>CM035845.1:72078130-76979380 GCA_020510985.1 Pholidichthys leucotaenia
CCTCCCGGGCGGCGGACAATTCTCCTCAGCTGACGAGGCACAGCCTCCACCTTCCCGGAGTTCCTCCTCACCCCCGCAACGCCGGACACTTCGAGCACTACGTCACACGGACACCGGGAGCCAGCCAAACTTATACTGTGGGACCTGCAAGTAAGCCCCTGCTGCATATGCGCCGCTATTGTTGTTTGTACAGCAGTAACCTTGTGCTTGTGTGTTTCCAGGGTTGCCAGGTCGCCACAAGACGTGCTCAGCTCCCGTGACCAGATAACCACACATACACGCACTACACCTTCACTTTTACAATAAAAGATAATTGTTTGTATTCACTCGTGTCAGCGTCTGTCTCTTGGGTCGTAAATCATGTCAGTACGACTCCGTCAGAATGCCCCAACTGACAGCGCGCTGTCGCGCCGCTTAAACACTCTCAGCGCACGAGTTGACATGATTTCCCATCAACAGATGGTTATCTTAAATCAACTGACACTAATTAACAGCCGGCTGGATCGCCTGGAAGGACACCAGGCGTTACCCCCGGCCAGCGGGTCGCCTTCTGCACCCGCAGCTACTGCTACTAGCCTGACAAACCCACCATTCGCACATCGCCTGACTCCCGTGCCAACCCCCGCTCGTTTTAGTGGAAAACTCGGGGAGGCACGAGGGTTTTTGTTGCAGTGCGAGTCTGTGTTTCTCCGCGTCCCGGGGGACTTTGCCACTGATATGAATAAAATTGGATATATTATCAACTTGCTGGGAGGCAGAGCCTTAGATTGGGCTTATACCCTCATGGCCAAACAAAATTATCCATTTTTGACTTACCAGCAGTTCGTGGCAGAGTTCATGGAGATATTCGATCATGTTGACCAGGGTGCGGTGTTAACCGAACGGCTGCTCGGTCTTCGGCATATTAGCTGCTGAGGTTGGGTGGGGGGAGCCAGCGCTCTGTGGAATCTTCCTCCGCAGCCTTAGCCCTGAGTTACAGGATGAGCTAGCAGCACGGGATAGACCAGACAGGTTAGGGGAGCTAATCTCCCTCACCATCAGTCTAGATAGCAGGCTAAAGGAGCGAGCGGCCGAACGGCGAACAGCTTCCCGTTCAAGTAGACCTCGCCCTTGGTCCGTTAGGCCCTCCCTCCTCGCTCTGCCTTCATCTGAGAAACTTCCGGAGCAGGAGGATATGATTGTGGAACAATCAGGGATTACAGCGGCTGAAAGACAGCGCCGCAGGGAGCAGGGGTTGTGTTTCTATTGTGGTAGTGGGTCACATGGAGTAGTGGACTGTCCGATCAAAAGGGGAGGTCCACGGATCAAAGTAGGAGAATTCGCAGACAAAAATCAGGAAAAACCCCTCACTAGTTGCCACGTCCCCATTAGACTCCTTCACAATCACAAGGAACACACCACACACGCCTTAGTTGACTCGGGAGCTGAGCAAAATTTCATCTCCGGAGACCTGGCAACCCTGATGGGCCTCAGCTGTCAGCCCTTATGCCCCCCCGTTCATCTTGTCACCCTATCAAAGGCATCACTGACATCAGTTTCCCACCAGACGGCCCTGTGTCTATAATAGTCTCTGGGAATCACAGGGAGGAAATACGGTTTCTGGTCCTGCCCATCTCCTCTTCACCCGTCATCTTGGGGTACCCCTGGCTCCGGCTACACAACCCCACTTTTGACTGGCAAGTTGGGAGAATCACGGCGTGGAGCTCGTTCTGCCTGAGCGCCTGTCTTCAGTCAGCAGCGTGCGCACTCTCGGTCCCGATGCTTCCTCCCTCAACGCCTCCTCCGGACCTGTCCAAGGTGCCCGACATCTACCATGACTTGGGTCCGGTGTTTAGTAAGTCACGGGCGCTGTCCCTTCCCCCCCATCACCCGTATGACTGCGCTATCAATCTCAAGGCTGGGGCCCCTCTCCCGGCGAACCACCTGTATAGCCTGTCAGCCCCGGAACGCAAGGCCATGGGTACATATATCAAGGAGTCCCTGGCTTCCGGTATCATCCGCTCCTCGTCCTCTGCCGTAGGCGCAGGGCTCTTCTTCGTGGGGAAGAAGGACGGCTCGCTGCACCCCTGCATCGATTTCCGGGGTCTCAATGATATCACAGTTAAAGACAAATATACTCTCCCCTTGATGAACACTGCCTTTGATTCCCTCCAGGGGGCGTCATGGTTCACCAAGCTAGATCTACGGAACGCCTATCACCTGGTGCGCATCCGAGAGGGTGACGAGTGGAAGACGGCTTTCCGGACCCCAAGCGGTCACTTTGAATACTTAGTGATGCCGTTTGGGTTAACCAACGCTCCGGCGGTGTTCCAGCGCCTAATAAATGACGTCCTCCGGGACTTTCTGAACTCCTTCGTCTTGTGTACCTCGATGATATCCTCATCTTCTCGCGCACACTGGAGGAGCACCAGGTGCATGTACGACGGGTCCTGCAGCGCCTCCTGGAGAATCAGTTGTTCGTCAAGGCGGAGAAGTGTGAATTCCACACGGATCGCACCTCCTTCCTGGGATTTATCATCGCCCGAAACCAGGTGCTTCCTGATCCGGACAAGGTCAAGGCAGTGGTGGACTGGCCCACACCTACATCTAGGAAACAGCTGCAGGGGTTTTTAGGTTTCGCCAATTTTTACCGGCGCTTTGTGCCTAACTTTGGGAACATCACCAGACCCCTGACTGCGCTCACATCCCCGAAGGTCCCCTTTCGCTGGAGTGAGGAGGCTGCTGCGGCATTTGAGAGACTGAAGGGAGAGTTCGCCTCGGCCCGTGTGTTGACCCAGGTGGATCCGGAGCTACAATGCCTGGTGGAGGTGGACGCCTTGGATTCAGGGGTGGGGGCCGTTCTCTCTCAGCGCTCCCCGACGGATGGGAGGAGCCGACCCTGCGCTTACTTCTCTCATCGCCTAACACCTGCTGAGAGGAACTACAGCATTGGTGACAGGGAGCTGCTGCCATCAAACTCGCTCTGGAGGAGTGGAGGCACTGGCTGGAGGGGGCTACCCAGCCGTTTGTCATTTGGACTGACCATCGCAACCTTGAAAACCTCAGGACTGCCAAGCGGTTGAACGCACGTCAGGCCCGCTGGTCACTCTTCTTCGGTCGTTTTAATTTTACGATCACCTACCGGCAGGGAAGCAAGAATGGTAAGCCTGACGCCCTATCCAGGCAGTTTGATGCGCCTTCCTCTGACGAACAGGAGGAGACTATCCTGCCGTCTGCCTGTGTGGTGGGTGCGTTGACCTGGGGCATCTGCGATAAGGTCAGAAGAGCACAGGAGGTGGAGCCCGATCCGGGTGGGGGCCCCCCGGGTCGTCTATTTGTTCCCCGTTCTGTCAGAGGCCAGGTAGTAGAGTGGGGTCATGCATCCAAACTAGCGTGCCATCCGGGTGTGAGTCGGACCATTGACCTCCTCCAGAGGACCTTTTGGTGGCCAGGGCTACGGAAGGATGTTAACAACTATGTCCGGGCCTGCGCCCAGTGCGCTACTGGGAAAACGTCATCATCAGCCCCGGTGGGCCTGCTGCACCCCTTGCCCGTCCCTTCCCGCCCCTGGTCCCATGTGGCCATGGACTTCGTGACCGGTTTGCCCCCCTCCGGCCACTTCATGACTGTTTTAACTATAGTGGATCGTTTTTCTAAAGCTGCCCACTTTGTGCCTCTCTGGGGGTTGCCATCAGCGCGGGAGACGGCGGACCTTCTCGTCCTTCACGTGGTTCGTCCTCACGGGATCCCCGCTGACATCGTTTCGGATCGAGGGCCACAGTTCATGTCTCAAGTTTGGAAAGCGTTCTGCATGGTACTGGGGGCCACGGCCAGTCTCTCCTCTGGATACCACCCGCAGAGTAATGGCCAATGTGAGCGGGCCAATCAGGAGCTGGAGGCTGCGCTGCGTCATCTCTTTCTGCTCCTCTTCTTGGAGCACGTATCTCCCGTGGATCGAGTACGCTCATAACACCACGGTGTCCTCGGCCACGGGGATGTCCCCCTTTAAGGCATCATTGGGGTACGATCCTCCTGTGTTCCCTGAGGAGGAGAGAGAGGTGGTGGTTCCATCTGTACAGGCTCACACCAGGCGTTTTCGGCAGATTTGGTCCATCACCCGCAGAGCCCTCCTGAGAACCACGGAACGCAACATTGAGGTGGCCAACCGTCACAGGAGGCCCGCCCCGGATTACAAGGTGGGTCAGAAGGTATAGTTGTCCACAAGAAACATCAGTGTGCCTGCCGAGAAGCGTAAGCTGACCAAGCGCTTCATCGGTCCTTTTGTTATTGCCCGCATTGTCAACCCTGTGTCAACCCTGTGTTGTCATTTCACAACAACAGTCATCTCATAGCACTATCAACTGTAGGGGGGACCCCCACAGTTGCAGAAAGACCCCAGCAATCAGGCGATCCCCTGTGAGCAAGCACTTGGCGACGGTGGAGAGGAAAAACTCCCTTTTAACAGGAAGAAACCTCCAGCAGAACCAGGCTCAGGGAGGGGCAGTCATCTGCTGCGACTGGCTGGGGGGTGAGGGGATAGAGCAGAAGAAAAGAACAGACATGTAGAGAGCAAACAGCACAATGGGGACTCAATCTATGGGAGAGAACAAACAAATGTTAATGACCAGCAAAAAAAAATATTTCATAGAGAGTGAGGAAAGGAGTGGGGCCCAGTGCATTACTGGAGGTCCCCCGGCTGACTAAACCTATTAGCAGCATAACTAAGGGAGGGTTCAGAAACACATGATCCCTCCCTAATTGTAGGCTATATCAAAAAGGTAGGTTTTAGCCCTATTCTTAAAAACAGAGATCGAGTCTGACTCCCGAATCCAGATTGGCAGCTGATTCCACAGGAGAGGAGCTTGATAACTGAAGGCTCTGCCTCCCATTGTACTTTTGGAGATTCTAGGTATTACAAGTAATCCTGCATTTTGGGAGCGTAGTGCTCTGTTAGGATAATACGGTAGTATCAGATCTTTTAAATAAAAAGGAGCCTGATTGTTTAGAGCTTTGTAAGTAAGAAGAAGGATTTTAAACTTAATTCTAAACTCTATGGGAAGCCAATGAAGGGAGGCCAGAACCGGAGAGATATGATCTCTCTTTCTAGTACCTGTTAAAACTCTTGCTGCAGCATTTTGGATCAGCTGAAGACTTTTTAAAGATGTTTTAGGACAGCCTGATAATAAAGAATTACAATAATCTAATCTCGAGCTAACAAAAGCGTGGATCAGCTTCTCAGCATCACTCTGAGACAAGATGCTCCTAATCTTGGCAATATTACACAAATGATAGAAGGCAGTCTTAGAAACAAATTTAATATGTGAATTGAAGGACAAATCCTGATCAAAAATAACTCCAAGGTTCCTCACAGAGCTATTAAGAGAAAGAGTAACCGCATCCAAACTGAAAGTTTGATTTGGAAAGGAATTTCTAAGGTTTTTTGGACCAACAAGAATGACTTCAGTCTTATCTGAATTTAATAGCAGGAAATTACAAGTCATCCAAGCTTTGATTTCCTTAAGACAGGCTTCTAACTTGGCTAATTGATTAGTATCATCTGGCTTCATTGACAGGTATAATTGTGTGTCATCTGCATAACAATGAAAATGTATACAGTGCTTTCTAATAATGTTGCCTAACGGAAGCATATATAAACTAAAAAGAGTAGGGCCTAGCCCAGATCCCTGTGGAACTCCGTGACTAAGCTTTGAGCTGAAAGAAAACTCATTATTTACATGAACAAACTGGAACCTATCAGATAAATAAGATCTAAACCACTGCAACGAAGTTCCATTAAGTCCAACATAGTGTTCTAATCTATCAAGTAGAATATTATGATCAATAGTATCAAAAGCTGCACTAAGGTCTAAAAGGACAAGTACAGAAACTAGTCCATTATCAGATGCAATGAGGAGGTTGTTAGTGACCTTCGCTAAGGCTGTTTCAGTACTATGATGGATTCTAAACCCAGATTGAAACTCTTCAAGTAAACCATTTCCCTGCAGGTGGTCAAATAATTGCGTAGCAACAACTCTTTCTAAGATTTTTGAAATGAAAGGGAGATTAGAGATTGGTCTATAGTTAGCTAAAGCTCCTGGATCTAGCGTTGGCTTTTTGAGTAAGGGTTTAATTACAGCCGTTTTAAAAGCCTGCGGTACATGGCCTAAAGTTAATGAAGAATTGATTATATGAAGAATAAAGCTACCAATAAGTGGGAAGACTTCTTTAAATAACCTGGTAGGAATAGGGTCTAAAAGACAAGTTGAAGGTTTGGATGAGGAAACTATTTTGTCTAACTCACAAAGGTTGATTGGAGTAAATTCATCAAGACAGACATCAATAGAAGGAGTTGTAGTAGTTACAGTATTTAAGTTAACTGTGGGAAGAATCTGATTGATTTTATCTCTGATGGATGAAATTTTATTATTGAAAAAGTTCATAAAGTCCTGACTAGTAAGCTCTAAGGGAATGCTAGGATTGACAGAGTCCTGACTCTTTGTCAACCTGGCTACAGTACTGAAAAGAAACCTAGGATTATTCTTGTTCTCTTCTATTAATGCAGAGTAATAACTCGTTCTAGCTTTTCTAAGAGATTTTTTATAAATTAAAAGATGATTTCTCTAAGCTAAATAGATTTCATCTAACTGACGAGTCTTCTGTTTTAAGCTACGAGTTTCTGTGTTGAACCAAGGAGTTAGAAATCTCTGATTAGACTTTTTCTTTTTTAAGGGGGCCACCAAGTCTAGAGCCTGATGCAGAGAAGCTGAAACACTATCCACCATGTTATCAATTACAGAAGGAGCAAGCTGTCTATAGCTTATTTCGGTTGTGTTGACACATGGCATAGAGGAAACAATCTGCATAAATTTGGAAACAGCATCATCTGAGAGGCATCTACTGTGATAATATTTTTCTTTAGGAGCCAGATAGTCAGAAATAGTAAAATCAAGGGTTAACAGACAATGGTCTGACAGCACAGGGTTATGAGGAGACACTACAAGATTTTCTATTTCTATGCCATATGTCAGAACAAGGTCCAATGTATGGTGGAGGTAATGAGTAGAATTTCCTACTTTCTGAGAAAACCCAATCGAGTCTAATATTGAATTAAAAGCCACATTAAGGCAGTCACTATCTACATCCACATGTATATTAAAGTCCCCTACTATAATTATTCTATCAGATTTCAGCACTAAATCAGCTAAGAAATCAGCAAATTCGGATAAAAATTCTGAATAGGTTGATGGGGGACGATAAACTATGGCAAATAAAATTGGGTTTAACCTAAAATTGCTAAAGTGCCCAATACTGAGGACCAGGCCCTCAAAGGAATTATAACATGTTTTTTACTTTACATTAACTAGTAATTTGGAATGGTAAATTGTTGCTACTCCTCCTCCACGACCAGAACTTCTGGGATTTTGACAGTTTAAATAACCAGAGGGAGTTGATTCATTTAAACCAACATAATCCTCTTGCCCTAACCAAGTCTCTGTAAGGGAAATTAAATCAATCTGATGATCAATTAACAGATCATGGACTAACAGAGACTTGGGAGTTAGAGACCTAATATTTAATAAACCACATTTAATTTTTAAATTATGAGGAGGAACAGAGGCCAAATCATTCAATTTAGAGGCTTTATGTTTAATTTGAGTTTTACCAATACTTTGCTTTATCACTTTGGGATGCTTATACATTATATTTTTATTTACTTTGGAGGGAGCAGACAACGATTCTCTGATGGGGAAGACAGGGGCTAAGCTGAGGGGTGGCGGATGAAGAGGAGCTGCAGAGAGGCGTGTAAGACTCTCTGCCAGGAAGACTCTGCTTCCTGGTCCCAACTCTGAGTAGTCACGGTTTTGGAAATTTGGATAAAAAAGATGCCAGATTGTTAGATAAATGAGAAGCACCATCCAAAGTGGGATGAATGCTGTCTCGTCTCATAAGACCAGGTTTTCCCCAAAAAGAGCTCCAATTGTCAATGTAGCCCACGTCATTTGCAGGACACCACACAGACAGCCAGCGGTTCAAGGATGACGAGCGGCTAAACATGTCATCACTGGTCAGATTGGGGAGGGGCCCAGAGAATACTACAGTGGCAGACATCGTTTTTGCAAAGTCACACACCGATTCTACATTAAGTTTCGTGACTTCCGACTGCCGGAGACGGATGTCATTAATGCCGGCGTGAATAGCAATTGTGGAATATTTACAGTTACTTTTAGCCAGCATTTTCAAATTTGACTCGATGCCGCCTGCTCTGGCCCCAGGAATGCATTGGACTATGGCCGCTGGAGTCTCTAGGTTCACGTTTCTGACTACAGAGTCGCCAATGATCAGAGTTTTTTCCTCAGCGGGTGTGTCGCTGAGCGGGGAAAAACGATTAGAAACGTGAACAGGTTGGTGGTGAACCGGGGCTTTGCGACTAGGCTTCCTTCTCACCGTCACCCACCCAGTCTCCTCGCTGCTGAGGAGAGCCGGGGAACCGCTGACAGGGGGGCCTAAGCTAGCTAGCTCCGCTGCAGCTAATGGGCGTCCGTCGAGATTAACTGGCACAGACGGTGTTTCAATGCAGTGGAGCCGGGATTCCAAATCAGACAACCTCGCCTTGAGCGCCTCAAAAAGACAACATTTATTACATTTACCGTTATCACTAAAAGAGGCAGAGGTGTAGCTAAACATCTGACAGAGAGAGCACACCAGAGGAGGAGAGGAAAGAGAGCTAGTAGCCATAGCTAGTGGCTGGAGAGCTGGAGAGCAAACCACACAGGCAGACAGCAAAACAGGAAGTGACGATACATTACCACAAGGAAGTGACGATCCTCTCCTTCCAGGAATGAAGGTGAAATTTGAGATTCAAAACTCAAAACCTGCACACCAAATTCTGATGGAAGTTATTGCAGAGGTAGACCGTTGTATAAGGAACAATCCATCATGATTTGGTGTTGATCTAAATAAGAATCAACCACCAAGAATTTTTTTTTTTAAGTATTACAATGGAGAGTTCAGTGCCCTTTGTATTCATTTGAATATAAATAATGAATAATGGACTCACTGTAAGTGCTTTGAGAGGTCATTTGACATGTAAAATGCCATATAAATCTAATTTGTTATTATTATTATTATTATTATTATTATTATTATTATTTCTTGAGATAATCCCAAAGTCTGGTGAAAACCTCATGTAAGTAGCCTCACTGGAAATATACAATATGTACTGAAAAACATACTGAATGTTGAGAAATGTTCCCTCTCACTGTATACATAGAGAAGGCTCCTGGTACGCTTGGGGTGTGTTCATCAGGCCAGAATGCCCTATTTCGTCTGACAGTCTGGCTAGTCAGTTTCAATATATCTTATACAGCTATGTACTGTATATGTGCCCACAGGGAGCTGTGGTGGGATTTCTGTCAGGGGTGGCAGCTACCGTGTGTCTGGCCATTGTGTCTTTTGTGTTCCCGTCTCCTCCTGAGATGACCCGTCCTCTGCCATTAAGCACCGAGGGCTGTAACTTCACCACCATCAGCACCCTCAACTGGACGTCCATGGCTCCACCAACATCGAGCCCCTTCATGACAACACCCCAGCACACCAGTGATGATGTGTAGGTTTCCCAAATTAGAAAGAATGTTTATAGCAAGCACAAGTCTAAGTGTAAAATCAAATGATGTGATCCAAAACTGTGTCCCCCACCCCACCCATGCCCCGGTAGGCAGTATAACATGCTCAGAAATGTTCTCGTATAAACTTTCAAAATACTGTAATAATATAATGAATTTGATGCATGGGTGGATATTTCATTTCACTGTTTAGAGGACAATAAACAGAACATTTTCTCAAGAGTAAACACTGAGGTGGATACTAAGTATTATTGTAGACATGGCCATTTCTAGCTTTTTGGGTTTCCTATGCATGTATTTGGGGGCCTGTTTTTGGAATGGGGAAAAGTTTAAACTTTTTAAAATTGTGAGAAAAAACCTCTCCCTTCCCAAAAGAAACACTTCCAGCCCATTTCCCTCCGAAGCGCCTGACAAAACATACCCAAACTCAGTGGCGGACCGTGTATTTTACAACTAGGCCTTCACTGGTGATCTACCCAATTTAAGTGCCATTCATACCAAACACCATAAAAACAGCCTATAGGGCCGTCCACACAAAGCATGTTAAAGATAACTTTATCTATAAAATTATAGTTTAAAAATCTTTACCTTTTCATTGTAGAGTTCCATTTCCATGCAGTACTCGTTGGTTGAGCTGCAAATCCACTACTGTTTCCCCAAAGCTTTATAAGTGCTGTTGCTTGTCCAGCTGGCGGCTGTGCTTTGGTGTCTCGCCGCTGCCCTGGTTAAGGCCCTGTCACACCTAGATGATTTAGGCAGTGTTTGCAAAACATGTGACAAAACTGAAGAATACACTGGGGTATATGAATCAGTTATGGCTAAGTTTTGTCTAAGTTAAGAGCACGCTGAAGCACGCTGGTATATGGTGTTGTTCACCGAGCTCCTCTGAAAATTAATTTTCAGCATGCTGAAAATTTTCCAACGTCTCTATCATGGCAGCATTTAATGTGAAATGCGTTGTGATGACGCTGACTTCCTGTTGCGTCCTCACACCGCCCTATATTACAGGGCAGCCGTCATGGGCACCTCCTCTTGTCCTGGATGACTCCGCTGGGTGCATTCCATGTACTGTGTTCCTGGTACTTAATAATGCAGTGTTCAGTACTACATCTCCGTCAGCCTCATTCATCACCAGGTTTGTGGCCATAACATTTGGCAACTGAGGATTAAACCATGGGGGCATGCGAGGCACCTCTACGGCCGTTTCTGGATTACCCAGGAGAACCAGCAATACTGTGGCTGCGTGTGGCGCAACGCATTTGAGTCGCACATTGCAGCGTTGGGCCTGGGTAAACTCAACACAGCGAGGAAACAAGCACTTCTTGCCCACAAACTCGGCATAGAAGGTCAGCAAATTCTCCACATGTTAGAACCGACAGAGTCATATGAGCATGCTGTCGAGCTTCTTGCTAACTATTTTGCCGAACACACACGTAGCACAAAGCTGTGGGTTGAAATGCTGCTGGCACCAAAAGGTACGACGCTAGCTAGCACGGGGGAGCTAACGTCCCAGCTAGCAGCAACAGAGGAATTAGCGACTGGGCTAAATGGGCGCCCAGCACAGAAGTTACCCGGACAGATGGCGTTAGCGAGCACGGTGAACATGGCAGTAAAGGGGGGGCCCGAGCATGTGAAGAGCTCCGAGGCACAGCAGTACACTTCAGATGGCAGAGGGGAAGAACAGAACTGCTCCCGCTCCCTCGCTTGGCAGGCTACGGAGGTTACGACCGAGCTGATGGGTGGAGAGTCCACTTTAACGACCAACACCAAAGCGCACACTTCATGCTCTTGGGAGGAGAGCAGCTCAGTGGAGGAGCCGGACAGCTTCAGTGCCCACACTCGGCCGGCTGTATTGGGAGCGACCCAGTTGGCGGGTGGAGGGTCCGTTTCAACGAGTGACACCGGAGAGGTACTGGACTGATTTTGTACCCAAGACGAGCCACAGTCGACGACGGAGACAGTGCGTGAAGGGTCCGCAGCGGACATGGTGACAATGGAACCGCCACAGCATGGTGGAGGTCCCAAGCCGAACAAGCATGCAGAGCCACCAGGAGCGCAACGGCAGCGCATGAAAACAAGTAAGGCGCCGCTTCATGTTATGGACTGGGTCCTGGTTCACGCCAGCAACAGACCGGGAAGGTGACTGGCCAAGCCTCAGCCAGCAAACAACGACCGCTGCTGAGGATTGTGGCGAAGCTGAGGACAATGTGTTTTCGGCTGATGGACGATTTGGTTCGGCATGCAAACAGACTACGGTGCGCCCAGGTGGCAGATCCAGACGGCGAGGCTCCCCGGGAGTCGGCTGCCGCAGTGTGGGACCCAGGTCCCAGTGTCATGCAGATTGATCACGGGGGTCCGACAGCTCTAGGGGGAAGGCTGTCATGAGCACGTTTCAAAGCCCGGGGTGGGGGGGGGGGGGGGAGCCTACTCTATAGCTCCAGGGAGGAGGCCCCGCGGGGCCGCCTCAAAATCCCTCTGACTGAACTGTTTTTCTCCATGCCAGTTCCACCTTTTTCCACCCAAGTGACTGTGCTCTGACAGCTTCTTGTGTTTATAGTTCCATTTAATGTTTTATGTGTTGTTTTTTGTTAGTTTAGCAGCATGGCTAATTTTTAGTTTAAAATAAAAGAAGTTTTAGTTTATCCAGTGGCAGAATAACCCACTGTGCCGTGTGAGCAGTGTGGTAGTCTTCCCTCCAGTCCTATTTTAGGTTTGTTTTGGTGTGAGTGTGTTAGGCCTTAGTTTTACGTTAATTAGAGTGTGATTGGGGTTCCAAACTATGGTGGGTTCAATTTGAGTGAGTGGTTTTGGACTTTGTAAAGGATGGGGGGGAGAATGTCATGGTGGCATTTAATGTGAAGTGCGGTGTGATGATGCCGACTTCCTGTTGCATCCTCACACCACCCTATATTACGGGGCAGCTGTCATGGGCACTTCCTCTTGTCCTGGATGACTCCGCTGGGTGCATTCCATGTACTGTGTTCTTGATACTTAATAAAGCAGTGTTCAGTGCTACCTGCGATGGACTGGCGATCTGTCCAGGGTGTACCCTGCCTCTCGCCCAAAGATGCTGGGATAGGCTCCAGCCCCCCCGCGACCTGAAAAGGATTAAGCGGAAGAAGATGAATGAATGAATGAATGTTCAGTGCTACATCTCCGTCAGCCTCATTCATCAACAAATTTGTGGACCTAACAGTATCCAGTGTGTGGCTGATATGTCCCGCATTCGTGGAGCAAATGGCATATTTGCAGCATTGGCTTACAGGAAAAACACGTACAGAGCTCTCTGCCTGCACCATATACATGTGCACCTGCACACACAGAGAGCTAAACACAAGGGACCTGTCGGGTATCTTGCATTAAACTGAAGTCTTTACGATCATCTGTCCAGTGTTGTTGTGATAGATATGCCAAAATATCAGAACACTGGAGGAGGAGGATTTGATCAGCTGATCGCCTGAAGCACAGAGAGCAGCTGTTTGCTGTTGGCTGCGCCTCCCAGCAAAAGCACACTCCATGTATCAACTCGGTTTTATTTTTTTTTCACTTTATTGAAAATAAAAAATTTTATCGCCATCAGTTTGCATGCCTTCTGAGCCAGGTTGTGACAGCTGTTATCTGATGTTCCTGATGTGTCACAGCAGCTGTTTTAGGCGTGACTGAACTGACAGAATTGACAGCTCTGCCAGATCGGTCACGCCCCCTGGCGTGGTCTTTGGAGGAAAGAATCATCTCGGTTGAACAGAGATGATCTCTCCCAAAACTAGGATTCATGCATTGGGCGGCAACGGCATTTTGGCATGACTGCGCTATGCAGAAGTTAAATTATTGTTGCGCATAAATTATATGTCCAAATCGTTATGGATATGCGATGTATGTGGCCAAAAGTGAAAATTTCACCGTATCCCAGTGTTTTAGACCAATTTTTATACGTTTGGCAAACGCTGCCTAAATCATCATGGTGTGACAGACAGCCCAGGTTTACAAACCCAGTCTGGCTCGAAGTATCTACTCGATCAGTTGCAAACAACAATCCCAGCAAGATATTTTGCAGCACTTCTCAGAGCCTGTAATCCAAGGATCCCGCTCGTTGCTAATATGGAAGTGACGGACAAATCCTTTCCCTGGCTGAGATGGGCCTGCTAGCTTCAGGGTTGGCCGACCTTGCTTCACAGTGACCAGCTTTTTCTTGAAAAGTTCGTCTGGAAAATTAATTTTTTTAAATATTAGCGACCAAATCATTTTCCACTCTCCTGTCAGCCATTGTAGGTGGAAAAACAGCTATTATATTTAAACAGATACAGTATATTGTAGCTGCTTAAGGAAGTCCTTGCACTGGTGTTTTGCTAGCTAGGATCCTCTGGCACTGTGGGTGGAGGAGTCTAACTATCCAATCAAAAGATGTAAAAATGCTGACGTTCTCAGATGCCTTCTATGCATACCCCTGGACGTACAGAAGACATCTGACTGGTTAAAGCAACAGGATAAGTTTAACAGTTAATTTAACTTACAGAGCTGCACTGTTAATTGCTGAAGGCCCAAGGCAGATTTGCTTGATATGATATGATTGGACAAAAAAACTCTTACATGCATTACGCTACTGGAAGCAGTACAACCAAGAGAAAAAGCTACAAAATGAAGAGAATAGACTATTGGGAATAATTTAATACATCCACATGGAACAAATATGTTGTAAAGGTTGTAAATATAACTCTGATAGTGTTTAGGCCAGCAGAGAAGGCTTTGCTGGCCCTGAGGGTCGACCACTGCCCAAACTAAATTCAAAGCTGTTCTTAAACCCCTTGGACTATCTTTATGGGGTTAGTCTCATTCAAAAGAAAACACTCTAAAATTTTTTAGCAAAACAGTCAGAATCCCTCTAAGTGCTTCAGCCGCTGAGTAACAGTGATGTAAACATACTAAATTTGAAGAAAATAAAGTTCACCTGGGTGTTTCTTCGATACAAATGCCTGAAAATAACATACAGCTGTTACATACTGGCTGGAAAACACAACAGGAATGTAGAACCAAGTGTTTTGAAGTTGAAGTAAAATTTTTTGTAGCAATAGGACAAGAAATGAATATATTACACACCTTTTTTTCTCAGGCGTCTTCAAACTGTGCCAAGTGGAATCATGGTCACCCCTCTTCCCTGTGATTCTTCAGCTAACGACCGGGTCAAGTAATTAATAATTTCTTCGATGTTCAGTGTTAATTTTAGCCATTTTTCAAAAAGGTGAGTGATGTTACAACGCTTCTGCCTTGGATTCACGGTCTGGTTTACGCTAGCTTTACGCACATGCGTTATGCACTGGCTTTAGAGGGGGGAAGGGGGCTGAATGCCCCCTTGTGAGGTATCCCTGAATTCAGAAATTAGTTGGCTAAGCCACACATCCATCATTTGCATACTCAGATACAAATGGCTCGTTGTGTTCCCGTTAACCATGAGGCTGGATCTTCATGGACCTTTATCGCTCATTGGGTTTCCACAGCTTTCAATCACAAAATGGAGGCTCTGTTGGGTCAAATGAGCTGTCAATCACTTCTGGGCACCACCCCCGTCTGGCGGGGTTTCAGTTTCCGCTTCAACCTCCAGGAAGTAATGTGTTTTTAGCATAAAAAGCTAACCGTTTTTGGATGATTTTCAAATAAATGCTCCTATTTTATGGGCAGTTTTCCCTGTCGTCATCAAGGTGGACAATAAATCTTACTCAGCTAGATCTATTGGACCCTTTGCAATAGAAATGTACCGTATTTGTTGAACAATCATTCATTCAGGGACAGCAAGGAAGCTCCTTTGGTGAGTCACTCGTTCAATTTCATGCTAACATTAGCTGGTTAAAAGCTCTATTTAAATCCAGTGTTATTTTTCTGAAATCTGTTTTAATAACTAAATAGATGAAATTCTTAGCTTTCAAACGATGTAAGGTATGACTGCTTATTGTAAGCATGTTTAACACAGTTCACTGTGTTGCAGCTGAGACTTTTAAACGGACATTTAAATACACCCGCCGGCGGTATCCAGAAGTGTAAAAGGTTAAAAAAAAAAAAAAGTACAACAGGGTAACTGTCTAGCTGAACAGAAAAAAAAAATATAAGCCATTACATAGAATAAAAAATTGACAAATTTACAAGAAAATATCAAAACTTTACAAGGAAAATGTCCCAAATTTATTACAAAAAGGTTTAAAATTTATGAAAAAAGTTGCCACTTTGCACAAGTTATAAATTTATAAGAAAAAAGTGCAAAGTTTTCAAGAAACATTGTAAACTTAAAGGCCAAATGTCACGTAATTTTTTTTTCTAAATGACAACGAATTTAGATAAAATACACATAGCTTAAACCAAATATTCATACCGGAGACCATATCACCCACCTGTATTTACATAATTGCACAAAATACACCAGGTGAAGGCCCCACCTTGCTTGCTGGCTTGTGACAGCCAGTCCAGACCACGCCCATGTTTTTGACATCACCAGTTGTACCCTGGCTGCCCTGCCTATCCACATTCACACTTATCAACATTGGACAATCATGACGGAAAGTGACAGCGATTGTGAACAAATTAGTTTAGTTTTGTCTTTTTTTTTTTTGTCTTTTTTTTTGTCAGTGGTTCAGACAGTAACAGAGGCATAGAACCTTACAGGTTCGAGCCGTCTGAGATGGAATCAGATGCTTTGTCTGATGACAACAGTTCCACCGATGACCAGAGAGCAGAACCAGTGGAAAATGTCATTGAACTGGACATTAATCGCCTCCAGAATTGCGAAGCCGAAGGGGGTCTGTCGAGGGCGCCCCATAAATATTGATTTTTCGGAAGCCATTATTATTACAGTGGAGGAGAGCCGCTGCTGTCAAGAAATTGACCAGATCAATATGAAAATGGAGGTGCATAGCTGTCAAGTGAGACGTTTTCGCCGTATTTTGGTGGGCGGAGTGGTGGTGGACACTTTTCTGGGAAATGTTTTAAATGTAGTTCGTGTTGTTATTGTCAAATATTTTAAGGAAAATACGGGGAAAATGCAATTTTAGCAAAAATGGGCGTATTGCCATTTCTGTACGCCCAAAAGGAAAAATATACTGGAAAAAAAAATGAGCGTTTTGCGGAGCACGTCCTGTGTGTGATCAGCCACAGCTGGTGCTGGCAGATCGCTCAGCGTCAGCTATTCGCACTACCATGAGAAGTGTGGAGTCACTCATTAGTTTAATTGTCTGGGCGGGCTGATCGCTCAGCTTGAGCTATTCTCACTACAATGAGAAGTCATTAGGACAATGGTTTAACAGGTTGAGCTGTGCAGCGGTTGCGGAACAGACAGAGATCGCCTGACAAATACAGAATTCTGCTTTTTTTTTTTATTTGGCGCCGGACGCCGAGTTGTGTTGTTATTGTCAAATATCCATGAATCCTTAAAATATTTGACAATAACAACACGAGTTGCATTTGGGGCATTTCCTAGAGAGGTGTCCCTTGTTGCTCTGCCGTTCCTTATAGCCGCTTTTTACGGTGTTGAAGTACGGCGAAAACGTCTCACTTGACAGGTATGAAAACATTTCCCAGAGAAGTGTCCCTTATTAACCAGCTGTCCCTGATAGTCCCGTTTTAAGGTATGGGTGAAATATCCAATTTTTTCTTTCTTGTTGCTCACTTCAACCTTCCAGTCTCCATATAAACAATCAATTGAAATACCCCAAGCATCAAACTAGGGTACAATCGATTTCGTCACTTCCGCCTTCTTCCCCAGGCGATTCCAGGGGCCGTGTCAGGCCAAGCGCGGCAGTTTTAAATTAACGAATATTCCGTTGTTACTGAAGCATATGCACCAAGACCCGAATGGATCGGTTCCCTTTTATATCTAGTTTCAAGATATTTAAAGTACCCTGTTACGTGACATTTGGCCTTTAAGAGAAGAAAGTTGCAAATGTCCAAGAAAAAGTTGGAAATTTACAGAAAAAGGGAAATTTATGAAAGAGTTGCACATTTATGAAGAAAACTAACACATCTCTGCTTAGTGTTGCTGCTTAAGATAAATTCTATTCAGTTGGAAGAAAGGTGTATAATGATACCTATTTGCAGGTTGAGGGGGGCATGTGCCCCTGTGCCCCACTTGATTTACACTGATGATTTGGCTGATAAAAGCTAATGTGCTTCTTCTGTTTTCTCTCTCCACCAGATCAACCTGGCACACTCTTTCCTATCTTTACATCGGTGTCATCGGCATTATAACAACTGTTGTTGTGGGTGTCGTAGTTGGCCTCTTGACAGGTTAAAAAAAAAATCAATATTTGTTACCATTATGAAAACTGGACCTCATATTAATCTCATATTCATATTATGTGATCATTTGTTTAGGTGGCTGGAGTCAAAATGTAAACCCAGATTTTCTACTGAAGAAAGAAGACACAACCACCTACCACCTGTACAAACTTGTCAAAGACAGGGTAAGTGCTGCAGAGTGGGGAAAATATCAAAGTCAACAGACTAGATGGCAGTAACTCTCTCTTCTTTGCATTTTTCATTCATGGTCTCATCTTTAGGTCAAAAGAACAATAAAACAGGATGATCAGCTGGACAAAGAGTTACCACAATGTGAGATGGAAACGAGGTTATAATCGGCGGTGGAGCCTCATATCACAGCATAAACAATCTCAAAGTATTTTCTGATACGACTATCGAAAGACGGGACATTATGGTGTGATGATGTCCGTTCGTGCATAGGACATTTTCGTTTCACACAGTGTTTGTACATGTATTGAAGATGTCCATACTGTAGGGGATTAAATGATTTTCTGATATTTTCTCTAAATTTGTTCCACTTTGAACTATAGATTGTTTGCCTTACGAAAAGTCTTTGCAGTTACATTATTTGTTTTATTACAGATTTTTTTGTTGTTGTTGGTGGTTCGATAATGGCTATGGACGGGTGTATAATGTACAGTGTGCAGTGCTATTATTTATCCACATGATAAAATCGATACATGCGTATGCATTACTCTCACTGTGATATTAATGGAAATTAGTCAAATAGAGTCTCAAGCATAATTTTTCAGTGTTCTATATTTCAATTTCCTATGCAGAGATTTTTTTAATAGCTAAATATACACTCTACTCAATATTTGTGTATATAATTACTGTTATACCATTTTAATTCTTCATGTTATCGCCACCTTTCCTGTCATATTGCATTTTATACATCCCGTGTAATATTAATTATTTTTGTTTCTCATATGATCACACTTTATGCATTCTTTAGTCATTGTCAAGTTGCATGTGTTTGTCTAATATTAATCTCATGTGATTATGGTGTGATGTTTGTTGAGTGGGCTGTTGTAGTGGATGGACTGTATCTCTGTATCATAAAAGAAAGACCAAATGAGACTATTTATTTCACCATTTGATTAGAAATTGCCCTAACCGTGAAGAGGAGGTAGGAAATGAATAGAGGGCCTTTAGTCAACTGTTGCCACTGATATTTTGACCTGAAGAAGACAGTCAGAATCAGAATCAGAATCAGAATCAGGTTTATTGCCATTGTTCATGTAGTACACAAACTAGGAATTTGTCTCGGTACAATGCTGCAACATTAAACATGATAAGATAAGAGAAATAAACTATACATGTAATAAAGTGTAGGATAAGATTAAGTGATACTGGTCAACAGTTAAAATATATATTAGCCAGCAGCAGATACTGTGGAGAACTATATAGTGCAGTCGGTAATGCAGGAAGAAAACAGTGATGATTGACATGAGTCTGGTTGAGCTGCTGTACATAGTGCACGAGAGTCACTTAGTGTTCAGCAGTCTAATGGCAGAGGGGAAGAAGCTGTTCATGTGACGGGAGGTTTTAGTCTGGATGGACCGAAGTCTTCTACCAGAGGGGAGGGGAGCAAACAGTACATGACCAGGGTGTGAGGGATCGGCTATGATCCGGCCAGCACGCCTCCGGGTCCTGGAGATGTACAGATCCTGGAGAGATGGGAGCTTGCAGCCGATCACCTTCTCAGCAGTGCGCACGACGCGCTGCAGCCTTAGTCTGTCCCTGGCAGTGGCTCCTGCGTACCACACGGTTATGGAGGTGGTGAGGATGGACTCGATGATGGCTGTGTAGAACTGCACTAACATCTTGGTGGGTAGCTTGAGCTTCCTCAGCTGCCGCAGGAAGAACATCCTCTGCTGGGCTTTTTTGATGAGTGAGCTGATGGTCAGCTCCCATTTGAGGTCCCTGGTGATGGTAGTGCCTAGGAAGCGGAAGGAATCAGCAGTGGTGATGGGAGAGCCTGAGAGGGTGAGGGGGGGCAGAGGAGTAGTGACTTTCCTGAAGTCTACAATCATCTCCACTGTCTTCAGAGCGTTCAGCTGCAGGTTGTTATTGCTGCACCAGGACGCCAGCTGGGCCACCTCTCTCCTGTAGGCGGACTCGTCGCCGTTGGAGATGAGCCCGATGAGGGTGGTGTCGTCCGCAAACTTGATCAACTTGACAGACTGGTGGCTGGAGGTGCAGGAGTTGGTGTAAAGGGAGAAGAGTAGGGGGGAAAGTACACAGCCCTGGGGTGATCCGGTGCTGATGCTAGTATAGTCTGAGACAGTCTTTCCCAGCCGCACATGCTGCCTCCGGTCCGTCAGGAAGTCGATGATCCACCTGCAGAGGGAGTCAGGCACGTTGAGCAGGGACAGCTTGTCCCGGAGCAGAGCGGGGCGGATGGTGTTGAATGCGGAGCTGAAGTCCACAAACAGGATCCTGGCGTAGGTTCCCGGGGAGTCCAGGTGCTGCAGGATGGAGTGGAGGGCCAGGTTGACTGCATCGTCTACAGACCTGTTGGCTCGGTAGGCAAACTGCAGCGGGTCCAGGAGAGGGGTGGTGATGGACTTGAGGTGGGACAGGACCAGGCGCTCAAAGGACTTCATGACTACAGAGGTGAGCGCTACAGGTCTGTAGTCATTAAGTCCAGTGATCCGTGGCTTCTTGGGGACAGGGATGATGGTGGAGGATTTGAGGCAGGACGGCACGTGGCATAACTTAAGGGAGGTGTTAAAAATGTCTGTGAATACAGGAGCCAGCTGTTTCGCACAGAGTCTCAGGGTGGAGGGAGACACGCCGTCTGGGCCGGGGGCCTTGCGCGGGTTCAGTCTGGAGAACTGTTTGAGCACATCCTGCTCACTGATGATAAGGGGAGGGGGGGAGGTCGGGGGGGGGTGCCTTAATTGAAGTAGGGAATGTGGAGGCTGTGGAGCTGGAGGGAGGGGGGGAGTTGGACACAGATGACGAGGTGTCAAAACGGGCATAGTGTTGGGACAGTCTCTGACAAAGGGCTTTGTCATCCTGACCTTTAGGAGCCTGAGGCCGATAGTTGGTGATCTGCCTCAGTCCTCTCCACACGGAAGCCGAATCATTAGCAGTGAACTGCTGCTGGAGTCTCTCTGAGTACACAGATTTAGCCCTCTTCAGCTCTCTGTTAAACCGGTATTTAACCTCCCTGTAGCAGTCCCTGTCTCCACTTTTCAGCGCTGCTTCCTTCTCCTTCCTGATCTGTCTGAGCTTAGCTGTGAACCAGGGTTTGTCATTAGAGTAACTCACCCTGGTGCGTGATGGAAGAATGTTCTCTTCACAAAAGTGGATATATGAGTTCACAGTGTCCGTGTACTCATCCAGATCATGCGTGGCTCCTTTAAGCATGCCCCAGTCAGATATTTCCATGCACGTTTCCAGCTTCTCCTCAGCATCACTGGTCCGTATCTTCGTAGTGCTCACAACAGGTTTAGTGAGCTTCAATCTCTGTCTGTATGTGGGAATGAGGTGAACCATCACGTGATCAGATAATCCCAGCGCAGCTCGAGGGACAGCGCGATATGCGTCTTTCACTGTGGTGTAACAGTGATCCAGTGTGTTTAATCCTCTGGTGGGGCATTTAATAAACTGTTTGTAGCGGGGGAGATCGTGGCTCAGATTGCACTGATTAAAGTCGCCAGCCACAATAATCAGCGAGTCTGGAAAACTCCGCTCTGTGTGTTGAATGTGATCCGCGAGCACGCGCTGAGCTTCGCGCGTGTCCGCGTCGGGAGGGGCGTACACAGCGATCAGTATAAAAGAAGCAAACTCCCGTGGGGAATAAAAAGGCTTGCAGTTGATAACAAGAAATTCCAAGGCAGGAGAACAGTGTTTGGAAATTTCCGTTACATCAGAGCACCAGCTACAGTTGATGTAGAATGTAGATGTAGATGTAGATGTAGATGTAGATCTAGTCTATTGCTAGTGTTTATTTGGTGTGATAAACATAGATCTATTTAACCTTTATTTATACAGAGGAGGCCCATTGAGAGGCAACCTCTTTTTCAAGGACGCCCTGTTCACATGCACACTGTTACACATGTACGCCAGGAAGCTGCCCAGTACAACCACAGATTGACCTGTGGCCACTGAGCAGCTCCACTGGAGCAGTTGGGATTAAGGACCTTATTCAAGGGCACCACAGTGGGGTTAATGAGGGTGGAGCAAACACTGCTATGTTATCTGTCCCACCGAGATCTGATCCTGCTGGTCCTGGGATTAAACCAGCAACCCTTCAGTCACCAGTCCACATCCCTAACCATTAGACCACCAATAAATGTGCCCAGACTACATGGACTTGTATCACAACAGTGTGTGTTGTTGCAGAGGGGAAATAGAAATGGATTATTACCATCTAAAATAACAGCATATAAATAAATCGTCTTATATAAACATATCCCTATTGCCTACACATATACATGCACATGTACACTCACTGCTTACTATAATTGGTACACCTGTTTAACTGCTTGGTAATCCAAATATCTAATCAGCGAAACACATGATAGGCCCCTTCCGAGCCTTTTAGGGATCCCCTATTTTTTGTAATGGGGAAGAGATCAAATCCTTTTTTCCACGTTCACATGCCAAAAACATACAAGTTATGTTAATTGGCATCAAACTGAGGATTTTAAATTGTCCTTAGGTATGACTGTGAGAGTGAATGGTTGTCTGTCTCTCTGTGTTGGCCCTGCGATGGACTGGTGATCTGTCCAGGGTGTACCCTGCCTCTCGCCCAAAGATGCTGAGATAGGCTCCAGCTCCCCCGCGACCCGAAAAGGATTAAGCGTAAGAAGATGAATGAATGAATGAATGTGTAGGCAACACTTTGACATTGTAAGGTTCATCCACATCACACTGGAGCTTTACATTTGACTTACCACACAGAGAGCCTTTACATGTCTAATTATTGTAAAATGTGTAATCATTTTTCAGTTAGAAATCTTAAAACATAAATTTGCGGGGGGGGGGGCGGTCTATTCAAGATTGTAATGAGAGTCTAAAGTTTAGACTCTCATTACAATTTTGTGTTTATACTATAAACACTAAATTTTGAGAAAAAAATCTCCCCTCCCAACAGAAACATTGAAAAAACAAACTTAAGTCAGCATTCATATGAACATTGCATGAAAAAAGTTGAAAATTTGAGAAAAAAGTAGCTAATTTATGACAAAAATGCTGCACATTTACAAGAAAAAAGTCACAAATTTTGAAGAAAAAATTAGCAAATTTACAAGAAAAGTAGCAAATTTGTGAGAAAAAAGCTGAAGGAAATTTTTAAGTTGTGACAATCATATCTTGATCAGAGATTGTTTTTATTTTTATTTAAAGGTTCTGTTCGGTCTGGGTGAGCGAGAGGGAGTTGGTGCATATGGGAGCATGTGGGTGTGAAGGTGTGGGGAGGGGTGTGTCTGCAAGTTGGGAGGTGCTGGGTTAAGGGGGGTAGTGCCTCTCGGCAACGTGGGCTCCCCTGGGCGGGGGGACTTCTTTGGGCATGGGGATCCCCGGGGTGTGCAACAGAGGCGCTGGGGCGGGCCCGCTGTGGGGGTGCCTGGGGGGGCTCGCTCCGGGGGGCGCGGGTCAGTCTCCGCCCCGGGGGGTGGGGTCGCTGGCCTCCTGATGCCTCCGGGGGCGGATGCCTGGCTTTCCTGGGGCTTGCTGACCTCAGACGTTTGTGCCCTGTGGGGGTTGGTGGCGCTGCCTTGCCTGCTCAGGGTTCCCGGAGGGAGAGCTGCTGCAACCGGCCCTCCGCTTCGTATGTTTCCTGACAAACTACTCACATGCACACACTTACTTTGTGCGCGTTCTCATATATATGCACGCAGACATACACGCACAAGTGTCTCTCCTTTAACAGGTGCGGAAACCAGACTCGTGTTGAGACATCTTCGGTGGACGAAGCAATTTGTCTTTTGTTTATTTTAGTTGTTGGTTTGTTTGCTTTTTTGTCTGTTCCCCTCCCTTTTCTTCCCCCCCTCCACACACTTCCTTTCCCTCTTCCCCATCCTGTTAGGTCTTCCATTGCTAAAATAATTAAAATAAAGTACTAAAAGTTATTACAGGAGGAGTTTACAACAATATACAATACACAGTTAGGTACTGTATAAGCTCCTCTTGGCAAAGTAAATCTCTTTTGGCACAATAAGGGTAACAGATCCCTGTTCTGTTTGCCTAGCTGCCTGACAGGACAAGGGGGAAGAAAAAAAAAGGTTCATTCAGGATCATTTTTCCACATATAAGCAGCAAGATTTGAAGTTCCTTTAATAGCTACCTATATATTATGGAAACAGGACATCACAAGCTTTATAAATCTATACAATGTTACAACATTTATTCTATTTTTGTATTAGTGCATTGACACCCAGTCATGTACATTCACTTTTCAGTTCAACTATATTTATACGGCACCATTTTACAACAACAGTCGTCTCATAGCATTTTCAAACTGCAGGGGAAAACCCCACAATTTCAAGTAATGGGACCATGTGCTCACTAATCCATACAGTGAAACTCATTTCATAATTCACATATTTCACGGTATAAGAATCAGATAGTTTGACAGACAGCCACACACACTACAAACACACCTGTGTCATGATGAAATGTTTATATGCAAAACTAAAGAGTTGCCAGACCTGTTGTTCTGAAGGAAGCTCGAGGCAGTGGCACTGATCATATCTTTCTGTTCCCTTTTGAAGTAACACTGATTTTAAAACAATTGTCATTTCCACAGTCCATTGGCGTTGATATGAACATGAAAATTGGTCTAACGAGTTACACACATTCATAATGCTGTGAATCACTGCTCCCAGTGCTCAAACAATACTTTAAACCATGTATGTTCGTTATCATTTTTCGGGTTCATAATATCTCTTCTTCATGGCACGATATTTTCTGAGGAAATAAAGAGCCTCCAGTTCCTTGATGACAAAGTCGCCACGGGCCACCAGCTGCTTGATCTTCTCAGGGTCTGTCACATCTTTGTTTTTCATGAAGGCAGATTTGAGACGCTCTCTGAAGTAAGCCGATCCCTGGGGGTACTCACGGCCGAGATAAAGCAGCTGGAAGAGAGATTCAGATACTGCTACATTGTCCATGATACAATTCTGAGTTTGTGTGCTTTTGACAAACTCACTTACATTTTTGTACAGCCTTATGACCTCACCCCTTAAAGGGTTGGCCATGTCAGAAATGATGAGAGATTTCAGGTCACACAGCTGAAGAGAAATCAGACAGGAGATGGTCAGACAGCAGAATAAAACTCCAATGATTTACTGTAAGTTGCAGTGATAACCTCTGAGCTTCATACAAAATATTTCTACGCACCTGCACTCTGTGTGCGTCTGTGTACAAATGGCAAATAAAACCTCACGTTATCTTATCTCTACCAGTCATTCCACTCAGTCTCAATGCTGACTGAACCCCATACAACACTTTTAGATATTAATATTTCTTTTTCCATAGAGCTGAGTGATAAAGAAGATAATAAAAATTGTTTTTGTTGAAACACATTGTACTACCAGGGAAGTGATCTAACCAAATTCTGAAAGACATACTTATTCCTAGCAGCAAATTATTCTGAATGTCAAGACAAATTTCACAGAGATATTTCAAAACAACCTTTGAATATCAAGCTTGGCTTATCTTTGTCCTATTTTTGTTGTACTCAAGCATAAACCGGAGTGGTGGCCTAGTTGGTAAAGCATCCGCCCCACAACCAGGAGGTCGTGGGTCGAAATCCCAGCCGGGTCATACCAAAGACCATATAAAAATGGTACTTTACACCTTCTAGCTTGATGCTCAGCATAATAGAATGGGGAAAGGAAAGTTAATGCACAGAGCAACCGGAGGACTGACCCCCCACTATAGCTTTCACTACTCACAGTACACTGTAAAAACTGCTTCAGGGGTATTGTCCATGTGACTTCCTTTATAAAAGTATATTTAATCCAGTAAATTAATTAATGTTATTAATATTTTTTCTGCTTTTTTATGTTATCTTTAAGTAAAAAGTATGGATGTTTTCACAACTTACAGTTTTCTACCATAAAACTGATTTTGTCTGACTTCACCAAAAAATTTGTTTTACAAAACTCAGTTTAACAACTTATATCAGGATCAAAATGACAGGACTGCCCCCACAGGCAGCAGCAGAACAGGTCTGAACAAGTTTTGGCTGCCACGTTTTGCAACTGCATGGAAAAACCACACATTTGGTTGGAATTCTGTCAGGAGAAACATTTTGCACAACACATGTAAGTAACTTTGCTTTGTTTAAAGCTAGTTTTTAATCAGAAATACCAAAATTGCATGAAATTTTCAAAAGTATGGTATGTTTTCTCCATTATGCTTGCTAATTTTGCAACCAGCTTTACCAAATGTGCCCTTATCTTCGCTAATTCACTTTAGCACAATAAAGTGTGCTAAAGTGAATCAGCGAAGTGTGCAATAATGTGTGCTTGTTATTCCCTTGTTCACTTTGGAGTTTTAAATTTTAAATAAACTAGTGCCTATCTGTGCATGCCCGTAGAAAACAAGTATAAGCAAGTATTTAGAGATATAAAGATCATAGGACTTGCTATGACAACATCAAAGATCATAGGACTCACTATGACATGATCAAGGCAGGCATCACTGAATGAGTAGTGACGCGCTTGCTTCCACCTGCTTTCTACGGGCATGCAGAAATACTTGCTTATACTTGGTTTCTATGAGAGTGCACATGTATGCACAGGCATGCACAGGTAGGCACTAGTATAGAGTGATGAGTGATGCCTGCCTTTGATCTTTGATGATGTCATAGCGAGTCCTATGATCGTGAGTGATGACTGCCTTTGATCTTTGATGATGGTATAGCGAGTCCTATGATGCCTGCATTTGATCTTTGATGATGTCCTATGCTGTTCCTATGTACAACGACTCGTGTGAAAAAATTATCCGTCCTTGGACTGCATCACTCACGATCACAGGACTCGCTATGACATCATCAAAGATCAAAGGCAGGCATCACTCACGCTCACTCGTGATCATAGGACATCAAAGGCAGGCATCACTTATGATCATAAGACTCGCTATGACATCATCAAAGATCATAGGACTCACTATGACACCATCAAAGATCCAAAGGCAGGCATCACTGAACGAGTGCTATGACATCAAAGATCGTAGGACTCACTATGACATCATCAAAGATCAAATGCAGGCATCATAGGAGTCGCTATGACATCATCAAAGATCATAGGACTCACTATGACATCATCAAAGATCAAATGCAGGCATCATAGGACTTGCTATACCATCATCAAAGATCAAAGGCAGTCATCACTCACGATCATAGGACTCACTCATAGTGAGTCCTATGATCTTTGATGATGTCATAGAGACTCCTATGATGCCTGCATTTGATCTTTGATGATGTCATAGTGAGTCCTACGATCTTTGATGTCATAGCACTCGTTCAGTGATGTCTGCCTTTGGATCTTTGATGGTGTCATAGTGAGTCCTATGATCTTTGACGATGTCATAGCGAGTCCTATGATCGTAAGTGATGCCTGCCTTTGATGTCCTATGATCACGACTGAGCGTGAGTGATGTCTGCCTTTGATGTCCTATGATCATGAGTGAGCGTGAGTGATGCCTGCCTTTGATCTTTGATGATGTCATAGCGAGTCCTATGATCGTGAGTGATGCAGTCCAAGGACGGATAATTTTTTCACACGAGCCGTTATACATAGGAACAGCATAGGACATCATGCAGTCATCATAGGAACATCATAGGTGGTCTTATGATCTTTCAGCAAGCCCTATAATCGTGACACACAGACACACTGACAGATACAGAGATTTCTTGAATTACACAGACTACGTATAATTCTATGTCACTCTATGTCATAGAGTGATGAGTCATAGAGTGATGAAACATGAAATAACACAATAAAATGCATCATAAATACCGTGACTGACAAAGAGAGGAGAGGTAAGCACCGGACGGCCGCACCTCGGACAAAGTCCAAGGACAGATAATTTTTTCACACATAAGGAGTTGTTCAGAACTCCTTATACAAAGACATAGAGTGATGATAATCAAGTCAGTGGCGGTAATGCACCTGTAAGCTGGTTGCCAACGCCAATCAAATCTAAAAGAAGAAGAAGAAGAGCAAGAAGAAGTGAATGACAAGGAAAACCCATGGCCCTCATCCTTTAGGCCTGCAAGGTCATTTGGCCTTCCACCACACCAACAAGCCTGTCAACACTGCACAAACACTTTTACCTCTTTAATAAATACAATGCTTGGCAATCTATATCAACTCTTTAAAAAACATTCACATGAAACGTATAGGGACTGGCGATCTGTCCAGGGTGTACCCTGCCTCTCACCCAAAGATGCTGGGATAGGCTCCAGCCCCCCCGCGACCCAAAAAGGATTAAGCGGAAGAAGATGGATGGATGAAACGTATACAAATACATCCTAACTTTCAACCATGTACAAGTATATTTCATAACACTTTACCTAAAATCACTGGCTTCTTCCAAACACCTCGGGTGTGGCCTCCTGCTTTGGCTGCCTGAGCAGAACAAGAGAACTTTATGTGTGAAAAAAATTATCCTTCTTCTTTTAGATTAGATTGGCGGTTGGCAACCAGCTTACAGATGCATTCTTCTTCTTCTCTTGGTTACTGGCGGATAGCAAGCAACTGAAAGGTGCATACCGCCACCTACTGTACAAGAGTGTGTAACATTATGTCATTTGAGCCCGACCCCTAAATTCTATGACTTAATCCTGTGTTATTTAAAAAAGAGAAAAGAGCCCTTCGTCTTCTTCTTTTAGATTTGATTGGCAGATGGCAACCAGCTTGCAGGTGCATTACCACCACGTACTTCATTCTATATCATCACTCTTATCTGGTCAGGAGCTGTCCTTCTATCATCATTGCTGTGTCCAAACGAACCTCAACTCTATCTTCAGATATCACTCTTCTCTTCCTGTGCTCTAACATCATTTTTATCACTCTATATATAATTCAAGAAATCTCGCCATGGCCCTCCCGGTCTATATATCACTAGATATATAATTCAAGAAATCTCTGTCCTTCTTCTTTTAGATTTGATTGGCAGTTGGCAACCAGCTTGTATAAGGAGTTCTTATAAGGATATTATCACTCTATATATAATTCAAGAAATCTGTGTGTGTGTGTTTTCTTCTTCTTTTAGATTTGATTGGCGATTGGCAACCAACTTACAGGTGCATTACCGCCACGTATTTCACTCTATATCATCACTCCATCTGGTCAGGAGCTGTAGTCCTTACCGCCACGTACTTCACTCAGTAAACATCACTCTATGTATCAAAAGTCAGAATTCTTCTCGGTTGGCAACCGCCACACACTCTATATATGGCTGTCTTTCTGTGTGTCTGTTTTTCCTCATGACTTTGTGACGTTTTCCTCATAGCAGATACAAGATTAAAGAAGAACGTCACAAAGCTGTGAGGAAAATGTCACAAAGCTATGAGGAAAACGTCACAAAGTTATGAGGAAAAACAAGACAAACAGAAAGACAGACATATATGGAGTGTGTGGCAGTCAGAAGAAGAAGAAGCGACATCAGCCTGAGAGTAGTTCAGAGCTGAGGAAGCTCCTGGAATTTTAAAACTTTAAACACTTTTAAAAACAACACTACAAGACTGGGTCAAACTGAAAGGAAGTGAGGAAGTGAATATTTCAAAAACAACACTACAAGACTGCTGGGAATATTCTAACTTCCAGGGACACGGGTTTGGGTGGACAATTGAAAGAAAAGCCAGAATGTATGGGCTACAAACTATTGATATAGCTAATACTAGTCCAGTGAGTAATGTTCCCCCTTGGCTGTTTCCAGGAAAAGAAGAAGATGCTAGTTTGCTAATGAGGAAAAAGGATTGGCATATGAGTGAAGTTGGTGTTAAAACAAGCATTTACCTCAGGAAAAACTACTATAACTTCTTACAGCTATGTACTGACAGTTCAAAGAACAAAGAGGGTTCTGTTGGAGTTGGAGTATACATTCCAGAGTTTAAAGTGACTATTGCAAAAAGAATACATCCGTGTTTACAGCAGAGATGGTGGAAAAAATTATTGGTTTGCAGTAGGTGGAGGAGGTCAGACCGGACCGAGTGGTGGTGTGCATGGATTCACTTCCAGCTTTAAAAACCATACAGACACTAAAATCTACAAGGCAAGACTTGGTGATTGAGCTATATCACAGTTTATTTAGGGTACACAGGGGTGGTGGAGAAGTTCAGTTTTGTTGAGTTCCTGCACATGAAGGGTTGAAAGGGAATGACTGTGCAGACAAATTAGCAAAGAGCACTCTTGGGAAAGAAATAACTATACATTGTCTCTTGGAAAAGGTGAAGGGAAAGCAGTAAGAAAAAAGGAATTGAGCTATGGAAAAAAAAAAAGATGGGATGAAGATCATAAAGGTAGATCACATTACAAAATACAAAAAATCTATTGCAATAAAGAATTAAATAAACAAAAGGAGGGAAGCTATGAGTAACACATCACAAAGCTATGGAGGATGTCACAAAGCTATGAGGCGAACGTTGCAGAGCTATGAGGAAAATGTCACAAAGCTATGAGAAAAACATAATCAAGTCTGTGGCGGTAATGCACCTTTGTGCTGGTTGCCAACTGCCAATCAAATCTAAGAGAAGAAGAAGACATCATTATGGCAAGACTCAGACTGGATCATACAGGTTTAAACGGCACTTTATTCACCATGGGGAAAAGCGAAAGTGACAAATGTAGAGAATGTGGAGTAAAAGAAAATGTCAAGCACATCTTATTACACTGTCACAAGTACGGAAATGAAAGACAGATGATAAAAAATGAAGTTTGAGAGGCCGGTCGAGAATGGAATTTAACTGGGATTCTGGGAACAGATGGAGATGGAAAGGCAATAAGAATCACAAGAAGGGCTCTTTTCTCTTTTTTAAATAACACACGATTAAGTCATAGAATTTAGGGGTAGGCTCAAATGACATAATGTTACACACTCTTGTACAGTGGGTGGCCGTATGCACCTTTCAGTTGTTTGCTATCCGCCAGTAACCAAGAGAAGAAGAAGAAGAAGAAGACCAGTTAGACCATTGGGGTAGCGGACGGACTTCAACAGGTGGAGAGGTGAGACGGCATTTATGTCTGTGTTTGCTTGGCAGTAGGAGTGAAACATTATGGCATCTAGCTCTGATGTGCTCAATAAAGATGAGATGGGTTGGACACTACCCAGGTATGGAAGGCAGAAAAGAACAGCTGGGGGGGGGGCATCAAGAGGTAGAAGTGGGTCAGATGAATGACACGGGAGGAAGTAACAACGCAAAGAAAACACGAACTAGCCAACATGGACGGCAGTTTGATGATGTCAGGAATGAGTGGAAGGTTGTCATTGAGTTCAATCAGGGTGGGGGGCACTATCACCCTGTTAAGCTAACAAAAGCAACTGAGAAAGAAATTGGGAGAGTTAAGTTTGCAAAGTTCTTGTATAACAACCACCTGTTAATTCATGGATCAAGTAAACAACAGCAAGAGAAAATACTGGCAATGACATGTCTAAACGGAGAACAAATGAAGGTGCATGCTCCTGGTGCAACGGCAAACTTGAGGGGAGTTATATCAGGTGTCCCTTTGAGCATGTCTATGGAAGAAGTGAAAAATGAGATCCAAGGAGGAAAGGTGAAGGATGTGAAAAGGCTAAAGAGTAAAAGAGAAGGTTCACTGAAGGATACACTGTCTGTAATGATCCAGTTTGAGGAAACACTTCCTAAATCAGTCCAAACAGGATACCTGTATTACAGTGTCAGAGAATATGTCCCAAAGCCACTCAGGTGCTGCAAATATCAAAGGATGGGTCACACTGCTCAACAATGTAAGGGAAAGTTGAGATGCACTAGATGTGGAGGGGAGCATGAATATGGTAAATGTGAAAAGGACACCAAAGTAAAGTGTTCCATCTGCGGGGGTGAGCACAGTGCTGCATATGGAGGATGTGTTGTGCAGAGGGAAGCTAGACAAGCCCAGGAAATCAGAATCTAAGAAAATCTCGTATGTGGAAGCTCTAAAGCCAGCTAGAGAGGCAGGAATGGTCAGAAACATAACAGCCTTTCTCAAAGAAGTTCAGCTCAAAGGGAAGAACAGTCATCAACAAATCCCACACAAGCACAAGATCATGCTGATGCAAGGAATTTTTGTGTTCACAAATGCAAAATGGATGATGACACATTGATAATTAAGAGGACAAACTTTGTAGCTTTTATCTGCCACACCATTAATGTTGCAGCACAGCTACAGAAAAAAAGTGACAGAATCAAAACCACTGTGGAAGCAGCAGGAAGATTCCTAGAGGTGAAAGATATCAAAGCCGACCAGATTCATGATTTATTGAAAGCTGAAACAGATCAGAATCAGAATCAGAATCAGGTTTATTGCCATTGTTCATGTAGTACACAAACTAGGAATTTGTCTCGGTACAATGCTGCAACATTAAACATGATAAGATAAAAGAAATAAACTATACATGTAATAAAGTGTAGGATAAGATTAAGTGATACTGGTCAACAGTTAAAATATATTAGCCAGCAGCAGATACTGTGGAGAACTATATAGTGCAGTCGGTAATGCAGGAAGAAAACAGTGATGATTGACATGAGTCTGGTTGAGCTGCTGTACATAGTGCACGAGAGTCAATAAGTCACTTAGTGTTCAGCAGTCTGATGGCAGAGGGGAAGAAGCTGTTCATGTGACGGGAGGTTTTAGTCTGGATGGACCGAAGTCTTCTACCAGAGGGGAGGGGGGCAAACAGTACGTGACCAGGGTGTGAGGGATCGGCTATGATCCGGCCAGCACGCCTCCGGGTCCTGGAGATGTACAGATCCAGGAGAGATGGGAGTTTGCAGCCGATCACCTTCTCAGCAGTGCGCACGACGCGCTGCAGCCTTAGTCTGTCCCTGGCAGTGGCTCCTGCGTACCACACGGTTATGGAGGTGGTGAGGATGGACTCGATGATGGCTGTGTAGAACTGCACTAACATCTTGGTGGGTAGCTTGAGCTTCCTCAGCTGCCGCAGGAAGAACATCCTCTGCTGGGCTTTTTTGATGAGTGAGCTGATGGTCGGCTCCCATTTGAGGTCCCTGGTGATGGTAGTGCCTAGGAAGCGGAAGGAATCAGCAGTGGTGATGGGAGAGCCTGAGAGGGTGAGGGGGGGCAGAGGAGTAGTGACTTTCCTGAAGTCTACAATCATCTCCACTGTCTTCAGAGCGTTCAGCTGCAGGTTGTTATTGCTGCACCAGGACGCCAGCTGGGCCACCTCTCTCCTGTAGGCGGACTCGTCGCCGTTGGAGATGAGCCCGATGAGGGTGGTGTCGTCCGCAAACTTGATCAACTTGACAGACTGGTGGCTGGAGGTGCAGGAGTTGGTGTAAAGGGAGAAGAGTAGGGGGGAAAGTACACAGCCCTGGGGTGATCCGGTGCTGATGCTAGTATAGTCTGAGACAGTCTTTCCCAGCCGCACATGCTGCCTCCGGTCCGTCAGGAAGTCGATGATCCACCTGCAGAGGGAGTCAGGCACGTTGAGCAGGGACAGCTTGTCCCGGAGCAGAGCGGGGCGGATGGTGTTGAATGCGGAGCTGAAGTCCACAAACAGGATCCTGGCGTAGGTTCCCGGGGAGTCCAGGTGCTGCAGGATGGAGTGGAGGGCCAGGTTGACTGCGTCGTCTACAGACCTGTTGGCTCGGTAGGCAAACTGCAGCGGGTCCAGGAGAGGGGTGGTGATTGGCTTGAGGTGGGACAGGACCAGGCGCTCAAAGGACTTCATGACTACAGAGGTGAGCGCTACAGGTCTGTAGTCATTAAGTCCAGTGATCCGTGGCTTCTTGGGGACAGGGATGATGGTGGAGGATTTGAGGCAGGACGGCACGTGGCATAACTTAAAGGAGGTGTTAAAAATGTCTGTGAAGACAGGAGCCAGCTGTTTCGCACAGAGTCTCAGGGTGGAGGGAGACACGCCGTCTGGGCCGGGGGCCTTGCGCGGGTTCAGTCTGGAGAACTGTTGATGATGTTGAAGAAGATGTTGAAGCTTAACCCTTTCGCTGTGATATTTTGTGTGCCCCTAGTGGCAGAGGGCAGTGCTGCGCCTGTCAACTCATAATAACGTGCAAAAACACTGCCCAGCTGTACTGAGGATCTGTACTGATCATGCCAGTTCACAAGGTGGCAGGCACGCGTTGGAGGACTCATGGATCACACGTAATACACCAAAGAGAAGAAATACTTCCTTCTTCTTGTACTGTGAGATTAAACCAAAACAAATATGGCCACTACCGATCGTTATAGAGAGGAAAATCGCTCCACTTCTGTGCAGTTTTATAAGATAAATAGCGCCAGAATAAAAGCGAAATCAAGGTGGAATAATCACTAACAGTTTGTGGATGTAGGAAAGAAAGCTAAAATGACCGGGAGAGGACAAAATAGCTCAAAAAATAGCTCAAAAAAATAGCTCAAAAAATAGCTGGATAATTTAATGCTCATAACAGCTTGTCAGGAAGCAAACATACAGATAACAATGGAAATGTTGTGGAAGCGATGTTAGATGAAAGATCGTTAATTTGTCTCAACAGTGGTGAAAGTACCAGGGTGGATGTGCACAGGGGCACATCGTCATGTATTGACCTGACTCTGGTATCTGATTCTTTAGTGAGCACTTGTGAATGGACGGTTATGAACAGTACAACTATGGGAAGTGATCACTTCCCAATACTTACAGTCATTAAAACTGAAGTATGTATACAAGAGGGAAGATGTTTTACAAGATGGTGTTTTGACAAGGCAGATTGGGAAAAATATAGGCAATACTGTGTACAATCATGTCATTTGGTAACATTTGAAGGTGGCACAGAAGAGTGTGCAAGTCAGGTAACCAATCACATTCTGAATGCTGCAATAGCAAGTACAGTGGGGAAAAAAAGTATTTAGTCAGCCACCACTTGTGCAAGTTCTCCCACTTAAAAGATGAGAGAGGTCTCCAATTTTAATCATAGGTATACCTCAACTATGAGAAACAAAATGAGAAAAAAAATCCAGAAAATCACATTGAAGGATTTTTAATGAATTAATTGGTATATTCCTTGGTAAAATAAGTATTTGGTCAATAAAAAAAGTTCATCTCAATACTTTGTTATATACCCTTTGTTGGCAATGACAGAGGTCAAACGTTTTCTGTAAGTCTTCACAAGGTTTTCACACACTGTTGCTGGTATTTTGGCCCATTCCTCCATGCAGATCTCCTCTAGAGCAATGATGTTTTGGGGCTGTCGCTAGGCAACACAGACTTTCAACTCCCTCCAAAGATTTTCTATGGGGTTGAGATCTGGAGACTGGCTAGGCCACTCCAGGACCTTGAACTGCTTCTTACGAAGCCACTCCTTCGTTGCCCGGGCAGTGTGTTTGGGATCATTGTCATGCTGAAAGATCCAGCCACATTTCATCTTCAATGCCCTTGCTGATGGAAGGAGGTTTTCACTCAAAATCTCATGATACATGGCCCCATTCATTCTTTCCTTTACACGGATCAGTCGTCCTGGTCCCTTTGCAGAAAAACAGCCCCAAAGTATGATGTTTCCGCCCCCATGCTTCACAGTAGGTATGGTGTTCTTTCTCCTCCAAACATGACAAGTTGAGTTTTTACCAAAAAGTTCTATTTTGGTTTCATCTGACCATATGACATTCTCCCAATCCTCTGGACTGTATGGCGAAGAGCTCCCTGGTTCCATCAATATGGACTTCCTCCCCTTTTTTGCACTACTGCTACTTTTCCTCCGGCTCTTTGTCTCTGAGGTAAATGCGATCGGCATCATGGCGGGCATAATACATTATTCCAGGGACATGTTGCTGCATTTAAACATGGTTGATGCAGCGGCTGTGATTGAGCCTAAGCCGCAACTGCCGGACTTTATTTTGAGAGACGGATACAGCGGTGAAAAGAGAGACAGGAGAGATGGGAGAAGGAAACACGGAAAGCGTGGAGGCGTGAAATTGCGCCTGAGAAGACGTCAGTTTGGTAACATTCCTCTTCCTTCTATGATTTTTGGGAACGTACAATCTCTGAGGAACAAGGTGGATGAAATTCAAGGGAATGTACGCTACCAGAAGGACTTTAAGAACTGCTGTGTCATGGCTTTCACCGAGTCTTGGCTTAATGCGCATGACCGAGACGCAGACCTGTGGATTGACGGCTTTGGAGCCCCACTGCGCTCGGATCGGCAGGAAGAGGTAACGGGGAAACGTCAGGGAGGCGGCGTATGTTTATACATTAATAAGCAGTACTGCACATCTGTCACGGTCAGAGAGCGCATCTGTACACCCAATGTGGAGCTACTGTCTTTGTCACTACGCCCCTTTTATTTGCCTCGCGAGTTCCCCCAGCTTTTCATCATGACTGTTTACATTCACCCGAGGGCAGACGCTGACTCCGCCTCCAGCACCGTCTTTGATGTGGTCCAGCGGCTGCAATCAATTTCTCCAGAGGCGCCAAACTTCATTCTTGGGGATTTTAACCATGTTTCTTTAAAGAAGACACTTAAAAACTTTTATCAGTATGTCTCCTGCCCAACCAGGCGAAAAAAGACATTGGACCTGTGCTATGGATCCATAGAGAGGGCCTATAAATCACTCCCCCTTCCTCCTGTAGGATCCTCAGATCACAACTGTGTACATTTGCTGCCCACATATAAAACTGCTCTCGGAAGAGGCAAGGTGGAGACGAGAGACATTGATATGTGGACAGAGGATTCAGTGCACAGCCTCCAGGAATGCTTTGACTGTACAGACTGGGAGATGTTCACACTGGCCTGCGGGGATGATTTGGACTCTTTGGTGGACGTCACATGCTCATACATGGCTTTCTGTAAAAATAAGATCGTTCCACGTAAACGTGTCAAAATATATCCCAACAACAAGCCATGGGTTACAAAATCAGTTAAATCCTGCTCACAGAGGAAAGCACTTGCCTTTAAACAGGGGTCTGTTTCTGAGCTACAGGTTGCCACAAAAGAGCTGAAGTCCGAAATTTTAAGAGCAAAACAGAGTTATAAATCAGAATTGGAAAGCAAGATGGCAACAAAGAAACTTGGTTCAGCCTGGGCCAGTATGAAAACTATTGCAGGCCTTCAGAGCACAGAGCGCAGTAATCGTGTGTTTTCAGATGGTTTTAATTCAGACACAGAGCTGGCTAATGCTCTTAATTGTTTTTATGGTCGTTTTGACTCCTTTGATTTTAGCACAGAAACCCAAGATTTGAAACAGAAACTCAAAGACAATCAGCACTTTAATATTGAGGTGCAGGATGTTAAAAGGGAGTTCTGCGCTGTAAAAGTGAACAAAAGTCAGGGCCCTGATAATATATGTGGGCGCTTGGTAAAGTCCTGTGCACATGAACTGAGTCCTATATTTCATTACATTTCACATAAGTCCACGTTTTCAATAAGACACAACATGTGCCTAAGATCTGGAAAGAAGCCGTGGTTGTTCCCGTTCCAAAATCCAGCTGTCCTAAAACGGTAAACGACTTTAGACCAGTTGCTTTGACTTCAATTTTTTTTTGTAACTTTGATTTTTATTCATTTTTCATCATACATATTACATTCAGATCACAGTCTCTATATTTAAAAAAAGGAGCTAGAGGAAGAAAAAAAAGATAAAGGGGGGGGGGACAAATGTTGGAGCATCAAGTTTTTAGTTTCCATCTCTTAATTCTTCTGGTTTTTCATTGTCTTTGGTTATTTTTTCAATTTCTGTCTCGTTGTTGCACTTTGTAGTGTGTCCATTTCCACCATTTTTTTTTCATATTGTCCTTCTTGCATTCTTTGTCGATATGTTAGTTTTTCCATTAAACGTATATCCTCAACAATGTCAGTCCATTGTTCTTGGTCAGAAAGAACTTCTGATCGCCATTTTCTTGTGATTGTTTTTTTTTACATGCAATCAGCAATATTTTAACTAGATATCTGTCCTCAGCCTGTATTACATTGTCTCTTTTAAGATCACATAAATACATCAAGTTACAGTTCATTGGTATATTATATCCTAATATCCTCTGTATTGTCACATGTATAGATTTCCAGAATGATGAGATTTTGCAGCATTTCCAAAACATATGTGAGTGGTCTGCATTTTGAGCCCCACAGCCCCTCCAGCATATAGATTGGGTATTTGTATATTTTCTTTGAATCTGTGGTGTAATGAAATAGCGAATCAGGTTTTTCCATCCAAATTCCCTCCATGTCCTTGAACTGTGTGTTGTGTTTTCCATATTTCTTGCCAGTTTTCTTCTGTTATGTTTAAATTTAGCTCTTTCTCCCATTTCTCCTTTATATAGTTACTTGAATATTTGTTTGCCGTAAGTTTCTGATATAGCCTTGAAATAATTCTTATTTTATTTCCTGCATACGAGTTTAAAATGAATTGTATAATCTCACTCACATCTCTGTGGAGGTTATGCCTAATCTTCCTCATATAATAATTTCTCATCTGCAGATATCTAAAGAATTCAGATTTTTCTAGTTTAAATTTTCTTCTCATGTTTACAAAACTCCCGAAATCTTTTTTTCCGATATTGCCCCATGCTGTGATTCCTTTGTTCACCAGATTTCTGTATCCCCTATCTTGCTTTGCCGGTTCAAACTGACTGTCAAATGCTACCCATTTCAATAGTTTTATGTCCTCCTTTATATTATACTTTTGTACTATTTTATACCACAGTTCCAAAGTAAATTTAGTGATTGGGTCTATTTGTTTGATTTGCTTATATGCATCCTTATCTCCTATTATGCTTTGTACTGGAAGTCCCTCAATTTCCTTTTCCATTTCTTTCCATTTTGCCTCATATCCTCCATCGCACCAACATATGATATATCTTATTTGTGCTGAGTAGTAATATTCTTTTAGACTCGGTAGACCCATGCCTCCTTTCTCTTTTGGTAATTGGAGAGTTTTATATTTCACTCTTGGCTTTTTACCTCCCCAAACAAATCTCGATATCATCCTGTCCCACTTTGAGAACTGGGCACCAGGACTCTGTTGGTAGAGCCTGGAAGAGGTAAAGCAGTCTAGGTTGTATGCTGATTTTGACTGTCTTAATTTTTGAATTCAGATCCATATTTAAGATTGACCATCTATCAATATCTTTTTTTATTTCTTGTTCTAACCTATCATAGTTTGCTTTATAGATTTTGCTTAAATCTTTAGGTATGTTCACTCCAAGGTATTTTATTTCTTTTTGTTTCCAGTTTAGTTTGATCTTATCAGTTATCTGGTTTAAAGGGTTATAGTGGAATGTCAGTATTTGTGTTTTTGTTATGTTTATCTTGTATCCTGATAATTTTCCAAAATTTTCTATCAAGTCCATCATTTCCATTATTGATTCATCTGGCTGTTCAAGGTAAACTATAATATCGTCTGCAAATAGCCCAATCTTGTGTTCCGCTCCCTTTATCGTTACACCTTTTAATTTCCTATTTTGTTGCATCGCTTGAGCCAGTGGCTCTATGAACAGAGCAAACAAGGTGGGCGAGAGGCAGCATCCCTGCCTAGTTGATCTTTGTATATTTACTTTGTCTGTTAAGCTACCGTTTATCTTGATTCTTGCCACAGGTTTTTGATACAGTGTCTTTATGCATTGTACTGACTTTTCGTTAAATCCAAAGCGTTCCAGCACATTATATAGGAACATCCAATTAACCCTATCAAATGCTTTTTCTGCGTCTAAACTCATTATTACTGCGCTTTTCTTTTCTTTATGTATTTGATTAATTATGTGTAATGTTCTCCTGATATTATCATGTGTTTGGCGTCCCTCTATGAAACCAGTTTAATCATCCTCTATCAATTCCGTCAAGAATGTCTTTATTCGTTTACATATAATTGTTGTATATATTTTATAATTCACATTTAATAAAGAGATTGGCCTATAGTTTCCGCATTGTTCCCTATCTTTCCCTGGCTTTAAAATAACTGAAATAATGGCTTCGTTCCATGATGGAGGTATTTTGTTGTTGTTTAATGTCCAATTAAATGACTTTAGGAGCTGTGGCATGAGTTCTTCTATAAACAGTTTATAAAACTCAGATGGGTATCCATCACTACCTGGTGATTTACTGTTTTTAAGTGACTTAATCACATCTTTAATCTCTTGTGTTGTTATTTCTGCTGTTAGCTTTTCATTTTGTTGGTTTCCTATTGATGGCAAGTCCAATGTGCATAGAAATTTTTTAATATCCTTAACATTTGTCTCTTCAGGTTGCGAGTATAGTTCTTGATAGAATTTGTGGAATATTTCTTCGATGTTTTCTGGGGTAACTGTGGTTTTATTTGTGATGGGGTCCTTAATCTTATATACATTATTCACTTTTTGTTGTTTTCTTAACCGTTTTGCCAGCAGTTTTGTGGCCTTTGGCCCCGTTTCATAATATTTTTGCTTTAAATATCTATTTTTCCTTTCGATTTCATCTATTTGTATTTCTTTTATCTTTATTTTTTTCTTCCTTAATTTCTTGATATATTTTTGGGTCATTTGTGCTTTGATGTTTACGTTCTAATTCCCTCAGTCTCTCACATCTTTGTTCATATGATTCCAGTTTAGACTTTTTTGCTTTTCCTGATTCAACAATTAATTTACTTCTTAACATGGCTTTTAGTGCGTCCCATAGTATTGTTGGGTCCACTTCTCCATTATCATTCTCCTCGATATACTCATTTATGTTTACCTTTATTCTTTCTTTCATTTTCTCATCATTTAATAGTCCTACATTAAGTTTCCATGTTGTTTGTCGTTTTCTATTGTTTAAATATATTTCCATGTATATAGGATTATGATCTGATATTTCTGCCCCTCCAATCCGACAATTTCTCACCCTGTGTCTGTCACCTTCATTCATAAGGAAGTAATCTATTCTAGAGTGTACTTTATGGACTGCTGAATAATGTGTATAGTCTTTTTCGAGTGGGTGCAGGTCCCTCCATATGTCTACCATACCCATTTCTGCCAGTGAGGTTCTTATGAACTTTGTTACATGTTTTTTTGTCTTCTTAAGACTTGTTGTGTCAACTTCATGATCCATGATGGCATTTAAGTCTCCTCCACAAATTAGGACTCCTTCACTGTGTGTTGCTATGAGATCAAACAGTTGTTGAAAAAAACCCTTGTCACTTTCTGGTGGGGGATAGATGTTCACTAATGTGATCTGCATACCACCTATTCTTCCCTTTATTATTACATATCTGCCTTCTTTATCCTGGATTTCTTGTTCACATTCAAATTGTATTTTATTTGAAATTAGTATCATAACCCCCCTTTTAGTTCCTCCCTTAAATGAACTGTAGTAGGAGTTCTTATAGCCAAATCTCTTTAGTCTCTCATGTTCTGTCCTGTTCGAATGTGTCTCTTGTATAAATATAATTTCGGCTTTTTCCTTCTTGAATTTTCTTATTATTCTTTCCCTTTTAACAGGTGAGTTCAGACCATTCACGTTTAATGTCATTATCTTAAGATTTTTAACCATATTCATGTTTTTCCATTTTTTTAACTTGTGCTCCTAACCCCTTTAACAACAAAACTAACACATATTTGTACAAAAACACATTAACGAATCTCGACCTCCGTACTTTGGGCCTTTCTTCTGCCCACTGGTACCTGTTGGTGGGTGGAGGGAATGTCCTCACCGAGTGAGGGGCCCTCCCTAGACCTCTAGTTACTATCCAAGTAATAGTCACTAGTCTAAAAATGTCCAACAAAAATCACTTAAACCTCTCCTAGCCATTTATTTCTCTTTTACGTTGTCTTCTTGGCCTTCATTTCTTCTGTGTCCTTCTTAACCTTTGTTATAATCTAGGCTTTCCGTTGAAAGCCTTGCAGTTTTTCTTGGGCTCGGTGCGCCACGTCCGTCTCCCGCCTTCTGCCGCTCACTCGCCTCCACTCCGGCTGTCGCGATGCGTTCCATGCCGCCGCTGCTCCAGCCGCTTCCTCCGGTACGCTCACCACAAAGCCTCGCTCCGTCATGTCCCGCGCTGCCTCTCTGGCCGTGTTGTAGGTTTTCACGCCATCCTCCCAATGAATTCTCATCTTTGTTAGCGGCGTTTGGAATCTAATTTTTTTCTCTTTCAGCGTTTTTTTAATGTTGGCATATTTCTTTCGCTGCTGCACAATTTCTGTCGGGTAGTCATGGTCAAAGAATATCTGTTTGTCGCCGACTCGTATCTTTTTTTTCCACGCTTGTGTCAGGATTCTTTCCTTTACGTCGTATTTTAGAAAGTTTACCACAACTGACCTGGGTGTAGAGTTTGGATTCGGGTTCTGTGCCAAGGCTCTGTGCGCTCGTTGGATCTGCAGGTCTGTTTCATCGGGCAGCTCAAGCTCTTTTATTAGGAATTGATCCATGAATTTCGTCATCGAGTTGCCTTCAATGCCCTCCGGAATCCCAAAGATGCGTACATTGCTCCGCCTGGACCTGCTCTCCAGGTCGGTTATTTTTTCCTGCATCCTCTGTGTTTGTGCCGTCAGGGTCTGCAGCCGCTCGCTTGCCTCGGTCCTCCAGTCTTCCAACTCTGATATTCGAGCCTGTGCTTCTGCCAAACACGCCCGCGGAGTGCGCAGTTCCTCCATGTTTTCAGATAGCTTGCGTTCCATTTCTTTTCGGAGGCCCATAATTTCCTCCTTCATCTCTTTTTTCAGATCTTCCTTAAGAGCCGTTAAATCCTGTTGGAGTTGTTGCTTGAAGTCTTTTATGTCTTTACTTATATTGGCGAAGCCAGTGTTCATAACATCGAGTTTGGCGTCCTCCATTTTCTCTGCTGTAGTCACCTCGTTTTTTTGGGCCTCGTGTTCAGCGATTTCTCCTGCGTTGTTGAAGATGGATTCTTTAGTTTTACCCTGCTTTTGTCCGTGTGCCCGGCTTCTTCATGTTTTCATCCCTTGGTTTATTGTTCCATTTATGTCGAGTTGGCCATTTACCAAAGATTTTAAATCCGACTAGGGAGAGCTCTCTGTTTAAGCGTTATGTCTCTCCGGCATCTTCCCGGAAGTCCGCTTTGACTTCAATTTTAATGAAAATTTTTGAAAAACTGGTCAGATGTGAGGTCCTAAAGGAGACTGAGCATGCATTGGATCCTCTGCAGTTTGCCTATAGGCCTCACAGAGGAGTGGAGGATGCCACTGTCACTCTGTTTAACATGCTTTTTAAACATCTAGATTTTAATGGGACACACGCCAGGCTTTTATTTGTGGACTTTTCCTCCACCTTTAATACAATCCAACCACATATCTTAGTTGAAAGGCTCCTGCAACAATTTGATTTGAGCAATAATCTGGTGGGTTGGATTCTGGATTTCTTAACCAACAGGACGCAGAGAGTAAGGGTCAATGGTACATTGTCTGACCTAAAGTGCTCTTCTACTGGCTCTCCTCAGGGGTGTGTGTTGTCACCACTACTCTTCATCCTGTACACAAACATGTATCGGAGCAGACATGACAACAGACAAATTATAAAGTATGCTGATGATTCAGTTATTGTCAGTCTCCTCCAGGATGGTGAGAGTGGCCACGGCCCAGTAGTTGATGATTTTGTTCACTGGTGTGAGGATTCCTACCTGCAGCTGAATACGACAAAAACTAAAGACATGATTATTGACTTTAGGAGGAAAACTCCCAGGCACAAAGTCACCGTACTAAAAGGCCAGACCACCGAATGTGTACAATCGTACAAATATCTTGGGACGATTATTGATAGTAATTTAAACTTTGAAGAGAACTGTGAAAGGGTGTGCAAAAAGGGTCAGCAACATTTGCATTGCTTGAGAAAACTTGCACGCTTCCAAATTGACCGAACCATAATGACAGTGTTTTATCGGGCTTTTATTGAATCTGTTTTATCCTTTTCTTTAGTGTCATGGTTTGGTCAGATAAAACTGAAACAGAGGAAATCCTTGGATCAGGTAGTTAGATGGTCCAGTCGTTTGCTTGGTGAGTCACAGCTGAGCCTGACATCCCTGTACACCAGACAAGTACAGAGGATGGCTACCTCCATTTTAAATGATGACTCCCACCCTTTGCACTGCAACTTTCAGCTTCTTCCCTCCAGATGGAGGTTTGCTGTCCCAAAAAGTAAAACCCAGCGCTACAAAAGCAGCTTTGTTCCTGCTGCTGTCAAAGAGTTGAACAAGCTGTAACAATATATTGCACATAATTTAGGTACCTATTTATTAACTCCATTTTATATTTACTTATTTTTGTAGGAGGTCACTTGGGTTCTAAATATTTTATTGGGTTTTAGACCTTTGAGTTTTTAACCTCTTTGACTAGTTTTTAACTTTTAATATGACCCTTCTCTCTTACCTCTGGTTTTTCTCCCATCTCTTTGTCTTTTTATACCCTGATTGATGGAGCCTTGAGTATTTTTTATCATGTTTATAGTCAGCTTCATGTGTGCCTGTGTATGTGTCTATGTTGAATGTAATTTGTGGCTTGTAAATATGGATGTCACCAGACTGCAAAACAAATCTACCTATGGGTACAAATAAAGTAACCTGAACCTGAACCTCCTCTTCTGGATCATCCAAATGCTCTCTAGCAAACTTCAGAGGGGCCTGGACATGTACTGGCTTAAGCAGAGGGACACGTCTGGCACTGCAGGATTTGAGTCCCTGGCGGCGTAGTGTGTTACTGATGTAGCCTTTGTTACTTTGGTCCCAGCTCTCTGCAGGTCATTCACTAGGTCCCCCCATGTGGTTCTGGGATTTTTGCTCACCGTTCTCGTGACCATTTTGACCTCATGGGGTGACATCTTGTGTGGAGCCCCAAATCGAGGGAGATTATCAGTGGTCTTGTATGTCTTCCATTTTCTAATAATTGCTCCCACAGTTGATTTCTTCACACCAAGCTGCTTACCTATTGCAGATTCAGTCTTCCCATCCTGGTGCAGGTCTACAATTTTGTTTCTGGTGTCCTTTGACAGCTCTGTGGTCTTGGCCATAGTGGAGTTTGGAGTCTGAATGTTTGAGGTTGTGGACAGGTGTCTTTTATACTGATAATGAGTTCAAACAGGTGCCATTAATACAGGTAATGAGTGGGGGACAGAGGAGCCTCTTAAAGAAGAAGTTACAGGTCTGTGAAAGCCAGAAATCTTGCTTGTTTGTAGGTGACAAAATATTTATTTTACCAAGGAATTTACCAATTAATTCATTAAAAATCCTTCAATGTGATTTTCTAGATTTTTTTTCTCATTTTGTCTCTCACAGTTGAGATATACCTATGATGAAAATTGGAGACCTCTCTCATCTTTTAAGTGGGAGAACTTGCACAATTGGTGGCTGACTAAATACTTTTTTGCCCCACTGTATACCTAAAAAAACCCAGCACGGAGTAGGTAGAAGGTTGTACCCTGGTGGAATGAGGAATGTAGTATTGCAGTAAAAGAATCAGAATCAGATCTACTGCCATTGTTCATGTAGTACACAAACTAGGAATTTGTCTCGGTGCAATGCTGCAACATTAAACATGATAAAATAAAAGAAATAAAAAACTATACATGCAATAAAGTGTAGAATAAGAATGAGTAATACTAGTCAAAGCAGTTTTTAAATATATTAGCGAGCAGCAGATATTGTGGAGTACCGCATAGTGCAGTCGGTAATGCAAAAAGAAAAACAGTGATGATTGACATGAGTCTGGTTGAGCTGCTGTACATAGTGCACAAGAGTCAATAAGTCACTTAGTGTTCAGCAGTCTGATGGCAGAGGGGAAGAAGCTGTTCATGTGACGGGAGATTTTAGTCTGAATGGACCGAAGTCTTCTACCTGAGGGGAGGGGGGCAAACAGTACGTGACCAGGGTGTGAAGGATCGGCTATGATCCGGCCAGCACGCCTCCAGATCCTGGAGATGTACAGGTCCTGGAGAGATGGGAGCTTGCGGCCGATCACCTTCTCAGCAGCGCGCACGACGCACTGCAGCCTTAGTCTGTCCCTGGCAGTGGTTCCTGCGTACCACACGGTTATGGAGGTGGTGAGGATGGACTTGATGATGGCTGTGTAGAACTGCACTAACATCTGCACTTTCTCTTCCGCCCTCCAAAGAGAGCAGTCGCATTTTTTCTCTGCTCCCGCTCCCTGTCTCTCCCTCCCTAACTGACTGGATCCCAGCTTGCTATTGTCTGTGTCTGCGTGTCTCTCTACTGCTGATTCATCCAACGAAATTATGGATTTAATAAGCTGGGCTTTGAACGCAATCAACACTGTGTTTTCAACGAGGAAATCAGGTCCGGGGGAGCCTATTTGTCCCGCAGGAACTGCTGCTGCGGGTTACATTGAGGATACAAGCAATTGGAAACTCTTGTGTCTGTGTGACCTTTCTATTGAAGATATTGAAGATTTATATCTATTCGGAGCAATGGTCACCGGAATTCTACTGATCGGCCTTGGGATTGTTCTGGTGCACCGCAAATTGAAGATGATGGACAGAGCTTATCAAAAAGTGGACCCGGCGAAGCTCTCTCATCAATTCGACCAACTGGGCAGGACTCTGACAGCGGCCAATGCAGAACTGTACAGGAAAATGGAATACATCACGATTACGCTGAGAGCTGTTCACGACTCGATTTCAAAGCCTGGCATTGATGGATCTGGAGCACTGAATCCGTAAGAGAATGGAAAGTTTTTTCTCTGAAGACAGTGCTATTCAACCTGTTTTTCGGCACCCTCAGCACTCAGTCCTCCTGATGATCAACAGTATAATTGTTTTCATAACATTGGCGGACAGTATCTGACTCTCAAGGACAGCTGTCTGGCTCAGACTATTCCATCTGCCGTGCTCAAGGACACTGCCTTTGCCTTAGACACTAGTCATAACATCTGCTGAGAGAGAGACTATTGCTGTTCTCCTAACTGATTTGCACTGATTGCATCCAACACACACACAACTGACCCATTTATACTGACAAAGACATATTCATTCACTGCTCTGTGTTATTGTGTGGATTCTATTGTCTGCTAATTGTGCATTGAGAGTTTTTTTCTTGTAATCACAATATCGGTCATATAAATGAACTTTATTTTGATCAACAATGCTTTTTTCTCTCTCCTATTGTGTCCCCTCCCCCCCGCCTTCTATTCCCCTCCTGCTGACAGGCGCCTCCATGGCTCGGCACGTCATTGGGAATGTCATCTATGACGTTTCCTTTGTCAAGTCAAATTCCTCGTATATTTACCTGTTTATTTACTTGTAAATGTGCTTGGCAATAAACTTATTCTGATTCTGATCTTGGTGGGTAGCTTGAGCTTCCTCAGCTGCCGCAGGAAGAACATCCTCTGCTGGGCCTTTTTGATGAGGGAGCTGATGGTCGGCTCCCACTTGAGGTCCTGGGTGATGGTGGTGCCCAGGAAGCGGAAGGAATCTGCAGTGGTGATGGGAGAGCCTGTGAGGGTGAGGGGGGGCAGAGGGGTTGTGACTTTCCTGAAGTCCACAATCATCTCCACTGTCTTCAGAGCGTTCAGCTGCAGGTTGTTGTGGCTGCACCAGGACGCCAGCTGGGCCACCTCTCTCCTGTAGACTGACTCGTCGCCGTTGGAGATGAGCCCGATGAGGGTGGTGTCGTTCGCAAACTTGATCAGCTTGACAGACTGGTGGCTGGAGGTGCAGGAGTTGGTATAAAGGGAGAAGAGTAGGGGGGAAAGTACACAGCCCTGGGGTGATCTGGTGCTGATGCTAACAGAGTCTGAGACAGTCTTTCCCAGCCGCACATGCTGCCTCCGGTCCGTCAGGAAGTCGGTGATCCACCTGCAAAGGGAGTCAGGCACGTTGAGCAGGGACAGCTTGTCCCGGAGCAGAGCGGGGCGGATGGTGTTGAATGCAGAGCTGAAGTCCACAAACAGGATCCTGGCGTAGGTTCCCGGGGAGTCCAGGTGCTGCAAGACGGAGTGGAGGGCCAGGTTGACTGCGTCTTCCACAGACCTGTTGGCTCGGTAGGCAAACTGCAGCGGGTCCAGGAGGGGAGTGGTGATGGACTTGAGGTGGGGCAGGACCAGGCGCTCAAAGGACTTCATGACTACAGAGGTGAGCACTACAGGTCTGTAGTCGTTAAGTCCAGTGGCTTCTTGGGGACAGGGATGATGGTGGAGGATTTGAGGCAGGTCGGCACGTGGCATAGCTTAAGGGAGGTGTTAAAAATGTCTGTGAAGACAGGAGTCAGCTCTTTCGCACAGTGTCTCAGGGTGGAGGGAGACACGCCGTCTGGACCGGGGGCCTTGCGCGGGTTCAGTCTGGAGAACTGTCTGTGCACGTCCTGCTCACTGATGACAAGGGCAGGGGGGGAGGAGGGGGGGGCCGCCTTTGATGAAGTAGGGACCGTGGAGGCAGTGGAGCTGGGGGGAGGGGGGGAGTTGGACACAGCTGACGAGGTGTCAAAACGGGCATAGTGTTGGGACAGTCTTTGACAAAGGGCTTTGTCATCCTGACCTTTAGAAGCCTGAGGCCGATAGTTGGTGATTTGCCTCAGTCCTCTCCACACAGAAGCCGAGTCATTAGCAGTGAACTGCTGCTGGAGTCTCTCAGAATACACAGATTTAGCTCTCCTCAGCTCTCTGTTAAACCGATATTTGACCTCTCTGTAGCAGTCCCTGTCTCCACTTTTCAACGCTGCTTCCTTCTCCTTCCTGATCTGTCTGAGCTTAGCAGTGAACCAGGGCTTATCATTAGAGTACCTCACCCTGGTGCGCGATGGAAGAATGCTCTCCTCACAAAAGTGGATATATGAGTGCACAGTGTCCGTGTACTCATCCAGATCATGCGTGGCTCCTTTAAACATGCCCCAGTCAGTTATTTCCATGCACGTGTTCAGCTTCTCCCCAGCTTCACTGGTCCATTTCTTCGTAGTGCTCACAACAGGTTTAGTGAGCTTCAGTCTCTGTTTGTATGTGGGAATGAAGTGGACCATCACGTGATCAGATAGTCCGAGCGCAGCACGGGGAACAGCGCGATACGCGTCCTTCACTGTGGTGTAACAGTGATCCAGCGTGTTCTTTCCTCTGGTTGGGCATTTAATAAACTGTTTGTATCGGGGGAGATCGTGGCTTAGGTTGCTCTGGTTAAAGTCGCCAACCACAATAACCAGAGAGTCTGGAAAAGTCCACTCCGTATGTTGAATGTGATCTGCGAGCGCGCGCTGAGCCTCGCGCGCGTCCGCGTCGGGCGGGACGTAAACAGCAGCCAGGATGAATGAAGCAAACTCCCGCGGGGAATAAAATGGCTTGCAGTTAATGAAAAGATATTCCAGGGCGGGAGAACAGTGTTGGGAAATCACCGTTACATCAGAGCACCAGCTGCTGTTAATGTAGAAGCAGACTCCTCCTCCTGAGGACTTGCCGGAGAGCTCTGTGTCACGATCAGCACGAAACAGCTGAAATCCCTCGAGGAGGAGCGCGCTGTCCGGTGTATTTTCCCTGAGCCAGGTCTCAGTAAAACAGAGGGCAGACGAGGAAGAGAGGTCCTTAAAACGCATCAGCAGTCTCAGTTCATCTACCTTGTTAGAGAGAGAATTGGCATTGGAGAGAAATATGCCAGGCAAAGCCGTGTGCGTGCCTCTCCTGCGAAGCCGCACGAGAGCGCCCGCTCGCCTTCCTCTCTTTCGCCGTCTTCACTTTTTGAGCTAAACAGTGAACCAGATCGGCGGCAGGAGCTAAAAAAACTGGGAGTAGGTCCGTGGGAGTGAAAGTCCTGATATTTAGAAGCTCTTCACGGGTGTAAGAGCAGGCAGACACACAATTGACAAACAAAAACATACAAAGAAGGGCGCAGCTAAACACCATGGCGGCCACTGTGGGCGCCATCTTGGATCGAAAGTAAAAGAGCGAAACAAGGCATTCAGAGAGCTGAGGAAGACTATGAATAGTGAAAACTTAATAGATTATAAAAAGAAAAGGGCAGTAGCTTGAAGGATTATTAAAAACAGGAAAAGGTCAACATGGAGAGAATTTTGTTCCACCCTTGGTAGGAAAACAGAACTAGGTGATGTCTGGGGTATGTTTAAAAAAATGAGTGGGAAGCGGGTCTCAGTTAAAGTCCCAGCTCTTGTAGATGGGGACAAGATGGCTGTATCAGACAAAGAAAAGGCAGAAGTCCTAGGTAGAGCATTTGCTACAGTACATAGAGGAGAACATCTTGTTGAGAGTCATTGACAGCAAAGGGAGCATAAACTCAAGAGAAAATGCAAACTTAAAAAAGGAAGTGAAAGAAGACATGACTGCATTAGACCTCGAGTTCACAATGTCAGAGCTTAAAGGCACTTTTCTACGGGCCCCGCTTTCCCCAACACCACACCACTGTCCCCGCGTTTGCGCATTTTCCAGTAGCCCCAGCACCGGTTAGCAGGCGCTATTTTCGTACCTGATCTAGGGCAGGGTCCATCACGGCTGAGCCGGGGCCGTGATGTGACGTCAACAGACTGGTCGCTGCTGATTGGTCAGGTCGTAACATCATGAAAGCGACCGTCTTCCCCGTCTTCTGATAACCGCCATTTGCAATATTGTCATGGACTAACTTGGTCACGGAGTAAATATGATATTAATACAGACAGCGTTGTAGGTTTTGCGGCACTCTACACCGTGGTCCAATGAAGAGGTGCGGAGTTTTCTCTGCTTTGTGGCAGATCCACAGTGAGGAGTGACCCGGACCTATGGCTGCACAGCATATAGAAACTGCACTATGGACAAGCTGTAGACGAAAACCATCGATGGTGAGTGATTTGTAATAATGTGCATCTGCTTGCTTATTTATCCTATTGGTGGTAAGCTCACTTTTTTTGAGCCATTACAGTGCTGTTCTGTGCTGGCTAACGTTTTAAAGCTAACGTCTTTAATTTGCTAGCTAGCAAGTACCAACTGGTGAATCGCGCATGTTTTCTCCTAAATATTCGCTTGTGAGAGCAAAACAATGAAATATGTTAATCCTGGTTAAAGTCCTGGTTTCTGTTTTGTATTGCACTTTGGTCCTGTGCATTTAATTGTGTGCTGTTCTGTGCTGGCTAACTTTTTTAGCTAACGTTTTTTTTTTGCTAGTGCTAACTGCTGAATCGCGCTGTTTTCTCCTAAATATTCGCTTGTGAGAGCAAAACGATGAAATATGTTAATCCTGGTAAAAGTCCTGGTTTGTGTTTTTGGATAAAAACTTCAGATTTTGACTGAGTGACTCCATACTGGGTGATTCACAGCATCAGTTAAAGTACTAGATTCCATTCAAGTGAATGTATTAATTCGTTCTGATTGCTGAAGCCACAGTAAAAACACATGATTTTTAATGTAACGCAGCCCTTGAAAAATCTACCGAAGCGCAGCTACATGAAAACTGTGGTTAAATACAACAACAAAGTACTTTATTGTCACATTCAAATCGTAATCCCTCCTGTTTTATTTTTCTTTTGAATTCTTGGATGAAATATGGTGGGCAATATAAGCTGCAGCTTCAGCCATCACCCATTTCAGATAACCTATGTTGAACTGTATAATCAGAGGAGTTATTGTTTAATTTGACCTTGTTAAATTTTTTCCCCTTTGTTATATTATTCTATTTTCTTTTAATCTTTACCTTTAATCAATCCGAAATTAAGATCCATTCATTAATTCACATTCCACCACTGGCTTTTAGCAACAAGTGTATTTCCCAAATATGAGTTAAACTTGCTTTAACTAACCACCACCCATTTGTCTTTTGTCTATGCAAGATGGAAAATGTCCACCCCAACTGGACCTTGCCTCACTATTTACAGAGATGCAGGCTGAAGATCTGCTGGACCAGGACCACGACCAGGGGCATCGATCCGGTTGCTTCTCAGTGAGGAAGTGTGGCAGCCGTGTGTGACCCATTCCAGTTTTATTCTTTTTTACAGTTTGAATTTTGCACATTCTGAATAATCTGGAATTTGCTGCTGAATGTAATAAAGAATCTAGTGACTTAAGTGTTTGCATCATGATTTTCCATTTTGTCTGTTAAGACAACGGTGGGAAAAGAGTCAACTGTACAAAGGATTTATCTGTGACGTTGAAAATAATGGCTCATTTTTAAGAAAAAAGTAACCAACACAATTATTTTATTAACTGAAGACTGTATTGTTGGATGTATATGGAGGAATTCTGGGTCATATTAGCATCTGCTCTTCATCATAATGGGTTTGGGCGGGGGTGTCTAATCATGTGCCACGGAGGGCCAAGACCCTGCAGGCTTTACCTCCAACCAGTGTCTTCAACAGCAGATTCCACTGAACTTCTTCCACTGACTGATCAGTGACACCACCTGCTGAAGAGACTGGGTAGAAGAGAGAACCTGCAGGGTCTTGGCCCCCCATGACAACTGACTGGAAGCCCCCGGATTAGGTTTAATGGGATTTAACATTTAACACACACTGCTTTATGGTTCATAATATAATATTATATATTATATAATATATATATAATATAATATAATATAATATGGCTCATAATTTTGTTGACAGACTTACACCAAACCAAAAGTGATTTCTCAAAATGCTGGATTGTTCTTAGCTTTTCCAATCTTTCAGTATTTAATTTGTGCCACATGGTGGTAACCTTCAGATATATAAAAGAGACATCTGCAAAAACTTCACAGGTTTATTGTCAGTGCAATTCCCAGTGCAATACTACATGAATGCATGTATAGTACATTGTTGATGCAGAGAATATATATTTATACAGTACATGTATCAAGGAAATCAATTATTTTCCATGTAACCTTATGACTGCATTATTTTAATTGCCTTTTTGTAATTAAAGTTTTTATTGACTTTATACAAGATGGTATTACACATACTGATCTTCCAAGTATCACATCAGTCTCCAAAAAGGGTAAATAAATAGGGTGGAAAAAAATATATATGTATACATATACTGTATATGTGGGTGATTACAAAGCAAGGATATCAGTGAGGGAAGGCAATAACCCCCAAGAAAAAAAAAAAAAAAAACAGTAAGAGAAAGACAGGCCTTCATTAACATTACCTATTTTTACCTATTTTACCTAATTGCCTTTAATCCTAGATCAAGTTTGTTTTGGCCTATAATACATCATAACTATAAAATATATCTTATTATACGTAACTCAGTACTGTTTACTTTTTGAATAGATATTTTGTGGCTAATATAGTTATTAAACTGGCGATCAAGTTGTGTCAGCTGATCAATTTTTTCTATGACCACACCTCAGACTGCTGCAGAAGTAGGTACGTCTATGATGCCTGAACAGTCTCTCCACGATTTTCACGCAGAGCAGAGCAATTTGTTGTACAGGAAATAACCGTTTCTACAGACATTCTTAAGCTCTATAACCAGTGATCGTTGGTGAAGCTGTGCTGACATTAGTGACAGGCTGATGACAGTGAGAGGCATTGCTGAGCCAGAACAACCATTTGAAGAGGTAATTTCTCAACAACAGAGCCATCTGAAACACACACACAAAGCATACATATTTTAGTACCTAACATGCAGACATTACAGTGTAGCACGACGTACTTACAGCAAACTAGCATTAGCAACCATTAGCTTACCGTCATATATGACCTAGTTTGTATCCTCATGTCTTCGGCTCTCCCAGAAGCTGCAGAACTATTCCAGAGTGTTTAGTCTCGCTGCCTGTACCCTTATCTGGCGGTGCTTTTTGGTACTTACGGCGAAAAAAGCCACAGACCGAGGAGTCGCCTTGTAGAGCAGCCATGTTATGTTTGTTTGGGTCGCGCGCTTCACGTCACGAGAGTGTGGCGCCGCCTTGCTGTTAAGACATCCCACTCAGCCGCGGGCTGTCTGCAGGAATGTTGAAAACCAATCAAGGGACAATGGAGCCGCGCCGACCCGAGTCGTGTTCTCAGATCGAGGCTGAGCGGGGCTCGTGGAAAAGTACCTTAAGAGAGCTTTGCATGACAGTGGATACACAGCTCCAAGATATGATCAGTTAAGCTATACTGTGTTCCGGCAGTTGCCTATGCAGTCAATGGAACTGGTGCTGAAATTGTTTAACAGAATATGGAAGGGGGGGTTATCCCAAGTAGGTGGAAAAAGGCTGTAATTTTACCATTTAATGAACCAGGGAAAGATCCAGCTCATCCAGGCAACTACAGGCCAATAGCATTAACGTCACACTTAGGTAAATGGATGGAAAAGGTGTTAGTTTACAGACTCTCACATGTACTAGAGCAAAGACGATTAATAAACAACAATCAGAATGGTTGTAGAAGAGGAAGATCCACAGTGGATGCTCTAGTCAGGGTAAGTAATGATATTGAAAAGACTCTCAAAATGAAAGAAGTAATGGTTATAGTTTATCTGAATACTGAAAAGGCTTATGACTCACTGTGGAGGGATGGACTTCTTATCAAACTGAATAAAATGGGCATTGGTGGTAGGATGTATAATTGGATCATGGATTTTTTTAACACACAGGACAATTAGGGTTAAAGTAGGATCAGAAGTTTCTAATGACTTTGAAATAGAAAATGGTGTTCCTCAGGGGAGTGTGATAAGCCCAGTTTAATTCAACATAATGATTAATGACATGTTTGAGGATCAAGAGGGATCCATCAAAACAGCACTATATGCAGATGATGGAGCCATATGGATGAGGGGAAGAAATGAGAAATTTGTGTTCAAAAACATCAGGAAAGCAATGGAAAAAATGGAAAGGGGTCATATGAGTGGGGATTTACATTTTCAAACAGTAAAACCTGCTACAGTATATGATTTTCACAAAAAAAATGCAGAACTGCTACAGAACCATTAACATTACATAATCAACCAATACAGAAAGTGAGTGAGTTCAAATATCTAGGATTGTGGTTTGATGGTGCATACACATAGACAGTTCATGTCGAAAATCTGGAGACAAAGTGCAAAAAAGTCATTAATCTCATAAAAGCTGTAGCTGGACACGAATGGGGTGCAGATAAAGAGGCATTAATTGACATTTACAGAGCACTAATGTGATCGACGATAGACTATGGATGCATGATTTACGTATGGAGCAGTGGCAAAGACGACGATGGAAAAAAATAGACAGAATGCAGCATAGAGCACTTCGCCTGTGCATTGGAGCCGTCAATACAACACCAAACAATGCAGTTTTAATAGAATCAGGAGAAATGCCACCGGATTTGAGAAGAGATAAACTCGCATTGTGGCGGTTTGGGATAACCCCCACAACAGACTAGGGACAGGCACGGCAATGTGTGTATTAATGTCTACAGACAGCCCGCTACTTCTGGCTTTTTCCGCTGCACTACTGTGATGTAATGTGCCATTCATGCATTGTTTCACTACTGTGATGTTAATGTGCCATTCATGCATTGTGTTCATGCATCCTGTCCTTACTGCGTCTCTCAAATGCAAATGCCCTACCTACTGCTGTGAATGCCTTTGATGTATTGTTTGTAGCTGGGTATATAAGCTCACTGAAATCCATGTTCATTCTCTCACTCTCTCACTCTGATTCCTTCAACTGCTTCTGACACACGATTCTGTGTCTCCTCACGACAGCCTGCGGACCCCACTCCAGTCTGCTCACTCTGGGCTGGAGCGGAGTTCCTATGATGGCGGTATGATTTAATAAACCTGCTTAAAACCCTCACGTCACCTTTATTTCATCATCCGCCATATTGGTGACCCCAAGACGCACACGCTTTGTGCGACGCAACCTTCTGGTCTGGACATCCACGCTGAACCGGCCGAGGGACACAAGACGTCTCCTCCCTCTCACCGCTCCAACGCACCATGACCCGAAGGCAGAAAAGAACACGCTGACAATGAACGCAGCACCTGGCGGTGATTCTCCGATGACAAGCGAACACAGCAGCCTGACGCAAATGATCTGCCCTCCCTTCTGCTTCAGGGAGACCTCGACTCAGAGCCACCACCAGGCGAACTCTCCGGACATCACCCACGACCGGGAAAGCTGCAGCAAGCTTCATGGTGAGATCTGCACGCCTGAGATCTGCACATCCACGCTGGGACCGGCCGCTCTCACAGCTTCTGACACACGATTCTGTGTCTCCTTACAAGAGCGCACGCACCTCGTCCTTTCTCCACGACGGCGACCTCCACGGCCGACAGAGTACACGTGGACCTGAATGCACCATGACCAATCTACAGCCACAGCTCAACATGGATGATTATCGGCGCCGACTGCGCTGATCTCCACCAAGATTCCTGACCCTGACTCGCCTCTCCAGCAGCCCACCCACGCACGGAACCCCGGCACACACACCAGGGAGATTCGAGGACGGCGCACCACGCACGGGACAAATATGGCTCTACAGACCGCCATCGTCCTTCGCCGCTGCACACAGAGCCTTCAGGGCTGCTCGTACACCTGAAGCACGCAAGCAGCTCGCTCACAGGATTTTCTAATGGTCTCAGCCATGGCACACAAGGGAATCCAGCCGTCAGCTGTTCCCGAGGTCTTTAGGGCTGCGCGTGCACCTAAAGCCAACACGCCACGTCCCTCACAGCTGCAGCTCCTTTTTTTTTTTTCTTCATGGCCGCGAGAGGACCCAGCGACTAATTTTTCTTCTTGTGATCTCCGCACGTTCAACGGGACAGCCCCTCGACATCGCGGAACAACAAGCAATTTTTGCGCGGCCCGGGCGATTTCACCGTCCCCGGCCGGCATTTACTACCCCCCACCCCCTCCACCTTCGCCTGCACAGAGCTTTCCCTGCTCGCTGCCAAAGCTGGACTATCGAGGCCTCGGCCCCCTGCCGAGCCCTCTGGGGGGGGAGCGTGTGGCGGTTTGGGATAACCCCCACAACAGACTAGGGACAGGCACGGCAATGTGTGTATTAATGTCTACAGACAGCCCGCTACTTCTGGCTTTTTCTGCTGCACTACTGTGATGTAATGTGCCATTCATGCATTGTTTCACTACTGTGATGTTAATGTGCCATTCATGCATTGTGTTCATGCATCCTGTCCTTACTGCGTCTCTCAAATGCAAATGCCCTACCTACTGCTGTGAATGCCTTTGATGTATTGTTTGTAGCTGGGTATATAAGCTCACTGAAATCCATGTTCATTCTCTCACTCTCTCACTCTGATTCCTTCAACTGCTTCTGACACACGATTCTGTGTCTCCTCACGAGAGCCTGCGGACCCCGCTCCAGTCTGCTCACACTGGGCTGGAGCGGAGTTCCTATGATGGCGGTATGATTTAATAAACCTGCTTAAAACCTTCTCGCTGCCTTTATTTTATCATCCGCCATAGCATTATCATACTGGGTCAAACTGAAAGGAAGTGAGGAAGCGAATATTTCAAAAACAACACGACAAGACTGATAGGAATATTCTAACTTCCAGGGACACAGGTTTGGGTGGACAATTGAAAGAAAAGCCAGAATGTATGGGCTACACACTATTGATATAGCTAACACCAGTCCAGTGAGTAATGTTCCCCCTTGGCTGTTTCCGGGAAAAGAAGTAGACATTAGTCTGCTAATAAGGAAAAAAGATTGGCATATGAGTGAAGTTGGTGTTAAAACAAGCATTTACCTCAGGAACCATTACTATAACTACTTACAGCTCTATACTGATGGTTCAAAGAGCAAAGAGGGCTCTGTTGGAGTTGGAGTATACATTCCAGAGTTTAAAGTGACCATTTCAAAAAGACTGTCCAACAATACATCTGTGTTTACAGCAGAGGTGGTGGCAATAATTATTGGTTTGCAGTGGGTGGAGGAGGTCAGACCGGACCGAGTGGTGGTGTACAAGGATTCACTTGCAGCTTTAAAAACCATACAGACACTAAAATCTACAAAGGAAGACTTGGTGATTGAGCTATATCACAGTTTATTTAGGGTACACAGGGGTGGTAGAGAAGTTGTTTTGTTAGGTTCTTGCACATGATTGAGATTGAGATTGAGATTCAACTTTATTGTCATTACACATGTATGAATACAAGGTAACGAAACGTGACTTGGCATTTGGGCACGCTCTGCAGAGCGCATCCAAGGCCGGGGAAGCCGCTAGGCGCCAGTCATAAAGAAGAAAGGAAAAAAAGAAAAAGAAAATGGATATGACACAGTAGGCGAGAGAAAAAAAACATGTTTTATCAGAATGACGCTCGGCAAGTGAGCAAAATTTTGATTGCAGGCAAAAAAACCCCTCAATGCACATTTAGCAGACATTTAGCAGGAGATCACACACAAAAGTTGAGAGGCAGTGTATTGTATGCATGTAATGTTGTATGCATTGTGTAGTGTAAATGTAACAGTTGTTAGTGAGCAGCAGAGGGCGCCTCCTGGCAGTGGATAGATGTTATAATCATGTGACTTATAAACAAGTCCAGAGTCCAGAGTCTATCTCTCTTGCTCTCTCTCTTGCTTGCAGAAGGCACATGGGCATTGTCCTTGAGGGTCCAATCCGCTGACGACAACAACTGATTGTTGATTGTTTGGGTAGACATAACAGCCGGTCCTTCCGCTTATCTCAATCAGGAGGAATGTAAACACGGGGCAAACAAGGTCAAATCAAATCAAATCAGCACAGTGCACTCAGAGAATAGAATTTGTCCTCATCCGTGTAATTCTGTGCTTCCATTATATGTGCAGGCTTAAACTGTTTTTCCATGGAGAGCACAGGGCTTCAGATGTATTCCTTCACTGAATCACTGTCATTCAGTTCACCGTTTGCCGCTACTCCTGCCCTCCCCAACTGGTCGAATTTAATGAAGGAGCTTGCCAGGTCCGCTTTGATCAGCTCTCTCACCTTCCTTCAATTTCTGATGCATCAGGGAACTCCACAGCCAAAAATAGAAGTCCTGAGATCATAACCAATAATGTTTCCACAGACGCATGAATTCCAATGTCCATGAGTCTCCTCGTAGGTTCCAATTCTTGGGCTCCCCCTTGGCCCAATTCTTGTTGAAAAATAGTGACAATAGCACATTTAAGCCGCTTCCAAATCCATAATTTCCGTTTAGATTAAGATTCAGCAGAAGAAGAGCGACTAAACACAGACAAAAACGCAACATTGCAAAAGCTGGGAATAGATCAGGAAGGCAGGAGAGGAGGGAAGAAAAATGCGACTGCTCTCTCTCAAGGCAAGAAGTAAAAAAAACAAAAAACAAAAAAAAAACATGAAGGGTTGAAAGGGAATGACTGTGCAGACCATTTAGCTAAAAGTGCACTGGGGAAAGAAATAACTATACCATTGCCTCTTGGAAAAGGTGACAGGAAAGCAGTAATCAAGAAAAAAGGAACTGAGCTATGGCAAAAAAAGATGGGATGAAGATCTTAAAGGTAGATCGTATTACAAAATACAAAAATCTATTGCAATAAAGAATTATAAAACAACAAACAGGAGGGAAGACATCATTATGGCAAGACTCAGACTGGATCATACAGTTTTAAACAGCACTTTATTCACCATGGGGAAAAGCAAAAGTGACAAATGTAGAGAATGTGGAGAAACACATCTTATTACACTGTCACAAGTATGGAAATGAAAGAGAGAGAATGAAAAATGAAGTTCGAGAGGCCGGTAGGGAATGGGATTTAACTGGGATTCTGGGATCAGATGGAGAGGCAATAAGAATCACAAGAAGGGCTCCTTTCTCTTTTTTAAATAACACAGGATTAAGTCATAGACTTTAGGGGTTGGGCTCAGATGACATAATGCTACACTCTCTTGTACAGTAGGTGGCGGTATGCACCTTTCAGTTGTTCGCTATCCACCAGTAACCAAGAGAAAAAGAAGAATGAGGATGTCACAAAGTTATGAGGGAACACAGACACACAGACAGTGATGATAATCAAGTCAGTGGCGGTAATGCACCTGTAAGCTGGTTGCCAACTGCCAATCAAATCTAAAAGAAGAAGAATGAACAACTCCCCATGTGCGAAAAAATCATCCCTCCCTTAATCCACCAGTCATGATGTCTGTGAACTTAAAGATCCCCCACTTAACAAGTCCTCAACTGCTTCCCAATGTAGCCCCTTAATGCCAAGATATTTTTCTGCTGCTTTCACAATGATTTTGATTTTTTCTGTTTTCTTAGAAGTCTGTGCAGTGCAGTTTATCACATCTACCTCAAATAAGACAAAATTATTTTCCTTCATAACCAGAGTATCTTTCTTAATTCTACTGCATGCACTGCATGTCTGCACACTTTCCCTGTTCGAGTCCACTCCCACTTTGTTAGCTGGCACCTTCTGCATATGTTAATCCCTGGAAGACTTTTATCTACTGAATTTCTGCTGCTCTTTTGCTGGCTTCTCAACCTCGATATGCAGAGCTATGTTCACCACCACAGTTACAGCACTTTAATTTGGCTCCTCTTTTACACTTGCCATATTCATGTTCACTGGAGCATCTGGAACATCATTGTCTACCTTTGCATATCGCTGCTACATGACCAAACTTTTGACATTTGAAACACCTGAGTGGAGGAGGAACGTAAAGTCTGACTTCATAGCTCATGTAGCCAATATACAACTTACTTGGCAGTCTTGTTTCATCAAATTTTAACACTACCGACAGACTATCCCATTTTTCGCCATTTCTATTAGGTTTCAATCTTTGTACTGCTGTCACTTTTGCTCCAGTTAAGTTTTTCATTATTTCATCAGTTGAGACAGCCGTTGAAATGCCCGATATCACTCTTCTCATTGCCTTATTTCCTTCCAATACTGAACACTGCACATTTTTCCCCTCCATTTTATTGACTCTGATTGCTTTTCCTTGTTGAGCACTATCTTTACATGCAACTAGTAACAAACCACTTCTTCTTCTTTTAGATTTGATTGGCGGTTGGAAACCAGCTTACATGTGTATTACCGCCACACACTTCACTCTATATCATCACTCTATCTGGTCAGGAGCTGGGAAGAATTCTTGCATTTTAAACTTCTCCAAGTAACATTAATTGCATTTGTGAGCTTAATTGGGTTCCACTCACGAAACAATGCTCCCTCCTGAGTAAGTTTAATGATTACTTTACACTCCTGTTTATTCCGGGATTGTTCATCTTCTGATTCATCAGCACTTGATAATGCTCTTGATTTTCTTTATGTCTACATTTGCTTCTTTTAGACTCCACCGAGCTCCAAAAACTTCCTCTTTCCCGCTTCCCACCTCCATTCCTCCTAGTTGAATTATATCCAGTTCTTCTAGATTTTTCCATCAAGAAATAAAAAGTCTGCTTCCTCACGGATAATTCCAACTCCTGTTTCCTGTCAGGTATTCAGGTATTTGTAGTCCCCCCCCCCCTTCAGCAGCTGCCTACTAAAACCAAGAAAGAGGCTCAGAAAATGCCACTGCCCACTAGTGGAGAGGAGAAACATCCCCCCTGCATTCTTCCACCTGGCTACGATATTTTTTTTTTTTTTTTTTAAAAGGTCTGATGATGATGTTCTTCTTCTTTTACATTTGGTTGGTGGTTGGCAGCCAGCTTACAGGTGCATTACCGCCACATACTTCACTTTATAGCACTCTTCTTCTTCTAGAGCCGTTCCTTGAATTGGGACCTTTAAAATCTTGGTCTTGACTGCTACACTATGTCGCTCACTGGACAAATGTCATTCCATTGTGTAGGTCACAAGTCCCATCACATCCAACTTCGTAGTGTACATATGTCAACCCATGTGTATAAATGGAATAACATCACCATGTGCTGATCGTTTTTTTGAAATGTGGGAGGAAACCGGAGCACCCGGAGTAAATCCAATATGCTAGGCTAACCCCAGCCAATTACTACATTAGTTTGCTGTATCATGGCTGATCTTTACCATAGAAGCTGCAGTGATTTTTTTAATAAATTTTTATAAGAAATTTTTCTTTTGACTTCTTGAACCCCCCCCCCCTCAAAAAAACAAAACAAAAAAAAGGCAAAACATCCCTCCATTTGTGTCTAGCTGTCAGCTGCAACATTTTTGAGAGTTTGACAGAGATTTCTTGAATTATATATAGAGTGATTTTCTACCCAAGTACATGGCGGTAATGGACCTGTAAGCTGGTTGCCAACAGCCAATCAAATCTAAAAGAAGAAGAATTTTTGAGAGTTTGATAGTAAGCAGCCTTTATTTACCTTCTGTTTTGAAGTTTTTGATAAGCTAGTAATCACATTTTGATATCAAAAAAACAACAACATTTTGGTTTGGTAAGTATATAATTAAGCAGGCACAGAAACAGGTACGCAACGTCTAGGGTACGTTGTGATTTGGGTACGGAGTGACTTGGGATGGAGTGGCAAGGGTACGGATCTTGGTAGCTCATACTCAAACAGAAATAAAACTTGCATTGATGTCAGCTGCACCCCTTGGTCTCCTCTTCATCATCCTCTCAATACTAAAATGGCAATGCTTCACGAGGCTTGGTGTATTCCTCCAAGTTGTTGAGTCCAGACACCACACAGCACTTCACACTACTTCGGGAAGTTTTCATCTGACGAGCGTTAAACCACTCATTGGTCACAGCATCGTAGAACTCAACATCACGGATGCGGGTGTGGCCGTCGAAGCCCCCGACAATAAAGATGCAGTCATTGATCACCTCAATACCAAAACTAACGCGGGGCATTGACATGGAGGGCACAACATGCCAAGAATTAGTAAGGGGGTTGTAAGCTTCAGCGCTGTTTAGATTAATGCTTCCGTTAAAGCCACCAATGGCATAGATGTGATCTTGACATGCAATGACTCCTAGAAAGGAGCGCACGCTGGCCATCGGGGCAATCCTCGTCCACTGATTGGTCTTTGGGTTATAACACTCCGCTGTTCGTAGGGACTCACACCCATTGTATCCACCACAAATATAAATCCTGTGATGGAGTGTTGTGCAACTTGCATTACTCCTTTTCTCGTGCATGGGAGCAATAAAACTCCACTGGTTTGTTTTGGGCCTGTAGCATTCTGCAGTGTTAAGGAAAAAACGGCCATTACCCCCCAAGGCATAGATGCACCCATTCAGCACGGTCATGCTCAAAAAGCGGCGGCAACTGTGCATGGGCGCCACTTCCTTCCACATTTGTGTGCCAAGGTCAAATTTGCTTACACTGGTGAAATCCCACTCAGTGGCATTGCTTCCAACACAGTAGACAAAACCATTAAGGAAGATGGCTCCATAAACAGCATGGGGAAGATTAAGAGGGTTTGTCACATCCTTCCAGTGGTTTGCCTGGAAGTCGTAAGCCTCAATGGCATTAGTTATTAATTTGGCACCAGTCCAACCACCGATGGCTAATAGGATGGCACTAGGAAGGCGAGGACGTCTGAACGGGCTACAGATGCTGGCTTGGCATGCCTCATAGACCAATGACAGGCACTCAAGATTATTACATACGAGATCCTGGGATAACACGTTCAACCTGATGTAACTTTTTGTCATGAGTCCCAGACGAACCTTAGACAGGAGACGCACTGCGTGTTCCTCTCGCTTTTCAGGCATGTGGAGCATCCAATTGATCGCTGCTTCATACACGGAGTTCTCCCGCTTTACACAGAGTTCATCTCTGCCGAGGATGTCTTCAAGTTCCTCCACAGAGAGCTGTAGGAACTCTTCAGAGGAAATGACATCCACAAAGTGGTCAGTGATATAACGACAGGCCTTGTACCGCATTTCAGGGCAAGAGACTACGTTAGTAAACTGCCAGATGCCGATGCAGTTTTTTGGGGCAAGCTCATTTTCCATGAAGTTCCAGCAAAGCTGCACAATGTCCATGAGTTTAAGTTGATCCGCAGTGAGCAGAAGTTCCTGCATGTTCTCCCCCGTCACAGATACAAGCCCAGTGTAGGCATATTCCAAGATGAGCTCCATTATGGGAGCAGATATTCCTGGTATGTTGAAGACCTTTTGTTCTGACGATGCCGAGTGCAAGAGTTCTCTGAAGTATGGGCTGAAATTAACGAGGATGATCTTGTGGATTTTAAATTCAGTGTCCTCAACTTTGATGACCGCGTCACACAATTTTCCCTCCAAACGCAGCTCATTCCACAGCAACCCCCAGCAGTGTGGAGATGTATTCATCTTGACTTTTAAAAGCTGAAAACCCTTTCTGTTTTGTGATCAGTGTACAATTGTCAACAAAAAACTTAACTGCTCAAATTTATTCTTTCTGTTAATAAGCAATAAAGATTTTTTTTCTGAATAAAATAAAACAAACTAGATCACTCAACACTATGTAATCACCAAAAACGATCTGTATATATTCAGTCAGTCGCAAGTACTGCAGGCAGAGTTCTATGGAACATTAGGCAGAGTTCTCAGGAATGTTGTTTCTATGATGTCACAGTGATATCATAGAAATGTTGTTCCTATGAAGTCACAGTAACATCACAGATCATGTGACTAGTGATGCAACCTTTCCTCTTATGCCTGATTTTGACCAAGTTTGGGTTATCACAGCAACACAGCACTGAGTGGCAATCATATGTGACAGCATTATTGTGTATGCAGCAAAACATAAAAATCATAGAAAATTAGTGCACACCCGTGCATGCCCGTAGAAACCAAGTATAAGCAAGTATTTCTGCCCATAGAAAGCAAGTGTAAGCAACCATTTCTGCATGCCCGTAGAAAGTTACTATTACCATGGCAACAGTAACCATGGTGATGCCTGTCTTTGATCTTTGACATGGTTAAGCAAGTATTTCTGCATGCCCGTACACACACACACACACACACACACACACACACACAGAGATTTCTTGAATTATATATAGAGTGAGTAATGATATTGAGTGAAGTACATGGCGGTAATGCACCTGTAAGCTGGTTGCCAACCGGCAATCAAATCACTCTATAAATTCAAGAAATCTTTGTGTGTCTTGTCAGTGTGTCACGACCAAAGATCATAGGACCGCCTATGATGTTCCTGTGATGTCTGCATGATGTCCTATAATGTTCCTATGTATAACGACTCCTTATGTGTGAAATGTCCTATGATGTTCTTATGTAAAACGACTCCTTATGGAGCACACAGCAGACAGCCACAGGACAAGGCGGATGCGAAAGAGGACAGCTCCTGAAAATCTAGAAGTGGAAATAATTCAACTAGGATGAATGGAGGTGGGAAGCAGGGAATAGGAAGTTTGGAGCACGGTAGAGTCTAAAGGAAACAAACGTAGATGTCAAGAAACTCAATCAAGACCGTTATAAAGTGCTGAGGAATCAGAGGACGAACGATCCCGGAATAAGCAGAAGGAGTGTAAAGTAATCATTAAACTTACTCAGGAAGGGGCATCGTTTTGTGAGTGGAACCCAATTAAGCTCACAAATGCAATTAATGGGTTACTTGGAGAAGTTTTAAATGCAAGGGTTCTTCGTAGTGGTTCGTTGCTGGTTACATGTAAAGATAGTGTTCAACAAGGAAAAGCAATCAGAGTCGATAAGATGGAGGGAAAAATGTGCAGTGTTCAGTATTGGAAGGAAATAAGGCAATGCGAGGAGTGATATCGGGCATTTCAACGGCTGTCTCAACTGATGAAATAATGAGGAACTTAACTGGAGCAAAAGTGACAGAGGTACGGAGATTGAAAGCTAATAGAAATGGCAAAAAATGTGATAAGTCTGTCAGTAATGTTAAAATTTGATGAAACAAGACTGCCAAGTAAGGTGTATATTGGCTACATGAGCTATGAAGTCAGACTTTACGTTCCTCCTCCGCTCAGATGTTTCAAATGTCAAAGGTTTGGTCACGTAGCAGCGATATGCAAAGGTAGACAACGATGTGCCAGATGCTCCGGTGAACATGAATATGGCAAGTGTGAAAGAGGAGCCAAATTAAAAGTGCTGTAACTGAAGCAGTTGAGGACTTGTTAAGTTGGGCTGGTGGATGAACCGCCAATCAAGTCTAAAAGAAGAAGAATAATGAGATGAGATGCAGATACGGACTACAGCTAGAGAGCTAGAATAATGAGGAATGAGGAAAACGTCACAAAGTTATGAGGAAAAAGACACAGAAAGACAACATATATGGAGTGTGTGGTGGTAATGGACCTGTAAGCTGGTTGCCAACCGCCAATCAAATCTAAAAGAAGAAAAAAAGAAGAACGACTCCTTATGTGTGGAAAATATCCATCCTTGGACTGCATCACTCACGATCTTAGGAATCGCTATGACATCATCAAAGATCAAAGGCAGGCATCACTCACTCTCACTCACGATCATAGGACATCAAAGATCAAAGGCAGGCATCACTCACGATCATAGGACTCGCTATGACATCATCAGAGTTCATAGGACTTGCTATGACACCATCAAAGATCAAAGGCAGGCATCACTGAATGAGTGCTGATGTGCTTGCTTACACCCTTGCTTACACCTGCTTTCTATGGGCATGCACAGGTAGGCACAAGTCTAAAAGAAGAAGTGTAAGCAAGCATTTCTGCATGCCCGTATAAAGAGTGTTCTGACCTCACAGTGTGCCTATGATGTCTGTATGACATCATAGGAGGAGTTGTTCACACTTATATGGTCATGTGACATCATAGGAAAACAGTGTGCACCTGTGATGTCACAGCTATGAACGCCCACTGCTCCCCTATGGATCTCCTATGGATGTTCATTAAAGATGTCCCCTCCTAAACTTCCGCTTATCTGGGGAGGCTGAAATTTGGGAACGCATACCCTTGTAACCTCAGCACAGCACGTATAAAATCTGAGCCTTGTCCAATGAACGGTTTGGGAGATGTGCGAAGAAATGACACACAGACACACACACACCACACAGTCCTATGATCATGATACACACACACACACACACACACACACACTTCTTGGACTATATTTAGACACAGCAGTGCACAGAGTACCTTTTTAACTTTAGATGTTCACACCACACCATTTACAGTTTCCTCAAGCTTAAAGACCTCAGGCAAACATATTTTTCTGCCGGGGGGGGGGGGGTGTCAGGAAACACATGACACTATTGTAACTGGAATATGTAAATTCATAGCGAGTCCTATGATCTTTGATGATGTCATAGCGAGTCTTATGATTGTGATGACTGCCTTTGATCACTGATGATGTCATAGTGAGTCCTATGATCTTTGATGATGTCATAGCAAGTCCTATGATCTTTGAAGACGTCATAGCGAATCCTATGATCTTCTTTTACATTTGATTGGCGGTTGGCAACCAGGACACAGTCCAAGGACGGATAATTTTTTCGCACATGAGTTGTTCAACTCCTTATACAAAGATATAGAGTGATGATAATCAAGTCAGTGGAGAGAATGCACCTGTATGCTGGTTACCAACCGCCAATCAAATCTAAAAGAAGAAGAAGAAGGCAACCAGCTTACAGTTAAGAATAACCAAATTAATGCTGGCATACTGAATCAACTTGAAGGGGCATACGAGGTCACATCCTGCAAAAGCTATTCCAAATGATTGCTGGGAACACAACGAGTCCAACATTGGTAGCTTTGGATGGATAAGTGATGCCATTGCTGAGCAGGAAGGATTAAAACACCGTACATAGATTTTAGCCCAATGGTCCTGTGGTCTGTTATTCCTCCATGGCTGTTTAAGATGCCACTAGTAGATTTTGAAACACAACTGAGGAGGCAACATAAGCAATGAGCAACAGATTATATAGTGCATAAATATATTGAACAAAACTTCAGAAGCAGGCTGATAGTATTTACCGACGGTTCCAAGGATCCGACAACTGGTCGTAGTGGAGCTGCGGTATACATTCCTTCTTCTTTTTTTCTTTTAGATTTGATTGGCAGTTGGCATCCAGCTTACAGGTGCATTACCGCCACATACTTCACTCTATATCATCACTCTATCTGGTCAGGAGCTGTAAATGTCTGGCTGTCGTATACATTCCTCAGTATAAAATCACTTCTTCTTCTATTAGATTTGATTGGCGGTTGGCAACCAACCTACAGGTGCATTACCGCCACTGACTTGATTATCATCACTCGATATCTTTGTATAAGCAGTTCTTCTTCCAGATTAAACTGGCAGCTGGCAACAAGTCCTCAACTGCTTCCCAAAGTAGCCCCTTAATGCCAAGATATTTTTCTGCTGCTTTCACAATGATTCTGATTTTTTTCTGTTTTCTTGGAGGTCTGCGTAGTGCAGTTTCTCACATCTACCACAAATAAGACAAAGTTATTTTCCTTCATAACCAGAGTATCTTCCTTAATTCTACTGCATGCACTGCAAGCCTGCACACTTTCCCTGTTAGTCCACTCCCACTTTGTTAGCTGGCACCTTTTGCAAAGCTTCTGCATATGTTAATCCCTGCAAGACTTACCTGCTGAATTTCTGCTGCTCTTTTGTTGGCTTCACAACCTTGATATGCAGGGCTACGTTCACCACCACAGTTACAGCACTTTAATTTGGCTTCTCTTTCACACTTGCCATATTCATGTTCACCGGAGCATCTGGCACATCGTTGTCTGCCTTTGCATATCACTGCCACATGACCAAACTTTTGACATTTGAAACATCTGAGTGTAGGAGGAACGTAAAGTCTGACTTCATAGCTCATGTAGCCAATATACACCTTACTTGGCAGACTTGTTTCATCAAATTTTAACATTACCAACAGACTACCACATTTTTCCACCATTTCTATTAGTTTTCAATCTTTTTACCTCTGTCACTTTTACTCCAGTTAAGTTTTTCATTATTTCATCAGTTGAGACAGCCATTGAGATGCCCAATATCACTCCTCTCATTGCCTTATTTCCTTCCAATACTGAACACTGCACATTTTTCCCCTCCATCTTATTGACTCTGATTGTTTTTCCTTGTTGAACACTATCTTTACATGTAACAAGTAACGAACCACTTCTTCTTCTTCTCTTGGTTTCTGGCGGATAGCACACAACTGAAAGGTGCATACGGCCACCCACTGTACAAGAGTGTGTAACATTATGTCATTTGACCCCGACCCCTAAATTCTATGACTTAATCCTGTGTTATTTAAAAAAGAGAAGAGAGCCCTTCTCGTGATTCTTATTGCCTCTCCATCTCCATCTGTTCCCAGAATCCCAGTTAAATCCCATTCCTTACCAGCCTCTCGAACTTCATTTTTCATTATCTTTCATTTCCATACTTGTGACAGTGTAATAAGATGTGCTCGACATTTTCTTTTACTCCACATTCTCTACATTTGTCACTTTCACTTTTCCCCATGGTGAATAAAGTGCCGTTTAAACCTGTATGAATCAGTCTGAGTCTTGCCATCTCGGCAGGATACGGTACAACAGGGACCAGCTGTTAGCACTTAACCGGCCCACGATGCTAATGCAAAAACTTGACATACTGGGAGAAATAAGATGAAAACGGCGTGGATGTCGAGCTGGAGTAAGACGGCGGGCGAGGAATATAACGTACAGACCCGTCCTTCCATCCGTTATTATGGGGAACGTCCGATCGCTACTCAATAAGACTGACGAGCTAGCAGCTATCTCCCGCGACGAAAGCCCCTTCAGAGAGATTAGCATGATGTTGTTTTCTGAGATGTGGCTAACAGAACTAGCAACAGATGCTAACATCGAACTGGAGGGTTTTCACGCAATACGGGCAGACCGGACACCAGACAGTGGGAAGGCAAGGGGTGGAGGAGTGATAATGTATGTCAATAACAACTGGTGTAAACCGGGACATATCACTGTTAAAGAGCAACACTGCAACAAAGACACTGAGTTGCTAGCTGTTAGCATGCGGCCTACATATCTCCCGAAGGAATACTCACATGTGATCTACATTGTTATTTATGCAAATCCGATGGCAAACGCTGGGACAGTGCGTAAAGCCATTCACTCAGTAACTGGCAGGCTGCTGACATAACACCCAGATGCTCTCCTCCTCATCTCCAGTGATTTCAACCATATTTCACTGTCCCCCATTCTGCCCACGTTCACCCAGTATGTCACATGCCACACCAGAGACAATAAAACACTGAACTTATTCTATGCAAACACTAAGGAGGCGTACACCTCATCACCACTCCCCCCACTCAGGAGATCGGATCACAACTTGGTTCATTTCCGGCCGGTGTATAAAACCCTAGTACACAGACAACCTCCGGTCATGCGCACAGTGAAGATATGGTCTGAGGAGGCAATGGACGTGCTAAAGGACTGTTTTGAAATCACTGCCTGGAAGCAGCTCTGCGATCCACATGGTGAGGACATCGACGGCCTCACTCACACCATCACAGACTACATTAGCTTCTGTGTGGACAACACCGTACCCACAAAGATTATAACGGTGTTGCTCAAACAACAAACACTGGATCAACCCCAAGATAACACTTCTGAGAGAGAAGAAGAGGATCTTCAGGTTGGGGAACAGGGAGATGCTGAAGTCCATACAGAGGGAGCTAAGGAGGAAGATAAGAGAAGGAAAGGACAGCTTCAGGAAGAAGATGGAGGACATGTTGCAATGGAGTGACATCGGCGGGGTCTGGAGAAGCCTCAAAACCATCTCTGGGCTCCAGAATACCTCCTCCCAGGCCATGGGGGGCAGGGAGTAGGTGAACAATCTGAACCTGTTTTTTAATAGGTTTGACCAACCGCCCTCCCCTCCCGCCTGCACACCAACCACTGCTGCCTCTACAGTCATCGAGACCTGCTGTCCACACCCCCCTCTACCAACACCCCCCCACTCCCAGCACACAGCCCCCCAACCTGACCCTCACTAAGACCCAGGTGAGGACGGAGCTGAGGAAGATCAAGGTGAGGAAGGCCTGGGACCGGACGGCATCAGCACGAAGCTCCTCAAGTTCTGCGCAGACCAGCTGTGCGGGATTGTGGAGCACATCTTCAACCTGAGCCTGAAGCTGGGGAGGGTACCACAGTTGTGGAAAACATCTTGTGTGGTACCCGTACCAAAGACTTCCCACCCCAGAGACCTGAACAACTACAGGCCAGTGGCTCTGACGTCTTGCCTAATGAAGACCCTGGAGAGACTGCTCCTTGCTCACCTGCGCCCCCTGGTGGGACCAGCAATGGATCCACTCCAGTTCGCCTACCAGCATGGCATCGGGGTGGAGGATGCAGTGATCTTTCTCCTTCACCGTTCCCTGTCCCACCTGGAGAAGCCTAGGAACACGATGAGGATCATGTTCTTTGACTTCTCCAGTGCTTCTCCAGTGCTTGTCCCTGTGCTGCGCACAGCAGCTTGTCCTGATGGACAAGCTGCTGTGCGCAGGGGAGGACCAGCACCTGTCATCATGGATCCTGGACTACCTCACAAACCGGCTGCAGTTTGTGAGAACTCGGGACTGTGTGTCCAACACGCTCATCGGCAGAACCGGCGCCCCCTAGGGTACAGTTTTGGCTCCCTTCCTGCTCACCCTTTATACTGTGGACTTCTCACACAACACAACACACTGCCATCTGCAGAAGTTCTCTGACGACTCTGCGATTGTCGGCCTCATCTCCAACGGAGATGAAGCTGAGTACAGAGGACTTATCCAGGACTTCGTGGACTGGTGCCATCGGAACTGCCTCCAGATCAACGCGAGGAAAACTAAGGAGCTGGTGGTGGACTGCTGCAGACAAGGACAACCCCTCACAGCACCAGTAAACATACAGGGAACAGACATTGAGATGGTGACATCCTACAAGTACCTGGGTGTTCATTTGAATAATAAACTGGACTGGTCACACAATACCAACGCACTCTACAAGAAGGGACAGCGCAGGCTGTTCCTACTGAGGAGGCTCAGGTCTTTTGGTGTACAAGCGGTGCTCCTGAAGACATTCTACAATTCGGTGGTGGCATCAGCCATCACTTTTGGAGTGGTCGACTGGGACAGTGGCATCACAGCAGCCAATAGGAAGAGACTGAACAAACTGATCAAGAAAGCTAGCTCTGTCCTGGGGCAGCGCCTTGACCCAGTGGAGGAGATAGGAGAGAGAAGGATAGTGGCTAAGCTGTTATCTCTGCTGGAGTCCGAGTCTCACCCTATGCAAGACATACTGAATGCACTGAGGAGCTCATTTAGTGGTAGGCTACATCACCCTAGGTGCGCGACCGAGAGGTTTCGCAGGTCCTTCCTACCTACAGCTGTCAGACTTTATAACTTAAGCAGAGCTGCGCACAGAGATAGCTAAAAAACGTGACGACCTAATAGTATTGAATGCAAAAGACGCAACAGACTTACACAAATTGGTCCCCTCCAGTATACAACTAGGACAATATCAATCGCTACGGAGGGTGACAATATGTATGGATACATATTCATACTATATGGGTAACTAAATAGACGGTTATGCTGTTTGTTCCATCTAGCTACAATGCTCCGCACTGTGTATATATATTTATATATTTATGTGTACATATGTATATTCACTGCTCTTATTTCCTATCTTCTAAATTATTGCTCTGAGTGTTGCTATCCCTGTGCTGTTGCAACCCTGGAATTTCCCCATTGTGGGACTAATAAAGGCTCATCTTATCTTATTACCTCCGCCAAGGAGGTTATGTTTTCATCGGCGTTGGTTTGTCTGTCTGTCTGTTTGTTAGCAAGATAATTCAAAAAGTTATGGACGGATTTTCATGAAATTTTCAAAGATTGTCAGAAATGGGGTATCCTACAGATGATTAGATTTTGGTGGTGATCCGGATCACCGTCCAGAAGAAAACCGCCATTATGGAAAATGCGATTTTCGTGAATAACTACTGAACCACTAATCCTATCATTGTGAATCCAATTGCTAGTCATACGTTTTCATGGTCAAGAAATCTGAAAATATACACACAAACACTGTATGGGGGGAACTGTGGCGAAAACCGCCATTACGGAAAATGCGATTTTCGTGAATAACTACTGAACCACTAATCCTATCATTGTGAATCCAATTGCTAGTCATATGTTTTCATGGTCAAGGAATCTGAAAACGTACACACAAACACTGTATGGGGGAACTGTGGCGCTTGGCGGAGGTCTGCGCTCTCCGAGTGCTTTTCTAGTCTTGTCTTATCTTGTATATGTATATTTCAAAAGCCTACAGTGAGAACAACTACCAAGCAACACTGTATTTCAGTGCAAGGTGTCAGATTATGGAACGATTTTGGACCTGAATTAAAATCATGTACAAAGCTTGGACAATTTAAACAAAAACTAAAGGAAGAAATACTCCAAACATATTTACAAGACGACATGTAAACTCACATAAGGATTGACATTTCCAGCCTGTGTTGTGTTATAGCTTAGTTTTTCTTTTTTCTCTGTGACACTATGTCTTAGATTTGTTTTTGAATAGTAACCGCTTAACTTAGACTAGCTCAGTTTTCTTTTTCTCTCAGTCATATTTTGTCTTAGCCTTGTTTTAAATTGTAATCGCTCTTGTCTTGTTTTCTCTTTTTTCTCCTTTGAATTCTTGGATGGAATATGGGTGGGCAATATAAGCTGCGGCTTCAGCCATCACCCATTTCGGATAACTCACGTGGAATTGTATAGTAGAAGGAGTCTTTGTCTAATTTGACCTTGTTGTTATATTATACAGTTTCTTTTAACCTGTAATGTACTATCCGAAATAAATAAATTCATTCATTCATTCATTCATTCGTATCTTATGATGTCTTAAGATAAGATAAACTTTATTGTCTTCACTCCTTTTGTTTATTATGTAATTTTTTATTGCAATAGATTTTGGTATTTTGTAATACAATCTACCTTTATGATCTTCATCCCATCTTTTTTGCCATAGCTCATTTCCTTTTTTCTTGATTACTGCTTTCCCTTCACCTTTTCCAAGAGGCAATGGTATAGTTATTTCTTTCCCAATAGCGCTCTTTGCTAATTTGTCTGCACAGTCATTCCCTTTCAACCCTTCATGTGCAGGAACCCAACAAAACTGAACTTCTCCACCACCCCTGTGTGAGTGAGTGAGTGTTCTTGTTTAGTGCCATGTCAGCATCTATGGCTATTTCTTGGCAAAATTAGAACTAATAAGAAAATTGAGTTAAAAATTAAATAGAGACAGTATGATAAATGAAAGAATAAATAAATACAGCGAGATACATATGTAGATACAATAAAATAGAAAAATTAAATAAGATGCTTCGGATGCACATGTGCTAAAAACCCTAAAATTTTCTTTGGTGGTACCTTATTAAAAATATCCTTCAGTGACTTTTGAGTATAAAAATGTTGTCTTGCTGTCATGAGAGCAGGACAGTCAAGTAAAATGTGCTTTATTGATTAAAAAAAACCTCTGCAAAACTGACAAGATGGTGGTGCTTCACCTTTTAATAAAAAGCTGTGCGTAAGCCTAGAGTGGCCAATACGGCATCTAGTGTACACTACCTCGTCATGTCTGTTTTGAAAGTGATGCAAATGTCTACGGCTTATGGCAGGTTTAATATCATGCAGTTTATTTGCAGTGCATGTGTCCCATTCAGTCTGCCACTTCTTTAAAATATAGGAGGTTATTAGAGGCCTGAGGTCTGAGGCTGGGATCTGGCATTGAGTGACTTCTTGGGTAAGGGCTCTCTTGGCAGCATTATCTGCCTGCTCGTTACCTGACAGGCCAACATGGCTGGGGATCTAACAGAAGATGATATTAAAATTATGTTTCTGTAAAAAACCTAGTTTCTCTAAAATCTGGACAATAATGGGGTGATCAGTCTTTAAAAACCCAAGTGCCTGAAGACAGGATCTGGAGTCAGTAAAAATTAAGGAGCTCTGTTGTTTGGTCCTCTCAATGTGCTCCAATGCCAGAAGCAAAGCACGAGCCTCTGCTGTAAAAATTGAACATTGTTTGGGAATCCGCAAACCATACTGATTGTGCCCGGTAACAATTGCAGCAGAGACTGAGCCATCCACTTTGGAACCATCCGAGTATATGGAAATATGGTGAGGAAAACGGCATTTTATGTCCAAGATCTGCTGCTGGTACACATTTGGGTGAGTGTCTTTCTTCTTGTTTTGGCTCAGATCCAGAATTATATTGGGTTTCCTTAAACTCCATGGTGGAATGGGACAAAACTGCGTCTGTGTTACATTGCTTATATCAGGGTTTAATTTTACCAGGTGAGGTTCTATACAGAGTCCAAAAGGAGTGATGCTCTTAGGTCTGACCTTATACATCTGCAAAAATTGAGGGTGAAAAACTGCAGAGTAGGCTGGATTTTTATGGTCTGCTTTAAGTTTAACCATATACTGGAGAGCTAATTTCAGGCGCCTGTTGTGAAGTGAAAGCTCGTTTGCTTCAACATACAAACTTTTAACAGGAGAAGTTCTGAAAGCCCCAAGGCAAGCCTTAGCCCCTGGTGATGGACGGTTTCTAGCGTCCTGATGTATGTTTTCCTTGCTGATCCATAAACTATGCTCCCATACTCTAGCCGAGATCTTACAAGTGCTCTATAGAGATGCAGCAGCACAGTAGAGTCTGCACCCCATTTAGTTTTAGCCAACACTTTAATAATATCAAGGGCTTTAAAACATCTGATTCGTAGAAGTTTTATACAGTTAGGCCCAAAAATATTTGGACAGTGACACAAGTTTTGTTATTTTAGCTGTTTACGAAAACATTCAGGATACAAATATATAATCAATATGGGCTTAAAGTGCAGACTCTCAGCTGTAATTTGAGAGTATTCACATCGAAATTGGAGCAAGGGTTTAGGAATTACAGCTCTTTAATACGTAGCCACCTCTTTTTCAAGGGACCAAAAGTAATTGGACAATTGACTCAGAAGGCTGCAAAAAAAAAATAAGGCTGCATGGGCTCTTCCCTTGTTAATCTGTCATCAATTAAGCAGATAAAAGGTCTGGAGTTGATTCCAGGTGTGGCGTTTGCATTTGGAAGCTGTTGCTGTGAACACACAACATGCGGTCAAAGGAGCTCTCAATGGAGGTGAAACAGACCATCCTGAGGCTGAAAAAAAAAAAGAAGAAATCCATCAGAGAGATAGCAGAAATATTAGGAGTGGCCAAATCAACAGTTTGGTACATTCTGAGAAAAAAAGAGTGCACTGGTGAGCTTGGGAACTCAAAAAGGTGTGGACGTCCACGGAAGACAACAGTGGTGGATGATCGCAGAATCCTTTCACAACCCCTTCACAACATCCACTCAAGTGAAGAACACTCTCCAGGAAGTAAGTGTATCAGTATCTAAGTCTACCATAAAGAGAAGGATTCACCACAAGGTGAAAACCATTAATCAGCCTCAAAAATAGAAAGGCCAGAATTGACTTTGCCAAAGAACACCTGAAGAAGCCAGCCCAGTTCTGGAACAGCATTCTTTGGACAGATGAGACTAAGATCAACCTGTACCGGAATGATGGGAAGAAGAAAGTTTGGAGAAGAATTGGAACAGCTCATGATCCAAAGCACTACATCTTCTGTAAAACATGGTGGAGGCAGTGTGATGGCATGGGCATGCATGGCTTCCAATGGCACTGGGGTCACTTGTGTTTATTGATGATGTGACAAAAGACAGAAGCAGCCGGATGAATTTTGAAGTGTATAGGGATATACTTTCTGCTCAGATTCAGCCAAATGCAGCAAAGTTGATTGGATGGTGCTTCACCAATGATCCAAAACATACTGCAAAAGCAACCCAGGAGTTTTTTAAAGCAAAGAAGTAGAATATTCTGCAATGGCCGAGTCAATCACCAGATCTCAACCCAATCGAACACGCATTTCACTTGCTCAAGACAAAACTTAAGGCAGAAAGACCCACAAACAAGCAACAACTGAAGACAGCTGCAGTAAAGGCCTGGCAAAGCATCACAAAGGAGGAAACCCAGCGTTTGGTGATGTCCATGGGTTCCAGACTTCAGGCAGTCATTGCCTGCAAAGGATTCTCAACAAAATACTGAAAAGTAACATTTTACTTAGGGTTATGTTTATTTGTCCAATTACTTTTGAGCCCCTGAAATGAGGAGCGTTTGTATAAAAATAGCTACAATTCCTACATGTTTAATCATATATTTTTGTTCAACCCCTTGAATTAAACCTTAAAGTCTGCACTTCATTTCTGTTGTAGTTGTTTAATTTCAGATCCAATGTGGTGGCATGCAGAGCCCAAATCATGAAGATTGTGTCACTGTCCAAATATTTCTGGGCCTAACTGTATGTGGAATAAAAGACAGCTTATTATCAAAAATAAGTCCAAGGGGACTTCCGGTTATGGCGGCCACGTAGGAAGACGTGTTTCACTCTGCTCTGCTCCTAAAAATAAAAAGTAGGCTAAAACTCTCTCAATTGGAACAAAAACCTATCCTAGCGTTTAGGCGCGGATATGGTAAAAACCAAGGCTGTGAAAACAGGCGGAGGAAAAACTGATTCGTCGAGACAATCCAAGTTAACAGACTTCCACGCTTGTGACGAAGCAGGAAAATCTCCAGGGACAATGGCGGAGAAGGGAGCTAGCGGCGGAGCGGTGATTGCCGAGGAGGGAACGAATGCGGTACTTGCTGCTATCAGCTCTATGAGAGCAGACTTTTCGGCGAAATTTGATGGGATTATAGCAGCGATAGAAGGAATGAGAAAAGAAATAAGCGACTGTATGGAACGAGTATCGCAGGCCGAGCTCCGAATCTCCAACGCTGAAGATGACGTCACCAGCCTACAATTAAAGGTCCAAACATTGGAATTAAAAAATAATCGTCTGGAAGATAACGTCCTGGACTTAGAATCCCGGTCGCGACGGAATAATTTAAGGCTGGTGGGCCTCCCGGAGGGTACGGAGGGACGGGATACATGTTCCTTTTTTGAAAAGTGGATTCCACAGGCGCTGAACAACGCGGATCTGCAGTCATCGGTCGTCTTGGAGAGCGCACACCGAATCGGCCCACTGAGAGATAATAAGACACCGCCGAGGACGCTGATTATGAAGTTCCTCAACTACAGAGACAAGATGACGGTCACCAACGCAGCGCGTGCTAAAGGAGAAATCAAATACCAGGATCATCAGGTGCGGTTCTACTCAGATTTGGCCACAGGAATTCAACAATTAAGGAAACAGTTTGACCCCGCCCGTAAAGAGCTGCGCAACCTCGGGATCCGTCACAGAGTGATTCATCCGGCAAGACTGCTGGTCACATATAAAGGGAGAACCCATATCTTCAAGACCCCTCAGGAGGCGCAGGAGTTTATCAAGCAGACCCAAGGAGAGGCTGGCGGGAGCTAAGCATGAAGCAAGAACAAGATATAAAGGTAGAATATTTAAGCATGTGTACAAGTATCTGACTGATCTGAAACATATAGCATGTCTACAAAATATAGATTGTATTATATAAAAAAAAAAGCTATGATGTACAAAGTTGCTATAAAATTTTGGAGTTAAGTTGGAAAAACTACAAAAGAGAGTTAATGTCATGTCATTAAAAGTAGCAGAGTCAGGGTGATTGAGAGGAGGAAAGAGTGAGTGGTTTTGACTGATCCTCGTGGGTGAGGAGCAGTCACTGGCTATTGCGGGAGACAGAATTTTTTTTTTTTGGATTTTGGGGGGATTACCACGAATGTGGGGAGGGGGAATTTGTTTTTGTGTAGTTTGTGGGATGAATGTTCAACCATCCATGTTTTTGCTTCTCTGTATGAGCATGTTTATTTTGCAAGGTAATCTCAAACTCTTTATTGACCATAGACCAAAGCGTTAATCTTAATTTAACTTCATGGAATTGCAGAGGTCTACAAAATCTAAAAAAAACTTAAACAAGTTATGAATAAAATAAAAGACATAGGTTCAAAAATTGTGTTTTGACAAGAAACTCATCTAATAGAGGAGGATGTAAAATGAATAAGGAGAAGATGGCAGGGAAGTGTGTTCACCTCATCATTTTCATCCCGAGCCAGGGGAGTTATGATTCTCATACATAAAACAGTCCCATTTCAAGTGAAAAATGTAACTGGAGATAAATTGGGAAGATATCTAATCATCCAAGGATCTGTGTTATTAGAAAATATAAATCTGGTGAACTTATACGGTCCCAATATAGATGATCAAAGCTTCTTCGTTAATTTATTTCTTACTTTAGCATCACTCACAGGGCAACATATAATAGCAGGGGATTTTTTTTTGTAACTTGGATTTTTATTCATTTTTCATCATACATATTACATTCAGATCACAGTCTATATTTAAAAAAAAAAAGAGCTAGAGTAAGAAAGAAAAAAAGGGGGGGGGAAAGGGGGGACAAATGTTGGAGCATCAAGTTTTTAGTTTCCATCTCTTAATTCTTCTGGTTTTCCCAGTGTCTTTGGTTATTCTTTCTATTTCTGTCTCGTTGTTGCACTTTGTAGTGTGTCCATTTCCGCCATTTTTTTTCATATAGTCCTTGCATTCTTTGTCGATATGTTAGTTTTTCCATCAAACTTACACTGCCGTTCAAAAGTTTGGGGTCACCCAGACAATTATTTTGTGTTTTCCATGAAAAGTCACACTTATTTACCACCATGAGTTGTAAAATGAATAGAAAATATAGTCAAGACATTGACAAGGTTAGAAATAATGATTTGTATTTGAAATAATAATTTTTTCCAGATACTCAACCTGCTCAAAGGAAGGTCAGTTTTATAGCTTCTCTAACCAGCTAAACTGTTTTCAGCTGTGCTAACATGATTGCACAAGGGTTTTCTAATCATCCATTAGCCTTCTGACACAATGAGCAAACACATTGTACCATTAGAACACTGGAGTGATAGTTGCTGGAAATGGGCCTCTATACACCTATGTAGATATTGCACCAAAAACCAGACATTTGCAGCTAGAATAGTCATTTACCACATTAGCAATGTATATTAGATATTAGAGTGTATTTCTGATTAGTTTAAAGTTATCTTCATTGAAAAAAACAGTGCTTTTCTTTCAAAAATAAGGAAATTTCTAAGTGACCCCAAACTTTTGAACGGTAGTGTATATCCTCAACAATGTCAGCCCATTGCTCTTGGTCAGGAAGAACTTCTGATCGCCATTTTCTTGTGATTGTTTTTTTTACATGCAATCAACAAGATTTTAACTAGATATGAATGGCACATTACATCATGATACATGCATGGCACATTGCATCACAATACATGCAGGGCACATTGCATCATAATACATGCAGGGCACATTGCATCACAACACATGCAGGGCACATTGCATCACAATACATGAATGGCACATTACATCTCAGTAGTGCAGCGGGAAAAACCAAGAGAAAAGAGCTGACTGTCCTGTGTGTTGTGTGTGTGTGTGTGTGTGTGTGGGGGGGGGGGGTTGAGTCAACCCGCCACACTCAGCATGTATTACATTGTCTCTTTTAAGATCACATAAATACATCAAGTTACAGTTCATTGGTATATTATATCCTAATATCCTCTGTATTGTCACATGTATAGATTTCCAGAATGATGAGATTTTGCAGCATTTCCAAAACATATGTGAGTGGTCTGCATTTTGAGCCCCACAGCCCCTCCAGCAAAAAGATTGGGTATTTGTATATTTTCTTTGAATCTGTGGTGTAATGAAATAGCGAATCAGGTTTTTCCATCCAAATTCTCTCCATGTCCTTAAACTTGTTGATGTGTGTTGTGTTTTCCATATTTCTTGCCAGTTTTCTTCTGTTATGTTTAAATTTAGCTCTTTCTCCCATAGCTTTGAAATAATTCTTATTTTATTTCCTGCATATGAGCTTAAAATGAATTGTATAATCTCGCTCACATCTGTGTGAAGGTTATGCCTAATCTTCCTCATATAATAGTCTCTCATCTGCAGATATCTGAAGAATTCGGATTTTTCTAGTTTAAATTTTCTTCTGATGTTTACAAAGCTCCCGAAATCTTTTTTTCCGATATTGCCCCATGCTGTGATTCCCTTGTTCACCAGATTTTTGTATCCCCTATCTTGCTTTGCCGGTTCAAACTGACTGTCAAATGCTACCCATTTCAATAGTTTTATGTCTTCCTTTATATTATACTTTTGTACTATTTTATACCACAGTTCCAAAGTAAATTTAGTGATTGGGTCTATTTGTTTGATTTGCTTATATGCATCCTTATCTCCTATTATGCTTTGTAATGGGAGTCCCTCAATTTCCTTTTCCATTTCTTTCCATTTTGCCTCATATCCTCCGTCGCACCAACACATGATATATCTTATTTGTGCTGAGTAGTAATATTCCTTTAGACTCGGCAGACCCATGCCTCCTTTCTGTTTTGGTAACTGGAGAGTTTTATATTTCACTCTTGGCTTTTTACCTCCCCAAACAAATCTCGATATCATCCTGTCCCACTTTGAGAACTGGGCACCAGGAATCTCTGTTGGTAGAGCCTGGAAGAGGTAAAGCAGTCTAGGTTGTATGCTGATTTTGACTGTCTCAATTTTTGAATTCAGATCCATATTTAAGATTGACCATCTATCAATATCTTTTTTTATTTCTTGTTCCAACCTATCATAGTTTGCTTTATAGATTTTGCTTAGATCTTTAGGTATGTTCACTCCAAGGTATTTTATTTCTTTTTGTTTCCAGTTTAGTTTGATCTTATCAGTTATCTGGTTTAGAGGGTTATAGTGGAATGTCAGTATTTGTGTTTTTGTTATGTTTATCTTGTATCCTGATAATTTTCCAAAATTTTCTATCAAGTCCATCATTTCCATTATTGATTCATCTGGTTGTTCAAGGTAAACTATAATATCGTCTGCAAATAGCCCAATCTTGTGTTCCACTCCCTTTATCGTTACACCTTTTAATTTCTTATTTTGTCGCATTGCTTGAGCCAGTGGCTCTATGAACAGAGCAAACAAGGTGGGAGATAGGTAGCATCCCTGCCTGGTTGATCTTTGTATATTTACTTTGTCTGTTAAGCTACCGTTTATCTTGATTCTTGCCACAGGTTTTTGATACATTGTCTTTATGCATTGTACTGATTTTTCGTTAAATCCAAAGCGTTCCAGCACACTATATAGGAACTTCCAATTAACCCTATCAAATGCTTTTTCTGCGTCTAAACTCATTATTACTGCGCTTTTCTTTTCTTTATGTATTTGATTAATTATATGTATTGTTCTCCTGATATTATCATGTGTTTGGTGTCCCTCTATGAAACCAGTTTGATCATCTTCTATCAATTCCGTCAAGAATGCCTTTATTCGTTTATAGATAATTGTTGTATATATTTTATAATCCACATTTAATAAAGAGATTGGCCTATAGTTTCCGCATGGTTCCCTATCTTTCCCTGGCTTTAAAATAACTGAAATAATGGCTTCGTTCCATGATGGAGGTATTTTGTTGTTGTTTAATGTCCAATTAAATGACTTTAGGAGCTGTGGCATGAGTTCTTCTATAAACAGTTTATAAAACTCAGATGGGTATCCATCACTACCTGGTGATTTACCATTTTTAAGTGACTTAATCACATCTTTAATCTCTTGTGTTGTTATTTCTGCTGTTAGCTTTTCATTTTGTTGGTTTCCTATTGATGGCAAGTCCAATGTGCATAGAAATTTTTTAATATCCTTAGCATTTGTTTCTTCAGGTTGCGAGTATAGTTCTTGATAGAAATTATGGAATATTTCTTCGATGTTTTCTGGGTTAACTGTGGTTTTATTTGTGATGGGGTCCTTAATCTTATATACATTATTCACTGTTTGTTGTTTTCTTAACCGTTTTGCCAGCAGTTTTGTGGCTTTTGGCCCCGTTTCATAATATTTTTGCTTTAAATATCTATTTTTCCTTTCAATTTCATCTATTTGTATTTCTTTTATCTTTATTTTTTCTTCCTTAATTTCTTGGTATATTTTTGGGTCATTTGTGCTTTGATGTTTACGTTCTAATTCCCTCAGTCTCTCACATCTTTGTTCATATGTTTCCAGTTTAGACTTATTTGCTTTTCCTGTTTCAACAATTAATTTACCTCTTAACACGGCTTTTAGTGCATCCCATAGTATTGTTGGGTCCACTTCTTCATTATCATTCTCTTCGATATACTTGTTTATGTTTACTTTTATTCTTTCTTTCATTTTCTCATTATTTAACAGTCCTACATTAAGTTTCCATGTTGTTTGTCGTTTTCTATTGTTTAAATATATTTCCATGTATATAGGATTATGATCTGATATTTCTGCCCCTCCAATCCGACAATTTCTCACCCAATAGCAGGGGATTTTAATTGTACATTGAATCCCAGTATAGATGGATCAAAAGGACTGGACTGTACGCACAATGGATGCAGGATGACCATTAATCATTTTATGAAAGAACTGAGATTGCTAGATATATGGAGAGAAATGAAACCACAAGTCAAAACCTATTCTTGTTATTCTAATACCTACAAGACATTCTCACGTATTGACTATTTTTTGATCTCCACAGAATTAAGGTCCAAGATTCAAAACTGTTTCTATGATAATATCGTGATATCTGATCACGCACCCTGCTGTCTAATATATGTAGATAAGAAATTGACAAAGGATCCAGGTAGGTGGCAATTTCAGCATAAATGGCTTCAGGATGAGGAATTTGTTAAGTACATAGAAAAACAGATAGATGAGTTCTTCAATATCAATACTACACAAACATCAGCATGTATAAAGTGGGAGGCTTTCAAAGCTTTTATTAGGGGGCATATTATTAGTTATACAGGTTCAAAATCAAAGAAGACTCGAGAGGAGAGAGTCCAATTGGAACGTAAAATAAAAATTCTTCAAAAAAAAGTGTATGCAGGAAGTAATCCAAAATTAGAGAACGAATTACTGATTCTGAGAGCTGAATATGACAAAAAATCAGCGAATAGAGCTGCCTTGAGTCTTCTAAGATTGAAGCAAACCTTTTATGAACAAGGTGAAAAATCAGGAAAATTATTGGCATGGCAGATTAAACAATTAGAATTTAAAACACCAATTTCCAGTATTATAAGTAACGGACAGGCAGTTGTAGATCCTTGAGCAATTAATAGTGCCTTTAGAGATTATTATGAAAAACTATATGATACAAAAAATGAAACTGACTTAACAAAACTAAATGGGTTTTTGGATGGATTATCTATACCGTGTACTCCAAATGAAAATAGGGAGATACTGGAGTCAAAAATTAGTCAAGAAGAAGTTGGGCTAGCCATTGATAATATGAAATCAGGAAAAAGTGCGGGACCAGATGGTCTTCCAGTTGACCTCTATAAAAAATTTAAGAATAAATTAATAAAACCATTTTTGGAAATGGTTTTAGAAGCATTTCAAAATAGTAATTTACCACCATACATGAATAATGCCTTAATTATACTGTTGCCAAGGTATTAGAGGTAAACCCTCTAATAAATGTGAAAACATGAGACCAATAAGCCTATTAAATGCTGACCTTAAGATAATCTGTAAAATTTTAACAAGACGACTACAAGAAATATTACCAAATATTATTAACCGAGATCAGAATGGCTTTATAGTGAGAAGACAAGGCTTCTATAATGTAAGAAGACTATTTAATATTATTTATTCTAATAAAGAAGCACTGGATACAGCTCTCCTATCATTGGACGCTGAAAAGGCCTTTGATAGGGTCGAATGGCCCTTTCTTTTTGAAGTCCTACAAAGGTTTGGACTTGGAAATAATTTCATAAAATGGGTTCAGATAATATACAATAATGCTACAGCAGAAATCCTAACAAATAGCAATATTTCAAAATCAATAAAAATCAATAGAGGATGTCGACAAGGCTGTCCACTTTCACCTTTACTGTTTACTATGGCAATTGAACCTTTAGCGATGGCAGTACGTTTACATCCACAAATATATGGAATTAAAGCAGGACCAACAGAACATAAAATCTCCCTGTATGCAGATGACATAATTTTGTTTATGTCGAATATCAAAAAATCAATTCCGACCTTGTTAAATTTAATAAAGAACTTTGGGGAAATATCAGGATATAAAATAAATAAAACTAAATCTTCAATATTAATGCTAAATGAGACCCAGAGGGGTCACCCAGCTCCTGAGGTAAATCAATTCAATGTTGTAAATCAGTTTAAATATTTAGGAATTCAAATTGTGCCTAAGTTAGAATAAGTCGCCAGTGCCAACTATGATGCCTTAATGATAGATATTAATGAGTTGCTTCAGAGATGGATGTCACTACCAATGTCGATGATCAGGAGAATTAAAATACTTAAAAGTAATATCTTACCCAAAATACTTTATTTATTTCAATACATTCCTTTACCACCACCTTCAGATCTATTCTCAAGAATTAAAAAAAAGTTAGTGGAATTTATATGGAACAATAGGAAGGCTAGATTACGTCTGTCCTTACTATATTTACCATTTGATCGTGGAGGTCTGAAATGTCCAAACTTTATGTTGTATTACTGGTCAGCACAACTGAGGTCTATGACATATTATTTTTCATCAAATGATCCCCCTCACTGGACTGAAATGGAATCATACAATTTACCTTTACCTCTTCCTTTATTCATATACTCAGACTCGGCTAAAAAATTACAGAAACAAGTTAAAAATCCTATTGTAAAGCATATGATCAAAATATGGTGCGAAATCAAAAAATATTTAAAAGAACCACACTTATTGTCACAATTTAGCCCAATATGGGGTAATCAATATTTTACACCAGGGAGAGTGGATGCTGTATTTAAAGTATGGAATTTAAAAGGGATTCAAAAGATTTAAGACTTATATTTGTCACGTTCAGATAACATAATGTCTTTTGAAGAACTGAGGATCAAATTTAATAGAATATTTTTTAAAATATCTTCAGCTTAGGAATTTTATTCGATCAAATCAAAATAATGCTCTCACCCGAACTACTTATTCATCCTTGGGAAAAATTTTGACGAAAGATAGTAAGAGAAAGGGTATTATCTCAGAGTTTTATAACTCATTGACACTATCCTCAAGTGAAAACTCACAGAAAAGACTGAATTATTGGAAAGAAGACCTGCAAACTGAAATTTCAGAGGAACAATGGGAATTGGCTTGCACAGAAGTTCAAACCAAATCAATAAATGTATGTCTCAAATTGATACATTTTAAATGGTTAATGCGGATGTATGTTATACCGGTGGAGTTAAATAGATATAACAAAAACATACCAGATACGTGCACAAAATGTATGGAAAGTAAAGGAACCCTATTTCATTGTTTATGGGAATGTAGAAAAATTAGAATGTTTTGGGAAGAGGTGAGGGTAACAATAGAAAAAATAATTTCAAAACAATTCATATTGAACTCTAAACTGTTTTTGTTGGGTCTGTATCCAGAAAAGCATAACTTTAATAAGAGTGAAAGAGCATTCATAGACCTCAGTTTGCTTAATGCCAAAAAATGTATTGCACTACTGTGGAAAAAGACTCATAGACCAGATGTGACTCAGTGGTTAAGACAGATGTTAACAAACCTTCCACTAGAAAGAATAACATATATACAGTGGTACCTCTACTTACGAATTTAATTCGTTCCGGAAGAATTCTCGTAACGTGAAAAATTCGTAAGTAGAGGCGCATTTTTACATGTAAATGCCGTAATCCGTTCCAAGCCCCCAAAATTCGGGCATAAATTTTTTATAAATCGTAAAAACGCATCAAAACATGTAACAGATACATGTTACAATTAGATTACTGCACAATAAACATAAAATGAGAGTTTAAAATGAGAGAAAGAATAATAAAAGAGAAAGAATAATAAAAATTATGTTCATTTACCTTTTAACTGCGATCGTCGGCGTCGGCGTCAGCGTCACCTTTTGCCTTCTTTGGTTCATGTTCTGTCTCATCAGTGGTTTTTGCCTGACGTTTTGTGATGAAACGATCCAAGGACGTTTGCTTTTATCGGCTTGTAAGGGCTTCCTTTTGTTTTAATACCGTGCTGATCGTTGATGTTGGGTTTTTTTTCCCCAAAACTTTATTAAGAACAAGGTGAAAGTACAGAGTTATAACGTAGATGATGATAAACATGGCAGTTAACAATTTTTTTTCTCTAAATTGTGTAGTTCAGTCAACAGTCTTACAAGAGGTAAGAAGGATAAAATAAAGTAGTAAGAATAGTAAATAATAATAAGATAAAGCGAGATCAACCAAACGCACCCATTCGTGGCCAATGGGATACCAGGAAGATGCTAGGCGATAGCCAATGGCAGAGCAGCTACAGGTATGTTTACGTTCGGTAAAATACGGGAGCTGCGAGGAGCGCGTACTTTTTTTGCCTTTCGTATCCTGAAATTTTGTTCGTAACTAGAGGCAATATTTTCCCGTTGAGGCGTCTCGTAACCTGAAAATTTCGTATGTAGAGACGTTCGTAAGTAGAGGTACCACTGTACTGAAATCAAAGGAAAATGTGTTTGAGAATATATGGAGACCTTTCATTGATTATGTAAAGAAAGTAAACATAACTTCTGAAGAAGAAGGTGAATGATGGGTGTGGACCTTGTAAATTCCAAATTGGTGAATGTGTGGGGAGCGTGAAATGAAGAAGCTGAATAGTTTCATAATTCAGGTTTTATTCTTGAAGTCACATCCCCATCAAATCTCTCAGAAAACATAAGAGGCTGAACGCAGTCAGGACCTCTCTATTTATACCAGTGACAACAAAGACTTAATCACACATCCTTGTTACATCCCCCTCTTGCCTCTAACCCCCCTCCGTGTCCTCCAGTCTCCCACCTGGCCCCAGGGGGTCAGGAAGTCCTTTCAGGCCTCTGCCGCCGCATCTCCATGTCAGGTGTTCTCCGCAGGCGGTCCAGGCCCATTGTCCTCTTCTAGGGCGTGAGGTCAGCCACGTATGTAATCTCAAACGTGTCTTTGCGCTTACACATAAGCAGGTATGAATATATAAGCCACAGCCCCCCCCCCCCAAACGCCGAAGAATGGACCATACATTCGGGTTTCCAAAAAAAAAGAAAAAAAAATTATACAGGATGGCATGAATGGCATAACTATACTACATGCTCACATTAAAAAGAAAATTCAGGAACCACATCAACAGCACAGCCTACACAGCATGATCACATTAACATCTCAGTGATAACTCTCGCGGCATAGTCTATACAACCTGATCAAAAATTTCAGTGATAACACCAACAGCATAGCTTATACCACATGATTCCATCAAACATCAGTCTGTACGTCGTCTGGATTTCAACCGTCTTCCGAATCTGCTGTACGCAGGTTTCGCCGTCTCAGCGGCGCTGTCCTGCAAGGAATCTGCAGTCTGAGGAAGAGAATGGTTATTTGACCCCTGCGGGGGGCCGAGACATAGTCCCTGGGGGGTCTACCACGCCAAGGTGCTCTCGCCACCCGTACAGACTCATCGTTCATCACAAAAGCAGGCTTAAGTCTGTCAATACTGGCTGTCTCTTTCCTGTCTCCTAAATCTAGCACAAACTGCTTATCACCAGTTTCCAGCACTCTAAATGGTCCATCATATGGTGGGCGGAGAGTCGGTTTTAAAGCATCGTGTCTAACAAAAACGAACTCGGCATTCTTTAAAGCCTGGGGAACAAAAACCCGCGGAAAAGTGTGATGAACGGGGCCCGGGAACATGTCTGCTTCCGCGCCGCTTAGTGGCCTCAGGGCTGGGAGGCGCTCCGGCCCCGGATGCTCTGGTAAGAACTCACGGGCAGTCTGAGAGGTTGTGCAAACACTAACTCTGCTGGGGAGGCATTCAGATCCTCCTTGGGCGCAGAACGCAACCCCAATAAGACCCATGGTAGTTTGTTTACCCAATCTCCATCCGTAAGTGACGCTCTGAGGGCTGCCTTCAACGACCTATGAAAACGCTCGCATAAACCATTAGCCTGGGGGTGGTACGCGGTAGTGCGATGGATTGTTGTCCCCAAGCTGCTGGCCATCGCCGACTAAAGCTCGGAGACAAACTGAGGGCCTCTGTCTGATGTAATGTCCGACGGAACCCCAAAACGCGCTACCCAGGCGGTTAAAAAAACTCGAGCTACCTCTGCAGCCGTGGTTGAAATTAGGGGAACCACCTCCGGCCAACGTGTGGTTTGGCCCACCATTGTCAAAAGATGTGTGAACCCCTGCGATGACGGTAGGGGGCCCACGAGGTCGACATGCACGTGGTCGAACCTCCTGGCCGGGATTTGGAACGGTTCTAATGGAGCTTTTGTGTGTTTATGGATTTTGGCCCGCTGGCAGGCCATGCAGGTCTTTTGCCCACTCTTTCACGTGCTTGCGCAGGCTCGGCCAAACAAACTTCTCTGCCACCATCTTCACAGACGCGCGCACTCCCGGGTGCGCGAGAGAGTGAACCGAGTCAAAAACGCGGCGGCGCCACGCGGCCGGGACTACCGGGCGTGGTCGCCCCGTCGATACGTCGCAGATTAAGGGGGGCATACCGGTTTGCAAACACCTGCTCTCCAGCCTTAACCCTGTTGGTCCAGACTGGAGCGCGCGCACGTCCGCATCTGTACCCTGCTCTGCCGCCATAGCTGCGTAATCGATCCCCACGTGAACTGGGGCCGTGCGCGCTCCCGCGCTGTCATTTTGTCCCGCAGCCGCGGGAGCATGCTCCACACCCGCGCGCACCGGTGCTGTGAACGCGCGGGAGAGGCAGTCTGCCACTACGTTGAGTTTACCCGCTACGTGTTGAATATCAGTGGTAAACTCCAAAATCGTGGCCAGTTGCCTCTGCTGCCGACCTGACCAAGGCTCTGAAACTTTAGACATCGCAAAAGTGAGTGGTTTATGGTCGACAAACGCAGTGAAACACCGACAGAACTGGAAACGGCGGGTGGCCAAATGGAGCGCTAACAGCTCTATGTCAAAAGTGCTGTATTTGCGCTCGGTATCATTTAAGGATTTGCTAAAAAACGCCAGCGGTTGCCAGACCCCGGCGACATGCTGTTCTACGACCGCTCCTATGGCGACATCTGATGCGTCGGTAGTAAGGGCTATGCGGGCCGAAGGGTCTGGATGAGCGAGCAGCGTGGCGTCAGCCAGGGCTTTTTTTACCTCCGCGAATGCGCGCTCCCGCTCCGGGGACCACTCGACCGGATTGGAGGGTTTTTGTTTTTTGAGCGCGGCGTATAATGGCTGCATGAGCTGCGTTGTGCGGGGTAGAAAACGGTTATAAAAATTTACCATCCCCAAAAACTCTTGTAACGATTTGACCGTTTGTGGGCGGGGAAAATCTGCCACTGCGCGCACCTTGTCCGGTAATGGAATCGCCCCTTCTGGGGAGACGCGGTGCCCCAAAAAATTGATCTGCGCCACGCCAAACTGGCACTTGGCCGGATTAATTATTAACCCATGCTCCCCCCAACCTCCGAAAAACGATAATGAGGTGTTTTTCGTGTTCCTCCTCTGAAGAACTAGCGACTAAAATGTCGTCGAGGTAGACAAACACGAAGTGTAGATCTCACAGCACAGCATCCATCATGCGCTGGAATGTTTGTGCGGCGCCTTTGAGGCCAAAAGGCATGCGCAAAAATTCAAAAAGTCTGAAAGAGGTTATTACTGCTGTTTTAGGGATATCTTCGGGCCGGACTGGCACCTGATGGTAACCGCGGACCAGGTCTATTTTAGAAAAAATGCGCGCCCCCGCCAGATGCACCGAGAAATCTTGAATGTGCGGAATTGGGTAGCGGTCATGTGCCGTGGCATTATTTAGCCTGCGGTAGTCGCCGCAAGGTCTCCAGGAGCCGTCAGCTTTAGGGACCATATGTAGTGGCAAAGCCCATGGGCTGTTCGAACGGCGAATAATGCCCAGCTTTTCCAGGCTGGCGAACTCTTCGCGCGCAATGGAGAGTTTAGCCGCATCTAAACGCCGAGCTTTAGCGTAGACGGGGGGGCCCACTGTAGTGATAAAATGCTCCACTCCGTGTTTCGCAACTGTTGCCGAAAAAGTAGGAATGGTGAGCGCTGGGAACCGGGTGAGGAGTGTGTTAAACTTACCCCCTGCTGTGGCGACGTTGGTCTGCACGGGTGGCGGTGACACTCGAGCTGCACAGGGGATAGAATCAAAAGACAGTGCATTAACTAAGCGTCTGTTGGCAAGATCAACTAACAAATTATGCGAACACAGAAAATCAGCACCTAACATGTTGAAGCTCACTGCCGCTATGATGAAGGTCCATTCATAAGCGCGGCCGTGTAAAGACAGAGACAAAGTCCTTTCTCCGTAGGTGTTGATGCTAGAGCCGTTCGCCGCCGTTGCCCCGTCGCCGCGGGGGCCAGCCACCCGGTCAGCGTAGGTCGGGGTGATGAAGCTCACCTGAGCCCCGGTGTCTATGAGGAAGTGCCGCCCGGAGCTCTCATCCTTGATGTAAAGAAGCTTATTTGCCTTGCCGAGAGCCGAAGCTGCTACCGGTTCTCGGCTTTGAAGTTTCCCGAGCTCTTGTAACTGCACGGCGGCACACACCTGCGTGCCTTCTCTGCGAAACGCCGGTGAAAAAAACAGAGGCCATCTCCTCCGCTGCGTCTTGGCTGCGCCGCTGCCATGGTGGGTGGGTACAGCCCGGTCGTCTCCGGCTCCTCGTTACCCGGGGTCGCTGCGCTGAGATCTGCCGCTGCAGCTGTGGTCGCCTGCTCGCCGCAGGAGTTGAGGAGCCGCTGCGCCTCCCGGGCCATCGCACGGAAATCCCGCTGAGTCTCACCACGCATGTTGGACAGAGTCCCTCTCGTGTGCGTCGGGAGGTTGCTGAGGAAGATTTGTTTGAAGAGGAAGTTGTCGTTGTCTGACTCCCTCAAGTGAAGCATGTCCTCCATCAGGGCGATCGGTCTGCGCCCACCTTGGCTGTACATAGCAATGAGCCTCTTGGCCCTCTCTTCGGCTGAGGGCGCGAAACACTCGATGAGGGCAGCCTTCAACTCGCCGTATTTGTCGTCGGCGGGCGGCTGCTGTACCACACTCTGCACGCATCCCGTAGTGCGGGGATCGAGTTTGGCGATGACGTGGTAGAACTTAGTGTTGTCCGCCGTTATTCCTGCAAGCGCGAACTGCGCCTCGGCATGGAGGAACCGCGAGTTCGGGTCATTCTGCCAGAACTCTGGTAGTTTGATGGTGACGGCGCTCGCTTGGGCCGTCCTTTCATCCATATTCACGTAACTGGTCACCAATGTGGGGAGCGTGAAATGAAGAAGCTGAATAGTTTCATAATTCAGGTTTTATTCTTGAAGTCACATCCCCATCAAATCTCTCAGAAAACATAAGAGGCTGAACGCAGTCAGGACCTCTCTATTTATACCAGTGACAACAAAGACTTAATCACACATCCTTGTTACATCCCCCTCTTGCCTCTAACCCCCCTCCGTGTCCTCCAGTCTCCCACCTGGCCCCAAGGGGTCAGGAAGTCCTTTCAGGCCTCTGCCGCCGTGTCTCCATGTCCAGGTGTTCTCCGCAGGCGGTCCAGGCCCATTGTCCTCTTCTAGGGCGTGAGGTCAGCCACGTATGTAATCTCAAACGTGTCTTTGCGCTTACACATAAGCAGGTATGAATATATAAGCCACAAATGTATAATATGTATACTTATGTAATGGATTACCTAGGCTAAACAGAGGAGCATTGTTGATGACTTGCTTTTGTTAATGGTTGTTGGTGTTTTTAGTACTTTTTTTTTCTTTTATTTTTAAATTACTTTAGTGTTAGTGTTTGACTGTTTGTGTCATGTTTGTTAAAAAAAAGGTTCAATAAAAAATATTGTGGAAAAAAAAATAAGTCCAAGGAATTTGGCTTCTTTTACCACCTTGACAGCTTTTCCATCTATGAAAAGCTCAGGGTCGAGGTGAAGAGACCGAAGCAGGCAAAAGTGCATGCACACAGTTTTTGATTTTGAAAATTTAAAACCATTACTGACTGACCACCTATTAATCTTGTTTATGCACAGCTGTAGATGCTTTTTGATTGTGCCACCCCTGTGTACCCTAAATAAACTGTGATATAGCTCAATCACCAAGTCTTCCCTTGTAGATTTTAGTATCTGTATGGTTTTTAAAGCTGCAAGTGAATCCGTGCACACCACCACCTTGTCTGGTCTGACCTCCTCCACCCACTGCAAACCAATAATTATTGCCACCATCTCTGCTGTAAACACGGATGTATTGTTGGAGAGTCTTTTTGCGATGGTCATTTTAAACTCTGGAATGTATACTCAAAACTGCAACAGAACCCTCTTTGTTCTTTGAACCGTCGGTATAGAGCTGTAAGAAGTTATAGTAATTGTTCCTAAGGTAAATGCTTGTTTTAACACCAACTTCACTCATATGCCAACCCTTTTTCCTCATTAGCAGACTAGCATCTACTTCTTTTCCCAGAAACAGCCAAGGGAGAACATTACTCACTGGACTGGTGTTAGCTAAATCAATAGTGTGTAGCCCATACATTCTGGCTTTTCTTTCAATTGTCCACCCAAACCCATGTCCCTGGAAGTTAGAATATTCCCAGCAGTCTTGTAGTGTTGTTTTTGAAATATTCGCTTCCTCACTTCTTTTCAGTTTGACCCAGTATGATAATGCGAGTTTATCTCTTCTCATATCCATTGACATTTATTCCTGCTTCTATTAAAACTGCATTGTTTGGTGTTGTTTTGACAGCTCCAATGCACAGGCGAACGGCTCTATGCTGCATTCTGTCTATTTTTTCCAGAGTCGTCTTTGCCACTGCTCCATAAATCATGCATCCATAGTCTATTGTCGATCACATTAGCGCTCTGTAAATGTCAATTAATGCCTGTTTATCTGCACCCCATTCGTGTCCAGCTACAGCTTTTATGAGATTAATGACTTTTTTGCACATTGTCTCCAGATTTTCAACATGAACTCTCCATGTGTATGCACTATCAAACCACAATCCTAGATATTTGAACTCACTCACTTTCTCTATTGGTTGATTATATAATGTTAATGGTTCTCTACCAGTTCTGCGTTTTTTTGTGAAAGTCATATAGCAGGCTTTACTGTTTGAAAATGTAAATCCCCAGTCATATGACCACTTTTCCACTTTCTCCATTGCTTTCCTGATGTTTTTGAACACAAATTTCTCATTTCTTCCCCTCGTCCATATGGCTCCATCATCTACATATAGTGCTGTTTTGATGGATCCCTCTTGATCCTCTACAAAGAATTCTTGCATTTAAAACTTCTCCAAGTAACCCATTAATTGCATTTGTGAGCTTAACTGGGTTCCACTCACGAAATGATGCTCCTTCCTAAGTTTAATTACTTTACACTCCTTTTGTATATTCCAGGATTGTTCATCTTCTGATTCATCAGCACTTGATAATGCTCTTGATAGATTTTCTTTGCATTTACGTTTGCCTTTTTTAGGCTCCACCAAACTCCAAACATCGTCTTCCCTGCTTCTTACCTCTCTATATGTCTGTGTGTTGGTGTGTCACGATCATAGGACTTGCTAAAAGATCATAGGACCGCCTATGATGACCTATGATGTCCCTATGTGCTATGTGTAAGAAGTTCTGAACAACTTATGTGTGAAAAAATTATCCGTCCTTGGACTGCATCACTCACGATCATAGGACTCGCTGTGACATTATCAAAGATCAAATGCAGGCATCAAATGAGTCGCTATGATGTCATCAAAGATCACAGGACTCACTATGACATCATCAAAGATCAAAGGTAGTCATCACTCATGATCATAGGACTTGCTATGACACAATCAAAGATCAAAGGCAGGCATCACTGAACAAGTGCTGATGTGCTTGCTTACACCCTGGCTTACACATGCTTTCTAACTTGCTAAAAGATCATAGGACTGCCTATGATGTTCCTATGATGTCTACACGATGTCCTATGATGTCTATATGACGTCATGATATAGACGTCATATATCACGACATCAATATGTCATGATATAGAGTGACGATATAGAGTGAAATACATGGCGGTAATGCACCTGACGGCGGTAGGCGGCGGGGCTCAGCGGAGGCGCTACCGGGACCCCAGCTGGACAGGAGCTGGATCAGAGCTCAACTACAGTGGTGGTGGGCGGCAGGGCTCGGTGGAGGAGCTGCCGGTACCCCGGCTGGACAGCAGCCAGATCAAGAGCTCAATTACAGCAGCGGTAAGCAGCGGGACTAGCAGCGGACGGGGCTAGCTGAGGCCCCAGCTGGATTTGAGGTCAGCTGGATCGGATACCAGCAACACCAGCAGAGATTGTTTTTTTTATCATCAGGTCAGTAAAAATGCCACCAAAGAAAGAAGAAATGGAAGAGATTAAAACATTTCTGAACTTCATGTCAGAAGAACTGACCAAAGTGGCCAATCAACAGTTTAAACTATTAAGGCTAATGGAGGGGGTCCGAGAATTGAAATTAACAATTAAGGAAAGAGACAAAAAAATTGCAGACTTGGAGCGACGCATCAAGGATCTTGAACAATATTCTCGTATGGATGATTTAATTATTAGTGGACTAGACATTAAATACCAATCATATGCCAATGCTACAACAGGAATGAGAGGTGAGGAGGCTCCCCTAAGTGAATCAGTCTCCCTGAAAACCAGGTGCTTCAGTTCCTTGAAAATAGAAATATAAAGGTTGAAGTAAATGCAATTTCAGCTTGTCATACTTTACCCAGAAAGGATAATAAAACAAAAGAAATCAATTGGGATGCACTTTGTGAACAGAAGGGTAAAGAATGACATACTGAGGCAGGCCAGAAAGCTACGGGGAACAGAAGTTTACCTAAATGAACATTTAACAAAGACTAATGTTGAAATAGCATGGCAAGCACGGATGTTGAAAAGACAAGATACAAGCAACATGGACAAGAAATTGTAGAGTTTGGCTCAAACTAAATGGAACACCTGAGGAAGCAAAGGCCATAATAAGAGATCTCACTGACTTAAATAAATATAGATGAACACTGATTAAGAAAATTAAGAGACTATGATAATCCATATCCACACACACGGCAAGAACAGTTCTTTTGTGGCATACCATGTCAATGTACTTTTAAAAAAACCCAAAACAAAACAAAAAACTTATGATTGACTTTAGTAGACATCAATCATCCCCAGCTGGAGGAAGTCATTTGACACAGAGAGAGGAAATTCAGACTCTGAAAATATCTCATTGTGCTGAACATAAACTACAAGAGATGGAGAATGATATTGATCCTGATAACCACTTCTTCAATAATATTCATAATCACTGTGAATATTATACTGAAAAGCAATTCAAAAGTCAAGTGCAATTAGATGGTAAACTATCAATAATACACTTCAACAGCAGAAGTCTTAACAAAAACTTTCCACAGACTCAGGACTATTTAAAACAGCTAGATAGAAAATTTAGAGCTATCACAGTCTCTAAAACTTGGCTTAATGAAGAGCAGGATTCTCTGATGGCAATAGAGGGATATCAGATGTTTTATATTAATAGATCTCAAAAAAAGGGTGGTGGTGTTGCACTGTATATTGATGACCTGTATAGGTGTAAACTTGTAAATGGAATGTCCTTTGCACTACCAGGGATTCTGGAATGTGTTACTGTTGAGACTGACCAGGATAAAACAAAAAATCTAATTATAAGTTGTATATATAGAATGCCGGGAACTTGCGTTGAGACATTCAGAGATAAATTAGTCAAGCTGTACAATAATATAACTAGTAAGAAAATGGTTGTAATCTGTGGAGATTTCAATATTGATTTACTAAATCCATTTCAACAAAATGTAATTACAGAGTTCATGAATTCTATGTACAGTATGAGTCTATATCCCACAATAACACATCCCAGTAGAATCACAGTTCACACTGCTACACTTATTGATAACCTGTTTGTTAATATTATTGATAAGAAAATAGAAAGTGGATTATTGATAAATGACATGAGTGACCATTTGCCAGTCTTTGCACTTATCCATGGCCACACGGGGGCCAATACAGAAAATAACTTTAAAATCTTTCAGATACAAATCCCAAAATGCAATCAGTTCTTTTAAAGACCCGCTGAAGCAAGACTGGACAAAAGTCTATGCATCAGATGTAAATGAAGCCTATGGCACATTCATGAACATTGTAACCACTCTTTATGAAAAAAATTGTCCATTAGTAAAGATAAAGGTTAAGCAAAAATTTGTGGAAAAGCCATGGTTAACCAAAGGATTACAAAAAGCGTGTAAAAAGAAAAATTCATTATATAAAGCTTTTCTAAAGAAAAGGACAAAAAAAGCAGAGCAGCGGTATAAAACATACAAAAATAAGTTAATATATATAATGAGATGTAGTAAAAGAGACTATTACAGTAAAGAACTGGAGAAAAATAGAGATAATATTAAAAATACATGGACAATACTTAATATTCTTGGAAATAAAAACAGAAATACAAGCTACCCAACTAATCTTTCAAAAAAAAAAAAAGACTCAGAGTGTGAATGCAGTCTCACCTGCAGATGAATTTAATAAATTTTTTGTTAACATTGGTCCTATTTTGGCTCGAGAAATACCCATTACGGCATCTACAGGTGATACAATAAGCAAAAACATTGCTATAAAAGACTCCATTTTCATAAAGAACACAGATGAGAGAGAGGTCATTGAAATTGTTAAATCGTTTAAAAGTAAAACATCTACGGATTGTGATGGTAAAATGGCTAAATCTCTATACTCAGAGAGACTCCAGCAGCAGTTCACTGCTAATGATTCGGCTTCCGTGTGGAGAGGACTGAGGCAAATCACCAACTATCGACCTAAGGCTCCTAAAGGTCAGGATGACAAAGCCCTTTGTCAAAGACTGTCCCAACACTATGCCCGTTTTGACACCTCGTCATCTGTGTCCAACTCCCCCCTCCCTCCAGCTCCACAGCCTCCACATTCCCTACTTCATTTAAGGCACCCCCCCCCCTCCTCCCCCCCTCCCCTTATCATCAGTGAGCAGGATGTGCTCAAACAGTTCTCCAGACTGAACCCGCGCAAGGCCCCTGGCCCAGACGGCGTGTCTCCCTCCACCCTGAGACTCTGTGCGAAACAGCTGGCTCCTGTATTCACAGACATTTTTAACACCTCCCTTAAGTTATGCCACGTGCCGTCCTGCCTCAAATCCTCCACCATCATCCCTGTCCCCAAGAAGCCACGGATCACTGGACTTAATGACTACAGACCTGTAGTGCTCACCTCTGTAGTCATGAAGTCCTTTGAGCGCCTGGTCCTGTCCCACCTCAAGTCCATCACCACCCCTCTCCTGGACCCGCTGCAGTTTGCCTACCGAGCCAACAGGTCTGTAGACGATGCAGTCAACCTGGCCCTCCACTCCATCCTGCAGCACCTGGACTCCCCGGGAACCTACGCCAGGATCCTGTTTGTGGACTTCAGCTCCGCATTCAACACCATCCGCCCCGCTCTGCTCCGGGACAAGCTGTCCCTGCTCAACGTGCCTGACTCCCTCTGCAGGTGGATCATCGACTTCCTGACGGACCGGAGGCAGCATGTGCGGCTGGGAAAGACTGTCTCAGACTATACTAGCATCAGCACCGGATCACCCCAGGGCTGTGTACCTTCCCCCCTACTCTTCTCCCTTTACACCAACTCCTGCACCTCCAGCCACCAGTCTGTCAAGTTGATCAAGTTTGCGGACGACACCACCCTCATCGGGCTCATCTCCAACGGCGACGAGTCCGCCTACAGGAGAGAGGTGGCCCAGCTGGCGTCCTGGTGCAGCAATAACAACCTGCAGCTGAACGCTCTGAAGACAGTGGAGATGATTGTAGACTTCAGGAAAGTCACTACTCCTCTGCCCCCCCTCACCCTCTCAGGCTCTCCCATCACCACTGCTGATTCCTTCCGCTTCCTAGGCACTACCATCACCAGGGACCTCAAATGGGAGCTGACCATCAGCTCACTCATCATAAAAGCCCAGCAGAGGATGTTCTTCCTGCGGCAGCTGAGGAAGCTCAAGCTACCCACCAAGATGTTAGTGCAGTTCTACACAGCCATCATCGAGTCCATCCTCACCACCTCCATAACCGTGTGGTACGCAGGAGCCACTGCCAGGGACAGACTAAGGCTGCAGCGCGTCGTGCGCACTGCTGAGAAGGTGATCGGCTGCAAGCTCCCATCTCTCCAGGATCTGTACATCTCCAGGACCCGGAGGCGTGCTGGCCGGATCATAGCCGATCCCTCACACCCTGGTCACGTACTGTTTGCCCCCCTCCCCTCTGGTAGAAGACTTCGGTCCATCCAGACTAAAACCTCCCATCACATGAACAGCTTCTTCCCCTCTGCCATTAGACTGCTGAACACTAAGTGACTTATTGACTCTCGTGCACCATGTACAGCAGCTCAACCAGACTCATGTCAATCATCACTGTTTTCTTCCTGCATTACCGACTGCACTATATAGTTCTCCACAGTATCTGCTGCTGGCTAATATATATTTTAACTGTTGACCAGTATCACTTAATCTTATCCTACACTTTATTACATGTATAGTTTATTTCTCTTATCTTATCATGTTTAATGTTGCAGCATTGTACCGAGACAAATTCCTAGTTTGTGTACTACATGAACAATGGCAATAAACCTGATTCTGATTCTGATTCTGATTCTGATTCTGGTATTGACATGCTTTTAGTCAAAACTATCACTGAATGCTTAGTGAAGCCACTGACGTATATCTGTAACCTGTCTCTCCAAACAGGTATATTTCCCAATGCAATGAAAATAGCTAAAGTAATTCCAATATAATAGACGGGTGACAGAGGGGAATTTTCAAACTATAGACCTATTTCATTCACTATTGCTGCAGTTGTCCAAGACACTTGAAAAAATATTCTGTGGAAGAACTGGCAACTTCATAATGAAGAATAATTTATTGTGTGACCAGCAATATGGGTTCAGACACAAGAGGACAACTGCATTTGCTCTAATGGAATTTATAGAAAAAATATCAACTGCCATTGAAAATAAAGAGTATTCAGTTGTGGTATTCCTGGATCTTAAAAAAGCATTTGATACTGTGGATCATAATTTATTATTAAAGAAACTACAAAATTATGGTATTGGGGGGGTAGCACTGTCCTGGTTATATAGTTACTTAAAGAACAGATATCAGTATGTATGTGTTGGTAACAAAAACTCACAGTTACTGAAGGTTATGTGTGGAGTCCCACAGGGTTCAGTTTGGGGGCCATTGTTATTATTCAATATGTATATAAATGATATATGTAAAGTTTCGGAAAAAATTGATTTAATATTGTTGGCAGATGACACTAATTACCTCCGCCAGGCCGAAAAGGCCAGGAGGAGGTTATGTTTTTGCCGGGGTTTGTCTGTGTGTTTGTCTGTTTGTCTGTCTGTCTGTCTGTCTGTTGGTTAGCAAGATAACTCAAAAAGTCTTGAACGGATTTCCATGAAACTTTCAGGCATTGTTGGAAATGGTACAAGGAAGAACTGATTAAATTTTGGGGGTGATCCAGTTCACCGTCTGGATACAGGAATTTTTAAAGCATTTTTCAACACTGTGACATACAGCCATTTTCAACATGTGCGCAGGCACAATGGAGGGCGCTGGTCGTCGTGTCTGCAACACAAACTCCGCGTTCTTCAACGTTTTAGGCACAAAAGCACGCGGAAAACACTGCTGGCCTGGGCCCGCCAGCGTGCCTGTGTTTGCGCGCAACTGCAAAACCTCACACGGCCAGCTGTCCGCCGACGGATTCTTTGGCAGAAATTCACCGGCCAGCCATAGGCGCTGCGCAAAAACGAGCTCTCTGCCGGCGAAGCTTCTAAATTCTTGTTTGCCGCGGAGTGCAACCCCAAAATAATATAATATAAAACCCACGGCAACCTGTCTACCCAATTTGCATCCGTCAGTGGAGGAGATGGACACAACAGCAACACTTCAGTTTATTACCTCCGCCAAGGAGGCAATGCTTTTACTACTGAACCACTAATCCTATCACTATCAGATTGATTGTCATTGATTAATTGTGTGTTTATTGCACTGTCCCTGTCAAATAAACAAATAATCATTGTGAATCCAATTGCTAGTCATATGTTTACATGTTCAAGGAATCTGAAAACGTACACACAAACACTGTATGGGGGGAATTGTGGCGCTTGGCTGAGGTCTGCGCTCTCCGAGTGCTTTTCTAGTTTATTATACAGTGGAAGCAATCTGGAACAAGTTTTGGATACACTCGGCAAGGAATTAGGAAAGCTTAAACTGTGGTTTGAATCAAACAAATTAACGCTCAATTTAAGTAAGACAAAATTTATAATTTTTAACAACCATCACAACAACTTTTTTTCCAACATTCTTTTTATTGTTTTCACCACATAAAGAAATATAATAACACAAATTAAACAAACATATCAAACATATCAACCCCACCCCACCCTCCCAAATGTTCCAATTATTAGATGGGGATCCAAGTAATTATAGTCTATTAAATAGTACAAAAGGATACAAAACAAAACATTCCTACAAAGTTGCGTATTACAGACGGCCATTGTTCACACGTCACCACACTCTTCCATCACATGTGACAAGTCCGTTCCTAATAAATAGGAAATGAAGGGGTCCCAGATGTGGTGAAAATTATGTTCTTAATGTTTTAATGTATAGGTAATTTTCTCCAAAGGGAGAGTGGTAGATAACTCAGACAACCACTTATTGATTCTTGGTCTTCTAGTGTTTTTCCAGGATAAAGCTATTACTCTCTTTGCAATTAATATGCTTAAGTCTATAAATAATCGTTGATTTTTTTTAATTTTCAAATTCTCTGGGTACAAACCTAATATAAACAGCTGTGGGATTAAGGGTACTTGAATATGTAATATATCCTGAATGTATTGTTTCACTTCTTGCCAGATCCTTTGTATTTCTGTACATTGCCAAATGCAATGGAAAAATGTACCCTTTTCTCTCTCACATTTGATACAAATATCAGGAATAACACTATTATATTTGTTTAACTTTTCTGGAGTTACGATCGTATCAACCAATTATATTGCACTAATTTCAGGCAGGTGTTAGTGGTTCTTGATTGTGCTTTAGTGCATGCTTCTTCCCACTCTACCATTGAGATGTCCTCTTGTAGATCCTCTCTCCATGTCCCCAGCCGTTCCACAGATGTTTCTGTACATTCATCCACCAGGCATTTATACATTTTGGAAATTAAACCCCTCCCTAAACAATTCGTGTTCATTAGTTTCTCTATAACAGACATTTCAGGGATGTCTAATGTTTGATTTTGACATGATCTAATGAAATTTCTCAGCTGCAAATATTTAAAGAAATGATTACGAGGTATATTAAATTTATCAACTATTTCTTTGAATGTCATTAACACCTTTTGCTCATTATATAGATCTCCTATTTTCCCCAACCCCTTCATAACCCAAGATTTAAATCCCCCGTCTGCTTTTCCCGGTAAGAAGGAATCATTCCTCCATATTGGGCTGAAGACAGAGAGAGAGGACATTTCTCTAAGATATTTTTTAACTTGATGCCACACTACAATCATATTTTTCACAATAGGATTTTTTGTGTTCTTTTTAAGGATTTTAATGTTTGCTGAATACAGGTAAATAGGGAGGGGTAAACTTAGCTGGATTTCCTCCATTTCTTTCCAAAGAGGAGCATCTCTTTCTGTGAAATAGAACAACAATGTTCTCAGTTGTGCTGCCCAATATTACCAGAGTGGGTTAGGACATTTAAGCCCCCCTCTATCAAAAGGTAAGTACAGTAATGACAGTGGTGTCCGGGGACGTTTATTATTCCACAAAAATCTGATAAACAATTTTTTTAGTTGAATGAACAGGTTACTTGGAGGAGGAAGTGGAAGGTTTTGAAATAAATACAATAGTTTAGGCAGTATATTCATTTTAAGGACATTTATTTTACCTATTAGTGACATTGGTATATGTGTCCACCTATCTAATGATTTTGAGATTTCTTCCATTAATGGTTCATAATTACATGCTATAATATGTTTAAGTTGTGGGGCAATTTGGATACCCAGGTATGTGAAACCTTCAGGAAGAAGATGGAGGACAAGCTGCAACAGAGCGACATCGGCGGGGTCTGGAGAAACCTTAAAACAGGGATGGCAACAGGAAATTCTGATTTCAGCTGAAATCTAATTTGGTTGATTGACTTATGGGGGGGGCGGGGGGCACAGCCCCCCTGAAGCTGGAAGGTTTTTAGTAAAACAGAAGTAATTTAGACTGAAAAAAATGATAAAAAAATGAAATACTAGAGTTAGATAAATCATTAAATTTAATGAAAAGTTAACTTCCTTTTTTTCAATGTTGTCTCACTGTCTTTAGTCCAACATATTTAACAGTTCTATAAGAGTTTATTACACTATTTACACTGGTCACCAAGTCACTTCTAATGTGAAACTTTCTTTCTTTTGGCAGCAAGCTGTGTCAGTCTCTCAACTTTGAACTTCATCTCCTTTTCTGGTTTCTTCAGAAACTGTCCGAGTGTTTCTGTTACCTCGTCGAACTTTGAGCCAATTTTCACCTTTACCGTCACTTTTCTCTCAAGCCAATTCCATCGGAACTTATTTTTGACACTTTTGTCTATTTCTAGCACTGATGACTCCTGATTCTTCGATAAAAATCTCATAATTCCGCTGAAAACAATACCGAAAGCTCAGAATTCCAACACGAGCCAGGGATGTGATTTGGGGTTGGGGAAATTATCTGAAAATTTAGCAGGGGGTCTGGGGGACACAGTTCCCCAGCAGGGTCCAGGGCAGAGCCCAGGTGGGGGGGCAAGGGGGGCGAAACCCCCCGAAGCTCCTGGGTTTTTATGATTTTTAAGTACCAGAACTGTGGTTAAATGACATAAAACAAACAGCTGAATGCCACTTATTACTGTATAATATTGACTTATGTTCCAAGAAGATAGCATTCCTAAAATATTCCAACGAGCATTATCCATCATATGCTTTAACACTTGATCAAATCAAAATCAGTTAATTTTATCTATTCCATAATAGAAATAAAATTCCAACATACCATTACTTTTTATAATTTCAGCATTCATTTCAGATCACCAGTTTCAATCTCCATTGAGACTTGAGCAGTTCATTTTGCACAATCACTGATGTAGCCAAGTCTGAGAAATATTTAAAAGTTATGAGTCAATGTCCACTGTGCACTGTCAATTTCAAACTGTTTGGAATCATAAAAGTAATCTAACTAAATTGATTTGCTATTTTTTTCTCCTCAACATCAATGTCAAGGCGCTGCAGGAGTTTTTGGGGATGGTTAACTTTTATTACCGTTTCCTCCCCCGCGCAGCCCAGCTCATACAGCCGTTGTACGCTGCACTCAAGAAACGGAAACCGGCGGACAGAGTCGACTGGACTCCTGAGCGGGAGCAGGCGTTCTCTGAGTTAAAACAGCTCTGGTGAATGCTGCACTACTGGCGCACCCAGACCCGGCGGCTCGGATAGCGCTACCGACGCCTTGGACATGGGCATAGCGGCCGTCGTGGAGCAATGCGTTGCCGGTACTTGGCAGCCGCTCACCTTTTTTAGCAGGTCTTTGCACGACAGTGAGCGTAAATACAGCGTGTTCGACAGAGAGTTAATGGCTCTCCACCTGGCCATATGCCAATTCCAGTTCTGCCTGAAAGGGCGCACCTTCACTGCTTTCGTGGACCACAAGCCGCTAACGTACTTAACGTACTTTATCTTCCTGGAAGATAAAATAAAGTGGAATTCGGCGAATTAGCGGAAAAATCACATCCCTGAGAACACACCGCCATGAATTTTTGACAAAGCATACAATGAGCCATTTGATTGGTCCAATCGTTTGCAACTATCCAATCGCAGGGCTGTTTACAATACAGCAGTAGCTTGAGTACATAACATCCGGGTTATCGCAGGAGACTTGACCCGGGGAAGCACCGAGCGCTTATGTAATCGTGTTGATTTTCGCTAAAATCGGTAACAATAAGGTACCTTACTCCCCGTAAAATTTTCTCAACGGATTTAGACGATTCACAGAAATGATCAATTTGAAAATAAATCGGCGGAAATCCGCGGATCGGCGGAAAATTGCCATCCCTGTTAAAACCATCTCTGGGCTCCAGAATACCTCCCCCCAGGCCATGGGGGGCAGGGAGTGAGCGAACAATCTGAACCTGTTTTTTAATAGGTTTGACCAACCGCCCCGCCCCCCCCCGACTGCACAGCAACCACTGCTGCCTCTAAAGACATCGAGTCCTGCTGCCCACACCCCACTCCACCAACACCCCCCCCCACTCCCAGCACACAGCCCCCCCAACATGACCCTCACTAAGACCCAGGTGAGGACGGAGCTGAGGAAGATCAAGGCGAGGAAGGCCTTGGGACCAGACGGCATCAGCGCAAAGCTCCTCAAGTCCTGTGCAGACCAGCTGTGTGGGATTGTGGAGCACATCTTCAACCTGAGCCTGAAGCTGGGGAGGGTACCACAGTTGTGGAAAACATCTTATGTGGTACCTGTACCAAAGACTTCCCACCCCAAAGACCTGAACAGCTACAGACCAGTGGCCCTGACGTCTCACATGATGAAGACCCTGGAGAGACTGCTCCTTGCTCACCTCCGCCCCCTGGTGGGACCAGCGATGGATCCACTCCAGTTCACCTACCAGCATGGCATTGGGGTGGAGGATGCAGTGATCTTCCTCCTTCACCGTTCTCTGTCCCACCTGGAGAAGCCCGGGAATGCGGTGAGGATCATGTTCTTTGACTTCTCCAGTGCTTTCAACACCATCCAACCGATGATCCTGAAGGACAAGCTGCTGTGCGCAGGGGAGGACCAGCGCCTGTCATCATGGATCCTGGACTACCTCACAAACCAGCCACAGTTTGTGAGAACCCGGGACTGTGTGTCCGACACGGTCATCGGTAGCACGGGGGCCCCCCAGGGAACGGTTTTGGCTCCCTTCCTGTTCACCCTTTATACTGCGGACTTCTCACACAACACAACACACTGCCATCTACAGAAGTTCTCTGACGACTCTGCGATCGTCGGCCTCATCTCCAACAGAGATGAAGCTGAGTACAGAGGACTTATCCAGGACTTCGTGGACTGGTGCCATCGGAACTGCCTTCAGATCAACGCGAGGAAAACTAAGGAGCTGGTGGTGGACTGCCGCAGGCAAGGACAACCCCTCACAGCACCAGTAAATATACAGGGAACAGAAATTGAGATGGTGACATCCTACAAGTATCTGAACAATAAACTAGACTGGTCACACAATACCGATGCACTCTACAAGAAGGGACAGCGCAGGCTGTTCCTACTGAGGAGACTTAGGTCTTTTGGTGTACAAGGGGTGCTGCTGAAGACATTCTACGACACGGTGGTGGCATCAGCCATCACTTTTGGAGTGGTCTGCTGGGGCAGTGGCATTACAGCAGCCGATAGGAAGAGACTGAACAAACTGATCAAGAAAGCTAGCTCTGTCCTGGGGAAACGCCTTGACCCAGTGGAGGAGTTAGGAGAGAGAAGGATGGTGGCTAAACTGTCATCTCTGCTGGAGTCTGAGTCCCACCCTATGCAGGACATACTGAACGCACTGAGGAGCTCATTTAGCAGCAGACTACATCATCCTAGGTGCGCAACCGAGAGGTTTCACAGGTCCTTCCTACCTACGGCTGTCAGAATGTATAACCTAAGCAGGGCTGCTCGCAGAGATAGCAAAAAAACGTGACGACCTAATAGTATTGAATGCAAAAGACACAACAGACTTACACAATGGTCCCCTCCAGTATACAACTAGGACAATATCAGTTGCTATGGAGGGTGACAATATGTATGGGTACATATTCATACTATGTAGGATAACTAAGTAGACGGTTATGCTGTTTATTCCATCTAGCTACAATGCTCCGCACTGTGTGTATATATATTTATATATTTATGTGTACATATGTATATTCGCTGCTCTTGTTTTTTCTTGTCTCTTGATTGTTGCTCTGAGTGTTGCTATCCCTGTGCTGTTGCAATCCTGGAATTTCCCCATTGTAGGACTAATAAAGGCTTATCTTATCTTATCTTAATAATTGATAATTGACAATAAACTGTGTTGGAAGTTACATATTAATTATATTAAAGGTAAAATATCCAAATCAATCGCAATACTACACAGAGTGAAATATTTGCTCAATCAACCCACACTATATACTTTGTATCATTCATTAATACTCCCATACATGACATATTGTACTGAAGTATGGGGAAATACATATAAAACTAGAAAAGCACTCGGAGAGCGCAGACCTCCGCCAAGCGCCACAGTTCCCCCCATACAGTGTTTGTGTGTACGTTTTCAGATTCCTTGACCATGAAAACATATGACTAGCAATTGGATTCACAATGATAGGATTAGTGGTTCAGTACTTATTGACGAAAATCGCATTTTCCGTAACGGCAGTTTTCGCCACAGTTCCCCCCATACAGTGTTTGTGTGCACGTTTTCAGATTCCTTGACCATGAAAACATATGACTAGCAAATGGATTCACAATGATAGGATTAGTGGTTCAGTAGTTATTGACGAAAATCGCACTTTCCGTAATGGCGGTTTTCGCCACAGTTCCCCCCCATACGGTGTTTGTGTGTACGTTTTCAGATTCCTTGACCATGAAAACATATGACTAGCAATTGGATTCACAATGATAGGATTAGTGGTTCAGTAGTTATTCACGAAAATCGCATTTTCGGTAATGGCGGTTTTCTTCTGGATGGTGATCCGGATCACCACCAAAATCTAATCATCTGTAGGATACCCCATTTCTGACAATTTGTGAAAATTTCATGAAAATCCGTCCATAACTTTTTGAGTTATCTTGCTAACAGACAGACAAACCAACGCCAATGAAAACATAACCTCCTTGGCGGAGGTAACAAACATATATCCAGTCTTTATGCTTCAGAAGAGAGCTATTAGAATAATAAATAAAGCTGCTTACAGGGAACCAACAAACCCACTTTTTCTTAAATTAAAAGCTCTCAAGTTGAAAGATCTGGTTGACTTTAAAACTGCAATAATAATGGTTAAAGTGAAGAATCTATCACTGCCCGCAAATATCCAAAAGTTGTTCCAAATAAGGGAGAAACAATATCATTTCAGAGGAGGTTTCAAAAACCTTCATTGAGAACTACCACCAAGCAACACTGTGTCTCAGTGCAAGGAGTCTGATTGTGGAACGCTTTTGGACCTGAATTAAAATCAAGTACAACGCTTGGACAATTTAAACAAAAACTAAAGGAAGAAATACTCTATACATACAGTATATACAAGATGACATGTAAAATCACATAAGAATTATCATATTCAGTCTGTGTTGTCTTGTTGCTTAGTTTTTTTTGTCACGTTTTGTCTTAGCTTTGTTCTGAATTGTAATCGCTCTTGTTTTGTTTCTCTTTTTAATTCTTGGATGGAATATGGGTGGGCAATATAAGCTGTGGCTTCAGCCATCACCCATTTCGGATAACTTACGTTGAACTGTATAATCAGAGGAGTTATTGTTTAACTTGACCTTGTAAGGTTTTTTTTCCCCTTTGTTATATTATTCTGTTCCTTTCTTTTAATCTTCACTTTTAATCTATCCGAAATAAAGATTCATTCACTCAAAGAAGAAGAAGAAGAAAATATAGAGTGATGATAATCAAGTCAGTGGCCGTAATGCACCTGTTAGCTGGTTGCCAACTGCCAATCAAATCTAATAGAAGAAGAAGAAGGGAAGAAGAGAAGGGAAGAAGAAGGGGGCGGTAAAGAATTCTTTCAGAAGAAGAATTCGACTACAGCTCCTGACCAGATAGAGTGATGATATAGAGTGAAGTCCATGGCAGTAATGCACCTGTAAGCTGGTTGCCAACTGCCAATCAAATCTAAAAGAAGAAGAAGAAGGGGGCGGTAAAGAATTCTTTCAGAAGAAGAAGAATTCGACTACAGCTCCTGACCAGATAGTGATGATATAGAGTGAAGTCCATGGCAGTAATGCACCTGTAAGCTGGTTGACAACTGCCAATCAAATCTAAAAGAAGAAGAAGACACACAGACAGACAGACATATATAGAATGTGTGGCGGTACCCGGCCAGGACTACAGCTCCTGACCAGATAGAGCAGGGGTGGGCAAACTTTTTGGCTCAGGGGCTTGACTTTTAAAATTTGACAGACGGGCCGGGCCAGCACCAGAAGTATATCAAAGCATATCATATCAAATCAGCATATCAAAGATAAACATAAAAAATGGCATTACAGTGTTAATACTTACATTCACTTTTAGTGGGAGCAGTGTTGTTGATCACTCTTTTTTGCCAGTGCATCGAAGTCTGTTGTTAGTTTTGTTATGGCAATTCTCAAAACAGATCTGAGGTGTTCATCACTCAACTGGGATCTGTGGGGTGCTTTGTTGGTGTTCATCACACTAAACGTCTGTTCACAGACATACGTAGATCCAAACAACACTAGCATCCTCTGTGCCATCTTCTGGATGTTTGGAAATTTTGCTGGGTTTAATGAAGCATAAACTCCAGTTTAAGAGAGTGGAACTTCTCCTTCAACATGGTGTCACATTGGAGATCAATCAGTTCCAACTGCAACTCCTGTGGCACCGTTTCAGGATCTTGTATGAAGGGACATGACACTAGCTGAAGTGACTTGTCAATTTTTCCAAAATCAAAGAACCGACGGCAGAATTCTCCATGCAGGTCATCCAGTGATTTCCTGTATTTTTTCACATGTCGAGGGGCCTCTTTCAGTGTAGCCAGCGTGGGGAAATGAGTGAATTACTTGTTTGACATTTGTTTTGAGAATAAAGCTAGCTTGGTTTTGAAGGCTTTGACGTTTGTGTGCATTTCATGCACAAACTGATCTTTCCCTTGTAGCCTCACGTTCAGCTCATTCATGTGCGTCAGTATGTCCACAGCAAAAGCTAAATCACAAAGCCAATCGGTATCACTCAGCTCAGGAAAATTGTCAGCTTTCTCAAGTTGCTCCAAAAATGAGATAATCTCCTGTTTCAGCTCCCACACTCGTTGACATACTTTCCCCAAACTTAACCAGCGGACAATGGAATGGTAAAGCAAGTCCTGGTGGTCGGCATCAGTCTCTTCAAGAAACTTAATAAAGTGACAATGCTGAAGTCCCCTCGCTCGAATAAAGTTAACAAGCTTTACAACTGGCTTCGCTATGTGGTGAAGCTGCAATCCAGATTTGCACAGTGCTTCCTGGTGGATTATGCAGTGTAAGAAAATTACCTTCTGTTCGGGGTTGTCCTCTTTCACCCTCTCCTGGATTCTTTTGAGCAACCCGACATTTTTTCCTGTCAGATTTAGCGATCCATCTGTGGTAACGTTGGCGAGCTTACTCCAGGGTAGCTTGTGCCTCATGATGACCCCCGACACGCTGTTATACAAGTCCTCTCCCCGCGTTTTCCCTTTTAGGAATTCCATGGCCAAAAACTCCTCCGTTATCTCAAAATTGTCATTAATCCCTCTGATGAAAATTAAAAGCTGATTGGTGTCCTTAATGTCATTACTTTCATCCAGTGCCAAGGAATATAATGTAAATAACTCCGCTTTTTTGTTTAGCTTGCTCGCTAAGTCTTCATCAATCAGCTCAACACGGTGAGTCACTGTCCTGCGTGATAAGCTAATTTTTTCAAATTTGTTTTTGCTCTCAGGACACAAGATACCTGCTGTCTCTACCATGCACTCTTTGAGAAACTCCCCTTCGGAGAAAGGCTTACTGGTCTTTGCTAATTTGAATGCCAGCAAATAACTTGCCTTCGTGCTTGATTCTTGGATGGCAGTTTGTCGGATAAAGGTGTTTTGCTGAGCATGCAATTTAGCTACCGACCGCTGAGCGGTAGCCGTCCGTTCTTGCGTTGACTGATTGTTAGCGTAATTAGCATGCTTGGTGGAAAAGTGACGACTGACGTTGTATTCCTTTAAAACCGCGATGGTTTCTTGGCAAATAAGACATACAGCCTTTGACCGGACTTCAGTGGAAAAAGTATTTAGTTGTCCATTCCTTGTTAAACACTCGGCACTTGCTGTCGACTTTTCTTTTCTTTGGTCCACTCGTTGCAAATGGGTTCTGCTGTCAGAGCAGTAGCAGAGTAATAACAAAGAGTAGCCCGGGCTCTGCAAAATCAAGTGTTTTGCTGTGCCTAATGCGCCACCTGGTGGAATTACCAGGCATTACAGGACAAGGTCAAATAAATGCAGTCATGATTATGATATGATATGATATGATTTGTGCAATTATGTACCAATCTTTGGGGGGCTGGATTAAAAAGACCAACGGGCCGGATGTGGCCCACGGGCCGTAGTGTGCCCACTCCTGAGATAGAGTGATGGAAAGATATAGAGTGATGATAGTCAAGTCAGTGGCGGTAATGCACCTGTAAGTTGGTTGCCAACCAAATCAAGAAGGACTGAGGCTCCTCTGATCTGAGAAACAGCCACACCTAGGACACAGTCCAAGGACGGATAATTTTGTCACACATAAGGAGTTGTTCAGAACTCCTTATACAAAGATATAGAGTGATGATAATCAAGTCAGTGGTGGTAATGCACCTGTAGGCTGGTTGCCAACCGCCAATCAAATCTAAAAGAAGAAGAGATTCTGAAGACATATAAAGTCAATGGAAAGAGTTTCCACGGCCAAGATATGTAAAGTGATGATATAGAGTGAAGTACATGGTTTGGATTCTGTTCAGAATACCGAGTCATGATTTTGAGTGAAGTACGTGGCGGTAATGCACCTGTAAGCTGATTGCCAACCGCCAATCAAATATAAAAGAAGAAGAAGAAGAAGAAGAAGGACGGAAATTTTTTTTTTTCACACATAAGGAGTTGTTCAGAACTCCTTATACAGAGGTATAGAGTGAGGATAATCAAGTCGGTGGCGGTGGTGCACCTGTAGGCTTATTACCAACTGCCGATCAAGTCTAAAAGAAGAAGAAGGAATTGTTCAGGGAGGAAAATGTCACAAAGCTATGAGGAAAAATAGACACACAGACAGACAGGTGATGCTTGACATGGTGATGCTTGACATGGTTACCATGGCAACAGTAACCCGGTGAAACCTGCCTTTGATATCACCACTCGTTCAGTGATACCTGCCTTTGATCTTTGATGATGTCATAGCGAGTCCTATGATCTTTGACAGGGTTTCCTCTGGTAACGTTTCTCCGTGGTGGTGCGCCTCGCCAGAAATCGTACTGCCATGCCAAGCCGATATGATTTTATTAATAAAAATATATGAAGCAATTACTTTCTGCAAGCGAGCATGGCCGTCATCCGCGCGGAGTTTAGAAGCACCCCGCTCACATGAGTTTTCAGTCAGTCAGCAGTGTCTCGCTAAGCATGACTGTTCGACAGAAACAAGAGTTTATTAACCCCTTGCACTCTGGTCAATTTCCCTCAAAACGCCTAAAAATAACATACCCAAAGTAGGGTATGTTACACACTCAGGGCTGTGTGTGTGTGTGGGGGGGGTTGTCCCCCCCACCCTCGCTACAGAGGACGGACATCGGCCATCGCTACATGACGGAATAGTCATGTGGCGACAGCGGCGCAGTCACCGCGGCTCCCCCCCCCCCTCGCTACAGAAGAGTAGTGGGGGGGGGGGGACGGCGTTCACGGTCTGGACGCGGCGCACGACCGTGTACCGCGGCGCACGAACTTCGGACTTCATGCGCCGCACAGTTGTAATTTACCGATCGGTCAAAAGTCATTTTTGATTACAATTTTCAGGGATAAAGAATAATTTAGCTTATAACACCTTACCCTCTTCACAGCCACATTGTCCTGGCGAACTTCTCTTCCTCATTGTCAGACAAACGTGACGCTGGTCCGCTCGTGGTTCTGGTCTCGCAACCCGGTCAAAACATAATTCCATGATTGCGGTTTTGGCGAATGATTTACGACCTTCGTCGTCGGCCTCCGTCGGTCTATGATGACCATGGAAGAGAATCCTAAACGTCTATTCTGCTCGAATAAAAAAAAAAAAAAAAAAAAAAAAAAAAAAAGCACCGCCTGTGACTGAAGAGGCCGATGCACGAATGGCTGTCCCTGTCACACAGGTAGCACTTGTGGGTGGTCTCCGTGCTGCTGGGTCTGTGACGGTTCTTCCTGCGGGTCCTTTTTTTATCTGCTGCAGCAGTCTGTCTTCACCCAGCCTTACAAAAAAAAAGGCCGCAAACTTCTCTGCTTCAATTGGCTCGCTGTATTCACAGCTTTGGTAGGTGGGTCCTTCTTGCTAGGTTTTCAGTCATTGGTTCTTCAAGGTTTCAGAAACCCAATTCAAGGCTCTTATTAGTCGAATGAGAGGCCAATCAGATGAACTAATCTGTTCGCGGCTGTGTCTGTAGTGGAAGAACTTTTTTTTTTTTTTTTTAGTGCGCGCTTGGAGGCAGCGCCCTCGTGTGTCCTAGAGCGCACGAGGGCGCATGAGAGCACCCTCGTGCACTCTGGGACGCAGAGACTTGCCCGCCTGCGGTACAACGGAGTGCAAGAGGTTAACTTAAATGACCAAGGATGCCGTTATTTCTGTTATATTTCTTTATAGGGTTTTTTTTGTTGTTTTTTTTTAGAAATCTCCTCACCACCCAGACAGCAGGAAAAACCTCCCTTATTTTGATCTCAAATGTTGACACATTTAGTTTGTCTGAAGGCTGCTGACAGATTAAAGTCATTGACTTTGTGAATTTCGGTCATCTTAACCTGCCAAGTACATAACGGGGAACTGTAGGGGACTCCAAAGACATAATTCACCACAATATGTGTTCATGTACAGAATGATCTGTTTAGGCAGTTATAAGTTGCGAAGTGACTACACGGCCGGGAGCCAGTCTCCTAGTATCAAAATATCTGGCCGGGAAGCGCCTACAATTCGATTCTTTTTTTTTATTCAATAGTAGAAAATACACACAATACACACAAATTACAAATATGCTAATAATACAAGTAAATACCTCCTAATTTGGCTATTAGGTTAAAAAAATGCACATATTTATTTATTTTCCATCAGGTGCATCAGGGAGCCCTTTGGGTCTGACAGCTCGGGCACTCAGCAGCTCGGGTGTTTCACACACATGCACATCCGCACTTCATTCATTCCCATTAACACGTTCTGGGGTTTGGTTCAATACAACGTACGAAGCCACTCCTGCACGTGGGTTTTTCCATTCACTAAGTGGCTCCTGGCCACATAGTGCAGACATAAATTGCCGGCTCCTGATTGTTTAGCAACGGCCGTTATAGTTATGCGCTCAGGCTTTCTCATCAGGCACCTCTCTAGGCAGCCGCTGAAGGACCCCAGTTTAGAGCTAGCATTTTTAGTTGTTGCTTTGTCACTGCTGGTGGAGAATAAAAATGGCACGCCTGCTCATGCGATAAAAGAGAGAAATTACCAGTCTCATAACTTAATATTGTAGTGGCTGGTGAAATATATCCTCAGCAATTCATCAGTTCCTTGCCTTTCCCTTCATATGAAGCTGGCTACACTTGAATTCTAACCACATCTCTTAGCTAAGCGACTCTTCCATTATTGCTCCCGTTTCCAGCGGGTTAAAACCATGATAAATGCCAGTGCTTACATACCTCTTAGGATTTTTTCCGCATTTAAAGTACTTTAACCTCTTGCACTCGGGGATACCGCGGGCGGTCACGTCTCTGCGTCCTAGTGCGTCTCAGTGCGCACTGAAATAAAAAAAGCTGCATTTCCGTTCTTCCAGTACAGACACAGCCGCAAACAGAAAGCCAAAGGAGTGTTTTGATTGGCTTAGATTTGATTGACCTCTCATTCGACTAATAAGAGCCTTGAATTGGGTTTCTGAAACCTTGAAGAACCAAAACCTAGCAAGAAGGACCTGCCTACCAACGACTGCGAGTACAACGAGCCAATTGAAGCAGAGAAGTTCGACGATTGAAACGTGTGCGTCCCGTGCATAAAATCTGTTTTGTCTAAGCCTCTGGGTGACACACATTGAGACCTGTGTGTAACGGTAGCGTTAGCCAGTCTTTTTTTATTACTACTGTTCTTATTTGTTTTGAAAAATCGTTCGCAAAAACCGCAATCACAAGTCCGTAAAAATCTACGAGTCCGTAACAAGAGGACCAGCTTCATGTTCGTCTGGCAATGAGGAACAGATGTTCACCAACGACACTGCTGTTGTGGACAGGTAAGTGTTATAAGCTAAATTATTCTTTATCAATGAAAATAGTAATAAAAATGACTTTTGACCGATTGGTAATTACAACGGTGCGTCATGGCTACATGATGGACCATTGACGGACCGTTCTTTGTGCGCCGAGCTCCTCTGTAGCGGGGGGGGGGGGGGGAGTTGTTATCCTCTACATTGCAAATATTTTAGTATAATTTTTATTGCACTGTAGGTTATTTTTTCTTGTAAAACAAAAGCCACACATTTTTTACGTGGCATGCTTCTTTGTGTGTGGGGGGCTTGTTTGTTCATTCATTCATTTATTCATGAATGAATAAACAACCCCCCCCCACACACACACACAGAGAGTCCTGAGTGTCACCTTTCATTAGAGCCCAAGATGAAGCTTCTATATTGAATCATTCAAAAGTTATAGACGTTTTTCCAAACTGTGCCATTTGGCACAATTTGGCACAATTCAAAAATGCCTGGGAACAACCTGAGAAAAAAGCTGTGTAATATATTCATTTTTTGTGTTATTGTTACAAAATTTTGACCACAGCTTGATAACACTTGGTTCTACATTTCTGTTGCATTTTCCAGCCAGTATCTGACAGCTGTGTGTTATTTGCAAGCATTTGTATCCCAAAAAACACCCAGGCCAAATTTATTTTCTTCAAGTTCACTATGTTTAGATGACTGTAACTCAGTGGCCGGAGCACTTAGAGAGATTATGACTGTTTGCCAAAAAATTCAAAGTGTTTTCTTTTAAATGAGACCAACCCCATGAAGATGCTGCAAAGGGTTGAAGAACAGCTTTCGATTTACTTTGGGCATGTTATTTTTTGGCGTTTTTAGGGAAATTGACCGGAGTGCAAGGGGTTAATTTATTTCATTAAATACAATTTTATTAATATTTTTTCTTTGTAATCAGAGTTCAATTATTGTTCTCTTCTGACTGCAAAATTATGGTCAAAAATGTAAATTGTTATAAGGAAAAAGTAAAAAAAAATTACCAGTCTGTTTCAAATTTATCTAAAAAAAAGCCCAGTAATTTTATTTTAAAAAAACAGACAAAAATTAGTCATAAAATAATCCACAAATTTATAGTTTCAAAGTTAAGTTTCAAATGTAAGAAAAGTCAATTTCACAAGAGGAAATTACAAATTTGAGGAACATGGTTTCAACTTTAGATAGATTTACAGAGAAAAGTAGAAAACTATAAGAAAATTGTTATAAATTTTTGAGAAAAACCTCAAACCTTCAAGACTGAAGTCATTACTCAAGTTTTTAAGTGGGTGCTCTTAGTACCCTTAACTCAATTAGAAATTTGTGGTTGCCTACTTTTAATTAGTAATTTCAAAGCACTGCTTTTACATGAGTAGAATTTCTGGTTACTATACCCACCTGATCATATAATTTAAGTATGCTTGAGTACATTGCCATTATGAATGTTTCTTTCCCTTCCCTACTCTCTCAATGCGAAAAAAAACACTAGAATAAAAATACAAAAAATACACATATTCTTGTCATTTATGTAAACCATGACAAAAAAATCCTGCAGGACAAAACATGACACTTGATATTTTCTAACCTGTTTGTATACTACCATAGACAGAGAGAGAACCTGAATTAGACAGAGCTCAGAGAGGGCAAGATGAGACAGAAGAGAGGAGCCAAGGAGAGGGAAGTGTTCAGGCAGAGGAAGGAGAGAAGGATAACACCACTAAAAAGTCAAAACACAGGATGTCTGGGTAGGAACCCAACTTGCCCAATATTCAAGCCTCGGTTGTACAATACTTCAAATGGTAAGTTCCATATGCAACGTTACGGTGTAAAATTTTAAAAAGAAATAAATAGTATAAAATTAACATATTCCAGTATGTTTACCCCCATACTACCATACTAAAAGGCCAGACCACCGAATGTGTACAATCGTACAAATATCTTGGGACGATTATTGATAGTAATTTAAACTTTGAAGAGAACTGTGAAAGGGTGTGCAAAAAGGGTCAGCAACATTTGCATTGCTTGAGAAAACTTGCACGCTTCCAAGTTGACCGAACCATAATGACAATGTTTTATCGGGCTTTTATTGAATCTGTTTTATCCTTTTCTCTAGTGTCATGGTTTGGTCAGATAAAACTGAAACAGAGGAAATCCTTGGATCAGGTAGTTAGATGGTCCAGTCGTTTGCTTGGTGAGTCACAGCTGAGCCTGACATCCCTGTACACCAGACAAGTACAGAGGATTGCTACCTCCATTTTAAATGACGACTCCCACCCTTTGCACTGCCACTTTCAGCTTCTTCCCTCAAGACGGAGGTTTGCTGTCCCAAAAAGTAAAACCCAGCGCTACAAAAACAGCTTTGTTCCTGCTGCTGTCAAAGAGTTGAACAAGCTGTAAAAATATATTGTACATAATTTAGGTACCTATTTATTAACTTCATTTTATATTTACTTATTTTTGTAGGATGTCACTTGGGTTCTAAATATTTTATTGGTTTTAGACCTTTGAGATTTTTAACCTCTTTGACTAGTTTTTAACTTTTAATATGACCCTTCTCTCTTACCTCTGGTTTCTCCCTCATCTCTTTGTCTTTTTATACCCTGATTGATGGAGCCTTGAGTATTTTTATCATGTTTATAGTCAGCTTCATGTGTGCCTGTGTCTATGTTGAATGTAATTAGTGGCTTGTAAATATGGATGTCACCAGACTGCATAACAAATCTACCTACGGGTACAAATAAAGTAACCTGAACCTGACCTGAACCACCCCCTTCCCCCCGGGGAAAAATATGTTGTCACCCCGCCAAGGTCTTTAAGCCAGAGGAAACACTGGTACAAATGTGTATAAATGTTCAGTGGTGGCTGGAGAGGCCATTGGCCCAGATTGGCAGCCACGTTTCCGTCAGCCTGCCCCAGGGCAGCTGTGGCTACAGTAGTAGCTTGCCACTACCATTGTCTGTCTGGAGTGAATGAATAATGTATCTGTAAAAAGCGTCTTTGAGTGTCTATGATAAAGGGCTATATAAATCTGATGCATTATTATTATTATTATTATTATATGCAAAGTTACTGTGCAAAATAAAAAAAACCCGAAATAAATAGTATAAAATTAGCACATTTATACATGTGTTTTCTGCCCCACCCCCCTACCCCGGAAAAATATGTTGCCACCACGCCAAGGTCTTTAAGCCAGAGGAAACTGCTTTGATGATGTCATAGCAAGTCATATGATCATGAGTGATGCCTGCCTTTGATCTTTGATGATGTCATGGCAAATCCTGATTGTGAGCAATGTCTGCCTTTGATCTTCGACATGGTTACCATGGCAACACAAAGCCCTATGACTGTGACACACAGACATAGGCGGTCCTATGATCTTTGGCATCATAGGAACATCATAGGACATCATATAGACATCATAGGAACATCATAGGCGGTCCTATGATCTTTAGCGAGTCCTATGATCGAGACAGACACACACACACACAGACAGAGATTTCTTGATTCTTCTTCTTCTTTTAGATTTGACTAGTGCCTACCTGTGCATGCCCATAGAAAGTAGGTGTAAGCAAGGGTGTCAAGCATATCAGCACACTCATTCAGTGATGCCTGCCTTTGATCTTTGATGGTGTCATAGCAAGTCCTATGATCGTGAGTGATGCTTGCCTTTGATCTTTGATATCCTATGATTGTGAGTGAGCGTGAGCGATGCCTGCCTTTGATGGTGTCATAGCGAGTCCTATGATCATGAGTGATGCAGTCCAAGGACGGATAATTGTTTCATACATAAGGAGTTGTTATACATAGGAAAAGCATAGGACATTTCACACATAAGGAGTCGTATACATAGGAACATCATAGGACATCGTGCAGACATCATAGGAACATCATAGGTGGTCCTATGAGCTTTGGTCGTGACACACACACAGACGGACAGACAGAGATTTCTTGAATTTATAGAGTGATGATTGGCTTGGCAACCAGCTTACAGGTGCATTATCGCCATATACTTCACTCTGTCTGGTCAAGAATTACTCTCACTTTGTTCACATCTAAAAGAAGAAGAAGAAGAAGGAACCAGAACATCTTGCTGACCTCACCGCACCTCGGACACAGCCCAAGGATGGATAATTTTTTCACACATAAGGAGTTGTTCAGCAACTCCTTATACAAAGATAAAGAGTGATGATAATCAAGTCAGTGGCGGTAATGTACCTGTAAGCTGGTTGCCAACCACCAATCAAATCTAAAAGAAGAAGAAGGAACCGGAACATGGAGCCACCATCCCATGGCACACAGATAAGAGCTCCAAATACAACACAATCCATCCATCCATCCATCCATCCATCTTCTTCCACTTAATCCTTTTTGGGTCGCGGGGGGGCTGGAGCAGCACAATAAGAACAATAAATAACAACACTACTTCCCCTGCCCCCCGCAGAAATGGTCCAAAACACACACATACGTACAATCAGCCCACCCCAATTTGGAACCCAAATCATCCGCTAAACATAACTGAACTAAAAATCACAAAAGGGGCCTATGGCATTCACACAAAATAACTAAAATTAGGGGGGACGGGTAGACTGCCGTCCTACCCCCACACGGCAAGGCGGGTTATTCTGCCGCCTATGATATAGAAAAGTCCTGCTAAAAAAAAATTACTGCCGTGTCTCCTACTTAAACAGAACACCAAAATAATCCCACAACTATAAATACATATTAACAACTACCAACAAATACACATTCATGGCTCGGCGAGGATGACCGGTGGCCCCCCCAGACCCTTCACCATCCAGTCCGCCCCTGGCGGTAGCTCACTTCCCGGGCCACAGCTGGTCACCTCAGTCCCGATGCATCTTCTCCTCCACACCTACGAGCGCTCCAGTCGTCTGGGGCCGTGCCCAACTGCCTTGGTTGGGGCACGCCATAACTCATTAGGATGGCACCACGAGCCATCCGACAGCAGAAGATAACCATCGTGCCACTCGCCCGTCACCAGCAGCCGGCCCTGGTACTGCTCCAGCTTCCACTTTCCTCTCACTCGCCTGGACCTCACCTCCGCCCGAGCCCGAACCCAGTCCATGATTCCAAATGGGGCCCTGCACAGCCTACAATGTCTCCACCTGGCACTCGCTCTCCCAGTGCCACTTGGTCCTGCCCCGACTGCTTGTAAATCCGCTGCGGACCCTGCCGATGTGGCCCCGTGTTCACCGGCCTGCCACGGCAGTGTTCCAGGTACACCTGTGACCATCTTTTAGGCATCACTCGCCGCCACAGGCTCTCCCCCATGCCACCCGGTACCCTCATCCAGGGCGACTTGGACACTGGCACCGGGGCCCTCCCGCGGCAACCCTGAGCGCGACAAGGCCTGTCCACCTTCCGGTGTTCCCAGCAATTGCTCATCCCACACAGTGTCATCCTGAACTCTCGGAACTGGTCGGTCCCATACCCCACAGCCCGACCATTCTTCCCCTGCGCTGCTTCTGATGGAAAACCCAAGGACATAAAATAGGTTGCAGCCCATGATGTTCATGCCGCAGGCTGTCACAGCGAACTCCACATCGGCCCTCTCTGCCGACTTGTACTGAGCCGTCAGTCTGACGGTACCCACCGTGGCCAACCGTCCTCCTCTATAGCCGTAAAGCGGCGCTGAGTCACCTCCAATTCTGTAGTGGGGAAACATTCTCTAACTGTAGCCCAGTTCAGCAGCGAACTCTCCGCCCCCGTGTCGATCAGCATTGGTACCGGTACTCTGTCCAAGTCTACCGTGTAATGTGTGCCCCCACTGGTACTCAGGGACACAGTATGAATCACCGTCGGGGCGGGAGAAGTCGAGCTCTTGCGCAGGCTATCTTGTTCCGCTGACTGGCACACCCTCGCAAAATGATGTAGACGGCCACAATTGCCGCAGCGCTTTCCTCTTGCCACACACTCTCTGGCCTTGTAGTGGTGTTTCGTGGACACACAGCCCATACACCTGGGCTTCCCCGGGGCAGACCTCATCCGTACAACGTTGGCACTCCCGGCATCATCCTCGACACTCCCATCGCTGTCCAGGTCCACTACCTGTGTAGCCATGGAGGATCCCAACTCTCATGGTGACAGGCCCTCACTTAGCTCCCAAGTTAGCTCATCCGCTGCCTCCAGCTGGAGAGTCAACTCAATAGCCGTGGCCAGCACCAACTCACCCAGAACTGTGAGCAGCCCAGACTGGACCGCAGCACAGCTGGTGTGCTCTGCCAACTGGTTGTGAACATTTCTTCCTCCAACAGTCCGAACCGACACTCAGTGACTAGCTGCCTGAAGTCTGATACAAACCGCTGGATGGGTTCACCAACCTGTTGGCTGTGCTGTCGGAATTTAATCCTCCGGACAATGACGTTGTCCAGCACCCTGAAATGGCGCGCCATTAGCCAACTACTTCTTCACAATGGTTCGCGTCACCAAGTGTGCCCAAAATCCTCTGGCCCTCCATTCCCAAGTTGTGCACAAGCAACGCACGCGCCCTCAGCTTCTCCATCCTTCCCAGGTCCAATGCCACCATATATGTTTTAAAGGCTTCATACCACCGAGGCCACAGCACAGGCGGCTCACCTGGAAGCTCCAAAAACAGCCAAAATGGTGCTCCACACACTTCCATGGCTTTTCTTCTCGTCGCCAAATGTTATGTCTGGAACTGGAGTCAAAGAGGAGAGTAATAGTGGAGCTGAACACACGTTTATTATATTACAGGGTGCAGTGCACCTGACCACACATACACCTGCTGCAGAGGTAAAGGCAGAAGAGAGCGCCCCTCCCACCTGCAGCCCTTCTTATATACACGGGGTTGGCGGAACCGGAACATGGAGCCACCACCCCGTGCCACACAAATAAAAGCTCCAAATACAACACAATATGAACAATAAATAACTACACTACAGGTACCTGTAGTGAATTTTAATCAAAACCTATTTCAAAGCATCAAATATGATACTAGTGGTTCCGTCCAGTAATTTTGGTCATGATTCCTTCTCAAATACGCACGAGTTTCAAGTCACTGCTCTGTCAGTCAGTCATGGTCAATGACATCTTGTCTTCTCCATGGCCAGTTTCAGCACGGTAGTGATGCACAGTTGTTGCTTTGTGCGATTGAGTGGGCTGCAGTATAGCAGTCAACAAAGTTTTAACATCAGAATTTTATGTAATTTTTTACAACCGTGTACAAGCAAATCTACCCGCATATAATTTAATAAAATAAAACTCTAGTATATCAAGATTTAATCAACGTGTTCTGAAATTACTTGACTGGGAACTTGCCTGTTCTTCAGATCCCCTTCAGCTGCTGGTCCCCGGAGGTAATTGCGGATCATGCCGTCAATGAAGGCTATTTCCAAGGACGGTTTTGCAGTATATATCCGTGCAGATTTTGCACCGTTTTCAACTCGGATCTCGAACCACTGAACATCTGCTGAACGTGTTTATTCGTCCACAGTAAACATGTTACTCTTCTGCGGTAAAGCTGGAAACAACAAGTGTATGTCACTTCCAGCCAGCGATGGCTGCTCCCCATTGGTTTTGACCGAGTGGTTTTCATGGGATAAAATTATTCAGTATACTGACTTTAGGGGGTTATTTTTACTGAATAAACACATTTTTGTTTTATAAGTAATACCTAAAGCAGGGTTAATGCTGTTATAATGACCAGGTCTGCTTTTGTCAGTAGACTTATCAACATCCTGGTGTACAAATGCATGATCACAAATTCAAACTGGGAATTCTAAATTGTCCTTAGGCATGAATGTGAGAGTAAATGGTTGTCTGTCTCTCTGTGTTGGCCCTGTGATGGACTGGCGATCTGTCCAGGGTGTACCCTGCCTCTTGCCCAAAAGATGCTGGGATAGGCTCCAGCCCCCCCGTGACCCAAAAAGGATTAAACGGAAGAAGATGGATGGAAGGATGGAAATTGTTACGACCCGAGCGCTGGGTTCTGTCCACGCTCGGGCCACGCACAGCTCGCTGCCGGCCTTGACAGCTGTGGGTTGTATTCTGGCCTCACCAGGCTCTTATTGTGAAGGCGCTCGGTGGGGCTTCCGCCTGTCAAGGGCGGTCAGCTGTCTGTCATCACTGCTCGTTAGTGTTCGCCTTTATAAGGCAGGCACTGACGGCAGTTAGACTGCGGGAGCATAAGTCAACCTAAGTCAACTAATCGTCTTCATTCATCGTCAGACCTTCATGTCAGGTTCGTTAATATTCTTGTCTTGTCATAGTTTAGCTCGTAGTGGCTGGGTTAGCCCTATGAGCCCCTGTACCTCGTAGTATGTTTGCCCTTAGCGGCTCATAGCCTTGTGTCCTGTCTTGTCTTGCAAATAAAACATCATTGCAAATCTCACCAGTGACTCTTGGCGTCTTATGGTGATTCGCGAGGATCGCCGCACATGACAGAAATTAAGTTAAAATCAAACATAACAGACAGAAAAACATGTAGTCACATTCCCCCTCTAAATGTAATTATTTTCAAATGTTAGATAGATAGATAGATGTACTTTATTGATCCCAAACTGGGAAATTACAAATGTTAACTCCAAAGACTAAGGATAGTGCTTCATTTCCTGTAAATTCATTACATGACCACAAGCTGTGTGCCATTGGCTCATTGGTATAGAAGATCTTTGAGATGGAGCTCACTAAAGTCACTGGAGAAGACACTGTCATGTTTTAATATAGATCCAATTAAATGACGATCAAATGTTTGACAACTATTTCAGTAATTTATTTTAATTGATTTAATAAATTAGTTGCTGTAGTAGTTTGTTGTTCGTTATCTTCCTTATCTGGGTAAATATATAGAATACTTTCAAGTGTTTAGGTTAGTAACATATTTTTAAGTTTGTTTTTTTTTTAATTATCATTCCTGTATTAACTCGGTCCGGGGACGGATGGTTTTTTCGCGCGTGGAGAGTTGTTCAGAACTCCTTGTGCAAGGATACAGAGTGATGACAATCAAGTCAGTGGCGGTAATGCAGCTGTAAGCTGGTTGTCAACACCAATCAAATCTAAAAGAAGAAGAAGAACTTTAGGACCCAAGTGCCTCTACAGTGATGAAGAGAGACATAACCCTAAGATGCCTCATAGAGTATACGGGAGAGAGTGGACAGGAACTCAAGTCTGTGTATTCTGTATTTTTTAAAAGGAGCCCCAGGATAGCAGATTAGCTTAACATCATAAAGTGAAATCTGTTTTTGTCATATGTGTTTGATTTGAATACACTGGCATTTCAATAGACTGAAATCCTTAATTTTTTTATCCACCGCCAGTCGAAGATCAAAGGGGTTGAAGACCAAGGGGATTATGTTATGGGACAGTCTGCTCATCTGTCCATCCCACTTTTGTGAAATTATTTCCTCCTACAGTTTTGTTCACATTGTTTTGAAACTTGGTAACAGGGGTTGATATACACTTATGTTCATAGTGAAATTTGACTCCGATCGGATGATTTTTGCATCAGTGATAGGCCCTGACTTATGATGTCCTATTTCACCTCGGTTATTAGACAGTTACTGTCTTGTGAAAGGGTTAGGGTTAGACAGAAAGGGTTTAGAGTGAAGCTAAAGCTTATAGTGTACAGTGCATCCGGAAAGTATTCCCAGCGCTTCACTTTTTCCACATTTTATGTTATAATTATGTTACTCTGATTCTGAATGGATTAAATTCATTTTTTCCCTCAAAATTCTACATACAATACCCCATAATGACAACATGAAAAGTTTTTTTTTTTTAGATTTTTGCAAGTTTATTAAAAATAAAAAGCTAAGAAATTACATGTGCATAAGTATTCACAGCCTTTGCCATGAAGCTCAAAACTGAGCTCAGGTGCATCCTGTTTCCACTGACCATCCTTGAGATGTATCTTCAGCTTAACTGGAGTTCACCTGTGATAAATTCACTTGATTGAACATGATTTGGAAAGGCGCACACCTGTCTATATAAGGCCCCACAGTTGACAGTGCTTGTCAGAGCACAAACCAAGTATGAAGTCAGAGGAATTGTCTGGAGACCTCCGAGGAGGACCTCCAAGACATTTCTGCTGCTTTGAAGGTCCCAATGAGCACAGTGGCCTCCATCAACCGTAAATGGAAGAAGTTCGGAACCACCAGGACTCTTCCTAGAGCTGGTCGGGCGTCTAAACTGAGTGACTGGGGGAGAAGGGCCTTAGTCAGGGAGGTGACCAAGAACCCGATGGTCACTCTGTCAGAGCTCCAGCGTTCCACTGTGGAGAGAGGAGAACCTTCCAGAAGGACAACCATCTCTGCAGCAATCCACCAATCAGGCCTGTATGGTAGAGTGGCCAGACGGAAGCCACTCCTTAGTAAAAGGCACATGACAGCCCACCTGGAGTTTGTCAAAAGGCACCTGAAGGACTCTCAGACCATGAGAAACAAAATTCTCTGATCTGATGAGACAAAGATTGAACTCTTTGGTGTGAATGCCAGGCGTTATGTTTGGAGGAAACCAGGCACCACTCAATCAGGCCAATGGGGGTGGCAGCATCATGCTGTGAGGATGTGTTTCAGCAGCAGGAACTGGGAGACTAGTCAGGATAGAGGGAAAGATGAATGCAGCCATGTACAGAGACATCCTGAATGAAAACCTGCTCCAGAGCGCTCTTGACCTCAGACTGAGGCGACGGTTCATCTTTCAGCAGGACAACGGCCCTAAGCACACAGTCAAGATATCAAAGGAGTGACTTCAGGACAACTCTGTGAATGTCCTTGAGCGGCCAGCCAGAGCCCACACTTGAATCCAATTGAATATCTCTGGAGGGATCTGAAAATGGCTGTGCACCAACGCTTCCCATTCAGCCTGATGGAGCTTGAGAAGTGCTGCAAAGACGAATGGGTGAAGCTGCCCAAAGACAGGTGTGCCAAGCTTGTGGCATCATAGTCAAAAAGACTTGAGGCTGTAATCGCTGCCAAAGGTGCATCAAAAAAATGTTGCGTAAAGGCTGTGAATACTTATGTACATCATAGGCGATCCTATGATCTTTTAGCGAGTCCTATGGTCGTGACAGACACACGGACAGAGATTTCATGAATTATATATAGAGTGATTCTAAACAAATCTTAGACGACTTACACCTTGACCTGGCTATGGGTTTTGGGTCAAAAGGTCAAAGTTAACATTCCATTTGCACTATTGCTATAGAACGAGTAAAATTAGAGTCAATGAGTGTTTTTTTTTTTTTTTAATTTCTGTTTCATTTGGATTTTATATCTTCAACATGAGCCTGAAACTGGGGAGGGTACCACAGCTGTGGAAAACATCTTGTGTGGTACCTGTACCAAAAACTTCCCACCCCAAAGACCTGAACAGCTTCAGACCGGTGGCCTTGACGTCCCACTTGATGAAGACCCTGGAGAGACTGCTCCTTGCTCATCTCCGCCCCCTGGTGGAACCAGCGATGGATCCACTCCAGTTCGCCTACCAGCATGGCATTGGGGTGGAGGATGCGGTGATCTTCCTCCTTCACCGTTCTCTGTCCCACCTGGAGAAGCCCGGGAATATGGTGAGGATCATGTTCTTTGACTTCTCCAGTGCTTTCAACACCATCCAACCGATGATCCTGAAGGACAAGCTGCTGCGCGCAGGGGTGGACCAGCACCTGTCATCATGGATCCTGGACTACCTCACGAACCGGCCTCAGTTTGTGAGAACCCGGGACTGTGTTTCCGACACGATCATCAGTAGCACGGGGGCCCCCCAGGGAACGGTGCTGGCTCCCTTCCTGTTCACTCTTTATACTGCGGACTTCTCACACAACACAACACATTGCCATCTACAGAAGTTCTCTGATGACTCTGCGATCGTTGGTCTCATCTCCAGCGGAGATGAAGCTGAGTACAGAGGGCTTATCCAGGACTTTGTGGACTGGTGCCATCGGAACTGCCTCCAGATCAACGCGAGGAAAACTAAGGAGCTGGTGGTGGACTGCCGCAGGCATGGGCAGCCCCTCACAGCACCAGTAAATATACAGGGAACAGACATCGAGATGGTGACATCCTACAAGTACCTGGGTATTCATCTGAGCAATAAACTAGACTGGTCACACAATACTGACGCACTCTACAAGAAGGGACAGCGCAGGCTGTTCCTGCTGAGGAGACTCAGGTCTTTTGGTGTACAAGGGGCGCTGCTGAAGTCATTCTATGACACGGTGGTGGCATCAGCCATCACTTTTGGAGTGGTCTGCTGGGGCAGTGGCATTACTGCAGCCGATAGGAAGAGACTGAACAAACTGATTAAGAAAGCTAGCTCTATCCTGGGGCAACGCCTTGATCCGATGGAGGAGATAGGAGAGAGAAGGACGGTGGCTAAACTGTCATCTCTGCTGGAGTCCGAGTTCCACCCTATGCAGGACATACTGGATGCACTGAGGAGCTCATTTAGCAGCAGACTACATCATCCCAGGTGCACAACTGAGAGGTTTCGTAGGTCCTTCCTACCAACGGCTGTCAGACTGTACAACCTAAGCAGGGCTGCTCGCAGAGATAGCAAAAAGACGTAACAAACTAATAGTTTTTTGAATGCAAAAGATGCAATAGACTTACACAATGGTCCTCTCCAGCATACAACTAGGAACATACCAGTCGCTATGGAGGGTGAGAATATGTATGGGCACATAATCATACCATGTAGGATAACTAAATAGACGGTTATGCTGTTTCATCCCACCTAGCAACAATGCTCTGCACTGTGTGTGTTTATATATTTACATATTTATTCCATCTAGCTACAATGCTCAGCACTGGGTGTGTTTATATTTATATATCTATATATTTATTCCATCTAGCTACAATGCTCCGCACTGTGTTTTTATATATCTACATATTATTCCATCTAGCTATATTGCTCCGCACTGTGTGTGTTTATATACTTGCATATTTATTCCACCTAGCTGCAATGCTCCGTACTGTGGGTGTTTATATATTTACATATTTATTCCATCTAGCTACAATGCTCTGCACTGTGTGTTCATATATTCATATATTTATTCCATCCAGCTACAATGCTCTGCACTGTGTGTCTGTGTGTGTGTGTGTGTATATATATATTTTATAGTAATATGTACATATGTATATTAGCTGCTCTTGCTTGCTTGTTTTTTTTTGTTTTTTGTTTTTTTTTTGCCTTCTGATTGTTGCTCTGAGTGTTGCTATCCCTGTGCTGTTGCAATCCTGGAATTTCCCCGTTGTGGGACTAATAAAGGCTTATCTTATCTTATCTTATCTTAAATATAATGCATATTGAAAGTACAAATAAAACCAAGAGAATGGAAACACACCTTTTGTCTTAAAGCCGGAATAGGCAGAGTATTTTTGATTAAATTTCAAAAATTTGTTCTCAATCCATAGATCCTCTATTTCCCCTATGGGTGAGCTGCCAAATCCAAAATTTTGTCAGCTAAAGGCTTGGCAATCAACTGTTTTACAAAAACAAATGTGTGTCACGTGTGCACTTTAGATGGGGAGTAGTTAGGACGAGGAAGGGAAGGGAGCTGCAGCAGGGAAGTTTTTTTTTTTTTTTTTAATTTCAGGCAGTTTTTTTCCCTCCATTTGTCATACTTCTACCTAGTCCAGCTTTAAGGGTAATATACAAGATCTTACATTATGATTGCTCTGTGTCTAGGGTACATAATTTTTCATCATCTGAAATAAATCACATATCCTTTATTTTATTTTCATCTTTCAAAAACTAATGAGGCTGTTTATTAATTATTGCTTGTGTGTCTTAAAGGGAACACCGGAGGCAAGTGTGCTTCAGGACCTAAAAACACACAGCATGAGGATCTATGTGTGCCATTTCCCAGATGCAGAGGGCATCATCATTGACGGAGTGTCTGTGCTTACTGATCTTGGCAGTTTTCCTCAAGCCTGCAGCCTGCTCCTTGGGTTGACATATGCTCTTAATCTGCAGTACCCTCCCAAACTTACCAAAACTTTTGAAGTGTTTCAGAGACTTTGTGGGGCTCGACATACGGTATGTCTCTGAAAAACAAGCTTTCAGCCTAGTCAACATGGCTGCTGGATTTGCAATTATCACCTGTTTACATGGTCATGAGTAAACCAATTACTGGTGTAAACCGATAAAGGTAATAAACGGCTTATGATGTTTACATGCACAGAGTCAACTGTTTATTGGGCAAATAAACTAAGTGTGTTAATACGTTTTCTCATAAACCCATAATGGCCTTTAACTGATAAAGATAATTGGATTACTCTGTTTACATGAGAGTTTGAATAATCAGGTAACTCCAGAAAGCTGATTATAATCGGTTTACTCATGACCATGTAAACAGGGTCACTGTCTGTTTTGCTTCTGTTCAAGAACGTTAATTGTTTAGGATGTTATACTGGTTTGTTCTATGAAGAGTTTATACTGAACTGCAGGTAAGAATTGCTGCTGTGCAAATTAAACTTTTAGTTTTTATACACACTAAAATATACTACAGCTAAGCTGCATTTTAAAGTTGAGTTCAAAAGTTCTGGTCTGAATTGTTAAAGTCAAGATGTTTCAGTATATACACACAAAAAGACACTAATGTAAAGGTGTTTTGCTAAGCTACACTTTATAACTGAGGCCAGATGTTCTTCTGAAATTAAAGAAAAATTGCCAATTTTGAACATTACCCGTTTACATGGTCACGAGTAAACCGATTACTGGAGTAAACCGATAAAGATAATAAACATCTTATGGTGTTTACATGCACTGAGTAAACGGTTTATTGAACAAGTAAACTAGGCGTGTTAATCCGTTTTCTCATAAACCCATAATGGCCTTTAACTGATAAAGGTAATCGGATTACTCTACATGACAGCTTGAATAATCAGGTAACTCCAGAAAGCTGATTACAGTGTCTCCTCTGGCTTAAAGATCTTGGCACGGTGCAACATATTTTTCCGGGGGGGGGGGGGGGGCAGAAAACACATGACACAATTGTAACCAGAATATGTTAATCTTACACTATTGATTTTTATTTTTTTTTTGCATAATGGAACTTACCATTTGAAGTATTGTACAACCAAGTCTTGAATATTGGAATATTGGGCTAGTTGGGGTCCCACCCAGATGTCCTGTGTTTAGACTTTTTTGTGGTGTCATCCTGCTCTCCTTCCTCTGCTCTCACCTCTCCTGGACCCTCTGCCCGAACACTTTCCTCTCCTTGGCTCCTCTCTTCTATTTCATCTTTCCCTCTCTGAGCTCTGTCTAATTCAGGTTCTCTCTCTGTCTATGGTGGTAAACAAACAGGATAGAAAATACTAAGTGTCATGTTTTGTCCTGCAGGATTTTTTTCATGGTTTACATAAATAACCAAAATGTGTATTTTTTGTATTTTTATTCTAGTGTTTCTTTTTTCCATTGACGAAGAGTAGGAAAGGGAAGGGAAAAAACATTCATAATAGTTTACTCTTTCATACTTAAATTATATGATCAGAGGTGGGTATAGTAGCCAGAAATTCTACTCACGTAAAAGCAGTACTATGAATCAGAATCAGAATGAACTTTATTGCCAAGCATGCTTTTACACATACAAGGAATTTTACTTGACATTAAGGTGCGCTCATGTTAAGCGCTCCCTAATGACACGGCAGCCGACAGGCGCCTCATACAGTGGGGGTAAAGAGGGGGAGGGGGAGGGTGACACATTGGGCAGAGAGAAAAAAGCATAGTTATCAAAATAGAGCTCATAAGTGAGCAAGATTATGATCACATAGAAAAAAACCCTCTAAATGCACACTTAGCAGACAAGTTACAGTTTCACACATTACAGAGCAAGCTGAGAGAGACCAGTGTGTGTGTGTGTCAGTCATGTGATAATCATGGATGCAGTGTGATGTGTCAGTTACTGGTGTACAACAAAATTCCTCCCCCAAGCAATGACTAGATGTTATGTCCATGGTATCCTAAACATAGATAACATGTCCACAAGAGTTCATCTCTCTTCAGTGCATGTCAGATGGTAAAATTCCATGCTAGTCACATGATGACGCTGTCCATAGAGAGTTCAGATTGCTGCACATCAGAATGTTTGGGTTAGAGAGAAGACAAAACTCCCTTCTGCCTTATCTTTTCTCCTGGAGGAATGAATTCTCCCAAGGGCGCAGAATCAAAGCCTGATAAGCACAGTTCACCTAGAGCATAGAATTTTCACCTTGCATGCGATTCTGTGCATCGCAATTAACATTTACATTCCCAGGCTTTAAAAGCATTCCCTGGAGAGCACCCAGCGACTCCGAGATGTTTCCCACCTTCCGATTCAGTTCACCATTAACCGCTATCAGTGCCCTCCCCAACTGGTCGAATTGTTGAGGGAGCTTCGCCAGGTCCGCATTTTGACTAGCTCTTTCCAACTTCTTTAGTTTCCGATACACCAGGAAAACTCCAAAGCCAAACAGCAGAAATCCTGTGATCATGAAGCCAAACAGGTAGATGTCTTCCACATCTTCAATCGAAAGATCACAAAGACACATGAGTTTCCAATGAGTTTTCATGAGTCTCTCACATAACCCGCAGCCGAAGTGCCTGCAGGACACTTGGGCTCCCCCGGGCCCGATTTTCTGTTTGAAAAAGTGGTCTCAATTGCATTTAAAGCCCAGCTCACCAAATTAATAATCAAAAGTAGACAACCAAAAATTTCTAGTTAAGGGTACAAAAAGCACCCACTTAAAAATTTGAATAATGACATCAGTCTTGAAGGTTTGAGGTTTTTCCTCCAAAATTTATAACAATTTCTTATAGTTTTCTACTTTTCTCTGTAAATTTATCTAAATTTGCAACACTTTCCTCAAATTTGTAATTTTCTCTTGTAAAATTATGACTTTTCTTGTACATTTGAGACTATTACAAATGTGGATTATTTTATGGCTAATTTTTTTTTAATCTTTTTTAATCCAATCCAACTTTATTTGTAAAGCTTTTAAAAAATGACAGTTGACACAAAGTGCTGTACATCAACGATAAATAAAATATAAAATCAATAAAATACAGCTAAAGTACAAAACAGCACAAACAAAACAATAGTCATACAACAGAGACAATAAGAACAAATAAAATCAATGTCTCAAACTGGGTCAAAAGCCAAAGAATAAAAAAGGGTTTTAAGAGGAGTTTTAAAACTGGATACTGAAGAGGCCTGTCCGATGGACAAAGGCAGATTATTATAAAATTACTGTTTTTCTAATAAATTTGAAACAGAATGTGGCACATTTTTTACTTTTTTCCCTCATACAATTTAAACTTTTGACCCTAATTTTGTAGACCCAGAACAGAACAATAACTTTAACTCTGAATTCAAAGAAATATTATTATTAAAATTATATTTAAAGAAAAAAATGAACTTAAATGACCAAGGATGCCATTATTTCTATTATATTTCTATATATTTATAGTTTGTTTTGTTTTTTTTGTTTTTTAGAAATCTCACCACCACCCAGACAGCAGGAAAAACCTCCCTTATTTTGAAATCCAAATGTTGGCATGTTTAGTTTGTCTGAAGGCTGCTGGCGGATTAAAGTCATTGACTTGCTGAATTTCGGTCATCTTAACTTGCCAGGTACATAATAGGGAACATAACTTAATATTGTAGTGGCTGGTGAAGCATATCTTCAACAATTCATCAGCCCCCCTTGCCTTTCCCTTCATATGGAGCCAGCTGCGATATGAATTCTGACCACATCTCTTACCTAAGCGACTCTTCGATTATTGCTCCCATTTCCAGTGGGTTAAAACCATGATATATGCCTCCAGTGCTTACATACCTCTTCTGATTTTTTTTTCCGCGCTTAAAGTACTTTAATAAATGTTACATATGAGAAGTGTACTTTGGGGTTTGCTGTAGCTCAGCCGATGTTGGGGGTGAGTGACGTCAGGCGGGCTACGGCTAGGAGTATATATTGAGCTGTAGGGCTAAATAAAGTATATTCTATGAACAGCAGAACAAGCTCTCCATTCTCCGTTATTCAGATATCACAATAAATTCATGTTTCTCTCAGACAGTCATGCCAGTGAGAGACTCTGTCTGACTGGAAAGCTCGCGCGGGCAGGCGCTTCTATACTCTGCACGGATGACGACCACGCACGTTGTTCATGTGTGCGCTTGTGGAAAGTCATTGCTTCTTATATTTTTCTTAAATTCATATCTCCTCATTAGCGCGGCGGTAATTTTTCTGGCGAGGTGGGTCGCCACCCAGAAATGTTACCAGAGGAAACCTGGATTATAATTGGTTTACTCATGACCATTTAAACAGGGTCATTATGTTTTACTAAGCCGCATTTTAAAAGTTTATGTAAAAACTGTAATCAATGTTAATGTTCAATTGAACATGATGTTCTGTCCACAGTGGGGAAAAAGTGAACTATGAAGGTGTTTTGTCAAACAGCACTTTAAGCTGAGGTCATATGTTATACACTCAGTACAGTTGTACTTCACTAGTATTCTGGTCATTGCCAGTTGTTATAAAAGGGTAGTGATTTAATAAAGGTTGGAAAAGGATCTCCCTCTCATTTATTTGTGTATTTATGGTAATGCTAAGTAACTGAAGCATTTTAAACTTAAAACACAGAAAATTACTATTGGTAAACTTAATAAAATTAAGTACATTTTTGAATCAAATTCTTAATTTATCATTTAAATTTAAGTTATTTTAATTAGGTGTAATACATTAAATATGTTGACTTTTTTAATTTGGTTTTAGTCCATTTCTTAGGCATTTTTGCTTTGAGTCTACTTAATTTTTCAGCATACAGTGAAATACATATTATGAAGTTTTCTCAGCTTAAAATAGCAGTTAGGTCACTGAACTAACCTTATTTTTTTTGGTTAGAAGTAGGAAACAGTTTTTACAGTGTAGCTGTGTGGCCTAGGGTTAGTGAAATGGAGATACTAGGAACCACCCCATACTCCACATGGTGTCCCACATGCTGTGGAAGGGAACTTAACTTCAGCATTACCTTCTAATCTAATGTCCCATAAGCCTGGTTCAGTTTGGTTTATTCTAACCACTGTTTCCAATTGTCTGACCCCAGTGGCTGGGGTTCTCTCTAAATAAATGTACATTATTTACCTCCAAGTTAAAGAGATTAGGCAACTAATTTTTTGACCTGTTGCTATATCCATCAAAATGATGGACTGACTTGACTTGGCCAGAACTCACTTGAATTACTATACTGTACATTTGTGCTCTAAATTACTCAACCCCTACTGCAAATAACTTTTTTTCCCAAAATTTGCAGTTTCAGCTGTTCAAAAAGAAAAATAAAGACTACTCAAACATTTCTTGCTTTCTTTTCCCTGCCAAATCAAATATGTGGACCCATGATCGTCTGTGGCGACCCCGAATATGGAACAGTCGAAAGAGTACCTGTAGAAAGGGTTGAATAATATCGAGTGTAACTGAATATTTTGTTATACATCGTCGGTGATGTGTTATTTTTTTAACATGGGGGATGGTGGTTGTGGGCAATATTCAGACATTTAAAAATTAAGTACAAATTTGCACAGATAAAGGTTCAAAAACAGGATAAAAGTTGCTCACCTACAATTAAAAAAAAGAGTCAGAAATTTACCATAAGCAAGTCCCAAATCTAGGAGAAAAAAAGCTGCAAATTCATTTAAAAAAACAACAATAACAGAAAAACAAAACAAAAACAAAGTCATGAATCGGGGGGGAAAATACATTTGCTAGAAAAAAGTCAAACATTTACAAGAACAGAGTAATAGGCTAGTAACTGGCAGGGCTCACTCCTTCGCTCACTAACTGAACCGATGAGACGTGAGAGAAACTGCTGTACGAATCAGCTGGTGTGTCGGTCTCTGCTCCTGAGTCAGTGCACGTCAGTACACATTCATGTACTGAGAACTGTGTGGGAGGCTACTGAACAAAGCAGCAGGCAAGGCGGCTTGGATTCGTGCTGTGTGTTTAAACATGGTAAACAGATGTAACGGATTATTTTTATTATTATTATTATTATTATTATTATGCTGGATTATTTTTAACCCTTTTATTTTAGTACTTGGGGGGTTTTATGCATTTTATTGGTTTTAACTGAGTTTGCTGTTTTTCTTTTTTTGTTTTTTCCCAGTTGATTTTTGCATGTTTTGTTAAAGTGCAATGAGATGACTGTTGTTGTGAAATGGCACTATTATGGCGCGCATTTAGGGCGCATATATGGTATGCATGTATGGTATGCATTTTCCCTCACATACATTTAGTAGGCATGACGGTGCATACTCTGGAAGCTTCACGTCTAAACGGCCAAGAAGACCTGACCCGGCGGAGACCTCGGGAGGTGTGAAGTGGTTTCTTGAGAGACGGGAAGTCAGAGAGAATGTCCCAGCAGGAGCCCCCGAGGCTGAGGAGTTGAGAGACAATGGAGACGCCAAGGAGCCTCGGAGGCTATATGTTTACTGAAGGACTGTGGGCTGGGGATGTGATATTTGATGTTGGGGGTTTTGTGTCTCTGGAGAGTATAAGAGCTGTGATGAATGATTGTTCTGCCTCTTTGCTGAGATACTTTGCTTGATAGAGGATGTAGACTCACAATAAACCTTTCCTGAGAAATAAACTCAGTCTCGTTTGTGAAAGTCATCCTCTACACTGGTGACCTACGACAAACCATGGCCGGTGACGGCGAGCTTTCCGCGCCGGACTCTTCAGGGGCCAACCGGGTTAACGCAGCTACCACACTACAGCTGCCCGATTTCTGGCAACATAACCCGCGCTCCTGGTTTACCACTGTGGAGGCGCAGTTCCACCTTCGGGGAATCTCAGCAGACGCAACGAGGTTCTACCATGTCGTCGCGAAGCTGGACAGCCTCACAGTGCAGCGGGTGGAGAGCCTGACCAACCACCCGCCCCAAGACGACAAGTATGGCGCACTGAAAGCCGCCCTCATTCGAGCCTTCACTCCCTCGCTGGGAGAGCGAGCAGAGAAGCTCCTGGCGCTGACAGAAGGGGAAGCAGACAGGCCGGCAGATCTGATGGCGAAGATGATGAGCCTGAGAGGCGAAGATGACGACAGCTTTATCTTCGCCCACCTCTTTCTCAGAACGCTACCGCCAGCAGTGAGAGTCACCCTGGCCAGCTCACAGCTACTCAACAACCGTGACTACCACGATGTGGGCCAGGAGGCGCACCGGCTCGTCGACGCCCATAGACGGCACGCAGCCACGACAGCAGCAGCAGAGCTGAACGCACCCCCGCGAGACGAGGGGAGACCAGAGGCTGCAGCACCGGATTCACCGACGTCGGCAGCGGCAGAGGCCAGGAGAAGCGGCGCTGACAACACCCTCTGTTTCTACCATCGGCGCTTCGCCGAGAGAGCGCGCAGATGCGCCCCACCGTGCCAATACCAGCGCCAGGGAAACGCCAAGACCGAGAGCCGGTAGCAGCTGCGACTCTCGGCACGAAGAACAAGCTGCTTTTCGTGACAGACGCAAATTCAGGGAAAGAATTCCTGGTGGACACAGGCTCCCAGCTAAGTTTTGTCAAGCCTGCCTACGCGGACATGCTGACGCCTGCCAGCGGACCCCTGGTGTTAGCGGCGAACGGCTCCACGATCAAAACCTATGGGGAGAAGACGCTCCTCCTATCCCTCCACGGCCGCACCTTCGAGTGGACCTTCGTCGTAGCTGCAGTTAGCAACAACATGCTAGGTGCTGACTTTTTATGCTCAAACAGTTTATTAGTTGATCTTGCTAATAGACGTATTGTAAATGCACTGTCTTTCTACTCTATCTCCTGCACAGCTCGGGTGGCCCTGCCTTCTGCACATCCCAATGTCACAGCTGCGGGTGGTAAGTTTCATGCACTACTCAATCAGTTTCCAGCACTCACGGTCCCAACATTTTCAGCGTCAGTTGCCAAACACAGGGTCGAGCATTTCATAACTACCTCTGGCCCCCCTGTTTTTGCAAAAGCTCGGCGCTTAGACCCAGCTAAACTGGCCATCGCGCGCGAGGAATTCGCCAACTTGGAAAAACTGGGCATTGTTAGACGCTCGAACAGCTCTTGGTCGTCACCCCTGCACATGGTGCCCAAGGCTGACGGCTCGTGGCCTTGCGGTGATTTCCGCAGATTAAATAATGCTTCAGCACACGACCGCTACCCGATTCCGCACATCCAGGATTTTTCGGCACATTTGGCGGGGGCGCGCATCTTTTCCAAAATAGATTTGGTGCACGGTTATCACCAAGTCCCAGTCCACGCGCAAGACATACCCAAAACGGCAGTTATAACCCCTTTCGGGCTTTTCGAGTTTTTGCGCATGCCTTTCGGCCTCAAAGGCGCCGCACAGACGTTCCAATGCATGATGGATGCAGTACTGCGCGGCCTCCCTTTCGTGTTCGCTTATTTGGATGATATTTTGGTAGCCAGTGCATCCGAAGTCGAACACGAACGCCACCTCACAGCCGTTTTTCAGAGGCTGACAGAACACGGGCTGATAATTAACCCAGCGAAATGCCAATTTGGGGTAGCGCAAATCGATTTTTTGGGGCACCGCGTGTCTCCAGAAGGCGCGGTCCCGCTGCCTGATAAGGTGCGAGCGATAACGGATTTCCCCCGACCGCAGACAGTTAAGGCACTGCAAGAATTTTTGGGGATGGTCAGTTTTTATAACCGCTTCCTCCCCAACGCGGCACGGCTCATGCACCCATTGTACGCGGCACTAAAGAAGCAAAAACCTGCATCTAAGGTCGAGTGGTCCCCGGACCGGGAGCGCGCTTTCTCACAGGTCAAATCAGCCCTCGCGAACGCTGCGTTATTGGCACACCCGGTGCCAGCGGCTCACATGGCGCTAACCATGGACGCTTCCGACGTGGCAGTGGGGGCGGTTGTCGAGCAACTGGTAGCAGGAAGCTGGCAACCACTTGCGTTTTTCAGCAAAACATTGCGCGATAACGAGCGTAAATACAGCGCGTTTGATAGGAGCTTTTAGCCCTGCATTTGGCCATCCGCCACTTCCAGTTCTGGTTGGAAGGGCGCCGTTTCACTGCGTTTGTAGACCACAAACCATTAACATTTGCAATGGCTAAAATTTCAGAGCCTTGGTCGGGCCGACAACAGAGACAGCTGGCCGCGATTTCGGAGTTTACCACCGACATTCAACACGTGGCGGGCAAACACAATGTTGTGGCAGATTGTCTCTCGCGCGCAGTTGCACTGCCAGGCCCCCAGGGGGCAGACTCGGCGGCTGTAGACTCGGGCCAGGCTTGCAGCGCGGAAGCGCTCACAGCCCCGGTCTGCGTTGGGTTAGATTATGCAGCCATGGCCGCCGAGCAGGTTAACGATGCGGACGTGCGCGGGCTCCAGTCTGGGCCAACAGGGCTAAGGCTGGAGCACAGGGTGCATCAAAGAGGTATGCCCCCCCCCTAATTTGTGATATCTCCACGGGGCGCCCCCAGCTGCGTGGCGTCGCCGCGTTTTTGACTTAATACATTCGCTGGCACATCCGGGCATTCGCGCGTCGATCAAAATGGTGGGAGAGAAGTTTGTTTGGCCGGGGCTGCGTAAACAGGTCAAAGAATGGGCCGCAGCCTGCGCAGCGTGTCAAAGAGCAAAGGTACACAAGCACACGCGGGCCCCTCTAGAACCTTTTCACATCCCAGCCAAACGCTTCGACCACGTGCATGTCGACTTGGTGGGACCCCTCCAGCTGTCACAGGGGTTCACATACCTTCTAACTATGGTGGACCACACTACGCGCTGGCCAGAGGCGATTCCCCTGGCGTCAACCACAGCAGCAGACGTTGCGCGCGCTTTTTTAACGGCTTGGGTCACACGCTTTGGAGTCCCATCAGACATAACATCTGACAGAGGACCCCAATTTGTTTCCGAGCTCTAGTCATCCATGGCACTCAGCCTGGGGGTGAAAATTCATCACACAACTGCGTATAACCCCTAGGCCAACGGTTTGTGCGAACGCTTTCACCGGTCATTGAAAGCAGCCCTCAGAGTGGCTCTCACGGACACAAATTGGGTTGATAAGCTTCCATGGATTTTATTAGGGTTGCGTTCAGCACCTAAGGAAGATTTGCAAGCCTCTCCGGCTGAGCTAGTCTTCGCCCAGCCTCTCCGGTTACCGGGAGAATTCCTTCCTGAGAACCCCACACCAGATCGCCCCCCCGCTCAGCTGCTGCAGAGCGACGTGGGATCAAACACCCTCCCCGGTCCAGTTCATCACAGTTTTCCACGCATTTTTGTGCCTAAAGCCTTAAAGAATGCAGAATTCGTCTTTGTTAGACACGACGCACAGAGGTTAGGTTTAAGACCACCTTATGATGGACCGTTCAGAGTGTTAGAAACCGGGGAAAAGCATTTTTTGCTCGATTTGGGAGACAGGAGGGAATTAGTCTGCATTAACAGACTCAAACCCGCTTTTGTGTTAGCTGATGAACAGGTGCAGGTAGCCAGGGCCCCCCGTCGTGGCAGGCCACCGGGGAGACACTCTGCTAAGCTTTCACAACGATGTGCTAATGACTCTGATCCACAGATGCAAGAGACAGCCACAGGCAGAGTGAGACCTGCTCACAGCAGGTATGGCAGGAGGTTGAAGCCCAAGCAGTTGGATGTGTGATATGTTGTGCCAATTTTTTTTTCGTTCTGTGTGATATGTCATGATTCTATGCATCTGGGGTGTAAGTTGTCCTTATTTAGACGTTTGGGGGGTGGGTTATATGGCGCGCATTTAGGACGCCTATATGGTATGCATGTATGGTATGCATTTTCCCTCACATACAGTGGGGCAAAAAAGTATTTAGTCAGCCACCAATTGTGCAAGTTCTCCCACTTAAAAGATGAGGGAGGTCTCCAATTTTCATCATAGGTATACCTCAACTATGAGAGACAAAATGAGGAAAAAAAATCCAGAAAATCACACTGTCTGATATTTAAAGAATTTATTTGCAAATTATGGTGGAAAATAAGTATTTGGTCACCTACAAACAAGCAAGATTTCTGGCTCTCACACACCTGTAACTTCTTCTTTAAGAGGCTCCTCTGTCCTCCACTCGTTACCTGTATTAATGGCACCTGTTTGAACTCGTTATCAGTATAAAAGACACCTGTCCACAACCTCAAACAGTCAGACTCCAAACTCCACTATGGCCAAGACCAAAGAGCTGTCAAAGGACACCAGAAAAAAAATTGTAGACCTGCACCAGGCTGGGAAGACTGAATCTGCAATAGGTAAGCAGCTTGGTGTGAAAAAATCAACTGTGGGAGCAATTATTAGAAAATGGAAGACATACAAGACCACTGATAATCTCCTCGATCTGGGGCTCCACGCAAGATCTCACCCCGTGGGGTCAAAATTATCACGAGAACGGTGAGCAAAAATCCCAGAACCACACGGGGGGATCTAGTGAATGACCTGCAGAGAGCTGGGACCAAAGTAACAAAGGCTACCATCAGAAACACACTATGCCGCCAGGGACTCAAATCCTGCAGTGCCAGACGTGTCCCCCTGCTTAACCCAGTACATGTCCAGGCCCGTCTGAAGTTTGCTAGAGAACATTTGGATGATCCAGAAGAGGATTGGGAGAATGTCATATGGTCAGATGAAACCAAAATAGAAGTTTTTGGTAAAAACTCAACTTGTCGTGTTTGGAGGAGAAAGAACACCATACCTACTGTGAAGCACGGGGGTGGAAACATCGTGCTTTGGGGCTGTTTTTCTGCAAATGGACCAGGACGACTGATCCGTGTAAAGGAAAGAATGAATGGGGCCATGTATCATGAGATTTTGAGTGAAAACCTCCTTCCATCAGCAAGGGCATTGAAGATGAAACGTGGCAGGGTCTTTCAGCATGACAATGATCCCAAACATACCGCCCGGGCAATGAAGGATTGGCTTCGTAAGAAGCATTTCAAGGTCCTGGAGTGGCCTAGCCAGTCTCCAGATCTCAACCCCATAGAAAATCTTTGGAGGGAGTTAAAAGTCCGTGTTGCCCAGCGACACCCCCAAAACATCACTGATCTAGAGGAGATCTGCATGGAGGAATGGGCCAAAATACCAGCAACAGTGTGTGAAAATCTTGTGAAGACTTACAGAAAACGTTTGACCTCTGTCATTGCCAACAAAGAGTATATAACAAAGTATTGAGATGAACTTTTGTTATTGACCAAATACTTATTTTTCACCATAATTTGCAAATAAATTCTTTAAAAATCAGACAATGTGATTTTCTGGATTTTTTTTTCTCATTTTGTCTCTCATAGTTGAGGTATACCTATGATGAAAATTGGAGACCTCTCTCATCTTTTAAGTGGGAGAACGTGCACAATTGGTGGCTGACTAAATACTTTTTTACCCCACTGTATATTTAGTAGGCATGACGGTGCATACTCTGGAAGCTTCACGTCTAAACGGCCAAGAAGACCTGACCTGGCGGAGACCTCGGGAGGTGTGAAGCGGTTTCTTGAGAGACGGGAAGTCAGAGAGAATGTCCCAGCAGGAGCCCCCGAGGCTGAGGAGTTGAGAGACAATGGAGACGCCAAGGAGCCTCGGAGGCTATATGTTTACTGAAGGACTGTGGGCTGGGGATGTGATATTTGATGTTGGGGGTTTTGTGTCTCTGGAGAGTATAAGAGCTGTGATGAATGATTGTTCTGCCTCTTTGCTGAGATACTTTGCTTGATAGAGGATGTAGACTCACAATAAACCTTTCCTGAGAAATAAACTCAGTCTCGTTTGTGAAAGTCATCCTCTACACTATACAAATAAAGTTGAATTGAACTGAATTGAATTGTGATGTTTCCATACCTGCCAACTTTTCAAACCTGAAAAGCCTAGTAGCTAGCCGGGGTCCAGGGGCCGATGCTAATGCTAATAATTCTAATGTTAATAATAATAATGCTAATATTTGCCAAACAAATATTAGCATTAAATCTAGTTAAATGTAGCTAACAACCTCATATTTCTTCAACTTTCAAACCTGAAAAGCCTAGTAGCTAGCCGGGGTCCAGGGGCCGCAGGCCCCGGTAGGTCCAGGACAAAGTCTTGGGGGGGGGTTCAGGGGGGCGAAGCCCCCCGACGCCAAACAAATATTAGCATTAAATCAAGTTAGAATGTAGCTAACAAACTCATATTTCTTCAACTTTCAAACCTGAAAAGCCTAGTAGCTAGCCGGGGTCCAGGGGCCGCAGTGTCAAACAAATATTAGCATTTGACATAGAAGTCACATATTAATTATATTAAAGGTAAAATATCTAAATCAATTGCAATACTACACAGAGCGAAATATTTGCTGAATCAACCCACATTATATACTTTGTATCATTCATTAATACTCCCATACATGACATATTGTACTGAAGTATGGGGAAATACATATAAAACAAACATATATCCAGTCTTTATGCTTCAGAAGAGAGCTATTAGAATAATAAACAAAGCTGCTTACAGGGAACCAACAAACCCACTTTTTCTTAAATTAAAAGCTCTCAAGTTGAAAGATCTGGTTGACTTTAAAACTGCAGTAATAATGTTTAAAGCTAAGAATCTGTCACTGCCCACAAATATCCAAAAGTTGTTCCAAATAAGGGAGAAACAATATCATTTCAGAGGAACATGTATATTTCAAAAACCTTCAGTGAGAACTACCACCAAGCAACACTGTGTTTCAGTGCAAGGAGTCAGATTATGGAACGATTTTGGACCTGAATTAAAATCATGTACAACGCTTGGACAATTTAAACAAAAACTAAAGGAAGAAATACTTCAAACACATATACAAGATGACATGTAAAATCACATAAGGATTGTCATATCCAGTCTGTGCTGTGTTGTTAGTTTTTTTTGTCACGTTTTGTCTTAGCTTTGTTCTGAATTGTAATCGCTCTTGTTTTGTTTTTCTTTTGAATTCTTGGATGGAATATGGGTGGGCAATATAAGCTGCGACTTCAGCCATCACCCATTTCAGATAACTTATGTTGAACTGTATAATCAGAGGAGTTCTTGTTTAATTTGACCTTGTTGGATTTTTTTCCCCTTTGTTATATTATTCTGTTTCTTTTTAATCTTTACTTTTAATCTATCCGAAATAAAGATTCATTCATTCATTAAATTTGCATTCAAAAGACTATCTTAACACTGCATAGAACTTTGAATAGGCCAGATGTGATGTATTATGAATACTAGAAAAGCACTCGGAGAGCGCAGACCTCCGCCAAGCGCCACAGTTCCCCCCATACAGTATTTAACATCATAAATAAAATATTGAAAATGGCCCTATCTCGCGATGTTAAATTAAAAAAAAAAAAAAAGAATCCTTTAAAAAATTTCTGGATCCAGATCACCACCAAAATCTAATCAGCTGTAGGATACCCCATTTCTGACAATCTGTGAAAACTTCATGAAAATCCGTCCATAACTTTTTGAGTTATCTTGCTAACAAAGAAACAGACAGACAAACCAACGCTGATGATCACATAACCTCCTTGGCGGAGGTAACTAGAAGACTAGAAATATCAGCAGGGTATACTAGCACTGTATGACACACGTGCGTAAATGACGGCAAAATCGCTCTGATATTTTATGTGTTTACATGATACACCAAGCATGACAAGGCTTGCAATTACACAGCACATGTTCTTCAAGTTTGCCGCTAGCGTCACTGGCACTGGTCTTGTGTTTTTTCGTTCTTACGTGGTCTTTCACATCGCTGATTCCGCCATGTCCAATCAAAAAGTCTTGTCTACACAAAGTGCAATTTGCGTAATTTTCACCCCTTCTTGAGCGAATAATAACTCCCGGAAATGCTTTGCTGTATTCCTCACGAAAAGACTGTAATTTTCGTTTGTGTTTCATGCTCGTTAGTGATTTTTCTCCGGCAGACTCCATGATGAAAACGTATAATTCTTACCTGATTGCCTCGCGATTGCACATGGAAAATTGGCTCAGACCTCTCGCACATTCGCAATACACCTACATGAAGCAGTGCCGATTGCCTTTGTTCTAAATTTAGATACGATTCCGAGCGACAGCGTGTTTGGAATTGCTTTCGTGTTTTCCGTGTTTTTTTTACGATTTAAAATTTTTGACTGAATTTTTTAGCGAAAAACCGTAATTTTGAATAATAAAACCAGAACCCGTAACGGGGTCTTAAAAACCGGAACCATTACGGCAAAACCGGAGTAGTTGGCAGGTATGTGTTTCAGTGTTGTTTTAGGCTGCATTCACACCAGGATAGTCCAGGGGTCTCGGTTTGATTGGGTGGGGAATGCCGAGAATTTTCACATCTTCGTTTGGTTTGGTTTGCATTCACACTGCAGCGGACCAAACTGCCTGGACAACGCTACACAGTTACAACAGCTGCTCGTTTGGGCCGCTGTGGCCGAAACCACCACTGACCAGGAAGAAAAAAAGTCAGTGAAGAAGAAAAATCTGGCTCATCGATTGGCCAGGACTGAAAACGAAAATCCGTTCCCTTCAGCCAAGTTGTTTGTAGTGATGTTACGCTCGACACCGCCCATTCGACACTGTTTCGAGCAATATAAAGTGGAAGTGTCAAGAGCAGGGCATCGAGCACTGTTTCAGCGTGCCCACAGTCACGTGACCATAGCAAGCAAGGCCTTGTTATGTCAGTCACATCATGTGACTTGAGGGCTCACGGGAAGTTTGAGAGGGAATTAGGGTTTTTTTTGTTTTGTATTGTTTGTGCCTGCCATCCAATTTTGAATAGACCTCGCCTGGCCAAATGCTCCAAAAAAAAAAGTATTGAGATTTTTTTCAGGTTTTCCACTCAGATGCAGTTCTGACAGTCAGTCACAAGATGGCAGTCTTTATTAGATGTTTCATAACACTGTCGCTCATGAAGCAATTGTCTCAAGGTTGCTCATTGTTTCAAAAGGCCTCAGTTTCAACATCACTTGATGTTTGTCCACCACAAACGGGACATTTTCTAACTTTTCTCCTCGGCTTTCTCCGGTAAAAGGAGATCCACGCAGTTGTCTTTATTCTTATTTTCTACCCAAAATGTGCTACGGTAAACAGCATTTCCTCTTCTCAGACTAAGTGTTGCTATGGTTACACAAACACCAAGGGGCACTTCCATCCTTTGGTCTGCTGGATAGTCTGTTTGCATTCACACTGCAAGCGAAGCGCACCATACTTCATTTGCAAGTGAATCAAGACCCCTGTTTTCAGGGGGACCAGACTTCGCTTGTTTGGAGCACACCAGAGTTCAAACGTGCGTTCAGACTGTACCAAACGAATCGAACTATCCACGGAAGTGGAGCAGAGTTCCTTTGGTCCGGACCAAACAGTGGCCGTATGAATGTGCCCTTAAAGGGTAACTTAAAGAAAAACAACGAATGTAAACTTAACTCCACTCCTGTATATAGCCTGACAGTGATTGGTAATAAACCTTGTTTAAGCACTACTGCCAAGTGTTCCTCACTAAGGTGCAAACAAGCAGATGTGAGTCATATAAAAACAGATTCAACAACTAAATGATATATTTCTCGCTTCAAAATCACTTTCGCTGTTTCAATTCATTGTGTTGAATCCATCCATTGTTTATTGCCTTGTTCCTGCCGGCCAGGCAGGAGGAGTCTTTCGTGAACGTCTTGTCCAGTAAAAGCAGCTCTTTCCAAAGCTCCAAGTTTACAAGGCTGTAATAGGCTGTAGAAGGCTAGGAGAGTTACCAGTCAATGACGTGTCCGTGATTTGTAAGCGGGGTTGAAATGGCCGCTATTTCCTAAGTGATTCATTCAGTTACGGTAAGTGATTCAATACAGTTCATTCACCCAAAAGAACTAGTATACTTGAATGAATCATTCATGAACATTCCAACTCTAATGGAGGGATGGCAGGTTAGCATGGATGGTTTTTGATCATTTTGCTAACAACAGGGATGCCATCTCAACCCTCAAATCCACTACTGTTTATACAGTATCAACCACAATGAGTTTGCTTGCAAAAAAATGGCTATAACAGGGATCGACAACCTCAATTACAGAGAGAGCCATTCTGAACAATTAATGAACTTTAAAATCTGCAGCAGTAGCAAATCAAATTTAACCCTTGAAATCAAGGAACAGACGGGGACAAAATTGTTGATACCCCTCTGTTAATGAAAGAAAAACCCACAATGGTCACAGAAATAACTTGAATCTGACAAAAGTGGTAATAAATAAAAATTCTATGAAAATTAACCAATGAAAATCAGACAATGCTTTTGAATTGTGGTTCAACAGAATTATTTAAAAAAAAACAAACTCATGAAACAGGCCTGGACAAAAATGATGGTACCCCTAGAAAAGATTGAAAATAATGTGACCATAGGGACATGTTCAACCAAGATGTGTCCTCTAATTAACATCATAGGTGTCTACAAACTTGTGATCAGTCAGTCGGCCTATTTAAAGGGTGACGAGTAGTCACTGTGCTGTTTGTTGACATGGTATGTACTACACTAAACATGGACCAGAGGAAGGCAAAGGAGAGAGTTGTCTCAGGAGATTAGAAAGGAAATTATAGACAAGCATGTTAAAGATAAAGGCTATAAGACCATCTCCAAGCAGCTTGATGTTCCTGTGACTACAGTTGCACATATTCAGAAATTTAAGATCCACGGGACTGTAGCCAACCTCCCTGGACGTGGCCGCAGGAGGAGACGGATAATCTGGTAACAAAAGAGCCCAGAACAACCTCTAAACACATTCATGGTGAACTCCAAGGTCAAGGTACATCAATATCAGATCGCACCATCCGTCATTGTTTGAGCCAAAGTGGACTTCATGGGAGACAACCAAGGAGGACACCACTGCTGAAAACAAATCATAAAAAGCCAGACTGGAATTTGCCAAACTGCATGTTGACAAGCCACAAAGCTTCTGGGAGAATGTCCTATGGACAGACGAGACAAAACTGGAACTTTTTGGCAAGGCACATCAGCTCTATGTTCACAGACACAAAAATGAAGCATACCAAGAAAAGAACACTGTCCCTACTGTGAAACATGGAGGAGGTTCTGTTACAGTATGTTCTGGGGCTGCTTTGCTGCATCTGGCACAGGGTGTCTTGAATCTGTGCAGGGTACAATGAAATCTCAAGACTACCAAGGTATTCTAGAGAGAAATGTGCTGCCCAGTGTCAGACAGCTTGGTCTCAGTTGCAGGTCATGGGTCTTGCAACAGGATAATGACCCAAAACACACAGCTAACTAGAAAAGCACTCGGAGAGCGCAGACCTCCGCCAAGCGCCACAGTTCCCCCCATACAGTGTTTATGTGTACGTTTTCAGATTCCTTGACCATGAAAACATATGACTAGCAACTGGATTGACAATGATAGGATTAGTGGTTCAGTAGTTATTCACGAAAATCGCATTTTCCGTAATGGCGGTTTTCTTCTGGATGGTGATCCGGATCACCACCAAAATCTAATCATCTGTAGGATACCCCATTTCTGACAATCTTTGAAAATTTCATGAAAATCCATCCATAACTTTTTGAGTTATCTTGCTAACAAACAAACAAACAAACAAAACGGACAAACCAACGCCGCTGAAAACATAACCTCCTTGGCGGAGGTAAAAAAACCAAGAATGGCTAAGAGCGAAACATTGGACTATTCTAAAGTGGCCTTCTATGAGCCCTGATCTAAATCCTATTGAACATCTGTGGAAGGAGCTGAAACATGCCATCTGGAGAAGGCACCCTTCAAACCTGAGACAACTGGAGCAGTTTGCTCATGAGGAGTGGGCCAAAATACCTGCTGAGAGGTGCAGAAGTCTCATTGACAGTTACAGAAATCGTTTGATTGCAGTGATTGCCTCAAAAGGTTGTGCAACAAAATATTAAGTTAAGGGTACCATGATTTTTGTCCAGGCGTGTTTCATGAGTTTGTTTTTTAAAATAATTCTGTTGAACCACAATTCAAAAGCATTGTCTGATTTTCATTGATTAATTTTCATAGTGTGGAGATGTGAAAATGACGAGACAGAGTTTATCTCACGAGTCAGGTTTATTCACATCTTCCAACATCAGCAAAAACAGAAAGAGGAAAAAACCCCAGCTATTCGTCTTTTATATAACAGGACCTTCAAAGCTCAAAGTCACATTGCATTTAATCCCAAGTAACAATGCATCAGGACCTTCAAAGCTCAAAGTCGCATTGCAATTAATCCCAAGTAACAATGCATCTTCTCTCAGATCTTAACACCTCCACCCCCAGTCTCTGGCAGCCAGGAAAATCCCCCAAGGCCGTCTCTTTGCATACCAAAGACTAAACTTTCACATCCTCCTGCTATCTCCAAGGAGACTCAGTCCTTTGTTCAATCTGAGATGTGAAGCCTAAAGTGGTATACATATGAAGCATAAAGTGATATACATATGTGCATATGAGTCCCACATGACCCCCCCCAAACGTCTAAGATGGAACAACGGAATAACAGTCTGCATGTCATGATAAAATCATTACACATCAGCCCACATGCTGCTTGGGCCTCAGTCTCCTCCCATATCTGCTGTAAGAGGGCTTCACCACTTCCGCGGCACCATCCTGCTGGGGAGCTGCTGTCTGAGGGGGAGAACTGTTTGTCAATCCCTGTGGGTGTTCTGGGGAATGTCCCCTAGGGGGTCTGCCGTGCCGCGGAGGCCTGGCCAACAGCACATCCTCGTCTGCCACCACAAAGGCGGGTTTGAGCCTGTTTATGCCAATCTTTTCTTTCCTGCCCCCCAAATCTAGCAAAAAATGCTTATCTCCTGTTTCCAGCACTCTAAATGGTCCATCATAAGGTGGTCGCAGCGATGGTCGATGGGCATCGTGTCTGACAAAAACAAACTGCGTTTTTTAAAGCCTTAGGCACAAAAACGCGCGGAAAACTGTGGTGAACAGGGCCAGGCAGCGTGCCTGATTCCGTGCCACGCTGCAACCGCTGAGCCGGGGAGCTATCTGGCGCAGGATTATCTGGGAGAAATTCCCCGGGCAGCCGAAGTGGCTGCGCAAAAACTAGCTCAGCCGGGGAGGCTTCTAAATCCTCTTTAGGTGCAGAACGCAACCCCAATAAAACCCACGGTAGCCTCTCTACCCAATTTGCATCCGTAAGCGACGCTCTGAGAGCCGCTTTCAATGACCTATGAAAACGTTCGCATAACCCATTAGCCTGCGGATTGTACGCGGTTGTGCGGTGGATCGTTACCCCCAGGCTGCGGGCCACATTGCTGACCAAAGTTCGGAAACAAATTGAGGGCCTCTGTTGGACGTAATGTCCGACGGGACTCCAAAGCGCGCTACCCATGCTGTTAAAAACGCGCGCACCACCTCCTCGGCTGTGGTTGACGCCAGTGGGACCACTTCCGGTCAGCGCATGGTGCGGTCTACCATTGTCAGAAGGTGTGTGCACCCCTGTGACGGCGGGAGGGGGCCTACGAGGTCTACGTGAACATAATCAAACCTCTTAGCCGGGATGTGAAACGGCTCCAAGGGAGCACTCGTGTGTCTGTGTACTTTGGCTCGTTGACAAGCCATGCAGGCTGCTGCCCACTCCCTAACTTGTTTGCGCAGACTCGGCCATACAAATTTCTCTCCCACCATTTTGACCGACGCGCGCACTCCCGGGAGCGCCAGAGAATGAATCGAGTCAAAAACACGGCGGCGCCACACGGTCGGGACCACAGGACGCGGTCGTCCAGTGGAGACATCACAGATTAGGGGGGGCATACCGTCTTGCAGCACCCTGTTCTCCAGCCTTAACCCTGTTGGTTCAGACTGGAGCGCACGCACGTCCGCATCGCTACTCTGATCCGCGGCCATGGCTGCATAATCTATCCCTACGCGGACTGGGGCCGCCACGGCGCGCGAGAGACAGTCTGCCACTACATTTAGTTTACCCGCCACATGCTGAATATCGGTAGTACACTCTGAGATGGCGGCCAGCTGCCTCTGCTGCCGGCCTGACCACGGTTCTGAAACCTTGGCCATCGCGAATGTCAGCGGCTTGTGGTCAACGAACGCGGTGAAACGGCGTCCCTCCAGCCAGAACTGGAAGTGGCGAATGGCCAAGTGGAGAGCTAACAACTCCCTGTTGAATGCGCTGTATTTTCGTTCATTATCGCGCAAAGTCCTGCTGAAAAAGGCGAGTGGCTGCCAAGCCCCGGCTACATGCTGCTCCACGACTGCCCCTATGGCCACATCTGACGCATCAGTAGAGAGCGCTATGCGGGCCGTTGGGTCTGGATGTGCTAACAACGCAGCGTTTGCCAGGGCTGTTTTGACCTCCTAGAATGCTCGCTCCCGCTCCGGAGACCATTCGATCCTATTTGTGGGTTTTTGTTTTTTTAGTGCGGCATACAATGGTTGCATGAGCTGCGCTGCGCGGGGGAGGAAACGGTTATAAAAATTCACCATTCCCAAAAACTCCTACAACGCCTTGACCGTTTGTGGCTGGGGAAAATTTGTCACCATGCGCACCTTGTCAGGCAGCGGAACCGCTCCTTCTGGGGAGACGCGATGCCCCAAAAAATCAATCTGCATCACCCCGAACTGACACTTCGCTGGGTTGATTATTAACCCGTGCTCTCCCAACCTCCGGAAAACTGCCGTGAGGTGGTTTTCGTCTTCGTCTTCGGACGTGCTGGCTACTAAAATGTCGTCCAGGTAGACGAATACGAAGGGGAGATCGCGCAACACCGCGTCCATCATGCGTTGGAACGTCTGCGCAGCGCCTTTAAGCCCAAACGGCATGCGCAAAAACTCAAATAGACCAAACGGAGTTATTACCGCTGTTTTGGGTATGTCCTCAGCGCGCACTGGGACTTGGTGGTAACCCCGGACCAAGTCTGTCTTAGAAAAAATGCGCACCCCCGCCAAATGAACGGAAAAATCTTGGATATGCGGGATTGGGTAGCGGTTGTGCGCTGTGGCGTTGTTCAACCTGTGGAAATCACCGCAAGGTTGCCACAAGCCATCAGCTTTCGGGACCATGTGAAGCGGGGAAGCCCATGGGCTGTTCGAACGCTGGATGATGCCCAACTTTTCCAGGTTGGCGAACTCCTCGCGCGCTATGGTCAGTTTAGCTGAATCCAAGCGCCAAGCTTTTGCAAAAACGGGCGGTCCGGTGGTAGTAATAAAATGCTCCACCCCGTGTTTAGCGATGGCCGCCGAAAATGTGGGAACCGTGAGTGCTGGAAACTGAGTGAGCAGTGTGTGGAACTTACCACTTGCAGCTGTGACGTTGGCTTGTGCTGTTGGCGGGGCCACTCGGGCTGTACAGGGAATAGAATAAAAAGAAAGTGCATTAACCAGGCGCCTGTTAGCAAGATCAACCAACAAACCATGTGAGCACAGAAAATCGGCCCCCAACATATTGAAATTCACTGCAGTTATGAAAAAAGTCCACTCAAATGTACAGCCGTGCAGGGACAGAAGCAGAGCCCTCTCACCAAAGGTCTTAATCGTCGAGCCGTTCGCTGCTGACACCCCGGGACCACTGGAAACTGCCAGCCGGTCAGCGGAGGAAGGTGTGATGAAACTCAACTGGGAGCCTGTGTCCACGAGGAATTGCCTCCCCGAGCGCGCATCCTTCAAGTAGAGCAGCTTGTTCTCCTCCCCGAGGGCCACAGCTGCTGCCGACCCCCGGTCTTGGCATTTCCCGAGCGCTTGAACTGGCACGGTGGTATACATTTGCGTGCCTTCTCTGCAAAGCGGCGATGGTAGAAACAGAGGGCGTCTCCTCCGCAATCCTTGGCCCCCGCCGCTGCCGTCGTCGGTGGTTCTGCTACCGCCGTCTCTGGCCCCCCGCCGTCTCCGGCCGTCGCGCCGAACTCCGTCGCTGCTGCAGTGGCTGCGCGCTGTTTGCTGGCGTTGAGAATCCGGTGCGCCTCCTGGGCCAGCGCGCGGAAGTCCCGCTTGGCCAACAACGGCGAACTGGCCAGGGTCGCTCTCGTGGCCGACGGTAGGGTCCTGAGGAAAATGTGGGTGAAGATGAAGTCTTTGTCGCCTGATCCCCTCAACCTCAGCATGTCCTCCATCAGGTCAATGGGCGTGCCATCTCCCAAATCGTTCAGAGCCAGGAGCCTCTCCGCTCTCTCCTGGTCTGAGAGAGTGAAGCGCTGGATGAGCGCAGCCTTCAACCCGCCGTATTTGTCGTCGGCCGGTGGCTGCTCCAATAGGCTCTCCACATGCCGAGCCGTGCGGTTGTCGAGCTTGGCAATCACATGGTAGAACTTCGTGTCATCTACCGTTATCCCCCGGAGGGCGAACTGTGCTTCGACCAAGTGGAACCAGGAGCGCGGGTTGTCTTGCCAAAAGTCCGGTAGCTGGACGGTAGCGGCATACGCTTGGCTGGGAGCTCCTGACCCGGTTGGCTCGGGGGAATTTCTTTCATCCATGATACGTCTTAGGGTCACCAGTGTGGAGATGTGAAAATGACAAGGCAGAGTTTATCTCACGAGTCAGGTTTATTCACATCTTCCAACATCAGCAAAAACAGAAAGAGGAAAAAAAAACCAGCTATTCGTCCTTTATATAACAGGACCTTCAAAGCTCAAAGTCACATTGCATTTAATCCCAAGTAACAACGCATCTTCTCTCAGATCTTAACACCTCCACCCCCAGTCTCTGGCAGCCAGGAAAATCCCCCAAGGCCATCTCTTTGCATACCAAAGACTAAACTTTCACATCCTCCTGCTATCTCCAAAGAGACTCAGTCCTTTGTTCAATCTGAGATGTGAAGCCCAAAGTGGTATACATATGAAGCATAAAGTGATATACATATGTGCATATGAGTCCCACAATAGAATTTTTATTTATTACCACTTTTGTCAGATTCAAGTTATTTCCCTGACTATTATGGGTTTTTCTTTCATTAACAGAGGGGTACCAACAATTTTGTCCACGTGTGTAAAATAGTGGAGTTTTATGAATAAACTGGCCTGTCAAGATAAAAAAAATAAGAGGGTTTATTTCTTAAATATGTAACTTCTCCAATAAATCACTCTTCTTTCCTCCATTCCTTTCTAAAAAAAAAAAATATATGTGTTGAATAAAATTGCAAAGGATTTCTGTTGCATTTGCAATAACAAAATATGACACTTTTCTCGTTATTTTTGCATTTTTTCCTGGTAAAATTGTAGCACATTTCGTCTTTGCCTACTAGTTATGGGCAAATATCCAAAGGTTCTAAACCCCTAATAACAAAGCTAACTAGCTAGCGTAAGAGCAGGCATTTAATGGTCTATAAATACAAAGTACGGTTGAATTAATAAGAAACTACACTTGCGAGCTATTTTTTGGAATGACTTACTCTAGCGGTTGGGTAGTAAATTCGTGCTCCCTTAGTTTGTCCTTTGAAAACAATGACAGCTGTCCCCCTGCTGCTCCCCAGCTCACAACGCTGCCGTACGTCGTATCGTTGTGCTGCAAACAAAAACAAACCGAATACGCATGCGTAGTAGTTTCTATAGTTACCCAGACGCTCAAGCATTACTTCAACATGGTAAGTTTTCCTTCCACATAGTCTTTAAATACGATATTTAAAACACTTTATACTGTACTTACTAGTTATCAATATTATTTTCAGAGCATATGAATAATAGTAACAGAGTTTTATAGGTTTTATATGAATAAAGTTTAGCAGGTACATTATGGAACTTTGCTAGTTTGGACATTCGCTTTAGTAGCTTGATTTAAATATTTATTTCCATTTTCCTATCTGTGCCTTGAATGTCTGTCTTAAAGCATGTCAGTCTTTTCACCTTTCTCTGTTTTTTTTCCCCCTCTTCTGGATATTAGCCACCCAAGGAAAAAAAGGTACGAGAAACAGGCAGTCAGCACAATCTTTCTTTAAAGATTAGTCATATGTGCAGAGGTGGGTGGTAACATTTACTAAAGGGTATATAGGTGCATGAAAAATATTAAAATATCGTGCAAAATTTTCATTAATTTTTTTCATAATTTTTCATATATCTTATATTCCTTCCTAGTAAATTGAATATTTCAAGCATTTTTAATTATTATCACTAGTGCATACCCGTGCAAACCAAGTATAAGCAAGTATTTCTGCATGCTCGTAGAAAGCAGGTGGATGCAAGCACGTCACCACTCTTCTTCTTCTTTTAATTTGATTGGCAGTTGGCAACCAGCTTACAGGTGCATTACCACCACTGACTTGATTATCATCACGCTATATCTTTGTATAAGGAGTTCTTATAAGGAGTTCTGAACAACCCCTTATGTGTGAAAAAATTGTCCGTCCTTGGACTGTGTCCTCGGCGGCGTCAATAGCTGCGCCAGCCAGCCAGCCGGCCAGCTCTAAGGTCGTTCAGTAATGCCTGCCTTTGATCTTTGATCATGTCATAGCGAGTCTTCTTCTTCTTTTAGATTTGATTGGCGGTTGGCAACCAGCTTACAGGTGCATTACCACCACTGACTTGATTATCATCACGCTATATCTTTGTATAAGGAGTTCTTATAAGGAGTTCTGAACAACCCCTTATGTGTGAAAAAATTGTCCGTCCTTGGACTGTGTCCTCGGCGGCGTCAATAGCTGCGCCAGCCAGCCAGCCGGCCAGCTCTAAGGTCGTTCAGTAATGCCTGCCTTTGATCTTTGATCATGTCATAGCGAGTCTTCTTCTTCTTTTAGATTTGATTGGCGGTTGGCAACCAGCTTAAAGGTGCATTACTGCCACTGACTTGATTCTGCCTCTCGCCCAAAAGATGCTGGGATAGGCTCCAGCCCCCCACGACCCAAAAAGGATTAAGCGGAAGAAGATGGATGGATGGATCGATGGATGGACTTGATTATCATCACTCTATATCTTTGTATAAGGAGTTCTGAACAACTCCCTATGTGTGAAAAAATTATCCGTCCCTGGACGGTGTCCGAGGTGCGGCCGAATAGGTTGCTAGCAAATCCTGTGATCATGAGTGATGCCTGCCTTTGATCACACACAGACACACACACAAATTTTCTGGAATCACTCTATACTATGGTGTCTATATGACATCATATAGACATCATGTCGAGGTCATAGGAACATCATAGGCAATCCTATGATCTTTTAGTGAGTCCTATGGTCATGACGGTGTCTATATGACGTCATATAGACATCATGTAGAGATCATAGGAACATCATAGGTAATCCTATGATCTTTTAGCGAGTCCTATGCTCGTGACACACAGACAGATAGACAGAGTAGGCTGTCCGTGTACGTGTAACCGGAAGACCAGCCTGGGTGGCTGACATCTTGGCCGTGGGCAAGGTGTGTAGAGTGATGATATAGAGAGAAGTGATGATATAGAGTAAAGTACAAGGAGACAAAGAAGAGTGATGTCTGAAGATAAAGTTGAGATTTGACTGGACACTGCAATGATGATAGAAGGACTACAGCTCCTGACCAGATAGAGTGATGATATAGAGTGAAGTACATGGCGGTAATGCACCTGTAAGCTGGTTGCCAACCGCCAATCAAATCAAAAAGAAGAAGAAGAAAACAGACAGAGATTTCTTCTTCTTCTAGATTTGATTGGCTGTTGGCATCCAGCTTACAGGTGCATTACTGCCACATACTTCAATCTTTAGTTAATGTCCATAGGCAAGCTATCACAGAGATTTCTTGAATTATATATAGAGTGATATAGAGTGACACACAGACAGGCAATGAGAGGAGTGATATCGGGCATTTCAATGGCTGTCTCAACTGATGAAATAATGAAAAACTTAACTGGAACAAAAGTGACAGCGGTACAAAGATTGAAAACTAGTAGAAATGGCGAAAAATGTGATAGTCTGTCGGTGATGTTAAAATTTGATGAAACAAGACTGCCAAGTAAGGTGTATATTGGCTACATGAGCTATGAAGTCAGACTTTACGTTCCTCCTCTGCTCAGATGTTTCAAATGTCAAAAGTTTGGTCATGTAGCAGCGATATGCAAAGGTAGACAATGATGTGCCAGATGCTCAGGTGAACATGAATATGGCAAGTGTAAAAGAGGAGCCAAATTAAAGTGCTGTAACTGCGGTGGTGAACATAGCTCTGCATATCGAGGTTGTGAAGCCAGCAAAAGAGCAGCAGAAATTCAGCAGATAAAAGTCTTCCAGGGATTAACATATGCAAAAACTGTGAAAAAGGTGCCAGCTAAAAAAGTGGGAGTGGACTCAAACAGGGAAAGTGTGCAGACATGCAGTAGAATTAAGGAAGATACTCTGGTTATGAAGGAAAATAATTTTGTCTTATTTGTGGTAGATGTGATAAACTGCACTGCGCAGACTTCCAAGTAAACAGAAAAAAATCAAAATCATTGTGAAAGCATCAGAAAAATATCTTGTCATTAAGGGGCTAAAGCAGCTGAGGACTTGTTAAGTGGGGGATCTTTAAGTTCACAGACATCATGGGCTGGTGGCTCAACCGCCAATCAAGTCTAAAAGAAGAAGAAGAAGAATGAGATGAAACACAGATACGGACTACAGCTCCTGACCAGATAGAGTGATGATATAGAGTGAAGTATGTTGCGGTGGCGCACCTGTGGGCTGGTTGCCAGCCGCCAGTCAAGTCTAAAAGAAGTGACACAGTTGGATCATATGATAATGTTGTCAAGAACACATCTGGTAGGTGGCAGTAATGCACCTGTAAGCTGGTTGCCAGCCGCCTATCAAATCTAAAAGAAGAAGAATTATTAAATCAGAAGTCTTGTCTAATTTATGACAAAAGCCTCACAAACTGATGAGAGTCACTCTAAAGGGAACTTTTTCTTTAAGCAACTTTCTTTCACATAACTTTTTTGTGACTACTCTTAAATATACTTGAGTAATTGATATCATAAAGTGATGCTATTTTACTGTTTCTGCCTACTCTACCCACCTCTGCCTATAGACCATGTAAGATAACAGATTAAGCTTCCTCATATTAGCAACTGCACTTATGTCATAGTATAGCCATAAATCCAGAAATTAACTAATTTCTATGTTAGTATATATGTGAAGTGTGACCTTAACCCCTTCCAAACACTCACTTGTGATGTTTTGCTCACTTGAAGTCATCCAAAAAGCGCGGCAAGCTAACCAAAGCTCAGAAAGAAAAGCTGCAGGAAGAGGAAAAAGAGAGGAGGCTGAAAGAGGAAGGTAATCTGGCTCGTATTTTACAGAAATAAACAGCTTGCTTATTTTGTGAAATGCAAAGTGATTATTGTAGTGTCAATGAAACTAAGCCAGTTTTAGTGATGACAATATTTCTGATCAAATACAATCATATCGACCATTCATGAAAATGCTAAGTGCTGTGAATTAGGGCCAGGGCCGTTTCCTAGTTTTTGAGGACCCTATGCGATTTCAGAAAAATCACTACTCCTCCTAGGCAATTGCCCCAGTGGTGACCAAACTCACTCACAAAGATCCTCAGGAGGATCTGCCTCCATATTGTCAAGTCACTGTCAAGGCCAAAGGTCAGGAGAGCTGGGCACTGTGCGTGAGTGAGTAAATTTGAATGAAATTGACATGACAATAGTGAAAAAAGTAATTGAAGGAATTGTTAAACCACTCACCCACATCTGTAACCCGTCATTTCAAACTGGAAAATTTCCAAACAAAATGAAAATAGCAAAAGTAATACCACTATACAAAACAGGAGACAGTCATTATTTCACAAATTACAGGCCGGTCTCTTTACTCTCACAATTCTCCAAAATACTTGAAAAAATCTTCACTAAGAGACAGGATGATTTCATTGAAAAACACAACCTCCTTACAGACAGCCAGTATGGTTTTAGAGCAGACCAATCTACATCTTTGGCACTGATCGAACTTATAGAAGAAAGTACTAGTTGTATAGATAAAAAAAAGTTTGCTGTAGGAGTATTTATAGATTTAAAGAAAGCTTTTGACACCATCGACTACAGAATTTTACTGAGGAAATTGGAAAGGTATGGGATAAGAGGAGTCGGACTGAGTTGGGTGGAAAGTTATTTAAGTAACAGACAACACTTTATCTTATATATAAATGACATATGCCCAAGTATCAAAAATTCTAAAATTTATTTTATTTGGGGATGACACAAATATCCTTTGCACAGGTGAGAATTTGCAGCAGGTTTTAGAGGTGGTCACAACTGAAATGAAAAGGTTAACGCAGTGGTTCAACAAAAATAAATTATCTCTAAATCTGAAAAAAAACAAAGATTATGTTGCTTGGAAATGATAAAATAAATCATGAAATAATGGTAACGATAGATGATACCAGAATAGAAACAGTACAGGAAAATACGTTTCTGGGGGTGACGCTAGACAATAAAATCTGCTGGAAACCTCACATCAGTCACATCTGGGCCAAGTTGGCAAAATGTATAGGCATACTGGGGAAAACAAGACACATCTTGGACTATAAATCATTGTTCTTACTGTACAATTCACTGTTTCTACCATATCTTAACTACTGTGTAGGGATCTGGGGAAACACCTACAGGACCAACCTACAGCCAATATGCACATTACAAAAAAAAGCTATAAGGATAATAAATAATGTTGGATATAGAGACCATACCAACTTGTTGTTTTTAAAGTCACATGTCATAAAGTTCATGGATTTAATTAAATTTAAGACAGCACAAGTAATGTACAGGGCAATTAATAATCAGCTCCCAACTAATATACAAAAAATATTCAAAAAAAGAGACAATGATTATAATTTGAGAGGAGACTTAAACTTTACAAAACCTAAGGTACGAACAACTAAGAAAAGTATGTGCATATCTGTCTGTGGGGTGGATTTGTGGAACAGTCTGGAGCTGGAACTGAAACTATGTACAAACAGAAATCAATTCAAAAATAGATATAAACATTATTTGCTGAAAGAATATATGTTAGAAGGGTAGTATTTACATGTATGATTCACTCTGCTCACTCTGGGACACTATGGTATGGTAAGTGGGACAGTACTGTGTATACTGTATCTGTGTATATCTGTGTTGTTCGGGGCTGGGTTTTGATGTATGGACTGTATGTATGATGGGATGGATGGGTATCAATGTTGATATGTACAAAATATAGTTAATTGTCTACTTGGGGTCTTAAATGAGGTAATTTGTATATATATTTCACATGGGTTGTATTTAGGGAAAAGAGGAATTGGAGTAAATAAGTGTTCACTTCTTCCTTCTCCCTTTTGAGCACTGTATACTATCACTTTTATTGCACTTGTCATTTGTTTTGTTTTTTTAGTTTTTTGTTCAAAATAAAGTATGTATGTATGTATCTATCTATCTATCTATCTATCTAAAATCACTAGGCAATTACCTTGGTTCTCACAATACTCACTCACAGGGACCCTCAGGTACATCAGCATCCAGGTTGAGGTCAAGGTCATTGTCAAAGGTCAGAAGATCTGGGCATTTATGATTTCCCCAAAAAACGTTACTTCTCCTAGACCATTAACCTTGACTTTGTGCACATTCTAGCTGGGTCTGTACCCAGGCTGTGCTTACGGTCAAGGTCAGTGGTCAGGAGATCTGAGCACCCCGGGTGATTTCGTCAGGCTGGTCTGGTTGAGTTTTTTTTCCCTTAAATTTGAGACGTTTCCCCCCATAAATTCACAATTTCCATACAAATACAAGTTTTGTCTTAATAAATTTGCGATATTTTTCTTAAAAATTTACAATTTTTTCTTTATAAATTTGACCTTTTTTCTAATAAATTTTAGGATTATTTTGTATAATTTTGTAACTTTCTTCTCCACATGTTCTTTTAAATTTGCAGCTTTTTATGATAAAATCATGCCCTTGTTCACATAAATTTGCAGTTTGTTCAGGTAGATCTGTGACTTTTTTCTCACAAATTTGCAATTTTTTTCCATCTATATTTTCATCCATTTATTTGTAAATTTGCAGCCGTTTTCTTGTGTTGGTTCACATCATTTAAAGACAGAGTGATGAATATATATTTAGTATTTCAACCAAAATTATTAAAAATAAAAGATAACTCCAACTGATCCAATCAAATCTATTAGGGTTTTTTTTTTTAATTTTTACTAGTTTTTTTTTTCTTTGAAAAAATGTACTCCAGTATAAATTTCTACTGGTGTAAAATTTGGTTTCCCAATAATTTTGAACCCCGGTGTATGTAACAACCACTGGTCACTTACCAGCTACTGTTTGGGTCTGAAATGGGTTTTAGATATACTTGATAATTTACTACTGCATCTGTCTGTGTCGTGTGCCTTTGTCTGACAGAGGAGGCTCGAATAAAAGCAGAAAAAGAAGAACAGGAGAGGGTAGAAAGAGAGAGAAAGGCGAAGGAGGTGGAAAGGTTGACATTAAAGGTAAAGTTCCAGGGATGATTGAAAAGTTCACCCATGTACATTTTTTTGAAAAGCAAAATAAGCTTTTTACACTAGTGTGCTGAGTTTAATTTGTGTCTTTGGTTTCCATTTGTTGACAGAGCCAAGAGCGTAGAACGTTTGAGCTGAATGAACTCCGAAACCTGCTGGAGGAAAATCAAAACGCAGTTGCCCAGTGGAAAACTGAGGCTGATCAAGCTGCCAAAGTTGGTTTTTTGTTTGTGTTGTACTTATGATGAGATGAGTTGAGTTTTTACAGGGTGTGTGAATTATACTTAAGTACTAGAGCAGGTAATATTAATATTAAGTACTAGAGCAGGTAATATTAATATATTACAGGTAATATTAGACAGTAGTGTGAAAAAGTCTTTGCCCCCTTCCCGAGTTCTCATTTTTTCTATGTTTGTCACACTTAAATGTTTCAGATCATCAAACAAATTTAAATATTAGACAAGGATAACACAAAATGCAGTTTTTAAATGAAGGTGTTTATTGTTATGGGTAAAAAAAATAAATAAATAAATCCAAACCTACTTGGCCCTGTATGAACAAGTGATTGCCTCCCCCCTTAAAACATAAATTAACTGTGGTTTATCATATCCTTGGAAAGCAGAGTTCAATTTCTCCAGCCACACCCAGGCCTGATTACTGCCACACCTGTTCTTAATCAATTTATTTACTTTTTGTTCTTATTAAAGACAAAAATAGAAAGGAGATGATTTTACCTTCGTAAAAACATCTCCTTTCTATTTTTGTCTTGAATAAGAACAAAAGGTAAATAATTAAAAGAAGACAAAATGAACCTACCTGAGCTGTTCTTAATCAAGAAATCACTTAAATAGGACCTACCTGACAAAGTGAAGTACACTACCGTTCAAAAGTTTGGGGTCACTTAGAAATTTCCTTATTTTTGAAAGAAAATCACTTTTTTCAATGAAGATATCTTTAAACTAATCAGAAATACACTCTATACATTGCTAATGTGGTAAATGACTATTCTAGCTGCAAATGTCTGGTTTTTGGTGCAATATCTACATAGGTGTATAGAGGCCCATTTCCAGCAACTATCACTCCAGTGTTCTAATGGTACAATGTGTTTGCTCATTGTGTCAGAAGGCTAATGGATGATTAGAAAACCCTTGTGCAATCATGTTAGGTCTGCAATGCTGTAATTGCTGCAAATGGAGGATTCTTTTACAAAAGCAAAGTTTGAAGGAAAAAATTATTATTTCAAATACAAATCATTATTTCTAACCTTGTCAATGTCTTGACTATATTTTCTATTCATTTTACAACTCATGGTGGTAAATAAAAGTGTGACTTTTCATAGAAAACACAAAATTGTCTGAGGTGACCCCAAACTCTTGAACGGTAGTGTAGACCAAAAGATCCTTAAAAGCTAGACATCATGTGGCAATCCAAAGAAATTCAGGAACAAATGAGAAACAAAGTAACTGAGAGCTATCAATCTGGAAAAGGTTATAAAGCCATTATACACAAATGGTGAAAACATGGAACAGTGGTGAACCTTCTCAGGAGTGGCCAGCCGACCAAAATTACCCCAAAAGCACAGCGACAACTCATCCAAGAGGTCACAAAAGACCCCACAACAACATCAAAAGAACTGCAGGCCTCACTTGCCTCAGTTGTCAGTCTTCATGACTCCACCATAAGAAAGAGACTGGGAAAAAATGGCCTGCATGGCAGAGTTCAAAGACGAAAACCACTGCTGAGCAAAAAGAACATAAAGGCTCATCTCAGTTTTGCCAGAAAACATCTTGATGATCCCCAAGACTTTTGGGAAAATACTCTGTGGACTGACGAGACAAAAGTTGAAGTTTTTGGAAGCTGTGTGTCCCATTACATCTGGTGTAAAAATAACACAGCATTTCAGAAAAGGAACATCATACCAACAGTAAAATATGGTGGTGGTAATGTGATGGTCTGGGGCTGTTTTGCTGCTTCAGGACCTGGAAGACTCGCTGTGGTAAATGGAACCATGAATTCTGCTGTCTACCCAAAAATCCTGAAGGAGAATGTCCGGCCATCTGTTCGTGACCTCAAGCTGAAGCACACTTGGGTTCTGCAGCAGGACAGTGATCCAAAACGCACCAACAAATGCACCTCTGAATGGCTTAAGAAAAACAAAATGAAGACTCTGGAGTGGCCTAGTCAAAGTCCTGAACTGAATCTGATTGAGATGCTGTGGCATGACCTTATAAAGGCGGTTCATGCTTGAAAACCCTCCAGTGTGTCTGAATTACAACAATTCTGCAAAGATTAGTGCGCCAAAATTCCTCCACAGCTCTGTAAAAGACTCAATGCCAGTTATCGCAAACACTTGATTGCAGTTGTTGCTGCTGCTAAGGGTGGTCCAACCAGTTATTAGGTTTAGGGGGCAATCACTTTTTCACACAGGGCCATATAGGTTTGGATTTTTTTGCCCCTTAATAATAAACACCTTCATTTAAAAACTGCATTTTGTATTTACTTGTGTTATCTTTGTCAAATATTTAAATTTGTTTGATGATCTGAAACATTTAAGTGTGACATGCAAAAAAATGTGAAATAAGGAAGGGGCAAACACTTTTTCACACCATTGTAGATGTGGTTCTAATGGGCGTCATAGGTTGGGCCTGTGACAGTAACGTGCACAAACATTCTGTAAAGTTACATACAGTAGCAAAGACTTTACTGTACTTACTTGGTCTACTTACTTGTCTTACTTGATCTATTTTATTTTAATACACTCATGGAGACATTTAATACCCCATAGATTTCTATAGAATTATCAATTCACACAGAGATCATGGTCTTCATTATAAATTATGTATTTACAGGACAAAAGGTCACAGCCTTTGACAAAAAATGGGCAGCTTCCATTGAAAAATAAATATCTGTTCAAAATTTAAAAAAAAAAATCTTTGCAAAAATAAATCAAATATTAAGCCTCCATTCAAATAAATATATCACAAAAAAACTAAAAAGGCCATTCCCCTTGTCAGCAAAATGAGCCAAAATCATCCCCTCTTGTTAATCTGCCACCATCTAACCCCATTAAGACTGTAAGTATAGTTTATACAGGAAAACTTAGAATATCAGTCAGAGGATAGTAGCAACTGCAAATTTATGAGTACATTGTTGTAATTTTGTGTGGGGGAAAGGTGACAATTTTGTCACAAAATATGGCAAATTTATAAGAAAATATTATGAAATTTACTACAAAAATGGTAAATTTGCCAGAAAAAAGTTGCAAATTTTTATTAAAAAATTAAATTTCCAAGAAAAATGTTAGTTTACAAAGAAAACCTTCACTAATTAATGAGAAAAATGGACAATTATTAAAGAAAAAAGTTTTAAAAAATTGTCAAAACTAGTCAAAAAAAAGTTATAGAAAATTGATTAAAAAAATTCTGGTGATCCATGGTGAGGTGATCCATGAGGGGCGGAAGGAGTCTTGGCGGAGGTATGTGCTCTCTGATTGTTTTTCTAGTTTTATGACTTTTTTCCTTGGAAATGTGTTTTTTATAACTTTTTTTCTAGAAAATTTACAACTTGCTTATAGCAAATTTGGGACTTTTTGAATTGTAAATTAGACTATGGTAAATTTATGAATACTTCCTCACAACCACCTCCCCCCCCAATTAAAAAAATAAATCACTTGCTGTGTACTTTCACAACAGTAACAAAAAATGCAGAGGCTTAGCTCAATTAAAACGCAAACCTGATTCTGCTTGAAGGGGAGGTGACACTGAAGCACTGTGGTGTATGCTGTAGTGAGGTTCATAATGAGTAGAATGGGGAGAAGGGGCATTCTGGGCTCATATAAATTAATTGGATGTCAAAATATAGTTATCGGAAATCAACACATTGGATTGGCAATTGGTGTCTTTGTGGGGAAAATTAAAACTATAATACCTTTCAAAACAACTCACCTGGACTCTATTTGTGCACGTGCCTAGGCTGTGATGATCTAATGACAATGATGAGAAGAAGGTCTCTATTTCTCCATGTGGGTAGAACATGAATTCTAAGTGCAGCCAGGGAACGGAGGGTGTCATGCTCAGTGACCACAGGATCTCATCTCTGTTGTTTGCAGATGATGTTGTCCTGCTGGCTTCATCCAGCAATGACCTACAGGTCTTACCGGGATGGTTTGCCGCTGAGTGTGAAGCTCAATACCTCCAAGTCCGAGTCCATGGTCCTCAGCCGGAAAAAGGTGGATTGTCCTCTCTGGGTTGGGGACAAGCTCCTGCCCCAAGTGGAGGAGTTTAAGTATCTTGGGGTCTTGTTCACAAGTGAGGGGAAAATGGAGCGACAGATTGACAGACGGATTGGAGCAGCATCTGCAGTGATGCGGACGTTGTACCGGTCTGTTGTAGTGAAGAGGGAGCTAAGTTCTAAGGCAAAGCTGTCGATTTACCAGTCAATTTACGTTCCTACCCTCACCTATGGTCATGAACTTGGGTAATGACCAAAAGAACGAGATCACGGATGTAAGCAGCTGAAATGAGCTTTCTTCGTAGGATTGCTGGACTCACCCTCAGAGATAGAGTGAGGAGCTCAGTCATCCGGGAGAGGCTCAGAGTAGAACCGCTGCTCCTCCACATTGAAAGGAGCCAGTTGAGGTGGTTTGGGCATCTGATCAGGATGCCTCCTGGACGCCTCCCACTTGAGGTGTTTTGGGCACGACCCTCCGGGAGGAGATCCCGGGACAGACCCAGGACTCACTGGAGAGACTATGTCTCCCAGCTGGTCTGGGAACGCCTTGGTATCCTCTCTGATCTGCTGGAGCAGGTGGCTGGGGAGAGGGAAGTCTGGGCTTCTCTGCTTGAACTGCTGCCTCCGTGACCCGGACCTCCGAAAAAGCAGTAGAAGATGGATGTGTAGGAAAAAGTTAATTTTGGACAACCTCTAGTAAAACCCTCAGAAAGCAGTAGCGTTTCTACGCCAGAGGTGGCGCTCAGTAATGATAAAACACTGTATAGTGTTAGAGCGCAATAGAGGAAAGGTAGCGAGTGTTCCAGCGAATGTTCCAGAGACGAAGTGTTGAGAAAATGGTGTCTAGCGATGTGCTGTTTAAGTGTGTGTGCCGTGCCGTGTGTGCTGAGAAGTTAATAAAAAGCCGCTTCAAAGTCTAACAGCTTGGCTCCCTCATCCTTCCTCCCCTTCGCCCCTCCTGGGTGTAACAAAACTTGGTAGCAGAGGATGGTTCAGTCGTGTCTGAGACGGTGAGTGAGTGCAAATAAAAAAAAAAAGGAAAGGCCGTAACGATGGAGCTGGAGCAGCTACAAGATAAGCTAGGCGAGGCCTTGGTGCCGTTACGGGCCGAACAGCTAAATGAGGTCTGTTTATTTGCAAAGATAAGCCCAGCCGAACCGTCTAAGAAGTACACGCTGATACGACTGTTAATCGAGGAGGTGGAGAAAGCCATTGAATGCAAAGAGGAGGATGTAGTCCGCGAGTTTCTGCTAAAGCTAATAGCATGTGCTAACGAAGCTAAGCTAAGTGAACCGTTGACGCAGGCAGCGGCCGGCACGAGCGGCGAGGCGGAGGCACTCGCCAGTTTACAGAACCAGTATGCCGCGCTGCATGAAAGTATCATTGATTCAGCTAAAAGGGTTGAAGAGGAAATAATAAGGCTGACGGATGATGAGGCCGGGCCGCCATTTTGTGACACAGCCCGAGGCCGCGCAGACACAGAGCCGCCATTTTGTGACACAGCCCGCGGTCCCCGCAGTGCCCCTACCGCCAGAAGTGATCATTAAACGGGAGTTTAAGATAAATGGGCAGATAGGGGAGAGGGGCCAAAAAGACAAGTTGTCTTATTCCAATCTCACTCACCAGATCGATATGGGCTTAAAGAAAAAGCACAGTGAGGCTGAGATAATTGAGGCTGTTGTCAGAGCAGTGAGTCCTGGATTGAGTTTGCGTGCTATGCTGGAGATTAAGTCAGATCTCACACTGCCACAGCTGCGCATAATCCTGCGAGGACATTATAAAGAAGATAGTTCCACTGACTTGTATCATCGTCTGATAAACCTCACACAAGACAGTGATGAGTCACCTCAGAACTTCCTGTTTCGTGCCATTGAGCTAAAGAAAAGACTTTTAGCAGCATCCAGAGAGCCTGGCACTGAAGAGCAGTTTAGTTCTGATCTTATTCAGAGGAAGTTTCTGAGGGTGGTGGAAACAGGACTGATCAGTACTGATGTGAAGTATCAACTGAAGCGTTATTTGGAGGATCCTGCCATCACCAACGAGCTTCTGATTTCAAAGATGAATGCAGCAGCCAGTCTTGAGTGGGAACGGCACCAAAAATTTAAAAGGCACACAAAAGAACCAAAAGTTCGAGAATGCCGAGTGGAAAATCTGACGGGTCAGTATGCAACCGAGAGAGAAGTGGATGGCCAAGAGCGCCCCCTACCATCGACAAAAGGAAAAATCCTTAAGTCCCAAAGCACAGTGACCCGTACGGAATCTGAGCTCCTGGACATAGTCACGCAGCTGAAGAGTGACATGGAGGAGATCAAAAAGGCCATACGTGAGTCTCCCCGAGTACCTCATGCTCAAAGAGCCAGGAGGACACGTGGCTGCAAGAGATGTCAGTCCACCAGCAATGGCGACCAATGCAACCACTGCTTCAGATGTGGAATCAGCGGCCACATGTCAAGGGAATGTCGGATAGGGAGGAGACTTGGAAGAAGAACAGGGCAAGTAGACACGGCGGCCAATACTGTCGCAACCACATCAGAACAAGCTAACACACAAGAACTGTATGAGCTAGTCACCGACAGTATTCGGAGGTTGGAAGCAAGGCTGGTAGCTAAGGCCGAGGCACCTCCTGAAGAAACGGTCCGTGTTAATCTACTGTCCCCTAATCGCCAATTACAGTTGCTCAACTTGGTTGGAAAAAAATATGTCATCACCTGCTTCCTCGATGACAAGGAGACACAAGCATTGTGGGACACAGGGTCACAGGTTTGTTTAATGAATGACGCCTGGAGACAGGAGCACCTGCCACACACCACTGTCAGAGACTTAGCCGAGTTGGTGGGTCCAAGTATCCTGAATGGGAGGGCAGTGAACCAGACACCGATTCCATTCTCAGGGTGGGTCGAAGTCACATTTAAGCTGCCGACAGTTAGTCGCCCACCGGTGGAACTCTTAGTTCCTGTGCTAGTGGTGAAGGAGGACGGAGTGGCAGAGCCGCCTATCATTGGGTTCAACGTGATTGACCATGTCCTGAAGATGGGCATTAAACCCCCTTGTGCCATCAGTGCATCAGTGAAGCTGTTAGCGCAGCCTTCTCATTTGACTGTAAGAAAACAGAGGTGTTTTCGAAAGTGATGCAAAGTGAGGAGGATAGGTTGGGGGAAGGAATGGTAAAAGTTGGCAGTGAGTTGGTTACCATCCCTGCTGGCCAAACCAAAGCAGTCAAAGGTTGTGTCAGAGCAGGCTCACTTCCAGACACACAAGACGTCTTGTTTGAGCCGAGTCAGTACACCCAATTACCAGAGGGTTTGCAGATGCAAAGTGAGTTGGTGCAGTTATGGAAAGGGAAGAGATCTATGCTCAAAATAGCAATAACAAACAGTACGTCCCGTGATATCCAGTTGCCCGCTAAGACCATTTTGGGGGAAACGCAGAGAGTTAAAACTGCTTATCCGGCAGATATTAGACCCCCTGCTGTAAACCAAGTGACCGTCGACCCGACGACGAGTGAAACAGGAAGAAATAAAGAGATCAAGATGAACTGTGCTGTCAAAGAGACTATGGACATGTGGGACCCTCCAGTTCCCCTTGATCATCTCTCGCCCATACAGCAAGAGCAAGTAAAACAGCTACTACGGGAGGAATGGCAAGCGTTTTCCCGTGACGAGTATGATGTAGGGACAATTCCCTCTTTACAGTTGAAGATCAGATACAAGGATCACGATCCTGTCAAGAGAACGTATGTTTCTGTTCCCAAACCACTTCATAAAGAAGTAAAGGAGTATTTAGAAGACCTGCTTAACAGGGGCTGGATCACCAAATCCAAGTCATCGTATTCCAGTCCAATCGTCTGTGTGCGAAAGAAAGATGGAGGTCTGCGTTTGTGCTGCGACTTTAGAGAGTTGAACAAGAAGTCTATCCCAGACAGACACCCAATTCCCTGCATACAAGATATGCTAAACAGTCTAAAGGGGAGTGTGTGGTTTTCAGTCCTCGACCAAGGGAAGGCGTATCATCAGGGTTTCCTGGAAGAGTCGAGTAGGCCCCTCACTCCCTGGGGTTTGTTTGAGTGGGTAAGAATTCCATTTGGTTTGTCCTCAGCACCAGCAGCATTCCAAAGATCTATGGAGGAGTGCTTGTGGGGGTTGAGAGATGATGTTTGTCTGCCTTACCTCGATGATAACCTTGTTCATTCACAGACTTTTGAAGATCACTTGCGAGACCTGAGGAGCGTCCTGCACTGCTATCAAAGCCATGGGGTGAAGCTGACTCCCCGGAAATGTGAGTTATTCAAGCAGCAGGTACGCTTCCTTGGTAAAATGGTAACAGGGCAGGGCTACACCATGGACCCTGCGGACATTGCCCCAGTGCAGACACTCAAACAGCAGCAACCTTCCACTGTTGGAGAGTTAAGGAAATTGCTAGGTTTTATTTCATATTACCGCAGCTATATTCCAAACTTCTCCCATATAGCAAAGCCTTTTTACGACCTTCTGGCTAACGATCACACAGACAAAGCAAAGAAAAACTCAAAGAAACATGTCAAAAAGAACAATGGTGGCCATTTACCCTCATCCCATGTGATCAGGTGGCGCCCAGAGCATCAAGCAGTAGTTTGTCAGCTTGTTGACCTTCTTTCCCAACCCCCAGTGTTAGGTTACCCGAACTTTGAGGAACCCTTCATTTTACACTGTGACGCTCCACAGGAGGGGCTTGGGGCGGTGTTATACCAGCGACAACAAGACAAACTGGTGGTGATAGCATATGGCTCCAGGACACTGTCAAATCCAGAGAAGAACTACCACCTTCATTCAGGGAAGCTGGAGTTTCTTGCCATGAAGTGGGCCATCTGTGAGAGGTTTCGGGATTATCTGTACTATTCTCCGCCATTCACTGTCTATACGGACAATAATCCCCTAATGTATCAAATCAAATCAAACTTTATTGTCATATTGCTGTACATACAACTGTAGTGCAGGCAAGATGAAATTGCGTTTCTCTCGGCATCCATATAAGAAGCAGCATGATTAAGACACACTCCCACATAGCTCCACCCCCCCACCCCCACCCCCCCATCCATTCACACATCCCTGAGACATACTTGGGGAAAAAGAATAACTAACTATAATATACAAAATATCCGTAGGTGCAGTAGTGTGTATGAGAGATTCCGGGTCAGCTGTTCAGCATCCTGACAGCTTGTGGGAGGAAGCTGTTGATCAGTCTGGTGGTTCTGCCTCTGATGCTCCGGAATTGTTTACCAGATGGAAGAAGTTCAAAGTGTTTATGCAGAGGGTGAGAACAGTCCTTGACAATGTTCAGTGCCCTGCTCCTACAACGGTTCTGAAAAAGTTCTTGGACAGAGGGGAGGGAGACTCCAATTACCCTCTCCGCCCCCTTGACTATCCTCTGCAGGGCTTTTTTGTCTGACATATTGCAGCTGGAGTACCATGTAGCAATGCAGTACGTCAGAACACTCTCCACCACACCTCTGTAGAAGGTCCTGAGGATGCAGATGGGGAGAGAGGCCTGTTTGAGTTTCCTCAAGAAGTGTAGTCTCTGCTGAGCCCGCTTCCTGATCTCCAAGGAATTCTTGCTCCAGGTCAGGTCCTGCGAGATCTGCACTCCGAGGAACTTGATGTTCTCTACTCTCTCCACTAAACGGCCGCCGCTGCTGAGGGGGACGTGCTCAGGCTGTGACCGCTGGAAGTCGATAATCATCTCCTTCGTTTTGTCCACGTTGAGCACCAGATTGTTCTCCCTGCACCAGCCCTCCAGGTCTCTCACTTCTTCCCTGTACATTGATTCCTCATCCCTCTGAATAAGTCCCATCACTGTGGTGTCATCTGCAAACTTAATAATCTGGTTCCCCTCATGTTTGGATACACAGTCATGTGTTAGAAGTGTAAACAACAGTGGACTGAGTACACAGCCTTGAGGGGTTCCGGTACTCAGCGTGACAGAGTTGGAGATGTTGTTTCCAACCCAGACAGACTGAGGTCTCTCAGTCAGGAAATCCAGGATCCAGAGACATGTGGCGGTGTTCAGACCGAGAAGGAGTAATTTCTTCATCAGTCTCTGGGGAATAATGGTGTTGAATGCTGAACTGAAATCAATGTACAGGAGTCTGGCGTAGGTGTCTTTCTGGTCCAGGTGGGTGATGACAGTGTGTAGGGTGGTGACTATAGCATCCTCCGTGGAGCGGTTTGAACGATATGCAAACTGGAGCGGGTCATGTGATGCAGGGAGGCAGGCTGTAATGTGTGGTTTGACAAGCCGTTCAAAACACTTCATCACAATTGGTGTCAGTGCAACAGGACGATAGCCATTCAAACAGGACACCACTGGTTTCTTTGCCACCAGTACAATGATAGAGGTCTTGAAGCATCTCAGAACGATGGCCTGACTGAGGGAGATGTTATAAATGTCAGTCAGGACATCCGCCAACTCGCTCGCGCAGTCTCGGAGCACACGTCCCGGAATGTTATCTGGACCTGCAGCTTTGCGTGGGTTGACTCTGGATAGGGTCCTCCGTGTGTCCGCTGTGTTGATGGTAAAAGCTGGTCCGACCGATGGTGGGGGTGGGCCGGCCCTCCCTCTGATTGTTGAGTTTGATGCTTCAAAACGTGCAAAGAAGTCGTTAAGCTTGTCTGGAAGCGAAGCGTCGTCATCATCGACCCCCTGCCTAGACTTAAAGTCCGTCAGTGTCCGAACTCCCTGCCACATCTGCTTGGTGTTCCTAGTGTCACAGAGGTGTCCCTGGATTTTCTCCGCATAGGCGCGCTTTGCCGCCTTAATTCCCTTTGAAAGCGCAGACCTGGCTGAGCGGAGGGCAATCCTGTCCTTCGCTCTGAAGGCTGCATCTCTGGCTGTAAACAGCGAGCGCACCTCTGCAGTCATCCAGGGCTTATGATTACCCTGCATAGTGATGGTCTTCACTGTAGTGAAATCCTCTGTGCACTTCGCAATGTAGCTGGTGACCGTATCAGCATACTCCTCCACATCTGTCTTGTCTTCCTGGGAGGTTGCTATTTTGAAGATCTTCCAGTCTGTGTGCTGAAAACAGTCTTGCAGTGCAGAGGTTGCACTCTCTGGCAAAATCCTGATTTGTTTCACTGCTAGCCTGCTGTGCTTCAATAAAGGTTTGTAGGCAGGCACCAGCATCATGGAGATGTGATCAGAACGGCCGAGATGGGGGCGGGGTATCGCTTTATATGCATCTGTGTTTGTGTACACTAAGTCCAACATATTCTCTCCTCTGGTCTTAAAGTCTACACATTGTTTAAACTTGGGGAGCACAGTCTTTAAGCTGGTGTGGTTAAAATCCCCCGCAACCACCACAAAACTGTCCGGATGTGAAGTTTGGATTTCACTGATCGCATTGTGCAGTACCCCGAGTGCCTTCTTAGCATTAGCTTTAGCGTTAGCGCTCGGCGCTATATAAACACCAACTACAAACATGTTGCTGAATTCCCTCGGCAGATAAAATGGCCGACAATTAACAATAAGGAACTCCGCCAACGGAGAGCAGTGTTTAGACACTAACGTGGCATTAACGCACCAGTTCTTGTTAACATAGATGCATAGCCCACCCCCTCGGCTCTTACCGGAGCTCGCCGTTTCCCTGTCAGCACGGAACATCGCCATATCTTCCAGTTGTGCTCACCACCGCAAAGTTAAATGCAACCACACAGAGGTGGGTAGCAGAACTAGCTGATTTCCAGTTTGTGATTAAGTATCGCCCTGGAAAAGCAAACAGAGATGCAGACGGACTTTCACGTATGCCCCTAGATATGGAGCAGTACATGAACAAATGCACCCAGAATGTTGATCCTGATGGGATGAATTGTGTGGCACAGGCAGTCAAGGTAAAGTGACAAGAAAGTGAACCATGGCTCTGCCCAGTCACCATTTCTACTCTCATTAGGGAAGCAGATCAAGAAGCCAGCTCTATAGCTGAAATATCAAAGACTGATCTAAAAAGAGCTCAAGAAGAAGACTCCGTGATTGGAGAGGTGTTGCGCTATGTGTTATCAGAACAATGGCCAAGAAGTGTAAAGCAGCAGAACAGTAAAATTGCAGCTTTAGTCAGGCAGAAACACAAGCTGTACTTGGAAGATGATGGACTGCTTTACAGGAGGACGGCAACACATGACCAGCTACTCCTACCCCAGAAGTTTCACAAACTCGTGTTCAAAGAGCTCCACGAAAACATGGGCCATTTAGGGGTAGAGAGAGTGATGAACTTGATAAGAGAGCGTTTTTATTGGGCTCACATGCAAAGAGATGTGGAGCACTACATCACGAGAGTTTGCAGTTGTTTGAAGAACAAACGTCCCAATAAGACAACAAGGGCACCACTGACTAACATTGTCACCACGTACCCATTTGAATTAGTGTCAGTGGATTTCCTGCATTTGGAGAAGTGCAAAGGAGGATATGAGTATATCCTGGTTGTAATGGACCATTTCACTCATTTTGGCCAGGCTTACCCTTGTCGTAACAAAGTTGCCCACACCACTGCTGAGAAGATCTTTGGAGATTTTGCCCTCAAGTTTGGTTTCCCCACACGACTCCATCATGATCAGGGAAGAGAGTTCCAAAATAAACTGTTTGCAAAACTCCAAGAGTACAGTGGTGTGCAGGGGTCCCGAACAACGCCCTACCATCCCCAAGGGAATGGGCAGGTGGAACGATTTAATCGTACACTGTTGGCAATGCTCAGAAATTTGCCCGAAGCAGCCAAGGAAGATTGGAAGTCCTCTTTGGCAAAAGTGGTTCATGCATATAATTGTACACGTAGTGAGGCTACGGGGTACGCACCATATTTTCTGTTGTTTGGCCGTAGTCCAAAGTTGCCTATTGATCTAATGTTTGGCCTCACAACAAGAGAGCAGAGTGTTTCTCAGCAGGACTATGCTGAAAAGTGGAGAGCTACAATGACTGAAGCTTACAAACTCGCTTCTAAAACAGCAAACAAAGAAGGGATGAGAAGTAAAGCACTTTATGATAAAAAGGTTCACGGTGCAGAGTTACTCCCTGGATCAAGAGTATTGGTCCGAAACTTGACCGAAAAAGGTGGGCCAGGAAAATTAAGATCATACTGGGAAGACAAGGTGTATGTCGTGACCCAAAAGAATTACCCAGACAGTCCAGTATATGAAATCAGACCTGAAAATGGCAAGGGACGCACTCAGGTCATGCACAGAAACCTTTTGCTACCCTGTGACTTTCTTCCCATGGAAACAGTGGAGCATGCCTCTCAGAAAATAAGCGAAAGAGACTCTAAAAGACAAAGGCATGTGGACAGACAAAACAACACGGATGATGAAGATGAAGAGGGTTGGAATGCTATAATTGGATTACGAGCTGGGAAGGATCAAGATCACCGTCCACTGAGAGCCGATGCACCGGAGTTCTACCCGCACAGTGACACTACTCCGGAGGATGAGGACCAGGACCCAGATGACGTCATGCAGGTGCAGCTGGCACCAGAGGTCAACGTTCCGGTGGTCCCAGATCCAGCTGAGGCAGACCAGGACCAGGGTGATGAGGTGTCGGAGTCCAGTTTCAGTGACCAGGAGGGACCTGACGAAATTCCTGCTAAAACGTATCCTTCAAGAATAAGAAAACAGCCATTGAGATTGACTTATGATAAGTTAGGCCAACCTTGCACTTCATTGCACTTCATCTGTCTAGAACAAAGGTGTAGAAGCTAAAGATAACCGTTGGTCAGACATAAATGTTTTGAAAAGTAACTTGGTAGTTACTGAGATGGTTGATTAAAAAAAAGGAAAAAAGAAAAAAAAATTGAAAAACACAAAAAAGAGATTTTCAGTGTGTTACTAAGGCACAGGCATCACGCCAAGGTTTATTTGGTAGGCTATGACTAGATTGAGTACCCTTACTCTCAGGAAAGATGCAGATACCCACCATGATGGATGGAGCAGTTGAAGGTTATCGTGCACAAAGACCTCTTCTGCAAACGTATTGCATGGAATAGGAGATACATGCTGTACTATGGACAATTACCAGTTGCATCTTTATAGACTTTAATGAACTCTTTTTGAGGGGTGAGTGTAGGAAAAAGTTAATTTTGGACAACCTCTAGTAAAACCCTCAGAAAGCAGTAGCGTTTCTACGCCAGAGGTGGCGCTCAGTAATGATAAAACACTGTATAGTGTTAGAGCACAATAGAGGAAGAGTAGCGAGTGTTCCAGCGAATGTTCCAGAGACGAAGTGTTGAGAAAATGGTGTCTAGCGATGTGCTGTGTAAGTGTGTATGCCGAGAAGTTAATAAAAAGCTGCTGCAAAGTCTTAACAGCTTGGCTCCCTCATCCTTCCTCCCCTTCGCCCCTCCTGGGTGGATGGATGGATGGGTAGAACTTGATTACTGTGGAAAATCTAGACCAATGGTTCCCAACCTTTTAATTTATAAAAAAAATCTTAAATGTAAAATAATAATTTCATTCATATGTAAGAAAAAAACCCTCAAATTTACATCACACAAATTGTAAGTTTATGAGGAAAAAATGCTAAATTTGTATGAAAAGAAAAAAATGGGGAGAATTTAAATTAAATGGAAAAAAGCATATTAATGTCAAAATGTAATACATTTATGAGAAAAAAATGTCACATTTACAAGAAAAGCTGCAATTTTTTGACAAAGCTTATATGAAAGAATTAAAAATTAATGAGAAAATTCACATTTCTAAAAAATATTGATGCTGATGCAGTCCACTAAGGGAGACAAAGTACTATACAGAATATTCCAGTATTTATAGTTATAGTCTATTGGTTTATTTGTCAGGAACCATGTACAGAAAAACATTAAGCACAGGGTAAAGACGCTCTGTACCAGATCTCACTAATTTCCATCTGTACTCCCTGAGGCAGGCAGGAAGACATTAAAAGAAAAACAGCACATAAAGAAAGCAATTCAGGTTGGATTTCAGAATCTGTTGTCCCTGAAACAAGCAGGGAGTAAGTTTAAAAGGTAAAAAGATAAGAACCGCACACATTAAAAAAAAATTGCTCTGGAATATTTGGAGCACCAAACCTGGTAATTGGGACAGCCCTTTAATTGGGCTTGTGTTTTCAGTTGTTTTATACAGATTTTTGATTATCTGTTTGGGTGTGTTGCTATGAACTTTTAGTCCAATATGCACAAACATAATTTTCATAAGTCAGTTCATAACCTGAAGGCTGTTAAACTTCTGAATAACAGCTGCACTGTATTATGAATTCCACATATTTCTCTTGTATACCCTGATGATTTGATGCTGTATGGATCAGGGTAGTTGCTAATCTTCTACTAAAAGTTTCTACATGTACATTTCGTAGCAATTTAGTTAGAATTTTTTAGTTTTTTCTGAGAACACCAATGCTTTGCTATAGATTTTCGCTGTGTTTTTATCAACCCATCTAGTGGGCACGCTTGGCGAAAAAGACAAATGCATCCATAAATGGACATTAACTTTTTTTAAACTAATATTAACATCCATTTTGTTCCTTGTCTCCAGTTGGAGAGATACATGTGTTGTGACGGTGCGCCAGACCCAGCCGTGCAGCAGGAGATCAACTCATACATCAGCATATGGAGAGACGACCCAGAGGTCAATGTTACAGCTGTGCTACAGCAATGCAACCTTGCTCTGCAGGTCTGTATGCATGCCCAATAACTAGTTTATCAATGGAAATAAAAGTAATGTGGCAGAAAGAAAGGGAGACACTTAAAGAGAGACGTAATGGAATGGTGGCAGTCACAGAACTGTATTGGCTGTGTTCTTGTTTATGAAAATCGCTGGTTGGTCCAGGTGGTAGAGGAGCTGGAGGGTCTTCTCAGAGACGCCTCTGACTCACAAGAGGCCCACAAATACCAGGAAGCTCTCATAAACCTGCAGGAGCTGATCCACTCCAAGCACCTCCTTACTACAGAGGAGATTCTCAAGGTGAAATTGAAGAAACGGAACAGCACTGATGAAAAGTTTGAAAGCACTCACTAGTAATGAAGATGGCTAACAGTAGAAACTGTATGTGTTATAGAAAGCTAGTGAGAACATTGACACAGAAACGGGCAACATGAAGACAGTGATCAAAGATGAAAATGTTACTCTGTGTCTCTGGGCCAACCTCAAGAAGAACCCAAGGTCTGTGAGTCAAACTGTGGCATCTGAGATGATTAACTGCTGTGGAAACTTTGTAGACATGACTCCACCCCATCTTACGTCCCCCTGCAGGTTTAAAGGGCTTAACTTTGAGGAGGTAGACCTGGGCTTTGAGCTCCCCAAGCAGCTGGCCGTGAGTGACATTGCAGTGAGGATCCTTCACACACGCTACGACCACCTGTCTATGATTGCCAGGATGACTGACCAGAGAACCCACACACCCAGCTGCAGGTCAGATGGCGGATTTTATTTCTTTTTATATTGTTATACTATGATCATGATAGCCTGATTATCTTTCCTCATCTGTTGGCTTACAGGTCTTTTTTTGGTGAGGGGGAAGTTTTGGAAGAATCAGATCCACCTGGGCAAGAGGAGACAAAAGAAAATGTGGTGATGGAAGACACTGTGCAGCAGCAGAGAGAGGAGGAGGAGGTGCAGTCCATCAAAGATGTGGAGGAAGGGAAGGTAAGAGGGTACAGATCACGGTGGTCCATTCAGCAGGACAGCATCACCACCACAGCTACATGTGACATGTCTGCCAATCTTTCAAACTGGTCATTTGCTACTCGCTCTTTTTTTTTTTTTTTCACCTGTCCTGTCCAGCGGTTTGGCAAGCAGAAGAGATATCTGCTTGCCTTACTGTGCCAAACAGATTTGCTTTTCCAAAAGGACCTTTGCCCATATTTAATATATACTGTATATAAATAGTATTAATAGACTCCTCTTGCTATATAAAAACTTTAACACTTTATTTATATTGTCTTACATATGCTGGAACTGACAGGGAGGAATGGGGAGGGAATTGAAGGGATATGAAGTGGACAGAAGAACTGGTGCTACCTGCTCCATAATTGATTTTAGTGTCGTGGTTAATGCAGCCACCTCATACTGGATAGGGCTTTCAGATAGAAACAGAAGTTCCATGCCAAGTGCGGTCCATTGGTTCCCCAGAAGTTCAAGATTCCAGGGCTGGGATGAGACCCAGAGCATGATAAAGCTCGATTTTTTGTATCTGAAAACCCTAATATAGGAAACCTGGGCTTGAATCCCAAAAGGGAGGTGGTAAGTTGTCCTTAAGTCCTGCTGGTTTTGTAAAAAAAAAGAGAGAAAAAAAATAGGCACTTTAGTAATGGATTTTGAGTTCCTATGATTTCTTTATTTTTAAAAATGGGACAATGCATATTGGTGAACATTTTCAAATGTTAATATGCCAGATTATAGCCAGGTGGCTAATGCCATTTTCAGTCCCATGGGCAGGTTGGTGTCAATCAATAAAAGGCAATAAAAATAAAAACAACTAGAAAAGCACTCGGAGAGCGCAGACCTCCGCCAAGCGCCACAGTTCCCCCCATACAGTGTTTATGTGTACGTTTTCAGATTCCTTGACCATGAAAACATATGACTAGCAATTTGATTGACAATGATATGATTAGTGGTTCATGTAGCTCATGTATTTTTACCTACATATGTATAAGCACTATGGGATGCTTGTGATTGCATGTGTGGATTGACCTCACGTCTTAGAGGGGACAATATGTCTGGACCGCCTGTGGATAACAACAAGAAGAGGGAGATATGGCGATAAGGAGCTGAAAGGACTTCCTGACCTCCTGGAGCCCAGGCGGAGGACTGAAGGGCGCGGGGGGAGAGTTATTGCCAATAGGGGGTTTTGACGATGATATGTGATTCTTCCTTTGTCCTTGACTGTATAAAAGAGAAGGTTTTGACTCAGCTCTCTCTCTTGTGTTCTTGAGAGATAGCTGGGGATGTGAACACGATATTAAAACCTGAACTGAGAAATGATTCAGTCTTGTTATTTCACGTTCCCCACATTGGTGACCAGAGATGTTTGAGAATGCCGGGAAACGATTCCCATGATCCAGACTCGTCGGAGTCTGCCCGAGCGAGCGCCGTCTCCATTAAACTGCCAGAATTCTGGCAGGACAACCCAGACTCGTGGTTCCTCCAGGCTGAGGCACAGTTCACGCTCGCAGGAATAACGGCAGATGACACTAAGTTTTACCATGTCATCGCAAGACTCGACAACTGCACAGCTCGATGCGTGCGGAGCCTGGTACAGCAGCCACCCGCTTACAACAAATACGGCGAGTTGAAGGCTGCCCTCACCGAGTGTTTCACACCCTCAGCCGAAGAGAGGGCTAGGAGGCTCCTGGCTATGCACGGCCAGGGAGGGCGCAGACCAGTCGCCCTGATGGAAGACATGCTGCAGCTGAGGGACTCGGACAACGATAACTTCCTATTTCAGCACATCTTCCTAAGCAACCTCCCGACACACATGAGAGGGACACTCTCCGGCATACCTTGTGTGACCCAGCGGGACTTCCGTGCGCTGGCCCGAGAGGCACAGCGGCTCCTCGACTCCTGCGGCGAGCAGACAGCCACAGCGGCAGCGACAGACCTAGGTGCGGCGACCCGAGGCAACGAAGAGCCAGAGACAGCGGAGCCAGCCCCACCATCAATGGCAGCGACGCGGCCCCGACGCAGCGGAGGAGATGGCCTCGGTTATTACCACCGGCGTTTCGCAGAGAAGGCACACAGGTGTGTGCCACCGTGCAGCTACAAGAGCTCGGGAAACTCCAGAACCGGGATTCGTTAGCAGCTTCGGCTCTCGGTGAAAAAAATAAGCTGCTGTACATCACAGATGCGAGCTCCGGGCGGCACTTCCTCGTAGACACCGGAGCCCAAGTGAGTTTCATCACTCCAACCTATGCCGACCGGTTGGCTGGCCCCCGTAGTGACGGGGCAACGGCGGCGAACGGCTTGAGCATCAACACCTACGGAGAAAGGACTTTGCTTCTGTCCTTGCACGGCCGCACTTATGAATGGACTTTTATCATAGCGGCGGTGAGCTTCAACATGTTAGGTGCCGATTTTCTGTGCTCACATGGGTTGTTGGTTGATCTTGCCAACAGGCGATTGGTTAATGCACTATCTTTTTATTCTATTCCTTGTGCAGCTCGAGTGTCGCCACCATCGGTGCAGACCAACGTCGCCACAGCAGGCGGTAAGTTTAACACACTCCTCACCCAGTTTCCAGCGCTCACGGTTCCTATTTTTTCGGCAACAGTTGCGAAACACGGAGTGGAGCATTTTATCACTACAGCGGGCCCCCCCGTCTTTGCGAAAGCTCGGCGTTTGGATGCTGCTAAGCTCTCCATTGCGCACGAGGAGTTCGCCAGCCTGGAAAGGCTGGGCATTAGTCGCCGTTCGAAAAGCCCCTGGGCTTCGCCGCTGCATATGGTCCCTAAAGCTGACGGCTCCTGGAGACCTTGCGGCGATTACCGCAGACTAAACAACGCCACAGCGCATGACCGCTACCCAATCTCACACATTCAGGATTTCTCAGTGCATTTAGCGGGGGCGCGCATTTTTTCTAAAATAGACCTGGTTCGCGGCTACCATCAGGTCCCAGTCCGTCCTGAGGACATTACTAAAACAGCGGTAATAACCCCTTTTGGACTTTTTGAGTTTTTGCGTATGCCGTTTGGTCTTAAAGGCGCCGCGCAAACATTCCAATGTATGATGGATGCCGTGTTACGCGATCTCCCTTTTGTGTTCGTCTACCTCAACGACATTTTAGTCGCCAGTACTTCAGAAGAAGAACACGAAAAACACCTCACTGCGGTTTTTCGGAGGTTGGGAGAGCACGGGTTAATAATTAATCCAGCCAAGTGCCAGTTTGGCGTGGCGCAGATCGATTTTTTGGGACACTGCGTCTCCCTAGAAGGGGCAAACCCGCTACCGGATAAGGTGCGCGCAGTGGCAGATTTTCCCCGACCACAAACGGTCAAATCATTGCAGGAGTTTTTAGGAATGGTAAATTTTTATAACCGTTTCCTACCCCACGCAGCGCAGCTCATGCAGCCATTATACGCCGTGCTCAAAAAACAAAAACCCTCCAACCCTATTGAGTGGTCCCCGGAGCGGGAGCGCGCATTCGCGGAGGTAAAAAAAAGCCCTGGCTGACGCCGCGCTCCTAGCTCATCCTGATCCATCGGCCCAAATAGCGCTCACTACCGACGCATCAGATTTGGCCATAGGGGCAGTCGTGGAACAGCATGTTGCCGGGGTTTGGCAGCCGCTGGCATTTTTCAGCAGATCCTTGAACGAAGCCGAGCGGAAATACAGCACGTTTGACAGGGAGCTGTTAGCGCTCCATTTGGCCATCCGCCATTTCCAGTTGTGGCTGGAAGGTCGGCGTTTCACTGCTTTTGTCGACCATAAGCCGCTCACTTTTGCGATGTCCAAAATTTCAGAACCGTGGTCGGGCCGGCAACAGAGGCAACTGGCCGCAATTTCGGAGTTTACCACTGATATTCAGCACGTAGCGGGTAAACTCAACGTAGTGGCAGACTGCCTCTCTCGCGCGGTCACAGCACCGGTGCACGCGGAGGCAGATTATACTACCGCAGCCGCAGGGCAAAATAGCAGCGCGGAAGCGCACGCGGCCCCAGTTCACGTGGGAATAGATTACGCAGCCATGGCAGCGGAACAGGGTAGTGATGCGGACGTGCGCGCGCTCCTGTGTGGACCAACAGGGCTAAGGCTGGAGAGCAGGTGTTTGCAAACCGGTATGCCCCCCCTAATCTGCGATGTGTCGACTGGGCGACCGCGCCCGGTAGTCCCGGCCGCGTGGCGCCGCCGCGTTTTTGACTCGGTTCACTCCCTGGCGCACCCAGGAGTGCACGCTTCTGTGAAAATGGTAGCGGAGAAGTTTGTTTGGCCGAGCCTGCGCAAGCACGTGAAAGAGTGGGCACGAACCTGCATGGCTTGCCAACGGGCCAAAATTCACAGACACACAAAAGCTCCCTTAGAACCGTTCCACATTCCAGCCAAGAGATTCGATCACGTGCATGTCGACCTCGTGGGCCCCCTACCGTCGTCGCAGGGGTTCACACATCTTTTGACAATGGTGGACCGAACCACACGTTGGCCGGAAGTGGTCCCCCTGGCATCGACCACAGCTGCAGAGGTGGCACGCAGTTTTTTGACGGCCTGGGTAGCACGTTTCGGGGTTCCGTCGGATATTATGTCCGACAGAGGGCCTCAATTTGTCTCTGAGCTCTGGTCAGCGATGGCCGGCAACTTAGGAGCGAAAATTCATCGCACTACCGCTTATCACCCCCAGGCTAATGGTTTATGCGAGCGTTTTCATAGGTCTTTGAAGGCAGCCCTCAGAGCGTCGCTTACGGATGCAGATTGGGTAAACAAACTACCATGGGTTTTATTGGGGTTGCGTTCTGCGCCCAAAGAGGATTTAAATGCCTCTCCAGCCGAGTTAGTTTTTGCACAACCTCTCAGGCTGCCCGGTGAATTCCTGCCAGAGCATCCGGAGCCAGGGCGCCCCCCGGCTCTGGGGCCACTGATTGACACGGGAGCAGACACGCTCCCGGGCCCCGTTCATCACACTTTTCCGCGCATTTTTGTTCCCAAAGCTTTGAAAAATGCCGAATTCGTTTTTGTCAGGCACGAGGCTCTGAGACCGACCCTCCGCCCGCCATATGATGGTCCGTATAGGGTGCTGGAATCAGGTGATAAGCATTTTGTGCTAGATTTGGGAGACAGAAAAGAGACAGTATTGACAGACTAAAGCCTGCTTTTGTGATGAACGACGAGTCTGTACCCGTGGCGAGGGCACCTCGACGTGGTAGACCCCCCAGGGAACACGTCCCTGAGCCCCCGCAGGGATCAAATAGCCACTCACTTCCTCAGTCTGCAGATTCTTTACAGGACGGCGCCGCAGGGACGGCGAGACCTGCTTACAGCAGATTTGGAAGACGTTTGAAGCCCAGACGGCGTACAGACTGAATTTTAATGTGATCATGTGGTATAGACTATGCTATGGATGTTATCACTGATTTTTTGATATGATCATGTGATATAGACTATGCTATTGAGGTTATCCTGTTTTATTAACTCTGATATATTGTCCATTCTTCGACGTTTGGGGGGGGGGGGGTATGTAGCTCATGTATTTTTACCTACATATGTATAAGCACTATGGGATGCTTGTGATTGCATGTGTGGATTGACCTCATGTCTTAGAGGGGACAATATGTCTGGACCGCCTGTGGATAACAACAAGAAGACGGAGGTACGGCAATAAGGAGCTGAAAGGACTTCCTGACCTCCTGGAGCCCAGGCGGAGGACTGAAGGGCGCGGGGGGAGAGCTATTGTCAATAGGGGGTTTTGATAGTGATATGTGATTCTTCCTTTGTCCTTGACTGTATAAAAGAGAAGATTTTGACTCAGCTCTCTCTCTTGTGTTCTTGAGAGATAGCTGGGGATGTGAACACGACATTAAAACCTGAACTGAGAAATGATTCAGTCTTGTTATTTCACGCTCCCCACAGTTCAGTAGTTATTCACGAAAATGACATTTTCCGTAGTGGTGGCCACAGTTCCCCCCATACAGTGTTTGTGTGTACGTTTTCAGATTCCTTGACCACGAAAACATATGACTAGCAATTGGATTGACAATGATAGGATTAGTGGTTCAGTAGTTATTCAGGAAAATGGCATTTTCCATAATGGCGGCCACAGTTCCTCCCATACAGTGTTTGTGTGTATGTTTTCAGATTCCTTGACCACGAAAACATATGACTAGCAATTGGATTGACAATGATAGGATTAGTATTTCAGTAGTTATTCGGGAAAATGGCATTTTCCGTAATGGCGGCCACAGTTCCCCCCATACAGTGTTTGTGTGTACGTTTTCAGATTCCTTGACCATGAGAACATATGACTAGCTGTGGCGGCATGAGATAATAAGCGGCGAGCTGTGGTTTAAAAGTGGGTTTTTAAGGGAGTTTATTATCATTCATCCTGCCATCATAGAACTCACTCCAGCCCTGTGCAGGCAGGCTGGAGCGGGTCCTCAGGCTCTCGTGAGGAGACACAGAATGCGTGTCGTCAGAAGCAGTGGTCAGAGAGAGAGTGAGTTACAGAGCGATGCAGTTTAAATACCCAGTTACAGACAATACATGAAAGGCATGGGACATTTGCATCACAGTCAGAGCAGGAAGCATGAACGTTTGCATTTGAGTCATACATATCAACAGCGGAACTGGCAGGAAGAAGCTAGACAAAGAGCGGCTGCCTATTGATATCAATACACACATCTCATTGTTCTGCTAATTGCCCCAGCTGAGCGCTCTGCTTGTCCCAGTCTGTTGTGGGGGTCACCTACAGTACTCCCCCCCAGAGGGCTCAGTGGGGAGCTGAGGCCTCGATAGTCCGGCTTTGGAAGCGAGCTGCAGGGAAGGCTTTGTGCCGAGGAGGTGGAGGGAGGGGGTGGGGGTAGCAAGTGCCGGCCCAGGACGGCGAAATTGTTTGGGCTGCGCAAAAATTGCCTGTGGATCCGCGATGTTGAGGGGCTGTCCCGTTGAACGTGCGGAGGTCCACAGCAGCTGTAAGAAGAAAAATTAGTCTCTGACTCCTCTCGCGGCCATGAAGAAAAAAAGGAGCTGCAGCAGTGTGAGGGACTTGGCGTGTTGACTTTAGGTGCGCGCGCAGCCCTAAAGCCCTCGGGGACAGCTGACAGCTGAATTCCCTTGTGCGCCGTGGCTGAGACCATTAGAAAATCCTGTGAGCGAGCTGCGTGCGTGCTTCAGGTGTGTGAGCAGCCCTGAAGGTTCTGTGTGCAGCGGCGAAGAACGATGGCGGTCTGTGTGGAGCCGGTATTGTCCCGTGCGTGGTGCGCTGTCCTCATAACCCCCCGGTGTGCGTGCGGGGTTTGGTGCATGGCAGGACCACTGTAGAGGCGAGTCAGGGTCAGGGAGCTTGCTGGAGATCAGCGTCGTCGGCGCCGATGGTCATCCCTGTAAGCTGTTGCGTCGTTCGCTGTGTTGGGTCATGGTGCGTTGGAGCGGTGAGAGGGAGGAGACGATCTTTGTCCCTCGGGCTCGTGTCGATGCGTTGGAGCGGTGAGAGGGAGTAGGCGTTTTGTGTCCCTCGGCCGGTTCCAGCGTGGATGTGCAGATCTCAGGTAGGGATCGCACAATGACACTTTCTGCAGCTTTCCCGGTCGTGGATGAGCTCCGGAGAGTTCGCCTGGTGTTGGCTCTGCGTCGAGATCTCCCTGTAGCAGAAGGGAGGGCAGTCTATTTGCGTCAGGCTGCTGCGTTCGCTCGTCGTCGGAGAATCACCGCCGGGTGCTGCGTTTGTTTTCAGCGTGTTCTTTTCTACGTCGGGTCACCAGTGTGGCGGCATGAAATAAGAGCGAACTGAGAGTTTTTGAGGGATTTTATTAATCATACCGCCATCACGAGAACTCACTCCAGTGCCGTGCAGGCGCGCTGAAGCGAGCTCTCAGAGGCTCTCGTTAGGAGACACAGAATGCGTGTCGTCAGAAGCAGTGGTCAGAGAGAGAGTGAGTTACAGAGCGATGCAGTTTAAATACCCAGTTACAGACAATACATGAAAGGCATGGGACATTTGCATCACAGTCAGAGCAGGAAGCATGAACGTTTGCATTTGAGTCATACATACCAACAGCGGAACTGGCAGGAAGAAGCTAGACAAAGAGCGGCTGCCTATTGATATCAATACACACATCTTATTGTTCTGCTAATTGCCCCAGCTGAGCGCTGTGCTTGTCCCAGTCTGTTGTGGGGGTCACCTACACTAGCAATTGGATTGACAATGATAGGATTAGTGGTTCAGTAGTTATTCAGGAAAATGGCATTTTCCGTAATGGCGGCCACAGTTCCCCCCATACAGTGTTTGTGTGTACGTTTTCAGATTCCTTGACCATGAAAACATATGACTAGCAATTGGATTGACAATGATAGGACTAGTGGTTCAGTAGTTATTCACGAAAATGGCATTTTCCGTAATGGCGGTTTTCTTCTGGACGGTGATCCGGATCACCACCAAAATTTAATCAGGTTCAGGTTCAGGTTCAGGTTACTTTATTTGTACCCTTATTTAGATTTGTTTTGCAGTCTGGTGACATCCATATTTACAAGTCACTAATTACATTCAACATAGACACAAACACAGGCACACATCATACAAAATAAGTAAATATAAAATATATAAAATATATTTTTATAGCTTGTTCAACTCTTTGACAGCAGCAGGGACAAAGCTGTTTTTGTAGCGCTGGGTTTTGCTTTTTGGGACAGCAAACCTCCGTCTGGAGGGAAGAAGCTGAAAGTTGCAGTGCAAAGGGTGGGAGTCATCATTTAAAATCGAGTCAGCCATCCTCTGTACTTGTCTGGTGTACAGGGATGTCAGGCTCAGCTGTGACTCACCAAGCAAACGACTGGACCATCTAACTACCTGATCCAAGGATTTCCTCTGTTTCAGTTTTATCTGACCAAACCATGACATTAAAGAAAAGGATAAAACAGATTCAATAAAAACCCAATAAAACATAGTCATTATGGTTCGGTCAATTTGGAAGCGTGCCAGTTTCCTCAAACAATGCAAATTTTGCTGACCCTTTTTGCACACCCTTTCACAGTTCACTTCAAAGTTTAATTTACTGTCAATAATCGTCCCAAGATATTTGTACGATTGTACACATTCGGTGGTCTGGCCTTTTAGTATGGTGACTTTGTGCCTGGGAGTTTTCCTCCTAAAGTCAATAATCATATCTTTCGTTGTATTCGTTGTATTCAGCTGCAGGTAGGAATCCTCACACCAGTGAACAAAGTCATCAACTACTGGGCTGTGGCCACTCTCACCATCCTGGAGGAGACTGACAATGACTGAGTCATCAGCATACTTTATAATGTGTCTGTTGTCATGTCTGCTCCGACACATGTTTGTGTACAGGATGAAGAGTAGTGGTGACAACACACACCCCTGAGGAGAGCCAGTAGAAGAGCACTTTAGGTCAGACAATGTGCCATTGACCCTTACTCTCTGCGTCCTGTTGGTTAAGAAATCCAGAATCCAACCCACCAGATTATTGCTCAAATCAAATTGTTGCAGGAGCCTTTCAACTAAAATATAAGGTTGGATTGTATTAAAGGCAGAAGAAAAGTCCACAAATAAAAGCCTGGCATGTGTCCCATTAAAATCCAGATGTTTAAAAAGCATGTTAAACATAGTGACAGTGGCATCCTCCACTCCTCTGTGAGGCCTATAGGCAAACTGCAGGGGATCCAATGCATGTTCAGTCTGCCTTAGGACCTCACATCTGACCAGTTTTTCAAAAATTTTCATTAAAATTGAAGTCAAAGCAACTGGTCTAAAGTCATTTACCGTTTTAGGACAGCTGGATTTTGGAACGGGAACAACCACGGCATCTTTCCAGATCTTAGGCACATGTTGTGTCTGTAAGGACTTATTGAAAATGTAATGAAATATAGGACTCAGTTCATGTGCACAGGACTTTACCAGGCGCCCACATATATTATCAGGGCCCTGACTTTTGTTCACTTTTACAGCGCAGAACTCCCTTTTAACATCCTGCATCTCAATATTAAAGTGCTGATTGTCTTTGAGTTTCTGTTTCAAATCTTGGATTTCTGTGCTGAAATCAAAGGAGTCAAAACGACCATAAAAACAATTAAGAGCATTAGCCAGCTCTGTGTCTGAACTAAAACCATCTAAAAACACATGATTACTGCGCTCTGTGCTCTGAAGGCCTGCAATAGTTTTCATACTGGCCCAGGCCGAACCAAGTTTATTTGCTGCCATCTTGCTTTCCAACTCTGATTTATAATTCTGTTTTGCTCTTAAAATTTCGGCCTTCAGCTCCTTAGTGGCAACCTGTAGCTCAGAAACAGACCCCTGTTTAAAGGCAAGTGCTTTCCTCTGTAAGCAGGATTTAACTGATTTAGTAACCCATGGTTTGTTGTTGGGATATATTTTGACACGTTTACGTGGAACAATCTTATTTTGACAGTAAGCCATGTATGAGCATGTGAGCTCAGCCAGAGAGTCCAAATCATCCCTGCAGGCCATTATCAACATCTCCCAGTCTGTACAGTCAAAGCATTCCTGGAGGCTGTGCTCTGAATCTTCTGTCCACACATCAATGTCTCTCATCTCCACCTTGCCTCTTCTAAGAGCAGTTTTATATGTGGGCAGCAAATGTACACAGTTGTGATCTGAGGATCCTAAAGGAGGAAGGGGGAGTGATTTATAGGCCCTCTCTATGGATCCATAGCACAGGTCCAATGTCTTTTTTCGCCTGGTTGGGCAGGAGACATACTGATGAAAGTTTTTAAGTGTCTTCTTTAAAGAAACATGGTTAAAATCCCCAAGAATGAAGTTTGGCGCCTCTGGAGAAATTGACTGCAGCCGCTGGATCACATCAAAGATGGTTCTGGAGGTGGAGTCAGCGTCTGCCCTCGGATGAATGTACACGGTTGTGATGAAAATTTGGGGAAACTCGCGAGGCAAATAAAAGGGGCGTAGTGACACAGACAGCAGTTCCACATCGGGTCTACAGATGCGCTCTCTGACCGTGACAGATGTGCAGTACTGCTTATTAATGTATAAACATACACCGCCCCCCTGACGCTTCCCCGTTACCTCTTCCTGCCGATCCGAGCACAGCGGGGCTCCAAAGCCGTCAATCCACAGGTCTGCATCTCGGTCATGCGCAGTAAGCCAAGATTCAGTGAAAGCCATGACGCAGCAGTTCTTAAAATCCTTCTGGTAGCGTACATTTCCTTGAATTTCATCCACCTTTTTTCTCACAGACTGTGCATTCCCAAAAATTATCGAAGGAAGAGGAATGTTACCAAACTGATGTCTTCTAAGGCGCGATTTCACACCTCCACGTCTTCCACGCTTCCTTCTGCCGCCTCTCTTTTCACCGCTGTGTCCGTCTCTCAAAATAAAGTCCGGCAGTTGCGGCTTAGGCTCAATCACAGACGCTGCATCAGCTGTGTTTAAGTGTAGCAACACGTCCCTGGAATATTGTATTCTGCCCGCTATTCTGCTCGCCATGGAGCCGAACGCATTTACTTCAGAGACAAAGAGCCACAGCACAGATAGCAACAGTGCGAGAGAGGAGAGGAAATCCATGTTGTAGATACCAGGGAGCTCTTCGCCATATATTCCCACAAACACTCCAGGGCAGAAACGACACAGAGGATTTTATAAAAACATATAAATGTACACAAAAGCACACACACACACACACACACACACGCACTAATTCACCAGCTGCCGGTCGCTGCGTGCGCATGCGCCCAACTCAACAATGCGCCCAACAATCAGTTCTTCCTTGTACCATTTCCAACAACGCCTGAAAATTTCATCGAAATCCGTCCAAAACTTTTTGAGTTATCTTGCTAACCAACAGACAGACAAACAGACAAACCCGGCAAAAACATTACCTCCTTGGCAGAGGCAATAAAAAGAAACAAATACAGAAAACAAGCGAACAACATATAGCAGACAATAACACACATAATGGGTCAATAGTTGGGGGATCACAAAAAAGTTATTTACACTGAATTGTAAAGTGTTAAATGGTATTGTATGGTGTCTATAGCAGACCATTGCACCTGGTTGTATTGCATGATGCCCAAGGCACTACAAGTTACTTCATACGGTGCATCCGGAAAGTATTCACAGCATTTCACTTTCTGAACATTTTATGTTACAGCCTTATTCCAAAATGGAATAAATTCATTTTTTGCCTCAAACTTCTACACATAACACCCCATAATGACAATCCGTCCATCCATCCATCCATCTTCTACCCCGGATCGCGGAGGCAGCAGTTCAAGCAGAGAAGCCCAGACTTCCCTCTCCCCAGCCACCTGCTCCAGTTCTTCAGAGGGGATACCAAGGCGTTCCCAGACCAGCTGGGAGACATAGTCTCTCCACCGAGTCCTGGGTCTGCCCCGGGGTCTCCTCCCAGTGGGACGTGCCTGAAACACCTCAAGTGGGAGGCGTCCAGGAGGCATCCTAATCAGATGCCCATACCACCTCAACTGACTCCTTTCAATGTGGAGGAGCAGCGGTTCTACTCTGAGCCTCTCCCGGATGACTGAGCTCCTCACCCTATCTCTGAGGGTGAGTCCAGCAATCCTACGGAGAAAGCTCATTTCAGCCGCTTGTATCCGCGGTCTCGTTCTTTCGGTCATTACCCAAAGCTCATGACCGTAGGTGAGAGTAGGAACGTAGATTGACTGGTAAATCGACAGCTTTGCCTTAGAACTAAGCTCCCTCTTCACCACAACAGACCGGTACAACGTCCGCATCACTGCAGATGCTGCTCCAATCCGTCTGTCGATCTCTCGCTCCATTTTCCCCTCACTCGTGAACAAGACCCCAAGATACTTAAACTCCTCCACTCGGGGCAGGAGCCTGTCCCCAACCCGGAGAGGACAATCCACCTTTTTCCGGCTGAGGATCATGGACTCGGACTTGGAGGCGCTGATTCTCATCCCGGCCGCTTCACACTCAGCGGCAAACCGTCCCAGCAAGAGCTGTAGGTCATTGCTGGATGAAGCCAACAGGACAACATCATCTGCAAACAACAGAGATGACATCCTGTGGTCACCAAGCATGACACCCTCCATTCCCTGGCTGCGCCTAGAAATCCTGTCCATAAAAATTATGAACAGGATTGGAGAAAGATCAGAGAAGGCAAGGACAGCTTCAGGAAGAAGATGGAGGACAAGCTGCAACAGAGCGACATCAGCGGGGTCTGGAGAAACCTCAAAACCATCTCGGGGCTCCAGAATACCTCCCCCCAGGCCACAGGGGGCAGGGAGTGGGCGAACAACCTGAATCTGTTTTTCAATAGATTTGACCAACCGCCCTCCCCCCTGACTGCACAACAACCACTGCTGCCTCTAAAGAAATCAAGTCCTGCTGCCCACTCCCCACTCCACCAACACCCCCCCACTCCCAACACACAGCCCCCCATCCTGACCCTGACCAGGACCCAGGTGAGGACGGAGCTGAGGAAGATCAAGGCGAGGAAGGCGCCGGGACGGAACGGCATCAGCGCAAAGCTCCTCAAGTCCTGTGCAGACCAGCTGTGTGAGATTGTGACGTATATCTTCAACATGAGCCTGAAACTGGGGAGGGTACCACAGCTGTGGAAAACATCTTGTGTGGTACCTGTACCAAAAACTTCCCACCCCAAAGACCTGAACAGCTACAGACCGGTGGCCTTGACGTCCCACTTGATGAAGACCCTGGAGAGACTGCTCCTTGCTCACCTCCGCCCCCTGGTGGAACCAGCGATGGATCCACTCCAGTTCGCCTACCAGCATGGCATTGGGGTGGAGGATGCGGTGATCTTCCTCCTTCACCGTTCTCTGTCCCACCTGGAGAAGCCCGGGAATATGGTGAGGATCATGTTCTTTGACTTCTCCAGTGCTTTCAACACCATCCAACCGATGATCCTGAAGGACAAGCTGCTGCGCGCAGGGGTGGACCAGCACCTGTCATCATGGATCCTGGACTACCTCACGAACCGGCCTCAGTTTGTGAGAACCCGGGACTGTGTGTCCGACACGATCATCAGTAGCACAGGGGCCCCCCAGGGAACGGTGCTGGCTCCCTTCCTGTTCACTCTTTATACTGCGGACTTCTCACACAACACAACACACTGCCATCTACAGAAGTTCTCTGATGACTCTGCGATCGTTGGCCTCATCTCCAATGGAGATGAAGCTGAATACAGAGGGCTTATCCAGGACTTCGTGGACTGGTGCCATCGGAACTGCCTCCAGATCAACGCGAGGAAAACTAAGGAGCTGGTGGTGGACTGCCGCAGGCATGGGCAGCCCCTCACAGTACCAGTAAATATACAGGGAACAGACATCGAGATGGTGACATCCTATAAGTACCTGGGTATTCATCTGAACAATAAACTAGACTGGTCACACAATACTGATGCACTCTACAAGAAGGGACAGCGCAGGCTGTTCCTGCTGAGGAGACTCAGGTCTTTTGGTGTACAAGGGGCGCTGCTGAAGTCATTCTATGACACGGTGGTGGCATCAGCCATCACTTTTGGAGTGGTCTGCTGGGGCAGTGGCATTACTGCAGCCGATAGGAAGAGACTGAACAAACTGATTAAGAAAGCTAGCTCTGTCCTGGGGCAGCGCCTTGATCCGATGGAGGAGATAGGAGAGAGAAGGACGGTGGCTAAACTGTCATCTCTGCTGGAGTCCGAGTTCCACCCTATGCAGGACATACTGAATGCACTGAGGAGCTCATTTAGCAGCAGACTACATCATCCCAGGTGCACAACCGAGAGGTTTCGTAGGTCCTTCCTACCAACGGCTGTCAGACTGTACAACCTAAGCAGGGCTGCTCGCAGAGATAGCAAAAAGACGTAACAAACTAATAGTTTTTTGAATGCAAAAGATGCAATAGACTTACACAATGGTCCCCTCCGGCATACAACTAGGAACTTACCGGTCGCTATGGAGGGTGAGAATATGTATGGGCACATAATCATACCATGTAGGATAACTAAGTAGACGGTTATGCTGTTTCATTCCATCTAGCAACAATGCTCTGCACTGTGTGTGTTTATATATTTACATATTTATTCCATCTAGCTACATTGCTCCGCACTGTGTGTGTTTATATACTTGCATATTTATTCCACCTAGCTGCAATGCTCCGTACTGTGGGTGTTTATATATTTACATATTTATTCCATCTAGCTACAATGCTCTGCACTGTGTGTTCATATATTCATATATTTATTCCATCCAGCTACAATGCTCTGCACTGTGTGTCTGTGTGTGTGTGTGTATATATATATATTTTATAGTAATACGTACATATGTATATTAGCTGCTCTTGCTTGCTTGTTTTTTTTTTTTTGTTGTTTTTTTTTTTTTTTTTTCTTGCCTTCTGATTGTTGCTCTGAGTGTTGCTATCCCTGTGCTGTTGCAATCCTGGAATTTCCCCGTTGTGGGACTAATAAAGGCTTATCTTATCTTATCTTATCTTAACAAAGGGCAGCCCTGGCGGAGTCCAACTCTCACTGGGAATGACTCCGACCGAGTGTTGGCAATACGAACTAAACTCTCACAACGGTCGTACAGAGACCGAATAGCTCGTAACAACAAGCCCGATACCCCATACTCCCGAAGCACCCCCACAAAAATCCACGAGGGACGCGGTCAAATGCCTTCTCCAAGTCCACAAAACACATGTAAACTGGTTGGGCAAACTCCCACGAACCCTCAAGAATTCTCGAGAGGGTAAAGAGCTGGCCCGATGTGCCACGGCCAGGACAAAAACCACATTGCTCCTCCTGAATCCGAGGTTCGACCAACGGCCGGACTCTCCTCTCCAGTACCTTGGCATAGACCTTCCCAGGGAGGCTGAGGAGTGTGATCCCTCTAAAGTTGGAGCACACCCTCCAGTCCCCTTTTTTGAAGAGAGGAACCACCACCCCGGTTTGCCATGCCAAAGGCACTGCCCCCGACCTCCACGCAATGTTGCAGAGGCGTGTCAACCATGACAACCCAACAACATCCAGGGCCTTGAGGTACTCGGGGCGAATCTCGTCCACCCCCGGGGCCCGGCCACCAAGGAGATTTTTAACCACCTTGGCGACCTCAGCCCCTGTGATAGGCGAGTCATCCCCCTCGTCCCCAAACCCTGCTTCCTCTGTGGAAGGCGTATCAGTGGGATTGAGGAGATCCTCGAAGTATTCCTTCCACCGCCCGACGATATCCCCAGTTGAAGTCAACAGTGTCCCATCCACACCATACACAGTGTGGACGAGGAGCTGCTTTCCCCTCCTGAGCCGCCGAACAGTTTGCCAGAATCTCTTTGAAGCCGACCGAAAGTCTTGTTCCATGGCCTCACTGAACTCCTCCCATACCCGGGTTTTTGCTTCAGCAACCACCCGAGCTGCACTCCGCTTGGCCTGCCGGTACACCTCAGCTGCTTCGGGAGTCCCACAAGCCAACCAAGCTTGATAGGACTCCTTCTTCAGCTTAATGGCCCCCCTCACCACTGGTGTCCACCACTTGGTTTGGGGGTTGCCACCACGAGATGCACCGACCACCTTGCGGCCGCAGCTCTAGGCCGCTGCTTCAACAACAGAGGTGGAGAACATGGCCCATTCAGACTCCATGTCTCCAGACTCCCTCGGAATGTAGTTGAAGTTCTTCCGGAGGTGGGAGTTGAAGACTTCCCGGACAGGGGCCTCAGCCAGACGCTCCCAGCACACTCTCACTATACGTTTGGGTCTACCAGGTCTGAATGGCTTCCTCCCCTGCCATCGGATCCAACTCACCACCAGGTGGTGATCAGTTGACAGCTCTGCACCTCTCTTTACTCGGGTGTCCAAGACATACGGTCACAGGTCTGATGATACGATAACAAAATCGATCATCGACCTGCAACCTAGGGTGTCCTGGTGCCAGGTGCACATATGGACACCCTTATGCTTGAACATGGTGTTCGTTATGGACAGACTGTGGTTAGCACAGAAGTCCAATAACTGAACACCACTCGGGTTCAGATCGGGGAGGCCGTTCCTCCCAATCACCCCCCTCCAGGTTTCACTGTCGTTGCCCACGTGCGCATTGAAGTCCCCCAGTAGGACGATGGAGTCTCCAGGAGGAGCACCCTCCAGCACCCCAGTCACAGACTCCAAAAAGGGTGGGTACTCTGAAACATCATTTGGTGCATAGGCACAAATGATGGTCAGGACCCGTTTCCCAACCCGAAGGTGCAGGGAAGCAACCCTTTCGTCCACCGGGGAAAACTCCAATATAGAGGCAGCAAGGTGGGGCGATACAAGAATACCCACCCCTGCTCGTCGCCTCTCGCCCGGGGCAACTCCAGAAAAGGCCAAGCTCCAGCCCCTCTCCAGGAGACTGGTTCCGGAACCGGAGCTGTGTGTTGAGGTGAGGCCGACTATATCTAGCCGGTATTGCTCAACCTCGTACACCAGCTCAGGCTCCTTCCCCACCAGAGAGGTGACATTCCACGTACCAAAATCCAGTTTAGAAAGCTTGGGATCAGTCCGCCAAGGTCTCCGCCTTTGACCGCCACCTAATCCACATAGCACCGGACCCCCATGATCCCTCCTGCAGGTGGTGAACCCACTGGAGGGCGGACCCATGTAACTCCTTCGGGCTGAGCCCGGCCGGGTCCCATGGGTGGAAACCCGGCCACCAGACGCTAGCCTTCGAGCCCCTCCCCCAGGCCTGGCTCCAGGGTGGGGCCCCGGTAACCCCATACCGGGCGGGGTACACTGAATCCTTGATATAAAATTTATCATGAGAGTCTGTTGGATTGTTCTTAGTCTGGCCCTTCACCCAGGACCAGTTTGTCCTGGGTGAAGGGCCAGGACAAAGTGGCAATATGAAAAACAAATGACAATATGTAAAACAATTTTTTTGAGATTTTTGCAAATTTATGAAAAATAAAAAAAACTAAGAAATCACATGTACATACGTAAGTATTCACAGCCTTTGCTCAATACTGTGTTGATGGACCTTTGGCATCAATTACAGCCTCGAGTCTTTTTGAATATGATGCCACAAGCTTGGTTCACCTATCTTTGTGCAGTTTGGCCCATTCCTCTTTGCAGCACCTCTCAAGCTACGTCAGGTTGGATGGGAAGCATCGGTGCACAGCCATTTTCAGATCTCTGTTCAGTTGGATTCAAGTCTGGCCTCTGGCTGGGCCACTCAAGGACATTCACAGAGTTGTCCTGAAGCCACTCCTTTGATATTTTGGCTGTGTGCTTAGGGTTGTTGTCCTGCTGAAAGATGAACCGTTGCCCCAGTCTGAGGTCAAGAGCGCTTTGGAGCAGGTTTTCATCCAGGATGTCTCTGTACATTGCTGCATTCATCTTTCCCTCTATCCTGACTACTCTTCCAGTTCCTGCTGCTGAAAAACATCCCCACAGCATGATGCTGCCACCACCATGCTTCACTGTAGAGATGGTATTGGCCTGGTGATGAGAAGTGCCTGGTTTCTTCCAAATGTGATGCCTGGCATTCACACCAAAGAGTTCAATCTTTGTCTCATCAGACCAGAGAATTTTGTTTCTCATCGTCTGAGAGTCCTTCAGGTGCCTTTTGGCAAATTCCAGGCAGGCTACCATGTGCCTTGTACTAAGGAGTGGCTTCCATCTGGCCACACTACCACACAGGCCTGATTGGTGGGTTGCTGCAGAGATGGTCGTCCTTCTGGAAGGTTCTCCTCTCTGCACAGAGGAACGCTGGAGCTCTGACAGAGTGACCATCGGGTTCTTGGTCACCTCCCTGACTAAGGCCCTTCTCTCCCGATCGCTCAGTTTAGACGGCTGACCAGCTCTAGGAAGAGTCCTGGTGTTTCCAAACTTCTTCTATTTATGGATGGAGGCCATTGTGCTCACTGGGACCTTCAAAGCAGCAGAAATTTTTTTGTATCCTTCCCCAGATTTGTGCCACAAGACAATCCTGTCTCGGAAGTTTACAGACAATTTCTCTGACTTCATGCTTGATTTGTGCTCTGACATGCACTGTCAACTGCGGGACCTTATACAGACAGGTGTGTGCCTTTCCAAATGAGATGAGATGAGATGAGATTCAACTTTATTGTCATTACACATGTATGAATACAAGGTAACGAAACGTGACTTGGCATTTGGGCACGCTCTGCAGAGCGCATCCAAGGCCGCCAAAGCCGCTAATCACGTCCAATCAACTTAATTTTTCACAGGTGGACTCCAATTAAGCTGTAGAAACATCTCAAGAAGGATCAGTGGAAACAGGATGCAACTGAGCTCAATTTTGAGCTTCAAGGCAAAGGCTGTGAATACTTATATACATGTGATTTCTTAGTTTTTTTATTTTTGATAACTTTGCAAAAATCTCTAAAAGCTTTTTTCACATTGTCATTGTGGGGTATTGTGTGTAGAATTTTGAGGAAAAGATTGAATTTTATTCATTTTGGAATAAGGCTGTAGCATAACAATGTGGAATAAGTGAAGTGCTGTGAATACTTTCTGGTTGCACTGTATGCAGAAGTAGAGGGGGCGTGACTCAAGCTCTCTATTAGTATATTTTACAGTGTTGTCCCAATTTAATCACTGATGTTTCTTCAAATCAAGTACTTCTATATTGCCTTGTTAAAAAACAATCTCATTCAACATTAATCATAAAAGGATAGATTTAGATGTTTTTAGATTCCTTTATTAGTCCCACAATGGGGAAATTAAGGGCATCCTCATGAGCAGATGAGGCAGCCACTGGTGTGGCACCCAACCCTTTCACCATTCACACACACATTCACACCTGGGGCCACTGTAGAGTCTCCAGTTAACATAAATTGCATGTTTTTGGCATGTGGGAGGAAACTAGAGAAATCCCGGAGTAAACCCACGCAGACACGGGTAGAACATGCAAACTCTACACAGATCACTGTTGGTCAGGGACTGGGATCGAACCCAGGATCCCCGGCCAAGGGTGAGTTGCTGTACTAACCACTCTGCCACCAAGCTGCCCAGAGGTAGAGTGTGCTGACCAGACTGCTGGACCAGTTGCTGGTGTCTTCACTTGGTCATGCAGAACATCAAGTCCATCCTACCTACCTCCCACGACCCATCTCAGTTTGCATACAGGTCAAACAGATCCACAGAAGACGCCATCTCTGCTGCTCCCCATCCAGCCCTCACCCACCAGGACTCAAAGAACTCCTACATGTGAATGCTGTTCTTGGACTTCAGCTCAACATTCAACACAATCATCCCCCAGCACCTAATACAACAACTCAGACACTTGGGACTCAAGACCTCTCTCTGCACAGAACGTGCGGGTTGCCAGCAACACCTCCAAGACCATCGCACTGAGCACAGGGGCCCCACAAGGGTGTGTGCTTAGCCCGCTGCTCTTCACCCTGCTGACCCATGACTGTGTACCAGCCTACAGCACCAACCATATCATCAAGTTTGCGAATGACACGACGGTAGTGGGCCTTATCACGAACAATGAGGAGGCCAACTACAGAAATGAGGTGAACCAACTGGTCCAGTGGTGTAAAGACAATAATCTCTTCCTGAACGTGGGAAAAACCAAGGAGATTGTGGTTGACTTCAGGAGGGGACACACACAGCATCCCCCTCTGATCATCAGTGGAGCAGCTGTGGAGAGGGTGAGCAGCACCAAGTTCCTGCGGGTGCACATCTCTGAGGACCTCTCCTGGTCCAACAACACCACATCACTGGCGAAGGCGGCTCAAACTCGTCTCCATTTCCTCCACAAACTGAGGAGAGCACAAGTCCCACCCCCCATCATGTGCTCATTCTACCGGAGCACCATTGAGAGCATCCTCACCAGCTGCATCACAGTGTGGTATGGAAGCTGCACCGCCTCCTGCCGGAAGACACTACAACGCACAGTGAAAGCTGCCACCAAGATCATCAGTGCCCCCCCCCTCCCCCGGACATCTATCTCACCTGCAGATCTATCAATATTGCAGGCGACACCTCCCACCCCTCACACTCCCTCTTCAGCCCCCTGCCCTTGGGGAAAAGGTACCGGAGCCTCCGGGCCCACTCCACAAGACTGCTAAACAGCTTTGTTCATCAGGCCATCAGGACCCTGAACTCTATCCTCTCCCCCCACCCCTCCCCCCGGACCGTAATGTGCTCACCCGCACAATAACTCTCTCAGCTGTTTGCACAGAAAGACTGGCACACCAGTATGTCTCTGCACCTTACTGCAACCAGTTGCACAAATGTCATACCTGCTGCTGTCTGTTACTGAAATATTGATCATGTGCAGTCTAATCTATCACTGTCTGCACCTACACTACCGCAATGAACTTGCAATACCGATATTACTGCTCTACTTTTTTCTGTATATAGGATTGCTGGGTTTTATTGTTCATCTTTATTTGCACTATGGGATGTCTGGGTTTTATCTTTGTCATTATTTGCTCTATGGGTAGCATTACTGTACATAGACTGCTGTTCCAGCTTTATTCCTTTTTTATATTGCACACACCACTGAAGAGAGAGAAACGGCATTACAATTCTCCTGTATGTCCTTTATGTATAGTAGTATTGACAAAAAATCATTCATTCAAGATTCAATGAGTCTTGAATCTTACATCCTTTGCAGAAAAGTGAAGCTCTTCTTCCTTGATTTTGGGTGCTGCCATCTTCTGTTTTTGAAGCCAGACTCTGTGCAGTAGCAACCGGGAAGGGACGCGTCCAACACCGAGTTCCTGCTCATGTGACCTACCCATTACAGTCTACGCAGCAGCTCCCTCAGTCACAGCTGCACTCAATCGTGAACACACACCCATTGTTAACTAAATAAAACTGAACTGATATGAAAAACAAACGCTTGAACAGACGCCACCATGATAAGAACTACCTACAAGGACAGAAACCTTGTTTTGGCAAAAAAATATTGGAGTATTTTGGGTTTTCATTTTTGGCAAAAGGCTGCCCACTATAATGGGTGGGGAGGTACGACTTATCTCTTACTGCAGCCAGCCACCAGAGGGCAACAGAGGTATGCAGCCTTCATTTTGGAGAGGGAAAAGCTGTAAACATGGTGCAGGCATTGCCATCTGGGGGAAAATAGCCATCGGTGGAGCAACAAATCAGTTTTTGCACTAGGACCACCACCGGTAGAAATTAGTCCTTGGTCAGGATCCTTCATTCAATGTGATGTTTTTGATTTTTTTCCAAGTCTGTATCTTTTTCAGAGTGCAGCCAGTCTACCGTCCAAAACAAATAGTCCCCAGCCCTCAGAAGGCAGAGAAAGCCACATACAGACACAGATCGAGGCCCTCAGTGGTAAGAAGCACAACTGAGCTACAGTAGGACACATGGAATTACAATTGTCTGTCTGCCACTGATTCATAAAAAAATGGTTTTAAGGTTTGGATTATTCTCATCTCTACAGCAGAAGAAGACCCCGTTTGCCTCCCAGATCAGCCCAAAACAAAGGTGGTTAGGTCCCAGGTGGTGGATTTGCAGCTGTATACACCTCTGGGTGGCGTCTTCTACTGTGATGCATTTCATCTCCCACCTCAAGCCCACCGTGTCCGTGGTTGGGAAATTAGACAGGTGAGTAGAACATAAAACTTCCATTATGTTTACACCTGCCTGCCTCAGTCATCTTCACCCTCTGTTACCTTTTTTTTTTTTTTTTTATTGGAAGTTGTTGAACACAGGGCTGCAGGTGTTCCACTACCCCACTGAGAAGTCAAGCCTAGATGACAGCGAGGCTCACACTTGTCCCTCTGTCGGAGTGTCTGTGACACTTCCCGACTTTGTCGTCTTCTTGGAAACACCACAGGTGGCACGGTGGGATGCTGAAGGTAGGATGGATGGCGACACACAGTGTAAAATACTCAAACCAACAGACCATAGGACCAAAAAGTCTCTTGCATTGAAACTGGCTTCTCTTCCAGGTAAACAGTGGAGGACGGATCGTATCACAGACGTCTCCTATAATGAGAACAAGAACAAAATCTCCTTCAAGATGGACTCCTTCCAAGCCTTTGCGCTGATACAGGAAACGTACGCCAACCTGCCCTTCCAGAGCTGGGAGCTCCGTCCGCTGGGTCAGGACTCGGCTCTCTACACAGTTAATGGAGCTCTCATCACCGTCAGCATCACGATTCAGGTCAGACTGGAAACTACACACGTGACTGAGGAGTTGCAGTCTGACCTCCAATGCTCGTGTCTGTAAAATCCACAGGGTGATCAGTGTATGTTGCAGCTGGAGCAGCAGAAGGACCTATCTCACCTGGTGGGCCGGTGGATGAGTGGTCCTGCTCTGCAGAGAGCCATGCTCAGAGCAGGAGTTAACATCTTTGTCAATGAGTTCACAGACAAATATGTGAGCAACTGTAAGAAGGTCTGAAAACTCAGTTCTGCAGCACTGCTTTTTGGATGTTTCTTTACGTCTCACAGTTACAGTCCCAACATTTTTTGCATCCTTATAGAATATTCTGGGGGTTTTTTTCTCTTCATTAGGACCCACTCACAGAACATGCTGCCTATGAACAGATGGCTCTCTTAGCTTCTGCCTGTGCTTTCTCCTGGAGCAAGTGGAATGCCAAATGTGAAAGTGAACATCTGGTCATGCAGGTACCAACACACACAGTTACAAATAATTTACCCGTCCCCCACCCCCCCCCACCCCACCCCCAAGGCTGTGAAATGACTTTTTCCTGATGATCCACAAATACTGCAACTCATTGGTGGGTAGTAACTAGTTACATTTGCTGAAGTACCTGTAGTCTAGTGACTTCTTCACATAATTGTACTTTACTATTACTGCAGGAGACCTTTTACGCTTTAGTACATCTATGAAGGAAAAAACTACACTGTAAGGAGAATTAACAATGCTGACATGTCTTTTTTTAAATAAGCCCTCATTTTATTGATTTTTCTCAATATTTTGTTTGTTCTGCATACTATGAGATGTTTTGGGGTTTTTAATTTCTTATTACCATACGAATAAATTGGCATGATACTGCTGTCTCAGTGTGGTCAGGTTGATTCATTTGGCCGTGTGTGTGACCTGCTTGGTGTTTAATCTTGCCCCCCCTCATTGAGTTACACACCCCTCGTCTAGAAAGTCATAAGGTCACTGTCCACAGTTAATTTCACAAACCTGAGATTAAAACAGCAACACATATTTAGATTTCTCTGTTGCACCCATCTGAACCTCTCACAGGCATGCGAGCACCCCGGGCCCACCCCTGTGCCTGAGGAATCGTGGATTCACTACCTGCTGGGTGCTCAGAAGAGTCAGAAGCTGGCGATCACAGAGAAGAGTGAAGCCTTCTCTCTAGACCACTACACCGGCAGCGAGTTTCACTCTACCTTAATCCATATGCTCTGGGACGACATGAGGCCAGACGGCATAGTGAGGAGCACAAAGTCCCATCATCTGTTTGTGGATACAGTGCAGAGTCTGTTGTGTGCCACCAGGCCCCTGATGTATTCTTAATCTGTGTCAACTTCACAGTGCATCTGCTTCTAAAAGATGTCTTAATTGCTGATATTTGAAATTTCATTTCACTGTTGGGGGGCCAACAGAACATTTTCTTAAGTATTACTGTATTATTGTTGTCTGGGCTGTTTCGAGCTTTTGTGGAGAAGTTTTGGAATGCAGAAGAGTTCAAATCATTTGCAATGGTGAGACAAAAAATCTTTTCCAACAAAAATAATGCAAAATGAACTTGGTTCATTGTCTAGATGAAAAGAAAACGCATAGAATGATAATTTAACTGACATCCATAAGAACACTGCAAATGTACAAGAAAAAAAGGACATTTACAAAAAAAGCAAATTTGAGAAAAGGACATTTACAAAAAGGAAAAAAAATTGAGAAGTTACAAATTTATGGTGGAAAAAGTCAAACTTCCAATAAGTTGTAAGTTTGCACAAATTTTTTTTGGGGGGGGAAAACACTGCAAATTTACCAGAAAAATAGTAGCAACTTTGAGAGAAAAGTTACAAATTTATGAATAAAAAAAAGTAGCAAATTTAATCAGAAAAAAGATGCAAATTTACCAGAAAACATAATTTTGTGATTAAAAAAGTCAAATTTTTGAGAAGTTACAGCTTGACAAGAAAAGTTGCAATTATAAAAAAAACAGCAAACTTACTACAAAAAGTTGTAAATTTACAAGAAACATTACAAAAAAAACCCATGAAAACATTTCAAGCTTGAGAAAAATATTGCCAATTTACATGAAAAATGTAGCAAATTTGTGAGAAAAAAAAGTTAAATTTAGGATTTAAAAAGTATCAAATTTACAAGATAAAAGTTGCAAACTTATGGAAAAACAAATTTACTCAAAAAACCCAAAACCCTGAACTTGCAAGATTTACCAAAAAACATTTACAAGAAAAAAAGTTTTACAAGAACAAAGCAACTGAAAAAAATGCAAATTTACAAGAAAAAAAATTACAGTTTTACAAACTGTTGCAAATTTGAGAAAAAAGTTAAATTTATGATTTAAAGTAAAATTCACAAGAAGGTGCAAGTTTACAAGAAAAAAATGAGAAAAACACTGCAAATTTATAAGAAAAAAAAAGTTTTGTTGCAAAAACATTTTTGAGAGAAAAGTTACAAGTGATGAAAAAAGTTGCACATTTACAGGAAAAAGTCAATTTACAAGAAAAATGTACATTTGTGATAAATTTTTTTTTAGAAAAAGTGAAATTTTCAAGTTGCAGTTACGAGAATAAAAATATTCTTTTGCATTTGTGATTAGCAGTGGTGCTTCAAAAATATTTTATTCACTTATATAACATACTGTAGAAAGGGCATCATCCCCATGATTTACCTCCATGATGAGATACACAGAAGCACACAAACACACATGGTAACATAGGCTACTTTATTTGTGCAAAGATCATACAACTTCTTTGGAACATACAAAAGTGTATGAAGTTGAAAATAGTGACAACCACAGCAAAACTTTAAAAGAAAATTTAATTTAAAAAAAAACCTTTGGTGTTAAAACAAGACAATCCACAATTATAAGTTAACAAAAATAAACATATTGACATATTCCCACTAAAAACTAGCAAACTCATAAATAGCTATTTCCTTACGCTTAAGTTTTATTACCAGTGTTTATAGACTAATAGTTTATTATAAAAAAATCCTCTGCAACCAATGAGGAAATGAATGTAAAACCCTATTAAAAAGGCTGCCAGTCCCCTGGATCCTCACGGACATGAAATGTGTTTAAAAAGCCACGTCAGGAGCGGCTCACTCTTATCAGTGCTTTGTTCTCATATAGTTTAGACATGATTCGTTAATGCTGGGCCAGGCTGATTGGAAAAGCTGTGTCAGCTCCAGGTTGAGCAGCAGTACTCAGCTTCATGATGTGTTAACAGGATGAGCAGCCAATCGTAAAGGACCTATAACTGCTTCTTCTTGTAAACACAGACACATGCGCGCACACAAACACACACACACAAAAAAACTAACTTAGCAAACGTGATGTGATGCATAAAATCCTCTGTGGGGTCAGCTATCCCCCGAGACCTGGCCTGTGCTGTCAACGCAAGTCTTATTTTGGGAATCTTCAGGCACGAGTAAACATCTCAGCAGCCTCTGCTCAGTGGTACACTTCTGTTTTCCCATCACCACTTCAGAAGGCTGACGAGCAGTAGCACCATCCATCCCCGGGGACCTGGGCTAGACGGGGGGCTGTCCGTTGTGCCGGAGCCCTGTGTAGGGCCACAAAAACTGCTGGATGGTCATCCAGGAATCCCCGGTCCCTACGGGGGCCGCATCCACCGCTGGCTGCATCACCAGACTGGCCAGCAGTGCGAGGAGACCTGCAGAATGATTGATCAGATCTAATGATCCAATTTGTTTTATAGTCAAATCAAAAATGTCAGCAGTCACAGGAGAATGGCCAGACCGTTCTGAGCTGATAGAAAGACAACAGCAACTTAAAGACCCATCGTTACAACCCAGGTCTGCAGGAGAGCATCCCTGAACACACAGCACTTCAATCTTAAAGATGCGTTGTGTAATTACACAACACACTCAGATTAAAAAAATGCAAATATTTTCCATTTACACTGGTCATGACTCTCTTTCAAAACATTTGGGATAACCTACAGAAGGATGTGTGTAATAAGTGCAACATATAATCTTAGAAAGACATTAATATTTGTTCAAAATGGCTGCCTACATTGAAAGCCCTTCCTGTGTGTATATAAAAACTAATTTTATGATACAGAATAAGTACATAGCAATGAAATCAAAATGATGAATTAGTGCTGCATTAAGGGGCAGATTTACTAAGGTAGTGCAAATTAGCGAGTGCACAAATTCGACAGAGCGCCTCAGGGAGTGGCCAATTTTTGCAAGTGATCTAACAAAACGCAAAATTATGAACACAGACGCAAACACTTCATTTCAATAATGCCCACCCATCCACCCATAAGAGCACCGCAAAACTGCGCACAGGCACACCCTGATGAGGAAGCGGGTCATCAACACAGGCACAGCCAGTTCGGAGGACCATAATATAGGTTTTTTTTTTAAGCTTTTGTTTAAGCGCAAACCCCAATAAAATAGTTTATATTTGTTCAGAATACATCAAAATTTTGATTTTCATTTCACATGGCAGACTTCTTTGTTTAATATGTATAAATTAAGGACTGCTCATGAATAAATTGATTATTGATCGTGTTTATTTTATTAGCACAAGAACCGTCAAGATGGTCTGATGGAGACTCTGGGCTTTTGTTATGTGAATAGCTTTGTTTTAAAATCTACAGGTCCCCAATTCCATGACCTTTCATAAATACTGTATGTGCATTTTATCTTTTCTGAAGTCTGGAACAGAATAAAATTAAACACACAATTTCACTTATTCCTCGGACAGCCACAGCAGAGACTGCTGTCACGAGTTACTACGATGTTGCAATGTCGGGAGACGATACGGATCTGTGCTTTTCATTTTGTCCACTCCAGGTAGGAAGGGCTAGCCTATTTTATGGATAAGATTTCATTTAGGAAAGCTTTTTCATTTTATTTGAAAGCAATTCTCACCATGGATGTCCTGGTGTGTCATTGTATGTACTTAATGTTTGATTTGATTTTTGCTCTTAATCCTATTTGTGGAGAGATTTTGCCCCGAGATGGAAAGTGCATTATAAATGAAATAAATTATTATTATTAGGCTACATATAAACAAATGAAATTTTAAAAAATCCTCTGCTGGCTGATGTCCATTGCAGCACAACACTGATCTCTGAGATCATTTCTGTTCATATTAATCTGTTCTGTCATGCCAAATCAAGTCATGCGCAGGGAGAAGCTTCCCTCTCTCTGGCCACCCGCCCTCGGTTCTCGCACCAGCGATCGCTGTCATCAATCACAGATGAATTAAGACAAGCTTTTTTTGGACACTAAATCCTGGTGCATTTAGCAGAAGATTGACAACGGCAAACCTTAGTAAATCACCTTGTGCCAGTCATTTAAATACTCCCCTCCCTCAAATTTGCACATTGACATGACAACTCCCACAAATACATATGCAATGAGGCCAGGTGCAAAATCAACAGTCCACGCCTTTCCACCACTAACTTTGCCCTGCGTCCTTTAGTAAATTTCAACAGTAGTTTTTTAACGCCAAAACAAGAGTTCTGCGGTGGCACAGCATGTTCGTAAATCTGCCACTTAATTTCAAATTTCAGATTACTCCAAAATATTATAAACTTCACCTTTAAAGGTCCCATATTAAGCAGTTTTAAAGAGACCAATTTTAAATTTTGATGTCCTCCAGGGCATATACAGGGGCCTTGGAGACCGGGTAACGCTGGAACAAATTATTCAGGCCCAAGTGTGGAATGTAAAATTTGAATGATTTACAGCACCATGTAAAGTGACAGCTGTCAATTTAGAGTGCATATAAAATGCAACCTCGTCTGCTGTGACATTCACATAGTAGGATCAGAATTTGGTGTAAACAAAATGAAAACATGGATGCATGCATGGAGCATCATGGATGAGCAGCTGACAAATCTGCAGCAACGCAGTGATGCCAGCACATCAGTATTGACTAATATCTCACAGGAATGTTTTCAGCACCTTGTTGAATCTATGCCACGAAGAATTACTGTAAGTTCTGAAGGTAACCCCCAATTTCCACTGCCTGGATGCAGTCTGTTCCGCCTGTGATCCAGTCTCCGCAGCAAATAGTTCCTGTTCTAGTCAATACTGTACTCTCCACCTGGTCCGGATCACTGGGGAACAAATGTGGCTCGCTAAAAACATGCAGTGAGCCCATTTTTGATGGATGCTGGATTCAGTCTGAAAGGAAATGCTGCGATATCTACTGTATTTAATAACTGTTTGTTCATTAAAAATTATTTAAGGATCACCTGCTGTCTTCTGAGGTCTACTCCTACACTACTGGGGGGGAAAGGCTGGCTTCCGTAGGCACCCATGCACAGCAACGGCAAGTTATTTTCATTTTTTTTTTTTTTAGACCAATTAACAAGTGAAATTAGAAAATTTCCCAACGAAACCTGAATGTTCCAGGGCTCCTGGTTGAAAAATACTGTTTTAGAGTAACAGATCAAAGAGAAAAAATTCACAAACTGCAAATTTATGAAAGTTGTAGATCTATAAGTTAAACATTTATGAGAAAAAGTCCAAATTTACAAGTAAAAAAAATCAAATTTACAAGAAAACATTACAATTTATAAGTAAAAAGTTGCAAATTTGTATGAAAAATGCCACAAATTTATCATAAAATGTTGCAGATTTATCACAAACTAGAGCACCTAATGCCACACCATTACACCGCCTGTCCATCGCCATTATTACTACTGCATAACTAGCACACCAACAACCGAAAAATCAATTACAAATGCACGATTCAAATGCACGTTTATTTTGAAAAGTACTTTCAGGGGTTTGCAAAAAACAAAAAAAAACTTAAATGGGTCAACTCTTCAACTATTTTGATGATTGTGATTTTCATTTTTTTAAATTTTGTTTATTCTATTATTCTGTTTGGTCTCTTGAATTTAACAATATGAACTACAGCTAAAGATGTGTGGGAGGGAATGAAACAAATAACTGGGTGCAAGGGGAGAGTTGGGCTGCCATCTGGGAGCCAGGAGAGAGCTGAGGAACTGAATCTGTTTTTTAATAGGTTCAACTCACAGTCTGTCACCCGAGCAACACAACCAGACCCCCACACACCCCTCCCCACCCACCTTCCTGTGCAGAACCTCTCTCCATCTCCCCCCTCCTCCTCCTCAGGGGGCACTAGGACCCTCCCTCACTTCACAGTGACTACAGATCAGGTGGAGAAACAACTGGAGAGACTCCATCAGTGGAAGGCGGCGGGCCCTGATGGCATCTCCGCAAGGACCCTGAGGACCTGTGCCAACCAGCTAGCTCCGGTACTGAAACACCTGTACAACCACAGCCTGAGTCTGGAGAGAGTACCGGTGCTGTGGAAGACATCCTGCCTGGTTTCTGTCCCCAAGAAGTCATCTCCATCAGATCCGAATGACTACCGAACAGTTGCCCTCACATCTCATGTGATGAAGGTCCTGGAGAGACTGGTATTTGCCCACCTGAGGCCGCAGGTGAAGACATGGCTGGATCTTCTGCAGTTTGCATATCAGCCCCATTTAGGAGTTGAAGATGCTGTCATCTACCTGCTGCAATGAGCCCATCTGCACCTGGATGGTGGAGGAGATACTGTGAGAATCAATTTTTTGATTTCTCCAGTGCCTTTAACACCATCCAGCCACTGCTGCCGGGTGAGAAGCTGTGGGTGATGGGGGTTGACAGCTCTGTGATCTCCTGGATTACTGACTACCTGACAGGCAGGCCACAGTTTGTCCGGCTGGGCAGTGTCTTATCTGGAATCCGTCAGCCTCCGTCGGTCTATGATGACCATGGAAGAGAATCCTAAACGTCTACTCTGCTGGAACAGCATCGCCTGTGGCTGAACAGGCTGATGCGCACCGGTGTTCTACCTTCCAGCGTTGGGCGTTGGTAGGATTCAAGCCTGGGCAGGAAGATATGGAGGACAAGATGTTACCCATGCAGCATGTCCCCCCTCTCCACGTCACTGATGAATCCAAAGGAACAGCAGGGCTGCTATAGTTTGGCACCAGCGTCGTCGCAGGAGCTGCCAGAACAATGTTGAGCACAACAGAGGACTGCCTTAGGGGCTCCGACTCCGGATTTTTCCTCAGGGTTGACTCCCGAAGCCTTTCCCGTGACTGGGTGTGCCGCAAGGCAGCGGAGGTTTGAAATCAGGGTTTACCTTCCCAGGTTGACGAGCCACCATCTACCCGAAGCATCTGGTTTTAAGTCTTTTAGTGTAGTGAATTAAACTTGCCTCTAGAGGGCGCTAATACGATGAAGTTGTATCTTGTAGTGTTTTACGCTTGTGACAGAACTAAACATGTTCTAATCACTGAAACATTACAGAGCTTTTATTTTTGAATAATTTCAGGAAGTGCTCAGTTGTGTGAGAGAAAAATTTACATTAAGCTCAGAATGTGTAACTTCTTTATTTTTTTCCACTCATTTTTCAAACTGACAAATCCATCGCATCGACGGTGAACTTTTAACCCCTGAGGTCGGAGAGGTGCATTTCGATCCTCCTGTGCAGGCCATCCATTTCAGCGCACATGGTGTCGAAGAGCACCTGGGCCCTCTTTGTCTCCTTGCTGCAGGCATCCTTCAGACTCTTGATGTCGGCCTTCAGCTGCTGCGTCTCTGCACATATGTTCTGGATCCTCCCAGCCATCTCTTCACGTTTCTGATGGATTTGGTTGCACTCCCCCATAACTTCCTGAACGCGCTGCTCCTTCATCTCCCTCTTCTTTTACCTTCGAATTTTCATTTTGCAGTCCTTGTCCTGCTTCATGCCCAGAGCTCTCTTCAGCTGGCCTTCTTCCACACACAGGTTCTTCAGCTCCTTCTGCTTCCTCTCACACTGAGCCACCACCTCCTGGTGCTTTTCCTGCCTCTGTTTGGCGTTCCCCATGCAGGCCATACATCTGCTGGACCTCGGCCTCGGCATGGCTCACGTCCTGCACCATGGTCTGCAACTCTACCACACTCTCATCTGTTTTTTCGATGGACTCCTTGATGGTCTTCACACTCTCCCTCATCTTCTCCATTTGGCTCTTCAGCTCCTCTGGGGACTCCACGATCTGAGATTTCAGTTTACCGATTTCCTCCTTCAAACTGCTGACGTCCACCTTCATCTGGGCCAGTTTCTGTGTCTTCTCTGCTATAGTGGTCTTCCACTCTGCAATGCTGTCATTTAGGGTATTCACATCCTGGTATTCATGCATGGTGGTGGTCTGCAGCTCAGAGAGGGCAGCTGCCAGTTCGTCAGCCTCAGCCTGCTGCTCTGGTGGGATGGTCGTCAGCATCTCAATCTTCTTCTCTGCTTCTGCATTAGCTTTGGTGTAAAACTGCAGTCTGTCCATGTCAGCCCTAAATTTGGCCTGCTTCTCCATGGCACATTCTATCCTCTCCTTCCTGAAGCGAAGAAAATTCATGACGGCACTCAGGATGGTCAGTGTCTTCAGCTTTTTCGGAGCAAGCAGATCACTGAGTGAAAACTCATAGACAAGGCAAATTGGCAAGAAGTGCCTCATGCGCGCGTAGACACTCAAGATTGCCGTGGCCCCCTCATGATAGGCTGGGTACTGAATGTTCTCTGAAAGAGGGACCATGGAGTGGCACTCTGGCCTGAAACGATACAGGAGATGAAGAATTCTCATGTATAATGTCTGAACCACCTCTGCCTTGGGAACGGGCGTCAGGTCGCTCTTCGTTAGATGTTTCGCTTCTTGACCAGTCAGGACTTCGGTTCGATAAAAATGCACAATTTCATCGGCACTGAACACGGGGAATGTATTTTCAGCCATTGTCGCGCTTTTAACTTAAAATTAATAACAAAGCCTCCGTCACACTGTCTTTGACGCAAACGAAATTGGCGCTTAAAAGTGATATCTGGAATGGTGGCTAGTGATAAGGGAGCTCCACAGGGGACTGTGCTCTCTCCTTTTCTTTTTACCTTATACACCACTGACTTTCAGTACAACACTGAGTCATGCCACCTGCAGAAATTCTCTGATGACTCAGCTGTTGTGGGGTGTATAAGAGGAGGAGAGGAAGGGGAATACAGGGCACTGGTAGACAGATTTGTGGAGTGGATAGAGAAGAATCACCTGAGGTTGAATGTCAGCAAGACCAGAGAGATGGTGATTGACTTCAGGAAGAGGAAGACTCCTTCTCAGCCACTGCAGATTAGGGGGGAGGATGGGGGAGTGGTTGAGGACTACAAATATCTGGGTGTCAGGATCAGCAGCGGGTTGGACTGGAGATCCAACACCAATGCTGTGCACAAGAAGGGGATGAGCAGACTACTTCCTGAGAAAGCTGAGATCCTTCAACGTGTGCAGCAGGATGCTGGAGCTTTTCTACCAGACCGTTGTCGCCAGCGCCATCTTCTTTGCTGCTGTCTGTTGGGGTAGCAGTATCAGGGCCAGAGACACCAACAGACTTGACAAGATTATCAAGAGAGCTGGCTCTGTAATTGGTCTCAGACTGGAGACCTTTGAGACAGTGGTGGAGAGGAGAACACTAAATAAACTGCGATCCATCATGGACAATCCTGATCACCCCCTCCACCACACACTAGATAGACAGCAAAGCACTTTCTCCAGTAGACTACTACAGCTTCGCTGTCGAACGGTGTATTCTGGTCATAGCTATGCTGCCACACTGCACCTTACAGACTAACTGGTACCTCACATTTTCACTCTCCTCCTGATAGTCCTTCTTTGTGCAATGGGATGATTCATGTGTTTATACGGGTCATCGTATATTAAGCTATGATGTATATAGGCTTTATAGTCATGTTAGTTTTACTTTCCATGGGTAATCCCTTTGTCTGTCATGTGTGTGTTTCTGTTGTTTGGTTGTCTACTGTCATGCTGCTGTTACACTGTAATTTCCCAGCTTGGGATCAATAAAGTACATCTATCTACAGTGATACAGAGACAAGTAAATGAAGACATGCTAATTAAGAAAAAAACTTGAATTGATACAAACAAAATGAGCATACCTGCTAACAGAACCAACATGGCCACCCAAAGCCAGAGTCCCCGGCCTTGCCTGGCTACAGCTGCTGCTGCCCGTGAGCTGGTCAGACTGTGGGACAGTGACGCAGCCATCCCTGGCTCTGTAGACGTGGGGCTAGGTGAAGGGCTGGGACTAAATTAAACAAAAGACCAAGTTACCAGTCAGTAACAGAGGGAAAAAATGAAAGAAAGTGATGGATGGAGTCCAAGGGGGAAAAAAAAGTGTAAAATGATGAGACAGGTTACTTAAGATACCAAAAATGATTTGTGGTGGGTCATTCCATGCCAAATCACCCAGGGTCCCCAGTATAATTAGAGGAACACAGCAGTGGTATTTCAGTATTTCACATTCTACAAATGTTTTCAGTGGTTAAAAAAAAGAAGTTTAATGCAAATCTCCTTTCGGCTGTACCCTTTAGGGGTCTCCACAGCCCTTCATCTGTGTCCATGTTACTCCATCCCTTGCATCCTCTTCCGTCACACCAACCCTCTCCCAACTCCTCCATCACTACATCCATGAATCTTCTCTGCCTTCTTTTCATAAGTGCCACCCCTCCAAACCATACATCATGGGCAGGTCTCACTACTGTCTTGTTAACCTTCCCTTTCACTCTAGCTGCTATCCTTGTGTCACACATCACCCCGACACCCGTCTCCACACCCTACCTGCATGGGTTTCTTCTCTTGTGCAGTGACCACTGCTTTGGACAATTGACCCCTGGTATTAAAACTCATCTGTCTTCACTGCTGCTACTTCTGGCATCTTTACCGGTACACCTGCCTCCCTCTCATTTACACACTTGTACTCAGCCTTCCTTCCACTGACTTTCATTCTTTCTCTCTTCATTGCATACCACCATCTCTCCAGGTTTTCTTCCACCTGCTCCCTACCCTCACTACAGATCACAATGTCATTTGCAAGCATCAGTCTCCTCGTCTGTCAGCCTGTCCATCACCATGGCAAACAAGAAGGGGCTCAGAGCAGATCCCTGTTGTAATCCCACCCCCACCTTGAATCCATCTGTCACTCCTACAGTGCACCTCACCACTGTCTCACTATCCCCATACATGTTCTGCACCACCTTCACATACTTCCCTGCCACTCTATGATTGAACTCTGTAATTGAAGTATTTATCAGCTAAGATGGCAGAATAGATTTCAGCCCTCAACTGTGATCCACTCTCTTGCAGTAGGGCTGCAAAGCTGCAGAATGATTTTAAACATTTTTTCTTCTCATATTTTGGAGCTCTGTAGACAACTGGGGATAGAAGATGGATCCATTATCATGGTAGAAACTGAAAATTCAAAAAAGTTATACTAATATGAAAGTTAAGTGATTTAAACCCTGTAGGCTTTAGCAGAATATTACACATAACTCTAAACTTTCCATCTATTGCATTTTTCCAAAGAACATGCCAAAAACTTAAATATATACACTACCGTTCAAAAGTTTGGGGTCACCCAGACAATTATTTTGTATTTTCCATGAAAAGTCACACTTATTTACCCCCATGAGTTGTAAAATGAATAGAAAATATAGTCAAGACATTGACAAGGTTAGAAATAATGATTTGTATTTGAAATATTTTTTTCCTTCAAACTTTGCTTTCGTCAAAGAATCCTCCATTTGCAGCAATTACAGCATTGCAGACCTAACATGATTGCACAAGGGTTTTCTAATCATCCATTAGCCTTCTGACGCAATGAGCAAACACATTGTACCATTAGAACACTGGAGTGATAGTTGCTGGAAATGGGCCTCTATACACCTATGTAGATACTGCACCAAAAACCAGACATTTGCAGCTAGAATAGTCATTTACCACATTGGCAATGTATAGAGTGTATTTCTGATTAGTTTAAAGTTATCTTCATTGAAAAAAAGTGCTTTTCTTTCAAAAATAAGGAAATTTCTAAGTGACCCCAAACTTTTGAACGGTAGTGTAAGTGCCTATATATCACAAACCACAACATAGATTGGTCCAAAATTTGGCACATGTCCATTAATCAAAATGGACAAAAAATGGACAAAAAATGGACAAAATGTGTCTGATGCTAGTTTGCATTTTTATGCTGATGACACAATTATTTACTGCTTTGGCTCTTCCCCTGCTAATGCTGTTGCTTCTCTGCAGAAAGCTTTTAATGTGGCGCAGCACACACTTCTGCAGCTAAAACTAGTCCTTAATGCTGACAAAACTAAATTGATGTGGTTTTCAAATTCTAGGAAGAGTCCACAAATTTTTCCCACAGTGTCCACTTTTGAGGGAAATGAAATTGAGGTGGTTCACTCGTACAAGTATCTTGGTATCTTGCTTGATGACGCTCTGACTTTTAAGCCCCATGTTGAAAATCTTGTGAAGAAACTTAAACTGAAACTGGTTTTTTTATTTCAAAATAAATGTTGTTTTTCTTTTGAGGTTAAAAAGTGTCTTGTTACTGCAACTTTTTTATCTATTTTAGATTATGGAGACCTCTTGTATATGAACGCTTCAGCTCAGTCTCTGAGTAAGATTGACTCTGTATATCGTGCTGTTTTGAGGTTTGTTACAAACTGTAGAGCCTTGAGCCATCACTGTGAACTGTATTCTAGAGTGGGATGGCCCTCTTTGTCCACCAGGAGGTTGACTCACTGGTACATTTTTATTTACAAGGCCATGCTTGGACTGTTGCCCCCTTACATTTGTAATTTGATCACACTGAGAAGTGTTGATTCTTATGGTTTGCGTTCTAATGATCATTTGTTGCTTTCTGTTCCATTTGCCCGTACTGAGCTGGGAAAAACAGCTTTCATGTTCTCAGCCCCCTCTACATGGAACATGTTGCAGAAAGACTGGAATCTAACGGAACTTGTTTCATTGAACGACTTTAAATCCAGATTGAGAACACTTGAGACGGCCTCCCTAATTTGTAACTGTTTTATATGATTTGTATGTCATTGTAAGTGTGTTTGTGATTTTTTTGCTGCCTCTTGGCCAGGACTCCCTTGAAAAAGAGGTTTTTAATCTCAACGGGTTTTTTTCCTGGTTAAATAAAGGTAAAATAAATAAAAAGGTAAAATAAAATCTGTGACTGGTTTTCTCCCAAAATTTCCTGAGATGGTGACCAAGGGCAGTGTTTTTTTTGTTTTGTTTTTTTAGTGATTCAGCATGGAATGACTTCTGTGATGACAACACTTTACAATCACAAACATGATTTGTGGTAACTTAAGCAGCAGGATGTAGGCAGTGAATTAGCAATGGGTTAGTTGGCTCCGGTCAGGTTAATTTAACCATCTGCCTCAGTGTCAACCAGGCAGAAACATTCACAATATTTTCATCGGCGTAATGAAAGCAGCAGTTGATGCTCAGCGTGGAGGTGCATCAACTTTTTAAGCAAAGGCAGCAGACAGTTTTGACCTGAATTCAAACAGTGGTAGGAGTGCTAACTGGTGCTGCAATAATTAGTCAATTAGCTGGCAGAAGATTAATCAACAGCTAATCTGATCATCGGCTACTTGCCTATGGACCCGATTTCACCCATTTCTAACTTACAAGGAAAAAAGTTTAAGGTAAAAAATAACTACTTTTGGAGAAAAAGTTGCAAACTTATGAAAAAAAAATCACCCCCCACCACCACACCCACCCAAATGTCTTTGGAAAAATGCTGCAAGCTTACCAGAAAAATAAATGAGGAAAAAAATTATAACTTTAGGAGAAAAAAGTTACAAATTTACAACAATGTTGCCAACTTAAGAAAAAGAGCATGCTTTTTTTTTATAAATATGTTGTAAATTTGTGAAAAATGTTACAAACTTGAAAGGAAAAAAATCAGAGTAAAAAAAATTACCAATTTCTGGGAAAAACTGCAAATTTACAAGAAAAGTGACAAAATTAAGGGAAAGAATTTCACCAATTTCCTAACAAAGTTACAAATTTCAGAAAAAAAACACCACAAACCTACAGCACATGAGCCCCCCCCCCCACACACACACACACTTAGACCAATAAATAAAAAATCCAAAGGATTAGTCAACTAATCAAAAAATAATCTGATGAATCTGGAACAATAATAATTGTTAAGTTGCAGCCCTAGTGCCAGTTCAAATCACTCTACGGTTATTATGAGACTCAATGCAAGGCTAAAATGGCCTCTCATTGGCACTCCTACTCGATAAACACAGGCCTTTTGCAAGAATAATTGTTTTCCCAACAAGCACTGTCCACTTGTGTTCTCCTCTCAACACACTTACAGCATGACAAAGAGCTCATCCTGATTCCTGAGTGATGAAGAGGGAAGGAAAGAGGACAGAGAATCAACAAAATCAACCAGACTGCACACGGAATTGCAGAAACAGTCCAAGGGCAACGCTTTGCACATAAAAAAAAATTAAAAGTGTTAGTGAACGACAGAAGAGGAAGCTCGGTAAGACTGGGAACACCGAGATGCTTTAACAAAGTGGAACATGAGCGCCATGCATGAGAGAAATGACAAAATTATTCATGACATTCATTGATCTGAAGCCAGTTAACAGAAGTCAAGGAAAATTTTCCTTTATGGCAGTAAAAACGTTGTGGTGACGTGACCTCAGAGCAGAGAGCACAGGCCGACAATGGAAGGGCTTCATCATTTAGTCCCAAAGGTCCTTATTTTGTAAAAGGGAAGAGGTGAAACCTTTAAAACAGACGAAAAAAAATCTCTCCCTTCCCTTCAAAATGATAAAAAAAGATAAAACAGGGTCACTGTCTGGATGAAAAGAAAAACAAAATGTTACGTACAATAAAAAATTAATCAGCATCCATATGAACATTGTAAATTTACAAAAAAGGTGAAAATGTACAAGAAAAAAAACTTCTAAGGCTGTCTTCAGAATGTTCAGTCACTCCCTCCCTACTTGCTATATAGTGAATTTAGATACAGTGGACTATATAGTAAACTCAATATAACAATAAAATTATAAGATTTCAGACACTACTGGGCTTGTTTTTGCAGTGCACATAATGACATCATGGTGAGACAGGAAAACGTAACAGAGTAATGGTAAAAAATGAATACCTGCATGTAATTTGTAGTAAATATATATTAAATCAAATCATTTTTGCTGAATTAATAAATACCTTACGGTAGTTTCTGTTGTGATGTGAAGCTCTCCTCTCACTGCTCCGTTGGCTGTGCATTGCATTATGGGATACACTGACTAATGTAGTGACCATCCATTGCACACTACTTTTCATAATGCGTTGTGGGATATTTTGAGTGTACTATATAGTGAATGAAATAGTTGCAAATTTAAGAGGAAAACCGATGAAAATATGAGAAAAAAAATTAGCAAATTTCTAGGAGAAAAGTTACAAATTTATGAAACAGTCACAAGCTTACAAGAAAAAAACTTGCAAATGTATGAGAAAACTTAAGTTTGAGAAGTTTGAAATTTATGAAAAGAAAAAGTCACCAACTTAAAAGGAAAAACGATTTACTAGAGAAACAGTTCAATAAATGTGAGGGAAAAAAATGCAAATTTATGAGAAAAGTTAAAGATTTACAAGGAAAAAAAATTAGCAAGTCTGTGAGAAATTTTTTAGCAAATTTACATTTTTTTTTTTCCATTTATCCTTAGCATTGAAGCTTCAAAGTCATTTTACTCAGTTCTGCAACACGAAGGTTTATGATGATAGTGGGGGGTCAATTCTCTCTTTGATTTACACCTGTGACCAGTTACAATCCACCTCTGAATGTAGCCACAAAATGAAATTCACAGCCCTGTGTCTTAAGGGGCTCTTTGGCTGAGGGTCAGAGTAAATGACCAAGCAGACCGTTACCACAGTGACTGTTGAAAAGGATAATAAATAACGCCCCTAAGAGACTGCTCAGACTCCTAAGTGAGGATAAAAAGCCAAGTCGCAAGTAGTGGAACCTCCGTACAGCTAAAGGATGAAGCCCCCCACTCTGCAGCCTGCCTCTGGGGTTTGCTGCAGACAGCAGTGTTGCAGAATGCGAGTAGTTGGCGTTTGGTTGGACTAACGTCTTATTGGGCAGAATGAGGGAGGTGATTTTGCTGCCCAGCTCACTGAGGCTGGACCTCCTCCTCTCCGTCTCCTCCTTCTGCTCCTCTTCTGGCTGGCAGTCTGTGTTGCTGCAGGCCGTCCTGTGGGCATGCATCGGTCAGGCATTCACAAACGCACTCCTCAGTTGCACATTTGGACAGACACCATTTTGTGCACACGTGCAAATATCATGCATATGCAGCTATCAGAAGCAGGCAGATGCAAACATCCGTGAAATAATCATGGCTTTAGATGTGCACCGCCGAGCACAGACCGGCAGGTATGTCTTTTTTTTTTTCCTTCCCTTTTTTTGGGGGGGAGGGGGCACTTTACCATAAGAATACCCTAATAAAGAATTTGCAGTTGAAGAGTAGGCAATTCAGTTAAAATTGTTTATCAGACAAGAAAATGAACAAGTATTAAAACATTTCCTGTACAGTAGATGTAGCTCAGATCACATTTTATGACCAATACAGAAAACCAGGTAATTCCAAAGGGTTCACATACTTTTTCTTGCAACTGTGTTGGTGCAGGCTCACTATTTGGCAAGATTGAGTCATTTTGGATGGAAATGTTTACCGTGAGCTTAAGGCTCCCTTCACAATGGATGAAGACCCATTACCCAACAGAATGTGGCTGAATTCTAGAAAAACTGGAAAATCTCCTTCAGTGTGAAGGCCATCATGATGCTGCTACACTTTTCCCCTGACATTTTTCACATTTCCATGACGCTTCTCCTGAGCCTCTACCATGCTCTGTACGTCAGCAGCACATTCCCTCAACAATCCTACCACAGACACACTATGCTCTGCCTCCAAGCCAGCCTTGGAACTGTGTCAGGATGCAGCTACAGACTAGAAGATCGCACCACGCCAACACAACTACTTCCATGCTTATCAGTGTGGTTACTACTGCTACTACTAGGTCATCATCAGGAGAGCATCTACATGGCTCTCTCATATCTCACTGTCCCATAAGTGCTGCCAGTTCAGAGGCGAAGACATTGCTGGCGTCTTGTTTTAGTGCTCCCACGTTTGTCTATTGGCAGGTTCCCAGAGCATCAGACCGACCATTGGTGAGAAACAAGATAGCAGCAAGAAGAACGAAGCTGGCAGACCATTGTCAACATCACTCTGAACCGAGCGTGCCCTGGAACCCTGCATGGACAGTCCTGCTTCAAATTCTTGATGACTGAGTCACACCAGTGCATGTGGACCCCACGACTTTTTACGATGCCACTGCGGCCACTGCGCTCCACCCAGGACCACGATACGATGCCGACATGATCATTAACCACCACAACCTCGCTACGGAAGTTTTGTGCAAGCTCTAATCGTGTGTAATGAGGATCCCAGTACGTTCTTAATATGCTCACCAAGACCCTGCACAGACCTTCCACATTCTAACTGATTTCTTGCAGCATGAGCTTCATCCAGTGTGAAAGGGGGTTTAAACTGACAAACATCTGATGACGTAATCAAAATAAATTGATATCTGAAAGTTGACAGAACAAATAAATGTGGGCTCACGATTTAGCAACAGACAGCTCACCATTTCCATTTTTATTCCATGTGTTGTAAAAGTTTTTATTGTTTTATAAACTGTTTACAACCTACTTAATCCTTTAAGGTAGTCTTATTGTAAAGCTGTACATTTTTTTCTACCCTCCCCCCTCAAAACAATATGCTCCCAGCAACCCATGCCCCCAATATTTCAGCTTGAAGCCACACAGCAACCTTTAACCAGAGGTGTCCAATCATGTGCCATGGAGGGCCAAGACCCCGCAGGTTTCCTCTTCTCCCCACGCTCTTCAGCAGGTGCTTTAAAGAAGTTCAGTGGAATCTGCTGTTGAAGACACTGGTTGGAGGTAAAGCCTGCAGGGTCTTGGCCCTCCATGGCACATGATTGGACACCCCTGCTTTAAACCTTTCACAAGTTTTATTCATTCATTCATCTTCCACTTGATCCTTTTCGGGTTGCGGGGGGGGCTGGAGCCTATCCCAGCATCTTTGGGCGAGAGGCAGGGTCCACCCTGGACAGACCACCAGTCCATCGCAGGGCCAACACAGAGAGACAGACAACCATTCACTCTCACAGTCATACCTAAGGACAATTTAGAATCCCCAGTTTGACGCCAATTAACCTAACTTGCATGTTTGGACAAAACAGAGTTGATTCTTAAAGGATAAAAATTCAGCAAGTTTTGATTAATTTAAAACTTTCACATGTTTTAAATTAATTTAATTAAATTAAAATTTTAATTAAATTAAATTAATTAAAAATTCAGCAAGTTTTGATTAATTTAAAACTTTCACATGTTTTAAATTAATCAAAACTTGCTGAATTTTTATCCTTTAAGAATCAACTCTGTTTTGTCCAAACGTTCAGAAGCACAGAGCACCATTTAAAAATTAACATCCAATATCCACAGCCCCCTTTAAATGTGCTCAATTGTCCGATGAACACTTTCTCATGCAGAGACCGATGGACCAGATGCATGAAACATGGCTGCCACATGTAGTGTCACTGTCACAGCTTTTTCCTCTTTTGAATTTCATTCAGCTAACTTCTACATTTTTCTTTGCATTGTTTCTGACAGCATCAGTTTTTAATGCAAATATTGATATCTGAATTTGTTCTTGCACAATGCATCATTGCGCTCTCTTCCGATGCGCAGACCTGGTCTAAAAGCTCCACATAATCTCTGTACCAAAATACACTGTGCATTGGTTGCGCTGCTAGCTAGACAGTGCCATCTTCATGCATCTGCTGTGGATATGAAAAAACATGAGTGCAGCAGCCACCCTGGCGTCCTCCTCCCTGCCTTGTCTTACCCCTTCATCATCAGAGAGGGCTCTTCAGTGTCAACCCAGGCTGCAGAGCTAACAAAGCGCTTTAGTGGAGGACGCGCCATGCTCTTCCCTGCTACATTCCTGGAAACCATCATTATCAAAGAGAGGAACAACAACAACAACCACAACCCTCAAGTCATGATACAGCAAGTCTTGGTGGTGAGAAACAACCACAGCTCACACATCAGGAACAAAAATATGTCGCAGTCCACCGGCTGTTAATTCAACCACAGTTGTCTTTACCTAGTATCGACACATTATTTAACGTGATATTATGGTTTGTAATCAAGTAATGATAAAAATAATACACATATAGATAACACCCACCATGGGGATCGCCGTGTCAGCCTCTCTGTTTCAGCCTCCAAGATGTCTTGTGTTTTGGACTGTAATGGGAAAAATAAACGGTTTCAGTCACGATTCTTAAAGGTTCTTAACTATATGTGATATAAATATGTTGCAAACTTGCCCATTCATTTATAAAACAATATTTAGTGTTTTCTGATTTCTTTTGTACCATTGCAAGTGTCCACTTATATGGCACTAGAAAACCTAGACAGTGTCGTCTATCATTTTGTTCAGAAACATGGAAGCATCATTTGCTTGTTTTAAAAAAATTACTGAAAAAGTGAACATTGTTATCACGGTCAGTCTCATTTTGATGTGCAAGTGACTTGTAATTTGTAATTAATTTTTTAAGACCTCTATATTAGTTATTCTTCCTGTTTTTTGCAGATATGATGAAATATTTGAACTGAAGCTGATAATCAACTTCAGTTTTTTTTTTTTTAGCTGATTTAGGACAGTTTTGATGTGCTGAATCCAAAAATCACATTGGTTTTGCTCAATCAGGTCAACTTTTTGAACTATAGCCACATGTTGTTTTATACGTTTTTGTTTACATGTACGGGTATTTTCGCTTTATATGATGCAAAATTCTTTTTTATTTCTTGAAATTTCTCAAACTCTGAAGAGTTTGCATGCGCCAATTTATGACATGATGTCATAAATTGTCATGATGGCTAATTACTGTTGGACTCTGAAGAGAGACATCCCTGCCGCTGAGCATTCTAGAGGTTCGAATAAATGGAAGTTGAAGCTCTGAATTTTGAATGATGACGTAACATTCAATTTACATGTACTTACCTTTATCAATGTCTACTATTCAATTTACAGTAATCAAAGTTTGTAACATTTAATCAATAAATTGTGTTAGAAAATGATTTTTTCTCTTAAAAATCTATTTCGGATGAGAAATATTAACAAAAATCAACCGATAATGTCACAAAAATGTAATTGATTTAGTCAGAAGATCAGATTTTTTAAAAATCAACTTAGCATAAAAACCTGACCTGATCGAGAGAAACGGATGTCATTTTCGGATTCAGCGGTGAAAAATTGTCTTAAATCAGTTGGAAAAAAAACACAGACAACTTACAAAAAAATTATTTTTGTAACCTTGTGTTATTAATGGGGAAGAGTCTCAATATTAGCTTGTTGCTTCTTTCTCTTCCTGCATGATAGTTATGTTTAAGTGTATTTTCATGATTTGTATAGTTTCCTTTTCTTTTTTTTTTTTCCATTTTTTTTTTTTTTTTTACCTCCACCAATGTGATTATCTTTGTGAGCAAGGTGCAAAGATGATTGTGCATGGAATGAATGCATAGTGTTGTTTGGCAGCGGAGGTGAAGTTTTGGATATTATAGGTGCGCGGGCAACGGTGGGGACTGTGGTGTGCTCGCTGTGCCGCTTTGATGTGGTGTTTGTGTGCTCTACAAGTGCCAAGTGGCTGTTTGGAAACTCCACAGTCATGGCAGCACTGTAAATTTTTTTTAAACATATGCTACTCACAAAAAGTTAGGGATATTTGGCTTTCAGGTGAAATTTATGGAAAATGTAAAAAGTTCATGCTACAGTGATGTTATATCATGGAAGTAGGACACTTAAGTAGACGCATGCAGTGGTGATTTTCTCATCTCAAAGAATTTACTGACACAAAAGCAAACAACAGTGGTGGGTAAACCACAACAAAAATGTCAGTATCCACGGTTACATGTGCAAAATTTCTTCAATCTGATTACAATTCAGATCAGAACTTTACATACTGTTTATATGGATCCTGAAAAAGCTGATCCAATTAGGACGTGCATTTCCATGTGTCACACGTTTGAACGGACAATCATTTTGACATACGCAGAATCATCTGACATTCCAGAAATAGTAGAAGAAGCAACTTCCAATGTAAACAAACCCGCTTCGTGTCTCTTTTTGAAATGGTCCTGTATTGTGTTATTCAGACTGCACTTTTGCTTCTGCTGGTCTCCGTAATGAAGCTACAAGTCCAGCAGAACATACTTCTGCATATGGCGAACAGAGGGAGACAGCAGGACGACACAGACCAGTTCTGTTTTACTCCCGCCATGTCTTCCGCTAGCTGCTGTGAAGGCGGAAATACGTCACGTCGACATGTGGCTGACATACAGACATGCGCAGTAAACATATTTCTATCCAAACTTCGGAATAAGTGTTTATATGCACACCAAGTGGATTAACAATTGGCATAACCCACCCGTCTCAATCGGAAGGAAATTTTGATCCGAATGAGTGATCGGGTCAGAATCTTCAGATTGACGTGTTTACATGAAGCATTTTTATTCCGATCAGGCTTTTAATCCAGTTATCTGTGTCCATGTAAACATGGCTAGTGTCTCAATAACTTGTCATGTGCCCATGAGCATCAATTACAGCTTGATAACGACATCTCATGCTGTTCACAAGTCAACTTATTGTCAGCTGAGGCATGGCATTCCACTCTTCTTGAAGGGTGGCCCTCAGGTCATTGAGGTTGTGGGGTACAGGGTTACGAGCCTCTACACAGCGACTCAGCTGATCACATAGGTTTTCAGGTCTGTAGAAAGTGCAGGCCACTCCATTTGAGGTACCCCAGCCTCCAGAAGTCATTCCCTAATGATGCGACCTTGATGAGCTGGAGCATTGTAGTCTATGAAGATGAAATTAGGCCTGTGTTGTTCATGCGGGGGCACAATGACTGGATTAATGATGTTATTCAGGTAGTATCACCTTGTCACTGGACCATTCACAAGGTGTAGGGCAGTTCTGTATTGACTAGACACACCTGCCCAGACTATAACACCACCACCACCACCACCACCAAAGGCTCGTCTGGTGACAACAGTGGCTGATGCATAGCGCTCTCCTTGACGTCTCCAACAGTGTTGGCGGCCATCATTTCTGCTCAAGGTGAACTGACTTTCATCAGAGAACAGCACTGAGGCCCACTGGTCCCTTGTCCAGTGTAAATGCTCCCTGGCCCATGCAAGACAATGACGCCTGTGCCTGGTGGTGTGGTCAGGTACCCTTGCAGGTGGTGGTGTGGTCAGGTACCCTTGCAGGTCATCTAGCACGCAGACCATGCTGATGTAAATGGTTTCGAATGGTCTGACGTGACACTTGGGCGCCTGTCACCTCCCTTAAATGTGCCTGGAGTTGAGCGGCATTCATTATCCAGTTCTGCAGGGCACTGTTCATAATGAAACAGTCATCAGTGGGATGTGGCCAAAGGATGCCCACTTCTACGCCTTTCTGTGACTCTTCCAGACTCTGCATCTCTGTTGCAACCTGCTGATGACACTCTGTGACACTCCAAGCTCAGTGGCCACTTCTCTCTGAGAACATCCTGTTTGAAGCCTCGCAATGCCGAGGTACCGTTGATCAATTGTGAGGTGTCATATTGGTCTCATGATGTCAAAATGTGAACAGCATGATGAAGAGGACTGTTTAAATACCAATTCTAATTGAACCAGAAAATGTATTGGTTGATTCATGGATCAAACACCTGTTGTGAATTTTGCCATTAAGCACCTTGTTGGAGAACAGCAAGTTATGCAAAAAGTACTGGAACATTGAACAGTTGGACATGTGCATTCAAAAGGTTAGAGAAGGTCAAATCAAGTTCACCTGTAAAGGTTATAGTGCATTTTAGGTGCATCCTGAAATTTCACCTGAAAGCCGGATATCCCTAACTTTTTGTGAGTAGTGTACTATCATACTATCATTTTCTGGTCAAATTTGCAAGCTTGCAGATTTCTGTATGTTGAGGTTGTGAAGGAGAGGTGGCATGTCCGCATCCTCGTGGGCGGGCCTATTCATACATCCTGGTGTCTGAAGGAGGAGGAAAAGTGAAAAGAGTTTGATACAAAACTAAGACAATAAAAGGTTTTTTGTTGAAAAAAAAAAAGTCATAATATACACCATTTTAGACAATGTAGATTTATTTTTATAGGGGATTTATATCCACCCGAGTCTATCTTTAATATTTTTGTTACATGGCAAGTCGACCCCCCCCCCCCCCCCCCACACACACACACACACTATAAAGGATTTGACCGCTTCCCCCTTCAAAATAGGGAATCCCGGACACAATCATTGGACTCCCCCAAAAAATTTTAGGTTTAAAACTTTTTAAACTGAATGATTATTATACACTTTAGAACAATTCAAATGAGACATGTAAAGGCTCTCTGTGAGGCAAGTCAAATGTGAAGCTCCAGTGTGATGTGACCTCACCATGTCAAAGTGCATGTTGCCTCCACCTGAACGTGGGATTCCTGCTATACTGACCCGGCGGGATGAAGACTATCAGAGCAGTGAAAAACACACATTTATGTTTTTAGTTTTTACAATCAAAATAACCATGAATAAAGGAGTACGGTGAAAAACATTCAGTCACCTTGTAGTATGATGACGATGTCTGCTTCTTTCCACGGAAATCATCTGGAATGAGGAACACATTTGTTACTTCGTGGATGTGGTTTAGGCACATACATTTTCTATCGTAGTGTTTGTAGCTACAGTGAAAAGCATGCAAATGATGAAGTTTGATGATTTAGATTTATGGGACGTATTAAAGAGCCCATACCATGCATACTGTTCTACAGAAACTTGGACTACATTGCTGCCTGAAGCTCCTCGTTCAGATTTACTGGGAGGTTATCACCTCATTACTTAACAGACCTGATACAGACGTGCCTCCGAGCTACTCTGGCATGTGCATAAACATTCTGAGGAGAAGAGGGACAGACGTTTCTGCACAGCCTTTGAATTCACACAGATACAGTTAGCTGGCTATTGAGTTAACTAGCAGCATAACTGTAGTTTCTAGAGCACTTCGCTGTAATTTCTAATCACCCCTTTAGGCATCCATGGTCCCAGCTTGTTCATTAGTGAACACTTGATAATTCTGGCCTATTTTGTTGTGTTTTGGCTGGCATTAATCCAGTACCAGGATCGTTAGCAACACAAATCAGCATGCCCAGGGATTTTGTGGAGCTTTGTTATAAGCTCTAGTCTCTGTAATAGACTAGCTGGTTCATTAATCCACAGTTCATTACATTTTGCGAACCATTCTGGCTTATTTTTTCATATTTTAACTATGATAAACTGGTTGATTGGGCTGCTATGTTAATTTGGGTGAGCGGCACCGCAGAGATAATTGACTAGACCGCTCATCGCTAGCCACCAGGCTAGTTTTAGGTGGCCAAGCGTGGACGCCATATTGGTGCTGATAAGCCATTGAGCCACATAGGCATGTACTGCATTTCTTCTTCTTCATTTTGGCTGAAAAAGTTGAATATTATATGACATAAATAGCATTCATTGTCAGGTACAATGCCTGATCATGGTAGAAAATTAAGGAATATAAAAGATGTTCAGTTTTAACGTTATTGATTTAAACACTGATGTAACCGTTTTCAGCACCTAAGTATCCGACATTTCAAGACTGTCTCCTGTATATGCAAGTGATTTTTAAAATGTTTTTCTCCTTGTCTGTTAACAGAATAAGAAAGAATATTTAACTGACACGTATAGTGTTTTAAAGGATAACAAATATTGAAAATTATTACACTTGTTCACTGAAAAAACAAAAATTATATATCTCCCAAGACTCTGTACAGGTAAATGCAAATCATGAGCAGAGATTAGAAGAGACATGGCAAAGGATAAAAAAATGAGGCTGTGCAAAGGAATCATCTTCACTGAAAGTACCAATTTAAACAACTACATTACACTTTATTATTAACATTACACTTATTTTAAGTATACACTTAACATCCATCTTCATAATATTCCATATTACTTATAACTTATAACATTCCAGCTTTCTTAAATGATAACAGTAACTACAACGAACCATTGTTTGGATATCCCTTTATCACAATGCTGCACATTCAGTTCCCCTCTGATCACAGTCCTACTGGCTGTTAATCTCCATCTCTGTTGCAGGCTGTCTTGTTGTTTGCAATTAGCTTACAGCACCTCATTAAAAAAAAATAAAAACCTTTACTCAACCAGATTATGAGCTCAATGATTTTAGTGAACAAACTAAAAACTGACTTTTTCAGAGAGCTTTACAGAAAGTGTCATCAAGGAGCTGTAAAAACATGGACATTATTTGCATACTGTGTGCATGTTCTTGAGGAAGTCAAAACCTAAATTTAATACATGGAAAATGCACAATATAGCACCTTTAAGTCATTATTTTCAATATATCAGTCTGGAATACTGTATGAATGTTTTTCAACCAGGGTTTCCTGGAACATTCAGGATTTTTTTTCAATTTCACTTCTTAATTGGAGACATACAAACATGTCATCTCTACAAAATACTGAACCTGACAAGTTTCAAATGTAAAATTTTCAGTGCAAGATAAAAAAAATCAACCATAAGTTTTAATATTTCTACTGACAACTGTGAGAACACAACCTTTTTCTGTTTGTGATCCAAATGACCTCTCGTTCTGCATGAGCGTCTCTCTGAGCTCCAGCAGCTCTGCGTGCTCTTTGGTGTACAGCCTCCTCAGGTTCTCCACATGCTGGATCATCACCTCCACAGCCTTACCAATGCGGCTCTCCTGCAAACCCCAAACAGTTATTTTTTACTACAGTAACTCAGACTTGAAATCACTCTATGTACAGTGCATTGAAGTCTAATGCATTAGTGCTCCTGCCAGGAGTTAGAAAACTGTTCAGTTTTTATAGTCACACAGCCGACCTGGTGAATGGCTCCGAGCATCTCAGAGCGACTGGACACCCTGGTCATGGACTGGATGAGAATATCCAGGTTCTTCTGGAGTCTCTGGATGATCTCCATGGACTGGTTGTCATCCTCACACAGTGGAATCAAAGCCTAAGAAGGATGTGAAGAACACACTAAGAACTAGAAAACTTCCAATTTCTAAAGAAAATGCAGTGTGAATGCCGCAAGATGAAAAATTTCTGACATGCTAAAGCAAGTGCTTAAAGTTGTAGCTTAAAGCTGAGTAATTAGTGTAAAATATCAAATAGCTTAAAGCTGATCTAAGTTAACTTAAAAGCTGAAAAAGCTGAAAAATAACCAGTTAGCTTAAAACCTGAAATGGCTTAAACTTGGGGGGAAAAAAAATCTTACAGCCATTACACAGAATAAAAATTTCTCTCTTTCCCTTTTTTGGTGGTGGTGGGGGCATGTCCTCCCTGCTGTCCCCGTCTTGATTTAAGCTCATGCTCAACTAAACTGAGGTTTTCAAGCTGGACGCAGCTGTCGGAGCAGACAATAATTGCACATACACAATATGCAATATTGTCAAAGAGCTGCAACTTCAAGTGGTTTGATGAAACTGAAAAACTGTGCAGTGAAACTTTCCCACATCATGGGTAGTATCTGAATTACTCATTACTCAAGCATTTGTTAGTTAAAACATGCATAGATCACATGTCTGTAGATCAAACTGCACAAAAAGAGGTGCAACCAAGTACAGGAAATATTCAGTGGGTTACCTTACAAAAATGTTGCTCAGACAATTTAATAACATTTGGGAACATGGAGAGAATCCTAAACAAGCGCTGGACCTTCTTAAATTTTCATTGTTTATCCTTGTTTAGTTGAGATTCTACTGTTACGTCAAATTCTGTCTTTCACTTTGACCTCAAGCACAACTTGAATATAGACCAACCTGAGGATCATTGTGTGCAAGTTTGGTGACCATCGGAGCAGTTGCTGTTAAGAGGGTTAACGATTCCCATGAAATATGGATTGACAGACGGACAGACGCCTATTTGACTTTGCCAGAATGAAATGCAGTCCCAGAGCTGAATGCTAAATTGTTAAAATGCTTAATTCAAGTTTTTATTTGGAAGATTAAGATAACCACAGCAAATCATGAATCTGAATTTTATCTCGTATTCCATTTTTCTTTTTTTTTTTCCCCACAAGATTAAACTCAAACAGTTTAACTTTTTTTTTTTTGTCTTTCAACTGCTCCCTTTCGGGATCGTCACAGTGTATCATCACTTTATATCATGATGATCCGTATGTTTATTTGGCAAGGATTTTTACACCAGATGCCTTTTCTGACACAACCCTGCCCATTTATCCGGGCTTGGGACCGGCACAATCAAAAAGAGAATAAAAGAAAAAATAGAACGACGAGTAGCTTAGGAACTGGGAGAGGTATACTTATTATGCCTCGGTGAAATGGAGAGGCATACGGTAATCAGTTAATGCATCTGTGTGTATCTGTCTGTCTGCCTCTGTTTCATCTCGCCCGGTCAAAATTAAGTGGAATTAAAGCCTTGAATCATTGTACCGCCATATTTTCTAGACTTTTAATTTGACAGAATTTCGAGATAAGGCTTTGTTTTTGAAATAAACACAAATTTAACTCACCTTTAACGTCAGTGAAACCAGGGGAAAAGGTATTGTAATAACTATACCGGACCACTAGAGGTGTGGCAGTGTGACTTTTTTTTTTTTTTTTTTTTTTTTTTACAGCACATGGATGACTTCCTGTCACAGTCGATCTCTAGCTGAACTGTTATAAAATAGTGGTTACTGAAAAAAAAACAAAAAAAAAACATGTATTCAGCAACTACACAACCCAGCCATAGGGGGTGAACAAGCCATTGTACTCCTAGTGCCGGTCCCAAGCCCAGGTAAATGGGGAGGGTTGTGTCAAGAAGGACATCCGACGTAAAACCTTTGGCAAATTGAACATGCGGATCATGACAAATGAGACCTTCATACCAGATCGGTTGAGGCCTGGGTTAACAACGACCGCCACCAGTGCTGTTAACTGACATGGTGCCGGTAGAAATTGGGCTACTGTTGGTCAAAGATCGAGGAGGAGGAGAGGGGGAAGGCATGTTAGGAGGGAGAGAGAGAAAAGGAAAGGTAGAAGTGTGGAGGTCAGAGTAGTTAAATGTAGGGATTATGACTGGCAAAGGCAGAGAGTTGGCTGATATGATAGAGAGAATAAAGGTACTGTAGATATACTGGTTGTTCAAGAAACCAGATGGAAGGGAAGCAAGGGTAAGGAGCATTGGAGGTGGATTTAAACTGTTCTACCATGGGGTAGATAGGAAGAGAAATGAAGTAGTCGGATGTTTATTTGAAAGGGACATTACATACAAATGAACATTTATACAAATGTAAGTATGCCAGATGTAGCAATACTACTAATTTGCATCTGTAGTCCCCCGGCGGGTCACAAAAGCACACAAACAAGCAATCATACACAAGAAGAACATCTACAATGAAACTGTACAAAGTGGATATGGTAAAGTGCAAGAGTTAAGGTGTGACAAAACAAAACATTCAAATGTCACACGAGTGAAGTGCTGTGTATGCATACACACACATGCACCCAAGCACCTCACAGCAGCAACAAACAGCAACAAACAAGAGGTGGGGCATACAGTGGTGTGAAAAAGTGTTTGCCCCTTCCTGATTTCACATTTTTTTGTATGCTTGTCACACTTAAATGTTTCAGATCATCAAACAAATTTAAATATTAGACAAAGGTAACACAAGTAAACACAAAATGCAGGTTTTAAATTAAGGTGTTTATTATTAATGGAAAAAAATCCAAACCTACATGGCCCTGTGTGAAAAAGTGATAGCCCCCTAAATCTAATAACTGGCTGGACAACCCTGAGCAGCAACAACTGCAATTAAGCGTTTGCCATAACTGGCAATGAGTCTTTTACAGCACTGTCGAGGAATTTTGGCCCACCCATCTTTGCAGAATTGTTGTAATTCAGCCACATTGGAGGGTTTTCAAGCATGAACCGCATTTTAAGGTCATGCTACAGCATCTCAATCGGATTCAGGTCAGGACTTTGACTAGGCCACTCCAAAGTCTTCATTTTGTTTTTCTTAAGCCATTCAGAGGTGGACTTGCTGGTGTGTTTTGGATCATTGTCCTGCTGCAGAACCCAAGTGCACTTCAGCTTGAGGTCACGAATAGATGGCCGGACATTCTCCTTCAGGAGTTTTTGGTAGACGGCAGAATTCATGGTTTCATTTACCACAGCAAGTCTTCCAAGTCCTGAAGCAGCAAAACAGCCCCACACCATCACACTACCATCACCATATTTTACTGTTGGTATGATGTTCCTTTTCTGAAATGCTGTTACTTTTATGCCGGGTGTAATGGGACACACAGCTTCCAAAAAGTTCAACTTTTGTCTTGTCAGTCCACAGAGTATTTTCCCAAAAGTCTTGGGAATCATCAAGATGTTTTCTGGCAAAACTGAGACAAGCCTTTATGTTCTTTTTGCTCAGCAGTGGTTTTTTGTCTTGAAACTCTGTCATGTAGGCCAGTTTTGCCCAGTCTCTTTCTTATGGTGGAGTCATGAACACTGACCTTGACTGAGGCACGTGAGGTCTGCAGTTCTTTGGATGATGTTGTGGGGTCTTTTGTGACCTCTTGGATGAGTTGTCGCTGCACTCTTGGGGTAATTTTGGTCAGCCGGCCACTCCTGGGAAGGTTCACCACTGTTCCATGTTTTTACCATTTGTGGATAATGGCTCTCACTATGGTTCACTGGAGTCCTGAAGCTTTAGAAATGGCTTTATAACCTTTTCCAGACTGATAGATCTCAATTACTTTGTTTCACATTTGTTCCTGTATTTCTTTGGATCAGAGCATGATATCTAGCTTTTGAAGATTTTTTGGTCTACTTCATTTCTCCTTCTTCTTTTAGATTTGACTGGCGGTTGGCAACCAGCTTACAGGTGCATAACCGCCACTGACTTGATTATCATCACTCCATATCTTTGTATAAATTAAATTAAATTTAAATTAAATCACCCTTATTGTCATTCAACTGTACAACCAATCATGTACAGTAGAACGAGATTGTGTTTTACCTATCTACTGTGTTAATCACACACACCCCAAGTGCAGAATCAGAGGGACGCTGCCATGCAAAGCGCCGCCACAAATTTCCCTCCTCCATTCCATTATTGCTGAGCACCAAGCTGGACGGCAGGAAGTTCCACTTTTATATGGTCTTCGGCATGACCCGGCCGGGATTTGAACCCCTGCCTCCCGGGTGTGGGGCGGATGCTCTACCAACTGAGCCACCACTCCGGTGGTGTAAGGAGTTCTTATAAGGAGTTCTGAACAACTCCTTATGTGTGAAAAAAATTATCCGTCCTTGGACTGTGTCCTCGGGGGCATCAATAGCTGTAATGTCAGGCAGGTCCTATTTAAGTGACTTCTTGATTGAGAACAGGTGTGGCAGTAATCAGGCCTAGGTGTGGCTGGAGAAATTGAACTCAGCTTTCCAAAGATGTGATAAACCACAGTTAATTTATGTTTAAACGGGATGGGGGGGCAATCACTTTCTCACACAGGGCCATGTAGGTTTGGATTTTTTTTTACCCTTAATAATAAACACCTTCATTTAAAAACTGCATTTTGTGTTTACTTGTGCTATCTTTGCCTAATATTTAAATTTGTTTGATGATCTGAAACATTTAAGTGTGACAAGCATACAAAAAAATGTGAAATCAGGAAGGGGCAAACACTTTTTCACACCACTGTATGTGTGTGACGCACAGGCACATATACGTATATGCGCATGCCGCAGAGCAACCACTAGTTATGAATACAGTTTTGGTTGTTTAAAAGCCAGTTTTAACAATGAGTCTTAAAAGTGTTTAGTGTGGTACATTCTCTGATTGCAGGTGGCATATTATTCCAAAGCTTGGTGCCCCTCACTGACAGCACAGATTGAGCAAATGGGGTGCGTCTGCAGGGGACCTCACAGTCTCCTCTAGCGATTGCTCTGGTGGTTGCGCCAGTGACAGTCCTCAGTTTAACATATTCAACATATTGGGGGCGGTGCAGTGGCACAGTGGTTAGCACTGCGCCAGCACAGCAACTCACCCTTGGCCATGGGATCCCTGGTTCGATCCCTGCCCTGACCAACAGTGATCTGTGTAGAGTTTGCATGTTCTCCCCATATCTGCGTGGGTTTACTCCGGGATTTCTCTGGTTTCCTCCCACAGGCCAAAAACATACAGGTTAGGTTAATTGGAGACTCTAAAGTGGCCCTAGGTGTGAGAGTGTGTGTGACTGGTTAAGGGATAGCGCCGTACTGTGGCTGCTTCATCCATCCAGGTGGATGCCCTCAATTTCCCCTCTGGGGATCAATGAAGTATACAAAATCAAAAAATAAATAAATAAATAAATATTTTCCAGGGAAGGGGGGGATGCATAGTCATTTAATATTTTATAGATTGAAAAGGTAAATTTGAGAGTTTTATAATTCTCAAAAGACAGAAAATTGTATTTCTTGTAAATGTGACAACAATGATATGTGGGATCTTTCTCATCAAAGACATGGCTTTTTTTGAAAAAGGATTCAGTAGATTTGATGATGGTTATACCAGTGAGTGACCAGTTGGTAAAACAGTAATCAATCTGTGAGAAGATCATTGCATGCAGAAACATTTTGGCCGAATTATCAGTAGGCATAATTTTGAAGGAAGAGTATGTGAAGAGTGTTCAGGAGGTAAAGAGGGAGTTGGACAGAATCATGAGTTTGAAGCTAGAAGTCGAAGGTGTGATGTTGAATGTTGTCAGTGCATATGCCCCACAAGTTGGATGTCAGGTAGAAGACAAAGAGGAATTCTGGAGTAAGATGGATGAAGTGGTGGAAAGTGTTTCCAGGGGGGAGAGAGTGGTGATTGGAGTGGACTTTAGTGGACATGTAGGTGAAGGGAACAGAGGTGATGAGGAGGTCCTGGGTAGGTATGGTCTTAAGGAGAGAAATGTGGAAGGACAGATGGTTGTGGATTTTGCTAAAAGGATAGAAATGGCTGTGGTGAACACATACTTTAAGAAGAGAGAGGAACATAGGGTGACTTACAAGAGTGGAGGAAGATGCACACAGGTGGACTACATCTTATGCAGAAGGAGAAATCTGAAAGAGACAGGAGACTGCAAGGTGGTGGCAAGGGTGCATGTAGCTAGACAGCATCAGATGGTAGTCTGTAGAACGACTTTGCAAAGCAGGAAGAGGAAGAAAGTGAAGGCAGAGCCAAAGATCAAGTGGAGGAAATTACAGAAGCAAGAAGGTCGCACAGAGTTCAGGAAGGAGCTGATACAGGCTCTGGATGGTAGGGAAGAATTACCAGATGACTGGGAAAGTACAGCAAAAGTATTGAAGGAAATTGGTAGAAAGGTATGTGATGTATCCAGTTGACAGAGGAAGGAAGACAAGGAGACTTGATGGTGGAATGAGGAGGTACAGGAAAGTATCAAAAGGAAGAGGTTAGCAAAGAAAAAGTGGGTAAAAAGTAAGATTTTCATTGGGAGTGGCTAGGAAGGACAAGATTAGAAATGAGTATATTAGAGGGACAGCTCACATTGAGTGGTTTGGAGACAAAGTAACAGAGACAAGGCTGAGATGGTTTGGACATGTGCAGAGGAGGGATAGTGGATATACTGGACAAAGGATGTTGAAGATGGATCTGCCACGCTGGAGGAAAAGAGGAAGGCCACAGAGAAGATTCATGGATGTAGTGAAGGAGGACATGGAGAGGGTTGGTGTTACAGAGGAAGATGCAAGGGATCGGGTGAGATGGAAACAGATGAGCCGCTGTGGTGACACCTAAAGGCAGCAGCCGAAAGAAGAAGATTCAGCAACTACACCATTTATTCATCACATCGATTGCTTTCACACTGGTTTTGCCATTTAGCAGACCCTTCAGGATTTTGCGAGATTTTTTTTTTTTTTATGATTGTTGCGGTAAGTTACGGGGCTGTCCTTGGGGATTGCCTGAATCGTGCATTGGCCCGTGTCCACACCGGAGATTGACAGCTTTAAAGCTCATTCACAAGATGCAGTAGTGACCTTTACCTCTAAAGACGTATAAACTGTTACAACACTAGCTGTAGTATTAGATTTGCTCTTTTTTTTTTTGTGGTGTTACGGCATGTCTCCTCACGTGCGCTGCTGAGACAAGGGTGCTTTCAGGCAGGCGGACATTTTTCAACACAAACCCTGCACTTCATACATGCGGTCATTATGGAGACTCAAGGAGATGTTCACCGGTGGGCCAGGGGAGACGGAGGAAGGAACGATGTGGGAAAACTCGGAGGTCTGTGGGGTTTTTTAAAAAAAAAAAAAATCACACACTGTTTTTTGTTGATGTGCTCTGTAGATACTCACTGTAAACATGGAAGTGAGCGTGGTACAGTGCCGCATTTGATCAGACTGATGACGTACACGTTTGTGCGCTACTCAGGGACAAATTTGATTGGCGAAAGTTGATGACAGTTGGACAACATAGCGGGAAAGTTGTGGTGATTGGACAAAATTCAAATTATGCAGGATCTGCTGAAGTCACGTGAATTGGTAGAATCGCAACATTGCAAAATCCTGGAGCGTCTGGTTTAGTTTAGCAGAGGAAGGACGAGGTAAAACTTGTTAAAAACTTGCTAAAAACTCCAAGTCCCAACATTCCTCACCCACAAAAGGTTGCAGTAAACTGTGCATGCGCCCAGAAACTCCCCCCACAGAGAAGTACTGAGCAATCTGACAAATGGGTGAACAAATGTCTGTCTTTTTGCCCGTCTGTTTTCTTCCTCTGCCACTAAACAGCAAAAGCTCCTGTTTGTCTTAATTGTCATTGTATTCATGTACCTCCATCGCTTCCGCCATTTAAAACAACTGCCACCGCGCTCTTCTTTTGTTTCAATTGCAGCTGTTCAAATCAGTTTGGCAGCTCTTGGCTGCCGCCGACCGTACGGGCATGTGAACTGCAGATTATTTTCACTGTGCATGTGTGTACTCCAAAACTACTGGATGGATTTGGATGAAATTTTTACCAGAGGTGGTCCTTGGGCTAGAGAGAAGCCCATAAAACACTGGACTTATTCTATGCAAATACTAAGGAGGCGTACACCTCATCACCATTCCTCCCACTCGGGAGATCGGATCATAACTTGGTTCATCTTCTGCCGGTGTACAAACCCTTAGTACACAGACAACCTCCGGTCATGCTCACGGTGAAGTTATGGTCTGAGGAGGCAATGGACGCGCTAAAGGACTGTTTTGAAATCACCGCCTGGGAGCAGCTCTGCGATCCACATGGTGAGGACATCGATGGCCTCACTCACACCATCACGGACTACATCGGCTTCTGTGTGGACAACACCGTACCCACCAAGACCATACGGTGTTGCTCGAACAACAAACCCTGGATCAACCCTGAGATAAAAACACTTCTGAGAGAGAAGAAGAGGATCTTCAGGTCGGGGAACAGGGAGGTGCTGAAGTCCGTTCAGAGGGAGCTGAGGAGGAAGATCAGAGAAGGCAAGGACAGCTTCAGGAAGAAGATGGAGGACAAGCTGCAATGGAGCGACATTGGCGGGGTCTGGAGAAACCTTAAAACTATCTCTGGGCTCCAGAATACCTCCCCCCAGGCCACGGGGGGCAGGGAGTGGGCCAACAATCTGAACCTGTTTTTTAATAGGTTTGACCAGTCGCCCTCCCCCGCGACTGCACAACAACCACTGCTGCCTCTAAAGTCATCGAGACCTGCTGTCCACACCCCACTCCACCAACACCCCCCCCACTCCCAGCACGCAGACCCCCAACCTGACCCTCATTAAGAACCAGGTGAGGACGGAGCTGAGGAAGATCAAGGCGAGGAAGGCCGCGGGACCCGACGGCATCAACGCGAAGCTCCTCAAGTCCTGTGCAGACCAGCTGTGTGGGATTGTGGAGCATATCTTCAACCTGAGCCTGAAGCTGGGGAGGGTACCACAGTTGTGGAAAACATCTTGTGTGGTACCTGTATCAAAGACTTCCCACCCCAAAGATCTGAACAGCTACAGACCAGTGGCCCTGACGTCTCACATGATGAAGACCCTGGAGAGACTGCTCCTTGCTCACCTCCGCCCCCTGGTGGGACCAGCGATGGATCCACTCCAGTTCGCCTATCAGCATGGCATTGGGGTGGAGGATGCAGTGATCTTCCTCCTTCACCGTTCTCTGTCCCACCTGGAGAAGCCCGGGAATGCGGTGAGGATCATGTTCTTTGACTTCTCCAGTGCTTTCAACACCATTCAACCAATGATCCTGAAGGACAAGCTGCTGTGCGCAGGGGTGGAGCAGCACCTGTCATCATGGATCCTGGACTACCTCACTAACCGGCCACAGTTTGTGAGAACCCGAGATTGTGTGTCTGACATGATCATCGGTAGCACGGGGGCCCCCCAGGGAACAGTTTTGGCTCCCTTCCTGTTCACCCTTTATACTGCGGACTTCTCACACAACACAACACACTGCCATCTACAGAAGTTCTCTGACGATTCTGCGATCGTTGGCCTCATCTCCAACGGAGATGAAGCTGAGTACAGAGGACTTATCCAGGACTTTGTGGACTGGTGCCATCGGAACTGCCTCCAGATCAACGTGAGGAAAACTAAGGAGCTGGTGGTGGACTGCCGCAGGCAAGGACAACCCCTCACAGCACCAGTAAACATACAGGGAACAGACATTGAGATGGTGACATCCTACAAGTACCTTGGTGTTCATCTGAACAATAAACTAGACTGGTCACACAATACCGACGCACTCTACAAGAAGGGACAGTGCAGGCTGTTCCTACTGAGGAGGCTCAGGTCTTTTGGTGTACAAGGGGCACTGCTGAAGACATTCTACGACACAGTGGTGGCATCAGCCATCACTTTTGGAGTGGTCTGCTGGGGTAACGGCATTACAGCAGCCGATAGGAAGAGACTGAACAAACTGATCAAGAAAGCTAGCTCTGTCCTGGGGAAACGCCTTGACCCAGTGGAGGAGATAGGAGAGAGAAGGATGGTGGCTAAACTGTCATCTCTGCTGGAGTCCGAGTCCCACCCTATGCAGGACATATTGAACGCACTGAGGAGCTCATTTAGCAGTAGACTACATCATCCTAGGTGCGCAACCGAGAGGTTTCGCAGGTCCTTCCTACCTACGGCTGTCGGACTGTATAACCTAAGCAGGGTTGCTCGCAGAGATAGCAAAAAACGTGATGACCTAGTAGTATTGAATGCAAAAGACGCAACAGACTTACACAAATGGTCCCCTCCAGTATACAACTAGGACAATATCAGTTGCTATGGAGGGTGACAATATGTATGGGTACATATTCATACTATGTAGGATAACTAAGTAGACAGTTATGCTGTTTATTCCATCTTGCTACAATGCTCCGCACTTTGTATATACTGTATATTTATATATTTATGTGTATGTATGTATATCCACTGCTCTTATTTATATTTTTCGTATCTTCTTAATTATTGCTCTGAGTATTGCTATCCCTGTGCTGTTGCAATCCTGGAATTTCCCCATTGTGGGACTAATAAAGGCTTATCTTATCTTATCACATTTTGGTGATGATCCCAGAATGCATACCTCCAACAATCTTTTCTTCTTCTTCTCATCTTCTCACAGTGTGTTAGGCAAGAATATTTCAAAACTACTCGATGGATTTGGATGGATTTTTTTTTAATTTTATGTTTACTTGGAAAAGCAATTATTACAGTTTACAATTCAAAGACCAATACAGTGTTTCCTCTGGCTTAAAGACCTTTGCACCATGGCAACATATTTTATTTTTTTTTTTGGGGGGGGGGGGGGGCACATGACAGTCTTGTAACCGGAACATGTTAGTTTTATACTGTTTCTTTTTTTTATTTTTTTTGCACAGTAACTTTGTATATGGAACTTATTATTTGAAGTATTGTACAACCAAGGCTTGAAGGTTGGAATATTGGGCCAGTTAAGGTCCCACCCAGACATCCTGTGTATGGACTTTTCACTGGTGTATCCTTCTCTCCTTCCTCTGCTCTCACCTCTCCTGGACCCTCTGCCTGAACACTTTCCTCTCCTTGGCTCATCTTGTCTGTCTCATCTGGTGGCCCAGCTGGTGTCCTGGTGCAGCCACAACAACCTGCAGCTGAACGCTCTGAAGACAGCGGAGATGATTGTGGACTTCAGGAAAGTCACAACCCCCCTGCCCCCCCTCACCATCACAGGCTCTCCCATCACCATTGCAGATTCCTTCCGCTTCTTGGGCACCACCATCACCCGGGACCTCAAATGGGAGCCAACCATCAGCTCCCTCATCAAAAAGGCCCAGCAGAGGATGTTCTTTCTGCGGCAGCTGAGAAAGCTCAAGCTACCCACCAAGATGTTAGTGCAGTTCTACACGGCCATCATCGAGTCCATCCTCACCTCCTCCATAACCGTGTGGTACGCAGGAGCCACTGCCAGGGACAGACTAAGGCTGCAGCGCGTCGTGCGCACTGCTGAGAAGGTGATCGGCTGCAAGCTCCCATCTCTCCAGGACCTGTACATCTCCAGGACCCGGAGGCGTGCAGGCCGGATCATAGCCGATCCTTCACACCCTGGTCACGTACTGTTTGCCCCCCTCCCCTCAGGTAGAAGACTTTGGTCCATTCGGACTAAAACCTCCCGGCACATGAACAGCTTTTTCCCCTCTGCCATCAGACTGCTGAACATTAAGTGACTTATTGACTCTCATGCACTATATACAGCAGCTCAACCAGACTCATGTCAATCATCACTGTTTTTCTGTTGCATTATCGACTGCACTATGTGGTACTCCACATTATCTGCTACTTGCTAATTTATTTAAAACTGCTTTGACTAGTATTACTCATTATTATTATTATTATTATTATTATTATTACTTATTCTACACTTATTGCATGTTTTTAGTTTTTTTTTTGTTTTTTTAGTTTATCTCTTTATCTTATGTCTTTAATGTTGCAGCATTGCACCGAGACAAATTCCTAGTTTGTGTACTACATGAACAATGGCAATAAATCTGATTCTGATTCTGATCTCTCCCCCTCTGAGCCCTTTCTAATTCAGGTTCTCTCTCTGTCTATGGTGGTATACAAACGGGCTAGAAAATACCAAGTGTCGCATTTTGTCCTGCAGAATTTTTTTTGTCATGGTTTACATAAATGACAAAAATGTGTATTTTTATATTTTTATTCTAGTGTTTCTTTTTTCCATTGAGAAAGAGTAGGAAAGGGATGGGAAAAACATTCGTAATAGTAATTTACTCATGCATACTTAAATTATATGATCAGAGGTGGGTATAGTAGCCAGAAATTTTACTCAGCAAAAGCAGTGCTATGAAATTAATAATTAAAAGTAGACAACCAAAAATTTATAGTTCAGGATACAAAAGGCACCCATTTCAAAACTTGAGTCATGACTTCAGTCTTGAAGGTTTGAGGTTTTTCAAATTCATAATTTTCTTTAGTTTACTACTTTTCTCTGTAAATTTATCTAAATTTGAACCATCTTCCTCAAATTTGTAATTCTCTTGTAAAATTGACTTTTCTTGTACATTTGAAACTTTATTATAAATTTGTGGATTATTTTATGGCTATTTTTTGTCTACTTTTTAAAATAAAACTGTTTTGTTTTATAAATTTTAAACAGATTGTGGTAAAATTTTGACTTTTTTCCATATACAATTTACATTTTTGATCATAATTTTGCAGAGCCCAACAGAACCTTAATTTAACTCTGATTTCAAAGAAAAAAAAATATCAATACAATCATGTGCAACACGACACATTAGATGCAGGGTTCCCAGCAGTTTATAAACTTGTCCACATCCTGTCACAAAATAAATGTCAATTTTTCCATCAGATAAATGTTATAGATCACATTAAGAAATTCTTCAGTTGGAGAGTCTCTTGTCAGCCATTTTCTTGTCAGCGCATTCTTACCATTCTTGACCCAGTGGAGGAGATAGGAGAGAGAAGGGTGGTGGCTAAGCTGTCATTTCTGTTGGAGTCTGAGTCCCACCCTATGCAGGACATACTGAACGCACTGAGGAGCTCATTTAGCAGTAGACTACATCATCCTAGGTGCGCGACCGAGAGGTTTCGCAGGTCCTTCCTACCTACGGCTGTCAGACTTTATAACCTAAGCAGGGCTGCTCGCAGAGATAGCTAAAAAACTGCTCTGAGTGTTGCTGTCCCTGTGCTGTTGCAATCCTGGAATTTCCCCATTGTGAGACTAATAAAGGTTTATCTTACTTGTTATCAAAACAATGAATAAGTCTTTTTTTCCTGTTCTTTCAGGTGACTGGTTTTAAAAGCAGGTATAAAGTTTCAAAAGGGGATTGTTACTTTAATTATTTTTCCCCATTGTTATCTGGTACATTGGTCCAGTATTGCTGAATTATTGGGCACGACCAAAACACATGGAAATGATTTGCATTTTTTTCCCCACCACAGGATGTCAACAGTATCTCACAAAAGTGAGTACACCCCTCACATTTTTGTAAATATATTATTATATCTTTTCATGGGACAACACTGAAGATATGACACTTTGATACTATGTAAAGTAGTCAGTGTACAGCTTGTATAACAGTGTAAATTTGCTGTCCCCTCAAAACGACTCAACACAGCCATTAATGTCTAAACCGCTGGCAACAAAAGTGAGTACACCCCTAAGTGAAAATGTCCAAATTGTGCCCAGCTAGCCATTTTCCCTCCCCGGTGTCATGTGACTCGTTAGTGTTACAAGGTCTCAGGTGTGAATGGGGAGCAGATGTGTTAAATTTGGCGTTATCGCTCTCACACTCTCATACTGGCCACTGGAAGTTCGACATGACACCTCATGGCAAAGAACTCTGAAGATCTGAAAAAAAGAATGGTTGCTCTTCATAAAAATGGCCTATGCTATAAGAAGATTGCCCACACCCTGAAACTGAGCTGCAACACGGTGGCCAAGACCATATAGCAGTTTAACAGGACAGGTTCCACTCAGAACAGGTCTCACCATGGTCGACCAAAAAAACTGAGTGCACGTGCTCAGCGTCATATCCAGAGCTTGTCTTTTTAAAATAGACATAAGTGCTGCCAGCATTGCTGCAGCGGTTGAAGGGGTGGGGGGTCAGCCTGTCAGTGCTCAGACCATATGCCGCACACTGCATCAAAATGGTCTGCATGCCTGTCATCCCAGAAGGAAGCCCCTTTTAAAGATGATGCACAAGAAAGCCCACAAACAGTTTGGTGAAGAAGAGCAAACTAAGGACATGGATTACTGGAACCATGTCCTGTGGTCTGATGAGACCAACATAAACCTATTTGGTTCAGATGATGTCAAGCGTTTGTGGTGGCAACCAGGTGAGGAGGACAAAGACAAGTGTGTCTTGCCTACAGTCAAGCATGGTGGTGGGAGTGTTTTGGTTTGGGGCTGCATGAGTGCTGCCGGCACTGGGGAGCTACAGTTCATTGAGGGAACCATGAATGCCAACATGTACTGTGACATACTGAAGCAGAGCATGATCCCCTCCCTTCAGAAACTGGGCCGCAGGGCAGTATTCCAACATGATAACGACCCCAAACACACCTCCAAGACGACTACTGCCTTACTAAAGAAACTGAGGGTAAAGGTGATGGACTGGCCAAGCATGTCTCCAGACCTAAACCCTATTGAGCATCTGTGGGTCGTCCTCAAACAGAAGGTGGAGGAGCGCAAGGTCTCTAACATCCACCAGCTCCATGATGTCGTCATGGAGGTGTGGAAGAAGATTCCAGTGGCAACCTGTGAAGCTCTAGAGAACTCCATGCCCAAGAAAATTAAGGCAGAGCTGGAAAATAATAGTGGCCACACAAAATATTGACACTTGGGCACAATTTGGACATTTTCACTTAAGGGTGTACTCACTTTTGTTGCCAGCAGTTTAGACATTAATGGCTGTGTGTTAAGTTATTTTGAGGGGACAGCAAATTTACACTGTTATACAAGCTGTACACTGACTACTTTACATTGTATCAGTGTCATATCATCAGCGTTGTCCATGAAAAGATACAATGAAATATTTACAAAAATGTGAGGGATGTACTCACTTTTGTGAGATACTGTATATAAAGTTTAAAGTTTAATAAAACAGTGGGGTCGGTTCTCGTCTAGATTAGCCATAACTTCTATAAGAGAGAAGTTTAACCCCTTGCACTCTGGTCAATTTCCCTAAAAGCGCCAAAAAATAACGTACCCAAAGTAAATCAAAAGCTGTTCTTCAACCCTTTGCAGCATCTTCATGGGGTTGGTCTCATTTAAAAGAAAACACTTTGAATTTTTTGGCAAAACAGTCACTCTCTCTAAGTGCTCCTGCCACTGAGTAACAGTCATCTAAACATACTGAACTTGAAGAAAATAAAGTTCGCCTGGGTGTTTTTTTGGATACAAATGCTTGCAAATAACACAGAGCTTCAGATACTGGCTGGAAAATGCAACAGAAATGTAGAACCAAGTGTTATCCAGCTGAGGTCAAAATTTGGTAACAATACCACAAAAAATGAATATATTACACAGCTTTTTTCTTAGGTTGTTCCCAGGCGTTTTTGAACTGTGCCAAATTGTGCCAAATGGCACAGTTTGGAAAAACGTCTAACTTTTGAATGATTCAATATAGAAGCTTCATCTTGGGCTCTAATGAAAGGTGAAGGGCTGTGTGTGTGTGTGGGAGGGGGTTGTTTATTCATTCATGAATGAATGAATGAACAAACAAGTCCCCACACACAAAGAAGCATGCCACGGAAAAAATGTGTGGCTTTTTTTTTTTACAAGAAAAAAATAACCTACAGTGCACTAAAAATTATACTAAAATATTTGTAATGTAGAAGATAACTCCCACCTTTCCCCCGCTACAGAGGACGGACATCGCCCATCGCTACATGATGGAAAGCGGTGACGGTGTGCCGCGGTCTTCTACGCACAGTTGGACTAAAATATTTGCAATATATCTGCAATCCGCTACAGAAGAGCAGCGGGGGGGGGGGGCATTCACAACATGACGGGGGGGCCGTTCGCAACATGACGGACCCAGACCGGAGCGGTCCGGGTCTGTCATGTTGCGATAATGCACAGCTGTAATTTACCGATTGGTCAAAAGTCATTTGGATTACAATTTTCAGGGATAAAGAATAATTTAGCTTATAACACTTACCTGTCCACAACAGCAAAGTAGCTGGCGAACTTCTCTTCCTCATTGTCAGACGAACATGACGCTGGTCCGCTTGTTACGGACTCGTGGTTCTGGTCACGCGACCCGGTCAAATCATAATTCCATTATTGTGGTTTTGCGCTTCCATGATTGCAGTTTTGGTGAACGATTTTTCAAAACAAATAAGAACAGTAATAAGAAAAAAAGACTGGCGAACGCCTGTGTGTCACCCAGCCTTACACAAAACAGCTTTTGAACTTCTGTGCTTCAATTGGCTGGCTGTATTCGCAGCCGTTGGTAGGCAGGTCCTTCTTGATAGGTTTTCAGTCATTGGTTCTTCAAGGTTTCAGAAACCCAATTCAAGGCTCTTATTAGTTGAATGAGAGGTCAATCACATCTAAACCAATCAAAGCACTCCTTTGGCTTTCTGTTCGCGGCTGTGTCTGTAGTGGAAGAACGGAAATGCAGCTTTTTTTTTCAGTGCGCTCTAGGACGCAGCGCCCTAGGACGCAGAGACGTGCCCGTCCGCGGTACACCGGAGTGCAAGAGGTTAAATAACCTTTAATATGTTTTAAAACAAATGGTCAAAAAGGTGAAAGGAGCGTTTTAAACTATGAACACATTAAGCTTTGAAAAAAAAAAAAAAGGCAATGTGGGCCACTTGCCAAAAATGTTCCACGTGTTCGAGACAGAATTGCATTTACACCTCAGTTAAATGTGGTCAATGTGCATCCCTGACCACCTTCAGAGGTGCTTTGGAAGACTGGACATAAATCCATCCCAGTTGTTTTTGTGTGCATTTACACCTGCAATTTGCCATATCCTATAGTAATCCAATCACAAAATGCACTTCCAGGTGTAAATGGAGCCTTAGGTCTGTTCACTTTCATGCACCTCATGTTTTAGAATGGCAATAAATATTCTTGAATTTTGAAAAAAACAAAAAAAAACAAAACACACACACAGACCTGCAGCAACCCCTGGCAGCTGGACACCTCCCTGCGGACGTTCTCCTCAGCCAGGTCACGTGACCTCTCCTCCAGACGGAGTCTCTTATCCAGCGTGAACATGTCACACTTGAAGCCCAACGCCAGACGCTGGAACTCTGCCTGAAAACAGAAAAAAATAATAATTTTAAAATAAATATTCCACATGCATTTGTTACTGATAGAACAATGCACACTTGGGGAAGAAGTTAAAATCAGATATGAAGACTTCCTCCTTTAATAAACTTTTTCTTGAAAAAGGCATCATTAGTGTGCCATTTAAAGAAACATCCAGCAGACAAATTGATTTTCTTCAGACTAACACCAAGACAGAATATCACAAATTTGTGAATAAAAATGTGCAAGCATAATAGTATATATTTTTTTAAAAAATAGTCCTACATTTATTAGAAAAGTCACACATTTAACGAGAAAAAATTGCAAATTTATGAAAAAATAATGTAACTTTACTAGAGAAATGTTGCAAGTTAAAACTTCAACTTCTTGAAAAATTAGGGAATTTGTGAGGAAAAGGGCAAAAAATTGTACATAACAGTGGTACATTTATCAAAAAGCCTCAAATTTATGATGAGTCATCAGTTAAAGAAAAAAAAATCAAACTTGTGAGAGTAAAGTAACTTCTATCTCACATTAAAATGAAGGTAACACGGTTCTAAATTGCACTGTGCTCTGAACAAGTGCAATAAAAACATTCATATTATCATATCTGGCAAATTTGTGCATTTACTTTTGTTGAAAAAATAAATTGTCTTCTGGCAATGCTGGTTAATTGTGACACTTCCCTATAATCAACCCTCACATTTCTAGAGAATCTTGCTACATTAGATTGAGAAGGAAGTTCTGTAACTTAATTGTGTAATGATGCACAATCCAATAAAAAGTAATAATGGTTTATCAGTGGTATACATACCTCAATTTCCTTGTCACTGGGTAGCTGGCTGCAAACAAAGACAATGGTTAATGAGTATGAAGCCTTCTCAAGTATTCACATGAATAAATTTAGTTATGATGATCAGTAAGGCTAAACAAAATACTGGTTCTGCAACTCAGAATATTTGGGGACAATTCCAAGTGATTATCCAAATATTTACAAGTAAAAGAGTTACATTTAAAAGTACAGCCACCAATGTACAAAAAACGTTAAAAAGAAAAAGCCCTACAATTTACAAGAGAAGTGCAAAACTAAAAAAAAAAAAAAAAAGTTTAAAAAAGTCAGTCTGGCAAGAAAAAAGTCAATATTTACGAGAAAAGGTACAAATTTATCAAAAAAAAATCCCAAAGTTATGAGAAAATGTAAAACAAATTTAATTTTTTTTTTAAAATCACAATCTTACAAGAAAAAAGTTACATATTTTATAAGATAAAAAGTTACAATCTCATGAGAAAAAAGTGATAAATTTACAAGGGAAAAAAATCCACAAATTTATGAGGGAAAAAGCCACAAATTTGTGATTAAGAAGCCACAAATTTACAAGAAAAAAACCCATACATTTATGATTTTAAAAAAGTACCAAATTTACAAGGAAAAAGTCAAATTTTCCTGCAAAAAGTCACATATTTACAATCTTATAAGACAAAAGTCAGTTTTGTGACAAAAAAGTTAATTTCATGAGAAAAAAGCCACAAATTTGTGAGAAAAATGCCAACAATTTACTCGAAAAAAAAACTGAAAAAGTAAAACTCTTTCAAGAGAAAAGTCACAGTTATAAGGAAAAAGTTGCATTTGAGAAGAAAAACAACCCACATATTTATGAGAAAGTCAAATTTACAACAAAAAAGTCACTAATGTGTAAAAAAAACATTTATTCCATATTGTGTTTTTTTTTTAGCAGCTCCCATCTGGCAATTTACATTTCTTAAGGCAAGGCAGGTTTATTTGTAAAGCACATTTCGTGTACAAGACAACTCAGTGCTCCACATAAAAACAAAGCATTACAGAAGTTGCAAAAGGAATACATAAGAATTTAAAAGCAAACTAAATAGTAAATTAAAGAGAAACAAAAAAGCTAAAATAGAATATGATAAAAATAAAAGTTACAGTACACTGTAGGAGATTAACAATTGTTCTACTGAAAGGTTGCGGCAAATAGAGTTTTTAACCTCGATTTAAAGCAGCTGAGAGTTTCAGCAGCCCTGATGCTTTCTGGGAGTTTGTTCCATATGTGAGGGGCATAAAAACTGAACGTTGCCTCACCATGTTTGGTTCTAACTCTGGGCACAGATAGTAGGCCTGACCCTGATGACCTGAGGGCTCTGGGTGGTTCATAATGGACCAGAAGATCTGAAATGTATTTTGGCCCAAAACCATTCAGAGCTTTATAAACCAACAGGGGTATTTTGAAATCTGTTCTTTGACAGACAGGAAGCCAGTGTAAACATCTGAGGACTGGAGTTATCTGATCCACTTTCTTGGTCTCAGCAAGGACTCGAGCTGTAGCGTTCTGAACCAACTGCAACTGTCTGATGGACTTTTCAGGGAGATATGTGAGCACAGCGTTACAGTAGTCCAGTTTACTGAAGATAAATGCATGGACAAGTTTTTCTAGATCCTGCTGAGACATCAGACCTTTAATCCTTGCTATGTTCTTTAAGTTATAATAGGCTGACTTCACTACTCTCTTAATGTGGCTGTTAAAATTCAGGTCTGAGTCCAGAACCACACCCACACCCTTAAAACCAAATCATTAGAAGAAAAAGCTGAATATCCAAATAACAAATTTGTTAATATCCCAAAAATGACCAAAGAATGTCTGGATGACCCCACATCTGTCCTACCTGTTTCTGTCATCTCTGTAAGTGTTGCTGGTGTCGGGAACAGTTGGCGTCTCAGCTGGAGGAAATAACACAAAACATCCTATTAATGCATAAACAAGAGATACAGTATTAGTGTTTCAGTGTTTACATACGTTCCTTCTCAGGAGACGCACCGGTCTCACTATGGTCCTCCTGAACCTTGTGCTCCTCGATTGCCACCATGCCACGTGACAGCTCCTGCAAGGTCCGAATAAACATCACATCTCCTTCCACCTTCCCATTCGGCTTCCTTTTCACATCCATTCCCACACAGACCATCAGCATCAACATTCCTTTAGCTGCCACTGCAAAACTCTTCTTCCTCCTTACATAGGTTTAATACAGGGGAGGCCAGCTAAAAGTGGACATTCAAGCAGCTGGTGGTGCACTGAGCTCTGGGTTGTGAACCGGAATGGAGCTCAACTCAAACTGTGCACACACTTCTTCTCTCACAAGTGCTCACGTGATTTCACACTCACTCACACAGCTGGAAAAACAACATTTTCCCTTCAGGTTGCGATAGCGGCCAGGTTGCAAAACACCAATCAGCAGTGTCATCACAGACAAAAAATGTAAACACACTGGCAACTCACTTATATCCTGGTGTTTTCATTTAAAGAGCCCCTATTATGGTACTTTTTCCACATGTTGACACAGCTCCCAGAAGTCTTAATGAAAGGTCTGTGGCATAATTTGGTCAGAACTTCTGCAGAATTTAAATATTGCATACAAATTGTACAAATGGGGGATGAAGCTCTCCTCAACATGGGCCGTTTTGTACTTCATTGCTGTAAATGGTAATGAGCCCTAGCAGGGCTGAGTGATATCTCAGTACTTTAAAGTATATCAATACATTTTAATTGGTGACACAGGATGACCCAGTAGTGTTTTGATACTCCATCTGTTTTCTCCTTTCCGTCTGCCCCCAACTTCACCCTGCTCTGCCTCTTCTCCCTCCAAACACATAGCCGTCCTTCCCCCACCCCCTCACTCCCATCCTGCTAGAGGATGTCTGCCAAAAAAACTTGTGTTATAGAGCAGTGGTCCCCAACCTTTTTTGCTTCATGGACTGGTAACAAGTTAAACTTTTGCCTGGGTAGGTAAAAATGAACGTTCCTCCGTTTACACTGGCCCACCAATGCTCCAGTAGGGAACGGGCGGGGAAGGCCAAGGCACCATCGCTGCACTCATCATGCCCAAGACAACTCCTGGAGAGTGAGTCTCCAGTCTCCAGGCCAGCTATTTTCCCCAAGATCACACCAGGAAACAACACTCCTGACAAGCTGGAACCCATCCTAATCCAGTGGGCCTGGTTGCTATAGCTACCGACAACTAGGCTAATGTTGTCAAAGCAGTGCAGTTAAATAAGTGGATGGGTGCAGTTTTTTCAGCCACAGATTGCATCTCTCCATTCGTGAGTTGACTACAGCATTGAATGAATTTATATGAAATAAGAAAATACCACTGCATAATGCTCAGTAACAACTTGATTTATAGTAAGAATAACTTGCAGGGCTAATATCCTAATATTGTCCACAAGATGAAACATCTAGAAATGTACAGTCTTCTATAGCGACCACTGCTGAAACTAAAAGTTAGTTCCATAAACTATCAGACCTAGTAATGTGCGCTTGTGTGAGGGAGAGAAGTGTTTAAACTATCAACATTACGTCTGCTACTTATTGTATGAATTTAAAAAAAACTTTCAGTCATGTGCTGGTGATTTTTACAAAATTTATTCAACATCCTTTGTAGTTTACATACCATATACAGTACATCTCTTGATATATCAAGTATCAAGAAAAGGAATAATTATATCGAGATTATTTTAGGCTCATATTGCCCAGCCCGAAACCCTAGCATCTCTGTTTTGATGATGACCGCCATGTTTGAGGCTAATGTTAGCTTTTGTTGTCGGACTAAGTTGTCAGACTAACAAATATTGGCTGGATGCTGGAGTTTAACCCCCACCCCCCCACCCCAAAAAAAAGCATTATGAGAGACGGGGGTTTGTGGTTTGAGTGATCAATGGCATATGGGCGGTCCCTGGGGTGTAACAAACACAGAAACAACACTGAATAAGTGAAGGGCTAACTCTGCTAATGGCAGCTAGCTGGTGCTAACTGAGTTGGCGTCCCATCCAGAATATGAGCTATAATAAAAGAAGCTGAAATAACTGGTAAAGGCCATGTAACTGGGGTCATTAACTCAAGTGGTTTACCCTCCAATAATCCGTTTATTCAGTGCTTGTAAATGCGACAAAACTGATTATTGCCATTATCGGTTTATTCCCAATAATCGGTTTGTTGTGACCGTGTACGTAACTGGGGTCATTGATGCAGCACCAGTCAGCACACGACAAGATCACGTGAGAATTGTATAAAATAACATGAGAGCTCAAGAGAGACCGATCACATGATAACAACAAGAAAGCAAGCCATATAGCCATGTAAGTAGCCCCTCAGTCTTAATTCTCTGAAGTGTTTGTTATGTCAAAGTCTTTATCTTCTTTGACACAGTGGTGGAGAAACAGTCGTCAGAAAATCACATGCAATCCTTAACCTCCATATCTCAGAGCGGCAAGCGCCCACAATGCCCAAACCACCGGTGCCCCAACAGCCCGCTGTCATCAGCTTCTCTTTTTTTGAACATGTTCAAAAAATTTTGTGACAAGAAAAACTGGTTCTGACCGTAAAAAACATCTGGCAAACGGCAGCAAACTGTTGCACAACCCCCCCCCCCCCATGAACCCCGACGAACCAACTATCGCTGCGGTCCCCAGCACCCGCCGCACTGCAAGACACAGAGGTAAATGCATTTTTAAAGAACACCGATTAAATACTGTAAATACCATGACATTTCAGTGTGTTCTAGATCCAGCATCCATAAAAAAAGGTGCTGCATATTTTTAGCGGTCTGTTATGGTGGAGAATGGATAACAGACTGCAAGTAGAGTCGGTGGAAATCGGGAATCACTTTTGTGTCTGCTACTCTTGGGTGACCTCAAATGGACAAATTGGGAGTAGCAGTTACTTTATTGAAAAAAAAAAATGCTGCTCGTGTGTTCTATGATTTAATTTTCACACTTTGCAAATTCATCCCGCAGGCCAGTTTGGACTTTCTGGTGGGCCAGTTTTGGCCCGCGGGCCACACTTTTGACACCCCTGGTCTAAATCTTACTCCAAGCTTTTCTGAAAAGTTGGCAATTCTGCCTTCATGACCAAAATACTACAAAAAGCCAGAATGGCTCAAGACATCTAACCAACTGTGGATTATAGAATATGATGGTTATTACAGTGACTACAATCTGCAAATAAGAAAATTCCTGCTCATGCTGATTTGTGATGCAAAGCTAGCAATGCTAATGCCATTGGTGTTTATTTTATTTTTTTTCATGCCAGAAAAACAAACACACACACAACAAAATAGATCAGAATGACCACAGATGTCTAGTGGGTGATGTTACAGATCCTTCCTCCATAAGAAATTAGTCAGTGGTGCAGTTTCCTGACACCTTAAGTAGTGGTGTGTGAAACTGCAAGATTTGGTATTGACTTGATACCAAGTAAATACAAGCCCAGTATCGCCAATACCGATACGATAACGATACTTTTTAATAATTAAGGTGGATGCATCATCAAATTACTAAATCTGAATGAATTCTCATGACCTTTAAGTGTTTTGTGATTTTTCCTCTGGATTATTAATTGGTTAAAACCCAGGACAGAATTCGGGCAAAGTTTAGAGGTAAATACATACAGTATCACTTTCACGGTTAACACACAAGGGTAATTACATTCAATCAAATCTGAGCCATATTATACTCAGTATATTTGAATTCCAGTAAATGTATTCATTTAAATAACACGTTTCAATTGGATAAATGTATTATACCAAGGTCTTGGCATAATTTTTAGACTTTTTGAGTTGGCTAAAGTAACCGGAGTTACTCAGTTACCGGAGTGGTGGCTCAGTTGGTAGAGCATCCGCCCCACACCCGGGAGGCAGGGGTTCAAATCCCGGCCGGGTCATGCCGAAGACCATATAAAAGTGGAACTTCCTGCCATCCAGCTTGGTGCTCAGCAATAATGGAATGGAGGAGGGAAATCTGTGGCGGCGCCTTGCATGGCAGCGGCCCTCTGATTCTGCACTTGGGGTGTGTGTGATTGACACTGTAGATAGGTAAAGCACAATCTCGTTCTACTGTACATGATTGGTTGTACGGTTGAATGACAATAAGAGTGATTTTAATTTAACAAATGACCAGTTGCACTTTGAAAATTATTATATCAACTAGTGCTGAAGATGACTAAAATACTACTTTCACCACTACCTGGATATTCTCTGCCATACTGAAAGGCCTCTGCCAATGATCTCTGCCTCTGGGTTGGGGGTCTGGGTCTGTCAGCGCCAGGGGGTGGGGGGGTTTCTCTCCTCCTCTCTCCGTTTCTGTAGCTCGGCATTGTCTTTTGGATGATTTTTTATATGCTTGTAAAATTAGTTGCGTTACCACTGTATTTCACAACCTTTTTACAAATTGTACAGCTTGCCATTGTCTCATTTTGGGCCTGAAAATATAGCCACACAACACAGAGCACCTCTTCCTCTCTGCCATTCTCTGCTCCATCTCTGTGCTGCGTGTGCGTGGCACTGCATGCTGCCGGCAGCCGCTGCTAGCTTGTTCACCTGGCGCTACCGAGTCACATGATGGCACAAGAGGGAGGAGGAGCGAGTAGGTAAAACCACAAGAAGAAGCGGAGGGGCAAAGTGTGCCCGAGTGTGCCTGCTCCATGCTGCGATGGGAGCGGCAACACAGACACACAGTATCAATTTCATTCCGCTGGTATTGATCAATATCAATACCAACGTTGGTATTGATATTATCGATATTTGGATCGATCCACCCACCACTAACCTTCAGGTTCACCTCAACTACTACTGGCCCAGTGCTAGTAGAGGAATTCCTCTTTGGCTCAGAGGATAGAGTGTGAGGCTCTGGATCACAGGGTCGGGGGTTCAAATCCTGACCGGGGATATAGGTGTCAGTCTACCTTGCCTAAGAGCAGAAAAGACTTTGTAGGTCAAAATGACTAAGTCTGTCCACCTTGACCATAGAGAGTCAAAACGGACTTGAGATTCCCGGTAAAATAGGCAATTCTGGCCTTGGCCCAGTTGGGCCCTAACAGTGACTAGAATTTACAGAGGAGAACTCCAAAAACCACAGTAAGGCCACTAGCTAAGCTAGCTGCCATGTAGCTGTGTGAGCTCTGAGGATCAGTGCGAAGAGAAGGTGTCCCAGGCTAGTCACCGAGCAGGTCTATATCAAGTCTGGTAATTAATGATGTGATAACCTCATGGAAGAGAACAGCAAATACAAACAAGGCGTTTCAGTCCGATTTTTAGCTTTCAGACTGTGTGATAGAGGAGAAGTCCTATGCAGGAGAACTTTGGGCTATTTGACAATGCAGACCATATGTCACAAAAATACAACATTACACAATAAAATAAAGGGCAAAATCCAAAAAGCATAATAGGGGCTCTTTAATCAGTTTTGGTTCCTTTAATCATTCATTTTAAAGAGAATTAAGATTAACTTAGAATATGCTAAATTAAACTAAAATTAAGTAAAAAAAAAGTCCTGTTTTTGTTTATAATAATAATAGAATGTCACAAGCAGAAGTTTCACTAGACTATTTTGTTATCCATCATTTTGACAGACAGGCTTGTAAAAATTCTGTCATAATCTATTATCTGTCATTTTATTTGACATTAGATCATCCTCACTGTAATCTGTCAAATGACAGACTGCTTTCAGAATTTTCAGTCATTGCTGAAAAAAAAAAAATCTGTCAATGAAGGACAATTTTCAGTTCAGGTTCATTTATTTGTACCCGTTCTCAAGCCAATAATCCATTCCAGTAACAGAGAACTCCTTTGAATTTGTGCAACATTAGTTGGAACAGCTCCATAAAACAGAGCAGGTCTTACCAGTTCTTTCTTATTTTTTTCCCCTGGAAGAAGGGAGTCTCTTTTGGCCTCACTAACCTCCGAAAGGTTGGCGTCAGAAGTCATGCTGCCCGTGCTGCTTCCTGATTGGCCAGCGGGTGTGAGGGTTGGCCCTGACTGAGGAGGGCTGCCGTCAGAGAAGGTCGCTGGTCCACTCTTGAGGAGCCGTCCTTTCCCTGTGGAGGAGAGACTTTAGGTGGAGGATCAAATACAGTCTGCAGGGTCACCCAAAATCTTCTGTGGGAAGAGAAAATTTGACCAAGTCTACCTAAGCATTAAGATAAACGTAAAACAGCTGAGTTATCATTAGAAACTGGCCTGTCAACAGTAACTTCAAACTTTATTTATATAGCACCTTTCATGCAACAAAGTGCAACTCAAAGTGCTTTGCAGTTAAAAACGGATAATTCCAGATAAAACCAAAACAAAAAAGACAAAGAGCCCTGCCACCCTGCCCCTACTCCTGTCCATCCACCCAACCCCTCAACTCACCCCAGACTCATTGGGTGAGAGGGGTTCTCATATTTGCTACTTTTTTCCTATTATACTAGCAACTTTTTCTCACAAATTTGTTACTTTTTACCTCATACTGCCAACCTTTTCACTTAAATTTGTGGCTTTTTTTCCCCTCAAATTTGCCACCTTTTCTCATATTTGCAACTTTTTTTCTTGTACATTTTCAAAAAATTTACAGCGTTTACTTGTAAAATTTGAGCTTTTTTCCCCTCAAAAATTTGTAACTTTTTCCCCTTAAATATGCCATTTTTTTCCTCATAACTTTGCTTTTATTTCCAAGTAAATTTGCAACTGGATGCTGGTAAATGCTTTTTTTGGGGGGGGGGGGGTGTTAAAAGTTCTTTCTGCACAATTGGAAGGAAAGAAAGCCACTGAGCTCCATGAGGTTTCACCTGCCAAATAAGAATAAATGCTACAGCTCTCATTTATTCTTATTTAAAAGCAGACTACTTTGTACATTTACTGCTGTTTACAGCCCATTAATGTGGTCTTGGCATTCAACACATACCATACAAATACTGACACACTGCTCCCTCACTCTTGCCCTCTCACTCACCACTGGCACAGAGTGGCACTGTTGCCAGAAGGAAAATGAAGAAATATCGTAATGTTGCTTTAAAATAATCATATTTTGACAAACTATTGTATGTACTAAAATAACTTGAAAAATCACAGGCTAGGACACCGCATTTAAAAACAAACCTACTCTATATGTATGGAAGTGCAGTAACCTAAGGAATAATCGCTGAGGCTCGGCCATTTGAATTAAACAACTGCTGTATACACTGTCACACACACAGACACACACAGTGAACTGCACCTTTTTGCACAACCAGTGCTTCTGTCCTTAGACGTAGGGTCTAACTCCAGGCAGGGAAAGCTGCTGTGACCAGTGGAGGTGCTTTGTTTTCTTACCAGTGTCTGTGCTGCTGGACTCTTTTCTTTTAGTACTTTTTCCCTCTGAGTCCCAAGTCATGATCGCTAATTTTAAATTTGCTGCGGTGTCAGTGAAGCTGCCCAAACAAATGTGAGCCATGTGCTGCTGATGTGATTGCCACATTTGGCAGTGGGTGGGGGGGAGGGGGCAGTCAGGTATGAGCTGATCAGCTATGAGCAGGCATCAGTTTCTGGTGATGTGTGATGGGTGCTCACATAAATAAAAGTAATGTTTTTTGGAGGGTTGCACAGAAATGCCAAAACTATCCTATATTTGGCCTTTTTTAAAACTATTGATCGTATAGGCCCGATAATTATCGTATATCTGGCAGAGTGGCACCTAGGTTTTGATTAGAGCTCTCTCTGCCGGTGGACTCTATAATTGCATTTAAGAATGTGGTTCCAAACGCGATATAAATAAATAATTGATTTTTGGAAATGGACTGGCGGGCCGCAGTGGATGAGGGGGCGGGCCGCCTGTTGCCCATCCCCTGATCTAAATAATGACCCAAGTTTATTTTTCAAAGTTTCTGTTGAGAGGGAAGAGATTTTTGCCCAATTTTAAAGGGTTTTGACCCTTCGTCATTACAAAAATACCTCTTCCCTCCAACATAATCTTGCATAGGGCTCCAAAAAGCTAAAAATGGCCCTGGCTTTAAAAGAAACAACTTTGCAATCTCTGGTTGATGCTCCTTCATGTGTACAAACATCAGAACTTTTCTTCTTACCTGCCACGTTGGTTTCAGCTGGTGGTGCCTCAGCTGCATTTTCCTGCACACTTTCTTCTTCTTCCACCAACACAGGCAACAGACTCGTGCTTGAAAAAGAACAAACAAAAAAACAAACAAAAAAAAACACTCTTCACTTTGCACAGTACTATAGATTTTGCTGCAACTCTACCAAAAATACAGTTTTTATTTTCATGCCATTGTATTCTGGAGCCACTCACCTGTCCTCCGCTCCTGATCTGCAGGCCAACTGGTCCTGACTTATGCTCTGAGATGGACACAAACCAAAGGAAGAGGATGCAGCGTAAAAGGACCAGTTTTATATTCAAAATCACAACAACAAAAAACACATTCATTGGCGTACCTGTCCCATGGCAGTGCTAGAATCCATCTAAGCTGTATAGAGTGTGGAGCAGAAGGTTTGGACTTATTCCTTATATAATGATGTGGAGCTATGCTGAGAGCTCTGCAGTTTTGTAAATGTGTGCGTTGCTGAGAGGAGAGCACTGTCAACACTGGTACAGTGCCAAGTAGTGGAGGCGGACTATGCGCACACTCGTGTGCACTCATACAAATACAAGGTGAGAGCTCGGAGCGATGCAACAAGATGTTGTGTAATGAGTGAGGATAATATTGGTCTGGCTCAAAATAGGAAAACTGCCTCATCATTTCACTGAGCAGAAAAAAAGTAATAACTTCACATCCAAAGCAGCTGTATGGAAAGTTAAAAATCAGCTTCTATTAGGATTACAGATGGGAAGTAATGAAGTGCAAATAATTCATTAGTGTGCTTAAGTAGAATTTTATAAGTATTTATACTTTACTTGAAGATTTATTTTTCTGATAACATTTTACTTACTATATTTTAACACAAATGTCTGTACTTTCATCTTGTTAGGGTTTAACACAGGTTCTTTAATTTTAATGCATTTTATGGAAATTTGACTTTTTTTTTTAACAAATATGCTATCATTGAGCTTTAGTCCGCTTCCTGAAAACATTGACAGATTTTATCCTAAATGGATGGGGAAAACAATGACTCCTTGGTGTACAGATCAGTGCAGGTTAAGCATGAAAGACACAATGACCTAAATGAGAAATTTATAGTTCAGTTAAAAGTTTAACTAGATATGAAGTGTTTTCCATTGTATTAGTTATAAATCTTAAGATATGATTCAAAAACTAAAAATTGATTTCCACATCAGAGCAAATGTAACAGTCATTTTCGTTTTTTCCCAGTTACATAAAATAATTTACAGGAGATATCTGTAAGATCATTTATGTAATAAACCATAAAAATAATCATGAGTTGTCACAAAAGACTAAACATTTAGGGTTAATTGGTTGTTCTAAATTGTCCCTAGATATCTATCTCCCATAGGCCCTTAGAGTAGAGGGTTAGTGCTAGTGAAACGCTTTGAGTGGTCTTTGAGACTAGAAAAGCGCTATACAAGTACAGGTCCTTATTTAAGCAGAAAAACTTCTTCAACAACAATGTTACAGTCAAGATCTTCCTATTTGCATAGATCATAATCCATCCAGGAAACATTTGTTTCTGTGTTTTTGTGTTGTAAAGGACAGACAACTTCCGAGAACCAAAGCTAATCTCATTTCAACCTCTCAAGATGCCAGATAAGATGGGCAAACTTCTGTCGGAGAAAACTTGGTGTGTTGCAACCAGGTTCAGGTTCCTTTATTTGTACCCGTAGGTAGATTTGTTTTGCAGTTGGTGACATCCATATTTACAAGCCACTAATTACATTCAACATAGACACAAACACAGGCACACATCTTACAAAATAGGTAAACATAAAATATGTACAATATAATTTTTATAGCTTGTTCAACTCTTTGACAGCAGCAGGGACAAAGCTGTTTTTGTAGCGCTGGGTTCTACTTTTTGGGACAGCAAACCTCCGTCTGGAGGGAAGAAGCTGAAAGTTGCAGTGCAAAGGGTGGGAGTCATCATTGAAAATCGAGTCGGCCATCCTCTGTACTTGTCTGGTGTACAGGGATGTCAGGCTCAGCTGTGACTCACCAAGCAAACGACTGGACCATCTGACTACCTGATCCAAGGATTTCCTCTGTTTCAGTTTTATCTGACCAAACCATGACATTAAAGAAAAGGATAAAACAGATTCAATAAAAGCCCAATAGAACATAGTCATTATGGTTCGGTCAATTTGGAAGCGTGCAAGTTTCCTCAAACAATGCAAATTTTGCTGACCCTTTTTGCACACCCTTTCACAGTTCACCTCAAAGTTCAATCCACTATCAATAATTGTCCCAAGATATTTGTACGATTGTACACATTCGGTGGTCTGGCCTTTTAGTATGGTGACTTTGTGCCTGGGAGAACCATGGAGTCACACAAGAGAACAGGACGAGAGATAATTTATAGCCAACCTAAAAAGAACAACTTAAGCTTGATTCATAGTAGCATGTCCATACTATGCACATGATGTAAATCTCATCATCTTCCAGTCCGCAGAAAGCCCACAAGAACCCCCTGTGGATTCATGCAGCCCAATTTTGTGACTCGACAGATGGCACACCACAGCACTCATATTTTTGTGTTCTTGTACAGAGATCAAACATGTTAAACCTCACAACAACAAACACAAAACCACCTTTTCCTCATGCCTTTGTACTTCCACCATTGTTTACACACATGGCATGAGCCTTCTGTGTTCGCTAATATATTTAAACTGCTGACTAGTATTACTCACTCTTATTCTACACTTTATTGCATGTATAGTTTATTTCTTTTATTTTATCATGTTTAATGTTGCAGCATTGCACCGAGACAAATTCCTAGTTTGTGTACTACATGAACAATGGCAATAAATCTGATTCTGATTCTATTGCTTTGTTTCATTTGATTCTGGGTGCTCAAATCAGTATGCTGGTGCATCACTACCCTCTACTGTGCAAGCATATAAACAGCAGACTATACTTGATAAGCATGAATTAAATACAGTCATGTTGCCGACATCATTTGAGCAAGAACTCTCAGTCTTAACACTTGGCTGTGTTTTACCTGTCCTATTTTTAACATTGGTTTTGTAGACAATTTTAACTTATTTTGGAACCACCCATCACTTATGAGGCCTGATGGCATCCACCCAAATAGACTTGGTGCACATGTTTTAAGAGACAATCTATTCTATTTCATTTGGTGTTTTTTGGTACAGTGACTGAAACTTGGTGTGTTTACTCACTCTGAAGCTTCTGGAAAGCCAAACTGCCCTTTTTTGGTTCCATTTCCACTTCTTGTATTAATCCCATTAATTCAAATAATCTTCACCATTTGGATCAGCCTTTGATTTATAATCCTACAGAGATTGTGTCTGTCTCCTGTTGCCCTAAATATTGTAACCCTGTAGACGCGGGGTTAATCATCTCAGACTGGATGCAGAGGGTAAACAGAGGAGGACAATAGTGATTGAGATGGGAGCGATTATGGTGATGTAGCGGGAAGGAGAGCTGGGAGACAGTGGGGGGAGAAGGGTTGAATGTATTGTGATGCGAGATGTCATGCAGATGTGAGATGGGTGGAGGATATAAAAGAAGAGACCCTGGTGCATTGGAAAAAATGCTTTTTCTGTGATGACTGATGTGAGAGTGAATAAAGTAGTCCGCTGCAAGAGTCTGCCTCCGTTATTTGCACTCTCCACACTGGTGACCCCTTGACGAATTATGGAACACGAGGCAAGAACCCCGGAGTCGGACCGGATGGGAAGCCCCAGCAACGCGGTAAGCATCTCACAGACGGCCTGGACGGGAACCCCCAGCAACGCGTGCGCTGTTTCAGTCAAACTACCGGACTTTTGGCTGCACGACCCGCGGTCTTGGTTCCACCACACCGAGGCTCAGTTCGCCCTCCAGGGAATAACGGCAGACGACACCAGATATTACTGTGTGGTCGCAGCGCTGGACGCTCGCACATCTCAGCAAGTAGCGAGCCTGCTCCAACAGCCTCCAGCCCACAACAAATACGGTACACTCAAGGCCGCGCTGACCCAGCGCTACATGCTCTCGGACTGTGAGAGAGCAGAGAGGCTCCTGAGGTGCTCCGAGTTAGGAGATGGGTCGGCGGTCGAACTGATGGAGAAGAGGTTGGCGTTGATGGGCACGGACGACGGGCATTTTCTGTTTGCCCACCTTTTCCTCCGGAACATCCCAACAGAGGCAAGAGCAGTCCTTGCCAATTCGCCGTTGCTGGCCGCGCGTGACTACCGGGCGCTAGCCCAGGAGGCAGATCGGATCATCCTCTCCACCAGAGCCCTCACAGTGAATGCGGCGGCATCAGAACCCAGCGAGACAACCAGCGGAGGCGAGGAGCTGGCGACGATAGCGGCAGCGGGGGCCAGGAAGCGCCAGAGAGACACACTCTGCTTCTACCACCGCCGCTTTGGAGAGAACGCACGCAGATGTGTGCCACCGTGCCAATTCAAGCGTCCGGGAAATGCCAAGGCCGGCAGTCAGTAGCAGCTGCGACCGCCGGTGAAGAGAACAATTTGCTCCATGTGATGGACTCGCGCTCGGGGAGACGGTTCCTCGTAGACACCGGCTCCCAAAAGAGCCTCATCCTGCCGTCCTACACCGACCGGCTAGCAGGAGCTAGCGGCCCCCAGCTGGTAGCCGTAAACGGCTCGGACATTAAGACTTTTGGTGAGAGAACACTGACTTTATCCCTACACGGCCGTATGTACGAGTGGACTTTTGTCATAGCAGCATTGAGTTTCCCAATCCTGGGAGCTGATTTTCTGTGTGCACATGGGTTGCTAGTCGATGTTGCTAACAGGTGCCTGGTTAATGCAATGTCTTTTGACTCTCTCCCCTGTATAGCTCGAGGGGCCAGGCCAACAACACTAGCCAACGTCACAGCTCCAGGTGGTAAGTTCCACACACTGCTCATTCAGTTCCCAGCACTCACGGTCCCAACGTTTTCGGTGGCCAGCACTAAACACGGTGTGGAACACTTTATCACCACCCCTGGGCCGCCCGTTTTCACACAACCTCAGCACCTGGACGCAGCTAGACTGGCCATAGTGCGCAAGGAGTTTGCCAACTTGGAAAGGTTGGGCATCATCAGGCGCTCAAACAGCCCATGGGCATCCCCGCTACACATGATCCTTAAGGCCGAGGGATCGTGGCGACCGTGTGGAGATTTCTGCAGGTTGAATAATGCCACAGCACACGACCGCTACCCGATTCCCCATATTCAGGGTTTTTCCGTTCACCTCGCCGGGGCATGCATTTTTTCTAAAATAGACCTGGTCTGTGGTTACCGCCAGGTCCCAGTGCGTGCGGAGGACATACCCAAAACAGCGGTAATAACTCCGTTTGGCTTGTTTGAGTTTTTACGCATGCCCTTTGGATTAAGAGGCGCGGCACAGACATTCCAACGCATGATGGATGCGGTGTTGCGCCATCTGCCGTTTGTGTTTGTCTACCTGGATGATATCCTGGTGGCCAGCGCGTCCGAGGACGAACATGTAACCCACCTCAGGACAGTTTTCCGGAGGTTAGAGGAGCACGGGTTAATAATCAACCCGGCGAAATGCCAGTTCGGCGTGACGGGGATTGATTTTTTGGGGCACCGCGTCTCACCGGAGGGAGCGATACCCTTGCCTGACAAGGTGCGCGCCGTGGCGAATTTTCCCCGGCCTCGGACGGTCAGGGCGCTGCAAGAGTTTTTGGGGATGGTTAACTTTTATAACCGGGTCCTCCCCCACGCAGCTCAGCTCATGCAGTCATTGTACGTCGCGCTTAAGAAACAAAACTGGCGGACAGAGTCGAATGGACTCCGGAGAGGGAGCAGGCGTTCTCTGAGATGAAAACAGCCCTGGCAAACGCCGCACTGTTGGAGCACCCGGCGGCCTGGACAGCGCTCACTACCGACGCCTCGGACGTGGCCATAGGGGCCGTCGTGGAGCAACGCGTCGCCGGTTCTTGGCAGCCGCTCGCTTTTTTCAGCAGGGCTTTGTGCGACAGTGAGCGTAAATACAGCACGTTCGGCAGAGAGTTGCTGGCTCTCCACCTGACCATACGCCACTTCCAGTTCTGGCTGGAAGGGCGCAGCTTCACCATGTTCGTGGACCACAAGCCGCTAACGTTCGTGATGGCCAAGGTTTTGGAACCATGGTCGGGCCGGCAGCAGAGACAGTTGGCCGTGATCTCGGAGTTTACGACCGATATTCAGCATGTGTCAGGTAAACTGAATGTGATGGCGGACTGCCTCTCACGCACAGTAGTGGCCCCGGTCTGCGTAAGGATAGACATCACCATCAAAACATACCTTTAGCAATTGGATTCACATTGATATCTTTATTAGTTCAGTAGTTATTGACAAAAATCACTTTTTCGGTAATGGCGGTTTTCTTCTGGATATAGCTCCATAGCTTTTGAAGCTACAACAAATCCATTGGCACACTACTGATTCCTCAGTGTCTTGGCTATATTTTGGTATCTGTTGTATGTTTATATCTTAATTTGTTACCTTACAGTAATGAAAATTCCAAAGTACCCCTATTATTTCCTGTTCTGGATCACAGTATCCAGATTTTTTGCAGGATCCGGATCAGTCTTTGATATTTCCTAGAACCTATTGGGATCTTATCCTGTATTTTTTTGGCAAGCGTCCTGACCATTTATTGTGGGGTTATATACACATATGCTAAAAATGGCCCTATCTCGCAATGATAAAGAATCTTTAAAAAATTCCTGGATCCAGACGGTGATCCAGATCACTCCCAAAATCTAATCATTTCTTCCTTGTCCCATTTCGGACTGTTCCTGAAAATTTCGTGAAAATCCGTTCATAACTTTTTGAGTTATGTTGGTAACAGACAAACACACAGACAAACCCCGGTAAAAACATAACCTCCTTGGCGGAGGTAATAAAAATAGAATGCATAAACATCCCAAATTGATTAAACAAAATGTTGGTAAAATTCAAATCCAAACTCAAGTCCCTAAAATTAATAAATTGGCCTCTGTTCCTCCCCAAAATTTAAAAATTAAATGTTGTCTATTAAATTTTTTTGATTTGATTTTGTATACTTTATTGATCCCCAGAGGGGAAATATTAGGTCTCTAATTCCTAAGTCTCTTCTGGTTCATGATCTATTAATCGATCATCAGATCGATCTACTATCCCTCACAGAGACCTGGCTCGGGCAAGATGATTATGTTGGTCTGAATGAATCAACTCCCTCTGGGTATTTAAACTGTCATAACCTCAGAGGTTCTGGTCGTGGTGGTGGAGTGGCGGCAATTTTCCATTCTAAATTACTAGTTAATGTTAAGCAAAAATTACGTTTCAATTCCTTTGAAGGTTTGGTCCTCAGTGTGGGGCTTGTTGGCAATCTTGGCTTGAACCCAATTCTCTTTGCCATAGTTTATCGTCCTCCCTTGGCCTATTCAGAGTTTCTATCCGAATTTGCCGAATTTTTAGCTGATTTAGTGCTGAAATCTAATAGAATAATTATTATAGGGGACTTTAATATACTGTACATGTTGATGTAGAGAGTGACTGTCTTAATAAGGTATTCAATTCAATTTTAGACCCAATGGGGTTTTCCCAGAAAGTAAAAAAAATTCTACCCATTATTTCCACCATACATTGGACCTTGTTTTGACTTATGGTATAGATATCGAAAATCTGGTAGTGTCTCCTCATAATCCTGTACTGTCTGACTATTGTCTGTTAATTTCTGATTTCTTTATCTCTGATTACTTGTTTCCCCTAAGAAAAATACTACAGCAGATGTCTTTCTGATGACGTTACCAAATTTTTGCAGATTGTCTCCTCTATACCATGGGTCAACACAACAGAAACAACAGAAATAAAAGATGGAGAGTCGGCTCCATTTGTAATTGATAGCATGGTTGATAGTGTTACAGCCTCTCTGCATCAGACTCTAGATTTGGTAGCCCCTTTAAAAAAGAAAAAGTCTAACCAGAGATTTCTAACCCCTTGGCTTAACTCAGAAACTCATGGCTTAAAACAGAAAACTCGTCAATTGGAAAGGAACTGGCATTCAACTAATTCAGATGAATTCTACTTAGTGTGGAGAAATCATTTCTTAATCTATAAAAAATCTCTTAGAAAAGCTAGATCAAGCTATTATTCTGCATTAATAGAAGCGAACAAGAATAGCCCCAGGTTTCTCTTCAACACTATAGCCAGGCTTACAAAAAGCCAGGACTCGGTCAATCCTCGCATCCCCCCTGAGCTTTCCAGTCATGACTTTCTGAACTTTTTCAATCTTAAAATTTTATCTATTAGAGATGAAATTAGTCCAATTCTTCCTACCGTAAACTCAAGTATATTAACTACTACAACTCCCTCAACTGATATCTGCTTTGATAAGTTTACTCCAATCGACCTCTTAAGAGTTGGATAAAATAATTTCCTCATCTGAGTCTTCATCTTGCCTTTTGGACCCTATTCCTTCCAGGTTATTTAAAATTATCTTCCCAATTATTGGTAGCCGTATTCTTCTTATAATTAATTCTTCTTTAACTCTGGGTTGTGTACCACTGGCTTTTAAAACTGTTGTAATTAAACCCTTACTCAAAAAACCGACGCTCAATCCAGGAGTTTTGGCCAATTATCGACCAATCTCCAATTTGCCTTTCATTCCAAAAATCTTGGAAAAAGTTGTCGCTGCCCAACTATTTGACCATTTGCAGGGAGTTGGTTTGTTTGAGGCGTTTCAATCTGGGTTCAGAGTTCATCACAGCAATGAAACTGCCTTAGTGAAGGTCACTAATGACCTCCTGATCGCATCTGATAATGGACTTGTCTCTGTTCTTGTTCTTTTAGATCTCAGTGCAGCCTTTGACACTATCGATCATGCCATTCTACTTGATAGATTAGAACACTATGTTGGACTAAATGGAACTCCGTTGCAGTGGTTTAGATCTTATTTGTCCGATAGATTTCAGTTTGTTCACATCAATGATGAATTTTCTTCCAAATCTAAGCTCAGTCACAGAGTTCCACAGGGATCTGTGTTAAGCCCTACTCTTTTTAGTTTATATATGCTTCCGTTAGGCAATATCATCAAAAAGCACTGTATACATTTTCACTGTTATGCAGACGACACACAACTATACCTGTCAACAAAGCCTGATGATTGTAATCAATTAGCCAAGTTAGATGCCCGTCTTAAGGACATCAAAGCTTGGATGACTTGTAATTTTCTACTATTAAACTCAGATAAGAGTGAAGTCATTCTTGTTGGCCTAAAACATCTTAGAAATTCCCTCTCAAATCATGCCCTTAATTTAGATGCCGCCACTCTCACTCTGAATAGTTCTGTGAGGAACCTTGGAGTTATTTTTGATCAAGATTTGTCCTTTAATTCACATATTAAATTTGTTTCTAAGACTGCCTTCTATCATCTGCGCAATATTGTCAAGATTAGGAGCATCTTTGAATGATGCTGAGAAACTGATTCACGCCTTTGTCAGCTCTCGATTAGATTATTGTAATTTGTTGTTATCTGGTTGTCCTAAAATATCCTTAAAAAATCTTCATTTGATTCAAAATGCTGCTGCTAGAGTTTTAACTGGTTCTAGAAAAAGAGATATCTCCCCGGTTCTGTCCTCCCTTCATTGGCTTCCCATAGAATTTAGAATTAAGTTTAACCTTTTGCACTCCGGTGTACCGCGGGCGGGCACGTCTCTGCGTCCTAGGGCGCACGAGGGCGCAGCGTCCTAGAGCGCACTGAAAAAAAAAGCTGCATTTCCGTTCTACCACTACAGACGCAGCCGCGAACAGAAAGCCAAAGGAGTGCTTTGATTGGTTTAGATGTGATTGACCTCTCATTTGACTAATAAGAGCCTTGAATTGGGTTTCTGAAACCTTGAAGAACCACTGACTGAAAACTTAGCAAGAAGGACCCGCCTACCAACGGCTGCGAATACAGCCAGCCAATTGAAGCACAGAAGTTCGAAAGCTGTTTTGTGTAAGGCTGGGTGACACACAGGCGTTCGCCAGTCTTTTTTTCTTACTACTGTTTTTATTTGTGTTGAAAAATCGTTCGCCAAAACCACAATCATGAAAGCGCAAAACCGCAATAATGGAATTGTGGTTTGACCGGGTCGCGTGAGCAGAACCACGAGTCCGTAACAAGTGGACCAGCTTCATGTTCGTCTGACAATGAGGAAGAGAAGTTCGCCAGCTACGCTGCTGTTGTGGACAGGTAAGTGTTATAAGCTAAATTATTCTTTATCCCTGAAAATTGTAATCCAAATGACTTTTGACCAATCGGTACGCCCCCCCCCCGTCATGTTGTGAACGCCCCCCCCCCCCCCCCCCGCTACTCTTCTGTAGCGGATTGCAGATATATTGCAGATATTTTAGTCCAACTGTGCGTAGTAGACCGCGGCGCACCGTCACCGCTTTCCGTCATGTAGCGATGGGCGATGTCCGTCCTCTGTAGCGGGGGGGTGGGTGGGGGGGTGGGAGTTGTTATCTTCTACATTACACATATTCTAGTATAATTTTTAGTGCACTGTAGGTTATTTTTTCTTGTAAAAAAAAAAAAAAAAAAAAAGGCCACACATTTTTTACGTGGCATGCTTCTTTGTGTGTGGGGGCTTGTTTGTTCATTCATTCATTCATGAATGAACAAACCCCCCCCCCCCCACACACACACACAGCCCTTCACCTTTCATTAGAGCCCAAGATGAAGCTTCTATATTGAACTAGAAAAGCACTCGGAGAGCGCAGACCTTCGCCAAGCGCCACAGTTCCCCCCCATACAATGTTTGTGTGTACGTTTTCGGATTCCTTGACCATGAAAACATATGACTAGCAATTGAATTCACAATGATAGGATTAGTGGTTCTGTAGTTATTCACGAAAATCGCATTTTCTGTAATAGTGGTTTACTTCTGGACGGTGACCCGGATCGCCACCAAAATGTAATCATCTGTAGGATACCCCATTTCTGACAATCTGTGAAAATTTCATGAAAATCCGTCCATAACTTTTTGAGTTATGTTGCTAACAAACAGACAGACAAACCAACGCCGATTAAAACATAACCTCCTTGGTGGAGGTAATCATTCAAAAGTTACAGACGCTTTTCCAAACTGTGCCATTTGGCACAATTTGGCACAGTTCAAAAACGCCTGGGAACAACCTAAGAAAAAAGCTGTGTAATATATTCATTTTTTGTGGTATTGTTTCAACCTCTCTGGGCTGGGGACAGGCTCCTGCCCCAAGTGGAGGAGTTTAAGTATCTTGGGGTCTTGTTCACGAGTGAGGGGAGAATGGAGCGAGAGATTGACAGACGGATTGGAGCAGCATCTGCAGTGATGCGGACGTTGTACCGGTCTGTTGTGGTGAAGAGGGAGCTTAGTTCTAAGGCAAAGCTGTCGATTTACCAGCCAATCTATGCTCCTACGCTCACCTATGGTCACGAGCTTTGGGTAATAACCGAAAGAACGAGATTGCGGATACAAGCGGCTGAAATGAGCTTTCTCCGTAGGATTGCTGGACTCACCCTCAGAGATAGGGTGAGGAGCTCAGTCATCTGGGAGAGGCTCAGAGTAGAACCGCTGCTCCTCCACATTGAAAGGAGTCAGTTGAGGTGGTATGGGCATCTGATTAGGATGCCTCCTGGACGCCTCCCACTTGAGGTGTTTCAGGCACGTCCCACTGGGAGGAGACCCCGGGGCAGACCCAGGACTCGGTGGAGAGACTATGTCTCCCAGCTGGTCTGGGAACGCCTTGGTATCCCCTCTGAAGAGCTGGAGCAGGTGGCTGGGGAGAGGGAAGTCTGAGCTTCTCTGCTTGAACTGCTGCCTCCGCGACCTGGACCTCCGGAAAAGCAGTAGAAGATGGATGGATGGATGGATTGTTACAAAATTTTGACCTCAACTGGATAACACTTGGTTCTACATTTCTGTTGCATTTTCCAGCCCGGATCTGAAGCTGTGCGTTATTTGCAAGCATTTGTATCCAAAAAAACACCCAGGCGAACTTTATTTTCTTCAAGTTCAGTATGTTTAGATGACTGTTACTCAGTGGCAGGAGCACTTAGAGAGATTATGACCGTTTTGCCAAAAAATTCAAAGTGTTTTCTTTTAAATGAGACCAACCCCATGAAGATGCTGCCAAGGGTTGAAGAACAGCTTTTGATTTACTTTGGGTACGTTATTTTTTGGCATTTTTAGGGAAATTGACCAGAGTGCAAGGGGTTAAAATCCTTCTTCTTACATTCAAAGCTCTTAATAATCAGGCCCCCCTATATATAAAAGATCTGATATTACCTTACCATCCTAATAGAGCATTACGCTCCCAAAATGCTGGATTACTTGTGGTGCCCAGAATCTCCAAAAGTACAGTGGGAGGCAGAGCCTTCTGCTACCAAGCTCCTTCTCTCTGGAGCCAGTTACCACTCTGGGTCCGGGAGTTAGACTCAGTCTCTGTTTTTAAGAACAGGGTAAAATCCTTCCTTTTTAATATAGCTTACGTTTAAGGAGGGATTTTGTGTCTCTTAACCCCACTTTTGTTCTGTTGTTATTTGATCCATACTGCTGGTTGACCTCCAATAATGTACTTGGCATCTCACCGTTGTTCTTTATGTCTGTCCTCTCCATCCTCTCTATCCCCTCACCCCCAGCCAGTCGCAGCACATGACTGCCCCTCCCTGAGCCTGGTTCTGCTAGAGGTTTCTTCCTGCCAAATGGAAGTGTTTCCTCTCCACTGTCGCTAAGTGCTTGCTCACAGGGGGATTGTCTGATTGCTGGGTTTTTCTGAGACTGTGGGGTTTTTTCTGCACTGTGGCGCCACGAGACGGCTTCTGTTGTGATGTGGCACTGTATAAATAAAGCTGAATTGAATTGAAGGTACAGAGAACAATAACGTTATGCAAATGCAGGGGCAATTGCTTATGACTGTAGATGCCTTCTAACCTAGAGAATGAATTAAATGAACTGGACACCTAGTTGGGTGAGTACGATTACAGAGTAGGGGTCATCGTCCCTTCCCAGCATGTGCCATAATGCCCGCTGTCCAGTCCTCAACTTGGCAACCTCCGTGACTAGTCAGGAGGAGGTGGGACAACCTTGTCCAACGCTTTAAATTTGGACTGCAGTCTTCTTCTTTCGGCTGCTCCCTTTAGGGGTCGCCACAGTGGATCATCTGCCTCCATCTCGCCCTGTCCCTTGCATCTTCCTCTGTAACACCAACCCTCTCCATGTCCTCCTTCACTACATCCATGAATCTTGTCTGTGGTCTTCCTCTTTTCCTCCAGCATGGCAGCTCCATCTTCAACATCCTTTGTCCAGTATATCCACTATCCCTCCTCTGCACGTGTCCAAACCATCTCAGCCTTGCCTCTCTTACTTTGTCTCCAAACCGCTCAACCTGATCTGTCCCTCCAATATACTCATTTCTGATCCTGTCCCTCCTAATGAAAATCTTAGCATCTTCAACTCGACCACCTTCAGCTCCACCTCCTGTCTTTTTGTCAGCACCACATCTCCAAACCATACATCATAGCAAGTGTCACTACTGTCTCATAAATCTTCCCTTTCACTCTTGCTGCTACCCTTTTGTCACAAATCACCCGACACTCGTCTCCACCCTGCCTGCACCCTCTTCTTCATTTCTCTTGTGCATTTTCCATTGCTTTGGATGGTTGACCAAGTATTTAAAGTCATCTACTTTCACTACCTCTACTCCTTCCATCTTCACTGTTACACCTGCCTGTCTTGCTTCGACTGACGTTCATTCCTCTTCTCTCCAGAGCATATCGCCACTTCAGGTTCTCTTCCACCTGCTCCCTACTGTCACTACAGATCACAAATGTCATCTGCAAACATCATGGTCCATGGAGACTCCTGCCTGACCTTGTCTGTCAGCCTGTCCATCACCATGGCAAACAAGAAGGGGTTCAGAGCTGATCCACGATGTAACCCCACCCCCACCTTGAACCCATCTGTCACTCCTACAGCACACCTCACCACCGTCTCGCTGTCCTCATACATGTCCTGCACCACCCTCTCACATACTTCTCTGCCACTCCTGACTTTCTCATATAATACCACACTTCCTCTCTTGGCACCCTATCATACGCTTTCTCTAGATCCACAAAGACACATTGCAACTCCTTTTGACCTTCTCTATACTTCATCAGCACTCAAAGCAAATACTGCATCTGTAGTACTTTTTCTTGGCATGAAACCATACTGCTGCTCACTGATTGTCACCTCTCCTCAACCTGGCTTCAACAACTCTTGCCCATATCTTCATAGTGTGGCTGCTCAACTTTATGCCTCTGTAGTTACTACAGCTCTGAGCATCACCTTTGTTCTTGAAAATTGGTACCAAAAACACTTCTTGTCCACTCCTCAGGGATCCTCTCATTCTCCAAGATTGCATTAAACAATCTGGTTAAAAAGTCCACTGCCATCTCTCCTAAACATCTCCATACCTCCACAGGTATGTTATCTGGACCAAACCGCCTTTCATTCTTCATCCTTTTCAAAGCTGCACTCACTTCTGCCTTGCTAATCCTCGGGACTTCCTTGTTCACCATCCTTTCATCCATCCTCCTCTCTCCCTCATTTTCTTTATTCATCAGCTCTTCAAAGTACTCCTTCCACCTTCTCAACACACTCTCGTCATTTGTTCGTACATTACCATTTCTGTCCTTAATCAGCCTAACCTGCTGCACATCTTTTCCAGCTCAATCTCTGTCTAGCCAATCCATACAAGTCCTTTTCTATTTCCTTAGTGTTTAGCCTCTCATACAACTCACGATATGCCTTTTCCTTTGCCATGTGCCTCGATTCCAAATTCTCCTGTCTACTTTTTTCATCTCCCTGACTATCCCACTTTTTCTTTGCTAACCTCTTCCTTTGAATACTTTCCTGTACCTCCTCATTCCACCACCAAGTCTCCTTGTCTTCCTTCCTCTGTCCACTGGATACACCACATACCTTTCTACCCATTTCCCTCAATACTTTTGCTGTACTTTCCCAGTCATCTGGTAATTCTTCCCTATAACCCAGAGCCTGTATCAACAACTTCTTGAACTCTGTGCGACCTTCTTCCTTCTGTAACTTCCCCCACTTAGGCTGTGTGTCCACCAAACACGTTTTTTCAGCTGTGGCGACCATTTTCTATTCATTGTCTATGTAGTTCAGCATTTGCGCTGAAACACTCTCGGCAGTAGCCGTTTTTTGATGCGGCGCTCAGAGTTGAAAAAAGTTCAACTTTTCAAACTACAGCTGAGCTTGTCAATCCCAGACCTTTCTAAGCAGCCAATCAGAATTAAGGGAGGGTGGGACATAGGATGCCGATACAGTCTTTACTCAGACTCCTGTTTTCCGTGTCATCATATTTTGCATCCAGAGCTGCTACCAATGCTAAAATGTGTTTCCTCTCCATTGTTATTGAGAGACTGCTATTAAAAAATAAGTAGAAAGTCTGACTATAGGAAAAGCGTCTGACTATAGGAAAAGCGGAAGTGCTGAGCTATGAGTGACAAGCTGTTGCTGCGATACAGGGCACAGACCCCCCCCCCCCCCCCCAGAGTGCAGCGCACAAATGCTGCAAAAAAGACATTCAGGGTGGTCAGGTGACAAAAATCACATTTGGTGGACACACAGCCTTAATCTTTGCCTCTGCCTTCACTCTCTTCCTCTTCTTGCTTTGCAAAGTCATCCTACAGACAGCTATCCGATGCTGTCTAGCTACATTGTCCCCTGCCACCACCTTGCAGTCTCCTATCTCTTTCAGATTTCTCTTTCTGCATAAGATGTAGTCCACCTGTGTGCACCTTCCTCCACTCTTATAAGTCACCCTATGTTCCTCTCGCTTCTTAAAGTATGTGTTCACCACAGCCATTTCTATCCTTTAAGCAAAATCCACAACCATCTGTCCTTCCACATTTCTCTCCTTAAGACCATACCTACCCAGGGCCTCCTCATCACCTCTGTTCCCTTCACCTACATGTCCATTAAAGTCCACTCCAATCACCACTCTCTCCCCACTGGAAACAATCTCTACCACTTCATCCAACTTACTCCAGAATTCCTCTCTCTCTTCTACCTGACATCCAACTTGTGGGGGATACGCACTGACAACAGTCAACATACCTTCAACTTCTAGCTTCAAACTCATGATTCTGTCCGACTCCATCTTTACCTCCTGAACACTCTTCACATACGCTTCCTTCAAGATTACTCCTACTCAATTTCTATTCCTATCTACACCATGGAAGAACAGTTTAAACCCCCCTCCAATGCTCCTAGCCTTGTTTCCCTTCCCTCTGGTTTTTTGGACACAGTACATCTACCTTTCTTCTCTCCATCATATCAGCCAACTCTCTGCCTTTGCCAGTCATCGTCCCTACATTTAACGTCCCTACTCTCACCTCCACACTTCTACCTTTCTTTCTCCCCCTCTCCTCCTCCCCGATCTTTGACCAACAGTAGCCCAGTTTCCACTGGCACCCTGTCCGTTAACAGCACCGGTGGCAGTCGTTAACCCAGGCCTTAAAGCCTAGGCCTTAAAGCCTAGCCAGGCTAGCCAAACCTCGGCTTTAGCTAGCCCCCTAGCCAAAGCCGAGCATCCGTCACACCCAACCAAGTTGCATCCCACCTACTGACTATCGCCAAAGCACCCCAAGACAAAGACACCAGAAGAGCAGTTACAACTGAGCTAAACACAAACGAACTCAATCCCAAAGAAATGGTGGGCAGCAAAGGTCATTGCCATCCCAAAACCTGGCAAAGACCACAAACTACCAGCAAGCTACCGCCCAATCTCCCTACTCAGCGTTCCTTACAAAATCATGGAGCGCCTAATACTGCAACGCATTTCCCCAGAAATAGAGGATATTCTAAGTGTGGATCAAGCAGGTTTCCGCAAGGACCGCAGTACAGGTGAACAAGTACTGGCCCTAACCACCTTCATTGAAAATGGCTTCGAGAGCAGACTGAAGACAGGGGCTGTGTTTCTCAATCTTACAGCCGCCTATGATACGGTCTGGCACAAAGGCCTCCTCCTGAAACTTATAAAGGCGATCCCTGCTTGGGCAACAGCAATTATAAAAACCCTGCTGACCAACCGAAGGTTCAGAGTCCACCTCAGTCAGAACACAAGTGCATGGAGAATGCAGAAAAACGGACTCCCACAAGGCTCAGTTCTAGCTCCAACTCTGTTCAACCTCTACATGAACGACCTGCCTACTACAAAATCCCGCAAATTCATCTATGCAGACGACATCTGTTTGGCATTCCAAGCACCAGACTTTGAACCACTGGAACGGGTGCTCACGGAAGATCTTGCTAAACTGGACCAGTTCTGCAAAATCTGGCGCCTAAAACCAAGCCCAGCAAAAACCGTCTCCAGTGTATTTCATCTCCACAATGCAAAAGCTGCCAGAGAACTAAACATCCACCTGAGCGGACTCAAGCTTAAGCATGCCCCAAATCCAACTTATCTTGGAGTGACCCTTGATAGGACCTTATCCTTCAAGGAACATCTAAAGGGGACGGCTGCTAAGGTGAAAGTACGAAACAACCTGCTCTGCAAGCTCGCTGGTGCAAAATGGGGGGCGGCAGTCTCGACCCTGCGCACCTCAGCACTGGCCCTTTCATACTCTGTAGCAGAATATTGTGCCCCTGTCTGGTCCAGGTCATCTTACACACACCATGTAGACACCCAGCTCAACTCAACCATGAGAACTATAACTGGAACAATCCGCTCAACACCACTCCCCTGGCTCTCTGTACTGTCAAACATAGCCCCTCCACACATCCGGCGAGCAGCATTAACTCAAAGGATGCTCCAAAAAGTTAAAGATTTTCCTCACTTACCAATCCATGCAGATATCTACACCCCACCCACTGCCCGACTTTCATCCAGACGGCCGATTTGGAAAAACCCTCCCCCAGCTGACTTTACCATCCAGACAGCTTGGCAAGAGGAATGGGAGACCAAGGAGGTCCCAAACAAACAGCTGGTGATAAACCCCAACCAACAGGTCCCGGGCACCAACCTCCCAAGGAGACAGTGGTCTACACTCAATCGCTTCAGGACTGGACATGGCCCCTGCTTGGCCAGCCTTCACAGATGGGGCAGTAGCCCTAGCCCACTGTGCGCATGTGGAGAGGAGCAAACTATGGAACACATCATAGAGGCTTGCCCGCTCCAAAGACTGGAAGGAGGATTACACACCCTCCATACAGCAAACCAGGAGGCAACTGCTTGGCTTAAGGACTTTGCATTCGCTAAATAAATAAATAGTCGTTAACCCAGGCCTCAACCGATCTGGTATGAAAGTCTCATTCGTCACGATCTGCATGTTTGATTTGACAAAGGTTTTACGTCAGATGCCCTTCCTGACACAACTCTCCCATTTACCCAGGCTTGGGACCGGCACTAGGAGTACACTGGCTTGCACACCCTCTGTGGCTGGGCTGAATTTGGACTGCAGCACCATTTTAACCTCTTGCACTCCGGTGTACCGCGGGCGGTCACATCTCTGCATCCTAGGGCGCACAAGGGCACCCTAGGACGCACACTGTGCGTCCTAGCGCGCACTGAAAAAAAAAAAGCTGCATTTCCGTTCTTCCACTACAGACACAGCCGCGAACAGAAAGCCAAAGGAGTGCTTTGACTGGTTTAGATGTGATTGACCTCTCATTCGACTAATAAGAGCCTTGAATTGGGTTTCTGAAACTTTGAAGAACCAATGACTAAAAACCTAGCAAGAAGGACCCGCCTACCAACGGCTGCGAATACAGCCAGCCAATTGAAGCACAGAAGTTCAAAAGCGTGCGTCCCTTGACTAAAATCTGTTTTGTGTAAGCCACTGGGTGACACACACGCGTTCGCCAGTCTTTTTTTCTTACTACTGTTCTTATTTGTTTTGAAAAATCGTTCGCCAAAACCGCAATCATGGAAGCGCAAAATCGCAATAATGGAATTATGGTTTGACCGGGTCGCGTGACCAGAACCACGAGTCCGTAACAAGCGGACCAGCGTCATGTTCATCTGACAATGCGGAAGAGAAGATCGCCAGCGACACTGCTGTTGTGAACAGGTAAGTGTTATAAGCTAAATTATTCTTTATCCCTGAAAATTGTAATCAAAATGACTTTTGACCGATCGGTAAATTACAACTGTGCGCAACATGACGGACCTGGACCGCTCCGGTCGGCGCACGGACTGGACACGGTCCGGACCGTGAACGCCTCACCCCCCCCCCCGCTACTCTTCTGTAGCGGATTGCAGATATTATTGCAGATATTTTAGTACAACTGTGCGTAGTAGACCGCGGCCGAGCGTCATGTGTCGATGGACGATGTCTGTCCTCTGTAGCGGGGGGGGGGGAGTTGTTATCTTCTACATTACACATATTTTAGTATAATTTTTATTGCACTGTAGGTTATTTTTTCTTGTAAAAAAAAAAAAAGCCACACATTTTTTACGTGGCATGCTTCTTTGTGTGTGGGGGGCTTGTTTGTTCATTCATTAATGAATGAATAAACAACCACCCCCACACACACAGCCCTTCACCTTTCATTAGAGCCCAAGATGAAGCTTCTATATTGAATCATTCAAAAGTTACAGACGTTTTTCCAAACTGTGCCATTTGGCACAATTTGTCACAGTTCAAAAACGCCTGGGAACAACCTAAGAAAAAAGCTGCGTAATATATTCATTTTTTGTGGTATTGTTACAAAATTTTGACCACAGCTGGATAACACTTGGTTCTACAATTCTGTTGCATTTTCCAGCCCGGATCTGACAGCTCTGTTTTATTTGCAAGTATTTGTATCCAAAAAAAACACCCAGGCGAAATTTATTTTCTTCAAGTTCAGTATGTTTAGATGACTGTTACTCAGTGGCAGGAGCACTTAGAGAGATTATGACTGTTTTGCCAAAAAATTCAAAGTGTAAAACACTAGTTGTAAGGATTACATAATGTTCCTTTAACCCCTTGCACTCTGGTCAATTTCCCTAAAAACGCCAAAAAATAACGTGCCCAAAGTACATCAAAAGCTGTTCTTCAACCCTTTGCAGCATCTTCATGGGGTTGGTCTCATTTAAAAGAAAACACTTTGAATTTTTTGGCAAAACGGTCATAATCTCTCTAAGTGCTCCGGCCACTGAGTAACAGTCATCTAAACATACTGAACTTGAAGAAAATAAATTTCGCCTGGGTGTTTTTTTTGGATACAAATGCTTGCAAATAACACACAGCTGTCAGATCCGGGCTGGAAAATGTAACAGAAATGAAGAACCAAGTGTTATCCAGCTGAGGTCAAAATTTTGTAACAATACCACAAAAAATGAATATATTACACAGCTTTGTTCTCAGGTTGTTCCCAGGCGTTTTTGAACTGTGCCAAATTGTGCCAAATGGCACAGTTTGGAAAAACGTCTAACTTTTGAATGATTCAATATAGAAGCTTCATCTTGGGCTCTTATGAAAGGTGACACTCAGGGCTGTGTGTGTGTGTGTGTGTGGGGGGGGGGGGGGGGGGTTGGGGGGGGGTTGCCCCCCCCCCGCTACAGAGGATGGACATCGCCCGGTGCGCCGCGGTCTACTACACACAGCTGTAATTTACCAATCAGTCAAAAGTCATTTTTGATTACAATTTTCAGGGATAAAGAATAATTTAGCTTATAACAATTACCTGTTCACAACAGCAGCGTAGCTGGCGAACTTCTCTTCCTCATTGTCAGACGAACATGAAGCTGGTCCGCTTATTACGGACTCTTGGTTCTGGTCACGCGACCCGGTCAAAACATAATTCCATTATTGCAGTTTTGCGCTTCCATGATTGCGGTTTTGGTGAACGATTTTTCAAAACGAATAACAGTAGTAATAAAACCGGAGTACCGGAGTGGTGGCTCAGTTGGTAGAGCATCCGCCCCACACCCGGGAGGCAGGGGTTCAAATCCCGGCCGGGTCATGCCGAAGACCATATAAAAGTGGTACTTCCTGCCGTCCAGCTTGGTGCTCAGCAAAAATGGAATGGAGGAGGGAAATTTGTGGCGGCGCCTTGCATGGCAGTGGCCCTCTGATTCTACACTTGGGGTGTGTGTGATTAACACTGTAGATAGGTAAAACACAATCTCGTTCTACTGTACATGATTGCTTGTACAGTTGAATGACAATAATGGGTGACAAAAAAAAAAAAAAAAAAGACTGGCGAACGCGTGTGTGTCACCCAGCCTTCGTCGTCGGCCTCCGTCGGTCTATGATGACCATGGAAGAGAATCCTAAATGTCTACTCTGCTGGGACAGCACCGCCTGTGGCTGAACAGGCCGATGCGCGAATGGCAGTCCCTGTCACACAGGTCGCACTTGTGAGTGGTCTCCGTGCTGCTGGGTCTGTGGCGATTCTTCCTGCGGGTCCTTTTTTCATCTGCTGCAGCAGTCTCTCTTCACCCAGCCTTACACAAAACAGCTTTTGAACTTCTGTGCTTCAATTGGCTGGCTGCATTCGCAGCCGTTGGTAGGCGGGTCCTTCTTGCTAGGTTTTCAGTCATTGGTTCTTCAAGGTTTCAGAAACCCAATTCAAGGCTCTTATTAGTCGAATGAGAGGTCAATCACATCTAATCTGCTCGTGGCTATGTCTGTAGTGGAAGAACGGAAATGCAGCTTTTTTTTTCAGTGCGCTCTAGGACGCAGTGCCCTCGTGCGCTCTAGGACGCAGAGACGTGCCCGCCCACGGTACACCAGAGTGCAAGAGGATAACAATCTACACATTATGTTTATGACAAGAGGTTCAGTTAAACGCTTTTAAAAAATACTCTGTATTTAAGCTTTAATTACATTTCTGAGCATCTTTACTTGAGTAAAGAAGTTGAATCAGTACTTTCACCATTTTGTTAAATACATGTAATATAATCTGTGTTTCAACCAGAACAAGGAACATACTTTTGCCACCTCTGACTACGATACCTCTAAATCAGGATAAATTTTTAAGTGTTACCTGAAGCTTTTTTTCTTGTTATACTGCTAATGTTCAGAACTTTTCATATTCATGCATACACTGGCAACAAATATGGCAAAATAAGTTATAATTAGCTATGTAATACATGCCAAGTGTGCACCTACACAAATATCAGGTACTGGACACCACTGGGCTTTAATACTAGCACTTACACTCACAAATTTGCACCAACAGTGATATTACCAATCATTTTATTCTTTTCTAAATAAATAAAGCAGGCATTCAAATTTACTTGATATAAGAGTTGTATGTTATGTCCACCCATTTTAACTCATTAGCAAACACTAATGTAAAGAAATGGCTCTGAATCATCAAGGTTTTTTTCATCCAAGCTTTAATAAATGTAAAATATATCATTGGTTTAAAAATACCGAATCTGTAACTCCCAGACTATCTCCCAGTAGGGTGTCTGTTCACCAGCAAGGAGCTATCGAGCAGAAATCATTGTGACACAACTCAGTAAGTGATTAAAAGCTGTGCAAGTCCATGTAAGGCCAAACGTAATTTTCCTAAAATGACTAAGGTTGCATCAGAGCAAGCTAACCATGGCAGCAATCTATCAGCTGAAAGTGCCAAACATTTTTGTTATGAGATTGTGACAATGTTGAGGTTTTGTATCATAGTATTTGATTCAATCTCTTGTTTTTAATAGAGCTGCACGGGGGGTGTTAATACCAAATTTTTGCTGTGATTTTCATGGTCTTTTTCTTATATAACCAAGATCAAATGACAACTATAAGACCAAAAAAAAGGCTGAAAAAAAATTATAAAACTCTAATCCTAATTTAATGATCAATTTTACAACCACTGTCAAACAAAAATAAAAATTATAAAATCACCACCCTTCAAATATGTTGAGTCAGCCATCTGATGCTTTAGAATTAAAAAAAAAAATCAGCTATGAAATAACTATTTAAATAGTTGAATATTCTAACATTGTGAAACACACTTAAAAAATAAATTAGTTTGCTTTAATTAATAGCAAGTTTTGTTAACTTCAACTGTATTGATTGTATAACTTTTGAGCTTCTCAAACAGATTCCTTCAGGTGGACTAAGACCTTTTTATGGTCCTTTATGAAGCCCGATGTAACCCTAAGGCCATGAAAGACTTGACTATGGTATAACCTTGCCTCATTCCAACAGAGTTCAAAGAAGCCAATAATCTACTGAATAGAACGCTGAACCATGAGAAGAAATCTCATTATTCCTTCCACTTTACTCTTCTCTGATTCTTTCTTGGCCTTCCAAAACACAGGTGTCAGTATCAAGGCCTATGGGCTTTACATTTAGTACAGATCACCAATACATTTTTTACCCCCTTCCTTTCTTCTCATGGTAAATTTGTGACTTTTATTACCAGTTTCATATATTTGCGACTTTCTTTTTGTCAATTTGCAACTTTGTCTATGAGTTTTGTAAATTTGTGATTTTTCTCCCTGCATCGTAAATTTGCGACTTCTTTCATTTCTTGAGTTTGACTTTTCCCCAGTTTCACAAATTTGCAACTTTTGTCCCCAGTTTCTTAGTGATTTTCCCCTCTTGAAGTTTGCAACTTTCCCCCAGTTTCATAAAGTTGTGACTTTCCTGCACAGTCTCAAATTTGCAGTCCCATAATACCCAAAATTTGCCAATTTTGCCCTTACATAAATTGGAAACTTTTTTGCATGCAAGCAAGATCTTTTCTTAGATTCAAGTTACATTTTTTAATGTAAATTTTGAAATTTTTTTAAAAGAGGTAATTAAAGTCAATGCCCGACCCCAGGCTTAAGTCATTATTATCCTCTTGCTGGCATTCAGTAAGATTAAATTCAGTACCCCTGTTCCAAAAGAAAGCTATCCTCTTTCCCAGCCCACTGAACCACCACTTTCAGTCAAAAAGCACATATTTTTACTCAGCTATTACACACATAACAGTAAGAGTGCATTAAAAAGAGGAAGGGGAAGAAGTGAGGAGAGGAAACTGTGCTGTGCATTAAAAAAAAAAAAAAAAACAACTTCCCCTCTGATACTAACCTTAATGCGGCTCATGTCTACTGTGCTCCGATCTGCCTTGCCACCTTTGGCGTCCTCACCCCCGTGGTCCTCACCTGTTGGCTGGGTGCTGGCCACAATCGAAGAGGACAAAAGTGAACTCAAGTTTTACCCATTTTCAGATTCCTCTTTTATATACATTCAATACACTTCCTCAGCTATGTGATTCCACAGAGACAGCTGCAGAGTGGAAGACCAGCCTTCATCTCTGTGTCTATGCAAAGCACGGCCACGCGGATGAAAATTAACCTTCTCCACTCCTCCCACAGCGATGAAAACACACATTTGACTAGCAAATGTGGCCCAAGTCTGAGGGAAGTGATGAAACACCAAAATGAGGACTTCAGCTGTGACTACTGGATGAGACCCATCAGCTTTAGTGTTATCATGGGTACTGTATGCTGCAATAAAAACAAGCTAAAAGTGTGGCGTGAAGTTTCTCACCAAGCAATGATTTAAAGCTGAAATGATCAAAAAGGCAGTGGGTCGCCATCACCAGACTTTTTATACCCTCTGGTACAATATTACTTTTGAAAACATGCTTTCTTCAGTCATGGGAAATAAGAAGGAAGATTGAGAAATTGCCTTTTCTTTTAAATTCTTGACATTTTTCCTCATTTTTTTTCCTCATAATTTGTGACTGAGCCCAAATAGAACAACAATGGTATCAGCACTGATCTTAATTATATGAGATTATAAATTTACAAAGCCAAAAAACCCACTGGAGCAGAGAACCCACCCCACACCCTCCCCAGCAAAATAAATAAATAAAAAATCAATTCTCCTCAATTACCTCTCTGTCTGTGTAATGGTCTCGTCCAATCCAGGTGATGTGCTGTCGGGTGAAACCATACTGGCTGCTGTGGGAGGGGGGTCAGCTGCCGTGATAGTTTGTTCCCGATTAGCGGGATCGTTCCTAGTTGGAACCGGAAGACCATAAGAGTAGGAGTTTGCACTGTCGGAGACCTCAGCACCTACTGAGAAAAAGAAAAAAAAAAGTCTCATCTGTGAATCATTAGTATAAAGTAACGTCAACATTAGATTCCACTGAATCTAAGGTTTTGCTTAAAGTTTGTGTTCCTGTTATTAAATTCCACAGAGACATCAAGATAAGACATTCCAAAACCAAAAATGTTCGGTGTGTCAGCAATTATTGAAAAAAGCATTTTTCCTTTGGCAAGATAATCCATCCACCAGACAGGAGTGTTATATTAAGATGTTTGTGTTTTGCACATGTGTGTCCTGGGCTGACCTTTTAGGGTGGAGGCTAGAGGTCAAATTTATTCAGCCACTTGAAGAACAGACATCGTACAATAGGAAGAGACAAAAAGCTAGAAGGGAGGTTTCAGTACCAGTGGCTTCTGACCCAGGTACACCCTTTCAACATATAAACCACCACATCGACAGGTGCTCTTTAGATATGGGATTTATATTATTTTGATGCAATATTTGATACAAAATTGAGTTACTGTTTATTAACTGGAGACATAAGTTGTTTTTTTTAACTGAATAAGTTGAAAGCAAATATCATGCTGACTGTGAAACTGTTCAGTAGTTATCAGCTATTGGTCATCAGGTAACTCGCATGACTCAAAAAGTTAGGGATATTTGGCTTTCAAGGGAAATTTATGGAAAATGTAGAACTTCACGCTACAGTGATATTATATCATGAAAGTAGGGCATTTAAATAGAAGCATGCAATGGTGATTTCCTCAAACAATTTATTGAAACAAAAGCCAACAACAGTGGTGGGTATACCACAACAAAAAATGTCAACGTCTCAATAGCTTGTCATGTGCCCTTGAGCATCAATTACAGCTTGACAACGATGTCTCATGCTGTTCACAAGTCGACTTATTGTCTGCTGAGGCATGGCATCCCACTCTTCTTGAAGGGCAGCCCTCAGGTCATTGAGGTTGTGAGGTGCAGGGTTACGAGCCTCTACACGGCGACTCAGCTGATCCCATAGGTTTTCTATGGGATTCGGGTCTGGAGAAAGTGCAGGACACTCCATCTGAGATACCCCAGCTTCCAGCAGCCGTTCCCTAATGATGTGACCTTGATGAGCTGGAGCATTGTTGTCGAAGATGAAATTAGGCCTGTGTTGTTCATGCAGGGGCACAATGACTGGATTAATGATGTTATTCGGGTAGTATCAGCTCGTCACTGGACCATTCACAAGGTGTAGGGCAGTTCTGTATTGATTAGAAACACCTGCCCAGATCTGTAACACCACCACTACCAAAGGCTTGTCTGATGACAACAGTGTCTGATGCATAGTGCTCTCCTTGATGTCTCCAACATCAGTGATGGCCATCACTTCTGCTCAGTGTGAATTGACTTTCATCAGAGAACACCACTGAGGGCCACTGGTCGCTTGTCCAGTGTAAATGCTCATGCAAGACGATGATGCCTGTACCTGGTGATGTGGTCAGGTACCCTTGCAGGTCATCTAGCACGCAGACCACGCTGATGTAAACGGTTTTGAAGTCTGACGTGACACTTGGGTGCCTCTCACCTCCCTTAAATGTGCCTGGGCTTGAGTGGCATTCATTAGCCAGTTCCGCAGTGCACTGTTCACAATGAAGTGGTCATCAGCGTGGGACGTGGCCAAAGGACGTCCACTTCTATGCCTTTCTGTGACTCTTCCATTCGCTCTGGAATGTTCTTTTTGCGGCAGCTGAGGAAGCTCAAGATCCTCACCAAGATGTTGGTGCAGTTTTATTCGGCCATCATCGAGTCCATCCTCACCACCTCCATCACCGTGTGGTACGCGGGAGCCACTGTCAGGGACAGACTAAGACTGCAGCGCATTGTGCGCACTGCTGAGAAGGTGATCGACTGTAAGCTTCCATCCCTCCAGGACCTGTACATCTCCAGGACCCGGAGGCGTGCAGGTCGGATCACAGCCGACCCTTCTCACCCTGGATACGCACTGTTTGCTCCCCTCCCCTCAGGTAGGAGACTACGGTCCATTCGGACTAAAACTTCTCGTTACATGAACAGTTTTTTCCCCTCTGCAATCAGACTGCTGAACTCTAAGTGACTTATTAGACTTTTGTGCACCAGGTACAGCAGCTCAACTGGACTCATGTACAATTATTCTTTTTTTCACTGCCGAACTGTACTACGTGGGACTCCACAATATCGGTTGTTTTTTAATATATTTAAAAATCGTATAGAATAGCATCATTTATTTTTATTCTATTTTTATTGCATGTATAATTTTCTATTTTTTTATCTCTTGTGTTAAATTATGTCTAATGTTGCAGCATTGCACTGGGACAAATTCCTAGTTTGTGTATTACATGAACAATGGCAATAAATCTTATTCTGATTCTCTGCATCTCTGTTGCAACCTGCTGATGACACTCTGACACGCTTAAGCTCAGTAGCCATTTCCCTCTGAGAACATCCTGTTTGAAGCCTCGCAATGGCGAGGTACTGTTGATCAGTTGTTAGGTGTCGTCTTGGTCTCATGATGTCAAAATGTGAACAGCATGATAAAGAGGACTGTTTAAATACCAATTCTAATTGAACCAGAAAAATTATTGGTCATTTCATGGATCAAACACCTGTTCTGAATTTTGCCATTAAGCACCTTGTTAGAGAACAGTAAGTTATGCAGAAAGTACCAAAACATTGAACAGATGGACATGTGCATTCAAAAGGTTAGAGAAGGTAAAAGTAGGTTCACCTGTAAAGGTTATAGTGCATTTTAGGTGCATCCTGAAATTTCACCCAAAAGCCGAATATCCCTAGCCTTTGAGTAGTGTATTATTTTCAACATCAGTGTTGGCCCAAAATTTCACAATCAATGCATCCATAAACCAGAACATCAGTGACTTAGTAGCTCATTCTGGCTTGGTGAAATCATGCCCAGATGCCCTGACCTTCGACCTTAAGCACAGGCTAGATTGCAGACCCACCTGAGGATCATTATGCATTAGTTTGCTGAACACTGGGGAAATTGCCAAGGAGAAGTTAATTTTTCACAAAATCATAAATGCCCAGATCTCGTGACCTTTGACAGTGACCCTGACCTCAATCTGAATGCAGACCCTCCTGAGGATCATTGTGAGTGAGTCTGGTGACTATCGAGGCAGTGGCCTGGGAAGAGTAGCAATTCCCATGAAATTTGAATGGAATGAGCTAAAAATTGTATGTTGTGATTTCTTGAATAATATCATTATCGCGAAAAGTCACACAAACATTGTGATATAACCTTTATAACCTAACCAGGGCTGCTCGTAGAGGTATGAAATGCACTAAATGTAACAACTTTGCACAATAGAGCTCGTCCCCTCCAGTACACAACTAGGACAATAACAATCATTATTGAGGGTGGCAACAACACTGTTGATCCAAATGCAAAAAATACTGTCTGGGTACATATTCATATTCTGCAGGATAATTTAACAAATCGTAATGCTGTTTATACCATCTAGCTGCAATGCTCCTGCTCCGTCTCTTCTGAGGCCTCTGTCGATCAGGGTTGACCATGGGTGAAGCATCCTAGTTCTGGTTGTCTGCTCGCCTGGAGCAGCATCGTCTGTGGCTAAATAGACTGATGCGGGAGTGGCAGTCTCTATCGCAAAGGTCACACCTGTGTGTAGTCTCTGGTCTGTTGAAGCTGCTGCTTTCCTTCCTGAGTGCTCGTTTTTCTGCAGCAGTGGTCATCATTTTCTCCTCCCCTGATTTCAGGTGTTGCTTCAGGGTCCCTTTTCCACTTTGCATGGTCACCTGCTAGGCTCTCCCAGGTCTCTGTGTTGATGTCAGTGGCCTTCGTGTCTCTCTTAACGACATCTTTGTACCAGAGCTGGGAACGACCAGTGAATCTCCTCCCAGATGCCAGTTCTCCATACAGGATGTCCTTTGGGATGCGCCCATCGTCCATGCAGTGGACATGGCCTAGCCAGGGCAGCCTGCACCGTCTGAGGAGAGTGAATATACTGAGAGGTCCCGCACGATTCAAGACATCTGTGTTGGTTACCCTGTCCTGCCAGGATATGCCCAGGATGCAGCGGATACTTGGCAAATGGAAGGTGTTGAGTCACTTCTCCTGTTTGGCATATGTTGTCCATGACTCACCGTACAGCAGTGTGCTGAAGACACAGGCATTATACACTGCCATCTTAGTCCTCATCAACAGCTTGGGGTTTGTCCACACACTGGTTGTGAAGCGAGCAAGTGTTGTAGCTGCCTTCCCGATCCTCCTGTCTATTTCTGTGTCAAGGGAGAGGGTTATTGGTTATGGTAGAGCCAAGGTAGGTGAAGTGGTGGACAACGTCGAGTTCATAGTCATCGATGGTGATGGCAGATGGTGATTCAGTGTCTTGTCCCAGGACATTGACCTTTTTCAGGCTAATGGTGAGTCCAAAATCCTTGCAGGCCTGTGAGAAGCAATCCATCAGTGTCTGCAACTCCTATTGGGTGTGTGTTGCAATTGCTGCGTCGTCAACAAACAGCATGTCTCTGATGAGCGTTTCATGAACCTTCGTCTTGGCTCTGAGGTGGGCAAGGTTGAACAGCCTGCCATCTGACCTGGTGTGTAGGTAAATTCCTTCAGTTGCAGTGCCAAAGGCATGCTTTAGGAGAACGGCGAAGAATACCCCAAAGAGTGTGGGAGCAAGGATGCAGCCTTGTTTGACGCCACTACAGATGCTGAAGGGGTCAGAGGAACTCCCGTTGAACTGCACAGTCCCCTTCACGTCTGAGTGAAAAGACTCAATCATGCTCTGCCGCTTTGGTGGGCAGCCTATCTTTGGGAAATTTTGAACAGGCCAACTCCACTGACGAGGTCGAACGCCTTGGTGAGCTCTATGAAGGCGACATACAGGGGCATCTGCTGCTCTCTGCACTTCTCCTGGAGTTGGCGGAGGGAGAAGACCATGTCTACCATTGATCTCTTGGCACGAAAGCCACACTGTGACTCTGGGTAAATGCGTTCTGCCAGCTGCTGCAGGCGGATCAAAACTGACTCGAGCAAAGACTTTGCCGATGATGCTGAGTAGAGAGATGCCTCTCTAGTTGTTGCAGTCACTTCTTTTGCCCTTGTTCTTATAGAGGGTGATGATCTTGGCATCCCTCATGTCCTGTGGTACAGCCCCTTCTTGTCAGCATTGACAGAGGACTTCATGCAATGGGAGGAGGAGGGTAGTCTTGCAGTGTTTGATCAGGTCCGGGGGAATCCTGTTGCTGCCTGGGGCTTTGCCTAAGGTCAAGCTGTCGATGGCCTTCCTGAGTTCCTCTATGGTTGGCTCTACATCCAGCTCCTCAATGATTGGCATACACTTGATGGTGTCAAGAGCTGTGGGGGACACTGTGTTCTGTCTGGAGTAGAGGTCGGCATAGTGTTCCACCCATCTCTCCATCTGTTGGCCTTTGTCTATAATTACTACCCCAGTGGAAGATTTGTGGGGAGCTGTCTTGCTCCGAACGCCTTCTCGATGCCACCGTACATCCCTCTAATGTTGCCTGTAGCAGCAGCTGTCTGGATGTCTTCACTGAGCTCTGTCCAGTATTCGTTGGCGCAATGCCTAGCATTCTGCTGAGCCTTGTTCCTGGCAGCCCTGAGAATCTGCAGGCTCTTCTCACTGGGTGACCGCTTATACTCTGAAGGCGCCACGCTCTATGGACTTGGCCTCAAACCAGTCGTGAGACTTGTGAGGAGTTCTTCCCAAAGGTAGCCAAGGCGATGCGGTGCATAGTGTCCTGCAGTACTTCCCACTTCTCTGTGGCAGAGTCTCTGGGCTATGAGGTTTGCATTTCCTTCTTGAAGGTCTCTGCAAACTTTATCATTAGGTCTTGTTGAGACATCTTGCTGACATCAATGTGGGGGTTCCCTTGTTTCTTTGAGTGGTGGATCCTCTTTGGCTGTAGCCTGATCTTGCAGCAGACTAGGGAGTGATCTGTGTCCACACTGTGGTAAGAGCGTGTGTGGAGGACATTCTTGATGGCGGCACGCCTGACCGGGATAAGATCAAGCTGATGCCAATGCTTTGAGCGTAAGTGTCTCCAAGAGACCTTGTGCTGAGGCTTGGTCCTGAAGTAGGAGATGGCGATGCACAATTCGTGGTAACTGCAAAGCTCAAGCAGTCGTCGGCCATTCTCATTCATTTTGCCCACACCAAACTGTCCAAGGCAAGAGGGCCACAAGTCATGATCTGCACCCACTCTGGCACTGAAGTCACCCAGGAGAATATGTTGCTCCTTGTTGGGAATGCTTGCGATGATGGATGCAAGCTTCTCATAGAACTCATCCTTTGTGTCCCGTGTGGAAGACAGTATCGGGGCATAAACGCTAACAAGGGTAACTGGGCCTTCGGTGGTGTAGAGGCGAAGAGTGAAGAGACGCTCTGTGCCATTGCTGCCTGGCTCTACCATATTCAGCAGGTTGTTCCTCACTGCAAAGTTGACTCCATGCTCCCTTGGCTCGTCAGAGCCTTTCCCCTGCCAGTAGAATGTGTAGTCCTTCTCGTTCAGCGTGCCTAAGTCAGCAAGGCATGTTTCCTGAAGGGTGGCAATGTCCACATGCAGCCTCCTGAACTCGTCATTTATGACAGCTGTTTTCCTGGAGTCACTGATGTCCTGAAGGTTTTCAGAAAGACCGGTCATCATTGAACGTTCCAACATCCCAGTTTCAAAGCTGGTTTCTTTTGTTGCTTTGTTTCCTGGTGGACAATTGCAGTCTGCTGTTTGGATGTTTCCTAATCCCCATGCACCCAATGAGGATGGCAGACTGTGGCGGGACAACACCTTACTGTACTGGGTGGATAGGACACACGAGCATAGAGTGATGATATAGAGTGAAGTACGTGGCGGTAATGCACCTGTAAGCTGGTTGCCAACCGCCAATCAAATCTAAAAGAAGAAGACCTTACTGGCTGGGGGCTGCCCAGCTTTAGGCGGGTGGTAGTTGTCCAGTGAGATCCAAGGATCAATCCCACTGTCGGGAACAACCCCTGGCGCCAAGCTCTATGCCAATCAAGCAATGACTTATAACTGGTAACTGTTGTTCCACGTGTTGTGTCAATGCTGCAAGCAAAGCTGGAGTGACTTCTCCAGGGTGTAGGGTGTGAGTTTGTGTTGGTGAGTGTTGCTGGAAGCTAGCCTGGGCAATGTGATATGGAGGACAGGCTGTTGCCCATGTAGCATGTCCCCCCTCGCAAAGTTGCTGATGGATCCAAAGAAACAGCAAGGCTGTTACAGTTTGGTACCAGCGCCATTGCAGGAGCTGCCAGAACAAAGTTTAAATCAACAACGGACTGCCTTAGGGGCTCCGACTCCAGATTTTACCTCAGGGTTGACTCCCAAAGCCTTTCCCGTGACTGGGTATGCCGCAAGGCAGCAGAGGTTTGAAATCAGGGTTTTCCTTCCCCTAGATGGACTACCCTCCCAGGTTGTCGAGCCTCATCTACCCAAAGCATCTGGTTTGAAGGCGCCAGAGACTCGCCTTCGCCCCTTCTCCTGTCTGTAGAAGCAGTTCACCGGGCTTAGAAGCTAAGCCACATGAGCAGGCCAGGAGTTGGACTTGGTTGTCAGAGGCTATTTGAGACGCATGCCATAAGGAGTATTTTTTGAGTGCTGGGAGCTTATCCTCAGCACCACTCCTGGCTATGACAACCTTGGAACCTGTGTATATACTGTATGTATATTCATTTACTGCTTTGGCTAACTAGCTATCTTATTATCTTGTTCTTATTGCTATTACTCTGAGTGCTGCTATCACTTTGCTGCTGTAATCCTGGAATTACCCCATTGTGGGACTAATTAAAGGCTCATCTTGTGGAGAGTGTGGGAAATGAGGAGGCAGGTTTACGAACAGACAAAGTTTATTACACTCTCTCATCAGTCATACACAGAAAAAGCATGATACAGCCAAGCACGGTTTCTCCTTATAACCCCAACAGCTCATCTCACATCTGCATGACATTTCACATCACACTGCATGGCATCTAACATCACAATACATTCCCCTTAACCCCCCCCCCCCCCCCCCCCCCCCGGCTCCTTCTTCCTGCCAACTCCCCATGATGTCCCTGACTATTGTCCTCCTATGTTTAACCACTGCATCCTGACTGAGATGCTGTCTGCTGACTCACCCAAGTCTCTATAATATGCATTTTGTCTCTGCTACACTACCCCCGCCCCCCAGACAGAGTTTCAGTCCTCACGTCTTTTGGGCTTCAGTCTCCTCCCATATCTGCTGTAACGGGGGTCTCTGTGCCGGCGGGGGGGTGCTGGACGTGTGTCTGACTGCGGGTGGGCCATGGCGAGGGGGGGGGGGGAAATCTGCTTTGCCCGTGTGGCTGTCCTGGTGAATCGTTTGCCTGGAGAGTTCTCAGTGGGGGTCTTCCACGCAGAGGGGCCCAAGCCTGCAGCACTTGCTCATCCGCCACTACAAAGGCGGGCTTAAGTCTGTCTATGCATATTTTCTCCCGCCGACCCCCCAAGTCTAACAAAAAATGCTTGTCCCCTGTTTCCAGCACTCTGAACGGGCCATCATAGGGTGGGCGCAATGGAGGGCAGTGGGCATCGTGCCTGACGAACATGAACTCCGCATTCTTCAAAGTTTTTGGCACAAAAGCGCGTGGAAAACAGTGGTGGACCGGGCCGGGGAGCGTGCCTGTGTCTGCACTATGCTGCAAACGCTGAGACGTACAGTTGTCCGGCGCGGGATTATCTGGCAAAAATTCTCCGGGCAGCCGCAGTGGCTGAGAAAAAAACAGTTCTGCTGGGGAAGCCTCCAAATCCTCTTTTGGTGCAGAAAGCAACCCCAATAAAACCCACGGCAACCGGTCTATCCAATTTGCATCCGTCAACGAAGCCCTGAGTGCTGCTTTCAGTGACCTGTGAAAACACTCGCATAACCCATTGGCCTGTGGGTTGTACGCGGTTGTGCGATGAATTGCAACACCCAGGCTGCGGGTCATCACAGACCAAAGTTCGGAAACAAACTGAGGGCCCCTATCGGACGTGATGTCCGACGGGATTCCAAAATGCGCCACCCATGTTGTCAAAAAAGCACGCGCCACGTCCGCGGACGTGGTTGCCACCAGCGGGACTGCTTCTGGCCAGCGTGTGGTGTGGTCCACCACTGTCAGAAGGTGCGTGCACCCCTGCGATGGCGGGAGGGGGCCCACGAGGTCCACGTGAACATGGTCAAATCTTTTAGCTGGTATACTAAACGGCTCCAAAGGAGCCTTCGTGTGTCTGTGCACTTTGGCTCGTTGGCATGCTACGCAGGCTACAGCCCACTCTTTCACTTGTTTGCGCAGGCCTGGCCACACGAACTTCGCTCCCACCATTTTGACTGACGCGCGCACTCCTGGGTGCACCAGAGTGTGAACTGACTCAAACACGTGGCGACGCCACGCGACCGAGACCACCGGGCGCGGGCGTCCCGTGGAGACGACGCAGATTAGGGGGGGCTTGCCGTCTTGCAGTACTCGGCTCTCCAGCCTTAACCCTGTTGGTCCAGACTGGAGCGTGCGCACGTCCGTATCGCCAATCTGCTCCTTGGCCATGGCTGTATAATCTATCCCTACGCAGACCGGGGCCACTACCACGCGCGAGAGGCAGTCCGCCACCACATTCAGTTTACCCGACACATGCTGAATATCTGTCGTAAACTCCGAGATCGCGGCCAGCTGTCTCTGCTGCCGGCCCGACCATGGTTCCAAAACCTTGGCCATCGCAAATGTCAGCGGCTTGTGGTCCACGAACGCGGTGAAGCTGCGCCCTTCTAGCCAGAACTGGAAGTGGCGTATGGCCAGGTGGAGAGCCAGCAACTCCCTGTCAAACGCGCTGTACTTACGCTCACTGTCGCGCAAAGCCCTGCTGAAAAAAGCGAGCAGCTGCCAAGAACCGGCGACACGTTGCTCTACGACGGCCCCTATGGCCACGTCCGAGGTGTCGGTAGTGAGCGCTATCCGGGACGCTGGGTCTGGGTGCGCTAACAGTGCGGCGTTTGCCAGGGCTGCTTTAACCTCAGAACGCCTGCTCTTGCTCCGGAGTCCATTCGACTCCATCCGCGGGTTCCCGTCTCTTGAGTGCGGCGTACAATGGCTGCATGAGTTGAGCTGCGCGGGGGAGGAACCGGTTATAAAAGTTAACCATCCCCAAAAATTCTTGCAGCGCCATGACCGTCTGAGGCCGGGGAAAGTTCGCCACGGCGCGCACTTTGTCGGGCAAGGGTATCGCTCCCTCCGGTGAGACGCGGTGCCCCAAAAAAATCAATCCCCGTCACGCCGAACTGGCACTTTGCCGGGCTGATTATTAACCCATGCTCCTCCAACTTCTGGAAAACCGTCCTGAGGTGGGTTACGTGTTCGTCTTCGGACGCACTGGCTACCAGGATATCATCCAGATAGACCAACACAAACGGGAGATCGAGCAGCACCGCATCCATCATGCGCTGGAACGTCTGTGCCGCTCCTTTTAATCCGAATGGCATGCGCAGAAACTCGAACAAGCCGAACGGAGTTATTACCGCTGTTTTGGGTACGTCCTCTGCGTGCACTGGGACCTAGTGGTAACCGCGGACCAAGTCTATTTTAGAAAAAATGCATGCTCCGGCGAGGTGAATGGAAAAATCCTGAATGTGGGGAATCGGGTAGCGGTCGTGTGCTGTGGCGTTGTTCAATCTGTGGAAATCACCGCACGGTCGCCATGACCCCTCAGCCTTAGGGACCATGTGTAGCGGGGATGCCCATGGGCTGTTCGAATGCATGATGATGCCCAACCTTTCCAGGTTGGCAAACTCTTCGCGCGCTATGGCCAGTTTAGCTGCGTCCAAGCGCCGAAGTCGTTCGTAAACTGGCGGCCCGGTGGTGGTTATAAAGTGCTCCACCCCGTGTTTAGCGATGTCGCCGAAAACGTCGGGACCTTGAGTGCTGGGAACTGAGTGAGCAGTGTGTGCAACTTACCGCCTGGAGCTGTGACGTTGGCTTGTGTTACTGGCCCGGCCCCTCGAGCTGTACAGGGGAGAGAGTCAAAGGACAGTGCATTAACCAGGCGCCTGTTAGCAACATCAACTAGTAAACCATGCGCACACAGAAAATCAGCTCCCAGGATTGGGAAACTCAGAGCTGCTATGACAAAAGTCCACTCGTATGTACGGCCGTGTAGAGATAAAGCCAGTGTTCTCTCACCAAAGGTCTTAATGCCCGAGCCGTTTACTGCCACTAGCCCGGGGCCGCTAGGTCCTGCCAGTCGGTCGGCGTAGGTCGGCAGGATGATGCTCTTCTGGGCTCCGGTATCTACGAGGAAACGCCTCCCTGGGCGCGAGTCCGTCACATAGAACAGCTTGTTCTCTTCGCCAGCGGTCGCAACTGCTACCGACTGCCGGCCTTGGCATTTCCCGAGCGCTTGAATTGGCACGGTGGTGCACATCTGCGTGCGTTCTCTCCAAAGCGGCGGTGGTAGAAGCAGAGCGTGTCTCTCTGGCGCTCCTTGGCACCCGCTGCCGCTACCGTCAGTGGCTCCTCGCCTCCTCTGGTCATCTCGCTGGGTTCCGACGCCACCGCGTTGACTGTGAGCGCTCTGGTGGTGAGGATGATCCGGTCTGCCTCCTGGGCTAGCGCACGGTAGTCACGCGCGGCCAGCAACGGCGAATTGGCCAGAACCGCTCTCGCCTCTGTTGGAAGGTTCCGGAGGAAAAGGTGGGCAAACAGAAAATGCCCGTCGTCCGTGCCCATTAACGCCAACATCTTCTCCATCAGATCGACAGACGAACCCTCTCCTAACTCGGAACGCCTCAGGAGCCTCTCTGCTCTCTCACAGTCCGAGAGCATGTAGCACAGGGTCAGCACATCCTTGAGAGCCTCGTATCTGTCGTGGGCTGGGGGCTGGTCGAGCAGGCTTGCTACCTGCTGAGCTGTGCGAGCGTCCAGCACTGCAACCACGTAGTAAAACTTGGTGTCATCTGCTGTTATTCCCCGGAGGACGAACTGGGCCTTGGTGTGGTGGAACCAAGAGCGCGGGTTGTGCTGCCAAAAGTCCGGTAGCTTGACTGAAACAGCGCACGCGATGCTGGGGGTTCCCGTCCGGGCCATCTGTGGGATGCTTGCCGTGTTGCTGGGGCTTCCCGTCCGGGCCGACTCCGGGGTTCTTGCCTCGTGTTCCATAATACGTCCAGGGTCACCAGTGTGGAGAGTGCAAATTACCCCATTGTGGGACTAATTAAAGGCTCATCTTGTGGAGAGTGTGGGAAATGAGGAGGCAGGTTTACGAACAGACGAAGTTTATTACACTCTCTCATCAGTCATACACAGAAAAAGCATGATACAGCCAAGCACAGTTTCTCCTTATAACCCCAACAGCTCATCTCACATCTGCATGACATTTCACATCACACTGCATGGCATCTAACATCACAATACATTCCCCTTAACCCCCCCGGCTCCTTCTTCCTGCCAATTCCCCATGATGTCCCTAACTATTGTCCTCCTATGTTTAACCACTGCATTCTGACTGAGACACTGTCTGCTGACACACCCAAGTCTCTATAATATGCATTTTGTCTCTGCTACAATCTTATAATTTTGGGGCCGCATCACCCACCCCCTATTCTTTAGTTTCCTTTCCTTGATGCAGCAAGCCAATAATTCAATCTTTCTGAAACAGTAACATCTTCCACAATCACACAACAGGTTTAAAAAAATGAGAAACTGCTCATTGCATCAGTTTAAGTTCACCCATTACCAGTTGATACATAAAAAAACAATTATTGCAGTAATTATGCAGCAGAAGCCTCTTACCTATTTGCTTTGTTAAATCCAAGTGGTGTTTTTTTGTTTGAGCTGGAAGCATACTAAGTAAAAGCTTTAACAAAAACAGTCATCCAGCTTTAGATTGGTGAAGTGACTGTAGTGATGCTCATACTGTGTCATACATTCGTGTTTGACTTTCATCTTGCTACATTTAGTAAAGTCTTTTTTCCTTTAAATAAACATCATACAGAGTAAGGCAGGAAATGAGTCATTCTTTGGTCAACAGTGGAGCTGAAATGTAGCTGCTGCAGGGAGATGGCGCTGAAAAAGAGAAACAGGAGGTGATCCTTATATATAGTGACTGAGTTAGAGAGAGGCGGTCTTACTTTTGTTCTCCGAGTGAGACAGATCAGGGGAAACATCAGGCTTTGTGGGCTCAGCACTGACGGCTGGTGAGTGGGCGCTTAATGGTGCTGCTGCCTCTTTCTGAATAACACATGGGCAGAAACAGATAAACGTTCAAACAGAAAAAGAAGGGGTGAAAAGATCAAATAAGCAACATACATTAAGCGCGTACCAAACAGTGAGTACACAGTCAAAATAAAGCTGACATTTTTAGGGATGTCCCAAACACTGTCTCGTATTTTTTCCTTTCTATCTGGGGAAAAAACAGAAAATTTCTGAATACAAAGACTGAAATATACAGAAAAAAACCATGCAAATTTAAAGAAAAAAAAATCGCTATTTAACAAGTATGTAACAGGAAAAAAGTCAAATTTGCAGCAAAAGGGTCTCCAATTTAGGACAAAAAAAAATCTTACGGGAAAGCCACAAATTTACAAAAAAGAAAAAAAATACAAGAAAAAGTCAAGAAAAAATACAAATCTATAAAAGATAAATGTCACAAAGAAAAAGCCACAAATTTATAAGGAAAAAAGGCACTTTTTTGGGGGGGGGGGGGACAAAGTCACATTTACAGGAAATAATCCACAAATTTATGAGTGGAAAAAGTCACATGTAAAAAGAAAAACAAGCCACAAAATTACAAGAACAAACAATTTTACGAGGGGGAAAAAAGGCTTTACAAAAAAGTGTTTATTCTAATAATTTTTTAGCAGCTCCACACTGGCAGTTTACATTTCGTAAAACCAAACCATTTGAAGAAAAAGCTGAAAAACTTAACTTTGAAAACTGAACCCCAAAGTAACAGATAAAGAGTTATATAATCAAATATTTGGGTAGCGCCCTGGTCATTTGAGGAGACTCATCACTTATCTGTTTTAATATTATCTCCAGTTTCTGTCATCTATAGATAGGGTCATTTTTAGCTTCATGGGGCCCTATGCAAGATTGTATTTTGGGGCCAATTTTTTGGAATGGGAAAGAGTTCACACTCTTTAAAATGAAAAAAAAAAATCTATCCCTTACAATAAAAACAATTAAAAAAAAACAACTTGTCACTCAACTTCCCCAAAACTCATTTTGAGAGCATTATTCACACTTTTACCACACATTGACCATTCTAACTCTGTATTGCCTTGACCAGTCATCATTAAAATGTGCAAACTTCATGACCCATCACCCCAGTTCTTATTATTTCACACTGGCTTCCTGTTAATTTTAGGATCCAGTGTAAAATTTTGCTAATTATTTTTAAATGTATAAATGATTTATCACCCCTTTATTTATCCAGCCTTCTCCACCTTCATTCTGCAGCCAGAGCACTGAAGTCTTCAAACCAGCTGCTTCAGGGCTCGGTTGAAAACATGTGGTGCCAGTCTTTTCGGAAGTGGCCCCTCAACTGTGAATCTGTGAAAAATGTGGAGGGTGTACTTGTAGTTTGGGCGCCCTCTAGCGGCTGAGGGAACCCACAGCATTTGTGTACTCCGCTTTACAGCCTGAAAAAACTGTCCATCGAGGAATTCAGAAGCCAACATCCCATTATTAATGTAACGAGCAAAACTGAATGCCTTACCTTCCTTGATCATGATTTATTTTCTCTGCTTTTGGCCTGATCTTAAGGTTTCATGGCTGCTATCTTACAGTATATTACTGTAGGAGTCAGGCAGTCTCAGCTTATAGACATTCATCCATCTTCTACTGCTTAATCCTTTTCAGCTCGTGGGGTGGGGGGCTGGAGCCTATCCCAGCATATATGGGTGAGAGGCAGGGTACACCCTGGACAGATCGCCAGTCCATCGCAGGGCCAATACAGAGACAGACAACCATTCACTCTCACAGTCATACCTAAGGACAATTTAGAATCCCCAGTTGATGCCAGTTAACCTAACATGCACGTCTTTGGCCTGTGGGAGGAAACCAGAGTACCTGGAGAAAGCCCACTCAGACACGAGGAGAACATGCAAGCTCCACACAGAAGGGTCACTGATGGTCAGGGGGTGGGATCGAACCCACGATGGTCAGGAGTGGGATCGATCCCATGACCTTCTTGCTGTGCTGCCACAGTGCTAGCCACTGTTCCATTGAGCTGCCCTGCTTATAGACATGCTGTCTGTAAATAATTATGTGCGCGGAGCTATTTGGTAGGCAAATGTGAGGAAAGAAGAAAGATACAGAAGTGAAGGTAGGAGAACGAGGTTTAAGTTATATTCACTGGTTCTTTTTATTATTAGAAATAAACAGAAGGGGAAAAACACACACACAAAAAAAAGAAATGAGGAGGACGTGTTGAGGAGCATTCAAGGACAGTTGCCTGGGTGATTTTTTTTTTGTGCGTGTAAAAAGATCCTTGAACACACCAACAGGAAGAGTTTGAACGAGGTAATGGTTTAAACTATCAGGGCTGTACGCAAATAATTATTTGCATACTTATGTATTAATTTTGTATTTTTAAAAACAGTATTGGTATGAATTCTTTTCTTCAAAATTTTGTGGTGTTTTCCCCATAATTTAGCTTCCCCACCTTGTAAAAATATGGCTTTTTCTTCTAAATTTGTAACCTCTCTCTGATGTGACTTTTTCTTGTACATTTGTGGGGTTTTTTTGGCTTTATTTATTTATTTTTGACTTGCATAAAATTGTATTTTTTTACGTTGGCCTAAAAATGGTTAAGGACCCCATCCTACGACAGGTTGACTTAATTTTACAGTTAAATTTACCTGATCATGTTGACAATTCACCTCCGCCTTGGCCTCTGTGCAAGCTGTCAAATCTGTAACAGAGCAAGAGGAAAGGTGCAAAACAATTAGTGCTGTCAAGAGATTAATCATGATTAATCAAACCACCTCACCGTCAGGTTCTCCTCCTGTCCAAATTTAGTGAGTAGTGAACGGGGCAGTGCAGACTGCCTGATGGGTGTGTCTGTGTGTCCTGCGGGCTGCGGGGTGTCAGAACATGCATGCGTCAACAGTCAAAAAAAAAAAAAAAAAAAAGGCTTTAAATCAATCTGATATTTATTAGTATCGGTATTGGGCTCAATCGGGTCATTTAGCCTGGATCGGTATCATAAACATAAAATAAACCAATAAACGCCTGCATTCTGTAAACATCTCTCTCTCCCTGCGCAGCAGCGTCTCTGGTGTGTGTGTGTGTGTGTGTGTATAATCTACATGCAGAGATGCAATGTTAGAGGCAAGATTGTTGTTAGACTTTTGAGGATTTAAAAAGAGATGAAAACTAAATAAAACATCACTGTAAACAAAAACGTCATTAAAAATAAATGAAATGGAAGACATATAGATTATGGATTTTATCCATTCTGCATATTTAACTCCCCCAAAAATCTAAAACTTTAGACTGACAGAGTGAACGGTCTTCGAGAAGATCTTCAGGGTTTTTTCTGGTGGCGCCTTCGGGAGGACAAAGACACTGAAATAATTTCGAACAAAAGTGAGAAGTTTCCATCTGTCTGATGTAGTGAGGTGAGCTGTTAATTATTTAGGATGTTAATTCATTTTAAAAAGTGTTTATGTCTGTGTTCAGGGATAATGTAAGCAGGCACCCCCCCCCCCCCCCCCCCAAGACATTTCCTCAGTCAAAAATTAGATGTTACAGAAAATGACTAAAATATAGCTTTACAGTAGCAATCAAAATTAAGCATTGCATTAATACTTGATTTATTCTGAAATATGTTATTCTTCATTGTTCAGAATTTGACAGAATATCTGCTGTGGCTATACCACTGCAGTACTAGCATGTTTTTTCTTTTAAATAACCAAGGCACTTCAACACAAACGTGTGAGCAAAACTGGAGAACAGTGACCACTGTGTCAGAAGATTTAAACAATGTTTTTTTTTTTGTTTTTTGTTTTTTTTAGAGCTATAGGATTCAAAAATGAATAGGAAGTGTAGAGGCCCTTGCTTTGAATGACTTCAGCACATCTGCACCCACAGGACATCACTAGTTTCTCACACTGCTCTGGTTTGGGGGACAGGATTATGCAAAGACTCCCAATGGGGAATTGGTTCAACACTGCAACTGGAACTGCTCACTACTTCACTGCTGAACAGGGCAAGGATCTCTCTCAGCACAGTGTCTCTCCATTTGAGACAATTTAGACTCAAAGCTCACTCTGCAGTGACCAAACCTCTCATCAGCAGAAAGAACAAAAAGGCTAGACTTGCCTTTGCTGAGGAGCATGTTGTGTGGCCAGAGGAGAACTGGTCCAGAGTGCACTTCAGTGGTGAGAGTAAGTTCAATTTATTTGGGTCTGATGGAAAACAATGTTTGTGGCATCAAACTAGAGAAAGACTAAACCCAAAGTGTGTAAAGAAGTCAGTTAAATTTAGAGGAGGAAGTGTCATCGTTTGGGGGATGTTTTCTGCAGCAGGAGTTGGGCCTCTTGTACAGCTACATGGCAGGGTGAATGCAAATGTTTATGTGAACCTCCTTTGGCAACATGCAATTCCTTCACTGCAGTTGTCTCCCAATCAGCCCACAATTTTCATGCAAGACAATGCCCCGTCACACCGCAAAACAGGTTAAACAGTTCCTGGAATCTAGCAATATTGAAACAATAAAATGGCTAGTCCAGATCTCAACTCCATAGAGAATCCCTGAAAAATCCTTGGCAACGAAGTAAAGGCTAAGAAACCCACTACAGTTACTGAACTGTGGAAGAGACTGCAAGAAGACTGGACTAAGATCAAACCAGATCAAACCTCTAGGCCAGGCCTATTCAATTAGCAGCCCGGAGGCCACATGTGGCCCAGAACCAACCTCTGAGTGGCCCAGGCCACAGTAAGGAAATATAAATTTAAGAAAAAAGTATGAATAATGACAGTCCGCAAGCATGTACACGAACAACGCGCGTGACCGTCATCCGCGGAGTTCACAAGCGCCCCGCCCGCGTGACCGTTCCAGTCAACAGGCTGTCTTGCTAGCGTCTATCCGAGAGAAGCATGAGCTTATTAAAGTACTTTAAACGTGGAAAAAAAAAGCAGAAGAGATATGTAAGCAGAGAAGACATTTATGGTGGTTTTAATCTGCTGGTAACGGGAACAATAATGAAGAGTCGCTTAGCTAACAAGCATGGTTAGACTTCATATGCAGGGAAAGAGGCAAGAGTGACTGAGTCGCTGAGGATTTACTTCACCAGCCATTACAATAATTTATGTTCATTATTATGTACCTGGCAAGTTAAGATGACCGAAATTTAAGAAGTCAAGACTTTAATCCGTCAACAGCCTTCAGATAAACTAAAGGTGCCAACATTTGGATTTCAAAATAAGGGAGGTTTTTCCTGCTGTCTGAGTGGTGAGGAGAGTTCTGAAAAACTATAAATATATAGAAATATTTTAACAGAAATAACTGAATCTTTGGTAATTTAGTTAATTTATTTCATTAAATGTAATTTTATAAAAAAAAATTCTTTGAAATCAAAGTTAAACTATTGTTCTGCTCTGGCTCTGCAAAATTATAGTCAAAAGTGTGTCCGACAAGTAGAGCAGCTTGTTCTCTTCCCCTGTTCTCTTTTTTTTTCTAGTGATCATAATTCGGCTCACTTGAGCTTATTTGAGCTTACGAGCGTTATTTTGATTAACTATGTTTTTTTCTCTCTACCTATTGTTTTGTTCCTTGACCCTTGCCCTCTATTCCCCTCCTGTTGACAGGCGCCTCCATGGCTCGCCGCGTCATTGGGAAGCGCTTATCAGGCGCGCCCAATGTCAAGTCAAATTCCTTGTATGTTTACTTGTTTACTTGGAAATGTGCTTGGCAATAAACTTTATTCTGATTCTGAGGGCCGCGGCTGCTACCGACCCCCGGTCTTGGCGTTTCCCAAACGCCTGAACTGGCACGGTGGTACACATTTGCGTGCCCTCTCTGCGAAACGGCGATGATAGAAACAAAGGATGTCCGATCCGCGTTCCTTGGCCCCTGCCGCCGCCGTCGTCGGTGAGTCTGGCACCGCTGCCTCTGGCACCTTGTCGTCTCCGGTCGTCGCACCGAGTTCCGCTGCCGCGGCTGTGGCTGTGCGCCGCTTGGTGCCGTTGACAATCCGCTGCGCCTCTCTGCCCAGCACGCGGTAGTCCCGTTGGACCAACTGGCCAGGGTCGCTCTCGCTGCTGACAGTAGAGTCCTGAGGAAAAGGTAGGTGAAAATGAAGTGATCGTTGTCAGAGTCTTTCAGCCTCAACAACTTCTCCATCAGGTTCGGAGGCATGTCATTTTCCAACTCCGTCAGCGCCAGGAGCCTCTCAGCTCGCTCCTCTGCCGAGGGTGTGAACTGCTGGATGAGTGTAGCCTTCAGCGTGCCGTATTTGTCACTGTCCGGCGGCTGGTCGATCAGGCTCTCCACATGCTGGACCGTGTTGTTGTCCAGCTTTGCGACTACGTGGTAGAATTTTGTGGCGTCTACCAATATCCCCCGGAGGTTGAACTGCGCCTCAACCGCGTTGAACCAGGAGCGCGGATTGCTCTGCCAGAAGTCCGGTAGCTGGACTGTGGCGGCATTCGCTTGGCTGGGGGCTCCTGACTAGGCTGGCCCGGGGGAATTCTCCTCTTGCATGATACGTCTCGGGTCACCAGTGTGGTGATGTGAAATTGACGAGGCAGAGTTCTCTCTCAAGTCAGCTTTATTCACAACACCATCATCTCAAAGCAGCAAAAGAGGTCCACACAGTAAACTCTCGTCCTTAAATATCAGGACTCTTACACTTCACAGGTCACATGTCTCACAAACCACCTTGCATTATAAAGAAAGTCACAATGCATTTTCTCTCCATGATATCACTTCCACTGTCTCCAATGCATCCCCTTTTTAATCCCTTAATTAAACCCCCCACAGTCTCAAGACTTGCATACCAAAGCTATGATTCTTGCAGCTTCCTGTAATCACTAAGGGAGCTGCCCTGCCTTTGTTCTGACCTAAAATGTGAGTCACAAAACAGGTCCAACAGGTCCGGTATATGTGTCCACCACAAAAGTGTAAACTGTATAAGGAAAAAAAGTCAAATTTTTACCACAATCTGTTTGAAATTCATAAAAACAGTAATTTTATTTTAAAAATAGACAAAAATTAGCCATAAAATAATCCACAAATGTATAATAAAGTCTCAAATGCACAAGAAAAGTCAATTTTACAAGAGGAAATTACAAATTTGAGGAAAATGGTTTCAAATTTAGACAAATTTACAGAGAAAAGTAGAAAACAATAAGAAAATTGTAATACTTTTTGGAGAAAAACCTCCAACCTTCAAAACTGAAGTCATTATTCAAGTTTTTAAGTGGGTGATTTTTGCATCCTTAAGGCTGTGTGTCCAGCAAATGAGTTTTTTCAGCTGTGGGCAACTATTTTCTATTTATTCTCTATGTAGTTCAGCGTCTACAGCGCTGAGTAGATGCTCTCAGCGGTGGCCGCTTTTTGTCGTGGTGCTCAGAGTTGAAAAAAATTTCAACTTTTCAGACTGCAGCTGAGCTCGTCAATGTCAGACTTTTCTAAGCAGCCAATCAGAATAAGGAAGGGCGGGACATAGGACTCCGGTACAGTCTGTAATCAGACTCCTGTTTTCCATGTCATCATATTTTGCATCCAGAGCTGCTACCATTGCTAGAATACATTTCTTGGCCATTGTTTTTTAGAGACTGCTATTAAAAAAATAAGTACAAAGTCTGCCCATAGGAAAAGCGGAAGTGCTAAGCTGTGAGTGACAAGCCGTTGCTAGGATACAGGGCACAGACTTTTTCCCCCCCAGGGCACAGCACACAAACGCTGCAAAAAAGACGTTCAGGGAGCTCGGGCGACAAAAAATGCATTTGGTGGACACGTAGCCTAAATCTACTAGAAATTTCTGGTTGACTGATATGTGTGTGTAATGGAATGTGTAGTTATAAAAGAGGTTCCTACTCACACATGTGGTGATTTAAAACAAAAACCACAATAGTGGATGTGCAATGTTTGTTAATGTTATCAATCTTTTCTTGGGGGGTTTGTGCACTGAAGTGTTTGACAGTTCATTTTTTATTCAGCTAAATGCACTTTGTGATGTGCCAAGGTCACTTATGACCAGGATGTCGTATATTTTATTTCAAAAGGGAAACAAATGTTAATACTACTAACAGTGCACATTCAGTTTTTATGCACTTTGAGATATGCCTGAGTAAGATGTGACCAAAATGGTTACTTACAGAATTTTATTTTTCCCCCCTCATTCTATTCATTTAATTGTTGTTCAAGAGGAAAATATTTCTACTATTTCAAGTTCTGCTCAACCCCAGCACTGTTAGTTTTTATGCATGTTTGATGTGCCTTTGTCATGTGCCAAGTGCACATTTAAAACCAAGACAATGAATAAAAAGTACATATTTTTCATCATATTGATTGTGTTGCTTTGAAATTTGTCACATTCAACAGATTGCTGAACATGTGCGGCCCAGTTACATGTCTTGATTTCAACCTGTGGCCCAACTGATTTTGTAATTGAATAGCCCTGCTCTAGGCCACCGAGGTACAGCATTGACCCCACAACTGGGAGGTTGTGGGTTCAAGCCCCGGCCAGTCATACCAAAGACCATATAAAAATGGCACCTCCCACCTTCTAGTTTGGTGCTCAGCATAGTAGAATGTGGGAAGGACCACAAGCTGCATATCAATTTGTATCGTATCGGGCATTAAACAAGCTGCATCTTTAAATCCCTTTTTTAAACGGGGAGCTACATTAACTCATTCTTAAAGCCTTTATGCCGACAGCACTAAAAACAATAAAATTAAAGCAATGCAACATTAAAAAACCAGAGGGAATTCTGGGGAGAAAAAAGGGGGGAGGGGGCAACATAAGGAAGCCAGATCTGTGTTGGGGTTAATGACCAGCTGAAGACCAACTTTCACCTTCACCATAAAAGGTCAGACGGTCCCTTATGTAAGGAGCTGAGCTAAAGGAGATGGACAGGGGTTAAAATACCATCCATGGCTAAGGTGGCGTTACTGATCACATGTGCACAATTGTTTTCTGTTTCCCTGCCTGCCGGGTGCTCATGCAGGCAAGGAATGAGGATTATCGAGCTCACATCGCGGCTTCAGACCGGTCCGACACCTGGCCATAGAAGGATCGTGAGGAAGAGAGGATTTCTCAAGCTGAAACACACACACACACACACACACACACACACACACACACACACACACACACAGATGCTCCTACTCACTCCCATAAGCTTTAGAAACCCCAGGCTAAAGCAACCATAGAAGGAAGAGGTTTATTTCCAGGGGTTTCCAAAGGGTGAGATAGTCACAGTTAATGAGCGACTGCCGGGGCAGATTTAATCATTTTGGGGTCTAGGGCAAACGTGAGCTTGGTGCCCTCTACAGCCTTTGTTCTCCTCTTCTTCCTTTTGGTATTTTTTAATTCGTGTTACTAAAATGAAAAGTAGCACAATACAACCATAAATTAAATATGGAGACATAAAGGTCACAGTTTTCTGAAAAAGTTGCAAGTTTATGACCAGAAAAAAGTCACACTTATATATATAAAAAAAAAAATCATTTTTATGAGAAAATGTCACATTTATGGCATAAAAAAGTCAGAAATTTATGGAAAAAGAAATCACAAATTTGAAGAAAAAAGTAGCACATTTTAAGGAAAAAAAAAACCCCTCACAAAATTACTAGAAAAAAAATGTTAAAGTCATAGAAAAAATTTGCTAATTTGGAGAAAAAAGTTGCAAACTTTTCTGGAAAAACATCAACCTGGGCTGTTCCCAGGGCTTGGTTACAAACCCGTGGCGACAGAGCCTTTTCAGTAGTGGCCACTGAAGTGTGGAACAGCCTACCTTACCAGGTCAGAGCTGCACACACACTTGAGCACTTTAAAACACTGCTGACTTTAGTCCCACTCTAGGCGTGTTAGCTTGCCCTTCTTAGTTTTCTATTTTTATTAATCTATTCTATTTTATGTATTTTTAATCTATTTTAATTTGTTTTTAATTTTTTATGGCTGCTTTTCCTATTTTATGTACAGGTCATTATTTTATTCATTATATTTTATTTATCTAACCCTTAATCATAGAATGTGTGTGTTATCTGTACAGTACTTTGGTCAGTGGAGGTTGTTTTTTAAATGTGCTATATAAATAATGACTTGACAATGATATACAAAAACTACAAATTTTCTGGAAAGATTCTAAAGTTTCACAAAAATTATTCAAAAACTTAGTTGAAAAAAGTCAGTTACATTAAAAAGAAAAAAGTTTGTAAAGTTTCATAAAAAAAGACCAAAAACTCTGACAAAGTCGAAAGGTTAAGTGAAAAAAATGCACATTTCTGAGTAAAAAATAATTTTTCTAGGAAAAAAGCGGCAAATTTCAGAGATTAAAAAAAGTTATGCATTTCTGAAGAAAAAGTCAAATTTATGTGAAAAAGTTATAAAATTAGAAAAAAAAGATGAATTCCTGAGAAAAAGGTTGCAAATTTAGAGCAAGATGCATTTTTTTCAAATTTTAAACTCTTTGCTTGGCCATAAACCGCTCAAAATTGCTCTTTCTATAGTATAGGTTGCTGACCTATGTCTAAGATTAATCCATCAGAAATAATGAGAATTTAAGAATCATCTGGACGGACATCTCAAAAATTACTCCATGCTATAATCAATACTTGATGCCTTCTTTCTCGTTTATAGTATTTTGTGACTTATATGGGCATACAAGTCAGTGTATTCTGTGGTCTGGGTTGGATTTGTACAAGTGTTTATTTAGATTCACATTCAAACTACATGTTTAATACCCAAAGAGGATGCAAGAAATATTAGCTCACATTTTTTGTGGCTCAAACCAGACTTTTTCTATTCACCATACTTTTGTTTGTTCAAGAGCTGCAGCAGTCAGACTGTGAGCAGTGGGGTCAGAGCGGGGCTAAGAAATCAAACTATTATTAGCTCTATTTGGCTTGACACAATGATGTTGAAGGGTCTGGAGGGAGTTTGCCCATAACCAGTGACTCAGTGTGGTTTTGACCAAAACACCATCAAACAAATTTTTGAGGAACTGAACCTTGCAAATATACCAGAAAAAGACTTGTCCAAGAAGAGAGTTTCACATTTATAGCTCCTTTCAAAACTTCAACAAACAAAAGATCAGGTGTACAGCTGTGGACAAAATTGTTGGTACCCCTCTGTTAATGAAAGAAAAACCCACAATGGTCACAGAAATAACTTGAATCTGACAAAAGTGGTAATAAATAAAAATTCTATGAAAATTAACCAATGAAAATCAGACAGTGCTTTTGAATTGTGGTTTAACAGAATTACTTTAATAAACTCATGAAACAGGCCTGGACAAAAATGATGGTACCCCTAGAAAAGATTGAAAAAAATGTGACCATAGGGACATGTTCAACCAAGATGTGTCCTCTAACATCACAGGTGTCTACAAACTTGTAATCAGTCAGTCGGCCTATTTAAAGGGTGACAAGTAGTCACTGTGCTGTTTGGTGACATGGTGTGTACCACACTAAACATGGACCACAGGAAGCAAAGGAGAGAGTTGTCTCAGGAGATTAGAAAGAAAATTATAGACAAGCATGTTAAAGGTAAAGGCTATAAGACCATCTCCAAGCAGCTTGATGTTCCTGTGACTACAGTCACACATATTATTCAGAAATTTAAGATCCACGGGACTGTAGCCAACCTCCCTGGACGTGGCCGCAGGAGGAGACGGATAATACGAATGGTGACAAAAGAGCCCAGAACAACCTCTAAACACATTCACGGTGAACTCCAAGGTCAATGTACATCAGTGTCAGATCGCACCATCCGTCGTTGTTTGAGTCAAAGTGGACTTCATGGGAGATGACCACGGAGGACACCACTGTTGAAAACAAATCATAAAAAAGCCAGACTGGAATTTGCCAAACTGCATGTTGACAAGCCACAAAGCTTCTGGGAGAATGTCCTATGGACAGACGAGACAAAACTGGAACTTTTTGGCAAAGCACATCAGCTCTATGTTCACAGATGCAAAAATGAAGCATAACAAGAAAAGAACACTGTCCCTACTGTGAAACATGGAGGAGGTTCTGTTATGTTCTGGGGCTGCTTTGCTGCATCTGGCACAGGGTGTCTTGAATCTGTGCAGGGTACAATGAAATCTCAAGACTATCAAGGTATTCTAGAGAGAAATGTGCTGCCCAGTGTCAGACAGTTTGGTCTCAGTTGCAGGTCATGGGGTCTTGCAACAGGATAATGACCCAAAACACACAGCTAAAAACACCCAAGAATGGCTAAGAGCCAAACATTGGACTATTCTAAAGTGGCCTTCTATGAGCCCTGATCTAAATCCTATTGAACATCTGTGGAAATAGCTGAAACATGCCGTCTGGAGAAGGCACCCTTCAAACCTAAGACAACTGGAGCAGTTTGCTCATGAGGAGTGGGCCAAAATACCTGCTGAGAGGTGCAGAAGTCTCAGTGACAGTTACAGAAATGGTTTGATTGCAGTGATTGCCTCAAAAGGTTGTGCAACAAAATATTAAGTTAAGGGTACCATCATTTTTGTCCAGGCCTGTTTCATGAGTTTGTTTTTTAAAATAATTCTGTTGAACCACAATTCAAAAGCATTGTCTGATTTTCATTGGTTAATTTTCATAGAATTTTTGTTACCACTTTTGTCAGATTCAAGTTATTTCTGTGACCATTGTGGGTTTTTCTTTCATTAACAGAGGGGTAGCAACAATTTTGTCCACGTCTGTATATATCTATAACTCACTTATTTTACCTTGACTTTTTTTAAAAAAAATTTTTTTGGGGGGGGCAATGTTGCCTTTATTGATAATGGAAAATAAACCGCTTGAAAATGAGACTGCCACTCCCTTTAGACATATGGTCTGGGATTTCACAGCTGAGAGAGTGTTTTTAGTTTGTATCCATCAGTGAAACACTGCTGCTGATATGCTAACAAAGGCTAGTGGCTCACCAAACTGGGCACTGGTCAGCCTCAGCTAGCACTGAAAACATTTGTCATCAACATACAGTTTCTGGAGGAGGCAGTGACATTTTCTCAACTGTGTGCACCGCTGGATAATGTGAACATGACAGCGTTTTGGGGATTTCTACAGCAGGTACAAAGCAACAGCAGAGGTTTTAAATGGACCAACACTCACTTTGCTGTTCTGCTACTGTATTCACCCCATGGTGGATTTCCACTGAATGGGAGATGGGAGTCGACGTGTCCCTCACTTCTCCTTCTCCTCCTGCCGAGTCCACCACCGTCCACCTCTCCTCCCCGTCTTCTTCACCCCTGTCTGTTAATCGATCTGTCGTCTCCTGAGGCTTATGATCGATTCGTCCGTCTTGTGCTTGGTAATTCGTCTCAGCCTGCTCATTCTTCAGGAAGTCTTGGAGGGAAAACTCCCCATCCCAGTCCAAGTCTTCTCCCTCCTAAAGACCAGAACAGGAGATTTAGACAAAAGATTAATATCTGCTGCTATAAGTTAAATTTAGGACTTTTTAAAGACCCCTTTTTAAGCCATTTGATCAAATTTAAGATCTCACACTCTCAAATTGCCACTTTAAAATTAGACTTGTCCACTTATCTACCAGAACTGAAAATATTATGTTTGTGTCCATCTCATGTTAGAAATTCACAAGAAAAAAAAGCCCAAAATTCACAAAAAAAGTTATAAATTTACAATAAAAAGTCACAAATGGACAAAAAACAAGAAAAAAGTTACAAATTTACAAAAAAAAATTGAATATTAGGAAACAAAAATTGAAATCCGAGAAAAAAGTCACAAAGTCACTAGAAAAAAGTTGAATTTTAAGAACATCTGAAATCTTTAAGGAATATGTTGCAAATTTACAAGAAAAAAAGATGCCAATATACAAGACCATAGCAGTAAGTTTACAAGAAAAAAAAGAAATTTACAACTAAAATGTCTCAATTCACAAGAAAAAAAAAAGACAGAATTTATAAGCAAAATGTTCAGAATTTACTAGAAAAAAGTTCTTTTTTTTTTCCCCTTGTCCTGTCAGGCAGCTAGGTAAGCAGAACAGAGATCTGTTACCCTTATTGTGCCAAAACAGATTTACTTTGCCAAAAGGAGCTTTAAACCGTACTTTTGTACTGTATATTGTTGCTAACTCCTCCTGTAATAACTTTTAATACTTTATTTAAATTATTTTACCCATGAAGGATCCGACAGGATGGGGAATGGGGAAAGGAAGTGTGCGGAGGGGGAAAGGAAAGGGAGAGGAACAGACAAAAAAGAAACAAACCAACAGCTAAAACAAACAGAAGACAAACTGCTTTTTCCACCAAAGAGGTCTCAACACGAGTCTGGTATCCGTACCTGTTAAAGGGGAGACATCTGTGCGTGTGCGTCCATGTGCATGTATATGAGAGCATGCGCAAAATAAATGTGTGCATGTGAGTGGTTTGTCAGGAAACATACGAAGATGGGGTCCAGTCCCAGCAATTCTCCGCCACCCTGGAAACCCCAAGCAGGCAAGGCAGCACCACCAACCCCCACAGGGCCCGGGGCCAACAAGCCCCAGGAACGCCAGGCATCCACCCCTGGCGGGATTGCCAAGGGAGGCAAGGCCGCCAGGTGGCTGGTGCAGCGGGCCCACAGCCCTGGACCCGCCACCTCTCCCACCCCCCCCAGCAGGGCCAACGCCAGCCCCTGGGCCCCAAGCGCCAGAAGGCCAGAGCCCCCACTCCCCAGGCCGTAGACTGGCCCACGAGCACCCCCCCCCCCAGGTACCCCCCCATTGCCACGGCCGCACATCGCGGGGACCCCCACACCCAAAGAACTCCCCCACCCCTGTCCAAGGGAGCCCACGTAGCCAAGAGGCATTACCCCCCTCAATCCTGCACCTCTCAAGTAACAGACACACTCATTCCCACACCACATCCCAGGGTTTCCTCTGGTAATATTTCTCGGTGGCGGCCCACCACGCCAGAAAATTTATCACCATGCCAAGAAGGACATATGAATTTAAGAAAAATATTTGAAGCAATGACTTTCCGCAAGCACGCACATGAACAACGCGCGTGGTCATCATCCGCGCAGAGTTTAGAAGCACCCCGCCCACACAAGCTTTCCAGTCAGTAAGCAGGCAGTGTCTCGCTAGCGGCAGCAGCATCTTCGTGGAAAAAGAGTGAAAACCGGGAAGTCAATCAGCAGAAATGGACTCTATTTGAAGAGAAACTTTGTGAAGAAGTCCACTGTTTCTTCGTTGGTGAAAATCCTGGCGCGTCAGCATCTTGGTGCTACCTATCGGGTGGGAGTGAAACTACAAATGATGGTTGTGTGCATGAGTCAACCACTTGGCCTGGGTAAATGAAAAAAGTGAGCATGTACAGCGCCGTGTGTGTGCCGGGCTCATCCAAAGCGTACGCAGACCAAGGTGGACTAGAGGGGAAATGCAGCATGAATAAGGCTTGACTGTCCGACAGAAACATGAGTTTATTAAAGTACTTTAAATGCAGGAAAAAAAAAAAAAAAATCAGAAGAGGCATGTAAGCACTGGAAGCATTTGTCATGGTTTTAACCCGCTGTAAACGGGAGCAATAAATGAAGAGTCGCTTAGCTAAGAGATGTGGTTAGAATTCAAATGCAGCCGGCTTCATATGAAGGGAAAGGCAAGGGGGACTACTGAATTGCTGAGGATATATTTCGCCAGCCACTACAATATTATGTTCCCAGTTATGTACTTGGCAAGTTAAGATGACTGAAATTCACAAAGTCAATGACTTTAATCCGTCAGCAGCCTTCAGACAAACTGAACGTGCCAGCATTTGGATTTCAAAATATGGGAGGTTTTTCTTGGTGGTGGTGAGATTTCTAAAAAAAAAAAAAAAAACTATTAATACAGACGTGGACAAAATTGTTGGTACCCCTCTGTTAACGAAAGAAAAACCCACAGTGGTCACAGAAATAACTTGAATTTGACAAAAGTGGTAATAAATAAAAATCCTATGAAAATTAACCAATGAAAATCAGACAATGCTTTTGAATTGTGGTTCAACAGAATGATTTTAAAAAACAAACTATGAAACAGGCCTGGACAAAAATGATGGTACCCCTAGAAAAGATTGAAAATAATGTGACCAAACTTGTAATCAGTGAGTCGACCTATTTAAAGGGTGACAAGTAGTCACTGTGCTGTTTGGTGACATGGTGTGTATCACACTAAACAGACCAGAGGAAGCAAAGGAGAGAGTTGTCTCAGGAGATTAGAAAGAAAATTATAGGCAAGCATGTTAAAGGTAAAGGCTACAAGACCATCTCCAAGCAGCTTGATGTTCCTGTGACTACAGTTGCACATATTATTCGGAAATTTAAGATCCAACGGACTGTAGCCAACCTCCCTGGACGTGGCCGCAGGAGGAGACGGATAATACGAATGGTAACAAAAGAGCCCAGAACAACCTCTAAACACATTCATGGTGAACTCCAAGGTCAAGGTACATCAGTGTCAGATCGCACCATCCGTCATTGTTTGAGCCAAAGTGGACTTCATGGGAGACGACCAAGGAGGACACCACTGTTAAAAAGAAATCATAAAAAAGCCAGACTGGAATTTGCCAAACTGCATGTTGACAAGCCACATAGCTTCTGGGAGAATGTCCTATGGACAGATGAGACAAAACTGGAACTGTTTGGCAAGGCACATCAGCTCTATGTTCACAGACACAAAAATGAAGCATACCAAGAAAAGAACACTGTCCCTACTGTGAAACATGGAGGAGGTTCTTGTTATGTTCTGGGGCTGCTTTGCTGCATCTGGCACGGGGTGTCTTGAATCTGTGCAGGGTACAATGAAATCTCAAGACTATCAAGGTATTCTAGAGAGAAACGTGCTGCCCAGTGTCAGACAGCTTGGTCTCAGTCGCAGGTCATGGGTCTTGCAACAGGATAATGACCCAAAACACACAGCTAAAAACAGCCAAGAATGGCTAAGAGCCAAACATTGGACTATTCTAAAGTGGCCTTCCATGAGCCATGATCTAAATCCTATTGAACATCTGTGGAAGGAGTTGAAACATGCCGTCTGGAGAAGGCACCCTTCAAACCTGAGACAATTGGAGCAGTTTGCTCATGAGGAGTGGGCCAAAATACCTGCTGAGAGGTGCAGAAGTCTCATTGACAGTTACAGAAATCGTTTGATTGCAGTGATTGCCTCAAAAGGTTGGGCAACAAAATATTAAGTTAAGGGTACCATCATTTTTGTCCAGGTCTGTTTCATGAGTTTGTTTTTTAAAATAATTCTGTTGAACCACAATTCAAAAGCATTGTCTGATTTTCATTGGTTAATTTTCATAGAATTTTTATTTATTACCACTTTTGTCAGATTCAAGTTACTTCTGTGACCATTGTGGGTTTTTCTTTCATTAACAGAGGGGTACCAACAATTTTGTCCACGTCTGTAAATCTGATGCATTATTATATGGATGGATGGATGGCATTATTATATGCAAAGTTACTGTGCAAAATTTAAAAGAAATAAATAGTATAAAATTAACATATTCATACATGTGTTTTCTGCTCCCCTGGAAAAATATGTTGCCACCGCGCCAAGGTCTTTAAACCAGAGGAAACACTGCCACACCCTTTTGCTTTCATATACACCCACAAGCACTCACTCACTCTCACTTCCCCACTCTCCCACTCCCGGCCCCACCATTCTCTCTCACTCCTGAACCCACTCAATCTCGCTCCAACTCTCCCTCAGGGTCACCCACACTCTCTCACGTTCACCCACGCATGCACGCACTCTCACTTCCACCTACTCACATCCATTCATACTCTCCCCCTCACACTCACCCACCCTCATTCACCCATATTTCTTAGGGTGACTGTGATGAGGAGAGCCTGAATGTGCACCAGTTCCCGGCAGTGGCTGGGGAGACTGCCGGCACAGGCCAGCGCCCCCCCCCCCCCCCCCCCCCGCCAACCCACCCCAAGGCGACCCACCCCAAAAGTTCCTAATTTAAGAGAAATGATTGCCCTTAGTTAGGCTCATTTGACTTCATGTTACGCTGAAATGCAAAAACACCAACTAACAAATTCATAAAACTGAACAGAGGATTTCACCCAGCAAAGCAAGAGAAAACAACTGTCATGTTTAACACCTCAGAAGGCAGATCGTCTTTTGTAAGGATGCAAATTTAAGACTTTAAGAACCTCTGTGGACAGTCAGAGAAATGAGCAGAGATGTTCTACATTTCAGAGGCGGAGGCTACAATCTAACAAGATGTGAAACCGTTTCTGATAACCAAACTGCATATTAACAGCAAAGAAAAACAAAACAACCTACAATTACAATACTTGTTCCTTGATCCTTAACTATGCTAGAATTCCTCCTAAATGGTTATCGATAGAATTAAAATCCAACCTGATTATAGTGAACAAATCTATCAACTTCAGCACCAAGCACCACAGTCCCCTTTTAGCAGTTAAAAACAATGCTGTTGTAATGGAAATGTTCAGGCATGCGTCAGTGCATTTTGTGTAATGAGCAGTGTGTAGGTGTGCGGTCGCATCTGATTTTGTGTGTCTGTGTGGGTGCACATGTCCACTTCAGCCGCCAACTAGCAGGCAGCTCTCCTCTACCAGCTCCATCTGTGTGACTGCAGTAGGAGCTGTGTCACTGCAGCTCAGCATGCGTGGAGATTTCATTTCACTGCTAGGGGGACAAAATTTTCTCAAGAGCAAACATGGAGTGGGACACCATCAGTATTATTGTGGGCACAGTTGTATCTCATTTTTTTTGTTTTTTTTTGGGGGAGGGGGGTATGTTTTTGGAATGGAGAAGAGTTCAAACCCTTGAAAATGGGAGAAAGAATATTTCCCCTCTACACAAAAACATGAAAAAAATAAAGCTGGGTCATTGTCTCTAGATGAACAACTAAAATAAAATAAACCATTACATAGAATAAAAATATAGCCAGCATCTATATGAACAAAGTAGCATATTCACTAGAAAAAGTTGCAAGTTTACTATGAAAAATCTTACATTTATTTAAAAAAAATTAAATCTTCAAGAAAAAAATCCACAAATTTATAATAGCCAAAATTAGAATTCACAAGAAAATAGTTACAAAAAAGTAGAAAAATTAAGAGGACTAAAGTTACAACTTTAGGATTAAAAAAACAGTGAATTTAAGAGAAAAACAGTGAATTTAAGAGAAAAAAAGTTGTAAATTTAGCAGAAAAAATGTAGCAAATTTATAAGAAAAAAGGTTGCAAATTTACAATAAAAATGTTTTAAATTTACAGGAAAAAAAATCAAATTTACAGTAAACTTTAGAATTTACAAGAAAAAAGTTACAAAAAAGTCACAAAATTAGGAGAAACAAAGTTTCAAGTTTATGATGAAAATTTAGCAAAAAAATGTATCAAATTTATAAGAAACAGGTTGCAAATTTACTATGAAGAAACTGCAAATTGAAGAGAAAAAAGTTACAAAATTACAGAAAAAGTAGCAATTTGTGAAAAAAAAAATCTCAAAATTACAATAAAAATGTTTTAAATTCTCAAGAAAAAAAAAAATAATAACCAACTTTTGAATTTACAAGAAAAACGTATCAAAACTGGGGATTCTAAATTGTCCTTAAGTGTGACTGTGAGAGTGAATGGTTGTCTGTCTCTCTGTGTTGGCCCTGCCATGGACTGGTGATCTGTCCAGGGTGGACCCTGCCTCTCACCCAAAGATGCTGGGATAGGATCCAGCCCCCCCGCGACCCGAAAAGGATTAAGCAGAAGAAGATGAATGAATGAATGAACGTTACAAAAAGTAGAAAAATTAAGAGAAAGTTCCAAGGTTACGACGAAAAAATACTGAATTTTAGAGGGGAAAAGTTTCAAATTTAGAAGACAAATATAGCAAATTTATAAGAAAAAAGTTGCAAATTTTCTATGGAAAAACAAAGGCCAATTTGAGAAAAAAGGTAGCAAATTTATGAGGAAAAAAAGTCTCAAATTTACAACAAAAATGTTTTAAATTTACAAGGAAAAAGTAGCAAATCTATGAGAACATTGCAAATTTATATGAAATAAAGATTTATGAGGAAAAAAGTTGCAAATTGAAGAGGAAAAGTAGTAAATTTATGAGGGGAAAAAACATGCAATGCGGGGGAAATTGTCTCCTTTTTCCAGTTTTTTTTTTTTTTTTTTTTTTGGTGGGGGGGACTTTCTCATGCCTTCTATTTCTTTCATAGCATAAGCGCATACCTCCACCAAGGCTCTATCTCCCAATGTTAAAGTGAAAAAGTGATCCTGAATCACTTCCAAAATCTAATGGGTTCATCCGTAGTCTACAGGCCACCTCTGGGTAAAATTTCATTAAAATCTGTCCAACAGCTTTACAAATCTCCTTGGCAGAGGTTACAAAAAAATGAATAAATTACAAGAAAAAAGCAACAAATTTACAAGGAAAAAAGCCACAAATGTACAGGGGAAAAGGCATTGGTTCCAATTATTTTAATCAGCTCTAAATTGCAATTTACAATTATTAAAAATCATGCAGTTCAAAGAAAAAGGTGAATCTCTAATAACAAAACTGAAAAGCAAAAAGTAAAATGAAGCCCTGAAGTTCAAAATGATGTTTCGCTGAATCATTTAAACTATAAAACATGACTTTTTCACCTCCCAGATAAATGTTCCTGGGACTGTGGAATCCGGTCAGTGCTGCTCTTTATTATAATGTGCAACATGAACATCGACATGATAAAACCCGTTGTTTCCCCGTCCCCACTGACCTCCTCGTCTGGTGCAGGTGTCTGACATGAGGCCTCTCTGCTGTCCTGAGGCGTCTTTAACTGCTCAAGCTCCTCACACAGCTGCCGCTTCTGGTTCTCCTGCTCCTGCACCCTGTAAGCAGCCATGCAACAAAGCCCCTTTTAATAACAGCTCAAGAATTTACAAGATAGGAAAGGCTGCACATGAAGATAAAATGAGCACGTGCACAGCGATCCTAGAAGCCAGCACAGTGGACATACTGTACCCAGTCCGCAGGCCCATGCAGTGTCCCATTCTGTTTCCCAGGGTGACCACCGCCAGTTCTCTGACTGGCCCAGTAAAGGTTCCTCCGCTTCAGTTTTGTAGCGCCAGAACTTAAATCCTAGGTAACATTCAGACTCTGATCTGTGCCCAGCAGGAAATTCATGATCCCTGCTCTATCAACTCTGAAATTTCCAACTACACCTACAATGATTCCACTTCAGTTTTCTTTCCTCCCAATCAAGATCACCCTGGCAACCAAATCCCAGCTGGACAGCCTGACCGGCTCTCCCTTGTTGGTCTGGTCCTGCACTCATTTAGTCCTGTTTTATATCTGAAGGGGACGGCCATCTCCATGAACACACACGCCAGACACATTAGGCAAATCCGTCCCAGCAAAGCCAGGCAAAAATGGAGGCGGAACAGTCCAGACCAAAACATAGTGAGGCGGTCCCTTTGAGGTTGCTGAGGTCAGGATGATGAACACATCTCACCCTGTTCCTTATAACTGCCCAATCAGCTGAGAGAGTAGGAACACCAGCCTGGGTTGGGACATTATAGACTATGTGTAGTTTTATTGAGATAGATTATTTAGAGAAAGAAACTATACAGTACTTGTATAGTGAAATGCCACATATTATAAAGACAAGTAGTCTTTAATATAAGTGGCAAGATGTAGTTTAAATCCTGAAGCACTGGAGGCACCAAAGTGAGGTGACATGTACCGTTTGTGCTGCTCACCAAGAGATGCTCATCTTTATACTCGAGTTGTACCGAGTGGCTTATTTGAGTTACTGCTGCCTTTCTGACAGTTTGAGTGTCTGGCCATTCTCCTCCGACATCAACAAGATATTTGAGCCCACTGCAGCTCACTGGATATTTTCTCTCTATCAGACCATTCTCCGTAAACCATAGGGATGATCCTTGATTAGGTCTTAACCGTCTTTCCACGGGTCTGCCTGCTCACATGTAATAAATAGGTCTCTGTGAGGTTAACGAGTGTCACCAATGTTTTCCTCATAAATGCTGAGTAATGCTACTGTCAAACTATAAGCTACGTTAATAAAATCACATGTCACACGTTCCCATCTTCGTAACCCCTGGGAATGCCATTGGCAGCCGAGTGACAGCGGCGAGATGAGTGTGTCTGGCACCTCCAAATAACCGGAACCCATGACTAAGGGATGACCCCCCCCCCCCCAGAAAACCACTGGTCCCCCAGGTGTTTGGGGGTTTTATGCAGGGGCAGCATCCCAGCCGTGTAAAACATGCTACAGAAACTTGCAAAGAGAGTTCATCAGGGCGTGAAACGGTTAATAGGTAAATGGGTGGGGTCCGTGCAGTCCACTCAGGGGAATCAACTTGGCGTGTGCGGGGCGGCTGCCCGGTGGCGTGCGGCGGCCCACGCAGAGTGCATTTCCTCCACGGTGGTGTGTCGCGACCGGTTCCGGTTCGGTCGGGAAGGGCCCGGGAGTGAAGGTGGCTAGCGGCTCCGGCCCTGAGCTTTACAGCGCCTCCTCGAAGAAAAAGAACTTTGAACTCAGAAACTCAGAAAAGATTTATTGCCAAGTACATTAACAGATACTGATAACAGATCACTGATAACATACAAGGGATTTGACTTGACACAGAAAATGAACCTGCATTTCCGGTGACACGGTTGCATCTGAAACGCGCCTGCCAACAGGAGGGTACAGGTAGCATAGGAAATAATACAATAGGAAGGAGCAAAAAAAATCATTGATTTCAGAATAGTGGTCATATATGATCAATATTATGATTACAAAGAAAAAAAAAGCCCTCAATGCACAATCAGCAGACCAAAAAAAGTTCACAGGACACAAAGAGAGCAGTGAGTGAGTCATCTTTATCATCAGTTTGTGGATCAGTATGAGTGTAATGTTGAAAGTAAGTGTTGTATCAGTTAAGAACAACAAGGACTCTTTGGCAGGAGATGTTTTGTCTGGCTACTGGCAATTGTCCATGCAGCTGCCTGTCCGAAGGCCATGAGCTCAGTGTTTTGAAAAACAAAGACTGCAGATGATCAGGAGGATTTTTGTGAGGGAGAGATTAAGTCGAATAGTACTGATCACAGAGTGGGAACTTTATATTCTCTTACAGATTCAGTACTTAATCCTTCATTGCTGGGCGTTGAGTCCATCGTGGATAGACCTAAGCGTAATCATGATGTAATCCACCTTCCGAGACAGTTCTCCATTTGTCGCTATCAGGGTCCTCTCCATTTTTTCAATTTGATGGATGCACCTCGCCTGGCCAGCATTTTGATAGGTTGTATCCATCTTCAACAATTTGCGGTACACCAGGACAATCCCAGATCCAATCAGAACGATCCCAATCACCATTACTACGAAGACGTACAAATCTTCTACATCTTCAATAAAAAGATCAGTCAGGCACAAGAGTTTCCAATTACTTGTCTCCCGTAAATAGCCCGCAGGAGCCGATCCTGCGGGGCAAACAACCTCCCCCGGGGCACTTTTCCTCGTTGAAAAGAGAGTGTCAATTGCGTTCAAAGCCCAGCTTATTAATTCCATAATTTCTTTCGATAATCAGCAGTAAAGACGCAGACAGACGACAGCAAGCTGGGATCCAGTTAGTTTGGGGAGGAGGAAATGGGTCGGGAGCAAGAGAGAAGAAAAGAGGCGTCTGCTCTCCTTGGAGGGCGGAAGTGAGAAGGGGAAGAACTGGGCATGACTATGTGTGAAAACTTACTAGATCAGCAGTTTATGAAATACTCAGACCAGGTCATATTTCACTAACAAAACTTGCTTAAAGAGCCCCCTTAAGCTTTTTGGGCGTTCCCATTCCTTTTAGTGGGCTATGTATAATTGTTGTGACATTATATGCTCTGCAACAGCTCAAAGTCCACTTGCACAGGAGTTCACCTCTCCCACAAAAATTAGGTCTGCAAGTCTTCCTGAAGTGCCTTATTTCAATTTTCTGTTCTCTTTCATGAGGCTATCATGTCATTAGTTAACAGACCTGATACAGACCTACCCTGGAGCTACTCTGGCACGCCCTCTCCTCTGAGGAGAAGCTGCCATTTTCCCACTGTGCCTCAGAGCTCACATAGCTACAGTGAGGCTAGCTGGCAGTCCCACCAAAGGTTTTTTTTTGTTTTTTTACAGCCATTCTCTGTAAATTCTAGTCTCTCCATTAAACACCCAGCTCATTCATTAATCCAGTCGATAATATACACTCCTCTACAAAATCTTAAGACCGGAGGAAAACTTGCAAGTATTGGAATTTCGCACTGGTGGATATTAACCAGCTTGTAAGCAAAGCGTCAAAATGCAAAAACAGGGGCAGGAGACAAAAAATAGTATAGGAAAATTATCAAAAACTGAACTCAAACAGGCTAGGTTCATCAGCTATTCAAAAGTTTAAGCCCATGCCCCCCCCCCAAAAAAAAAGAAATAAAAGTGTCAAAAAAGGAGTCAGTAGTGAGCAGCCCCACTGTTTTTGTTGATCACTTCAAAAATTAGTTGAGGCATGCTTGATATGAGTGTTTCCAGGAAGCTGGTGGGAACGTTGCCCCATGTGGTGAAGATGGCCGTGAAGACAAATGCCGATCCTCGACCCAAATTAAAACCCTCACTGATGCTGACTGCAACCCAATAACCATAAGATGACATCTACGAAAGAAGGGCATGAAGAACAAAAAAAAAAAAAAAAAAAAAAAAAAACATCTTCAAAGGCCACATCTCCTCCCACGCAACAAACTTCCCGTTTGGACTTTGCAAGGCCTTAATTTGGGTTGAGGATCTGCCCGTGACTTCACAGACAGCCCGTCGGACCTTCTGGTTCAGCTCTTTTGTACTATCTTGCGTGTTCCTTTGATCCAAATGCCACAGAGAACCTTTGGGGATGGATGGCAAGGGAAGTTTACAAAAACAGATGCCAGTTCCAGACCGTGGATGCTCTTCATGAAGCCATCTTCACCACATGGAGCAACATTACCACCTACTTCCCATTTTTTCATCTCTTGCTCCCATTTCCCCTTTTTGCATTTTGAAGCTCTACGTACATCCTGGTTGCCATCCACCAGTGTGAAATTCCAATATTTGTAATTTTTCCACCAAGTTTTAAGATTTTGTTCACGAGTGTATCCCACGTCATTCTGGTCTATTTTATTAGCATAGCTAGCTTTGCAGCGCAAATCAGTGCAACCACAAATTTTATGGCTATTTTTTGTAAATTGTAGTCACTGTACTAGATCAGCTTGGCCACTAATCTACAGTCAGTTATATATCTTGCACCATTCTGGTTTACTTATGTTATATTTTGGCTGTGATAGCCAGCTATACTGGACTGCTACTGTTAGCTGGTTTGAGTGGCCATGGCTGAGATTTCTGACTGCCTTCAAGGTTGGCCTGCCAGATACAAACAAAGAAGAGTCATCTAGCCTAGTTGCTAGATGGTCATTTATGTCCATTTTCAATATATTCTACCCATCCTGGCTAGACACCCATTTTCCCATCCAGATCATATACCAACCATTGAGCATATATTCATTCATACATTTTAGCTTATTTTATTATAGTTTATTAGCTCATTCTGGCTGGACACCTCCTTAAGTGCAGCAGTTAGCTGCCATTAGCAGTTATTTATTCACTCAGTGAGGATCGTTTCTGCGCTTATTACACCCCAGGGACTGGTCATATATCAACCACTTAAACCACACACCCCTTTCCATTTTGTGCTTTTAAACTCTAAGGGCATGCTCTCCCTGGCGCCAGGTGACGTGTCCCATTCCAAAGTGAAATGGCCCTCTGCTCCTCTGTCGGCAGGGACCTGCACCGGTCCACACTCGCACTGTTTTTGTTTAGCACAGTTCCCAGACTTCCTTATGTAGCGTTTTCCCTACCATTATATTGCCCCTCCCCACGGACCCCCGCCCCCCAGAGTGTCAAGTTAATTTTTACTTATATAGTGCCACATCACAACAGAATTTTACAATACATTCACTATAGAACAAGTCGTTACCTTGTCCTTTTATTAAACAAACTAAATATCCTTATGCTATTTATCTTATTTACACGACAGCAGCTCATTTCTGTCTCTTCTCCTCTCTGCGCTCTGTATCATGCAGCGATGCAGAACTCTGCTGTGCGCAAACACAGACAAGTGCGCACATACAGGTGAACACACTCACACCAATGGAGAGAGTGCACGTAGGAAAGCATGTTGCGTCAGCAAACTGAGAAGCTGAAAAATATATCAGCATTTTTTTTAAACGTACCCAGGATGATGAAGGTTGCACCACTAGCTCTCCTGCTAGTAGCAGCAGAAGTAGCTCTCTTGCTCAGAGTCCAAATGTAGAAAAAGCCCAAGTGCTGCACGCCCTCCCCCGACAAGCAGCAAAAGTCCGGTCATCACCGGATGACAGGTTTTGACCCAGAACATCTTGCAGCCTACATGCTAATCTCAATAAATGGGCCAGATGTGTCAGACTTCCCATATCAAGAGGCTCTTGAAATGTTCTTCCAGAAGCCCAGAAAAATACACTGCAGTGATAAAAGCTGCACACTTTGTGGATAATTGCCATATAAACAAATGTTCCGATATTTTGTTCAATGTCGTTTAAATATTCTGATGTTTTGGTTCAATAATTGTTTTTTTTTAATAGATTTATACTAACTGCTATTATTAAAAGAAACTGCTGTTAATAGGGGGTGGTTGTGGCGCAGGTGTAGCATGGCCGAATACTGATCGGAGGGTGAGGGGTTCGATTTCCGCTCTGTCTGCAGTCTGCATGTCGAAGTGTCCTTGACCAAGACACTGAACCCCCAGTTGCTCCTGGTGGGTCAGGCCAGTGCCTGTGCATGGCAGCTCCGCCGCCATCAATGTGTGAATGTGTGTGTGAATGGGTGGATAGTAGGATCTGTAAAGCACTTGGATCAACCAGAGATGAGTAACATGCATTATATTGGTGAACGCCATTTACCATTTTAATAAAAAACTTATGAACACCATGATTCCTTTAAGTTTGTCGTTGTCGACCTTCACACTGCCACCCCCCCCCCCCCCAATCGCTGTAAGCCTAGGGGAAACACTGTTTATGGAGTCCCCAACAACAGATGGACAACTTCACCTTACACCAACCACATTTGTGTTCATTCTGTTCCTGAGACTACCTCTGCCAACGTTCCAAAGCCGGGGAAATGTTCTGTTCTGCGTAACAGTGGGGAGCGATCACACTTATCAAGCATTCCACACTTTAGGGGTCAAACCTCAGTGAGCAGGGAACAGGCACTACAGCCAGGGTCCTCAAATAGCAGATCCAGGTCTGCATCCGGACCCAGAGGGTCTTCCGTCTGGACCAGAAGCCTTTTTGATACAACAGACCAGCAATTCAAACATGACGCAAAAACGAAAGTCAGAGAGCCACCGTCAGACAGTGGTAGGCTTATTTCCAGTTTTATTACAAGTCTGATATTTATATGTTAGAAATTCTGTGTTTTTGACTGAAGAAGTTTATTTTCGTTCACCTTTAATATATTTGCTTCTCTGTGCTGACCAACTTTGCTGCGCTGCCTTCAGTGTTGTGCGAGCGCATTGAGTGACATCCGTGCTTGTGATCTCTCCGTTCAAACAGCAGATCTGACCGATTTGGTGGTAGCCTGACCACTACCACCAACATGGCCTCGCTGCCACTGTAGTTTGAAGACTGCACTCGTTATCCATGTGTGGGCATGCCCATCTCTGGTGCAATTACATGCACTAATTTTCAGGTAACTGCCGCTGAAAGTCACTGCCTTCACCCAGCTCCTCCCACAGCAGAACCGCCTGGTGACATGGGCATAAACCAAGGGTGTCGGGGGGGGAAAGCGAGGCAGTTTTTTTTTCTTCAAAATTTGCAGCTTTTCTCATAAAACTGTAACTTTTCCTCATTAATTTACTACATTTGTAAATGTAAAACTTTGTTGTAAATTTGCCACTTTTTTCTCATAAAGCTGCAGTTTTTTTCTTGTAAATTTGTAACCTTTTTTAATAAATTTGAGAGTTTTTTCTTGTAAATTTACGTATTTTTTCTCAAATTTACAATTTTTTTGTTGTAAACCTGACTTCTTGTAAATTTTCATTTTTTCCTTGTAAATTTGCAATTTTCTTTCTCATAAATTTATTACTTTTTTCTTGTAAATTTTCAGCTTTTTCCCCTCCACAAGTGTACATTTGTACAGTACAGTCTTTCTCGTGAATTTGTGACTGACAACAATAATACTTAGTGTCCCCTTAATGTTTACTCTGGAGAAAATGTTCTGTTTATTGTCCCTCCCAACATAAAAATGAAATATCCACCCGTGCAGCATATTGGCACTGCTCCGAACCTCCGGCCCACTGGAAAAAGCAAATGCGGACCCCTGTCAAAAACATTTGAGGACCCCTGCACTACAGTGTGAGCTCACCATAATATTCAAACAGTATTTGCTAGTGTTACTTAGTACCACAACCGAAGTTAAAGGCTAAAGTTAGCCTCAAACATGGTGTCGCCAACAAAATGGAGAAATCTCAATATGGTTTAAAGCAATATGCAATAAAACAGCCCATTTTGAGGAGTGCTCCTTCCCCATGTGTAAAACAGTAGTGCTCTGAGTCATTTTAACTAATGCATGTCAAAGATGTGGAAAAAGAACCAAATAGGGGCTCTTGAAAAGATCGCTTTTTTCCAATGCTACTATGGCGTTGTGCCAGATCAAGGCGTTGTTTCATGTTGCATCACTATTGGGTGGTTAGTTGGGATAGTCCTATTAACAGTTAATTTTCCGGCATGATCAAAATTTCTCTCAAAGTGTGACATCGGTCCACCATTTTTATGCCATGGTCAGATGTTGCCATAACTCACTTTTGTTGTGCGTCATGTCTGAGATGGCTAAAAACAGGAAAATGTCCAGCTTTAAACAAATAAGTGAATCCAATCCTTTAAAATGCATGCATCTTTAATGGACATTTTGGATTTTAATCAGTTACCATGCTTTTCCATAATTTCCTATTCATCATTGGCATAAACATAGTTGGAAACAGTATCCGTTAGCATCGCTTAGAAACAAAAGGGTTTTTTGTGCTCTGCCTACTATACTTATGTCCAACCAATAATATCACAGGAATTCAAGAAATGCTCCACCCCTAAGCCTGTTTCCCCTACCTTTAAAAGCAAGACGCATCTAATTTCCCACTGCAAGATTTACTGCTGCTCTCTTCCATCTTCCTCTGGTATTTCTCTTTCATCATCCTCTGCTCCCACACCACATTCTCAAAAAACACACAACTCACATCAGCATCCAACTGTTCTCTTCTTTCTAGCAGCCCACTTACTTCCACAGACACAGGCAGAAGCGATCAGGCAACTAGGACGACGCCAATCTACTCACCTGACTGAAAGATGGAGGATCTCCGTACGTGACCTCCTCATGTTACTGGCCATTTTGATCAGCTCCTTCTCCAGCGACTCTGTATACTGGGCCAACCGGTCTAGGCTCAGGACCCAGTCTGCCCTCCTCCTGTCCAGCTCAGTCTGCACAGTCTGTGGGAGAAGAGGGGGCAAGGGGGTCAACCCGCCACTTGGGTGCTGCACGGCCCAAATAGCTGGGCGTCTTTTTACACCTCGGAAAAGTTGTGACACCTAAATGAGATCTAACTTCTATTCAAGCTAGCACACCGGAGAGCTGGCAGAAGGCAGGCGTGCAGTGGCAGAGCCGAGGTTCACTAATGATTTAGTCTCATTTGGTATGTTTGCTGCTGTATGGAAGTACATGGCTAATGAATGCAGAGTGGCAACAATGTAGGAGGAGGGGGAGAGATAGGGAAAAAAAAAAAGGAGAAAGAGAGGCAGCGAGATACAGAATGAGAGGAGAGGGAGGAGGGAGTGGGTTGTGCTAACTGTACAAGACTGACTAACGGCACGGCTCTGATGAGGCCTGTTGAAGAGTTATATAAGTGAGAGATCTCTGGAGAGGATAAACAGTGGGTGGAAAGGACAAAGAGCAGATATGCAGTGATGGATAGACAGACTGCAACAGGTGGAAGGGAACAACAACTTTATATAATTTTGTGATTCATATAGATATTTTAAGTCCTGAAACAGAGTGGACATCTCTGCAATGCCTAACTGTTCACCAGTTAAAGGTTCCATATTTTGCATTTTCCAGGGAATCATTCTGTTTGGTCATCCTCAAGGTTATATTTGTGCCGTTATAAAGACCAAAAACCAAACAAAAATTCCAAACAAAAAGCTGAGAAAACTGCATTTTGTAAAAAAAAGCGATACATGAGAACTTCACTGTATATGTACATTTTGATCTGTTTTTTCCACTTCCAGATAGTATCATCAAGTGAATAATGTTTTTTTTTTAAGTGTCTTCCACTCAACTGTTCAAGATATTGATGAGAAATATTCCTGCTGTCACCACCGTCTCCCCCATCTCTGTTACTGACCCATCTGAGAGTGCCTTGTGTTTTCTGCACCATGATCCTGCTTTGACCCATCAGACTCATCTCCTTCAACCAGATCAGATTCAGAAAGATTGATATATGAGCAATCAGAGTCCATCAACACCTACAAGGCTTCTGCAACCATCTATTATTGACCATTTCTTTAATTACAATGTGCAACTGTTTCTTCTGGTTTCTGGTGGAGCTGCTTCTTTGCTTGATTTTGGACCCCGACATGCTGCACCACTTCACAGCCCCCCTCCATCAATTCCAGGGAAAGGGTTAATATTAATGAGCCCCTAATCTGATGGGGTAAAGATGTCTATCTTTCTAGTGCTAAATTTGCCATTTGCCTTCTTATAAATTCACATCTTTTTTTCTTGTAAATGTGACTCTCTCATAAATTTAGTTTGAGGTCAAGCTCCGAAGGTGAACCTGTGTAAAAAGTTTGGTGACCCTAGCTTTCTTTGTTCTTGAGAAACAGTTTAAATGGTACTTTGACCGTGTGATCCTAAAACCATAGTCAGTTTAGGTTCACAGGATGAACCTGCGTACAAAGTTTGGTGATGCTAGCTTTACTTGTTCAATAGTAAGAGTGCAAATGGAATGTTAACCTTGACCAATTAACCCTGACCAAACCCATAGTCAGAGGTCAGGGTTTAACTTGGCCACACTCAGCCTCTTAGATACATCTATGGTACAGATTTGAAAAGCATACATCATTTCTTTCTCCAGTAATCATGTTTACAAGGTAGGTACTGACGCTGCCAACACCATTCTTCTTCATGGCAGGGTGACAACAACCTTTTTGGCTGCAGGGTAAAAATGTGGACAGTGCTTTTGGCATTAGCAATTTAACTTTATCAAAGACAAACCATGCCTCAATAACTGAATATTTGGGTACAGCCCGAGTATATTGTGAACATTATGATTCCTTAGCTAAAATTCAGCTGTAGGTGTTAACAGGCCTGGGTGTAATGCTGTAAATACTATTTTACTTATTTTTACCTCCGCCAAGGAAGGAGGTAATGCTTTTGCCAGCATCTGTCTGTCAGATAGATAGATGTACTTTATTGATCCCAAACTGGGAAATTACAGTGTAACAACAACATGACACAGTAGATGATCAAAACGATAGAAACATACACAGTGTAATAGAAAAAGGAATTACCCAAGGAAAGTAAAACTGCCTATATAACTTTATATACATCGCAGATGATGACCCATTTGGGCTCATGAATCATACTCGCTGTATAATACAGGACTACCGGGTGCAGAGTGAAATGTGAGGTACCAATTAGACTGCAAGGTGCAGTGTGGCAGCATTGTTATGACCAGAATTTAACAGAGTGAGTTACTGTACAGTGAAATTGCATGTGGCAGGAAAGATTTCCTGTACCTGACCGATCAGCAGCAAAGCTGTAGCAGTCTGCTGGAGAAAGTGCCCCGCTGTCTGTCCAGCGTGTGGTGGAGGGGGTGATCAGGATTGTCCATGAAGGATAACAATTTGTTCAGTGTTCTCCTCTCCACCACATTCTCAAAAGCCTCCAGCCTGAGACCAGTCACAGAGCCAGCCTTCTTGATAATCTTGTCAAGTCTGTTGGTGTCACTGGCTCCGATACTGCTACCCCAACAGACAGCAGCAAAGAAGATGGCGCTGACAACAACTGTCTGGTAGAAAAGCTCCAAGATCTTGTTGCACACGTTGAAGGATCTCAGCTTCCATAGAAAGTAGAATCTGCTCATCCCCTTCTTGTAGCATCGGTGTTAGATTACCAGTCCAGTCCTTTGCTGATCACGACACCCAGGCATTTGTAGTCCTCCACTACCTCCACATCCTACCCGCTAAGCCACAGTGGCTGTGAAGGCGTCCTCTTCTTCCTGAAGTCAATCACCATCTCTCTGTTCATGCTGATGTTCAGCCGCAGGTGATTCTGCGTGGTCCACTCCACAAATCTGTCTACCAGTGCCTTGTACTCCCCCTTGTCTCCCCCTCTTATACACCCAACAACAGGCGATATGTCAGAGAATGTCTGCAGGTGGCATGACTCGGAGTTGTACTGAAAGTCAGTGGTGTATAAGGTGAAGAGAAAAGGAGAAAGCACAGTCCCCTGTGGAGCTCCTGTATCACTGACCACCACATCAGACAAGACACTGCCCAGCTGGACAAACTGTGGCCTGCCTGTCAGGTAGTCAGTAATCCAGGAGATCACAGAGCTGTTGACCCCCCATCACCTGTAGCTTCTCACCCAGTAGCAGTGGCTGGATGGTGTTAAACACACTGGAGAAATCAAAGAACATGATTCTCACAGTGTCTCCTCCGCCATTCAGGCGCATATGGGCTTGTTACAGCAGGTAGATGACAGCATCTTCAACTCCTAAATGGGGCTGATATGCAAACTGCAGAGGATCCAGCCACGTCTTCACCTGTGGCCTCAGGTGGGCTAAGACCAGTCTCTCCAGGACCTTCATCACGTGATGTGAGGGCAACTGGTCGATAGTCATTCAGGTCTGATGGAGATGACTTCTTGGGGACAGGAACCAGGGATGGTGTCTTCCACAGCACCGGTACTCTCTCCAGACTCAAGCTCAGGTTGTACAGGTGTTTCAGTACAGGAGATAACTGGTTGGCACAGGTCCTCAGGATCCTGGCAGAGATGCCATCAGGGCCTGCAGCCTTCCTCTGACAGAGTCTCCAGCTGTTTCTTAACCTGGCCTGAAGTCACAGTGATGTGAGGGTTAGTGCTGATGTCCTCAGCGGGGGAGAGGGTGGGGGCGGTGTTGCACAGGAGGGTGACGGGGGAGGGGTGTGTGGGGGTCTGGCTGTGATGTGGGGGTGACAGACAATTGAACCTATTAAAAAACAGATTCAGCTCATCAGCGCTCTCCATCATTACTCAAGTTTTGAACAGATTTTAATGAAATTTTCAGGAAAGATGTGTAATGGCACGGGGAACAGATGATTAGATTTTGTTTGATCTGGATCACGATCTGGATCCAGGAGTTTTTTGAAAATTATTTTATATATTAATATTGTGCTTTTCATGTACTGCCCCTTTAAGATGTGTCCACTGACTTATGTGCGTGGTCACGCCATAGGACCACGCACCTCCGCAACCCGGGAGCAGTGTACTCTTACCACCAAACACTGCTGAAAAAGTAAAATGACTTTGAACAAAAAGGAATGTGGTCTCCATCCACATAGAATGCGATGATTGGCATTTTGTCTGCACACACCAAGAAAAAGCAAGCAGTGTGCAGTTTAAGACAGGGTTTGGAGTGCGTGCGGACGCAACTTTGGTTGGCAGACAAGGATGCAAGCCACAAGACCCACATGGTATGTAAACACAGTAAACTTAGCACTGGACAATGCTTAATTTTTTTGTTTGTGAAATCACAACAGGCCTGTTCTATTATGCTCATTTACTACGCACCGCAGTGACAGGATACCGTACTGTTGTGCAATATTGTTTAATAATTATGAACCTTGTCAGTAAACTGTAAGGGAGAAGAGAGGGGAAAAAGAAGAAAACCAACCTGAAAGATTCAATAAACCATGATGCTGATTTAAGGTGGAATTGCCCAGCCGCAATGTATGGTTAATACAATTATAACAGTCGTTATTATCATGGTTTCGCATAATGTAGTCTTATTGTTTTTGCTGCCGTTTCTCTGTCTGTTAGCAGGATCACGCAAAAACTCCTAGATGGATTTGGATGATATTTTTTTTTACCAGAGGTGGCCCTTGGCCCAAAGATGAACTCACTTTTTTTTGTATTTTTGTATACTTTATTGATCCCCAGAGGGAAATTCAGGGCATCCACGGTACAGTGCCAATCCCTTCACCATTCACACACACATTCACACCTAGGGCCACTTTAGAATCTCCAATTAACCTAACTTGCATGTTTCTGGCCTGTAGGAGGAAACAGGAGTACCCGGGGTAAACCCATGCAGACACGGGGAGAACATGCAAACTCCACACAGAAGGGTCACTGATGGTCAGGGTGTGGGATCAAACCCATGATCTTCTTACTGTGCTGCCAATGTGCTAACCACTGTGCTACCGAGCTGCCCATTGATGTCCGCCATTAGATGTTGGAGGTCATCCGTGTGTGCATACCTCCGCCAAGGCCCTATCTTACAATGTACAGATGGATAGCAATATGGATGGGAGAGACAGAGGGGAGGGCAAAGGGAGGAAGGGATGGAGCCTTGGTGGAGGTATGCACTCTGAGAGCCCTCTAGTTTTCTCTTTAAAAACTATTCTACTTTTTCAAACTTCGTGAGCTGTGTATACACTGTTTTTGCCATATTTTATCTTAATATTTATTACTGCTCTGAGTGCTACTATCCCTTTGCTGTGGCAATACTGCAACTTTCCCCATTCTAGGACTAAAATGATTATCTTTTCTTATAACTTCAAAAATCATGATTAACTGAACTGTTTACTTTGGTTTCAGGTTTTACAATCATTTATTTATTTAGTAACTTATACAGAGGTATACCAATAAATAACTTCATTTATCAGTAGAAACTGCTCAGCAGAACTACTTTAGTTTCATTTTTAACCTGTGCATTTAGTTCATGATTTTTTAAGTTCCATATTGAGAAGGTGAAGCAGCCATCGCTGACACTAAAGTGGCTCTAAATTGCTTGAGCTAATTTTCTTCCAGTCTACCATTTGCATTTATTCTTTTCAGGATAAATCTGAGCAAAAACAGATGAAGCTTAAAACAGAGTTGCCACTGAATGTCGCACAGACAGACTCATTAAATGCATTAAATATCAGCTTGCACCAGATGGCTTCTTCATTATTCACCTTCATAAAACTTATTCATACTGAATTTAAAGTCCCCACATATAAGAGGGTAGTGCCTGAACACATGTACAGTGGGGAAAGTATTGACAGAGGGGGAAAAAACAAAATAATCAACATGGGCAAAATTCCATTGGTTTGAGTGTCTGAATGTCAGTTCTGTGTGATAGCACTTTATTGTGAAGTGCAGTGTGGTGACGTGCATTTTATTGTGAAGTGCAGTGTGGTGACGTGCACTTCATGTCACGTTACTGCACTGCCCATATATAAGGGATGGGCGCCATCTTACGGCCTCTTTGCCAGATGCCTACACTGGTGCATACCGTGTACTGCTCTGTACATAGTTCCTTCAATAAAGCTGTGTTCACCAAGTCCATGTTGCCTCATCCTTCACGCAGGAATTTCCATACATAACATTTGGCGATCAAGGAATCGGTCAAGCATCGACAAAGCAGTGTAATGCATCGTCCCTTTCTCAAGCTCCTGGGTGAACCACCGGTTTCATGGCTGCATTGGCTGGAGGCCTATCAAACGTATATTATGGCGCTGGACCTCGGGAAGCTCGACAAGGTGAGGATGCAGGCGCTTCTCATTCACAACCTGAGTATTGAGGGCCAGAGGGTCCTACAGATGCTCGGCACGGCGGACTCGTATGAGGAAGTTGTGGAGCTGCTAGCTAAACATTTTTCCACCCCAGACAATATGACTGTTGGGAGAATTTGTTTTCGCCTGAGACGTCAGCGGGTAGGTGAGCCTATCCACCAGTATATCATTGACTTAACGGAGCTAGCCAGCGAGTGTCATTTTGGACTGCTTGAAGACGAGATGGTACGCGACCAACTAGCAGAGCACATGTGCAACGCTGAGCTGCGTGCTAGGCTATTAGCGGCACCCAATGACATAATGTTAGCTAAAGCAGTGGAGCTAGGTCTCTGGTTGGAAGCCGTTGATAAGCTAGCTGTGGAGCTAAATTGGTGCCAGCCACAGAAGACGCCGGAGCTGCTCGCCTCAGCTAATGTTACGAACCCCGATAGTGATGACAAAGATTTTTGGGAAATCAATGCTGCCAACCAAAGGTCTGTCCCGGGAAACTCCCATTGCAGGGGTTGTGGGTCCGTGACGCACCGCCAAAAAGCGAAGATTTGCCCAGCTAGAGGAAAACGCTGTAGCAGATGTGGATGCTTGAATCACTACGCCAGGGTGTGCCGTTTGTCTTACCCGGGGAACCCAAGGGAGAAATCTCCCGGCTCGCCCCTGACGGACACGGGAGCAAACGGTACGAAGAGCTAACGGACACCCTTGCTTTCAAGTTGACCAGTTTTCGCCCAGGGTCGGTACACATGCCGATGAGCGACACCATGCTAGCTCCAGATGCCTCCGGCACCTCCCGACAGTTGGGCAGGGGGTCTGCAACTACTATGGTGAACACTACAACGTTTGTAGAAGAGGACGGGGCCAGACCAATGAGCATGGAGTTACCGCATGCTCAGCAGCAGCACATCCGGCTGAGTAAAATTCCACTTCGGGTTACGGACTTGATTTGGGTTCAGGTTGAAGAACGTCCACGGCGAAGATGGGCCAAGCGACAGCCAGCAAAACATCGAGGGTGTCTGTGCACAGTGGCAAAGCTAGCCGCAGCGTGCTTCCGGTTGTCCGATGGCTCGATGAGGCATGCCAACCAGCTGCGGCGTGTCCAGGAGAACGCTCCAGGTGGCGAGGCTGGACGGGAGTCGGTGATGGTGGTGTGGGATCCGGACTCTGGTCATCCAGAATACCACCCATTGCTCTGGGGGCCTGCTGCCTCTAGGGGCGCACCTGCTGAAGGGTTGTCCTGGACCCCCCCATGCAAGTTCCAACTTTTCCACTCAAATGACTGTGCAGTAGCACTTTGTTTATAGTTTGTGTGTTTTATGTGCATGTTATGTTATGGGGTAGTATATATACAGTATGTGTATTTGCATTTTAGTTTAGGAGCACAGCAAGTAATTTTTAGTTTAATAAAGGATTTTTAAAGTTTATTTGGTGGCAGAATAATCCACCTTGCCGTGCGGGCTGTGTGGCAGTCCACCTACCAGTCCTATTTTAGGTTGTTTTGTGTGAATGTGTTAGGCCCTTTAAGTACCTCAGTTTACGTTACTTTAGAGTGTGATTCCGGTTCCAAATTGGGGTGGGTTTGAATTGTGTGAGTGGTTTTGGACTTTCTAAGGGGGGAAGAGAATGTTGTGATGGCACTTTATCGTGAAGTACAGTGTGGTGACGTGCACTTCCTGTCACGTCACTGCCCATATATAAGGGATGGGTGCCATCTTACGGCCTTTTTGCCAGATGCCTACACTGGTGCATACTGTGTACTGCTCTGTACATGGTTCCTTCAGTAAAGCTGTGTTTGCCAAGTCCATCTTGCCTCATCCTTCACCCAGGTATTTCCATACATAAGAAGTTCTTCATTTATTTTTCAATTAATCACCCAGACCAATGCTAAATGTTTTCCTACCTGCAGATGGATATCCATGTTGTCCTCCTGCCATGTGTGGTCATTCAACAAGGCTCCAACTGTACATAAGACAGAACTGGTTTCTTCTTTGAAATCCCCTTTCTGCAAAAATACAAGGAGCATATCCAATAAGATATCTATAAACTGAACGTGAAATCATATGTAAATGGGTTGAAATCAATTCAAAAGTTATGGGGTCTTGCATCATTTTAAAAAAAAATGTTTGGTACCAGAAAAAATGGAAACAAGATTAAGTGAAATTTTACAGTCATCTTTAGTAATGGTTTTTCCAAACAATCAGTTGAATACCAGTTTGTTTATGAGGCCCTTGAACTCCAGAGTCAAGTATTCAGGGTTGGGCCCCTGCAGCATCAGCAGCACCTCTCTGTCCAGGGTCTCATCCAGCAGGGAAGTGAAGCTCATCGTTGTAGAAAAAGGGTCAACTCCATGAAGAGGCTGCGTGAGCAGGAATCAGATTTATACATTATATAGGCGCAAAAACAATGCTTTTTCTTGTGAATTTATGATCTTTTTCTCATAAATAATGACTAATTTTTCAAAAAATTCACAGGTTATTTTCCTCGTAAACTTACACTTATTTCCTCACATTTTCTACTAAATTTGTGACTCGTCTTGTAAATTTGCCAAACATGAATATGAATGCTGGATAAATTTCAACTTAAAATGCATTTTTTTTTTCTGTTTAGACATTGAGAATTTTATTTCCTTAACGTTTTTGTTCAAAGGAATTTTTTTTTCCAATTTCAAAGGTTTTGAACTGTTACCCATCACAGCCCACCCAAAAACAATCTTGTGTAGGGCCCATTAAAAGCTAGAAATGGACCTGACTACTATAACAGTAGGGCTGAGAATCATCACTAATTTCCAGAATCAATTTGATTGTGATTCTTGAGGTTCTGAATTGATTCCATTCTGATTCGATCCCGATTCAATCAGGGAAATTACCATTTTAATAGCTATTTTACTTCTTTCAGCTGCTCCCATTAGGGGTCGCCACAGCGGATCATCTGTCTCCATCTCACCCTATCCCTTGCATCTTCCTCTGCAACACCAACCCTCTCCATGTTCTCTTTCACTACATCCATGAATCTTCTCTGTGGGCAGCATGGTGGTGCAGTGGTTAGCATTGTTGCCTTACAGCTAGAAGGTTCCGGGTTCGAATCCCCAGGCTGACAGGGGTTGGAGCCTTTCTGTGTGGAGTTTGCATGTTCTCCCTGTGCTGCGTGGGTTTCCTCCGGGGGCTCCGGTTTCCTCCCACAGTCCAGAGACATGCATGTTAGGTTAACTGGCTGTTCTAAATTGTCCCTAGATATCTGTTTCCTATAGGCCCTTAGAATAGAGCAGGGGTGTCCAACCATGTGCCATGGAGAGCCAAGACCCTGCAGGTTTTCTCTTCTACCCAGTCTCTTCAGCAGGTGTTTTCACTTATCAGCAATCAGTGGGAAGAAGTTCACAGAAATCTGCTGTTGAAGACACTGGTTGGAGGTAAAACCTGCAGGGTCTTGGCTCTCCATGGCACATGGTTGGACACCCCTGGAATAGAGGGTTAATACTAGTGAAAGTGCTTTGAGTGGTCTTTGTGACTAGAAAGGCGCTATATAAGTGCAGGTTAGTTAGTAGTTAGTCTTCCTCGTGTCTGGCAGCTCCATCCTCAACATCCTTTGTCCAATACAGCCACTATCCCCCCTCTGCACATGTCCAAACCATCTCTGCCTTGCCTCTCTTACTTTGTCTCCAAATATACTCATTTCTAACCCTATCCCTCCTAGTCACTCCCAATGAAAATCTTAGCATCTTCAATTCTGCCACCTCCAGCTCTTGTCTTTGTCAGCACCACTGTCTCCAAACTATATATCACAGCAGGTCTCGCTACCATCTTGTAGATCTTCCCTTTCACTCTTGCTGCAACCCTTCTGTCACAAATCACCCAACACTCGTCTCCACCCACTCCACCCTGCCTGCACTCTCTTCACCTCTCGTACATTTTCCATTGCTTTGGATGGTTGACCCCAGGTATTTAAACTCATCTACTTTCACAACCTCTACTCCTTCCATCTTCACCGATACACCTGCCTCCCTCTTATTCACACTCATGCATTCTATCTCGTTTCTACTGACTTTCATTCCTCTTCTCTCCAGAGCATACCTCCACCTCTCCAGGTTCTCTTCCACCCGCTCCCTACTCTCACTACAGATCATAATGGCATCTGCAAGCACCATGGCCGATGGAGACTCCTGCCTGGCCTCATCTGTCAGCCTGTCCATCACCATGGCAAACAAGAAGGGGCTCAGAGCCGATCCCTGATGTAACCCCACCCCCACCTTGAACCCATCTGTCACTCCTACAGCACACTTCACAGTCTCGCTGTCCTCATACATATTCTGGACCATCCTCACACACTCCTCTGCCACTCCTTTCTCATACAACATCACAGTTCCTCTCTTGGCACCTTATCAAATGCTTTCTCTAGATTCACAAAGACAGGCCAACTTGTTCTGACCTTCTCTATACTTTATCAGCACTCTTAGGGCAAACATTGCATCTGTAGTACTCTTTCTTGGCATGAAACCATACAGCTGCTCACTGATTCTCACCTCTCCTCTTAACCTGGCTTCAACGACTCTTTCCCATATCTTCATAGTGTGACTGATCAACTTTGTGCCTCTGTAGTTACTACAGCTCTGAGCATCACCTTTGTTCTTGAAAATTGGCACCAAAACACTTCATCTCCTCCCCGCAGGCATCCTCTCACTCTCCAAGATTGTGCTAAACAATCTGGTTAAAAAGTCCGCTGCCATCTCTCCTAAACATCTCTATACCTCCACAGGTATGTCATCTAGACCAGCAGCCTTTCCATCCTTCATCTTCTTCAAAGCTGCCCTCACTTCTGCCTTGCTAATCCTTGGGACTTCCTTGTTCACCATCTTTTCTTCATCCATCCTCCTGTCTCTCATTTTCTTGATTCATCAGCTCTTCAAAGTACTCCTACCTTCTCAACACTTGTCATTTGTTAGTACATTACCATTTCTGTCCTAAATCAGCCTAACCCACTGCATATCTTTTCCAGCTCAATCTCTCTGTCTAGCCAATCCATATAAGTCCTTTCCTCCTTCCTTAGTGTTTAGCCTGTCATACAACTCACACTATGCCTTTTCCTTTACCAACTCTCTTTGCCATGCGTCTAGATTCCAAATACTCCTGTCTACTTTCTTCACCTCCCCGACTATACCCACTTTTTCTTTGTTAACCTCTTCCTTTGAATACTTTCCTGTACTTCCTCATTCCACCACCAAGTCTCCTTGTCTTTCTTACTCTGTCCATTGAATACACCACATACCTTTCTACCCATTTCCCTCAATACTTTTGCTGTACTTTCCCAGTCATCTGGTAATTCTTCCCTACCAGTGATGATGTGGAGTGAGGTGCGTGGCGGTGATACACCTGTGGGCTGGTTGCCAACCGCCAATCTAAAAGAAGAAGATGAAGATATAGAGTGATGAGACACAGACAGATTTCTTGAATTACGTGGCGGTAATGCACCTGTAAGCTGGTTGCCAACCGCCAATCAAATCTAAAAGAAGAAGCGTTCTTGAGGAGACGCCGCCGAGAGGACACAGTCCAAGGATGGATAATTTTTTCACACATGAGTTGTTCAGAACTCCTTACAAGAACTCCTTATACAAAGATATTGAGTGAAAGAGTGATGTGAGGTGTGAAATATGAAAACGAGACAAAGGATGATATAGAATGAAGTATGTGGCAGTAATGCACCTGTGAGCTGGTTGCCAACTGCCAATCAAATCTAAAAGAACAAGAAGAAGAGTGATGATATAGAGTGAAGTATGTGGCGGTAATGCACCTGTAAGCTGGTTGCCAACCACCAATAAAATCTAAAAGAAGACGATGTAGTCCACCTGTGTGCACCTTCCTCCATTCTTGTAAGTCACCCCATGTTCCTCTCTCTTAAAGCATGTGTTCACAACAGCCATTTCTATCCTTTTAGCAAAATCCACAACCATCTGTCCTTCCACATTTCTCTCCTTAACACCATGCCTACCCAGAACCTCCTCATCACCTCTGTTCCCTTCACCTACATGTCCATTAAAGTCCGTTCCAATCACCGCACCCTCCCCACTGGGAACACTCTCTACCACTTCATCCAACTTACTCCAGAATTCCTTTCGCTTCTACCCGACATCCAACTTGTGGGACATACGCTCTGACAACATTCAACATCACACACCTTTGACTTCTAGCTTCAAACTCATGATCCTGTCTGACTCCCTCTTTACCTCTTGAACACTCTATATACTCTTCCTTCAAGATTACTCCTACTCCATTTCTCTTCCTATCAACACAATGGTAGAGCAGTTTAAATCCACCTCCAATGCTCCTAGCCTTGCTTCCCTTCCCTCTGGTTTCTTGAACACAGAGTATATCTCTTCTTCTCTCCATCATATCAGTCACCTCTCTGCCTTAACCAGTCATAGTCCCTACATTTAACGTCCCTCCTCTATCCTCCACACTTCTACCTTTCCTTTTCTCTCTCTACCTCCTAACACGCCTTCCCCCTCTTCTCCTCCTTGATCTTCAACCAACAGCAGTCCAATTTCCATCAGCACCCTGTCGGTTAACAGCACAGGTGGCGGTCGTTGTTAACCCAAGCCTCAACCATTCTGGTATGAAAGTCTCATTCGTCATGATCCACACGTTTAATTTAGCAAAGGTTTTACGTCGAATGCCCTTCCTGACACAACCCTCCCCATTTACCTGGGCTTGGGACCGGCACTAGGAGTACACCGGCTTATGCAGCCCTTGTGGCTGGGTTTAATAGCTGCAGTATTGTACTTGCCAGGAAAAAAGTCTTAGAGACCTAATGCTGCAAATTGTACCAGGAATACTCTAACTTTGTTAATACATAAATTATCACATAAAGAACTGACTCAAAATCAGTTATAATAATGCACTTTTTATTATTTAAGTTGATTTCACAAAGTGCTAACAAGTGTTTTCTTTAGTGCAAAGGGTGTGTAGTGTCAAGTTAACAATACAGAGGAAGTAAATTCAATGCATGAAGCATGGATACATAATCTCACTGTATTTTAGTCCCTCCAGGATTTCGTCAGCTGTTTTTGTGATTGTTACGGCCCCAAAAGCCTGAATTCCCAGCACACAGCCCCCCTGCCCAAACCTGACCCTCACTAAGACCCAGGTGAGGGCGAAACTGAGGAAAATCGAGGTGAGGAAGGCCTCATGTCCAGACTGCATCAGCTCGAAGCTACTCAAGTCCTGCGCAGACCAGCTGTGTGGGATTGTGGAGCACATCTTCAACCTGAGCTTGAAGCTGGGGAGGGTACCACAGCTGTGGAAATTATCCTGTGTGGTACCCGTACCACAGACCTCCAACCCCAAAGACCTGAACAGCTACAGACCAGTGGCCCTCACATCACATCTGATGAAGACCCTGGAGAGGCTGCTTCTTGCCCACCTCCCCCCCCGGTGGGACCAGCGATGGAGCCACTCCAGTTCGCATACCAGCATGGCATCGGGGTGAAGGATGCAGTGATCTTCCTCCTACACCGTTCCCTGTCCCACCTGGAGAAGCCTGGGAGCACGGTGAGGATCATGTTCTTTGATTTCTTCAGTGCTTTTAACACCATCCAACCAGTAATCCTGAAGGACAAGCTACTGTGCGCAGGGGTGGAACAGCGTCTGTCATCATGGATCCTGGACTAAGATAAGATAAGCCTTTATTAGTCCCACAATGGGGAAATTCCAGGATTGCAACAGCACAGGGACAGCAACACTCAGAGCAACAATCAGAAGACAAGAAAAAACAAGAGCAGCGAGTATACATATAAATATATAAACACACAGTGCGGACTACCTCACCAACCGGCCACAGTTTGTGAGAACCCAGGATTGTGTGTCCGACACCATCATCTGCAGTACAGGGGCCCCCAGGGAACAGTTCTGGCTCCCTTCCCGTTTACCCTTTATACTGCAGACTTTTCACACAACACACCACACTGCCATCTACAGAAGTTCTCTGACGACTCTGCGATCGTCGGCCTCATCTCTGATGGAGATGATGTGGCGTACAGAGGACTTATCCAGGACTTCGTGGACTGGTGCCATCGGAACTACCTCCAGATCAATGCGAGGAAAACTAAGGAACTGGTGGTGGACTGCCGCAGGTGAGGACAACCCCCCACAGCACCAGTAAACATCCAGGGAACAGACATTGAGATGGTGACATCCTACAAGTTCCTGGATGTTCATCTGAACAATAAACTGGACTGGTCACACAATACCGGCACACTCGACAAGAAGGGACAGCACAGGCTGTTCCTCCTGAGGAGGCTCAGGTCTTTTTGTGTACAAGAGGTGCTTCTGAAGACCTAAGATTCGGTGGTGGCATCAGTCATCACATATGGAGTGGTCTGCTGGGGCAATGGCATCACAGCTGCTGACAGGAAGAGACTGAATAGACCGATCAAAAAAGCTAGCTCTGTCCTGGGGCGGCACCTTGACCCAGTGGAGGAGATAGGAGAGAGGAGGATGGTGGCTAAGTTGTCTTCTCTGCTGGAGTCCGAGTCCCACCTCATGCAGGACACGCTGAATGCACTGAGGAGCTAAGGCTGTACCATCCTAGGTGCGCGACCGAGAGGTTTCGCAGGTCCTTCCTACCCACAGCTGTCAGACTTTATAACCTAACCAGGGCTGCTCGTAGAGGTCGTATTGAATGCACTAAATGTAACAAACTTGCACAATAATGGTCCCCTCCATTATACAACTAGGACAATATCAATCACTACAGAGGGTGACAACTAGGCTGATTCAAATACGAAATATACTGTATGAGTACATATTCATACTATGTGGGGTAACTGAATAGACTGTTATGCTGTTTATTCCATCTAGCTACAATGCTCAGCACTGTGTATATTTCTGTGTACATATGTATATTCACTGCTTATCTTCTGAATTATTGCTCTGAGTGTTGCTATCCCTGTGCTGTTGCAATCCTGGAATTTCCCCATTGTGGGACTAATAAAGGTTTATCTTATTTGTGGGAGCTTTTCCAAAAAGTTGTGATAAAAGTTGCAACATTTTTTAGAGGTTTTTTGCACAGAGTTGTGTGAGAAAGTACAGATTTTAATTTAGCTGCTTTTTCCATAGTTTACAGTGATGCTATTCCATGTAATACCACAAGAAAAGCCCAGGATTGCCAAAAAAATTCCTTTTAAACCGATTTATTTAGAATTAAGTGGTCAGTAAAATTGTAAAAAAAAAAAAAAAAGACCAACATTGTATTCTTGCTGACAACTTAAAAAAGATAGATAATTAGCCATTACAGCAACTAAATTGCATTGGATGCATGTTAGAATATGAAGAAAATCATAGCAGCACCTTCTTGAATCTTGAATTTGAAAACTAAGACCCCCTGAAAAATTTGAGGTCTTCTTCTGTGCTGAAATCCACAACGAAGCAGGGATGGCTCCTCCACTGACAACCTCTTCCCTTCAGAATGTCTCAGTGCAGGATCAATCTTGGAGTGGAGACCCAGTCTTCACAGATCTGAAGGGATATGAAAAGGAGATATCAAAGTAAAATTAATAATTATATTTTTAGATCCCCACACCACAGTAGGGTTTAATAATTTAGTTTCTTTTATTTTAGGGGGTTTTATATTTTAACTACAAATTAACTTTCAATTTTTGAAAAGGGTTTCAATTCATTTCCTGGGAAGATTTGGTCATTTCAGTTTAGTTCTATTGAGTAAAAATGGCTAGTTGTACTGCAGCCTTTATTAATTCTGCCATTTTTATTTTATTGTGATTATTATTATTATTATCTTCAAATCTCTCAAGTGCTGCAAGTCTAAAATTAAATGTGACATTCAATACAAACGTTACATGAAGGCAGCGGCCTCTGTCATGAAGTCCTGACTAAAAACACATCCAACATTGTCATTATATTCTAACCTCATTAAATATACCTTTATTCTGTATTTATTTACAGCACTTGACCAACAGCTAACTACTGTATCCATAGTTTGTACAAGAAAACACCATCATGTTGGTTGAATTATTAATTTACAACACAAATGTTTAAAAAAAAAAAAACAACGGTATTTTACTTACCCCAGCATCTGCAACAGTCTCACTCTGTCTGGTCTGATGTTCGTTCTCCATGTGTTTTACGTTTGAAAAGTGTTTATCAATCATTGACTTTTGTTTATGTTCCAACACAATGCTACACGTAGTACAAAACCATCTAACCCCACTTTATGAAAAATATTTGGAAATTGCTGAGCACAGTCTTTAACGGTGACTTTTGTTGATAAATTAAGACACATTAACACACACGTCAGCAACTCCGCTCATGTAAACATGGAAGTAATGTGAGTGTGCAGCGCAGGGAACTCTCGCGCAATTGTTCAGTCACGCAAGACTTCAGCTGGCTGCTTGTGTTTTGTGTTTCACAAACGTAAAAGCATTATATTAAAAGACCGATCCGCTGATTTTGTGGATCGACACTGGTTCAGTCAAGCATAAATCAATCTTTTGAACCTACCCCTAACAGTTAGCATCCCCCTCTGTATTTACTTTGAGAAAATGTTCTGTATATTGTCCTCCAACAGTGAAATGAAATCTCCACCCATGCACATAGAGTCAAATCTATTCTCGTGGGCTATATTTTATTTTATTCTGATAATTTGCCTTGGGCCACTTAGAAACAGGTTGAGGGATGCAGTTATTCCTGGGCCATAGTTTGGACAACCCCCTCATGTGAAAGGTGTGTGAATGAGAACGTGTGGGAGTGCTGACCTCCAGTGGTAACTGAGCCAAAGCTAACTCCGTCTGTAGAGATCCTGAACTGGTCTGGTTCAACCTGTAAGCCACCGACAGAGAAAGACCAGACCTGTGAGAAACCAAAAGATGGGAAAGTGGGAAAAAATACCTTCGTCTGCTTTCGGCTGCTCCCTTTAGGGGTTGCTTCAGCAGATCATCTGCCTCCATCTCACCCTATCCTTTGCATCGTCCTCTGTAACCCCAACTCTCTCCAAGTCCTCCTTCACTGCATCTATGAATCTTCTGTGGTCTTCCTATTTTCCTCCTGTCTGGCAGCTCCATCTTCAACATCCTTTGTCCAATATATCCACTATCCTTCCTCTGCACATGTCCAAACCATCTCAGCCTTGCCTCTTTGTCTCCAAAGTGCTCAACCTGAGCTGTCCCTCTGATATACCGATTTTGAATCCTGTCCCTCGTAGTCACTCCCAATGAGAATCTTTGCATCTTCAAGTCTGCCATCTCCAGCTCCACTTCCTGCCTTTTTGTCAATGCCACCGTCTCCAAACCATACATCACAGCAGGTCTCACTACATCTTGTAAATCTTCCTTTAGGAAACTAGTTAGTTGCTGTCCTTCTGTCACAAATCACCAGACACTCATCTCCACCCTGTCTGCACTCTCTTCTTCACCTCTCTTGTGCATTTTCCATCGTTTTGGATGGTTGACCCCAGGTATTTAAACTCATCTACCTTCACTACCTCTACTCTTCAATTAATCAAACTTTATTTGTATAGCACTTTTCAAACACTGAATGCTGAGGAAAGTGCTTTACATAGATAAAAACAGTAGACAAATTTAATTACATATGTTTACACAATACATCCCACCCCACCCATACACACAAAACACGCACACACACCAGTCTCTACTTCTCTCATACACATAACATTACACCTGCATCTCTCTCACTCACGTATTCTGTCTTGCTTCTACTGACTTTCATTCCGCCACCTCTCCAGGTTCTCTTCCACCTGCTCCCTACCGTCACTGTGGGTCACAATGTCGTCTGCAAACATCATGGTCCACAGAGACTCCTGCCTGTCCATATCCGTCAGCCTGTCCATCACCATGGCAAACACAAAGGGGCTCTGAGACGATCCCTGATGTAATCCCACTCCCACCTTGAATCCATCTGTCACTCCTACAGCACGCCTCCCCGCCATCTTGCTGTCCTTATACATGTCCTGCACCACCCTCACACACTTCTCTGCCACTCCTGACTTCCTCATACAGTACCACACTTCCTCTCTTGGCACCCCATCATATGCTTTCTCTAGAGCCATAAAGACACAGTGCACCTCCTTCTGACCTTCTCTATACTTCTCCATCAACACACTTAGAATGTGGGGAAAAAAAATTCAAAATATTAACATTATGGAAAAAAGACCATAAGCACATTTACTTCTCTTAATTGGCTGTTCCTTTTTGTTATTTTTGATTTTTATATTTAAATCAATGAATAAAAAAATGAATCTTACCCATGTGAGTTTTTCTGCTCTTAAATTTGTGACCGTTTTTCTTAAGTTTGCATTTTTTGCCTCAAATTTGTCACTTTTTCTTTTCTTAAAACAAACTTGCAATTTTCTCACAAATTTGAGATTGTCATTTTTTCTAGTAATTCTGTTCCTTTTTTCCTCAAAAATTAGTGACTTTTTTCTAATAATTTACTACTTGTTTTCTTTTATATACAGTGGAGATCAAAATTAGAGAACAATGTATTAATACTTGATTTGTTTTGAAATATTGTTATTCTTCATTGTTCAGAATTTGACAGAATATCAGCTGTGGCTATACCACTGCTGTACTAGCATGTTTTAAAAAAAAATAATAATAAAAAAAAAATCAAGGCACTTCAACACAAACATTTATTTTGTAAACAACAAACCAAAAAAACTGAACAAAATTAGAGAACAGTAACCACTGAGTCAGAAGAGAAGATTTAATTTTTTTTTTTTTTTTTTTTTTTTTTTTTAGGGCTATAGGATTCAAAAATTAATAAGAAATGTAGAGGCCCTTGCTTTGAATGACTTCAGCACATCTTCACCCACAGGACATCACTAGGTTCTCACACTAATAATCCAAAAAGGTTTTCTAAAAAAGGTCTTCTAAAAGGTCTTCTAAAAATAATAAAAATATTTTCTTTTCTATCAGACAGTGAAAAAGGTTGTTTTTACATTAACATGTTTTGGCCACTTCTTGCGGCCTTCGTCAGAAGGGTCATGTGATGTTGTGACAATCAGCTGTTTCATCGGCTGTTTTACTCAGGTTTACTAGACAGCAGAGGATGACTACGCCCCTGCTGTCTGGTATCCTGTGGAGGACAGCATCCCAGGTGTGGGACAGGGTATAGGAACCCTCGTCCCTGTTGATGGTTCTTGGGGTCCGTTTTCTGATTTCGATGGCTACCCTGATCCAACAGTGGTACTTGTTGCTCTCTGTGTGGTTGACGTTTGCCTCTTCCCAGTCCATGATATGATTTACCTTTCCAAATCAAACTTTCAGTTTGGATGCGGTTACTCTTTCTCTTAATAGCTCTGTGAGGAACCTTGGAATTATTTTTGATCAAGATCTGTACTTCAATTCACATATTAAATTTGTTTCTAAGACTGCCTTCTATCATTTGCGTAATATTGCCAAGATTAGGAGCATCTTGTCTCAGAGTGATGCTGAGAAACCGATCCACGCTTTTGTTAGCTCGAGATTAGATTATTGTAATTCTTTATTATCAGGTTGTCCTAAAACATCTTTAAAAAGTATTCAGCTGATCCAAAATGCTGCAGCAAGAGGTTTAACAGGTACTAGAAAGAGATCACATCTCTCCGGTTCTGGCCTCCCTTCATTGGCTTCCCATAGAGTTTAGAATTAAGTTTAAAATCCTCCTTCTTACTTACAAAGCTCTAAACAATCAGGCTCCTTTTTATTTAAAAGATCTGATACTACCGTATTATCCTAACAGAGCACTACGCTCCCAAAATGCAGGATTACTTGTAATACCTAGAATCTCCAAAAGTACAATGGGAGGCAGAGCCTTCAGTTATCAAGCTCCTCTCCTGTGGAACCAGCTGCCAATCTGGATTCGGGAGTCGGACTCGATCTCTGTTTTTAAGAATAGGGCTAAAACCTTCCTTTTTGATATAGCCTACAATTAGGGAGGGATCATGTGTTTCTGAACCCTCCCTTAGTTATGCTGCTAATAGGTTTAGTCAGCCGGGGGACCTCCAATAATGCACTGGGCTTCACTCCTTTCTTCACTCTCAAAGAAATATATATTTTTTTTTTATTTTTTTTTTTGCTGGTCATTAACATCTGTTTGTTCTCTCCCATAGACTGAGTCCCCATCGTGCTGTTTGCTCTCTACATGTCTGTTCTTTTCATCTTCTCTGTCCCCTCACCCCCCAGCCAGTCACAGCAGATGACTGCCCCTCCCTGAGCCTGGTTCTGCTGGAGGTTTCTTCCTGTTAAAAGGGAGTTTTTCCTCTCCATCATCACCGAGTGCTTGCTCACAGGGGATCGCCTGATTGCTGGGGTCTTTCTGCAACTGTGGGGGTCGCCCCTACAGTTGAAAGTGCTATGAGATGACTGTTGTTGTGAAATGGCACTATATAAATAAAGTTGAATTGAATTTTCTCTTTTGCAATGGTCGTTTTGGAAGTGTACCTCTTCCTCCTTTTTATACTGTGGATAAGTAACGATGTTGGTCTGGTCATATAATGTTCTGATAACGTAGAGTTTGTGGGCTGTGGGGTGTTCTGAAGTCCATAACAAATACTGATCAGTGCGTGTCGGTTTCCTGTATATTTTGATGTTCAGGTTCCTTTATTTGTACCCGTAGGTAGATTTGTTTTGCAGTCAGGTGACATCCATATTTACAAACCACAATTACATTTAACATGAACACAAACACAGGCACACATGAAGCTGACTATAAACATGATTAAAGTACTCAAGGCTCCACCAATCAGTACATAGGACAAAGAGGTAAGAGAAAAAACAAAGCGATGAGAGAATGGTCATATTAATAAGTTAAAGACTAGTCAAAGAGGTTAAAAACTCAAAAGTCTAAAACCCAATAAAATATTTAGAACCCAAATAGAAACCTACAAAAATAAGTAAATATAAAATAAAATTAATAAATAGGTAACTAAATTATGTGCATGTTGTTGGCTGGTTGAAGCCGCCGTTGTCTGTGTGGGTGATTTTCAAGTCCAGAAAAGACATGGATTTGTTGGTTTCTTCTTCATGGGTGAATTTGTTTCCCATGCTGTCCATCTGGTTTAGATGTTCAGTGAGTGTGGTTGTTTGTCCTTTGTTGATTATTTCCAAGTTGTCATCCATGTACCGTTTCCATAAGGTTATTTTGCATGATGCTAGTGGTGTTTATATGGCTCTGGTCTCTAGGTTCTCCAAGAAAAAACTGCTCATGATTGCTGAGAGTGGATCTCCCATGGCGAAGCCCTCTTTTTGGTTGTAGATGGTTCCTCTGAATTGAAAGTAGGTGGGGGTGGCAACAAAATGTAGCAGCTTCATGATGTCTTCTACTGTGAGTTCTGTGTGTTTGTATAGGTTTTTGTCATGTCTGAGACGGTTTTCAACAATGTGTAGAGTGATCATGACCGGTGTTTTTGTAAAACGGAGATATGATGTTATGCGATACTAATATTTCATCTGCTTGTATCTTTTTGTCCTTCAAGTCTTGCGCCAATTGTTTGGCATTCTTGCAGTATTGAGCTATGAGTCCAAGAAGAGATTTAATAATTTCAGTTAACACCTTTGATAGATTGTAGGTTGCTGATCCTATGCTATCCACAATTGGTCGTAATGGGGTGCCTGGTTTGTGGATCTTCGGTGTGCCATATATTCGGGGCGTGATGCTTGCTGTTGGAATTAGGTGATTATAGGAATCCTTGTTGATCGTTTTTTCCATCCAAGAGTAGTGTAAGTAATGTCTTTAGAGTCCTCTTTTTTCATTCTGTTGGATTTGTTTTAAGTATTTTGTATGTGTTGGTGTCATTTAATAATTCCTCCATCTGTTTATTGTATTTATTTGTATCCATGATGACAGTGATTCTGCCTTTGTCAGCTAGGAGGACTGTGATAGTCTTGTCCTTTGCTAGCGTTTGTACGGCCTTTCTTCTCTTGTGGTGTTAGCGTGTGACATTTTGGCTGCCTTGAGTGTGCCTGCAACCTCTTTACAGAGTTGTGATTTCTGTCCTTGATATTCTATGTGTGTACATGCTCACTCCATTGCTAATACAAAGTCCTCATACAGTATTTTGTTTAAGGTGATGGCATAGTTCAGGCCATGGGCTAGGACGTTTGCCTCCGTTTGTGTAAGTTTTCGGTTTGACAAATTACGTACCCATTTCCTGTGCGTCATGTTGTCCTTGTCTGAATTCACTTTTTTCCTTTGGTTATGAGTGCTTTCAGTTTCTGGGTTTGACGTCGTTTGGATTTTCCAAATTCTTTTTCATGTTGTTCCTCCAGATATTGTTGTAGCACCTTCTTGTTATTTTCATTCAGTGGAAAGTCATGCTGAAACTGCTGTGTTAATTTGCTTATCTCCATGTCAATGTTATATACAGTAGCTTGTGTACGATGTGCCGTATCTGTTCTTTTATGAAGTCCATCTGTGTTATTTTTATTATACGTTCAGCATTTCTTGTGGACATTGGGTTCTTTATGTTTAGCCTTGGTGGCGTTATATTTTCATCCTGACAGTGCAGGGTAAACTTAGATGGTTTTGATAATGAGCTCTCTTTTGGTACAGTCCTTCCAAACAGCTGAACGCTTTAACACTGCTTTGTCCAAACTTAAGAACACCCCACAGCCCACAAACTCTTATCAGAACATTACACGATTGGACCAACATCATTACTAATCCACAGGATAAAGAGGAGGAAGCAGTACACAAAATGAAGGCTCTGAAAAACTGTCACTACCTCAAATGGGCCATAGAGAGGGGAAGGAAGCAAGTGGAGATGAAAAACATAAAACAGAGAGAAGGAAGGACCACACAAAAAGTAAACAACACAGCAACAGTCACCCTACCATACCTGAGAACATCACTGAAAGAATACAGAGGACAATGAAAAAATACCACATCAACACACCAGTAAAACCACACCCAACTCTGAGGCAACTCTTGGTTCATCCCAAAGACACAATACCCACAGAAAACAAAAGTAATGTTATTTATGAAATACCATGCCGATCATGCAACAAAACCTACATAGGAGAAACAGGAAGAACCTTTGGAACCAGAAAAAAGGAACACAGGAAAGAATGTGAACAAGAGACAATAGCAAGGTACACACAAGCACAAAAAGTAACAGCTGAACAACAGAACCTGAAATCTCCCGTATCCGACCATTGCAAAAGAGAAAATCATATCATGGACTGGGAAGAGGCAAACATCAATCACACAGAAAGCAACAAGTACCACTGTTGGATCAGGGAAGCCATCGAGATCAGAAAACAGACCCCAAGAACCATCAACGGGGGCGAGAGATCCTATGGAGTTTTTGAGTAGGGCCATAAAAGTCACGTGACTCGCGGGGGGTAAACAAACACGCCGTAGGTGCCGCCATCTTGGATGGCAAGAGCAGCAGGTGCACTGTGACAACCCAGGCGTAACTTGTACTGTTTAGCGATCAGAATGAGTGAGGAGAACACAGTCACAGTCTGACATAATAACATCCCTATCATCCTCTTCAACAACTGACACTGCGGCCTCTGACACTGTGTCTGCGATGTCTGTGTCAGATTCAGTGGAGTAATTGTCAGCAGTCATAACAGCAGACAAGTCCAGTAGTCCTGCTGCAGCTTCTTTCCGGCTTTCCTGCTCCCTTCTGCCTCTCATTGCTCATGATAGGGTTGCCACATCTTTTTTTTTTTTTTTTTTTTTAAAGTTCAGGACCAAAATCCTTAGTCGTTTAGCACACTGCAGAGCAAAATTTAAATGTGGATTAATTACGCAGTGCCCGACATGGACGGGATCACGATCAGAGGATGAAAGAGGAGTTTTGAATCATGGACGTTTCCCTGTAGTAGTCTGTTTCCTTTTCCAGCCCAGGACAGCAGCAGCACGTCTGGACAACACCGATCAGACAACAACAAAAAAAAGGTTGATTGTTTTCGCGTTTGTTTTTAATCTTGCTCCCGTGCGCTCCTCTGGTGTGCCGAAATGCCTCAGTTGAACGGAGGTGGCGGGGATGTTTTGGGGGCAAACGATGAGATGATATCTTTCGAAGACGAAGGGGAGCAGGAGGAAAAGATATCGGAAAACGTGTCAGCGGAAAGGGATCTGGATGATGTGAAGTCCTCGCTGGTGAACGAGTCGGAAAACAACAGCAGCTCGTCGGACTCGGAGGTGAGTGAAGCGCGCTGCGTGTTTTTTTTTTAAAGGCTCTCCACGGCGCGCCGCGTTAAAATGTATCTGATTTTATGCACATTTACAATAGTTTTCGCCCCTTTCATGTGTGCATTGTCCTTTGTAGCAAGCAGAGAGGCGCCCCCAAACCAGACCCGACTCAGAAAGTTATGAGAAAGCGAGAGATTACGTCAGTGAAGGTAATTATTCAAAAATCCAACTTTTTTTTTTTTTTTTTGCATTTCACACCGGCCATTTAATTCCCCGCTAATCCCCTTATCATTAATGACAACTTTCCCCTCATCCTTGCAGTATTGAGAAGGCAGCAAGATGGATCTCTGCATGTTTCCAAGCCAATCATTTCTGCGATTTTCATATGCTGGGAACCTGTAGAATGACACATTTTCCAGTCCTGGTTGGCCGTATCTGTTGGTACATCCATGGGCAGCACAGGAGTACACCATTTTGCCGAGTTTGTAGGTACACGTGAGCTATGTGGTTTGTTTCACCCTGCTGCTGCTGTTGGTTCTTGCCATCCAATATGGCGGCACACTCTGGCTGGGCCAGTGCGGCACGCCCCCTTACGTCATCCGCAAAAACTCCATACCCTGTCCCACACCTGGGATGCTGTCCTCCACAGGATACCAGACAGCAGGGGGCGTAGTCGTCCTCTGCTCTCTGGTAAACCTGAATAAAACAGTGGATGAAACAGCTGACAACAACAACATCACATGACCCTTCTGACGAAGAATACAAGAAGTGGCCAAAACATGTTAACCTCTTGCACTCCGAGATACCGCGGGCGGTCACGTCTCTACGTCCTAGTGTGTCTCAGTGCGCACTGAAAAAAAAAAGCTGCATTTCCGTTCTTCCAGTACAGACACAGCCGTGAACAGAAAGCCAAAGGAGTGTTTTGATTGGTTTAGATTTGATTGACCTCTCATTCGACTAATAAGAGCCTTGAATTGGGTTTTTGAAACCTTGAAGAACCAATGACTGAAAACCTAGCAAGAAAGACCTGCCTACCAACGACTGCGAATACAACGAGCCAATTGAAGCAGAGAAGTTCGACGATTGAAACGCGTGCGTCCCGTGCGTAAAATCTGTTTTGTGTAAGCCGCTGTGTGTAACGGTGGCATTCGCCAGTCTTTTTTATTACTACTGTTCTTATTTGTTTTGAAAAATCGTTTGCCAAAACCGCAATCATGGAAGCACAAAACCGCAATCATGGAATCATGGTTTGACCGGGTCGCGTGACTAGAACCACGAGTCGTAACAAGCGGACGAGCTTCATGTTCGTCTGACAATGAGGAACAGATGTTCGCCAACGACACTGCTGTTGTGGACAGGTAAGTGTTATAAGCTAAATTATTCTTTATCACTGAAAATAGTAATAAAAATGACTTTTGACCGATCGGTAATTACAACGGTGCGTCATCGCCACATGACGGACCGTTTTCTGTGCGCCGAGCTCCTCTGTAGTGGAGGGGGGAGTTGTTATCCTCTACATTGCAGATATTTTAGTATAATTTTTATTGCAGTGTAGGTTATTTTTTCTTGTAAAAAAAAGGCCACACATTTTTTACGTGGCATGCTTCTTTGTGTGTGGGGGGCTTGTTTGTTCATTCATTCACTCATTCATGAATGAATAAACAACCCCCCCCACACACACACACACAGCCCTGCGTGTCACCTTTCATTAGAGCCCAAGATCAAGCTTCTATGTCGAATCATTCAAAAGTTATAGACGTTTTTCCAAACTGTGCCATTTGGCACAATTTGGCACAGTTCAAAAACGCCTGGGAACAACCTGAGAAAAAAGCTGTGTAATATATTCATTTTTTGTGGTATTGTTACAAAATTTTGACCTCAGCTTGATAACACTTGGTTCTACATTTCTGTTGCATTTTCCAGCCAGTATCTGACAGCTGTGTGTCATCTGCAAGCATTTGTATCTAAAAAAAAACACCCAGGCAAACTTTATTTTCTTCAAGTTCAGTATGTTTAGATGACTGTTACTCAGTGGCAGGAGCACTTAGAGAGATTATGACTGTTTTGCCAAAAAATTCAAAGTGTTTTCTTTTAAATGAGACCAACCCCATGAAGATGCTGCAAAGGGTTGAAGAACAGCTTTTGATTTACTTTGGGTATGTTATTTTTAGACGTTTTTAGGGAAATTGACCAGAGTGCAAGGGGTTAATGTAAAAACAACCTTTTTCACTGTCTGATAGAAAAGAAAATATTTTTATAGTTTCTCACACTGCTCTGGTTTAATCTTGGTCCATTCTTGGTGCAATCTCTTCCACAATTCAGTAACTGTAGTGGGTTTCTTTGCCATTACTTTGTCGCCAAGGATTTTCCAGAGATTCTCTATGGGGTTGAGATCTGGAATCTGGGCTGGCCATTTCATTGTTTCAATATTGTTAGATTCAAGGAACTGTTTAATCCGTTTTGCAGTGTGTCTTGCATGAAAATTGTGAGCTGATTGGGAGACAACTGCAATGAAGGAATTGCATGTTGCCGAAGGAGGTTCATATAAACATTTGCATTCACCCTGCCATGCAGATGTAGAAGAGGCCCAACTCCTGCTGCAGAAAACATCCCCCAAACTATGGCACTTCCTCTTCCAAATTTAACTGACTTCTTTATACACTTTGGGTTCAGTCTTCCCCCAGTTTGATGCCGAACATATTGTTTCCCATCAGACCCAAATAAATTGAAACTGAAATTGAACTGAAGTCCACTCTGGACCAGTTCTCCTCTGTCCACAGAACATGCTCCTCAGCAAAGGCAAGTCTAGCCTTTTTATTCTTTCTGCTGATGAGAGGTTCGGTCACTGCAGAGTGAGCTTTGAGTCTAAACTGTGTCAAATGGAGAAAAACTGTGTGCCGAGACAGGTTCTTGCCCTGTTCAGCGGTGAACTGGTGAGTAATTCCAGCTGTAGTGTTGAACCAATTCCCCACTGAGAGTCATTGCATAATTCTGTCCCCCAAACCAGAGCAGTGTGAGAAACTAGTGATGTCCTATGTGCGCAGATGTGCTGAAGTCATTCAAAGCAAGGGCCTCTACACATACTATTCATTTTTGAATCCTATAGCCCTACAAAAAAAATAAATAAATAAAAAATAAAAAATGTTTAAATCTTCTCTTCTGACGTAGTGGCTACTGTTCTCTAATTTTGCTAATTTTTTTAAATAAAATAAATGTTAGTGTTGAAGTTTCTTGGTTATTTAAAAAAAACATGCTAGTGCAGCAGTGGTATAGACACAGCTAATATTCTGTCAAATTCTGAACAATGAAGAATAACAATATTTCAGAGTAAATCATGTATAAATACATTGTTCTCTAATTTTATTTTCTACTGTAGTTGCAATATCTGGTAAACACTTAATTGTCACAAATTTATTACCCTTTTCCTCTCAAATTTTTCACTTATTTTAACCCCTTGAACTCTGAATTCCGTGGGCTGTCAAGTCTCTGCATCTTAGTGCGTCTCAGTGCGCACTGAAAAAAAAAGCTGTATTTCCGGTCTTCCAGTACAGACACAGCCTTGTTACAACCTGAGAAAAAAGCTGTGTAATATATTCATTTTTTGTGGAATTTTTACAAAATTTTGACCTGAGCTTGAAAACACTTGGTTCTAGATTTCTGTTGTGTTTTCCAGCCAGTATCTGACAGCTGTATGTTATTTGCAAGCATTTGTATCTAAAAAAAAAAAAAAAAACACCCAGGCAAACTTTCTTGTTACTCAGTGGCAGGAGCACTTAGAGAGATTATGACTGTTTTGCCAAAAAATTCAGAGTGTTTTCTTTTAAATGAGACTAACCCCATGAAGATGCTGCAAAGGGTTGAAGAACAGTTTTTGATTTACTTTGGGCATGTTATTTTTAGGCATTTTTAGGGAAGTTGAACAGAGTTGTTAAACCATAAATGTAAAAAAAAAATCTTTGTGATGAATTTGGAATGCTTTCCTCATGAATTTGTCACTTTTTTAACAATAAATTTACAAATTATTTCTTACATATGTAAAGTTTTTTTTTTTCCTTCATAAATTTGCAGATTTCCTCACCAATTCATGAGGCTTTTCATGTGAATTTTGGAAATTTTTTCTTGTAATTTTATGATTTGTCATGTTTGGAGTCCTTAACATTTTCAAAATTTGTTAAATAATCAGTTGGGTGTTGGCCAGGCCTTACCCAGCCAGGTTGGGAAGAATACTCTGCATCTGCCTCTCCAGTTTGCTCTTGTCCACCCTCAGCAGCTGGAATCAGCAACAGATAACAGTTATCAAAGCCAGTCAACTCCTGGAGATATTTACAGGTCAGCTGCATTAAATAAAGTTTTTTTTCCCCCCTTCTCTCTGGAGCAACACATTTTTTGGGTCCAAGGCCACAGTGTGGAAAGAGGACAGGTGATTTAATTCACACAGGGAAATTTGAGCACCCAGACTGCTGCTGGTGAGCGTGATGTTGACCAGCACACTAGACATAACGGAATGACTGGAGTGTAAATGAAAACAAAGTAAAATACATTTTGACAAGTTAAAATTAGGCAGAGGTGGGTTGAGTATCCAGAAACTATTCTCAAATAGAACCAGCGTTACCTTATGACAATATTACTCCAACACAAATAAGAGTTTTTCTGTTCATCCAGACAATGACCCAAGATTATTTTTGGATTTTTTTTGTTGGGAGAGGTGAGATCCATCTTTTTAACACAGGAGTCAAATTAAAGCCATAGCCTTTGACCAAGGAGCGCTGACAGCTGCATAAAGTCAAACTCCAGATTTACAGAAGGCTGAAGCTGCTCTGAGCAACAGGTGCTAGCATTAGCATGGAAAGCTGACGTCTCCTCCTGTCCACCTGTCCTTTTGTTGAGAGAGGTGATCCCCTCATGGATCGTCACCTGATCGTGGTGGGGGGTTTGCGTGCCCCACTGATCCCAGGAGCTATGTTGTCCGGGGCAATTTGCCTCTGATAGGGTCACCCAAGACAAACTGGTCCTGGGTGAAGGGCCAGACTAAGAACGATCCAACAAACTCTCATGATAAATTCTAGATCAAGGATTCAGTGTACCTCGCCCAGTATGGGGATACCGGGGCCCCACCCTGGAGCCAGGCCTGGGGGAGGGGCTCAATGGCTAGCATCTGGTGGCTGGGTTTCCACCCATGGGACCCAGCCGGGCTCAGCCCGAAGGAGTTACATGAGTCCGCCCTACAGTGGGCTCACCACCTGCAGGAGGGATCATGGGGGTCCGGTGCTATGTGGATTAGGTGGCGGTCAAAGGCAGAGACCTTGGCAAACTGATCCCAGCTTTCTAAACTGGCTTTTGGTATGTGGAATGTCACCTCTCTGGTGGAGAAGGAGCCTGAGCTGGTGTACAAGGTTGAGAGATACTGGCTAGATATCGTCGGCCTCACCTCAACACACAGCCCCAGTTCCAGAACCAGTCTCCTGGAGAAGGGCTGGAGCTTGGCCTTTTCTGGAGTTGCCTACAGTTCTTGACCTACAGTTCTTGCTGGAATGGTTTGCCGCTGAGTGTGAAGCGGCTGGGATGACAATCAGCACCTCCAAGTCCGAGTCCATGGTCCTCAGCCGGAAAAAAGGTGGATTGTCCTCTCTGGGTTAGGGATAGGCTCCTGCCCCAAGTGGAGGAGTTTAAGTATCTTGGGGTCTTATTCACGAGTGAGGGGAGAATGGAGCGAGAGATTGACAGACAGATAGGAGCAGCATCTGCAGTGATGCGGACGTTGTACTGGTCTGTTGTGGTGAAGAGGGAGCTGAGTTCTAAGGCAAAGCTGTCGATTTACCAGTCAATCTACGTTCCTACTCTCACCTATGGTCACGAGCTTTGGGTAATGACCGAAAGAACGAGATTGAGGATATAAGCAGCTGAAATGAGCTTTTTACGTAGGATTGCTGGACTCACCCTCAGAGATAGGGTGAGGAGCTCAGTCATCTGGGAGAGGATCAGAGTAGAACCGCTGCTCCTCCACATTGAAAGGAGACAGTTGAGGTGGTATGGGCATCTGATTAGGATGCCTCCTGGACGCCTCCCACTTGAAGTGTTTTGGGCACGTCCCACTGGGAGGAGACCCCGGGGCAGACCCAGGACTCACTGGAGAGACTATGTCTCCCAGCTGGTCTGGGAACACCTTGGTATCCTCTCTGAAGAGCTGGAGCAGGTGGCTGGGGAGAGGGAAGTCTGGGCTTCTCTGCTTGAACTGCTGCCTCCGCGACCCGGACCTTCGGAAAAGTGGTAGAAGATGGATGGATGGAGAGAGGTGTTTTTCTTTCTCATTTTAAAGGCTTTGAACTTTTCCCCATTATAAAAACATGGGCCCCCTAAAACACAATCTTGCATAGGGCCCCCCAAAAGCTGGAAACAGCCCTGACTACAATAATACTTATAGTGCCCCCCATCCCCCCATACTCATTTACTCTGGAGAAAATGTTCTGTCTATTGTCCCCCCCCCCCCAAACAGTGAAATGAAACCTGCCCATGACAGCAGCTGATGTAATTATACTAAAATGACCATATAATGTGAATTTCTGCTCCCTGACCTCCGTGATGGCCACGTATTCTTCTACTGCCGCCTTCAGCTCATCGATCTGTCGGTTTTTCTGCATGAACAGGTCAGCAGCACAAGGACATTTTGAGTTTGGAATGTATGCAATATTTTCTTTGTGTTAGGAGAGGATAATTCAAGATGAAGGATAATTCACCAAGGCTACTTACAGTGATGATAACAGAATCCTTTTCACTAATGATAGTGTCAAAGGAGTGAATCTGCATCTGAGGACAAGAAAAGAGCATTTATGTAACAGCAGAGCGAAATCACAGTACATGCGCCACTGCCAATGTTAGTGCTGCGATGGCTAGTCGACTATTGACTGGTCCATCAACAGAAAACTAAACAACTAATCTGATAATCGACTACTTGACTATGCACCCAGCTCCAACCTTTGAGGAAAAAACTAAGAAAAGTTATTTCTGTGAAGTTGCAAATTTACAGGAAAAATACAAAAAAAGATCACAAATTTGGGGGTAAGTAGCAAATTTCAGAAAAAAAGTTGCAAATTTACCAGAAAAAACCCCCACAAATTAAAAAAAAAAAAAAAAAAAAAACCAAAACAAAACATGATTTTCTTATAAAAAAAAAAGGTCACAGATTTGAGAAAAATGTCACTATCTCGCACAAAAAAGTCACAAACTTGTTAGGATTAAAAAAATTACAAATTTCAGAGAACATAGTTGTAAATTTATTAAACAAGAAAAATGTAGAAATTTTCAAGAAAAAGGATTTAAATTTTAAAAGAAAAAGGTCGCATTTAAAAAACCCCACAAATTTCATAAAGACTGCAAATTTGAGAAAAACGTTACAAACCTGGGGGGTGGAAATGGGGGGGATGAAAAAAATTTCTTTTGGAGAAAAGTTGCAGATTTACAAAAAAGTAGCAAGTTCATAAATGTAATCTATTAACAAAAAGTCACAAATTTAAAAGAAAAACAAAACAAACACACATGAAAGTTGCAAACTTTAGGGAATTTTTAAAAAAAAAATCAAATTTCTGAGGAAAAAAAAACACCAATATCTTGAGAAAACAGCCACAATATTTACAAGATAAAAAAGCAGCAAATTTCTGAGATAGTAAGCTGCAAATTTACAAAGAAAAAACTGAAAACTTTAGAGAAAAACCCCTTTCAAAGTTCTTATAAAAGGTTGAAAAATTGACAAAAATGTTACAAACTCACAAAAAAAAAAATCACCAGTTTCACAGAAAAAGAGTTGCAAAATTAAAAGAAAAAAGTGCAAACTTAGGAGGAAAAATCTGAAAGAAAAAAATGCTACAAACTTATGAAGAAAAAAAAAATCAAAGAAAAAAAATCAATTTCCCAACACATTCTTGAGAAAAACATCAAACTTGCAGAAGAGCCAGAAATTTCTCTGGACAATAAAAGAATCCCAAATTTGAGGGAAAATTAAAACAAATGTCCAAATGATTAGTCAACTAATTGGAAAAAAATAATCAGCAGGTTTATCAGTAAAAGTAATCATTAACTGCAGTCCTAGTAAATGCAACACATTAGTCATGTAGCAAATACACACTACAAAAGGGCAGAATGCATGGCAGAGGATACGCTGTGAGTAAAGCAGAAATCTAATAATGCTGAGGTAAAAAAATTTGAAAAGATATTTTGGAGGGAGAGTAAAAGGTACCTGAAGGTCAGCGTTAATGTCACACAGCTTGGTTATTCTCCTCTGAAGCTCATCTGTCTCCATGGTGACCTTAAAGTTCTGAAGAGCCATCAGAGAGGAGTTAGAGCAGCTGGTCTCAACCTTTCATCAAAAAAAATACTGACAGATCGGAGAGCCGCCAAGTTCTCCGATGCCCAGGAAGTCAGGTCATGGATCGACATTTTTACACAGTAGAAGGACCATGGACTCGAGTAAAAAACGCTTTGTTACAATATTAATTATACAAGTTTAAGTAAGAGTAGGCATCAAAACCAATAGAGCCGTTTCTGCCTATAAAGCAGGGTATGCACAACTCAGTGAGGCCACCTCATAAATTTGCTACACATCATACGTTTTCAACTTTTTTCCTCAAAATTGTAAACTTTTCCCCCCTAAAATGTGTCAATGTTTTCAACTTTTTTTTCCAATAACACATACTTTCCACAAAAGTGGGAGGGTTGCAAGAAAAACCACCCAAAACACACTGTAATGCCCATAAGGCATTTGTTTATTCTTTGCATAGATATTTCTCATTTAATAAATGTTTTGTCCTTTATTTTAGTTAAAATATAAAATAACTGTCGATAAGGTTTACTTTGTTTGCACAGGTAACTTTGTTTTGAAGTGCCTCATCCGTTTACCTCACATCCTGTCTATTACTTCCTGTCTCTTTCCTGGCTCTCTTCAAGAGTATGGCAGACATGTTTTCCATGTTCTGAATTTAATCCATTGCCATCCACTGTTAAACATCACGAAAGCAATGCCGTAAGTTCATATATTTAACATTAAGGAGTTTAAGAATCATAAATGTTAACGATTTGTTAAAAGGGTTGTAATTTTAATGACAGATTCGAGGAAGTTTATTTGCAGTTAAAAAACACGGTAAAAAACATGTAGAAACAGTTACACGATGTTAAGTAAAGTGCATATGTAATGTGAATTCAATGTTAAAGGATATGTACGGAGAAATTATTTGTAAAACAGAGACGTAATGTATATTTGTAATTTCTTGTTACAGTTTTCACCAAATGTTGATGAAGAAGTGTGGAAGTAAATGATGAACCTTGCATCGACTCTGTCTTCATTGACTATGGTTTAGCTTGGTGTTTAGTCAGCGTTCCAACACACTGTACGAGAACACTAAAGTGAAAAGGCAGCATTTGATGTTTTAAAAGTGGCCAAGATGGCAACAAGTCACAGATCGTCCCGTTCCAGCGTTGGAAGCACAAGGGCCTCAACATCATCGGCAAGTGCAGCCCAGGCCAGAGCCAAAGCGGAAGCTGCAAAGGTGAGAGCATCATATGCTAGCCAAGAAGCTAAACTTAAAATGGAAAAGGCTGCAAGAGAAGCAGATGCAGCTATAGTAGTAGCACAAAGAGAAGCAGATGCAGCTATAGTAGAAGCACAAAATCAGTTGGAAGCAGCAAGAATTGATACAGAACTGGAGGTGCTGACACTGAAACGAGAAGCAGATGCAGCTATAGTAGAAGCACAAGTACTGGAGTACTTGTGGAGTACTTGGAGTACTGCAGTTACACAGTCTGTAATCGAAGAAGAAAAAACTGAATCTAAAAATATCAGAATTCAACGGACAAGCGAATATGTCCAGTCACAGATTGACCTCCAGAATCTATCACCCTCCACGCGTTTATCAAACCCACCAGCCAAACCCCAGTTGCATGCAGGATCAGGTGATGGCTACATTACATGGCATTCACCCCCTGACGCTCCAGAGCTGCAAGTTTCTACTAAGAGACCAAAGTTTAAAAGGGATGACATAACTTACTCACATGAATATAACCCAAATAAGCAAATTAATGTAGAAACAAACTTTGAAGCCAAAAGACCAAATCCATCCATGAACGTACATGCTCCATTATATGTTCCCTCATGTGTTCACCCAGTCAGCACACAGTCTCAAACTGAACCATTGGCACAATATTTGGCACGACGAGATCTTGTTACTTCAGGACTGTATCAATTTGATGATAAGCCAGAAAATTTCCGGGCATGGCGGTCTTCTTTCACAAATGCAGCCGCTGAGGTTCAACTCACAGCATCCCAAGAACTGGACCTCATGACCAAGTGGCTCGGAAAGGAGTCAGGTGAACAGGTGAAACGCATTTGCTCTGTCTATATTAACAACCACAATTTGGCCTTACACAAAGCATGGGACAGATTACATGAGTGCTATGCCGCTCCTGAAATTATTGAGAGGTCACTGTTCCAAAGGTTAGACACCTTTCCCAAGATTTCAGTCAAAGACAATGCCAAGTTACGTGAACTTGGTGACTTGCTCATGGAGATCCAGGGTGCCAAAGAAGATGGATATCTCACTGGCCTCTCTTACCTAGACACATCTCGCGGAGTTGCGTCAATGGTCGATAAGCATCCATATGGACTGCAGGAGAAATGGGTGTCTTCAGGGTCACACTACAAAGAAGAGAACAATGGTCGCTTCCCTCCCTTTGAATATTTCTGTGATTTTGTGTGTCGTGAAGCAAAGAAACGAAATGACCCTAGCTTCATTTGTCAGAACACTACTACGACAACCGCCAAACACGATAAACCCACTATGAAGAGTTTTAATGCCCATAAGCCCATTACAGTCCATAAAACCAATGTTTCCCCAACCAATACGGCTCTTTATAAAAACTGTCCTTTGCATAACAAACCACACCCTCTTAAAAGATGCAGAACATTCAGAAACAAGTCCCTTGAAGACAGAAAGGCCTTCCTCAAAGAGAAAGGAATATGCTTCAAATGTTGTTCCTCGCCTAGCCACCTAGCCAAAGACTGCAAATTCCCTGTGAAGTGTTCTGAATGTGGAAGCACCAATCACGATGCAGCCATGCATCCTGGCCCTCCATCTCAAACTGAAAGGGCTCCTTCACCGTTGCGAAATAACGGCGGGGAGGGGGAAGAGTCTAACATATCTGATGTTAGTACAAGTTGCACAGAAGTTTGTGGTCATGGTCAGTGGAGTCGTTCGTGCTCCAAAATATGTCTTACAAAGATATACCAGAAGGGCAACAAGGACAAAGCAATCAAAGCCTATGTAATTCTTGATGACCAGAGCAACCGCTCTTTAGCCAGACCAGAATTCTTTCAACAGTTTGGTGTGGATGGCGAACCACTCTCTTACCAACTCAGAACCTGTGCCGGAATAGTGAAAACATACGGCAAACAAGCAGCAGGATTTCAGATCGAATCATTGGACGGCAAAACCGTCATCTCGCTTCCACCACTCCTCGAGTGCCAAGAGATTCCAAACAATCGGGCTGAGATCCCAACACCCAACTCTGTTTTGCATCACCCCCATCTCCATCACATCTCCAAATGTATTCCTGAGCTAGACCCAGAAGTAGAAATACTCCTGCTACTCGGAAGAGATGTGCTAAGGGTGCATAAGGTCAGACAGCAGATAAATGGACCACACAATGCTCCATTTGCCCAACTTCTAGATCTGGGTTGGGTAGTGGTAGGTGAAGTCTGCTTAGGCAACGCACACAAACCAACAGTTGACACATTCAAGACCAATATATGGGATGGTGGGCGCCATTCCATTTTCAAACCCTGTTCAAGCTCCATGTCTGTCAAAGAGACACAACAAAACTTTACCAGGCCTAGCAAATCACCGGAAAGGATGCTAGGACAGACTGTTTTCAACCGAACTGAGCACGACAACCAACTCGCTCCATCCAGGGAGGACATTCTCTTTCTAAAGATCATGGATGCAAATGTCTACAGGGACAACAGCAACAACTGGGTAGCTCCACTCCCGTTCAAAGAACCACGTCAATGTTTGCCAAATAACAGGGAACAAGCAGCGATGCGGTTTCTCTCTCTCCAGCGAACCCTGCAAAGGAGGCCTGAGATGCAGGAGCAATATGTTGCATTCATGGAGAAAATTATTGCTAATGGACACGCAGAGGTAGCGTCACCAATGGAGGAAAATGAGGAATGCTGGTATCTTCCTTCTTTTGGAGTCTATCACCCACAAAAACCCAATCAAATCAGGGTGGTGTTTGATTCCAGTGCCAAGCACTGCGGTCTGTCTCTCAATAATGTGCTTCTTGCGGGACCCGACCTTAATAACTCCCTCATTGGTGTCCTTCTGCGGTTCCGAAAAGAAAGAGTTGCGATCCTGGCGGACATCCAGCAGATGTTCCATTGCTTTTTGGTGCATGAAAACCACCGCAACTTCCTCCGTTTTTTGTGGCACAAGGACAATGATCTCAGTAAGCCTGTCAGAGTACAGGATGAAGGTGCATGTTTTTGGCAACACACCATCCCCTGCAGTGGCCATCTATGGGCTGCGAAAGGTCATCAGAGAAGGGGCCCAAGAACATGGTGATGACACAGTCAAGTTTGGAGACAGACACTTTTGTGTAGATGATGGCCTAATATCTTTGCCGTCCGAAGCAGAGGGCATTGACATTCTCCAACGAACACAGGCTTCACTCGCTGAATCAAACCTTCGGCTGCACAAGTTTGTGTCTAACTCTAAGGTAGTCACTGAAGCCTTCTCACCTGAAGATTGTGCCCCAGTAATCAAAGACTTGGATCTCAATGGAGAAACAGTGCCCACACAGCGGAGCTTGGGTCTACTCTGGGAGATCAAGTCAGACACATTCACCTACTCCACATCAAACACAGACAAGCCATTCACGAGACGTGGAGTTCTTTCTACTGTTAATAGTATCTTCGATCCTTTGGGTTTGCTGGCACCCATTACAATCCATGGAAGAGCCCTTCTCAGGGAGCTTACCTCTGAACTATCCGACTGGGACACGCCAATCCCAGAAGACAAGCTGAAGAGTTGGGAAGCTTGGAGAGATTCCCTCCAAGGTTTGAAAGAGCTTCATGTTCCATGTATGTACACAACAACTTCCCTCACCAAAGCAGTGCACACAGAATTGTGTGTGTTCTCGGATGCCTCAAACAAGGCTATTGGAGCTGTTGCTTACCTGAGAGCAGTTCAAGAAGATGGGAAAGCTGAAGTAGGGTTCGTGATGGGCAAGGCAAAGCTAGCACCTCAGTTAGAACCAACAATTCCTAGGCTTGAACTTTGTGCGGCTGTTCTTGCCGTGGAGATGGCAGATCTCATCCAAAATGAGCTGGATCTCAACATAGATACTGTACAGTTCTATACGGACAGTAAAGTTGTCCTTGGATATATCTGTAATGAGACCAAACGGTTCTACACATACGTCCACAACAGAGTACAACGTATCCTTCAGTCTTCAGGTCCTGAGCAGTGGAATTATGTGTGTACAGAAGAGAACCCAGCAGACCATGCATCCAGATCCTTGCCTGCTGCTCACCTTGTACAGACATCTTGGTTCACTGGCCCCTCATTCCTGCGTCAGTCATCACCAGCAATATCAAAAGACACTAAAAGGTTTGAGCTCATTGAACCTGAGAAAGACTCTGAAATCCGGCCACAAGTGCAAACTTATGTCACTCACTTGGAGAAGGCAGCTCTTTGTGCTGATCATTTCCAACACTTTTCCACCTTCACCTCGCTGGTAAGAGGAGTCGCTTTCCTTATCCACATGGCAAGAGCCCACAAACAGTCGAATCAAAACAGCAAGTGCAAAGGTTGGCGTAAGTGTCATCTACCTCGTACTGCAGATGAAATGGCCCAAGCAAAAGATGTTATCTTGAAAGCGGCTCAAAGGGCAGCGTTTACAAGAGAACTGTCAGCACTACGATCTAACAAGGTATTGCCAACAAACAGCCCCCTGTTGAACCTGAGCCCGACCCTGGAGGGTGGACTGATACGTGTTGGAGGGCGGCTAAAGCATTCTGAATTGAATTCTGCAGAAAAGAATCCAGTAATTCTTCCCAAAGATAGCCACATTTCTCTGTTGCTTACACGACATCACCACAAGCAGGTAAAGCATCAAGGCCGCCATCTGACGGAAGGAGCAATCAGAGCAGCCGGTCTGTGGATCTTGGGTGGCAAGACACTGATCAACACAGTTCTTCACAAATGCATCAACTGTCGCAAATTGAGGGGGAAAACGGAAGAGCAATCCATGGCTAACTTACCACCTGAACGCCTTAAAGTTTGTCCCCCCTTTACTTATGTGGGGCTTGATGTTTTCGGGCTTTGGCCTGTTACAACTAGACGAACCAGGGGAGGACAGGCAGAGAGTAAGAGGTGGGCCATCATGTTCAGTTGTCTCAGTTCAAGGGCTGTGCACATTGAAGTGATAGAGTCAATGGACACTTCCAGTTGTATAAATGCCCTTAGATGCCTTTTTGCACTCAGAGGCCCTGCAAAGCAACTACACTCTGATTGTGGCACCAACTTCACTGGAACATGTAATGAGCTTGGTATGGACAAAACTGTGCAGAAGTACCTGAATGAACAAGGATGCAGCTGGACATTCAACCCGCCACATGCCTCCCACATGGGAGGTTCTTGGGAGCGTATGATTGGAATTGCCCGGAGAATCCTTGACTCAATGCTGTTGCAACAGAAAACTCGCTTAACCCATGAAGTACTTTGCACGCTAATGGCAGAGGTCACGGCTGTCATCAATGCACGACCACTCTTACCTGTATCCACAGATCCACAACAACCCTTCATTCTTTCACCATCAATGCTCCTCACACAGAAGTCTGGTGTTCCACCTCCACTTGGAGATTTCACAGACAAGGACCTTTATACAAAGCAGTGGAGACAGGTACAGCCCTTGCAAACCAGTTTTGGAGACGTTGGAGTCACGAGTACCTACCTACCTTGCAGCACAGACAAAAGTGGACTGTGCCACGCAGAAATCTTCAAGTTGGAGATCTTGTTCTTCTCAGAGACAAACAGACTGTTCGCAACTGCTGGCCAATGGCCAGAATCACCGCCACATTCCCTGGAAGGGATGGCCTCGTAAGAAAGGTCGAAGTGAAAACCACTGACCAAGGGACTCCAAAAACCTTTTTCAGGCCAGTTTCAGAAGTTATTTTACTTCTGCGTAAGGACTGATATAAAGTTATATGTTTTAGGCTCTCCAATATTCGAAGTGGCCTCACTGAGGCCAGGCGGGGAGTGTAATGCCCATAAGGCATTTGTTTATTCTTTGCATAGATATTTCTCATTTAATAAATGTTTTGTCCTTTATTTTAGTTAAAATATAAAATAACGACTTCCGGTTATGGCGGCCACGTGAGGGGGACACGTCTCGCTCTGCTCTGCTCCTGGAGACGAAAAAACGGCAAATAACTCTCTCATTTGGGACAGAACCTATCCCAGCGTTTGGACGAGGATATGTCGGTGAAGCCTAAGGCTGGAAAACCAGGTAGAGGAAAAAGCAAGCCGCCGAAACAGTCTAAATTAACGGACTTTCACGTCTGTGACGCAGCAGATAAAGAAGCTCCATATATGGCGGAGGAAGCGAGCAGCGGTGCGGTGAATGTGGGAAACGGCACAGGTGCGGTGCTTAACGCCATTAGTTCAATGAGAGCGGACTTTTCCGCTAAGTTTGATGGGATTATGGCAGCGTTGGAAGGAATGAGAAAAGAATTGGGTGACTGTGTAGAACGAATGGCGCAGGTAGAGCTTCGTGTCTCTAGTGCTGAAGATGACGTCACCTGTCTTCAATTAAAGGTGCGCACTTTGGAAAAAAAAAATAAAAGTCTGGAAAATAATGTCTTGGACTTGGAATCCCGGTCGAGACGGAACAACTTGAGGCTGGTGGGTCTACCGGAGGAATCCGAAAGTCGGGACACATGTTCCTTTTTGGAAAAGTGGATTCCGGAGGCGCTGGGCAGCGCGGAGCTGCAATCAGCAGTCGTTCTGGAAAGCGCATATCGTATCGGCCCACGGAGAGATAAGGGACCACCGAGGACGATTATTATGAAGTTTATCAGCAACAGAGACAGGATGAAGATCTTCAACGCTGCGCGAGCTAAAGGCCAAATTAAACACCAGGATCAGCAGGTGCGGTTCTACCCAGATTTGGCCACAGGAATCCAACAATTGAGGAAGCAGTTTGATCCCGTACGTAAAGAGCTGCGCAACCTTGGGATTCGTCATGGTGTAATTTATCCTGCGAGACTGTTGACCACGTATGAGGGCAGAACCCACATCTTCAAGACCCCAGAGGAGGCGCAGGAGTTCATCAAGAAGATCCAAGAAGAGACTGGTGGGAGCTAAGCATGAACAAAATATAAGGTAGAATATTTAAGCATTTGCACAGGCATCTGACTGACTTGAAGCAAATAGCAAGTTTACAAAATATAGATTGTATTATATATATTAAAAAAAAAAACAAACTATGATGTACAAAGTTGCTAAAAATTTTGGAGTTAAGTTGGAAAACTACAGAAGAGAGTTAATGTTATGTCATTAAAAGTAGCAGAGTTAGGGTGATTGGGAGGATGAAGAAGGAGTGGCTTTGGCTGGTCCTCGTGGGTGTGGAACGGTCAATGGCTATATCGGGAGACGGAATTTTTTTTTTGATTTTGGGGGGATTACCACAAATGTGGGAAGGGGGAATTTGTTTGTGTGTAGTTTGTAGGATGAATGTTCAACCACTCATGTTTTTGCTTCTCTGTATGAGCATGTTTACACTGCAAGGTAATCCTAAACTCCCTATTGATCATAAACCAAAGCGTCAATCTTAATTTAACTTCATGGAATTGCAGAGGTCTACAAAAATTAAAAAAACTTAAACAAGTTATGAATAAAATAAAAGATATGGGTTCAAAAATTGTGTTTTTACAAGAAACTCATCTAATAGAGGAGGATGTAAAAAGAATTAGGAGTAGATGGCAAAGAAGTGTTTTCACCTCATCATTTTCATCCCGAGCCAGGGGAGTTATGACTCTCATACATAAATCAGTCCCATTTCAAGTGAAAAATGTAATTGGAGACAAATTTGGAAGATATTTAATCATTCAAGGATCTTTGTTATTAGAAAATATAAATTTGGTAAACCTATATGGTCCCAATATAGATGATCAAAAGTTCTTTGCTAATTTATTTCTTATCTTATCACTTACAGGGCAACATATAATAGCAGGGGATTTTAATTGTACATTGAATCCCGGTATAGATAGATCAACAGGACTGGACTGTACGCACAATGGATGTAGGATGACCATTGTTCATTTTATGAAAGAATTGAGATTGCTAGATATATGGAGAGAAATGAATCCACAAGTTAAAGCCTACTCTTGTTATTCCAATACCTACAAGACTTTCTCACGTATTGATTATTTTTTGATCTCCGTAGAATTAAGGTCCAAGATTGAAAACTGCTTTTATGATAACATCGTGATCTCTGATCATGCACCCTGCTGTCTAATATATGTAGATAAGAAATTGACAAAGGAACCAGGTAGATGGCAATTTCAGCATAAATGGCTTCGGGATGAGGAATTTGTTAAGTACATAGAAAAACAGATAGATGAGTTCTTTGATATCAATACTACACAAACATCAGCATGTGTAAAGTGGGAGGCTTTCAAAGCTTTTATTAGGGGACATATTATTAGTTATACAGGTTCAAAATCTAAGAAGACTCGAGAGGAGAGAGTTCAATTGGAACATAAAATAAAAATTCTTCAAGAAAAAGTATATGCAGGAAGTGATCCAAGGTTGGAGAACGAATTACTGATTTTGAGAGCTGAATATGACAAAAAAATCAGCGAATAGAGCTGCCTCGAGTCTTCTAAGATTGAAACAATCTTTTTATGAACAAGGTGAAAAATCAGGAAAATTATTGGCATGGCAGATTAAACAATTAGAATTTAAAACACCAATTACCAATATTATAAGTAACGGACAGGTAGTTATAGATCCTTTAGAAATTAATAGAGCCTTTAGAGATTACTATGAAAAATTATATGACATCAAAAATGAATCTGACTTAACAAAACTAAATGGGTTTTTGAACGAACTATCTATACCGTGTATTTCAAATGAAAACAGGGAGATACTGGAGTCTGAAATTAGTCAAGAAGAAGTTGGGCTAGCCATTGATAATATGAAATCAGGAAAAAGTGCAGGACCAGATGGTCTTCCAGTTGACCTTTATAAAAAATTTAAGAATAAATTAATAAAACCTTTTTTGGAAATGGTTTTAGAAGCATTTCAAAATAGTAATTTACCATTATACATGAATAATGCCTTAATTATACTGTTGCCAAAACCAGGTAAACCCTCTAATAAATGTGAAAATATGAGACCAATAAGCCTATTAAATGCCGACCTTAAGATAATCTGTAAAATTTTAGCAAGACGAATACAAGAAATTTTACCAAATATTATTAATCGAGATCAGAATGGCTTTATAAAGGGAAGACAAGGCTTCCATAATGTAAGAAGACTATTTAATATTATTTATTCTAATAAAGAAGCACCGGATACAGCTGTCCTATCACTGGACGCCGAAAAGGCCTTTGATAGAGTCGAATGGCCCTTTCTTTTTGAAGTCTTACTAAGGTTTGGACTTGGAAATAATTTCATAAAATGGGTTCAGATAATATATAATAATGCTACAGCAGAAATCCTAACAAAGAGTACAGAGGGCTTATCCAGGACTTCGTGGACTGGTGCCATCGGAACTGCCTCCAGATCAACGCGAGGAAAACTAAGGAGCTGGTGGTGGACTGCCGCAGGCATGGGCAGCCCCTCACAGTACCAGTAAATATACAGGGAACAGACATCGAGATGGTGACATCCTATAAGTACCTGGGTATTCATCTGAACAATAAACTAGACTGGTCACACAATACTGATGCACTCTACAAGAAGGGACAGCGCAGGCTGTTCCTGCTGAGGAGACTCAGGTCTTTTGGTGTACAAGGGGCGCTGCTGAAGTCATTCTATGACACGGTGGTGGCATCAGCCATCACTTTTGGAGTGGTCTGCTGGGGCAGTGGCATTACTGCAGCCGATAGGAAGAGACTGAACAAACTGATTAAGAAAGCTAGCTCTGTCCTGGGGCAGCGCCTTGATCCGATGGAGGAGATAGGAGAGAGAAGGACGGTGGCTAAACTGTCATCTCTGCTGGAGTCCAAGTTCCACCCTATGCAGGACATACTGAATGCACTGAGGAGCTCATTTAGCAGCAGACTACATCATCCCAGGTGCACAACCGAGAGGTTTCGTAGGTCCTTCCTACCAACGGCTGTCAGACTGTACAACCTAAGCAGGGCTGCTCGCAGAGATAGCAAAAAGACGTAACAAACTAATAGTTTTTTGAATGCAAAAGATGCAATAGACTTACACAATGGTCCCCTCCGGCATACAACTAGGAACATACCGGTCGCTATGGAGGGTGAGAATATGTATGGGCACATAATCATACCATGTAGGATAACTAAGTAGACGGTTATGCTGTTTCATTCCATCTAGCAACAATGCTCTGCACTGTGTGTGTTTATATATTTGCATATTTATTCCATCTAGCTACAATGCTCAGCACTGGGTGTGTTTATATATTTATATATCTACATATTATTCCATCTAGCTACATTGCTCCGCACTGTGTGTGTTTATATACTTGCATATTTATTCCACCTAGCTGCAATGCTCCGTACTGTGGGTGTTTATATATTTACATATTTATTCCATCTAGCTACAATGCTCTGCACTGTGTGTTCATATATTCATATATTTATTCCATCCAGCTACAATGCTCTGCACTGTGTGTCTGTGTGTGTGTGTGTATATATATATATTTTATCGTAATACGTACATATGTTTATTAGCTGCTCTTGCTTGCTTGTTTTTTTTCTTGCCTTCTGATTGTTGCTCTGAGTGTTGCTATCCCTGTGCTGTTGCAATCCTGGAATTTCCCCATTGTGGGACTAATAAAGGCTTATCTTATCTTATCTTAAATAACAATATTTCAAAATCAATAAAAATCAATAGAGGATGTTGACAAGGCTGTCCACTTTCACCTTTACTGTTTACTATGGCAATTGAAACACATCAAACAGGTTCATTTTGTCTTCTTTCAATTATTTTTCCTTTTTTTTTTTCCTTCATCATGATGAAGGCTGCAGTGCAGTTCAAACATGTAAAGAAGGTAAAGACATCTTTCTATTTTACTTTTGTCTTTCAAAGGAAAAAAAAAAAAAAGGAAAAATATGGCAATTGAACCTTTAGCGATGGCGATACGTCTACAGTCACAAATATATGGAATTAAAGTTGGACCAACAGAACATAAAATCTCCCTGTATGCCGATGACATAATTTTGTTAATGTCGAATCTTAAAAAATCAATTCCGACCTTGTTGAATTTAATAAAGAATTTTGGGGAAATATCAGGATATAAAATAAATAAAACTAAATCTTCAATATTAATGCTAAATGAGACCCAGAGAAATTACCCAGCCCCTGAGGTAAATCAATTCAATGTTGTAAATCAGTTTAAATATTTAGGAATCCAAATTGTGCCTAAGCTAGAATCAGTCGCCAGTGTCAATTATGAAGCCTTAATGACAGATATTAATGAGTTACTTCAGAGATGGATGTCACTACCAATGTCGATGATCGGGAGAATCAATATACTTAAAAGTAATATCTTACCTAAAATACTTTATTTATTTCAATACATTCCCTTACCACCACCTTTAGATTTATTCTCAAGAATTAAAAAAAAGTTAGTGGAATTTATATGGAACAACAGGAGGGCTAGATTACGTTTGTCTTTATTATATTTACCATTTGATCGTGGAGGTCTGAAATGTCCAAATTTTATGTTGTATTATTGGTCGGCACAACTGAGGTCTATGACCTATTATTTTTCATCAAATGATCTCCCTCACTGGACTGAAATGGAATCATACAATTTGCCTTTACCTCTTCCCATATTCATATATTCAGACTTGGCAAAAAAATTACAGAAACAAGTTAAAAACCCATTTGTAAAACATATGATTAAAATATGGTGTGAAACTAAAAAATATTTAAAAGAACCACACTTACTGTCACAATTTAGTCCAATATGGGGTAATCAATATTTTAAACCAGGGAGAGCGGATGCTGTGTTTAAAGTATGGAGTTTAAAAGGGATCCAAAAAATTCAAGATTTATATTTGTCATGTTCAGATAACAATGTCTTTTGAAGAGCTGAGGATCAAATTTAATCTTAATAGAACACATTTTTTTAAATATCTTCAACTTAGGAACTTTATTCGATCAAACCAAAATAATGCTCTCACTCGACCTATTTATTCATCCTTGGAAAAAATGTTGATGAAAGATAGTAAAAGAAAGGGTATTATTTCAGAGTTTTATAACTCATTGACACTATCCTCAAGTGAAAACTCACAGAAAAGATTAAACTACTGGAAAGAAGATCTGCAAACTGAAATTTCAGAGGAACAATGGGAATTGGCTTGTACAGAAGCTCAAACCAAATCAATAAATGTACGTCTTAAATTGATACATTTTAAATGGTTAATGCGGATGTATGTTACACCAGTGGAGTTAAATAGATATAACAAAAACATACCAGATACATGCACAAAATGCATGGAAAGTAAAGGAACCCTATTTCATTGTTTATGGGAATGTAGAATAATTAGAATGTTTTGGGAAGAGGTGAGGGTAACAATTGAAAAAATAATTTCAAAACAAATTATATTGAATCCTAAACTGTTTTTGTTGGGTCTGTACCCAAAAAAGCATAACTTTAATAAAAGTGAAAGAACATTCATAGACCTCAGTTTGCTTAATGCCAAAAAATGTATTGCATTACTGTGGAAAAAGACTCATAGACCAGATGTGACTCAGTGGTTAAGACAGATGTTAACAAACCTTCCATTAGAAAGAATAACATATATACTGAAATCAAAGGAAAGTGTGTTTGAGAATATATGGAGACCTTTTATTGATTATGTAAAAAATTTAAACATAACTCTTGAAGAAGAAGGTTAATGATGTGTGTGGACCTTGTAAATTCCAAACAGGTGAACGTAATATGTACAGTATACTTATGTAATGGATTGTCTAGACTAAACAGAGGAGCATTGTTGAAGACTTGATTTTGTTGGTGGTTGCTGGTGTTTTTAGTGCATTTTTTTTTGTAGTACTTTAGTGTTAGTGTTTGATTGTTTGTGTTATGTTTGTTAAAAAAAAAGGTTCAATAAAGATATTGTGAAAAAAAAAATATAAAATAACTGTCGATAAGGTTTACTTTGTTTGCACAGTTAACTTTGTTTTGAAGTGCCTCATCCGTTTACCTCACATCCTGTCTATTACTTCCTGTCTCTTTCCTGGCTCTCTTCAAGAGTATGGCAGACATGTTTTCCATGTTCTGAATTTAATCCATTGCCATCCACTGTTAAACATCACGAAAGCAATGCCGTAAGTTCATATATTTAACATTAAGGAGTTTAAGAATCATAAATGTTAACGATTTGTTAAAAGGGTTGTAATTTTAATGACAGATTCGAGGAAGTTTATTTGCAGTTAAAAAACACGGTAAAAAACATGTAGAAACAGTTACACGATGTTAAGTAAAGTGCATATGTAATGTGAATTCAATGTTAAAGGATATGTACGGAGAAATTATTTGTAAAACAGAGACGTAATGTATGTTTGTAATTTCTTGTTACAGTTTTCACCAAATGTTGATGAAGTGTGGAAGTAAATGATGAACCTTGCATCGACTCTGTCTTCATTGACTACGGTTTAGCTTGGTGTTTAGTCAGCGTTCCAACACACTGTACGAGAACACTAAACACACCCTGAAGATTTTCAGGCCATGTGGGGAATAAAAGGCATTATGGTGACAGGAGATTAAGAGTGCTTTCACAACTAATGGGTCTGGCTGGACTTTTCAACTTTTCAGTCTGATTCAGACCAAAAATTTTAGGTGTGAAACCTCCCAAGAAAATAACCGGAAAATAGAGGTCGTCTTGATCTGAATCAAACTGAACCTTGGTCCAGTTTGTAGTTTGAAAGCAATTTTCAGAGAGGTTCAGAATTTTGGACCAAACACAGGATGTTAAGACAGTCAATAAGAGGAAAAATGAGCCATGCAGTCAGAGAGAGAAAATATGATTGTTAGTGGCATAAATAGTCCCTTGAAAAAAAAATAAATCATAAAATGCAGAAACTTACCAGATATTTTCAGAGAGGATGCAACAGAGTTTTTTAACTGACAACCAATACCACCTTAAAATCATTACAGCTGGTGAGAATGACAAACATCCTTTTTAATGAAGACCTTGTTATATTCGAGCCTCACTAAACTAGTTCGGAGTGGTGGCTCAGTTGGTAGAGCATCCGCCCCACACCCGGGAGGCAGGGGTTCAAATCCCAGCCGGGTCATACCAAAGACCATATAAAAATGGTACTTTCCGCCTTCTAGCGTGGTGCTCAGCATAGAATGGGGAAAGGAAAGTTACGCACAGCGCTACCAGAGGATTGACCCCCCCCCCCCCCCCCCCACTGTAGCTTTCACTACTTACAATAGCTGTGTGGCCTAGGGTCAGAGAAACGGAGATAAGCACTGGCCCATACACCAGAAATGGTGTTCCACATGCTGTGGAAGGGAATTAACTAACTAAAAACTAAACTAGTTCACCGACTAATATGATGGAGTCGCCCCCGTTTCAACTTAAAGTAGGGTTACCAATGTGTTGAGAGCTGCAGAAAACACCTTGGAGGGTGAGTAGCATGTTTGTCAACTACTGGTCTGTGCAACCAACACAATCACCAAGACAGAAGATCATCTCGTCATCTTGTTTAGTTCGCTTGGAAAAGGATTGGTGTGAAACCAAACCTAACTAGACCAAATGTATACAGTGTAACAAAAACATGGACCTTTCAGATGTGAAAATACACAAAAATTGAAGTATATGGCTCCAACACCAAATAATATGTCTGGTTGGAAGCTAATACAGCACCATTCAAATTATACCATTCCGATAGTAAAGCATGGAGGTGGTAGTAACCTGTTGTGGGGGTGTTTCTCTGCAGTTGGCACAGGAGGAAAAAGGTGAATGTCATTGCATGGCAAGACAGAGCCCAGACTTAAACTCCACTGAACATCTGCAGAATCACTTGAAGACTGCAGTCCAGTGATGTTCACCATCAAATTTAACTAAACTTGAGCAGTTCTGCATAGGAGAGTGGGCAAATATTATAAAACATAGTAGGAGAAGCTGGTAGAGATGTACCACAACAGATTAAAGGCTGCAATTAAAGCAAAAGGTGGTTCAACAAAATACTGACGCATGGAGGTGATCTGAAACTCTGTGATCCTGTTTTTGTTTTCTGCCCTGTTGCCGTTATATCTTTCAGTTGGGTGCAAGTAGCACCTAGTAAATACAGCTGGATAAGACTAAAATTGCATCTTCTTTTAAGGCTGTAAAGCAACAAAATGTGATTATTTTGAAGGGGGCAGGGGGTGATTCTTTCATATACCCACTGTGCTTGAGTGAATGCAACTCATTACTACCCACTTCTGGACATAATGACTGTATCCCAACTAAGAGGACCTAAACAATAATGTGTGTTTCCACTACAGGTTTGTACCTCTTCCTGAAGAGAAGCAATCTTAGTGATGAGACTCTGGTTCTCCTTTTCCTGGGGGGGAAAAAAAAAATGTTGTAGTGAAAGCAGTGAATCATAATTTCTAAAATTATTTGAGTATTCCAAAGGAAAATTTTATTTACTTATTATATGTCCGCCACAAAATTCACTGGTTTATGTTAATATACAAAACTCTCCTACGTCTGTCTCCCCCCTACTTCAATCAGACGTTGCACACTTCCTCATCTGTAAACAACACCCGTTCTGCAAAATTAATTTGGCTGACAGTCCCAAAAAATCATCAATAGGTTTGTCATCCTTTCAGTCTGCTGCAGCCAGAGACTGGAATGACCTACAAAAAACGTTACAGTTGGATGCTTTCATCTCTAAAGCAGCTTTTAAAACTATGATGGCGAACCACGTTAAGGAAGAATGCTGTTGTCACTCGAACTGCTAGACATAATATGATAAGGTTCATCAACCAACCTGTTCTCTTTGGCTGCCTTTATGTATATATTTTAGCCATGTCTATGTGATGTCTTGTGATAGTGTTTTGTTTTAGCTGTTATGACTATATGTGTTTTAACTGTGTCTTCGTAAATGTTCTTTTAATACATTTGTCTAGTGTTAGTTTGCTCCCTGTCCCTTTCCCCAGGCCACAGTTGTAAATAAGAATGTGTTCTTAATCTGTCTTGTCTGGTTAAATTTAAAAAAAAAAAAAAAAAAAAAATTACGAGAGCCACTTTGAGCAATTTTTGGCCCAGCAAAAATAAATTGCAATAATACATACAGTAATATATATTGTTGCATAACTCAAATATTAGAGTTTCATAAAGAATGTTAAAAAAAGCAAAGTTGTAAGTATACTGAGAGACATTAAAACTACAACATACAAAGAAAACAAATGCTGAAGTTTATTATGATTATGATCTTTAAAACAGTTTTTTTACAATGTTAAAATAATCCCTGCCAACATCTATGGGATGTTCTGGTTCAGTGTGTTCGCAGCTGGGATATCCTGCACCAACAAATCATGCTGAGCTTGAGGTGATGCTGCTCGATGAATGGGACCACATTCCTCAGCATCAAGTTGACAACTTAAGCATGCATCTCACAGGGCAACAAATGCTGCTGAATGTTGCAATTTGGGGGGGTTTCATCTGAGTTCATAAAAGGTTGCATATGTACAAAATTTCTTTGCGAAGAAAAAAAAATATTTGCAAACTGTTGCGCAATTTTTTATGAACTCTGATGAAACCCCAAGAGATGCTTTAGTGGCATCAGTCCCATGCGGAATTTTGATCAAGTTCTGATCTTTAATTCACATATTAAACTTGTTTCTAAAACTGCTTTTTATCATTTGCATAATATTGCCAAGATTATTGTAACTTTTTATGATCAGGCTGTCTTAAAACATCTCTAAAAAGTCTCCAGTTGATCCAAAATGCTGCAGCTAGAGTTTTAGCAGGTACTAGGAAGAGATCATGGGCCCTATTTTGATAGTCATCCGTGCACTTTTCCAATAGACTTTCCGCCATGCACCAGTGTTTTTGTTAGTTTCTGTCATCACATTATCTGCTTTTCACACCTTGTGCCACGCCATCAAATTACCAGTAGACAGTGCACCCGCTCTGCACTGGGAGCAGGAGAGTCATTTCAAAGACGTGTGGTGGCGTACACTCTAATGCGCATTACTATTATAGTGCATTGCATGAGAATCCACTTTTGATCAGGAAAAAGAGGTCTGTTGCCAGAAGCGCATTGTTGAATGATATTTCAGTGGCGTGTTTTAACATCACGCAGCTACGGAGCTCAGGAAATGGCATACGCTGGGATCTTATTTTAATAGAGAGAGTTGTAACAGTCATAATCGCCCTTCATTTTAATTATATGATGATCACTTTTTTTTTTATTCCATCCACACTAAGTTTAAATGCAGACTTACCGTTGGAGTCTATAGGTTAGGCATTAATATAGGATTTTTTTTTTTTAGAAGAATGACTGGGCAGCGCGGTGGCGGAGTGGTTACACCACGGCAGCACAGCAACTCACCCTTGGCCGGGGGATCCTGGGTTCGATCCCAGCCCCCGACCAACAGCAATCTGTGTGGTGTTTGCATGTTCTCCCCGTGTCTGTGTGGGTTTACTCTGGGATTTCTCCAGTTTCCTCCCACATGCCAAAAAAATGCAAATTAGGTTAATTGACATCAAACTGGGGATTCTAAATTGTCCTTGGGTATAACAGAGTGAATGGTTGGCTGTCTCTCTGTGTTGGCCCTGCAATGGACTGGTGATCTGTCCAGGGTGTACCCTGCCTCTCGCCCAAAGATGCTGGATAGGCTCCAGCAAACCCCCCCCCCCCCCCCACAACCCAAAAAGGATTAAGCGGAAGAAGATGGATGGATGAATGAATGAACAGGAAGCATGTGTGTCAGTGTGTTCCAATGTGATGCGCAACGCACGGGGGGGGGGGGGGTTCGTTTTCATCACAGACTTATTAGGCATTAATGTGTTCATTAATGTGGCAGTGGCTCAGGAGGTAGAGTGGGTCATCCAACAACCGGATGTTGGCGGTTCAAATCCCGCTCTCCCCGGACATCCTGCTGATGTGTCCCTGGGCAAGACACTTTACCCACCTTGCCTCCAGTGTCCATAACACTGGGTATGATTGTGTAAAAATATTCGGTAGTGGTCGGAGAGGCCGTTGGCATGGATTGGCAGCCACGTTTCCGTCAGCCTGCTCCAGGGCAGCTGTGGCTACAGTAGCAGCTTGACACTACCATTGTCCGTCTGGAGTGAATGAATAGTGTATCTGTAAAAAGCGTCTGAGTGTCTATGGTAAAGCGCTATATAAATCTGATGCATTAGTATCATTATTATTTTTAGGGAAATAAATGAATGAACAAGACGCCAGATCGCCTCCTTCCCTCCTACCTAGGACGGATGGGAGAGACCCTAGGTCGGCAAAAGCAACAGGAGAGGAAGCACTCCATTTCCCCACAGCCGGGAGCGACTTCCACAACATTGTTAATGAAAGTTTATGAAAGTTTGCACAGGCATCATCCTCTTTTCCTTAACCACTTGCACTCCGGGCAATTTTCCTAAAAATGCCAAAAAATAACGTGCCCAAAGTAAATCGAAAGCTGTTATTCAACCCTTTGCAGCATCTTCATGGGGTTGGTGTCATTTAAAAGAAAACACTTTGAATTATTTGGCAAAAAAAACAATCTCTCTACGTGCTCCGGCCACTGAGTTACAGTCATCTAAACATACTGAACTTGAAGAAAAAAAAATTGGACACAGTGTTTTTTTGGATACAAATGCTTGTAAATAACACACAGCTGTCCGATCCGGCTGGAAAATGCAACAGAAATGTAGAACCAAGTGTTATCCAGCTGAGATCCAAATTTGGTAACAATACCACAAAAAATGAATATTTTACACAGCTTTGTTCTCAGGCTGTTCCCAGGCGTTTTGGAACTCTGCCAAATTGTGCCAAATGGCACAGTTTGGAAAAACGTCTGTAACTTTTGAATAATTCAATGTAGAATCTTCATTTTAGGCTCTAATGAAAGGTCACACTCAGGGCTGTGTCTGTGTGTGTGTGTGTGTGGGCGGGGGGTCGTCCCCCCCCCCCCCGCTACCAAGGACCAAATTCGGCCCTCGCTACATGACGGATTACACTCCTTGCATGTTTTCACAGCGGCTCCCCCCCCCTCGCTACTGTGTGTGTGTGTGGGGGGGGGGAACCGTGAACGGACCGTGAACGCCCCCCCCCTCGCTACAGAAGAGGGCCATCGCTACATGATGGAATAGACTGATATGCTTCCCCCCGCGGACCGGGGGGCGTTCGGACCGTGAACGCCCCCCCCGCTCCTCTTCTGCAGCGGGGGGGGGGGGGTGTTCACGGTCCGAACACGGCAAATGAACCGTTTATCGCGGCGCACGCACTTCGTACTTCGTGCGCAGTACAGTTGTAATTTACCGATCAGTCAAAAGTCATTTTTGGATTACAGTTTTCAGGGATAAATAATAATTTAGCTTATAAGCTAACCTAAGCTTACCTCTTCAAAGCAGCAGAGTCGTGGCGAACATTTCTTCCCCCATTGTCAGACGAACGCGACGCTGCTCCGCTCGTGGATCCCGATCAAAACATAATTCCATTATTGCCATTTTGGCGAATGATTTACGACTTTTGTCGTCGGCCTCCGTCTATTCTGCTGGAATGAGTGCAGGTCCCACTTGTGGGTGTTCTCCATGCTGCTGGGTGAGCCTGGGTCTGTAGTAGATTTGTCCAGCGTCCTTTGTTTTCATCTGTTGCAACAGTAAATCTCTCTTCACCCAGCGTGAATTTCTGTGCTTCAATTGGCTCCTGTGTTCACAGCAGGCGGGTCCTCCTTCCTAGATTTTCATTCATTGGCTCTTCAAGGTTTCAGAAACCCAATTCAAGGCTCTTATTAGTCGAATGAGAGGTCAATCAGATGAACTAATCTGTTCGCGGCTGTCTCTGCAGTTTTTTTTTGAGTGGCGCTTGGACGCCACTACATCACCATCACCACCATCATGCGTCATGCGTCCAAGCGCGCACGAGGGCGCTCTCGTGCGCCCTAGGACGCAGAGACTTGCCCGCCCGTGGAACAACGGAGTGCAAGTGGTTAAGTGTCAAACCCATTCATGTCTGTGTTGCATCCGTGCACATGACAAACCATTCAGCTGTTTTTTGTTTTTTTTTCCGGCCCATTCTTCACCGTTTGTTCTTTCTAACATAACTAACTGGGCATCAACTGTGACTGATGTCTTCCTTATTACCAAGAAGCATTACTATCGCGTGCATTTTGGCTCACACACACAGGCTTTGGTAAGTGCAAAACCTGCCAAACCGTCATGATAACAATTCACTTCATATAATGCGCCTCTTTGCATGTTCTACCTGTGTTGCGTGGGTTTACGCCGGGAGCTCCGGTTTCCTCCCACAATCCAAAGATATGCATGTTAAGTTAATTGGTTGTTCTAAATTGTCCCTAGATATCTGTCTCCTATAGACCCTTATAATAGAGGGTTAGTACTAGTGAAGCACTTTTCTAGTCTCAAAGACCACTCAAAGTGCTATATAAGTGCAGGCCCTTATCCCCTTATTAAAGGGATGGAAAGGGGTGCTTTGGATTGGATTATCCAAAACACCTCTGAATGATTAGACTGGCCTCTTTGTGTCATGCGTCGGCATAAAGTTCGCTTCTACGCTGTTGTGATAAGGAAATGAACCTGGAAATGCCCATAAATGCATTCTGTGTCAGTAGCAACTGATCAACCGACCCTGTCACTGTAATACAGCCCCATGTCTCTCCAGTTCTGGCCTCCCTTCATTGACTTCCCATAGAATTTAAAATTAAGTTTAAAATCCTCCTCACAAAGCTTGAAATGATCAGGCCCCTCGTTATTTAAAAGAGCTAATAGTACCTCATTATCCGAACAGAGCACTACGCTCCCAAAATGCAGGATTACTTGTAATACCTAGAATCTCTAAAAGTACAATGAGGAGCAGAGCTGTCAATTATCAGGCTCCTCTCCTTTGGAACCAGGTGCAAATCTGAATTCGGAAGTCAGACTTGATCTCTGTTTTTAAGAATCAGGTTAAAACCTTCCTTTTTGACATGGCCTATAGTTAGGGTGGGATCAGCTGACCCCGAACCCTCCCTTAGCTATGTTGTTAATAGGCTTCGACAGCCGGAGGACCTTAAACAATGAATTGGGCTTCACTCCTTTCTTTACTCTCAATGTAATATTTTTGCTGGTCATTAACAGCTGTTTGTTCTCTCCCATAGATTGAGTCCCCGTCATGCTGTTTGCACTCTACATGGGTGTTCTTGTCTTCTTCTCTATCCCCTCACCCCCCCAGCCAGTCCCAGCAGATGACTTCCCCTCTCTGAGCCTGGTTCTGCTAGAGGTTTCATCCTGCTAAAATGGAGTTTTTCCTCTCCACCATCACCAAATGCTTGCTCACAGGGAATCGCCTGATTGCTGGGGTCTTTCTGCAATTGTGGGGTAATCCCCAACAGTTTCACAGTGCTATAAGATGACTGTTCTTGTGAAATGGCACTACATACAGTAAATAAAGTTGAATTCAACTGAATTAAACAGAATTGAGGCTTTGGTGGCAGGAAATGGAGGTTACACAAACAAAATTAATGAATGATGAAATCAAGAGAAATTATTAAGTTTTGTTGGATATCTGTACATCAAGATGATCTCAATACATGCACTGATAACCATTAGCTAATAAACAGTTACAATAATCTAACCTAGAGCTAACAAAAGCGTGGATTAGTTTCTCAGCATCACTGAGACAAGATGCTCCTAATCTTGGTAATATTACGCAAATGATCGAAGGCAGTCTTAGAAACAAGTTTAATATGTGAATTAAAGAACAGATCTTGATCAAAAATAACTCCAAGACTCTTCACAGAATTATTAAGAGAAAGAGTAACCCCATCCAAACTAAGAGTTTGTTTTGGAAAGGTATTTCTAAGGTTGTTTTGGCCCAACTAGAATGACTTCAGTTTTATCTGAATTTAATAGCAAGAAATTACAAGTCATCCATGCTCTGATTTCCTTAAGACAAGCCTCTAATTTGGCTAATTGATTACGGTTATCTAGCTTCATTGACAAGTATACAGTGCACCTGGAAAGTATTCACAATGCTTCACTTTTTCCACATTTTGCTATGTTACAGCCTTATTCCAACATGGAATAAATTAATTTTTTCCTCAAGATTCTATACACAATACGCCACAATGACAACATGAAAAAAGTTTTTTTTTTTTTATTTTTTTTTTTTTTTAGATTTTTGCAAATTTATTAAAATTTAAAAAACTAAGAAATCACATGTACCTAAGTATTCACAGCCTTTGCTCAATACTTTGTTGATGCACTTTTGGCAGCAATTACAGCCTCAAGTTTTTTTGAAAATGATGCCACAAGCTTGGCACACCTATCTTTGGGCTGTTTTGCCCATTCCTCTTTGCAGCACCTCTCAAGCTCCAACAAGTTAGATGGGAAGCGTTGGTGCACAGCCATTTTCAGATCTCTCCAGAGATGTTCAATTAGATTCAAGCCTGGGCTCTGGCTGGGCCACTCAAGGACATTCACAGAGTTGTCCTGAAGCCACTCCTTTGATATGTTGGCTGTGTGCTTAGGGTCGTCGTCCTGCTGAAAGATGAACCTTCACCTCAGTCTGAGGTCAAGAGCGCTCTGGAGCAGGTTTTCAGCAAGGATGTCTCTGTACATTGCTGCATTCATCTTTTTCTCTATCCTGACTAGCCTCCCAGTTCCTGCTGCTGAAAAACATCCCCACAGCATGATGCTGCCACCACCATGCGTTACTGTAGGGATGGTATTGGTGTGGTTATGAGCGGTGCCTGGTTTCCTCCAAACATGATGCCTGGCATTCACACCAAATAGTTTAATCTTTGTCTCATCAGACCAGAGAATTTTGTTTCTCATGGTCTGAGAGTCCTTCAGGTGCCTTTTGGCAAACTCCAGGCTGGCTGCCACGTGCCTTTTACTAAGGAGCGGCTTCCATCTGGCCACTCTACCATAAAGGCCTGATTGGTGGATTGCTGCAGAGAAGGTTGTCCTTCTGGAAGGTTCTCCTCTCTCCACAGAGGAATGCTGGAGCTCTGACAGAGTGACCATAGGGTTCTTGGTCACCTTCCTGACTAAGGCTCTTCTCCCTGATCGCTCAGTTTAGACAGTCGCCAGTTCTAGGAGGAGTCCTGGTGGTTCCGAACTTCTTCCATTTGGGGATGATGGAGGCCACTGTGCTCACTGGGACCTTCAAAGCAGAAGAAATTTTTCTGTACCCTTCACCAGATTTGTGCCTCGAGACAGTCCTGTTTCGGAGGTCTACAGACAATTCCTTTGACTTCATGCTTGGTTTGTGCTCTGACATGCACTGTCAACTGTGGGACCTTATACGGACAGGTGTGTGCCTTTCAAAATCATGTCCAATCAACTGAATTTATCACATGTGGACTCCAATTAAACTGTTCAAACATCTCAAGCATGATCAGTGGAAACAGGATGCACCTGAGCTCAATTTTGAGCTTCATGGCAAAGGCTGTGAATACTTATGTACATGTGATTTCTTAGTTTTTATTTTTAATAAATTTGCAACAATCTCAAAAAACTTTGTTCATATTGTCATTATGGGGCATTGTGTGTAAAATTTTGAAGAAAAAAAAAGAATTTAATCCATTATGGAAGAAGGCTGTAACATAAAATGTGGAAAAAGTGAAGCGCTGTGAATACTTTCCAAATGCACTGTAATTGTGTGTCATCTGCATAACAATGAAAATGTATGTAGTGCTTTCTAACAATATTGCCTAGCGGAAGCATATATAAATTAAGAAGAATAGGGCCTAGCACAGACCCCTGTGGAACTCCGTGACTTAGCTTTGCTTTAGAAGAAAAGTTATTGACATGAACAAACTGGAACCTATCAGATAAATAAGATTTAAACCACTGCAACAAAGTTCCATTAAGTCCAACAAGGTGTTCTAATCTATCAAGTAAAATATTATGATCAATGGTATCAAAAGCTGCACTAAGGTCTGAAAGGACAAGTACAGAAACATGTCCATGACTGACTTATGGCCACTAAGCAGTTGGGGTTAAGGCCTTGCTCAAGGGCACCACAGATGCTTAAGGAGGGTGGGGCAAACACTGCTACCTTAGCTGATATAATTCAATATTAGACTCGATGGGTTTTTTTTTTTCCAGAAAGTAGGAAATTCTACCCATTATCGCCACCACACGTTGGATCTTTTTCTGACATATGGCATAGAAATAGAAAATCTGGTAGTGTCTCCTCATACCCCTGTACTGTCAGACCATTGTCTGTTAAAGTAGAACTGAACTCACCTTTTTGCCAAAAAAGTAGAATAGCAGATTAATTCCTTATTACCTATTGTATTTTTCAACACATAAAAGAAATTTTTAGGCCGTGCGATGGCCAAGCTATAAGCTGATAAACTTTTTCCTCTGGCTGGCAGTGCCAAACAAACCGGAAGTAGTGCAGACGACGCTGCGTGACGTCACGAGTGTGACCCTTATCAAAACAACAATGGCAGATGATAGCAGTTCCAGCAGTCAAGAACACCAGAGTTTTCAGAGTGAAGAGGCATTCAGGATCGGTGACAAGACAGAGGAGGATGCAGGAGTGTCAAGTGAACAGGAAGAGAGCGAGGGAGGCATCGAACCGTACAGATTAGAGCCAGAATTTTCGGGGGATTCCAGCACCGACTCAGACCGCAGCAGTGATGGGGAGGAGAGTCGCTTATTGAATACAGAATGGTGAGTCTTTACTTTGGCATGTTTGGGGTGTCAGGATAAGGAAAATTAACAATAAAAAAGAAAGGGAAAAAAAACATCAGCATTTTTCCAACTTATTACAGTTATCCCTCACTTATCGCATTTAATGCGGTCTTCCTTCGCTGGGTATAGGCGGTCGGCAGGGAGCGAAGCTGGGTAAAATGTCTCCGCCAATCAGCTTGCGAGGTAAAACGTCTCGGCCAATCAGCTTGCGAGATTCCCGAGCGGGCTGGGGAGCCGGGGAGAGCGGGCTCTCCGTGTTGATACCTGATGTTCTAATGTAGTCTCCCTGCCTTCTCATTAGAACATCAGGTATCAACACGGAGAGCCCGCACAGCTCAAAATCTACCTCTCTGACCACCGCTCCACTCCTCTCCGCCCACCTCTTCACCGCTCGGGAATCTCGCAAGCTGATTGGCCAAGACGTTTTACCCCGCAAGCTGATTGGCCGAGACGCTTTATCGCTCGTGTTGCTTAGTGGCACTTTTCGCTTTTGTGCAAAATAGTGCTTGTGACGCCCTTGGGGGGGGGGGGGGTGACGCTACTTCGCGGTTTTTCACTTTTCGCGGCTGGTTCTGGTCCCCATTAAATGCGATAAGTGATGGATCACTGTATATCTAGAAACGCATCGCTTCCCGGTCGCTTTTCCTCCCCCTTTCTTTTCTTTCGTCGCCATGACAGCTTTCCATGGCCACTGAACAGATCTTCCCAGGTGTTGGAAGTGTTTTGTAGTCGACTATCACGACAAAATGCACCAAAAACAACCAGTGTCGACGTGCTCGCAATGGTAAACATGAGGACTGGGTCACACTCGTGACGTCACGCGGAACTCCGGCTGCGCTTCGGCGGATTTGTCTGATTTTTCAGGGCGGGAAATTCTAAATTGCGATTTTCTCCAAGATTCCGGGATTTGTGGAGGGGGTGCCAATGATAAATTATCTTTATAATTGTATGTACTATCACCCAGTGCCGTTCAATGCCGTTCAGTTCAGTTCTACTTTAACCTTTGATTTTACTATTTCTGACTATTTGGCTCCTAAAGAAAAATACTACTACAGTAGATGCCTCTCAGATGATGCTGTAACCAAATTTATGCAGATTGTTTGCTCTATGCCATGTGTCAAAACAACGGAGACAAACTATGGAGAGCTTGCCCCTTCTGGAATTGATATGTTCAGGTTACTTTATTTGTACCCGTAGGTAGATTTGTTTTGCAGTCAGGTGACATCCTTTTAGACACATTTACAAACCACAGTTACATTCAACATGAACAAAAACACAAACACAGGCACACAAGAAGCTGACTATAAACACGGTAAAAGTACTCAAGTCTCGACCAATCAGGACACGAGACAAAGAGATAAGAGAAAAAACAGAGATAAGAGAGAAGGGTCATATTAAAAAAGTTAAAAACTAAGTCAAAGAGATTAAACTCATGTTTTAAAAACTCAAAAGTCTAAAATCCAATAAAAGATTTGAAACCCAAATAAAAAACCCTACAAAAATATACATAAACATATTTATATTTATAAATATAAAAATAAAATAAAAAATGGTAAACAGGTAACTAAATTATGTGCAATATATTGCTACATCTTGTTCAACTCTTTGACAGCAGCAGGAACAAAGCTGTTTTGGTAGCGCTGGGTTTTGCAATTTTGGACAACAAACCTCCATCTGGAGGGAAGAAGCTGAAAGTGGCAGTGCAAAGGGTGGGAGTCATTTAAAATGGAGGTAGCAATCCTCTGTACCTGTCTGGTGAACAGGGATGTCAGGCTCAGCTGTGACTCACCAAGCAAACGACTGGACCATCTAACTACCTGGTCCAGGGGTGTCAAACTCATTCCATGGAGGGCCAAGACCCTGCATGTTTTACTTCCACCCAGTGTCTTCAGCAGGTGTTTTCACTGACCAGCAATCAGTGGGAAGAAATCCAGTGAAAAGACCTGTTGAAGACACTAGATGGAGGTAAAACCTGCAGGGTCTTGGCCCTCCATGGAATGAGTCTGACACCCCTGACCTGGTCTAACGATTTCCTCTGTTTCAGTTTTATCTGACCAAACCATGACACTAAAGAAAAGAATAAAACAGATTCAATAAAGCCCAATAAAACACTGACATCATGGTTTGGTCAATTTGGAAGTGTGCAAGTTTCCTTAAACAATGCAAATGTTGCTGACCCTTTTCGCACACCCTTTCACAGTTCTCTTCAAAGTTTAAATTACTATCAATAATCATCCCAAGATATTTGTAAGATTGCACACATTCAGTGGTCTGGCCTTTAGTACAGTGACTTCGTGCCTGGGAGTTTTCCTCCTAAAGTCAAACATATTTTTAGTTTTTGTCGTATTCAGCTGCAGGTAGGAATCCTCACACCAGTGAACAAAATCATCAACTACTGGGCTGCGGCCACTCTCACCATCCTGAAGGAGACTGACAATAACTGAATCATCAGCATACTTTATAATGTGTCTGTTGTCATGTCTGCTCTGACACGTTTGTGTACAGGATGAAGAGTAGTGGTGACAACACACACCCCTGAGGAGAGCCAGTAGAACACCACTTTTGGTCAGACAATGTATCACTGACCCTTACTCTGTGTCCTGTTGGTTAAAAAAAATCCAGAATCCAACCCACCAGATTATTACTCAAATCAAATTGCTGCTTTTCAACTAAAATATGAGGTTGGATTGTATTAAAAGCAGAAGAAAAGTCCACAAATAAAAGCCTGGCGCATGTCCCATTAAAATCCAGATGTTTAAAAAGCATGTTAAGCAGAGTGACAGTGGCATCCTCCACTCCTCTGTGAGGCCTATAGGCAAACTGCAAAGGAGCCAATGCATGCTCAGTCTGCTTTAGGACCTCAAATCTGACCAGTTTTTAAAAAATTTTCATTAAAATTGAAGTCAAGGCAACTGGTCTAAAATCATTTACCGTTTTAGGACAGCTGGATTTTGGAACAGGGACAACCACAGCATCTTTCCGGATCTTAGGCACATGTTTTGTCTGTAAGGACTTATTAAAAATGTAGTGAAACACAGGACTCAGTTCATGTGCACAGGACTTTACGAAGTGCCCACATACATTATCAGGGCCCTAACTTTTGTTCACTTTTACAGCACAGAACACCCTTTTCACATCCTGCAACTCAATATTAAAGTGCTGATTGTCTTTGAGTTTCTGTTTCAAATCTTGGGTTTCTGTGCCAAAATCAAAAGAATCAAAACGACCATAAAAACAATTAAGAGCATTAGCCAACTCTCTGTCTGAATTAAAACCATCTAAAAACACGATTACTACACTCTGTAGGCCTGCAATAGTTTTCATACTAGCCCAGGCTGAACTAAGCTTCTTTGCTGCCATCTTGCTTTCCAATTCTGATTTATAGTTCTGTTTTGATCTTAAAATTTCAGACTTCAGCTCTTTTGTGGCAACCTGCAGCTCAGAAACAACCCCCTGTTTAAAGGCAAGTGCTTTCCTCTGTAAGCAGGATTTAACTGATTTAGTAACCCATGGTTTATTGTTGGGATATATTTTGACACGTTTACGTGGAACAATCATATCCCTGCAAAAAGCCATGTAAGAGCATGTCACATTCACCAAAGAGTCCAAATTTCCCCTCTAGGGATCACTAAAGTATACAAAATAAAAAAAAAAAAATCACCCCGACAGGACAGTGTGAACACCTCCCAGTCCGTACAGTAAAAACATTCCTGGAGGCAGAGCACTGAATCATCTGTCCAAATGTTTATGTCCCTGGTCTTTGTCTTCTCTCTTTTGAGAGCAGTTTCATATGTGGGCAGCAAATGTACACAGTTGTGATCTGAGGATCCTAAAGGAGGAAGGGGAAGAGATTTATAGGCCCCCTCTATAAATCCGTAGCACAGGTCCAATGTCTTTTCTTGCCTGGTTGGGAATCCCCAAGGATAAAAGTTGGAGCCTCTGGGGAAATCAACTGCAACCGCTGTACCACATCAAAGATGGTGCTGAGGTGGAGGCAGCATCCGCCCTTAAGTGAATGTACACAGTCATTATGAAAAGTTGGGGGAACTCGCGGGGCAGATAAAAGGGGCGTAGCGATATGGACAGAAGCTCCACATCTGGTGTACAGATGCGCTGTCTGACAGTGACAGATGTACAGTACTGTTTATTAATACACAAACATACGCTGCCTCCCTGATGTTTCCCCGTTACCTCTTCCTGCCAATCCACGCGAAGTGGGGCTCCAAAACCGTCAATACACAGGTCCGGGTCCCGGTCATGATCTGTAAGCCACATCTCCGTGTAAGCCATGACACAGCAGTTCTTGAAATCCTTTTGACATCGGACATTTCCTTGAATTTCATCCACTTTATTTCTCAGGGATTGTACGTTCCCCATAATAATGGAAGGAAGGGAATGCGGTTAAGCTGGCGTCTCCTCAGGTTTTGTCTTACGCCTCCACGTTTTCCGCGTTTCCTCCTTTTGTCTCTCTTTTCATTGCTGTGTCCATGAAAGTCTCTTAAAATAAAGTTCAGCAGTTGCGGCACAAACTTAAACACAGACGCTGGATTATCCATGTTTAGCTGCAGTAGCATGTCTCTGGAGTACTGCATTCTTACCAACGTGACCGCGCTGACGTCCCAGACAAAGAGCCGGTAAGAAAGGAGCCACAGTGCAATAACAAGAAGAAAATCCATATTGATGGAACCAAAGACCTCTTTCATTTTATAGTCCACAAACAATTCAAGGACAAAAACTGCACAGAGAATTATGTTAAAACACATTAAAGTGCATAAAAACAGAGACTAAGATGCCAAACTTTTTCACCCACTGCTGGTCGCTGCGTGCGCATGCACCCAAATGATAGCATGGTAGATAGTGTTACAGCTTCTCTGCATCAGACTCTAGATATGGTGGCCCCTTTAAAAAAGAAAAAGTCTCAGATTTCTAACTCCTTGGTTCAACACAGAAACTCGTAGCTTAAAACAGAAGACTGTCAATTAGAAAGAAAATGGCGCTCCACTAAATTAGATGAAATCTATTTAGCTTGGAGAAATCATCTTCTAATTTATAAAAAATCTCTTAGGAAAGCTAGAACAAGTTATTATTCCACATTAATAGAAGAGCACAAGAATAATCCCAGGTTTCTTTACAGCACTGTAGCCAGGCTGACGAAGAGTCAGGACTCTGTCAATCCTAGCATTCTCTTAGAGCTTACTAGTCAGGACTTTATGAACTTTTTCAATCATAAAATTTTATCTATCAGAGATAAAATCAGTCAGATTCTTCCCACTGTTAAATACATTAACTACTACAACTCCTTCAATTGATATCTGTTTAGATGAGTTTACTCTAATTGACCTTTAAGAGTTAGATAAAATAATTTCCTCATCCAAGCCTTCAACTTGTCTTTTAGACCCTATTCCTACCAGGTTATTTAAAGAAGTCTTCCCATTTATTGGTAGCTCTATTCTTCAAATAATCAATTCTTCATTAGCATAAGGCCATGTACCGCAGGATTTTAAAACTGCTGTAATTAAACCCTTACTCAAAAACCCAACGCTGAATCCAGGAGTTTTTTGCTAACTATAGACCAATCTCTAATCTGCCTTTCACTTCAAAAATCTTAGAAAGAGTTGTTGCTATGCAATTATTTGACCACTTGCAGGGAAATGGTTTATTTGAAGAATTTCAATCTGGGTTTAGAATCCATCATAGTACTGACACATCTTTAGTGAAGGTCACTAATGACCTCCTTATCACATCTGACAATGGACTTTCTGTACTTGTCCTTTTAGACCTTAGTGCAGCTTTTGATATCATCAATCACAATATTCTACTTGATAGATTAGAACACCATGTTGGACTTAATGGAACTTTGTTGCAGTGGTTTAGATCTTATTTATCTGATAGGTTCCAGTTTGTTCATGTCAATAATGAGTTTTCTTCCAACTCAAAGCTCAATCATGGAGTTCCACAGGGATCTGTGCTCGGCCCTATTCTTTTTAGTTTATATATGTTACTGCTAGGCAACATTATTAGAAAGCACTGTATACATTTTCATTGTTATGCAGATGACACAATTATACCTGTCAATGAAGCCAGATGACAGTAACCAATTAGCCAAGTTAGAGGCCTGTCTTAAGGAAATCAAAGCTTGGATGACTTGTAATTTCCTGCTGTTTAATTCAGATAAGACTGAAGTCATTTTAGTTGGTCCAAAAAAACCTTAGAAATACCTTTCCAAATCAAATTCTTAGTTTGGATGTGGTTACTCTTTCTCTTAATAGTTCTGTGAGGAACCTTGGAGTTATTTGTGATCAAGATCTGTTCTTAAATTCACATATTAAACTTGTTTCTAAGACTGCCTTCTATCTTTTGCGTAATATTGCCAAGATTAGGACCATCTTGTTTCAGAGTGATGCTGAGAAACTAATCCATGCTTTTGTTAGCTCTAGATTATTGTAACTCTTTATTATCAGGTTGTCCTAATATAACGGTATACTTAATATGCGCCCTAAAATGGTATATTGTGGTGACCCACCACACTCTACGCGGACATTCCTCACACTCAGCAGGTCTGGAGGAAGCAGAGGACTATTTACATACAGAGGACAATTCACATACGGACAGAGAGCCCCTGGGGGACAACCAGAACAATGGACTGTTGTTTATACATCCCCGGATTAGGGAGAGGACATCCGGGTGACAGTTGGTCATGCTAATAATATGTATATCACTATGCTAATGTGCCATGCATTCTCTCTGTATAACATCTATAGAAGAGCTTAGGATAAATGCCTCAGCAGCACAGTAGCGCACTGAGCCACAAAGTGCGTCTCATTATGTTGGAGGAAAATAAAACTCTGCAACCTTCCGGCTCGTCGCATCTCGTTTGATCCTATTGCTCCACACTGGTGACCCCGACGTGTCATGATGTGCCCCTCACCTGATCTTTTACCTCCACAGTGGTGACCCTAGACGTGTCATGGTGCGCCCCTCGCCTGATCTTTTCCCTCCACACTGGTGACTTGACGAGAGAGAATGACCGTCTGCTCCCTCTCACCGCACTGTGGACTCCAGAGGACCAGCGAACACCTGCAACCTCTTCATCCACACCCACAAGGATCAGCGGCAGCGCTGGGACCGACATGCCCCATGAACGGCGACACAAGCGAACCGAAGGAAGTAGCTTGAACGGGGAAAGTCATCGGCGCCGTCTGCGTTGATTTCCACCAAGCTCCCCGACCCTGACTCACCTCACGACAGTGGACCTCCTGCGCACAGAAGTGCGTGCCACGCACAGGGACAAACCGACTCCACAGACTGATACAGCATCCTCTGCCGCTGCACATGCCCAAGAAACACAGCCGATCGCCATCCTTGGAACCTTCAGGGCTGCTCATGCACCTGAAGCAGACGTGCAGCCTGCACACAGGACATTGTATGGGTTTCTCAGCCACGGCGCACACCGGGAGTATAGCTGATTGCTGTCCCCAATGGCTTTAGGGCTGCATCTGCACCTAAAGCCTAACCGCCAAGTCCCTCACACAGCTGCGGTTGTTTCACAGCCGCTACGCATCCTCGGGGAATTTGGCCGTTCGTCTTCCCCACATCCTCACTGGACCGAGCCGCAAGAGGAGTCAGAGACTTAATTTTTTTCACAGCCGCTGCGGATCACCGCCTGTTTGACCGGGAAAGTCCCTCATCATCGCGGATCCACACGCAATTTTTGCACGGCCCAGACACCTTTGACGTCCCGGGCTGGCACTCACTCACTCCCACCCCCTCCCCCTCCTCCGCTACAGCGCTCTTCCCGCACCTCACTCTCTAAAGCCGGCCAATCGCCAGTTGGTTCCATTACGCACGATGCGCACCGGCCCCGTGCGCCCACGATCCACAGCCATTCAACATGTAGGAACTCCGAGAGGAGCACACTGTCTTCTCCACCCCTCCCCTGTCCCCCCACGGACTGACATGCCCTCCGACACTCCTCTACAGCAGGACAGTTCTACTGGAGCTGGAGCTCAAACGACAGGGTGGGGGGGTCACAGCCCCTTCTGAGTGTTCTGGGGGGAGCTCTGTGGTGACCCACCACACTCTACGCGGACATTCCTCACACTCAGCAGGTCTGGAGGAAGCAGAGGACTATTTACATACAGAGGACAATTCACATACGGACAGAGAGCCCCTGGGGGACAACCAGAACAATGGACTGTTGTTTATACATCCCTGGATTAGGGAGAAGACGTCCAGGCGCCAGTTGGTGATGCTAATAATACGGTGGGGTAAAAAAAATATGTAGTCAGCCACCAATTGTGCAAGTTCTCCCACTTAAAAGATGAGAGGTCTCCAATTTTCATCACAGGTATACCTCAACTATGAGAGACAAAATGAGAAAAAAAAAATCCAGAAAATCACATTGTCTGATTTTTAAAGAATTTATTTGCAAATTATGGTGGAAAATAAGTATTTGGTCAATAACAAAAGTTCATCTCAGTACTTTGTTATATACCCTTTGTTGGCAATGACAGAGGTCAAACGTTTTCTGTAAGTCTTCACAAGGTTTTCACACACTGTTGCTGGTATTTTGGCCCATTCCTCCATGCAGATATCCTCTAGAGCAGTGATGTTTTGGGGCCGTCGCTGGGCAACACGGACTTTCAACTCCCTCCAAAGATTTTCTGTGGGGTTGAGATCTGGAGACTGGCTAGGCCACTCCAGGGCCTTGAAATGCTTCTTACGAAGCCACTCCTTCATTGCCCGGGCAGTGTGTTTGGGATCACTGTCATGCTGAAAGACCCAGCCACGTTTCATCTTCAATGCCCTTGCTGATGGAAGGAGGTTTTCACTCAAAATCTCACGATACATGGCCCCATTCATTCTTTCCTTTACACGGATCAGTCGTCCTGGTCCCTTTGCAGAAAAACAGCCCCAAAGCATGATGTTTCCACCCCCATGCTTCACAGTAGGTATGGTGTTCTTTGGATGCAACTCAGCATTCTTTCTCCTCCAAACACGACAAGTTGAGTTTTTACCAAAAAGTTCTATTTTGGTTTCATCTGACCATATGACATTCTCCCAGTCCTCTTCTGGATCATCCAAATGCTCTCTAGCAAACTTCAGACGGGCCTGGACATGTACTGGCTTAAGCAGGGGGACACGTCTGGCACTGCAGGACTTGAGTCCCTGGCGGAGTAGTGTGTTACTGATGGTAGCCTTTGTTACTTTGGTCCCAGCTCTCTGCAGGTCATTCACTAGGTCCCCCCGTGTGGTTCTGGGATTTTTGCTCACCGTTCTCATGATCATTTTGACCCCACGGGGTGAGATCTTGCGTGGAGCCCCAGATCGAGGGAGATTATCAGTGGTCTTGTATGTCTTCCATTTTCTAATAATTGCTCCCACAGTTGATTTCTTCACACCAAGCTGCTTACCTATTGCAGATTCAGTCTTCCCAGCCTGGTGCAGGTCTACAATTTTGTTTCTGGTGTCCTTTGACAGCTGCTCACACAATAAATCATTCTTCATACTGAAGAATGATTTATTGTGTGAGCAGCAATATGGGTTCAGACACAAGAGGACAACTGCATATGCCCTAATGGAATTTACAGAAAAAATATCAACAGCCATTGAAAATAAAGAGTATTCAGTTGGAGTATTCCTAGATCTTAAAAAAGCATTTGATACAGTAGATCACAATTTATTATTAAAGAAACTACAAAATTGTGGTATTAGAGGGGTAGCACTGTCCTGGTTAAGTAGTTACTTAAAGAATAGATATCAGTATGTATGTGTTAGCAACAAAAATTCAGAGTTACTGAAGGTCACCTGTGGAGTCCCACAGGGTTCAGTTTTGGGACCATTATTATTCAATATGTATATAAACGATATATGTAAAGTTTCAGAAAAAATGGACTTAATATTGCTTGCCGATGACACTAATCTGCCATGCAGTGGAAACAATTTGGAACAACTTCTGGATACACTCGGAAAGGAATTAGGAAAGCTTAAACTGTGGTTTGATTCAAACAAATTAACGCTCAATTTAAGTAAGACAAAATTTATAGTCTTTAACAACCATCACAACAACCCAGTACCCAAACTCAGTGTAAATAGTGTAGAGATTGAAAGGGTATCTGAAACTAAATTTCTTGGAGTAATAATTGATAAACTGTGTTGGAAGTCACATATTAATTATATTAAAGGTAAAGTATCCAAATCAATTGCAATATTACACAGAGTGAAATATTTGCTGAATCAACCCACACTATACACCTTGTATCATTCATTAATACTCCCATACATGACATATTGTAATGAAGTATGGGGAAATACATATAAAACAAACATGTATCCACTCTTTATGCTTCAAAAGAGAGCTATTAGAATAATAAACAAAGCAGCTTACAGGGAACCAACAAACCCACTTTTTCTTAAACAAAAAACTCTCAAGTTGAAAGATCTGGTTGACTTTAAAACCGCAATAATAATGTTCAAAGTGAAGAATTTATCACTGCCCGCAAATATCCAAAAGTTGTTCCAAACAAGGGAGAAACGATATCACTTCAGAGGAACATGTATATTTCAAAAGCCTACAGTGAGAACAACCACCAAGCAACACTGTATTTCAGTGCAAGGAGTCAGATTATGGAACGATTTTGGACCTGAATTAAAATCATGTACAACGCTTGGACAATTTAAACAAAAACTAAAGGAAGAAATACTCCAAACATATTTACAAGACGACATGTAAACTCACATAAGGACTGACATATCCAGCCTGTGTTGTGTTGTAGCTTAGTTTTTTGTTGGTTTTTTTTCTTTTTTTCTCTGTGACATTTTGTCTTAGATTTGTTTTTGAATAGTAACCGCTTAACTTAGCCTAGCTTAGTTTTCTTTTTTCTCTCAGTCACATTTTGTCTTAGCTTTGTTTTAAATTGTAATCGCTCTTGTCTTGTTTTCTCTTTTTTCTCTTTTGAATTCTTGGATGGAATATGGGTGGGCAATATAAGCTGCGGCTTCAGCCATCACCCATTTCGGATAACTCACGTGGAATTGTATAGTAGGAGGAGTCTTTGCCTAATTTGACCTTGTTGTTATATTATACAGTTTCTTTTAACCTGTACTGTACTATCCGAAAATAAATTCATTCATTCATTCATTCATTCTTTGGTCTTGGCAATAGTGGAGTTTGAAGTCTGACTGTTTGAGGTTGTGGACAGGTGTCTTTTATACTGATAACGAGTTCAAACAGGTGCCATTAATACAGGTAACAAGTGGAGGACAGAGGAGCCTCTTAAAGAAGTTACAGGTCTGTGAGAGCCAGAAATCTTGCTTGTTTGTAGGTGGCCAAATACTTATTTTCCACCATAATTTGCAAATAAATTCTTTAAAAATCCTTCAATGTGATTTTCTTCATTTTTTTTTCTCATTTTGTCTCTCATAGTTGAGGTATACCTATGATGAAAATTGGAGACCTCTCTCATCTTTTAAGTGGGAGAACTTGCACAATTGGTGGCTGACTGAATACTTTTTTACCCCACTGTATGTATTGACTGATATGTATATCACTATGCTAATGTGCCATGCATTCTCTCTGTATAACCTCTATAAAAGAGCTTAGGATACATGCATCAGCAGCACAGTAGCGCACTGAGCCACAAAGTGCGTCTCATTATGTCGGAGGAAAATAAAACTCTGCAACCTTCCAGCTCGTCGCGTCTCGCTTGATCCTATTCCTCCACAATATCAGCCTCTTAGACTCCCTTTCAGGTGTCGCAGCTTAATTGGAAGTTAGATCGACTGGGGAAGTAGAGCAGCCCATCAGGCAGCTGAAGGAGTGAATAAGGGGAGTGAAGGATGAGCTGTTGATGAGGCTGGGGCAGATCGAGGAGGAGACGCGGGAGCCCAGGAAGAGCTGAAGGAAAAAACTCGCAGAGGCTGCTGGAGAGGACGAGTGACAGGGCTGCCGAAAGTAAATAAAAATGTCACCAGGTTTGCGCACAGGACTCGTGGGTTTTGAGTCAGAACGTTAGTGCTGCTCGCTTGGAGAAAATGGTACGTCCCGTCGTCGGAGTGTTGTTTCTTTTTTGTTTTACACAGTTTGAAGTTGCATGTGGGTTTTGCTCGACTAGTTATTGTATTAGCCCCGCCATAGCTTCTCCGCCCCGCTGTTGCCTAGGGTAAGAAGAAAATGACAGCTTAAGTGGCTCGCTGGTGAAGTGGATATTGACTCAGCGAGCAGGACTGTTGTTTCAAGTTTGTTTGCATTAATCCAGTCACCTTTGGTCCTAGAAATTACCCAGAGAGAGGCGTATGGGTCAAACGCGTGTTTCTGCTGGTGAAAGTTCGGCTGTTCTGCAAAGATAGCGCACGGAGTGCGTGCACTCGCCGCCAGGTGGATTCCAGAAGACGTTAGTGGTTGCCACAGCCAGCCGGATCCCGGAATAAAGTGGAAGCTGGTGGGAGTTTTGCCCCTGCCATCCAGACGTCATTTCACCGACGCATCTCCTCTTCACCCTGTTACGCGTGGATGTGCCAGCTGCTGTATTCTGCCTAGGATAACTGTTCTAAATTTGTTACTGCACCACGTGGGAGACGAGGTAAAGTTTTGATTTTTTTTTTTTATTTGAAACTGGGTGCTGTGTTGCGGTCGGTGTGCCTCGTTAAAGACAGGACTGTGGAGCTGCCATTTTGGGACATTGAGGATTTAACCACACTAGGGACCGATAGCTGGTGGTGGGAACGAGCAGAGTGAATCCAGTGAATTTTTTGGAATTGTCTCTTCAGGACTCGAGTGACATCCTTTAGTTTTATTTGAGATTTTTTTGTTTTGTTTTTGTGAATTTTCTTCTTTCTGCAGGGCTGCTAATCTGAAAGTGAAGACTTCTGTTCCTGTTCATTTTTGTGGCCTTCAACATTATTACATTTTTTTTTGTTGTTGCTTTAACTGGGACTATTTTGCTTGCTTTATTCCAATTTTAGGTGACAGTATTATCCTGTTTCTTTTAGTGAAGGGGAAATTCTGACTGTGGGTTTTGGGCTAAGGTGTCAGGAGTCTATTACTGATGCTGTGATTAAGGGTGACACCTGAGTTAAAATATTGGGAATTCCATTTATATTAATACAGCATATTGTGGGGTCTGTCACTGTTGTGTTTATGTCATTAAGGACAAGGGTTCTCCTTAATATATAACCATCTTTTGTGGAAGGAAGAGTTGCCCTGGAGTAGGGGTGCTCCACCTGTTTGCTAGAACCACAGGGAAAGAGCCACCATTGGTTAGCCCTGTTGTTGCCAAGTAGCACACTTTAGCAAGAAACTTTTGGCTATTAATGAGAGTTTGGGCCCTTGTAATTCACATTCACTCCATCCTCTTCAAGCCAGAGAGTCCAGTCAAACAGGTCACAACTCACCCACTGACGTGGGTGCAGGGGCTACTGACACTGTGGGTCTTAGACCTAGATCTGACATCCCAGTAGTCACCCAGGGCAGGTGTTTATGACTTTCCCCCTACAAAGCAGGGTCGTGCCCCGTTACACTAAAACATCTTTCAAAAGTCTTCAGCTGATCCAAAATGCTGCAGAGTTTTAACAGATACTAGAAAGAGAGATCATATCTCTCCAGTTTTGGCCTCCCTTCATTGGCTTCCCATAGAGTTTAGAATTAAATTTAAAATCCTTCTTCTCACTTACAAAGCTCTAAATAAACAGGCTCCTTTTTATTTAAAAGATCTGATACTACCCTATTATCCTAACAGAGCACTACACCCCCAAAATGCAGGATTACTTGTAATACCTAGAATCTCCAAAAGTACAATGGGAGGCAGAGCCTTCAGTTATCAAGCTCCTCTCCCGTGGAACCAGCTGCCAATCTAGATTTGGGAGTCAGACTCGATCTCTATTTTTAAGAATTGGGTTAAAACCTTCCTTTTTGATATAGCCTATAATTAGGAAGGGATCATGTGCCCCCGAACCCTCCCTTAGTTACGCTGCTAATAGGTTTAGACAGCCGGAGGACTGCCAACAATGCACTGGGCTTCACTCCTTTTTTCACTCTCAATGAAATATTTTTGCTGCTCATTAACATCTGTTTGTTCTCTCCCATAGATTGAGTCCCCGCCATGCTGTTTGCTCTCTACATGTCTGTTCTTTTCTTTTTCTTCTCTATCCCCTCACCCCCCAGCCAGTCGCAGCAGATGCCCCCCTTCTAGCATCAGCACCGGATCACCCCAGGGCTGTGTACTTTCCCCCCTACTCTTCTCCCTTTACACCAACTCCTGCACCTCCAGCCACCAGTCTGTCAAGTTGATCAAGTTTGCGGACGACACCACCCTCATCGGGCTCATCTCCAACGGCGACGAGTCCGCCTACAGGAGAGAGGTGGCCCAGCTGGCGTCCTGGTGCAGCAATAACAACCTGCAGCTGAACGCTCTGAAGACAGTGGAGATGATTGTAGACTTCAGGAAAGTCACTACTCCTCTGCCCCCCCTCACCCTCTCAGGCTCTCCCATCACCACTGCTGATTCCTTCCGCTTCCTAGGCACTACCATCACCAGGGACCTCAAATGGGAGCTGACCATCAGCTCACTCATCAAAAAAGCCCAGCAGAGGATGTTCTTCCTGCGGCAGCTGAGGAAGCTCAAGCTACCCACCAAGATGTTAGTGCAGTTCTACACAGCCATCATCGAGTCCATCCTCACCACCTCCATAACCGTGTGGTACGCAGGAGCCACTGCCAGGGACAGACTAAGGCTGCAGCGCGTCGTGCGCACTGCTGAGAAGGTGATCGGCTGCAAGCTCCCATCTCTCCAGGATCTGTACATCTCCAGGACCCGGAGGCGTGCTGGCCGGATCATAGCCGATCCCTCACACCCTGGTCACGTACTGTTTGCCCCCCTCCCCTCTGGTAGAAGACTTCGGTCCATCCAGACTAAAACCTCCCGTCACATGAACAGCTTCTTCCCCTCTGCCATTAGACTGCTGAACACTAAGTGACTCTCGTGCACCATGTACAGCAGCTCAACCAGACTCATGTCAATCATCACTGTTTTCTTCCTGCATTACCGACTGCACTATATAGTTCTCCACAGTATCTGCTGCTGGCTAATATATATTTTAACTGTTGACCAGTATCACTTAATCTTATCCTACACTTTATTACATGTATAGTTTATTTCTCTTATCTTATCATGTTTAATGTTGCAGCATTGTACCGAGACAAATTCCTAGTTTGTGTACTACATGAACAATGGCAATAAACCTGATTCTGATTCTGATTCTGATTCTGATTCCCCTGAGCCTGGTTCTGCTGGAGGTTTCTTCCTGTTAAAAGTGAATTTTTCCTCTTCACTGTTGCCAAGCACTTGCTCACAGGGGGATCGCCTGATTGCTGGGGTCTTTCTGCAATTGTGTGGGTTTCCCCTACAGTTGAAAGTGCTATGAGATGACTGTTGTTGTGAAATGGTGCTATATAAATAAAGTTGAATTGAATTTGTCCCACCCAGATCTGATCCTGCCAGTCCAGGGATTGAACCAGCGACCTTCTGCTCACCAGTCCACATCCCTAACCATTATGCCTCCACTGCCCCTTTAACAAACCACATTTAATTTTTAAATTATGAGGAGGAAAAGAGGCCAAGCCATTAGATTTAGAGGCTACATATTTAAGTTGAGCTTTATCAACTTCATGTTTAGTCACTTTAGGATTCTTATGCGTTGTATTTTTTATTTACTTTAGAGGGAGCAGACAGTGACTCTCCGATGGGGGAGATAGGGGCTAAGTTGAGGGGTGGAGGATGGAGAGAAGCTGCAGAGAGGCACTCCACTTCCTGGTCCCAACTCTGAGTAGTCAAGGCTTTGGAATGTCATGATCACAGTGTCATCTGCAAACATCATGGTCCATGGAGGCTCCTGCCTGACCTTGCCTGTCAGCCTGTCCATCACCATGGCAAACAAGAAGGGGCTCAGAGCCGATCCCCGATATAATTCTATCCCCACCTTGAATCCATCTGTCACGCCTATAGCACACCTCACCAGTCTCGCAACACCCTCACACACTCCTCTGCCACTCCTGACTTTCTCAAACAGTACCACATTTCCTCTCTTGGCACCCTATCGTATGCTTTCTCTAGATCCACAAAGACAGTGCAACTATTTCTGACCTTCTCTATACTTCCCCATCAGCACTCTTAGAGCAAACACTGCATCTGTAGTACTCTTTCTTGGCATGAAACCGTGCTGCTGCTCACTGATTGTCACCTCTCTTCTTAACCTGGGTTCAACAACTCTTTCCCATATCTTCATAGTGTGGCTGATCAACTTTATGAATCTGTAGTTACTACAGCTCTGAGCATCACCTTTGTTCTTGAACATTGGTACCAAAACACTTCTTCTCCACTCCTCAGGCATCTTCTCACTCTCCAAGATTGTGTTAGACAATCTGGTTAAAAAATCCACTGCCATCTCCCCTAAACATCTCCATACCTCTACAGGTATGTTATCTGGACCAACCACCTTTCAATTTTTCATCCTCTTAAAAGCTGCCCTCACTTCCTTGTTCACCATCTTTCCTTCATCCATCCTCCTCTCTCTCTCTCTCTCGGCTGGGTGGTCTGGTTCTGCCAGGGCCATCAAGCTGTGGCCGCCCGATTGTCTTGTCTGCTTATGCGGATGACGTCGACGTTTTCATCACCTCCCACGGGGATGTGCAGCGTCTGGTGGACACTTTGACAGTTTATGAAAGGGCATCTTCTGCACGGGTTAATTGGGCCAAGAGTGAGGGTCTATTGGTGGGCCACTGGTCGCGTCAAGCCGTCCCTCGCCTGCCCGGCGGCCTTCAGTGAGGGACGGCCGGTCTCAAAGTGTTGGGGGTTTTTCTGGGTACGGAGGCTTTTGAACGAAAGAACTGGGAGGGTGTTAAGGACAAGGTGTGTGCTCGCATTTCTAAATGGAAATGGTTGCTACCACAGCTGTCATATAGGGGCAGGGTTCTGGTCGTGAATAATCTGGTTGCCTCGGCTCTCTGGCATAGGCTGGTGGCTTTGACACCGCCAAGGAGTCTCGTGGAGGAGATTCAGAAGACAATCGTGGACTTCTTTTGGTCTGGTCGCCACTGGGTCCGCGCTCCAGTTCTCTACCTGCCTGTGGCCGAGGGGGGACAGGGCCTGGTGGACATACATTCCAAGATCGCCAGCTTCAGGCTTCGAACTGCACAACGACTCCTTTACGGATGCGGACCCTGCTGGATGGACACTGCTAAGCTGCTTTTGAGGAGAGTTGGTCGCTTGGGCTATGATAAGCAGCTCTTCCTCGTGACATCTGGGGAGGTGGACCTTACTGGACTATCTGCTTTTTACACGTCCGTTTTGCATGCATGGCGAGTCTTCAACGTGGCCCGCTTCCGTGACGAGGCGCCGGGCATGTGGCTGTTCGACGAACCACTGTTTTCCAATCGATTCATCGCAGCAGAGGTGCTGCAGTCTGCCAGTCTGCGGAGTTGTTTGCGGGAGGCACGCTGTACCAAGCTGGGTCATCTTATGAGGATGTCGACCACATCGATGGATACACTGAGGCGGAGTGCAAAAATTACATCTGTCAGACTGCTGCAAAGGGTGGTGGAGGACGTGTGCGCCGCCCTGCCGCAGCCCCTTCGAGCGTTTGCGACGAACTGCACTCTTTCCAATCAATGGGATGACAACACTGCGTCCACCTTTCCTGCAATTTCCATAACTCCAGATGTGGGGGAGTGGCAGGGAGGAGAGGATCACCTACTGACCTTCAGGATTCCTCGCCTGGGCAAGTTCCAGTTTGTCGGGACAAGGGCGGTGTATCACATCTGTGTGAAGGTTCTGAATCTGCGCTCTCTGAAGGATGTCACAGAGTCGAGGTGGGCGGGTTGTTTGGGGCCAGGGGTCTCCCCAAAGGGCAGCTGGCGGTGCATGTACAAGCAACCTATTGAGAAACGCACAGCAGATCTCCAGTGGAGGATTGTGCATGGGGCAATAGCCACAAATAAATACAGGGCACACCTTGATCCGACTGTGGGGGGGGAATGTTTGTTTTGTTCCCAAGTTGAGACCTTCGACCATTTGTTTGTCCACTGTTTTCGTTTATCTGGACTTTTTGAGATTTTGCGCGAGTGGTTTCGGGCTTTGGGTGAACAATTCTCTTTTGGTCTGTTCATTTACGGTCCGAAGTATAAAGTGGCATGGAAGGCTGCCCACACTTTAATGAACTTCCTATCTGGGACTGCTAAGCTTGCCATCTGGCTGACGAGGAAAAATCGGGCAAGCAATGCTGGCAATGTGGATCCTGTGTCCGCTTTCAAGGTCTTGTTGAAAGTCAGACTCCAGGTGGAGTTCTCTTACTATCAAATGGTAGACAATCTGGAGGCGTTCATCAATAGATGGGCTGTAGGGAATGTTTTGTGTTCAGTGGGTCAGGGGGATGAGTTATGTTTGCACTTTTGAGATGTGACACACTTGGACAACTGATATTGGTCTTTCTGCAATTTTGAAATGTGCAATAAAGCCATTTTTTAAAAGTCAAAGTCTCTCTCTCTCCCCCCTTGTTAAAAGTCAGACTCCAGGTGGAGTACTCTTACTATAAAATGGTGGACAATTTGGAGGTATTCACCAATAGATGGACTGTAGGGAATATTTTATGTTCTGTGGGAGAGGGGGATGAGTTATGTTTGCACTTTTGAAATGTGAGACACTTGGTGGAATGATGGTATTGGTGATCTTACATTTTTGAATTGTACAATAAAGGGATTTTTTTAAAACTCAAACTCTCTCTCTCTCTGTCTGACAGATGTAATGTTGGCACTCCGCCCCAGCGTTTCTATCGACGTGGTTGACATCTTCATAAGATGACCAAGCTTGGTACAGCCTGCCTCTCTTAAACAAGTTTGCAGACTAACAGATTGCAGCACTTGAGTGTCCATGAATTGATTGAAAAACAGTGGTTCCTCGAACAGCCACATGCCTGGAGTCTCCTCAGGAATGCGGGCTACGGTGAAGACTTGCCATGCATGCAAGACAGATGTATAAAAAGCAGAAAGTCCAGTAAGGTCCACCTCCCCGGTCTTCATGAGGAGAAGCTGCTTATCATAGCCCAAGTGGCCAACTCGCCTCAGGAGCAGTTTTGCAGTGTCCATCCAGCAGGGGCCACATCCATAAAGGAGCTGTTGTGCAGTCTGAAGCCTAAAACAGGCGATCTTGGACTGTATGTCCACCAGGCCCTGTCCTCCCTCGGCAACAGGCAGGTAGAGAACAGCCGCACGAACCCAGTGTCGACCAGACCAAAAGAAATCCACGATGATCTTCTGAACCTCCTCAACCAGGCTCCTGGGCAGTGTCAAAGCAATAAGCCTATGCCAAAGAGCCGAAGCGACCAGATTATTGGCAACCAGAACCCTTCCCCTATATGACAGCTGTGGTAGCAACCATTTCCATTTAGAAAAGCGAGCACACACCTTCTCCTTAATTCCCTTCCAGTTCTTGCGTTCAAAGTCGTCAGAACCCCAAAATACCCCCAGCACTTTGAGACTGGCTTTCCCCCACAGAAGACCCCAGGTAGCTGAGGAATGTCCTGATGTGACCACTGGCCCACCAATAAACCCTCACTCTTGGCCCAGTTTACCCGTGCAGAAGATGCTCTTTCATAAATGGATAAAGTGTCCACCAGACGCTGTACATCCCTGCGGGATGTGATGAAAATGTTGATGTCACCCGCATAAGCAGACAAGACGATTGGACAACAACTACTGGAAGGCCCCGGCAGAATTAAACCACCCAGCTGAGTGCGCAACCTGCACAGCAAAGGCTCAATAGCCAAGCTATACAGTTGACCCGAGATTGGACAACCCTGCCTTATTCCCCGACGTACAGGGATTGGCTGACTCAGCCCTGCCTCCATCTTTACCAAACACTCAGCTCCAGTATATAGCAGATTGACCCACCTCAAAAACATATTGCCAAAACCAAACCCCTTCAGTGTGGAAAACAAATAAGAATGGTCAACCCTATCAAAAGCCTTTTCTTGGTCCAAAGACATACAGTAATCGTCGGCCTCCGTTGGTCTATGATGACCATGGAAGAGAATCCTAAACGTCTACTCTGCTGGAACAGCACCGCCTGTGGCTGAACAGGCCGATGCACGAATGACAGTCCCTGTCACACAGGTCGCACTTGTGGGTGGTCTCCGTGCTGCTGGGTCTGTGGCGGTTCTTCCTGCGGGTCCTTTTTTCATCTGCTGCAGCAGTCAGTCTCTCTTCACCCGCCTTGAGCTGTCTGGTCAGGGTGCCTCTCCATTTGGAGCGGTCCGTTGCAAGGTCCCCCCAGTGCTCTGTGTTGTTCTCCAGGGCCTTCATGTCTCTCTTGCAGACGTCTCTAAAGCGCAGCTGTGGGCGGCCAACGTCTCTCCTGCCAGTCACCAGTTCTCCATAGAGGACGTCTTTGGGGATTCTGCCATCCTCCATACGGTGAACGTGGCCTAGCCAGCGGAGCCTGCGCTGCCTGAGTAGAGTGAACATGGAGGGAAGGCCGGCGCGGGACATAACTTCTGTGTTGGGCACTTTGTCCTGCCAGGATATGTCCAGGGTGCGGCGAATGCAGCGCAAGTGGAAGGAGTTCAGTCTCTTTTCCTGCCAGGCGTATGTTGTCCACGTCTCACTCCCATAGAGCAGTGTGCTGATGATGCAGGCGTTGTACACTGCCATCTTCGTCTTGACAGAGAGTTTGGGATTCTCCCACACTCGTGTGGTGAGGCGAGCGAGTGTGAAGGCTGATTTTCCAATCCTCTTGTCAATCTCTGTATCAAGGGAGAGGTTGTTGCTGATCGTGGACCCCAGGCACGTGAACTGATTCACGACCTCCAGCTCGTAGTCATCGATGGTGATGGTTGGTGGTGCTTCCATGCCTTGCGCCAAAACGTTAGTCTTCTTCAGGCTGATGGTAAGCCCGAAGTCCTTGCATGCCTGGGAGAAGCAGTCCATCAGGGTCTGAAGCTCCTGCTGTGTATGGGTTGTGACTGCAGCGTCGTCTGCGAACAGCATGTCTCTGATTAGAGCCTCGCGTACTTTGGTTCTGGCTTTCAGGCGGGCAAGGTTGAAAAGCCTGCCGTCAGATCTTGTGTGCAGGTAGATTCCCTCTGTTGCTGTGCTGAAGGCATGCCTCAGGAGCATAGCAAAGAAAATCCCAAAGAGGGTTGGCGCAAGTACACAGCCCTGTTTCACTCCGCTGCATATGTTGAATGGCTCTGAGACGTTGCCATCGTTCTGCACTATCCCCTGCATGTTGGTGTGAAACGATTCGATGAGGCTTTGCAACTTTGGTGGGCATCCTATCTTTGGCAGGATCTTGAAAAGGCCCTCTCTGCTGACCAGATCGAACACTTTGGTGAGGTCGATGAAGGCGACATACAGGGGCGTGTTCTGTTCTCTGCATTTCTCCTGGAGTTGGCGGATGGAGAATATCATGTCTACCGTCGATCGCTCAGCGTGGAAGCCACACTGAGACTCGGGGTAGACACATTCGGCAAGCTTCTGTAGACGAACGAGAACAACTCGTGCGTAGACTTTGCCAACAACGCTGAGGAGGGAGATACCCCTGTAGTTGTTGCAGTTGCTTCTCTCCCCTTTGTTTTTGTAGAGGGTGATGATCTTGGCGTCCCTCATGTCCTGTGGTACAGCACCTTCCTTCCAGCACTGGCAGAAGACGTCATGCAATGGCAGCAGTAGGGCGGTCTTGCAGTGCTTGATCAGGCCGGGGGGCATGCCGTCGTTGCTGGGTGCCTTGCCAGCGGCCAAGCTATCAATGGCCTTGCTGAGTTCATCGATGGTTGGCTCGGCGTCAAGTTCATCCATGGATGGCAGGCAGTCAATGGCATCAAGGGCTGACGGTGTCACGGTGTTCTGTCTGGAGTAGAGGTCGGAGTAGTGTTCCACCCATCTCTCCATCTGCTTGTTCTTTTCTGTGATCATCTCCCCAGTGGAGGGTTTGAGGGGGGCCGTCTTGCTCTGAGCCGGACCAAGTGCTTTCTTGATGCCATCGTACATACCACAGATGTTCCCCGTTATGGCAGCGGTTTGAATATCTTGGCTGAGCTGATTCCAGTACTCGTTGGCACAGCGCCGAGCAGTCTGCTGAACTTTGCTTCTCACAGCCCTGAGAATCTGGAGATTCTTCTCGTTTGGGTACTTCTTGTACTCAGCAAGTGCTGAGCGCTTGGCTTCAATGACGGGGGTCATCTCGGTCAACTTGGCAAAGACATACAGTAATACCGAACTCTAAATCATAACATTTACTGAGATGAAGAACGTCACGTACGAGAAAAATATTGTCCATAATGGTTCGGTCAGGAATACAATATGTTTGATCTCTATCTATGATTAAATCCAGTACATTTTTCAGTCTATTTGACAGGGCTTTAGAAAGCACCTTGTAGTCCGTGCAAAGAAGAGCCACAGGCCTCCAGTTTTTAAGCAAGGCCAAGTCCCATTCCTTAGGCAGCAGAGATAGTACTGCACACCGGCAGGAGACGGATAAAGTTCCAGTTCTTTAACAGGCAATTAGAACGTCATAAAAGTCTGATCCGATAATATCCCAAAAATGCTTAAAAAAGTCAGAAGAAAGACCGTCAAGTCCAGGTGCACGTCCCAGAGTCATTTGATTAACTGCTACAGTCAACTCATCTAAAGTCAGTTCACAGTCCAGAGCAGCCCTGTCCTCTGAGCTGAGCTTGGGAAGACCTTCAAAGACTTGGTTTTGAGATTCTATGTAATATGGTTCTGCACCGAACAGGGTCCCGTAAAAATCCTCGGCGTGTGGACATCCTCCTCAGCAGCCAGAAACACAACTACAGCTTTATTCATTCAGGATGCAAAGCAGATCGCATCATGTCCCACCTTCTCACCCACAGCAAGAAGGACCTCCTCCACAGTAACGCTGCCATCCGGGGGAATGATCCTCACCCCCTGGCGGGTAGACGGAGATGGCGTTTCAAAGGTCGCCATCCTCCAGCCAATAAAACAAAAACTGAATATGCAGCCAAAAATAAAAGATAGAAAAGAGTCCAAACAAAAAACGGAGTTCCCCATTTCGGCCCTCCTCCCTCGCCAACCGGAAACAAAGAGAGCGGTGTTGTTATCAGAGATACGTATGTACAGGCGTCCCCCTTATCTGTTCCATCAACGCGTATCACCGTCTCAGGTTTTCCTCCTTTCATCACTGACGAGCAGTTGGAGACGGAGCTCCGCAGATTTGGGAAGGTTGCGGGCCCGTTTAGAACTGTGAGTTTGGGATGCAAGGATACCAAATTAAAACATGTAAAATCACTCAGGCGACAGGTGTTCATGTTTTTGGACTCGCCCATTCAAACACTAGAAGTGTCCTTCCGGGTCAAACATGGAGATGGCTCCTACATGGTGTATGCGAGCTCAGGACAGATGAAGTGTTTCGAATGTGGAGACGTGGGCCACAAACGGTTCGCTTGTCCACACAAACAGCGGGTGGAAGGCTCTGATGAAGCTGCAGCTGGAGCCGGCAGTGCGGCCTCCGCACATGCCGCTACTACGGACGACGTTGCAGGGCCTTCCGCCGGTCCTGCTCCGGAACCTGCTGCTGTGTCTGTGGACAGCCCAGCTGCGGCGCCCGCAGCCCAGCTTACGGTTGCGACCGTGGCTGGTGATGACGCACAGTCACTGATGGTGCGTCAGACTCTAGCTGTGAGAAAGAGCTTGTGACATCAGCGGCTGTGTTTCCGGTGGCTGCTACCGTTTCAGAGCAGCCAATGGAAGAACACCAGTCAGCTGTTGTGGGTGGCGTTCAGGAAAATGTAGCTCATGATGAATCAGCTGGGCCAGCTGTATCGAACAGTCAGCTAAGTTGTGCTGACGAGGAAATGGATTCTGAATCTGACACTGTCTATTGGAGCAACTTGCAGTAGAAACACGAATTTGTATTCACTGCAAGAAATAAATGTTTTTCTGGATGAAACCTATAACAGAGCCGTTAAAGTCACTGATTACTTCAGTGACGCTGACAAATTTATTAGGTTGGTTAAGATAAGATAAGATAAGATAAGATAAGCCTTTATTAGTCCCACAACGGGGAAATTCCAGGATTGCAACAGCACAGGGATAGCAACACTCAGAGCAACAATCAGAAGGCAAGAAAAAAAAAACAAGCAAGCAAGAGCAGCTAATAAACATATGTACGTATTACTATAAAATATATATATATACACACACACACAGACACACAGTGCAGAGCATTGTAGCTGGATGGAATAAATATATGAATATATGAACACACAGTGCAGAGCATTGTAGCTAGATGGAATAAATATGTAAATATATAAACACCCACAGTACGGAGCATTGCAGCTAGGTGGAATAAATATGCAAGTATATAAACACACACAGTGCGGAGCAATGTAGCTAGATGGAATAATATGTAGATATATAAATATATAAACACCCACAGTACGGAGCATTGTAGCTAGATGGAATAAATATGCAAATATATAAACACACACAGTGCAGAGCATTGTTGCTAGATGGAATGAAACAGCATAACCGTCTACTTAGTTATCCTACATGGTATGATTATGTGCCCATACATATTCTCACCCTCCATAGCGACCGGTATGTTCCTAGTTGTATGCCGGAGAGGACCATTGTGTAAGTCTATTGCATCTTTTGCATTCAAAAAACTATTAGTTTGTTACGTCTTTTTGCTATCTCTGCGAGCAGCCCTGCTTAGGTTGTACAGTCTGACAGCCGTTGGTAGGAAGGACCTACGAAACCTCTCGGTTGTGCACCTGGGATGATGTAGTCTGCTGCTAAATGAGCTCCTCAGTGCATTCAGTATGTCCTGCATAGGGTGGAACTCGGACTCCAGCAGAGATGACAGTTTAGCCACCGTCCTTCTCTCTCCTATCTCCTCCATCGGATCAAGGCGCTAATGTGCTAAAAAGGCAGGTTGGTCTTGACCTCCTGGATGAAAGAAAACGTTTTCGCCTTAAGAAGCACCTAACAGCCCTGCGTAAATCAGCTGGAGGACAAAAGGTCAAAGGAAGTGTGTGCTGCCCTGCCACGACCGCTTAGAGCGTTTGCGGAAAACCGCACTCTTTCCTCTCAATGGCATGAGGACACTGTGTCCAACTTTCCTGCCCTTTCCATAAGTCCAGCTATGGGAGAGCGGCAGGAGGGGGACGATCACCTGCTGTCCTTCGGAAATCCTCGTCTGGGCAAGTTCCAGTTTGTCGGGAAGAAGACGGTGTATCACATCTGTGTGAAAGTTCTGAATCTGCGCTCTCTGACGGAGGTGAAAGAATCGAAGTGGGTGGGGTTTTTGGGGCTGGTATTCTCCCCGAAAGGCAGCTGGCGGTCCATGTACAAGCTCCCTATTGAGAAACGGACGGCAGATCTCCAGTGGAGGATTGTACATGGGGCAATAGCTACGAATAAATACAGAGCACACCTGCATCCTAATGTGGGGGAGGAATGTTTGTTTTGTTCCCAAGTTGAGACCCTGGAGCATTTGTTTGTTCAATGTTTTCGTTTATCTGGCCTTTTTGATCTTCTGAAGGTGTGGTTTCATAATTTGGGTGAATGTTTCTCTTTTGGTTTGTTCATTTACAGTCCAAAGTATAAAGTGGCAAAGAGGTCTGTGCACACTTTGATGAACTTCCTATCTGGTACTGCTAAACTTGCCATCTGGCTGACAAGGAAAAATCAGACTACTAATACTGGCAATGTGGATCCTGTGTTTGTTTTCAAGGCCTTGTTAAAAGTCAGACTCCAGGTGGAGTACTCTTACTATAAAATGGTGGACAATTTGGAGGTATTCACTAATAGATGGACTGTAGGGAATATTTTGTTTTCTGTGGGAGAGGGGGATGAGTTATGTTTGCACTTTTGAAACGTGAGACACTTGGTGGAATGATGGTATTGGTGAGCTTACATTTTTGAATTGTACAATAAAGGGATTTTTTAAAACTCAAAACTCTCTCTCTCTCACATTCATTTTCTTCACTCATCAGCTCCTCAAAGTACTCCTTACAATTTGTCAACACACTCTCATCACTTGTTAAAATCAAAGTAAAGAAAGAAAGAAAAAAATATAAATAAAATTAGTAACAGGTAAACCTATTTTTCTTAAATTAACAACTTTTTGTGCAAATTTGGGAAAAAAGATGCTGCCCATAAATGTGCTGCTTTATTCTATAATGATGATAATAATAATAATGGATTAGATTTATATGGCGCTTTACATGTCAAATGACATCTCAAAACGTTTACAGTGAGTCCATTATTCATTCACTCCAGACAGACATTGATCGTGGTAAGCTACAACTGTAGCCACAGCTGCCCTGGGGCAGACTGATGGAAACACGGCTGCCAATCCGTGCCAACGGCCTCTCCGACCACTTCCGAGCACACATTCCTACCCAGTGTCATGGACACTGGAGGCAAGGTGGGTAAAGTGTCTTGCCCAGGGACACAATGGCAGGATGGCTGGGGAGAGCGGGATTCAAACCGCCAACCCTCTGGTTACTGGACAACCCGCTCTACCTCTTAAGCCACTGGTGCCCTCTCTTGTAAATTTAGGATTCAATCTTATTCCTCAGAGTCGAGATTCTAAAATATTTAGCATTGTTTTGCAACTGTAATTTTTCTCTTAAATTTGCAACTTCTGTCCCAATAAAATTGTAGCTTTTCCCCCTTGTAAATTCAAGACTTTCTTCCTTGTAAATTTATCTTTTTAATTTGCAGTTTTTTAATAAGTTTGAGGGTTTTTTCTGAGAAAGCTAAAGGAAATGGTTAGTTATAAGAAAAGAGCTGCAAGAAGCAGAGCAGTTTGAAAAATCCTCCTTCAAAGCTTGCAACACATTCTTCAAGTTAAATGGAGTGTTAGATATACAATAAATGGCCTGAATGCATTGTAAAGGTATACACTGTCTGAAGCTTATACAACCCGAGGTCAATTACTGCAGTTTTACATATGGGGGGGGGGGGGGGGGGCTGAAAAGTTCATAGGCTGACTAAGAAGGAGTTATGCTCATAGGTGCTGAGCCAGTAGTATTTGTGCTTCAGTTGCTGAGGAACAAGAGGGCATAGCAGAGCTGAAAGTGAGAGAACTGTCAAGAGCATGGGTACAATAAACCACATTTGGTCAAATTTTACCACTGCATCATGGTCAGCCTATGAACTTTTCAGCCCCCCCTCGTGCACTAAACCAAAAAAAAAAAGCTAAGAAAGAGCACTAACTGCATGCACAAAGGCATTAGTAAGGCTTTCAAGAACCAAACAAAAACAAAGATACTGACTCACCACATGTTTGCTGTGTGCAGAGGCACGAGCTCTGCCTTCCTCAGTACAGCTCAGAGTGGCCTTCATCTCTTCCACCTCCTCCTTCAACATTTTCTCCTTCTGTGCGAGCTGTTGGTTTCTGTGCAAGAGCAAAAAATGGCATGGACATTAACAAGCCACTGTGTGCTGTTTTAAATTATCACCTCTAGCTCATGCATGAAGAAAAAGCAGCCATCTTACATCCTGGCCTGATTCTGCAGTTCCTCCTTCTCCTCGGCAAGCTTCTGGTTGCTCTCCTCCATGCTCTCCACCACCTGCTTCAGCTTTCTCACCTCCTCCTGGAGCTTCTGGTTCCTCATCTGGAGGTCGGCGACACAGTAAACCAGCTCTGATGTTTCACTGAGGAGGAAAAAAGGACAACGCCACAGACAAGGATAATGGAGCGCATCTTTAGAGATCGGTGACAAATGTGGGTGGTCAAACACTTTTTGGCATAACACTTACAATTCTGCTTTTGACGCGTCCCCTCCAAAGGCTTCTAAGCTTCCTGAGGTTGTATTGAACAGCATGGACCTCCTGGCTAAAAATGAAACAGAATCAAAAAACATGAAATACATTATTAGAGTTCAATTTTCCAACTCTTTGGAATGAGAAAAAAAAAATTCCATTTCCAACAAAAACATTAAAAAATAAACTTGGGTCACTGTCAAGATGAATAGACAAAAAACTATTAGATTCTAAAAGGGTTTTTTTGCTGGTTAAATATCCATTCTATCTAGAATAAACATTTAATCAGCAAACATAAAAACGTTGCAAATCAACAAGAAAAATGCTGCAAAATTACAAGAAAATTGTTGAAAATTTACAAGGAAAAATGTCAAATTTATTAGGAAAAAAGTACCAAATTTACAAAAAAAGTTAATGAGAAAAAAAGCAAATTTAAAAGGAAAAAAGTCAAATTTATGAGAAAAAATGTAACATTTACAAGAAAAAATATTGCAAATTTATTAGAAAAGAGATATAAATTATGAAAAAAGTAGCACATTTACGATGAAAAGAATAGGAAATTTACAAGAAAAGCTACAAATTTACGAGAAAAGTGCAAGTTTGAGAAATAAAGTTGCAAATTTACAAGAAAAAATGGCAGATTTTTGAGAAAAAGGATGCAAATTTACAAGAAAAAGAAGAACGTTTATGAGAAAAAAGGGGGCAAACTTACAATGAAAAGAGCAGGAAATTTGAGAAAAAAGAATTTATTAGAAAAAGTTGTAAATTTACAATAAAAAATTCATGAGGAAAAAGTCTCAAATTTTCATGAATAAAGTTGGAAATTTTACAGAAAAATGTTTCAGATTTATTTTTAAGAAAAGTAAGAAATTTATTGCTAAAAAGAGGGAAATTTTACAGGAAAAAGATTTGGAAATTTTACAGAAAAAAGTTGGACATTTAGAAGAAAAAAGTTTCAAATTTATAAGGAAAAACTTCAAATTTACAAGAAAAAAATTTGGAAAATTTATCAAAAAAACAGTCAAATTTATGAGAAAAAGCTTCCAATTTAGAGAGCATTACAAAAACGGTCACAAATTTAGAAGAAAAAATGTTCACATTTACAAGAAAAAAGTTCCAAATTTACTAGAACAAAATCAAATTTAGAAGAAAAAAGTCAAATTCATGAGGAAAATTTTTTTAAAAATGTGCAAAAAAGTTGCAAATTAATGAGAAAAGTCAGATTTACAAGAAAAAAAAAATATTTTTGCATTTATGCTCAGCATTGGTGCTTCAAATGCATTTTATTCAGTTATGTAACATGATTATATATAGCCACGTACTGCTTATGCCGTCTCTGAGCTTTACTGAGTCCTGACTGATGCCGTCCATTTGATCCTCTCTGCAATAAGAACAAGAGAATTTACTTTGAGCTTTTTCAGAGGATCTGGCACAGTCTGGATTCCACCAAGAAATACTAGAAATGTTTTCCTCAAGTGTTTAATTTTTGAAGCCTGGCATACTGAGCCCCAAGCACTGCAAGTCTCTTCAGTCAGGCACCCCTGGCAATATTTTGATGATCAGCAGTGCATTTTTGTGCCAGACTTTCTGGCTTACGCCAGTGTTTTGTTCATTTCTGTTAGCGCACCGTCTGTCTTTTATGCTTTGCGTCACGCATCTAATTACCAGTAGACAGCGTGACAGCTTTGCGCTTTGAGGTGGAGGCTCACTTCAAAAAGGTGTGGCAGCGCACAATCTCATGCGCATCAGTGGTATGGCGCATTTTATGACAAAGCTGTAGCGTTAACCCTTTTGGTTCCAATCCATAAAATCATTCTTTGCTGAAGAAAATTGTTTCAACTCAAAAGTCTGGTCATGAACTGCTTCTATCACCCAAGGACCAGAGCTGGAACACTATCCATCAGCCATAAAGTGGAAGTTAATCCCTTCTCCAGGACTTAGTCATTCTATCTTTTCTGCAATTTGGCAAAGGAATGCCCCAAATGACAGATTTATGGTTGATATAATTCAGACTTGGGAGTCAAGATTCCTCATTAACCAAGCAGATACAGTTTTACAGTGCCATGTGGTGGACAACACAGGACTATTTAATAATTTTTTTCCTCTCTGAAATGAAATCTCAGCAGTTGTGAACAATAAATTAATTCAGATTCTTTCTCTCAAGACAGCATCCGCTACTGAAGACATGGTTGAACTCTGAAATGGACACTTGTGGTTTCAAATGCTTTTATTGATATATTTGATATGTGTTGCTTTATTTTCAGGAAGAAACTAATTTTTTCATGCTCACTATAACAAATTAAATACAGTTACAATGTAGAGACATTGTATGTTCCCTTATTATTGAGTAGAATATCTTAGTCACTAAAGTTTAAGGAACTTATCCTTTCATAGCCAATATGTGTGTCTTAAGGGGGGTCTCACTTCTCATCTCAAATGTCTCTCCTCCTCTTTCTGCTGGGAGATCCACAAAGCCCTGAACTTTGAAATGACCAATGGGCCTCCAAGCTCCCTTGCATTTCTTTTTAGGTCAAGCTTATGACTTCTGCTGGAAAAAGAAGAAATGTAATTGGGCCAGCTCAGGGTTCATGAAAGCCAGTGAAATTCTACCACACCCAGGGAAAAAACTCTTTGTTTCAGTTTTTGGGGTGTAGTCATGCTGTAAGGAGAATTTTCTGCTCTTCCCTTTCTTTTCCTATTTTCAAGTAGGCCCAGAGTTCCCATGCACTGCGAAAATTACTTTTCTTTAAAGTTCACTTTTTCCTTACTTTAATCATTTTCTTTAAATTACGGAGCAAGAAGATTTTATTTTATTTTTTTTTAAGCCTAAACCAACTCATTCCAGCCACAATACATTGGAAGAAATGGATCTGTGGCATGCTTTTGTCCCAATTTGACTCTCTAATGGGACTTTGTACAATAAACAAACTACTCCTTAAGTGCATAAGAAGACCGCAGCCAGCCTGCTGAAGAACCAGCTCCTCTGTGATCTCAGGACTAGGGCATAAACGTGGTAAAGAGCCTGTCTGCCAGTCTTCCAACAGAACCCATGCCAGTCCAGTCGAAACAGAATCCAGTGGACTGCCTGCTACCCACTGGGACACAATGATTCTGCTTGGCTGATGGTCTGTTTAATTTAATTCTTCAGAATATTCCTGGTGTAAGTTCTTTAAACTTACTTTCACGCAACTATCAGAATTTCAAAATGCATTTTTGGTCTTTCATTAATTTACGTTCTTTTTCAGAGTAACACCAATTTTCCATTTTTATAAATAGTTTACTCATCCTTTTCTTCATAAAATTGCATCCACTTTTCTTAACCAATGCTATTTATGGTTTTCCAATTTCCAGTATATTGCCAAGTCAAACTATGGTTTATTTGGTTTCACAAATGTTTGATTCACAGGTGATGCTCAGTAATTCAATAACTGTCTATGATACCCATGGTACATGTTGAATTCTTTGTTTTAAAATCATCCGAATATGTTAACCTCCATCCACCTATCCATCTTCTTCCGCTTAATCCTTTTCGGGTCGCGGGGGGGCTGGAGCCTATCCCAACATCTTTGGGCGAGAGGGAGGGTACACCCTGGACAGATCGCCAGTCCATAACAGGGCCAACACAGAGAGACAGACAACCATTCACTCTCACAGTCATACCTAAGGACAATTTAGAATCCCCAGTTTGATTCCAATTAACCTAACTTGCATGTTTTTGGCATGTGGGAGGAAACCGGAGAAATCCCAGAGTAAACCCACGCAGACACGGGGAAAACATGCAAACTCCACACAGATCACTGTTGGTTGGGGGCTGGGATCAAACCCAGGATCCCCCAGCCAAGGGTGAGTGTAACCTATTCTGACATTTCTTATTAAACTATTGAAAGACATATGGGAGTTATTGTTTAATTTCATGTCCATCTTCTTGATTATCAGCACACAAGAACTCACAAGGGTTTTTTTTTTTTTTTAGACCAATTCATAATTGAATCGGTGAATTCAAAAAGGGCCCAAGTCCACACTTTTTCAAAACCCAGATATTACATGTTTAATGAACTTTAAGAGACAAGCTATCTGATTATGTGCAAAAACGTCCCAAGTCAACTTTAATGTATTGACTATTCACAGCATTGTTTATGCATTGAGTGCAAGAGAGACCCAAGTCCAGGACTTGGGCCCTTCCTGCATGGATTAAACTTAAAGTCATAGGTGGCAGCACCAGTCATCCAAGATGGCAGCGCCAATGCAACACGAGTTTGACTCAAGTGATGAAGAGGTCAGGCCAAAAAGAAGGCGTAATGAAAAGGAATGGGCCAGAAACAAACAAAAACGATTACGTGCTAAAGGCAAAGAATATGTCAACAGCAAAAAAGAAGTGAAACCAGCAAGGAAAACGGGTGTTAACTGCAGGTAAGGGTTCCCACTTATGTTGTGTCAATGCAATACCTGTATACGACTAAGTGCTTTGTACATGGTGTGTCTTTTGTACAAAATGAAGTGTGTGATGGCATGCCTGCAGTGGAATTATCAAAACGATAGTTTGAATATAAAGTGATCATAAAAGGTGTTCAAAACATGGCATAATTAAAAAAAAAAAAAAAACGTTTTCAACATGTGAGAAATAGATGTTATGCGCTTCTTTTCATATGTTATTGTTTAATTCAAGAAGGGCCCAAGTCCAGGGACTTTAGTTTGCCAATCCTCTGAAATTAAAAAAGTGAAATGCGTCATATTATAGCATTTCTAAGCTATGGCCTTGTGCTATATCTGAGTAAAGTATGAACCATCTGGCATAGACTACCTTTGAGATATGCAATTTATTTGATTTCCTGCAAAAACATATTTCTTGGACTTGGGCCCCTTTTGAATTCACCGATTCAATTGGTACAAATAAAGAATTGTTAATAAAACTGTCCATTATCTGGACTGGTGCCCTATGAGGATATGGTTGTGCAATAGTAGAAAATTTTCATCCCTACTCACATTCATATTTACATTAATACTTGTACCAACAATAAAAAACCTATAAAACTTATAAATCCACTACAATGCGCTTTGAGCTGGAAAAAGGAGGTCTGTCAGAAGTGCACTGTTTAATGCCATTTCAGCTACATATTTTGAAATTGTGCAGCTCCAAAACTCATGAGGAGACAGAATGGTCATTTTGTCATAATCACCTATCATTTTAACTGTAATACGATGATACACTAAATTTTTTTTATTCCATCCACATTCTCATTTTAATTGAGTACTTACCATTTGAGTCTATAGATTAGGCATAAATGTACAATTATTTTAGGGGAATGAATGAACGAATGAACAAAAACAGGGAGCATGTGTGTGTGTTCTGATGTGGATGTGGTGCATGGGGGGGGGGGGGTCAGTCTGAATATTAATATTCTATCCACATTTTCATCACAGACTTATTAGGCATCAATGTGTTTATTTTTAGGGGAATGAATTAATTAATGAACAAACAAAGGAAAGGGAGTGTGCCATGTCTTAATTTCCACTATAACTTCCCGGAGAGACAGGAGATGCATCTACATCTGCCTCAGGTGGTGCAGCCTCTGATGGTGCAACAGCCAGGGATGGCTGCCTACACTGTGCTTATGGTGAGGCTTCTCGAGTGGCGGGCGCCCCGATGGCCACCCATCAGTCCCCAGGAGAGGCCACTGAGAGCAGGCTTGCTTCATGCGGGGGGGGGGGGTTGCCGGCGGACAGGATGCCACGCCAGCTCATTAATGATCCTTCCGGTTTATGAAAGTTGATGAAAATTTGCACAAGCAAATCAATCATCCTCTTTTCTACAAGTTTCAAACCCATTCATGTCTGCCTGTTACATCTCAGCACCATGTTAAACCATTCAGCTTGATTTTTCAGCCCAGCATTCACTCTTCCTCATTTGTCCTCTAAAATAAGTGGACATCTGGGACTGATGCCTGCTCAGTGCCATGCAGCGTAACCATCACAAGCATTTTTGCTCATGCTCATTGGCTAGCGCAAAACCTGTCTTAAACAAGCAATCATGATCAGAGTTCACTTTAGGTAATGTACCTCTGTGCATTAAAGGGATGGGCACAAGCACTTTGGATTGGACTATCCAAAACACACCTCTGAATAATTAGACGAGTGTCTTTGTACCTTGCACTCGGTGGAAAATTCGTTTTTGCATTGCTGTAATAAGGGAATGAACTTTGAAACACCCATAAATGTGCCCTCCACCTGAGACAACTGATTGTGGACTGCTTCCTTGTAATACGGTCCTCGGTCTTTGTCTACAAATATACTCGGGTAGCAAAGCAGAAGCATGCAAAAAACAAAACAAAACTGAATAATCAAAAATATGGTATGCATACACACAATCAGCACCTGCCACAGGGCCTAAAAATCTATGGAAAACACTGCAATGATTATATGATTATATAAAGTCCATCAAATGTTGCTTAAAAAAAAACAAAAAAACAACTTTGTTGTGTGTGTCCTCTGTTACCTGTGGTTACGGCAGTCATCAATCCACTCCTTCATGATGGCGTGGTAGGTGTCCAGATCGATGGAGATGTCTCTGTGTTCCGGGTCCAGCATGTTGCAGAGCTCCTCCAGCTTGTCATCTTCTGAAGTGCGACTGGTGGTGTGCCGCAGATAGTCCACTATATGAGACACGTACACTTTGCCTGCAAGATGAAAGGATCACAATCATCTTTACAACATATTTAAGAGGCTTTTGCGGAGCTTGACTTTTGTAGTCACCAACAGCAGGTGGTAAATTCTGTTATTTAGTCTTCAATTCAACTTTATTTATATAGCGCCATTTCACAACAACAGTCATCTCATAGCACTATCAACTTTAGGGGGAACCCCCACAGCTGCAGAAAGACCCCAGCAATCAGGTGATCCCCTGTGAGCAAGCACTTGGCGACGGTGGAGAGGAAAAACTCCCTTTTAACAGGAAGAAACCTCCAGCAGAACCAGGCTCAGGGAGGGGCAGTCATCTGCTGCGATTGGCTGGGGGGTGAGGGGACAGAGAAGATGAAAAGAACAGACATGTAGAGAGCAAACAGCACGATGGGGACTCAATCTATGGGAGAGAACAAACAGATGTTAATGACCAGCAAAAAAAAAAAAAAAAAAAAATATATATATATTTCATTGAGAGTGAAGAAAGGAGTGAGGCCCAGTGCATTATTGGAGATCCCCCGGCTGACTAAACCTATTAGCAGCATAACTAAGGGAGGGTTCAGAAACATGATCCCTCCCTAATTGTAGGCTATATCAAAAAGGAAGGTTTTAACCCTATTCTTAAAAACAGAGATCGAGTCTGACTCCCGAATCCAGGTTGGCAGCTGATTCCACAGGAGAGGAGCTTGATAACTGAAGGCTCTGCCTCCCATTGTACTTTTGGAGATTCTAGGTATTACAAGTAATCCTGCATTTTGGGAGCGTAGTGCTCTGTTAGGATAATACGGTAGTATCAGATCTTTTAAATAAAAAGGAGCCTGATTGTTTAGAGCTTTGTAAGTAAGAAGAAGGATTTTAAACTTAATTCTAAACTCTATGGGAAGCCAATGAAGGGAGGCCAGAACCGAAGAGATATGATCTCTCTTTCTAGTACCGGTTAAAACTCTTGCTGCAGCATTTTGGATCAGCTGAAGACTTTTTAAAGATGTTTTAGGACAGCCTGATAATAAAGAATTACAATAATCTAATCTCGAGCTAACAAAAGCGTGGATCAGTTTCTCAGCATCACTCTGAGACAAGATGCTCCTAATCTTGGCAATATTACGCAAATGATAGAAGGCAGTCTTAGAAACAAATTTAATATGTGAATTGAAGGACAGATCTTGATCAAAAATAATTCCAAGGTTCCTCACAGAGCTATTAAGAGAAAGAGTAACCGCATCCAAACTGAAAGTTTGATTTGGAAAGGTTTTTCTAAGGTTTTTTTGGACCAACAAGAATGACTTCAGTCTTATCTGAATTTAATAGCAGGAAATTACAAGTCATCCAAGCTTTGATTTCCTTAAGACAGGCTTCTAACTTGGCTAATTGATTACTATCATCTGGCTTCATTTACAGGTATAATTGTGTGTCATCTGCATAACAATGAAAATGTATACAGTGCTTTCTAATAATGTTGCCTAACGGAAGCATATATAAACTAAAAAGAGTAGGGCCTAGCACAGATCCCTGTGGAACTCCATGATTTGATTTGAAAGAAAACTCATTTACATGAACAAACTGGAACCTATCAGATAAATAAGATCTAAACCACTGCAACGAAGTTCCATTAAGTCCAACATAGTGTTCTAATCTATCAAGTAGAATATTATGATCGATAGTATCAAAAGCTGCACTAAGGTCTAAAAGGACAAGCACAGAAACCAGTCCATTATCAGATGCGATGAGGAGGTCATTAGTGACCTTCACTAAGGCTGTTTCAGTACTATGATGGATTCTAAACCCAGATTGAAACTCTTCAAGTAAACCATTTCCCTGCAGGTGGTCAAATAATTGTGTAGCAACAACTAAGATTTTTGAAATGAAAGGGAGATTAGAGATTGGTCTATAGTTAGCTAAAGCTCCTGGATCTAGCATTGGCTTTTTGAGTAAGGGTTTAATTACAGCAGTTTTAAAAGCCTGCGGTACATGGCCTAAAGTTAATGAAGAATTGATTATATGAAGAATAAAGCTACCAATAAGTGGGAAGACTTCTTTAAATAACCTGGTAGGAATAGGATCTAAAAGACAAGTTGAAGGTTTGGATGAGGAAACTATTTTGTCTAACTCTCAAAGGTCGATTGGAGTAAACTCATCAAGACAGACATCAATTGAAGGAGTTGTAGTAGTTACAGTATTTAAGTTAACTGTGGGAAGAATCTGATTGATTTTATCTCTGATGGATGAAATTTTATTATTGAAAAAGTTCATAAAGTCCTGACTAGTAAGCTCTAAGGGAATGCTAGGATTGACAGAGTCCTGACTCTTTGTCAACCTGGCTACAGTGCTGAAAAGAAACCTGGGATTATTCTTGTTCTCTTCTATTAATGCAGAATAATAACTCGTTCTAGCTTTTCTAAAAGATTTTTTATAAATTAAAAGATGATTTCTCCAAGCTAAACAGATTTAATCTAAATTAGTGGAGCGTCATTTTCTTTCTAATTGATGAGTCTTCTGTTTTAAGCTACGAGTTTCTGTGTTGAACCAAGGAGTTAGAAATCTCTGATTAGACTTTTCCTTTTTTAAGGGGGCCACCAAGTCTAGAGTCTGATGCAGAGAAGCTGTAACACTATCCACCATGTTATCAATTACAGAAGGAGCAAGCTGTCTATAGCTTATTGCCGTTGTGTTGACACATGGCATAGAGGAAACAAGCTGCATAAATTTGGTAACAGCATCATCTGAGAGGCATCTACTGTAATAATATTTTTCTTTAGGAGCCAAATAGTCAGAAATAGTAAAATCAAAGGTTAACAGACAATGGTCTGACAGTACAGGGTTATGAGGAGACACTACAAGATTTTCTATTTCTATGCCATATGTCAGAACAAGGTCCAATGTATGGTGGAGGTAATGAGTAGAATTTCCTACTTTCTGAGAAAACCCAATCGAGTCTAATATTGAATTAAATGCCACATTAAGGCAGTCACTATCTACATCCACATGTATATTAAAGTCCCCTACTATAATTATTCTATCAGATTTCAGCGCTAAATCAGCTAAGAAATCAGCAAATTCGGATAAAAATTCTGAGTAGGTTGATGGGGGACGATAAACTATGGCAAATAAAATTGGGTCTTCACGAAAGACAGATAAATTACTTATCGGGGGGGGGGGGGGGGAGTTCATAGGCTGAAAAGTTCATAGTGGTCAAATTTGACCAAATGTGGTTTATTTTTCAACATAGTCTCCCCTTCAGTCCACACAATTTTTCCATCCATGTTTCAGAGCTTGGATCCCTGAGGTTGAAAAATAAACCACATTTGGCCAAATTTGACCACTATGAACTTTTCAGACCACCCTCGAATAATAAAGATGCTCATTTATTACAAAAAGTCAGTTATAAACATGACACAAACATAAAATTTCCAAGACTACTTTTTATCATTTGTGTAATATCACCATAAGGAACATCTTGCTTCAGAGTGATGCTGAGAAGCTAGTTCATGTGTCTGTTAGTTCGAGATTAGATTACTGCAATTCTTTATCTGGTCTTCAAGAGTCTTCAGTTGATGCAAAATGCTGCATCTAATTTTAACAGGTACTAGAAAGAGATCCTCTCTACCGTTTTGGCCTCACTTCACTGGCTTCCTGTAGCATCTAGAATCAAATTTAAAATCCTTCTCAAGCTCTAAATTATCAGGCCCCGTGTTACCTAAAACATCCCAAAAATGCAGGATTACTGTAATACCTAGAATCTCTAAAAGTACAATGGGAGACAGAGCTTTCAGTTATCAAGCTCCTCTCCTATGGAACCAGCTGCCAATCTGGGTTCAGGTAACAATAGGCTTAAAACGCCTTTTTGATAAAGCTAATAATTAGAACCTTCCCTTAGTTATGCTGCTATAGGTTTAGACAGCTGGGGCACCTCCCATTATGCATTCATTAATATCTCCCTGCTGTCCCATAGAATGTGACTCCCCATTGTGTTGTTTATTCTCTAAATGTCTGTTCTTTTTTCCTTCTCTATATCTCCCAAACAGTCGCAGCAGATGACTGCTCCTCCCTAAGGCTGGCTGTGCTGGAGGCTTCTTTCTGTTAAAAGGGAGTTCATCCTCTCCACTGTTGCCACCTGAATGTTGGGGTCTCTTTGTGTTTGTGGGGTCTTTACCCCACAGCTGAAAGTGCTGCAAGACAACTGTTGTTAACTGCCACAATATAAAGATGAATTGAAATTTAAAGAGGAAAATAAAACATTTTCAAGAATAAAGTTGCAGTTATAAAAAGTTGCAAATCTGTGAGAAAAAATGTAAATTTGCAACAAGCAAAAAGTCACAACCTTACAAGAAAAACTGCACATTTCAGAGGAAAAGGCCTGCACTCAATAAAGATAGAGAGTTCTGTCTCTCTTTGGTTTTTTTTTCTCATTTGAACACCCCCAGACAGACTGTGTAATGTTGTGGTTGTAGGTGTAGGCAGCTCAAGCAGTAACCATAGCGACAGAGGCATGGTTAAGTTTTTGGGTAGGTAGTTTTTCACACGTTTCTTAGTGCTGACTTCTCTCACCAGCCTTCACAGTTATCAGAACAAAACATTCTGGTCCATTTTCCTGCTCTGACAGTACGACTCACAAACCACATTTTTACAATAAACCAGCATGTTTTTTTAAATTCAGACCTGGCATCCCCTGCAAGATTTTAAGCTATATATGCGTCTGTGTGTGTGTGTGTGTACACACACACACACGTGGACAAAATTGTTGGTACCGCTCTGTTAATGAAAGAAAAACCCACAATGGTCACAGAAATAACTTGAATCTGACAGAAGTGGTAATAAATAAAAATTCTATGAAAATTAACCAGTGAAAATCAGACAATGCTTTTGAATTGTGGTTCAACAGAATTATTTTAAAAAACAAACTCATGAAACAGGCCTGGACAAAAATCATGGTACCCTTAACTTAATATTTTGTTGCACAACCTTTTGAGGCAATCACTGCAATCAAACAATTTCTGTAACTGTCAATGAGACTTTTGCACCTCTCAGCAGGTATTTTGGCCCACTCCTCATGAGCAAACTGCTCCAGTTGTCTCAGGTTTGAAGGGTGCCTTCTCCAGACGGCGTTTCAGCTCCTTCCACAGATGTTCAATAGGATTTAGATCGGGGCTCATAGAAGGCCACTTTAGAATAGTCCAATGTTTCGCTCTTAGCCATTCTTGGGTGTTTTTAGCTGTGTGTTTTGGGTCATTATCCTGTTGCAAGACCCATGACCTGCGACCAAGCTGTCTGACACTGGGAAGCACATTTCTCTCTAGAATACTTTGATTAGTTTAGTTTATTTAAAAAGGGACAATGCAATTTCATAAAACACATGATTACACATGGTTAAAAAAGCCAGAATTAGCCAAAAGGCTAGTTTTCATCTGTAGTCCCCTGGCCAAGATGTAAAAAAGCAGTAAAATGCATCTACAAGAAAAAAAAAACATGGTTAGACATTTAAGAGGGCACTAATGTAACAAATAACATATACATAAACTGTACATTTAATCACAACATCAAAGATCACAACAGACTTATCTTTTAGTGTTGGCAGCTGTAGGTGTTTATAAGCCACATTTTCAATTTTTTTGTGAAGGCCTTGTATGTTGTAAGCAGTTTAACCTCCTCAGGTACTGAGTTCCACTCATTAGCGCTCCTCACTGACCAGGCCGACTTACTGAAAGTACTCCTGCGCAGAGGAATGAACCCGTCACCTCTGACAGAGCCTCGAGTGACATGCTCAGAGCTGTTTCTTTGGCTGATGAACTCTGCCAGAGGATCTGGAGCCAAATCATGCAGTACTTTATAAATCAAATTTAAATTTGCAAATGTATGAAGACTATCCCAATTTAAAAGACTGTATTTTTTTTTTAAATTGCACAATGATGATAATGCCTAGGTTTTTTATCCATAACTTTAACTGCTTGTTTGTACAAAACTTCCAATGGTTTTTTTGCACTCAAACCCGCCTGGGACCAGCTAGTTAGGCAATAGTTGAAGTGACTGAGAATCATTGAATGCAAGTATATTTTTGCGGCTTCAGTTGACATTTCATTTCGAATTGCATGAAAATTTGCAAGATTTAACTTGATTTTTTTTTTATTTTTTTATTTTTTTTTACACAATTTAGCAATATGGGCTTTAAAGGAAAGCTGTGAATCTACTGTATTATTAACCCAAGATATTTATATTGGCTAAAAATTTGTATTTTTCCTCCATTAACATGCATGTCAGGGTCAGGTGACATTTATTTTAGTGAAATACATGCCTACAGTTTTAGAAACATTTAACTGTAGACAGCACTCCTGCAACCAAGTTGTGACACAGGACATTGTTTTAGCAACAGTGTCTTTGGAGCAACCATGAACAAAAAAAAACCTGTCGTCTGCATACATTAAGCATTCATCTTCAGGACAAACAGTGGGCAAATCATTAATATAAAGACTAAATAAAAGGGGGCCTAATACTGATCCCTGAGGAACTCCAGAAGTTAGCCTAAGAGAATCAGATCTGCAGTTGTTAACTGATACAGATTGTGTTTGATCATGCAGATATGATTCAATCCACCTCACAGCATTGTGAGAAAAGTTAAATTTAAAGAGATTGGTAAGAAGAACAGAGTGATTTACTGTATTGAATGCTTTCCTGAGGTCCAAAAACACCGCCCCTACAACTCCACCCTTATCAAGAAAAGATTTTATTTTCTCAGTGAAGAGGCATGTAGACATTTCAGTGGATTGCTTGGATCTGAAACCAAACTGCATGGCATGGAGAGAGGGGGAACTACTGTTTAAATAATGGGCAATCTGCTCTGCCACCCATTTTTCTGCAATTTTGGAAATGGCCGGAAGAATGCTTATTGGTAGGTAGTTAAGCAGAAAAGTTGAGTCACCGGATTTAAAAACAGGGATAACAATAGCAGAGTTCCAGGCCTTTGGAAAATGGCCAGATGAAATTGAAAGATTAATGATTGAGGCAACAGGAGTGGCGACAGCTGAACCCAAATCTTTGAGCATGTTCGTGTCCATTCCAAAAACATCCTTTGCTTTAGATGGTTTGAGTGATTGAAATAAATCGATAACTTTGGTCTCAGTAATATTTGTAATAGTAAAAGACTGCGTTGCAGACAATGCAGGGTATTCCTTCCTTTGTTTTACTATAAACTTATCAGAGATTTCTGACACAGATTCAATAAAGTAGTTGTTAAAAGCATCAGCCATCACTTGAGGTTCCGTCAAGATGTTTCCATTTAATTGAATTTGCATTAGTTTTGCTTTTTGGGGAATCACCCAATAGTTTTTTGATATAATTCCAGGTTATTTTAGAATTTCCCCTTGCACTATTCAAAACAGTAATGAAAATGGTCCTAATTTGGCTCGAGAAATACCCATTACGGCACCTACGGGTGATACAATAAGCAAAAACACTGCTATAAAAGGCTCCATTTTCATAAAGAACACAGACGAGAGAGAGGTCATTGAAATTGTTAAATCGTTTAAAAGTAAGACATCTGCGGACTGTGATGGTATTGACATACTCTTAGTCAAAACTATTATTGAATGCTTAGTGAAACCACTGACGTATATTTGTAACCTGTATCTCCAAGCAGGTATATTTCCCAATGCAATGAAAATAGCTAAAGTAATTCCGATATACAAGACGGGTGACAGAGGGGAACTTTCAAACTATAGACCAATTTAACTATTGCCTTAATTTTCCAAGATACTTGAAAAAATATTCTGTGAGAGAACTGACAACTTCATAATGAAGAATAATTTATTGTGTGAGCAGCAATGTGGGTTCAGACACAAGAGGACAACTGCATTTGCTCTAATGGAATTTATAGAAAAAATATCAACTGCCGTTGAAAATAAAGAGTATTCAGTTGGGGTATTCCTGGATCTTAAAAAAAGCATTTGATACAGTGGATCACAATTTATTATTAAAGAAACTACAAAATTGTGGTATTAGGGGGGTAGCACTATCCTGGTTAAGTAGTTACTTAAAGAATAGATATCAGTATGTATGTGTTGGTAACAAAAACTCACGGTTACTGAAGGTTACTTGTGGAGTCCCACAGGGTTCAGTTTTGGGGCCATTGTTATTCTATATGAATATAAATGATATATGTAAAGTCTCGGAAAAAATGGATTTAATATCGTTTGCTGATGACACTAATCTATTATGTAGTGGAAGCAATTTGGAACAACTTTTGGATACACTCAAAGGAATTAGGAAAGCTCAAATTGTGGTTTGATTCAAACAAATTAACGCTCAATTTAAGTAAGACAAAATTTATAGTTTTTAACAACCATCACAACAACTTAGTATCTAAACTCGGTGTAAATGGTGTAGAGATTGAAAGGGTATCCAAAACTAAATTTCTTGGAGTAATAATTGATAATAAACTGTGTTGGAAGTCACATATTAATTACATTAAAGGTAAAATATCTAAATCAATCGCAATACTACACAGAGCGAAATATTTGTTGAATCAACCCACATTATATACTTTGTATCATTCATTAATACTCCCATACATGACATATTGTACTGAAGTATGGGGAAATGCATATAAAACAAACATATATCCAGTCTTTATGCTTCAGAAGAGAGCTATTAGAATAATAAACAAAGCTGCTTACAGGGAACCAACAAACCCACTTTTTCTTAAATTAAAAGCTCTCAAGTTGAAAGATCTGGTTGACTTTAAAACTGCAGTAATAATGTTTAAAGTGAAGACAAGATAAGCCTTTATTAGTCCCACAATGGGGAAATTCCAGGACTGCAACAGCACAGGGATAGCAACACTCAGAGCAACAATCAGAAGGCAAGAAAAAACAAGAGCAGCGAGTATACATATGTACATATAAACATAAATATATAGACACACAGTGCAGAGCATTGTAGCTAGATGGAATAAATATATAAACACAGTGCAGAGCATTGTAGCTAGATGGAATAAATATGTGAATATACTGTATAGTCACACACACGGTGTGGAGTGTTGTAGCTAGATGGAATAAATACGTAAATATATAAACAGTGCGGAGCATTGTTGCTAGATGGAATAAATATGTAAATATATAAACACAGTGCGGAGCATTGTCGCTAGATGGAATAAATATGTAAATATATAAACACACAGTGCGGAGCATTGTAGCTAGATGGAATAAATATGTAACTAGAAACGCACTCGGAGAGCGCAGCCCTCCGCCAAGCGCCACAGTTCCCCCCATACAGTGTTTAACATCATAAATATTAATCCTACATTTATTTTGTCTAACTTTATAGATTCCTTGACCATGAAAAAAAATGCCATTCACAAGTGGCATATATTAGCTATACTGTGATGCTTGTTTTGGGTTTTTTTTCCAAGTGTTCTGACGGATCACCACCAAAATCTAATCATCTGTAGGATACCCCATTTGTGACGATCTCTGAAAATTTCATGAAAATCCATCCATAACTTTTTGAATTATCTTGCTAACAAACAAGCAGACAGACAGACAAACCAACGCTGATGAAAACATAACCTCCTTGGCGGAGGTAAATATATAAACACACACAGTGCGGAGCATTGTAGCTAGATGGAATAAGTATGTAAATATATAAACACAGTGTGGAGCATTGTTGCTAGATGGAATAAATATATAAACACACACACACACAGTGCGGAGCATTGTAGCTAGATGGAATAAGTATGTAAATATATAAACACAGTGTGGAGCATTGTTGCTAGATGGAATAAATATATAAACACACACACACACAGTGCGGAGCATTGTAGCTAGATGGAATGAAACAGCATAACCGTCTACTTAGTTATTCTACATGGTATGATTATGTACCCATATATATTGTCACCCTCCATAGCTACCGGTATTTTCCTAGAAGAATCTATCACTGCCCGCAAATATCCAAAAGCTGTTCCAAATAAGGGAGAAACAATATCATTTCAGAGGAACATGTATATTTCAAAAACCTTCAGTGAGAACTACCACCAAGCAACACTGTGCTTCAGTGTAAGGAGTCAGATTATGGAACGATTTTGGATCTGAATTAAAATCATGTACAACGCTTGGACAATTTAAACAAAAACTAAAGGAAGAAATACTCCAAACATATATACAAGATGACATGTAAAATCACATAAGGATTGTCATATCCACTCTGTGTTGTGTTGTTGCTTAGTTTTTTTTTTTGTCACATTTTGTCTTAGCTTCGTTCCGAATTGTAATCGCTCTTGTTTTGTTTTTCTTTTGAATTCTTGGATGGAATATGGGTGGGCAATATAAGCTGCGGCTTCAGCCATCACCCATTTCGGATAACTTATGTCTGTCTGTCTGTCTGTTGGTTAGCAAGATAACTCAAAAAGTCTTGGACAGATTTCCATGAAACTTTCAGGCGTTGTTGGAAATGGTACAAGGAAGAACTGATTAAATTTTGGGGGTGATCCGGATCACCGTCTGGATACAGGAATTTTTTAAAGCATTCTTTAACACTGTGACATACGGCTATTTTCAACATGTGCGCAGGCGCAATGGAGGGCGCTGGTCATCGTGTCTGACCAACATAAACTCCGCGTTCTTCAACGTTTTAGGCACAAAAGCATGCAGAAAACACTGGTGGGCTGGGCCCGCCACCGTGCCTGTGTTTGCGCGACGCTGCAAAAGCTGAGACGGGCAGCTGTCCGCCGCCGGATTATTTGGCAGAAATTCCCCAGCCAGCCATAGGCGCTGCGCAAAAACGAGCTGCTCGGCAGTGTGCTGTGTGCCTGTGTTTGCGCAACGCTGCAAAAGCTCAGACGGCCAGCTGTCCGCCACTGGATTATTTGGCAGAAATTCCCCGGTCAGCCATAGTAGCTCCGCAAAAAGAAGCTCTCTGTTGGGGAAGTTTCCAAATCATCTTTGGCCGCGGAGCGCAACCCCAATAAAGATAAAGATTAGATGTACCACGAAGGTCGAGTGCAAGCAAGATGTTTGTGTCTGTGAACATTCCGTCTTTTGGCGAGTTGATACGTAACAATGTTTACAGTTTGATGAGAAGGTTGCTGCCATGTAACAATCATCTTATATCAGCAATTGTCAACTCGTCACTCACACTTCACTCCAGCGTTTGGAAGTGGTGGCGTTCCATTTTATACTGAGTCCAATATTGTATGTTATTGTTGTTACAAGACCGCCGACTGTCTGCTGATCTGTATATACTTTTATTTATTTTCTACTCCTTTTAGTTCTGCATTTAATATGAACCTTGAGTTTGAAATAAACGTTTGAATTTTGAATAAAACCCACGCCAACCCGTCTACCTAATTGGCATCTGTCAGTGAAGCCCTCAGTGCTGCTTTCAGTGATCTAAAACGCTCACATAACCCATTGGCCTGTGGGTTGTACGCAGTTGTGTCATGACTTTTGTTTTTTCTTTTGAATTCTTGGATGGAACATGGGTGCCCAATATAAGCTGCGGATTCAGCCATCACATATTTCAGATAACTTATGTTGAACTGTATAATCAGAGGAGCTATTGTCTAATTTGACCTTGTTGGATTTTATTACCCCCTTTGTTATATTATTCACTTTCTTTTAACCTGTACTCTTAATCTATTCGAAATAAAGATTAATTCATTCATTCATTCAATTGCAACGCCCCCAGCCTGGGAGTTTGCAGATGCAGGACATGGACACAACACCAACACTTCAGTTTATTACCTCTGCCAAGGAGGTAATGCTTTTACTACTGAACCACTAATCCTAACATTGTGAATCCAATTGCTACTCAGATGTTTTCATGGTCAAGGAATCTGACAACGTACACACAAACACTGTATGGGGGGAACTGTGGCGCTTGGTGGAGGTCTGCGCTCTCCGAAGTGCTTTTCTAGTTGTTTAATTTGACCTTGTTGGATTTTTTCCCCTTTGTTATATTATTCGGTTTCTTTTTAATCTTTACTTTTAATCTATCTGAAATAAAGATTCATTCATTCAAAAAAAGTCAGCTTTAGATTTTCTTATTTCTTTCTCTACCCTATTTCTCAATGAAATAAATTGGTGCCTGTTGTGTCCTGATTTAACTAACAACTTCAAAAAGTGATCTCGTTCTTTCATCAATTTCAGAATAAATTTGTTTAACCAAAGAAGGCCATTCTTTCTAGCTTTTAGTTTAATTATCCGTGTAAATTGTATAATAATTTGTTGTATTTTGTTGGCAAATTTACAACAATCCTCATCTAAATTTTTGCCAACGAGTAATTCATCCCAATTTACTTCTTGAATTGAATCTTGAAAATTTTGTTGTTCCTGTTTTGGTATCCTATAGAATTCAGTGGCGGCCAAGGATTTGAAGTGCTTTTTATTTAATTTTCTTGTGACCATTATAAGATTGTGATCAGACAATCCTGTGAGCATACTGTATGACTTCAAGATCCTTTCTGGCCTATTAGTAAAAGCTAGATCAATCCGAGTGCTAGTGGAGTTTGTGATTCTCGTAGGGCCATTAATTACCTGAGTCATATCCATGTCATCCATAACCTTTTTCAGATTTTTCCTAACTTTGTTGACTTCCCAATTAACATTTAGGTCACCCATTATTATTACCTCTTTTGCAAAATTAAGTTGTTTAAAATTTCCAGCTTTTCATAAAAATCTACGTTTGATGAAGGAGGCCTATAAATAACTACAAGAATAAAAGACATTTGCTGTGACAAAGAAACAGTTAGTCCAAGAAATTCCAGTCCATTCTCATCCGTAACATGTATCTCATTACAATTAAAAGTATCCTTGGCATAAATCATAACGCCTCCTCCCTTAGAACCCTGTCTGTCTTTTCTAAACATTTTATAACCAGGTACAGATAGTATTGCTGAGGGCGAAGATTCACGGAGCCATGTCTCAGATAAGCAAAGAAAGTCAATATTTGAATCAATGAGAAGATGATGAAGCTGATCACTTTTTGTTAGAATACTTCGTGTATTTAAGTGTGCACAAAGAATGCCTTTTGGTTTATGTGCTGAGTCACATATTAATTTAGAGTTATTAACAGTTTGAAACACCCTGAATTTCCGGTGTTTTAATATTGCGGGATTTGGCAGCCTCCTATTTCTTTTATTGGCAATGTTTGCACATAGTGAAGGCCCGGCTGGTGTTGGTAAAGATTCAGTTAGAGGTGATGATGACTCAAATATCAACTGAAGTGGCCCGGCTATTATTGAAGGTGATTCGACTGGCTGCAATGTAGGTCCAGCTGACTGTGTTGTTAGCCCAGGTCCAAACCCAGCTGGCAGGGGTGAGAACACAGCAAAGTTGGAAGCCCAGTTGGCAGAGATGGAGATCCAGCAAGCAGAGGTGGAGGCCCAGCTAGCAGAGGTGGAGGCCCAGCTAGCAAAGCTGGAGGCCCAGCTAGCAAAGTTGGAGGCCCAGTTGGCAGAGATGGAGGCCCAGTTGGCAGAGATGGAGATCCAGCTAGCAGAGGTGGAGGCCCAGCTAGCAATGGTGTTAGCCCAGCCAGCAGAGGCGGAAGCCCAGCTTGCAATGATGTTAGCCCAGTTAGAGGTGGAGGCACAGCTAATGATGGTGTTGGCCCAGGTAGCAATGGTAAAGGCCCAGATAGCAGAGGTGGAGACCCAGCTAGCAAAGGTGGAGGCCCAGCTGGCACTGGCCCAGGGTTTAATTCAACATCACCAGCCAAAAGAAGTATCCGCAAGAAATTAAAAACACCCAGGAGTGGTTTGCCTGTAACAAACAGCCTGTTCCTGCTCACCTGGGGGTGGCCTGGCACGGCCATAGTCCAATACCCTTGTGAATAGCATGTGCTGACTCCATCTGGCTGGATACAAGGTTAGAGTGTCCCTTTTTCTTGGACAGGTTGAACTTAGCAGAAGAAAGAGAATTATCCAAACAACAGAGGAGTACACTGATATCACAATCCACGGTCCAATTTGCTCTTTAGATGACTTTTTAAGTAAACACACAGGACTTGCCAAACTGTGTGTCTGCACCCCGGCAGCCATTTTGTCTGGAATTTACACATGATATGATAGTCTTGAGATTTCATTGTACCCTGCACAGATTCAAGACACCCTGTGCCAGATGCAGCAAAGCAGCCCCACAACATAACAGAACCTCCTCCATGTTTCACAGTAGGGACAGTGTTCTTTTCTTGGTATGCTTCATTTTTGCGTCTGAACATAGAGCTAATGTGCCTTGCCAAAAAGTTCCAGTTTTGTCTCGTCTGTCCATAGGACATTCTCCCAGAAGCTTTGTGGCTTGTCAACATGCAATTTGGCAAATTCCAGTCTGGCTTTTTTATGATTTGTTTTCAACAGTGGTATCCTCCTTGGTCGTCTCCCATGAAGTCCACTTTGGCTCAAACAACGACGGATGGTGCAATCTGACACTGATGTACCTTGACTTTGGAGTTCACCATGAATGTGTTTAGAGGTTGTTCTGGGCTCTTTTGTTACCATTCGTATTATCCGTCTCCTCCTGCGGCCACATCCAGGGAGGTTGGTTACAGTCCTGTGGATCTTAAATTTCTGAATAATATGTGCAACTGTAGTCACAGGAACATCAAGCTGCTTGGAGATGGTCTTATAGCCTATACCTTTAACATGCTTGTCTATAATTTTCTTTCTAATCTCCTGAGACAAATCTCTCCTTTGCTTCCTCTGGTCCATGTTTAGTGTGGTACACACCATGTCACCAAACAGCACAGTGACTACTTGTCACCCTTTAAATAGGCCAACTGACTGATTACAAGTTTGTAGACACCTGTGATGTTAGAGGACACATCTTGGTTGGTTGAACATGTCCCTATGGTCACATTATTTTCAATTTTTTCTAGGGGTACCATCATTTTTGTCCAGGCCTGTTTCATGAGTTTGTTTTTTAAAGTTCTGTTGAACCACAATTCAAAAGCACCGTCTGATTTTCATTGGTTAATTTTCATAGAATTTTTATTTATTACCACTTTTGTCAGATTATTTCTGTGACCATTGTGGGTTTTTCTTTCATTAACAGAGGGGTACCAACAATTTTGTCCACTTTTGTCTGATCAAACAAATTTGAACATTAGACAAAGATAACACAAGTAAACACAAAACGCAGTTTTAAATGAAGGCGTTTATTATTAAAGGTAAAAAAAAAAAAAAATCTTACATGGACCTGTGTGAAAAAGTGATTGCTCCCCCTGTTAAAACATAAATTAACTGTGGTTTACCATATCTTTGGAAAGCTGAGTTCAATTTCTCTAGCCACACCCAGGCCTGATTACTGCCACACCTGTTCTCAATCAAGAAATCATTTAAATAGGACCTGCATGACAAAGTGAAGTAGACCAATCGATCCTCAAAAGCTGGACATCATGCTGCAATCCAAAGAAATTCGAGAACAAATGAGAAATGAAGAAGTAATTGAGATCTATCAGTCTGGAAAAGTTTATAAAGCCATTTCTAAAGCTTTGGGACTCCACTGAACCACAGTGACAGTCATTATCCACAAATGGTGAAAACATGGAACAGTGGTGAACCTTCACAGGAGTGGCCGGCTGACCAAAATTACCCCAAGAGCACAGCGATGACTCATCCAAGAGGTCACAAAAGACCCCACAACAACATCCAAAGAACTGCAGGTCTCACTTGCCTCAGTTAAGGTCAGTGTTCATGACTCCACCATAAGAAGGAGACTGAGCAAAAATGGCCTGCATGGCAGAGTTCCAAGATGAAAACCACTGCTGAGCAAAAAGAACAAAGGCTTGTCTCAGTTTTGCCAGAAAACATCTTGATGATCCCCAAGACTTTTGGGAAAATACTCTGTGGACTCACGAGACAAAAGTTGAACTTTTTGGAAGCTATTACATTACATCCGGTGTAAAAGTAACATTATTTCAGAAAAGGAACATCATACCAACAGTAAAATATGGTGGTGGTAGTGTAATGTCTGGGGCCGTTTTGCTGCTTCAGGACCTGGACGACTCGCTGTGGTAAATGGAACCATGAATTCTGCTGTCTAGCAAAAAATCCTGAAGGAGAATGTCCAGCCATCTGTTCGTGACCTCAAGCTGAAGCGCACTTGGGTTCTGCAGCAGGACAATGATCCAAAACACACCAGCAAGTCCACCTCTGAATGGCTTAAGAAAAACAAAATGAAGACTTTGGAGTGGCCTAGTCAAAGTTCTGACCTGAATCCAATTGAGATGCTGTGGCATGCCCTTAAAAAGGCAATTCATGCTCAAAAACCCTCCAATGTGGCTGAATTACAACAATTCTGCAAGGATGAGCAGGCCAAAATTCCTCCACAAGCTGTAAAAGACTCATCGCCAGTTATTGCAAATGCTTGATTGTAGTTGTTGCTGCTAAGGGTGGCCCAACCAGTTATTAGGTTTAGGGGGCAATCACTTTTTCACACATGGCCACGTAGATTTGGATTTTTTTTTTTTTTTTTGCCTTGATTTAACACCTTCATTTAAAAACTACATTTTGTGTTTACTTGTGCTATCTTTGTCTAATATTCAAATTTGTTTGATCTGAAGCATTTAAGTGTGACATACAAAAAAATGAGAAATCAGGAAGGGGGGCAACACTTTTTCACACCACTGTGTGTGTGTGTGTGTGTGTGTGTGTGTGTGTGTGTGTGTGTGTGTGTGTGTGTGTGTGTGTGTGTGTGTGTGTGTGCGCGCGCACAGGTACATCTCAAAAAATTACAATATCATGGAAAAAGTAAAACATTTTTTGTCACTCATTTCAGAAAGTGAAACCCACATATTATATAGATTCATGACAGAGTGACCATAATCATCAAAATTTCAACAAATAAAGGCTTGAAATATTTCACTCTGTGTAATGAATCTATATATGGGTTTCACTTTCTGAAATGAGTAACAAAAAATGTTGAACTTTTCCATCCATCCATCCATCCATCGTCTACCGCTTTTCCGGAGGTCCGGGTCGCGGAGGCAGCAGTTCAAGCAGAGAAGCCCAGACTTCCCTCTCCCCAGCCACCTGCTCCAGCTCTTCAGAGGGGATACCAAGGCGTTCCCAGACTAGCTGGGAGACATAGTCTCTCCACCGAGTCCTGGGTCTGCCCCGGGGTCTCCTCCCAGTGGGACGTGCCTGAAACACCTCAAGTGGGAGGCGTCCAGGAGGCATCCTAATCAGATGCCCATACCACCTCAACTGACTCCTTTCAATGTGGAGGAGCAGCGGTTCTACTCTGAGCCTCTCCCGGATGACTGAGCTCCTCACCCTATCTCTGAGGGTGAGTCCAGCAATCCTACGGAGAAAGCTCATTTCAGCCGCTTGTATCCGCGATCTCGTTCTTTCGGTCATTACCCAAAGCTCGTGACCATAGGTGAGAGTAGGAACGTAGATTGACTGGTAAATCGACAGCTTTGCCTTAGAACTAAGCTCCCTCTTCACCACAACAGACCGGTACAACGTCCGCATCACTGCAGATGCTGCTCCAATCCGTCTGTCGATCTCTCGCTCCATTTTCCCCTCACTCGTGAACAAGACCCCAAGATACTTAAACTCCTCCACTTGGGGCAGGAGCCTGTCCCCAACCCGGAGAGGACAATCCACCTTTTTCCGGCTGAGGACCATGGACTCGGACTTGGAGGTGCTGATTCTCATCCCAGCCGCTTCACACTCAGCGGCAAACCGTCCCAGCAAGAGCTGTAGGTCATTGCTGGATGAAGCCAACAGGACAACATCATCTGCAAACAACAGAGATGAGATCCTGTGGTCACCAAGCATGACACCCTCCATTCCCTGGCTGCGCCTAGAAATCCTGTCCATAAAAATTATGAACAGGACCGGTGACAAAGGGCAGCCCTGGCGGAGTCCAACTCTCACTGGGAATGACTCCGACCGAGTGTTGGCAATGCGAACTAAACTCTCACAACGGTCGTACAGAGACCGAATAGCTCGTAACAACAAGCCCGATACCCCATACTCCCGAAGCACCCCCCACAAAAATCCACGAGGGACGCGGTCAAATGCCTTCTCCAAGTCCACAAAACACATGTAAACTGGTTGGGCAAACTCCCACGAACCCTCAAGAATTCTCGAGAGGGTAAAGAGCTGGTCCGATGTGCCACGGCCAGGACGAAAACCACATTGCTCCTCCTGAATCCGAGGTTCGACCAACGGCCGGACTCTCCTCTCCAATACCTTGGCATAGACCTTCCCAGGGAGGCTGAGGAGTGTGATCCCTCTAAAGTTGGAGCACACCCTCCGGTCCCCTTTTTTGAAGAGAGGAACCACCACCCCGGTTTGCCATGCCAAAGGCACTGCCCCCGACCTCCACGCAATGTTGCAGAGGCGTGTCAACCATGACAACCCAACAACATCCAGGGCCTTGAGGTACTCGGGGCGAATCTCGTCCACCCCCGGGGCCCGGCCACCAAGGAGATTTTTAACCACCTTGGCGACCTCAGCCCCTGTGATAGGCGAGTCATCCCCCTCGTCCCCAAACCCTGCTTCCTCTGTGGAAGGCGTATCAGTGGGATTGAGGAGATCCTCGAAGTATTCCTTCCACCGCCCGACGATATCCCCAGTTGAAGTCAACAGTGTCCCATCCGCACCATACACAGTGTGGACGGGGAGCTGCTTTCCCCTCCTGAGCCGCCGAACAGTTTGCCAGAATCTCTTTGAAGCCGACCGAAAGTCTTGTTCCATGGCCTCACCGAACTCCTCCCATACCCGGGTTTTTGCTTCAGCAACCACCCGAGCTGCACTCCGCTTGGCCTGCCGGTACACCTCAGCTGCTTCGGGAGTCCCACAAGCCAACCAAGCTTGATAGGACTCCTTCTTCAGCTTAATGGCCCCCCTCACCACTGGTGTCCACCACTTGGTTCGGGGGTTGCCACCACGAGATGCACCGACCACCTTGCGGCCGCAGCTCTGGGCTGCCGCTTCAACAACAGAGGTGGAGAACATGGCCCATTCAGACTCCATGTCTCCAGACTCCCTCGGAATGTGGTTGAAGTTCTTCCGGAGGTGGGAGTTGAAGACCTCCCGGACAGGGGCCTCAGCCAGACGCTCCCAGCACACCCTCACTATACGTTTGGGTCTACCAGGTCTGAATGGCTTCCTCCCCTGCCATCGGATCCAACTCACCACCAGGTGGTGATCAGTTGACAGCTCTGCACCTCTCTTTACTCGGGTGTCCAAGACATACGGTCGCAGGTCTGATGATACGATAACAAAATCGATCATCGACCTGCGGCCTAGGGTGTCCTGGTGCCAGGTGCACATATGGACACCCTTATGCTTGAACATGGTGTTCGTTATAGACAGACTGTGGTTAGCACAGAAGTCCAATAACTGAACACCACTCGGGTTCAGATCGGGCAGGCCGTTCCTCCCAATCACCCCCCTCCAGGTTTCACTGTCGTTGCCCACGTGCGCATTGAAGTCCCCCAGTAGGACAATGGAGTCTCCAGGAGGAGCACCCTCCAGCACCCCAGTCACAGACTCCAAAAAGGGTGGGTACTCTGAAACATCATTTGGTGCATAGGCACAAATGATGGTCAGGACCCGTTTCCCAACCCGAAGGCGCAGGGAAGCAACCCTTTCGTCCACCGGGGAAAACTCCAATATAGAGGCAGCAAGGTGGGGCGATACAAGAATACCTACCCCTGCTCGTCGCCTCTCGCCCGGGGCAACTCCAGAAAAGGCCAAGCTCCAGCCCCTCTCCAGGAGACTGGTTCCGGAACCGGAGCTGTGTGTTGAGGTGAGGCCAACTATATCTAGCCGGTATCGCTCAATCTCGTACACCAGCTCAGGCTCCTTCCCCACCAGAGAGGTGACATTCCACGTACCAAAAGCCAGTTTAGAAAGCTTGGGATCAGTCCGCCAAGGTCTCCGCCTTTGACTGCCACCTAATCCACATAGCACCGGACTTCCATGATCCCTCCTGCAGGTGGTGAACCTACTGGAGGGCGGACCCATGTAACTCCTTCGGGCTGAGCCCGGCCGGGTCCCATGGGTGGAAACCCGGCCACCAGACGCTAGCCTTCGAGCCCCTCCCCCAGGCCTGGCTCCAGGGTGGGGCCCCGGTAACCCCATACCGGGCGGGGTACACTGAATCCTTGATATACAATTTATCATGAGAGTCTGTTGGATCGTTCTTCGTCTGGCCCTTCACCCAGGACCAGTTTGTCTTGGGAGACCCTATCAGAGGCAAATTGCCCCGGACAACATAGCTCCTGGGATCACTGGGGCACGCAAACCCCCCCACCACGATAAGGTGACGATCCATGAGGGGGTCATTTCAGAAAGTGAAACCCACATATTATATAGATTCATGACAGAGTGACCATAATCATCAAAATTTCAACAAATAAAGGCTTGAAATATTTCACTCTGTGTAATGAATCTATATATGGGTTACACTTTCTGAACTTTCACTTTCTGAACTTGTTGAACTTTTCATGATGTTCTATTTTTTTGAGATGTACGTGTGTGTGCGCATGCGTGTGTATATATAAAATATACAGTATCTCAAAAGTGAGTACACCCCTCACATTTTTGTAAATTTTTTTTGTCTTTTCATTGGACAACACTGAAGATATGATACTTTGATATAATGTAGTCAGTGTACAGCTTGTATAACAGTGTAAATTTGCTGTCCCCTCAAAATAACTCAACACACAGCCATTAATGTCTAAACTGCTGGCAACAAAAATGAGTACACCCCTAAGTGAAAATCTCCAAATTGTGCCCAATTAGCCATTTTCCCTCCCCGGTGTCATGTGACTCAGTGTTAGAAGGTCTCAGGTGTGAATGGGGAGCAGATTTGTTAAATTTGGTGTTATCGTTCTCACACTCTTTCATACTGGTCACTGGAAGTTCAACATGGCACCTCATGGCAAAGAACTCTCTGAGGATCTGAAAAAAAGAATTGTTGCTCTACATAAAGGCTATATCTATAAGAAGACTGCCAACAGACTGAACTGAGCTGCAGCACGGTGGCCAAGACCATATAGCGGTTTAACAGGGCAGGTTCCATTCAGAACAGGTCTCGCCATTGTCGACTAAAGAAGTTGAGTGCACGTGCTCAGTGTGATATCCAGAGGTTGTCTTTTGAAAATAGACAAATGGAGTGCTGCCAGCATTGCTGCAGAGTTTGAAGGGGTGGGGGGGTCAGCCTGTCAGTGCTCAGACCATACGCTGCACACTGCATCAAATTGGTCTATATGGTTGTTGTCCCAGAAGGAAGCCCCTTTTAAAGATGATGCACAAGAAAGCCTGCAAACAGTTTGCTGAAGACAAGCAGACTAAGGACATGGATTACTTGAACCATGTCCTGTGGTCTGATGAGACCAACATAAACTTATTTGGTTCAGATGGTGTCAAGCGTGTGTGGCAGCAACCAGGTGAGGAGTACAAAGACAAGTGTTTCTTGCCTACAGTCAAGCATGGTGGTGGAAAAGACATGGTTTGGGGCTGCATGAGTACTGCCGGCACTGGGGAGCTACAGTTCATTGAGGGAACCATGAATGCCAACATGTACCTGTGACATACTGAAGCAGAGCATGATCCCCTCCCTTCAGAAACTGGGCCGCAGGGCAGTATTCCAACATGATAACGACCCTAAACATTCCTCCAAAATGACCACTGCCTTGCTAAAGAAACTGAGGATAAAGTTGATGGACTGACCAAGCATGTCTCCGGACCCAAACCCTATTGAGCATCTGTGGGGGATCCTCAAACGGGAAGTGGAGGAGTGCAAGGTCTCCAACATCCACCAGCTCTGTGATGTCATCATGGAGGAGTGGAAGAAGATTCCAGTGGCAACCTGTGAAGCTCTAGTGAACTCCATGTCCAAGAGAATTAAGGTAGTGATGGAAAATAATGGCCTCACAAAATATTGACACTTTAGGCATTTTCACTTAGGGGTGTACTCAGTTTTGTTGCCAGTGGTTTAGACATTAATGGCTGTGTGTTGAGTTATTTTGAGAGGACAGCAAATTTACCCTGTTATACAAGCTGTACACTGACTACTTTACATTGTATCAAAGTGTCTTATCTTCAATGTTGTCCCATGAAAAGATGTAATATTGACAAAAATATGAGGGGTGTACTCACTTTTGTGAGATACTGTTTTTCACTCACACACACGCGCACACACACACAAACACATACACACACAGTGGTGTGAAAAAGTGTTTGCCCCCTTCAAGAGTTTGCGATAACTGGCAATGAGTCTTTTATAACGATGTGGAGGAATTTTGGCCCACTTATCTTTGCAGAATTAACTGGGTGTGGCTAGAGAAACTGAACTCAGCTTTCCAAAGATGTGATAAACCACAGTTAATTTACAGTGCATCCGGAAAGTATTCACAGTGCTTCACTTTTTTCACATTTGATTTTGTTACAGCCGTATTCCAAAAGGGATTAAATTCATTTTTTTTCCTCAAAATTCTACACACAACACTCCATAATGACAATGTGAAAAAAGTTTTGAGATATTTGCAAATTTATCAAAAATAAAAAAACTAAGAAATCACATGTACATAAGTATTCACAGCCTTGGCTCAATACTTTGTTGATGCACCTTTGGCAGCAATTACAGCCTCAAGATTTTTTTAATATGATGCCACAAGCTTGGCACACCTATCTTTGGGCAGTTTGGCCCATTCCTCTTTGCAGCACTTCTCAAGCTCCATCAGGTTGGATCAGAAGCATCGGTGCACAGCCATTTTCAGATGTCTCCGGAGATGTTCAATTGGATTCAAGTCTGGGCTCTGGCTGGGCCACTCAAGGACATTCACAGAGTTGTCCTGAAGCCACTCCTTTGATATCTTGGCTGTGTGCTTAGAGTCGTTGTCCTGCTGAAAGATGAACCGTCACCCCAGTCTGAGGTCAAGAGCGCTGTGGAGCAGGTTTTCATCCAGGATATGTCTGTACATTGCTGCATTCATCTTTCCCTCTATCCTGACTAGTCTCCCAGTTCCTCCCACTGAAAAACATCCCCACAGCAAGGTGCTGCCACCACCATTGTCATGGTTATGAGTGGTGTCTGGTTTCCTCCAAACACGGTGTCTGTCATTCACGCCAAAGAGTTTAATCTTTGTCTCATCAGACCAGAGAATTTTGTTTCTCACAGTCTGACAGTCCTTCAGGCGCCTTTTGACAAACTCCAGGCGGGCTTCCATGTGCCTTTTACGAAGGAGTGGCTTCCGTCTGGCCAGTCTACCATACAGGCCTGATTGGTGGATTGCTGCAGAGATGGTTGTCCTTCTGGAAGGTTCTCTCTCCACAGAGGAACACTGGAGCTCTGACAGCATGACCATCGAGTTCTTGGTCACCTCCCTAACTAAGATCCTTTTCCGTCAATCGCTCAGTTTAAACAGCCGGCCAGCTGTAGGAAGAGTCCTGGTGGTTCCGAACTTCTTCCATTTACGGATGATGGAGGCCACTGTGCTCATTGGGACCTTCAAAGCAGCAGAAGTTTTTCTGTACCCTTCACCAGATTTGTGTCTCGAGACAACCGTGTCTCAGAGGTCTACAGAAAATTCCTTTGACTTCATGCTTGGTTTGTGCTCTGACATGCACTGTCAACTGTGGGACCTTATATAGAAAAGTGTGTGCCTTTCAAAATCATGTCCAATCAACTGAATTTACCACAGGTGGACTCCAGTTAAGCTGTAGAAACATCTCAAGGATGATGAGTGGAAACAGGATGCACCTGAGCTCAATTGTGAGCTTCATGGCAAAGGCTGTGAATACTTATGTACATGTGATTTCTTAGGGTTTTTTTTTTTTTTTTCCACAATATTTTTTATTGAACCTTTTTTTTTTTTTTTTTTACAAACATGGCGAAAACAAACACTAACACTAAAGTAATTTAAAAATAATTAAAAAAAACACTAACTACAAAAAAAAATGTACTAAAAACACCAACAACCACTAACAAAGGCAAGTCATTAACAATGCTCCTCTGTTTAGTCTAGGTAATCTATTACATAAGTATACATATTATACATTCACCAATTTGGAATTTGCAAGGTCCACACACATCATTCACCTTCTTCTTCAGAAGTTACGTTTAATTTCTTTACATAATCAATGAAAGGTCTCCATATATTCTCAAACACATTTTCCTTTGATTTCATTATGTATGTTATTCTTTCTAATGGAAGGTTTGTTAACATCTGTCTTAACCACTGAGTCACATCTGGTCTATGAGTCTTTTTCCACAGTAGTGCAATACATTTTTTGGCATTAAGCAAACTGAGGTCTATGAATGCTCTTTCACTCTTATTAAAGTTATGCTTTTCTGGATACAGGCCCAACAAAAACAGTTTAGGGTTCAATGTGAATTGTTTTAAAAATTATTTTTTCAATTGTTACCCTCACCTCTTCCCAAAACATTCTGATTTTTCTACATTCCCATAAACAGTGAAATAGGGTTCCTTTACTTTCCATACATTTTGTGCACGTATCTGGTATGTTTTTGTTATATCTATTTAACTCCACTGGTGTAACATACATCTGCATTAACCATTTAAAATGTATCAATTTAAGACGTACATTTATTGATTTGGTTTGAGCTTCTGTACAAGCCAATTCCCATTGTTCCTCTGAAATTTCAATTTGCAGGTCTTCTTTCCAATAATTCAGTCTTTTCTGTGAGTTTTCACTTGAGAATAGTGTCAATGAGTTATAAAACTCTGAAATAATACCCTTTCTCTTACTATCTTTCGTCAAAATTTTTTCCAAGGAAGAATAAGTAGGTCGGGTGAGAGCATTATTTTGATTTGATCGAATAAAATTCCTAAGCTGAAGATATTTAAAAAAATGTGTTCTATTAAGATTGAATTTGATCCTCAGTTCTTCAAAAGACATTATGTTATCTGAACGTGACAAATATAAGTCTTGAATCTTTTGAATCCCTTTTTAATTCCATACTTTAAATACAGCATCCGCTCTCCCTGGTGTAAAATATTGATTACCCCATATTGGGCTAAATTGTGACAATAAGTGTGGTTCTTTTAAATATTTTTTGGTTTCACACCATATTTTGATCATATGCTTTACAATTGGATTTTTAACTTGTTTCTGTAATTTTTTAGCCGAGTCTGAGTATATGAATAAGGGAAGAGGTAAAGGTAAATTGTATGATTCCATTTCAGTCCAGTGAGGGAGATCATTTGATGAAAAATAATATGTCATAGACCTCAGTTGTGCTGACCAGTAATACAACAAAGTTTGGACATTTCAGACCTCCACGATCAAATGGTAAATATAGTAAGGACAGACGTAATCTAGCCTTCCTATTGTTCCATATAAATTCCACTAACTTTTTTTTAATTCTTGAGAACAGATCTGAAGGTGGTGGTAAAGGAATGTATTGAACTAAATAAAGTATTTTTGGTAAGATATTACTTTTAAGTATATTAATTCTCCCGATCATCGACATTGGTAGTGACATCCATCTCTGAAGTAACTCATTAATATCTGTCACTAAGGCTTCATAGTTGGCACTGGCGACTGATTCTAGCTTTGGCAAAATTTGAATTCCTAAATATTTAAACTGATTTACAACATTGAATTGATTTACCTCAGGAGCTGGGTGATTTCTCTGGGTCTCATTTAGCATTAATATTGAAGATTTAGTTTTATTTATTTTATATCCTGATATTTCCCCAAAGTTCTTTATTAAATTTAACAAGGTCGGAATTGATTTTTTAAGATTCAACAAACAAAATTATGTCATCGGCATACAAGGAGATTTTATGTTCTGTTGGTCCTACTTTAATTCCATATATTTGTGGATGTAAATGTACTGCCATCGCTAAAGGTTCAATTGCCATAGTAAACTATAAGGGTGAAAGTGGACAGCCTTGTCAACATCCTCTATTGATTTTGAGATATTGCTGTTTGTTAGGATTTCTGCTGTAGCATTATTGTATATTATCTGAACCCATTTTATGAAATTATTTCCAAGTCCAAGCCTTTGTAGGACTTCAAAAAGATAGGGCCATTCGACCCTATCAAAGGCCTTTTCGGCGTCCAATGATAGGAGAGCTGTATCCAGTGCTTCTTTATTGGAATAAATAATATTAAATAGTCTTCTTACATTATGGAAGCCTTGTCGTCCCATTATAAAGCCATTCTGATCTCGGTTAGTAATAATTGGTAATATTTCTTGTAGTCGTCTTGCTAAAATTTTACAGATTATCTTAAGGTCAGCATTTAATAGGCTTATTGGTCTCATGTTTCCACATTTATTAGGGGGTTTACCTGGTTTTGGCAACAGTATAATTAAGGGATTATTCATGTATGGTGGTAAATTACTATTTTGAAATGCTTCGAAAACCATTTCCAAAAGTGGTTTTATTAATTTATTCTTAAATTTTTTATAGAGGTCAACTGGAAGACCATCCGGTCCTGCTCTTTTTCCTGATTTCATATTATCAATGGCTAGCCCAACTTCTTGACTAATTTTAGACTCCAGTATCTCCCTGTTTTCATTTGGAATACACGGTATAGATAATCCACCCAAAAACCCATTTAGTTTTGTTAAGTCAGTTTCATTTTTTGTATCATATAGTTTTTCATAATAATCTCTAAAGGCACTATTAATTTCTAAAGGATCTATAACTGCCTGTCCGTTACTTATAATACTGGTAATTGGTGTTTTAAATTCTAATTGTTCAATCTGCCATGCCAATTTTCCTGATTTTTCACCTTGTTCATAAAAAGTTTGCTTCAATCTTAGAAGACTCGAGGCAGCTCTATTCGCTGATTTGTCATATTCAGCTCTCAGAATCAGTAATTCGTTCTCTAACTGTGGGTTACTTCCTGCATACACTTTTTCTTGAAGAATTTTTATTTTACGTTCCAAATGGACTCTCTCCTCTCGAGTCTTCTTAGATTTTGAACCTGTGTAACTAATAATATGCCCCCTAATAAAAGCTTTGAAAGCCTCCCACTTTATACATGCTGATGTTTGTGTAGTATTAATATCAAAACTCATCTGTTTTTCTATGTACTTAAATTCCTCATCCTGAAGCCATTTATGCTGAAAATGCCACCTACCTGGATCCTTTGTCAATTTCTTATCTACATATATTAGACAGCAGGGTGCATGGTCAGAGATCACGATGTTATCATAGAAACAGTTTTGAATCTTAGACCTTAATTCTGTGGAGATCAAAAAGCAGTCAATACATGAGAATGTCTTATAGGTATTAGAATAACAATAATAGGCTTTGACTTGTGGTTTTATTTCTCTCCATATATCTAGCAATCTCAATTCTTTCATAAAATGATTAATAGTCATCCTACATCCACTGTGCGTACAGTCCAGTCCTGTTGATCTATCTATACTGGGATTCAATGTACAATTAAAATCCCCTGCTATTATATGTTGCCCTGTAAGTGATGATAAAGTAAGAAATAAATTAACGAAGAAGTTTTGATCATCAGTATTGGGACCGTATAAGTTCACCAGATTTATATTTTCTAATAACAAAGATCCTTGGATGATTAGATATCTTCCTAATTTGTCTCCAATTACATTTTTCACTTGAAATGGGACTGTTTTATGTATGAGAGTCATAACTCCCCTGGCTCGGGATGAAAATGATGAAGTGAACACATTTCCTTGCCATCTTCTCCTAATTCTTTTTACATCCTTCTCTATTAGATGAGTTTCTTGTAAAAATACAATTTTTGAATCTATGTCTTTTATTTTATTACTAACTAACTAACTAACCTGCACTTATATAGCGCTTTTCTAGTCACAAAGACCACTCAAAGCGCTTTCATTAATACTAACCCTCTATTCTAAGGGCCTATAGGAAACAAATATCTAGGGACAATTTAGAACAGCCAATTAACCTAACATGCATGTTTTTGGCATGTGGGAGGAAACCGGAGAAATCCCGGAGTAAACCCACGCAACACGGGGAGAACATGCAAACTCCACACAGATCACTGTTGGTCGGGGGCTGGGATCAAACCCACGATCCCACAATCCCCACAATCCCCCAGCCAAGGGTAAACTGTGCTGCCGCAGTGCTAACCACTGCGCCACCGTGCAGCCCAATTCATAACTTGTTTAAGTTTTTTTAGATTTTGTAGACCTCTGCAATTCCATGAAGTTAAATTAAGATTAACGCTTTGATCTGTGATCAATAAGGAGTTTAAGATTACCTTGCAATATGAACATGCTCATACAGAGAAGCAAAAACATAGATGGTTGAACATTCATCCTACAAACTACACAAAAACAAATTCCCTTTCCCCACATTCGTGGTAATCCCCCCAAAATCAAAAAAATTCCATCTCCCGTTATAGCTAATGACTGTTCCACACCTGCGAGGATCAGTCAAACCACTCTCTCTTTCTCCTCTCAATCACCCTGACTCTACTACTATTTTTAATGACATTAACTCTCTTCTGTAGTTTTTTCAACATAACTTCAAAGTTTTATAGCAACTTTGTACATCATAGCTTTTTTTTTTTTATAATACAATCTGTATTTTGTAGACATGTTATATGCTTCAGATCAATCAGATGCCTGTATAAATGCTTAAATGTTCTACCTTTATCATGTTCATGCTTAGCTCCCACCAGTCTCCTCTTGGATCTGCTTAACCTCTTGCACTCCATTGTACCGCGGGCGGGCAAGTCTCTGCATCCCAGAGCGCACGAGGGCGCTCTCGTGCGCCCTTGTGCGCTCTAGGACGCATGATGGAGATGCTGATGATGGAGATGGTGATGGCGTCCAAGCGTGCACTGAAAATAAAAGCTGCAGACACAGCCGCGAACAGATTAGTTCATCTGATTGACCTCTCATTCGACTAATAAGAGCCTTGAATTGGGTTTCTGAAACCTTGAAGAACCAATGACTGAAAACCTAGCAAGAAGGACCCGCCTACCAAGGCTGTGAATGCAGTGAGCCAATTGAAGCAGAGAAGTTCGCGAGCTGTTTTTTTTTTTTTTTTAAGGCTGGGTGAAGAGAGACTGCTGCAGCAGATCAAAAAAGGACCCGCAGGAAGAACCCCACAGACCCAGCAGCACGGAGATCACCCACAAATGCGACCTGTGTGACAGTGACTGCCATTCGCGCATCGGCATGTTCGGCCACAGGCGGTGCTTATTTTGTTTTTGTTCCAGCAGAGTAGACGTTATGATTTCTTCCATGGTCATCATAGACCGACGGAGGCTGACGATGAAGGCTGAGTGACACACACGCATTCGCCAGTCTTTTTTTAATTACTACTGTTATTTGTTTTGAAAAATCGTTCGCCAAAAACCGCAATCATGGAAGCACAAAACCACAATAATGGAATTATGTTTTGATCGGGTCGCGAGATCAGAACCACGAGCGGACCAGCGTCATGTTCGTCTGACAGTGAGGAAGAGAAGTTTGCCAGGACAATGCTGTGAAGAGGTAAGGTTTTATAAGCTAAATTATTCTATATCCCTGAAAATTGTAATCCAAAATGACTTTTGACCGATCGGTAAATTACAACTGTGCGGCACACGAAGTCTGAAGTTCGTGCGCCGCGGTACAAGGGGTTGTTTGCCGCGTCCAGACCGTGAACGCCGCCCCCCCCACTATTCTTCTGTAGCGAGGGGGGGGGGGAAGCCGCGGTGACTGCGCTGCTGTCCCACATCGCCACATGAGGCTAATCCGTCATGTAGCGATGTCCGATGTCCATCCTCTGTAGCGAGGGGAGGGGACAAACCCCCCCCCAACACACACACACAGACACAGCCCTGAGTGTGACCTTTCATTAGAGCCCAAAATGAAGCTTCTACATTGAATCATTCAAAAGTTACAGACGTTTTTCCAAACTGTGCCATTTGGCACAATTTGGCACAGTTCCAAAACGCCTGGGAACTACCTGAGGAAAAAGCTGTGTAATATATTCATTTTTTGTGGTATTGTTACAAAATTTGGACCTCAGCTGGATAACACTTGGTTCTACATTTCTGTTGCATTTTCCAGCCCGGATCTGAAGCTGTGTGTTATTTGCAAGCATTTGTATCCAAAAAAACACCCAGGCCAAATTTATTTTCTTCAAGTTCACTATGTTTAGATGACTGTAACTCGGTGGCCGGAGCACTTAGATTATGAATGTTTTGCCAAAAAATTCAAAGTGTTTTCTTTTAAATGAGACCAACCCCATGAAGATGCTGCAAAGGGTTGAAGAACAGCTTTTGATTTAATTTGGGCACGTTATTTTTTGACGTTTTTAGGGAAATTGACCGGAGTGCAAGGGGTTAACGCGCTCCTGCGCCTCTTGAGGGGTCTTGAAGGTGTGGGTTCTGCCCTTATATGTGACCAGCAGTCTTGCCAGATGAATCACTCCATGACGAATCCCGAGGTTGCGCAGCTCTTTACGGGCGGGGTCGAACTGCCTCCTTAATTGTTGAATTCCTGTGGCCAAATCTGGGTAGAACCGCACCTGTTGATCCTGATATTTAATTTCCCCTTTAGCTCACGCCACGTTGGTGACCGTCATCTTGTCTCTGTAGCTGAGGAACTTCATAATCAGCGTCCTCGGTGGTGTCTTATTATCTCTCGGTGGGCCGATTCGGTGAGCGCTCTCTAAGACGACCGATGACTGCAGGTCCGCGTTGTTCAGCGCTTCTGGAATCCACTTTTCCAAAAAGGAACATGGGTCCCGTCCGTCCGCTCCCTCCGGGAAGCCCACCAGCCTCAAATTATTCTGTCACGAGCGGGACTCTAAGTCCAGGACATTATCTTCCAGACGTTTACATTTTAATTCCAGTGTTTGCAACTTTGATTGTAGGCTGGTGACATCATCTTCAGCGCTTGAAATTCGGAGCTCCGCCTGCGATACTCGTTCCATACAGTCGCTTATTTCTTTTCTCAATCCTTCTACCGCTGCTATAATCCCATCAAATTTAGACGAAAAGTCTGCTCTCATGGAGCTGATGGCAGCAAGCACCGCATTTGTCCCCTCCTCAGCAGTTACCACTCTGCCGCTGGCTCCCTCCTCCGCCATAGTCTCTGGAGATTTTTCTGCTTCGTCACGAGCGTGGAAGTCTGTTAGTTTGGATTGTTTTGTCGAATTACTTTTCTCTCCGCCTAATTTCCCAGCCTTAGTCTTTACCATATCTGCGCCTAAACGCTGGGATAGGTTTTTGCTCCAATTAAGAGAGTTTTAGCCTACTTTTTATTTTTAGGAGCAGAGCAGTGTGAAACACGTCTTCCTACGTGGCCACCATAACCGGAAGTTCAGTTTTTTTATTTTTAATAAATTTGCAAAAATCTAAAAAAAAAAATTAAAAAAAATTCACATTGTCATTATGGGGTGTTGTGTGTAGAATTTTGAGGGAAAACATGAATTTAATCCCTTTTGGAATAAGGCTGTAACATAAAATGTGGAAAACGTTAAGTGCTGTGAAAACTTTCCAGATGCACTCTATGTTTTAATGGGGGGGGGGGGGGGGGGAATCAGTTTTTCCACACAGGGCCATGTGGCTTTGGATTTTTTTTTAACCCTTAATAATAAACACCTTCATTTAAAAATGGCATTTTGTGTTTACTTGTGTTATCTTTATTTAATATTTAAATTTGATGATCTGAAACATTTACAGGAAGTGTGAAACATACAAAAAATGAGAAATCAGGAAGGGGGCAAACAGTTTTTCACACCACTGTATATACATACACACATGAGGGGGTGGCACTGAAAAGTTTGTAGTGGTCAAATGTGACTAAATGTGGTTTATTTTTCAACATAGTCTCCCCTTCGGTCCACACACTTCATCCATTGGTGTTGCAGCACTTGGATCCCTGAGGTTGAAAAATATACCACATTTGGTCAAATTTGACCACTATGAACTCCCCCCCCCCCGTATATACATACACTACTCACAAAAAGTTAGGGATATTTGGCTTTCAGGTGAAATTTATGGAAAATGTATAAAGTTCACACTTCAGTGATATAATATCATGATAGTAGGGCATTTAAGTATTAGCATGCAATGGTGATTTCCTCATCTCAATTTATTTAAACAAAAGCCAACAAGAGTGGTGGGTATACCACAACAAAAAATGTCAGTGTTTCAATAACTTCTCCTGTGCCCTTGAGCATCAATTACAGCTTGACAACGATGTTGCATGCTGTTTACAAGTCGATTTATTCTCTGCTGAGGCATGGTATTCCGCTCTTCTTGAAGGGCGGCCCTCAGGTCATTGAGGTTGTGGATTGCAGGGTTATGAGCCTCTACACGGCATTTCAGCTGATTCCATAGGTTTTCCATGGGATTCAGGTCTGGAGAAAGTGCAGGCCCCTCCGTTTGAGGTCCCCCAACCTCCAGCAGCCGTCCCCTAATGATACAACCTTGATGAGCTGGAGCGTTATCGTCCATGAAGATAGTTTGAAATATTGAGGGAGGACTGTAAGTATTATTGTTGTCAGTCACAAATTTATGAGAAAGAATGGACAAATGTACATTTATGGGAAAAAAAAGCTGCAAATTTACAAGAAAAAGTCAAATTTATGAGCAAGAAAACTGCAAATTTAAGATCCCCCCAAAAAAAGTTTTATGAGGGAAAAGTGGCACAGATGTAACAAGAATCCTGCTTGTAGCTTGATATGATGATTTCAGTGCATTTATTTTTGCTCTTACCTCTGAATTTTGAGGAAATGTCTCCAAAATTTCTATGCTTGCTCTCATAATACCATTTCAAATTGGATATCTTTATCACAGCTGTGGTCTGGCATATGAAGAACATTGGCCTTGTGGTGGTAGGAGGGAGAACAAATGCAAATTGCTCAGTCCATTCATCTTTGCATTGCCGATTTTCACTGTCCTCTTTTCTTTTAGCAGCAAACTTGAAACATACCATTTTTGTTCAATCTAGGCTCTCACTGCTGGCTCAGTATCAATAAGTGAACCACTCCGAAAATGAAAGTAAAAAAGTGCTGCTCGCACGCTGACAAGCTGTCAGCGCATGGTTGACATGAAGATTACAGTCCACAGTTACAGATGCTGACCAAACCAAAACACACAGTGAAGGAATCACAGCTCAGGGATCACAAATTGGGGCTCGCGGGCCAGATGTGGTCTGCGGGCCACCTACTGAGGGGCCACCGCTCTAGACTTTCGCAATATTATTGTTGCAAAATATCATGATGATGGCATTGGTTACAGGTGCATTTCTAAACTACTGAAAGTTCCAGTGAGCACTGTTGGAGCCATCATTTGGAAGTGGAGAGAACATCATTTTATCATAAACTGGCCATGACCAGGAGCTCCTTGCAAGATTTTTGACAGAAGAGTAAAAGAAATTATCAAAAGAGTTATCCAAGATCCAAAGACCACTCGTGGAGTGCTCTAGAAAGACCTGGAGTTAGTAGATACTGCTGTTTCAAAGAAAACAATACATAAGTAATGCACTCAACCGACATGGGCTCTGTGCCCACCCCCCCCCCCCCCGCCCCAAGACTCCATTGCTGAAGAAAAAGCATGCTGAAGCTCATTAAAGTTTGCTGCACAACATTTGGGCAAGCCAGTAAAATACTGGAAGAATATAGTCTGGTCCAAAATAGAACTTTTTGGATGTCACAACACAGCATATTTGAAAGAGAAATGGCACTGCACATCAGCCTAAAAACACCATACCTACAGTGAAGTTGGGAGGTGGGAGCATCATGGTGTAGGGGTGGTTTTCAGCACATGGTACAGGTAGACTTCATAAACTATATTTGTTTATATAGCACCTTTCATACAGCAAAGTGCAGCTCAAAGTGCTTTATAGTTAAAAATATCCATCCATCCATCCATCCATCTTCTACCGCTTTTCCGAAGGTCCGGGTCACGGAGGCAGCAGTTCAAGCAGAGAAGCCCAGACTTCCCTCTCCCCAGCCACCTGCTCCAGCTCTTCAGAGAGGATACCAAGGCGTTCCCAGACCAGCTGGGAGACATAGTCTGTCCACAGAGTCCTGGGTCTGCCCCGGGGTCTCCTCCCAGAGGGACGTGCCCGAAACACTTCAAGTGGGAGGCGTCCAGGAGGCATCCTAATCAGATGCCCATACCACCTCAACTGACTCCTTTCAACGTGGAGGAGCAGCGGTTCTACTCTGAGCCTCTCCCAGATGACTGAGCTCCTCACCCTGAGGGTGAGTCCAGCAATCCTACGGAAAAAGCTCATTTCAGCCGCTTGTATCCGCGATCTTGTTCTTTCGGTCATTACCCAAAGCTCATAACCATAGGTGAGAGTAGGAACATAGATTGACTGGTAAATCGACAGCTTTGCCTTTGAACTCCGGTCCCCTTTTACCACAACAGACTGGTACAACGTCCGCATCACTGCAGAAGCTGCTCCAATCCGTCCGTCAATCTCTCGCTCCATCTTCCCCTCACTTGTGAATAAGACCCCAAGATACTTAAACTCCTCCACTTGGGGTAGGAGCCTGTCCCTAACCCAGAGAGGACAATCCACCTTTTTCCGGCTGAGGACCATGGACTCGGACTTGGAGGTGCTGATTCTCATCCCAGCCGCTTCACACTCAGCGGCAAACCGTCCCAGCAAGACCTGTAGGTCATTGCTGGATGAAGCCAACAGGACAACATCATCTGCAAACAACAGAGATGACATCCTGTGGTCACCAAGCATGACACCCTCCATTCCTTGGCTGCGCCTAGAAATCCTGTCCATAAAAATTATGAACAGGATCGGTGACAAAGGGCAGCCCTGGCAGAGTCCAACTCTCACTGGGAATGAGTCCGACCGAGTGTTGGCAATACGAACTACACTCTCACAATGGTCGTACAGAGACCGAATAGCTCGTAACAACAAGCCCGATACCCCATACTCCCGAAGCACCCCCCACAAAAAAGCACAAGGGACACAGTCAAATGCCTTCTCCAAGTCCACAAAACACATGTAAACTGCTTGGGCAAACTCCCACAAACCCTCGAGAATTCTCGAGAGGGTAAAGAGCTGGTCCGATGTGCCACGGCCAGGACGAAAACCACATTGCTCCTCCTGAAGCAATGTGGTTCCTTCATATAATTGAAGGAAAGATGAATGGACCAATGTACAGAGACATCCTTGACAAGAACCTGTTGCCATCTATCAAGATGCTGAAGATGAAACGAGGGTGGACATTTCAGCAAGACAATGATCCCAAACACACAGCCAAGGAAACTCAACTAGCTCCAGAGAAGGAAAATAAAGCTGCTAGAATAGCCCAGTCAGTCACCTGACCTGAATCCAATTGAAAATCTATGGAACGAACTGAAGATCAGAGTTCATAGAAGACACCTACGGAACCTTCAAGATCTGAAGACGGTTTGTGTGGAAGAATGAGCTAAAATCACTCCTGACCAATGCCTGTGCCTAGTTTCTCCATACAGGAGGCGTCTGGAAGCTGTTATTACCAACAAAGGCTTTTCTACTAAATACTGAATGAATTTCATCAAGCGTGTTCAATACTTATTCTCTGTCATTCCACTTTATTAAATCTAACTTGTTTTGGGGACACAGTTGCTTTGTATGTATGGATTACTTGGGTTATTACTGATATCTGGTAAAAATCTGAGTTCACTGGCTCCATCAGAAATACGTTTAATGACCATATAAATATATATATTTTTTTCAACAGGGACTACTCTCCTCCGAAACTGATTAGTTTTATTAACACCATAGAATAAAGATGACTTGACAAGCTGATGTAATGTCAAAGTAATTCAGTAAGTAAATACTTTAGCGACCATTTTAAACTCCTCTAGTCTAAAGCTTTTTTCTGGTCATAACTAACCTGTAGAATGGTGTCTGCCACATGTGGCTCTGGAGAAACATGATTCTACAAGAAGAAAAAAAAATAGAAAAAAGTAGCAAATTTACCAGATAAAGGTAAATATTTTCAAATAAAAAAAGTGCAAATTTAAAGGTAAAAAAGGTGAATATATATGTGTAAAGATGCAAATATAAGAGAAAAGATGGAAATTTATTACGAAAGAAGCAGTAAATTTACTAGTAAAGCTGCAAATACACAAGCATAATGTTGCAAGTCTGAGTTAAAAAGGTGTAAATTTACAAGTTAAAAAGCTGCAAGTTTGAGAAAACGATGCAAACTTACTTTGAAAATAGCTGCAAATTTACAAGAAATACAGTTGCAAATTTATATAAAAAATTCACAAATTAGAGAAAATGGTTGCAAATTTATGATGACAAGAGGAAATTTACAAGAAAAAATTGCAAATTTACAACTAAAGAAAATGAAGATTAATGAGCAGAAGCTGTAGATTTCCAAGTAAAAAAGCTAATTTACAAGCTGCAAATATAATGAAAAATGGTGTCACTCACATAAAAAGTCAAATTTATACGGGAAAGAGGCCATATTGGGGCGGCAGTGGCTCAGGTGGTAGAGCAGGTCATCCAATAACTGGATGGTTGGCGGTTCGAAGCCCGCTCTCCCCAGATATCCTGCTGTTGTGTCCCTGGGCAAGACACTTTACCCACCTTGCCTCCAGTGTCCATAACACTGTGTACGAATGTGTATAAATGTTTGGTGGCAGCCGGCGAGGCCGTTGGCGCGGACTGGCAGCCACGCTTCCGTCAGCCTGCCCCAGGGCAGCTGTGGCTACAGAAGTAGCTTGCCACTACCATTGACTGTCTGGAGTGAATGAATAATGTATCTATTTGTAAAGTGTCTTTGAGTGTCCATGATAAAGCGCTATATAAATCTGATGCATTGTTATTATTAAATATTCAAGGATGGGAAAAAAAGGTCAAATTTTCAAGTAAAAGTGTAGATATTCATGAAAAAGGCCACAGTCACAATTTTTTGAGAACATCAAAACGGTCAAAAAGATTATGAGAGTTAAAAACTGAGTCTGTAACAGTTTAGCTGTCAGAGTTAAATCTCCATTTCAGGAGAACACCATCTATAAATCTGCTTTAAATAAGCATAGACCCAGAGAGACTGCAGCCCTGAATCTTGAGGAAAAATACTACACATCTAAGAACGATTAAAAAAAATGAACCGCCTCTTCAGTAGTCTTAAATTCCCACAATGTGGTTAACCATAGAGCAGCATGACAAAGTCAAAGAAACGCAGAAGCCTCAACAGAGATAAGATGAAACTAGGATAAAATGAGATTTTCGTTGGTAACAGAATAGGAGAAACAGAAAAAACTGCTTTAATCTGAATGGAATTATTATTTTCTTGTTTGTCGTATTCAGTTTGCTATAAAGCTTATGCAATAGTAAATGTACCTCTGCGCTGGGTGTCACAAGCATGAAAAATGGTATCAAGCAAATTTTCTTCGCAGATGAGACTGATTTCTGCCATATTCTCCTTCCCGTTTCCAGAGTTGGGGGTGGTTTCTAGAGGACCAGAAACATGGGGAAAGAAACAGTGGAGTTAGTGGTGTGGCAAAAAGAAGCATATGATCGATTTTCCTTCAGGCACAGAAACACTTAGAAGAATACAGAGTCTGACAAGGTTACACAAGGAAAATCAGCAGGGAAAACAAATGTTTAAATTGTAATAGGCTAGTTGACTATATTTTACTTCATCAATCAAATTATAGAGTTCAAAATGAAGTTTAAAAACAATCTCTAAGAATTTTGACAGCAAAGTTATTCCAGATAACCGTAATAACAGAGCCATTTCTGTTCGAATGCTGAGTATGCTAATGCAATGGGCTCCATGAGCCACTAGAGGGCCCCCAAGCTACAGGTTTACCCTCAAAATTTTTAGTGGGGAGAATTAAGGTTACATTCAACATTTTCCCCCTCAGATAATGGCAATTTTTCTCTCTGAAACTTGCAACTTTCTCAGAAACAATTTTTTTTTTTCATTAAAATCCGCAGCCTTCTTATAAATTTGCTACTTCTTATAAAATTGAAACTTTTTCCTCATAAGACTGCAACTTCTTGTAAATTTGATACTTTCAACTTTCTCATAAATTTTTCACTTTTTAAATTGTAAATTTTCATCTGTTTTCCTTGTAAATTTTCAGCTTTTTCCCTTCATAAATTTGTGACATTCTTGTCAATTTGCTTTACTTTTTATTTTACTTTAAATTTTCAACTTTACTCACAAATGTTCAGTTGTTTTCTTTGTAAATTTGTGCCTTTAAGTGTAATTTTTCAACCTTTTCTCACAAATTTCAATTTTTTATTGTAATTTTTCAATTTTTATGGTTAATTTTAAACTTTCTCACAAATTTGTAACGTTCTTGTTAATTTGCTTTACTTTTCTTGTAAACTGCTACTTTTTTCTTGTGAATTTGTAACGTTCTTGTTAATTTGCTTTACTTTTCTTGTAAACTGCTACTTTTTTCTTGTGAATTTGTAACGTTCTTGTTAATTTGCTTTACTTTTCTTGTAAACTGCTACTTTTTTCTTGTGAATTTGTAACAGTCATAAAACTGAAAAATGAGAAAAAAAACAGACATTTTCCCACTTTGTCCACGAGTAGTTTCTTGTAGAATCCTGCCTACTCCATAATTCTTTTTTTACTTGTAAAATTTATTAAACTTGAAATTCCTTAATTTGCTACTTTTTATTCTAAATTTGCAACATGTCTTACATTTTTCTTTCTTCTTTCTTCTCCCTTATAGTTCACCAATGGCTCATAATTAGGCACTATTACACAAGAGTGTGGCATATCACTACAATGATTCAGTAAATGAGTATAATATCATTAAGAACAGGATTATTGTCATTTAACACAACCAAATTAAATCTTGTCCAGTCCAGAAGTCAGTGTTTATATACATACCTTGAGGGCTTGTGGATCTCGTGACTCACACCAGTGGCTATTTAGTTTGTTAGCTGCGTTGGGGGCGTCCTTTGTACAGCCGTGATTATGTTATCACCACATAGCTATTACAAGTCACTGATTGAGTTCTTAAATACAGCTTTGGCTTGTCCATTTTGTTGTCCATCCTTGTGGTTAGCGGCAAACAGTAATTTAGCTTTGGTATATTTATATCCGTGTTAGTTTAAGTGCACTTTGCTTGCTTTTTCTTTGCATATTCAGATGAAATAACGGGCCAATCATGACATACTGTGTTTACAGACACCACATTTCTTTTCGACACAACCTGTTTTAATTTTTTTGCCATGCTCTGCTGCTTCTGAACAGCACTGACTGTGCTGCTTCCAGGTTGTGGAGTCACATTACCATGCACGCAGCACACGTTTTAAAGAGACGGGATATGAAAGCTCTCATATACAAACGCACACAACATGGAGAGAGAAAAAACAATTAAAAAAACTAACTCGAGCAAGATGACGTCAGTTTTATGTACCCAACGTCGGTTTCAGTTTTATTCCCGTTACTTGCCTAGCCCTTCCTAGTGGAGAACTATCCTGTTAATCAGTAGGTGATTTGTTATTTTGCAACGAGCGCAGTGGGGGTATTCACAAATTTAGCATAAGATGCAAACGCATAAATGTAAGTCAAGTACACATTTGCAAGAATAAGGTACAAAATGAAAGCACTATAGGTGCTGATGTCTCAGTAATAGATGCACAGACACACTGACACACTATCGTATGTCTCTTCACCGATACAAATATGTAAAAGATGCAAATTTAAAATAAAAAAGTCACAAATTACAATTTAACAGAATAAAAATCTCACCATTCACATGAATGCGGCAAATTTACAAGAAAAAAGTGGAAATTTTACAAGGATTTATAAGAAAAACATTGCAAAAATGAATAAGTATGGGGGGGATGACAGGGCGATGATTTTGGGACATTTTGCCCACAAGAAGGATGGCATCCGCCCCTTATATCACCTACTACTGTTAAAGTTTTCTCAGCCCAGGCTGGGACCTCCTTACCTCCATCTCCCATGGACAGTCTCTTTACCACTAGAGCTGGATAGGACAGGTCGCCCTCAGCCGAGTTTGTTGTGTCTGCAGAGCAGAACTTGAGGTTGTAGGAGAGGGTGCTTTGAGTCGGAGTGAAGGTACGGGACAAAGCTGGACTCCTGCTCGGACTCTCGCTCATGGCCTGCACTGACTGAGGTCCTTGTGTGAACGTGAAATAAGGGGAGTCCTTGGGCTGGGCCATGGGAGTCGAACTATACCTCTGCCATGTCTTAGCTTGTCTAATGTCACTCCCGTCGGCTCCCCTCCTCTCTCTCAGAGTGCTGGTGATGGTGTACGTGACATTAGCCGACGTGGAGCGATTGGATGCAGAAGTGGACAGGAAGACTGATGACTGCTGGGACGCCGCAGAGGATGACATCCCCATCATCCCTCTTCTGTCTTCCTTCAGCTGCTCCTCTTCCTCCTGGTCCCTGTCAGAAGAGGGTCTAGTCAGGGTTGTTTCTAGTTGTCTGTAGGTTTTAGAATGTTTCTAAACTTCAAATAGTTCTAAAATTTAAAAATGGGAAAAATAAATCTCTCCCCTACTAACAAAAAAAGTTGTGTCTAGATGGACAGAAAAAAAATTGAACCAGTACACAAAATGAAAATTTAAAGCAACATTATGTAAGATTTGTACTTTAAATTATGTTTCCATAATTATTTTGATGGCACATCAACATTTGTCCAGATGAATGTCACTTCCCCTATAGCCTAAGTGGGCCCACATTGCCTCCAAAAGTTACGTTTTTGGTAGAAACACTGAAAAGTCTACATCTATGGCAATAATGATCAAGTCACAACAGCCAAAAACGGGGCACAACTTTAGCCACCAACAACTGCGCACTCTGTGAAAAACGGAGCAAGTTTATTGGGATAAGGACCTGTACTTATATGAAGACTACTCATATAAGTACAGGTCCTTACTTACGAGGAGAAAAGTCGCAAATGCACACAAAAAAATCAAGTTTACAATAAAACGTTTACAAGAAAAAAGTCAACTTTATAAGAAAAAGCAAATTTATGAGAAAAGTTGCAAATTTATGAGAAAAAATAACAACTTACAAGAACAAATTAGCAAGTTTGAGAAAAAAATGCAAATTTACAAGGAAAAAAATTCAAAGCAAAGCAAATTCGTGAAAGCATTACAATTTTATGAGAAAGTTACAAGCTTACAAGAAAGTCAAATTTGTGAAAAAAATGAAAATGTATACATTTTGAATTCACAAGAAAAAAGTACCAATTTTTTTAAATAGTAGCAAATTTAACAGAAAAAGTAGCAAATTTACAAATAAAGTGAGTAAATTTTTGAGAAGCTGCAAATATGCAAGAAAAATGCTGACAATTTATGAAAAAAGTTGTTGCATGTTTAAGAGAAAAAAATGTTAAGACAAACTTAATCCTCCTCAAAAAATGTTGAGGGTGAACTTCTAGCTTGGATGCCCCCCTCATGGCCAAGGGGACCTGTAGCATTTGCATACTCTGCTTTACAGGGAGAAACCGCTCTGTGTTGAGTAGGGAGATGTCATGCTCAAGTAAAAGTAATGCTATGACTGAAGTACAACTAAAAGCAGCCACCAAAAAGCTACTTGAGTAAATGTAAGTGGTTCCCATCCACCTTTGGTCCCTGTGGAGGGCCCCTTTCTTCAGGATGGCTTCCAAGTTGTGCCTGAGGTTGCACTGGGGGCTATCGTAACTGCTGGAGGAGAGTTTGGGGATTTGGAACGGCGAGTTGGGCTCCCGGTCACCGCGCCACTGAATGGTCTGCAGCTTGCGGCAGATGCTGTCCACGGGGTTGTGGCGGCGCGGAGGCTGAGGCGTGCAACAGTCCATGCTGCGGAGGACAAGGCTGCGATGCTTGTTTCCTGGCAACAGGCGAGGCTGAAGTCTGAGGGGAGACGAGAAGGAAGTATTTAATTTAAATTAGAAAAGTGGAAAATTGTGACTTATTTTTCATAAATTCATAAAAAAAAAATTGTTTCATAAACCTGATTCCCCCCCCCCCCCCCCACATCAAACTGCAGCTTTTTAATGTCAGTTTGGAACTCTTAATTGTTGGCTTACAGACGTGGACAAAATTGTTGGTACCCCTTTGTTAATGAAAGAAAAACCCACAATGGTCACAAAAATAACTTGAATCTGACAAAAGTGGTAAACAAAAATTCTATGAAAATTAACCAATGAAAATCAGACAATGCTTTTGAATTGTGGTTCAACAGAATTACTTTAAAAAAACAAACTCATGAAACAGGCCTGGACAAAAATGATGGTACCCCTAGAAAAGATTGAAAATAATGTGACCATAGGGACATGTTCAACCAAAATGTGTCCTCTAACATCACAGGTGTCTACAAACTTGTAATCAGTCAGTCGGCCTATTTAAAGGGTGACAAGTAGTCACTGTGCTGTTTGGTGTCATGGTGTGTACCACACTAAACATGGACCAGAGGAAGCAAAGGAGAGAGTTGTCTCAGGAGATTAGAAAGAAAATTATAGACAAGCATGTTAAAGGTATAGGCTATAAGACCATCTCCAAGCAGCTTGATGTTCCTGTGACTACAGTTGCACATATTATTCAGAAATTTAAGATCCACGGGACTGTAGCCAACCTCCCTGGACGTGGCCGCAGGAGGAGACTGATAATACGAATGGTAACAAAAGAGCCCAGAACAACCTCTAAACACATTCATGGTGAACTCCAAGGTCAAGGTACATCAGTGTCAGATCGCACCATCCGTCGTTGTTTGAGCCAAAGTGGACTTCATGGGAGACCACCAAGGAGGACACTACTGTTGAAAACAAATTAAAAAAAAAGCCAGACTGGAATTTGCCAAACTGCATGTTGACAAGCCACAAAGCTTCTGGGAGAATGTCCTATGGACAGATGAGACAAAACTGGAACTGTTTGGCAAGGCACATCAGCTCTATGTTCACAGACGCAAAAATGAAGCATACCAAGAAAAGAACACTGTCCCTACTGTGAAACATGGAGGAGGTTCTGTTATGTTCTGGGGCTGCTTTGCTGCATCTGGCACAGGGTGTCTTGAATCTGTGCAGGGTACAATGAAATCTCAAGACTATCAAGGTATTCTAGAGAGAAATGTGCTGCTCAGTGTCAGACAGCTTGGTCTCAGTCGCAGGTCATGGGTCTTGCAACAGGATAATGACCCAAAACACACAGCTAACAACACCCAAGAATGGCTAAGATCGAAACATTGGACTATTCTAAAGTAGCCTTCTATGAGCCCCGATCTAAATCCTATTGAACATCTGTGGAAGGAGCTGAAACATGCCGTCTGGAGAAGGCACCCTTCAAACCTGAGACAACTGGAGCAGTTTGCTCATGAGGAGTGGGCCAAAATACCTGCTGAGAGGTGCAGAAGTCTCATTGACAGTTACAGAAATTGTTTGATTGCAGTGATTGCCTCAAAAGGTTGTGCAACAAAATATTAAGTTTAGGGTACCATCATTTTTGTCCAGGCCTGTTTCATGAGTTTGTTTTTTTAAAATAATTCTGTTGAACCACAATTCAAAAGCATTGTCTGATTTTCAATGGTTAATTTTCATAGAATTTTTATTTATTACCACTTTTGTCAGATTCAAGTTATTTCTGTGACCATTGTGAGTTTTTCTTTCATTAACAGAGGGGTACCAACAATTTTGTCCACGTGTGTATCCAGTGTTAGGCAAGTTACTAAAAAATAGTAACTAATTACAGTTACTAGTTACTTCTTTTCAAAAGTAACTGAGTTACTTTACCAATTACTGCACGATTAAAGTAACTAGTTACTGAGGGGGCGCTCGAGAGCACCGCATGGAGTAGACGTTCTTTTTAGAAGCTCCTCCATGCCAGATTATAACTAACATTTTGGCAGCCTTATTCTTTATTTTATTGGCCTTGGACACTTTCTCAACAAAGGGGGAGTCTGCCACATTAGCACTGTTGGTAGAGTATGCCGAAAAAGATGTCTAAATGAAGCAACTTCCCTCTACCAACCTCAGCTAATGCTAACAGTGCTAGCCCAGCAAGCTATGCTAGCGGAGCACCTCCCACCCAACAATTCCTCTGATGACAACTGTGGCGATGAAGACGAACTACCGCTGTTTTGGGAGAAAATCTCAAGATTCTCAGCCGCATGAACAACAGGTTTGATAAATTGGACCAGACCCTGAAAGCTCTACAAAACACTCAAACTGAGCTACTTGAAAAGGTGGAACTCATGGAGGAGCAACTGTCAGAGCACAATAACCATATTAGCTGCCTAGAAAAGACATTGTCTTTCATGAAAGAAGAAAATAGCGCACTCAAGCCCAAAGTAGATAACCTCGAGGGCTGTTCATGCCGCAACAGCATCAAGATTATTGGCATACCTGAAGGAGAAGAGAGGGGTAAACCAACGGAATTCGTGGTGGCGCTCATTCCAAAACTCCTGGGTGAGGATAACTTCCAGTCTACAGTGACCGATGACCGAGCACACCGCACCCTGAGACCACCTCCGCCTGAAGGAGCCAAACCCGGTGCCATCATAGCGAGGATCCACTTCTATCATGAAAGACAGCTGATACTGCGGCTTTGGAGAACGCAAGAGCTGGCATACAAAAGCAACAAAATCCTCATTTTTCCCCGACTATACTTGAGGTGACGCGACAGCGACGGGACTTCAACGAGGCCCTTGGCAAGCTCTAGGAGCTTAAGATGGTGCACGCTCTCCTTTTTCCTGCAAGGCTTTGGGTCAAGTATAAGGACCAATTCAAAGTTTTCACAGCGCAGGGTGAGGCAATGACATTTCTGAACACTTTAAATACCACATCATAAGAACTGTGATGTTTATGTGATCGTTAAGGGAGTTAATTTGCTGTTGAAATAACTTGTTGACACTCGGCAGTACTGGTCGTTTTTTAAATCAGACTGTCAATGTGGGTTTTTTTAAATTCTCATTCAATTATACTGGCAGCGGAGTTGAGCTTTTGCCTTGTTTTCTTTTTTTGTAGGGAAGCTACTGGTTGCACTGCGTATGAAGTGATCTCTAGCATATAGGGGTATGTGTGCCACAATCGGGGAGGCACTTATAGGGTGGGTGGGGAAGATGTTCTTGGGCATGTTCAGGTGGGCTATTTTGCACCACGACGTGTGTTTTTTATGTAAAAAGTTTCATTATTTTTTGTGTGAAGTTGGGCTGAAGTCAAATTACTTTGATATCCAGGATAACATCACCAACTGATGGTATTGCATAAGGTAGCATTAACAATAATTTAACACTGGCCTCGTGGAATGTGAAGGGTCTTGGTCACACAATTAAGAGAGGTTGGGTTTTCTCTCATCTTAAATCATTGAAAGCAGATATTTTCCTCCAAGAAACACACATTAGTGCAAATGCACAACATAGGCTGAGAGCAAACTGGATTTCTCATGTTTTTCAGGCACCATTTACTTGCAAAGCTAGAGGGATGGCAATACTTTTTAGTAAACGCATCCCATTCTGCCTATAGTCCTATAGACTATCCCATAGTCTAGGCCAGGGATGTCAAAGTCAAATACACAGAGGGCCAAAAAACCAAATCTGTTACAAGCCGAGGGCCGAAATGGTTGAATGTTTATTAAAACATATTGAAATGATTACAAATAGCCTTTTGAACCAAGACCTAACACAGTGTACTGTATATTATTTAATGACTGAATGAATAATCCAATATTTTTATGGCTCTGTCAGTAATTTCAAGTGAAAACATTTTTTTTTAACAGGCTCACAGACAAAAACAAACTTTCTTCAAAGAAAAATTGCATGTCCTGTACATTCCATCCATCCATCCATCCATCTTCTACCGCTTTTCCGGAGGTCCGGGTCGCGGAGGCAGCAGTTCAAGCAGAGAAGCCCAGACTTCCCTCTCCCCAGCCACCTGCTCCAGCTCTTCAGAGGGGATACCAAGGCGTTCCCAGACTAGCTGGGAGACATAGTCTCTCCACCGAGTCCTGGGTCTGCCCCGGGGTCTCCTCCCAGTGGGACGTGCCTGAAACACCTCAAGTGGGAGACGTCCAGGAGGCATCCTAATCAGATGCCCATACCACCTCAACTGACTCCTTTCAATGTGGAGGAGCAGCGGTTCCACTCTGAGCCTCTCCCGGATGACTGAGCTCCTCACCCTATCTCTGAGGGTGAGTCCAGCAATCCTACGGAGAAAGCTCATTTCAGCCGCTTGTATCCGCGATCTCGTTCTTTCGGTCATTACCCAAAGCTCGTGACCATAGGTGAGAGTAGGAACGTAGATTGACTGGTAAATCGACAGCTTTGCCTTAGAACTAAGCTCCCTCTTCACCACAACAGACCGGTACAACGTCCGCATCACTGCAGATGCTGCTCCAATCCGTCTGTCGATCTCTCGCTCCATTTTCCCCTCACTCGTGAACAAGACCCCAAGATACTTAAACTCCTCCACTTGGGGCAGGAGCCTGTCCCCAACCCGGAGAGGACAATCCACCTTTTTCCGGCTGAGGACCATGGACTCGGACTTGGAGGTGCTGATTCTCATCCCAGCCGCTTCACACTCAGCGGCAAACCGTCCCAGCAAGAGCTGTAGGTCATTGCTGGATGAAGCCAACAGGACAACATCATCTGCAAACAACAGAGATGAGATCCTGTGGTCACCAAGTATGACACCCTCCATTCCCTGGCTGCGCCTAGAAATCCTGTCCATAAAAATTATGAACAGGACCGGTGACAAAGGGCAGCCCTGGCGGAGTCCAACTCTCACTGGGAATGACTCCGACCGAGTGTTGGCAATACGAACTAAACTCTCACAACGGTCGTACAGAGACCGAATAGCTCGTAACAACAAGCCCGATACCCCATACTCCCGAAGCACCCCCCACAAAAATCCACGAGGGACGCGGTCAAATGCCTTCTCCAAGTCCACAAAACACATGTAAACTGGTTGGGCAAACTCCCACGAACCCTCAAGAATTCTCGAGAGGGTAAAGAGCTGGTCCGATGTGCCACGGCCAGGACGAAAACCACATTGCTCCTCCTGAATCCGAGGTTCGACCAACGGCCGGACTCTCCTCTCCAGTACCTTGGCATAGACCTTCCCAGGGAGGCTGAGGAGTGTGATCCCTCTAAAGTTGGAGCACACCCTCCGGTCCCCTTTTTTGAAGAGAGGAACCACCACCCCGGTTTGCCATGCCAAAGGCACTGCCCCCGACCTCCACGCAATGTTGCAGAGGCGTGTCAACCATGATAGCCCAACAACATCCAGGGCCTTGAGGTACTCGGGGCGAATCTCGTCCACCCCCGGGGCCCGGCCACCAAGGAGATTTTTAACCACCTTGGCGACCTCAGCCCCTGTGATAGGCGAGTCATCCCCCTTGTCCCCAAACCCTGCTTCCTCTGTGGAAGGCGTATCAGTGGGATTGAGGAGATCCTCGAAGTATTCCTTCCACCGCCCGACGATATCCCCAGTTGAAGTCAACAGTGTCCCATCCGCACCATACACAGTGTGGACGGGGAGCTGCTTTCCCCTCCTGAGCCGCCGAACAGTTTGCCAGAATCTCTTTGAAGCCGACCGAAAGTCTTGTTCCATGGCCTCACCGAACTCCTCCCATACCCGGGTTTTTGCTTCAGCAACCACCCGAGCTGCACTCCGCTTGGCCTGCCGGTACACCTCAGCTGCTTCGGGAGTCCCACAAGCCAACCAAGCTTGATAGGACTCCTTCTTCAGCTTAATGGCCCCCCTCACCACTGGTGTCCACCACTTGGTTCGGGGGTTGCCACCACGAGATGCACCGACCACCTTGCGGCCGCAGCTCTGGGCCGCCGCTTCAACAACAGAGGTGGAGAACATGGCCCATTCAGACTCCATGTCTACAGACTCCCTCGGAATGTGGTTGAAGTTCTTCCGGAGGTGGGAGTTGAAGACCTCCCGGACAGGGGCCTCAGCCAGACGCTCCCAGCACACCCTCACTATACGTTTGGGTCTACCAGGTCTGAATGGCTTCCTCCCCTGCCATCGGATCCAACTCACCACCAGGTGGTGATCAGTTGACAGCTCTGCACCTCTCTTTACTCGGGTGTCCAAGACATACGGTCGCAGGTCTGATGATACGATAACAAAATCGATCATCGACCTGCGGCCTAGGGTGTCCTGGTGCCAGGTGCACATATGGACACCCTTATGCTTGAACATGGTGTTCGTTATGGACAGACTGTGGTTAGCACAGAAGTCCAATAACTGAACACCACTCGGGTTCAGATCGGGCAGGCCGTTCCTCCCAATCACCCCCCTCCAGGTTTCACTGTCGTTGCCCACGTGCGCATTGAAGTCCCCCAGTAGGACAATGGAGTCTCCAGGAGGAGCACCCTCCAGCACCCCAGTCACAGACTCCAAAAAGGGTGGGTACTCTGAAACATCATTTGGTGCATAGGCACAAATGATGGTCAGGACCCGTTTCCCAACCCGAAGGCGCAGGGAAGCAACCCTTTCGTCCACCGGGGAAAACTCCAATATAGAGGCAGCAAGGTGGGGCGATACAAGAATACCTACCCCTGCTCGTCGCCTCTCGCCCGGGGCAACTCCAGAAAAGGCCAAGCTCCAGCCCCTCTCCAGGAGACTGGTTCCGGAACCGGAGCTGTGTGTTGAGGTGAGGCCGACTATATCTAGCCGGTATCGCTCAATCTCGTACACCAGCTCAGGCTCCTTCCCCACCAGAGAGGTGACATTCCACGTACCAAAAGCCAGTTTAGAAAGCTTGGGATCAGTCCGCCAAGGTCTCCGTCTTTGACTGCTACCTAATCCACATAGCACCGGACTTCCATGATCCCTCCTGCAGGTGGTGAACCTACTGGAGGGCGGACCCATGTAACTCCTTCGGGCTGAGCCCGGCCGGGTCCCATGGGTGGAAACCTGGCCACCAGACGCTAGCCTTCGAGCCCCTCCCCCAGGCCTGGCTCCAGGGTGGGGCCCCGGTAACCCCATACCGGGCGGGGTACACTGAATCCTTGATATACAATTTATCATGAGAGTCTGTTGGATCGTTCTTAGTCTGGCCCTTCACCCAGGACCAGTTTGTCTTGGGAGACCCTATCAGAGGCAAATTGCCCCGGACAACATAGCTCCTGGGATCACTGGGGCACGCAAACCCCCCCCACCACGATAAGGTGACGATCCATGAGGGGGGTCCTGTACATTAAATGAAGAAATATTTTCTTATGGTTCTGTCAGTTATTTCAAGGGAAAACATTTTCAACAGGCAAACAGCAAAAAAGTAAATGTCCTTCAAAAATAAAATGTTTCTTAATATCAAGATTAATGCAGAAATGAAATTGCAGGATTAAAAACTGAAAATGCAATATTGTGCTGCTCTGATCCTAGCAATTACTGCTTTCAAATAGTAAAATGAGAAAATAAAAAAAATAAATCAAATCAGTTCCATTCTTTCTCATGGCTCCTATCTGCAATTTTCTCTGAGTCCATTAACTGAAAAATGAATATAAATAAATAAAATACAATAAGATAAAATACAAAATCTAGGGCACACAGACAAAATAATACTTCCTTCAAAGAAAAATCACGTCTTGTAGAAACAAATCTAAAAATTTAACTGAATTAAAAACTAGAAAGACGTTAATGTTCTGTGATGCTCACTTGTCTGAGGCTAAGCCTGATACTTGGTAGTGTCTCCTCTTTTGTACAAGTTCATTAATGTTGGGGGTCAGGCTCTGAGCTGAGGAAATCCTCAGGATTGAATGAAGGTGTTCATCAGTAAGACGGCTCCTGTGTGATGTTTTGTTTAGCTTCATCAAAGAGAACAGTTGTTCACACAGGTATGTGCTGCCAAACATAGACAGTGTCTGAGCAACTTGAATGTGCAGCTGAGGCATTGTGTCGGGGATGAAACGTGCAAACTCAGCAGCACCCACACTCTCATACTTTTCCCTCAGTGTGTCATTGCACTGGAGCTCAATCAACTCCATTTGTAGGTTTGGTGGTGCGCTTTCCACGTCAACTCCAAAAGGATTGGAGAGCAGTTCAAACCTGCTTTTTTGGGCTTCAAAGTCAGCAAATCGCCGCCGAGTATGTTGAGTTTATCAGCAAACTGTGCACTCGGAAACACAGCGGTAGACAGCTTCTCTTTCATGATCTTACAGCTGGAAAAGTGGCTCAAGTTTTTTTCTTCATCTGCGCCTCCCACAGACTCAGCTTGGTTTTAAACGCCTTCACCGTACTGTACATATCAGAGATGACACGCCCCCGTCCCTGCAGCTGCAGGTTCAACACATTCAAATGGCTTGTGATGTCGCACAGAAACGCCATTTCACACATAAATGTTTCATCTCGGAGCTCTGTTGTGTCTTTTCCTTTGCTTTCCATGAACAGACAGTTCTCCTCACGCAGCTCGAAACATCTTTGCAGCACCTTTCCCTGGCTTAGCCATCGCACATCTGTGATAGGGCACGTCACCATACTCTGTGTCTAACTCACCCAGAAATGCCTTGAACTGGCGGCGATTTAAACCTTTGGCTCTGATGAAGTTAACTGCACGCATTATGACGCTCATTACATGCTCCATTTTCAAGGCTTTACCACACAACGACTCCTGGTGTATTATGCAGTGATAAGCTGTCAGCTCACCTGAGACCTTTTCGTCCGGCATCCTCTCACGCATTCTTGTCACCAATCCACTCCTGTGTCCACACATCACGGGTGCTCCGTCTGTTGTCAATCCCACAAGTTTTTCCCAAGGCAGCCCGATGATGAATAATGAAGCCGAGGCCCGCTCGCAGCACTGCAGTGAGTTCGCGGGCTATTGTTGCATTGTGGGAAATGAAGTATTGATGCATTCAAAACGCCAGCAGGCGGCTGCGGCCTGCAGGCCAGTACTAATACTAATCAAATATTCTGGGGGCCATAGATAATTTATTCCGGCCCGCGGTCCTTGACTTTGACACATGTGGTCTAGGCCCTAGACTATGAAAGCAGACCTGCACGACAGATACCTAATGATTTCTGGACATATAAACACCTTTCCAGTAACAATGCTGAATATTTACAGCCATAATATAGATAGTCCGGATTTTTTCTTAAAAGCGTTTGCTATCATACCTCCTTCCAGCTCCAGTATCATTATTGGAGGTGACTTTAATTGTTGTCTCGACCCCTTTTTAGATAGAGTGTCAACTAAACCACCTCCCACTATTATCTCAGTGCAGGTACTAAATGATCTAATTAAATCAATGAATATGGTTGACATATGGAGACTTCAACATCCCACTAACAAAGATTTTTCCTTTTGTTCCCCATGTCCATAAATCTTACACTAGGATTGATTATTTTATTGTGTCATCTAAATTATTACCCTACACTACCAATTCTATATATCATAATATCCTGATTTCTGATCATAGTCCAGCATCACTTCAACTTAAAAATATTCTGTCTACACAAAAGTACAGCTGGCATTTCAACCCTCTTCTCCTTCAAGAACACTCTTATTGAATATATGTCTACACAGATTGATGAATTTATTGCTGTCAATGATAATGAGGTATCTGACTCCATCTTATGGGAAACATTCAAAGTTGTGATGCGAGGCCACATTATCTCCTTTGAATCCTCAAAAAAAAAATGAGAACTTAACAGCCGCCTTAAGGATATTGAAAAAATACTTCCTGTACTTGAAGAGACATACAGATCATCTTTCTCAGACTGCAATAACATCTCAAAACTGAAATATGAATACAATAGTATTCTTAGTAGGCGTGCTGGCAACCTTCTGCTAAAACTTAAACAAAAACATTTTGAACTTCCAGATAAACCAGAGAAACTATTAGCAAGCCAACTTAGGGGCGAGCAGGCTAGTAAAGCTAGCCATAGGATCAAATCCAAATAGGGTACTTTAATTACAAATTCAAAAGAAAGATTCCTGCTTCAAAGATTTCTATAAAGAATTGTACTCCAGCAAAGTTCAGGTTAGTGAAGCAGATTTCGCAGACTTTTTTGCCAACTTAAATATTCCTCAATTAGATGATGACACAAGAGAAGATTTAGATTCCACAGTTTCCAAAACTGATCTCTGAAATGCTATGCGAGCTTTCCCTTCCAGAAAAGCTGCCGGTCCAGATTGTTATGTCGTAACTTGTAGACAAGGATAAGGCCAGGAGTGGAGCTGAACGCTATTTTATTAAACAAGCTGGGCTCTGTACACCTGACCACACATGCAGCCGCTTGGCAGAGGAAAAGTGGAAGAGACCGCCCCTCTACCAGCAGCCCCTCTTATACCACCGGAGATGGCGGAACTGGAAACCGGGACCGCCATCCTATACCACATAAATAAGAGCTCCAATAATAACAGTATATGACCATTGAACAAATACATAATATCCCCCCCGCCACTTCCTGCAGAAAATCCAAAATATACACACAATCAACCCACCCCAATTTGGAACGCGAATCATCCGCTAAACATAAACAAACTAAAGTCACCAAAAGGGGCCTATGACATTCACACCAAAAGAACTAAAATTAGGGGGAACAGGTAGACTGCCGTCCTACCCCATACACAGCGATGCGGATTATTCTGCCGCCTATGCTATTAAAGTCCATAAAAGAAAATTACTGCCGTGTCTCCTATACCAAATACCCTATGAAAATAATCCCCAAAACTATTAACACAAAACAAAATTGAACACATGAAACATGCCCATGGCCCGTGGCCCCCCCACCAGACCCTTCACCATCAGTCCACCCCTGGCGGCAGTCCACTTTCCGGACCACAGCTGGTCGCCTCCGCCTCTGAGCGTCTTCTCCTCCACACCTCCGAGCGCTCCAACCGTCTGGGGTCGTGCCCACCCGTCTTCTTCGGGGCACGCTGTAATTCATTGGGATGGCGCCACGAGCCGTCTGACAGCAGAAGATATGGATCGTGCCACTCACACATCACCTGCAGCTGACCCTGGTACCGTTCCATATCCCGCTTCTGTCTCACCAGCCTGGACCTCGGCTCCGCCCGAGCCCGAACCCAGTCTGCGACTCCAAGTGGGGCCTTGCACGGCCTGCAGTGTTTCCGTCTGGCACTTGCTCTACCAGTGCCACTCGGCCCTGCCCTAACTGCTTGTAGCTCTGCTGCTGACCCCACCCCTGTGGCCCCATGTTCACCAGTCTTCCATGGCCATGCTCCGGGAACATCTGAGACCATCGTTTGGGCCCCGCTCGTCACTGCAGGTCCTCCCCTATGCTGCCCGGCGCCCACATCCAGGGCAGCTTGGACACTGGCACTGGGGCCCTCTCGCGGCGACCCTGAGCGTGACGCAGCCTGCCCACTTTTTGGAGTGCCCAGCAACAGTTCATCCCACACTGCATCATCCTGGACCCTCAGAACCGGTCGATCCCACAGTCCACCACCAGACCACTCTTCCCCAGAGCTGCTTCTGATGGAGAATCCAAGGCCATAAAAAAAGTTGCAGCCTATGATGTTAGAGCCATAGGCCGTCATGATGAATTCCACAGCAGCCATCATTGCCGACTTGTACCGAGTTGTGAACGTGATGGTACCTACTATGGCCAACTGTCCTCCTCCATAGCCGCAAAGCAGCTCTGAGAAACTTCCAATCCTGCAGCGGGGAAAACACTGTCTGACTGTAGCCCAATTCAGCACAGAACTCTCCGCTCCCGTGTCGACCAACATCGGTACCGGAACTCCATCCAAAATTACCGCACTGCGTGTGTACCCATCGGTACTCGGGGACACCGTGTGTACCACTGTTGGAGTGGGAGAAGTTGAAATCTTGCGCGGGCTCTCTTGCCCAGCTGACTGGCACATTCTTGTAAAATGATGGAGACGGCCACAATTTTCACAGCGCTTCCCTCTTGCTGCACATTCTCTGGCCTGTGGCAGTGCTTCGTGGACCCACAACCCATACACCTGGGCTTCTCCGGGGCAGACCTCATCTGTACAGTGCTGGCCTCCTCCATGTTGTCCACGACGCTCCCATCGCTGTCCGGGTCCACTACTTGTGCAGCCATGGGGGATCTTTAACCTCCCGACAAAAGGCACTCGCTTAGCTCCAGAGTTAGCTTGTCTGCTCCTTCCAGCTGTAGCGCCAACTCAACAGCCCTAGTCAGCATCAACTCCACCGGGAATGTGACCAGCTTGGAGCAGACTGCAGCACAGTTGGTGTGTTCCGCCAACTGGTCACATACCATTTCTCCTCCCAACAGCCCGAACCAGCACTCAACGGTCAACTGTCTTAAGTCCAACATGAACCGCTGGATCGGTTTGTCTACCTGTTGGCGACGCTGTCTGAACTTAATCCACCTAACGATGACGTTGTCCGGCGCCCTGAAATGGTGGGCCATTAACTCAACCACTTCTTCATATGAGTCCAAATCTCCAAGCGTGCCCAAAATTCTTTGTCCCTCCATTCCCAGGCTGTGTACTAATAATGCACGAGCTCGCAGCTTCTCCATTCTTCCCAGATCCAACACTACCATCTGGAAAGATTCATACCAACAAGGCCACGGCACAGACAGCACCCCCGGGAGCTCCAGGAGTGGACGAATTGGTGTTCCACACGCCTCCAGGAGTTTACATCTCGTCACCAAATGTTATGTCGTAACTCGTAGACAAGGATGAGGCCAGGAGTGGAGCTGAACACTGCTTTATTAAACAAGCTGGGCTCTGTACACCCAACCACACATACAGCTGCTTGGCAGAGGAAAAGTAGAAGAGACCGCCCCTATACCAGCAGCCCCTTTATACCACCGGAGATGGCGGAACCGGAAACCGGGGCTGCCATCCCATACCACACAAATAAGAGCTCCAGTAAAAACAGTATATGAACATTGAATACAGATATATATGAACATAATACAGAAGGCTTTGGGTGCAAATTTTATAAGGCATTTCATGAAAAAGTTGTTCCCCTCTTGTTAAGGATGGTGAATGACTCATGGAAAAACAAGCGATTTCCCAACTCGCTTTATGATGCAAATGTTTGTTTGCTCTTGAAAAAAAGAAAGGAAGAAGCTAATCCTGCAAGTTACAGACCCGTCACTCTCTTGAATTATGACCAAAAAAATAAAGGTTCTAGCCACAAAGCTAAGCAATCATATCTCCTCAATTCTGCATCCTGATCAAACTGGCTTTGTCCCAAATAGGTTTTCATTTAGTATTGTTCGCCTGTTGTTAAATACAATATATTCTGCTCACAATGAAAATGCAAAGGGTGCCATTCTGTCTTTAGATGCCCAAAAGGCATTTGATCAAATTGAATGGCCCTTTATGTTTGAGTCATTGAAATGAAACACACTATAAAATTTGGAGTAAATTTTATAGAGTGGATTAAAATAATCTACTCTCATCCAACTTCCTCCATTCTCACTAACACAGATAAATCCCAATCTTTTGATCTGCAACGAGGGGTGAGGTAGGGGGAACCCCTCTCTCCCCTCCTCTTTCATATAGCTTTGGAACCTTTGGCAATTGGAATCAGGAGCCACCCAGGCATCCACGGCATAAGACTGAGCAATGTCAAAGGTCTTGTGAATCTGTATGCGGATGATTTACTGATCTGTCTACAAGATCCAGTAGTTTCAGTCCCTAATTTGTTGAATTACATAAAAATCATTTAGTAAGCTATCAGGATATACAATTAATTGGGACAAATCCGAGTTCATGTCCTTGGCAAACAATTTGAGTCCTATATTTCTGAACTCTACCATTTAAGTTGGTCACCACTCATTTTACTTATCTTGGACTTGAAATTCCTAGAAATCCCAAGTTTTTAATGAAACGGAACTACTTGGACATGATTGATGATCTAAAACATCAGAAAATGGAGACTCCTTCCCCTCATTAATTGGCCGCATCAATGCCATAAAAATGGTTGTACTGCCAAGGTTTTTGTATCGTTTCCAGAGCCTCCCTATTTATCTTCCCTTATCTTTTTTCAAAAAGTTGGACTCAGTCATCTTTTGTTTGTGCTAATAAAAAACCTTGTGTCTCCAAAATCCACCTACAGAAAGATGGGAACAAAGGTGGTCTCAGTCTTCCTGTATTTAGGCATTACGACTGGGCTGCAAATGCGAGGGTTCTTGCTTTTTGGCAGTGGGACTTCCCTGATGATGGCTGGCCGTCTACTGCTCCAAAATGGCTAAAAATTGAGTCCAGTTCAGTGTTGGGAACCTCTCTTCCAGCCCTACTCTTCTCTAGAGTACCTCACAACAAATTATCTAGTTACAACTTTGTCCTCAGAAATACCCTCAAAATTCTGAGCCAAATGAAAAGAGTTCTTGGGCTACCAAGTGTCTCAGTGCACGCTCCTATCACACAATCACCTGTTTAAACCAGCACTGATGGACAAAATGTTCATGTACTGGAGAGAGAGAGAGGACTACGCTGTGTTGGAGACTTCCTATATAGACAAATTTGCATCGTTTACTCAGCTGCAAGATAAATACTGCCTCCCCCATGCGCTGCGGGCGCATGCGCACGCAGCGACCAGCAGCTTGGTGATATAGTGCGTGTGTGCGTGTGTGTGTTTTTTGTACTTTTTTACGTTTTTAGAAAATCCTCTGTGTCGTTTCTGCCCTGGAGCGTTGGTGGAATATATGGCGAACAGCTCCCTGGTATCTGCAACATGGATTTCCTGTCATATCTCGCACTACTGCTTTCTGTGCTGTGGCTCTTTGTCTCTGAGGTAAACGCGTTCGGCTCCATGGCGAGCAGAATAGCGGGCAGAATACAATATTCCAGGGACATGTTGCTGCGCTTTAACACAGCTGGTGCAGAGTCTCTGATTGCGCCCAGATTTCAGCTGCCGGACTTTATTTTGAGAGACGGACACAGCGGTGAAAAGAGAAGCGGCAGGAGGAAGCGTGGAAGACGTGGAGGTGTGAAATTGCGCCTTAGGAGACGTCAGTTTGGTAACATTCCTCTTCCTTCGATCATTTTTGGGAATGCACAGTCTGTGAGAAACAAGGTGGAGGAAATTCAAGGCAACGTACGTTACCAGAAGGATTTTAAGAACTGCTGCGTCATGGCTTTCACTGAATCTTGGCTTACTGCGCATGATCGAGACGCAGACCTGTGGATTGACGGCTTTGGAGCTCCGCTGCACTCGGATCGGCAGGAAGAGGTAACGGGGAAACGTCAGGGGGGCGGAGTATGTTTATACATTAATAAGCAGTACTGCACATCTGTCACGGTCAGAGAGCGCATCTGTACACCCCATGTGGAGCTGCTGTCTGTGTCGCTTCGCCCCTTTTATTTGCCTCGAGAGTTTCCCCAACTTTTCATCACAGTTGTGTACATTCATCCGAGGGCAGACGCTGACTCCGCCTCCAGCACCATCTCTGATGTGATCCAGCGGCTGCAGTCAATTTCTCCAGAGGCGCCAAACTTCATTCTTGGGGATTTTAACCATGTTTCTTTAAAGAAGACACTTAAAAACTTTCATCAGTATGTCTCCTGCCCAACCAGGCGAAAAAAGACATTGGACCTGTGCTATGGATCCATAGAGAGGGCCTATAAATCACTCCCCCTTCCTCCTTTAGGATCATCAGATCACAACTGTGTTCATTTGCTGCCCACATATAAAACTGCTCTCAGAAGAGGCAAGGTGGAGATGAGAGACATTGATGTGTGGACAGAAGATTCAGAGCACAGCCTCCAGGAATGCTTTGACTGTACAGACTGGAAGATGTTCATAATGGCCTGCGGGGATGATTTGGACTCTCTGGCTGAGCTCACATGCTCATACATGGCTCACTGTCAAAATAAGTTTGTTCCACGTAAACGTGTCAAAATATATCCCAACAACAAACCATGGGTTACTAAATCAGTTAAATCCTGCTTACAGAGGAAAGCACTTGCCTTTAAACAGGGGTCTGTTTCTGCGCTACAGGTTGCCACTAAGGAGCTAAAGGCCGAAATTTTAAGAGCAAAACAGAATTATAAATCAGAATTGGAAAGCAAGATGGCAGCAAATAAACTTGGTTCGGCCTGGGCCAGTATGAAAAAAATTGCAGGCCTTCAGAGCACAGAGCGCAGTAATCGTGTGTTTTTAGATGGTTTTAGTTCAGACACAGAGCTGGCTAATGCTCTTAATTGTTTTTATGGTCGTTTTGACTCCTTTGATTTTAGCACAGAAATCCAAGATTTGAAACAGAAACTCAAAGACAATCAGCACTTTAATATTGAGATGCAGGATGTTGAAAGGGAGTTCCGCGCTGTAAAAGTGAACAAAAGTCAGGGCCCTGATAATATATGTGGACGCCTGGTAAAGTCCTGTGCACATGAACTGAGTCCTATATTTCACTACATTTTCAATAAGTCCTTACAGACACAACATGTGCCTAAGATCTGGAAAGATGCCGTGGTTGTTCCCGTTCCAAAATCCAGCTGTCCTAAAACGGTAAATGACTTTAGACCAGTTGCTTTGACTTCAATTTTAATGAAAATTTTTGAAAAACTGGTCAGATGTGAGGTCCTAAAGCAGACTGAACATGCATTGGATCCTCTGCAGTTTGCCTATAGGCCTCACAGAGGAGTGGAGGATGCCACTGTCACTCTGTTTAACATGCTTTTTAAACATCTGGATTTTAATGGGACACACGCCAGGCTTTTATTTGTGGACTTTTCTTCTGCCTTTAATACAATCCAACCTCATATTTTAGTTGAAAGGCTCCTGCAACAATTTGATTTAAGCAATAATCTGGTGGGTTGGATTCTGGATTTCTTAACCAACAGGACGCAGAGAGTAAGGGTCAATGGTACATTGTCTGACCTAAAGTGCTCTTCTACTGGCTCTCCTCAGGGGTGTGTGTTGTCACCACTACTCTTCATCCTGTACACAAACATGTGTCGGAGCAGACATGACAACAGACACATTATAAAGTATGCTGATGACTCAGTCATTGTCAGTCTCCTCCAGGATGGTGAGAGTGGCCATGGCCCAGTAGTTGATGACTTTGTTCACTGGTGTGAGGATTCCTACCTGCAGCTGAATACAACAAAAACGAAAGATATGATTATTGACTTTAGGAGGAAAACTCCCAGGCACAAAGCCACCATACTAAAAGGCCAGACCACCGAATGTGTACAATCGTACAAATATCTTGGGACGATTATTGATAGTGGATTGAACTTTGAGGTGAACTGTGAAAGGGTGTGCAAAAAGGGTCAGCAAAATTTGCATTGTTTGAGGAAACTTGCACGCTTCCAAATTGACCGAACCATAATGACTATGTTCTATCGGGCTTTTATTGAATCTGTTTTATCCTTTTCTTTAATGTCATGGTTTGGTCAGATAAAACTGAAACAGAGGAAATCCTTGGATCAGGTAGTCAGATGGTCCAGTCGTTTGCTTGGTGAGTCACAGCTGAGCCTGACATCCCTGTACACCAGACAAGTACAGAGGATGGCCGACTCGATTTTAAATGATGACTCCCACCCTTTGCACTGCAACTTTCAGCTTCTTCCCTCCAGACGGAGGTTTGCTGTCCCAAAAAGTAGAACCCAGCGCTACAAAAACAGCTTTGTCCCTGCTGCTGTCAAAGAGTTGAACAAGCTATAAAAATTATATTGTACATATTTTATATTTACCTATTTTGTAAGATGTGTGCCTGTGTTTGTGTCTATGTTGAATGTAATTGTGGCTTGTAAATATGGATGTCACCAACTGCAAAACAAATCTACCTACGGGTACAAATAAAGTAACCTGAACCTGAACCTGAACCCATTCATATTTTTACTGTTATCTTCAACTACATCATGTTATACGGGAACATGTCCCAGAATTCATAAACAAACCTATGAGCCACACCTTCCATGACCTACTTTTCTTGCAACCAAATTCTAAACATCTGATTTCTCGTTTTGTTTCAGTCTTTATTGAACTGGTGGATGCCAGTCGTTTCAGGGAGGCCTGGGCTGGATAGCCGGGTGTCCCGATTTCAGAGGAATTGTAGGAAGAAGGTTTGACATGTATTAAGAGCTGCTCTATTAACTCCAGATATAGACTAATCTAATTTAAGGTCCTACACAGATTGCACTACTCTAAAACTAAGCTTCATAAGATATATGACTCCCTTTTGCGATAGACGTAGCACAGCAGAGGGCTCATCATCACATTTGTTCTGGCACTACCCTGCACTTAGGAACTTTTGGTCAGATGTATTCATGTGGTTTTCTAAACAATTCAGAATTAATATTCAACCAGACTGTAATTTAGCAATATTTGGCTGTTTGGATAAGACATGGACACTTCCCTCCCATCAAAAGCAAGCAATCAAAACTGGCATGGTTGCAGCTAAGAAATTAATTTTATTAAATTGGAAGTCACCAACACCACCCTGCTTTAAGGGGTGGCTTAATGAAATGCTTTTTATAGCCAAGATGGAACAGATCCGCTACAACAAACATAATTCACAAGACTATTTTCAAAAGATTTGGAAACCATTTCTGACATTGCTTAGTGAGACCTAAACATCATGTGAATTGTACAAACTGCTACTGGATGGTATCTTTGTTTCCTTTGTTTGTTTTTTTTACAAACCTGGTTACACTCACACTGTGATGTCGCAGTCATTGCCCAACCTGTGCCCCGTTTTTTTGCTTTGCTTTTTTTGTTTGTGAGTCATTTGTCTATTTTGTTTTTTGTTAAGTACCCTTTTATCCTGTCAGTCAGTACATTGTGTTTTTCGGTTTAGTACTACCCGTTATCTTTTGGTGTTTCTTGTTTGACTCATGTTTTGTAATTGTTGCATATGGTGGTGATGGGTGCTTTGTAGTATGTTCGTTTTATGTTATGTTGAAAAATGTTTAAAATAAAATATATTATAAAAAAGTAACTACTTACTTGGAAAAGTAACCTTCACCTTACTTTTAAATGCATACTTAAATCACCTTGCACACATAGCACGATAATTTATTGGATTACATTACGGGCTTATTAATGTCAGGCTGAAAACAGACTGTTTCAGACAGAGCTTTTAGAACATGCTCAGTCTGCTTTATCCTGCCTTAAGAGCTTTTGCTGTGGGAAAAATCTGAAGAAAATCAACACAAAATTGCTTACCATTATCAATGTCTATCTGGAATGAATGAATGAATAAAGGAATCACTGCAAGCGCTTTGAGATGTCACTTGACACGGAAAGTGCCATATAAATTGAATCCATTATTATTATTTTTTTTTTTACCAGAGTGGCAGCCTAGTGGTAGAGCATCCGCCCCACAGCCGGAGGTCATGGGTTCAAGCCCCGGCTGGTCATACCAAAGACCATATAAAAATGGTACTTCCCACCTTCTAGCTTGGTGCTCAGCATAATAGAATTCTTCCGCCCTCCCAAGAGAGCAGACGCTTTTTTCTTCTCTCCTGCTGATTTTTTCCTCCCCTCCTGCTACTGGATCCCAGCTTGCTGTTGTCTGTCTGCGTTTAACTGCGACCGCCGAAAAGAAATTATGGAGTTAATAAGCTGGGCTTTGAACACAATTGACACTATTTTTTCAACAAGGAAAAGTGCTCCGGGGGAAGCTGTCTGCCCCGCTGGAACGGCTCCAGTGGGCTATCTATGTGACACAGGTAATTGGAAAATGCTGTGTCTCTCTAATCTTTCTATCGAAGATATTGAAGATTTGTTTATCTTCGTAATCTTGGTGATTGGGATAATTCTGATTGGGACGGGAATTGTCTTGGTTTACCGCAAATTGCTGAAGATGGATTCAACCTATCAAAATGCTGGCCAGGCGAGGTGCATCCAACAAATTGAGAAACTGGAGAAGACCCTGATAGCGACTACTGGAGAACTGTCTCGTAAGGTGGATTACATCATGGGTTCGCTCAGGTCTTTCCACGACGAATTCAAAGCTGCGCAATGAAGGATTAATGTACTGAATCTACAGAAGAAATACAAGTCTTCTCTGTGATCAGTCCTATTTGGCATTATTATTCCCCATGAAAATTCCTCCTGGCTGTCTGCAGATTGTGTTTTTTTCAAAATCATGAGCACAAGGCCTTGGACAGCCAGCTGCAGCGCCAGATAAGACTGGGCGCCAGACAGACAAAACATCTTCTGCCAAGGGTCCTTGGGTCTCTCTTATTATCATCAACACTGCTCAACACCGCACACACATTGATTCATGAACTGATTAAAGATATACTGTACACTGCTCTCTTGTGTCTTGTGAATTCTGAGTTGTTGCTCTGTGCTATTGAGAGATTTTTTTTTTTTCATTGTAATCATAATCTGCTTAAAAATAAGCTGTATTTTGATAACAAAGTTTTTTTTTCTCCTCCCCCCTTGTGTCGTTCCCTCCCTTCCCCTCCCTTTCTTATCTATCTCTGTTTGATGAGGCGCCTATTATGGCTGCCGTGTCGTGTCGCGCGCATGCGCACCAATGTCAAGTCAAGTTCCTCGTGTGTTTTTTACATGCTTGGCAATAAAGTTTATTCTGATTCTGATTCTGATTCTGAATAGGGGAAGGAAAAAGCTGTAACCCTTGGACGACAGATGGAAATTAGCCATTGGCTACAATCTGGCAAGTTTACATTGATTGATATCAATGTTCATTAACCTGCACTGTGATTAAAAAAAGATCAATAAAATCTTATGTCCATAAAATCATAACTTCATCCTTGTCCATCCATCCATCCATCTTCTACCGTTTTTCCAAGGATCCGGGTCGCAAAGGCAGCAGTTCAAGGAGAGAAGCCCAGACTTCCCTCTCCCCAGCCACCTAACTCCAGCTCTTCAGAGAGGATACCAAGACATTCCCAGGCCAGCTGAGCGACATAGTCTCTCCAGTGTGTCCTGGGTCTGCCCCGGGGTCTCCTTCCAGTGAGACGTGCCCAGAACACCTCAAGTGGGAGGTGTCCAGGAGGCATCCTGATCAGATGCCCAAACCACCTCAACTGGCTCCTTTTGATGTGGAGAAGCAGTGGTTCTACTCTGAGCCTCTCCCAAATGACTTAACTCCTCACCCCATCTCTAAGGGTGAGTCCAGCAATCCTACGGAGAAAGCTCATGTCAGCTGCTTTTATCTGCAAGATCATTCTTTCAGCCATTACCCAAAAGCTCATGACCACAGGTGAGGGTAGGAACATAGATTGAACGGTAAATCGACAGCGTTGCATTATAGCTCAGCTCCCTCTTCACCACGACAGACCAGTACAATATCCACATCACTGCAGATGCTGTTCCGATCCATCTCCCAATCTCCCGCTCCATTCTACCCTCACTTGTGAATAAGACCCGGAGATACTTAAACTCCTCCACTTGGGGCAGGAGCTCATCCCCAACCTGGAGAGGACAATCCACCCTTTTCCAGCTGAGCACCATGGACTCGGACTTGGAGGTGCTGATTCTCCTCCCAGCCGCTTCACACTCGGTAGCAAACCATCCTAGCAAGACCTGTAGGTCATTGCTCGATGAAGCCAACAGAACAACATCATCTTCAAACAGCAGAGATGAGATCCTGTGGTCATCAAACATGACACTCTCCATTTCTTGGCTGCGCCTAGAAATCCTGTCCATAAACAACATGAACAGGATCGGTGACAAAGGGCAGCCCTACATCCTTGTAAAAATCGCAAGTCCATGCTTGTAAAATTTGTACTTTATGCACCTAAAACTGCATCTCTTCACATAAATTATGAACTTTTTCTTCACGTAACCAGAAAAGATAACTCAGTGATGTGAACACCAAGGAACTTGAAGCTGCTGACCCTCTCTACCTCAGCACCGCCGATATAGATAGGGTGGTGTCCATCACCCTGCTGTCTCCTGAAGTCCACAATCATCTCTTTAGTCTTGCCGATGTTTAGATAGAGGTTGTTGTCCTGACACTAACTGGTCAGGGTTCTCACTCCTTCTCTGTAGGCAGTCTCATTGTTGTTTGTGACGAGGCCCACAATGGTTGTGTTGTCGGCAAACCTGAAGATGGAGTTGGAACTGCAGGGTTTCCTCTGGTAACATTTCTCAGTGGCAGCCCGCCTCGCCAGAAATTTTACCGCCACGCCAAGGAGATATGAATTTATTAAGAAAAATATATGAAGTAATGACTTTCCGCAAGCACGTACACAAACAACGCACATGGCCGTCATCTACGCGGAGTTTAGAAGCACCCCGCCCACACGAGTTTTCCAGTCAGTCAGCAGGCAGTGTCTTGCTAAGCATGACTGTCCAACAGAAACATGAGTTTGTTAAAGTACTTTAAAAGCAGGAAAAAAAAAATCAGTTAAGGTATGTAAGCACTGGCATTTATCATGGTTTTTTCCCACTGGAAATGGGAGCAATAATGGAAGAGTCACCTAGCTAAGAGATGTGGTTAGAATTCATACGCAGCCGGCTTCATATGAAGGGAAAGGCAAGGGGAACTGCTGAATTGCTGAGGATATATTTCACCAGCCACTACAATATTAAGTTATGTTCTGTAGGAATGAAGAGACTGGCAATTTCTCTTTTCTCGCACAAGCAGGCATGCCGTTTTTATTCTCCAGCAGCAGTGAAAAAAAGCAACAGCTAAAAACGCTAGATCTCTTTTCACTCTAAACTGAGGTCCTTCAGCGGCTGCCTAGAGAGGTGCCTGATGAGAAAGCCTGAGTGTGGTGAATTATGTCTTTAGAGTCCGCTACAGTTCCCGATTATGTACCTGGCAAGTTAAGATGACCGAAATTCACGAAGTCAGTGACTTTAATCTGTCAGCAGCCTTCAGACAAACTAAAGGTGCCAACATTTGATTTCAAAATAAGGGAGGTTTTTCCTGCTGTCTGGGTGTGAGGAGATTTCTAAAAAACAAAACTATAAATATAAAGAAATATTATAACAGAAATAATGGCATCCTTGGTCATTTAAGTTAATTTATTTCATTAAATACAATTTTATTAATATTTTTTCTTTGTAATCTGAGTTAATTATTGTTCTGCTCTGACTGCAACATTATGGTCAAAAATGTAAATTGTTATATGGAAAGAGTAAAAAAAATTACCACAGTTTTTCAGATTTATCTAAAAAACCCAGTAATTTTATTATAAAAAAACCAGACAAAAATTCGTCATAAAATAATTCACAGATTTATAGTAAAGTTTCAAATGTACAAGAAAAGTCAATTTTTCAAGAGGAAATTACAAATTTGAGGAACATGGTTTCAACTTTAGATAGATTTACAGAGAAAAGTAGAAAACTATAAGAAAATTGTTATAAATTTTTGAGAAAAACCTCAAATCTTCAAGACTGAAGTCATTACTCAAGCTTTTAAGTGGGTGCTCTTTGTACCCTTAACTAGAAATTTTTGGTTGTCTACTTTTAATTATTAATTTCAAAGCACTGCTTTTACATGAGCAGAATTTCTGGTTACTATACCCACCTGATCATATAATTTAAGTATACATGAGGACATTACTATTATGGATGTTTCTTTCCCTTTCCTACTCTCTCAATAGGAAAAAAAAAAAAACTAGAATAAAAATACAAAAAATACACATTTTTGTCATTTATGTAAACCATGACAAAAAAATCCTGCAAGACAAAATATGACACTTGATATTTTCTAAACTGTTTGTATACCACCATAGACAGAGGGAGAACCTGAATTAGACAGAGCTCAGAGAGGGCAAGATGAGACAGAAGAGAGGAGCCAAGGACAGAATAGTGTTCAGGCAGAGGAAGGAGAGAAGGATAACACCACTAAAAAGTTGAAACACATGATGTCTGGGTGGGACCCCAACTGGCCCAATATTCAAGCCTTGGTTGTACAATACTTCAAATGGTAAGTTCCATACGCAACGTTACTGTGTAAAATTTTAAAAAGAAATAAATAGTATAAAATTAACATATTCCGGTATGTTTACTGCCCCCTCCCCCCCACCGGGAAAAATATGTTGCCACCGCGCCAAGGTCTTTAAGCCAGACAAAACACTGAACTATATGTGGCAGTAAAGTAATTGGTGAACAAGGAGTACAAGAGGGGGCTGAGGACACAGTCCTGTGGCGCTCCAGTGTTGAGGACCAGTGTGGAAGAGATGTGACTGCCAATTCGCACCACCTGTAGCCGGTTGGACAGGAAGTTAAATATGCAGTTGCAAATGGGGGTTTCCAGACCCAGAGTAGGGAGCTTGGACACCAACTTGGGAGGGAATGGTGTTGAAAGCCAAGCATTCAATAAAAAGCATTCTCATATACAGTGGTGTGAACAAGTTTTTGCCCCCTTCCTGATTTCTCTTTTTTTGTATGTTTGTCACACTTAAATGTGTCAAATCATCAAATTTAAGTATTAGACAAAGATAACAAGTAAACACAAAATGCAGTTTTTAAATGAATGTGTTTATTATTAAAGGAAAAGGAAAAAACCCCAAACCTACATCACCCTGTATGAAAAAGTGAATGCTCCCTAAATCTAATAACTGGTTGGGCCACCCTTAGCAGCAACAACTGCAATCAAGTGTTTGCGATAACTGGAAGCGAGTCTTTTACAGCACTGTGGAGGAATTTTGGCTCACTCATCTTTGCAGAATTGTTGTAATTCAGCCACACTGGATGGTTTTCAAGCATGAACCACCTTTTTAAGGTCATGCCACAGAATCTCAATCGGATTCTGGTCAGGACTTTGACTACACCACTACAAAGTCTTCATTTTGTTTTTCTTAAGCCATTCAGAGGTGGACTTGCTGGTGTGTTTTGGATCATTGTCCTGCGGCAGAACCCAAGTGCGCCTCAGTTTGAGGTCACAAACAGATGGCCGGACATTCTCCTTCAGGAATTTTTGGTAGACAGCAGAATTCATGGTTCCATTTACCACAGCAAGCCTTCCAGATCCTGAAACAGCAAAACAGCCCCAGACCATCACACTACCACCACCATATTTTACTGTTGGTATGATGTTCCTTTTCTGAAATGCTGTTTTACTTTTACGTCGGATGTAATGGGACACACACCATTCAAAAAGTTCACTTTTGTCTCGTCAGTCCAGAGTATTTGCCCAAAAGTCTTGGGGATCATCAAGATGTTTTCTGGCAAAACTGAGACATGCCTTTATGTTCTTTTTGCTCAGCAGTGGTTTTCGTCTTAGAACTCTGCCATGCAGGCCATTTTTGCCCAGTCCCTTTCTTAGGGTGGCCTCATGAACACTGAACGGAGGCAAGTGAGACCTGCAGTTCTTTGGATGTTGTTGTGGGGTCTTTTGTGACCTCTTGGATGAGTCATCGCTGCGCTCTTGGGGTAATTTTGGTCGGCTGGCCACCCCTAGGAAGGTTCAGCACTGTTCCATGTTTTTGCCATTTGTGGATAATGGCATCAAACTGGAGATTCTAAACTGTCCTTAGGTATGACTGTGAGAGTGAATGATTGTCCGTCTCTCTGTGTTGGCCCTGCGATGGACTGGCGATTTGTCCAGGGTGTACCCTGCCTCTCGCCCAAAAGATGCTGGGATAGGCTCCAGCCCCCCCCCCCCCCCCCCCCCCCGTGACCTGAAAAAAGGATTAAGCGGAAGAAGATGGATGGCTCTCAATGTGGTGCACTGGAGTCCCAAAGCTTTAGAAATGGCTTGAGAACCTTTTCCAGACTGCTAGATCTCAGTTACATTGTTTCTCATTTGTTCCTGAATTTCTTTGGATCGCAGCATGCTGTCTAGCTTTTGAGGATCTTTTGGTCTTTTCACTTTGTCAGGCAGGTCCTATTTAAGTGATTTCTTGACTGAGAACAGGTGTGGCAGTAATCAGGCCTGGGTGTGGCTAGAGAAATTGAACTCAGGTTTCCAAAGATGTGATAAACCACAGTTAATTTATGTTTTAACAGTGGGGACGATCACTTTTTCACAAAGGGCCATGTAGGTTTTTATTTTTTTTTTACCCTTAACAATAAACACCTTCATTTAAAAACTGCATTTTGTGCTTACCTGTGTTATCTTTGGCTAACATTTAAATTTGTTTGATGATCTGAAATATTCAAGTGTGACAAACAAAAAAATGAGAAATCAGGAAGGGGGCAAACACTTTATCACACCACTGTATGCATTTCCCTTGTCCAGGTGGCTGACAGCAGCATGAACTGCTAGGGCCACCTGGCCAGCCTGTTTCATGTAACATTGCAACTTTAAGTAAGACTGCAACTTCATGCTCAGAAATTTGCTAATTTTTGCTTGTATAAGTTCAACTTCATTCTTGTAAAGTTAAGACTATGCATGGAAAATTACACCTACGTGCCCTTAGTAAAATTGTGCTTTTAGGCTAATGAAATTGCTTCTTTAGGCCTTACATTTTTACATAAATGTGTAACTTTTTCCACAAATCTGCAACATATTTCATATCAATTTGAAACTTTCACATAAATGTCCAATCTTTTTCCACATAAATTGCGTATCCGTGCTTTAACTCAATAGGAAATGATGTTAAGGTGACCAAACTTGGCACACAGGTTGATCATGGAGTATCACATTTGGCTATGCTTTTGGGATCTAAAAGGTCAAAGGGTCATAAAAGGTCAAAATCAGTTTGGGCTTATAGTGACTTGCTTGAGACAGACCGAACTACCAAAATTTTAACACAAGTTAGAATGGGGTCTGGGACACCTCTTAAATATCCAATGACCTTGACCTTACATTTGACCTTGAAGGTCTGAAAAAAGTTCATGGTGTCCCATCAGAATTGAAGCAGAAAGTCAACCAGGGATTTTCCCTACTATACGTCATTCCAACAGGGATAAGGATGTAAGGTGTGGGTCTGCATCTCTGTTGAGTGCAATTCTAGTTTATCATGGAAACATCCAGCTTTTATCAAGGATATTTTCAACCTTTTCCTCATAAAATTAAATTTTCCCTCTGATAAAATTGGCAACTGTTAAAAAAATGTCATAGGAAGAAGTAAAATGCTAAACAATGAGAAAAGAAGGCTTAAAATCATTAAGGAAGTCTTTGTTATTCTGCGATAAGATAGCCAACACTCCAGAATAACACCACTGTGTAGGCGGCTGAGCTGATCCAGTATATTGCTGTTTATCTTGGTTTGACTAACACGGAGGTCAGATAATCAGCAAACTGAACTGCTGTGTGAAACTGTCACATGGGTTTTGCATTCAGGCCAATATCAAGCAGGGCTGCAATAGTGTATTTTATACACACACATACATATACAGTATACACATTATTTATTTATATATATATATATATATATATATATATATATATGTGTGTGTGTGTATATATATATATATATACACACACACACCTCAAAAAGTTAAGGATATTCAGTTTTCAGGTGAAATTTCAGAATGCACCTAAAATTCACTATAATCTTTACAGGTGAACTGAGTTTGACCTTCTCTAGCCTTTTGAATGCACATAAGAGAAGATAAGATAAGATAAGCCTTTATTAGTCCCACAATGGGGAAATTCCAGGATTGCAACAGCACAGGGATAGCAACAATCAGAAGGCAAGAAAAAACAAGCAAGCAAGAGCAGCTAATATACATATGTACATATTACTATAAAATATATATATACACACACACACACACAGACACACAGTGCAGAGCATTGTAGCTGGATGGAATAAATATATGAATATATGAACACACAGTGCAGAGCATTGTAGCTAGATGGAATAAATATGTAAATATATAAACACCCACAGTATGGAGCATTGCAGCTAGGTGGAATAAATATGCAAGTATATAAACACACACAGTGCGGAGCAATGTAGCTAGATGGAATAATATGTAGATATATAAAAACACAGTGCGGAGCATTGTAGCTAGATGGAATAAATATGTAAATATATAAACACACACAGTGCAGAGCATTGTTGCTAGGTGGGATGAAACAGCATAACCGTCTATTTAGTTATCCTACATGGTATGATTATGTGCCCATACATATTCTCACCCTCCATAGCGACCGGTATGTTCCTAGTTGTATGCCGGAGAGGACCATTGTGTAAGTCTATTGCATCTTTTGCATTCAAAAAAAAAACAAAACTATTAGTTTGTTACGTCTTTTTGCTATCTCTGCGAGCAGCCCTGCTTAGGTTGTACAGTCTGACAGCCGTTGGTAGGAAGGACCTACGAAACCTCTCGGTTGTGCACCTGGGATGATGTAGTCTGCTGCTAAATGAGCTCCTCAGTGCATCCAGTATGTCCTGCATAGGGTGGAACTCGGACTCCAGCAGAGATGACAGTTTAGCCACCATCCTTCTCTCTCCTATCTCCTCCATCGGATCAAGGCGTTGCCCCAGGACAGAGCTAGCTTTCTTAATCAGTTTGTTCAGTCTCTTCCTATCGGCTGCAGTAATGCCACTGCCCCAGCAGACCACTCCAAAAGTGATGGCTGATGCCACCACCGTGTCATAGAATGACTTCAGCAGCACCCCTTGTACACCAAAAGACCTGAGTCTCCTCAGCAGGAACAGCCTGCGCTGTCCCTTCTTGTAGAGTGCGTCAGTATTGTGTGACCAGTCTAGTTTATTGTTCAGATGAACACCCAGGTACTTGTAGGATGTCACCATCTCGATGTCTGTTCCCTGTATATTTACTGGTGCTGTGAGGGGCTGCCCATGCCTGCGGCAGTCCACCACCAGCTCCTTAGTTTTCCTCGCGTAAATGTATATATATAGACACACAGTGCAGAGCATTATGGTTGGTTGGTGAATGTGCAGCAGAAAGTCTAAGCTCTCTCTCTCTCTCTCATCACATGTCCAACTGTTCAAATTTTCAGTACTTTTTGCGTAACTTGTTGTTCTCTAACGAGGTGCATAACGGCAAAATCCACAACAGGTGTTTGATCCATGAATTGACCAATAAATTTTCTGGTTCAATAAGAATTGGTATTTAAACAGTCCTCTTAATCATGCTGTTCACATTTTGACATCATGAGACCAAGACGACACCCAACAATTGATCAACAGTACCTCGCCATTGCAAGGCTTCAGACAGGATGTTCTCAGGGGGAAGTGGCCAACAGAGATACAGAGAGACTGGAACAGTTGCAGAAAGGCATCGAAGTGGACGTCCTTTGGCCACATCCCACGCTGATGACTGCTTCATTGTGAACAGTGCCCTGCGAAACCGGATGATGAATGCCACTCAAGTCCAGGCACATTTAAGGGAGGTGAGAGGCAAGTGTCACGTCACACCATTCAAAACCATTTACATCAGCATGGTCTGCGTGCTAGATGACCTCCAAGGGTACCTGACCACACCACCAGGCACAGGCGTCATTATCTTGCATGGGCCAGGGAGCATTCACGATGGACAAGAGACCAGTGGGTGTCAGTGCTGTTCTCTAATGAAAGTTGATTCACGTTGAGCAGAAATGATGGCCACCAACGATGTTGGAGATGTCATGGACAGCGCTATGCATAAGCCACTGTTGTCACCATATTACAGTCTGTCTATTCAATACAGAACTGCCCTACACCTTGTGAATGGTACAATAACAAGCCAGTATTACCTGTATACCATCATTAATCCAGTCATTGTGCCCCTGCATGAACAACACAGGCCTAATTTCATCTTCATGGACAACAATGCTCCAGCTCATTGAGATTGCACCATTAGGAAATGGCTGCTGGAGTACCTCAAATGGAGTGGCCTGCACTTTCACCAGACCTGAATCCCATAGAAAACCTATGGGATCAGCTGAGTCACCGTGCCAAGGTTTGTAACCCTGCACCCCACAACCTCAATGACCTGAGGGCCACCCTTCAAGAAATTAAATCACCCTTTATTGTCATTCAACCATACAATGTACAGTTGAACGAAATTGTGTTTTTCCTATCTACAGTGTTAATCACACACACCCCATATGTAGAATCAGAGGGCCGCTGCCATGTAAGGCGCCGCCACAAATTTCCCTCCTCCATTCCATTATTGCTGAGCACCAAGCTGGACAGCAGGAAGTTCCGCTTTTTATATGGTCTTCAGCATGACCCGGCCGGGATTTGAACCCCTGCCTCCCGGGTGTGGGGCGGATGCTCTACCAACTGAGCCACCACTCTGGTAGAAGAGTGGGATGTCATGCCTCAGCAGACAATAAGTTGACGTGAATGGCATGATACATCGTTGTCAAGCTGTAATTGATGCTCAAGGGCACATAAGTTATAGAGACATTGAATTTTTTTGTTGTGATATACCCTCCACTGTTGTTGGCTTTTGTTTCAATAAATTGCTTGAGATGTGGAAATCACCATTGCATGTTTGTATTTAAATGCCCTACTTTCATGATATTATATCACTGTAGCGTGAACTTTGTACATTTTCCATAAATTTCACCCGAAAGCCAAATATCCATAACTTTTTGTGAGTAGTGTATGTATATTTATTTACTGCTTTGGCCAACCAGTCCGTATTTTACCATCTTATTTACTATTGCTCTGAGTGCTGCTGTCCTTTTGCTGCTGCAATCATGGAATTTCCCCATTGTGGGACTAATAAAGGCTTATCTTATCTGCTGGGCCCAATAACAATCCACAAAGCACCTGGAGGTCTGGCGATCTCCTCAGGGATGTGGTACTGATTGCTGGAATAAGCACTGGGGATGTCGGAGTTAAGTTGGTGGCCAATGCCTAGAAGTTCCTGGTGACTGTAGGTAATTAGTCCGTCGCAGAAGGAAGACAAAAAAAGGCAGGGAAAAAAAAAAAATGAGCACAGTAGTCCGGAGCAACTAGCGGCAGTGTATGGACATGCAGCCATCTTGAGAAGCAAGTTAGGCCTGTATTGTTCACGCAGGGGCACAATGACTGTATTAATGATGTTATTCAGTTGTATCGGCTTGCCACTGTACCATTCACAAGGTGTAAGGCAGGTCTGTATTGACAAGACACCTGCCCAGACTGTAACACCACCACCAAAGGCTCGTCTGGTAACAAGAGTAGCTGATGCATAGTGCTCTCCTTGACGTCTCCAATATCATTGGTGGACATCATTTCTGCTCAACATAAATCGACTTTCATCAGAGAACAGCACTGAAGCCCACTAGTATCTTGTCCAGCGTAAATGCTCCTTGGCTCATGCAAGACGATGACGCCTGTGCCTGGTGGTGTGGTCAGGTACCCTTGCAGGTCATCTAGCACGCAGACCATGCTGATGTAAACGGTTTTGAATGGTCTGACATGACAGTTGGGTGCCTCTCATCTCCCTTAAATGTGCCTGGAGTTGAGTGGCATTCATCATCCGGTTCCCCATGGCACTGTTCACAATGAACCAGTCATCAGCGTGGGATGTGGCTAAAGGACGTCCACTTTGATGCCTTTCTGTGACTCTTCCAGTCTCTCTGTATCTCTGTTGCAACCTGCTGATGACACACTGTGACACTAAGCTCAGTGGCCAATTCCCTCTGAGAACATCCTGTCTGAAGCCTCACAATAGTGAGGTACTGTTGATCAATTGTTAGGTGTCGTCTTGGTCTCATGATGTCAAAATGTGAACAGCATGATTAAGAGGACTGTTTAAAATACCATTTCTAATTGAACCAGAAAATTTATTGGTCGATTCATGGATCAAACACCTGTTGTGAATTTTGCCATTAAGCACCATGACAGAGAACAACAAGTTATGCAAAAAGTACTGAAACATTGAACAGTTGGACATGAGCATTCAGAAGGTTAGAGAAAGTCAAATTAAGTTCACTTGTAAAGGTTATAGTGCATTTTAGGTGCATCCTGAAATTTCACCTGAGTGTGTGTGTGTGTGTATATATATATATATATATATATATATATATATATACATACACACACACATACATATATACATACACACACACATATACACACACACAGTGGTGTGAAAAAGTGTTTGCCCCCTTTGGGATTTCTCATTTTTTGTATGTTTGTCACACTTAAATGTTTCAGATCAAAAATTTAAATATTAGACAAAGATAACACAAGTAAACACAAAATGCAGTTTTTAAATGAAGGTGTTCATCAAGGGTAAAAAAAAAACAAAAAAAACCAACAACCCTAACCTACATGGCCCTGTGTGAAAAAGTTATGCCCTCCCCCCGTTAAAACGTAAATTAACTGGTTTATCACATCTTTGGAAAGCAATTTCTCTAGTCGCACCCAGGCCTGATTACTGCCACATCTGTTCTTAATCAAGAAATCACTTAAATAGGACCTGCCTGACAAAGTGAAGTAGACCAAAATATCCTCAAAAGCTAGACATCACGCTGCAATCCAAAGAAATTCAGGAAAAAATGAGAAAAAGTAATTGAGATCTATCAGTCTGGAAAAGGTTCTAAGCCATTTCTAAAACTTTGGGACTCCAGCAAACCACAGTGAGAACCATTGTCCACAAATGGCAAAAACATGGAACAGTGGTAAACCTTTCCAGGAGTGGCTGGCTGACCAAAATTACCCCAAGAGCGCAACAACGACTCATCCAAGAGGTCACAAAAGACCCCACAACAACATCCAAAGAACTGCAGGTCTCACTTGCCTCAGTTAAGTTCAGTGTTCATGAGTCCACCCTAAGAAAGAAACTGGGCAAAAATGGCCTGCATGGCAGATTTCCAAGACAAAAATCACTGCTGAGCATAAAGAACAAAGGCTTGTCTCAGTTTTGCCAGAAAACATCTTGATGATCCCCAAGACTTTTGGGAAAATACTCTGGACTGGTGAGACAAAAGTTCAACTTTTTGGAAGCTGTGTGTCCCATTACATCCTGCATAAAAGCAACGCAACATTTCAGAAAAGGAACATCATACCAACAGTAAAATATGGTGGTGGTAGTGTGATGGTCTGGGGCTGTTTTGCTGTTTCAGGACCTGGAAGACTTGCTGTGGTAAATGGAACCTGCTGTCTGTTATGTCCATAACCCGTACTCCAATAACAAGGCCGGACGTGCAGTAGAACCTAACTTTATTGATGCACTCACAGTGTGTCACAGGTGCTCCTGTATAGGCAGAGGTCTGATCGTAAAGAGACCGTGCCTCTTCCGCATCCGCCTTTTATACCCACAACAATATGAAATATATCATATTTAATACATCACACACACCCCGTAGAAAAATCCAAAACACACCAATTAGGTCCTCCCAAATTTGCAACCCGAATTACACACCAACAATGAACAGAATATTTAGGCCTATCCATGCACACAAAACAACTAAAACTAGAGGGGGACAGGTGGACTGCTGTCCCACCCCCACACGGTTAGACGGAGTATTCTGCCATCTTTATCGATATATATATATAGTCCATGAAAATATACACTGCTGTGTTCCTAATATAACTGAAAATAATCTCATGAACTTTTATACATACAGGCAAACTCCCATTCAGCAATTAAACAGTCAATATGTACGTTTGCACAGTGCTATTGGAACACCCAACAAAACCACCCCGTAATATATACACTTTAAACATCACTTTTATGTTTTGTACATGGGCAACTCACATAGCACTCAATGTAAGGAACATATTGACTACGTAGCCTAGGCAATTCACAACACAACATGCAGTTTAACCCATCGCCCCCTTGCTACCATACAATCCCGGTGGAGAAGCCACCTCCCGGAGACCCGTCTGGCGGCTCCCGCCCAGAGCGTATTCATCTCTTTGCCCCTGGAGACAAGCCACGTCGGAGTCTCAAAACCTCCTTCTCATCACTGGTGTGCCGCAACTCATTGGGGTGTCTCCATGAGTCATGGGACAGCTGGAGTAACCGTCCTCCCGAACGGCCACCACCTGCAGCCGCCCCTGGTCATCCCGTCGTTTTCTCTTGTCATGGACCCCAGTTAGCAGAGCCTCCTCCCTGGCTCCAACCATGTCAGTGACACATAGGGGAGCTCGACTCGGCTTCAAACGTCCACGATGTCTAGACCGGGCTTCCTCTCTGGGTCAAACCACTCCACCGACCCCATGCAAAGCCCAACTCGGTCTCCAGGGTTGCTGTGTGGCACGTCTGTCCACCGTGCCAGCCGGTCCTGCCCCACGCGGTTTCATTTCGAATGCCGGTGAAGCCATTGCAGCCACTTGCTTCTCGGTACCTCCAGGCTGAACTCCGGAAGCAGAGAGAGCTATCCTCTTGGCTTCATCCACTGTCACGGGTGTTCCACCATGCCGCCCAGTTCCCACATCCAGGGTTACTTGGGCCCTGGCACCAGAACCCTCCCGCGATGGTCCTGGATGGAATTTATCCTGTCCATCTCCCAGAATACTAGACCATTCTTTGTCCCATACCACATCATCCACCACACTCGGAACCGGTTGGTCCCACAAACCACGGCCCGACCACTCCTCTCCGACGCCACTGGTGATCATGAAGCCCAGGCCATAGAACATGTCGCAGCCCATCACATTCGACCCACTGACAGTCACCATAAACTGGACATTGGACATCACTGCCAACTTGTATCTTGCTGTCAACTCCAGCGAACCCATGATGGCCAGCCTATTACCTCCGTAGTCACAATATGGCGTCGACAGTCCTCTCACTCGGTAATATGGGAACAAACTCCTCACAGTAGGCCAGTTCGACACGGAAACCGCTGCTCCCGTGTCCTCCAACAATGGCACTTCCATGCTGTCCAGCATCACGTTGCAGTAAATCCACCCATCTGTGCTCAGAGAGACGGTGTAAACAACCGTAGGAGTCGTGGTGGGGGAGTCCACTTCGCGTTGCTGTTCCCCTCGCTCAAATTTTTTACAGGCCCTGGCAAAATGATGTAGGAGTCCACATTTGCCACAGCGTTTGCCCCTCGCCGGACACTCTCTTGCCTTGTATCGGTGCTTGGTGGACCCGCAGCCCATACATCTGGGCGACCCCGGGGCGGACCTTAGTGTAATAGCGGTAGCGTATTCCTCCATGTCCTCTGCGCTATCATTGCTATCTGGGTCCACAGCCTGCGCCACCGACTGTGATTCAGCTTGCCTCAATACAGTTCTCTCACTGAAGTCCTTAGATAGTTTATCATCTGCTTCAAACTGTTGAGCTATCTCGACCGCCATGGCTAACGTCAATTCACCTGTGTGTGTGAGGAGCCTTCACCATGCCGCAGAACATCGCGTGTGCGCCACAAACTGATTGCAGACCATTTCTTCTTCCAAAGCCCCGAACTGGCATTCCACAGCCAGCTGACGCAGGTCTGCGACGTATCACTGCACCGACTCTCCAGTCCGCTGGTGGTGCTGCTGAAACTGAATCCTTCGGACCATGATGTTTTCCGGAGCGCGAAAGTAGCGCGCCATTAGCCCAACCACGTTTTCAAAACTATCACTATCACCCAATGTGCTGAGAATGCATTGTCCCTCCATGCCAAGATTATGGACCAATATTGCTTGTGCTAGTTTCTCCAATTCGCTGAGGTTTAAAGCCACCAAATTATTCTGGAATGCTGCATACCACGTCGCCCAGGGAACCGGCGGCTTGCCCGGGAGCTCCAAAAATGGCCAAATACTAGAAACTCCCTTATCCATACTTTTATCCACGTCGCCAAGTGTTATGTCCATAACCCATACTCCAATAACGAGGCCAGAGGTGCAGTAGAACATAACTTTATTGATGCACTCACAGTGTGTCACAGGCGCTCCCGTATAGGCAGAGGTCTGGTCGTAAAGAGACTGTTCCTCTTCTGCATCCGCCTTTTATACCCAGGGTGGCGGCAGAACCAGAAAAGTGGCGCCGCCACCCACAACAATATGAAATATATCATATTTAATACATCAAACTGTCTACCAAAAAATTGTGAAGGAGAATTGACTGGCCATCTGTTCATGACCTCAAGCTGAGGTGCACTTGGGTTCTTTAGCAGGACAAGGATCCAAAACACATCAGCAAGTCCACTTCTGGCTTAAGAAAAACAAAATGAAGACTTTGGAGTGGCCTAGTCAAAGTCCTGACCTAAATCCGATTGCGATGCTGTGGCAAGACCTTAAAAAGGCAGTTTATGTTTGAAAACCCTCCAATGTGGCTGAATTACAAAAATTCTGCAAAGACGAGTGGGTCAAAATTTCTCCACAGTGCTGCAAAAGACTCATTGCCAGTTATCGCAAATGCTTGATTGCAGTTGTTGCTGCTAAGGGTGGCCCAACCAGTTATTAGGTTTAGGGGGCAATCACTTTTTCCACACAGGGCCATGTAGGTTTGGATTTTTTCCCCCCTTAATAATAAACGTCTTCACTTAAAAACTGCATTTTGTGTTTACTTGTGTTATCTTTGTCTAATATTTAAATCTGATGATCTGAAACTTTTAAGTATGACAAACCTACAAAAAACAAGAAATCGGGAAGGGGCAAACACTTTTTCACACACACACACGGGGGGGTCATAGTGGTCAAATTTGACCAAATGTGGCTTATTTTTCAACCTCAGGGATCCAAGCACAGCAAGACTGATGAAATAAGTGTGTGGACCAAAGGGGAGACTATGTTGAAAAATGAACCACATTTGCTCAAATTTGACCATTATGAACTTTTCAAGCCCCCCCCCCCCCCCGTGTGTGTGTGTGTGTGTGTATATATATATATATAAAATTCATCTTTTTGGGTTTTTTTTTTTTTATTATTTTGGAAATGATCCCCTTTTCCCCCACTTTCTCTAGCATTGTGAGATAGAGCCTTGGCATGAGTATGTGCTCCTTGAGTGCGCTCTAGTTTTTTAAGAAACGCAAATTTTCTTCCTCTTAAGTTTGCGATTTTCTTTTGTAAATGTGTCGTTTTTTTCCTCATAAAAAGCGTACATTTGCAACTATTGTAAATGTGTAACATTCATATGGATGCTTGGATGCTGGTTGAATTTTTATTATTCTTTGAAAAAAAAAATTCTTTTCACCAAGAAAAAGACGCAAGTTTATTTATTTATTTATTTATGTTTTTGCGGGCAGCACGGTGGTGCAGTGGTTAGCACTGTTGCCTTACAGTTAGAAGGTTCCTGGTTCAAATCCCCAGGTTGGCAGGGGTTGGAACCTTTCTGTGTGGAGTTTGCATGTTCTCCCTGTGCTGCGTGGGTTTACTCCGGGGGCTCCGGTTTCCTCCCACAATCCAAAGACATGCATGTTAGGTTAATTGGCTGTTCTAAATTGTCCCTAGATATCTGTTTCCTATAGGCCCTTAGAATAGAGGGGTTAGTATTAGTGAAAGCGCTTTGAGTGGTCTTTGTGACTAGAAAAGCGCTATATAAGTGCAGGTTAGTTAGTTAGTTAGTTAGGAGGGAGAGGGTGAAAAAAAAAGCTGGAAACGTCCCTGTTCCAAACTGTTAGATAAATCCGCTACAAGCTACAGGTGTGTCAACAAGCCAGTTAATTTAGAAAGCCGACAAGTTCTTTAAAAACATACTTTTTACAAAATACATCTCCAGCAAAACTCCCCAGCTGGTGATTTTTTTTTTTTTTTTTTTTTACACGTAAAATGGATGTCAGAATCACATGTATTATATTAATTTGTCGATTAAGTCTTGCAACATTACGGTAATACATATAAAAGGCGTTTAATCGTTTGATTCTGCAGGCAGGAGTAGCATTTAAATACCAATGGAAACAATTTAAACGTGCATTTAAGCGCATAAAGCACAAGCACATGACAGTCAAGTTAAAAAAAAAAATAAAATAAATACTATATATAAACATTCATATTTGTTACCTGATTTGTCGATAAAATCCGCTAAATGTTTGACCGACAATCCGGACGTTATGCACGCGCACAGGTGGCTCGAGACGCCGCCGCGCTCCACACAGAAAACGTCAGAAAAAAAAAAAAAAAAGTTCGTGGGTGTTGACGAGTCTAAAAATGAGTCAACACCTCCCCCGTGTGGCTGCTGAGGGACACAGCACCCCGACTGCTGGGACGGGGACTGGTCGGTCATTTAGCTTCTGCGGGGGAAAAAGACAAAAAAATCTGCATGAAGAGACGATTACCATTTTCAGCCTTTGAGGTAAAACAACCGAGTGCTGTTATTAGCTAGTTACGCTCTGTAACAGCTGATTTGTTTTTCTTTTTCCGTATTCGGTGATTTTACTCATAAATTAGCAACTTGTTCGACTTTTTCCCATACATTTGTGATTTTATCTTGTAAAGGTGAAAAAATTCCTTCATGAATTTGTGTATTTTTTTTTTTTTTTTGTAAATTAGGGATCTTCTCTTAAATGTGCAGGTTACGCCTGCTTCACCAAGTTGCACTTTTCTCATCTTTTTTTTTTTTTTTTCGTTTTTGGCCCTTTTTTGTTACTGTCTTCTCCTTAACATTTCTAATATATCTATGACTTTTTTCCATTATTTTTTTTAATAGAACTCTGTATTTTTCTGGTAAAATTGTGATTTTATTCTCATAAATTTCTGAATTTTATCTCCTAGATTGCCAATTAAATCTATTTTAAATGTTTCCTTTGTTTCTCAGAAATTGCTAGATCTGCAAGTCTCAGTTTCAAAAATAACCTTTTTCTTGAGTTATTTCTTTTAAAGTTGCTGTTTTTTTTGTTTTTTAACCTACTGGTTTTGGACACTTGTGGGCTTCCTCAATTTGATTAGCTCAGTCAAATCCATTGTGTTAATTTGATTTCTGGTGTTCAGACCAAGGTCAAATCTGATAGTAATCAGTTTAACATCCGAAGATGAACCGTCTCAGACAGACTTCTCCTCTGGCCTTCAAGTCTGAAGATAGTATCAGGGGCTGTTTCTCGCGTTTGGGGGCCCTTTGTAAAACTGTGTTTGGAGACCCCAAAATTGGAACGAGTTTTGACTCTTTAAAATGAGTTATATTTTCTTGCATTTTTTTTTTTTTTTTGCAAATTTATAAGAAAATACTCACAGATTTTTAAGAAAAATGTTGCATATTTATGAGAACAGAGCTGCAAGTTTAAGAGAAAAAAAGTAGGAAATTTAGGAGAAAAATCTGTTGAAGATAAAGCACATGGATAATAAAGCCAACACAAGGAGAGACTCACAAAACAGTTATGACTCGAAGTGTCCAGCTTGCACAAAGGAGAAAAGATGAGCACTGAGTAATGATTTAAACATCCAAAATACAGGTAGCTGCAGGGAGAGTACTCCAAAGTTCGGGGTCAGCAACAGAAACAACCCTCCAGCTTCTGTCAAATGTGTTGGACCGCTAAGAATCTCTGATCAGAGAACCTCAGTGATCCTGAGGAGATGTACGCAAAGTGTGCACACCCCTGGTAAAATGCCAGGTTTTGTGTTGTACAAATGGAATAGACAACAGTTAAGACAGTCATGAAGAATTGGAAAAAGTGTAGGACAACAGTGGCATTACAGAGAACCAGACGTCCCTCTAAAATTAATAAAAAGATGAGACAAAACTGGTCAGGGAGGCTACCAAGAAGCCTACAGCAACACTGGAGAAGCTGCATTAATTTTTTGACAAGTATTGGTCATGCTCTACATGTGACAATACCCTCCTATATTTTCCACGTCTGAAGACTTTTCTTTAAAAACAAAAAAAACATTCAGTCTTTTAAAAATCACAAGGGACAATGTGTTATGGTCTGAAGAAACTACAGTTCAACATTTTGGCCACAACTATTAAAAGGTGTGTTTGGCACAAAAGCAACAGTGACCATCACCAGAAGAATACCATACACATGGTGAAGCATGGTGATGGCAGCATCATACTTTGGAGTTGCTTTTCCCTGGAGCTGGGGCTTTTGTTAGGGTGGAAAAAATTGTGAACTGTTCCAAATGCCAGTCAGTTTTGGCCTGAAACCTTCAAGCGTCTTCTGGAAAGCAGATGAAGAAGAATCTCATTTTTCAGCATGACGCTGACCCCAAGCATACATCCAAATAAAACAAAAATCACCAGAAGAAAATAAAAGTTTTGGAATGGCCCAGAGCCCAGACCTAAATCCAAGTGATGCACTTGCAGTCTGACAGTTGTGAAGTGCTTCTGCAAGGATTAATAGGCAAATATTGCCAAGCCCAGTTGTGGGATCCTAATAGGTCATCCATCTGTCGTTCTTCTACCATTTATCTGGGGGTTCGGGTCACAGGGGAGTAATTCAAAGAAGCCCAGACTGCTGCCCAATACCCAAGATCATAATGATCCCTCCTGCAGGTGGTGAACCCACTGGAGGGGGGACCCATGTGGCTTATTCAGGCTGACCCTGGCTGGCTCCTATGGGCAGAAACCCAGCCACCAGGTCCTTGCAGTTGAGCCCCTCTTCCTGGCCTGGCTCCAGGGCGGAGCTCCTTTTATCCCATACTGGGTGAGGTACAGCCGTGGACAAAATTGTTGGTACCCCTCTGTTAATGAAAGAAAAACCCACAATGGTCACAGAAATAACTTGAATCTGACAAAAGTGGTAATAAATAAAAATTCTATGAAAATTAACCAATGAAAATCACACAGTGCTTTTGAATTGTGGTTCAACAGAATTATTTTAAAAAACAAACTCATGAAACAGGCCTGGACAAAAATGATGGTACCCTTAACTTAATATTTTGTTGCACAACCTTTTGAGGCAATCACTGCAATCAAACCATTTCTGTAACTGTCAATGAGACTTCTGCACCTCTCAGCAGGTATTTTGGCCCACTCTTTATGAGCAAACTGCTCCAGTTGTCTCAGGTTTGAAGGGTGCCTTCTCCAGACGGCATGTTTCAGCTCCTTCCACAGATGTTCAATAGGATTTAGATCATGGCTCATAGAAGGCCACTTTAGAATAGTCCAATGTTTCGCTCTTAGCCATTCTTGGCTGTTTTTAGCTGTGTGTTTTGGGTCATTATCCTGTTGCAAGCCCCATGACCTGCGACTGAGACCAAGTTGTCTGACACTGGGCAGCACATTTCTCTCTAGAATACCTTGATAGTCTTGAGATTTCATTGTACCCTGCACAGATTCAAAACACCCTGTGCCAGATGCAGCAAAGCAGCCCCAGAACATAACAGAACCTCCTCCATGTTTCACAGTAGGGACAGTGTTCTTTTCTTGGTATGCTTCATTTTTGCATCTGTGAACATAGAGCTGATGTGCCTTGCCAAAAAGTTGCAGTTTTGTCTCGTCTGTCCATAGGACATTCTCCCAGAAGCTTTGTGGCTTGTCAACATGCAGTTTGGCAAATTCCAGTCTGGCTTTTTTATGATTTGTTTTCAACAGTAGTGTCCTCCTTGGTGGTCTCCCATGAAGTCCACTTTGGCTCAAACAACGACAGATGGTGCGATCTGACACTGATGTACCTTGACCTTGGAGTTCACCATGAATGTGTTTAGAGGTTGTTCTGGGCTCTTTTGTTACCATTCATATTATCCGTCTCCTCCTGTGGCCACGTCCAGGGAGGTTGGCTACAGTCCCGTGGATCTTAAATTTCTGAATAATATGTGCAACTGTAGTCACAGGAACATCAAGCTGCTTGGAGATGGTCTTATAGCCTTTACCTTTAACATGCTTGTCTATAATTTTCTTTCTAATCTCCTGAGACAACGTTCTCCTTTGCTTCCTCTGGTCCATGTTTAGTGTGGTAACCACCATGTCACCAAACAGCACAGTGACGACTTGTCACCCTTTAAATAGGCCGACTGACTGATTACAAGTTTGTAGACACCTGTGATGTTAATTAGAGGACACATCTTGGTTGAACATGTCCCTATGGTCACATTGTTTTCAATCTTTTCTAGGGGTACCATCATTTTTGTCCAGGCCTGTTTCATGAGTTTGTTTTTTAAAGTAATTCTGTTGAACCACAATTCAAAAGCATTGTCTGTTTTTTCATTGGTTAATTTTCATAGAATTTTTATTTATTGCCACTTTTGTCAGATTCAAGTTATTTCTGTGACCATTGTGGGTTTTTCTTTCATTAACAGAGGGGTACCAACAATTTTGTCCACGGCTGTATACTGCATCCTTGTAACTTTTTTATGGAGCACTGCTGGACCGCTCTTAGTCCGGCCCTTAACATAGGACCAGTTTGTCTTGGGAGTTACCCCCAACAGTATAGCTATTGTGATCCTGAGGGCGCACAAACCTCTCCACCATAACAAGGTGGTGATCGACAGACAACTTTGTAAATAATCAGAGGGTATGTCAATAAAGTGTTAGTTTAAGGGGGTGCATACTTATGCAACCATCTTATTACAGTTTTTTTTATTTCTAAATTTTCCCACTAACAGATTCATTTATTTTTCATTTGAACTGCAGGATATTGGTCACATTAACGGTCAGAAAAGGTTGGAAATTATTTATTATGCCAAAAACATGTAGGTTTAGGGCGCTCGCGCACGCAGCGACCAGTAGCCGGTGGCTTGTCACCAGACTGCAAACCAAGTCTACCTACGGGTACAAATAAGTAACAAAAAAAAAAAAAAATTATGGTCTCAGTTTTTACAACACAAAAGGTTTACATTTTAGCACAGGTGTGTACACTTTTTTATATCCACTGTACTTGCACAAAAACTGTCAGTAATGATTGACAGCAGCACCCACCCTCAGTAGTAGCTCCAGGTGAAGCATCTTGATGATTCCTTGGCCTCAGGACACTCAAAAATCTCCCCTGCTGCGCCACACAGTTGATGTTCCACCACTGCCTTTGGCTCTCATGATGCATAGAGTAGAGCTGAAAGGCCCAGAGAGCCACAGTCATCAAACGCTGTCGTTACTGTGACTGCAAACATGAAAATCTAATCCCAATAAATCCCAGCGCTCAATCGATGAAGTCCACTTGCTATCGGCCCAAGTTAACCTTCTCTTCCCCCCTGTTGTTGCCATCTCAGTGGGAGGCAAAGGGAGGATCGAGGGTCCTTGAACTCCTACTCGTTTGCAGAATCTACTTTCCTGAGCTCATGTTAAGCAGATGCAGCTTTTCTTGTTTTCTGACCCTGGCCAGCCTGAGCAGTTGATAGCATGCAGGCTCAGGGACAGATTAAGGTGGACATGTGCAGACACACTCAGACACGAGGATGAGTGCTGACTTTGGTCTCAAGATGCGTGTCAACTTCCTCTTCAATCAACAAAGTCAGAAGACTGCTGTAACTTGGTGTAAATGGTGTTGTCTCTTCAATGTTTGGGGTTTGCAGCCAAGCGTGTCTGTTAAAATTAAGTAAATATTACACTTGAAATTTGTCCTGTTAACACATTTCATTGTTACAAATGAATGGGGGAAAACCTTTCAAAAATTTACGAGAAGAGCTGCAAATTTAAGAGAAAAATCTTGCAAACTTACTTGGAAAAAATGGTCAAACGTAGTAGTTAAAAAGTTTCAAAGAAACGTTGCAAATTTACAAGAATAAAGTTGTAGGTTTTGTGATATCCTACCGTGTAGCAATGATCACACTTGAGTTATTTCTTTGGCTAACTCTGCCGTTTATTCTGCAACACACATAATATGACTGAACATGGATTCTGCGCGGGGTTTTTCACACTCTTGTTCTAATGTGTCCCCTTAATAGTAGTGCTGAACAATACAGGTAGTTCCCCCTAGAGGCATGTGCCAGTAATGTTTTAAATTAGACTTGCAGTCTACCACATCCCTCCCCTCTAGATTAAACTACTTTTAATTACACTAGCCAATTATGCTAGACATCCTGGAACTCCCATTTAATCCTAAACAATCACAGTTACTTTTAACTTCTTAAACACATGTGCCATACATATAATTTCTTTCTCTTTTCTTTTCTTTTTTTTTTTTTCACATGTATAACACACATAACAGTCTAACTGGGGAATTGGTTTGACTACCGCATCCCAGTGAGGTTCCAGGACGCATTCTTGTCCTGTGGCTGGGGAACTCACTACTGACTAAGTATAGTCCTTCAAGTAGTCTGGAGCTTTCCTAGCTCGCTGAGATCTTCTCACGGCGGGTGAGCCAACTGCAGGTGAAGACTCAGACTGCTCCACTATTTCGGCTGCTGCAGTGCTGCCCGTAGAATCTGCAGAGACGGTTACCTCAGGTTTCACCTGAAGTGGTGGTTCGTTGATGCTCTCCTCAGAATGGTTGTTAGACAACACCTCTGGTGCCATCGGCAGGGGAATGGAGCTCCTACCATGAACTTGGTCGATGTGTCGCCTCACCACTTGTCCATGACCTAATGTCACCTTGAATGACACAGGGCCTGTCTTTTCTGTTATTTCTCCTGGTACCCAGGCTGGTCCTGAGCCAAAGTTGCGGGTGTAGACCACGTCTCCTTCTCTCAGTATTCTCTCTCTAGCATGCATGTCATGATAACCTTTTTGTTTCTCTTGTTTATCATGCACTTTGTTTCTGAAGTCTGGATGTATTAAGTCAAATGTTGACCTCAACTTTCTTCCCATCCATGGACCTGCGTAGTCAATGTGAATTCTTCTCCATGGTTTATCTGGAACTTCCCAGGGATGTAGTGGGGCTGCTGGAGGACTGTTCCTGTTCTCCTGGCATGCCGCACATGACTTCACAAGCGCCTCCACCTCTGCATCCATGTTGGGCCACCACATGTAACTCCTCGCCAACGCTTTCATGCGAGTGATGCCAGGGTGTGCTTGGTGTAGTTGTTGCAGTAAGGCATTCCTACCAGGTGGTGGAACAACCACGCGTCCTCCCCACAGGATACAACCTTCCTGGGTGCTGAGCTCATCCTGTCGTCGGGCATAGGGAATGAACTCAGGACTGTTCATCTTCGGCCATCCTCGCAAGATGTATTCTCGCACTCTTGCTAGAACAGGGTCTTTGTCTGTCCACTTCTTTATTTGTTGTGCGTTCACCAGGGGCACGCCGATATCTTCAAACAATAGCACTCTCTCCTCCTCCTCAGGCGTGCTGTCTCTTCCTCCATCCAAGGGTAGCCTACTCATCGCGTCAGCATTCGTATGGTCCCGTCCGGCTTTGTAAACGATGGTGTACTCATACGCTGCTAATGTAACGGCCCATCTCTGAATTCTCTGAGATGTCATCTGGGGTATGGCTCTCATTTCACTGAACAGTGAAATTAGTGGCTTGTGGTCAGTCACTATAGCGAACTGTCTCCCGTACAGGTATTTGTGGAATTTTTTTACACCAAATACTACTGCAAGGCCCTCCTTGTCTAGCTGGGAGTAGTTTTTCTCAGCTGCACTAAGAGTTCTTGAGACGAACCCTATGGGTCTCTCTGAGCCATCCTCCATACGATGAGAGAGTACAGCACCCACACCGTAGGGTGATGCGTCACACGCCAGGATGAGTGGTTTGTTTGAATCATAGTGCACTAACACACTACAGGACTGAAGTAGCGCTTTGGACTCTTCAAACGCCTTCTGCTGCTTGACCCCCCATGACCATTTTTCTTCCTTCTTAAGTAAGGTATGTAGTGGTGCCAGCAGCGTGGAGAGCTTTGGGAGGAACCTATGGTAATAGTTCAACAAGCCCAGGTAGGCTTTTAACTCAGTAACATTTTGTGGCTCAGGCGCCTCCGCAATGGCTTCCACTTTGTCTGTTAGAGGGTGTAGACCACTGGCGTTGATCTTGTGGCCTAGGAACACCACCTCTTTTCCCATGAACTCACACTTGCTTCTTTTCAACCTCAGACCGCTTTTCTCCAACCGTTGAAGCACTTCCTCCAGCGTTTTCAGATGTTCTTGTTCATTTGGTCCTGTACAAAGGATGTCATCCAAATAAATGGCAACATTCGGAATTCCACCTAGGATGCCCTCCATAGTTCTCTGGAATATAGCAGGACTGGAAGCTACTCCAAATGGTAAGCGTGTGTAGGTATATAAGCCTTTGTGTGTATTGATGGTTACATACTTTCTTGATTCTTCTTCCAGGACTACTTGTTGGTAGGCGTGACTCATGTCTAATTTCGTGAAGTGTCGGCCGCCGTTCAGCTGTGCGAAGAGGTCCTCCACTTTAGGAATTGGATACTGATCCACCCGTGATGCTCGATTGACAGTGAGTTTGTAATCTCCACATATTCTAATGGAGCCATCCGGCTTTCTCACTGGGACTATGGGCGCCGCCCATTCTGCAACCTGCACTGGCTCAATGATCTTGTCATCCAGCAGCCTCTGTAGCTCGCTTTCGACCAGTGGCTTGACTGCATAGGGCACCGGTCGGGGTTTGCAGAATCGTGGTTGGGCCTCCTTGTCCACATTAATCTTTGCAGTGACACCTTTTAGCTGTCCTAAGCCTTCTTTGAACACCTCAGCGTGTCTTTCGAGGATCTCCTCCAGCTGCAATTTGGGCTGAGATTCCACTTTATTCACCAACTGATCAATCATGGCCAGTTCTTGTAGCCAACTTCGCCCTAGTAGATTTGGTCCTTCGCTCCCAACTACTACTACAGGTAAGTCCTTTTCTTTGTTTTCGTGTTGCACCTTCACTTGTGCCATGCCTAGCACGTCTAGCTTCTCTCCTGTGTATGTTTTTAATTTTAATGAACAGGGATTTAATTCTGCTGTGTCTGTTTTCTTCCACAGTTGTGTATATTGCTGTTTACTTAATATGGTTACTCCACAGCCTGTATCAACTTCAAATGTTACTTTCATTCCATTAACATTCATGGTACGCGTGATGGGCGCTACCTTGGTCAGCTCCTCTGACGTGTTGTAAATTGTGTGAAAACCCATGTCTTCTGTATCACTTTCTCCCTCCCCTCTCAGTTGATTCGCTCGCTGTTCCTTTCCTGGGCCCTTGTTTTCATACTTTTGCCCATTAACTGTCGCTTTCAGCACCTGTGCGCTGTCCACCTTTATTCTACATGCTTTCTTAATGTGCCCTCGCTTGCCACAATTATGACACAGCTCAGTGGCAAATTTGCACTCGGCGGCATTGTGCTGGCCTTTGCAGCGATAACAACTGGGGAATTTGTGCTGAGTTTTGTCAGTCGACACTTTGTGGACACCTACTTGGGTCTTAGGCACACGAACATGCGTTGCTGTGTCCTCTGTTAGCTTCCCTTGCATCTCTCTCACATCTTTAGATGCTGTTTCCATCGCTTGGCATAATTCCAAAGCCTTCGCAAAAGTGAGTTTTGTTTCAGATAAAAGTCGCCGTTGCATTCGGTCATCATTCACTCCACACACAAGTCTGTCTCTTAACATTTCTTCCAATGAGTCTTTGTAATCACAGTGCAGTGCTAATTTCCTCAATTCTGCCACATACTCTGCTATGGACTCAGTGTTCCTCCTTATGCGTGAATTAAATTTGAATCGTTGCACGATTTCACTCGGTTTGGGGCTGAAGTGCTTCTGAAGCTCAGCAGTAAGCTGGTCGTACGTTTTATCTTTCGGTAATGCAGGGCTTATTAAATTTCTCAACAAGCTGTAAGTAGTTGCACCAACTCCACTCAACAGTACAGCCTTCCTTTTGTCTGGCTCCTCAATGTCATTAGCTTGGAAGAAAAAGTCCAACATTTCACTATATTCTTCCCATGACTGAGTCGAGTTATCAAAAGGGGTTACCGTTCCGATTACAGCCGCCATTGCTCGTCGTGGTGGGGAAACCTCGTTTTTCCTCCTCTGAACTTGCACTCGAACTACTGGAGTCACTTGAGTTCGCCACACTTGCAATGTTCTCTGTTTCTCGCCGCTGATTTTTTTCTTTTAATCCTCGTCGCCAATTGTGTGATATCCTACCGTGTAGCAATGATCACACTTGAGTTATTTCTTTGGCTAACTCTGCCGTTTATTCTGCAACACACATAATATGACTGAACATGGATTCTGCGCGAGGTTTTTCACACTCTTGTTCTAATGTGTCCCCTTAATAGTAGTGCTGAACAATACAGGTAGTTCCCCCTAGAGGCATGTGCCAGTAATGTTTTAAATTAGACTTGCAGTCTACCACAGGTTTATTATAAAGATTAAGTTTTACAAGAAAATTGTTGCAACATTATGGGAAAAAATGTACAGCTTTGCTAGAAAAAAGCCCACAATTTTATAAGAAATAGATGCAAATGTGAAAAAACTGAATTTATGAGATACGTTTTAGTCAACGTCTTCCTTTCTTCCCTTCCTTCCACACACATTGGAGATAGCTCTAATAAAACCTTCATACATTTTAATCAAATGTATAAGAAAAATGACAGAAATTTGCCAAAAAAAGTTGCAAATTTACAACAAAGTTGCAAGTTTAATAGAAAATTGTTATAAGTTTATTGGGAAAGCTGCAAATATGGAAAAATGAAGAAGCAGTTTTGAAAGCTGCAGTTTTACAGAACAAAACAAAACAAAAAAACAGCAACAGCACAGGAAAAATACTAAAATTTTACAAAAATAGTGTGACGTTTGCAAGGGTTCACACAAAGACAATGGAGCAAGATGGTTGTGATGAATAGGCTTTATTTTACACACACCCCCGACCTCAACTTGCTTCTCAGCACAGACAGGAGCGGAGGTCATTCTCACAGACCTCTGTTTACATCACGGTTACACACACATGATACATCTTGCCCTAATCCTGCTAAACACTGCTGGGCCATTATAATGCAGTTATAATGACACAGCAGTATAACTCAGAAGTAACACATTTAACACACACACAGTAACGTTTCAAACTGGCAAAGCATGCTGGGAAATCCCTGGCTCCCTTAAAATGGCCCCGACGTTACACTGCCCCCCCCTGGACTGGTTTCTGTCCCCAGAAAATTCAAAGTCCACTTTCAGAAATCCAACGCGAGTCAGCCCGGTGCCAGGGCGGCATGCACGGGCCATCTGAGTCTCGGTCAGAGCATCTGGTTGGGGTAGGGTTCCGGTTTGGCCATCAGCGGGCGGATGGACACATCTGACAGCCTCTGTAGGACCACGCACAGTCCCTTCCCTGGCAGCGGGAGTCCCAGGCCCGCTCCGGCCGACTCCCACCGCTGCCAGTTCTCCCAGGCGGCCGCTGGCCCGCATCCATGCGTCCAGCCTTTGCCGCGCCTGGAAAGTGGCCGCATCTTCGTCCTGCTCGCTCCGCTGCGTCGCTCCTGCGCCTCTGTGACGTCATCTGCCGGGGGAAGCATCTGCAGGAGGCGGCTTTTTTTCCCGTCCATGCCACCTCGCTCTAATTTAGCGTCGGCGAGGGGCCAGTTTGTCGTGCGCTGTGTGCGGGGCAGTACCATGCCATGTACCCTGGCTCTGTGCAGCGGAAGCCGTCCTTCCTCGCGTCGCCACGGCTGTCTCCTTCGTGCACGCGCTGCTGTGATCTGCCGTAGCTCCTCCTCCACTCGCTCTCAGCACGGTGGTTTCCTCTGATGATCAGCGCGGCAGCCAGCTCGACCTGGGCCAGGTGGTCATCCAACAGGTTCTCGCCGTTGTAGCGGGGAATCTTGGCCCGCTGCTGAATGGATGAGACTGTCATCTCCCGGTCGATTGCCGCTCCTAGTCGCTCTGGAATCGCCAGCCCGTCCTGCCCTGAAAAGGGCGGGAAGCGGGGCTGGTTTGCTCTGCTCCGTCCATCGCGGCGAAGCTCTCCAGGGGCCGGCGTCTCAGCTCTACACTCCGTTCCCGGCTGAGCGATGAATCGCTCCGGCCGCTGTACCTCCGCCTGGATCCTCATCTCGCTCCATATCCCACTTCTGACACCAGTGTGACGTTTGCAAGGGTTCACACAAAGACAATGGAGCAAGATGGTTGTGATGAATAGGCTTTATTTTACACACACCCCCGACCTCAACTTGCTTCTCAGCACAGACAGGAGCGGAGGTCATTCTCACAGACCTCTGTTTACATCACGGTTACACACACATGATACATCTTGCCCTAATCCTGCTAAACACTGCTGGGCCATTATAATGCAGTTATAATGACACAGCAGTATAACTCAGAAGTAACACATTTAACACACACACAGTAACGTTTCAAACTGGCAAAGCATGCTGGGAAATCCCTGGCTCCCTTAAAATGGCCCCGACGTTACAATACAGCGTCAGTTAGGTGTGTATTTTTAGCCTCTTAATCCCAGCCCAAACATTGTCTGGACAGTACATGGCCCAGGTATCAGTCAAGAGGGATTAATATAATTAATCAACCTAAGGACAGAGTTTTTACACATCATTAAGAAACTAGCAGAATTACTCATTTGAGTTGTTGTTTTAATCGTATTGTTTGTTGTATTGTTGTATTACTCATCAGCAGTAACAATAGTCTCCAAAAGTGTTTGATAAAGATGTTTTCTGTTTTCCATCCACACGTGATGAAAAATGGCTTATAAAAACATCACAGCAGAATAATGAGAAATGATCTGTTTATATTTCATGGAAAATCAGTTGCAGACACAGTGACAGACAGACTAATTTCACACACTGCTCAAAGCGTCACTCACCACTTCCCAGAGCTGTAATCTGGGATTATGCTGCAGGCAACCTTCTACAGCAGAAGGGAGGGGATAAAGGCTCTGTTTAATCCTGGCCAATTCAAGCTCATTATGAACGGCCAGTCAGAAAAAAAGTACTATTTTTGAAATAAGGATAGATTGTTTAATTCTACAACCCCAATTGTGGTGTGTTAAACGTAAATAAAAACAAAATACCATGCTTTAAAAGTCATTTTCAACCTACATTCATTTGAATACATTATACGACATAATGCTCAACGTGATAAACTTTATTGTTTTTTTTGCAAATATTCACTCATTTTGAACTTAATGCCTACAACACGTTTCAAAAATGAAGGGACAAGAGCAAGTAAAGACTGGGAAAGTTGAGGAATGCTCAAAAAAACCCAAACCACCTTTTTGGAACATTCCACAGGTGAACAGGTTAATTGGAAACAGACGAGTGTCATGATTGAACATAAAAGGATCAGCCCCAAAAGGCTCAAGCAAGGATTTTTTTTGTCTAGTTTATTAATCCCAGAGGGAAATTCAGGTCATCCACCTGGATGGATGAGGCATCCAAGGTGCAGCGCCAATCCCTTCGCCATTCACACACACATTCACACCTAGGGCCACTTTAGAGTCTCCACTTAACCTAACTTGCATGTTTTTGGCCTGTGGGAGAAAGCTGGGGTAAACCGGGTAAATCCACGCAGACACGGGGAGAACATCCAAACTCCATACAGAAGGGTCACCAGTGGTCAGGGGATGGTGAACCCACGATGGTCAGGGGTGGAATCGATCCCATGACCTTCTTGCTGTGCTGCCACAGTACTAACCACTGTGCTACCGAACTGCCCGAGGATGGAGTGGGGTGTTTAAGAAGTACGTTTCTCAACAAACAATTGCAAGGAATTTAGGAATTTCATCATCTACACAGGTGGATTTCATCATCCACCTGTGCTCATCACGGACACAGGTGTCCCACAGGGTTGTGTTCTCAGTCCCATCCTCTACATCCTCTTCATCCATGACTGTGTTGGCTCGCACAAGGACAATATCATCCTAAAGTTCGCGGATGACACAGCAGTGCTAGGACGCATCACTGGTGATGACGAAGCATTCTACAGGAGGGAGGTGGCCAACCTGGTGTCATGGTGTGAGGACAACAACCTCACCCTCAACACGGACAAGACAAAGATAGTTCATCGGGAAGCTTGAGGTGGAGAAGGTGAGCAGCTTTAAATACCTGGGCATACCTGGGCATCCATATCAGCGAGGACCTTAAGTGGACACAGAACACCACAGAGCTGGTTAAGAGAGTTCAACAACGGCTGTACTTCCTGAGGAGGCTGAAGAAGTTTGGCATGCCCTCCAGGATCCTCAACAATTTCTACAGCTGCATCATCGAGAGCATCCTGACCAACAGCATCACTGCGTGGTACGGCAGCACTACTGCCCTGGACCGCAAATGCCTGCAGAGAGTGGTAAGACAGCAGAGAAGATCATCAAGACTCCACTCCCCTCTCTGCAGAGCATCTACCACCACAGAGTCCAAAGGAGAGCTGACACTATCCTCCGGGACCCCACCCACCCCAGCACAGATTGTTCACATTTCTACCGTCAGGCCGGAGGTACAAAAGTGTTAAATGCAGGTCAACCAGACTGAACAACTCCTTCTTTCCCACTGCCATCAGACTCCTGAACAAGTAACAACTCCAAAACTCCGCAACACAGCTTTGCATATAGGAACTCACACACCGGCTGCTAAATTTGCACATTGCTCACCTGTACAGTGGATATAGTCTCACCTGTCTGATGTCCATGTCATCTCTGCTGCTAATTATCATCTCTGCTGCTATTTAGTTTGTACAGTCTACTGGTACTACCGTTACAGAGAAATTAGCACCAGGTGCTAGTTTGTAATTTATAATTATATACTGCTCACTGCACAATGCTAATTTCACACTGTACATAGGATTATGCCATCTCAGGTTCATCATCATCATCATCATCACAGCAGTCTGTCGGGGGTGACAATGACTGTTTCATTTAGGTCTGATCAGATTCCTCCTACTTTAGCTGTCCAAACTGCCTAATGTGACATGATTAGGGACCCAGGAGACAGACGCTGACACGAGTAGATTGTTTGACAATTATTTATTAATTAAAGTGATGAGTGTTGCGTGTGTGAATGAGTGAGTGAGTGCGAGGCTGTCTGGTCACTGGAGCTGAGCGATTCCTGCAGCGACCTGGCAACCCTGGAACACACAAGCACAGGGGATTATTACAGTTCACATGAACGGGAAGCTGAAGCTTGTGCTGCTTACTTGCAGGCGCCGCAGAGAGAATCCTGCTGGCTCCGTGTCCCGGTGCAGCATGGTGCGCGTGGTGCTCGACGCTGAGGTGGTGAGGGAGAGCTCCGAGGAGGAGGAGATGGCGTCCCGTTGACAGGGAAGGTAAGTCCGCCACCAGGGAGGTCCACCTGTGCACAGGGAAGAACACTAGGAAGGGATGAGTGATGAGGTATCTTACGTGACGTGGCTTGGCGTGGCAACTTGGTTCTGACTCTGGCTTGAGGTCATATCCTAGACGCGTTGCGAGGCAAAGGCGACAGACAACTCCGTGCAGAGCAGTCCGAGATCCTGGCTTTTAAAGCCCGTTGATTACCAACAGCCGGTGTGTGCGCAGCTGAGGATGATGACGGCCCAGCGGCCACCATGACAGTACTCCCCCCTCTAGAGGTGCCTCCAGGCACCTGCCCAATCCTACCTGGATGCGTCCGATGAAAATCGCAGATCAGCTGCTTGTCAAGGATCAACGCTGGGCGAATCCAGGAGCGATGCTCAGGGCCAAAACCCTCCCAGTCCACCAAATACTGGAGACCCCGATCCCGCCGGCGGACATCCAAGATGGCATTCACCCCCCAAGCCGGATGGCCGTCGATCATCCTCGGGGGGGAAGGAGCCGCGGGGGGCGGGCACAGAGGATCGGCGATGTGGGGCTTGACCTGGGAGACGTGAAAGGTAGAGCAGATGCGCATAGAAGAGGGAAGAGCAAGGCGCACAGACACAGGGTTGATAATACGGGAAATTACAAAAGGTCCGATGAAGCGCTTGGTCAGCTTGCGCTTCTCGGCCGGCACATTGACATTCTCAGTGGACAACCAGACCTTCTGACCCACCTTATAGTCCGGGGCGGGCCTCCTGTGGTGGTTGGCCACCTGGATATTACGTTCTGTGGTCCTAAGGAGGGCTCTGCGGGTGATGGTCCAGATTCGCCGACACCGCCTAGCGTGAGCCTGCACCAAAGGGACCGCCACCTCCTTCTCCTCCTCCGGGAACAGTTGTGGATCATACCCCAGAGACGCTTTAAAAGGGGACATCCCAGTAGCAGAGGACACCGTGGTGTTGTGTGCGTACTCGATCCAGGATAGAAACGTGCTCCAAGAAGAGGAGCAGGAAGAGATGACACAGCGAAGCGCAGCCTCCAGCTCCTGATTGGCCCGCTCGCACTGACCGTTGTTCTGCGGGTGGTACCCAGAAGAGAGACTAGCTGTGGCCCCCAGCACCGTGCAGAATGCCTTCCAGACCTGGGACACAAACTGTGGGCCTCGATCCGATACGATATCGGCCGGGATACCATGAAGACGGACCACATGCTGCACTAGAAGGTCCCCCGTCTCCCGCGCCGAAGGCAACCCCCGGAGAGGCACAAAATGAGCTGCCTTGGAGAAACGGCCCACTATCGTTAGAACTGACGTGAAATGAACAGAGGGGGGCAGACCCGTCACGAAGTCCAAGGCTACGTGGGACCAGGGGCGAGAAGGAACTGGTAGAGGGTGAAGAAGACCCACCGGGGGGGAAGATGATGATTTCCCGGTGGCGCACTGGGCGCAGGCCCGGACATAGTTGTTGACATCCCTCCTCAATCCTGGCCACCAGAAGGCTCTCTGGAGAAGGTCGATGGTGCGGGCAACTCCCGGATGACACGCCAGCTTGGATAACCTCACTTCTGACAGAGCGGGGAACGAACAAGTGGCCCAGGGGACCCCCACCCGGGTCGGGCTCCGTCTCCTGCGCTCTCCTGACCTTGTCCCGGATCTCCCATGACAGGGCACCCACCACACAAGACGACGGCAGGATAATCTCCTCCTGCTCCCCGGTGAACTGCGCATCAAACTGTCTCGAGAGGGCGTCAGGCTTGCCATTCTTGCTCCCCGGCCGGTAAGTGATGGTAAAATTGAACCAACGAAAAAAAGAGACCAGCGGGCCTGGCGAGCGTTCAACCGTTTGGCCGTCCGGAGGTACTCAAGGTTCCTATGATCCATCCAGACGACGAACGGCTGGGCAGCCCCCTCCAGCCAGTGCCTCCACTCCTCCAGGGCGAGCTTCACGGCCAGCAGCTCCCCGTCACCGATACAGTAATTCCTCTCTGTGGGCGTCAGGCGGTGGGAGAAGTAAGCACACGGCCGGATCCTTCCATCCACCGGAGAGCGTTGGGAGAGAACCGCCCCAACTCCCGAATCCGAGGCATCCACCTCCACAAGGCACTGCAAAGCTGGATCCACCTGTGTCAGGACGTGGGCCGAAGCAAACTCCTCCTTCAACCTCCCGAACGCTGTGGCAGCCTCCTCGCTCCAACGAAAAGGAATCTTGGGAGACGTGAGAGCGGTCAAGGGGCGGGCGATGTTCCCAAAGTTCGGCACGAACCGGCGGTAGAAATTGGCAAAACCCAGGAACCCCTGCAACTGTTTCCTGGACGTGGGCGTGGGCCAATCCACCACCGCCTTGACCTTGGCCGGGTCGGGAAGCACCTGATTGCGGGCAATAATGAAACCAAGAAAAGAGGACTTGTCGGTGTGAAACACACTTCTCAGCTTTGACAAACAGCTGGTTCTCCAGGAGGCGCTGCAGGACCCGTCGCACATGCACCTGGTGCTCCTCCAACGTGCGTGAGAGGATGAGGATGTCATCAAGGTAGACAAACACGAAGGAGTTAAGGAAATCCCGGAGGACGTCGTTAATCAAACGCTGGAAGACGGCTGGAGCGCTGGTTAACCCAAACGGCATCATCAGGTACTCAAAATGGCCGCTTGGGGTCCGGAACGCCGTCTTCCACTCATCGCCCTCCCTGATGCGCACCAGGTGGTACGCGTTACGCAGGTCCAGCTTTGTAAACCAAGACGCCCCCTGGAGGGAGTCAAAAGCCGTGTTCATCAGCGGCAGCGTGTATTTGTCCTTGATGGTGATCTCGTTGAGCCTTCGGAAGTCAATGCAGGGACGCAGCGAACCATCCTTCTTTCCAACGAAGAAGAAACCTGCACCCACCACCGAAGACGAAGGACGAATAATCCCAGAGCTAAGGGACTCCTTAATATAAGTGTCCATAGCCTCACGCTCCGAGGCAGACAGGCTGTATAGACGACTTGCCGGGAGAGGGGCCCCCACCCTGAGGTTGATCGCACAGTCGTAAGGACGGTGGGGGGGGGGGGGGAGGGACAGTGCCCGTGACTTGCTGAACACCGCTCCCAGATCGTGGTAGACTTCTGGTACCATGGACAGGTCTGGGGGTGGCATCGAAGGAGAAGGCACCGACTCCGAGGGAGCACACGCTGCAGACTGGAGGCAGGCACTCAAACAAAAGGAACTCCACGCGATGATACTTCCAGCTTGCCAATCAAAAGTGGGGTTGTGGAGCCGTAGCCATGGGTACCCCAGGATCACAGGTGAAGAGGAGATGGGTAATACCAAAAAACGAATCTCCTCCCGGTGGTTTCCGGAGACTATCACTGACACGGGAACCGTCTGGTGGGAAACAGAAGTCAGTGACGTCTTGGATAACGTGACGAGATTGACAGGTGGGCAAAGAGGTTGACAGCTGAGGCCCATCTGGGTTGCCAGGTCTCTGGAGATGAAGTTCTGCTCAGCTCCAGAATCAACTAGGGCATGTGTAGTATGTTCCTTGTGTTTATAAAGTAGCCTAATGGGGACACGGCAACTAGTGAGGGGCTTTTTCTGTTTAATGTCCGTGAATCCCCCTACAGTGATCCACGGACCTCCCCTTTTAACCGATTTGGACATTCGGCAACCCCGTGAGACCCATTGCCACAATAAAAACATAGGCCCAGATCCCTGCGGTGCTGTCTCTTAGCCGCTGAAACTCCCGATTGTCCGATAACCATATCCTCCTGCTCCGGAAGTTCCTCTGACGAGGGCAGTGCGAGGAGAGGTGACCTAGCGGAGCGAGGGCGGGGTTTACTCGAACGGCTAACAGTCCTCCGTTCGGCCGCTCGCTCCCTCAGCCTACTGTCCAAACTAATAGTGAGAGAAATTAACTCCCCTAATCTGTCTGGTTTATCCCGTGCTGCTAATTCATCCTTCAGCTCCGAACTAAGGCTGCGGAGGAAAATACCACAAAGCGCTGGCTCCCCCCACCCGACCTCAGCGGCTAATACCTGGAAATCTACGGCGTAATCGGCGGCAGATCTACTGCCCTGCCGAAGGCTTAGCAGCCGATCAGTTAGCACCGCGCCCCGGTCTGTATGATCAAACACCTCCAAAAATTCTGCCACGAACTGCTGGTAAGTCAAAAGGGAATAGTTGGGTTTAGCCATAATAGTGTAGGCCCAATCAAATGCCCTCCCCCCGAGCAGATTGGAGATGTACCCAATTTTTCTTTGATCGGTGGTGAAATCTCCCGGGACGCGATGAAAGACTGATTCACATTGGAGCAAAAAGCCTCGTGCTTCCCTGAGTTTTCCGCTGAAGCGGGCAGGGGTAGGCACGGGAGTGAGACGAGGTAATGATGGCTGGTAAGTTTGGCTAGTAGGAGAGGCTACAGGGGCTGGTGAAGCCCCGGCAGTCGGGGGGAACGCTTGGCGTCCTTCCAGGCGATCCAGCCGGCTGTTAACCTGAGTTAACTGGTTCAAAATAACTGTCTGTTGGTGAGCAATCAAATCTACTCGAGCGCTAAGAGTGTTAATACGGCGCGCCAGCGCGCTGTCAGTTGGGTCATCTTGACGGAGTCGTACTGACATGATTAGGGACCCAGGAGACAGACGCTGACACGAGTAGATTGTTTGACAATTATTTATTAATTAAAGTGATGAGTGTTGCGTGTGTGAATGAGTGAGTGAGTGCGAGGCTGTCTGGTCACTGGAGCTGAGCGATTCCTGCTACGACCTGGCAACCCTGGAACACACAAGCACAGGGGATTATTACTGTTCACATGAACGGGAAGCTGAAGCTTGTGCTGCTTACTTGCAGGCGCCGCAGAGAGAATCCTGCTGGCTCCGTGTCCCGGTGCAGCGTGGTGCGCGTGGTGCTCAACACTGAGGTGGTGAGGAAGAGCTCCGAGGAGGAGGAGATGGCGTCCCGTTGACAGGGAAGGTAAGTCCGCCGCCAGGGAGGTCCACCTGTGCACAGGGGAGAACACTAGGAAGGGATGAGTGATGAGGTATCTTACGTGATGTGGCTTGGCGTGGCGACTTGGTTCTGACTCTGGCTTGAGGTCATATCCCAGACGCGTTGCGAGGCAAAGGCGACAGACGACTCCGTACAGAGCAGCCTGAGATCCTGGCTTTTAAAGCCCGTTGATTACCAACAGCCGGTGTGTGCGCAGCTGAGGATGATGACGGCCCAGCGGCCGCCATGACATAATGTGTGTTATTAGTACTCATTAGTATTAGTATTTAGTATCAAGGCGTGCTTAGGAGTCCTAATTGCCTAACTCTGTGTTGGTGTGTGTGTTATTAGCATCCATTAGTATTAGGATTGAGTTATTGTGTTATTGTGTTATTACCTTATTAGTACCGTTGTGTACCTTTTACCTTGGCATTCGTTCTGAGAGCAAAGTAAGAATTTCATTGCTCAGGAACTGTAGCATTTCTTAACTGTGCACATGATAATAAAGCCTTTGAATCTTGAATCTTGAATCTACAGTCCATAATGTCATCAAAAGATTCACAGAATCTCGAGAAATTTCTGCACGTAATCGGCAAGGTTGAAAACCAACATTGAATGCCCATGACCGTCGATCCCTCAGGCAGCGTTGCATTAAAAACTGACATCATTCTGTAAAGGATATCACCACGTGGGCTCAGGAGCACTTCAGAAAACCATTGCCCGTTAACACAGTTTGTGTTAAGAATCATCTACAAGTGCAAGTTAAAACTCTACCATGCAAAGCGAAAGCCATGTTTTAGTAAAAAGAGTAAGAAGAGGAAGCCAACTTTATTGTCATTCAGTCCATACAGCCAATCATGTACAGTAGAACGAAATTACGTTTCTCCTATCTACAATGTTAATCACATCTAGAATCAGAGGGGTCGCTGGCATGCAAGTCGCCACCACATACAACTTTTCCTTCCCTCATTCTATTGTGCTGAGCATCAAGCTTGAAGGTGGGAAGTACCATTTTTATATGGTCTTTGGTATGACCCGTCCAAGGCTTGAACCCATGACCTCCTGGCTATAGGGTTGGTGCTCTACCACTAGGTCACCACTCTGGTAAAAAAACAAGTAAAAAAAAAAAAAAGTAAAAAAAGTATGTTAAAAAGAAAAATATAGTTGAGTAAATGTAACTCCTTACCACCTCTGCCTATAAATGTGCTAGCTGAGAAAGATGCAGTCTCTGCAGTTATGAATGTATAACACTGATCTATAACATTCTGCCCTTTCTTTCAAAATTTAATTTAAGTGTACCTTTGTAAGTATTTTTATAGATACAGTAACGTTAGAATTACACTGTGATATTGATGGTGTTACAACACCCTCTACTGGTCAAACTGGTCAAATTACCTGACTACACTGTATAATCAGGGGCTGGTTTGTCATATCTGGGCAGAGTATGGTAGCTGGAAGTAGTACTCAAGTAAGTGTAGTCATCCAAAATATAGGGCCTTCAAAAATCTAGAAACCTTCCTACTGATGTATATGTTTGTCTGCTTATATCTTATGAAAGATGAGATGCAATGTGGTAGCTACTTAGAGCTGGCGCTAGAAAATACTGAGAAGTGTGGGTTTGCATCTCTGTTGAGTGCAGCTCTAGTTTTGTTTTTGCTTTTTTTTAACCTTGCATGTTCCATTTCAGGATGCAGCTCCACACTTGACTTCACGGATCGTGAAAAAGCTCACAGACATACGGGTAGGTGAATGGATGCACATGCACGCACACCTTCACGGAGCAGTTCCTGCAAGTATAAGCTACTGACAATGATATCCAGCAGATGTTTCCCTGCCTTGGAAACAGCTGGTTGACCATCTGTGTTTTTTAAGTTCCCATCACCTCCTGGGTTCTGCTTCCACATATTAATAGATTGTTTAGAATAAAGCCTGGCGCAATATGAAACACTTGGATGAACACAGTCCTAAAAAAGAAAAGGTGGGAGTGCAAGCTGGATTCACTGAGCTGTGAGAAAATGTCATTCAAAATTTTGGCACCCTTGTTAGTTCTCACATATGCTAAGCAACAGTGGCATTTAACCGTAAAGAAGAAGAAGAAAAAAAAAAACTAAACTGAAACTGAAAATCAACTGTGGTGAATAGAAACTTTAAATCAAATATCTCTTCCCAATGGTGACCTGACTTGCTGTGGATAACTACATTACCAGAGTTCTATCTGAGCAGTAATTCTATGCCTTAATGCAATTATTTAGACATTTTTTTTAATCAAATCCTCATCGGTCCTTATTTATTACAAACCAAACATGAGCATTATTTTTAGTAAGTACATAAGTGGAAATCTCTTATTAGGTAGTGGATGTTCTATACAGCCCCCAATCATGTCACACTTACAGCTTCCACAGCACACTTCTCATAACTTTCTTTGCTGAAGGCTTGATTTGTGTTAATGAGCATGTTATGTATTGCTGACTTGCTGTTATTGTGTGGTAAATGAGCCCATTAGTGGGGGGTGAGAGTTTTATTATGGTCTTTATTTTTCTCACTTATGTTGGAAAATGCCCTCACAGTTTATTAGTCCTATTGATGTTGGGGTTTGTGCTTAGAAGTTAATTTCCACCTAAACGTACTTGTCTGCATTTAACAAGACTGTTAGTGCAGTGTGCCACACAAATAGGAGAGGACTAACTCGCTATCCAAAAGTAATTTAAAGGGGTCATTGACTGAAAAATATTGTGTTTGTAGGTTTTAACTGTCTGAAATGAGTCTACTGGTCACCAAATTATTAAAAAATTTTCATAACAGTCAATTCTCTTGGAAAAAACCCACACAGCCTTTATGTAGTTTTTCTCTCCCAGAAACGTTTTTGACTCTTCTGTCGTTAACATCACGATTAGAAAAAGCCAACCCACTACAGGTGTAATGTTCATGAATGAGTCGTTCGAGCCTACTAGTTCTTTTGGGTGAATGAACTGCACTGAATCACTTACCGTAACTGAACGAATCACTTACAAAATAGCGGCCATTTCATCCCCCGCTTCCGTATCATTTACACTTCATTGACTGGTAACTCTCCTAGCCTTCTGCAGCCCATTACAGCCCCACAAACCTGGAGCTCCGGAAGGAGCTGCTTTTATTGGATGAGTCGTTCATGAAAGTCTCCTCCTGCAGGAAGTAAATGGATTTGACATGGCGTCGCCTCGACAATAATCTAATATTTTGAAAATGAAGCAGTGAAAGTGATTTTGAAGCCATCCATCCATCCATCCATCTTCTACCGCTTTTCCGGAGGTCCGGGTCGCGGAGGCAGCAGTTCAAGCAGAGAAGCCCAGACTTCCCTCTCCCCAGCCACCTGCTCCAGCTCTTCAGAGGGGATACCAAGGCGTTCCCAGACCAGCTGGGAGACATAGTCTCTCCACCGAGTCCTGGGTCTGCCCCGGGGTCTCCTCCCAGTGGGACGTACCTGAAACACCTCAAGTGGGAGGCGTCCAGGAGGCATCCTAATCAGATGCCCATACCACCTCAACTGACTCCTTTCAATGTGGAGGAGCAGCGGTTCTACTCTGAGCCTCTCCCGGATGACTGAGCTCCTCACCCTATCTCTGAGGGTGAGTCCAGCAATCCTACGGAGAAAGCTCATTTCCGCTGCTTGTATCCGCGATCTCGTTCTTTCGGTCATTACCCAAAGCTCGTGACCATAGGTGAGAGTAGGAACGTAGATTGACTGGTAAATCGACAGCTTTGCCTTAGAACTAAGCTCCCTCTTCACCACAACAGACCGGTACAACGTCCGCATCACTGCAGATGCTGCTCCGATCCGTCTGTCGATCTCTCGCTCCATTTTCCCCTCACTCGTGAACAAGACCCCAAGATACTTAAACTCCTCCACTTGGGGCAGGAGCCTGTCCCCAACCCGGAGAGGACAATCCACCTTTTTCCGGCTGAAGACCATGGACTCGGACTTGGAGGTGCTGATTCTCATCCCAGCCGCTTCACACTCAGTGGAAAACCGTCCCAGCAAGAGCTGTAGGTCATTGCTGGATGAAGCCAACAGGACAACATCATCTGCAAACAACAGAGATGAGATCCCGTGGTCACCAAGCATGACACCCTCTATTCCCTGGCTAAGCCTAGAAATCCTGTCCATAAAAATTATAAACAGGATCGGTGACAAAGGGCAGCCCTGGCGGAGTCCAACTCTCACTGGGAATGACTCCGACCGAGTGTTGGCAATACGAACCAAACTCTCACAACGGTCGTACAGAGACCGAATAGCTCGTAACAACAAGCCCGATACCCCATACTCCCGAAGCACCCCCCACAAAAATCCACGAGGGACGCGGTCAAATGCCTTCTCCAAGTCCACAAAACACATGTAAACTGGTTGGGCAAACTCCCACGAACCCTCAAGAATTCTCGAGAGGGTAAAGAGCTGGTCCGATGTGCCACGGCCAGGACGAAAACCACATTGCTCCTCCTGAATCCGAGGTTCGACCAACGGCCGGACTCTCCTCTCCAGTACCTTGGCATAGACGTTCCCAGGGAGGCTGAGGAGTGTGATCCCTCTAAAGTTGGAGCACACCCTCCAGTCCCCTTTTTTGAAGAGAGGAACCACCACCCCAGTTTGCCATGCCAAAGGCACTGCCCCCAACCTCCACGCAATGTTGCAGAGGCGTGTCAACCATGACAACCCAACAACATCCAGAGCCTTGAAGTACTCAGGGCGAATCTCGTCCACCCCTGGGGCCCGACCACCAAGGAGATTTTTAACCACCTTGGCGACCTCAGCCCCTGTGATAGGCGAGTCATCCCCCTCGTCCCCAAACCCTGCTTCCTCTGTGGAAGGCGTATCAGTGGGATTGAGGAGATCCTCGAAGCATTCCTTCCACCGCCCGACGATATCCCCAGTTGAAGTCAACAGTGTCCCATCCGCACCATACACAGTGTGGACGGGAAGCTGCTTTCCCCTCCTGAGCCGCCGAACAGTTTGCCAGAATCTCTTTGAAGCCGACCGAAAGTCTTGTTCCATGGCCTCACCGAACTCCTCCCATACCCGCGTTTTTGCTTCAGCAACCACCCGAGCTGCACTCCGCTTGGCCTGCCGGTACACCTCAGCTGCTTCGGGAGTCCCACAAGCCAACCAAGCCTGATAGGACTCCTTCTTCAGCTTAATGGCCCCCCTCACCACTGGTGTCCACCACTTGGTTCGGGGGTTGCCACCACGAGATGCACCGACCACCTTGCGGCCGCAGCTCTGGGCCGCCGCTTCAACAACAGAGGTGGAGAACATGGCCCATTCAGACTCCATGTCTCCAGACTCCCTCGGAATGTGGTTGAAGTTCTTCCGGAGGTGGGAGTTGAAGACCTCCTCATGGATCGTCACCTTATTGTGGTGGGGGGGTTTGCGTGCCCCAGTGATCCCAGGAGCTATGTTGTCCAGGGGGCAATTTGCCTCTGATAGGGTCTCCCAAGACAAACTGGTCCTGGGTGAAGGGCCAGACTAAGAACGATCCAACAGACTCTCATGATAAATTGTATATCAAGGATTCAGTGTACCCCGCCCGGTATGGGGTTACCGGGGCCCCACCCTGGAGCCAGGCCTGGGGGAGGGGCTCGAAGGCTAGCGTCTGGTGGCTGGGTTTCCACCCATGGGACCCGGCCGGGCTCAGCCCGAAGGAGTTACATGGGTCTGCCCTCCAGTGGGTTCACCACCTGCAGGAGGGATCATGGGGGTCCGGTGCTATGTGGATTAGGTGGTGGTCAAAGGCGGAGACCTTGGCGGACTGATCCCAAGCTTTCTAAACTGGCTTTTGGTACGTGGAATGTCACCTCTCTGGTGGGGAAGGAGCCTGAGCTGGTGTACGAGGTTGAGCGATACCGGCTAGATATAGTCGGCCTCACCTCAACACACAGCTCCGGTTCCGGAACCAGTCTCCTGGAGAGGGGCTGGAGCTTGGCCTTTTCTGGAGTTGCCCCGGGTGAGAGGCGACGAGCAGGGGTGGGTATTCTTGTATCGCCCCACCTTGCTGCCTCTATATTGGAGTTTTCCCCGGTGGACGAAAGGGTTGCTTCCCTGCGCCTTCGGGTTGGGAAACGGGTCCTGACCATCATTTGTGCCTATGCACCAAATGATGTTTCAGAGTACCCACCCTTTTTGGAGTCTGTGACTGGGGTGCTGGAGGGTACTCCTCCTGGAGACTCCATTGTCCTACTGGGGGACTTCAATGCGCACGTGGGCAACGACAGTGAAACCTGGAGGGGGGTGATTGGGAGGAACGGTCTGCCCGATCTGAACCCGAGTGGTGTTCAGTTATTGGACTTCTGTGCTAACCACAGTCTGTCCATAACGAACACCATGTTCAAGCATAAGGGTGTCCATATGTGCACCTGGCACCAGGACACCCTAGGTCGCAGGTCGATGATTGATTTTGTTATAGTATCATCAGACCTGCGACCGTATGTCTTGGACACCCGAGTAAAGAGAGGTGCAGAGCTGTCAACTGATCACCACCTGGTGGTGAGTTGGATCCGATGGCAGGGGAGGAAGCCATTCAGACCTGGTAGACCCAAACGTATAGTGAGGGTGTGCTGGGAGCGTCTGGCTCCCAGCACACCCTTTCAGGCTTCAGGATTTAGAAGCCTGAAATAAAATTGTTTAGTTGCTGAATCTGTTTTTATAATTGACTCGGTTCAACAGCTGAAAAAAAAAATGTGTATGACCTGCCCAGAATGTGCCACAAAGTTTTTCACATAAGGGCCTTTTCCATTAGCCCCACTTAGCCCAACACGGCACCGCTCAGCCCGCGTTTGAGCATTTTCCATAAGCCCCAGCACGGTTTAACGGGCGCTATTTTCGTACCGGATCGAGGGCAGGGTACAACCGAGCTGAGTCGGGCCGTGATGTGACGTCAAAAGACTGGTCGCCGCTGATTGGTCAGGTCGTAACGTCACGAAAGCGACCGTCTTCGCTGTCTTCTGATGAATCTACACGACCGCCATTTGCAATATTTCACGGACTAACTCGGTCACGGAGTAAATACGATATTAATACAGACAGCGTTGTAGGTTTTGCGGAACTCTACACCGTGGTCCAACGAAGAGGTGCGGAGTTTTCTCTGCTTGGTGGCAGATCCACAGTGAGGAGTGACCCGGACCTATACAGATGGCTGCCCAGCATAGAAACCGGACTATGGATAAGCTGAAGACGAACGTGAGAGAACCATCGATGGTGAGTGATTTGTAATAATGTGCATCTGTTTACTTATTTATCCTGTTGGTGGTAAGCTCACTTTTTTTGAGCCATACAGCGCCGTTTTGTGCTGGCTAACTCGTTTTAGCTAACGATTTTTTTGCTAGTAGCTAGCTAGTACCAACTGCTGATTCGCGCTTGTTTTCTCCTAAATATTTACTTGTGAGAGCAAAACGATGAAATATGTTAATCCTGGTTAAAGTCCTGGTTTGTGTTTTGTATTGCACTTTGGTGCTGCGCATTAAATTGTGTGCAATTTAATGCTAGAATGTGTTTCCACATGCCAGGGGTTAGCCTCCCTGTTTATACTGTGATACTGGTGAAATGGACCACATGAGCCGAAATCTCGTCATATTAAAATTGCTTTTTCAAACCAGTGATTTATAAAGTCATTCATATAATTTTCTAAAGCGTCAGAATAGACCCACACACCTATTCTGTGGATCCTGCAGTGCTTGTCAGGGAAACGAAGCATTTTTGTCACATCCCACCACTCACTCATTTCAGAAAGAGAAATCCGTATATTATATAGATTCATTACACAGACAGTGATATATTTGAAGCGTTTATTTATTTTAATTTTGCTGATTACGGCTTACAGCCCCTGAAAACCCCAAATTCTATTTTGCAAAAAATTGGAATATTACATAAAATTATTTTTAAAAAATAGTTTTTAAATATAAATGTTGGCCACTGAGGTGTTGGTTAATATGGGCTGTAGCCATAATCATCAATATTAAAATAAACACTTTCAATATATCACTGTCCCTGTAATGAATCTATATATGGGTTTCACTTTCTGAAATGAGTGACAAAAATATTGAATTTTTTCATGGTATTCTAATTTTTGAGATGTGCCTGTATATGTATTGAACTTGCTTGAAACTAACCAACATCCATTTCTGTCGTTCGTCTAGGCAAGACGAAATCAGCCTCCCCACAACCTACCTCGCCACTGTGGAAAGTACTGAAATCCTTTGCTTTTATAGGTAAAGTGTCAAAACCAAAGTAGCACAATTTCCACTTAATATAAAAGGGACTGAACTGAGATTTATTTGATTGTGTGAATATGGCACATCAACTGTAAAATAAACTGCTTGTTAATGTATTTATTTTTTTGTCAGATCACTTGTGTGATCCTTTGTGAGTTATGTTCATAACTGTATGTTTTGGCGAATGTGAGATGTTCAGTCGTCAATATGATTTACTTTATATGTGTAGTTTATAGTCTATCATCAATAAACTCATGCAGTAACAGGACACATTACAAATATTTGAGACCCATTGTAGTGCTTCCTTTTATATTTTAGCAATGCTAGTACAAAACACCGCCCACACTTGAAGCCAGGGCAAGAAGAGACACTTTTACAGACAAGACAAACTTTTATTGTGAGTGACTCCATACTCGATGATTCACACCATCAGTTAAAGTACTAGATTCCATTCAAGTAAATGTATTAATTCATTCAGATTGCTGAAGCCACAGTAAAAGCAGATGATTTTAAATGTAACCCAGCCCTTGTAAAATCTAGTGAAGCGCAGCTACATGAAAATTGTGGTTAAATACAACAACAAAGTACTTTATTGTCACATTCAAATTGTAATCCCTCCTGTTTTGTTTTTCTTTTGAATTCTTGAATGGAATATGGTGGGCAATATAAGCTGCGGCTTCAGCCATCACCCATTTCAGATAACCTATGTTGAACTGTATAATCAGAGGAGTTATTGTTTAATTTGACCTTGTTAGATTTTTTTCCCCTTTGTTATATTATTCTATTTTCTTTTAATCTTTACCTTTAATCAATCCGAAATAAAGATTCATTCATTAATTCACATTCCACCACTGGCTTTTAGCAACAAGTGTATTTCCCAAATATGTTTTACACTTGCTTTAATTAACCACCACCCATTTGTCTTTTGTCTAGGCAAGAGGGAAAATGTCCACCCCAACTGAACCTTGCCTCACTATTTACAGAGATGCAGGCTGAAGATCTGCTGGACCAGTACGAGGGGCCGATCCAGTTGCTTCTCAGTGAGGGAGCGTGGCAGCCGTGTGTGACCCATTCCAGTTTTATTCTTTTTTACAGTTTGAATTTTGCACATTCTGAATAATCTGGAATTTGCTGCTGATTGTAATAAACAATTTAGTGACTTAAGTGTTTGCATCATGATTTTCCATTTTGTCTGTTAAGACACCGGTGGGAAAAGAGTCACCTGTACAAAGGATTTATCGGTGAACTTGAAAATAATGGCTCATTTTTAAGAAAAAAGTAACCAAAACAATTATTTTATTAACTGAAGACTGTATTGTTGGATGTATATGGAGGAATTCTGGGTCATATTAGCATCTGCTCTTCATCATAATGGGTTTGGGCGGGGGTGTCTAATCATGTGCCATGGAGGGCCAAGACCCTGCAGGCTTTACCTCCAACCAGTGTCTTCAACAGCAGATTCCACTGAACTTCTTCCACTGACTGCTGATCAGTGACGACACCCGCTGAAGAGACTGGGTAGAAGAGAGAACCTGCAGGGTCTTGGCCCCCCATGACACATGATTGGAAGCCCCCGGATTATGTTTAATGGGATTTAACATTTTAACACAAACTGCTTTATGGTTCATAATTCTGTTGACAGATTTACACAAAACCAAAAGTGATTTCTCAAACTGCTGGATTGTTCTTAGACAGCTTTTCCAATCTTTCAGTATTTAATTTATGCCACATGGTGGTAACCTTCACATATAAAAAAGAGACATCTGCAAAAACTTCACAGGTTTATTGTCAGTGCAATTCTCAGTGCAATACTACATGAATGCATGTATAGTACGTTGTTGATGCAGAGAATATATATTTCTACAGTACATGTATCTAGTAAATCAATTATTTTCCATGTAACCTTGTGACTGCATTATTTTAATTGCCTTTAATCCTAGATCAAGTTTGTTTTGGCCTAAAATACATCATAACTATCAAATATAGCTTATTATACGTAACTCAGTACTGTTTACTTCTTGAATATATATTTTGTGGCTAATATAGTTATTAACCTGGCGATCAAGTTGTGTCAGCTGATCATTTTTTTCTATGACACCACCTCAGACTCTGCTGCAGAAGCAGGTACGTCCATGATGTCTCAACAGTCTCTCCATGATTTTCACGCAGAGCAGAGCAATTTGTTGTAGAGGAAATAAACTTTTCTACAGACATTCTTAAGCTCTATAACCACTGATCGTTGGTGAAGCTGTGCTGACATCAGTGACAGGCTGTTGACATCAGTGAGAGGCTGTGCTGAACGCCAGACTGACCGTTTGAAGAGGTAATTTCCCAACAACAGAGCCATCTGAAACACACACACACAGCATACATATTTTAGTACCTAGCTTGCAGACATTACAGTGTAGCACAACGTACTTACAGCAAACTAGCATTAGCAACCATTAGCTTACTGTCATATATGACCTAGTTTGTATCCTCATGTCTTCGGCTCTCCCAGAAGCTGCAGAACTATTCCAGAGTGTTTTGTCTCGCTGCCTGTACCCTTATCTGACGGTCCTTTTTGGTATTTACGGCGAAAAAAGCCACAGACCGCGGAGTCGCCTTGTAGAGCAGCCATGTTATGTTTGCTTGGGTCGCGCGCTTCACGTCACGAGAGTGTGGCGCCGCCTTGCTGTTCAAGAAATCCCACCCACCGCAGGCGTGTCAGCAGTAATGTCGAAACGCAATCGAGGCCGAAACGAGTCGTTGTGAGACGAGTCGTGTTTTCAAATCGGGGCTAAGCGGGGCTAATGGAAAAGTGCCTATAGTTTAGTTTATTGGTTTATTTGTCAGAGACCATGTACAGAAAAAAAAAAACAAAATCCATTAAACACCGGGTAAGGATGCTCTGTACCAGGTTATAGTGTTCTCACTAATTTCCATCTGTAGTCCCTGAGGCAGGCAGGAAGATATTAAAAGAAAAACAGTACATATAGAAAGCAATTCAGGTCGGGTTTCAGAAACTGTTGACCCTGAAACAAGCAGGGAGTGAGTTTAAAACGATAAGAGAAACGGCACATATAAAAACACTTTAAGAGTACAATTTCAAATCCCATTTAAGGCCAAACTATAAAAAAATATAGTCATTACCAAGGGAAGAAAAAAAAAACAGGGCAAAAAACAATGTAAGTACTGTTTTAAAAATAAAACAAAAAAGAAAAAGAAAGAAAACAGGGAATTAGCCCTATTAGCACAGGTAAAAGCAGGGGAAAAACATGAAAAAAGCAAAAAAAAAAAAAAAAATAAAGCATTGCAAATGGTAAAAACTGTTCTAAAACATGGTAAAATGTTTAAAAAGCAGTGAAAAGGTAAAGCCAACTTTACTGTCATTCAATCCATACAGCCAATCATGTACAGTAGAACAAAATTACATTTCTCTTATCTACAATGTTAATCACATCTAGAATCAGAGGGGTCGCTTGACATGGTTTCAGACCCAAAGAGCAGACACGACTCGAGAATGAACACGATTAACTCTTTATTGTAAATAATGTGTGTGTGTGGGTGCATGTGTGTATATGTGTATCCGCTGGGCCGAGCAGAGCACCGTGCAACCTGGCAACCCTATGAACAAACAGACAGAGGGAGAGTTAGTGGCAGACCCCGGAGGGAATGTACAAGATTGCTCTGCGCTTACTGTTTGCGATGTAAAGGTGGAACTCAGGTTAAGCTCAGCGGCTACGGCCAGGAGGACAGTGCCCGCAGTCCCAATGGTGGTTAGCGTTGGTAGGTGAAGCGGTGCAGCTTGGTCCGCCGCCAGGAGGGAAAGAGGTCCGCCACCACGGATCTCCGCCTGTGCACAGGGGACTGAGAGAGGTTAGAGGCATGGACGAAGGCTTACTTGGTTGAAGGTGAAGGTTAGTCCTGGTATCATCAGGCAGGACTGGGAGAACAGGTGAGGCTAGGAAGCTCAGCTTGGAGACTGGTGAGTGAAGGTCTCAGGGTAAGGAGACAGATGACTCTGCACCGATCTCAGGACCTCACAGCTTAAATAACTCAGGCTGGGATGGAGAGCAAGTGTGCGCACAGCTGAGGATAATTGGCAGCCATGACATTGCTGCCATGCAAGGCGCCGCCACAAATTTCCCTCCTCCGTTCCATTATTGCTGAGTACCAAGCTGGGTGGCAGGAAGTTCCACTTTTATATGGTCTTTGGCATGACCTGGCCAGGATTTGAGCCCTGGCCTCCCGGGTGTGGGGCGGATGCTCTACCAACTAGGCCACCACTCTGGTGGAAGATGTTGGAAAAACTACAAAAAAACATGGTAAAAACAGAAAAAAAGCTGTAAAGGCACTGTAAAAGCAGGATAAAAATGGCAGAAGTAAGCAGTAAATACTGCCTCAACTTTCATCTGATAAAATGAAAAAAATAGTTGAAATTCTGGGGAAAAAAAAAAACAAGAGAAAAACACAGTAAACAGCAAAAAACTGGAAGGATTTACCCTGTTTTTACCATGTTATTTCCCGGTTTTTCCCAGTTCTTACCCTGTAGTTTGCAGCCTATATGATAAAGTGCTACAAAAAATATAAAACATGCACATGCATCCCTCAGGAGATTATCAATTTTTTCTTCTCTCAGTCTCCTAAATGGCCTCTTGATCTTCCTTGTTTATGTTTCATACCAACTGATCTTTTGCTTCATCTCTGTTTTTCCACTTTCTGTCCTATTTGTTTACTGTTTCTATTTAAATTTGTCAAACTGCCAATTAGCATATCAGCCCCCCCATCATCCTGGCCTTGCATGTGATATGTGCTGTAAACTGCATTGTGCGCATCTTTTAAATGCGATAACATCCTCCTTCGTCAACATTCAGAGACAGTCGTTGTCTTAATGGAGAGTTGTAGATAGGGGCAAGACAAACTCCTGAATTCTCTCATTAGGCTTGCTGTAATTGCACAAACCTAATTATTGCCTCAGCCTTTTGTGATCTTCAAAGCCAAAAAATTCTGCAAATGAAGCCTTGAACAAGTGGGAAGAAGAGGAGGAGGAGAAAGAAGAAGATTTGTCGGATGGTGCGAGGTGGTGGCAGCGAAGCTTAATGAACAATAAAATCGACAAAACAGTAGAAAAATGCTTTGCTCCTTCCATGGTGCTGTTAAATCTGTTGACATTTCATTTGGAAGGAAGCAGTACTGCATCCCACCCCACATGTACACCCTCTTGAAGACGACATTGTGCAACAAACAAACAAGTGGTCCGAGGCAGCAGATGAAAGATGGGTTTACTAAGTCGCCCTGCTGTTCCTCTTTCAAGTTAATTAGAAATCACATTCTTTTGTTTCTCCTTCCCAGGCGTTTATTTACTTTCTCACTCCAACCATTAGAACAAATTTGCAACATGAGACACAAATAATTGGATTTGTCTCTGTAGCTGTCACGGATTGGGGGAACATTTTGTTTTGATTTTTATTATAGTTTCCCTCTCTCTCTCTCTCTCTCTCTGTTCCCCTTGTTGTGTTGTGTTCCTTTTGGTAGCTGAGTTTGCAGATTCGCTCACGGATATTTGAGTTAATTTTTTTGATTTGTGTTTTGCTCACAGTTAAGCAGAGATGGGCAGGAGAAGTTTATTACTTAGTTGCGTGGCCTTTTTTTTTAACCAAGAGATCTGAAGATTGTCTGGTCACCTTTGAATGACCCCTGTTATCTTAGGGATTGGACTTTGCTGGTGTAGCAGTGGGAGAAGAGTCTGGAGTGACATCTGCATGCACCAGAACGTATACAGGGTTTAAAGACACATTACAATGTAATTATGAAACTGTTTAATGTATGAGCAATATTTTGAATCTGACTGCAATATGCTGGAGAGCCAGAGTGACTTTCTGGCTGTTTCACACCACTGTTCCTCCTTTAAAAATTTAATTAAAATGCAGCTGTCTTAAGTAATTAACACAAAAAATGACCTGATTTCTCATGCAATACTGCACAATAACTTACAGTAATCTGGTCACAATAAGTTGTGCTGCAACTTATTGCTTTCCTTTAAAAAACAACTTTTTTGTTTTGGTAGCTGTAGAACTACAGAGGCATATGATAAGGTGCCAAGAGAGGAAGTGTGATACTGTATGAGGAAATCAGGAGTGGCAGAGAAGTATGTGAGAATGGTGGAGGACATGTATGAGCACAGTGAGACGGTGGTGAGGTGTGCTGTAGGAGTTGGGGTGGGATTACATCAGGGATCGGCTCTGAGCCCATCTTGTTTGCAGTGGTGATGGACAGGCTGACAGACGAGGTCAGACAGGAGTCTCCATGGATCATGATGTTTGCAGACGATATTGTTTGTCCGTAGTGAGACTAGAGAGCAGGTGAAAGAGAATCTGGAGAGGTGGCAGTATACACTGGAGTGAAGAGGACTGAAAACCAGTAGAAGCAAGACAGAATGCATGTTTGTGAATGAGAAGGAGGCAGGTGTAACGGTAAAAAAGATGTAGTAAAGGTAGATGAGTTTAAATACAGTGGGGCAAAAAAATATTTAGTCAGCCACCAATTGTGCAAGTTCTCCCACTTAAAAGATGAGAGAGGTCTCCAATTTTCATCATAGGTATACCTCAACTATGAGAGACAAAATGAGGAAAAAAAAATCCAGAAAATCACACTGTCTGATTTTTAAAGAATTTATTTGCAAATTATGATGGAAAATAAGTATTTGGTCAATAACAAAAGTTCATCTCAATACTTTGTTATATACCCTTTGTTGGCAATGACAGAGGTCAAACGTTTTCTGTAAGTCTTCACAAGGTTTTCACACACTGTTGCTGGTATTTTGGCCCATTCCTCCATGCAGATCTCCTCTAGAGCAGTGATGTTTTGGGGCTGTCGCTGGGCAACACGGACTTTCAACTCCCTCCAAAGATTTTCTATGGGGTTGAGATCTGGAGACTGGCTAGGCCACTCCAGGACCTTGAAATGCTTCTTATGAAGCCACTCCTTCGTTGTCTGGGCGGTGTGTTTGGGATCATTGTCATGCTGAAAGACCCAGCCACGTTTCATCTTCAGTGCCCTTGCTGATGGAAGGAGGTTTTCACTCAAAATCTCACGATACATGGCCCCATTCATTCTTTCCTTTACACAGATCAGTCGTCCTGGTCCCTTTGCAGAAAAACAGCCCCAAAGCATGATGTTTCCACCCCCATGCTTCACAGTAGGTATGGTGTTCTTTGGATGCAACTCAGCATTCTTTCTCCTCCAAACACAACAAGTTGAATTTTTACCAAAAAGTTCTATTTTGGTTTCATCTGACCATATGACATTCTCCCAATCCTCTTCTGGATCATCCAAATGCTCTCTAGCAAACTTCAGACAGGCCTGGACATGTACTGGCTTAACCTCTTGCACTCTGGTCAATTTCCCTAAAAACGCCAAAAAATAACGTACCCAAAGTAAATCAAAAGCTGTTCTTCAACCCTTTGCAGCATCTTCATGGGGTTGGTCTCATTTAAAAGAAAACACTTTGAATTTTTTGGCAAAACAGTCATAATCTCTCTAAGTGCTCCTGCCACTGAGTAACAGTCATCTAAACATACTGAACTTGAAGAAAATAAATTTCGCCTGGGTGTTTTTTTTGGATACAAATGCTTGCAAATAACACAGCTGTCAGATCTGGCTGGAAAATGCAACAGAAATGTAGAACCAAGTGTTATCAAGCTGAGGTCCAAATTTGGTAACAATACCACAAAAAATGAATATATTACACAGCTTTTTTCTCAGGTTGTTCCCAGGTGTTTTTGAACTGTGCCAAACTGTGCCAAATGGCACAGTTTGGAAAAACGTCTATAACTTTTGAATGCTTCAACATAGAAGCTTCATCTTGGGCTCTAATGAAAGGTGACACTTAGATAGCCCAAACTGTGCCAAACTGTGCCAAATGCCAAATGGCACAGTTTGGAAAAACGTCTAGAACTTTTGAATGCTTCAACATAGAAGCTTCATCTTGGGCTTCAACATAGAAGCTTCATCTTGGGCAAAGGTGACACTCAGGGCTATCTTGTTAAATAGCCCAAACTGTGCCAAACTGTGCCAAACTGTGCCAAATGGCACAGTTTGGCAAAACGTCTAGAACTTTTGAATGCTTCAACATAGAAGCTTCATCTTGGGCTCTAATGAAAGGTGACACTCAGGGCTATCTTGTTAGATAGCCCAAACTGTGCCAAACTGTGCCAAACTGTGCTAAATGGCACAGTTTGGCACAGTTTGGAAAAACGTCTATAACTTTTGAATGCTTCAACATAGAAGCTTCATCTTGGGCTCTGATGAAAGGTGACACTCAGGGCTATCTTGTTAGCTATCCAGAAACACTGTCAGTAGTAATGACGCAGAGAAAATGAAGTTTCAATTCTAAACACGCTTTACTGAACAAAAATGTCAATATACAAAACATACTATTTACAAACAACTAATTCAATTCAATTCAATTCAACTTTATTTATATAGCGCCATTTCACAACAACAGTCATCTCATAGCACTATCAACTGTAGGGGGAACCCCCACAATTGCAGAAAGACCCCAGCAATCAGGCGATCCCCTGTGAGCAAGCACTTGGCAACAGGATATTTTACAAGTTGACAGCAATACCCTCTCAATCAAATATAATTTTGTAATCCTACTCATCATCATACTGATTCCTAGAAAATGTGTCAAGATTTTGCTGAGGCGGTCATGCATATCCGTGCCTCTCTTCTGCTCATTGGCCTCTTCTGCTGCTGGGCTGCTGAGGTGAAGGGCCCAGCTGATCAGGAGAAACTTTGTCCTGGTCATTACACTCTTGGGGAAAGGAAGGCTGTACAGGTGTCCCCCTCGCCAGTAATCACTGAAGGATTTGCACTTGACTATACCCATGTAAATAATCAGGCCAAAAAATGAGAGCAGGTCGGAGCGTGTGAGGTCAATCCAGGGGCTGGTGGATGTGTTGTAGTGTGCAGAGCCATGTAGGTTGGTGTTCTCAACAATGTGGTCTAGCACAGATGGAGTGAAAAATAACTCAAACAACTGAACGGGGGTGTATGAAGCTGTTGTAATTAGCTGAGGTCCAGGTGGATTTTTGGGACGAAAAATGGGCTGTGGTGGAATGATGTCAGGGGTGTCGGAATCATGCCACCTCTCCTCAGCTGATGAAGGGCCGGCCGATGTCCCAGGCTGAGGGCTGCCATCACCACTCTCACCTCCTCTTCCTCTCCTGCTACCTCCTCTTCCTCTCCCTCTTCCTCTCCTTCCTCTTCCTCTCCCAAGTGGTGTCCCTCTTTTTGGGGTAGGGGTTTCCTCTTCTGACGAGCTTGCCTGCAGCTCCCATCTTCTGCGCTTGCTGGCAGAGTGCTGGTCTGGCACCCATTCCTCACCAGAGTCTTCATCTGAAGTTTGTCTATTATGTGAAAATAAAGTCATTTACAAAGTTCAATTTTTATTTTTCACTATGCTCCTATTTTCCCAGAGTTCACATACACAACACAGTTCCTGTTTTTTTTTTTTTTTTTTTTTACAAGAAAAAAATAGCCTACAGTGCAATAAAAATTATACTAAAACATTATTACATTTCTAGAAGGTAACAAACAACCCACTGGGAGGAGACCCCGGGGCAGACCCAGGACTCGGTGGAGAGACTATGTCTCCCAGCTGGTCTGGGAACGCCTTGGTATCCTCTCTGGAGAGCTGGAGCAGGTGGCTGGGTAGAGGGAAGTCTGGGCTTCTCTGCTTGAACTCCGGAAAAGCGGTAGAGGATGGATGGATGGATGGATGGATAACAAACAACCCCCCCACACACACACACAAACATGCCACATAAAAAATGTGTGGCCTTTTTTACAAGAAAAAATAGCCTACAGTGCAATAAAAATTATGCTAAAATATCTATCTGCAATGCAGAGGATAACACCCTTCCCCCCGCCCCGCTACAGAGGAACTCTGCACACCAAAAAACTTGTGGCCATGACGCACCGTTGGAATTACCGATCGGTCAAAAGTGATTTTTATTACTATTTTCATCGATAAAGAATAATTTAGCTTATAACACATACCTGTCCACAGCAGCAGTAAGTTTCTCATTGTCAGACGAACATGAAGCTGGTCCGGTTGTAACGGACTCGTGCTTCTGGTCACCCGACCCAGTCAAAACATCTCCGCTTCCACGCTTGCGGTTTTGGCGAACCATTTGTCCAAACAAATAATCCAAAAAAGACTGGCTGATGCTACCGTTCCACACAGGTCTTAATGTCAGTCACCCAGCGGCTTAGGCAAAAGAGATTTTATGCAGGGAGACGCACGTCAACTGTCAAACTTCTCTGCTTCAATTGGCTCGTATTCACAGCCGTTGGTAGGCAGGTCCTTCTTGCTAGGTTTTCAGTCATTGGTTCTTCAAGGTTTCAGAAACCCAATTCAAGGCTCTTATTAGAGGTCAATCAAATCTAAACCAATCATGCACTCCTTTGGCTTTCTGTTCACGGCTGTGTGAAAAGAAAGCTGAACAATGCAGCTTTTTTTTTTTTCAGTGCGCTCTGAGACGCACAGGCACTGTGCGTCTGAGTGCGCACTGAGACGCACAGTGCATTCTGAGACGCACGAGGGCGCCCTGGGACGCACGAGGGCACACTGGGACGCAGAGACGTGCCCGCCCGCGGTACACCGGTGTGCAAGAGGTTAAGCAGGGGGACACGTCTGGCACTGCAGGATTTGAGTCCCTGGCAGCATAGTGTGTTACTGATGGTACCCTTTGTTACTTTGGTCCCAGCTCTCTGCAGGTCATTCACTAGGTCCCCCCGTGTGGTTCTGGCATTTTTGCTCACCGTTCTCGTGATCATTTTGACCCCACGGGGTGAGATCTTGCGTGGAACCCCAGATGGAGGGAGATTATCAGTGGTCTTGTATGTCTTCCATTTTCTAATAATTGCTCCCACAGTTGATTTCTTCACACCAAGCTGCTTACCTATTGCAGATTCAGTCTTCCCAGCCTGGTGCAGGTCTACAATTTTGTTTCTGGTGTCCTTTGACAGCTCTTTGGTCTTGGCCATAGTGGAGTTTGGAGTCTGACTGTTTGAGGTTGTGGACAGGTGTCTTTTATACTGATAACGAGTTCAAACAGGTGCCATTAATACAGGTAACGAGTGGAGGACAGAGGAGCCTCTTAAAGAAGAAGTTAAAGGTCTGTGAGAGCCAGAAATCTTGCTTGTTTGTAGGGGACCAAATACTTATTTTCCACCATAATTTGCAAATAAATTCTTTAAAAATCAGACAATGTGATTTTCTGGATTTTTTTTTTCTCATTTTGTCTCTCATAGTTGAGGTATACCTATGATGAAAATTGGAGACCTCTCTCATCTTTTAAGTGGGAGAACTTGCACAGTTGGTGGCTGACTAAATACTTTTTTACCCCAGTGTACCTGAGGTCAACCATCCAAAGCAATGGACAGTGCACAGGAGAGGTGAAGACGAGAGTGAAGGCAGAGTGGAGTTGATGGAGACAAGTATCAGGGGTGATTTGTGACAGAAGAAGCAGCAAGAAAGAAATGGAAGGTTTGCAATATAGTAGTAAGACCTGCTATGATGTATGGTTTGGAGACAGTAGTGTGGTGTTCTGAAACCACAAGTTTGGTCAGATTCAGCGTGATGACACGGCTACTTTGTGATATCATCACACCGAACAAATAAATATAAGGCACAGCCATTTTGCAGTCTCTTTTCAGCTCTCTCTTTGGCTCGACCTCCCAACCGACAACACTCTGTATCACCATAGTAAGGTTTTTGTAATAAAGTTCATGTTCCCAGCAAACTCCACTCTCCGTTGGTCCCTCCACGTTTTCCAGACATAACATTTGGTGACGAGAGTAAACTATATAAGCGTGTTTGAGGCCACTATAGCTGTTTCTGGAGACCCCAGGTGAGCCGCCCATACCATGGCCACGCTGGCTTGATGCTTTCGAAACCTACGTGTCTGCATTGGATTTGGGCAAGCTAGACAAGGTACGGAAGCAAGCTCTGCTGGTTCACAATCTGGGCATAGAAGGCCAACGTATTTTCTACATGCTAGGACCAACAGAAACATTTGCTGAGTCAGTTGAGCTGCTAACTAGCTACTTCGCCACACCCAACAATGTGTTGGCGTGGTGTATTAGGTCAATTTCGCCAATGGCGACAGAAGACCAGAGAGATGACAGAAGACCAGAGAGATGACACAACAATTTGTCACAGACCTTTGCCACCAAGCTAGCATGCGCAGATTTGGTTTGTTGGAGGACGAAATGGTGCAGGACCAGTTGGCCGAGCACACTAGCAACCTGAGCTGCGGGCGAAGATGCTAACGGCATGATGCTAGCCAGGACCATCGAGCTAGCATTCCAGCTAGAGGCCGCTGACAGGTTAGCATCGAAGTTAGGTGTGTAGCAGCAACAACAACAGCACCCAAGCCACACACCACTAGCACACGTGGTAACCACAGAAGGGCCTCGTGACATGGCAGAAGAGGCTGAAGTAAACACTGCGTTAGAAACAGAGGAATGCTACGAGGCACTTCTCATGTGGCAGATGTGGCTCCCCGATGCACCGAGAGAGAGGGTGTTCCTCCCTGGCAAGGGGGCAATGATGTAAGCAATGCAGCAAATTCAACCACATTGCCAAGGTTTGCCGGTCAGCACCACCACCAAGCACGCTGGTCAGTTCAAGTCACTCACCTGTGACAACCATCCATACGGTGAGTTCCGGCGGTGCGGTGTACGTATTCTGCAAGGTGGGGCTGGACAACACCAGCTTGCCGCTCCTGCTCAGCACTGCCACAGTGAGGTCAATGTTGAAGTGGGTCACGAAGAAGTTCTTCCCCAACCACCCAATCGGGAAAAACCCAGTGGAGCTGTACAGGTATGGTAACTACCGCATCAGCAATGTAGGGATCATCACACTAACGGTCCGCTACGCGTCAAGAGTCGTTCCTGATTTCATATTCCAAGTGGCTACGCATGGAGACAACATACTAGGATGTGACCTGTTCTATCAGCTGGGCTTTACCATCCGCGACAGTAGCGGACTCTGTTTGACTGATGATGACGAGTGGGACACAACACACCCAGACGACAACGAGGGTACAGCCATCCCGTGCTCACAGGAGGAGCACCGCCTTGAGGAGGGACAGCGACTGGACTCGCCTCAGATCCTCGCCCAACATAAGCCTCAGGGAGCCGCTGCAGAGCTGCAGGAGAGGGATCCCGCGTCTATCGGGAACCCCGGGACACAACAACCCAGCGCGGATTCTACCAACAGCGGCAGCAACACATCGCCATGACCAGACTTCCCAGGAGAGGGGCAGAAGAGACTGGACTACTTCTGAGTCCACGCCCGACACCAGCCTCCAGGAACTGCCACTGAGCTGCTGGATGAAGAGTCTGCGGCCCAACAAAATGCAGCACAACCACTGGACACCTTCTGAATCCACGGGCAGCATCAGCCTCCAGGAGTCGCTGCTGAGCTGCAGGATGAAGGGTCCGCGATTCAATGAAACACAGTAGAGCCACCAGACTGCTTTCAAATCCGCGCCCAGCACCAGTCTCCAGGGGTCACCGCTGAGCTGCAGGATGAAGAGTCCGTGACTCAGTGGGATGCAGCAGAATCACCACAACCTGGTGGATGCCCTATACCATCCACCAGGTTAATTTCTGGGTATTTGTAAATTTTAACTTGCTGTGAAGCACTTTGTGATATATATCTGTGCTATACAAATAAACTTTGCTTGCTTGCTTGTTTGCTACAGCAAACATGAGAGCCACACCATCATAACCACGACGCTGAATGCAGCCAAACAGAGCACCACTCGCAGTGATGGACTGGGTCCGGGTCCGCAGAACCGAATGACCGGACCTGCAGTTGGCCTCAACACCATCTCCACCACTACTGGCACCCATCAAGATCACTGCACAGCTGGGGCCAGCAACCTTCCTGCTGGCAGATGGTTCGGTGTGGCACGCCAACCGTCTTCACCGAGTTCGAGCTGCCGCCCCGGATGACATGGCTGCTCGGGAGTTGACTTGCATGGTGTGGGACCCAGGCTGGGGTTTTGAAGAAGACAATCCCGGTCCGCGGGCCTCCACACTTCCAGGGGCGCATCCACCACAGGCTTGCCTCAGGGCCCCTCCAACTGAACTGCCTTCCTCAATAAAAAGAAGGGCTGTTTAGCCAGGAGCGCAGCTGCCAGCGAATAGTGGCACAATAAACCACTCAGCCGCGCTGGACCCCGCGGTAGTCTACCCGCTGGCCCTAGCTAATTTAGGAGTTTCACTGTACCAAATTGGGGAGGGTCAATTCGGCTGTATGTGCTGTTCTGTTTTTTAAGGGGGGGGGGGGTTAAAGGGGTGTTCTGAAACCACAAGTTTGGTCAGAGTCGGCGTGATGATGTCACCAAGCGCCCGCGTCATCACACATCATCACATGTAAGGGACAGCCATTTTGCAGTCTCTTTTCGGCTGTCTCTTTGGCTCGACCTCCCAACCGACAACACTCTGTATCTCCATTGTAAGGTTTCTGTAATAAAGTTCATGTTCCAAACAAACTCCACTCTCCGTTGGTCCTTCCATGTTTTCCAGACATAACAGGTGGCGCTGACAAAAAGACAGGAGGCAGAGCTAGAGGTGGCGGAGTTGAAGATAATAAGATTCTCACTGGGAGTGACTAGGAGGGACAGGATTAAAAATTAGTATATCAGAGGGACAGCTCAGGTTGAGTGGTTTGGAAACAAAGTAAGAGAGGCAAGGCTGAGACGGTTTGGACATGTTCAGAGGAGGGATGTTCTGCCCACAGTAAAAGTGTGTTTCATAAAAGGTTAAAAATGGTTCATAATAAGTTAGTAATAAAATGTCATAATTCATCTGTAATGATTCATGCTAAAAAACGGTCATTGGGTTAAAAGTGATTTCTATACAGTCAGTATAAGTGACTTTCGCATCTCGGCTCGCGCAAAGCATCATGGGAACGTGGCTACCAAACATGGTATCGATACATTTAATTTATGGAAAGTTCCTGATCTACGAGCATATTGTATGCATAGGGGTCTTCCCGGTTGTACCTGAAAACGCGAGGATCAACTAGTTGCGCATATTCGCGGCCACCTTGCAGAAATTGAACAAAATGGCCCCCCATATGTATGCTGACATAGCAGATTTTTTTTGTTGTCAAAGAACCAAGCACCCTTACTTGCGAGACTCTGAAACGACTACAAAGAAGGTAAGCAAGTGGTTTGACAGTTCAACTTTTGGTTTTGTCATTTTGAATAAATTTCACTACAAGGCATAGCCTGCTGACTTAGATCTATAGGTCGATACTACTATAGTTTAAGTACCACACATTTCCAATGATCTGCAATTTTATTTTATACCAGCCTATTTATCAATGGCCTTAATTACATGTGTGTGTAGATCAAGCTTCATTACCAATATACAAAGAACTATATCCTAGATCCAGGCCTGCCTGTCTGTACCTACTACTTCAGGGTTTAGACACTCGAACAATACACAACACTATTTAATTATGTTATAATATAGACTTACTGCTTTAATCCAACAATTACATCTGTCCGGATCCTTCAGCTCCGTGGGGAATGTATATAACCTGAATGGCGGCAGACATGTGCACACGCTGGTCCCAAAGTTACACGCATGTATGCTGCAAGTTTGCTTTTTCCAACGCTCCAGATGACACATGCTGTTCCACACTTAACTATGGCACAGTGTGCACCTGGCATAACGACGATTGAGAGCTTGAAGCAGACTTTAAACGGCAATTGTTCAGGTGTGACAGCACCGTCTCTATACAAAATCAAGGCGGCTACCGGAATGTTTGGTAGTCGTGAACTTTGAACTCACATAGTCCACACATGCGCATTTGTAATGTGAAAGTCGCTTATTGGTTTACCTGTATTTTATTTTGAGGGTGTAGTCAGTGGTCGCAATGCGTTATGGGTAGCAGAAGCAGTAGTCAGTCGGAGAAAAAAACGTGGTACAAAAAAAAAGAAAACCTGCCTGTGAATGTCCAAGATGCCCCACCTGTGTGTTCAATCTTTTTTCTACACCTTCGAAAGCAATGGCTGTGAGTTTAATAAGTGTTTCGTTAAATTTATAAGTTTTATAAGATCCATCCATCCATCTTCTACTGCTTAATCCTTTTTAGGGTCGCGGGGGGGCTGGAGCCTATCCCAGCATCTTTGGGCGAGAGGCAGAGTACACCCTGGACAGATCGCCAGTCCATCGCAGGGCCAACACAGAGAGACAGACAACCATTCAGTCTCACATCCACACCTGAGGACAATTTAGAATCCCCAGTTGATGCCAATTAACCTCACCTGCATGTCTTTGGCATGTGGGAGGAAACCGGAGCACCCAGAGTAAACCCACACAGACATGGGGAGAACATGCAAACTCCACACAGAAGGGTCACCGATGGTCTGGGGGTGGGATCGAACCCACAATGGTCAAGTGTGGAATCAATCCCATGACCTTCTTGCTGTGCTGCCACTGTGCTAACCACTGCACCACCGTGCTGCCGTGTTTTATAAGATGTGGTTTTGAAATCGTTTTGTAAATATGTTGTGAGCAGGAATTAGCCCTATCCTGGGAGCTTACTAGCTTACCTTAGACTTAGAGCACTGTGTATTAGCATAGTAATGCTGCTATTAACGATCTAATTAGCATATGAAAAGATCGTGGAAATGTCCTGCTTGCCTTTAGTAACAGCTAAGCTTAACTTCTGTGCAAGTTTCTGGTGCTAGCCATTTTCTGGTGCACTTATCTTTCACTTGACAAAGAGTTAAAACACATTTTATTTTCTGTTTATATTTTTCAGTTTCACTTGAGTTTTTCATCGAGCTTTTCAGCCACAATTGTAAAGAATTGTAAGCTGTCTAGAAGACAGTAATAAAGGAGCAAGACGCTCAGTTTCCTGGCTCATGAAAAATGAGTTTGACTTGCTGTTGATCTGTGTTCACATACACAGTGTATACAACACGTAGTGATAACAGTACAAGGGATAGTGGGTATATGATCCTGAGGGACAAGCTGTTGTACGCAGGGGTGGACCAGCACCTGTCATCATGGATCCTGGACTACCTCACAAACCGGCCACAGTTTGTGAGAACCCGGGATCGTGTGTCCGACACGATCATCGGCAGCACGGGGGCCCCCAGGGAACGGTTTTGGCTCCCTTCCTGTTCACCCTTTATACTGTGGACTTCTCACACAACACAACACACTGCCATCTACAGAAGTTCTCTGACGACTCTGCGACCGTCGGCCCCATCTCCAACGGAGATGAAGCTGAGTACAGAGGACTTATCCAGGACTTCGTGGACTGGTGCCATCGGAACTGCCTCCAGATCAACGCGAGGAAAACTAAGGAGCTGGTGGTGGACTGCCGCAGGCAAGGACAACCCCTCACAGCACCAGTAAACATCCAGGGAACAGACATTGAGATGGTGACATCCTACAAGTACCTGGGTGTTCATCTGAACAATAAACTAGACTGGTCACACAATACCGACGCACTCTATAAGAAGGGACAGCGCAGGCTGTTCCTACTGAGGAGGCTCAGGTCTTTTGGTGTACAAGGGGTGCTCTTGAAGACATTCTACGACACGGTGGTGGCATCAGCCATCACTTTTGGAGTGGTCTGCTGGGCAGTGGCATTACAGCAGCCGATAGGAAGAGACTGAACAAACTGATCAGGAAAGCTAGCTCTGTCCTGGGGCAACACCTTGACCCAGTGGAGGAGATAGGAGAGAGAAGGATGGTGGCTAAATGGTCATCTCTGCTGGAGTCTGAGTCCCACCCTATGCAGGACATACTGAACACACTGAGGAGCTCATTTAGCAGTAGACTACATCATCCTAGGTTCGCGACCGAGAGGTTTCGCAGGTCCTTCCTACCTACGGCTGTCAGACTTTATAACCTAAGCAGGGCTGCTCGCAGAGATAGCAAAAAAAAAAACGTGACGACCTAATAGTATTGAATGCAAAAGACGCAACAGACTTACACAAATGGTCCCCTCCAGTATACAACTAGGACAATATCAGTCGCTACGGAGGGTGACAATATGTATGGGTACATATTCATACTATGTAGGATAACTAAGTAGACAGTTATGCTGTTTATTGCATCTAGCTACAATGCTCCGCACTGTGTATATATATTTATGTGTACATATGTACGTATATTCACTGTTCTTATTTTCTTATCTTCTAAATTTATTGCTCTGAGTGTTGCTGTCCCTGTGCTGTTGCAATCCTGGAATTTCCCCATTGTGGGACTAATAAAGGCTTATCTTATCTTATCTTATCTTATCTTATACTGGACAAAGGATGCTGAAAATAGAGTTGCCAGGCAGGGAGAAAAGAGGAAGACCACAAAGAAGATTCATGGATGTAGTGAAGGACAACATGGAGAGGGTTGGTGTGACAGAAGAGGAATGCAAGGGATATGGTGAGATGGAGGCAGATGGTCTGCTGACCAAGAAGAAGAATGGACATTTTGGCACCAAAGCTCTTATTAATCAGCTTCAGTACTTCATTTAATGTCTCTTATGTCATTAAAGGAAGTACTGAAGCTGATTTATTATGATTTAAATAGGTTTAAATAGCCACAGCTAATTTAAAGGAGTTTGAATTGAAATAACGCTAACCATTAATTAGACAAATTTAGGAAGGTAATGGAGAAGTTAAAGGCTGAATGATCACAGAATAGGACACTGGGAAAAAGAGTGTTTCTTAAGGATTAGTGAAGGGTTACTATGCTACAAATGTTTATAAAAATATTTTCTTTTCTATTAGACAGTGAAAAAGGTTGTTTTTACCTTAACATGTTTCTTCACTTCTTGCAGCCTTTGTCATAAGGGTCACGTGATGTTGTGACAATCAGCTGTTCCATCGGCTGTTTTATCCAAGTTTACCTGGATAAAACAGGTAAACCTGTTTACCTGTTTTGTCACCTCTTGTGACAACATCACATGATGTTTCACAACATCATGTGACCCTTCTGACAAAGGCTGCCAGAAGTAGCCGAAACATGTTAAGGTAAAAACAACCTTTTTCACTGATAGAAAAGAAAATATTTTTATAATTATTTTAGAAGACAGTATGAACCCTTTTGCACTATGTTACTAATGTGTATGTCAAAAAGTAACTAGTACATTGTGAATGTGTCAATCATTATTCATTTAAGATATATTAATCAAAGCACTAAAGTTGAATGTCAAACTTTTACTAACAGAAAGTTTCCAGTTTCTGTGCTGCATCCCATCTCCATAGTAAACAAACTGACTGATATTGCAACCTTACATTCAATATTTAAACATTAAAAGGTGTGTTATAAAAGCATGACATGAAAGCACCTAACCCATACAGTAGCTGTCTGTAGTCACAGATTGTCTGTGAGGTCTTACCATGCATAAAGAAAAGTTCCTGACATTTCCTGTTTTGCACAGCTAATAAAGGCACTCATCCTTTTCTTCTCTTGTTGCTTTAGCAGATGGAAAGGAAAGAGATGTTCCTCCATGCATCTCACCTCTGTATTTGTTAGATATGGAAGATGCATCATTGTGTCTTTACAAGTAAAGAGCTTTCAAAGTAAACATAATTCACGTTGTATGTATTGAAACTTTTTCCTTCGTGTTCACTGTGACCTTTTGGGGGGATGAAGTTCATGGCAGTATAAGAAATAGTGTGTAAAGATCAAAAGCACAGAAAGAAAAGCAAGGATAAATAAAAAGCCTATCATTTGTTGAACTTGTAACTGAAGATAGTTCAATATACCTCTGACTCTGTGTTTAGTAATTCATAAAATTGAGAACTGAAATACACAAAACCAGATGTCCTTGGGAAAAGTTTTGAACATGATTCTTCTGTCTGAAAAGACAAACAGAACAGGAGGCAACCAGGCAGGTCCTGAATTGACTATGAACAACTTGGTGCATGGAGATGACCAACTGATTATCTGATGGGCACTTCAAACATCAGTACGATCAGCAAATATGCCAGCCCAGTCTCATGAAATATGCAGAAATAGCACATCTACCTACCATTAGAAAACATGTAGTGTAGATTCAGTAAAAGCTATTTACATGAAATGGGCCCTCATTTCAGATGTGCATTACTAGCCACAACTAAAGTAGTGGAAACACCGCTATATGGCAGTTACTAAAATCCAAGGGCAGCTCAATAAAGATTTCCCCTGACCCACTTCCAGTTATTGTAGGAGGCTGAAATTGCATATGTATTATGATACATATCTCTATAGGTCACGTGGTAATTTGCAGCTCTGAACTCCTAAGAGTTTCTCATTTACAGGTGCTAAGGTGGAATAAGGTGTGATAATGGAGCCAGCTAAATGCAAAGCAGTCATCAGGGTCCTGAGGCCGCATACCATGGGAGACGTTTGATGAAATGAAAGAGACTTATGGGGAGGATACCCCATGGTATGGCATAGACAAGTATTGGTATTGGCAGTCCAAGTGTGGCCGTACATTGGTAAAAATGGCTCCCATTCCTGGGCGACCACAGCGCACCACTGATGAAGACATCATCTAGCAATTGGAAGCCACCATTTTGGAGGATCACCGCATAACCGTTTGCCAACTAGCCCAAGATGTCAAGATCAGTGTGGGGTCACTATGATCCAGAGACTAAAGCCCAGTCGAAGCAATGGAAGCGTTATGACTCATCATCTCCAAAGAAGGCATGTGTCCAACCCTCAACAGGCAAGGTCATGCTCACGGTCTTTTGGGTCCAGCATGGAGTCTTGATGATGGATTTCCTGGTAAAGGGAACCACAATTACCAGGACTTACTATGCTTCACTGCTGCAGATATTGTGGAAGGCCATCAAAATCAAGGCCTGGCATGCTGACCAAAGGTGTCTGCCTCCTGCAAGAAAACACCTGGTTCATAACTTGCATGTTGCCCAGATGGAAGCATGGTCCTGCAGCTATGAAATCATTCCTTGCCCCTCTTGTTCTGCTGACCTCACACATCTGACTTCAACCGATTTCTAACCATGAAGCCTTTTTTGAAAGGCAAGCACTTCCAACACGATGAAATGCTGATTTCCAAGGTCAAGTTGTGGCTTCAGATAGAACCTGTAGACTTCTGCCAGTGAGGTCTCCACAGCTCCATAAAGTGATGGGAGAAGTGTGTGACCCTTGGTAGTATCTATGTAGAGAAAGAATCATAACTGTGCCAAGTTTCGTTCCTCTCAGTCCATGGGAAATGAGTCAGTAGAAATCTTTAATGAACAGCTTTCACAAATGTATGCAGCAAAATGGGAGAAATTTTTAGAAGCCACTAGTGAAAGTAGTTTTAAATTTTTGTAGGTAATCATACCACTATCTTCATCGCTTCATAGAGGGACAGCTCTCTGTACAGCACCGCCACAGCCAAACTGAGGAGAGGTATAAATCTTGCAAAGAATGCCTATAGGAGGAAAGTGGAGGGCTTCCTCACAGACAACAACCCTTGGCAGACGTGGAGAGGTATCCAGGTCCTCACCAACTACAGGGGCCAGGGCCCCCAACATCAGATAGCAGCCTCACGCTGGCAGAGGAGCTTAACAGCTTCTTTGCCTGGTTTGAGCACACCTCACCCCAAACACAATCAATCAATCAAACTTTATTTGTATAGCACTTTTTAAACATTAGATGCTGCACAAAGTGCTTTACATAGATAAAAACAGTAGACACATTTAGTTACATATTTCACGATACATCCCCACCCCTTCCAACCCTCCCATAAACATACCCCCCCCTCCCCACACACACACACACAGGCACATACATCACCCCTACTTCTCTTACACACATATAAAATAAAACAGACATTGCTCGGCACCGAGGCACCATGTGAAGGACCAATCATCCTGTGGAGCCCCCCACGCCAGGAGACCACACAGCCCATAACCACAGAGGGCGCCACAAAGGCCGCCCCAACCAGGACAGGCCGGGGCTTGCACCACAGCTGTAGGCAGCGGCCTAAAGCCCCCACCCACCCAAGCTAGAGCGACCCACGAGACCAGCACCCCTGCAGATGGGCCAGGCAGCATCTGGCATGCGGGGCCCCACTAAGGAAACACTGGAGCTAAAACACATAAAATACAAGATAAAACTAAGAACACATAGAACAAAAGGAATTAAAAACCCATACTTAGAAACTGAGCTAAGATCACATCAAAATAAGAAAATCTAAAAGCAAATGGAGCTAAGAAGAATGTAAAACAATGGAACATAAATGACTACGGTACTTCAATAATAGTTAAACGGTTTATTAAAAGACAAAATTTAAAAAGGTACAAAAAGAAACTAAGAACACATAAAGACAAGAACTAAAAACCCATACTTAAAAACTGAAATAAACACATCAATAAGAAGATGAGAAAATCTAAGAACAAATGGTGCCAAGAAGAACATAAAACAATGGAACATAAATGACTACTTCAGTAATAGTGAAACAGGTTTATTAAAAGACAAATTAAAAAGGTGGGTCTTTAGCCTGTTCTTAAAAACATCTATTGATTCTGTGGCCCTGAGGCTCTCTGGCAGGCTGTTCCACAGACGAGGACCATAATAGTGAAAGGAAGCTTCACCAAAGGTCTCGGTCTTGACTTTGGGAACCATTTAAAGGCCAGTACCAGAGGACCTCAGTGTCCGTGAGGGCTCATAAGATAAAAGCAGCTCAGATAGACAAGAAGGCCCAAGACTACTGAGGCATTTAAAAACTACTAAGAGGACCTTAAAATCGATCTTAAAACACATGGTGAGCCAATGCAGCGATTCTAAAACTGGTGTAATATGCACCCGCCCCCTGGTCCTCGTCAATACTCGTGCTGCTGAATTTTGGAGCAGTTGGAGATGTGATATTCTTTTTTAAGAAAGACCAGAAAGCAGGGTATTACAAGAGTCTATACGACTAGTAATAAAAGCATGCATCAAGACCTCCATGCTGGCAAGAGAGAGAAAAGGGCGGACTCTGGCTATATTCCTAAGATGGTAAAATCCAATTTTTGTTACATTTTTAATGTGTGAAATAAAATTAAAGTCAGAGTCTAAAAGAACACCCAGGTTCTTGACACAATGTGTAGGTTTTAGACCTAGCAATTTTGGTAAAAGTTTCTCTTGTCTTCAGGACTATTGATTAAAACTTCTGTTTTGTTCTGGTTGAGCTGTAGGAAGTTCTCTGCCATCCATGACTTTATATCTAAAATACAGTTCAAAAGGGCATTAATTGGTTTTGTGTCATCAGGAGACGCGGCAATGTACAGCTGTGTATCATCAGCATAGCTATGAAAATTGATCCCATGTCTCCTGATAACATCCCCAAGTGGTAACAGATTAAAAAGTATTGGCCCTAAATTTGAACTTTGGGGTACCCCACACTTGATTTCATGGGCTGCCGAAGAGCATGTATCTATACAAAATAGTGACGATCTGAGAGATAGGAATGAAACCATTCAAGAACAGTACCTGAGAGGCCCACGAGGTGTTTGAGTCTGCTTAATAAAATGTGGTGATCTGCTGTATCAAAGACAGCACTGAGATCCAGCAGCACCAACTGACAGTTTGTGGGAGTGCATGTTACACCTGATATCATTAACGATTTTTAAAAGGGCTGTCTTGGTACTGTGGTTTGTTCTAAAACCAGACTGAAATTTCTCAAAAATGTTATTGTCAATAAGAAAATTATTTAACTGGAAGAATACAATTTTTTCTAAAACTTTACTTAAAAACGGTAAGTTGGATACAGGTGGATAGTTACTGAAAATATCAGGATCTAAATTACTCTTCTTCAAAAGGGGCTTCACCACAGCCATTTTAAAGGCAGCAGGGAAAACACCAGTTTGAAGAAAACAATTTACAATGTTTAAAATCTCATGTTCAAAGAATCCATAAAATGTTTTAAAAAGTGATGTGGGAACCGGATCTAAAAGGCAGGAGGTCAAGTTTACCTGGGAGAAAACTCTACCAAGCATCTTAGCATCAACCAGGGCAAAACAGTCCAGCATTTCCTCAGCTAAAGGTGAGTCCAAGATTCCACTAAAAGCAGTCTTCTGGTCAGATAAAATGTTGGCTCTAATAGAATCAACCTTGCACCTGAAGTGGTCCGCAAAACTCTCACAGAGAGAGCTGGATGGCAGGTTTGTCCCCTCCTCCCCCTCCCCCCCTTCCCTCTCTCTACAGGTGCACGAGGTGAGGAGACAAATGAGAGCAGTGAACCCACACAGAGCTGCTGGTCCAGACGGCATCCCAGGAGCAGTGGTCAAAGGATGTGCAGACCAGCTGGCAGAGATCCTCACCAAGCTGTTCAACCTCTTCCTGTCACACGCCACTGTCCCCTCCTGCCTCAGGGCCTCCACCATCATCCCTATCCCCCCAAAATCCGCAATTGACAGCTTGAACGAGTACTGACCCATAGGACTCACGTCTGTAGTCATGAAGTGTTTTGAGCGACTGGTGTCCCAGCACATCAAGGACTGTCTTCCCCCCTCCTTCGACCTCCACCAGTTTGCCTACAGGGAGAACCGGTCCACAGAAGACGCCATTGTCACCACTCTCCACACAGCGCTGAGCCACCTGGAAAACCCAAGGAGCTACGTGAGGATGCTCTTTGTGGACTACAGCTCAGCTTTCAACACCATCAATCCTGGACATCCTGATCAACAAACTGCACCTTCTCCAGACCCCCCACCCCCCACCCCACACACCTACTCTTGGATAAAAAAAACTTTCTCACCAACTGCCCACAAACAGTCAGACTCAGCCTCCACCACTAATCCACGCTGTCTCTTAGCACTGGCTCCCCCCAGGGCTTCTTGCTCAGCCCTCCATTGTACTCCCTGTACACCTTTGACTGTACTCCAACCCACCCAACCACCGCCATCGTGAAATGCGTGGATGACACCTCCTTGGTTGGGCTCATCACCGATGACAATTAGAAGGCATACAGACACCTCCACCACACCTCCAGACTGACAAACAGTTTCTTCCCCTGGGCCATTCTAAATGCAAACAGTCAGTGGTCCCACCCCCCTCCTTCCAAACACTCACATACTCAGAACTGAGGACCTTTTATTTATCACAAAACTCACCTGTCTTTGCACTCCTCACTTTCATGTACAGTATCTCACAAAAGTGAGTACACCCCTAACATTTTTGTAAATATTTTATTATATCTTCTCATGGGACAACACTGAAGATATGACACTTTGATACAATGTAAAGTATTCATTGTACAGCTTGTATAACAGTGTAAATTTGCTGCCCCCTCAAAATAACTCAACACACAGCCATTAATGTCTAAACCGCTGGCAACAAAAGTGAGTACACTCCTGTTAAACCACTGTATGGTCGTGGCCGCCATGCTGCAGCTCAGCTTCAGGGTGTGGGCAATCTTCTTATAGCCTAGGCCATCTTTATGTAGAGCAACAATTCTTTTTTTCAGATCCTCAGAGAGTTCTTTGCCATGAAGTGCCACGTTGAACTTCCAGTGACCAGTATGAGAGAGTGTGAGAGCGATAACACCAATTTTAACACACCTGGTCCCAATTCACACCTGAGACCTTGTAACACTAACGAGTCACATGACACCAGGGAGGGAAAATGACTAATTGGGCACAATTTGGACATTTTCACTTAGGAGTGTACTCACTTTTGTTGCCAGCGGTTTAGACATTAATGGCTGTGTGTTGAGTTATTTTGAGGGGGCAGCAAATTTACAGTTATACAAGCTGTACACTGACTACTTTACATTGTATCAAAGTGTCATATCTTCAGTGTTGTCCCATGAAAAGACATAATAAAATATCTACAAAAATGTGAGGGGTGTACTCACTTTTGTGAGATGCTGTATCCGTGAAACTACTACTATGTATATTTTCCATAATCCTTGGGCCATTTTACTCAGTTGTGTGTTCAACTGTGTGTCTGCACTCTGCACTCTTATGTACATAGTTCCACTCATGTAGCCACTACAATACCCATGTATATTGCCATAATCCTGGGCCACTTTTATTTTTATTTTCATTTATTTTTATTTCAGTTGTGTGTTTAATCGTGTGTTCTGTAACCATGTTTTATCTAATCCTTCTCCCTTATTTTACTGCGCAGTAGCCTGATAGAGCACCCACAATTTTGTTGTACTGTACTACTGTACAATGACAATAAAGCCTATTCTATTCTATTCGTATGGTCTATCATTGGGGAGTGACTTTTTATCTCACAGGTTGAGTAAAAATATGCTTAAAAATAAATGAATAGGGTGACTTCCGGTCTGGACACCATGGTGATAGCAGCTTAACGCTGAAGCTCCCAGACCCGATCCATGAAAATACCTTGAAAATCAGATTTAACGGATTTTTGGAAGAGTGAAAATCAAAAGACAAAGTCATTATGCCTAAAGGAAAACAGAAGAGATCAACATTTACCAGGCCAAGACACGCATCGGCCAGAGAATCTGACCCGGAGGATATCCATTCAGAAGAGGAGGAACTGAATGAAGCTAGCAACAAGGTTAGCTTAAAAATGGTACTTCAAGAATTAAGACAATTTCGCCGAGAGTGTTGGGCCGAATTTCGTGATTTTAAAGATGAAATAAAAAGGACAAACAGTAGAATGGACCAGGCTGAGGACCGAATCATGGAAGCTGGAAGAAACCGTGCTGGATTTACTTAAACGACAGTCAAGACTGGAGGCTAAGCTAACCGACCAAGAAGGAAGACTAAGGACAGACAACATAAGAATTCATGGTCTGAAAGAAGGAGTCGAGGACGGTTTCACCACAATGACTGCATGCGTGGAATCCATTCTGAGAGAGAAGTTGGAAATTCCCCAATCCACCGACTTGAAGATAGAAAGGGCGCACCATACATTAGCCCCAAGGCCATCGGCGGAAGCGCCACCAAGATTGGTGGTGGTGAAGTTCTCCAACTCCAGAATAAAAGAAGAGGTTGTAAGACTGGCTTGGCAGAAAAAAGGATTTATGCACCAAGAGAGAAAAGTTTTTGTGGAGCACAACTACGCCCCGGAGGTCCTTAAAAAGCGTCGGGAATACAACGATGCTAAAAAGGTACTACGAGAGAAGAAACTGCGCTTTCAGACTCCATTTCCGGTGAAGCTGAGGATGTTTTACGGAGATGAGACGTGTCTCTACAACTCGGCGGAAGAAGCAACCACGGATATGGTGAGAAGAGGGCTCCCGGTAACAGTGTATAAACCTGCAGCAGACCCGATCGAAAGACTCAAGGCTCAAACGTGGTCCACACAGAGACCCTCAAAACCCACGAGCCAGCAGCTGGAAACCCAGCACCAGAGCTATAAGGAAAAACTGAGCGTTTTCAGGAGGGAATAACGATATTTTTAGTCAATCTGCGCATCCAACCCTCCTCCTACAAGGTAACAAACATTAAAGGAGATGCAGAATCAGCAAGTATCAAGTGGTAAAACATTTCATGGAACAGACATAATATTAGAAACAAACAAGTCTTTAAAAAAGAAAAAAAAATGTTAAAATAGAAATGTGACAATGAACCACATGATCTCTCCACACTAACAAATACTGTATTAACGTGACTGTTTGCTGTGATGGTGGTGGGAGGTTGCGCACAATTTCATAGGGTATAGGCATAAAAAAAAATAAAAATAAAATAAAATCATTACAAGTTCAGATTGGGATTTGAAATTCACGTTAAAAACGTGGAACAACTTACAGGAGTAAGAGAGGGCCCTCAGCACGTAACAGAGTTTGAGGAATTTCCCTCAGAGCCAACACACCATCAAGGCTCTTCTAAGGTCACTAAAAAGACCTCAGCTCAGGAAGATCTTTTGTCAGTTTTTTGTTTTAAAGTTTTATATACTATGTTCTTAATGTTTTTTATGTTCTTAATGTTCTTTCAGTTTCTGAATAGCATAAAAGAGGGCCACCACACTGTTATACTAAATAAGACAACACAATGGAGAAACAGGGTGTAACCAAAATAATCTCATATAATGTAAAAGGGATCCTGAATCCAGTTAAAAGATCCAAAATTCTAGGCAAAATGAAAAAAGAAAAGCAGGAATAATATTTTTTACAGGAAACCCACCTAACAGACGTGGAGCACACTAAACTTAATAGACAAGGGTTTAAAATGATCTCTTCATCTTCATATAAGTCAGGGAGGAGGAGGTGGGTAGTGACATTGATCTCAACCAAAATTATATTTGAAAAAAAATCAGAACACAAAGATAAAGAAGGGAGATTCAACATGGTACTTGGTCGGCTAGAGGGAGAAGATATCACCCTGCTGTACGTATATGCACCTCCAGGGGCTAACTGGAAATTTTATAAAAATGTATTTGACCTAATGATAACTAAAGCCCAAGGTTTAGTGATATGTGGTGGAGACTTCAATCTAAGACTGAATCCATACTGGGATGCATCAGGTAATTCTCCACATCAAAATAACACTCAAAGCAGAAAAACTCGGATGCAGAGGGAGCTGAGGAGAAAGATCAGAGAAGGCAAGGACAGCTTCAGGAAGAAGATGGAGGACAAGCTGCAACAGAGCGACATCAGCGGGGTCTGGAGAAACCTGAAAACCATCTCTGGGCTCCAGAATACCTCCCCCCAGGTCACGGGGGGCAGGGAGTGGGCGAACAATCTGAATCTGTTTTTCAATAGGTTTGACTAACCGCCCTCCCCCCTGACTGCACAACAACCACTGCTGCCTCTAAAGACATCAAGTCCTGCTGCCCACTCCCCACTCCACCAACTCCCCCCCACTCCCAACACACAGCCCCCCAACCTGACCCTGACTAAGACCCAGGTGAGGATGGAGCTGAGGAAGATCAAGGCGAGGAAGGCGTCGGGACCGGACGGCATCAGTGCAAAGCTCCTCAAGTCCTGTGCAGACCAGCTGTGTGGGATTGTGGAGTACATCTTCAACCTGAGCCTGAAGCTGGGGAGGGTACCACAGTTGTGGAAAACATCTTGTGTGGTACCTGTACCAAAGACTTCCCACCCCAAAGATCTGAACAGCTACAGACCAGTGGCCCTGGCGTCCCACATGATGAAGACCCTGAAGAGACTGCTCCTTGCTCACCTGCGCCCCCTGGTGGGACCAGCGATGGATCCACTCCAGTTCGCCTACCAGCATGGCATTGGGGTGGAGGATGCGGTGATCTTCCTCCTTCACCGTTCTCTGTCCCACCTGGAGAAGCCCGGGAATGCGGTGAGGATCATGTTCTTTGACTTCTCCAGTGCTTTCAACACCATCCAACCGATGATCCTGAAGGACAAGCTGCTGTGCGCAGGGGTGGACCAGCACCTGTCATCATGGATCCTGGACTACCTCACAAACCAGCCTCAGTTTGTGAGAACCCAGGACTGTATGTCCGACACGATCATCGGTAGCACGGGGGCCCCCCAGGGAACGGTTTTGGCTCCCTTCCTGTTCACCCTTTATACTGCGGACTTCTCACACAACACAACACACTGCCATCTACAGAAGTTCTCTGACGACTCTGCGATCGTTGACCTCATCTCCACTGGAGATGAAGCTGAGTACAGAGGGCTTATCCAGGACTTCGTGGACTGGTGCCATCGGAACTGCCTCCAGATCAATGTGAGGTAAACAAAGGAGCTGGTGGTAGACTGCCGCAGGCAAGGACAACCCCTCACAGCACCAGTAAATATACAGGGAACAGACATCGAGATGGTGACATCCTACAAGTACCTGGGTGTTCATCTGAACAATAAACTGGACTGGTCACACAATACTGACGCACTCTACAAGAAGGGACAGCGCAGGCTGTTCCTACTGAGGAGACTCAGGTCTTTTGGTGTACAAGGGGCGCTGCTGAAGACATTCTATGACACGGTGGTGGCATCAGCCATCACTTTTGGAGTGGTCTGCTGGGGCAGTGGCATTACCGCAGCCGATAGGAAGAGACTGAACAAACTGATCAAGAAAGCTAGCTCTGTCCTGGGGCAGCGCCTTGACCCAGTGGAGGAGATAGGAGAGAGAAGGACGGTGGCTAAACTGTCATCTCTGCTGGAGGCCGAGTTCCACCCTCTGCAGGACATACTGAATGCACTGAGGAGCTCATTTAGCAGCAGACTACATCATCCTAGGTGCACAACCGAGAGGTTTCGCAGGTCCTTCCTACCAACGGCTGTCAGACTGTACAACCTAAGCAGGGCTGCTCGAAGAGATAGCAAAAAGACGTGACAACCTAATAGTTTTGAATTCAAAAGACGCAATAGACTTATACAATGGTCCCCTCCGGCATACAACTAGGAAAATACTGGTCGCTATGGAGGGTGAGAATATGTATGGGTACATAATCATACCATGTAGGATAACTACGTAGATAGTTGTGCTGTTTCATCCCGTCTAGCAACAATGCTCTGCACTGTGTGTGTTTATATATTTACATATTTATTCCATCTAGCTACAATGCTCCGCACTGGGTGTGTTTATATATCTACATATTTATTCCATCTAGCTACAATGCTCCGCACTGTATTTATATATCTACATATTATTCCATCTAGCTACAATGCTCCGCACTGTGTGTGTTTATATATTTACATATTTATTCCATCTAGCTACAATGCTCCGCACTGTGTGTTTATATACTCATATATTTATTCCATCCAGCTACAATGCTCCGCACTGTGTGTCTATATATACAGTATATATATATATATTGTGGAGACTGTGGAAATGATGAGGCTGAGTTTATCTTATGAGTCAGGTTTATTCACATTCTCCAACATCATCCAAAAACAGAAAGAGAAAGAATCCTCCAACATCTGTCCCTTTTATACCCCAGGACATCAAAGCACACAGTCACATTGTACTTAATCCCCAGTAACAATGCATCTTCTTCCCGGTCTTAACACCCCCCCACCTTCAGTCTCTGGCCGCTGGGCGAAATCCCCCAAGGCCGTCTCTTTGCCTGCCAAAGACCAAACTTTCACATCCTCGTGTTATCTCCAAAGAAGCTCAGTCCTTTGTTCCATCTCAGATGTGAAGCCTAAGGTGGTATAAGGATGAATCATATAGTGATATACATATGTGCATATATGTGTCCCACATGACCCCCCCCCTCCAATCGTCTAAGATGGAACAACATAATAACAGTCTGCATGTCATGGTAAAATTATTACACATCAGTCCACGTGCTGCTTGGGCCTCAGTCTCCTCCCATATCTGCTATAAGCGGGCTTTACCACTTTCGCGGCGCCTTCCTGCTGGGGAGCTGCTGTCTGAGGATGAGAACTGTTAGTCAATCCCTGTGGGTGTTCTGGGGAATGTTCCTTAGGGGGTCTGCCGCGCCGAGGAACCGTGGCCAACAGCACATCCTCGTCGGCCAGTGGGCGCTCCAGAAGGCTCTGCACATGTCGAGCCGTGCGGTTGTCGAGCTTGGCAATAACATGGTAGAATTTCGTGTCATCTACCGTTATCCCCTGGAGGGCGAACTGTGCTTCGACCAAGTGGAACCAGGAGCATGGGTTGTCTTGCCAGAAGTTTGGTAGCTGGACTGTGGCTGCATTCGCCTGGCTGGCTCCTGACGAGTCCGGCTCGGGGGAATTTCTTTCGCTCATGATACCTCTTAGGGTCACCAGTGTGGAGACTGTGGAAATGACGAGGCTGAGTTTATCTCACGAGTCAGGTTTATTCACATTCTCCAACATCATCCAAAAACAGAAAGAGAAAGAATCCCCCAACATCTGTCCCTTTTATACCCCAGGACATCAAAGCACACAGTCACATTGTACTTAATCCCCAGTAACAATGCATCTTCTTCCCGGTCTTAACACCCCCCACCTTCAGTCTCTGGCCGCTGGGCGAAAACCCCCAAGGCCGTCTCTTTGCCTGCCAAAGACCAAACTTTCACATCCTCGTGTTATCTCCAAAGAAGCTCAGTCCTTTGTTCCGTCTCAGATGTGAAGCCTAAGGTGGTATATGGATGAATCATACAGTGATATACATATGTGCATATATGTGTCCCACAATATATATATATATGTACATATGTATACTAGCTGCTCTTGTTTTTTCTTGCCTTCTGATTGTTGCTCTGAGTGTTGTTATCCCTGTGCTGTTGCAATCCTGGAATTTCCCCATTGTGGGACTAATAAAGGCTTATCTTATCTTATCTTATCTTATCTTATCTTATCTTATCTTATGCTACTAAAAGAAATGGGAATCTGTGACATGTGGAGGGAATTCAACCCCAGTGTAAAAGATTATACATTTTACTCAGCACCACATTCATCATACTCAAGGATTGACTATTTTTTTATGTTTAATAGAGACATTGGAAGAGTAAAAACATGTAAAATAGGACTGATGGATCTCTCTGACCACAGTCCGATCTATATGGACTTAAGTATCCAAAAATACACAAATAATACATTTTCTTGGAGGTTAAATTCAAATGTGCTGAAAGGACCACTGAAAGATGAATTGGAATCAGATATTCTCAGATATTTGGAAGAAAATGATAATGGAGAAGTATCCCCTTTAATACTGTGGGACACGTGCAAAGCTGCAATAAGGGGAAAGATTATCGCAAAACTGGCAATCCAAAAGAAACTGAGACAAGAAAAACTAATCACATTAGAGTCAGAACTTAAGAAACTAGAAAAAGAGCACAAAGACAACACTCATTCTAATGACTCGCTCAAAATTAAGGAAATTAAAAAACAAATAAATGAGATCTACACAACAGAAATCCAGAAGAAACTTACATTTCTGAAACAAAAATACTATGAAACAGGTAGCAAATCGGCAAAATTACTAGCCTATAAATTGAGGAAACAACAAACGGAGAGAGCAATCTACAAAATCAGAGACCCAGTATCAAAGGAAATAAAATTTAGAATTCAGGAAATTCTTAAAAGCTTTGAGAACTACTACAAGAACTTGTACTCCCTCAAAAAACATAAAAATGCATCCAAAGCCTTCCTAAATACATTAAACCTTCCCCAACTTACTGAGTCACAAAATAAAACACTGTTGTCAGAAATACAACCTAAAGAATTAGAAAAAGCAATTATGAAACTTAAAGCTAACAAATCCCCAGGAGCAGATGGCTTTACAACAGAGTGGTACAAAACCTTTAAACAGCAACTATCTCCTCTCCTCCTGAAAACATTTAACTATGTCCTCCACACAGGGGAAATCCTCTCCTGGAGAGAAGGGGTCATTGCAGTCATACCTAAACCTGAAAAGGATAAAATAGACTGCTCCAACTACAGACCAGATCAGTGTGTTAAATCAGGACTATAAGCTTTTTACCACTATCCTTGCCAAAAGGTTAGAAAATATACTGACAGACTTAATTCATTTAGACCAAACAGGTTTTATAAGACAAAGACAGACACAAGACAACATTAGACGCACTTTACACATAATTCATCATATAAGAAAATATAACTTAAATGCAGCCATATTGGGATTAGATGCTGAAAAAGCATTTGATTCTGTTGACTGGTCTTTCCTATATAGAATCTTATCCAGTTTCAATTTTCATAACTTCATTAGAACTATCCAGGCATTATATAAAAAACCAACAGCTAAAATAAGGATTAACGGTAAATTATCATCATCTTTTGAACTGGAAAGAGGATGTCATCAGGGCTGCCCCTTGTCTCCACTGCTCTTTGCAATCTTCATAGAACCTCTGAGCCAATGGATAAGACAGAATCAAAAAATTCAAGGTATTACACTTGGTCAGAAGGAACATAAAATAGCACTCTTTGCTGATGACATTTTAATATACCTGGGGCAGCCAGACACATCTTTTCCAGAACTAATCTTAGTTTTTTCAGAGTATGGAGATTTATTGGGGTACGAATTAAACATGCATAAAACCCAAGTTTTAACATTCAACTATGACCCAAATCAATATTTACTAAGCAAACTCAAAACTAACTGGGAGATGGAATCTATGAAATATCTGGGGGTCAATATCCCGAAACAACTCAACAAAATTATAACACTAAACTATGATCCACTGATGGCAAAAATAAAATCTGATCTAGCAAGATGGAATATGGTACCATTCTTGGGTACTGCACAAAGAACTGAAGCAGTCAAAATGAATATACTTCCACGTCTTCTATACCTTTTCCAAACAATACAAACAATACCGGTAGAACCTCCCAAAAAAACATGGCAAGAACTGGACAGAAGGATCTCAAGATTCATATGGCAGGGCAAGAGACCTAGAATCAGATATAGAACCCTACAGCTAAACAAAGACAAAGGTGGGCTTGCGCTGCCAAATATCAGGGACTATTTTAAAGCCGCACAAATTAAAACTTTAGTAGAGATATGTAACCCAGTCTACACTGCACAATGGAAGGAGATGGAATGCCAAATAACAAGTGACATCCCCCTACAGGCGATAATAGGGAACAATGCCTTACCTAATCTTTTGAATAACACTAACCCGTGGATAGAGACCCCGCTAAAAATTTGGTTTAAGATAGTCAGAGAGAATCAAACTAAAGAACCCTATCGATTACTGCAATGGATTGCCTATGATCAAGACTTTACTCCTAATAAAACAGACACTAGATTTAAAAAGTGGAAAGAGAACAGACTGATAAAATATTACAATTTTTTTAAATTTTAAGAAGTTTTGAAGATTTGAAAGAACAAGGTCTAATAAATCAAGACAGGTTCTTTCAGCTTAGATACCACATAAACAAAATACTTAAAAAGGAGGATTTGGAAAGGGCCCAGTCAGGTGTTCTGAAGGTCTTCTTAATGGCATATAAAGGGATCCCAGGGATCAGATACATTTCTAAAATATACCAAGGTCTTCAAGACTTAAAAGGAGACATGGGCTGCACGGTGGTGCAGTGGTTAGCACTGCGGCAGCACAGTTTTACCCACGGCCGGGGGATTGCGGGGATCATGAGATTGTGGGTTTGATCTCTGCCCCCGGCCAACAGTGATCTGTGTGGAGTTTGCATGTTTACTCCGGGATTTCTCCGATTTCCTCCCACATGCTAAAAACATGCAGGTTAGGGAGTTAAGGGGCGCTTGCGCACGCAGCGACCGGCAGCTGGTGGCTTGTCACCAGACTGCAAAACAAATCTACCTATGGGTGCAAAATAAGTACAAAAAAAAAAAAAAAAAATATATATATATATATATATATATATATATATATATATATATATATATATATAAAAGAGAGATGGGAAAAAGAGGGGAATTTCACTTTACAACTGGAAATATGGGAAAAGCTAAATAAACAGCAATGGAAAAGTACCTCATCCCTGCAGTGGAGAGAATTTGGATGGAAAAATTTGGTAAGATTTTCCAGAACACCTGCACAAAACAAATTTACTCGTAAAGGGTTGAATTGTTGGCGCTTGTGTGGTGAAGAGACTGCAAATCATTTTCATGTGTTTTGGTCATGCCCAGTTATCCACCAATATTGGACCAATGTACAGACAATATTGGGGAAAATATTCAAAATAACAGTTCCCTTTTCTTTTGTAACTTTGTATTTGGGTTTACCAACGGAATCACTGGAAAGACGAGGAGAAAAATACTTATTCACTGTTTTAATATTGGCAAGTAAAAAAGCTCTAACCAAAAAATGGATGTTGAAGGATTGTCCTACACCTGAAGATTGGATTTACGTGATTCAAGACATTTATTCGATGGAAAAGTTGACATTCGCACTGAGACAAGACATGGATGGGTTCTTGAACTTTTGGCAACCCTGGAACGCATATGTGTCTTCCATTAGATCTAATCTTTGACAAATACCATTTCAATAATGGCACCTCTCTTTGTTCCAACACTACTCAGATACTCTTTCATTTTTTTTTCTCTCTTTTGTTTTTTTTTCTTGTTTTTTTTTTTTTTTTTTTTTTTGTTCTTTTGTGGGACACATATGTATCACTTTAGGCCTCACATCTCAGATTAGAACAAAAGACTGAGTCTCCTTGGAGATAACAGGAGGATGTGAAACTTTAGCCTTTGGTATGCAAGAGACGGCCTTGGGGGATTTCCGGGTGTGCCGAAGACTATGAAAAGGATGTTATAGGATCAAAGAGTAGATGCATTGTTACTTGTGATTGAAATGCAATGTGACTGTGAACTGGGAGAGCCCTGGTATATAAAGAACGAATGCTTCTGTGTTTTTCCTCTTTCTGCTTTGCTGATGTTGGAAGATGTGAATAAACCTGACTCGTGAGATAAACTCTGCCTCTGTAGAAGAGCTTGGAAGAACGAGGCGGTGTGATATATAAACCAAAGTTTATTATCAGCTCCTCTAACAAGTCTCATCTAAGTGCAGAAGCAGAAGCAAGAAAAGAGACCGAATACCTCCGGCTCTGTGAACTTATACTTGCACATAACAAAAGACATGCATATCAAAGGCTGACATCCCTCATCATCTTAATCCCCCCATTGTCTCCTTACTCCTCCTCATGGCCCTGGGGGGTGAGGGCAGCTCCTCCGGTCTCCACCGCAGTGTCTGGGAACGTCTTTGTTCTTCATTGAGAGTCTTTGTCCTTTCTGAGGTGTGAAGTCGCCTTACATATGTAATCACCAAACATCCCCACATGCTTCAACATATGTAGGTTATGGAATATATGATTAATATAGCCCACAGCCCCCCCAAACGACTAAGAAAAGGACAATAGAAAAATTCACAGTTTAAGATAATTACTATGACATACTAACTGCTATACCTCTTGCCACAGAAGAAACTTTCCAGCAGCCATGCTCCTAAGAGAGTTCAGTGGTAATCATAACAGCATAGTAAAATCACAAGTCAGTCCTAAACTGTTACAGCACAATTAGTGAACAACTGTTGAATAGTTTGCATCAGTCCCTGTGCCGTCTGGGTTTTAATCTTCTCCCGAATCTGCTGTGGGTTCGCTTAGGCGTCCTGCTGGGACCTTCCTGTAAGGAATCTGCAGCTTGGGGAGGAGAGTGATTATTTGTTCCCTGCAGGGGGGCTGAGTCTTTTCTCTTGGGGGGTCTACCCCGCCGAGGTGCTCTCGCCAACTGTGCAGGCTCGTCTCTCAACAAGAAGGCAGGTTTAAGTCTGTCAATGCTGACTGTTTCCTTTCTATCCCCAAAATCAAGCACAAAGTGTTTATCACCAGGTTCCAGCACTCTGAATGGCCCATCGTATGCTGGGCGGAAAGTTGGTTTTAAAGCTTCATGCCTAACAAAAACGAATTCAGCGTTTTTTAGAGCTTGGGGGACAAAAACCCGTGGAAAAGAGTGATGTGCCGGTCCGGGGAGAGAGTCTGGTCCGTTGCTGCCTAAAAACCTCGAGGCTGGAAGATGCCCTGGCTCTGGGTTCTCTGGTAAAAATTCACCCGGGAGTCTGAGAGGTTGTGCAAAAACTAATTCTGCTGGAGAGGCGTCTAGATCCTCTTTAGGCGCAGCACGCAACCCCAATAAAACCCAGGGAAGTTTATTTACCCAATTTGTATCCGTTAGTGAGGCTCTGAGGGCAGCTTTTAAAGACCTGTGAAAACGCTTGCATAACCCATTAGCCTGAGGGTGATAAGCGGTGGTGCGGTGAATTGTTGCCCCTAAGCTGCTGGACATGGCTGACCCAAAGCTCCGAGACAAATTGAGGTCCTCTGTCGGACGTGATGTCCGATGGGACGCCGAAACGTGCCACCCAGTTTGTCAAAAAAACGCGAGCGACTTCCTCCGCTGTAGTTGACGCCAGAGGGACTGCCTCTGGCCAGCGTGTGGTGCGGTCTATCATTGTTAACAGGTGTGTGAAACCTTGGGAGGAAGGTAGTGGCCCCACGAGGTCGACATGAACGTGGTCGAACCTTCTAGCAGGGATTGGAAAAGGCTCCAGAGGGGCTTTTGTGTGTTTGTGTATTTTGGCGCGCTGACAAGAAATGCAAGTTTTTGCCCATTCTTTTACGTTTTTGCGCAGACCCGGCCACACAAACTTTTCGGTGACCATTTTAACCGAGGCGCGCACACCTGGGTGCGCGAGGGAGTGAATTGAGTCGAAAATACGGCGGCGCCATGTGGATGGGACTAACGGGCGAGGTCGGCCGGTTGAAATATCGCATATTAAGGGGGGCACGCCGTCGCGTAAACCCCTTTCCTCCAGCCTTAACCCTGTTGGTCCAGACAGGAGTGCGCGCACGTCCGCGTCACTGCTTTGTTCCTCTGCCATGGCTGCATAATCTATCCCTGCATGGATAGGTGCTGCGTATGTGTCCGCGTTAGTGAAGAGTTCTGCGGCTGAGGCAGTATAATCTGTCTCCTCGTGCTCTGGCGATGTCATAGCGCGAGAGAGGCAGTCTGCTACCACGTTAAGTTTGCCTGCCACATGTCGAATGTCTGTGGTGAACTCTGAAATCGCAGCCAGCTGTCTTTGTTGCCTGCCTGACCATGGTTCTGAAAGTTTAGCCATCGCAAAGGTGAGCGGTTTGTGGTCTACAAAAGCCGTGAAACTCCGCCCTTCTAACCAGAACTGGAAGTGGCAGATGGATAAATGAAGCGCTAGCAGCTCCCTGTCAAAAGTGCTGTACTTACGCTCAGTTTGGTTTAGCGTTTTGCTGAAGAATGCCAAAGGTTGCCAGATCCCGCTGACATGTTGTTCTACAACTGCCCCTATAGCTAGGTCTGAAGCGTCTGTGGTTAGTGCAATGCGGGCCGAGGGATTGGGGTGAACTAACAATGTGGCATTAGCTAGAGCGCTCTTTACTTCCGCGAAGGCGCGTTCGCGCTCCGGGGTCCATTCGACCGCGTTGGAAGCTTTCTGTTTTCTGAGCGCGTCATATAAGGGCTGCATGAGCTGAGCTGCGTGGGGGAGGAAACGGTTGTAAAAATTAACCATTCCTAAAAATTCTTGCAGCGATTTGACTGTTTGTGGCTGTGGGAAACTTTTTATCGCGTGAACTTTGTCTGGAAGTGGAACTGCCCCTTTCGGAGAAACTCTGTGTCCTAAAAAATCAATTTGCGACACGCCAAATTTGCATTTGGCTGGATTGATTATTAACCCGTGCTCTTCTAGTCTCTGAAAAACCGTAGTGAGGTGCTGCTCGTGTTCTTCCTCAGACGAGCTGGCTACCAGCATGTCGTCGAGGTAGACGAAAACAAAAGGAAGGTCGCGTAATACTGCGTCCATCATCCGCTGAAAAGTTTGAGCAGCGCCTTTGAGGCCGAAAGGCATCCGCAAAAATTCAAAAAGGCCGAAAGGGGTTATTACCGCTGTTTTAGGAATGTCCTCTGCTCGAACTGGGACTTGATGATAACTGCGGACCAGGTCTATTTTTGAAAAAAATGCGCGCACCCGCCAGATGCAGTGAAAAATCCTGAATGTGAGGAATTGGGTAGCGGTCATGCGCTGTCGCATTGTTTAATCTGCGGTAATCTCCGCACGGTCTCCAAGAACCGTCGGATTTCGGAACCATGTGAAGTGGCGAGGCCCAGGGGCTCTTCGAGCGTCTAACAATGCCTAATTTTTCAAGGGTAGTAAACTCGTCCCGAGCTATGGTGAGTTTGGCCGCATCTAAGCGGCGAGCTTTGGCAAATACGGGTGGGCCCGTTGTGGGAATAAAGTGTTCAACCCCGTGTTTAGCCACAGTGGCTGAGAATTTGGGAATTGTGAGTGCTGGAAATTGGGTGAGGAGTTGCTCAAACTTACCTCCTGCCGTGGTGACGCTAGCCTGCACAGGTGGTGGAGAAACTCGGGCTGAGCAGGGAATAGAAGCAAAGGACAGTGCATTAACCAAGCGTCTATTCGCTAGATCAACTAATAACCCGTGTGCACACAAAAAGTCTGCGCCCAACAAGTTAAAACTCACCGCCACTACAACAAATGTCCATCTGTAGTTGCGGCCGTGGATGTGGAGGTGCAGGCTCTTTTCGCCGAAAGTGTCAATGCTGGAGCCGTTGGCTGCCACCGCTCCGTTGCCCCGGGTGCCCATGGCTCGATCTGCTTGGGAGGGCATGACGAAACTCAATTGAGCTCCTGTGTCAATAAGGAACTGCTTGCCGGTGTGTCCGTCCGTCACATATAACAGCTTACTCTTCTCGCCGAGAACCGCTGCCGTTAACGGCTCTCGGCTTTGGCGTTTAAATTTGCAGGGGGGAACACATTTGTGAGCCTTCTCGGCGAAGCGGTGGTGGTAATAACAAACATCGCTCCGTCTGTTACGTTTTGGCCGTGTCGCTGTCACCGCGGGCTGGATCTGCTCCGTGGGTTGAGGCTCGCCGTGGCTCTGGGCATCAGCGTTGAGGTCTGCGGATGCTGCTGTGGGTGTCTGTTCCCTGCAGGCGTTGACGAGTCACTGAGCTTCGTTGGCCAGCACGCGGAAGTCTTGCTGGGTGTTGCATCGCATGTTGGCGAGCGTCCCTCTCATGTGTGGTGGCAGCGTGCTGAGGAATACGAATTGGAAGAGGAAGTTGTCATTGTCCTCCTCTTTAAGCTGCAGCAAGTCCTCCATGAGGGCTTTAGGTCTGCGTCCTCTGTGGCCGTAGACCGCCAGGATCCTCTCGGTTCTCTCTTCGGCTGAGGGGACGTAATTTGCCACGATGGTTGCTTTCAGTATTTCATATTTGTCTTAGGCCGGCAGCCGCCGGATTATGCTCCGCACACACCTCGAAGTGGCGGCGTCAAGTTTGGCGATGATGTGATAGAACTTCATATCGTCGGCCGTGATGCCCGCCAGTGTAAACTGGGCTTCAGCTTGTTGAAACCACGAGGCGGGGTCTTCCTGCCAGAAGTCCGGCAGCTTGACAGCGACCGCATTTGTGTAGACCATCACTGCTGTGTCCGCAGGGTGAGAATGCCTTGCCTCGGCTCTCTCAGCGGCGCTGGTGCTCGGTTGAGCCCTCTCTATCACTTCTGCCGGGGGGGAACGTCGTCCATCTGTTCCCCTGTCTGCGTGGGCGCCGGCGTCTGCCTGGGTCGCCACAGATGAGTCGATTGCGGGGGAACGCCTCAGGTCCATACTCGCGTCAGGGGTCACCAGTGTAGAAGAGCTTGGAAGAACGAGGCGGTGTGATATATAAACCAAAGTTTATTATCAGCTCCTCTAACAAGTCTCATCTAAGTGCAGAAGCAGAAGCAAGAAAAGAGACCAAATACCTCCGGCTCTGTGAACTTATACTTGCACATAACAAAAGACATGCATATCAAAGGCTGACATCCCTCATTATCTTAATCCCCCCATTGTCTCCGTACTCCTCCTCATGGCCCTGGGGGGTGAGGGCAGCTCCTCCGGTCTCCACCGCAGTGTCTGGGAACGTCTTTGTTCTTCACTGGCGGTTGAGAGTCTTTGTCCTTTCTGAGGTGTGAAGTCGCCTTACATATGTAATCACCAAACATTCCCACATGCTTCAACATATGTAGGTTATGGAATATATAATTAATATAGCCCACACCTCGTCATTTTCACATTTCCACACTGGTGACCCTAAGACATAGCATGCAGCACGTAGAGAATTCCCCGGAGCCAGACTCATCGGGAGCCCCCAGCCAAGCGTATGCCGCTACGGTCCAGCTACCGTGCTTTTGGCAGGACAACCCGCGCTCCTGGTTCCACTTGGTCGAAGCACAGTTCGCCCTCCGGGGGATAACGGTAGATGACACGAAGTTCTACCATGTGATTGCAAAGCTCGACAGCCGCACGGCTCGGCATGTGGAGAGCCTATTGGAGCGGCCACCGGCCAACGACAAATACAGCGGGTTGAAGTCTGCGCTCATCCAGCGCTTCACTCTCTGTCGAGGAGAGAGCGGAGAGGCTCCTGGCTCTGAACGACTTGGGAGATGGCACGCCCATTGACCTGATGGAGAACATGCTGAGGTTGAGGGGCTCAGACAACGACGACTTCATCTTCACCCACATTTTCCTCAGGACCCTACCGTCGGCCACGAGAGCGGCCCAGGCCAGTTCGCTGTTTTTGGCCCAGCGGGACTCCGCGCGCTGGCCCAGGAGGCACATCGGATTCTCAACGCCAGCAAACAGCGCGCGGCCACCGCAGCAGCGACGGAGTTCGGCGCGGCGGCCGGAGATGGCGGGGGGCCAGAGACGGCCGTAGCAGAATCACCGACGATGACGGCGGCGGCGGGGGCCAAGGATCGCGGAGGAGACACCCTCTGTTTCTACCATCGCCGCTTTGCAGCGAAGGCACGCAAATGTATACCACCGTGCCAATTCAAGCGCTCGGGAAACGCCAAGACCGGGGGTCGGTAGCAGCTGCGACCCTCGGGGAGGAGAACAAGCTGCTCCACTTGAAGGATGCACGCTCGGGGAGGCATTTCCTCGTGGACACAGGCTCCCGGTTGAGTTTCATCACACCTTCCTCCGCTGACCGGTTGGCAGTTTCCAGAGGTCCCGGGGTGGCAGCAGCGAACGGCTCAGAGATTAAGACCTTTGGTGAGAGGACTCTGCTTCTGTCTTTACACGGCCGTACATTTGAGTGGACTTTTGTCATAGCATCAGTGAATTTCAATATGTTGGGGGCTGACTTTCTGTGCTCACATGGTTTGTTGGTTGATCTCGCTAACAGGCGCCTGTTTAATGCACTTTCTTTCGATTCTATTCCCTGTACAGCCCGAGTGGCCCCGCCAACAGCACAAGCCAACGTCACAGCTGCAAGCGGTAAGTTCCACACTCTGCTCACTCAGTTCCCAGCACTCACTGTCCCCACATTTTCAGCAGCCGTCGCTAAACATGGGGTGGAACATTTTATTACTACCACCGGCCCGCCCGTTTTTGCAAAAGCTCGGAGCTTGGATGCAGCTAAACTGACCATAGCCCGCGAGGAGTTCGCCAACCTGGAAAGGTTGGACATCATCAGGCGTTCTAACAGCCCATGGGCTTCCCCGCTTCACATGGTCCCGAAAGCTGACGGCTCATGGCGACCTTGCAGAGATTTCCGCAGGTTGAACAATGCCACAGCGCACGACCGCTACCCAATCCCCCATATCCAAGATTTTTCCGTTCATTTGGCGGGGGCGCGCGTTTTTTCTAAGATAGACTTGGTCCGTGGTTACCACCAAGTCCCAGTGCGCGCTGAGGACATACCCAAAACAGCGGAAATAACTCTGTTTGGTCTATTCGAGTTTTTGCGCATGCCATTTGGGCTTAAAGGCGCTGCACAGACGTTCCAACGCATGATGGACGCGGTGTTGTGCGATCTCCCTTTCGTATTCGTCTACCTGGATGACATCTTAGTAGCCAGCGCGTCCGAAGACGAACACGAAAACCACCTAACGGCAGTTTTCCAGAGGTTGGGAGAGCACGGTTTAATAATCAACCCAGCGAAGTGTCAGTTCGGGGTGGCGCAGATTGATTTTTTGGGCCATTGTGTCTCTCCAGAAGGAGCGGTTCCACTACCTGACAAAGGGCGCGCGGTAACAAATTTTTCCCAGCCACAAACGGTCAGGGCGTTACAGGAGTTTTTGGGAATGGTAAATTTTTTATACCATAATCGTTTCCTCCCCCGCGCAGCGTAGCTCATGCAACCACTGTACACCGCGCTCAAAAAACAAAAACCCGCGAATAAAATCGAATGGTGCCCGGAGCGAGAGCGAGCATTCTCGGAAGTCAAGGCTGCCCTGGCCAATGCTGCGTTGTTGGCGCATCCGGACCCAACGGCCCGCATAGCGCTCACTACTGACGCGTCAGACGTGGCTATAGGGGCGGTCGTGGAGCAGCATGTAGCCGGGGCTTGGCAGCCGCTCGCCTTTTTCAGCAGGACTTTGCGCGATAGTGAACGTAAATACAGCGCGTTTGACAGGGAGTTGTTAGCTCTCCATTTGGCCATTCGCCACTTCCAGTTCTGGCTGGAAGGATGCCGTTTCACCGCGTTCGTTGACCACAAGCCACTGACTTTCGCGATGGCCAAGGTTTCAGAACCGTGGTCAGGCTGGCAGCAGAGACAGCTGGCCGCGATCTCAGAGTTTATTACCGATATTCAGCATTAAAAACTTAATGTAGTGGCAGACTGCCTCTCGCGCGCCGTGGCGGCCCCAGTCCGCGTAGGGATAGATTATGCAGCCATGGCCGCGGATCAGGCTAGCGACACAGAAGTGCGCGTGCTCCAGTCTGGACCAACAGGGTTAAGGCTGGAGAACAAGGTGCTGCAAGACGGTATGCCCCCCCTAATCTGCGACGTCTCCACTGGACGACCGCGTCCTGTGGTACCGGTCGCGTGGCGCCGCCGTGTTTTTGACTCGATTCATTCTCTGGCTCACCCAGGAGTGCGCGCGTCGGTCAAAATGGTAGGAGAGAAATTTGTATGGCCGAGCCTGCGCAAACAAGTTAAGGAGTGGGCAGCAGCCTGCATGGCGTGTCAACGAGCCAAGGTACACAAACACATGAGAGCTCCCTTGGAGCAGTTTCACATCCCGGCAAAGAGGTTCGATCATGTTCACGTGGACCTCGTAGGCCCCCTCCCACCGTCACAGGGGTGCACACACCTTCTGACAATGGTGGACCGCACCACGCACTGGCCGGAAGTGGTTCCACTGGTGTCAACCACAGCCGAGGAGGTGGCGCGCGTGTTTTTAACTGCGTGGGTGGCGCGTTTTGGAGTCCCGTCGGACATTATGTCTGACAGAGGCCCTCAATTTGTTTCCGAACTTTGGTCAACCATGGCCCGCAGCCTGGGTGTCACAATTCACCGCACAACCACGTACAATCCGCAGGCTAATGGGTTATGTGAGCGTTTTCATAGGTCATTGAAAGCGGCCCTCAGGACGTCACTGATGGATGCAAATTGGGTAGACAAGCTACCGTGGGTTTTATTGGGGTTGCGTTCTGCACCTAAAGAGGACTTAGAAGCCTCCCCGGCTGAGCTAGTTTTTGCGCAGCAACTTCGGCTGCCCGGGGAGTTTCTCCCAGATAATCCTGCGCCAGATAGCTCCCCATCTCAGCTGTTGCAGCGTGGCACGGAATCGGGCACGCTGCCTGGCCCCGTTCACCACAGTTTGCCGCGCGTTTTTGTACCTAAGACTTTGAAAAACGTGGAGTTTATTTTTGTCAGACACGATGCTCATCGCCCACCGATGCGGCCACCTTATGATGGACCATTTAGAGTGCTGGAAACAGGGGACAAGCATTTTTTGCTAGATTTGGGGGGCAGGAAGGAAAAGATTGGCATTAGCAGGCTCAAACCCGCCTTTGTTGTGGCGGACGAGGATGTGCTGTTGGCCAGGGCTCCTCGGCGTGGCAGAACCCCCCGGGGAAATTCCCCAGAACACCCACAGGGACTGACAAACAATTTTCACCCCCAGACAGCAGCCCCTCAGCATGATGGCGCCACAGAAGTGGTGAAGCCCGCTTACAGCAGATACGGGAGGAGGCTGAGGCCCAAGCAGCACGTGGGTTGATGTGTAGTGATTTTATCATGACATGCAGACTGTTATTCTGTTGTTCCATCTTAGATGTTTGGGGGGGGGGTCATGTGGGACACATATGTATCACTTTAGGCCTCATGTCTCAGATTAGAACAAAAGACTGAGTCTCCTTGGAGATAACAGGAGGATGTGAAAGTTTAGCCTTTGGTATGCAAGAGACGGCCTTGGGGGATTTCCGGGTGTGCCGAAGACTATGAAAAGGATGTTATAGGATCAAAGAGTAGATGCATTGTTACTTGTGATTGAAATGCAATGTGACTGTGGACTGGGAGAGTCCTGGTATATAAAGGACGAATGCTTCTGTGTTTTTCCTCTTTCTGCTTTGCTGATGTTGGAAGATGTGAATAAACCTGACTCGTGAGATAAACTCTGCCTCGTCATTTTCACATTTCCACACTTTCTCTAATTTCTCTTTTTCTTTCACTTAAAAAAGGGTGTTGTAATAATTATTTTTCCAATGTTGTCAAAAAACAACGTGATGAAAATGTAAACAACGCAGTGTTGTAATGACATGTATACCCTTTACAAAAACTTAAATAAAAAAAATGAATAGGCAATTGTGATGTGCAGAAGTGTTAAGACATCTTTATGTATATAAATTAAAATGTTATCATGATATAATGTCTCATGATATGTCTTAACAAGGCAAAAAATGTAGTGTTTAGATGTAGTTTTCACACGTTAACGCAAATGTCAAAATTCATGTTTTAGGCTATTTGGCTTTCCATCAGAAATTCCACTTGTCAAGCATTTTTACCACATTCAGATGTACATTTTTCATGTGTTAACACGGATGTCAAGCTTGATGTTCTGGACCTATTGACTTTCCATACAGTATCAGTCAGCTACAACACAATGGAGGAAAGTTGAGCTCGCTTTAACTAACAGCAGTAATGAAATGCAATCTGTTTCCATCCAATACGAATCAAAATACAGCAAGAAGCGATTCAGAAGGACTTTATAGCAATTAATAAGAACAAGGTAAATGTGGCTAAGATGGAATAATGTTGGCAGATGTGTTTTCTTAAAGTGTGACCTTAACTGGTTTTGAGAGCAAGTTTTGGCAGGAGCTGTTCTCCCCGATACTGAACCGAACCACACTGGCCTATACGTTCATCCCTGAACCTAACCCTAACCATCATTGTAAGGAGTGCCTCACCGTGACCATGTGCTTAACCTTAACAATCAAAAAATGTGTATTAAACTCCAAAAGGAAGTAAAATGCAAAGACAGAAATGAAGGTGAATTTGAACTACGGAATGTTAAATGATGTTTTATTCCACCAAACATCCCCCGTTGAACTCTGTCTGAGGAATTGAGCACTTCTGAAATTTTTAAAAACGTGATAAAATCAGGACAGTCCACACATGTGTAACCTCCAAGCATTTCAGGATGAAACCATGACACTGATACAATGTCCTGTAATAGACCAGTGGGTCAATTACATGGCAGTGATACTGGATTGGATATGCTTTATTCATTTAACACATTTATTTTTTGTATTCAAGTTGTGAAATGAAACAGCTTTAATTTTCATTAATTACACTCACTAATTTTCATTAATTACGCACACGTCACATAGTGAATTCAACCCTAATCCTCACACTTAATATCAATTGAAAATTGGTTCATTTTCTATTGGCATTAAAGGTTAAGATACATTTCCATATTATCGCTCTCTCTTTCACTCAGCTCCTAGTACTTCCTCCCTCAAGGTCCTCCATTTCTTCTTTTCTCTGTGGATTTCTCCTTGCCTCCCTGACAGAGACCAGGGACCCTGGCAGGCCGCTTCCATTCAGCCCGGAGACAGCGATGATGTTTTAATTGTCACTTCTTGTTAAGGCAGCCATGACATCCACGCGGGGACAGAGGGAGGCGGTCGGCATAATCAGAGGAAATGGGGGGAGAGAAAGAGAGAGAGAGAGAGAGATGGCACACATTCAGAGTGGTATTTGGCTCTGAGCAGTGCGCCTCCTTCTCTCCATCTTCCTTCTCTCTCACCCTGCTGGGGCATGATCTGATTTGACAAGCGCAGCGCTGTCATCTCGAGTTTGTCCCATTTGAAATTCTAATTAATGAACTCAGCACCACTTTGTGTTTTTGTCGTTGTGTTTTTTCCCCTTCTTCTCCTTCCCCTTCTTGGGCCAGTTTGTCTTCTATATGTCTTTCCTTTAACCTTCCTCCTTCCCTCGCTCCTGCAGCTCTTTAGACGGGGGCGGTGTGACTGCATCGCCCGTTCACTCTGGGTGTGACTGTGGTGTCACACCATAGCAGATGATATCAGTGGCTTTGGGTCACCCAATTAGAATTAAACTGTGCATCTGTTTGTGTGTGTTGCATTTGTATTTGTCTATGTGTCCTCCTTCTGTGTTTCTCTCAGAATCCCAGTGGGGAAACCGAAAGAGGAGCAGCGGATGCTGATTGCTGACGCTGAAGGGGAGAAAAGTGGTAAGTCTTTCTTTTCAAAACATCACAGACTTACTGTAGACTTAAGGGCAGCTGTGGCGAGTGTGGTCAGCTTTTGATTGGAGGGTCGGCGGTTTGATTCCTGTTCTCTCTGTGGTCTGCATGTCGAAGTGCTCTTGGGCAAGACACTGAACCCCGAGTTGCTCCAGGTAGGTCAGGCCAGCACCTTGTATGACTGCTCCGCTGCCACCAGTGTGGGAACGTGTGGGAATGGGTAGATAATCGAATCTGTAAAGCACTTTGGTCATCCAGGGATGGGATGAGAAAAGGCACTAAATGAATGCCATTTAGACTTAGGACATGGTATAACACTTAAATTTTTGATGTTGATAGTGTCAGAACACAAAATACTTCTTTGAAGAACCTGTGTCATTCATAGCCTTCTGTCTACCTTATAATTGGACAAAAACAGCATTAACAAGCAAGAATTTGTTGTTGGGCAACCTGATGAGCCAGTAAAGATTTCAACACCAAGAATACCAGAGGATTTGTCCTCTCTGGGCTGGGGACAAGGTCCTGCCCAAGTGAAGCAGTTCAATTATCTCAGGCCCTTATTCACGATTGAAGGGGAAATGGAGCAGGAGGTAGACAGACGAATTGGAGCAGCACCTGCGGCGATGCAGACGTTGTACGGGTCAGTCGTGGTGAAGAGGGAGCTGAGCTCTAAACCAAAGATGTCACTTTACTGCTCAGTCTACGTTCCTATACCCTCACCTATGGTCATGAACTGTAGGTTATGACTGAAAGAATGACATCACGGATATAAGCAGCTGAAATGAGCTTTCGCTGTAGGGTTGCTGGACTCACCCATAGAGATAGGGGAAGGAGTTCAGTTATCCGGGAGAGGCTCAGAGTAGAGCCGCTGCTCCTCCTCATCAGAAGGAGCAAATTGAGGTGTTTTTAGCATCTAATAAGGATGCCTACTGGACACCTCCCACTTCAGGTGTTTCAGGCACGTCCCACTGGGAGGAGACCCCGGGGCAGACCCAGGACACACTAGAGAGACTATTGGTCTTTTTCCATTAGCACCTACTCAGCTCAACTCACCTCAACACAATTTTGGTCATTTTCCATTACAACTGAGTACCACCTCAAAGTGGGTAGGTTCATTATAGCAAGGTGGCCCATTATGTTGTTGACATGCTAACGGTTGGTACCTTTAAATGGCGTCCAATTGGTTGAACCACTTCCAGTATTTTCTGTTCGACCCACTTTGGCTGTTGTGGTCCTTGATGGTCCGATCATAAGCTTTTAATGTCCGGTGGTACCCATGAGTGGCCATCAGTTACGTTTTCATTTCGAGTCGCTCCATCGAGCTTCCTCTGGATTCTCTTGTCAGCCACCAAGCATAGAAAAGTCTGAACCTTGTTGTTGGCCCACAGTGTTGATTTGTGTATAGTCATTTACAGTGGAGAAAATAAGTATTGAACACACCAACATTTTTCTCAATAAACATATTTCTGATGGAGCCATTGACCTGAGATTTTCACCAAATATCAGTAACAACCCAAGTAATCCATACATACTAAGAAATAAAGCCAACTGTGTTCATAAAACAAGTTATATTTAATAAATTGGAATGACACAGGGACTAAGTATTGAACACATGAAGGAAAAGAGGTGCAGAAAGGGCCATTCTAGCAGCTTTATTTTCCTTCTCTGGAGCCAGTTGACAGTTTCCTTGGCTGTGTGTGTGGGATCATTGTCTTGCTGAAATGTCCACCCTTGTTTCATGTTCAGCATCTTGGCAGATGGCAACATGTTCTTATCAAGGATGTCTCTGTACATTTGCCCATTCATCTTTCCTTCAGTTATATGAAGTCTGCCTGTACCATGTGCTGAAAAACACCCCCATACCAGGATGGGATATGCAGCACCATTTCTCCTCCAAACATTCTGTGTGTTGTGGCATCCAAAAAGTTCTATTTTGGTCTCATCTGACCAGTCTATATTCTCCCAGTATTTTACTGGCTTGCCCAAATGTTGTGCAGCAAACTTTAAATAAGCTTCAATATGCTTTTTCTTCAGCAATGGAGTCTTGCAAGGTGAGCGGGCATAGAGCCCATGTCGGTTGAGTGCATTACTTATTGTTTTCTTTGAAACAGCAGTACCTGCTAACTCCAGGTCTTTCTGGAGCTTTCCACAAGTGGTCTTTGGCTCTTGGATAATTCTTCTGATAATTCCTTTTACTCCTCTGTCAGAAATCTTGCAAGGAGCTCCTGATTGTGGCTGGTTTATGATAAAATGATGTTCATTCCAATTCCGAATGATGGCTCCAATAATGCTCGCTGGAGTTTAGAAATGCACCTGTAACCACTGCCATCATTATATTTTGCAACAATAAGGTTGCGAAGGTCTAGAGAGAGCTCTTTACTTCTACCCATCATGAGTTCTTTGTGGTGTGACAATCTGATATTCACAGACCTTTTTAACGACAATCAGTCAGGACTTAACCAGCTGAAATTAATTTGCACTGATGGGGATGGGGTGGCTTCCTAAATTCTGATGGATTTCAGCTGGTTTCTTGGCCTTCTCTGCCTTTCTGCACCTCTTTTTCTTCACGTGTTCAATACTTATTCCCTGTCTCATTCCGCTTTATTAAATATGACTTGTTTTGTAAACACAGTTGCCTTGATTTCTTTGTATGTATGGGTTACTTGGCTTGTTACTGGTATCTGGTGAAAATCTCAGGTCAGTGGCTCCATCAGAAATATGTTTAATGAGAAAAATGTTGACATGTTCAATACTTACTGTATTTTCCCCGCTGTATCTCTGATTATCACAGAAATAAAAAAAAAAAAACTCATGCATGTTGCTGAATTTTACAAATGGTGGGTTTAATTCTTGTGAAGACGTCGCTCTCATTACGCATCCAGTGACATTACGCCCTGGCCAATCAGTGACCTGCAGTCTGTTGACGTCACATTTTCACCTCGAGTCAGCTCAATTGGAACCCCAGCTGAGTAGGTACTAAAAAAGTACCTGGTACCAGGTACTAAGGGGAAACCCTACAAACTGGATAGAAGCGAGGTGAGTTGGGCTGAGTCGGTGCTAGTTTAAAAGAGCCACGTTTCCCAGCTGGCATGGGAACACCCTGGTGTCCCCTATGAATAGCTGCAGGAGGTGGCTGGGGAGAGGGAAGTCTGGACTTCTTTACTTGGACTGCTGCCTCGAGTAGAAAATAGATGGATGCATGGAATATCAGAGGACACGATGTGTGCAGAGGTGGCTCAACATTCCAGATACATGAACAGAAAAGCTTCAAGAAAAAAAGGCTAGGATATATCGGATATAACCTGAGAAATGAATTGTTACTGGTCTGTCAGAGCAGTTGCAGGTTGTCCTCTGTGATGTATCAGGTTCTGGCATTATTGAGACATTCCTAACTCCTTAAGAGTTGCTGCAGAATAGGCAGATTTTAAACCAAGTGATGATTTATCGTTACACTTAACCATTTTAGTGTGAGAATTTGTGTGCCCCTAGTGGCAGAGCGCGGCACTGCACCTGCCTTCTCACTCTGACTTTGTCAAAAGTAAGTGAGAAATTTCTGGGTTTTTTTTAAATGTACTGATTTCTTGTTCGTATACTTTGAAGATAAGATGATGAGGTACCTCTGTACAAAAGACTGAACCATTTTTTGTGTAAATACGTCCAAAGTTCAGTTTTGACTGAGTTATGGAATTTAAAGAGGTGCTGTGACATTATGCAAATTAGGTGCGTAAATTTATTCCTATCTGAAACTTTGGATCATATTTTACATCTTTCTAATTGACAGTAAGTCATTATCTCTTACCACTTTCAAGTTATAGCCTTGGAAATCTGAACTATTTTATTGACAAAAAATATTTACCACTCTTGACCACTAGGGGTATGTTGCAGTTCTGCACCATACACACTCAAAGGGTTAACCTGTGAAATCTTTAGGGCTTAAAACCAAATCAGAGCAAAAGTGAAGAATGAATGAAAAGGAAAAGAGTCAGCGAGAGAAAAAAGTGCAAACTAGGGTTTCTTGATTCAGACATCTTATCCCAAGCCCTACAACCCCATAAGACCTTCGTCCATCCTGTGTGAAAGCATACAGTCTTCTGGTTTTCGGCGTCTGTAAATGTCACGTCGCGTCGCGTCAAAGCGTTATCCTGTTCACTTTTTCTTGTTTTTATTAATTTTGTTTTTAATTCTTTATCTCTTTTTACTAATACAGTGATCCCTCGCTACTTCGCGCTTCACCTTTCGTGCCCTCAGTGCATCGCGGATTTTTCAAAAATATTCATCAAAAATTCAAAATTGAGAAATAATGGGCGGGCGCTAGCAGAAGGCAGGGAGACTACATTACAACATCAGGTATCAACACGGAGAGCCCGCACAACTCAAAATCCACCTCTCTGTTCGCTGTTCTCGTGTTGGCTCGGCTCGGGAATCTCGCAAGCTGATTGGCCGAGACGTTTCACCCCGCAAGCTGATTGGCCGAGACGTTTTACCCAGCTTCTCTCCCTGCCGAGCGCCCACCCAGCGAAGGAAGACCGCATTCATTGCTCTTTATCGCTCGTGTTGCTTAGTCTCGCCGCGTGGAACTTTTTGCTGTTCTCTTGTGCCATTTTGTGCGAAATAGTCTTCCCATCGAGCCACTACGCCGCCTCCTGCAGCTTCTCCAGCTCTATCGGAAGCTGCCCTCGACGATGCTGCGCCTCTAGCACCTGACGATGAGGCCTCACCTGAGGAGCAGTAAAGCTCTCATTAACCTGTGCAGTAAATCATCTTCATCTTGAGTTACGTATCTTGTTATAAGAATAAAAGAGTTCTAAAAACATATTTATGTACACTTTATTTACATCTACGTATGTATGTACACTTACACACACACACACGTATCATATAAGAGAGAGAGTGAGAGAATGAACGTACGTATTATTTATGGGTGACGTCATTAGGGGTGACGCTACTTCGCGGTTTTTCACTTTTCGCGGTCGGTTCTGGAACCCATTAACCGCGATAAGTGAGGGATCACTGTAATAGCTTTTTTCCTAGTGTTAGCTTAGTGTTGGCCTAGCAGAAAGCCCAACTGGCACACAGGTGAATCAGACCCCGGGCAGGGCTGTTTTCACCAGGCTAGGCTAACCTGTTTTTAGCTGTTTTTAGCTGTTTTTTGCTAGCTAGCTATCCACTTCTCGTTGAACATCATGACTCCTTCCCCAATGTGTGTCAGCTGTTTGTCCCTCCTTAAGAAAGTTTCTGAGTTGGAAGTGAGACTCTCCAACCTCTATAAGATTCGGGAGGCTGAAGACCACCTAGACACCATAATTCCCCGGAAAACATCGGCCCTGGCAACTGACTCTCAGCTAGCAGAGACGGCTACTTACCTGGGTGAACTCACCACATCGTCATCCACTTCCACCCCTGCTCCGGTCTCTTCAGCTGTCCAGGACCCCCGGCAATAAACACTGGACCTTGGTTGAACCAACTAGCAAGCATCGGCGGTTGACTAGACCCGGTCGTGTTTCCTCTCTCCCTTTGCTGTCGGAAAACAGATTCAACATCCTTTCCCTGGAAGATTTTCCCCACCTGGAAGTCGATCATCCTCCCATGCCCCCGCCCCCTCCTTCAGCAGCGGCCCAAACCTGCAAGCCCCGGATTAAAACCATTTTAAGTGTGCCAAACTATACACCAGCTCCAAAAAGAAGGGAGCGCACACCCCGCCATCACAAGAACAACATCGGCAAAATTATCCCCCATTTCAGAAACCGCCGGCAAGGCTCCCCCAGACGACGTTGGTAATTGGTGACTCAATTATGAGGAACGTCAGAAGCACTCTTAAATTTTTTATTTTTTATCTAAATTTTTTCCTGGGGCTAAAGTGACAGACATCGAGGCTCTTATCCCTGACCTGTTAAATGAATACCCCCACACTAAAACTGTCATTGTACATGTTGGATGCAACAACATCCCAGATGAAGCGTCGGAAATTTTAAAGAGTGACTTCAAGAGCCTTCTGTCCACTCTTATGAACTGTGGCAGACGTGTATTTATTTCTGGGCCCCTCGCCCCTTTTAGACAAGGTTGCAATTATTTCAGCAGAACTCTCAGGCTTAATATCTGGTTGTGTTCTGCATGTCCTAACATTGGTTTTGTAGACAATTTCAACCTGTTTTGGAACCGCCCATCGTTTATGAGGCCAGATGGCATCCATCCAAATAGACTTGGTGCACGTGTTTTAAGGGACAATCTGTTCTATTCCATTCAGCATTTTTTAGTACAATGACTGAATTTTGGTGTGTTAACTCACCCCGAAGTTCCTGGCTCTGCCAACCAGCCCTTCTGTATTTCCACTTCCCATATTAATCCTATTAATCCAAATAATCCTCACTGCTTAGATCAGTCTTCAATTCATAACCCCACTGAGATTGTGTCTGTCTCCCGTTACCCAAAATATTATAACCCAAGACAAATACAACAGAACTTGATAAATTCACACCTTTCTGCAGCTCCTCCTCATCCGCCACCCCTCAACTTAGCTCCTGTCTTCCCCCTCAGAGAACCTTTGTCTACTCCCCCAACAGTTTATAAAAATATAATGTATAAACATCCTAAAGTGATTAAACAAAAAGTTGGTAAAACTCAAATTAAACATCACGTCTCTAAATTGAGAGATTCGACCTCTCTTCTTCCTCCTCATAATTTAAAAATTAAATGCAGTTTGTTAAATTTTAGGTCTCTAACTCCCAAGTCTCTACTAGTTCACGATCTATTAATTGATCATCAGATTGATTTAATATCACTTACAGAGACTTGATTAGGGCAAGATGATTATGTTGGTTTAAATGAATCAACTCCCTCAGGTTATCTAAACTATCATAATCCTAGAAGTTCTAGTCGTGGAGGTGGAGTAGCGGCAATTTACCATTCTAAATTACTAGTTAATGTAAAGCAAAAAACCTGTTTCAATTCCTTTGAGGGCCTGGTCCTCACTATGAGGCATGTTAGCAATCTTAGCTTAAACCCTAGCTTCTTTGCCATAGTCTACTGCCCTCCCTCTGCCTACTCAGAGTTTTTATCCGATTTTGCCGAATTTTTAGCTGATTTAGTGCCGAAATCAGATAGAATAATTATAGTAGGGGATTTTAATATACCTTGGCCGGGGGATCCTGGGTTCAATCCCAGCCCCTGACCAACAGTGATCTGTGTGTAGTTTTCATGTTCTCCCCGTGTCTGCGTGGGTTTACTCCGGGATTTCTCCGGTTTCCTCCCACATGCCAAAAACATGCAAGTTAAGTAAGTTAATTGGCATCAAACTGGGGTTTCTAAATTGTCCTTAGGTATGACTGTGAGAGTGAATGGTTGTCTGTCTCTCTGTGTTGGCCCTGCGATGGACTGGTGATCAGTCCAGGGTGTACCCTGCCTCTCGCCCAAAGATGCTGGGATAGACTCCAGCCCCCCCGCGACCCGAAAAGGATTAAGTGGAAGAAGATGGATGGATGGATGGATGTTGATGTAGATAGTGACTGTCTTAATAAGGCATTCAATTCAATATTAGACTCAATGGGGTTTTCCCAGAAAGTAGAAAATTCTACCCATTATCTCCACCATACATTGGACCTTGTTCTGACTTATGGTATTGAAATGGAAAATCTGGTAGTGTCTCCTCATAATCCTGTACTGTCAGACTATTGTCTGTTAACCTTTGATTTCACTATTTCTGATTATTTGACTCCTAAAGTAAAAAAATATTACTACAGCAGATGTCTTTCAAATGATTTTGTTTCCAAATTTTTGCAGATTATTTCCTCTATACCATGTGTCAACACAACGGAAATAATAGATGGAGAGCTTGCTCCTTACATAATTGATAGCATGGTAGATAGTGTTATAGCCTCTCTGCATCAGACTCTAGACTTGGCGGCCCCTTTAAAAAAGAAAAAGTCTAATCAGAGATTTTTAACCGCTTGGTTTAACACAGAAACCCGTAGCTTAAAACAGAAGACTCGTCAATTAGAAAGAAAATGGCGTTTGACTAATTTAGATGAATTCTATTTAGGGTGGAGAAATCATCTCCTAATTTATAAAAAATCTCTTAGAAAAGCTAGAACAAGTTACTTCTCTGCATTAATAGAAGAGAATAAGAATAATCCCAGGTTTCTTTTCAACACTGTAGCCAGGCTGACAAAGAGTCAGGACTCTGTCAATCCTCGCATCCCCCTAGATGTCACGCCACGCCGCTCATCAGCGGCGCCACCTGCACGCACACCTGCACATCATCAGCGGCGAGGGATATAAGCCGCCTCGCCCTGAGCTTTGGCCTGAAGCCGTCAGACTTCGCCACTCATCATCGTGAGTCAAACCTTTCCTTCAGCACGACGCTTTTGGTAAGAAGCCCTTACCTCCTTTCTTTCCAGTCTGCTCCCCTGTGCACAGGTGGATTCCTCGGCGGCGGACAACGCCTCTCCCTCGCCATTCCTCGCTGCTGCACCGAGCCCTGCAGGTGGCTGTCTTCCGGGTCCCGTCCTTGTGGTGCCAGTCATCTGTCCCTTGCAAGTAAGCTCCTCTCTTGCTCATTCTCCTCCTGTGTTGGTGTGTGCCCATCACCCTGTGTCCTTGTGCTCTTTCCCATAGGGTTGCCGGCTGAACGGTCTCCTGCCTCTGTGCCCGAAGCAGACGCCGCCACCAATACATTTACATCCCGCAGACACACATCCATTCACCCCTGTTGCTAATAAACTATTTGAACTTCTCTGAGCCTGTGTGTGTGCGTCTCCTGAGCCGTGCGTTATGTCAGTACGGCTTCAGCAGAGCGGCTCAGCAGACGGCGGGCTCGCACACCGGTTTTCCACTCTCGAGGCTCGAGTGGATCAATTAGTCTATCAGCAACAGGTGATTTTTAATCAATTGTTAAATTTGACTAACCGGTTGGGCCGCTTGGACCCCCAACAGTCGTTCCCCCCGGCTCGTCAGGGTGGCGCGGCTCCTGCTGCTCCAGTGGCCGTCCAGCAGGCTCCGAGTGCACCGGTTTGGCTCACACCCATTCCAACCCCCGCCCGCTTTAGCGGTAAGCTCGGCGGAGCGCGGGGGTTTATTATGCAGTGTGAGTCCGTTTTCCACCGTGTGCCCGGAGACTTTCCCTCAGATCATAGCCGAATTGGTTATATTGGGAATCTCTTGGAGGGGCGAGCTTTAACGTGGACCTACGCCGTAATGGCGAGGCCCAGTTATGCCGCCCTCACATATGACCAATTCGTGAGGCGCTTCCTGGAGGTCTTTGACCATACTCCTACCGAGACGGTCCAGGTCGATCGGCTTCTCGCCCTCCAGCAGGGAAGCCGGTTGGCAGCGGACTACGCGGTCAACTTCCGGGTAGCGGCGGAGGAATTAGGCTGGGAGGGACGCTCCCTCTGCGGCCTTTTTCTCCGCAGCCTCAATGATGATCTGAGGGATGAACTGGCTGGGCGGGATATTCCTGAGACGCTAGCGGAGCTGACATCCTTAGCGATTAGTTTGGATAACAGGCTGCGCGAGCGCTCCTTGGGGTGGAAGTCGTCTTCTTCTCGCCCTTGTGGAGTCTCGCCGCGCCTGTTCCAAGCTCGCCCCCTGGCGGCGCCGCCACCATCGTGCCCCGAGGAGTCAGAGCCGATGGTGACGGGCTGGACAAAGCTTTCACCTGCGGAGAGACAACGCCGCCGTGAGTTGGATCTCTGCATGTATTGCGGAGATGACCAACGCACGGTGAAGCTTTGCCCACGGAAAGCCAGTCGGCGGGGTCCGCGAGTCACTGTAGGGGGCCTTGCGGATCTCAATCGGTTAAACTCTCACACACAATTGAAGCTGCCCGTCCGTTTCTGCCACAATCCCACTGGGCATCTCACCCACGCACTGGTGGATTCGGGCGCAGAGGGCAGCTTTATTTCACAAAGCCTGGCAACCCAATTGGGCATCCGCTGCCAGGCACTGAGAGACCCAATCTCCCTGGTCAACCTCTCTCGTGCCTCCCTTGGGAGAGTGATGCACCAGACTGTTCCTGTCCCGGTGATTATCTCAGGAAACCACCGGGAGGAGATGACCTTCTACGTCCTGCCCAACTCTGTGTCGCCCGTTATCCTGGGGTATCCCTGGCTACGCCTCCACAACCCTGTCCTGGATTGGAAGTCAGCCGGGGTGTCGGCATGGAGCACGTTCTGCATGGGCACCTGCCTTCAGTCCGCTGCCTGCTCTCCGTCCGTTTCTCTCCCTCCTATGGACACTGCACCCCCGGACCTGTCTCTGGTGCCCCTGGAATTTCACGACCTGGGTATGGTATTCAGTAAGACCAAGGCCATGTCTCTCCCTCCTCATCAGCCCTATGACTGCACCATCAACCTCCGCCAGGGGGCACCCTTACCTTCTGGTCGGCTCTACAGTCTGTCGGCGCCGGAGAAGGAGACGATGAACGCCTACCTAAAAGAGTCGCTGAGTGCTGGGATAATCCGCCCATCGTCATCACCCGTGGGGGCAGGGTTCTTCTTTGTTGGAAAGAAGGACGGATCCCTCCGTCCTTGCATTGACTATCGGGCCCTAAATGACATCACGGAGAGGGATCGTTACACCCTGCCCCTCATGGACACCGCTTTCCACTCCCTCCAGGGGGCGACCTGGTTCACCAAGCTGGATCTACGCAGCGCATACCACCTTGTCCGGATCCGGGAGGGAGATGAGTGGAAGACAGCCTTCCGTACCCCGAACGGCCACTTTGAATACCTGGTAATGCCATTCGGGTTGACCAACGCTCCTGCCGTCTTTCAGCGCCTCATCAACAACGTCCTCCGGGACTTCATCGGCCTCTTTGTGTTCGTCTACCTGGACGATATACTCATCTTCTCCAAGTCCAGGGACGAGCACCAGGTCCATGTGAGGCGGGTCCTCCAAAGGCTGCTGGAGAACCGGCTATACGTGAAGGCTGAGAAGTGCGAATTTTATGCTAGAACAACATCCTTCCTGGGATTCGTCATCGCTCACGACCAGGTGCGTCCAGACCCAGAGAAGGTGAAGGCGGTGGTAGAGTGGCCTACACCTGCCTCGAGGAAACAGGTGCAACAGTTCGTGGGGTTCGCAAACTTCTACCGCCGCTTTGTCCCAAACTTCAGCACCATCGTCGGACCGCTGACCCGCCTCACGTCCCCTAAGGTCCCATTCCGGTGGACCGAAGAGGCCGCAGCTGCTTTTCAGGCGCTGAAGGCGGAGTTCTCCTCCTCCCGGGTCCTTCGCCAGGTCGACCCCGCACTGCAGTGCATCATGGAGGTGGATGCTTCGGACACGGGAGTGGGGGCGGTACTATCCCAGCGGTCGCCTGACGACGGCGCCAAACGGCCCTGCGCCTTCTTCTCCCGGCGCTTGTCCCCGGCGGAGAGAAATTACGACGTGGAGGACAGAGAGCTCCTCGCCATCAAGCTCGCGCTGCAAGAATGGCGTCACTGGCTAGAGGGGGCGGACCTGCCGTTCGTGGTCCTGACGGACCACAAGAACTTGGAATACCTTCGATCTGCCAAGCGCCTGAACACCCGCCAGGCGCGTTGGTCCTTGTTCTTCGCCAGGTTCCAGTTTTCCATCACCTTCAGGCCTGGCTCCAAGAACGGCCTGCCCGACGCCCTCTCTAGGCAATTCGCCCCCGAGGAGTCGGAGGACGCGCTCCACACCATCCTGCCCAGGTCGTGCGTCGTGGGAGCCATCTCCTGGGACATAGAGAGCAAGATCCGGAAGGCGCAGGAGGTGGAACCTGACCCTGGCGGCGGACCGGAGGGAAGACTATTCGTGCCATCTGCGGTTCGAGGAGAGGTCATCCACTGGCTACACACCTCCAGGCTCACCTGTCACCCTGGCTCCTCCCGGATGATAGACCTCCTCCAGCGGTCCTTTTGGTGGCCGGGCCTGCGGAGGGATGCTGCCCGCTACGCCCGGGCCTGTCCTATATGTGCCATCAACAAGTCAGGAAATGCCCCTCCAGCGGGCCTGCTCCAGCCCCTGCCCATCCCTGGCAGGCCCTGGTCGCACATCGCCCTGGATTTCGTCACCGGACTCCCAGTCTCCAACTCCTACGACACCATCCTGACCATCGTGGATTGCTTCTCCAAGGCGGTACACTTCGTCCCCCTGCGAGGTCTCCCTACTGCCCTGGAGACGGTGGACCTCCTCATCCAACACGTGGTCAGGCTGCACGGGATTCCGGTGGACGTGGTCTCGGACCAGGGGCCCCAATTTTCCTCTGAGGTTTGGAGATCGTTTTGTACCGCCATCGGAGCCAAGGTGAGCCTCTCCTCCGGCCATCACCCCCAATCCAACGGGCAGTGTGAGCGGACCAACCAGGAGCTGGAGGCTGTGCTCCGCTGTGTGACAGCATCCAAACCCACGTCCTGGAGTAACCATCTTGCCTGGGTTGAATACGTCCACAACACCGCTCGCTCTTCTGCTACAGGGATGTCCCCCTTCAAGGCGTCCCTGGGTTACGACCCCCCGCTGTTCCCGGCGCAGGAGAGTGAGGTAACTGTCCCTTCAGTTAGGGCGCATCTCAGGCAGTTCCGCTCCATCTGGACATCTGCGCGTAATGCGCTTTTACGCACGGCGGAGCGCAACAGAACTGTGGCGGACCGGCACAGAAGACCTGCCCCGGCATACAGAGTTGGGCAACGAGTATACGTGTCAACCCAGGACGTAACATTGAAAGGCGAGAGGAGGAAGCTGGCACAGCGCTTTATGGGACCCTACCCCATCACCCGGATCATCAACCCGGTAGCTGTGCGTGTGGCTATTCCCCCCTCCCTCCGCATCCATCCCACCTTCCACGTGTCCAGGGTGAAGCTGGCAGTCTCCGACCCCCTTTGCCCTCCTCCTGCTGCGCAACCCGCGCCCCGGATGGTTGGTGGCCATCCGGCCTGGGCCGTCTCTTTCATCCTGGACTCCCGGCACCGGGGTCGTGGGTTGCCGTACTTGGTGGACTGGGAGGGCTATGGGCCTGAACATCAACAGTGGGTGCCCCCGTCGTTTGTGTTAGACCCCTCGCTCATCGCTGATTTCCACCGAGCGCACCCAGAGAAGCCATCGCCAGGAGGCGCTGCTAGAGGGGGGAGTACTGTCACGCCGCGCCGCTCATCAGCGGCGCCACCTGCACGCACACCTGCACATCATCAGCGGCGAGGGATATAAGCCGCCTCGCCCTGAGCTTTGGCCTGAAGCCGTCAGACTTCGCCACTCATCATCGTGAGTCAAACCTTTCCTTCAGCACGACGCTTTTGGTAAGAAGCCCTTACCTCCTTTCTTTCCAGTCTGCTCCCCTGTGCACAGGTGGATTCCTCGGCGGCGGACAACGCCTCTCCCTCGCCATTCCTCGCTGCTGCACCGAGCCCTGCAGGTGGCTGTCTTCCAGGTCCCGTCCTTGTGGTGCCAGTCATCTGTCCCTTGCAAGTAAGCTCCTCTCTCGCTCATTCTCCTCCTGTGTTGGTGTGTGCCCGTCACCCTGTGTCCTTGTGCTCTTTCCCATAGGGTTGCCGGCTGAACGGTCTCCTGCCTCTGTGCCCGAAGCAGACGCCGCCACCAATACATTTACATCCCGCAGACACACATCCATTCACCCCTGTTGCTAATAAACTATTTGAACTTCTCTGAGCCTGTGTGTGTGCGTCTCCTGAGCCGTGCGTTATGTCACTAGAGCTTACTAGTCAAGACTTTTTGAACTTTTTCAATCATAAAATTTTAGATAGATAGATAGATAGATAGATAGATAGATAGATAGATAGATAGACAGATAACTTTATTGTCTGTCCCAGTCAGTGACAGAAATTCTTCTTCAACATGGCTACAACAATATTACACATTCAGCACTCTCAAAAACATGTTCAAACTCACAGGATAAAAACAGTTTAAAAAAGAAACATGGTTAAAAAGGAAACAGCAAATAAAATCATGTGGCAGAAAATATTAAGAACTATTAAAAATTAATAGTGATTAATAGATAAATGCTGATAACTAATATTGATAACATTGATAGCTATGATAACTATTTGATTTTGTTTAGGATTGTTACTGCAGAAGGAATAAATGATTTCTTGTAAATGTTTTTATGAGTCAATGGAACTTTATATCGTCTGCCTGATGGCTGTAACTGAAAAGAGTGATGGAAGGGGTGAGATGGGTCCTCTGTGATCAGGGTGGCTTTCCTGATCACAGAGCGCTGATACAGTTCAGACAACGGTGTCTGTGGTGAGCCAATGATTTTGCTAGCCTGATTAACTATATGGGAAAGCTTTGTTTTGTGCTTAATGAAGAGGGAGCTGTACCAGGATGAAATGTTAAAAGAAAGGATGGATTCAATTAATGAAGTGTAAACCAGAGTTAAAATATGTCTACTGACATTAAAAGTCCTCAGTTTCCTCAACAGGTGGAGGCGTTATTGTGCTTTTTTATACACAGAGTCAACATGGTGTGCAAAAGACAGGCTACAGTCCATCTCTACACGGTGGCGCAGTGGTTTAGCACTGTGGCAGCACAGTTTTACCCTTGGCCGGGGGATCATGAGGTCGTGGGTTCGATCCCAGCCCCCGACCAACAGTGAGCTGTGTGGAGTTTGCATGTTCTCCCCGTGTTGTGTGGGTTTACTCCGGGATTTCTCCGGTTTCCTCCCGCATACCAAAAACATGTAGGTTTAGGGCGCTCGCGCACGCAGCGACCAGCAGCCGGTGGCTTGTCACCAGACTGCAAACCAAGTCTACCTACGGGTACAAATAAGTAACAAAAAAAAAAAAAAAAAAAAAAGTATTTAAAAACTTGAACTTGCGCAATAGCCTGACCCTGAATACTGAGGGGTGTAAAGAGAGTAGCTGAAAGTTTCTCTTTGTTCCCACAGCACAACTCCTTAGTCTTTGTAGTGTTTAACTCCAGAGAGTTTTGATTAAAAATCTGAGCTAGATCGTTGACTGCCTGCTGATAGCGGGTCAGTGCAGTACTGTCTGTCAGATGGTCCACCAAGGCCATGTCATCTGCATATTTAAAAAGAGTCAATCCTTCACTGTCACAGGAGATGTTATTTGTGTATACAGAGAACAGAACCGGAGATAAAACACAACCTTGAGGAAGACCTGTGTTTAAAATCAACTTGCTAGATGTAAAACCATTTAAAAACACTTCTTGTGGCCTGTCATATTAAAAACTGTGAATCCATAAAATCAATGTTGGGTGAACCTGGAGGTCTGTCAAGTGATGTAGCAAGGTACCTGTGTGTACAGTGTTAAAAGCAGAAGAAAAGTCCATAAACAAAATCCGTGTGTGTGTGTGGGTGTGAAGAATCCAGTTGTTTGGTGACAGTGTCTAAAAGTGTAAGACGTGCATCCTCTACACACCGTTTTGCCTTATAGGCAAACTGGAGGGGATCCAATTTGTGTGACAACATGTTAGTCAAAAAGTTACACACCACTCGCTCCATACATTTACAGAGCACAGAGATCAGGGCCACTGGTCTGTGGTCTTTCAGGTCCTTAGGGTGAATCTTTTTGGGGATTGGAATGATGGTATATTACTTCCACTGGTCAGGGACACATCCAGAATCCAAGGAATGCTGAAAAAGTCTGGTGAGGACTCCACCTAGCTGAATGGAACATTCCTTGAGGATTCTGCCTCTGAGCCTATCAGGACCAGCGGCTTTGTGTTGGTTGACCCTATGTAGGATGGACGTCACAAGTTGCTCCTCAATGATAAGGTGTTCATGGGGGGAGATGGAAGGTGGGGATGTCCAGGTGGTCGGTGTGCTGCTGGTATTAAAACAGGTGAAGAAGGTGTTAAGCTGTTCTGCAAAGGAAGTTGGGTCTAGGCAGTTGACCATGGCAGGTTTTGGGGTTCTGCCCATCATGATGTTTAGACCCTGCCACGCATCTCTTGCATTTCCTGATGTTAATTTCTGCTCCACCTTATTCTTATAATTTATTTTAGCCAACTTCGCCATTCTCCCAAAATCTTTCTGCAGTTCCTTCACCCTTAGCTTGTCTCCTTGTAGGAAAGCTTTTTTCTTTTGGACCAGGCAGATTTTCATGTCCCTTGTAGCCCATTCTTATTGTTTGGGTGCATTATTATATGGTGGGTGGGAGTAACAGTGTCCTCACAGAATAAGATGTAAGAGGTCAGCACATCTGTCAACATGCTAAAATCACTACCACAGTCATTGAAGAAAAGATCCCAGTCTGTCAATTCAAAGCAAGCTCTCAGTGATTCAGCTGCATCTTTATTCCAGACTCTGACGGGTTTTTTTTTATGGGTTTACCCATTTTCAGTTGTGATCTGTATTTTGGCAGTAGCAGAATGACGACGTGATCTGAACGTCCAAGAGGTGGGCGTGGTTTTGAGATATATGCACCTGGGACGTTACCATAACACAAGTCCAACATGTTTTCCTTTCTGGTGGGAATTGTGACATATTGCTCCAGATTGGGCAAATATGTGGTGACGTCACATATGTTAAAATCCCCCAGTAAAAACACAGGCTGCTCTCCAGTCTGATTGACAGCTGTATTATAACAGTCAGCTATGTGCTCTGCAGCTCTGCTAAAATCAGGACCTGGTACATAGGTTAAAATAACCGTTATTTGAGCAAATTCTCGAGGTAAATAGTGAGGCCTGAAGGACACGGTCATTAATTCGTCATTAATTCGTAGTGTTTGCGACATTCAGTCTCTCTCACTGTGAAGTTCGTTGCCCACTTACTGTTGACAGCCATGCAGAGCCCGCCCCCAATTAATTTCCATGTTTTTTCTTTGTCCCTGTCAGCACGAATGATGTTAAAACCTTCCAAATCAAAGTCTATATCTTCAGAAAACCATGTCTCCGTGAAACAGAAGAGACTGGTCTGGCAGTAATCCCGATCATACCTGATCAGTGTGGCGAGTTCTTCACTTTTGTTCTTTAGCGAACGCACGTTTGACAGGGTTATGGCAGGTAACGGTAGGCGGCTGCCTCTCCTCCTCAGTCTGTTCCTTATTCCTCCTCTTGACCCTCTTTTCCTTCGTATTCGCTTCCACTTGTATCCACGGATTAACTCCGCAGGTATGTTGTCATCGTGGAGCGATGTCAGCGCAGACTCTGGCACCGAGCGGCTCAATTCCAACAGGTAGTCCCGCGAATAAGCAAGCGTACCTGGGATGGTGGTGAATGGCTGCACCGGTTGTAAACAAAGTCCATTTGCGCACCACAGATTCATGAGAAACAGCCAGGCACAGGCCAGGTAGAACACTGTTTCGATTGCCATTTCAGCAAGAGCATAAAAAAAAGACAGAAAACATGCAAAAACAACAATAAACAACAATAATTCTCCCACTCATTCAGCAGTGTCAGGAGTCACTCTGACAGAGTAGCGCCCCCTGATTGATTTTATCTATTAGAGATAAAATCAATCAGATTATTCCCACTGTAAACTTAAATACAGCAACTACTACAACTCCTTCAATTGATATCTGTTTGGATAAGTTTACTCCAATTGACCTTTTAGAGTTAGATAAAATAATCTCCTCATCCAAGTCTTCAACTTGTCTTTAAGACTCTATTCCTACCAGCTTATTTAAAAAAGTCTTCCCATTTATTGGTAGCCGTATTCTTCAAATAATCAATTCTTCTTTAACCTTAGGTCATGTACTGCAGGCTTTTAAAATTGCTGTAATTAAACCCTTACTTAAAAAGCCAACGCTCGATCCAGGAGTTCTAGCTAACTATCGACCAATATCTAATCTGCCTTTCATTTCAAAAATCTTAGAAAGAGTTGTTGCTATGCAATTATTTGACCACTTACAGGGAAATTGTTTATTTGAAGAGTTTCAGTCTGGGTTCAGAATTCATCATAGTACTGAAACAGCCTTAGTGAAGGTCACTAATAACCTTCTTGCTGCATCTGATAATGGACTCGTTTCTGTACTTGTCCTTTTAGATCTTAGTGCAGCCTTTGATATTATTGATCAAAGAATAGAATAGACTTTATTTGTCATTATAACAAGTACAACGAAATTAAAATGCAAACCAGTCAGTGAATTAAAAGTAAAAAGAAGCTTAAAAAGATTATATGCATTACTAATTTTAAATATCACACACACTCAGTTTCACAGTTTCAATCCTCATGTTCTGCTAGAGTTCAGACAGGTAATTGCGGTCGGATAAAAACTGTTTTTGAATCTGTTTGTCCTTGTTTTAATTGCTCTAAACCGCCTTCCTGATGGTAGTAGTTGGAAGAGAGCGTGACCGGGATGAAAGGGGTCCTTCGAGATTTTTTGTGCCTTTTTAAGGCAGCGGGCGTGGTGCAGATCTTCAAGGCTGAGGAGAAGGCAACCAACAATTTTTTGGGCTGTGTTGATGACAGTCTGAAGAGCTTTCTTCTGAGCTACCGTGCAGCTGCTGAACCAAATACAAATACAATAAGTTAAAATGCTCTCAATAGAGCAATGATAAAAATTCAATTCAACTTTATTTATATAGCGCCATTTCACAACAACAGTCATCTCATAGCACTATCAACTGTAGGGGGGAATCCCCACAGTTGCAGAAAGACCCCAGCAATCAGGCGATCCCCTGTGAGCAAGCACTTGGCGACGGTGGAGAGGAAAAACTCCCTTTTAACAGGAAGAAACCTCCAGCAGAACCAGGCTCAGGGAGGGGCAGTCATCTGCTGCGACTGGCTGGGGGGTGAGGGGATAGAGAAGAAGAAAAGAACAGACATGTAGAGAGCAAACAGCACGATGGGGACTCAATCTATGGGAGAGAACAAACAAATGTTAATGACCAGCAAAAAAAAAATATTTCATAGAGAGTGAGGAAAGTGAGGAAAGGAGTGAGGCCCAGTGCATTACTGGAGGTCCCCCGGCTGACTAAACCTATTAGCAGCATAACTAAGGGAGGGTTCAGAAACACATGATCCCTCCCTAATTGTAGGCTATATCAAAAAGGTAGGTTTTAACCCTATTCTTAAAAACAGAGATCGAGTCTGACTCCCGAATCCAGATTGACAGCTGATTCCAGAGGAGAGGAGCTTGATAACTGAAGGCTCTGCCTCCCATTGTACTTTTGGAGATTCTAGGTATTACAAGTAATCCTGCATTTTGGGAGCGTAGTGCTCTGTTAGGATAATACGGAAGTATCAGATCTTTTAAATAAAAAGGAGCCTGATTGTTTAGAGCTTTGTAAGTAAGAAGAAGGATTTTAAACTTAATTCTAAACTCTATGGGAAGCCAATGAAGGGAGGCCAGAACCGGAGAGATATGATCTCTCTTTCTAGTACCTGTTAAAACTCTTGCTGCAGCATTTTGGATCAGCTGAAGACTTTTTAAAGATGTTTTAGGACAGCCTGATAATAAAGAATTACAATAATCTAATCTCGAGCTAACAAAAGCGTGGATCAGCTTCTCAGCATCACTCTGAGACAAGATGCTCCTAATCTTGGCAATATTACGCAAATGATAGAAGGCAGTCTTAGAAACAAATTTAATATGTGAATTGAAGGACAAATCCTGATCAAAAATAACTCCAAGGTTCCTCACAGAGCTATTAAGAGAAAGAGTAACTGCATCCAAACTGAAAGTTTGATTTGGAAAGGAATTTCTAAGGTTTTTTGGACCAACAAGAATGACTTCAGTCTTATCTGAATTTAATAGCAGGAAATTACAAGTCATCCAAGCTTTGATTTCCTTAAGACAGGCTTCTAACTTGGCTAATTGATTACTATCATCTGGCTTCATTGACAGGTATAATTGTGTGTCATCTGCATAACAATGAAAATGTATACAGTGCTTTCTAATAATGTTGCCTAAGGGAAGCATATATAAACTAAAAAGAGTAGGGCCTAGCACAGATCCCTGTGGAACTCCATGACTAAGCTTTGAGTTGAAAGAAAACTCATTATTTACATGAACAAACTGGAACCTATCAGATAAATAAGATCTAAACCACTGCAACGAAGTTCCATTAAGTCCAACATACAGTAGTGTTCTAATCTATCAAGTAGAATATTATGATCGATAGTATCAAAAGCTGCACTAAGGTCTAAAAGGACAAGTACAGAAACTAGTCCATTATCAGATGCAATGAGGAGGTCGTTAGTGACCTTCACTAAGGCTGTTTCAGTACTATGATGGATTCTAAACCCGGATTGAAACTCTTCAAGTAAACCATTTCCCTGCAGGTGGTCAAATAATTGCGTAGCAACAACTCTTTCTAAGATTTTTGAAATGAAAGGGAGATTAGAGATTGGTCTATAGTTAGCTAAAGCTCCTGGATCTAGCGTTGGCTTTTTGAGTAAGGGTTTAATTACAGCCGTTTTAAAAGCCTGCGGTACATGGCCTAAAGTTAATGAAGAATTGATTATATGAAGAATAAAGCTACCAATAAGTGGGAAGACTTCTTTAAGTAACCTGGTAGGAATAGGGTCTAAAAGACAAGTTGAAGGTTTGGATGAGGAAACTATTTTGTCTAACTCACAAAGGTCGATTGGAGTAAACTCATCAAGACAGACATCAAAAGAAGGAGTTGTAGTAGTTACAGTATTTAAGTTAACTGTGGGAAGAATCTGATTGATTTTTATCTCTGATGGATGAAATTTTATTATTGAAAAAGTTCATAAAGTCCTGACTAGTAAGCTCTAAGGGAATGCTAGGATTGACAGAGTCCTGACTCTTTGTCAACCTGGCTACAGTACTGAAAAGAAACCTGGGATTATTCTTGTTCTCTTCTATTAATGCAGAGTAATAACTTGTTCTAGCTTTTCTAAGAGATTTTTTATAAATTAAAAGATGATTTCTCCAAGCTAAATAGATTTCATCTAAATTAGTAGAGTGCCATTTTCTTTCTAATTGACGAGTCTTCTGTTTTAAGCTACGAGTTTCTGTGTTGAACCAAGGAGTTAGAAATCTCTGATTAGACTTTTTCTTTTTTAAGGGGGCCACCAAGTCTAGAGTCTGATGCAGAGAAGCTGAAACACTATCCACCATGTTATCAATTACAGAAGGAGCAAGCTGTCTATAGCTTATTTCCGTTGTGTTGACACATGGCATAGAAGAAACAATCTGCATAAATTTGGAAACAGCATCATCTGAGAGGCATCTACTGTAATAATATTTTTCTTTAGGAGCCAAATAGTCAGAAATAGTAAAATCAAAGGTTAACAGACAATGGTCTGACAGTACAGGGTTATGAGGAGACACTACAAGATTTTCTATTTCTATGCCATATGTCAGAACAAGGTCCAATGTATGGTGGAGGTAATGAGTAGAATTTCCTACTTTCTGAGAAAACCCAATCGAGTCTAATATTGAATTAAAAGCCACATTAAGGCAGTCACTATCTACATCCACATGTATATTAAAGTCCCCTACTATAATTATTCTATCAGATTTCAGCACTAAATCAGCTAAGAAATCAGCAAATTTGGATAAAAATTCTGAGTAGGTTGATGGGGGACGATAAACTATGGCAAATAAAATTGGGTTTAACCTAAAATTGCTAAACTGCCCAATACTGAGGACCAGGCCCTCAAAGGAATTATAACATGTTTTTTGCTTTACATTAACTAGTAATTTGGAATGGTAAATTGTTGCTACTCCTCCTCCATGACCAGAACTTCTGGGATTTTGACAGTTTAAATAACCAGAGGGAGTTGATTCATTTAAACCAACATAATCCTCTTGCCCTAACCAAGTCTCTGTAAGGGAAATTAAATCAATCTGATGATCAATTAACAGATCATGGACTAACAGCGACTTGGGAGTTAGAGACCTAATATTTAATAAACCACATTTAATTTTTAAATTATGAGGAGTAACAGAGGCCAAATCATTCAATTTAGAGGCTTTATGTTTAATTTGAGTTTTACCAATATTTTGCTTTATCACTTTGGGATGCTTATACATTATATTTTTATTCACTTTGGAGGGAGCAGACAACGATTCTCTGATGGGGAAGTCAGGGGCTAAGTTGAGGGGTGGCGGATGAAGAGGAGCTGCAGAGAGGCGTGTAAGACTGCGACTCTGCTTCCTGGTCCCAACTCTGAGTAGTCAGGGTTTTGGAAATTTGGATAAAAAAGATGCCAGATTGTTAGATAAATGAGAAGCACCATCCAAAGTGGGATGAATGCTGTCTCGTCTCATAAGACCAGGTTTTCCCCAAAAAGAGCTCCAATTGTCAATGTAGCCCACGTCATTTTTAGGACACCACACAGACAGCCAGCGGTTCAAGGATGACGAGCGGCTAAACATGTCATCACTGGTCAGATTGGGGAGGGGCCCAGAGAATACTACAGAGGCAGACATCGTTTTTGCAAAGTCACACACCGATTCTACATCAAGTTTCGTGACTTCCGACTGCCGGAGACGGATGTCATTAATGCCGGGGTGAATAACAATTGTGGAATATTTACAGTTACTTTTAGCCAGCATTTTCAAATTTGACTCGATGTCGCCTGCTCTGGCCCCAGGGATGCATTTGACTATGGCCGCTGGAGTCTCTAGGTTCACTTTTCTGACTACAGAGTCGCCAATGATCAGAGTTTTTTCCTCAGCGGGTGTGTCGCTGAGCGGGGAAAAACGATTAGAAATGTGAACAGGTTGGTGGTGAACCGGGGCTTTGCGACTAGGCTTCCTTCTCACCATCACCCACCCAGTCTCCTTGCTGCTGAGGAGAGCCGAGGGACCGCTGACAGGGGGGCCTAAGCTAGCTAGCTCCGCTGCAGCTAATGGGCGTCCGTCAAGATTAACTGGCGCAGACGGTGTTTCAATGCAGCGGAGCCGGGATTCCAAATCAGACAACCTCGCCTCGAGCGCCTCAAAAAGACAACATTTATTACATTTACCGTTATCACTAAAAGAGGCAGAGGTGTAGCTAAACATCTGACAGAGAGAGCACACCAGAGGAGGAGAGGAAAGAGAGCTAGTAGCCATAGCTAGTGTCTGGAGAGCAACCACACAGGCAAACCACACAGGGGGACAGCAAAACAGGAAGTGACGATACATTACCACAAGGAAGTGACGATCCAACAACCCCAAAAGTTGTTGGATCGTCAAAGACAACAGCAGTCTCTGACAGATGTTGTTTCCTCTCAACACCCTGAGGAAATGTAGTCTCTGCTGGGCTTTTTTCAGCAGCTCAGTTGTGTTCACCCCCCATGTCATGTCCTCCTGAATATGGACCCCCAGGAAGCGGAAAACTTCGACCCTCTCCACACCCGTACCACTAATAGTCAGAGGTTGAATGTCTGTTTTATTTCTTCTGAAGTCTATGATGACCTCCTTTGTTTTTGTGACATTTAAAAGAAGGTTTGTTGTCCCCACACCACTCTGTCAACTGCTGCACCTCACCCCTAAAACCGGTCTCATCTCCCCCGGAGATGAGCCCCACCACTGTGGTGTCGTCGGCAAACTTGATGATGCTGTTGCTGTGGTGTATGGGGGTGCAGTCATAGGTGTAAAGGCTGTACTGTAGCACACAGCCTTGTGGGGAGCCGGTACTGAGACTAATGGTGGTGGACATGTGAGGTCCCACTTTAACCCTCTGGCTGCGATCTGAGAGGAAACTTTGGATCCAAGTACAAATGGAATATGGAAGTCCTAATTCCCTGAGTTTGGACACCAGTCTGCCGGGGAGGATGGTGTTAAAGGCGGAGCTATAGTCCACAAATAGCATCCGCACATAGCTCTCCGGCTGCTCCAGGTGAAACAGGGCAGCGTGGAGGGCCGTGGCTACAGCATCCTCAGTGGATCTGTTGGTTCTATAAGCGAACTGGTGGGGGTCCAAACACTGTGGGAGAAGTGATATGATGTGGGCTCTGACTAGCTTCTCAAAACACTTCATCACCACTGGAGTCAGAACCACTGGCCGGTAATCATTAAGACTGGTAACATTGTGTTTTTTTGGGTATAGGAATTATGGTGGAGGATTTTAAACAGAGTGGGACAGTGGACTGTGACAGGGACCGGTTAAAAATCCTAGTAAAGATTCCAGTCAGCTGGTACGCACAGTCCTTCAGCACACGCCCAGAGACACCGTCAGGTCCAGTGGCCTTCCTCGGATTAACCACTCCCAGAACTCTCCTCACCTCATACTCCTTGGCAATGAGGCTTGGGCTACTGGGAGCTGTGGGCTCCATTGTTGTTTCTATCTCTGGAGGCTCCACCTCAAAACGAGCAAAGAAAATATTCAGGTCCTCTGCCAGCGAGGGGCTCCCTGCAGCCGCTCTAGGGTTGGCTCTGAAATTAGTGAGCTGCTGCACCCCCTCCCACACCTGTCTGCTGTTACTACTATCCAGGTGGTCCTCAATCCTCCTCCTGTATTCCCTCTTGGCCTTCCTGATGCCTCTTTTCAGGTTAGCCCGGGCTAAGCTATAATGAGCCGTGCTGCCTGACCTGAAGGCAGCTCTCCTCTCCCTCAACAGTTTCTGGACCTCCCGGGTCATCCAGGGCTTTCTGTTAGGATAAATCCTGATGTCTTTCTCAACTGTGACAGTGTCCATGCAGGTTTTAATATTCATTCAATTCATTCAATTCAATAACATGATATTCTACTTGATATTCTACTTGATAGATTAGAACACTTTGTTGGACTAAATGGTACTTCACTGCAGTGGTTTAGATTCTATTTGTCTGATAGACTTCAGTTTGTTCATATCAATAATGAGTTTTCTTCCAACTCTAAGGTCAGTCATGGAGTTCCACAGGGATCTGTATTAGGCCCTACTCTTTTTAGTTTATATATGCTTCCGTTAGGTAACATCATTAGAAAGCACTGTATACATTTTCATTGTTACGCAGATGATACACAATTATACCTGTCAATGAAGTCCGATGATTGTAATCAGTTAACCAAGTTAGGTGCCTGTCTTAAGGAAATCAAAGCTTGGATGACTTGTAATTTTCTGCTATTAAACCCACATAAGACTGAAGTCTTTCTTGTTGGTCCCAAAAACCTTAGAAATACCTTTCCAAATCAAACTCTTAATTTGGATGTGGCTACTCTTACTTTGAATAGTTCTGTGAGGAACCTTGGAGTTATTTTTGATCAAGATCTGTTTTTTAATTCACATATTGCTGGGGTCTTTCTGCAACTGTGGGGGTTCCCCCCTACAGTTGATAGTGCTATGAGATGACTGTTGTTGTGAAATGGCGCTATATAAATAAAGTTGAATTGAATTGAATTGAATTGAATATTAAATTTGTTTCTAAGACTGCCTTCTATCATTTGCTAATACTGCCAGATTAGAAGCATCTTGTCTCTGAGTGATGCTGAGAAATTGATCCACACTTTTGTTAGCTCTAGATTAGATTATTGTAACTCGTTATTATCAGGTTGTCCTAAAATATCTTTAAAAAGTCTTCAGTTGATCCAAAATGCTGCTGCAAGAGTTTTAACAGGTACTAGAAAGAGAGATCATATCTCTCCGGTTCTGGCCTCCCTTCATTGGCTTCCCATAGAATTTAGAATTACATTTAAAATCCTTCTTCTCACTTACAAAGCTCTCAATAATCAGGCCCCCTCTTGTATAAAAGATCTGATATTACCCTATCATCCTAACAGAGCACTACACTCCCAAAATGATGGATTACTTGTAATACCTAGAATCTCCAAAAGTACAATGGGAGGCAGAGCCTTCTGCTATCAAGCTCCTTTCCTGTGGAACCAGTTACCAATTTGGGTTTGGGAGTCAGACTCGATCTCTGTTTTTAAGAATAGGGTAAAAACTTTCCTCTTCAATATAGCCTACGATTAGGGAATGATCTTGTGTCTCTTAACCCTCCCTTTGTTTTGCTGTTATTAGATTTAGACTGCCGGGTGACCTCCAATAATGTACTTGTCTTTTCTCAGTTAATGTTTGCTCTCTTATGTCTGTTCTTTTCATCTTCTCTATCCCTCACCCCCCAGCCAGTCGCAGCAGATGACTGCCCCTCCCTGAGCCTGGTTCTGCTAGAGGTTTCTTCCCATTAAAGGGGAGTTTTTCCTCTCCACCATCGCCTAGTGCTTGCTCACAGGGGATCGCTTGATTGCTGGGGTCTTTTTGCAATTGTGGGGTTTCCCCTACATTTGAAAGTGCTATGAGATGACTTTTGTTGTGATATGAAGTTGAATTGAATTGAATTGAATTGAATTTAATAACAATGATCTCTTCGTGACTGATAATCTGGAATTTCCTCATTGTGGGACTAATAAAGGCTGATCTTACCTTATATTAATTGCAGCTGTAGGCACATGAAAACACTCACTCTGAAATACACCTTTTGAGTAATGAAGAAATACAGGAGGCATCTCATAAAAGATGCCAGTTGACACCATTGGACAAGAACCTGTTGATAAATTGGTCGATAAAAATCTGACTTTGGCTGATAGTTGGATGCAGCTGTGGCTGACTGCTGGGTTCCCCCCTCTCTACTGTAAATCTCCCCTTTTTTAGGTGAAATTCTTACCTTATCAATATGTTCAAGATGAAACTTCCAAACTCTGGATTGACATGGTATTCATGGAGTTAACTTATATAGTGCTTTTTACTCATCTCTGGATGACCAAAGCACTTCACAGATCCTGCTGTCCACCCATTCACACACACTGGTGGCAGCAGAGTTGCCATGGAAGGCGCTGACCTGACCCACCAGGAGCAACTGGGGGTTCAGTGTCTTGTTCAAGGACACTTCGACATGCAGACTGCAGAGAGAGTGGGAATCGAACTGCTGATCCTCTTATCAGTTGTCTGCCACACTACACCTGTACCTCACCTGCCCCTCTAACACCTTTCAACACAGTGAACTAGGGTTATCATTTAACCGTTTGACTGCCTGAGGCTCTCCGTTGCGCTGTCAGCCCCTAGTGGTCAAGATTTTTTTCAAGAAAATATTCAGTTCAGATGTCAGAGATTTCAAAACTTTTTCCAACATTAATGTTACCTATAACCTGTACAACCCAACTGAAAAAACAAACTGAATTCTTTTAAGGGGAAAAATAAAAAACAAACAAACTTACAATAACCTGGTTGCACAAATACTGTATGTACACCCTTAAACTAATACTTTGTTGCAGCACCTTTGGTGTTTATTACAGCACTCAGTTTTTTTGGGTAGGAGTCTATCAGCATGGCACATCTTGATATGGCAATATTTGCATATTTTCTCCACTTGATGATGACTGTCTTCACTGTGTTCCTGTCATGGTTCGTGTGCTGACTCTGTCGGCACTCGGGCTGTGCGGTAGTCTCCGTTCTCTCCTCTGGCGCGGTTCTAGACGGTTATTTTGACAGCATCTCAGCAGGGCTTCCAGCTGTCAGTGGAGCCCCGCTGAACAACCTGTTTCTAATCAGCTGATGACCCTTCATCAGCTGATCAATCTATTCCTCCCTATTTAAGGGAGCAGCTCTGTTTGCTCAGGGCTGCGACCTGCAATTACGTTCTCATATTTCTTTTCCAGTCTGGCTTCCCTATCCCTGAGGTCAGTTCCTACAGCGTTCAGGTTCCGCCCTCGCTGTTCATGTGTAAGTGTTTGTATTTATTTGTGTTTGCCCCACGAGGCTTGTTTTTTTGTCATTGTGTGTCTTTATTTAACCACTTGCGCTCCCTTGTTCCGCGGGCGGGCAAGTCTCTGCGTCCTAGGGAGCACGAGGGCGCACGAGAGCGCACTCGTGCGCGCTCGGACGCATGATGCATGATAGAGATACTGATGGTGGTGATGTAGGTGGTGTGGCCTCCAAGCGCCACTGAAAAAAAAAAGCTGCAGACACAGCCGCGAACAGATTAGTTCACCTCTCATTCGACTAATAAGAGCCTTGAATTGGGTTTCTGAAACCTTGAAGAACCAATGAATGAAAACCTAGGAAGGAGGACCCGCCTACTGTGAATGCAGGAGCCAATTGAAGCACAGAAGTTCGGGCTGGGTGAAGAGAGATTTACTGTTGCAGCAGATGAAAAAAAAAGGACGCTGGACGAACCTGCTACAGATCCAGCAGCATGGAGAACACCCACAAGTGGGACCTGCACTCATTCCAGCAGAATAGACGTTTAGGATTCTCTTCTGTCATCATAGACCGACGGAGGCCGACGACAAAAGTCGTAAATCATTCGCCAAAACAGCAATAATGGAATTGTGTTTTGACCGGGATCCACGAGCGGACCAGCGTCGCATTCGTCTGACAATGGGGAAGAGAAGTTCGCCAGGACTCTGCTGCTGTGAAGAGGTAAGGTGTTATAAGCTAAATTATTATTTCTCCCTGAAAACTGTAATCCAAAAATGACTTTTGACCGATCGGTAAATTACAACTGTACGGCGCACGAAGTACGAAGTGCGTGCGCCGCGATAAACAGTTCATTTGCCGTGTTCAGACCATGAACGCCCCCACCCCCCACCCCCGCTGCAGAAGAGGAGCAGAGGGGGGGATGCGTTCACGGACAACCCCCCCCCACACACACACACACACACAGACACAGCCCTGAATGTGACCTTTCATTAGAGCCCAAAATGAAGATTCTACATTGAATTATTCAAAAGTTACAGACGATTTTCCAAACTGTGCCATTTGGCACAATTTGGCACAGTTCCAAAACGCCTGGGAACTACCTGAGAACAAAGCTGTGTAAAATATTCATTTTTTGTGGTATTGTTACCAAATTTGGATCTCAGCTTGATAACACTTGGTTCTGCATTTCTGTTGCATTTTCCAGCCGGATTGGACAGCTGTGTGTTATTTGCAAGCATTTGTATCCAAAAAAACACCGTGGCCAAATTTATTTTCTTCAAGTTCAGTATGTTTAGATGACTGTAACTCAGTGGCCAGAGCACGTAGAGAGATTATGTTTTTTTGCCAAAAAATTCAAAGTGTTTTCTTTTAAATGAGACCAACCCCATGAAGATGCTGCAAAGGGTTGAATAACAGCTTTCGATTTACTTTGGGCACATTATTTTTTGGCATTTTTAGGAAAATTGCCCGGAGTGCAAGGGGTTAATAAATGTACAAACACACGGCTGCCTATAGCGTCTCACTGACAGCTCGTGTCCATGTCAGTAGGTCACAGCCCAAAGACACGCCAGTGGCCGTAGTTTGTTAAATTGGACTTGTCAGTTCCCTTGTCAGCGTACCAGCACGCTGGGAGATGGCGTCGCCGCTCAAGGGCTACGCCACAAGCCTGGGCTACGAGCTAATTATGGCTCTCATAGAGGTCGACGGAATCCTTTCCAATGCTCGTAGCCATCGCTTCCCCAGTGGCTTGCGCTGGTACCTGGACCTTGCTGAGGACACTATTAATCGCCTTCCCCGCTATTCCAACCACCCGGAAGTCACGGCGAGGAAGGCTGACATCGCTGCGCAGCGGGAGAGACTCCGTGGGCTGGAGGGAAACTCTGGCAGGAAGCCAAAGTGGAGGTATCCTCCCTCCTTGCTTCAGGATCCCATTCCTGTTCCTGTTCCAGGCCAGGAGTTCGCACCGTCCAGAGGTGATCCCCGAGAGAGTGTGTTGTCAGTCGGAATTCCCCCGGAGGAGCTACGTCTGACAGCTGTTTCCATCCGGGACTGAGTTGCTGCTGCTCGCTCCGCCGTTCACCCTACGCAGGCTATAAAGCATGTGACGGTGGCAGTCAGGCAGGTGGAGAGGAATCCAGCATTAAAGGACTATCCAGAGTTCACTGACCTGCTCGCTTCTGTTTCCGCACAGGAACAGCATTTCCCGAATCTCTCCTTCGCCTCGCCCTCTGCCGGTAACCGTCGTCACATAGCTAACAAGAAGCCTCAGCAAGAACCCCGTCCGAATCCTGTTCCGGGTCGTCGCAAAGACTCTACCTCTCTGACAGCTGCCGCTCCTACGTCTCGTCAGGAGGGAATTCCCGCAGCCTCTCTCCCAGGTCACCTCCTCCCGCTGTTCCATCAGTTCCTGGTGCCTGGATCGCTTCGGCTGTCATCCCCTCCTCTTCGACGTCTTCCTCGGCTGCTGTGAAGGTTATGAGTCCTGCTTCGGTGACGCCCGTCGTGGGTCCACTGCTAGCGGCTCCTCCTCGTCCTTCCAGGGGGCCCCCCTCGTTGAAGTCCTGGACGGCGATAGAACTCGAGTGCAGGCAAGTGCTCTATTCTGTCTTCCTTCTGTCAATTCTGGAGCATTTTTGTCTGCCTCTCGGGGAGACGAGCCAGGTGCAGCCGTCTGCCGCATCCAAGCTCATCTTACTGGGCTCTGTCGCTACCGGTGATCCTGATCCCAGTTCTTTTCCTTCTCCTGAGCCTTCTCCCAGGGTCACCGGTGCGGAGTCATTCCTGGTCGCTGTGCGGGAGATTCCGGGTCCAGGGTTGGAGGTCGTTTCTGGTGCTGCGCCGACCCAGTCAGGGTCCATCGCGGGTGCGGCACTGACCCAACGGGGTCCGACATGGGTGTTGACGAGACCCAATCAGGGTCCATCGTGGGTGCTGCTCCAACCCAATAGGGGTCCGACGTGGGTTCAGACGAGACCCAATCAGGGTTCTTCATGGTTGCTGCTCCGGCCCAATCAGGGTCCGTCGTGGGTGCTGCGCTGACCTGATCGGGGTCCAACAGGGGTGCAGCGCCAGTTCGGTCCAAGGTCGGTGAGGGAGCTGCAGATCCTCTGCCACCTGACGCTGGACTGGCTCATCATCTTCATCATTATAATCATCACCATACTTCTCCCCTGCAGTCCTGGGGGCTGGGTGATGCAGGTCGGCCACCCGGAGGACTGCCCCGCCTGTTTGGCGTTCTGGGTCGGCCACCTGACAAACTTTTCTGTCTGTTCGGTGATCTGGCCCGGCCGCCAGAAGAATTGTGTTTCCTGGCATGGGACTGGGGTAGGCCACCCGAACTGTTCCTTTTCCCCCTGCCAGCGATATGGACGCTAGATGCAGGGCGGCCCCCCGAACTATCGGCTTTCATGCCATGGTGGTCAGACTGCCTTCATCCCTGGGTTTCTATTTCGGTGCTCCTGTAACCGTTTGGGATGTGCGGGGGTCTTATGTAGGGAATTGTATATGTCACCACTTCCTAGCGGGTGTTTTTTGTTTTTCCTCTATTTAAATGTCCATTCGTTGCCTGTACAGTTTGTGTGTATGGATTTAGAACTGCAGGGTTTCAATGTTTGTAGTGTTTTTTTCTCTCCCCCCTTTCCTTTGTTGGGGGATGATATGTTTTTTTTTTTTCCTTGGAACTATGTATCTTGGTCTTTAGACCTGAGTTTCTGTTTATAGCCGTAGGTTTAGTGTTCCTTATTTGGGCGTAGTATTCCGCCTGTTGGTACATTATGGAGTGTTTCTGTGTTGTTGTTTTTTTTTCTTACTCTGTAGTGTCTCCTGTTGTTTTTTTCTTCTTCACTCTGGTCGCCAGGATCTAGCCCTCCACGGCCTTTTCTTTCCCCCTCCTCCCTCCCTAGGGTGGTTTTGTTGGCCTCCCAGTTGGGGTGGGGGGGGAGCCCGGTGTTACACCGTGTCTAGAATCCGCGTCGGAAATGGGGGCAACTGTCATGGTTTGTGTGCTGATTCTGTTGGTGCTCGGGCTGTGTGGTAGTCTCCGTTCTCTCCTCTGACGCGGTTCTAGACGTTTATTTTGACAGCAGGGCTTCCGGCTGTCAGTGGAGCCCCGCTGAACAACCTGTTTCTAATCAGCTGATGACTCTTCATCAGCTGATCAATCTATTCCTCCCTATTTAAGGGAGCAGCTCTGTTTGCTCAGGGCTGCAACCTGCAATTACGTTCCCATGTTTCCTTTCCAGTCTGGCTTCCCTAACCCTGAGATCAGTTCCTACAGCGTTCAGGTTCCGCCCTCGCTGTTCATGTGTAAGTGTTTGTATTTATTTGTGTTTGCCCCACGAGGCTTGTTATTTTGTCATTGTGTGTCTTTATTTAATAAATGTACAAACACACAGCTGCCTATAGCGTCTCACTGACGGCTCGTGAGAGCCATCCATGTCAGTTCCATGGTATATTTAATGCCTTAAATTCTTTTGTTGTGACTAAAACCTTTGAACAATGAGATCCTTCTGATGCTTTGGAAGCTCTCTGCAGACCATGGCTTGTGCTGTAAGATGTGACTACAAAAATGTCAGGAAAAGCCTACTGGAACAGCTGAACTTTATTTGGGGTTAATCAGAGGTACTTTAAATGGTGGCAGATGTGTGCTGACTCCCATTAACGTGAGTTTGAATGTGATTAGTTAATTCTGAACGCAGCCACATCCCCAGTTATAATAGGGTGTGCATATTTATGCAACCAGGTTATTGTAGGTTTTTTATTTTTCATTTTTCCCCTTAAAAGATTTCAGTTTGTTTTTCAATTGTGTTGTACAGGTTATAGGTCACATTAATGATGGAAAAAAGTTTTGAAATGATTTATCTTTGTCTTACTCTTGAATTTGCAGTTAAAAAAAAGGTTAAACTTGCAGCATTTTAATCAAATCTTATATTTGCAGTGTTTTAGGTTGTAAACAGTTGTAAATTTACACCTTTTTTTTGTCTTTTTGCTAAAGTTGCAGCTTCTTACCCATAAAATTCCACTTTTTTTGGTCAGAAATTGGCAGCTTTTAACAGGGACTTACACCCCCCCCCCTTTTTTTTTTTTTTTTTTGTCAGGTCAGGCATTGGCTTGCTTGCTACCGGATAACCATGAAAACCGGTACTACCTGTCTCATGGGTCGGGCCGTTGGCGACTCAACCGGCATCCCTGCCCTTCCGAGGACATGGAGGGTGAAACAGGGCATCCTGGCAGAACTAAAAACAATATCTGCCATAGGTCTGTGGTGGACCACTCCCACTTACACGGAATGAGACTGGACATCCTGGCAGATAAACACATCTGTCGCAAGGTCTGTGGTGGACTGTGCCAGTCGGTGCATTGTGACATGCTCTACACAAAGAGCAGAGATAAACAAACTTATCATCTGGTCAGTCACTGCAACAGATACTGGAGTCAGTTTGTCTTGGCTTGTCCTTGCCACTGATAATACCTTTATCTGCCAAGAATGTGCTGCTAGTCCAGCAAAAGCTAGCAGTACTCAAATACTTTGCAAGCAGTTTCATGAAATGGTCAATCAGAAAGCAACTCATACCGGCTCGGACGTCGCCCGGGTTTACAAGGTCCGCGCTGATCTGTTCACACTCTAACAGGCAGTGAAAAGTAAGCTAGGAGCAGGAAGACAAAAGAAGAGGAAAACAGCAGCCTTGTGTGTAGCAGAATGGAATGTATGCCTTCTGTTGGACAGAACAACATCACAGTGACCAGAAAGACAGACCGCGCTTGTGGCCCTGGAAATGAACAGGTACAATGTAGACATAGCTGCATTTAGTGAAACAAGATTGCCTGGATATGACAGCTTGGAAGACCATGGGTACATCTTCTTTTGGAGAGGAAGATCAACTCAAGAAAGGAGAGAAGCAGGAGTGGGCTTTGCAGTTAGAACGGAGAGAGCAGCAATGCTTGATGAGGAACCGGTGCCAATCAACGACAGGATAATGACTATGAGACTCCCACTTCAGCGGAAAATGTATGCCACACTCATCAGTGTATATGCCCCAACAATGACCAACACAGAGGAGGTGAAGGAAGAGTTCTACAGTGATTTACGTGAGACTATCAGGCGTGTACCGACTGATGACAGGCTGATACTCGTTGGAGATTTTAATGCAAGAGTTGGTTCGGACACCGAGAAAGGGAAAGGAGTGCTAGGCAGTCATGGAGTAGGCAAGTGCAATGCTAATGGAGAACTTCTACTTGCACTATGTTCAGAGTACAACCTTGTGATAACCAACACTCTTTTTAAGCACAAGGACGCACACAAGAAGACATGGATGCACCCAAGATCCAAGCACTGGCACTTATTAGACTACATCATAGTCAGGCAGAGAGACATAAGGGATGTATTGGACACCAGAGCAATGAGTGGCGCGGACTGTGGTACTGATCATGTTATGCTGAGATCTAGATTAAGCATTTGGAGACAAAAACAGCACTGCAGGACGGGTGCGAAGCCACCACGGAAGCTAAACACTAGTGCACTGAAAGGCCAAAAGAAGCAGGAAGAACTTACACAGGAAATGGATGAAAACTTGAAAGACTGGGACAGCAACAACTCAGAGAATGACATAGAAGAGAAATGGGCAACACTGAAGAATACGGTGTATCAGACTGCGAGTGATGTATTAGGCCACCCTGAGAGGAAACATCAAGATTGGTTTGATGAGCATGATGAACACCTGAAGAAATTACTAGAAGCGAGGAATACAGCTAGGCAGGAAAACCTACAGTGTAACACAAGGTCGAAGAAGAAGAAATACTCAAAGGCTCAGCGTGAGCTACAGAAGTACACCAGAGAGATGAAGTCCAACTGGTGGGATGAAAAAAGCGGAGGAACTCCAAACTGCAGCAGACAGAAAGGACATGAAAACATTCTTCACAGGTTTGAGAGAAATCTATGGCCCTAAACCAAGACGATTGATCCAACTAAAGCCTATGGATGGTGAAACGGTTTTGCAGGAGAAAGACAAGATCCTGGACAGATTTGCAGACCACTTTGACCAACAACTAAACAACCCTGGAGATCTCACTGAAGAGGCTAAAGAAGCTCTAGTGCAGTGACCAGCTGCATCAAGTCTGGATGAACCACCAAATTTTGTTGAACTAATGGCAGCTATCAGGACAACACAGGATGGTAAAGCTCCAGGAAGGGATGGAATTCCAGCAGAAGTGTGGAAATTTGGTGGTGTTCAGCTGACCAACTGCCTGCACAAGCTCATCCAAGAGATATGGGATGCCCAGAAAGTACCTCAAGACTGGAAGGATGCAAGTATTGTGCCTTTGTTCAAGAAAGGTGACAGGAAAGATTGTGGAAATTACCGAGGTATATCACTGCTAGCCACTGTTGGTAAGATTCTCTCACGTGTACTACTGAACAGACTCAATGAACACATCTCACAGAATGTACTACTGGAAACCCAGTGCGGCTTTAGAAGTGGAAGAAGCACAATGGACATGATTTTCTGCTTGAAACAGGTTCAAGAAAAGTGTATTGAACGGAACATGCCGCTTTATGTAGTCTTCATAGACTTCAGTAAAGCCTTCAACACTGTTTCGCGACAAGGACTTTGGCAGGTACTCAAGAAATATGGCTGTACAGAGAAGTTTGTCAGCCTGATCGAGGCACTCCATACAGGTATGCAAGCAAACGTGGCAATGAGTGGTTCGGTATCTAAAGACTTTTCAGTAAGCAACGGGGTGAAACAAGGGTGTGTGCTGGCACCTACACCCTTCTCGCTATATCTGGCAGCCATGCTTGAGGTGGCCTTCAAAGACACTTCAGAAGGAGTATACATTCAAACAAGGAAAGAAGCAGACTTGTTCAATGTGGCACAGTTTAAAGCCAAGAGTGAGACATCGATAAAGGTAGTAAGAGAAATGCTCTTTGCCGACAACAGTGCTCTAGTTGCACACAGTGTGGAAGATATGCAATCTTTAGTGGAGAAATTTGCATGAATAGCTAATTTTTACAAGTCTGTCTGTCAAAATGACAGCTAACAAAAAAATGTAGTGCAACCTGTTATGGACTCATTATGAAGCGCTTTGAGTGTCATTAAAAGCACTATATAAATGCAATCCATTATTATTGTTTGGGAAATCAACATGTCATCTGTGATAATGTATACCATGTTTAACAGCATTAAAAGATCACATGCAAACCCAATATTTAAAAAGAAACTTTTGAAAACAAGTAGGGATATTATAGTACAAACTTCATCCATCCATCTTCCATCCATCTATCCATCTTCTTCCACTTAATTCTTTTCGGGTCGTGGCGGGGCTGGAGCCTATCCTAGCATCTTTGGGCAAGAGGCAGGGTACACCCTGGACAGATTGCCAGTCCATCACAAAACTTCATGATTTACTAAAAATTACTGAAACCTCAAGCATGCCAGCAGTTTGTACATCGATTATGACTACTGTTTCTTGTGTGTACTTTTTATGGCTATCCCAAATACCAGCTTTTGAGCTCCATATAATAATATTCTTTCATAACGAATAGTCAGAACTTCAGAACTTTGGTGGTGGCAGAAGGCAGTGAACTGGGGGAGAATAACAAGCAGACATAAAGACACATTTAAAGAATGTTTCTTTATGTTTCACCACTTACAGTGGTGTGAAAAAGTGCTTGCCTCCTTCCTGATTTCTCATTTTTTTGTATGTTTGTCACACTTAAATGTTTCAGATCATCAAAAAAATTTAAATATTAGACAAAGATAACACAAGTAAACACAAAATTCAATTTTTAAATGAAGGTGTTTATTATTAACATTAAAAAAATCCAAACCTACATGGCCCTGTGTGAAAAAGTGATTGTCTCCCCTGTTAAAACATAAATTAACTGTATGAAGTAGACCAAATGATCCTCAAAAGCTAGACATCATGATGCGATCCAAAGAAATTCAGGAACAAATGAGAAACAAAGTGATTGAGATCCATCAGTCTGGAAAATGTTATAAAGCCATTTCTAAAGCTTTGGGACTCCAGTGAACCACAGTGAGAGCCATTATCCACAAATGGCGAGAACAAGGAACAGTGGTGAACCTTCCCAGGAGTGGCTGACCAACCAAAATTACCCCAAGAGGGCAGCGACGACTAATCAAAGAGGTCACAAAAGACCCCACAACAGCATCCAAAGAACTGCAGGCCTCACTTGCCTCAGTTAAGGTCAGTCTTCATGACTTCACCATAAGAAAGAGACTGGGCAAAAATGGCCTGCATGGCAGAGTTCCAAGACAAAAACCACTGCTGAGCATAAAGAACATAAAGGCTCGTCTCAGTTTTTCCAGAAATCATCTTGATGACCCCCAAGACTTTTGGGAAAATACTCTGTGGACTGATGAGACAAAAGTTGAACTTTTTGGAAGGTGTGTGTCCCATTACATCTGGTGTGAAAGTAACACAACATTTCAGAAAAGGAACATCATACCAATAGTAAAATATGGTGGTGGTAGTGTGATGGTCTGGGGCTGTTTTGCTGCTTCAGGACCTGAAGACTTGCTGTGGTAAATGGAACCATGAATTCTGCTGTCTATCAAAAAATCCTGAAGGAGAATGTCCGGCCATCTGTTGGTGACCTCAATCTGAAGCGCACTTGGGTTTTGCAGCAGAACAATGATCCAAAACGCACCAGCAAGTGCACCTCTGAATGGCTTAAGAAAAACAAAATGAAGACTTTGTAGTGGCGTAGTCAAAGTCCTGATCTGAATCAGATTGAGATGCTGTGGCATGACCTTAAAAAGGTGGTTTGTGCTAGAAAACCCTTCAGTGTGGCTGAATTACAGCAATTCTGCAAAGATGAGTGGGCCAAAATTCCTCCACAGCACTGTAAAAGACTCATTGCCAGTTACTGCAAATGCTTGATTGAAGTTGTTGCTGCTAAGGGTGACCCAACCAGTTATTAGGGTTTTTTTTTTTTTTTTTTTTGTTACTTATTTGTACCCGTAGGTAGACTTGGTTTCCAGTCTGGTGACAAGCCACCGGCTGCTGGTCGCTGTGTGCGCGAGCGCCCTAAACCTACATGTTTTTGGTGTGCAGGAGGAAACCGGAGAAATCCCGGAGTAAACCCGCGCAACACGGGGAGAACATGCAAACTCCACACAGTTCACTGTTGGTCGGGGGCTGGGATCGAACCCACGATCTCATGATCCCCGCGGTCCCCCGGCCGAGGGTAAAACTGTGCTGCCACAGTGCTAAACCACTGCGCCACCGTGCAGCCAGGTTTAGGGGGCAATCACTTTTTCACACAGGGCCATGTAGGTTTGAATTTTTTTCCCCCTTAATAATAAACACCTTCATTTAAAACCTGTATTTCGTGTTTACTTTTGTTATCTTTGTCTAATATTTAAATTTGTTTGATGATCTGAAACACCTTGGTGTAGTCTTTTTGGTGTACCCCTCCCCCAGGCCTGGCTCCAGGGTGGGGCCCCGGTAACCCCATACCGGGCGGGGTACACTGAATCCTTGATATACAATTTATCATGAGAGTCTGTTGGATCGTTCTTAGTCTGGCCCTTCACCCAGGACCAGTTTGTCTTGGGAGACCCTATCAGAGGCAAATTGCCCTGGACAACATAGCTCCTGGGATCACTGGGGCACGCAAACCCCCTCACCACAATAAGGTGACAATCCATGAGGGGGCAAACTGGAACCTATCAGATAAATAAGATCTAAACCACTGCAACGAAGTTCCATTTAGTCCAACATAGTGTTCTATCTATCAAGTAGAATATTATGATCGATAGTATCAAAAGCTGCACTAAGGTCTAAGGACAAGTACAGAAACCAGTCCATTATCAGATGCGATGAGGAGGTTGTTAGTGACCTTCGCTAAGGCTGTTTCAGTACTATGATGGATTCTAAACCCAGACTGAAACTCTTCAAGTAAACCATTCCCCAGCTAGCTAGCTCAGGGGAGCTAACAGCCCAGCTAGTAGCAACGGAGAAATTAGCCATGGAGCTAGGCCGGCGCCAAGCACAGAAGCTAGACACTACAGGCTACAAACTAGATAACACAGTGGAATCAGAGCCACAGGAGAGGGAGCCCATGTCCACTGAGAACAGCAAGCCAGCTGAAGAACACAGCACGGAGGGAGAGCAGGGAACGAACTCGGCTCAGTTTTCCCCGCAGCCAGAGTCAGAGCAGCGGGAGAGGGAGCGCGAGCATGCTGAGAGCCCCGAAAAGCAGCAGTGGCAGCCAGACATGAGCACAACATACGGCGCAGCACAGCGGAGCACTTTAGACGACACCAGAGATATACCGGACTGTTTCTGTACCTGAGACAAGCACGCAGAACCACCGGGAGCGCAATGACAATGCATGAAAACAAGAAAGGCGCCACCTCATGTCATGGACTGGGTTCAGGTTTGTGCCAGTGGGAGACCAGGAGGGCGACTGGCCGGGCCACAGCCAGCGAAACAGCGGGTGTCGCTGAGGATCGTGGTGAAGCCGAGGACAACGTGCTTTTGGCAGACTGACAATTCGGTTCAGTATGCGAACAGACTATGATGTGCCCAGGTGGCAGCTCCAGATGGCAAGGCTCCGCGGGAGTTGGCTACCACAGTATGGGACCTAGGCACCGGTGTCATGAAGATTAGCCCCGGGGGTCTGACAGCTCCAGGATGGAGGCCGCCACGAGCCCACTTCAAAGCTCCAGGGGTGTGTCCACTGTGGTGCCACTGCAGCCCCCCACCCCCAGTGGAAATACCCTTACCATGGAACTGTAAAAAAAAAAAAAAAAAAAAAAAAAAAAAAGACTGAAAAACTTTGTTGTCTGACTTGTTTAGTTAGGAGTGCGGCTAACAAATGTGGCAGAATAATCCACTTAGCCCGCTGGGTCTAGCGGCGGTCCACCCGCAGACCCTAGTTGTAAGTGGGAAAAAAAAACAACTGTGTTCTTTAAGATATAGTAAGGGGGTTGATTTGTTAAGTTATATATATTGTTTACATTTTTCTGAGGGGTGTGTGTGGTGTGTGAGCTTGGCTGCTGGGGCTCGCTGTAGCCAGTGTCGGGCATCAGAGGGGATGACGTCAGGCGGGCTACAGCTGCTGTATGTAATCCTGTTTTCCTGTAATAAAGTTCAGTTAGTTGTTTGGCATAAGATGGCTCACGGCTCATTCCATACATAACAGAGTCCAGTTTCTGCCTTTCTTTCCCGCTGTCCTCGCCCTGCGGTCTGAAACCCGGAGCGGCTGTGTCCCTGTCCGGGTGTGTTGCGCTCCCAACATCAGCGTTCCAACAGAGCCCAAGGTTGTCGCAGATGGTAAAATCCAGTTCATAATACAGGTCACAACTCAGGATATTATCCCCGTGTGTATCCACCAGGAAAACGAACACCGGGAGAGCTCTTGACCCGTAGCGAACCGCCAGCAACATGGTCCCTACCAAGCTGATGCGTGTGTGCCCGTAGCCATATAACTCCTTTGGATTCTTCTCAATAGGATGGTTAGGGAAGAATCTCTTAACTGAAACTCAATTCAGCACTGACCTCACAGTGGCAGTGTCCCACAGCAGCAGCAAGTCGACATCGTCCAACTTCACCATGCGCCACATGTACACAGAGCCTCTGGAGCTTACAGCGTGGATGGTGGTCATTGGTGGGTTTTTTGAGCTGGGTGGCTGGTCTGATGTGTGTCGTGATGATTGGCACACCTTGGAAAAGTGGTTGAGTTTGCCGCAGCGTCTGCATCACTGCCCCCGTCTAGGCAGGAACTTGCTCCCTCTCGGTGCTTCGGGGAGCCACAATTACTGCATAAACGGTGTCCCATGATGTCCCGTTGTCCTGTAATGTTCACCTCGACGTCCTCCAAGTGAGTCGCAGTGTTAACGGGTACTTGTGCTGGGGTTACTGCATAAGCTAGCAAGATTTGTTGTTGTGGCTCATCCAGTTATGATGTTAGCTTGTCAGCGGCTTCCAACTGGAATGGCAGCTCCACCACCTTCACTAGCGGTATGTTGTCGGGTGCCCTGATTAGCTTCTCCCGCAGCCATGGGTTGCTGGTGTGCTCCGCTAACTGGTCCCGCACCATTTCATCCTCCAAACAGCCAAACTCACGTGCTTGCTGGCGGTGTGAAGTGTCCGGCCAGCAGCGCGATGCATTCCTGATATGTGTCCACTTGTCCGAAAGTGTTAAATATCCGCTGACCCTCGGCACCCAGGCAGTGAAGTTGAATCACTCGTAGTCTCAGTTTACCATGTCTTCCTAGGTCCATTGCCGCCGAATCGGTGCGGAACAACTCAATCCAACGGGGCCATGGAATGGGAGCCTTGCCTGGGGTCGTGAGGAACAGTGGAGGTGATGCCAGACACGCTTCCATCTTTGGGAAAATGATTAGTTTTCCTCCAGAAGATCAAGTTTTCTCCTCATCGCCAATTGTTATGTCTGGAAATAGGACAGCGGCGGCATGAGCTGTACTGAGCGATAACTTTATTATATACAGACACAGGTGGTACACGTGTCAGGGGGCAATAGCTATAAGCTAGCACTAAAGTGCTACAGGTTGTAGTTGACTTGGAGGCAAGGCGCCAAAGAGGACAATTCCCGCCAACAGTCCCCCTAAGTAGGCACAACATAATGACGTCACCCTGCCTGCGTCCTCACGTCCGCGCTGCCTGTCTGCCAATTTATCAATATCTATCACTTGCCACTGTGGGGACATTAATCAGCTAATCAGATATTAGTTTGTTTTTGTAACTAAGGAGGCAAAAATGCTTTCTGAAATTATTTAGTCAATCAGAAATCAGTTTACATTTGTTGCTATGAAAAATTCCCTATCTCCTTGCATTGAAGGAAAACAAATGGAAGGAGGCGAACCTTTAACCATTCACAGTCCGTCTTTTGACAATGTCCCTGTATCGATGCATTTCAACGCTGAATACTACTGGTATGTATGGATGGGTTCTGATCAGCACTGTTTGCTAATGAGTTTAGGAAACTACAATTTGAACACCAGCTTTGGATAAAAACAGTACAAGGCCTTCACCTAAACTGGACATAAGAAAGAAGTCAGGATGCAGCTGAACCGCACTCAGGAGGATACCTGGACAAGTGGAGCTAACCAGCTTAGCAACGCTAGCCTGCATTTTGCAACCATTGAATTAAAACTGGATTTGATGACATGAAGCTTTATCTAGATCCATGTAAAGACATGGTAACCGGTGAGTTAAAATCTGTTTCTCTCCTCTATGTATCTATGCCTGTATGCCTTTTCATTTTCAGCTCTTTAAATGATTGTGGAAAATATTTTTCATTGCTGCTCCATTTGACTAATGAACAACACCTAATAGGATCAATAACACTGCATAAAACTGTTCATGTTCATCTTTCCTTTATGATATGGATTTAATCTGATGTCTGATCTCAGCACTTGCTGAGTACAAGAAGTACCCAAACGAGGAGAATCTCCAGATTCTCAGGGCTGCGAGAAGCAAAGTTCAACAGACTGCTCGGCGCTGTGCCAACGAGTACTGGACTCAGCACAGCCAAGACATTCAAACCGCTGCCATAACAGGGAACATCCGTGGTATGTACGATGGCATCAAGAAAGCACTTGGTCCGGCCCAGAGCAAGACGGCCCCCCTCAAATCGTCCACTGGGGAGATGATCACAGAAAAGAACAAGCAGATGGAGAGATGGGTGGAACACTACTCCGACCTCTACTCCAGACAGAACACCGTGACACCGTCAGCCCTTGATGCCATCGACTGCCTGCCATCCATGGACGAACTTGACACCGAGCCAACCATCGACGAACTCAGCAAGGCCATTGATAGCTTGGCCGCTGGCAAGGCACCCGGCAACGATGGCATACCCCCGACCTGATCAAGCACTGCAAGACCGCCCTACTGCTGCCATTGCATGACGTCCTCTGCCAGTGCTGGAAGGAAGGTGCCGTACCACAGGACATGAGGGACGCCAAGATCATCACCCTCTACAAAAACAAAGGGGAGAGAAGCGACTGCAACAACTACAGGTGCATCTCCCTCCTCAGCGTTATTGGCAAAGTCTACGCATGAGTTGTTCTCGTTCGTCTACAGAAGCTTGCCGAACGTGTCTACCCCGAGTCTCAGTGTGGCTTCCGCACTGAGCGATCAACGGTAGACATGGATATTCTCCATCCGCCAACTCCAGGAGAAATGCAGAGAACAGAACATGCCCCTGTACGTCGCCTTCATCGACCTCACCAAAACATTCAATTTGGTCAGCAGAGAGGGCCTTTTCAAGATCCTGCCAAAGATAGGATGCCCACCAAAGTTGCAAAGTCTCATCGAATCGTTTCACACCAACATGCAGGGGATAGTGCAGCACGACGGCAACGTCTCAGAGCCATTCAACATACGCAGCAGAGTGAAACAGGGCTGTGTACTTGCACCAACCCTCTGTGGGATTTTCTTTGCTATGCTCCTGAAGCATGCCTTCAGCACAGCAACAGAGGGAATCTACCTGCACACAAGACAGGCTTTTCAACCTCTCCCGCCTGAAAGCCAGAACCAAAGTACGCAAGGCTCTAATCAGAGACATGCTGTTCGCAGACGACGCTGCAGTCACAACCCACACACAGCAGGAGCTTCAGACCCTGATGGACCACTTCTCCCAGGCATGCAAGGACTTCGGGCTTACCATCAGCCTGAAGAAGACTAACGTCTTGGCGCAAGGCATGGAAGCACCACCAACCATCACCATTGACGACTATGAGCTGGAGGTCGTGAATCAGTTCACGTACCTGGGGTCCACGATCAGCAACAACCTCTCCCTTGATACAGAGATCGACAAGAGGATTGGAAAATCAGCCTTCACACTCGCTCGCCTCACCACACGAGTGTGGGAGAATCCCAAACTCTCTGTCAAGACGAAGATGGCAGTGTACAATGCCTGCGTCATCAGCACACTGCTCTATGGGAGTGAGACGTGGACAACATACGCCTGGCAGGAAAAGAAACTGAACTCCTTCCACTTGCGCTGCATTCGCCACATCCTGGACATATCCTGGCAGGACAAAGTGCCCAACACAGAAGTTCTGTCCCGCGCCGGCCTTCCCTCCATGTTCACTCTACTCAGGCAGCGCAGGCTCCACTGGCTAGGCCACGTTCACCGTATGGAGGATGGCAGAATCCCCAAAGACGTCCTCTACGGAGAACTGGCGACTGGCAGGAGAGACGTTGGCCGCCCACAGCTGCGCTTTAGAGACGTCTGCAAGAGAGACATGAAGGCCCTGGAGATCAACACAGAGCGCTGGGAGGACCTCGCAACGGACCGCTCCAAATGGAGAGGCACCCTGACCAGACAGCTCAAGGCGGGTGAAGAGAGACTGACTGCTGCAGCAGATGAAAAAAGGACCCGCAGGAAGAACCGCCACAGACCCAGCAGCACGGAGACCACCCACAAGTGCGACCTGTGTGACAGGGACTGCCATTCGCGCATCGGCCTGTTCAGCCACAGGCGGTGCTGTTCCAGCAGAGTAGACGTTTAGGATTCTCTTCCATGGTCATCATAGACCGACGGAGGCCAACGACGACGACGATAATCTGATGTGCAGTGATACAAAGAAAATGTCCCGTATCCACAATCAAAATGTCTGCTGAGACATGATCCAGTCTTTCAAATTCCTTTTGGAGATCAAAATCCATTTTTACCTCCGCCAGGCCGCAGGCCAGGAGGTTATGTTTTTGCCAGCGTTTGTCTGTTTGTTTGTCTGTTTGTCTGTCTGTTGGTTAGCAAGATAACTCAAAAAGTTTTGGATGGATTTCGATGAAACTTTCAGGCGTTATTGGAAATGGTACAAGGAAGAACTGATTAAATTTTGGGGATGAGCCGCATCACCGTCTGGATACAGGAATTTTTTAAAGGATTCTTTAACATTGTGAGATACGACCATTTTCAACATGTGTGCAGGCGCAATGGAGGGCGCTGGTTGTCATGTCTGATGAACACAAACTCCGCGTTCTTCAAAGTTTTAGGCACAAAAGCACGCGGAAAACAGTGGTGGGCCGGGCCCAGCAGCGTGCCTGTGTTTGCGCTACGCTGCAAAAGCTGAGACGGGCAGCTGTCCGGCGCCGGATTATTTGGCAGAAATTCCCCAGCCAGCCATAGTGGCTGCGCAAAAACAAGCCCTCTGCCGGGACAGCTTCCAAATCCTCTTTTGCTGCAGAGCGCAACCCCAATATAAAACCCACGGCAACCTGTCTACCCAATTTGCATCCGTCAGTGAAGCCCTGAGTGCTGCTTTCAGTGATCTATGAAAACGCTTGCATAACCCATTGGCCTGTGGGTTGTACGCGGTTGTGCGATGAATTGCAACGCCCGCAGCCTGGGAGTTTGCAGATGGAGGAGATGGACACAACACCAACACTTCAGTTTATTACCTCCGCTAAGGAGGTAATGCTTTTACTACTGAACCACTAATCCTATCATTGTGAATCCAATTGCTAGTCATATGTTTTCATGGTCAAGGAATCTGAAAACGCACACATAAACACTGTATGGGGGGAACTGTGGCGCTTGGCGGAGGTCTGTGCTCTCCGAGTGCTTTTCTAGTTGAATAATCTTTATCCAGGTAGCAAGTAAATGTGTTTTAATTTCAGTGGCTCACAGTCTCAGCTGTCTGATGGAAAGTGACTGTTATCACATCTTCATTTTGTAACAACGTATCTGGCAATCAGCTGGTTTAATTCTTGCTGGGTCACAAACTGTCCAGATGCATACCTGTGCTTGAAATCCAGCCATGGCTGTTCAGAATGCAGTAGATCCACTTCACGGTGTTGTTAGCATAGCTAGCCATTACTTAGCACTAGCTTTGTCGGAGCTTGTTGCTGTTTTCAGGTGCTTATGTCTCAACTGGCACTTTAGTTTGCAGCCCACCAGTATGCTTTTGTCCATAACCGTGACAAAGGAAAAATGAGATAAGATAAGATAAGCCTTTATTAGTCCCACAATGGGGAAATTCCAGGATTGCAACAGCACAGGGATAGCAACACTCAGAGCAATAATTTAGAAGATAAGAAAATAAGAGCAGTGAATATACATATGTACACATAAATATATAAATATATATACACAGTGTGGAACATTGTAGCTAGATGCAATAAACAGCATAACCGTCTACTTAGTTATCCTACAGTACATAGTATGAATATGTACCCATACATATTGTCACCCTCCGTAGCGACTGATATAATAATATAGTATATAATTAATATAAATAATATGTCTATTTCCACAAAAACAAAGTATCTTCATCTTTTCCCAGCAGGAGCAAACTCTGTTTGTGGCTGCTGGCAGCAGCAGTGAAGAGGCTCTTTGCAACAGGTCACGTGCATCAGCTATGTAGGGTCAGTTTGTATTTATTTGCACTAAAAATATCTATCATATTAATCAAATGAGTAACGAATAATGCATCTGATCAAATTTAAGTAACTAACGCATTACTGAATTTTTAAACAGTAATTTTGTTACACAGCAAATCACTACAAAGGTAGTGTAATGCATTACTTCCAATGCTTTACTCCCAACATTGGTAGTAACTAACGAGACACATAACTCTTACATAACACATTAAATCATATCTAACTGGACCAAGTGACATCAAATCAACAAATGGCACTTTTACAAATACTTGTAACACTTTTATAAATACTTGCAATGCCAAGGTTGTCATAGCCAGGAGCGGCACTGGGGTTAAGCTCCCAGTGCTCATAAAATGCTCCTTACGGCGTGCGTCTCGAAAAGCCTCTGACAACTAAGTCCAACTCCTAGCCTGCCCGTGTGGTTTAGTCTCTAAGCCCGGCGGAACTGCTTTTACTAATAGGAGAAGGGGCGAGGGCGGATCTCTGGCGCCTTAAAACCAGATGCTTCGGGTAGATGGTGGCTCGTCAACCTGGGAAGGTAGCCCATCTAGGGGAAGGTAAACCCTGATTTCAAACCTCCGCTGCCTTGCGGCACACCCGGTCACAGGAAAGGCTTCGGGAGTCAACCCTGAGGAAAAATCCGGAGTCGGAGCCCCTAAGGCAGTTCTCTGTTGTGCTCAACATCGTTCTGGCAGCTCCTGCGACGGCGCTGGTGCCAAACTATAGCAGCCCTGCTGTTCCTTTGGATTCATCAGTGACGTGGAGAGGGGGGACATGCTGCATGGGTAACATCTTGTCCTCCATATCTTCCTGCCCAGGCTTGAATCCTACCAACGCCCAACGCTGGAAGGTAGAACACCGGTGCGCATCGGCCTGTTCAGCCACAGGTGGTGCTGTTCCAGCAGAGTAGACGTTTAGGATTCTCTTCCATGGTCATCATAGACCGACGGAGGCCGACGAACGAACGAACATTCCTTTTAATTTAATTATTTTGGCTTTTTTGTCGAAGTGTCCTTGAGCAAGACACTGAACCCCCACTTGCTCCTGGTGGGTCAGGCCAGCGCCTGTGTATGGCAGCTCTGCCACCATCAGTGTGTGAATGTGTGTGTGTGTATGGGTGGATAGCAGGATTTGTATAGTTGTTGGTGCTGGGGTCAGGATGTATTGTCAACTTTTCTTGGTCAGATTTTATCATGCTGAGTGAGGCTGGTGTAGTGTTGTCTTGACTAGCGTTTTGGTCAGCACAGTGATGTTTTCTTGGGGCTTTGCAAGAGCTGCATTTAATATCTGTGAAGCTAAAGACTTGGGGTCCTCGCAAGTATAGGTGTGTGTACTGTCCATGAGTAATTTGCCTCCTCAGTGGGATCACCCACGAGCCGCTACTGGTGATGTCATCATACCAGAGAAGATGATCAAGCTTGACTATCTAGAGGAAGTGAAGGTTTCCATAAGTGAACCTACTAATTTTGTGTGGACCCACTGTCTCTCTTGAGGTGGCTTGTCCCCATGCTTTCTGTTGCCTGAGGGTCTCCTGCCCTACGGGTCTCCCCAGGCTCCTCTGTGGTCGGCGCTGCCCCTGCACCATTGTGAGCTTGTTCCCACTGGTCCTTCCCAAGGATCAACGGGTGGCCATAGGTGGCTGTCTGGGTGCTTGTTGGAGGCAGGTGAAAAGACCCACAGCAAAACTGGCTTGAGTGGCTCCTTCCTGGCTGACTTGCCTCATGCCTCCAGGTAGCCAGCTCTCTTCTCCCACCTCCAAATTGAGTACAGTGTGTTTAATGAGTCACTGATTTATCTTTAAACGAGTAAAAACTGTCTCATTTAACTAATCTGAAGTGTTCTCACACACTTTTTTCTATGATGGTAATAACAGCTTACGTGCATAATAATTTTAAAAAACAACATAGTACTGTATATATTAGTGGTGTTGGCGTTATTGCGTTAATCGTCCGTTAATGCTTGACCGCTGTTAACAGCGACAAATTTTGTGATCGCGGTTAACCACAGTTAACAACAGAAAGTGCGAACAGTACTGTTTTGGTCTGAACTGCACTCCATACGGAGCTATGCAGACATTGTGAAGTCAAACAAGCTGGATCACTACCATGGAAATTCCCAAAATGCTGACATGTTTAAGTTTACATCATTATCTGCTGGAGCTCTCACCTGAATAATTGTCACAGCCGCCTCCAAAACTTCGCCTGGATGTCGGTTGTTCTTCTTTGGCAGCTGGCTAGCAGTAAACAGCTACGTGCTACGGGTGTAGCGGCTGCCAGCAGCTGAGGACAGACACTCACCTGTTTCAACTTCATACTTTTGGGTCCAACTATCGGTAGGTGAGTAGCAGTCTAAAATTCTCAAGCTGTGTTCGTAATGTCCACTCACTCCCACGCCCTGTTTTTGCTGCGTGGTGGGTGACGTCATGTGCGAGATAGTTGTCTGTTTATGTTTACAATTTTTCTATTAAAAGGGAAACTGTGTCTGTTGTGGCACACGAGGTCCATTGATTTGTGTTCAGCTGGTGGATGTTTGCTGTGCGAGTGTAGTTGTGTTGCAGTGACGTTACTGGGCCCTGGTATTCCGTTGTTTTTTTGTACATGTGGTCGTACTTTTGAGGATTTTCTGGAGAATATTCTGGATAGTTTTGTCATTAAGGGTATGTTGAGTGCTTTAATAAACCTGCAGGTGAAGAAAGCAAGCATATTTGTCCACTCCCATGTTTATAACGGTATGAGAAACTTGAAAAATTACCAGCTTAAGGTGCACTGTATCTGAATGGAAAAAACACAAGATTAACGCGTTATTAATCGCGATTAACTCAACATTCCAAAAGATTAATCGCAATTAGAAATTTTAAGCGTCCAACACCACTAATATGTTTGTGATTCTCAAAATAGAAAACTGAATACCGTCCTCAGTATCCTTAGTACTTTTGAGGCAACACATTTCCACCATATATAAAGCAAATATAAAAATGCAGAGCTATCCCTTTTCAAGTGTAAGAGTTCATATGGGCATGGGCATAAGAAGCTGCCATTGATCTACGTCTCCATCTGACAGATTGATGACAAAAAAAAAAAAAAATGAAGACCGATGCTATGTCACTCCTCACCAGCTGGTGGTGCTCTCTACCTAAAAACCATCCACCCTAATGCAACTCCGCTTTACAGGGGGAGAAACTGGAAGAGGGAAAAAAAAAGGGAGGAAAAGGGAATGAGTAGTTTGGAGGCCTGCCAATCATGATGAAAAACCACTGCAGAACTAATCTATTTCCATGCCCATCTTAATCCACAAACACAACGATGGCATCATTTAATCACAAAATCATCATCACCATCACCTCCACCATCCTCCTCTCCCTCACACCCCCTCCTCCCCCTCAGCTGCATTAATAATGTATTTAAAAAAAAAAATAAGAGCTCATGATTAAGAGCAGATTAGCACGCCTTCAGACGGACATACAGACAGGCGGTGATGGGTTTTGTTAACACGGGGGTAACACTGGGTGTCAGTTATGTGTGCCTGACATTACATCAGCGTTATCCTCCCGCCGCTCGTGTTATCGCTCCTGGCTTAGAGTTTTAGGGGGACTTTTAACAGCAGCACTGCTTAAGAGCTTAGAGCAAATGGATGGATGGGTAGATGGACGGATGGAGATCAGGCACACTCACACACATTCAGAGATCAGTGTCACTCACACAGCTTCAACACCAAAGCCTGATTTGCTTTGTGGTAAAAGCTGTTTTATTTCTCTCTGGTGTTGTAATGGAGATGCTCCGCTGTCACTCGGCACTTGAAGTCTCATTTTTGTACTGAATAAGAGAAAAATATGCCATTTTTGTGCTCAGTTAGTTCTGTTTCTGGCTATAAAGCAGAGTACACAAATGCAAAGGGTCCATCACCCAGTGAGGCCTCCAGGCTGCATGGTCACCCTCAACGGGAGGGGGAAGAGTTACAGTTATATTCCACCCTTTCTTTTCTCGTAAACTTAACTTTTTTCAGGAATTTGTCACTTTTTTTCTTGTAAATTTGCATCTTTTTCCTCATAAATTTGGAACTTTTCCTCATGAATTTGTCATGTTTTCTCGTTAATTTGCAGTTTTTTCTAATAAATTTGCAAGTTTTTTCTCATGAATTTGTGACTTCTTTCGTCTAAATTTGTGACTTTTTCTCATAAATTTGCAGTTTTTTTCTTACAAACTTGTAAAAAACTATGTCATAAGTTTGCTACTTTTTCCTCACATTTTGACCTTTTTTCCTCATGAATTTGCACTTTTTTTCTTATAAATTTCCAGCTTTTTTCTCATAATTGTTCAGCTTTTTTCTTATAAATTTGCAAGTTTTTTCTCATGAATTTGTGACTTTTTTTCTTCTAAATGTGTGACTTGTAGATTTACATTTTCTCATAAAATTGCCATTTTTTTCTTGTGAATTTGCAACTATTTTTCTCATAAAGTTGACTTTTTCTTGTAGACTTGTCACTTTTTCTTGAAATTTCTCAAATTTGTCATTTTTTTCTTGCAAATTTTCAACTTTTTTCTTTGTAAATTTGCAGCATTCATTATTCTATGTAATAGTTTATTTCTTTCTGCTTATCTAAACAGGGACTCAAGTTTATTACTTAAAGTTTTTGTTGGAAAGGAGATTTTTTATTTTAAAAAGAGTTTGAATTCCTCCCAATACAAAAAGAGGAGCCCCTCCATACACAATTTTTGTCCCCCCCCCCCCCCCAAAAAGGCTAGAAACAACCCCGTGCTGTAGTATTTCCTTCTTTGAGTCATACTGAATCCTGTCTGTTCACCCTGGGCCGGTTCCTGTGGGTGTAGCATGTCGTTGTTTTGCAGGTGGGAACATTTCGCCATGGAATGCAGGACACCTACTTATTATTCAGCATGTCTGTGTGTGCATCAAATGGAGACGTGGGTCCTGACGGTGAGTAATGTTCTCCGGGCCTGGCGGCTGGCACTGCTCTGCATCCCTGCAGGTGGGACTGAGTCACAAACTCACGCATGCCCGTACGCACGCATGCACGCACACTCTAAAACACACATATGCGGTGCCACCCATTTTCACGCTGACCACCTTGGTGTGCCAGCCCAACAGCTATGGCAGCCAACTGGCCGGTGAATAACTGTCTGTCTGTCTGCGGAGCGACGACGGCACATACCGCCACAGCAGACAGACTGAGGTTCTTTCTGTCTTTAAATCTGGTTTGTCCTTTTCTCTCTCTCACACATACGCACGCGCACACACACACACACACACACACACACACACACACACACACTCGCAGTCATTCTCTCATTACTCACACACGTCTGACACATCCCTGTCAAATGCCAATTCATATTAAGGTGGAGAAAAGGTAGCTTTCTCTCTGTTCGCTGTTTATTCTGCTTCTTTGCCTGTTTTATCCTCTCACATTGATCTTTGCGGTACAGTAAAGTGGACTTATGTTTTCTGCAATTTTCTGTCTTGTGTTTACAGTGTTAGAATTATGAATATTAATGCAAAATAAAGCTAGGATAATTAATGCATTTTCAGTTAATGTGGACCTGTCAGGTTACACCCTGAGGTGGTGCCTGCACTGGCTTGTCTCAGCAGCTGGTCAGCTTAAAAGAAGAGTAGGTCTTGTTTTTCAGGGTATTAATTTGCAAAGTTTACACAACACTAAAGTGATCCTCTCACACTCAGGGGACTGAAGTGCACTACATCTTGCACACACACACACGCACATTTGATGCAATACTCCTTGACTGGCACAGCTCACTCAAGAACATGAGAACAAGGAGTTTCTCAGAGTGAGGGGAGGAAAACAAAGTCCAGCAGGCCACTCACTCTGGTTTGGATCATCTAATTCATCATTAAGGGCAGAATTACTGCAGGTTCTCTGGAAATCAATGGAGAATTTCTCTGTATTTTCATGTGCTGGGATAATTAGAAAAATTACCTTAAGTAGAAGCATTGGTTTCCTCTCTGACTATTTCAAAATAAAAGAGAAAATGTGACAATAAAAAAATCAAAAATTGTCGTTTGATGAATACATGCAATTAAAAGATGCAAATGTATACTTTTTCACCGATTCTTTCTCACAAGTTAGTAATTAATCACTATTAATTATAGAAAAATGTGGGATTAATTAGTTACAATGCATGCACAGCCCTAATACTAACGATACATGTCCACTGGATCTGTTGTTTTGCCACTTCCTATTCAGCTTTTATGTGAAACACAATGCAAAGTATTTTGCTCTGGTGTGGTGAGATTTGGGCTGCAGTGTGGTGAGTTGCCCATACTTCACATTTGCATAAAGTTGAAATTTTTAAATTTGATACAAATAAGGTCCGGGCACCCAGCATCATTTGCAGCAATGTCATCCTGAATGTTTAAACCAGCAGTTTTTGGTGTCATATAACAGTGGATTCATTAACTACACCTACTATTTCTCGCCTTAAATGTTGTTAGAAACACTTTTCGCTGGTTTATTTTAAAGATATCAGACAGACGTTTAACTTACAATCCTCCATGTTACCTGGGAGCTTCAGTCCGTGGAAGACCACCCACAGCTGGTTCCACTGAACAGTCAGGGGCAGCCAGTGTGTTCTCAGCAGTAGGATGAATGAGTCTTTCCTCCTGAACAGAGCTGTTTGACTATTGGTTTTCCAAAATGTCAATTATTTTCTGTCACTCCACTTGGTTATGCATATCCCCGCACTGCAACGCATCCCCGATGCAATGCCTTCCGACAAAAAAAAAAACGGCCCAGTGAACACATAACATGAACCTGGGCAAGTTTTGCCAAGTGTTTATTGCTTCTCTTGGCTTTCCATTTCCATCATCATTCAAAACCTCACTCTAGCAACCCAGAAGTGAATCATAAATGTTAGGATGAAGAAAAAGTTGAACACTCAGATTTTAACTCCAGTCTCCAACGTGGGAATGCTATTTTTTTTTGTCCCACCCACCACTGCACTTGGATTTGAGTGCTTTGACCTCACCGTCTTTGAGACAGTACATTGCCATTTTCGAAAGTGAGGAACTACCGTCCGTTTTTATGTATAAACTATTTGCTTCTTGCCAAGTTGTTTTTGTTACTCTTTCAGCTTTATTTATTTATTTCAGAATGCTAGAAACTATCAGACAATATTTCCAAGTATGCTCCTTATTTTGTTGACTTAAGTTTTACCATATATCTGCCATGCTGCATAAGTGGTTTACTGTTTTTCATTTCATCAAAATGCTGCACCACATTTGAGGTTACCCTTAAGATTGATTAAACCTGCCTACTGGTGCCCAATTAATTAATAATGAATTAATTAATTGCACTCAAGTAAACTTTCACTAAATTGTAATTTACTCAGTAGTTTTATTGTTGTATAATTCTTAACTTTAACTTAACATTTATGAAAAAATGGACATTTGCTCAAATAAACATGGTTATACTCTGAGGTACTTTTGATTTCACTGATCTGAAAACTGGTCCACTGCTTGCTGTGGACGGTTTGGATTTTTTTTCTCAGACTAACACATAAGAGAAAAGCTGACAAATTCATGAGTAGAAAGTTGCACATTTATGTGAAAAAAGTCCCAAATTTATCACAAAAACAAAGAAAATATAAGAAAAAAGTCATAAATTTGTAATAAAAATGTTGAAAATGTATGATCAAAAAATTACAAGTCAGATTTTTAGTAGTTTCTTACTAAAGTAATATTTAATTAATGACTATTCTTGCTTTTACATGAATAATAATATCACAGGCACTTTTACTTAGATTCAGTTTTTGGCTACTCTGCCCAGCTCTGACAAAATACAATAAATAACAACACAATAAAACACTGTTAATAAAAAAAAAGTACAATAATAACTGCAAAATACATTCTACACTAACTTACTGGCATCCAGCTGCAGGAAAGTTTCTAAAACAGTGCATCCATTTATATCTCCCATAAATATTATATGAAGTCACAGATAGAATTAAATAAATTTAATTATGCTATTTAAACTTGTTTATTTGTTGAAACTGAATTTCTTAAAGCAATAAAGTCTTAATCTATTTAGACCAAGTAATCTGAAATCAAAAAAATTATAAGTTGCCTTTTGGTTATTTTTGCTTTTATTCAGCAAACACTTGATTATTACTCTGTCATATTATCAGTTGATTTGATGCTTATTTCTTTATATTGTATTATCTCCTGGAAGAGAAACTGTGGAGGTGGAGGTATACACTGGGAAGAAGTGGAAGAAAAGTCAGTAGAAGCAAGACAGAATATGTGTATGAATGAGAGGGAGGCAGCTGTAATGGTAAAAATGCAAGAAGTAGAGCTAGTGAAAGTGGATTAGTTTAAATACCTGGGGTCAACCATCCAAAGCAATGGACAGTCCACACAAGAGGTGAAGAAGAGAGTGCAGGCAGAGTGGAGTGGGTGGAGCGGAGTGCCAGGGGTGATTTATAACAGCTAGAGTGAAAGGGAAGATTTACAAGATGGTAGAGACCTCCTATGATGTTTGTTTTGGAGACGGTGGCACTGACAAAAAGACAGGAGGTGGAGCTTGAGGTGGAAGAGTTGAAGATGCTAAGATTCTCTGGGGGTAGCTGTGGCGCAGGTGTAGTGTGGCCGACTACTGATCGGAGAGTCAGGGGTTCGATTCCTGCTCCGTCTGCTGTCTGCATGTCGAAGTGTCCTTGAGCAGGACGCTGAACCCCCAGTTGCTCCTGGTGGGTCAGGCCAGCGCCTGTGTATGGCGGCTCCGCCACCATCAGTGTGTGAATGTGTGCGTGAATGGGTGGATAGCAGGATCTGTAAAGCACTTTGGTCATCTCGAGATGAGTAAAAACGCTATATAAGTGAACGCCATTTACCATATGGGGTGACTAGGAGGGACAGAATTAGAAATTAATGTATTCACCTGATCTCACTCAAACTAGTATGAATAATATGGTTTCACACTCATTACAATTTATACTAAAAATGTAATAACTTGTGATTTCAACTCTGCTGAATTCTCATGTAGAGGAAGCTCGGGTTTGCATCAACTCCTGTCTGTTCACAGTCACGCTGCGTTCACTTTTCACTTTTAAATACACATTTTTATGGTGGTTAGGATGAGGGAAATGTTAGGCGTTTACTCCCCTAATGGTTACATGTTGGCTGGGCACTCTCCTCCTCAACATTTTCACATTTAATATTTCCTGCATAAATGCTTTATGCTTCTCAAAGGTGTAAAACCTTATTGTTTATGGTAAGACTGGGCTCATATATCAGTGACAGCTCAGGTGAGCTCAGACATGTGCAGAGGGGGGATAGTGGATACACTGGACAAAGGATGTTGAAGATGGAGCTGCCAGACAGGAGGAAAAGAGGAAGACCACAGAGAAGATTCACGGATGTAGCGAAGGAGAATATGGAGAGGGTTGGTGTTACAGAAGAGGATGCAAGGGCTAGGGTGACATAGAGGCAGATGATCTTCTGTGGCGACGCCTAAAGGGAGCAGCTGAAAGGAGAAGAAGAAAAGCATATATTTCCCTCTTATTCACACGCCCACCTAACACCATTAATCCCCTCTTGATGACTCTCTCTTCAACCGTACAAGCATCACAAATTGACATGGTAAATGACCGCATCACAACACTTAACTGGTAAGTCTATCCATCAGCTGTTAAGTCATGGTTTTACAGTGAACTGTGGGTATCTGTGTGTGTGTGTTAACTGTGTGCGGCTGAGCCTTTTAGTGTGTGTGTGTGTGTGTGTGTGTGTGTGTGTGTGTGTGTGTGTGTGTGTGTGAGTGTGACGGCCTTTTCCATCATTTGCTAATCAGATATCATAATTTGCTCCAGCAGAATATTGAAATATGTCTGCTGGTATTTGTATCACTCCATCATGGTTGAGTAAATGACGATGTGACAGGCATGAATAACCCACCAGACGTGATGTGACAGTGTGTGTGTGTGTGTGTGTGTGTGTGTGTGTGTGTGTGTGTCTGTGTCTGTGTTTAAGTGTATTTTAATGATGTTCTGTGGAATCTGCGATGTATGGCTGCCTCTGAGCGCAGATAAAACAGTTAAACACAGTAATTGCCATTTACTCTCAGCTGGGCCTGCATTCCCAGGGGAGATCGCGGCACTCAAGGAACACACACACGTCTTATTTCGGAGAATTTACACAGCACCTCCTCTGTGTTCTTTGTGTGTGTGTGTTTTCCCAAACCTGTATGCTGCAGCCGCACCATCATCCATAACATGCCCAGACTTCTTTTTTTGTGAGGTGGTGGTGGTGGTGGTGGTGGACCTGGGTTGGCTTCCGTTGTCTTTCCCAGAGGTTAGTAGAGTCACCAGAAAATGTACTCAGGTAAAAGTTGCCTCATCTTGTGAAATAATTACTCAAGTGTAAGTAAGAGTACTATTTGATTAAGTGTTGCAACATGTCTATGAAAAAGGTTACAAGAGTAGTGAGTAAGAACTATTCTTGTCAATAAATAAAGTTCTTCTTGTAAATATGTAACTTTTTCTTTTACATTCAAGACATTTTTCTTATTTAAATTTAACCTTTATTTATACAGGGTAGTTCCATTGAGAGGCAACCTCCCTTTTTCAAGGACATCCTGCTCACATTCGCAGTTACAGATTCACATCTGGAAGCTGCCCAGTACAACCATAGACCACTGTGGCCACTGAGCAGCTCCGCTGGAGCAGTTGGGGTTCAGGGCCTTGCTCAAGGGCACCACAGTGGGGTTAATTTTTTTTTTTTTTTTGTTACTTATTTGTACCCGTAGGTAGATTTGGTTTGCAGTCTGGTGACAAGCCACCGGCTGCTGGTCGCTGCGTGCGCGAGCGCCCTAAACCTACATGTTTTTGGTATGCGGGAGGAAACCGGAGAAATCCCGGAGTAAACCCGCGCAACACAGGGAGAACATGCAAACTCCACACAGCTCACTGTTGGTCGGGGGCTGGGATCGAACCCACAATCTCATGATCCCCGCGATCCCACGGCCGAGGGTAAAACTGTGCTGTCACAGTGCTAAACCACTGCGCCACCGTGCAGCCGACTGACTAATGAGGGTGGGGCAAGCACCACTATGTTATCTGTTCCACCCAGACCTGATCCTGCCAATCCAGGGATTGAACCAACGACCCTCTGCTCACCAGTCCACATCCCTGACCATTAGGCCACCACTTCTTGAATGAAAATACAAATTTGTGTCTTTTAACTCATAATTGTGGCGGCCATCTCCATCTCCATTTCTGTGACCCTAGGTCACGCAGCTACTATAAGTAATAAAAGCTATAGCGGGGGGGGGGGGGGGGTCAGTCCTCTGGTAGCTCTGTGTGTTAACTTTCCTTTTCCCCATTCTATTATGTTCAGTACCAAAGCTAGAAGGTGGAAAGTATTATTTTTGTCAGGTCTTTGATATGACCCGGCTCAGGCATGAACCCAACCTCCTGGCCCTGGTGCGGATACTCTACCACAAGGCCACCACTTCAGTTTCCAGTCCACTTTTTCTTGTAAATTTGTGAATTTTTTCATAGAAAAAAGTATATATAGTCATGTGAAAAAAATTTGGACACCCAAATAAAGTTTTTTTTATTAAGAAATGTTCACATATCTATTTCTAACCTTGTTTTTGTTTTTTTTTTGCATTTTTTTAAAATTTATTTTAGCCATTTTAAGTGGGAATGAATGTGGGGGTGTCCTAAAAAGATGGGGGGTGTCCTAATTTATTCCTCACTATTTGTTTAGAAATACATTTTACAGAAAATTTGAAAAAAGACGAATTCATTTGCAATTGTTCAGTTGTATTACGTGAATCTCCCAGTATTTTTAACATTGATATTAAATATCCATATGTCCAAATATGTTAAACACACAAACTTATACAGGGTGTCCTAATTTTTTCGCATGACTGTATATAATTCCTTTCTTGTTAATTTGCAACTTTGCACTCTGGGAGGTTGCACTCATAAGGTGCATTCAGACCAAACGCAAAGCGAATTTTTCACACATTGCGTATATGTAAAGCTAATGTAAACGTGAAAAACACACAAATTTGTGCATTTACATCCAAGGGATAACGCCAGCTAGTATTCAGCCATGAGATTTTGCCATCACCGGAGTAAACGTGTCAACACTGGAGAGTGCACTAGTTTGAAAATGAGACTGCCACTCACCTGCAGACAAATGGATCGGGAGCTCTGAAGCTGACACGGAGTGCCTGTTGTTTGTCAACCCATGCACTGTTAGGTATTTCCCCATGCTAGCATGGCGGCAAACAGACAGCACGGACATGATGTCAGATGCACGGGTGACATCAGCAAGGTGTGCCTATTTAGGAGGACTGTTGGCGGGAGCCGTCCTCTTTGGCACTCCACCTCTGTACAACCAAAGCCTGTATAGCTATAGGGTTAGCGTGTTAGCATACACTGCAACACGTGTATCCATTATTGTGTATCTGTAATAAAGTTCAGGTTCTGTACAACTCTTACCTCTGCTGCCCTGATTTCCAGACATAACAAATGGAAACGAGGATGGCCCACGCAAAACCAATGAAGAACCCAGTTACGAAGGCGCTGCCATTCCACAGTGAGCTTGGTGAGTTGCCTATCACTTGGTCCCACTGGTATTATGGACCGTTTGTAGAGTTTGTCATCGCCGCTGGCTTGAGACACACAAGCGATGCTAAGTTAAAGGGCATGCTGCTCCACTGCCTCAGCACCGAGGGACGGTGTATCTTCCGAATGTTTCGACCTGCGGATGCCTTCAACGACTACGATGAGTGTGTTGAAGATGTGTGTTTTACCAGCGGCGGCAGTGTGCAGGTGTTTGGCTAGCACGTGTGAGTTTGGACGCTTGGAGAACGAGATGGTGCGAGACCAATTAGCAATGCACATCATGAACCCGAAGCCACTGGAGACGCCGAACAACCTGCCATTGGCGGACGTGGAGGAGTTGGCGTCCCGGATAGAGGCAGAAGCAGCTGCCCAGTTAGCATCACAGCTAGTGGGCCCTGACCTGCATACCTCGCAGTTAGCTCCGCTGGTACAGACAGTTGCCCCGGTTGCTGAGCCTGCCGATCCCACACCTTCTCGGGAGGGCCTTGAGGTAGACACTGTGGGACAGCAGGACACCACAGCGCAACAACCCAGCGCCAAACCCAGCCTGGACAACGACTCAAGTCCGCTGCATGCAAATGTGGACACGGCTACTCCCTGCCTCGCACCTCACGCCAAATGTGTCGCCGACGATAGCGACACATTACCACGACCACAACCAGCACCAGGTGAGAGAGAGAAGAAGCCAAACTCATCCCGCATTCTTGCCGAGTATCAGCCTCATGAAACCGCTGCAGCACAGCAGGCTGGAGAGTTCGTGGCCCAGCAGAGCAACACCAACCAAGGGCATGTCCTGACGCTAGCGTGGATGGCACGCCACCACAGCAGCAACCAGCATCGGAGACGAGAAAGCAGCAGCGCCAAGTGCAGCTGAGCTGATCGCTGCACGCACTTCTTGATTGGGTTCGGGTCCAACGTTCCGACCACCTGGACCCACAGATGGTCCCATCATCGCGGATGTGAATCGCCACATGAAAGAGGCCAGTCACCGACCAGATGGCCGATGGTTCAAGAGGGCATGCCAGCCATCTGTGGAAGGTAAGAGCAGCTGCCTTGGATCAGGACGCAGCGCTGGAGCCAACCCAGCTGGTATTGGACCCAGGCTGGGACGTTACTGACGAGCAAGCCTTGACTTTGGCGAGACGGCATCCAGGTCTGCTGCAGCCAGCGCCTCTGGGGCTGTGCCCACTGAGGGCTCGAATGAGGCCCCTGAAGTTGAACTGTAAGCAGAGACTGTGTTTTGATATGTTTAGACGGAGCACAGCTGCTTCAGCGGTGGCAGAATAACCCACCTAGTTGTGCAGGGTTAACCGGCATTCTACCCGGTGGCCCAGGTTCTATTTTTCTGCCTGTTGCAATGTAAAAAAAAAAGGCTGTTGTGAGTGTAATGTAAAAAGAGAGCTGCTGTGACTTGTGTTCATAATGTTTTGAGCTTTTCGGGTGAGGGTGGGTGGGGGGGTACATGATGGGTACTTCCTCATACCAACATGGTGGCAAATAGACAGCACGGACGTGACGTCAGATGCATGTGTGACGTCAGTGCACTGCGCCCATTTAAGAGGACTGTTGGTGGAAGCTGTCCCCTTTGGTGCTCCACCTCCGTACAACCAAAGCCTGTATAGCTATAGGGTTAGCTTGTTAACATACAATGCAACATTTGCATCCATTATTGGGTATCTGTAATAAAGTTTGGGTTCAGTACAATTCCTGCCTCCGCTGCCCTGATTTCCAGACATAACAGTACTCCCGCTACAGATGCGCTAACGAGGGCTGGCAGCTGGCTAGTACTGTAAACAACCATCATCCAAGTGAAGCTGTGAAGGAGGCTGTGACAAATTTCCAGGTGAGAGCCCCGCCAGGTGACTTTGTAAACTTAAACATGACTGCGTTTTTGGGATTTCCACAGCAGGCAGTGAGCAGCTGTAGAAATTAGAAAGCAACTCCCCCCTCTGCAACTTGCTCAGATACAAATTCACGTCTGTTTGCATATTTACACTGAGTTAACATGTAATTGTGCAGCAGGACAAATTCACGTTTGGTCTGAATGCATCTTTAGATATGCTCATCACAATAAAATATAACCTGCACTCTCTAATATATTACAAATCATACATAGGCAAATTGAGGGAGATTGAAATCCCCCTTGTTAGCAAAATCACCCAAAATTATACCTATTATTGACCTGCCATCCCTCCAGCTTCATTAAGGGCTCTATTATGACAATAATCTATTGTCTTTGGGGCAGAGAAAATTTGTGGGTGTGGCCCAGTCCATTTTGTTAACACAACAAGACTTTAAGGGGTCAAAACCAGGCAAAGACCAAGTCGAGACCAAGTCCTCTGTGGGTCTTGGTCTTGATCTCTTTTAGCCTTGGACTTGTCAGGTCTTGGTTTTGGAAACCTCTGGCCTTGACGAGGTCTTGACTACAACACTAAGGTATCCTATGATAAAAGTCCTAAGTGAAGTATAATTTTGTGACAAAGTGGTTTCAGTACATGCACTTGAGTAAATGTACTGTTACTACTCACCTCTGCTCTCTCCATTTCTGCTCAGTAAAAAAAGTAGCTTTTCCCATAATTATTTTTAAGTGTTCACATTATTGACTTTAGCTGTGTATAAATCACTTCATGCTCAAACAATGCATGTGTTTTTGTGCGTGTAAGAGAAAGAGATGTTTTTCCTGATGTTTAAATTAGGAACACAAAACTTCTCCTGCAGGTCACAGGCACAACAGAGCCGCCGCACTGCCTGCCAAGTATGAATGTGGGGAACAGAGAGGCGACATCAATGACCCATTGTTCCTGTGTGTGCACAAAAGTGCGATTATTTGCATGTATCTACGACTGTGTGCTCCTAGCATGTGGAGGAACACGTGTAGTTTTGCATTTCAGTGTCCTTGTGTGCATTTGTGTACATGTCTGTGTGACTGGGTGGTTGCTGCTTGATATTCCCTAAAGATGAATAAAGAGGGTATTTCTCCTGAAAAAACAAGCGCGCACAAAGCGTTCTTTGAGGAGGTTGTGTGTGTTGGGGGGGCAGTGGCAGCACAGGTCTTGGACCCTCTATACTCTCCTCAGCTGTGAACTAACACTAGTGCTATTTGACAATACCTTGTGTGTGTGTTTAAAGGCAACATTACTCATACGTGGCTTAGTCAGAGTCAAAATTTTTCTTTTCACTTACAAAGCTCTAAATGATCAGGGCCCATGTGCACAAAGTGTCCAATTAATAAGAATTACTCCTGGTGACAATTCTTAGAAAATTCTCATAATTGTGATGTTTTCTAAAATTTTCCTCCTAAAATTAGGAGGAAAAAATGGAGCAAACACAGAGACAAAGGAGAAATGTTCTTGCAACAATGAATGATGAGAAACTCATTAAACATTATAGGCTGGATCGTGTTGAGATCATGTGTAACATTTTATAATACAGCCCAAAGTTAACAAGGTATTTTGTGTACTTTCAAAAAAAAGACAGCTTGTTAAGCCCCTGTCACACCTTGACAATTTAGGCAGCGTATGCCAACATTTAAAAAAATTGGTGAATACGCTGGCATATGTCTAATAAGGCTAGGTTTTGTATAAGAGCACGCTGAAGCACACTGGTATACGTCGTAGTACAGCGAGGTATCCAGCGTATGGCTCATACGTCCCGCATGCGCGGGCCATAAGTTGCAGGTAAGTTATGCGACTGTTGACACACATTTATACACATTAAGGTCCTCTCACACCTTAACAATTTAGGCAGCGTATGCCGACATTTAAAAAAATTGGTGAACATGCAGGCATTCGTCTAATAAGTTAAGGGTAAGTTTTGTATAAGAGCACGCTGGTATACGTCGTAGTACAGTGAGGTCATTGAAAGATTTTGCGCATGCACAGAATTTTTCAACGTATCCAGCATATGGCTCATACGTCCCGCATGCGCATTGTAGGTAAGTAAGAGCATGCTGAAGCACGCTGGTATATGTTGTAGTGCAGCGAGGTTGTCAAAATTTTGTGCATGCATAAAATTTTTCAACGTATCCAGCATATGGCTCATATGTCCCACATACACGAGCCATAAGATATGCAAGTTATGCGATCGTTCACACACCTTACTTGTAAGTTACTCATAAGTCGAAATACGTTGAGATAATGTCTGGCGTACCCAAAACTTATTTCTATCCTATGAGTAGCATGCTTTGAACCAATGTGTAACTTACTGAACGTGTTTCTAACTAACAGCTACCGTATAATGGCGTACTGGCAGAGTTGGTTCACAGAAGGAAACAAGTCAAGACTCTATGGTGAGCAGATGTCCATGTCAAACTGGTCTTGTTCTTCTATTCAGACAAAGTAAAGAGATGATTCATACCTTGACATGTTTCGACTGTCATCTGATTTCCATGCCGTGTCACATCAACTGTTTTGTCCTTTCCGTAGGCATGACCAACGTGACAGATTTAACAGATCTGCCGGGTTGGTCACGCCCCCACCATGCTATGGTCTTTGGAAGAGAGAATCATCTCAGTTCAATCAAGATGGAGCCTTCATGCTCTCGCACACTTAGGAATCATGGTTCGGGAGGCAATGGCAGTTTGGCATGACTATCGCTATGCATAAGTTAGGATAAGCTATGTATGAGTTAGGCTATCAGTGGGCATAAGTTGTGAACGCCGGCAACCCACTAAGCATTCGTTAATATAAGTTATCTATAAGTTATTGGTATAAGCTATTGGTTTAAGTTATCTCTAAGTTATATAGTATATAAGTTACCGATACATTATGTATACATCCAACTTGTTATGGATATGTGATGGATACATCCAAAATTTAAAATTTTGGCCATATGCCAGTGTTTTAGAGAAATTTTGATATGTCGCAAATGCTGCCTAAATCATCAATGTGTGACAGGGGAATTACCCAATATTTCACCATTCTTACGGTTTTACACATGTAGTTTCACTGAAAGTACCATAACTTTGGGTTGTATATATACCAGATAATGTTTTTAGTTGAGCTTACTAGAGATGCATGTCCCCCCAAGCACAACAATTTTGCCGGTAGTTGTTCCCCACATCCGTCGTTGTTCGCACTCACACCACCTTCAGTGGAGTGCATCTATTTAACTATATTTCTTCATATGATGAAGTGTTTCTGTCATTAGGATGGAGACCGTTAGATCGACTCCAGCACCCCCTCCCTCACCCAACCCAAAAGGATGAAGCAGTTGAAGATGAATGAATGAATTAAAATCGCGCACGCATGCACATACCTCACCTCTCAGTTCATCTTCGGCAAATCACACATGATTTATGACAAGGATTTAGAAAAAAGTTTACACCATATAAGGTGTAAACTGTTGCTGTGACTGGATAAATGGTGTCCAGCCAGGCAGGGCCACTTTGGTTTCCCATTTCCCAGCAGCCCCTGTGGGTGATGGGACATGATAGATGTTGGAAAAACAAGCACTGTCTCCTTAGTTAGACTGTAAGTTTACTGTGTTACTGTTGTACATATGTTCAGGGTTTGGTTGTTGTGATATTTGACCTTTAGATAACTTTTGTGCACCAATAAAAGTTTTGCACACCATGGGCTTTAACTACTAACCCCTCCTTCCCCCCGTATTGACTAATCACAGCTATGAACAGTATGAACAGCATCATATCTAGCAATGGGGTCAACCACACCTCCTCACTAAGATAAAAGTTTTTGGATCTTCTGTTGTGTGGAGTGTGTGTGTGCTGCCGTACCCACCCACAGTGTGACGTCAGGCGGGCACGGTCACTTGTATACAGGTCTGAGCTCTGTTAATAAAGTAGAGTTCGCTGCATGACAGAAGAGACTCCAGTCCCTCATTCCTCATACATAACATTTTGGTGACGAGAGAGAAATTATGGGAGCGTATGGGCTACCTCCATCCCTGCTATCGTTTCTAGAGTACCTGGGAGAGCCAGTGATTCTGTGGCCAAAGTGGCTGGCCATGTTCGAGGGTTATATCATGGCGCTGGGCCTAAGTAGACTCAACGGGAGATGAAGATGAGCACTTCTGGCCCACCATCTCGGCACGGAAAGCCAAAGAATTCTTGGTACGTTGGGTGAAACGGAGTGCTATGCGGCTGCAGTCGAGCGGCTGGCCGAGTATTTCGCCGAGCAGATGAGGACCACAAAGCTGTGGGTAGCAAGAGTGTTGGCACCAAATGGAGCTAGGCTAGTTAGCTGGGAGGAGCTAACGGCTTAGCCAGTTTCAATGAGAAAGTTAGCCATGAAGCTAGCTTGGTGCCAAAAGCAAGCTACTGGCTACCAACAAGACTTCGAGGTGAGACAGGGGCCACGAGTGGAGGAGTCTCTGGTCATGGTGGACGGCAGGCCAGCCAAGGACCACGGCATGGTATGGGACTGTAGTGCTGGTGAGGTCAACAGCACGGTGAGCAACAACAGCGGAGAGGGAGAGCAGCGACAGGAGTCTTCCCTGCAGCAGGAGCCTGGGCAGCAAGAGAGCAGGAGCATACAGGCTGAGGACCCTGGGAGAGAGCAGCGACAGCCGGGCATGGAGATGACACATCGAAGCGCCTGGAACGAGGGTGCTGAGAGCAGCGACGAAGCACCTGAGTCGGAGAGTGATGCTGACAGGAGTGACGCTGAGAGCCCCGGGGGAGAGCAGCTACAGCCGGGCATGGAGATGGCGCAGCGGAGCACCTTGGATGGGGGTGCTGGGAGCAGCGATGAAGCGCCATGGTCGGAGAGTGACGCTGGCGATGGTGACACAGAGCCCTGGAAGAGAGCAGCAACAGCTGGGTATGGAAACAGTGCAGCGGAGCACCTTGGACAGGGGTGCTGGGAGCAGCGACGAAATGCCAGGGTCAGAGAGTGACACCGGCGAGGGCGACGCTGAAAGCCCCGGGAGAGAGCAGCGACAGCCGGGCGCCACGGAAGTCGGGCAGGGCTCAACACACCCTGGACGAGGGTGCTGGGCGTTACAGCGAGGCGCCCAAGGCAGCAAGCAGCATCGACGAGCGAGCTTCGGTTTTCCCCAGAGTGTGGCCACTGGGGGGCCGGAGTGTTTGGGGCAATGATGGCAGCTGTAATGGTGTGGAAAGCGGTCGGGAGCGGACTGACGGGCACGAAGGGAAGGCGTGCCGGACAGCAGCACTCCGGGTCCCGAGGAGTGAGGCAGTTGCATGAGAGGTCAGTTTTGATCCTGGAGGCGGACGGCAGCCAGGGGCACACATGTCGTTGGGCTGCCCGGGGCCGAATAGAGATGCCCGCTGGTATTTATAGGGCGGTGCAGTGGCGGAAGAGGAAGTGGCCGCCACTACACTGCACTTCACAATAAAACTCATCACATTTTTCCCCCCTGTAGAAAGTCCAAAAGTGCACACACAATTAAGACCCTCCCCAATTTAGAACCCAAATCACACACTAACAAAACAAAAACTGAAATCACTAAATGGCCTAACACAGTCACACAATAGAACCTAAAATAGGGAGGACGGTGGACTACCGGCCTGCCCACAGGGCAAGGTGGATTATTCAGCCACCTGTACTTAACTAAAAGTCCACTAATAACTTAAAACATTGCCGTGTTCCTAAAATATAAACACACCCAGAATAATATTTTAGCTTTTTTTTTTTTTTTTTTTTTTTTACAAGGACAAACATATGAACAATAGAACTATTTATTATATTTACACTACTATCTTTCCGGCAAAAAAGGGTAGACCTGGCTTGGGGGGCCCAGGGCAGCCCCTCAGCAGGCGCGCCCCTGGAAGCAGCAGGCTCTCAGAGTAGTGGCTGATCTCATGGACGAAAGCACCTCTCCTCATCACCAACTGCTGCTTTCGTCCAGCCCCGCCACCAGAAGCCTCTTCCCGGGCACACCGCAGCTCGTTGGCATGCCTCACCAAGCCATCAGACAGCTTGAAGTAAGCTGCGCCCAGCTTAGCCACGATGCGTAGGTGTTCCGCTGGCTGCCGTCTGGCCCATATTCACCGTGGATGTCCCACTTCTCGAACCTGGACCAAGTCCATGACCCTAAGCGGGGTTCTGCTCGGCTTGATATGGTGCTGCTTGGCACGAGGTCTCTCCGTGCCTGTCGGTTTTGTCTCGTCCTCTTCTAAAGCCGTTGTAGCGGTCGCCATCGTAGCTACCGATCCTCCATCCCTCTGTGGCCAAGCTCCAGAGGAATCGGGGGCTAGTACATTGGCGTCATTTGCCAACGCAGGTGCCTCGCCGCCATGCTCGGTGCCCCTTTCTACCGTCTTCCAAGTGCCGGCACTGAGACCCTCCTGCGTCAAACCTGGGTGAGGCTGGTCCTGCTTGACCACCGTGGTGTCTGTTAGTCCTTCGTCCCATGCAACGTCATCCTCCACCACCAGAACTGGAGGGTTCCACTGGCCACAATCAGACCATTCTTCCCCAGCGTTGTCTTTAATGGCAAAACCCAGTCCATAAAACAAATCACAGCCCATGATATTGTTGCCTCGGGCCGCCACGTGAAACGTGAAGTCAGCCATTGTCGCAGACTTGTACCGAACCGTCAACTCCAAAGTTCCAACCGTGCACAGCCTGTGACCTCCATAACCATAAAGCAGCGCTGGGTTAGCTTTTATCCTGTAGTGGGGAAAAAAACTTCCTCGCCGTGGCCCAATTCAGCAACGACCTCTCTGCCCCCGCGTCGAGCAACAGTGGCACCTCCACGCCGTCCAGTGTCACTGCGCAGAACGCGCACCCGTTGGTACTTGAGGACACCGTGTGGATAGTTGTCTGGGGCAGGTGATGTGATTTCTCCCATGGGCTCTCCAGCTCAGATACACGGCACACTCCAGCATCATGGTTCAAGCGTCCACACTTGCCACAATGTTTCCCTCTAGCCAGGCATTCCCTAGCCTTGTATTGGTGCTTCTTGGACCCACAACCCATGCACAGGGGTTTTACCGGGGCAGACCTTCGGTTGGTAGTGTTGGTTTTCGTGTTGTTGTCGTCCAAGCTATCCTCGCTTTCCTCGCTATCAGGCTCCACTACTAATGCTGCGACAGTAGGCTCCAGCTGCTGTTGTGATTGGCGCAACTTTAGCTCTGAAGCTAGCTTGTCTGTGGTCTCCATTTGGAGAGTTAGCTTGACAGCCCTGGCTAACATTAAGTCACTTGGTGCTGCAAGTATCCTACCTCATAAAGCAGCGCTGTTCATGTGCTCCACCAGCTGGTCACGTAACATTTCTTCCTCCAACAGCCCAAAATGACACTCGCTAGCTAGCAGCCTCAAGTCGGCGATAAACTGGCAGACAGATTCACCCGCATGCTAATGTCGTTGCCAGAACCAAATCCTCCAGACAGTCAAGCTATCCGGATATGAAAATGGCTTGCTAGCAACTCAACCTCATCCTCAAATGAGTCTGAAGCCCCGAGTGTGCACAGGATACGCTGGCCCTCAATTCCCAAATTATGTACCAGGAGTGCACGTGCTCTTAGCTTATTTAGCTCACCCAGGTCGCGCGCAATGATATAATTTTGGAACGCCGCAAACCATTTTGGCCAGGGCACAGGTAACTCACCCGGGAGCTCCAGGAAGGGGTGAAGTGGTGTAATACACGCCTCCATAGTTTGTCCTCGTCGCCAAGGTGTTATGTCTGAAAATACCTGGATACAATGATGAGACTGGGTGCACAGTCAAACTCGGCTTTATTGTCCTCGGACACACAATACAGCCACCAGGCAGGGGCATCGGCAAAAGAGGCCAAATAGAGATGCCCGCTGGTATTTATAGGGCAGTGCAGTAGCTAAAGAGGAAGTGGTCGCCACTACACCGCACTTCAAAATAAAACCCAACATTACAATCACCCACCCACCAAGAGCACCGTGGGCTGCACGGTGGCGCAGTGGTTTAGCACTGTGACAGCACAGTTTTACCCTCGGCCGGGGGATCGCGGGGATCATGAGATCGTGGGTTCGATCCCAGCCCCCGACCAACAGTGAGCTGTGTGGAGTTTGCATGTTCTCCCCGTGTTGCGTGGGTTTACTCCGGGATTTCTCCGGTTTCCTCCCGCATACCAAAAATATGTAGATTTAGGGCGCTCGCGCACGCAGCGACCAGCAGCCGGTGGCTTGTCACCAGACTGAAAACCAAATCTACCTACGGGTACAAATAAGTAAAAAAAAAAAAAAAAAAAAAAAATTGCGCACAGGCATACCTGAGGAAGCAGGTCATTAACACAGGCACAGCCAGTTTGGAGAAGCATAATATAGGGGGCTTTTTTAAGCTTTCATTTAACCGCAAAACCCAGTAAAATAGTTTATTTTTGTTCGTCATATCTCAGAGTTTTGATTATCTAACTAAAGATATGAGTATTGACTTTAAGAGGAAAACTCCCAGGCACCAAGTCACTGTACTAAAAGGCCAGACCATCGAATGCGTGCAATCTTACAAATGTCTTGGGACGATTATTGATAGTAATTTAAACTTTGAAGAGAACTGTGAAAGGGTGTGCAAAAAGGGTCAGCAACATTTGCATTGTTTAAGGAAACTCACACACTTCCATATTGACCGAACCATAATGACAATGTTTTATTGGGCTTTTATTGAATCTGTTTTATCCTTTTCTTTAGAGTCATGGTTTGGTCAGATAAAACTGAAACAGAGGAAATCCTTAGACCAGGTAGTTAGATGGTCCAGTCCTTTGCTTGGTGAGTCACAGCTGAGCCTGACGTCCCTGTACACCAGACAGGTACAGAGGATTGCTACTTCCATTTTAAATGATGACTCCCACCCTTTGCACTGCAACTTTCAGCTTCTTCCCTCCAGACGGAGGTTTGTTGTCCCAAAATGTAAAACCCAGCGCTACAAAAGCAGCTTTGTTCCTGCTGCTGTTAGAGTTGAACAAGATGTAGCAATATATTGCACATAATTTAGTTATCTATTTATTAATTTTTATTTTATATTTGTTTATTTTTGTAGGTTTTTTATTTGGGTTTTAAATCTTTTATTGGGTTTTAGACTTCAGACTTTTATTGAGTTTTTTTTTTAATCTCTTTGACTTAGTTTTTAACTTTTTTAATATGACCCTTCTCTCTTCGTTTTTTCTCTTATCTCTCTGTCTTATGTCCTGATTAGTGGAGCCTTGAGTACTTTCATCGTGTTTATAGTCAGCTTCATGTGTGCCTGTGTTTGTGTTCATGTTGAATGTAACTGTGGTTTGTAAATAAAAAAAAAAGGAAGTGTCTAAAAAGGATGTCACATGACTGCAAAACAAATCTACCTACGGGTACAAATAAAGTAACCTGAACCTGAACCTGAACATGGCAGAGTCCTTTGTTTAATATGTATAAATTAAGCATTTGCATATAATTTAAAAAAGGACTTCTCATCAATAAATTGATTATTTGACCAACGTGTGTATTAACACAAGAACCATCAAGATGGTCTGATGGAGACTCTGGTGTTTTATGGCGTCTCTTCTTATGTGTGCTCCCGTGACGGGGTGGTTTTCAGGCAGGCAGACGTTTTTCAACACAAACCCAGCACTTCGTACACACAGTCAGGACAGAGATGTGGCGAGACGTCCACCAGAAGGCCGGGGGACACAGAGGGAGGGACAGTGTGGCAAACCTCGCGGGTGAGTGTTTTTTAAAATCACACACACACACACTAGCTATGTTCCAGTCCACAGTGGACTTCAACTGTATTCCCTACTCCCTGCTCCATTCTCAGGAAATATCAGTTAAGTTAACTGCCCTTCACAAAAATTCTCCATTTGAAACACCTTGTAACCGTCGGCTCCTTCCTCCGTGTGTTACCACAGTAACCATGGACATGTACTGATACAAAGTAAGTAAGTTAAGTCAATCCCATGCCAATGACGTTATCGTAAGGTTTCGCCTATCTCCGTCTCAAGACACTAGGCCACGCAGCTACTGTAGGTAGTGAAAGCTACAGTGGGGGGTCAGTCCTCTGGTAGCTCTGCGTGTTAACTTTCCTTTCCCTGTTCTATTATGCTGAGCACCAAGCTAGAAGGTGGAAAGTACTATTTTTACCTGGTTTTTGGTATGACCCGGCTGGGATTTGAACCCTGGCCTCCCAGTTGTGGGGCGGATGCTCTACCAACTAGGCCACCACTCTGGTGTACTGATACTATGGTGGATATTTTATATTTCTTAAATAAAATATTAATACAAATATATTTTATTACTATCAGTTGATATAAACAATAACCAACATCAGTTTAGCTTGTTAATAACGTTAGCAACAATAGTTTGTTTTACTCGTGTTTGACGCGCAGCAGCTTATGGGTAATCTTCCTGTCAACTTCTGGTGAAGTGATGTACCATTGTTCACTTCTTCCCTGCTCAGTTCTCAGTTCCCTTTGGACTGAAGACCGTTCGTTCCTTTTGGTTTGGAATCTCACTTAATATGGCGAAATACCCTGTGCAATCCACTTCGGAGTACACTATTGGGTGATCGGAACGCAGCTACAGTTTTTTGCTGATGTGTTCCGTTAATACTCTCTGTAAACACGGAAGTGTGTGTGGTGCAGCAATTCATTTGACTGGTTAGACAGAGTTTAAGCGCTACTCAGGGACAAATCTGATTGGTGAAACTGGCGAAAGTTGACGAGGACTGGCCAAAATTGCAGGAAAGTTGTGATGATTAGACAAAGTTGCAAGGTCGTGCAAAAGACATGGCCAGTCATTGATTTTGCGCGAATTGACGCGATCGCAACACCGTGAAATCGTGGAGGGACTGATTTATATACTCTCCCTCAAATTTGCGCTTTGACATGGCAACTCCTATAAATACATGTGCAATGAGGCCCGGCGCAAAATTAACGCAGTCCACACCTTTCCATCACTAACTTTGCCCTGCGCCCTTTAGTAAATCTCAACAGTAGTTTTTTAACACCAAAACAGGGTTTTGCCGATGGCACAGCACGTTAGTAAATCTGCCCCTATATATACTATTTACAAGTGCATCTCAATAAATTAGAATATCATCAAAAAATTGATTTATTTCAGTAACAAATGAATCTATAGATTCATTACACAGAGTGATATTAATGGTAAATGGCGTTCACTGATATAACATTTTTTCTCATCTCTGGATGACCAAAGCGCTTTAAAGATCCTGCTATCCACCCATTCACACACTGATGGTGGCAGAGCCGCCATGCACTGGCGTTGGCCTGACCCACCAGGAGCAAGTAGAGGTTCAGTGTCTTGCTCAAGGACACTTCGACATGTAGATGCAGACAGAGTGGGAATCAAACCCCTGACCCTCCAATCAGTAGTTGGCCACACTACACCTGCACCACAGCCACACATACTACATAATTATTACATGAATGAATGAATGAATGAATGAATTTATTTCGGATAGTAGAGTACAGGTTAAAAGAAACTGTATAATATAACAACAAGGTCAAATTAGACAAAGACTCCTCCTACTATACAATTCCACGTGAGTTATCCGAAATGGGTGATGGCTGAAGCCGCAGCTTATATTGCCCACCCATATTCCATCCAAGAATTCAAAAGAGAAAAAAGAGAAAACAAGACAAGAGCGATTACAATTTAAAACAAAGCTAAGACAAAATGTGACTGAGAGAAAAAAGAAAACTGAGCTAGTCTAAGTTAAGCGGTTACTATTCAAAAACAAATCTAAGACAAAATGTCACAGAGTAAAAAAAGAAAAAACAAAACAAAAAAAAACTAAGCTACAACACAACACAGGCTGGATATGTCAATCCTTATGTGAGTTTACATGTCGTCTTGTAAATATGTTTGGAGTATTTCTTCCTTTAGTTTTTGTTTAAATTGTCCAAGCGTTGTACATGATTTTAATTCAGGTCCAAAATCGTTCCATAATCTGACTCCTTGCACTGAAATACAGTGTTGCTTGGTGGTAGTTCTTACTGTAGGCTTTTGAAATATATATGTTCCTCTGAAGTGATATCGTTTCTCCCTTGTTTGGAACAACTTTTGGATATTTGCGGGCAGTGATAAATTCTTCACTTTGAACATTATTATTGCGGTTTTAAAGTCAACCAGATCTTTCAACTTGAGAGTTTTTTGTTTAAGAAAAAGTGGGTTTGTTGGTTCCCTGTAAGCTGCTTTGTTTATTATTCTAATAGCTCTCTTTTGAAGCATAAAGAGTGGATATATGTTTGTTTTATATGTATTTCCCCATACTTCATTACAATATGTCATGTATGGGAGTATTAATGAATGATACAAGGTGTATAGTGTGGGTTGATTCAGCAAATATTTCACTCTGTGTAATATTGCAATTGATTTGGATACTTTACCTTTAATATAATTAATATGTGACTTCCAACACAGTTTGTTATCAATTATTACTCCAAGGAATTTAGTTTCGGATACCCTTTCAATCTCTACACCATTTACACTGAGTTTGGGTACTGGGTTGTTGTGATGGTTGTTAAAGACTATAAATTTCGTCTTACTTAAATTGAGCGTTAATTTGTTTGAATCAAACCACAGTTTAAGCTTTCCTAATTCCTTTCCGAGTGTATCCAGAAGTTGTTCCAAATTGTTTCCACTGCATAGCAGATTAGTGTCATCGGCAAACAATATTAAGTCCATTTTTTCTGAAACTTTATATATATCGTTTATATACATATTGAATAATAATGGTCCCAAAACTAAACCCTGTGGGACTCCACAGGTGACCTTCAGTAACTCTGAGTTTTTGTTGCTAACACATACATACTGATATCTATTCTTTAAGTAACTACTTAACCAGGACAGTGCTACCCCTCTAATACCACAATTTTGTAGTTTCTTTATTAATAAATTGTGATCTACTGTATCAAATGCTTTTTTAAGATCTAGGAATACTCCAACTGAATACTTTTTATTTTCAATGGCTGTTGATATTTTTTCTGTAAATTCCATTAGGGCATATGCAGTTGTCCTCTTGTGTCTGAACCCATATTGCTGCTCACACAATAAATCATTCTTCAGTATGAAGTTGTCAATTCTCTCATAGAATATTTTTTCAAGTATCTTGGAAAATTGCGGTAATAGTGAAATTGGTCTATAGTTTGGGAGTTCCCCTCTGTCGCCCGTCTTGTATATCGGAATTACTTTAGCTATTTTCATTGCATTGGGAAATATACCTGATTGGAGAGACAGGTTACAGATATACGTCAGTGGTTTTACTATGCATTCGATAACAGTTTTGACTAGTAGCATGTCAATACCATCACAGTCCGTAGATGTTTTACTTTTGAACGATTTAACAATTTCAATGACCTCTCTTTCGTCTGTGTTCTTTATGAAGATGGAGTCTTTTACAGCAGTGTTATTGCATATTGTATCACCTGTAGGCACCGTAGAGGGTATTTCTCGGGCCAGTTTAGGTCCAATGTTCACAAAAAAATTATTAAATTCATCTGCAGGTGAAGCTATATTCACACTCTGAGTCGTTTTATTATTTTTTGGAATATTAGTTGGGTAGCTTGTATTTCTGCTTTTATTTCCAAGGATACTGTTGAGTATTGTCCATGTATTTTTAATATTGTCTTTGTTTTTCTCCAGTTCTTTACTGTAATAGTCTCTTTTACTACATCTTATTATATATGTTAACTTATTTTTGTATGTTTTATACCGCTGCTCTGCTTCTTTTGTCCTTTTCTTTAGGAAAGATTTATATAATAAATTTTTCTTTTTACATGCCTTTTGTAGTCCTTTGGTTAACCATGGCTTATCAGCAAATTTGTGTTTAAGCTTTTTTTTTTATTAATGGGCAGTTTTTTTTCATAAAGAGTGGTTACAATGTTTATAAATGTGTCATAGGCTTCATTTACATCTGATACATAGACTTCTGTCCAGTCTTGCTTCAGCAAGTCCTCTTTAAGAGAACTGATTGCATTTGGTGATTTGTGTCTGAACGATTTTGAAATTTTTTCTGCGTTGGGCCCCGTGTGGCCATGGATAAGTGCAAAGGTTGGCAAGTGGTCACTTATATCATTTATCAATAATCCACTTTCTATTTTCTTATCGATAACATTGACAAACAGGTTGTCAATAAGTGTAGCAGAGTGAACTGTGATTCTACTGGGATGTGTTATTGTGGGATATAGACTCATGCTGTACATAGAGTTCATGAACTCTGTAACTACATTTTGTTGATGTGGATTCAGTAAATCAATATTGAAATCTCCACAAATTGCTACCATTTTCTTACTAGTAATATTATTGTACAGCTCGACTAATTTATCTCTGAATGTCTCAATGCAAGTTCCCGGCGTTCTATATATGCAGCTTATGATTAGATTTTTTGTTTTGTCTAGGTCAATCTCAACAGTAACACATTCCAAAATCCCTGGTAGTGCAGAGGACATTTCATTTACAAGCTTACACCTATACAGGTCATCAATTTACAGTGCAACACCTCCACCCTTTTTTTGAGTTCTGTTAATATAAAACATCTGATATCCCTCTATTACCATCAGGGGAGCCTGTTCTTCATTAAGCCAGGTTTCAGAGACTGCAATAGCTGTCATATTAATAAAAATATATATCATTATATATCATTATAATTATTTATTACATAAATAATATTACATATTTTTTTTTAAAAGGGATACTTATTAGAAATGTTGGCTGACTGAAAAGTATAAGATAAGATAAGATAAGATAAGCCTTTATTAGTCCCACAACGGGGAAATTCCAGGATTGCAACAGCACAGGGATAGCAACACTCAGAGCAACAATCAGAAGGCAAGAAAAAAAAAAAAAAACAAGCAAGCAAGAGCAGCTAATAAACATATGTACGTATTACTATAAAATATATATATATACACACACACACAGACACACAGTGCAGAGCATTGTAGCTGGACGGAATAAATATATGAATATATGAACACACAGTGCAGAGCATTGTAGCTAGATGGAACAAATATGCAAATATATAAACACCCACAGTACGGAGCATTGCAGCCAGGTGGAATAAACATGCAAGTATACAAACACACACAGTGCGGAGCAATGTAGCTAGATGGAATAACATGTAGATATATAAATATATAAACACCCACAGTACGGAGCATTGCAGCTAGACGGAACAAATATGCAAATATATAAACACACACAGTGCAGAGCATTGCCGCTAGATGGAATGAAACAGCATAACCGTCTACCCAGCCATCCTGCATGGTATGATTATGTGCCCATACACACTCTCACCCTCCATAGCGACCGGCATGCTCCTAGTTGTATGCCGGAGAGGACCACCGTGTAAGTCTATTGCATCTTCCGCACTCAAAAAACTATTAGTTTGTTACGTCTTTTTTGCTATCTCTGCGAGCAGCCCTGCTTAGGTTGTACAGTCTGACAGCCGTTGGTAGGAAGGACCTACGAAACCTCTCGGTTGTGCACCTGGGATGATGTAGTCTGCTGCTAAATGAGCTCCTCAGTGCATTCAGTATGTCCTGCATAGGGTGGAACTCGGACTCCAGCAGAGATGACAGTTTAGCCACCGTCCTTCTCTCTCCTATCTCCTCCATCGGATCAAGGCGCTGCCCCAGGACAGAGCTAGCTTTCTTAATCAGTTTGTTCAGTCTCTTCCTATCGGCTGCAGTAATGCCACTGCCCCAGCAGACCACTCCAAAAGTGATGGCTGATGCCACCACCGTGTCATAGAATGACTTCAGCAGCGCCCCTTGTACACCAAAAGACCTGAGTCTCCTCAGCAGGAACAGCCTGCGCTGTCCCTTCTTGTAGAGTGCATCAGTATTGTGTGACCAGTCTAGTTTATTGTTCAGATGAATACCCAGGTACTTATAGGATGTCACCATCTCGATGTCTGTTCCCTGTATATTTACTGGTACTGTGAGGGGCTGCCCATGCCTGCGGCAGTCCACCACCAGCTCCTTAGTTTTCCTCGCGTTGATCTGGAGGCAGTTCCGATGGCACCAGTCCACGAAGTCCTGGATAAGCCCTCTGTACTCAGCTTCATCTCCATTGGAGATGAGGCCAACGATCGCAGAGTCATCAGAGAACTTCTGTAGATGGCAGTGTGTTGTGTTGTGTGAGAAGTCCGCAGTATAAAGAGTGAACAGGAAGGGAGCCAGCACCGTTCCCTGGGGGGCCCCCGTGCTACTGATGATCGTGTCGGACACACAGTCCCGGGTTCTCACAAACTGAGGCCGGTTCGTGAGGTAGTCCAGGATCCATGATGACAGGTGCTGGTCCACCCCTGCGCGCAGCAGCTTGTCCTTCAGGATCATCGGTTGGATGGTGTTGAAAGCACTGGAGAAGTCAAAGAACATGATCCTCACCATATTCCCGGGCTTCTCCAGGTGGGACAGAGAACGGTGAAGGAGGAAGATCACCGCATCCTCCACCCCAATGCCATGCTGGTAGGCGAACTGGAGTGGATCCATCGCTGGTTCCACCAGGGGGCGGAGGTGAGCAAGGAGCAGTCTCTCCAGGGTCTTCATCAAGTGGGACGTCAAGGCCACCGGTCTGTAGCTGTTCAGGTCTTTGGGGTGGGAAGTTTTTGGTACAGGTACCACACAAGATGTTTTCCACAGCTGTGGTACCCTCCCCAGTTTCAGGCTCATGTTGAAGATATACGTCACAATCCCACACAGCTGGTCTGCACAGGACTTGAGGAGCTTTGCGCTGATGCCGTCCGGTCCCGGCGCCTTCCTCGCCTTGATCTTCCTCAGCTCCGTCCTCACCTGGGTCCTGGTCAGGGTCAGGATGGGGGGCTGTGTGTTGGGAGTGGGGGGGTGTTGGTAGAGTGGGGAGTGGGCAGCAGGACTTGATTTCTTTAGAGGCAGCAGTGGTTGTTGTGCAGTCAGGGGGGAGGGCGGTTGGTCAAATCTATTGAAAAACAGATTCAGGTTGTTCGCCCACTCCCTGCCCCCTGTGGCCTGGGGGGAGGTATTCTGGAGCCCCGAGATGGTTTTGAGGTTTCTCCAGACCCCGCTGATGTCGCTCTGTTGCAGCTTGTCCTCCATCTTCTTCCTGAAGCTGTCCTTGCCTTCTCTGATCTTTCTCCTCAGCTCCCTCTGTACGGAATGTCCATGTGCACACCCAATACTTGGTCAGGGCTTCTTTTACATGAATTATTGCATCAATGTGGTGTAGCATGAAAGTGATCAGCCTCTGGCACTACTGAGGTGTTATGGAAGCCCAGGTTGTTTTGATAGCAGCCTTCAGCTCGTCTGCATTGTTGGGTCTGGTGCCTCATCTTCCTCTTGACAATACTCCATAGATTCTCTATGGGGTTTAAGTCAGGAGAGTTTGCTGGCCAATCAAGCACAGTGATACCATGGTCATTAAACCAGGTATTGGTACTTTTGGCAGTGTGGGCAGGTGCCAAGTCCTGCTGGAAAATGAAATCAGCATCTCCATAAAGCTTGTCAGCAGAGAGAAGCATGAAGTGTTCTAAAATTTCCTGGAAGATGACTGTGCTGACTTTTGACTTGATAAAACACAGTGGGCCAACACCAACAGATGACATGGCTCCCCAAATCATCACTGTGACCTTGATTTCCAAATGAAATGCAAAAATGAATCTCATCTGAAAAGAGGACTTTGGACCACTGAACAACAGTCCAGTCTGTTTTCTCCTTAGCCCAGGTAAGACACTTCTGATGTTGTCTCTGGTTCAGGAATGGCTTGACACAAGGAATGTGACTGTTGTAGCCCATATTCTGGATACTGTGATGGCTCTTGAAGCACTGATTTCAGCCTCAGTCCACTCCTTGTGAATCTCGCCCAAATTCTTGAATGGGCTTCGCTTCACAATCCTCTCAAGGCTGCAGTTATCCCTGTCACTTGTGCACCTTTTTCTGCCACACTTTTTCCTTCCACTTAATCTTCAATTGATAGGCTTGTGTGACAGAGATCATCCTGCGCAGTTCGCCCCACACGGGACACGAACCCGCGACCTCTCAGTCAACTAACACAGTTCGAGCATGGGAGACACAGCACGATCGTGCTGAGCTAAAGGTCCGACCGATAGCTCAGCGCTACCGATACTGTATGAGGCTTTGGGAGGGAGGTTTTACTAACGTTCTACGCCGAACAGCACTAGTTGGCATCCGTTACACTCTCCCCCTTAAACCTCACTCCCATGCCGGGTTCACGGCACCAGTGTGACAGAGATCATCCTGCGCAGTTCGCTCCACACGGGACACGAACCCGCGACCTCTCAGTCAACTACACAGTTCGAGCATGGGAGACACACAGCACGATCGCGCTGAGCTAAAGGTCCGACCGATAGCTCAGCGCTACCGATACTGTATGAGGCTTTGGGAGGGAGGTTTTACTAACGTTCTACGCCGAACAGCACTAGTTGGCATCCGTTACACTTGGATACATCCCCTTGGGAACAGCCAGCTTCTTTAGCAATGACATTTTGTGGCTTACTCTCCTTGTGGAGGTGTAAATGATGGTCTTCTGGACAACTGTCAAATCTGCAGTCTTCCCCATGATTGTGTAGACTACTGAACCAGACTGAGAGACCATGCAAAGGGTCAGGAAACCTTTGCAGGTGTTTGGAGTTAATTAGCTGATTAGAATGTGACACCATGAGTCTACAATATTGAACTTTTTCACAGTATTCAAATTTTTTGAGAAACTGAGTCCAGGGTTTGCATGCGCTGTAAGCCATAACCATCAAACTCGAAAGAAATAAACACTTGAAATACACTGTGTGTAATGAATCTATATATGTTTTTCATTTTTTGAATTTAAGTACTGAAATAAATCAACTTTTTGATAACTGTTCTGTTAACTATTTAATGTTAAAGTTAAAGTGGAATATTATTTATATTCTTAATTAATTTTGAATAACCCGTTGTAATGTTGTGTTGGGTTCACCTTGAAATCGGCATGGTTCGTAGCCGAAGGTGACGTCACCTTCGGCTCCGACTAACTGTAAACAGGAAGTCAGTCGGAGTATTGAGGAAAAGTCCGTTGTGTGTGTTTTACCGCCTCAGTCAACTCCAGCAGCAGTCACATACATCCTCTGCCTTTGGTAGCATCGTGGGTATGTATTTACTGTTGTTGTTTGTGTGCATTCCTAGACGGTTTATTAAGGTTACGTTGGGTTTAATAACTTTAGACGCTAAAGTGGTTTTCCCGCGATTTACGCTAGCAACGGCCGTTGTATTGGTCGGAGGACGTTGATAAGTAATTTGGAGGGAAACAATTTATTATGGCGGCGGGAGTTGTTGTAAATATAGTTTTATACCGTATTTAAGTTAAAAGTAAGCAATTTATGTATTTTCATTGTAATGTCTGTATGAAGGTCAAGAAGTGATTGTGCCTTGTATTATGTGTTACAGTTTCACACTTTCCTTGTGTCATTAAACCTGTGGACTGACAGCTGTGTCTTCAGAGTCTTGATGTGAGGAAGGAGTTTAGCTGACTGTCCAATCAGCAGAGGCAGTACAGTGAAACCACGGCTTCCTAGCGGGCATGATAACGTGAACGTGCTGGCAGACAGTGAGTAGATCATCGTCACACTCGACCAGTAAACGGTCAACACATAAGTGTCTATTCAGAAGTACGCTTGCAACTGTGCTAGTCAGAAAAAAGAGCCATGTCAAAGACACACTCACACGCTCCTTCTGCGCACTCCAGTGTGTCATCTACAGAGTCTGCTGCAGCCAAAGCAAGAGCACGAGCGGAAGCAGCAAAAGCTCGCCTTTCCTACGCTGAAGAAGAAATAAGCCTAAAACTAGAAAAAGCTAAGTTGGAAGCATCAATGCAAATTCTACAATATAAGAAAGAGACTGCTGCAGCTGTTGCTGAAGCAGAAGTGCTGGAAGCTGCAGCTGTCAGTGGTGAAAGACGAAGTCGAGAGTCTGTATTATTAAATTCTGCCTCCTTGACAGCCACACAACGCACTCAACAGTATGTTGCTGACCAAGCCAAAGTGTTGGAGACAGAACACCAGCTATGTGTAGATGATGCCTCAATAAAATCAGACTCACACCCCAGTCCACAGCGGGTTCAGATATATAAGGATGAAAATGTTTGTGACCCACGACAAGTGAAATTTGAAAGCAGCAATATTACTCCAACACAGCACTCCAGATTTCAAAATGACTATTGTGGTACATTTCCCCCATCTTATCCTGTACCTCCTAATTCCAACCATAACAGCTCCACTCCAAATCACTTTGTGAGGTACCTTGCACGCCGTGAGCTTGTGTCTACAGGCTTACTTCAATTTAGTGATAAGCCTGAGAATTACAGAGCTTGGAAACGCTCATTTCTGTCTGCAATCAGCAGCTTAGATCTAACAGCAAGTGAGGAGATGGACCTTCTTTTAAAGTGGCTCGGCAAGGAGTCAAAAGAACATGTTGAGCAGCTCAGAGTAATTCACATCAATCATCCGGAAGCAGGCCTGAATATGATTTGGGATAGACTTGAGCAAACTTACGGCTCGCCAGAGGCAGTAGCGGACGCTCTTTTCAAGCGCATCGACACTTTTCCAAAGATAGGAAACCGAGATTACGCCAAACTGATTAAGTTGAGTGATCTTCTGATGGAACTTCTATCAGCAAAGGATGAAGGAGACTTACTTGGTCTCTCCTTCCTCGACACGCCAAGAGGTGTCACCCCAATTGTGCAGAAACTCCCCTTTCATCTGCAGGAAAAGTGGGCTTCAGCTGGTGCATCTTATAAGCGACAAAAGCACGTGCCTTATCCTCCCTTTGCCTTTTTTGTAAAATTCATTAGCCAGGAAGCTAGCATTGCCAATGACCCAAGCTTCAACTTCATCACTCAGACAGACACTGTTCCCAGGGCTGAAAAGTTAGCATGGCAGCCAAACAAACATCAAAGAGTCTCAGTCTGCAAAACCGAGATATCCAACAGAGGTAGTTCTGACTCTATTGACTCCTCATTAAAATCTGATGGCTGTGATAAAATGTGTCCTATTCATGGGAAACCACACCCTTTAAGTAAATGTCGTGCTTTCAGAGAAAAATCCATTGAAGATCGTAAGATGTTTTTGAAAGAGAACAATCTGTGTTTTAAATGTTGTTCATCTTCATCACACATCGCTAAAAACTGCAAAGCCAAAGTTCAGTGTTCTGAGTGCAAGAGCGAAAAACATAACTCAGCCCTACATCCAGGACCCGCACCCTGGACAGAAGTGAAGGATCCCGATCCAAAGCATGGCGGGGAGGAGGTCGAAACTGTGCCTCAACCTCAATCTGATATTACGAACAAATGCACAAAGGTCTGCGGTGGAGATCTGACAGACAGATCCTGTTCCATAATATGCCTCGTGAAAGTATATCCAGCTGGTCACAGAGACAAAGCAGTGAAGCTCTATGCAATTCTGGACGAGCAGAGCAACAGGTCACTGGTTCGTTCACAGTTCTTCAACGTGTTTGGTGACAGAAGTCCAAGTGCTCCTTACACACTGAGAACATGCGCAGGAAGGAAGGAATCATCAGGAAGGAGGGCAAGCGGCTATGAAGTGGAATCTCTGGATGGGACAGTCCACATTCCATTACCCAGCCTCATAGAGTGCAACGACATTCCCGACAACAGAGACGAGATTCCAACCCCTGAGGTTGCTCTTCATCATACACATCTAAAGACAATGGCACACTTCATCCCAGATATGGACCCAAATGCCCAGATCATGCTTCTCCTCGGTCGGGACATTATCAGAGTGCATAAAGTTCGCAAACAGGTGAACGGCTCACACAACCAGCCCTATGCACAGAAATTAGATCTAGGGTGGGTTGTTGTAGGCAATGTGTGTCTCGGCAGCGTCCATAGACCATCAGTAATCAACGCCTTCTACACAAACACCACAGAGCTACGACGGCCATCTCTCTTCAAACCATGCCCTAATGTGTTCTGTGTTAAGGAAAAATACAGCACCGACCAGGTCACAAACCACCCACCAGCATATTCTGTGGAGGAAGCTACCTGTGACATTGATCATCTTGGGTGCAGTGTGTTCAAGAAGACTAGAGAGGATAATCAAGTTGCGCTTTCAATTCAAGATGCTTCATTCATGAAAATAATGAATAATGGACTACAGAGAGACTCAAACAACAGCTGGGTAGCTCCATTGCCCTTTAAGAATCCACGTCGGCAGCTTCCCAACAACAGGCCTCAGGCACTGAGCCGCCTCGTGTCCCTCACGCGAAATTTTGAGAGGAAGCCAGAAATGAAGGAACACTTCCTTAGCTTCATGGGACAGATGTTTAAAAATGGTCATGCTGAGTTAGCCCCTCCCCTCAATGAGGAAGAAGAACGATGGTATTTGCCAACATTTGGTGTGTACCATCCTAAGAAACCAAAAAAGATTAGAGTGGTTTTTGATTCCAGTGCCCGATTCAATGGTGTGTCACTCAACGATGTGCTGTTGACTGGACCTGACCTGAACAACACGTTACTAGGTGTACTGATCCACTTCAGAAAAGAAGCTGTTGCATTCACAGCGGACATTGAACAAATGTTCTATTCCTTTTTGGTTAGAGAAGAAGATAGGAACTTCTTGAGGTTTCTCTGGTTCCGTGATAACGATCTCTCCAAAGCTGTTGTTGACTATCGCATGACTGTCCATGTCTTCGGAAATAGCCCTTCCCCTGCAGTGGCTATTCACGGCTTGCACCAGTCCGTTCAGGTCAGCGAGTTTCACATTGACCCTGACGTAAAGCACTTTGTAATGCGAGACTTTTACGTAGATGATGGACTGAAGTCTCTGCCCACAGTCAAAGCTGCTGTCGACTTACTAAAAAAGACACAGGAAGTCCTCTCCAAGTCGAACCTGAGGCTACATAAGATTGCAGCAAACAATAAAGAGGTCATGGAAGCCTTTCCATCTAAGGACCATGCGAGTGACCTTAAAGACCTTGACCTCAGTGCAGACAAAGTGCCAACGCAACGCAGTCTTGGACTCAATTGGAACCTCCAAACATATTGCTTTGTCTTCGTCGTCTCTGATGAGATAAAACCTTACACTCGTCGAGGTGTCTTATCCACCATCAACAGTCTCTACGACCCTCTTGGGTTTGTAGCACCGGTTACTATCCAAGGCAAGGCTATTCTTAGGGAACTCACTGTTGAGAATGGTGACTGGGATGTGCCATTACCTCGAGAAATGGAGGAAGTCTGGACTTCCTGGAGAGCTTCTCTAAAAGAGTTGTCAAACCTGTCAATCTCCAGGCCCTACACTGAAACTTCACCATCAGCAGCTGTCAGCAGGGAATTATGTGTCTTCTCTGATGCCTCAACGAAAGCAATCGCCGCAGCAGCATATCTCAAAGTCACGGACACTGCTGGAAATAATCATGTCGGGTTTGTTATGGGAAAGGCCAAGCTGGCCCCCCGTCCAGAGCATACAATCCCAAGACTAGAGCTTTGCGCAGCAGTACTTGCTGTTGAGTTAGCTGACTTGATCTCATCAGAACTTGATCTCCATCTCGATGCAGTGACATATTACACAGACAGCAAAGTGGTTCTGGGTTACATCTGCAATGAAACCAGACGCTTTTATGTGTATGTAAATAACCGGGTCCAGCGTATTCGAAGATCCTCCAGTCCACATCAGTGGCGCTATGTAGCCACAAACCAGAACCCTGCAGATCATGCAACGCGTTCTGTCGCTGCAGGCCTGTTAAGCAACACTAACTGGTTTAGTGGACCTAGTTTTTTGTCCAAACCAGAGCAAGATGTTCCCGAAAGTACCTATGACCTTGTGGACTCAAGTTCAGATCCAGACATCCGTCCTCTAGTGTCCACTTTAAGCACTGCAACTGCATCCAAGTGGCTTGGTTCCCAAAGATTTGCCAAGTTCTCTTCATGGAAGTCACTGACTCGTGCCATCGCACACCTGAAACACATAGCTCGTTATTTCAACACAACCATGATGAACAACTCTTGCAAAGGCTGGCATCTCTGCAAGGCAGAATTTAACGTTGAGGAACTCAACCAAGCCTCAGCTATCATCATTCAAACGGTGCAGGAAGAGGTTTACAATGAGGAAATCAAATGTATCAGAATGCACAAAAAGATCCCTAAAAACAGTCCCCTCAAAAATCTGGATCCGTTTGTCGACACACACGGCCTGCTAAGAGTTGGAGGTCGTCTTCACCATTCAGGTCTTGATCAGAGCGAGAAGACTTCTTTGATCATTCCAGGCAACCATCATATTGCAACCTTACTCATTCGGCAGTATCATGAACAGGTCCACCATCAAGGGCGTTTCTTTACGGAAGGAGCTGTCCGTTCAGCTGGCTTTTGGATAGTCGGCGGCAAGAGGAAGGTGAGCAGCATCATTCACCAATGTGTAACATGCAGACGACTCAGAGCCCCAACTAGTAGCCAAAAAATGGCCAGCCTCCCACCAGACCGCCTTTCATCAGATCCTCCCTTCACAAACGTTGGGCTCGACGTATTTGGCCCTTGGAGCGTTTCTTCACGCCGGACTAGAGGAGGCCTCTCACAAAGCAAACGGTGGGCTGTGATTTTTACATGTATGAGCGTAAGAGCCGTTCATATTGAAGTCATAGAATCCCTCGACACATCCAGCTTCATCAATGCATTAAGACGGTTTCTAGCTGTGAGAGGACCGGCCAAAAGCATTCGTTCAGACAGAGGCACAAACTTTGTGGGTGCATGTAAGGCTTTGAAGATACCTTCTAACATCAACTACAAAAGTGTGAAATCTTACCTGTCGAACCAAGGATGTTCTTGGACTTTCAATCCTCCACATGCCTCCCATTTCGGTGGAGCGTGGGAAAGAATGATTGGTCTCGCTAGGAAGATTCTGGACTCCATGTTCCTCCAGCTGAAGGACAAACTTACCCATGAAGTTTTGGTAACCTTCATGGCAGAAGTAGCAGCCATCATTAATGCTCGGCCTCTTGTTCCTGTGACAACCGACCCTGACGAGTCATTCATACTCTCACCAGCTGCTCTTCTAACACAAAAGGTGAACTCTGTTCCCGCTCCTGCAGGAGAGTTTGGGCCTTCAGACCTCTACAAGCGCCAGTGGAGACAGGTTCAGCACCTGTCCAACACCTTCTGGGATAGATGGCGTAAGCAATTCCTTCCAACACTTCAAGCACGTAGGAAGTGGCAGTCATCTCATCCAAACATTGAACCAAAGAGCGTTGTTCTCCTCAAGGACAGCCAAGTACCAAGGAATGAATGGCCACTTGGTCTGGTAACACAGGCCTTCCATAGCGAAGATGGGAAAGTCCGTCAGGTGGAAGTAAAGGTCATCAAGCCAGGAAAAGAAACTTTGTTTGTGAGACCTGTTACAGAAATAGTACTTCTTCTTCCCCCAGATGCTTAAATGGACTAGATGGGCTAGACGGACTAAGTGAGGTGGCGTAGAATCACGCCAGGCGGGGAGTGTTCTGTTAACTATTTAATGTTAAAGTTAAAGTGGAATATTATTTATATTCTTAATTAATTTTGAATAACCGTTGTAATGTTGTGTTGGGTTCACCTTGAAATCGGCATGGTTCGTAGCCGAAGGTGACGTCACCTTCGGCTCCGACTAACTGTAAACAGGAAGTCAGTCGGAGTATTGAGGAAAAGTCCGTTGTGTGTGTTTTACCGCCTCAGTCAACTCCAGCAGCAGTCACATACATCCTCTGCCTTTGGTAGCATCGTGGGTATGTATTTACTGTTGTTGTTTGTGTGCATTCCTAGACGGTTTATTAAGGTTACGTTGGGTTTAATAACTTTAGACGCTAAAGTGGTTTTCCCGCGATTTACGCTAGCAACGGCCGTTGTATTGGTCGGAGGACGTTGATAGGTAATTTGGAGGGAAACAATTTATTATGGCGGCGGGAGTTGTTGTAAATATAGTTTTATACCGTATTTAAGTTAAAAGTAAGCAATTTATGTATTTTCATTGTAATGTCTGTATGAAGGTCAAGAAGTGATTGTGCCTTGTATTATGTGTTACAGTTTCACACATTCCTTGTGTCATTAAACCTGTGGACTGAGAGCTGTGTCTTCAGAGTCTTGATGTGAGGAAGGAGTTTAGCTGACTGTCCAATCAGCAGAGGCAGTACAATAACATTCTAATTTACTGAGCTGCACCTGTATATCAAATACGAACAGAGTTCCTTTTGGCAATGTAAGTGTGTTTGGCACAATAGGGTAAGCAGACATCTGTATATTTGTTCTGCTCTTCAAGATGCTGGACAGGACAAAAAAAAGGTGGAAGCAAGTATCAGTAGGCATCATATCAGTGAAAAGAAGGCAACAAAGCATTACTTATTTCTTAGTCTGCGGTATTTCTACAGGTGATGTTCCACACCATTGCTTGGCAACTAGGAAAATAAATGCACACGCTGAAAAATGATAGGAGTACGGCACTCTCAAATCTTTACTTAGCTGCCTTTAAATTCAAATGATCAGGTTGACCCATTTACAGTTTTCAGCAATGATATTTTCTTATGATGCTATAAGATTAGAAATTTTAGACAATCTAAAAATGTACAGAAAAGCGTCCAGTGTTGATTAAGCTTATGATGGACAATGCCAATTTATTGCAAGTGGTGAGTCATTTTAAAAAAGTTTTTGTTAATGAAGAATAAGAACCCCTGTTGACTTAAATTAGCATCTCTTAAGTAGCTTTCCTGAGTTAAGATTTTATTTTAGTTTCACAGACTTTTTTATGCACTAGGAAACATCTGTATGTTTATGGAAAACATACAGTATCTGTAATTTCCTCTGTTCAGGGCAAGTGTGGCAAGCCCCAGCAATTACAGTCATTATGTATATATTTACCGCACAGTCTTGACTAATGCACAGATAAATGTGTGTCTGAATTTCCCTTTCTTCTCCGCTCCTTTTCTTATAATTTCCCTCTCTTGTTCTGTCTCTCTTTCTTTCTATGGCCTTGCTGTCAGGTTGTAATTCCATGTTGCACTGGTATCACCAAGTGTTAATGCCTTAGCTGTCATCACAAAATCTCAAACCTCCTGCCCCTCGCCGCTCTCCACCCCATTCACATCAAAGGTTACTGCACCTCTACCCCCCCCCCTTTTTTTTTGAAAAAGACAACTATTAGCAAGAGGCAGAATCGGACCGACTGACAAACAGACAGTTATACAGATAGATGCTTTCCATTTTCCCCTCGGAGATCAGCGCCATGCCACACACTAGACAGGCACACAGGGGGATTATTTGGGAAAATTCCAGGGCATTTGTTCCAGAGTGGCACCGCGGGCCTCTGAACACCGGCGATTCAGCTAATGTCACTGTGTGAAAGCATCAATCTGTCAACAAAACCCTACTTTGTGGGTCAAAAGGCTTTCAGCACTGCAGGAAAAAAAAAAAGAAAAAACGCAATGGCTTCACATTTCTCCAATGAGTAAGAGAAAGAGGCCTCGAGTGAGACTGAAAAGAGAAAATTGTTACCATTACCTTAGAAGAGTGAGGAAAGTACACAGCAGAGAGAGATAAAAAAAAAAAAGAAAGAAAAAACAGCACGAGAAGGAATAATCAAGATGGTTATTTTTTTTTCCACGGATACCTCCGCTCCCTTACATTATCAAAATTGATTGTGCCTATAATTTCAGAGGGGTGACACTGAAGAAGAAAGAGGTGCAGAGGGTTCTATTGTCAGCCGGTGCATATCAAATACTGTGATATAGTAGCAGTTAAGTGATAATTTTGCTAAGTGCAAGCTGATTTTTTTTAAAAATGATGTATTTTCAATTTCTCTTTTTTGGTGTGACCATAGCCCCTGAGGTTACATCACTTAAACGCTCTGTGGATACTATTTTTGCCTTCATCTACACTGACCTCCTACATCAGGGGTCTGCAACCTGCAGCTCTTTTGCAAGTAACAAGTGGCTCGCCATGCTTTGACAAAGAAATAAAATAAAATAAAAAAACACTACCAGAGAGAGAGAGAGAGATGTTGCAAATCACAAAAGTAAAAGTTGCAAATTTATGAGAAAAAAAGTTGCAAATTTATACAAAAAACAGCAAATTCCTATAAAAATGTTGCAAAAAAGTCTTAAAATTAAGAGAAAAAAACAAATACACAGGCAAAGCTGCAAATTTAAGAGCAAAAAGGAAATTTTTATAGGAAAAATAGGAAAATGATCAATCCACCCATCTTCTTCTGCTTAATCCTTTTTGGGTCACAGGGGGGCTGGAGCCTGTCTCAGCATCTTTGGGCGAGAGGCAGGGTCCACCCTGGACAGATCACCAGTCCATCGCAGTAGGGAAATGATATGAGAAAAATAGCAAATCAAATTTAGAGAAAAGTTTTACATGAGAAAAATTACAATTAGACAAAAAAAAAGCAAAAAAAGTCTCACATTTCTGAGAAAAAAGTTGCAAATTCATACAAAAAATGGCAAAAAAGTCACAAATGTTTCAGAAAAGAATAAAAAAAAATGCACAAAGAAAGCTGCTAATTTAAGAGGAACAACAAATATTATTAGAAAAAATTGTAAATTTGTATTAAAAAATTCTAAATTAATAAGTAAAAAGTTGGGCATTTGTTTTAAAAATAGTTGAATATTTGTGAGAGAAAAGTTTGACATTTATGAGAATATTTGCAAATTAGAAAAAAATTAAGAGGAAAACGTTTAACATTTCTGAGAATAAAGTTGCAAATTTATATGAAAAAAGTATGCAAATTTAGACAAAAATATTTGAAAAAAATCACATTTATGGCAAAATAATGACAAATATGCAGAGAAAGATGCTAAAGAGAAAAAAAATATATTTTTAAGAAAAAAAAGAAATTGATGTGAAAAAATTAGTAAAATGAGTAAAAAGTTTCAAATAAAAAAAGCCATTAATGAGAGAAGAGTTTCGCATTTATAAAAAAGTACAAATTATTACAATAAAACTAAGAGGAAAAAAGTTGCATATTTCTGAGAAAAAAGTTACAAATTTCTATTAAAAATTTTCAAATTCAAACAAAAAATAAGGTGTTTTGCCTTCATCTTAAGAATGTGGATTTTTTTCATGTCCAGATTTTTTGGGCATAACTGCTCACACTAGCTCCTCTCACAGAAGAGGTTGTGATCTTGTAACTGTTTTTATAAGCTGCTCAAACTGGTTTTATCTTTAAACTCTTAAACTGAGAAAATCCCAGTCTTCAGCCTATTTTAGGTTACCACGTCTATATTGCTGTCGTCAACAACTGATGCCATCTTTTTCCCCCTTTAGGAAGCATACAGAGTGAAGCAACGGGAAGTTAAGCAATCATGGGATTTTAAATAGAAATGAAAGGATCATTTACTGCAGCAGTGCTATACAATTTGTTTAGAATCAGCAAAGGAAGCAAAAAACGCAGGGTTAACACAACTTTGCAGGGGAAGAGGCATGCAACAAACAAAACAGAGACATGACATCAACTCCAGAGACAGATCCAAATGACTCACGTATGAACTTGTTAACAAACACACACACCTCTTTGCCCTCCAAAGGTGCAGCTATCTGCAGCAGGAAGTCCCACGCAGACACTTCCTGTTGGTCCCAGGAACAATGGCTATTGTCGTGGGCCCGCGCCACTCTGATACGCTGTGACCTCACCTCCACGTCTACGGCGGACAATAAATCCTCCACCTTTAAATGGAACAAGCGATGATAGATTAACAAGGTGATGGCGCCAAATGCATCTGGCCTAAAAATGCTGAAACACATTATGACTGCACTAGTGGGGAAAAGTGGCTGTTTTCTCACCCCGTTCTGGTTAGACTTTGCTTTCCTAAAGTTGTTGATGCACTGAAAGTTTTTGACAGAAGTGAAACGAATGGAAAGGTCATCCATAGATGTCATACTACATGCATCCATTCTCATATTTACTGGTTTTAGGGGAAGAGGTCCTGTCTCACTCCAAAATCCAGTTAATTAACTCACACCTATATGGTCTTTTTCACTCTTAGACTCACACCTATATCCCATGCCAGGATTTGAACCCCTGACCCTGTGATTTGACATGGTGCAGTAGAAAGATCTCAAACAAGCTCCCATTTTCTGTTACAGCCCTATTAGGGAATGGTCTATTTACCTGGGAACTCTTGGTGTCCATTTCAACCCTTTAACATCAAGGTGGACTAACCTGCTGAGGTTTTGCAGTTCCATGACCTCTGGCAGTGATCCGGGTCCTCTGGAGTGAAAACTTTAATGTTGCTATGGCTACACCACACACACCAGTGCATTACTACTATGAGATTTTAGCACTAACCAGTCAGCAGAGCTTCTTAAAGCTCTTTGTTGGAGCATATGATAAACTGCAGAAAATTATCAGTGGACTGTCTGAAACATGATTCTTATCTCATGGTAGATTGCTTGTTTACATTGTGTCAAGATGCTAGTGGCATCCTGGAACTGCTCTGTGGTCATACTGAAAACTACCTAATTAACTTAACTCAAAATCACTTTACACAGCAAAAAGTGTAAATGCCTACCAGTACTTTGCTGGCTTTAGTGTAGATTTAAGGTAACATCATAAGTCTCTGGTGCTCATTACAGCCAAGGTAAGCTCTGTCTACATATCCGTATATTTTATACCGTACATAACAGTCAAAAAAAAAAAAAAAATCAGTATAGCAGAAGTATGTTAACTTTTATTCAAAATCTTAGTGATGTATGCAAAAGTGGGTAGCAAATACCCATGTACATGTTTAATATCAAGCTAAATTTGGAATACTAGGACATATTATAGAATAGAAACATCCTTACCTCCCACAAAATGTTCATTGTATATTATTCGACTTTTTTGCTGGTTTCTGCTTGTTGAAGGGAGCAGCTCTTTTCAGTGCTGTGATCCGTTTCTCTGTCTGATCGGTATCAGCAGGAAACCTGTAAATGACGGCCTTCATTCTTTCTCCTGTAATTTTGACAGCCTACAGCTACACAGTTGAGGTCTATAAGATAAGATAAGATAAGATAAGATAAGATAAGCCTTTATTAGTCCCACAATGGGGAAATTCCAGGATTGCAACAGCACAGGGATAGCAACACTCAGAGCAACAATCAGAAGGCAAGAAAAAAACAAGCAAGCAAGAGCAGCTAATATACATATGTACATATTACTATAAAATATATATATACACACACACACAGACACACAGTGCAGAGCATTGTAGCTAGATGGAATAAATATGTAAATATATATAAACACCCACAGTACGGAGCATTGCAGCTAGGTGGAATAAATATGCAAGTATATAAACACACACAGTGCGGAGCAATGTAGCTAGATGGAATAATATGTAGATATATAAAAACACAGTGCGGAGCATTGTAGCTAGATGGAATAAATATATAGATATATAAATATAAACACACCCAGTGCTGAGCATTGTAGCTAGATGGAATAAATATGTAAATATATAAACACACACAGTGCAGAGCATTGTTGCTAGATGGAATGAAACAGCACAACCGTCTACTTAGTTATCCTACATGGCATGATTATGTGCCCATACATACTCTCACCCTCCATAGCGACCGGTATGTTCCTAGTTGTATGCCGGAGGGGACCATTGTGTAAGTCTATTGCATCTCTTGCATTCAAAAAACTATTAGTTTGTTACGTCTTTTTGCTATCTCTGCGAGCAGCCCTGCTTAGGTTGTACAGTCTGACAGCCGTTGGTAGGAAGGACCTACGAAACCTCTCGGTTGTGCACCTGGGATGATGTAGTCTGCTGCTAAATGAGCTCCTCAGTGCATCCAGTATGTCCTGCATAGGGTGGAACTCGGACTCCAGCAGAGATGACAGTTTAGCCACCGTCCTTGTCTCTCCTATCTCCTCCATCGGATCAAGGCGCTGCCCCAGGACAGAGCTAGCTTTCTTAATCAGTTTGTTCAGTCTCTTCCTATCGGCTGCAGTAATGCCACTGCCCCAGCAGACCACTCCAAAAGTGATGGCTGATGCCACCACCGTGTCATAGAATGACTTCAGCAGCGCCCCTTGTACACCAAAAGACCTGAGTCTCCTCAGCAGGAACAGCCTGCGCTGTCCCTTCTTGTAGAGTGCGTCAGTATTGTGTGACCAGTCTAGTTTATTGTTCAGATGAACACCCAGGTACTTATAGGATGTCACCATCTCGATGTCTGTTCCCTGTATATTTACTGGTGCTGTGAGGGGCTGCCCATGCCTGCGGCAGTCCACCACCAGCTCCTTAGTTTTCCTCGCGTTGATCTGGAGGCAGTTCCGATGGCACCAGTCCACGAAGTCCTGGATAAGCCCTCTGTACTCAGCTTCATCTCCATTGGAGATGAGGCCAACGATCGCAGAGTCATCAGAGAACTTCTGTAGATGGCAGTGTGTTGTGTTGTGTGAGAAGTCCGCAGTATAAAGAGTGAACAGGAAGGGAGCCAGCACCGTTCCCTGGGGGGCCCCCGTGCTACTGATGATCGTGCAAATAAGTTGCAAATAATCCAGTGCTAGCTTCCAATTAAACCTTACTCTCTCAGAAACATTGAAATATACATTTTCTACAGCATAACTTTGTGTCTTCCTGTTGCTTTCACTCCAGTGAAGCCACACCCTGCTCATATTAATAATAGATTAGATTTATATGGCCCTTTACATGTCAGGTGACATCTCAAAGCATTTACAGTGAGTCCATTATTCATTCACTCCAGACAGACAGAGGTAAGCTACTTCCGTAGCCACAGCTGCCCTGGAGCAGACTGACGGAAATGTGGTTGCCGATCTGCGTCAATGGCCTCTCCTGAACATTTATACACATTCATACCCAGTGTCATGGACACTGGATGCAAGGTCACAGTGTCTCGCCCAGGGACACAACGGCAGGATGACTGGTGAGAGCGGGATTCAAACCCCCAACCCACCAGCTATTGGACGACCCACTCTACCTCCTGAACCACTGCCACCCTCATAACGTATAGGTGATGACAACTGCAAAACCTTAATAGTCTTTCACCCAGAGGTAAGGTAGACCTGCACATATACAGTATACAGTATACTGTAAGCTTGCAGGGATTTGAACCTATGACACTGATCCAAGTCCTCACACCCCAACCACTGATCCAAAAATGAATCCCTCTCAAGCTATAAGTTAATAGTGGAGGTGAATCTTGGTGCATCAGGAAACTGCACCATTGATTGAGTTCTTATGGAAGGATTCATAACAAACCTGGTAGCAGCCTGTACCACTATTGCCCTCCTCTCAAACACAGTGGAGAGAGGTTATATCCGGTGTCCTGTGAGTCCCTCAGCTGCACATACACTGAAGTATTCATTGTTAGCATGGGAGCTAATAGTATCATAAGAACTAAATGTAAAATTTCTCCATTTCTGGATTGCAGTTGGAAAAACCTGGATCACCTTCAACATAATGAAGGTCAGTTATGGTTATATTGTCATTCAGACTTTAACCATGTTTGACCCTGTGGCCCTAATATGTTATTTTCCTCACATGTATCTTGGCTTCATGGCTGTTTTACACTCGAAGATATGCCATGCTGATGTACCCAATACATATGAGCATTATGTCTACAGATTTCTGGCCAAACTTCCTTTCTTCTTCTCACCACTTTATGGTCCCCGCATGATCATGATAAAGTAAGTTCATATGGAGTGTGCATACATGCAGCCGCACAGATGGGATGAGCCAGACATAACACATTTACTTTCCCAGACAATCAAAACATTCAAACTTCTGTGCTGTAGCATTAAAAATGGATGGAACGATTCTGGAAAACATATTGAGAGAGATATGAGGAGAAACAAAGAGCATTGTGTTCATTAATCAGCTGATGACACAGCTCCAGTGGCCTTTGTAGTGTGGGAAATAATGGAACACAACAAGCTCCCTTACCTTATGTTTAGCATGATCCTCGAGGGTGTTGGGAAATGGGTTCCAACATTGAACAGTGTTTTTTCCCCTTCTCTTTCACACAATACATGTGTGTGTGTGTGTGTGTGTGTGAGTGTGTGTTTCAGCATCCCTCCGTGCCCATCTGTACCGAGCAGCTGCCGTCAGGATGCTTCTGGGGATTAAAACGCCTCTCTCAAACACAATCTGCCTCTCCCCGCACCACCCATTTACATCTTCTTCACCTTTCCACCTTCCTTACATTTATCCCTCTTATTCTCCCCCCTTTCATTATTCCAACTGATTGCCTGTGCCTACTCACCAATTTGTCATCACCCTCATACTTCAAATTCTCAGCGTGTAATTGTTGCTCACTCTGTCTGAATTGTAAGTGTTCCATCTGGACTTAAGGTTTAAGATTGAATTCTTTGCTGCTCGAGTAGGTTCATTTTGTCTTCTTTAAATTATTAGCCTTTTGTTTTCTTATTGAGGACAAGGATAGAAAAGAGATATTTTTACCTTCTTTTCTCTTTACATATTTTGACTGTCCACTGCAGTCTTCATCAAAGAAGGTAAAAACATCTCCTTTCTATCCTTGTCTTTAATAAGAAAACAAAAGGCTAATAATTAAAAGAAGACACAATGAACCTACTCGAGCTACTACATGACTTCTTTGCTAATCATAATTTCTTGGTCATGACAAAGCCAAAGGATACCATCACCTGACTCAATATATGCAAGAAAAGCAATAGCGAGATCTTTAGCATCTTTTGGGTTATTGCTTTGTTTGTGTTTTTAAGCCCACAATTTAAATTTGTTTTTGTCACATTAAGCTTTCATTCTAGTGCAGGGGTGTCCAATCATGTGCCATGGAGGGCTAAGACCCTGCAGGTTTTCTCTTCTACCCAGTCTCTTCAGCAGGTGTTTTCACTTATCAGCAATCAGTGGGAAGAAATTCAGTGACACCTGCTGTTGAAGACAGTGGTTGAAGGTAAAGCTTGCAGGGTCTTGGCCCTCCATGGCACATGATTGAACACCCCTGATCTAGAGGGTCAGGCTATATGCAGTGACAAGTGGGCCACAAGTTGAACTTTCAATCTACATTCAAGCCACTGGAATTTTACGGAAATGTTGGAATACCTGTCAACAGTTTGGTGTTAGGGTAGTATCTCACGGAGCGTCGAATACTGAAGGGCGTTTACAAATGTGATGGTTGGGGTATCGTCAGGGATCATAAAAGGTTGGACAACAGGTCGCCAACAGTTTTTATGTTCACAACTAGTTTTTCTTGTCATAAAAACATTTTTGAACATGTTCAAAAACTGGTTGCGTGTGCTATATATGCATATATAGCACATATATATAGCACATGCATATATGTATATATATATATATATATATATATATATATATATACACAGTAGGTCTGCAATGTTGTAATTGCTGCAAATGGAGGATTCTTTGACGAAAGCAAAGTTTGAAGGAAAAAATTATTATTTCAAATACAAATCATTATTTCTAACCTTGTCAATGTCTTGACTATATTTTCTATTCATTTTACAACTCATGGTGGTAAATAAAAGTGTGACTTTTCATGGAAAACACAAAATTGTCTGAGGTGACCCCGAACTTTTGAACGGTAGTGTGTATATATATATATATATATATATATATATATATATATATATATATATATATACACACACAGTATATATATATATATATATATATATATATATATATATATATATATATATGAAATAAGAATTTTAAAAAATATTAAATGATTTATCAGGGTATAAAACTGACTTCTTCTTCTTCCGGTTGCTCCCTTTAGGGGTCGCCACAGCGGATCATCTGCCTCCATCTCACCCTATCCCTTGCATCTTCCTCTGTAACACCAACCCTCTCCATGTCCTTCACTACACCCATGAATCTTCTCTGTGGTTTTCCTCTTTTCCTCCTGCCTGGCAGCTCCATCTTCAACATCCTTTGTCAAATGTACCCACTATCCCTCCTCTTCACATGTCTAAACCATCTCAGTCTTGCCTCTTTTACTTTGTCTAATACTGCTTAACCTGAGCTGTCCCTCTGATATGCTCATTTCTAATCCTGTCCCTCCTAGTCACTCCCAGATGAGAATCTTAGCATCTTCAACTGTGCCACCTCCAACTCTGCCTCCTGTCTTTGTCAGTGGCACCACCTCCAAACCATAGATCATAGCAGGTCTCACTACCGCTTTGTAAATCTTCCCTTACACTCTAGCTGTTACCCTTCTGTCCCAAATCACCCCAACACTTGTGTAACCCGGCTGAAAAAAAACAGGTTATTTATTAAATCTGTAAGAAAAGAGAACGTAAAAGCTCATCTTCAGTTGTTTCAAATATTAAACCTGTATGTTCCCATTGCAACTGAAGGCATCATTAGTTTATGTGGAGGAGAGCCAGTCCTCTAATCAGCCAATCAGAAGCTATATAAGCCACATAGTCTACACTTAAGTCACACCCCCTCTACTTTCGCAGATGGGACCTTAAATTGAAAAAAATTCTTCATTGATATGAATGGCAAGAGCAAAATTATCTTTTGATCTTGATCAAATTTTGCCAAGAGTAACACATATAATGTTTGTCAAAGTTTGACAAACATAAGATCTTTGTCAAAAGATAATTTTCCATGTAAATAACGGTGTAGGTCAGTGGTCCTCAGTAGGCGGCCCACAGGCCACATCCGGCCTGCAAGCCCCCTATTTGTGGCCCCTGAGCTGTGATTCCTTTACTACATGTTTTGGTTTGGTCAGCGCCTGTATACATGGACTGATATCTCCATGCCAACGACGTGCTGACAACCTGTCAGCGCATGAGCGGCTGCAGAGTGAGCGGCACTTTTTTACTTTCACTTTCAGAGCAGTTCGCTTATTGATACTAAGCCAGCAGTGGGAGCCTAGATTGAATGAAAATGGCATGTTCCAAGCAGGGGTGGACTTAGTCCATCTGGGGCCCAAGGCAAAGACAGAAATGGGGCCCTACTTTTTCTTTGTTCTACATTTTCTTTTCAGGGCTTATTGAAATCCTACCTGAAACTTAATGTCCTCGGAAGTCTGCAAATGATGATATCATTCAGGCATCAGAAATCCACCTTATTCCAAGGCCCCATGATGCCTTGCGTGAATTATGGTAGCAACTTCCAGTTCTAGTTTAGAACATATGGTTGTCACTGAAATGGGACACTTTTCCTTGTTAAAAAAAACAATGACTTCGGCATCAGAAATGCGGGAACACGGCCTCTTGCACCTCAAAACAGTAACATAATCATACCACTCCCAACGACTATTGAGGGATGGAAAGATGACCTTAAAAAGTGGCCTCATACGCAGCAGCTCTGTTAGTTAGCGCCGCTGCTAATATGCTTACGGTGTAAACAAATGACCCATGCTGGCAAAATGAGTCACTTTGAGGACATTTTCAAAACTGATGTAACGTTATTTCCATATTCTGTATTGAAAGACCTTCAAAATGATACTTAATTTGTAGGTAGTGTGCAAAAACTGACCCAGAAAAAGATGATTTGTTTATATTTTAGCTAGGTTGAAAACTCCCGTTCAATCAGTCGGGAGTTACGTCTTCTGCAAAAACAGGTATTTTTAGAAAGTACGATTTCTAAGCTTTCTAATGATACCAGGCACTCATGGGGTTTTGCCGGGACTTGCCCTCCCAAACAAAGAAAGAGTCATGATTTATGACTTCTCGTTGCCTGTACTCATAATGACACGGTGGGCATTCCAACCAGCACATCTCTCCATCGCAATAAAGTCGGCTGCATTTTGTTAAAATATGTGGGATATAATCAAATTTACCTTAGAGCAAATGTACGCCACAACACTGTGCTTGGATGTCGTCTGTCACCGAGTGATGAGAAGCCTCCATTTATCCAGTCTATTGGCACAACCACGAACACCAGCAAGTACCAGAACTATGCAAAAACATTCAAAAAATACAAAAACTAGAAGAGCTGAAATTAGCTGCCACTTGAGTGCAAAACACGTCTGTGGATTATACATTAAAATGAATTTGAAAAACTTTTTAAAATGCTATTTTAAATGCCCCTGCTGCTCCACTCTTACTGACTGATTTAACACTAGGTCAGCCGAAACCAGAAGCTCCGCCCATAATCGTTCCTACAGCAGCACCTCTAGGAATACGGTGGAATACATCTGTAGAAAAACAAAGAAGTTTAACAAACTGAATGTAGACTCTTGTCTATTATGAAAAAAACAACAACAATTCAAGTGGAAGATCTATTGTTTGTTCACATCACACTGGAGTGGTGGATCAGTTGGTAGAGCATCTGCCCCACACCCGGGAGGCAGGGGTTCAAATCCCGGCCAGGTCATGCCGAAGACCATATAAAAGCGGAACTTCCTGCCGTCCAACTTTGTGCTCAGCAATAATGGAATGGAGGAGGGAAATTTGTGGCTGCGCCTTGCATGGCGCAGCCACACAATTTCACACAGTAGAATGAAACACAATTTCATTCTACTGTACATGATTGGCTGTATGGATTGAATGACAATAAAGGGTGATTTAAATTTAATTTAACATTTACCAGTCCCTCCAGGTTTTCGTGATGTTGCGATCGCACTAATTCACGTGAAATCAGGCCATTGCTGCATCTTTTGAGCAACCTTGCAGCTTTGTCCAATCTCCGCAACTTTCCCGCAATTTTGGCTAATCCTCGTCAACTTCCACCAATTTCTCCAATCAAATTTGTCCCTGAGTAGTGCTCAAACACTCAGTCTAACCAATCAAATGCATTGCTGCACTGCACTCACTTCCATATTTACAGTGAGTCTCTAGCCCCCCCGCGACCCGAAAAGGATTAAGCGGAAGAAGATGAATGAATGAATTAATGGAACACATCAACAAAAAACAGAGTGCACGATTTAAAAAAAAACACTGACCCGCGAGTTTTCCCACACTGTCCCATCTTCCGTTTTCCATGGCCCACCAGTGGACACCTCTCCATGTCCCTGTCTTGACTGTGTGTACAAAGTGCTGAGTTTGTGTTGAAAAAAGGCTTCCTGACTGAAAAGTGCCTTGTTGCGGAAGCTCACGTGAGGAGAGATGGTGTAAAAGCACAAACAAATGAGCAAATCTAACACTACAGCCAGTGTTGTAACATTTTATACATCTTTAGAGGTAAAATCATGACTGCATCTTGTCAATGAGCTTTAAAGCTGTGAATCTCCGGTCTGGACTCAGACCAACATGCACCCCTGTGCCGGCAAACCCCCAAGGAGAGCCCCTCCTCCTGGCAAAACTCCTGGTGGAGGAAAGATGAGTATCTGATGAGACAGGTGTGTGTCAAGATATGCAGCAGACAGACAGACAGCTAAGAGTCAGACATGTAAAGAGAGAGAATATTTAGTCTTTTTTTTTCAGAAAAACACAGACTTCAATAGACAATACAGAGCAACAGAATAAATTATTTCTTTTTTCTCTGCGCTTGGTATCGAGTGGTTGGGGACCGCTGCAGTTAGGAAGTTTTCAAATGAAGCTGCTGCCATAATTTCCAAATCTATTCTCTTTGACATGCATTCAATCCAATTTAGCTGTGGTAATGAATAATTATTTTTTCATCCTTTTTATTAAAATTCTCAGCAAGAGTAGCCTACAGTGTTGGTCATTTTTATGACAACTTTATGAGTAGCTGCTTCATTCTCACTTAATTATGTTAAAGTCAGTATTTGTTGTTGCACAGAAGAGTTTCTGCAATGATAGGATTAGTGGTTGAGTAGTTATTCACGAAAATGACATTTCCCGTAATGGCGGCCACAGTTCTGCCCATACAGTGTTTGTGTGTACGTTTTCAGATTCATTGACCACGAAAACATATGACTAGCAATTGGATTGACAATGATAGGATTAGTGGTTCAGTAGTTATTCACGAAAATGGCATTTTCTGTAATGGCGGCCACAGTTCCCCCCATACAGTGTTTGTGTGTACGTTTTGAGATTCCTTGACCATGAAAACATATGACGAGCAATTGGATTGACAATGATAGGATTAGTGGTTCAGTGGTTATTCATGAAAATGGCATTTTCCATAATGGCGGCCACAGTTCCCCCCATACAGTGTTTGTGTGTACGTTTTCAGATTCCTTGACCATGAAAACATATGACTAGCAATTGGATTGACAATGATAGGATTAGTGGTTCAGTAGTTATTCACGAAAATGGCATTTTCCGTAATGGCGGTTTTCTTCTGGACAGTGATCCGGATCATCCCCAAAATTTAATCAGTTCTTCCTTGTACCATTTCCAACAATGCCTGAAAGTTTCATTGAAATCCATCCAAACTTTTTGAGTTATCTTGCTAACCAACAGACAGACAAACAGACAGACAGACAAACAGACAAACTCCGGCAAAAGCATAACCTCCTGGCGGAGGTAATAACAACATAACCCCCTCCTTCAAAAAAAAAATGGTTCAAACACACACATGCAATTGAGACCCTCCCCGATTTGGAACCCGAATTACACGCTAACACTGAACAAAAATATTTGAAACCTATAACATACACACAATACAACTAAAGCTAGGGGGAACAGGTGGATTATCGTCCCCCCCCCCCCCCACACACACACAGCTAGATGGATTATTCTGCCATCTCATTCAAAACACAGTCCATTAAACAGAAAACTGCCGTGTTGCTAAAATAAACAGTAGAAAACACAAAATAATCCCACTAACAGAACCAATATATATTAACATAGAATCTGATTATCCCCCATTCCAACATCATGCAATAAGCAGATTGTCCAACCATCAGTTTGCCCCAGTAAAGGAACCACCCCCCGGAAAACTGTCAGACAGTTCCCCTCCAGAGCACCTTCTTTTCTTCGCACCCGGGGATAACCCACCTCGAAGCCCAAATACCTCCTTCTCCTTCGTGGCGCACCGCAACTCGTTGGGGTGCTCCATGAGCCATCAGACAGCTGGAAATAGCCATCCTCCCCAACAGCCACCACCTGCAGCTGCCCCTGGTCATCCTGCCATCTGCGCTTGCTTTGAACACTTCTTGACCAGGCCTCCTCTCTGGGTCAGACCACATCAACAACCCCTAGGGGAGCCTAACTCGGCTTCCAGTGTCCCTGTTTGGTACGTCATTTTACCGTGCCAGCTGGCCCTATCCCGCTCGCTTTCATTTTCACCGCCGGCAAAGCTGTTGTGACCCCCTGCTCCTTGGTACCTTCCAGCCGAATTCCAGAAGTAGAATGGGCCAGCCACTCGGCTCCACCCGCCATCACGGGTGTCCCACCGCTCCGCCCACTTCCCTCAGCTTGGGTTACTTGGGCACTGCCACCGGGACCCTCCCGCGATGGCCCTGGGTGAGGTTGGTCCTGCTCATTGTCCAGAATACTAGGCCAAGGCTTGTCCCATACCACATTGTCCACCACTCGCAGAACCGGCTGGTCCCACAAACCACAGCCCGACTGCTCCTCTCCAACACCGCTGGTGATGGTGAAGCCCAATCCATAAAAGAGGTCACACCCTATAACATACTCGCCACAGGCAGTCACTACAAGCTTCAGGTTGGACACCTCTGCCCATTTGTACCTCGCCGTCAGTTCCACCGATCCCACCGTGGCCAATCTTCTTCCACCATATCCACACAGCGGCACTGAATGACCTCTTACTCGGTAATATGAGAAGAAACTCCTCATGGTAGACCAATTCAACACTGGCCTCACTGCACCCATGTCAATCAGTAACGGCACTGCTACCCCATCCAATTCCACCATACAGTAGGTACGACCATCGGTATTCGGGGAAATGGTGTGGATGACCATGGGAGTTGGAGTGGAGGGGTCCCCTTTAAGTCTTCGGTCCCCTCGCGCGAACCTATTACAGGCCCTAGCAAAATGATGCAGGAATCCACACTTGCCACAGTGTTTTCCTCTTGCCGGACACTCTCTAGCCTTATCATGGTGTTTGGTGGACCCACAACCCAAACACTTGGGCAATCCCGGGGCAGACCTCATCTTCACAGCATTAGCGTTTCCCTCCTCATCCTCCACAATATTATCGCTGTCTGGGTCCACTGCCTGCACCATCGACTGTTATTCAAAATGGCGGAGTGTCGATCTCTCGCCGAGCTCTCGTGATAGCTTGTCTGCTGCCTCACACTGCTGAGCTAACTCGATGGCCATGGCTAACGTCAGCTCGCCCGAGTGCGTGAGGAGCTTCAACCTAGCTGCCGAGCAAAGAGTATGTTCCGCCAACTGGTCGCGGACCATCTCTTCCTCTAATGCTCCAAACTGGCAGTCCCTGGCCAGCTGACGAAGGTCTGCAACATACCACTGCACTGACTTGTTGGTCCACTGGCAGCGCTGCCAAAATTGAATCCTCCGGATGACGACATTTTCCAGGGTCCAAAAATGTCGCGCTCAACCACGTTCTCAAAGCTATCACTGTCGCCCAAGGTACTAAGGATACATTGTCCTTTCATACCCAAGTTGTGAACAAACACCACCCGTGCCCGCAACTTCTCCAGTTTACCAAGGTTCAGTGCCACCAGATAGTTCTGGAATGCGGCGAACCCCCTCACCCAAGGGACTGGCAGCTCACCGGGAATCTCCAAAAACAGCCGGATATTATCAGCTCCCGCGTCCATACTTTTATTCTCGTCACCAAATGTTATGTCAGTAAACGAGAGCCAAGGATGAGGCTGGATGTTGAACTGAACACAACTTTATTGCTGAATCACTCTCACAGTACAACATACCTGTCAAGTGATACGGTTTCGCCGTATTTTAATACGGGGAAAAGGCAATTTTAGCAAATACGGGCGTATTGCCATTTCTGTATGCCAAAAAGAAAAATATACGGGAAAAAAAATTATTGAGAGTGTGGAGGAACACCTCGTGTGTGACCCCCATAGCGTACAGGGCTGGCAGTGCGCTCAGCGTCCGCCTGCACTTATTTCGATCCTCCACAAGCGCACCTAAGCAGTGTTTTTGTGAGTTTCAAAATGGCTTCTTGCAGCGCGCCACCGGCGAAGTAAACAAAGCTTGAAGAAAAGGGAAATCGAGGGACTGGACGTCACCGTTCTCCTTCACCGTCACCATTTATTTATTTATTTTAGATTGCACAATATTCCATGGCAGAATGTTGTGGGCTTTGGTTCGGACAATTGCAACACGATGGTGGGTCGAGACCTTTCCAGACTGAAGGAGAACTCTCCAAATGTTTTCAGGTATGGGCAGTATTATTCACCTTCAAATATTACCTAAATATAACAAAAAAAATGCTTTAAAATCTTAACAAACATGCTTAGAGGTAGCCCAAATCCCCTATAGTGTACTGTTATTTTGTATCTTGGAACTTTGCTTTACATTCAATTCAATTCAATTCAACTTTATTTATATAGCGCCATTTCACAACAACAGTCATCTCATAGCACTATCAACTGTAGGGGGAACCCCCACAGTTGCAGAAAGACCCCAGCAATCAGGCAATCCCCTGTGAGCAAGCACTTGGTGACGGTGGAGAGGAAAAACTCCCTTTTAACAGGAAGTAACCCCCAGCAGAATGTACATCTGAATGTATAGCATTATATTGAAAGGGCTGAATAAGATTGATATTTTCATTGTTATTATTATTAACACAATTTCAAAGAGAATTATTTCTGATACTTAACTTATGAAACAAAAATCCATTCTGCTTTTGTTTCAGCATTGGCAGCATAAATGAATGAATTTGAAATAGTTCATGTTGCAGTTGCTGTTTGTTTGGTTTTTTGTTTTTTTTTTGTTTGTTTTTTTTGCTTCAGTTTTCTTTCATCTGCCGATAAATACAGTTTTTAAGTACTCAGTACAGGCGTGAAAGCCCCCCCAATAAGGGAGGCATGAGGTCAGTACAGGTGTGAAGGCCCCCCCAGTAAGGGAGGCATGAGGTATGCCTTGACAGGTATGGTACAAGCTCTCCCGTCAGGGAGAGGTGAGTTTAAAGAGACAGCCCCTCCTACTCACAGCCCTCTTATACCCTGGGTGGTGGTGGAACCAGAAAAGTGAAGTCACCACCCGTGTCACACGAGATGTCCCAAATAACAACAAAACAGTAAGTCCGCCTCTGGTTCCAAGTTTGCTGCTAAAGGAAAAGTGGACAGTGAAAATCGGCAATTCAAAGATGAATGGACTGAGCAATTTGCATTTGTTCTCCCTCCTACCAGCACAAGACCAATGTGTTTAATATGCCAGGAGACCATAGCTATGATTAAGACTTCCAACTTGAAACATTATGAGAGCAAGCATAGGAATTTTGAAAAGATATTTCCTCAAAATTTAGAGGTAAGAACAACAAAAATAAATGCACTGTAATCATCATATTAAGCTGCAAGTGTAGCTGAGGCATTATGTTTATTATGTTTATTTTTAAGTGAAATTCTTCAAAACTAGAGTAAAATGACAATATTAATAATCTAGTTCATTTTGAGTCAGTGGAACAGATTTATAATTTAGAGGTTCCGATTTTCCTTGTTGTTAGTGTTACGTCCAGAAATGAGGAGGAGGTGAGGTGACAGTTTACTAGTTTTAACAAAGAGACAGAGCCCCTTCCGCTGTGTCCTCTTATACTCCCCGTGACGCCACCACCGGCATCACCTCCCACTACACCCAGGGCACCGCCATATTGGTACACCCTAACTATATACACAATATTACTATCCAACATTGCCCCCCCCCCCCGCCCCATCCCGAAGAAAATTGCAGGCACACTAATCAGGCCCTCCCAAATTTTGCAACCCGATACACACTCTAAACAACACTGCAAACAATATAAATACACAAAGCTATCCATGCACACGACACAGGCCCAGCGGACTATTCCGCCATTTTAATTATTACCTCTGCCAAGGATTATGTTTTCATCGGCGTTGGTTTGTCTGTCTGTCTGTCTGTCTGTCTGTCTGTCTGTCTGTCTGTTTGTTAGCAAGATAACTCAAAAACTTATGGACGGATTTTCATGAAATTTTCACACATTGTCAGAAATGGGGTATCCTACAGATGATTAGATTTTGGTGGTGATCCGGATCACCGTCCACAAGAAAACCGCCATTACGCAAAATGCCATTTTCGTGAATAACTACTGAACCACTAATCCTATCATTGTCAATCCAATTGCTTGTCATATGTTTTCATGGTCAAGGAATCTGAAAATGTACACACAAACACTGTATGGGGGGAACTGTGGCGCTTGACGGAGGTCTGTGCTCTCCGAGTGCTTTTCTAGTTACAGTCTGTGAACGTAAAAGGGCCACACACAAATAAAACTAATCCCAATGTTATCACATACATTCCTAAAACACTTTGAACTATAAACACTTATTAACACTAGAAAAGCACTCGGAGAGCGCAGACCTCCGCCAAGTGCCACAGTTCCCCCCATACAGTGTTTGTGTGTACGTTTTCAGATTCCTTGACCATGAAAACATATGACTAGCAATTGGATTGACAATGACAGGATTAGTGGTTTAGTAGTTATTCACGAAAATCGCATTTTCCGTAATGGCGGTTTTCACCACAGTTCCCCCCATACAGTGTTTGGGTGTACGTTTTCAGATTCCTTGACCATGAAAACATATGACTAGCAATTGGATTCACAATGATAGGATTAGTGGTTCAGTAGTTATTCACGAAAATCACATTTTCCGTAATGGCGGTTTTATTCTGGACGGTGATCCGGATGACCACCAAAATCTAATCATCTGTAGGATACCCCATTTGTGACAATCTGTGAAAATTTCATGAAAAGCCGTCCATAACTTTTTGAGTTATCTTGCTAACAAACAAACAAACAAACAAACAGGCAAACAGACAGACAGACAGACAAACCAACGCCGATGAAAACATAACCTCCTTGGCGGAGGTAAATATGTACACTAACCTAATGGCGGTCCCAGATCCCTCCACCCCAGCACTCCCACCCCACAACCTGGGCACATCAAACACATGCAGCACTGGGGAACATTTGCATTTCACACACTACTATTTACTTTAACCACTCACACATCTACGTAACTCATTTCACCACACACACACTCACACAGGTGCAACTTGCACAAAAGTTAGAGGGTTTTCTTCTGTCTCTTTTTTTTTAAACACAAGGAATAGCAATGGCACAACACAACAGAACACACCGCTAACCCCACCTTAAAGTCTCACTAAGGACCCCCTGGAGGATCCCCTCTGGAACGTCTGTCCGGCAGCCCGCTTCCAGAGCATCTCTGCCTTTTCCTCACCGGAGACGGGCTGCTCGGGCATCTCCTCTCTCCCATACGTCGCAGTCTCATTTGGGTGCCTTCTGGATCCATCTCACAGTTCCAGGTAACTGTCATTGCGGGCCCTCACTATCCGCAACTGTCCCTAGTCATCCTGCTGTTCTCGTGATTTGCAGACCCCACCAAGCCGAGACTCAACCCCAGGGTGTACTTTATCGCCAACTCCCAGGGGAGTACTCACTGGCCTTTGTGGTCCTCGGCGCCTTGACCAGGTTTCTGTACGGTGTCGAAGGGTCCCGCCGACCCGGTCCGAGATCTGCCTCTGGTCCCTCTTGTAGGCACACCTGGAGATCGTGCCACTCGGTCTCGCCCCGCTCTCTTTCATTTCTTGCGCTGAATCAGCTACGGCAGCACCCGGTTCGACGGTGGCCACCAGAACTACGCTGTGCCTGCTCGCTGTCCGAGCATGCTGTTTGAGTCCCTCGTCCAGGACACAAAGAACACTGGCAACGGATACTTCCTGTGATGGCGCTCCATGGTGTTGGTCATGCCCGTTGTCACTCGTCCCGGGCAGATTTAAGACCCACACTTCATTGTCATTTCCCACATAAGGATTTAGTACAGGGTACAGTGATGACACAGCCATGGGTGACATCATCACGCCACTATATATAAGATAAGATAAGATAAGATAAGCCTTTATTAGTCCCACAATGGGGAAATTCCAGGATTGCAACAGCACAGGGATAGCAACACTCAGAACAATAATTAAGAAGATACGAAAAATATAAATAAGAGCAGTGGATATACATACATACATATAAATATATACAGTGGGGCAAAAAAGTATTTAGTCAGTGTAAAGAACTGAGGTCCACACGAATAGTGGTTTCAACAAAGTTCTCTTTTAACAACTAGGAGCGGGAAACATTTACAGGCGGCAACATCAACACATCGCCATTTTCATAACTATATCACTCGGTGAAGGTCAACTCTGACCTGTGACGTCACCACAGTCTTAAAGACACACCACATATAAATATCACATTATATGACATCTCCCCCTTTTTTAGTTTTTTTTTTTTTTTCAGAACAAAACAATTTTTCAATTCAAACATTTTTCATTTCCATTTCACCCTTCCCCACAGCCCATGGCTTAATCATTGAACCAAATATAACCACACTTATCACAGTGAACACGTGAATTTCTCTCTTTTTTCATTCATTTTTTTTTTCTACAAATCTAGTCTTTGCACAGGTTTAATCATTCTACCAGACCGGGTAAACAACAGTCCTTGCTTTGGGTCTGGCGGTTTGACACTGGATTCTGGTAAAATAGTGTCAGCAGCAGCTGCAGTTTCAGGCTGCTGATCGACAATCTCTGGCTGCAGGTCATTTGGAGCTGAAGAGTGTATCTCTCTGGCTGATTCAGGATCATGTTGCAAGTGACAGCGGTTGCGTCGCAAAGTTGCTCCCTGGGGTGTTTCAATAAAAAAGGAGCGAGGTGTGCTGCTTTCTCCTGTGACAACAGCGGGTGTTTTCCAGGATTTCTGATGGTCCAGCTTTGTGAGGACTGAATCTCCTGGCTTCAACGAAGATAGGGGTTTAGCTCCATGGCGCTGATTGAAGTAGAATGCTTGTTTCTGTTTCTCCATTGCATCCTTGTTCCTGACGACTTCCAGATCAGGCCATCGGGGCTGAAGATTCACTTCCAGTGTAGGAAGAGTTGTTTTGATCTTTCGACCCATAAGTAGCTCTGCAGGACTCACGCCTGTGGTGGTGCAGGGCGTTGATCGAAAGCACATGAGGGCAAGCAGAGGATCTTGCTGCTTTAAGATTCTTTTTGCTGTTTGAACTCCCCTCTCTGCATGTCCGTTTCCTTGGGGGTTATGTGGACTTGAGGTGATGTGCAAAAAGTCAAACTCCCTTGCAAACTTTTTAAATTCTTGGCATGAGAATTGAGGCCCATTGTCAGATACAACCACATCTGGACAACCAAACCTCGCAAACACTGCCTTCAGCTTTAAGATCATCTGAGAAGCAGTGGTTACTGGCAGATGAAGTATCTCGAGGAACCGAGAGAAATAGTCTGACACAACAAGGTAAGTGTGCTTGTTATGCTCACACAGGTCAACAGCAAGTCTCTTCCAGGGTCGATCAGGTAGAGGGGTTGACAAGAGAGGCTCTTTTCGCTGAGCTGGTCTCATCTCACGACACACCTGACAGGACTGGACTTTGCGTTTGATTTCAGATGAGATGCCAGGCCACCACACAGATGTGCAGGCCCGCTCTCTGCATTTTGTCAGACCTTGATGTCCATCATGTATTCGATCCAAGATGTCTGCTCTGAGCACATCCGGAATCAGCATGCAGCTTCCTCTGGTGATAATTCCATCGCATTCAGACAGTTCATTTTTAATGGGAAAATAGTCTCTGATAGCTGCTGGGACATTGCCTATGTATTCTGGCCATCCTGACTTGATGTACCGCAACACCAACTGTAGGTTACAGTCAGCTGCTGTAGCGGTCTTTATAGTGTCTATTTTATGTGTAGTAGCTGGCAAGTTATCAATAACTGCTGTTATGTAGCACGCTACATCAGAGTGAGTATCAGTCTCGTTTTCTACGCACTGTAGTGGACTTCTTGAGAGTGTATCAGCTACTACCAAGGTCTTTCCCGGAGCATATTCGGCTGTTGGTTTGAACCTCATAAGTCTCATAAGTAGCCTTTGGCACCGTATTGGCACATTGTCCAGGTCCTTTTTGTTCATGAGAGGCACCAAGGGTTTGTGATCTGTGACCAACTTAAAATATTCCAGACCACAGAGGTACTTCTCAAATCTCTCACATGCCCAGACACTCGCCAAACACTCCTTCTCTATCTGTGCATATCTAGTCTCGGCCTCTGACAGACGACGTGAGCAGTATGCCACAGGTTTCCAGTTTCCATCGTGCAGTTGCAGTAGTACTCCACCTATACCATAGCTGCTGGCATCGGCTGATACGGCAGTAGGTCGATTCACATCATAGAATTTCAGAACTGGAGAAGTAGACAGAATGTCTTTGATGCGTTGAAATGCCTCCTGCTGAGAATGGTCCCACATCCACACTGACTTGGATTTCAACAGTTCATATAGTGGCTGGCCCACTGTCGACAGATTTGGGATATATTTCCCTAGGTAGTTAAACATGCCCAGGACACGCTTGAGGTCATGCATGTTCTGTGGTGGAGGGGGCTCGCGGATTGCCTTGACTTTATCAGGGTCGGGTCTCACGCCTGATTTGTCAATTTCTTGGCCCAAGAAGTGAAGCTTGTTTTGTCTAAACTTACATTTTTCTCTGTTCAGTTTAAGTCCGGCTGACTCGATCCTTTCCAGTACCTTCCTGAGACGCTGGTCGTGCTGTTCAGGAGTATCGCCGTACACCAGTATGTCATCCATGTAGATAGCCACGCCTTCCAGGCCGTTGAGGGTTTCTGTCATTTTGCGCTGAAAAATTTCAGGAGCGCTTGTGATCCCAAATGGAAGACGTTTGAATGCATATCTCCCAAAGGGTGTGATAAAGGTTGTTAATTTACTGCTTTCTGGATGGAGAGGAATCTGCCAAAACCCAGAGGCAGCATCCAATGATGTGAATGTGGTTGCACCACTAAGTTTTGCAGTGATTTCCTCTGCAGTAGGAAGAACATACCTCTCTCTTCGTACAGCTTCATTTAACCTCTTTAAATCGACACAGATCTGCACTTTTCCATTTTTCCTTGGGACTGGTACCATTGGCGCGCACCAATCTGTAGGATCAATCACAGCTTCAATCACATTATTCTCCTCCATACGCTGCAATTCCTCTTTAACCTTCTGCAAAAGTGGCAAAGGGACACGACGGGCAGTGTGCACTGTGTATGGCTGAGCATTCTCTTTTAACAGGATTTTAACTGGTTCTGTTTTAAGTGTTCCATGCTCACCAAATGCTTTGTGAACTTCTTCAACACGCTTCACAAGCCCCATCGACATTGCTGTGTCTCTGCCCAGCAAATTGTTTGCATTATTGCCACTGATGACATACACAGGAAAAGTATATGGCTTTTCTTTGTATTCTGTGAAGGCTTGAAATTTCCCGATACAGTCCAACTGACCACCCGGGCTGCACAGTGTGACATTAGATGGCTCTAATTCCTTCTTAGGAACTAGTTTGTTAAATGTCTTTTCTCCCATAATGTTTGCATCTGCACCCCTATCAATTTTAAAGTTGACTGGTGTTGTTCCAGTTGTAAGCTGTATGGTCCATGGGTCGTCGTTTCTGTCTGTTTTTGTGACTGCGCCCAAAAAAAATGGTGTCTGGGAAACTGTCTCTTCAGTGACTTCTCTGACTGATTTACTGTGACATTTCTTTTCCCGGTGACCCACCTTTTTACACTTGTTGCATGTTGACTTCATGGCTGGGCACTTTTCAGGATCTCTGTGTTTTAATTTTCCACATCTTCCACACCATGAGTCTTTTTGCTCTCCACTTTTTTTCTTCTTTGGTTTAAATGGAGATCTTCCTCTGCCTGCTGCTTTTCCTTGGATTTCCTGCACCGTGGCGTGTGCCTCCCCCTGCTGGTGAACCTGGAGGACAACCTCCTCGGACTGGCGAACTGTTTGAATAGTTTGGGCAAGCGTTAGATCAGCCATCATCTGCAGTTTACGTGACAGCTCTTTATCGAGGATGCCCACAACAATTCGGTCACGGATATGTTCATCTCTCTTTACACCAAAGTCACAGTGTTCTGACATCTCAAAAAGGGCTCTGATAAACATTTCCACTTTCTCACCGGGCCGCTGCAGCCTCTGGTGAAAACAAGCGCGCTCATGGATCACGTTCCGTTTAGGACAGAAGTACTCGTCGTATTTTCCTAACACAACGTCAAACTTCTTTTGATCCGTTTCCTCAGTAAAGGAGAATGATTTGAAGATGTTTTCAGCTTCGGGGCCCATGGCGTAAATCAGTGAACTGACCTGAACTTCGCCGTCCTCTTTATTCAGTTTTGTAGCCATCCGGAAACGCAGAAAGCGCTCTTTCCAGCCCGCCCATTCATTTGGACGATGAAAAGGAAAACTTTCCGGGGGATTAAACTTGGCCATCTTACTGAAGCAGAGCGTCCGTCAAGCACTTCTGACACCATGTAAAGAACTGAAGTCCACACGAATAGTAGTTTCAACAAAGTTCTCTTTTAACAACTAGGAGCGGGAAACATTTACAGGCGGCAACATCAACACATCGCCATTTTCATAACTATATCACTCGGTGAAGGTCAACTCTGACCTGTGACATCACCACAGTCTTAAAGACACACCACATATAAATATCACATTATACGACAGTCAGCCACCAATTGTGCAAGTTCTCCCACTTAAAAGATAAGAGAGGTCTCCAATTTTCATCATAGGTATACAGTGATCCCTCACTTATCGCGGTTAATGGGTTCCAGAACCGACCGCGAAAAGTGAAAAACCGCGAAGTAGCATCACCCCTAATGACGTCACCCATAAATAATACGTACGTTCATTCTCTCACTCTCTCTCTCTCATATGATACGTGTGTGTGTGTGTGTGTGTGTAAGTGTACATACATACGTAGATGTAAATAAAGTGTACATAAATATGTTTTTAGAACTCTTTTATTCTTATAACAAGATACGTAACTCAAGATGAAGATGATTTACTGCACAGGTTAATGAGAGCTTTACTGCTCCTCAGGTGACGCCTCATCGTCAGGTGCTAGAGGCGCAGGATCGTCGAGAGCAGCTTCCGATAGAGCTGGAGAAGCTGCAGGAGGCGGCGTAGTGGCTCGACGGGAAGACTATTTCGCACAAAAAGGCACAAGAGAACAGCGAAAAGTTCCACGCGGCGAGACTAAGCAACACGAGCGATAAAGAACAATGAATGCGGTCTTATGGGCGCTCGGCAGGGAGAGAAGCTGGGTAAAACGTCTCGGCCAATCAGCTTGCGAGATTCTCGAGCCGAGCCAACACGAGAACAGCGAACAGAGAGGTGGATTTTGAGTTGTGCGGGCTCTCCGTGTTGATACCTGATGTTCTAATGTAGTCTCCCTGCCTTCTGCTAACGCCCGCCCATTTTTTCTCAATTTTGAATTTTTGATGAATATTTTTGAAAAATCCACGATGCACTGAGGGCGCAAAAGGTGAGGCGCGAAGTAACAAGGGATCACTGTACCTCAACTATGAGAGACAAAATGAGAAAAAAAAAATCCAGAAAATCACATTGTCTGATTTTTAAAGAATTTATTTGCAAATTATGGTGGAAAATAAGTATTTGGTTACCTACAAACAAGCAAGATTTCTGGCTCTCACAGACCTGTAACTTCTTCTTTAAGAGGCTCCTCTGTCTTCCACTCGTTACCTGTATTAATGGCACCTGTTTGAACTCGTTATCAGTATAAAAGACACCTGTCCACAACCTCAAACAGTCAGACTCCAAACTCCACTAAGGCCAAGACCAAAGAGCTGTCAAAGGACACCAGAAACAAAACTGTAGACCTGCACCAGGCTGGGAAGACTGAATCTGCAATAGGTAAGCAGCTTGGTGTGAAGAAATCAACTGTGGGAGCAATTATTACATCCGCCAAGGAGGTTATGTTTTCATCGGCGTTGGTTTGTCTGTCTGTCTGTCTGTTTGTTAGCAAGATAACTCAAAAAGTTATGGACGGATTTTCATGAAATTTTCACACGTTGTCAGAAATGGGGTATCATACAGATGATTAGATTTTGGTGGTGATCTGGATCACCGTCCACAAGAAAACCGCCATTACGCAAAATGCCATTTTCGTGAATAACTGCTGAACCACTAATCCTATCATTGTCAATCCAATTGCTTGTCATATGTTTTCATGGTCAAGGAATCTGATTAGAAAATGGAAGACATACAAGACCAATGATAATCTCCCTTGATCTGGAGCTCCACGCAAGATCTCACCCCGTGGGGTCAAAATGATCACGAGAACGATGAGCAAAAATCCCAGAACCACACGGGGGGACCTAGTGAATGACCTGCAGCTGGGATCAAAGTAACAAAGGCTACTATCAGTAACACACTACGCCGCCAGGGACTCAAATCCTGCAGTGCTAGGCGTGTCCCCCTGCTTAAGCCAGTACATGTCCAGGCCCGTCTAAAGTTTGCTAGAGAGCATTTGGATGATCCAGAAGAGGATTGGGAGAATGTCATATGGTCAGATGAAACCAAAATAGAACTTTTTGGTAAAAACTCAACTTGTCGTGTTTGGAGGAGAAAGAATGCTGAGTTGCATCCAAAGAACACCATACCTACTGTGAAGGATGGGGGTGGAAACATCATGCTTTGGGGCTGTTTTTCTGTGAAGGGACCAGGACGACTGATCCGTGTAAAGGAAAGAATGAATGGGGCCATGTATCATGAGATTTTGAGTGAAAACCTCCTTCCATCAGCAAGGGCATTGAAGATGAAACATGGCTGGGTCTTTTAGCATGACAATGATCCCAAACACACCGCCCGGGCAATGATGGAGTGGCTTCGTAAGAAGCATTTCAAGGTCCTGGAGTGGCCTAGCCAGTCTCCAGATCTCAACCCCATAGAAAATCTTTGGAGGGAGTTGAAAGTCCGTGTTGCCCAGCGACAGCCCCAAAACATCACTGCTGTAGAGGAGATCTACATGGAGGAATGGGCCAAAATACCAGCAACAGTGTGTGAAAACCCTGTGAAGACTTACAGAAAACATTTGACCTCTGTCATTGCTAACAAAGGGTATATAACAAAGTATTGAGATGAACTTTTGTTATTGACCAAATACTTATTTTCCACCATAATTTGCAAATAAGTTCTTTAAAAATCCTTCAGTGTGATTTTCTGGATTTTTTTTTTCTCATTTTGTCTCTCATAGTTGAGGTATACCTATGATGAAAATTGGAGACCTCTCTCATCTTTTAATTGGGAGAACTTGCACAATTGGTGGCTGACTAAATACTTTTTTACCCCACTGTAAATATATACAAAGTGCGGAGCATTGTAGCAAGATGGAATAAACAGCATAACCGTCTACTTAGTTATCCTACATAGTATGAATATGTACCCATACATATTGTCACCCTCCGTAGCGACTGATATTGTCCTAATTGTATACTGGAGGAAGTTGTATATATGGGGAAGTCGGCCATCTCATGGGGAGTTGGAGCGAGTGTTACAGAGAGTGACAACTGAGTGGTCATGTGTGCAGTGTAATATAAATGGCTTGTAATAAAGTTCGAGTTCGAGCACAGCATCCTCGTCCGTCTTCGATACTAGGTTTGTGGACATAACATTTGGCAACAAGAGATTAAACCAAGGAGGCGTGCGTGCATAGGCGTAATTTATGGAGGGGAGCCAAATCCATCCAATGTAGCCCCCCCCCCAATAATCATATAATTATAATTAATAAAAAAAATCTACAAGTAAGCGAAGAAGTTGTTTTTTCTTTTTTTTTCATTTGCAGGCAACGAAAAGTAACATTTCTAATAATCAAACAATGTACCTTCCTACCTCCCTGCAGACTCGGTATTGCCCAACCGGCTCATGCCTTCTCTGGTCAATACTCAGTCATTTGTAGCAGTGGCAGGTGAGGACGCTTGTCAACGCAGCAGGAGCAACTCACAAGTGAGACAGAATGAAAAGAGCTCCACAAGGGCAAAATACCACTTTAAATTGCTGGTTCTCAAATAAAAGGACAAACTCCTCTATCCAAAAGGAGGTAAATATATTGTTGATTTAGCTGGTGAATTGTTGTCTGATGTTAACTGGTTGCTAGTTTAGTAATATGAGTTAAAGCTATGGGACTACACCATATGTGCTGCCTGGTAGGATTTAGCTGATCTGAGAAACTATTAGTCTTCTCATGCAAATTTGGGCTTTACATTGTATTAATCATTCATGAAATGTGATCAGAATGGATTTGTTCGTCAACTGTTAGAGTGAAATTTACATGTGTTTCAGTGCTCATTTAAATGTTAGCAGCTCTAAACATTTATCAAGGACAAACAAACTCTATACCTCTGGTTCTTAAATATAAATGCCTTTAAATATTGCTTATCATCCCCACAAAAGTTAACCTTAGACTGTCCTGTATTTTTAAAAGACAATGATTTTGATAATTATAAAATTCAACTGAAAAGCAAGTTTTACCACTTTCAATTATACACTAAGTCACTCTGAAGGCTATTCTTAAATATCTACGTTAAAAGAAATTATTTTCCCTGCAGATCATTTTCAGATCTTCTATCTCCTGTTAAAATACCACAACCACACAAGAGTATCTAAATGAATATATAAGAAATAAGCACCAAATAGATGAATGAAAGAATAGATGCATTTCATCAGCCTAAACTTTTTAAAATATCTCCTTAAGGAAAATACAGCATTCTAAATTTTATCCATATGCATAATGTGTTAAAAAAAATGAGTTCAAATGCACTGCAATACAGCATCACTGATTTATTTGGAATTTAATTATTGAGCTTAAATAAATAAAAAAAAACTTTAAGTTTAAGCTTAAAATCACATTTCTAGTTTTCCGTTCCCATTTTATTTAATAAGAGACAGCATTAGGCAGCGATTAAACACTGAGATATTGATGGCTTATTATCATCACTGTATAGTGATTTAGCTCCTAGTATAACAAGATTCATCACCTTAACACCTTACCTTTTGAGTTTGTTGGGGTTTAAGGGTCCATTTGCAATAAAAGAAGTGCTTAAAAAATAAATAATTTGATAAATAAATAGTTGCAATGATTCTTCCAGCATTTTTTTTTTTTTTCCCAGCATTTGTCATCATCTCCAGCCTGTTGCTTTTCCTGTATGGTCACTTCAGTAGTGAATATACATGTATATACAGTATATATATATATATATATATATATATATATATATATATATATATATATATATATATATATATATATATATACATACACTACCGTTCAGAAGTTTGGGGTCACTTAGAAATTTCCTTATTTTTGAAAGAAAAGCACTGTTTTTTTTCAATGAAGATAACTTTAAACTAATCAGAAATACACTCTAATATCTAATATACATTGCTAATGTGGTAACTGACTGTTCTAGCTGCAAATGTCTGGTTTTTGGTGCAATATCTACATAGGTGTATAGAGGCCCATTTCCGGCAGAAGGCTAATGGATGATTTTTTTTTTTTTGTTACTTATTTGTACCCGTAGGTAGACTTGGTTTGCAGTCTGGTGACAAGCCACCGGCTGCTGGTCGCTGCGTGCGCGAGCGCCCTAAACCTACATGTTTTTGGTGTGCGGGAGGAAACCGGAGAAATCCCGGAGTAAACCCACGCAACACGGGGAGAACATGCAAACTCCACACAGCTCACTGTTGGTCGGGGGCTGGGATCGAACCCACGGTCTCATGATCCCCGCGATCCCCCGGCCGAGAGTAAAACTGTGCTGCCACAGTGCTAAACCACTGCGCCACCGTGCAGCCGTGAGTTTGAAATAAACCTTTGAATTTGAATTTGAATTTGATTAGAAAACCCTTGTGCAATCATGTTAGCGCAGCTGAAAACAGTTTAGCTGGTTAGAGAAGCTATAAAACTGACCTTCCTTTGAGCAGGTTGAGCATCTGGAAAAAATTATTATTTCAAATACAAATCATTATTTCTAACCTTGTCAATGTCTTGACTATATTTTCTATTCATTTTACAACTCATGGTGGTAAATAAGTGTGACTTTTCATGGAAAACACAAAATAATTGTCTGGGTGACCCCAAACTTTTGAACGGTAGTGTATATACATTACATATCAATTAAAAGCATATTATAAACCCATTTAAAGTTAGAGCTGTCCTCACTATCAACTTTTGGGGCTGTGACTATTCTGTCAAATCTTTTTTCTCCCTTAATAAACTTCAGTGTTTTTATGTAGTACTGTGACATTTCTAATGTCACTGTTTGTGTGTGCAACTTTTTTGTCACAGTTTTACAGATTTTCTTGTAAATCAGAGACATTTTTTTCTTGTAAATTTGCCTACTTTTTGCATAAAAATGCAGTATTTCCCCCATGTTGTTTTCCGTCTAAGTTCACAGTTTCTCAAAAATGGAGCACTTTTCTCAACTTTGCATTTTCTGTCATGGAAAATAAGCCTTTTTCCTTACATACTGTATTTGCAAAATCATTTAAATTTCTGAATTTTTAAAATAATTTTTTTTGACTATCATCAAGTTCCTACTTTCTTCCTGTGAATTTATACTATTTTCTCTTAAATTTGCAAATTTGCATGCTTTTTTCTGGTAAATTTGGTAAAGGTAAATTTGTTATTTACCTTTTTTTGGGGGGGGGGGGCAAATACCTGAATTGTAAATTTGAAAACTGAATGTCATTGGAAACAATTAAATGTCTACATAATGAATCCAGAATAAGTTTTTAATACCAGGATCATTTAGTCACAAATCTACTCACAGATTTGCTATTATTTCATGAGTGAAACACACACCTAAGGTGTGGTGTGCTGTGTTCATAATGCCTCTGCAGGTAGGATAACCATTACTTTTGTCATAGTCTAGCTGACTAAATCACAGTAGTGTCCTTAGTTCATCTGCTTGGTAAGAAATCGCCACATGGCGACAAGTGGTGACATCCTAAATTAATGAAAAAACATTAGTCCTTTCAGAATAAATGTGTTAATCACCACAACTGATTAATAAAATAAAATGAGTTAAGAATAATGGTGATTACGCCTCATTCAGCAGCTAGATTAACCTCAGTTAATACTGATTGCATTGTTCAGATGCTATTAAGAGGGAAGAAGGACAGAAATCTAGCATGAATTATATCCTCCAAAATTGTCTAAGAAGTACCTCTTTTAAACCATTTGAACATTAACTGAGCTTTTTTATATCAGGAGCAAGAATGTGGCAGCAGCAGGGCGAACCATAAAGGAGAGGAGGTAAAGGTAACCAGAGAGGCACAGGAGGCACACATGACCAGGTAACAATTGTCAAAACTTGATTTCTGCCAGTGCTGAAATACTTAACACATAATGGGTATTAAGTAGGCCTGCTGCTTCATACTGGTAAAGACTATTACACGGCTGAATATAGATTTGGTAAATTAGGGAAATAATTTTTACAACTGTTACTAATATGGGAATGCCTAAATAAAGGGGTAAATTAGCCTTGTCCTTTTAGCAAAGTTAATGATTTTGCACTCTTCCTCCACACTAGGATACATACTGTATACTGTCATTTTTTGCTTAAAAAAAATCATTTTCCTTTAAAAATGAAAAAGAGGACATTGGAGGCAACTGCCTGTACTGATGACCTGACAGTCCTATAATAAGATTTTTTTTTTTTTTAAATCCTTATATGGTCAGAGATCTCAACCCCCCAAATGTTTGAAACAAAGTTACGCCGTTGTGTGCGTGACACCACTACAGCCTTTCCTCAAGCTTCCAGGTGAACCAACTGTCCACTGGCCACGATGGCTGGACGCGCTTGAGACCTATGTTGCAGCGTTGGACCTGGGAAAATTGGATAAAGTAAGGATGTGAGCACTGCTTGTCCACAACCTAGGCATAGAGGGTCAGAGGATTCTTCACACGCTTGGGCCGACGGACTCGTATGCGGATGTTGTGAAGCTACTCGCTAGCTATTTTGTTACACCAGACAGCATCATAGTACGACAAATTCATTTTTGCCAGAGACGACAAAGGCGGTGAGTCACTCCAACAATTCTTTGCTGACTTAAGACAGTTGGTTAGCATGTGCCGTTTTGGACCATTGGAAGATGAAATGGGGTGGGACCAGTTAGCCGTACACACATGCAACGCTGGGCTACAAGCTAAGATGCTAACAGCACCAAATGATATAACGCTAGCTAACACAATTGTGCTAGCATTCCAGCTAGAGACAGCGGAGAAGTTAGCCTCAGAGCTAAATGGGCGCCAAACACAGAAGCTACCCAGACAGACTGCCCTAGCTAACACGGTGAGCACAGAGAAAGAAGAGGATATGGCAGAAGAGTGCGAGACGAATGCAGCTAGCCGTAAGTCTGCTCCGAGGGGCCCTGTCTGCAGGAGCTGTGGGTTCCCGATGCACCAGGACAGAGCACGTGTATGCCCGGCAAGAGGACAACGATGTAACAAGTGTGGGCGCCTGAACCATTTTGCCAGAGTGTGCCAGTCACCAGCATCGTGGGGCCCACCAAGTAAGCCAGTCAGCCCACCAACAATGGCCATTCATTCAGTAAGCCCTGATGTCAACGGTTATTCGTACTGCATGGTTGAATTAGACGGAGTAGCCATACCACTCCTGTTCGACACGGTGGCGGTGCGATCGATGTTAAACTGGGCCACAGTAAAGAAGTTTTCTTCAATCACAAAATCAAAAACAACCCAACGCGGCTGTATGGATACGGTGGTCACAGACTGTGCAATATCGGAACAGTGGAACTGACTGTTTGCTACAAGTCCGAAATTGTGTACTACTTCATGTTCCAGGTGGCAGCGCACGGTGACAACATTATGGGATGTGACCTTTTCTACGGACTGGGCTTTGCTATTAGGGACTGCGCTGGGTTCAAATGGACCGGGTGAGGCAGTTGGGGCACAGCGGACCTTGATGACGACGACGACGTGGTGTGGGATGAGGTAATTAAGGACGGCACCGACACCAAAGCGTCCACTCCGCACTCTCAGGAGGAGAGCTGCCCAGAGGGGGAGCAACTGGATTCGCCTCCGTCCCTCGCTCAGCCAGAACCAGAGCGGAGAGGGAGCCAGAAAATGCAGAAAGCCCCGAAGTGCAGCAACAGCAAACAGGCACAAACAGCACAAGACACGGCACAGCAGAGCTCTTCAGACAAAAGAGAGGAGGAACCGGACTGCTTCTGTATCCTTGCTCAACAAGCCACGGAGGTTACAGCTGAGTTGGCGGGTGAAGAGACCGCTTCAGCAAGCGACACCGGAGAGACACCGGACACCTTCCGTACTCACGACGAGCCTCAACCAACGATGGAGACAACGGGTGAAAGGTCCGCAATGAACACGGTGACTGCAGAACCACCGCAGCACAACAGAGGTCCCAAGCTGAACGAGCACGCAGAGACACCAGGAGCACAACAACAACGCATAAAACCAAGTAAGGGGCTGCTCCAAGTCATGGACTGGGTTCGGGTTTGCACTGGTGAGAGACTGGGATGGCAACTGGCCGGGCCACAGCCAGCGAAGCAATGGGCACCGCTGAGGATCATGGCGAAGTTGGGAACAGTGTGCTTTCAGCTGACAAATGGTTCGGTTCGGCACGTGAACCAACTATGGCGTGTCCAGATGGCTACTCCAGACGGCGAGGCTTCACGGGAGTCAGCTGCCGGAGTGTGGGACCCGGGCCCCAGCGTCATGAAGATTGGTCCTGGCACCAGGGGTCTGACAACTCCAGGGATGCGACCACCATGGGCCCGCTACAAAGCCCCCAGGCAGAACGGCTTTCCCCGTGGAAGAATGTAAAAAAAAAAAAAAAAAAAGACATAATGTTTAGTATGAGTCCGACTTCCTGACGGACCGGAGGCAGCATGTGCGGCTGGGAAAGACTGTCTCAGACTCTGCTAGCATCAGCACCGGATCACCCCAGGGCTGTGTACTTTCCCCCCTACTCTTCTCCCTTTATACCAACTCCTGCACCTCCAGCCACCAGTCTGTCAAGTTGATCAAGTTTGCAGACGACACCACCCTCATCGGGCTCATCTCCAACGGCGACGAGTCCGCCTACAGGAGAGAGGTGGCCCAGCTGGCGTCCTGGTGCAACAACAACAACCTGCAGCTGAACGCTCTGAAGACAGTGGAGATGATTGTGGACTTCAGGAAAGTCACAACCCCTCTGCCCCCCCCTCACCCTCACAGGCTCTCCCATCACCACTGCTGATTCCTTCCGCTTCCTAGGCACCACCATCACCAGGGACCTCAAGTGGGAGCCGACCATCAGCTCCCTCATCAAAAAGGCCCAGCAGAGGATGTTCTTCCTGCGGCAGCTGAGAAAGCTCAAGCTACCCACCAAGATGTTAGTGCAGTTCTACACAGCCATCATCGAGTCTATCCTCACCACCTCCATAACCGTGTGGTACGCAGGAGCCACTGCCAGAGACAGACTAAGGCTGCAGCGCGTCGTGCGCACTGCTGAGAAGGTGATCGGCTGCAAGCTCCCATCTCTCCAGGATCTGTACATCTCCAGGACCCGGAGGCGTGCTGGCCGGATCATAGCCGATCCCTCACACCCTGGTCACGTACTGTTTGCCCCCCTCCCCTCAGGTAGAAGACTTCGGTCCATCCAGACTAAAACCTCCCGTCACATGAACAGCTTCTTCCCCTCTGCCATCAGACTGCTGAACACTAAGTGACTTATTGACTCTCGTGCACTATGTACAGCAGCTCAACCAGACTCATGTCAATCATCACTGTTTTCTTCCTGCATTACCGACTGCACTATATGGTTCTCCACATTATCTGCTGCTCGCTAATATATTTAAACTGCTGACTAGTATTACTCACTCTTATTCTACACTTTATTGCATGTATAGTTTATTTCTTTTATTTGGGAGGGCCTCCGCCTCCCTGAAGAAGCGGTCAATGTTTAATGTTGCAGCATTGCACCGAGACAAATTCCTAGTTTGTGTACTACATGAATAATGGCAATAAATCTGATTCTGATTCTGATTCTGATTCTGATTCTGAGTGCGGCTAGGACCAGGTGGCAGAATAACCCACCCAGCCACATTGGGTCCAGCAATGGTCTGCCCGCAGACCCTAATCCTTAGGTGTGTTTTTGTTTTCTTTAAAAAAAAAAAAGAAGAGTGTTCTTTAAAATATCTCGCCCAAATAGGCACTAGCTCCCTGCAACCCCAAAAAAGATTAAGCAGAAGAAGATGGATGGATGGATATATAGAAAAGAGGGTTCTTCAAGTAATTGTGTGTTGACCTGGACATTAATGTTAGTTGTTTGATATATATACAAATGCTTTAAGTGATGTATGTTTAATTAATAGTATATGTGGTTATTAAGGGAATTTGATATGCTAAATTGGGGAAGGCTAACTTGTATGTGTTCTGGGTTTTGCAAGGGGGGAAAGAATGTAGTTGTTGGGATTTAGTACAGGGTACAGCGTGATGACGCAGCCACGGGTGACGTCATCACGCCACCATAAATATGGGGAAGTCGGCCATAGGGAAGTTGGCACGAGGGTTACAGAGAGTGACTACTGAGTGGGCATGTGTGCAGTGTAATATAAATGGCTTGCAATAAAGCTCGAGTTCGAGCACAGCATCCTCGTCCGTCTTCATTACTAGGATTGTGGACATAACGTGGTCCACTGGGAAAAACAAATGTAGACCCCTTGGAAAAACATTTGAGGACCCCTGGTGTGGGTTGTTGTCTAACTGTTAAGATATAAGGTTATGAAAATACGTAAATTAAAAAACTACAGACACAGATGGACAGAGCTTACATCATCTTTTCAAAGCACGCCCAGGTTGAAGTAACTAACAGTCTCTGGATCAGCTGCAGCTCTCGCAATACAAAACAATATCTATGTGTTGTCTTTCTCCTCTCAGGATCCTTTTTTCATTTGTCAGGAAACAGGAGGTGAGGTTTTAGTAATCTCCTGCCATGCTCGTGTTCAGTGATGCGGGATGATGGGAGTTGTTTTCTGCTAATCATTGAAACAAAAACTAAATATTACTGTTATTATATGACAGGCAAGAACTTTAATTATGTTGAAAATTATCTTTTTTTTTTTTTTACTTTTTTATTGCTTTTAAATGTCACCACAACTTACAGTACAAATTTAGTTTCAGTGGTTTTTACAGTACATGTTAAAGATTGGATACAAGGTCCCTGCACAAACATTAAAAACAATGTTGTATTGCAAACAAAACATAAAACAAAAACATGGTCCCCTATACTAAAACAACATCAAGACCAGTAGCACCATAAAGCAGCATTAAATACTCCAATCAGAAAAAAGACATAAGTAAGGGTGAGGGGCAGCCAGCCACACTGCGTTATATCGACAAACTATGGTGTCTTTATGTTATTAAGGAGAGGTTTCCATGTCGTGGAAAATTTTACAATTGAGCCACAAAGAGTATATTTTATTTTCTCCAACTTATTAAAATAAAGGACATCTCTGACCCAGGATTCATATGATGAAGGAGAGGATGATTTCCTCCTCAACAATATCAATTGTCTGGCTAACAAAGTTAAGAAGGCCAAGAAATCTGCCTTGCATTTTGGTAAAACTATTTCAGCAGGTGTAACCCCAAATAAAGCAAGTAAGGGAGTCACGAGTCAGATGTAAGCGTACTTTAAGTACCTTGGACAGAGTGTTGAAAATTCTTGACCAATAGCTAAAAAGGGAGGGACAAGACCAGAACGCATGAATTAGTGGGCCTGGAGTTTGTTTACACCTATCACATGCTGGACCAATGTTTGGATAGATTTTAGAGAGTTTCAGTTTTGAACCAGTGGGCACAGTACAGGAGGAGACCATGCCTGGCACTAATAGATGAGGAATGGACCCGGAGGAGTATGTCCTCCCATAAGTCCTGGGTAAATTCCTGGTCCATGTCTTGCTAGATATGTGAAAGTGGGGCACTCCTGAGAGAATGAATTCTTTCATAGCTGCTTGAAATGGCACCTTTTTTAATTGGAGGTGGAAGCAGAAGAGTGTCGATAGATGGAGTTAAAGGCTGAGATGGAAAATGGGGAGTCATCTCTCTGACAAATCTACGAACCTGTAAATACCTGAAAAAGTAGGTTTTGGGGATCCCATATTTAGATACGAGTTGTTTGAACAATGAAAAAAACACCCTCAATGTACAGGTCATTAAATGAATTTACACCTTGGCCAGCCCACAAAGCAAATCTTTCATCCCCCAGTGATGCTTTAAAGACATGATTTTTACAAATAGGAGCTAGCAAAGAGAATGTCCGTCGGCCAAAGTGGCATCTGCATTGGTTCCAAACTTTAACAGTTGTCTTCACCAACAGATTTGTGCTATACTTTGTGCAGCTGGGACCGCTAGAGGCATAGACCAAAGCAGCCAGAGATGATGGTTCACAAGAGGTGCTCTCAAGTCTCAGCCACTCTGGAATGTCCGGTGAATTATTTGTATGTAGCCAGTGGTGTAACATACGCAAGGTTGCTGCCCAATAATAAAAACTGAAATTTGCCAGAGCCATTCCTCCCTGCCTCCTGGGACTCTAAAAATATTTTGTGGATCCTTGGGGGCTTTTTATCCCAAACAAACCCTAAATTAATCCCATCAAGTTTCTTAAAAAATGATTTTGGGATGAAAATTGGGATACACTGAAACAAGAAAGAAAATTTTGGTAAAACATTCATCTTGATTAAATTAATATGCTCAGCAATGGACAATGGGAGCATAGACCATCTATCAAAATCTTTCTGTGTTTTGGCAAGGAGTGGGGCAAAGTTATGCTTGAAAAGACTTTTGAACTTTTCTATGACTTGAACCTCCATGTACGTGAACCTTTCCAGAACTATTTTAAGCGAGATTATGTGTGATGGAAGATTGCAAGCTGCAACATTGATCAGAAAAAATTCACTCTTGTCAGTTCAGTTTGTAACCAGAAATTGTACCAAACAAATAAAGAACAGAGATGACTTCTGGAATTGATATGTCAGGCTGCGAAATATATAAAAGCAAATCGTCAGCGTAGAGAGACACCCTTTGCTCATGGCCACCCCTAACCACACCAAAGCTTTTAGGGTTAGATCAGAGCGCAATAGCCAGGGGTTCAATAGCAAGAGCAAAGAGAAGGGGAGATAGCGGACAACCGTGTCTCGTCTACCAAAAAAGCGGAAAATAATCTGAATAATTATTATTTGTTCTAACAGATGCAAATGGGTGAGGTATACAGTAGGCTTACCCAGGCTGTAAATCTCTCTCCAAAGCCGAATTTTCCCAAAGTGTGAAAAAGGTAGCCCCACTCCACACTGTCAAATGCCTTTTTGACATCCAAGAATACCACACATTTAGGGTTATTTGAATTAGAGTTATTATAAATTATATTAAAGAGTTGTCTAATATTCGTAAAGGCATCCCCATTTTTAATAATGCTGGTTTAATCAGAAGAGATTATAGATGGAAGTATTGTTTCCAGACGGGTAGCCAATAATTTAGCTAATATTTTGTAGTCGACATTTAATAATGAGATTGGGCGACAGGATGTACAAAGAAGAGGGTCTTTATTTTTTAGTGTTAACGAGAGAGGCCTGTGAGAGGGACTGAGGAGGGAAGGACTGGTCAAGTGAGTGGTTGAACATATTAATCAGAAGGTGGGCTATCTTGTCCATAAACTTCCGGTAAAACTCGATGGGAAACTCATCCAGGCCTGGGCATTTGGAAGACTCTATTGATTTAGCTGCCTGTAGAACTTCCTCCACTGCTATAAGTTCCTCTAGACAATATGAAGTGTTTAGGGCATGTGGCTGCTGAGGGCACAAAATGTGTTTTGTTTGTATTGATTAGTTGTTTATGCAAATGTATTAAAGATTAAAGGGAGGTAATTTTTTGTGCAGCTTCTTTGTTGTGCTAGTAGGCCTATGGTGCAGGAGGAGTATTAAGCACGTTAGTAATTTAATATCTGTGGTGGAGCAGCCTCGTCACTGACCGCAGACACACAGACTGAACCAATTAAGCAGATTAAATACGGTTTTCTCGTGTGCTTTGTGGTCAGGTGACCCAGGGGGTTGTGATCATGAATTTTAATAAATAATTTTTTTGTAAATCAACTGACTTTGTGTGGGGAAAAACGTGTCTTTGTATTTAAATATTTATGGGTAAAATATATATTGGAAGACGGTGCATTGTAATCTGTTTTTTATAGAAATATTTATTTAGTTATGTTTTTTCATGAATAATATGCCCAGTGGGAGGGCTGAGCAGTCAGTCTGAATGTTATTACAGAGTGTAACATTCACTTTATACTGCTGTACTGGAATACTAGAGGACGCCACAGGGCAATGTTACTCCCCCTTTGTGTTGGCAGTGTAATAGCATAGAGCCATAGCTGTATAATATGATAGTTGTGACACTTTGATAGACTTCAATAGAAACTTTGGAATGCGGAAGTCACGTGGGTCATGGAGTAGTGATTATCCATCCATCCATCCATCCATCCATCTTCTACCGCTTTTCCGGAGGTCCGGGTCGCGGAGGCAGCAGTTCAAGCAGAGAAGCCCAGACTTCCCTCTCCCCAGCCACCTGCTCCAGCTCTTCAGAGGGGATACCAAGGCGTTCCCAGACCAGCTGGGAGACATAGTCTCTCCACCGAGTCCTGGGTCTGCCCCGGGGTCTCCTCCCAGTGGGACGTACCTGAAACACCTCAAGTGGGAGGCGTCCAGGAGGCATCCTAATCAGATGCCCATACCACCTCAACTGACTCCTTTCAATGTGGAGGGAATGGACGATCCATCCCCTCTTGAATGGATTGTCACCTTATCGTGGTGGGGGGGTTTGCGTGCCCCAGTGATCCCAGGAGCTATGTTGTCCGGGGGCAATTTGCCTCTGATAGGGTCTCCCAAGACAAACTGGTCCTGGGTGAAGGGCCAGACTAAGAACGATCCAACAGACTCTCATGATAAATTGTATATCAAGGATTCAGTGTACCCCGCCCGGTATGGGGTTACCGGGGCCTCACCCTGGAGCCAGGCCTGGGGGAGGGGCTCGAAGGCTAGCATCTGGTGGCCGGGTTTCCACCCATGGGACCCGGCCGGGCTCAGCCCGAAGGAGTTACATGGGTCCGCCCTCCAGTGGGTTCACCACCTGCAGGAGGGATCATGGGGGTCCGGTGCTATGTGGATTAGGTGGCGGTCAAAGGCGGAGTAGTGATTAGTTCCAAACAATGTAGTTTTCCCCATAGACCACCATTCATTTCACGGAGTGTCTCCTTAATAATCCCGGGTAAGTTAATGAATGGCCGTTGTTTGGGTCATTTTACCACTTAAGTTAACATGTAGATTCTGTAGTCTATGATCTTGTTTTATTTTGTCAGCTTTTTTTTTGTTTATCAAAACAAAAAGCTTTTTTTTTTTTGTTTATGAGCTCAGTAAAAGCTCATAAACTTGCAATTGTTATTAGCCTGTGCTAGCTCAACTAGCTAGCCGAGTCAGCCCTTATTTCAAAAATCTGTTGTACAGTTACTGGGTGAAGGCACAGTTACTGAGAGATATTAGAGATTGATAGTAGCATTATATGATGGAACATGGCATGAAAACCTGTGACAGAGCAGATGTGACTTATTATTTTGTTCACAGCAATTGTCGTAGCATTAGCAGCATAACAGAACTATGAATGAATGAATGAATGAATGAATGAATGAATTAAGTTTATTGTCAATACTACCATGCGTAATACATATATACAGGAGAATTGAAATTTGACTTGGCATTTGGACGCGCTCTATGTCAGAGCGCATCCAAGGCCAGGGCAGCCACTACAGGCGCCAGTCATAGTGGGGGTAAAGAAGGAAAAAAAGGGGGGGTAGTGGATGACACAGTAGGCGAGAGAAAAAAACATGTTTATCAGAATAGCGCTCAGTGAGCGGGATTATGATTACAAGAAAAAAAAAAACCCTCAATGCACATTTAGCAGACAACAGTACACACGTTGACAAGAGCAATGAGAAAACAGTGTTTGTATATTTATCATATATGATCAGTGTGAGTGCAGTGTTGAATGTGGAAGGCTGGTGAACAGCAAAAATCCTCTCCTTAGCAATGTTAGATGATATGTCTTAGTATCTGAAGCTCAGATAACATGTCCTCATTGCATGTCCAGATGGTAATTCCTGAGCCAGTCACATGGCGCTGTCCTTGAGAGTTCAGATTGCTGTGCGCCAGGTTGATTGTGTTAGAGAGAAGTCAAGCCAAAACAATTCTACTTGCTTATCTTCATCCGGGAGAAGTGAGAGCTGAGGGGCGCCGAAACCAAGGTCGAATAAGCACAGTCACACAGAGAAAAACTTTTCATCTCTTATGCATTCAGTGCTCCATTTCCATCATTGCCAGGCCTTAAAATCATTTCCTGAAGAGCTCCAAGCGACATCGAGATGTTGCCAATTTTCCTGTTCAGTTCGCCGTTAGCCGCTATCAGAGTTCTCTCCAGCTGGTCAAATTGATGAAAGAGCTTTGTAGGGTCAACATTTTGAACATTTTGATAAGCTCTGTCCATCTTCTTCAACTTTCGATACACCAGGGCTATCCCAAAGCCGATCAATAGAAGTCCTGAGATCGTAAAACCGAATAGATATATGTCTTCCGCATCTTCAATCGAAAGATCGCACAGACACATAAGCTTCCAATTGTATGTGTCTCTCACATAACCCGCAGCAGCAGTACCTGCAGGACAGATGGGCTCCCCCGGGCCCGATTTCCGAGTTGAAAAAACAGTGTCAATTGTGTTCAAGGCCCAGCTTACTAAATCCATAATTTTCCGTTTGGATCAAGAATCAGCCAGTAGAAAAGTAAAGAATGACGCAGACACAGACACAGACAGCAAGCTGGGATCCAGTCAGTTGGGAGGGAGACTCAGGAGGGAGGAGAGAAAAGAAAAAGTGTCTGCTCTCTCTGATAGCCAGGAAGGAAATGGTGGTGGATTTAAAAGATGGCTTACAAAAATTAAATTGTTCCATTTTTTTACGGAGGAAAACCTGAAACTATGAGAGACTGATCTGTTTACCAGCAAACCTGCTTTCTACAAGAGGAAATGTGGAACAATGTAGGAAATTACAAAATACAGTTCTTTATACCCTCCAAAGTCCTCATCATTAGTCTCAACCCTGATAATGGCAATGTTATTTTTAACATCCATAAATTAGCACTATAATATTTTATGATTCTGCTGAAATAGTCTATACTTACTTGAACAAACTTTAGTGAGAAACGTGATAAGAAAGGTACTCAGAATGAAGACTGATTTAATTTTTTAATGCAGTTGTAAACCAAGTGGAAACAATTCAGATCTACACAACTTAATGGAATAGAAGTAATGGAAGTTGTGTTAATGATGTGTGTTTATTTTAACAGTAAATCAAGAACTGAATACTAAAACCAATCAAAAATATTCTGGAAAGAACTGGTATTGGAAAAATTCCTTATCAAAAATCAGGCAGGATCAAAGTTTCAGCTAATTTAATATGCACTGATCAGCGGAAGACAATACAGAGTACAGCTTTCACAGACTGCTGCAGTGCATTGGCTTAACTAACAGAGTGATTCTGGCTATATACATCCAAGGGGCCGTTGGGGTGAGATCACTTCTTGATAGTTCATTCATGACTCAATTGATAAAGTTTGCTGAGCCTCTTGATTATTTCATTCATGACGAAGATTGTATCTGCTGGTCCATGCAGAAAACACTAGTGATAAGCTGAACAGTCAGTGATATACTGTAACTGAACGTTCACAGTCACATCAGCATCCTTCAATCTGTTTTTTCCACTTCTCACCAACTCCAAATATGGTAACAGGATTTCCTAGGTATACACATTAAGCTTTATAAAGAAAAAATCATAGTCATAAAAATTCATATAGCTCAGTTTTAACATAGAATTTTTCCATCACCCCCACCCCCCATGCCCAAAAGGCATCATAAAAGAAAAGTGATAGCAAGCTATAATGTCAAAAACCATGTTTTTAACAATTCTTTGTCCCACTGCTTCAATCACCTCACCAAGTGACCAGCAAAAGAGTTCACGAGTGGGTAGTGGGCACTGTTGATGAGTCCTGGATTTGGGACCTTTTTGCAATGGTCGATTCCCCGCTGTGGATCTTTCTGCAATCTTGACATCTGTGAAGGCCATCGACAGGACCTTTGTGGTGTGGTTTCAGGCAGATGATCCTCTTTCTGTTGTATAGTCACACTTGAATTATTGCTCACTGAAATGAAGCTGTCAGCATCTTCACAATGTCCCCACGATGGCAAGCTGGGCCCCTCCTTATCTGCCTCAGTCTCCTTCTACACTCCACCTGAGAGAAAGGGAAAAAAAAATGTCTTGCTTGCAAAATCCAATGGTGCTTTGTTTTTATTTTTTTTACAGTCATAATATTTCAAATTGATTAAAGCAGTAGCAGACAGGACTGCTTTTATTCTGTTAGTTTTAAATAAATTGTGCATCAGTGCAATATATAACAAATTAATCTGCACATTGATTAGTCATTCAGTTTCCTCAGTGAGTCTCTTGGTCTTTCCAGCCTTCAAACAGTGTAGTGTGCGAGGGTCACTCCTCTTGACACACACACTCGTTCAACCGATAATCAGGATTTACTCCAAACTTGACCAGATTTCCAAATGTATTATCAGATCATATCGGTTAACCAATCAATCAAGGCTGTATTTGTATAGCTCTTTTCAAGGCAAAACATGCAACTCAGAGTGCATAATAGATAACAGATCATTAGGATTAAGACAACAGCATTTAATATTGTTAAATCTTATTTCTTTCATTTTCTGTCTGCTCTCATTTTAATCTTGTAGAAATTAAAATTTAACTCACCAATAGAAGAAGCATCTTTAGTTTTATTTTGTTTACTGCTTTTACCTATGGAGAAAGCAAAACAAAAGCAACCATATCTCCAAATATTTACCACTTACCCGTATACAATCTAAACCCAATTCATTTGAAATATTGTGCAAACAATGTTATGTATGGACATTAGACATGTCAAGGCAAGCTTATAGGTTAATCATATTAGTTGGGTCTATGACGGGATGGATTAAAGGTGGCAGATTAAGCTCAGGATTTCAGTCAGTGTTCATGCAACCAGTAAGAGTTTACCTCAAAGAAAAATAGACACTTAATTACCTGCTTGATGGACCCTTGGTCTGCATTTTCCTCAGACATGAATGTTTAAACCAGTAATTTCCTAGATTTCATTGACCCATAATATACTCACCTTTTATGTCAGTATTTAACATCAGCTTCATTTTTTTCTGTGTTTACCAATCTGTTAAAAGGACATTAAATTCATCAACTTTGGTTTAAATTCAACAAAGTATCTCATTCATCCTACCAAGTTATCAATGGATTTAGTTAAATACCCTTTTAACTTACTAATTTATTAGTTTAGAAATTCCTATTCTTATCAGGCATACAAAAATTATTTTCTAAGATGGGTTACCATGGCAGAGTCAGCTCTCCTCCTGCTGGACATCAGTCCCCCTCATCTCAGAACAATTTGTCGAGGTATAGAGGCAGGAATCTTTCCTCGGAGGTGCTCCCCCCACCGATGTCCAAAACAGGGCAGAAAACAGACCCACAAATGATCCCAGAACACACACGTAAGGGATTTTTATGTCAGGTTTGGATGTACCTGGGCCAGATGGGGAGGGAGTACGCGGATGATACCTCCAAAATTCATTTTTTGACCCTCCTGCTGCGGGACAGGGCCCTTAGCTGGGCCCAAGCCATCCTCAACAGCCCGGAGGGTCCTACTAATTCATTTGAAAGATTTGTGGGTGAATTCACTCGCGCGTTCGACCGTTCAGAAAGCAAGGGTAATATCATGAGCCTCTTAATGTCTCTCCGTCAGGGTCGCCGGTCGGCTGCCGACTACTCTGTGGAATTTCGGGTCATCACAGCGGACTTGGGATGGAATGACATTTCGCTAAGAAGTGTCTTCCTCCAGGGTTTAAATGAACATCTCCGGGATGACCTAGCGGTTTATGCGGTTCTCTCCTCCTTGGATGGTTTAATTGATCAGGCTGTCAGCCTTGACAACCGATACCATGAGCGTGAGAAGGAGCACAAAGCCCCCTCCCACCCATCCAGTGCGCGTGCATTCCCCTCGGCTGCTGACACAGCTGGAGCCGATTCTCTTTCTGAGCCTATGGAGTTTGGCCGGGTCCGTCTGACTCTGGAAGAATGCCAGAGGCGAAGGAGAATCAGCGCCTGCATGTATTGTGGTTCTCTTAAATACACACTGCAAGGATGTCAGTTAAAGCCAAAAGACGAGGCCCATCAGTAGCCGTGGGGGAGCTGATGGGCAGGAAATCCATCCCCCCAGTAACTTATCTATTTCAGCCCTCATTTTGTTTCTGGGGGTTGAAAGGAAGGCTAGAGCATTGATTGACTCAGGGGCAGAGCAGAATTTTATTTCTGCGCATTTCGTATGGGATGTAGGCATCCCTACGATTAAATTGCCCAGGCCCTTAAGTGTTATTACTCTATCGGGCGAAAGAGTTGCTACCATCACCGAGAAGACCAAGCCGGTGACCGTCCTTCTTTCCAGCAACCACCGGGAGACTATTTCGTTTTACATTCTCCCCAGATCTGGTCACCTGCTGGTCCTTGGTTATCCGTGGCTCCAGAAGCACAACCCCATTATTAATTGGGCCAATAATTCCATCTCCTCCTGGAGCTCATATTGTTTGGCATCCTCAATCAATCAATCAATCAATCAATCAATCTTTATTTCGGATAGATTAATAGTACAGATTAAAAGAAACAGAATAATATAACAAAGGGGGAAAGAAAATCCAACAAGGTCAAATTAGACAATAACTCCTCTGATTATACAGTTCAACATAAGTTATCCAAAATGGGTGATGGCTGAAGCCGCAGCTTATATTGCCCACCCATATTCCATCCAAGAATTCAAAAGAAAAACAAAACGAGCGATTACAATTCAGAACGAAGCTAAGACAAAATGTGACAAAAAGAAACTAAGCAACAACACAACGCAGACTGGATATGACAATCCTTATATGATTTTATATGTCATCTTGTATATATGTTTGGAGTATTTCTTCCTTTAGTTTTTGTTTAAATTGTCCAAACGTTGTACATGATTTTAATTCAGGTTCAAAATCGTTCCATAATCTGACTCCTTGCACTGAAACACAGTGTTGCTTGGTGGTAGTTCTCACTGAAGGTGTTATATCTTTCACCCTTTACGTTACTTAATATAACAATAATAACTCGGACCATCGACGTACTGTTCACGGTTTATTAGCGTAGCAGCAACTCATAGCACACAGCCAACGACAACACACTCTGACATTACAGGTTACCCATAATGCTTTTAGCAAAGCACTACGACGGGTGCCGTAGTAAACCAAAATACATAACATCTCCTCCCCCCTTACAATAGATGTCCTACAGGAGATACCAAATGTCTTTGTTTTGTCTCTCTTTTTTTTTTTAAATTATTATGCTACCTTAGGAGTGAGGGTAGACTACCTCATCCCATAACTGTACCCCTGGGTATTATTCTGCCCCATTAATGTGGGTCAGTTACCATCTAGTCTAATAACTCAGACGGACAGGAGGTCGTCGCTCCTTGGTGGGATATCGGCGCTCTGTAGGAACATGAGTCTGTGTTCTTTCTAATGTGGAGGTTGCTTCTGGTGCTGATGCAGAAGAAGATGTCACATCTCCAGCTGGAACTCCGGTCTCTGAAGTGGTTGTGTTCTGTACTGGTGTAGGTGGACAAAGTGGTGAGTTGGTGAGTGCATCGTTAGGATATCCAAGAGACGGTTCTGCAGCCGCTGGCGGTGTCTGCAGGAGTTGATCCACGTGCCTTTTCCAAACACTGTCAGTGGTTTGAACTGTATATGAGACTGGTCCAGTTTGTGCAATAACAGTTGCAGGAACCCACTTAGGTTCACCTCTGTAGTTCCTGGCCAGCACAGATTCTCCTGACATGAACGCTCTGTCCTTTGCCCGATGTTCTCTGTGCATAATTTGTTTCTCTTGTTGCTTTTGCACAGTGTCCTTTAATCCTGAGGGTTTCAAAAGGTCAAAGGTAGTGCGCAGATCTCTCTTGAACATCAGACTAGCAGGGGTTGTCTTTGTGATTGCATGTGGAGTGTTGCGGTAGTTTAGCAGGAACTTGTGCAGCCTCTGATGCAGTGTTCCTTGACCTTGTGATGCTTTCAATGCATGTTTCATTGTCTGCACAAACCTTTCTGCAAGGCCGTTCGTCGCAGGATGGTATGGAGCTGATTTAATGTGCTGCACTCCATTAGTTTGTAGAAAAGCATCCATTTCTTGTGAAACCAACTGAGGTCCATTGTCAGAAACTAGTTGTGCAGGAGACCCAAAACGACTAAACATTTCTCCTAATGCCTCTGTGGTCTTCTCTGTGGTGGTTGACCTCATAATAGCCACTTCAGGCCATTTACTGTGTGCATCCACAGCAACGAGAAACATTCTGTCCTCAAACGGACCTGCAAAGTCAATGTGGTTGTGAGAGGTCGATGGTCAGTAAAAAGTGTAAACTTCCGTCCATACAAGTACTGGTGGAATTTTCTGACACCAAACACAATGCTCAGAGCCTCTCTTTCTAGCTGAGCATAGTTAGCTTCTGCCTTGTTTAATGTCCTTGACGCAAAAGCGATTGGCTTTTCCTCACCGTCTGGCATTACGTGGGAAATCACCGCCCCAACGCCATAAGGAGAGGCGTCACAGGCAAGCTGGATCGGAAGTGATGGGTTGAAGTGGGTCAGAACCTCTGATGCAGTCAGCGCATCCTTTGCCTTCTGAAAAGCTTCCTGACAGCTTGCTGTCCACCTCCATGCTTCCTCTTTGCGCAGCAGGTTATGCAGTGGTTTTAATAGTGATGCCAAGTTTGGTATGAAACGTCCATAATAGTTCAGCAGTCCCAAGAAAGACTTCAGCTGACTGACATTTTGGGGTGGAGGTGCATCCACAATGGCTGTGATTTTCGATGGTGCAGTGTGCAGTCCCTTAGCATCGATCACATGACCTAAGTATTCCACAGATGACTGGAAAAACTCACATTTATCCTTGCAGATTCTCAATCCATATTCCTTCAGTCTCGTGAGAGTTGCATCCAAGTTGCGCAGATGCTCTTCATCATCTGCTCCTGTACACAGGATATCATCCAGGTAGCACTGCACTCCTGGTAATCCACTCAGGATTTGATCCATAGCTCGCTGAAAAAGTGCTGGAGCAGATGTGATGCCAAAAGGCAGTCTGCAGTATCTGAAGAGTCCTTTATGGGTGTTGATAGTCAGCATTTCACGTGACTGCTCGTCTACATGCATTTGTAGGTAAGCTTGGTTGAGATCTATTTTGCTGAACTTTTGTCCCCCACTCAGCCCCGCAAATAAGTCATCAATCAGTGGAAGAGGATACTGCTCTGCTGTTAGTACAGGGTTTACTGTTACCTTAAAGTCTCCACAGGTCCGGATTCCTCCGTCCTTTTTGGGTACTGGAACTATGGGCGTGGCCCACTCACTGGTTGTCACAGGCTCCAGAACTCCATTCTTGACCAGAGCATCTAAGTCAGCCTCCACCTTTGGTCTGATGGCGTACGGCACTGGTCTGGCTTTCATAAACACTGGTTTACTGTCAGGTTTGACATGCAGCTTCACTATAATTTTTTTCATACTGCCTAGTTCATCATGAAAAACCTTTTTGTGCTTTTCCAGTATGGCCTGCAGCTGAGTGGAACTGTGTGACAGCTTCCTTACTTCTTGCCAGTCAAGTTGGATTTTCTTTATCCACACACGCCCCATTATAGCTGGACAGTTGTTCTTGGTAACATAAACTGGAAGCTCAGCAGTTTGGCCATTGTACTGAACAGTTACCTCTGTCATCCCTTTCATGGGCACTCGGTGTCCAGTATACGCCCTGAAGACGGTGTCTGAAGGTCGGAGTGGGAAGATGTTTCAGAAACTTCTTGTAAATGCCATGCGACACAAGTGATGCCTTTGATCCGGTGTCTATCTGCATTTTAATAAAATGTCCCTCTACTTTTGGTTTAGCCCAAAAGCCTTCTGAGCCTTCATTCACCTTCATAATCCGGACAGTATTTATTGCAGTTGACACCTCTTCCTCTGAGGAGTCGCTCACTCTGTCCTCGCCATGTTTAACTGTGTGAACATTTCTTTTCTTTTTGTATTTTACCATGTCACTTTTATTCCTTGTCTTTGGGCCTTTGTCTTTGCTCCTTTTGCTTCTACATGCCCGCTCCACGTGGCCTTTTTTCCCACAGTTGTTACAGTCCATCTCTTTGTACCAACAGTCATTAGGAAGGTGTCCCACCTTGCCACAGCGGAAACATGGACCTGTTGCATTGGTTTTACCACTGTTGAACTTATGTACTCTGCCTGTAGCATGCAGTTGGTGTGCTTCTTTGGAAGCCATCTCCATCATCACACTAATGTTAATGGCTCTTTCAAGCGTCAAATCACTTTCTGTGAGTAACTTCTTCTGTGCTGCTTCATTCCGTAGTCCACACACAAGCCTGTCTCTTAATGTGTCATTTAAAACATCTTTAAATTCACAGTGTTCGGCTAACTTGCATAGCGCTGCAACAAACATGTTAACAGACTCACCCTCTTCTTGGTTACGTCTGTGAAACCTGTATCTTTCTGCAATCACTAGCGGCTTGGGTGAGAAGTGGTGGGTCAGTGTGTCCACCAGTTCTTTGTAGGCTTTAGAGCCAGGCTTTACTGGCTGTAGGAGGTTACGTAGTAGGTTAAATGTCTTGGGACCCATCACACTCAGAAAAGTGGGCACTAACTTTTCATCCGTTATTCCATTGGCCGCGACGAAATAGTCAAAGCGCTCAGTATAGGAGCTCCATTGTTCCGCGCTCTCATCAAAGGGCCCGATAGAGCCAATGACTCCAGCCATTTTAACACTCCTGGTTGAATGTCGCTCTTTCCCTCGCAGCTCCTTTCTGTAACGTTGTTTCTTTCCTCCGGCGTTACTCACAGAGTTTTTTTTGTCCTTCTTTTTTTTTTTTTTTTTGTCCTTACGATTTCCACTGCTCCGCTCCTCCCCGCTTAGCAGCCAGCCCGCAGCATCCACCTCAGCACAGTGGCGCGGTGTATCACCCTGTCAGCACGAAGTAGCGGCGGGAAAAAAAAAAATGACAAAAAACTCTCCTCCGTCGCGGACTGCAGCGTCGGTCCAGACGTCCTCGTCGCCACTTTTTGTTATATCTTTCACCCTTTACGTTACTTAATATAACAATAATAACTCGGACCATCGACGTACTGTTCACGGTTTATTAGCGTAGCAGCAACTCATAGCACACAGCCAACGACAACACACTCTGACATTACAGGTTACCCATAATGCTTTTAGCAAAGCACTACGACGGGTGCCGTAGTAAACTAAAATACATAATAGAAGGTTTTTGAAATATACATGTTCCTCTGAAATGATATTGTTTCTCCCTTATTTGGAACAACTTTTGGATATTTGCGGGCAGTGATAGATTCTTCACTTTAAACATTATTACTGCAGTTTTAAAGTCAACCAGATCTTTCAACATGAGAGCTTTTAATTTAAGAAAAAGTGGGTTTGTTGGTTCCCTGTAAGCAGCTTTGTTTATTATTCTAATAGCTCTCTTCTGAAGCATAAAGACTGGATATATGTTTGTTTTCCTGCCTCAGTTCAGCCGAGTGTTCACCCATGCCCTCCATCTCCAACCCTCTGGTAGAGCCGCTGGACCTTAGCCTTGTGCCTGAGGTCTATCATGATTTCAGAGAGGTCTTAAGCAAGTCAAGAGCACTTTTTTTTTACCTCCCCATCGCTCTTATGAAGACCTTCTCCTGGGCACTCAGCTGCTGTCCAGCCAGCTCTACAGCATTTCTGGGCTGGAGAGGGAGGCAATGGAGGGCTATATTAAAGAATCTCTGAATGCCAGCCTCATTCAGCCTTCATTGGCTCCTCTTGGGGTGGGATTTTTTTTTTTTTTTTTTCGGCAAGAAGGACAGTTTCCTACGCCTGTGCATTGACTATTGTGAGCTCAATGCCATTACGATTAAGGACAAGTATCCTCTGCCTCTGATAAATTCCGTGTTTGAGCTCCTTCAAAGCATGCGAGTGTTTACTAAACTAGACTTGCGGAACGCTTACCATCTGGCCTGCATTCGCAAAGGGGACAAATGGAAGATGGCCTTTAAAACACACTTGAGGCAATTCGAATACCTGGTGATGCCATTTGGGCTCACTAATGCCCCCGCCGTCTTCCAGCGGATAATTAATGACGTCCTCTGCAATATGGTCAATCAATTTGTTTTCGTGTATCTCGATGACATTTTGATTTTTTTCATGCTCACCAGAGAAACATACACTCTATGTCCTGACTGTTTTGCAACGGCTCCTGGGGAATCAGCTTTACGTTAAGGCCGAGAAGTGTGAGTTTTCCACCCGTTCCACTTCTTTTTTTGGGTTTTATCATGGCTGAGGGAGAGCTGATGGCTGACCCGGCCAAGGTGGAGGCTGTGCTTAATTGGTCTACACCCCACTCCTGCAAGGAGCCACGCTTATAAGTCAGCGAGCGTCATAAGTCAGCGAAGGTGGGTCACTTCACTTACCTGGGCAGCATCCTGTCCTCCTCATGCTCGCTCAGTGATGACATTCAGAGCCGCATCCGGCAGGCCACCTCGGCGTTTGGCAGGCTCAGTACTAGGGTATTCCTGAATAGGAATCTCTCCCTGAGAACTAAGATTGCGGTTTACTCGGCTGTCTGCATCTCCGTCCTTCTTTATGGCAGTGAGGCCTGGACCCTGTACAGGGCAGACGTCCGGAGCCTTGAGGCATTCCACATCAGATGTCTCCAGCAGATCCTTGGTGTCACGTGGAAGGACCGCGTACCACATGCCCAGATCCTGCAGAGAGTTAACCTCCGTAGTATCGAGGCACTTGTGGTGCAACGCCAGCTTCGCTACGTCGGCCATGTCATTCGGATGCCGGAAAACCGCCTCCCCCGCCATATCCTCTACGGCGAGCTCACTGCCGGACGGCACTCTCAAGGAGGGCAGAAGAAGTCGTTCAAGGACCACCTCCATGTCGTCCTGAAGAAGTGCAATGTCCGACCTGGAGACCTGGAGACCATTGCCGCCTCCAGGACATTTTGGCGCACAACCTGCTACCAGGCTGTCAACATTTTTGAAAGTGATCGTACCCGCACCCGTGAGGAGCGCCGCCAGCTCAGGCGTGAGCGTCAGGAATGTCAACCTACCCCACCTGGTGACGGCATTCCTTGCCCCATTTGTGGACGGAGGTGTGCCTCTGAATTCGGCCTTTGATCCCATCTGCGAAGTCATAGGCGGCGCAGCACCACTTCATAGTTTTTATCTTTACCCTAAGAGAGATGGACTTCCATAACTAACTAACTAACTGGAGTTCGCAAACTTTTATCGCCGTTTCATTAGAAACTATAGTGGGGTAGCACAGCCTCTGACCCAGCTGACCTTGGTAAAAGTACCCTTTTGTTGGTCCAAGGCAGCCCAACAGGCCTTTCTCAAATTAAAGGACCTGTTCTCTACCGCCCCTATCTTGGCCCAGGTCAGCTCCCAACTCCATTTTATCCTAGAGGTGGATGCTTCTGACTCGGGGGTGGGTGCTGTCCTATCACAGTGCTCAGCCTCAGATCAGAAGCTCCACCCGTGTGCGTATTTCTCTCGGCAGCTTACGCCTGCCAAGAGGAATTACAACATAGGAGAGAGATAGTTGCTGGCCATTAAATTGGCCCTTGAGGAGTGGAGGCACTGGTTGTAGGGAGCGCCCCAGCCTGTAATTGTGTGGACTGACCATAAAAATTTAGAATATCTTCGGTCGGTCCTCAGGCTGAATGCCAGGCAGGCCCGCTGGGCCTTATTTTTTGCTAGCTTCAACCTTAACATCACTTATAGGCCTGGCTCCCGCAATATTAAGCCAGACGCTCTCTCCCACCAGTTCTGTCCTGACCCCCCTACCCCTCCCTCCCTTCCCCAATCCATTGTCCCATCCTCCTGTTTCCTTGGAGCACTCTTGTGGGGCAATGAACGGAGGGGCCGGCGGGCATTATCCACAGAACCCATACCAGAAGGGGGCCCCGATGATCGGCTGTTTCTCCCGGACTGTCTGTGCAGTGACGTCATCAGGTGGGGCCACACCAGTTTCTTTGCCTGCCATCCTGGCATTACCCGGACAATTAATCTCATTCGCCAAGTGTTTGGTGGCCCACTCTGCGTGCTGACATCCGGGAGTACGTCAGCACTTGCCAGACTTGCTGCCGTAATAAGATGAACTCCATGCCCCCTTCTGGCCTGCTACATCCACTCCCCATCCCTCACCGACCCTGGCCCCACATTGCCCTAGATTTTGTCACCGGACTTCCCCTGTCCCAGGGTAATACTGTCATCCTCACCTGTGTGGATCGCTTCTCCAAGGCGATCCACCTGGAGGCCCTCCCCAAGTTGCCCTCTGCCCTGGAAACGGCGAACCTCCTCACTGACCACGTCATCTGGATTCATGGCATTCCTATGGACATTGTGTCTGACCGGGGCCCACAGTTCACCTCTCAGATCTGGAGGGCCTTCTGCTGCTCCCTTGGCGCGACTGCCAGCCTCACCTCGGGATACCATCCACAGAGTAACGGGCAGGCTATGCGTGCCAATCAATCCTTGGAGGCCACCGTGAGGTGTGTGGCAGCCTCAAATCCCAGTTCATGGAGTGGCCACCTCACTTGGGTTTAGTACTCCCATAATTCTGCTGTTTCAATGGCCACCGGGTTGACCCCATTTAAAGCCTCCATGGGGTACCCCCCCCCCCACTACCCATGGCGGAGAGGGAAGTGGCAGTTCCATCTGTGGGGGCTCATGCTTGTCGCTGTCACTGGCTGTGGAAGGCCACCCGGGCTGCCTTCACTCTGTCTACTGAACGGAACCGCCAATATGCCGACCGCAGGCAAATTCCGGCTCCGAAATACGCCATCGGGCAGCAGGTGTGGCTACCAGCAGACCAGGTGTCTTTAAAAACAGAGTCTAGGAAATTGTCTCCTCGTTTCCTGGGTCCATTCCCCATCTCGGAAATCATCAACAAACTCATGGTCCACCTGATGCTCCTGCTGGTGATGCAGATATACCCCATATTTTATGTCTCCAAAATCAAACCCCTCTTTGCCAGCCCTCTCTGCCCCCATCCCCCCCAAGCCGCCTCCTCCCCCCCGGATCATCGACAGCCAGGTCACTCACATGGTCCAGAGAATTCTGGACATGCGTCGTTGGGGCCGGGGGCTCCAATACTTTGTCCACTGGAAGGGCTATGGACCAGAAGAAAGGTTATGGATTCCAGGTTCCAACTTCCACAACAAGGGGATGGTCCGGGCCTTTCACAAGGCTCATCCCACCAAGCCCAGTGGACCACCAGGAGGCGTCCCTTGAGGGGGGTGGGGGGGCACTGTCATGGTTTGGTGAGCACACTCCTCTCCCCGCCCATCTGGCTCAACTTTCACCTACTCTGCGGGTAATCATCTCCATCTGTGTGATGAGACGCACGTGCTCCTCTGACTTGCCAGCGCTTAAATAGACCTGCTCTTCAACATCTCGGCGCTGGCTTGTTGGGTAGACTACCAATAACAGCAGTTAAATCCATTATTGCCTAATCTTGAAAAACCCTTTAATATTCTGCTTTCTCTTCACAGGTTGCTACCTTCTTGTGGTGCATCTCCAGGGTTGTTGTGCGCTCACCTGCCCCGTCATCATCACCACATCAGCAACCGTCATCACCCAGTCAGACACCTCACCAAGCTCTCCTGTGCCATCCTGTTCCACCGGGAGGTTCACTGTAAATGCTGGGTTCCTCTGCTGGGTCCCTCTATTACTCCCACGTGAGTGCTGTCCTTTTTCCCTGTGTCTAGCCTCCATCCTAATTCACCTGCTCTCGTCTCTCATTTCAGGCTATGTGCTTTCCCTGGCGAGTAGCGGTTTTCTCTTGCGGAGGTGTGCCTTGCAATTAATAAAATTCAATTACAACTTATTACTCTGTGTCATTGTGTGTTTCCTCTGTTGTCACTCCCTGCACGTGAGCTGTCAATTTATTACCAATCATGACACATTCTGCCTTTAATTATATATATATATATATATATATATATATATATATATATATATATATATATATATATATATATATATATATATATATATATATATATATATATATATATATATATACTGTATATATATATATATATATATATATATATACTGTATATATATATATATATATATATATATATATATATATATATACAAGTTAAATTAGCTGTAATTTAATTTGTTTGCTTGCCAAATAATTTAACCTATACCAGTAACTGTGAATCCCCAATAACTTTCATTCTTCAAACATTAAGTGGCTTCTTTTATAACAATATATTTTAAACCAACCAAAATTTAATCAGTTTTGTCTCTAAATTAATAAGATTTGCCAAACTTATAATATTGAATATTTGAATATATAGGGAAAAAAAACTGCCAACAAATAAGGAAACTGTGCATAAAGTATATTCCAGATATTGTCCCTCAACCTTTTTTTTTACATCACCCCAAGGGCAGGTAGACAAACATAGATCAAAAAAATAATTCAGGACAAAACAAACAGACATCAAACAAAAGAAGAAAGAAGAACAGAAAAGGTAGAAGAAGGTAGATGATCAGTGTCATCTGAAGTCATTCTAAACGTAATAATCAGGTCATCTAAGTCCAGTCTCTAAATGTCAAGATTCATGCTTCAAAACATCAATAGTCAGTTTACTTTAGAATCAAACTATATTTCAGTCAGGTCTTGAGGCCTTCTCCCACTGACAGTGTGTCATCAGGGGTGCCTGCATTTTGATAAAGCATGCTGATAGAAAGGATCCTTTGTCAATATTATCTTTACTTAAACATGGTTTCAAAACATCTTTTGAAACACTGAATATCACTGTCAATTAGGACATGAATTCTAATAAAGCTAAGGTCTTGTGTCTCAAAAAGGAAAAAAAAACATTATTATTGTATCCAAGTGTCATACTTGTTGTTGTTATTGCGATGTAATTTTATCTATCTTAAAGATTTGAAATACAGTCATTTTATAATCGTTTTCTTTTAAATTTTGTATGTGATCACATAGTTCAGATTAATCTTTGCTTTACAAAGCAAACTATAATTTACTTATTTCAATTTATGGCCATGTAGTCAAAATACTCTAATTACTTGTTAGACTTTATAGTTTCTATTTTGTTGAACAACATTTTATGAAATGAATGAATGAATGAATGAATGAATCTTTATTTATTTCGGATAGATTAAAAGTACAGATTAAAAGAAACAGAATAATATAACAAAGGGAGAATCATACAGTTCACAGGACTACCTCCTCTGGATGTCAATTTTTCAAGATTTTCTCCATAATCCATGCTCAAGTTTGTCCTGTAACAAGAAAAAACAAGTCATTTTTCTAAATTTATGTTGTGGTCACCCTTAAAGGCAGAAATCTGAGATGAGTAAGATTCTTAGTTTTCAGGAAATGGAAGAGCTCTTCAGGTTCTATTTTTGTCATTTTGATCTCAAAATATATTTATTCCATGCATGATTCAGATAAAACTTTTAGAAATTATCATTTTGAAATGTAAATATAAACATGTACTTTTTTACACTTTAGAAGTATATTTAGATGTTAAAAGGTTAACCATTATCTCAAACTTGTTGGCTGCCATTTTAAATCATGTTGCACATAACTTTTGATTAAAATTTATCAACATCGATGGTTTAAAACCCCTTTCTTTCTCTGGTTTGCAGCTTGTCAAGCATTCGTTCACTCATTCACACATTCACTCATCAGCCTACTTCAGTTCTGGTCTGTAATCTGTCTGGTGTGTAATCAATTAAGCATGAGGGAATTATTATTATCATTATTATTTTTGTACCAAAAGCCAGTTTAGAAAGCTTGGGATCAGTCCGCCAAGGTCTCCGCCTTTGACCGCCACCTAATCCACATAGCACCGGACCCCTATGATCCCTCCTGCAGGTGGTGAACCCACTGGAGGGCGGACCCATGTAACTCCTTCGGGCTGAGCCCGGCCGGGTCCCATGGGTGGAAACCCGGCCACCAGACGCTAGCCTTCGAGCCCCTCCCCCAGGCCTGGCTCCAGGGTGGGGCCCCGGTAACCCCATACCGGGCGGGGTACACTGAATCCTTGATATACAATTTATCATGAGAGTCTGTTGGATCGTTCTTAGTCTGGCCCTTCACCCAGGAGCAGTTTGTCTTGGGAGACCCTATCAGAGGCAAATTGCCCCCGGACAACATAGCTCCTGGGATCACTGGGGCACGCAAACCCCCCCCCCCCCCCACCACGATAAGATGACGATCCATGAGGAGGAGCAGCTCAGGTGGTTGCTGAAGCAAAAACCCGGGTATGGGAGGAGTTCGGTGAGGCCATGGAACAAGACTTTCGGTCGGCCTCAAAGAGATTCTGGCAAACTGTTCGGCGGCTCAGGAGGGGAAAGCAGCTCCCCGTCCACACTGTGTATGGTGCGGATGGGACACTGTTGACTTCAACTGGGGATATCGTTGGGCGGTGGAAGGAATACTTCGAGGATCTCCTCAATCCCACTGATACGCCTTCCACAGAGGAAGCAGGGTTTGGGGACGAGGGGGATGACTCGCCTATCACAGGGGCTGAGGTCGCCAAGGTGGTTAAAAATCTCCTTGGTGGCCGGGCCCCGGGGGTGGACGAGATTCGCCCTGAGTACCTCAAGGCCCTGGATGTTGTTGGGTTGTCATGGTTGACACGCCTCTGCAACATTGCGTGGAGGTCGGGGGCAGTGCCTTTGGCATGGCAAACTGGGGTGGTGGTTCCTCTCTTCAAAAAAGGGGACCGGAGGGTGTGCTCCAACTTTAGAGGGATCACACTCCTCAGCCTCCCTGGGAAGGTCTATGCCAAGGTACTGGAGAGGAGAGTCCGGCCGTTGGTCGAACCTCGGATTCAGGAGGAGCAATGTGGTTTTCGTCCTGGCCGTGACACATCGGACCAGCTCTTTACCCTCTCGAGAATTCTTGAGGGTTCATGGGAGTTTGCCCAACCAGTTTACATGTGTTTTGTGGACTTGGAGAAGGCATTTGACCGCGTCCCTCGTGGATTTTTGTGGGGGGTGCTTCGGGAGTATGGGGTATCGGGCTTGTTGTTACGAGCTATTCGGTCTCTGTACGACCGTTGTGAGAGTTTGGTTCGTATTGCCAACACTCAGTCGGAGTCATTCCCAGTGAGAGTTGGACTCCGCCAGGGCTGCCCTTTGTCACCAATCCTGTTCATAATTTTTATGGACAGGATTTCTAGGCGCAGTCAGGGAATGGAGGGTGTCATGCTTGGTGACCACAGGATCTCATCTCTGTTGTTTGCAGATGATGTTGTCCTGTTGGCTTCATCCAGCAATGACCTACAGCTCTTGCTGGGACGGTTTGCCGCTGAGTGTGAAGCGGCTGGGATGAGAATCGGCACCTCCAAGTCCGAGTCTGATTCTGATTCTGATTCTGATTCCATGGTCCTCAGCCGGAAAAAGGTGGATTGTCCTCTCCGGGTTGGGAACAGGCTCCTGCCCCAAGTGGAGGAGTTTAAGTATCTTGGGGTCTTGTTCACGAGTGAGGGGAAAATGGAGCGAGAGATCGACAGACGGATTGGAGCAGCATCTGCAGTGATGCGGACGTTGTACCGGTCTGTTGTGGTGAAGAGGGAGCTTAGTTCTAAGGCAAAGCTGTCGATTTACCAGTCAATCTACGTTCCTACTCTCACCAATGGTCACGAGCTTTGGGTAATGACCGAAAGAACGAGATTGCGGATACAAGCGGCTGAAATAAGCTTTCTCCATAGGATTGCTGGACTCACCCTCAGAGATAGGGTGAGGAGCTCAGTCATCCGGGAGAGGCTCAGAGTAGAACCGCTGCTCCTCCACATTGAAAGGAGTCAGTTGAGGTGGTATGGGCATCTGATTAGGATGCCTCCTGGACGCCTCCCACTTGAGGTGTTTCAGGCACGTCCCACTGGGAGGAGACCCCGGGGCAGACCCAGGACTCGGTGGAGAGACTATGTCTCCCAGCTGGTCTGGGAACGCCTTGGTATCCCCTCTGAAGAGCTGGAGCAGGTGGCTGGGGAGAGGGAAGTCTGGGCTTCTCTGCTTGAACTGCTGCCTCCGCGACCCGGACCTCCGGAAAAGCGGTAGAAGATGGATGGATGGATGGATTATTATTTTTGTACTAGTAAAGGTGTGATTACTTAAGAAATACTTATTACCATGTGCTAGTGCATTTGCATAGTCATAACTGTAAACTATATCTCAAATGTGTATGTACTTTGTCTGACTATTATCCTACATATAAAAACATTATCATGTTGACAGGAAAACAAACAACAAAACAAAAAAAGTTGTTGGTGTAGGTACATTTTACCACAGGTTTTTTTTTTTTTTATCCTATCTGTTGGGCTAGTAAACCATGGCAAACAGTGTCCATTCGTCCCTCTCTTCGGCACCCAGAGAATGTCCATCTTATTGCTGTCTTTGTCCATTCTTCCATTCTCAGCTGTTATATCTTCGGCACACACACATAGAGCAGAGAATGTTCATGGCCCACTTACAGAGGTGGGGTGATATTACTCAGCAGTTCTTGGAGACGATTGCCACAAACGAAGTACACAGAGGTGGAGTCATGTTTGTCACTCAGCAGTTCTTGGTTACAGGCAATTGCCACAAGCAATGCAATACTGGCCTGTTGTTGTCTTCAACAACCCGCCGGCGACTAGCAAGAGAGTTCTTAGTCCGTTGTGCCAGAGAGCTGCTCATTCAGGAAGTGTGCATGCTGGAGGTGTGCATGCTGTAGTGCTAGTTGATGGATGGATTTGGTGATGATGTTGGTATTGACACTGGGTGATGATGCTGGGGTGAGGGAGGCAATGAGACAATAACGATAGCACTGGTCTGCCACGGTTAAGTTTGCCCCTAAAAAAAATACAAAGGAGAAAATGATTCCTGAGACGTATATTCTGTTCATATATCATCCACATGGAAATTAAAACTGTCTGTTGTCTGTTGTCATGAGAGTCTGATCCAACAGACTCTCATGAATTGTATATCAAGGACTCAGTGTACCCCGCCCGGTATGGGGTTACCGGGGCCCCACCCTGGAGCCAGGCCTGGGGGAGGGGCTCGAAGGCTAGCATCTGGTGGCCGGGTTTCCACCCATGGGACCCGGCCGGGCTCAGCCCGAAGGAGTTACATGGGTCCGCCCTCCAGTGGGCTCACCACCTGCAGGAGGGATCATGGGGGTCCGGTGCTATGTGGATCAGGTGGCGGTCAAAGGCGGAGACCTTGGCGGACTGATCCCAAGCTTTCTAAACTGGCTTTTGGTACGTGGAATGTCACCTCTCTGGTGGGGAAGGAGCCTGAGCTGGTGTACAAGGTTGAGAGATACCGGCTAGATATAGTCGGCCTCACCTCAACACACAGCTCCGGTTCCGGAACCAGTCTCCTGGAGAGGGGCTGGAGCTTGGCCTTTTCTGGAGTTGCCCCGGGCGAGAGGCGACGAGCAGGGGTGGGTATTCTTGTATCGCCCCACCTTGCTGCCTCTATATTGGAGTTTTCCCCGGTGGACGAAAGGGTTGCTTCCCTGCGCCTTCGGGTTGGGAAACGAGTCCTGACCATCATTTGTGCCTATGCACCAAATGATGTTTCAGAGTACCCACCCTTTTTGGAGTCTGTGACTGGGGTGCTGGAGGGTGCTCCTCTTGGAGACTCCATTGTCCTACTGGGGGACTTCAATGCGCACGTGGGCAACGACAGTGAAACCTGGAGGGGGGTGATTGGGAGGAATGGCCTGCCCGATCTGAACCCGAGTGGTGTTCAGTTATTGGACTTCTGTGCTAACCACAGTCTGTCCATAACGAACACCATGTTCAAGCATAAGGGTGTCCATATGTGCACCTGGCACCAGGACACCCTAGGTCGCAGGTCGATGATCGATTTTGTTATCGTGCCATCAGACCTGCGACCGTATGTCTTGGACACCCGAGTAAAGAGAGGTGCAGAGCTGTCAACTGATCACCACCTGGTGGTGAGTTGGATCAAATGGCAGGGGAGGAAGCCATTCAGACCTGGTAGACCCAAACGTATAGTGAGGGTGTGCTGGGAGCATCTGGCTGAGGCCCCTGTCTGGGAGGTCTTCAACTCCCACCTCCGGAAGAACTTCAACCACATTCCGAGGGAGTCTGGAGACATGGAGTCTGAATGGGCCATGTTCTCCACCTCTGTTGTTGAAGCGGCGGCCCAGAGCTGCGGCCACAAGGTGGTCGGTGCATCTCGTGGTGGCAACCCCCGAACCAAGTGGTGGACACCAGTGGTGAGGGGGGCCATTAAGCTGAAGAAGGAGTCCTAGCAAGCTTGGTTGGCTTGTGGGACTCCCAAAGCAGCTGAGGTGTACCGGCAGGCCAAGCGGAGTGCAGTTCGGGTGGTTGCTGAAGCAAAAACTCGGGTATGGGAGGAGTTCGGTGAGGCCATGGAACAAGACTTTCGGTCGGCCTCAAAGAGATTCTGGCAAACTGTCCGGCGGCTCAGGAGGGGAAAGCAGCTCCCCGTCCACACTGTGTATGGTGCGGATGGGACACTGTTGACTTCGACTGGGGACATTGTCGGGCGGTGGAAGGAATACTTCGAGGATCTCCTCAATCCCACTGATACGCCTTCCACAGAGGAAGCAGGGTTTGGGGACGAGGGGGATGACTTGCCTATCACAGGGGCTGAGGTCGCCAAGGTGGTTAAAAATCTCCATGGTGGCCGGGCCCCAGGGGTGGACGAGATTCGCCCTGAGTACCTCAAGGCCCTGGATGTTGTTGGGTTGTCATGGTTGACACGCCTCTGCAACATTGCGTGGAGGCCGGGAGCAGTGCCTTTGGCATGGCAAACCGGGGTGGTGGTTCCTCTCTTTAAAAAAGGGGACCGGAGGGTGTGCTCCAACTTTAGAGGGATCACACTCCTCAGCCTCCCTGGGAAGGTCTATGCCAAGGTACTGGAGAGGAGAGTCCGGCCGTTGGTCGAACCTCGGATTCAGGAGGAGCAATGTGGTTTTCGTCCTGGCCGTGGCACATCGGACCAGCTCTTTACCCTCTCGAGAATTCTCGAGGGTTTGTGGGAGTTTGCCCAACCAGTTTACATATGTTTTGTGGACTTGGAGAAGGCATTTGACCGCGTCCCTCGTGGATTTTTGTGGGGGGTGCTTCGGGAGTATGGGGTATCGGGCTTGTTGTTACGAGCTATTCGGTCTCTGTACGACCGTTGTGAGAGTTTGGTTCGTATTCTCGGTCGGAGTCATTCCCAGTGAGAGTTGGACTTCGCCAGGGCTGCCCTTTGTCACCGATCCTGTTCATAATTTTTATGGACAGGATTTCTAGGCGCAGCCAGGGAATGGAGGGTGTCATGCTTGGTGACCACAGGATCTCATCTCTGTTGTTTGCAGATGATGTTGTCCTGTTGGCTTCATCCAGCAATGACCTACAGCTCTTGCTGGGACGGTTTGCCGCTGAGTGTGAAGCGGCTGGGATGAGAATCAGCACCTCCAAGTCCGAGTCCATGGTCCTCAGCCGGAAAAAGGTGGATTGTCCTCTCCGGGTTGGGGACAGGCTCCTGCCCCAAGTGGAGGAGTTTAAGTATCTTGGGGTCTTGTTCACGAGTGAGGGGAGAATGGAGCAAGAGATCGACAGACGGATTGGAGCAGCATCTGCAGTGATGCGGACGTTGTACCGGTCTGTTGTGGTGAAGAGGGAGCTTAGTTCTAAGGCAAAGCTGTCGATTTATCAGTCAATCTACGTTCCTACTCTCACCTATGGTCACGAGCTTTGGGTAATGACCGAAAGAACAAGATCGCGGATACAAGCGGCTGAAATGAGCTTTCTCCGTAGGATTGCTGGACTCACCCTCAGAGATAGGGTGAGGAACTCAGTCATCCGGGAGAGGCTCAGAGTAGAACCGCTGCTCCTCCACATTGAAAGGAGTCAGTTGAGGTGGTATGGGCATCTGATTAGGATGCCTCCTGGACGCCTCCCACTTGAGGTGTTTCAGGCACGTCCCACTGGGAGGAGACCCCGGGGCAGACCCAGGACTCAGTGGAGAGACTATGTCTCCCAGCTGGTCTGGGAACGCCTTGGTATCCCCTCTGAAGAGCTGGAGCAGGTGGCTGGGGAGAGGGAAGTCTGGGCTTCTCTGCTTGAACTGCTGCCTCCGCGACCCGGACCTCCGGAAAAGCGGTAGAAGATGGATGGATGGATGGATGGATGGATGGATGGAAATTAAAACTAGGACTTAAACAAAATGTCACTGTTTCTGTGTTGTGGGTGTCAGTCTTTGAGCTTATTGTCTTGATACAATTAAAATATGTGATTCCTTGAAAAAAAAAGAGGCTAGAATTATAAGATTATTAAGTACAATGAAAAGGGTAAATTGGGTTGTAATATTTACCTTGATAAATGATATTATGTTTGCTTTATAAACCACAATGAACTAAACTGAACCTAAAATAAAACATGTTTTCTGCTTAGCTATGTAGGGCCATATGAATTTCTGCATCCTTGGACTTTAAATGAAGTCACAAGTTCAACAAAAAGTGGAAATAAAATATAAATGTGAGCCACAGAATTATTACTAAAATTCAAAACCAGCAAAAAGGTATGTTGAGAACAGAAAAATTTAAAAAAAAAACAATAGAAGAAAGCAAATTCATTTAAAGAAAAATACATCTATAAAGCCCTAGTTTCAGTTTTGGTTTTTTGTTTATTTTAATTTCAAATCCTTCTGACTTTGCTCTAATGCTTGGAGTCATAAGAGCATTTAATAACACACACCTCTGATTGATTCAAACCAGATACTGTTGGCAAAATAAATATCAACTATATAGTTAGCAAATAGGCTTTTGTATTCACTTTTATAACTTTTTGTGTACACACATTTTCATACAAACACATTCTCACACAATGTCCTATGAAACTAATTTACTTTTCATGTACATGATGTCATAATTTATTTAGATGGAAGGTGCTCTCTTTTATTTATCATACATTCTTATTTTCTGCTTTTTCTCATCTAACTTTTCCTTCAGATAATGTAATTGATGAAGACTAAATGATCTTGCATCTGGAAAACCAATTTCAGACCAGATAGACACCAGCCAGGCACTTTCATCACCATATTTTTGCTTCATATTTTTACATATGGGAATTGCTGTAAGGGCTCACACTCTTACTTTGAGATTTTCCCATATTCCATCAAAGTAAAACCCTAGAGATGTCATTTATTTAAACACACACACACAACCAGACAAACAAACTGCAGTTATTTATTTAATGTATTTATTTTATTTTATTATAGTTAGAGGTTATTTTATTTTAAACTTATTTTGCGTTATACCTTAAGGTATTTTGGTTGTTGTTATCATGTTAAGGATAATCCTGATTATATTAAAACTATTTCTTTATTTTAAGGTTATTGCTTACTATAACCTTATTTTCTCTATTTTTTGCCTTTTTTATTCTCTCTCTCTCTCTCTCTCTCTCTGAGTGGGTGTGGTCGTGAGTGCGAGCTGAGAGCGTGTGACTGCGTGAGTGAATTATTTTCAACTTTTTCTCTATCTTTTCGTGTTTAAGGTGTTTTTTTTTTTTTTTTTTTTTTTTTTTTTGTTAAATAATCTTAAGTTTTGTTGTTTTCTGTAGCTGGGGTGGGGTAGGCATTTTGGGAGGGGGGTTTCTGCTGCCAGCTCTGCTGGTCAGCATGGTTTTGGAGCGAGGCTCCAGATTCGAGACGCTGACACGCCGCCATGCTGTCAAACTGACACCGGCTGTCTGCTGCTCAGTGGAGGAGTGTAGTCTGGCTGTGGGGGAGCTGGTCGGTTATGAAAGTGTTAGATCAGCTTCGAGAATGAATAGTGCCGTGGTGATTTTCCTCGATAGTGTGGAAAAAGTTAACCGGGTAGTGGAGAGCGGGGTTGTGATTAAAGACACACTGGTTCCTGTTCTGTCTCTGGTAAATCCCGCGAAGAGAATTACCATCTCAAATGTCCCACCATTTTTAAAGAACGAGCTGTTGGAGAAGGAGCTGTCGAGACACGGGCAGCTTTTGTCCCCGATTAAGCACATCCCTCTCGGTTGTAAGTCCCCGCGTTTAAAGCATGTCATGTCTTTTAGGCGACAGGTGCTCATGATTTTAAAGAATAGCGAGGAAAGCCTCAACCTCGTGTTTAAATACCGGATTGACGGCTTTGATTATACCATCCACATCACCTCCGATAATATGAAGTGTTTCGGCTGCGGAATGGAGGGACACTTGATTCGATCATGCCCTCAGGGAGTGGGGGGTGATCACTCGGGGGGGGCCGCTAGTGCGGCCTCGGGGCCGTCTGGTGGCGGAGCGGCTTTGCCGCCCTCCGAGGCTGACGGCGCTACCGCGCCGTCGGGCGTTTCGGCCAGAGCCGCAGGGCCGTCTGGCGGCGGTGCTTCGGCCGAGGCCGTGAGGCTGTCTGGCGGCGGGGCGGCTTCGCCGCCCTCCGCAGCCGGCCTGTCGATCATAACTGAAACAGCAACAAAAGTTAAAGCACATCGCGGGGCTTCTGCACAGACCAACATTGCAGACAAGGGTGATATTACCGAGAGGGATGACGCTGAGGGTCAGACAGAGGAGCCGAATGAGGCCCAGGTAGATGGTGGGACCAGAAAGATGAATATAAAAGCACAGCACAGGGTGAGCGAAAGACAGGAAGAGACAGCTACCAGGGTGGCTGAGTGAGTGTTGGAGGATGAGGATGACATCGAATTAGATGAGGAGTTATGTAAAACCTCCATCAAGCGGAAGAATTTGGAAACCAAACAGCAGAGGAGCAAAGTAAAAAGGGTTGTTAAAGACAGTTCTGAGGTTTCTCTATCTCAGCCAGATTCTTATGCTGGGTCTGAGATAGAGAGTGATGGTGAAAGCAGTGATGATGTGGCCAGTGGAGGCGGTTACCCCTTCACAAAAATACAGAAGTTTTTGCAGGACACTAAGGGGGTCAGAATGGTTAAAGTTGAAAGCTTCTTCCCTGATCTAAAACGTTTTGTTGACTCTGCTCGGGTCTACATGAAAAATAGGGGAGAGCTTGAGCAGGAAAGTTTCACTGATCAGGAGATCTACAGACTAAAAAAGCTTGTGCTAAAAGTTAAGAACCAAATTGCCCAGGATGATTAGTCTTTTATCGCTCATTCTTTCTTTTCTGTTTTTATATTGGCTTTGCCCTCTTATATACATGTGTAGTTTTAATTTTGGCACACTCAACATCAATGGGGCAAGAGAAATGTCCAAGCGAGCGAGTGTTTTTACTCTTGCAGAATGCAAGAAAATTAATGTTCTGTTTGTTCAGGAGACTCATAGTTCTGAGGACAATGCTGCTGACTGGAGGAGGGAATTTCGGGGTGAAATTATTCTTAGTCATAGAAGCAGTAAATGTGGTGGAGTGGGTATTTTATTTTCTCGAGATTTTATTCCACTTTCTTATGACATTGATGAGATAATTGCAGGCCACATTTTAAAAGTTCGAGCTGTTTTTGAGAATGTGAAAGTTGTTTTTATAAATGTGTATGCTCCAACCGTAGGCACAGAAAGATTGGCCTTTTTAAATATTTTAGATGACACGATCAAAAATTGCAGTAATGATGACTTTTTATTTGTGGGAGGTGATTTTAATTGTACAGGAAATCATCTTATGGATAGGAATCACCCAGAGCCACATGCTGCATCCAACAGAGTTTTAAAAGGTCTCATAGAAGCTCATGATCTGTGTGATGTGTGGAGGAATTTTCATGGCAAGGCTAGACAGTACACGTGGAGCCATAGAAAGGACAATATTTTGTCCTTAGCTAGACTGGATAGGGTTTACAGTTTTAAGCACCATTTTAGCATTTTTAAAAGTGCTTTTATAGTCCCTGTTGGCTTCACAGATCATTCCCTGGTTCAGTGTTGTGTTTTTATCAAGAATATAAAGTGCAGTAGTGCATACTGGCATTTTAACACGTCACTTTTATCGGATAACAGTTTTAAAACTGCTTTTATGTTTTTTTGGAGTAATTTTAAATTAACAAAATCAAATTTTAGTTCTTTGCAGCAGTGGTGGGATGTAGGGAAGAGCCAAATAAAGAATCTGTGCCTACAGTATACTCGCAATGTCTCTGGAGACTTGGCCAGGTCTGTCAGGGACCTGGAGAGAGAAGTAGTGGAGCTGCAGTCTTTGGCAGGCTCCACAGGAGAAAGAGGACATTTTGAGGCCCTCAATGGCAAAAAGTCTGTTTTAACTGACCTACTGGGAGTGGCTGCCAGGGGCGCTGTGGTACGCAGTAGGTTCCAGAACATTGCACTAATGGACGCTCCATCTCATTTTTTCTTTGGTCTGGAGAGGAAGAATGGTCAGAGGAGGATGATCCACTCTCTCAGCTCCGAGGACGGGCGGCCGATCCATGAGCCTGCGGAGATCCGTCGCTTTGCAGTTGCTTTCTACAAGGATCTCTTTAAGAAAGAATTTGTTGAGAATCCACGTGCACTGAGTCATTTTTTGATGGACTTGCCAAAGGTGATGGCTAGCGTGAATGCGGAGCTGGAGAGCGGGATCACTCTGCAAGAACTGGCAGTGGCTGTCCAGTCTCTTCAGTGTGGAAAAGCCCCAGGGATAGAAGGCCTACCAGCGGAGTTCTACAAGGCGTTCTGGTCTGAGATCTGTGAGGACTTGCTGGAAGTACTGTCTGAAAGTCTGCGGAAGGGTCACCTGCCCCTAAGTTGTAGGAGAGCAGTCCTCACCCTCCTTCCAAAAAAAGGCGACTTGAAAGACATTAAGAACTGGCGTCCGGTGGCCCTCCTCTGTACTGACTACAAAATTCTCTCCAAAGTGTTGGCTACCAGACTGAGGAAGGCGATGGAGCAGGTCATACATGTAGACCAGACCTACTGTGTACCTGGTAGGTTGGTTACAGACAACATTTTTTTAATTCGTGATGTTTTGGACCTCTCCAGCTCATTGGTCAAAGAACTTGGTCTTATTTCAATAGACCAAGAAAAGGCGTTTGACCGAGTTGAACATCCATACCTTTGGCAGACATTAGAGGCCTTTGGTTTCAGCTCAGGGTTCATCGCCATGATCCAGGCTTTGTATAGAGACATTGAGAGTATTCTTAAGATTAATGGTGGTTTGAGTGCTCCTTTCAAAGTTGAGAGGGGTGTCCGACAGGGCTGCCCCCTCTCAGGTATGCTGTACTCTCTTGCCATTGAGCCCCTCCTTTGTAAACTAAGGCAAGGCCTCACTGGTTTTAAAGTCCCCAACTCTGACTCTGTTTTTAAAGTGTCTGCATATGCTGATGACGTTGTTGTTTTTACAAGAAATCAAAATGATGTAGACTACCTTTTAAGAACTGTCAATCTTTTTGGTGAGTGCTCCTCAGCAAGAGTGAATTGGGGTAAGAGTGAAGCTGTTGTGGTGGGGGGGAGACCACAAAAAATTGCCCTACCTGGTGGCCTCTTGTGGACACAAGGTGGTTTTAAATATCTTGGTGTGTTTTTAGGAAATCAGACTTTTACTGAGAAAAATTGGGAGTGTTTTTTAGAAAAAACTGAAGGAAGACTAAAAAAATGGAAATGGATTCTGCCAAACTTGTCCTTCAGAGGTCGTGTTTTAATTATCAACAACTTGATTGCTTCAATGCTGTGGCATCGACTGTCTTGTCTGGACCCTCCACCCAATTTGCTGGCCAGAGTGCAATCTATAGTCGTGGACTTTTTCTGGGACCGTCTTCACTGGGTTCCACAGAGTATCCTGTTTTTACCGAGGGAAGAAGGTGGTCAAGGGCTCATCCATCTGGCCAGCAGGGGGGCTGTCTTTCACCTGCAGTTCATTCAGCGACTGCTGAGTGGCCCCCTTGACCTTGTGTGGAGACCTATTGCCAGGGCTGTCCTGGCTCGCTGTGGAGGGCTTGGACTAGAGGAGTCGCTGCTTTTAATGGATTTAAGGGGCCAAAAACTCCCAGAACTTCCCCAGTTTTACCAAAGTGCTTTTAAAATCTGGGGACTTTTTAAAAAGAACTCTCCCCAGGCTTCCTTGCCGCCTTTCTGGCTTTTAAAGGAACCACTTGTGTTCGGGACCCGTTTTGATGTGGGCAATGTTTTAGGACCTTCTGTTTTAAAAAAGTTTATTTTTGCAAAGGTCACAACGCTGGGACACTTGGTAAATTTATGTGATCCTAACTTGGACAATGCTGTTGCCCTGTGCTCGGCTCTTGGCGTCTCTTCAGTCAGAGTTATAATGAACTTGTTGAAAGATTGGAGAGACTGCCTGTCTGCAGAAGAACACTCTGCTATTGTTTTACACTGCGAAAACTCTGTACAAACTGCTGATGAACCTTTTCCTTTTAGTATTTTATCTCCTGATTTTAAAGATGGCACTGGTGTGTTTTTAAACTCTGAGCACATTAACATTTGTGACTCTCCTGGTAAAAAAATGTATGGACTTTTGGTGAAAATTCTAAATGTGAATAAGTTAAAAGGTCGAGCTGATACACCATGGAGGAAACACTTGGGTCTGGGTCCAGAGGTGAGGCCTGCCTGGAGAGCACTCTATAAACCACCATTAACTAAGAAGGTTGGAGACCTACAATGGCGAGTTTTACATGGTGCTGTGGCTGTAAATGCTTTTATCTCTCTTTTAAACCCAAATGTTGTTGAGGTTTGTCCATTTTGTCCTCAGAAAGAAACTGTGTTCCATTGTTTTCTGGACTGTAGCAGACTGCAATCGTTGTTTGTTTTTTTGGGGAAACTGTTTTATCTGTTTGGAGAAGTCTTTTCCCAGCAGATTTTTATCTTGGGCTTTCCATATAGACTGAGGACTAAGAAAAAGAGTGAACTCTTAAATTTCATCCTGGGTCAGGCTAAAATGGCTATTTATGTTAGTAGGCAAAGAAAAATTGAACAACTGCTGGATTGTAATGTAAAAGACATGCTGGTTGGCATGATTAAGGCTCGAATAATGATTGATTACAATTACTATCATCTGATGCAGAATGTTGAAACCTTTGAGGCTATGTGGTGCTTTAAGCACATCCTGTGTTGTGTTAAGGAGGGGAAAATTACCTATGGTATAATCCTGATGTAAGAAGCAAGTTTTTTGTTTTTGTTTTTCCTTGTTTGGTTACTTGTGTCTTTGATTTCTTGTCAGTGAGACATTTTTCTTTTCCATTGCTTCTTTTAGTTGTTTTAGCTGTGTTTTTCTGTTGAATTTGTGACAATAAAGGTGTGTTGAAAAATCAAAAAAAAAATATCTCTCTCTCTCTCTCTCTCTCTCTCTCTCTATTTTAAGGTTATTTCTTATTATAACGTTTGTCTTCTCTGTTTTTTGTCTTTTATTTTTGTTCTCTCTGTCTCTCTCTCTATTTTAAGGTTATTTCTTGTTATAACCTTTGTCTTCTCTATTTTTTGTCCTTTATTTTTTGTTCTCTCTCTTGGCCCGTTATATCACTCCACGGTAACCTGCCGCTGTATTTTTTTGGGGTATCCTGCCGCGATATTCCCCTGTGCACTGTTTGTACCCATTTACTCAGCAGAAATGCACTTCACTGACAGACTCTAACTGGGGCACAGCTAAGCTTTACCGAATGGACCTGGACCTACGGTAACTAACGCTTAACTCCTAACTCTCAACTCTTTACGCGTATTTTCAGACCGACCGCGGACTCTAACCAGGACAAAACATTTTAAAAGTCATTAATAATTAAATTTGCTCACTTCAATCCTCCTGTAGTTCAGCTCCGTCACCCTCCGGTCTGCTCCCAGTGTCTCCGGACTGTGCCTTACTTCCACAAAGCCGACCCACTGGAGTCAGTGGAGGAGGTCTTCTTTGGCAGCTGTGCACAAGCTGTCTTGGTCCATAAATGCCAGAAACAGGAGGAGAGGGATATCTGGAGTCCCTGTGCTTCGGCGCCAAGTATGCTGGAAAAATTCCTTATCAAAAATCAGGCAGGATCAAAGTTTCAGCTAATTTAATATGCACTGATCAGCAGAAGACAATACACAGTGCAGCTTTCACAGACTGCTGCAGTGCATTGACTTAACTAGCAGAGTGATTCTGGCTATATATACAGTATATCCAAGGGGCCGTCGGGGTGAGGTCACTTCTTGATAGTTCATTCATGACTCAATTGATAAAGTTTGCTGAGCCTCTTGATTATTTCATTCATGACGAAGATTATATCTGATGGGTCCATGTAGAAAACACTAGTGATAAGCTGAACACTCAGTGATAGAACTGAACGTTTACAGCCACATCAGCATCCTTCAATCTGTTTTTTCCACTACTCACCAACTCCAAATAGGGTAACAGGATTTCCTAGGTATACACATTAAGCTTTATAAAGAAAAAAAAATCATATTCATAAAAATTCATATAACAGTATAATATAGAATTTTTCCATCAACTGGCATATTGATAAATGTAAATATTCTCTTGCATCAAATAGCTCACCATATTTTTTCCTCATGTGAACACATTTAAGAGAAAAATCTAAAGTTTTCCAAATAGTTCTCTGGTGTATGCATAAAAACAAAAATGTGCATGAAAAAGTTGCACATTTAATATAAAAATTAAGAAAAAAGTAATGAGTTATTTTAAAACATTTTTAAACTTTTTATTTCAATATAAAAGCCATCTAAAAAGTAGCAAATTTATGCAATAATGTTTCAAATTTAGGAGGAATAAATAAAAGTAGTAGAATTAAAAGAGAAAAGGCACAAATTTGTGAGAAAAACTTTCCTATTTGGGCAGGAATCATCAAGTATTAAGGCATAGTGACGTGATTTTCTCTGTCAATTCTCTGCAGCTGATAGAAGGTTGCTGGAGGCTGGAGCAGTGACCATCGGGGCTAGTGGAGTCTTTATTATTGTGAGCAGTGATATCACAGAAAGGGTTTGTGGGGCAGCTGGAACAGTGGAATGATGAAGAAGCTGTGGTTTGATGATGATTAAAGCTGTCAGAGTAAAATGGAACACAATATTGTGTAGAAATAGTTAAATGATTCTGACACAAAACTAAATTATTTCTAAAGAAGTTTTTGACCTCTGAAATGACAACATGGACATGTTAGTGTTACAAGACAGGTGGGTGTGACATATTCATTGAATTCAGATATTTTGGTTAATTTTTGTGACTCATATTCTTCTTCCGGCTTCTTCTTCCGGCTTTCAGAGAGAGCAGATGCATTTCTTCTCCTCTCCTCCTCTGCCTCCCTTGACTGATCCCAGCTTGCTGTGTCTTGTCTGTGTCTCGCTCTCCTTCTCGCTGATCTCAATCCAAACAGAAAAAATGGAATTGGTGAGCTGGGCTTTAAATGCAATTGACACCACTTTTTCAAACAGAAAATCGGGCCCGGGGGAGCCCAAATGTCCTGCAGGCACTTCAGCTGCGGGTTATGTGAGAGACTCATGGGACAATTGGAAACTCATGTGTCTGTGTGATCTTTCGATTGAGGATCTTTCGGCGCCCTTGGGAGAACTCATTCCTCCAGGAGAAAAGATAAGGCAGAAGGGAGTTTTGGCTTCTCTCTACCCAAACATTCTGATGTGCAGCAATCTGAACACTCCAAGGACAGCGTCACCATGTGACTAACATGGTTTTTTACCATCTGACATGCAAAGAGAGATGAACTCTGTGGACATGTTATCTATGTTTTAGAACACCATGGTCATAACATCTAGCCGTTGTCTAGGAGAGGATTTTTGTTGTCCACCAGTAACTGATACTTCACACACTGCATTCACACTGATATCACATGACTGACATACACACACTGGTCTCTCTCTTGCTTTGTTAATGTGTGGATTTGTATCTTGTTTGCTAAGTGTGCAATAGAGGGTTTTTTTTCTATGTGATCACAATCTTGCTCACTTGAGCTATATTTTGATAACTATGTTTTTTCTCTCTGCCCAATGTGTCACCCCCTCCCCCTCCCCCTCTTTACCCCCCACTGTATGAGGCGCCTGTAAGTGGCTGCCGCGTCATTAGGGAGCGCTTAACACGAGCGCACCTTAGTGGTAAGTAAAATTCCTTGTATGTGTGAGCATACTTGGCAATAAAGTTGATTCTGATTCTGATTCTGACTCATATTCATACCAAAGTTATTTTGAGAACAGTACATGTGGTCTCTCATCACATGCAGCAGAGGTTCTGGTACACATGTCACTGACCCTGGTTTCATGGTCACAATAAACCAGTTACTGGGAATAAACTGATAATAGTTTTGTTGTGTTTAGAAACACTGATTAAATGGATTATTGGAGGGTTAACCACTTGAGTTAATGACCATAGTTACATTGTCATGAACTCTCCGTGCGCTTCTTTACAGCACACGGCAAGGGGAGAAAAAGGACGAGGATTTAAATACAGGGATTCACCACACACACATGTATTGACAGAACAGTTATAGTGACAAGTGATATGATGACTGTGCTCGGGGAAACAGGGAAAACAGCGGGTTGCTCAACACACCTGCGGGGAACGTAAACTGGGCTAAGCCTAAGCGTAATGATGGCTGTGATGGTTGATTGTTTTACTATCAACAGGTCAGTAAAAATGCCACCAAAGAAGGAGGAAATGGAAGAGATTAAAAAATCTCTGAACTTCTTGTCAGAAGAACTGACTGAAGTGGCTAGTCAACAGCTTAAACTATTAGGGCTAATGGAAGAAGTCTGAGAATTAAAATTAACAATTATGGAAAAAGACAAAAAAATTGCAGACTTGGAATGACGCGTCGAGGATCTTGAACAATATTCTTGTATGGATGATCTAATTATAAGTGGACTAGACATTAAATACCAATCATATGCCAATGTTACAGCAGGAATGAGAGGTGAGGAGGCTCCCCTGAGTGAATCAGTCTCCCTGGAAAACCAGGTGCTTCAGTTCCTTGAAAATAGAAATATAAAGGTTGAAGTAAATCCAATTTCAGCCTGTCATACTTTACCCAGAAAAGATAATAAAACAAGAAATCAATTGTGATGTTCTTTGTGAACAGAAGGGTAAAGAATGACATACTGAGGCAGGCCAGAAAGCTATGAGGAAAAGAAGTTTACCTAAATGAACATTTAACAAAGACTAATGCTGAAATAGCATGGCAAGCACGGATGCTGAAAAGACAAAATAACATACAGGCAACATGGACAAGAAATTGTAGAGTTTCGATCAAACTAAATGGAACACCTGAGGAAGCAAAGACCATAATAATCAGAGATCTTACTGGCTTAAATAAATATAGATGAACACTGATGAAGAAAATTAAGAGACTATGATAATCCATATCCACACAAACGGCAAGAATAGTTCTTTTGTGACATACCATGTCAATGTACTTTAAAAAAAAAGAAGCTAAACAAACAAACAAAAAAACGTATGACTGACTTGAGTAGACATCAATTATCCCCAGTTGGAGGAAGTCATTTGACACAGAGAGAGGAAATTCAGACTCTGAAAATATGCCACTATGCTGAACATAAACTACAAGAGATGGAGAATGATATTGATCCTGATAACCACTTTTTCAATAATATTCATCATCATTGTAAATATTACACTGAAAAGCAATTCAAAAGTCAAGTGCAACTAGATGGTAAACTATTAATAATACACTTCAACAGCAGAAGTCTTAACAAAAACTTTCCACAGATTCAGGACTATTTAAAATAGCTAGACAGAAAATTTACAGCTATCGCAGTCTCTGAAACTTGGCTTAATGAAGAGCAGGCTCCTCTGATGGCAATAGAGGGATATCAAATGTTTCATATTAACAGATCTCAAAAAAAGGGTGGTGGTGTTGCACTATGTATTGATGACCTGTATAGGTGTAAGCTTGTAAATGGAATGTCCTTTGCACTACCAGGGATTCTGGAATGTGCTACTGTTGAGATTGACCAAGATAAAACAAAAAATCTAATTATAACTTGTATATATAGAATGGCGGGAACTTGCATTGAGACATTCAGAGATAAATTAGTTGAGCTGTACAATAATATTACTAGTAAGAAAATGGTTGTAATTTGTGGAGATTTCAATGTTGATTTACTAAATCCATTTCAACAAAATGTAATTACAGAGTTCATGAATTCTATGTACAGTATGAGTCTATATCCCACAATAACACACCCCAGTAGAATCACAGTTCACACTGCTACACTTATTGATAACCTGTTTGTTAATATTATTGATAAGAAAATAGAAAGTGGATTACTGATAAATGATATAAGTGACCATTTGCCAGTCTTTGCACTTATCCATGGCCACACGAGGGCCAATACAGAAAAAAACTAAAATCTTTCAGATACAAATCACAAAATGCAATAAGTTCTTTTAAAGAAGACTTGCTGAAGCAAGACTGGACAAAAGTCTATATATCAGATGTAAATGAAGCCTATGACACATTTATGAACATTGTAACCACTCTTTATGAAAAAAATTGTCCATTAGTAAAGAAAAAGCTAAAGCATAAATTTGTCGACAAGCCATGGTTAACCAAAGGATTACAAAAGGCGTGTAAAAAGAAAAATTTAATATATAAAGCTTTTCTAAAGAAAAGGACAAAAGCAGAAGAGCAGCAGTATAAAACATACAAAAATAAGTTAACATATATAATAAGATGTAGTAAAAGAGACTATTACAGTAAAGAACTGGAGAAAAACAGAGATAATATCAAAAATACATGGACAATACTTAACAATATTCTTGGAAATAAAAACAGAAATACAAGCTACCCAACCAATCTTTCAAAAAAAAAAAAATAATAAAACGACTCAGACTGTGAATGCAGTCTCACCTGCAGATGAATTTAATAACTTTTTTGTTAACATTGGTCTTAATTTGGCTCGAGAAATACCCATTACGGCACCTAAGGGTGATACAATAAGCAAAAACATTGCTATAAAAGACTCCATTTTCATAAAGAACACAGACGAGAGAGAGGTCATTGAAATTGTTAAATCGTTTAAAAGTAAAACATCTATGGACTGTGATGGTATTGACATGCTCTTAGTAAGATAAGATAAGATAAGATAAGATAAGCCTTTATTAGTCCCACAATGGGGAAATTTCAGGATTGCAACAGCACAGGAATAGCAACACTCAGAGCAACAATCAGAAGACAAGAAAAAACAAGAGCAGCGAATATACATATGTACATATAAATATATAAACACACAGTGCGGAGCATTGTAGCTAGATGGAATAAATATATAAATATATAAACACACACAGAGCAGAGCATTGTAGCTAGATGGAATGAACAGCATAACCGTCTACTTAGTTATCCTACATGGTATGATTATGCACCCATACATATTGTCACCCTCCGTAGCGACCGGTATTTTCCTAGTTGTATACCGCAGGGGACCATTGTGTAAGTCTATTGCGTCTTTTGCATTCAATGCTATTAGGTTGTCACGTTTTTTTGCTATCTCTGCGAGCAGCCCTGCTTAGGTTATACAGTCTGACAGCCGTAGGTAGGAAGGACCTGCAAAACCTCTCGGTTGCGCACCTAGGATGATGTAGTCTGCTGTTAAATGAGCTCCTCAGTGCGTTCAGTATGTCCTGCATAGGGTGGGACTGAGACTTCAGCAGAGATGACAGTTTAGCCACCATCCTTCTCTCTCCCATCTCCTCCACTGGGTCAAGGCGTTGACCCAGGACAGAGCTAGCTTTCTTGATCAGTTTGTTCAGTCTCTTCCTATCGGCTGCTGTAACGCCACTGCCCCAGCAGACCACTCCAAAAGTGATGGCTGATGCCACCACCGTGTCGTAGAATGTCTTCAGCAGCGTCCCTTGTACACCAAAAGACCTGAGTCTCTTCAGTAGGAACAGCCTGCGCTGTCCCTTCTTGTAGAGTGCGTAGGTATTGTGTGACCAGTCTAGTTTATTGTTCAGATGAACACCCAGGTACTTGTAGGATGTCACCATCTCGATGTCTGTTCCCTGTATGTTTACTGGTGCTGTGAGGGGTCCTTGCCTGCGGCAGTCCACCACCAGCTCCTTAGTTTTCCTCGCGTTGATCTGGAGGCAGTTCCGATGGCACCAGTCCACGAAGTCCTGGATAAGTCCTCTGTCCTCAGCTTCATCTCCATTGGAGATGAGGCCAACGATCGCAGAGTCGTCAGAGAACTTCTGTAGATGGCAGTGTGTTGTGTTGTGTGAGAAGTCTGCAGTATAAAGGGTGAACAGGAAGGGAGCCAAAACCGTTCCCTGGGTGCCCCTGTGCTACCAATGATCGTGTCGGACACACAGTCCCGGGTTCTCACAAACTGTGGCTGGTTAGTGAGGTAGTCCAGGATCCATGATGACAGGTGCTGGTCCACCCCTGTGCACAGCAGCTTGTCCTTCAGGATCATCGGTTGGATGGCGTTGAAAGCACTGGAGAAGTCAAAGAACATGATCCTCACCACATTCCTGGGCTTCTCCAGGTGGGACAGAGAACGGTGAAGGAGGAAGATCACCGCATCCTCCACCCCAATGCCATGCCGGTAGGCGAACTGGAGTGGAGCCATCGCTGGTCCTACCAGGGAACGGAGGTGAGCAAGGAGCAGTCTCTCCAGGGTCTTCATCACGTGGGACGTCAGGGCCACTGGTCTGTAGCTGTTCAGATCTTTGGGGTGGGAAGTCTTTGGTACAGGTACCACACAAGATGTTTTCCACAACTGTTCAGGTTCAGGTTCAGGTTACTTTATTTGTACCTGTAAGTAGATTTGTTTTGCAGTCTGGTGACATCAGTATTTACAAGCCACAAATTACATTCAACATAGACACAAACACAGGCACACATGAAGCTGACTATAAACATGATAAAAATACTCAAGGCTCCATCAGTCAGGGTATAAAAAGACAAAGAGATGGGAGAAAAACCAGAGGTAAGAGAGAAGGGTCAAATTAAAAAGTTAAAAACTAGTCAAAGAGGTTAAAAACTCAAAGGTCTAAAACCCAATAAAATATTTAGAACCCAAATAACATCCTACAAAAATAAGTAAATATAAAATGGAGTTAATAAATAAGTTCCTAAATTATGTGCAATATATTGTTACAACTGGTTCCAAGGTTGTCATAGCCAGGAGCGGCACTGGGGTTAAGCTCCCAGTGCTCATAAAATGCTCCTTATGGCGTGCGTCTCGAAAAGCCTCTGACAACTAAGTCCAACTCCTAGCCTGCCCGTGTGGTTTAGTCTCTAAGCCCGGCGGAACTGCTTTTACTAATAGCAGAAGGGGCGAGGACGGATCTCTGGCGCCTTAAAACCAGATGCTTAGGTTGATGGTGGCTCGTCAACCTGGGAAGGTAGCCCATCTAGGGGAAGGTAAACCCCGATTTCAAACCTCCGCTGCCTTGCGGCACACCCGGTCACGGGAAAGGCTTCGGGAGTCAACCCTGAGGAAAAATCCAGAGTCGGAGTCCCTAAGGCAGTTCTCTGTTGTGCTCAACATCGTTCTGGCAGCTCCTGCGACGGCACTGGTGCCAAACTGTAGCAGCCCTGCTGTTCCTTTGGATTCATCAGTGACGTGGAGAGGGGGGACATGCTGCATGGGCAACATCTTGTCCTCCATATCTTCCTGCCCAGGCTTGAATCCTACCAACGCCCAACGCTGGAAGGTAGAACACCGGATCACTGGAGAGGACACTCCAGCTTTGCCTTTGGCGTAGACAAAACACGGGGAATGACAGTTACCGGTTATAAGCCACCGCTCAATTGGCGTAGAGTGCGGTGCCAGGGGTTGTTCCTGACGGTGGGAGGGATCATCAGATCTCACTGGACAGCTACCTCCCGCCTCAAGCTGGGCAGCCCCCAGCCAATAAAGTGTTGTCCCACCACAGCTTGCTTTCCTCATTGGGTGCATGGGGATGAGGAGAAGTCCGAACAGCAGGCTGAGAACCTTCGCACCAGGCAAGACAAAAAAACAAAAGAGACCAACTCTAAAACTGGGAACTTGGAACGTCCGCACTATGATGACAGGACTCGCTGCTAACCTCAAGGACATCAACGACACCAGGAAGACTGCCATCATCAATAATGAGCTGAAGAGACTGGAAGTGGATATCGCCACTCTCCAGGAAACACGGTTGGCTGACGCAGGCACACTGAGAGAGAAGGACTACACGTTCTACTGACAGGGAAAGGGCAGTGACGAACACAGGGAACACGGAGTGGGCTTCGCAGTGAAGAACACCTTGCTGAAGATGGTGGAACTGGCCAGCAATGGCTCTGCACGACTCCTCACCCTCCGCCTCAACACCACTCAAGGCCCAGTCACCCTCGGCAGTGTGTATGCCCCAACACTGACAGCCACACCAGAGGCAAAAGATGAGTTCTACGAGAATCTCGCAACAACTGTCAGGATCATCCCCAACTCTGAACAACTCATTCTCCTTGGAGACTTCAATGCCAGAGTGGGTGCTGACCACGACTCTTGGCCCTCCTGTCTTGGACCATTTGGCGTGGGCAGAATGAACGACAACGGACAGCGGCTGCTCGAGTTCTGCACATCTCACGATCTGTGCATCACAAACTCGTTCTTCAAGACCAAGCCCCAACACAAGGTTTCCTGGAGACATCCGCGCTCAAAGCACTGGCACCAGCTGGACTTGATCCTGTCCAGGCGCACCTCACTGAAGAACGTGCTAATCACCCGTTCATTCCAAAGTGCAGATTGCGACACAGACCATTCATTGGTGTGTTGCAAGGTCAAGCTGCAGCTGAAGAAATTCCATCGTGCTAGACAGCCTGGAAAGGCACGGATTGACACCAGCAAGATGGCCCAACCAGAATTTGTTTGCCTCCACCTTTGAGAAGGAACTTGGTGTACCACAAGAAGGAGAATCTGCAAAGCAGAAGTGGGAAGAGCTGCGAAACGCCATCCACCGCACAGCCTTGGCTACCTTTGGGAGGAAGACCTCGAAGTCGCAGGACTGGTTTGATGCCAAGTTGACTGAGATGACCCCCGTCATTGAAGCCAAGCGCTCAGCACTTGCTGAGTACACAAAGTACCCAAACGAGAAGAATCTCCAGATTCTCAGGGCTGCGAGAAGCAAAGTTCAGCAGACTGCTTGGCGCTGTGCCAACGAATACTGGACTCAGCTCAGCCAAGACATTCAAACCGCTGCCATAACAGGGAACATCTGTGGTATGTACGATGGCATCAAGAAAGCACTTGGTCCGGCTCAGAGCAAGACGGCCCCCCTCAAATCCTCCACTGGGGAGATGATCACAGAAAAGAACAAGGAGATGGAGAGATGGGTGGAACACTACTCCGACCTCTACTCCAGACAGAACACCGTGACACCGTCAGCCCTTGAGGCCATCGACTGCCTACCATTCATGGACAAACTTGACGCCGAGCCAACCATCGACGAACTCAGCAAGGCCATTGATAGCTTGGCTGCTGGTAAGGCACCCGGCAACGACGGCATACCCCCCGACCTGATCAAGCACTGTAAGACCGCCCTACTGCTGCCATTGCATGACGTCCTCTGCCAGTGCTGGAAGGAAGGTGCCGTACCACAGGACATGAGGGACGCCAAGATCATCACCCTTTACAAAAACAAAGGGGAGAGAAGCGACTGCAACAACTACAGGGGCATCTCCCTCCTCAGCGTTGTTGGCAAAGTCTACACACAAGTTGTTCTCGTTCGTCTACAGAAGCTTGCCGAACGTGTCTACCCCGAGTCTCAGTGTGGCTTCCGTGCTGAGCGATCGACAGTCGACATGACATTCTCCATCCGCCAACTCCAGGAGAAATGCAGAGAACAGAACATCCCCCTGTACATCGCCTTCATCGATCTCACCAAAGTGTTCATCTGGTCAGCAGAGAGGGCCTTTTCAAGATCCTGCCAAAGATAGGATGCCCACCAAAGTTGCAAAGCCTCATCGAATTGTTTCACACCAACATGCAGGGGATAGTGCAGCACGACGGCAACGTTTCAGAGCCATTCAACATACGCAGCAGAGTGAAACAGGGCTGTGTACTTGTGCCAACCCACTTTGGGATTTTCTTTGCTATACTCCTGAGGCATGCCTTCAGCACAGCAACAGAGGGAATCTACCTGCACACAAGATCTGACAGTAGGGTTTTCAACCTCGCCCGCCTGAAAGCCAGAGCCAAAGTACATCAGGCTCTAATCAGAGACATGCTGTTCGCAGACGACGCTGCAGTCGCAACCCACACACAGCAGGAGCTTCAGACCCTGATGGACCACTTCTCCTAGGCATGCAAGGACTTCGGGCTTACCATCAGCCTGAAGAAGACTAACGTCTTGGCGCAAGGCACGGAAGCACCACCAACCATCACCATCGACGACTACAAGCTGGAGGTCGTGAATCAGTTCACGTACCTGGGGTCCACGATCAGCAACAACCTCTCCCTTGATACAGAGATCGACAAGAGGATTGGAAAATCAGCCTTCACACTCGCTCGCCTCACCACACGAGTGTGGGAGAATCCCAAACTCTCTGTCAAGACGAAGATGGCAGTGTACAATGCCTGCGTCATCAGCACACTGCTCTATGGGAGTGAGACATGGACAACATATGCTCAGCAGGAAAAGAGACTGAACTCCTTCCACTTGCGCTGCATTTGCCACATCCTGGACATATCCTGGCAGGACAAAGTGCCCAACACAGAAGTTCTGTCCCGCGCCGGCCTTCCCTCCATGTTCACTCTACTCAGGCAGCGCAGGCTCCGCTGGCTAGGCCACGTTCACCGTATGGAGGATGGCAGAATCCCCAAAGACGTCCTCTACGGCGAACTGGCAACTGGCAGGAGAGACGTTGGCCGCCCACAGCTGTGCTTTAGAGATGTCTGCAAGAGAGACATGAAGGCCCTGGATATCAATACAGAGCGCTGGGAGGACCTCGCAACGGACCGCTCCAAATGGAGAGGCACCCTGACCAGACAGCTCAAGGCGGGTGAAGAGAGACTGACTGCTGCAACAGATGAAAAAAGGACCCGCAGGAAGAACCGCCACAGACCCAGCAGCACGGAGACCACCCACAAGTGCGACCTGTGTGACAGGAACTGCCATTCGCGCATCGGCTTGTTCAGCCACAGGCGGTGCTGTTCCAGCAGAGTAGACGTTTAGGATTCTCTTCCATGGTCATCATAGACCGACGGAGGCTGACGACGATTGTTACAACTTGTTCAACTCTTTGACAGCAGCAGGAACAAAGCTGTTTTTGTAGCGTTGGGTTTTACTTTTTGGGACAGCAAACCTCCGTCTTGAGGGGAAAAGCTGAAAGTTGCAGTGCAAAGGGTGGGAGTCATCATTTAAAATGGAGGTAGCCATCCTCTGTACTTGTCTTGTGTTCAGGGATGTCAGGCTCAGCTGTGACTCACCAAGCAAACGACTGGCCCATTAACTACCTGATCCAAGGATTTCCTCTGTTTCAGTTTTATCTGACCAAACCATGACACTAAAGAAAAGGATAAAACAGATTCAATAAAAGCCCGATAAAACATTGTCATTATGGTTCGGTCAATTTGGAAGTGTGCAAGTTTTCTAAAGCAATGCAAATGTTGCTGAACTGTGGTACCCTCCCCAGCTTCAGGCTCAGGTTGAAGATGTGCTCCACAATCCCACACAGCTGGTCTGCACAGGACTTGAGGAGCTTTGCGCTGATGCCGTCCGGTCCCGACACCTTCCTCGCCTTGATCTTCCTCAGCTCCGTCCTCACCTGGGTCTTAGTGAGGGTCAGGTTGGGGGGCTGTGTGTTGGGAGTGGGGGGGTGATGGTGGAGTGGGGTGTGGGCAGCAGGACTCGATGTCTTCAGAGGCAGCAGTGGTTGTTGTGCAGTCGGGGGGAGGGCAGTTGGTCAAACCTATTAAAAAACAGGTTCAGATTGTTCGCCCACTCCCTGCCCCCCATGGCCTCGGGGGAGGTATTCTGGAGCCCAGAGATGGTTTTAAGGTTTCTCCAGACCCCACCGATGTCGCTCTGTTGCAGCTTGTCCTCCATCTTCTTCCTGAAGCTGTCCTTGCCTTCTCTGATCTTCCTCCTCAGCTCCCTCTGTATGGACTTCAGCATCTCCCTGTTCCCCGACCTGAAGATCCTCTTCTTCTCTCTCAGAAGTGTTTTTATCTCAGGGTTGATCTCGGGTTTGTTGTTCGAGCAACACCGTATGGTCTTGGTGGGTACGGTGTTGTCCACACAGAAGCTGATGTAGTCCATGATGGTGTGAGTGAGGCCATCGATGTCCTCACCATGTGGATCACAGAGTTGCTCTAAGGCAGTGGTTTCAAAACAGTCCTTTAGAGCGTCCATTGCCTCCTCGGACCATAACTTCACTGTGCACATGACCGGAGGTTGTCTGTGCACTAGGGGTTTGTACACCGGCCGGAGATGAACCAAGTTGTGATCCGATCTCCCGAGTGGGGGGAGTGGAGATGAGGTGTACGCCTCCTTAGTGTTTGCGTAGAATAAGTCCAGTGTTTTATTGTCTCTTGTGTGGCATGTGACATACTGGGTGAACGTGGGTAGAATGGGAGACAGTGAAACATGGTTGAAGTCGCCTGAGATGAGGAGAAGAGCATCTGGGTGTTCTGTCTACAGCCTGCCAGTTACTGAGTGGATGACGTCACACGCTGTCCCAGCGTTCGCCGTCGGATTTCCATAAATAACAATGCAGATCACGTGGGAGTATTCCCTCGGGAGATATGTAGGCCGCATGCTAACAGCTAGCAACTCCATGTTTTTGTTGCAGTGTTGTTGTTTAACCGTGATATGTCCCGGTCTGCACCAGTTGTTGTTAACATACATTATCACTCCACCGCCCCTTGCTTTCCCACTGTCTGGTGTTCGGTCTGCCCGTATTGCATGGAAACCCTCCAGTTCAATGTTAGCATCTGCTGCTAGTTCAGTTAGCCACGTCTCCATGATAATAGTTAACTAATAATAACGAATAATATTTATAACTATTGATAACTAATAATAGTTAGTCAAAACTATTATTAAATACTTAGTGAAACCACTGACGTATACTTGTAACCTGTCTCTCCAAACAGGTATAGTTCCCAATGCAATGGAAATAGCTAAAAAAGCATTTGATACAGTGGATCATAATTTATTATTAAAGAAACTACAAAATTGTGGTATTAGGGGGGTAGCACCGTCCTGGTTATGGTTGGTGTAGTTACTTAAAGAATAGATATCAGTATGTATGTGTTGGTAACAAAAACTCACAGTTACTGAAGGTTACTTGTGGAGTCCCACAGGGTTCAGTTTTGGGGCCACTGTTATTCAATATGTATATAAATGATATATGTAAAGTTTCGGAAAAAATGGATTTAATATTGTTTGCCGATGACACTAATTTATTATGCAGTAGAAGCAATTTGGAACAACTTTTGGATACACTCGGAAAGGAATTAGGAAAGCTTAAACTGTGGTTTGATTCAAACAAATTAACGCTCAATTTAAGTAAGACAAAATTTATAGTTTTTAACAACCATCACACCAACTTAGTATCTAAACTCCATGTAAATGGTGTAGAGATTGAAATGGTATCCGAAACTAAATTTCTTGGAGTAATAATTGATAATAAACTGTGTTGGAAGTCACATATTAATTATATTAAAGGTAAAATATCTAAATCAATTGCAATACTATACAGAGTGAAATATTTGCCGAATCAACCCACATTATATACTTTGTATCATTCATTAATACTCCCATACATGACATATTGAACTGAAGTATGGGGAAATACATATAAAACAAACATATATCTGGTCTTTATGCTTCAGAAGAGAGCTATTAGAATAATAAACAAAGCTGCTTACAAGGAACCAACAAACCCACTTTTTCTTAAATTAAAAGCTCTCAAGTTGAAAGATCTGGTTGACTTTAAAACTGCAGTAATAATGTTTAAAGTGAAGAATCTATCACTGCCCGCAAATATCCAAAAGTTGTTCCAAATAAGGGAGAAACAATATCATTTCAGAGGAACATGTATATTTCAAAAACCTTCAGTGAGAACTATCACCAAGCAACACTGTGTTTCAGTGCAAGGAGTCAGATTGTGGAACGCTTTTGGACCTGAATTAAAATCATGCTTGGACAATTTAAACAAAAACTAAAGGAAGAAATACTCCAAACATATATACAAGATGACATGTAAAATCACATAAGGATTGTCATATCCAGTCTGTGTTGTGTTGTTGCTTAGTTTTTTTGTATGGGTAACCCCCACAACAGCCACGGACAAGCAGAGCGCGCAGCTGGAGCAATTGGCAGAACAATGGCTGATACCAATAGGCAGCCTCGATTTGTCTAGTTCAGGCGCCAGTATCCTGCTGTTATGTATGACTTCCTGCTCTGTACTCAAATGCAAATTTCCCATGCCTTCCTGCAGTTTCTATGATGATAACATGCCTTTCATGTATTGTCTGTAACTGGGTATTTAAGTGACTGAATATCATATGCTCACTCTCTCTCACTGCTCATCTGACTACACGCATTGCCTTCTGCTCACAAGAGCCTCTGGGCTCGCTCTGGCGCGCCTGCATGGCGCTGGAGTGAGTTCTCGTGATGGTGATGAAATAAAACCCACTTTTAAACCACAGTTCGCCGCTTATTATTTCATGCCGCCACATTGGTGACCCCGAAGAAAGCACACGCTTTGTGCAGCAACCTTCTGACCTGGACATCCACGCTGGAACCGGCCGAGGGACACAAAGATTGTCTACTCCCTCTCACCGCTCCAACGCATCGACACGAGCCCGAGGGACAGAGATCGTCTCCTCCCTCTCACCGCTCCAACGCATCTGCATGAGCCCGAGGGACAGAGATCGTCTCCTCCCTCTCACCGCTCCTACGCATCTACGCGAGCCCAAGGGACAGAGATCCCCTACTCCCTCTCATCGTTCCTCCGCATCGACACGAGCCCGAGGGACAGAGATCATCTCCTCCCTCTCACCGCTCCAACGCATCTGCTCGAGCCCGAGGGACAGAGATCGTCTCCTCCCTCTCACCGCTCCAACGCACCATGACCCGACACAGCGAACGACGCAACAGCTTACAGGGATGACCATCGGCGCCGACGACGCTGATCTCCAGCAAGCTCCCTGACCCTGACTCGCCTCTACAGCGGACCTGCCATGCACCGAACCCCGCACGCACACCGGGGGGTTATGAGGACAGCGCACCACGCACGGGACAATACCGGCTCCACACAGACCGCCATCGTCCTTCGCCGCTGCACACAGAACCTTCAGGGCTGCTCACACACCTGAAGCACGCACGCAGCTCGCTCACAGGATTTTCTAATGGTCTCAGCCACGGCGCACAAGGGAATTCAGCCGTCAGCTTTCCCCCAGGACTTTAGGGCTGCGCGCGCACCTAAAGTCAACACGCCAAGTCCCTCACAGCTGCAGCTCCTTTTTTTCTTCATGGCCGCGAGAGGAGTCAGAGACAAATTTTTCTTCTTACAGCTGCTGTGGACCTCCGCACGTTCAACGGGACAGCCCCTCAACATCGCGGATCCACAGGCAATTTTTGCACGGCCCAGACAATTTCACCGTCCCGGGCCTGCACTCGCTACCCCCACCCCCCCTCCCTCCACCGACGCCTGCAGCGAGCTTTCCCCGCAGCTCGCTACCAAAGCCGGACTATCGAGGCCTCAGCTCCCCGCTGAGCCCTCTGGGGGGGAGTGTATGGGTAACCCCCACAACAGCCACGGACAAGCAGCGCGCTCAGCGGGAGCAATTAACATAGCAGTGTGATCTATGGACTGATAACAATATGTAGATGTGCCTTGTAACCTCTTTTGTCCTACAGCTCCAGAACAGAGGCGAATTCCGGCCAGGAATCTTCCTATTGTTATGTGTGACTCTCAAATGCAAATGTCCATACCTACTGCTGTGAATGCATTGTCTGTAGTGGGGTATAAAAACTGCATATGCTCTGTAGCTCACTCTCTCTCTCTGACCACTGCTTCTGACACACGCATTCCGTGTCTCCTGACGAGAGCCTCCGGGCTCACTGTGGCGCGCATGCACAGCGCCGGAGTGAGTTCTCGTGATGGCGGTATGATTAATAAACTCCCTCAAAAACTCTCAGTTCGTTCCTTATTATTTCATGCCGCCACACAGTGAGAACTACCACCAAGCAACACTGTGTTTCTGTCACCATGGGATGACGCCGGGCCCCGGCGCTCAGACCACGTCCCTTATCCCTGCCTCTCATTGGACAGCGTCTCAGCAGGCTCCCAGCTGTCAGTGTTATGGGACAGCTGGGGCCAATTAATCCTCATCAGCTGTGGCACTGCCAATGAGGATAAAAAGGAGCAGCCTCGATCACTTGGGGCTGCGACATAAGCACTGCTAGGCTGGAGCCCCTTCGTCTGGTGCCAGTCCCTGCCTCATCTTCAGCACAACTCGTGTCTTCCTGTAAGGAGTATTGTGCCTTTGTACCCCCATGTCCGGTGCTAGCCCGCTACTGGCCTTACTGTGTCACTTGGGAGTACCATCCTGTATGAGTGTTCTGTGTATTGGAGTCCTTTGCCCAGTGCCAGCTCTTTACTCTTCTGGCTGCTTAACCCGTGAGTGTTACCCGCTGTGAGCTCTCTTGTTGTGTACCCCTACGCCCGGTGCCAACGGTTATCTCTGTCGCTGTACTGCTCATGAGTGTTATTGTGTATGAGCATCTGTGCTTTCCTCATCCCTCACCCTTACCTTCAATAAAACATCACAACTCATTGGCTCGCCCTTGGCTCTCATTGTGTGGCTCCCCAGAGCCACATGTAACAGTTTCAGTGCAAGGAGTCAGATTGTGGAACACTTTTGGACCTGAATTAAAATCATGCTTGGACAATTTAAACAAAAACTAAAGGAAGAAATACTCCAAACATATATACAAGATGACATGTAAAATCACATAAGGATTGTCATATCCAGTCTGTGTTGTGTTGTTGCTTAGTTTTTGTGTCATGTTTTGTCTTAGCTTTGTTCTGAATTGTAATCGCTCTTGTTTTGTTTTTCTTTTGAATTCTTGGATGGAATATGGGTGGGCAATATAAGCTGCGGCTTCAGCCACCATTTCGGATAACTTATGTTGAACTGTATAATCATAGGAGTTATTGTTTGATTTGACCTTGTTGGATTTTCTTTCCCCCTTTGTTATATTATTCTGTTTCTTTTAATCTGTACTATTAATCTAGCCGAAATAAAGATTGATTGATTGATTGATCTATCCGAAATGAAGATTCATTCATTCAAGATTCATTCATTCATTCATTCATGGTGCTGCAGGGAGAAACACTGCCAGAAGCGAAACGGGATTGCACCGGGAAAAGGAACGCATCTGACGCAGCGTGAAGGCAACACAGAGAAAACGCTAGCAGTTTACTCAGAGGGGAGCAGTCCCAAAAAGTCCAGCTATCCAAGCGAGCGCAAGCAGTCCTTCAATGACGTGACGGTTAGATGGTGCAGCACAGTCATCCAACACATACAATGATCCAGCGGCGTCTGTGTAGCAAAGAGCTCCTTTAATACAGACGCCGCTGACATGACAAATAAGGAACACCTGGGCGAGGCACGGACGGATCATTACTGGGGACTGGAAACAGCTGATGAGCCAGAAGGAGAGTGAGGGGGCGTGGCTGGCCGGCAGCCTGTCAGCAGCGTGAGAGAAAGGAGATGACAAATGCTGACTAACAGCTGCCGATCAGACAGTGGCTAGGGACAGGGAAAAATGTACCAGAATACATCAAAATACACATCCCCAGCAAAGCCAACCCCACAAAGAGATCGAGGCCGAGCCGGGGAAAGCCAAGCCGGCTCAGCACGTGACATACATGGCCACTTGAATAATCAGATAACTCCAGAAATCCAATCATAACTGGTTTATTCATGTCCATGTAACCATGGTTACTGTTGGACTTTTCCTCGTCTCGTTTGGGAGCACAGCATCAGTCCTCGGTCAGGGTTTGTCAGTTTTGGTTCTTGTGAATTACTCCCTCTTAGAATGGGCCTGCACACTGATTCCATTTAATTTCCTCATTAATATCATTGCTTTACTTCAACATAAAAAAATCACAATTTATGTGCAGCAATAAATGTTTGAGCTTGGAGATGGAAATGTTTTGTGGAGATAAAGGTAAGTGGAGATTAAGTATAGAAATAGGCTGTATTAGTAAAATGGCGGTCGAGTTGGACATGGGTGGACCAGGGTGGCTGACTGCCAGTTTCTGGTAGTGACGCCACCCACGGTATAAAGGAAGTGGGCGGAGGAGGCTCTGCCTCTTCGTTGTAGAGCCACCTGGCATGCAGACGAGTGCCGTAAGCATATTGTATATAGTTGTTTGATATCCTGAATAAACCCTGTTAACCGAGTTCAGCTTGACCCGTCATTCTCAACATTATGGACACAACAGGTACCGCATAAAGTTTTCTGTTCTACTCTTTCATTAAAGTAATGTAGTTTCTGCTAACTTGTCTCAGACATCTTTTCTTCTTTCTGTGTGTGCTGGAACCCAAACACCTGGATCATTTTCTCAGCTGGATTTGTGCATCCATAAGCTGCACAGATAATCATGCTGAGAAACTGAGATGAGAACATTTTAGGATTTCATTGTTTTTGGCATCAAAATACAGTTTATGAAGTCAAACCCTTCTGACATTGGAAGAAAATGTTCATTTTCCACAATTATGTGATGTTGTGGTGGACCACCAGAAGGTCCCACTCTCACCCAGTGACATAGGGAGTAGGGGGAAGGAGCAGGAAATGTAAATGTGTGTGCCTGGGGCAGGAGATGTAAATGTAGGTGCCTCGGTGCCCGGGGGGAGAAATGTGTAAATATATGCACCTTGACACCTGGGGCAGGAGGTGTAAATGTATACGCTCTTGGCGCCAAGGAGGAGGAAGCAGAAGGTATAAATGTATACACGTTGGTGCCAGGAGTTCAGTCTTTTTGTTGGAGTGAATAAAGTTTGGAATCGGCAGCTCTCATGTCTCGTCACATCATTCCTCCACACTGGTGACCTACAACATGAAAATGCTCAGACTGGAAGACGAAGGAACACCCACACTTGGGTTTCCCCAGAGACCCTGGCCTCATTCGTTATGGTGATCAAGCTCCCGGACTTCTGGTTTCAGTACCCGGCTGCCTGGTTCATCCATGTGGAAGCTCAGTTTGCTCTCCATGGAATTTCTGCTGACAACACGAGGTACCATTACGTGGTGGCTTCACTAGACCTGCGCTCCACTCAGCACGCCATGAGCCTGCTCCAAGACCCCCCACCCCGGGTTAAATATGACTCTTTCAAACAGCTGCTGTTACGGCGTTACACCCTCTCCGATGGAGAGAGAGCGGAGAAGCTAATAGTTAATGAAATAGTTAATGAAAAGTATGCTAGCATTGCTGGGCACACATGATGTCTCTTTTCTCTTCGCCCATCTCTTCCTGAGGAAACTGCTGGTTTTGGTGCAAACAATTTTGTCCAACTCACTGCTGCTGGCGGCCAGGGACTACTGCACGCTGGCAGAAGAAGCAGACTGCATTATCCTGGCAAATAGGAGTTTCAGTGTCAAGGCGGTGAGACCGGAATCTTCAGCAGAGTCCATTGAGTTGAGGAGCCAAAGGTTTTCGCCGGGACTGCCACTTGGAGACGCCGGAACGGGACAGTGTGTTTCTATCATCAGCGTTTTGGCACCGACGAGCAGCATCGTCTCTCGCCATGCCTTTTCAAGATGCCGGGAAACAGGCCAGCCAGCGGTCAGTAGCAGCTACAACCACTGGCAACAGGGAGAAGCTGCTTTTCATCAAGGACACATGTTCCGGGAGACAGTTTTTTTGTCGACTCTGGTTCCCAGAAGAGTTTTTTTTTGCTGGTCGGTGCTGATAGGCTGGCTGAAGGCTGTGGCCTATCATTTGCGGCCAATAACGGATCCCCTATCAAGACTTTTGGAGAAAGGTCAGTGACTGTGTGTTTGCATGGACGCAACTACAAGTGGGACTTTGTGGTAGCTGCCTGCTCGGTTCCTATCTTAGGTGCTGATTTCTGTGTGCTTATGGTATCCTTGTAGATGTTGCTAATAGACATTTGGTGGATGCTATGTCTTTTTCTTCACTGCCTTGTATGACTTGGGGAGCTGGGCCACTAACACATGCTAATTTTTTAGCTTCAGGTGATGTATATCAACGTTTGCTTTCTGAGTTTCCCGCACTCACGGTGCCTACCTTTTCCACTACTGTGACCAAGCATGGGGTTGAGCATTTTATCACTACAAAGGGCCTGCCGGTTTTTGTGCGCCGGCGCCACCTGGACGCGGCTAAGCTAGCCATTGCGCGGGAAGAGTTTGCTAACTTGGAACGTTTGGGGATTGTTAGGTGCTCCAATAGCCCTTGGGTGTCCCCGCTGCACATGGTGCCCAAGTCCGATGGTTCGTGGTGGCCATGCGGTGATTTCCGTCACCTGAACAACATCACTGAGCACGATCGCTACCCCATCCCACACAGTCAAGATTTTATGGTGTACCTGGCTGGAATGTGCATTTTTTCTAAAGTGGATCTGGTCCACGGTTACCACGAGGTCCCGGTTCGTGCCGAAGACGTCCCAAAAACGGCGGTGATAACACCTTTCGGCCTTTTCAAGTTTCTCCACATGCCATTCAGGCTGAAGGGCACAGCTCAGACTTTTCAGAGGATAATGGATGCGGTGCTCTGTGACTTACCGCTCATGTTCATCTACCTAGATGACCTTCTGGTGGCTAGCACGTCCGAGGAGAACATGTTTCCGTTGGTTGGAAGCGAAAGGACTGATAGTTAATGCAGCAAGGTGTCAGTTTGGGCTGCCAGTGATCGATTTCTTGGGCCACTGCATCTTGCCTGAGGGTGCAATTCCACTGCTGGATAAAGTACGGGCAGTGTCAGATTTCTCATGTCCACAGACTGTGAGGGCGCTGCAAAAATTTTCGGGGATGGTCAATTTTTACAACCGTTTCTTTCCCCGGGCAGCCCAGCTGCTGCAACCGCTGTATGACACGCTCAAGAAGAAGAAACCTGTGAATAGCCTATAGCCGACTGGACCCCCGATCGGTTCCGGGCTGCGCTCACCAATGCAGCTTTGCTGGCCCACCCATCCCCGTCAGCGCGGATCGCGCTTACTACAGACGCATCTGACGTTGCAGTAGGAGCAGTGGTGGAACAATACATCTCTGCTTCATGGCAACCTCTCGCCTTTTTCAGTCGTACTCTGCACAACAACAAGCGTAAGTATTGCACCTTCGACAGAGAGTTGTTGGCCCTCTACCTGGCCACACGTCACTTCCAGTTTTGGCTCGAGGGTCGCAAATCTACCGTGTTTGTCAACCACAAGCCTTTAACCTATGCAATGTCCAAAATCTCGGAACCATGGTCAGCGTGGCAGCAACGTCACCTAGCCACAGTATCGGAGTTCACTACCGACATTCAACATGTGGCCAGCAAGCTCGATGTTGTAGCTGACTGTTCGTCACACGCTCTGGTCTCTCCAGTTTACATTTCTGCCACGGCCGGCGACCAATCAGGGGACGCGAACATTTGCACGCTCTGAACTGCGAGTATGGGACTTAAACTGGAGAGCAGGGTGGTACAAGAGAGTTGCCCCCCCCCCCCCTGCTTTGCGACGTCTCCACTGGCCGTCCCCGCTTGGTGGTTCCGGGCTCTTGGCACCGCCATGTTTCTGAGTCCATCCACTCTGTCTCACACCCTGGCGTATGAGCTTCGGTTAAGCTGGTAGGGTCTAAATTGCTTTGGCCCTGCTTACGCAAGGATGTGAAGGAGTGGGCTGTGGCGTGCGTTGCGTGCCAACGGGCTAAGGTTCAGAGGCACACCAAGGCCCCCCTCAAACCTTTCCGGATTCCAAGCAGGAGGTTCGACCACGTCCAGGTGGATTTACTGGGCCCCCTTGCAGGGTTTCACGCACCTTTTGACAATAGTGGACTGCACCATGCGTTGGCCAGAGGCAATTCTGCTGGCTTCCACCACATCTGCCGATGTTGCCTGTGCATTTTTGTCATCCTGGGGCGTATGTTTCGGTTCCCCACCGGACATCACCTCTGACAGGGGTGCCCAGTTCATTTCGGAACTCTGGTCCACTATGGCCGAGAGCCTGGGGGTCAAAGTTCACCATACCACTGCATACAACCTGCAGGCTAATGGTTTGTGCGAAAGGTTCCACAGGTCGCTTAAAGGCGCGTTCAGAGCCTCGTTGACCAACGCCAATTGGGTCGATCGCCTGCCTTGGGTCCTACTGGGGTTGCACTCCATGCCCAAGGAGGATTTGGCAGCTTCCCCGGCTGAGCTCGTTTTCTGTCAGCCGTTGCGAATCCCGGGTGAATTTTTATCAGAAATTCCCGAGCCCGGCACCAACTCGTCCACGCACCTTTTTCCTAGGACAGTTGAGACCCCTTCAGGGTGTTTGGGGGGCCGTGTGGTGGACCACCAGGAGGTCCCACTCTCACCCAGTGACTTGAGGAGTAGGGGGAAGGGGCAGGAAATGTAAATGTATGCGCCTGGGGCAGGAGATGTAAATGTAGGCACCTTGGCACCCAAGGGGGAGAAATGTGTAAATATATGCGCCTTGATACCTGGGGCAGGAGGTGTAAATGTATACGCTCTTGGCACCAAGGAGGAGGAGGCAGAAGGTATGAATGTACGTATACACCTTGGCTCCAGGAGAGTCTTTTTGTTGGAGTGAATAAAGTTCGGAATCGGCAGCTCTCGTCTCGTCACATCATTCCTCCACAATGTTACAATATGGATGAATAAAAAATAGAGTAAAGGCTTGCTTTTATTTGAATCATTGGTGCTGTTATTATCGATTTAAATTCAATCATGTAACCCCAGTCCCACCTGGAAGAGGAGGCAATGGTGCCAACATGCTGCTCACTGGTATTAGCTGACAGTAATTTGTCAGACACAAGTTCAGAGTGAAAAATGAGAAAAGGAGAGCATGTCTTTGCATTTTTATAAATTTTTATTTTAAAAAATATATTTTCATGGCATTTGTACTACATTGAAAATTTTCATAAAACAGACTGTTGCACCTTGACTACATTATGTTACAAAGGCCTCTTCTTTTATTTAGTATTTTCCACCCTGCTTAGTCACTAGTTTTCAAAGTACAGTGTAATGTTTATGTAGTAGTACATCTCAGTAAATAGAATATCATGATTTACATTTTTTTTTTTAATTTAAGTTTTTGTAAAGGGTATACAGGTCGTTACAGCAATGCATTGTTTACATTTTCATCACATGTTCCCTTATTTTCTGATATCTGACAACATTGGAAGATTAATTCTTACAACACCCCTTTTTTTTTTTAAAGTGAAAGAAAAAGTGAAATTAAAGAGAAAAAAAAAACAAAAAACAAAAAAAAACAAACAAACCAGCAAAAAACAAACAAAAAGAAAAAGTAAGTAAATAAAGGTAAAAGAGCATCTGAGTAGCATTGGAACAAAGAGCGGAACCATTATTGAAATGGTATTTGTCAAAGATTAGATCTAATGGAAGACACATATGCGATCCAGGGTTGCCAAAAGTTCATGAACCCATCCATGTCCTGTCTCAGTGCGAATGTCAACTTTTCCATCGAGTAAATGTCTTGGATCATGTTAATCCAATCTTCAGGTGTAGGACAGTCCTTCAACATCCATTTTTTAGTTAGAGCTTTTTTGCTTGCCAATATTAAAACATTGAATAAGTATTTTTCTCCTCGTCTTTCCACTGAGTCCGGTAGTAAACCCAAATACAAAGTTACAAAAGAAAAGGGAACTGTTATTTTGAATATTTTCCCCAATATTGTCTGTACATTGGTCCAATATTGGTGGATAACTGGGCATGACCAAAACACATGAAAATGATTTGCAGTCTTTTCACCACACAAGCGCCAACAGTTCAATCCCTTATGGGTAAATTTGTTTTGTGCAGGTGTTCTGAAAAATCTTACCAAGTTTTTCCATCCAAATTCTCTCCACTGCAGGGATGAGGTACTTTTCCATTGCTGTTTATTTAGCTTTTCCCATATTTCCAGTTGTAAAGTGAAATTCCCCTCTTTTTCCCATCTCTCTTTTATATAAGATGTGTTGTCTCCTTTTAAGTCTTGAAGACCTTGGTATATTTTAGAAATGTATCTGATCCCTGGGATCCCTTTATATGCCATTAAGAAGACCTTCAGAACACCTGACTGGGCCCTTTCCAAATCCTCCTTTTTAAGTATATTGTTTATGTGGTGTCTAAGCTGGAAGAACCTGTAAAGGTCTTGATTTATTAGGCCTTGTTTTTTCAAATCTTCAAAACTTCTTAAGATTTGCCCTTTAAAAAAAATCGTAATATTTTATCAGCCCTTTCTCCTTCCACTTTTTAAATCTGGTGTCTGTTTTATTAGGAGTAAAGTCTTGATCATAGGCAATCCATTGCAGAAGTCGATAGGGCTCTTTAGTTTGATTCTCTCTGACTATCTTAAACCAAATTTTTAGCGGGGTCTCTATCCACGGGTTAGTGTTATTCAAAAGCTTAGGTAAGGCATTGTTCCCTATTATCGCCTGTAGGGGGATGTCACTTGTTATTTGGCATTCGATCTCCTTCCATTGTGCAGTGTAGACTGGGTTACATATCTCTACTAAAGTTTTAATTTGTGCGGCTTTAAAGTAGTCCCTGATATTTGGCAGCGCGAGCCCACCTTTGTCTTTGTTTAGCTGTAGGGTTCTATATCTGATTCTAGGTTTCTTGCCCTGCCATATGAATCTTGAGATCCTTCTGTCCAGCTCCTGCCATGTTTTTTTTGGGAGGTTCTACCGGTATTGTTTGGAAAAGGTATAGAAGACGTGGAAGTATATTCATTTTGACTGCTTCAATTCTTTGTGCAGTACCCAAGAATGGTATCATATTCCATCTTGCTAGGTCAGATTTTATTTTTGTCACCAGTGGATCATAGTTTAGTGATATAATTTTGTTGAGTTGTTTCGGGATATTGACCCCCAGATATTTCATAGATTCCGACTCCCAGTTAGTTTTGAGTTTGCTTAGTGAATAATGATTTGGGTCATAGTTGAATGTTAAAATTTGGGTTTTATGCATGTTTAATTTGTACCCCGATAAATCTCCATACTCTGAAAAAACTGAGGTTAGTTCTGGTAAAGAAGTATCCGGCTGCCCTAGGTATATTAAAATGTCATCAGCAAAGAGTGCTATTTTATGTTCCTTCTGACCAAGTGTAATACCTTGAATTTTTTGATTTTGTCTTATCCATTGGCTCAGAGGTTCTATGAAGATTGCAAAGAGCAGTGGAGACAGGGGGCAGCCCTGACGACATCCTCTTTCCAGTTCAAAAGATGATGATAAATTACCGTTAATCCTTATTTTAGTTGTTGGTTTTTTATATAGTGCCTGTATAGTTCTAATGAAGTTGTTATGAAAATTGAAACTGGATAAGAGTCTATATAGAAAAGACCAGTCAACCGAATCGAATGCTTTTTCAGCATCTAATCCCAATATGACTGCATTTAAGTTATATTTTTTTATATGATGAATTATGTGTAAAGTGCGTCGAATGTTGTCTTGTGTCTGTCTTTGTCTTATAAAATGAATTAGGTCTGTCAGTATATTTTCTAACCTTTTGGCAAGGATAATGGTAAAAAGCTTATAGTCCTGATTTAGTACACTGATTGGTCTGTAGTTGGAGCACTCTAGTTTATCCTTTTCAGGTTTAGGTATAACTGCAATGACCCCTTCTCTCCAGGAGGGGGGATTTCCCCTGTGTGGAAGACATAATTAAATGTTTTCAGGAGGAGAGGAGATAGTTGCTGTTTAAAGGTTTTGTACCACTCTGCTGTATAGCCATCAGCTCCTGGGGATTTGTTAGCTTTAAGTTTCATAATTGCTTTTTCCATTTCTTTAGGATGTATTTCTGACAGTAGTGTTTTATTTTGTGACTCCGTAAGTTGGGGAAGGTTTAATGTGTTTAGGAATGCCTCGGATGCGTTTTTATGTTTTTTGTGGGAGTATAAGTTCTTATAGTAATTCTCGAAGCTTTTAAGAATATCCTGAATTCTGAATTTTATTTCCTTTGATACTGGGTCTCTGATTTTGTAGATTGCTCTTTCTGTTTGATGTTTCCTCAATTTATAGGCTAGCAATTTTGCCGATTTACTGCCTGCTTCATAGTATTTTTGTTTCAAAAATGTAAGTTTCTTCTGGATTTCTATTGTGTAGATCTCATTTATTTGGTTTTTAATTTCCTTAATCTTGAGCGAGTCAGTAGAATGAGTGTTGCCTTTGTGTTCTTTTTCTAGGTTCCTAAGTTCTGACTCTAATGTGGATAGTTTTTCTTGTCTTAGTTTCTTTTGGGTTGCCAGTTTTGCAATAATCTTTCCTCTTATTACAGCTTTGCATGTATCCCACAGTATTAAAGAGGATACTTCTCCATTATCGTTTTCTTCCAAATATCTGAGAATATCTGATTCCAATTCATCTTTCAATGGTCCTTTCAGGACATTTGAATTTAACCTCCAAGAAAATGTATTATTTGTGTATTTTTGGATATTTAAGTCCATGTAGATTGGACTGTGGTCAGAGAGATCCATCAGTCCTATTTTACATGTTTCTACTCTTCCAATGTCTCTATTAAACAAAAAAAAATAGTCAATCCTTGAGTAAAATGAATGTGGAGTTGAGTAAAATGTATAGTCTTTTACACTGGGGTTGAGTTCCCTCCACACATCACAGATTCCCATTTCTTTTAGTAGCATCCGAGTCTTCCTGCTTTGGGTGTTATTTTGATGTGGAGAATTACCAGAAGCATCCCAGTATGGATTCAGTCTAAGATTGAAGTCCCCACCACATATCACTAAACCTTGAGCTTTAGTTATCATTAGGTCAAATACATTTTTATAAAATTTCCAGTTAGCCCCTGGGGGAGCATACACATTCAGCAGGGTGATATCTTCTCCCTCTAGCCGCCCAGTTACCAAACTGTATCTCCCTTCTTTATCTTTGTGTTCTGATTTTTTTTCAAATGTAATTTTGGTTGATATCAATGTCGCTACTCCCCTCCTCCTCCCTGACTTATATGAAGATGAAGAGATCATTTTAAACCCTTGTCTACTGAGTTTATTGTGTTCCACGTCTGTTAGGTGGGTTTCTTGTAAAAATATTATTCCTGCTTTGTCTTTTTTCATTTTGCCTAGAATCTTGGATCTTTTAACTGGATTCAGGATTCCTTTTACATTATATGAAATTATTTTGGTTACACCCTGTTTCTCCATTGTGTTGTTTTGTTTAGTATAACTGTGTGGTGGCCCTCTTTTGTGCTACTCAGAAACTGAAAGAACATTAAAAACAAGAAAAACATTAAGAACATAGTGTATAAAACTTTAAAACAAAAAGCTGTCAAAAGAACTTCCTGAGCTGAGGTCTTTTTAAAGACCCTGTAAGAGCCTTGATGGAGTGAAGGCCCTGAGGGAAATTCCTCAAACTCTGTTACGTGTTGAGGGCCCTCTCTTACCCCTGTAAGTTGTCCCATGCTTTTAACGTGAGTTTCAGAACCCAATCCGAACTTGTAATGATTTTTTTTTCCCTTTTATGCCTATACCCTGTGAAATTGTGTGCACCCTCCCACCCCCATCACATCAAACATTCACGCAAAAACAGTATTTGTTAGTATGAGGAGAACATGTGGATTATTGTCACATTTCTATTTTAACAAGTTTTTTTTTTTTTTTAATTAAAAAGACTTATTTGTTTCAAATATTATGACTGTTCCATGAAATGTTTTACCACATGCTGAATACGCATCTCCTTTAATGTTTGTTACCTTGTATGAGGGGGGTTGGATGTGCAGATTGATTCAAAAAAAAAAAAAAAGGTCGCTATTCCAACCTGAAAACGGACAGTTTATCCGCGACGCTCTGGCGCTGGGTTTCCCGCTGCTGGCCCGTGGATTTTGAAGGTCTTTGTGTTGTCCATGTTTGCGTTTTGATCTTCTCACTCGTGTCTGCTGCGGGTTTAAATACCGTTACCGGGAGCCCTCTTCTCGCCATGTCAGCTGTTGCTTTTTCCGCCGAATTATAGAGACATGTTTCTTCGCCGTAGAAGACCCTTAACTTCGCAGGAAATGGCGTCTGAAAGCGCAATTTCTTCTCTCTTAACACCTTTTTCGCGTCATTGTATTCCCTGCGCTTTTTAAGGACCTCCGGGGCGTAATCGTGTTCCACGAAGACTTGTCTCTCCTGGTGCATAAATCCTTTTTTCTGCCAAGCCAGTCTGACAACCTCTTGTTTTATTTTGAAATTGGAAAATCTTACCAACACCGAACGTGGGGGCGCTTCCGCCGCTGGCCTAGCGGCTAATGAACGATGTGCCTTTTCTATGTTTAAGTCGGTGGTTTGTGGAATATCCAATTTCTCTCTTAGTAAAGATTCCACGCATTCTGCCATTGAGTTAAAACCGTTTTCAGCTCCTTCTATCAGACCATGAATTCTTATATTGTCTCTTCTCTGTCTTCCTTCTTGGTTGGCTAGCTTAGCCTCTATAGATGCTTGTCTTTTGCGTAGGTCCAGCACAGAATCTTCGAGCACTTTTATTCGTTCCTCTGTTTCCAAGATTCGGTTCTCGGCCTGGTCCACTCTGCTGTTTGTCCTTTTCAATTCTTCTCTGAATTCCCGAAATTCGGCCGTAACCTCTCAGCGAAATCGTCGTAGCTCTTCAAATAGCGATTTCAGGCTAACCTTTTTGTTAGCTACCACCAGTTCCTCGTCTTCTGAACGGAGATCTTCCAGTTCAGATTCTCCGGCCGATACGTGTCCTGGCCTGGAGAATTCCAGTTTCTTCTGTTTTCCTTTAGACATGATGATTTTGTCTTTTGATTTTCACTCCTCCAAAAATCCGTTAAGTTTGATTTTCAAGGTGTTATCTTGGATTGGGTCTGAGAGATTCAGTGTTAAGCTGCAGTCGCCATGGCGTCCAGACCGGAAGTCCATGATTTACATTTTAATTTCAAAAACTACAATCAAAATTGAATTTAAAAAAGGCCTGAAATATTTCCTTGTGCCTGTAATGAATATTGAACATATGAAAGTTTACTTTTTCGAATTATAAAAAATACATTTTTCACAATATCCAAATTTACTGAGAGGCACTAATGTGTTATATTTACATTACACAAAAAAAAATCTTTCCTAACTTGAAAGGTTTAGGAGTAAAGTGCACAACCCATAGTAACTTAGCTAAATCACATTAAACTGACTGACAGTAGTTTTTTTTTACTACATATTTTCAATTCAGATAATTCTACCTACTCTTGCAAAATAACCCACTGTATTCAAAAGCTGATAATTCAGTAATCAGTCCACTGAAGCCATAATGTAAGGTAAGGCTGCGCAGCTAGGCAGTGATATGTACACTGCAGCTTTCATCAGTGTGAAGCAGCAGTTCTCCTTCCCTCCAAAACATACTCTGACCGTCTTTTTAAAGCTGCTCTTTATATCATAATCTGTTTAAATTTGCTCATCATAAGTTTAAACAATGTACCTACCCATAGATATTCTGAATATTTACCTAATATGGCTAAAAATGTTGTTTAATACCACAGATTGTCACAGCTGCCATTCACACACCATTATAGAAAGGCCGTTGTTTGGAACAATTTGGAGCGCCATGAACCATGTGACCGGGCAGTGGTGAGATCAAAGTGCATCGCAACTATCGTATTATACAGCTATGCATAGAGCTAAGTCACGCAGTAGGAGAACTCTTTGGCAACTGGTAGGTGTCAGTCATGTCACACATGGCCTGCTAATTCATGTATGAATTAGGGTATGTAGCGCCGTGGAGACCTGGTTTAATATGGTCTTATTTAGATTTTAGAATAAAGCACCAAGTGGAAGTACGTATATATTCTGTGTCTGGTGACTCTTTGTGCTGTCAGCTACTCCGGAACCCATGCTAATGTGTTAGCCTTGGCCTGCTAGCTCTCCGCCGACACCTCACCATCCATTACAACTGGCGCCGGAACATAATTTCCCTGGTCTTCTCATCAGTAATAGAGAGTGCCGAATGAACAAACACTCCCTGGACTTTCTCTGGAATATGTTAAATGTGAGTGAACATAGTGGTGTTTCTAAGGCCAAGCCACGTTTTCAACTGAGCATTTGAAGCTAAGCTAACTGTGGTCGGATGTATCTCCACTCAGCTAATCTGCGGACTTTGTGAAGTGCATGTGAAAGACTGTATTACCTTCCCATATCTTCTAAATAATATCTGTAGTGAGATTAAATGAAAAAGGGGCCTCTGAGACTTTATGATTCAGAAAATACACTTCATCAGATTTTTTCCCAGTTGCTAACTGAGGAAAACATTTCTACTGAAGACAAAATAAATAAAGCTGAAAAAAAAAAACTGTTGATGTAAAATAGCATCCCACCCAGAGATGAAAAGTGACGGTGAAGATGCTGATGCTGACATGGACATTGATTTGAAGCATGCCACACATCATCATAGATCTCCGGACCTTCAGCTGCATGTTCAAGACCTACAAGCAGAGGTTAAGCACCTGCGAGATTGTCTCCATGTCCCTGTCTCCATGTCCATGTCCCTGTCCCTACAGCGTGACATATTGAAGCATTTGGAGAAGGCAGATAAATGTGACACTAATAAACCTGCAATCCAGCACCAACCCTCAACCCCCATGACTGTGTCCACCCCTTTTATGCCCCCATGACCAAATTCGAGCCCTTGTCACTGAAAAAAAAATTGTATGCCGAACCACATTCAGAACCCCCCATCTCTCTGATGCATCCCTACTCACCTGATCTCAACAACACAACCACAGTGATTGCTGCTGAACTTCATCACAACAAATTGGACCCCCCCCCCCCCTCCCCCCCGTGTTTGTTGCTGACAATAAAATACACCCTGAAGACTGGTAACAAGCCATCACAGTCTACAGATCCTCACTAAACCTATCAGATGCCCAAATATGAAATGAACTGCCACATTTCCTCTCAAGAGAGCCCAGCAAATGGTTTAAAGCACTCAGTCCTCATATTGTTGCATGGTCACAATTTTGTCAGCTGTTCAAAACTGATTTTCTCCCATCTGACCACCATGATCAGATATTGAGAGGCATGACCATATGCAAGCACCTGATGAGCCCCTCCTAACATTTGTGGCCCACATGCTTGGTGAGTTTAAAAAGTTAAAGGTACCTCCTCCAGAGCAGGAACAAATCGAGCTGATATGCAAGCATTCCCTTGAAAAATATAGATAATATGGCAGACAATATGGTGCAAATATTGCCTCCGTGATGGACTTATTGATCATGAGCTTCATGCAGTTCTTGGCCCTGATAGCAGACGCACTCACCCTGCACGCTATGAGAAACAGGGAAGCAGTGAACCAATCTGTTTTAAATGCTCACAGCCTGGGTTCACATCTCAATCCTGTCCCAATAGCAATCCAGCTTGCTATGCCTAACAACCTACTGCTCATCCACCACCGGACTGTTGTGTCTGAAGTAACCATCTGAATGACGAGGCCAGGTGCACAGTAAAACTCAGCTTTATTAGTAGATGTTTGCACAGTACAACCATCAGGCAGGGGCATCAGCAAAGAGACCGTAAAATGGATGCCCTTGGTATTTACAGTGTATGCGGAAAGAATTCACAGCGCTTCACTTTTTCCACATTTTGTTATGTTACAGCCTTATTCCAAAAGGGATTAAATTCATTTTTTCCCTCAAAATTTTACACACAATACCCCATAAGGACAATGTCAAAAAAAAGTTTTGAAATTTTTGCAAATTTATCAAAAAAAATTAAGAAATCGCATGTACATAAGTATTCACAGCCTTTGCTCAATACTTTGTTGATGCACCTTTGGCAGCAATTACAGCCTCAAGTCTTTTTGAATATGGTGCCACAAGCTTGGCACACCTATCTGTGGGTAGTTTGGCCCATTCCTCTTTGCAGCACCTCTCAAGCTCCATCAGGTTGGACAGGAAGCGTCGGTGCACAGCCATTTTCAGATCTCTCCAGAGATGTTCAATTGGAGTCATGTCTGGGCTCTGGCTTGGCCACTCAAGGACATTCACAGAGTTGTCCTGAAGCCACTCCTTTGATATCTTGGTTATATGCTTAGGGTCGTTGTCCTGCTGAAAGGTGAACCGTCGCCCCAGTCTGAGGTCAAGAGCGCTCTGGAGCAGGTTTTCATCCAGGATGTCTCTGTACATTGCTGCATTCATCTTTCCCTCTATCCTGACTAGTCTCCCAGTTCCTGCCGCTGAAAAACATCCCCACAGCATGATGCTGCTACCCCCATTGACGTGGTTATGAACGGTGCCTGATTTCCTCCAAACATAATGCCTGGCATTCACGCCAAAGAGTTCAATCTTTGTCTCATCAGACCAGAGAATGTTGTTTCTCATGGTCTGAGAGTCCTTCAGGTGCCTTTTGGCAAACTCCAGGTGGGCTGCCATGTGCCTTTTACTAAGGAGTGGCTTCCATCTGGCCACTGTACCATACAGGCCTGATTGGTGGATTGCTGCAGAGATGGTTGTCCTTCTGGAAGGTTCTCCTCTCTCCACAGAGGAACACTGCAGCTCTGACAGAATGACCATCAGGTTTTTGGTTACCTTCCTGACTAAGGCCCTTCTCCCCCAATCGCTCAGTTTAGACGGCCGGCCAGCTCTAGGAAGAGTCCCGGTGGTTCCGAACTTCTTCCATTTACAGATGATGGAGGCCACTGTGCTCATTTGGACCTTCAAATCAACAGAACTTTTTCTGTACCCTTCCCCAGATTTGTGCCTCAAGACAGTCCTGTTTCGGAGGTCTACAGACAATTCATTTGACTTCATGCTTGGTTTGGGCTCTGACATGCACTGTCAACTGTGGGACCTTATATAGACAGGTGTGTGCCTTTCCAAATAATGTCCAATCAACTGAATTTACCACAGGTGGACTCCAATTAAGCTGTAGAAACATCTCAAGGATGATCAGTGGAAACAGGACACACCTGAGCTCAATTTTGAGCTTCATGGCAAAGTCTGTGAATACTTGTGTACATGTGATTTCTTAGCTTTTTATTTTTAATAAATTTGCAAAAATCTCAAAAAAAATTTTTTTTTCACATTGTCAATATGGGGTATTGTGTGTAGAATTTTGAGGAAAAAAATGAATTTAATCTATTTTGGAATAAGGCTGTAACATAAAATGTGGAAAAAATGAAGTGCTGTGAATACTTTCTGGATGCACTGTATAGGGCGGTGCAGTGGCGGAAGAGGAAGTGACCGTCACTACACTGCACTTCATAATAAAATACCACATCACACACACCCCTTACCGTAGAAAGTCTAAGACCACACATACAATTGAGACCCTCCCCAATTAAGGACCCGAATCACGCACTAAAAGCTAGAACTGAAAATTACTAAATGGCCTAACACATGATAACACTGCGCATGATCGAGACGCAGACCTGTGGATTGACGGCTTTGGAGCTCCGCTGCGCTCGGATCGGCAGGAAGAGGTAACGGGGAAACGTCAGGGGGGCGGAGTATGTTTATACATTAATAAGCAGTACTGCACATCTGTCACGGTCAGAGAGCGCATCTGTACACCCCATGTGGAGCTGCTGTCTGTGTCGCTTCGCCCCTTTTATTTGCCTCGAGAGTTTCCCCAACTTTTCATCACAGTTGTGTACATTCATCCGAGGGCAGACGCTGACTCCGCCTCCAGCACCATCTCTGATGTGATCCAGCGGCTGCAGTCAATTTCTCCAGAGGCGCCAAACTTCATTCTTGGGGATTTTAACCATGTTTCTTTAAAGAAGACACTTAAAAACTTTCATCAGTATGTCTCCTGCCCAACCAGGCGAAAAAAGACATTGGACCTGTGCTATGGATCCATAGAGAGGGCCTATAAATCACTCCCCCTTCCTCCTTTAGGATCATCAGATCACAACTGTGTTCATTTGCTGCCCACATATAAAACTGCTCTCAGAAGAGGCAAGGTGGAGATGAGAGACATTGATGTGTGGACAGAAGATTCAGAGCACAGCCTCCAGGAATGCTTTGACTGTACAGACTGGAAGATGTTCATAATGGCCTGCGGGGATGATTTGGACTCTCTGGCTGAGCTCACATGCTCATACATGGCTCACTGTCAAAATAAGTTTGTTCCACGTAAACGTGTCAAAATATATCCCAACAACAAACCATGGGTTACTAAATCAGTTAAATCCTGCTTACAGAGGAAAGCACTTGCCTTTAAACAGGGGTCTGTTTCTGCGCTACAGGTTGCCACTAAGGAGCTAAAGGCCGAAATTTTAAGAGCAAAACAGAATTATAAATCAGAATTGGAAAGCAAGATGGCAGCAAATAAACTTGGTTCGGCCTGGGCCAGTATGAAAAAAATTGCAGGCCTTCAGAGCACAGAGCGCAGTAATCGTGTGTTTTTAGATGGTTTTAGTTCAGACACAGAGCTGGCTAATGCTCTTAATTGTTTTTATGGTCGTTTTGACTCCTTTGATTTTAGCACAGAAATCCAAGATTTGAAACAGAAACTCAAAGACAATCAGCACTTTAATATTGAGATGCAGGATGTTGAAAGGGAGTTCCGCGCTGTAAAAGTGAACAAAAGTCAGGGCCCTGATAATATATGTGGACGCCTGGTAAAGTCCTGTGCACATGAACTGAGTCCTATATTTCACTACATTTTCAATAAGTCCTTACAGACACAACATGTGCCTAAGATCTGGAAAGATGCCGTGGTTGTTCCCGTTCCAAAATCCAGCTGTCCTAAAACGGTAAATGACTTTAGACCAGTTGCTTTGACTTCAATTTTAATGAAAATTTTTGAAAAACTGGTCAGATGTGAGGTCCTAAAGCAGACTGAACATGCATTGGATCCTCTGCAGTTTGCCTATAGGCCTCACAGAGGAGTGGAGGATGCCACTGTCACTCTGTTTAACATGCTTTTTAAACATCTGGATTTTAATGGGACACACGCCAGGCTTTTATTTGTGGACTTTTCTTCTGCCTTTAATACAATCCAACCTCATATTTTAGTTGAAAGGCTCCTGCAACAATTTGATTTAAGCAATAATCTGGTGGGTTGGATTCTGGATTTCTTAACCAACAGGACGCAGAGAGTAAGGGTCAATGGTACATTGTCTGACCTAAAGTGCTCTTCTACTGGCTCTCCTCAGGGGTGTGTGTTGTCACCACTACTCTTCATCCTGTACACAAACATGTGTCGGAGCAGACATGACAACAGACACATTATAAAGTATGCTGATGACTCAGTCATTGTCAGTCTCCTCCAGGATGGTGAGAGTGGCCATGGCCCAGTAGTTGATGACTTTGTTCACTGGTGTGAGGATTCCTACCTGCAGCTGAATACAACAAAAACGAAAGATATGATTATTGACTTTAGGAGGAAAACTCCCAGGCACAAAGTCACCATACTAAAAGGCCAGACCACCGAATGTGTACAATCGTACAAATATCTTGGGACGATTATTGATAGTGGATTGAACTTTGAGGTGAACTGTGAAAGGGTGTGCAAAAAGGGTCAGCAAAATTTGCATTGTTTGAGGAAACTTGCACGCTTCCAAATTGACCGAACCATAATGACTATGTTCTATCGGGCTTTTATTGAATCTGTTTTATCCTTTTCTTTAATGTCATGGTTTGGTCAGATAAAACTGAAACAGAGGAAATCCTTGGATCAGGTAGTCAGATGGTCCAGTCGTTTGCTTGGTGAGTCACAGCTGAGCCTGACATCCCTGTACACCAGACAAGTACAGAGGATGGCCGACTCGATTTTAAATGATGACTCCCACCCTTTGCACTGCAACTTTCAGCTTCTTCCTTCCAGACGGAGGTTTGCTGTCCCAAAAAGTAGAACCCAGCGCTACAAAAACAGCTTTGTCCCTGCTGCTGTCAAAGAGTTGAACAAGCTATAAAAATTATATTGTACATATTTTATATTTACCTATTTTGTAAGATGTGTGCCTGTGTTTGTGTCTATGTTGAATGTAATTGTGGCTTGTAAATATGGATGTCACCAACTGCAAAACAAATCTACCTACGGGTACAAATAAAGTAACCTGAACCTGAACCTGAACACATTCACACAACAAACCTAAGCTAGGGGGGACGGGTGGACTACCGTTCCACCCGATACGGCAAGGTAGGTTATTCTGCCACCTGTGAACTTAACCAAAAGTCCATCTATAACTGAGAACATTGCCGTGCTCCTAAAATAAAACACATCCAGAACAATAACAGTTTACTCTTTTTTTTCTTTGAACACATACAAACATATGAACATCAGAACATTAGAACTCTATTATTTGTTTAAACTTGCACTACTGTTCTGGCAGAAAAGGGGTAGAACTGGCTTGCGGGGGCCCAGGACAGCCCCTCAGTAGACCCTGGAGGCAGCATGTCCCCGGGGCCGCAGCTGACCTCATAGACGAGGGTGCGTCTTCTCCTTGTCATTGGTCGCCTCTCTCGTCTGGACCCACCAGCCGAAGCCTCCTCCCGGGCACACCGCAGCTCGTTGGCGTGTCTCCACGAGCCGTCTGACAGCTGAAAGTAGGCCGCGTTCCACTTAGCCACGATGCGCTGCTGCTCCTGGTGTCCCTCTGGCTGTTGTTTGGCCCGCATCCTCTGTGGACATCCCTCCCCTCGAGCCCAGACCAGGTCCACAACTCACAAAGGAGCTCTGCTCGGCCTGCAGTGTTGCTGCTTGGCACGCGGTCCCTCTGTGCCTGTTGGTCTGGCCCTGACCTCTTTTAAAGTTGCTGCAGCAGTTGCTGTTGTAGCTCCAGAGTCTCCAGCCCTCTGCAGCCAAGCTCCAGAGGAATCTGGGGCTAGCTTGTCGGCGTCACTCGCCAACACAGGCGCCTCATTGCCATGCTCAATGCCCTCTTCCACGGTACCCCAAGCGCCAGCACTGAGACCCTGCTTGGTCAAACCTGAGTGAGGCTGGTCCTGCTTGACCACCGTGGTGCCCGGTAAATCCTCGTCCCACACTGCGTTGTCCTCCACCACTGGAACCGGATGGTTCCACTTGCCACAACCAGACCACTCTACCCCAGCGTCATCTTTAATGGTGAACCCCAGTCCACAAAACAGGTCGCAGCTCATGATGTTGTCACCTCGGGCCATCTCAGCCATCTTCGCCAACTTGTACCGAACCGTCAGCTCCAGTGTTCCAACCATGCACAGCCTTCCACCTCCATAACTGTAGAATGGCATTGGGTTACCACTAATTCTGTAGGTGGGGGAAAAAATTCCTCACTGTGGCCCAATTCAATAACGACCCCTCCGCCCCGTGTCGATCAGCAGCAGTACCTCCTCACCATACAGCGTCACTTTGCAGAACGTGTACCCGTTGGTACTCGGAGACACCGCATGGACAGTTGTCGGAGCTGGTGGGGTTGCTTTTCTCTGTGGGCTTTCCGGCTCAGACATACGGCACACCCTGGCATAATGGTTCAAGCATCCACACTTGCCGCAGAGCTTCCCTCTCGCTGGACAGTCCCTGGCCTTGAAGTAGTGCTTCACAGACCCACAACCCATACACATGGGTTTTCCCGGGGCAGACCGACGGTTGGTAGCACTGGTCTCCATAGCGTCATCGTCCATGCTATCCTGTCTGGGTCCGTTACTTGTGCTGTGGCGGGAGGCTCCAGCTGCCGCTGTGACTGGTGCCCATTTAGCTCAGAGGCTAGCTTGTCTGCAGAACTAACTTGATAGCTCTGGTTAGTGTTAAGTCATCTGGCGCTGTGAGCAGCTTTGCTCATATCATGGCGCTGTTGGTGTGCTCTGCCAGCTGGTCGCATACCACCTCTTCCTCCAGCGGCCCAAAACGACACTCACTAGCTAGCTGCCTCAGGTCGGCGACAAATTGGTGGATAAGCTCATCCGCCTGTTGGTGTCGCTGCCGAAACCTAATCCTCCGGACAGTCACACTGTCCAAGGTGCGAAAATGGCGCACTAGCAACTCAACCACGTCCTCATATGAGTCCAGAGCCCCGAGTGTACTCAGGATCCACTGGCCCTCAATCTCCAAATTATGCACCAGAAGTGCACATGCCCTCAGCTTATCTAGCTTACCCAGGTTGAGTGCCATGGTGTAGTTTTCAAAGGTAGCAAACCATCTCGGCCAGGGGAGAGGCGGCTTGCCCGGGAGCTCCAGGAAGGGCCGAAACGGTGAAACACATGCCTCCATTTTTATTCTCGTCGCCAAAATGTTGTGTCTGAAGTTACCTTCTGAATGACGAGGCCAGGTGCACAGTAGAACTCAGCTTTATTAGTAGATGTTTGCACAATACAACCGTCAGGCAGGGGCATCGGCAAAGAGACCGTAAAATGGATGCCCTTGGTATTTATAGGGTGGTGCAGTGGCGGAAGAGGAAGTGACTGCCACTACGCCGCACTTCATAATAAAATACCACATCACACGGACCCCACCCCTCCCTCACAAGAGGTACAGCCACTGGCCTCCGGTGAGTCAAGTACTCAGTTGACACTCCCTACACAGTCAGGAAACCTTCAGGGGTTGGACGACATTTCACAGAGGCACTCCTCCTTCCAGACAGTAAACGAGCCTCTCCGATATAATGCAGCCCCACAAGATGAACATGTTCGAGGTCACGTTGAGGACACTGATTCTCCGTCTCCTTGGAACACACCACTGACAACAAAAGTTAATTTTAATTCTACATGTATCGATGCAACACGAGACACAGGTGCTTCACTTTCAGCTGTACGAACAGACCTTGTTTGAGTTAATGACAATTATCCAAAGATGACACATCAATGGCAAGGTCCACCTGTGAGTCTGGCAGATAACACTCTTTGAAACCCATTTGGTATTACCTGGTTGTCTATTGGCTTTATGAACAAATGCTTTTATCATTGTTTTTCCATTATTGAAAATCTGTCCTCCCCCTTCATCCTTGGGATGGACTTCATGAGCATAGCTTCTATCGCTATCCACATTTCCTCCAGAATTGTATTTATAGATGATGCTCCTTGCCCTTTGATGGAGGGTGAAGTTGACGGTGCTACCAGATTTTTCCCTGAGAAAGGCACAATTATGTTCATGGACACTTTTCCATCTGCACTTGAAACAAAAGTGGATGAAGCAAGCCTTAATGACAAAGAACAGCCTTATGCAACCTTCTCAACCATTTTGACATGATGTTTGATGGTCATTTTGGTCATACTAACATGGAGGAACATGTCATTAACATCACCATCATCATAGCAGTCTGTCAGGGGCAACAATGACTGTTTCATTTAGGTCTAATCAGATTCCTCCTTGCAGCTCTGTCCTTCACCCTCCGCTGCCAGGAACTCCTGGCCTTGTTAACCCGGGCGACGTCCGAGCCGGTATGAGTTGGTTTCTGACTGACCATTTCATGAAACTGCTTGCAAAGTAGTTGAGTACTGCTAGCTTTTGCTGGACTAGCGGCACATTCTTGGCAGATAGAGGTATTATCAGTGGCAAGGACAGGCCAAGACAAACTGACTCCAGTATCTGTTGCAGTGACTGATCAGATGATAGGTTTGTTTATCTCTGCTCTTTGTGTAGTGCATGTCATGATGCACCGACTGGCAAAAGTCCACTACAGACCTTGCAACAGATGTGCTTATCTGCCAGGATGTCCAGTCTCACCCTGTGTAACTGGGAGTGGTCCACCACAGACCTGTGACAGATATTGTTTTTAGTTCTGCCAGGATGCCCAGTTTCACTCTCCACACCCTCGGAAGGGTGGGGTTGCCGGTTGAGTCACCGACGGCCCGACCCATGAGACAGATAGTACCGGTTTTCATGGTTATCCGGTAGCAAGCAAACCAATGCCTGACCTGACATGAATGTCATTAATACAGGATGCAAAACCCATCAACCGAGCCCCTTATTGAACTTCTTCCTCAAAAAGACATTTCAGAGAAGAACAAATTCAACAGATGTTAAAAGACAACATCATCGAGCCATTCACCATCCCCTTGGCAGCTCCAGTAATGATGGTAAACCAGCCCGATGCTGACCCACGTTTCTGTGTGGACTTTAGAGGTTTGAACCAGGTCACACAAAAAGACTCTTACCCTTTACCACGTATTGATTAGTCCCTTTATTTTTCTGGCAAGAGGGAAGTTCATCACAACATTGGATTTGGCCTGTGGATATTGGCAGGTTGCTGTGGAGGAAAAGTCCGGACCAAAAACTACTTTCATTTCTCACTGTGGCCTCTATTAGTTTCGTGCCCTACCTTTTGGCCTCTGTAACACACCAGCAACATTTCAAAGACTCATGAACTCAGTTCTTGCTGGCCTGGTGTACAAAACGTGTGCTGTGTATTTGGATGACATAGTTATTGCATCTCCTACATTTGAACAGCACCTGATTTATTTGGAAGAAGTATTGAAAAGACTTGAAAATGCTGGACTGTCCTTAAAACTGAAAAAAATGCCAATTCTGTCTTAGTGAGTTCACCTTCTTAGGTTACCATATCACGCCTTCTGGCATAAAACCTGATGCAGACAAAATCAAAGCTGTGCTAGACTTCAAGACCCCAATTACAGTCAAGCATATTAGACAGTTCCTTGGTCTGACTGGCTATTATCCCCGTTTTATCCAGAACTATGCATGCCGTGCTGAACCACCTCACACGTTCACCAGACAAGACACTTCCTTCTGCTGGGATGACAAATGTCAGGAAGCAATGGACATTCTGAAAAAGAGCATCACATCACCCCATGTTTTGAGATTTCATGACTTCACCAGCCCCTTTTTTATTCACACTGATACATATGACCTTGGTTTGAGCACAGATTCGATGCAAAAAGATGAAAAAGGTCAAGAAGCAGTTGAAGCTTATGCAAGTCCCTTCACAAAGCAGAAAAGCCTTACTCATCCCCTGAGAAAGAATGTTTGGCTGTCATTTGGGCACTGGAACACTTTAGACCTTAACTAGAGCTGTTTCAATGCTGTGGTGTGGCCGAAAACCTGACTGGAAGACATCAAAACAGTTATTTAATGTCAGGAAGTTGTACAGTTGTTGAAAAACAAAGAAGAATCCCGACATCAAAACAGTTTTTTTTTTAATGTCAGGAAGTTGTACAATTGTTGAAAAACAATTGGAGAAAAACAAAGAAGAATCCCACCCCAACTGGAGAGGAGGATGGCCTGATAATTCCAGCTTGAAGGGACTCCTTTATGTATTTCTCCATAGCCTCCCTCTCAGGGCCAGATAAACTATAAAGCCTGCTGGAAGGGAGGGGCCCCCCTGCTGGAGGTTAATGGCACAATCATATGCCTGTGTGGTGGTAATGACAGCACTCTGGCCTTGCTAAACATGGGCTAAGCCATGAAATTCACTAGGGACTCGAGAAGGGTCAGGCAGATCCTCCACAGGGGTAGGGGTGGGGTGAAGGCAGGGTGGGCGAACATGGGGTTGAGCGAAGGCAGGAGGACAGACAAAAATTGCTCCAGGAAGTAACTTTGCCCTGCTGCCAGTCGATAGTGGGGTTATGTATATGTAGCCAATCAAAGCCCAAAACTAATTGTGTGGTGTTAGGGGGCAAGACCTGGAAGATGCGGTCTTCCTGGTGATTGCCGAACACAGTCACTGATAAAGGTGTAGTCCTCTTGGTTAAAACCACTAGCTTGGACCCAGAAAGGGAGACTAGGGATGGGAATAGCCAAATCTTTAGTGGGAATTTGGAGTTGGGGTACCAGTCCGCTAGGAATGAGACTTTGTTCAAGTAGTATGGGCAAGGTGAGCTGGTGAGGAGGGGTAGATTTGGCAACCTTGCCTGTCAGTTTCCCGACTCTGACTGATGGGCAGGGTCTTTTGGGCAGTCCGGGCAGTAGGCCAAAAAATGCCCAGGTGCACCACAGTAAATACATAAAATGGTAAATGGCGTTCACTTATATAGTGCTTTTTCTCATCTCTGGATGACCAAAGCGCTTTACAGATCCTGCTATCCACCCATTCACGTACACATTCACACACTGATGGTGGCAGAGCTGCCATACACACACAGGCGCAAGCCTGGCCACCAGGAACAACTGGGGGTTCAGTGTCTTGCTCAAAGACACTTCCACATGCAGACTGCAGACAGAGCGGGAATCGAACCCATGACCCTCCGATCAGTAGTCGGCCACACTACACCTGCACCACAGCCACCACATAAGCCTGTTGCTCCGGCAGCAACTGTCGAGTACGACCAATATGCATGGGCTCGTCTGTCTCCAGAGGTGGACATGGAGGGAGAGCGAGAAGACGCGAGACAGTAATGGGGGAAGAAGCTGCGGCAGCGAAACAAGGTCGACCAGCAGTACGAGAACAAGTTTGATTATCCAACTGAACGGCCAGCGAAATTAACGCGTTGAGGGAAGAGGGCTCATTGCGCAGCATTAACTCCTCCCTAAGAGTGGAATTTAGGCCATGCATGAATGTCCCCTGAAGGGTGACATCATTCCAGCCCGACTCAGTGACGAGAATGTGGAAATGAACCAAAAAAATCAGCCACCGATTGGGTGCCTTGATGAAGATCCAAAAGGCGGCTGGAAACACCTCCCTTGTGGTTGGAGTGAGTCAAGACCCTCTCGAACTCAGAGGCAAACTGAGAAAAGGAATACCCAGGATAGTTTGGACCGTTAAACAGCGCCTGCGTCCATTCCAAGGTGAGACCGTCTAAGAGGGTAATCAAACAGCTAATCTTGCTTTGATCAGACGGAAAATTGACAGGAGTTTGCTGGAAAAACAACTGACATTGGAGAAGAAATCCTTTGCAGCCCCCTACCCTCCCACTATAGCTGGCCAGAGAAGGGAGGGAAAGGGCTCATCCGGCGGAGACAGACTCAGGGGGTAAAAGCTCGGCCATCGCCAAGGGGGACCCTGCCGTGGCAGAGCCTGATGCGGCAGTGGTGGCGAACTGGGCCATAAATTGGCTCATTTGGCTCTGGGTGATGGCTGTGAGATGGGATAACTGATTAATTTTCACCCCAAGAACTGTGAGGCATTCTATCGGGGAGACCTGTTGGGTTTCTGTCGGGTCCTGCTTTTGATGGGTTTGTAATGACATGATTTTAGCAATGCTGGAACCCAATGACAGAAACCACAACAAAAGACAACTGGTAAAGTGTTAAGATAAGTATTTTATTGTACAAATTGTGATGTGAACTGACTGGTAGCCCTGTGGGGAGAAAAGAAGAACAGAGTAAATATCTGGAGGGAAATATGCTGGGTATACTGCAATGAAAACTAAAGCTTACCGTATTTTTTGGACTATAAGGCGCACTAAAAAAATCCTTTAATTTTCTCAAAAATCGACAGTGCGCTTTATAGTCCGGTGCACCTTATGTATTAATTCTGGTTGTGCTTACTGACCTCGAACCGATTTTATGTGGTACACGGCACTCAAAATTCTGTCAAAAATGTTTTCGTACGACTTTGGTAAGCTACGAAGTCGAACCGCTTGATGGATTGTCGGAGCATTACAGTAGTCAGGAGCCTCGCGGAGTAATATGTGCTTCAACATAATGGCCAGATGGCTTTTTCCACAAATCTCCGTCCCTATTGATCTGTGACTCCATGCGCACCCATCTCACCGATACTGTCAAAACCCAAGTGAAGCAAACTAATTCGGAGCTTGCAATCATTCCGGGTGGATTAATCAAAGAACTCCAACCGCTAGATATTGGTGTCAACAGGTCGTTCAAAGTTAAATTGCTAGCGAGTTACGCCACTATCTGCCAATGGATCGTGGATACCTGGGTTAAGGTATCAGTCTCAAGTGTCATCCGAGCTTTCACAAAGGCCAGAATCATCACTGAACAGCTAAATAACAGCAACGAGACTGACTCGGATAATGACGAGAGGGATCCGGGCATGCTTGATTCCGAAATCACCCAACTGTTAAACTCAGCTATGTTTACATGGACACAAGTAACCGGATTGAAAGCCTGATTGGAATAAAAATGCTTCATGTAAACATGGCAGTCTGAATATTCTAACCCGATCACGCTCATTCGGATCAAAATTTCATTCCGATTGAGAGGGGTGGGTTATGCCAATTGTTAATCGGAATGGTGCGCATGAAAACACTGCCGAACGTAGGGCAGAAAATATGCTTATTGCGCATGTCTGTACACCAGCCGCACGTTGACGTGACGTATTTCCGCCTTAGCAGCAGCTCGCGGAAAACATAGCGGGAGTAAAACAAAACTGGTCTGTATCGTCCTGCTGTCTCCCGCTTAGTTTAGTTTATTACCTCCGCCAAAGGGGGAGGTTATGTGATCATCGGCGTTGGTTTGTCTGTCTGTTTGTTTGTTTGTCTGTCTGTTTGTCTGTTTGTTTGTCTGTTACCAAGATAACTCAAGAAGTTATGGACGGATTTTCATGAAATTTTCACAGATTGCCAGAAATGGGGTATCCTACAGATGATTAGATTTTGGTGGTGATCCCAATCACCGTCCACAAGAAAACCGCCATTACGCAAAATGCCATTTTCGTGAATAACTACTGAACCACTAATCCTATCATTGTCAATCCAATTGCTAGTCATATGTTTTCAGGGCCAAGGAATATGAAAACGTACACACAAACACTGTATGGGGGGAACTGTGGCCGCCATTACCAAAAGGGCCATTTTCAAGAATAACTACTGAAACACTAATCCTATCATTGTCAATCCAATTGCTAGTCATATGTTTTCATGGTCAAGGAATCTCAAAACGTACACACAAACACTGTATGGGGGGAACTGTAGCGCTACACCACCATTACGGAAAATGACATTTTGCTCAATAACTACTCAACCACTAATCCTATCATTGTGAATCCAATTGCTTGTCATATGTTTTCATGGTCAAGGAATCTGAAAAAGTACACACAAACACTGTATGGGGGGAACTGTGGCCGCCATTACGGAAAATGCCATTTTCGTGAATAACTACTGAACCACTAATCCTATCATTGTCAATCCAATTGCTACTCATATGTTTTCATGGTCAAGGAATCTGAAAACGTACACACAAACACTGTATGGGAGGAACTGTGGCCGCCATTATGGAAAATCCCATTTTCCAGAATAACTACTGAACCACTAATCCTATCATTGTCAATCCAATTGCTAGTCATATGTTTTCATGGTCAAGGAATCTGAAAACGTACACACAAACACTGTATGGGAGGAACTGCGGCCGCCATTACGGAAAATGCCATTTTCGTGAATAACTACTGAACCACTGCTTCTCATATGTTTTCATGATCAAGGAATCTCAACACTGTATGGGCAGAACTGCGGCGCTTGGCGGAGGTCTGAGCTCTCCGAGTGCTTTTCTAGTTTGAAAAGGGACAATGCAATTTCATGAAACACATGAATACACATGGTTAAAAAAGCCAGAATTAGCCAAAAGCCTAGTTTTCATCTGTAGTCCCCTGGCCAAGCTGTTCGTCATATGCAGAAGTATGTACTTGTAGCTTCATTATGGAGACCAGCAGAAGCAAAAGTACAGTCTGAATAACACAATACAGGTCCATTTCGACACGAAGCAGGGCTTGCTAACATCGGAAGTTGCTTCTTCTGCTATTTTTGGAATGTCGAAATGTCGACGTGCGCATGTCAAAATGATTCCATTCAAACGTCTTAATTAGCCTTATAATCCGGTGCGCCTTATGTATGAAAATAGACCATCAAATAGACCGTTCATTGATATTGCGCCTTATAATCCAGTGCGCCTTATAGTCCCAAAAATACGGTACATGGTAATTGTTTGTTGGTTGCTGTTGCAGAGGGCAGGAGGAAATTAATTGCTGCCGAACAGCTCCTGCCATTGTGACATTGAGGCGAAGGACTGCAGCAGAATGTACTTGCTGACGGTGAGGGAGAATATGCCCAGGCCTGGGATTTATTCCTAGGGGGCAAAAGGGAACAGTTTGTAGAAAAATGAATGTTCGTGTCTTACTTGATTACAGGGAATCCAGGTGGAAAATCCTGGCTGTTCTGCCAATAAAGTCCAAAATCTAAAGGGGGAGCTCTGGTAAGGCATACTGAAAATTCAAGGCAGAGAGATCCAACAAGCACAAAGATGAGCGCTTTAGGAGGTCAGGCTTACGTGAAAATCCAAGGGAGCAGTCAGGCATCAGGGGGAGAGCAGACAGAGCTGCGTGGCATATAGCGAGTGAACATGAAACACGCACAAGAGTCTGAATAACACTAGAAGTGGGAGATCTCAGAGGCAACTTTACTGTGGCGTCAAGACAAACCCATACTGATGAATGCCAGCTCACCCCTTAAATAGGGTAGAGCTGGCCCGCAGAATAGCTGAAGGAAATCAGAGGCAATTAAGACAAAGTGCAATGTGTGTGTGTGCATGTTCACTGCTGCCATGACAAGTACAGACAGAGTGCCCATGTATCTTCTTCAATAAATGGCTTCCTGTAAAACAAGGCGAGATTGGTGGGGGGGTTTGTACATACACATTTTATTTGCAGTCTGGACATGAGTGGCATGGGTCTCCTCTCTGACTGCAGCTACCTGCTCCACGAGGCTACTATGAATTGCACTTCACTACTGCATGAAGAGTATTACTGTGACTGGTCAAAGAACTTTGTCCGGTTTTCAAGCAGTATTTTCCACTACAAAAGTGCAGTTTGATGAGCTTTTTCTGTCTACCCCAACCCGCTCTAGTCTCCCAGACCTGCAGGGCTTGCACGTGATTGGTCGCTGCGACTCCCGGTGGGTGAGCTGCTCTAGTCTGTTCACGATGCTTCCGGACATTAAAGTTTTGCCTATATCTTCAAAAGTAAAAAGCGAAACATTTTTCTGAAAGCGGTTGAGGTGAGAAATAAATGTGTAGTTGCCAAATACGTATGCGTTTACTTTTTACTAACAACCACTATTTTAAAAGCTCCGTGAAGCAATCGGCTCCACGTGCCTGCCCCTCATTTGTGCATTATGGATGTGAGTGGGGATTCAGAAGGAGGAGGTGTGGGCACCTCCAAGTGACAGCTCGGGTTTCTTGACCCGACATGAACAACTAGAACATCTGCTGATAAACTCCAATATTGATTTTATTGGTCTGTTTGAAACCTGGTTATCATCCTCGTCACCTGAAACTGTTGCTACTATACCCGGCTATAATGTGTTTAGGAAAGACAGGGAGCAAGGAAAAGGTGGAGTCCTACTATATGTTAAAGACGCCTTAAAATGTTATCAGATTGAATGGTCAAAAGATATGAGTCTAGAATGTGTAGGAGCTAACATTAAGTTGTCAGCCAATATGACCTTCTCTGTTATCTGTTTATACCACAAACCCTCCCAGGGTTTCCTCTGGTAACAATTCTGGGTGGCGGCCAGCCTCACCAGAAAATTTACCGCCACGCCAAGGAGATATGAATTTAATAAGAAAAATATATGAAGCAATGACTTTCTGCAAGCGCGCACATGAACAACGTGCGTGGCCGTCATCCGCACGGAGTTTAGAAGCGCCCCACCCACACGAGCTTTCTAGTCAGTCAGCAGGCAGTGTCTCGCTAGCGGCAGCAGCATCTTCATGGAAAAGGAGTGAAAACCAGGAAGTCAAACAATAGAAATGGACTCTATTTGAAGAGAAACTTTGTGAAGAAGTCCACCGTTTCTTCGTTGGTGAAAATCCTTGCGCGTCAGCGCCTTGATGCTACCTATCGGGCGGGAGTGAAACTACAAATGATGGTTGTGTGCATGCGTCAACCGCTTGGCCTGAGTAGATGAAAAAAGTGAGCATGTACAGTGCCGCGTGAATGCCGGGCTCGTCCAAAGCGTACGTAGACCAAGGCGGACTAGAGGGGAAATGCAGCATGAATAAGGCTTGACTGTCCGACAGAAACATGAGTTTATTAGAGTACTTTAAACGCGGAAAAAAAAAATCAGAAGAGGTATGTAAAGACTGGAGGCATTTATCATGGTTTTAACCCACTGGAAACGGGAGCCATAACGGAAGAGTTGCTTAGCTAAGAGATGTGGTTAGAATTCAAATGGGGCCAGCTTCATATGAAGGGAAAGACAAGGGGGACTACTGAATTGCTGAGGATATATTTCACCAGCCACTACAATATTAAGTTATGTTCCCAATTATGTACCTGGCAAGTTAAGATGATGAAGTCAATGACTTTAATCCGTCAGCAGCCTTCAGACAAACTAAACGTGCCAGCATTTGGATTTCAAAATAAGGGAGGTTTTTCTTGGTGGTGAGGAGATTTCTAAAAAAAAACTATAAATATATAGAAATATTATAACAGAAATAACGACATCCTTGGTCATTTAAGTTAATTTAAATCATTAAATGCAATTTTATGAATATTTTTTTCTTTGTAATGAGAGTTAAATTATTGTTCTGTTCTGACTGCAAAGTTATGGTCAAAAATATAAATTTGTTATTAGGAAAAAGTAAAAAAATACCACAGTCTGTTTCAAATTTATTTAAAAAACAGTAATTTTATTTTAAAAAACAGACAAAAATAAACCATAAAATAATCCACAAATTTATAATAACGTTTCAAATGTACAAGAAAAGTCAATTTTAAAAGAGGAAATTACAAATTTGAGGAGAACTGTTTCAAATTTAGATAAATTTACAGAGAAAAGTAGAAAACTATAAGAAAATTGTTATAAATTTTGGAGAAAAACCTCAAACCTTCAAGACTGAAGTCATTACTCAAGTTTTAAATGGGTGCTCTTTGTACACTTAACTAGAAATTTTTGGTTGTCAACTTTAATTTTTTTTTTTTTTTTTTAATGGCGCCTGAGGCAGAGTGGTCGTACCAGCAGCAACTCTCTCGTGTCTTTGTGTTTCTATCTGTATATAGTGTGTCTCTTACTAACCAGGGCTCTGTAGGAATACTTGGACTAAGACTGGACCAACTTTTCTCTCTATTTTAGCCAGCCATTTTTTCTAGTTTTCGTTTCTTTTCTCTTCCTCGGACAATGGAGATCAATAGAGGTGGGGGCGGATGCATTGTTTACACACGTGAACAGCTGATTGCGCTGAGGAGGCCGGAGCCTGGAGCGCTGCGGCCAGCAGTGAAGTCCCCCATCCCGGATGAGCTGAAGAGGAGACACTGCGGGCAAAGGGCTGGAGCGAAGGTGAGGAAGAGGAGGAGGAAGCATAAGCCGGCTGTACCGATGATCATCACCGGGAACATGCGTTCGCTGGGAAATAAACACAGACGAGCTTACAGTGCCGGTCAGGATGCAAAAGGAGTATTGTGTGTTTTACGGAGACATGGTTACACTCACAGATCCCGGATGTAAACGTCGCAATACCTGGCTTCAGGACTATAAGGGGGGGGGGGGGGGACAGAGACGTAAAAAACAGCAGGAAAAAGAGAGGAGGAGGAGTGGCACTTCTTGTTAATGAATGATGGTGTCATCCGGAACAGATTTAGGTGAAGGAAAAGTGCTGCAGCCCGGACATTGAACTGCTGGCTGTCAGTATGAGACCTTATTATATGCCGCGAGAAATGAAGTGCGCTTTAATTGTTATCGTCTACGTCCCTCCATCAGCTGACGCAGCGGTGGCCTGTGACATCATCAGCTCCACTGCGGCCACATTACTGGAGAAGCACCCGGATGCATTCATGGCCGTCACAGGTGATTTTAACCATGTCTCAGTGGGAAAAACACTCCCAAACTTTCACCAGTCTGTTGACTGTCCCACCAGAGAGAACAAAACACTGGATTTACTGTATGCCAATGTCAGTGATGCATATAGTGCCACAGCTCTACCCCCCCCATTGGTAAATCAGATCACTGCATGGTCATGTTAACATCCAAGTACGTCCCCCTTGTGCAAAGGCAGCCTGCTTATACACGAACTGTGAGGAGGTGGACACAGGAGGCTGCTGATGCACTACAGGACTGCTTTGAGACGACAGACTGGAGCATACTCTGTGAACCACATGGGGTGGGCATAGACAATATGACCGACTGCATCACAGAATACATCAGATTCTGTGAAGACATGACCATGCCAGCTCAGACTGTACACTGCTTCTCCAACAACAGACCATGGGTCACCAGTGACCTGAAAGCACTTCTGAACAAAAATAAGAGAGCTTTTAGGGCTGGAGACAAGGAGAAGCTGAGGGGGGTGCAGCATGAGCTGAGAGAGATGCTGAGGAGGTGCAAGGACAATTATAGGAGGAAGTTGGAAGAGAAACTCAGGCAAAATAACACTAAAGATGTGTGGGAGGGAATGAAACAAATAACTGGGTACAAGGGGAGAGTCAGGCAGCCATCTGGGAACCAGGAGAGAGCTGAGGAACTGAATCTGTTTTTTAATAGGTTCAACTCACAGTCTGTCACCCGAGCAACACAACCAGACCCACACGCACCTCTCCCCACCCACCCTCCTGTGCAGAACCTCTCTCCATCAACCCCTCCTCCTCCCCAGGGGGCACCAGGACTCTCCTTCACTTCACGGTGACTACAGATCAGGTGGAGAAACAGCTGGAGAGACTCCGTCAGCGGAAGGCTTCGGGCCCTGACGGCATCTTCGCAAGGACCCTGAGGACCTGTGCCAACCAATTAGCTCCGGTACTGAAACACCTGAACAACCTGAGCCTGAGTCTGGAGAGAGTACCGGTGCTGTGGAAGACATCCTGCCTAGTTCCTGTCCCCAAGAAGTCATCTCCATCGGATTTGAAAGACTACCGACTAGTTGCCCTCACATCTCATGTGATGAAGGTCCTGGAGAGACTGGTCTTAGCCCACCTGAGGCCGCAGGTGAAGACGTGGCTGGACCCTCTGCAGTTTGCATATAGTTGTGTTAGTTTTTACTTTCCATGGGTAATCCCTTTGTCTGTCATGTGTGTGTTTCTGTTGTTTGGTTGTCAACTGTCATACTGCTGTTACACTGTAATTTCCCAGTTTGGGATCAATAAAGTACATCTATCTATCTATCTATCTATCTATCTATCTATCTATCTATCTATCTATCTATCTAATTTACATGGCACTTGATATTTTCTAACCTGTTTGTATATCACCATAGACAGAGAGAGAACCTGAATTAGACAGAGCTCAGAGAGGGCAAGATGAGACAGAAGAGAGGAGCCAAGGAGAGGGAAGTGTTCAGGCAAAGGGTCCAGGAGAGGTGAGAGCAGAGGAAGGAGAGAAGGATGACACCAGTAAAAAGTCCAAACACAGGACGTCTGGGTGGGACCCCAAATGGTCCAATATTCCAACATTCAAGCTTTGGTTGTACAATACTTCAAATTGTAAGTTCCATATGCATGGCAGTGGCCCAGGAGGTAGAGCAGGTCGTTCAATTACCAGATGGTTGGCGGTTCGAATCCTGCTCTCCCCAGATATCCTGCTGTTGTGTCCCTGGGCAAGACACTTTACCCACCTTGCCTCCAGTGTCCATAACACTGGGTATGAATGTATATAAATGTTCGGTGGTGGCCGGAGAGGCCGTTGGCCCGGATTGGCAGCCACGTTTCCGTCAGCCTGCCCCAGGGCAGCTGTGGCTACAGTAGTAGCTTGCCACTACCATTGTCTGTCCGGAGTGAATGAATAATGTATCTGTAAAAAAGCGTCTTTGAGTGTTTTTGATAAAGCATTATATAAATCTGATGCATTACACTGGTCAACACCAAATTTATTGTCTAAGTTTTTTTTAGCTGATTTAAGACAATTTTGATGTGCTGAATCCAAAAATCACATTGATTTTGCTCAATCAGGCCAACTTTTTGAACTATGGCCACATGTTTTTTACGTTTTTGTTTACATGTACGGGTATTTTCACTTTATTCATTCATTCATTCATCTTCTTCCGCTTAATCCTTTTCGAGTTGTGTGGGGGGGCTGGAGCCTATCCCAGCATCTTTGGCCGAGAGGCAGGGTATACCCTGGACAGATCGCCAGTCCATCGCAGGGCCAACACAGAGAGACAGACAACCATTCACTCTCACAGTCATACCTAAGGACAATTTAGAATCCCCAGTTTGATGCCAATTAACCTAACTTGCATGTTTTTGGCATGTGGGAGGAAACCGGAGAAATCCCGGAGTAAACCCACGCAGACACGGGGAGAACATGCAATCTCCACACAGATCACTGTTGGTTGGGGGCTGGGATCAAACCCAGGATCCCGCGGCCAAGGGTGAGTTACTGTGCTGCCGCAGTGCTAACCAGTCCGCCACCGTATATGATGCAAAATTCTTTTTTATTTCTTGAAATTCTCTGAATTTTGAATAATGATGATGTAGCATTCAATTTACATGTGCTTACCTTTATCAGTGTCTACTATTCAATTTGCAGTACAACTGTACAACTGCTGTACAACTGCTTACAACTTAGCATAAAAACCTAACCTGATTGAGAGAAACAGATGTCATTTTCAGATTCAGCGGTGCAAAATTGTCTTAAATTAGTTGAAAAAACACAGACAGCTTACAAAAAAATATTTTTGTTGTGTTATTATTATTATATCCAAAGTTACTGTGCAAAATTTAAAAAAAGAAATAAATAGTATAAAATTAACATTCATACATATGTGTTTTCTGCACCACCCCCCCCCCCCCCCCCCCCGGAAAAATATGTTGCCGCCACGCCAAGGTCTTTAAGCCAGAGGAAACACTGCCTCCTCTAAAACAGATTATTATGACCAATTTAAAGTGCTTCTTAATCAATGCAATCCTAAAAATGAATTAATCTTATTGGGGGATTTTAATATAAACTGGGATGACAAAAAAAAAATCTAAAAATCATTACAGATCACTATAGCCTAATTCAGTTAATAGATAAACCAACCAGTCACAAGCCAGTCAAAAACCAAAATTGATTTACTTTTTACAAATAGACCTGAAAGAATCTCCCAGACTTATAACCTTTAAACAGGACTGTCTGACCACAATATAATACTATTCAACAAGAAAACTTCCACAGAAACAGCTTTCAAATCCATTTAAGAAATCATCGGGTAACACAGTAAATTATATAATTCCAAAAAACCAACAACAAAATATAACAATGGCAATAAATGAAATAGAATGGAAGGAAATCACCTCCTCAAATGACATAAATCACAGTAATGAATTTTTTTTATAACAAAAGTCAAAGAGGTTATCGCGGCATTTTCAAAAGAAAAAGAAATAGCAGAAGAAGAATCAGGTTATCATGGCTCAACTCCGAATGTCTACAACTATTGAAGACCAGAGATCAACTTCTTAAAATAGCTCAAAAAACAGGTTTAACAACGGACAGGCAAAAATTTACGTCTGCATGAAATAAGGTAATACAAACCCTGAGCATGGTGAAGGCAAACTTTTTATAACCATTATTGAAAATGCAAAAGGAGATGGCAAAAAAAAATTTGGAATAATATTAACAAATTGACTAATAAACAGAACAAAAAAGATGACAGAGACATGGAACTTAATATTAATAACAAATTGGTACAGAATCCCACGGTCATTGCTACAGAGTTTAACAACTTTTTCATAAAGTCTGTGCTAGAAATATCCAACTCACTTAATCCACCTGATCATAACTCCAGTCCTATTAACCCCTCACAACCAGTTTTTAATAATTAGTAATAATTGAAAATGAAGTTGTAAATATCATCAGCTCATTGAATAGCTCAAAAGCAACAGATGAACATGGTCTTAACACCAAATTTTTAAAAGAAAATAAAAGAATGTCTCATTTGTCCAATTACTCATTTAATCAGTCTGTCAATCAAACATGCTGTCGTCCCAACTGCTTGGACGGTAGGAGTGGTCAGACCAATTTTCAAAACATGGAGTAAAACTGATATAAACAACTACAGACTAATCGGCATCTTACCTGTCATCTCCAAAATAATTGAAAAATGGGTGGTCACACTATTATGTGAACATCTGTATTATGGAAACACCCCCCTGCATCATGCACAACTTGGGTTCCATGTCCACCACTCAACAGAGTCTGCAATAAGCTTGTTCCTAGAGAAAACTAAATCTTTCTTAAATAAGTGCAATTGTGTAGGTGCTGTGTTTTTAGATCTGAAGAAGGCGTTTGACACTGTTGACCACAATATCCTTTTAACCAAACTTACTCAGTTTCACTACTCAGAACATGCTATCAAATGGATGAAATCCTATTTAACCGACAGACAGCAATGTGTAATGGTCAACAGTGTCAAATCGTCATATTTGAAACGTCAAATGGGTGTCCCACAATGCTCCATACTTGGACCAATATTATTCTCCCTATACATAAATGATCTACCAAATGCATGCAGAAACATTCATATACAATTGTATGCAGATGACACAGTAATATTCATAACTGCAAAAAAACACACAAGAAGCCGCTTGTATTCTTACAACAGCAATGACCCAAATCCATGACTGGCTGAATAATTCATGTCTCCTACTAAACACTAAGAAAACAGTTTGCATGACGTTTACAAAACAACCATCAAATATTACAAACTCAGGTTCAGGTTCAGGTTACTTTATTTGTACCCGTAGGTAGATTTGTTTTGCGGTCTGGTGACATCCATATTTACAAGCCACAAATTACATTCAACATAGACACAAACACAGGCACAAACCTTCAAACATTTTCTTAAAAGGGGAGGAGCTGCAACTAGTCGAGGAATTTAAGTACCTCAGCGTGATTTTAGACTCCTCATTTACCTTTAAAAAAACACATCAAAAAAATCTCAAACATAATCAAATTCGATCTATGAAATTTGAAACAAATTAGACCATCACTGACAGTTAATTCGGCCAAAATGTTTCTGCATGCAATTATCTTCTCATACATTCATTACTGTTTTACCAACTGGTCACTCACTGGTGTAACCATAATCAAATCCATTGAATTTTTATACAAAAAAGCCACAAAAATCCTTGACAAGAAAGGTCCCATATTCAAGATTCAAGATTCAAAGATTTTATTTGTCAATACTACTGTACATACAGGACATACAGGAGAATTGAAATGGTGCACAATACAAAAAAGGAATAAGACTGGAATAAAAGAAAACAACAACATTAGTCTATGTACAGTAATGCAAACCCATAGTGTAAATGGTGACAAAAGATAGACCCAGACCTCCCATTGTGCAAATAGAGAAATGATTAACAATGATAAAACCCATCAATCCTACAGCCGTGGACAAAATTGTTGGTACCCCTAAGTTATTGAAAGAAAAACCCAGTTACCGGTTATAAGCCACCGCTCAATTGGTGTAGAGTGCGGCACCAGGGGTTGTTCCCGACGGTGGGAGGGATCATCGGATCTCACTGGACAGCTACCGCCCGCCTCAAGCTGGGCAGCCCCCAGACAATAAGGTGTTGTCCCGCCACAGCTTGCTTTCCTCATTGGGTGCATGGGGATGAGGAGAAGTCCGAACAGCAGGCTGAGCACCTTCGCACCAGGCAAGACAAAAAAAGCAAAAGAGACCAACTCTAAAACTGGGAACTTGGAACGTCCGCACTATGATGACAGGACTCACTGCTAACCTCAAGGACATCAACGACACCAGGAAGACTGCCATCAATAATGAGCTGAAGAGACTGGGAGTGGATATCGCCACTCTCCAGGAAACACGGTTGGCTGACGCAGGCACACTGAGAGAGAAGGACTACACGTTCTACTGACAGGGAAAGGGCAGTGACGAACACAGGGAACACGGAGTGGGCTTAGCAGTGAAGAACACCTTGCTGAAGATGATGGAACCAGGCAGCAATGGCTCTGCACGACTCCTCACTCTCCGCCTGAACACCACTCAAGGCCCAGTCACCCTCGTCAGTGTGTATGCCCCAACACTGACAGCCACACCAGAGGCAAAAGACGAGTTCTACGAGAATCTCGCAACAACTGTCAGGATCATTCCCAACTCTGAACAACTCATTCTCCTTGGAGACTTCAATGCCAGAGTGGGTGCTGACCACGACTCCTGGCCCTCCTGTCTTGGACCATTTGGCGTGGGCAGAATGAACGACAACGGACAGCGGCTGCTCGAGTTCTGCACATATCACGATCTGTGCATCACAAACTCGTTCTTCAAGACCAAGCCCCAACACAAGGTTTCCTGGCGACATCCGCACTCAAAGCACTGGCACCAGCTGGACTTGATCCTGACCAGGCGCACCTCACTGAAGAACGTGCTAATCACCCGTTCGTTCCAGAGTGCAGATTGCGACACAGACCATTCATTGGTGTGTTGCAAGGTCAAGCTGCAGCTGAAGAAATTCCATCGTGCTAGACAGCCTGGAAAGGCACGGATTGACACCAGCAAGATGGCCCAACCAGAACTTGTTGAGCAGTTTGCCTCCACCTTTGAGAAGGAACTTGGTGTACCACAAGAAGGAGAATCTGCAAAGCAGAAGTGGGAAGAGCTGCGAAACACCATCCACCGCACAGCCTTGGCTACCTTTGGGAGGAAGACCTCGAAGTCACAGGACTGGTTTGATGCCAAGTTGACCGAGATGACCCCCGTCATTGAAGCCAAGCGCTCAGCACTTGCTGAGTACAAGAAGTACCCAAACGAGAAGAATCTCCAGATTCTCAGGGCTGCGAGAAGCAAAGTTCAGCAGACTGCTCGGCGCTGTGCCAACGAGTACTGGACTTAGCTCAGCCAAGACATTCAAACCGCTGCCATAACAGGGAACATCCGTGGTATGTACGATGGCATCAAGAAAGCACTTGGTCCGGCTCAGAGCAAGATGGCCCCCCTCAAATCATCCACTGGGGAGATGATCACAGAAAAGATCAAGCAGATGGAGAGATGGGTGGAACACTACTCCGACCTCTACTCCAGACAGAACACCGTGACACCGTCAGCCCGACCATGCCATCAACTGCCTGCCATCCATGGACGAACTTGACGCCGAGCCAACCATCGACAAACTCAGCAAGGCCATTGATAGCTTGGCCGCTGAGAAGGCACCTGGCAACGACGGCATACCCCCCGACCTGATCAAGCACTGCAAGACCGCCCTACTGCTGCCATTGCATGATGTCCTTTGCCAGTGCTGGAAGGAAGGTGCCGTACCACAGGACATGAGGGACGCCAAGATCATCACCCTCTACATAAACAAAGGGAAGAGAAGTGACTGCAACAACTACAGGGGCATCTGGAAAACATCATGGAAAACTAAGGAGCTGGTGGTGGACTGCCGCAGGCAAGGACAACCCCTCACAGCACCAGTAAATATACAGGGAACAGACATTGAGATGGTGACATCCTACAAGTACCTGGGTGTTCATCTGAACAATAAACTAGACTGGTCACACAATACTGATGCACTCTACAAGAAGGGACAGCGCAGGCTGTTCCTACTGAGGAGACTCAGGTCTTTTAGTGTACAAGGGGCGCTGCTGAAGACATTCTATGACACGGTGGTGGCATCAGCCATCACTTTTGGAGTGGTCTGCTGGGGCAGTGGCATTACTGCAGCTGATAGGAAGAAACTGAACAAACTGATCAAGAAAGCTAGCTCCATCCTGGGGCAGCGCCTTGATCCGGTGGAGGAGATAGGAGAGAGAAGGACGGTGGCTAAACTGTCATCTCTGCTGGAGTCCGAGTTCCACCCTATGCAGGACATACTGAATGCACTGAGGAGCTCATTTAGCAGCAGACTACATCATCCCAGGTGCACAACCGAGAGGTTTCGCAGGTCCTTCCTACCAACGGCTGTCAGACTGTACAACCTAAGCAGGGCTGCTCGCAGAGATAGCAAAAAGACGTAACAACCTAATAGTTTTTTTGAATGCAAAAGATGCAATAGACTTACACAATGGTCCCCTCCGGCATACAACTAGGAAAATACCGGTAGCTACGGAGGGTGAGAATATGTATGGGCACATAATCATACCATGTAGGATAACTAAGTAGACGGTTGTGCTGTTTCATCCCATCTAGCAACAATGCTCTGCACTGTGTGTGTTTATACATTTACATATTTATTCCATCTAGCTACAATGCTCCGCACTGGGTGTGTTTATGTTTATGTTTATATATCTATATATTCATTCCATCTAGCTACAATGCTCCGCACTGTGTGTTTATATATCTACATATTATTCCATCTAGCTACATTGCTCCGCACTGTGTGTTTATATATTTACATATTTTTCCACCTAGCTGCAATGCTCCGTACTGTGTGTTTATATATCTACATATTATTCCATCTAGCTACATTGCTCCGCACTGTTTATATATTTACATATTTATTCCATCTAGCTGCAATGCTCCGTACTGTGTGTTTATATACTCATATATTTATCCCATCCAGCTACAATGCTCTACACTGTGTGTCTGTGTGTATAGTATATATACAGTATATTTATAGTAATATGTACATATGTATATTAGCTCCTCTTGCTTGCTTGCTTTTTTTTTCTTGCCTTCTGATTGTTGCTCTGAGTGTTGCTATCCCTGTGCTGTTGCAATCCTGGAATTTCCCCGTTGTGGGACTAATAAAGGCTTATCTTATCTTATCTTATCTTATCTCCCTCCTCAGCGTTATTGGCAAAGTCTATGCACGAGTTGTTCTCATTCCTCTACAGAAGCTTGCCGAACGTGTCTACCCTGAGTCTCAGTGTGGCTTCCGCGCTGAGCGATCGATGGTAGACATGATATTCTCCATCCGCCAACTCCAGGAGAAATGCAGAGAACAGAACATGCCCCTGTACGTCACCTTCATCGACCTCACCAAAGCGTTCGATCTGGTCAGCAGAGAGGGCCTTTTCAAGATCCTGCCAAAGATAGGATGCCCACCAAAGTTGCAAAGCCTCATCGAATTGTTTCACACCAACATGCAGGGGATAGTGCAGCACGACGGCAACGTCTCAGAGCCATTCAACATACACAGCGGAGTGAAACAGGGCTGTTTACTTGCGCCAACCCTCTTTGGGATTTTCTTTGCTATGCTCCTGAGGCATGCCTTCAGCACAGCAACAGAGGGAATCTACCTGCACACAACATCTGATGGCAGGCTTTTCAACCTCGCCCACCTGAAAGCCAGAACCAAAGTACACGAGGCTCTAATCAGAGACATGCTGTTCGCAGACGACGCTGCAGTCGCAACCCACACACAGCAGGAGCTTCAGACCCTGATGGACCGCTTCTCCCAGGCATGCAAGGACTTCGGGCTTACCATCAGCCTGAAGAAGACTAACGTCTTGGCGCAAGGCACGGAAGCACCACCAACCATCACCATCGACGACTACGAGCTGGAGGTCGTGAATCAGTTCACGTACCTGGGGTCCACGATCAGCAACAACCTCTCCCTTGATACAGAGATCGACAAGAGGATTGGAAAATCAGCCTTCACACTCGCTCGCCTCACCACACGAGTGTGGGAGAATCCCAAACTCTCTGTCAAGACGAAGATGGCAGTGAACAACGCCTGCGTCATCAGCACACTGCTCTATGGGAGTGAGACGTGGACAACATACGCCCGGCAGGAAAAGAGACTGAACTCCTTCCACTTGCGCTGCATTTGCCACATCCTGGACATATCCTGGCAGGACAAAGTGCCCAACACAGAAGTTCTGTCCCGCGCCGGCCTTCCCTCCATGTTCACTCTACTCAGGCAGCGCAGGCTCCGCTGGCTAGGCCACGTTCACTGTATGGAGGACGGCAGAATCCCCAAAGACGTCCTCTATGGCGAACTGGCGACTGGCAGGAGAGACGTTGGCCGCCCACAGCTGCGCTTTAGAGACGTCTGCAAGAGAGACATGAAGGCCCTGGAGATCAACACAGAGCGCTGGGAGGACCTTGCAACGGACCGCTCCAAATGGAGAGGCACCCTGACCAGACAGCTCAAGGCGGGTGAAGAGAGACTGACTGCTGCAGCAGATGAAAAAAGGACCCGCAGGAAGAACCGCCACAGACCCAGCAGCACGGAGACCACCCACAAGTGCGACCTGTGTGACAGGGACTGCCATTCGCTCATCGGCCTGTTCAGCCACAGGCGGTGCTGTTCCAGCAGAGTAGACGTTTAGGATTCTCTTCCATGGTCATCATAGACCGACGGAGGCCGACGAATGTGCAAAAACTGACCCAGAAAAAGACGATTTGTTTATATTTTAGCTAGGATGAAAACTCGCATTTGATCTGTCGGGAGTTATGTTTTCTGCAAAAATATAGGTATTTTTTAGAAAGTACAATTTCTAAGCTTTAAAATGATACCAAACACTCATGGGGGGTTTCCTGGGACTTTGCTGCTACCAAACAAAGAAAGAGCAATGATCTATGACTTCTCGTTGCCTGTACTCATAATGGCGCAGTGGACATTCTGACTCATTTTCCAGCACGGGTCACAGTATCAATGTCTCCACCACAATAAAGTTAGCTGCATTTTGTTATAATATGTTGGACATAATCAGATTTACTTCAGAGCAGATGTAGAATCTAGTCAGAGCCACAAAGAAGCCTCCATTTATGCAGTCTGGCACAACCACAGACAGCAACAAGTACCAGAACTATGCCAAAACATTCAAAAAATACAAAAACTAGAAGAGCTGAAATTAGCTGCCACTTAAGTGCAAAACACGTATGTGGACTATACATTAAAATGAATTTGAAAAACTTTTAAAAATGCTATTTTAAATGCCCCTGCTACTCCACTGAAACTGACTGATTTAACACTTGGTCAGCCGAAACTGGAAGTTCCGTCCATAATCGTTCCTACAGCAGCACCCCCAGGAATAAGGTGGGTAAGAGAGTTTTTCCTTCCCACTGTCACCTAGTGCTTGCTCATAGGGAATCCTTTGGTCATTGGGGCTTTTCTCTGAATTATTTATGATTTGTGCTTATGTATGTAGCGTCTTGAGATGACTTTTGTTGTGACTAGGTGCTATACAAATAAAGTTGAATTGAATCAGTTCCATCATTCCATTGGAGTGTTTTATAGTAGAAAAGTGTCAGTGGTCCTGAGCAGAAGGGAATCATGTTTTTCTGTCACATGACACTGAAGAGTTGTGACAAAATTGCATCATACAACAGTGTGTCTCTTTTGATCATGTTGCCATTATCAAGTCTAAAAGAAGAAGAAGCAATTGAGTAGAGCTAAGCTTTAGTAGGAGGATAACTTCTTGGTAACTAGTAGGTATCCATCATGTTGCACATGCTCTGCTATTCATCAGTGATTACTATATGTAACGCCATGAGGACCCGGCATTGTATGATCTTGTTTAGACTGTTGTAGAATAAAGCACAGAGAGGAAGACCATATTCTATTCATGGTGACTTTGTTTACTGTTCAGCTACTCCAGAGCCCATGCTAATGTAGTAGCCTCAGCCTACTAGCTCTCGGCCAACACCTCACCATGTGCTGCACTGGAGAAGAATGCATTGTCACGTCACTGAGTAGATCCAATCTCTGTCCAGTTTCAGAATTAAAACAAACTATTTTGCCAGTAAAGGCAGCTGTGTACAATAAGTGATACAAAGAACTCTACTGTGGAAAAAGTTTGAGACATTTGTATCAACAGATATTACAAACAATGAAGTCTGCGGATTGCTTGATGTGTATCTCTATTCTGTTCACTACTGACACAAAAGTCTTGGATTGATGACGTCTGCTGACATTCCTGTTCGGTCTGCACTTACTGCTAATCAAACACTGGAAACTTACCTTGCCTTGTGATTGGGTGTTAGAAATAGGAATTAACCAATGAAAAAGACACACCCTTCCAAAAGTCAGACTCAGCCATTGATATGACCAGAGATGCTATGCTGTGTGCTGGCAGGCAAGGCAGGCAAATGCTTGGTGCCCCAAGCCAGAAGAGGGTCCTCTGAGGGCTGGCCAACTTTGAATCACTACAGCAGTGACAATATGGAGAGTTTGCAATGACAGTGGCATGCTGGTGAAGAACTCCTCCAGACCCACATCTCACTCTCGCATGTACCAGTGACTTCTTATGTAAACAAAAAAGTCAGAGCAGCTGTACCAAAATGAAGCAGAGTTATCCATCTGGCAGCGACAAAAAGAAAGAAGAAAAAGGAAGAGGAGAAAAGAAGACAGTGCATATTTATATTGTGTCAGCGTACATTGCACTTGGTTTTTTGAAGTTCTTTCATTATCTAAAGTTATTTAACTATTTATGTTTTTATTGTTCTGGTTTTGATTGTCCTGATTTTTATTACTCTTTGGAATTGTATTTTTTAATTTAATATTTGTATTCTTATTTTGAAAAGATACTAATGTGCACTTTTGAAATAAAAAAAGTTTACAGTTCACATTTTTTGTTCGTGTCAAATTTATTTATTATACGTACAAGGGTGATGAACAATGGCTGGAGGAGCCTCCTGTGAATTTTTGCGCAGGGCCCCAAGAGACTCTAGAATCATTCATTCATCTTCTTCCGCGTAATCCTTCATGGGTCTCTGGAAATGACATCCATCCATTTTCTTAAACGCTTAATCCTTTTGGATTGTGGGGTGGCTGGAGCCTATCCCAGCATCTTTGGGCAAGGGGCAGGGTGCACCCCGGACAGATAACCAGTCCGTCACAGGTCCTTGATACAACATACTGTACACAAGTCTGGCTAAAACTGAAGAGTAGCTAGAAGTCGCTGTAGCTACCGATTGCAAAGCTGTGCATTCTTTCATGCTACTGACAGCCTGTTTTAGACAAATACCAATTTGTAAATGAAATAGCATGACTAAAACAGAACCACGTACGTTCTTCCTAACTCTTTAGAGCTACAACTCTCTGCTGCACAAATCGCTGCACTGTTTACCTTTCCTTTCACGCAGGCTGAGATTTAACATAAAGAAATGTACTGTCTATGAAGCATGTAAAGGTTCAGTGTGTGTGGACAGGCCGTTTGATGTGAGGAAGCATTATGTGCATGTTTGCAGCCAAAAAAAAAAAAAAAACTCTGCGTGACAGAAACAGAAGTAAATTGTGTGCGTGTGTGTGTGTGTAGTGTGTGCAAGTAAGCATGGCTCGAGGGGTGAGTGACTTTTATCCTTCTGTCAGAGGGAATGTGTCAGATTTCGACTCCTTTGTTCCTTGTCGCCGAACCTTGTCGTTATGTTTGCCTGCCATCCCTGTCGGCTTTAGTTATTAGTCACTGGCTCTGTCGAGAGGCGCTTTTCCCCCCCCTCCCAAATAGTTTGGAAGCCATAAATCCATAAGCAGACAGATATAAGCTGGCGACCAAATACAGACATATATTAGGCATTCCCCTGGATCCAGCAAGCTGCTTGATGGGACCATAAATGCAATCATATCCTTTTCTGCCCCCCCAAATCCCTCAGAGCTTTCATATTCTCCCTCCACCACCGCTGATAGACTATTAAGATACAGATGCTACTGTGAATACACAACGCTAAGTCTGTGGAGATAATTCTTATGTATACCATATGTCTTCCCTATAAATTCTGATACACTGCGTCTTCTCTGAAGTGCTGATAAGACATTGGAGAGGAATACAGTGAGCGGCTCAGTCCAAAGCACAGCCGTGGGCTGCCGGCTGCTGGAACGACGGCAAAGAACCAGCAAAATGAAACAGAAAAAACTCTGAGTGAGCATATTTGTAGAGGGGGGGGGGGGGAGGGATATTCAGAATGGCATGTAATAATAAAAATGGAAATCGAGGTGATTTTCCTGTGTTTTTTGAGGTAATCTGTCAGCGTGTGAGAATGGGAACAAGATAGGTTACATCCCTGCCTGCCACCCAAAACGTAAACCCTTTGAAATTATTGTACACCTATTACTGTAATTGAGTTTGAGAATAATACAAAATGCTTCAATAATACCAGATTATCAATTCATTATGATATGCTTTAATAAAATAACGCTGGCCAGATGCTGCCGTTTTGTCTAGCATGCAAATGAGCCTAATCCAAACTGGACATCTGACAGTGGAGGTTTTCATAACCTCTGCGTGACTTTGGACAGGTTTTAGATTGTATTCATTTGCAAAAAAAAATACACTAATTAAATGGAGACCCCCCCCCCCCCAAAAAAAAACAGGAAATCAAAACCAGGTTCAGAATGATGATCAAAGGCGAACAAACCCCCATAAAATCTGTGTTCTGAGCCTTTATCAGAAATAGGTGATAAGCATTGAAGCCATTGAAAGGAAGTACATTACTGCTGTCACATTAAATTTACATAGGATGTTGCAATAGAGCTAACTTAAACACTGAATATTTTTTTCTTTCAAACATGTAAATATAAAATCAGTAAAACACAAGGCAAAAATAGAACATAATAAATTACAATTTTCTCTCTCCATTCAGATGCATCACAATCTACGTGCTTGAAAAGGAGTAGGATGAAGTCAACACTTATTTAATCCTACCCCTAAAATCACAGACTCATTTTAAACCAAAAGCTCTCAAATTTTAAATACAATAGCTAAAATTCAGAAAAAAAATATATGCCACAAACCTAACAACAGAAAATACATTGCAACACCCATACTGCAGTTAACATCTTTCATTTCCCTCATATTGAGTGAAAATAATGTTTTTATAATTCTTTTTGAATTGAATAATGTTGACATTGTTTTAGGGACTCAACCGGTTCCAAAGCTTTGCACCACATATCGAAATAGAAAAACTTTTTTTAGCTGTGCGACAACTGTGCAACTTAAAATTTAATGAGCCCCTTAAATTATGACCACCCTCTCTTTCAAAAAACAAATTATTTAAACAGAATATTTTTAGGCAAAGCCTGATTCCTTACATTATACATTAAAATTTCTGTTTTAAATTCAGCAAGATCAAACAATTTTAATATTTCTGCCTGTAAAAAAAGTGTATTAGTGTGCTCAAAAATTGACCACAAATTAAAATTGATCACAGCTCTTATTTGTAGTAAATACAGTGGTTGTAAGTTAGTTTAACTGTTTCCCCAGACCTCCACACAGTAATTTAAGTATGGTAACACCAAGGAAAAATACAGAATAAAAAGTGATTTTTGATTAATTACATGTTTTGCTTTGGATAAAATAAAAATACTTTTAGCCAGTTTATTCTTAATGTACAAAATTTCAGATTCCCAGCATTCTATCATTGATGATCCCTCCCAAAAATTCTATTTCATTCACTCTTTCAACAGTTAAACCATCAGTTTGTATGTGAATTTGATTCTTCATTTTGCAGTTACCAAATACTATAAATTTTGTTTTACTCAGATTTAGTGACAGTTTATTAGTAACAACCCATTTTTTATTTTGTTCATTTCTGAACAGTCACAATTAGAAGGTCTAAACTTGATCCTTTTTGTACACTTCCAGTTGCTCTTTGGGCTCATTACCCATGGCAATGATAGTTGTTGCGTGGGTGTTTATGCACGTCTGTATGTTTGCATGTGTAATAAAACAACTGAAGAGACAATCGCCAATCTTGATACAGGGGTAGACCTAGACACACTCTGGAAACCCTTTGCTTTTGACATCAAAAGTTCAAAGGTCAGGGTCACAAGGTCAAAAAATTGTCCCACTGCTAATCTGTTTTGCAAAAATTGATTGGGCATTAAGTTAAGTTAATTGGCATCAAAAACTGGGGATTCCAAATTGTCCTTAGGTATGAATGTGAGAGTGAATGGTTGTCTGTCTCTCTGTGTTGGCCCTGCGATGGACTGGCGGTCTGTCCAGGGTGTACCCTGCCTCTCGCCCAAAAAGATGCTGGGATAGGCTCCAGCCCCCTCGCCGCGACCCGAAAAGGATTAAGCGGAAGAAGATGGATGGATGGATGGATGGATGATTGGGCATTCAGGGCGCGGGTCTGCATCCCTATTGAGTGTGCTCTAGTTTACTCCAAAACTGCTGTTGACGATGTGGTAGTAATTAAAAGTTATTCAGAATAAACATTTGTGCTGATATTTTTTCATATGCATGATTGCCTTCACCAAGGTGGTAATGTTTTTAAGTTGGTTTGTTTGTTTGCCTGCTTGTTAGCAGGATTACACAACAACTACTAGACGGATTTGGATAACATTTTTACCAAAGGTGACCTGTGGGCTACGGATGAACCCATTAGATTTTGGAAGTGATCCAGGCCAGGATGTGGATTCTGGATCACTTTTTCTCTTTCTTTAACATTGGAAGATAGGGCCTTGGTGGAGGTATGTGCTCTCTGAGTGCTCTGTAGTTGTAAGTGACATTAACTGGAAGTGAAATGATGATGCATCCAGTTACATGAATGCATGAAAAGTAATGTAATAATTTAACTTTTACAAAGAGGAAAAAAGCCAGCCCATCTCACCTAAAACTCATAGAAACAGCGCGATTTGTCACTCTGAGAAAACGTGCGTGATATAAGAGAAAACATTGTTCACGTGCACTGGATACGTGGCATTTGCACCGTTGATAAACTTCCCTGCCAACACGGTAACCATTAGAGGAGTGGAATGCCTCAGCCTCACCTTTTTCCTGACCCGGATCATTAGTGGAGTAAGTGCCGACATGTAAAATAAAATAAATAGTCAAATTGTAAAATAAAAAGTCAAACTGATAAAGTCAGTGTTGGACACAAACTCAGGACTGTGGTAGCTGTTGTTTATAATAATGGATTAGATTTGTATGGCGCTTTACATGTCATGTGACATCTCAAAGCGCTTACAGTGAGTCCATTATTCATTCACTCCATACAGACATTGATAGTGGTAAGCTACTACTATAGCCACAGCTGTCCTGGGGCAGACTGATGGAAACGTGGCTGCCAATCCGTGCCAACGGCCTCTCTGACCACTACTGAACATTTATACACATTCATACCCAGTGTTATGTACACTGGAGACAAGGTGGGTAAAGTGTCTTGTCCAGGGACACAACGGCAGGATGACTGGGGAAGACTGGAGATGACTGTCCTTAATCAACCTAACCTTCTGCACATCTTTTCCAGCTTGATCTCTCTGTCTAGCCAGTCGATACAAGCCCTTTTCTCCTTCCTTAGTGTTTAGCCTCTCAGACAACTCATTATATGCCTCTGCCTTTGCCACCTCTCTCGCTGCCGTGCACCTAGATTCCAAATACTCCTGTCTACTTTCTTCATCTCCCTGACTATCCCACTTTTTCTTTGCTAACCTTTTCCTTTCAATACTTTCCTGTACTTCCTCATTCCACCACCAAGTCTCCTTGTCTTCCTTCCTCTGTCCACTGGATACACCACATACCTTTCTACCCATTTCCCTCAATACTTTTGCTGTACTTCCCTAGTCATTAGGTAATTCTTCCTTACCAAACAGAGCCCATGTTAGGCTAATTGGCACTGGGGATAAATTGTTCTTAGGTATGAATGTGAGGGTATGGTTGTCTGTCTTTTTGTGTTGACCCTGCAATGGACTGGTGATCAATCCAGGGTGTACCCCACCTCTCACTCGAAGATGCTGGGATACACTTCAGCCCTCTGTGACATGAAAAGGATTAAACTGCTGAAGATGAATGAAACATTGAATGTTTGCCACCTTTTACATGTAAATTTGCAACTTTTTAATCATAAATTTGCCTCTGTTTTCTAAGATTAGATAATAGATACTCTGATATACACTATCACCATAGTCATCCAGTGAATTTTCAATTTCATTCCTCGTGTTTGACTGCATTAACTGCTTTAGCTGTCCAAATTGCCTAATGTGTGTTATTAGTACTCATTAATATTAGTATTTAGTATCAAGACATGCTTAGGAGTCCTAATTGCCTAACTGTGTTTTGGTGTGTGTGTTATTAGCATCCATTAGTATTAGGATTGAGTTATTGTGTTACTGTGTTATTACCTTATCAGTATTGTTGTGTACCTATTACGTTGGCTTTCGTTCAGAGAGCAAAGTAAGAATTTCATTGCTCAGGAAATGTACCATTTCTTAACTGTGCACATGATAATAAAGACTTTGAATCTTGAATCTTGAATAAGATAAGCCTTTATTAGTCCCACAATGGGGAAATTCCAGGATTACAGCAGCAAAGTGATAGCAGCACTCGGAGCAATAAGATAATCAGAACTGGTTAGTCAAAGCAGCAAATGAATATCGTACACAGTGCAGGAGCATTGCAGCTAGATGGAATAAACAGCATTACGGTTTGTTAAGTTACTGTCATGACCCACTCTGGGCTGTCACCTGCCTCAGCTGCACGCATACCTGCGGCCAATCAATCACGGGCTTTATAGCCTGCTCTGCCTGAAGCCTCGGCACGGAGCCGTCTGTCTTGCTACCGGACCTTTGTCTCCTGCACATCTGTTTCCACACAGCCCTGCACTTCTTCTGGAAAGACCTCCCTACCACAAGTAAGCATTATCGCTACTCACCTTTTCTCCCAGGCTCTCCCCTGTGCACAAGTGGATCCCTCTGGTGGCGGAACCAACTCTCTGCGGCGGCGGAACATTCCCCTCGCCTCGCCGATCATCATCGCTCATCACCGGGTGTGCCTCACAGACACTGTCTCCCTGGCTGGAGGCCTAGAGCCGAAACCTGTGCCCGCATCAGACTACCTGCAAGTAAGCCTCAGTCAATATCCAGCTCATTGTGACGTGGCTGAAATTAACATCTGTGCTTTGGCTCTGTTTTAGGGTTGCCAGACTGTACGGCGTTCTGTCTCGCCCCCAGCTGCAGCTCGTTCACCATTAACACATTTACATAACGCATACACGCACTCACACACCCTCTGTTGGTCACAATAAAGATTATTGAATTGCACTTGAGCCTGTGTGTGTGTTCCCTGGGTCCAACAATATGTCAGTTACCCTGCAGAATATGAATTTGTACCCAGACAATATATTGCATATTTGAATCAACAGTGTTGTTGCCACCCTCAGTAATGATTGATATTGTTCTAGCTATATAATGGAGGGGTTGATTTATTGTGCAAGGTTGTTACGTTTAGTACATTCAATATGACCTCTACGAGCAGCCATGGTTAGGTTATAAAGTCTGACAGCCGTAGGTAGGAAGGACCTGCGGAACCTCTCCATCGTGCACCTAGGATGACACAGCCTACCACTAAATGAGCTCTTCAGTGCATTCAGCGTGTTCCCTGGCGGGCCCCCGTACTGCTGATGGTTGTATCAGACACACAATCCTGGGTTCTTACAAACTGTGGTCAGTTTGTGAGGTAGTACAGGATCCACGATGACAGGTGCTGGTCCACCCCTGTGCACAGTAGCTTGTCCCTCAGGATCACTGGTTGGATGGTGTTGAAAGCACTGGAGAAATCAAAGAACATGATCCTCACAGTGCTCCCAGGCTTCTCCAGGTGGGACAGGGAATGGTGTAGGAGGAGGATCACTGCATCCTCCACCCCGATGCCATGCTAGTAGGCAAACTGAAGTGGATCCTTCGCTGGTCCCACCAGGGGGCAGAGGTGGGCGAGGAGCAGCCTCTCCAGGGTCTTCATTAGGTGTGATGTGAGGGCCACTGGTCTGTAGCTGTTCAGGTCCTTAGGGTGAGGGGTTTTCAGTATGGGTACCACACGGGATGTTTTCCACAGCTGTGGTACCCTCCCCAGCTTCAGGCTCAGGCTGAAGATGTGCTCCACGATCCTGCACAGCTGGTCTATGCAGGACTTGAGGAGCCTTGAACTGATGCCGTCCAGACCTGCAGCCTTCCTTGCCTTGATCTTCTTCAGCTCAGCTCTCACCTGGGTCTTAGTGAGGGTCAGGTTGAGGCAGGGGGACTGTGTGCTGGGAGGGGGGTTTGGGGGGAGGCCGTGCTTCAGGCTCAGGCTGAAGATGTGCTCCACGATCCTGCACAGCTGGTCTATGCAGGACTTGAGGAGCCTTGAACTGATGCCGTCCAGACCTGCAGCCTTCCTTGCCTTGATCTTCTTCAGCTCAGCTCTCACCTGGGTCTTAGTGAGGGTCAGGTTGGGGAAGGGGGACTGTGTGCTGGGAGGGGGGTTTGGGGGGAGGCCGTGGACAGCGGGACTAGATGAAGGTGGAGGCAGCATTGACTGGTGGGCAGGTGGAGAAGAGGGCAGTTGGTCAAACCTGCTAAAAAACAGGTTCAGAATCAGAATCAGAATCAGAATCAGAATCAGCTTTATTGCCAAGTATATTTACAAGTAAACACACGAGGAATTTGACTTGACATTGGACGCGCACATTAGGCGCATCCAACGACGCGGACAACAACGGTTCAAGTTGTTCACCCATTCCCTACCCCCCGTGGCCTGGAAGGAGGTATTCTGGTGCCCAGAGATGGTTTTGAGGCTTCTCCAGACACCGCTGATGTCACTCTGTTGCAGCTTGTCCTCCATCTTTTTCCTGTAGCTGTCCTCCCCCTCTCTGATCTTCATCCTTAGCTCCCTTTGTATGGACTTCAGCTCCTCGTTTCCCAACCTGAAGATCCTTTTCTTCTCCTTCAGCAGTGACTTTATGTCAGGGTTGATCCAGAGTTTGTTGTTTGAGAAACACCATATGGTTTTGGTAGGTACGGTGTTGTCCACACAGAAGTTGATGTAGTCTGTGATGGTGTGTGTGAGGCCGTCGACATCGTCACCATGTGGATCACAAAGCTGCTCCCATGCAGTGGATTCAAAACAGTCCTTCAGAGCGTCCTCTGCCTCCTTTGACCATTCCTTCACTGTGCAAGTAACAGGAGGTTGTCTGTGTACCAGGGGTTTGTACACAGGCAAGAGGTGAACCAAGTTGTGGTCCGATCTTCCGGGGGTGGGGGGGTGGCAGCAATGCAATGTAAGCCTCCTTGGTGTTTGCATAAAATAAGTCCAATGTTTTATTGTCTCTGGTGTGGCACGATGCATACTGGGTGAAAGTGGGCAAAATGGTGGACAGTGAAGTATGGGTGAAATCACCAGAGATGAGGAGGAGAGCATTTGCGTGTTGTGTCTGCAGCCTGCTAGTGACTGTGTGGATGATGTCACACACTACCTCAGCGTTCGCAGAGGGGGATACATAAATAACAATCCCGACGACATCTGGGAACTCCCTGGGGAGGTATGCCAGTCGCATGCTAACCACTAGCAACTCAATGTCCTTGCTGCAGTGTTGTTCTTTAATCGTGATGTGCCCAGGATTACACCATCTGTTATTCACATACATTATCAGCCCCCCGCCTCTGCTCTTCCTGCTGTCTGGTGTCTGATGCTGTAGCTCTTCAGAGAGGATACCAAGGCATTCCCAGACCAGCTGGGAGACATAGTCTCTCCAGCGTGTCCTGGGTCTGCCCTGGGTGTCTCTTCCCAGTGGGACTTGCCCGAAACACCTCAAGTGGGAGGCGTCCAGAAGGCAACCTAATCAGATGCCCAAACTACCTGGCTCCTTTCAATTTGTAGGAGCAGTGGCTCTACTCTGAGCCTCTCCCAAATAACTGAACTCCTCACCGTATCTCTTAGGGTGAGTTGAGCAACCCTATATTTCAGCCGCTTGCATCCGTAATCTCATTCTTTCTGTCGTTATCCCATCCCACGAGCTATGTTGTTAGGGCAATTTGCCATCGGTAGGGTCTTCCGAGAAAAACAGATTCTGGGTGAAGGCTGAGATGAAGAGCGGTCCAATGGATTCCCATGATAGTTTAAAAAAATCAAGGATTCATTGTACCTCACCTGCTATGGGGTTACTGGGACCCCACCCTGGAGCCAGGCCTGTTGAAGGGGCTCTACAACAAGCGCCTGGTGGCTGGGTTTCTGCCCATGGGACCGGAATGGGCTCAGCCCAAACGAGTCGCATGGGTCCGCTCTCCAGTGGGCTCACCACCTGCAGGAGAGGTCATGAGGGTCCGCTGCTATGTTAATTGGGTGGCATTCGAAGGCGGAGACCTTGGCAGTTCGATCCCTGGTTTATTAAACTGGCTTAATTGTTAATTATCAGCTTTTATTTTATAAATTTGTACATTTTTTCTTGCAACTTTGCAGATACTGGTTAAATTCTACATAATAGGTTTTTTTTTCCCTGTTCATCTAGACAAGTTTTACTGGTTTTGTTGAGAGGGGAGCGTTCCCTGTTCCAATAATAGGGGGCCCCCAAAAACAATCTTGCATATGACCCCCAAAAATCTAAAAACGACCCTGCTACCGACATGCCATTTTGACATTTGGATCTGTTAAAAAAAAAAAAAAAAAACAGAACTTGTATGAATCTACATAAAATAGGCCTGTTGCTGCTCCTTCAAACTTCCTCAAATTGTATTGTGTTTTTCAGATGAGGTAAACATGCCGAGCCAGCAGCTTTGGGGTGTCTGATAATAGCTCTAATAAGAGAAGTTTAGCTCTGTGCTGCTCTGCAGACACACACAGAGCTGGTTTCGGAACAGGAAGCACCACCTTGACCCCTGCTTCCTCCATTGCGCCTTGTTTATGTTCCAATGACTTCCTGCATTTCTCTGTCGTTTCTCAGGCCCTGGAACAGCACGGCCAGGCGGATGGATATACATCATTATGTGCTTGTCCACAAGAGCCCATATGTGTATTAGTGGCAGTGCAAACTGAAGGGAGGACTTGCTGAATGGAGATTGCTGTGGTGCAGATGTAATACTGGGTTCCGGTCACTAGAGGGTGGATGAGCCTGAGCAATGTGAGAGGGAGTCAGCAGCAGGGACACTTCAGATGACAGGAGGTAAGACTGCTGACAACATGAGCGCTCTGTGGGGAATCTTCTGTGGGGGGTTATACAATACTGGCTGAATATGAGTTAGGATTCATTAGCATTTTTTCCCCAATTATGACTTATTTTTGACAGATAACATAACTATTTTAGCAGTTTTGTGTTGCTGGAATGTAAAACTGTTGAAAAGAATTTACAGCTCCAGATCCTCGTGGCTTTTTAAAATTTAAATAAATCAGAAAAAATAAAAATTTAAATTTAGGAAGAAAAAGTCACATTTTTACGGGAAAACATTTCTAATTTTTGAGGAAAAAAGTCTATAATTTATGACAATTATGTAAATTTAAGAGAAGAAACTCACAAATTTAAACGTAAGAACACTATCAAATTTGTAAGACAAAGTAATAATTTTACAACACAGTAAGTCCCAAATTCACAGCAGCAGCCATTTTCTTTAAAAAAAAAAAAGTTGCACATTGATGAGGATTTTTTTTTCTTCAAAAGGATTACTGAAAACTTAATTTTATTCAAAAACTTTAATTTAATTAAAGACAATTTTAAATTTTTAGCGGTTGGACATAAGTTGGAAATTATGACGGGAAAAAATCCCTAAATTATTAATTTATGTGGAAAAAGTCTCCAATTTAGGGAAATTGCTAGAAACTTCAAAAGAAAAATCTCAAAAATTTACAAGTCAAATGAGTACAAGATTTATGAGGAAAAGCAGTATATTGGTCACAAATTTACAAGCAAAATAGTCAAAATTTTTCAAGTGTCCCTCTGCAAAGAATCAGGTTTTTTTTCTAGTTCACATGTCTGTAACATGTTTTTTATGACTTATAAGACATATTAAGAGCAAAATCACTCAAATGTATCATGTCTGGGGTTTTTTTGCTTTAAAGTTTCACTTAAGCCCCGCCCCCTGAAAAAAGGCAGGTTGAGACGGAGCGTTTACTGGTGATGTATTTATGCATGGCGTGTCAGTAGCGTTGAGCCAATCAGGATTCTCTGGCCTAACTGAAATTAGCCTCCAGGGCAGTTAGCATTTTTTTAACCAGCTGCTTTGAAACTTGATCTTAAACTTTGTTAGGTCCTTCCCCATCCTGGGATAGGTGTGCTTTGAAAACTTGACCCAACTGAAGATGGGTTTTACCATTAAACTGCTTTTAAAGACTGATGCAGTTTCAGTCATTATCCTGGACTACCGTGCATAAAACTGGGCATGTCCTTCAACCAGTAAGTCTTTTTATCACAGGATTTATTCTGATAATGTAGCACTAACCACTATTAGCCTTGTGGGATGTGGGTGGGCCTAGTAATCACAGAGCTTGGTGTTTGAAGGAGGAGGAAAAGTGAAAAGGTTTAGACACAAAACTGTAAGACAATGAAAGCTTTTTTTTTAATAGAAAAAGATACCATTTTAGACGGTGTAGATTTGTTTTTATAAGTGATTTATATCCACTAGAGTACGTCTTTAAGACAAGAGGCCAATTTACCCTTGTGGTCCCCCCCCCCCCCCCAATTATGAAAAAAAAAATAATTTTATGTGAAAAAGTTTCTAATTTAAGAAAAATATAAATTTAGAGGTTGTAAATAAGTCAAAAATAAGTTAGATATTATGTGGAAAAATCCCTAAATTATAAGAAAAAAATCTTATATTTATATCCAAAAAAGCCCCCAGTTTAAGAACATTGCGAGAAACTTATATTTATTTAACCTTTATTTATACAGGGAAGTTCTAACGAGAGGCAACGTCTCTTTTTCAAGGACGCCCTGTTCACATTCACACCTGGAAGCTGCCCAGTACAACCACAGGCTGACATGTGGCCACTGAGCAGCTCCACTGGAGCAGTTGGGGTTAAGGGCCTTGCTCAAGGGCACCACAGTAGGGAGGGTGGGGCAAATACTGCTACATTATCTGTCCCACCCAGGTCTGATCCGGCCGGGATTGAACCAGCGACCCTCTGGTCACCAGTTCACATCCCTAACCATTAGGCCACCACTGCCCCATATTATGATAGAAGCTTGACAAATTTACAAGTAAATAAAGAGAGATCACATTCATGAGCAAAAGCAGTACAATTACATTGAAATGATCACAAAGTTGCAAACAAAAAGTTACATGTTTGTGTATTTTTTTTCCTTAGGTTATGAGAAATTTTACCAAAAAAATTACAAGCAAAAAGTCCCAAATTTAGAAGAAAGTAAATGATTTACAAAAATGCTGTAAAATTGCAAAAAAAAAAACAAAACTAACAAATTTACCTACATTTTAATGCTCTAATATTTTGTGGCTTGAGACAAATAAATAAAAAAGTAAATAAATTTGGTCAGCGAGACCAGAGAGATGGTGATTGACTTCAGGAAGAAGAGGACGCCTTCACAGCCATTGTGGATTGGGGGGGTAGGATGGGAGGTAGTGGAGGACTACAGACACCTGGGTGTCATGATCAGCAACGGACTGAACTGGAAATCTAACACGGATGCTGCGTACAAGAAGGGGATGAGCAGACTACTTTCTGAGGAAGCTGAGGTCCTTCAACGTGTGCAACAGGATGCTGGAGCTTTCCTACCAGACAGTTGTCAGCGCCATCGTCTTTGCTGCTGTCTGTTGGGGTAGCAGTATCAGAGCCGGCGACACCAACAGACTTGACAAGATTATCAAGAGGGCTGGCTCTGTAATTGGTCTCAGGTCGGAGACCTTTGAGACAGTGGTGGAGGGGAGAACACTGGACACTCCTGATCACCCCCTCCACCACACACTGGTCAGACAGCGGCGCACTTCCTGCAGCAGACTGCTACGACTTCCCTGCCAAACAATTAGGTACAGGAAATCTTTCCTGCCACACGTTATTTCACTGTACAATAACTCACGCTGCTGTTGAATTCCGGTCATAACTACGCTGCCATACTGCACCTTGCGGCCTAATTGGTGCCTCACATTTCACCCTGCACCTGATAGTCCTGCATTTTACAGTGGGTACGATTCACGCATCTAGACGGGTCATCATCTATTCATCTTCGATGTGTGTAAGTTATTTAGGCAGTTTCACTTTCCAGGGGTAATCCCTTTGTCTATTATGTTGTGTGTGTTTCTCTCGTTTTGGTCTTCTACTGTCGTGCTGTTGTTCCACTGTAATTTCCCAGTTTGGGATCAATAAAATAAATCTATCTGTCTAAGTAAATAAGAATTATAAAAAAAATGCCCCTTGTCATGTTTAGTCTGGTGTAGACTTAATGAGACCACAGACCCACAGGGGTTTGTTTTATATGTACAGTGTGTGTGTGTGTGTGTGTGTGTGTGTGTGTGTTTATAACTAACAACACATTAACTGCAGCGTTCCATGTGGCACACAGTAAATCTTTTTGATCTTTTGGTTCACTGCTGGGTTGATATGACATATCTCCTCATGTTTAAACATGCTAATGCTTGTCTGAAAGCAAGAGGACATTTAAACTTTAAACCAAATTTTTAAATCTCAAAGAAAATTCTTCAGTTGTTGCAGCTTTAACCAACTCAGGACTAATTTGTACCTATAAATGCCTCCTCCTGTTTTTCCTTTTTGTTCACTCTTCAAAACAACACTGGTTTTGGACCCCATGGTTGGAGGAGTTTGGAGGCAACGACCCATCCTTGTTGCCCCAGCAGGGAGTCTTTTTGGCCCGGCTCTTAAGCTTCATGCCCAAAGGGGGGTCTGGTACCAGCCGCCAAATCCTGTGAAGGTAGCTGTACTGTAAGCTCAAAGCAAAGAGTGGCATATGCCAGTATGTGTACGTGTGTGTTGTGCACCTTAATTCTTTGTAATGTTATCAAAAAGCTTTTTTAAGAGCCAAATTTTAGTCCAAATATTTGCCCATAGTGGGGGGGGGGGGGAACAAGAATAACTGCATAATGTTAAACTTTACAACATTTTTGCTCTTTAGTCATGGGGGGATATTTCATTTCACAATAAATAGAACATTTTCTAAAGAGTAAATATTGAGGGGTACAATATAAATACTATTGTAGTTTCTTGTAGTTGTTGATACTTTCTTGCTTTTTGGGGGCCCTGTAAGAGATTAGATTTATGAAACAAAAGTTGCAAATTTATAAGTTTATTTTTAGCTAATTTGCAACAAAAATGTCATGTCCGGGGTGGTCACCCCGTCCATGACTTGTGGCTGTTGGGTTTAATTATTGCTTATTAATTCCAGCTGACGGTTTGAGCCTTGCTCTCCGCCAGTCCCACAGCCACGCCTCCTCCTCTCCAGGCATTCACCAGCTGTCTGGTTCACCACATACACACTCAAACACTCATGCTTCAACGTCTACTTCGGACATTCCGGCAGCTTCTGTTGGTTTTCTCCGGACTGAACAGTGTTGTGCCTCAGAGCCTTTCTGCTCCGACATGTTAGTAAGTCTTCCTTGTTATTATCCCTTTTTTCTCCACTCCTAGCTAGCCTGGAGCGCATTTGGCACTTAACCCCCAGCCAGCGTAGCTGAAGCCGGTTGTCCCTCTCATAACACAGTGACTGTATTTGGACTATTTGTATTTTCACCTTTGTGCAAATAAACACGTTACATGCTGCATTTTGGGTTTGCTGCTATTTCATATGTTCACTGCAGTTTACGCAGCAAACATGACAAAAAAAGGGGTAAATTTATGAAAGCAATGCAAACTTAAGAGAAAAGGTTTAACATTTACAAGAAAAAAATCCAAATTTATAAGAAAAAGTCCAATTTATAAGAAAAAAGAGGAAATTTATGACAAAAGATGCAAATTTATGAGGAAAAAAGCTAATTTACAAGAAAAAAGTAAATTCATGAGAAAAAATTGCAAATTTTCAAGAAAAAAATCACAAATTTATTTGAAAAACTTGCAAATTTGCAAGAAAAAAAATATTTATGCGCTTGGTGCTTCAAATGTATTTTATTCAGTGATACATTATTATAATGATTTACACCTCTGTCTTTGGCCCAGTGCCATTCTTCTTTCACACAATGAATGACATAAATCAAAATTAGGACACTGGATGCAAGTTAGGATAACTGGCATCAACTGGGGATTCTAAATTGTCCTTAGGTATGACTGTGAGAGTGAATGGTTGTCTGTCCCTCTGTGTTGGCCCTGTGATGGACTGGCGATCTGTCCAGGGTGTACCCTGCCTCTCGCCCAAAGATGCTGGGATAGGCTCCAGCCCCCCCCCCCACGACCCAAAAAAGATTAAGCGGAAGAAGATGGATGGATGGAAAAGTTTGAAACAGCTGATCAATTCCACCCTTGACCATCGTGGGATTGATCCCACCCCTGACCGTTGGTGACCCTTCTGTGTGGAGTTTGCATGTTCTCCCTGTGTCTGCATGGGTTTTCTCCGGGTACTCCGGTTTCCTCCCACAGGCCAAAGACATGCAGGTTAGGTTCATTAGCATCAACTGGGGATTCTAAACTGCCCTTAGGTAAGAATGCGAGAGTGAATGGTTGTCTGTCTCTCTGTGTTGGCCCTGCGATGGACTGGCGATCTGTCCAGGGTGTACCCTGCCTCTAGCCCAAGGATGCTGGGATAGGCTCCAGCTCCACGGAGTGAACCTGTGTATCAAGTTTGGTGGCTCTAGCTTTACTCGTTGTACAGTAATAAGGCATAGGGAATGTTAACGTTGACATTTGACCATTTTGACCCCAAACCCACAGTCTGAGGTCAGGATCCCAAGATGAACCTGTATACCAGGTTTGGTGGTCCTAGCTTTACTCGTTTTATGGTAATAGTAAGTTTAGCATTAACCATAGTGGGGGTCTCCAACCTTTTATATTCTGTGAGCTACTTTTCCATAATGAAGTTGCTGGAGAGCTACTCTTTTTTAGTCACATTTATTTAGCTGATTTCCATATATACACATACTGTGTATAATAACTTAAAACCACAAGCAAAAGCATGTTGTATTCTTAAATATTTATTTTAATATTTAAAAAGTGCCAATATGAAATATTTCTTACTGAGAAAATCAAAAGTACTTCAAAAATTATGAAATGGGACAATACTGTGTTAAAAAAGCAAATAATATACACTTGTAGGTGCATTTTCAAATTGTGAAACATAATATTCTTACTCACTCAAAAAAAAATGCTGTATTCCTGAATATTTTTAAACATTTTCAACAATACAGACATTCTAATATGGAACACTCAAATAAAATTCACCAGCAGGTGCGTGCTGTATTTCAGAAGGATGTGATCTCTTCTAAATGCACATCTGCTGTCACCTAAATCCAGCATCATCTTGTCACTTCAATGTGTTGAATAGTTTACATCAGTGAGAAGACTGGCCCTGCATGGATTCAGCCAGAGAGCTGCATGCAGGAGGATATCCACTGAGGTTCACTCTAATGCAGCCATTTAAATGTCCATCTGTCAGTCTGGTTCTGAACTTTGATTTAATGGCAGAAAATGCAGACTCGCGCACATATGGCGACCCAAACAAAGCAACCATTTTCACAGCAACCTGATGAAGTTTTTTTTTAATAATTTTCTGGCTGCACCAAACTCCAGAAATGCTCTGATTGCTTCTGGGATTTTAGCTGGACGTTATTTTGGAGGTTAATCACCTCCATCTCCACCTCCGCAGGATCAACACAGAAAAGTTCAGCCATCTGCCCTGACAGCTCACTGACGTCCACATCCAGGAAGGGGTTACAAATAAATGTCACACAGGGCTTCCGTTTCTCAAAGTCACAGAATCTGTCTGAAAACCGGAGGCACCTGTTCAGGCCCAGCTGTCTGACTGCATCCGCAGATAGCGCACACACCCTCCCCCGCAACAGTGTTCGCACCAAGCTGGACATCAGCAATAGCGGACCGAATCTCAGTCTTATTTATATGGTCCCAGAATAATGATTCCGCCACTGCGGTCATAGCCTCTTTAATTACACCGCCATCAGTGAAGGGCTTTTTGTGCTTGGCCAGGATGTGTGCCACTTTAAATGATGCCTCGGCCGAAGCGTTTGCCTTTTTAGTCGGTTTAGTGAACAGAGATTGTTGTTTTTGGAGCGTGGCTTTAAGCTCTTTTACCTTCTCATTATGGAGTCTGCTTCCCGCTGGAAAGTCTCGGGAGAAGTTGCTGTGAACTTTGGTGAAATGCCACTCCATGTTGCATCTTTTACCGACTGCCAGGCTCACACCACAGATCAGACACACACACTTGTCTTTCACATTTGTGGAACAGAAGTCCGTTTCCCAGTCTTCGTGAAAATAATAAGTTTTGGGCCTCTTATGAGCATGACTGAGCTCTCGTGCTGACATTATTGCTGGGCTAACCCGCTACCTGCCTGGCACCTGGCTGGTCAGCCTGCTCCCCCCACCCTGCTCCAATGACAGATAGCAAACCAGTGCAAATGTTTGACAGCTAGTTGACAAATAACCGTTTGATCTCGTGAGGGGGGCGGAACACATGTAATTTTGATTAGATGGTAATTTAGACCTGATTTACCAAGTGATGAATCAAATTTGTTTTGTTATATTATTAACCCCTTGGTGAGCTACTGGAAAGGACCTCGCTCGCGAGCAACGTGTTGGAGATACCTGCCATAGTGCAACTGGAATGTTAACTTTGACCTTTGACCCCTTGATCCAAAGCCCATAGTTAAGTCAGGGTGTAAGTTGTCCAAGATGTGTATTAGATACAACGGCTGTTAACGATTTGAAAAGTCTACATCATTTCTTTCAGTAGTTACTGTGTTTAGAAGATTTAGGGGAAAAACTGACCTCTGACCTTTGACCTCAGGGTCATCCGATGAGAGTGAAATTGAAATATGCACATCATCAGAGTATATCAAACCATGGTACCAAGTTTCAAAACATTTGGAGCAAAACTGTAGGAGGAGGTGATTTCATAAGGCAGTTACTGTCTGTGACGTGAGATGAAACAGGAGGTCATAGGTCAGGGGCTACAACTCCTGCAAAAATCATCAAAATACAAAATGTCATCACCAGACAAAGCAGAGCAATCCCAAACATCACCATCCACAGAACACCAACCCATCACACCTCCACACACAGGTCCGATCCATTGGCTCCAAGCAGACAGTGCTGTTTCTCCCGCCAAATCAAACCACCGTGCTGTGCCACCATCAAATGATCAGGCATTTTGCATATGGAAGTTACTTTATTTCATAAAGCCAAAGCTCCATAAAATGTTGTTTTATTCACCCAGTTTCTCCCATAGCACAGAGCTTGGTAACCTGTATCACTCTCAGCATTCCATAGGTGCAAATAAAGGGAGTTACGGGGGGGACATGTCTCTCCAATCTGGAAAAAAGAGAGACTTGTCCCCCCCAAATCACCACAATCCCTTCCATATCACTCTGATGCTAGGTATAAATGCATTTTTTCTTTAAGATTGGCAGCTTGTCTCTTAAATTTGGAACCTTTTCTCATTAATTTACTACATTTATTTGTAAATATACAACGTTTTTCCTTGTAAATTAATTGCTTTTTGCATCTTAAAATTGAAAGCTTTTCTCATAAATTTTTGACATTTTTTTTTTAAAATTGCAACGTTTTATACATTTTGAACTTTTTATCATAAATCCACTAGTTTTTACATCTCTGCATTTTTTTTTCTTGTAAATTCATAAATCTGCTGCTTTTTCTATTAAATTTGATTTTTTTGTAAATTTGCAACTTTTTCTTGTGAATTTGCTCCCCCTCATAAACTTGTGACTTTTTTCTTGTAAATTTACAACTTTTTCCCTATAGATGTACATTTGTTTCTTCATAAATTTGCTTGTTTTTAAATCTAGGCAAATCAAAAATTGATACCACCTTGGAAGCTGATGACATGTCCCACATTGTTCCACTTAACCATGATTTTTGTCCCACACTTGATTGATTAGGTCCTGGTCACCCTAGAATGAGTCTGGTGAGGGAGTTTAAGTGTGAACTCCCCTTGGATACCACTTGTTCGGCATCACCGCTTTCCCATTGGTTACAGTTGGCACTGGTTGCCAGGATTTACTGGTGGTATATTAGGGCCATCCTCAGATGTTGGTGTGGGAGATTATGAGCTCAAAGCCCTGCTTGGATGCCACCAGTTTGGCGTCACTGTACTCCCCTTGGTCACATCTGGAAAACCAAATTAACTGTCTTTGTGTCCTACATTGGTAAAGAATAAAAACTCTTCCTCTTTTTCCTCTTCTTCCTCTTCTTCTTCTTTCTCCTCTTCTTCTGAAACTTTTATTTTCTATGTTCACCTTTCGTATTCACTTTCAGCGTATAGCAATGCATTCCGGGTGCTAGATTCTGTACATTTTTCAAGCGATGGATGTTGAGTTGCCTGTTCTTCATTTGAAAAAAAAGTGCAAGCTGAGTTCACTTGGTGGAAGTGAGTTGGAGGAATGCTGGAGGAAACTCACCCTTGCCAATCTAAAATGAAGAGCCATTCAGCAACTAGCAGCTCCTCAAATGTTTTTGCAGTTTTGTTGTCAACATATAACCGAAAGTTTGCAAGAAAAATGGATTAAAGCTTGGATCTTCTTCTACTTCTCTTCTTCTTTTGGTTTTTCCCTTTAAGGGTTGCCACAGTGGCTTGTCTGCCTCCTTCTGTTCTTCACCTTTCTTGTACACTGTCCATTGCTTTGGATGATTTACCCCAGGTATTTAAACTCATCTACCTTCATTACCTCTACTCCTTGCATCTTGACCATTACACCTGCCTCCCTCTCATTCATACATGTGTGTACATGTATTCTGTCTGCTTTGACTGATTTTCATTCCTCCTCTCTCCAGGGCATACCTCACCCTCTCCATGTTCTCTTCCACCTGCTCCCTACTCTCACTGCAGAGCACAGCATTGTCAAGACTTAAATACATCTCTGTGCGATTGTAGAAAGCAATACAAGGCCTGCCAGTCATTTATATTCACATTTTAGAAACTCTTACCAAACATTCAACACAGATGTTGCAATCTTGTGTATTAGATGAAGCTGCAGTCAACAAGGACTGCTGTTTTACCCATCTTCCAGGAGCAATTGTCTTTAACTGTTATTAAATTAAGGTGATTTGAACTGACTTAGAAAAAATGTAATTCTTTCAGAGTTAGAGCATGGACACACATGCTCTCTCTCTCACACACATGGAAATACACACTGTGAGAGAGCGAAAGATCCCAGAGTTACCTAACTGCTAAACACTGAAGAGAGGAGAGTGAATTTGGAGTGACATCCCAGTTATTGCTCTTGACATTTGTGCATCGTCCAGGCGCATATGTGCAGTAAAAGCCACACCTAGGGGAGGTTGTGTGTGTGTGTTTGTGTGTGCACGCGTGTGTATGCCGATGAGCTAAGCGCAGCTGAGGACAGACAGTCAATGAATAATAAAGTGTGTCAATCCTGACCTATGCGGTCACTCTCCCTTGTCTGACCGCCGCCCCAGTCTCTTCTCTGTCACACATCCGCTTGTGCACACACACATACACACACACACACACACGAGCATGAACGCACACACAGAGAAAAAGCCTCCTGCATGAGCTAACTTTAGAAATATTGCCTTTGTTTTCCCAGCTTTAACATACAGCAGCTATTGAACTGTGAAAGCGAATTGGACAGGGATCAACCATATAATATAGTTTTGACAACCTTTGAAGCGCATCCGCTCTGCCCTTGCGCTTCTGCTTATTGCCCCTGAGCCCTTTTCTCCTCTGCGCAGGCATTCCGTGGCATTTACAAGGTACAGTGGGCAGCAAAACACACATGACAAACAAGCAGGCATACAGTGGTGTGAAAAAGTGTTTGCCCCCTTCCTGATTTCTCATTTTTTGTATGTTTGTCACTCTTAAATGTTTTAGATCATCAAACAAATTTAAATATTAGACAAAGATAACACAAGATAACAATTCAAATAGCCCCAGCGTCCTCCACTCATCAGGAGATCGTTGACTACTCCATGCTCGCCTCCAGATGCGTGTGCAGCCAGTACCTCTCCTCCAACAAACCTAAAAGAGAGAAGTAACATTTACTCTGCGGTTTATCCCCTTTTTGCTTTTCCAGGACTTCTCCGGGCGGATTGTGGACCCCAACCCCGACGAATTGGATTCCCACTCTGCGGAGGCTTAACCTGGACCCTCTCACCCTTTCTCCCCATAAGTGCGCTTACAAGCGTTCCCTGACCTGTTCTCCCTTTTCCCCCAAGCGCTTCACTCTCATCCTTTAAGCATTCACCTGTCCTGCTGCGACACTGAGAGATCCAGCCACCCTGTACACCACCCTGCTTCGTGACACTGCCTGGTTGTCAGACCTCTTGCTGCTGCTCATTACCCTGCACCATTTAATAAATTTATTGTTAACACGCCACCTGTTCTCTCTGTTGCCTGCTTTTCGGACAGTTATTATTGAATCATGTCATTAGCAAGGGTAGGCCAAACCCTGCTATGTTATCTGCCCCACTCAACTCTGATCCTGTCATTCCAGGGGTTGAACCAACAACCCTCCAGTCACCAGTCCACATCCCTAACTACTAGGCCATCTCTGCCCAAATTTTTAACATTCACGTGGATGCTATTTAATTCTTATTATTTTATTTAATGGTTCAATATATTTCTGTTCATCTAGACAATGACCCAGGCTTATCTTTTATTATTGTTGGGAGACAGATTTTTTCCTCCCATTTTCAAAGGTTTGCACACCTCCCCATTATAAAAACATGGGCCTCCACACACAATCTTGCTCCCAAAAAGCTAAAAATGATCCTGGTAAAGAAGAATGGGCCTCATTTACCAACATTGTCTTATGAATTTTCCTAAATTATCTGTGATCAAGATTCCCAAATACCACTGTCTTTGTGAACTAAAAGCAAGTAAATTTCTAAAAAACAAGCCTGTTATGACCCGAGCATCGGTTCTGATCGCGGTCGGGCTAAGCTATGTCTCGCTGCCGGCCTTGACAGCTGCGGGCGGTATTCTGGCCTCTCCGGGCTCTTATTGTGAAAGTGCTCGGTGGGGCTTCCGCCTGTCAACGGTCGGTCAGCTGTGTGTCATCATTGTCATTAGTACCTTGTCAATTTAAGCCCAGCACTGGCGTCGGTAGGACGCAGCAGTGTCTGGTCGCCAACCTGGTCGCTTAACTGGTTATTAACCTGATCTCTTACCTGTTCACCCACCGTCACGTTGCGGATGCCTGGACTGTTATCACACCTCGGCTGCCTAGGGCTTGATCGTCTTTCACCGGTACCAGTAAGTGTGCTACATTAGCCTTATTCCTCCCGGTGTGAATTGTTCTGTAAGTCCCTGCCTTAGCAGCCTGCGTGTTATTATTACCAAGCCTGTCTGTGTGTGACTGTCTCCTGCTCTGGACCTACAGTGTGCTGTATAGCCCTATCCCTCCTGTTATGTGAAGACTCCTGTCATTATCTCAGCAGCTTGTGTTAACACCTTTTTCACCGTAAATAAACTCACTGAAAAACTCACTGGTGACTCTGTGTGCGTCTTATGCTGGCTCGTGAGGGCCAGCACATGACAAAGCCCTTAAAGCATGAGACTGAAGTACCATGTGCAGACACAAAAGGTAGTTGAAGTTCAGTAGGAAGGGAAATCGGAAAAAAAAAATTCATACTAATTCATCTTCTTCCGCTTAATCATTTTCGGGTTGCGGTGGGGTGGGGGGTGGGGGCTGGATCCTATCCCAGCATCTTTGGGCGAGAGGCAGGGTACACCCTGGACAGATCACCAGTCCATCGCAGGACCAACACAGAGAGACAGACAACCATTCACTCTCACAGTCATACCTAAGGACAATTTAGAATCCCCAGTTTGATTCCAATTAACCTAACTTGCATGTTTTTGGCATGTGGGAGGAAACCGGAGAAATCCCGGAGTAAACCCACGCAGACACGGGGAGAACATGCAAACTCCTCACAGATCACTGTTGGTGGGGGGCTGGGATCGAACCCAGGATCCCCCGGCCGCGCCGCCCATTCCCAAATTAAAATGCCAGTATGCCTTATCTCTGAAGCGGAAGAAGTAAACTAGAAATAAGGAGTATTACTTTGGGGTGCCTAGATTTAACAATCACACACAAAATAAGGCAAAATCCTCCATGGGGATGTATCCTCCTCTCCATGGATTGCCACCTTATTGTGGTGGAGCAGTTTTATGATGATCAGAGCTATGTTGTTGTGGGCAATATGACCCTGGTACTATCTCTTATGAGACAAATTGGTCCTGGGTGAAGGGCAAGACTAAGAGTGGTCCAGTGGATCCTGATGAAAATGTCACAACAAGGACCCAGGGAACCCAAAGGAACCACATGGCTCCATCCTCCAGCGGGCTCACCACCCGCAGGAGGGATCATGATGCTATGTGAACAGGGCAGCAGTCTGTACTTGGACTGCTGCCCTCATAAGCCGGACCCCTGGATAAATGGTATAAGATGGATGGGATGCAACGTGTCCTGTAGCAGCAGTAAATGCACCACTGTATGAGCAGGACTGGGGTGCAGAAACCCTGCTTTTAGCCTTAGGGTGACACTGATGGCATGTTTCCCAATTTATCTGAACTGAACTGTTCATTTATTTGAAGTGGCCACAAGATGGCAAAACTTAACACTGAAGTCATTATAAATTACAAAAATGTCATTGTAATTTAAATAATATATCTGTGTGATCTGTGTGGAGTTTGCATGTTCTCCCTGTGTCTGTGTGGGTTTATGCGGGAATTTCTCCTGTTTCCTCCCTCATGCCAAAAACATGCAAGTTAGGTTAATTGGCATCAAACTGGGGATTCTAAATTGTCCTTAGGTATGACTGTGAGAGTGAATGGTGGTCTGTCTCTCTGTGTTGGCCCTGCGATGGACTGGCGATCTGTCCAGGGTGTACCCTGCCTCTCGCCCAAAGATGCTGGGATAGGCTCCAGCCCCCCCCCCCCCCCGCGACCCGAAAAGAATTAAGCGGAAGAAGATGGATGGATATTATATAATTGTTTATAAGAAGAAAATGCAACAAGCACTTATTTTGCTTAATTAAGTCATTACGAGTGCCCTTGAATGTTTGTAGATTTTGTAGATTTTGTTCTTTGCTCAGAGCAAATCCGACTTTAGAAAATTCTGGTGAATGCCACAATCTTTGTAAAATGTTCCTAAGTAGGACTTAAAAAGGAATTTCTTTGTAAAAGCATTTGGTGAATGAGGCCCAGTGTGTGGCTGGTGCCCATCAGTAGACGCAATGTACTGACAGTGTAATCAAATAAAGCTTGTAGATACTCAGGCTGACTCTTTTCCTGCATGAGAATTAGGGCGTCTTCTTCTAAAACCTGTGCAGCTGGCTGACGAGGAAAGAAAACCAAAACAAAAGAGAGGGACTCAACAAAGTGTAAAGATATTTATTCACCATTATATAAAACAACTTTAATGTTTTCCTCTATTTCTTAAACACTCCTGACAAGAATGATTATAAAAACAGGTGATGAATCTGTTTGAAATGACATACATTCAAATGTGTTTTTAACAACAGCAAATCAGGTGCAGTAACTTTACTATAAATACTGTATATATAAATAAACTGGCCCGTCAACATAATAATAGGAGTTAGTAGGAGTTTTTTCTTGTAATTTTGTCAGGGTGTTTTTTCTGTGAATTGGCACCTTTTATTCAGGTCAATTTGCAGCTTTTTTTTAAAGTAATTTTTGAATCCTTATTTGTGTAAATTGGTTTAATCACCACATCATCAAATTGAATTTCTAGCTTTATGCACAAAAAAATGTATAACTTTAGTCACCTAAATTTGTAGCCTTATCTGTATTGACAAGTTTTCTCCCACAGAGTTGTGGTTTGTGGACTTTAATTGACATTTAAATGAGCCAGTGGGCAAGCTAGAAGCAGGAGGAACTAACCAATGAGGAAGCAGGAGGCGGGAATATATTCAGACGGGTCTTTTTCTGGGGAATCATTAGGGCTTGAGAAAAATATTACGTATTTTTATTTTTACCCCCCCCCCCGCCTTTTATGAGGTGAGTGTTTAATCCTCAAATTATACATCTTAATGTCTGAAAAAATGTGATAAAAGAAATCCTCACTCTAGTTGCTCCCGTTTTCTTTATTAAAAATGCTAGCTAGCTCCTTAAGCTAACAGAGCTAAAAGTACTGTAAACTGATATTGGCTAGAAATATTTTGCAGAAATTTTTATCAAGAGTATTAACAGTGAACCAAAACTCCCTACAAAGTTCTCTGTCTAATAATTATGTTTCTTTTTAAGACATTTTCAGCTACATCTAGTCTGAAGGCGTTGTAAAGTAATGGTTAAAACAGCTGGTGATATCTGTGGCGGCATGGAATAATAAGGAGCGAGCTGAGAGTTTTTGAGGGTGTTTATTATTATTCATCCCGCTATCATAGAACTCACTCCAGCCCTGTGCAGGCGGGCTGGAGCGGGTCCTCAGGCTCTCGTGAGGAGACACAGAATGCGTGTCGTCAGATGAGCAGTCAGAGAGAGAGTGAACATGAATTTCAGTCAGCTTATATACCCAGTTACAGACAATACATGAAAGGCACACTAGCATCACAGAACAGGAAGCATGAACACCTGCATTTGAGTCACACATATCAAAGCAGATTACTGGCAGGAAGAAGCTAGACAAAAGAGAGGCTGCCTATTGATATCAGTCATTGTTCTGCTAATTGCTCCAGCTGTGCGCTCTGCTAGTCTGTAGGCTGTGGGGGGTGACCCCACAATATCTGTCTTATTTTTTTTTTTAAATCCTCATTCAGAATTTAAACCGGAATTAGTTATTCAGAACACAGACTCAACTCTAAAGTCTAAAGTCCATCTCTCACATGTCTTAAAATGTGAGTAAAACTACTTGCAAACATAATTTTTACTCTTTAATACCTGAAAATACCCCGGTGAGATATTTGGGAGACTATTTATTAGGATGTGTTGGCACAGAGTTTTCAAGGCCATAAATTACACAAAGTCTTCATAGAAAGGGGCATTAGAATACACCAGTTTAGGAAGGAATATTTTTGGTAAATTTTCAGCTTTATTTGATTTATTCAGAGATCATTTTCCACATATTTTGTTTAAATTTTTTTTTCTTGTAAATGTGAATTCCCCCCCCCCCCCACATAGAATTACCCAAGTTTTTAAACACATTTTTAAGACATTATTACAATGTTATTTTTTTTCTCAAATTTTGGAAAGATTGTTCACATTTTGTGAATATCAGGTCAGAGTTTTATTAAGGGGCTGTGGCACCTGGGGAGAGCCTGATTATGTACCATCTCAGACAGGAGACTGTGTGAACAAAGAGCAGGGGTTTCCTAGTGAGATAACAGTGAGGTGTTAAAGATGAGGGGGTTGAATGTGATGTGACGCAAAGGTCATCTTTTGTGTGTTAGAAAATGCTGGAAGAATGCCATGATATTTAAGAGAGGAGTTTCTGCTGGAATGTCATTCTGTCTATGCTTGAGATGTGAGAGTGTGTAATAAATCGTCTGAGACAAATCTGCCTCTTCATTTACACGCTCCACACTGGTGACCCAAGACGTATCATGGAACACGAGACAAGATCCCCGGAGCCGACCGTGACGGGAACCTCCAGCCACGCATGTGCGGTTGCAGTCAAGCTACCGGATTTTTGGCAGCACAACCCGCGCTCCTGGTTCCACCTCATCGAGGCGCAGTTCGCCCTCCGGGGAATAACGGCAGATGACACCAAATTTTACTACGTGGTCACAGTGCTCGACGCCAGCACAGCTCAGCACGTAGCAAGCCTGCTCGATCAGCCACCAACCGGCAACAGATACGAGGCGCTCAAGGCTGCGCTCATCCAGTGCTACACACTCTCAGACGGTGAGAGAGCAGAGAGGCTTCTGACGCGGACTGAGTTAGGAGATGGTTCGACCATAGACCTCATGGAGAAGACGCTGGCGTTAAGGGGCACGGACGACGACAATTTTCTGTTTGCCCACCTCTTCCTCCGAAACCTTCCGACAGTGGCGAGAGCGGCCCTGGCCAATTCGCCGTTGCTGGCCGCGCGGGACTTCCGTGCGCTAGCCCAGGAGGCAGACCGGATCATCATCGCCACCAGGGCGTTCACAGTCATCGCGGCAGCGGCGGAGCCCAGCGAGACGACCAGAGGAGGCAAGGAGCCACTGACGGCAGCAGCAGCAGGGGCCAAGGAGCGCGAGGGAGACACGCTTTGTTTCTACCACCGCCGCTTCGGAGAGAAGGCACGCAGATGTACGCCACCATGCCAGTTCAAGCGCTCAGGAAACACCAAGACTGGGGGTCGGTAGCAGCTGCGACCCTCGGGGAGGAAAACAAGCTGCTCTACCTGACGGATGCACGCTCGGGGAGGCATTTCCTCGTGGACACTGGAGCCCAGAAGAGCTTCATCCGGCCGACCTACGCTGACCGGCTGGCAAGATCTAGCAGCCCCGAGATGTTGGCAGCAAACGGTTCGGACATTAAGACCTTCGGTGAGAGGACTCTGCTCTTATCTCTACACGGCCGTACATATCAGTTGACTTTTGTCATAGCAGCACTGGATTACCATATACTGGGGGCTGATTTTCTGTGTGCACATGGTTTACTGGTTGATGTTGCTAACAGGCGCCTAGTTAATGCACTGTCCTTTGACTCTCTTCCCTGTATAGCTCGAGTGACCCGGCCAACAGCACAAGCCAACGTCACAGCTACAGGCGGTAAGTTCCACACACTGCTCACTCAGTTCCCAGCACTCACGGTCCCGACATTTTCGGCGGCCATCGCTAAACACGGGGTGGAGCATTTTATCACCACCACTGGGCCGCCCGTTTTTGCACGACCTCGGCGCTTGGACGCAGCTAAACTGGCCATAGCGCGCGAGGAGTTCGCCAACCTGGAAAGGTTAGGCATCATCAGGCGCTCAAACAGCCCTTGGGCATCCCCGCTACACATGGTCCCTAAGGCTGAGGGATCGTGGCGGCTGTGCGGTGATTTCCGCAGGTTGAACAACGCCACGGCACATGACCGTTACCCGATTCCCCACATACAGGATTTTTCCGTTCACCTCGCCGGGGCACGCATTTTTTCCAAAATAGACCTGGTCCGTGGTTACCGCCAGGTCCCAGTGCGCGCTGAGGACGTACCTAAAACAGCGGTAATAACTCTGTTCGGTCTATTCGAGTTCCTGCGCATGCCTTTTGGGTTAAAAGGAGCGGCACAGACGTTCCAGCGCATGATGGATGCAGTGCTGCGCGATCTCCCGTTCGTGTTCGTCTACTTGGATGATATCCTGGTAGCCAGCACGTCCGAAGACGAACATGAAACCCACCTCATGACAGTTTTCCGGAGGTTGGAGGAGCACGGCTTAATAATCAACCCGGCAAAATGCCAGTTTGGCGTAACGGAGATTGATTTTTTTGGGGCACCACATCTCTCCGGAAGGCGCGGTCCCGCTGCCCGACAAGGTGCGCGCCGTGGCGGATTTTCCCCGGCCTCAAACGGTCAGGGCGCTACAAGAATTTTTGGGAATGCTGAACTTTTATAACCGTTTCCTTCCCTGCGCAGCTCATGCAACCATTATACGCTGCGCTCAAAAAACAGAAACCCGCGGATAGGGTTGACTGGACCCCGGAGCGAGAGCGGGCGTTCTCGGAAGTTAAAGCAGCCCTGGCAAACGCCGCATTACTGACTCATCCAGACTCGGCGGCCCGCATAGCGCTCACCACTGACGCTTCAGATGTGGCCACAGGGGCTGTCATGGAGCAGCGCGTCGCCGGGGCTTGGCAGCCGCTCGCCTTTTTCAGCAGGACTTTGCGCGACAGTGAACGTAAATACAGCGCGTTCGACAGGGAGTTGCTGCCTCTCCACCTGGCCATTCGCCACTTCCAGTTCTGGCTGGAAGGGCGCAGTTTCACCGCGTTCGTGGACCACAAGCCGCTAACATTCGCGATGGCCAAGGTTTCAGAACCGTGGTCGGGCCGGCAGCAGAGACAGCTGGCCGCGATCTCAGAGTTTACTACCGATATTCAGCATGTGTCGGGTAAACTGAATGTAGTGGCGGACTGCCTCTCACGTGCTGTGGCGGCCCCGATCTGCGTGGGGACAGATTACGCAGCCATGGCCGCGGAGCAAATTAGCGATGCGGACGTGCGCGCGCTCCAGTCTGGACCAACAGGGTCAAGGCTGGAGAACAGGGTGCTGCAAGACGGCATGCCCCCCGTAATCTGCGATGTCTCCACGGGTCGCCCGCGTCCCGTGGTCCCGGCTGCGTGGCGCCGCCACGTGTTTGAGTCGGTTCACTCTTTGGCGCACCCAGGAGTGCGTGCGTTGGTCAAACTGGTAGGAGAGAAATTTGTGTGGCCGAGCCTTTGCAAACAAGTGAAAGAGTGGGCTGCAGCCTGCGTGGCGTGCCAACAAGCCAAAGTACACAGATACACGAAGTCTCCCTTGGAGCCGTTTTGTATTCCGGCTAAGAGGTTCGACCATGTTCACGTGGACCTCATGGGCCCCCTCCCGCCATCACAGGGGTGCACGCACCTCCTGACTATGGTGGACCGCACCACGCGCTGGCCAGAAGCGGTTCCGCTGGCGGCAACCACGTCCGAGGAGGTGGCGCGCGCTTTTTTAACAGCATGGGTGGCGCGTTTTGGAGTTCCGTCGGACATTACGTCCGACAGGGGCCCTCAATTTGTTTCCGAACTCTGGTCCGCGATGGCCCGCAGCCTGGGTATTACAATTCACCGTACAACTGCATACAACCCACAGGCTAATGGGTTATTCGAGCGTTTTCATAGATCATTGAAAGCGGCATTCAGGGCTTCATTGACGGATGCAAATTGGGTAGACAGGCTACCGTGGGTGTTATTGGGGTTGCGCTCCGCGCCTAAAGAGGATCTGGAAGCTTCCCCGGCTGAACTCGTTTTTGCGCAGCCACTTTGGCTACCCGGGGAATTTCTGCCAGATAATCCCGTGCCGGGCAGCTGCCCGTCTCAGCTTTTGCAGCATAGCGCAGACACAGGCACGATGCCGGGCCCTGCCCACCACAGTTTTCTGTGCGTTTTTGTGCCTAAAACTTTGAAGAACGCGGAGTTCGTGTTTGTCAGACACGACGCCCACCGCCCTCCACTGCGCCCACCCTATGATGGACTGTTCAGAGTGCTGGAAGCAGGGGATAAACATTTTTTGTTAGACTTGGGGGGTAGGAGGGAAAAAATTGGCATAGACAGACTCAAACCCGCTTTCGTTGTGGCGGACGAGCAGGTGCTGTTGGCGAGGGCCCCTCGGCGTGGAAGACCCCCACGGAGAGCTCCCCAGGGAAACGATTTACCAGAGCAGCCACACGGACAGACAGAAGTGTTTTTCCCCCAAACAACAACCCCCCATAGGCACGGCAGCGCCATCGAGGCGGGGAATTCCGGTTACAGCAGATACGGGAGAAGACTGAAGCCCAAGCAGCATGTGGACTGATGTTTAATTGTTCGATCACGGCATGTGGACTGTTATCCTATTGTCCTATCTAAGATGCTGGGGGGGGGGGGGTGATGTGGCACCTGGGGAGAGCCTGATTATGTACCATCTCAGACAGGAGACTGTGTGAACAAAGAGCAGGGATTTCCTAGTGAGATAACAGTGAGGTGTTAAGGATGAGGGGGTTGAATGTGATGTGACGCAAAGGTCATCTTTTGTGTGTTAGAAAATGCTGGAAGAATGCCATGATATTTAAGAGAGGAGTTTCTGCTGGGATGTCATTCTGTCTATGCTTGAGATGTGAGAGTGTGTAATAAATCGTCTGAGACAAATCTGCCTCTTCATTTACACGCTCCACAGGGCCTTAAAAAGTTCTAAAAGTCTTGAATATTAATCTTAAACCTTATACTTACAGATACCATGTGGTTAGTTGTTAATGCTAATTCATGCTAGTTGAAAAACCAATGCTACTGCTCGAACTAGCAAAAACTTAACAGTAGCTTACGCAGGCAGCTTTTATGTTGAATTTATATGCATTACAGGTTTTCATTTCATATTGCAACATCCAAATTTTTTTTTTTTTTATTGTGCAGTAAGTAAATGCATCTTGATTCAGGGCACATTTTGATAATTTCATGTGTTTATAAAGATTGTTTTCGACTTTTATTAGCTAGGTTTTTTTTTTTACTTCTGGAGGACTATAGAAACGGGTTTATCTGCTGTACTGTTAGTGTTTGTTTTGTGGAACAAACTTCTCCTCTTGTTGTTGTTGGATCAGCTTTGAGTAATTTGCCCAAATCTTGGTGTGCATGTGTGCAAGCATGGGTGTGTAATGTGAAGTGAAGTGAAGGAAGTGACTGGAGAAAGAGGTGGAGTGGCGAGAGAGAGAGAGAAGTGACACAAATCAATGTGAACACCCAGACCACCAGCAGCAGCAGCAGCCTCCCTCGACCTCCATCACCCCTCTGCCTTTTCCCTGAGAAAGACCAGAAAAGAACAAGAGCGTTACAGGGAAGATGAGACTCCTCAGCACCGCAGCATCTGGTAAGTCACTACTGAGAAGAAAAAAAAAAAAATAAAAGCCCTCCCACCGTTTACAAGTTGCAGAAGCGATGGCAATAAGAGCAGGTTGACAGCATGACTCCGTGTTCCGAAGCAGAGTGCAAAGCGGAGCAGTGTAGACAGTCAGGGCTGAGCGCCTTTTTGTGCTTTTTCCTTTACACTTGCTCCTCTTCGCTGCTTCTGTCACCGCTGCTACGGCTGCAGCTACAGCACAGAGAAAACAACACTGAGTGAGTGTGAGAGAGAGAGAGAGAGAGAGAGAGCTGCTGCTGGTCCTCCTCCAGTCATACGTTTTAAAGCCTGTCGGGGATTAGGGATTGGATTGTGGGAGGCTTTTTTCCGCCAATCACCGCCCTGGCTCCCGAAAGGCAGGAGAGACATGGTGGATGAACAGAGGAGAGAGAGGGAAAGATAATGTAGTCATAACTACTGTATGTAGATTGTTAGAGAGATGACAATGATGTATTGATGTTTGTATACTGTGGGCGTTTCATTTTTTTCTGTGACGTATTGGTGTTGCTATAGCTTGGTTATGTGGGTTTAATAGAGTGGCTTTACTGTCTTTGATTTAGGACAGGATTTTTTTTATTGATTTGTTTTTGAATATTAAATGAATTACATCTGGGTGTGTCATTGTTGATGTTCAGTGAAAATGTTCAGTTTACCTTTGAACTTGTTTTTTTTTTTTGTTAAAGGTATCTGTTTTATCATGAAAATCTATATTGGAGTTTGGTTTTAGTGTGAGGTAAAGTGCGGTGCTGCTCTAAGGGTGGTTTCACACCTAAATTAGTTTACTTTGCTCCGAATCAGTTGATTAGTTTGTTACTTTGTATCATTTTCTCTTTGGTTCAGTTCCCTTTCACACAGGCAGAAATTCAAGCAGCCCAAATTGCATCATGTTAAATCCTGCGAGACTTGTGTCATAACGTTCTCTGTTTTTATTGGTCAGATTTTTTTGGTGTGAGAACAGGAAAGGTAAATACAAGAAGTAGGATGACTTCTGTGCATTTATGGTAAATGGTGTTCACTTATATAGCGCCTTTTCTCATCTCTAGATGACCAAAGCGCTTTACAGATCCTGTTATCCACCCATTCACGCACACATTCACACACTGATGACGGCAGAGCTGCCATACACACACAGGCGCTAGCGGGGGTTCAGTGTCTTGCTCAAGGACACTTCGACATGCAGAATGCAGACAGTGGGAATCGAACCCATGACCCTCCGATCAGTAGTCGGTCACACTACACCTGCGACACTACACCTGCGCCACAGCCGCCCCTTTTCTCCCCATAAATTTATGCATTTATGGGGAGAAAATAATACAATGGAGCGTAATCTATGGGGGGTTTTCATCGCCCTGATTATCATTCATTACATTACGTGCATTATACCACTTTCGCCAAATCGTAGAGTTTGAAAATGAAGTGCGGATACAGATGGAAAATAACATGTTAATGCATTGGAGTCGGCGAAGGCACGTACTGTATCAAGACAGTGTTCATTAATCCTCCAGAACTGTCACATGCTCAGCTATGCTCATAAAATGTTTTACCCTTTGCCGCTGGTCCTATTTTAGTGCGCTCCCTTTCTCACCTGGAGGACGGCACCAAAGTTCGCTATTTGATTCAAATCGAGACCATCTCTTTTCGGCGGTCTCGATACGGTTGCTTTGGTGCGCACCTGAGTGCGATTACCATGTTCTCACCAAACAAAACAAACCACACTAATGGAGAAAATGAACTCGAGCTCGATTGAAACAAACTAAAACCTGTAGGTGTGAAAGCACGCTAAAAGAACTTGATACATGCAGTTTCCCTAAAGTTTGTTGCAGGATGATGTGTATTGCTTTGTTGGTAACTATAAAAACATCATTGGACACTGCTGACTTTCAGATCTAAACTTGCACTAATGACTGATGATGTTTTGTTGTCTTGAAGTGGACATGTGATGAAAATGTTGCTTTTTCAGTTCTTTTGAACATCTATTTGGGTATCTGGAGTGGCTGCCAACAGAAAAAACTCCCTGACACCCTACCCTGTCAGTTTGTTAGGGTTTTGCTTGGTCTCAGTACCCCTCCTTAAATGACTGGTTTTGATTTGGCTCTGGTGGTGAAGGGAGAACTGGTCCCATCCATCCATCTTCTTCCGCTTAATCCTTTTCAGGTCCCTCACTGGAAATACTTTGTCTACACAGCTAAATCTCCACCCATTTTAATGGTGTTGGGAATATCCCTGTGAGCATCTAAACCCACAGAGTGACAGTGCCATCCCAGAGTTAGCTAAGCTTTAGGGCCATGCTATATGTTTTGCTCACCCTGCTGTTTCAGTAATCCACACTCAATTGTATATATCTCCTCATTCTGGCCTGTTTTGTTAACTTTTTTTTTTTTTTTCCACAATATCTTTATTGAACCTTTTTTTTTTTTTAACAAACATGATACAAACAATCAAACACTAACACTAAAGTACTACAAAAAAAAAAATGCACTAAAAACACCAACAACCACCAACAAAATCAAGTCTTCAACAATGCTCCTCTGTTTAGTCTAGACAATCCAATACATAAGTATACATATTATGTTCACCAGTTTGGAATTTACAAGGTCCACACACATCATTCACCTTCTTCTTCAAGAGTTATGTTTAAATTTTTTACATAATCAATAAAAGGTCTCCATATATTCTCAAACACAATTTCCTTTGATTTCAGTATATATGTTATTCTTTCTAATGGAAGGTTTGTTAACATCTGTCTTAGCCACTGAGTCACATCTGGTCTATGAGTCTTTTTCCATAATAGTGCAATACATTTTTTGGCATTAAGCAAACTGAGGTCTATGAATGTTCTTTCACTTTTATTAAAATTATGCTTTTCTGGGTACAGACCCAACAAAAACAGTTTAGGATTCAATATGATTTGTTTTGAGATTATTTTTTCAATTGTTACCCTCACCTCTTCCCAAAACATTCTTATTAATCTACATTCCCATAAACAATGAAATAGGGTTCCTTTACTTTCCATGCATTTTGTGCATGTATCTGGTATATTTTTGTTATATCTATTTAACTCCTCCGGTGTAACATACATCCGCATTAACCATTTGAAATGTATCAATTTAAGGCGTGCATTTATTGATTTGGTTTGAGCTTCTGTACAAGCCAATTCCCATTGTTCCTCTGAAATTTCAATTTGCAGATCTTCTTTCCAGTAGTTTAATCTTTTCAGTGAATTTTCACTTGAAGATAGTGTCAATGAGTTATAAAACTCTGAAATAATACCCTTTCTTTTACTATCTTTCATCATCATTTTTTCCAAGGATGAATAGATAGGTCGAGTGAGAGCTTTATTTTGATTTGATCGAATAAAGTTTCTAAGTTGAAGATATTTTAAAAAATGTGTTCTATTGAGATTAAATTTGATCCTCAGCTCTTCAAAAGACATTATGTTGTCTGCACATGGCAAATATAAATCCTGAATCTTTTGTATCCCTTTTAAATTCCATACTTTAAATACAGCGTCCGCTCTCCCTGGTTTAAAATATTGATTACCCCATATTGGACTAAATTGTGACAATAACTGTGGTTCTTTTAAATAGTTTTTAGCTTCACACCATATTTTGATCATATGCTTTACAAATGGATTTTTAACTTGTTTTTGTAATTTTTTTGCCGAATCTGAGTATATGAATATGGGAAGAGGTAAAGGTAAATTGTATGATTCCATTTCAGTCCAGTGAGGGAGATCATTTGATGAAAAATAATATGTCATAGACCTCAGTTGTGCCGACCAATAATACAACATAAAATTTGGACATTTCAGACCTCCACGATCAAATGGTAAATATAATAAAGACAAACGTAATCTAGCCCTCCTGTTGTTCCATATAAATTCCACTAACTTTTTTTTTATTCTTGAGAATAGATCTAAAGGTGGTGATAAGGGAATGTATTGAAATAAATAAAGTATTTTAGGTAAAATATTACTTTTAAGTATATTGATTCTCCCGATCATCGACATTGGTAGTGACATCCATCTCTGAGTTAACTCATTGATATCTGACATTAAGGCTTCATAGTTGACACTGGCGACTGATTCTAGCTTAGGCATAATTTGGATTCCTAAATATTTAAACTGATTTACAACATTGAATTGATTTACCTCAGGGGCTGGGTAATTTCTCTGGGTCTCATTTAGCATTAATATTGAAGATTTAGTTTTATTTATTTTATATCCTGATATTTCCCCAAAATTCTTTATTAAATTCAACAAGGTTGGAATTGATTTTTTTAGATTCGACATAAACAAAATTATATCATCGGCGTACAGGGAGATTTTATGTTCTGTTGGTCCAACTTTAATTCCATATATTTGTGAATGTAAACGTATCGCTATCGCTAAAGGTTCAATTGCCATAGTAAACAGTAAAGGTGAAAGTGGACAGCCTTGTCGACATCCTCTATTGATTTTTATTGGTTTTGAAATATTGTTATTTGTTAGGATTTCTGCTGTAGCATTATTGTATATTATTTGAACCCATTTTATGAAATTATTTCCAAGTCCAAACCTTTGTAGGACTTCAAAAAGAAAGGGCCATTCAACTCTATCAAAGGCCTTTTCGGCGTCCAATGATAGGAGAGCTGTATCCGGTGCTTCTTTATTAAAATAAATAATATTAAATAGTCTTCTTACATTATGGAAGCCTTGTCTACCCTTTATAAAGCCATTCTGATCTCGATTAATAATATTTGGTAAAATTTCTTGTATTCGTCTTGCTAAAATTTTACAGATTATCTTAAGGTCGGCGTTTAATAGGCTTATTGGTCTCATATTTTCACATTTATTAGAGGGCTTACCTGGTTTTGGCAGCAGTATAATTAAGGCATTATTTATGTATGATGGTAAATTATTATTTTGAAATGCTTCTAAAACCATTTCCAAAAAAGGTTTTATTAATTTATTCTTAAATTTTTTATAAAGGTCAACTGGAAGACCATCTGGTCCTGCACTTTTTCCTGATTTCATATTATCAATGGCTAGCCCAACTTCTTCTTGACTAATTTTAGACTCCAATATCTCCCTGTTTTCATTTGGAATACACGGTATAGATAGTTCGTTCAAAAACCCATTTAGTTTTGTTAAATCAGGTTCATTTTTGGTATCATATAATTTTTCATAGTAATCTCTAAAGGCTCTATTAATTTCTAAAGGATCTATAACTACCTGTCCGTTACTTATAATACTGGTTATTGGTGTTTTAATTTCCAATTGTTTAATCTGCCATGCTAATAATTTTCCTGATTTTTCACCTTGTTCATAAAAAGATTGTTTCAATCTTAGAAGACTCGAGGCAGCTCTATTCGCTGATTTTTTGTCGTATTCAGCTCTCAAAATCAGTAATTCATTCTCCAACCTTGGATCTCTTCCTGCATACACTTTTTCCTGAAGACTTTTTATTTTATGTTCCAATTTAGCTCTTTCCTCTCGAGTCTTCTTAGATTTTGATCCTGTATAACTAATAATATGTCCCCTAATAAAAGCTTTGAAAGCCTCCCACTTTACACATGCTGATGTTTGTGTAGTATTGATGTCAAAGAACTCGTCTATCTGTTTTTCTATATACTTGACAAATTCCTCATCCTGAAGCCATTTATGCTGAAATTGCCATCTGCCTGATTCCTTTGTCAATTTTTTATCTACGTATATTAGACAACAGGGTGCATGATCAGAGATCACGATGTTATCATAAAAGCAGTTTTGAATCTTGGACCTTAATTCTGTGGAAATCAAAAAATAATCAATACGTGAGAATGTCTTGTAGGTACTGGAATAACAAGAGTAGGCTTTAACTTGTGGTTTCATTTCTCTCCATATATCTAACAATCTCAATTCTTTCATAAAATGATTAATAGTCATCCTACATCCAATGTGCGTACAATCCAGTCCTGTTGATCTATCCACACCTGGATTCAATGTACAATTAAAATCCCCTGCTATTATATGTTGCCCTGTAAGTGATGATAAGATGAGAAATAAATTAGCAAAGAACTTCTGATCATCTATATTGGGACCATATAAGTTCACAAGATTTATATTTTCTAATAGCAAAGAACCTTGAATGATTACATATCTTCCAAATTTGTCTCCAATTACATTTTTCACTTGAAAAGGAACTGATTTATGTATGAGAGTCATAACTCCCCTGGCTCGGGATGAAAATGAAGAGGTGAATACACTTCCCTGCCATCTACTCCTAATTCTTTTAACATCCTCCTCTATCAGATGAGTTTCTTGTAAAAACACAATTCTTGAACCCATGTCCTTTATTTTATTCATAACTTGTTTAAGTTTTTTTAAATTTTGTAGACCTCTGCAATTCCATGAAGTTAAATTAAGATTAACACTTTGGTCCATGATCAATAGAGAGTTTGGGATTACCTTGCAGTGTAAACATGCTCATACAGAGAAGCAAAAACATGAGTGGTTGAACATTCATCCTACAAACTACACACAAACAAATTTCCCCTTCCCACACTTGTGGCAAACCCCCCAAAATCAAAAGAAAAATTCTGTCTCCTGATATAGCCATCGACCGTTCCACACCCACGGGGACCAGCCTAAGCCACTCCTTCTTCATCCTCCCAATCACCCTAACTCTACTGCTTTTAATGACGTAACATTAACTCTCCTCTGTAGTTTTCCAACTTAACTCCAAAATTTTTAACAACTTTGTACATCATAGTTTTTTTTTGTTTGTTTGTTTTGTTTTTGTTTTGTTTTTTTAATATATAATACAATCTATATTTTGTAAACTTACTATTTACTTCAAGTCAGTCAGATGCCTGTGCAAATGCTTAATTATTCTACCTTATATTTTGTTCATGCTTAGCTCCCACCAGTCTCTTCTTCTTCTTTGATCTTCTTGATGAACTCCTGCGCCTCCTCTGGGGTCTTGAAAATGTGGGTTCTGCCCTCATACGTGGTCAGCAGTCTCGCAGGATAGATTACACCATGACGAATCCCAAGGTTGCGCAGCTCCTTACGTATGGGATCAAACTGCTTCCTCAATTGTTGGATTCCTGTGGCCAAATCTGGGTAGAACCGCACCTGCTGGTCCTGGTGTTTAATCTCTCCTTTAGCACGTGCAGCGTTGAAGATCTTCATCCTGTCTCTGTTGCTAAGAAACTTCATAATTAAGGTCCTCGGCGGTCCCTTATCTCTCCGTGGGCCAATACGATGTGCTTTTTCCAGAACCACTGCTGATTGCAACTCCTCGCTGCCCAGCACCTCCGGAATCCACTTTTCCAGAAAGGAACATACGTCCCGACCTTCTGATTCCTCTGGAAGACCCACCAGCCTCAAATTATTCTGTCTCGACCGAGATTCCAAATCCAAAATATTATCTTCCAGAGATTTATTTTTTTTTTCCAAAGTGCGCACCTTTAATTGAAGACGGGTGACGTCATCTTCAGCACTAGCGAGACGGAGCTCCATCTGCGCCGTTCGTTCTACACAGTCACCCAATTCCTTTCTTATTCCTTCCAACGCTGTCATAATCCCATCAAATCTAGAGGAAAAGTCCGCTCTCATTGAACTCATGGCAGCCATCAGCGCATCTGCGCCTCCCCGCGCAGACATCGCACCGTTGCCAGCCTCCTCCGCCATATATGGAGTTTTGTTTGCTGCGTCACAGACCTGAAAGTCCGTTAATTTGGACTGTTTCGGCGGCTCGCTTTTTCCTTTTCCTGGTTTTCCAGCCTTAGGCTTCGCCGACATATCCTCGCCCAAATGCTGAGATACGTTCTGTCCCAAATGAGAGAGTTATTTGCCGATTTTTTTTCTCCAGGAGCAGAGCAGAGCGAGACACGTCCGTCCTACGTGGCAGCCATAACCGGAAGCGTTTTGTTAACTTTTGACTGTGGTATTAGCTCATGGCAACCGCGTTCATCTCCATCCATTTTAAAGATGATGGGAGGATTCCCCCACACCAAGAGTGCTACTATGGCTGCTTAGCTTGGCAACAGTGGTTTATATTGTTGTTTTCTTTAAATTCTAGTCACCACACTAGACATCCCTGTTCCCACCTGGTTCACTAATCCACAGTCAATAATATATCTCTAGCTTTTGGCTTACCAATTGGCAATATAAACTATTTGCACTCCTAGAGTGAAATTCACAGATACAAATATTAAAAAAAGAGTCATTTAATTGGAAATATGAAATTAAAAAGCTATTAATGTAGTTACAAATTAATTATAACAGCTTAATATATGCTACTTTCGTATGTGTAGACTCCACTTCGGATCGCACCCTTATAATGGTGGTGGGGTTTGCGTGTCCTTATGATCCCAGGAACTATGTTGTTGAGGGCAGTTTGCCCCTGGAAGGGCCAAATCAGTGGATCCCCATGAAAAATTACAACAAGGATTCAGTGTACAGTGGGTTGTTCAATTCAATTCAATTCAACTTTATTTATATAGTGCCATTTCACAACAACAGTCATCTCATAGCACTATCAACTGTAGGGGAAACCCCCACAGTTGCAGAAAGACCCCAGCAATCAGGCGATCCCCTGTGAGCAAGCACTTGGCGATGGTGGAGAGGAAAAACTCCCTTTTAACAGGAAGAAACCTCCAGCAGAACCAGGCTCAGGGAGGGGCAGTCATCTGCTGCGACTGGCTGGGGGGTGAGGGGACAGAGAAGATGAAAAGAACAGACATGTAGAGAGCAAACAGCACGATGGGGACTCAATCTATGGGAGAGAACAAACAGATGTTAATGACCAGCAAAAAAAAAAAAAAAAAAAAAAAAATTCATTGAGAGTGAAGAAAGGAGTGAGGCCCAGTGCATTATTGGAGGTCCCCCGGCTGACTAAACCTATTAGCAGCATAACTAAGGGAGGGTTCAGAAACACATGATCCCTCCCTAATTGTAAGCTATATCAAAAAGGTAGGTTTTAGCCCTATTCTTAAAAACAGAGATCGAGTCTGACTCCCGAATCCAGATTGGCAGCTGGTTCCACAGGAGAGGCGCTTGATAACTGAAGGCTCTGCCTCCCATTGTACTTTTGGAGATTCTAGGTATTACAAGTAATCCTGCATTTTGGGAGCGTAGTGCTCTGTTAGGATAATACGGTAGTATCAGATCTTTTAAATAAAAAGGAGCCTGATTGTTTAGAGCTTTGTAAGTAAGAAGAAGGATTTTAAACTTAATTCTAAACTCTATGGGAAACCAATGAAGGGAGGCCAGAACTGGAGAGATATGATCTCTCTTTCTAGTACCTGTTAAAACTCTTGCTGCAGCATTTTGGATCAGCTGAAGACTTTTTAAAGATGTTTTAGGACAGCCTGATAATAAAGAATTACAATAATCTAATCTCAAGCTAACAAAAGCGTGGATCAGTTTCTCAGCATCACTCTGAGACAAGATGCTCCTAATCTTGGCAATATTACGCAAATGATAGAAGGCAGTTTTAGAAACAAATTTAATATGTGAATTGAAGGACAGATCTTGATCAAAAATAATTCCAAGGTTCCTCACAGAGCTATTAAGAGAAAGAGTAACCGCATCCAAACTGAAAGTTTGATTTGGAAAGGTATTTCTAAGGTTTTTTGGACCAACAAGAATGACCTCAGTCTTATCTGAATTTAATAGCAGGAAATTACAAGTCATCCAAGCTTTGATTTCCTTAAGACAGGCTTCTAACTTGGCTAATTGATTACTATCATCTGGCTTCATTGACAGGTATAATTGTGTGTCATCTGCATAACAATGAAAATGTATACAGTGCTTTCTAATAATGTTGCCTAACGGAAGCATATATAAACTAAAAAGAGTAGGGCCTAGCACAGATCCCTGTGGAACTCCATGACTAAGCTTTGAGTTGAAAGAAAACTCATTATTTACATGAACAAACTGGAACCTATCAGATAAATAAGATCTAAACCACTGCAACGAAGTTCCATTAAGTCCAACATAGTGTTCTAATCTGTCAAGTAGAATATTATGATCAATAGTATCAAAAGCTGCACTAAGGTCTAAAAGGACAAGTACAGAAACCAGTCCATTATCAGATGCGATGAGGAGGTCGTTAGTGACCTTCGCTAAGGCTGTTTCAGTACTATGATGGATTCTAAACCCAGATTGAAACTCTTCAAGTAAACCATTTCCCTGCAGGTGGTCAAATAATTGCGTAGCAACAACTCCTTCTAAGATTTTTGAAATGAAAGGGAGATTAGAGATTGGTCTATAGTTAGCTAAAGCTCCTGGATCTAGTGTTGGCTTTTTGAGTAAGGGTTTAATTACAGCCGTTTTAAAAGCCTGCGGTACATGGCCTAAAGTTAATGAAGAATTGATTATATGAAGAATAAAGCTACCAGTAAGTGGGAAGACTTCTTTAAATAACCTGGTAGGAATAGGGTCTAAAAGACAAGTTGAAGGCTTGGATGAGGAAACTATTTTGTCTAACTCACAAAGGTCGATTGGAGTAAACTCATCAAGACAGACATCAATTGAAGGAGTTGTAGTAGTTACAGTATTTAAGTTAACTGTGGGAAGAATCTGATTGATTTTATCTCTGATGGATGAAATTTTATTATTGAAAAAGTTCATAAAGTCCTGACTAGTAAGCTCTAAGGGAATGCTAGGATTGACAGAGTCCTGACTCTTTGTCAACCTGGCTACAGTGCTGAAAAGAAACCTGGGATTATTCTTGTTCTCTTCTATTAATGCAGAATAATAACTCGTTCTAGCTTTTCTAAGAGATTTTTTATAAATTAAAAGATGATTTCTCCAAGCTTAATAGATTTCATCTAAATTAGTGGAGCACCATTTTCTTTCTAATTGACGAGTCTTCTGTTTTAAGCTACGAGTTTCTGTGTTGAACCAAGGAGTTAGAAATCTCTGATTAGACTTTTTCTTTTTTAAGGGGGCCACCAAGTCTAGAGTCTGATGCAGAGAAGCTGTAACACTATCCACCATGTTATCAATTACAGAAGGAGCAAGCTGTCTATAGCTTATTTCCGTTGTGTTGACACATGGCATAGAGGAAACAATCTGCATAAATTTGGTAACAGCATCATCTGAGAGGCATCTACTGTAATAATATTTTTCTTTAGGAGCCAAATAGTCAGAAATAGTAAAATCAAAGGTTAACAGACAATGGTCTGACAGTACAGGGTTATGAGGAGACACTACAAGATTTTCTATTTCTATGCCATAAGTCAGAACAAGGTCCAATGTATGGTGGAGATAATGAGTAGAATTTCCTACTTTCTGAGAAAACCCAATCGAGTCTAATATTGAATTAAAAGCCACATTAAGGCAGTCACTATCTACATCCACATGTATATTAAAGTCCCCTACTATAATTATTCTATCAGATTTCAGCACTAAATCAGCTAAGAAATCAGCAAATTCGGATAAAAATTCTGAGTAGGTTGATGGGGGACGATAAACTATGGCAAATAAAATTGGGTTTAACCTAAAATTGCTAAAGTGCCCAATACTGAGGACCAGGCCCTCAAAGGAATTATAACATGTTTTTTGCTTTACATTAACTAGTAATTTGGAATGGTAAATTGTTTCTACTCCTCCTCCACGACCAGAACTTCTGGGATTTTGACAGTTTAAATAACCAGAGGGAGTTGATTCATTTAAACCAACATAATTCTCTTGCCCTAACCAAGTCTCTGTAAGGGATATTAAATCAATCTGATGATCAATTAACAGATCATGGACTAACAGAGATTTGGGAGTTAGAGACCTAATATTTAATAAACCACATTTAATTTTTAAATTATGAGGAGGAACAGAGGCCAAATCATTCAGTTTAGAGGCTTTATGTTTAATTTGAGTTTTACCAATTTTTTGCTTAATCACTTTGGGATGCTTATATATTATATTTTTATTTACTTTGGAGGGAGCAGACAGTGATTCTCTGATGGGGAAGACAGCGGCTAAGTTGAGGGGTGGCGGATGAAGAGGAGCTGCAGAGAGGCGTGCTTCCTGGTCCCAACTCTGAGTAGTCAAGGTTTTGGAAATTTGGATAAAAAAGATGCCAGATTGTTAGAAAAATGAGACGCACCATCCAAAGTGGGATGAATGCTGTCTTGTCTCATAAGACCAGGTTTTCCCCAAAATGAGCTCCAATTGTCAATGTAGCCCATGTCATTTGCAGGACACCACACAGACAACCAGCGGTTCAAGGATGACGAGCGGCTAAACATGTCATCACTGGTCAGATTGGGGAGGGGCCCAGACAATACTACAGAGGCAGACATTGTTTTTGCAAAGTCACACACCGATTCTACATTAAGTTTCGTGACTTCCGACTGCTGGAGACGGATGTTATTAATGCCAGCGTGAATAACAATTGTGGAGTATTTACAGTTACTATTAGCCAGCATTTTCAAATTTGACTCGATGTCGCCTGCTCTGGCCCCAGGAATGCATTTGACTATGGCCGCTGGAGTCTCTAGGTTCACGTTTCTGACTACAGAGTCGCCAATGATCAGAGTTTTTTCCTCAGCGGGTGTGTCGCTGAGCGGGGAAAAACAATTAGAAATGTGAACAGGTTGGAGGTATACTGGGGCTTTGCGACTAGGCTTCCTTCTCACCGTCACCCACCCAGTCTCCTCGCTGCTGAGGAGAGCTGGAGGACCGCTAACAGGGTTAGCTATGCTAGCTAGTGCCACTGCAGCTAAGGGGCGTCCGTCAAGAGTAACTGGTGCAGACGGTGTTTCAATGCAGCGGAGCCGGGATTCCAAATCAGACAACCTCGCCTCGAGCGCCTCAAAAAGACAACTTTTTTTTTTTTTTTTTTTTTTTTTTTTTTTTTTTGTTACTTATTTGTACCCGTAGGTAGACTTGGTTTGCAGTCTGGTGACAAGCCACCGGATGCTGGTCGCTGCGTGCGCGAGCGCCCTAAACCTACATGTTTTTGGTATGCGGGAGGAAACCGGAGAAATCCCGGAGTAAACCCGCGCAACACGGGGAGAACATGCAAACTCCACACAGCTCACTGTTGGTCGGGGGCTGGGATCGAACCCACGATCTCATGATCCCCGCGATCCCCCGGCCGAGGGTAAACTGTGCTGCCACAGTGCTAAACCACTGCTCCACCGTGCAGCCACGGTGGAGCCCGATAACACCGTTATCACTAAAAGAGGCAGAGGTGTAGCTGAACATCTGACAGAGAGAGCACACCAGAGGAGGAGAGGAAGGAGAGCTAGTAGCCATAGCTAGTGGCTAACCCAAAAGCTCAGGAGAGTGAGGAGAGCAAACTACACAGACAGCAAAACAGGAAGTGACGATACGTTACCACAAGTGACGTGTTAATGATATCTGGTGAAAATCTCAGGTCAATGGCTCCACTGGAAATCTCTCTATAAATGCAAGAAATCTCTGTCTGTGTGTCTTGTCTGTTTCACGGATATCTCTTGAACCATTCGTCAGGCTGGCCTAAGATTGTAAATGTGCTTTGCTGAGGTTACGAGGGTGTGCATCCCCAAATATGGAGTCACTCAGTCAAAATATGTAATTTTTATCAGTAAAAGTTTAGCCACTGCTCTGTCACTGCTCTGTGTCTCTTCATGCCCTGACTTCAAGAAATGTGGGCGGGGTTTCGGATTGACTCCGTACTGTCAGTCACCACAGTGTTCCCTGGACAAAACAAGGAAGTGAAAAACAACAAATATAACTAGAAAAACATAATACTGAAGATTTAATGTTTAAAAAAAATTATACCATAAAGTTGCCGTGATTGCATAGGTCTAAAGGATAATTTGGCATATGTGGAGAACATGAGGTGCGCGAGCAAGCTGGGCGGAGCGTCACAGGGGACCGGGTCTGACAAATCATCACAGAACATGCCGGGAAAAGCAGTGGTCAGACACTACCTGGCTCAAAGGCACGCTAACTGATGGCGATTTAAAAAAAAAAAAAAAAAAAAAAAAAAAAAAAAGTTATTTTCAATAAAGTGAAAAAAAGATAATAATAACTTTTAACCGGAGTGGTGGCTCAGTTGGTAGAGCATCCGCCCCACACCCGGGAGGCAGGGGTTCAAATCCCGGCCGGGTCATGCCGAAGACCATATAAAAGTGGAACTTCCTGCCATCCAGCTTGGTGCTCAGCAATAAATGGAATGGAGGAGGAAACTCTGTGGTGGCGCCTTGCATGGCAGTGGCCCTCTGATTCTGCACTTGGGGTGTGTGTGATTTACACTGTAGATAGGTAAAACACAATCTCGTTCTGCTGTACATGATTGGTTGTACGGCTGAATGACAATAAGGGTGATTTAATTTAATTTTTGTATAGCACTTTTCACAGACAAGTCACAAAGTGCTTTAAATGAAATAAAACACAGAAAATTTACAGTGATAAAATAAAACCCCCAAACAACAAATAAAATAAAACAAATAAAGCCAATAAGTAACCCCCCTATCTCCTACCTCAAGGCCTGTCTAAACAACAGTGTTTTAATTTGCTTCCTAAAAATGACCTTAGAGTCAGTCAAACAGACTGAAGGGGGTAGAGCGTTCCACAACTTTGGTGCTACAGCTTGAAAAGCTCGATCACCACACGTTTTAAAATACGTCTGAGGTACCTCTAATAAAAGCTGACCAGAGGACCTGAGGGGCTGAGACGAGGAGTTTGGCTGAATGAGGTCTGCAATGTAGGGAGATGTGAGACCATGCAAGGCTCTAAAAGTTAAAATTAGAATTTTAATTTGAGCTCTAAAATGAACAGAAAGCCAGTGAAGATTTGATAAAATGCATGGAGTGTGCTTTTGCCCTCAAGCTGATTTATCACGGAAAACAGCTGAGCTCTGTGGTTTGAGCAATCAGCTGATTGGATCCACCTTCTCCGGTTTCTGACTGGTACAGACTGCAAAGGTAAAAAGAAAAACAAAGCATGGGAGGATGGTCCTACAACCTTTGCTCCACGAATGTGAGATGTATCAACCATACGCTGGATAAATTTTCAGCATGGGGCACATATTTTTTCCAGTTTATAAAATTTTTCACCGGGTCTGAGGTGTGTGTGGGAAAAAAAAAGAAAGAAGTGTTTTGGTTAAGGTTTAGAGGGTCAAAAATGCGATCGTTTAGGCGGAATAATAATAAAAATAAATAATCTTCTCGCATCAATAAAAAACAAACACTTACAATAGAGCCGCAGTCTTTGCCAGTCACGCCCTCAAGGTTCAGATCATTATTTGGCCTCAGTATCACTCCAGCGCGATGATATAAGCACCGCCTCAATCTTAGCATTAAAGGTTTAAAAAACCTTTTAATAACAAAATATTGTTAAAATATAAAATGATACACTACAATGAGTTTCAAATATTTGTAAACATGTCCTGTTATAATACTGCATGAGTTTATTGATGATACACAGAAGAAATTCAGTATTACACTGAACTCCATCACTGAAAAGTGATATAAACTAAAATAATTATAATGATGACTGAACAACTCCCATTCCCCAAAGTGCAAGATACACTGTTATGAATATAAGTGATAAAAGATTACACAAATAAGTGATCTGACAAACAAATAAAGGATCCGAAACAGTCACTAATATTGGATGTCCCATTCATTTTCAGTATTTAGGTATTCTGTAATTAATATTCACACAATCAAATAAATCTTAGTGCCATTTACTCCCTTTTATATTTGTCAAAGTCTAACATGTGATTGCTTACATACAGGCTACACCTCTTTGTATTCCACTTTCATACACAGCCTACATTTGGGCCTGTAAAGCCTGATTGGGATACCTGTTTCAGACAGGAATACTTGCATTCTACGGGCAGTGCACTAGTATGTTTAATGAGAAAAATGTTGACGTGTTCAGTACTTATTTTCCCTGCTGTATGTGAATGGGGCCTGTCTTCTCTGCTTTGACTGCTGGCCCCATGTCCTGGATCCCCAGATAAGCGGTAGAAGATGAATGGATGGGTGTATGTGTAAATGCAAAATAATAAATACAAGCTAAGGTTTTAAGTTGAAATATAGACATGATACTGAAAACTTAAGTTTTCTTAGGTTTTTAGTTTTTAGTTTTTCTTATTTCAGACAAGGATGAAAAGGAGATGGTTTAACTTTACCTTGACATGTTTCAACTGGTGTCTGCAGTCTTCCTCAGAAGAGTGTTTAAAAACAGCTATATTAAAGCTCTAGAATAGTCTTCCCAACAGGTTAACATCCTTTGGCTCCCTGCCTGCTAATAGCTACCTTTATGGTCTAAATGCTTGGTACAGCCATGGACAAAATTGTTGGTACCCCTCTGTTAATGAAAGAAAAACCCACAATGGTCACAGAAATAACTTGAATCTGACAAAAGTGGTAATAAATAAAAATTCTATGAAAATTAACCAATGAAATTCAGACAGTGCTTTTGAATTGTGGTTCAACAGAATTACTTTAAAAAACAAACTCATGAAACAGGCCTGGACAAAAATGATGGTACCCTTAGAAAAGATTGAAAATGATGTGACCATAGGGACATGTTCAACCAAGATGTGTCCTCTAATTAACATCACAGGTGTCTACAAACTTGTAATCAGTCAGTTGGCCTTTTTAAAGGGTGACAAGTAGTCACTGTGCTGTTTGGTGACATGATGTGTACCACACTAAACATGGACCAGAGGAAGCGAAGGAGAGAGTTGTCTCAGGAGATTAGAAAGAAAATTATAGACAAGCATGTTAAAGGTAAAGGCTATAAGACCATCTCCAAGCAGCTTGATGTTCCTGTGACTACAGTTACACATATTATTCAGAAATTTAAGATCCACGGGACTGTAGCCAACCTCCCTGGATGTGGGCGCAGGAGGAGACGGATAATACGAATGGTAACAAAAGAGCCCAGAACAACCTCTAAACACATTCATGGTGAACTCCAAGGTCAAGGTACATCAGTGTCAGATCGCACCATCCGTCGTTGTTTGAGCCAAAGTGGACTTCATGGGAGACGACCAAGGAGGACACCACTGTTGAAAAGAAATCATAAAAAAGCCAGACTGGAATTTGCCAAACTGCATGTTGACAAGCCACAAAGCTTCTGGGAGAATGTCCTATGGACAGACGAGACAAAACTGGAACTTTTTGGCAAGGCACATCAGCTCTATGTTCATAGACACAAAAATGAAGCATACCAAGAAAGGAACACTGTCCCTACTGTGAAACATGGAGGAGGTTCTGTTATGTTCTGGGGCTGCTTTGCTGCATCTGGCACAGGGTGTCTTGAATCTGTGCAGGGTACAATGAAATCTCAAGACTATCAAGGTACTCTAGAGAGAAATGTGCTGCCCAGTGTCAGACAGCTTGGTCTCAGTCGCAGGTCATGGGTCTTGCAACAGGATAATGACCCAAAACACACAGCTAAAAACAGCCAAGAATGGCTAAGAGCAAAACATTGGACTATTCTAAAGTGGCCTTCTATGAGCCCTGATCTAAATCCTATTGAACATCTGTGGAAGGAGCTGAAACATGCCGTCTGGAGAAGGCACCCTTCAAACCTGAGACAACTGGAGCGGTTTGCTGATGAGGAGTGGGCCAAAATACCTGCTGAGAGGTGCAGAAGTCTCATTGACAGTTACAGAAATTGTTTAATTGCAGTGATTGCCTCAAAAGGTTGTGCAACAAAATATTAAGTTAAGGGTACCATCATTTTTGTCCAGGCCTTTTTCATGAGTTTGTTTTTTTTTAAAAATAATTCTGTTGAACCACAATTCAAAAGCATTGTCTGATTGGTTAATTTTCATAGACTTTTTATTTATTACCACTTTTGTCAGATTCAAGTTATTTCTGTGACCATTGTGGGTTTTTCTTTCAGTAACAGAGGGGTACCAACAATTTTGTCCATGGCTGTATGGACAATTTTGCACACGTGTGTGCAAAATTGTCCATACAGCCATTTGTCCATACATACATTGTGGTGTACAACTCAGCAGAGAAACTTTTTTGAACTTTATTCCTTGTTCGGTTTAGGAGTAAACTTTCCTGTCTTTGTTCATCGATGACTTAACGAATCGGAGGAGACGACTGCCAAAGTGGAAGTCAAAGCTGTTAAAGCTTGAAAGTCTCCACCATAAAACTGGTGTCCTGGTGGTTCAGGATTTCTCCTGTGTGACTGTGATCTACTTTCTGAGCACTAAAACAAACTGCTGAACCATTTTCTTTATCGAGCAGTATTGTAGGAGCATTAGTAAGGGCTGACCTGAGCAACAAAAAAGAAAAAATAAAGGCTGGAGTAGAATAATTTTCCTCCATTAGGGAGAGAGCTAACTTGAGTTTCTATGACAAAGGTTGATATTGACTCTTGGTGCATTACTCCAATAGTTATGGGTTTTAATAATAGACAAGTCTTTGCTGTTATGTTTTCTGACATTGTTTCTTCTACTAGCACTGAATTTGATGTATGCCTGCTATTTACAGTTTTAAAGTATCAGTTGCTGCTTCCTCCCGTTCGTTACTGTGGGAGTTTGGCAGCAGTGGACATTGTTATCGGCTCGCAGCATCAGGGATTGGTTTCCGCTTTGGTTTAGGCAGTGACGAAAACACAAAACATGCCCTCTACATAGAAATGCACATACAGACTTGCAGAGTTTGGGAAATGGTGGTGTGTTTAAGTGGGAATATGCATGTCCCGGGGCACTGACATTGTTAGACGAAGGTAAGAGTCAGACGGTGAGAGACATCTGTCAGTCTGTCAGTGGTATTTTCCCCAATGCAACTGATGAGGTTTCGCTCTCTTTCTCTCGTTCTCTGTCTCATTTGTTACCCCCTCTTAGTCTCACACATTGACATATAGTGTACATAAAAATCTATACCTTGCACAGTATATAAGACGAGGACACAGGTGCTTGTTTGAGTGTCAGTGCTTCAACCGCATGTTGAGCCGTAAATAGATCCCTCAACATGTGGAGGCTCGCTGGAGTATATCCCTTTCTTGTCTTGCTATCAGAGCATGTTTGTGTGACTTATGGAGTAACGCACCTTAACAGCTCAGTGAAAATTGGAGCACTTCTCCAGTTTTGCAGAAATATGATGTGGAGTTTGGTGGTAGATTTTTTGCAATAACCAGCTGTCCAAAGCACAACAAAATGTTGATAGAATTGATGAAAACCTACTTCATGACTCTTAAAAACTGCAGGTTGCGATAATGCCACATAAGTTTGACAGCCCAGTTGATTTTTGGCATAACACTACTTTATAGTTTGTCAAAAGCAACTGTACAAGCATGAGCAGCCTACATCTTAATACCTCTGCCAAAAGAGGGAAAGAATGTCTTTTGGGATGTGGTGCCCCCATTGTACCAGCAGACTGAGACAGTATCTGTTTTCCCTTACCAAACTGCTTACCATTGTCATGACTGACAACACCTAAGTACTGGATCCTTATTGTGAATCATTTCGACTACAGAATTTCATCACATTAAAACACAAGCTGCATCACTCAGGGTTTCTGCTGGTAATATTTCTGCATGGCAGTATGCCACACCAGAGACCTAAGCTGCCACGCTAAGAAATAAATGAAGGAATGAACTCAGCAAGCGTGCATGTGACCAACGCACATGGCAGGTTTTTTTTTTTTTTTTTTTTTTTTTTCAATCAATCAATCTTTATTTCGGATAGATTAAAAGTACAGATTATAAGAAACAGAATAATATAACAAAGGGGGAAAGAAAATCCAACAAGGTCAAATTAGACGATAACTCCTCTGATTATACAGTTCAACATAAGTTATCCGAAATGGGTGATGGCTGAAGCTGCAGCTTATATTGCCCACCCATATTCCATCCAAGAATTCAAAAGAAAAACAAACAAGAGCGATTACAATTCAGAACAAAGCTAAAAAAAAAAGTGACAAAACAAACAAAAAAACAAAAAACTAAGCAACAACACAACGCAGACTGGATATGACAATCCTTATGTGATTTAATATGTCATCTTGTATATATATTTGGAGTATTTCTTCCTTTAGTTTTTGTTTAAATTGTCCAAGCGTTGTACATGATTTTAATTCAGGTCCAAAATCGTTCCATAATCTGACTCCTTGCACTGAAACACAGTGTTGCTTGGTGGTAGTTCTCACTGAAGGTTTTTGAAATATACATGTTCCTCTGAAATGATATTGTTTCTCCCTTATTTGGAACAGCTTTTGGATATTTGCGGGCAGTGATAGAGTCTTCACTTCAAACATTATTACTGCAGTTTTAAAGTCAACCAGATCTTTCAACTTGAGAGCTTTTAATTTAAGAAAAAGTGGGTTTGTTGGTTCCCTGTAAGCTGCTTTGTTTATTATTCTAATAGCTCTCTTCTGAAGCATAAAGACTGGATATATGTTTGTTTTATATGTATTTCCCCATACTTCAGTACAATATGTCATGTATGGGAGTATTAATGAATGATACAAGGTACACTACCGTTCAAAAGTTTGGGGTCACCCAGACAATTATTTTGTGTTTTCCATGAAAAGTCACACTTATTTACCACCATGAGTTGTAAAATGAATAGAAAATATAGTCAAGACATTGACAAGGTTAGAAATAATGATTTGTATTTGAAATAATAATTTTTTCCTTCAAATTTTGCTTTCGTCAAAGAATCCTCCATTTGCAGCAATTACAGCATTGCAGACCTAACATGATTGCACAAGGGTTTTCTAATCATCCATTAGCCTTCTGATGCAATGAGCAAACACATTGTACTATTAGAACACTGGAGTGATAGTTGCTGGAAATGGGCCTCTATACACCTATGTAGATATTGCACCAAAAACCAGACATTTGCAGCTAGAATAGTCATTTACCACATTAGCAATGTATAGAGTGTATTTCTGATTAGTTTAAAGTTATCTTCATTTAAAAAAAGTGCTTTTCTTTCAAAAATAAGGAAATTTCTAAGTGACCCCAAACTTTTGAACGGTAATGTACTGTATATAGTGTGGGTTGATTCAGCAAATATTTCACTCTGTGTAGTATTGCAATTGATTTGGATATTTTACCTTTAATATAATTAATGTGTGACTTCCAACACAGTTTATTATCAATAATTACACCAAGAAATTTAGTTTTGGATACCCTTTCAATCTCTACACCATTTACACTGAATTTAGATACTAAGTTGTTGTGATGGTTGTTAAAAACTATAAATTTTGTCTTACTTAGCCGCACGTCGGCATTGTGGAGTGCGCTGCCCGTGTGATCATTCCAATCGACAGGCAGACCTATCTAGTGTCACTGTTGGTGAGGTCGTTAAGTACTTTAATGAGGAAAAACAAGCAGAAGAGGTATGCAAGCAGGGGAGGCATTTATCTTGGTTTTAACCTGCTGGTAAGGGGAACAATGAGTCACTGAGCAAACAGGTGTGCTTAGCCTTCATATGCAGGCAAATTGAGGGAAAGGCAAGGGTGACTGAATTGCTGAGGATTTACTTCACCAACCACTACAATATTAAGTAATTTGTTCATTGTTATGTACCTGGCAAGTTAAAATGACCAAAATTCACAAAGTCGGTGACTTAAATCTGTCAACATCTTCCACCTTTAAGACAAACTAAACCTGCCAACATTGGGATTTCAAAATAAGGGAGGTTTTTCCCTGTTGTCTGGCTGGTGAGGAGAGTTGTAAAAAAAACCTAAAAATATTGAAATATTACAACAAAAATAACAACATCTTTGGTCATTTTAATTTATTTTATTAAATATAAGTTTATTAATAATTATATTTCTTTGAAGTCAGAGTTAAATTATTGTTCTGTTCTGGCACTGCAAAATTATGGTCAAAAGCTTAAATTGTATGAGGAACAAAAGTCAAAATTTTATCACAGTCTGTTTCAAATTTAAAAAAAACCAGTAGTTTTATTTAAAAAAAAATAGCCAAAGATTAGCCATAAAATAATCCACAAATTTATAATAAAGTCTCAAATGTACAGTGGGGCAAAAAAGTATTTAGTCAGCCACCAATTGTGCAAGTTCTCCCACTTAAAAGATGAGAGAGGTCTCCAATTTTCATCATAGGTATACCTCAACTATGAGAGACAAAATGAGAAAAAAAAATACAGAAAATCACAATGAAGGATTTTTTTTTCCACAATATCTTTATTGAACCTTTTTTTTTTTACAAACATGACACAAACAATCAAACACTAACACTAAAGTACTACAAAAAAACAATGCACGAAAAACACCCACAACCACCAACAAAATCCAATCTTCAACAATGCTCCTCTGTTTAGTCTAGACAATCCATTACATAAGTATACATATTATGTTCACCAGTTTGGAATTTACAAGGTCCACACACATCATTCACCTTCTTCAAGAGTTATGTTTAAATTTTTTACATAATCAATAAAAGGTCTCCATATATTCTCAAACACAATTTCCTTTCATTTCAGTATGTATGTTATTCTTTCTAATGGAAGGTTTGTTAACATCTGTCTTAACCACTGAGTCACATCTGGTCTATGAGTCTTTTTCCACAGTAGTGCAATACATTTTTTGGCATTAAGCAAACTGAGGTCTATGAATGTTCTTTCACTTTTATTAAAGTTATGCTTTTCTGGGTACAGACCCAACAAAAACAGTTTAGGATTCAATATGATTTGTTTTGAGATTATTTTTTCAATTGTTACCCTCACCTCTTCCCAAAACATTCTAATTATTTTACATTCCCATACACAATGAAATAGGGTTCCTTTACTTTCCATGCATTTTGTGCACGTATCTGGTATATTTTTGTTATATCTATTTAACTCCTCCGGTGTAACATACATCCGCATTAACCATTTAAAATGTATCAATTTAAGACGTACATTTATTGATTTGGTTTGAGCTTCTGTACAAGCCAATTCCCATTGTTCCTCTGAAATTTCAGTTTGCAGATCTTCTTTCCAGTAGTTTAATCTTTTCTGTGAGTTTTCACTTGGGGATAGTGTCAATGAGTTATAAAACTCTGAAATAATACCCTTTCTTTTACTATCTTTCATCAACATTTTTTCCAAGGATGAATAAATAGGTCGAGTGAGAGCTTTATTTTGATTTGATCGAATAAAGTTTCTAAGTTGAAGATATTTAAAAAAATGTGTTCTATTAAGATTAAATTTGATCCTCAGCTCTTCAAAAGACATTGTTATCTGCACATGGCAAATATAAATCTTGAATCTTTTGAATCCCTTTTAAATTCCATACTTTAAATACAGCATCCGCTCTCCCTGGTTTAAAATATTGATTACCCCATATTGGGCTAAATTGTGACAATAAGTGTGGTTCTTTTAAATAGTTTTTAGCTTCACACCATATTTTGATCATATGCTTTACAAATGGACTTTTAACTTGTTTTTGTAATTTTTTTGCCGAATCTGAGTATATGAATATGGGAAGAGGTAAAGGTAAATTGTATGATTCCATTTCAGTCCAGTGAGGGAGATCATTTAATGAAAAATAATATGTCATAGACCTCAGTTGTGCCGACCAATAATACAACATAAAATTTGGACATTTCAGACCTCCACGATCAAATGGTAAATATAATAAAGACAGACGTAATCTAGCCCTCCTGTTGTTCCATATAAATTCCACTAACTTTTTTTTAATTCTTGAGAATAAATCTAAAGGTGGTGGTAAGGGAATGTATTGAAATAAATAAAGTATTTTAGGTAAAATATTACTTTTAAGTATATTGATTCTCCCGATCATCGACATTGGTAGTGACATCCATCTCTGAATTACCTCATTGATATCTGTCATTAAGGCTTCATAGTTGACACTGGCGACTGATTCTAGCTTAGGCACAATTTGGATTCCTAAATATTTAAACTGATTTACAACGTTGAATTGATTTACCTCAGGGGCTGGGTAATTTCTCTGGGTCTCATTTAGCATTAATATTGAAGATTTAGTTTTATTTATTTTATATCCTGATATTTCCCCAAAATTCTTTATTAAATTCAACAAGGTCGGAATTGATTTTTTAAGATTTGACATAAACAAAATTATGTCATCGGCGTACAGGGAGATTTTATGTTCTGTTGGTCCAACTTTAATTCCATATATTTGTGAATGTAAACGTATCGCCATCGCTAAAGGTTCAATTGCCATAGTAAACAGTAAAGGTGAAAGTGGACAGCCTTGTCGACATCCTCTATTGATTTTTATTGATTTTGAAATATTGCTATTTGTTAGGATTTCTGCTGTAGCATTATTGTATATTATCTGAACCCATTTTATGAAATTATTTCCAAGTCCAAACCTTTGTAAGACTTCAAAAAGAAAGGGCCATTCGACTCTATCAAAGGCCTTTTCGGCGTCCAGTGATAGGAGAGCTGTATCCGGTGCTTCTTTATTAGAATAAATAATATTAAATAGTCTTCTTACATTATGGAAGCCTTGTCTTCCCTTTATAAAGCCATTCTGATCTCGATTAATAATATTTGGTAAAATTTCTTGTATTCGTCTTGCTAAAATTTTACAGATTATCTTAAGGTCGGCATTTAATAGGCTTATTGGTCTCATATTTTCACATTTATTAGAGGGTTTACCTGGTTTTGGCAACAGTATAATTAAGGCATTATTCATGTATGATGGTAAATTACTATTTTGAAATGCTTCTAAAACCATTTCCAAAAAAGGTTTTATTAATTTATTCTTAAATTTTTTATAAAGGTCAACTGGAAGACCATCTGGTCCTGCACTTTTTCCTGATTTCATATTATCAATGGCTAGCCCAACTTCTTCTTGACTAATTTTAGACTGCAGTATCTCCCTGTTTTCATTTGGAATACACGGTATAGATAGTTCGTTCAAAAACCCATTTAGTTTTGTTAAATCAGATTCATTTTTGGTATCATATAATTTTTCATAGTAATCTCTAAAGGCTCTATTAATTTCTAAAGGATCTATAACTACCTGTCCATTACTTATAATACTGGTAATTGGTGTTTTAAATTCTAATTGTTTAATCTGCCATGCCAATAATTTTCCTGATTTTTCACCTTCTTCATAAAAAGATTGTTTCAATCTTAGAAGACTCGAGGCAGCTCTATTCGCTGATTTTTTGTCATATTCAGCTCTCAAAATCAGTAATTCGTTCTCCAACCTTGGATCTCTTCCTGCATACACTTTTTCCTGAAGACTTTTTATTTTATGTTCCAATTGGGCTCTCTTCTCTCGAGTCTTCTTAGATTTTGAACCTGTATAACTAATAATATGTCCCCTAATAAAAGCTTTGAAAGCCTCCCACTTTACACATGCTGATGTTTGTGTAGTATTGATGTCAAAGAACTCATCTATCTGTTTTTCTATGTACTTGACAAATTCCTCATCCTGAAGCCATTTATGCTGAAATTGCCATCTACCTGATTCCTTTATCAATTTCTTATCTATATATATTAGACAGCAGGGTGCATGATCAGAGATCACGATGTTATCATAAAAGCAGTTTTGAATCTTGGACCTTAATTCTGTGGAGATCAAAAAATAATCAATACGTTAGAATGTCTTGTAGGTACTGGAATAACAAGAATAGGCTTTAACTTGTGGTTTCATTTCTCTCCATATATCTAGCAATCTCAATTCTTTCATAAAATGATTAATGGTCATCCTACATCCATTGTGCGTACAGTCCAGTCCTGTTGATCTATCTATACCGGGATTCAATGTACAATTAAAATCCCCTGCTATTATATGTTGCCCTGTAATTGATGATAAGATAAGAAATAAATTAGCAAAGAACTTTTGATCATCTATATTGGGACCATATAAGTTCACCAAATTTATATTTTCTAATAGCAAAGATCCTTGAATGATTACATATCTTCCAAATTTGTCTCCAATTACATTTTTCACTTGAAATGGGACTGATTTATGTATGAGAGTCATAACTCCCCTGGCTCGGGATGAAAATGAGGTGAAAACACTTCCTTGCCATCTACTCCTAATTCTTTTTACATCCTCCTCTATTAGATGAGTTTCTTGTAAAAACACAATTTTTGAACCCATGTCTTTTATTTTATTCATAACTTGTTTAAGTTTTTTTAAATTTTATAGACCTCTGCAATTCCATGAAGTTAAATTAAGATTAACGCTTTGGTTTATGATCAATAGGGAGTTTGGGATTACCTTGCAGTGTAAACATGCTCATACAGAGAAGCAAAAAAATGAGTGGTTGAACATTCATCCTACAAACTACACACAAACAAATTCCCCCTTCCCACATTTGTGGCGATCCCCCCAAAATCAAAAGAAAAATTCCGTCTCCCGATATTGCCATCGACCGCTCCACACCCACGAGGAACAGCCAAAGCCACTCCCTCTTCATCCTCCCAATCACCCTAACTCTACTGCTTTTAATGACATAACATTAACTCTCCTCTGTAGTTTTCCAACTTTACTCCAAAATTTTTAGCAACTTTGTACATCATAGTTTTTTTTTTTTATATATAATACAATCTATATTTTGTAAACTTGCTATTTGCTTCAAGTCAGTCAGATGCCTGTGCAAATGCTTAAATATTCTACCTTATATTTTGTTCATGCTTAGCTCCCACCAGTCTCTTCTTGGATCCTCTTGATGAACTCCTGCGCCTCCTCTGGGGTCTTGAAGATGTGGGTTCTGCCCCCATACGTGGTCAACAGTCTCGCAGGATAAATTACACCATGACAAATCCCAAGGTTGCGCAGCTCTTTACGTACGGGATCAAACTGCTTCCTCAATTGTTGGATTCCTGTGGCCAAATCTGGGTAGAACCGCACCTGCTGGTCCTGGTGTTTAATCTCTCCTTTAGCTCGTGCAGCGTTGAAGATCTTCATCCTGTCTCTGTTGCTGAGGAACTTCATAATTAGGGTCCTCGGTGGTCCCTTATCTCTCCGTGGGCCAATACGGTGTGCGCTTTCCAGAACCACTGCTGATTGCAGCTCCGCGCTGCCCAGCGCCTCCGGAATCCACTTTTCCAGAAAGGAACATGAGTCCCGACCTTCGGATTCCTCCGGTAGACCCACCAGCCTCAAGTTGTTCCGTCTCGACCGGGACTCCAAATCCAGGACATTATCTTCCAGACATTTATTTTTTTTTTCCAAAGTGCTCACCTTTAATTGAAGACAAGTGACGTCATCTTCAGCACTAGAGACACGAAGCTCCACCTGCGCCATTCGTTCTACACAGTCACCCAATTCCTTTCTCATTCCTTCCAACGCTGCCATAATCCCATCAAATTTAGAGGAAAAGTCTGCTCTCATTGAACTTATGGCAGCTAGCACCGCACCCGTGCCGTTTCCCGCAGATATCGCACCGCTGCTAGCTTCCTCCGCCATATAGGAGCTTTATCTGCTGCGTCACAGACCTGAAAGTCCGTTAATTTAGACTGTTTTAGCGGCTCACTTTTTCCTCTACCTGGTTTTCCAGCCTTAGGCTTCACCGACATATCCTCGCCCAAACGCTGGGATACGTTCTGTCCCAAATGAGAGAATTATTTGCCGATTTTTTTTTTTTTCCTCCAGGAGCAGAGCAGAGTGAGACGTGCCCTTCTCACGTGGCAGCCATAACCGGAAGTCCACAATGAAGGATTTTTAATGAATTAATTGTTAAATTCCTCGGTAAAATAAATATTTGGTCGATAACAAAAGTTCATCTCAATACTTTGTTATATACCCTTTGTTGGCAATGACAGAGATCAAACGTTTTCTGTAAGTCTTCACAAGGTTTTCACACACTGTTGCTGGTATTTTGGCCCATTCCTCCATGCAGATCTCCTCTAGAGCAGTGATGTTTTGGGGCTATCGCTGGGCAACACGGACTTTCATCTCCCTCCAAAGATTTTCTGTGGGGTTGAGATCTCAAGACTGGCTGGGCCACTCCAGGACCTTGAAATGCTTCTTACGAAGCCACTCCTTCATTGCCCGGGCGGTGTGTTTGGGATCATTGTCATGCTGAAAGACCCAGCCACGTTTCATCTTCAATGCCTTTGCTGATGGAAGGAGGTTTTCACTCAAAATCTCACAATACATGGCCCCATTAATTCTTTCCTTTACACCTTTACATGGATCAGTCGTCCTGGTCCCGTTGTAGAAAAACAGCCCCAAAGTATGATGTTTCCACCCCCATGCTTCACAGTAGGTATGGTGTTCTTTCTCCTCCAAACACGACAAGTTGAGTTTTTACCAAAAAGTTCTATTTTGGTTTCATCTGACCATATGACATTCTCCCAATCCTCTTCTGGATCATCCAAATGCTCTCTAGCAAACTTCAGATGGGCCTGGACGTGTACTGGCTTAAGCAGGGGGACACGTCTGGCACTGCAGGATTTGAGTCCCTGGCGGCATAGTGTGTTACTGATGGTAGCCTTTGTTACTTTGGTCCCAGCTCTCTGCAGGTCATTCACTAGGTCCCCCCGTGTGGTTGTGGGATTTTTGCTCACCATTCTCGTGATCATTTTGACCCTACAGGGTGAGATCTTGCGTGGAGCCCCAGATTGAGGGAGATTATCAGTGGTCTTGTATGTCTTCCATTTTCTAATAATTGGTCCCACAGTTGATTTCTTCACACCAAGCTGCTTACCTATTGCATATTCAGTCTTCCCAGCCTGGTGCAGGTCTACAATTTTGTTTCTGGTGTCCTTTGACAGCTCTTTGGTCTTGGCCATAGTGGAGTTTGGAGTCTGACTGTTTGAGGTTGTGGACAGGTGTCTTTTCTACTGATAACGAGTTCAAACAGGTGCCATTAATACAGGTAACGAGTGGAGGACAGAGGAGCCTCTTAAAGAAGAAGTTACATGTCTGTGAGAGCCAGAAATCTTGCTTGTTTGTAGGTGACAAATACTTATTTTACCGGGGAATTTACCAATTAATTCATTAAAAATCCTTCAATGTGATTTTCTGGATTTTTTTTTTCTCATTTTGTCTCTCATAATTGAGGTATACCTATGATGAAAATTGGAGACCTCGCTCATCTTTTAAGTGGGAGAACTTGCACAATTGGTGGCTGACTAAATACTTTTTTGCCCCACTGTACAAGAAAAGTCATAATTTTACAAGAGGAAGTTACAAATTTGAGGAAAACGGTTTCAAATTTAGATACATTTACAGAGAAAAGTAAAAAACTACAGTGGTGTGAAAAAGTGTTTGCCCCATCCTGATTTTTATTTTTTTTGAATGTTTGTCACACTTAAATGTTTAAGATCATCAAAGAAATTTAAATATTAATTCAATTCAATTCAACTTTATTTATATAGCGCCATTTCACAACAACAGTCATCTCATAGCACTTTCAACTGTAGGGGAAACCCCCACAGTTGCAGAAAGACCCCAGCAATCAGGTGATCCCCTGTGAGCAAGCGCTTGGCGACAGTGGAGAGGAAAAACTCCCTTTTAATAGGAAGAAACCTCCAGCAGAACCAGGCTCAGGGAGGGGCAGTCATCTACTGTGACTGGCTGGGGGGTGAGGGGATAGAGAAGATGAAAAGAACAGACATGTCGAGAGCAAACAGCAAGATGGGGACTCAATCTATGGGAGAGAACAAACGGGTGTTAATGACCAGCAAAAAAAAAAAAAAAAAAAAAAAAAAAATTTCATTGAGAGTGAAGAAAGGAGTGAAGCCCAGTGCAATTACTGGAGGTCCCCTGGCTATCTAAACCTAATAGCAGCATAACTAAGGGAGGGTTCAGAAACATATGAGCCCTCCCTAATTGTAGGCTATATCAAAAAGGAAGGTTTTAACCCTATTCTTAAAAACGGAGATCGATTCTGACTCCCATATCCAGATTGGCAGCTGATTCCACAAGAGAGGAGCTTGATAATTGAAGGCTCTGCCCCCCATTGTACTTTTGGAGATTCTAGGTATTACAAGTAATCCAGCATTTTGGGAGTGTAGTGCTCTGTTAGGGTAATAGGGTCATATCAGATCTTTTAAATAAAAAGGGGCCAGATTGTTTAGAGCTTTGAAAGTGACAAGAAGGATTTTAAACTTAATTCTAAACTCTATGGGAAGCCAATGAAGGGAGGCCAGAACCGGAGAGAAATGATCTCTCTTTCTAGTACTTGTTAAAACTCTTGCTGCAGAATTTTGGATCAACTGAAGACTTTTTAGAGATGTTTTAGGACAACCTGATAATAAAGAGTTACAGTAATCTAATCTAGAGCTAACAAAAGCGTGGATCAGTTTCTCAGCATCACTCTGAGACAAGATGCTCCTAATCTTGGCAATATTACGCAAATGATAGAAGGCAGTCTTAGAAGCAAATTTAATATGTGAATTGTAAAAACAGATCTTGATCAAAAATAACTCCAAGGTTCCTCACAGAGCTATTAAGAGAGAGTAACTGCATCCAAACTAAAAGTTTGATTTGGAAAGATGTTTCTAAGGTTTTTGGACCAACAAGAATGACTTCAGTCTTATCTGAATTTAATAGCAGAAAATTACAAGTCATCCAAGCTTTGATTTCCTTAAGACAGGCATCCCACTTGAGGTGCTTCGGGCATGTCCCACTGGGAGGAGACCCCGGGGCAGACCCAGAACTCGGTGGAGAGACTATGTCTCTCAGCTGGTCTGGAAACGCCTTGGTATCCTCTCTGAAGAACTGGAGCAGGTGGCGGGGGGAGAGGGAAGTCTGGGCTTCTCTGCTTGAACTGCTGCCTCCGCGACCTGGACCTCCGGAAAAGCGGTAGAAGATGGATGGATGGATGGAAGACAGGCATCTAACTTGGCTAATTGATTACAATCATCTGGCTTCATTGACAGGTATAATTGTGTGTCATCTGCATAACAATGAAAATGTATACGGTGCTTTCTAATAATGTTGCCTAACGGAAGCATACAGTGGGGCAAAAAAGTATTTAGTCAGCCACCAATTGTGCAAGTTCTCCCACTTAAAAGATGAGAGAGGTCTCCAATTTTCATCATAGGTATACCTCGACTGTGAGAGACAAAATGAGAAAAAAAAAAATCCAGAAAATCACATTGAAGGATTTTTAATGAATTAATTGGTAAATTCCTCGATAAAATAAGTATTTGGTCACCTACAAACAAGCAAGATTTCTGGCGCTCACAGACATGTAACTTCTTCTTTAAGAGGCTCCTCTGTCCTCCACTCGTTACCTGTATTAATGGCACCTGCTTGAACTCGTTATCAGTATAAAAGACACCTGTCCACAACCTCAAACAGTCAGACTCCAAACTCCACTATGGCCAAGACCAAAGAGCTGTCAAAGGACACCAGAAACAAAATTGTAGACCTGCACCAGGCTGGGAAGACTGAATATGCAATAGGTAAGCAGCTTGGTGTGAAGAAATCAACTGTGGGAGCAATTATTAGAAAATGGAAGACATACAAGACCACTGATAATCTCCCTCGATCTGGGGCTCCATGCAAGATCTCACCCCGTGGGGTCAAAATGATCACGAGAACGGTGAGCAAAAATCCCACAACCACACGAGGGGACCTAGTGAATGACTTGCAGAGAGCTGGGACCAAAGTAACAAAGGCTACCATCAGTAACACACTACGCCGCCAGGGACTCAAATCCTGCAGTGCCAGACGTGTCCCCCTGCTTAAGCCAGTACACGTCCAGGCCCATCTGAAGTTTGCTAGAGAGCATTTGGATGATCCAGAAGAGGATTGGGAGAATGTCATATGGTCAGATGAAACCAAAATAGAACTTTTTGGTAAAAACTCAACTTGTCGTGTTTGGAGGAGAAAGAACACCATACCTACTGTGAAGCATGGGGGTGGAAACATCATGCTTTGGGGCTGTTTTTCTGCAAAGGGACCAGGACGACTGATCCGTGTAAAGGAAAGAATGAATGGGGCCATGTATCGTGAGATTTTGAGTGAAAACCTCCTTCCATCAGCAAGGGCATTGAAGATGAAACGTGGCTGGGTCTTTCAGCATGACAATGATCCCAAACACACCACCCGGGCAATGAAGGAGTGGCTTGGTAAGAAGCATTTCAAGGTCCTGGAGTGGCCTAGCCAGTCTTGAGATCTCAACCCCATAGAAAAATCTTTGGAGGGAGTTGAAAGTCCGTGTTGCCCAGCGACAGCCCCAAAACATCACTGCTCTAGAGGAGATCTGCATGGAGGAATGGGCCAAAATACCAGCAACAGTGTATGAAAACCTTGTGAAGACTTACAGAAAACGTTTGACCTCTGCCATTGCCAACAAAGGGTATATAACAAAGTATTGAGATGAACTTTTGTTATTGACCAAATACTTATTTTACAGAGGAATTTACCAGTTAATTCATTAAAAATCGAATCGATGAATTCCAAAAGGGCCCAAGTCCACACTTTTTCAAAACCCAGATATTACATGTTTAATGAACTTTAAGAGACAACCTATCCGATTATGTGCAAAAACGTCCCAAGTCAACTTTAATGCATTGACTATTCACAGCATATGCATTGAGTGCAAGAGAGACCCAAGTCCAGGACTTGGGCCTTTCCTGCATGGATTAAACTTAGTCATAGGTGGCAGCACAAATTTCAGAAATCATATAGAAGTTTCCGAAAATATGTCTGCTCAGGTCACATCCAGATTCCGCCTTCTAAAGCCATCGTGCAGGGTTGTTACATACCCAGAGGAGCCACTCTACAGCGAGCAACTTGGTGTAAAGGCAGCTAAAGTAAAGGATGTTCAGAAATTGGCGAAATATCTTTCACCAGAGGCTCAGCAGCTCCTCAGTAATTTAACAGTTTGTGATGCTAGGCGTGAAGATGAGTCTGACTTTGACGATTAGTTACCAGTAGATAGACCTCTATGTTAATCTGCCCACTTTTAGATGAAAATCTCATTTGCTGGCAGTTATCAAAACAATAGTTTGAATATAAAGTGTTCATAAAAGGTGTTCAAAACATGGCATAATTAAAAAAAAAACGTTTTCAACATGTGAGAAATAGATGGTATGCGCTTCTTTTCATATGTTCTTATTGTTTAATTCAAGAAGGGCCCAAGTCCAGGGACTTTAGTTTGCCAATCCTCTGAAATTAAAAAAGTGAAATGCTTCATATTATAGCATTTCTAAGCTATGGCCTTGTGCTATATCTGAGTAAAGTATGAACCATCTGGCATAGACTACCTTTGAGATATGCAATTTTTTTGATTTCCTGCAAAAACATATTTCTTGGACTTGGGCCCCTTTTGAATTCACCGATTCATTTATCATTCAATGTGATTTTCTGGATTTTTTTTTTCTCATTTTGTCTCTCATAGTTGAGGTATACCTATGATGAAAATTGGAGACCTCTCTCATCTTTTAAGTGGGAGAACTTGCACAATTGGTGGCTGACTAAATATTTTTTTGCCCCACTGTATATAAACTAAAAAGAGTAGGGCCTAGCACAGATCCCTGTGGAACTCCATGACTGAGCTTTGAATTGAAAGAAAACTCATTATTGACATGAACAAGCTGGAACCTATCAGATACAGCCATGGACAAAATTGTTGGTACCCCTCTGTTAATGAAAGAAAAACCCACAATGGTCACAGAAATAACTTGAATCTGACAAAAGTGGTAATAAATAAAAATTCTATGAAAATTAACCAATTAAAATCAGCTAACTTTTTTTTTTAGCTAACTTGTTTTTAGCTGGTTGGCTATCCACCTCTTGCCTGGAACGTCATGGCTCCATCCCCGACGTGTACCAGCTGTATGTCCCTCCTTAGGAAGGTCCCTGAGTTGGAAGTGAGACTCTCCAACCTTTATAAGATTCGGGAGGCTGAAGACCACCTCGCTACCGACTCGCAGCTGGCAGAGACGGCTACTTACCTGAGTGAGTTCAACGCATCTCCGTCCACTTCCACCCCTGCTCCAGCCTCTTCAGATGTCCGGGACCACAGCAATAATCACTGGCTTCGTCTCGGGGCTAAACCCAAAGCCCTGGTTGGTTCTTCTCATCCTCAATGAGCGCCCTGGTCCTTGGTTGGACCAGCTAGCAATCATCGTCGATCAGACAGGGCCGCGCTTCTTCTCTTCCCTTGCTCTTGGAAAATAGATTTGACATCCTTTCTGTGGAGGATTTTCCCCATCTGGACGCTGGCCGTCCGCCTGTGGCTGCCCCTCCTCCTTCTTCCTTTCATTCAGTGGCGGCTCAAACCCGCCAACCCCGGACTAAGACTACTCTAGGTGTGCCAAATTACACACCAGCTCCAAATAGAAGAGAGCGCATCACCCCGCCTTCACAACAACACCATCGACAAAATTATTCACCACGTCAGAAACCATCGACAGAGCCCCCCCAGACGACACTGGTAATTGGTGACTCGATTATGAGGAACGTCAGAAGCAGGTACTTTGTGACTAAATTTTTTCCTGGGGCTAGAGTGTCTGACATTGAGGCTCTTATCCCTGACCTACTAAATGAATACCCCCACGTTAAAACTGTCATAGTACATGTTGGATGCAACAACATCCCAGATGAAGCGTCTGAGATCTTAAAAAGTGACTTCAGGAGCCTTCTGTCCACTCTTATGAACTGTGGCAGACATGCGTTTATCTCTGGGCCTTTGGCACCTTTCAGACGAGGTTGCAGTTATTTTAGCAGAACTCTCAGTCTTAATACTTGGTTGTGTTTTACATGTCCTACTTTTAACATTGGTTTTGTAGACAATTTTAACCTGTTTTGGAACCGCCCATCACTTATGAGGCCAGATGGCATCCATCCAAATAGACTTGGTGCACGTGTTTTAAGGGACAATCTGTTCTATTCCATTCAGCGTTTTTTAGTACAGTGACTGAAATTTGGTGCGTTAACTCACTGTGAAGTTTCTGGGTCTGCCAACCAGCCCTTTTTTGGTTTTGTTTCCACTTCTCATATTAATCCAAATAATCCTTACTGTTTGGATCAGTCTTTGATTTATAGTCCTACAGAGATTGTGTCTGTCTCCCGTTACCCAAAATATTATAACCCAAGACAAATACAACACAACTTGATAAATACACGTCTTTCTGCAGCTCCTCCTCATCCACCACCCCCCAACTTTGCCCCTGTCTTCTCCCTTAGAGAACCTTTGTCTACTTCCCCCAAAGTTAATAAACATCCCAGAGTGATTAAACGAAATGTTGGTAAAACTCAAATCAAACCTCAAGTTTCTAAATTCGATAATTTGGCCTCTGTTCCTCCTCATAATTTAAAAATTAAATGTGGTTTATTAAATATTAGGTCTCCAACTCCAAAGTCTCTTCTAGTCCATGATCTATTAATTGATCATCAGATCGATTTAATATCCCTCACAGAGACTTGGCTAGGGCAAGATGATTATGTTGGTTTGAGTGAATCAACTCCCTCTGGTTATCTAAACTATCATAATCCCAGAAGTTCTGGTCGTGCAGGTGGAGTAGCGGCAATTTTCCATTCTAAATTACTAGTTAATGTAAAACAAAAATAATGTTTTAATTCCTTTGAGGGCCTGGTCCTCAGTGTGGGGCATGTTGGCTATCTTGGCTTGAACCCAATTTTCTTTGCCATAGTTTACCGTCCTCCCTCGGCCGACTCAGTTTTTATCCAAATTTGCTGAATTTTTAGCTGATTTAGTACTGAAATCAGATATTAATAATTATTGTAGGGGATTTTAATATACATGTTGATGCAGATAGTGACTGTCTTAATAAGGCATTCAATTCAATTTTAGACTCAATGGGGTTTTCCCAGAAAGTAGAAAATTCTACCCATTATCTCCACCACACATTGGACCTTGTTTTGACTTATGGTATAGAAATAGAAAATCTGGTAGTGTCTCCTCATAATCCTGTACTGTCAGACCATTGTCTGTTAACCTATGATTTCACTATTTCTGATTCTTTGACTCCTAAAGAAAAATATTACTACAGCAGATGTCTCTGAGATGACGTTGTTACCAAATTTTTGCAGATTGTCTCCTCTATACCATGGGTCAACACAACGGAAATAAAAGATGGAGAGCCTGCTCCTTCCGTAATTGATGGCATGGTAGATAGTGTTACAGCCTCTCTGCATCAGACTCTAGATTTGGCGGCCCCTTTAAAAAAGAAAAAGTCTAACCAGAGATTTCTAACCCCTTGGTTTAACACAGAAACTCGTAGCTTAAAACAGAAGACTCGTCAATTAGAAAGAAAATGGCGTCCTACTAATTTAGATGAATTCTGTTTAGCTTGGAGAAATCATCTCTTAATTTATACAAAATCTCTTAGAAAAGCTAGAATGAATTATTACTCTGCATTAATAGAAGAGAATAAGAATAACCCCAGGTTTCTTTTCAACACTATAGCCAGGCTGACAGAGTGTCAGGACTCGGTCAATCATGTACAAAATCATGTACAATGCTTGTACAATTTAAACAAAAACTAAAGGAAGAAATACTCCAAACATATATACAAGATGACATGTAAAATCACATAAGGATTGTCATATCCAGCCTGTGTTGTGTTGTAGCTTAGTTTTTTTCTGTCACACTTAGTCTTAGCTTCGTTTTTTTTTGTTTGTTTTTTTGAATTGTAATCGCTCTTGTCTTGTTTTTTCTTTTTTTCTTTTGAATTCTTGGATGGAATATGGGTGGGCAATATAAGCTGCGGCTTCAGCCATCACCCATTTCGGATAACTTATGTTGAATTGTATAATCAGAGGAGTTATTGTCTAATTTGACCTTGTTGGATTTTCTTTCCCCCTTTGTTATATTATTCAGTTCCTTTTAACCTGTACTATCCGAAATAAAGATTCATTCATTCATTCATTCATTCATTCATTCAATCCTCGCATCCCCCTTGAGCTTTCTAGTCAGGACTTTATGAACTTTTTCAATAATAAAATTTTATCTATTAGAGATAAAATCAGTCAGATTCTTCCCACCGTAAACTTAAGTATATCAACTACTACAGCAGCTTCAATTGATATCTGTTTAGATAAGTTTACTCCAATTGACCTTTTATCATTAGATAAAATAATCTCCTCATCTACACACGTGGAGAAAATTGTTGGTACCCCTCTGTTAATGAAAGAAAAACCCACAATGGTCACAGAAATAACTTGAATCTGACAAAAGTGGTAATAAATAAAAATTATATGAAAATTAACCAATGAAAATCAGTCAGTGCTTTTGAATTGTGGTTCAACAGAATTATTTTAAAAAACAAACTCATGAAACAGGCCTGGACAAAAATGATGATACCCTTAACTTAATATTTTGTTGCACAACCTTTTGAGGCAATCACTGCAATTAAACAATTTCTGTAACTGTCAATGAGACTTCTGCACCTCTCAGCAGGTATTTTGGCCCACTCCTCATCAGCAAACTGCTCCAGTTGTCTCAGGTTTGAAGGGTGCCTTCTCCAGACGGCATGTTTCAGCTCCTTCCACAGATGTTCAATAGGATTTAGATCAGGGCTCATAGAAGGCCACTTTAGAATAGTCCAATGTTTTGCTCTTAGCCATTCTTGGCTGTTTTTAGCTGTGTGTTTTGGGTCATTATCCTGTTGCAAGACCCATGACCTGCGACTGAGACCAAGCTGTCTGACACTGGGCAGCACATTTCTCTCTAGAATACCTTGATAGTCTTGAGATTTCATTGTACTCTACACAGATTCAAGACACCCTGTGCCAGATGCAGCAAAGTAGCCCCAGAACATAACAGAACCTCCTCCATGTTTCACAGTAGGGACAGCGTTCTTTTCTTGGTATGGTTCATTTTTGTGTCTGTGAACATCGAGCTGATGTACCTTGCCAAAAAGTTCCAGTTTTGTCTCGTCTGTCCATAGGACATTCTCCCAGAAGCTTTGTGGCTTGTCAACATGCAGTTTGGCAAATTCCAGTCTGGCTTTTTTATGATTTCTTTTCAACAGTGGTGTCCTCCTTGGTCGTCTCCCATGAAGTCCACTTTGGCTTAAACAACGATGGATGGTGTGATCTGACACTGATGTACCTTGACCTTGGAGTTCACCTTGAATGTGTTTAGAGGTTGTTCTGGGCTCTTTTGTTACCATTCGTATTATCCATCTCTTCCATTTTTCATCAAGTTTCCTCCTGCGGCCACGTCCAGGGAGGTTGGCTACAGTCCCGTGGATCTTAAATTTCTGAATAATATGTGCAACTGTAGTCACAGGAACATCAAGCTGCTTGGAGATGGTCTTATAGCCTTTACCTTTAACATGCTTGTCTATAATTTTCTTTCTAATCTCCTGAGACAACTCTCTCCTTTGCTTCCTCTGGTCCACGTTTAGTGTGGTAGACACCATGTCACCAAACAGCACAGTGACTACTTGTCACCCTTTAAATCGTCCGACTGACTAATTACAAGTTTGTAGACACCTATGATGTTAATTAGAGGACACATTTTGGTTGAACATGTCCCTATGGCCACATTATTTTCAATCTTTTCTAGGGGTACCATCATTTTTGTCCAGGCCTTTTTCATGAGTTTGTTTTTTAAAGTAATTCTGTTGAACCACAATTCAAAAGCACTGCCTAATTTTCATTGGTTAATTTTCATAGAATTTTTTATTTATTACCACTTTTGTCAGATTCAAGTTATTTCTGTGACCATTGTGTTTTTTGTTTTTTGTTTTTTTTTCATTAACAGAGGGGTACCAACAACTTTGTTCACGTGTGTAAGCCTTCATCTTGTCTTTTAGACCCTATTCCTACCAGGTTATTTAAAATAGTCTTCCCAATTATTGGTAGCCGTATTCTTCATATAATTAATTCTTCTTTAAATTTGGGTTATGTACCACAGGCTTTTAAAATTGCTGTAATTAAACCTTTACTCAAAAAGCAATCGTTCGAGCCAGGAGTTTTGGCTAACTATTGACCAATCTCTAATCTGCCTTTCATTTCAAAAATCTTAGAAAGAGTTGTTGCTGCGCAATTGTTTGACCACTTGCAGGGAATTGGTTTATTTGAAGAGTTTCAATCTGGGTTTAGAGTCCGTCACAGCACTGAAACAGCCTTGGTGAAGGTCACTAATGACCTCCTTATCGCATCTGATAATGGACTTGTTTCTGTACTTGTCCTTTTAGATCTTAGTGCAGTCTTTGATTCTATCGATCATGACATTCTACTTGATAGATTAGAACACTATGTTGGACTAAATGGAACTTTGCTGCAATGGTTTAGATCTTATTTATCCGATAGACTTCAGTTTGTTCACATCAATGATGACTTTTCTTCCAACTCTAAGCTCAGTCATGGAGTTCCACAGGGATCTGTGTTAGGCCCTACTCGTTTTAGTTTATATATGCTTCTGTTAGGCAATATCATTAGAAAGCACTGTATACATTTTCACTGTTACGCAGACGACACACAATTATACCTGTCAATGAAGCCCGATGATTGTAATCAGTTAGCCAAGTTAGATGCCTATCTTAAGGAAATCAAAGCCTGGATGACTTGTAATTTTCTGCTATTAAACTCAGATAAGACTGAAGTCATTCTTGTTGGTCCTAAAAACCTTAAAAATTCCTTTCCAAATCATATTCTTAATTTGGATGCCACTACTCTGACTCTGAATAGTTCTGTGAGGAACCTTGGAGTTATTTTTGATCAAGATCTGTTCTTTAACTCACATATTAAATTTGTTTCGAAGACTGCCTTCTATCATCTGCGCAATATTGCCAAGATTCGGAGCATCTTGTCTCTGAATGATGCTGAGAAACTGATCCACGCCTTTGTCAGCTCTCGATTAGATTACTGTAACTCATTATTATCAGGTTGTCCAAAAATATCCTTAAAAAGTCTTCAGTTGATCCAAAATGCTGCTGTAAGAGTTTTAACTGGTTCTAGAAAGAGAGATCATACCTCTCCGGTTCTGGCCTCCCTTCATTGGCTTCCCATAGAGTTTAGAATTAAGTTTAAAATCCTTCCTCTCACTTTCAAAGCTCTTAACAATCAGGCCCCCTCTTGTATAAAAGATCTGATATTACCCTATCATCCTAACAGAGCACTACGCTCTCAAAATGGTGGATTACTTGTAATACCCAGAATCTCCAAAAGTACAATGGGAGGCAGAGCCTTCTGCTATCAAGCTCCTTCTCTGTGGAACCAGTTACCACTCTGGGTCCGGGAGTCAGACTCGATCTCTGTTTTTAAGAACAGGGTAAAATCTTTCCTTTTCAATACAGCCTACGATTAAGGAGGGATCTTGTTTCTCTTAGCCCCCCTTTTTGTTTTGCTGTTAATAGATACAGACTGCCGGTTGACCTCCAATAATGTACTTGGCTTCTCACTGTTCATGTTCTTTATGTCTGTTCTCTTCATCCTCTCTATCCCCTCACCCCCAGCCAGTCGCAGCAGATGACTGCCCCTCCCTGAGCCTGGTTCTGCTAGAGGTTTCTTCCTGTTAAATGGGAGTTTTTCCTCTCCACCATCGCTAAGTGCTTGCTCACAGGGGATCATCTGATTGCTGGGTCTTTCTGCAATTGTGGGGTTTTCCCTGCATTTGGTAGTGCTATGAGATGACTTTTGTTGTGATATGGCACTATATAAATAAAGCTGAATTGAATTGAAATTGAAGGGTTGTTCCGTTTGCAGCAACAACAAGGAACACAACTATACATACAAGTGAGATAAAACTTTCAAAAGAACCTGAACCACAGAGAAACACACTAAGTATTTAGTGCAGATTATCATAAAATTTCACAGGGGAGCATATCGCAGTAGGTGCATTGAAATGTACATACATAAATAAATAACATATCTATACTAAAAAGTCAGTATATAAGAAAAAATTTGAAGGTCACAAGAAATAGAATATGTAAAAAATCAAGTTTCAAGACAACAAAAGCAGTTGAGGTCATTTCCTCATATATATGTAATATTGTCCATGATATTCCATGTTTTTAAAGTAGCACACATGTCTGAGCAGTAGGTCACGTTTTTAATTTAAAGATGCAACATTTACCCCCAATTTTCACTTACTGCAGTTGCGTTCTGTTAAGGCTGCAGTGAAGTTTTCTTAGCAAATGGTTCCTGTTCTGCTCGATCCACAACTTTCCACCACATACGGTTTATTGTGTCACAGATTAGTCTCCCCACAATGGATTGCTAAAATGTGTAACAAGTCTATTTTTGACGGACGCCGCATCCAGCACGCAAAGTAATGCCACAATATCTACTGTATTTAATAACTGTTCATTTAAAAAAAAAAAAAAACTTGTAATATGCTTTCTTTTAAGCATTGCTTAATAATTTACTACTCTGCTCCTCCACCACTGTGTCCAAGAACATAAAAACTGTGGCATTGTATAAAAACACTTTTACCATATTAAAGCACACAGGAATCCAGATGAATGGGGAGCAGTATGTCGTGCTTCCTTATTGTTGTTATCAGGTGATGACAACTTGGTTTCTCTTGAGCTCTTGTGGTATTTTATGTAATTTTCCTGTGATCTTGTCATACAAACCTTATTGTGATCCGTGTTGCTTCAAAAACACAAACACAGCCGGTGGGGACAGTCACAAGACTCATGTCAAATCGTAGTTGCAATTGAACGTAGTCTCAGTGAGTGGAAATGAGACTTTACAGTCACTTTCAGAATTTTCTTGGTAGGATAGAACAGATTATTGTCTAAAAATAGTGCTTTTTTTGCAAACTCACACACTGGGTTAAGAGATTTTTTTTTTTTTAAATTTTAATTAAAGTGAATTCCAAAAACATGTAAGACTGCTTCTTTTATGATGTTTTGGCTCAGCTTGAATATGAACACAGACTCAAACTGATCTTTCGCAATACAAATGGTTGTATAGAGTATCCAAAAATGCTTGCATTTTTTTTTTAACTTTTCTATTCAGGCATGAAATGAGGGTGATGAACAGGAGAAAAGGCATAGAGGAAAGATTGTTCCAGCAAGGAATTGAACCTGCGATCAGTCCAGAGTTGCATACTCTTGCGGTATAGGTCCTTAAAAACTAGGCCACCAGGCACTATTAGCAGTCATTAGAAACTTCCCTCTTTTATGTACTTTTAGGAGTCTCTTCCGTAATGGAATAGTTGCTGCACCCCCCCCCCAAAAAAAAAAAAAAAAAAAAAAACCACACTCAAATCATTCGGTCAATCAGCTTTTGCTGGCAATACTGTAAACATCCTCGGAACAAAAAAATCCACATCAGGAACTGACAAATAAATGTACACCCCCGGGGGCCTTCTTAATGAACCTACGTCTAACTCGGACAGAGGCCGCCTATTTCCAAACTTTTTTTCTCCTTCTCCTTTGTGTTTCAAACTCTTTAAAAAAAAAAACATAACAAGCTCCTTTCATGGATCAAACGAGAGCTGCAGTGCACATTGTGCCAAAGCAGGATAAAAAAAAAAGAAACCGTAAGTACCTTATTATTGTTATCAAAGTAAAGCCAGCTCCTCTCCTGCTGCTCTTGTGGGACCTCTCTTACTCTCTCTGCTCGGAGACCCAGGGGGAATCTAAACATGACCCGCATACACGCCCCCCACCCCCTCCTCATGCAACACACACACACACACACGTGGGGCTGTCTCGGTGCACGTCGTTTCATTTGTGAAATTAGTCCATTCTCTCTGACCCCGTCTTTTCATTAAGCGCGTTGGTGCATATTTTAGTCCCTTTCCTGCGCTTGTTTTACTAATTGGTGGCTATACTTTGCCCAGCACTGATATCCTTTGATCATCTCAGATCATTACGTTTACCTCATTAATTTACTCAATGTGATTTCCCCCCCCCCCCCAAAAAAAAATGTAAGCGTCCATCCAAAAAATTGGATTAATAATAGATCATATGAGATGAGAGAAAGTGTAATTCCTTTGTGATTTCTTCAGCTCCTTTTTTTTCTTCTCATTTTGTCCAAATTATTCTTTGTCCTGTAGCACAACAGGTCATCGAGAGGGGAAGGGGGCAGTGTTTTGGGAGGTGAACGCATGGGATGAGAGAAGTTGGAGTTAGAAGATTAATTCATTTTTTTAGACTGGCTAAAAAATGGGTGGAAAAACAGCTGGACATTTTTGAATATGCCACAGACTGTATCTATTTAGTGTCAAGGGTCTAGAGCAATTATGAATTTAATTGCCCAATTGAAGTCTATATCATTTTCAAAGCTATATAAATGATCTTTGGAGGCATACTGTATGTTCAGTGCATGTTACACATCGTTGCCGGTCTACAAGGGAAACAAATGTACTTTCTTCTGTGCCACATGAAACACACGGGGGCTGGACCAAGAATTCCTGAATTGGGTGGCTTTAATGCTTAATGGATTCATGTGGTGAAAATTTTACTTTTCCAGTGCCTATGGGCTTCAGCTGGTACATGAGCTTCTGGAGTGGCTACTAACAGAAAACTTCAAAAAAATCGCAATACTATCTACTTTGTCAAAGTTTTCGTTGGTCTCGGTATCTCTCACTAAATGAGCGGTTCTAATTTGGCTCTGGTTGTGAAGTGAGAACCGTATCCTCGTTGGAATTATACCACACTCACACCTTATTCAGCACATATTTTAATGATGGTGGGAGTATCTGCATGAGCATCTCAACCCACAGAGTAACAGTACTAATACAGTGTTAGCTTAGCGACCACGGTTTTTATGGTCACTCTCAATGTTCATCCTGCCTCATTCCAGCCTATTTTGTTAAATTTCAGCCATTGACAGTAGCTCTTGCCACCAGCTTTTGATTAGCTTGGTGGCTGTTTTTTTTTTCTACCCTATTAAGTAGGGGTGTAACGGTACATGTATTTGTATCCAGATTTTTTGGTACAGCACCTTCGGTTCGGTGCAGAGGTGTACCGAGGTTCCACACGGCCCGTGCTGAGTGACGGACATGAAGTGTAACTGCCTCACGCCGTACATGTAAACAGTGCATCTTGTTGTGTTTCCTACTAGCGAACGTCATGGCTGGCTGTACAGAGAAGCCAGAGCTTAAAGACCATCTTCACATATCTCCTGTCTGGGAACACTTCGGCTTTCTGGTGAAATATGTGAAAGGATAAAGGCAAGTGAATAAGATGAAAACGGCATCGGATATGCTTTTGGCAGTATGTTGAACTTGTTAACTCATTTGGAAGGGCACTACACGAACGTGAATGTTCATTGCAGCACGAAAAAAACAAAAAACCTAGCGCGATACAAGCTTACTGTCAATTAGAAAGATGTAGAATATGATCCAAAGTTTCAGATAGGAATAAATGTATGCATCTAATTTGCCTAATGTCATGGCAGCTATATAAATTACATAACTCAGTCAAAAGTGGACTTTGGACACATTTACACAAGGAATGGTTCTGTTTTTTTGACACCGTTTTGTCTACAGGGGTATGCTTTTATCTAATCTTCAAAGTATATGAACCAGAAAATCAATAAAATGTAAAAAAAACCCATATTCGTCGCTTACCTGTGGTGGTGGTGGGGGGGCTCGCTCGCTTGCTCACGTGACCGGTCCGTTTTCGCCCATCGTGGTCGTTCTTTTGCATTTGGTCAGTCATTTACACTCTCTACCACATCTACAAACTCTTATGATTATCCCACGTGAATTTTGTTTGTATTACGCGGCTATTTTTCCAGTATGATGCAGTTTGCATCTTCAGGTCAGGGAACAGGGAGATGCTGAAGTCCGTACAGAGGGAGCTGAGGAGAAAGATCAGAGAAGGCAAGGACAGCTTCAGGAAGAAGATGGAGGACAAGCTGCAACAGAGCGACATCAGCGGGGTCTGGAGAAACCTCAAAACCATCTCGGGGCTCCAGAATACCTCCCCCCAGGCCACAGGGGGCAGGGAGTGGGCGAACAACCTGAATCTGTTTTTCAATAGATTTGACCAACCGCCCTCCCCCCTGACTGCACAACAACCACTGCTGCCTCTAAAGAAATCAAGTCCTGCTGCCCACTCCCCACTCCACCAACACCCCCCCACTCCCAACACACAGCCCCCCATCCTGACCCTGACCAGGACCCAGGTGAGGACGGAGCTGAGGAAGATCAAGGCGAGGAAGGCGCCGGGACCGGACGGCATCAGCGCAAAGCTCCTCAAGTCCTGTGCAGACCAGCTGTGTGGGATTGTGACGTATATCTTCAACATGAGCCTGAAACTGGGGAGGGTACCACAGCTGTGGAAAACATCTTGTGTGGTACCTGTACCAAAAACTTCCCACCCCAAAGACCTGAACAGCTACAGACCGGTGGCCTTGACGTCCCACTTGATGAAGACCCTGGAGAGACTGCTCCTTGCTCACCTCCGCCCCCTGGTGGAACCAGCGATGGATCCACTCCAGTTCGCCTACCAGCATGGCATTGGGGTGGAGGATGCGGTGATCTTCCTCCTTCACCGTTCTCTGTCCCACCTGGAGAAGCCCGGGAATATGGTGAGGATCATGTTCTTTGACTTCTCCAGTGCTTTCAACACCATCCAACCGATGATCCTGAAGGACAAGCTGCTGCGCGCAGGGGTGGACCAGCACCTGTCATCATGGATCCTGGACTACCTCACGAACCGGCCTCAGTTTGTGAGAACCCGGGACTGTGTGTCCGACACGATCATCAGTAGCACGGGGGCCCCCCAGGGAACGGTGCTGGCTCCCTTCCTGTTCACTCTTTATACTGCGGACTTCTCACACAACACAACACACTGCCATCTACAGAAGTTCTCTGATGACTCTGCGATCGTTGGCCTCATCTCCAATGGAGATGAAGCTGAGTACAGAGGGCTTATCCAGGACTTCGTGGACTGGTGCCATCGGAACTGCCTCCAGATCAACGCGAGGAAAACTAAGGAGCTGGTGGTGGACTGCCGCAGGCATGGGCAGCCCCTCACAGTACCAGTAAATATACAGGGAACAGACATCGAGATGGTGACATCCTATAAGTACCTGGGTATTCATCTGAACAATAAACTAGACTGGTCACACAATACTGATGCACTCTACAAGAAGGGACAGCGCAGGCTGTTCCTGCTGAGGAGACTCAGGTCTTTTGGTGTACAAGGGGCGCTGCTGAAGTCATTCTATGACACGGTGGTGGCATCAGCCATCACTTTTGGAGTGGTCTGCTGGGGCAGTGGCATTACTGCAGCCGATAGGAAGAGACTGAACAAACTGATTAAGAAAGCTAGCTCTGTCCTGGGGCAGCGCCTTGATCCGATGGAGGAGATAGGAGAGAGAAGGACAGTGGCTAAACTGTCATCTCTGCTGGAGTCCGAGTTCCACCCTATGCAGGACATACTGAATGCACTGAGGAGCTCATTTAGCAGCAGACTACATCATCCCAGGTGCACAACCGAGAGGTTTCGTAGGTCCTTCCTACCAACGGCTGTCAGACTGTACAACCTAAGCAGGGCTGCTCGCAGAGATAGCAAAAAGACGTAACAAACTAATAGTTTTTTGAATGCAAAAGATGCAATAGACTTACACAATGGTCCCCTCCGGCATACAACTGGGAACATACCGGTCGCTATGGAGGGTGAGAATATGTATGGGCACATAATCATACCATGTAGGATAACTAAGTAGACGGTTATGCTGTTTCATTCCATCTAGCAACAATGCTCTGCACTGTGTGTGTTTATATATTTGCATATTTATTCCATCTAGCTACAATGCTCAGCACTGGGTGTGTTTATATATTTATATATCTACATATTATTCCATCTAGCTACATTGCTCCGCACTGTGTGTGTTTATATACTTGCATATTTATTCCACCTAGCTGCAATGCTCCGTACTGTGGGTGTTTATATATTTACATATTTATTCCATCTAGCTACAATGCTCTGCACTGTGTGTTCATATATTCATATATTTATTCCATCCAGCTACAATGCTCTGCACTGTGTGTCTGTGTGTGTGTGTATATATATATATTTTATAGTAATACGTACATATGTTTATTAGCTGCTCTTGCTTGCTTGTTTTTTTTCTTGCCTTCTGATTGTTGCTCTGAGTGTTGCTATCCCTGTGCTGTTGCAATCCTGGAATTTCCCCGTTGTGGGACTAATAAAGGCTTATCTTATCTTATCTTATCTTTCTCTGAAGCTCCATGACCATGATGGACGCGGCTATCTTGGTGGTGTGAGCTCAGTTTTCGTCCATTGTGGTCATTGTTTTGCGTTTGGTCGGTCATTTACACTCTCTACCACATCTACAAACTCTTAAGATTATCCCACGTGAATTTCGTTTGTATTACGTGGCTATTTTTCCTGTAAAATGCAGTATGTCAGGATCGCCGCCGCCATGATCGGTCATAGCGGCGGCCACATTGGTGTTGTGAGCTCAAAGTGGAAAAAGGAAGAATAATGAGGATTTCTTCTTCTTTGCTGTATTCCATGTAGGCCATGATTCCTCTGACGCATGTCTGCCACTTTTTGAACTGTCAGATCAGTACAGATCAGTACAAATTCTCAGTGTAGCCAGAGGACGTCAATGAGTTGACAGGTGCAGTTGCTGTGCTGTGCCACTGGGGACGCGTGACCCATCCATGAAATGTGGACAGTTAAAGGGTTAAGAACAAGCTAAATCTGTTAATGCTGCACTTTGTGTTTTTCGAGGGTGCCCTGATACGTTCCTTCTTAATTGTCCAAAAATTGCAAATAATTTGCTGTTGTTGTGCATGGGTGCCTTCAGAACCTATACACAACAATGACAAATTTGCAATTTTTTTGACCAATTAACAAGTGAAATTAGATAATTAATTTCTCATAGAAACCTGAACATAGCAGAGCACCCTGGTTAAAATCACAGCTTCAGGCAATACGATTCAAGATTCAAAGAGTTTATTGTCAATACTACTATACGTGCAGGACATACAGGAGAATTGAAATGGCGTGGAATAAGGAATAAAGGACTAAAAGAATAAGGAATAAAGGAATAAGGAATAAAAGAATAATTCAGACTATTCAAACTTCTATTGTTGCACTTGTCTACATTGTTCATGTGCTAAAAAGAGAATTTATTTTATTGTATGCATTTTATTTATTGGAGAATTGACTGCTGGCAGTTTGCAGTTTTTTTTTTGTCAAAGCTGTTACTGCTTATACAAAAGATAAGCAGTTTTATGTTTTGCATTTTGTTTCCTTACTGTACCGAAATTGAACCAAACTGTGACCTTAAAACCAAGGTACGTACCGAACCATGATTTTAGAGTACCGTTACACCCCTACTATTAAACATTGCACTGATGGGGATAACCCCATAGATCAAGCTTCTTGCATTAGCTTAGCTGGGGATTGCTAAGCAATCCCCCCCTCCCCCTTTGGTATTGTAGGTGAAAATATCACAGAATGAAAATATCCCAAAGACAACAGCATGACTTTGAATGTGATACTGCATTTATACAACAGTTCCACAATTTATAAGTTGACAGTAACATGTGTTTAACCAGTTATTTTGCTCTGCAAAGTCAAATAGTCCACAAACTGTGCTGTCTCTTAACTCTCCCTTAGCACCACAAGGAGCATAACATAGAATCAAATGCCTTTTACACACACATGTACGTATAATGAAATTAGCTATTGGACAGTGCGCAAGTCATGGTTTATATACTGTACATGCACTCCTAATAGTAACTTTGGTAGGTTGAGCTGTGTGCTAGCTAGCTCAATAGTTGCATTCAGGATTTGTGACTGAAGCTACGATTCTGTTATCACTTGTTATTCTGAGTTGCCAGTTGGTTTGATAAATCCAACTTTAGCTTGTCTGTTTTGGTGGCAATGGACCCAACATTTGCAACAAAGAGATTACTACTGGGGTCTGTCTGTTAGGAGTGGAAATCCACTCCTTGTGGGGAATCCACTCCTCGTGAAGTGGGGAGCTCCACGCTCGTTGGGAACTTGGGCATCCAACGATTCGAGCCGATTATGATTCAGGGGGCTCCAACTCGAGCGATTATGATTCTTGATGCGTCTCAGTGCATCATTTTTTTTCCTATTCAGGATTTTTTTTTTTCCCTCACTGACAACTTTTTACTTTTAAAGCATTTCCAATGGCCGATGTATTTACTTCCCATATCTTTTAATGTTTCAAAAACCAACATGAAAAGTGCAACTGTAGCAGCACATTTGCTGTTATAACACAAACTTCAGAGTATGCTGAATTTGAACAAATAACACTTGTAACAAACATTCTGTTATGTGCAATAAGTAACTGAGTCCTTCAGTCAAAAATACACAATAAATGTTAAACCTCTAATGAAAGTTCTCCTGTTATGTCCAATAAGTGACTGAGTTCTTGAGTCCAAAAACCCAGAACATTTTGTTGTATCAAAGTCACATTTACCTTTTATACAAAAATGTGCAGTTACCGTTACAAATGATGTGGTGGCAGTGGATATCCACGCATCACACATGATAGCAATCCTACCCACTGTCTTCATAGATTGCATGACTTTGGCTTTTGTCTCGTTGTAGAGAGTGGGGATGGCTGTGTCCGTAAAATATCTCCGTAATAATACGTTGTACCTTGACTCTACAGTGCGCATCATAGGGTGAAAGCCCTGGTTCTCGACGACAGAATATGGGCGTAAATCCTGGGCACTAAAAGCGGTAATAGATTTTATAATTTGCTTTGCCCTTTCCGAGTTGTGTGGAAGTTTTGATATTGCTTGCTCAATGGGCCTTTGGTCAGTGGCGGCAGCCACAGCAGTTTTTTTCTCTGTCCGCCGGGTGGAAATGTGCAATATGATTTCACATGTTTGTCATGTTTCCAAAATATTTTAGTTTAGTCTGACAGACCTTACATACGGTGTAGGTCTTTTTTCCCCTTCAACTTCATAAAAACTGTACTGCCATACATTTGCTTTTAATGCAGAGGGTGCCGATCGTGTACTCTGATGCACCATTTTGTTTCTTTTGTGTCATGCCATAAAGAGTGCGGGCAGGTCCGGGCGCTGACTTTTTCATTCTGGCCAAATTAATTACTTTATTAATAATATTTAATAATTGAAATCTTGGCATTTGTGCATCGATTCAGAATCATTCACATCTGCATCGAGATGCATCCGAAAAACGATTATTTCTCCCACCCCTACTGTGTGTGTGGACTATTCCTTAGATGAACCCCATTCCTGGACTGTTAGCATAAACCAGGACACGAACAGATGCATTTGGGTCATAAAGACTGTCTGTTGTTAAGCATCTCCCTGCTGTGGAAACGAAGGCGGAGTATACACCAGGGCATTAAAATCCTCACATTATAATAACTATAAGTACACTGAAAAAATGACTTTTTGATTTTGTAATTATTACATTGTTTCTTTTTTAAATTTTATGTAGAAATATAATTTAAATGTTTTTATTTAAAATATCACTTTTAATTTGATGTGTTACTTGATGTTCAATAGTAATTTTGTATACTTCTTTCTTTATACAAATGTTATTTTTAAAATCAAGTAACATTTACGAAACAAAAAAGTAATTTATTGACCATACAAACGAAATTTTGTGGCAGAGAGGGGGCTGATGGGTAATATTTAATATCAGAAAATAAACGTGTTTTCCTTAGTTAGACTCTCAGGGTGCTTTCACACCTAAATTCATTTACTTTGGTCCAAATCAGTTGATAAGTTTGTTACTTTGTATTTTTTTCTCCTTGGTTCGGTTCCCTTTCACACAGGCATATTCAAGAGGACCAAATTGCATCATGATAAATCCCACAAGACTTATGTCAGAACATTCACTGTTCTTATTGGTCAGATTTTTTTGCTGCGAGACCAGGAAAGGTAAATACAGGAAGTAGGATGGCTACTGTACATTTATTCATTTCTGAGGAGAAAATAATGCAATGGAGCGTAATCTACAGGGCATTTTCATCGCCCTGGTTATCGTGGATTACATTACATGCATATATCTCTTTCAATTCAATTAAATTCAACTTTATTTATATAGCACCATTTCACAACAGCAGTCATCTCACTGTAGGGGAAACCCCCACAATTGCAGAAAGACCCCAGCAATCAGGCGATCCCCTGCGAGCAAGTGCTTGGCGACAGTGGAGAGGAAAAACTCCCTTTTAACAGGAAGAAACCTCCAGCAGAACCAGGCTCAGGGAGGGGCAGTCATCTGCTGCGACTGGCTGGGGGGTGAGGGGATAGAGAAGATATCGGCAACGGAAGAAAAATAACATGTTCATGCATTGGAGTTGGCAAAGGCGCATATGAAGACAGTACAGGAGATGGCGTTCATTAGTCCTTTAGAACCGTGACATGCTCAGCCACAATGGCATAAAATGTTTTACCGTTTACTGCTGGTCCTGTTTTAGTGTGATCCCTTTCTCACTTGGAGGACTGCACCAGAGTCCGCCAGCTGATTCGAATCAAGATTACCTCATGTAGGTGGTCTCGATACAGTTGCTTTGGTGTGCATCTGAGTGAGATTACCGTGTCCTCGCCAGACAAAACGAACTGCACTTGTGGAGAAAACGAACTTGAGTTCGATTGAAACAAACTAAAGCCTGTAGGTGTGAAAGCACCCTCAGTTTAATGTTTGTTACTGCTGGGGAGAGGGAAGTGTGGGCTTCTCTGCTGGAGCTGCTGTCTCTGTGACCTGGACCTCCAGAAAAGCGGTAGAAAATGGTTGTATTGATGGATAGTGCTGTGCATATGTCAAAGCTGTTTCTGTTGGCTTTTATCTGTGTTAACACCTTTATTGAGCATGTGATGTTGAAGATATACCCTCTTCCGTTGCACTGGGCAGCGCTGTGCAAAACACATGCTGTATGCCCCCTGGTGGCTTGTGAAAAACACACAGTGCAGAAAATTTGTCTGCCAATGGATGAGTAATCAAACGGCAGATATTGTACACCATACAGTACATCTGGAAAGTATTCACAGTGCTTCACTTTTTCCACATTTTATGTTACAGCCTCATTCCAAAATGTATTAAATTCATTTTTTTCCTCAAAATTCTACACACAATACCCCATATTGACAATATGAACAATTTTTTTTTTTTTTTAGATTTTTACAAATTAATTAAAAGTAAAAAACAACAAAAAAAAATAATCATGTATATATAAGTATTCACAGCCTTTGCTCAATACTTTGTTAATGCACCTTTGGCAGCAATTACAGCCTCAAGTCTTTTTGAATATGATGCCACAAGCTTGGCACATCTATCTTTGGGCGGTTTCGCCCATTCTTCTTTGCAGCACCTCTCAAGCTCCATCAGATTAGATGTGAAGCGTCGGTGCACAGCCATTTTCAGATGTCCAGAGATGTTCAATTGGATTGAAGTCTGGGCTCTGGCTGGGCCACTCAAGGACATTCACAGAGTTGTCCTGAAGCCACTCCTTTGATATCTTGGCTGTGTGCTTGGGGTTGTTGTCCTGCTGAAAGATGAACCGTTGCCCCAGTCTGTCAAGAGCGCTCTGGAGCAGGTTTTCATCCAGGATGTGTCTGTACATTGTTGCATTCATCTTTCCCTGTATCCTGACTAGTCTTCCTGTTCCTGCTGCAGAAAAACATCCCCACAGCATGACGCTGCCACCACTGTGCTTCACTGTAGGGATGGTATTGGCATGGTGATGAGCAGTGCCTGGTTTCCTCCAAATATGACATCTGGCATTCACGCCAAAGAGTTCAATCTTTGTCTCATCAGACCAGAGAATTTTGTTTCTCATCATTTGAGACTCCTTCAGGTGCCTTTTGGCAAACTCCAGGTGGGCTGCCATGTGCCTTTTACCAAGGAGTGGCTTCCGTGTGGCCACTCTACCATACAGGCCTGATTGGTGGATTGCTGCAGAGATGTTTGTTCTTCTGGAAGGTACTCCTCTCTCCACAGAGGAATGCTAGAGCTCTGACAGAGTGACCATCAGGTTCATGGTCACCTCCTTGACTAAGGCCCTTCTCCCCCAGTTGCTCAGTTTAGACAGCCAGCCAGCTCTAGGAAGAGTACTGGTGGTCCTGAACTTCTTCCATTTACGGATGATAGAGGCCACTGTGCTCACTGGGACCTTCAAAGCAGCAGAATTTTTTCTGTTCCCTTCCTCAGATTTGTGCCTCGAGACAATCCTGTCTTGGAGGTCTACAGACAATTCCTTTTACTTCATGCTTGGTTTGTGCTCTGACATACCTTATATAGAGAGGTGTGTGCCTTTCCAAATCATGTCCAATCAACTGAATTTACCACAGGTGGACTTCAGTTAAGCTGTAGAAATATCTCAAGGATAATCAGTGGAAACAGGATGCACCATAGCTCAGTTTTGAGCTTCATGGGCAAAAGCTGTGAATACTTATGTACATGTGATTTCTTAGTTTTTTATTTTTAATAAATTTGCAAAAATCTAAAAAAAAAACAAAAACTTTTTTTTTGACATTGTCATTGTGGGGTATTGTGTGTAGAATTTTAAGGAAAAAATGAATTTAATCCATTTTGGGATAAGGCTGTTACATGACAAAATGTGGAAAAAGTGGAGCGCTGTGAATACTTTCTGGATGCATACTATATATATTTTTTTTCTGTAAATTCTATAGTTTATATATAATAATTGAATTAAAAACATCTTTTTTAATTTTAAATTGTATACTGTAAAAAATCAAGTGTACAGATTCATCTATCATTAATCTTATGCAACTTTTTCCCTCATAATTTTGCTGTTTTTAGAAAGTTGTATTTTTAAGGTGAAGTAAACATCAAAGATGCTTTGCTACAAGTCGAAACTGCAGAAGCAAACTAGATCAAACATTGGTTTCTCCTCTTAATTGTCCTGGTTGCCGGGCGGTCAGAGCTTTGTTAGAGGATCCCTTCTGCATCATCAGCAGGTGCCTTAGGTCATAGGCGTTTCACCCCTGAACCTGTACGCCTCACCTGAGTGAGGCAGCAAAGATTAATCTTCACTTGCAGAAGGGTTCCAACTACGGTCTCTTGTGAGCCACAACCTCCTTGAACTAGCCTCGGCCACTGAGGCTGTGTCCCCAATGGCTTTCCGTAGATGTTTAGGTTCCAGACCTATCTTGTGTAGAAAGCAGTGCAAAGATGCAGCTGGGAACCCACGACAACCAACTTTGATGGGGAATAAAGTAGTGTGCCACCCTTTGGTACAAGCCTCATCAACTAGGTCCTGGTATTTTGCTTTCTTGAGCTTGTGAGATACAGCCAGCCTCTCCTCCCAAGGCACTGTAAGCTCAGCTGTTACAATGGATTTTGCACTCCGAGAGAAAAGAATCATGTCCGGGCGGCATGTGGTTGTTGCTACTTCTGGGAAGACGAGCTTCTTTTTTAAGTCAACACGCACCTCCCAGTCTGATGCTTTATGTAAGATGGAGAAGCAAATTCTGGCAGTTGTTTTTTGCCTTCAGAGACTTATTTCCTGGCCTTTGAAAGCTGATGACTCGAGATGGTGGTGCCTGATGGTTATTGCCTCTAATCCTTTGGAATTCTGCCCATTTTGCAATTTCTGTAAGGACTTTATCATATTTCCACCGGTAACACTCCTCTCCAAGTGCTATAGAGCACCCAGTCAAAATGTGGTTCAAAGTGCAAGATCATGCCCCACAACTTACAAGATGGATCCTCATCTTTGAACCAAAGTTTTAAGTTGCTTGGGGTTGGTAAAAGATCAGTCACTGCACGGAGAAGAAAAGTCAACTTGCCCTGGTCCATGCCCCAAATACCATTCCAGGACAATGATCGCTTGAGTGCCTGGTTCCACTGCATCCACTGCCCTTGAGAGGCAAGCCCTGCAGCTTTCACACAGCAGTCCTCTTCTACTGCCTCTCTGTCCCTCTGTATTATGAGTCTTCTCCTGCTTTTGGTGTCAGCTTTGCTCCACCTTTTGGCATTGTAATTTCCAAGCCCGAGTCGTCCCTGACAAACTATGCCGACAATTTTGCCATGTCTCCAGTGTGCTTCAGCTTCCTTGACAGCTTCCTGAGGTCTCAATTTCCTACCACACTTAATAGCTGTGTTGGAATGTCTGACTTTCTTGTTGTCAGAATAGAGCAAAGAACAGATAGACCCTGTCTTAGTGGCCTTGAACTCCTTCACCACCGATGAGATTGGTAAGCGAAACTTGGAAGTCTTGCTGTAGAGGTTGACTGAACTGAAGGATGGGTGAACTCCTAGCCATCTACGGATAAATTTGCTACAGAGTCTCTCCATTGCTTCTACTTTGGTGACAATAAATTCATATAGCAGGAATGGCCACTGCAGCCTGAGTATGATGCCATACTGAAAGCACCATACGTTAAACCTCCTGAGCGAGTGGCTTCTGTCAATTGTCTTAAGCCAGCTACACAAACTAGCCATGGTCTGCTTTAAGCTCCCTCTATCATTCAAGGTACAATCGTAGTACTTTCCCAGGTATAGTACACCCTGTTCTTGAATTGATGGGATTACAGACCCTTTGATGCTGAAGGTGTTTTCCATCAGCTTTCCTTTCAAAATGCTCAGACTCCTAGATTTTCCTGGATTAAACTGCATTTGTGACCAAGCTGCCATTTTCTTTAATGAACTTAGGATCCAGCGCATTCCTTGTATTGATGGAGTCATTATGGTTATGTCATCCATAAAGGCTCTACAAGCTGGATGCCTAGAGCCGTCATCTGTTTTTGGGCCTCTGCATTGCATTCCTCCTACCTTCAGTAACAAATTCATAGCAGCCACGAAGAAAGCCACAGATATTGTGCACCCTGCCATGATGCCTTTTTCGAGTCTCTACCATTCGGTGGTGAAATCTCCACCAGTGAACTTCGTCCTAAAGAAGTCCATGTGGGACATCACAAGCTTGATCACCTCTGATGGTGCTTGGTAGTATTCCAATGCTCTGCAGCTCAGTTGGTGGAGTACACTTGGGTAAACTTTGGCAAGGTCTAGCCAGACAACAGAGAGGGTGGTGTTGTTCTTTTTTGACTTTTTAATGACTTGGCTAATCACTGACGTATGCTCCAAACAACCAGAGTATCCCGGGATGCCTCCGTTTTGGACACTTGTGTCAACAGACTTGTTGATAAGTAAATATCTTCCCTTCAATGTCTAAGAGGGAAATCTCTCAAAATTGGTCAAGTCCAGATAAGTTTAATTCTTTAGGGGCAAAACAGCCCTCAGCAAGTGTCCAAATCCAGGGTTCTTGTTTCTTCTTCCAAAGAACTCGTAAAAGTTTTGTCAGCCTTCTCAGCAAACAGGGGCAGTTTTTATAGATTTTATAAGTGGTGCCTGATGGTCCTGGACCAGATCCTGCCCAGGCTTTCTTCACTACAGCCTTTACTTCTTTAAGAGTGAAGTCTGCCATATTGAAAGGGGAGTGTGGTTTGAGTGGTGGCAGTTGGAAAGGGCAGTCTCCCAATGGGACGTCTCTGTTGGGATCACCGTGTGCCGCTGCTACACCTTCCTCGACTTCTTCATTTGAACACATCAACCTTCCACTTTTGGGCTTGCCAAGGAGATTGGCTGTAAACCTGAAGGGGTTACTAAATAAAGGCCTTCCTCTGTCACCACTTCTCTCTCTGCTTTCTTCAGATTGTTTCTGCCCTGCAAAGTTGGAACAATTTCTTATGCAACTCTCCATTTAACTCATTCAGGGCCTCTCTTTCATCTTCACTTCCATTCCGCCACCTTTTTTTTAATTGATCTTAGATCCCTCTGCAATTCTGCAGTCTGGTGCTGCCTCCTTGAGGGTCCTGCCAGTGGCTTGATACCTTTGTCTTTTTCCACTCCAAAGGTGTCTTGGCATGCCTGATACACGATATGGACCATGGTCTTGATCTTCCTGACTACATTTCCTTTCAAGATGTTATCGAGTGAGATACTCAGGTCTTCATCCAGTTGTGCCCATCTGCGGTCAGTTGCTGGTGGGAGATTGAGCTGGGGTTTCTTCATGGTGCCTCCCTGCCTAATATATTCATGCCCACTGCCTGTGCTCTGAGTGGGTTCAGCAGTGAGGTCTGGGTCACTGTGGTTTACCTCCTGGTCCCCAACCTCTGCCGACTGACAAGTAGAATGAATAAACTCTGAGATTTTCCTCTGGGAGGCATTAGATACTTTGTGTTGCTGTAGTCGCTCTTTGCACTTAGTCTTGCCTTGGTGAATTCTCACACCTCATTCATTTTTGAACATTCCACCGTAGAAGTTGCATCTTCTTGTAGTTTCACCCTCATGCTGCGCCACTTCCGAACTTGTGGTCCTTGAGCTGTTGTCCAGGTCACTAGCCATATGTTCCGTCCTTAGTGGCAGATTATCCTCCCTCCCTCCTCGGTCTGCCTGGGGGGTATTCTCTCTGTTCAGTACTTGTAGCTTGTTTATGCAGTGGTTTGGGGTGCCAGCCCTAACACTAATGCGTGTTGTCTTTCCGAGCTGCCTGCCATTCTTTCATGGATGTCAGGGGGTCTTCCCCCACTGCCAATGGGCCTTTAACGTGCATTTGAGACTTATAATACTGTATTTCAGATTGGCCATGAACTGATCAAAGGCATGAAAGGTAATGTAATTAAATACAAGTGATGACTTCAACTTTATTCATTATCACTACTTGACTAATTAAAATGATTAGAAATCTAGTAAGTTACAAAAGCCAGTTTGCCCCTCCGACATGTTGTAACTGATTTATTATATATTTTGAATGTAGGTGTCGCAATCATGCACTTTTGCAGCTTCAGTATAATTTTTTCAGGCAAAACTAAGAAATTCAGCAGTAATTTAAAGTAAAGAAACAATGATTGGATAGTATTTCCTTTAAGTGACAACTTAGCATTGTCGTTTAATGTTTGCCGTTTTACAATGGTAAGAGTAAGATGGTGTTAGCATTACTTACCTCCAGTTAAAACTGAGGAAAGACAATCGAAACAGGATTAGGGGACTATCTTCTCTGATGCAGCACAGTGGAAAACAGTCCCACATCCTTGGCAAACAGAAGTAGCAGCTATTTGACCAAACCATTTGTTTGGAGTTAGCAGCTGTGCTAACCACTGGAATGAAACCTAGCGTCATCTGATATATATTGTCATATCGAACAGGCCTAATCCCTGTTAATAGCATTATGTTGAGTTTTAAGCACAACTCGAACGCTTATGCAGTCAAATTGCACAATAAGATAAGATAAGATAAGCCTTTATTAGTCCCACAATGGGGAAATTCCAGGATTGCAACAGCACAGGGATAGCAACACTCAGAGCAATAATTAAGAAGATACGAAAAATATAAATAAGAACAGCGGATATACATACGTACACATAAATATATAAATGTATATACAAAGTGCGGAGCATTGTAGTAAGATGGAATAAACAGCATAACTGGCTACTTAGTTATCCTACATAGTATGAATATGTACCCATACATATTGTCACCCTCCGTAGCGACTGATATTGTCCTAGTTGTATACTGGAGGGGACCATTTGTGTAAGTCTTTTGCATTCAATACTATACCCACTCTAGCAGGAAATGTTGGAGCCTCATCCGTCGCCTAGGAGCTGCACAGAAGCCCCCTAGCCAAAGCCGAGCGTCCGTCACACCCAACCAAGTTGCATCCCACCTACTGACTATCGCCAAAGCACCCCAAGACAAAGACACCAGAAGAGCAGTTACAACTGAGCTAAAAAAACACCAAAAAATGCCTGTAGAGGAAACGAACCCTGAACCCTTCGAGGCTGCTGAACTGGAGAAAGTCCTACAGGGCCTGAAATGTGGAAAGGCAGCAGGATACGATAACATCGTCCCAGAATTCATGAAAAATCTTGGCCCCCGAGCCCTAACCTGGTTGACACAATTCTACACAAGGATCACACAAACAAACTCGATCCCAAAGAAATGGCGGACAGCAAAGGTCATTGCCATCCCAAAACCTGGCAAAGACCACAAACTACCAGCAAGCTACCGCCCAATCTCCCTACTCAGCGTTCCTTACAAAATCATGGAGCGCCTAATACTGCAATGCATTTCCCCAGAAATAGAGGATATTCTAAGTGTGGATCAAGCAGGTTTCCGCAAGGACCGCAGTACAGGAGAACAAGTACTGGCCCTAACCACCTTCATCGAAAATGGCTTCGAGAGCAGACTGAAGACAGGGGCTGTGTTTCTCGATCTTACAGCCGCCTATGATACGGTCTGGCACAAAGGCCTCCTCCTGAAACTTATAAAGGCGATCCCTGCTTGGGCAACAGCAATTATAAAAACCCTGCTGACCAACCGAAGGTTCAGAGTCCACCTCAGTCAGAACACTAGTGCATGGAGAATGCAGAAAAACGGATTCCCACAAGGCTCAGTTCTAGCTCCAACTCTGTTCAACCTCTACATAAACGACCTGCCTACTACAAAATCCCGCAAATTCATCTATGCAGACGACATCTGTTTGGCATTCCAAGCACCAGACTTTGAACCACTGGAACGGGTGCTCACGGAAGATCTTGCCAAACTGGACCAGTTCTGCAAAATCTGGTGCCTAAAACCAAGCCCAGCAAAAACCGTCTCCAGTGTATTCCATCTCCACAATGCAAAAGCTGCCAGAGAACTAAACATCCACCTGAGCGGACTCAAGCTTAAGCATGCCCCAAATCCAACTTATCTTGGAGTGACCCTTGATAGGACCTTATCCTTCAAGGAACATCTAAAGGGGACGGCTGCTAAGGTGAAGGTACGAAACAACCTGCTCTGCAAGCTCGCTGGTGCAAAATGGGGGGCGGCAGTCTCCACCCTGCGCACCTCAGCACTGGCCCTTTCATACTCTGTAGCAGAATATTGTGCCCCTGTCTGGTCCAGGTCATCTTACACACACCATGTAGACATCCAGCTCAACTCAACCATGAGAACTATAACTGGAACAATCCGCTCAACACCACTCCCCTGGCTCTCTGTACTGTCAAACATAGCCCCTCCACACATCCGGCAAGCAGCATTAACTCAAATGATGCTCCAAAAAGTTAAAGATTTTCCTCACTTACCAATCCATGCAGATATCTACACCCCACCCACTGCCCGACTTTCATCCAGACGGCCGATTTGGAAAAACCCTCCCCCAGCTGACTTTACCATCCAGACAGCTTGGCAAGAGGAATGGGAGACCAAGGAGGTCCCAAACAAACAGCTGGTGATAAACCCCAACCAACAGGTCCCGGGCACCAACCTTCCAAGGAGACAGTGGGCTACACTCAATCGCTTCAGGACTGGACATGGCCCCTGCTTGGCCAGCCTTCACAGATGGGGCAGTAGCCCTAGCCCACTGTGCGCATGTGGAGAGGAGCAAACAATGGAACACATCATAGAGGCTTGCCCGCTCCAAAGACTGGAAGGAGGATTACACACCCTCCATACAGCAAACCAGGAGGCAACTGCTTGGCTTAAGGACTTTGCATTCGCTAAATAAATAAATAAATTCAATACTATTAGGTCGTCACGTTTTTTTGCTATCTCTGCGAGCAGCCCTGCTTAGGTTATACAGTCTGACAGCCGTAGGTAGGAAGGACCTGCGAAATCTCTCGGTTGCGCACCTAGGATGATGTAGTCTACTGCTAAATGAGCTCCTCAGTGCGCTCAATATGTCCTGCATAGGGTGGGACTCGGACTCCAGCAGAGATGACAGTTTAGCCACCATCCTTCTCTCTCCCATCTCCTCCACTGGGTCAAGGCATTGCCCCAGGACAGATCTAGCTTTCTTGATCAGTTTGTTCAGTCTCTTCCTATCGGCTGCTGTAATGCCATTGCCCCAGCAGACCGCTCCAAAAGTGATGGCTGATGCCACCACCGTGTCGTAGAATGTCTTCAGCAGCGCCCCTTGTACACCAAAAGACCTGAGCCTCCTCAGTAGGAACAGCCTGCGCTGTCCCTTCTTGTAGAGTGCGTCGGTATTGTGTGACCAGTCTAGTTTATTGTTCAGATGAACACCAAGGTAATTGTAGGATGTCACCATCTCAATGTCTGTTCCCTGTATGTTTACTGGTGCTGTGAGGGGTTGTCCTTGCCTGCGGCAGTCCCCCACCAGCTCCTTAGTTTTCCTCGCGTTGATCTGGAGGCAGTTCCGATGGCACCAGTCCACGAAGTCCTGGATAAGTCCTCTGTACTCAGCTTCATCTCCGTTGGAGATGAGGCTGACGATCACAGAGTCGTCAGAGAACTTCTGTAGATGGCAGTGTGTTGTGTTGATGCCAATAGGCATCGCCCCTGGTGTCACTGGCGGCGGGTGTGTGTTGGTGCTTGGGGGTGGTTGGGGGGCCATTGGCGCGGGTTGTTGACCGTGTTTTCATGGGGTTGCTCAGGGGTGGCTGTGGTTGCAGGGTGGCCTGCAGCTGTCGGTGTGCGTCTGGAGTGGGTGGTCGTGGGCCTGCGTGGGCGCTCGGGGGTGTCGCCTGGCATGTTGGGCGCCGTGTGAGTCTGGCCCATTGTTCACTATTGTGACTGTTGTTGTCCATGTTTGTGTGTGTAAGATGAGTGGAAATTGGTATGGCTGCCCCATCATGTTAGTGGTGCTGGGAGCGCCGGGGCGTGATGCTGGTGGGTCCTGGGCTGCTTCCACTGGTGGCCCTCGCCCTGGGTTGGGATTTTGGGGCAGTGGGTGGCCTTATGAACCAGTCTGCAAGCTGGCTTCTGGGGGGGGGGGGGCGGGACGGCCTCGCTTTTAGACCGCCTACCTCCCAATCTTATTTCCCGCCCTCCCCCTCCCCCTGACTCTGGGTAGAATATACATCTTTTTTGTTACATTTAGTGCTTTGGGGTGGAGGTGTGCCGCACTGTGTCGGTGAAGGGGATACCTTTGCTGCACGGTGGGGCTGCACTCACCTCAATTTTAATTACATTTTAGACACTGAGGGCTTGGGGGCCCTGCTGCCCATCACAGTGGCTAGCGGTGCGCCAATCACTATCCCCCCCCCCCACAATTTTAATTGCACTTTGGTAGTCCACACATTTACACACAATTACATCATATAACTGACACCCACCCACCATGTTCTGTGCGGGGGTAGGGGTCTTCCCCCGCCCCTGTTGCCCTGCTCCTGCTGGGGGGCGTGGGGGCCTGGTGGGGAGCCTGGGACCTATCATGTTGTCAAAATCCCTGGGTGCTACTGAATATATAGATACAACCAAGGAAGTGAGAAGGGGGCTGAATATGATAAGTGAGAGTGAGGGGGTGATGAATGGAGGTGGTGATGGTGAGTCGGTTTTGTGCAGCGCTTTGCATGTCGGGTGGCATTTTGGGACGCCTGTGGTGGTCTGCTGATTGGTCGCTCAGATGGGTGCTGGGGTGGGGGTCTGCTTCTGTGGCCTGCGCCGGTGGTCTCCCTGGTCACTGCCGGGCACTGGAATGTGTTCAGGCTCACTGCATGTGCTTCGCAGCCGCCTTATGAAACAAAGGTGAATGAGGGGTGAGTTTGAATGGGTACAGGAGTGAGAGAGAATGGGTCGGTCTGGGTGAGTGAGAGGGAGTTGGTGCATATGGGTGCGCGTGGGAGCATGTGTGTGTGAAGGTGTGAGGAGGGGTGTATCTGCGAGTCGGGAGGTGCTGGATTAAGGGGAGTAGTGCTTCTTGGCAACGTGGGCTCCCCTGGGCAGGGGGACTTCTTTGGGCATGGGGGTCCCCGGGGTGTGCAACAGAGGCGCTGGGGCGGGCCCGCTGTGGGGGTCCCTGGGGGGGCTCGCGCCAGGGGGTGTGGGCCGGTCTCCGCCCCGGGGGGTGGAGTCGCTGGCCTCCTGGTGCCTGGGGCCCGGGGGTGGGTCGGGGGGGTCCGGGAGTATGGGCTTACTGCGCCAGCCGCCGAACAGCCTGGCCTCCCTTGATTGTCCCTCTAGGGGCAGATGCCTGGCCTTCCTGGGGCTTGCTGACCTCGGACGTTTGTGCCCTGTGGGGATTGGTGGCGCTGCCTTGCCTGCTTGGGGTTCCCGGGGGGAGAGCTGCTGCGACCAGCCCTCTGCTTTGTATGTTTCCTGACAAACCACTCACATGCACACACTTATTTTGCGCGCGTTCTCATATATATGCACGCAGACATACACGCACAAGTGTCTCTCCTCTAACAGGTGCGGAAACCAGACTCGTGTTGAGACATCTTCGGTGGAAGAAGCAGTTTGTCTTTTGTTTGTTTTAGTTGTTGGTTTGTTTGTTTTTTTTGTCTGTTCCCCTCCCTTTTCTTCTCCCCCTCCACACACTTCCTTTCCCTCTTCCCCATCCTGTTGGGTCTTCCATGGGTAAAATAATTAAAATAAAAGTATTAAAAGTTATTACAGGAGGAGTTTACAACAATATACAATACACAGTTAGGTACTGTATAAGCTCCTTTTGGCAAAATAAATCTGTTTTGGCACAATAAGGGTGACAGATCCCTGTTCTGTTTGCCTAGCTGCCTGACAGGACAAGGGGGAAGAAAAAAAAATTGCACAATAGTCATTCCATATAGTATAATGACCCAATATTATAGATGGCGAGTGTAAAAAGTGCATGTTTTAAGTTTTATCACAGATAGCGTTATATGGAAGAAAACCAGTGGAATGTCTGTTTTGATTCACAGAACAATGTGCTTCTTGTCTCACAGTGTGGCAAGTTCTCTGCTGTGTTGTGTGTTCAGTCATACTGCAGAAAGATGTTTTATTTAATTACACTTTACATTTTTGGCTATTAGCCTGGGTTAAAGAGCAATCACATACACACAAAAAATAAACACTTGTGTGAGTTTAACGCCTTTCTCTACACACATATATGATTAATTCCACACTTCTATGGCATACATTCACACATCTTGAATAGGAAGAAAGCAGGCCGTGACAGCGAATCTTTTCCAGCCAAGTACAGTATGGTTGCATTCATAAAATAGGGTCTGCTTATTCCATTGTTATTGCTGCTCCTAAGAGAGAATTGGTCCACTTCCCTCCCCTTCAATCACAGAACTCACAGAATAATTGATTAATTAGTCATGGAGCCCAGCATGTATTCTTTAGGTGGAATTAATAGTATGGAGATGCTTGTTTTAACACTGGGCGTGTTGCTCAGAAATGGATGCTTTCATTTTGTCTTGAATTTGGTTTGGAGTTCTGGGTTTATGATTGCAGCTGTTTTAGTTTGTGATTCATTTGTTGTTTTTTTTTTTAAGCACACAGCGGTTTTTATTTCAAAATGGCAGGAAAAATAAGTTGTATGATTCCACAGGACAATTGGATGCATGCAAAATTGAATGGCAAAAGATAAGTCCTTCATCTTTTATATAGCAAATACAAATTAGATGCATAAAATCGTGATGTTTGAAAAAAAAAATGGATTCAGGAAATATTTGGTATACCTGGCATTCAGATTGGGTTTTGGCTTTCTGAGGACCCCAAGACAAGTGTGTTTTTCTTTCATTATTGAAAATAAGGCAAACTTTCTCAAACGAGGCAACTCGCAGCTAAACAATCCAGACGGATAAAGAGAATTACATTCCAGAGAAAAGATTCATTTTTTGGGAGAAAAATTGCTACTGTTACAAATTCAAATCAGAGGGAAAGTACAACATCCACCTCCAAACCAGTTTCCCACTTTTTCCTCCACTTAGGGCCATTGAAACACACTATAGAGAGAAACATTGTAATTCATCCTAAGCGTGACAGATCTACAACTATACTCACCAGCTGCAATAGAAAAGGCTGTGTGTAGTTCTTGTATCGCTCTGTTTTCTGTATTTCATCACATTTCTATCATCAATATCTTTTCTAAAGATACCCTTCTTAACAATAGGCTCTTGTCTGCACTTTTTCCGTTGACAGCTTCATTGTCAATCCACCCGACTCCAAATTGTGTTGCATATAAAGATGCGTATCTTCCTCTTCCTTTCTCTTTCCTCTCACTCTTGTTCTCTTCTCAGCAGATTACATCTGGGATCACTTTGTCTGCAGGCACCGCTCAGTATTGTGTTACATTTCTCTCTTGTTGTCACATTGAGCTCTGCGCCCTCCTATTATCATATAGATAAGTGAATGTTTGTGTTGCAGCAAGACAGAGTTGTGCTCCTCTAATGTAGTGCATTGTGTGCGTTGTTAAAATTGGCCCCTGTCGCCTTTGCCATTCACGTGGAATGCTTCTCTGTTATAGCTGTAAACACCATTGTAGGAGACTGTAATTCTTTTTGTGAGTTTTGTATAAGGAAAAGACGGTGTATGCTTGCTCAGTGACTTGTTTTTGTTGCATCAAGTGGGGGATTTTGCTTTTGTTTGTGCATGTTCTAGATGTACAGTATGTACCTGTCTGTGGGTCAACTGACTACCAAAGGTGGAACCAAATGCATTCTGGATGCTATTTCAAGGTGGGAAAACAATAAAATGAAACATTAGTATATCTGACAGAAACTTAATCAACAACTAATTTGATAATCAATCGCCTCCTGTTGTCATATGTAAGTGTATGTTTGTGTTGCTCCCTTTTCCACCCTTTTCTAACTTAAGGGGGAAAACATTTCAGTAGATCAGTCATTATCAAATCCAGAATATTTTCACCTCTTAGAACATTTACAATTTGCTGAAACCATAGGCTATCTGCCAACTGTTGTATGCGGCAACCAGAGGTGTTAGTTAATTGGCTTCCAAGCTAATCAACATAACGGACTGCCAGCAATTTAATCATTTTGGGGTCCAGATATTCCAGAATGTCATTGTTTGCACTCGGAACTCTGTAGATTGCACGAATCAATACTTTCTGGGATGAAAGGGCTATTGTAAAGCGCATGCATTCAATACCCTTTGGGCCCTTCCCTGGGTCATGATATATTGCAGTTCCATGAAGGCCATAAACAGCAATGACGCCATCAGTGGCAGCTTTGCAACAATGGATATACCCTGGGATGGCTGTGGATGAATCGCCATCATGTACAGTTGCATAAAGAAAGGTAATGACAATGACCGCAGATGGCTTTTCCTCAAGGCAGAGTTTGGAAAGTTTTCCAGTGTTGGAGCGAAGTCCACATTTATTTAAGTTCCAAGATTTTTGTTCCAGAAAATTTCCCTTCTTATTATAAATACAAAAGATGGTATTGGACTTGCCACTGTTGATAAATTTAAATATTTGGGTGTCTGGCTTGATCCTGAATTGTCATTTAAATCAACATTCATTACATTCTTTTGGGATCACCAATCTCCATTGCTCTGGTATGTTTTTCTTGTAGAGCTTGCTTTAAACTAGCATCTCAACTAATACTTCCTGTTTTTGACTGCTGAGATATTACATACCAAAATGCAGCTAAATCAAACTTGATTTCACTTAATGTAGCATATAATAGACTCTGTCGATTTGTTCTTGATTTCTCTTTTTTCACTCATCAATGCTTTATGTACAAATCATTGAAATGCCCATCTCTAACTGTGAAGAGACAAATCCACTGGTTCCTTTTTATTTTCAAATGTTTTCTTTTTAATTGTCCTGTTTACTTGAAGGAACATCTTATACTGTTTTCATCAAATTATAATTTTAGACATTCCTCTCAGCCTTCTTTTTTCATCCCGCTAGTTAAAAATCGATTGGCAAAAGAGCTTTTATGTTTAAAGCCCCTTCTGATTGGAATAGTCTACCATCTCATATCCGTTCAATAACTTTTTTTGGTTTGTTTAAAAATTATTTGTCTACTCACTTAGAGATGGATTGTGCCTGTTTTAACTGACTGTCACTGTGCATGTATACATTTCAGTTTTTATAATCATTATTTATTCATAATGTGTGTGTATATATTTGTGTGTCATACATATATTTATATGTATACACATAGGGCTTTCACGGTGGAGGAATTTCCCCTGCGGTGACGGTGGATAGCTCAACACCACAATATGCGGTATTATTGCAAATGTTTTTAGTACCCTGTGGTCTCGTAGTTTAAATAGGCTTCATAACTTATGCGGCAAACAATGGAAACTATGAGAAACTCACTGCAGCTCCACTCTCAACTTTATGTGCATGTGTGACAATTGTGCGGAGCTCCCGTCTTCCTAGGCATGAACTGCTGATTCTTTAAAAAAAAAAAAAAAAAAAAAAAAGAAGAAAAAAAGATCATTTTCATAAAGTAGTGGCGGTAACTCCAGTATTTCAGCTACAGGGTGTGTGGACTGGAGACTGCAGCAACATTCAGCTTATCTGAACAAGACAGCCTCTCTACAGGACCCTGTGTGGCTCTTGTCTCTGTGATTTTTGGATTTTTGCCACTGTCCGAAAAATCACGTTCAAACAAGCAATGCACTATGCAGTAGTTGTTTTGCTCTCAGAGCTCAATTGTCAGGATCATAAACACTCCGCTCAAAGGAAATAACACACTTTGTGCCCTTTCAGTGCCCACTGTCACTGCTGTATTTAGCAATTTGTCCAAACGTTTCCACCACTAACTGCCTGCTGGAGTCCATCTGGAGTGAGAGTGCCCCACATGGTGCTGATGGCGGCAGCACCCAGTGCTGTGGAAGCTTCGGGTGCTGCCACCGTCAGCCGCCATCAGTACCGGCTGCAAACATGCTGTTGGCAATAAAAATACGCTTAACATTTAATAATTTATTTAATAATCAGTAGGGACACATAAGTGAACATTGAGATCTAGCCACACACACAAAAAAGTGAACACCGCGGTTGTTGCGGTTGCTCGTTATCCTCCGCAGTAGTCTTGTCCATAGCGCGGTATTACATAATTGTGGTTATCATGACAGCCCTATATAGACACATGCATTTGCTGAGTATTCCAAGTGTTTGTGTGTTTATGAGTTGGTGTTACGTGTTTTGTTTGTTATGTTGTTTTGATTTAATATTTGTATTTTCTGTATTCTATTTTGAATTTTTGTTAAGTGTTGTATGTTGGGATCTTCCTTGAAAATGAGATGACATCTCAAGGGGCTTATCCTAATAAATAAATTTCTCATTGCAATTCCATGAAGGAACAGCAATGCCGCCATCAGTGGCACCTTTGCAACAAACCGTATACCCTGGGATGGCTGTGGATGAATCACCATCATGTACAGTTGCATCAAGAAAGGTAATAACAATGACCGCATATGGCTTATCCTCATGGCAGAAGTTGAAAAGTTCTCCAGTGTTGGAACGAAGTCCACATATATTAAGTTCCAAGAATTTTGTTTCGTAGTTGATGGGCAGGCAATTGGGTAGATTGGGTTAGGGTATCTGTAGCAAGTGGAAACTGGTATAAGGGTTGTTAACCCAAATACCAAGAAAATATACCTTAGCAGAGCAGTAAGGATACATGCTCTACATGACCCGGTCTGAAAGCATCAAAAGACTCAGAACAGACTCGGTTCAATAGAGATCCATTTGGTCAGGGATGGGGTGATCAGCACTTGATATAGTACCTCCACTAACCCTGTAGTTTAGATGGATTTGACTGTTAGTCGTTCAGTTGAACGTGAGAAATATACCCAGAAATAAATTCCCGTTCCAGTGAAATCGGTCTAAATGATCTTCACACAGTAATGTTGTAAAAAATATATTGAAGAACAATTCACATAGTTCAACTCGAAAAATATGCACAAAAACGAAATCTAACTCGAGAAAAAATTTAACATTTACAATTTTTTCAACGCGAAGATGATCGCCACGTGATCCGTCTGGACCAATCACTGATCAGCTTTCCTCTCCAAGCAACGAGTAAACATGGCGTCCCCTGCTGCGGAAACCAGCAAGGCAGATAGTGACGGGCAAATAAAATGCTTTTTCCACCTCGATTCCGTGAAAAATGAGAAAGCTGCTCCCATGACAGCAGTGAGGTGGATTAAGGTTGTTGAATGTTGTAAATCGTGGCGAAATTTGGACGGATGGATTGTAGTGCCTGGAAGGTCCTAAATTCGGACCAAATTATATTTTACATGTTGTGTATTTTCCTTGTACATGTACATAGATTTGCATTTTTATTCCACGGGCCAAAATGACGTGGCTAGAATTTTTTTTTTCAACTAGCTTATCATGAATTGTTCAATGGAGGTAGTTTGTTTTTAGTTGATCTCTAATGAACTACATGAATCATTGCAAGCACATGTACACGTAATTTGAAATCATTTTGGGAGATCACTTTGCTGTAGGGAGACAACATGGAGACAGTTATTGATTTAATAGTGTCTGCCCCTTAAATACAAAAAGCATGGAAAGCTCGATGGTGATGATGAAGATAAACAGTGAGGAAATATTTAAAAATGAACATTCATATTATTTATTCGGTTGCTTTGGTGTCTGGGTAAAAAATAAAAATCAAGAAATTTTAATGCCATTACATGTAACATGTTGATATTGAAGGGGAAAGGAATGTTTTCATAAACCAAGTCAACTGGAAAGCACGAATTCAGCGATAGCTACCGGTCCCTATATTCCTTTAGGGAGCGGCAACCAGTCTATGTTGAGTCCTTAGGACCCGGAGCCAGTCTATCTATGCTAATGCCACACACAGAGTTGACTCGGGGCGGCGATTCGTATGTGGCAGACTGACCCAATTAGGTGGAAAAAGCATTTTATTTGCCCGTCACTATCTGCCTTGCTGGTTTCCGCAGCAGGAGACGCCATGTTTACTCGTTGCTTGGAGAGGAAAGCTGATCAGTGATTGGTCCAGACGGATCACGTGGCGATCATCTTTGCGTTGAAAAAATTGTAAATGTTAAATTTTTTCTCGAGTTAGATTTCGTTTTTGTGCATATTTTTCGAGTTGAACTATGTGAATTGTTCTTCAATATATTTTTTACAACATTACTGTGTGAAGATCATTTAGACCAGTTTTACTGGAACGGAACTGAAAGATAGATTTTTCATCCGAGTGACTATGTGTTTCACCTGGAAAAAACTTTGACCAGTCAGGTAAGTCTCCAAAGCTGCACACCACAGTGTTTTTGCATTAACATCCACCTTTGGATAACTGAGCCTGGATTCCTCTTGACTGTTATGCAAAGATATTGCTCCTTGATTTACTGTGACACTTAAGAGAAATTGACATATTATTTAGCACTGTAGTTGACTGACAAGTTGCATTTAATTTGCACTGCACAAATCTCATTTTGATAATACATCATGGAATTAGCATACAGAATATTAGCTACTAAAGAAACTCCATCCATTCCAATTCCAATACAGTATTTATAAACAAATTAGATGAAGCAATTTATATTTTGTTTCACAGTCAGAAATAAGTGTACAGGGCTCCCAAAGTTGTCACGAAAACCAGTTTCCAGTCTTAAATTTGATTCACGCTATTTCTCTCTTGTAAAAGAGAGAAATAGCGGCATTAATGACATCCGTCTCCGGCAGTCGGAAGTCACGAAACTTAATGTAGAATCGGTGTGTGACTTTGCAAAAACGATGTCTGCCACTGTAGTATTCTCTGGGCCCCTCCCCAATCTGACCAGTGATGACATGTTTAGTCGCTCGTCATCCTTGAACCGCTGGCTGTCTGTGTGGTGTCCTAAAAATGACGTGGGCTACATTGACAATTGGAGCTCTTTTTGGGGAAAACCTGGTCTTATGAGACGAGACAGCATTCATCCCACTTTGGATGGTGCTTCTCATTTATCTAACAATCTGGCATCTTTTTTATCCAAATTTCCAAAACCATGACTACTCAGAGTTGGGACCAGGAAGCAGAGTCGCAGTCTTACACGCCTCTCTGCAGCTCCTCTTCATCCGCCACCCCTCAGCTTAGCCCCTGTCTTCCCCATCAGAGAATCGTTGTCTGCTCCCTCCAAAGTAAATAAAAATATAATGTATAAGCATCCCAAAGTGATAAAGCAAAATATTGGTAAAACTCAAATTAAACATAAAGCCTCTAAATTGAATGATTTGGCCTCTGTTCCTCCTCATAATTTAAAAATTAAATGTGGTTTATTAAATATTAGGTCTCTAACTCCCAAGTCTCTGTTAGTCCATGATCTGTTAATTGATCATCAGATTGATTTAATTTCCCTTACAGAGACTTGGTTAGGACAAGAGGATTATGTTGGTTTAAATGAATCAACTCCCTCTGGTTATTTAAACTGTCAAAATCCCAGAAGTTCTGGTCGTGGAGGAGGAGTAGCAGCAATTTACCATTCCAAATTACTAGTTAATGTAAAGCAAAAAACATGTTATAATTCCTTTGAGGGCCTGGTCCTCAGTATTGGGCACTTTAGCAATTCCAGGTTAAACCCAATTTTATTTGCCATAGTTTATCGTCCCCCATCAACCTATTCAGAATCTTTATCCGAATTTCCTGATTTCTTAGCTGATTTAGTGCTGAAATCTGATAGAATAATTATAGTAGGGGACTTTAATATACATGTGGATGTAGATAGTGACTGCCTTAATGTGGCTTTTAATTCAATATTAGACTCGATTGGGTTTTCTCAGAAAGTAGGAAATTCTACTCATTACCTCCACCATACATTGGACCTTGTTCTGACATATGGCATAGAAATAGAAAATCTTGTAGTGTCTCCTCATAACCCTGTACTGTCAGACCATTGTCTGTTAACCTTTGATTTTACTATTTCTGACTATTTGGCTCCTAAAGAAAAATATTATCACAGTAGATGCCTCTCAGATGATGCTGTTTCCAAATTTATGCAGATTGTTTCCTCTATGCCATGTGTCAACACAACGGAAATAAGCTATAGACGGCTTGCTCCTTCTGTAATTGATAACATGGTGGATAGTGTTTCAGCTTCTCTACATCAGGCTCTAGACTTGGTGGCCCCCTTAAAAAAGAAAAAGTCTAATCAGAGATTTTTAACTCCTTGGTTCAACACAGAAACTCGTAGCTTAAAACAGAAGACTCGTCAATTAGAAAGAAAATGGCGCTCTACTAATTTAGATGAAATCTATTTAGCTTGGAGAAATCATCTTTTAATTTATAAAAAATCTCTTAGAAAAGCTAGAACGAGTTATTACTCTGCATTAATAGAAGAGAACAAGAATAATCCCAGGTTTCTTTTCAGTACTGTAGCCAGGTTGACAAAGAGTCAGGACTCTGTCAATCCTAGCATCCCCTTAGAGCTTACTAGTCAGGACTTTATGAACTTTTTCAATAATAAAATTTCATCCATCAGAGATAAAATCAATCAGATTCTTCCCACAGTTAACTTAAATACTGTAACTACTACAACTCCTTCTATTGATGTCTGTCTTGATGAGTTTACTCCAATCGACCTTTGTGAGTTAGACAAAATAGTTTCCTCATCCAAACCTTCAACTTGTCTTTTAGACCCTATTCCTACCAGGTTATTTAAAGAAGTCTTCCCACTTATTGGTAGCTTTATTCTTCATATAATCAATTCTTCATTAACTTTAGGCCATGTACCGCAGGCTTTTAAAACGGCTGTAATTAAACCCTTACTCAAAAAGCCAACGCTAGATCCAGGAGCTTTAGCTAACTATAGACCAATCTCTAATCTCCCTTTCATTTCAAAAATCTTAGAAAGAGTTGTTGCTATGCAATTATTTGACCACCTGCAGGGAAATGGTTTATTTGAGGAGTTTCAATCTGGGTTTAGAATCCATCATAGCACTGAAACAGCCTTAGCGAAGGTCACTAACGACCTCCTCATTGCATCTGATAATGGACTAGTTTCTGTACTTGTCCTTTTAGATCTTAGTGCAGCTTTTGATACTATTGATCATAATATTCTACTTGATAGATTAGAACACTATGTTGGACTTAATGGAACTTCGTTGCAGTGGTTTAGATCTTATTTATCTGATAGGTTCCAGTTTGTTCATGTAAATGATGAGTTTTCTCTCAGCTCAAAGCTTAGTCATGGAGTTCCACAGGGATCTGTGCTTGGCCCTACTCTTTTTAGTTTATATATGCTTCCGTTAGGCAACATTATTAGAAAGCACTGTATACATTTTCACTGTTATGCAGATGACACACAATTATACCTGTCAATGAAGCCAGATGATACTAATCAATTAGCCAAGTTAGAAGCCTGTCTTAAGGAAATCAAAGTTTGGATGACTTGTAATTTCCTGCTATTAAATTCAGATAAGACTGAAGTCATTCTTGTTGGTCCAAAAAACCTTAGAAATTCCTTTCCAAATCAAACTTTCAGTTTGGATGCAGTTACTCTTTCTCTTAATAGCTCTGTGAGGAACCTTGGAGTTATTTTTGATCAGGATTTGTCCTTCAATTCACATATTAAATTTGTTTCTAAGACTGCCTTCTATCATTTGCGTAATATTGCCAAGATTAGGAGCATCTTGTCTCAGAGTGATGCTGAGAAGCTGATCCACGCTTTTGTTAGCTCGAGATTAGATTATTGTAATTCTTTATTATCAGGTTGTCCTAAAACATCTTTAAAAAGTCTTCAGCTGATCCAAAATGCTGCAGCAAGAGTTTTAACAGGTACTAGAAAGAGAGATCATATCTCTCCGGTTCTGGCCTCCCTTCATTGGCTTCCCATAGAGTTTAGAATTAAGTTTAAAATCCTTCTTCTTACTTACAAAGCTCTAAACAATCAGGCTCCTTTTTATTTAAAAGATCTGATACTACCGTATCATCCTAACAGAGCACTACGCTCCCAAAATGCAGGTTTACTTGTAATACCTAGAATCTCCAAAAGTACAATGGGAGGCAGAGCCTTCAGTTATCAAGCTCCTCTCCTGTGGAATCAGCTGCCAATCTGGATTCGGGAGTCAGACTCGATCTCTGTTTTTAAGAATAGGGCTAAAACCTACCTTTTTGATATAGCCTACAATTAGGGAGGGATCATGTGTTTTCTGAACCCTCCCTTAGTTATGCTGCTAATAGGTTTAGTCAGCCGGGGGACCTCCAGTAATGCACTGGGCCTCACTCCTTTCCTCACTCTCTATGAAATATTTTTTTTTTGCTGGTCATTAACATTTGTTTGTTCTCTCCCATAGATTGAGTCCCCATCGTGCTGTTTGCTCTCTACACGGGGCTGCACGGTGGCGCAGTGGTTTAGCACTGTGGCAGCACAGTTTACTCTCGGCCGGGGGATCGCGGGGATCATGAGATCGTGGGTTCGATCCCAGCCCCCGACCAACAGTGAGCTGTGTGGAGTTTGCATGTTCTCCCCGTGTTGCGTGGGTTTACTCCGGGATTTCTCCGGTTTCCTCCCGCATACCAAAAACATGTAGGTTTAGGGCGCTCGCGCACGCAGCGACCGGCAGCCGGTGGCTTGTCACCAGACTGCAAACCAAATCTACCTACGGGTACAAATAAGTAACAACAACAACATGTCTGTTCTTTTCTTCTTCTCTATCCCCTCACCCCCCAGCCAGTCGCAGCAGATGACTGCCCCTCCCTGAGCCTGGTTCTGCTGGAGGTTTCTTCCTGTTAAAAGGGAGTTTTTCCTCTCCACCGTCGCCAAGTGCTTGCTCACAGGGGATCGCCTGATTGCTGGGGTCTTTCTGCAACTGTGGGGGTCCTCCCTACAGTTGATAGTGCTATGAGATGACTGTTGTTGTGAAATGGCGCTATATAAATAAAGTTGAATTGAATTGAATTGAATTAAAATGTTACCCTAAATCTCATTGTTTATTCCCTTTCTGGCTTTGTCTACAGGTTTAGAGTTATTCTCACTCTTAATACATTTAATTTCATCGAACAATCTTTTAAGCTAGTCTCAATGCTGATGGATGTTGCGATTTTTGGACTTGCCAAATTTTCTGACAAATGTCCATGAAAATCAGGGTTTGCCTCTGTAATTAGTGACATTTAGTGACAATTAACAACATTTGCATGAATGTTTATGAAAATGTTTGCGAAAGATAGTTGGCAAACATTAGCCACAGTTGGCAAATGTTAGCGACAGTGTTTGTAACTATTAGCAACTATTTGCTACTCTTTTACAACTGTTGAGTGTTTGGAAAATTTTTGGCAACTCCAGGTAAAATACCAGGTGCATGTCAAGTGAATCTTGGACCCAACCCTGTAAAAAGGGTGTGTAAACCCTCTCCAGCATTCAGATTTCAAGAGTTCGTAAAAGTTCTTAAACAGTTGCTAGTGTTCACTACTTGGCGAACCAAAAAGAACATTAGTGACATGTGTTACAGCTGTTTGCAAAATAGTTTGCAAACAAGTTTTAATTTCTTTGTAACAAGAAAAACTATGACCTAAAAACTGTTTGCAGTTTTGCAACATTTAACAAACCCTGATGAAATCCAAAAATCTCAACGTTTGTCAGCATTCATCGATCAGTGAGATTGAGATGCATACTCTCTCAATTCACAATCCCTATTTTTTGTTTGCATTTTCATGTAGAAATTTAACAGAACATTTTGACAAAAGGGAAATCTACTTCGACTCTTTTAGACTGCCATTAGCTGCAGTTTGTGCAAATATGTGGTGTTTTTGTGTAAGGGAAACAGTAATACACAACTTTACTGTCACAGTCGTCTTACTCCTGCAGTTCACACTCCTGAAAGTCCAACATGGACTATAACATCATTGAGTTGCACAGGTCCTGCATTTTAAAAGCTGTGCGGTTAGACCTTTAATTAAACCCAGCTGATTCCTGTCCTGTGTAGGTCAGACTTCACCAGCTTAGCTCAATTAAGTTCAGTTTTTGTAGAATGATGTGATCTCAACCAAAGAAGCTGGAGGCCATGATTTGATGACTCAGAAATTGAGGGAGACAGTCTGTTCCCTGTTTAGCCTCAGGTGTGTATATGTGTATGTACCCTTATGTGCTTAGTGTTTGCATAATGTGCTCTTCAAGCTCTTGATGCACTGTCATGTTGACAAGATATGAAGGCTGCGATTTATTCATATTTCTAATACCCATTGCTTTAGTAGATTTAAGAATTTTCACTTTAATAGTGGCAGCACGATTTGCAGAATACCTTTATAAACTTTTTTTCATTTCTAACCTGTGATTAAGTAGAAAAATAATGATACGAATTCTAATGGCTAGATAAAGACAAGAGTTTCCTTTAGGGTTTCTACATGAAATCCAAAGTACTAAAGGAGTTGATAAAAAAAAAAATGTCAAAAAGTGTATATTAGACAATTAATTTGACAGAAAATAATAATGCATCAGATTTATAGAGCGCTTTATCATAGACACTCAAAGACGCTTTACAAATAGATACATTATTCATTCACTCCAGACAGACAATGGTAGTGGCAAGCTACTTCTGTAGCCACAGCTGCCCTGGGGCAGGCTGATGGAAATGTGGCTGCCAATCTGCGCCAGCGGCCTCTCCAGCCACCACCGAACATTTATACACATTCATACCCAGTGTTATGGACACTGGAGGCAAGGTGGGTGAAGTGCCTTGTATAGGGGCACAACGGCAGGATATCTGGGGAGAGCAGGATTCGAAGCGCCAACCATCTGGTTATTAGACGACCTGCACTACCTCCTGAGCCACTGCTGCCCTGGAAAAAAACGAAAAAAAATTTCTAAATTTGTGCCTAACATGCCTAAATTTGTTAGGCATGATATTACGTCTGGATAAAGGGAATACACTTTTTTATGGGGGTGCTGGTGGGGAAGGTGTTGGGCTCTAACTCTTAGATGGACTGTATGTAATTTATATAGTATAGAACAGGGGTCTTCAACCTGGGGCCCCTGGAACATTCAGGTTTCCGTGGGAAATGTTGTAATTTTACTTCTTAATTGGTCAAAAAAATTGCAAATAATTTGCCATTGTTGTGCATGGGTGTAAGGGTGCCTACAGAACACATGCACAACAATGCAAAGAAAAAACTTTGCCATTTTCCTCAAATTTGTAATTTCCTCTTGTAAAATTGACCTTTCTTGTATATTTGAGACTTTATTATAAATTTGTGTATTATTTTATGGCTAATTTTGTCATGCGGTGGCCCTCGCGAGCCACCATAAGACGCACACTGTCACCAGAGAGTTGCATTAATGTCTTTATTAGCGGTGAATTCACAACAGTACAAGCTGCTGGGGCTATGACACATAGTCTACACACACAGGGAGGCGTAAGGCTAACAAGCTCACTCACGGGTCAAGCTCACTCACACTGGCGCCGGTTTAAGAAGCTGGCCGCTAACGACCGCAAATGCAGAACAGCTGTTCAGGCCTTGACAGCTGAGCGGAAGCTTCCCCGAGCGCTGTCACAATAGGAGCTCGGAGAGCCGGATTAATAACGCCACTGTCAAAGCCTGACAGGAATGAATGTATGGCCTGAGCGTGAATAATAATAGCGCTCGGATCATAACAGTACCTCCCCCTCAAGGGCGAACTCCCGGGCGCCTAGTAACACCTAGGGCCCAGAAAAAAGAAAACACACATCCCCTGACATACCCATCCCATTTCAATATAGAACACAACGGAACAACCAGGGCACTTATTTACAGGGCATGCATGATTTACAAACACACGGGGCACCCAACCATACGCATGTGGCTACTGATGTACAGGGAAAAGAAAAAAAAAAAAACATACTACAGTCCCTTTGACAGGGGAAGGAAAAAAAAGGCTCGCCATCCCAAACACACGCATGGAGCTACTGAGGTCAAGCAGCACCTGCACAGTGCATAAAACTACAATAACGATCCATACGTGGTTCAAAGACAAAAAGGAGCATCATCTTTCCAAAAGCCCTATGAAGAGAAATGTAGGAAGTATTACAGTTTAACTCAGGAAAAGAACACTAACCTTCGAAATAGTCCTAAATACAAAGCTGTCATTTAACAGTCATCCAAATGTACCCCAAAAGGAAAAAGTCAAACATAAATTGCCAACACAGACACGTCTCTCACATAAGGACCAAATCACAATCACTAATATACAAAACAGTTTCAAATTACTTGCTAGAGTATCTTAAATCAAAAAATGACAACTTATGGGGAGTCCCTTAGAATTTTATCACCAAGTTCATGAACATGATCACAAGAGTCAATTTATTGCCCCCGATGACCTTCACACCATACAGTCCAAACAGACGATGGCAGGCGAAGACCAAATGCCCCAGTCCACAGTTCCGGTGGCCTCCCTGTGTCCGATAGCCGACGGGTGGTCACGGGGAACAGTATGTGGTCGGGCGGCCTGCCCCAGTCCCGGGCTCCGAGAGTCAACTCCTCCGCCGGCCGAACCAGGCCACCCAGTAACAAACACAGTTCATCAGGTGGCCGACCCAAGGCGCCGAACCGGCAAAACAGCTCCTCGGGTGGCCGACCCGCATCCCTCATCCACCAGAACCATGGAGAAACAGCGTGCGGCGGCCTCCCCGATGGAGAAACTACATGGGAGCGCCAGCCTGCAAGAAGAAAACCTCCAACGGCCCCCAGCGCTGATGACCCCAGCTGGTGGCTCCTGAGAGGGGTATAATCGTAATGATGAGCCCACATCACGTCAGGCGGCGAAGGGTCTGCAGCTCTTCCACCGACCTTGATCCACACCGATGCGGCTGTTGAAGCTTCGCCTACGTCAGACCCCGATTGGGTCACAGCTGCACCCGCGTCGGACCCCCACTGGGCCTTGTCGGACCCCGATTGGGTCACAGCTGCACCCGCGTCGGGCCCCCACTGGGCCTCGTCGGACCCCGATTGGGTCACAGCTGCACCCGCTTCGGATCCCCACTGGGCCTCATCGGACCCCGATTGGATCACAGCAGCACCCATGTCGGACCCCCACTGGGCTTCGCCGGACCCCGATTGGGTCACAGCTGCACCCGCGTCAGACCCCGACTGGGTCGGCTCCGCATCGGCGACAACCTCCTCCCCCGAACTTGGGACCTCCTGCACCGCGACCTCGACAGCCTCCAAGCCGGCGACACTGTGAAGAGGCTCAGAGGAACAGAGAGGACTGGGATCAGTATCCCCGGCAGCGCCAGAGCCCAGCGAGACGAGTTCGGGCACAGCAGACGGCTGCCCCTCGCTCGCCTCCCCTCGAGGCAGGCAAAAATGCTCTAACACACCACAAAGGAAAACAAAGAAGAGCACTTGCCTGCACTCGGGCTCTGGAGCCATTCAGGACTCCGTCGATCCAGGTTCGGGTAGAAGCTCGTCATTGGGCTCCCACTCAGCTGCGTTGGGCTCCGCAGCCAGCATGATGGTCTCTGCAGTCGGATCCTCTCGTGCTGATGTCCACGCCGATAACCCGCACGGCGTGGCGGCAGGAGACCCTCGACCCGCTGGCTCGGGCTTCTCCTCCATAGAGACCCGGGGACGCTTCCTCGTCGGCTCAGGCTCCACGCCGCAGTCCGCTCTTCTCCTTTGCCCAAGACGTGGCTGCGGGGCCTCCTCGTTCGACGACATAGGCCTAACGCGGATGACCACTCAGCAGAGGAAGACACAGAGGCAGCAGGTTCAGTACAGATGACTACAGCTGGTGGTGGGAGCTCGGGGGGCTGCAAACCCCGAACTCCAACCCCAGGAGTCAGACAAGACAGATCACAATTATAAGTAGGGGAGTGAACTTGAACTTGCCTGTCTCCCGGAGGGAGGATGGTGCCAGCTGTAGAGGGCATTGCTCCTTCCTTCGCCCGCTGGACGGTAACAGAGGGCCCCCTGGGAGGACGAAGGGGGGCCGCTCTCAAGGACCCATGAACGGGGCTCGCCGAAGCAGGACTCTTGTCACACACAGCAGCTGGAGAAGGCGTCGAGGACGAGGGGTCGACAGCCAAACCGGGCCGGGCACGACGAGCTGACAGGACAGCAGGGGACGATGGCCCAGGGAGAAAGGCTGCGGGGATTCCCTCCTGGCGAGACGCCGAAGAGACAGCTGGCTGGTTGATTGGGTCATTCCGGCGGCCCGGAACTGGATCCGGAACAAGAGCTTGCTGGGGATGCCCTTGGCCGCGGCGCCGACGTCTACGACGGCCCCCGGATGGTGCGAACTCCTGGAGTGGATCAAGGACAGGAACGGGATCCCAAAGCGAGGAACAGGAACGCCTCCCCCTCTGCTTCACGCTGTAGTCCTCCTCCACCATACGGGGTATTTCGCGTTGCGCGGCGATGTCAACCCTGCTCGCATCGACTTCTGGGTGGTCGGCGTAGCGGGGAGAAAGATGATTGAGCACATCCTCAGCACAGTCCAGGTACCAGCGTACTTCGCTGTCGTAGTCGAGGAGGGAGGCGGAGATGACCGCTTCATCCACGTATTCCAGGACATCTGCCAGCTCGTGACTCGGACTCCGAGCGCGGCCCCTCCACGACGGCATTCCTCCAGCACACCGTACCCAGACAGGAAAAGAGCAATGTCCAATTAACACAAAATCACTGGCGAAAGGCGTCTCGGGTTGGCGTCACCATTAAACGCCGTTTTGTCAGCAGTGTACTGTCATGCGGTGGCCCTCGCGAGCCACCATAAGACGCCACACCGTCACCAGAGAGTTGTGTTAGTGTCTTTATTAACGGTGAATTCACAACAGTACAAGCCGCTGGGGCTATGACACATAGTCTACACACACAGGGAGGCGTAAGGCTAACAAGCTCACTCACGGGTCCACAGGGTAAGACAGTCACGCCACAGACGACCAATAAGACGATCAGTACGATGATCAATGACGTTCAGTACAATGAACCATAGACGACACTGCTGCAAGGATGCAGCCGCTGGCGCTGGTTTAAGAAGCCGGCCGCTAACGACCGCAAATGCAGAACAGCTGTTCAGGCCTTGACAGCTGAGCGGAAGCTTCCCCGAGCGCTGTCACAATAAGAGCTCGGAGAGCTGGAATAATAACGGCACTGTCAAAGCCTGACAGGAATGATGTATGGCCTGAGTGCGAATAATAATAACGCTCGGATCATAACAAATTTTTGTCTATTTTTTTTTAAATTACAGTTTTTTAATACATTTGAAACAGACTGTGGTAATTTTTTACTTTTTCTTTATAAAAATTTACATTTTTGACCATAATTTTGCTGAGTCAGAACAGAACAATAATTTAACTCTGATTTGAAAGAAAAAAATATTATTAAAATTGTATTTAATGAAATAAATTAACTTAAATGACCAAAGATGCAGTTATTTTTGTTATAATACTTCTATATATTTATAGTTTTTAGAAATCTCACCAACCAGACAGCAGGAACCCCCCTCCCCCCCATTTTGAAATCCAAATGTTGGCATGTTTAGTTTGTCTGAAGGCTGCTGACGGGTTAAAGTTATTGACTTCGTGAATTTTGGTGATCTTAACTTGCCAGGTACATAATAATAAACATAAATTAGTTAATTAATATTGTAGTGGCTGGTGAAGTAAATCCTCAGCATTTCATCAGTCACTCTTGCTTTTCCCTGCATATGAAGCCTAACCACACCTGTTAGCTAAGTGACTCTTCATTGATGTTCCGTTTCCAGCGGGTTAAAACCACCATAAATGCCTCCAGTGCTTACATACCTCTTCAGATGTTTTTCCATGTTTAAAGTACTTTAATAAGCTCATGCTTCTCTCGAACAGTGACACTAGAGCAGGGGTCCTCAAATGTTTTTGCCAGGGGTCTGCATTTGTTTTTTTCAGTGGGTTGGTGGTCCGGAGCAGTGCTAACACGGTGCATCAGCGAATATTTCATTTTGAATTTGGGAGGGACAATAAACAGAAAATTTTCTTTTGAGTAAATATTAATTGGACACTATACTGTAAGTCAAGGGTACACAGCTATTTTTACACAAGGCCCACATTTGTTTAACATAAACCGGATCAGATTACAATAGAGGTGCATTTCAGTAAATTGGAATATTGTGAAAAAAGTTAACTTTTTTTTTTACAATATAATTCAAAAGGAAATTTTTATATTTAATATTACATGAAAATGGAAATATTTCAAGCCTTTTTTGATTTAATTTTATTGATCATTATATTTTTTATTAAATTATGATATTCAAATTTGATGAGCTGCACCTATAAAACAAGGTAAATGGTCTACTCACCTCATTCAGAAATGCAAGTAAAAGGCGACGCTGAAGAGGATCTCAGGTAGTTCACAAGTTTCATAATAGTTTCCATCACTTCTGAATATTCTTTTCCAAGACCGGTGCACAGCACTGTCTGGTGAATGATGCAGTGATATGACAGAAGGCCTGGATGGTGCTTTTTCATGCACTGGAAAGCTCCCTTCTCTCTCCCATTCATGGCTGGAGCTCCATCAGTTGCAATGGACACCACCATTTTGAGGTCAATTTGTCTTTCTTTCAGCATCTGCATGATGCTTTCATAAATATCCTCACCCCTTGTGTAACTGTGGAAGAATTTCCCCTTTGCTTCACTGTAATATCTGACAACGGCACATACATAACTGTGCATTGTCTGTATAGTCTGTTGATTTGTCCACAGCTAATAAAATGCACTGTGCATTCTTAATATCACCATTTAGCTTGTTTGCAAGACCCAGGCCACTCTGAGTGAGGCCCCAGCTGCTCTTTCTTGCTGGGTCATAGATCTGACAGTCTGTAGCTTAACCTTTTAACTGCCCCAGGCGCCGTATGGCGACAGGAATGCTTAAAGGGTGGTCAAGCCCCCCCCCCCCCGTGGTCAAGAATGGTAAAAAATTTTGTCAATAAAATAGTTCAGATTTCCAAGGCTATAACTTGAAAGTTGCAAGAGATAATGGCTCACTGTCAATTAGAAAGATGTAGAATATGATCCAGAGTTTCAGATAAGAATAAATTTACACATCTAATTTGCATAATGTCACGGCAGCTATATAAATTACAAAACTCAGTCAAAAGTGGACTTTGGACACATTTACACAAAAAAAGGTCCGTTTTTTTTACACCGATTTGTCTACAGGGGTATGTTTTATCTAATCTTCAAAGTATATGAACCAGAAAATTAATAAAATGTCAAAAAAACCATATATTTCTCTTTCCTGTTGCTGGGTGGGGGGGCTCGCTCGCCCACATGACCGGTCCGTTTTCATCCATCGTTGCCAATGTTTTGCGTTTACTTAGTAATTTACACCCGCTTACACATCTACAAACTCTTATGATTATCCCACATGAATTTCGTTTGTATTGCTTGACTATTTTTCCTGTAAAACGCAGTTTTCCTGTGAGAATGCATGATGATCGCGGGCGCCGCCATCTTGGTACTAGTAGCTCAGTTTTTCGTCCATCGTGGTCAATGTATCGCGTTTACTTAGTAATTTACACCTGCTTCCACAGCTACAAACTCATGATTATCCCACGTGAATTTCGTTTGCATTACACGGCTATTTTCCCCGTTTCATGCAGTTTCAGTCATCATCGCTGCTGCGATGACCAATCGTGAAGGCATCCACATTGGTGCTGTGAGCTCAAAGCGGAAAAAGGAAGAATAATAAGAAGGATTTCTTCTTCTTTGCTGTATTCCATGTCAGCCATGATTCCTTCGGCGCATGTCTGCCACCTTCTAAACTGTCAGATCAATAGAGATTAGTACAAATTCTCAGTATAGCCGGGGCAGGTCAATAAGTTGACACATGCAGTTGCCGCGCTGTGCCACTGGGGGCGTTTGACCCGTCCATTTAATATGGGCAGTTAGAGGGTTAATATGAAGATTTCAGCTGAGCAAATTTGTCTGACCCTCACCTCAGTATTCAACAACTGTGTCGCTGCAAGTCAGGTACATTGGTTTTATGCTGGACTCTGGCAGAATGAACACATATTTTTGTCCATTCCTCTTTGAATTCTTGGTTTTTCTGTTCGTCCTTGCTTTTTTTTTTTGCCAGTGCCAACTTTGAAAGCGACATGCCGTTTGGTATTGGCTACATCAGTTACAGAATATTACTGCATGTAATTGCACCAGCATTGATGGGCGCACATACATGAGAAATGGGCGCATTCACATACAAGCAATGACTGTCACACACGAGTGATGGCAGCTCTGCAAGACAGGGGCCAACTTCATGCAGGTCTCAGCAAACTGGTAGTAGCTTTTGGCACACACACGGACAGGTGCGCTCTGTGCAACGGTGTCGTGCAACGCACATACGCAGAGCTCAGTGAGCGCAGCAAAGTTGGTAAGAAACGCACATAATGTAACTAACTAACTAACTAACTAACCTGCACTTATATAGCGCTTTTCTAGTCACAAAGACCACTCAAAGCGCTTTCACTAATACTAACCCTCTATTCTAAGGGCCTATAGGAAACAAATATCTAGGGACAATTTAGAACAGCCAATTAACCTAACATGCATGTCTTTGGATTGTGGGAGGAAACCGGAGTCCCCGGAGTAAACCCACGCAGCACAGGGAGAACATGCAAACTCCACACAGAAAGGTTCCAACCCCTGCCAACCTGGGGATTCGAACCAGGAACCTTCTAGCTGTAAGGCAACAGTGCTAACCACTGCACCACCGTGCTGCCCAATGTGACACATGTTTGGGTCCGGACTGACTTGTGATTGGGTCCGCCATTTGAGGAGCCCCTTGCTAGAAAGACAGTCTGCCTGCTGACTAGAACAGATGCAAGCGGCGTGCTTCCGAACTCCACACAGATGACGGTCACGCGCGTTGTTTGTGTGGGTGCTTGGAGAGTGTCATTTCTACATTTTTTTTTTCTTAAATTCGTATTTCCTTAGCGTGGCGGCAAAAAAACAGGATGGCGGCCCGCCACGCAGAAATGTTACCAGAGGAAACCCTGAAACCTTAAACTCAGGAGATGGTAACATAACCATTTCAGCCTCAGGAGATGACAACATGGACATTCCAACCTCGGGAGGTGATAACATAAGGGCCTTTTCCACTAGCACGCTTTAGCGCGACACGGGACGGCTCAGCACGCTTTGTACGCTTTTCCACAAGCCCCAACACGGTTTAACAGCCGCGATTCTCAGCCCCGCTGCAGGGCAGGGTACAGCAGTGCTAAGCTGTGCCGTGTTGTGACGTTAACAGACTGGTCGCCGCTGATTGGTCAGGTCGTAACCGGCGCTGATTGGTCAGGTTGTAACCGCCCCTCTCCTCCTCCTCATCTACCAAATCTTCACGACCTTCTCAATAAAATTTTTGAAAAAAAAAAAAAGAATCTTCACGACCGCCTTTACTCAGCACACAACCACCGTTGGCAGTTCCTTTTCAGTGTATTGCTGTGCTGTTTTCATTTATTCTTTATCAAAAATGGCTTCGCGTAATAAGGGTGTTCCATGGACCAAAAAGGAGGTGCAGTGTCTGTTCACTGCATTGTCAGACGAACGTATTCAGCGCGAGTTAGACGGAGCCGCCCGGAATGAAAAAATATACTGGGAGGTCTTGACATCGGAGTCCTTTAACGGTGAGTTTTAATTTTTTTTTATTGTGCGTTTTTTCGCAAATATATTTGGTAAGACGCTCAGTTTATTTATGCAATAAAAAAGCTGTTCATTTGTGGATGATCGCTGCTTTATTGCAGCACACTGCGGACTAAAGCTTTTATTGTAATTATTCATGTGAACAATACGCTGAAATAAGCTTATGTATTCTTGTTAAAAACTATTGTCTTTTCTGTATATATTGCACTTTCGTGCTGTATTTTATTGTGTGCATTTTCCTTGTAGAATCATCCCACGCGTCCGCCGCGACAGCCCGTCCGGATTAATTCAACCGAGCCTTCCTGAACCAGAGCTGGCAGAGACGCCTTCATTCTACCGAGCCTCAGCACTCAGTGGTCGGCGTGTATAAAATGTCGATTAACCTTCATGTTGTGTTGCAAAGTTTTTTTTTATTTTAATATTTTGTATATAATAAAATGGAATTGTTTTGGAAAGTGTGGTTTGTCTGTTATAACACTGAATTATAAAACAGTATAATTACATAGAAATTCCATTGCCTAGTCTGATCAAAATGATGCTGAGGGTCAACCATTGTAAAGGTAATGTAATTTTTAACTAGACCAAAAAAGAAATCTTTTTGTAAGCTTTCTGTTCTTTTTATTGAAATATCATAAAAAATTAGCACCAAGTCAAAGGTACAAGTATATAAGATAAGATAAGATAAGCCTTTATTAGTCCCACAATGGGGAAATTCCAGGATTGCAACAGCATAGGGATAGCAACACTCAGAGCAACAGTCAGAAGGCAAGAAAAAACAACATCTAGTAAACATATGTCCATATTACTATAAATGTATATATATAGACACACAGTGCAGAGCATTATGGCTGGTGAATGTGCAGCAGAAAGTCTAAGCTCTCTCTCCGCGGATGCAGCGGGCCAGCTGGAAGTCTTTGGGCATGATGGTGACCCCCTTAGCGAAGAAGAGACCCACCAGGTGGGCCTCGCTGGTCTCCTGCAGAGCCATGACAGCGAAGCTCAGGAAACGCAGGTCGGTCTTGAAGTCCTGAGCGATCTCCCTCACCAGGCGCTGGATGGGCAGCTTACGGATGAGCAGCTCCGTGGATTTCTGGTAGCGACGGATCTCTCTCAGAGCCACGGGCCTGTGACGGCGAGGCTTCTTCACTCTGCCGGTGGCCAGAGCGCCTCTCCGAGCAGCCCTGGTGGCTAGCTGTCTCCTGGGGGGCTTCTTCCTCCAGTAGATTTTACGGGCGGTCTGCTTGGTTCTTGCCATCGCTCTTTATTATTCTGTCTTATATTTCTTTCACGCCGCCTAAACTCCAGCCCGGCACCCGCGTCGTTCTCGCTACAGCTCCCGGTATGTCGAGTTTCCCATTAGCACCGGGCGGCGGCCAAGTGCTAGCTAGCACTAGCTCCTCCCCGCTGTAACGTCTCCCGCTGCAAACCGTGGCTCCGTCCGCCGACCCGGGAGACCCCCGGGGCGATCCGTGCGTCCGTGATATATATACAGAGTGAAAGGTGTAGAAAGAAGAAGGAAGATAAAAAAAAAAGGCTGTTGCAACAGGCAGCCGACTCGTGTGGCGCCGCCGGTCCGGCGGAACCGGAACTTACACTTATATAAATTGAATGTTCTATCGGCATTCCAAATTCAGAGATTTACAATACTTTAGAAGGAGTGTAGCATCATCTAAACGGAAAATAATAATACTGTTGTTCCAAACGTTGACCTGAAGGTGAAAAACATGAATTTTTTTAATTCAGTGCATCCAAAATGCCCTAGGATGTGGTGTTGGACAGTGTGCCACCGTCTCATTATTTAATACGAATAAAAACAAGTTTCAGCTCATTATTTCTAGGTCATTTGGCAGTTAATTCAAAACAAAAGTGACTTGTGTTGTTGCAGCTTAATTATGAGATAAAATTAATTGTGAGATAAAACCACAGAGCGAGCAAGGCAATAATCCTTGGATCCTCCATTTTTTGTCTCGTGTAAATAAGGACTCAGTCCTGTGCGTAACGTCACGGGAGTGTGGCCCCGCCTCGCTGAGAATCTGCTGCTGCCCCGCTTCTAAAACCTCCTAACACAAACCATCACAGCACAAGCACAACACCGTGCTAATGGAGACAGAAGCATTCCGAGCCATACTGAAGTGAATCGAGCTGTACCGAGGTGTGCTGGGCTAGTGGAAAACAGGCTATAGACACCTCAACCTCGGGAGGTGATAACATGGTAACTTTAACCTCTGGAGGTGACAACATGGACACTTTAACCTCTGGAGATAATAACATGGACATATTAACCTCGGGAGGTGACAACATGGTAACTTTAACCTCTGGAGGTGACAACATGGACACTTTAACCTCTGGAGATAATAACATGGACATATTAACCTCGGGAGGTGATAACATAGACACTTCAACCTCAGGAGGTGATAACATGGTAACTTTAACCTCTGGAGGTGACAACATGGACACTTTAACCTCTGGAGATAATAACATGGGACATAGTTAAGTTAATTGGCATCAAATTGGGGATTCTAAAATTGTCCTTTGGTACCACTGTGAGAGTGAATGGTTGTCTGTCTTGCTGTGTTGGCCCTGTGATGGACTAGTGGTCTGTCCAGGGTGTACCCTGCCTCTCGCCCAAAGATGCTGGGATAGGCTCCAGCCCCCCCACGACCCGAAAAGGATGAAGCGGAAGAAGATGAATGAATGAATGAATATTAACCTCGGGAGATGATAACAAAGACATTTTAACCTCTGAAGGTGATACAGGAGCTTCAGGCCTTGGGGAACATAACATGAGAGCCTCTTGCTCCAAAACTGATGACTGGGGCGCGCTAACCATATTGGCAGATGACAGGTGAGCGCTAGCCTCAGGAACACATGATGAAAGTTCTCTGGCCACAGGAGAATCCTCAGCCTCCAGGACAACAGAGGCGAGCTGACCATCGGCGAATCCAGACCATCCTGGAATTTCCCCGTTGTGGGACTAATAAAGGCTTATCTTATCTCTTATCTTATAAGGGCTGAAGGTCCTCAAGTCCTCACGTCTGGGAATCCATCCCTGAACCAGCCACCTCAGACGGGGAGGAGAAAACAACCGAGTTACTACAACAGGCAGCAGTGGAGCTCTGCAGAGGAGGCCCAGAAGCAGATGGCAGCAGCAACCGGGACCCCCCGCTAAGAGCTAGGCATCATCATCATCATAGCAGTCTGTCGGGGGCGACAATGACTGTTTCATTTAGGTCTGATCAGATTCCTCCACGCAGCTCTGTCCTTCGCCCTCCACTGCCAGGAAAGATCTCTCTAAAACTGATGTTACAAATACAAAGAAGAGGACTTGCCTGAGCTCTTGCTCCACCGCAGATGAAGACCCCGGTGAATCTGCTGTAGCAAGCCAACAAGCAGGCATGATGGCAGATGATGCAGGGGTGATAACAGGCTGAGCAGTAACAGGAACTGGTGAGCGACATGGAGCAGATACTGGAACTGGGGAGAGATGTGGAGCAGGAACAGGTACTGGGAAATGACACTGAGCAGAAACTGGAGCTGGGTGGTGCCGTGGAGCAGGTACTGGAGCTGGAATGTTCATAGCCAGCTGGATTTGCCCCAGCCGACACACATACGTACTCTGGCAGGAGCCACGGCTTGTAGTCCAGCATTAACTCCTCCTGGGCTAGCACAGCCAGCCGACGCCCCTCCTGTTCCTCCTTGTCACCCTCACACAGGGGTTCCAACGTTGCATCCCCAATACGGCAAACCTCGGCGCCCAGCGGCATCAGTGTGGAGGCAGCTGCTGCTAGTGGGCCCTCTGGAGCAGCAGAGTCCTCCCAGACAATCCGGTTTCCACCCAAAATTGACAAACGCTCCAAAAATACACAAACAGATGCGGAAGAAACAAGTGAGGATGGAGGGATTGAGGCGGCAGCAGAGAAAATGGCAGAAGCGGGTGGTGAGAGTTCAGCAGTGGCAGATGGCTGCCACGGAGCTCTCCCACCGGGAACCTGGCAAGACCTATCATTTAGTGATGTTAAAAAATGAACGGGTGCTTGCCTGAGTTCCTGCTCTGCTGCCGCTAATGGTCCAGATGACTCCCTCTGGGTGGCTCCGGAGATCGTCTGGTTGGGAGCTGCAGGTGAAGAGGCGGAGCGACGAGAGGAGCAGTGTCTCCTCGAACCTTCTTTCCATCCAGCGCCTCTGAACACCAACTTGCAACCAAGAAGCTCTCTTTGCTCCACCGGAGAGAGATTAGGCAGTTGAAAAGTTGGCTCCAGCAAGGAGGGGACAGCTGGTGCTGGAGGTAGTGGAGGAAGCGCCAGTCTCTGAATCTGGGGATGGGAGAGCAAACTCGCTCTGGCTGCCATCAAGTTCGCTACTCCTCCCCAGCAATTCCAAGCATCCTCTGGGGAAGAGCTGTTTTGAGCAGCGGCAGCCAGATCCTCCACAGTGGCCACCACCTCTTGTTCATTGCAGCTCCACTTCCTCCTCCTCCTGCCGGGCCCGCTCGCTGGGTCCATGACTGGCTGCGTCATTCTGGTAAGGTTCGCCCCTCGGGGCAGAGAGCAGGACCCAGATGCGTAATGAACCTCAAACATTTTATTAAACAAAAATGCAGCTTGGAAGCTGAAACACACAAAGATAAACAGGCAAGGCTTAGCAGGGCAGACAAAACTCACAGGCAAAAAACGACGAGACAGGCAGAAGCATGGTTAGATGCCAAACAATGACTAATGTCGCAGCACCCAACAGAGGGGCTATGTCCTTTAAATAATTCAGACACTGATTAACCGACACAATCAGGAAACACGGGACAGGTGGGGAAATCAATAATCACAGACAGCTGACAGGAGGGGACAGGGCTAACACACACACAGAGGGAGACAAAACAGACGGAGGGGATCAAGGGAGACACGGCCATGACAAACAATGACAGAACTGAATCCATATCATAAATAATACTAAACAGAACTGAGAACAGAATCATGGAACCAACAAACTGATAAATACACAAGATACAACATAAACATAAAGCAAGGATGTGGATTGAGTCTATGCAGAAATACAAACGACTGAAACTGATGACATGAGACTCAACCCACACCCTGGCAGCAGGAGCATTGCAGTTAGATGGTATTAACAGCATTACAGTTAGTTAAATTACTCGGCAATATATAAATATAGAACCAGACAGTATGTTTCAAATGATTGCAACCACTTTATCTCTGGTGTCACTTAGAACAGGTCCATTTCAGTAGTGTGGGTATATTATAGTTAAGGCTGCTTCATACGATGTGAAAAGGCAGTACGGTACTGGAAAATCCACCGGCAAAGTTTTCCTGACGTCAAGTGTTCACACTGCTCTGGTGTGAAGTTTCTAGTCTACAAAGTTCTATTTTCATTCTGCTTCAGCTGCTTCAGGTTAAATTTACTGAGTTACCAAAGAATAAACATTTGATATGAAGAGAGAAATTGCTTAGGTCTTTGCAGTTTTAACTTCTAACACAATAAACTAGTGGAACATATTAAGTCACATCTAAAGGTGCATCTTAGATGTGTAGGTTTATATTATTTTGTAGCAACGTTTGACACAATCTACCGTGTATGAATTTATGAACTGGAGAAATATGAGAGTTTTTTGTTTTTACTGATTATGAAGGTAAATGCTGTTATACTGACCCGTGAAACTGTTCTATAAATAAATTAGAAAAGAAAATAGTATTTTGTGATGTTGTCAATAATATCATTATTGTGAAAATTCACAGCTGTTAGTAAGGGCCCCTGTACACAGCATGGAGATTGTTTAGAGATTGGACCGATTTTTGATGTTTTGGATCATTTGGGAGAGGCTTGTCTGTTTTGGACTCAGTCAAAACTTCCAGGAGACTGTGGCGACTGTGATCATCGAAGATCATTGATAAATCAAAAGTTGGCCAAATCTGTCAATGATCTCTCAATGATCTTATATACTGTATGAAAAATGGAAATTAAAAACATAAAGCTAGCTGATTGTCATTTGCTAAAAAAGTGAATAATGATTTAAAGTTGACAAAAATAATGAATAAAGTATTAGGGCTGCTTAATTCTACCATATGTGTAAGAAAAACATTATTTGAATTTGTGTCTGTGTGTATTTTCTTCTTATTGTATGTTTAGGGAATCCCTAATTGTGGGTCACGGGTTTCTGTGTTTGTATATGCTTGTGTCTTAAGCTCTTTATGTCCCAGGCAGCACATGGATTCCCTCTCCTCCAACACTGCCTCACACTCAGGCGGAACACACTTCCTCCCTCCTCCTGTGCCTTCTTCCACTTTCAACATCCTTCCCTTTCTTTTTATGGAAAAGAGCAAATTAGACTTGTCTGTTTGTTTTAAACAACCCATCCATCCATCCATCCATCCATCCATCTTCTACCGCTTTTCCGGAGGTCCGGGTCGTGGAGGCAGCAGTTCGAGCAGAGAAGCCCAGACTTCCCTCTCCCTAGCCACCTGCTCCAGCTCTTCAGAGAGGATACCAAGGCGTTCCCAGACCAGCTGGGAGATGTAGTCTCTCCAGCAAGTCCTGGGTCTGCCCCGGGGTCTCCTCCCTGTGAGAAGTGCCCGAAACACCTCTAGTGGGAGGTGTCCAGGAGGCATCCTGATCAGATGCCCATACCACCTCAACTGGCTACTTTCAATGTGAAGGAGCAGCGGTTCTGCTCTGAGTCTCTCCGGGATGACTGAACTCCTGACCCTATCTCTGAGGGTGAGTCCAGCAATCCTACAAAGAAAGCTCATTTCAACCACTTGTATCCACGATCTCATTCTTTCAGTCATTACCCAAAGCTAATGACCATAGGACCGGGACCGGTACAACGTCCACATCACTGCAGATGCTGCTCCAGTCCGCCTGTCAATCTGTCATTCCATTCTCCTCTCACTCGTGAATAAGACCCTGAGATACTTAAACTCCTCCACTTGGGGCAGGAGCTTGTCCCCAACCCGGAGGGGACAATCCACCTTTTTCCGGCTGAGGACTCATGGACTCGGACTTGGAGGTGCTGATTCTCATCCCAGCTGCTTCACACTCAGCAGCAAACCGTCCCAGTAAGACCTGTAGGTCATTGCTGGATGAAGCCAACAGGACAGCATCATCTGCAAACAGCAGAGATGAGATCCTGTTGTCACCAGGCATGACACCTTACGTTCCCTGGCTGAGCCTAGAAATCCTGTTCATGAATATTATGAACAGGATCGGTGACAAAGGGCAGCCTTGGCGGAGTCCAACTCTCATTGGAAATGAGTCCGACCGAGTGTTGAGGGGTGTTTTAAACAAAATGGTTTTTAATTAGCGCAATCAAAAAGGCTTCTTTCTGCAGGCCCCAGGATCCACTTTGTAGATCCCCCTTCCAGATTGCACATGGGTTTGATGCCACCTGATAGGCCAAGACAATCTGAGCACTTTTATGATGAATACACAAATATGCACACACACAAACACTTTATCACTTCATCTCTGTCTATCCTTCATTCTCTCTTACAGTGTTTTGTTGTGTTGTTATCACAACACTTTCTTTTCCCCATATCCTCTTAATTCTTCCTATGTTTGGCTTTTGTCCTGGATGTCTCTGATCTGGCTCATTGTGATGATGTTGACCACCCTTGCTCACTGCAGGACATGAACTGTGGTCTTCTGTTGCTTTGTCTCTTTTTTTTAGCATACCAAAGTGTCTTTCGATGTTAATGAAAGACACTTTAATATTATTCAATTTTTATTATTTAGGTATTATTATCTAGAGCCCTTGTCTGAATGAGCTGCCATTTATTGTCAGTAGACATGCATACAGAAACCCTTTCATGTTTCTTGAAATTAATATCATCATACCAATTCAATTTACCAATATATTTATTAAAAAATATGCTTGTAAACAAAGTAATAATAATATGAAATGTATTCATAAAGCCCATTCAAACAGTGCTGAATCAGACATGGCACTTGCACTTATGATAATAGTTTATTATTAATGACAATTTTCAAAAATGACTTAAAAAGAATTTTTAACGATCCCATGAACTGCAACATTGTGTTTTCTAAAATCCATCCATGGATCACATGCGAACCATTAAAATATTAAAATGCTCACTGTCTGACAAAAGATAATAGGCAGGATAACTCGTAATTAATAGGCTAAACATAAGCATGCGTGAGATGTCAACATGAGACAAGGACACAGACTGAGACACACATATATAGATGGGGGTAATCAAGATAACACAGGACAGGTGAGAACAATCAGGGGCAATCAGAGACAGCACAGGACGGGCGGGGCTGAACAAATAATCACAGAGGGGATGCATATGAGACATGACAATGAACATACAGGATAACAGTACGAAGAAGAAGCCAACTTTATTGTCATTCAGTCCATACAGCCAATCATGTACAGTAGAACGAAATTACGTTTCTCCTATCTACAATGTTAATCACATCTAGAATCAGAGGGGTCGCTGCCGTGCAAGGCCCCGCCACAACCAACTTTTCCTTCCCCCATTCCATTACGTTGAGCACCAAGCTAGAAGGCGGGAAGTACCATTTTTATATGGTCTTTGGTATGACCCGGCCGGGACTTGAACTCCCAACCTCCCGGTTGTGGGGCGGATGCTCTATTAACTAGGCCACCACTCCCAATATTAGTACAGGAGCAATACAGAGAGGACGGAGGATATAGGTAGGCAAACAGATACACACACAGATCCAGGACCAAACAGGGGATGACACAGAAGGCAATGGCAGGGGACTCAGGGGAACACAGAGAGCAAAAAGTGCAAATAATATCATAAATAATCATAGAAGGAACAAAAATAAACAAAGCATGGGCATGGTCCCGTGATCATGCCTAGATTATGACAAATGGCCTTCACTTATATAGCACATTTTTCTCATCTCTGGATGACCAAAGCACTTTACAGATCCTGCTATCCACACATTCACGCACACATTCACACACTGATGGCAGCAAAGCTGCCGTACACAGGCGCTGGCCTGATCCACCAGGAGCAACTGGGGGTTCAGTGTCTTGCTCAAGGACACTTCGACATGCACACAGAGTGGGAATCGAACCCCTCACCCTCCGATCAGTACTCGGTCACACTACACCTGCGCCACAGCCACATCATGTTTGATGATGTCTGTCTGTCTGTATGACTTGTCCGGCAAACTCCTCCCACAGTTCTCAAGCTACAGCGTTTTCATTTCACACAGTGTTTGTACGTGTATTGAAGATGTGCGTATTACAATGATTTTGATTTTGGATCATTTTTGTGAAAATTACAGCTTTTAGAACTTTGCTATTTTTTAATGTAATTTCAGCAGAGGGGTGCATGATTATTCCTCCCACAGTTTTCAATGTAGGACATTTTCATTTCACACGGTATTTGTACATATATTGAAGATGTGCATATTGTAGGAGGTCAAATGATTTTCTGACTTTTTCTCTAAATTTGTTCCATTTTGAATTGTAGATTGTTTGCTTTGCTAGAAGTCCTTGCAATTGTGTGGTTATTAGTTTTAGTACAGATCTACACTATACTGAATCATGAATTTGTAATTTGTTTTCTAGTTGTTTGTGTGCAGTCTATCCACTACACACAACTCAATGATGGCCATGAACAGGTTTATAATGTACCCAGTGCAGTGCTCTTGTTGTTTTATAGGGCCAGTTTCTTATAATCAAAATAAGAGATATTTAAACTTATTAAACAGATGTAAACCTGTCACCCAACAGTACAAGTGCATTTCACATTTATGAATGTATCCAAGTTTATTTGTCTGTAGTTATACTGTATGTACACTATAGATTTTTTTCAGCTCTTCACTCACTGCTTAGTATAGACTGTGTTATATATTGCACCTGTGAATTTATGTGCCTCTGTGTATGGGCATTTGCCCAATTGTGTGTCAGCGTTCCAGGTGATGTCCACTGTATTGTTGGGCTGTTGCTGACAGTGGCTGCAGGGAGCAAACATGTGACCCAATCAGCTCGCCACTGCCTGCCTCACCCTGGCTCATAATTGGCATGTATATGTCTGTGTGTGTGTGTGTGTGTGTGTGTGTGTGTGTGTGTGTGTGTGTGTGTGTGTGCGTGCGTGCGTGCGTACGCTTGTGTGTATCTGAGCTGAAATAGGCTTAGCTGACAGCTGTCAGATCACTTGACTCAATCACGATCTTTTCTGTATGGCTTTTGTTCACATATTCTGACATGCACCCACACTCATGCACACAGTTAAATAACACAGATACAGTATGCAGCGATGTGGAGAAATGTTGGTTAAAACTTTGTCCTCACTGTATAATGCATTCATATATGCCTGCATGATAATATATTTAATGTCACTGTTTGGGGGACAATAAACAAAACATTTTCTCAAGAGTAAATAATGATGGGACACTAGTAGTCAGTAATATAGTCAGGGCTGTTTCTACCATTTTGGGGCCATATGCCTGATTGTGTTTGGGGGCCTCATGTTTTCTAATGGAGAAGAATTAAAATCCTTGAAAAAAACTCTCCACTCCCAACAAAAACATTTAAAAGAAAGTGGATGAATAGAAAAAAAAAAAAAACCTTACATAACAAAAAGTGACCAGCATGCACATTTACAAGAAAAAAATGTGCAAATTTACAAAAAAGTCACAATTATGCAAGGAAAAAAGAAAAAACATTTATGATGAAAAAAGTGGTGAATTTACAAGAAAAAAGTTGCACATTTACAAGAGAAGAGTCACAGATTTAGGAGAAAAAGCAAATTTACTGGAGGCAAAGCGGAGAGGAGCGACATCCATTGTCGGTACGTCCACATTTCACAGTAATCTCTACTTCTCGTAGGCAATTGCCCCAGTGGTGACCAAGCTCGTATACAATGATCCTCAGGGGAGTCTCCATCCAGATTGTACTCAAGGTCAAAGGTCAGGCGTTTTGGGCACTTTGGTGATTTCACGAAAATTGCTATTCCTCCTAGGCAGTTGTCTTAAAGGTCACCAAACTCACTCACAATGATCCTCAGTAGGTTTTCGTCCAGCTTGTGCTCAAGGTTAAGGTCACAATGGAAGATCAGGATATCTGGGTACTTATGTGATTTCAGAAAAATCACTTCTCCTCTGTGGCAACTGCCTCGATGTTCACCAAACTCACTCACAATTATCCTACGGTGGATCTGCATCCAAGTTGTGTAAGCTGGTTGCCAACCGCCAATCAAATCTAAAAGACGAAGAAGAAGTTGTGCTCAAGGTCTAGTTCACAGTTAAAGGTCTGGAGATCTGGTTCACTTATGTGATTTTTAGAAAATTCAATACTCCTCCTAGGCAAACTCATGCACAATGTTCATTGGAATGGGTCTTCATCAAGGTTGTGCTCAAGATTAAGGCCAGGGTCAAAGGTAAAGCGATCAGAGTGCTTTAACAGTATGACTTTATGAAAATTTTTACTCCTCCTAGGCAATTGAGCTCAAGGTCATTGTCAAACGGCAAGAGATCTGTTCATTTACTGTTTCAGAAAATCATTACTCCTCCTTGGCAGTTATCCCATGTTTGGAACCTCATGCGAAATGATACTTAAGTGGATCTGCATCTAGGCTGTGGTCAAGGTCAAGGTTAACGGTCAGGAGATCTGAGCACTCAGGGTGATTTCATCAGGCTGAAATGAGCTCATTGATCATCTGGTTCTTGGACAGCTACGTCCAGCGGAAATGAAGTTGAAAGTGGTGTTTTCAGTGCTGATCTCATTGGAATATTTGCTTCCTGACACTTACCTGAGTACACACTAACATCATGTAGTAAAGGCTGAAGGCAAGGCATTAGAAGTCAGTAAACACATGATTATTTCTCTTCACAACTTCATTAGAAGAACAGGCATGAATGATTCCATATAAAAGACTTGATTTAATCAACTTCATTTTCATTATCACAACAATAATCTGAGGACAGGGTTAATTTGCTATCAAAACCAATTGGATCGATATTGGCTTTGTACATGGAGGCAAGTCTGCCAGTGAACCATCTCATAACACATGAAAAAAACATGTTTTCCATTTAAAATCTAAATTGCATGAAGATTCTGTACTTGGGTCATTTAAGGGGAAATAAAAATCACGATTGTGTGTTTCTAGTTCCTTAGCGTACTCATTCAGTTACTCATTTCTTACAAACAATGATTAAAAGTAGATTTTTATGTCAATATATCATAACTATAACCAATGTACACATACCTCTATAAGCCTACTAACTTTGACCCTATGGATCATTGTGTGTAAGTTTGGTGATGCCAAGGAGGAGTAGGGACTGACAGACAGACAGAGGAATGCAGTGCTATGGCATTCGTTCATCTTCTTTCCCCAGAATGAGCTGAAAACTAAATATTCTCTCATGATTTAAATCTTAGTAATAATGAGCACATTAAACAGCTGTTGTCAGAATAGAGAAAACTACCTCCACATTGTATTTAAAGTTTTCAATGAAATTATTGCAACTCAGAAAATTCAGTCCATCTTTTCCTACAAGGAAGAAAAAGTACACTGTAAAAAAAGTTGCCTCAACTTAAAAGTTACATTTTAAACGTTACTTGAACACTAACTTTTTAAGTAGAAAAACCCTAGTTATTTTTTATAGTGCACAAAATTCTGCCTGGCAGTGTGACCTGGTATCTATCCAATATGTAAATATGTAAGCTAATGTGCCGACTCCCAGAGAGAGCAGTTGCAGTTTAGTATGAATAGGCATTCAGAGTGGAGCAGTCACTCATCATGGATGATTCCATAGATAAATGCCTGGGCTGTATCAGCGCATTAATGGCTGCACAAGGCTGATTTATCGGGAGTTAACCCTGGCCCTGTTTTACAGCATCACCTTCACTGCTATACACATACTTATGTAGAGGATTGATAAATGGATCATGGGGACCAGTAACAATGTAATACAGATGATATGTAGGCTAATCTTTCAGATACAGGAGTGTGCGTATGTGTATTATATTACTATTGTTGCTATGACTAGCATTTAAGGCAGACCCCATTTGCCACAGCTCTCCTCCCTTTGCCACAGTGAGCAGTCAACCCTGTAAAAGTGTATGCTTGTAAGCTCACACACACGCACTTGGCAGAGGGCTGCCTGGGTTCCCTTCATTTCCATATAATTAGATTGTGTGTGATAGGCTACTTCCAATGCATTGACTAAGTGTCAGAGGAGAGGAGTGGAGAGGAGACAGCCATTACTGCGCCAAAGACAGAAGGGTTATGGCACTACAACAACCTGTGTCTCACACTTTGACACACGCATGCACACACGTGCATACACACAGAGAAAAACCTTCCATCCCAATGTAAACCGTTTCTCCACCACAAAGTACTGAATCCTTTTTAGCTTACTTACCAGCTTAAGAACTTTTTCAGCAATTTTGTTCTTTAGGAATCTTTTTGTAGCTCATTCATGTGATGGTGTGGCATCTGTCTGTTCCTCTGCCTCACTGTCCCTCAGTCCGTATACATTTCACGGCAATCACTACTAGGCAATTTCCCCAGTGGTCATCAAACTCGCTCACAATGATTCTCAGGTGGGTCTGCATCCATGCTGTCATCAAGGTCAGCAGTCAGGATATCTGAGCACTATGGTTTTACGAAAATGGTTACTCCTCCTTGGCAGTTGCCCCAATTGTCACTAAATTTACACACAATAATCCTCAGGTAGGTCTGCCTCCAAGTTGTGCTCATTGTCCAGGTCAGAGGTCAGGAGATCTGGGCACTTATTTGATTTCATACTTGTCCAATTAGGTAATTGCTCCAATTCCTAACAAAGTCTCGCACAATGACCATGAGATGGGTCTGCATCAAGGTTGTGTTTAAGGTCAAGATCAAAAGTCAAGAGATCTGAGCGCTTATATGATTTTATGAAAATTGTCACTCCTCGTAGGCAATTGTCCTAATGATTTCATCAGGCCACAATAAGCTACTCCATCATGGACAGTCTGGTTTCTTGTTGCGTTTCTATCCAGATGAAGAGGTGTTTGATGACTCGGGGTGCTTTCACACCTACAGGCTTTAGTTTGTTTCAGTCAAACTCGGGTCATTTTTTCTGTTAGTGCGGTTCGTTTTGTCTGGTGAGAACATGGTGATTGCACTCTGGTGCGCACCAAACTTACCATACCAAGACCTCCTGAAAGAGGTGGTCTCGATTTGAATCAAATGGCGAACTTTGGTGCGATCCTGCAGGTGAGAAAGGGACCGCACTAAAACAGGACCAGTGGCAAACGGTAAAACACTTAATCCACTGTACATAACTGATATAGCTTTGAAAATATCTATGGCTGAGCATGTCACGGTTCTGGAGGACTAATGAACATTAACATGTTATTTTCCATCCAAAGCCACACTTAATTTTCAAACTGTACGATTTGTCGAAAATGGTATATGTACATAATGTATTAAACGTTAACTAGGGCAGTGACACCCCCCCTTATAGATTACACTGCAATTTGTATTATTTTCTCTCCAGAAATGAATGAATGCCTAGTAGTCATCCTGATTCCTGTATTTACCTTTCCTGTTCTCGCGGCAAAAACTCTGACCAATAAGAACAGAGACCATTTTGATTGATTGATTGATTGATTGATTTTATTTGAACATTCAGACAAAAAGAAAAAAAAAAGAATTTAAAACAAAAATTAAAACCAAAAAAAATAAAATGTTCAAAAGGAGTGGGAAGAATCCAATGCTTAGATAGTTCCACCCCTTTTCCATACCCAACAATTTACAACATCACTCTAGTCATCATTCATCCCACAACCACATTCACCATACAACACCATAATACATAATACACCCCATAATCAAATTATGTAACAGAAATGATACAACAATGACAGTCCATACTGACAACAATACCAACATCCAACAATAAGTGTAACAATAATAAATAAATACTTCTGGTATGTTCAATACAATCATAGACAACACCATCATCATCACAATCACCATATATACCACCATATACCCCAACATGGCTTACAGTACCTAGGCGCAATAAGTAACCATATAATAAAAATAACCATAATAATAGGTAAGCCATATGGTAGTTACGACAACAACAATAATAATAATAATACCACCTGGCCTATACAATACTCCAAACAACTCCATCCCAACAACAATCCTAACACTAACATTCTAGTAATAATGATATCAATAATAACAGTACTCAGCATATATATTCACAATAACAACCTTTCTTCATTGAAGACGCATTGTAATACCTCAGCTTCTGTGTGGACAAATCCGTTCCCACCAAGACCATACGGCGTCACTCAAACAACAAACCCTGGATCAACCCTGAGATAAAAACACTTCTGAGAGAGAAGAAGAGGATCTTCAGGTCGGGGAACAGGGAGATGCTGAAGTCCGTACAGAGGGAGCTGAGGAGAAAGATCAGAGAAGGCAAGGACAGCTTCAGGAAGAAGATGGAGGACAAGCTGCAACAGAGCGACATCAGCGGGGTCTGGAGAAACCTCAAAACCATCTCGGGGCTCCAGAATACCTCCCCCCAGGCCACGGGGGGCAGGGAGTGGGCGAACAACCTGAATCTGTTTTTCAATAGATTTGACAAACCGCCCTCCCCCCTGTCTGCACAACAACCACTGCTGCCTCTAAGAAATCAAGTCCTGCTACCCATCCTGACCCTGACCAAGACCCAGGTGAGGACGGAGCTGAGGAAGATCAAGGCGAGGAAGGCGTCGGGACCGGACGGCATCAGCGCAAAGCTCCTCAAGTCCTGTGCAGACCAGCTGTGTGGGATTGTGACGTATATCTTCAACATGAGCCTGAAACTGGGGAGGGTACCACAGCTGTGGAAAACATCTTGTGTGGTACCTGTACCAAAGACTTCCCACCCCAAAGACCTGAACAGCTTCAGACCGGTGGCCTTGACGTCCCACTTGATGAAGACCCTGGAGAGACTGCTCCTTGCTCATCTCCGCCCCCTGGTGGAACCAGCGATGGATCCACTCCAGTTCGCCTACCAGCATGGCATTGGGGTGGAGGATGCGGTGATCTTCCTCCTTCACCGTTCTCTGTCCCACCTGGAGAAGCCCGGGAATATGGTGAGGATCATGTTCTTTGACTTCTCCAGTGCTTTCAACACCATCCAACCGATGATCCTGAAGGACAAGCTGCTGCGCGCAGGGGTGGACCAGCACCTGTCATCATGGATCCTGGACTACCTCACGAACCGGCCTCAGTTTGTGAGAACCCGGGACTGTGTTTCCGACACGATCATCAGTAGCACGGGGGCCCCCCAGGGAACGGTGCTGGCTCCCTTCTTGTTCACTCTTTATACTGCGGACTTCTCACACAACACAACACATTGCCATCTACAGAAGTTCTCTGATGACTCTGCGATCGTTGGTCTCATCTCCAGCGGAGATGAAGCTGAGTACAGAGGGCTTATCCAGGACTTTGTGGACTGGTGCCATCGGAACTGCCTCCAGATCAACGCGAGGAAAACTAAGGAGCTGGTGGTGGACTGCCGCAGGCATGGGCAGCCCCTCACAGCACCAGTAAATATACAGGGAACAGACATCGAGATGGTGACATCCTACAAGTACCTGGGTATTCATCTGAACAATAAACTAGACTGGTCACACAATACTGACGCACTCTACAAGAAGGGACAGCGCAGGCTGTTCCTGCTGAGGAGACTCAGGTCTTTTGGTGTACAAGGGGCGCTGCTGAAGTCATTCTATGACACGGTGGTGGCATCAGCCATCACTTTTGGAGTGGTCTGCTGGGGCAGTGGCATTACTGCAGCCGATAGGAAGAGACTGAACAAACTGATTAAGAAAGCTAGCTCTGTCCTGGGGCAACGCCTTGATCCGATGGAGGAGATAGGAGAGAGAAGGACGGTGGCTAAACTGTCATCTCTGCTGGAGTCCGAGTTCCACCCTATGCAGGACATACTGGATGCACTGAGGAGCTCATTTAGCAGCAGACTACATCATCCCAGGTGCACAACCGAGAGGTTTCGTAGGTCCTTCCTACCAACGGCTGTCAGACTGTACAACCTAAGCAGGGCTGCTCGCAGAGATAGCAAAAAGACGTAACAAACTAATAGGTTTTTTTTTTTTGTTTTTTTTTTTGAATGCAAAAGATGCAATAGACTTACACAATGGTCCTCTCCGGCATACAACTAGGAACATACCGGTCGCTATGGAGGGTGAGAATATGTATGGGCACATAATCATACCATGTAGGATAACTAAATAGACGGTTATGCTGTTTCATCCCACCTAGCAACAATGCTCTGCACTGTGTGTGTTTATATATTTACATATTTATTCCATCTAGCTACAATGCTCTGCACTGGGTGTGTTTATATTTATATATCTATATATTTATTCCATCTAGCTACAATGCGCCGCACTGTGTTTTTATATATCTACATATTATTCCATCTAGCTACATTGCTCCGCACTGTGTGTGTTTATATACTTGCATATTTATTCCACCTAGCTGCAATGCTCCATACTGTGGGTGTTTATATATTTACATATTTATTCCATCTAGCTACAATGCTCTGCACTGTGTGTTCATATATTCATATATTTATTCCATCCAGCTACAATGCTCTGCACTGTGTGTCTGTGTGTGTGTGTGTATATATATATTTTATAGTAATATGTACATATGTATATTAGCTGCTCTTGCTTGCTTGTTTTTTCTTGCCTTCTGATTGTTGCTCTGAGTGTTGCTATCCCTGTGCTGTTGCAATCCTGGAATTTCCCCATTGTGGGACTAATAAAGGCTTATCTTATCTTATCTTATCTTATCTTATGTTACTGTCCTTTATTTTTATATTGCTCAAAAATAATTTCTTTATATGTTGATTTAAATATATGGATGTTTGGACATTGCCTGTGTTTCTCCCCAAACCCATTCCACAATTTTACCCCACACATAGACATACAAAAACCCTTCCTAGTAGATCTTACTAGGTGCATTTTAAATTTTGTGTTCCCCGTAAATTATATTTCCCTTCTCTCTTACTGAAAAGATTTTGTATATTGTGTGGCAAAAGGTTTTTACTGACTTTAAACATTAATTGTGCTGTATAATAATCAACCAGATCCCGTAATTTCAATAGCTTTGAATGTAAAAACAATAAATTAGTATGTTCAAGATACCCAACTTTGTGTATAACACGGACTGCCCTTTTTTGTAATATTAGCAATTAATTAAGTGTACTTTTATAATTGTTACCCCAGACATCTATACAATAGGTCAAGTATGGAAGTACTAATGCACAATACAAGATATGAAGGGATTTGTAATCTAAGACTTGCTTAATTTTATTTATAATTGCAGTATTTTTTGCAACTTTGTTTTGTATGTATCTGACATGTGGTTTCCAACAAATTTTATCATCAAGTATTACACCCAAAAACTTGATCTCCTTAACATTTTCAATAATTACATTATCTATATGAATATGTATATCTTCTTTATTTTTACAATTACCAAATATTGTTACCTTAATTTTATCTATAATTTAGTGATAATTTATTGCAATCCATCCATTTTTTAAGCTTATTTAATTCATTATTTAGAGTATGGATTAGTTAATTATAATTATTTGCAGAATAAATTATATTAGTATCATCAGCAAATAATATTATTTTTAATAATTTAGAAACTTGGAATATATCATTTATATATATGTTAAATAATTTAGGGCCCAATACTGACCCCTGGGGGACCCCACAGGCAATCCCCATACATCCAGACAGATATTCTCCCATCTTCACAAACTGTTGTCTCTCAGATAAATAACTTGTAACCCAATTCAGAGCCATTCCCCTAATACCATACATTTGCCGTTTATCAAGAAGTATTGAATGATTTATTGTATCAAATGCTTTTCTAAAATCTATAAATACACCAATTGCATATTTTCCTTGATCTAATGCATTTATTATTTCCTCTGTTGCTTCCATTATTTCCAACGATGTTGTACTCTTTGCTCTAAATCCATACTGATTCTGATTAAGCACATTGAGTTTATTTAAAAAGTCCTCTAATCTGTTGTTGAAAAGTTTTTCCAGAATCTTTGAAAATTGTGGGAGAAGCTATACTGGTCTGTAGTTTGTGTATTGGTGTTTATTTCCTTGCTTGAATAATGGTATTACTTTTGCTATTTTCATTTTCTGTGGGAATGAGCCAGTTTGAAATGATAGATTACAAATACATGTAAATGGTTTTGATATGCCATCAACAGTTCTTTTTACTAGTGTCATATCAATACCATCACAATTGGTAGATAATTTATTTTTACACTTTTCAACAACAGATTTTACCTCTAGTTCATCCACCGCTGAGAGAAAGATTGACCGAGGGTTATTTCCAATCAATGTCTCACTCACGGTGTCTCTTCCTTGGTTCTGACGTAAGTCTCGCAGGTTTTCACGTGACACGGTTTGGTCCGCTTGAATTTTTGCCTGTGTGAAAGGGAACCGAACCAAGGAGAAAATGATACAAAGTAACAAACTTAACCCTTTAACTGCCCAGATTAAATGGACGGGTCGCGCAACCCCAGTGGCACAACACAGCAACTGCACGTGTCAACTTATTGACGTCCCCCGGCTATACTGAGAATTTGTACTAATCTCTATTGATCTGACAGTTTAGAAGGTGGCGGACACACGCCAAAGGAATCATGGCTGACATGGAATATAGCAAAGAAGAAGAAATCCTCATTATTATTCTTCCTTTTTCCGCTTTGAGCTCACACACCAATGTGGATGCCGCCATGTTTGGTCATCGCTGCCGCAATGATGACTAAAACTGCATGAAATGGGAAAAATAGCCGCGTAATACAAAAGAAATTCACGTTGGATAATCATAAGAGTTTGTAGATGTGGTACACAGGTGTAAATTACTAAGTAAACATGATACATCAACCACGATGGATGAAAAACTGAGCTACCAGTACCAAGATGGTGGCACCCGCGATCATCATGCATTCTCACGGGAAAACTGCATTTTACAGGAAAAATAGCCATGTAATACAAATGAATTTCACGTGGGGTAATCATAAGAGTTTGTAGATGTGGTACACGGTGTAAATGGCTGAGCAAACACACAAACATTGACTACGATGGACGAAAACGGACCGGTCATGTGGGTGGGTGAGCCCCCCCCCCCCCCCACCTGGCAACAAGTAAGAGAAATATATGTTTTTTTGACATTTTATTGATTTTCTGGTTCATATACTTTGAAGATTAGATAAAAGGCGAGGCCTTTTATCTTTTTGCTAGGCTAAAGACTAACCCCTCCAGACCAGCACTACCATCGCTCCTTCTTTCCAATGTCCGCTCCCTCGACAACAAGCTGGACGAGCTGCGTCTGCTGAGAGAAACCCGGAGAGAGTGGAGGGACTGCTTTGTGTTTGCGTTCACGGAGACATGGCTCCACAACAACATCTCTGACGCGGCCATTCAGCTGGAAGGGATGACATCGTTCCGGGTGGACAGAGAGGCTGCTAGCTCCGGTAAGAGCCGAGGGGGGGGGCCTATGCATCTATATTAACAAGAACTGGTGCGTTAACGCCACGTTAGTATCTAAACACTGCTCTCCGTTGGCGGAGTTCCTTATCGTAAATTGTTGGCCATTCTATCTGCCGAGGGAATTCACCAACGTGTTTGTAGCTGCTGTTTACATAGCTCCTAGTGCTAATGCTAAAGCTAATACTAAAGCTAATGCTAACGAGGCACTCGGAGAGCTGCACAATGCTATTAGTGAATTTCAGACTTCATACCCGGACAGTTTTGTGGTAGTTGCAGGGGATTTTAATCACACCAGTTTAAAGACTGTGCTCCCCAAGTTTAAACAATGATTAAGGACTTTAAGATCAGAGGAGAGAATATGTTGGACTTGGTGTACACAAACTTTCCAGATGTTTATAAAGCAACATCTCGCCCCCACCTCGGCCATTCTGACCACCTATCCATGATGCTGGTGCCTGCCTACAAACCTTTACTGAAGCGCAACAGGCCAGTAGAGAAACAAATCAGGATTTGGCCAGAGGGTGCAGCCTCAGCACTTAAGGACTGTTTTCTGCACACAGACTGGGAGGTCTTCAAAATAGCAGCCTCCCAGGGAGACAGGACAGATGTGGAGGAGTATGCTGAAACGGTCACCAGCTACATCGCAAAGTGCACAGAGGATGTTACTATAGTGAAGACTATCACTGCACGGGGCAACTATAAGCCCTGGATGACTGCAGAGGTGCGCTCGCTGCTCACAGCAAGTGATGCAGCCTTCAGAGCGAAGGACAGGATCGCCCTCCGCTCAGCCAGGTCTGCGCTCTCAAAGGGACTTAAGACGGTGAAGCGCGCCTATGTGGAGAAAATCCAGGGACACCTCTGTGACACAAGGAACACCAAACGGATGTGGCAGGGAGTTCGGGCGCTGACGGATTATAAGTCTAGGCAGGGGGTCGATGATGACGACGCTTCACTTCCAGACAGGCTCAACAACTTCTTTGCATGTTTTGAAGCATCAAACCCGACAATCAGAGGGAGGGCTGGCCCATCTCCACCATCTGTTGGGCCAGCTATCATCATCAACGCAGCGGACACACGGAGGACCCTAATCAGGGTCAACCCACGTAAAGCTGCAGGTCCGGACAACATCCCGGGACGTGTGCGCCGAGACTGCGCGAGCGAGTTGGCGGATGTCCTAACTGACATTTATAACATCTCTCTGAGTCAGGCCATCGTTCCCAGATGCTTTAAGACCTCTACCATAGTACCGGTGGCAAAGAAACCAGTTGTGTCCTGTCTGAATGACTACTGTCCTGTTGCATTGACACCAATTGTGATGAAGTGTTTTGAACGGCTTGTCAAACCATACATCACAGCCTGCCTTCCTGCATCACATGACATGCTCCAGTTTGCATATCGTTCAAACCGCTCCACGGAGGATGCTATAGTCACCACCCTGCACTCTGTCATCACCCACCTGGATCAGAAAGACACCTACACCAGACTCCTGTACATTGATTTCAGTTCAGCATTCAACACCATTATTCCCCAGAGACTGATGGAGAAATTACTCCTTCTCGGGATCCTGGATTTCCTGACTGAGAGACCTCAGTCTGTCCATGTTAAAAATAACATCTCCAACTCTATCACGCTGAGCACCAGATCCCCTCAATTCTGCATACTCAGTCCACTGTTGTTTACACTTCTAACACATGACTGTGTATCCAGACACGAGGGGAACCAGATTATTAAGTTTGCAGATGACACCACAGTGGTGGGACTTATTCAGAGGGATGAGGAGTCAATGTACAGGGAAGAAGTTAGAGACCTGGAGGGCTGGTGCAGCGAGAACAATCTGGTGCTCAACGTGGACAAAACGAAGGAGGTGATTATCGACTTCCGGCGGTCACAGCCTGAACATGTCCCACTCAGCATCGGCGGCTGTTTGGTGGAGAGAGTGGAGAACATCAAGTTCCTCGGAATGCAGATCTCGCAGGACCTGACCTGGAGCAAGAATTCCTTGGGGATCAGGAAGCGGGCCCAGCAAAGACTGCACTTCTTGAGGAAACTCAAACAGGCCTCTCTCCCCATCTGCATCCTCAGGACCTTCTACAGAGGTGTGGTGAAGAGTGTTCTGACGTACTGCATTGCAACATGGTACTCCAGCTGCAGTATGTCAGACAAAAAAGCCCTGCAGAGGATAGTTAAGGGAGCTGAGAGGGTGAATGGAGTTTCCCTCCCCTCTGTCAAAGAACTTTTTCAGAAACGTTGTAGGAGCAGGGCACTGAACATTGTCAAGAACCACTCTCACCCTCTGCATAAACACTCTGAACTTCTGCCATCTGGCAAACGATTCCGGAGCATCAGAGGCAGAATCACCAGACTGATTAACAGCTTCTTTCCACAAGCTGTTAGGATGCTGAACAGTTGATCCGGAATCTTTCATACATACTACTGCACCTTATGGACATTATGTATATTTACCTCCGTCAGGCCGAAAAGGCCAGGAGGAGGTTATGTTTTTGCCGGGGTTTGTTTGTCTGTCTGTCTGTTTGTCTGTTGATTAGCAAGATAACTCAAAAACTTTTGGACGGATTTCCATGAAACTTTCAGGCGTTGTTGGAAATGGTAAAAGGAAGAACTGATTAAATTTTGGGGATGATCTGCATCACCATGTGGATACAGGAATTTTTTAAAGCATTTTTTTAACACTGTGACATACGGCCATAGGCGCTGCGCAAAAACGAGCTCTCTGCCGGGGAAGCTTCTAAATTCTGTTTTGCCGCGGAGCGCAACCCCAATAATATAATATAAAAACCACTGCAACCTGTCTACCCAATCAGCATCCGTCAGTGGAGGAGATGGACACAACAGCAACACTTCAGTTTATTACCTCCGCCAAGGAGGCAATGCTTTTACTACTGAACCACTAATCCTATCACTATCAGATTGATCGTCATTGATTCATTGTCTATGTTTATTGCACTGCCCCTGTCAAATAAACAAATAATCATTGTGAATCCAATTGCTAGTCATATGTTTTCATGGTCAAGGAATCTGAAAACGTACACACAAACACTGTATGGGGGGAACTGTTGCGCTTGGCGGAGGTCTGCGCTCTCCGAGTGCTTTTCTAGTTTGATTTTGATTTTGAAAACATACCCCTGTAGACAAATTGGTGTAAAAAAAAAAAACCCGGACCATTCTTTATGTAAATGTGTCCAAAGTCCACTTTTGACTGACTTATGTAATTTATGTAGCTGCTGCGACATTATGCATATTAGGTGCGTAAATTTATCCCTATCTGAAACTTTGGCTCATATTCTACATCTTTCTAATTGACAGTAAGTCATTATCTCTTGTAACTTTCAATTTATAGCCTTGGAAATCTGAACTATTTTATTGAGAATTTTTACCACTCTTGACCACTCGGGGGGCCTTGAGTTGTCTTGCATTGCCCCAGGTGCCACATGGCACCTAGCGCAGTTAAAGGATTAACAACTCATTCGGACCAAAGTAAACAAATTTAGGTGTGAAAGCACCCTAAATTACTTAAGGACATAGGTTCACCAGTAATTGTGGACTTCCAGCAGAATTTGGGCTATACTTTCTCAACATCTGCAATTTTTAAAGACAGGGATGTAAAATTTCTGTGATACTCTATTATTACCTGTCTTTTTAAGTTTCATATAAGAAGATGGCAGATAGCTTTTGCTTTAGTTCATGTGTTCAGTTTTAATCATGCATTTTGGATTCTGCATTTATTTATTAAGTGAACTGATGAACAGGGTGTGGATCAATGTTAACGCCACACTAAGCAAATTATTTTTTTTTCAGTGACAGCCGAGGGGCACGGCAACAGCCATGCATGCTTGTGCTTTATTTTCCAGTGAATTAGTCCCTCGTTTTCACCCCTCTAATGAACAGCATCAAAACTGTTTGGCCATTTAAAGACAGTTTTCAAGCTCTACTGACAATACTAGATAATCACTGTTTAATGTGTTATAAAGTGGAAAAATAGGAATTACAAGTAAATATAGATCACCCTCATTGTAATCTGTCAAAAGGTCAGACAACCTTCAGATTTTTAGGCTACTGCTAGAAAAAATTGGTCAGTGCCTAACAATATTAAGTTAACATGACTTATCACTTGTAGTGTGGTCCACTAACCTGTGTATTCTTCCATCTTCCCTTTTGCTGAACTGTGAGGAGTGCCTGTTGTGGCTAAGAGGGTTTTGACCTGGATGATCCAAGCATCATGAGAAGGGGCCAAACTTTCTGAGAGTCCCTGTTCTTGAGTTGGAACTAAGTCCTTGAAAATTGATTTTGACCCATATTGTGTTACAGCATAAACTGATTCTGTTTTCCTTGTTTCTCTTTTTGTTATGTATGACAGAATTGGAGCAGACAGCCTTTTGTTTTCTGGAACGAGTCCTCCTCTTAATTTATGTTTCGCAGTGGCCTAGTCTGACTTGGGTGTTATATGACCCTCCACTTGCCTGCCCTAAATAAGAGGAAAAAAATCAGACTGAGCTGAACTCTGCTATGTTTTGTTAATGGATTGCCAACTTTACAGCCAAATATCTAATTCGTTTTAAGTTTAGCTGTTCTGCAGGACTGGTGAGAATAACCTTCCCGCTTCTCTTGCTGTATCATAGCCTATTTTTCCTCTGGCCGTCATTTTTATTCTTATGTTACCATTCTATTTATCCCACTGCTTATACTTAAGAACTTTTGATTCATACAGGAATTTATTTTTTTTATACTCAGGTCTTTGTGCAGTGAGTCCTTCTAGAATGATTTAGCTTGAGATTTAAATGTCAAAAACATATATGATTGTTAAAAGTTTGGAGTCAGCTGGGGGCGGGGGGGGGGCTTTTTAAAATTAAATCATGCTTTTACACATCAAACGAATTCCAGTGTGAATAGAAAATGTAGCCAAGACACTGATAAGGGTTAAATGTGATCATATTGTCCTTCAAACTTTGCTTTCTTCAAAGAAAGAAGATCTTTGACACTCTAGTTCTCAGTTTGTCAGGGGAATCTGGATACATGTCTTGATTTGTTTCTTCAAGCACCTTTGACTTTTTCAGTTATGGTCAATGGATCCTCTGTATCATAATGCCCCAGCAGACCAATAAGAATAAAATCTGGTGAGTGTTTGGGGTATTCCATTATAGAAAAGGTATCAGCTGAATTCATTCTGACTTTCGGTTTTAGGATGTGCTTTGGCTAATTGTTGTATTCTAGGACAGTGTTTTCCAACCTTTTTTGCCTCAGGGTCCAGTAACGTAAAAATTCACGGTGGAAAAATGAAGGGACTACATGAACATAAACAATGTGTGATTAAAAAATATTGGTTGATGTAATTACCTTCAAGATTTGCTTCTGTCCTTCTTGTTTAGATTTTTTTCACTCAGAAAGCTCCAAAGGCATGTCTTTCCTTGTGGGGTGCTTGGTTTCCACTTGCTGAAGAAATTTTGAAGGCCACATCAACTCATTTGATAGTTTTTTGCTGCATAATATACATAGTGAATTAGAGCATGGGCGTCACCTGTGCCAAATGAAGCTGTATTTTAAGTAGGACTCCTGGTATTTCCGACACTTTTTCTTGGCAGGCTTAGGCTCTTCTGTTGTCTCATCAATGGACTTTTTCCCTAAAATTTGCCATGTTTATTGTTTTTTGTATTATAAGTATAAATAATTCTTAATGTTGTACTGGACAATCCCCAGTTTTGATGCCAATTAACCTAACGTGCATGTTTTTTTGGCATGTGGGAGGAAACCGGAGAAATCCCGGAGTAAGCCCACGCAGACACGGGGAGAACATGCAAACGCCACACAGATCACTGTTGGTCGGGGGCTGGGATCGATCCCAGGATCCCTCGGCCAAGAGTGAGTTGCTGTGCTGCCACAGTGCTAACCGTTCCGCCACCCTGTACCCTGCCTCTCGCCCAAAGATGCTGGGATAGGCTCCAGCCCCCCCGCGACCCGAAAAGGATTAAGCGGAAGAAGATGAATGAGTGAATGTGAATGAATGTTGTACTGTTTGTTTGATAAACCAAGACAACTGGTGTGGTCACCTTAAGGTCTAGGATGTTGTTGTACACATTTTTTAATATTTTATTGACCAAATGATTAAGGTAAGATAAGAATCAAGACAGCTTGGTGGAACAGTGGTTAGCACTGTGGCAGCACAGCTAGAAGGTTGTGGGTTCAATCCCACCCCCTGGCCAATGGTGACCCTTCTGTGTGGAGTTTGCATGTTCTCCCTGTGTCAACGTGGGTTTTCTCCAGATACTCCAGTTTCCTAAGGAGGAAAACATGCAGGTTAAGTTAATTGGCATCAACTTGGAAATCTAAATCGTCTGTCTCTCTGTGTTGGCCCTGCGATGGACTAGTGATTTGTCCAGGGTGTACTCTGTCTCTTGCCCAAAGACTCTGTGATAGGCTCCAGCCACCCCACCCCCCCGGCAACCTGAAAAAGGAATGAATGAAGGTAAGCGCATCCTCCATTAGTTCTACAATGGGGAAATTTACAGTTTGCAGCAGCAAAGGGATACTAGTACTCAGAGCAATAACAATAATAAAATAGGGCAAAAGCAGTATGTACACAGTGCAAGAAGTTAAAAAAGTACAATAGTTCTTAAGGTGCCTTCAGACCAAACGCAAACGGGCGGCGCGAATCCATACAAAGTCAATGGAAAGAGGCGAGCACACACAAAATTGCGCATATCGCGAGGGATAACGCTAGCTTTGAGATTCTGCCATCACCAGAGTAAAAGTATCAACATCGGAGAGTAGACTAGTTTGAAAATGAAACTGGTGCTCACCTGGAGACAGGAGGACTGGGAGCTCTTCAGTTGAATCGGAATGTTGGGAGTTATTTACCCACGGATTCCTGCCATGGATGTGCTAACAAGGCTAGCAAGCTAGCAATGGAAATACTCATCATCTTGTAAAGTTTTGGAGACAGGGACAACTTTTTCAGGTGAGCCCTCGGATAATGTAAACCTAAAGCATGACATTATTCTAAGGGTTTCCACAGTAGGTTGAACACTGCTGCAGAAGTTATAAAGGCAACTTCGCCTGTCTGCATCTCACTCAGACGGTGAATTCATGTCTATTCTTGTGTTTACATTGAGTTGTAATGTAATTGTGCCGCACAAAAAATTCGCCCATTCGCATTTGGTGTGAAAGCACCTTTACAGTTAAAAAAATAAGTAAAATAGTATTTACAGCACTAATAAGCAGTTAAATTATTCTGTAATATATCTATTAACAATATATAATTAGTATATTGTTGTTGCAACCTTCAATAATAACAGTGGATTGGGAAGGAACCTTTCTTATTTCAGAATCAGAATCAGATTTATTGCCATTGTTCATGTAGTACACAAACTAGGAATTTGTCTCGGTGCAATGCTGCAACATTAAACATGATAAAAATAGAAGATAGAAATAAAAAAACTATACATGCAATAAAATGTAGAATATGAATGAGTAATACTAGTCAAGCAATTTTAAATATATTAGCGAGCAGCAGATATTGTGGAGTACCACATAGTGCAGTCAGTAATGCAAAAAGAAAACAGTGATGATTGACATGAGTCTGGTTGAGCTGCTGTACGTAGTGCACGAGAGTCTAATAAGTCACATAGTGTTCAGCAGTCTGATGGCAGAGGGGAAGAAGCTGTTCATGTGACGAGAGGTTTTAGTCTGAATGGACCGAAGTCTTCTACCTGAGGGGAGGGGGGCAAACAGTACGTGACCAGGGTGTGAAGGATCGGCTATGATCCTGCCTGCACGCCTCCGGGTCCCGGAGATGTACTTATCCTGGAGGGATGGGAGCTTGCAGCCGATCACCTTCTCAGCAGCGCGCACGACGCGCTGCAGCCTTAGTCTGTCCCTGGCAGTGGCTCCTGCATACCACATGGTTATGGAGGTGGTGAGGATGGACTCGATGATGGCCGTGTAGAACTGCACCAACATCTTGGTGGGTAGCTTGAGTTTCCTCAGCTGCCGCAGGAAGAACATCCTCTGCTGGGCCTTTTTGATGAGGGAGCTGATGGTCGGCTCCCACTTGAGGTCCCGGGTGATGGTGGTGCCCAGGAAGCGGAAGGAATCTGCAGTGGTGATGGGAGAGCCTGTGAGGGTGAGGGGGGGCAGAGGGGTTGTGACTTTCCTGAAGTCCACGATCATCTCCACTGTCTTCAGAGCGTTCAGCTGCAGATTGTTGTGGCTGCACCAGGACGCCAGCTGGGCCACCTCTCTCCTGTAGACGGATTTGTCGCCGTTGGAGATGAGCCCGAGGAGGGTGATGTCGTCCGCAAACTTGATCAGCTTGACAGACTGGTGGCTGGAGGTGCAGGAGTTGGTATAAAGGGAGAAGAGTAGGGGGGAAAGTACACAGCCTTGGGGTGATCCGGTGCTATTTGTGCAAAGTAGTAGTGATGAAGTCTAACAGCAACAGGTAGGAAGGACCTGTGAAATCTTTCACAAGCTGCTCAGTGCACTCAGTATGTCTCACATAGGGCGGGACTTGGACTCTGGCAGAGATGATAGCTTAACCACCATCCTTTCCTATCTCATCCACTGGGTGGTGGTGGCACCCCAGAACAGAGCTGGCCTTCTCAATTAGCCTGTTCAGTCTCTTCGTATCAACTAATTAAAAAAATGAATAATCTGTAACAAAACTATTGTTAGTTGAAGCCCTAACATACTGTATATCAATATGTAATAAATAACAGTGCAGAACAACTGGCATAAAGAACATCGTAATCTGTCAGAGATCCCATATTATGCATTTGTGCATGTTCTAGAGATCAATTTTAAGTTTGACATCTTCATGAACAATCATATGTAGTTTTAGAGACCAAAAAACATGTCTGTGTTGTTTTACATTCATCTTCAACTGCACCATTTTTGGGTCGCGGGAGCTATCCCAGCGTCTTTGGGCGAGAGGCGGGGTACATCCCTGGGCAGGTCACCAGTCCAGCACAGGGCCATCACTGAGATACAGACAACCATTCACTCTCTCATTCATACTTAAGGACAATATATAATACTAATAATAGTATATTTTATTTGTATAGCCCTTTCCAGGGCATTCGAAGACGCTTTACATTTAAAAAAAAAAAAAGTTAACATTAAAGATTAAAATTGGAGATTAAAAGCAAGTCTGAACAAGTGGGTTTTGAGTAATGATTTGAAGTAGTTTAAGTCTGTGCAGTCACGGATATGTTTTGAGGAGAGAGTTCCAGAGGGAGGGGCTTTGTCCCCCCAGGTTCTGTGCTTGGTTCTGTGTAGTGGAGAGAGGAGGTTTGCATCGGAGGAATGGAGGTGCGGGGTGGGGGGTTGCCGGTGCAACAAGTTGGTGAGATAGGAAGGGGCCTAGTGATAGAGGGCTTTAAAGGTGAGGAGAAGGACTTTGAACTGTATGCGTTGTGAGATTGGGAGCCATTGGAGGTTCTGGAGGACAGGGGTGATGTGGTCGCTGGAGCGGAACTGGGTAAGGAGATGGGCAGCTGAGTCCTGAATGTATTGAAGTTTCTGGAGGACGTAGGATGATGATCCATAAAAAATGCTTTTGCAGTAGTTGTCTGGATGTGATAAATGTGTGTATGAGGGTTTCTGCGGTGGAGAAGGTGAGTGAGGGACGGAGTCGGTCTATGTTTTTTAGGTGAAGGAAGGCAGTTTTGGTGACATGATTGATGTGCGGTTCAAAAGTAAGGTGGCTGTCAAAGATGACTCCAAGGTTTCCTATCTGTGGGGATGGAGAAAGTTTGGAGTTGGCAACAGTGAGGTTGAAGTTGTTGGTGGCACTGATGAGAGATTCTGGGCCTATGGTCATCATATCAGACTTATCATAGTTAGGTTGTAGAAAGTTCTTTTGCATCCAGGATTTTATTTCAGAGAGAGTTTTCCAGTATGGAGCAGGTTACTGTGGTTTTGCAGTGGTTATGTAGATCTGAACGTCATTGGCATAACAATGGAAGTTAAGTCCATGTCGGTGGATGATGTTACCAAGCGAGAGGATATACAGTGCTGTGAAAAAGTATTTGCTCCCTTCCTGATTTCTTATATTTTTGCACATTTGTCATACTTCAGTGTTTCAGATCATCAAACAAATTTTAATATCAGAGAAAGACAACCTGAATAAATACAAAATGCAGTTTTCAAATGATGATTCATTTATTAAAGGGGAAAAAAAAACTATCCAAACCTACCTGGCCCTGTGTGAAAAAGCAATTGCCTCCCTTGTTACATCATGAATTAACTGTGTTTAACCACATTTTTTGGAAAGCTGAGTTCAGTTTCAGTAGCTACACCCAAGCCTGATTGCTACAAGATCTGATGAATCAAGAAATCACTTCAATGGAGCCTGTCTGACAACCTGAAGTAGGCTAAAAGATCTCAAAAAGCAACACATCCCACTGTGATCTAAAGAAATTCAAGAACAGATCAGAAACAAAACCCCACAACAACATCTAAAGAACTGCAGTCTCACTTGCCTCAGTTTGGACACTGGTCCATGATGGAACAATAAGAAAGAGACTGGGCAAAAATGGCATCCATGGGAGACTTACAAGACAAAAACCACTGCTGGACAGAAAGAACATAAAGAGTTGTCTCACATTTGCCAGAAAATGTCTTGATGATCCTCAAGACTTTTGGGAAAATATTCTGTGGACTGATGAGACACAAGTTGAGCTTTTTGTAAGACATGTCCCTTTTTATCTGGAATAAAACTAATACAGAATTTCATAAAAAGCACATTGTATCAACAGTCAAACATGATGGTAGTGTCATGGTCTGCGGCTGTTTTGTTGCTTCAGGACCTGGACAGCTTGCCCTAATTGACAGAACAATGAATTCTGCTTTCTACCAAAAAATTCTGAAGGAGAATGTCCGGCCATCAGTTCATGAAGCCCTCCAGTGTGACTGAATTTGAACAATTCTGCACAGAAGAGTGGGTCAGAATTCCTCAACAGCGATATAAAAGACTCATTGCCAGTTGTTGGCACCAATGGTGGCACAACTAGTTATTAGGTTTAGGGGGCAGTTAGGGAGCAATTACTTTTTCACATAGGGCCAGGTAGGTTTAGATAACTTTTTCCCTTGATAAATGAAATCATCATCTAAAAACTGCATTTTGTATTTACTCAGGTTATCTTTGTCTAATATTAAAATTTGTTTGATGATCTGAAACATTTAAGTGAGGCAGATATGCAATAATGTAAGAAATCGGGAAGGGGGCATGTAGTTTTTCACAGCACTGTAGATGACGAAGAGGAGAGGGCCAAGCACAGAACCCTGGGGTACACCATGGGAGAAGGGGGCTGTGATGGAGTTGTAGTTGTTGACCTAGATGAATTGCTGTTTGTTGGTGAGATATGAGTGGAACCAGGAGAGAGCTGTAACAGGGATGTTGAGAAAGGTTTCCAGATGGGAGAGGGGAATGGAGTGGTTGACTATATCGAAGGCAGCTCTGAGGTCAAGCATGATGAGAATGTTCAGGAGTCCAGAGTTGGCTAAGAGGAGGAGGTCGTTTGTCACTTTGAGAAGGACTGTTTCGGTGCTATGTTGTGAGCGAAATCCAGATTGGAATGTCTCAAAGAGGTCATTGGAGGTGAAGTGGGTTTTGAGATGGGTGGGAACAACATGTTTTAGGATTTTTGATAGGAAGGGCAGGTTGGAGATGGGGCAGAAGTTATTCATGATGTTGGGGTTTAGTCCAGGTTTTTGAGGATTGGGGTGACAGTGGCAAGTTTCAGGGGGTCAGGAACTGAGCTGGAGCTGAGGGAGGCGTTGATGATGGTGCAGATGAGTAGGGAGAGGGATGGGAGGCAGGATTTGATAAGTGTGGAGGGGACGGGATCCAGTACGGATGTGGGGCTTCTCATGCCTGTGGTAATTTTAGTGAGTTGTAGAGTGGTCAGTGTGGGAAAATGAGACAGTGGCTGAATAGAGGTGGGGGGAGGAACTAATGGAAGGGTTAGGATCGGAGGGGAGGTGGTCAGGTTGCTGTGGATGGTGGTGATCTTTGTTTGGAAAAAAGACAAGAATGAGTTGCAGTTTTCAGCAGTGAATGCTGGGGAGGTGTTGTTGATGGGTTTGAGAAGTTTGTTGATTGTGGAAAAGAGTGTTTTGGGGTTTTTGTGTCAGCATGTATGAGGTGAGAGGAGAAGCTGGACTAGGCTGTGTTGAGGGCAGTCTTGTATTGTTGGAGGTGGTCTGTGTAGGCTTGGAGATGAGCTGTTGGATTTGTTTTCTTGTAGAGTCTTTCCAGCTATCGCTTATGGGATTTCATGGCATGGGGTTCAGGAGTGTACCAGGGAGCAGAGTGAATGAAGGAGACTGTTTTGGTTTTGATGGGGGGCTAACTGATTCAGGCAGGAGGAAAGAGTGGTGTTGTAATAGCGTACAAGAGTCGTGGGGTTGTCAAAGAGCAGGGGAGGGGAGGGAGACATCATGCTGGTGAGTGAGGCTGAGAGGACTGGAGGAGTGATGGTTTTGATATTTCTGAAGGATATTGTGCGCTTTTCTTTAGGAGAGGAGATGGGGATGTTGATGTCCATGGTGATTGCCAGGTGATCAGAGATATGGAGGTTGATGCTGCTGAGTTGGAGTATTGTTAGTCCAGTTGACCAGACCAGATCCAGAATGTGTACATGTGAGTGAGTCGGGAGGTCAATGTGTTGAGTGAAGGTGAAGCATTGAAGAAGTTCCAAGAAGTCGGTGGCAGATTTGCAGTCGGTGGCATCAATAATTATGGGGCACCATTGAGAGCATCCTCACCAGCTGCATCATGGTGTGGTATGGAAGTTGTACCACCTCCTGCCGGAAGGCACTTGCTGGATTTGGCTGAAAAGTCCGTATCCGCGGCCGTAAGGAGAGATTGGCGAACTGATAAAAGCTGATTTGCAGCAGTTGTGAAGGAGCTGAAAAAGTTTGATGAGCTGTGCTTTGGTGATTTCTGACTGCCAACGGGATGCATCCAAGCAGCCAACATGAACGATGATTCTCTGGACAGATGAGGGGTGTGTTTGGAGGATGCCAGGGAATTTGGCGAGGATGACAGGAATGGTGGTGCCAGGAAAACAAAGCGTTATTGCATTGAAGAAGCAAATATTTCTTGTGATGAAATCTCCAATTATTAGAGTGGTCGGGGGATAAAGGGGTCAGGGAGAAGCAGGAGGTGGGTCAGCAGCGTTGGAAGATGGAGTGGGTTTCAGGGAGGATTTTGCCACCGATAATAGGGTGGGCAGAGAGGGACAAGGACAGGTGGGGGCAGCGGCACGGGTGCCGCTGTGACCTGCGACTGCGCGCAGCAGAACAGGTGTGTGGTGGGTGGCTAGGATTCAGTCTGAGTCCGGTGGTTGCTAATGCTAACTCCAAACTACCGGTTCAGATAGCTGCTACTTCTGTTTGCCAGGGATGTGGGACTGTTTTCCATCGTACTGCGTCAGAGAGGATAGGTCGCTAACCTCGTTTTAGTAGGAGGTAGCGCCATGTCTAATCAGAAAATGCTAAATGACTATGCTAAGTTGTGCTAACTGGAAACACGTAGCAGACCATCGTTTCTTTGATTTAAATTACTGCTGAGTTTCTTCGTTTTGTCTGAAAAAAAATTATTAAAGCTGCAAAAGTGCATGATGGTGGCACATACATGCTAAATAAATTAAAAGGGGTCGGAGGAGCAAGTTGGCTCTTAATGTAATATATTTGATTTCTAATAATTTTAATCAGTCAAGTAGCGATAATGAATAAAGTTAAAGTCAACACATGTATTTTATTACATTTCTTTTGTGTCCTTGATTTTCAGGTCATGACCAATCTGAAATATTTTTACTGAGAAGCAAACAGGTAAATCAGGCAGAATTACATAATCAACAAGATAGCGCCAGTGTATGGGGCTGACCGTCTGTCTCTGACAGCTTTGCTTGTTTTTATACTGTTTTTTACCATTGGCATTCAAGAAATCAAGTCCTTACTGGTGTACGACCGCCAAACATTGTTGGATCTTAGACTTCCTGCCGAGGATCTTATTTCGTTTGATTATGGTGGACAGAAGCCTCCCCTCCTGTCAGATATCCCGCCTTACCTGTATCAGGCCTCAGCCCCTCTCTCCAAGCGAAGGCGGAGGCGGAGGCCTCACTGTCGCCGTGGGAAACGCAGCAGTCGGCTGGTGAAACTGAAGTCCCGCCTGGCACATTCCTTCCCTGTTCCCCGGACTCCGGGCAGATTATATCCCCGGGTTTCTGTGTCCTGGCGTTCCCTGGATCCTGCTGATGCCTGCCTGGTCCCTGTGACTGGCCTTGGTGAGGTGATCCGGCCCCGGCACTGCTACTCTCCCAGGCCTCGCCAGTGTGGGGTAAATCCCTGGCACCTGACACCGCTGCGCCGCGTTTCCTATTCTGCTGAGGCCCAGGCTCCAGCTCCAGCTCCACCCAGGATTGGCTTGGTAAATGCCAGATCACTGGCAAATAAAACTTACATCCTGAAGGATTTCATCAGCTCCCGGAAACTGGATTTCTTTTTTTATTACGGAGACCTGGCAGACTGTGCGTGAATTATCTGCTCTGTCTGAAGTTTTACCCCCAGGTTACTGTTATTTTAATTCCCCGCAGACATCAGGATGAGGAGGAGGAACCGCAACTCTTTACAAAAATGACTATAAATGTAAGCAGTGCTTTTTACCCTCTCCATTCTCCAGCTTTGAACTGACTTTCTTTGAGGTGGGTCACTCAAACCCACTACTGTGTGCCGTCATATACAGACCACCCAAATATAATGACTTTTTAAATGACTTTGCCAATTTCTTGGCTGGTGTTGTTACAAATTATGATCATGTTCTTATTGTTGGAGATTTTAAAATACATGTATGTTGTCCTGATAAGTCGCTGGTGAAAGACTTTTTAAATATCATTGATTCTCTTAATCTGGTGCAGTCCGTGACTGGTGGTGCTACACATGAGCACGGACACACGTTAGATCTTGTCCTCTCGTATGGCCTTTCTGTTTTTAATTTAGAAATCTGTGACACTCTATTGTCGGACCATATGCCTGTATTATTTGATGAGATGAGATGAGATGAGATTCAACTTTATTGTCATTACACATGTATGAATACAAGGTAACGAAACGTGACTTGGCATTTGGGCACGCTCTGCAGAGCGCATCCAAGGCCGGGGCAGCCGCTAGGCGCCAGTCATAAAGAAGAAAAGAAAAAAGAAAAGAAATGATATGACACAATAGGCAAGAAAAAAAAAACATGTTTTATCAAATTGACGCTTAATGGGTAAGCGAAATTTTGAGGCTGAGCTGTCATGCACTGCAGCTAAAACTTGTGCTCCTGCTCAGCGCTGCCGGATTTTTAACCCTTCCACTGCCGGTCGGTTCTCCACTGCTTTTGACCAGCTCTGTGTCCCTCCCGGCTCCATCTCATCTGTGGAGGAACTCAGCTCCTGGTTTCACTCCTCCTGCCAAACCATCTTGGACTCTGTGGCTCCACTGAAAATCAAGCAGCCTCGATCCAAACCTGAGCCGTGGTTCAATGACAGAACTTGTGCAGTCAAACAGGAGTGCCGCAGAGCTGAACACGGGTGGAAGAAGGACAAACTGCAGGTGTCATTGCAGATTTTAAAAGACTGCTGGCGTCAGTATCAAAATACTGTCAAGCAGGCAAAAAGTGAATATTTTGCTCATATTGTTTTATCTCATTGTCATAATCAACGTGTTTTATTTAACACGATTGACTCTGTTCTTAACACCCCACAGACTGACTGCCTGGAGGCCTCCTCTGAGTTATGTAATGATTTTATGCACTTTTTTATTGATAAGGTGGCCACCACCAGGGCTCTCATCTCAGCTCCTGCCTCTGATCCCTCTGTCTCTGTCCCATGTTCTGTTGTTTTTAATCAGTTTGAACCTGTGATTCTGTCGTTTTTAGAGGATGTGGTTGGCCACATTAAGCCCTCAGGGTCTCCCTGTGATGCTGTCCCTCCTAGACTTTTTAAAGAGGTACTTCCCAGTATAGGCCAGTCAGTTCTCATCATTTTGAACAGCAGCCTGTCATCTGGTGTGACTCCTGCAAATTTTTAACATGTCGTAGTGCAGCCCTTGATTAAGAAACCTGGTCTTGGTCATACCACGCTGGCAAATTTTAGGCCTATTTCGAAGCTGCCATTTCTCTCAAAAATTTTGGAGAAAATTGTCTATATGCGGCTGAAATGTTTTCTGGAAGAACCCGGTATTTTGGAGGTTTTTCTATCTGATTTCAAAGCTCTTCATAGCAGAGACAGCCTTGTTGAGAGTTTTTAATGATATCCTCTTAGCATGTGATTCAGGTGAATATGCTGTTCTTGTGTTGCTTGATTTAGCTGCTGCCTTTGACACAGTGGACCATCATGTTTTAATTTCCCATTTGTAGCACCTAGTGGGCATTTGTGGCACTGCTCTCCATTGGTTTAGGTCCTATCTGGCAGACAGGAGTTTTAAAGTTAGCATCTCTGGGTTTGAATCCTCTTCTGCTCCTCTGCCTTACGGGGTCCCACAGGGGTCAGTTGTAGGGCCCATGCTTTTTTCTTTGTACATACTTTCGCTGGGTTATATTTTTACAAAGCATGGTATCTACTTCCATCTGTATGCTGATGACTGTCAGATATATGTCCCTTTAAAACAAAAAGCTGCCTCATCGGTAAACCCACTCCTGGCATGCATTGAAGACATCAAGTCTTGGATGGCCCTAAACTTTCTAAATTTTAATGATAAGAAGACAGAAGTGATGGTGTTTGGACCTAGTGGCCCCTGTGAGTCCCCTCCTGTAAACTTGGGCCCCCTCACTCCTTACGTGAAATCCACAGTTAGGAACCTTGGTTTTATCATGGACAGTGATTTTAAGTTAGATACTCAGATTCATTCCGTGGTAAAATCCAGCTTCTTTCATCTAAAGCATTTAGCAAAAGTAAAACCCATTCTCTCTAGACCACACTTGGAAACAGTAATCCATGCTTTTATTTCATCTCGGCTGGATTACTGTAACGCATTTTACGCCGGTGTCAGCCAGTGATCTCTTTCGCGTCTGCAGCTGGTTCAAAATGCTGCTGTTCGTCTTTTAACAGGTACACATAAAAGAGAACACATCACACCCATCTTAGCTTCACTCCACTGGCTGCCCATGCATTTTAGAGTTCATTTTAAAATTCTTTTGTTTTTAAATCCTTGAACGGTCTTGCTCCGCCTTACGTCTCTGAGCTTCTGCATCCCTATGCTCCCACCCGGACCCTCAGGTCAGCTGAACAGCTGCTTCTGGGGGTGCCAAAGGCGAGGTGGAAGCTCAGAGGGGACAGAGCCTTTTCGATCATGGCCCCCAGGTTATGGAATGATTTACCCCTGGACATCAGACAACCACCTTCACTGTCCATTTTTAAAACCCGTCGTAAAACACACTTTTACTCCCTGGCCTTCAACCCAGTGTGAGACATTGATTTTATTGAATGAAATGGATTTTTATTTATTTATTTAACCTTTTATTTTATTTTATTTTATTTTATTTTTTTATTTTGACTGTGGTTCTGTATTGTTTGTGTGTTAGTGCCCTGCTTCCTGCTTTTATGTTTTCTTGCTGTACAGCACTTTGTGTAGCGAGTGTTGCTTTTAAAGTGCATTATAAATAAAGTTGATTGGTTAATTGATTGAATCAGGCTGCAGGTCTTCACTTGAATTTTCACTGATTTAAACTAACCGCTAATTTATATCTGTTGGTGGCAGCGATGGGTTATTTTCTCATTTTCAGACATTTTTTTTATGTTATGTGTTTTTTTTGGTTTTTTTTTTGCTATTCTCCTCTGGCTCAGGAAATATTTAGCTTATTGATGTTTACTTTTTATTCATATATGATTTAGAAGAAAAAAATGAAATTTATGAGAATCAAGTCTCAAATGCACATTAAAAATTTTTTTATAACAACACTGCAAAATTATGAGGGAAAATGGTACATGTAAAGTTAAAAAAAAAAAAAGAAAAAAAAAGAGATGGTGTAGGGAACCCACGCTGGGATAATCATCTCAGACTGGATGCAGAGGGGAGGTATTTAGTCCCTCTGCCGGTAGAACGTGGGGGGTAAACTTATGAGGACAATAGGTATGGAGATGGGAGAAAGAATGGTTGAATGTATTGTGATGCAAGATTGCATGCAGCAGGGATGCTATAAAAGGAGAGACCCTGGTGTATTGAATTAATGCTTTTCTGTGTATGACTGAAGTGAGAGTGAATAAAGTTGTCTGCTGTGCAAGTCTGGTTTCCTTTATTTGCACTCTCCACAATGGTGACCCTTGATAAGTTATGGAACACGAGGCAAGAACCCCGGAGTCGGCCCGGACAGGAAGCCCCAGCAACGTGGCAAGCACCCCTGAGACGGCCCAGACGGCAAGCCCCAGCAATGCGTGCACTGTTTCGGTCAAACTACCGGACTTTTGGCTGCACGACTCGCAGTCTTGGTTCCACCACACCGAGGCTTAGTTCGCCCTCTGGGGAATAATGGTAGATGACACCAAATATTACTATGTGTTTGCAGCGCTGGACGCTCGCACGTCTCAGCAAGTAGGGAATCTGCTCCAACAGCCTCCAGCCCACGATAAATACAGGGCTCTCAAGGCCGCGCTGTCCCAGCGCTACACGCTGTCGGACTGTGAGAGAGCAGAGAGGCTCCTGAGGTGCTCCGAGTTAGGAGATGGGTTGGCGGTCGAACTGATGGAGAAGATGTTGGCGTCGATGGGCACGGACGACGGGCATTTTCTGTTTGCCCACCTTTTCCTCCGGAACCTCCCAACAGAGGCAAGAGCGGTCCTTGCCAATTCACCGTTGCTGGCCGCACACGACTACCGTGTGCTAGCCCAGGAGGCAGATCAGATCATCCTCACCACCAGAGCCCTCACAGTGAACGCGGCGGCGTCGGAACCCAGCGAGACGACCAGCGAAAGCGAGGAGCCGGCGACAGTAGTGGCAGCGGGGGCCAGAAGGCGCCAGAGAGACACGCTCTGCTCCTACCACTGCCGTTTTGTAGAGAACGCATGCAGATGTGTGCCACCGTGCCAATTCAAGCATTCGGGAAACGCCAAGGCCGGCAATAAGTAGCAGCTGCGACCGCCGGTGAAGAAAACAAGCTGCTCTACGTGACGGACTCGCGCTCAGGGAGACGGTTCCTCATAGATACCAGCTCCCAAAAGAGCCTCATCCTGCCGTCCTACACCGACCGGATAGCGGGAGCTAGTGGGCCCGAGCTGATAGCCGCAAATGGCTCGGGCATTAGGACTTTTGGTGAGAGGACACTGACTGTATCCCTACACGGCCGTATGTACGAGTGGACTTTCGTCATAGCGGCATGCAGTTTCCCGATCTTGGGAGCTGATTTTCTGTGTGCACACAAGTTGCTAGTCGATGTTACTAACAGACGCCTGATTAATGCAATGTCTTTTGATTCTCTCCCCCTGTACAGTTTGAGGGGCCGGGCCAACAACACTAGCCAACGTCACAGCTCCAGGCGGTAAGTTGCACACACTGCTCACTCCGTTCCCAGCACTCACGGTCCCGACGTTTTCGGCGGCCATCACTAAACACGGGGTGGAACACTTTATCACCGCCACTGGGCTGCTCGTTTTCGCACGACCTCAGCACCTGGACGCAGCTAAACTGGCCATAGCGCGCGAGGAGTTTGCCAGCTTGGAGAGGTTGGGCATCATCAGGCAATCAAACAGCCCATGGGCATCCCCACTACACATGGTCCCAAAGGCCGAGGGATCGTGGCGACTGTGCGGAGATTTCCGCAGATTGAATAACGCCACGGCGCACGACCGTTACCCGATTCCCCATATTCAGGATTTTTCCATTCACCTCGCTGGGGTACGCATTTTTTCTAAAATAGACCTGGTCCGCGGTTACCACCAGGTCCCGGTGTGCGTGGAGGATGTACCCAAAACAGCGGTAATAACTCTGTTTGGCTTGTTTGAGTTTTTACGTATTCCCTTCGGATTAAAAGGTGCGGCACAGACATTCCAACGCATGATGGATGTGGTGTTGCGCCATCTGCCTTTTGTGTTTGTCTACCTGGATGATATCCTGGTGGCCAGCACGTCCGAGGACGAACACGTAACCCACCTCAGGACGGTTTTCCGGAGGTTGGAAGAGCATGGGTTAATAATCAATCCGGCGAAATGCCAGTTCGGCGTGACGGGGATTGATTTTTTGGGGCACCGCATCTCACCAGAGGGAGCGATACCCTTGCCCGACAAGGTGCGCGCTGTGGCGAGTTTTCCCCGGCCTCAGACGGTCAGGGCGCTGCAAGAGTTTTTGGGGAGGGTTAATTTTTATAACCGGTTCCTCCCCCGCGCAGCTCAGCTCATGCAGTCGTTGTACACCGCGCTTAAGAAACGGAAACCGGCGGACAGAGTCGAATGGACTCCGGAGCGGGAGCAGGCATTCTCGGAGGTTAAAACAGCCCTGGCAAATGCCGCACTGTTGGTGCACCCGAACCCGGCGGCCTGGATAGCGCTCACTACCAACGCCTCGGATGTGGCCATAGGGGCCGTCATGGAGCAACATGTCGCCAGTTCTTGGCAGCCGCTCGCTTTTTTTTGCAGGGCTTTGCGCGACAGTGAGCGTAACTACAGCGCGTTCAACAGAGAGTTGCTGGCTCTCCACCTGGCCATATGCCACTTCCAGTTCTGGCTGGAAGGGCGCAGCTTCACTGCGTTCGTGGACCACAAGCCGCTAACGTACGCGATGGCCAAGGTTTTGGAACCATGGTCGGGCCGGCAGCAGAGACAGCTGGCCGCGATCTCGGAGTTTACGACCGACATTCAGCATGTGGCAGGTAAACTGAATGTGGTGGCGGACTGCTTCTCACGCGCAGTAGTGGCCCCAGTCTGCATAGGGATAGATTATACAGCCATGGCCGCAGAGCAGATTGGCGATGCGGATGTGTGCGCGCTCCAGTCTGGACCAACAGGGTTAAGGCTGGAGAGCAGAGTACTGCAAGACGGCAGCCCCCCCCTAATCTGTGACATCTCCACGGGACGCCTGCGCCCGGTGGTCCCAGTTGCTTGGCGCCGCCGAGTGTTTGAGTCAGTTCATGCTCTGGCGCACCCAGGAGTGCGCGCGTCAGTCAAAATGGTGGGAGCAAAGTTCGTATGGCCAGGCCTGCGCAAACAAGTGAAAGAGTGGGCTGCAGCGTGCCAACGAACCAAAGTACACAGACACACGAAGGATCCTTTGGAGCCGTTTCGTAATCCGGCTAAGAGGTTCGACCATGTTCACGTGGACCTCGTGGGCCCCATTCCGCCATTGCAGGGGTTCACGCACCTTCTGACAGTGGTGGACCGCACCACACGCTGGCCAGAAGCAGTCCCGCTAGCTGCAACCGCGTCCGCGGATGTGGCGCATGCTTTTTTGACAACATGGGTGGCAACGTTTTGGCTTCCCGTCAGACATCATGTCCGTTAGGGGCCCTCAGTTTGTTTCTGACCTCTGGTCCGCGATGGCCCATAGCCTGGGTGTAGCAATTCATCGCACAACTGCGTACAACCCACAGGCCAATGGGTTATGCAAGCGTTTCCATAGATCGCTGAAAGCAGCGCTCAGGGCTTCACTGACGGATGCAAATTGGGTAGACCGGTTGCCATGGGTTTTGTTAGGGTTGCGTTCTGCACCTAAAGAGGATTTGGAGGCTTCCCCGGTGGAGCTTGTTTTCTCTCAGCCACTGCGGCTCACCGGGGAATTTTTACCAGATAATCCCACGCCAGACAACTATCTGTCTCAGTGTTTGCAGCATAGCGCAGACACAGGCACGCTGCCCGGCCCGGCCCACTACTGTTTTCCACGCACTTTAGTGCCAAAAACTTTGAAGAACGTGGTGTTCGTGTTTGTCAGGCACGATGCCCACCGCCACCCATTGCACCCACCCTATGACGGCCCGTTCAGAGTGCTGGAACCAGGGGACAAACATTTTGTGTCAGTCTTGGGGGGTCGTTGGGAGAAAATATGTATAGACAGACTTAAGCCCGCCTTTGTGGTGGCAGACGAGCAAGTGATGTTGGCTCTGGCCCCTCGGCGTGGAAGACCCCCACTGAGAACTCCCCAGGTAAACGATTCATCAGAGCAGCCACACGGGCAAGTCGAATGTCCCTCCCCCCTCGCCATTGCCCACCCGCAGAAGGACACACCCCCAGGAGCCTCCCACCGGCACAGCAGCGCCGCGGAGGCGAAGAACCCTTGTTACAGCAGATATGGGAGGAGACTGAAGCCAAAAGGACGTGAGGGTTGAAACTCAGTCTGAGACTCTGGGGAGGGGGGGGGGGGGTAGGGAACCCACGCTGAGATAATCATCTCAGACTGGATGCAGAGGGGAGGTATTTAGTCCCTCTGCCGGTAGAACGTGGGGGGTAAACCTATGAGGACAATAGGTATGGAGATGGGAGAAAGAATGGTTGAATGTATTGTGATGCAAGATTGCATGCAGCAGGGATGCTATAAAAGGAGAGACCCTGGTGTATTGAATTAATGCTTTTCTGTGTGTGACTGAAGTGAGAGTGAATAAAGTTGTCTGCTGTGCAAGTCTGGTTTCCTTTATTTGCACTCTCCACAATGGTCCTTTTTATGTGATTATCTAAACTGTAGAATTTACAGAAAATGTATATCATGATATATATCGTTATTGTGATATAAGATGACTTATATCGTGATATGAAGTTTTTGTCATATCGCGCAGCCCTAAGCTGGAGGCTATGGATGAGTGCCTAAGAGAATTGTTTGTTTCTGCTGTGACAAGGAGTGACCAGGGACCAGGGCACAGGGTTGTATGGAGTGGAGGTTGCAAGTTTCTTACACTTCCCTGCCCAGTCCAGGTGACATCCAACTCTGTGATCGGCGTAGGGGGGGTGGCAGCCTGGCCGGGTGCAGAGACGTCAACGCCGGTGGAAAGGCAGCTTCAGCGGGGAAGGGTTTGGTGACGGAGCTGGTGGAGGATGCAAAGTTTGGTTGAGTGGAACGGATGATGATGGTGTCCATCTGAAGTTCGGCTTCACGAATCTGGTGGAGTGTGTATATTCTTTGTTCCAGCTCAGAAACCTTCTCTGCGAGAACGGTGCAGTTGACACAGCCAGATAAAGAAGTGAGTGGAGCCATAGCTGAGTGTGGTAGCAGCACGGGCCCAGCAGTTGGGCACGCTGCGGAGATGAACGTAGTGATCTGGGCAGGTTTAGACGGCAGATAGGTCCTGGTAGCCTCTGCAGGTCTTGGGAAGTGTAGTGCTAATGCTAACAAACAAGCTAGCCAGCTAGTTTAGTTTAATTACAGCAGGTCTGTCTCTATTGATACGAGCTATATTGAGCTGGAGACCGACAAGGGGCAGAGCTTCAGGGCACTGTCTTACCGGACCTATACAGGCCGTCGGCTGGTGTCTAGCCTAAGGCAGGAAAAGATGATAAAAAGAAATCTCAAGGTAGACAGACTCGATTATCTAAAATAGAGGTAGGTACCAGATAAAGAGTCATGATGAACCTCCCGTCACATGAACAGCTTCTTCCCCTCTGCCATTAGACTGCTGAACACTAAGTGACTCTCGTGCACCATGTACAGCAGCTCAACCAGACTCATGTCAATCATCACTGTTTTCTTCCTGCATTACCGACTGCACTATATAGTTCTCCACAGTATCTGCTGCTGGCTAATATATATTTTAACTGTTGACCAGTATCACTTAATCTTATCCTACACTTTATTACATGTATAGTTTATTTCTCTTATCTTATCATGTTTAATGTTGCAGCATTGTACCGAGACAAATTCCTAGTTTGTGTACTACATGAACAATGGCAATAAACCTGATTCTGATTCTGATTCTGATTCTGATGGATAAAACAGTTAGCCAAAAGTATACCAGTTGACAGTAGCCAAAAAAATCGTTACAAAATGTTAAAAAAGCCAGTTTTTTTTAGGATCCGATCTGACCGAGGTGACAGGATGCCCCAGTCCCCAGTTGATGCCAATTAACCTAACGTGCCTGTCTTTGGACTGTGGGAGGAAACCAGAGTACCCAACGAAAATCCACGCAGACACAGGGAGACCATGCAAACTCCACATAGAAGGGTTACTGCTGGGCAGGGATCAGACCCACAACCTTCTTGCTGTGCTACCACAGTGCCAACCACGGTTCCGCTGAGCTTCCTGTGTTGTTTTACCGCTCATTAAGAAATGCCTGTAAAGTTCGGATTGGAACAGTTGGTTTTCAGCGTGCTCGTTAATGTTAATGTGCACCTAATCTGACTGGGTAAAAGTTTATTTTTGTTTTGTTTAAAATGAGCTTATCACAAGTAAGGAGGCAGTCAGCGTGAGATTGTTTTATTAACTTTGGCTGGCCACACGGGGACCTGTGCCTGTATTTTATGAGGTTAAAACCCACACAAAAACAAAATATTTTGCACAGTATGGGACATTTAAATCACAGACAGGTCATTCAATTATATTGACGTAAGTGCTGTCTGGAGTTTTTTTTTTTTTGCCACCCTGTTTACAAAAAAACCCCAGCTTCGATTGAGAGCAAACAAGGTTGGACCCAACAAGTCAAGTGGGCCGTTTAAAGCCCCAGCTGAGTTTGAAGAACAATCCCAGCCGTATGTGCAACTGTGCTGTGGTTGCTCTCCGTGCTATGTACTAATTAGCAGAACAAAGCATCTGTTGTTCTTTTAAACGTGCGACAGTTTAATATTTCATCTATCCGCCTGTCTCTGATGATCCTCTGTTCTGATGGAGGAGCAAGAGGAGTGAAACTGACAGCGCACTCACACGCACGTTTGCTGTAAATGTACACATAAATGCACGCTAATGTGTGTACAAGCAAGAAGAACGTGACACATCGCCTCTGCTCTCATGTGAGCAGACAGCAGCTTCGGCGTAATGTACCGTATGAAAGCGAGCAGGAGCTTTACTATAACCCCCCACCTCCACCCCCGCATTGAAGGCAGAGCCAGAGGCAGAGAGCAGGAGGTTTGGTCTGAGGGAGACGAGGCCAGTGGCTGAGTGCTTATTAGCCTGCCTCCCCCCTGACACGTACAAATACACACTTTGTTCTTCCACTGTCTGAGTTGGGAAAGTGGGGGCGATGAAGAGGAGGAGAGAGAAAGATCACAACCTGCAGAGAAAGGAGAGGTTAAGTGAGTTGAATGATTTGAGATAGGTAAAAGACATATCTGATGCTCCGTCTGTCTCTCTGCGATCCACGTCTCCCCTCCTCTTCCTCCCTCCATCTCTGTCTCTTGTGGTTTGGAGGAGGAGTGTGGGGGCAGAGCGTTCTCGTCTTGTTAAACGGCTGGCAGATGACAGAAAAATTAGAGGCATTTCGCTCCTGACAGGTTGTTGTTGTGTGTGTGTGCATGCGTGCATATGTGTGTGTGTGTGTGTGTATGCCCCCCCCCTTTTTTCTGCTTCAAATGTTTTTTGTCAGTTTGCTTTCAGTCAAGCTGTCTCAGCAGCACAATAAGTGCAACCGCTGCACACGCGTACACACACATGTGAAGAATCACATGCAAAAAAAAAAAAAAAGAAAGCATGTGCAGGGTTTTTTTGTGCGCGTTGTCAGAGGAGATGGATCTGATTTTGTGTTCTTAGATTGGTGGCAATGGTAGGAGGGAGAGGAGCTCACAAAGACGTCTTCCCCTTCGCTAATTATCGAGACAGGCTTTGATTGCCTGTTTGGAAACAGTTTTTCAAACAGCTGTAATGACGATGATTAGGCAGCGCTGCAAGTTCTGTGCAGGCAGTGAGAGGGAGCGCGCAGCCAGTCTGTCCAAACATCTCACCACCTTGTTTTTACCTGAAGATTTGTGTCTTTTGCAGTTGCATGTCATTTTCTGAAGTGATTTTTACATTAACCTAACCTAACCTAACTTGCATGTTTTTGGCATGTGGGAGGAAACCGGAGTGCCCGGAGTAAACCCACGCAGACACGGGGAGAACATGCAAACTCCACACAGAAGGGTCACCGATGGTCTGGGGGTGGGATCGAACCCACGATGGTCAAGGGTGGAATTGATCCCATGACCTTCTTGCTGTGCTGCCACTGTGCTAACCACTGCGCCACCGTGCTGCCAAGTTAGGTTAATTGGCATCAAAACTGGGGATTCTAAATTGTCCTTAGGTATGGATGTGAGAGTGAATGGTTGTCTGTCTCTCTGTGTTGGCCCTGCGATGGACTGGCGATCTCTCCAGGGTGTACCCTGCCTCTCGCCCAAAGATGCTGGGATAGGCTCCAGCCCCCCCGCGACCCGAAAGGATTAAGCGGTAGAAGATGGATGGATGGATGGATGGATTTTTACATTATAGTGCTGACTTCTTGCTTGTGCCTTACTCTTTGTCTGTTTGTTGAGATAACATTGGTGCCTTTGGGTACTGACAACCACCATTTGAAACGGTGCATGTGGTAAAATTGGTGTTTTTATGTTTTCTTTAGAGAAGTGTGTGTACAGGTGGCTTTCAACCACTTGTTTTTTCTTTCGGCTGCTCCGTTTATGGGTCACCACAGCAGATCATCTGCTCCATCTCTACCTGTTCCTCGCATCTTCCTCTGTAACACCAGCTCTCTCCATTTTTACCTTTACTTCATCCGTGAATCTTCTCTGTGGTCTTCCACCTTTCCTTCTGCCTGGCAGCTCCATCTTCAACATCCTTTGTCCAGTATATCCACTATCCCTTTTCTGCACATGTCCAAACCATCTCAGCCTTGCCTCTCTTACTTTGTCTCCAAACTGTTCAACCTGAGCTGTCCCTGTGATATACTCATTTTTAATACTGTTCCTCCTAGTCACCTCCAATGAGAATCTTAGCATTTTAAATTCTGCTACCTCCAGCACCACCTCCTGTCTTTTTGTCAGTGCCACTGTCTCCAAACAATACACCATAACAGGCAGGAGTGTAACGATATGCCTAAAATAACGGTTTGGTATGTACCTTGGTTTTAAGGTCAAGGTTCGGTTCATTTTTGATACAGTAAGGAAACAGAATGCAAAACACAAAACTGCTGATCTTAAATGGTAACAGCTTTACTTACAAAAAACCTGCAAACTGCCAGTAGTAAATTCTCCAATAAATAAAATATTCTCAAATAAACAAAATAAAAATGTATACAATAAATAAATTCTCTTTTTAGTAAATGAACCATGCAGACAAGTGCAACAATAGAAGTTTAAACAGCCTATTACAAAAAGTTCCCATAGCTAAATAATGACCCATGAAACATGAGTTGGAAACTTTTAACTTAACAGCTTAATCAAAAGTGTTTGTAGCAACACAATTAAATAACAGACATTAAAGTTCAATCTTTTAAGAAGAAGCCATCTCTATTGTCATTCAGTCCATACAGCCAATCATGTACAGTAGAACGAAATTACGTTTCTTCTATCTGCAATGTTGATCACATGTAGAATTAGAGGGGTTGCTGCCATGCAAGGTGCTACCACAAACATCTTCTCCTTCCCCCATTCTGTTATGCTGAGCACCAAGTTAGAAGGCGAGAAGTACCATTTTTATATGGTCTTTGGTATAACCCAGCCAGGACTTGAACACCCAACCTCCCAGTTGTGGGGCGGATGCTCTACCAACTCGGCCACCACTCCGGTCACCCAAAAACTAAAGAAATAAAACTCAAATATCAGCTTCTACTGCATCATACACGGCTGTTGTAACTCTACTGTTCAAAACAAACTGGAGTAATAATATTCAACTCCAATGAAGTGAAAAAGAAAATGACAAACTAGTCCATCCTGTTTGAAACCTTGCTGAGTCTAGAAGTCTAATAATTAGGCTTCAGAATGAAAATTAAAAGAACTTTTTCCAGTCCAAAATAACAGTTTACAAATGCTTTAAGTTACAGTAGAGGAATGTGAGTCTTCACTACACATACAATAAAATATTTAAGCTGTTTTAATTTATTTGTGATGATTATGGTTATCTTTTTTTAATTAAATTACAAATCATGGTATTCTAATTTACTGAGATGCACTAATATTCAGAATGAGGGCTTATTACCATGACAATAACACAGGGTTACAAAAATATTTTTTTTGTAAGTTGTCTGTGTTTTTTCAACTGATTTAAGACAGTTTTTCACCGCTGAATCCAAAAATGACATTTATTCCTCTCGAGCAGGTCAGGTTTTTATGCTAAGTTGATTTTTTTTTAAATATCTGATCTTCTGACTAAATCGATTAAATGTTACAAACTTTGATTACTGTAAATTGAATAGTAGACATTGATAAAGGTAAGTACATGTAAATTGAATGTTATGTCATCATTGTTCAAAATTCAGAGCTTCAACTTCCGTTTATTCGAACCTCTAGAATGCTCAGCGGCAGGGATGTCTCTCTTCAGAGTCCAACGGTAATCAGCCATCACGACAATTTATGACATCATGTCATAAATTGGCGCATGCAGACTCTTCAGAGTTTGAGAAATTTCAAGAAATAAAAAAGAATTTTGCATCATATAAAGTGAAAATACCCGTGCATGTAAACAAAAACGTAAAAAAACCCAGCATGTGGCCATAGTTCAAAAAGTTGACTTGATTGAGCAAAACCAATGTGATTTTTGGATTCAGCACATCAAAATTGTCCTAAATCAGCTAAAAAAAAACTTAGACAATAAATTTAGTGTTGACCAGTGTAATAGAGAAGGTGGAATGTAATTTACTCATGTAATTCACTCATTTACTGCAGTTAACACGTTACCAGCAGAACTGAAACAGCTCAGCCATCAGCAACCAGCTTCCAAGAGAGATTATTGTCCGAATAATGTTGTCCGAATAATGTCCGTACTGTTAGCACATGCTAGCAGTTCAATCAGTTTTCTGTAGCTGAGACAGTTGCTCAAAGAAAATAAAATAATAACTTTACTTGCTAAAAACTCACAAACCTTACTGGTGTTGTACTTAGAAGTAGCCCATTTTCAGCCATTCTTCACCGGGGCGGAGCACTGCAGAAGTTCGCTAACAGGCGGTTGGAGACGGGGAAACGGAGAGGAGGGGGTGTGATATGACTTTCTGTCCGTCACTCAGTATAGTCTGTCGTACCTCGGTACATGTCTGTACCATACCATGGGTGGCGTACCAAAAAATCCGAATACAAGTACCCTTACACCCCTAATAACAGGTCTTTCTAGCATTCATCTCAGCCACATGGTGGTAAATCAACATCTGGGACACAGTGAGACCACATAATTTTTTTCTTCAGATAATTTTTGTGTGTGTGTGTGTGTGTGTGTGTGTGTGTGTGTGTGTGTGTAATACTGAGTGAGTATTGACTAACGTAAGAAGTTCCAGCCTTTGCTCTTTCTTTACTTGGACACATGGGGTCTACATCTGCTTGTGTGTGTTTGTGTCACAATGATCCTAACTGTTTTATTGCGTTTGCAGTCATATGGATGAATTGGTCTGTCCTTGTGTAGGTTGAGGCAGGAAAAACACATGATGTTTTCTGTTTATACAACCGATAGTTCAGACTGAGCAGTTTGATTGGACAATTGGCATTCCAGGAGTTATGATATTCACTGATGCTATGATTGGGCATTTCATCAAATATGTATCACTCTGCTTCATTGGTGTTCTGATAATCATAATTACAGTAAAGCTGGACTCATGCTACACTTCTGCTGTCCCTGTACGTGTAACTGGAAACCTTGTGTGATGAAATTTATGTCATCGTCTCCACTCCGCTAGTGTCCGCGGTGCTCAACCGCGGACGACCGCATGCAGCCCAAATTTTGTGACCGTGCCGCTTGCCCACGACCGGAACGCATTGAAAAGCGCTTGCGCAAGACTGAACGTCCCATTCACGAGGTGGCGATATCGGCACAACATGCCAAGACAAAGTAGACGAAGAAGACAACGAGGAAGTGGAAGACGAGAATAAACATACATGAATCATACATAAATGCTTCAGCAGCAGCATCAGCAGCATCTTCGTGGAAAAAGAGTGAAAACTGGGAAGTCAAGCAGCAGAAAGCAAGCAGTGTTTCTTCGTTGGTGAAAATCCTGGCGCGTCAGTGCATTGGCGCTACCTATCGGGCGGGAGTGAAACTACAAATGATGGTTGTGCGCATGCATCAGCCGCTTGGCCTGGGTAGATGAAAAAAGTGAGCATGAACAGCGCCGCGTGCATGCCGGGCTCGTCCAAAGCACACGTGGACCAAAGCGGACTAGACGGGAAATGCAGCATGAAGCAGGCTTTACTGAACCCTACTCTTGTTACCTGTTACCTGTAAATGATGTCACTCCTTGTATGCACATTTAGAACAAGTATCATGTTTTTCTTGAAGCCAGCCAGTGTTTTGGATTACAGGAATCCATGCGCCCGCAACAATCACATAATGCACAGATGAAGCATCCGCACATATGTCATTGTATTGTGAACGCCATAAGGCTTTACACCTGGGATAAGCTAGATGCTTGGGAGATCAAACCCCCCACACTTGTTGTTGCTTTCACTGTGGAAAATAATCCTCTTGTGGCATTAATCTCCTTTAAATAGCATTTGTTGCCATACTGAGAAAGAATTAAAACTCTTGTTTTTCTTGATGTAATATATATACACACACATGGGTTTATACCATACTTGTATACATGTGAAAATATTACAATTATGTGATGGAAATAGATTTAAAAAAATCATTCACTGGTGATGATTGGCGTGTCTGTACACATCTGTTTCTGTTTGAATTAATTTCTTCCATTTAATCATAACTAGATTGAGCTGTCAGTGTGTCCCAGAGCTTTGATTCCCAGTCTGAGCCTGACTGAGGAACAGGTCCAGTTAACTCAAGCTTTTATTTCTCTTAATTTTGGCTTTAATCAGAATTGTTTTTTTTTTTGTTTTGTTTTTTTTCCTGCACCAGAATATGTGAATCAATAGTGGTCTGAATTTTCATTCTGTAATTGATTATTGTATTCTACTGTAAAATTGTAGAAAAAAATAGATAAAATAGACTGACAGCAATATAGCTTTAAAGGACAGGTAAGAGTACACTCATATTTAAGGCTCCAAGCACCTCTGACCGAACCATAATGACAATGTTTTATCAGGCTTTTATTGAATCTGTTTTATCCTTTTCTTTAGTGTCATGGTTTGGTCAGATAAAACTGAAACAGAGGAAATCCTTAGACCAGGTAGTTAGATGGTCCAGTCGTTTGCTTGGTGAGTCACAGCTGAGCCTGACATCCCTGTACACCAGACAGGTACAGAGGATTGCTACCTCCATTTTAAATGATGACTCCCACCCTTTGCACTGCCACTTTCAGCTTCTTCCCTCCAGACGGAGGTTTGCTGTCCCAAAAAGTAAAACCCAGTGCTACAAAAACAGCTTTGTTCCTGCTGCTGTCAAAGAGTTGAACAAGATGTAGCAATATATTGCACATAATTTAGTTATCTATTTATTAATTTTTATTTTATATTTGTTTATTTTTGTAGGTTTTTTATTTGGGTTTTAAATCTTTTATTGGGTTTTAGACTTCAGACTTTTATTGAGTTTTTTTTAATCTCTTTGACTTAGTTTTTAACTTTTTAATATGACTCTTCTCTTTGTTTTTTCTCTTATCTCTTTGTCTCATGTCCTGATTGGTGGAGTCTTGAGTACTTTTATCGTGTTTATAGTCAGCTTCATGTGTGCCTGTGTTTGTGTTCATGTCGAATGTAATTGTGGTTTGTAAATATGTGTCTAAAAGGATGTCACCTGACTGCAAAACAAATCTACCTACGGGTACAAATAAAGTAACCTGAACCTGAACCAAGCAATCGCGGGACACCTTTTGTAATTGTTGTTCTGATTGTTCTTCTTCTGATTATTATTCTTATGTTTCTACGCTAAAAGTGCATGGGGAGCAAAAATGGTAATATATAGAAACATGAAATTTTACAGTCTGGTCAAAAATTCTCCCTACCACCGAGGGACCAAAAATGATGGCACTACGTCCATTAGTGGCTCTACAATATACGGTATAACATTTTTGTAAATATCTGAAATGGTTGGGCCTAGACTCAGAACTTTTCCATCATTCTATTCACTGAAGTCTTCTGCAACTTTTCTTCTGGTCTTATGCTCTAAAAATGAAGTTTTCAGCCCCCTATTTTCAAAAATGTGCAAGTGAAGTCAAAACAAACTCCTCTTAGGCCATTCAAATAAATTGTTTGAAATTAAGCAGAGATCATCTACTGAAAAATTGTTAAAATTATTCATTACTGTCTTATCTGTTTTGATTTTATAGGCCATTCAAGTTGTACAGTTTCTCTTTTTATGTATTTTCGGATTCAGTTTCTGATGTAGTTATTTTATTTATTTATACAGGGTAGTTCCATTGAGTGGCAACCTCTCTTTTTCAAGGACACCCTGTTCACACTCACAGTTACACATTCACACCTGGAAGCCGCCCAGTACAACCACAGACTGACCTATGGCCACTGAGCAGCTCCACTGGAGCAGTTGGGGTTAAAGGCCTTGCTCAAGAGCACCACAGTGGGGAGGGTGGGGAAAACACTGCTACATTATCTGTCCCGCCCAGATCTAATCCTACCGGTCCAGGGATTGGACCCACGACCCTCCGCTCACCATTCCACATCCCTAACCATTAGGCCACCACTGCCCTATAGTGCAGTGATCCAAACTGATGAAACTTCATATTCACAATCACTGCAGTATTCTTCAGCATAACATCATATTTCATGCAGTTCTGTTCATGTTAAAAAAAAATCACATTTCTGAAATGTCAATCAGCCTTTGTCTTGTCAGTTGAAAATTTTGTTTGGGTGTGAGAAAGTCATTGTGTGGCCAACAACAGTTCTATGGTGTAGGGGTTAAGGTGTCATGCTGGAGACGTGGATTCAAACCCTCAAATGAAGTGTCATTCTTCTGAAGTGCAGCATACCTCTTCTGTGCCTTAAATGATCCACTTTATCATTTGAGAAAGTTAGAGTGTGAACTGAAGCAGTTGTGTGGTGTTGTAGTTAAGGTGAGTGCTTGGTAGGCTGGAGGTCCCAGGTTTCAATCTTGCCAGGGAAGTCTTATTCTTCTGAACAACTGAAGTGTCGCATGCCTCTCCTGTTCATGTTAAAGCAATACTATGTATGATTTTCACCTCAAAATAATGTTTGCAAAAATATTTTGATGGTACACCAATGTTTGACAGATTATTTGTCATTTCCCTCATGGTCTGAGTGTGCCCACATTGTCTGCAACAGCTCTCTTTTTTTGGTGGGATTGGGGGGGGGGGGGGGGCTGTGGCCTCAGTCCTGCCAGCAAATCACAGGGCACAACTTTAGCCACCAACAACGAAGCATCCTGTGATTGGTTGTTGAGACTGGGGTCGGGGTTGCCGGCATTGTAACAGTACATCGTGCTGCTTTAAAAACTAATGTGTAGCATGCCTTAGGTTTTAAATGGTGTTGCCTAATAATACAAGACCTTGAAATCTACATCTGCTTTGAACCCTATGATCGCTGCTTGCGACCATATTTCTTTTACATATTGTTACCTCCGCCAAGGAGGTTATGTGATCATTGGCGTTGGTTTGTCTGTCTGTCTGTTTGTTTGTTAGCAAGATAACTCAAAAAGTTATGGATGGATTTTCATGAAATTTTCACAGATTGTCAGAAATGGGGTATCCTACAGATGATTAGATTTTGGTGGTGATCTGGATCACCGTCCAGAAGAAAACCGCCATTACGGAAAATGCCATTTTCGTGAATAACTACTGAACCACTAATCCTATCATTGTGAATCCAATTGCTAGTCATATGTTTTCATGGTCAAGGAATCTGAAAACGTACACACAAACACTGTATGGGGGGAACTGTGGCGAAAACCGCCATTACGGAAAATGCGATTTTCGTGAATAACTACTGAACCACTAATCCTATCATTGTGAATCCAATTGCTAGTCATATGTTTTCATGGTCAAGGAATCTGAAAACGTACACACAAACACTGTATGGAGGGAACTGTGGCGCTTGGCAGAGGTCTGCGCTGTCCGAGTGCTTTTCTAGTTTTGTAATGTGATCAGACTTCGAAAAAATATTACTGACTTTAATGCCTATGAAACCTCACATGTAACAAGTGTTTCCACTTATCCTTTCAAAGTTAAAAACTGATGTTAAAAAATATTGTCTAAAACAGAGAAGCAGAAATAAAAAATAAGACATATTTTTGTTTTGTAGATTAGTAATGGTAAACTTTAAGCTTTTTCCAAATTTGCAAATTTAGAAGAATGAATTTACAAATTTAATTTACAAATTTACAAATTACAGATTTATTATTTAAAAGTTGCAAGTGTTTAAGAAAAAAGTTTTACATTTATGTGGAAGAAGTCACAAATGCACACAAAAAAGTTGTAAATGTACATGAAAAAGTCACAAAATTATCAAAAGTAATAATTTTAAGAGAAATGTCTTTAAAAAAAATGTCACAAATTTTCAACAAAAATTTCACTTATTGGCAGCACTTAATTTGTAAATTTGAAGCTCCTGGAACACAGAGAGCCCGATGTTCCTACAGCTCAGTGGGGGAGGTAAAGGTACCTGAATGCAGAGCATAGGTCATATTGGGTTTCCACCACTTTATCTTCATGTCTCCAGTAGTTTTATGTCCTTTTATCATCCGTGACTTCACATATGGAATGCAGCCGGGAAGCCAACAAGGCAAAAAAAAAAAAAATAAAATAAAAAATAGAGTAGTAAGTAGGGATGGGAATTGATAAGATTTTATCAATATCAATGGCATTGTCAATTTTGCTTATTGATCTTATTCTTTATCAATTCCCTTATCAATTCTTGATCAGTTTTCCATGTGGGGAAAAAGGCAGACCTTCAAAGGATTTCAGCATCAGTGCAGGAGTTTTATTTTTCTAACTTTAAACAATGCTTCTTCTCTTAAAAGATATAATAAAATCAAATGTGTAAAAATGAGCATTTATACCTTGTAACATTTGTTGTGCTTAAATGCTGAAAAACAGTATAAATAAAAGCAGTATAAATGGAATTCTGAAGTGATTAGAAACAAATGCACAATTGTTATTTCAGCAATCACAAAAATATAGTCATGTGAAACAATTAGGACACCCCATTAAATGTTCAGTTCTTTATTAAGAAATGTTCACACATCTATGTCTAACCTTGTTTTTGTTTTTATTTGTATTTTTTAACATTTATTTTAGCCATTTTAAGTGGGAATGAATGTGGGGGTGTCCTAATTTATTCCTCACTATTTGTTTAGAATTACAGTACATTTTACAGAAAATTTGAAAAAAAGTCTGTAATTCATTTTTAATTGTTTAGTTGTATTACATGAATCTCCCAGTATTTTTAACATTAATATTAAATATCCATATGTCCAAATATGTTAAAAAAAACACACACACAGGCTTATACAGGGTGTCTTAATTTTTTCACATGACTGTATGCTGTACTTGGGTGCAATTTTTGCATGCTTTTTTTTTTTTTTAACAAACACAGTGGTGTGAAAAAGTGTTTGCCCCTCCCTGATTTCTCACTTTTTTTGAATGTTTGTCACCCATAAATGTTTCAAATCCATCCGTCCATTTTCCGCTTAATCCTTTTCGGGTCGCGGGGAGGCTGGAGCCTATCCCAGCATCTTTGGGCGAGAGGCAGGGTCAGATCATCAAACAAATTTAAATATTAGACAAAGATAACACAAGTAAACACAAAATGCAGTTTTTAATTGAAGATGTTTATTATTAAGGGCAAAAAAAAAAATCCAAACGTACATGGCCTTGTGTGAAAAGGTGATTGCCCCCTGGTTAAAACATAAATTAACTGTGGTTTATCACATCTTTGAAAGCTGAGTTCAATTTTCTAGCCATTTCTAAAGCTTTGGAACTCCAGTGAACCACAGTGAGAGCCATTATCCACAAATGGCAAAAACATGCAACAGTGGTGAACCTTCCCAGGAGTGGCCGGCTGACCAAAATTACCCCAAGAGCACAGTGACGACTCATCCAAAAGGTCACAAAAGACCCCACAACAACATCCAAAGAACTATAGGCCTCACTTGCCTCAGTTAAGGTCAGTGTTCATGACTCCACCATAAGAAAGAGACTGGGCAAAGATGACCTGCATGGCAGAGTTCCAAGACGAAAACCACTGCTAAGCAAAAAGAACATAAAGGCTCATCTCAGTTTTTCCAGAAAACATCTTGATGATCCCCAAGACTTTTGGGAAAATACTCTGTGGACTGACGAGACAAAAGTTGAACTTTTTGGAAGGTGTGTGTCCCATTGCATCTGCCGTAAAAGTAACAGCATTTCAGAAAAGGAACATCATACCAACAGTAAAATATGGTGGTGGTAGTGTGATGGTCTGGGGCTGTTTTGCTGCTGCAGGACCTGGAAGACTTATGGTGGTAAATGGAACCATGAATGCTGCTGTCTAGCAAAAAATCCTGGAGAAGAATGTCCGGCCAAGTGTGCTTCAAGCTGAAGCACACTTGGGTTCTGCAGCAGGACAATGATTGAAAACAAACCAGCAGGTCTACCTCTGAATGGCTTAAGAAAAACAAAATGAAGACTTTGGAGTGGCCTAATCAAAGTCTTGACCTGAATCCGATTGAAATGCTGTGGCATGACCTTAAAAAGGCGGCTCATGCTCGAAAACCCTCCAATGTGGCTGAATTACAACAATTCTGCAAAGATGAGTGGGCCAAAATTCCTCCACAGCGCTGTAAAAGACTCATTGCCAGTTATCTCAAATGCTTGATTGCAGTTGTTGCTGCTCAGGGTGGCCCAACCAGTTATTAGGTTTAGGGGGCAATCACTTTTTCACACAGGGCCATGTAGGTTTGGATTTTTTTCCCCCTTAATCATAAAGACCTTCATTTAAAAACTGCATTTTGTGTTTACTTGTGTTATCTTTGTTTAATGTTTAAATTTGTTTGATGATCTGAAACATTTAAGTGTGACAAACATACAAAAAAAAATGAGAACTCATGAAGGGAGCAAACACTTTTTCACACCACTGTATATATAGTATATATACACTACCGTTCAAAAGTTTGGGGTCACTTAGAAATTTCCTTATTTTTGAAAGAAAAGCATTTTTTTTTCAATGAAGATAACTTTAAACTAATCAGAAATACACTCTATACATTGCTAATGTGGTCAATGACTATTCTAGCTGCAAATGTCTGGTTTTTGGTGCAATATCTAGATAGGTGTATAGAGGCCCATTTCCAGCAACTATCACTCCAGTGTTCTAATGGTACATTGTGTTTGCTCATTGCCTCAGAAGGCTAATGGATGATTAGAAAACCCTTGTGCAATCATGTTAGGTCTGCAATGCTGTAATTGCTGCAAATGGAGGATTCTTTGACGAAAGCAAAGTTTGAAGGAAAAAATTATTATTTCAAATACAAATCATTATTTCTAACATTGTCAATGTCTTGACTATATTTTCTATTCATTTTACAACTCATGGTGGTAAATAAGTGTGACTTTTCATGGAAAACACAAAATAATTGTCTGGGTGACCCCAAACTTTTGAACGGTAGTGTATATATAATATATATATATATATATATATATATATATATATATATATATATATATATATATATATACAGTATATATATATGCATAGTGTGTATAGACCCACGCATTCATAAAATACCCAAACTCCAGCTGCTCTATGGTCATGAATGGATGCAAGCCTGACATACAAACTTCATCACAGCTCCGTGTGCAGCTAACTTCAGTGAGTTATCCTGGCAAGGAGCAGAGGATGACCAGGTTGGTAAAACCTTAGAGCTACCCGTTGCTGTCATTGTCTAAAAAGAATAAGATCATATTTATTAAATATCAGATGTTTTAGTTGGGTTTTGTGAGTTAAAAGCAGATTAAACTTAGCCTGCAAGGCTGCTAGCATTGCACTAATATTGTACTAATAATAATAAGCTAATATTACCATCACTAACGGAGGTGCTGCCTTTTGGAAATCAGGTGCGGGTGCACTTCGTAGACTGTTGAACACATTGTAGTCTTTCATTTTATCCCATGCTGCTGTGTCAAGAGATGTTTCAACTCATACACCATGCTGTTAGTATCATACACTTCCGCCATTATCCTATGGTAGCAACGGTGTCATGGTGTTGCTTGGTAACGGCAGCGTGTAATGTCATAACTCATGCCATTTTTAAAAAAGACACAGACGTGTTTAAACCTGCAGCATAGATAAGAGGGAATGATAACACCAGTGATGTACGATTCTGGGGGCTCGAGAAATTTAGAACTGGTTCCCAACTGGGACCGGTTCTCAATTTCCATCCCTAGTAGTAAGGAGATGGTGAAGGATAGAAGAGTTGATGTTGACCTGGAAAAGCTCATATGCTGCACTGGTTCACTCAGCTCAGATATTCTTCAGTCCATAAAGATTAAATTTCCCATCACGGTCCACTGTTATGCTCTACTAGCAACAGGTGCAGCTACGCTAACATCACACCTATCTCGGCACTGCTACCTGTCCTCCTGTTTCCTTGGGGTTCTCCACACTGTTGATCCACATCCACCAAAAGGTTTGCCCCTTACTCTCTGACTGTTTGGCTTGTTTGAAGGAATTCGATAAAGTTGCTTGTCTTTTGGCAATTCAGATTTCTCCTTGATGCAGAGAGCTTATTCAGATCACACGGTGTCACCTGAAACTCCGATCCAAAGTCCAATTTAAAATGCAGATAAAATGGGCCAAAAGTGGGTTTTTGTGCAATAAATAACAAGGCTAAAAACATAGATAACATTAAATAATAGACAAAAAACTTATTTGCACATTTTCATAGTGAAACAAGAGGTTAAAGAGGTTCTGGTCCTGATGTGAGAGGTGCCTGTTATGTGTGGAAACAGGACAGCAGAGGCAAACGTTGTACCAAACTCAAACTTTATTACAAGTACACTGGTAATACACGTGTTGTATCAATATAGCATACATGCTAACCTTTAGCTATATGGGCTGTTACTGGCATGGAGGCGGAGCACCAGAGAGGACAACTTCTGCCATTAGTCCTCCTAATATAGACATGGTGTGATGACTTCACATCATGCGTGCGTCCCCACATCTGCGCTGCCTATTGTTAATATGGGGAATATCTAACATTTATTCCCCCCCCACAATAAAAAACCCCAAAACACTATGAAAACTTTTAATTCACAGCAGCTTAACATTTGCATCAGCTCTGTTTTGTTTTTGTTTTGTTTTTTTACACACAGACTCAAACAGAACCTGGGCCACCGGGTTTAAGTTTCAAGTTTTTAATGTTTATTTGAAAGGGACATTATATACTAATGAACATTTATATAAATGTAAGTATGCCAGATTTAGCAATACTGCTAATTTGCATCTGTAGTCCCCCGGCGGGTCACAAAAACACGCAAGCAATCATACACAAGCAGAATAACTGCAGTGGAACTGTACAAAGTGCAAGAGTTAAGGTGTTAAAAAACAAAATATTCAAATGTCACACACGTGAAGTGCTGTGTATGCGTACACACACATGCACCCATGCACCTCACAGCAACAACAGACAGCAACAAACAAGAGGCGAGGCATACAGTATGTGTGTGACGCACGGGCACATACGTACATATGCATATGCCACAGAGCAACCACTAGTTATGGGTACAGTTTTGGTTGCTTAAAAGCCAATTTTTACAATGCGTCTCAAAAGTGTTTAGTGTGGTACGTTCTCTGATTGCAGGTGGTATGTTATTCCAGATCTTGGTGCCCCTCACTGAAAGCACAGATTGAGCAAATGTGGTGCGTCTGTGGGGGACCTCACAGTTTCCTCTAGTGATTGCTCTGGTGGTTTTACTGGTGACAGTTCTCAGTTTAACATATTCTCCCGGGGGGGGGGGGGTGCATAGCCATTTAGTATTTTATAAATTGAACAGGTAAATTTGAGAGTTTTATGATTTTTAAAAAGACAGAAGATTGTATTTCTTGTAAATGTGACAGCAATGATACTGTATGTGGGATCTTTCTTGTCAAGGATTTTTATGGCTTTTTTGTGTAAAGATTCAGTGGGTTTGATTATGGTTACACCAGTGAGTTACCAGTTGCTAAAACAGTAATCGATGTGTGAGAAGATCATTGCATGCAGAAATATTTTGGCCGGATTAACTGTTGGGTAGACTGCCGGTAGACCGTGCACAGTTGAGTGGGTTATTTTGCCACTGAAATCAACTGTGCTCTGTCTAAACACTGTAAAGCGGAGTCACTTTTGCAGTTCAACTTCAGGGGCCTCAGCCGAACCCGCGGTGGGCACACCCCTGGAAGCGCCGGCTGCAACGGACCTGGGTGCCGTCTTGCTGGAGTCATGGCTCGCTCGTCGGTAACGTCCCAGCTCAAGTCCCACACCAGCTAGGTCGGCTCCAGCGCTGCATCTTGATGCGAGGCAGCTGCTCGTACCTTCCACAGATGGCTGGCATGAAATATCGAACCCAGAACTCAGAACTCAGAAAAGATTTATTGCCAAGTACATTAACAGGTATGACTGATAACATACGAGGGATTTGACTTGACACAGAAAACGACCTGCATTTCCGGTGACACGGCAGCATCTGAGAACGTGCCTGTCATCAGATGGGTACAGGATGCATAGGGAAGAAAAGGATAACACAATAGGAAAGAGCAAAAAACCATTGATTGTCAGAATACCGGTCATATATGATCAATATTATGATTACAAGAAAAAAAGCCCTCAATGCATAGTTAGCAGACAAGAAAGTACACAAGGACACAAAGAGAGCAGTGAGTGAGTGATCTTTTTAATCAGTTTTTGAGTCGGTGTGGGTGTAGTGTTGAGTGTAGGTGTTTGTATCAGTTAAGAACAACAAAGTCTCTTTGGCAGGAGATGTTTTGTCTTAGCTGCTGGCATTTGTCCTTGGGCCATGCAGCTGGCTGTCCGTGGAGTCAGTGCAGCTCAAATGTTTTGAAAACAAAAAACTGCAGATAATCTGGAGGACTTTTGTGAGGGGGGTCAGATTAGTCGAATAGTACTGATCCCAGAGAAAGAAACTTTATATCCTCTTACAGATTCAGTACTTAATCCTTCATTGCTGGATGTTGAATCCTTCATGGACGGCTCTCAGCGTGATCATGATGTAATCCATTTTCCTAGACAGTTCTCCATTTGCCGCTGTCAGAGTCCTCTCCATTTTTTCAATTTGATGGTTAAACCTCGCTTGGCCAGCATTTTGATAGGCTATGTCCATCTTCATCAATTTACGGTACACCAGGACAGTCCCAGCTCCAATCAGAACGATCTCGATGACCATTACTACGAAGACGTACAAATCTTCGACATCTTCGATGGAAAGATCTGACAGGCACAAGAGTTTCCAATTACTTGTGTCCCTCAAATAGCCCGCAGCAGCCATTCCTGCGGGGCAAACAACCTCCCCCGGGGCACTTTTCCTCATTGAAAAAATAGTGTCAATTGCGTTCAAAGCCCAACTTATTAAATCCAACATTTCACCATCGACCATCTGGACAGCGGCTAGCCTCTTTTGTGCAGTGATTCTCATCTGTGATGACGAGATCATCTGTGGGTCCAGGCGGTCAGATTGTTGGACCTGAACCCAGTTAAGTAGTATGAGCGGCAATCTGTTCGGCTGCACTTGGCGCTGCTGCTCTCTCGTCTCTGATGCTGGTTGCTGCTGTGGTGGTGTGCCATTCATCCCGGTGGCAGGACGTGCTCTTGGTTGGCGATGCTCTGCTGAGTCCTGCTAGGCTACAAGCTCTCTATCCTGCTGTGCTGCGGCGGTTCCCTGAGGCTGATACTCGGCAAGGATGCGAGATGTATTTAGCTTCTGCCCTCTCTCTCCTGGTGCTGGTTGTGGTCACAGTGATGTGTCACTGTTGTCGGCGACGGGGCATGCGCCAGGTTGTCATCGTTCACTGGGGTCCCCTTTCTCCACGAACTCCCTCTCCTGCGGCTCCACGGTGGCTCCTTGAGGCTCATGCTGGGTGAGGATTGGAAGCGAGTCTGGTTTATGCTCTCTCTCCGTGCTGTGTTCACTCTCTGTGCCTTATTCTCTCTCCGTGCTGTGTTCTTTGGCTGTACCCATGTCTGCGAAATCCCCCCTGCAGTGAGGCTGCATCTCAAGAATGCACGTGCTGCGCGAGGACTGGCTCCGGGTCCCGTGTGGCTGCGGACTGGGGCTCTTGTGGCTGCTGTGGTTCTGCTGGGTTCTCTTTGGTGCATGGTACGAGACAGGGAGTGGCTGCATCCACGTCTGAGCGCAGCGGGTGCCCTGCTGTCCTGCGGTGTCTACCTTGGGTCCCTCCCGAGAAGGAGAGGAGTCGGCGGGCTCAACAACCAGGGCAACTGTCCATACTGGTGGAGTTGACTGTGTGGAGCGCTGGTCAGGGGCCCATTAGTTGCGACACTACCTTGGCCATTATCTCCAGTTGGGACACTAATTCCATCACCTCCAACTCCGATAGGAGGAGCAGCGTCTCCAACAGCGTCACCTGTAGCCATTTCACTGTGTCTGCGACTGTCTGAATGTTCGGCCCCTCCAGAAACGTGCTGTATCAGTGGATTTGTGGCGTGCTGCTTCAGCTGTGACTGTATCAGCCTGTCCTCCACATGCCTGAACTCGCATGTGCTAGCCAAACAACGAAGGGCGGCTACGTACTGTCGGCACTGGTAAAACACAAATCTCTGGGCCATCACGTTCTGTAGGCCAGTGAAATGTTCGGCCATCAAGGTGGCACATTTGCTTAAGGCCTCCGCACGGCCCAGTGCATTCAACACCCGCTGTCCCTCGGGGCCAAGGCAGTAATATATCAGAGCACGTAGACGACTCTCGCAAGCCTTAGCTCGGCCCCTAGCCGACACAATGCATGGACCAACTCAATCTAACATGGCCACGGGATGGGTGGCTCACCTGGTGTCAGGAGGTACAATGGCAGTGGTGCCGGACGCACTTCCATCTTCAGGAAAATGATTCGTTTTCCTCCAGAAGATTAAGTTTTCTCCTTGTTGCGAATTGTTATGTTTGGAAACAGAACAGCAGAAGCAGGCATTGTACCGAACTCACCCTTTATTACAAGCACACTGGTAATACACGTGTTGTATCAATATAGCATGCAAGCTAACTCTTAGCTATACAGGCTGTTACTGGCATGGAGGTGGAGTGCCAAAGAGGATGACAAGTAACCTTTTTCAGTATTACTTTGTTATACTTAAGTAATGTTTGAGGGGAGTATTCTTACTTCTACTTGAGTAATTAATCTCATAGGGTAACACTACTTTTACCTGAGTACTTGATTTGTGGCTACTTTACCCACCTCTGTTAATTTGAACCTGATAGTACTCAAATACTATTGAACTGAAAAAAAAAATGTTGTTATCCAGGATGTTATTTAAAGAAATGAAGGGCTTCAGTGTATCTGGCATGTTAATTGTTGCTGTTGTGACTAATTTGTTTGGCCAACTGTCAGATAGGTTTTGGTCTCATTGCCTGTGACGATAACTTCAACAGAGCCGCAGACAATCCTCATCTGTGTTCAGAAGACAGATCAGGACACTGATCCACACAACTCCTCACAAATAATATTTCTCTTCCAAATGCGTTTGGCTCACTTGGAACATGAAATCACATTAAGACATTAAGCAGCACGTCTGGTCCTATGTACACTGTTGATGTGTTCTCAGACTTCTTCAGGCTTCGGTTTTGTGTCAGAGCTCAGGGTTTCCTCTGGTAACATTTCTCCATGGCGGGCCGCCTTGCCAGAAATTGTACTGCCACCCCAAGGCAATATGATTTTATTAAGAAAAATATTTGAAGCAATGACTTTACGCAAGCGCACACACAAACAACACGTGTGGCTGTCATCCGCGCAGCGTTTAGAAGCTCCCCACCCACGCAAGTTCTCGACTCAGTCAGCAGGCAGTGTCTCGCTAAGCGTGACTGTCAACAAGAACATGAGTTTGTTCAAGTACTTTAAATGCAGAAAAAAATCAGAAGAGGTATGTATGTAAGCACTGGAGGCGTTTATTATGGTTTTAACCCGCTGTTAACGGGAGCAATAATGGAAGAGTCACTTAGCTGTATAAGCCGGCTGTACCAATGGTCATCACCGGGAACGTGCAATTGCTGGGAAATAAAACAGATGAGCTTACAGCACTGGTCAGGCCGCAAAAGGAGTATCGTGAGTGTAGTATCGTGTTTTACGGAGACGTGGTTACACTCACAGATCCCGGATGTAAATGTAGTAATATCTGGCTTCAAGACTATATGGGGGGGACAGAGACGTGAAAAGCAGCAGGAAAAAGAGAGGAGGAGGATTGGCACTTCTAGTTAATGAATGGTGGTGTCATCCTGGACACATTTATGTGAAGGAAAAGTGCTGCAGCCCGGACATTGAATTGCTGGCTGTTAGCATGAGACCTTATTATATGCCGCGGGAAATGAAGTGCGCTTTAATTATTATCGTCTACATCCCTCCGTCAGCTGACGCAGCGGTGGTCTGTGACGTCATCAGCTCCACTGTGGCCACATGACTAGAGAAGCACCCGGATGCATTCATGGCTATCACAGGTGATTTTAACCATGTCTTAGTGGGAAAAACACTCCCAGACTTTCACCAATTTGTTGACTGTCCCACCAGAGAGAACAGAACGCTGGATTTACTGTATGCCAATGTCAGTGATGCATATAGTGCCACAGCTCTACCCCCCATTGGTAAATCAGATTACTGCATGGTCATGTTAACACCCAAGTACATTCCCCTTGTGCAAAGGCTGCCTGCTTATACATGGACTGTGAGGAGGTGGACACAGGAGGCTGCTGATGCACTACAGGACTGCTTTGAGACGACAGACTGGAGCATACTATGTGAACCATATGTGGTGGACATAGACAATATGACCGACTGCATCACAGAATACATCAGATTCTGTGAAGACATGACCATGCCAGCTCAGACTGTACACTGCTTCTCCAACAACAGACCATGGGTCACCAGTGACCTGAAAGCACTTCTGAACAAAAAGAAGAGAGCTTTTAGAGCTGGAGACAAGGAGAAGCTGAGGGGGGTGCAGCATGAGCTGAGAGAGATGCTGAGGAGGTGCAAGGACAATTATAGGAGGAAGTTTGAAGATAAACTCAGGCAAAACAACACTAAAGATTTGTGGGAGGGAATGAAACAAATAACTGGGTGCAAGAGGAGAGTCAGGCAGGCATCTGGGAGCCAGGAGAGAGCTGAGGAACTGAATCTGTTTTTTAATAGGTTCAACTCACAGTCTGTCACCCGAGCAACACAACCAGACCCCCACACACCCCTCCCCACCCACCCTCCTGTGCAGAACCTCTCTCCATCTCCCCCCTCCTCCTCCTCAGGGGGCACCAGGACCCTCCCTCACTTCACGGTGACTACAGATCAGGTGGAGAAACAGCTGGAGAGACTCCGTCAGCGGAAAGCGGTGGGCCCTGATGGCGTCTCTGCAAGGACCCTGAGGACCTGTGCCAACCAGCTAGCTCTGGTACTGAAACACCTGTTCAACCTGAGCCTGAGTCTGGAGAGAGTACCGGTGCTGTGGAAGACATCCTGCCTAGTTCCTGTCCCCAAGAAGTCATCTCCATCGGATTTGAATGACTTCCGACCAGTTGCCCTCACATCTCATGTGATGAAGGTCCTGGAGAGACTGGTCTTAGTCCACCTGAGGCCGCAGGTGAAGACGTGGCCGGACCCTCTGCAGTTTGCATATCAGCCCCATTTAGGAGTTGAAGATGCTGTCATCTACCTGCTGCAACGAGCCCATCTGCACCTGGATGGTGGAGGAGACACTGTGAGAATCACTTTTTTTTTTATTTCTCCAGTGCCTTTAACACCATCCAGCCACTGCTGCTGGGTGAGAAGCTGCAGGTGATGGGGGTTGACAGCTCTGTGATCTCCTGGATTACTGACTACCTGACAGGCAGACCACAGTTTGTCCGGCTGGGCAATGTCTTGTCTGGAGTGGTGGCTAGTGATACGGGAGCTCCACAGGGGACTGTGCTCTCTCCTTTTCTTTTTACCTTATACACCACTGACTTTCAGTACAACACTGAGTCATGCCACCTGCAGAAATTCTCTGGTGATTCAGCTGTTGTGAGGTGTATAAGAGGAGGAGAGGAGGGGGAGAACAGGGCACTGGTAGACCGATTTGTGGAGTGGACAGAGCAGAATCACCTGAGGTTGAATGCCAGCAAGACCAGAGAGATGGTGATTGACTTCAGGAAGAGGAAGATGCCTTCTCAGCCACTGCAGATTAGGGGGGAGGATGTGGGAGTGGTTGAGGACTACAAATATCTGGGTGTCAGGATCAGCAGCGGGTTGGACTGGAGATCCAACACCGATGCTGCGCACAAGAAGGGGATGAGCAGACGCTATTTCCTGAGAAAGCTGAGATCCTTCAATGTGTGCAGCAGGATGCTGGAGCTTTTTTACCAGGCCGTTGTCGCCAGCGCCATCTTCTTTGCTGCTGTCTGTTGGGGTAGCAGTATCAGAGCCAGAGACACCAACAGACTTGACAAGATTATCAAGAGGGTTGGCTCTGTAATTGGTCTCAGACCGGAGACCTTTGAGACAGTGGTGGAGAGGAGAACACTAAATAAACTGCAATCCATCATGGACAATCCTGATCACCCCCTCCACCACACACTAGATAAGACAGCGGAGCACTTTCTCCAGTAGACTACTACAGCTTCGCTGTCGAACGGCCAGGTACAGGAAATCTTTCCCGCCACATGCAATTTCACTGTACAATAACTCACTATGATGTTGTATTCTGGTCATAGCTATGCTGCCACACTGCACCTTACAGACTAACTGGTACCTCACATTTTCACTCTGCTCCTGATAGTCCTTCTTTGTGCAATGGGATGATTCATGTGTTTATACGGGTCATCATATATTAAGCTATGATGTATGTAGGATTTTATAGTCGTGTTAGTTTTTACTTTCCATGGGTAATCCCTTTGTCTGTCATGTGTGTGTTTCTGTTGTTTGGTTGTCTACTGTCATGCTGCTGTTACACCAGGGATGGCAACAGGAAATTCTGATTTCAGCTGAAATCTAATTTGGTCGATTGACTGAAGGGGGGGGGGGGGGGGGCGCAGCCCCCCTGAAGCTGAGAGGTTTTCAGTAAAACAGAAGTAATTTAGACTGAAAAAAATGATAAAAAAATGAAATACTAGACTTAGATAAATCATTAAATTTAATGAAAAGTTAACTTACTTTTTCTTCAATGTTGTCTCACTGTCTTTAGTCCAACATATTTAACAGTTCTATAAGAGTTTATTACACTATTTACACTGGTCACCAAGTCACTTCTAATGTGAAACTTTCTTCCTTTTGGCAGCAAGCTGTGTCAGTCTCTGAACTTTGAACTTCATCTCCTTTTCTGGTTTCTTCAGAAACTGTCCGAGTGTTTGTTACCTCGTTGAACTTTGAGCCAATTTTCACCTTTACCGTCACTTTTCTCTCAAGTTTCAATTCCATCGGAACTTATTTTTGACACTTTTGTCTATTTCTAGCACTGATGACTCCTGATCCTTTGATAAAAATCTCATAATTCCGCTGAAAACAATACCGAAAGCTCATAATTCCAACATGAACCAGGGATGTGATTTGGGGTTGGGGAAATTATCTGAAAATTTAGCAGGGGGTCTGGGGGACGCAGTGGGTCAAGGGGGGCAAAGCCCCCCGAAGCTTCTGGGTTTTTATGATTTTTAAGTACCAGAACTGTGGTTAAATGACATAAAACAAACAGCTGAATGCCACTTATTACTGTATAATATTGACTTATGTTCCAAGAAGATAGCATTCCTAAAATATTCCAACAAGCATTATCCATCACATGCTTTAACACCTGATCAAATCAAAATCAGTTAATTTTATCTATTCCATAATAGAAATAAAATTCCAACATACCATTACTTTTTATAATTTCAGCATTCATTTCAGATCACCAGTTTCAATCTCCATTGAGTCTTGAGCTGTTCATTTTGCACAATCACTGATGTAGCCAAGTCTTGGAAATATTCAAAAGTTATGAGTCATTGTCCACTGTGCACTGTCAATTTCAAACTGTTTGGAATCATAAAAGTAATGTAACTAAATTGTTTTGCTATTTTTTCTCCTCAACATCAATGTCAGGGCGCTGCAGGAATTTTTCGGGATGGTTAACTTTTATAACCGTTTCCTCCCCTGCGCAGCCCAGCTCATACAGCCGTTGTACGCCGCACTCACGAAACGGAAACCGGCGGACAGAGTCGACTGGACTCCTGAGCGGGAGCAGGTGTTCTCTGAGCTTAAAACAGCTCTGGCAAACGCTGCACTACTGGCGCACCCAGACTCAGCGGCTCGGATAGTGTTCACTACCGACGCCTCGGACATGGGCATAGCGGCCGTCGTGGAGCAATGCGTTGCCGGTTCTTGGCAACTGCTCACCTTTTTTTAGCAGGTCTTTGCACGACAGTGAGTGTAAATACAGCATGTTCAACAGAGAGTTAATGGCTCTCCACCTGGCCATACGCCACTTCCAGTTCTGCCTGAAAGGGCGCACCTTCACTGCGTTCGTGGACCACAAGCTGCTAATGTACTTAACGTACTTTATCTTCCTGAAAGATAAAAAAAAAGCGGAATTCAGCGAATTAGCGGAAAAATCACATCCCTGAGAACACGCCACCATGAATTTTTGACAAAGCATACAACGAGCCATTTGATTGGTCCAATCGTTTGCAACTATCCGATCGCAGGGCTGTTTACAATACAGCACTAGCTTGAGTACAAAACATCCGGGTTATCGCGGGAGACTTGACCCGGGAAGGCGCTGAGCGCTTATGTAATCGTGTTGATTTTCGCTAAAATCGGTAACAGTAAGGTACCTTACCCCCCCTAAAATTTTCTCAACGGATTTAGACAATTCACAGAAAGGATCAATTTGAAAATATATCGGCGGAAATCCGCGGATCGGCGGAAAATTGCCATCCCTGTGTTACATTGTAATTTCCCAGTATGGGATCAATAAAGTACATCTATCTATCTAGCTAGCTAGCGCTAGCTAGCTAAGAGACGTGGTTAGAATTCATATGCAGCCAGCTTCATATGAAGGGAAAGGCGGGGGACTGATGAATTGCTGAGGATATATTTCACCAGCCACTACAATATTAAGTTATGTTCTGTAGGAATTGTAGGAATGAAGAGACTGGTGATTTCTCTCTTTTCTCGCACGAGCAGGCGTGCCGTTTTTATTCTCCAGTGGCAGTGACAAAAAGCAACAGCTAAAAATGCTAGCTCTATTTTCACTCTAAACTGAGGTCCTTCAGCAGCTGCCTAGAGAGGTACCTGATGAGAAAGCCTGAGAGCATAACTGTAACTGCCTAAACAGATCATTCTATACATGAACACATATTGTGGTGAATTATGTCTTTAGAGTCCGCTACAGTTCCCTATTATGTACCTGGCAGGTTAAGGTAATCGAAATTCACGAAGTCAATGACTTTAATCCGTCAGCAGCCTTGAGACAAACTAAACATTCCAACATCTGATTTCAAAATAAGGGAGGTTTTTCCTGCTTTCTGGGTGGTGAGGAGATTTCTGAAAAAACTATAAATATAAAGAAATATTATAACAGAAATAACGGCATCCTTGGTCATTTAAGTTAATTTATTTCATTAAATACAGTTTTATTAATATTTTTTCTTTGTAACCAGAGTTAAATTATTGTTCTCTTCTGACTGCAAAATTATGGTAAAAAATTAAATTGTTATAAGGAAAAAGTAAAAAAAAAAAAATTACCACAGTCTGTTTCAAATTTATCTAAAAAAAAAAAAAACACAGTAATTTTATTTTAAAAAAACAGACAAAAATTAGTCATAAAATAATTCACAAATTTATATAACGTTTCAAATGTACAAGAAAAGTCAATTTTACAAGAGGAAATTACAAATTTGAGGAACATGGTTTCAACTTTAGATAAATTTACAGAGAAAAGTAGAAAACTATAAGAAAATTGTTATAAATTTTTGAGAAAAACCTCAAACCTTCAAGACTGAAGTCATTACTCAAGTTTTTAAGTGGGTGCTCTTTGTAGCCTTAACTCAATTAGAAATTTGTGGTTGCCTACTTTTAATTATTAATTTCAAAGCACTGCTTTTACATGAGTAGAATTTCTGGTTACTATACCCACCTGATCATATAATTTAAGTATGCATAGTACATTACTATTGTGAATGTTTCTTTCCCTTCCCTACTCTCTCAATGGGAAAAAAAGAAACACTAGAATAAAAATACAAAAAATACACATTTTTGTTATTTATATAAACCATGACAAAAAAAATCCTGCAGGACAAAACATGACACTTGATATTTTCTAACCTGTTTGTATACCACCATAGACAGAGAGAGAACCTGAATTAGATAGAGCTCAGAGAGGGCAAGATGAGACCGAAGAGAGGAGCCAAGGAGAGGAAAGTGTTCAGGCAGAGGAAGGAGAGAAGGATAACACCACTTAAAAGTCGAAACACAGGATGTCTGTGTGGGACCCCAACTGGCCCAACATTCAAGCCTCGGTTGTACAATACTTCAAATGGTAAGTTCCATATGCAATGGTACTGTGTAAAATTTTAAAAAGAAATAAATAGTATAAAATTAACATATTCCGGTATGTTTACACCCCCCCCCCCCCCGGGAAAAATATGTTGCCACCGCGCCAAGGTCTTTTAGCCAGAGGAGACACTGAGTGCTTGTATGAAAGTGTCTGTCTCTCAGATAAAGGTGAGATAGACAGCAGGAAAGGACAAGGGAGATGGACAACAAGAAGGAGAGCTGTAATTTAGCTGACTGGCCAAGGAATTGGGATCTCTTGGATGGGGGGGGGGGGGTGAGTGTGACAGTCTAAATGAATAGAGACATCCGTGAGCATGAATGTCGGTGTGGACACTAGGAGGGATCTGTACTCAGTGTACATTCATGCTGTCAAATCCAAGACAGCAGCCCTGAGTGTTTTTTCCAGCATCCTTCTTCTCTTCATTGAAGCCCAGTATGGAGAATTGGATGTCTGTGTGTTTTGACTGCCAAAAAGGGGATGCGCAACAAGTACTTTAGGTCAGTATTTTTCAGCCTTTTCTGAGCCACAGCACATTTTTTACAGTTTTACACCTACTAAAAATGTTACAAAATGACACACTGTAGCCTACTACAGCATATGTAATGACAATTTAGTCTTGTAATTTGTTTATACTCACTCAGTGCAAAACACGGGGCAATTAGATACAAAATCAATGGAAAGATTAGAATAGAATAGGCTTTATTGTCATTGTGCAGTTGTATAGTACAATGAAATTGCGGGTGCTCCACCAGGCGACTGCACAATAAAGTATGAGAGAAGGATTAAATAAAAACACAGTTACAGAACAGATTAAACACACGACTGAAATAAAAATAGCCCACGATTATGGAAATATACACAGGTATGGTAGTGGCTTCACGGATGGAACTATGTACATCAGAGTGCGGGGCACAGAACACACAATTGAGTAAAATGGCCCAAGGATTATGAAAAATACACTGTATACATACATGTGTACATAGTAGTGGTTTCACAGATGGGTCAATATACATGAACGTGCAGAGTGCAAAAAACAGGTTTGTTATTGTGATAATTAAAAAGGTCCTCAGTTCTGTGCATGTGAGCATTTGGGGGGAGGGGGTGGGGCCTCTGACTGTTTGCAGTTTGGGTGGCCCATGGGAAGAAACTGTTTGTCAGTCTGGAGGTGTGAGACCTGATTGATCTGAACCGTCGTCCAGAGGGAAGCAGGTCAAACAGGTGGCAGGTGGGATGTGAGGGGTCACCTGTGATGGCCTTGATCCTTCTGAGACAGGATGATCTGGCGATGTCCTCCAGGGAGGGCAGAGGGCCGCCGATGAAAGATGCAAACACGTATGGATTTGCTCTGAGTGAGTGAAGACATACAAATTGACATATGTACAAGTTGGTTTTTGTTCAACTCAGGTAGGGCTCAGCGATTTGAAAAAATTCCATTCACAATAAATTTTTCCCATATCAATCGATATATATTGCGATATGAATCAAATCACTATTTCTGTCAAGCTTAAAGGTTCCTTTTTACTTCTAAGTGAGATGTGAAGCTATAACGAGATTAATTTTAAATATTTATTTTCTGTCAGAAGTTGAACTTGGCAGATGTAGTGTAGAACATTATACAACTGTATTTCAAATAATTATAAAACATAAAATAATTATATAACATAAAATATAAATTCATTCATTCATCTTCTTCCACTTAATCCTTTTCAGGTCGCGGGGGGGCTGGAGCCTATCCCAACATCTTTGGGCGAGAGGCAGGGTACACCCTGGACATATCGCCAGTCCATCGCAGGGCCAATAAATATAAATAAAATATAAATATTCTATAATAAATATAACCTATATTATACCTATTCTATTATTATATTATACCTATTCTGTAATAAATATAATAATAAATATAACCAAAATATAAATATTCTATAATATTCTGTTCATCAACTTACCGATAGCTGAGTGAAGTACATGCCCAAATGTAGCAGCCGTTACAGTACAGCTCTCATCCATGTGAAATTATATCTCCCTAGTGCAAGTGTGGAAAAGGATGGTTGCAGCCAAACAACACCGATTAGTATTTGAATTAAACAACGAATGTGTCCAAACTTGACACAAAACGCCGAAGTTATTTAATTAAATTTCAAACAATATATTACAGTGGGTCTAGAATATTTGTAAACGTGCCCGTTAGTTGACTTGATGTCACTTGGTCCCATTAGATAAGTCACGAACCGAGCCGGTGTTGTACTTTAGGCTCGGTTCTGACCGTTCTTTGTGTCTCAGGTTCGGTATATTTGTGTATCTTGTTATCTTTTGAGTTCTTGTAGTTTCTAAGTCTTTTGTTCTTTTCTTTTCCGTGCCTGTAGCCACCACTCTGGCCGGCAGCTGTTAGGCAGCCTCCTTGACCTACATTCGTGTGGGCGTTGTCTAACACTTGCCGGTCCAACTACACCCCCTCTCTCTTGACAGCCAGCTGACTCTGCTCCGGTAATTGTCTTTCCCGCACCTCGCCCAGGTGCACCCAATCTGTTGGCCAGCAATACTTGTACTGAAGTGGCTGTTGCCAGTCAAGCATTGCTGGACCATTGTTTCATCTTATGGATGAACCGTTATGTGAATGTATTTTTGGCAGGTTACTTGGGACTAACTCGGACTGCTCCAGTCCTTGTGAGTATAGACTGTGTGTATTTTCCCGGTGTTCTCACCCTGTGACTGTTGAGCGTCCTGGACGACTCCTTGAGTGCCCTGTGCTGTTATGTTATTTTGCACAGTTGGTTTTTGTTTATCTTTTGCTCAATAAATGTGCTTGTGGTGTAACCCAGCGCGTAAATCCGTTCTTCCTTCTCCTCCTCCGTGCGCTGCGTAAAAACGAATGAGGAGGCTTGTGACAAGATATAATTTAATGCACTATTTGGGCATTTTGTGTAATGCTAGTTACTACAAGAATGGCTATTTGTTACTAAAAATTAGAAGAAAAATGATTTAATTGATTTTGGGGGCATTTGGTGTCCCATGAAAAATGACTTACTTTATTATTTGGATGTTTTCTAGGGGGTTGGGGTCATGAGAGTCCTTTTTGGTCCGTTTGATCCTATTCACTGTTTAGTACAACCCTACCCAATAGGATGGCGCTGCTTCAGATGGTAAAAAAAAGATTTGTAGTGTTACCTGGTTTTGTGGGAACGTGCTTGACAGTTTGCAGTGCATGCTAAGCTTCTACTTGTCAGACTTTAAATAGCCAAAATACCTCTATATTACTGAATTCCTCGGACCATTTTTTCAAACAATCTCCTCGTCTGTTGAGCATTGGGTGGTGTCTGTTTTGATGTCTTCTTTGGTAACGCTGTCACTAGACTTTTCATTCAAGTTTTCTGTTGTCTCCTACACGGCTGTGCTAGCCCAAACATTAGCCAGTGTGCTAGGCTAAGCCCCAGCTATGTGCTGGTCGTATGCACCTAAGCACGCTGTTGTGTGTGTCAATCGAACGTGACTTCCAGCCACATGATTGGTTCAGTGCAGTGTATTCTCATTTTCATTGGCTTTTCATGTTGTCTGTTAAAACACGGAACGAATGAGTTTTATCGAAGTTCTATCAAAAATGTTTTATGTCGCTGTTAAGGAAAAGTTATTTCACGATAATTATCATTATCGTTTTATCGCCCAGCCTTAAACTCAGGCAACAAATTATTAGTTAAAGGTGAAAAATTAGTGTCAAGAATGGAGAATAAATGAGTTTGAAAATGAGATTGCCACTCACTGGAGTCAGATGGACGGAAGCTCTGCAGAGTGTCTGGAGTTTGTTTCCACTGTTGACATCCTGCTAGGTTGCTACCAATCTCCTGACGGAGGCTAGCAGCTCATGAAACTGGACCCTGGCGATCTGCTTGTTTAGTGCTGAAAACAGCTGACATCAAGATGCAGTTTCTGGAGGAGGCAGTGACATTTTCCCAGTTGTGCGCTTACTGGTTAATGTTGTGAACTCAAACATTAGTTGGTGGGATTTCTACAGCAGGTACAAAGCAGCAGCAGCAGTTAGGAAGGGAAGGTGAATTTTCTGTTGGAGAAGATGAAGAATATGTTCATACTGCCACCCATTGGTATGTAAGAGCCATGCACAATGGTAAATTATTTGCAACAACTAAATAATCATTTTTGGACCAATTAAATGGAATTAGACAATTTACTGCCTGACACCTGATGATCTCTCACAGCACACTTTCACAGTTAAGAATCACTGCTGTAGTTGTTAGGAAAGGATTTGTACTTCCTTGTCTTTTGGTTTTATTCATAGGGCTAAATAAAGGGGTGACAGAGGGGACATGTCCCCCCAACCTGGAAAAAAAGAGAATTATTTCTCCTCCAATATCATCATAAATCTTTCCATATCATGTTACATAGCTGGGGAAAAAAATGCATTTGAAACACCAATGCTAATCATAAATCTCATAAATTTTCAACTTTTCTCATAAATTTGCTACATTTTTCTTGTAAATTTCCTACTATTTTCATGAGTGACTGAATCGGTTTGAACACATAAATTAGGGCACATGAGAATTAGGCAGTGATACACACACACACACACACAGTCGTGAAAAGGACACCCTATGAAAGCCTGTGTGTTTAACATATTTGGACAGATGGATATTTGATATTAATTTTAACAATACTGAAGAAAAGACTTTTTAAATTTTTTTGTAAAATGTAATTCTAAAAACATGCAATTTCTGGTGAGGAATAAATTAGGACACCGCCACATTTATTACCACTTAAAATGGCTAAAATCACGCACAGGTGTATCATATCAGGTGCAGATGATTAAAACATTGTTACTCAGCATTTTGAAGGAGACTTGTCCTGTTTAAACTTCAGACATTTAATTTGGTGTGTTCCTGGCTGTTGAAGTGAGAGTGAACACAATGGTGAGATCGAAAGAGCTGTCTGAGGCTTTCAGAAAGACGATTGTAGCAGTTTATGAGTCTGTTAAGGGATTTAAAAAAATCTCAAGAATTTGAAATTAGCCATTCCACTGTCCAGAAAATAGTCGACAAGTGGAGGACATTCAAGACAACTGCCAGCTTGCCCAGGTCTGGCCATCCAAGCAAGTTCACCCCGAGAGCAGGCCGCAAGATGCTAAAAGAAGTCTCCAAAAACCCTAAAATGTCATCACGGAACCTACAGCAGGCTGTTGCTACTGTTGATGTGAAAGTGCATGCCTCTCCAATCAGAAAGAGACTGTACAAGTTTAACTTGCATGGGAGGCGTGCAAGGAGGAAACCTTTGCTCAATAAGAGAAACATGAAGGCCAGACTGAAGTTTGCCAGAGACAAGGTAGACAAAGACCAGAACTTCTGGAATAATGTTCTTTGGACAGATAAGTCTAAAATTGAATGATTTGGACACCAGAACAGAAGACATGTTTGGTGTAGACCAAATACAGCATTCCAATAAAAGAACCTCATACCAGCTGTGAAGCATGGAGGTGGAAGTGTCGTGGTTTGGGGATGCTTTGCTGCAGCTGGACCTGGCCAGCTCACCATCATAGAATCCACCACGAATTTGACCGTGTATTTTTGTGTATACTTTTATTCAGGGCATCCACGTGGATGGATGAGGCAGCCACGGTGCAGCACCAATCCCTTCACCATTCACACACATTCACACCTAGGGCCACTTTAGAGTCTCCAATTAACCTAACTCGAATACTTTTGTCTAGAAGATTTTTTTTAAAATGAAAATCGACTGAATTGATTTTTTTCCTCCACAAAAAATAAATGTGTATATTATTTTCATTTTTTCCCATTTTCACTAGAGTAATTAAAGAGTAATTAAAGCAGCCTCCAGTGCTACGCGCCTCCCCCCACCCCGTCTCTCTCCAACACAAATCCACATGAAACATGGCAGCACACACCAAGAAAAGGAAGGATCTTGTTCCTTAAAAAGGCAACCTTACCTCTGTCATACAGAATTGGTTTGAGTTTGCACTAGTGTTAATTTCATTTACGAATAATTTTTGTCACAGTCTTAGATTCTCAATATGGAAAAAATGGTTTAATTTGAAATAAAAAGAACAGATTCATCATAATCCTTGTCTTTTGTAGTTTATACTGCTCTCTCTCAATCGAATTGAATGGTGAATCGAATGTGGCATGAAAAAACTGATTTTTTGGGGGGAGGCCAAATTGCCCAGCCCTAATATATATACAGAACAATATTTATATATACAGTATTTGAAAAAAGAATGGCTCTCAAGCACAACTTGGATCCCTTTGTTCTTCATAAACAGCTGTTCGACAGAATCAGATTATTAATGAACAACACAACATTAATGTATATGGGGCTGAGCTAAATACAGTATTTCAGAAAAATTATAGCCCACATTTTTTAAATCTGCAAAACTATGTAAAACACTGGGTTTTTATATTTAAAATGAATGTATTTCCGTGTTAAATATACAGTTTATCAATGACTTTTTAAAAGTCCATTCAGTTTGTGTCTTAACATCTTAATCTTTTTATCTAACCACTTATTTAATTATTGACTCTTTGGTGGTATTTGTTGGAGGAAGTAATTCATCCTGTATCAAAGCCGGTGCTTAGTGTCAACACAGAGTGGAGCTCAGCTACTACTGGTTTGGTCAAAGTGGATAATGAAAAAGTTTAGTCAGTTCTGATGGTGACACAAAGTCAGGAATTCCTTCTTTTTTTTTTTTGTATGCTTTATTAATCCCAGAGGGAAATTCAGGGCAGCCACCTGGATGGATGAGGCAGCCACGGTACGGCACCAGTCCCTTCACCACACACACATTGAATGAATGAATGAATGAATGATTTTATTCAGTTATAATAATAATAAACACATACAATACAATAAGAACACACAAAAGAACAACTGAAAGGGTGTAGGCTGAAGCTAGTGCTTATATAGTGCCTACCCCGTTACAATTTTAAAATCAATAACATAAAAATTTAATTCTTACCCAAAATCAACAAAGAAAATCAAATAGAAGAAGTAGACAACAACAACAAAAAAACCTTTAAGTTATTACAAAATTATTCTCCCAGCATTTACAGTGAGATACTGGGAGATTTTCTCATCTTTGTACAATTTTTTTAAATTGCTTCAGGGTTGAACATGTTTTAATATTTTCAGAGCAACAGTTCCACAGTTTAACTCCAGTGACAGACATGCAACAATACTTTGTACTTGTTCTAACCTTTGGCTTAATAAAAACAGAGTTACCTCTTAGCTCATATTTGCTTTCCCTTTTTTTTAAACAGTCTCTGAATATTTACAGGTAATTGGTTATTATTTGCTTTGTACATGATTTGAATGACATTATAATCTACCAGATCTCCAAATTTAAGAGTATGTAATTGAATGAATATTGGATTTGTTGGTTCACGGAAAGAAAGCTTCGCCAAGGTCTCCGCCTTTGACCGCCACCTAATCCACATAGCACCGGACCCCCATGATCCCTCCTGCAGGTGGTGAGCCCACTGGAGGGCGGACCCATGTAACTCCTTCAGGCTGAGCCTGGCCAGGTCCCATGGGTGGAAACCTGGCCACCAGACGCTAGCCATCGAGCCCCTCCCCCAGGCCTGGCTCCAGGGTGGGGCCCCGGTAACTCCATACCGGGCGGGGTACACTGAATCCTTGATAGAGAATTTATCATGAGAGTCTGTTGGATCGTTCTTAGTCTGTCCCTTCACCCAGGACCAGTTTGCATTGGGTGACCCTATCGGAGGCAAATTGCCCCGGACAACATAGATCCTGGGATCACTGGGGCACGTAACCCCCCCCCCACCACCACCACCACCACCACGATAAGGTGACGATCCATGAGGGTGTACAATGCGTATGGCTTTTTTCTGTAGTAAAAACATTAAATTTGTGTTTGTTTTATATGTGTTTCCCCAGATCTCCACACAGTATGCTATAAAAGGAACTATCAGTGAATTATATAAAATGCAAAGAGATTTCTGACACAGGAGATCCTTAACTTTATACAGTACGGCAATGGATTTAGACATTTTAGTTCTGACATAATTTATGTGTGATTTCCAGTTTAGTTTGTTATCAACAATGATACCTAGGAACTTGGTTTCAAAAACTGTGTCAATTTCAACATTGTTTATTTTAATTTTTCTGTGATTATATAATTTGCGGTTTCCAGATATTATATATTTTGTTTTTCCAAGGTGAATAGGTAATTTATTGGCAGTGAACCATTGATTGATTTGTTTAAGTTCATTTTCTACTGAATCCAGAAGCTGCTTAAGATTTTCTCCACTGCAAAAAAAAGTTGTCATCTGCAAATAAAATACACTTGAGCAGTTTAGACACAGAACAGAAATCATTAATATATAAAATAAACAGCAATGGACCAAGCACAGAACCCTGTGGTACCCCACACGTCATCTTCAGCAACTCAGAGTCTGTATTATTCACATGAACATATTGATATCTGTCTTCTAAATAGCTGTGTAACCAGTCAAAAGCAATTTTTCTGATGTTATACTTATGTAATTTACTGAGGAGTAATTTATGGTCAGCTGTATCAAATATCTTCCATCCAGAAATATTCCAGCTGTGTATTCTCTTCTATCTGTTGCATCTGTAATCTGTTCAACGAAGTCCATGAGTGCCAGTGAGGTGGTCCGGTTCTTCCTGAATTCATACTGTTGTTCACAGAGTATATTGTGCTCATCAATGAAATCATTTAGTCTCTTAACAAATATTTTTTCCAGTATTTTGGAGAACTGAGGTAACAAGGAGATGGGTCTGTAGTTTGACAATAAGTGTTTGTCACCAGTCTTATACAGTGGAACGACTCTTGCTGTTTTCATTTTCTTTGGAAATTTACCAGCAGTAAGTGACATGTTGCATATGAAAGTGAAGTGTTTAACAATACAATCAATAATACATTTAACCAAGAACATACTGAAATCATTACAATCAGTTGATTTTTTGTCTTTGAATTTGTTAACAATGTCAGGAATTTCTTTCTCATCTGTTTCTTTCATAAACATTGAGTAAGCGTTTATGTTGACGACATTGTCAGCACCACTTGTATTTGCTGATGATACAGTGGAGTTGGCGATCTTTTTTCCTATATTAACAAAATATTCATTAAACGTGTTGGAGATCAAGCTGTTTTCATTGATTATTCCATTATCTGAATTTAAATAAGAGATGTGGTTGGAATTTAGTTTTCCTGTCTTTGTTATATTATTTAACACCTTCCATATTGTAACGTCGGGGCCATTTTAAGGGAGCCAGGGATTTCCCAGCATGCTTTGCCAGATTGAAACGTTACTGTGTGTGTTAAATGTGTTATTTCTGAGTTATACTGCTGTGTCATTATAACTGCATTATAATGACCCAGCAGTGTTTAGCAGGATTAGGGCAAGATGTACCATGTGTGTGTAACCATGATTCAAACAGGGGTCTGGGGGAATGACCTCCGCTCCTGTCTGTGCTGAGAAGTAGGTTGGGGGTCGGGGTGTGAAAAATAAATCCGGTTGATCACAGCCATCTGCTCCATTGTCTTTGTGTGAACCCTGCAAACGTCACACTGGTGTCAGAAGTGGGATATGGAGCAAGATGAGGATCCAGGCGGAGGTACAGCGGCCGGAGCGATTCATCGCTCAGCCGGCAACGGAGTGTAGAGCTGAGACGCCGGCCCCTGGAGAGCTTCGCCGCGATGGACGGAGCAGAGCAAACCAGCCCCGTTTCCCGCCCTTTTCAGGGCAGGACGGTCTGGCGATTCCAGAGCGATTAGAAGCGGCAGTCGACCGGGAGATGACAGTCTCATCCATCCAGCAGTGGGCCAAGATTCCCCGCTACAACGGCGAGAACCTGTTGGATGACCGCCTGGCCCAGGTCGAGTTGGCTGCCGCGCTGATCATCAGAGGAAACCATCGTGCTGAGAGCGAGTGGAGGAGGAGCTACGGCAGATCACAGCAGCGCGTGCACGAAGGAAACAGCCGTGGCGACGCGAGGAAGGACGGCTTCCGCTGCACAGAGCCAGGGTACATGGCATGGTACTGCCCCGCACACAGCGCACGACAAACTGGCCCCTCGCCGACGTTAAATTAGAGCGAGGTGGCATGGACGGGGAAAAAGCCGCCTCCTGCAGATGCTTCCCCCGGCAGGTGACGTCACAGAGGCCTTTGGAGCGCAGCAGCAGTGGAGCGAGCAGGACAGATCCGGTCTTTTCTCGGGATCGGCAGGGGCTGGACGCATGGACGCGGGCCAGCGGCCGACTGGGAGGTCCTGGCAGCGGTAGGAGTCATGGGACTCCCGCTGCCAGAGGAGGAACTGTGCGTGTCCTACCGCCACCCGATGCTTTTCCTTTCGGTGACGTCACGGAGGCCCTCGGCGCAGGAGCGATGCAGCGGAGCGAGCAGGACGAAGATGCGGCCATTTTCCAGGCGCGGCAAGGGCTGGACGCATGGACGCGGGCCAGCGGCCGCCTGGGAGAACTGGCAGCAGTGGGAGTCGGCCGGAGCGGGCCTGGGACTCCCGCTGCCAGGGAAGGGACTGTGCGTGGTCCTACAGAGGCTGTCAGATGTGTCCATCCGCCCGCTGATGGCCAAACCGGAACCCTACCCCAACCAGATACTCTGACCGAGACTCAGATGGCCCGTGCATGCCGCCCTGGCACCGGGCTGACTCGCGTTGGATTTCTGAAAGTGGACTTTGAATTTTCTGGGGACAGAAACCAGTCCAGGGGGGGGGCAGTGTAACGCCGGGGCCATTTTAAGGGAGCCAGGGATTTCCCAGCATGCTTTGCCAGATTGAAACGTTACTGTGTGTGTTAAATGTGTTATTTCTGAGTTATACTGCTGTGTCATTATAACTGCATTATAATGACCCAGCAGTGTTTAGCAGGATTAGGGCAAGATGTACCATGTGTGTGTAACCATGATTCAAACAGGGGTCTGGGGGAATGACCTCCGCTCCTGTCTGTGCTGAGAAGTAGGTTGGGGGTCGGGGTGTGAAAAATAAATCCGGTTGATCACAGCCATCTGCTCCATTGTCTTTGTGTGAACCCTGCAAACGTCACAATATATTACATGTATTAGTTTTGTTATTTTCCAATAATTTACTGTAATATGTTTTTTTACTTGATCTTAAAATACTAATGTTTATTTTTATAAGTCTTGTATTTCTTTTCTGCTTCCACAGTTCTTAATTTCAGAAACGTTTTGAATAACAAGTTTTTCTTTTTACAAGCATTTTGCAGGCCCTTGGTGATCCAAGGCTTGCACAGGTGTCAAACTCATTCCATGGAGGGCCAAGACCCTGCAGGTTTTACCTCCACCCAGTGTCTTCAACAGGTGATGTCTCTGAATTTCTTCCTACTGATTGCTGATCAGTGAAAACACCTGCTGAAGAGACTGGGTGGAAGTAAAACCTGCAGGGTCTTGGCCCTCCATGGAATGAGTTTGACACCCCTGAAGGTTTATCTCTGTATTTAACTTTAGTTTCCTTTACCACTAGAAGGCAGTGTTTATTATATAATTGTGATAAAATAGAAACAAATTCTCCATATGCTGTATCAATGTCGTCAACATAAACACCGCTCCAGTCTTGTATTTTTAGATCATTTCTAAGATTGTTGATTGCGGTTTCTGTTACAAGTCGTTTAAAAACCTTATCTATTTCAACATTATGTGTTACACCAGTGTGTGAAGAAACAAAAACAGGAAGATGGTCTGTCACATCATTGATAAGACCAGAAGTTACATTCCCCTCAGTGACATTTGTGAAAATGTTATCAATAAGCGTTGCTGAATGTGTTGTTATTCTAGTGGGGTATGTTATTGAAGGGTAGACACCCATACAAAACATGGAATTTATGAATTCACTTATTTGGATATGGTCATTTGGATTTAATAAGTCAATATTGAAGTCTCCACAAATAAATACCAGCTTCTTATTACCTACTGCACTGAAAAGCTCAGACAGTTTTTCTTTGAAAATGTCAATATCGGTACCCGGTGCTCTATAAATGCAACTTATTATGATGTTTTTTGTAGTTGTAATTAATTCCACAGTTACACACTCCATGATGTTTTCCATTTCAAAAGACATTATCTACAACTTGGCTTTGGTAGCAGGACCTGATATATAAAGCAACACCACCACCCCTTTTTTTGACCTGCTTGTGGTATATAAATCATAGCCTCTCATTTGCACTGTATGAAGTTGGTCATTTTTTAACCAAGTCTCAAAAATTGCAACAGCAGAAAAATTTGTGTTATATTGCAATAAACTGTCCTGGATTTTGGAAAAATTCATGTTGAGACTTCTACTATTAAAGTGTATTATTGACAATGATTGGTCAGAAATTGTATTTTTTAGTTGGTCTGAGCTAAAGTATTTACACTGATGTTTTATACTGTTGAAAAAGTGATTTTCAGGATCGGTTTCATATTCAACATTGTGTGACTTATGCTCAGTATATTCGTACCCTTTAAAAATGAGGTTGTTTCCTATAAAAGTTTGCATCTTAATTATTCCAGTCAATTGAAACAAATGCACAGTTTATATCTCTAAGTTGATAATGAAATGTCAATCATTTCTGGTTGATTTTTGGCTCCATTGATTTTGGTGTACTGTTACGGGGATGGCGTGGGTGAATAATGAGTCTGTCATACCTTAACGGCGCTGGTGCCAAACTATAGCAGCCCTGCTGTTCCTTTGGATTCATCAGTGACGTGGAGAAGGGGGACATGCTGCATGGGCAACATCTTGTCCTCCATATCTTCCTGCCCAGGCTTGAATCCTACCAACGCCAAACGATGGAAGGTAGAACACCGGATCACTGGAGAGGACACTCCAGCTTCGCCTTTGGCGTAGACAAAACACGGGGAATGACAGTTACCGGTTATAAGCCACCGCTTAATTGGCGTAGAGCGCGGCGCCAGGGGTTGTTCCTGACGGTGGGAGGGATCATCGGATCTCACTGGACAGCTACCGCCCGCCTCAAGCTGGGCAGCCCCCAGACAATAAGGTGTTGTCCCGCCACAGCTTGCTTTCCTCATTGGGTGCATGGGGATGAGGAGAAGTCCGAACAGCAGGCTGAGAACCTTTGCACCAGGCAAGACATTAAAACAAAAGAGACCAACTCTAAAACTGGGAACTTGGAACGTCTGCACTATGATGACAGGACTCACTGCTAACCTCAAGGACATCAACGACACCAGGAAGACTGCCATCATCAATAATGAGCTGAAGAGACTGGGAGTGGATATTGCCACTCTCCAGGAAACACGGTTGGCTGACGCAGGCACACTGAGAGAGAAGGACTACACATTCTACTGGCAGGGAAAGGACAGTGACGAACACAGGGAACACGGAGTGGGCTTCGCAGTGAAGAACACCTTGCTGAAGATGGTGGAACCGGGCAGCACTGGCTCTGCATGACTCCTCACCCTCCGCCTGAACACCACTCAAGGCCCAGTCACCCTCGTCAGTGTGTATGCCCCAACACTGACAGCCACACCAGAGGCAAAAGACGAGTTCTACGAGAATCTCGCAACAACTGTCAGGATCATCCCCAACTCTGAACAACTCATTCTCCTTGGAGACTTCAATGCCAGAGTGGGTGCTGACCACGACTCCTGGCCCTCCTGTCTTGGACCTTTTGGCGTGGGCAGAATGAACAACAACGGACAGCGGCTGCTCGAGTTCTGCACATATCACGATCTGTGCATCACAAACTCGTTCTTCAAGACCAAGCCCCAACACAAGGTTTCCTGGCAACATCTACACTCAAAGCACTGGCACCAGCTGGACTTGATCCTGACCAGGCGCAACTCACTGAAGACCGTGCTAATCGCCCGTTCGTTCCAGAGTGCAGATTGCGACACAGACCATTCATTAGTGTGTTGCAAGGTCAAGCCTGCAGCTGAAGATATTCCATCATGCTAGACAGCCTGGAAAGGCACGGATTGACACCAGCAAGATGGCTCAACCAGAACTTGTTGAGCAGTTTGCCTCCACCTTTGAAAAGGAACTTGGTGTACCACAAGAAGGAGAATCTGCAAAGCAGAAGTGGGAAGAGCTGCGAAACACCATCCACCGCACAGCCTTGGCTACCCTTGGGAGGAAGACCTCGAAGTCACAGGACTGGTTTGATGCCAAGTTAACCGAGATGACCCCCGTCATTGAAGCCAAGCGCTCAGCACTTGCTGAGTACAAGAAGTACCTAAACGGGAAGAATCTCCAGATTCTCAGGGCTGCGAGAAGCAAAGTTCAGCAGACTGCTCGGCGCTGTGCCAACGAGTACTGGACTCAGCTCAGCCAAGACATTCAAACCGCTGCCATAACAGGGAACATCCGTGGTTAAAGCACTTGGAAAGCACTCAAGAAAGCACTTGGTCCGGCTCAGAGCAAGACGGCCCCCCTCAAATCCTCCACTGGGAAGATGATCACAGAAAAGAACAAGCAGATGGAGAGATGGGTGGAACACTACTCCGACCTCTACTCCAGACATAACACCGTGACACCGTCAGCCCTTGATGCCATCGACTGCCTGCCATCCATGGACGAACTTGACGCCGAACCAACCATCGACGAACTCAGCAAGGCCATTGATAGCTTGGCCGCTGGCAAGGCACCCGGCAACGACGGCATACCCCCTGACCTGATCAAGCACTGCAAGACCGCCCTACTGCTGCCATTGCATGACGTCCTCTGCCAGTGTTGGAAGGAAGGTGCCGTACCACAGGACTTGAGGGACGCCAAGATCATCACCCTCTACAAAAACAAAGGGGAGAGAAGCGACTGCAACAACTACAGGGGCATCTCCTTCCTCAGCGTTGTTGGCAAAGTCTACGCGCGAGTTGTTCTCGTTCGTCTACAGAAGCTTGCCGAACGTGTCTACCCCGAGTCTCAGTGTGGCTTCCGCGCTGAGCGATCGACGGTAGACATGATATTCTCCATCCGCCAACTCCAGGAGAAATGCAGAGAACAGAACATGCCCCTGTACGTCGCCTTCATCGACCTCACCAAAGCGTTCGATCTGGTCAGCAGAGAGGGCCTTTTCAAGATCCTGCCAAAAATAGGATGCCCACCAAAGTTGCAAAGCCTCATCGAATCGTTTCACACCAACATGCAGGGGATAGTGCAGCATGATGGCAACGTCTCAGAGCCATTCAACATACGCAGCGGAGTGAAACAGGGCTGTGTACTTGCGCCAACCCTCTTTGGGATTTTCTTTGCTATGCTCCTGAGGCATGCCTTCAGCACAGCAACAGAGGGAATCTACCTGCACACAAGATCTGACGGCAGGCTTTTCAACCTCGCCCTCCTGAAAGCCAGAACCAAAGTACGCGAGGCTCTAATCAGAGACACGCTGTTCGCAGATGACGCTGCAGTCGCAACCCACACACAGCAGGAGCTTCAGACCCTGATGGACTGCTTCTCCCAGGCATGCAAGGACTTCGGGCTTACCATCAGCCTGAAGAAGACTAACGTCTTGGCGCAAGGCACGGAAGCACCACCAACCATCACCATCGACGACTACGAGCTGGAGGTCGTGAATCAGTTCATGTACCTGGGGTCCACGATCAGCAACAACCTCTCCCTTGATACAGAGATCGACAAGAGGATTGGAAAATCAGTCTTCACACTCGCTCGCCTCACCACATGAGTGTGGGAGAATCCCAAACTCTCTGTCAAGACGAAGATGGCAGTGTACAGCACCTGCGTCATCAGCACACTGCTCTATGGGAGTGAGACGTGGACAACATACGCCCGGCAGGAAAAGAGACTGAACTCCTTCCACTTGTGCTGCATTCGCCACATCCTGGACATATCCTGGCAGGACAAAGTGACCAACACAGAAGTTCTGTCCCGCGCCGGCCTTCCCTCCATGTTCACTCTACTCAGGCAGCGCAGGCTCCGCTGGCTAGGCCACGTTCACCGTATGGAGGATGGCAGAATCCCCAAAGACATCCTCTACGGAGAACTGGCAACTGGCAGGAGAGACGTTGGCCGCCCACAGCTGCGCTTTAGAGACGTCTGCAAGAGAGACATGAAGGCCCTGGAGATCAACACAGAGCGCTGGGAGGACCTTGCAACGGACCGCTCCAAATGGAGAGGCACCCTGACCAGACAGCTCAAGGCGGGTGAAGAGAGACTGACTGCTGCAGCAAATGAAAAAAGGACCCGCAGGAAGAACCGCCACAGACCCAGCAGCACGGAGACCACCCACAAGTGCGACCTGTGTGACAGAGACTGCCATTCGCGCATCGGCCTGTTCAGCCACAGGCGGTGCTGTTCCAGCAGAGTAGACGTTTAGGATTCTCTTCCATGGTCATCATAGACTGACAGAGGCCAACAACAACAACAACATACCTTAAGTAGGCTATGTCCCCCCGTGCTCTTGCAGCTTTCAGCTCTGGCATTAATTATTTTCTCTTCCTTCTTACCAAATCAGTGAAGTCCTCATTGATGAAGATTTTTGTTCCTTTGAGGGACTTGGCTCTTTGAAGAATGGTCATCCTGTCCTTGTGCCGCAGGAACTTGACCACAATGGGCCTCATTCTTTCTCCTCCAGGTTTCCCGGTGCGGTGGGCTCTCTCCATCTCGATCCCTGGTGGTAACTGTAGTTTCTCCATGAGAATATTTTTCATCTTCTCCTCCGTGTCGGCCCAGGTCTCTCCTGGTGCCTCCACAACACCATCAAAGACTAGATTATTTCTCCGGGATTGTCCTTCCATATATTCAAATTTGTCGGTGATAGTCAACAGACTGTCACACACTTTAAAAACATCTGATTGCAGCACATTGTTGCGGTCTGCTTGTTTAGACAAATCGGCTTTTATGTCATCTATGTCTTTTTGAGTGAACTGTAGACTGGTTTTAATGTCCTGCAACTCTCTCGTCATCGTGTCCACTCTTGCATTAGCTGAGTCCATGATCACTTTCATGAGGCTTTTGAAAGTTTCCTGTTGTTGGTTTAACAATGCAGAAAACAGTTCTTTTTGCTGTTGCAGTAAGTCGTTTACCTGTGCGAGGGACACATACAGTATTCCTCCTTGGGTTTGGCTTCTGCTTTTGGTTTAGGTGGCATTTTGCTGCAGTTTTGCGATAATTTGCAGTGGACAAGGAAACAAGAGTCTGTTTCCAAGATTATTTCAGTGTTGATGAAAAATTCAAGCAGCAACAACAACAGGAATGCGTGTAAGGCCTGGTCCTGATTCACACCTAGGGCCACTTTAGAATCTCCAAGTAACCTAACTTGCATGTTTTTGGCCTGTGGGGGGAAACCAGAGTACCCGGGGTAAACCCACACAGACACGGGGAGAACATGCAAACTCCACGCAGAAGTGTCACTGATGGTCAGGGGGTGGGATTGAACCCATGATGGTTAGGGGTGGAATCGATCCTGTGACCTTCTTACTGTGCTGCCACAGTGCTAACCACTGCCCCGCCCTTATTGCACTGATAACACTGGTCAACACTAAATTTATTGTCTAAGTTTTTTTTTGCTGATTTAGGACAGTTTTGATGTGCTGAATCCAAAAATCACATTGGTTTTGCTCAATCAGGTCAACTTTTTGAACTATGGCCACATGTTTTCTTACGTTTTTCTTTACATGTATGGGTATTTTTGCATTATATGATGCAAAATTCTTTTTTATTTCTTGAAATTCTCTGAATTTTGAACAATGATGACGTAACATTCAATTTACATGTACTTGCCTTTATCAGTGTCTACTATTCAATTTACAGTGCACCTGTACAACTGCTGTACAACTGTTTATAACTTAACATAAAAACCTGACCTGATCGAGAGAAACTGATGTCATTTTCAGATTTAGCGGTGCAAAATTGTCTTAAATCAGTTGAAAAAACACAGACAACTTACAAAAAAATTGTTTTTGTTATGTTGTGTAATTTATGTTCTAAAGGACTAATACAGCTAGAAAGGTTAAACTGACCAAATTTGGCTCTTTATTCTACTTTACTTTATATATGGTTTTACAAACTGAGGAAAATTAGAAAGTAAAGGGTTCCTCCTTTAACATTCTAGAACTATTTTTTTCTTTTTTTGGTATTCCACTTTCAGTTTTGGGATCCAGGTATTTGCTCATTTATCAAAAATGCAAGAATTTTGCCTTGAACTCCTTAACTCTGCTCAGTTGCTTTTCACTCATTGCAACTATGCAAGTTTTAATTAGTCATTCTAACAATTTTGGTTGTGAATGACCTAGTACAAAAGCTACATGCTAATCTAATTCTGAATGTTGGTTTCCCATCACAGTAATCACAGTGCACCCTTTAATCTGTTTGTATTGTGATTTTCCCCTCAATCCCATAAATGAAAATATAAATGATCTACAGAAAATGTTAGTTAATCTGACAGTGATTCATTGAGTAACTTTGACTAAACAGTCTTTGCTTTCTCTGGGCCACTTCTCACTTTGCATAAAGCAGAGTTTGTAGAAGTTATCGTCCAAAATCATATACAACTCTTACTGATAGGGTCACAAGGGCATGGTTGCTGACCTCCACAAATCCATAGTTCACACTGTGTAGTCCAGTGTTCCAACTGGACCCTGCAGTAAGAGTGTGTATGTGTGGGTACATAGATATCAAGTCAAATGTACAGTACATACAGACAGTAAAGTCCGGCAAGTACAAACAAGTGCTTCCCACAGCTAACCTCCTCCTCTGTGACTCTCTAGTTCATTATAAAGATGGGCTGCTGCTGGGGTCCTGATTCTAGTGGCAAATTGATTGTGCCGTGCTTCAGTCATTAAAAGGACAAGTCACAAGGTTTTGCCTCTTAATATTTTCTTTTCTTTTGAAATTATAAGATGTGTGTGTATTTGTGTCTAGACTTCAGTGTTGCATCTAATTCTTGCAAGCAGAAATAAATCACAGGGTTGACTGGTGTTGCTTTGATAAGAGAAAAGAGCTGTGACAGTGGTCTTTTAGGACTGATCGAATATTATTAATCTAGACACTGAAAGGAGCAGATCACCCCTTAAAGCTCATCCAAAGTTAACAACTTACAATAAGTTTAACATTATTGGTTCCAACCAGTCATTTTTGTCTATAAAGCAGAGCCCTGTCAGTCAACTAGGGGGACTCCAAGCTAGAAGTTCATCCTCAGTACTTTTGGAGAGAGAACTGAAATAACCTTCAATAAATGCATGGTTGTTAAATCACAACACAGTGCATTAAACTTTTTACCCCTCTGCCTCTAAAAGGCTGAAGGGGAATTGTCGTTACCCTGCTGGGCGGCTCGATGGTGGCGGCATCGACGCTGGGAGTGGCGACGGCGTCAACACATATGTTGTGAATGTGATAACTAGAGAAAGAACTTACGTAGGCTTTTCAAATTGATACCATAGTTGTATCTGTGAAAAATCTCAGACAAGTTCGAATTTTTGTGACCTCTGATCTTCAGGTCAAGGAAGAAGCCAACTTTATTGTCATTCAGTCCATACAGCCAATCATGTACAGTAGAACGAAATTACGTTTGTCCTATCTACAATGTTAATCACATCTAGAGTCAGTGGGGTCACTGCCATGCAAGGGACCGCCACAAACAACTTCTTCCTCCATTCTATTACATTGAGCACCAAGCTAGAAGGTGGGAAGTCCCATTTTTATATGGTCTTTGGTATGACGCAACTGGGATTTGAACCCCCAACCTCCTGGTTGTGGGGCAGATGCTTTATCAACTAGGCCACCACCGGAGTGGTGGTCTAGTTGACCTAGAAAGAGCAGTTTCTCACTAGATCTTGTGAACGTGACAACTACAGAAATAAATGTTATATATAATTTAAATCAAATTGGTGAGAGTAAAGTCTTTTCGCATTACTAAAGTAACTTTTTTGATGCGTACTTATACAAATATACTGTATACCAACATATTCAAGTATTTTTGGAGACTAATCTTACATATATTATTAATTAATTAATAACATAAGGTAGCAATAATTTTACTTGGTACAGTTTCTGACTGCTTGAGTCATATTTCAACTAGCTTTGCACACGTTTTACATTTATTTAAATAATAATTGTATTAATTATTATTAATAAATAATATTATTATTAATAATAATTTTCCCTCATGGATCGTCACCTTATCGTAGTGGGGTTTTTTCCTGCCCTAGTGATTGCAGGAGCTATGTTGTCCAGGGCAATTTGCCTCTGGTAGGGTCACCCAAGACAAACTGGTCCTGGGTGAAGGGCCAGACTAAGAACGATCCAACAGACTCTCATGATAAATACTAGAATAAGGATTCAGTGTACCCCGCCCAGTATGGGGTTACCGGGGCCCCACCCTGGAGCCAGGCCTGGGGGAGGGGCTCGATGGCTAGCGTCTGGTGGCCAGGTTTCTGCCCATGGGACCCAGCTGGGCTCAGTCCGAAGGAGTTTCTTGGGTCCGCCCTCCAGTGGGCTCACCACCTGCAGGAGGGATCATGGGGGTCTGGTGCTATGTGGATTAGGTGGCGGTCAAAGGCAGAGACCTTGGCGGTTTGATCCCAGGCTTCCTAAACTGGCTTTTGGGACGTGGAATGTCACCTCTCTGGTGGGGAAGGAGCCTGAGCTGGTGCATGAGGTTGAGAGATACCAGCTAGATATAGTAGGCCTCACCTCAACACACAGCTCCGGTTCCGGAGCCAGTCTCCTGGAGAGGGGCTGGAGCTTGGCCTATTCTGGAGTTGCCCCGGGCGAGAAGTGGCGAGCAGGGGTGGGTATTCTTGTATCCCCCACCTTGCTGCCTCTATATTGGAGTTTTCCCCGGTGGACGAAAGGGTTGTTTCCCTGCGCCTTCAGGTTGGGAAACGGGTCCTGACCATTATTTGTGCCTATGCACCAAATGGTGGTTCAGAGTACCCACCCTTTTTGGAATCTCTGACTGGGGTGCTGGAGAGTGCTCCTCTTGGAGACTCCATTGTCCAACTGGGGGACTTCAATGCGCACATGGGCAGCAACAGTGAAACCTGGAAGGGGGTGATTGGGAGGAACGGCCTCCCCGATCTGAACCCGAGTAGTGTTCAGTTATTGGACTTATGCGCTAACCACAGTTTGTCCATAACAAACGCCATGTTCAAGCATAAGGGTGTCCATATGTGCACCTGGCACCAGGACACCCTAGGTTGCAGGTTGATGATCGATTTTGTTATCGTGTCATCAGACCTGCAACCGTATGTCTTGGACATTCGGGTAAAGAGAGGTGCAGAGCTGTCAACTGATCACCACCTGGTGGTGAGTTGGATCCGATGGCAGGAGAGGATGCCATTCAGACCTGGTAGACCCAAACGTATAGTGAGGGTGTGCTGGGAACATTTGGCTGAGGCCCCTGTCATCTCAATCATCCAGGAGAGGCTCAGAGTAGAACCGCTGCTCCTCCACATTGAAAGGAGCCAGTTGAGGTGGTATGGACATCTGATCAGGATGCCTCCTGGACACCTCCCATTTGAGGTGTTTCGGGCACGTCCCTCTGGGAGGAGACCCCGGGGCAGACCTAGGACTTGCTGAAGAGACTGTCTCCCAGCTGGTCTGGGAATGCCTTAGTATCCTCTCTGAAGAGTTGGAGCAGGTGGCTGGGGAGAGGGAAGTCTGGGCTTCTCTGCTCGAACTGCTGCCTCCGCGACCCGGACCTCCGGAAAAGCGGTAGAAGATGGATGGATGGAAATGATAATTTATGCATGATACAGCTGACATCTAACATCTCAAACCATAGAGGTTTGTTTGCTTTCAAACTACATCAGTATTAGCTCTTCTTGTGGTTTTACTTTTAGTATTTGCAGTTTAAAAAGGAACTTTTTATTGTAAATTTGCATTTTTTTCCTCATAAATTTTAAACTTTTTTCCTTGTTAATATGCTGCTTTTTCTTTGTAAATTTGCTATTTTTTTTCTCATAGATTGTCACCTTTTTCTTTTAAATTGGTGCCTTTTTCCTAAATTTGCAACTTTTTTCTTAAATTCTCAATTCACAGTGACTGGCTTTTTTTTTATTAGTTTATAATTTAATTTTCAAATTTAAAGATGTCTCTTATCCCAAGTGCATGTCACAAATTCCAGTTTGCTCTTTGAAAATAAGTTCCTTTATATATTTTATTCCGGCCCTTGTTTCACACTTTTGGTTCTGTATGTCTGTTTTTGTTCAGATAAACTGTCACAAGACCCACTGGGGTGAATGCGACATCATCTTTGTTGCTGTGACATGGTGTATAGCTTCTCAGAAGCATAAGTTTAGTAAAATCACATTTTCTTATCTTGTCTTCAATTCCTTCCTCTTCTGCTCAAGGCTGATGTTTGTGACATGTCCCTTTGTGCTTCCCTTTTCTTCTGAAAGGAGGTTTTCATTCTTAGCACCATTTATTTTAGGACAGAGGTGAAAAGGGTGTTGGATAGTGTCAGTTTTCTCTCTTATAACTGCTACTTTTGCGTTGTTCCGTGTTTACCACTGAGTCAAATGACTGAGCCCACTCACTGGCACATTTTATTCTCAAAGATCCAAATGCTTCGAGACCTCTTGGCCCACAAATCGAAACAGTTAAATATGGGTGTCTTTTACCAGAAATTTTAGGTAAAAACAATGTCATGTTTATATATTGTATATCTTCTTCTTCTTCTTTTGGCTGTTCCCTTTAGGGGTCACAACAGCGAATCATCTGCCTCCATCTCACTCTATTCCTTGCAGCTTCCTCTGTAACACCAGCCCTCTCCATGTCCTCCTCTACTACATCCATGAATCTTCTCTGTGGTCTTCCTCTTTTCCTCCTGTCTGGCAGCTCCATCATCTGTCTAATATAGCTACCATCCCTTCTCTGCACATGTCCATATCATCTCAGCCTTGCCTCTCTTAAGGTGGATTCACACTACAACGTTTGGAGCAGCTTTAAGTGACTTTTTGGCAAACGTCTGGCTCTGCTGACAAAAGTTAATGATAGTTGGTGTTTGTTGGCAAATGCTGGCGAAAAGTTGTTCTTTGAAAATTTTCTGCCTGCTGAAAATTTGTTGACATTTGGGAATACACGTTGGTGAAAGTTGTGCTTAGTTTGTAAAAGTTCCTGAGCGCTGGGCTAAGTTATGCGGAATTTACCGAAGTCAGCCTAAGTTAAAGCTGGGTTCACACTACAGCATTTTGACCGACTTTTACAGACATGTTGAAAACTCAGAAATAGTCAGCGCAGGTCAGCTGACATCAGCATTAGTCGATGCTCATATGCATTTGTGGAGACTTCCTGCCATTCTGGACCTGCTTCTGGAGTGATCACATCTCCCTTGGGCATACATTTCAGTATTTATTTTCTTTTACATTCCTATGTAGTTACTTCTGCATACCTTTTTCCCCTGTTCATTCATTAATTCATCATATAAAAATAGTAATAAAATAATGCATAGAATCCAACACTAAGTCTGCAATTAAAATGTGAATGTGGATGGAATAAAAAAAATATTTAGTGAATCATCATATAAATAAAATGATGGGTGACTATCTTTTGACTGTTACAACTCTCTCCATTAAAATAGCATAAAATCCTGTTAAATGTCATTTACTTTTTGACATCACATCAGCGCTGTTTGATTCCCACAATGGAAGCCAAACCAATAAATCTTGGAGAATAATTACACATGGAGCAGAAAATTAAGAACAGTAAATTTCTCCATGAAGAGAATTTTTTTCTTTTGGGCTGTCACATTTTTGGTAGATCATATGTAGCAGGCAGACAGTAGACAGACTCTGACTGAAAATTTCACAAAAACAAAAAAACAAAAAACTTTTTTTCCGTGGACCAAGAAAATGTTTTTCAGACAGCAAAAAAAAAAAAAAAGCTCAGCGTCTCCAACGGCTGTTGTTTCCAAAGCAACCAGTAATCCGTACTGGCAGAAGACACGTTTGTGCAACAGCACAGCTTAGTGGTAGAAAAATAACACTGCAAAGACATAAAATCATAAACCACTAACCAGACCACACCCATCACCTGGAGCAAACAAATCCACAAACAACTCAAAACTAGTAAAATGCATGTTATATACATTACCGTTCAAAAGTTTGGGGTCACCCAGACAATTATTTTGTGTTTTCCATGAAAAGTCACACTTATTTACCACCATGAGTTGCAAAATGAATAGAAAATATAGTCAAGACATTGACAAGGTTAGAAATAATGATTTGTATTTGAAATAATATTTTTTTCCAGATACTCAACCTGCTCAAAGGAAGGTCAGTTTTATAGCTTCTCTAACCAGCTAAACTGTTTTGAGCTGTGCTAACATGATTGCACAAGGGTTTTCTAATCATCCATTAGCCTTCTGACACAATGAGCAAACACATTGTACCATTAGAACACTGGAGTGATAGTTGCTGGAAATGGGTCTCTATACACCTATGTAGATATTGCACCAAAAACCAGACATTTGCAGGTAGAATCAGGGATGGCAATTTTCCACCGATCCGCGGATTTCCGCGGATTTATGATTTTAGCAAAAATTAATATGATTACAAAAGCGCTCGGCGCTTCCCTGAGTGACAGTCTCCCGCGATAACCCGGATGTTATGTACTCATGCTACTGCTGTAAACGGCCCTGCGATTGGATAGTTGGAAATGATTGGACCAATCAAATGGCTCGTTGTTGCTTTGTCAAAAAAGTCATGGCTGCTGGAGCAGATGGCTGGGGAGAGGGAAGTCTGGGCTTCTCTGCTTGAACTGCTGCCTCCGCGACCCGGACCTCCGGAAAAGCGGTAGAAGATGGAAGATGGATGGTAAGGTACCTTATTGTCACCGATTTTAGCGAAAATCAACATAATACATTAGCGCCCGGCGTTTTCCCGGGTGAGTTTCCCGCGATAAACCCGGATGTTATGTGTAAACAGCCCTGCGATTGGATAGTTGCAAATTTGGACCAATGAAATGGCTCGTTGTATGCTTTGTCATCGGTGTGTTGGCGTTGGAATTTTGAGCTTTCGGTAATATTTTCAGCTGAATTATGAAATTTTTATCGAAGGATCAGGAGTCATCAGTGGCAGAAATAGACAGAAGTGTCAAAAAGTTCCGATGGAATTGGCTTGAGAGAAAAGTGACGGTAAAAGTGAAAATTGGCTCAAAGTTTGACGAGGTAACAGAAACACTCGGACAATTTTTGAAGAAACCAGACGTGGCAGGAAAAGCTTTTTGTGTGTATTGTAAAGAGCTGATTAACTATGGATCGCGTGGATGTGTGGCGCTGTCAGACCACGCATCAAAAGTGAAAAACCATGCCCACTACCTTGCCATTCGGCGGAGCAACTATTCTTTGGGATCAGCGTTTTTGAAACAATCTTCCACAGTACATAAAGCAGTCAAAGATGTTACACACTGGGGGACTTTGGCATAGATAAAATTAACTGATTTTGATTTGATCAAGTGAGCATATGATGGATAATGCTTGTTGGAATATTTTAGGAATGCTATCTTCTTGGAACATAAGTCAATATTATACAGTAATAAGTGGTATTCAGCTGTTTGTTTTATGTCATTTAAGCACAGTTCTGGTACTTAAAAATCATAAAAACCCAGGAGCTTCGGGGGGCTTTGCCCCCCTTGCCCCCCCACCGGGGCTCTGCCCCGGACCCCACTGGGGGACTGCATCCCCCAGACCCCCTACTAAATTTTCAGATAATTTCCCCAACCCCAAATCACATCACTGGTTCGTGTTGGAATTCTGAGCTTTCGGTATTGTTTTCAGCGGAATTATGAGATTTTTATCGAAGGATCAGGAGTCATCAGTGCTAGAAATAGACAAAAGTGTCAAAAATAAGTTCCGATGGAATTGGCTTAAGAGAAAAGTGACGGTAAAGGTGAAAATTGGCTCAAAGTTCGACGAGGTAACAGAAACACTCGGACAATTTCTGAAGAAACCAGAAAAGGAGATGAAGTTCAAAGTTCAGAGACTGACACAGCTTGCTGCCAAAAGGAAGAAAGTTTCACATTAGAAGTGACTTGGTGACCAGTGTAAATAGTGTAATAACCTCTTATAGAACTGTTAAATATGATGGACTAAAGACAGTGAGACAACATTGAAGAAAAAGTAAGTTAACTTTTCATTAAATTTAATGATTTATCTAAGTCTAGTATTTCATTTTTTTAAATCATTTTTTTCAGTCTAAATTACTTCTGTTTTACTGAAAACCTCCCAGCTTCAAGGGGCCTGCGCCCCCCCAGCCCCCCATAAGTCAATCGACCAAATTAGATTTCAGCTGAAATCAGAATTTCCTGTTGCCATCCCTGTAGAATAGTTATTTACCACATTAGCAATGTATATTAGATATTAGAGTGTATTTCTGATTAGTTTAAAGTTATCTTCATTGAAAAAAACAGTGCTTTTCTTTCAAAAATAAGGAAATTTCTAAGTGACCCCAAACTTTTGAACGGTAGTGTATATATAATATCATATCATATCATACACACCTTGTTATCACCAAACATATACTATACATTGTCCTCTTACATAAATATTTTCTTTTTTTTAAATTCCCCCTTCTCTCTATTCTCTTTCGTCCATGCATTTCTGAAGTGAGTTTCGATCTAAAAACATCTGCTTTCACCGGCATTTCAGTCAGTGTTTGCCAAAGGAGCTTAACTTAGGCGAACTCTGCATAACTTAACCCAGCGCTCAGGAACTTCTACAAATTGAGCACAACTTTAATCAATGTTTATTTCCAAACGTCGGCAAATTTTCAGCATGCTGAAAATTCTCAACAAATACAACTTTCGCCAGCATTTGCCAACAAACACCAACTATCATTAACTTTTATCAACTTTTGCCGGCAGAGCCAGACGTTTGCCAAACCATCAATAAAAGTTGGTCCAAACATTGTAGTGTGAATCCACCCAAAAAAAGCAGGTCCACAATGGCAGGAAGCCTCCACAAATGCTGATCTTTATATGAGTGTCACCTGACGCTGATGCCAGCTGAACTGCGCTGAGTATTCTTAGCTTAAGTTAACCTAAGTTGGCAACTGTTACACATAAACTAACCTAAGTTGGCAAAAGTTTAACAACGTTGAATGTAATGCTGGGAAATGCTAGCAAAAGTTTGTAAAAATTTGTAAAAGTAATTTCACCAACGTTTTGATTGATTTCTCTGATTTTTCAAAACGTCAGTAAAAGTTGGTCCAAATGTTATAGTGTGAACTCAGCTTTACTTTGTCTCCAAACCGCGCAACCTGAGCTGTCCCTCTGATATACACATTTCTAATCCTGTCCCTCCTAGTCACTCCCAATGAAAATCTTAGCATTTTCAACTCTGCCACCTCCAGCTCCACCTCTTGTCTTTTTGTCAGCACCACCGTCTCCAAACCATACATTTTAGCAGATCTCACTATCCATCCATCCATCTTCTACCACTTTTCTGGAGGTCTGGGTCGCGGAGGCAGCAGTTCAAGCAGAGAAGCCCAGACTTCCCTCTCCCCAGCCTCTTGCTCCAGCTCTTCAGAGAGGATACCAAGGCGTTCCCAGACCAGCTGGGAGACATAGTCTCTCCAGCGAGTCCTGGGTCCGCCCCGGGATCTCCTCCCAGAGGGACGTGCCCAAAACACCTCAAGTGGGAGGCGTCCAGGAGGCATCCTGATCAGATGCCCATACCATCTCAACTGGCTCCTTTCGATGTGGAGGAGCAGCGGTTCTACTCTGATCCTCTCTCGGATGACTGAGCTCCTCACCATATCTCTAAGGGTGAGTCCAGCAATCCTATGAAGAAAGCTCATTTCAGCTGCTTGTATCCGCGATCTCGTTCGTTCGGTTATTACCCAAAGCTCATGACCATAGGTGAGGGTAGGAACATAGATTGACTGGTAAATCAACAGCTTTGCCTTAGAGCTCAGCTCCCTCTTCACCACAACAGACCGGTACAACGTCCGCGTCACTGCAGATGCTGCTCCGATCCGTCTGTCAATCTTTCGCTCCATTCTCCCCTCACTCGTGAATAAGACCCCACTACCATAAGGTGAATAAGGTCTCACTACCATCTTGTAAATCTTCCCTTTCACTCTTGCTGCTACCCTTCTTTGGAGCAGGAGAGTGCTACTGCTGCCATCTTCACCTCCCGGGGGTGTTTAAAAAACGCTGACATTTTTGTCTGTTTTTTAGGTTTGACTGTTTGCCCCTTCATTTATTTTCTTGGCAAAAAATATATATCTGTTGGGTGGCAGGCCTGCTGCTCTCGAGCCATGTGGGGCTCTTTGATGGCACTTTCCTCTTTTTTAAAAATTAGTTCCTGTGCAGCTCTTTTTTTAAAAATTTACAGGCCTAAATTTTTCTTGGTGTGGCAGGCCACCATGCAGAAATGTTACCAGTGGAAACCCTGACTTAAGTGATTAAGTTTTTTTGATAATTGTATATTGTGTTTTCCTTCATACTGCTTGCTTTGGCTTGGTCTAGGTTTGATGAGTTTCACAATGCAGTTTCATCAGAAAAACATTTAGAAAAATCATATGTCATGTTTGAAACTGACAGTCCAGCATTGTATCTATGCACTGCACACCTATACTGACCAGTTAAAGCAATACCCTTTGTCACATTTTGTTTTATAGTCAACTATTTAGAAGAGATTGCTTGGACCTTTCCCCTATGACTAGATGGTTATTAAAACCCCATTAGGCAGAATATGCCAAAACGCAAGAGGAAACTAGCTTCATACAGCTGCTCATGATTGGACTCATGGGCGGGCTGTTCATGGATTTCTGGATTGTCCGACATAGTGGCTCACAGTAAACATTCTCTTACACCTTCTAATCAGACAACAGAAAAAGTGTTTCTGTCACTATCACTTCATAACACCCTTTTATGGTTTCCAGTCAAGAGTAAAATTACTGCATTTGTATTCAGGGTCGACTCTATAGATGACAGAGGTGGGTAGAGCTTCCAGAAATTGTTCTCAAAGTAAAAGTCACATTATTAAGTGCAAGTTAGAGTAGTCACCAAAACATGATTTAAGACTAACAAAATAGTTACTGGAGTAGTAACACCTTCACTCTTGCAAATTTGTGAAATTTTTCTTTGAAATGTGTGGCTCTTTTGTTGAAAAATTACTACTGTTAGTGTGTACATTTAAAACTTTTTAAAAAATAAACTTGTAACTTTTTCACAAAAATTTGAAACTTTTTTCTCATAGATGTATGTTTTGTTCTTGTAATTTATGAGTTTTTCTCATGCATTTGAGACAATATATTTGAGATGTTTTTTCTTGCAATGTGAAAACATTTGCCCCCAATATGATTTTCTTCTTCTTCTTTCGGCTGCTCTCTTTCGGGGTTGCCACAGTGGATTATCATCTGACATTGTGATGATTTGGCAATGATGTTACACCAAATGCCCTTCCTGACACAACCCTCCCCATTTGCCTGGAGTACACTGGCTGTGCTTTCGACCCATGGCTGGGTAACCAACTTTCCTTCCCCCGTTCTCTGTTATGCTGAGCACCAAGCTAGAAGATAGGAAGTACCATTTTTATCTGGTCTTTGGTATGACCCAACAGGGGTGTGAACCCACAACCTCCTAGCTGCAGGGGCAGGTGCTCCACCACTAGACCACCACTCCGGTTTAATCCCCAATGTAATCCAAATCATGTACATTTTGAAATTCACAAGAATTACTAAATATGCAGTCATTTTTGTTATTGTCATATAATAACCTTATTATTGTTATAAAAATAGACAAATATTTGTAAAAAGTAACTTCTTATATATTAAAGATACATGTGATATATACGTGTAAAGACTTGGACCTACATCATCTTTTTTAGGGTTGGTAAAAAAATATCAGTTGCACAGTCTCTGATATACTGTATAATAGAGTGGATAGCGATACTGATGTGAAATAAAAGTAACACACTGCTGTCTGTGATTTCCTTTAGTTTGGGTTGACCATGCTACTGAAAAAAACAACTTTTCAGAATATCTATAGACCATTGACTTCCCTTAAGAAATCACACTGAGTGAAGTGACCTCAGCCTTTAAAAAGGCTTCATATTGTATTTTAAATTTTATTAAGTTCTCTTTTTTCAGGAGTTTCATATCCCCCACCATCCACCATCAACACAGATGTTCATTAATGAAAGAATTAATTCATTTTAGATAGATACATACTTTATTTTGAACAAAAAAGCAGAAAAACAAAACAAATTCAATTTTCAATTCAGCTTTATTTATATAGCGCCATATCACAACAAAAGTCATCTCATAGCACTACCAAATGCAGAGAAAACCCCACAATTGTAGAAAGACCCAGCAATCAGACGATCCCCTGTGAGCAAGCACTTAGCAACGGTGGAGAGGAAAAACTCCCATTTAACAGGAAGAAACCTCTAGCAGAACCAGGCTCAGGGAGGGGCAGTCATCTGCTGCGACTGGCTGGGGGTGAGGGGATAGAGAGGATGAAGAGAACAAATGACAAGTGCAATAAAAGTGACAGTATACAGTGCTCGAAAGGGAGAAGGAAGAAGTTAACACTTATTTACTCCAACTCCTCTTTTCCCTAAATACAACCCATGTGAAATATATGCCTATTACCTCAATTAAGACCCCAAGTAGACAATTAACTATATTTTGTACATATCAACATTGACATCCATCCATCTCAACATACATACAGTCCATACATCTATACCCAGCCCCAAACAACACAGATATGCACAGTACTGTCGTACCTACCATACCATAGTGTCCCAGAGTGAGCATAGTGAATCGTACAATCATGAATGAATGAAGTCACAAATATACAAAAGAAACTGTTGCAGTTTTAAGAATAAAACGTTGCAAATTTGCATGAAATCTGTTCCAAATTTATCATAAAATGTAAAGTTGTCACAGAAGTTTATCACAAAAATTTAAGGGAACAAATAAATTTAGGAGAAAAAAAATGCAACTTTATTAGAAAAATGTCTTAATTTTAAAACAAAAATGCCACATGTTCACAAAAATCCCGCTCACTTAGTGGCAAGAGTAAAGCTGTTACTGCTCAAGTAACTTTTTAGCAGATACTTTCTTACTCTTGAGTAATTTTCTGGTGACTCTTAGTTGTACTTTAGTATTTAAAATCATTAGGTAATGGTAGTTTTACTTGAGTATAATTTCTGGCTGCTCTACCCACCTCTGTTTTTCCAATCCAATCCAACTTTATTTATAAAGCACTCTAAAAACAACCACAGCTGACACAAAGTGCTGTACATAAAAAAAAAAAAACATGAGACATATAAATCATAAAATACAACTAAAAATACAATGCAGCACAAATAAATAGTAATCATAGAATAAAAGCAACAAAACAAGTAAAATCAATTTCTCAAACTGGGTCAAAAGCTAAAGAATAAAAATGGGTTTTGAGATGAGTTTTAAAACTAGACAGTGAAGGGGCCTGTCTGATGGACAAAGGCAGATTGTTCCACAGTTTAGGGCCAGCAACAGAAAAAGCTCTGTCCCCTCTGAGCTTCCTCCTCGATTGTGGTATCTCCAGGAGCAGCTGATCAGCTGACCTGAGAGACCGAGCAGGGGTGTAAGGATGAAGACGCTCAGAGAGGTAAGGTGGGGCAAGGCCATTTAATGATTTAAAAACAAATAAAAAGAATTTTAAAATGAACCCTAAAATGCACAGGTAGCCAGTGGAGGGAAACTAAAATGGGTGTGATGTGGTCCCTCTTATATGTTCCAGTTACGTGTTCCTTGTCTTGTTTAGGACAAGATCAGTTTGATAGCAGTGCCATTACTTCTTCCCCGAAAACAAAAAATCCCTCAAAGATCCAGTTTAAAAAAAAACCCCATGTAAATAAATCACCGTTGTGCTGTGTAAAAACTGCTCCCCCCCAGCTCTCCTTTAAAAATGATGCAGCAGTTTGCTGTAAGACACACATTCATTCATTCATTAATTCATTCCAGTTCCCTCCCATTAAGGCGATGACGCAGACGGCTGCAGTGAATCAGCCTCTTGGTAGGCAAATCTGATCTCAGAATAGCCATCAACCCACCCACACGCCGTGCTCATGAGCCTTTCTGACAAATGCTGATCCCAGGTCCGAGCCCCGAGAGGTCAGGGTGCTCCTAAACAGGAAGTGGGTGAGATCAAACACGCCAATCAGATTGTGGTGTGGGGAGACTAAACATCATTACCCCACAGGAAGGAAGTAGCTACGTCTGAATTACACAGACTACCATTATTGTGTGCATGTTTGTCTGATTTACACAGACCAGCGTTTACATCTCACAGCCAAATATTTACCTCTGTGCAACTGCCTCCCTCTGACACAATCTATGATTAGGCAAAAGGCCACTGTGTATAGTGTGTGTTTGACATCCCACAAGCTGTGTGTGCATGCCCTGTATGTGGATGCATATGCCTCCGTTTGTGTGATAGGGTAGGATTTGAGGTCCTGCTGGGACCACCTTGGTGAACAATGCCTCTTTTATTCCACCAGAACATTTGACCGGACTCTGTGTCTCAACAGCCACCACGTACACACGGCTGGAGAGGAAACACACACATGGAATCCTTCAGTTATTCATTGGAAAAGAAAATCCTTGGGGGTATCAAGTAGGGGTCAGTTTTCACTTATACTAGCCACGTGCATCTGTGTGTTTGTCTGTGTGTTGGTCATGTAATTTGGCCCGCTGCTTCAGACGGAGGTGGAACGTGGTGGTGGTGGTGGTTGATTCCCCTGTTGGCTTGAGTGGGACCGACAAAGGAAACAAAGCTGGGAAAACCTCTGCAGCAACCAAATTTCCTTCAGGACGAGTGTTTCTAGTTTGTATTGGTGGAACTTTAACATGTTGGGCTATAAACATCATTACACAACAGGTAGTTCCAACCGAGGAATTTGATTGGACAATAGGCCTTCTCAGAGTGTGGATGATGGAGCATAATGTCACTCCGCCTCATAGATGGTTATCATTAATTAAAACTGGTGTTTACTTGTATAAACAATGGGAACCAGTTTGACAAGAGACAAGGGATGGGAATTGATAAGATTTTATCAATATCAATGACCATGTTGATTTTTCTTATTGAACCGATTCTTTATTGATTCCCTGATAAATTCATGATCCGTTTTCCTTGTGGAAAAAAAAGGAGGGCTTCACAGGATTTCAGCATCATTGCAGGAGCTTTATTATTTTTCTGACAATCTGACAAATTTTTTTCTGACAGTTTTTCTGAACAATGCTTCTTCTCTTAAAAAGATACAATAAAATCATATGTAAAAGACTGTAGACATGTTTTCCTTAGAAAAATGGGCATTTATGCTTTGTAACATTTGAAATGTTTAAATGCTGAAAAGCAATAAATGGAATGAAGTATAAATGGAATACTGAAGTGATTAGAATCAACTGCAAAATTATGTTATTTTGAGCAGTCATAAAAATATACATGCTGTACTTGGGTGGAATTTTTGCATGTTTTTTTGTAAATATATACAGTATATATAGACCCATGCATGCGTAAAATACTCAATTGTATATTAACAAACTGGTAGAAGCTCAAGACATTGCTCTGTCACGAACCGAGCCGGTGTTATCCTGTAGGCTCGGTTCTGACCGTTCTCTGTGGCTCAGACATTGGGTTTATTGTGTATTGTTATCTTTTGAGTTCTTGTTGTTTATATGTCTGTGTCTTTTTCTTTTCCATGCCTGTAGCCGCCACTCTGGCCGGCGGTTGTTAGGCAGCCTCTTTGACCCATCTTTCATGTGGGCGTTGTCTAACATTCGCCGGTCTGACCACGCCCCCTCTCTCTTTGACAGCCAACTGATTTCCCGGTAAATGTCTTTCCCGCACCTCGCCCAGGTGCACCCAATTTGTGGTGCCAGCAGTGTTTGTACTTAGGCGACCCTTGCCAGTCAAACACTGCTGGACCATTGTGCATCGCCATGTGGACGTTAATTGCCACATGGTCGTACTGTCTTTTGAGGGAGAGGTACACTGTTGCCATTCCCCCCAGTGTAGCTGTTGTTTGTGTGTGTTCGCCGGTTACTTGGACTTTTTGGACTGCTCCTGTGCTGTGAGTACTAACTGTTTAGCGTTTCCTCTTGCAGCGGTGCTGCTACGCTTAGGCCCTAGCCCAGTTTCCTCCTCCTGCTACAGTAGAGCGTCCTGGAGTACTCTTAAGTCTACCCCGAGCTATTTATGTTATTTTGTACTGTTTTTTTGTGGCCACGGCACACTGTGGTCAGCCTGCTGCGCGGTAATCGTGTGAGTCCCTTTAGTGTGCACTGTTGCCTTTTTGTAAGTCTTTATTTTTAACTGTTTGCCTTTTGTGCCAATAAATGTGTGTGTGGTGCAACCTGCGCTTAAATCCCTTCTTCCTTCCCCTCCTCCATGCGCTGCATAAAAGGGCACAAGGAGGTTCATGACCTTGCTCAGTCTATGTCAGAATTAATTTGTAACCTACGTTATACATACCACTTACCAAAACTCTAGATACTCTACAGTTATGAATGGATATGAACTGTTCACTGCAGACTTTGTTACAACTCTGTGTCCAGTTAGCATCAATGGGTTTTCCTGGCAAGGAGTGGAGGGTGAGCAGGTTGGTATAACCTCAGCGCTACCTGTTGCTGTCATTGTCTAAAAAGACTGAGATCATATTTAAATATCAGACGTAGCGATCCAGATTATCAATTAATTCATGATTCATCTTATTGATTCATTTCATCTTATCAATTGATTAACGATTAATTGATAAGTGGCAATTTTCCTGAGAATCTGAATTTCCCTGAATAAAACATGAACATCCTATTCCTCAATGATTTATTTTACCATTTGCATTTTTTTATACACACAATGGCATTTTTTGTAGTTAAATAAATTTTGTGCTGTATAGTGTGTACTATGTGCTGGTACAGCTCAGTAAATTACAAATGTCATGATTTTTCATTTATTTTAAAAACTATTATCAATATCATAAATTTATCTTTTTTAGTTATATTACCAAAAAATAACTTCCACGTTCTAATCTACTGAGATGCACTACTAGACTGTTTTAACAGGAAAAAAAATTGTGAGCTGCTTCGTCTGTTGCATGTTAAACATTATCACAGTACCCCGGAAGTCCAGACAAACCCAGTATGATCTGGGCTTCTCTGTTGTCTGTTACCTCAGTGGCAACTTGAGTCTGGTCTGCTTTTCAGTCTTGTGGCGTGGGGCAGCAGGGATGGATTTTTGCACTTGTGTCGTCTTTTTCTTTGCTGCGATCAGTTTCTCCGCTATGTTAAGTTGAAGCAGGTAGACCTTCAAGCTTGTGTGCCATTGGAACTTGTTGTGACGCTCCAACGTAACCTGGAAGGGCAAGTTTTTTTCACTCTCCACAGTGCATGTGCTCTGGGGACTTGGCATCTTCTTATGCTTTTTTGGTTGAAATGTGACATTGGGTGACCGCATGCATCCCCACCTGGATGGCGACGCCACTACATTTCATGGAATAAGCTCCCATTGAAAAGGACTGCTGAGTTATCAATTAATTGACAATTAATTTAATTTAGTCAACTAAATTCTTATCGGCAATTAATCGAAAGTCAATTAATCATTGACATCGGCAGCTTTACCAAACAGCCTTGTGCTGATCTGCTCTCCCCCGCTCCTACTTATGCTCCTCACACAAGTGAGAGCAGGTGGAGACAATTAGCCAGCTGTCACCATTTAGGGCCGACCCGGTCTGCAGAGGAGGGGAGAGAGAGAGTTAGCAGCAGCTCACCTGAGAACCTCCAGAGGGCTCGCTCACCGGACACCACAATTGTGGTATTCCTACATTGCTTTGCACAGAGGCATAATTAATGTAACTAACAATTCATACCCCCTAGGCCAATTTGTACCTCACCATGATATGAACAGTGTTGAGTGATATACACAAGAATTACTTAATTTTTTTTTATCCCCCGCCGGTCCCAAAGGAAGGTAGATTGTAGATCCACAGGGGGTACTTTTGTTGTGTTGCGCTGTAGAATGTCAAAAGAGGGTCATACAGTTGGGCTTCCATGGTTGTGAAAAGTCCCGCCAGCACGTCCAAATCACGTGACTGCTTTAGAATGAGGTAGAAGCAACACGCAGCCTCGCCATTTCAACTTGTGCTGAAAATGCAGATTTGAAAATCTCTCCCAGTTTTTAAATTGTGTTGAAAGGGCAAGTAAAACCAGAGTTATGATAAACAATTTCCATCATGTTTTTCTTGAATATTTTTGTCTTGTTTGGTGTATGTTTGGAGCGGTAAAAAACTTTAAAAATGGAAAGTGAAACTGAATGCATGGATTCTAAATATTATGTTTGTTTGATGTTGACAGATGACGTAAAGTTGTAAACACTGAGATATGGTTTTGATATTATAGTAGAAAAATATTTACCTGTGCATAAAAGTGGGATGGGCAGGCGTGTCATTTATTTCGATATGTCATTTTACAAAATGGAAAAAAAGTGGTCAGATCAGCTGATAATAGAGTTGTGCGATATGACAAAAATTTCATATCACGATACAAGTCATCTTGTATCACAATAACAATATACAGTGTATCACAATATACATTTCTTGTAAATTCTACAGTTTAGATCAGGGATGGGCAACTGGCACTCCTTATCCACTGCATCCCGCCAGTCCATTTCCAAAAATCAATTATTTATTTATATCACGTTTGTTGTATTTGGAACCACATTCTTTAATGCAATTATAGAGTCCGTCTGCAGAGGGAGCGCTAACTGAAACCTAGGTGCCGCTCTGTGTGCAAGTGGTCAGTCAAGGAGACAGCCAGAGTGGGGGAGCCAGAGGGAAACGTACACTGGCGAAGAACGTGTTTTTAAGGTATGTCGCCTGCTAAGACCACATTAATAGGCTGTAAACAGTGGTGAATATACAAAGTAGGCTCCTTTAAAGAAGAATAAATACTGCTGAGGATCTTTAGCATTTATTCTTGTTTGGTAGGTGAAGCCTCATGATGGAGCTCAGAGACTTTTCTTCTAATTATGCAGAAAAATGTTCAAAGCTTTGAGGTTTCTTTGTATAGAGCAGATTAAAGCACTGATAGTTTCAAATCCATGTCAACAGTAAAAGTTGAGAGACTGTGGTCATTGTAATCTGCTGATTTTTTTGTTCATTTATACCAGTGGCTCTTAAAGTTTTTTTATTCCCCATTTTGGTGAGCCATTAACAAGCCCACCTACCCACAGGTATTTCTGTGCCCCTCCACACTCCAAGAGCAAAGTAAGCCTCATCATTTTTCCTATTCGTTTTGGCTTTTTTTTTAAATTATTGTCCGGAATTTCTCTTTGGTCATCATTTTGATGGAGAGAGTTTTAAAAATTAGGTCATTATATAATTTTATCCATCCATCCATCCTCTACTGCTTAGTCCTTTTCGGGTTGGGGGGCGACTGGAGCCTATCATCTTTGAGCGAGAGGCAGGGTACATGCTGGACAGATCGCCAATCGTGAAACTTTTGACTTTGCAGGAAATAATACACCCCCCACCCCCACGGAAGGTTTACATGTAAATCTGGCCCTCGGAAAGTGAGGAAAAAATTTTGTGGCCCTCACTACCACCAAAGTTGTCCATCCCTGGTTTAGATAATCACATAAAAAGGACCATCTCTTTTTTTTTTTTTTTTTACTTTTTTACATGTACCTTTTTCCCCTCATAATTTTGCAGTGTTGTTATAAAATGGCTTTTTATTTTTTTTTATTTTTTTTTTTGAAGTAATTAGAATGTTTTTTATTAGAATTTAATTTAGAGTATGCCTTTTTTGTCAAGAGCTCTAAAAAATTAACAATGAAATGTAAGATTTTGTTATACTGCTTTTGAAGTTACTCTGCAGTCAGAAGCAAACTTTGGGAAATCACTCTATATATAATTCAAGAAATCTCTGTCTGTCTGTCACTTCTTCTTCTTTTAGATTTGATTGGCGGTTGGCAACCAGCTTACAGGTGCGTTACCGCCACTGACTTTTTTTTTTTTTTTTTTTTTTTTTTTTTTTTTTTTTTTTTTGTTACTTATTTGTACCCGTAGGTAGACTTGGTTTGCAGTCTGGTGACAAACCACCGGCTGCTGGTCGCTGCGTGCGCGAGCGCCCTAAACCTACATGTTTTTGGTATGCGGGAGGAAACCGGAGAAATCCCGGAGTAAACCCACGCAACACGGGGAGAACATGCAAACTCCACACAGCTCACTGTTGGTCGGGGGCTGGGATCGAACCCACGACCTCATGATCCCCGCGATCCCCCGGCCAAGGGTAAAACTGTGCTGCCACAGTGCTAAACCACTGCGCCACCGTGCAGCCCACCGTGCAGACTTGATTATCATCACTCTATATCTTTGCATAAGGAGTTCCGAACAACTTCTTATGTGTGAAAAAATTATCCGTCCTTGGACTGTGTCCTCGGTGGCATCGTCAACCCATACCTACTCATTCTATCAAGCTTAAGTTGCTACTTCACAAAGGGTAAAGGAAACATGAAAAAGAAGGAGAATGTCACAGAGGGCAATAGCTGAATAATGGGGAAGGATAATCAAAGTTCTTTGAATTGGTAGTTAAAGAAAATTCAGACTGATGTCCTTTTCTCTGAACTGCCTGATCAGAAGTTGTATTATGTAATGATCAAATAAAATCATCTCAATTCTACTTAATCTAATTTCAACGGCAAAACACAAGATGGAACACCAAAATCAAATCCTTGGTGTGGGAAGAATATTGAATACTTGTTAACCCTTTCCCTGCCAATAATGAGATATTCCATTATAGTTGTGTGAAAAAAGTATTTGCCTTCCTGAATTCCTGACCTGAATCCAATTGAGATGCTGTGGTGTGACCTTATAAAGGCGGTTCATGCTGGGAAAACCCTCCAGTGTGGCTGAATTACAACAATTCTGCAAAGATGAGTGGGCCAAAATTCCTCCACAGCGCTGTAAAAGACTTATAAAATGGCTTTTTAATGTGCATTAATTCTCATAATTTTCAGGTTTTTCTTCGAAATCATATATTAATAAAAAGTAAACATTGTTAAATATTCCCTGAGCCACAGAAGAATAGCAAAAAACACAACATGTCTGAAAATGAGAGATTCTTCTTCTTCTTCTTCTTCTTCTTGTTCTTCTTCTTCTTCTTCTTCTTCTTCTTCCACCTCCTCCTCCTCCCCCCCCCCCCCTTTAGGGGTCGCCACAGTGGATCATCTTCCTCCATCTCACCCTATCTCTTGCATCTTGCTCTGTAACACCAACCCTCTCCATGTCCTCCTTCACTACATCCTTGAATCTTCCCTGTGGTCTTCCTCTTTTCCTCCTGCGTGACAGCTCCATCTTCAACATCCTTTGTCCAATATATCCAATGTCCCTCCTCTGCACATGTCCAAACCATTTCAGCCTTGCCTGTCTTACTTTGTGTCCAAACTGCTCAACTTGAGCTTTTCCTCCAATATACTCATTTCTAATCTTGTCCCTCCTAGTCACTCCCACTGAAAATCTTACCATCTTCAACTCTGCCATCTCCAGCTCCACCTCCTGTCTTTTTGTCAGCACCACCATCTCCAAACCATACATCATAGCAGGTCTCACTACCGTCTTGTACAGTGGTTTGAAAAAGTGTTTGCCCTTTCTGATTTCTCATTTTTTGTATGTTTGTCACACTTAAATGTTTTGGATCATCAAACAAATTTAAATATTAGACAAAGATAACACAAGTAAACACAAAATGCAGTTTTTAAATAAAGGTGTTTATTATTAAGGGGAAAAAAATCCAAACCTACATGGCCCTGTGTGAAAAAGTGATTGCCCCTCCTCCCATTAAAACATAAACTAACTGTGATTTATCACATCTTTGAAAAGCTGAGTTCAATTTCTCTACCCACACCCAGGTCTGATTACTGCCACACCTGTTCTCAATCAAGAAATCACTTAAATAAGACCTGCCTGACAAAGTGAAGTAGACTAAAAGATCCTCAAAAGCTCGACATCATGTTGCGACCCAAAGAATTTCAGGAACAAATGAGAAACAAAGTAATTGCTATCCATCGGTCTGAAAAAGGTTACAAAACCATTTCTAAAGCTTTGGGACTCCAGCGAACCACAGTGAGAGCCATTATCTACAAATGGCGAAAACATGGAACAGTGGTGAACCTTCCCAGGAGTGGCTGGCCAACCAAAATTACCCCAAGAGCGCAGTGACGACTCATCCAAGAGGTCACAAAAGACCCCACAACAACATCCAAAGAACTGCAGGCCTCATTTGCCTCAGTTAAGGTCAGTGTTCATGACTCCACCATAAGAAAGAGACTGGGCAAAAATGGCCTGCATGGCAGAGTTCCAAGACAAAAACACTGTTGAGCAAAAAGAACATAAAGGCTCATCTCAGTTTTGCCAGAAAACATCTTGATGATCCCCAGGACTTTTGGGAAAATACTCTGTGGACTGACGAGACAAAAGTTGAACGTTTTGGAAGGTGTGTGTCCCATTACATCCAGTGTAAAAGTAACACAGCATTTCAGAAAAGGAATATGAATGAATGAATGAGTGAATGAATGAATCTTTATTTTCGGATAGATAAAAGTACAGATTAAAAGAAACAGAATAATATAACAAAGGGGGAAGAAAATCCAACAAGGTCAAATTAGACAATAACTCCTCTGATTATACAGTTCAACATAAGTTATCCGAAATGGGTGATGGCTGAATCCGCAGCTTATATTACCCACCCATATTCCATCCAAGAATTCAAAAGAAAAACAAAACAAGAGCGATTACAATTCAGAACATAGCTAAGACAAAATGTGACAAAAAAAACTAAGCTACAACACAACGCAGACTGGATATGACAATCCTAATGTGATTTTACATGCCATCTTGTATATATATGTTTGGAGTATTTCTTCCTTTAGTTTTTGTTTAAATTGTTCAAGCGTTGTACATGATTTTAATTCAGGTCCAAAATCGTTCCATAATCTGACTCCTTGCACTGAAACACAGTGTTATCAAGCTCCTCTCCTGTGGAGTCAGCTGCCAATCTGGATTCGGGAGTCAGACTCGATCTCTGTTTTTAAGAATAGGGCTAAAACCTACCTTTTTGATATAGCCTACAATTAGGGAGGGATCATGTGTTTCTGAACCCTCCCTTAGTTATGCTGCTAATAGGTTTAGTCAGCTGGGGGACCTCCAGTAATGCACTGGGCCTCACTCCTTTCCTCACTCTCTATGAAATATTTTTTTTTGCTGGTCATTAACATCTGTTTGTTCTCTCCCATAGATTGAGTCCCCATCGTGCTGTTTGCTCTCTACATGTCTGTTCTTTTCTTCTTCTCTATCCCCTCACCCCCCAGCCAGTCGCAGCAGATGACTGCCCCTCCCTGAGCCTGGTTCTGCTGGAGGTTTCTTCCTGTTAAAAGGGAGTTTTTCCTCTCCACCGTCGCCAAGTGCTTGCTCACAGGGGATTGCCTGATTGCTGGGTTCTTTCTGCAACTGTGGGGGTTCCCCCCTACAGTTGATAGTGCTATGAGATGACTGTTGTTGTGAAATGGTGCTATATAAATAAAGTTGAATTGAATTGAATTGTTGCTTGGTGGTAGTTCTCACTGAAGGCTTTTGAAATGTACATGTTCCTCTGAAATGATATTTTTTCTCCCTTATTTGGAACAACTTTTGGATATTTGCGGGCAGTGATAGATTCTTCACTTTAAACATTATTACTGCAGTTTTAAAGTCAACCAGATCTTTCAACTTGAGAGCTTTTAATTTAAGAAAAAGTGGGTTTGTTGGTTCCCTGTAAGCAGCTTTGTTTATTATTCTAATAGCTCTCTTCTGAAGCATAAAGACCGGATATATGTTTGTTTTATATGTATTTCCCCATACTTCAGTACAATATGTCATGTATGGGAGTATTAATGAATGATACAAGGTATATAGTGTGGGTTGATTCAGCAAATATTTCACTCTGTGTAGTATTGCAATTGATTTGGATATTTTACCTTTAATATAATTAATACAGTGGGGAAAAAAGTATTTAGTCAGCCACCAATTGTGCAAGTTCTCTCACTTAAAAGATGAGAGAGGTCTCCAATTTTCATCATAGGTATACCTCAACTATGAGAGACAAAATGAGGAAAAAAAAATCCAGAAAATCACATTGAAGGATTTTTAGTGAATTAATTGGTAAATTCCTCGGTAAAATAAGTATTTGGTCAATAACAAAAGTTCATCTCAATACTTTGTTATATACTATTTGTTGGCAATGACAGAGGTCAAACGTTTTCTGTAAGTCTTCACAACGTTTTCACACACTGTTGCTGGTATTTTGGCCCATTCCTCCATGCAGATCTCCCCTAGAGCAGTGATGTTTTGGGGCTGTCGCTGGGCAACACGGACTTTCAACTCCCTCCAAAGATTTTCTATGGGGTTGAGATCTGGAGACTGGCTAGGTCACTCCAGGACCTTGAAATGCTTCTTACGACGCCACTCCTTCATTCCCCAGGCAGTGTGTTTGGGATCACTGTCATGCTGAAAGACCCAGCCACATTTCATCTTCAATGCCCTTGCTGATGGAAGGAGGTTTTCACTCAAAATCTCACGATACATGGCCCCATTCATTCTTTCCTTTACACAGATCAGTCGTCCTGGTCCCTTTGCAGAAAAAACAGCCCCAAAGTATGATGTTTTCACCCCCATGCTTCACAGTAGGTATGGTGTTCTTTCTCCTCCAAACATGACAAGTTGAGTTTTTACCAAAAAGTTCTATTTTGGTTTCATCTGACCATATGACATTCTCCCAATCCTCTTCTGGATCATCCAAATGCTCTCTAGCAAACTTCAGACGGGCCTGGACATGTACTGGCTTAAGCAGGGGGACACGTCTGGCACTGCAGGATTTGAGTCCCTGGCGGCGTAGTGTGTTACTGATGTAGCCTTTGTTACTTTGGTCCCAGCTCTCTGCAGGTCATTCACTAGGTCCCCCCGTGTGGTTCTGGGATTTTTGCTCACCGTTCTCGTGATCATTTTGACCTCACGGGGTGAGATCTTGCGTGGAGCCCCAGATCGAGGGAGATTATCAGTGGTCTTGTATGTCTTCTTTTCTAATAATTGGTCCCACAGTTGATTTCTTCACACCAAGCTGCTTACCTACCGTAAAACGGGGCTATAAGGGACGGCTGGGAAATAAGGGACACTTTTCTGGGAAATGTTTTAAATGTAATTCTGCTTTTTTGATTTTGAGCAGGACGCTGAGTTGTGTTGTTATTGTCAAATATCCATGAATCCTTAAACAAATCATGGTATGTTGCATATTTCTTTTTGCTTTCCTGTAGATAGATATTAGTTTTAAGAAATTTGTCGAATTTTCCTTAAATATAACGGCGTCCTGTCTTCCTCATTTCCGGTCAGACCGTGGTACGGATGGGATGAAAAACCATTTTCCTGGATGGACAACGGTATCCTGTAAGTGTGTATAAGTATTATAGCTTTGGTATCATTGTCCAGTGCAATAAACACTTTTCTTGTCTTTTCCAGGTGAATTCTGAGAGAAAAGTGGGGCAATAAGGGACATAATGGTGCGCAAGTACAAACCGAAACCAGGCGTAAAATCTAGGCGGAAGCACAGCAAAGACGACACTAACTAAACAGAGGTGTCTTGGAAGTCAAGGAACTGAAACAAAAAGTTGCTTAGGTTGACCCTAATAGGGTGGAAGACCCACTACTGAACAAACAGTTCACAGATGTTAACTTGCTTAAACTGTTGTTAAATACTTTGTTCTTAATGAATGAATATAGCCTTCTATTTGCAAAGCTATAGTGGTTGATTTTGTCATGCTGGAGCCTAAGAAATTCTACATTTAATTTTTTTATTCGTATTTTGACAATAATGTGACGGGTGTAATAGATTTGCCCTGGTCATGGAAAAGGTTGGCTGAAAAGCTAATTACCTTGTACTTTTGTTTCTTAAGGTAAATAAAGCTATTTTTAAAACACTTTAAAAGTCCCTAATAGCCTCTATTATGGGTGTATAAGAGACATAAACTTAAAGGAGTCAAGTGTCCCTTGAAGCCCCATCTATGGGGTTACAAGGGACAGCGATAAAAAAAATAAATAAAAAAAACTGAGCTGTCACAGAGGATAAAAATAAGCAGTAAACATTTGGCCAAACTCATAGTCACAAAATGACATGTTTCACTTTTCCATCGGTAAAACATATGGTGAAATTAAACGCTAATGTTCCCAAATTGTCCCTTATTACCCCATTTTACGGTATTGCAGATTCAGTCTTCCCAGCCTGGTGCAGGTCTACAATTTTGTTACTGATGTCCTTTGACAGCTCTTTGGTCTTGGAAATAGTGGAGTTTGGAGTCTGACTGTTTGAGGTTGTGGACAGGTGTCTTTTATACTGATAATGAGTTCAAACAGGTGCCATTAATACAGGTAATGAGTGGAGGACAGAGGAGCCTCATAAAGAAGAAGTTACAGGTCTGTGAGAGCCAGAAATCTTGCTTGTTTGTTGGTGACCAAATACTTAGTTTAAGATAAGATAAGATAAGCCTTTATTAGTCCCACAATGGGGAAATTCCAGGATTGCAACAGCACAGGGATAGCAACACTCAGAGCAACAATCAGAAGGCAAGAAAAAACAACATCTAGCAAACATATGTCCATATTACTATAAATGTATATATATAGACACACAGTGCAGAGCATTATGGCTGGTGGATGTGCAGCAGAAAGTCTAAGCTCTCTCTCCGCGGATGCAGCGGGCCAGCTGGAAGTCTTTGGGCATGATGGTGACCCCCTTAGCGAAGAAGAGACCACCAGGTGGGTCTCGCTGGTCTCCTGCAGAGCCATGACGGCGAAACTCAGGAAACGCAGGACGGTCTTGAAGTCCTGAGCGATCTCCCTCACCAGGCGCTGGACGGGCAGCTTACGGATGAGCAGCTCCGTGGATTTCTGGTAGCGACGGATCTCTCTCAGAGCCACGGACCTGTGACGGCGAGGCCTCTTCACTCTGCCGGTGGCCAGAGCGCCTCTCCGAGCAGCCCTGTGGCTAGCTGTCTCCTGGGGGGCTTCTTCCTCCAGTAGATTTTACGGGCGGTCTGCTTGGTTCTTGCCATCGCTCTTTATTATTCTGTCTTATATTTCTTTCACGCCGCCTAAACTCCAGCCCGGCACCCGCTTCGTTTTCGCTACAGCTCCCGGTATGTCGAGTTTCCCATTAGCACCGGGCGGCGGCCAAGTGCTAGCTAGCACTAGCTCCTCCCCGCTGTAACGTCTCCCGCTGCAAACCGTGGCTCCGTCCGCCGACCCGGGAGACCCCCGGGGCGATCCGTGATATATATACAGAGTGAAAGGTGTAGAAAGAAGAAGGAAGATAAAAAAAAAAAAAGGCTGTTGCAACAGGCAGCCGACTCGTGTGGCGCCACCGGTCCGGCAGAGCCGGAACCGGAAATTTACCAAGGAATTTACTAATTAATTCATTAAAAATCCTTCAATGTGATTTTCTGGATTTTTTTTTCTCATTTTGTCTCTCATAGTTGAGGTATACCTATGATGAAAATTGGAGACCTCTCTCATCTTTTAAGTGGGAGAACTTGCACAATTGGTGGCTGACTAAATACTTTTTTTCCCCCACTGTATGTGACTTCCAACACAGTTTATTATCAATTATTACTCCAAGAAATTTAGTTTCGGATACCATTTCAATCTCTACACCATTTACACTGAGTTTAGATACTAAGTCGTTGTGATGGTTGTTAAAAACTATAAATTTTGTCTTACTTAAATTGAGCGTTAATTTGTTTGAATCAAACCACAGTTTGAGCTTTACTAATTCCTTTCCGAGTGTATCCAAAAGTTGTTCCAAATTGCTTCCATTGCATAATAAATTAGTGTTGTCGGCAAACAATATTAAATCCATTTTTTCTGAAACTTTACATATATCATTTATATACATGTTGAATAACAATGGCCCCAAAACTGAACCCTGTGGAACTCCACAAGTAACCTTCAGTAACTGTGAGTTTTTGTTACCAACACATACATACTGATATCTATTCTTTAAGTAACTACATAACTAGGACAATGCTACCCCTAATACCACAATTTTGTAGTTTCTTTAACAATAAATTATGATCCACTGTATCAAATGCTTTTTTAAGATCCAGGAATACCCCAACTGAATACTCTTTATTTTCAACGGCAGTTGATATTTTTTCTATAAATTCCATTAGAGCAAATGCAGTTGTCCTCTTGTGTCTGAACCCATATTACTGCTCACACAATAAATTATTCTTCAGTATGAAGTTGTCAACTCTCTCATAGAATATTTTTTCAAGTATCTTGGAAAATTGCGGCAATAGTGAAATTGGTCTATAGTTTGAAAGTTCCCCTCTGTCACCCGTCTTGTATATCGGAATTACTTTAGCTATTTTCATTGCATTGGGAAATATACCTGTTTGGAGAGACAGGTTACAGATATACGTCAGTGGTTTCACTAAGCATTCAATAATAGTTTTGACTAAGAGCATGTCAATACCTTCACAGTCCGTAGATGTTTTACTTTTAAACGATTTAACAATTTCAATGACCTCTCTCTCGTCTGTGTTCTTTTTGAAAATGGAATCTTTTATAGCAGTGTTTTTGCTTATTGTTTCGCCTGTAGGTGCCGTAATGGGTATTTCAATATCATGCTAACAGTAAAATATGGTGGTGGTAGTGTGATGGTGTGGGGCTGTTTTTGCTGCTTCAGGACCTGGCAGACTTACTGTGGTAAATGGAACTATAAATTCTGCTTTCTACCAAAAAATCCTGAAGGAGATTGTCTGGCCATATGTTTGTGACCTCAAGCTGAAGCGCACTTGTGTTCTGCAGGAGGGCAATGATCCAAAACACACCAGCAAATCCACCTCTGAATGACTTAAGAAAACAAAATGGGACGGCAGTGGCTCAGGAGGTAGAGCAGGTCGTCTAATAACCCGATGGTTGGCGGTTCGAATCCCGCTCTCCCCAGATATCCTGCCGTTGTGTCCCTGGGCAAGACACTTCACCCGCATTGCCTCCAGTGCCCATAACACTGGGTATGAATGTGTATAAATGTATAAAATGTTCGGTGGTGGCCGGAAAGGCCATTGGCGCAGATTGGCTGCCACGTTTCCGTCAGCCTGCCCCAGGGCAGCTGTGGCTGCAGAAGTAGCTCGCCGCTACCATTGTCTGTCTGGAGTGAATGAATAATGTACCTAATTGTAAAGCGTCTTTGAGTATATATGATAAAGCGCTATATAAAACCGATGCATTATTATTATTAGGAGGCAATCACTTTTTCACACAGGGTCATATTAGTTTGGATCTTTTTTCCCCTTAATAATAAACGCCTTCATTTAAAAACTGCATTTTGTGTTTACTTGTGTTTTCTTTGTGTAATATTTAAATTTGTTTGATGATCTGAAACATTTAAGTGTGACAAACAGAAAAAAATGAGAAATCAGGAAGGGGGCAAACACTTTTTCACACCACTGTAAATCTTCCCTTTCACTCTTGCTGCTACCTTTCTGTCACAAATCACCCCTGACACTCGTCTCCACCCACTCCACCCTGCCTGCACTCTCTGCTTCACCTCTCTTATGCATTTTCCATTGCTTTGGATGGTTGACCCCAGGTATTTAAACTCATCTACTTTTACTACCACTATTCCTTCCATCTACCCATCCCTGCCATCTACAGATATAAATTAGGTGTTAGTTTAAATCAGTGAAAATTTAAGTGTAGAGCTACAGCCTGAAGATGCCATTCTGGCCTGATTTAACCTGTTTGCTTCTTAGTAAAAATATTTCAGATTGGTCATGATCTGAAAATCAAAGACACAGAAGGTAATGTAATAAAATACATGTCATGGCTTTAATGTTACTCATTCATGCTACTTGACTAATTAAAATGATTAGAAATCAAATAAATTACATTAAGAGCCATCTTGCTCATCTGACCAGTTTAATTTGTTTATAACTTATTTTGCATATACTGTATGTGCCACCGTCACGCACTTTTGCAACTGTAATAAACTTTTTTCAGACAAAACTGTCATAAATTGCCCAAACAGCAGGGAGATGAGACCCAGACGCTGAACTGATACTTGTGAAATTTATTGACAAAAACACAAAAGTCCCAAACAGTGCACAACACAAAGTCCAAACTGAAAACAAAGCAATGTTATGAACTTAGGAAACAAGATTCGCCAGAAAAGGGGAAGGGTTCTGGTGGAGTAAAGTAACCTTTACAACTCCGGCAAAGAAGGAGCGAAATAACAGCCCTAAATAGGGCGAGAAACAAATGATACAAGTGACGGCAGGTGTGGATCACATGTGCGGGCAAGAGGTGACAATGATTACAACAGGAATCCAGCTGGAAATAGTGAGAGGGAGAAGACGGGAGTGACAGCTGACAGGAACACCCCCCACAACAGAGCAAAAAACCTGGAAGTGCCATTGACAGCTGCAGCTCCGAAGAGGGAGAGAGAGAGAGAAAGACTTTTGACTTTTAAAAAAAGGCTTTATTGCACATTCCAAAATTGCAAAAAGACCAATATCACTTGTCCAAGTGTGTCACATCTCAAAAGTGCAAACATAACTCATCCCCCTGACCCACTGAACACAAAACATTCCCTACAGCCCATCTATTGATGAATGCCTCCAAATTGTCCACCATTTGATAGTAAGAGAACTCCACCCGGAGTCTGACTTTCAACAAGACCTTGAAAGCGGACACAGGATCCACATTGCCAGCATTGCTTGCCCGATTTTTCCTCGTCAGCCAGATGGCAAGCTTAGCAGTACCAGATAGGAAGTTCATCAAAGTGTGGGCAGCCTTCCTTGCCACTTTATACTTCGGACCGTAAATGAACAGACCAAAAGAGAAACGTTCACCCAAAGCCCGAAACCACTCGCGCAAAATCTCAAAAAGTCCACATAAATGAAAACAGTGGACAAACAAATGGTCGAGGGTCTCAACTTGGGAACAAAACAAACATTCCCCCCCACAGTCGGATCAAGGTGTGCCCTGTATTTATTCGTGGCTATTGCCCCATGCACAATCCTCCACTGGAGATCTGCTGTGCGTTTCTCAATAGGTTGCTTGTACATGCACCGCCAGCTGCCTTTTGGGGAGACCCCTGGCCCCAAACAACCCGCCCACCTCGACTCCGTGACATCCTTCAGAGAGCGCAGATTCAGAACCTTCACACAGATGTGATACACCGCCCTTGTCCCGACAAACTGGAACTTGCCCAGGCGAGGAATCCTGAAGGTCAGTAGGTGATCCTCTCCTCCCTGCCACTCCCCCACAGCTGGAGTTATGGAAATTGCAGGAAAGGTGGACGCAGTGTCGTCATCCCATTGATTGGAAAGAGTGCGGTTTGTCGCAAACGCTTGAAGCGGTTGTGGCAGGGCGGTGCACACGTCCTCCACCACCCTTTGCAGCAGTCTGACAGATGTAATGTTGGCACTTCGCCTCAGTGTATGCATCGATGTGGTCGACATCCTCATAAGATGACCAAGCTTGGTACAGCGTGCCTCCCGCAAACAACTCTGCAGACTGACAGACTGCAGCACCTCAGCTTCGATGAATCGATTGAAAAACAGTGGTTCCTCGAACAGCCACATGCCCGGCGTCTCGTCACGGAAGCGGGCCACATTGAAGACTCGCCATGCATGCAAAACGGACGTGTAAAAAGCAGATAGTCCAGTAAGGTCCACCTCCCCAGATGTCACGAGGAAGAGCTGCTTATCATAGCCCAAGCGACCAACTCTCCTCAAGAGCAGTTTAGCAGTGTCCATCCAGCAGGGTCCGCATCCGTAAAGGAGTCGTTGTGCAGTTCGAAGCCTGAAGCTGGCGATCTTGGAATGTATGTCCACCAGGCCCTGTCCCCCCTCGGCCACAGGCAGGTAGAGAACTGGCGCACGGACCCAGTGGCGACCAGACCAAAAGAAGTCCACGATTCTCTTCTGAATCTCCTCCATGAGGCTCATGGGCGGTGTCAAAGCCACCAGCCTATGCCAGAGAGCCGAGGCAACCAGATTGTTCACAACCAGAACCCTGCCCCTATATGACAGCTGTGGTAGCAACCATTTCCACTTAGAAAAGCGAGCACACACCTTGTCCTTAACACCCTCCCAGTTCTTTCGTTCAAAAGCCTCCGTACCCAGAAAACCCCCCAACACTTTGAGACCGGCCGTCCCCCACTGCAGGCCGCCGGGTAGGCGAGGGACGCCTTGACGCGACCAGTGGCCCACCAATAGACCCTCACTCTTGGCCCAATTAACCCGTGCAGAAGATGCCCTTTCATAAACTGTCAAAGTGTCCACCAGACGCTGCACATCCCCGTGGGAGGTGATGAAAACGTTGACGTCATCCGCATAAGCAGACAAGACAATCGGGCGGCCACAGCTTGATGGCCCCGGCAGAACCAGACCACCCAGCCGAGCGCGCAACCTGCACAGCAAAGGCTCAATAGCGAAGTTGTACAGCTGACCCGAGAGTGGACACCCCTGGCGTATTCCCTGGTGTACAGGGATTGGCCGACTCAGGCCCGCCTCCACCTTCACCAAACACTCAGCTCCAGTGTATAGCAGATTGACCCACCTCAGAAACATATTTCCAAAACCAAACCCCCTCAGGGTAGAAAACAAATAGGAATGGTCAACCCTATCAAAGGCCTTTTCCTGGTCCAAAGACACAATTCCAAACTGTAAGTCATGACATTTACTGAGCTGGAGAACGTCACGTATGAGGAAAACATTGTCCATAATGTTCCGGTCAGGAATACAATATGTTTGATCCTTATCCACGATCAAACCCAAGACAGTGTTCAGTCTGTTTGCCAGGGCCTTGGAAAGCACCTTGTAGTCCATGCAAAGAAGAGCCACAGACCTCCAGTTTTTCAGCAGGGCCAAGTCCACCTGCTTTGGCAACAGAGACAGCACTGCACGGCGGCAGGAGACAGGTAACGTTCCTTCCCTGTAACAGGCAGTCAGAACGTCATAGAAGTCTGGTCCAATAATATTCCAAAAATGCTTAAAAAATTCTGAAGAAAGGCCATCAAGTCCAGGCGCGCGTCCCAGCGCCATCTGATTCACAGCCACAGTCAACTCATCCAAAGTCAGGGCACAGTCCAGAGCGGCCCTGTCATCCTGGCCGAGCACCGGAAGGGCCTCGAAGAGCTGATTTTGAGATTCTTTGCAACACGTTCCCGCAGCAAACAGGGCCCCGTAGTAATCCACTGCATGGCGCCGCATCTCGGATGGGTTCATAGTCAGGCGACCATCTGGGAGTGTCAAGCAAGCCATCAACTTCTTTTTCGCAGTAGACTTTTCCAAATTGAAGAAGAAGGACGTTGGTGCATCCATGTCCTGCAGGCGAGTGAAGAGAGAGAGAGAGAGAGAAAACACAACAGAATATGAATATAATCTGATAGTAAATAAAGACAAGTAAATCCAAATATGTAAATAACAAAACTACAATGAACGTAAACAGGAAAATAAATCATACTAAGAAACAATACAGAATATGTGAAAATTAACCAAAGATAGAATAACAGGAATAAGAACTCAAAAATACAACACCATACAAATGTAGAAAAAAGGCAAGGAGACGGAGCACGGCGGGATCCCCCGTGCTCAAATCGTGACACTAAGAAACTCAGCAGTAATTTAAACCAAAGAAACAATGGTCTGCTACAGTTTCCATTTAGCATTTTATAATTAGACATGGTGTTAACATTACTTACCTCTTTTTTTAAACGAGGTTAGCGAACTATCCTATCTGACGCAGCACGATGGAAAACAGTCCCACATCCCTGGCAAACACTAGTAGCCACTATCTGAACCGGTAGTTTGGAGTTAGCATTAGCAACCACTGGACTGAAGCCTAGCCACCCACCACACACCTGTTCAGCTGCACACAGTTGCCTACTGCAGGGGACAGACGGGGCACTGACAAGTAGTGGTGAGGTAGGAGCTTTACTGAATAAATGGGAGTATGTGCATTTTAAATCACGACATAAATAATCTCTGAGGGTGAATCCAGTGAAGCTGGGTGGGGTGAGGAGCTCAGTCATCCGGGAGAGGCTCAGAGTAGAACGGCTGCTCCTCCACATTGAAAGGAGCCAGTTGAGGTGGTATGGGCATCTGATCAGGATGCCTCCTGGACGCCTCCTTCTTGAGGTGTTTCGGACACGTCCCTCTGGGAGGAGACCCCGGGGAAGACCCAGGACTTGCTGGAGAGACTACGTCTCCCAGCTGGCCTGGGAACGCCTTGGTATCCTCTCTGAAGAGCTGGAGCAGGTGGCTGGGGAGAGGGAAGTCTGGGCTTCTCTGCTTGAACTGCTTCCTCCGCGACCCGGACCTCCAGAAAAGCGGTAGAAGGTGGATGGATGGATATAAACGATTGAGTATTCTATGAAACGATAGACATTTTTATATCATCATCCGATACATATTGTCATATCACACAGCCCTAGCTGATAATAACGTAAGGTAATGTAATGTAGTGATGTGATGATGTGTTGTGTTGTAAATATACTGTGTAAATACAATCAAAACCTCTTTACACAAGACATTATGTTATCTGCACATGGCAGATATAAATCTTGAATCTTTTGAATCCCTTTTAAATTCCATACTTTAAATACAGCATCCGCTCTCCCTGGTTTAAAATATTGATTACCCCATATTGGGCTAAATTGTGACAATAAGTGTGGTTCTTTTAAATAGTTTTTAGTTTCACACCATATTTTGATCATATGCTTTACAAATGGATTTTTAACTTGTTTTTGTAATTTTTTTGCCGAATCTGAGTATATGAATATGGGAAGGGGTAAAGGTAGGATGACCTCATCCCACCACGTTTGGTGGTGGGATGAGGTGTCCACATTTACTTGGACTTCTCGGTCTTCTTGGGCAGCAGCACAGCCTGGATGTTGGGCAGAACTCCACCCTGAGCGATGGTGACTCCTCCCAGCAGCTTGTTGAGCTCCTCGTCGTTGCGGACAGCCAGCTGCAGGTGACGGGGGATGATCCTGGTCTTCTTGTTGTCTCGGGCAGCGTTTCCAGCTAGCTCCAGGATCTCGGCGGTCAGGTACTCCAGCACGGCAGCCAGGTACACGGGGGCACCGGCACCCACGCGCTCAGCGTAGTTACCTTTACGCAGCAGCCTGTGGACACGACCCACGGGGAACTGGAGTCCAGCCCTGGAGGATCGGGACTTGGCCTTAGCGCGGGCTTTACCGCCTGTCTTGCCTCTTCCACTCATGATTTCACGATCTTTTTCTGCGAGTTAAAATGCGCGGCCCGGTGCATTTTAGGCTGCACGGTGGCGCAGTGGTTTAGCACTGTGGCAGCACAGTTTTACCCTCGGCCGGGGGACTGCGGGGATCATGAGATCGTGGGTTCGATCCCAGCCCCCGACCAACAGTGAGCTGTGTGGAGTTTGCATGTTCTCCCCGTGTTGCGCGGGTTTACTCCGGGATTTCTCCGGTTTCCTCCCGCACACCAAAAACATGTAGGTTTAGGGCGCTCGCGCACGCAGCGACCAGCAGCCGGTGGCTTGTCACCAGACTGCAAACCAAGTCTACCTACGGGTACAAATAAGTAACAAAAAAAAAAAAAAAAAAAAAAAAAAAAAAAAAAAAAAAAAAAGGTAAATTGTATGATTCCATTTCAGTCCAGTGAGGGAGATCATTTGATGAAAAATAATACGTCATAGACCTCAGTTGTGCCGACCAATAATACAACATAAAATTTGGACATTTCAGACCTCCACGATCAAATGGTAAATATAATAAAGACAGACGTAATCTAGCCCTCCTGTTGTTCCATATAAATTCCATTAACTTTTTTTTAATTCTTGAGAATAAATTTAAAGGTGGTGGTAAGGGAATGTATTGAAATAAATAAAGTATTTTAGGTAAGATATTACTTTTAAGTATATTGATTCTCCCGATCATCGACATTGGTAGTGACATCCATCTCTGAAGTAACTCATTAATATCTGTCATTAAGGCTTCATAGTTGACACTGGCGACTGATTCTAGCTTAGGCACAATTTGGATTCCTAAATATTTAAACTGATTTACAACATTGAATTGATTTACCTCAGGGGCTGGGTAATTTCTCTGGGTCTCATTTAGCATTAATATTGAAGATTTAGTTTTATTTATTTTATATCCTGATATTTCCCCAAAATTCTTTATTAAATTCAACAAGGTCGGAATTGATTTTTTAAGATTCGACATAAACAAAATTATGTCATCGGCATACAGGGAGATTTTATGTTCTGTTGGTCCAACTTTAATTCCATATATTTGTGAATGTAAACGTATCGCCATCGCTAAAGGTTCAATTGCCATAGTAAACAGTAAAGGTGAAAGTGGACAGCCTTGTCGACATCCTCTATTGATTTTTATTGATTTTGAAATATTGCTATTTGTTAGGATTTCTGCTGTAGCATTATTGTACATTATCTGAACCCATTTTATGAAATTATTTCCAAGTCCAAACCTTTGTAAGACTTCAAAAAGAAAGGGCCATTCGACTCTATCAAAGGCCTTTTCGGCGTCCAGTGATAGGAGAGCTGTATCCGGTGCTTCTTTATTAGAATAAATAATATTAAATAGTCTTCTTACATTATGGAAGCCTTGTCTTCCCTTTATAAAGCCATTCTGATCTCGATTAATAATATTTGGTAAAATTTCTTGTATTCGTCTCGCTAAAATTTTACAGATTATCTTAAGGTCGGCATTTAATAGGCTTATTGGTCTCATATTTTCACATTTATTAGAGGGTTTACCTGGCTTTGGCAACAGTATAATTATGGCATTATTCATGTATGATGGTAAATTACTATTTTGAAATACTTCTAAAACCATTTCCAAAAAAGGTTTTATTAATTTATTCTTAAATTTTTTATAAAGATCAACTGGAAGACCATCTGGTCCTGCACTTTTTCCTGATTTCATATTATCAATGGCTAGCCCAACTTCTTCTTGACTAATTTTAGACTCCAGTATCTCCCTGTTTTCATTTGGAATACACGGTATAGATAGTTCGTTCAAAAACCCATTTAGTTTTGTTAAGTCAGATTCATTTTTGGTATCATATAATTTTTCATAGTAATCTCTAAAGGCTCTATTAATTTCTAAAGGATCTATAACTACCTGTCCGTTACTTATAATACTGCTAATTGGTGTTTTAAATTCTAATTGTTTAATCTGCCATGCCAATAATTTTCCAGATTTTTCACCTTGTTCATAAAAAGATTGTTTCAATCTTAGAAGACTCGAGGCAGCTCTATTCGCTGATTTTTTTTTGTCATATTCAGCTCTCAAAATCAGTAATTCGTTCTCCAACCTTGGATCACTTCCTGCATACACTTTTTCTTGAAGAATTTTTATTTTGTGTTCCAATTGGACTCTCTCCTCTCGAGTCTTCTTAGATTTTGAACCTGTATAACTAATAATATGTCCCCTAATAAAAGCTTTGAAAGCCTCCCACTTTACACATGCTGATGTTTGTGTAGTATTGATGTTAAAGCACTCATCTATCTGTTTTTCTATGTACTTAACAAATTCCTCATCCTGAAGCCATTTATGCTGAAATTGCCATCTACCTGGTTCCTTTGTCAATTTCTTATCTACATATATTAGGCAGCAGGGTGCATGATCAGAGATCACGATGTTATCATAAAAGCAGTTTTGAATCTTGGACCTTAATTCTGTGGAGATCAAAAAATAATCAATTCGTGAGAATGTCTTGTGGCCCGGCATAGTTATTACAATACCTTTTTCCACGGCTCCATTACATGGCAGTGGTGAGTTAAATTTGTGTTTATTTTGAAAACAAAGCCTTGTCTTGAAATTCTGGCAAATTAAAAGTCAAAAAAATATGGCGATACAGTGGTACAAGCCTTTAGTTAATATTAACTGGGCGAACTGAAACAGACAAGTGGACAGATACACGCAACCACACACAGACATATTGAGTGATTCCTGTATGCCTCCCATTTTCACCAAGGCATAATTAGCTAATATTACCATCACTAACAGCGTCATAGCGTTGCTTGGTAACGGCAGTGTGTGACGTAATGACAAATACCATTTAAACGGGTTTAAATGGAAGTGTTTAAACCTGCAGCATTGATAAGATATAAGATTGATAACATCCGAGACGTATGCTTCCGGGAGATAGAAAAATTTAGAACTGGTTCCCAGCAGGAGCTGGTTTTCAATTCCCATCCCTACAAGAGACAGTCCTTTAAAATCCGAACGTGACAGTCCCTACCAGGATGTTTATTCCTCTGTGTTTGTTAGCTGGTTCAGCTGGCACTGTCTCCTCATTGTCCGCTGTACAATTTATATTGAAATGTCACTACATTGCACACTTCTGACTCTTGATTTCATCTGAAAATGACTAAAAGAAGTGAAGAAGTGATGTGGGAAAAAGCAGAAATTGTGCTAGCTTAGCATTGAGCACTTGCGTTTGGTGTTATGCCACATCTGTTGACAACAAATGGACAAGCTGAAGTTGGATTTATCATGCCAATAAGTCAGCCATAACACCTGCAATGTTAGGCTCTTAATCTATCTTTAAATTCAAGGGATCTGTGTCTGTGTGTGTGTCTGTGTGTGTTCCTCAAATATCTCGCAAACCGTTCTTCAGGCTGACCTAAGGTTTTAGACGTGGTTTCCTGAGGTTACGAGAGTGTGCATCCCCAAATATGGCGTCACTCAGTCAAAATATGTAATTTTTATCAAAAAAAAGTTTAGCCAACGCAATGTGACCGCTCTCTCTCTTCATCCCCTGGCTTCAAGAAGTGTGGGCGGGGTTTCGGATTGACTTTGTGCTCATTGGAGAATACAGCCACATCACAGCCATGCTGATTCGACAATACGTGGCATCACGATCGTGCTGATTGGATAACACAGCATCACAACCTGTCAGTCACCACAGCGCTTTGCAAACAAAGATTTTAGAAGTGCTTTGCTGCTGAGGTGTGCATCCACGAGTATGGAGCCGCTCAGTCAAAATATAGACCATAAAGTTGCTGTGATTGCGTAAGTCTAATGGATATATTCGGCATAGAGAACACGAGGTGCGGGGGGACCGCTGTATTCCGCTTCATTGTGGAGAAGAATGACCACATCAACTGCATATTACATGCGGACACATGGTTTGAGTAAACAACAAGAAGACGCAAAAATGTCCAAATAACGAAATAAATCATTTTTATTTAAATATTTACAGACAAATGGGAAACACTGATGCAAAAGTTGCAGCCAAATGGCTCATTCTGCTGTGTGTGTGTGTGTGTGTGAGAGAGAGAGAGAGAGAGAGAGAGAGAGAGATTTTGATTTTTAAAAGATCTTTAATAAACACGCTTGTCCATCAGTCAATACAATTTCTAAGTCATGCTATATTACACAGAAAATTATTCCCCCAAAAAAACGCCCCCAAAAAAGCTGTCCATCACGAACTGAACAGAGGACATTCTCCAGGGACCAGAGGGTCCTGAAACCTTCCACATCCCCATTCCCCATAAAAAACTGAAAGTCCAGCCTGATTCTGGCTTTAAGTAGCCTCACAAATAAAATTTTGACATCAACATCATTCTCAACATTTTCAAGTTTTCTTCTCCGGCTTACATAGATAGCCAACTTTGCCTGCCCTAAAACAAAGTTCAGTAGTTGACACTTCTGCTTAAAACGACGATTGTACATAAAACCACAAATGAAAACCTGCTTAGAGAAAACTTCCTTAAAAATGTGAAAAAGTTCTGTGAGAAGTTCAAAGAGACCACTCAGGCGCTGACATTCAATAAAACAATGAAAAACTGTCTCCCTAGAGGAACAAAAAACACACCGATCACTGACACTGCTGTTAATCACAGAAACAAAAGCATTGACAGCTATAATACCATGCAGGACCCTCCACTGTAAGTCTCCATGCCTCTTAGGGAGAGGGGCTTTATAAAGAGCCCTCCAGGCAGGCCGATACCCTTTTCCTAGTCTAAAATAGGCTCTCCAAGGAGTGTCCACACAGGTGTTCAATCTGTCCTTGCTGAGTGCCATCACCACCAGTCTGTAGAGTGCCTTACCACTGGCTCCTCCAAAGTCCACACCAGTGGGAGCACAGAATGCCAGTAAGGAGCAAGGAGCGACGTCAAAGTCCATATAGAGCGTAAGAGAGGGAAAGGGGTCCATGCTTTCTGGCTGCAGCGTGCCATTGCTAAAGTCCAAGAGTAGGGAGTGCTCAAGTCCATGAAGCTCCTGTTTCCAGTGTGCAAGAAGACCATCGATGAAACGATTCGACCTGACACCAAGATGAGCTGCTAAAGCTGAGGCGTTGTTGAGGTCAGGACCAGCCAGTTCCACCACTTGCTTCAGAGTGAGAACGTTCCTGGAACACAGCCTATCAAGGAAGGTCCTTCCAACTCCCGGCAGGACACCAAGGCGACCACCAAAAACCAGCGGCTCCCTCAACAACCAGTAGAGGGAATCGCATGGCCCTTTTTGTTTTTTAAAAAGAGTCCACACTGAAAAGAGACTGCGGTAAAAACTGGGTAAAGACAGTGCATTAGAGTTCTTAAAATCCATTAAAAACACAGGGAGGTCTAGCCCAAGCCCAAGGACTCTCTGTAAAATAACACAGGCCAAAGGCCTCCATACCAGGTCCTGGGGGCCCGTCAGCAGTCTCTGTATGAAAGTCAGTCTAAAAGCAGCACCTCTACTAGCTAAATGAATCACTCCTTGCCCCCCCTCCTCTTTGGGAAGAAATAACAGGGCTTGAGGAACCCAGTGGAGTCCACCCCCCCAAAAAAAGTCCACCAAAACAGAGTGAATTTTGGACAACAAACCAGCAGGGGGGTCCATGCACATGAGGTGGTGCCACAGGGATGAGGAAACAAGATTATTTAAAATGAGCACTCTTCCTCTAAAAGATATTCTTGGCATTAGCCACTTCCACTTGTTTAGTCTCCCGTTAATTTTCTCTAGGACCCCATCCCAATTTTTTTGCTCAAACCTGCTGATTTCCAATAAAGACACCAAGATACTTAAACCCTCCTTTTTTCCAAATCAACCCACCAGGCAGCGTAAGCTGATTTTCTAGTTTCTCCCTCACCATCAGAGCCTCGCTTTTTCCCCAGTTTATTTTTGCAGAGGAAAGTTGGCCAAAAAGATTGACACTCCTAACCAAAACGTCAATGTCACTCTGCTTGTTTAGCAGAATGACTACATCATCTGCATAGGCCGACAGCTTGAACGTGGTGTCACAGCCAGGAAAAGTAACTCCTGATAGATCCCTTCTCAGGCAGTGAAGCAAAGGCTCTATGGCGAGGGAGTACAGCATCCCTGAGAGAGGGCAGCCCTGCCGAACCCCCCTCTGGACTTTTAAAGGGGCAGACAGGCCCCCATTTATCTTCAGCACACTCTCAATGTCACTGTACAAGACCCGTATCCTGGCTATGAAGCCTGGGCTGAACCCAAAAGCAGCTAAAACTGTCCATAAATATTGGTGTTCAACCCGGTGAAACGCCTTTTCCTGGTCAATTGAAATCAAACCAGTTTCTACCGCCAATGAACCAGAGACCTCCAAAACATCCCGAATTAAAGTGACGTTGTCACTAATCAGCCTGCCAGGCATACAGTAAGTCTGGTCTACATGAATGAGCTCGCTCATCACCTTTCTCAGTCTTTGGGCCAGAGCTTTTGAGAGAATCTTATAGTCTGTGCAGAGCAGAGAGACTGGCCTCCAGTTCTTTAGGCTCTGGAGGTCCCCCTTTTTCGGCAACAGTGTGATGATGGCCCTCCTGCAGGTCGTGGGTAGGGTCCCCCTTTCCAAGCTATCTTGGAGAACCTCCAGCAGGTCTGGACCAAGCAGGGGCCAGAATTCCTTAAAAAAGTCCACAGAGAGACCATCTATGCCTGGTGATTTTCCATTCTGGAGGCTCATTAGCACCGTATGCAGCTCAGACAGAGACAGTGGAGCATCCAAGCCGGCAACAAGGTCCTCTGAGAGCACTGGAAGACCATCAAGGAAAACCTGGCCCAGTGACGTGTCCTCCCTCCACTCTGCCCTAAACAATTCACTGTAAAAGCTAGCAGCGTATTTCCTGATCTCTGCTGCTGCGGAGATTGTTCTCCCGTCATCGCCCAACAAGGAGTGAATAAGCTTTCTCTGTCCATTTTTCCCCTCCAGTCCAAAAAAGTACTGGGAGGGCGAGTCCATCAGAGCTACATCCATGTAGCATGAGCGGACCAGAGCACCCTGTGCGGTGACCCCTAGCAAGCTAGCCAAGGCTGACCTTTTTGACTTGAGAGCCTCTAAGTGCTCTTGTTTTCCTGTAGAACTGAGCAACTCCTCTAGTTCTACCACCTCAGTCTCCAGAACTTTCAAGGATTGGGTCAAGCTATGAGTGACATTTTGAGTGTACTGCTGGCAGAGTTGTTTTATCTGGGCCTTACCAAAATCCCACCACAATTGGAGAGAACTAAAAGAGGGTTTTTGTTCCCTATGTGACTTCCATACATCATGAAAAACCTCTTTAAAAAACACATCATTTAAAAGTGTATTGTTAAAATGCCAAAAAGCACTCTTACACTTTACATTTTCAATAAACACAGAACAAAACAGCAGGCAGTGATCAGTGAAACCAACAGGACAGATACAACTATTTTTAAAAACACTCATTTGATGTTTAAAACCATAAAAACGGTCTAACCTAGCCATAGATAAAAGGTTATCTTTGACATGGCTCCAGGTGTACTGCCTCTGGTCCCCATGATGTGATCTCCACACATTGGCCATTTCATGTGTTTTCACCAGTTCCCTCAGCCTATTGGCAGAAGCAGGGTGAGGCTCCTGATGGTTCCTGTCTAGTCTGTGGTTTAATGTACAGTTAAAATCCCCCCCCAGAAATAAAAAACTATTTGGATCACAGGACCTAACCGTATCCGAAAGCACGTCAAAGACCCTGATCCTCTCTGCTCTCTGTGTTGGCACATACACGTTTATAAAAACGAAGTTCACGTTTTCAAACTGTACCTTTAATAAGAGGAAATGACCTTTCACCACCTCTTCTACCTCATAAGAGACAGGCACACAACCCCTAGAGAAAAGTACAGCCACCCCCCCACTGCTATTGGATTTGTGGCTAAAAAAAATGCAGCCATCCCACTCTTTTCTCCAATGGCTCTCAATGTCTACAGTGCTGTGAGTCTCCTGGACCATCAGCACGTCAAGTTTCTTTAAATTAAAAAGCTTGTATAAAGAGGCCTTTTTACATCATCCCTGGCCCCATTAATATTGAGAGTGCCAATTCTAAGGTGGGGCATTAAAAAGGATAAAAATAGGGTACAGTAAAAAAACACACACATAGCATAAAAGGGAAGAAACAAACTAAGAGTCAACATGACTGTTAGTAATTTGTGATTTCAGTTTAACAACCAGTTTCTTTAAACGATAAATTTCTTGATCAGTGAAAGTCTCATTCCCATCATTCAGTTTCATAAATTTTCGAGCTGATGCCACGAATAACTCCAGATCTGGAAAGTAATTTTCCACTTTCACAGCCCTGCTCCCCTTAGTCACCTGGAGAAACTTCCTAATCTTGGCAAAACAATAGGAGCCTTGCTCCTCCTGCGTCTGCATCAGTTCAGACTCAGCTCCACTTTCGTCAGAAGTGCTCTCATCCAGTAAATCTAAGACCCCAACCCTACTAGATTTAGCAGAGCTCTGCAAGTTTTCAGCACTTTTTCTTTTTTGTGCAGCTTTAAAAGGATCCTCTTCAACAAAACTACATTCCTGCATTTCTTTGTGAACTGCAACGTTTGTCATGCAGTGTTTGCTCTGTGTGTCCGCTACAGCCTCAAACCGCTCCTCCCCCGCCTGCAAAGTCTGTTCATTCACGTTCCTTCGTTTAACTGCACTCTTACTTACACCCTCCACCTCTTTACTCCGGGTGACAGGCTCGTCACAATGATCAGAGCTGCCGCCAGACAGAAATTCCCCACCATCACTATTTGGGGGGGCAACTACCGCGCCCGCAGTGGCCACCCCAGCAGAGGCGGCCGCGGCCGCCCCAGCACAAGCGGATGCGGACGCGGACGCCCCAGCACAAGCGGACGCGGATGCGGACGCGGACGCCCCCGCAGAAGTAGAAGCGGACGCGGTCGCAGTCGCGGCCGCGACCGCCCCAGCAGAAGCGGGCGCCGCAGCGGCATCCGCCGCACCACATGTAGCGCTTCCCTCCGGACCACCAGAAACAGCGGCGTCACCTTTCTTACCGCCAGTGCTCTTTGTGTTCGCCTTTTCAGGACATGACCTAATAAGATGGCCTTCTGCACCACATGCAAAACACCTCATGGTTTCAGAAGTTGCAAACACCAAGTAGCTAAAGCCGTCAATCCTGAAATTAAAAGACGCGTTCAGTTCAGCAGAGCTGTCTTTCAACACCATGAAACACTGCCTCCTGTGACATACAACATGCTTCAGCAGGGGGGACTTGCTACCCAGAGAGACCATTCTGATAGGGGAAACAACCTGGCCAAAACGGAACAACTCTCTTATCAGCTGATCATTTTTAACGAAAGGAGGAGCGTTTGAGATGGTGATCCTCCTAGACGGGTTAGCCAGCGTTAAAACGGGAGTAAAAGTGTCACTTATGACCACTCCCTGTGCCACCACCTGATCAGCTTTTTCAGTTGAATCCAGAAAGATCACAATTGCGCTGTTCATCCTCGATGCTGATTTTATACCGTCATGCCCAACCACCTGTCCTACAGCGAGGCTGGCCTCCTCCACAGAACAGGGAACTGTCGGGAGGATTCTCACGCCATGACGCCGGGTCAAGCGCTCAAACTCCACACCACCATCAATCACCGGCATGATGGCTGGCCGGGAAAAACAGGCAGCAGAAGCTACCGTTCCCCAACACACTCACACCAACACTCACACCCCAGCACACACACACTCAAACCACTATATTAAACACACACACCTCAAACACACACGATAGAGAAAAAGTTAGAAAAAACAAAGTTCAAAGTACTCACTCGACACCACTCCACACCCCTGCTCCCACAAACGCTCACGCATGCGCACGAGAGAGAGAGAGAGAGAGAGAGAGAGAGAGAGAGAGAGAGAGAGAGAGAGAGAGAGAGAGAGAGAGAGAGAGAGAGAGAGAGAGAGAGAGAGAGAGAGAGAGAGAGAGAGAGAGAGAGAGAGAGAGAGAGAGAGAGAGAGAGAGAGAGAGAGAGAGAGAGATTTTGATTTTTAAAAGATCTTTAATAAACACACTTGTCCATCAGTCAATACAATTTCTATATCATGCTATGTTACACAGAAAATTAATCCCCCAAAAAACGCCCAAAAAAAAGCTGTCCATCATGAACTGAACAGAGGACATTCTCCAGGGACCAGAGGGTCCTGAAACCTTCCACATCCCCATTCCCCATAAAAAACTGAAAGTCCAGCCTGATTCTGGCTTTAAGTAGCCTCACAAATAAAATTTTGACATCAACATCATTCTCAACATTTTCAAGTTTTCTTCTCCGGCTTACATAGATAGCCAACTTTGCCTGCCCTAAAACAAAGTTCAGTAGTTGACACTTCTGCTTAAAACGACGATTGTACATAAAACCACAAATGAAAACCTGCTTAGAGAAAACTTCCTTAAAAATATGAAAAAGTTTTGTGAGAAGTTCAAAGAGGCCACTCAGGCGCTGACATTCAATAAAACAATGAAAAACTGTCTCCCTAGAGGAACAAAAAACACACTGATCACTGACACACCTGTTAATCACAGAAACAAAAGCATTGACAGCTATAATACCATGCAGGACCCTCCACTGTAAGTCTCCATGCCTCTTAGGGAGAGGGGCTTTGTAAAGAGCCCTCCAGGCAGGCCGATGCCCTTTTCCTAGTTTAAAATAGGCTCTCCAAGGAGTGTCCACACAGGTGTTCAATCGGTCCTTGTTGAGTGCCATCACCACCAGTCTGTAGAGTGCCTTACCACTGGCTCCTCCAAAGTCCACACCAGTGGGAGCACAGAATGCCAGTAAGGAGCAAGGAGCGACGTCAAAGTCCATATAGAGCGTGAGAGAGGGAAAGGGGTCAGTGCTTTCTGGCTGCAGCGTGCCATTGCAAAAGTCCAAGAGTAGGGAGTGCTCAAGTCCATGAAGCTCCTGTTTCCAGTGTGCAAGAAGACCATCGATGAAACGATTCGACCTGACACCAAGATGAGCTGCTAAAGCTGAGGCGTTGTTGAGGCCAGGACCAGCCAGTTCCACCACTTGCTTCAGAGTGAGAATGTTCCTGGAACACAGCCTATCAAGGAAGGTCCTTCCAACTCCCGGCAGGACACCAAGGCGACCACCAAAAACCAGCGGCTCCTTCAACAACCAGTAGAGGGAATCGCATGGCCCTCTTTGTTTTTTAAAAAGAGTCCACACTGAAAAGAGACTGCGGTAAAAACTGGGTAAAGACAGTGCATTAGAGTTCTTAAAATCCATTAAAAACACAGGGAGGTCTAGCCCAAGCCCAAGGACTCTCTGTAAAATAACACAGGCCAAAGGCCTCCATACCAGGTCCTGGGGGCCCGTCAGCAGTCTCTGTATGAAAGTCAGTCTAAAAGCAGCACCTCTACTAGCTAAATGAATCACTCCTTGCCCCCCCTCCTCTTTGGGAAGAAATAACAGGGCTTGAGGAACCCAGTGGAGTCCACCCCCCCAAAAAAAGTCCACCAAAACAGAGTGAATTTTGGACAACAAACCAGCAGGGGGGTCCATGCACATGAGGCGGTGCCACAGGGATGAGGAAACAAGATTATTTAAAATGAGCACTCTTCCTCTAAAAGATATTCTTGGCATTAGCCACTTCCACTTGTTTAGTCTCCCGTTAATTTTCTCTATGACCCCATCCCAATTTTTTTGCTCAAACTGCTGATTTCCAATAAAGACACCAAGATACTTAAAACCTCCTTTTTTCCAAATCAACCCACCCGGCAGCGTAAGCTGATTTTCTAGTTTCTCCCCCACCATCAGAGCCTCGCTTTTTCCCCAGTTTATCTTTGCAGAGGAAAGTTGGCCAAAAAGATTGACACTCCTAACCAGAACGTCAATGTCACTCTGCTTGTTTAGCAGAATGACTACATCATCTGCATAGGCCGACAGCTTGAACGTGGTGTCACAGCCAGGAAAAGTAACTCCTGATAGATCCCTTCTCAGGCAGTGAAGCAAAGGCTCTATGGCGAGGGAGTACAGCATCCCTGAGAGAGGGCAGCCCTGCCGAACCCCCCTCTGGACTTTTAAAGGGGCAGACAGGCCCCCATTTATCTTCAGCACACTCTCAATGTCACTGTACAAGACCCGTATCCTGGCTATGAAGCCTGGGCTGAACCCAAAAGCTGTTAAAACTGTCCATAAATATTGGTGTTCAACCCGATCAAACGCCTTTTCCTGGTCAATTGAAATCAAACCAGTTTCTACCGCCAATGAACCAGAGACCTCCAAAATATCCCGAATTAAAGTGACGTTGTCACTAATCAGCCTGCCAGGCACACAGTAAGTCTGGTCTACATGAATGAGCTCGCTCATCACCTTTCTCAGTCTTCGGGCCAGAGCTTTTGAGAGAATCTTGTAGTCTGTGCAGAGCAGAGAGACTGGCCTCCAGTTCTTTAGGCTCTGGAGGTCCCCCTTTTTCGGCAACAGTGTGATGATGGCCCTCCTGCAGGTCGTGGGTAGGGTCCCCCTTTCCAAGCTATCTTGGAGAACCTCCAGCAGGTCTGGACCAAGCAGGGGCCAGAATTCCTTAAAAAAGTCCACAGAGAGACCATCTATGCCTGGTGATTTTCCATTCTGGAGGCTCATTAGCGCCGTATGCAGCTCAGACAGAGACAGTGGAGCATCCAAGCCGGCAACAAGGTCCTCTGAGAGCACTGGAAGACCATCAAGGAAAACCTGGCCCAGTGACGTGTCCTCCCTCCACTCTGCTCTAAACAATTCACTGTAAAAGCTAGCAGCGTGTTTCCTGATCTCTGCTGCTGTGGAGATTGTTCTCCCGTCATCGCCCAACAAGGAGTGAATGAGCTTTCTCTGTCCATTTTTCCCCTCCAGTCCAAAAAACCCTCCAGTCCAAAAAAGTACTGGGAGGGCGAGTCCATCAGAGCTACATCCATGTAGCGTGAGCGGACCAGAGCACCCTGTGCGGTGACCCCTAGCAAGCTAGCCAAGGCTGACCTTTTTGACTTGAGAGCCTCTAAGTGCTCCTGTTTTCCTGTAGAACTGAGCAACTCCTCTAGTTCTACCACCTCAGTCTCCAGAACTTTCAAGGATTGGGTCAAGCTACGAGTGACATTTTGAGTGTACTGTTGGCAGAGTTGTTTTATCTGGGCCTTACCAAAATCCCACCACAATTGGAGAGAACTAAAAGAGGGTTTTTGTTCCCTGTGTGACTTCCATACATCATGAAAAACTCCCTTAAAAAACACATCATTTAAAAGTGTATTATTAAAATGCCAAAAAGCACTCTTACACTTTACATTTTCAATGAAAACAGAACAAATCAGCAGGCAGTGATCAGTGAAACCAACAGGACAGATACAACTATTTTTAAAAACACTCATTTGGTGTTTAAAACCATAGAAACGGTCTAACCTAGCCATAGATAAGAGGTTATCTTTAGCATGGCTCCAGGTGTACTGCCTCTGGTCCCCATGATGTGATCTCCACACATCGGCCATTTCATGCGCCTTCACTAGTTCCCTCAGCCTATTGGCAGAAGCAGGGTGAGGTTCCTGATGGTTCCTGTCCAGTCTGTGGTTTAATGTACAGTTAAAATCACCCCCCAGAAATAAAAAACTATTTGGATTACAGGATCTAACCGTATCTGATAGCATATTAAAGACCCTGATCCTTTCTGCTCTCTGGGTTGGCACATACACGTTTATAAGAACCAAGTTTACGTTTTCAAGCTGTACCTTTAGCAAGAGTACATGTCCTTTCACCACCTCTTCTACCTCATAAGAGACAGGCACACAACCCCGAGAGAAAAGTACAGCCACCCCTCCACTATTATTGGATTTGTGGCTAAAAAAAATGCAGCCATCCCACTCTTTTCTCCACTGGCACTCAATGTCTACAGTGCTGTGAGTCTCCTGGACCATCAGCACGTCAAGTGCCTTTAAATTAAAAAGCTTGTATAAAGAGGCCCTTTTTACATCATCCCTGGCCCCGTTTATATTAAGAGTGCCAATTCTAAGGTGGGGCATTAAAAAGGATAAAAATAAGGTACAGTCAAAAAACACACACATAGCATAAAAGGGAAGAAACAAACTAAGAGTCAACATGACTGTTAGTAATTTGTGATTTCAGTTTGACAACCAGTTTCTTTAAACGAAAAATTTCCTGATCAGTAAAAGTCTCATTCCCATCATTCGGTTTCATCAGCTTGCGAGCTGATGCCACAAATAACTCCAGATCTGGAAAGTAATTTTCCACTTTCACAGCTCTGCTCCCCTTAGTCACCTGGAGAAATTGTCTAATTTTAGCAAAACAATAGGAGCTTTGCTCCTCCTGCGTCTGCGTCTGCATCAGTTCAGACTCATCTCCACTTTCGTCAGAAGCGCTCTCATTCAGTAAATCTAAATTCCCAACCCTACTAGATTTAGCAGAGCTCTGCAAGTTTTCCGCACTTTTCCTTTTTTGTGCAGCTTTAAAAGGATCCTCTTCAACAAAACTACATTCCTGCATTTCTTCATGAAACGCAACGTTTGTCATGCAGTGTTTGCTCTGTGTGTCCGCTACAGCTTCAAACCGCTCCTCCCCCGCCTGCAAAGTCTGTTCATTCACGTTCCTTCGTTTAACTGCACTTTTACTTACACCCTCCACCTGTTTACCCCGGGCGACAGGCTCGTCACAATGATCAGAGCTGCCGCCAGACAGAAATTCCCCACCATCACTGTTTGGGGGGACAACTACCGCGCCCGCCGCGGCCACCCCAGCAGAGGCGGCCGCCCCAGCACAAGCGGACGCGGACGCGGACGCCCCCGCAGAAGTAGAAGTGGACGCGGCCGCGGACGCGGATGCGGCCGCAGTCGCGGCCACGACCGCCCCAGCAGAAGCGGGCGCCGCAGCGGCATCCGCCGCACCACATGTAGCGCTACCCTCCGGACCACCAGAAACAGCGGCGTCACCTTTCTTACCGCCAGTGCTCTTTGTGTTCGCCTTTTCAGGACATGACCTAATAAGATGGCCTTCTGCGCCACACGCAAAACACTTCATGGTTTCAGATGTTGCAAACACCAAGTAGCTAAAGCCATCAATCCTGAAATTAAAAGACGCGTTCAATTCAGCAGAGCTGTCTTTCAACACCATGAAACACTGCCTCCTATGACATACAACATGCTTCAGCAGGGGTGATTTACTACCCAGAGAGACCATTCTGATAGGGGACACAACCTGGCCAAAACGGGACAACTCTCTAATCAGCTGATCATTTTTAACGAAAGGAGGAGCGTTTGAGATGGTGATCCTCCTAGACGGATTCGCCAGCGGTAAAACGGGAGTAAAAGTGTCACCTATGACCACTCCCTGTGCCACCACCTGATCAGCTTTCTCAGTCGAATCCAGAAAGATCACAATTGCGCTGTTCATCCTCGATGCTGATTTTATGCTGCCATGCCCAACCACCTGTCCTACAGCGAGGCTGGCCTCCTCCACAGAACAGGGAACTGTCGGGAGGATTCTCACACCATGACGCCGGGTTAAGCGCTCAAACTCCACACCACCATCAATCACCGGCATGATGCCGGCTGGGAAAAACCGGCAGCAGAAGCTACCGTTCCCCAACACACTCACTCCAACACTCACACCCCAGCACACACACACTCAACCCACTATATTAAACACACACACCTCAAACACACAAGATAGAGAAAAAGTTAGAAAATACAAAGTTTAAAGTACTCACTCGACACCACTCCACACCCCTGCTCCCACAAACGCCCACGCATGCGCACGAGAGAGAGAGAGAGAGAGAGAGAGCGAGAGAGAGAGAGCGAGAGAGAGAGAGTTTGAGTTTTAAAAAATCCCTTTATTGCACAATTCAAAAATGTAAGATCACCAATATCATTCCACCAAGTGTCTCACATCTCAAAAGTGCAACCATAACTCATCCCCCTCTCCCACAGAACACAAAATATTCCCTACAGTCCATCTATTGGTGAATACCTCCAAATTGTCCACCATTTTATAGTAAGAGTACTCCACCTGGAGTCTGACTTTTAACAAGGCCTTGAAAACAAACACAGGATCCACATTGCCAGTGTTAGTAGTCCGATTTTTTCTCGTCAGCCAGAAGGCAAGTTTAGCAATACCAGATAGGAAGTTCATCAAAGTGTGCACAGACTTCTTTGCCACTTTATACTTTGGCCCGTAAATAAACAAATCAAAAGAGAAACATTCACCCAAATCATGAAACCACACTTTCAGAAGATCAGAAAGGCCAGATAAATGAAAACATTGAGCAAACAAATGTTCCAGGGTCTCAACTTGGGAACAAAACAAACATTCCTCCCCCACATTAGGATCCAGGTGTGTTCTGTATTTATTCGTAGCTATTGCCCCATGCACAATCCTCCACTGGAGATCTGCCGGCCGTTTCTCAATAGGGAGCTTGTACATGAACCGCCAGCTGCCTTTCGGGGAGAATACCGGCCCCCAAAACCCCACCCACTTTGACTCTTTCACGTCCGTCAGCGAGCGCAGATTCAGAACTTTCACACAGATGTGATACACCGTCTTCGTCCCCACAAACTGGAACTTGCCCAGACAAGGATTTCTGAAGGACAGCAGGTGATCCTCTCCCTCCTGCCACTCTCCCACAGCTGGACTTATGGAAAGGGCAGGAAAGTTGGACACAGTGCCCTCATCCCATTGAGTGGAAAGAGTCCGGTTTTCCGCAAATGCTGTAAGCGGTCGTGGCAGGGCAGCACACACTTCCTTCACCACCCTATGCACCAGTCTGACAGATGTAATGTTGGCACTCCGCCCCAGCGTTTCTATCGACGTGGTTGACATCTTCATAAGATGGCCAAGCTTGGTACAGCCTGCCTCTCTTAAACAAGTTTGCAGACTAACAGATTGCAGCACTTGAGTGTCCATGAATTGATTGAAAAACAGTGGCTCCTCGAACAGCCACATGCCTGGCGTCTCCTCAGGAATGCGGGCTACGGTGAAGACTTGCCATGCATGTAAGACAGATGTGTAAAAAGCAGAAAGTCCAGTAAGGTCCACCTCCCCGGACTTCACGAGGAAAAGCTGCTTATCATAGCCCAAGCGGCCAACTCTCCTCAGGAGCAGTTTTGCAGTGTCCATCTAGCAGGGGCCACATCCGTAAAGGAGCCGTTGTGCAGTCCGAAGCCTAAAACAGGCGATCTTGGACTGTATGTCCACCAGGCCCTGTCCTCCCTTGGCAACAGGCAGGTAGAGAACAGCCGCACGGACCCAATGTCAACCAGACCAAAAGAAATCCACGATGATCTTCTGAACCTCCTCAACCAGACTCCTGGGCGGTGTCAAAGCAGTAAGCCTATGCCAAAGAGCCGAAGCGACCAGATTATTGGCGACCAGAACCCTTCCCCTATATGACAGCTGTGGTAGCAACCATTTCCATTTAGAAAAGCGAGCACACACCTTCTCTTTAATTCCCTCCCAGTTCTTGCGCTCAAAGTCCTCAGAACCCAAAAATACCCCCAACACTTTGAGACCGGCTTTCCCCCACAGAAGACCTCCAGGAAGCTGAGGAATGTACTGATGTGAACACTGGCCCACCAATAGACCCTCACTCTTGGCCCAGTTTACCCGTGCAGAAGATGCTTTCTCATAAATAGGTAAAGTGTCCACCAGACGCTGTACATCCCTGTGGGATGTGATGAAAATGTTGACGTCATCCGCATAAGCAGACAAGACGATTGGACGACAACTGCTGGAGGGCCCCGGCAGAATCAAACCACCCAGCTGAGTGTGCAACCTGCACAGTAAAGGCTCAATAGCCAAGCTATACAGTTGACCTGAGATTGGACAACCCTGCCTTATTCCCCGACGTACAGGGATTGGCCGACTCAACCCTGCCCCCATCTTTACCAAACACTCAGCTCCAGTATATAGCAGATTGACCCACCTCAAAAACATATTGCCAAAACCAAACACCTTCAGTGTGGAAAACAAATAAGAATGGTCAACCCTATCAAAAGCCTTTTCTTGGTCCAAAGACATAATACCGAACTCTAAATCATAACATTTACTGAGATGAAGAACGTCACGTATGAGAAAAATATTGTCCATAATGGTTCGGTCAGGAATACAATATGTTTGATCTCTATCTATGATGAAACCCAATACATTTTTCAGTCTATTTGACAGGGCTTTAGAAAGCACCTTGTAGTCCGTGCAAAGAAGAGCCACAGGCCTCCAGTTTTTAAGCAAGGCCAAGTCCCCTTCCTTAGGCAGCAGAGATAGTACTGCACGCCGGCAGGAGACAGGTAAAGTTCCATTTCTGTAACAGGCAAATAGACTGTCATAAAAGTCTGATCCAATAATATCCCAAAAATGCTTAAAAAAGTCGGAAGAAAGACCGTCAAGTCCAGGTGCACGTCCCAGAGCCATTTGATTAACTGCTACAGTTAACTCATCCAAAGTCAGTTCACAGTCCAGAGCAGCCCTGTCCTCTGGGCTGAGCATGGGAAGACCTTCAAGGAGTTGGTTTTGAGATTCTTTGCAACATGGTTCTGCACCAAACAGGGCCCCGTAAAAATCCACTGCATGGCACCGCATCTCAGATGGATTTGTAGTCATTTGACCATCTGGGAGTTTTAAGTAAGTCATCAACTTCTTTTTTGCAGCAGACTTCTCCAGATTGAAGAAAAAAGATGTTGGGGCATCCATGTCCTGCAGGCGAGTAAACCGTGACCTAACAAGTGCCCCCTTTACTCTTTCCTGCAGGAAAGAGCTCAGGGCTGATCTCTTCTCCTGCAACAAAGGACCTGCGGTAGAATCCTGATCCCTAACCAAACTGTCCTCCAGCCTCTTGACAGTGTCCTCAAGTTCACCGACTTTGGTTTTGATGATGGCAGTCGAGTTCGCAGTATACTGTTGACAAAAAATGTGAATTTGCACCTTGCCAACTTCCCACCACTGTTCCAGGGAACTAAAACGAGGCTTTGTGGTCCTCCAGTGTTCCCAGAAACACGAGAGAGAGAGGTTTTTGAGGTTTAAAAAAATGCCTTTATTGTACAGTTCAAAAATGTAAGATCACCATGATACCATCATTCCACCAAGTGTCTCACATTTCAAAAGTGCAAACATAACTCATCCCCCTCTCCCACAGAACACAAAATATTCCCTACAGTCCATCTATTGGTGAATACCTCCAAATTGTCCACCATTTTATAGTAAGAATACTCCACCTGGAGTCTGACTTTTAATGAGAGATAGATAGAGTGATTTTTGATTTTTCAACACACCTTTATTGTCACAAGTTCAACAGAAAAACACAACAATTAAAACAACTAAAAGAAGCAATGGAAAAGTAAAATGACTCACTGACAAGAAATCAAAGACGTAAGTAACCAAACCAGGAAAACAAAAAAAAACTTGCTTCTTACATCAGGACCATACCATAGGTAATTTTCCCCTCCTTAACACAACACAGGATGTGCTTAAAGCACCACATAGCCTCAAAAGTTTCAACATTTTGCATCAGATGATAGTAATTGTAATCAATCACTATTCGAGCCTTGATCATGTCTACCAGCATGTCTTTTACATTACAATCCAGCATTTGTTCAATTTTTCTTTTCCTACTAACATAAATAGCCATTTTAGCCTGACCCAGGATGAAATTTAAAAGTTCACTCTTTTTCTTAGTCTTCTGTCTATATGGAAAGCCCAAGATAAAAATCTGCAGGGAAAAGACTTCTCCAAACAGATAAAACAGCTTCCCCAAAAAAACAAACAACAATTGCAGTCTGTTACAGTCCAGAAAACAATGGAACACAGTTTCTTTCTGAGGACAAAATGGACAAACCTCAACAACATTTGGGTTTAAAAGAGAGATAAAAGCATTTACAGCTACAGCACCATGTAAAACTCGCCATTGTAGGTCTCCAACCTTCTTAGTTAATGGTGGTTTATAGAGTGCTCTCCAGGCAGGCCTCACCTCTGGACCCAGACCCAAGTGTTTCCTCCATGGTGTATCAGCTCGACCTTTTAACTTATTCACATTTAGAATTTTCACCAAAAGTCCATACATTTTTTTACCAGGAGAGTCACAAATGTTAATGTGTTCAGAGTTTAAAAACACACCAGTGCCATCTTTAAAATCAGGAGATAAAACACTAAAAGGAAAAGGTTCATCAGCAGTTTGCACAGAGTTTTCGCAGTGTAAAACAGTAGCAGAGTGTTCTTCTGCAGACAGGCAGTCTCTCCAATCTTTCAACAAGTTCATTATAACTCTGACTGAAGAAACGCCAAGAGCCGAGCACAGGGCAACAGCATTGTCCAAGTTAGGACCACATAAATTCACCAAATGTCCCAGCGTTGTAACCTTTGCAGAAATGAACTTTTTTAAAACAGAAGGTCCTAAAACATTGCCCACATCAAAACGGGTCCCGAACACAAGTGGTTCCTTTAAAAGCCAGAAAGGCGACAAGGAAGCCTGGGGAGAGTTCTTTTTAAAAAGTCCCCAGATTTTAAAAGCACTTTGGTAAAACTGGGGAAGTTCTGGGAGTTTTTGGCCCCTTAAATCCATTAAAAGCAGCGACTCCTCTAGTCCAAGCCCTCCACAGCGAGCCAGGACAGCCCTGGCAATAGGTCTCCACACAAGGTCAAGGGGGCCACTCAGCAGTCGCTGAATGAACTGCAGGCGAAAGACAGCCCCCCTGCTGGCCAGATGGATGAGCCCTTGACCACCTTCTTCCCTCGGTAAAAACAGGATGCTCTGTGGAACCCAGTGAAGACGGTCCCAGAAAAAGTCCACGACTATAGATTGCGCTCTGGCCAGCAAATTGGGTGGAGGGTCCAGACAAGACAGTCGATGCCACAGCATTGAAGCAATCAAGTTGTTGATAATTAAAACACGACCTCTGAAGGACAAGTTTGGCAGAATCCATTTCCATTTTTTTAGTCTTCCTTCAGTTTTTTCTAAAAAACACTCCCAATTTTTCTCAGTAAAAGTCTGATTTCCTAAAAACACACCAAGATATTTAAAACCACCTTGTGTCCACGAAAGGCCACCAGGTAGGGCAATTTTTTGTGGTCTCCCCCCCACCACAACAGCTTCACTCTTACCCCAATTCACTCTCGCTGAGGAGCACTCACCAAAAAGATTAACAGTTCTTAAAAGGTAGTCTACATCATTTTGATTTCTTGTAAAAACAACAACATCATCAGCATAGGCAGACACTTTAAAAACAGAGTCAGAGTTGGGGATTTTAAAACCAGTGAGGCCTTGCCTTAGGTTACAAAGGAGGGGCTCGATGGCAAGAGAGTACAGCATACCTGAGAGGGGGCAGCCCTGTCGGACACCCCTCTCAACTTTGAAAGGAGCACTCAAACCACCATTAATCTTAAGAATACTCTCACTGTCTCTATACAAAGCCTGGATCTTGGCGATGAACCCTGAGCTGAAACCAAAGGCCTCTAGTGTCTGCCACAGGTATGGATGTTCAACTCGGTCAAACGCCTTTTCTTGGTCTATTGAAATAAGACCAAGTTCCTTGACCAATGAGCTGGAGAGGTCCAAAACACCACGAATTAAAAAAATGTTGTCTGTAACCAACCTACCAGGTACACAGTAGGTCTGGTCTACATGTATGACCTGCTCCATCACCTTCCTCAGCCTGGTAGCCAACACTTTGGAGAGAATTTTGTAGTCAGTACAGAGGAGGGCCACCGGATGCCAGTTTTTAATGTCTTTCAAGTCGCCTTTCTTGGGAAGGAGGGTGAGGACTGCTCTCCTACAACTTAGGGGCAGGTGACCCTTCTGCAGACTTGTCAGACAGTACTTCCAGCAAGTCCTCACAGATCTCAGACCAGAATGCCTTGTAGAACTCCGATGGTAGACCATCTATCCCTGGGGCTTTTCCACACTGAAGAGACTGGACAGCTACTGCTAGTTCCCGCAGAGTGATCCCACTCTCCAGCTCCGCATTCATGCTAGCCATCACTTTTGGCAAGTCCGTCAAAAAGTGACTCAGCACATGTGGATTCTCAACAAATTTTTTCTTAAAAAGATCTTTGTAGAAAGCAGCTGCAAAGCGACGGATCTCCGCAGACTCATGGATTAGCCGCCCGTCCTCAGAGCTGAGAGAGTGGATCATCCTCCTCTGACCATTCTTCCTCTCCAAACCAAAGAAAAAATGAGATGGAGCGTCCATTAGTGCGATGTTCTGGAACCTACTGCGTACTACAGCGCCCCTGGCGGCCACACCTAGTAGGTCAGATAAAACAGACTTTTTGCCATTGAGGGCCTCAAAATGTCCTCTTTCTCCTGTGGAGCCTGCCAAAGACTGCAGCTCCACTACTTCTCTCTCCAGGTCCCTGACAGACCTGGCCAAGTCTCCAGAGACATTGCGAGTATACTGTAGGCACAGATTCTTTATTTGGCTCTTCCCTACATCCCACCACTGCTGCAAAGAACTAAAACTTGATTTTGTTAATTTAAAATTACTCCAAAAAAACATAAAAGCAGTTTTAAAACTGTTATCCAATAAAAGTGATGTGTTAAAATGCCAGTAGGCACTACTGCACTTTATATTCTTGATAAAAACACAACACTGAACCAGAGAGTGATCTGTAAAGCCAACAGGGACTATAAAAGCACTTTTAAAAATGCTAAAATGGTGCTTAAAACTGTAAACCCTATCCAGTCTAGCTAAGGACAGAATATCGTCCTTTCTATGGCTCCACGTGTACTGTCTAGCCTTGCCATGAAAATTCCTCCACACATCACACAGATCATGAGCTTCTATGAGACCTTTTAAACTTTTCTTGGATGCAGCATGTGGCTCTGGGTGATTCCTATCCATAAGAGGATTTTCTGTGCAATTAAAATCACCTCCCACAAATAAAAAGTCATCATTACTGCAACTTTTGATCGTGTCATCTAAAATATTTAAAAAGGCCAATCTTTCTGTGCCTACGGTTGGTGCATACACATTTATAAAAACAACTTTCACATTCTCAAAAACAGCTCGAACTTTTAAAATGTGGCCTGCAATTATCTCATCAATGTCATAAGAAAGTGGAATAAAATCTCGAGAAAATAAAATACCCACTCCACCACTACTGCTGCTTTTATGACTAAGAATAATTTCACCTCGAAATTCCCTCCTCCAGTCAGCAGCATTGTCCTCAGAACTATGAGTCTCCTGAACAAACAGAACATTAATTTTCTTGCATTCTGCAAGAGTAGAAACACACGCTCGCTTGGACATTTCTTTTGCTCCATTGATGTTGAGTGTGCCAAAATTAAAACTGCACATGCATATAAAAGGGTAAAACCAATACAAAAACAGAAAAGAAAGAATGAGCGATAAAAGACTAATCATCCTGGGCAATTTGGTTCTTAACTTTTAGCACAAGCTTTTTTAGTCTGTAGACCTCCTGATCAGTAAAACTTTCCTGCTCAAGCTCTCCCCTATTTTTCATGTAGGCCCGAGCAGAGTCAACAAAACGTTTTAGATCGGGGAAGAAGCTTTCAACTTTAACCATTCTGGATCCCTTAGTGTCCTGCAAAAACTTCTGTATTTTTGTGAAGGGGTAACCGCCTCCACTGGCCACATCATCACTGCTTTCACCATCACTCTCTATCTCAGACCCAGCATAAGAATCTGGCTGAGATAGAGAAACCTCAGAACTGTCTTTGACAACCCTTTTTACTTTGCTCCTCTGCTGTTTGGTTTCCAAATTCTTCCGCTTGATTGAGATTTTGCATAATTCTTCACCTATTTCGATGTCATCCTCATCCTCCAACACTGACTCAGCCACCCTGGTAGCTGTCTCTTCCTGTCTTTCGCTCACCCTGTGCTGTGCTTTTATATTCATTTTTCTAGTCCCACCATCTACCTGGGCCTCATTTGGCTCATCTGTCTGATCCTCAGCGTGATCCTTCTCGGTAATCTCACCCTTGCCCGCAATGTTGGTCTGTGCAGCAGCCCTGCGATGTGCTTTAACTTTTGCTGCTGTTTCATTTATGATCGACAGGCTGGCTGCGGAGGGCAGCAAAGCCGCCCCGCCGCCAGACAGCCTCGCGGCCTCGGCCGAAGCCCCGCTGCCAGACGGCCCCGCGGCCTCGGAGGCCCCGCGGCCGCGGCCTTGGCCGAAGCGCCCGACGGCGCAGTAGCGCCGTCAGCCTCGGAGAGCAGCAAAGCCGCTCCGCCGCCAGACGGCCCCAAGGCCACACTAGCGGCCTCCCCCAAGTGATCACCCCCCACTCCCTGAGGGCATGATCGAATCAAGTGTCCCTCCATTCCGCAGCCGAAACACTTCATATTATCGGAGGTGACGTGGATGGTGTAATCAAAGCCGTCAATCCGGTATTTAAATACGAGGTTGAGGCTTTCCTCGCTATTCTTTAAAATCATGAGCACCTGTCGCCTAAAAGATATGACATGCTTTAAACGCGGGGACTTACAACCGAGAGGGATGTGCTTAATCGGGGACAAAAGCTGCCCGTGTCTCGACAGCTCCTTCTCCAACAGCTCATTCTTTAAAAATGGTGGGACATTTGAGATCGTAATTCTCTTCGCGGGATTCACCAGAGACAGAACAGGAACCAGTGTGTCTTTAATCACAACCCCGCTCTCCACTACCTGGTTAACTTTTTCAATACTATCGAGGAAGATCACCACGGCACTATTCATTCTAGAAGCTGATCTAACGCTTTCATAACCGACCAGCTCCCCCACAGCCAGACTACACTCCTCCACTGAGCAGCTGACAGCCGGTGTCAGTTTGACAGCATGCCGGCGTGTCAGCTTCTCAAACCCGGAGCCTTGCTCCAAAACCATGCTGACCAGCAGAGCTGGCAGCAGAAACCCCCCTCCCAGAACGCCTACCCCACCCCAGCTACAGAAAACAACAAAAATTAAGATTATTTAACAAAAAAACACCTTAAACACAAAAAGATAGAGAAAAGTTTGTGATAATTCACTCACGCTGTCACACGCTCTCAGCTCACACTCACGACCACACCCACTCAGAGAGAGAGAGAGAGAGAGAGCGAGAGAGAGAGCGCGAGACTGGTGAAGGGATCGGCGCCATACATGGATGCCCAATAAAGTATACAAGATACAAATACAAAAAAATAATAATGTTTGATGTTTTGTACTTATAATATTGCTAAAATATAAAAGGATGCACTACAATGGGTCTCAAATATTTGTAAACGTGTCCTGTTATAGTACTGCATGACTTTATTGACAATATACTATAAACTAGATAGATAGATAGATAGATAGATGTACTTTATTGATTCCAAACTGGGAAATTACAGTGTAACAGCAGCATGACAGTTGACAGCCAAACAACAGAAACACACACGACAGACAAAGGGATTACCCATGGAAAGTAAAAAAGAAACTAACACGACTATAGAACCTATATACATCATAGCTTAATATATGATGACCCGTATAAACACATGAATCATCCCATTGCACAAAGAAGGACTATCAGGAGCAGAGTGAAAATGTGAGGTACCAGTTAGTCTGTAAGGTGCAGTGTGGCAGCATAGCTATGACCAGAATACAACATCATAGTGAGTTATTGTACAGTGAAATTGCATGTGGCAGGAAAGATTTCCTGTACCTGGTCGTTCGACAACGAAGCTGTAGTAGTCTACTGGAGAAAGTGCTTCGCTGCCTATCTAGTGTGTGGTGGAGGGGGTGATCAGGATTGTTCATGATGGATCGCAGTTTATTTAGTGTTCTCCTCTCCACCACTGTCTCAAAGGTCTCTGGTCTGAGACCAATTACAGAGCCAGCCCTCTTGATAATCTTGTCAAGTCTGTTGGTATCTCTGGCCCTGATACTGCTACCCCAACAGACCGCAGCAAAGAAGATGGCGCTGGCGACAACAGTCTGGTAGAAAAGCTCCAGCATCCTGCTGCACATGTTGAAGGATCTCAGTTTTCTCAGGAAATAGAGTCTGCTCATCCCCTTCTTGTGCGCAGCATCGGTGTTGGATCTTCAGTCCAACTACACATATAAACTACTGTATATTATAATGGTGACTGAACAACTCCCATTCCCCAAAGTGCAACATACAACATTTATGAATATAACTCATAAAAGATCACACAAATAAGTGATCTGACAACAAAATAAACAAGCAGTTCTTAAACAGTGGCTAATATTGGATGTCCCATTCATTTTCATTTATTCTGTAATTAATATTCAAACAATCAATCTCTTGTATCCGCGATCTTGTTCTTTCGGTCATTACCCATAGCTCGTGACCATAGGTGAGAGTAGGAACGTAGATTGACTGGTAAATCAATGTGGAGGCTGCTCCTTCACATTGAAAGGAGTCAGTTGAGGTGGTGTGGGCATCTGATTAGGATGCCTCCCACTTGAGGTGTTTCGGGCACGTCCCACTGGGAGGAGACCCCGGGACAGACCCAGGACTCGGTGGAGAGACTACGTCTCCCAGCTGGTCTGGGAACGCCTTGGTATCTTCTCTGAAGAGCTGGAGCAGGTGGCTGGGGAGAGGGAAGTCTGGGCTTCTCTGCTTGAACTGCTGCCTCCGCGACCCGGACCTCTGAAAAAGCGGTAGAAGATGGATGGATGGATGGATGGATGGATGGACAGTCAATCTCAGTTCAGTCCCTTTCATATTTGTCAAAGTCTAACATGTGTGATTTCCTACATATAGGCTACACCTCTGTATTCCATTTTCAAACACAGCCTACGTTTGGGCCTGCAAAGCCTGATTGGGCTACCTGTTTCAGACAGGAGTACCGGTACTTGCTTTCTACGGGCATGCACTGGTTTATTGTTAAGAGAGAAGATGTTGGAGGATGTTAGTATGCTAGTGACTTGGCTTCAGCACACTTTGCTTATTTTTTCTTGGCATTTTCAGATGAAATAAAGTGTCAGTCATCAGCTTGTCTATTTTTTTAACAGATGTGAAATATCTTGCGGATGTTTGAGAGGGTAGGACTTCCAGGTCACGGAGGGATGATTTCTTTTCAAACAGCGCCTGATTGTGGAAATTAAGATATTCAACACAATATTACGGGCAGTGGTGGCCTAATGGTTAGGGATGTGGACTGGTGTGGGAATGACTCTAAATCTAAATCTAAATCCCCGGACTGGCAGGATCAGATCTGGGTGCGACAGAAAATTTAGAAGTGTTTGCCCCAGCTTCCTTAACCCCACTGTGGTGCCCTTGAGCAAGGCCCTTAACCCCGACTGCTCCAGTGGAGCTGTTCAGTGGCCACAGGTTAGTCTGTGGTTGTACTGGGCAGCTTCCAGGTATGAATGTGAGTGTGAACAGGGCGTCCTTGAGAAAGAGAGGTTTCCTTTCAATGGAACTCCCCTGTATGAAATTGCTCGGTCAAAACTGTGGTATAAATGTTCATATCTGCAAACTTCCTCAGTTAAACTCCTTTATTCAGTCCATTGTTTAATCAACTGACTTTGGAAGTGACACTGCAGAGAATGAGCTTAGAAGAAGCAGCAGGAAATGTGTATAGGAGGAGATGAAGTGGACCAATTACAGCTGTTGCTGTGTGCATCACATTTCTGGTGAGGTGCATTTCAGGTTAAAAAGTATTTTATAGTTTAGGTTATGGCATAGAGTTCATGGCTACGGCAGAGCTACAACGTTGTTTTGGCATTGCTTTAATTGCGAAATAGTTCCTATTTATTCAAGTTAAGTGGTAACCTTTTCGAAACTACACTATAAAAACCTGTGTGTGCTGTGTATTATATTCAGTATGCAGACAAATAATTAGATTCAGAATGAAATAATACATTCAAGGCCATCCTGTGTACACTAAGCTCCTTTATTTATTGAAAATTAAATCTCTGAAAGTTGTTTTATTTTGATGCTGATAGTACATAAAGCAGTTAGGTCTGTGAACCTTTGTTTTGTGCACATCCCACTGTCTGTGTTTCTGTTGCCTGAAACAGATGATGACTATAGGTTTGCCATCTGCAACTGTCCCAATCCCTCTTCTTGATTGCATTGAGCCCCAAATGACCAGATGTTTCATCACTATTATGGCATTAGTGCTGAGCTCAATAGGCAGATGTGTGTCTCTCTTCACTGATTGTTGTGATGATAGAGTATAGTCTGATTACCTTCTCTTGATTAGGCCAATGGGCTGCTAATCCTCCCATAGCCACCACGGATCCTGTGTGACAGCCTGACCCTGCACCTCTGAAAATGGGCACAAGCGTACACAACACGAACATGCAGTCAAAGTTGCAAATACAGTAATAAGATTGTGATTACCACACAGAATACATACCATATAAGTGGGTCCATTTAAAGCACTTTTACCTGCACATACACAGGCATACACAGAAGTAGACAGGGTTCTTATGTCAGGGTTTATAACGTGAGCTTGGCCGCTCATCCCAAATGTCATGTTTATCTGATCCGTATTAAAGACTCTGTGACAATGGAACAGATGGGGCCGTCTTTTGTGCTGCAAGTGCTCATAGGACACACACACACACACACACACATATACCCATGCAGGCTCCCTCCTCTCCCTCTTCCCCTCAGTGGGCCATGTGAGTAGGGTTGAGGTTGTGTGATTGTGTTTATCCAAGCAGAGTGATTGTGCTCTACAGGGGAGCCAGCCTGCTCTCACCACGCCAGACGGTCAACATAACGCACACACATATGTAGACGGACACACACGCAGCCGCTGTAACAGCCGATTTTTTTTTTTTTTGTTTGACTGTCCCTTGCTGGTTTTGCTGTCCTAAGAGATCAGCTGAGATCACATGCATCCATCATATTTACACTTTTACACTGTATTTTAATGCTTTGGCTGTTGTTACTGTGTTGGGCAGCCCAGTTCTGCATGATTTCACACATGAATTCTTTTTTGTCCTTACAGTATTTGGCACTTGGAGGACCTGTGTTGTGTGGGTTTTATAGCTCCAAAATCATAACCAGATGTGGCAGTCATATTTAAAGATAATCAGCTTAAAACGTTAAATATTTTCAGTTTTTATAACTGTCTTTTAGCAATCATGTTGCATTTATACAGTAGCTGAACTTTATTTTTATGTGATATTAATATCCTGTATACACCTGCTCAGTCATTCCCCTTCAGCTCCACACATCACATATCCTTAATGCGGTCATCTTAAACACACAGCTTTGACTGTGAGCACAGCTGTTCTCATCTTGTTGCAGCCAATCAGCTGAAAGATGATGAAATTGAGTTAAACTGTGTTGTTTAAGACAGGGGATAAGCAGTAGACTAGTATGAGATAAGGATTGTTTTTGCAAGCTATTCTGGTAGTCCAATGAAGACATAAAAATGGGAATTAGGATACAGTATATAGTACCTTGTACCACCTTTTTATTGTAATTTTACCTTCTGTTGTGCAAACCAAAGCATAATGATTCTAAAAGGGTTCTTCACAGAGAGCCATCACTAAACTCTGATTTCCATTGACTGCAGATTCACTGTGTCACAGATCTTACTTGCCACAACGGATCACTAAAAATTTGCAGCAAATTTATTTTAGCTCATTCCGGCGATGCCAAAATTCACATTTCACAAGAAATGTGTGTCAAACTCACACACAATGATCCTCAGGTGGTTCTGCATCCAGATTGTGTTCCAGGTCAAGTTCAGGGTCAAGAGATCTGAGCACTCTTGAGGTGATTTCATAAGGCTGCTCTGTCATTGATGGTCTGGTTGATGGATGCTCCATCTAGCACAAAAGGAAGTGCCATGGTATCTACTGTATTTAATGACTGTTCATTAAAAAGAAATAAACTAAGGACTTGCATTTAAACACACTGGCTTTTATGATAGAATTTTTTTTTGCCCGTTATTTTCCGAGGCCTACTCCTCCATTGGAGTAGAGCATCCACCCAACAGCTGGGAGGTTGTGGGTTCAAGCCTCAGCCAGGTCATTCCAAAGACCAGATAAAAATGGTACTTTCTGCCTTTTAGCTTGGTGCTCAAAATAATCAAATGGAGAAAGGAAAGTTAACACACAGAGCTACCAGAGGACCAACCCCCCACTCTAGCTTTCACTACTTACCATAGATGTGTGGCCTCGGGTCATAGAATTGGAGTTAGGCACCATCCCTGTACACCACAAAAACCCCTTTTCCACTAGTACCTACTTAGCCTGACTCACCTCGCCTCGACTCTACCCATCTCAGCTCGACACGGTGTGGTTTGTTTTCCACTACAGCTGAATACCACCTCAAAGTGGTTGGGATCTTTACGGCAAGGCGGCCCAACACTCTTGTGACGTCATTTGTATGTGACAAGCAAAACACAAGATGGATATCGAGGCGAGCCTGCTTCTTGCTGGGTTTTTGTCAGAGTAAAGGCAAAAAAGGAGAGCCAGAGAAAGCTACAGAGGGTGCGACGAAACACTCTGGACAAGTACTGGAGAGTTTAGGAAGCCATGGAGCAGTATAAAGCCGAAGACGTGAGGATACAAACTAGATCACATGTGAGGGTAAGCTAATGATTGCTAATGCTAGTTTGCTACAGTCATTAATAAGTCCCCCCTACTGCATTGTAATGACAGCAAGTTATGAGATGAGATGAGATTCAACTTTATTGTCATTACACTATTAGGTATTAAAATATGTATGCTCTGTGTGTGTTTCAGGTGGCTCTCTCATAGCAAAATTATTGCTGCAAACCGTCGGTCTGGGCTACACCCCTTGTGATGATTGGGTGAGCGTGCCCCCCCCCCTTTCTGTGGGAGGCTCTTTGTCTGTTTCCCAGCTCCACAGGTCATCAATGCATCTGCATGAGTGGACGCACCTGCTGCCTCTTCGCTGCCAATGCATAAAAGGATCAGTCTGTGAATGCTTCAGTGCTGGACCGTTGGGTACTGCTGTCGTATTTCTGGTCTAAGTTAACTAAACTGAAACCTAAGCCTAATTTTCCTTCTCCTCCTCTTTCCCCAGGTTGCTGCTGTCTCAGCGGTGTCCCCGGGATTGCAGTGCACTCACCTGCTCTCATCATCTCAGCTGAAGCTCGCCAACTTCACTCGGTCAGACTTCTCCCCAGCTCCATTCCTGCTCCTGCTGGGTTTCACCACCGAGCTCTCTGCTCATTCTCATAAGAAATCTCAGCACACACTCCTCAATTCCCAGCATTACTCCCTGCCTCTAATCAGCTCTTGTTCTGTCCCCCTGCAGGCTGTGTGTTTCCCCGACATGTGCTGTTTTCTTTATGCTTTGTGTGTTTTCAATAAATTGTGCGAAGAGAGTGCTTCCTCTGGTGTTAGTTGCCTAGCACGTGAGCCTTCAGCTAACTAGTCATGACATAACAGTCTAGCCACGACCAAGGCTCAGCAGGTGCTACACGAGGGGAGCACTCCGCGCTCTTCCGGTTGGACGCAACAGAATGACAGATGGCTGTGCTCACTGAGTAGTTGCAGACTATTACGCAACAGTTAACCACAGTCTCAAATCACCTCTGCCATATGTCTCGTCCGGGCCCTCCCTCTCCACCTGCTGCCCCGGCGGGTACCACCACCCGCCGGACCATCACCATTCCTTCATCTGCCCCATAGGTTGGGGGGGGGGGGTGTAAGGGGTTCTTGCTCCACATTTGCCTCTATCTGCGGCAGGTGGGAGGGGATTACTCGGATGACACATCCAAAATTCACTTCATGATCCTCCTGCTCTGGAATCGGGCACTAAATTGAGCTCAGTCTGTTCTTGGTAGTTCCGAGGGCCCCAATTACACATTCGAATGGTTTGTGCAGGAGTTTTCCCAGGCTTTCAGACATTCAGAGAGTGAGGGGAACATCATGAGCAGCCTCATGTTACTTCGACAGGGGAATCGATCTGCGGCTGATTTCTCAGTTGAATTCTGGGTCGTTGTGGCGGACTCCAGGTGGAACGACGTTGCCTTACGCAGCGCCTTCCTCCTGGGTCTGAACTCCAACCTCCGTGATGACCTGGCAGTTCATATGAGCCCCTCCTCTCTGGATGAGCTGATCGAACAAGCCGTGAGCTTAGATAACCGGTACTGTGAACGCACGAAGGAGCAGAAGGCCTTCTTCAACCCGTGCTCCTCGCGATCACCCCCCCCTTCCCAACTACAAGCTCCACCAAATTAGATTCCTCCTCCGAGCCAATGGTGCTGGGTCGAGTCTACTTGACTTCAGAGGAGCACCAGCACCAGAGGAAGGCCGGTGCTTGCATGTATTGCAGCTCCATGGAGCACAAACTACCAAATTGCCCCATTAAACCAAAAGATGCGGCCCGTCAGTAGCCAAGGGGGTCTGGCGGGCGGGTTTTCCATCAGTCCCCCTGGTAACTTTTCACTCCTGGCCCTCATTCAGTTACTGGGGGCTGAGAAGAAGGTCTCGGCGTTTATTGATTCAGAGGCCGAACAGAACTTCATTTCATAGCGACTCGTGCAGGAGATAGGTATTCCTACTATTAAACTGCCAGCTCCGTTGGATGTAGTGACACTATCCGGCTGTAGATTAGCCTCCGTTACTGAGCCGGTATCCGTTCTTCTTTCCGGGAACCACTGGGAGGCTCTCTCTTTTTTCGTTCTCCCCAGTTCCTCCTCTCCAATGGTCTTAGGTTATCCTTGCTCCAAAAACATAATCCTATTATATATTGGGCTTAGAACTCCATTTCCTCATGGAGCCCCTTTTGCTTATCTTCCTGTCTCCATTCGGCCGCTTGTTCTCCTACGTTTTCCATCTCCTCTCCTTCAGCTGAGCCACCAGTCCTCAACCTCGTGCCTGAGGTCTACCATGACCTTGGAGATGTCTTTAGCAAGTCAAGGGCCCTCTCATTACCACCTCACCGGTCCTATGACTGTGCTGCTGACCTCCTCCCGGGCATGCAGTTGCCATCCAGCCGACTCTACAGCCTATCTGGGCCGGAGAGGGAGGCGATGGAAAGCTACATTAAGGACTGCCTGAACATCGGTCTCATTTGGCCCTCTTTGCTTCCTCTCGGAGCGGAGTTTTTTTTCGTGGGAAAAGTGGACAGATCCCTGCATTGATTACTGCAAGCTCAATGCAATAACTGTAGAAGACAAATATCCACTGCCCCTGATTAATTCTGCATTCAAGCTCCTTCAGCGTGCGTGGGTATTCACAAAACTTGATCTGAGCAATGCGTATCATTTGGTTCGCATACGCGAGGGGGACAAATGGAAGACAGTGTTTAAGACTCAATTGGGCCACTTTGAATATCTCATGATGCCCTTTGGGCTTACCAACGCGCCCGCCGTCTTCCAATGCATGATTGGATAGATAGATAGATAGATAGATGTACTTTATTGATCCCAAACTGGGAAATTACAGTGTATCAGCAGCATGACAGTAGACAACCAAACAACAGAAACACACACGATTAATGATGTCCTCCATGATATGGTGAACCAATTTGTTTTCGTGTGCTTGGATGACATTTTCATTTTTTCCCGCATGCCGGAGGAACACACAGTCCACGTCCAGGCTGTGTTACAATGGCTCCTGGAAAATCAGTTGTTTGTGAAGGCTGAAAAGTGTGAGTTTTCCACCCACTTCACTTCCTTCCTGGGCTTTATTGTAGCCGAAGGTGAGCTGAGGGGCGACCAGGCCGAGGTTAAGGCGGTGTTAGATTGGCCAGCCCCTCAATCCAGGAAGCAACATCAGCTTTGTTTGGGCTTTCCACATTTCTATTGCAGGTTTATTAGAAACTATAGTACGGTTGCTCAGTCCCCTACTCAGCTGACCTCGACCAAAGCCCCCTTTAAATGGTCTGACGTAGCGGAGCAGGCCTTCGCGGAATTGAAGGCCCTATTCTCCGACACGCCTATCCTGGTGCAGGTCAACCCTCAGCTCCAGTTCATAGTAGAGGTGGATGCTTCTGATTTGGGGGTGGGCGCTGTTCTCTCGCAGTGCTCAGCCTCTAATCAGAAGCTCCATCCATGCGCTTATTTCTCTCGGCGATTGACCTTGGCCGAGAAGAACTATAACGTAGGAGATTGAGAGCTGCTAGCCATTAAATTGGCATTAGAGGAATGGAGGAACTGGCTACAGGGAGCTGTTCACCCCATCATTGTGTGGACTGATCACAAAAATTTAGAGTATTTAAGATCAACCCGCAGGCTTAATTCCAGGCAGGCCCGGTGGGCCTTATTCTTTCTCAGGTTTAATCTCATTATCACCTACCGGCCTGGATCCCGTAATATTAAGCCCGACGCTCTCTCTCTCGCCAGTTCGCCTCCGACCAGTCATCTTCCTCTACCCCTCCCGAGTCCATTTTGCCCTCGTCCTGCATTGTTGGCGGCCCTCTCTTGGGAGATTGAGTAGAGGGTCCGGCAGGCCCAGTCCACTGAACCCAAGCCCGAGGGAGGCCCTAGTGATCGCCTGTTCATCTCTTCCGCTCTTTGTAGTGACGTCATCCTTTGGGGGCACACCAGTCACTTTGTCTGTCACCCCGGCATATCCCGTACTATTGATCTGGTGCAGTGGGTGTTCTGGTGGCCTACGCTGCGGATGGACTTGCGAGACTACGTCAAAGCCTGTCAAGTGTGTGCCACGAATAAATCAGACTCTTCACCTCCAGCCAATCTCCTGCGTCCCCTGCCGGTCCCCAGTCGCCCCTGGTCTCACATCGCCATGGACTTTGTTACGGGCCTCCTCCTTCACAGGGCAACACTGTCATCCTTACCATTGTAGATCGCTCTCTAAAGCTATTCATTTGGTGCCCCTCCCCAAGTTGTCCCCTGCTTCCGAGACCACGAACCTGCTTACCATTCATGTCATCCGCCGTCATGGAATAATACCCTTGGCCATTGTGTCTCACCGGGGTCCCCAAATCACATCACAAGTTTGGAAATCCTTCTGTCACTCCCTTGGCACCACGGTCAGTCTCACCTCAGGTTACCACCCTCAGAGCAACGAGCAGGGTGAGCGTGCTAACCAATCTCTGGAGGCCGCCCTAAGATGTGTGGCTTCCTGCAACCCGACCACCTGGAGCTCCCATCTGACCAGGGTGGAGTATGCCCATAATTCAGCTGTCTCCTCGGCCACCGTAATAACACCGTTCGAGGCTTCTATGGGCTATACGCCCCCCCTGTTGCCCATGGCGGAGAGAGAGGTCACCGTTCCATCTGTGGGGGTCCACGCTCGTCGCTGCCTTCAGCTATGGAGGTCTACCCAGGCGGCCCTTCTCCACTTGGCTAAGCAGAACCGCCAGTACGCTGACCGTTGGCAGGTACTGGCACCCAAATACTCAGTCGGCCAGAGCGTGTTGTTGTCTGCGGATCAGATTCCATTGAAAACTGAGTCTAGGAAACTGTCACCCCACTTCCTGGGTCCCCTTACCATCTCAGGAATCATCAATGACGTGACGGTTCACCTAAAACTGCCGCCGACACTTCGCATCCATCCCACCTTCCATGTTTCCAAGATAAAGCCCCTCTCCGCCCGAAGCCGCCCCGCCCCCTCAGATCCTTGACGGCCAGACCACCTACACCGTGCAGAGGATTCTGGACGTCTACCCATCGGGGCTGGGGTTTACAGCTCCTGGTCCACTGGAAAGGCTACAGAACAGATGAGAGATCATGGATCGCTGGTTCCAACTTCCATGACAAGGGGATGGTCCAAGCCTTTCACTGGGCTCATCCCAACAAGCCCGGTGGGTTGCCAGGAGGCGCCCCTTGAGCGGGGGTTGGGGGGGGCACTGTAATGATCGGGGGAGTGCGCTCCCCCTCCCTTTCTGTGGGAGGCTCCTCGTCTGTTTCCCGGCTCTGCAAGTCATCAGTGTACCTGCGTGGTGCACCTGCTGCCTCTTCATTGCCAGTGCGTAAAAGGATCAGTCTGTGAATGCTTCAGTGCTGAACCATTGGGTACTGCTGCCGTATTTCTGGTCTAGGTTAATTAACTGAAACCCAAGCTTAATTTTCCTTCTCCTCCTCTTTCCCCAGGTTGCTGCCATCTCAGCAATGTGTCCCCGGGATTGCAGTGTGCTCATCTGCTCTCATCATCTCATCTGAAGCTCACCAACTCCACCCGGTCAGACTTCTCCCCAGCTCCATTCCTGCTCCTCTCCTGCAGCTCCTCCTGCCAGCTCAGCCCCGCTGGCTCCTCCATTTCTCCCACTGGGTTTCACCGCCAGGCTCTCTGCTCATTCTCGTAAGAAATCCCAGCACACACTCCTCAATTCCCAGCATTACTTCCTGCCTCTAATCAGCTCTCATTCTCTCCCCCTGCAGGCTGTGTCCCCGACGTGTGCTGTTTTCTTTATGCTTTGTGTATTTTCAATAAATTGTGCAAAGAAACAGCTTTTCCATGTCAGAGTGCTTCCTCTGGTGTTAGTTGCCTAGCACGTGAGCCTCCAGCTAACCAGTCATGACACCCCTGCCCTAACCCATTTTTAGGAAATACAGATGCTAGTATGGCACAGAATTCCTCGATATACTGGTACTATCACTAAAGTCTGCAGTGTCTTCTGCACTGGCACATCCAACAATACAATCTTCAGTAAATAAAATAATTGTCTTTGGTTAGTTTTTCTTAAAAATGAGCCATTATTTTCAACGCCACTGATAAAGGGTTTGTACTATTGACTCTTTTCCCACCGGTGTCTTAAACAAAATAGAAAGTCATGATGCAAACACATAAGTCACCAAATTGTTTCTTACCATCAGCAGCAAAATCCAGATTTAGAATGTGCAAAATTCAAACTCTAAACTATAAAAAAAGACAACAACTGAGAATGGGTCACATGCCGGCCACTCATTGCCTTCACAAGGTGGCCCAGCACACTGAGGAATGCTTGATTGAAGGCAGCATTCTGAGCCATCTCCTCCTTTCACAAGATAGTTTCATGCTCCCTTGCCTCACTGAGAAGCAACTAGATGTGCTGCTCACGCTGGTCCCGGTTCAGCAGATCTTCAGCCTGCATCTCTGTAAATAGTGATGTAAGGTCCGGTTTGGGGTGGATTGTTTTCTTCTTGCCTAGATGAAAGACAGAAATGGGTGGTGGTTAATCAAAGCCAGTTCAAAACATATATTTGGGAAATACACTTGTTGCTAAAAGCCAGTGGTGGGATGTGATAAAAAAAAGTACTTTGTTGTTGTATTTAACCACAATTTTCATGTAGCTGCACTTCAGTAAAGTATATTTTTACAAGGGATGAGTTATGTTTAAAATCATTTTTTACTGTGGCCTCAGCACTCAGAATGAGTTAATACATTCAGTTGAATGGAATCTAGTACTTTATCTATAAATGCAGTGTGTGTGTGTGTGTGTGTGTGTGTGTGTGCGCTCCATGCATATCTCTTGAACCATTCGTCAGACTGACCTAAGGTTTTATACGTGCTTTGCTGAGGTTACAAGGCTGTGCATCCCCGAGTATGGCATTGCTCAGTCAAAATATGTAATTTTCATCAATAAAAGTTTAGCCACCGCTCTGTGTCTCTTCATGCCCTGGCTTCAAGAAGTGTGGGCGGTGTTTTGTGTCATGATTCAATCCAAGAGAGAGGCCCAAACGCTGAGCAACCAAACGAACACTCAGACTCAGATGGGAAAACTTTACACCACTTTATTGAAAATACAAAACCAAAAATACATAAACCTAAATAAAGTGCACAACTAAGGAAAAGCGCAAACTTAAACACACACTTAAATTTACATACTGGAGCAGAGCAGCCCGCCATTCAGCTAGCTAAACAGCTGTTCATTAGCTGTTTAGTCGAACATACATCGTCCAGGATCATGGGCCCTAAGAAATCTCAGCAGACTGAGGAGGTGGACGATATTAAAAGATCGCTCGACTTCTTGGCTGAAGAGATTTCTGCTGATAAGCTGCAGCAAAACATCCTGGGCCTGCTCGAGGAGGTGAAAGCGCTGCGGATCCAGAATGCCGAGAAGGACAAGAGGCTGGCGTATCTGGAGAGCAGAGTGTCAGACGGACCTGGAGCAGTACACCCGGGTGAACGATGTGATCATCACCGGGCTCTACATTAAACCCTGATCAGAATCAGAATCAGAATAAAGTTTATTGCCAAGCACATTTACAAGTAAATAAACAGGTAAATATACGAGGAATTTGACTTGACATTGCATCTAAATGACATTCTCAATGACGCGGCGAGCCATGGAGGCGCCTGTCGATCATATGCTCGAGCGGTGGCCACGGACAGCGGAGGGAGGTTCGATGCGCTGGAAGCCGAATCCACGGAGCAACAAGTGGCGGCCTTCCTGCAGTCCAAAGGAATCCAGCTGGACTGTAACACCGCTGAGGCCTGCCACCCTCTGCCCAGGAAAAACAGCGACAAACCGGCTGTCATCATGAGATTTGTCAATAGAAAACACAAGACTGCGCTGCTAAAACAAGGTAGAAAACTGAAAGGAACGAACATTTACATAAACGAGCACCTCACAAAAGAAAACACAGAAATAGCCAGAAAAGCAAGATACATGAGAAAGCAGAAAAAGATTCAAAACACCTGGAAATCAAACTGTAAAATATACATCAAATTAAATGGACCACCTGAAGAAGCCAAGGTTATCAACATCCGTAATATTATGGAACTGGAAAAATATCAATGAGCATTATGAACTGGAGTTGACAGCAACAAGAGACAACTGTAGGACATTGAAGGATTACACTCATCTGCATCAGGACAGTTAATTACATGAAACAAAAGATCAACAAACAGGAACAACAGGAACTGAAAGTTTTTGAATATACGGATCACAACCCACAGGATGTGGAATATGACATAGACCCTGACAATAATTTATTTAGCTCCATCAATAATAATTGTAGTTACTACACGGATGAACAGTTTAACACAATGGTCATATCGGATTTCAATATTTCTATGATCCACTTCAACAGCAGAAGTCTCTGTGCCAACTTTAATAACATTAAAGATTATTTACATCAGTTTAAAGAGCCATTCAGTATTGTGACAATATCAGAGATGTGGCTCAGTGAAGAGAAAGGAGTGGATTTTACCATGGATGGCTATTATATAAATGGAAATGTGAAAAAAGGAGGAGGAGTTGCAATTTATGTTGACAAGAGCTTGCAATACAAGGTTGTTGAAAATTTGTCAGTAACTGTGGATGATTGGACAACGTGAAGAATATGGTCGTGAGCTGTGTATATAGAACACCTGGATCAAACATTGACTGGATGGAAAAAATGTATGCAAAACTAACTCACAAAGTTATTTTCATCTGTGGGGATTTCAATATAGATCGTATGAATTCAGAACAACATAGTTTGACAGAAGAATTTATCAACACAATGTACAGTATGGGCTTGCATCCAACAATCACCAGACCTAGCAGAATCACGTCACACAGTGCCACACTAATAGATAACATATTCACAAACATTATGGAAAATAATATCAGGAGTGGGCTTTTATTGAATGATATCAGTGACCACCTGCCGATTTTTGTTGTCTATCAGTGTGATTATAGGAAGAAAAAGTATACCAAGAATATTAAATATAAAAGAATAAGAACTGAAGAATCTATGTATTTACTGGCAAAGGAATTAATACAAGACTGGAAGATAGTTTGTGATGAAAATGATATAAATAAAGCATATGATAAATTTTTACAAATATTTCAATCATTGTACAATAAAAACTGTCCTATCAAACAATACAGTGACAGAAAACAAAACAAAAATATTCCTTGGGTCACCAAGGGGTTACTAAATGCATGTAAAAAGAAGAATACATTATATAAACAATTCATTAAGTGCAGAATGGTGGAGGCTGAGATCAAATATAAAAGATGTAAAAACAAGCTTACTAATATAATGAGGACTTGTAAGAAAGAATACTACAACAGAATATTAGAGGATAATAAAAATAACTTAAGAGGAATATGGCAAGTACTCAATGGGATTATTAGTAACGGATCTAAGAATGCTAATTATCCAGAATATTTTATTGAAAATGACAATTTGATAAATAATATGGAGGATGTGGTCAGTGGTTTCAATAAATTTTTTGTCAACGTTGGTCCTGAATTAGCAAAATCAATAGTGACACCAGAAACAAACAACAGTGGTTCTGTAAATGAAATAGAAGATAGAAATCCAAACACAATATTTTTGGATGCAGTTACTGAAAAGGAAATTATTGAGACTGTGAGTAAATTTAAGAACAAAAAATCAACTGACTGGAATGAAATTGACATGACAATAGTGAAAAAAGTAATTGAAGGAACTGTTAAACCACTCACTCACATCTGTAACCTGTCATTTCGAACTGGTACATTTCCAAACAAAATGAAAATAGCAAAAGTAATACCACTATACAAAACAGGTGACAGCCATTATTTCACAAATTACAGGCCGGTCTCTTTACTCTCACAGTTCTCCAAAATATTTGAAAAAAGTCTTCACTAAGAGACTGGATGATTTCACTGAAAAACGCAACCTCCTTACAGACAGCCAGTATGGTTTTAGAGCAGATAAATCTACATCTTTGGCACTGATCAAACTTATAGAAGAAATTACTAGTTGTATAGATAAAAAAAAGTTTGCTGTAGGAGTATTTATAGATTTAAAGAAAGCTTTTGACACCACTGACCACAGAATTCTACTGAGGAAATTGGAAAGGTATGGGATAAGAGGGGTCGGACTGAGTTGGGTGGAAAATTATTTAAGTAACAGACAACAATTTGTACAAATAGGTGAGCACAAATCACCCTTCATAGACATCACTTGTGGTATGCCCCAGGGGTCAGTTTTGGGACCCAAACTCTTTATCTTATATATAAATGACATATGCCAAGTATCAAAAATTCTGAAATTTATTTTGTTTGTGGATGACACAAATATCCTTTGTACTGGTGAGAATTTGCAGCAGGTTTTAGAGGTGGTCACAACTGAAATGAAAAGGTTAACGCAGTGGTTCAACAAAAATAAATTATCTCTAAATCTGAAAAAAAAAACCCAAAGATTATGTTGTTTGGAAATTATTAAATAAATCATGAAGTAATAGTAACGATAGATGATACCAGAATAGAAACAGTACAGGAAAGTAAGTTTCTGGGGGTGACACTAGACAATAAAATCTGCTGGAAACCTCACATCAGTCACATCCGGGCCAAGTTGGCAAAATGTATAGGGATACTGGGGAAGACAAGACACATCTTGGACTATAAATCATTGTTCTTACTGTACAGTTCACTGTTTCTACCTTATCTTAACTACTGTGTAGAGGTCTGGGGAAACACCTACAGGACCAACCTACAGCCAATATGCACATTACAAAAAAAAAGCTATAAGGATAATAAATAATGTAGGATATAGAGACCATACCAATTCGTTGTTTTTAAAGTCACGTGTCATAAAGTTCATGGATTTAGTTAAATTTAAGACAGCACAAGTAATGTACAGGGCAATTAATAATCAACTCCCAACTAATATACAAAAAATATTTAAAAAAAGAAACAATGATTATAATTTGAGAGGAGACTTAAACTTTACAAAACCTAAGGTACGAACAACTAAGAAAAGTATGTGCATATCTGCCTGTGGGGTGGATTTGTGGAACAGTCTGGAGCTGGAACTGAAACTATGTACAAACAGAAATCAATTCAAAAATAGGTATAAACATTATTTGCTGAAAGAATATATGTTAGAAGGGTAGTATTTATATGTACGATTCACTATGCTCACTCTGGGACACTATGGAATGGTAGGTGGGACAGTACTGTGTTGTTTGGGGCTGGGTTTTGATGTATGGACTGTATGTTGGAATGGATGGGTGTTAATGTTGATATGTACAAAATATAGTTAATTGTTTACTTGGGGTCTTAAATGAGGTCTATTATTCGTTGGCCTCCGTCGGTCTATGATGACCATGGAAGAGAATCCTAAACGTCTACTCTGCTGGAACAGCACCGCCTGTGGCTGAACAGGCCGATGCGCGAATGGCAGTCCCTGTCACACAGGTCACACTTGTGGGTGGTCTCCGTGCTGCTGGGTCTGTGGCGGTTCTTCCTGCGGGTCCTTTTTTCATCTGCTGCAGCAGTCAGTCTCTCTTCACCCGCCTTGAGCTGTCTGGTCAGAGTGCCTCTCCATTTGGAGCGGCCCGTTGCAAGGTCCTCCCAGCGCTCTGTGTTGATCTCCAGTGCCTTCATGTCTCTCTTGCAGACGTCTCTAAAGCGCAGCTGTGGGCAGCCAACGTCTCTCCTGCCAGTTGCCAGTTCTCCGTAGAGGACATCTTTGGGGATTCTGCCATCCTCCATACGGTGAACGTGGCCTAGCCAGCGGAGCCTGCGCTGCCTGAGTAGAGTGAACATGGAGGGAAGGCCGGCGCGGGACAGAACTTCTGTGTTAGGCACTTTGTCCTGCCAGGATATGTCCAGGATGTGGCGAATGCAGCGCAAGTGGAAGGAGTTCAGTCTCTTTTCCTGCCGGGCGTATGTTGTCCACGTCTCACTCCCATAGAGCAGTGTGCTGATGACGCAGGCGTTGTACACTGCCATCTTCATCTTGACAGAGAGTTTGGGATTCTCCCACACTCGTGTGGTGAGGCGAGCGAGTGTGAAGGCTGATTTTCCAATCCTCTTGTTGATCTCTGTATCAAGGGAGAGGTTGTTGCTAATTGTGGACCCCAGGTACGTGAACTGATTCACGACCTCCAGCTCGTAGTCGTCGATGGTGATTGTTGGTGGTGCTTCCGTGCCTTGTGCCAAGACGTTAGTCTTCTTCAGGCTGATGGTAAGCCCGAAGTCCTTGCATGCCTGGGAGAAGCGGTCCATCAGGGTCTGAAGCTCCTGCTGTGTGTGGGTTGCGACTGCAGCGTCGTCTGCGAACAGCATGTCTCTGATTAGAGCCTCGCGTATTTTGGTTCTGGCTTTCAGGCGGGCGAGGTTGAAAAGCCTGCCGTCAGATCTTGTGTGCAGGTAGATTCCCTCTGTTGCTGGGCTGAAGGCATGCCTCTTGAGCATAGCAAAGAAAATCCCAAAGAGGGTTGGCACAAGTACACAGCCCTGTTTCACTCCACTGCGTATGTTGAATGGCTCTGAGACGTTGCCATCGTGCTGCACTATCCCCTGCATGTTGGTGTGAAACGATTCGATGAGGCTTTGCAACTTTGGTGGGCATCCTATCTTTGGCAGGATCTTGAAAAGGCCCTCTCTGCTGACCAGATCGAATGCTTTGGTTAGGTCGATGAAGGCGACGTACAGGGGCATGTTCTGTTCTCTGCATTTCTCCTGGAGTTGGCGGATGGAGAATATCATGTCTACCGTCGATCGCTCTGCGCGGAAGCCACACTGAGACTCGGGGTAGACACGTTCGGCAAGGTTCTGTAGACGAACGAGAACAACTCGTGCGTAGACTTTGCCAACAACGCTGAGGAGGGAGATGCCCCTGTAGTTGTTGCAGTCGCTTCTCTCCGCTTTGTTTTTGTAGAGGGTGATGATCTTGGCGTCCCTCATGTCCTGTGGTACGGCACCTTCCTTCCAACACTGGCAGAGGACGTCATGCAATGGCAGCAGTAGGGCGGGCTTGCAGTGCTTGATCAGGTCAGGGGGTATGCCGTCGTTGCCGGGTGCCTTGCCAGCGGCCAAGCTATCAATGGCCTTGCTGAGTTCCTCAATGGTTGGCTCGGCGTCAAGTTCGTCCATGGATGGCAGGCAGTCGATGGCATCAAGGGCTGATGGTGTCACGGCGTATTCGCATGGGTTGCATTTATGGAAAAGAGGAGTTGGAGTTAATAAGTGTTCACTTCTTCCTTCTCCCTTTCGAGCACTGTATACTGTCGCTTTATCGCACTTGTCATTTCTTTTGTTTTATTTACTTTTTTGTTCGAAATAAAGTATGTATGTGCTGGAGCGCACTCAGCCTGGGGGGAGAGAGCAGAGAGAGAAGGTTAGGGGCAAGAATCTCCACAAAAGGAGAATAAGAAAGGAGAACACTGTTACTTCAATGAACAGAGGAGCCCGGCAGGGAACTCCTGCGTAGGACCAGGGGATGACAGGGGGAAGACAGATGACCTGGGTGGAATGTCCGCTGTCTTTGGGTCAGGTGAGCGTGATCAGCCCCGGAGTACACACCGCTGAGGTGGCAGCAAACCTGAGGAGAGGAAGAAGACACAGGGAGTGAAAAACACGGCTCAACCAAAAATGCAATAACAAGTGCGCTTGATAGGGCAGCAGTACCCAGCAGTCCAGTGGCGCTGTATCCACACACTGGACCTTAAATATGCTGAGGGGCCGAAGGGTAGCAGGTGCAGCGAATCATGCAGGTGTGATGATTACTCCGGAGCCGGGAAAACAGGAACAGGAGGGGAGGAGGAGCATGCTTGCCTGATCATCACAGTTTTGTATTTATAATATTGCTAAGTATAAAAGTATGCACTACAGTGGGTCTCAAATATTTTTAAATGTGTCCTGTTATAGTACTGCATAAGTTTATTGATGATAGACTATAAACTACACATATAAACTAAATTATAATGGTGACTGAACAACTATTCCCCAAAATGCAAGATACACTATTATGAATATACAGTGGTGTGAAAAAGTGTTTGCCCCCTGTTTCCTGATTTCTCATTTTTTTGTATGTTTGTCACACTTAAATGTTTCAGATCATCAAGCAAATTTAAATATTAGACAAAGATAACACAAGTAAACACAAAATGTAGTTTTTAAATGAAGGTGTTTATTATTAAGGGGAAAAAAAATCCAAATCTATATGGCCCTGTGTGAAAAAGCCCCCCCCCCCCCGTTAAAACATAAATTAACTGTGGTTTATCACATGTTGTCACGAGCTGAGTTCTGGGTCTTCTGCCAGACTCAGCCTTGTGGCTCCTTCTTTGTATTTATTTATATATATATTTATCGTATTTTGTGCCTTTGAGTTTCATTATTGCCTTTTATTTTTCTGTTTAGGTTCCAGTTTTGTTTCTTGTCAATTTTTTAATGAATTATCAGTCTGCATTGATTATGTTTGTTCTTTGTATTTGTTCTGTGGTGTGTTTCTCTGGGTTGACAGCGGTCAGACGATGTTTCCGGGTTTGTGCTTTGCTGGGGGCGTCGTCTGTCAAGTTGTCAGTCCAGCCGCTCCCCCCTCACCTCTCCCAACTGATCTCATCACCATTCATTATTTCCTTTTTCTTGCTCAGGTGTACCCAAACCTGTCACTTGTTAGTTAATGGGTTTCGATCCCTATTTAAGGGAAGTTGTTAATTCTCATTGCTGCTGCCTTGACTCACCAGGCTGAATTCAAGCCTCTCTTTATCCCCATCAGAGCCCTGTTTCTGCTCTGGTGTTCAACTCCTGTAATTTTTTCCTTCGTTGTTATTTTGTCATTTTGAGTATCTTGTTGGACTTGTTTGTTGTTTTTGTTAATAAATCTCATAAGCTTGCAGTTCAGTACCTGGGCTCGTTCTCTCTGCCTTGAAGAGGCAAATTCATGACACATCTTTGGAAAGCTGAGTTCAATTTCTCTAGCCACACCCAGGCCCGATTACTGCCACACCTGTTCTCAATCAAGAAATCAGCTAACTAGGACCTGTCTGGCAAAGTGAAGTAGACCAAAAGATCCCCCAAAGCTAGATATCATGCTGCAATCCAAAGAAATTCAGGAACAAATGAGAAACAAAGTAATTGAGATCTATCAGTCTGGAAAAGGTTGTAAAGCCATTTTTAAAGCTTTGTGACTCCAGCAAACCACAGTGAGAGCCATTATCCACAAATGGTGAAAACCTGGGACAGTGGTGAACCTTCCCAGGAGTGGCCAGCCAACCAAAATTACCCCTAGAGCGCAGCAACAACTCATCCAAGAGGTCACAAAAGACCCCACACCAGCATCTAAAGAATTGCAGGCCTCACTTGCCTCAGGCTTTACTGAAGAACCTCTTTATTTAGAGGATGGATCTTTGCATACCTTATATGGTTCTTCAAAGTATTGAGCCAATCATTTCTACTGACATTCTACGTGGTAGCAGAGTGGGTGTTTTTGAAAGAACCTCTTGCTAAAGGGTTCTTTATGGAATGCAAAATGGTTTGTAAAGGTAGACAAAGTAAGGTTAGCTCTATTTACATGTATAGTAATTACGGTGCAAGGATATGCTTTTATTTTGGTAACTTCCTCATGAGCGGAAGTCAGGTAACGGAAATCAACTTGATGTACAAAAGAAAGACGCAAAGAAAAGCAAGAAAAGGTTAAGGGCAAAACGGAGAAAAGACTATGTAAAAGGATAAAAACGGCAAAGATTTTAGCTTCAGTCGTTAAGGGAAAAAGGTTAGTTATTGTACAGAAAATGTTTATTGTAAAGTTGTAAATTAGTTATGCTAACAGAAAAAGTTACTAATGTATGAGCATTACATACATTAGTACATACTAATGTATGTATTATTGTCAATTTTGTTCTTGCCGTAGCTGTTACGTTGGTCGATGACACAGAAGGCAATAAAGTCATTTAACCATCAGTTCTGGCCTTCTCAACATTGATCAATATTGACTGGATGCTACAGTAAGAGCTTGACCGCCGCTACATGCTGCACAACGTGGTCTCAAGGTTCCCATGGTAATACCTGCGACATCCAACAGATGGCAGAAGTTGGTCAGAAAATAAAATGGTTCAAAGAAAAGAGCGCAAAATGGAAGGTTTACAAGCTGCATCAGTAAGTCAAATGGACATAAATGAACAGATCACAAGTTTACAACAAGAAATTCAAGATTTAAAGGACTCACTTAAAGATGAAAGTGAGGATAGACAAGACATTAAAGATTCAATTACATGCAAAGAACAAATATTAAGTGAGCTTCAAAGTAAAGCCCAAAGCATGTCACATTTGCCAAGACGTTCTGAAACAGTTAAAATACAAACAGAGAAGATAACATATCAAAAGGAAGAAATGAGTAAAAAGGAAAAAAGGCTATTAACTCTTTATGAACAATGGAAAATGCAGGTACGTGAAACAAGAGAAAAGTTAAAGTCCGATATCACTGAAAAGGAGATGGCAGAACTTGCAGACATGTTAGAACTAAAAAGAGATGATGTCCTAAAGCTGTACTCAGAAATAAGAAACCAAATGGCACCTTCAGCTGATATAAGGAGAAAGACTGATGCATGTGATGCAGTTACTCATGACATTGTGAGAATAATTCTGGAAAGAATAAGTGGTGTCGATGGAGATTTTGATGCAGAGCGTGAAAGAATTCGTTTACGTGGACTTTTAGAGCACGACTACGCTCTGTCCAAATATGGATCAGCCACAGCATCAAATCACAGTCAGCAGTCCTCAGCTTCACACCTCACCGTAAAACGAGCCAATGCAGCGGCAGAATTAGCAGCAAAAGAGGCTGAGTATGAGTTTGCAAAGGAAGAACAAAGGCAAAGAGAAAGGATTGCAATTCAAACATCAGAGTTGGAACGTTTGAAAGCACAGAAGGATATGAAAGCAGCTCGAGCCAGGTTTGAACCATATGACAGAGAGTTATCACAGGTGGGTGATGTACAGTCAATAAAAGGCGAACAGGTGAGCCCAAAATTCGCACCTAAACCTCCCACACCAGCACCCGCTTTCATTCCTGAGCAAACAGCTCCCCCTAGTGTCACTCAACTCGCACAAGCAGTTCAAGACAGCATAAAAATGAACAGACTTCCTACACCAGAGCCAACAGTGTTTAGTGGTGAACCAATAAGGTTTATTGAATGGAAATCTACCTTTATGTCACTGATTGAACAAAGGGGCATCTCAGCAGCAGATAAACTGTACTATTTGAAACGGTATGTAACTGGCCCAGCTCGCAAATGCCTTGAAGGAACTTTCTTAAGAAACGATGAAGAGGCATATAACGATGCTTGGAACAAACTAAACCAAAGATACGGCCAGCCATTCGTGATACAGAAGGCATTTAGAGAAAAGCTTTCAAACTGGTCAAAGGTGCAGCCTAGAGACACTGAAGGACTAAGGACCTTTACAGATTTCATAAATGCATGCATGCTCGCTATGCCACATGTAAAAGGATTACAAATACTCGACAACTGCGAAGAAAATCAAAAACTGTTGCACAAGCTACCGGACTGGATAAACGCAAGATGGAACAGGCACGTTACAAAGACTTTAATGGAAGGTGGTGAGTTTCCAAGCTTCAGTGATTTTTGCATCCTTCCTCTCATTAGAAGCTGAAGTCGCTTGCAACCCAGTCACCTCCATTCATGCACTTCGTGGCACTGAAACAAACAGTGGTAAAAGGAACACAAAGGAAATCAAAAGGAACAAGGCAACTGTGTTTAACACAAACACCACTGAACACAGTGGCAGATGGACAATAACAAAAACACCTAACTGCTCTCCTTGCACATTATGCCAGGACGCTCATCAGCTCCACAAGTGCCCAGACCTCTTGAAAATGCCTCTAGAAAACAGAAAAACATGTGAAAGACAATAAACTTTGTAATGGTTGTTTAAAACAAGGACACAGTGCTAAGGACTGCAAATGCCGCCTCACTTGTGAAACCTACACAAAGAGACACCCAACCTGTCTTCATGATGAGAACTACAGTAACATTCAACAAAGAGAAACACACGTGAGTACACATAACGCGACTCAAAGTAACTCACCTGAAACAGCAACAGCCATGTCACTTAATGTTGCCAGACACGCAGAGCGACACTGTCTTCATTGATCAAGATGTGACACATGAACTGCAGACAAATGTTTGTCCAGTAAAGCTGAAACTGACTACTATGATGGGTAAAAATGCAGTTGTAAGCAGTGGAAAGGTATCTGATCTCTTGGTGAGAGGTTATAACTCAGCCACAGTCATAAAGCTCCCCACTGCATACACAAAAGACTACATACCTGCCAACAGAGAACACATGCCAATGTGTGAAACAGCAAAACTGTGGAGTCACTTGCTACCTATTGTAGATGAGGTCCCCCCACTCCTCAGTTGTGAAGTAAGTCTCCTCATTGGTTATACTTGTCCTAGAGCTCTCGCACCCAAACAAGTAATCTTAGACAAAGAAAATGAGCCCTATGCCATTCAAACTGACTTACGATGGAGCATAGTTGGCAACTCGGTACCTTGCAATGAAGCAGACATGGCAAGCAGTCTCTGTAATCGAGTGGCTGTTAAGGAAATCCCTCCCTCCACTCCAGCAGATGCAATATGTGCTTTGGAAAGAGATTTTAAAGAGACTGACAGAAATGAAAAAAAACTGTGTCACAAAAAGATTTAGTGTTCCTCCAGAAACTTGACCAAGGCATAACACAAACTGAAAATGGACATTATAAAATGCCATTGCCGTTTAAAGAAAGGCCACAAATGCCAGATAACAGACAACTCGCTGAAAACAGACTCAACCAGATGAAATGCAAATTCATGAAGGATGAAAAATACAAAGAGGATTACATGAAATACATACATGAGTGACATCATCAAAAGAGGTGATGCCGAAGAGACTGATGGATTATGGACCGCCTGGTGAGACATGGTACATACCGCACCATGGCATCTATCATCCAAAGAAACCCGATAGGCTGCGCGTTATCTTTGACTGCTCTGCAAAGCACAAAGGTACCTGTCTTAACGAACATTTACTGAATGGTCCCGACATGATTAACAATCTAACTGGTGTTCTTGTGCGCTTCAGAAAGCACCAAGTAGCTCTGATGTGCGACATTGAAAAAATGTTTCACCAGTTCCAAGTCAAAGAAAATGATCGCAACTACTTGCGCTTCTTATGGTGGAAAGATGGAGACATAAACAGCCAACCACAAGCATACAGGATGACAGTACACCTCTTCGGCGCCGTCTCATTGCCTGGCTGTGCGAACTATGGACTCAAACGTTTAGCCAAAGAGAACAGCCTTGCATATCCTGTAGGCTCACAGTTCATAACCAGAGACTTCTATCTAGACGATGGAGTCACCAGCGCAGAGATGGTAAACAACGCTACTGAAATGGCGAAGGAAGCACGTGAACTATGTGCAAAAGGTGGACTAAGGTTACACAAGTTCGTGTCCAACAACACTGACGTTCTAAACAGTATTCAAACTTCAGAGCATGCAACGAATACTAAAACAAAGGACTTAACATTTGGTGAAACACAAACAGAAAGTGCACTTGGCATTTATTGGAATGTGGAGAAAGATTGCTTTACATTCAACATCACGCTGAAAGACCAACCACCAACTAGGCGTGGCATCTTGTCCACAGTCGCAGCAATATACGACCCCCTTGGATTCATTGCTCCCTATGTGCTCAATGGCAAAGGAATTCTCCAAGAGATGTGTCGTCAAGGAACGGATTGGGATGACCCACTACCTGAGCTTCTTAGGCCTCGGTGGGAGTGCTGGAAAGGAGATCTACACAATCTGAAAAAACTGCAAATAAACAGATGTTATGTTCCTGCAGATTTTGGAGATGTAGTGAAAAGAGAAATACATCACTTTTCCGATGCAAGCACCATAGGATATGGACAATGTTCTTATCTCAGACTCATAAACAAAAACAAAGACGTTCACTGTACCTTCATCATGGGCAAAGCACGTGTCTCTCCCACAAAGGTCACCACAATCCCAAGGTTAGAACTTACCGTAGCCGCAGTGTCAGTTGCCGTGAGCAACATACTAAAAGAGGAACTGCTCTATAACAACGTCGAGGAGTTCTTTTGGACAGACTCAAAGGTCACTCTAGGATACATAAATAATGAAGCGAGATGCTTTCACACGTTTGTTGCTAATAGAGTGCAGAAAATCTGCAACAGTACCACTCCACAACAATGGTTTTATGTGCCTACCAGCGAAAACCCTGCAGACATGGCATCCAGGGGTACATCAGTAAATGAACTGCTTTCATCCAACTGGCTCACAGGCCCTCAGTTCCTGTGGGAAAAGGAGATACAGCTTCCCACAAAAGAGACTACAGTGATCCCTCACTTATCGCGGTTAATGGGTTCCAGAACCGACCGCGAAAAGTGAAAAACCGCGAAGTAGCGTCACCCCTAATGACGTCACCCATAAATAATACGTACATTCATTCTCTCACTCTCTCTCTTATGATACATGTGTGTGTGCGTGTAAGTGTACATACATACGTAGATGTAAATAAAGTGTGCATAAATATGTTTTTAGAACTCTTTTATTCTTATAACAAGATACGTAACTCAAGATGAAGAGGATTTACTGCACAGGTTAATGAGAGCTTTACTGCTCCTCAGGTGAGGCCTCATCGTCAGGTGCTAGAGGCACAGGATCGTCGAGGGCAGCTTCCGATAGAGCTGGAGAAGCTGCAGGAGGCGGCGTAGTGGCTCGACGGGAAGACTATTTCGCACAAAATGGCACAAGAGAACAGCAAAAAGTTCCACGCGGCGAGACTAAGCAACATGAGCGATAAAGAGCAATGAATGCGGTCTTCCTTCGCTGCATGGGCGCTCGGCAGGGGAGAGAAGGTGGGTGAAACGTCTCGGTCAATCAGCTTGCGGGGTGAAACGTCTCGGCCAATCAGCTTGCAAGATTTCTGAGCCGAGCCAACACGAGAACAGTGAACAGATAGGTGGATTTTGAGTTGTGCGGGCTCTCCGTGTTGATACCTGATGGTCTAATGTAGTCTCCCTGCCTTCTGTTAGCGCCCGCCCATTATTTCTCAATTTTGAATTTTTGATGAATATTTTTGAAAAATCCGCGATGCACTGAGGGCGCGAAAGGTGAAGCGCAAAGTAGCGAGGGATCACAGTATTGAACTTCCAGTAGGAGACCCAGGGGTGAGAAAAGTGGAGACACTAAGCACACAAACTGTTGAACATCCAAGTCTTAGTGACCACCTCACAAAGTTCTCATCCTGGTCCCGTGCAGTCAGCGCAGTAGCACGTCTTAGACGTATCTGCTCAAAAACAAATCAAAGACACTTACTACTGTAACTGAAAGACAAAATGCAGAAATTCAATTCAATTCAACTTTATTTATATAGCGCCATTTCACAACAACAGTCATCTCATAGCACTATCAACTGTAGGGGGGACCCCCACAGTTGCAGAAAGACCCCAGCAATCAGGCGATCCCCTGTGAGCAAGCACTTGGCGACGGTGGAGAGGAAAAACTCCCTTTTAACAGGAAGAAACCTCCAGCAGAACCAGGCTCAGGGAGGGGCAGTCATCTGCTGCGACTGGCTGGGGGGTGAGGGGATAGAGAAGAAGAAAAGAACAGACATGTAGAGAGCAAACAGCACGATGGGGACTCAATCTATGGGAGAGAACAAACAAATGTTAATGACCAGCAAAAAAAAAATATTTCATAGAGAGTGAGGAAAGGAGTGAGGCCCAGTGCATTACTGGAGGTCCCCCAGCTGACTAAACCTATTAGCAGCATAACTAAGGGAGGGTTCAGAAGCACATGATCCCAACCTAATTGTAGGCTATATCAAAAAGGTAGGTTTTAGCCCTATTCTTAAAAACAGAGATCGAGTCTGACTCCCGAATCCAGATTGGCAGCTGATTCCACAGGAGAGGAGCTTGATAACTGAAGGCTCTGCCTCCCATTGTACTTTTGGAGATTCTAGGTATTACAAGTAATCCTGCATTTTGGGAGCGTAGTGCTCTGTTAGGATGATACGGTAGTATCAGATCTTTTAAATAAAAAGGAGCCTGATTGTTTAGAGCTTTGTAAGTAAGAAGAAGGATTTTAAACTTAATTCTAAACTCTATGGGAAGCCAATGAAGGGAGGCCAGAACCGGAGAGATATGATCTCTCTTTCTAGTACCTGTTAAAACTCTTGCTGCAGCATTTTGGATCAGCTGAAGACTTTTTAAAGATGTTTTAGGACAGCCTGATAATAAAGAATTACAATAATCTAATCTCGAGCTAACAAAAGCGTGGATCAGTTTCTCAGCATCACTCTGAGACAAGATGCTCCTAATCTTGGCAATATTACGCAAATGATAGAAGGCAGTCTTAGAAACAAATTTAATATGTGAATTGAAGGACAAATCCTGATCAAAAATAACTCCAAGGTTCCTCACAGAGCTATTAAGAGAAAGAGTAACTGCATCCAAACTGAAAGTTTGATTTGGAAAGGAATTTCTAAGGTTTTTTGGACCAACAAGAATGACTTCAGTCTTATCTGAATTTAATAGCAGGAAATTACAAGTCATCCAAGCTTTGATTTCCTTAAGACAGGCTTCTAACTTGGCTAATTGATTAGTATCATCTGGCTTCATTGACAAGTATAATTGTGTGTCATCTGCATAACAATGAAAATGTATACAGTGCTTTCTAATAATGTTGCCTAATGGAAGCATATATAAACTAAAAAGAGTAGGGCCTAGCACAGATCCCTGTGGAACTCCATGACTAAGCTTTGAGCTGAAAGAAAACTCATCATTTACATGAACAAACTGGAACCTATCAGATAAATTAAGATCTAAACCACTGCAACGAAGTTCCATTAAGTCCAACATAGTGTTCTAATCTATCAAGTAGAATATTATGATCAATAGTATCAAAAGCTGCACTAAGATCTAAAAGGACAAGTACAGAAACTAGTCCATTATCAGATGCAATGAGGAGGTCGTTAGTGACCTTCGCTAAGGCTGGTTCAGTACTATGATGGATTCTAAACCCAGATTGAAACTCTTCAAGTAAACCATTTCCCTGCAGGTGGTCAAATAATTGCGTTGCAACAACTCTTTCTAAGATTTTTGAAATGAAAGGGAGATTAGAGATTGGTCTATAGTTAGCTAAAGCTCCTGGATCTAGCGTTGGCTTTTTGAGTAAGGGTTTAATTACAGCCATTTTAAAAGCCTGCGGTACATGGCCTAAAGTTAATGAAGAATTGATTATATGAAGAATATAGCTACCAATAAGTGGGAAGACTTCTTTAAATAACCTGGTAGGAATAGAGTCTAAAAGACAAGTTGAAGGTTTGGATGAGGAAACTATTTTGTCTAACTCACAAAGGTCGATTGGAGTAAACTCATCAAGACAGACATCAATAGAAGGAGTTGTAGTAGTTACAGTATTTAAGTTAACTGTGGGAAGAATCTGATTGATTTTATCTCTGATGGATGAAATTTTATTATTGAAAAAGTTCATAAAGTCCTGACTAGTAAGCTCTAAGGGGATGCTAGGATTGACAGAGTCCTGGCTCTTTGTCAACCTGGCTACAGTACTGAAAAGAAACCTGGGATTATTCTTGTTCTCTTCTATTAATGCAGAGTAATAACTCGTTCTAGCTTTTCTAAGAGATTTTTTATAAATTAAAAGATGATTTCTCCAAGCTAAATAGATTTCATCTAAATTAGTAGAGCGCCATTTTCTTTCTAATTGACGAGTCTTCTGTTTTAAGCTACGAATTTCTGTGTTGAACCAAGGAGTTAAAAATCTCTGATTAGACTTTTTCTTTTTTAAGGGGGCCACTAAGTCTAGAGCCTGATGCAGAGAAGCTGAAACACTATCCACCATGTTATCAATTACAGAAGGAGCAAGCTGTCTATAGCTTATTTCCGTTGTGTTGACACATGGCATAGAGGAAACAATCTGCATAAATTTGGAAACAGCATCATCTGAGAGGCATCTACTGTGATAATATTTTTCTTTAGGAGCCAAATAGTCAGAAATAGTAAAATCAAAGGTTAACAGACAATGGTCTGACAGTACAGTGTTATGAGGAGACACTACAAGATTTTCTATTTCTATGCCATATGTCAGAACAAGGTCCAATGTATGGTGGAGGTAATGAGTAGAATTTCCTACTTTCTGAGAAAACCCAATCGAGTCTAATATTGAATTAAAAGCCACATTAAGGCAGTCACTATCTACATCCACATGTATATTAAAGTCCCCTACTATAATTATTCTATCAGATTTCAGCACTAAATCAGCTAAGAAATCAGCAAATTCGGATAAAAATTCTGAATAGGTTGATGGGGGACGATAAACTATGGCAAATAAAATTGGGTTTAACCTGAAATTGCTAAAGTGCCCAATACTGAGGACCAGGCCCTCAAAGGAATTATAACATGTTTTTTGCTTTACATTAACTAGTAATTTGGAATGGTAAATTGTTGCTACTCCTCCTCCACGACCAGAACTTCTGGGATTTTGACAGTTTAAATAACCAGAGGGAGTTGATTCATTTAAACCAACATAATCCTCTTGCCCTAACCAAGTCTCTGTAAGGGAAATTAAATCAATCTGATGATCAATTAACAGATCATGGACTAACAGAGACTTGGGAGTTAGAGACCTAATATTTAATAAACCACATTTAATTTTTAAATTATGAGGAGGAACAGAGGCCAAATCATTCAATTTAGAGGCTTTATGTTTAATTTGAGTTTTACCAATATTTTGCTTTATCACTTTGGGATGCTTATACATTATATTTTTATTTACTTTGGAGGGAGCAGACAACGATTTTCTGATGGGGAAGACAGGGGCTACGCTGAGGGGTGGCGGATGAAGAGGAGCTGCAGAGAGGCGTGTAAGACTGCCACTCTGCTTCCTGGTCCCAACTCTGAGTAGTCACGGTTTTGGAAATTTGGATAAAAAAGATGCCAGATTGTTAGATAAATGAGAAGCACCATCCAAAGTGGGATGAATGCTGTCTCGTCTCATAAGACCAGGTTTTCCCCAAAAAGAGCTCCAATTGTCAATGTAGCCCACGTCATTTTTAGGACACCACACAGACAGCCAGCGGTTCAAGGATGACGAGCGACTAAACATGTCATCACTGGTCAGATTGGGGAGGGGCCCAGAGAATACTACAGTGGCAGACATCGTTTTTGCAAACTCACACACCGATTCTATATTAAGTTTCGTGACTTCCGACTGCCGGAGACGGATGTCATTAATGCCGGCATGAATAACAATTGTGGAGTATTTACAGTTACTTTTAGCCAGCATTTTCAAATTTGACTTGATGTCGCCTGCTCTGGCCCCAGGAATACATTGGACTATGGCCGCTGGAGTCTCTAGGTTCACGTTTCTGACTACAGAGTCGCCAATGATCAGAGTTTTTTTCCTCAGCGGGTGTGTCGCTGAGCAGGGAAAAACGATTAGAAACGTGAACAGGTTGGTGGTGAACCGGGGCTTTGCGACTAGGCTTCCTTCTCACCGTCACCCACCCAGTCTCCTCGCTGCTGAGGAGAGCCGGGGAACCGCTGACAGTGGGACCTAAGCTAGCTAGCTCCGCTGCAGCTAATGGGCGTCCGTCGAGATTAACTGGCGCAGACGGTGTTTCAGTGCAGCGGAGCCGGGATTCCAAATCAGACAACCTCGCCTCGAGCGCCTCAAAAAGACAACATTTATTACATTTACCGTTATCACTAAAAGAGGCAGAGGTGTAGCTAAACATCTGACAGAGAGAGCACACCAGAGGAGGAGAGGAAAGAGAGGTAGTAGCCATAGCTAGTGGCTAGCTAGTGGCTGGAGAGCTGGAGAGCAAACCACACAGGCAGACAGCAAAACAGGAAGTGACGATACGTTACCACAAGGAAGTGACGATCCTCCAAAGTAAGTAAATTGTGATTATCAAAGATTTACAAAGACAAGCATATCAAAACGAAGTAGAGACATTAAGCAAAGGCAAACAACTACTAAAGAACAACAAGATGTACAACTTGGATGTTTTCTTGGATGAGGACAATGTGCTGAAGGTGGGAGGAAGGTTGCGGCACTCATCTCTTCCCAACTCATTCAAACATCCAACAATCATTCCCAGAGAACATCACATCACAAAACTGATAATTACTCACTGTCACGAAAGGGTCAACCATCAGGGAAAAGGCTTCACAATGAATGAGATACGATCCAGTGGCTATTGGATTCCAAGGTTAAGTCAAACAGTTGTATCCTACATTCACCAGTGTGTGTTTTGTCGGAAACAAAGGAGACCTGTGGAAGGACAAAAAATGAGAGATCTGCCCATAGAAAGAACTGAGCTCTCTCCACCTTTCACATACTGTGGTATGGATGTTTTTGGCCTGTTCCTGACCAAACAAGCACGAAAGGATCACAAAAGGTATGGCCTCCTTCTCACATGTTTCTATTCATGTGCAGTTCATGTTGAAATGTTAGAGGACCTATCGACAGACGCCTTTATAAATGGACTCAGATGCTTTATTGCTTTAAGAGGCTTTGTCAGGCAAATAAAATGTAATCAGGGTACTAACTTTGTAGGTGCCAAAAATGAACTGAACACAGCACAAAGTGAAATAGACACTGATAAACTGACATCCTTCCTTGCAGAGAAACAATGTGATTTTGTCCTAAACACACCTCATGCTAGTCACGCAGGTGGAGTATGGGAAAGGCAAATACGGACTGTGAGAAGCGTTCTTAATGCAACATGGGCTCTCACACCAGATCGACTCACTGATTCTTCACTCAAAACCTTCTTCTATGAAGCAGCTGCAATAGTAAACAGCGACCCCTTAATAACAGACAATCTCAATGATTCAAACAGTTTGGAGCCACTAACTCCAAATCATCTTGTCACAATGAAAACCTCAACTGCTCTGCCTCCCCCCAGAGAGTTTGTTAAGGAAGACTTGTATGCACAAAAATGATAGCGTCAAGTACATTACTTACTCGAACAGTTTTGGAGCAGATGGAAAAAGGAGTACCTTCAAAACATCATGGTCAGACAAAGATGGCACACGCCAAAAAGGAACATGCAAATAGGAGACATAGTAATGGACAAAGATGAAACGCAACCGCGATCTCAGTGGAAACTTGGACAAATCTTGGACATTGCAAAAGACACAGATGGACTTGTCAGAAAGGTCAAAATCGCTTTTGCAGACAGAAATCTTACCAAAAAGGGTCAGCGTGTGAATAAAATGTCTATAGTAGAACGTCCAGTTCATAAGTTAGTTCTGCTATTAGAAGATTAGGAAAAGTAAATGTAGAATGCTAAAGGGTGCTTTGAAATGTTGAAAGTTGCAGTTCTAACTTGTTTACAAAGTTATTGGTTTTTTGTTAAGTAATTTGAAGAAATTATTTTTGTTTTATATGTGTGACAACAAATAATTTGGTGGGAGTGTAAAGGTAGACAAAGTAAGGTTAGCTCTATTTACATGTATAGTAATTACGGTGCAAGGATATGCTTTTATTTTGGTAACTTCTTCATGAGCGGAAGTCAGGTAACGGAAATCAACTTGACATACAAAAGAAAGACGCAAAGAAAAGCCAAGAAAAGGTTAAGGGCAAAACGGAGAAAAGACTATGGAAAAGGATAAAAACGGCAAAGATTTTAGCTTCAGTCGATAAGGGAACAAGGTTAGTGATTGTACAGAAAATGTTTATTGTAAAGTTGTAAATTAGTTATGCTAACAGAAAAGGTTACTAATGTATGAGCTATGTAATGGTTGAAACAGTCATATGGCGATTATTGTCAATTTTGTTCTTGCCATAGCTGTTACATTGGTCGATGACACGGAAGGCAATAAAGTCATTTAACCATCAGTTCTGGCCTCGATATTGACTGGATGCTACATGGTTCTTCTCTGGCATCACTCCAAAGAACCTTTGGGTTCCCAGTGAGCACCTTTATTTTTCTTTGTACACAAAGGGAAAAACACTTCCAGCTATCAGAGAGAGCAGACGCTTTTTCTCTCCTCTCCTCTTCTCTTCCCTGATACTATTCCCCGCTTGCGATGTCTGTGTCTTTTGCCCTTCTTCTGGCTGAATCTTAATCCAAACGGAAATTATGGATCTGGAAAAGCGGCTTTTAAATGCAATTGACACCACTTTAAAAGAAGATCGGGCTAGAGGGGAGCCCTGGACTCATGGACAATTGGGAATTCATGGGTCTGTGTGATTCGACTGAGATGCGGAAGACATCTCTATTTGTTTGGCTTGATCACAGGATTTCTATTTTGGCTCTGGAGTTCCTGATGTATCAGAAATTAAAGTTGGGAGAGCTAATCAAAGCGGACCCGGCAACGCTTCTTCAACAACAAATTCGACCAGTCCGGGAGTACACTGATAGCAGCAATGGTGAACTGAATGATGGTTGATTCAGAAGAATGGTATTGATCTGGAGTCGCTGGTGCTCTCCATGGAATGATTATGGAAATTATGAAGCACAGGATCGCATGAAGAGAGGAAAATTCTATTCTCTGAGTGTACTGTGCTGATTTGACCTTGTTTTGGTGCCCTGTTTACATTCCTCCTCGATGAAGATAAGGCTGGAGAAGTGCTAACCCAAACAATCGACATTTGCTATTGTTTCAACAGACCGAGCTCCAAGGACAGCGTTACCATGTGTCTGGACTATAGAACACATGACTGAATAATATCTATCCGTTGCCGTAGGGTGCCCTCTGCTGTTCACTAGCAATGACACACCTACACTACACATTGCATTCAACATACACGACTGATTCATTTACAGTGATGTACATATACATTCACTGCCTCTCTCTGCCTTTGTAATGTGTGATCTGTTGTCTGCTAATTGTGCATTGAGGGTTTTTTCTGTGTGATCATAATCTGGCTCATTTGAGCTTATATGAGCTATATGAGCTTATGTGAGCTTATACGAGCGTTATTCTGATAACTATGTTTTTTTTCTCTCTGCCTATTGTGTTTTCCCTGACCCTGACCCTTGCCCTCTTTACCCTCCTGTTCGACTGGCGCCTTTGGGCTGCCGCGGCTATGGGATGCGCTTACAGAAGCGCGCCCAATGTCAAGTCAAATTTCAATTCTCCTGTATGTATTGCACGTATGGTAGTATTGACAATAAACCTTTTCATTTCATTTCATTTCATTTCATTAGTGCATTGCCTGTAGAATGCAAGTATTCCTGTCTGAAACAGGTATCCCAATTAGGCTTTACAAGCCCAAATGTAGGCTCTGTTTGAAAGAGGAATAAAGAGGTGTAGCCTGTATGTAGGCAATCACACATGTTAAAGTACTGTCACACCTTGACATTTTAGGCAGTGTTTGCCAAACGTATGAAAAATTTGGAGAATATGTTGGCGTACATCAAATTAGTTATGGGCAAGTTTTGTATCAGTTAAGACCATGATGAAAAACGCTGAAGCATGCTGGTGTATGGCGTTTTACGGTGAGCCCCTCTGATATACAGTATATCCAGCGTATGGCTAAAACATCCTGCATAAGCGGGGCATAAGTTGTAGGGAAGTTATGCATTCATTCACACACGTTACTTGTAAGCAGTGTTGGGAGAAACGCATTACTGTAACACCACTACTTTTGCAGTAACGCGCTGTGTAACGAAATTACTGTTTAAAAATTCAGTAATGTGTTACAGTTACTGAAATTTGATCAGATGCGTTACTCATTACTCGTTTTATTAATATGGATAAATATTTTTAGTGCAAATAAATGAATGTACAACTGACCCTACATAGCTGACGCAGCTGTCAGTCGATGTGACCTGTTGCAAAGACCCTGAGTCTTAATTGCTAAGCAGAAGAAAAGAAGAAGCTTCTTTGTTTTTGTGGAAATAGACAGATTATTATTCCTTTGTCGCGGTTAAAGACCAAAGCATATTGGTGGGTTGCAAACTAAAGTGCCAGTTGAGACTTACAGCAGTCTTCAGCTCCGACAAAGCTAGTGCTATGCTATGCTAGCAACACCGTGAAGTGGATCTACTGTATTCTGAACAGCCACAGCTGGATGTAAAGTGGAAATACTCGTCTCAACACCCACGGCTGGATTTCAAGCACAGGTATGCATCTGGACAGTTGTGACCCAGCAAGAATTAAACCGACTGATTGCCAGATATGTCATTCCAGACTGAAGACATGATAATACTTTCCATCAGACAGCTGGACTGTGATCCACTGAAATTAAAATGCATTTATTTGCTACCTGGATAAAGATTATTCAAAAAGGGACTTTGATCTCCAAAAGGAATTTGAGGGACTGGATCATGTCTCTGTCACAGCAGACATTTGGACTGTGGGTAAGGAACATATTCTTTGGATCATTGCACATTGGATTAAATCCATAATCATAAAGGTAAGATAAATATGGTTAGCTTTATGCAGTGTTCCCAACTCTCACTCCAAAATGTGGAACTTACTGGCAATATCATGTTGATTTTCTTAAGATTTTTCCCACAATAAGAGCTCTCAAGGCAGAATAAAGCAGACTGAACATGTTCTAAAAGCTCTGTCTGAAACAGTCTGTTTTTAGCCTGACATTAATAAGCCCATAATGTAATGCATTAATTAAATTATCTTGCTATGTGTGCAAGATGTCCCACCTGTGGAATGTTTTACATTGGCTGGACACTGGCTAAAATGGTAAGGGATTTAAATCTCGAGCTGTAAATCAGGTATGTGTCTGTTAGTATATTAACAATTTTCTCCATTTTCTTTTTTTAAACTGTTGCTACACAATTATTGGAGTATATGGAGTCAAATAATTACTTACATCCTCTCTATGGCTTCTGACCAAATTATTCAGCTGAGAGTGCTCCTACTTGATTGAAGAAATTAAAAAAGTCAATAGATTAAGGTCAGGTTGTGGGAGCTATTTTGCTGGACCTAAAAAAAACAAAAAACAAAACATTTGATCCAGTGAATCATTACATTTTGACATGGTTCAGGTGACCCACAGAACAGACACGACTCAGGATTAACACAGTTAACATACTTTATTTGTTAACGTGAGTGATTGGGTGCGTGAGTGTGGTTATATGGTGTAATGTTGTGTAGTGCAATCCGTGTATTCCAGCTGGGCCGGCAGAGCACCGTACAGACTGGCAACTTTGGAAAGAGACAAGGGCCGTTAGCTTACAGTTCACCCTATGCAGCACGTTAGATGTTATTATGCTTACTGTCAACAGATGTTGAAGTGGCTTCAGGTGGCGCCGAAGCTGCGGCCAGGGAGACAGTGTCTGCGGGCAGGTCAGCTGGAGGTGGAATAAAAGTCCGCCGCCTGGAGGGAGAAGGAGGTCCGCCGTTGTGGGCTCCGCCTGTGCACAGGGGAATGGACAGGTTTAGAAGCAATAGTGCTTACTTGGTCGTTGGTCCGAGCGGAACCGACCCGGACGTCATTCTGCTGGGCTTGGAAGCCGATGGCTGGAGAATTCAGTGCAGGGAAGCACGGAGGCAGGGTGTGGCGTGATTCACGGGAAAGAATCAGATGACTCTGCACCCAGGACTGGTCCTGATGGGAATGAATAGGGCCACAGGTGCATGCACAGGTGCCGTGATTGGTGGCCATGACACATTTTATTTACAAAAAATGTTTAGATCATTTTTTCTAATCTGGTCATGCAATGTTTTCATCTTATCTGTGTGGCAGACAACAATGTGTAATAGATAGATAGATAGATAGATAGATAGATAGATAGATAGATGTTCTTTATTGATCCCAAACTGGGAAATTACAGTGTATTGGTGAATAATGATCTTCTTTCTTAGCCTCTTAAAATTTTAGTTTTCCACCCACAGAACATTTCACATTGGCTGGAAATTGGCAGGAATGCTAAGGGGTTAAGTATGCAGTTAAAAGTAACATGAAAGTTACTTTTCCAAGTAACCAGTTACTTTAATCATGCAGTAATCGGTAAAGTAACTGTTACTTTTGAAAAGAGGTAGCTAGTAACTGTAATTGTTACTATTTTTGTAGTAACTTGCCCAACACTGCCTGTAAGCAACTCACAAGTTACTCCTAAGTCAAAATATGTTGAGATAAATGTCTAGCATACCCCAAATTTAATTCTAACATATGAGTAATGCGCTTTGAACCTATGTATAACTTACTGAATGGGTTTCTAACTTACAGCTACCCTATAATGGCGTATTTGCAGCATTGGTTCACAGTAAAAATCCATACAGAACTCAGCTGCTGCCTGCAGTGCATACACACACACAGAGCTAAACACACATACTTTTTCGTGTAACAGGAGCTGTCGGGGATGTGTCTGAGCACTTTTGAGCAACAGGATAAAGATCCAAATCGCTGTTTAGCCCTCTTTGTCATGTTTTTTTTGTTTTGTTTTTTTTTTTACCTTTGACTGCAGTCTGTACCGTCAGCTGTCCAGTGCTGTTCTGATAGATATGCCAAAATGTCAGAACACCAGAGGAGGAGGATCCAATCAGCTGATTGCTCAAAGCTCAGAGCTCAGCTGTTTTCCATGATAAATCACACTTTGCTGTTGGCTGTGCCTCGTGGCAAAAGCACACTCCATGCATTCTTAGTTTTTTTTCACTTTATTGAAAATAAACTTTTTTATCGCCATCAGTTTGCATGCCTTTGAGCCAGGTTGTGACAACTGTGATGTGACAGTCCTGACATGTTGCATCAGCTGTTTTCGACGTGACTGACCTGACAGATTTCACAGCTCTGCCAGGTTGGTCACGCCCCCCGCTGTGGTCTTTGGAGGGGAGAATCATTTCGGTTGAACAGAGATGATCTCTCGCACACCTAGTATTCATGGATCGGGAGGCTAAGGAAGTTTGGCATGACTGTGCTATGCAGAAGTTAGGATAAGCTATGCATAAGTTAGACTATTGATTCAAGATTCAAAGGCTTTATTATCATGTGCACAGTTAAGAAATGCAACATTTCCTGAGCAATGAAATTTTTAACTCTGCTCTCCGAATGAATGCCAAGGTAATAGATACACATCAATACTAATAAGGTAATAACACACCTAATACTAAGGAATACTAATAACACACATTAGCACACACTAATAACACACATTAAACACACCTTAGGCAATTAGGACAGTTAAAGCAGTTAAACTAGAGGAAACAAGAAGAATGAAAATTGAAAATTCTGTTGCGCATATTGTTCTGTTGAAAAATATTGTTGCACATAAGTTGTGAATGTTGGCAACATGCTAAGCATTTGTTGGTTTAAGTTATTTATAAGTTATGGAAATATTCTTTATAAGTTATTAATACGTTATGTACATGTCCAACTTGTTATGGATATGCGATGCATACGGTCAGAAGTGAACATTTCGGCATATGCCAGCATTTTAAACCAATTTTTATATGTTTGGTAAATGCTGCCTAAATTGTCAAGGTGTGACAGGGCCTTTAGACTTTGACAATTATATCTTGGGTCGGTGGTTGGTGGGCTTGTGGTGGGCGCTCGGGGGTGTTGCTTGGTGTGTGGGGTGCCATATGGGTCCGGCCCATTGTTCATTATTGTGATTATGGTTGTTGTGTATGTTCGTGTGTGCAAGATGTGTGGGTATGGGTGTGGCTGCTCCATCATGCTTGTGGTGCTGAGAGTGCCAGGGCGTGATGCTGGCGGGTCCTGGGCTGCTCGACCTGGCGGCCCTCGCCCTTTGTTGGGATCTGGGGGCAGTGGGTGGCCTCCTGAACCAGTTTGCGAGCTGGCGTCTGGGAAGGGGGGGCGCTCCCTTTTGAACCTCCTCCCTCCCAGTTTTTCCCACCTCCCCCCCACCACCACCACCACCACCATTCTGGGTGGAACATACATCTTCTTGGATACACTTGGAGTGGGGGTGTGCCGCACTGTGTTGGTGAAGGGGATACCTCTGCTGCACAGTAGGGCTGTCCTCACCTCAATTTTAATTGCATTTTAGACACTGAGGGCTTGGGGGGATGGGAGCTCCGCTGCCTATCGCAGTGGCTAGGGGTGCTACAACCACCATCCCCCCAATTTTAACTGCACTCTGGTAGTTCAAACACCTGCACACAATCACATCACACAACTGACACCCACCCACCATGATTTGTGCGTGGGGGATAGGGAGGGTGGAGGTCTTCTCCCACCCCTGTTGCCCTCCTTCTGCTGGGGGCCTGGTGGGGGGGCCTGGGGCCCGTCGTGTTGTCAGAATCCCTGGGTGCTGTCGAATGAATAGATGCGAGCAAGGGAGTGAGAGAGTGATTGAACAAGAGAGTAAGCGAGAGTGAGGGAGTAGTGAGTGGAGATGGGGATGGTGGGGCGGTTTTGTGTGGCACTTTGCATGTTGGGTGGCACTTTGGAGCGCCTGCGGTGGTCCGCTGATGAGTCGCTTGGGTGGTTTTGGGTGGTGGTGGTCTGCTTCTGAGGCTGCGGCTGCAGCTACCCTGGGATGGGTCGGCGGGGGTGTGGCTGCTGGCCTGCATCGGCAGTCTCCCTGGCTGCTGCCGGGTGCTGGTACGCATTCATGCTCGCTGCGTCTGCATCACGCTAACCCTAAGTAATAAGGGTGAATGAGTGTGGGGGAGTGTGTGGGGGAGAGCACGAATGGATGTGAATAGGTCGGAACACAAGTGAGAGTGTGTGTATGGATAAACATGAGTGAGTGCAGGTGACTGTGAGGGCGAGTGGGAGAGAGATTGAGCAGGTACAGGAGTGGGAGAGAGTGGGTGGGTCCGGGAGTGGGAGTGTGGGATTGTGTGTGGGGGAGGGTGAGCGAGAGTGAGTGAATGAGTGAGTGAGTGAGTGAGTGAGTGAGTGAGTGAGTGTGTGTGTTGGTGCGTATGAGAGCATGAGGGTGTGAATGCGTGGGAATGGGTGTGTGTGCTGGTCGGGAGGTGCTGGGTTTAGGGGGGTAGTGCCTCTTGGCTACGTGGGCTCCCCTTGACTGGGGGGGGGGGGGCTTCTTTTGGCATGGGGGTCCTCGGGGTATGCGGCAGCTGCGGGCCCACTGTGGGGGGTGCCTGGGGGAGCTCGCGCTGGGGGCATATGCCAGTCCTCAGCCCGGGGGGCGCTGGCCTCCTGGTGCCTTGGGCCCGGGGGCTGGCTTTGGCCCCACTGGGGGGGTGGGGGGTTGGCTGGTCCGGGGGCATGGGCGCACGGCCAGGCCTCCCTTGGCCGTCCATCCTGGGGGGGATGCCTGGCAATCCTGGGGCTTGTTGGCCTCCGACATTTGTGCTCTGTAGGGATTGGTGGTGTTGTCCTGCTTGCTCGGGGTTTCCGGTGGGGGGGAAGAGTTGCTGCAATTGGCCGTCCTCTTCGTATGTTTTCTGACAAACCACTCACATGCACACACTTATTTTGCACGTGCTCTCATACACACGCACACACCTTTAATAGGTGCAGATACCAGACTCGTGTTGAGAGCGCTTCGGTGGAAGAAGCAGTCTGTCTTCTGTTTGTTTTAGTTGTTGGTTTATTTGTCTTCTTTGTCTGTTTCTCTCCCTTTTTTCCCCCTCCCCACACCTCCTTTCCCCATTACCCTCCTTTCGGGTCCTTCATGGGTAAAATAAGTAAAGTATTAAAAGTCATTACAAGAGGAGTTTGCAACAATATACAGTACATATACAGTGGTGTGAAAAAATGTTTGCCTCCTTCCTGATTTCTCATTTTTTTTGTATCATTTTGTATGTTTGTCACACTTAAATGTTTCAGATCATCAAACAAATTTAAATATTACACAAAGAAAACACAAGTAAACAAAATGCATTTTTTAAATGAAGGTGTTCATTATTAAGGGGGAAAAAAAATCCAAACCTACATGGCCCTGTGTGAAAAAGTGATTGCCCGCTAAACCTAATAACTGGTTGGGCCACCCTTAGCAGCAACAACTGCAATCAAGCGGCTACTTATATTTTGGTGATGATCTGAGAATGCATACCTCAGCCAAGGCGCTTATCTTCTCACATTGTGTTAGCAACAGTACTCCAAAACTGATGGACAGACTTTGATGCAGTTTTCACTACAAGTGGCTATAGGCCTACACACAAAACCATTACATTTTGGAGTTGATCCATGACAAACGGAAGGAGCCTTGGCGGAGGGATGCGCTCTGAGTGCTTTTCTAGTTTAGGAATGCTATCTTCTTGGAACATAAGTCAATATTATACAGTAATAAGTGGCATTCAGCTGTTTGTTTTATGTCATGTAAGCACAGTTCTGGTACTTAAAAATCATAAAAACCCAGGAGCTTCGGGGAGCGAAGTGACAGTAAAGGTGAAAATTGGCTCAAAGTTCAATGAGGTAACAGAAACACTTGGACAGTTTCTGAAGAAACCACAAAAGGAGATGAAGTTCAAAGTTCAGAGACTGACACAGCTTGCTGCCAAAAGGAAGAAAGTTTCACATTAGAAGTGACTTGGTGACCAGTGTAAATAGTGTAAAAAACTCTAATAGAACTGTTAAATATGTTGGACTAAAGACAGTGAGACAACATTGAAGAAAAAGTAAGTTAACTTTTCATTAAATTTAATGATTTATCTAAGTCTAGTATTTCATTTTTTTAATCATTTTTTTCAGTCTAAATTACTTGTATTTTACTGAAAACCTCCCAGCTTCAGGGGGGCTGCGCCCCCCGGCCCCCCCGTAAGTCAATCGACCAAATTAGATTTCAGCTGAAATCAGAATTTCCTGTTGCCATCCCTGGTCATTCAGAGGTGGACTTGCTGGTGTGCTTTAGATCATTGTCCTGCTGCAGAACCCAAGTGTGCTTCAGCTTGAGGTCACGAACAGATGGCCGGTGTCATGAATGCCCTCTGGGGCAAAAACAAACTGAAGCACTTGACTGCAGTGAGGACATTTATTAACAGAAAAAACATAACTGTTCAAAAAATAACTGTGTCGACAATACAAAAGGCAAACAAGAATAGCTTACACAGAGATGAGTCTCCAGAGTTGCGAAAAACTGTGGAGGAGAGGAGGGGGAGACTGTCCAAAAGAGATTAGTCCAGTCTAAACACAATTATGACTTCTACAGTGATGGAGAGGACAGCAGTCTATAAATAGTGAGGAGAGTAACAAGCAGCAGGTGCGAATGGCAGGTGTGACTTAATTATCAACTGCTCACAGCTGGAAGACAACAGCGAGCAGCTGGTGGGTGTGTCTGTGATATGAGGAGGGAGATAAGCATGGAAAAGAACATACCAAACATATACAATAGATTACAAAATAGATTAACAGATAAACAAAAGTAGAAATAAGATGAGGATCTGAGCTCAGATACATGGCAGCCAGACATTCTCCTTCAGGATTTTTTGGTAGACAGCAGAATTCATGGTTCCATTTACCACAGCAAGTCTTCCAGGTCCTAAAACAGCAAAACAGCCCCAAACCATCACACTACCACCACCATATTTTACTGTTGGTATGATGTTCATTTTCTGAAATGCTGTTACTTTTACGCCAGATGTAATGGGATGCACATCTTCCAAAAAGTTCAAATTTTGTCTCGTCAGTCCACAGAGTATTTTCCCAAAAGTCTTGGGGATCATCAAGATGTTTTCAGACAAAACTGAGACGAGCCTTTATATTCTTTTTGCTCAGCAGTGGTTTTCGTCTTGGAACTCTGCCATGCAGGCCAAAAATGCAAAAAATGCAAAAATGCATGGCAGTCTCTTTCTTATGGTGGAGTCTTGAACACTGACCTTAACTAAGGCAAGTGAGGCCTGCAGTTCTTTGGATGTTGTTGGGGGTCTTTTGTGACCTCTTGGATGAGTCAGTTGGCCACTCCAGGGAAGGTTCACCACTGTTCCATGTTTTCGCCATTTGTGGATAATGGCTCTCACTGTGGTTCGCTGGAGTCCCAAAGCTTTAGAAACGGCTTTACAACCTGTTCCAGACTGATAGATAAATAATAATAATAATAATGATACATCAGTTACATCAGTAACTGATGTATTATTAATAATAATAATAATACATATTATTAATAGTAATATTATTAATAGTAATAATAATACATCAGTTATTTTGTTTCTCATTTGTTTCTGAATTTCTTTGGATCGCAGCATGATGTCTAGCTTTTGAGGATTTTTTTGGTCTACTTCACTTTGTCAGGCAAATCCTATTTAAGTGATTTCTTGATTGAGAACAGGTGTAGTAGTAATCAGACCTGGGCGTGGCTCGAGAAATTGAACTCAGCTTTCCAAAGATGTGACAAACCACAGTTAATTTATGTTTTAACGGGAGGAGGGGGCAATCACTTTTTCACACAGGGCCATGTAGGTTTGGATTTATTTTTTTTTTACCTTTAGTAATAAACACCTTCATTTACAAACTACATTTTGTGTTATCTTTGTCTAATATTTAAATTTGTTTGATGATCTGAAACATTTAAGCGTGACAAACATACAAAAAAATGAGAAATCTGGAAGGGGGCAAACACTTTTTCCACACCACTGTATTTGTACTGTATAAAGTTCCTTTTGGCAAAGTAAATCTGTTTGGCACAATAAGAGTAGCAGATTTCTGTTCTGCTCACCTAGCTGCCTGACAAGACAAGGGAAAAAAAAAGACTGACAAATATGAAGGGGACTAAACGGCACTAAGATTTATTTGATTGTGTGAATATTAATTACACAATACCTAATTATTGAAAACAAATGGGACATCCAGCATTGGTGACTGTTTTGGATCCCTTGTTTAGTTGTTTGTCAGATCATTTATTTGTGTGATCTTTTATCACTTATATTCATAATAGTGTGTCTTACACATTGGGGAACGGGAGTTGTTCAGCCACCATTATAATTGTTTTAGTTTATATCACTGTTCAGTGATGGAGTTAAGTGTAATATTGAATATCTTCTGTGCATCTTCAATAAACTCACGCAGTACTATACTATAACAGGACACGTTTACAAATATTTGAGACCCATTGTAGTGTATCATTTTATATTTTAGCAATATGTTGTTATTAAAATGTTTTTAAAACTATTATCAGTCGAATTAACTACAAAACAGCCAACATTATTATACACAGCAGAAGGACCCGTTTGACTGCAACCGTTGCATTAGTGCTGGCAATTTATCAGTAAATACTTAAATACTATTTATTTTGTTGTTTGGGTGTTTTTGTGTCCTGTTTGGTTGTTAAGTCATTCCGGCCATTCCTATCCACAGTCATGGCGGTATTATTATGTTTTTAATTTTTAGATACTTGTGCAGGAGGGGGGACTTGCGGTCCTGCAAAGGACAGTGGTAGCACACAGGTGAAGCAGCAGTCAGGACTCCTGTCTTCCACTGACCGGGCAGCCTGGGCGTGCCTCCCTGCGAAAGACCGTGGTCCACCCGGTCGAGCTGCTGCTTTTCCTGGCGTGTCCTGTGTTGGATACATCGGTGCTCTTTGTTAGACCCAAGTCCCCGCTGACTCTTCGCCCAGTCAGCTCATGCACCTTGTGTTCTCCACATATGCCGAATTATCCTTTAGATCTACGCAATCACAACAACTTTATGGTATAATTTTTTAAGCATTAAATCTTCAGTATTATCTTTTTCTAGTCAAATTTGTCGCTTTTCACTTCGTTGTTTTGCTCACGGACTGCTGTGGTGACTGATGCCACATATTATCCAATCCGTACAGAGTCAATCTGAAACCCCGCCCACACTTAAAGAAGTCAGAGCATGGAGCATGAGGAGAGAACGATGACTAAACTTTTATTGATAAAGATATTTTGACTGAACAACTCCATACTCGGGGATGCACATCCCCGTAACCTCAGCAAAGCACTTATAAAATCTGAGGTCAGTCTGATGAATGGTTTGAGAGATATGAGAGGAACGGACACACACAGATTATTTGCATTTATAGATATATATTTTTCTTGTTTAATAATAGCGTGCTTCAGGAAAAAAGTAAAGTTACTCTGCAAATACACTTCTTCAAAGTATTCACAATTCCCCTGTGGCCAGCTGGAAAAAATTTTAACTGCTTGCCCAACTCTAGTACTATGTATGTAGAAAAGCTGCTTAACAAACATGAATTCACTGTTTGGGTATAAGTTTTATTTCTGAAAATATCTTTCCCGTAAACTTGACTGGATGGTTGAAGTTTGCATTTGACACTTTGCCCTCAGAAGTGTATCAAATGTACAGTGATGGATTCATTGCTTTCCAGTTTTAATAGTGTGAGAAGACAGACTCACAGCCTGACTCAGTGCTGCCCTGTCTTAGTGCCCAGGTCCACCCATATGTGCACTTCTGTGTAAACGTGACTTATTATTCACTGTCAGTGCATGTACTGTATGTCCCTTTAACACTGCTTGCATGTTCGACAGTTTCCATGCGCATGTGTGCCCCTGTCTGTTTTTTTGGTGTGTGTGCCTAAGTGGCCATTGTGCAGACACAGTGAAGGAGAGGGAGACCAGTCAGCAGCATAAAGCCACCAGCCCAGCTCAGCGGATCCACCAGCAGCCAGCCAGCCCCACTCGGCATGCACCTGGCGTCCACACACACACACACACACACACACACACACCACCATTATTAATTGCTAATACATATTTATGTGGCACAAATTTGCCATTTGTTTATGCATAAAATTATCAATGGCGTGGGGCGCTAAGCCAGAAAAAACGGTGACCTTTTTAAAGAGTAATAAATGGAACTCTGTGTGTGTGTGTGCGTGCACTTGTGTGTGCCTATTTAATGGCTGATGTTTTAGAGGGAGGTGTTGGGATGGAACAGGGGTGGAGGGTGGTGGTTTTGACTGGACGTGGCAGAGAGGCAGCCGAGGCCTGCCAAGAGTAGATCCAATGATCTGGATGTTTACCCACAGTTTGTTTTTCACACAGGCAATGAGCTGTCTTTGTCCTCGGCTTCATTAGCCATGTCCCTGTTCTCAGTGGCTGCATTGAGTGTGCCTTTGAGTGTCTGAGACAATGATTTTGTGCATCGGAGAGCAATTTTTTCCCACAATTAAAAAGTGTAGAAGTGTGTGTGATTTGTGAGAACTTCGCCCTGCAATAATACATTACAGACGTAGTCCTTCTACTTTATATTAGAAGAGATTTTATGTGATACACAGATATTGCTTCATCCTTGAATTTATCCCCAAGAAATACTGATTGGATTTGTAGAGAACTGAGCCAGTACATGTTTGGGAGACACAATCTAGCTTTTTCAGTTCCAGTACTGACACAGATATCTTGGCTCTGGATATCAACTGAAAACTGATTATCTTGCAGAGTAGCACATGCATGGGGGTGCATTAAGAAAATACTTGCCCCTTTGTAAATGAAATAGTAAATACTAATCTGGTAAGGTGGGTTCTGCACAATAAATAAAATGGCAAGAATTTGCTACTTTTCTAATAGATTGATGCATCCCAAATGAGGGGTTTATTGGGATTTTCTTGATCAGACAGTGTCATACAGCTCGAGCTCGAGCTGTTTCACAGAAGAGCTGGACTTCTGGAGTTTGCAACAAGTAGTGATGGGAAGGCAGGCTCCGGAGCTCTAAAGGGTGCTCCGAGTTTATCCAGGAAATATTTGGCGAGGCGTGATTTGAGGTGTGCATTGTGACGTATGTGTTGACGTCGGACCACGTGACTGGGTCAGGAAGCCGTTCATGATTTTGCACGCAACCTGAAATGAAGTGAGCAGCGGTACCCAGTGGAAATCCCCGTCCCTCACATTTTGTTTTGTCATGTTTGACTGTGTAAGGGATTTGTCACAGCCAATTTTCAGATGGAGCCAGCACCAAAAACATGGACTTCTCCCGTTTGGGAACAGTTTGAGCGCATTTCTCCCATTGATATATTTTTGACAAATAGTGGCTATTTATTGTAACTGAGGTGATGGCTTAGCGGTAATACATCTGTTTTGCAAGTGGGAGACCTAGGTTCAAATCCCAGCTATGTCTTTCTTTTAATTTCATTTTTATTTGCAAGGTGTAGTGTCTTGTTGTGTTTCAAAGAGCTTGGATCATTATTACACATCATTATGCTGAGGCACTATTGCCATTGTGCCCTGCATGAGAATAAGGCCAGAGTTGAATATACTGGGACAGTATAAGACTGTTGAAAATTTATTATTTCTTAATAAAAATGGATAAGTAGTACAAGCACACCAAGTAACACAAGCACATTCACTGTAGTCACCTCAGTTTTATTATTTTTTTGCCTTATGATTATTGATATTTCTTAAAAGACTGCATTTATTGAAATGAAAAAAAAAATACACATTAAACCAATAATACCCTTTTAAAAATCAGCATGTTGTGTAGGTTTTGTCCACTACATGGCCTGGTAGAGAAAATGAAGTCCCACATGAGGCCTCGTCTATATGAGCCATTTTGATGAAAGGCCTCAAGTCCTCCAGAAAGCCTCATTTGGCCATCACTAGCAACAAGCATTTTCCATTTATTTAGACACTGTGCGGGCAAACAACTCCAATTTAAAACGGCCGAAACCCAACAACCTCCAAATGAAAATCACCTGCTCATATACCCAGTGAGATAATTAGCCTGGTTAGAACATACTATTATCCACAGGTAAGGCAATAAATATACGCATTTTACATATACCAAACAATACCTTAAAATACTCATTAAACATATAAATAATATCTACACAATATTTACAAACTCACACATAATAAATAAACACCCATAAATAGTATAAACCATTATTTACATTTAAAAATCTACCACCACCTTCCCCCTCTACTCATCTACTGCATACTTTTCCCTCCTGGCACCCTTTATAAGGCGCTCGAGCCTCTGGGGAATCTTTTACCTGAGACACCACCAGGAAGTATGCTGGCAAAGGTAAGTGTTTTTTTTTTTTTTTTTATTTGCCTCACACAATTGACTTAATTATTAACATTAACTCTTTATCTCACAGGTGGACTTCAACTCACCAAGAAAACAGATATCCAACCCACAAATAAATACCATTTACAACTTCCAACTCCATGTGTATTTTTATAAATTAAAATATATTTTAATATTTGAAAGTTATAAATTCCATTGCACATATACATCTAATTAAAGAGGTCCATACCAGTGGTGACACTCCGTCATCACATCCCCCCCCCGCCCCCTCCCAAGAGTACAGTACTTTAAAACTCATGTATTCTGGAAAGGCTGTCTGCCACAAGGATGGCTTTCTCTGCCATATACTGAACTGTAAAGTCATAAGGCTGCAGAAACAAATGCCACCCTGTGAGATGACTATTACTGTTTCATCCTGTATAACGACTTTAGGGCCCGACGATCTGTCTCTAAAGTGAAATGACGACCAAGCAGATAATACCTCAACAAGTCAATGGCCCACTTCATGGCGAGGCACTCCTCCTTCACCGTAGAGTATCTAGTCTCCTGGTCCAACGGCTTACGGCTCAGGAACAGTACTGGACGCCTTTCTTCCTTCACCTCCGGCAGAAGCACTGCTCCAATGCCCACTCCTGAAGCATCAGTCTGGAGAATAAATGGACTAGCAAAATCCAGACTATAAAGAACCCCATCACTAGAAATGGCACCCTTCAGATCCTCGAAGGCTCTGCCATATTCCCCTGTCCATTTCACCTTGTTTGGTGCTGAAGCTTTGGTAAGGTCAGTAAGAATTGTTGCTCTCTCAGCAAAGTGGGGAATGAATTTACCGTACCATTCCACCAAACCCATAAATGAATGTACCTTTTTCTTTGTAGTGGGCACAGGATAGGCCTGAATGGCGTTCACCTTTCCCACTCGTGACTTAATAACCCCGTGTCCAACAACATGACCCAGGTACTCCACCTGCTGCCGTCCAAAGGCACACTTGCGTGGATTAATGGTCAATCCTGCTGTCTTGATCAGATGGAGGACCTGATGAAGGTGCAACACATGTTCCTTCCAGGTCTGACTGTAGATGACCACGTCATCCAAGTAGGCAGCTGCAAAGTATGATACACCTCTCAATACCTAGTCCATAAGTCTTTGGAACATCACAGGTGCCCCCTAGAGCCAAATGGCATAACTCTAAATTGAAAGTTACCATAAGGTGTGTTAAAGGCTGTCAGTTCTTTAGTCTCAGGCGCCAAAGCCAACTGCCAATACCCCTTGCTCAGGTCCAGTGTAGTAATAAACTTAGCCCTGCCCACTCTCTCCAACAGCTCGTCAATTTGGGGCATAGGGTAAGACTCAAACTTTGAAACTTTATTTAGATATCTAAAATCAATGCAGAATCTCAAGGAGCCATCCTTTTTTGGGACCATCACCATGGGACTACACCATTCACTAGTTGACACTTCAGTCACCCCCAGCTGCAGCATCAACTCAGTCTCCTGCTTGAGCTTTGGGACCAAATGTTCAGGAATTCTATAATGCTGTTTATGAGGAGTAGCATCTTCCTTCAAATGAACTTTATGCTGAACCAGCGTGGTGAAGCCAGGTTTTTCCTGAAAAAGTTCTGGCTCCAGCAGCGCCTCTATCTCTCTCTGCTGATAAGACTGCAGATGGGACATACAGTATCCACTAAACAAGTCTGCCATGTTTGTGGGAAAAGACTGTTCTCTTTCCCCATCCACTTCAGTCGCACAAATAAGGAACTGACACTGTGGCTGCTGATGGACAGGCTGCTGAAACTCCTTCAACAAGTTGACATGAAAACATTGATGTTTCTTCTGTCTGTCAGGCATATACAGTTCATAGGTCACTGCACTTAACTTCTTAGAAATCTGATAAGGAACCTGCTATCGAACCAACAGCTTACTGTCACTAGTAGAAAGAAGCAGCAACACCTGCTGGCCTGGATGAAAAACTCTTTCTGGCTTTCCTATCATACCAAGTCTTCTGATTAGCCTGTGCTGTCCTCATGTGTTCCTGAGCCAGAGCAGTCGTCTGGTCCAGCCTCTCTCTCATTTTTATTACATAAGACACCACATTGTCCTGATCACTAGGTGGACTCTCCCAGTGCTCCTTCAGCAAGTCCAGTGGACCCCTCACCTGATGACCATAAAGTAGCTCAAAGGGTGAGAATCCTGTTGAAGCCTGGGGAACCTCCCGATAAGCAAACAAATATGGCACCCATTGATCCTAGTCAGAGCCTGCATTGGAAACAAACTTCCACAGCATGTTCTTCAGGGTTTGGTTAAATCTCTCAACCAGTCCATCTGTCTGAGGGTGATATGGGGAGTTCTTAATGCCCTTTATGCCCAGCAGCTTATATACAGTACTTGCTGCAACAGCTTAGACAGGAAATTTGTTCCACAGTCTGTGAGGACATCTCTAGGTATGCCTACCCTTGAAAACAATTGTATAAGACAGTTGGCAACCTGCCTAGCCTTAGTAGATCTCAACGGGAATGTTTCTGGGTAACGAGTGGCATAGTCACAAATGACTAAAATGTACCTACTACCCGAGGAGCTTCTCTCTAGGTGGCCAACTATATCCATCCCTATTCTGTCAAAAGGTGTTTCAATGACTGGTAATGGCTGAAGCTGGGCACGGACTAGTCCCCTAGGTGATGTAAATTGACATGTTTCACATGAAACACAGAACTCTTTAACCTGCTTGTACATTCCCAGCCACACGAATCTCCTAGCAATTCTTTAGAGTGTTTTTGGAATGCTAGATGAGCTGCCCAAGGAATAGCATGTCCTAGCTCCATAACCTTCTGTGTGAGGCTTTGTGGCAAAGCTATAGCCATAACTTCCCCCTGATGCTGATGCAAAATACCATTTTTAATCACATAAGAGGCCTCAGCCAAGCAGTCTACTCTGCCCTGTTTCATACCCTCAATTTCAGAGACTTTATCAAACCCGGGTTTTAGCGATGGGTCAGCTTTCTGCAATGCAGCCATGCCAAAAGGAATGTCAAAATCTACTGACTGGCTTAGCTGTGTTACTTCCTCACCCAGGTTCTTAGCTGTAACCAAAACCTTGTCCCTTCTCTGTGCCTTAGATTTTGGCTGCTTAATTGGGCCCCACCTCTAACCCAGAGTCATTAAAAGGTAACTCTTGGAAAACATTCCCAGCCCTCTGGGCTCTAGTTGTGACCATATTACACTCCCTCTCAACAGGTACATTTAGCTTCTGTTCATTAGCACCATCTACCTGTCCCTCCTCAGTCTGTTTATCCCTCGCCTGTTGTATGATATCCAACAAAGCTGGAACATCATTGCCCAGAATAACTGAATAAGGCAAATCAGGCACAAGAGCTACAGAAAGGAGATAGGTTTGGCCACCTACCATTGAATAGACCTCAGCAGTTGGGTACAGCTTTTTATCCCCATGTACACAACTAATATTCACTGTAGTCTCACTCCACAGATCTCTAGGGACCAAACGGGGCAGAGCAACGCTCTGAAAACAACCAGAATCCAAAAGGGCCTCTTCACACTGGCCATTAAGCAAAACTAATGTTATATATACAGTATCTCACAAAAGTGAATACAAGCCTCACAGTTTTGTAAATATTTTATTATATCTTTTTATGGGACAGCACTGAAGATATAACACTTTGATACAATGTAAAGCAGTCAGTGTACAGCTTGTATAACAGTGTAAATTTGCTGTCCCCTCAAAATAACTCAACACACAGCCATTAATGTCTAAACCGTTGGCAACAAAAGTGAGTACACCCCTAGTAAAAATGTCCAAATTGTGGCCAATGAGCCATTTTCCCTCCCCGGTGTCATTTGACTCGTTAGTGTTACAAGGTCTCAGGTGTGAATGGGGAGCAAGAGTTAAATTTGGTGTTGTTGCTCTCACACTCTCTCATACTGGTCACTGGGAGTTCAACATGGCACCTCATGGCAAAGAACTCTCTGAGGATCTGAAAAATGTTGCTCTACATAAAGATGGCCTAGGCTATAAGAAGATTGCCAACACCCTGAAACTGAGCTGCAGCATGGTGGCCAAGACCATACAGCGGTTTAACAGGACAGGTACTCAGAACAGGCCGAGCAGCGCACTCTGCAGTCTTTGGGTCCTGCTCTCGTATCCAGACTTCCAGTTCCGGGTCCACCATCTGCAGAAACTGCTCCAGAATCATCAGTTCAGAAATGTCTCTTATCATTGAGGTCTCTGGTTTAACCCATTTATTAAACACATCTTTCAAACAAACATAAAGTTCATGAGGGGTTTCGTCCTGATGAACGTCCAGGGAACAAAACCTTCTTCTATAGGGGTCGGCTGTTATCTCATATTTCATTAAAACTGCTTCTTTCACTTTTTCATAATCTTCCGTGTCTGACATGTCCATAAGCACAGCTTGCTTTACCTGTGAGCAGAGGAACCAGTTAGAATAACCCACTCTTCCTTTCGCCAGCAGCAGACCCTAGCCATTCTTTCAAATGTTGAAAGATAATAGAAGAGAATGGAAGAGACTGAACAAACTGATTAAGAAAGCTAGCTCTGTCCTGGGGCAGCGCCTTGATCCGATGGAGGAGATAGGAGAGAGAAGGACGGTGGCTAAACTGTCATCTCTGCTGGAGTCCGAGTTCCACCCTATGCAGGACATACTGAATGCACTGAGGAGCTCATTTAGCAGCAGACTACATCATCCCAGGTGCACAACCGAGAGGTTTCGTAGGTCCTTCCTACCAACGGCTGTCAGACTGTACAACCTAAGCAGGGCTGCTCGCAGAGATAGCAAAAAGACGTAACAAACTAATAGTTTTTTGAATGCAAAAGATGCAATAGACTTACACAATGGTCCCCTCCGGCATACAACTAGGAACATACCGGTCGCTATGGAGGGTGAGAATATGTATGGGCACATAATCATACCATGTAGGATAACTAAGTAGACGGTTATGCTGTTTCATTCCATCTAGCAACAATGCTCTGCACTGTGTGTGTTTATATATTTGCATATTTATTCCATCTAGCTACAATGCTCAGCACTGGGTGTGTTTATATATTTATATATCTACATATTATTCCATCTAGCTACATTGCTCCGCACTGTGTGTGTTTATATACTTGCATATTTATTCCACCTAGCTGCAATGCTCCGTACTGTGGGTGTTTATATATTTACATATTTATTCCATCTAGCTACAATGCTCTGCACTGTGTGTTCATATATTCATATATTTATTCCATCCAGCTACAATGCTCTGCACTGTGTGTCTGTGTGTGTGTGTATATATATATATATTTTATAGTAATACGTACATATGTTTATTAGCTGCTCTTGCTTGCTTGTTTTTTTTCTTGCCTTCTGATTGTTGCTCTGAGTGTTGCTATCCCTGTGCTGTTGCAATCCTGGGATTTCCCCGTTGTGGGACTAATAAAGGCTTATCTTATCTTATCTTATCTTATAATGTTCAGTATCATCCTCGGGAGAGAGCGGGTTCAGCCTGGGCTCACGGTGCATGTGTGTTGTCCTCGGTTGTACCTGCAGCAGTAGCTCCTCCTGTGGGCTGAGCCAGCTAGCTGTCACCCCAGAGTCTTCACCCGAAATGTCATTCTCGCCATTGCGTTCACCCTGGCTCTCATACCCCTCTCTCAATTCCGTCACCTGTGCTTGTATATGATGAAACTGGTGCTGCATACTGCACCATCTTTGCTCCTGGAGAGAGTCTTCTACCTCTAATTGACGATCTCTGGATGTCTGCGAGCAAACTAATGACTTCTCCAAGCTTGTTAATTCTTCCAGCTTGTCCGGTCCACTGGCCCCCCGCTGCTCAGTTGACGTACCTGGTTCACAGTCCTCTAACTGCTCCTATTGCTTCTTTGTGTTTCCTTTAGTCATTGCTTCTTCTGTATAGTGTTGTCGCTCCTCAGCTTTTACCAGCACTTTTGGCTTTTTCTTCTGACACTATTTGTCATACAGCTCGAGTGGTCAAGACACGTTTCACAGAAGAGCTGGACTTCAGGAGTTTGCAACAAGCATTTTCCATTTATTTAGACACTGTGCAGGCAAACAACTCCAATTTAAAACAACTGACGCCCAACAACCTCCAACTGAAAATCACCTGCCCATATACCCAGTGAGAGAATTAGCCTGGTTAGAACATACCATTATCCACAGGTAAGGCAATAAATATAAACATTTTACATATACCCAACAATACCTTAAAATACTCATTAAACATATAAATAATATCTACACAATATTTACAAACTCACTCATAATAAATAAACACCCATAAATAGTATAAACCATTATTTACATTTAAATCTACCACCAACTTCCCCCTCTACTCCTCTACTGCATACTTTTCCCTCCTGGCACCCTTTATAAGGCGCTTGAGCCCCCGGGGAGTCTTTTGCCTGAGACACCACCAGGAACTAGTATGCTGGCAAAGGTAAGTGTTTTTTGTTTTTTTTTTTGCCTCACACAATTGACTTAATTATTAACATTAACTCTTTTTATCTCACAGGTGGACTTCAACTCACCAAGAAAACAGATATCCAACCCACAAATAAATACCATTTACAACTTCCAAATCCGTGTGTGTTTTTATAAATTAGAATATATTTTAATATTTGAAAGTTATAAATTTCCTTGCACATATACTATGCCATCTAATTAAAGAGGTCCATACCAGTGGCGACTCTCCGTCATCACAGACGGGGATAGAAGAGATCAAATTTGACATGAAAGTTAAACGGAATAAGGTATTTAAAGTTTCCGGAATTGAATTATTGTATTACAAAAGTTTGTTACAACAGAACCGTACTTTGGGGCAAAGTAAGCTAACTTTTCATCATGTAGTAATATGTAGTTTATATCACTGTGAAAGTGTTACACTTTATTTAGTTAGATTCATGAAAATAAGTACTGAGACGCATTTCCAAGATTGGTTCTTTTTTGTAGCAGGACATACAGCTTAATCAGTAGACCAGTTTGTGAGTGATGTCATGTCAGATGTGTGATGACCAACACATGAACAGCTGGCAAAAGACTAACCAGATACCTTTGTTCTATGCCACTAGAGAGTGAAGAGTGGAAATTAGAGACAGTTTGGCTAATTATTCAAGTGAATCTCAGGCAGACATATAACATGTCAACAACCTGTTGCCTCTGGTGCCACACACCTAGGACTGCAAATGATTGTTTTTCTTACTGATTAATTTGCTGATTACTTCTTTCATTAGTTGACTTATCATGTGAATATTTGTATTTTTTCTATCAGAAATTCATATTTTTTATTTTCTTGATAAGTTTTGTGACTTTTTTAATATAAGTTTGTGATATTTTCCCTCCTAAATTTGCAACTTTATCTCAGAAATTAACATTTTTCCTCTGAATTTTCCCCTATAAAAGTGTAGCTTCTTTCTCAAATTTGCATCCTTTTTCTAAGAAATTTGTTTTTTCTTTCTCTCTTTTGTTTGCCACTTTTTTGTAAATGTGCATTTTTTCATGTAACTTTGTAACTTTTCTCGAGGAAATTTGCAACTTTTTTGTCTTGTAAAGTTGTGACTATTTTCTTGAGACATTTGTGTTTTTTCACCTCAAAAATTTATCATTTTTATATGCATCTGATAAGTTTGTGACTTGTTTTTATGCAAGTTTGTGATTTTTTCCCCCCCATAAATTTATGACTTTTTCTTGATAATTTTCAGCTTTGCATTGGTGATTAGTTGTAATTTAATTTGTTGTTGATTAAGGTTCTGTCCAGGAACTAGTCAATTGATCATTGTCCATTTCGAACGTTTCACTACAGGCAGTGGTGTAAGAAAGATTCTGTTTCATAATAAACATAATACCCCCACCAAAGCCTTATTGAGTAAAATGCAATGCAGAGATCCTCAGCTGTTTTAAATTGAGGTGTCCTATAACTGTCTGTACCATTCAACTTTTCTGATCGTTACACTGGAGCACCTGCTACTGAATTAGCCTCATCCTGCTAGCTTACAGTAACAATGTAAAAGAAGAAGAGGAAGCCAACTCTATTGTCATTCAGTCCGTACAGCCAATCATGTACAGTAGAATGAAATTACATTTCTCCTATCTACAATGTTAATCACATCTAGAATCAGAGGGGTCACTGCCATACAAGGTGCCACCACAAACAACTTCTCCTTCTCCCATTCTATTATGCTGAGCACCAAGCTAGAAGGCAGGAAATACCATTTTTATATGGTATTTGGTATGACCCAGCCAAAGCTTGAGCCCCCAACCTCCCTTTTGTGAGGCGGATGCTCAATCAACTAGGCCACCACTCTGGTGGTAAAAGACCTCTGTGCCTTGACAACTTATCAACAGGCTTCTCAACTCGAATAACTTCCAAACACCTTTGTTATAATGAGCATAACCCTGAGAAACTACACTAAAGGTTATATTAAACATCAGATGATAAATATACAGTAGCTAGTGCTTAGCTGTAGCCAGATATACTGCACATACATGCACAATAAAACCGCCTCATTAAAAACAAGTTAAACATTCCATGCCCTCTTCCCAAACTTTTTCTTATTGGTTCTAGCATTATTGGTCCACTTACTGTGGCTTATCAGTCATCATTTCAGATATTAGATTCAGTTATTAGTTTAGTGGTTTATTTGTCAGGGACCATGCACAGAAAAAAAAAAAAAAACATTAAACACAGGGTAAAGATGCTCTGTACCAGATTATAGTATTCTGACTAATTTCCATCTGTAGTCCCTGAGGCAGGCAGGAAGATATAAAAAGAAAAACAGCACATAGAAAGCAATTCGGGTCAGGTTCCACAAACTGTTGACCCTGAAACAAGCAGGGAGTAAGTTTAAAAGGTAAAAAGATAAGAGAAACAGCGCACATAAAGACAATTTAAGAGTGCAATTTCAAATCCCATTTAAGGGAGAGAGTCAAAGCTGTCAGGCTTGATTACTTAAAATCCATTTTTTAGTCTCTGTGGAAAAGTCTCTGTAATTTGTTCTGATCTTCAAAGCAGTGGGGAGCTTGTTCCATTCCATTATAGCTTTGTATGAGAAGGCTAATTGTCCAAAAGCAGTTTTACGTAGGGGATGCAACAATGCCACCTAGAGAAAGTCCTTGTTATTCTGGTATTTTGTTCAGAAGTTAGGTACACAAAAGTCTTAAGAGGTGGGGGTGCAGAACCATGGATAATTTTAAAGACCAACCATATATTTTCATACGTGATCATATTTTCAAAGCGTAACATCTTGTGTTTGGCAGTTATACCACAATGGTGGTACTGTTGTGTCTTCTTATCCAGAATTTTGATAGATTGTTTATACAGGGATTCCAAGGGTTTCAGAGTTGTACTGTTGGCTTGTGACCAGCATGAGATGAAATAGGAGAAATGTGTCAAACTCATGGCATTCAGAAAGGTTTTTGATCCTTTGAGTAAGCGAGTTTCTGATGCAACGAAAGTTTGCAAGGTTATTTTTCAGAGTGTGGCTCATCCGTTTTATGTGCTTTTTAAAGCTGAGGGTGGGATCTAATCTGACGCCCCGAATACTTAACCTCTGTTACATTTTTTATATTTGCTCCATTTACAGTTATAGTCTGATAGTGCATATAATTTTGTTGGTAAAATACATGGTAGCTGTTTTCCCTACGTTCAGAGTGAGGCATGATTGATTAAGCCATTTTGACACTTTCTCCATTACTATCATTAACTTGTCAGCCACTTATTTGGCATCCTTTTCATGTGTGTAGATGACTGTGTCATCTGCATACATATGATTTTTTATGTCATTTTCACATACTGAGCAAATCATTAATATACAATTTAAACAGCAGTGGGCCTAAAATTGAACCTTGTGGTACTCCCATGGTGCATGCCTTTGATTGGGATACAGCATTGTTTATGCGCACATACTGGGAGTGACCAGATAGATGAGATTTTAGCCATTTAAAGGCCAAATGTCATGTAACAGGGTACTTTAAATGTCTTGAAACTAGATATAAAAGGGAACCGATCCGTTCGGGTCTTGGTGCATATGCTTCAGTAACATCGGAATATTCGTTAATTTAAAACTGCCGCGCTTGGCCTGACACGGCCCCTGGAATCGCCTGGGGAAGAAGGCGGAAGTGACGAAATAGATTGTACCCTAGTTTGATGCTTGGGGTATTTCGATTGATTGTTTATATGGAGACTGGAAGGTTGAAGTGAGCAACAAGAAAGAAAAAATTGGATATTTCACCCATACCTTAAAACGGGACTATCAGGGACAGCTGGGTAATAAGGGACATTTCTCTGGGAAATGTTTTCATACCTGTCAAGTGAGACGTTTTCGCCGTATTTTAATACCGTAAAACGCAGCTATAACGGACGGCGGAGTAATAAGGGACACTTTTCTGGGAAATGTTTTAAATGTAATTCGTGTTGTCAAATATTTTAAGGATTCATGGATATTTGACAATAACAACACAACTCAGTGTCCGGCGCAAAATAAAAAAAAAGCAGAATTCTGGATTTGTAAGGCGATTCCTCTCTGTTCCGCAGCCCAGCTGAAAGTGTTAAACCATTATCCTAATGACTTCTCATTGTAGTGAGAATAGCTTCCGCTGAGCGATCTGCCCGCCCCGACAATCAGACTAATGATTGAGTCCACACTTCTCAGTGTAGTGCGAACAGCTCAGGCTGAGCGATCTGCCAGCCCCATAGCTGTGGGGGATCACACACAGGATGTGCTCCTCAACACACTCAATTTTTTTTCCCGTAGATTTTTCTTTTGGGCGTACAGAAATGGCAATACGCCCGTTTTTGCTAAAATTGCATTTTCCCCGTATTTTCCTTAAAATATTTGACAATAACAACACGAATTACATTTAAAACATTTCCCAGAAAAGTGTCCCTTATTACTCCGCCGTCCCTTATAGCCGCGTTTTAGGGTATTAAAATACGGCAAAAACGTCTCACTTGACAGGTATGAAAACATTTCCCAGAGAAATGTCCCTTATTACTCCGCCGTCCCTTATAGCCGCGTTTCACGGTATTAAAATACGGAGAAAACATCTCACTTGACAGGTATGAAAACATTTCCCAGAGAAATGTCCATTATTACTCCGCCGTCCCTTATAGCCGCGTTTCACGGTATTAAAATACGGCGAAAACGTCTCACTTGACAGGTGTGTGCCTCCATTTTCATATTGATCTGGTCAATTTCTTGACAGCAGCGGCTCTCCTCCACTGTAATAATAATGGCTTCCGAAAAATCAATATTTATGGGGCGCCCTCGACAGACCCCCTTCGGCTTCCCAATTCTGGAGGCGATTAATGTCCAGTTCAATGACATTTTCCACTGGTTCTGCTCTCTGGTCATCGTTGGAACTGTTGTCATCAGACAAAGCATCTGATTCAGTCTCAGACGGCTCGAACCTGTAAGGTTCTATGCCTCTGTCACTGTCTGAACCACTGACAAAAAAAAAGACAAAAAAAAAAAAAGACAAAACTAAACTAATTTGTTCACAATCACTGTCACTTTCCGTCATGATTGTCCAATGTTGATAAGTGTGAATGTGGATAGGCAGGGCAGCCAGGGTACAACTTGTGACGTCAAAAACATGGGCGTGGTCTGGACTGGCTGTCACAAGCCAGCAAGCAAGGTGGGGCCTTCACCTGGTGTATTTTGTGCAATTATGTAAATACAGGTGGGTGATATGGTCTCCGGTATGAATATTTGGTTTAAGCTATATGTATTTTATCTAAATTCGTTGTCATTTAGAAAAAAAAATTACGTGACATTTGGCCTTTAAGGGTATTCATGGACAGTTTATATTCTCATAGTTTAGAAAGAAGGACTGAGTGATTGACCATATCAAAGGCTTTACGAAAGTCTAAAAAGATAGCTCCTACCACCCCCCCCCCGTCCAGATTTTCTATAATCGTTTCAATAAAGTAACAACATGCAGTCTCCATTGAGTGGTTCAGCCTGAAACCAAACTGCATGGGATACAGCAGTTGGGCAGATTTGAGATGTTCTACCAGTTGGCCTACAGGGGTGCCCAACCTGGGGCTCCTGGAACGTTCAAGTCTCTGTGGGAAATTTTCTCATTTCACTTCTTAATTGGTCCAAAGATTTGCAAATAATTTGCTGTTTTTGTGCGTGGGTGCAAGGGTGCCCACAGAACACATGCACAACAATGACAAATTATTTGCAAATCTTTGTACCAATTAAGAAGTGAAATTAGAAAATTTCCCACAGAAACCTGAATATTCCAGGAGCCCCAGGTTGGGCACCCCTGATCTACTACCACCTTTTCAATGGCTTTTGACAAAAGAGGAAGTACACTTATTGGCCTGTAATTACTAATTTCCTGTTTGTCTCCGACTTTGTGTATGTGGGTTACAATGGCAGGTTTCAATGCATCAGGAAAGATATTTTCATGTATTGATTGATTTATTAGTTCTGCAATTGGAATTATTAAAGTGTCCTTGTTTTTTTCAGGAATACAGTGTCTAGTCCATGAATATCCTTAGCTCTGGAACTTGATAGAGATGATAAAATTTTGTTCAGCTTTACTTCATTTGTGGGTTTAATGTTTAGATCAGGGGTGTCCAATCATGTGCCATGGAGGGCCAAGACCCTACAGGTTTTCTCTTCTACCCAGTCTGTTCAGCAGGTGTTTTCACTTATCAGCAATCAGAGAGAAGAAATTCAGTGGAATCTGCTGCTGAAGACACTGGTTGGAGGTAAAGCCTGCAGGGTCTTGGCCCTCTATGGCACATGATTGGACACCCCTGGTTTAGATCATTTTCATTATTTATTTTAATTTGGTGCGGGTATATTTGGGTAAAATTCAGACCCAGTTCTTGTACCGATTTGATAAAATACTCATTAAAATTGCTGGCTATAACTAACCTACAGTATCTGAGTGAAGTTTTCCATTCAAATTGAGTTGTATAACTTCACTTTTTTTGTGTGTTTTTTCCTGTGAGTTTATTAATACATTTTCAAGTTTTTTGTTGTTCCCTTTTGCATTTTTGATTATGTCTAAGAAGAAATTTGCTTTTGCTTTACGGAGCTGCATGGTGACTTCATTTCTGAGGCTTTATCTGTACTTAAATCAGTTTTTAGCCATTTTTTAAGAGCTAAATGTCATGATTCCTTGTGTGCCATGCCGCAGCGCTCGAGGGAGGGAATGAAAAACCCAAATGCGAGAGTAGAACTTGGAATTTATTAACCTGAACTCCAACAAAATAACAAGTCCAGCAAGTCCACACAATACAGTAGATTGAAATGATGAATATAGGCCACCAGACAAACAGGGAAGCTGCCCGGATGTTCAACAGCCGGGGAGAGGGAATGCCTAGTGCCGCCGTCACGATGAGCACAAAGAGAAAGGCAAAACATACACTTCCGGCTGGAAAAATCCGAGGCTGTCCGTACAGTCTGGTAGATGAAGAAGTGAGGCAGGGGCAGCAGCTAACATCCAGGGATTGACCATCTGTAAATGACAGACTGAATACGGGAAGGTAGTAGTACAACATCCATGGAGGAACATGCTGCCACGAATGAGGGTGAATGCCCCGACGATCTCTTCCCACTAACGCAGCGTATTTGTAATCATAACACTAACGAGGGAAGAGATTGCCGGTGTGAGGAAGCGTGGGCTGAACAGAATTAAACCCTGGTGTGCATGAGTGAGTGTCAGCGCGTGTGAATGGGAATGAATGAAGTGTGTGTGTGTGTGTGTGTGTGTGTGTGTGAACACCCGTAATGAAGCACAGCTGATGGCACTTGACAGGAGGAGGGGGCGTGCCCGAGCTGTCAGGGAGCGAAGGCCCAATAGTTCCCTGAAGCCCCTGGTGGAAAAATAGGACAAATAACCATAAGTCAGAACTGGGTTTGAAACCACCAAACCCAAGTTCATGACACTAAATCCCTTTTTTTCATGAGATTCCATAATTTTTCATTTAGCCAAGGTAGATCCTGTTTTCTCTTGTGCTTAGATGGTGTAGTTATTTTATATTTTGAGATAATCTCATTGATTGTTGTCATATTTTCGCATGTCTGTTCACAATTTGTATCACAATTTATTTCAGTCCACTTTATGTGCTGTATGTAACTCATTTTCAAATGATTCTATGTTTTTCTTTGGTATGTATGAGATATATTTTCCACCATCAATAGGTTTTTTGTATTGTGATTTTGACAATTTGCCTACTACTAAAGCGAGATTATGATTAGACATGCCAGTAATTAGATATATAATTTTTTTGTTATGTGGTCAGGTTTATTTGTAAAGATCAAATCAAGGAGAGTTTGAGATGAACAAGTTATTCTAGTTGGGTTACTGATCATCTGATCCATATGAAACTTATTGGTGAAACATGGACATAAAATTAAAAACATAAAACACCTCAAGAAGCTCAGTACTTGGAGTAAATGCAGTTTCATCATCATCATAATCATCATCATCATCATCATCAGGAAAATCTTAATCAAAAGTTAATGTTTTTGCTGAAGTATGCAGACAGTCTGGTTTAACCTGACAGGTGTCACAAAGGCATGTGTGTAAGTTATCCATTAGTAACAACAGCAGTTATGGAATCCACACATATTTCTCATGCATAAATCTTGTTCATCTTGTTGATTTTCTTGCAATTGTTCCCATAAAACTCAGTAATGAGTGTTAAGGTAAAATTATGGAACTTATGATATGAGTAGGCAGTCTTTGTGACAACACGCAGGCAACATCTTGTTGCAAAACACGAAAGTAATATAAACAAATATAAATGTCAACATATAATGAAATGTATTTCATTGTTCAGTGGATGTGTATCTTGCATCGATGACCAAGCAGTGTTTTTTTTGGGGGGGGCATGGCTTTCCTGGGCTTGATTAGTGACAGTTACTTCCTTGTTATTTATAGATAGATAGATAGATAGATAGATAGATAGATAGATAGTTTATTTCGAACACAAAAATATAACTAAAACAAGCAAATGGCAAATGTAATAAAGTAACAGTATACACTGTTCGAAAGGGAGAAGGAAGAAGTGAACACTTATTAATTCCATCTCCTCTTTTCCATAGATACACCCATGTGAATTTTATACAAATTACCACCTTTAAGACCCCAAGTAAACAATTTACTGTATTTTTTACAAATCAACATTAACACCCATCCATTCTAACATACAATGATGTCCATACATCAAAACCAGCCTCAAACAACACAGATATACACAGTGCTGTCCCACCCACCATTCCATAGTGTCCCATAATGTCCCAGAGTGAACATAATGAATCGTACATATAAATACTACCCTTCTAACATATACCCTTTCAGCAAATGGTGCTTATACCTCTTTTTGAATTGATTTCTGTTTGTACATAGTTTCAGTTCCGGCTCCAGACTGTTCCACAAATCCACCCCACAGACAGATATGCACATACTTTTCTTGGTTGTACGTATCTTGGGTTTTGTAAAGTTTAAGTCTCCTCTCAAATTATGATCATTGTCTCTTTTTTTAAATATTTTTTGTATATTAGTTGGGAGTTGATTATTAATTGCCCTGTACATTACTTGTGCTGTCTTAAATTTAACTAAATCGATGAACTTTATGACATGTGACTTTAAGAACAACGAATTGGTATGGTCTCTATATCCTGCATTGTTTATTATCCTTATAGCTCTTTTTTGTAATGTGCATATTGGCTGTAGGTTGGTCTTGTAGGTGTTTCCCCAGACTTCTACACAGTAGTTAAGATAAGGTAAAAACAGTGAGTTGTACAATAAGACCAATGATTTATAGTCCAAGATGTGTCTTGTCTTCCCCAGTATGCCTATACATTTTGCTAATTTGGCCCGGATGTGACTGATGTGAGGTTTCCAGTAGATTTTATTGTCTAGCATCACCCCCAGAAACTTATTTTCCTGTACTGTTTCTATTCTGGTATCATCTATCGTTATCATTATTTCATGATTTATTTTATAATTTCCAAACAACATAATCTTTGTTTTTTTTTAGATTTAGAGATAATTTATTTTTGTTGAACCACTGCGTTAATTTTTCCATTTCAGTTGTGACCACCTCTAAAACCTGCTGCAAATTCTCACCAGTGCAAAGGATATTTGTGTCATCTGCAAACAAAATAAATTTCAGAATTTTTGATACTTGGCATATGTCATTTATATACAAAATAAAGAGTTTGGGTCCCAAAACTGACCCCTGGGGCACACCACAAGTGATGTCCATGAAGGGTGATTTGTGCTCTCCAATTTGTACAAATTGTTGTCTGTTACTTAAATAACTTTCCACCCAACTCAGTCCTACCCCTCTTATCCCATACCTTTCCAGTTTCCTTAGTAGTATTCTGTGGTCAATGGTGTCAAAAGCTTTCTTTAAATCTATAAATACTCCTACAGCAACCTTTTTTTTTATCTATACAACTAGTAATTTCTTCTATAAGTTCGATCAGTGCCAAAGATGTAGATTTATCTGCTCTAAAACCGTACTGGCTATCTGTAAGGAGGTTGTGTTTTTCAGTGAAATCATCCACTCTCTTAGTGAAGATTTTTTCAAGTATTTTGGAGAATTGTGAGAGTAAAGAGACTGGCCTGTAATTTGTGAAGCGGTGACTGTCTCCTGTTTTGTATAGAGGTATTACTTTTGCTATTTTCATTTTGTCTGGAAATTTACCAGTTTGAAATGACAGGTTACAGATGTGGGTGAGTGGCTTAACAATTCCCTCAATTACTTTTTTTACTATTGTCATGTCGATTTCATTCCAGTCCATTGATTTTTTGTTCTTAAATTTACTCACAGTCTCGATAATTTCCTTTTCAGTAACTGCACCCAAAAAGATTGTGTTTGGATTTCTATCTTCTATTTCATTCACAGAACCACTGTAGTTTGTTTCTGGTGTCACTATTGATTTTGCTAATTCAGGACCAACGTTTACAAAAAATTTATTGAAACCACTGACCACATCTTCCATATTATTTATCAAATTGCCATTTTCGATAAAATATTCTGGATAATTTGCATTCTTAGGACGATTACTAATAATTCCATTGAGTACTTGCCATATTCCTCTTAAGTTATTTTTGTTATCCTCTAGTATTCTGTTGTAATATTCTTTCTTACAGGTCCTCATTATAGTAGTAAGCTTATTTTTGTATCTTTTATATTTGATGTCAGCTTCCACCATTCTGCATTTAATGAATTGTTTATATAATGTATTCTTCTTTTTACATGCATGTATTAACCCCTTGGTGACCCAAGGAATATTTTTTTTTGTTGTCTGTCACTGTATTGTTTTATAGGACAGTATTTATTGTACAATGATTGAAATATTTGTAAAAATTTATCGTATGCTCTATTTATGTCATTTTCATCATAAACTATCTTCCAATCTTGTATTAATAATTCTTTTGTCAGTAAATACATTGATTCTTCGGTTCTTATTCTTTTATATTTAATATTTTTGGTATATTTTTTCTTCCTATAATCACATTGATAGACAACAAAAATCGGCAGGTGGTCACTGATATAATTCAATAAAAGCCCACTCCTGATATTATTTTCCATAATGTTTGTGAATATGTTATCTATTAGTGTGGCACTGTGTGACGTGATTCTGCTAGGTCCGGTAATTGTTGGATGTAAGCCCATACTGTACATTGTGTTGATAAATTCTTCTGTCAAACTATGTTGTTTTGAGTTCATCAGATCTATATTGAAATCCCCACAGATGAACATAACTTTATGAGTTAGTTTTGCGTACATTTTTTCCATCCAGTCCTTAAATAAGTCAATGTTTGATCCAGGTGTTCTATATACACAGCTCACTACTACATGTTGTTAAGTCCAGTTAAAAAAAATAAATAAATAAATGTAGCAGTGGTTAAAGCTCTAGGCCTCATAATGTAAACCTGGCTCACGGAGTTCCACTGCTAGGCAAAGCTAATAACATCTTTTAGTAGAGAAATGAAACCAGTGCATCTGTTGTCACTCAACTCTCAGCACGTTATCCAATTAATTTGCTCCCCTAATTGTCAGCCTTTTTCCTTTAATTGAATGCAAACTTGAGGTGAGACATTGCAGCCAACAAAAAACTACCAAGAAGACAAATAAAAAAGTGTCGCTCTTAGTCTGCAAAGTAACATTTCAGTGCCTAATTGCAACCTTATTTTTCTATACAACAAATCCTCTTGCGTCTTATGTTCCGTGCCACAATTAACAGAACAATGAAAGCCACCAAGAAAAACAAATGACACCATTAACCAGTGCAATTTGCAAATTTGGAGGACAAGGACAAGTATTGTCAACAACCTTCTAAAAAGTTCTGGCGTTAAGCACATCACACAGAGAAAAGACTCTTTGTCTTCTGTGCAGTTTGTACAAAAGGAATTATAAATTAATCCAAAGTATTCAGCACTACTCTGGAAGTTTTGCATCATTCTAAATAATGTTTTATCACAAGAACTTGCTCATGCAGTTCCGCCTTTTTTGTTTTTTTTTGTTTCTTGTTTGTTTCCAGCAGTCTCCTCTTGTAGTTGTTTACTCTTGTCCTTCATTTTCTGGCTGTTTTTACCCCCTCCTAATGTTTCTGGAAAGATGTTTTTCATGTTTGCATGTGCTTCTTTAGAAGAGTTTCATGTTGTTTTTGTCACACTATTATTCCCCTTTAAGTAATCTTCCTGTTTCCCCTTCCCAGGGTTGGACGTCTCTCTGTGATGACTGTTCCCTCTGCAGAGCACCCGCCTCTCCAGGGACGCTCGTAGGTCAGCTTCTAATCCCCCCCCCCACACACACACACACACAAACACACACAAAGACACTGATTTACAGTATTTCAGTGAGCAAGAGTCTATATTTGAAGTTCTGTAGGTCGAATAAGCACATGTTGAACTGGTCTGAATCACCGTGCCATTGATGCCCCACACACACACACACGCACACCTCAGTCTCTCTTTTCTGTAACCCAGCTTTCACGCGGCCTTCATGAGGTCACACACAGGGCTCAAGTCAGTTTCCATGACGACACAGCCAGCATCCAGCCAATCGGCATTTTCAGCTGGCCTCTCTGGGGCCAGCGAGCAGCCAGTCACCATCATATCTGTACATCTAACATGGAGGTTACAGGAGAGGAGGGGTTGGCATGTTTGTGGCTGTTTGAGTAGAAGACGGAGATTAAGACCAATTCTTTATTTTTATTTTCCAAAAAAATCTTTAAGTTGAGATTAATATTTTCCAGTTGATAGTAATCAGTACCCATGTTCATGTACTCAAGTACCTTTTTAAACAAAGGTGTACTTTAAATGAGTAGTTTAATTGGAGGACACTTCTTATTCCAGGTTGAGTACGTTCATGAAGAAAACAAACTGTATTTTTACTCAAGTGCACTTGGTCTGTCAAGTTACTTTTGGTTTCACCTACCAGAAGAGGTTCCATCTTTGGTCATTTTGTGTTTTGTGAGTTTCTAATTTTTATCCCCCGCGGGTTATGGTAATGTCTGTCTGGCCATCCATCTTTCTGTCTTTTCCACAAAATGCATCTGTTTTGTGAAATGAACTCCTTTTACAGTTTTGTTCCAAATGTTTTCAGACTTGGTACCAGGGTTTGATATAAACTGATAATGCATATATTGCAGTTTGACTTTGATTGGAGCTATAGCCCCCTGACTTACCGTGCTATATTATACTTGATAGACTTATTTCACTTTGTTTGCCAGAAACTACTTGTATTGACTAATGAATGTCTCTTGTTGAATTCCAGATGTTGTAAAACAGTTTCTGTTGTATATTCATGGATTATAGGCTTTTCAGCCATGTCACACCAAAGACCACAGAAAAAACAACTTTTGGTGACTACTCTTACTTATACTTGAGTAATCCTTTTCACAGCATAACAGTACGTACAGTTTGTGGCTACTCTACCCACTTCTGCTAAGTCAGTGAAATAATGGCCAAACCACTGATTTTTTTTTTTTTTTTTGTTAAAATTGCATGTGAATAGTGAAAGATGAGGAAGGAATAAGAGGAAGTGAGGAAATCAATTTATTCACAAATACTCTACAGAGAACAATGCAAAACATGCCAGGAAATTCTCTCTCTTCTTGAAAAGTGTTACAAAAAAAACAGTCAAAAACTCCACAGGAAATTAAAATAAATGCAAACATTTTAAAAAGTACTGTACATAAAAGTGACTGATATGTCAGGATAGTGTGTCTTCCCAAATGTGTCCATGCAAAATGTTGTAATCAGGAATTATTGAAATACTGTTATTATATTATAATATTAATATAATATAATATTGCAGCGTGGTGGAAGAGTGGTTAGCACTGTGGCAGCACAGCAACTCACCCTTGGCTGAGGGATCCTGGGTTCGATCCCAGCCCCCGACCAACAGTGATCTGTGTGGAGTTTGCATGTTCTCCCCGTGTCTGCGTGGGTTTACTCCGGGATTTCTCCAGTTTCCTCCCACACGCCAAAAACATGCAAGTCAGGTTAATTGGCATCAAACTGGGGATTCTAAATTGTCCTTAGGTATGACTGTGAGAGTGAATGGTTGTCTGTCTCTCTGTGTTGACCCTGCGATGGACTGGCGATCTGTCCAGGGTGAACCCTGCCTCTCACCCAAACGATGCTGGGGTAGGCTCCAGCACCCCCGCGACCCGAAAAGGATTAAGTGGAAGAAGATGGATGGATGGATGAATGGATGGATATTATAATATTGTTATATTATTATTAAGAAATATTGGTAAAATTATTCCAGTATTTTGGTTAATACATAAAATAGAATCTTTCCCATTGTAGATGAGTTAAATTGAATACATTATTTAGCTGTGCATCATCAGCCAAATTAAACTGATTTAATTTTATCTTATTTTTAGCCTCTGTTATTGTTATTACCAAGTGTATATGACTGGCAATACTTACTGGGATGACACTGTCAGGATTTTCCCATGTATTGTTATTAATCATCTTCACCTGTCTGCTCAAACTGCTCAGACTGAGTGTAGGTTAAACAATATATGATAACTGACAAAATGCATTTATGTCACTTTGAAATTTGGTACAACTTCTTTTTTCCTCAGATTAAATATCCTAAATAAAATACCCTGTTTGTGTGTCCTAGGAGGTATAATTTAAGGGAGCAGCTAAATCAAAGGTGTGAAAATCAAGGCCCAGAGTCCAGACATAGCCCTCCATTATGTTTTGCCTGGCCCGCTAATAAATTTGCAAATTTCCCCATGTGGTGTAAATTTGCAACTTTTTTCTAAACTTTAATTGCTTTTTTTAAACCTCCATTTTTTTTAAAAAAAAAACCCCCTCCAATTTTCAACTTCCCCCTCCACTCTTTAAATTTACAACTTTTTTTCCACAATTCTCAAAAATTTGTGACTTTTCACCTCTTGTAAATTAGCAACTTTTTCCCCTAGTCTTGGAAATTTTCAGCTTCTTTCCCAGTCTCATAAGTTTGTAACTTTTTCCCTGAATTGCAGCGTTCCTACCTTTTTTTAATTTGCCATTTTCTTCCCAAAATGTGTGACTTTCCCCACCTCTTGGAAATTTGTGACATTTTCTCAAAATTTGCGAGTTTTCATTCTTCTTATAAACTAACAACCTTTTTCCTCATGTCTTGAAAATTTGAAATGCCCCCCCCCTTGACAATTTCTTTTTCAATAAATTTGTGACTTCAGCAATCTTGTAAATGTGTGACTTTTTTCTTAGTCTCCTGATGACAACGCTACACCAGACAGACACTGAACACTCACATATGTACCGAGACACATAATCACAAATGAGAGACAGCTGGGGAAACAATCAGGGAAAACAGGGAAGTGGCTGCAGGTGAGGAGCACAGGATGAACAGGGCTGTGCAGAACAAGCAGACAGGGGATGTACATAAAACAGGACAACAATACTGGAGTAATACAGAGAGGGCAGTGGCTATGGGTATGGAAAACAGGAGGAGCAGGAACAATAGGTGAACAGGTACACACAGTTCCAGGACCAAACAGGGTGACACAGAAGACAATGACAAGGGACTCAGGGGAACACATAGAAGGCACAAATGAACATAAAGCGTGGGCACGATTCTATAATCACACCCAGATTCATGACACTGTAATTTTTTTCTTCATAACCTGGAATCATTATTCTGCATGTATGCCAGATTTTTTTTTGTTTTAATTTAACCTAGATTTTTTTTTTCAATAGAAAAAATTGAAGGCCCAACCCTTGGTTTTATTCATTATCTTCCTGTTGGCCCTCATTAAGTCCCTCCAGTTTTAACCGCTTTAACTGTCCTAATTGCTTTTAATGTGTATTTAATAGTATTTATTAGTATTAGTATTTAGTATTAAGGTGTGTTTATGACCTCTGTTCAGATAAAAGTAAATTTTGCATTTCATTTGGAAATCAAAGTCCCAGAGTCTGGAGAAAGAGCGGAGAGACACAGAATCAAAGGTGCTTGAGGTTTAGTGTGAAGTTTCCACAGTCAGTGATGATTTGAGGAACCATGTCATCTGCTGGTGTTTGTCCACTGTGTTTTATCAAGACCAAAGTCAGCGTAGTCGTCTACCAGGAAATTTTAGAGCACTTCATGCTTCCCTCTGCTGACAAGCTTTATGGAGAAGCTGATTTAATTTTCCAGCGGGACTTGCCTGCCCCCTCCCCCCACTGCCAAAAGTATCAAAACCTGGTTTAATGACCATGGCATCAATGTTTGATTGGCCAGCAAACTCTCCTGACCTAAACCCCATAGAGAATCTGTGGAGTATTGTCAAGAGGAAGATGAGAGACACCAGACCCAACAATGCAGATGAGCTGAAGGTCACTATCAAAGCAACCTGGGCCTTCATAACACCTCAGCAGTGCCACAGGCTGATCACCTCCATGCCACGCCACATTGATACAGTAATTAATCCAAAAGGAGCCCCAACCAAGTATTGAGTGTGTACATGGACATGCTTTTCAGTTGGCCAACATTTCTATTAAAAAAAAAAAAAATTAAATTAATTTTATGTAATATTCAAATTTTTTGAGAAACTGAATTTGGAGTTTTCATGGGCTGTAAGCCATAATCATCAAAATTAAAATAAATAAACACTTGAAATATATCACTCTCTGTGTAATGACTCTATATAATCTAGAAGTTTAATTTTTTAAATTGAATTACCTAATTAAAGCAACTTTTTGTTGACATTCTAATATATTGCAATGCGCCTGTACATTAAGGAAAATTATTCTGAAATTGCTCCAAAGTTTGGAGTTGTATTCTTTTCCAGATTGTTGAACCATCAGCTCATATTTCCCCTTTTAAATTGTTTGCTGCAGATGTTTGCTGACATTTTTGTCATGTTTGTGAATGTTGCCACACATGACGTGTGGTCTGACACGTTTTTTTTTTCAGCACAAATTGTCTTCTGCACACTTGTTTTCATGTCGTTGATGTTCTCCATTTTAATGATTAGTTCTATATCGATTATTTGACATAAGTGTATTAAAACCCATGTTCATGTTTTGTTGTTTATATCCATTGTCCATCCCATAACAATATAATATATACATTTTGTGATAAACTGGTACCTAGCCTTTTTTTTAGTGTGAATGCTAAAGAAAATTCTATATACTGAAAACAGTGATGTAGTTGGGATGTTTTTTAAGGAACGTTAAAGGACACATTTCAAATGGTAAACTTTAAATGACATGATCAGATGTTGGTTTTACCAAAGATCCGGGGTAGGGATTAGCCAATCCGATCCGCCATATCGTATCGGGTTTGATCCAGGCAAAATGGCTGGATCGGTATTGGTAAGGAATAAAAGTAATTTACCGATTCGATACATCAATAATATTAAAATGGAGGCATGATCACGTTCTCCTGCTGCGCATGGCTTCTGTAAACAGAAGCAATGTGTATACCTCACTGGAGCCTGTCTGTGGGACTCACCTCAGTATGTGGTACCAGCCTTTACAATTTTAACACCACCAACTTGATAAAACACTTGCTGACCTTGAGTATGCTGAATTCTGTCAAGAACTGAGCAGAAGGATGTGTGTCCAGCAGCTGCTGCTTTTCCAGCTTGAGGCTGGAATACGCCAAAAGTGAAACTAAAAGAACGAAACTGAAGGTAAAAACCAGATGAGCAGGAACGAAGACATAACATGGGCTTTCCTTTAGATCAGGGGTGTCCAATCATGTGCCATGGAGGGCCAAGACCCTGCAGGTTTTCTCTCCTACCCAGTCTGTTCAGCAGGTGTTTTCATTTATCAGCAACCAGTGGGAAGAAATTCAGTGGAATCTGCGCTGAAGACACTGGTTGAAGGTAAAGCCTGCAGAGTCTTGGACCTCTATGGCACATGATTGGACACCCCTGCTTTAGATGGAGAGTTACAGCTTATGAGAGGTAGGTGACAGAAACATAAATAGCAAATCATCATGGAGAACTGGAAGCAGGACTATACAAGGACTAACAAGGTTACATGAAATGGAACAGGAATGACTTCAAAATAAGAGCAAACCTAAAAAACTATGGGCAGAGAGTAATATTAGAAACACTACTAAATAAACCAAAGACCAGCAGAATACTTATGATAGTAATAATAATGGATGACAGAAATACATTTTTTACCTCAAGCATAAAGTGGCAGTTTGAATTTCATCTGAATGTTTCCTTAACTACTCAGTTTTAAAGTTTTGCATACACTTGCACTTAAAACTTCAGAATACATGCTTACATAATGCTGACCAGTGAGATGCTGCCAATGTTGCAAAGTTTAAAATAAAAAAATAAACCAGCAGCATTGCTGAACTGACTCAAATTTGTAGTATATTCTTTGACTTTTAGATTTATGTTTTTATATGTGTGCAAAATGCAACCAGTCATTATCAAAGTATGTTCTGTACTTTTGTTGTTGTAAATAAGAGAGACGGTATCGGGTTTGGATTGGTATTGGCTGATACTCAAAATCACAGTATTGGTATCATATTGGACTTGAAAAAGTGGTATCGGCTCATCCCTAGTCTGGGGAAACTTTTGTAAACTGACCACCTTGATTATACTGAGGTGACTCAAGAAATATTGCTAATGACAGGGTGAGAACGGAAGTAATTTTAAAATCCCAAGTTGGAGCTTGGAATTTTTGCAGTTTGTGTTGTATTTTGCTGCTTTCATGAAACATGGTAGCTAAAATTTGGAAGCACCACATACTAAAGAGTTTTGGAACTAATGTCATTTGGGCACAGTACTGTCACATTAAGATATTCTGTAGTGTTTGTTTCCAGTGCTTCAGAACTATTATAAACCAGGACAGTGCAGTATGAAGAGGTGAGAGGGCATAACACAAACAGCACATGAACCGGGGGGGGGGGGGGGGGGGGGTTTGATGAAAGCCATGGGAAAAGATAGCAGAAAACTACAGCTGAGATAAGAGACAAATAGAGCTTTATCTCTTGAAAAATATTGCTGAAATACCCTTGTGGTCAAATCATCTCTTCATGCCTTCTTCACTACTTTCATTACAGGGACATTTTAACAAAGAATAATGTTTTTTCTCCTGTCTGCATTTTCAGAGATTGAGGTAAGAGAGCCAATATAAACAAGCTGAAAAATAGGCAGGCAGACAGACAGGTAAAGCAGACTGTCGGACAAATAGATGGTGAGGTAGGAGCTGGGTCAGATAAGTTTGGACATATGGCTCCTGCCAGCCCAGGGACTCAGTACTGAGGGACCAAAAGGACAAAATAGGAGAGGAAAGACCAACATGCCATCTGGACAGGGGACAAAGAGCAGGAGATGAGGCTCAAGTGTGTGTCTAACAGAAAGAATGTGAAGAAGAGTTTATCCAGAAAATCACAATGCAAGGACTATTAAAATCATCAAAACTTCTCTTGAGATGGACACAGACAGAAGACAAAAAAGAAGACAAACTTTTCACATACACATAACCAGACACTTTTGACTGAAACTGACTCTGTGTCACTGCTGTCTTTTCATCTGCCAGAGCGGCCATCCAGAAAGCCCTGTCCTCAAATCAGCCTCTGTGTGTGTGTGTGTGTGTGTGTGTGTGTGTGTGTGTGTGTGTGCGCGCACGCATGCACACTCCTTTACTCTTTGCTGTGAGATACCGCTGGAGTGGCATGCTTCACAGGGCATTACATTGTCTGACATATGGGTTTTGCTCTTCTTGCTCTGTCCAGGAAACAAGGCCAAGCGGGCAGCCTCAGAATGGAGCTCTTGGGTTTGGTCCAGTTTCCATCAAGTCCAGTTGACTTTAATGTTAGCTGAGTAAAATTGGGGTACAAGTGGGAGGCTGCGCTAACGGGGTCAGCGGCCACAGCACTGTTTCAGTCTGTTGTGTGTTACTTTCCTGTGCCACTTCTGGGTCAGCGGAGGATGTTGGTAGAGCAGGTTATTGTTGTGAATCTCTGTGATTAGTTCTCCTACATGCTGCTGCTCCTGAACCTCAACAGTCAGGTATCTAAAGAGGAATATTGTTCAGTACTGAGCTGCTTACTAATAACAGTTGTAAAAAATGGAGCCTTTGTTTTTAAAATTTCTGTTATGTATTACCTCTCCATGAATCGCCACCTTAAAGTAACTGTAAATACTCCACAATTGTTATTCACGCTGGCATTAATGACATCCGTCTCTGGCAGTCGGAAGTCATGAAACTTAATGTAGAATCGGTGTGTGACTTTGCCAAAACAATGTCGGACTCTGTAGTATTCTCTGGGCCCCTCCCCAATCTGACCAGTGATGACATGTTTAGCTGCTCGTCATCCTTGAACCGCTGGCTGTCTGTGTGGTGTCCAGCAAATGACATGGGCTACATTGACAATTGGAGCTCATTTTGGGGAAAACCTGGTCTTATGAGACGAGACAGCATCCATCCCACTTTGGATGGTGCGTCTCATTTTTCTAACAATCTGGCATCTTTTTTATCCAAATTTCCAAAACCTTGACTACTCAGAGTTTGGACCAGGAAGCAGAGTCGCAGTCTTACACACCTCTCTGCAGCTCCTCTTCATCCGCCACCCCTCAACTTAGCCCCTGTCTTCCCCATCAGAGAATCACTCTCTGCTCCCTCCAAAGTAATTAAAAATATAATATATAAGCATCCCAAAGTGATTAATCAAAAAATTGGTAAAACTCAAATTAAACATAAAGCCTCTAAATTGAATGATTTGGCCTCTGTTCCTCCTCATAATTTAAAAATTAAATATGGTTTATTAAATATTAGGTCTCTAACTCCCAAGTCTCTGTTAGTCCATGATCTGTTAATTGATCATCAGATTGATTTAATATCCCTTACAGAGACTTGGTTAGGGCAAGAGGATTATGTTGGTTTAAATGAATCAGCTCCCTCTGGTTTTTTCCACAATATCTTTATTGAACCTTTTTTTTTAACAAACATGATACAAACAATCAAACACTAACACTAAAGTACTACAAAAAAAAAATGCACTAAAAAACACCAACAACCACCAACAAAATCAAATCTTCAACAATGCTCCTCTGTTTAGTCTAGACAATCCAATACATAAGTATACATATTATGTTCACCAGTTTGGAATTTACAAGGTCCACACACATCATTCACCTTCTTCTTCAAGAGTTATGTTTAAATTTTTTACATAATCAATAAAAGGTCTCCATATATTCTCAAACACAATTTCCTTTGATTTCAGTATATATGTTATTCTTTCTAATGGAAGGTTTGTTAACATCTGTCTTAACCACTGAGTCACATCTGGTCTATGAGTCTTTTTCCATAATAGTGCAATACATTTTTTGGCATTAAGCAAACTGAGGTCTATGAATGTTCTTTCACTTTTATTAAAATTATGCTTTTCTGGGTACAGACCCAACAAAAACAGTTTAGGATTCAATATGATTTGTTTTGAGATTATTTTTTCAATTGTTACCCTCACCTCTTCCCAAAACATTCTTATTAATCTACATTCCCATACACAATGAAATAGAGTTCCTTTACTTTCCATGCACTTTGTGCATGTATCTGGTATATTTTTGTTATATCTATTTAACTCCTCCGGTGTAACATACATCCGCATTAACCATTTGAAATGTATCAATTTAAGGCGTACATTTATTGATTTGGTTTGAGCTTCTGTACAAGCCAATTCCCACTGTTCCTCTGAAATTTCAGTTTGCAGATCTTCTTTCCAGTAGTTTAATCTTTTCAGTGAATTTTCTCTTGAAAATAGTGTCAATGAGTTATAAAACTCTGAAATAATACCCTTTCTTTTACTATCTTTCATCAACATTTTTTCCAAGGATGAATAGATAGGTCGAGTGAGAGCTTTATTTTGATTTGATCGAATAAAGTTTCTAAGTTGAAGATATTTAAAAAAATGTGTTCTATTGAGATTAAATTTGATCCTCAGCTCTTCAAAAGACATTATGTTTTCTGCACATGGCAAATATAAATCCTGAATCTTTTGTATCCCTTTTAAATTCCATACTTTAAATACAGCGTCCGCTCTCCCTGCTTTAAAATATTGATTACCCCATATTGGACTAAATTGTGACAATAACTGTGGTTCTTTTAAATAGTTTTTAGCTTCACACCATATTTTGATCATATGCTTTACAAATGGATTTTTAACTTGTTTTTGTAATTTTTTTGCCGAATCTGAGTGTATGAATATGGGAAGAGGTAAAGGTAAATTGTATGATTCCATTTCAGTCCAGTGAGGGAGATCATTTGATGAAAAATAATATGTCATAGACCTCAGTTGTGCCGACCAATAATACAACATAAAATTTGGACATTTCAGACCTCCACGATCAAATGGTAAATATAATAAAGACAGACGTAATCTAGCCCTCCTGTTGTTCCATATAAATTCCACTAACTTTTTTTTAATTCTTGAGAATAAATCTAAAGGTGGTGGTAAGGGAATGTATTGAAATAAATAAAGTATTTTAGGTAAGATATTACTTTTAAGTATATTAATTCTCCCGATCATCGACATTGGTAGTGACATCCATCTCTGAAGTAACTCATCAATATCTGTCATTAAGGCTTCATAATTGACACTGGCGATTGATTCTAGCTTAGGCACAATTTGGATTCCTAAATATTTAAACTGATTTACAACATTGAATTGATTTACCTCAGGGGCTGGGTAATTTCTCTGGGTCTCATTTAGCATTAATATTGAAGATTTAGTTTTATTTATTTTATATCCTGATATTTCCCCAAAATTCTTTATTAAATTCAACAAGGTCGGAATTGATTTTTTAAGATTCGACATAAACAAAATTATGTCATCGGCATACAGGGAGATTTTATGTTCTGTTGGTCCAACTTTAATTCCATATATTTGTGAATGTAAACGTATCGCCATCGCTAAAGGTTCAATTGCCATAGTAAACAGTAAAGGTGAAAGTGGACAGCCTTGTCGACATCCTCTATTGATTTTTATTGATTTTGAAATATTGTTATTTGTTAGGATTTCTGCAGTAGCATTATTATATATTATCTGAACCCATTTTATGAAATTATTTCCAAGTCCAAACCTTTGTAAGACTTCAAAAAGAAAGGGCCATTCAACTCTATCAAAGGCTTTTTCGGCATCCAGTGATAAGAGAGCTGTATCCGGTGCTTCTTTATTAGAATAAATAATATTAAATAGTCTTCTTACATTATGGAAGCCTTGTCTTCCCTTTATAAAGCCATTCTGATCTCGATTAATAATATTTGGTAAAATTTCTTGTATTCGTCTTGCTAAAATTTTACAGATTATCTTAAGGTCGGCATTTAATAGGCTTATTGGTCTCATATTTTCACATTTATTAGAGGGCTTACCTGGTTTTGGCAACAGTATAATTAAGGCATTATTCATATATGATGGTAAATTACTATTTTGAAATGCTTCTAAAACCATTTCCAAAAAAGGTTTTGTTAATTTATTCTTAAATTTTTTATAAAGGTCAACTGGAAGACCATCTGGTCCTGCACTTTTTCCTGATTTCATATTATCAATAGCTAGTCCAACTTCTTCTTGACTAATTTTAGACTCCAGTATCTCCCTATTTTCATTTGGAATACACGGTATAAACAGTTCGTTCAAAAACCCATGTAGTTTTGTTAAGTCAGATTCATTTTTGGTATCATATAATTTTTCATAGTAATCTCTAAAGGCTCTATTAATTTCTAAAGGATCTATAACTACCTGTCCCTTACTTATAATACTGGTAATTGGTGTTTTAGATTCTAATTGTTTAATCTGCCATGCCAATAACTTTCCTGATTTTTCACCTTGTCCATAAAAAGATTGTTTCAATCTTAGAAGACTCGAGGCAGCTCTATTCGCTGATTTTTTGTCATATTCAGCTCTCAAAATCAGTAATTCGTTCTCCAACCTTGGATCTCTTCCTGCATATACTCTTTCTTGAAGAATTTTTATTTTATGTTCCAATTGGACTCTCTCCTCTCGAGTCTTCTTAGATTTTGAACTTGTATAACTAATAATATGTCCCCTAATAAAAGCTTTGAAAGCCTCCCACTTTACACATGCTGATGTTTGTGTAGTATTGATGTCAAAGAACTCATCTATCTGTTTTTCTATGTATTTAACAAATTCCTCATCCTGAAGCCATTTATGCTGAAATTGCCATCTACCTGGTTCCTTTGTCAATTTCTTATCTACATATATTAGACAGCAGGGTGCATGATCAGAGATCACGATGTTATCATAAAAACAGTTTTGAATCTTGGACCTTAATTCTGTGGAGATCAAAAAATAATCTATATGTGAGAATGTCTTGTAGGTATTGGAATAACAAGAGTATGCTTTAACTTGTGGTTTCATTTCTCTCCATATATCTATCAATTTCAATTCTTTCATAAAATGATTAATGGTCATCCTACATCCATTGTGCGTACAGTCCAGTCCTGTTGATCTATCTATACCGGGATTCAATGTACAATTAAAATCCCCTGCTATTATATGTTGCCCTGTAAGTGATGATAAGATAAGAAATAAATTAGCAAAGAACTTTTGATCATCTATATTGGGACCATATAAGTTCACCAAATTTATGTTTTCTAATAGCAAAGATCCTTGAATGATTACATATCTTCCAAATTTGTCTCCAATTACATTTTTCACTTGAAATGGGACTGATTTATGTATGAGAGTCATAACTCCCCTGGCTCGGGATGAAAATGATGAGGTGAAAACATTTCCTTGCCATCTACTCCTAATTCTTTTTACATCTTCCTCTATTAGATGAGTTTCTTGTAAAAACACAATTTTTGAACCCATGTCTTTTATTTTATTCATAACTTGTTTAAGTTTTTTTAAATTTTGTAGACCTCTGCAATTCCATGAAGTTAAATTAAGATTAACGCTTTGATTTATGATCAATAGGGAGTTTGGGATTACCTTGCAGTGTAAACATGCTCAAACAGAAAAGCAAAAAAATGAGTGGTTGAACATTCACCCTACAAACTACACACAAACAAATTCCCCCTTCCCACATTTGTGGCAATCCCCCCAAAAACAAAAGAAAAATTCCGTCTCCCGATATAGCCATCGACCGTTCCACACCCACGAGGATCATCCAAAGCCACTCCTTCTTCATCCTCCCAATCACCCTAACTCTACTGCTTTTAATAACGTAACATTAACTCTCTTCTGTAATTTTCCAATTTAACTCCAAAATTTTTTAGCAATTTTGTACTTTTTTTTTTTTAATATGTAATACAATCTATATTTTGTAATCTTGTTATATGCTTCTAATCAGTTAAATGCTCAGATATTCTACCCTATATTCTGTTCATGCTTAGCTCCCACCAGTCTCTTCCTGGATCTTCTTGATGAGCTCCTGCTCCTCCTCGGGGGTCTTGAAGATGTGTGTTCTGCCCTCATATGTGACCAGAAGTCTTGCAGGGTGAATCACTCCATGACGAATCTCAAGGTTGCGCAGTTCTTTGCGGATGGGGTCAAACTGCTTCCTTAATTGTTGGATTCCTGAGGCCAAATCTGGGTAGAACCGCACCTGCTGATCTTGGTATTTAATTTCTCCTTTGGCCCGCACCGCGTTGGAGATCGTCATCCTGTCTCTGTAGCTGAGAAACTTCATAATTAACGTCCTCGGTGCTGCCTTGTTACCTCTCGGTGGGCCAATTCGGTGGGAGCTTTCCAAGACGACTGATGATTTTAGCTCCGCGTTGTTCAGCGCCTCCAGGATCCACCCCTCCAAAAAGGAGCATGAATCACGACCTTCGGCTCCCTCCGGTAAACCCACCAGCCTCAGGTTGTTCCGTCTGGACCGGGATTCCAAGTCCAGAACGCTATTTTCCAGATCTTTATTTTTTTTTTCCAAAGTGCGCACCTTTATTTGAAGTCCGCTGATTTCATCCTCCGCACTTGAAACACGAAGCTCCGCCTGCGTCACTCGCTCCACGCAGTCACCCAACTCCTTTCTCATTGCATCCAACGCTGCCATAATTTAGATTAGATTAGATTAGATTCAACTTTATTGTCATTACACATGTATGAATACAAGGTAACGAAACACAGTTTAGCATCCAATCAGAAGTGCAAAGGACAGCAGGGCAGTATATACGGTAATTAACAGTATGTGCAATTTAAGCAAATATATGCAAATATATGCAGCAGTGCAGAAAGTTAAAAGTACTGTTATGTGCAAATAATGTGCAATAAGTTAGATGTAGTTATGTAGTTATGCAGTTATGTACAGGTGAGGATGGTAAAAGATGATTGTAAGAGAGTCAGCGGGGAACTAAGTTCAATAACGTGACAGCTGTTGGAAAGAAACTGTTCCTAAACCTGCTGGTTCTAGTCCGAAGGCTTCTGAAACGTCTTCTGGAGGGGAGAAGCTGGAACAGTCCATGAGCAGGATGGTTGGAGTCCCTAAGAATGCTGCGTGCCCGGCGCAGACATCTTTTCCTGTAGACGTCCTCTATAGCTGGAAGTGGAGTCCCTGTGATGCGTTGGGCGGTTTTCACCACCCGCTGCAGCGCCTTGCGGTCAGCTACAGAGCAGCTCCCATACCAGAGTGTGATACAGTTGGTCAGGGTGCTCTCTATCACGCAGCGGTAGAAGTTGCCCAGGATGTCAGCTGACAGATGGTTCTTCTTCAATGTCCTCAAGAAGAAGAGGCGCTGATGGGCCTTCTTGATCAGGCTGGTGGTGTTAACTGACCAGGACAGGTCCTCCGAGATGTGGGTCCCCAGGAATTTGAAGCTGGGGACACGTTCAACAGCTATGCCATTGATATGGATGGGGTCATGTGTCTCTTCCCTCTCCTTCCTGTAGTCCACTATGAGCTCCTTGGTTTTGCTGGTGTTAAGGAGCAGGTTATTGTCAGCGCACCAAGTAGCCAAGTGCTCAACCTCTGCCCTGTAATCTGACTCGTCGTTGTCCCTGATGAGTCCAATCACCGTGGTGTCATCTGCGAACTTTATGATGGAATTGGATCCATACATAGGCCTGCAGTCATGGGTGTCCTATGTATGGACACCCATGACTAATCCCATCAAGTTTAGCGGAAAAGTCTGCTCTCATTGAGCGAATGGCAGCCAGCACTGCACCTGTGCCGCCATCGTCAGCAGCAGTTACCGCACCACCGCTAGTTTCATCCGCCATATCCGCAGCTTTTTCTACTGCGCCACAAACTTAAAAGTCCGTTAATTTGGACTGCTTCGGCGATTCAATTTTTCCCCCTCCTGATTTCCCAGCCTTAGTCTTCACCGGCATATCCTCACCCAAACGCTGGGAAAAGTTCTGTTCCAAATGAGAGAGTTATTTGCCGAATCTTTATTTCCAGGAGCAGAGCAGAGTGATACGTGTCCTTCTAGGCGGCCGCCATAACCGGAAGTCCAACTCCCTCTGGTTATTCAAACTGTCAAAATCCCAGAAGTTCTGGTCGTGGAGGAGGAGTAGCAACAATTTACCATTCCAAACTAGTAATTAATGTAAAGCAAAAAACATGTCATAATTCCTTTGAGGGCCTGGTCCTCAGTATTGGGCACTTTAGAAATTTTAGGTTAAACCCAATTTTATTTGCCATAGTTTATCGTCCTCCATCAACCTACTCAGAATTTTTATCCGAATTTGCTGATTTCTTAGCTGATTTAATGCTGAAATCAGAATAATTATAGTAGGGGACTTTAATATACATGTAGATGTAGATAGTGACTGCCTTAATGTGGCATTTAATTCAATATTAGACTCGATTAGGTTTTCTCAGAAAGTAGGAAATTCTACTCATTATCTCTACCATACGTTGGACCTTGTTCTGACATATGGCATAGAAATAGAAAATCTTGTAGTGTCTCCTCATAACACTGTACTGTCAGACCAATGTCTGTTAACCTTTGATTTTACTATTTCTGACTATTTGGCTCCTAAAGAAAAATATTATTACAGTAGATGCCTCTCAGATGATGCTGTTACCAAATTTATGCACATTGTTTCCTCTATGCCATGTGTCAACACAACGGAAATAAGCTATAGACAGCTTGCTCCTTCTGTAATTGATAACATGGTGGATAGTGTTACAGCTTCTCTGCATCAGACTCTAGACTTGATGGCCCCCTTAAAAAAGGAAAAGTCTAATCAGAGATTTCTAACTCCTTGGTTCAACACAGAAACTCGTAGCTTAAAACAGAAGACTCGTCAGTTAGAAAGAAAATGACGCTCCACTAATTTAGATGGAATCTATTTAGCTTGGAGAAATCATCTTTTAATTTATAAAAAATCTCTTAGAAAAGCTAGAACAAATTATTATTCTGCATTAATAGAAGAGAACAAGAATAATCCCAGGTTTCTTTTCAGCACTGTAGCCAGGTTGACAAAGAGTCAGGACTCTGTCAATCCTATCATTCCCTTAGAGCTTACTAGTCAGAACTTTATGAACTTTTTCAATAATAAAATTTCATCCATCAGAGATAAAATCAATCAGATTCTTCCCACAGTTAACTTAAATACAGTAACTACTACAACGCCTTCAATTGATGTCTGTCTTGATAAGTTTACTCCAATCGACCTTTGTGAGTTAGACAAAATAGTTTCCTCATCCAAACCTTCAACTTGTCTTTTAGACCCTATTCCTACCAGGTTATTTAAAGGAGTCTTCCCACTTATTGGTAGCTTTATCCCCTTGACACCTATTGTTGCGAATTCGTATCAATCCAAAACAAAAAAACAAAAAAAACAGCGATTTTCAATTATGAAAAAAAAATTTGTTAACAGTTGGAAATAAATTCAGGTGTCAAGGGGTTATTCTTCATATAATCAATTCTTCATTAACTTTAGGCCATGTACCGCAGGCTTTTAAAACAGCTGTAATTAAACCCTTACTCAAAAAGCCAACGCTAGATCCAGGAGCTTTAGCTAACTATAGACCAATCTCTATTCTTCCTTTCATTTCAAAAATCTTAGAAAGAGTTGTTGCTACACAATTATTTGACCACCTGCAGGGAAATGGTTTACTTGAAGAGTTTCAATCTGGGTTTAGAATCCATCATAGTACTGAAACAGCCTTAGCGAAGGTCACTAACGACCTCCTCATCACATCTGATAATGGACTGGTTTCTGTACTTGTCCTTTTAGACCTTAGTGCAGCTTTTGATACTATTGATCATAATATTCTACTTGATAGATTAGAACACTATGTTGGACTTAATGGAACTTCGTTGCAGTGGTTTAGATCTTATTTATCTGATAGGTTCCAGTTTGTTCATGTCAATAATAAGTTTTCTTTCAACTCAAAGCTTAGTCACTGAGTTCCACAGGGATCTGTGCTAGGCCCTACTCTTTTTAGTTTATATATGCTTCCATTAGGCAACATTATTAGAAAGCACTTTATACATTTTCATTGTTATGCAGATGATACACAATTATACCTGTCAATGAAGCCAGATGATAGTAATCAATTAGCCAGGTTGGAAGCCTGTCTTAAGGAAATCAAAGCTTGGATGACTTGTAATTTCCTGCTATTAAATTCAGATAAGACTGAAGTCATTCTCGTTGGTCCAAAAAACCTTAGAAATACCTTTCCAAATCAAACTTTCAGTTTGGATGTGGTTACTCTTTCTCTTAATAGCTCTGTGAGGAACCTTGGAATTATTTTTGATCAAGATCTGTCCTTCAATTCACATATTAAATTTGTTTCTAAGACTGCCTTCTATCATTTGTGTAATATTGCCAAGATTAGGAGCATCTTGTCTCAGAGTGATGCTGAGAAACTGATCCATGCTTTTGTTAGCTCGAGATTAGATTATTGTAATTCTTTATTATCAGGCTGTCCTAAAACATCTTTAAAAAGTCTTCAGCTGATCCAAAATGCTGCAGCAAGAGTTTTAACAGGTACTAGAAAGAGAGATCATATCTCTCCAGTTCTGGCCTCCCTTCATTGGCTTTCCATAGAGTTTAGAATTAAGTTTAAAATCCTTCTTCTTACTTACAAAGCTCTAAACAATCAGGCTCCTTTTTGTTTAAAAGATCTGATACTACCATATTATCCTAACAGAGCACTACGCTCCCAAAATGCAGGATTACTTGTAATACCTGGAATCTCCAAAAGTACAATGGGAGGCAGAGCCTTCAGTTATCAAGCTCCTCTCCTGTGGAACCAGCTGCCAATCTGGATTCGGGAGTCAGACTTGATCTCTGTTTTTAAGAATAGGGCTAAAACCTACCTTTTTGATATAGCCTACAATTAGGGAGGGATCATGTGTTTCTGAACCCTCCCTTAGTTACGCTGCTAATAGGTTTAGTCAACCGGGGGACCTCCAATAATGCACTGGGCCTCACTCCTATCTTCACTCTCAATGAAGTATTTTTTGTTTTGCTGGTCATTAACATCTGTTTGTTCTCTCCCATAGATTGAGTCCCCATCGTGCTGTTTGCTCTCTACATGTCTGTTCTTTTCATCTTCTCTATCCCCTCACCCCCCAGCCAGTCGCAGCAGATGACTGCCCCTCCCTGAGGCTGGTTCTGCTGGAGGTTTCTTCCAGTTAAAAGGGAGTTTTTCCTCAACCGTCGCCAAGTGCTTGCTCACAGGGGATCGCCTGATTGCTGGGGTCTTTCTGCAACTGCGGGGGTCCCCCCTACAGTTGAAAGTGCTACGAGATGTCTGTTGTTGTGAAATGGCGCTATATAAATAAAGTTGGATTGAATTGAATTGAATTATCATGGTGAAGGGTGAAGGGATTTGGGTGCCCAAATGGTACCAGTAGGTATGTTGTTGGGGGCAATTTGCCCCTGCTAGGGTCTCCCAAGACAAATTGGTCCTGGGTGAAGGGCCAGTCCAAGAGCTATCCAGTGGATCGCTGTGAATAAAAAGGTACAAGGACCCAGTGTACCCAAAGGAGCCACATGGGTCCACCCTCCAGTGGACTCACCACCTGCAGGAGGAATTATGGATTACGGTGCTATGTGAACCGGGCAGCAGTTTTGAGTTACTCTGCTTGGACCAGTGCCCATGTGACCTGAACCCCTGGCTAAGCGGCAAAGGATGGATGGATGGATGGATGCTATGTATTCATGAAAAACAAACCATCAAATAATTGAATTTGTCCAGCTCAGGTATCTGAGCATTTGTAATAAACATCTTTCCTCCCTTTAGTTTGCAGCAGTTTTTTCCTCATAATGTTGCAAGTTTTTGCTTGCAAACTTGCAACTTTTTTGTGTTAAATTTGCAACTTTTAGTCATTAAAATACACTTTTTTTTTTCCTCATGCAACATTTTTTCATAGATGTGCAACTTTTTACATCATAAACTTGCTGGGGTGGTTTAACTGTCTGTTACTTTTGGATCAACCCATTTACTAATTCTGAACTAATACTGAACCTGAAAAATCAGGTTTAAACAATACTATTTAATAAATCTTTGACATTTGTTATGCTGAAAATAGTCATACTCATACTGAATACTCATTCGGTTTCATATAAGACGACATATCAATTTAACTGACTTTCAAAACCTACCTACAGTGGTGTGAAAAAGTGTTTGCCCCCTTCCTGATTTCTCATTTTTTTGTATGCTTGTCACACTTAAATGTTTCAGATCATTAAACAAATTTAAATATTAGACAAAGATAACATAAGTAAACACAAAATGCAGTTTTTAAATGAAGGTGTTTATTATCGGGGGAAAACAATCCAAACCTACATGGCCCTGTGTGAAAAAGTGATTGCCCCCCCATACCCCCGTTTAAACATAAATTAACTGTGGTTTATCACATCTTTGGAAAGCTGAGTTCAATTTCTCTAGCCACATCCAGGCCTGATCACTGCCATACCTGTTCTCAATCAAGAAATCACTTAAATAGGACCTTCCTGACAAAGTGAAGTAGAACAAAAGATCCTCAAAAGCTAGAAATCATGCTGTGATCCAAAAAATTCAGGACCAAATGAGAAACAAAGTAATTGAGATCTATAAGGTTATAAAGCCATTTCTAAAGCCTTGTGACTCCAGCTTTACCACAGTGAGAGCCATTATTCACAAATGGTGAAAACATGGAACAGTGGTGAACTTTCCCAGGAGTGGCCAGCTGACCAAAATTACCCCAAGAGCGCAGCGACAACTCATCCAAGAGGCCACAAAAGACCCCACAACAACATCCAAAGAACTGCAGGCCTCACTTGCCTCAGTTAAGGTCAGTGTTCATGACTCCACCATAAGAAAGAGACTGGGCAAAAATGGGCCTGCATGGCAGAGTTCCAAAATGAAAACCACTGCTGAGCAAAAAGAACATAAAGGCTCATCTCAGTTTTTCCAGAAAACATCTTGATGATCCCCAAGACTTTTGGGAAAATACTCTGTGGACTGACAAGACAAAAGTTGAACTTTTTGGAAGGTGTGTGTCCCATTACATCCGGCGTAAAAGTAACACAGCATTTCAGAAAAGGAACATCATACCAACAGTAAAATATGGTGGTGGTAGTGTGATGGTCTGGGGCTGGTTTGCTGCTTCAGGACCTGGAAGACTTACTGTGGTAAATAGAACCATGAATTCTACTGTCTAGCAAAAAATCCTGAAGGAGAATGTTTGGCCATCTGTTTGTGACCTCAAGCTGAAGCACACTTGTGTTTTGCAGCAGGACAGTGATCCAAAACACACCAGCAAGTCCACCTCTGAATGGCTCAAGATAAACAAAATGAAGACTTTGGAGTGGCCTAGTCAAAGTCCTGACCCAGATCCGATTGAAATGCTGTGGCATGACCTTAAGAAGGCGGTTCATGCTCAGAAACCCTCCACTGTGGCTGAATTACAACAATTCTGCAAAGATGAGTGGGCCAGAATTCCTCCACAACACTGTAAAAGACTCATTGCCAGTTATCACAAACGCTTGATTGCAGTTGTTGCTGCTAAGGGTGGCCCAACCAGTTATTAGGTTTAGGGGGCAATCACTTTTTCACACAGGGCCATGTAGGTTTGGATTTTTTCCCTCTTGTTAATAAACACCTTCATTTAAAAACTGCATTTTGTGTTTACTTGTGTTATCTTTGTCTATTATTTAAATTTGTTTGATGATCTGAAACATTTAAGTGTGACAAACATACAAAAAGATGAGAAATCATGAAGGGTGCAAACACTTTTTCACACCACTGTACATGCAAATTTTCAATAGTCATACAAGTTTTTATACCCCCAGGAATGATGTTGTGGAGGGTGTAATGCTTGAACATTTTACATTGTCACCACTACAGAGGTTATGCGTATGATGTCACCAAACAGAACTCATGGCAGTTACAAAATACTGAGTGGCAGCATTAGGGTGTATGCAGTACAACACAAAAAATACACACAGTATTCAGTCACAGTAGTACACAGAGTACCTGTTTGCACTGTGAAGAGCAAATCTTATCATTCTAGCTTGTATTAATTGACAAAAAATAGCTAAATAAATATTTAAAGGCTCAGAACCAGTTCTTCGCTTATTTATGTGTGCTCTTACCCACACATCATTACAGTCAAGTACACAGTGTGGTGTTGATATGTAAAGTAAAAGTGTACTGCTGGGACTAAATATTTTGTGTGATTTTTATGTTTTGCTGCATAAAAACCAAAGCTGCTACGTGTATTTGCCACTCAGTGCGGGGTAACTATAGCCTGTTTTCCACTAGCCCAGCACACCTCGGTACGGCTCGATTCACTTCAGTACGGCTCGGAATGCTTCTGTCTCCATTAGCACGGTGTTGTGCTTGTGCTGTGATGGTTTGTGTTAGGAGGTTTTAGAAGCGGGGCGGCGGCAGATTCTCAGCGAGGCGGGGCCACACTCCCATGACGTTACGCACCCGACTGAGTCCTTATTTACACGAGACAAAAAATGGAGGATCCAAGGATTATTGCCTTGCTCGCTCTGTGGTTTTATCTCACAATTAATTTTATCTCATAATTAAGCTGCAACAACACAAGTCACTTTTGTTTTGAATTAACTGCCAAATGACCTAGAAATAATGAGCTGAAACTTGTTTTTATTCGTATTAAATAATGAGACGGTGGCACACTGGCCAACACCAAATTGTATTATTTTTTACATCCTAGGGTATTTTGGATGTACTGAATTAAAAAAATTCATGTTTTTCACCTTCAGGTCAACATTTGGAACAACAGTATTATTATTTTCCGTTTAGATGATGCTACACTCCTTCTAAAGTATTGTAAATCTCTGAATTTGGAATGCCGATAGAACATTCAATTTACATATACTTGTACCTACTTTGACTTGGTGCTAATTTTTTATGATATTTCAATAGAAAGAACAGAAAGCTTACAAAAAGATTTCTTTTTTGGTCTAGTTAAAAATTACATTACCTTTACAATGGTTGACCCCTGACAGGATGATCAGCATCATTTTGATCAGACTAGGCAATGGAATTTCTATGTAATTATACTGTTTTATAATTCAGTGTTATAACAGACAAACCACACTTTCCAAAACAATTCCATTTTATTATATACAAAATATTAAAAGAAAAAAAAATTTGCAACACAACATGAAGGTTAATCGACATTTTATACACGCCGACCACTGAGTGCCTCTACAACAGCTTCCCAAACTGGGTCACGAAGGCTCGGTTGAATGAAGCCGTCTCTGCCAGCTGTGGGTCATGAAGGCTCGGTTGAATTAATCCGTGCGGGCTGTCGCGGCGGACGGGTGGGATGATTCTACAAGGAAAATGCACACAATAAAATACAGCACGAAAGTGCAAGATATACAGAAAAGACAATAGTTTTTAACAAGAATACATCAGCTTATTTCAGCGTATTGTTCACATGAATAATTAAAATAAAAGCTTTAGTCCGCAGTGTGCTGCAATCAAGCAGCGATCATCATCCACAAATGAACAGCTTTTTTATTGCATAAATAAAATGAGCGTCTTACCGAATATATTTGCGAAAAAACGCACAATAAAAAAAAAATTAAAACTCACCGTTAAAGTGTGTGTCTATATATATACATTTATAGTAATATGGACATATGTTTACTAGATGTTGTTTTTTCTTGCCTTCTGATTGTTGCTCTGAGTGTTGCTATCCCTGTGCTGTTGCAATCCTGGAATTTCCCCATTGTGGGACTAATAAAGGCTTATCTTATCTTATCTTATCTTATCTTAAAGGACTCTGATGTCGAGACCTCCCGGTATATTTTTTCATTCCGGGCGGCTCCGTCTAACTCGCGCTGGATACGTTCGTCTGACAATGCAGTGAGCAGACACTGCACCTCCTTATTGGTCCGTGGAACACCCTCATTACGTGAAGCCATTTTTGATAGAGAATAAATGAAAATAGCACAGCAATACACTGAAAATAAACCGCCAACAGTGGTTGCGTGCTGAGTAAAGGCGGTCGTGAAGATTCTTTTTTTTTTTTTCAAAAACTTTATTGAGAAGGTCGTGAAGATTCGGTAGAAGAGGAGGAGGAGAGGGGCGGTTACAACCTGACCAATCAGCGCCGGTTACGACCTGACCAATCAGCGGCGACCAGTCTGTTAACGTCACAACACGGCACAGCTCAGCACTGCTGTACCCTGCCCTGGAGCGGGGCTGAGAATCGCAGCTGTTAAACCATGTTGGGGCTTGTGGAAAAGCGTACAAAGCGTGCTGAGCCGTCCCGTGTCGCGCTAAAGCGTGCTAGTGGAAAAGGCCCTTATGGTAACTCACCTGTAGCTGCCAAGAGTTCTGTTCCAATGCATCCCGTCTATAGCTTCCACATTTCTGATCGGATTGACTTCAAATTTATACAGCAGCTTTAATTCATCAATCACCAGAGTGATGGCCTAGTTGTCAGAGCATCCGCCCCACAACCGGGAGGCTGGGGTTCAAATCCCGGCCGAGTCATACCATAGACCATATAAAAATGGTGCTTTCTGCCTTCTAGCTTGGTGCTCAGTGTAATGGAATGGGGAAAGGAACGTCAACGTGCAGAGCTACCAGAGGACTGACACCCCTCATCCCCACTGTAGCTTTCATTCCTCACAGTAGCTGTGTGGCCTAGGGTCAGTGAAACGGAGATAGGTGCTGCCCCATACACCACAGGTGTGGAAGAAATTAACTTTAATTCATCAATACCTTGGACAAGGTTGATTTTCAGATGCATCGAATGAAGGCTTCCATTTTTCGTGAAGGGTGACGTACTTTGTCAGTCCATTTTATGCTGATCACAGTTCTCATTCAGGGGCCCCTGATATGGCAATGCGTGGAGTATGTGAGCTTGTTGTTTTAGAATTTCAGTATTTTATTTATATCTTTGTATATGTAAATAACATAATCATTTAAACTATTACAAAAACAGCAGAATAAACCACTGTGAGCTGATTAAACTATTTAGGACTATTATAATTTAAAAAAATGTCAGCAGGGTTGAAATTACAGGAACAGAGTCACACAGTACAAAAGGGTTGCTTACATTACCTGTGATTGGAGATCCTGTAATAAAACTTCCAGGATAACAGAAATGTTGCTAAATAATATTATGTTTTTGAGGAAGAAGTAATAGCAAATGTCTGGATGATAAAAGATAAGCTTGAAAGGCATATGGCAAATACTCAAAACATTTAACATAAAAATTGTTTCAGTACACTGGCAACCTGGCAACCTGTCTTTTCTTCTTCCATGTTTCTACGGTTGAATGCAAAAACTCGAGCACCTCTTGACAAATAGTATGACTTTTAAAACTGAAAAAGTCCCTGTAGGATATGGGAAAACTGACAGTACCAGCAAAGATTAATACATAGTTGCTTTTTATTTCGTAGTCAACAAAAATAATAAATGAAAAAATAAATGACACTCCTCAGTGTCAAATCTTCATTAACCTGCTGTATTTTGAGAGGTAATCATCTAATCACTCACTTCATCTTTGTGCTACATGTGATATTTGCAATTGATTGTTATCATATATACCAGTTGTTTAAAGAGGACTCAGCATTCTAATTAATATAAGATTAGATAAGATAAGCCTTTATTAGTCCCACAATGGGGAAATTCCAGGATTGCAACAGCACAGGGATAGCAACACTCAGAGCAATGATTTACAAGATAAGAAAATAAGAGCAGTGAATATACATATGTACACATAAATATATATATACACAGTGCGGAGCACTGTAGCTAGATGGAATAGACAACATAACCATCTATTTAGTTACCCTACATGGTATGAATATGTACCCGTATCAATTAGTTGGCTGTTTGGTGTTTGTAATCAACAACTCCGAAATTTTGGGCCAATACTGATACTGATGAAAATAATAAGTAATTTCTTTTGTTTGTTTTGTCATCTATTTCATCTACAGTCATGTGAAAAAATTAGGACACCCTGTATTAGCCTGCTTGTTTTTTTTTTTTTACATATTTGGACATATGGATATTTAATATCAATGTTAAAAATACTGGGAGATTCATGTAATATAACTAAATAATTAAAAATGAATTAAAGACTTTTTTCAAATTTTCTGTGAAATGTAATTCTAAACAAATAGTGAGGAATAAATTTGGACACCTCCATCTTTTTTTGGACACCCCTACATTCATTCCCACTTACAATGGCTAAAATAAATGTCAAAAATGCAAATAAAAACAGAAACAAGGTTAGACATAGATACGTGAACATTTCTTAAGAACTGAATATTTAATGGGGTGTCCTAATTTTTTCACGACTACATTGTCAGGAAGACAGAAATAGGCATTATTTGAAAAATGGAACTGAAAAACTCTAAATTGGTTAATTCCTGGATGATTTCTAAATTTTCAGCTGTTGTCTGCTGTTGTCTGTTTCAGAGTAATTTCAGTAACAGAGAATTGGGACACATCAGAAAGATATTGGTCATAGATATTGTCTTTTTGCTTATAGCCGATATAAAGCCAATGAGATGAATATTGGCCAATATGGATGTTACACTGTAAAAAAATAACTAGGGTTTTTCTACTGAAAAAAGTTAGTGCTTGGGTTGCCTTAAAATTTTAAGTTGACTGAACTTTAGTTTATGTGTTTACATGTTTATGTGTCTTTACCACTTATCTTCTCAAGTTCAGTCAACTTAAATTTTTAAGGCAGCCCGAACACTAACTTTTTTAAGTTGAGACACCTTTTTTTTTTTTTTTTTTACAGTATCGGCTGATAGCGATGTTTTGTCTGTCTCCGATTCTGTATATGCACCATACATCGTCTGATAAATGAATGCTTCTTATCAACAGGCTACGCTGTGTTGCTCTTTTCATTATTTTCGTAGTAATTATTGTTTTGCTAATTAGTCAATGTCAAACAATTCAGACTGCCTTCAGATATGACCAAAGTATTCTAGCATACTTCGAAAACATTGGTAAGTTGTGGGAAGCAGTCAAATATTAGATGTTGGTTAGTTGAACGATGCATCTTACTATGTTGGCTCAATACTAAAATCCATAGATCTTCCAGTGGCCACAGGCAGCCCAGAACTTTGCATCACCTGGCAGCCAAGCTTATTAATATATGGGTGTGACAGTATGGTCAGTTTCTGTATCTGCCCTTAAATTGTGCAGCCCCACATGGAATATGCTTTGAACACAGAATTAGTAGTGGGGTATTCGCCCCCCCCCCCACCTGATAGCTTGCTTGTTCAAATAAGTACATGTGTGTGTGACAGAAACACAAAGTGGGTGGGTTGGTGTGTTTACTGGCGTACAGGTGCTGAGGAGCTGATGGCATAAACAGATAAAGCTGTGATGGACGATGTGCACTCTTTTGTTTGAGTTTAAAAGACATACGACTGTCTGAATTTCTCTCACAGCCATGAGCCCACACTCCCACACATAAAACCCGTCCCCGCTGTGCTGTGTGTATACACCACACGTCAGATCTTAAGTGCTCGGTAACAAAGGGTTAGTTTATCCCATGGTTTTACTGTAAATACAGTGGTGGGTAATACTAGAAAGACTGGCCTTTGGTCACTGAGGACATCCTCGACTGAGAGATGATGAACAGGAATGTGCTGTTGGGTGGGTGGGAGCTTGTTTTATGAGGACTTTCTAGCCCTCTGGTCAGATTTTAAAGGTGCTCTGTGTTGCTTTTCTTGTACTGTATGATTAAAACCACATTTCCCATAAAGCTTCTGCTTCACATTTAGTGGCATCTCTCTAAGTTAAGTTGTTTTTGGGGCAAACAGGAAGGCTTATACTTGGAAATGGCACAGGCTTTCAACCAATTTTTGCAGCTTAAACATAAAGAATGCACTCTTGTTCATGACTTATACTGGTAATTGTCTGCACACAGAGTCCTCAATGAAAAGAGAAAAGTTTAATTTTAAGCAGGAAAACTCACCTATTAATAATGTTGACAGCTAGTTTATTCTTATAATTTTATTTTGCAGCTCAGATCTGTTTTACAGCTCTGTCTAGATTTTTGGCCAGTTTAACATATTTGGTTGAAAAAGGTAATTGGAAATGGTAACAGACAAAATAGAAATCTATGAGGAAGAGGTCAGAAGTTTGAGAGATGTTAAATTTTGGGGTAAGACATTACAAATATACAGGAAGATTTTTGTTAAAGAGAATAAAATGCAAATTTACAAGTTAAAAGTGTCCCAAATTTAAAATTGCAAGAAAAAGTTGCAAATTTCTAAGTGAAATGGTTTATATTTAAGATGGAAAGGATTAGTTATTGCTAATGTTGACATGCAACTTTTTGTAATTTAAAACTTTTTTCCTCAGAAATGTTGAACATTTTTGTAAATTTGCAATTTTTTTGTTGTAATTTAGAAACTTTTTGTCATACATTTTCAACTTTTTAGTAAATTTGTTACTTTTTCTTGTAATTTTTCAATGTCTTTCTAATGAAATTGCAGGGTTTTTTTGTAAATTTATTCTAAAAATTTGTGACCTTTTTCTTCTAAATTTGCTATTTTTTTTAAATTGTAAATTTGCTAATTTTCTCATCAATTTGTGACTTTTTGCAAATTTGCAAATTTTTCTTTTAAATTTGTGACTCATGTAAATTTGGAACTTTTTTATTGCAAGTTTGCAACTTTTTAGTCGTAGATTTTCATCCTTTTTCTCCTAAATTTGTGACTTCTTTTCTTGTAAATTTATACTGCTCAAAAAAATAAAAGGAACACTTTGAAAACACATCAGATTTTAATGGGAAAAAATAAGCTGCATATCTACACTGATATGGACTGGATAATGTGTTAAGAATGAAAAGGTGCCACATCTTTTGATGGAAATGAAAATTATCAACCTACAACCTACAGAGGGCTGAATTCAAAATACTCCAAAACTTACTCAGATTAAAAAGTGTTCCTTTTATTTTTTTTTTTAGCAGTATATAACATTCATATGGATTAAGGTTAAATTTTCATTCTATATAATGTTTTTTTTTCTATTTATCTTGACCGCCATGGTGCGTCAGGGTTTTTGTGTGAAATTATCTAATTTCACTTCTTAATTAGTGCAAAAAAATGCAAACAATTCTGCGTTGTGCCTGGGTGCCTACAGAACCCATGCACAACAACAGCAGATTATTTGCTGACTTTTTTTTCTTCCCAATAGCAGAGGTTAGTGACCCCTGCTCTAATGGTCAAAGATCCCATAGGATCCTTTTGAGTAGCCAGTAAAGCCTGCTGGGTTTCTCTGTTCCTTTTTTAAAACACTTTAAGGATCTCAGTCCCTTGTGATGAACCGGCTCTTTTGTTTTGCTAAAATCTCTGACAACACAGCTATTGTTATTTTGGCAAGCTAACTCCATACGGTATACACACACACACACACACACACACACACACACACACACTCATAAATACACAAAGCTCAGCAGTGGGAGCACATCATCTGTCACCCAGGGCCCGGGCGGAGGGACGACAGATTGTCCACGCGGTGTTCCTTCAGGTCCCATTGCTCCAAACACACACGCTCACACAGACACACGCATACAAACAATCTGCCTACTGACATACTGTTCTCTTAGTATTCCCTCAGAGTGAAGGCAGGGCGGCCATATTGCCTTTATCTCAGAGGAGTGTATGATTCACATACATATGAGGGCACAGAGGTCCTTCACTGTAGTGGTGTGATGGCTGTGTTTTTATGAAGCCACTCACCCGCATAACTTGCTACCTCCGCCAGGAAGAGGAGGTAATGTTTTTATGGTCTGTTCATTCATATGAGTGTATGTGTGTGTTTGTGGTTTTAACACAATATTTCAAAAATATTAATGATATACAGTGGGGCAAAAAAGTATTTAGTCAGCCACCAATTGTGCAAGTTCTCCCACTTAAAAGATGAGAGAGGTCTCCAATTTTCATCATAGGTATACCTCAACTATGAGAGACAAAATGAGAAAAAAAAAATCCAGAAAATCACACTGAATGATTTTTAATGAATTAATTGGTAAATTCCTCGGTAAAATAAGTATTTGGTCAATAACAAAAGTTCATCTCAATACTTTATGTACCCTTCGTTGGCAATGACAGAGGTCAAACGTTTTCTGTAAGTCTTCACAAGGTTTTCACACACTGTTGCTGGTATTTTGGCCCATTCCTCCATGCAGATCTCCTCTAGAGCAGTGATGTTTTGGGGCTGTCGCTGGGCAACACGGACTTTCAACTCCCTCCAAAGATTTTCTATGGGGTTGAGATCTGGAGACTGGCTAGGCCCCTCCAGGACCTTGAAATGCTTCTTACGAAGCCACTCCTTCGTTGCCCGGGCGGTGTGTTTGGGATCATTGTCATGCTGAAAGATCCAGCCTTGTTTCATCTTCAATGCCCTTGCTGATGGAAGGAGGTTTTCACTCAAAATCTCACGATACATGGCCCCATTCATTCTTTCCTTTACACGGATCAGTCATCCTGGTCCCTTTGCAGAAAAACAGCCCCAAAGCATGATGTTTTCACCCCCATCCTTCACAGTAGGTATGGTGTTCCTTCTCCTCCAAACACGACAAGTTGAGTTTTTACCAAAAAGTTCTATTTTGGTTTCATCTGACCATATGACATTCTCCCAATCCTCTTCTAGATCATCCAAATGCTCTCTAGCAAACTTCAGACGGGCCTGGACATGTACTGGCTTAAGCAGGGGGACACGTCTGGCACTGCAGGATTTGAGTCCCTGGCGGCGTAGTGTGTTACTGATGGTAGCCTTTGTTACTTTGCTCCCAGCTCTCTGCAGGTCATTCACTAGGTCCCCCCGTGTGGTTCTGGGATTTTTGCTCACCGTTCTCGTGATCATTTTGACCCCACGGAGTGAGATCTTACGTGGAGCCCCAGATCGAGGGAGATTATCAGTGGTCTTGTATGTCTTCCATTTTCTAATAATTGGTCCCACAGTTGATTTCTTCACACCAAGCTGCTTACCTATTGCAGATTCAGTCTTCCCAGCCTGGTGCAGGTCTACAATTTTGTTTCTGGTGTCCTTTGACAGCTCTTTGGTCTTGGCCATAGTGGAGTTTGGAGTCTGACTGTTTGAGGTTGTGGACAGGTGTCTTTTATACTGATAACGAGTTCAAACAGGTGCCATTAATACAGGTAACGAGTGGAGGACAGAGGAGCCTCTTAAAGGAGAAGTTACAGGTCCGTGAGAGCCAGAAATCTTGCTTGTTTGTAGGTGACCAAATACTTATTTTACTGAGGAATTTACCAATTAATTCATTAAAAATCCTTCAATGTGATTTTCTGGATTTTTTTTTTCTCATTTTGTCTCTCATAGTTGAGGTATACCTATGATGAAAATTGGAGACCTCTCTCATCTTTTAAGTGGGAGAACTTGCACAATTGGTGGCTGACTAAATACTTTTTTGCCCCACTGTAGTTTGATGAAATTTTCAAGAAATGGACCAAGGACTAATCAACTTGTTGCTAACAACCTCCAGGATTGTAAAAAAATGCTTAAATATTCCTTAGGCCCATTTCATATAGATGCGATTGATGATTCAGCAAGACTAGCTTGATGTGTTCCTGAACAGTTGTGAAAATAATTATAATGTTCGTGACAATTTATCACCCAGCACAATTTATTATTGTTACAGACCTAAAGATAATTGCCTTATATGTAGCCTAAACATAGCTCTAGCTATGAAGTTGTCACAATCAAGAATACTATTCAGTTCAATTCAACTTTATTTGTGTAACGCCTAGTCACAACAAAAGTCATTTTAAGGCCCTAGATACTGTACATAAGAACAAATCATAAATAATTCAGAGAAAAGCCCCAACGATCAAATGATCCCCTATGAGCAAGCACTAGACGACAGTGGGAAGGAAAAGCTCCCTTATAGGAAGAAACCTCCGGCAGAACCAGGCTCAGGGAGGAGCAGTTTTCTGCCACAACTGTTTTTTGGGGGGGAAGTGGGGTGTGGGGGACAAAAGGAAGAAAGAAGAGACATATTATTCATAACATAACAACAGCATGAAGATAGACAGATATGATGTGCAAATTCTATCAAAGCTAATTTGACCTAAGATTACAGCCTATTTATGGGCTTTTTCAGGCTTACTAAATGATTTTCAGATATGTTTTCTAAATTTGTTCCTCATTGAATTGCAGACTGTTTGCTTTGCTTAAACTCCTTGCAGTTACATGATTGTTATTTTAACCCCTTGCACTCCGGTCAATTTTCCTCAAAACGCCAAAAAATAATGTGCCCAAAGTAAATCGAAAGCTGTTATTCAACCCTTTGCAGCATCTTCATGGGGTTGGTCTCATTTAAAAGAAAACACTTTGTATTTTTTGGCAAAAAAAACATGATCTCTCTAAGTGCTCCGGCCACTGAGTTACAGTCATCTAAACATAGTGAACTTGAAGAAAATAAATTTGGCCTGGGTGTTTTTTTTGGATACAAATACTTGCAAATAACACACAGCTTCAGATCCAGACTGGGAAATGCAACAGAAATGTAGAACCAAGTGTTATCCAGCTGAGGTCCAAATTTTGTAACAATACCACAAAAAATGAATATTTTACACAGCTTTGTTCTCAGGCTGTTCCCAGGCGTTTTGGAACTGTGCCAAATTGTGCCAAATGGCACAGTTTGGAAAAACGTCTGTAACTTTTGAATGATTCAATGTAGAAGCTTCATCTTGGGCTCTAATGAAAGGTTACATTCAGGGCTGTGTCTGTGTGTGTGTGGGGGGGGGGGTTGTCCCCCCACCCCCCGCTACAAAGGACGGAGATCGGCCCTCGCTACATGACGGATTCCACTCGGATGTGACATGTTTCCACAGCAACGATGTCACCGCGGCTTCCCCCCCCTCGCTACTGTGTGTGTGTGTGGGGGGGTTGTCCCCCCTCCCCCGCTACAGAGGACGGCCATCGGCCATCGCTACATGACGGAATAGACTCATATGGCTATGTGGCGACAGCTGCGTAGTCACCGCTGCTTCCTCCCGCGGACCGGGGGCCGTTCGGACCGTGAACGCCCCCCCCCCGCTCCTCTTCTGCAGCGGGGGAGGCGTTCACGGTCCGAACATGGCAAATGAACCGTTTATCGCGGCGCACATACTTCGTGCGCCGTACAGTTGTAATTTACCGATCGGTCAAAAGTCATTTTTTGATTACAATTTTCAGGGAGAAATAATAATTTAGCTTATAACACCTTACCTCTTCACAGCAGCAGAGTCCTGGTGAATTTCTCTTCCTCATTGTCAGACGAACGCGACGCTGGTCCGCTCGTGGATCCCGGTCAAAACATAATTCCATTATTGCGGTTTTGGCGAATGATTTACGACCTTTGTCGTCGGCCTCTGTCGGTCTATGATGACGGAAGAGAATCCTAAACGTCTATTCTGCTGGAATGAGTGTAGGTCGCACTTGTGGGTGTTCTCCGTGCTGCTGGGTCTGTAGCAGGTTCTTCCAGCGTCCTTTTTTTCATCTGTTTTTTCATCTGTAAGTCTTTCTTCACCCAGCCCGAACTTCTGTGCTTCAATTGGCTCCTGCATTCACAGTAGGCGGGTTCTCCTTCCTAGGTTTTCAGTCATTGGTTGTTCAAGGTTTCAGAAACCCAATTCAAGGCTCTTATTAGTCGAATGAGAGGTCAATCATATCCAATCTGTTCGCGGCTGTGTCTGTAGTGGGAGAACTTTTTTTTTTTTTCAGTGCGCGCTTGGAGGCAGTGCTGTGCGTCCTAGAGCGCACGAGAGCGCCCTCCTGCGCTCTTGGACGCAGAGACTTGCCCGTCTGCGGTACACGGGAGTGCAAGAGGTTAATACAGATCTACAATATACTGAATCCTGAATTTGTAATATATTTTTTTGGTTGAAGGTGTGCTACTTATGCATTATTGATAAGGACTATGGATGGGTGTATAATGTACCATATGTGGTGCTCTTGTTAACAAAGCTGCGCTGAAGCGCTGCTACTGTTTGGACAAATGTCACATAAGATCGACACGAATGACTTTACATCGACAAGCACTGTTTGTTCATATGAAGCATGGTCTAATAGACAGCATGGTGGAGAACAACATAGTGAATGCTTCAACTTTATTGAATTTGTAACATGTTTTGAGTCATTATTTTCTGGTAGGGCTCTCGCACACAGCTGCTTTGCTGTTAAATTATGCTGTATGATCACACCAATCATATGACATATGCATGTAGTGTACACATGTGTGCGCTCATACATGAGTATCCACGCCAGTGTTGAAGCTGACCTTTCCAGTCAAGCCAAAGCCAAGTGCTTCATTGTGCAAAGCGATCACACTAATCAAAAGAAGCGGGTTTTTAGGCCTGGTCATAGGACCCTGATACTTCGCCACCCCACAGAGAATTGCTGACTGGTAGGAGAGGGACAGAAGCAGCGCGACTGGCTAAAATGTGAACAAACTCGTAAACCTCGATATTTTGAGGCCAGACAAATTATAGACTTAATTTTTATTATAGCCTATATGATAAATTGAGATAGTAAATATCATGAAAGGCCCAATTATTGTTGCATCTTACATTTTTTTAAGAATTGACAGCCCCTACTGCCCTCTTTGACAAAGCCACAAACATGTCCACAGTCACTTTTGTCTTCCATGACTCAAACACCATTCCAAAAGAGTTTCATATGCAGCTGGTATTCAGAAAAAAAAACAACTAAACACATAGATAGTGTACCTCCGCTAGCTAAAACAACCATTTTCTCCTTCCTGTTTAGTGGGTGGCTGACAGTCCTGCTGCTGTCACCCACTGTTCTGGAGAGTCAAAGGACATGCAGTGTCGAGAGGAAAGGATTCATATGCACATAAAAAAGTATTTTATTGGCATAATACTTGACAAGGGTGGAGAAATTGATGGGGCTGCATCTGGGGCTGCACGGTGGCGCAGTGGTTAGCACTGCGGCAGCACAGTTTACCCTCGGCCGGGGGATCGCGGGGATCATGAGATCGTGGGTTCGATCCCTGCCCCCGGCCAACAGTGATCTGTGTGGAGTTTGCATGTTCTCCCCGTGTTTGCGTGGGTTTACTCCGGGATTTCTCCGGTTTCCTCCCACATGTCAAAAACATGCAGGTTAGGGAGTTAAGGGGCGCTTGCGCACGCAGCGACCGGCAGCTGGTGGCTTGTCACCGGACTGCAGAACAAATCTAGCTACGGGTACAAAATAAGTCCAAAAAAATATATATTATGATTTTCTCAAAGCATTCGATAAGGTACCACATTTCAGGTTAATAAATAAACTTAATTCTTATAGGATTCCGGATATAGTAATAAATTGTATTAAAGCATTCTTATTGAATAAAAAGCAGAGGGTGGGTACATGCTCAGAGTGGAAAGATGTGTTGAGTGGGATACCTCAAGGTTCAGTGCTTGCACCATTGTTGTTTGTGCTGCATATAAATAATTTACCTGAAGTAGCATCACAGGGATCCTTAGAATACCTATTTGCTGATGATATTAAGATATAAAGCCTATTTGTAACAAAGAGGACTGTGTAAAACTTCAGAATGATCTGAATTCCATCATAAACTGGACAGATTCATTTCTTTTAAAATTACACCCAGATAAATGTAAGCATATGAGGATAACTAACAAAAAATGGAGAATGCAACTACATTTTATGAGTTAGGAAATGTAGAGGAATTTATTAGCCAGGTTAGGGAAGAAAAGGATATTGAAGTAATTATAAATAATGAGTTAAACTTCAGTCAACACATCAATGAAAAGATTAATAAAGCCAATAAAATGTTAGGTACCATTAGAAGAAATTTTGAATGTCTGGATCAGAACAACTTTAAATTATTATATAAAGCATTGGTGAGACCTCATCTGGAATACGCTAATTAAAGGTGGGCACCCTAAAACATACATGTCATTGAGAATGTTCAGCAGAGAGCAACTAAATATGTGCCAGGATTTAAGGATTTGCCTTACTCAGAACATTAAAAAAAAAAAAATTGAATTCATTATCTTACCGCAGACTATGAGGCGACATGATTGAATTATATAAAGTTTTGACGAGGAAATATGACCCTGATGTGGCAGATTTTATCAAACTGAATACAATGAATAAGGCAACTAGGGGACATCACATAGAAATAGAGAGGATCAGACCAAGGACTCATTTAAGGCAGAATGCATTTACTGTACGGTCTGCAGATACAGTATATGGAATAAACTTCCAGATTATGTTATAAATGCTCCAAGTGCCAATAGTTTTAAGAGCAGGTTGGATAAATACTGGAGTAAGACATCAGTATATTTCAACTTTGAGGAACCTTTTAACCCTAGAGAAGCAGTGTTGGAACCTGATGATGGGCTGGACACTGCTAATGCAGAAGGGCTAGATATATAATAGGACTGACAGTAGAGGTCCTTGGACCTATAGTCAGCAATACTCAATATGATGATATGATATAATGCTGTTCTCTTCCAAGCTGTTAGGATACATTAGCTACCTTGGCAGAAGTGCTTTCTAGTTAAATGTATTAAATGCAAATGTATCCATTCATAAAATGTCATGTTTGGATTTTTGTTCCAGTACTGATGAAAAGTCCAATTACTTTTCACATTCACACCAAGTGAAAGATGTCACAGTTAAAGATTAATAAGGGAGCTGTACTTACGACACAGAACAAATGAATCTCACATCAATGGCTTTGTGAAGCTATACGATATGGCATAGTGACAAGATCAAAACGCCAGCATGACGTATTAAAGTGGCTCAAAACAGCCACATCAATTAAACATCAAGAGCCCACATTCTATACCCTGACCCAGCGATAATCAAGGGTCTTTTCAGTATCAAAGTGCTGCACAGTAAACGCCAAGCCTTTAAAGATCATCATCCATAAACATTACCTGGCTTTGTTCTTTACTCTCCCGGAGACCGTGCACACCTTGCTGTCTCTTTTCCTATTTGTCTTTCTTGTGTTTAACAGGCTTGCGCCCCCTCTCCTTTCACCGTAGTCCCCCGCTTTTACCTGCATGGCATAGATCGGCTAAACTCACACCTTTCTTAATGTGCCTTCTGTTCCTCTGAGGAATTCCCTCTCCTTGAAAAGAAAGTGAGAGGGAGAGAACAGAGGCAAAAGGGAGAGCTGGAGAGCAGGTAGTTTCATTAACAGCCCCCCCCCCCCCCAGGTGCCAGGGTTATGGCCAATTAGGCCTATTAGCAACAACAAAACACAAGAAAAACACAACAAAAACACGGTTGGCACACAGGCAGGTAGTTAATGGTGGGAGGAATTGTTATCTTTCCCACTGACAGGAACAAAGAAAGTGCTCTCCAGAGTGCCAGGGAAAGAATTTATAACTCCCAGTGTTCTCAATTCAACAATTAAACTCTTTACTGCAATTTCCCTTTGGCTGGAGTCTCCAGAGAGACCTTCCATTGTGCTGTAGTGATTTTTACACCTGCTAAGTGGTGTGTTATGTAATTAACCAAGTTTGAGACGATTGCTCAGGCGTGCAACGAAATCACAACTTTGCAGCTTTTAACAGAACTTATGATCCATGTGCTAATGTTCTATTGGGCTGATTATCAGTTTATATTACTTCTTTGGCTTGGCTGCTTTCATATTTTCTATGGATTATGGGACTATTTGAGGCATGAGCAAAGTGAAACTCATTTGGAACTTCTTGGTTATGTCCCAGCATTATTTGAATTTACCCAAACTGGAAAAGGAGACAAATTGCTAAATTTTGTCCAATCCAATAGTATGTATCAAAAGTAGGTATGGTTTTATTTTGCTATTTGACCAAAATAAGAATGATTGAGGAGCTATATACACACACCTCTAAATAAAACAAATCAACAATTCCCCATGTTTTGTCTGCCAGTGAGTAGATAGAAAACTTTACTTCCTAGTTATGCATGCATCTTTTCTGCAGTCGCAAGATATTAGATGGACAAGTCAAGATGCTGTTCAGCTTATCTGAAAGTCAGCATAAGTTGATATCAATAAACATGTAAAATGACAGATTTTTTTTTTCTTAAAAACAAGAGGAATCTTAACTTTTAAGCACATTGACTTATTATGGCTTTTCTTTTATGTCAGCCTCTTCCACATGCTGATTAAATGCCCAATGCTCTGAATAAAATCCATTTACTAAACATGCCGATACACAACCATCACCCTGATGGGTACCGTATTGTGTAAGAGTTATGTCAAGGTCCAGGGAGATGCAATCTAATAGAAATGTATAGAACAAAAAGAGGGGTGGCTGGAGAGAGCATGGAAGAAGGATAAAGGGAGGGATGGAGGGAGTAGGCAAGGAGGTAAACTGAATGTGACATCTCATATTTAACTTTTCGCTTCCCATTTAGCTGACACATCCTCATAAGTGGAGGAAAAATTGCTGATTTCATACTGATAGACAAATGCATGTGCGTGTGAGTGCATTTATTGTTTGGCATGTACATTTTTCAACTGAGGCCTTCAGTTTGATCTCTCATGTGACATTAGAAGAACAGAACAGAGTTCAGTGTGAATCTGAGGGCGCATTCACATGGCCACTGTTTGGTCCGGACTAAAGGACCAAAGTGTGTATTCCGTGGATAGTTTGGTTCATTTCATGCCATCTGAACACGCGGTGGAACTCTGGTGCAGCACCAAACAAGTGAACTCTGGTCTCCCTGAAAAGGGAGCGTCTCGGTTTGCTTGCAAACACAGTCTGGTGCGCTTTGCTTGCCATGTGAATGCAAACGGAGTATCCAGTGGACCAAAGGGTGGACGTGCCCCTCGGCATTTGTGTAACCACAGCAACACATAGTGAGAAGAGAAAGTGGCCTTTACTGTAAAGGTGCCTTCACATCAGACACAAACAGGCAGATTTTTCGCGCAGCATGATTACATTATAACTCAATGTAAATACATGAAAAGACATTAATTCACCATCTGGGTGAGATACAGAAAGGCTAAGTTGCCACTCACCTGAAAAAGTTGTCCCTCTTGAAAACTTGATGTGTTTTTCCTGGCAGCAATCCGTGGGTAAATAAATAAATCCAACACCCCTGTTCAGCTGAAGAGCTCCTGGTTCTTCAGCCTCCATTTTGGGTAGAAAATAACAATAAAGACAGCCGTGCGGATCCAAGAAATACTTTTACCGGAGAACACCGAGGAGAAAAGTTTTAAAAAAATGCCTCTTGGACTTGGCGGAATGAGGAGTGAGGAGTGAGATGCAGGCCCTGATAGCTATTTGGTCTGAGAACCAGATTTCGCAGCTGCTTGTGCTTACACACGAGAATACCGATGTTTTTAAAACGTTTAGCAAAATGATGGTGGCACAGGGGGTTTATACAGACAGCGGAGCTTTTTATTTTTATTAGTTTGTGACGGATAAACACCTCGGCTGAAGGGAATGGTGCTATGCTGAGAATTGCTCGCTTGTCGAGAATTGCATTCCATCCTCGAATAAACATAATTTAAAGATAATTTACAAGAGGTAATAACAATTTTTACTTCTAAAAATGTATAATGGGTACTTCTAAAAATGCACAAATGGTAACAAGAATGGCTGTAGTGTTATATTTTATAGTTTTGGTGGATGGGATGCAGTTCTTAGCAAGCAAGCAATTCTTGGCATAATACCAGATTTCCCTTTTCGGTCCTGGCCAGTCGATGAGCCAGATTTCTCTTCTTCGCTGAGATTTTTTCTTCCTGGTCAGTGGTGGCTTCAGCAACAGCGCCACAGACAAGCAGCTGTTGTAAATGCATGACGTTGTCCAAGCAATTTAGTCCACTTGAGTAAAGTGCTGTGTGAATGCAAACCAAACCAAACGAAGGTGTGAAAATTCTTGCCATCCCCCGCCGAGTCGAACCAAGACCCCCAGACTATCCTGGTGTGAATGCAGCCTGAGTGAGTAGACCAAATAGACCAAATAGTACCAATGAATAGAAAATAGTCGCTCGCCCTCAGCAGAAAAAACGAGTTTGGTGGACAAGCTCCCTAATACTTTTTCTGCAGTGTTTGGCTTCCGAGTTGCCGAGGCGCATGGCCCTATGGCGTGACTACACACTTAACTGAGTGGACACGTGTTAAAGGGGCAGTACATGAAAAGCACCAGATTAATACATACTGTGGGAATGTGAAAATGATGAGACAGATTTCTCTCAAGGCAGCTTTATTCACATTCACCATCATCTCAACGAAGAAAGAGAACATTACAGGGAACTCTCGTCCTTAAATACCAGGACTCTCACAGTTCACAAGTCACATGCATCACAGGTCACATTGCATTATAATCGCCAGTAACAATGCATCTCCACTCTCTGATATCACCTCCACAGTCTACAATGCATCTCCTCTTTAATCCTCTAATAACACCCCCACAGTCTCAAGCCCTGTATTCCAAAGCTAACATCCTCGCAGCTTCCTGTTATCTCCAAGGAAGCTCTGTCTTTGTTCTGATCTAAAATGTGAGGCCTTACATCAGTCACAAAGTAGGTCACATATGTGTGGCCACACCACCCCCCAAAAACATTTTAGAACAAACAAGAGAATAACAGCATGCATGCCGTGGTAGAATCAATACACATCAGTCCGCATGCTGTCTAGGCTTCAGTCTCCTGCCGTATCTGCTGTAGCCGGGATTCAACGTCTCCGCGGTGCTGTCACGCTGGGGGTTTGCCGTCTAGGGGTGGAATCCTTTTGTCAGTTGCTGCGGGTGTTCTGGGGAAACATTACTCTGTGAAGCCCCCCGTGGGGGTCTACCTCGCCGCGGGGCCCTTGCCAACAGCACTTGCTCATCCGCCACCACAAAAGCGGGTTTGAGTCTGTTTATGCCAACTTTTTCTTTCCTACCCCCCAAATCTAGCAAAAACTGCTTGTCCCCTGTTTCCAGCACTCTGAACGGTCCGTCATAAGGTGGTCGCAGCGGGGGTCGATGCGCATCGTGTCTGACAAAAACAAACTTCTTCAAAGCTTTAGGCACAAAAACGCGCGGAAAACTGTGGTGCACGGGGCCGGGCAGTGTGCTTGATTCTATGTTACTCCGCAACAGCTGAGACGGGGAGGTGTCTGGCGCCGGGTTATCTGGGAGAAACTCCCCAGGCAGCCGCAGTGGTTGCGCAAACATGAGCAAACATGAGCTCCACTGGGGAGGCTTCTAAGTCCTCTTTAGGCGCAGAACGTAACCCCAATAAAATCCACGGTAACTTGTCTACCCAATTTGTATCCGTCAGTGACGCTCTGAGAGCCGCTTTCAATGACCTATGAAAACGTTTGCATAACCCGTTAGCCTGCGGATTGTACGCGGTTGTGCGGTGAATTGTGACACCCAGGTTGCGGGCCATTGTCGACCAAAGTTCGGACACAAATTGAGGACCTCTGTTGGACGTAATGTCTGACGGAACTCTGAAACGCGCCACCCAAGCTGTTAAAAACGCGCGCGCTACCTCCTTGGCCGTGGTTGATGCCAGCGGAACCACTTCAGGCCAGCGTGTGGTGCGGTCCACCATTGTCAGAAGGTGTGTGCACCCCTGCGACGGCAGGAGGGGTCCCACGAGGTCCACATGAACGTGATCGAACCTCTTGGCCGGAATGTGAAACAGCTCCAAAGGAGCCCTCGTGTGCCTGTGTACTTTGGCTCGTTGACACACCGTGCAGGCTGCTGCTCACTCCTTAACTTTTTTGCAAAGACTCGGCCACACAAATTTCTCTCCTACCATTTTGACTGACGCGCGCACTCCCGGGTGCGCCAAAGAATGAGTCGAGTCAAAAATGCGGCGGCGCCACGTGGCCGGTACTACTGGACGCGGCCATCTAGTGGATACATCGCACATTGGGGGGGCATACCGTTTTGCAGCGCCCTGTTCTCCAGCCTTAACCCTGTTGGTCTGGACTGGAGCGCGCGCACATCCGCGTCACTAACCTGCTCCGCGGCCATGGCTGCGTAATCTATTCCTGCGCTGACTGGGGTCGCCACAGCGCGCGAGAGGCAATCTGCCACTACATTCAGTTTGCCCGCCACATGCTGAATATCAGTGGTAAACTCTGAGATTGCGGCCAGCTGTCTCTGCTGCCGGCCTGACCACGGTTCGGAAACCTTGGCCATCGTGAATGTTAGGGGCTTGTGGTCAACGAATGCGGTGAAACGGCGTCCTTCCAGCCAGAACTGAAAGTGGCGGATGGCCAAATGGAGAGCCAGCAGCTCCCTGTCGAACGCGCTGTATTTACGTTCGCTATCGCGCAAGGTCCTGCTGAAAAAGGCGAGGGGCTGCCAAACCCCGGCTACATGCTGCTCCACGACCACCCCTATGGCCACATCTGACGCGTCAGTAGTGAGCACTATGCGGGACATTGGGTCTGGGTGTGCCAACAACGCAGCCTTTGCCAAGGCTGCTTTTACCTCCGAGAACGCTTGGTCCCGCTCCAGGGACCACTCGACCTTATCCGCGGGTTTCTGTTTTTTGAGCGCGGCATACAGCGGCTCCATGAGTTGCGCCGTGCGGGGGAGAAAACAGTTATAAAAATTCACCATTCCCAAAAACTCCTGTAACGCCCTGACCGTCTGCGGCCGGGGAAAATCTGCTACCACGCGCACTTTGTCAGGAAGCGGAACCGCTCCTTCGGGGGAGACGCGGTGTCCTAAAAAATCGATCTGCGCCACCCCGAATTGACACTTCGCTGGGTTGATTATTAACCCGTGATCTCCCAACCTCCGGAAAACTGTGGCCAGGTGTTTTTCGTGTTCATCTTCGGACGCGCTGGCTACCAAAATATCGTCCAAGTAGACGAACACGAAAGGGAGATTGCGATGCACCGCGTCCATCATGCGTTGGAACGTCTGTGCAGCCCCTTTTAGCCCGAATGGCATGCGCAAAAACTCGATAAGGCCAAATGGAGTTATTACCGCTGTTTTGGGTATGTCCTCCGCGCACACTGGGACTTGGTGGTAACCGCGGACCAAATCTATTTTAGAAAAAATATGAGCCCCCGCCAAATGAATGGAAAAAACTTGGATATGTGGGATTGGGTAGCGGTCGTGCGCTGTAGCGTTGTTTAACCTGCGGAAATCCCCGCAAGGTCGCCATGATCCGTCAGCCTTAGGGACCATGTGTAGCGGGGAAGCCCACGGACTGTTTGAACGCCTGATAATGCCCAACCTCTCCAGGTTGGTGAACTCCTCACGTGCTATGGCCAGTTTAGCTGCATCCAAGCGCCAAGCTTTTGAAAAAACGGGCGGTCCGGTAGTGGTAATAAAATGTTCCACCAGAGCCATCAGAGCGTCGCTGACGGATGCAAATTGGGTAGACAGGCTACCGTGGGTTTTATGGGGGTTGCGTTCTGCACCTAAAGAGGACTTAGAAGCCTCCCTGGCTGAGCTAGTTTTTGCGCAGCCACTTTGGCTGCCCGGGGAGTTTCTCCCAGATAATCCTGCGCCAGATAGCTCCCCGTCTCAGCTGTTGCAGCGTGGCACGGATTCAGGCACGCTGCCTGGCCCTGTTCACCACAGTTTTCCGCGCGTTTTTGTGCCTAAGACTTTGAAAAACGCGGAGTTTGTTTTTGTCAGACACGATGCTCATCGCCCACCGCTGCGACCACCTTATGATGGACCATTTAGAGTGCTGGAAACAGGGGACAAGCATTTTTTGCTAGATTTGGGGGGCAGGATGGAAAAGATTGGCATAAACAGGCTTGTGGTGGCGGACGAGGATGTGCTGTTGGCCAGGGCTCCTCGGCGCGGCAGACCCCCTCGGGGAAATTCCCCAGAACACCCACAGGGACTGACAAACAGTTTTCACCCCCAGACAGCAGCTCCCCAGCATGATGGCGCCGCAGAAGTGGTGAAGCCCGCTTACAGCAGATACGGGAGGAGACTGAGGCCCAAGCAGCACGTGGGCTGATGTGTAATGATTTTATCATGACATGCAGACTGTTATTCTGTTGTTCCATCTTAGATGTTTGGGGGGGTCATGTGGGACACATATGTATCACTTTATGCCTCACATTTCAGAGTAGAACAACGAACTGAGTCTCCTTGGAGATAACAGGAGGATGTGAAAGTTTAGTCTTTGGTATGCAAGAGACGGCCTTGGGGGATTTCCTGGTGTGCCGAAGTCTGTGAAGAGGATGTTATAGAATTAAAGAGGAGATGCATTGTTACTTGTGATTAAAATGCAATGTGACTGTGAGCTGTGAGAGTCCTGGATATATAAAGGACGAATGCTTCTGTGATTTTCCTCTTTCTTTCCTCATTCATCTATTTGGTGTTTATTTCTTATATATTTGTTTAGATACTCTTGTGCAGCTGTGGTATTTTAACAGAGAATAGAAGATCTGAAAATGATCTGTAGGGAAAATAATCAACTTCTTTTAATGTGGATATTTAAGAATAGCATTCAGAGTGACTTAGTCTATAATCAGAAGTGGAAAACTTGCTTTTTAATTGAATTTCATAGTTATCAAAATCATGACATTTTAAAAATACAGAACAGTTTAAGGTTAACATGAATTTTGTGGGGATGACAAGCAATATTTAAACCCTTATATTTAAGGACTGGTGATCGGAGTAGATTTTGTTTGTACATGATAAATGTCCAGAGTTGCTAACATTTTTATGAATGCTGAAACACATAAATTTCACTCTAACCACTGACGAACAAATCCATTCTGTTCTCATTTCATGAATGATTAATACAATGTAAAGACCAAATCTACACAAGAAAAGCTAATCATTTCTCACATGAGCTAAATCCTGTCAGGCAGCACAGTTATTCAGTGGTGTAACTAGCAAACTAGCAATCAGCTAACTTCCCACAACAATTCACAAGCTAAATCAATAATATGATATTTACCTCATTTTGGACAGAGGGGTTTGGTCCTTTTTGTTTGACAAGTTCAACCAATTTAAAATGGTTTGTTGCCCTTGTGGAGCTTGTTTCATGTTCTCTCACTGAGCTGAATGCATTCCATACCAGCATCCTCACCTGCCTACCTTACAACTGACTCCTACTCAGAGAAGGTGCAAGTACCGTTTGGGCAATACCAAGTCTGCGGCGGGGGGGGATACATTGTCTACTTTTTGTTGCTTGCAAATGAAAAAAAAGTAAATTATGCCTGTGATGGATGGGAACATGGATGGGAACTTGTAGCTTAGGGCCCCTCAGGTGGCTGAAGGGGCCTGTAGTATTTGTGCACTCTGCTTTACAGCCAGAAATGTAATAGTATGTAGTATGCTTTTGTGCAGATGTTTTTGTTAAGAGAAGCTTTAGCACAGTAGACCTGGTATAATTGTGTTTTGGTGTTTAAATGAATTTTGTTGCAGAAACAAATCTAGTCTAAAAATACTGACTTGATCTAGACATCGGTGATAAAAAAAAAAGCCACATCAAGTATGTGTTACCACTTAAAGCTTTTTTCTTGCTCATTTCTCTGGTAATTATTTAATCGATCATTTACAGATTAGTCCCATGATTGACCTTCACTCATTGTGATTTCTGATATTTATTCTTGACTTAAGAAACATTCCTGCTTTTTTTTTTTGACCAGCAGGCACCCTCCAAGTCTGGGGGTTGGGCAGAAGGCCAACTACCTTCTCCTGTAAAAAACTAGAGTTACAGAAACTATGGACATCAATCTACCAGACAACCTGGGAGGAGCAGGGATCGCCGACTCCGGCAACATGACAGCGGTGGGTGAAAGCCTACGGGAAGCTCAGCACCCGACAAGGTCCATTGTGAGCCCCAAATACAGACTGAACATCGGACACTGGAACGTCAGGACCATGTTCAGAGAAGGAGCAGCAGCACAGATAGCGAGGGAGATGGAGGGATATAAATTAGACATTCTAGGGATCAGTGAATGCAGGTGGATGGGAGCCGGAAAGATACAGCTAGCATCAGGGAAGACAGTGCTCTACAGTGGGGACAAGGAGCTGCATGAAGGAGGAGTCGCCATCATGGTCAGCCAGCAAGCAAGGAGAGCATTCATGGAATGGACACCCATCAGCAAGAGAATCATCACGGCTCGATTCTATTCAAGACAGAGAAGGGTCACCATCATACAAGTTTACGCCCCCCACAACAAAAAGGAGGAAGCAGAGAAGGAGCAGTTTTACCAGGAGCTACAGGAAGCAGTTGATGGATGCAACAAGAGCGACATCATTATCATCATGGGCGACTTCAACGCCAAGGTGGGCAGGGGCAACACCGGATACGAGAGGACGATGGGGGTGCACGGCCTGGGAGAGCAGAACAACAATGGGGAGAGGCTGTGCGAGTTCAGCCAGATGAACGGCCTCGTCATAACCGGGACGCTATTTCCTCACAAGGACATTCACAAGGCCACATGGGTATCAGCTGATGGGAAGGTGAGGAATCAAATAGACCACCTGTTGATCAGCGGGCAGTGGAGATCATCTGTCCTGGACTCTAGGGTACAGAGGGGAGCAGATGCCAACAGCGATCACTACCTGGTGAAGACCAGCATCAAGATGAGACTCAATGCCCACAGAGACAACAACAGAGTCAAGCCAAAGCTCAACATGGAACGGCTAAAAGATGAAGAAACAAGGAGGACATACTGCAAGGCAGTAAGGAGCAAAATGGAAGAAAATAGGACAGAGAGCGAAGATGTAGAAGAGGTGTGGGAACAACAGAGAAACGCATATGTCAACGCTGCAAAGGAAGTGTTAGGTTATAGGAAAGGGAAGAGCAAGCCATGGATCAGTGAGCATACCTGGAAACTGATCGATGAGAGGAAGGACATCAAAACAAGGATGGACAGCACCCACTCAGAAAGAATCCGGAACAGGAGGAGGGAGGAGTACAAAGAGAAAGACAAGGAAGTGAAAAGGAGTGCCAGGGAAGACAAGCGAAAGTGGATGGCTGAGAAAGCACAGAGAGCACAAACTGCAGCGGAGAATGGACAACAGAAAGAATTATACAACATTGTGAAGCAGCTAACAGAACAAGGCACAAGACAAGCAGCAGCAGTGAAGAGCAAGAACGGAGATCTACTGAAGAACAAGGAGGCAAGACTGGCAAGGTGGAAGGAGCATTTCCAGGAAGTCCTCAACAGAGACGCACCGGAGGAGCCCCCACAAGCAGAGGAAGAGGAGAGAGAAGAATTTGATATCTCAACCGAAGCCCCAACTTCAGAAGAAATAAGATCAGCTCTACGCACACTCAACAACGGAAAAGCAGCAGGAATTGACCAAGTTACGGCAGAGATGTTGAAAGCGGACCCAGAGCACACCAGCATAGAACTGAAGAGACTATTCGATCTCGTATGGGAGAAGGAAGCAGTTCCCGACCAATGGATGAAGGGGCTCATTTGCAAAATTCCAAAGAAAGGCAGCCTTCAGGAATGTGGCAACTGGAGAGGAGTCACGCTACTGCCACTGGCCAGCAAAGTCCTCAGCAGGGTCCTGATTAATAGGATACAAACAGGGGTGGATCCGTCGCTCAGGAAGGAACAAGCCGGGTTTAGAAAAGGAAGAAGAACAACAGAACAGATATTCATACTGAGGAACATCTTGGAGCAAACCAATGAACGGAATGCCACTCTATACATCCACTTTGTGGACTTTGAAAAGGCCTTCGACTCCATCCACAGAGACAGCCTCTGGATCATCATGAGCGAGTACGGAATCCCCAAAAAACTCATCAGAATGGTTCAAACGTTGTACAAGGACTTCCAATGCTTGGTCATAGACGAAGGAGAGACAACAGACTGGTTCCCTGTTATCACAGGAGTAAAACAGGGATGCTGCATGTCAGGGTTTCTGTTCCTGCTAGTAATTGACTGGGTCATGAAGAAGACCACAGATGGAGAAAGAACAGGCATAAGGTGGAACTTCTCAACCCTGCTGGAAGACCTCGACTTCGCCGACGATCTCGCGCTTCTGTCATCCACCATGAATCACCTACAGCAAAAGACAGCTAGATTGGAGGAAAACGCCTGCAAAGTCGGACTGAAGATGAACGACCACAAGTGCAAAGCCATGAAGGTGAACAGTAAGTCTGCGGAAAAATTGAGAGTCAGAGGGAATGAAGTAGAAGAGGTGGAGAGCTTCACTTATCTTGGAGCCACGGTAGCCAAGGATGGAGGCGGAGGAACCGACGTCAAGAGAAGGATAGCCTTGGCCAATGCCCAGTACAAGCGGCTGAGCAAAATCTGGGCAACTGGAAACATCAGCAAGAAGACGAAAACCTCCCTGCACAGAAGCCTGGTGCTGTCACTGCTTTTGTACGGCTGTGAGACTTGGAAGCTGACCAAAGGAGAGGAGGAAAAGCTGGATGCATTCCAAGCCAAGTGTCTGAGAAGGATATTCAAGGTGCGCTGGCAGCAACACATATCCAACAAGACAATCCTGGAAATGGCAGAAACCAAGAAAATCAGCGAGGTAATCAGAAGAAAGAGATGGAACTGGATCGGCCACATTCTCAGGAAAGACCCGAAGGACGACTGCGCTGTAGCCATGGAGTGGACCCCGGAAGGACGCAGGAAAAGAGGCCGCCCAAAAACAACCTGGAGAAGGATGGTGGAAGTAGAGCGGACCATTGCTGGCTGGAGCTCTTGGGGTGAAGCACGCCACGCAGCTGCAGACCGATACCAGTGGCGGATTGATGTCCAGGCCTTATGTGCCTCCTGGCACGGAGAGAATTAAGGTTAAGGTTAAGGCACATTTGTTGAAGACCCTGCTGTTTTTTTTAGCTATCTTCAGTCTAGTGAAATAAGCTGAAATTTACCTTGGCATGTTTCGATAGTTGTTCAGTTCTTTGTCCAGTCAAGTCTGCTGTTTTCTGTTCTTATCTGGTTATCATTTGATATACCACCAGATATATTGTAACAGTATATGTCACACCTCTTTTGTCAGCTGCAAAAAAATAAATTAAGAACATATCTTTACTTTGGTGATATCTATATGTACTTACCATCCTGCAGTTCATTCTATACACTGAATAATAAATATTTTTGTGTGTTTATGGATTTAGTTTCTGTCAACGTCACATGCATGGTGGATCATAGGAAACTGTTTATCTTCAGAATAGCTCTGAACATGTGAAAAGACTCCATATAATAGGGAATGTGTATGATAGTGAGCGAGTGAGCCAGGCTGCAGTTATCCTCACCTCCAAGAACACCTCTACTGTGTGTGTATGTCTGTGTGTTTATGCGGTCACACATTTGTGTAACCTTTGTGTGACTGTTTGACTGTGTTTGCCTGTGTGTACACACTGTGTGCGTGCGTGCGTGCATGTGTTTGTGTGTCCCCCACAAGGCCCTGGGGTTACAGGCCGCTTGGTGACGGTGCAGATGGGATAACATATGACATGTGAGTGACTGAGTAAGTGTGTGTACGCGTGCGTGTGTATGTGAGTGTCTCTGTGTGTGTGCGTTTTGGTCCATCTGGGCTCCCCTCTGATCGACCGGGGCTCCCTCTGCTCTCCGTGGCCCACTGGGGAGTCGTCGGATCGAGGGAAACAGAGAGGAGTGCAACTTGGCTGTATTCAGCCTCCTTTACCTCCACCAACTCTTTAACATCAACATTTTTATTATTGCAGTTTAGATAGTAATCATACTTATTTACTTTTTTCAGAATCTCTTCACTCTCACTTAATCCACAAACTGATTCTCCCTGAATGTTAAAAAAGTAGCACATTAATTTTCTCAATATGGGTCATTTTAAGCTTTCATCATTTAATTCCAGCTTTTAATTAAAGCCTTTTTAGTTTTATTTTGAAGAATATGATTTATAGCATATGACAATGATAAATGTACTCCCTCAAATTATTAGAATATTTCATTGAATGTATTACTATTTAAACAGTAAAAATACTTCACATCTCTCAGATCATTTAGGTATGCACACCCGCACCGCCGATGTGTTTGGTTTGAGTCTTGTGGCCGTCCTTACCAGCTGCATCTGTACTTTGAAACAGCATATATCACAGCAAAGTCCACATGACAAGATCACAGAAGGAATATCTAAAATAACATAACGAGATTTGCTTTTTCTTGTAAATTTTAAACTTTTTTCTCATAAAATTGTTTTCTTGTAATTTTGCAACCCTTTTCTCTGTAAATTTTCAGCTTTATTCTTGATGATTTGTCATTTTATTCTTGTAAATTTTTAACTTGATTCTTGTAAATTTGGACTTCATATGGATCTTCTTTTTGTTCGTATGTCTCAAGATCGTGACAGTATTGTATCGTAGCTCAAGTATTGGGCCTCTTGCCCCACAACCCCTACAGACTATATAGTTTTTTAAGAGATTAGGCTAAAAGCCTATGGAGAAAATTTTAAAATCATCATCACATTGAGCTAAGGACAATGCTAATGACATTTTTTCCCAATATGTAGACCAACTTTGGCAAATAATGCCTGGGGAGAGCGTCAGTATTGTAACTGCACTATCATAGCACTATATAAACATTCTCCATTGAATAATTAGGCTGTTTTTAGTTCCAACAGAAGTTTACATGTGCTTACATGCTGGTATACTGTATCATTTTTGAAGTATAATTGGGCCATTTTTCTGTGCCCGATCCAAGTTTTTCTTTAGCTGGCACAGCCTCCATGTTGTTTAGCCAATTGCATCTGTTTTTTACCACCACAAAAAGCAAGAAAGTGGATGTACAGGACTCTGCAAGTGTCTGACATTGTGCATTGTGTCTCCCATGAGGCTTGTCACGTTCTCTTGTTCATGGGATCCAGGTCCATGGCTATTTTGTGTGCCTGGCCAGGGTGGCATGGTTTTGAATGGGGTGGGGGTGGGGGGCTGCGGGATTTGGACTGACAAAGGCAGTGGAGGGATGGCGTGTGTGTAGTCGGGATGAGAGGGAGACAGCAGGGAGCTGGGCAGTTGGTTTGTTCCTGTTCCATCTGCAGGATGGAGGCCAGAGACTGGACAGAGAGGATGGGAGACGATGGAGGAAAAAGGGATGGTTTGGAGCAAGGGAGCAGGAGTCAAAAAAGAGAGGGCAGACACAAGAAGAAAGTGACAGTGAGAGAAGTGGGGGTGGTTTTAGGATGCATGAGGTGTTTATGACCAGGGCAGAAACGGTCAGGAAGGAAGGAGAAAGATGAAGAGAAGGACAAAGATGGGGAGGAGAAAATGTCAGTAGAACAATGTCAACAGTGGGGCGCGGGGGGAGGGGGGGTTGGCTGGTCAGACAAACGCTGCAATACTAAATGATGCCTGACAAGTGTAATTAATAATTAAAGTAAAGACCGACATTCATACAGCTAACATGTAGCCATAACTCCATGGTCTACTTCCTTGCCCTTTTTTCTTCCCAGTCACTGTTCTATAATCTTTTCACTTCTCTATGCTCTTATCACCCTCTTCTTCCATTGTTTCTTCCTCCCCCGTTGTCTCGCCAACTGTGTAATATTGGCACTTATGCTCATACAACACCCCAGCAACCAACATTGCCGTCCATTGTCGTATCCATCACCCATCCGCTCTTTCTTTCTTTCTTTCTTTTGCTCTCCCACCCATTTCCACTCCCATCACCCTTCAGCGCTTCATGCAAAACTGCAGCCATCACTATCAGGTGTTGACGAGTTGCCCTACTTGATATTCATGGGCGAGATTATTTGGAAGTGTGTGTGTGTGTGTGTGTGTGTGTGTGTGAGAGAGAGAGAGAGAGAGAGAGAGAGAGTGAGTAAGGGGGGGCAGCTGAGTGAGTGTGTGGGGGGGGGGTGTACAGGGTGTACATGAAGCATCATTACCATATCAAAGACATGCTAGGCTTTTCTGTCCTAATGGTAATTACACTGCTCACAATTGGCGCTCACTGCTCGGATCACAACAACGAGAAGGGGAAAAAAAATTCAAAAAAATGGATAGAGGGATGAAGAGAGATATTAAAGGGAAGTGGAAGGGGGGTGCAATTGGCTTGGGCTTTCAGGTTATGTTAATACTGCTCATCTATTTAATTAGTGGCTGGCGTTGGGCTTTGTTTACATCTGACGTGTCCCTTCTAGAGAGGAGACAGCAGAGAAAGAGGGAAATGGGAGAGAATGGTGAGGATGATTGAGAATCAGAAAACAGAACAAAAAGATGGTTTTCCGAGATGGATGGTGGAATGGCATCTCTTCAACCTATAATGAGGTCTGATGTGGATGGGCATGTTATTGGCTTCCTGGGTCAATCCGTCTTGTCTTTCCCTGGACAGTCTGCTGAAACACATAATGGCTGCTTCTTTAAGGGTCTTACTAAATACCACACTCCGTCTTCAGAAACAGAGTTCCTCTTCGTTGTGTACTTAAAGTGTGATAGAAGTATAACTGTGTAAACGCAGAAAGAACCAGAAGTGTTGGGGACAAAAATGAGGCAGAGTTCTGAACTACTTCAGGTGTTAAAGCAGCACTGTGGATGAATTAAAAAAACTGGACAAAGTCAGTCCACCTACAGTTGTGAAGGGCAGTTGTCTGTTACCGCTGTTGTCAATATTTGTCATGGTGTGAGCAATGTGCATTTGTTTTCAAAGTGAATGATAAGGAAGTGGTAAATTCAAAAACCTTTGCCTCTTTTGGAAACATCCATACCCACAGACACCGTCAAGGACTTGTTAGAAATATGATCACATAGTTTTAGCTCATTCCCACGAAACTGAAATGAGCTAAAGTGATGATGCGGCATCAGTCATCCATTCATCTTTCCGTTTGTCCATCTTTCCACCCATCCATCCACATTTCACGGGAGTCACTACTCCTCCGAGGCATTTGCCCCTGATGCTCACCAAACTCTTCAGATGGGCTTGCATCGAGGTTGTGCTCAAGGTCAAAGGCCAGGAGATCTGGGCACTTATGTGAATTCAGAGAAATCGCTACTCTGCCGAGGCAGTTACACCAGTGGTCACCAAACTCACTCACAAGGATCTTCAGTAGGGTCTGCATCGAGGTTGCGCTCAAGGTGAAGGTCAAAGGTCAGGAGATCTGGGTAGTTCTTGAGGTCAAGGTCATTGCTTATGTGTTGACTCAGCAACATTTACAAGATTGAAATATACTGTATTGTGGGGGCATGATGTGGGGTTTTTCCCCACCCAGAGAAGGCAAGAGGAAGGGAGAGCAATGGACCGAATGAGGAGGTGTCACCGGGAGGTATCAGATGGGATGGTTAGGTCTATGCACCCCCTGTGGAGAGTAACAGCTGTCGGTGCCGCTAAGAGAAGAAGGTTGTTGGAGCGGCGCCGGCGTTGTCATGTTAATGTGCCACGCAGTGCTTCGTTCAAATAACAATGTGTTATGGCCAAATAATAATGTGTTATGGTCAAATAATAAAGTGTTATGGTCGGAAGTTCCGGGTCTCGTGCATGGGAATAAAGATATAAAAGAGGAATATTCTCTTTTGCTGTTAATTATGTTGGAGAAGGAGTAAAGTTTCTGTGTCGTTCAGCTCATTGCCTCGCCTGCCTCCTTTCTCCACAGTATGACCCTTTCATCTGGATGTGTACTTTTGGCTTGGAAGGCTGTAGTCATACATTGCCTGTTGCTTATGGATATTCTGCCCAACTAAAAATAAATGGCTGGAGGACTCAGTGCTGTACACATTTGCTTGCTTGTGCTCCCCTCTGTTTGTGTTTGAGACTTTGTTTCGCCCCATGTTTGGTTTGAAGACACGGTCTTTGGGACTAACTTTTTGCATGCAATTTGCCTATGCATATGAGCCTTTCCACCCGAGCGCACACATTTCTGTCAAGTCTTTGTAATGTGAATGTTTTGCCTCCCGAATACCTGTCTGTGCATCTGTATCCACTTTTTAAAAAGGGGCCTGTGATGGGTATTGTAATAGAACCCATTTTGCTGCGCTCTCAGGGGAAAGTGAACAGGGAAATGAGAGGAAAATGAGGGAGAAATGAGGATTTTTGCCTCTGTTAGAATAAGCCATCACATCTCCTCTGCAGACTGTTGATGGTTGTTGCTGTTGTCTCCCACGTGCAACTCAGTCAAGAACACAGCCAGTAAGTTGGGGTATGTTTTTGGTAGAGGTCAAGTAGAAGGTCACCCAAGGCGTTGCTAGCAGGAGAGGCAACAGAGAGTAGGAAGAGAAACTTTGTCTTTAATCCTGAGGCACCAAAAGTCCCCACAACTTCTTTAGTCAAGAAATGGTAAATTTAAGGGATGTACCTTTAGTTTGAATACTGAGAAGCAGTACCAGTATGTGGTGAAGTGTTTTTCCATTTGTATACACTCTGCATTTTAGTTCACCTGGGTCAATAGATGCAGGGATGAGCTTATGTGTTCAGCCCGGTGTTATTGCCGTTGTTGCTTTTGTTGTCATCTTTGTCAGAGACATTGCTGGAAAATATACAGGTGAATAGAAGAAGAATTGAGTTTAAAAGGGGAATAAAAATTAATGGGGGGTGCTTCAGGAGTATGGGGTATCGGGCTTGTTGTTACGAGCTATTCGGTCTCTGTACGACCGTTGTGAGAGTTTAGTTCGTATCGCCAACACTCGGTCGGAGTCATTCCCAGTGAGAGTTGGACTCCGCCAGGGCTGCCCTTTGTCACCGGTCCTGTTCATAATTTTTATGGACAGGATTTCTAGGCGCAGCCAGGGAATGGAGGGTGTCATGCTTGGTGACCACAGGATCTCATCTCTGTTGTTTGCAGATGATGTTGTCCTGTTGGCTTCATCCAGCAATGACCTACAGCTCTTGCTGGGACGGTTTGCCGCTGAGTGTGAAGCGGCTGGGATGAGAATCAGCACCTCCAAGTCCGAGTCCATGGTCCTCAGCCGGAAAAAGGTGGATTGTCCTCTCCGGGTTGGGGACAGGCTCCTGCCCCAAGTGGAGGAGTTTAAGTATCTTGGGGTCTTGTTCACGAGTGAGGGGAAAATGGAGCGAGAGATCGACAGACGGATTGGAGCAGCATCTGCAGTGATGCGGACGTTGTACCGGTCTGTTGTGGTGAAGAGGGAGCTTAGTTCTAAGGCAAAGCTGTCAATTTACCAGTCAATCTACGTTCCTACTCTCACCTATGGTCACGAGCTTTGGGTAATGACCGAAAGAACGAGATCGCGGATACAAGCGGCTGAAATGAGCTTTCTCCGTAGGATTGCTGGACTCACCCTCAGAGATAGGGTGAGGAGCTCAGTCATCCGGGAGAGGCTCAGAGTAGAACCGCTGCTCCTCCACATTGAAAGGAGTCAGTTGAGGTGGTATGGGCATCTGATTAGGATGCCTCCTGGACGCCTCCCACTTGAGGTGTTTCAGGCACGTCCCACTGGGAGGAGACCCCGGGGCAGACCCAGGACTCGGTGGAGAGACTATGTCTCCCAGCTAGTCTGGGAACGCCTTGGTATCCCCTCTGAAGAGCTGGAGCAGGTGGCTGGGGAGAGGGAAGTCTGGGCTTCTCTGCTTGAACTGCTGCCTCCGCGACCCGGACCTCCGGAAAAGCGGTAGAAGATGGATGGATGGATGGATAAAAATTAAGTAGACTGTAAAGTTACGGATATAATTTTAATGTAGACATTAGACTTCACTTGAACTACTTTTGGAACTTAGGAAAAAATGTTAATTTGCAGGTTAAATTTTTTTATAGATGGCTTTTATTTATTAGTAAATGGAAGGATTAAGTTTGTATGATGATAAAAGTTCAATCAATTTGCATATAACTGTGGACTATGACTTTTATTATTGACTGTGATTTTTACTATGGACATATTCATTGTTTTAAGATTGTAAGCTCTTTCTTTCTTTATTACAATGCCTGCAGTACCACTATTAAGCCCAAGATGAATTTCCCTATGCAGCAATATATCACATAGCATAGCATCGTATCGTATCATGCATATGGTAGAAAGCGGTTTAGTGGGCAGTAAACTTTTCCATATATTTGTATCAAATTTTAGAATTGTATTTTTTATATATTTGCAAGTTTTGGCTACCTTTAATTTGCAACAGTTTTCTTGTAAATTTGAGTGTTTTCCTGTATTTTTTTTCCTCAAGTATTTGCTTTTTAAAATTTGCATCCCCCAACTCAAAAAGGTCCTATGCTTTTGGTTCTCTTTAAAACTTGTCCAGTTCATGATCCCAATATGAAAATGTATGTGCCCCACTATTGCCTGTGTTGTTGGTATTATGAGAAATGTTAAGGTTCAGGTTAAAGTTTTTATAGACCTACATAAGCCTTGGTAAACTTTGCTACCAACTCTATTTGTTTTTTTGTCATTTTTACTGAAAAATACTTCCACATACAGTACCATAAATGATTGCACCGTACCCTGATTTGTAATAATGTAAAAAAATGTAAATAATTAATTTGTAGTAAGCAAACTTTGTAGTTAAGCTCACAACTTTTTGCTGACGGATAATACATCTCACCCTGTAGCCCTGGTTTTAGTATATCCAGTATAATGGAATAAAGAAATTGAAAAGTAATTATTATTGTAAGTATGGATCTTTTGTATGTGTGCACAAAAATAATTGTTAAGTAGAGGTAACCTATGTGCAATCAGCTTGAAAAAAAAACCAAACAACATTTTCAGAAGATCTAAATCAGAATTTTTTTTTTTTGACGCTGCTTCAAAGAGCAGTCCGACTGAAAAAAACCTTTGGTTTTAAATCCACGCCATTTCACTTTGTAGCGCTGAAAGAAGGGATGCTTTTTTTTCTCCTCCCAACCGTTTATTTAAAAACCTTGAGAACTGTCTCCATCTTCTTCAAGGACCTCCAAGAAAGTGTCTTTGAAAAACAGTTGCTTTCCAGTTGTGGGGTGGAAGGTGCTCAGTTTAGCTGAAGACTGATAACAAGGCTGTGATTTTTCTTTTTCACCTGGAGTCGATCTTTAGGAGACTCAGAGTACAGGACTAGAATAAAAGCTAAGAAAAGTTGAAGAAATGATGACAAAAGGGGTACGCTAGATAAACTTTGAGGCGATATGACCAGATTTCTGTGACTGTTTTGGTATACTATATAACCTGCAGATCTGTCTCATGGTTGGGGAAAAAAATGTGAACGATAGTAGTTCTGTTACTGAAAAGAGGGCAAGCGAAGAAGGATAGCTCATGCTCAAGGAGAGAAAAGAAGGAGAAGAGACAGGGAGAGGAGAGGGAACAGCCCACATGCTATCACACTGTTTTTAATAACAATGTAGCGGCGACCCGAGGCCTCCACGTCCACGCAACGGCTGTGCAATGTCTGCTCGGCGTCTGTGCCACACACAAAGGGGCTCCCATCCAAAAGTCAAGCCATTCTGCTCTGTCTGTCGGTTACAGGCTGCAGAGAAGCAGAGGCAGATGAAGACCTCCGCCTCTTACATATATTCAGGAAGCCAATTTGTGTTTAAAAGAGCGTTCACGTCTTTAACCATAAAAGGAAGCTATACAGTCTTAGGCAGAGCTTACGCGAATGACAGGGAACTTGAAATGCTCTTTTAACTGGTGCATAAGTGTTTTGATCAGTGACATTCTTCATCATCAACAATAATTGTCAAAAAACATCATTTGTATTCTAAGTTGGAGTATCATTATGGTTTATCATGTGCGCTGGTACTTACTGAATGGAAGGCAAAATATTCAGAGTTGTTCTCTTGTCAAAACTGCTATTTTTAGCTCATTTCAGTGAAGCCACAAGGAGCTAATGCAATGACGTGGTGTCCGTCCATCCGTCTGTCCGTCCACATTTCATGGACATCGCTGCTCCTAGTAGGGATTTTCCCCGATGCTCACCATACTCACTCACAATGATCCTCAGAATCTGCATCCAAGTTGTGCTCAAGGTCAAGGTCACAGGTCAGGAGATCTGGGCACTTAGGTGATTCAGAAAAATCACCACTCCTAGGAATTTGCCTTGATATTTGCCAAAGTCACTCACAATGATTCTCAGTTGGGTTTGCATCCCAGTTGTGCTCAAGGTCAGGGTCAAGGTCACAGGTCAGGCGATCTGGACACTTACAGTATCTCACAAAAGTGAGTACACCCCTCATACCGGAGTGGTGGCTCAGTTGGTAGAGCATCCACCCCACACCCGGGAGGCAGGGGCTCAAATCCTGGCCGGGTCATGCCGAAGACCATATAAAAGTGGAACTTCCTGCCGTCCAGCTTGGTGCTCAGCAATAATGGAATGGAGGAGGGAAATTTGTGGCGGCGCCTTGCATGGCAGCGGCCCTCTGATTCTACACTTGGGGTGTGTGTGATTAACACAGTAGATAGGTAAAACACAATCTCGTTCTACTGTACATGATTGGTTGTACAGTTGAATGACAATAAAGGGTGATTTAATTTTAATTTAATTTAATTTTAACATCTTTGTAAATATTTTATTATATATTTTCATTTGACAACACTGAAGATATGACACTTTAATACAATGTAAAGTAGTCAGTGTACAGCTTGGATAACAGTGTAAATTTGCTGTCCCCTCAAAATAACTCAACACACAGCCATTAATATCTAAACTGCTGGCAACAAAAGTGAGTACACCCCTAAGTGAAAATGTCCAAATTGTGCCCACTTAGCCACTTTCCCTTCCCAGTATCATGTGACTCGTTAGTGTTACAAGGTCTCAAGTGTGAATGGGGAGCGGATGTGTTAAATTTGGTGTTATCGCTCTCACACACACTCATACTGGTCACTGGAAGTTCAACATGGCACCTCATGGCAAAGGACTCTCTAAGGATCTGAAAAAAGAATTGTTGCTCTACATAAAGGTGGCCTAGGCTATAAGAAGATTGCCAACACCCTGAAACTGAGCTGCAGCACGGTGGCCTGGACCATACAGTGGTTTAACAGGACAGGTTCCACTCAGAACAGGCCTTGCCATGGTCGACCAAAGAAGTTGAGTGCATATGCTCAGTGTCATATCCAGAGGTTGTCTTTTGAAAATAGATGTATGAGTGCTGCCGGCATTGCTGCAGAGGTTGAAGGGGTGGTGGTGGGGGGTCAGCCTGTCAGTGCTCAAACCATACACCGCACACTGCATCAAATTGGTCTGCATGGCTGTCATCCCAGAAGGAAGCCTCTTTTAAAGATGATGCACAAGAAATCCTGCAAACAGTCTGCTGAAGACAGGCAGGCTAAGGACATGGATTACTGGAACCATGTCCTGTGGTCTGATGAGACCAACACAAACTTATCTGGTTCAGATGACGTCAAGCGTGTGTGGTGGCAACCAGGTGAGGAGTACAAAGGCAAGTGTATCTTGCCTACAGTCAAGCATGGTGGTGGGATTGTCATGGTTTGGGGCCGCATGAGTGCTGCTGGCACTGGGGAGCTACAGTATATTAAAGGAACCATGAATGCCAACATGCACTGTGACATACTGAAGCAGAGCATGATCCCCTTCCTTTGGAAACTGGACCACAGGGCAGTGTTCCAACATGATAACCACCCCAAACACACCTCCAGGTTGACCACTGTCTTGCTAAAGAAACTGAGGGTAAAGGTGATGGACTGGCCAAACATGTCTCCAGACCTAAACCCTATTGAGCATCTGTGGGGCATCCTCAAACAGAAGGTGGAGGAGCGCAAGGTCTCTAACATGCACCAGCTCCGTGATGTCATCATGAAGGAGTGGAAGAGGATTCTAGTGGCAACCTGTGAAGCTCTAGTGAACTCCATGCCCAAGAGAGTTAAAGGTCTGATGACACAATTTTGACATTTTTTAGCATGTTGTGTAAACCCAAAAGTCATTGTCGATGATCAGTATAATATTTACAACCATGCCTGCATAAACTAGTTATCAAAAAAACGCAGCCGCCATGACGTAAGCGGCAGAACGGATGCCAGTGTTGTTGACTGGAATGACAGCAGCTTTGTAGCTCACAGTTTCTCTGGTTTCTTGTTTTAATTTTACAGCTATGCCTTCGCATTGTGTCGCAGGCTTAGATTTTTTTTTTGATTTTTTTGATTTTGTATACTTTATTGATCCCCAGATGGGAAATTGAGGGCATCCCCCTGGATGGATGAAGCAGCCACGGTACGGTGCTATCCCTTAACCATTCACACACACATTCACACCTAGGGCCACTTTAGAGTCTACAATTAACCTAACCTGCATGTTTTTGGCATGTGGGAGGAAACCGGAGAAACCCCAGAGTAAACCCACGCAGATACGGGAAGAACATGCAAACTCCACACAGATCACTGTTGGTCAGGGGCTGGGATCAAACCAGGGATCCCATGGCCAAGGGTGAGTTGCTGTGCTGCCACAGTGCTAACCACTGCGCCACCGCACCACTTTTTTTTTTGTTTTGATTTTGTATACTTTATTGATCAACAGCAGGCCGTAAAAGACCACATCACACGCTTCAGCTCCAACTGTCATAAGCCTCCTTGTGCACTCCTCGTGCGCTTTTACGCAAGAGGAGCGCACGAGGAGGGGAAGGATGAATGGATTTACGCGCAGCTTTGACCTACTTTCTGTGAGTGCACGCTGATGCTCGCCAGTCCGGCCACGTCCCCTCTCTCATTATCACCAGCTGATTCCCCTCCCGCTGATCATCTTTCCCGGTCCTCGCCCAGGTGCTTCTCATCACACCATCACCAGCAGTGTGTGTACTTAGCGGCCGTTTGCCAGTCATGCACTGTTGGTCCATAGTATTGTCATCTGTGCTGTTAGTCTGCCAGTATTTTCAGCACTCTCACAACGTGTTAGTCACTCCATGTTCACCGTGGTTCTCGTGCGTCCTTGAAGCAATGTCGGCTCTGGGGCGCACCTGTGGCTTTGACTCCTCTCATTTGTTCGCTGGGCGATGCCAGCCCCCGAACGCCATCAGTAAGTGTGTTTGTGTTTTTTGTACGTCTTCACCTTTTTGGGAATTGTCTGTCTTTCTGTATTAACTGTGCTGTGGGGAACCCTACATGTAAATCCTCGTTATTTCATCCTCCCTCTCCGTGCCCTGCATAAGAGCACGAAGGGTCATGACAAGGAGTGCACAGGGAGGGGAAGGATGAAAGGATTTATGCGCAGGATTCACCACAGCACATGTATTGAACATAGGACTGATGACAACAGTTCCCAAAAAGGTGAAGACTTACAAAAATAAACAAACACTTACAGTTGGCGTTTGGGGCTGACATCACCCAGCGAGCATGGAGAGGAGACGTGTTAACCATGGTTGCGCCCCGGGGCTGACATTGCTTCAAGGGACGCAACAGAACCACAGCTGTGTGGAGTGGCTAACACGTCGTGATAGTGTTGGCAGTATTGGCTGTCTGACAACACGGCAGATGATGCACACAAAACATGAACAGCTGACTGTCAAAGACAGAGGGGGCGTGGTCAGACCGGCAAATCTTAGACAGTGCCCACCTGAAAGTGGGTCAAAACGGCACATAAACCACATGTACAAAACATAAAAACAACAAGAACTCAAAAGATAATACATAATAAACCCGATGCCTCAGCCACAGAGAATACACTGCTATGATTTTATTGAAAAACTGGGTTTAAATAAATTATATTTATGAACAAATAATTAGTTGCAATATCCATAACAAAAGCATAACACTCGGTGTTCCCCTGCCGTGTGTTTGTCGCTGCTGCTGTGGCGGGCATGTGTGTCTCACCACCGTCACTCTCTGAGTCTGACTCGCTAGGCACGATGCCCGCTTGGCACGGCTTAAACCTATGAGGTCTGATGCCCCCAGATTCTTCATTATCACCACATTCTTCTGAACTATAATTGTCTGAAGATTGGACAGCACAAAGCAATTACAGACTACATGTGCTGGATCCATCGTCAATGTTTTCTACCGCTTCCATCCTGTGTGTACAATGGGCAGCCAAGCGCTGTGTTCTGTCCCTGACGTTACAACATGGCCGTGGGGTTTTTCAGCCACTGTGCAATTGGTGACGTGGCACTCATGAAAATGTTGGATATTCGTGTGAAAAAAAACCTGTCTGACTTAGAACTGCACAGACCACTAGAACCACTAGAACTTCACAGACCACTGCAGTATTTCATCATATTGAAATTATGTGTTGCAAAATTAGATGATGTCAAAAACGTGTCATCTGACCTTTAAGGCAGTGCTGGAAAATAATGGTGGCCACACAAAATATTGACACTTGAGGCACAATTTGGACATTTTCACATAGGGGTGTACTCACTTTTGTTGCTAGCGGTTTAGACATTAACGGCTGTGTGTTGAGTTATTTTGAGGGGACAGCAAATTTATACTGTTATACAAGCTGTACACTGACTACTTTACATTGTATCAAAGTGTCATATCTTCAGTGTTGTCCCATGAAAAGATATAATAAAATATTTACAAAAATGTGAGGGGTGTACTCACTTTTGTGAGATACTCTGTGATTTCCGAAAAATTGCTACTCCTCCTAGGCAATTACTTGGATTCTCATCAAACTCACTCACATTGATACCCTTGTACATCTGCATGCAGATTGAGTTCAAAGTCAAAGTCAAGGTTAAAGGTCAGGAGATCTGGGTATTTATAATTTCACAAAAAACATTACTCCTCCTAGCCATTCTCAATTTTGTTGCATTGTTTATTAGCAATGGAATGACAAAAAGGCAATTTGACTTTGACTTTGACCAATGAACTTGAGCTTAAGCACATCAAAAGTCAAAGTCACAGTCAAAGTGCCTTTATTGTCATTCCATTGCCGAAAAAACAATACAATGCAATTAAGATGATTAACTATCAGACTCATAATTCATCCATGAATTTAACATCGTCATAATTACAACAATAAATAATGCCTAAAGCAATAATACCTTAAAAAAATAAAATAAAATATATACATAGCAATAATAAAAGCATACTGAGCAGTAAATAAAATAAGACCATTTTGTACACAAGGTTATTACCCACAAAATAACCTAAAATAACATCAGCAGTCTGTATGTATTATATGAATCCATTCAAAATACATACTGCTGTTGGGGGAAAAAAAAACTATGATTAAACCTGGTAGTCTGGGTTTTATAGGATCTGTACCGCTTCCCTGAGGGAAGCAAGTGAAAGAAAACATGACCTGGATGAGTGCAATCCATAATGATTATAGTAGCTCTGCTGAGGTACCGAGACCTGGAAATCTTTTCCAAAGAAGGGAGAGAACAACCAGTGATTTTTTGCGCTGTCTTGATCACTCTCTGCAAAGCTTTGCGGCGTGTGGCCGAGCAGCCACCATACCAAACTGTGATGCCATATGACAAAATGCTCTCATTGGCAGAACGATAAAATAAAACCAGCAACTGTGCTTTCAGGCCATCCCTCTTAAGGAGCCTCAGAAAGTGTAAACGTTGTTGAGCCTTCTTTATTGTAGCTATGGTGTTAACTGACCAGGTGAGGTTGTGGGAAATATGAACACCCAGAAACTTGAAAGCCTCCACCCTCTCCACACACTCCTTACCTATACAGTGATCCCTCACTTATCGCGGTTAATGGGTTCCAGAACCGACAGCGAAAAGTGAAAAACCGCGAAGTAGCGTCACCCCTAATGACGTCACCCATAAATAACACGTACGTTCATTCTCTCACTCTCTCTCTCATATGATACGTGTGTGTGTGTAAGTGTACATACATACGTAGATGTAAATAAGTGTACATAAATATGTTTTTAGAACTCTTTTATTTTTATAACAAGATACGTAACTCAAGATGAAGATGATTTACTGCATAGGTTAATGAGAGCTTTACTGCTCCTCAGGTGATGCCTCATCGTCAGGTGCTAGAGGCGCAGCATCGTCGAGGGCAGCTTCCGATAGAGCTGGAGAAGCTGCAGGAGGCGGCGTAGTGGCTCGACGGGAAGACTATTTCGCACAAAAAGGCACAAGAGAAAAGCGAAAAGTTCCACGCGGCGAGACTAGCGATAAAGAACAATGAATGCGGTCTTCCTTCGCTGGGTATGTCGGCAGGGAGAGAAGCTGGGTAAAACGTCTCGGCCAATCAGCTTGCGAGGTAAAACGTCGCGGCCAATCAGCTTGCGAGATTCCCGAGCAGTGAAGAGGTGGGCGGAGAGGAGTGGAGCCGTGGTCAGAGAGGTGGATTTTGAGTTGGCCGGCTCTCCGTGTTGATAGCTGATGTTCTAATGTAGTCTCCCTGCCTTCTGCTAGCGCCCGCCCATTTTTTCTCAATTTTGAATTTTTGATGAATATTTCTGAAAAATCCACGATGCACTGAGGACGCGAAAGGTGAAGCGCGAAGTAGCGAGGGATCACTGTATACAGTTAGGCCCAAAAATATTTGGACAGTGACACAAGTTTTGTTATTTTAACTGTTTACGAAAACATATTCAGGATACAATTATATAATCAATATGAGCTTAAAGTGCAGACTCTCAGCTGTAATTTGAGAGAATTCACATCCAAATTGGAGCAAGGGTTTAGGAATTACAGCTCTTTAATACGTAGCCGCCTCTTTTCAAGGGACCAAAAGTAATTGGACAATTGACTCAGAAGGCTGCAAAAAAAATAAATAAATAACAAGGCTGCATGGGCTCTTCCCTCGTTAACCTGTCATCAGTTAAGCAGTTAAAAGGTCTGGAGTTGATTCCAGGTGTGGCGTTTGCATTTGGAAGCTGTTGCTGTGAACACACAACATGCGGTCAAAGGAGCTCTCAATGGAGGTGAAACAGACCATCCTGAGGCTGAAAAAAAAGAAGAAATCTATCAGAGAGATAGCAGAAATGTTAGGAGTGGCCAAATCAACAGTTTGGTACATTCTAAGAAAAAAAAGAGTGCACTGGTGAGCTTGGGAACTCAAAAAGGCCTGGACATCCACGGAAGACAACAGTGGTGGATGATCACAGAATCCTTTCCATGGTGAAGAACAACCCCTTCACAACGTCCACTCAAGTGAAGAACACTCTCCAGGAAGTAGGTGTATCAGTATCTAAGTCTACCATAAAGAGAAGACTTCATGAGAGTAAATACAAAGGATTCACCACAAGGTGCAAACCATGAATCAGCCTCAAAAATAGAAAGGCCACAATTGACTTTGCCAAAAAACACCTGAAGAAGTCAGCCCAGTTCTCGAACAGCATTCTTTGGACAGCTGAGACTAAGATCAACCTGTACCAGAATGATGGGAAGAAGAAAGTTTGGAGAAGAATTGGAACAGCTCATGATCCAAAGCACTACATCTTCTGTAAAACATGGTGGAGGCAGTGTGATGGCATGGGCATGCATGGCTTCCAATGGCACTGGGTCACTTGTGTTTATTGATGATGTGACAAAAGACAGAAACAGCCGGATGAATTCTGAAGTGTATAGGAATATACTTTCTGCTCAGATTCAGCCAAATGCAGCAAAGTTGATTGGACGGTGCTTCACCAATGATCTAAAACATACTGCAAAAGTAACCCAGGAGTTTTTTAAAGCAAAGAAGTAGAATATTCTGCAATGGCCGAGTCAATCACCAGATCTCAACCCAATCGAGCATGTATTTCACTTGCTCAAGAAAAAACTTAAGGCAGAAAGACCCACAAACAAGCAACAACTGAAGACAGCTGCAGTAAAGGCCTGGCAAAGCATCACAAAGGAGGAAACCCAGCGTTTGGTGATGTCCATGGGTTCCAGACTTCAGGTAGTCATTGCCTGCAAAGGATTCTCAACAAAATATTGAAAAGTAACTTTTTACTTAGGGTTATGTTTATTTGTCCAATTACTTTTGAGCCCCTGAAATGAGGAGCGTTTGTATAAAAATAGCTACAATTCCTGCATGTTTAATCATATATTTTTGTTCAACCCCTTGAATTAAACCTTAAAGTCTGCACTTCAATTCCATTGTAGTTGTTTCATTTCAAATCCAATGTGGTGGCATGCAGAGCCCAAATCATGAAGATTGTGTCATTGTCCAAATATTTCTGGGCCTAACTGTATAGAGGAGGAGGCCTGCTACTATGCTTCCTGAAATCAATGATGAGTTCTTTTGTTTTTTTTGTATTCAATAGCAGGTTATTATCTGAGCACCATCTTACCAGTCTCTGGACCTCATCTCTGTATGCAGACTCATCTCCTTCTGATATGAGCCCCACCACTGTTGTATCCTAGATGGAAAATCCTAGATGGGTCTGCAATTAAGGGTGTACTTAAAGTCAAGGTTAACGGTCAGAAGATCTGAGTATCCTCGGGGTGACTTTGCCAGGCCAGAAGGAGCTACTCCATTGTTGACGGTCTTGTCTATCAACAAAAGTAAAGACAAAGTATTATTTGAAAGTTACTGTAGTTTAAGTTGTAACTGTGTTAATAACTTTTTAATAATTTGTGTCATGAGCCGAGCCGGCTTGGTTTTCCCCGGCTCGGCCCTGATCTCTCTGTAGGTTGTGGCTTCACTGTTTATGTGCATTTTGTGTATTCATTTCGTCTTGGCCACTGCCCGACTGGCAGCCGTTAGTCAGCCTCTGATCTTTTTCCCACACTACTGACAGTCTGTCGGTCCTACCACGCCCCCTTGCTCTCCATATTCCACCAGCTGTCCCAGCCCAGGTAATTATCTTTCCCGCGCCTCAGGTGTTCCCAATTGGTGTGACCAGCGGCGTTTGGATTTAGGCAGCTCATCGCTAGACAAACGGCGTTGGGTCATTGAGTGAGTCACTCCTGCTCTCTACGGAGTGATTGCCACGTCAAGGAGGATAATTGTTTCCACTCGCATGGACTGCTGGACTTTTTGGGACTGCTCCAACCTGTGAGTAAACTGTTAGCGTTTCTTTGTGTGGTTTGCTGCTACGCTGTTCCAGAGGCGTTTCTTCCCCTGCAGTATTCTGCTACGCTTCTGGCAGCGTTTCCTTCCCGCAGCACAACTGCTACGCTTAGGCAGTGCCCAGGTTGTGTTCCCCCTGAGTTGTTGAGCTACCCGCTGTCTTCCCTGTTCTTCCGAGCGCACCTATATTGTATAGTATTATTTTCCTGTGGCCACAGTACACAGTGGTCTGCCCTCTGGTCGCTTCGGCGTCAGCCATTTTGCGTATATCACAACCTTTTTGTAAGTCTTTATGTTTTGAACTGTTTCATGTCAATAAATGTGCATTTGGTAAACCCAGCATTTAAATCCTCATTCTTCCTTCTCTCCACCATGCACAACGAAGGGTGCACGGGCGAGTTTATGACAATTTGCAAAGGGTATGACACCATATACATGTTCGTAAGGGCTCATTCACACATACTGCTCCTGAGAATAACCGAGAATGCCTTTATCCACCTGCAGTGTAGGTGGGATGTAGGTGAACAGAGGTAGTGATGTGTAAATGCAAGTATAAGGAAGTGCAGCACTTGTAGACGCCAATGCTATGCAGGTGTGGGCAAAATTGTTTCTATTTTTTTCCATTTTCTCACACCTGCATACCACTTGGGTCTGTGTGTGGTACACTTCCATAAACTTGCATTTAGAGGTACCCACAAGTATTCGCAGGTGCAGTGTGTGTGAGACTAAGCAATAAAGTATATGACCTTTTTTTAGGCCCCATATAAAAGAAATCAGAATTCTCAACATGAATCAATTTTGAAATCTGGTTTCATTCAACATATACTATAAGAGTTAGTCTGCCAATTGCCAGTGAATGGACACAATAAAAGATGTGGAAATAATGACGCATACAGTAGACTTAAAAAGTCTACACACCCCTGTTCAAATGCCATATTTTTGTGGTCTAAAAAAATAAGACCAAGATACATCATTTCAAAACTTTTTCAGCCATTAATTGTTATGATTCCCCATACGCTACTACGCAGCGCATGGAGTAAGAAATGAAAAACCCAATTGCTGGAGTAGAACGTGCACTTTATTAACATAAACCACAAAATAACAAGTCCAGTAATGAGCACGCTAATTACAGAGGGTTGGAATGATGAGTTAGAGGCCACCAGACATACAGGGATGCCTGGATGTTCCTCAGCCTGGGAGAGGGAATGCCTAGTGCTGCCATAGCAGTGGGCACAAAGATAAAGGCAAACATGTACTTACGGCTGGAACGATCCGGGGCTGTCCGTGTAGTCTGATGGATGAGGGTAGGGTAAGCAGGGTCAGCCGCTAACAACAAGGGAATAAACCACGGTGACGTCAGGCTGAATGAATACGTAGGTAGTAGAACACACATACATGGAGGGACACGCTGTCATGTATGAGGCTGAATGCTCTGACGGTCTCTTCCTACTAATGCAGCGTTTATGTAATAGTGATACTAATGAGGGAAGAGACTGCCGGTGTGAGGAAACGTGGACTGAACATAATAAATCCCAGGTGTGCATGAGTGAGTGTCTGAGCGTGTGAATGGGAATGAATGGAGTGTGTGTGTATGTGTGTGAAAACACCCAATAACGAGGCACAGCTGATGGCACTGACGGGAGGAGGGGGCGTGCCCTAACTGTCAGGGAGCAAAGGCCCAAACAGCTCCCTGAAGCGCCTGATGGAAAATAGGGCAAAATAACCAAAGGTCAGAACTGGGTTTGGAAACACCAAACCCAGGTTCATGACATTAATGTGACCTATAACCTGTACAACCCAATTGAAAAACAAACTGAAATCTTTTAAGGGGAAAATAATAAATGAAAAAACTTACAATAATCTGATTGCATAAATATGCACACCGTGTTATAACTGGGGATGTGGCTGTGTTTAAAACTAACCAATCACATTCAAATGCATGTTAAATGGGAGTCAGCACACACCTGCCACCATTTAAAGTGCCCCTGATTAGCCCCAAATAAAGTTCAGCAGTTCTAGTAGGCTTTTTGTAGTCACATCTTACAACACAAGGCATGGTCTGCAGAGAGCTTCCAAAGCATCAGAGGGATCTCATTGTTCAAAGGTATCAGTCGGGAGAAGGGTTCAAAAGAATATCCATCCATCCATCTTCTTCCGCTTAATTCTTTTCGGGTCACGGGGGGGATGGAGCCTATCCCAGCATCTTTGGGCGAGAGGCAGGGTACACCCTGGACAGATCGCCAGTCCATCACAGGGTCAACACAGAGAGACAGACAACCATTTACTCTCACAGTCATATCTAAGGACAACTTAGAATCCCCAGTTTGATGCCAATTAACCTAACTTGCATGTTTTTGGCATGTGGGAGGAAACCGGAGAAATCCCGGAGTAAACCCACGCAGACACGGGGAGAACATGCAAACTCCACACAGATCACTGTTGGTCGGGGGCTGCGATCGAACCCAGGATCCCCTCCAAGGCATTAAATATACCATGGCACACAGTGATGACAGTCATCATCAAGTGGAGAAAGTATGGCACAACAGTGACATTACCAAGAACTGGATGTCCCTCCAAAATTGATGAAAAGATGAGAAGAGAACCGGTCAGGGAGGCTGCCAAGAGGCCGACGGCAACATTGAAGGAGTTGCAGGAATTTCTGGCAAGTACTGGCTGTTGAGTACATGTGACAACAATCTCCCTTCTTCTTCATATGTCTGGGCTGTGGGCTAGAGTGGCAAGACGGAAGCCTTATCTTATGAAGAAGAACATCCAAGTCCAGCTACATTTTGCAAAAACACATTTGAAATCTCCAAAACGCATGTGGGAAAATCTGTTATGGTCTGATGAAACCAAGGTTGAGCTTTTTGGCCATAATTCCAAAAGGTATATTTGGCACAAACAACACTGCTCATCACCGAAAGAACACCATACCTACAATGAAGCATGGTGGTGGCAGCATCATGCTTTGGAGCTGTTTTTCTTCAGCTGGAACTGGGGCCTTAGTCAAGCTGGAGGGAATTTTGAACAGTTCCAAATACCAGTTAGTGTTGGCACACAACCTTCAGGCTCCTGCTAGAAAGCTGAAGATGAAAAGGAACTTCATCTTTCAGCATAACAATGACCCAAAGCACACATCCAAATCAACAAAAGAATGGCTTCACCAGAAGAAGATTAAGGTTTTGGAATGGCCCAGCCAGAGTCCAGACCAGAATCCGATCGAACATCTGTGGGGTGATCTGAAGAGGGCTGTGCACAGGAGATGCCCTCTCAGTCTGACAGATTTGGAGCATTTTTGCAACGAAGAGTGGGCAAATATTGCCACATCAACATGTGCCATGCTGATAGACTCCTACCCAAAAAGATTGAGTGTTGTAATAAAAGCCAAAGGTGCTGCAACAAAGTGTTAGTTTAAGGGTGTCCATATTTATGCAGTCTGGTTATTGTAAGTTTTTTATTTTTTATTTTTCCCCTTAAAAGATTCCAGTTTGTTTTTCAATTGCGTTGTACAGGTTATAGGTCACATTAATGGTGGAAAAAAGTTTTGAAATGATTTATCTTGGTGTCATTTTTTTAGACCAGAAAAACCTGGCATTTGAACAGGCGTGTATAGACTTTTATATTCACTGTAACACGTTACCTCCTGATCATGACCTTATAGAGAATGGGCATTGACGTCGTGCTGCGCTGCATTCTGGGCCATTGTTGCCATCGTCAGGGTCTGGCTTCTTTGTTTACCTGTAGTCTAGGCAACTGTTCATGTGAACAGACATACAGTACGTGCAATGGAACGGAGCAAACAGAAAATTCAAATTCCTTATTCAGAGAAGCTGAATAAAGAAGCAAAGGAGCAATCCCTTTAAAAAAAAAATTTAAGAAATACAGTATCTTACAAAAGTGAGTACAACCCCCACATTTTTGTAAATATTTTATTATATCTTTTCATGGGGCAACACTGAAGATATGACACTTTGATACAATGTAGTCAGTGTAGTCAGTTGTCAGTGTACAGCTTGTATAACAGTAACTTTGCTGTCCCCTCAAAATAACTCAACACAGCCCATAATGTCTAAACTGCTGTCAACAAAAGTGAGTACACCCCTAAGTGAAAATGTCCAAATTGTGCCCAACGTGTCAATATTTTGTGTGGCCACCATTATTTTCCAGCACTGCCTTAACTCTCTTGAGCATGGAGTTTACTGGAGCTTCACAGGTTGCCACTGGAATCCTCTTCCGCTCCTCCATGACGACATCATGGTGCTGGAGGATGTTGGGACCTTGCACTCCTCCACCTTCCGTTTGAGGATGCCCCAGAGATGCTCAACAAGGTTTAGGTCTGGAGACATGCTTGGCCAGTCCGTCACCCTCAGTTGCTTTAGCAAGACAGTGGTCATCTTGGAGGTGTGTTTGGGGTGGTTATTATGTTGGAATACTACCCTGCGGCCCAGTTTCCAAAGGAAGGGGACCATGCTCTGCTTCAGTATGTCACAGTACATGTTAGCATTCATGGTTCCCTCAATGAACTGTAGCTCCCCAGTGCCGGCAGCACTCATGCAGCCCCAAACCATGACAATCCCATCATCATGCTTGTCTGTAGGCAAGACACCCTTGTCTTTGTACTCCTCACCTGGTTGCCGCCACACACGCTTGACACTATCTGAACCAAATAAGTTTATGTTGGTCTCATCAGACCACAGGACATGGTTCTAGTAATCCATGTCCTTAGTCTGCTTGTCTTCAGCAAACTGTTTGCAGGCTTTCTTGCACATTATTTTTAAAAGAGGCTTCCTTCTGGGATGACAGCCATGCACACCAATTTGTAACTTTGCTTTTTATTCATTTTTTGTAGTACATATTACATTCAGAACACAGTCCGAAACTCTTTATACAATAACATTTTCCATCTCTACAACCGTGGACAAAATTGTTGGTACCCCTCTGTTAATGAAAGAAAAACCCACAATGGTCACAGAAATAACTTGAATCTGACAAAAGTGGTAATAAATAAAAATTCTATGAAAATTAACCAATGAAAATCAGACAATGCTTTTGAATTGTGGTTCAACAGAATTACTTTAAAAAACAAACTCATGAAACAGGCCTGGACAAAATGATGGTACCCCTAGAAAAGATTGAAAATAATGTGTCCATAGGGACATGTTCAACCAAGATGTGTCCTCTAATTAACATCACAGGTGTCTACAAACTTGTAATCAGTCAGTCGGCCTATTTAAAGAGTGACAAGTAGTCACTGTGCTGTTTGGTGACATGGTGTGTATCACACTAAACATAGACCAGAGGAAGCAAAGGAGAGAGTTGTCTCAGGAGATTAGAAAGAAAATTATAGACAAGCATGTTTAAGGGAAAGGCTATAAGACCATCTCCAAGCAGCTTGATGTTCCTGTGACTACAGTTGCACTTATTATTCAGAAATTTAAGATCCACAGGACTGTAGCCAACCTCCCTGGACGTGGCCGCAGGAGGAGACGGATAATACAAATGGTAACAAAAGAGCCCAGAACAACCTCTAAACACATTCATGGTGAACTCCAAGGCCAAGGTACATCAGTGTCAGATCGCACCATCCATCACTGTTTGAGCCAAAGTGGACTTCATGGGAGACGACCAAGGAGGACACCACTGTTGAAAAGAAATCATAAAAAAGCCAGACTGGAATTTGCCAAACTGCATGTTGACAAGCGTCAAAGCTTCTGGGAGAAAGTCCTATGGACAGACGAGACAAAACTGAAACTTTTTTGGCAAGGCACATCAGCTCTATGTTCACAGACACAAAAATGAAGCATACCAAGAAAAGAACACTGTCCCTGCTGTGAAACATGGAGGAGGTTCTGTTATGTTCTGGGGCTACTTTGCTGCATCTGGCACAGGGTGTCTTGAATCTGTGCAGGGTACAATGAAATCTCAAGACTATCAACATATTCTAGAGAGAAATGTGCTGCCCAGTGTCAGACAGCTTGGTCTCAGTCGCAGGTCATGGGTCTTGCAACAGGATAATGACCCAAAACACACAGCTAAAAACACCCAAGAATGGCAAAGAGCGAAACATTGGACTATTCTAAAGTGGCCTTCTATGAGCCCTGATCTAAATCCTATTGAACATCTGTGGAAGGAGCTGAAACATGCCGTCTGGAGAAGGCACCCTTCAAACCTGAGACAATAGACTTTTTATTTATTACCACTTTTGTCAGATTCAAGTCATTTCTGTGACCATTGTGGGTTTTTCTTTCATTAACAGAGGGGTACCAACAATTTTGTCCATGTGTGTGTATATTTAAAGAAGAAAGGAACAAAAAACCAAACAAAGCCAAAAGAGAAAAAAAAAGGGGGGGAACAAATGTAGGAGCATCGAGTTTTTAGTTTCCATCTCTAAGTTCTTTTGGTTACTTCAGTGTCTTTGGTTATTCTTTCAATTTCTGTCTCGTTGCGCTTTGTAGTGTGTCCATTTCCACCATTTTTTTCATATTGTCATGCAGACCAATTTGATGCAGTGTGTGTGATTCAAGTCATTTCTGTGACCATTGTGGGTTTTTCTTTCACTAACAGAGGGGTACCAACAATTTTGTCCATGTGTGTGTATATTTAAAGAAGAAAGGAACAAAAAACCAAACAAACCCAAAAGAGAAAAAAAGGGGGGGGGGAAACAAATGTAGGAGCATCGAGTTTTTAGTTTCCATTTCTAAGTTCTTTTGGTTACTTCAGTGTCTTTGGTTATTCTTTCAATTTCTGTCTCGTTGCGCTTTGTAGTGTGTCCATTTCCACCATTTTTTTCATATTGTCATGCAGACCAATGTGATGCAGTGTGTGGCGTATGATCTGAGCACTGACAGGCTGACTCCCCACCCTTTCAACCTCTGCAGCAATGCTGGCAGCTCTCATACGTCTATTTTTAAAAGACATCCTCTGGATATGACGCTGAGCACGTGCCCTCATCTTCTTTGGTCGACCATGGCAAGGACTGTTCTGAGTGGAACCTGTCCTATTAAACCACTGTATGGTCTTGGCCACCGTGCTGCAGCTCAGTTTCAGGGTGTTGGCAGTTTTGTTATTGCCTAGGCCATCTTTAATTTTTTTTTTCACATCCTCAGAGAGTTCTTAGCCATGAGGTGCCATGTTGAACTTCCAGTGACCAGTATGAGAGGGTGTGAGAGCAATAACACCAAATTTAACACACCTGGTCCCCATTCACACCTGAGGCTTTGTAACACTAATGAGTCACATGCCACCGGAGAGGGAAAATGGGTACAATTTGGACATTTTCACTTCGGGGTGTACTCACTTTTAAACATTATTGGATGTGTGTTGAGTTAATTTGAGGGGACAGCAAATTCACACTGTTATACAAGCTGTACACTGACTACTTTACATTGTATCAAAGTGTCATATCTTCAGTGTTGTCCCATGAAAAGATATAATAAAGTATTAAGTAAGTATCACTTTTGTGAGATACTGTAAATGGGACCGATCATATGAGCACAAGAAATGGACCACGGATCTCGACCAACTGCATCGAGTTATGCTGTCAGATGTGTTTGCCTACCTGGTTTGTGGGGTAAGCGCATAAAGCCATGAACAATTTAAAAACTATAAATCATTAGAGGCTCATGTTCAGTTAACCAATGGATGGGTCCAGCTGCCTCAGATATTATGGGTGAATGACCAGAAAACCTTTGTTTCACACAAAGGTAAGCAGTCATTGTTTCTACACAGTTTTCTTCACTAGCATGTGTTTGCAACTACAGATATTTCTGAGTCCCAGCAGTGAAATGTTGGATTTATGTTCAAATTTGTCATATGATGCTTGATAAATATATACACATTATTACCAACAGGACATTATCCAGTAAAGGCCCTGTCACACCTAGATGATTTAGGCAGCTTTTGCAAAACGTATGAAAAATTTGGAGAATACGCTGGGATACGTCAAATGAGTTATGGCTAAGTTTTGTCTAAGTTAAGAGCAACCTGAAGCATGCTGGTATGTGGCATAGTTTGCCGAGCTCCTCTGAAAATTTTCAGCATACTGAAAATTTTCCGATGTATCCAGCGTATGGCTGATACATCTCGCATTCATGGAGCAAAGGTTGTAGGGGAGTTATGCATTTGTTTACACACGTTACTTGTCAGTGACTCATAATGTTACTCAAAAGTCGAAATACATCAGATAAATGTCTAGCATACCCAAAATTTAATTCTAACATATGAATAACGCTCTTTGAACCTACAGTATGTGTAACTTACTGAGCAGGTTTCTAACTTACAGCTACCCTGTAATGGCGTATTTGCAGTGTTGGTTCACAGGAAAAACCCATACAGAGCTCTGCCTGCAGTGCATGCACATGCACACACACACACAGAGCTAAACACACATACTTGTTCGTATAATGGGACCTGTCGGGGATGTGTCTGAGCGCTTTCAAGCTACAGGATAAAGATCCAAATCGTTATTTAGACCTCCCACCAATGTTTTTTTTTTTTTTTTTAACCTTTGACTGCAGTCTGTACCATCAGCTGTCCAGTGCTGTTCTGATAGATATGCCAAAATGTCAGAACACCAGAAGAGGAGGATCCAATCAGCTGATCACCTGAAACACAGAGCTCAGCTGTTTTCCATGATAAATCACACTTTGCTGTTGGCTGCGTCTCCCGGCAAAAGCACACTCCATGCATTATCTTGTTTTTATTCCACTTTATTGAAAATAAACTTTTTTTTTTGTCACCATCAGTTTGCGTTCCTTTGAGCCAAGTTGTGACAGCTGTCATCTGATGTTCCTGACGTGTCACATCAGCTGTTTTAGACGTGGTCTTTGGAGAGGAGAATCATTTTGGTTGAACAGAGATGATCTCTCACATACCTAGGATTCATGGATCGGGAGGCTACGGCAGTTTGGCATGACTGCGCTATGCAGAAGTTAGGATAAGCTATGCATAAGTTAGACCGTTGTTGTGCATAAATTGTGAATGTCGGCAACACACTAAGCATTCATTGGTTTAAGTTATTTATAAGTTTTGGCAATATTCTATATAAAATTAAATTAAATTACCCTTTATTGTCATTCAACCGTACAACCAATCATGTACAGTAGAACAAAATTGTGTTTTACCGATCTACAGTGTTAATCACACACATCCCAAGTGTAGAATCAGAGGGCCGCTGCCATGCAAGGCGCCACCACAGATTTCCCTCCTCCATTCCATTATTGCTGAGCACCAAGCTGGATGGCAGGAAGTTCCACTTTTATATGGTCTTCGGCATGACCCGACCGGGATTTGAACCCCTGCCTCCCGGGTGTGGGGCGGATGCTCTACCAACTGAGTCACCACTCCGGTACTGAGCCACCACTCCGGTAAGTTACCAATACATTATGTATATGTCCGAGTCATTATGGATATGTGATGCATTCGGCCAAAAGTGAAAATTTCGGTGTATGCCAGCGTTTTAGACCAATTTTTATACATTTGGCAAACGCTGCCTAAATCGTCAAGGTGTGATAGGACCTTAAGGGATAAGCCTGACGCTCGCGCTGGCACACTGAAAAAAAAATTACCAGTATAATTAGCTGCTATTAAAACATACTAAATCAGGACAGTGATGTTTTTATAGTCACCTGAAAGAGGAGAATCTGCTTAATTTAACGATACCAAACATTCTGTGGATTTCAGTCCCCAGCTGATATTAAATCCATGCGTAATGAAGGCAACAAGTAATCACAACTTCAAGAAAATCAGCAGCACCGAAAAGCTCCCATTAACCCTTTAACTGCCCGGAAAAAATGGCAGGAAAACGCAGTTTGACCACAAAATTTCAAATGATTATAGCTTCACAATGGTGAAAGTCAGAGGATAGCTGTCAATTGGAAAACTGTTGCAGACGAACCAAAGGTCATGACTGGCCAATTTGCATCCACGCATCTTGCATAATTTGACCTCATTTAAAAATGGTACAAAGCACCTGAGGGGGGGAAATACTAATGGTCTTTGAGTTACACCCCCCTCCTTTGTTGTTGCAGACGTTGCAATGTAAACACAGACACACACACCAATGTGAATACACTAATATGCACCTACCTATGCACCGAATATGCACCTACATGCTACAACTACATTCATTGTGAGACATAGAAAAATTAAAATGAATAACACACAGTTTACGCCAACTCAGAATGGAGGGGACGTCATTTACGGTCACGGTAACATGATTTGGCACATATATGGAACCAACGCTATCATATAACACAGTTATAGTGGGGCACACACAGCAATGACACTAACAACATATGGATTATGTGGATTGTTCATTGTATTTTCCATATTGTGACGTTGTAAGGTTCACAAAGTAAGGAGGTGGCTGTGGTGCACACACAACACAGAACTGAAGGAAAGTCATAAAAAAAAACCCAGCAGAAACTCTGCATTTTTTTCCCCACAATATGCACCTACATGCTACAAATACATTCATTGTGAGAAATAGAAAAATAAAATGAATAACACACAGTTTACGCCAAAATATTTACCTGTTTGTTTCAACGGTGATCAGCCTCCAGAAGTGGTCAGTCCAAAACAAATTCAGAAAATCAGTGGGGCACGCCAAAGACATATCTCTGTCCCCACGATATCCACATGGCTCTTGAAATGGTTTGAGCCACGGCTGATATGTTTCTTCATCCGTACGGAGCTCCCAGGCATCATTGTCCAAACCCCCAGTAGGATTTCTACTGCTGGTTGTTGCTTTTCGTCCCCGCCGTGTGCCACACGTGGGGCATGGCACACGACAGGACACACCGGGTTCTGAGCGGCCCAGTCCACCCAAACTTCATCCACGAACTGTTCTGGGCCTTTTCGCCCCGGGGCCACGGTTCGGCTAAGCCGAACAATCTTTAGAAGAAGCCCCTGTGCCATTTTCGGTGCGACTCAACACAGAAAAAAAACTTACTGTCTTGTGTGCAGGACTGCTGTTTTCCTCACTTTTATATGTATATTTGCATTTTCTATTTTTGAATACCATATTCAGTGTCATTTTTGTCCAAATAAATAAATAAATAAGCAACAGACTGAAGCAACCCTCTCAAAAACTTCAGCTTAACCACATTCATTGCTCACTACTAAGCACAGACGGGCAGAACACTTTTCCCACAATTCCTTGTGGTTTTTCCGTTGGGTGATGTCACGTGCCCATTCTTAATTGTGATTGGCAGGTTTGCGTGCCCTCATGATCTCAGGAGCTATGTTGTTAGGGGCAGCTTGCCTCTGTTAGTGTTTCTTATGACAAACAGGTGCTGGGGGAAGGGTCAGACCAAAAGCGGTCCAGTGGATCCCCAGGAAAAAGTTACAACAAGGACTGAGTGTACACGAAGAGCCATATGGGTCTGCCATCCAGTGGGCTTACCACCTGCAGGAGGGACCATGGCGATCATGGTGGTATGTGAACCAGGTGGCAGTCTGTCTTCTCTGCTTGAACTGCTGCCCCCGCGACCCGGACCCCCGGGAAAGAGGTAGAAGATGGATGGATGGGTGGATAGAACACGTTATTATTGTGATTATCCAGACTGAGACACTTCTGTACATGATCTCCAGCAATTGTAGAGGTGAACAAAACTAGAACCTGACATGAGTAACACGTTATTTTTTAGCAATAATTGTAAAAACGTATAACAAAACTTGGAAGGTAAAAGTTAACAATGAATTGAGTTATATATATACAGTGGGGTAAAAAAGTATTTAGTCAGCCACCAATTGTGCACATTCTTCCACTTAAAAGATGAGAGAGGTCTCCAATTTTCATTATAGGTATACCTCAACTATGAGAGACAAAATGAGAAAAAAAAATCCAGAAAATCATATCGAAGGATTTTTAATGAATTAATTGGTAAATTCCTCGGTAAAATAAGTATTTGGTCAATAACAAAAGTTCATTTCAATACTTTGTTATATACCCTTTGTTGGCAATGACAGAGGTCAAACGTTTTCTGTAAGTCTTCACAAGGTTTTCACACACTGTTGCTGGTATTCTGGCCCATTCCTCCATGCAGATCTCCTCTAGAGCAGTGATGTTTTGGGGCTGTCGCTGGGCAACACGGACTTTCAACTCCCTCCAAAGATTTTCTATGGGGTTGAGATCTGGAGACTGGCTAGGCCCCTCCAGGACCTTGAAATGCTTCTTACGAAGCCACTCCTTCATTGCCCGGGCGGTATGTTTGGGATCATTGTCATGCTGAAAGACCCAGCCACGTTTCATCTTCAATGCCCTTGCTGATGGAAGGAGGTTTTCACTCAAAATCTCATGATACATGGCCCCATTCATTCTTTCCTTTACACGGATCAGTCGTCCTGGTCCCTTTGCAGAAAAACAGCCCCAAAGCACGATGTTTCCACCCCCATGCTTCACAGTAGGTATGGTGTTCTTTCTCCTCCAAACACGACAAGTTGAGTTTTTACCAGAAAATTCTATTTTGGTTTCATCTGACCATATGACATTCTCTCAATCCTCTTCTGGATCATCCAAATGCTCTCTAGCAAACTTCAGACAGGCCTGGACATGTACTGACTTAAGCAGGGGGACACGTCTGGCACTGCAGGATTTGAGTCCCTGGCGGCGTAGTGTGTTTCTGATGGTAGCCTTTGTTACTTTGGTCCCAGCTCTCTGCAGGTCATTCACTAGGTCCCCCCGTGTGGTTGTGGGATTTTTGCTCACCATTCTCGTGATCTTTTTGACCCTACAGGGTGAGATCTTGCGTGGAGCCCCAGATCAAGGGAGATTATCAGTGGTCTTGTATGTCTTCCATTTTCTAATAATTGCTCCCACAGTTGATTTTTTCACACTAAGCTGCTTACCTATTGCAGATTCAGTCTTCCCAGCCTGGTGCAGGTCTACAATTTTGTTTCTGGTGTCCTTTGACAGCTCTTTGGTCTTGGCCATAGTGGAGTTTGGATTCTGACTGTTTGAGGTTGTGGACAGGTGTCTTTTATACTGATAATGAGTTCAAACAGGTGCCATTAATACAGGTAACGAGTGCAGGACAGAGGGGCCTCTTAAAGAAGAAGTTACAGGTCTGTGAGAGCCAGAAATCTTGCTTGTTTGTAGGTGACCAAATACTTATTTAACACCATAATTTGCAAATAAATTCTTTAAAAATCAGACAATGTGATTTTCTGGATTTTTTTTTCTCATTTTGTCTCTCATAGTTGAGGTATATCTATGATGAAAACTGGAGACCTCTCTCATCTTTTAAGTGGGAGAACTTGCACAATTGGTGGCTGACTAAATACTTTTTTGCCCCACTGCATATGTATGGGTGGTTTATACTTTTGCAACAACATATACAGTAATTTATTAAGAATTGTCTCGTAGCTTCTATTGGATGCAGGAAAAAGTGTAACATAATGCATCCATAGTGTGTAGTTTTAAAATCAGCAGGTCAAATATTGTTCTATTCCTTTCTGTCTCCTGATAGATTCTCTCTTGTTCGCTACATTGAGACTGCTAATTAAATCGTCTAGCTATTAACTCCTACGTAATACATGTGGAAGCTGTTTGGCAGCCACATTTAATATAAAGAATGAAATGAGAAGTAGAACGTGCCGACGCATCAAGTGTCTGACCAATATAATGTGTGTGAAGCTGTAGGCGAGATGCTACTATGTAAATGGAAGTGACATACCAAGCCAGAGTCCAGATTCCACAATGGTGATTAGCAGTCATTTAGGAATAAGTTCAAACATGGTCCAATAAATCCTGTTAAATATAGTTACTTTTTTGCTTGTAATTCCCATGTGAGTCTGTATCTTGGATGATACTGAGCCTTCTGTGTTGACAAAAATCTATCTATAAACAGACCGACACCTTGGGATCATTCACTCTTCAAAACATTATTGTATTTATGTTTCATTAAAATTTCATCAGTTAAAATGACCAGATAAATCCTCATGGTTATTCATAGACCCTGGGGGAAAAATGCCAGTTGATCCATGCAGGTCAGAAGGTGATTGTATCTTCCTTCCATGTCCTCGGCTGCCCTGCACTCACATAGTTTTTAGTGCAGCTGGACATAAGCTCTGCTACCTTTTGCAGACACGTGCACTGTGCTGAAGCCCAAAAGCTAATCGAAGCGGCCCTGGTTAAACTTGGTGCAGAGCAATCACAACGTCCAAAAGAAGCAGAATTTGGCGTTGACTCAGAATGAACTTTATAGTAGTCCTGTAGGCAGAGGCGCTGCATACCAGCAGGCATGGCCAGCTTGTTCTTTAGGCCCCAGGTCAGAAAGGGGCCCCTGAGGGCTGAGCAACTTTGAATCACTACAGAAGTGAGAGCGTGGAAAGTTTGTAATGACAGTGGTAGGCTGGCGCACAACTCCCGAAAGGAGCCCCACTTCCACCTCTTGCGCTCACAAGAACCAAGGGCTGTCCAACAAAGCTTGTTCGACTGATCCAGACTTCAGACTTTATGCTTGTAACCTCGCTCAACAAAACTGAAAGCTGCCATCAGAGTTAACAGGTATCACAAAGGTGGTTATAAACCTTCTCTGTCACTCCCAGCTTTGTGCTTCAGGCTCTGTGCCCAGTCACAGGTGAAGGGGTGTTCATTGGGTTATGTGACAGAGCACGCCTACTTCATTCAGAAATAAAGCATGAGAAGATAGAAATATTCTAAAATATAGCGGAGAAAATCCACACAACTCAACTGTGCTGAAAATAAGCAGTAAAATTAATGCTCTAAAAAAATGGTTAAACATGTAAACTTTTCAATAAATCAGCTTTTGTAATGTATTTTAGCAGAAATGGCTCATATTTAATCACAGTCGCTCGCTACATATTTTTCCACAAGCTTCTTTGATTACTAAACGGAGGTCCAGTAGGAGGCGTACTCGGAGCAAGCAGCTCAGTCTGGCCTCCACCTTCTTACCTCCTACCCTCCCTCTGGAAGTCTCTCTCTCACTCTCTCTCTCTGTCTCTCTCCACTCCTCTCCCTCACATCGTCCTCCTCCTCTCCTCACAGTGTATCAAGTGCATCATCCTCTCACACCTCGCTTTGCCCTCAAGAACAGTGCCCCTTGCACGCAGACAGACAGGCACCCAGCACACATGCACGCCATCACCTCGTAAGTGAGATAAGTAACTTGTGACACCAAAGGGTCCGGCTGCTGTCACCCTGCTACCTCGCCTGGACCACATGGCCTTGGGTGTAGAGAGGAGTGAGAGAATGGAGAGAGGATGATGATGATGAGGAGGAGGAGTGGGAACAAGAGTAGGAGGGGAGAAAAAGAGCGCTCAGGAGTTGGGAAAAAAAGGAAAGGAAATGCGATAAAGATGCAGAAGATGAGGAGATGAAAGAGGAACAGAGACAGATGGGGCCAGAGATGTGGAGGAAAAAAAGGCGGAGGAAGACAGAGTGGTTTAAAAAGAAAAAAAAGCAGTTAGCGAGCGGCAGCAGTGCCAGAAGAGAGGGACTGTTGTTGTCAGTGCGTGTTGTTGGTTGGCTTGCCACCAGTTAGCATGAGGCAGATGCAACCGGGAGTGCTCGGTAATTATTGCGGTGAACCTCCCTCAGAGCACATGTGCTTTCCACTTGCTAATCTTCACAGAGATTCAGCGTAGCCAGTCTGGTATTCAACATTTCACCCCTGTTAAATCAGACAACAAAATGGGAAAAAGCGCCGCAGTACATCGTGTCTGAAAACTGTAGATGCTGAAACTCCTCTGTTTTTTTTTTCCCTTTCCAAACCAAGGAAGCACTGTTTTTTTAGATGACAACTTCCTTTCTGTTTCGTGATCAACTTTCGACTCTTCAGTCTGACTGCTGCATTTGACCGGCGTCTCTTATCATGTGACGTTCAGCAGCTCCCGAGCTCCTTTTCAACAGGTGTCTGTGGAAGCCGGTGGAGGAGAACCGCCTCCTGCAAACTCCTGATAAGCTCCCATACTCATGACTCACCTGATAGAATCTGCACATACCTGCAATCAGACACTCCAGCCAAGTGACAGAAGTATTCTCTCGTTGACTGGCAGAGATAAGTTATCTCCATCAACTGTGCCTGTCTGCACTTTGAACATCGTGTTTAGATGCACTTGGACTCACTTAACATAAATTTGAGTCTCTGCCACATTAGTGAAACAGCTCTCAGTGTGCTTAAGTGCCCTAACAGTGGATTTAAGATTGAAGTGTACTTATTATAATTCTTGTTAGGGGGCCTTGTCAGATTATCTTGTACAAATATCAGAACTAATGTACAACATCACAAAAGATTAACGTTTGAATTACATGCTATGACAGCTTTACAATTTGTGTACTGAAGTCCCATAAGCAGTCGCATGACCACACATAAGTGTAACATAATCGGAAAAGCCGTGGGGCATTTTTTAGGCGTAAGAATCCAGTTTTTCTCGGTCAAGGCTGTGGGACATGTGCTAGGACGAGCTTCACCATCACATGCCCTTGTAACACTACTACATGCAATCTCTACTGACAAAAAATGCTACCATCTTATGTACAGGGTACAAGGTAAATAAATGGAGTAGAATAAAAAGTGCTGCAAATAGGTGACCAGACAGCAAAATGATTTTATTGTTGGGATAGTCTTAAAGTTGAGACTGGAAGGATTGTTCCAACAGACTTTAAAAGAAATCCTTACATAGCAGAACAAGGAATAAAAAACAAGATTTAGGTTCAGGTTCAGGTTCAGGTTACTTTATTTGTACCCGTAGGTAGATTTGTTTTGCAGTCAGGTGGCATCCATATTTACAAACCACAGTTACATTCAACATGAACACAAACACAGGCGCACATGTAGCTGACTATAAACATTATTAAAGTACTCAAGGCTCCACCAATCAGGACATAGGACAAAGAGATAAGAGAAAAAACAAAGAGATAAGAGAAAAGGGTCATATTAAAAAGTTAAAGACTAGTCAAAGAGGTTAAAAACTCAAAAGTCTAAAACCCAATAAAAGATTTAGAACCCAAATAAAAAACCTACAAAAATAAGTAAATATAAAATAAAATTAATAAATAGGTAACTAAATTATGTGCAATATATTGTTACATCTTGTTCAACTCTTTAATAGCAGCAGGAACAAAGCTGCTTTTGTAGCACTGGGTTTTACTTTTTGCGACAGCAAACCTCCGTCTGGAGGGAAGAAGCTGAAAGTAGCAGTGCAAAGGGTGGGAGTCATCATTTAAAATGGAGGTAGCCATCCTCTGTACCTGTCTGGTGTACAGGGATGTCAGGCTCAGCTGTGACTCACCAAGCAAACGACTGGACCATCTAACTACCTGATCCAAGGATTTCCTCTGTTTCAGTTTTATCTGACCAAACCATGACACTAAAGAAAAGGATAAAACAGAATCAATAAAAGCCCGATAAAACATTGTCATTATGGTTTGGTCAATTTGGAAGCGTGCAAGTTTCCTTAAACAATGCAAATGTTGCTGACCCTTTTTGCACACCCTTTCACAGTTCTCTTCAAAGTTTAAATTACTATCAATAATCGTCCCAAGATATTTGTAGGATTGTACACATTCAGTGGTCTGGCCATTTAGTACAGTGACTTCGTGCCTGGGAGTTTTCCTCCTAAATTCAATAATCATATCTTTAGTTTTTGTCGTATTCAGCTGCAGGTAGGAATCCTCACACCAGTGAACAAAATTATCAACTACTGGGCCGTGGCCACTCTCACCATCCTGGAGGAGACTGACAATAACTGAATCATCAGCATACTTTATAATGTGTCTGTTGTCATGTGTGCTCTGACACATGTTTGTGTACAGGATAAAGAGTAGTGGTGACAACACACACCCCTGAGGAGAGCCAGTAGAAGAGCACTTCTGGTCAGACAATGTACCATTGACCCTTACTCTCTGTGTCCTGTTGGTTAAGAGATCCAGAATCCAACCCACCAGATTATTGCTCAAATCAAATTGTTGCAGGAGCCTTCCAACTAAAATATGAGGTTGGGTTGTATTAAAGGCGGAGAAAAAGTCCACAAATAAAAGCCTGGCGTGTGTCCCGTTAAAATCCAGATGTTTAAAAAACATGTTAAACAGAGTGACAGTGGTGGCCTCCACTCCTTTGTGAGGCCTATATGCAAACTGCAAAGGATCCAATGCATGTTCAGTCTGCTTTAGGACCTCAAATCTGACCAGTTTTTCAAAAATTTTCATTAAAATTGAAGTCAAAGCAACTGGTCTAAAGTCGTTTACCGTTTTAGGACAGCTGGATTTTGGAACGGGAACAATCACGGCATCTTTCCAGATCTTAGGCACATGTTGTGTCTGTAAGGACTTATTGAAAATGTAATGAAATACAGGACTCAGTTCATGTGCACAGGACTTTACCAATCGCCCACATATATTATCAGGGCCCTGACTTTTGTTCACTTTTACAGCGCAGAACTCCCTTTTAATATCCTGCACCTCAATATTAAAGTGCTGATTGTCTTTGAGTTTCTGTTCCAAATCTTGGGTTTCTGTGCTAAAATCAGAGGAATCAAAACGACCATAAAAACAATTAAGAGCATTAGCCAGCTCTGTGTCTGAATTAAAACCATCTAAAAACACATGATTACTGCACTCTGTGCTCTGAAGGCCTGCAATAGTTTTCATATTGGTCCAGGCTGAACCAAGTTTCTTTGTTGCCATCTTGCTTTCCAATTCTGATTTATAATTCTGTTTTATCTCTTAAAATTTTGGACTTCAGCTCTTTTGTGGCAACCTGTAGCTCAGAAACAGACCCCTGTTTAAAGGCAAGTGCTTTCCTCTGTAAGCAGGATTTAACTGATTTTGTAACCCATGGCTTGTTGTTGGGATATATTTTGACACGTTTACGTGGAACGATCATGTCTCTACAGAAAGCCATGTATGAGCATGTCACGTCCACTAAAGAGTCCAAATCATCTCCACAGGACAGTGTGAATACCTCCCAGTCCGTACAGTTAAAGCATTCCTGGAGGCAGTGCACTGAATCCTCTGTCCACACGTTTATGTCTCTGGTCTTTGCCTTGTCTCTTCTGAGAGCAGTTTTATATGTGGGTAGTAGTATAATTAAGATCCATGTACTGTATATATAATTCTCTGTTGGAAAAATCCCTTATTAAAAATCAGGCAGGATCAAAGTTTCAGCAAAATTTAATATGCACTGATCAGCGGAAGACAATACAGAGTACAGCTTTCACAGACTGCTGCAGTGCATTAGCTTAACTAACAGAGTGTTTCTGGCTAATATATATCCTAGTGACCGTCGGGATGGGGTCTCTTCTTGATGAGTTCATTCATTACTCAGTGTGATAAGGTTTGCTGATTCTCTTGATATTTCATTCATGACTAAGATTGTATTTGCTGAGTTCATGAGGAAAAACACTAGTGATCAGCTGAACAGTCAATGATAGAACTGAACATTCACACTTACATCAGGATCCTTCAGTCTGTTTTTTTTTCCACTACTCAGCAACTCCAAATATGGTAACAGGATTTCTGAGGTATACACATTAAGCTTTGTAAGAAAGAATTCATATTCATAAAAATTCATATAACTCAGTGTAACATAGAATTTTCCCATCATTCTCTTTCTAGTGGTCTGTAAAAGTTTAGCTCTGGACTGTCTGAAATAACCCTGTGTTGCTTCTTTCTCACTGAATAAATTTCAACAGGTGGCCCATAAAAAGTTGTAAATTTATGAGAAAAAATGAAAATGTTGATGGCAATTTAGTTCTCCAAAAAAGATTGACAGTGAACTTGTAGCTTGGGGGATGGGAGGGTGAGGTTGTATTTGTGTACTCTTCTTTACTGGCAGAAATGGCTCTGAATGCACGGCACAACTTAATTTCAAAAGTAGTCTGCAGATTTGTACCAACTAACAGGGCCACGTGTGGGTTGTTTGACAGATTGCAATAAGAATCAGAACTACTGTATGCTTGTATCACCATCCAGTACACAGAGGGCCCCACAAATAGAATAGCTGTGAAGACAGAGTGGAGCACTTCCACTATAGTCGTTTCTCGCTCCGCTCCTTCCTCACCCCTCCTGCATTCTTCCTCTCTTCTCTTTCTGCAGCCTGACCCCCTCTAAATACCATGTAATCTTTGCTGTGGGACTAATACTCTAGTCTTTTCCTACGCAGGTCACCAGTGCCTTTCCATCTTGAACACGTCCACTGTGATAGTTGCTGTCCCTTCCAATCTCCTCCCCGTCCTCCTCCTCCTCCTCCTTACACTTGCACTCGCTTACGTTCATAGCTCAACACGGGTGGTTAATGTTGATCACAGCAAGCCTTGTTCTACTTGAAAACAAATCACTGCAGTGTGGCTTAATAATGTAATGAGTCTTTTAAGCTGCACAGACAAGTTGATCTGCTCCGGTACAAATATGGGAACTTATTTCATTACACCCACAGAGACCGACAGATACACGCACGCACACGCTTGTACACACACACACACACACACACACACACACACACACACACACACACACACACACACACACACACACACACACACACACCTCCCTTTCTTAAAGTGATGTTTTTTTGTTGTCTTATCAGGGCATTAATTTCTAAATAGGTCAAACCAGAGTAGAGACTTCAAATCTGAAGTGAGATACAAAACAAGGACAGAAAGAGAAAGGATGATATTTTAAGTGTCTTTTCTGCCACTTTTATTTTTATTTTACAGACCTTCCGAAAATCTTCAGAGCTTCAAGTGTTTTTTCCTTATTTTCTGCCATTTATATACCGTGATGATGGTTGATGCCCATATAAAAACAAAGCCAAAGTATTAAATCATAAGGGCTGAGTTTAAAGAAATTAGCACAGTGAAAAGTGCTGGACTGAATGATGATTTTAGCATAAAATGAGAAAAAATGAACAGCTGAAAAAATTCACATTAGAAAGCCTAGAAATTTTACACTTTGTTTAGATTAATTGTAGAACTAAAGTCTACCAGTCCATTTAAAAAAATAATTTTGTGATTTTAAAAACAATTTAAAAAGTTATGCCTTCATACATTCCATATGATTTTACTTTTGATGTTTACGACTTAACTCTTTTAATTAAATTACTGATTTATGACAGATTATGACAGAAGGAATAGTAAATAAATGATATGGCCCACATGCTTTGGAGACCAAGAAGCAAAATATTTCCATGTTTGCTGAACATGACAAAAATACAATTGTGTGAAAAAGTGTTTGCCCCCTTCATGATTTCTAATTTTTTTGTATGTTTGTCACAATTAAATGTTTCAGGTCATCAAACAAATTTAAATATTAGACAAAGATAACACAAGTAAGCACAAAATGCAGTTTTTAAATGAAGGTGTTTATTATTAAGGGTAAAAAATCCAAACCTACATGACCTTGTGTGAAAAAGTGATTGCCCCCCTGTAAAAACATAAATTAACTGTGGTTTATCAAATCTTTGGAAAGCTAAGTTCAATTTCTCTAGCCACACCCAGGCCCAATTACTGCCACACCTGTTCTCAATCAAGAAATCACATAAATAGGACCAGCCTGACAAAGCGAAGTAGACAAAAACATCCTCAAAAGGTAGACATCATCCAAAGAATTCAAGAACAAGTGAGAAACAAAGTAATTGAGATCTAGCAGTCTGGAAAAGGTTGTAAAGCCATTTCTAAAGCTTTGGAACTCCAACGCACCACAGTGAGAGCCATTATCCACAAATGGTGAAAACATGGAACCGTGGTGAACCTTCCCAGGAGTGGCCGCCTGACCAAAATCACCCCCAGCAACATCCAAAGAACTGCAGGCCTCACTTGCCTCAGTTAAGGTCAGTGTTCATGACTCCACCATAAGAAAGAGGCTGGGCAAAAATGGCCTGCATGGCAGAGCTCCAAGATGAAAACCACTGCTGAGCAAAAAGAACATAAAGGCCCGTCTCAGTTTTGCCAGAAAACATCTTGATGATCCCCAAGACTTTTGGGAAAATACTCTGTGGACTGACGAGACAAAAGTTGTACTTTTTGGAAGGTGTGTGTCCCATTACATCCGGCGTAAAAGTAACACAGTGTCACAGCCCACTCACGCCTGTCATCCGCCCCAGCTGAGCGCACACCTGCACCTCATCAGGCCGCGCCTATTTAGTCAGCTCTGCCCAGGGCTTCGGCCTGGAGTCGTCAGCTCTCCTCCTCGTGAAGCTCTGCGTTCGTCTACGTCTACGGCCTGCGCTTCTCTGATGCACGTAAGACCATCCACTTACCTGCTTTCTCAGTCTTCCCCTGTGCACAGGTGGACCTCTTGGCAGCAGAGCCTCCTCCTCATCACTGTGCCTCTTCACCTTCGTCCCTTGGAGCCGATCAGAGCGCTGTCTCCCAGGCGTGAGCCGGTCTTGCCAACGCCAGCCACCAAATCCCTGCAAGTAAGCCACTCTCATTACTCATCACATCCCTGTGTGTGTTCATCTCACCCTTGTCCTCTGCTTGTCCTCAGGGTTGCCTGGCTGTACGGTGTTCTGGTCCGTCCTCGGTGCTCCTGTCCCCAACAAGACATCCACTTTCCACATTCACGCATTCATTTCTGAGGAGAAAGATCAGAGAAGGCAAGGACAGCTTCAGGAGGAAGATGGAGGACAAGCTGCAACAGAGCGACATCAGCGGGGTCTGGAGAAACCTCAAAACCATCTCTGGGCTCCAGAATACCTCCCCCCAGGCCACGGGGGGCAGGGAGTGGGCGAACAATCTGAATCTGTTTTTCAATAGGTTTGACAAACCGCCCTCCCCCCTGACTGCACAACAACCACTGCTGCCTCTAAAGACATCAAGTCCTGCTGCCCACTCCCCACTCCACCAACACCCCCCCACTCCCAACACACAGCCCTCCATCCTGACCCTGACCAGGACCCAGGTGAGGACGGAGCTGAGGAAGATCAAGGCGAGGAAGGCGTTGGGACCGGACGGGACGGCATCAGCGCAAAGCTCCTCAAGTCCTGTGCAGACCAGCTGTGTGGGATTGTGACGTACATCTTCAACCTGAGCCTGAAGCTGGGGAGGGTACCACAGCTGTGGAAAACATCTTGTGTGGTACCTGTACCAAAAACTTCCCACCCCAAAGACCTGAACAGCTACAGACCGGTGGCCTTGACGTCCCACTTGATGAAGACCCTGGAGAGACTGCTCCTTGCTCACCTCCGCCCCCTGGTGGAACCAGCGATGGATCCACTCCAGTTCGTCTACCAGCATGGCATTGGGGTGGAGGATGCGGTGATCTTCCTCCTTCACCGTTCTCTGTCCCACCTGGAGAAGCCCGGGAATGTGGTGAGGATCATGTTCTTTGACTTCTCCAGTGCTTTCAACACCATCCAACCGATGATTCTGAAGGACAAGCTGCTGCGCGCAGGGGTGGACCAGCACCTGTCATCATGGATCCTGGACTACCTCACGAACCGGCCTCAGTTTGTGAGAACCCGGGACTGTGTGTCCGACACGATCATCAGTAGCACAGGGGCCCCCCAGGGAACGGTGTTGGCTCCCTTCCTGTTCACTCTTTATACTGCGGACTTCTCACACAACACAACACACTGCCATCTACAGAAGTTCTCTGATGACTCTGCAATCGTTGGCCTCATCTCCAATGGAGATGAAGCTGAGTACAGAGGGCTTATCCAGGATTTCGTGGACTGGTGCCATCGGAACTGCCTCCAGATCAACGCGAGGAAAACTAAGGAGCTGGTGGCGGACTGCCGCAGGCAAGGACAACCCCTCACAGCACCAGTAAATATACAGGGAACAGACATTGAGATGGTGACATCCTACAAGTACCTGGGTGTTCATCTGAACAATAAACTAGACTGGTGACACAATACTGACGCACTCTACAAGAAGGGACAGCGCAGGCTGTTCCTACTGAGGAGACTCAGGTCTTTTGGTGTACAAGGGGCGCTGCTGAAGACATTCTATGACACGGTGGTGGCATCAGCCATCTCTTTTGGAGTGGTCTGCTGGGGCAGTGGCATTACTGCAGCCGATAGGAAGAGACTGAACAAACTGATCAAGAAAGCTAGCTCTGTCCTGGGGCAGCGCCTTGATCCGGTGGAGGAGATAGGAGAGAGAAGGACGGTGGCTAAACTGTCATCTCTGCTGGAGTCCAAGTTCCACCCTATGCAGGACATACTGAATGCACTGAGGAGCTCATTTAGCAGCAGACTACATCATCCCAGGTGCACAACCGAGAGGTTTCGCAGGTCCTTCCTACCAACGGCTGTCAGACTGTACAACCTAAGCAGGGCTGCTCGCAGAGATAGCAAAAAGACGTAACAACCTAATAGTTTTTTGAATGCAAAAGATGCAATAGATTTACACAATGGTCCCCTCCGGCATACAACTAGGAAAATACCGGTCGCTACGGAGGGTGAGAATATGTATGGGCACATAATCATACCATGTAGGATAACTAAGTAGACGGTTGTGCTGTTTCATCCCATCTAGCAACAATGCTCTGCACTGTGTGTGTTTATACATTTACATATTTATTCCATCTAGCTACAATGCTCAGCACTGGGTGTGTTTATGTTTATGTTTATATTTATATATCTATATATTCATTTCATCCAGCTACAATGCGCCGCACTGTGTGTTTATATATCTACATATTATTCCATCTAGCCACATTGCTCCACGCTGTGTTTATATATTTACATATTTTTTCCACCTAGCTGCAATGCTCCGTACTGTGTGTTTATACAGTATATCTACATATTATTCCATCTAGTTACATTGCTCCGCACTGTGTGTTTATATATTTACATATTTATTCCATCTAGCTGCAATGCTCCGTACTGTGTGTTTATATACTCATATATTTATCCCATCCAGCTACAATGCTCTACACTGTGTGTCTGTGTGTATATATACAATATGTACATATGCATATTAGCTGCTCTTGCTTGCTTGCTTTTTTTTTCTTGCCTTCTGATTGTTGCTCTGAGTGTTGCTATCCCTGTGCTGTTGCAATCCTGGAATTTTCCCGTTGTGGGACTAATAAAGGCTTATCTTATACACCTGCTTGTCAATAAAGACTCTAAAATCTCACCCGAGCCTGTGTGTGTGTTCCCTGGGCTAGCCCTAACATGACAGTACGACTCCAGCATAGTAGCCCAGCGGACAGCGGGTTCGCATGCCGACTTTCTACCCTCGAGGCTCGGGTGGATTTTATTGTCTATCAGCAACAGGTGATGCTTAATCAATTAACCTTAATGACTCACCGTTTGGATCGCCTTGACCCTCCGCAGGGATCCCAGCTCGGTGGATCAGCTCCTCCCGGACGTCCAGCCGGTCAGACTGCCCCGGGTCTGCCGACCCGTCTCACCCCTGTTCCCACCCCCACACGCTTCCACGGGAAGCTCGGGGAGGCGCGCGGATTTATTTTGCAATGTGAGACGGTGTTTCAGCGCGTTCCCGAGGATTTCCCAACTGACCATAGCCGAATTGGGTACATTACTAATCTGTTGGAACGGCGAGCGTTAGCTTGGGCTTACGCCATTATGGCGAAGCCCAGCTACGCAAACCTAACCTATACCCAATTCGTGCAACTTTTTTTTGAAATTTTCGATCATTCCGATCGAGATAGCGTGTTGGCCGAGCGGCTAATCAGCCTCCGCCAGGGTAACCGCTTAGCGGCCGACTACGCTGTCGACTACTGGGTGGCTGCGGAGGAGGTTGGTTCGGGCGACGCTCCCCTTTGTAATTTGTTCCTCCGCAGTCTGAATTCCAATTTACGGGATGAGCTGGCCTGCCGGGACCTGCCGGATCGATTGTCTGACCTAATTTCCCTTGTCATATCCTTAGACAACAGGTTGCGGGAGCGGGCCGCCGAGCGGAAGTCCCATAGTCGCTCGCGCGGAACCTTCTCCCGCAATCCTCAGTCTTGCCCCCTGGCGTTGCCTTCCCTAGAAGCCGTCGACAACCCTAACGCTATGGTAATCGGGCGGGCCAGACTTCCTTTAGCGGAGAAACAGCGCCACCGAGAGTTGGGTCTCTGCATGTATTGCGGGGACAACCAACATCTCGTGGAAGTCTGCCCGGTGAAGCCAAAAGGGGGAGGTCCGCAAGTCGCTGTAGGGGGCCTCGCGGACATTTCTCAGTCAGATTCCCTATCAAAGTGCCAAATCCCCATCAGACTATGCCATAACTCCATAACACATTTCACTCACGCACTGGTGGATTCGGGGGCGGAGCAGAACTTTATTTCTAAGAGTCTGGCAACCCGCCTGGGCATCCAGTGCCAAGCGTTATCCTCCCCTCTCCATCTGATTGCCCTCACCCGCTTCCCCCTGGAAAAAGTCACCCATAAGACCCAACCCTTCCCCGTCATCATCTCTGGTAACCACCGAGAAGACCTTAATTTTTATGTCCTCCCCTCTTCCACGTCGTCTGTCATCCTGGGCTACCTGTGGCTTCGCCTCCACAACCCCGTGTTTGATTGGCAGACCGGCCGCATCCGCTCCTGGAGCACTTTTTGCCTAGGAACCTGCCTTAAATCCGCTGCCTTTGCCCCGTCTGTGCCCCCCCCCCCACTGTGGACCCCACCCCACCGACCTCTCCTCGGTTCCGCTGGAGCTCCACGACCTGGGCACCGTATTTAGTAAGTCAAAGGCGCTTTCCCTCCCACCCCACTGCCCCATGATTGTGCCATCGACCTCCAGGCAGGGGCGCCTCTTCCATCCGGCCGCCTCTACAGCCTCTCAGCCCCTGAACAAGAAGCTATGGATGCCTACCTCCGAGACTCCCTCAATGCCGGCATCATTCACCCATCCTCGTCTCCCCTGGGTGCTGGATTCTTTTTTGTTGCAAAGAAAGACGAGTCCCTATGGCCGTGCATTGATTTTAAGGCCCTTAACGACATTACCATCAAGGACCGCTACACTCTGCCCCTTATGGACTCGGCCTTTACCTCCCTCCAGGGGGCGTCCTGGTTCACCAAATTGGACCTTTGCAGCGCTTACCACCTCGTCCGAATCCGGGAGGGTGATGAGTGGAAGACGGCTTTTCGGACGCCCAGCGGCGTACCTTGTGATGCCGTTTGGCCTCACCAACGCCCCTGCCGTCTTCCAACGTTTAATCAATGACGTGCTTCGTGATTTCTTGGGGGTCTTTGCTTTCGTCTATCTTGATGACATTTTAATCTTCTCTCGCTCTCGGGAGGAGCATCTACTCCACGTGAGGCAGGTCCTGCAGCGCCTCTTGGAGAATCAACTCTACGTCAAGGCTGAAAAATGCGAGTTTTTCACTGACAAGATCTCCTTTCTAGGCTTTATTATCTCGCATAACCACCTCATTCCTGACCCGGCCAAGATCAAAGCGGTGGTTGAATGGCCCACTCCCTCCTCCAGGAAGCAGGTCGAGCAATTTCTGGGGTTTGCTGGCTTTTACTGCTGCTTTGTCCCCGGTTACAGTTCCATCACCCCTCCTCTGACCCGCCTCACCTCCCCGAAGGTACGCTTTGAGTGGACAACGGAAGCAGCGGCCGCCTTCGAGACCCTCAAGAAGGAATTCTCATCCTCCCGGGTCCTCACTCAGGTGAATCCAGCGTGGCAATGCCTGGTGGAGGTAGATGCGTCTGACACCGGGGTGGGGGCGGTTTTGTCACAGCGCAATCCGGTGGACGGGATACTGCGCCCCTGTGCCTTCTTCTCCAAGCGCCTCTCTCCGGCTGAACGCAACTATGACATCGGTGACAGGGAGCTCCTCGCTATTAAGCTCGCTTTGCAGGAGTGGCGCCATTGGCTGGAGGGGGCAGCTGAGCCTTTCGTGGTCTGGACCGACCATAAAAACCTGGAATACATCAGGACAGCCAATTGCCTGAACGCCTGCCAGGCGCGCTGGTCATTGTTCTTCAGTAGGTTCAGGTTTACCATCTCCTATCGCCCAGCTTCCAAGAACACGAAACCAGACGCGTTGTCCAGGCAGTTTGCCCCAGAAGCCCTGAGGAAGAGGTCCACACCATCCTGCCTGCGTCATGCGTTGTGGGGTCCATCTCCTGGGCGATTACTGACGAGGTCCGGAAGGCGCTAGAGGTCGAACCCGATCCCGGCGGTGGCCCAGCAGGGAGATTATTTGTGCCCTCTTCAGTCCGGGGCGACGTTATTCATTGGGCACACACGGCCAAGTTCGCCTGCCACCCAGGGGTTGTCCGATCGGTGAAACTCATCCAGAGGTCTTTCTGGTGGCCTGGGCTTTGGACCGACGTTGCCGACTATGTGTGTGCCTGCCCTCTCTGCGCTATGAACAAGTCGTCCAATTCACCCCCTGCGGGGCTCCTCCATCATCTGCCGGTTCCGGGTAGGCCCTGGTCTCACATCGCCCTAGACTTTATCACTGGTCCCCCCCCCTCATGGAAATACGGTCATTCTGACCATTGTAGACCAGTTTTCGAAGGCCGCCCACTTTCTGCCACTCCCTAAGCTCCCCTCGGCGCGTGAGACCGCTGATCTGTTAGTGCAGCACGTCGTCAGACTTCACGGCATCCCCGTTGACATTGTCTCCGACCGGGGGTCTCAATTTACATCCAGCGTCTGGAGGAGTTTTTGCAGTGCCCTTGGAGCCACGGTCAGCCTGTCCTCAGGACACCACCCTCAGTCTAAAGGGGAATGCGAGCGTACCAACCAGGAGCTGGAGGCCACCCTGCGCTGCATCATCTCCTCCATTCCTTCCTCTTGGAGCACTCATCTCCCCTGGGTGGAGTACGCTCACAACGCCACCTTCTCCTCGGCCATCGGGTTGTCCCCCTTCCAGGCATCCTTGGGGTACGAACCCCCGCTGTTCCCTGAGGAGGAAGAAGAGGTGGCTGTCCCATCCATCCAGGCTCACTTGAGACGGTGTCGGCGGCTGTGGACCAAAACCCGGCAGACCCTGTTACACACTACGGCTCGCAACTCTTCCTCTGCGAATTGCCACAGGAGACCCGCTCCACAGTACCAGACGGGACAACAGGTGTGGCTCTCTGCCCAAGACATTAACCTGAAGGCTGAAAAGAAGAAGCTGTCTCAGCGCTGTGTCGGCCCCTACCCTGTTGAGAAAGTGGTCAACCCAGTGGCTGTGCGCTTGGATCTTCCCCCGCTCTTCATGTCCATCACACGTTTCATGTTTCGCAAGTTAAACCTGTAGCGTCTAGTCCTCTCTGTCCTCCCCCAGGGCACCACCCCCTCCCAGGATGATTGACGGCCACCTGGCTTGGACCATTACAGCCATCCTGGACTCTGGACGTCGGGGCCGAGGGATACAGTACCTGGTGGACTGGGAAGGTTATGGTCCTGAACATAGATGCTGGGTGCGCTCCGCCTTCGTGTTGGATCAACAGCTCGTTGGGGAGTTCCACCGTGCGCACCCAGACAAGCCAGCGCCAGGAGGCGCTGCTCGGGGGGGGGGGAGTACTGTCACAGCCCACTCACGCCTGTCATCTGCCCCAACTGAGCGCACACCTGCACCTCACCAGGCCGCGCCTATTTAGTCAGCTCTGCCCAGGGCTTCGGCCTGGAGTCGTCAGCTCTCCTCCTCGTGAAGCTCTGCGTTCGCCTACATCTACGGCCTGCGCTTCTCTGATGCACGTAAGACCATCCACTTACCTGCTTTCTCAATCTTCCCCTGTGCACAGGTGGACCTCTTGGCGGCAGAGCCTCCTCCTCATCACTGTGCCTCTTCACCTTCGTCCCTTGGAGCCGATCAGAGCGCTCTGAGAGCAAGAATTCCTTGGGGATCAGGAAGCGGGCCCAGCAGAGGCTGCACTTTTTCAGGAAACTCAAACAGGTCTGTCTCCCCATCTGTATCCTCAGGACCTTCTACAGAGGTGTGGTGGAGAGTGTTCTGACATACTGCATTGCAACATGGTACTCCAGTTGCAGTATGTCAGACAAAAAAGTCCTGCAGAGGATAGTTAAGGGAGCTGAGAGGGTAATTGGAGTCTCCCTCCCCTCTGTCCAAGAACTTTTTCAGAGCCGTTGTAGGAGCAGGGCACTGAACATTGTCAAGGACCACTCTCACCCTCTGCATAAACACTTTGAACTGCTGCCATCTGGCAAGCGATTCCAGAGCATCAGAGGCAGAACCACCAGACTGATTAACAGCTTCCTTCCACAAGCTGTTAGGACGCTGAACAGTTGATCCGGAATCTTTCATACATACTACTGCACCTTATAGACATTATGTATATTATATGTATATTATAGTTCTAGTTAGTTTTAAGTATTTATTTCACTCAGCCACCTGACTCACTCAGCTACTTTAATTGTTTTTTTTTTATATATATAGGCAGTTATTATTACTTTAAACTGTAACTGTAATAAGTTAATGTTACTGTAATAACCAAATGTGTCTCAGGGATGTGTGAATGGCTGTGTTGGGGTAGGGGGTGAGGGTTGTGTGAGTGTGTTTTAAATTATGTTCTTTTTACATATATGGATACCTAGAGAAACATAATTTCATCTTGCCTGCACTACAGTTGTATGTACAGAACATGACAATAAATGTTGATTTGATTTGATTTGTTTGATTTGATGTTCATGCCATACTATTACTAAAAGCCAATCATTTTCCCCTACTGGAGAACTTCTGTTTCTTTATAGTGAACGTAGTAACATTAGCTAGATAGATCATGTTATGGCTATGCTTAGGCGATATTTATCATAACAAATTAGTTTGTTCTCTTTGGGGAACTGGTATTGTGTAGAATTTTGAGGAAAAAAGGAATTTATTTCATTTTGGAAGAAGGCTGTAACAACAAAATGCGGTAAAAGTGAAGCGCTGTGAATACTTTCTGGATGCACTGTATGAAGTTCTCCTACTCTTCTATGAACCTTTTTCTGGTTGTAATCCTAGTTATAGTTCCCTCTTCTGCTCTCCTGTTCTTATTGCAGGACCCAAAAGACAGTTCTGTGCAGAGACGATGTGCATGTGGTGGTGATGTGGGTTTTGTATTTAGAAGAAGTTGCTGCTCCTCATGATAGATCTGTTTGTAGTGATATGTCTGTGGGCTCCTCTTTATCATCATTATGCTTCTGTTTTATCATCACTGTAAAATAAACCTTCCTTGTGATGTATTTGGTGAAGTGCACTTAATTACAGAAAAAAAGGAACATCTGTGTTGAAAATTCACTCTTAACTTGTGATACACAACCAAGAAAAAAAATAGTGCTGAATCTCTTCTTTAGACACACACACAGAACCTCAAAATAATGAAACTCTTTCTGTTTATTCAGTAGTCCTCTCTGTCCATCTCTGAATCCCTCTCCATACCACAAAGCACAGATGAATGCTTTGGGCCATCAAGATTAAACAACAAGAAAACAAAACTGCGATTTTAATGTACTCACTGGTATTTCTGCTATCGCTCATTTAACACTGACCGTTCATGGCAGATGCCTCCTCATTTAACAGCTCACATTGTCCTTTTTGGAAAAAAATAATTTTCAAGTATAAATATCTGCTTCTGTGTCAGCGCTGGTCATGGCTGTGGACTCACTCGCTTTTGCATTAAAGGCTGAAAAGAATATTGGGCGATAATGGTGTATATCAGGGGTCATTGCTGGCTGCGTCTCATCGCATAAAGAGCGCTTGTGTAAGAGATACAGCATTGTCTGTTGTACAGCTTATTGCAGGGGTCGGTGTCAGTCAGCCTCTTTTGTCAGGGGTCTCAGCATTGATATCCAAAGCACCATTATTCTCCCCATTTTTTCCCTTCCTCTGTGAATTCCAGTTACAACATATTTCATAAGGGACAACCTCCATACAAGCACAACGATTTGCTACCTGAACAATGCCAGTTTGGACATTGTGAAACTGAGACGGCTTTGACCGTGGCACCCTACCAGTAATTGAGTTCCTTTGCCAGTCATGCGTGGGGTCAGTTTCCCTGCAGATGGGTGCTTGGAGGGAATTTGGGGGGGGGGGGGGGTGCTATTGAAATCCAGAAAGCTGGCTCCATCCATTGTGGAGGCTCTGTTTGGGGAGAGACTGGGACAACGGTGAGCAAGGCCTGTGTGGGTTATAATAGACTGGCAATGCAGTCATTATCTGTCCAAGGACTCCAGGAAGGAGCTTTTAAAGCAGATGATCTCCTGAACTGAAATTTTGCAGCACACAGGAAGTCAGAGAGAAAGAGCTACCCTGGAAACAATCTTCCATGTGTGTATACAGCACATTCTTCTCATAACAGCCACTTTTCTTCCTCCGGCCATATCCTGGGTAGAAATTCTTAAATAGTCTGAAATTTGTTTGGCCAAAATTAAGGCCTTAATTATCCTGAAAAATGACAATCAGTTCATAAACCTCTTTTAAAGGCCTTAACCCTTTACCTGCCCAGAAAAAATAGCAGGAAAACGCAGAGTTTGACCTAAAAATTTCAAATGATTATAGCTTCACAATGGTGAAAGTTAGAGGATAACTGTCAATTGGAAAAATGTTGCAGACGAACCAAAGGTCATGACTGGCCAATTTGCACCCATGCATCTTGCATAATTTGACCTCATTTGCATATGACAACAATGAAATGTTCATAAGACAATTCCTTCTAAATGGTAAAAGGTAGACACACAGTGCCAATTGGAAAAATGTTGCGGACGAACCAAAGGTCATGACTGGCCATTTTGCACCCATGCATCTTGCATAATTTAAATGGGCAGCACGGTGGTGCAGTGGTTAGCACTGTTGCCTTACAGCTAGAAGGTTCCTGGTTCGAATCCCCAGGCTGGCAGGGGTTGGAACCTTTCTGTGTGGAGTTTGCATGTTCTCCCTGTGCTGCGTGGGTTTACTCCGGGGGCTCCGGTTTCCTCCCACAATCCAAAGACATGCATGTTAGGTTAATTGGCTGTTCTAAATTGTCCCTAGATATCTGTTTCCTATAGGCCCTTAGAATAGAGGGTTAGTACTAGTGAAAGCGCTTTGAGTGGTCTTTGTGACTAGAAAAGCGCTATATAAGTGCAGGTTAGTTAGTAGTTAGTAGTTAGATAATTTGACCTAATTTGAAAATGGTGCAAAGCACCTGAGGGGGGGGAAATACTAATGGTCTTTGAGTTACACCCTCCTCCTTTGTTGTTGCAGATGTTGCAGTGTAAACACAGACACACACACCGATGTGAATACACTAATATGCACCTACCTATGCACCGAATATACACCTACATGCTACAACTACATTCATTGTGGGACATAGAAAAATAAAATGAATAACACACAGTTTACACCAACTCAGAATGGAGGGGACGTCATTTATGGTCACGGTAACATGATTTGGCACATATATGGAACCAACGCTATCATATAACACAGTTATAGTGGGGCACACACAGCAATAACACTAACAACATATGGATTATGTGGATTATTCACTGTATTTTCCATATTGTGATGTTGTAAGGTTCACAAAGTAAAGAGGTGGCTGTGGCGAAAAGGCTTGTTGTTTTACGCACACAACACAGAACTGAGGGAAAGTCATGAAAAAAATAGCAGAAACTCCACAGTTTTTTTCCCACAATATGCACCTACATGCTACAACTACATTCATTCATTCAGCTTCTTCCGCTTAATCCTTTTTGGGTCGCGTGGGGGGGGGGGGGGCTGGAGCCTATCCCAGCATCTTTGGGCGAGAGGCAGGGTAGACCCTGGACAGATCGCCAGTCCATCACAGGGACAACACAGAGAGACAGACAACCATTCACTCTCACAGTCATACCTAAGGACAATTTAGAATCCCCAGTTTTGATGCCAGTTAACCTAACTTGCATGTTTTTGGCATGTGGGTGGAAACCGGAGGAATCCTGGAGTTAACCCACACAGACACGGGGAGAACATGCAAACTCCACACAGATCACTGTTGGTCGGCGGCTGGGATTGAACCCAGGATCCCCCGGCCAAGCGTGAGTTGCTGTGCTGCCGCAGTGCTAACCACTCCACCACCACGCTGCTCATTGTGAGAAATAGAAAAATAAAATGAATAACAACACAGTTTACACCAAAATATTTACCTGTTTGTTTCAACGGTGATCAGCCTCCAGAAGTGGTCAGTCCAAAACAAATTCAGAAAATCAATGGGGCACGCCAAAGACATACCTCCGTCCCCACGATATCCACATGGCTCTTGAAATGGTTTGAGCCACGGCTGATATGTTTCTTTATCCGTAAGGAGCTCCCAGTCATCATTGTCCAAACCCCCAGTAGGATTTCTACTGCTGGTTGTTGCTTTTTGTCCCCACCGTGTGCCACATGTGGCGCATGGCGCACGACAGGACACACCGGGTTCTGAGCGGCCCAGTTCACTCAAACTTCATCCACAAACTGTTCTGGGCCTTTTCGCCCCGGAGCCACGGTTCGGCAAAGCAGAACAATCTTTAGAAGAAGCTCCTGTGCCATTTTCGGCACGACTCGACACAGAAAAAAAAACAAAAAAAAAACGGTCTCTCGCACAGGACTGCCATTTTCCTCACTTTCACCAGACTCACTTGGCACATAATCCGAGCTGCAGTCTTCATTAGACGAAGAACTGTGGCTTGGCTTTTCCTTCAACCCGGGAGCAGCTCACAGCAGCGCTAAAGCATCTTCAAGACTGAGCGTTCTTTCTCGCCATCCTGTGTCATCCGTGTCAAACCGCATAATGAACTCGGTCCGTCTTCAACGCGAGATTTGAACAAGAAGTTGCATTGCATCATATCCGGTTTTCATGGGAAGCGAAAAGCTCTTCCTGTATAACGTCTTATAGTGTTAAAAGGTTATTACTTCTCTGACTCTATTAAGCAATACTGCCTTTGATTTGATTTATGACCTGACAGGTGCCATATGGTGCCTAGGACAGTTAAAGGGTTAAAAATAACACAGATATGACAGTATGAGGCGAAATTATAGTTAACCATATTTGATGAATTTTGAACATGAAATGAACTGAAGGACAGCAGATTTTCTTGCAAAATTGCAACTTTTTTCATTTATTTTTATGATTTTTTTTTTCCTTGTACTGTGTATTTGTAACTTTTTTCTCTTAAATTTGCATTTTTTTTTCTGTAAACTTGGGACTTTTTTCCCTAAAAGCAACATATTTTTTTGAAAAATTTCATGATAATTTTTTAAATATACAGTATATACGCCACCCAGCAAAGCTGTAGAGGATATAATGTTTTTGACCTGTCCGTTCGTTCTTCTGTTTGACATTTTCTGTTGTCTCCAGTATAGCTTCTGCATTTCTCTTCGGATTGACTTCAAATTTATAAAGAAACTTGGACAACTTCGATTTTGACATATACAGACGTGGACAAAATTGTTGGTACCCCTCTGTTAATGAAAGAAAAACCCACAATGGTCACAGAAATAACTTGAATCTGACAAAAGTGGTAATAAATGAAAATTCTATGAAAATTAACCAATGAAAATCAGACAATGCTTTTGAATTGTGGTTCAACAGAATTATTTTAAAAAACAAACTCATGAAACAGGCCTGGACAAAAATAATGGTATCCCTAGAAAAGATTGAAAATAATGTGACCATAGGGACATGTTCAACCAAGATGTATCCTCTAATTAACATCACAGGTGTCTACAAACTTGTAATCAGTCAGTCGGCCTATTTAAAGAGTGACAAGTAGTCACTGTGCTGTTTGGTGACACGGTGTGTACCACACTAAACATGGACCAGAGGAAGCGAAGGAGTTGTCTCAGGAGATTAGAAAGAAAATTAAAGACAAGCATGTTAAAGGTAAAGGCTATAAGACCATCTCCAAGCAGCTTGATGTTCCTGTGACTACAGTTGCACATATCATTCAGAAATTTAAGATCCGCAGGACTGTAGCCAACCTCCCTGGACGTGGCCGCAGGAGGTGACGGATAATACGAATGGTAACAAAAGAGCCCAGAACAACCTCTAAACACATTCATGATGAACTCCCAGGTCAAGGTACATCAGTGTCAGATCGCACCATCCGTCATTGTTTGAGTCAAAGTGGACTTCATGGGAGACGACCAAGGGGGACACCACTGTTGAAAACAAATCATAAAAAAGCCAGACTGAAATTTGCCAAACTGCATGTTGACAAGCCACAAAGCTTCTGGGAGAATGTCCTATGGAAGACGAGACAAAACTGGAACTTTTTTGGCAAGGCACATCAGCTCTATGTTCGCAGACGCAAAAATGAAGCATACCAAGAAAAGAACACTGTCCCTACTGTGAAACATGGAGGAGGTTCTATTATGTTCTGGGGCTGCTTTGCTGCATCTGGCACAGGGTGTCTTGAATCTGTGCAGGGTACAATGAAATCTCAAGACTATCAAGGTATTCTAGAGAGAAATGTGCTGCCCAGTGTCAGACAGCTTGGTCTCAGTCGCAGGTCATGGGTCTTGCAACAGGATAATGACCCAAAACACACAGCTAAAAACAGCCAAGAATGGCTAAGAGCAAAACATTGGACTATTCTAAAGTGGCCTTCTATGAGCCCTGATCTAAATCCTATTGAACATCTGTGGAAGGAGCTGAAACATGCCGTCTGGAGAAGGCACCCTTCAAACCTAAGACAACTGGAGCAGTTTGCTGATGAGGAGTGGGCCAAAATACCTGCTGAGAGGTGCAGAAGTCTCATTGACAGTTACAGAAATCATTTGATTGCAATGATTGCCTCATAAGGTTGTGCAACAAAATATTAAGTTAAGGGTACCATCATTTTTGTCCAGGTCTGTTTCATGAGTTTGTTTTTTAAAATAATTCTCTTGAACCACAATTCAAAAGCATTGTCTGATTTTCATTGGTTAATTTTCATAGAATTTTTATTTATTACCACTTTTGTCAGATTCAAGTTATTTCTGTGACTATTGTGGGTTTTTCTTTCATTAACAGAGGGGTACCAACAATTTTGTCCATGTCTGTATGTAATGAGGGGATAACCAACAATTAAAAGGACTTGAATATGAGCTTTATTCTATTGAAAAAGACACTAGTTCCACTGGCTACATGCCAGGTTTATATTTGTATCAGATGAGGGCATGCATTACATTGTTCAGTGAGAACTCTGATATGGGGATAATTTTTTTTTAATTGAAATTTATGACTTAATAAATTTGTGACTTTTTGACTGTAAATCTGTCAGTTTTTTCTTTTAAATTTTTGATTTTTTTTTCTTATAAATTTGTGATTTTTTTTCCATGAAAACTGGATTGGGGGGAGGGGGGTTGCTTCTCTTTCCACTGCTGACTCATTTTCATGATTTGTTTCTTGCAGTTTTGTGACTTTTTTTTCAAATAAACTATTTTGTCAGAGTTATATTTGTCTCTTGCAAATTTTCATTATTTTCCCCCTGCAAATTTATGATAATTTTCTCATAAATTTGTAATTTTTAACATCAATTTCTGTTCTTTTTTCTAATAATTTTTTTTTTACTTGTTCTTGTAAATTATTATTTTTTCATGTAAATTTGGGACTTTCTAAACCTCATGAAACATGGATTTTTTTTTGTTTGTTTATGCAAATTTTTAGGATTTTTTTTCCATGAAATTTTGTCATAAATTTTCTTCTTTTTTTGCACACGTTTATGACGTTTTCCCTCATAAATCTGGGACTTTTTTTGTAAATTTGTGACTTTTTTCCTTTACATTTTGAAAGTTAATTTGCAAACTTTGATTGATTGATTGATTGATTTTGGCCACATCAACATCAAATCAACACATCCCAATAATGAATCCATCAAAAATGAACGAGAAGGTGCAGGAAGAAGACAACCTTATGAACCTGCTCTTTGTACAAACAAACAACTATAGATACAGTGGATCCGGAAAGTATTCACAGCACTTCAGTTTTTTCCACATTTTGTTGTTACAGCCTTATTCCAAAATGGATTAAGTTCATTTTTTTCCTTAAAATTCTACACACAATGCCCCACAATGACAATGTGAAAAAAGTTTGCTTGAGATTTTTGTAAATTTATTAAAAATAAAAAACTAAGAAATAACATGTACATAAGTATTCACAGCCTTTGCCATGAAGCTCAAAATTGAGCTCAGGTTCAATTCAATTCAACTTACCTATATAGCGCCAAATCACAACACAGGGTTATCTCAAGGCACTTTACAAAAGTGTGGGTTTAGGCCACACTCTCAAATTTATAGAAACCAGCAGAGGCCCCTAAGAGCAAGCACTGCGGTGACACAGGCAAGAAAAAACTTCCCTTCAATGGGAAGAAACCTCGAGCGGAACCATAGCTCATAGAGGACGGCCATCCACCTCGACCGGCTGGGTTGAGAAGAAGAGGTAGAAAAGTAGGAGGCCTGGCAATACCTACATTCAAGACAAACATAATAAATACAATTCAACATTAACATTCACAGCCAGACCTGCCAGTATCAAGCCAGGTTAGTCTCCACATGCAGGTGAAGGCCTGGCAGCGACAACATTTAGAGCAGACAAAGCAGTTTTAACTATAGGCTTTATCAAAGAGAAAGGATTTCAACTTACTCTTAAATAAAGAGAGTGTCTGCCTTGCAAACTGAATTGGGGAGATGGTTCCACAGGAGGGGAGCTTAATAACTGAAAGCTCTACCTCCCAATCTACTTCTGGGGACCTTGGGGACCACATGTAGTTTAGAATTTTGGGAGTGCAAAGCTCTGGTTGGATGATAGGGAACTATGAGTTCTTGCAGGTAAGAAGGAGCCAGACCATTAAGGGTCTGTGGAAACAGGTGCATCCTGTTTCCACTGATCAACCTTGAGATGTTTCTGCAGCTTAATTGGAGTCCACCTGTGGTAAATTCAATTGATTGGTGATGTGTGCCTTTCCATGATTTGGAAAGGCACACACCTCTCTATATAAGGTCCCACAGTTGACAGTGCATGTCAGAGCACAAACCAAGCATGAAGTCAAAAGAATTGTTTGTAGACCTTCGAGACAGGATTGTCTTGAGGCACAAATCTGGGGAAGGGTGCAGAAAAGTGTCTGCTTCTTTGAAGGTCCCAATGAGCACAATGACCTCCATCATCCATAAATGGAAGAAGTTCGGAATCACCAGGACTCTTCCTAGAGCTGGCTGGGCGTCTAAACTGAGCGATCGGGGGAGAAGGGCCTTAGTCGGGGGGGGGGGGGACAAAAACCCGATGATCACTCTGTCAGAGCTCCAGCATTCCACTGTGGAGAGAGAACCTTCCAGAAGGACAACCATCTCTGCAGCAATCCACCAATCAGGCCTGTATAGTAGAGTGGCCAGACGGAAGCCACTCCTTAGTACAAGGCACATGGCAGCCCACCTGGAGTTTGCCAAAAGGCACCTGAAGGACTCTCAGAAACAAAATTCTCTGGTCTGATGAGACAAAGATTGAACTATTTGGCATGAATGCCAGGCATCATGTTTGGAGGAAACCAGGCACGGCTCATGAACGTGCCAATACCATTCCTAAAGTGAAGCATGGTGGTGGCAGCATCATGCTATTGGGAAGTTTTTCAGCGGCAGGAACTGGGAGACTAGTCAGGATAGAAGGAAAGATGAATGCAGCAATGTACAGAGAAATCCTGGATGAAAACCTGCTCCAGAGCACGCTTGGCGTCAGACTGGGGCGACGGTTCATCTTTCAGCAGGACAACGACCCTAAGCACACAGCCAGGATATCAAAGGAGTGGCTTCAGGACAACTCTGTGAATGTCCTTGAGTGGCCCAGCCAGAGCCCAGACTTGAATCCAATTGAACATCTCTGGAGCGATCTGAAAAAGGCTGTGCACCAACACTTCCCATCCAACCTGATGGGGCTTGAGAGGTGCTGCAAAGAGGAATGGGCGAAACTGCCCAAAGATAGGTGTGCCAAGCTTGTGGTATCATATTCAAAATGACTTGAGGCTGTAATTGTCATGTGGTGATCCTCACGGATCACCAAGAGACGCCACAGAGTTCACCAGAGAGTTTGGCAAGATGTTATTTATTTCCTGACGTGACAAAACACAACTATGAACCCATAAGGGCAAAACACACACATGACGAGACTTGGGCTCGTAGGGCTAACCTAGCCGCTATGAGCTAACTATGACAAAGCTATGATAAATGACCTGACATGAAGGTCTGCGGCACTCACAGGAACGACGAGGCGCAGACCCAGGGCTTGGCAGGATGAAGCCACTCAGACGTAACGTAGACCAAAGTCGACTGATACTCCTCCGTCCTACCGTCGCCAGTGCCGGGCTTAAAAGCGCGAAGCACTAACGACGGTAATGACAATCAGCTGACCGGCCGTTGACAGGCGGAAGCCCCACCGAGCACTTTCACAATAAGAGCCCGGTGAGGCCAGAATACAGCCCGCAGCTGTCAAGGCCGGCAGCAAGACATAACTTTAGCCCGAGCGCGATCAGAACCGGCGCTCGGGTCATAACAGTACCCTCCCTCCACGGGCGGACTCCGAACGCCCCAAGGAACCACCCTGCCCCCCCCCCCCCCAGGGTGGGAGGTTGGGGGACAGGTGCGGAGGGAGAGAAACCAACCCATGAACAAGACAAAAACCATACAATGACAATGACAAGACAAACAAGAAAAAATGCACAAAGGAAAACAAAACCCAGAACTACAGGTTCAGATAAACTAAATACAAGAACATTACCCGCTCATACCTGACCTATGAAACAAAAACAGCAGGGCTACTGCAAACACACTTGAAGCAATCTAAAAATGCTTAACATAACATTACTATGACTAGACTATGGCTTTCAAAACAAAGGCATGAGCACTAAATACAACATATCCAGGACAAAAAGAAAGCACAAAGCTATGATAAATGACCTGACATGAAGGTGTGCGGCACTCACAGGAACGACGAGGCGCAGACCCAGGGCTTGGCAGGATGAAGCCACTCAGACGTAACGTAGACCAAAGTCGACTGATACTCCTCCGTCCTACCGTCGCCAGTGCCGGGCTTAAAAGCGCGAAGCACTAACGACGGTAATGACAATCAGCTGACCGGCCGTTGACAGGCGGAAGCCCCACCGAGCACTTTCACAATAAGAGCCCGGTGAGGCCAGAATACAGCCCGCAGCTGTCAAGGCCGGCAGCAAGACATAACTTTAGCCCGAGCGCGATCAGAACCGGCGCTCGGGTCATAACAGTACCCTCCCTCCACGGGCGGACTCCGAACGCCCCAAGGAACCACCCTGCCCCCCCCCCCCCCCCCAGGGTGGGAGGTTGGGGGACAGGTGCGGAGGGAGAGAAACCAACCCATGAACAAGACAAAAACCATACAATGACAATGACAAGACAAACAAGAAAAAATGCACAAAGGAAAACAAAACCCAGAACTACAGGTTCAGATAAACTAAATACAAGAACATTACCCGCTCATACCTGACCTATGAAACAAAAACAGCAGGGCTACTGCAAACACACTTGAAGCAATCTAAAAATGCTTAACATAACATTACTATGACTAGACTATGGCTTTCAAAACAAAGGCATGAGCACTAAATACAACATATCCAGGACAAAAAGAAAGCACAAATACAGAGACACACCCAGGGACCACTACCACCCCCCCGACAGTTTATGTCGTCCGATGGTCAACGGAGGTGGACCAGGCGGCTCACCAGAGTCCAAAGTCCCGCACGTCCGCTTCTCCGGTGGTCGAACTAGGTAGCCCCATGGCACACATAACAGGTCGGGTGGCCGAACCGAGGCGCCGAACCGAGGCGCCGAACCGGCGAAACAGTCCCTCCGACAGCCGACCCGTGTCCCTCAGCCACCAGTCCAGGGCATCAACAACCCGCAGCGGCCTCCCTGACGAGAACAAAACTCGGGAGAACCGGGGCGAGCGAACAGGGACCCCCATGGCCCCCGGCGATGATGAAAAAGGGCGGCGATGATTCCGAGGGGGTCGATGAGCAGGGTGAGCCAAGAATCCGCTCCGCGCTGCATCACCGCTGGACCCAGATTGGGTCCCAGCTGCACCCACGTTGGGCCCCGATTGGGCCAGAGCCGCACCCGCGGTGTACCCCGATTGGGCCTCTGACGAGCCCACGTCGGACCCCGATTGGGCCGAACCCGCCACTGCGGTGGGACCCGATTGGGCCTCCAGTGCAGCTCCGCTGACGAACTCCATCCCCGAACCTGGGACCTCCACCTCGGTGACTCCAACCCGTTCCCCGCCGGCGACACTAAAAGAAAGCTCGGGGACAGGAAAACTGGGATCAGTATCACCGGTAGCAACGGAACCCAGCGAGACGAGCTCGGGCGCAGCAGACGGCTGCTCCTCACTCGTCTCCCTGAGAGGCAGGCAAAAATGCTCAACACAAGAGGACAGAGACATAAGAGGGAGCACTTGCCTGCACTCGGGTTCCGTTGCCACCCAGGACTCCGACGATCCGGGTTCAGGGCGACTCTCGTCAGCTGACTTGGACTCAGCTGCGTCGGGCTCCGCAGCTGGCACGATGATATCTGCAGCCTCAGGTTCCTCCCACGCTGTTGTCCACGCCGACGACCTGTATGGCGTGGAGGCAGGGAACCCTTGACCCACTGACTTGGACCGCTCCGGCGAGGAGACCCGGGGACGCTTCCTCGTTGGCTCAGGCTCCGGGCCGCAGTCCGCTCCTCTCCTCCGTCCAAGACGTGACTGCAGGGCCGGATGCAGGCTATCCAGCACTGCAGGGGCCCTCTTCGTCCGGCGACGCTGGCCTGGCATCGCGGACCGCTCCACGGGGAAGAACACAGAGGCAGTAGGTTTAATAATTTTATCCACAGCAGGTGGAGGGAGCTCGGGGGGCTGCGAGCCCCGAACTCCGCCCCCAGGAGTCAGACAAGGCAGATCATTGTTAAGATGTGACAAACAAACGATCACTTGCCTTCCTCCAGGGGCAGAGATGGTTCCTGCTGTGGGGGACGTCGTTCCTCCTTCTCCCCGCTGGATGGCGACAGAGGACCCCCTAGGAAAACGAGGTGGGGCCGCTCTCGAAGATTCACTGACGGGATACGCCGGCAGCGAGTCCAGCCGGGGATTCCGCTGAGGGTTGCCCGCGCCGTTACGCCGACGTCCTCGTCGGCCACCAGACAGCACAAACTCCTGGACCTGCTCCGGGACGGGAACGGGACACCAACGCGGGGAGCGAGGATGCCTCCTCCTCTGCTTCCCGCTCTCTTCCTCCTCCAGCCCACGAAGAACCTCGCGCTGAGCGGTGAGTTCCTCCCACCTTGATATCACCTCCAGATGATCGTCGTAGTCGAGGGGAAGGCTGACCAGATATTCCTCAGCGACGCCCAGATGCCAACGCATATAACTGGAGGTGTCGTCAAATGTAGCGGCGAGGAGCGCCCCATCGGCGTATTCCAGCGCGCTCGCTACCTCCTGGTCCAGGCGCCGCCCGCGGCCCCTGGATGACGGCATTCTCCCAGATGTTGACACCCGAGCGAGAATTCCAGTGATGCAGCCGCGTCACTGGAAATGCAGGTTCATTTTCTGTGTCAAGTCAAATTCTCTCGTATGTTATCAGTGATCTGTTAATGTACTTGGCAATAAATCTTTTCTGATTCTGATTCTGATTCTGAGAAGAAACAACAGTCCAAAAAAGGCACAAACTCCCGGTGAAATGGCGTCTCAATGCGGCGCCCCCGTTTGGATGACCTGGCAGGAGTATACTGTCATGTGGTGATCCTCGCGGATCACCAAGAGACGCCACAGAGTTCACCAGAGAGTTTGGCAAGATGTTATTTATTTCCAGACGTGACAAAACACAACTATGAACCCATAAGGGCAAAACACACACATGACGAGACTTGGGCTCGTAGGGCTAACCCAGCCGCTACGAGCTAACTATGACAAAGCTATGATACATGACCTGACATGAAGGTCTGCGGCACTCACAGGAACGACGAAGCGCAGACCCAGGGCTTGGCAGGATGAAGCCACTCAGACGTAACGTAGACCAAAGTCGACTGATACTCCTCCGTCCTACCATCGCCAGTGCCAGGCTTTAAAGCGCGAAGCACTAACGACGGTAATGACAATCAGCTGACCAGCCGTTGACAGGCGGAAGCCCCACCGAGCACTTTCACAATAAGAGCCCGGTGAGGCCAGAATACAGCCCGCAGCTGTCAAGGCCGGCAGCAAGACATAACTTTAGCCCGAGCGCAATCAGAACCGGCGCTCGGGTCATAACAGTAATTGCTGCCAAAGGTCCATCAACGAAGTACTGAGCAAAGGCTGTGAATGCTTATGTACATGTGATTTCTTAGTTTTTTATTTTTAATAAATTTGCAAAAATCTAAAAATAACAAAACAACTTTTTTCATGTTGACATTATGGGGTATTGTGTTTAGAATTTTGGGGAAAATTTAATTTATTCCATTTTGGAATAAGACTGTAACATAACAAAATGTGGTAAAAGTGAAGCGCTGTGAATACTTTACGGATGCACCGTATAGAGTGCATTCACAAAAGTGCATTTGTTCATGCCTGTTCACATACTCGGGCATACCACACCAAATTCATGTACACATGAAAGGAAATGAAAAATAAAGAAGGAAAACCAAACAAAACCAATTACAACTTTAGGCAGAAAACAAAAACGAACAAGACAAAACAAAAGCTATTACATTATAACATTACTATTATAAGAAAAAACATAAGTTAACTAGAAAAGCACTCGGAGAGCGCAGACATCGGCCAAGCGCCACAGTTCCCCCCATACAGTGTTTGTGTGTACATTTTCAGATTCCTTGACCATGAAAACATATGACTAGCAATTGGATTCACAATTATAGGATTAGTGGTTCAGTAGTAAAAGCATTACCTCCTTGGCGGAGGTAATAAACTCAAGTGTTGCTGTTGTGTCCATCTCCTCCATCTCCAAACTCCCAGGCTGTGGGCGTTGCAATTCATCGCACAACCGCGTACAACCCACAGGCCAATGGGTTATGCGAGCGTTTTCATAGATCACTGAAAGCAGCACTCAGGGGTTCATTGACGGATGCAAATTGGGTGGACAGGTTGCCGTGGGTTTTATTGGGGTTGCGCTCCGCAGCAAAAGAGGATTTGGAAGCTTCCCCGGCAGAGAGCTTGTTTTTCCGCAGCCCCTACGGCTGCCCGGGGAATTTCTGCCAAATAATCCCACGCCAGACAGCTGCCCGTCTCAGCTTTTGCAGCGTAGCGCAAACACAGGCACGCTGCCGGGCCCTGCCCACCACAGTTTTCCGCGTGCTTTTGTGCCTAAAACTTTGAAGAACGTGGAGTTCGTGTTTGTCAGACACGACGACCAGCGCCCTACATTGCACCTGCACACATGTTGAAAATGGCCCTATCCCACAATGTTAAAGAATCATTTAAAAAATTCCTGGATCCAGACGGTGATCCGGATCATCCCCAAAACTTAATCAGTTCTTCCTTGTCCCATTTCCAACAACGCCTGAAAGTTTCATTGAAATCCGTCCAAAACTTTTTGAGTTATCTTGCTAACCAACAGACAGACAAACAGACAGACAGACAGACAAACCCCGGCAAAAACATAACCTCCTGGCCTGCGGCCTGGCGGAGGTAATAAATAACTCTGTGGTAAACTATTTGACAAGGCTAATAATGATAATGTGGTCATAGACTTTTGCAGTTTCACAAATGTAATGTTTTAAAGATGCACTCCGGTGGATATAAATCCCCTATAAAAACAAATCTACATTGTCAAGAATGGTGTCTTATGCCTTTTTTCCTACAAAAAAACCCCTTTCATTGTCTTACAGTTTCATGTCAAAGTCTTTTCACCTTTCCTCCTCCTTCAAATACCAGGATCTGTGAATAATCCCACCCACATCTCACAAGGTTAATAATGGCTATAGCGCTACATTAAACAGAATAAATCCTGTGATGAAAAGACTTAATGGTTGAAGGACATGCCCGGTTGTATGTACGGTGGCCCAGGATAATGACTGAAACTGCATCAGTCCTTAAAAGCAGTTTAATGGTAAAAACCCATCTTAATTTGGGTCAAGTTTTCAAAGCAGCTACCCTTAAAATGCTAATTAACCCTGGAGACTAACTTCCGTTAGGCCAGAGAGTCCAGGTTTTAAATTTGATCAAGTGCTCTTTAAAAAGTCTTAAATTGAACTTCGATGCAGCTGCAGGTACTCTGACATCTCTGTGCTGTTTTCCAGCTAACCTCTTGTTTTAGCGATTTAAAACTCTCACACTTTCCCCTGTTGCTGTACTCCTCTAATCACAATTTCCTCTCATTGCTGTGCTCACTTTGCATGGCCTGCTTCTCTTTCCTCTGCCAACTTGTTCGGTAATGATCCCCACTCTCAGTGACGACTGGAATCCTTTTGTGCCGTCTGACACGTTTTATGTTTGAAAGGGAACAGAGGGCGTTTTTTTTTTTTTTACAATGGCCTTTTATGCCCTGTGAGAAATATATGAGTCTTTTGGCGCAGCTAATGAAGGCGCTTTCATGTCCCCCACCAGTGGAAGTGCATAGAGATGGATTGTGCAGGGCCCACACAAGCCCCAGTGTAGCCTACAGCACAATGTAAGGGCCCCCAGTTGCCGAGTATTGATCTAACGGTGGAGTGGAGAATGGATTAAAAGAAAAGGGGAAAAAATAAGAGGAAAGAAAAGAACAATCTCCGGTTATACTGTTCGCTAGTTTGCTGTCTGATGGGACGGGAGAGGAAGGCGAGGTGAGTTCGTTGCTGACAGACAAGCCCCACCCCCCACCGCTGTTTTGCCGCTTCGCCGGCATGACCGTCATCATTATCAAGGTGACCATTACTCCCCCCTTGTTTCAAAGACAGTCATTATGGCCCCTAAGAACAGAGCCCAGGCCAGAAGGAAAGATAAGCGCAGACAGAAAATGAGGAGGGGCGGACAGATGAGAAAAGAGAGGAGAGGAAGATGAGGAGGAGGAAGGGGTGTGATGAAGAATTATGATGAGGGGGGTCGGGGGTGTAAAAGTGTGATTGAGGAAGGGAGAGGAAGAAAGTACGTGTGGGAATAAGTGAAATAATTCTGAAAGCACTTCACCAAGGGCATATTGAAGAAAGTAGCTTCAAGTACACACACGGTTCACAGATGCCATTGTCAGTTCTTGTCAGTTCTTGGGCGAGGGCAGAGTTTGCTTGTAAGGGTCTCACTGTGCTATCGGGGGGTCATGGGATATGAAGCCTCATCGTGGATTTAATTGTCTCTACATAATCAGATTAATTAGAAGATGTATGCTTGTCAGGAGCTGCCTCGGCTATGCCTCCAGGATTCACTGTATCCTCCCTCAGCTACTCTGAACTCCACAGGGGTGAGGAAAAAGTGCTTTGTCTGAATTCTTGGATATTGAAATAGCGTGGTCTATGTATACACAATCCATGTACATGTATCCTTCTGTATGCAATCCTTTTTTCTCTTCTGATGTGCTCTGCTGAATAGCTGTGCACAGACATCTTTGTCGACAGTGGGAAACAGATTTATTCCGAGCGTTTAACATCCAAGCGTGTGTGTGTGTAATACAAGGGCTGGGAGTTCAGTGGTAAAACAAGAAAAGGATTTTTTTTTCCCTTCAAGAGTACAAGAGGGAGTGGGGTAAATAATTCATTTCCTTTGGCTCAGGGCACGTCCTATTGTCACCGCCTAACAAGCACAAGGACAGGCGGCCGGCAGGCCTCTTATTGCTTGTGAACGACAGAGAGAGGAAAAGAGACAGAGAGAGAGACGCACACTGCAAGAGGAAGAGGGTAGGCATGGTAATGCGCTCTTTGATCCTCCCTCGTTAGCCCTTGGTGAGCTTCCTATGCTCACTGCCGCCCATAGAGATGGTCAGATCGTGCCCCCGGCTCTGCGAGTGTGTGTGTGAGTTGTCGTATTTGTGAGTGCCTTAAAAAAAGGACAGTAAAGACACTTCCTCTCTTTAATACAGGCCAGGTGGAGGTGCTTGCTCTGAGGCAGCCAAAAAGTCAAACATGAACAAGAAGAGTGCCCAGATTATGCAAGAATGAAAGTGCAGCCTGACTTATGGATAATGTGAAAATGCACATTTGTTATGAGCGCTGAAGTTATGAACAGTGATTCATAGGATGTTTGTTGTTTAAGTCAATTTCCAGGAGAGTAAAAGACTCATGTCATCATATCACAGGGGAACATATGATGAAAATATTACTTTTTCATTGATTTTTCACAGCAATTAGGGTATCTGAAGTGGCTTCCAATGAAAAAACTCCTGAAATGAAAATACATTTGTGATACTTTGTTGGGGTCTGTTTTGATTTTGTTTCAGATGTGACATGAGAACCGAAGTTTACAGTGCATTCGGAAAGTATTCACAGCGCTTCACTTTTTCCACATTTTGTTATGTTACAGCCTTATTTCAAAATGGATTAAATTAATTTTTTTCTTCAAAATTCTACACACAACAGCCCATAATGACATTGTGAAAAAAGTTTTTTTTTTTTAGATTTTTGCAAATTTGTTAAAAATAAAAACCAAATCACATATACAGTACATAAGTATTCATAGCCTCTGCCATGAAGCTCAAAATTGAGCTCAGGTGTGTCCTGTTTCCACTGATCATCCTTGAGATGTTTCTACAGCTTAACTGGAATCCACCTGTGGTAAATCCAGTTGATTGGACATAATTTGGAAACGCACACACCTGTCTATATAAGGTCCCACAGTTGACAGTGCATGTCAGAGCACAAACCAAGCATGAGGTCAAAGGAATTGTCTGTAGACCTTCAAGACAGGATTGTCTCGAGACACAAATCTGGGGAAGGGTACAGTAAAATTTCTGCTTCTTTGAAGGTCCCAATGAACACAGTGGCCTCCATCATCCGTAACTGGAAGAATTTTGCAACCACCAGGACTCTTCCTAGAGCTGGGTTGCCGTCTAAACTGAGCGATCGGGGGAGAAGGGCCTTAGTCAGGGAGGCCACCAAGAACCCGATGGCCACTCTGTCAGAGCTCCAGCATTCCTCTGTGGAGAGAGAACCTTCCAGAAGAACAACCACCTCTGCAGCAATCCACCAATCAGGCCTGTATAGTACAGTGGACAGACGGAAGCCACTCCTTAGTAAAAGGCACATCGCAGCTCACCTGGAGTTTACCAAAAGGCACCTGAAGTACTCTCAGAGCATGAGAAACAAAATTCTCTGGTCTGATGAGACAAAGATTGAACTCTTCGGCATGAATGCCAGGCATCATGTTTGGAGGAAACCAGACACCACTCATCACCACGCCAATACCATCCCTACAGTGAAGTATGATGGTGGCAGCATTATGCTGTGGGGATGTTTTTCAGTGGTAGGAACTGGGAGACTAGTCAGGCTAGAGGGAAAGATGAAGGCAGCAATGCACAGAGGCATCCTGGATGAAAACCTGCTCCAGAGCGCTCTTCACCTCAGACTGGGGCGACGGTTCATCTTTCAGCAGGACAACGACCCTAAGCACACAGCAAGGATATCAAAGGAGTGGCTTCAGGACAACTCTGTGAATGTCCTTGAGTGGCCCAGCCAGAGCTCAGACTTGAATCCAATTGAACATCTCTGGAGAGATCTGAAAATGGCTGTGCACTGACGCTTCCCATCCAACCTGATGGGGTTTGAGAGGTGCTGTAAAGAGGAATGGGCCAAACTGCCCAAAGATAGGTGTGTCAAACTTGTGGCATCATATTCAAAAAGACTTGAGGCTGTAATTGCTGCCAAAGGTGCATCAACAAAGTATTGAGCAAAGGCTGTGAATACTGTGTACATGTGATTTCTTTGTTTTTTATTTTTTATAAGGGCAGCGTGGTGGCGGAGTGGTTAGCACTGCGGCAGCACAGCAACTCACCCTTAGCCGGGGGATCCTGGGTTCGATCCCAGCCTCCGACCAACAGTGATCTGTGTGGAGTTTGCATGTTCTCCCCGTGTCTGCGTGGGTTTACTCCGGGATTTCTCCGGTTTCCTCCCACATGCCAAAAACATGCAGGTTAGGTTAATTGGCATCAAAACTGGGGATTCTAAACTGTCCTAAGTTATGACTGTGAGAGTGAATGGTTGTCTGTCTCTCTGTGTTGACCCTGCGATGGACTGGCAATCTGTCCAGGGTGTACCCTGCCTCTCGCCCTAAGATGCTGGGATAGGCTCCAGCCCCCCCGTGACCCGAAAACGATTAAGCGGAAGAAGATGGATGGATGAAAATTTGCAAAAATCTCAAGGAACTTTTTTCATGTTGACATTATGGGGTATTGTGTGTAGAATTTTGGGGAAAAAATTAACTTAATCTATTTTGGAATAAGGCTATGACATAGCAAAATGTGGAAAAAGTGAATGAGTGCTGTGAATACTTTCGGGATACACTGCAGGCTGCATTCACACCAGAATAGTCCCGGGGTCTCAGTTCAACTGAGCGGGGAATGCCGAGAAATTTCATACCTTCGTTTTGGTTTGTTTGGTTTCGTTTGCATTCACACATCACTTGACTACAATAGGAATACAACTAGGAATACAAATTCCTAGTTTGTGTACTACATGAACAATGGCAATAAACCTGATTCTGATTCTGATTCTGATTCTGACTGAAACGGACCAAACTGCCTGGACGACATCACGCAGTTACAACAGTTGCTTGTTTGGGGCGCTGTAGCCAAAACCACCACTGACCAGGAAGAAAAAATCTCGGCGAAGAAGAAAAATCCGGCTCATCGATTGGCCAGGATCGAAAACAGAAATCCGTCCCTTCAGCCGGGTTGTTTGTCCGCCACAAACGATGGAGCAGCACAAAATTTGTGTGCTCTTGGGGTTTCTGTTTTTACTTTGGTGTAGACACGTATTATTGTCTTCACAACACGCTGCCCAGTATGAGCAGCAGGCAAGGCAGCAAATTCTCCAGCATTGCTCTGTACATGAGACGAATGCACGAGAGCCGGAGCCAAAGCCGAAGAAGGAGGCGAGGGAGAGCGAGAGAAGTCGGCGGCGTGCTGCTGTGGCTACATAGACGGAGAGAAAGGTATTGCACGGTTTAAAAATTTTAAGATCACATATATGGCTGTAAACCATACATTGAGAGTGAATTAATCATGTTCCTCAGAAATCAGAACTACAGTTTTACCTAAAACCAGTCTGACAAGAGTTGTGTATCTTTGTACTTTGTAAAAAGAACCTGGTTATCAAGCAGTGTTAAAAGAAGGTTAACAAACAAATGCATATTTCTGTATTAAATCCTTTATAACTTGAGCCACAAAAAACACTTTTTATTTCTTAAAAACCCGATCCAGTAACACTATAAACATTTACTGTATGTAACTACTTTGTGTTAATATGCACTTATATGTGCACAAATACATGTTTGTACATGTGTGGTAGCCTTTATGCTATCTTAACTGCTCTTAATAGCTATGATACAGGGTACCACTGTCTTTACAGCAGCATGTGGATCCAACCGCGTCCTTGCAGTTGGTGGCAACATATCAGCGACAACGACAGAAACTGGCAGCTGATCTTCTGAATGAGAAGAACTTCCTTCATGGACCTGTGTGACATCCTGCGCCCCAGTTTGACATGCCAAAGTACACACTACTGATGCCCTGTTCCGGTTGATCTATGGGTGGCAGTATGTCAAGCAGGTTCAGGTTCAGGTTCAGGTTACTTTATTTGTACCCGTAGGTAGATTTGTTTTGCAGTCAGGTGACATCCATATTTACAAACCGCAATTACATTCAACATAAACACAAACACAGGCACACATGAAGCTGACTATAAACATGATAAAAAAAATACTCAAGGCTCCATCAATCAGGATATAAGACAAAGAGATGAGAGAAAAAACAGAGATAAGAGAGAAGGGTCATATTAAAAAGTTAAAGACTAGTCAAAGAGGTTAAAAACTCAAAAGTCTAAAACCCAATAAAAGATTTAGAACCCAAATAAAAAACCTACAAAAATAAGTAAATATAAAATGAAATTAATAAATAGGTAACTAAATTATGTGCAATATATTGTTACAACTTGTTCAACTCTTTGACAGCAGCAGGAACAAAGCTGTTTTTGCAGCGCTGGGTTTTACTTTTTGGGACAGCAAACCTCCGTCTGGAGGGAAGAAGCTGGAAGTTGCAGTGCAAAGGGTGGGAGTCATCATTTAAAATGGAGGTAGCAATCCTCTATACCTGTCTGGTGTACAGGGATGTCAGGCTCAGCTGTGACTCACCAAGCAAACGACTGGACCATCTAACTACCTGATCCAAGGATTTCCTCTGTTTCAGTTTTATCTGACCAAACCATGACACTAAAGAAAAGGATAAAACAGATTCAATAAAAGCCCGACAAAACATTGTCATTATGGTTCGGTCAATTTGGAAGCGTGCAAGTTTCCTCAAACAATGCAAATGTTGCTGACCCTTTTTGCACACCCTTTCACAGTTCTCTTCAAAGTTTAAATTACTATCAATAATCGTCCCAAGATATTTGTAGGATTGCAACACAATATGTCAAGCAAAACAAACAAACAGCTACAATCTGGAATGATGGTCTATAAACAGTGTGCAGTGCACTTTTTGAACAGCTATTATAAAAATAAAAACAATAGCAGCAAGTACAGAACCTTTAAGTAAAAATTGAAAATAATGCTGTGCATTGAAAGTGTCAAACCCAAAAATGTACAATTAGTTGCAGTTCACATCTGCCCATGTGCAATATGACATACTGTGCAATTTTTGTAATTGTTGTCAATGTGCAATCTCTACATATTGTGGTAAATTGTGCTGGCATTATGTAGCACTGCAGAAGTTGAGTCAGTCACTGTGTCGTATGGTATGTGACAGTGGACGTTCAGAAGCATCCTGAGGTATGTTGTTGTATGGGTGACCCATAGCAGCTGGTGGGTTGTTGGGGGGCCAGGTTTATCTGGGGATTGTTGAGTTTGAGGACATCCACTGTGGCTGCAGGGGTTGTGATTGGGGCAATAGTGCTCTTGTTAATGTTCCCATCATTTCCATGAACATCTGGTTGTTGGCCCACTGCTGCTCTTCCATGGCCTTAAACCGATGCTCCTCAACCTCTTGCTGCATCCTCATAAAGTTGTAAAATGCAGCTCTCTCCTCAGCCTGCCATTTACGCTCCTCATCATGCCGTTTCTGCTCTTCATCATTCCATTTCTGCTTGGCCTCATCCATCTGTCACTTATGAATGAGTGAATGAATGAATGAATCTTTATTTCGGATAGATAAAAGTACAGATTAAAAGAAACAGAATAATATAACAAAGGGGGAAGAAAATCCAACAAGGTCAAATTAGACAATAACTCCTCTGATTATACAGTTCAACATAAGTTATCCGAAATGAGTGATGGCTGAAGCCGCAGCTTATATTGCCCACCCATATTCCATCCAAGAATTCAAAAGAAAAACAAAACAAGAGCGATTACAATTCAGAACATAGCTAAGACAAAATGTGACAAAAAAAACTAAGCTACAACACAACGCAGACTGGATATGACAATCCTTATGTGATTTTACATGTCATCTTGTATATATGTTTGGAGTATTTCTTCCTTTAGTTTTTGTTTAAATTGTCCAAGCGTTGTACATGATTTTAATTCAGGTCCAAAATCGTTCCATAATCTGACTCCTTGCACTGAGACACAGTGTTGCTTGGTGGTAGTTCTCACTGAAGGTTTTTGAAATATACATGTTCCTCTGAAAGGATATTGTTTCTCCCTTATTTGGAACAACTTTTGGATATTTGCGGGCAGTGATAGATTCTTCACTTTAAACATTATTACTGCAGTTTTAAAGTCAACCAGATCTTTCAACTTGAGAGCTTTTAATTTAAGAAAAAGTGGGCTTGTTGGTTCCCTGTAAGCAGCTTTGTTTATTATTCTAATAGCTCTCTTCTGAAGCATAAAGACTGGATATATGTTTGTTTTATATGTATTTCCCCATACTTCATTACAATATGTCATGTATGGGAGTATTAATGAATGATACAAGGTATATAGTGTGGGATGATTCAGCAAATATTTCACTCTGTGTAGTATTGCAATTGATTTGGATATTTTACCTTTAATATAATTAATATGTGACTTCCAGCACAGTTTATTATCAATTATTACTCCAAGAAATTTAGTTTCGGATACCATTTCAATCTCTACACCATTTACACTGAGTTTAGATACTAAGTTGTTGTGATGGTTGTTAAAAACTATAAATTTTGTCTTACTTAAATTGAGCGTTAATTTGTTTGAATCAAACCACAGTTTGAGCTTTCCTAATTCCTTTCCGAGTGTATCCAAAGTTGTTCCAAATTGCTTCCACTGCATAATAAATTAGTGTCATCGGCAAACAATATTAAATTTTCTGAAACTTTACATATATCATTTATATACATGTTGACTAACAATGGCCCCAAAACTGAACCCTGTGGGACTCCACAAGTAACCTTCAGTAACTGTGAGTTTTTGTTACCAACACATACATACTGATATCTATTCTTTAAGTCACTACATAACCAGGACAGTGCTAACCCCCTAATACCACAATTTTGTAGTTTCTTTAACAATAAATTATGATCCACTGTATCAAATGCTTTTTTAAGATCCAGGAATACCCCAACTGAATACTCTTTATCTTCAATGGCAGTTGATATTTTTTCTATAAATTCCATTAGAGCAAATGCAGTTGTCCTCTTGTGTCTGAACCCATATTGCTGCTCACACAATAAATTATTCTTCAGTATGAAGTTGTCAACTCTCTCATAGAATATTTTTTCAAGTATCTTGGAAAATTGAGGCAATAGTGAAATTGGTCTATAGTTTGAGAATTCCCCTCTGTCACCTGTCTTGTGTATCGGAATTACTTTAGCTATTTTCATTGCATTGGGAAATATACCTGTTTGGAGAGACAGGTTACAGATATACGTCAGTGGTTTCACTAAGCATTCAATAATAGTTTTGACTAAGAGCATTTCAATACCATCACAGTCCGTAGATGTTTTACTTTTAAACGATTTAACAATTTCAATGACCTCTCTCCCATCTGTGTTCTTTATGAAAATTGAATCTTTTATAGCAGTGTTTTTGCTTATTGTTTTTCCTGTAGGTGCCGTCATGGGTATTTCTCGAGCCAAATTAGGAGCAATGTTAACAAAAAAGTTATTAAATTCATCTGCAGGTGAAACGGCACTCACACTCTGATTCGTTTTATTTTTTGAAAAATCGGTTGGGTAGCTTGTATTTCTGTTTTTATTTCCAAGAATATTGTTAAGTATTGTCCATGTATTTTTAATATTGTCTCTGTTTTTCTCCAGTTCTTTACTGTAATAGTCTCTTTTACTACATCTTATTATATATGTCAACTTATTTTTGTATGTTTTATACCGCTGCTCTGCTTCTTTTGTCCTTTTCTTTAGGAAAGCTTTGTATAATGTGGCCATGGATAAGTGCAAAGGTTGGCAAATGGTCACTTACATCATTTATCAATAATCCACTTTCTATTTTCTTATCAATAATATTAACAAACAGGTTGTCAATAAGTGTAGCAGTGTGAACTATGATTCTACTGGGATGTGTTATTGTGGGATATAGACTCATGCTGTACATAGAATTCATGAACTCTGTAATTACATTTTGTTGATATGGATTTAGTAGATCAATATTGAAATCTCCACAAATTACTACCATTTTCTTACTAGTAATATTATTGTACAGCTCGACTAATTTATCTCTGAATGTCTCAATGCAAGTTCCCGGCGTTCTATATATACAACTTATAATTAGATTTTTTGTTTTATCTTGGTCAATCTCAACAGTAACACATTCCAAAATCCCTGGTAGTGCAAAGGACATTCCATTTACAAGCTTACACCTATACAGGTCATCAATATACAGTGCAACACCACCACCCTTTTTTTGAGATCTGTTAATATGAAACATCTGATATCCCTCTATTGCCATCAGAGGAGCCTGCTCTTCATTAAGCCAAGTTTCAGAGACTGTGATAGCTGTAAATTTTCTGTCCAGCTGTTTTAAATAGTCCTGAATCTGTGGAAAGTTTTTGTTAAGACTTCTGCTGTTGAAGTGTATTATTGATAGTTTACCATCTAGTTGCACTTGACTTTTGAATTGCTTTTCAGTGTAATATTCACAATGATTATGAATATTATTGAAAAAGTGGTTATCAGGATCAATATCATTCTCCATCTCTTGTAGTTTATGTTCAGCATAATGGCATATTTATGTACACTGGTGTACCACAGGGCTGTGTGCTCAGCCCATTCCTCTACTCCCTCTACACCCATGACTGCAGGCCTATGTATGGATCCAATTCCATCATAAAGTTCGCAGATGACACCACGGTGATTGGACTCATCAGGGACAACGACGAGTCAGATTACAGGGCAGAGGTTGAGCACTTGGCTACTTGGTGCGCTGACAATAACCTGCTCCTTAACACCAGCAAAACCAAGGAGCTCATAGTGGACTACAGGAAGGAGAGGGAAGAGACACATGACCCCATCCATATCAATGGCATAGCTGTTGAACGTGTCCCCAGCTTCAAATTCCTGGGGACCCACATCTCGGAGGACCTGTCCTGGTCAGTTAACACCACCAGCCTGATCAAGAAGGCCCATCAGCGCCTCTTCTTCTTGAGGACATTGAAGAAGAACCATCTGTTAACTGACATCCTGGGCAACTTCTACCACTGCGTGATAGAGAGCACCCTGACCAACTGTATCACACTCTGGTATGGGAGCTGCTCTGTAGCTGACCGCAAGGCGCTGCAGCGGGTGGTGAAAACCGCCCAACGCATCACAGGGACTCCACTTCCAGCTATAGAGGACGTCTACAGGAAAAGATGTCTGCGCCGGGCACGTAGCATTCTTAGGGACTCCAACCATCCTGCTCATGGACTGTTCCAGCTTCTCCCCTCCAGAAGACGTTTCAGAAGCCTTCGGACTAGAACCAGCAGGTTTAGGAACAGTTTCTTTCCAACAGCTGTCACGTTATTGAACTTAGTTCCCCGCTGACTGTCTTACAATCATCTTTTACCATCCTCACCTGTACATAACTGCATAACTACATAACTACATCTAACTTATTGCACATTATTTGCACATAACAGTACTTTTAACTTTCTGCACTGCTGCATATATTTGCATATATTTGCTTAAATTGCACATACTGTTAATTACTGTATATACTGCACTGCTGTCCTTTGCACTTCTGATTGGATGCTAAACTGTGTTTCGTTACCTTGTATTCATACATGTGTAATGACAAAAAAGTTGAATCTAATCTAATCTAATCTAAATATTTTCAGAGTTTGAATTTCCTCACTCTGTGTCAAATGACTTCCTCCAACTGGGGATAATTGATGTCTACTCAAGTCAGTCATAAGTTTTGTTTGTTTTTAGTTTTTGTTTTTCTGAAGTACATTGACATGGTGTCACAGAAGAACTATTCTTGCCGTGTGTGTGGATATGGATTATCATAGTCTCTTAATTTTCTTAATCAGTGTTCATCTATATTTATTTAAGTCAGTGATCTCTCTGATTATTATACTCTTTGCTTCCTCAGGTGTTCCATTTAGTTTGATCCAAACTCTACAATTTCTTGTCCATGTTGCCTGTATCTTATTTTGTCTTTTCAGCATCCGTGCTTGCCGTGCTATTTCAGCATTAGTTTTTGTTAGATGTTCATTTAGGTAAACTTCTGTTCCCCGTAGCTTTCTGGCCTGCCTCAGTATGTCATTCTTTACCCTTCTGTTCACAAAGCGCATCACAATTGATTTCTTTGTTTTATTATCCTTTCTGGGTAAAGCATGACAGGCTGAAATTGCATTTGCTTCTACCTTTATATTTCTACTATCAAGGAACTGAAGCACCTGGTTTTCCAGGGAGACTGATTCACTTGCGGGAGCATCCTCACCTCTCATTCCTGTTGTAGCATGAGCATATGATTGGTATTTAATGTCTAGTCCACTTATAATTAGATCATCCATACGAGAACATTGTTCAAGATCCTTGACGCGTCGCTCCAAGTCCGCAATTTTTTTGTCTTTTTCTTAATTGTTAATTTTAATTCTCGGACTTCTTCCACTAGCCCTATTATTATAGCCTGCTGACTAGCCACTTTGGTCAGTTCTTCTGACAAGAAGTTCAGAGATTTTTTGATCTCTTCCATTTCCTCCTTCTTTGGTGGCATTTTTACTGACCTGTTGATAGTAAAAACAATCTCTGCTGGTGTTGCCGGTATCCGATCCGACCGACCTCAAATCCAGCTGGGCCTCAGCTAGCCCCCTCCACTGCTAGTCCCGTTGCAACTGAGCTCCTATCCAGCCGGGGTACCAGCCGCTCCTCCACCGAGTCCCGCCACCCGCTGCCGCTGTAGTTGAGTTCCGATCCTGCTCCTGTCCAGCTGGGGTCCCGGTACTTCCTCCGCTGAGCCCCGCCACCTACCGCCGTCTTCCTCAGTAGATCCTCCGCTGAGCCCCGCCATTGTAACTGGGCTCCGACTCAGGCTCTTGTCTGGCTGGGGCCCCGGTGGTCCTCCACTGGTCCCCGTCTCCCACCACCGCTGCACCGGAACTCCGATCCGGCTCCCGTCCAACTGTTGCCTCGGTTAGTTCCTCCGGCGAGCCCCAATCACCGGGGACAGAGTCGCTTCGTGTCGGTGTTAGATGCTACGACTATCGTTAGCTTGGCAAATGCTTCGGGTAAAGTGTAACAGCGAACCACGAAAAGAAACGCGAATCAGTTTACTCACAGAGCCCGGTGAAAGGCGAATAAAGGGGTATTTCAGCCAAGGTGGAAATTCAGCCCGTGCGTGTACATCACAAATGCCGATCAGATATTCACTGTTGGTTAGTTATTTTAGTGGCAAAATCAGCAACTTTGTCTTAGCACTGAAAAGTGTGACCATCCCGGCCGCCATGTAGAAGAAAATATGCCATGTAATTGCCATGTAATTATGCTGCATGTAATTTAAAAAAAACATCAAATTTTTCAGCTGTACATTTTCTTTTTCTTGTGTGGGCACCAGAAATTGCCCATCAGCTTGTGGTTGTCTCTGGCTCCAGCCTGGGGCTCCCTGAGCTGGTGATACTCTCCTCTTCATCCAGCTGGCCTTCACTTTTGCTTCTATCTCCTGTTAACACAACGTATATTACAGTATATTACTCAAGTGGTGGCCTAGTTGATAGAGCATCCACCCCACAACCTGGAGGTTGGGGGTTCAAGTCCCGGCCAGATCATACCAAAGACCATATAAAAATGGTACTTCCCGCCTTCTAGCTTGGTGCTCAGCATAATAGAATGGGAGAAGGAGAAGGTATTTGTGGCAGCACCTTACATGGCAGCGCCCCCTCTGATTCTACATGTGATTAACATTGTAGATAGGAGAAATGTAATTTCGTTCTAGTGTACATGATTGGCTGTATGGATTGAATGTCAATAAAGTTGGCTTCTTCTCTTTTTCTAAACATGGCAACCCTTTGTTAAACTCATACAAATGTGAGGTATGCACCTACATGAGTAATAACCAGTAATTCAAAACTTCTAACCACATTTGTTTTCCTGATAAAAGTCAAATACACAACACAAAAAACACACTTACCACTGAAGCACACGGATATATCAGGGGCCGGTGTCAATGTCCGAGGGCTCTCCTCCTGGATGAACTCCACATCATGCTTTGGGCTGCTCAGTGGTCGTGCATCCAAGATACGGTCCAGTTCATCATACCATATGAGCTTTTACCCCACAACAACTTCCAAAGAACTGCAGGCCTCACTTGCCTCAGTTAAGGTCAGTGTTCATGACTCCACCATAAGAAAGAGGCTGGGCAAAAATGGCCTGCATGGCAGAGTTCCAAGATGAAAACCACTGCTGAGCAAAAAGAACATCAAGGCTCATCTCGGTTTTGCCAGAAAACCACTTGATGACCACCAAGACTTTTGGGAAAATACTCTGTGGACTGATGAGACAAAAGTTGAACTTTTTGGAAGGTGTGTGTCCCATTACATCCGGCATAAAAGTAACACAGCATTTCAGAAAAGGAACATCATACCAGCAGTAAAATATGGTGGTGACAGTGTGATGGTCTGGGGCTGTTTTGCTGCTTCAGGATCTGGAAGACTTGCTGTGGTAAATGGAACCATGAATTCTGCTGTCTACCAAAAAATCCTGAAGGAGAATGTCCGGCCATCTGTTGGTGACCTCAAGCTGAAGCGCACTTGGGTTCTGCAGCAGAACAATGATCCAAAACACACCAGCAAGTCCACCTGTGAATGGCTTAAGAAAAACAAAATGAAGACTTTGGAGTGGCCTAGTCAAAGTCCTAACCTGAATCTGATTGAGATGCTGTGGTATGACTTTAAAAAGACGGTTCATGCTCGAAAACCCTCCAATGTGGCTGAATTACAACAATTCTGCAAAGATGAGTCGGCCAAAATTCCTCCACAGCGCTGTAAAAGACTCATTGCCAATTATTGCAAATGCTTGATTGCAGTTGTTGCTGCTAAGGGTGGCCCAACCAGTCATTAGGTTTTGGCGGCAATCACTTTTTCACACAGGGCCATGTAGATTTGGATTTTTTTTCCCACTTAATAATAATCACTTTAATTTAAAAACTGCATTTTGTGTTTACTTGTGTTATCTTTGTGTAATATTTAAATTTGTTTGATCATCTGCAACATTTATGTGTGAAGAATCATACAAAAAATGAGAAATCAGGAAGGGGGCAAACACTTTTTCACACCACTGTATGTTATCCCTAGACGTCATCTCAGCCATTTCTTCTGTAGTTTTATATTCTGGCCAGGACAGCTCTTCTACCAGTGGCAGTTAGCCGCTGTTAGCAGAATTAACCATTCACTCATTCAGGGTTGTTTTAGTGCCTATTATACCCCAGGGACTGATAATATCCTATCAACCACTCAAACCAAACACCCCATCCTCAACAGGGCTTTATTTGTACTTTTACAAGTGGCAAGGCTAGGGGCGGTGGAGTGATAATGTATGTTAACAACAACTGGTGCAGACCGGGACATATCACTGTTAAACAACGACACTGCAGCAAAGACATTGAGTTGCTAGCTGTTAGCATGAGGCCTACATATCTCCCGAGAGAACACTCACACGTGATCTGCATTGTTGTTTATGCAAATCCGACGGCGAACGCTGGGACAGCACGTGACGTCATCCATTCAGTAACCAGCAGGCTGCAGACAGAACACCCAGATGCTCTTCTCCTCATCTCAGGCGATTTCAACCATGTTTCACTGTCTCCCATTCTACCCACGTTCACCCAGTATGTCACATGCCACACTAGAGACAATAAAACACTGGATTTATTCTACGCAAACACTAAGGAGGCGTACACCTCATCACAACTCCCCCCACTCGGGAGATCGGATCACAACTTGGTTCATCTCCGGCCGGTGTACAAACCCCTAGTGCACAGACAACCTCCGGCCATGCACACTGTGGAGTTATGGTCTGAGGAGACAATGGACACCCTAAAGGGCTGTTTTGAAGCCACCGCCTGGAAGCAGCTCTGCGATCCACATGGTGAGGACATCGATGGCCTCATTCACACCTTCACGGGCTACCTCAGCTTCTGTGTGGACAAATCCGTTCCCACCAAGACCATACGGCGTCACTCAAACAACAAACCCTGGATCAACCCTGAGATAAAAACACTTCTGAGAGAGAAGAAGAGGATCTTCAGGTCAGGGAACAGGGAGATGCTGAAGTCCGTACAGAGGGAGCTGAGGAGAAAGATCAGAGAAGGCAAGGACAGCTTCAGGAAGAAGATGGAGGACAAGCTGCAACAGAGCGACATCAGCGGGGTCTGGAGAAACCTCAAAACCATCTCGGGGCTCCAGAATACCTCCCCCCAGGCCACAGGGGGCAGGGAGTGGGCGAACAACCTGAATCTGTTTTTCAATAGATTTGACCAACCGCCCTCCCCCCTGACTGCACAACAACCACTGCTGCCTCTAAAGAAATCAAGTCCTGCTGCCCACTCCCCACTCCACCAACACCCCCCCACTCCCAACACACAGCCCCCCATCCTGACCCTGACCAGGACCCAGGTGAGGACGGAGCTGAGGAAGATCAAGGCGAGGAAGGCGCCGGGACCGGACGGCATCAGCGCAAAGCTCCTCAAGTCCTGTGCAGACCAGCTGTGTGGGATTGTGACGTATATCTTCAACATGAGCCTGAAACTGGGGAGGGTACCACAGCTGTGGAAAACATCTTGTGTGGTACCTGTACCAAAAACTTCCCACCCCAAAGACCTGAACAGCTACAGACCGGTGGCCTTGACGTCCCACTTGATGAAGACCCTGGAGAGACTGCTCCTTGCTCACCTCCGCCCCCTGGTGGAACCAGCGATGGATCCACTCCAGTTCGCCTACCAGCATGGCATTGGGGTGGAGGATGCGGTGATCTTCCTCCTTCACCGTTCTCTGTCCCACCTGGAGAAGCCCGGGAATATGGTGAGGATCATGTTCTTTGACTTCTCCAGTGCTTTCAACACCATCCAACCGATGATGCTGCGCGCAGGGGTGGACCAGCACCTGTCATCATGGATCCTGGACTACCTCACGAACTGGCCTCAGTTTGTGAGAACCCGGGACTGTGTGTCCGACACGATCATCAGTAGCACGGGGGCCCCCCAGGGAACGGTGCTGGCTCCCTTCCTGTTCACTCTTTATACTGCGGACTTCTCACACAACACAACACACTGCCATCTACAGAAGTTCTCTGATGACTCTGCGATCGTTGGCCTCATCTCCAATGGAGATGAAGCTGAGTACAGAGGGCTTATCCAGGACTTCGTGGACTGGTGCCATCGGAACTGCCTCCAGATCAACGCGAGGAAAACTAAGGAGCTGGTGGTGGACTGCCGCAGGCATGGGCAGCCCCTCACAGTACCAGTAAATATACAGGGAACAGACATCGAGATGGTGACATCCTATAAGTACCTGGGTATTCATCTGAACAATAAACTAGACTGGTCACACAATACTGATGCACTCTACAAGAAGGGACAGCGCAGGCTGTTCCTGCTGAGGAGACTCAGGTCTTTTGGTGTACAAGGGGCGCTGCTGAAGTCATTCTATGACACGGTGGTGGCATCAGCCATCACTTTTGGAGTGGTCTGCTGGGGCAGTGGCATTACTGCAGCCGATAGGAAGAGACTGAACAAACTGATTAAGAAAGCTAGCTCTGTCCTGGGGCAGCGCCTTGATCCGATGGAGGAGATAGGAGAGAGAAGGACGGTGGCTAAACTGTCATCTCTGCTGGAGTCCGAGTTCCACCCTATGCAGGACATACTGAATGCACTGAGGAGCTCATTTAGCAGCAGACTACATCATCCCAGGTGCACAACCGAGAGGTTTCGTAGGTCCTTCCTACCAACGGCTGTCAGACTGTACAACCTAAGCAGGGCTGCTCGCAGAGATAGCAAAAAGACGTAACAAACTAATAGTTTTTTGAATGCAAAAGATGCAATAGACTTACACAATGGTCCCCTCCGGCATACAACTAGGAACATACCGGTCGCTATGGAGGGTGAGAATATGTATGGGCACATACGTAATCATACCATGTAGGATAACTAAGTAGACGGTTATGCTGTTTCATTCCATCTAGCAACAATGCTCTGCACTGTGTGTGTTTATATATTTGCATATTTATTCCATCTAGCTACAATGCTCAGCACTGGGTGTGTTTATATATTTATATATCTACATATTATTCCATCTAGCTACATTGCTCCGCACTGTGTGTGTTTATATACTTGCATATTTATTCCACCTAGCTGCAATGCTCCGTACTGTGGGTGTTTATATATTTACATATTTATTCCATCTAGCTACAATGCTCTGCACTGTGTGTTCATATATTCATATATTTATTCCATCCAGCTACAATGCTCTGCACTGTGTGTCTGTGTGTGTGTGTATATATATATATATTTTATAGTAATACGTACATATGTTTATTAGCTGCTCTTGCTTGCTTGTTTTTTTTCTTGCCTTCTGATTGTTGCTCTGAGTGTTGCTATCCCTGTGCTGTTGCAATCCTGGAATTTCCCCGTTGTGGGACTAATAAAGGCTTATCTTATCTTATCTTATCTTACATTCTCACATTAAGTCAGTTTTATGTTATTTAGCTTACACTGGCTATGACAGCCAAAGCTAACAGCTTACATCAGCATGAAGTCAACCACGGAGCTCAGTAGTGATGAAAGAACAAGGGTGCGATAAACTGGGCCTCAAACTGGGGTATTGTGAGATGTTCCTCAGCTAAACAGACAAACCAAAAATCAATCTATTATAACTCCTAAAGTCTTATGTCTACATGCAAAATCTTGGTCTCTACAGACAGGGAAGACCTCACAGAATGTTCACCTAGCATAGTTAAGATAAGATAAGATAAGCCTTTATTAGTCCCACAACGGGGAAATTCCAGGATTGCAACAGCACAGGGATAGCAACACTCAGAGCAACAATCAGAAGGCAAGAAAAAAAAGCAAGCAAGCAAGAGCAGCTAATATACATATGTACATATTACTATAAAATATATATATACACACACACAGACACACAGTGCAGAGCATTGTAGCTAGATGGAATAAATATGTAGATATATAAACACCCACAGTGCAGAGCAATGTAGCTAGAAGGAATAATATGTAGATATATAAACACCCAGTGCGGAGCATTGTGGCTAGATGGAATAAATATGTAAATATATAAACACAGTTTACAATGTATATTATACTATGACTGAGAAAACTGTGTTAAACCAAAGCAGAAATTATAATTTTGTATCCTCACTTAATTTGTTTTTATTTCAAAGTTTAAAACACCATTGCAACAATAAATCTCTCTGCAGAGATGCCACTGCCTCAATTAAGTGACTTCTTGAACTTGAACTGCTACTTCTTGTATAGATTCTTCACAGTTTGTGATAAAAGGACCAGGCAGACTCAATATACTTTTACTATATAAAATAAATGTAAAAAAAAATCCACCCATCCATCCATCCATCTTCTTCCACTTAATCCTTTTCGGGTCGCGGGGGGGCTGGAGCCTATCCCAGCATCTTTGGGCGAGAGGCAGGGTACACCCTGGACAGATCGCCAGTCCATCACAGGGCCAACACAGAGGGACAGACAACCATTCACTCTCACAGTCATACCTAAGGACAATTTAGAATCCCTAGTTTGATGCCAGCTAACCTAACTTGCATGTTTTTGGCATGTGGGAGGAAAACGGAGAAATCCTGGGAGTAAACCCACGCAGACATGGGGAGAACATGCACACTCCACACAGATCACTGTTGGTCGGGGGCCGAGATTGAACCCAGGATCCCCCAGCCAAGGGTGAGTTGCTGTGCTGCCGTAGTGCTAACCACTCCACCACCGTGCTGCCCGTAAAAAAAATCAGATACTTTGAATATAAATTAAAATGTAAACAATGTAAAACAAGATGACCTGTAAATGTAATGCAGCTATGGAAAGCTCACAAGATGTAGAATAATGTCATATAGATGTTGTAATGTGCAGTATCACGGTTAACCCATCAAGTGACAGCAAAGTGCCAGTGTCTAAAATAACACTTTTTGGGAACCACTTGGTGGGCCCGTCAAGCTTAAAGGAAGAAACATGCACTGACATGGCCATTCTTAGGAAAGGTGATTCATAGGTGAAAAATGGTGCTGCGATGTTTAAACGTTGAGGATTTTTGACTAAAGTATTTCCCAGAGGTGTTAATCACACCTCTGGGAAAAAAGTTCATAAAAAGTTCATAATGTGTCCCCTTTAAGAAGCAATACTGTAGCTTGAAATGTAGGAAAAAAAGAACAGGGAAGTCAGAGACAGCAGACTTTGTGCCTGCTATGCTGGACACTTTGTTTTTTCTTTCTTTTTTACAGTGTAGTTTGCAAAAATACACATACTGGCTCTCATTTATCAGAAGTGCATAGAAATTGGTACACATTTGGGTGTAAATATGATCGTATGAAAAGGTCTATGTGGCATTTATGAAACCATGTGTATCTGGTCAATTTCATAGTATGGTCGTTCACTCGCTGATAAATGAGGATGGATCCAAGCGTCACTTGAATTTGACGCCCATGTCTTTACGACACAGCAGAACATGAGATAAGATAAGATTATTAGTCCCACAATGGGGAAATTCCAGGATTGCAGCAGCAAAGGGATAGCAGCACTCAGAACAATACTAAATAATAGCATAAGAAGTTGTTAGCCAAAGCAGTAGATGAATATACATATGTACACAGATACATATATATACACAGTGCAGGAGCATTGCAGCTAGATGGTATAAACAGCATTGCGGTTTGTTAGATTACCCTGCAGAATATGAATATGTACCCAGACAGTATATTTTGCATTTGAATCAACAGTGTTGTTGCCACCCTCAATAATAATTGTTATTGTCCTAGTTGTGTATTGGAGGGGGCGATCTCCATTGTGCAAAGTTGTTATGTTTAGTACATTTAATACAACCTCTACGAGCAGCCCTGGTTAGGTTATAAAGTCTGGCAGCTGCAGATAGGAAGGACCTGCGGAACCTCTTCGTCGTGCACCTAGGATGGTTGTGCCATATCAAATTATAATGCATATAGGGCATATAGTGCCATATCAAATTACAATGCACCTAGGTGCATTATAATTTGATATAAAAAAACCTGTCCTGAGATGGCAAAAAGAGAAACTTTTTGAAGTAGAAATTGGCATTATTATAAGAGAAGTGAAAAATAATTAAGTAGTACAGTCTGTTAACCTCAAAAGTCACTTTAAATGCAAAAAAAATGTTATGGAGGAGAATGGTGGTGTGCAACACCATTGGTATGATCAGCTGATTTTCATCTAAAGATTATAATATATATCTGTAGCCTATTGTTTGACTTAGACATTCAGCGTGTGAACGTGTGTGTGAATGGGTGGATAGCAGGATCTGTAAAGCGCTTTGGTCATCAAGAGATGAGAATAAAAGCGCTATATAAGTGAATGCCATTTACCATTTAGGTGACTGTTTGACTAAATGTTGTCCATTTTGTTATTTTAAAGCATACTTGTCAAACATGAGAATTCATTACTTACCCTTTAGAAGTGCAGAAAGATGTCCTCTCTGCAGAAGCTTTTTGATGTGCAACTTGTGTTGGAGTTTGGGGCTCTTTGTGTGGTACGAGTGGTGGCTCCGCCTTTCCGGTTCTGCCACTACCTGTGAGTATAATACTATATACCTCTCGGTATATAGTATTACCGTATACTATAGTATATAGTATTACCGAGAGAACTGAGGCGAAAACGCAGCGGCTGCCGGGCTGGAGTAAGGCGGAGGACAAAAAATATAAGGTACAGACCCTCCCTTCCATCTATTGTCATGGGAAATGTACGGTCGTTACTGGGAAAGGTAGATGAGCTAGCGGCTATCTGCCGTTACGATAGCACATATCGGGAGTGCTCTCTCCTTTTGTTTTCTGAGACATGGCTAACTGAACTAGCAGCAGATGCTAACATTGAGCTGGAGGGTTTCCACATGATACGGGCAGACCGAACACCAGACAGTGGCAAAGCAAGGGGCGGTGAAGTGATAATGTATGTTAACAACAACTGGTACAGACCGGGACATATCACTGTTAAACAACGACACTGCAGCAAAGACATTGAGTTGCTAGCTGTTAGCATGCGGCCTACATATCTCCCGAGAGAACACTCACACGTGATCTGCATTGTTGTTTATGCAAATCCGACGGCGAACGCTGGGACAGCGCGTGACGTCATCCATTCAGTAACCAGCAGGCTGCAGACAGAACACCCAGATGCTCTTCTCCTCATCTCAGGCGATTTCAACCATGTTTCACTATCTCCCATTCTACCCACGTTTACCCAGTATGTCACATGCCACACTAGAGACAATAAAACACTGGACTTATTCTACGCAAACACTAAGGAGGCGTACACCTCATCACAACTCCCCCCACTCGGGAGATCGGATCACAACTTGGTTCATCTCCGGCCGGTGTACAAACCCCTAGTGCACAGACAACCTCCGGCCATGCGCACAGTGGAGTTATGGTCTGAGGAGACAATGGACACTCTAAAGGGCTGTTTTGAAGCCACCGCCTGGAAGCAGCTCTGCGATCCACATGGTGAGGACATCGATGGCCTCACTGACACCTTCACGGACTACCTCAGCTTCTGTGTGGACAAATCCGTTCCCACCAAGACCATACGGTGTAGCTCAAACAACAAACCCTGGATCAACCCTGAGATAAAAACACTTCTGAGAGAGAAGAAGAGGATCTTCAGGTCGGGGAATAGGGAGATGCTGAAGTCCGTACAGAGGGAGCTGAGGAGAAAGATCAGAGAAGGCAAGGACAGCTTCAGGAAGAAGATGGAGGACAAGCTGCAACAGAGCGACATCAGCGGGGTCTGGAGAAACCTCAAAACCATCTCTGGGCTCCAGAATACCTCCCCCCAGGCCACGGGGGGCAGGGAGTGGGCGAACAACCTGAATCTGTTTTTCAATAGGTTTGACCAACCGCCCTCCCCCCTGACTGCACAACAACCACTGCTGCCTCTAAAGACATCAAGTCCTGCTGCCCACTCCCCACTCCACCAACACCCCGCCACTCCCAACACACAGCCCCCCATCCTGACCCTGACCAGGACCCAGGTGAGGACGGAGCTGAGGAAGATCATGGCGAGGAAGGCGTCGGGACCGGACGGCATCAGCGCAAAGCTCCTCAAGTCCTGTGCAGACCAGCTGTGTGGGATTGTGACGTACATCTTCAACCTGAGCCTGAAGCTGGGGAGGGTACCACAGCTGTGGAAAACATCTTGTGTGGTACCTGTACCAAAAACTTCCCACCCCAAAGACCTGAACAGCTACAGACCGGTAGCCTTGACATCCCACTTGATGAAGACCCTGGAGAGACTGCTCCTTGCTCACCTCCGCCCCCTGGTGGAACCAGCGATGGATCCACTCCAGTTCGCCTACCAGCATGGCATTGGGGTGGAGGATGCGGTGATCTTCCTCCTTCACCGTTCTCTGTCCCACCTGGAGAAGCCCGGGAATATGGTGAGGATCATGTTCTTTGACTTCTCCAGTGCTTTCAACACCATCCAACCGAGGATCCTGAAGGACAAGCTGCTGCGCGCAGGGGTGGACCAGCACCTGTCATCATGGATCCTGGACTACCTCACGAACCGGCCTCAGTTTGTGAGAACCCGGGACTGTGTGTCCGACACGATCATCGGTAGCACGGGGGCCCCCCAGGGAACGGTGCTGGCTTCCTTCCTGTTCACTCTTTATACTGCGGACTTCTCACACAACACAACACACTGCCATCTACAGAAGTTCTCTGATGACTCTGCGATCGTTGGCCTCATCTCCAATGGAGATGAAGCTGAGTACAGAGGGCTTATCCAGGACTTTGTGGACTGGTGCCATCGGAACTACCTCCAGATCAACGCGAGGAAAACTAAGGAGCTGGTGGTGGACTGCCGCAGGCATGGGCAACCCCTCACAGCACCAGTAAATATACAGGGAACAGACATCGAGATGGTGACATCCTATAAGTACCTGGGTGTTCATCTGAACAATAAACTAGACTGGTCACACAATACTGACGCACTCTACAAGAAGGGACAGCGCAGGCTGTTCCTGCTGAGGAGACTCAGGTCTTTTGGTGTACAAGGGGCGCTGCTGAAGACATTCTATGACACGGTGGTGGCATCAGCCATCTCTTTTGGAGTGGTCTGCTGGGGCAGTGGCATTACTGCAGCCGATAGGAAGAGACTGAACAAACTGATAAAGAAAGCTAGCTCTGTCCTGGGGCAGCGCCTTGATCCGGTGGAGGAGATAGGAGAGAGAAGGACGGTGGCTAAACTGTCATCTCTGCTGGAGTCCGAGTTCAACCCTATGCAGGACATACTGAATGCACTGAGGAGCTCATTTAGCAGCAGACTATATCATCCCAGGTGCACAACCGAGAGGTTTCGCAGGTCCTTCCTACCAACGGCTGTCAGACTGTGCAACCTAAGCAGGGCTGCTCGCAGAGATAGCAAAAAGACGTAACAAACTAATAGTTTTTTGAATGTAAAAGATGCAATAGACTTACACAATGGTCCCCTCCGGCATACAACTAGGAAAATACCGGTCGCTATGGAGGGTGAGAATATGTATGGGCACATAATCATACCATGTAGGATAACTAAGTAGACGGTTGTGCTGTTTCATCCCATCTAGCAACAATGCTCTGCACTGTGTGTGTTTATACATTTACATATTTATTCCATCTAGCTACAATGCTCCGCACTGGGTGTGTTTATATTTATATATCTATATATTTATTCCATCTAGCTACAATGCTCCGCACTGTGTGTTTATATTTCTACATATTATTCCACCTAGCTACATTGCTCCGCACTGTGTGTGTTTATATATTTACATATTTATTCCACCTAGCTGCAATGCTCTGTACTGTGGGTGTTTATATATCTACATATTTATTCCATCTAGCTACAATGCTCCGCACTATGTGTTTATATATTCATATATTTATTCCATCCAGCTACAATGCTCTGCACTGTGTGTCTGTGTGTGTATATATATATTTTATAGTAATATGTACATATGTAGCCCTGTGATGGACTGGCGATCTGTCCAGGGTGTACCCTGCCTCTCGCCCAAAGATGCTGGGATAGGCTCCAGCCCCCCCGCGACCCGAAAGGATTAAGCGGTAGAAGATGGATGGATGGATGGATGTACATATGTATATTAGCTGCTCTTGCTTGCTTGCTTTTTTTCTTGCCTTCTGATTGTTGCTCTGAGTGTTGCTATCCCTGTGCTGTTGCAATCCTGGAATTTCCCCGTTGTGGGACTAATAAAGGCTTATCTTATCTTATTTTATCTTATCTTATCTTATCTTATCTTATAAGAGGGCAGCGGGCACAAGGGGCAGTCTCTTGGCCATCTCTCTGCCTGGTGAATGCGCTTGTATTGTGAGAAGTGCCTAATAATAAACATGTGTTCAGTCTTACACTTTGCCTCGTCCTTGGCTGCTATTACGGACATAACATTTGGCAGCGAGGATAAAAGCAGGTATGGATGCATATGTAACTTCTATTTAGCCATTTTTGGAGCTTCCCAGCAAGCTGCCTGTCCCTTGGTCGAGGTGGTTTGTGGCGTTCCAGATATATTTAGTGGCACGGGACCTCGGGAAGCTGGAGAAATTGAGGGCACGTGCTTTGCTGGTTCATAGCCTGGGAATGGAAGGACAGCAAATTCTGAGTACGTTAGGTGACTGTGATAGCTTTGAGGAAGTGGTGGAGCTAATGGCGTGCCATTTTCACACCCTGGAAAACATCATCGTCCGTAGGATTCAGTTTTGACAGCGCTGCCAACAGGTTGGAGAGTCGGTGCAGCGGTTCGTGGCAGACCTACTGGCCAGCGACTGCTGGTTTGGACCATTGGAGGAGGAGATGATTCGTGATCAGTTGGCAGAGCATACTATCTGCCCTGCTGTCAGGTTGAAACTGCTCACGTTCTCGGGCAAACTGACGCTTTCTATGGCTATCGATTTGGAGGCGGCGGATAAGCTATCATTGGAGCTAAGTGGGAGTACGCTACATCGCCATATTGAATCACAGTCGACGGCGCAAGCAGTGGAACTGGACAGTGACAATGGTGTGGAAGGTGAGGAGGAACACGCCAACGCTGTAAAAATGAGGTCCGCCCCAGGGACGCCCATGTGCATGGGTTGCGGGTCCACGAAGCAGCGCTATAAGGCCGCTATAAGGCCAGGGAGTGTTTGGCAAGAGGGAAGTGCTGCGGCAAGTGCGAACTCTTGCATCATTTTGCCAGGGCATGTCACAAGTTTGAGCGTGGGAGTAAGAGACATTGCCCACTCTCTCGGTTGTCCACATGGTGCCACCAAGTACCAACGGACGCTCCTACTGTATGGTGGAGCTGGATGGGGTGATGGTGCCATTGCTGATTGACATGGGAGCAGTTGGCTCCGTATTGAATTGGACGACCGTGAGGACTTTTTCCAGTATTATAGAATTGGAGATGATTCAGCGCTGCTTTGCAGTTATGGTGGATGAAGACTGGCCACGGTGGGATCTCTGAGACTGACGGCTCGGTACAAGTCGGCGGAGGTTTGTAACCTGAAGTTCATCGTGACTGCCTGTGGCGAGAATATAATGGGATGTGATTTGTTTTATGGTTTGGGCTTCACCGTTAAAAGCGGTACTGGAGAGGATTGGTCGGGATGTGGTTTGTGGGACTGGCCGGTCCCTCGAATGGAAGATGGAGCTGTGTGGGACGAAACTTTGCCTAGTAATCTGGAAAATGAGCAGGACCAATACCATCCAGGGCCATCACAGGAGGGTTCCGGTGCCAGAGCTCCAGTGGCCCTAGACGAGGGGACTGGGCAGCACGATGGGACGCCTGTGATGGTGGGTGGCGCCAAGGGGCTGGCCCCATATGTTCCCAGATTTCAGCTGGAAGGGACCGGAGAACGGGGTCACAATGGCGTGGGCGGCAGCGGAGACAAAAGCGGTTGGGGCAGGACCGGCTGGCACAGTAAAACGACGTGCCAAACACAGACACTGTCAGCTGAGTAGGGCCCCTCTGGGGGTTGCGGATGTGGTCCGGACCCCTGAGGAGGCTCAGTCAAGGAGGATTTGGGCCAAGCGTCGAATGGACGATCATCAGGGGCAGCTGCAGGTGGTGGCCACTCGGAAGGATGCCTACGTCCAGTTGTCGGATGGCTCATGGAGGCACCTGAATGAGCTGTGGCGCTCCCGGGAGATGATTGGTGGGCTTGGGCCTGAGCATGGAGCGTCCCCGGTGGTGATGAAAAGGAGGCGCACCGGGGTCAGGTCAGTCAGCGGTGATCTGGGAGGTCATTCCCCTCCTGAGGTGGTTAGCATATGTGTATATAACTCCACAATAAATGGTCAGGACACTTGCCAAAAAAATACAGGATAAGATCCCAATAGGTTCTAGGAAATATCAAAGACTGATCCGGATCCTGCAAAAAATCCGGATACTGTGATCCAGAACAGGAAATAATAGGGGATCTTTGGAATTTTCATTACTGTAAGGTAACAAATTAAGATATAAACATACAACAAACACCAAAATATAGCCAAGACACTGAGGAATCAGTAGTGTGCCAATGGATTTGCTGTATCTTCAAAAGCTATGGAGCTATAGCCAGAAGAAAACCGCCATTACCGAAAAAGTGATTTTTGTCAATAACTACTGAACTAATAAAGATATCAATGTGAATCCAGTTGCTAAAGGTATGTTTTGATGGTCAAGGAATCTGAAAATATAGATAAAATAAATGTAGGACTATTATATTTGGGGAAAATCCCAAAATAAGGGGGAACTGAGGTACTTGGCAGAGGTTTGCGCTCTCCAAGTGCTTTTCTAGTTTATTCATGTTCATGGGGATTAATTTCATGTTGTGTTTAGGTTAGGACACGGCGGTGTTTTATGTTGTATTATTTGGTGTAGAGTAGAAGCGGCAGAATAATCCACTTCGCCGTGTGGGGTGAGGTGACTGTGTTCGACCATTTGTGTTGTGTTTTGTTTTAGTGCGTGTTTCGGGTTCCAAATTTGGGTGGGTTCGAATTATGTGTGTGGTTTTGTTTTTTTTGAAAGGGGGGAAAAGTGTTGTGTTGGAATTTGGGGCTCTTGTGTGGTACGGGTGGTGGCTCTGCCTTTCCGGTTCCGCCACTACCCGTGGGTATAAGAGGGCAGCAGGCATGAGGGGCGGTCTCTTGGCCACCTCTCTGCCTGGCGGATGCACTTGTATTGTGAGAAGTGCCTAATAATAAACATGTGTTCAGTCTTACACTTTGCCTCGTCCTTGGCTCCTAATACTGACATAACACAACTGTGTGCATTGGCTCAGCTCAGCCACACTCTCTGGCATCTCTCAGTAATGTGTAGAAACACACAGGGCAAAATAAAATAATTTCCCCACAGCTTCTCCGCTAATCCGGATTTCTCTTGCTGATCTGGAGCATTTTTTTAATTTACTTTTTTTAACCCGGATGCAGTGGATCACCTTAGCCGGGCACTTCTGTGTGTAAAGCTATGTTGTGGTTTAGTTAACAGATAATGTATAAGGGATAAATATTATGAGATACTGCACTACATAACAGAAAATGTAGTCAAAGAAATACTTTTTAGAATATTATTTTAACACAGTGCTCACACAGGAGACTCCTTACAGTACAGATATAAATACAGTAATAAAACAAAATGAAAAAACCCTGCTGCTCAACTGCAATGGTAAAAAAATAATTTTATACATTCCATCAAAGTAAATTGTCAAACTAATCTAAATATACCACAAGGCAAACATATCACCTGAAAGGCTGAACTACTCATTATAATTTGATATGATAAAACAATTCTCCCACACAGCAGGTTTCTCTGCTGCACGAGAGTCTACAGTGACTCGAAAATTTGTGTACCCAAACTTAGAGTTGACATGAGATTTGAGCACACAACACGATCACGTTCAGATTGATAAATCCTGATCTGAGCGTTGAAATGATTGTATGACCACTTTTTTGTCTTATGCACATTTGATAAATGAGGGCCACTGTTTTTCAGTGTGCAGAAACAAACACACGCACACGCACGCACACACACACACACACACACACACACACACACACACGTAATACTTTAATATTACATCTGGAGAAAAGTGCAACATTTTTTTTGCACTCTTCACCCTCTGGGGCTGATTCACATTGTTGTTGTGGACAACTTTTAAGTGGCTATCTGACAGGAGGCTTACTTTAAAAGCTGTCGTGCAGCACATAATTTCTCAATAACAACAAGCCATTGTTTGAGAATCCAACCATTTTAGGCTCTTAATTCATCATAGAGTCTGGTGTCATTTTCCTGGAAAAAAAGAAAAAAGCTGCATATCCAGTCTGAAAATAAAACTTAAAACAACTGCCATTGCCCAAGCAATGTGGGCCTCTAAAGTTATGGGGGAAGTGACATTCAATCGGCCAAAGGTTGATGTACCATCAAAGTAATTTGGAAACATTGTTTTAATTTGGAAATTTTACATAGTGTTGCTTTAAGAGTATTTTTTCTATTTGTACACCAATTATAAAAAAAAAAACCCACAGTAAACACACAAATCAATTAGACTGATAGGATTATAATTTGTTTTCAGATTTTCAAATTTCAAATTTTCAACAGCTACTGTGATAGTATCAATATTGCAATTTTTCACTCCATGATAACATATGGTCAAACTCTGATATGAGAGTAAAACATGTTTAGTGCCAAAATTGTCACATCAAATAATGTTGCAATACTGTAAACAGTATTGTTACATGCTGTTTGTACACATACTGACAAAATCATAAATACTGGATGTTAGCCCTATTCATTAAACTTTTGTTATCTGTGCCACCGCATATTGCTATAGCTAATAATTTTTATCATTTTGCAAATTACTTATTGTAATTGTATTGCTCATTATTTTTTTATTTATTTTTTTTTTTAGCACAAATGTTTTCTTTTTGATCACTAGGGCTGTCATGGTGGAGGAATTTCCCTTGCGGTGACGGTGGATAGCTCAACATATATGCGTATTATTGCAAATGTTTTTAGGACCCTATGGTCTCGTAATTTAAACAGGGTTCATATCTTATTTGGCAAACGATGGAATCTGTGAGAAACTCGCTGCAGCTCCAGTCTCAACTTGTGCATGTGTGACAATTGTGCAGAGCTCCGGTCTTCCTACAGGCATGAACTGTTGATTCTGTAAAAAAACTTGATCATTTTCATAATGCTGTGGTGGTAACTCCAGTATTTCAACTATAGGGTGTGTGGACTGGTTGGAGACTGCAGCGACATTCAGCTTATTTAAACAGGACAGCCTCCATACAGGACCCTGCGTTGCTCTTGTCTTTGTGATTTTTGGATTTTTGCTACTGTCTGAAAAATCATGTTCAAACAAGCAATGCACTATGCAGTAGTTGTTTTGCTCACGGAGCTCAATTGTCAGGATCATAAACTCTCCGCTCAGAAGGAAATAACACGCTTTGTATCCTTTCAGTGCTCACTGTCACAGTTGGATTTAGCAATTCGTCCAAACGCTTCCACACCTAACTGCCTGCTGGAGTCTGTCTGGAGAGTGCCCCAAACGGTGCTGGCGGCAGAAGCACCTGGTACTGTGGAAGCTTCCACAGTACTGGGTGCAAACATGATGTTGGCAATAAAAATACACTTAATATTTAACAATTTATTTAATAAGCAATAGGGGCACATAAGTGAACAACGAAATTTAGCCACACAGACAAAAAGGTGAACAGTGCGTGTATGGGTCCCCGTAATATGTGATGGCAATGGTTTTGACAGGTGGTGAAGTTTACAGTTTTATTTTCTTATTTTAGCACAGTACACATTAAGTAAAACACATAAACTATGATCAATCACCATAACGGCTTGTGTCTCATTACGGGTCCATAAACCGATTACCGATTAGTGTTCATAGCGCGACTGTCTCTGCTAAGCACTGTAGCCTTTCTGTCAATTCCACAGGCAGGCACAGGAAGGGAAAAAAAACACAGTTAAATAAAAGCCTGCTTTTTTACTTCAGTGCATAGGATGGCATAAGGCCTCTGTACTTTGTAAAATTAACTACTAATAGGAAAACATTTATGCAAAGATCAAAAAATTAGTGGTGTTATCTCATTAATTGCCCATTAATGCTTTTCCCCTGTTAACGGTGACAAATTTTGTGATCATGGTTAACGGCAGAAAGCGCAAACAGTACTTTTTGGCCTAGTGGCTCTTCGTACCAAAGCCGCTCTGGCTACAGACGCTGTGCATGCTATGCAGACATTGCAAAGTCAAACAAGCTGGATTACAGCCATGGAAATCCCCAAAGTGCTATCATGTTTAAGTTTACACCGTTATTTGTCGGAGCTCTCATCTGGATAATTGTTACAGCCCCCTCCAAAACTTCGCCTGGATGTTGGATTGTTCTTTTTCTGTGGAAGCTGGCTAGCTGACTACTAGCTACATGCTAGGTTGTAGCTGACCTCCAGCAGCTGACAAGGACAGAAATTCACCTTTTTTCATTCTGGAGAATATTCTGGATAGTTTTTGTCATTTTGGATATGTTGAGAACTTTAATAAACCTGCAGGTGAAGACAGCAAGCATATTTGTCAACTCCCATGTTCATAACAATATAACAAACTTGAAAAATTACCGACTTAAGGTACACTGTATCTGTATGGAAAAACACGTGATTAACGTATTATTAATCGCGATTAACTCAACATTCCAAAAGATTAACCTTTTGAGTGTGAGATTTTGCATGTCCCTAGTGGCAGAGCGCGGCGCTGCACCTGTCATCTCATTCTGACATGATCGGCTCCATTGAGGATTTGTACTGATTTGTACTGATCTGCCAGTTTCAGAAGGTGGCAAACATCCGTTGGAGGATTCAATGGATGACACGTAATACACCAAAGAAGAACTCCTCATTTCCTTTTCCTGTTTTTAGCATTTTAGGCCAGAAAGCTAATGTGGCTGCTGTCCATCATCATGCACCGTCACTTAGTCGGCTTTGTACTCGGAAAATAGCCGCGGGATACAAGCGAAATTTATGTGGGATAATCATAAGACTTTTTAGATGTGATAGAGAGCATAGATGATTGACAGAATGCAAAATAACGACCACGATAGGTGAAAACGCAGTGACCATGCCAGCCAGCCAGCCCCCCTTTGTCAACAGTAAGTGAGGAATTTCTGTTTTTTTTTTTTAATATTGTACAGATTTCTTGTTCATATACTTTGGAGATAAGATGATGAGGTACCTCTGTACAAAAAACAGTATCAAAAGACTGAACCATTCTTTGTGTAAATACGTCCAAAGTCCAGTTTTGACTGAGTTATGGAATTTAAAGAGGCACCGCGACAGCGTAAATTTATTCCTATCTGAAACTTTGGATCATATTTTACATCTTTCTAATTGACAGTAAGCCATTATCTCTTACGACTTTCAAGTTATAGCCTTGGAAATCTGAGCTATTATTATTGACAAAAAATATTTACCACTCTTGACCACTAGGGCTTATATCGCAATTCGGCGACAGACATTCAAAGAGTTAATCGCGATTAAAAACTTTAATTATCCAACACCACTATAAAAAAATACATATCTTGGGGAGGCACGGGTGGGGTATTCTCCACCCAGAGAAGGCAGCTGGGATAAGGGGGAACAATGGACTGGAGGAGGAAGTGCCACCGGGGGGTCTCAAACAGGACAGTATGAACTATGCACCTCCCAGGGCGAGCAGGAGCCGCCAGAGCCACTGGAACAGAGAAGGGTGTGAACAGCGGGGCCGGCGTTATGTTATGATAATGTGCCACACAGGTCTTTGTTCCAAACAGTGTATTATGGTCAGAAGTTCGGGGTCTCAGTGCATGGAATTAAAGGTATAAAAAAGGAATGCACAGAGACCCGGGAGCTCTTTTACTGTACTGTATGTTGGAGATGGAATAAAATTCATGTGTCGTTTAGCTCGTTGCCTTGCCTGCTTCCTTTCTCCACATTGGTGACCCTAAGACGTGCCATGGAAAGCGAGCCGAGCACCCCCCTGGAGACTACCTGGAGGGAGAGCACCAGCACCGCGTGCGCTGTCTCAGCCAAGCTCCCAGACTTCCGGCTTCACAACCTGACCGCGTGTTTTTTGCAATAGAAGCCCAGTTTGCACTCCGCGGGATAACAGATACCAAGTATTACTATGTGGTCGCGTTGCTGGATGCGCGCGCCACACAACAGATGATGAGCCTGCTCCAGGAGCCACCGGCCCAAGGAAAATATGAAGCGCTCAAGAGGATGCTTCTCTAGCGCTATACCCTTTCTGACAGTGAGAGGGCAGAGAGACTTCTAACGCATTTGGAATTAGGGAACAGATCAGCAGTGGAGCTCATGGAGAGCATGTTGGTGCTGAAGGGGAAGGATGATGAATCTTTCCTGTTCACCTACTTGTTCCTCAGGAACCTACCGGCTATAGTGAGGGCGATCCTGGCCAACTCGCCGCGGCTGGTTGCTAAGGACTATCTCGCCCTGGCGCAAGAAGCGGACCTCATCATTTTGGCAACCTGAACTCTCAGCATGCAGGCAGTGGCACCGGCATCCATGAGGGACTCCAGCGAGGACGTGGAGCCGTTTGTGGTAGCCGGGACGGACACCAGGAGACAAAAGAATGGGGCGATCTGTTTTTACCATTGCCGTTTCAGCTCGAATGCCCAACACTGCCTGTCACCATGCGGATTCAAGAAGCCGGGAAGATTTGTAATTTCCGAGTTTGGGATCAATAAAGTACATCTGTCTATCTATCTAGATAGCACATTCGGAATTCAGCTGCAGCGGCAACTGAAGGTGACAGGAATAGACTGTTTTATGTCACGGACACACGTTCGGTGAGACGGTTTTTGGTGGACTCCAGCTCCCAATAGAACCTCATCCTGCCGGTCAATACAGACAGGGTGGCAGGAGGCAGCGGTCCCGAGCTCACAGCCGCCAATGGATCCACCATCAGGACATTTGGTGAGTGGACACTGACGATATGCTTACACGGACACAACTTTCAGTGGGACTTTGTGGTAGCTGCATATTCCACCCCCATTTTAGGTGCAGATTTTTTATGTGCTTAGATTTTTTATGTGCTAGTCGATGTTGCCAATAGGAGATTAGTGGATGCTGTCTCTTTTACCTCACTGCCCTGTACAGCTCGGGGAACTGGGTCGACAACACTGGCTAACGTTATAGCTCCAGGGGGTAAGTACCAACATTTGCTCACACAGTTCCCAGCACTCACGGCCCTGACTTTTTCAGCTACAATAGCAAAACATGGGGCCAAATACTTCATAACGAGAAAAGGCCCGCCGGTGTTCGCGCGACCTCGCCGCTTGGATGCAGCTAAACTGGCCAGCACGCGAGAGGAGTTCGCCAACTTGGAGCAGTTGGGCATAGTTGGGCGCTCCAACAGCCCGTGGGCATCCCTGCTACACATGGTGCTTAAAGCCGATGGGTCGTGGCGACCGTGTGGCGATTTCTGGCGCTTGAATAATGCCATGAAACACGATTGTTATCCCATTCCGCACATCCAGGAAAAGGATTTTTCTGTGCACCTGGCCGGGATGCGTGTTTTTTCGAAAGTGGATCTGGTCCGTGGATACCATCAGGTCCTGGTGTGTGCAGAAGATGTTCTGAAAACAGCGGTAATAACTCCTTTCGGCCTTTTCGAGTTTTTACGAATGCCGTTCAGATTAAAAGGTGCGGCGCAGACTTTCCAGAGGATGATGGACACAGTGCTTCGCGACTTGTCTTTCGTTTTTATCTACTTAGACAACATTCTGGTAGCTAGCGCATCCGAAGAGGAGCACATCGCCCATCTCAAGACGGTTTTCCAGAAGTTGGAAGCGCATGGGCTTATAGTTAACCTGGCGAAGTGCCAGTTCAGTGTGCCTGTGATTGACTTTTTGGGCCACTGCATTTCTCCGGAGGGCACGATTCCGCTACCGGATAAGGTGCGCGCCTTGTCGGACTTTCCGCATCCACAGACCGTGAGGGCCCTGCAGGAGTTTTTGGGGATGGTCAGTTTTTATAACTGTTTCCTTCCCCGACCAGCCCAGCTGATGCAGCTGTTGTATGCTGTGCTGAAAAAAAAAGAAGCCTGTGGAAAACGTCGACTGGACTCCCGAGCAAGTCCAGGCTTTCACAAACACCAAAACAGCACTTGCAGATGCCGCGTTGTAAGGGGGAACAATGGACCGGAGGAGGAAGTGTCACCGGGGGTCTCAAATGGAACAGTATGGGCTGCGCATCCCCCAGGGGCAGGAGGAACCACTGGAGCCGCTGGAACAGGGTGTGAGCCGCGGGGCCGCCGTTATGTTATGATAATTTGCCACACAGGTCTTTGTTCCAAACAGTGTATTATGGTCGGCAGTTCTGGGTCTCAATGCATGGAATTAAAGGTATAAAAGAGGAATGCACAGAGACCCGGGAGCTCTTTTACTGTACTGTATGTTGAAGATGGAATAAAGTTCATGTGTTGTCCAGCTTGTTGCCTCGCCTGCTTCCTTTCTCCACAATTTCAGAATTATTGATCAAGTAATTAACCTGAAATAATAAACCTTTCAGGGGGTTATACACCGCGGTTGTTGCGGTTGCTCGTTATCCTTCATGGTGGGCTTGTCCATAGTGTGGTACTACATAATTGCAGTTATCGCGACAGCCCTATTGATCACTGGAATGACAATGAAAAAGTAACACCAATGTGAGTATGTTGACTATGCTGTGTATTTCTAAGTTACATTTTATGTGTGAAAACAGCATTTTTTTTCTGTCAGTGGATATTTTACAGCTCTCTAACTGCAACTATGGGCATTGTATTTCATGCTCCCCCCTTTTCTTTCTTTCTGTGTCATTGTTTGGGGGGGAGCTAGGGAGCAGGAGGAGGTTCAGGCCTGTGAGGGGACAAGGTCCAGGCTAATGGCAGGAAGTCTTTAAAGTTTGCAGCCACCGCATTTCATCTAAGCACAAAGGGGGCCCCCTGGCCACAGACCCCTGCTTTGATCCTCTTTCTCTCTCCCAGTCTGCCTCTCTGTTGTCGTCTCCCACCATAGCACGGGGCAGAGTTGCTGCTTAATTAACAGATTTCTTATAGCTCGTGTCCAGTAAAGGCATGTATTGTACAGCCGCGGACACATGTACAAAGAATGATTATGTCAACATGGACACACACACACACACACACACACACACACGCACACAAGGACAAAATGTGTGTGCACTCACAATGGCTTACAGACACCGACACACATCATGCCCTCGCTGTTTGACTCACTCTAACCAATTTTACTTATCTTCATCCTCTTCTGGTACAAATTGTCTAGCTGGCAATTTAGTCAATGTGATACCAATCTGCTCAATTAGATATGTGCTGCAAGTTGATTTTATTTGATTTCATGTCATGCTGCTGTCAGGTTAAGTGAATTTTTTTAAATTCTGTTTTGGAATTCCTTTGCTAAGGATTTGTGTGTGTATCGGAGCAGGGTTTTTTGTTTGTTTTTTCAACGTGGAAATAATTTCTTCTTATTTTATTTAGCAGCACCTCAGCTGGAGATGTTAAAAGCCAAATGATGGTAACTGTTTTACTAAATTTGTTCACAACACAGATGTCGTGCCTACTGTACTCATTCAACCAAAGGACGAATTAGTGGAACTGCTTTTTCACTTTTGACATAACACATATTGGGTGTCCTTAAATAGTCTGAAATTTGTTTATCCAAAATTAAGTCAAGTCTTAATTATCCAGAAAGTTATCCAGTCTTCGAAATGTCTTAAAAATATCAGAGATATAACAGGCATGATAGCTATACTTTTTTGTGAAGCAAAATACTTGTGTTCAATTTTATGAAACTGTAGATACCGTTTTTGTATTTTACCATCACAGAAAGTGAAATGATCAGAATGAATGGCAGTAACTTCTTGTAAAATACAACTTTTTTCTCGATTTTAAGTTTGAAATCTTCAGATTGACAGTCCCATATCCCTGTGAGTTTTAAACATTGTCTTCTCCATTCAGTGGTGGTCTAATGGTTAGGGATGTGGACTGGTGAGCGGAAGGTGGTCGGTTCAGTCCCTGGACCAGCAGGATCAGATCTGGGTGGGACAAATAACATAACAGTGTTTCCCCACCCTCCTTAACCCCACTGTGGTGCCGTTGAGCAAGGCCCTTAACCCCAACTGCTCCAGTGGAGCTGCTCAGTGGCCACAAGTCAGTCTGTGATTGTACTGGGCAGCTTCCAGGTGTGAAAGTGTGAGTGTGAACAGGGTGTCCTTGAGAAAGAGAGGTTGCCTTTCAATGGAACTCCCCTGTATAAATAAAGGTTAAATAGAAAATAAATAAACTTTGGCCACTGCACCCACTGAACCTCAGTGTCTAGAGTTGGCCACAGAGGCCGCACCAGCCAAGGCTCAGTGAGAACTGGTCCTCCTGCCTTTGCGCCTGTTCTGAACGTTACAGTCTGTGGTAAACTGTGAAACACACTATTAATTCATTCTTTCCCCTAAAAATAAATAAATTAATGTGTATTATATATGCAAAACTCCTCCTGTAAGTTTGTGATTAAAATGAAAATGTGAATGGAATAAAAAAGTTACTCATTGTCTCATCATGTAAAAATTAAAATGATTGGTAACAATGCTTTGATAAGATTATAGCTTTTACAACTCTGGCCATTAAATTAATGGAAAATGCCAGCGCAGGCTTTGAGGATTTTCCTCATGTGCTCATCAGTACATATGCACTCACAATTTTAAAATGCACCACTTAAATAACGATTGATGATTGTCACAATCATGATTGTCACAACTCGTTTAAATGAGTCTCCTCCTTGCAGGATAAAATGCAGCACACAGTCCACAGGTATTTAGATGGCGTGACGCAAAGTGTGAAAAGCACACCTCGCTGACATAAATGGCTTGAACAAAATCAATAGCAAAAGGAAAGCATGATGCAAATGCACACTTCTTTTTGTCGTAATAGAGCCTTCTAACACTGATCTCTACCATTCAGTACTTTTATACAGCCAGAAAATAAAATAGATATGTTTGTAGTATAAAAACAGGCAACAGCTGAAGTGCCATATTTTTAATGTGACCTTGTGGAGAAAGGATGCAGGCGAGGCAACGAGCTGAATGACACAAGAACTTTATTCTTTCTTCAACAAACAGTATAGCAAAAGAGAATCCCGGGTCTCTGTGCATCCCTCTTTTATATCTTTATTCCCATGCATCGAGACCCAGAACCTCCAACCATAACACATTGTTGCATGAACAAAGGAATATGTAGCACATTAACATAACATAACGCCGCCACCACTACAACACCCTCCTTCTCTTCAGTGACACCAGCAGCTCTCACTCTCCCCGGGGGTGCATAGACCCAACAGTCCAGTCTGATACCCCCGGTGACACCTCCTCCTTCGGTCCATTGTCTTCTCATTCCCCCTACCTTCTCTGGGTGGAGAAAACTCCCACCCCGTGCCCCCACACAGCACCCCCCCCGAACACCCAGAAGGGGCACTAACCCCCCCCCCCCCCCCCCATCCTTTGGGCTTGAGCCGGTGCCCATAGCGGCTGTAGCTGGGGGTTGCCGATCTAGTCGAACCACCCTGCTGGTGAGATGTACCGAAGGGCACTTCAGTCTGGAGGAAAAGGGGGGGGGGGACACATTAGCTTCACGAGCGCAGGTCCCTACTGAGGGATCACCACCTTGTGGAGCCACCAACGGTGGGCGTCTGCGCTGGGGAGCTTGGGCCAACACCACCTGCTCGTCTGGCAACACAAAAGCGGGCTTCAGCCTGTTGATGCAGTCGGTCTCCCTACGCACCCCCCCCCAAGACTAACACGAAATGCTTCGCCTCATGTTCCAACACCCTGATCCATTGCATGGTGGCCACAGCAGGGTCTGGTGTGCATCATGCCTGACAAAAACAAAACTGATGTTCTGTAAGCTTTTTGGGACGAACATGCTGGGAAAACAGTGGTGGGCCGGGGCCGGTATGCTCACAGCCTCCGTACTGTGTAAAAACTTTGTGGCCGGATCAGCCTCGGGCGCATGGTTTTCCGGTAAAAACTCCTCGGGGATCTGCAGCGGCTGAGAAAAAACAAGTTCTGCCAGGGAGGCTGCCAAATCCTCCTTAGGTGCAGAGCTCAACCCTAAAAGAACCCAGGGCAGGCAGTCGACCCAACTCGTGTCTATGAGCGAAGCTCTGAGTGCTGCTTTGAGCGACCTATGAAAACGCTCGCATAACCCATTAGCCTGGGAGTTGTACGCGGTAGTGCGGGGAATTTTGACCCCCAGGCTCTTGGCCATCATGGACCAGAGTTCTGAAACCAATTGTGGACCCCTGTCAGATGTAATGTCCGATTGAGATCTGAACCGTGCAACCCAAGCCGACAAAAAAGCACGTGCCACTTCTGTGGACGTGGTAGAAACCAGTGGGACCACTTCAGGCCAGCGCGTGGTGTGGTCCACGACTGTCAAAAGGTGCGTGAAACCTTGTGACGGTGGGAGGGGTCCCACCAAATCCACGTGGACGTGGTCAAACCTCCTGGCCGGGATTTGGAACGGCTTGAGGGGAGCTCTGGTGTGCTTGTGCACTTTGGCCCGCTGGCATGCAACGCAAGCTGCAGTCCACTCCTTCACGTCCTTGCGCAAGTGCGGCCAGATGGAATTTCGCCCCCACTAGCTTCACTGAAGCACGCACTCTCGGATGCAAAAGGGTGTGGACCAACTCGAAAACGCAACGGCGCCATGAGCTTGGAATCACCGGGTGCGGGCGGCCGGTGGAGACGTCGCAGAGCAAGGGAGGGCACCCTTCTTGCACCACCCTGCTCTCCAGCCTTAACCCTGTTGGCGAAGACTGGAGCGTGCAAATGTCTGCGTCCCCGGCTTGCTCTGCAGCCATGGCAGGGAAATCTATTCCCACATAGACTGGGGCGATTAACGAGCGCGACAGGCAGTCGGCCACGACGTTGAGTTTACCGGCAACGTGTTGAATGTCGGTAGTAAACTCCGAAATTGCAGCCAACTGCTGTTGCTGCCGGGCTGACCATGGTTCGGAAACCTTGGACACGACATACGTCAGCAACTTATGGTCTACGAACGTGGTGAACTTGCACCCCTCCAGCCAGAACTGGAAATGGTGCATCGCCAGGTGGAGAGCTAGCAATTCTCTATCGAATGTGCTGTATTTGCGTTTGTTGTCGCGCAAAGTCCTGCTGAGAAATGCGAGCAGCTGCCACGAACCTGAGATGCACTGCTCCACCACTGCCCCTATGGCAACATCAGACGCATCCGTAGTGAGCGCTATCCGTGCAGATGGATCCGGATGAGCTAGCAACGCGGCATCCGCCAGTGCTGTTTTGGCGTTTGTAAAAGCTTAGTCTCGCTTGGGAGTCCAGTCAATGTTTTCCCCAGGCTTCTTTTTTTTAAGCACATCGTACAACGGCTGCATCAGCTGGGCTGCCCGGGACAGGAAACGGTTGTAAAAATTAACCAGTCCCAAAAACTTCTGTAGTGCTCTCTCGGTCTGCGGACACGGAAAATCCGACACCGTGCACACCTTGCCTGGTAACGGGATTGTGCCCTCCAGCAAAATGCGGTGGCCCAAAAAGTCAATCACTGGCACACCGAACTGGCACTTCACCGGGTTAACTATAAGCCCGTGCACTTCCAACCTTTGGAAGACTGTCTTAAGGTGGACGATGTGCTCAAACATGCTGGCTACTAGAATGTCATCTAAGTAGACAAACATGAAGGACAAGTCGCAGAAGCCCTGCATCCATCATCCTCTGGAAGGTCTGCGCCGCGCCTTTTAATCTGAATGGCATGTGTTAAAACTCGAAAGGGCCAAAAGGAGTTATTACCGCTGTTTTTGGGATGTCTTCCGCTTGCGCCGGGACCTGGTGCTAACGGCGGACCAGATCCACTTTGGAAAAAACATGCGCCCTGGCCAGGTGCATGGAAAAATCCTGGATGTGTGGAATAGGATAGCAATCGTGTTCCGTAGCGTTGTTCAAGCGCAGGAAATCGCCGTGTGGTCGCTGCAACCTGTCGGATTTAGGCACCATGTGTAGCGGGGATGCCCAATGGCTGTTGGAGCACTTGACGATGCCCAACCGTTCTAAGTTGGCGAACTCCTCGCGTGCGCTGGCCAGTTTAGCTGCATTCAGGCGCCGAGGTCGTGCGAATACCGGTGGGCCTTTAGTAGTTATGAAGTGTTCGACCCCGTGTTTTGTTATCATAGCCGAAAACGTCGGGACCGTGAGTGCTGGGAACTGTGCGAGTAACTGTTGGTACTTACCCCCTGGAGCTATAACGTTAGCCAGTGTTGTCGACCCAGCTCCCTGAGCTCTACAGGGCAGAGAGGCAAAAGAGACAGCATCCACTAATCTCCTGTTAGCAACATCAACTAATAACCCATAAGCACATAAAAAAATCTGCGCCTAAAATGGGGTGGAACATGCAGCTACCACAAAGTTCTACTTAAAGTTGTGTCCGTGTAAGCATATCGTCAGTGTCCGCTCACCAAATGTCCTGATGGTGGATCCGTTGGTGAACGTGAGCTCGGGACTGCTGCCCCCTGCCACTCTGTCTGCGTTGACCAGCAGGATGAAGCGCTTCTGGGAGCCGGAGTCCACCAAAAAACATCTCCCCGAACGTGTGTCCGTGACATACAGCAGCTTGTTTCTATTGCCAGCGGTCACAGCTGCTACTGACTGCTGGCCATGCCTTTTCCTGACTTCTTTAATTGGCATGGCGGCACGCATCGCTGGGCGTTTGAGCCAAAACGGTGATGACGCCCGGTTCCTGTGTCTCCTGGCATCTGCTCCGGCTACCACTAATGGCTCCTCGACCTTGCTGGAATCCCTCCTGGATGCCGGTGCCGCTGCATTCACGCTGAGCATTTTGGGCCCCGAAATGATGCGATCTGCTTCCTGCGCCAGTACACGGTAGTCCTTCGTCACCAACAATGGCAAGTTGGCCAGGATCGCCCTCACTGCAGCCGGTAGGTTCCTGAGGAACAGGTGGGCAAACAAGAATGACTCATCGTTTCTACCCATCAGTGCCAACATGCTATCTGTTAGCTCTACGGCTGATCTGTCCCCCAACTCTGAACGTATTAGAAGTCTCTCCGCCCTTTCACTGTCCGAAAGGATATAGCGCTGGAGAAGCATCCTCTTGAGCGCCTCGTATTTCCCCCGGGCCGGCGTCTCCTGGAGCAGGGTTGTCACCTGTTATGTGGTGCGTACGTCCAGCACAGCGACCATGTAGTAGTACTTTGTGTCATCCGTTGTGTCATCCGTTGTTATCCCATGGAGTGCGAACTGGGCTTCAATGTGCAAAAACCACGCGGTCGGGTTATGAAGCCAGAAGTCCAGGAGCTTGACTGAAACAGCGCACGAGGCATTGTTGCTCTCCCTCCAGGTCATCTCCAGGGCGGTGCTTGTCTCATTCTCCATGGCATGTCTTGGGGTCACCAGTGTCAAGAACGGATGCAGGCAAGGCAACGAGCTGAACGACACAAGAAGTTTATTCTTTCCCCAACAAACAGTATAGCAAAAGAGAATCCCGGGTCTCTGTGCATCCCTCTTGTATATCTTTATTCCCATGCATCGAGACCCAGAACTTCCAACCATAACACATTGTTGCATGAACAAAGGAATGTGTGGCACATTAACATAACATAACGCCAGTGCCACTCCAACACCCTCCTTCTCTTAAGTGGCACTGGCAGTTCTCACTCTCCCCGGAGGGTGCATAGACCCAACAGTCCAGTCTGATACCCCCCGGTGACACCTCCTCCTTCGGTTTACACATCTAGAACTTTTTTGGGGAGACTGTAAGTTTTCTGTTTTCTCTGCTGAAGGCTTCTTTCTGCATTTTCCAGAATTCTGTTATTCCTTCCTCTACACTAGTGATTCTATATTGTCTCTATAAAATTAAGGTTAGAACTCTATGAAGGGCAGTCCATGGCTGTCGGTGTTTTTCTCTAAAGGAAATAAAACTCCATTCCTGGTGAAACCCCTGAGGACTGTAGATCAACTTGGCTTCATCCTGGTGAAGCTGTCAGATGCTGAATCTTAACTCTTTGCATTACAGCTGTGATATGGTCACCAGAGCAGATTGGTTCCACTCTATTCAATGCTTGTGTTTCCATCAGATGTGATGCATTGCATAACAGATCTGGCTCACAGCAACAGATTGCTAAAAATTTGCAACAACTCTTTTTTTGATAGATGCCAAATGTGTACCATAATATTAAAATTTTGTAAATATTTAAAAGTCAAATTGTTGATACCCTCAAACTACCTGGTGAACAAATTTCAGTTGGTGATTGAGTCAGTACATCTAATAATTGAACTGTTTTCACACCTAAAATTTGGGAGTGAGTTTTAAGTTCTGATGAACTCACCAGCAAGATGCCAATCACCCACATTTTTTCATCTCTTATACTTTTATAAGCATCATGTGACACCTGAAGTGGCTGCTCTTACACAACACTCCCCCAGTTATTTTGTCTGCATCCTGTGATTTTATTATTGATCATTTAAACAGTAAATTAAGATCTACCCTTGATAGAGTTGCCCCAATAATGTCAAGGACAGTTAGGAATAAACCAAAGCCTCCATGGAGATCATGATCTGAGCACGGGGGGGGGTGGGGTGGGGGGGGGGGGGGTTGGGGTCCACCGTGCTTTGTCTCTTTGCCTTTTTATCTTTCCTTATTTGTATAATATTGTATTTTGGAGTTATTCGCCTGTGATGTTATTTCTAGTTTGTTTTCACAATTGTTTCTTTGTATGATTTATTTTCCTGTTTACGTTCAGTGTAGTTTTGTTTACATATTTGGGTTTAGTTGTCTTTATTTGATTCCACTTTAATTTTGCCAGTGTCTTCTCTTTCTTTCTCTCTCAGGAGCTGCATTTATCAGGGGCACTCCCTGGTGGTAGGCGGTGCTCCTGTCAAGCTGTCAGCTCCGCCCCCTCTCCTCGTGACTCACAGTTGATTGTCATTTTCTCCCCAGCCCGCTCATGTCATTCACACCGGGTATTATATGTGTTTGATTGTTTCTAGCCCTATTTAAGGGCTGTTATTTTCATTTCTCGTTGCTAGAGTCTCAGTTATCGTCTCCACCAGAATCCTGGCCCTGTTCTGGTGTGCTGTAAGTCTGCTTGTATTTCAGTTTGGATTTTCTGTTTTTGCACTGTTTGGGATTTTGTGTTCTGGTTAATAAATATCACAAACTGCAGTCCAGCATGTGGTTCTCTCCTCTTTCCCCTGAAGGGCAATTCATGACAGAAATAACCAAATCAAACAACTGAAAAGAGAGTACAGGATGGCTGAGAGGAAATGGAGGAAAAACAAATTAACTTTCAATTACCAAATACTACAGAGTAAATTAAAAATATACAATAATGCAGTCAAAAAATCGAGAACAGAGTATTTTGCCAAAGTAATCTCAACTCATAACAATAACCCTAAAGTCCTTTTTGTAACATTGATCACTTAATCAACCCAGATTTTAATAAACACACAAACCTGCCATCCAACTCTTTATGTGAGAGTTTTGCAGACCACTTCAGGTGCAAGGTTGATTCTATTAGATCCAACATTTTATCTGACCAGAAGACCGCTTTTAATGGAATCTTAGACTCACTTTTAGCTATGGAAACTGGACTGTTTGGCCCTGGTTGATGCTAAGATGCTTGGTAGAATTTTTTCCCAGGTAAACTTGACCTCCTGCCTTTTAGATTCCCACATCATTTTTTTTTAAAACATTTTATGGATTCTTCAAACACAAGATTTTAAATATTGTAAATTGCTCTCTTCAGACTGGTGTTTTCCCCACTGCCTTTAAAATGGCTGTGGTGAAGCCCCTTTTGAAAAAGAGTAATTTAGATTCTGATATTCTCAGTAACTCTCGACCTGTATCCAACTTACCAATTTTAAGTAAAGTTTTAGAAAAAATAGTTTTTCTCCGGTTAAACAATTTTCTTATTGACCTCATTTTTTTTACAAAATTCAGTCTGGTTTTAGGACAAACCTCTATGTAAAGCACTTTGTGCATCATCCAGTGTTTGAAAAGTGCTATATAAATAAAGTTTGATTGATTGAGTTAATCATGAATTACCTCAGCTGTTTTGGCTTCCAGTTACCAGCAAGCATTTACGCACATCACTGCTGATTATAGGTGGAGCCAATTAAGGCTGCGTGATATTGACTTGTGGTATGTGATATTGCTGTTGAATGTTGCTCTAATGATCTGGCTCGCAATATAAACTAATACTTAAACCTGCAGTGTGTGTTATACAGTACATTCTGCTAGCTTTCAACATGCAACCAATTCACATTTTGTCAGTCATCAAGCTCTTTTAATATGCCACCTAAAGCCGATTGTGGAATTAACCAGTGCATACCTCCACCGGGTTCTCTTCCACCTGCTCCCTCCTCTCACTACAGATCAAAATGTCGTTTACAAACCTCATAGTCTACAGAGTCTCCTGCCTGACCTCATCTGTCAGCCTGTCCATCACCATGGCAAACAAGAAGGGGCTCTGAGCTGATCCCTGATGTAATCCCACCCCCACCTTGAATCCATCTGTCACTCCTACAGCACACCTCACCACTGTCTTGCTGTCCTCAGACATGCCCAGGACCACCCTCACATACTTTTCTGCCGCTCCTGACTTTCTCATACAGTACCACACTTCCTCTCTTGGCACCCTATCGTATGCTTTCTCTAGATCCACAAAGACATAGTGCAACTCCTTCTGACCTTGTCTATACTTCTCCATCAGCAAACATTGCATCTGTAGTACTCTTTCTGGGCTTGAAACCGTACTGCTGCTCACTGATTGTCACCTGTCCTCTTAACCTGGCTTCAACAACTCATTCCCATAGCTTCATAGAGTGACTGATCAACTTTATGCCTCTAGTTACTACAGCTCTGAGCATCACCTTTGTTCTTGAAAATTGGTACTAAAACACTTCTTTGCTGCTCACCTCGCAAGACTCCATTGCTGAAGAAAAAGCATGCTGAAGCTCATTTAAAGTTTGATGCACAACATTTGGGCAAGCCAGTAAAATACTGGGAGAATATAGTCTGGTCAGATGAGACCAAAATTGAACTTTTTGGATGTCACAATACACAGCATGTTTGGAGGAGAAATGAATGGCACTGCACATCAACCCAAAAACACCATACCAACACTGAAGTTTAGAGGTGGGAACATCCTGGTGTTGGGGTGTTTTTCAGCACATGGTACAGGCAGACTTCACATAATTGAAGGAAAGATGAATGGACAAATGTACAGAGACATCCTTGATAAGAACCTGTTACCATCTGCCAAGATGTTGAAGATGAAATAAGGGTGGACATTTCAGCAAGACAATGATCCCAAACACACAGCCAAGGAAACTCTCAGCTGGCTCCAGAGAAGGAAAATAAAGCTGCTAGAATGGCCCAGTCAGTCACGTGACCTGAATCCAATTGAAAATCTATGGAATGAACTGAAGATCAGAGTTCATAGAAGACACCCACCTTCAAGATTTGAAGACTGTGTGGAAGAATGGGCTAAAATCACTCCTGCGCAATGTCTGCACCTAGTTTCTCCATACAGGAGGCACCTGGAAGCTGCTTTTCTACTAAATATTGAATGAATTTCACCAAGCATGTCCAATACTTATCCCCCGTGTCATTCCACTTTATTAAATATAACTTGTTTTGTGAAGACAGTTGCCTTGATTTCTTTGAATGTATGGATTACTTGGGTTGTAACTGATACCTGGTGAAAATAGGTCAATGGCAACATCAGAAATATGTTTCATGAGTAAAATGTTGACGTGTTCAATACTTATTTGTGTGTGTTTATATAGCTACATATTATTCCATCTAGCTACAGTGCTCCGCACTGTGTGTGTTTATATATTTATATACCTATCCCATCTAGCTACACACTGTGTCTGTATATATATATATATATATATATATATTTATATGTACATATGTATACTCGCTGCTCTTGTTTTTTCTCTTGCCTTCTGATTGTTGCTCTGAGTGTTGCTATCCCTGTGCTATTGCAATCCTGGAATTTCCCCATTGTGGGACTAATAAAGGCTTATCTTATCTTATCTTATTTTCCCTCGCTGTACCTTTCTACCAGTTCCCCCCAAAACTTTAGCTGTGCTTTCCCTGTCTTCTGGTAATTCTTTCCTACCACCCAGAACCTGTATCAACTCCTTCCTGAACTTTGTGCGACCTTCTTCCTTCTGTAACTTACTTCCATTTAATCTTTGGCTGTGCCTTCATTCTCTTCTTCTTCTTGCTTTCCAAAGTCATTCTACAGACTACTATCTGATGCTGTCGAGCTACATTCTCCACTGCCACAACCTTGCAGTCTCCTGTCTTTTTCAAAGTTCTCCTTCTGTATAAGATATAGTCCACCTGTGTGAACCTTCCTCCACTCTTGTAAGTCACCCTGTGTTCCTCTCTCTTCTTCAAGATTCAAAGATTTTATTTGTCATTACTACTATACTTACAGGACATACAGGAGAATTCAAATGCCATTTGTCTGTCTTCAGTGGTTTGTGCAATATAAAAAAAGGAATAAGTCTGGAAAAACAACAGCAGTCTATGTACAGTAATGCTACCCATAGTGCATATTACAGGAAAAGATAAAACCCAGACATCCCATAGTGCAAATAAAGAAATAAGATAAAACCCAGCAATCCTATATCCAGAAAAGGTAGAGCAGTTATACTCATAGTTGCAAGTTTGATGCAGTAGTGTAGGTGCAGACACTGACAGATTGGACTGCACATGATCAATATTTCAATAACAGACAGACAGTGGCAGGTATAGCATTTGTGCAAATGGTTGCAGAAAGGTGCAGAGACATACAGCAGCAGATGCATTACTGTTGGTGTGCCAAGTCTTTCTGTGCCAACAGCTGAGGTTGCTATTGTGCGGGTGAGTGTGTTAAGGTCCAGGGGGAGGGTGGGGGTGGGGGTGGACAGAGTTCAAGGTCCCGATGGCCTGGTGAACAAAGCTGTTGCTAGTCTTGTGGAGCGGGCCCAGAGGCTCCAGTACCTTTTCCCCAAGGGCAGGGGGCTGAAGAAGAAGTGTGAGGGGTGGGAGGTGTCACCTGCAATGTTGATGGCTCTGCAGCTTCCATACCACGCCATGATGTAGCTGGTGAGGAAGCTCTCAATGGTGCCCCGGTAGAATGAGCTCATGATGGGGGATGGGACTTCTGCTGTCCTCAGTTTGCGGAGGAAGTGGAGGCGAGTTTGAGCCTTCTTGGCCAATGATGTAGTATTGTTGGACATGGAGAGGTCCTCAGAGATGTGCACCCCCAGGAGCTTGGTGCTGCTCACCCTCTCCAGAGCTGCACCATCAATGATCAGAGGGGGATGCTGTGTGTGTCCTCTCCTGAAGTTGACCACATTCTCCATGGTTTTTCCCACATTCAGGAAGAGATTGTCTTTACACCACTGGACCAGTTGGCTCACCTTATTTCTGTAGTTGGCCTCCTTGTTGTTTGTGATGAGGCTCACCACCATCGTGTCATCCACAAATTTGACGATGTTGTTGGTGTTGTAGGCTGGTACACAGTCATGAGTAAGCAGGGTGAAGAGCAGCAGGCTGAGCACGCACCCTTGTGGTGCCCCTATGCTCAGTGTGATGGTCTTGGAGGTGTTGCTGCGAACCTGCACGTTCTGTGGCCTCCCTGTGAAAAAGTCCAGCACCCAGTTACAGAGACAGGTTTTGAGTCCCAAGTGTCTGAGTTTTTGTATTAGGTGCTGGGGGATGCTTGTGTTGAATGCTGAACTGAAGTCCAAGAACAGCATTCGCACGTAGGAGTTCTTTGAATTCAGGTGGGTGAGGGCTGGATGGAGAGCAGCAGAGATGATGTCTTCTGTTGATCTGTTTGACCTGTATGCAAACTGAGATGGGTCGTGGGAGGGAGGGAGGATGGACTTGATGTTCTGCATGACCAGTATGTGTTGTGTATGTGTTCACCACAGCCATTTCCATCCTTTTACCAAAATCCTCAACTGTCCTTCCATATTTCTCTCCTTGTGGCCATATCTACCCATCATCTCTGTTCCTTTCACCTACATGTCCATTGAAGTCCGCTCCAGTCACCACTCTCTCCCCCCTGGGAATACTCTGTACCATTTCATTTACCTTACTCCAGAATTCCTCTCTCTCTTTGGTTACCGGGGCCCCACCCTGGAGCCAGGCCTGGGGGAGGGGCCTGGGGGAGGGCTGGGTTTCTGCCCATGGGACACAGCCGAGCTCAACCCGAAGGAGTTACATGGGTCTGCCCTCCAGTGGGCTCACCACCTACAGGAGGGATCATGGGGGTCTGGTGCAATGTGGATCAGGTGGCAGTCAAAGGTGGAGACCTTGGCGGTCTGATCCAAAGCTTCCTAAACTGGCTTTTGGGATGTGGAATGTCAGCTCTCTGGTGGGGAAGGAGCCTGATCTGGTGCATGAGGTTGAGAGATACCGGCTAGATATAGTCAGCCTCACCTCAACACACAGCTCTGGTTCCGGAACCAGTCTTGTGGAGAAGGGCTGGAGTGTGGTATACTTTGGAGTTGCACCAGGCGAGAGGCGACAAACAGAGGTGGGTATTCTTGTATCCCCCCACCTTGCTGTCTCTATATTGGAGTTTTCCCCGGTGGACGAAAGGGTTGTTTTCCTGCGCCTTCGGGTTGGGAAACGGGTCCTGACCATCATTTGTGCCGATGCACCAAATGATGGTTCAGAGTACCCATCCTTTTAAGAGTCTCTGACTTGGGTGCTGGAGAGTGCTTCTCTTGGAGACTCCATTGTCCTACTGGGGGACTTCAGTGCGCACGTGGGCAAGGACCGTGAAACCTGGAAGGGGGTGATTGGGAGGCACGGCCTGCCCAACCTGAACCTGAGTGGTGTTCAGTTATTGGACTTCTGTGCTAACCACAGTTTGTCCATAGCGAACACCATGTTCAATCATAAGGGTGTCCATATGTGCACCTGGCACCAGGACACCCTAGGTCGCAGGTCGATGATCGATTTTGTTATCGTGTCATCAGACCTGCGACCATATGTCTTGGACACTTGGATAAAGAGAGGCGCAGAACTGTCAACTGATCACCACCTGGTGGTGAGTTGGATCCTATGGCAGGGGAGGAAGCCATTCAGACCTGGTAGACCCAAACGTATAGTGAGGGTGTGCTGGGAACGTCTGGCTGAGACCCCTGTCCGGGAGGTCTTCAGCTCCCACCTCTGGAAGAACTTCAACCACATTCCGAGGGAGTGTAGAGACATGGAGTATGAATGGACCATGTTCTCCACCTCCATTGTTGACGCGGCGGCCCAGAGCTACGACCGCAAGGTCTTTGGAGCATCTTGTGGTGGCAACCCCCGAACCAAGTGTTGGACACCAGTGGTGAGGGGGGCCATTAAGCTGAAGAAGGAGTCCTATCAAGCTTGGTTGGCTTGTGGGACTCCCGAAGCAGCTGAGGTGTACCGGCAAGCCAAGTGGAGTGCAGCCCGGGTGGTTGCTGAAGCAAAGACTCGGGTATGGGAGGAGTTCGGTGAGGCCATGGAACAAGACTTTCGGTTGGCCTTGAAGAGATTCTGGCAAACTGTCCGGCGGCTCAGGAGGGGAAAGCAGCTCCCTGTCTACACTGTGTATGGTGTGGATGGGGCACTGCTGACTTCGATTGGGGACATCATTGGGCGGTGGAAGGAATACTTCTAGGATCTCCTCAATCCCACTGATGCACCTTCCACAGAGGAAGCATGGCTTGTGGACAAGGGGGACGACTCACCTATCACAGGGGCTGAGGTCGCCAAGGTGGTTAAAAATGTCTTTGGTGGCCGGGCCCCGGTGGTGGACGAGATTCGCCCTGAGTACCTCAAGACCCTGGATGTTGTAGGGCTGTCATGGTTGACACACCTCTGCAACATTGTGTGGAGGTCAGGGGCAGTGCCTTTGGCATGGCAAACCGGGGTGGTGGTTCCTCTCTTCAAAAAAGGGGACCGGAGGGTGTGCTCCAACTTTAGAGAGATCACATGCCTCAGCCTCCCTGGGAAGGTCTATGCCAAGGTACTGGAGAGGAGAGTCCGGCCATTGGTCGAACCTTGGATTCAGGAGGAGCAATGTGGTTTTCGTCCTGGCCATGGCACATCGGACCAGCTCTTTACCCTCTCGAGGATTCTCGAGGGTTCGTGGGAGTTTTCCCAACCAGTTTACATGTGTTTTGTGGACTTGGAGAAGGCATTCGATCACGACCCTCATGGTTTTTTTGTGAGGGGGTGCTTCGGGAGTATGGGGTATCGGGTTTGTTACAAGCTATTTGGTCTCTGTACAACCATTGTGAGAGTTTGGTTCGTATTGCCAACACTTGATCGGACTCATTCCCAGTGAGAGTTGGATTCTGCCAGGGCTGCCCTTTGTCACCGATCCTGTTCATAATTTTTGTGGACAGGATTTCTAGGCACAGCCAGGGAATGGAGGGTGTCATGCTTGGTAACCACAGGATGTCATCTCTGTTGTTTGCAGATGATGTTGTCCTGCTGGCTTCATCCAGCAATGACCTACAGTTCTTACTGGGACGGTTTGCCGCTGAGTATGAAGCGGCTGGGATGAGAATCAGTACCTCCAAGTCCGAGTCCATGGTCCTCAACTAGAAAAAGGTGGATTGTCCTCTCCAGGTTGGGGACAGGCTCCTGCCCCAAGTGGAGGAGTTTAAGTATCTTGGGGTCTTATTCACGAGTGAGGGGAGAATGGAGTGAGAGATTGACAGACAGATCGGAGCAGCGTCTGCAGTGATGCGGACATTGTACCAGTCCGTTGTGGTGAAGAGGGAGCTAAGCTCTAAGGCAAAACTGTTGATTTACCAGTCAATCTGCGTTCCTACCCTCACCTATGGTCACGAGCTTTGGGTAATGACCGAAAGAATGAGATCGCGGATACAAGCGGCTGAAATGAGCTTTCTTCGCAGGATCGCTGGACTCACCCTCAGAGATAGAGTGAGGAGCTTAGTCATCCAGGAGAGGCTCAGAGTAGATCCACTGCTCCTCCACATTGAAAGGAGCCAGTTGAGGTGGTTTGGGCATCTGATCAGGATGCCTCCCACTTGAGGTGTTTCGGGCACGTCCGTCTGGGAGGAGACCCCGGGGCAGACCCAGGACTCGGTGGAGAGACTATGTCTCCCAGCTGGTCTGGGAACGCCTTGGTATCCTCTCTGAAGAGCTTGAGCAGGTGGCTGGGGAGAGGGAAGTCTGGGCTTCTGTACTTGAACTGCAGCCTCTGCGACCCGGATCTCCGGAAAAGAGGTAGAAGATGGATGGATGGACAGAATTCCTCTTTCTCTTTGACCTGACATCCAACTTGTGTGGCATACAGTGGGGTAAAAAAGTATTTAGTCAGCCACCAATTGTGCACGTTCTCCCACTTAAAAGATGGGAGAGGTCTCCAATTTTCATCATTGGTATACCTCAACTATGAGAGACAAAATGAGGGGGGAAAAATCCAGAAAATCACATTGTCTGATTTTTAAAGAATTTATTTGCAAATTATGGTGGACAATAAGTATTTGGTCAATAACAAAAGTTCATCTCAATACTTTGTTATATACCCTTTGTTGGCAATGACAGAGGTCAAACGTTTTCTGTAAGTTTTCACAAGGTTTTCACACACTGTTGCTGGTATTTTGGCCCATTACTCCATGCAGATCTCCTGATCTCCTGGGGCTGTTGCTGGGCAACACGGACTTTCAACTTCCTCCAAAGATTTTCTATGGGGTTGATATCTGGAGACTGGCTAGGCCACTCCAGGACCTTGAAATGCTTCTTACGAAGCCACTCCTTCGTTGCCCGGGCAGTGTGTTTGGGATCATTGTCATGCTGAAAGACCCAGCCACGTTTCATCTTCAATGCCCTTGCTGATGGAAGGAGGTTTTCACTGAAAATCTCACAATACATGGCCCCATTCATTCTTTCCTTTGCACGGATCAGTCGTCCTGGTCCCTTTGCAGAAAAACAGCCCCAAAGTATGATGTTTCCACCCCATCCTTCACAGTAGGTATGGTGTTCTTTCTCCTCCAAACACAAGAAGTTGAGTTTTTACCAAAAAGTTCTATTTTGGTTTCATCTGACCATATGACATTCTCCCAATCCTCTTCTGGATCATCCAAATGCTCTCTAGCAAACTTCAGACGGGCCAGGACGTTTTCTGGCTTAAGCAGCGGGACACGTCTGGCACTGCAGGATTTGAGTCCCTAATGGCGTAGTGTGTTACTGATGGTAGCCTTTGTTACTTTGGTCCCAGCTCTCTGCAGGTCATTCACTAGGTCCCCCTGTGTGGTTCTGGGATTTTTGCTCACCGTTCTCGTGATCATTTTGACCCCATGGTGTGAGATCTTGCGTGGAGCCCCAGATCGAGGGAGATTATCAGTGGTCTTGTATGTCTTCCATTTTCTAATAATTGCTCCCACAGTTGATTTCTTCACACCAAGCTGCTTATCTATTGCAGATTCAGTCTTCCCAGCCTGGTGCAGGTCTACAATTTTGTTTCTGGTGTCCTTTGACAGCTCTTTGGTCTTGGCCATAGTGGCGTTTGGAGTCTGACTGTTTGAGGTTGTGGACAGATGTCTTTTATACTGATAACGAGTTCAAACAGGTGCCATTAATACAGGTAACGAGTGGAGGACAGAGCCTCTTAAAGAAGAAGTTACAGGTCTGTGAGAGCCAGAAATCTTGCTTGTTTGTAGGTGACCAAATACTTATTTTCCACCATAATTTGCAAATAAATTATTTAAAAATCCTTCAATGTGATTTTCTGGATTTTTTTTTCCTCATTTTGTCTCTCATAGTTGAGGTATACCTATGATGAAAATTGGAGACCTCTCTCATCTTTTAAGTGGTAGAACTTGCACAATTGGTGGCTGACTAAATACTTTTTTGCCCCACCGTATGCACTGACAACATTCAACATCACACCTTTGACTTCTAGCTTCAAACTCATGATCCTGTCTGACTCCCGCTTTACTTCCTGGATGTTCTTAACATGCTCTCCCTTCAAGATTACTCCTACTCCATTTGTCTTCCTATCTACACCATGGTAGAACAGTTTAAATCCACCTCCAGTGCTCCTAGCCTCGCTTCCCTTCCATCTGGTTTCTTGTACACACGGTATATCTACACTACCGTTCAAAAGTTTGGGGTCACCCAGACAATTATTTTGTGTTTTCCATGAAAAGTCACACTTATTTACCACCATGAGTTGTAAAATGAATAGAAAATATAGTCAAGACATTGACAAGGTTAGAAATAATGATTTGTATTTGAAATATTTTTTTTTCCTTCAAACTTTGCTTTCGTCAAAGAATCCTCCATTTGCAGCAATTACAGCATTGCAGACCTAACATGATTGCACAAGGGTTTTCTAATCATCCATTAGCCTTCTGACACAATGAGCAAACACATTGTACCATTAGAACACCGGAGTGATAGTTGCTGGAAATGGGCCTCTATACACCTATGTAGATATTGCACCAAAAACCAGACATTTGCAGCTATAATAGTCATTTACCGCATTAGCAATGTATAGAGTGTATTTCTGATTAAAGTTATCTTCAGTGAAAAAAAGTGCTTTTCTTTCAAAAATAAGGAAATTTCTAAGTGACCCCAAACTTTTGAACGGTAGTGTACCTTACTTCTCTCCATCATATCAGCCAACTCTGCCTTTGCCAGTCATAGTCCCTACATTTAAAGTCCCTCCTCGCACCTCCACACTTCTACCTTTCCTTTTCTCTCTCTCTCTCCTAACATGCCTTCCCCCTCTCCTCCTCCTCAATCTTCAACCAGCAGTAGCCTAATTTCCACCGGGACCCTGTCGGTTAACAGCACCAGTGGCAGTCGTTGTTAACCCGGTCCGGTTCCGGTATGGAAGTCTCATTCATCATGATCCTCATATTTGATTTGCCAAAGGTTTTACGTCAGATACCCTTCCTGGCACAACCCTCCCCATTTACCAGGGCTTGGGACTGGTACTAGGAGTACACTGACTTATGCACCCTGTGTATCTGGGTTGCAAATTGTACACATTGATATCAGGATACAGCCATTTAACTCAGGCCCGTGTAATTTTTTTTCAAATGTTACACCAAATTGTGATGCAATTAAATAGCCATGTGCAGCCATTTGTATCACTGTTCTTCAGCTAACAACTCTTTAATAACTTGTTCAACGAAAAGCCAACTCTCGTAGCCATCAAGAGAGCTACGCACATTTGATCTAAGAGAGGGCACTGTGGCTGACCCAGTCCCCTCCACTCTCTGTTTGTGTTTGTGCATGTGCGTGTGTGTGTGTGTGTGTGTGTGTGTGTGTGTGTGTCATACATGTGAAGAGGCATTAGCCTAATGGCAGTTGCATTCAAACACTTTTATTAGCTTTTCACATGCCTCTGCTGGGCTCCTGCCACTGTTTCAGAGCCACTCACTTTAGCACCACACACACACATATGCAGAGAGTCTCTTGTTCTACCTCTGTCAAGCACCCGCACACACACACATGCTCGCATAGTCACAGGTCTCTACACAGTCTGTCTCTCTGAGACAGGGCCCTGGGTAATTTGCTGTAGTGGAGCAGAGTGGCACTAAAAGCCTGCTGGGTAATTGAGAGGCTAGGGGACGGAGTGAAGCCGACTGCCCTCTGCGTTTGTGTGTGCACATGGAAGTACGTGTGTGTGTGTGCGTGTGTGTGTGTTAGCAAAGGCCCTGCTCTCTCTCATTATGCTGTGGCTCCTGCCTGCCTGTCATTGTCTGGACGCGGCGCCCACAGAAAGCAACAGTAATGCACAGTGACACACGGCTTGTGTGTGTGTGTGTGTGTGTGTGTGTGTGTGTTGGCCCAACTGTATGTGTGCCCAAGCATGTGCGCGTGTTTGATGCACAATGAGACATCACGTCCTCTGAAAAAAATAGCAGGATCCTCACCCTGCTCTCTCCTGTCTCCTACACATGTGCACAAAATGCAAACACACATAAACACACACATTTTTCATCGTCATATCTGGTCCAGTGCCTCCTCTGCCCGATCTCGCTCACATCCTCGCTCACTTCCTTGCTCTGCTTTCTTAACTCTCTTCATTTACAACACTCATCTTTAACTGAATATCCGATGTCTATAAATGCTAAGTTGTTGTTACTTATTGCCCTTTGATGAGAAGAATGATGGACATGAATAAGCTTTATTGTGAATATTTTATTTTTTATTTACATTCTCCATTGGTTGGAAGTGTTTACTTTTCCTCAACTCAAAGACTTTGGCATGGGCGCAATATGGTCTTGGTGATTACATATATATATATACGTATATTTACATATTTACACACACACACACACACACACACACATATACATACATACATACATATATATATATAATGAAATGTTTGGATAAATTGACTCATCATATATATCAAATGAAATGTTTGGATAAATTGACCCAAATTACCGACACTGAGAGGAGACGGTTTGCAAAGGTTTAACAGTGGTTTATTGAAAATGTGCATGATGAAGAACTGGCAACCTTGCAGAGAGAGAAGGAAAAAGGTGAGTATTATGACTGGTGAAATATTAGATGTCAATATTAAACTGATCTTTTCTTACAGGTGAAGTAGAAACATGGAATGTGAGTATTTACAGGTGGGCTACCGATCTTGTTTTGGTGAGGACTGAACCAGTTTGGCTTTGATTGGTGAGAGTTCTGGAGAGGGTAGGAGAGGTGCCCCGGGCTCAAGGACTTTATGGTTATGGAACGATGAATATTGCTTTCAGGACTTATTTGGTGAGTGAGATTTCCGGGTTTACAGCTCCGCCACAGGGGAGATCCAAGTCTGCCAAGAGAATGCTAAGTAGAGTTTGATTCCTAGGAGAGGTGAAGGCGGAGGAAAAGGTTAGGTGATAATGGTTTTGCTCTTACAGTTTCCAGTGTTGGGACAAAGTGAAGGAGGCAGGCTGCAGGTAAGCACACGAGAGTAGAGGAGAAATGCCAAGCTGCTGATATGCAGAGTCCAACATTCCCGTGCAAAGAAAGGCACACCGCCTTCTTATAAAGGCTGCAGCTGATGAGACACAGGTGGTTAATTTGAGCAGGTGGACAAAATCAGGTAATCAGTGGAACATGTGCACAAACCCTGAGACACTACATATCTTTTTTTTTGTTTGTTTTTTTTTTACATGCAATTAATGTGCACGCGGATGCATGTTTTTGACCCTGATGGGTTTCCATACTTAAGGCCCTCCACTCAGGCAGCAGCCATGGAAATCATAAAGTAATGCAGCACACTGTGAAGTGCAACCAGGGAAAAAAATCCTCCATGAAGTGCCATCTGGGTTTTTATTTTTGAACAATTTCAGGAAGTATTGCCATGCAGAAATGTTGCCAGCGGAAACCCTGGTTGGAGTTCCTGCAGTTCTTCTTATGACATTATCAAAGGGGACTTCAGACTTCACACAAGTTTTTCAGGTTCAAGTGACCTGCACTGACCTTTTTAAACTGATAAAATTGTATAGTCTGTAGGAATTTTAGGAGGGGAGCATTTGGATCCACAAACAAAAGTGGAGGAGTTGTTTAAGGTGTAGCTTCCATTGTGTCGTAACTATTGTTCTTTTATTGAATTGTTTTATTACACTGGTCAACACCAATTTTATTGTCTGAGTTTTTTTTAACTGATTTAGGACAATTTTTATGTGCTGAATCCAAAAATCACATTGGTTTTGCTCAATGAGGTCAACTTTTTGAATTATGGCCACATGGTTTTTTATACGTTTTTGTTTACATGTACGGGTATTTTCGGAGATTTTGGTCATTTTAATGACCGAAAGAACAAGATCGCGGATACAAGCGGCTGAAATGAGCTTTCTCCGTAGGATTGCTGGACTCACCCTCAGAGATAGGGTGAGGAGCTCAGTCATCCGGGAGAGGCTCAAAGTAGAACCGCTGCTCCTCCACATTGAAAGGAGTCAGTTGAGATGGTATGGGCATCTGATTAGGATGCCTCCTGGACGCCTCCCACTTGAGGTGTTTCAGGCACATCCCACTGGGAGGAGACCCCGGGGCAGAGCCAGGACTCGGTGGAGAGACTATGTCTCCCAGCTGGTCTGGGAGCGCCTTGGTATCCCCTCTGAAGAACTGGAGCAGGTGGCTGGGGAGAGGGAAGTCTGGGCTTCTCTGCTTGAACTGCTGCCTCCACGACCCGGACCTCCGGAAAAGCGGTAGAAGATGGATGGATGGTATTTTTGCTTCAGCTTTGCAAAATTGTCTTAAATCAGTTGAAAAAACACAGACAACTTACAAAAAAATATTTTTGTAACCCTGTGTTATTAATGAATAGACTTTTTTTTTCGTATTCTCTTCTACCTTTGCCGTTGTATTACTGACCAATACAGTGTCTTCTATCCTTAATATCAGAATATGTTATCAAATGGATGAAATCCTATTTAACCAACAGACAGCAATGTGTAATGGTCAACAGTGTCAAATAGGTGTCCCACAAGGCTTCATACTTGGACCAGTACTATTCTACCTATACATAAATGATTCACCAAATGCATGCAGAAACAATCATATACAAATGTATGCAGATGTTGCACGGTATTCACACCTGCAAAAAACACACAAGAAGTCCGCCTGTATTCTTACAGCAGCAATGACCCAAATCTATGACTGGCTGAATAATTCATGTCTCCTACTAAACACTAAAAAAAAAAAACTGTTTGCATGATGTTCACCAAACAACAATCAAATATTTCAAACTCAAACATCTTTTTAAAAGGGGAGGAGCCGCAGCTAGTCGAGCAATTTAAGTACCTCAACGTGATTTTAGTCTCCTAATTAACCTTTAAAAAACACATCAAAAAAATCTCAAACATAATCAAATTCAATCTTAGAAATTTTAAACAAGTTAGACCATCGCTGACAGCTAATGCGGCCAAAATGTTTCTGCATGCAATGATCTTCTCACACATCAATTACTGTTTTACCAAATGGTCACTCACTGGTGTAACCACACCCTCCATACAGCAAACCAGGAGGCAACTGCTTGGCTTAAGGACTTTGCATTCGCTAAATAAATAAATACTGGTGTAACCATAATCAAACCCATTGAATCTTTATACAAAAAAGCTATAAAAATCCTTGTCAAGAAAGATCCCACATGTCACTGCTGTCACATTTACAAGAAATACAATCTTCTGTCTTTTGAAAATTATAAAACTCTCAAATTTGCCTGTTCAATCTATAAAATATTAAATGGCTATGCACCCCCCTCCCCAAGAGAATATGTTAAACTGAGAGCTGTCACCTGTACAACCACCAGAGCAATCACTAGAGGAGAAAGTGAGGTCCCCCACAGATGCACCACATTTGCTCAATCTGTGCTACCAGTGAGGGACACCAAGATCTGGAATAATATACCACCTGCAATGAGAGAACGTACCACACTAAACACTTTTAAGACTCATTCTAAAAATTGGCTTTTATACAACCAAAACTGTAGCCATAACTCATGATTGCTCTGCAGCATATGCCCGTGCGTCACACACATATGCCCCGCCTTTTGTTTGTTGCTGTCTGTTGTTGCTGCGAGGTGCTTGGGTGCATTTGGCATACTTATATTTGTATTAATGTTCATTAGTATGTAATGTCCCTTTCAAATAAACATTAAACTAAACTAAACTATTCTCAATATCTTTCACTTCTAATTTTTTCAGGCAGATCCATTTTCAAGGACATTCCATTAAATGCTCAGATGCATCTCACCCAATGGTTCCAGCACCACTGTCTATGAGAATGTGTGGCTTGTCGTTTACCAGATGATCATGATTACATATTACCAGAACTGATAGTAAATTAGTTTATACCCCATGTAGCAAATAGTACAGCCTTTTCCCTCCGATAAACCAGTGGCAAGTAATCAATTTTTGTTGCTTTCTTGCTTGTCTTAGTCAAATTTCAGTGGAAGACTAAGCAAACTTAAACATATACCATCATTTACAGTATACACTGACTGATATCATTTATGTCCTACTCAACCCATCAGAACAGCTTGGATCTGTTAAGACATAAAGAATGTCTGCTTTTTTCTGTATGTCTACTATTCGGACAGGTCCATTGTGAAATTCACTGCGTATGGCGTTCCATTTTCAGTACACTTAGGCCCCTTCAAGCAGTATTTTCGACAGACAGTGGAGCAGTTTGTTCATGCTAGCCTCGAGTGCATACAGTTTTATGTTGCTTTTGTAGCTCATTTTTACTCTAGTCTTTTCCCTCTTTATTATTTTGTGGTTTTATCATTTTTTTTATAGAACTACCTGACATAATTGGCAGACCCAGGGAACAGACACAAGCTCAAGAGTAGGTTCAGTTATCTTTATTGTGTAAATGTTTGTGTGGATGCGTGAGTGTGTAGTGAATGTGGATGTGAGTGCGTGGATCCGTAGACTCGTAGCAGCTGGGAGTGAGCAGAGCGCCGTGCAATCTGGCAACCCTAAAACAGAGCAGAGGCACGGTGTTAGCACAGTTCAACACTGGAGTGTATTGTGGAGTAACTGAGGCTTACTGTTCCAGCTGCGGTGGAGAATGAAGGTCGGCCTGGAGGCAATCCCGAAGGACAGCGTCTGCCACCCAGCGCTGCTGACAAGAGACGGTGTGAAGGTGAGAGGTTGGTGTAGTCCGCCGCCTGGAGGAAAGGATTCCGCCACCTGGGAGTTCAGCCTGTGCACAGGGGACAATGCTGAACAGGTCAGTAGAATGATGAGCTTAATTGGAGTTTGAGGAGAATCCTTCCAGGTAGAAGCCGACACGGCAGGGATGACGAGGGCTGAATGTTTGGCTGTACGAAGAGCGCAGAGCTTCACGTAGCCAGGGAGACAGACGGCTCCATGCCGGTCTTGCAGGCAGAGCAGGTTATATAGCCCGTGAGTGATGGGGAGCAGGTGTGCGCGCAGCTGTGGCAGATAATGGCAGAGAGCGTGTCATCACAGTACCCCCCCCCCGAGAGGTGCTTCTTGGCACCTGATCCAACCTACCTGTGTGCACCCGATGGAAATCCCTGATGAGTTGACTATCCAACACGAAGGATGGATGCACCCAGGAGCGCCACTTGGGCCCATACCCCTCCCAGTCCACCAGATACTGCAGGCCGCAATCCCGACGGCGGACGTCCAGGATGGAGTTGACCTTCCATGCCGGGTTGCCGTCGATCACCACTGGTGGGGTGGACACCTGGGAGGGGGACAGAGAGGGCTGGAGAAAAAGGGTTTGACCTGTGACACATGAAATGTAGGACAGATGCGGAGGGAGGGGGGGAGAGTCAGGCGCACAGCCACTGGATTAACAATTCACTCAATAGGAAACGGCCCAATGAAATGCTGAGATAGCTTCCTACTCTCAGCCTTGAGGTTAATATGCTGTGTGGAGAGCCAAACCTGTTGACCCACCTGGTAGGGTGGGGCTGGTCTTGTGCGGCGATTAGCCATCCTGGAGTTGCACTCTGCCGTGCGTTGGAGCGCCGCCCGGACTGTCCTCCAAATCTGTCGACAGCGTCTTAGATGGACCCGGACAGATGGTATGGCGATGTCCCCCTCCTCCTCGGGAAAAAGCAGGGGATTGTAACCCAAGGAGGCTTCAAAAGGCGACATGCCGATCGCTGACAACACTGTGGAGTTATGGGCGTACTCGATCCACGGGAGGTGCGTGATCCATGACGCAGGGTTGGAGGAGATGACGCAGCGCAGCACAGCCTCCAGATCTTTGTTGGCTGTCTCACACTGTCCATTGCTCTGTGGGTGGTAGCCAGAGGACAGGCTCACCGTGGCTCCCAGAGCATTACAGAATGATTTCCACATGCGGGACACAAATTGGGGACCCCGGTCGGAGACGATGTTTGAGGGAATCCCGTGTACCCTCACCATGTGATGTATAAGCAGATCCGCTGTATCCTTTGCCGTGGGCAGCCCCTGCGGGGGGACGAAGTGGGCAACCTTGGAGAAACAGTCCACTATAGTGAGAACAACAGTGTAATGGTTAGATGGAGGAAGACCAGTAACAAAGTCAAGTGCATTGTGTGACCAGGGTCTGTCGGGAGTAGGAAGGGGGTGGAGCAACCGCGTGGGAGGAGGGGATGGCATCTTACCCGTAGCATACTGAGGGCAGACGCGGATGTAGTTGGCGATGTCCTTCTGGAGAGATGGCCACCAAAACGACCTCTGAAGAATCCCAATCGTGCGAGACCCCCCCAGGTGACAAGTAAGCCTGGAGGAATGAGCCCAGTGAATCACCTCACCCCTAACAGAAGAGGGAACATATAATTTACCTGCTGGCCCCCCGCCCAGGTCCGGTTCGGCCTCCTGTGCCCTCAAGACCTTTTCCCTCACTTCCCACGAGAGAGCACCCATGATGCAAGATGACGGGAGAATGGGCTGCTCGGGCACCTCCGTCGTGTCCGGAGTGAACTGTCTGGAAAGGGCGTCCGGCTTGGTGTTCTTCGACCCAGGCCGGTAGGTGATGGTAAAGTTAAAGCGCCCGAAGAACAGGGACCAGCGGGCCTGTCGGGCGTTAAGGCGTCTGGTCGTCCTCAGGTACTCCAAGTTCTTATGGTCTGTCCAGACAACAAACGGCTGGGCTGCCCCCTCCAACCAGTGGCGACACTCCTACAGCACGAGTTTCACTGCCAGCAGCTCCCTGTCGCCAATACCATAGTTCCTCTCTGCCCGTGACAACCAGCGAGAGAAGAACACACAAGGCCGGACCACCCCATCCACCGGGGAATGCTGGGAAAGCACAGCCCTCACCCCTGAGTCCGAAGCGTCCACCTCCGCCAGACACTGAAGAGCGGGGTCCACCTGCTTCAGAATGGGGGAGGATGAGAACTGCTTCTTAAGGGTAGCGAACGTGGCAGCGGCCTCCTTGGTCCACCGAAAAACCGTCTTGGGGGAGGTGAGGCGGGTCAGGGGGAGAGCAATGATGCTGTACCGTAGTTGTTAATGAAGCGTCAGTAGCAATTAGCGAACCCCAGGAACTGTTGGAGCTGTTTCCTGGGGGGGCGGGGGCAATCCACCACCGCCTTCACCTTGCCGGGATCCGGGATGATCTGGTTGTAAGAAATAATGAAACCGAGAAATGATGTTGTAGAAGTGTGAAACTCACATTTCTCAGCCTTCACATACAGCTTATTTTCCAGGAGTCATTGCAGAACCCGCCTCATGTGTACTTGGTGCTCCTCTAATGATCAGGAGAAGATCAGGATGTCATCGAGGTACACGAAGACGAAAGACCCCAGGAAATCACTTAGCATGTCGTTAATCAGGCGTTGGAAGACAGCCGGAGCATTGGTCAGCCAGAACGGCATCACTAAGTACTCAAAGTGGACGCTTGGGGTCCGGAAACCCATCTTCCATTCATCCCCCTCCCTGATTCGCACCAGATGGTACGCAATGCGGAGGTCTAGCTTGGTGAAGTAGGAGGCCCCCTGGAGGGAATCAAAAGCCGTGTCCATCAGAGGGAGGGTGTACTTATCCTTGATGGTGATGTCATTTAGGGCATGGAAATCGATGCACGGCCTCAGGGAGCCATCCTTCTTCCCGACGAAAACCCCCCCCGCCCCCACTGCCGAAGACGACGACCGAATGATACCAGAGCTGAGGGACTCCTTAATGTACGCATCCATAGCCTCCCGTTCTGGAGCAGACAGGCTGTAGAGGCGGCTCGCCGGCAGCGGGGCTCCAGCCTGGAGATTGATGCCTTAGAAAAAAATAATGCCTTAGATTTACTGAACACCGCCCCCAGATCATGATATTCAGAGGGGACCCCAGTGAGATCGGGGGGGGGGATGACGGGGGTAGCCAAGGGCTTGGAGGGTGAACATGCAGCGGACTGCAGACACACACTTAAACAAAAAGGGCTCCAGGCATCAATTTTACCGGTGCACCAATCGATGGAGGGGTTATGGAGCCGGAGCCAGGGATAGCCCAGAATAACTGGGGAGGCAGTGACCGGCAGGACAAAAAGGCTCAGGTCCTCCCGATGGTTCCTGGAAATGACAGGAGTAGGGGCAGTTTGCTTGTCCACCACCATCAACGGGGTTTTAGATTTTAGAGTAATGAGCCTCAGGAGTGTCTCCAGAGAATGGCAGGGAAGCCTCAACCGGGTTGCCAGTTCCCCCGAGATGAAACTCTGCTCAGCTCCCGAGTCTACCAAGGCGTGTGTGCAATATTCAGTGCAATTGTGCATGAACCTAATGGGTAGAAGACACTTAATGAGGGGATTTAACTGAGGTGAGCCCTTGAGACCCCCTACTGCGATGCACGGGCTCCCCCTTTTGGCCGAACGGGGCAGGACGTAATGTCATGTTCCTCACAACCACAGTACAAACACAGGCCAAGCTCTCTACAGCGTTGTCTTTTTGCTAAAGGTGGTTCAGTTGGCCTTAATACCATAGGCTCCGATTCCTCAGCTGACTCGACCGAAGGTAAGGCCGGTAAGAGGAACTGGGAAGAGCGGCGAAACTGGGCGCCCGAGCGTCCAGACATCTTCCGCTCGGCTGCCCGCTCCCTCAGCCTGTTGTCTAAATTAATAGCTAAGGAAATTAGCTCTGTTAGCCTCTCCGGCTTCTCCAAGCAGGCTAGTTCATCCCGCAGACATGGGCTCAGACTCCTAGTGAAGATGCTGCATAACGAGGCGTCTTCTCACCCCACCTCCGCCGCTACCACCCGGAAATCGACAGCATAGTCCGCTACGGACCTACCCCCGTCGAAGATTTAGCAGCCGGGTGGTGAGCACATTGTCCCGGTCGGAGTGGTCAAACACTTCGTTAAACTCGCTAACAAACCGGGTGTAGGTAAGGTTAGCATAGCTAGGTTTAGCCATAACTGCGTAAGCCCATGCAAGAGCCTGCCCCGCCAGTAAATTAGCAACATAGCCAATATGGCTGTGATCGGTTGGGAAATCCCCAGGAACCCGCTGAAAAACTATCTCACACTGGAGAAGAAAACCCCGGGCCTCCCCGAGTTTACCATTAAACCGAGTGGGATTGAGTACCGGTGTGAGTTGGGCCAAGGGAACCTGACTAGCCTGGCTAGGAGGGGAGCTAACGGATGCCGGAGCGCTACTTGAAGCCGGAGGAAATGCCTGCTGTCCGGCCAGGCGATCCAGTCGGCTGTTAATTTGGACCAATTGATTTAGAATTACTTGCTGCTGGTAAGCTATTTGATCTACTCGAGCTTCTAAGTTGTTTACTTGGTGCATTAGCGCGCTGTTCGCTGAGTTGTTCTGATGGAGCCGTACTGACATAATTGGCAGACCCAGGGAACAGACACAAGCTCAAGAGTAGGTTCAATTATCTTTATTGTGTAAATGTTTGTGTGTGGATGCGTGAGTGTGTAGTGAATGTGGATATGAGTGCGTGGATCCGTAGACTCGTAGCAGCTGGGAGTGAGCAGAGCGCCGTGCAATCTGGCAACCCTAAAACAGAGCAGAGGCACGGTGTTAGCACAGTTCAACACTGGAGTGTATTGGTGGAGTAACTGAGGCTTACTGTTCCAGCTGCGGTGGAGAATGAAGGTCGGCCTGGAGGCAATCCCGAAGGACAGCGTCTGCCACCCAGCGCTGCTGACGAGAGATGGTGTGAAGGTGAGAGGTTGGTGTAGTCCGCCGCCTGGAGGAAAGGATTCCGCCACCTGGGAGTTCAGCCTGTGCACAGGGGACAATGCTGAACAGGTCAGTAGAATGATGAGCTTAATTGGAGTTTGAGGAGAATCCTTCCAGGTAGAAGCCGACACGGCAGGGATTACGAGGGCTGAATGTTTGGCTGTACGAAGAGCGCAGAGCTTCACGTAGCCAGGGAGACAGACGGCTCCGTGCCGGTCTTGCAGGCAGAGCAGGTTATATAGCCCGTGAGTGATGGGGAGCAGGTGTGTGCGCAGCTGTGGCAGATAATGGCAGAGAGCGAGTCATCACACCACCTATAACAAAGAATTTTAAAAGTAGACCTCAGCATTGTGAAGTTTATGCATGGCTGCTCAATGATAGGATTTTTTTAGTTTATGTGTGAACCTTTTGCTGTTCCCAGTGATTATTGGTTCAGAAACGGTGTGTTAATCTCAGCTAACAAGCTAATTAACACACTGCTTTACACAGCAATATTTGGACATATATAGTTTAGTAATAGTCAATCTGTTATTCAGATTGGATATTTCTTTTTTTAACAGTCCATATCAGATTTTTTCCAGTTAGTCCCAGTGCCTTGGAGCACCAGCAACAAGGTACTTTTGCATTGAAGAAGACCCTTCATGATGGCTACCTTCAATGCTTGTGCCGTCAAGGTTGACTTTAGAGCAAAGGAGCTGGCCTACTCTACTGGTTCCTGCAACATCGGAATATTAGGAGTTCAGGAACATCGTATAATTCATCAAGCACCTACTGACTTTCACAAACTTGAGAATTACCATCTGATAACCTCATCTGCTTGGAGAAACGAGGCACAAACCTCAGTTGGTGGAGTTGGACTTCTTTTGTGCAACTTTGCCAAGGACGCCCTCTGTGATGTATGATCTTATTCCTGCTGAGTCCTGAGTGCAGTATTCTCTGGTAATCTGGCAACAACTGTTATAGTGACCTATTCTCCCACAAATGTAGCAGATGAAAAAGAAGTCAAGGAGTTTATGACACTTTTCTTGCAGCAATCCGTGCTGCCCCAGCCCACAACTTCTTAGCTATACTGGGGGATTTTAATGCAAGGCTAGAAAGAAAAGACACGTTTCCCCTTCCATGAGTCAACTAACAGAAACGGTCAATATTTTGCCGACTTGCTAGTAGAAAATAATTTGCAGACAGCCAACACCTGCTTCTAGAAGAGACCTGGGAAGAGGTGGACCTTTGAGGACCGTGCCACCATGGCAAAACGTCAACTAGATTACATACTAGTACATAAGGAGTGGCACAAAAGTATCATAAACGTTGACGCATATAATTTTTTCTCAAGTCTTGGCTCAGACCATCACGTTGTAAGTATGACAATCCACCTTAGTCTGCATGTTCCAAAGAAGTGTTCAAAACGTCTTTGCTATGATTGGAAACTGTTTGCATCAAGTCCTAACTTGCATCTACGGTATAATATTGAGGTCCAAAACCACTTCCACCTCTTAGAAGAAGAGGAAAGCAGAGACCCTACCAAGAGATGCCAACGTTTTATCGATGCCAGTGAAATGGCTTCAGAGATTTGTGTTCCAAGGAGGGTGGAATTGCAGAAGCCACTAAGATCGAGGCATCCTGACATAGTGAGGGCAAGAGAGAAGTTGGAGATAATGACACACCCTGCGGCAGCTGACGCAAGTCAAGGCATGCGTCCAGCCTTAGACAATGCTAGGACCTCACAGTATGGCACCTATGAATGCCTAATGGCGGAAGCTCTTGCACCAATGAATGACGGCAAACCAAACCAGTGGTCGCTTTCTAATATCATTCCACTACCTACAATGGTGTGAAAAAGTGTTTGCCCCCTTCCTGATTTCTCATTTTTTGTATATATGTCACACTTAAATGTTTTAGATCATCAAACAAATTTAAATATTAGATAAAGATAAAATATATCATCTTGTGTGTGGACAACACCGTACCCACCAAGACCATATGGTGTTGCTCGAACAACAAACCCTGGATCAACCCTGAGATAAAAACACTTCTGAGAGAGAAGAAGAGGATCTTCAGGTCGGGGAACAGGGAGATGCTGAAGTCTGTACAGAGGGAGCTGAGGAGGAAGATCAGAGAAGGCAAGGACAGCTTCGGGAAGAAGATGGAGGGCAAGCTGCAACGGAGCAACATCGGCAGGGTCTGGAGAAACCTCAAAACCATCTCTGGGCTCCAGAATACCTCCTCCCAGGCCACGGGGGGCAGGGAGTGGGCGAACAATCTGAACCTGTTTTTTAATAGGTTTGACCAACCACCCTCCCCCCCGCCTGCACACTAACCACTGCCGCCGCTAAAGTCATCGAGACCTGCTGTCCACACCCCACTCCACCAACACCCCCCCACTCCCAGCACACAGCCCCCCAACCTGACCCTCACTAAGACCCAGGTGAGGACGGAGCTGAGGAAGATCAAGGCGAGGAAGGCCTCGGGACCGGACGGCATCAGCGCAAAGCTCCTGAAGTCCTGCGCAGACCAGCTGTGTGGGATTGTGGAGCACATCTTCAGGCTGAGCCTGAAGCTGGGGAGGGTACCACAGTTGTGGAAAACATCTTGTGTGGTACCCGTACCAAAGACTTCCCACCCAGAGACCTGAACAGCTACAGACCAGTGGCCCTGATGTCTCACATGATGAAGACCCTGGAGAGACTGCTCCTTGCGCACCTCCGCCCCCTGGTGGGACCAGTGATGGATCCACTCCAGTTCGCCTACCAGCATGGCATTGGGGTGGAGGATGCAGTGATCTTCCTCCTTCACCGTTCCCGGTCCCACCTGGAGAAGCCTGGGAACGCGGTGAGGATCATGTTCTTTGACTTCTCCAGTGCTTTCAACACCATCCAACCGATGATCCTGAGGGACAAGCTGCTGTGGGTTGACCAGCACCTGTCATCATGGATCCTGGACTACCTCACAAACCGGCCACAGTTTGTGAGAACCTGGGATTGTGTGTCCGACATGATCATCGGTAGCACGAGGGCCCCCCAGGGAACAGTTTTGGCTCCCTTCCTGTTCACCCTTTATACTGCAGACTTCTCACACAAAACAACACACTGCCATCTACAGAAGTTCTCTGACGACTCTGCGATCTACGGCCTAATCTCCATCGGAGATGAAGATGAGTACAGAGGATTTATCCAAGACTTCGTGGACTGGTGCCATCGGAACTGCCTCCAGATCAACGCGAGGAAAACTAAGGAGCTGGTGGTGGACTGCCGCAGGCATGGACAACCCCTCACAGCACCAGTAAACATCCAGGGAGCAGACATTGAGTTGGTGACATCCTACAAGTACCTGGGTGTTCATCTGAACAATAAACTAGACTGGTCACACAATACCGACGCACTCTACAAGAAGGGACAGCGCAGGCTGTTCCTACTGAGGAGGCTCAGGTCTTTTGGTGTACAGGGGGTGCTCCTGAAGACATTCTATGACACAGTGGTGGCATCAGCCATCACTTTTGGAGTGGTCTGCTGGGGTAGTGGCATTACAGCAGCTGATAGGAACAGACTATTGTTCTATCTAAGATGCTGGGGGGGGGGGAGTGTAGCACCTTGGGGGAGTCAGATTATTTAGCATCTCAGACAAGAGACAGTGGATAAGCATGGGAGAACAATGCTCAGGAGGTTCCTGGTGAGATAGCAGGAAGGAGTCAAGGACGTAGGGGGTTGAATGCAGTGTAATGCAAATGTCATGTTGTGTGTGGAGAAATGCCATGAAACTTGTGAGGAGTGATTTGGGTAAAAGAAGAGTGCCTGCTGAAATGTTTCATTCTGTTCTGTGCTTGAGAGATGTGAAGTGTGTAATAAACCATCTGCCATGAATCAGCCTCTTATTTCACACACTCCACAATATCAGTTTTGCTAGAAAACACCTTGATGATCCCCAAGACTTTTGGGAAAATACTCTGTGGACTGACGAGACAAAAGTTGAACTTTTTGGAAGGTGTGTGTCCCATTACATCCGCCGTAAAAGTAGCACGGCATTTCAGAAAAGGAACATCATACTAACAGTAAAATATGGTGGTGGTAGTGTGATGATGAGGGGCTGTTTTGCTGCTTCAGGACCTGGAAGACTTGCTGTGGTAAATGGAACCATGAATTCTACTGTCTACCAAAAAATCCTGAAGGAGAATGTTCGACCATCTGTTCGTGACCTCAAGCTGAAACGCACTTGGGTTTTGCAGCAGGACAATGATTGAAAACAAACCAGCAAGTCCATCTCTGAGTGGCTTAAGAAAAACAAAATGAAGACTTTGGAGTGGCCTAATCAAAGTCCTGACCTGAATTTAATTGAAATGCTGTGGCATGCCCTTAAAAACGCAGTTCATGCTCGAAAACCCTCCAGTGTTCTTGAATTACAACAATTCTGCAAAGATGAGTGGGCCAGAATTCTTCCACAGCGCTGTAGAAGACTCATTGCCAGTTTTCACTGCTTGATTGCAGTTGTTGTTGCTAAGGGTGGTCCAACCAGTTATTAGGTTTAGGGGGCAATCACTTTTTCACACAGGGCCATGTAAGTTTGAATTTTTTTTCCCCCTTAATCATAAACACCTTCATTTAAAAACTGCATTTTGTGTTTACTTGTGTTATCTTTGTCTAATATTTAAATTTGTTTGATGATCTGAAACATTTACGTAAGTGTGAGAAACATACAAAAAAATGAGAAATCAGGAAGGGGGCAAACACTTTTTCACACCACTGTATGTCAGACAATCTCTCATGTACTGGTAACTACAGGGGAATAAGCCTTATATGTGTCATAGCTAAGATGTATAATCAGACGATACTGAACCAAATCCGAGGACCTCTAGACTCTCACCTCCGATTCAATCAAAATGGGTTCTGCCAAAATAGATCCACCACGAGTCACATTGTTGCCCTGCGCTGGATACTAGAGGAGGTACAGAAAAACAACATCCCTGCAGTTCTGACATTCCTTGACTTTAGGAAAGCTTTTGATTCAATTAACGTGAAATTATGTTCAAGATACAGAAGGCTTACAGTATTCCATCAAGGCTATGTAATGTTATTCGGCCAATGTATACCAACATACGTGCCAAGGTTGTCACCGCCGACAGCAAGTCGGATGAATTTGCGATCACTTCAGGAGTACTCCAGAACGATACTTTGGCCCCGTTCCTGTTTGTTATCATCCTAGACTATGCCCTGTGGAAATCCATTAATGGGAGAGAAGCAGAGCTGGGTCTAATGTTACACCTAATGTAACACCTAATGTAACACCTCGTAGATCCTAAAGAATACCAGCAACAGCATTAGCAGATCTGGATTACGCAGATGACGTTGTTTTGCTGTCAAACATTTCAAAGGCACAGAGATTGTTGTCGCTTGTGGAGTTGGAATACTCTTGGATCGGTCTCACCATTAATGACCAGAAGACCAAAGTGATGACGCTCAAGGATGCTTCTAACTCTACATCTCCACTGTTGATGAGTAACAGCGACCTCTGGAAGTAGTCAACAACTTCAAGTACCTTGGCTCCTGGATAGGATCTCATCATCATCATCATCATAGCAGTCTGTCGGGGGTGACAATGACTGTTTCATTTAGGTCTGATCAGATTCCTCCATGCAGCTCTGTCCTTCGCCCTCTGCTGCCAGGAACTCCTGGCCTTGTTAACCCAGGCAACGTCCGAGCTGGTATGAGTTGCTTTCTGACTGACCATTTCATGAAACTGCTTGCAAAGTATTTGAGTACCGCTAGCTTTTGCTGGACTAGCAGCACATTCTTGGCAGATAGCGGTGTTATCAGTGGCAAGGACAGGCCAAGACAAACTGACTCCAGTATCTGTTGCAGTGACTGACCAGATGATAGCTTTGTTTATCTCTGCTCTTTGTGTAGTGCATGTCTCTTCACTTCCGGCTTTCAGAGAGAGCAGACGCTTTTTCTCTCCTCTCCTCTTCTCCTCCCTGATACTATTCCCTGCTTGCGATGTCTATGTTTTTTCGCTCTTCTTCTGGCTGAATCTTAATCCAAATGGAAATTATGGATCTGGAAAAGCGGCTTATATGCGATTGTCACCACTTTAAAAGAAGAAGATCGGGTCAGGGGGAACCCAAGGGGAAGACTCATGGACATTGGAACTCATGTGTCTGTATGATTCGACTGGAGATGCAGAAGACATCTATTGGCTATGATCACAGGACTTCTATTTTTGGCTTTGGAGTTTCCTGATGTTTCAGAAATTGAGGAAGGTGGAGATCTGTTCAAAATGCGGACCCAGGCAAGCTCCTTCACCAATTCGACCAGTTGGGGAGTGCACGAGGCGGCATGGTGAACTGAATGGTAATTGATTCAGATGGTGGAATACATCTTGAAGTCGCTAGTGCTCTCCAGAGAATGTTTTTTAAGCCTGTATGGAAATTATGAAGCACAGAATTGCATGAGAGAGGAAAATTCTATTCTCTGAGTGCACTGTGCAGATTTGACCTTGTTTTTTTTTTGGTGCCCTGTTTACATTCCTCCTCGATGAAGATAAGGCTGAAGAAGTGGCTAACCCAAACAATCGACAATTGCTGTTGTTTCAGCAGACCGAGCTCCAAGGACAGCGTTACCATGTGTCTGGACTATAGAACACATGACTGAATAATATCTATCCGTTGCCAGAGGGTGCCCTCTGCTGTTCACTAGCAATGACACACCTACACTACACACTGCATACAACATCACATGACTGATACATGTACACTGACACAAATACACACATACTGTCTCTCTCAACTCTTTGTAATGTGTGATCTATTGTCTGCTAATTGTGCATAGAGGGGTTTTTTCCCTGTGTAATCATAATTTGGCTCATTTGAGCTTATATGAGCTTATACGAGCGTTATTCTGATAACTATGTTTTTTTCTCTCTGCCTATTGTGTCTTCCCTGACCCTGGCCCTTGCCCTCTTTACCCTCCTGTTCGACTGGCGCCTTCGGGCTGCCGCGGCTATGGGATGCGTTTACGGGCATGCCCAATGTCAAGTCAAATTTCAATTCTCTTGTATGTATTGCACGTATGGTAGTATTGACAATAAACCTTTTCATTCATTCATGTCATGATACACCAACTGACAAAAGTCCACCACAGACCTTGCGACAGATGTGCTTATCTACCAGGATGTCCAGTCTCACCCTGTGTAACTGGGAGTGGTCCACCACAGACCTGTGACAGATATTGTTTTTAGTTCTGCCAGGATGCCCATTTTCACCCTCCACACCCTCGGAAGGGCAGGGTTGCCAGCTGAGTCAACGACAGCCCGATCCATGAGACATGTAGTACCGGTTTTCATGGTTATCCGGTAGCAAGCAAACCAATGCTTACCTTGTGCATATTAACACAAAGTAATTAGTGTTACTGGATCGAGTTTTTAAGAAATAAAAAGTGTTTTTTGTGGCTCCAGTTATAAAGGATTTAATACAGAAATATGCATTCGTTTGTTAATCTGCTTTTAACACAGTGCTTGATAACCAGGTTCTTTTTACAAAGTACAAAGATACACAACTCTTGCCAGACCGGTTTTAGGTAAAACTGTAGTTCTGATTTCTGAGGAACATGATTAATTCACTCTCAATGTATGGTTTACAGCCATATATGTGATCTTAATATTTTTAAACCGTGCAATACCTTTCTCTCCGTCTATGTAGCCACAGCAGCACGTCGTTATCTTCTCTCGCTCTCCTTCGCCTCCTTCTTCAGCTTTGGCTCCGGCTCTCGTGCATTCGTCTCATGTACCGAGCAATGCTGGAGAGTTTGCTGCCTTGCCTGCTGCTCATACTGGGCAGCGTGTTGTGAAGACAGTAATACGTGTCTACACCAAAGTAAAAACAGAAACCCCAAGAGCACATAAATTTTGTGCTGCTCCATCGTTTGTGATGGACAGACAACCCGGCTGAAGGGACGGATTTCCGTTTTCGGTCCTGGCCGATCGATGAGCCGGATTTTTCTTCTTCACCGAGATTTTTTTTTCCTGGTCAGTGGTAGTTTCGGCTACAGCGCCCCAAACATGCAGCTGTTGTAACTGCGTGATGTTGTCCGGGCAGTTTGGTCCACTTCAGTCAAATGATGTGTGAATGCAAACGAAACCAAACAAACCAAAACGAAGGTATGAAATTTCTTGGCATTCTCCGCTCAATTGAACCGAGACCCCAGGACTATTCTGGCGTGAATGCAGCCTGCAGTGCATCCCGTAAGTATTCACAGTGCTCATTCACTTTTCCACATTTTGCTATGTAATAGCCGTATTCCAAAATAGATCAAGTCCATTTTCCCCCCAAATTCTACACACAACACCCCACAATGTCAACATGAAAAAAGTCCCTTGAGATTTTTGCAAATTTATAAAAATAAAAAAAGAAATGACATGTACACAGTATTCACAGCCTTTGCTCAATGCTTTGTTGATGCCCCTTTGGCAGCAATTACAGCCTCAAGTCTTTTTGAATATGATGCCACAAGCTTGGCACACCTATCTTTGGGCAGTTTCGTCCATTCCTCTTTGCAGCACCTCTCAAACTCCATCAGGTTGGATGGGAAGCGTTGGTACACAGCCATTTTCAGATCTCTCCAGAGATGTTCAATTGGATTCAAGTCTGGGCCACTCAAGGAGATTCACAGAGTTGTCTTGAAGCCACTCCTTTGATATCCTGGCTGTGTGCTTAGGGTTGTTGTCCTGCTGAAAGATGAACCGTCGCCCCAGTCTGAGGTCAAGAGCGCTCTGGAGCAGGTTTTCATCCAGGATGTCTCTGTACATTGCTGCATTCATCTTTCCCTCTATCCTGACTAGTCTCCCAGTTCCTACCCCTGAAAAACATCTCCACAGCATGATGCTGCCACCACCATGCTTCACTGTAGGGATGATATTGGCGTGGTGATGAGCGGTGCCTGGTTTCCTCCAAACATGACACCTGGCATTCACGCCAAAGAGTTCAATCTTTGTCTCATCAGACCAGAGAATTTTGTTTCTCATGGTCTGAGAGTACTTCAGGTGCCTTTTGGTAAACTCCAGGCAGGCTGCCATGTGCCTTTTACTAAGGAGTGGCTTCCGTCTGGCCACTGTACTATACAGGCTTGATTGGTGGATCGCTGCAGAGATGGTTGTCCTTCTGGAAGGTTCTCTCTCCACAGAGGAACACTGGAGTTCTGACAGAGTGACCATCAGGTTCTTGGTCACCTCCGTGACTAAGGCCCTTCTCCCATGATCGCTCAGTTTAGATGGCCGGCCAGCTCTAGGAAGAGCCCTGGTGGTTCCAAAATTCTTCCAGTTACGGATGATGGAAGCCACTGTGCTCATTGGGACCTTCAAAGAAGCAGAAATTTGTGTCTTGAGACAATCCTGTCTCAGAGGTCTACAGACAATTCCTTTGACTTCATGTTTGCTTTTTGCTCTGACATGCACTGTCAACTGTGGGACCTTATATAGACAGGTATGTGCCTTTCCAAATCATGTCCAGTCAACTGAATTTACCACAGGTGGACTTCCATTAAGCTGCAGAAACATCTCAAGGATGATCAGTGGAAACAGGATGCACCTGAGCTCAATTTTGAGCTTCATGGCAGAGGATGCAAATACATATGTCTACAAGTCATGATATGAAGGTGCGCAAGGCAGTCGCCTGGGGTGCTCTCAATGACATGCGAGCTATATGGTGCTCAAACATGTGAAGAGAGCTAAAAGTTAAATTCTTCTGTGCAACAGTGGAATCCATACTGCTATACAGAAGTGAGTGCTAGTCATTAAACGTCTCCCTTCAGAGGTCATTGGACACAGTCCTCAATGTAAACTGGCAAGACCACCAATGAAGATCTCTATGGGCACCTTCCCAAAATATCAGACAAGGTGGCTTGACAAAGACTTGGCCTCGCGAGACACTGTTACCGTCACCAAGAGCTCCCAGCAGGCCACCTGGTACTCTGGGAACCGATGCATGGCTTTCGCTCCCTTCGGCCATTAACATCATTTGTGGACACTCTAAAGGGAGACACTGAGGCAGCCAACACTGGCGAGCTTGCCTAGGCGTGCAGCTTGACTGAAGCCATTCTGATTGATTTAGTCTTCCATCAGTTTTACATGCATTTCAGACACAACCTCTCTCATCTTTTACCCTCTCTGTGTCTCTGCTTCTCCTCGCTTTGCTCTAATTGATGCTGATATCAAATCAATAATTTCACTTTTTTTGGCCTTTTGTCTGTTTGTAGCTGCTTGCTCAGATGGCATTGGCTGGATGAGGGAGACCTATAAAAACTGATGGAGTATTGCTTGTTCCTGAGAAAAAGGGGAGAAGGGAGAGCAAAAATAGAACAAGAATAAAAACAGGGAGGGAACCTGAAAGAAAAGAAAGAAACAACAAAGAAAAGAGCAGAGGTGCATTTGTATTCCATATCAGACAGGCTTTCACTCACATACAAGTGGGCAATGGTCTTTATGCTTTAAGTATTTGCTTGTGTGTGAAGGCTGTATAGTCCTTTTATGTGTTTTCATGCTATGTGATCACCTAAAGCATGTTTGGTAATACCCCTTTTACACAGTCCGGGGATCATTGGGAGACCATTGAGAGCTCAAAAATTGACCTGATCTCTGACCTGATATTTCTGTCTGTGCAAATATTTGGGAGATCATTGTAAGACTTTCATGCTGCTCTATAGAGATCTTTGAAAGATCATTGAGAGACCAGGGGAGATCACTAAGAGATCATTGAAAGACCGCAAGAGATTGAGAGACCAGGAGAGATCATTGTGAGATCAGGATAGATTACTGAGGGATCATTGAGAGTTTGTTTGGCAGTCAGAGGTTTCTAGTCCTCTTTTACTCCATTTACACAGGGGTGGAGATCATTGAGAGATCATTGATAGATGAAAAAATGACCAGACCTCTCAACCATCTTTCCATGATTTCTCAGTGATCACCAGCATCTCTCAATGATCTTCCAGTGATTTCCACAGTCTCCACAGTTGAGAGATTATTTTGGACAGGATCAAAACAATCTCAAAAAACACATTTTTTTCATCTATCAATAATCTCTCAATGATCTCCACCTCTGTGTAAATAGAGTAGAAGAGCACTCGAAACCTCTGACCCAAACAGTCTCTCAATGATCCCACAGTTATCTGTCCTGGTCTCTCAGTGATCTCTTCTGGTTTCTCAGTGATCACTCAAAGATCTTTAAAAGATCTTTATTGATCACCATGAAAATCTTAAAACGATCTCCCAAACATTTAAACAGATTGAAATTGTTGAGAGATCTGGTCAATTTTTGAGCTCTCTATGGTCTCCAAATGATCTTTGTGCTGTGTAAAGGGGCCCTAAGAAAGGAAAAGATAATTCTTTATGAGTCCCACAGTGGGGAAATTTACATGGTGACCCATGTCATCAGAAAGGAAAGAAATATAGGTTTTACTGCTTCTTCCTTCCACCATGTCGGTCACTGTATACTCAGGCGTCATCAGTGTTTCCTCTGGCTTGAAGACCTTGGCGCGGTGGCAACATATTTTTTTTTTGGGGGGGGGGGCAGAAAACACATGCCACTATTGTAACCAGAATATGTTAATTTTATACTATTCATTTCTTTTTTTTATTTTGCACAGTATCTTTGCTTATGGAACTTACCGTTTGAAGTATTGTACAACCGAGGCTTGAATGTTGGAATATTGGACCAGTTGGGGTCCCACCCAGACGTCCTTTGTTTGGACTTTTTACTGGTGTCATCCTTCTCTCCTTCCTCTACTTTCACCTCTCCTGGACCCTCTGCCTGAACACATTCCTCTCCTTGGCTCCTCTCTTCTGTCTCATCTTTCCCTCTCTGAGCCCTGTCTCATTCAGGTTCTGTCTTTGTCTATGGTGGTATATGTCATGTATTTTGGTAACGTAACGGGTGAAAGATATAACAGTATACAAACAGGTTAGAAAATACCAAGTGTCATGTTTTGTCCTGCAGGATTTTTTTTGTCATGGTTTACATAAATGACAAAAATATGTGTATTTTTATATTTTTATTCTAGTGTTTGTTTTTTCCATTGAGAAAGAGTAAGAAAGAGTTGGAAAAAACATTCATAATAGTAATTTCCCAGCAGGCACAGGCTGTTGAATCAACGTTGAAATAACAGTTAGTGCCAACGTTGAAACTACGTTGAGAATACCTTGTATTAGTAAATTGTATCAACGTAGTGTGTTCAACGTTGGAACAACGTTGCTTTTTCAATATTGAAACAATGTTGTATTGTCAACGTTGGAACAATGTTGAACGCACTACACTGATACAATTTATGAATACAATGTATTCTCAACGTAGTTTCAACGATGGCACTAACTGTTCTTTCAACACTGATTGAACGTCTTGTGCCTGCTCGGATTCCAACAATTTGCCGTTCCTATAGCTCCAGGAACTTTTTGCAGAGTGTTGCTGGCAGCACTGTAAAGTCATTTGAAAAGCTACTTCTGTCCTCAGAAGCTGCTGCCAAGAAAAGCTTATACCTTTTAATACTTTGTGTTCTTTCCCCTTTCCAAAAAAATCTAACAACAATCTCATGCCACTATAAAAATTTGTACAACAGCCTTTCCCCCCACGACAAACTTGTTCCTCCCCCACACTGACACTGTATCTGGAGGATATAAATCTGCAAGATATACTAGTAAACATGATAAAGCATGAAGCCAATCAGTGTCACACTTTTATTAATTGTAACAAAACACTACAAATATGATGGCTGTCATACACATAACAACGCCCCCCCCCCCCCATATGAGGTCACGTTAAAAAAATAAAAACAGTTTAAAAAATAACAAAAAATTAGTGGTTATATTTGATCCACGGTTCGACCCAGTACCAAGACCCAAAAGGTCCGGTAACCTAAAACATATATGCTGGGTTTCCTATAGATTTGATGACTGCTCCTGGCTCTTCCTGCCACCTCCTCCAGGCCTGTCGGGGGCATATTTCACGCAGGATATACAGGCTGCCTGTACATCTTGTTGTGCGCCATTATGGTGCTGAAGGACACATTCTGAAATATACAAAAAATTATGTTTAAAAAATAGATATATACCTGTATTTATATAAACTATATATCCATCCATCCATCCATCCATCCATCCATCTTCTACCGCTTTTCCGGAGGTCCGGGTCGCGGAGGCAGCAGTTCAAGCAGAGAAGCCCAGACTTCCCTCTCCCCAGCCACCTGCTCCAGCTCTTCAGAGAGGATACCAATACGCTCCCAGACCTGCTGGGAGACATTGTCTCTCCAGCGAGTCCTGGTTCTACCCCGGGGTCTCCTCCCAGTGGGACGTGCCCAAAACACCTCAAGTGGGAGGCGTCCAGGAGGCATCCTAATCAGATGGCCATACCACCTCAACTGGCTCCTTTCAATGTGGAGGAGCAGCGGATCTACTCTGAGCCTCTCCTGGATGACTGAACTCCTCACCCTATCACTTATTGTGACTCCAGCGATCCTATGAAGAAAGCTCATTTCAGCCGCTTGTATCCACGATCTTGTCCTTTCGGTAATTTCCCAAAGCTCTTGACCATAGGTGAGGGTAGGAACGTAGATTGACTGGTAAATCGGCAGCTTTGCCTTAGACCTAAGCTCCCTCTTCACCACAACAGACCGGTACAATGTCCGCATCACTGCAGATGCTGCTCCGATCCATCTGTCAATCTATCGCTCCATTCTCCCCTCACTCATGAATAAGACCCCAAGATACTTAAACTCCTACACTTGGGGCAGGAGCCTGTTCCCAACCTGGAGAGTAAACTGTATATACAAAATTATATTTATCTAAATGCTTGATTTACTCATATGGCATATGTTGTATATAAGCTTATATGTAAACACTTATTGGGTATTACCTTACCTTCAATAATTTTATAAAGTTTGGTTGCTCCCAAACCAAACTTTTCCCTTTTCCCCTCAAAGTTCATTTTTGCCATCAGGTCATTGGTCATCAGTCTATTTTCTGAATACAAAATAAAAAAATGTAAATTTGCATATAGCATGAAATACCTGCATGCATTATTCAGTATATGCAATATCCATCGATCCGTCCATCTTCTTCTGCTTAATACTTTTTTCGGGTCACGGTGGGGCTGGAGCCTATCCCAGCATCTTTGGGCGAGAGGCAGGGTACACCCTGGACAGATCGCCAGTCTGTCGCAGGGCGAACACAGGTAGCGGAGTGGTTAGCACTGTGGCAGCACAGCAACTCACCCATGGCCGGGGGATCCTGGGTTCGATCCCAGTCCCTGACCAACAGTGATCTGTGTGGAGTTTGCATGTTCTTCCTGTGTATGTGTGGGTTTAGTCTGGGATTTCTCCGGTTTCCTCCCACATGCCAAAAAAAACATGCAAATTAGGTTAATTGGCATCAAACTGGGGATTCTAAATTGTCCTTAGGTATGACTGTGAGAGTGAATGGCTGTCTGTCTCTCTGTGAATATATGCAATAAAGACCAAATAATTTATTTCAAAACAATGTATCGACCTGTGGCAGATCCTCCTCATATTTTCTTTCAGGCTCACCCCTCCTACTTTCATCAGCTGTTGTTTCTGTGAAGTAAAAAGCTTAAACTTTGATATTCTCTAAGGAGAATGCATGTATGTGTAGTCTCAAATTCACATGGATTAACACAAGATTATTTATTAGAAAGGAATACTTACCAAATTACTACATGCTGTGTAGTCATTTTGAAGTTGTTCTTCTAAAATGCAGATGGCATCTATAGTTGACATCTGCTCGATCGACTCTTCAGTTCTTTCACTGCCCATACGGCGACCGTGATGGCACAGGATATCCCTTATCTCTTAGAAGGTCCAACACCTTCTTCTGAAACTCTAAGGGGAAGATAAAATAATATTATCCATTGATAAAATAAAAAGCCCAAGGATTTAAAGGGAGCTATGGATATTGGAACTCACAGCCAAAAATCGAGACATGTTTGGTCCCCTAGGCTGAGACTCAATGGGGTATCTGCCAGGATTGAGAGTGTTTGCTAGATAGAGACTTTTAGTTGGATTTTGATTAGCATGACACAGACCAGATCATATTATATGATCTAACATTTAAAAGTAAACAAAAAGTAGTACCAAAAGAAATCTCATATGAGACTTCTTATGCAATGAAAAAGCTCAAAATCAAAATGTCGAACATCTGATGAACACATCCACAAAAAATCTCCAATATATCCAATCAAAACATGAAGGAAGAGTGCGTTTCTCACAAATGTTGGCAGATCGACTGACCAACGACACACCATAGCAATAGGACTTCTGACTCTTTGGCCTATTAGGCCCAAAAATACATCACCAAAAATAATATTTAAAATTACACGCCGTGCACCAACTTTCTTTGGGCAATGGCCAGGAAATGTCAGGTTTGTCCTTAGTGTTTTCTCTGGTTGTTTCTGTCCCAAAAGAAAGAATATGACAATATTTAGATGCATACATGTATTATAGATATAATAAAAATATGACACACAAACTAATACACATATGAACACAATACACATAACTAACTTTGAGTATCCTGGGGCACTGACATGCTCTGGTCCATGGAGGGAATGACACCATTATCATTCTCATCTCTTGAAGCTGTTATAAATAGTGCATTCAAGTGAATGAGGCAAAAGAATTTCCCCATTGTGGGACTGATGAAGGCTTATCTTATCTTAATTAGAGACACCTGTACATGTATCTCTAATAATTAATAAAGTTGTTTGTAAACTTAGACACTTAAATCTATTTTTAATCATTCTTTCATCTTATTCATCATTCACAATATACATAAAAGTGCAATGTTATTCTGCAACCAAGGAAACAAATACTAATTCAATGTAAAATTTACAACCAGGTCTTGGGGATGTACTGGCAGTGCCAGCAGTACTTGTCCGTCTTGCTGAATGTTCTGCAAAGTTAAGAAAACTGTTAAGAAACTAATCACAATGGAAAATTTTAATTAGGCATACAGAAAAATTTAATACCAGGATCATCTACAAAGTTTATATTTAGTTGGTAACTCCATGCTATTTGAACTGCACTAACATCTTGGTGGGTAGCTTGAGCTTCCTCAGCTGCCGCAGGAAGAACATCCTCTGCTGGGCCTTTTTGATGAGGGAGCTGATGGTCGGCTCCCACTTGAGGTCCCTGGTGATGGTGGTGCCTAGGAAGCGGAAGGAATCAGCAGTGGTGATGGGAGAGCCTGTGAGGGTGAGGGGGGGCAGAGGGGTTGGGACTTTCCTGAAGTCCACAATCATCTCCACTGTCTTCAGAGCGTTCAGCTGCAGGTTGTTGTTGTTGCACCAGGACGCCAGCTGGGCCACCTCTCTCCTGTAGGCGGACTTGTCGCCGTTGGAGATGAGCCCGATGAGGGTGGTGTCGTCCGCAAACTTGATCAACTTGACAGACTGGTGGCTGGAGGTGCAGGAGTTGGTATAAAGGGAGAAGAGTAGGGGGGAAAGTACACAACCCTGGGGTGATCCGGTGCTGATGCTAGCAGAGTTTGAGACAGTCTTTCCCAGCCGCACATGCTGCCTCCGGTCCGTCAGGAAGTCAGTGATCCACCTGCAGAGGGAGTCAGGCACGTTGAGCAGGGACAGCTTGTCCCGGAGCAGAGCGGGGCGGATGGTGTTGAATGTGGAGCTGAAGTCCACAAACAGGATCCTGGCGTAGGTTCCCGGGGAGTCCAGGTGCTGCAGGATGGAGTGGAGGGCCAGGTTGACTGCGTCGTCTACAGACCTGTTGGCTCGGTAGGCAAACTGCAGCGGGTCCAGGAGAGGGGTGGTGATGGACTTGAGGTGGGGCAGGACCAGGCGCTCAAAGGACTTCATGACTACAGAGGTGAGCGCTACAGGTCTGTAGTCATTAAGTCCAGTGATCCGTGGCTTCTTGGGGACAGGGATGATAGTGGAGGTTTTGAGGCAGGACGGCACGTGGCATAGCTTAAGGGAGTTGTTAAAAATGTCTGTGAAGACAGGAGCCAGCTCTTTCGCACAGTGTCTCAGGGTGGCGGGAGACACGCCGTCCGGACCGGGGGCCTTGCGTGGGTTCAGTCTGGAGAACTGTTTGAGCACGTCCTGCTCACTGATGACAAGGGCAGGGGGGGAGGAGGGGGGGCGCCTTTGATGAAGTAGGGATCGTGGAGGCTGTGGAGCTGGAGAGAGGGGGGGAGTTGGACACAGATGACGAGGTGTCAAAACGGGCATAGTGTTGGGACAGTCTTTGACAAAGGGCTTTGTCATCCTGACCTTTAGGAGCCTGAGGCCGATAATTGGTGATTTGCCTCAGTCCTCTCCACACAGAAGCCGAGTCATTAGCAGTGAACTGCTGCTGGAGTCTCTCAGAATACACAGATTTAGCTCTCCTCAGCTCTCTGTTAAACCGATATTTAACCTCCCTGTAGCAGTCCCTGTCTCCACTTTTCAACGCTGCTTCCTTCTCCTTCCTGATCTGTCTGAGCTTAGCTGTGAACCAGGGCTTGTCATTAGAGTACCTCACCCTGGTGCGCGATGGAAGAATGCTCTCCTCACAAAAGTGGATATATGAGTTCACAGTGTCCGTGAACTCATCCAGATCATGCGTGGCTCCTTTAAACATGCCCCAATCAGTTATTTCCATGCACGTTTCCAGCTTCTCCTCAGCTTCACTGGTCCATTTCTTCGTAGTGCTCACAACAGGTTTAGTGAGCTTCAATCTCTGTCTGTATGTGGGAATGAGGTGGACCATCACGTGATCAGATAATCCGAGCGCAGCGCGGGGAACAGCGCGATATGCGTCTTTCACTGTGGTGTAACAGTGATCCAGCGTGTTTATTCCTCTGGTGGGGCATTTAATAAACTGTTTGTAGCGGGGGAGATCGTGGCTCAGATTGCTCTGGTTAAAGTCGCCAACCACAATAACCAGAGAGTCTGGAAAAATCTGCTCCGTGTGTTGGATGTGATCTGCGAGCACGCGCTGAGCTTCGCGCGTGCTATATAGGTGTATAGAGGCCCATTTCCAGCAACTATTACTCCAGTGTTCTACTGGTACAATGTGTTTGCTCATTAAGTCAGAAGGCTAATGGATGATTAGAAAACCCTTGTGCAATCACGTTAGGTCTGCAATGCTGTAATTGCTGCAAATGGAGGATTCTTTGACGAAAGCAAAGTTTGAAGGAAAAAATTATTATTTCAAATACAAATCATTATTTCTAACCTTGTCAATGTCTTGACTATATTTTCTATTCATTTTACAACTCATGGTGGTAAATAAAAGTGTGACTTTTCATGGAAAACACAAAAATTGTCTGGGTGACCCCAAACTTTTGAACGGTAGTGTGTGTATATATATATATATATATATATATATATATATATATATATATATATATATATATATATATACATATACTGTATATAACTGTTATTATGACATTTAAATTTAAGTGAGTGTATGACTACTGCATCATCATGATCATTTCTTTGGTTTCTTTGGTGGAATTGAAAGCTGTATTTGATTCCTTGGTGAACATTGTGGAGCTGTTGTGAAAGTTATAAATAAGTTATTTCAAGTAGTTAATAAAGGCATAAAAACTAAATGCAGAAAAGATTGTCCACTTAAATTGAAGTCCTGGACTTCCTGTGGTAACGTATCATCACTTCCTGTGTTGCTGGTTGTGGTGTTGTTGGTCTAGCTCTCCTCAGTCTCCTGAGGATTACTGCCTTTACTGCCTTACTGCATTACTGCCTTTAATTTATTTTAACCCCTTTTTTCCATCTACCGTCACCTCTCTCTTCTGTTTATCAAGCCTCTTGCACCTGTGTGCGCACTCAGTGTCACCTAATCACCCTCTTTAGCCTTCTGTTCACCTTAATCTGTGTTTGTGTTAGCTTTGGGTTAGCAATTAGCTATGGCTACTAGCTCTCCTTCCCCTTCTCCTCTGGTGTGCTCTCTGTGTCAGATGTTTAGCTACACCTCTGCCTCTTTTAGTGATAACGGTAAATGTAATCAGTGTTGTCTTTTTGAGGCACTCGAGACGAGGTTGTCTGATTTGGAATCCCGGCTCCACTGCATTGAAACACCGTCTGCGCCAGTTAATAATGACGGACGCCCCTTAGCTGCAGCGGAGCCCCCTAGCATAGGGTGGCCTGCTAGCGGTCTCCCAGCTCAGACCTCTCTTGAGCAGCGAGGAGAGAACGGGTGGGTGACGGTGAGAAGGAAGCATAGCCGTAAGCCCCTGGTACACTGCCAACCTGTTCATGTTTCTAATCGCTCTTCCCCACTCAGCGACACATCCGCTGAGGAAAAAACTCTGATTATTGGTGACTCTTTAGTCAGAAATGTGAACCTAGAGACTCCAGCGGCCATAGTCAAATGCATTCCTGGGGCCAGAGCAGGTGACATTGAGTCAAATTTGAAAATACTAGCTAAAAGTAACTGTAAATACTCCACAATTGTTATCCACGCTGGCATTAATGACATCCGACTCCGGCAGTCAGAAGTCACAAAACTTAATGTGGAATTGGTGTGTAACTTGCCCCTGACCAACAGTGATCTGTGTGGAGTTTGCATGTTCTCCTCATATCTACGTGGGTTTACTCTGGGATTTCTCTGGTTTCCTCCCACAGACCAAAAACATGCAGGTTAGGTTAATTGGAGCTAAGTGGCCCTAGGTGTGAATGTGTGTGTGAATGGTTAAGGGATAGCGCCATACCATGGCTGCTTCATCCATCCAGGTGGATGCCCTCAATTTCCCTTCTGGGGATCAATAAAGTATACAAAATTGTGCCCTTCAGAGGTAAAGTGGGCTATCCCACAAAACCATTATTTTGAGAAAATGAGCTCTAAAGTTGAAATATTCTCAAAAAATCAGTGTGCCTATATCATTAAAAAGTTACCCCCTATAATTACCTTCAAGGTGTGACTTAAATATGAAAATATATTTAAATCACATAAACTTTAGAGCTCATTTTCTCAAAATAATGGTTTTGTGGGATAGCCCACTTTACCTCTGAAGGGCACAATTTAAAAAAAAAAAAATCAAAAAAACTTTGCCAAAACGATGTCTGCCTCTGTACTATTCTCTGGGCCCCTCCCCAATCTGACCAGTGATGACATGTTTAGCCGCTTGTCATCCTTCAACCGCTGGCTGTCTGTATGGTGTCCTGCAAACGATGTGGGCTACATAGACAATTGGAACTCATTTTTGGGAAAACCTGGTCTTATTAGATGAGATGGGTGTCCATCCCACTTTGGATGGTGCATCTCTTTTATCTAACAATATGGCATCATTTTTATCCAAATTTCCAAAACCTTGGCAACTCAGAGTTAGGACCAGGAAGCAGAGTTGCAGTCTTACATGCCTCTCTGCAGCTCCTCTTCATCCGCCACCCCTCAACTTAGCCCCTGTCTTCCCCATCAGAGAAACATTGTCTGCTCCCTCCAAAGTGAATAAAAATATAATGTATAAGCATCCCAAAGTGATTAAACAAAAAGTTGGTAAAACTCAAATTAAACATGAAGCCTCTAAATTTAATCATTTGGCCTCTCTTCCCCCTCATAATTTAAAAATTAAATGCGGTTTGTTAAATATTAGGTCTCTAACTCCCAAGTCTCTGCTAGTCCATGATCTGTTAATTGATCATCAGATTGATTTAATATCCCTTACAGAGACTTGGTTAGGGCAAGAGGATTATGTCGGTTTAAATGAATCAACTCCCTCTGGTTATTTATACTATCAAAATCCCAGAAGTTCTGGTCGTGGAGGAGGAGTAGCAACAATTTACCGTTCCAAATTTCTAGTTAATGTAAAGCAAAAAACATATTAATTCCTTTGAGAGCCTGGTCCTCAGTATTGGGCATTTTAGCAATTTTAGGTTAAACCCAATTTTATTTGCCATAGTTCATGGTCCTCCCTCAGCCTATTCAGAGTTTTTATCTGAATTTGCCGAATTTTTAGCTCATTTAATGCTGAAATCAGATAGAATAATTATAGTAGGGGACTTTAATATACATGTAGATGTAGATAGTGATTGCCTTAATATGGCATTTAATTCAATATTAGACTCGATGATTTTTTCTCAGAAAGTAGGAAATTCTACCCATGGTCTCTACCGCACGTTGGACCTTGTTCTGACATATGGCATAGAAATAAAAAATCTGGTAGTGTCTCCTCATAACCCTGTACTGTCAGACCATTGTCTGCTAACCTTTGATGTTACTATTTCTGACTATTTGGCTCCTAAAGAAAAATAATACTACAGTAGATGCCTCTCAGATGATGCTGTTAACCAAATTTATGCAGCTTTTTCCTCTATGCCATGTGCCAACACAACGGAAATAAGCTATGGAGAGCTTGCTCCTTCTGTAATTGATAGCATGGTAGATAGTGTTACAGCTTCTCTGCATTAGACTCTAGACATGGTGGCCCCTTTAAAAAAGAAAAAAGTCTAATCAGAGATTTTTAACTCCTTGGTTCAACACAGAAACTCGTAGCTTAAAACGGAAGACTTGTCAATTAGAAAGAAAATGACACTCCACTAAATTAGATGAAATCTATTTAGCTTGAAGAAATCATCTTTTAATTTATAACAAATCTCAGAAAAGCTAGAACAAGTTATTATTCCACATTAATAGAAGAGAACAAGAATAATCCCAGGTTTCTTTTCAGCACTGTAGCCAGGCTGACAAAGAGTCAGGACTCTGTCAATCCTAGCATTCCCTTAGAGCTTACTAGTCAGGACTTTATGAACTTTTTCAATCATAAAATTTCATCTATCAGAGATTAAATCAGTCAGATTCTTCCTACCATTAACTTAAATACATTAACTACTACAACTCCTTCAGTTGATATCTGTTTGGATGAGTTTACTCCAACTGACCTTTTAGAGTTAGATAAAATAATTTCCTCATCCAAGCCTTCAACTTGTCTTTTAGACCCTATTCCTACCAGGTTATTTAAAGAAGTCTTCCCATTTCTTGGTAGCTCTATTCTTCAAATAATCAATTCTTCATTAACATTAGGCCATGTACCGTAGGCTTTTAAAACTCCTGTAATTAAACCCTTACTCAAAAAGCCAACGCTGGATCCAGAAGTTTTAGCTAATTATCGACCAATCTCTAATCTCCCTTTCATTTCAAAATCTTAGAAAGATTTGTTGCTACGCAATTATTTGACCTCTTGCAGGGAAATGGTTTATTTGAAGAGTTTCAATCTGGGTTTAGAATCCATCATAGTACTGAAACAGCCTTAGTGAAGGTCACTAATGACCTCCTTATCGCATCTCATAATGGACTTGTTTCTGTACTTGTCCTTTAAGACCTTAGTGCAGCTTTTGATACTATCGATCGTAATATTCTACTTGATAGATTAGAACACTGTGTTGGACTTAATGGAACTTCATTACAGTGGTTTAGAGCTTATTTATCTGATAGGTTCCAGTTTGTTCATGTCAATTATGAGTTTTCTTCCAACTCAAAGCTCAGTCATGGAGTTCCATAGGGATCTGTGTTAGGCCCTATTCTTTTTAGTTTATATATGCTTCCGTTAGGCAACATTATTAAAAAGCACTGTATACATTTTCATTGTTATGCAGATGACACACAATTATACCTGTCAATGAAGCCAGATGATAGTCATCAATTAGCCAAATTAGAGGCCTGTCTGAAGAAAATCAAAGCTTGGATGACTTGTAATTTCCTGCTATTAAATTCAGATAAGACTGAAGTCATTCTATTTGGTCCAAAAAACCCTAGAAATATCTTTCCAAATCAAACTCTTAGTTTGGATGCGGTTATTCTCTCTCTGAATAGTTCTGTGAGGAACCTTGGAGTTATTTTTGATCAAGATCTGTTTTTCAATTCACATATTAAATTGTGATATTATATTTATATTATATTTGTTTCTAAGACTGCCTTGTATCATTTGTGTAATATTGCCAAGATTAGGAGCATCTTGTCTCAGAGTGATGCTGAGAAACTGATCCACGCTTTTGTTAGCTCGAGATTAGATTATTGTAACTCTTTATTATCAGATTGTCCTAAAACATCTTTAAAAAGTCTTCAGCTGATCTAAAATGCTGCAGCAAGAGTTTTAATAGGTACTAGAAAGAGAGATCTCCGGTTCTGGCCTCCCTTCATTGGCTTCCCATAGAGTTTAGAATTAAGTTTAAAATCCTTCTTCTCACTTACAAAGCTCTAAACAATCAGGCCCCTTTTTATTTAAAAGATCTGATACTTCCCTATTATCCTAACAGAGCACTATGCTCCCAAAATGCAGGATTACTTGTAATACCTAGAATCTCCAAATGTACAATGGGAGGCAGAGCCTTCAGTTATCAAGCTCCTCTCCTGTGGAACCAGCTGCCAATCTGGATTTGGGAGTCAGACTCGATCTCTATTTTTAAGAATAGGGTTAAAACCTTCCTTTTTGATATAGCGTATAATTAGGGAGTATTTGAGTTCCGCTAGCTTTTGCTGGACTAGCGACACATTCTTGGCAGATAGAGGTATTATCAGTGGCAAGGACAGGCCAAGACAAACTGATTCCAGTATCTGTTGCAGTGACTGACCGGGTGATAGGTTTGTTTATCTCTGCTCTTTGTGTAGTGCATGTCACGATGCACCGACTAGCAAAAGTCCACCACAGACCTTGTGACAGATGTGCTTATCTGCCGGCAGCAGAAGGTGAATTACAGAGCTGCGTGGAGGAATCTGATCAGACCTAAATGAAACAGTCATTGTCACCCCTGACAGACCGCTATGATGATGATGATGATAATTAGGGAGGGATCATGTGCCTCTGAACCCTCCCTTGGTTATGCAGCTAATAGGTTTAGACAGCCGGGGGACTTCCAGTAATGCACTGGGCTTCTCTCCTTTCTTCACTGTCAATGAAATATTTTCGCTGGTCATTAACATCTGTTTGTTCTCTCCCATAGATTGAATCCCCATCGTGCTGTTTGCTCTCTACATTTCTGTTCTTTTCATCTTCTGTATCCCCTCACCCCCCAGCCAGTCGCAGCAGATGACTGCCCCTCCCTGAGCCTGGTTCTGCTGGAGGTTTCTTCCTGTTAAAAGGGAGTTTTTCCTCTCCACCATCACCAAGCGCTTGCTCACAGGGGATATCACCTGATTGCTGGGGTCTTTCTGCAATTGTGGGGGCTTCCCCTACAGTTTAAAGTCCTATGAGATGACTGTTTGTTGTGAAATGGCGCTATATAAATAAAGTTGAATTCAATTGACAGACCTGAAGAAATCTTACTAAGGCTTTCAAGAAGTTCTTGGCACTGCTTAGAAAGAGTCTCTTCTTCATCCTCATCCAGAGAACTGTTCCCATCTTCTGCGGAAAAAAGGTAGATTGTAGATTATGAAATTAAGGATATATTTCACTTTGCAGCTCAACCAGTGCATCTTCTCTTGCTATCTGTGAAATTACCACTTTCAATATTGAGGAAAGACTCTTCTTGGCCTTCCTCTTCTCAGTGGTAGCTTTCCTATTACTTTGCTCCACTGTTGTTGTCTGGTCATGCTCCTCGCTTTCCAACTTGTTAGCTGTATTAAAGACATTAATTTTGTTCAATCTGCAAAACTTCCAAATGGTGAAAAATACAAGAGTATACATCATGTTTGAACCATCTTGTACCTGATTTACATTTGATCTTCACAAGTTTGAACCTAAAGCAATTTTCAGATGGTTTAGCCATGTACTTCATGGCCTTGTTCGCATTCTTTTTTTGGCCAGTACAGCATTTCCCTGCTGGGAATTACTGGGATTTACCCAGCACAGTGGCACCACACCTTCCTCCTCTCTATCAGTCTCAAACCAGACAGCACGTGCCAACATGTTTCAACTGAAACACAATGACAATCAAATTATTTCTTACACTCAGGTGTGTCACGATATGATCTGTACTTGAATAGTGTGGAACCTAAAGAAAATATTATATTTGTATTATGGTGAATGTGGTTGTGGGGTGAATGATGAGTAAGAGTGATGTTGTAATTTGTTGAGTATGGAAAAGGGGTGGGACTATATAAGCGTTGGCTTCTTCCCACTCCTTTTGAACATTTTATTTTTTGGCTTGATTTTTGTTATAAATTCTTTTTTTCTTTTTGTCGGAATGTTCAAATAAATAAAATCAATCAATCAATCAAAGCAAAAAAAAAGTATAAACTTTAACAACAACCCCATACATTAGTTTACTTACAGCACGGTTTGATTCAGAATATTCAACAGTTCATTGACGGCTGTCCTGGAACACTAATGTTTCACACGCCATGCTTGTAGATCAATAATTATGTTACTTTCTTCTTCATCAGTCATTTCATGTTCATTTTCTGACGCATTTGAGGAATCAGATGACCATACATGGGCATCAAATCCATAGTCGCTTAAATCACTCTCACTGCCTGAGGTAGCAGCCACTCCTTCTGATTCTAAAGGGACCTGAACTTGCAAATTTGTTGATCTTGGACTGTGCTGATGTAGTGAATCTAGTGATGCATTTTGATAAGTATCCCCATCTTCATCACTGCTTTCATTTAACATAGAACGTCTAGCAGCTTCACAGAATCTCCATCTTCTGTGGTAGTAGCTCATTTTTGTATCACCAGCTTTACTGTGCTAAAAGGAAACAAGATTTATTTTGAGCAATTTTTTAAACTTAAAATGAAAGAAGAAAAAAAGAAAAAGAAATTGATAAAACTGCATGTGTTAGTGTGCACAGATGAATGAGATGATACCATGTTAATATATTCAGTTCAGTTGAAACTGATCACTCTGTAATCTAAAAATAAATTAAATTGTATTAAAACTAATGCAAATGAACTATTCAACCTTAAGTATATTTCAAAGAAATAATTTTCATTCTCCATTCCTCCAGCCTCCACATACATTAAACATAAAAATAGATAGACCTAATTGGTCAGAACCTCTTAAATCTAGAAAATATGCTATTAATAATTTTTTGTCTCCAACATTTCTTGAGCAACATGCATACAGCTAGTTGTCCATGTACTATTAATTGCATGATGTGAGATAAAAACTCAGATTAAAAAAAACTTTGCTTGGCAAGGATATATTAAACCGACATCGCCAGCCAGCGGGAGGAGGCCCCTTCTTTGATCCATGCAGGTTGTAGCACTACGCTAAAGAAAAAAGTAATACTGTACTTATAAAGTGAATTTTTCAAAACCAGAACAACAAAACACACGTTTGTAACGATCTACAATCACCATGATCAATTGGTCAGTTCAGTATGAATAATACAAAATGAAAACACCGATCATCATCATCACAGGGGCCTAGGCCTACATGTTCAATCACTGGTATAATTTTGCCATGTGACATGAGTATGGGGAATTTCTATTTATTTATGAAATTTTGAATAACCAAAACGAATCAGTAATGTATGCTGTTTTGTCATCATAAATATAATATTTAGGTTAGTGCATATAAAAAAACATGCCCATACTGCTCATTCCACATGATTTAGAAGTTTGTGAGCACTGATAAACACAATACATGTAACAGATCAATTGCAAGAACAATATGGTCTGATCTGGGTATATTATATACCCCTCGAAAGAAATAGCACCCCTGATATTCAAGATTTCCTTACCTGTATAAAGATGTATAACCTGTATAAAGAGGATTAATGCGATTTCCAACAAACATGATATCTGCTGTGGACGTTTGTCGAGTTTGAAAAGTTTCTAAAATGGCGCTTGTTTGACGAAACGACGCAATGAATCATGGGATACATATAACCAAACGTATGTAAAACATCACGTACAGCCACTTGTTGAGCATTCGACACTGTGTTTGGAATGTTCACTCACTCCCTCCCTCCGTACTTGTTATATAGTGAATTTAGATATCATTGACTATATAGTAAACTCAAAATAACAATAAAATTAACAGATGTCGGACACGATTGATCTTGTTTTCGTGGCGCCGTTAATTCAAGATTCAAAGATTCAAAGGCTTTATTATCATGTGCACAGTTAAGAAATGCTACATTTCCTGAGCAATGAAATTCTTAACTTTGCTCTCCGAACGAATGCCAAGTTAAAAGGTACAGAAACAACAATTCTAATAGGTCATGACACACTAACACAGTAACTCAATCCTAATACTGATGGATGCTAAAACACACACACCAACACACAATTAGGCAGGAGAGGAATGAAATTGAAAATTCACTAGATGACTAAAGTGATAGTGGTATATTGATATCAGATTATGTGAACCTGAGATTGCATGACCCTATGTACAGTGTGCAAATGAGCATTGTGCAACAAGCAGTGTATAATTACAAATTATTTGGTAAGTAGCAGCAGAGATGATATGAACATCAGACAGGTGAGACTATATCTGCTATACAGGTGAGCAGTGTGCAAATTTAGCAACCAGTGTGTGAGTTCCTATTTGCAAAGCTGTGTTGCAGAGTTTTGGGAGTTTATTTGTTCAGGAGTCTGATGGCAGTGGGAAAGAAGGAGTTTTTCAGTCTGGTTGTCCTGCATTTCACACTTCTGTACCTCCAGCCTGAGGGTAGAAGTGTGAACAATCTGTGTTGGGGGTGGGTGGGGTCCCGGAGGATGGTGTCAGCTCTCTTTTGGACTCTGCGGTGGTAGATGCTCTGCAGAGAGGGGAGTGGAGTACTGATGAGCTTCTCCGCTGTCTTCACCACTCTCTGCAGGCGTCAGATGTCATCATGGTGTGGCAGTAAAACATAACAGACTAATGGTGGTAAAAAATGAACACCTGCATGTAATTTGTAGTAAATATGCATTAAATCAAATCATTTTTGCTGAAGTGCTATGAGATGACTGTTGTTGTGAAATGGCGCTATATAAATAAAGTTGAATTCAATTCAATTGAACTTATATTCATAATAGTGTATCTTGCACTTTGGGGAAAGGGAATTGTTCAGTTACCATTATAATTTAGTTTATATGTGTGGTTTATAGTCTATCATCAGTAAACTCATGCAGTACTAAGGACACATTGACAAATATTTGAGACACATTGTAGCACATCCTTTTATATTTTAGCAATATTATAAGAACAAAACACCAAACATTACTATTATATTTTTTGTATTTGTATCTTGTATAGTTTATTGATCCCCAGAGGGAAATTCAGGGCATCCACGGTATGGCGCCAATCCCTTCACCATTCTCTCTCTCTCTCTCTCTCTCTCTCTCACTCTCTCTCTCACTCACTCACTCACACACACACACACACACACACACACACACACACACACACACACACACACTGCAACTGTTGCATCAGTGTTGCCCATTTGTTTGTAAATATTTAAATAAAAATTATTTATTTTGTTATTTGGGCATTTTTGCATCTTGTTGTTTAGTCAAAGTCTGCATATGTGTTCGCATATGATATGCAGTTGATCTGGCCATTCCGCTCCACAGTGAAGCAGCAGTCGAGACTGCTGTCTACCATTGACCGGGCAGGCTGGACGTGCCTCCCTGCGAACGATTGTGGAGTGCCCGGTCGGACACCAGTGTTGGAGAAGCAGCAGCTGAGCCGGCGGATCGCAGTCCTTCGCAGAGAGCCAAGTCCAGCCTGCCCGGTTAATGGGAGTCTCGGCTGCTGCCTTACCCGTGTGCCTGTAAAGGACTGTGATCCACAGGTTCAGCTGCTGCTTCCCTGCAAGCCCCCCCCCCCCCCATCCGCGGTCACCTCGTGTTCCTCGTGCCGGAATATGCATTAGACCTACACAATCACGGCAACTTTATGGTACAGTTTTTTTTAGGCATAAAACCTTAAGTCTATCATTTGTCGCTATTTGCACTACGGGTAGCATTACTGTATATAGACTGCTGTTGTTTTTCCAGCCACTGAAGAGGCAGAAAAATGCCATTTCAATTCTCCTGTATGTCCTGTACGTATATCAGCTGTTCTGATAGATATGCCAAAATGTCAGAACACAGTGGATCCAATCAGCTGATCTGTTGAACCACAGAGCTCAGCTGTTTTCCATGATAAATCAGCCTCAGGGCAAAAGTACACTCCATGCATTATCTTTTTTTTTTTTTCATTTTATTGAAAATAACCTTTTTTTTTATCGCCATCAGTTAGCATGCCTTTGAGCCAGGTCGTGTCTGGCCGCTGCTTCTCCCGGCATGTTCTGTGTTGATTTGTCAGACCTGGTCCTGCTGACGCTGCGCCCAGTCTTCTCGCACACCTCATTCTCCACATATGGCGAAATATCCTTTAGAGGATAATTCTAAAGGAATTATCCGGAAAAAATTTTGTAACACAGTATTTGCTTCTGATGTTCCTCATTATTGAATCACCAATTACCAGCGTCGTCTGGGGGTACTTTGTCAGTGGCTTGTGAAATGGTGGATAATTTTGCTGTAGTTGCTGCAGTGGCGGCGGGGTGCGGATGTGGAGGTGATGCGGGGGGATGCGCTCTCTTCTTTTTGGAGCTGGTGTATAGTTTGGCACACCTAAGGTAGTTTTGATCCAGGGCTTGCGGGTTTGGGCCGCTGCTGAAGTAATAGGGGCGGCCATGGGAGGATGATCGACGTCCAGGTGGGGGAAATCTTCCAGGGAAAGGATGTCAAATCTGTTTTCCAGCAAAAGGGGAAGGGAGGAGGCGTGGCCATGTCTGGTCAATCCCCAACGTTTGCTGTTTGGCTCAACCAAGGTCCAGGGCGCGCATTGAGGCTGTGATGAACCACCCGGGGCTTTGGGTTTAGCTCCGAGCTGAAGCCAGTGTTTGATGCTGGAGTCCTGGACAGCTGAGGTGACCGGAGCAGGGGTAGAAGTGGATGGCGATGTGCTAATTTCACCCAGGTAAGTAGCCGTCTCTGCTAGCTGCGAGTCTATCGCTGGGGCCGATGTCCGTCCAAAAATAATAGTGTCAAGGTGGTTTTTAGCCTCCCGAATCTTATAAAGGTTAGAGAGTCTCAATTCCAACTCAGAAACCTTCTTAGAGAGGGAGACACAGCTGACACAAGTAGGGGATGGAGCCATGGCTTTCCAGGCCAGAAGTGGCTAGCTAGCTAGCTAAAACAGGTTAGCCTAACCTGGTGAACAGCCCTACCCGGGGTCTGATTCACCTGTGTGCCTGATCGGGCTTTCGTATTTACTAAGCTAACACTAAGTGAAAAGTTAATATCAGTAAAAGAGATGAAGAGATAAAAATTTAAAACGGAGCTAGTACAACAAACAGACAAGATAACACTTTGACAGCGTCGTGACAGTTTACAGACGCCGACACATGTCCTCTCCCATTCACAGGTCGTGACTTAATGCAGCCATGTCATAAAACATCACACAAATAAGTGATCTGACAAAAAAATAAACAAGAGGTTCTTAAACAGTGGCTAATATTGAAAGTCCCATTCATTTTTAATTATTCTGTAATTAATATTCACACAAATACAGTATAGGTCAATAGCTCTTACCTCACAGTTAGGGAAAACAATGGAATGAATGGTGACTGAAAGGCTGAATTACATTTTGGAAGGGAGGGAATGTCTTTCTCCTTTTCAAAGTGAGTTCCGAAAAGAGAGAAATACTATGGATTCCATTTTGCTCCTAGAATCTGAAATTAGGAAGGCCCAGGTAAGTAGGGAAAATGTGATAGCTGTCTTCTTTAGTGTAGAAAAAGCATATGACATGCTGTGGAAGGAAGGGTTGCTGATTAAATTAAATCAATTTGGTATTGAAAGTAATTTATATTATTGGGTATTAGATTTCCTGTAAGATAGAACGATTGAGGTAAGAGTTGGTACAGAGTACTCCAAAATATATCAAGTTGAAAATGGTACCCCCCAAGGCAGCGTGTGTAGCCCTGTTTAGTTTAATATTATGGTTAATGATAGTTTTGAAGCAATCGATAGTGGAATAGGGAAGGCCTTGTATGCAGTTGATAGGGCCTTATGGATAAGGGGACATAATCTTGTGTACATTCAGAGGAAAATGCAGGCAACAATAGACCAGGTTGAACAATGGGGAAACCGGTGGGCTTTTAAATTATCGGTCTCAAAGACACAAATAATTTGCTTCTCTAGTCTCAAGTCACAAAGAAATTTCTTTAAATCTTTATGGCAAAAAGTTAGAGCGAGTAAAGGTGGTTTGGTGTTTAGGTGTTGTAGCGATATGTGATTTATAATTATGATCAGGTATAAGATTATTTAATTTGTATTAATGTATTGGGGACCTGAGATTTACTCTGGATCCACACACAGAAATAGTTTATAGTAGACACTTGTAAGGGACACCAGCTCACCTCTTTAGTGAGCACATAGTCACTGATTTGACTTTATACTTGTTTAATCACTCAATGAATTAATTAATAATCAGTCTCAAAATTCTAGTGAATTTGATACTGGGGCTTTGAAACCAGATTCAGAATGAAATAAATTCCCAACAACTTCTCTCAATTTCACATATTTATTAAATGAAATGATGATTAAAGGACATTGAAATGATTTGCATTAACCATGAAACTAAACTTGTGAATGATAGAGTAACAATGTGAATGTTTGCAGAACCAGGGTGAAAATGTAAGCTGAATTTAGATCAGTTTGAAGTTAATGGATTATGGAAAACTGAACGCAAATTTATGGGGAAAATTAAACTAATTATATGGAAAATTCTGGATTACTCTTAAGAAAATGAAAAAGGAATTTAAATGAAAAGAGGAGTTATATTAATTGCTCTTTAATTTTGTATCTGATCAGATACTGAATTATTCTCAAGTCTCAGACATTTTATTCAGCAGATGAATAAAGAATGCAGCTCATGGCATGGTCGAGATCCTTCTTCTTGAAGCTTTAGTTTGTAGATTGCACCGAAACCAGAATATCTTGCCAGCAGATATTCGGACAAGGTACGGCAGCTTCCAAAGTTTATTGTCACAGGATGAGATTTTGGATGTGTTGATCACATTTGGGTTGAGGTACAGCCAAGATGGCGGCGGTGTATTCTCTTCTCTGTGGCGACGTTGAAGCTTTCATGGATCAGCTCTTCTACCAAAGGAAATTCGAGAATAATTGCAAAATCTGATCCCAATACAAAATTAAATGACAACTTTCTGACTTAGTGGAGTGAAAATAGCATCTAGTGTGGAGGTGGTCAATATAAAAATAAAGTCAAAATTAAAAACGGTGAGTTTAAAGAAAGTTCAACAGGAGGAAGTTATAAAAATAGACATCTAGGAACGGGGGTTTGACTCCGAATTAGGATTTGAGCTCAGGAAAGAGAAGAATTAATTCCTAGATGCTTAAAGAAAAACATTAAAATACACATAAGTTTACACAAATGCAATATTCCATGTTCTCTGGCTTGCAATGTTTGTAGAAAAAGCATGTGCGAGAAGTCTCCTTTGTTCTGTGGCAGTGAAGAGATCTCTTCTGCACAAGTGAAGTGAAGTCTTTGTTCTCCCGTAGTGATCTGCTGTGAAGTGCTCATAGAAGGAGAGGAAGAAGAAAAGGGCTGAAAAGAGGGTTTCTCTCCTCTTTATCTGCGGACAACTTTCGCGGGCGTCCGGGGATTGGCAGGAGCCCCAGCCAATAGTCTTCCTTCGTGGGCGGGTCTTATGAACTTTAGTCTAATGAACAGGCTTTTGTCTGTAAGGAACCAATGGAATGAAAGAGCTGGAGTCCAGCATATGCTGTGTGATGATTGGCTGATACCGATCCTCACAGGCTGACATACACTCACCGGCCACTTTATTAGGTACACCTATCCAACTGCTCGTTAACACTTAATTTCTAATCAGCCAATCACATGGCGGCAACTCAGTGCATTTAGGCATGTAGACATGGTCAAGACAATCTCCTGCAGTTCAAACCGAGCATCAGTATGGGGAAGAAAGGTGATTTGAGTGACTTTGAACGTGGCATGGTTGTTGGTGTCAGAAGGGCTGGTCTGAGTATTTCAGAAACTGCTGATCTACTGGGATTTTCACGCACAACCATCTCTAGGGTTTACAGAGAATGGTCCAAAAAAGAAAAAATATCCAGTGAGCGGCAGTTCTGTGGGCGGAAATGCCTTGTTGATGCCAGAGGTCAGAGGAGAATGGCCAGACTGGTTCGAGCTGATAGAAAGGCAACAGTGACTCAAATAACCACCCGTTACAACCAAGGTAGGCAGAAGAGCATCTCTGAACGCACAGTACGTCGAACTTTGAGGCAGATGGGCTACAGCAGCAGAAGACCACGCCGGGTGCCACTCCTTTCAGCTAAGAACAGGAAACTGAGGCTACAATTTGCACAAGCTCATCGAAATTGGACAATAGAAGATTGGAAAAACGTTGCCTGGTCTGATGAGTCTCGATTTCTGCTGCGACATTCGGATGGTAGGGTCAGAATTTGGCGTCAACAACATGAAAGCATGGATCCATCCTGCCTTGTATCAATGGTTCAGGCTGGTGGTGGTGGTGTAATGGTGTGGGGAATATTTTCTTGGCACTCTTTGGGCCCCTTGGTACCAATTGAGCATCGTTGCAACGCTACAGCCTACCTGAGTATTGTTGCTGACCATGTCCATCCCTTTATGACCACAATGTACCCAACTTCTGATGGCTACTTTCAGCAGGATAATACGCCATGTCATAAAGCTGGAATCATCTCAGACTGGTTTCTTGAACATGACAATGAGTTCACTGTACTCAAATGGCCTCCACAGTCACCAGATCTCAATCCAATAGAGCATCTTTGGGATGTGGTGGAACGGGAGATTCGCATCATGGATGTGCAGCCGACAAATCTGCGCCAACTGTGTGATGCCATCATGTCAATATGGACCAAACTCTCTGAGGAATGCTTCCAGCACCTTGTTGAATCTATGCCACGAAGAATTGAGGCAGTTCTGAAGGCAAAAGGGGGTCCAACCCGTTACTAGCATGGTGTACCTAATAAAGTGGCCGGTGAGTGTATTTTAATACTGAGGATCCATCAATATACTTATGCATAAAATCTAACCTACTTCAGTGATTCATGCAACTTTATAACTAGTGTTTTTAAATTAGCATGCAAGAATAAACATTCATTTAAACATTTTAACATGCACATATTTAAAATCAAGGATTAATATATTTCAAACCCATCATTGATTGTCCACACCGAACATCAGAGTCCATTTGCTTTTCCATGGTGTCCTGAAAAAGAGGACAATCTGAGAATTGAGTTTTGTAACATGAATGCAAGTCATTTCAAGAAGTTCACTGGTTAAATCCAGCATGTCCTGGAGTTGCCAGTAGAGGGCAATGCTGAGCTGTGGATATTTTGTAGTGACCATTTCAGGCACTCCACAAAGGTCTGTTCTTTGTCCACATTTTATTGACCAATAAAATGTTCAGGAGAAAGTGTATTAGGAGAAATTCCGGAGACTGGTTTAACAAAGGAATGTTAGTTCAGCTGTGGTCCTGGGATGAAAGAGCAGTTCTTGACTGGCCTTTTCCTGGGTGAAACAATGTCTTTAAGATGAAGAATAATTTTATTGATGAGCCAAAGCAAGATGATGCTAAGGAAAATGTAAGAAAATAAATAATATTTTGAGATGTCTGGCAGGATGGAACTGGGGGGCCTCTAGGGCCTCTCTGTTGAGGGTGTATCGAGGACTAATGAGAGCTACACTAGACTATGGATGTGTTGCATTCATGTTGGCTGCTGATTGTCACCTGAACCAACTGGACATAGAGCAGACAAAGGCTCTTAGGATATGTTGTGATGCTTTTAAAACTTCTGCAGTATCAGTGATCCAAGTAGAGATGGGCGAAATGCACTTAAGATTAAGAAGAACCAAATTAATGCTGGCATACTGGATCAACTTGAAGGGGCACAAGAGGTAACATCCTGCAAAAGCTATTCCTGATGATTGCTGGAAACACAATGAGTCCAACATTGGTAGCTTTGGATGGATAAGTGATGCCATTGCTGAGCAGGCAAGATTAAAATACATAGATTTTAGCCCAACGGTCCTGTGGTCTGTTATTCCTCCATGGCTGTTTAAGATGTCACTGGTAGATTTTGAAATACAACAACTGAGGCGGCAACATAAGCAATCAGCAACAGATTATGTAGTGCATAAATATATTGAACAGAACTTTAGAAACAGGCTGATAGCATTTACCGATGGTTCCAAGGATCCTACAACTGGTCGTAGTGGAGCTGCAGTATACATTCTTCAGTATAAAATATCTATCAATAAAAGAACCAGTAATCACTTATCAGTATACACAGCTGAGCTAGTTGCCATTGTATTAGCTTTACAGTGGTTGGAGATAAATTATAGGAATAATACAGTTATTGCTTCAGATAGTTGAGCAGCTCTGAAGAGTGTTCAGTCACTGCAGTTGTGTAGGCAGGACCTAATTGTAGAAATCCACTCCTTAATTTACAACCTCTACAGTAAAGGTCAGTCAATAAACTTTCTTTGGGTTCCAGCCCACGTTGGGACAGAGGGTAATGAGGCTGTGGATTTATTAGCAAAACAATCATTGAAATTCAAAACAATAAATCTGGAAATCTCACTCAGTAAGGCAGAAGGCAAATCAATAATTAAAAAGTATATAGTGGAAAACTGGAAAGAATATTGGGACTCAATAAATACAGGAAGACATATTTATGACATTCAAAAGTGGGTGGACTCTGGAATGGGAGTTAGCAGAAATGGGAAAGAGAGAGATACTCATCACGTTATTAAGAATAGGACATGCTACTTTGAACCAGATGCTACATAGAATAGGTAAACACCCAACTGGCAGCTGTGCACATTGTGGTTCTCCGGAAACAGTTCAGCACGTTTTGTTGGAATGTCAGGGATACCAGGAACAAAGGAAACATCTGATTGCAGTAATGGAAAGGGCTAATTTAAGGTTTGTTTTGGAAAACATGTTAGGAACTTCAATCAAAGAAGTATATGTAGGTCTATTTAGATATTTAAGTGCAACTGGATTAATTAAAAGAATTTAATTTTTATTTTACCTGCCATTCACTTGTCCACACTCCAACCCGGTGGGTGGCGGTGGTGCACCTGTGAGCTGGTTGCCAGCTGGCAATCAGATCTAGAAGAAGAAGAAGAGTGATCTAAAGTGAAGTATGTGGCGGTAATGCACCTGTAAGCTGGTTGCCAACCGCCAATCAAATCTAAAAGAAGTCTCATTTCAGTCCCTTTCATATTTGTCAAAGTCTAACATGATTGCCTACATATAGGCTACACCTCTTTGTATTCTACTTTCAAACACAGCCTACATTTGGCCCTGTAAAACCTGATTGGGCTACCTGTTTCAGACAGGAATACTTGCTTTCTACGGGCGTGCACTAATGTAAGCAAATTAAATTTTGTCAAGTGCAAAAGTAATAAGTGTTTATAAAACATAGAGTGGAGAAAATAAGTATTGAGCACATCAATATTTTTCTCATTAAACATATTGCTGATGGAGCCGTTGATCTGAGATTTTCACCAGATATCAGTAACAGCCCAAGCAATCTATCCATACATAATATATATCGGCAGTCCATCGTTTTCGATGAAGACGAGAGAGAGAAAAAGAGAGGAGGCAGAGTATGCTATGTAGGTTTGTTCTTGCAGGCTTGCAGATGAGCTGCTAGACTGGCTTTGGGTTTGCATGACTGTTTGCATTTGCTACAAGTGAAGTCACTAACAGTAGGGATGGAGTGGCGCCGATCATGAGTTGACATATAGTCGGCTGCCCGCTTCTCCTCAACTCTTTTTGGTTACCTTGTGTAATACACCATGCCATGTTGGTCTGGATGAGGCTTGCTGTTCCCAGGTATCAGTGTCAATCTCAGCATACTAAATGTGGTGTTTCAGGATGTCTTTAGAACATAATCTCTGGCCACCACACTTCCATTTCCCATGCAGTAATTCACTGTAGAGCACTTGCTTAGGAAGACGGTTATCAGACATGCAAAAGACATGTCCAGCCCATTGGTGCTGAGCTGCAGTAACCATGACTTCTGCACTCACGGCTCCTGCTCATTCCAGGGCCGTCACGTCTGGAACTCTGTCTTGCCACTTGATGTTCATGATCTGACGCACGTGGTGAAATTGGATTTGAGTCAGCTGTTTGATATGTCTGCGGTAAAGGATCATAGCTTCATTGGAGTATAGAAGCATTGGCAACACTCCTTTATTGTAGGTCTTGATCTTAGTATTGAGTTTGATGTCATGTCGTGACCAGAGACACTGCTGAAAAGACCCAAAGGCCTTGCAGGCTGCCTGAATTCTCCGGTCAATCTCAACATCGGATGAGTTCTTTTGATGATAGTGCTGCTCAGGTTGGTGAAGTTAGCAGTAGTCTTCAATGCCTCACCGTGCACTTCTACAGCAGGTTGCTCAAGCTCTTGCTGCTGCAGTGGCGGTTGGTAGAGAATTTCTGTTTTGGTGGCATTTGTTTGCAACCCAAAACAAGTTGCAGCTTCAGCAAACAGATTGGTAATCTCCTGTATGTCCTGCAGGTTTGTAGCTTCTCGTGCTGAGTCATCTGCATAAAACAGCTCCCTCACGCAGACCAGTTTTGTCTTTGAAGCAGCTCGGAGCTGAGCAAGGTTGAAAAGACTTCCATCTGATTGGGTTCGAATGTACACACCTTTAGTAGTTCTGCTATCCACATATTCCAGCACTGCAGCAAGGTAGAGTGCAAACAGAGTTGGTGCCAACACACACCCCAGTTTGACTCCATGGCATACTGAAAAAGAAGCACTGGTGCCACCTCTACCTACGGTTTCCGGCCATGGACGTCCTAGCAAGCTAGCAGTGTAAACACCCATCAACTGTTAAGTTTTGGAGGCTTGAGACGACATTTTCAGATGAGCCCCCTGTCAGATAATGTAAACCTAAGCATGACGTTATTTTGTGAATTTCCACAGCAGGTTGAATACAGCTGCAGAAGTTTTAAAGATAACTCCGCCTGTCTGCATCTCACTATTCATGTATGTTGGCATGTTTGCACTGATTTACAATGTAATCGTGCTGAGCAAAAAATTCACCTGTTCGCGTTTGGTGTGACCGCACCTTAAGAGTGTTATTGAGAGCTGAGAACAAGCCATGGGAGTCACCAGCGTCAGCAAAGGTTTGCAGCTCATTGGCCTTCTTGTCCCACCAGGCGTTCTTCATTCTCCTTACTTCCCGTTGGAGGTTTGACTTTGCGTTGGTCAGCAGCTGCTTGCTCCTTTCAGAGTTTTCAGAGTTGTCACACAGATATCAATAGTGTGCTTTCTGCTTTTCCACCAGGGGGGCGGGGAGTGTTGGATTTCATCGTGATTGTTGCTAAACCAGTCTGGTGTCTTTTGTTTGGGGTGACCAAGAGCTTTTGTCGCGGTGCTCAGGATGGTGTCCTTCAGAGCGCTCCATGAAGAGTCCACATCCGCTAATGGTGTCGCACACAACTCCTCCAGAGGTATATGTAGAGAGTGGCTCAAGGCATCACAGAAATGAGCCAAATTCAGCTTTTTCATATCCAGCTTTTTTGGGGTGACAGCAGGTGACTTTCTTCTAGGAGTCTGCAACTGGAGCTCTACTTTTGCTCTTATCAGGTAGTGATCAGTAGAGCATTCTGCACCCCTCATAGCCCTTGTGACAAACACTTCCTTCAGATGTTGTTTTCTAGCAAGTGTGTAGTCAAGCAGATGGAAATGTTCATACCTAGGATGCATCCAGGAGTAGAAATGGTGGTCAGGTTGGTTGGAATATGTGTTGATGATACACAAGTCCCACTGAACACAGAAGTTGAGCAGGAGAACACCATTGGCGTTAACTCCACCTTTGCCAAACTTTCCAACCACGCCATCATACATTTTATGGCCGCTTCCCACTCTTGCATTAAAATCACCCAGTACGAGTAACCTGTCTGCTTTAGGAACAGCGTCCACAGTTCTGCCAAGCTCCGCATAAAAGGCTTCTTTGTCTTGCTCAGAGTAGGTCATGGTTGGTGCATAGACGCAGATTAGGGTGAGAAAGTTCTTGTTGGCCAGGGGCACACGCAAACTCATCAACCTTTCTGACAATCCTTTGGGCAGAGAGGGTAGCTTGACAACAAGTCTTTTGGAAATTGCAAGTGCAACGCCAGCCTCTCTTCTCGTTCCATTTTTTCCATGCCAGAAGGTGGTATGAGTCTCCTCTTGCACTTGACCCTGGCCCTCGTTTCTTGTCTCCTGCAGTGCTGCTATATCGCTCTTGTATCTGTGCAGCTCCTTGCAGATCAGAGCGGAACGTCTCTCAGGTCTTGAATCATTGTCCAGCATGGTACAGACGTTCCAAGTACCAATGAACAGCTTCATCTTTTTGTTCTTCTTACCATTACAGATGGAGACCCGTTGGCCAAGGCGTACCAACCAGGGTTAGTGCAGAGCGAGCTTTGTTTACTCCACCTTTTATAGGGGCTTCCCCAGATTGGGGTTGGCAGTGCTATCCCTGAACAGGGCTGCCCGGTCACCCACATAGCTGCCCCAGCCTACTGTTGCTCCTATTCAGCCAGGCTGTGACCTTCTGATGTGGGCCGCCCATGTGCAGAAACCATGCTGGCAGCTCCCAGTATCTCCAGCCTGCCACCTTTACACTTTCCTGTCGCCACAGAGCTTCTGACTCCTCCTCCAAACTCCAAAACTCCCTCCTAATCTTGCACAGTAGATGCAGACCCGCAACGTCATGTCCCCGTTGTTGGGTCTCTCTGGGCCTGCACACCCAGATCCAGAGGTACACCAACGTGTAACAGAGCTGGGGGTGTATAGGCTGCCCCACAGTTACCGCTAACTAGCCAGTTGTGCCAACTGTTGATCATGAGTAAGGTTCCTCCGCGTGCCACTGAACTAAGTCGGCCGTCGATGACAATAATTGTTAAGTGCGCGATTCAGGATCCATCAGCCTGCTGCCACTGGCTTCACCGTAACCCTGGCACAGGGCCCTAGCCGGGTACTGTCAACAAGAGCCAGCTGAGCCCGGGACTACACGATTATGGACAGGGTCGTCACTCCCTGAGGTAACAGAACACTCCATGTACCCATGCATCCATACATACAAAGAAATCAAGGCAACTGTGTTCACAAAACAAGTTATATTTAATATAGTGGAATAACACAGATAACACAACATAACAAAAATAATTTTTTTGTAAGTTGTCTGTGTTTTTTCAACTGATTTAAGATAATTTTGCACCGCTGAATCTGAAAATGACATCCGTTTCTCTCAATCAGGTCAGGTTTTTATGCTAAGTTGTAAGCAGCTGTACAGTTGTACTGTAAATTGAATAGTAGACTTTGATAAAGGTAAGTACATGTAAATTGAATGTTATGTCATCATTGTTCAAAATTCAGAGAATTTCAAGAAATAAAAAAGAATTTTGCATCATATAAAGCGAAAATACCCATACATGTAAACAAAAATGTAAAAAAAAACATGTGGCCATAGTTCAAAAAGTTGACCTTATTGAGCAAAACCAATGTGATTTGTGGATTCAGCACATCAAAATTGTCCTAAATCAGCTAAAAAAAACTTAGACAACAAGTTTGGTGTTGACCAGTGTAATAAGTATTGAGCACACTTGGTGAAATTCATTCAGTATTTAGTAGAAAAGCCTTTGTTGGCAATAACAGCTTCCAGACGCTTCCTGTACGGAGAAATTAGATGCAGGCATTGCTCAGGAGTGATTTTAGCCCATTCTTCCACACAAACTGTCTTCAAATCTTGAAGGTTCCATGGGTGTCTTCTATGAACTGTGATCTTCAGTTTGTTCCATAGGTTTTCAATTGGATTCAGGTCAAGTGACTGACTGGGCCATTCTAGCAGCTTTATTTTCCTTCTCTGGAGCCAGTTGAGAGTTTCCTTGGCTGTGTGTTTGGGATCATTGTCTTGCTGAAATGTCCACCCTCGTTACATCTTCAGCATCTTGGCAGATGACAACAGGTTCTTATCAAGGATGTCTCTGTACATTTTCCCATTCATCTTTCCTTTAATTACATGAAGTCTGCCTGTATCATGTGCTGAAAAATACCCCCATACCATGATGGAATGTGCAGTGCCATTTCTTCTCCAAACATCATGTGTGTTGTGGCATCCAAAAAGTTCAATTTTGGTCTCATCTGACCAGACTATATTCTCCCAGTATTTTTACTGGTTTGCCCAAATGTTGTGCAGCAAACTTTAAACAAGCTTCAACATGCTTTTTCTTCAGCAATGGAGTCTTGGGAGGTGAGTGGGCATAGAGCCCATGTCGGTTGAGTACATTACTTATTGTTTTCTTTGAAACAGCAGTACCTGCTACATCCAGGTCTTTCTGGAGCTCTCTATGAATGGTCTTTGGCTCTTGGATAACTCTTCTGATAATTTTTTGACTCCTCTGTCAGAAATCTTGTGAGGAGCTCCTGGTTGTGGCCAGTATATGGTAAAATGATGTTCTTTCCATTTGCGAATGATGGTCCAACAGTGCTCACTGGAACATTCAGCAGTTTAGAAATGCGCCTGTAACCAATGCCATCATTATGTTTTGCAACAATAAGGTTGTGAGGGTCGAGAGAGAGCTCTTTGCTTGTGATATTCACAGACCCTTTTAAAGGCTATTCAATTCAATTCAATTCAACTTTATTTATATAGCGCCATTTCACAGCAACAGTCATCTCATAGCACTTTCAACTGTAGAGGAAACCCCCACAGTTGCAGAAAAAGGCTATCAGTCAAGACTTAACCAGCTGAAATTTATTTGCACTGATGGGGGATGGGATGGCTTCCTAAATTCTGATGGATTTCAGCTGGTTTCTTGGCTTTCTATGCCTTTTTGCACCTCTTTTTCTTCATGTGTTCAATACTTATTCCCTGTGTCATTCCCCTATATTAACCCTTTGAGTGTGTATGGTGCAGAACTGCAACATACCCCCTAGTGATCAAGAGTGGTAAATATTTTTTGTCAATTAAATAGTTCAGATTTCCAAGGCTATAACTTGAAAGTGGTAAGAGATAATGACTTACTGTCAATTAGAAAGATGTAAAATATGATCCAAAGTTTCAGACAGGAATAAATTTACACATCTAATTTGCATAATGTCACGGCACCTCTTTAAATTCCATAACTCAGTCAAAACTGGACTTTGGACTTATTTACACAAAAAATGGTTCAGTCTTTTGACACCGTTTTTTGTACGGAGGTACCTCATCATCTTATCTTCAAAGTATATGAACAAGAAATCAGTACATTTAAAAAAAAATGAAATTTCTCACTTACTTTTGACAAAGTCACAGTGAAAAGGTAGGCGCAGTGCCATGCTTTGCCACTAGGGGCACGCAAATTTCTCACATTCAAAGGGTTAAATATAACTTATTTTGTGAACACAGTTGCCTTGATTTCTTTGTATGTATGGATGTCTTGGGTTGTTGCTGATATCTGGTGAAAATCTCAGGTCAATGGCTTCATCAGAAATATGTTTAATGAGAAAAATGTTGACATGTTCAATGCTTATTTTCCCTGGTGTACGTATCCATTATTATTATTATTATTGTCACCACAGAAGATCCCAAATCAAAACGTATCCAATGCCGGGAACCACCAGTAGTTAGCCAGCGATTTAGCACATTTTTTTTGCTTTTTGTTATGACCCGAGCGCCGGTTCTGATCGCGCTCGGGTTAAAGTTATGTCCCGCTGCCGGCCTTGACAGCTGCGGGCTGTATTCTGGCCTCACCGGGCTCTTATTGTGAAGGTGCTCGGTGGGGTTTCCGCCTGTCAATGGTCGGCCAGCTGAGCGTCATTACCGTCGTTAGTTCGCTATTTAAGCCCAGCTTTGGCGACGGTATGACGCAGCAGTGTCTGATCGCTATGGTCACTAATCTGATCGCATGATCGTTATTTGATCGCTATTCTGTTCACCCATCATCACGGATGCCTGGACTATATTCACACGTTGGCTGCCTTGGGGCTTGACCGTCTTTCACCGGGACCAGTAAGTGAGCTCGTTGGCCTTATTCCCCCCGGGTGTTAACTGTTCTGTAAGTCCCTGCCTTAGCAGCCCGTGTGGCTAATTATTACCAAGCCTGACTGTGTGTGTCTGTCTCCTGCTTTGGACCTGTAGTGTGCTGTATAGCCCTATGCTTCCTGTTCTGCGAAGACTCTGTCATTATCGCAGCAGCTTGTGTAAACACCTTTTTCACCGTAATAAAACTCACTGTAAACTCACTGGTGACTCTGTGCGTCTCTAGCTGGCTCGCGAGGGCCAGCGCATGACAGTACACTGCTGCCCAAACGGCGTTTTACGGTGACGCCATTTTGAGACGCTTTTCACCGGTGAGTTTGAGTTTTGGACGTTGCTTGTCCCTGTCTGGGACCTGTGTATGTGAGGAATGCCGTCACCGAAGAGCCACATGTTGACGAGTGTTTTGGAAGCTGTGGATGAGCTACTCATCTCCGCTTCCATTGTGGACTATAACCACGGCATACATTGGTACCTGGACGCCGCCGAAGATGTGCTCGGTAATCTCTCTCCCCGCTACGCCAACCACCCGGAAGTCGACACGAGGAGGGAGGACATCGCCGCACAACGCGAGCTGTTCCTGATGATGGAGGAGGAACGCGGCATGAAGCAGGTGAAGAGGCACACCTGCTTTTCGCCTATGGATCCTGATCCTGCTTCCGATCCATTTCGGGAATTCGCACCATCTGGGGGCCGGCGAAGGCGTCAGCGTCACGGCCGGGCGCATCTTCGGCAAGCTCCAGCTCCGGATCCAGTTCCGGGCCGCCGGGATGACCCCCTCAACCAGCCAGCTGCTGAGAGTGAGCTGAGTCCTGTGCCGGTGGGCTCCGTTCTTGGATCCTTTTCCATCCAGCGAGCGAGGGAAGGAGCAACGCCCGCTACAGCTGACAACATCCTCCCCCCGGGAGACAGGCAAGTCCAAGTTCACTGTCCTAGTAATAATAGTGATCTGTCTTGTCTGACTCCTGGGGGTGAAGCTCAGGGTTCGCAGCTCCCTGAGTTTCTTTCCCCAGCTGTAGCCTGTTATATTAAACCTGCTGCCTCTGTGTCTCCTCCTGCGGAGCGGTCCTCGGCGTCAGTCCCACGCCGTCGAACAAGGGGGAGGCCTGCAGCTCTGGGAGATGTCCCGGTCCTGCAGCCTTGCTTTGGACAGAGGAGGAGAACGGACTGCTGTGAGGAGCCAGAGCCGACGAGAGAGCGTCCCCAGGGTTCCTCAGGGATGCAGCCCGAGTCAGCAGGTCCAGGGTCCTCTACCCCCACGCCATACGGGTTATTGGCGTGGACGCGAGCGCATGAGGATCCAGCTGCAGAGACCATCTGGCCGGCTGTGGAACCCGACACAGCCGAGTGGGAGCCCGACGACGAGTTTCTTCTTGAACCTGGATTGGCGAAGTCCTGGACGGCTCCAGAGCTCGAGTGCAGGCAAGTGCTCTTTCTTGTTTTCCTATATGGTGTGTTAGAGCATTTTTACCTGCCTCATGGGGGGGCGAGTGAGGGGCAGCCGGCCGCTGCACCCGAGCTCGTCTCGCTGGGCTCTGGCACTGCCGGTGGAACTGATCCCGGTTTTCCCTTGTGTTCTGAGCACCTCCACAGCGTTGCCGGTCCGGAGCCAGTCAAGGTCACGGGACCGGGGGTTCCAGGTTCGGACATGGAGTTCGTCGCCGGAGCAGTCCTGAATCAGTCGTGGTCCAACGTGTGGGCCGAGGAGACCCGGTCGGGGTCCAACGTGTGGGCCGAGGAGACCCGGTCGGGGTCCGACGTATGGGCCGAGGTGACCCAGTCGGGGTCCAACGTGGGTGCAGCGGTGACCCAATCGGGACCCATCCTGACCTGGTCGGGGTCCGACGAGGTCCAGTGGGGGTCCAGCGCAGGTGCGGCTGCGACCCAATCAGGATTCGAGGGGGCCCAGGGTTTTGGTTGTCCCCCTCTCAGGAGCCACCAGCTGGGGGCCATTAGTGGGGTTTGTTTGACGGATCGGCGCTCTCCTGTTTTGTTTTCAGGTGAGCGGCTGCACGCAATCCCTCCACGGTCCTGCTGGTTGTGGTATGCGGGTCAGCCACCTGAAGAACTGCTTGGAGCATTCAGCATCTTGGGTTGGCCACCCAATATACTGTGTGGGTTACGGGGTGACCTGGTTCGGCCACCAGAGGACGTATTCCTGGGGGCATGGGACTGGGGCAGGCCACCTGACCGTTCATGTACTGTGGGATTTTCTGTGGGCCCATATGGTGCCAATTCTTGTCATGTATATCTTGTAATTTTTTCTTGTTTTCCAAGTCATAGTCCTAGTCTGGTCCGAGCAATTTTAGATTGCCTCTTGTTTTCAAGGTCATAGTCTTGGTCTGTTCTGAGCAATTTTAGATTGCCTCTTGTTTGTCATAGTCTTAGTCAGGTCTGTGCAATTTTAGATTGCCTCTTGTTTCCTAGTCATAGTCTTAGTCTGGTCTGAGCAATTTTAGATTGCCTCCTGTTTTTTTTTTTTTCTTGTTTTCTAAGTCATAGTCCTAGTCAGGTCATGTTCGAGCAATTTTTTTTTTTTATTGTCTCGTGTTTTTTTTTGTTTGTCATAGTCTTAGTCAGGTCTGAGCAATTTTTAGATTGCCTCTTGTTTTTTGTTGTAAGCCAAAGTCACAGTCTTAGTCACAGTCTAGTCTGAGCAATTTTAGATTGCCTCTTGTTTTTCTTGTAAACCATTGTCATAGCCAAAGCAATTTTAGATTGCTCCCTGTGTGTTGGTATGTATTTGTTTGTTTGTTTTGTTCGTGTTTTGAAAACCAGAGTCAGGTAAAGCTATCTATATTGCCTTTTGTGTTTTGTACTCTTAGTTTGGTCAAGTCTTGTCTTTGTTTTGTTCTCCCCTCCTTTTTTGAGGGGCTATTGTATGAGGATTTTGTGTGTTTCCAGGTATTTTTCATGTATTTATTTTTGATTTTTTGGTTTCGTATGGTTTTTTTGGTCCGGTCATGGTCTTGTTCAGGGGTTGGTTTTTTGTATTCTTAGTTTGGTCAAGTCTTGTCTTTGTTTTGTTCTCCCCTCCTTTATTGAGAAGCTGTTGTATGAGGATTTTGTTTGTTTCCAGGTATTGTCATGTATTTATTTTTGGTTTCGTCATGGTCTTGTTCAGGGGTTGGTTTCTCTCCCTCCGCACCTGTCCTCCCACCTCCCACCCTGGGGGGGCGGGGGGGGGGGGCAGGGTGGTTCCTTGGGGCGTTCAGAGTCCGCCTGTGGAGGGAGGGTTAAAGTTATGTCCCGCTGCCGGCCTTGACAGCTGCGGGCTGTATTCTGGCCTCACCGGGCTCTTATTGTGAAGGTGCTCGGTGGGGTTTCTGCCTGTCAATGGTCGGCCAGCTGAGCGTCATTACCGTCGCTATTTAAGCCCAGCTTTGGCGACGATATGACGCAGCAGTGTCTGATCGCTATGGTCACTAATCTGATCGCATGATCGTTATTTGATCGCTATTCTGTTCACCCATCATCACGGATGCCTGGACTATATTCACATGTTGGCTGCCTTGGGGCTTGACCGTCTTTCACCGGGACCAGTAAGTGAGCTCGTTGGCCTTATTCCCCCCGGGTGTTAACTGTTCTGTAAGTCCCTGCCTTAGCAGCCCGTTTGGCTAATTATTACCAAGCCTGACTGTGTGCGTCTGTCTCCTGCTTTGGACCTGTAGTGTGCTGTATAGCCCTATGCTTCCTGTTCTGCGAAGACTCTGTCATTATCGCAGCAGCTTGTGTAAACATCTTTTTCACCGTAATAAAACTCACTGTAAACTCACTGGTGACTCTGTGCGTCTCTAGCTGGCTCGCGAGGGCCAGCACATGACACTTTTCTTTGCATTTTCAAATGAAACAGAGTCCATCACCACAAAGGTATTGTGGTTTGTTGATCAAGACAATAAATCAACTCTAGCATCACTTTTTTTTTTTTTTAAACAGGCATGAAATTTCTTAATGAGCTTAAAATGACAGGAGGGCCGGCGTTAACGGAGCACCCTTTTCAAAAGGGTGGGACTTCTGTGTCACGGATGTGTAATTTCTTGTCAAACAGCGCCTCACGGTCGAAATTAAGGTATCCACAACAGTACTGCAATTGTCAGAGAGTTGATAGAAAAATACTTTTAGTAATTAACGTTACTAGAACACCTTTGAAGCAGAGTGATACATATCCAGTGAAATTGGAGTGCAATTACCGCGGAGTATAGTAACTGCTGGAATCCCTGTTGTCCAATCAAATTGCTTGGTCGGAACTAATTGTTGTACAGTTTTATGCAACTTAATGTTTGAGTTGAGAAATCAGCTTTTTAAAATTACCAATTTGCTCTGAATTTTCCTTGATATCAAATCAAGTACACTCATGAAGCTGTCAGAAAAAAAAGTTGACATCACGTTGCAAATCAAAATATTTGGGGGCCATAATTGCAAGTGCACATTTTTCTCAAATTGTGCAGCCCTAAAAAAATAGAGATCACAGGTGCAGTGGATATAAAAAGTCTACACACCCCTGTTCAAAAGCCAGGTTTTTGTGATGTAAAAAAAATGAGACAAAGATACAGTGGTGTGAAAAAGTGTTTCCCCCTTCCTGATTTCTCATTTTTTTGTATGTTTGTCACACTTAAATGTTTCAGTTCATCAAACAAATGTAAATATTAGACAAAAATAACACAAGTAAACACAAAATGCAGTTTTTAAATGAAGGTCTTTATTATTAAAGGGAAAAAAATCCAAACCTACATGATCCTGTGTGAAAAAGTGATTGCCCCCTAAACCTAATAACTGGTTGGACCACCCTTAGTAGCAACAACTGCAGTCAAGCGTTTGCGATAACTGGCAATAAGTCTTTTACAGCACTGTGGAGGAATTTTGCCCCACTCATCTTTGCAGAATTGTTGTAATTCAGCCACACTGGAGTGTTTTTGAGCATGAAGCACCTTTTTAAGGTCATGCCACAGCATCTCAATTGGATTCACATCAGGACTTTGAAGAGGCCACTCCAAAGACTTCATTTTGTTTTTCTTAAGTCATTCAGAGGTGGACTTGGTGGTGTGTTTTAGATCATTGTCCTGCTGCAGAACATAAGTGCGCTTCAGCTTGAGGTCACAAACAGATGGCTGGACATTCTCCTTCAGGATTTTTTGGTAGACTGCAGAATTCATGGTTCCATTTACCACAGCAAGTCTTCCAGGTCCCGAAGCAGCAAAACAGCCCCAGACCATCACACTACCACCACCATATTTGACTGTTGGTATGATGTTCCTTTTCTGAAATGCTGTGTTACTTTTATGCTGGATGTAATGGGAAGCACACACACCTTACAAAAAGTTCCAACTTTTGTCTCGTCAGTCCACAGAGTATTTTCCCAAAGGTTTTGGGGAGGATCAAGATGTTTTCTGGCAAAACTGAGACAAGCCTTTGTTATTTTTGCTCAGCAGTGGTTTTCAACTTGGACCTCTGCCATGCAGGCCGTTTTTGCCCAGCCTCTTTCTTATGGTGGAGTCATGAACACTGACCTTAACTGAGGGAAGTGAGGCCTGCAGTTCTTTGGATGTTGTTGTGGGGTCTTTTGTGACCTCTTGGATGAGTCGTTGCTGTGCTCTTGGGGTAATTTTGGTCGGCCAGCTACTCCTGGGAAGGTTCACCACTGTTCCATGTTTTCACCATTTGTGGACAATGGCTCTCACTGTGGTTTGCTGGAGTCCCAAAGCTTTAGAAAAGGCTTTATAACATTTTCCAGACTGATAGATCTCGATTACTTTGTTTCTCATTTGTTCCTGAATTTCTTTTGATCGCAGCATATGTCTAGCTTTTGAGGATCTTTTGGTCTACTTCACTTTATCAGGCAGGTGCTATTTAAGGGATTTTTTGATTGAGAACAGGTGTGGCAGTAATCAGTCCTGGGTGTGGCTCGAGAAATTGAACTCAGCTTTCCAAAGATGTGATAAGCCACAGTTAATTTATGTTTTAGCAGGGGGGCAATCACTTTTTCACACAAGGTCCTGTAGGTTTGGATTTTTTTTTTACCTTAAATAATAAACACCTTCATTTAAAACCCACATTTTGTGTTTACTTGTGTTATTTTTATCTATTATTTAAATTTGTTTGATGATCTGAAACATTTAAGTGTGACAAACATACAAAAAATATGAGAGATCAGGAAGGGGCAAGCACTTTTTCACACCACTGTAAATTATTTCAATACTTTTTCCACCATTAATGTGACCTATAACCTGTACAACCCAATTGAAAAACAAAATGAAATTTTTTAAGGGGAAAAATGAAAAACTTAAAATAACCTTGTTGCATAAATAGGCACACCCTCTTATAACTGGGGATGTGGCTGTGTTCAGAATTAACCAGTCACATTCAGACTCATGTTAAATGGGAGTCAGCACACACCTGCCACCATTTAAAGTGCCTCTGATTAACCCCAAATAAAGTTCAGCTGTTGTAGTAGACTTTTCCTGACATTTTTGTAGTCACATCTTACAGCATAAGCCATGGTCCGCAGAGAGCTTCCAAAGCATCCGAGGGATCTCACTGTTCAAAAGTATCAGTCAGGAGAAGGGTACAAAAGAATTTCCAAGGCATTAAATATACCATGGAACACAGTGAAGACAGTCATCATGAAGTGGAGAAAATATGACACAACAGTGACATTACCAAGAACCGGATGTCCCTCCAAAATTGAGGAAAAGATGAAAAGAAAACTGGTCAGGAAGGCTTCTAAGAGGCCGACAGCAACATTGAAGGAGTTGCAGGAATTTCTGGCAAGTACTGGCTGTTGAGTACATGTGACAACAATCTCCCATCTTCTTCATATGTCGGGGCTATGGGGTAGGGTGGCAAGATGGAAGCCTTATCTTACGGGAGAAAATCGCCCAAGCCATTTGAAGTCTCCCAAACACATGTGGGAAAATGTGTTATGGTCTGATGAAACCAAGGTTGAACTTTTTTGGCCACAATTCCAAAAGGTATATTTGGCACAAACACAACACTGCTCATCACCAAAAGAACACCATACCTGCACAGTGTTTCCTTTGACTTACAGACCTTGGCGCTGTGGCAACATATTTTTCCCCAGGGGGAAAGGGGGGGGCAGTAAACATACCGGAATATGTTAATTTTATACTATTTATTTCTTTTTAAAATTTTACACGGTAACATTGCATATGGAACTTACCATTTGAAGTATTGTACAACCGAGACTTCAATATTGGGCCAGTTGGGGTCCCACCCAGACATCCTGTGTTTAGACTTTTTAGTGGTGTTATCCTTCTCTCCTTCCTCTGCCTGAACACTTTCCTCTCCTTGGGTCCTCTCTTTTTTTAATCTTACCCTCTCTGAGCTCTGTCTAATTCAGGTTCTCTCTCTGTCTATGGTGGTATACAAACAGGTTTGAAAATATCAAGTGTCATGTTTTGTTCTGCAGGATTTTTTTTGTCATGGTTTACATAAATGACAAGAATGTGTATTTTTTTTTGTATTTTTATTCTAGTGTTTCTTTTTTTCCATTGAGAGAGTAGGGAAGGGAAAGAAACATTCATAATAGTAATGTACTCATGCATACTTAAATTATATGATCAGGTGGGTGCAGTAACCAGAAATTCTACTCATGTAAAAGCAGTGCTTTGAAATTAATAATTAAAAGTAGACAACCAAAAAATTCTAGTTGAGTTAAGGGTACTAAGAGCACCCACTTAAAAACTTGAGTAATGAATTCAGTCTTGAAGGTTTGAGGTTTTTCTCAAAAATTTATAACAATTTTCTTATAGTTTTCTACTTTTCTCTGTAAATGTATCTAAATTTGAAACCATGTTCCTCAAATTTGTAATTTCCTCGTAAAATTGACTTTTCTTGTACATTTGAAACTTTATTATAAATTTGTGGATTATTTTATGATTAATTTTTGTCTGTTTTTTAAAATAAAATTACTGTTGTTTTAGATAAATTTGAAGCAGACTGTGGTAATTTTTTTTACTTTTTCCTTATAACAGTTTACATTTTTGACTATAATTTTGCAGTCAGAACAGAACAATAATTTAACTCTGATTGCAAAGAAAAAATATTAATAAAATTGTATTTAATGAAATAAATTAACCTAAATGGCCAAGGATGCTGTTATTTCTGTTATCATATTTCTTTGTATTTATAGATTTTTTTTTTTTTTTTAGAACTCTCCTCTCCACCCAGACAGCAGGAAAAACCTCCCTTATTTTGAAATCAAATGTTGGCATGTTTAGTCTGTCTGAAGGCTGCTGATGGATTAAAGTCATTGACTTCATGAATTTCGGTCATCTTAACCTGCCAGGTACATAATAGGGAACTGTAGCTGACTCTAAAGACATAATTCACCACAATATGTGTTCATGCTTACATACCTCTTCTGATTTTTTTCCACATTTAAAATACTTTAATAAACTCATGTTTCTGTCAGACAGTCGCACTTAACGAGACACTGCCTGCTGACTGACTGGAATACTTGCATGGGTGGGGCACTTCTAAACTCCGTGCGGATGACGGCCATGCGCGTTGCTCGTGTGCGTGCTTGCGGAAAGTCATTGCTTCATATATTTTTCTTAATAAATTCATATCTCCTTGGTGTGGCAGTAAAATTTCTGGTGAGGCGGCCCGCCACCAAGAAATGTTACCAGAGGAAACCCTGCTGCAGTGAAGCATGGTGGTAGCAGCATCATGCTTTGGAGCTGTTTTTCTTCAGCTGGAACTGGGGCCTTTGTCAAGTTGGAGGGAATTATGAACAGTTCCAAATACCAGTCAGTGTTGATACAAAACCTTCAGGCTTCTGCTAGAAAGATGAAGAGGAACTTTATCTGCAACAAACCAAAGCACGCATCCAAATCAACAAAAGAATGGCTTCACCAGAAGAAGATTAAAGTTTTGGAATGGCCCAGCCAGAGTCCAGAGCAGAATCCGATCGAACATCTGTGGGGTGATCTGAAGAGGGCTGTGCACAGGAGATGCCCTCACAATCTGACAGATTTGGAGCGTTTTTGCAACGAAGAGTGGGCAAATATCGCCACATCAAGATGTGCCACACTGATAGACTGCTACCCAAAAAGACTGAGTGCTGCAACAAAGTATTAGTTTAAGGGTGTGCATGTTTATGCAACCAGGTTTTTGTAAGTTATTTGATTGATTGATTGATTTTTATTTGAACATTGTTAAAGAAAGAAAAAAGAGAGTTCAAAACACACACAAAAAAAATAAAATAAAATAAAATGTTCAAAAGGAGTGGGAAGAAGCCAACACTTATACAGTCCCACCCCTTCTCCACACCAAACAAATTACAGTATTACTCATAATCATCATTATCCCACAACCACATTCACCTTAATACACCCATAGTCAAATTATACAACAAAAATGACACAACAATGACAGTCCATATCCAACAATATTACAACAACAATAAACATACAATTCTGGCATGTTCAATGCAAACACAAACAACACCATCACCTTCACAATCACCATAACACACAACAACCTTCCCTCACTGAAGACACAATGTAACATCAGTGCCCTTCATTCTCATACTGCTCAAAAATAATTTCTTTATATGTTGATTTAAATATATGGATGTTGGGACATTGCCCGTGTTTCTCCCCCAACCCATTCCACAATTTTACCCCACACACAGACATACAAAAACTCTTCCGTGTAGATCTTACTAAGTGAATTTTAAATTTTGTGTTCCCCCATAAATTATATTTCCCTTTTCTCTCCCTGAATAGATTCTGTATATTGTGTGGCAAGAGGTTTTTACTAACTTTAAACATTAATTGTGCTGTGTAATAATGAACCAGATCCCATAATTTCAATAACTTCGAATGTAAAAACAATAAATTAGTATGTTCAAGGTACCCGACTTTGTGTATAACACGGACTGCCCTTTTTTGTAATATTAACAATGAATTAAGTTTACTTTTATAACTGTTACCCCAAACTTCTATACAATACGTCAAGTATGGAAGTACTAATGAACAATACAAAATATGAAGTGATTTATAATCTAGGACCTGCTTAATTTTATTTATAATTGCAATATTTTTTGCAACTTTATTTTGTATGTATCTGACATGTGGTTTCCAACTAATTTTATCATCCAGTACTACACCCAAAAACTTGATCTCCTTAACTTTTTCAATAACTACATTATCTATATGAATGTGTATATCTTCTTTATTTTTACAATTACTAACTAACTAATTAACTAACCTGCACTTATATAGCGCTTTTCTAGTCACAAAGACCACTCAAAGCGCTTTCACTAATACTAACCCTCTATTCTAAGGGCCTATAGGAAACAGATATCTAGGGACAATTTAGAACAACCAGTTAACCTAACATTACCTAACATTACAACCAGTTAATTGGTTGTTACAGAACAACCAATTAACCTAACAACACCTAACATTACATAACCTAACATTACCAAATATCATTACCTTAGTTTTATCTATATTTAGTGATAGTTTATTACAATCCATCCATTTTTTTAGCTTATTTAATTCATTATTTATAGTATGGATTAGTTGATTGTAATTATTTCCAGAATAAAATAAATTAGTATCATCAGCAAATAATATTATTTGGTTTTTTATTTTCCCCTCTTAAAAGATTTCAGTTTTCTTTTCAATTGGGTTGTACAGGATATAGGTCACATTAATGGTGGAAAAAGTTTTGAAATAATTTATCTTGGTCTCATTTTTTTTACATCACAAAAACCTTGTATTTGAACAGGGGTGTGCAGACTTTTTACATCCACTGTATGCTCAGTGCTAAAGAGATACCATTAATATTACCTTTTACTGATCCTTCATTCATGTTTGTAATTAATAATGATTAATTTGAGACATTTGCACAATTAAGTACTTCTTATTTTTTTAAAACAATGCATGGCCCTAAATTATATTTTTATGACATGTGAGAACAAAACAGATATCAATATTAGCTTACAACCTACTGAGATTATTACAGCTAAATGAACTTGAATGTAGAGTTATGTTTAATGTTTTGAAGATTATTTGAGTAGCAGTAGATTAAAACTCATTTTACCATGTTTTACAAAATAAAGCTAGCTAATGAAAAAGGCACAGAGCTAACATTATTGAGTTCTAATAAGTCAGTGTGTTCTTGTGCTGTACTTCATCAGTAAATTAATAATTAGGAACTAAACACAGTTGGATCTCAATTTGTTAGAAGATACCTCACTTGCGGTGGAGAAAAGGCCCACTAGAGACAAAAATGGTTTGCTTGTTTCCGCGTTCCATGTAATGGCAAAATCCCCAAAAGATCAAGCATTTACAAGCTAAGAAAAAATATGGTTCTTGTTCTAATGACTTGCACACTGAGGCTACAGTGTTAGTATTTGTTACATTTTCTTTTTGTCTTTTAATTGATATTTCATTTACCTCTGTTCTGAACAAATATATATAGGTGTTGTAATAATTCATGTTTGACTATTAGCAAGGCTCTCTTAACTTATAAAAACTTTTTAAAAGAAACCATCTTGCCTGTGATTCACACTCTAAGTTAAACATGTTTTCACAGTCACATTACTGTAAAACTATAATAGAACAAGTGATAATGACATTGTGGCTCTTCCCCTTGAAGAAAATAGGGAAGTTTACTGACAAAAGACGAGTAGGAGCCACTGTCTCAAACACCCAGAAACAACACAAATGTTAAGTGCAGACAGAAGCGCCTGCTCATAAAGGCAGATGAGCAGAAGCATGTTGACCGCATATAAAAGGAAGTTAATGTCTGTGCTTAATTAAAGTATATGAGTTGAATCACACATTTTATCAGTTTGTATATCAGGATTATATTTATGTTTCCAAAGACACAAACAGAAGCAGACAGCAGAATGACACTGAAGTACTCAAAGGTGAAGTGAAGGCATGAGGTCAGAAAAGTGGGCAACCACTGAAGGTATATTTTTTTCTTTGAGCTCCAGTGACCTGTGTCCACTCATAGCTTATACAGTTTCAATACCAAATGCCCTTTTTATCCTTCGCTTTTCAATTCTATACCATAAACAAAGCCATTAACGTTTGTCTACTTTCTACTCCAGTATCTTTGAACATGTTCTGTTTTCCAGCAGACACAAATTTTACTTTTACCTTTTAGGCACAGTATATATCACTTGATAAAGTTTTTTTTTTTTTGTATCATACAGTTATGGAAGTTAAAGTTTTTCAAAACAGTGCTGCTGTAGTCCAACATTATCACCACAAGCACACACTTTTGAATTGGCTAAGTGCTCATAGATATGTATGTGTTATACATTTTCATTTCCACGATAATAAAACATTGTATATGCCATGTATGTATAGCCAAGTTTCTTCAGATTATTTTAGATAGACGCTGCATTCCATTTAGCACTAGTTTCATGGTTGGGCACAGTCATGACATCTTGCAGTATAATATTGCTATGTCACCATGTTATAATAATATAATAACAATGTAACATATAACAATATATCATATGTATAATGTGTCATATAATATTATGATTTGGGGTCTTAAACAGGCACTTGTGTTTCAGAAAGTCAGTTTTCACATAAACTGGGTACCCATTACGGCTGTTGCGGTAGAGGAATATCCCCTGCGGTGACGGTGGACAGCGCAACACCATGGTATGAGGTATTATTGCAAATGTTTTTAGGACCCTGTGGTCTCGTAGTTTAAACAGGGTTTATAACTTATGGGGCAAACAGTGGAAGCTGTGAGAACCTCGCTGCACCTCCACCTCAACTTTATGTGCATGTGTGACAACTGTGCGGACCTCCGCTCTTTCTACAGGCATGACCTGCTGATTCTGTTAAAAAAAAAATCATTTTCATAAAGCAGTGGCGGTAACTACGGGGTGTGTGGACTGGAGACTGCAGCAACATTCAGCTTATTTAAGCAGGACAGCCTCCGTACAGGACCCTGCGTGGCTCTTGTCTCTGGGATTTTTGTGCTATAATTTTTGCCTCTGTCCAAAAAATCACGTTCAAACAAGCTTTGGCTCCCAGAGCTCATACACAGTCAGGATCATACACACTCCACTCAGAAGGAAATAACACGCTTTGTGCTCTTTCAGTGCTCACTGTCACAGTTGTATTTAGGAAGGAGTCCAAACACTTTCACCACTACTGCCTGCTGGAGTCCGTCTGGAGAGAGAGTGCCCCAGATGATGCTGTGGAAGCTTCCAGAGTACCGGTTGCAAACATGCTGTTAGCAATAAAAATACACTTCATTTCACAATTTATTTAATAATCAATAGGGGCATATAACTGAACGAGATATAGTCACACACACAGAAAAAGTGAACACCGCGGTTGTTGAGGTTGCTCGTTTTCCTCCGCGGTAGGCGTGTCCATAGCGTGGTGTTACATAATTGCGATTATCGCGACAGCCCTAGTATCAATGTTAACATTTATTATCATGTTCAGTGTATCCATAGGCTTCAGAAAAAACATCATTTTGTTGATAGGTGGGAGGTGCGCGACAACCCTTTCTGGCTCATGGCCTAAAATGATTTAACTTCTTGTGTTGAGTGTTTTGTTTATGCATCTCAAAGTTGTAAATATGTTTATCATGTCGAATCACTACTCCTTCTAGGCATTGGCCCAGGTGGTCACCAAACTTATTCACAATGATCCTCAAGTTGGTCTGCATCCAGGTTGAGCTCACAGTCAAGGTCACTGTGAAAGATCAGGAGATCTGGGCATTTGTGATTTCCCAAAAATCGTTAGTCCTCCGAGGCAGTTACCCCATTGTTTGGGAGACTCATGCACAGTGATCCTCAAGTTTAGTTTAGTTTTTGTCATATGGGTGAGACGCCGTGTTATTCGGCGCTCAGGCCATATTCCTCCTCAGCCCAGCTCTTATTGTGACAGCGTCTCAGCGGGCTCCCAGCTGTCAAGCTCTACGGGACGGCTGGAGCCCAATTACCTCATCAGCTGAGGCGCTGTCAACCAGTATAAAAGGGAGCAGCTCCGATCATTTGGGGCTGTGACCTCGCACTATTATCCACGCTCTTCTCCAGCGTGGGTAAGGCTGGAACCCCTTCGTCTGGCGCCAGCCACCCGCTCATCATTCAGCATTGTGTGTAAGTGTTTATCCTTGTACGATCATTTGTGTTTTGGCCCCACGAGGCCCTGTTCCTTTGTTCCTTTTCCCTTATTATAATAAACATCGCAAACTCACTGGTCTGCCCTTGGCTCTCATTGTATGGCTCGCGAGAGCCATACGTAACAGTAGGTCACAGCCAAGTGAGTTGCCGGCGGCCGTGAGTTTGCTGTTTTGGACTTTGTTCTTCCCGGTCTGGGTGTCAATGCTGGGAGTATGCCGACTCCCAGGAACCGCGCTCGGCGCTTGGGCAATGAGCTAGCTAGCGCCCTGGAGTACGTCGATGGGACGCTCTTCACCGCCAGTCTCTACGACGACCCAAACCAAATTCGCTGGCACCTAGACTACGCTGAGGTTCTTCTCAACAATCTTCCTCGCTACGCCAACCACCCTGAAGTCTGCATGAGGAGAAAGGACATCGCCGCACAGCGAGAGATACTCCATGGGTTGGAGGGAAATCCCGGCAGGCAGCCGAAGAGGAGGAGATGTCACCCCTCGCTTCAGGATCCTGCTCCTGCCTCCGCTCTGGCCCGGGAGTTCGCGCCGTCCAGAGGTCTTTCCCCATCGGGCGTGACATCACTCGGGTTTCCCCCTGAGGAACTGCAGCGGACTGCTGTTAAGACCCGAGACCGAGTGACAGCTGCTCGCTCCGCTGTTTGTCCGCCTGGTCAACCTCAGCATGAATTCCGTCCGGACCCAGTTACGGGTCGCCGCAAGGGCTCAATCCCTCGCATAGCTGCCTCTCCTGCGCCTCGTCAGAGGGGATTTCCCACAGCCTCGTCTCCCACCGGGCCATCTCCCCCTCTCCCGTCAGCGTCCCGTGCCCGGCTCATTTCGGCTGTTGCCCTCTCCTCCTCGATGCATTTCCCGGCCGCTGTGTGTGCTCCGAGTCCAGCCCTGGCGAGTCCCATCCTGGAACCATCTCCAGCGGATCCACCTCGTCCTTCCAGGATGCCCGCTGTCACCTTCCGGCGGGGAAAGGGAGGAGCAACGTCCGCTACAGCAGGCACCACTCAACCTTCAGGAGACAGGCAAGTCCAAATTCACTCACACACTCGTTATTGTGATTTGCTCTGTCAGACTCCTGGAGGTGGAGTTCGGGGTTCGCAGCTCCCCGAGCTCCCACCACCTGCTGTGGCTGTAATGATTAACCCCGCATCCTCTGTGTCTCCCTCCGCTGAGCGGTCCTCGACGCCAGGCCAACGTCGCTGGATAAGGAGGGGGCCTGCGGTTCTGGAGAGCCTGGTTCCGGTTCCGCAGCCACGTCGTGGGCGGAGGAGGAGGGCGGACTGCAGTGTGGAACCTGTGCTGACGAGGAAGCGTCCCCGAGGCTCCACAGACGAGCGGTCCGGTCCAGCGGGTCAAGGTTCTCCTGCCACCACGCCATGTGGGCCATCGGTGTGGGCACCGGTGCCGGAGGACTCGCAAGCTGCACATACCATCATGCCAGCTGCGGAGCCCGACGCAGCTGAGTGGGAGCCTGAAGACGACCTCCTGACGCTTGAACCTGGATCTTCGCAGTCCTGGACGGCGTCAGAACCGGAGATCAGGCAAGTGCTCTACTTTATCTTTCTCCTTCTCATTTTAGAGCACTTTAGCCTGTCTCTAGGGGAGATGAGCCGGGTGCAGCCGTCTGCTGCGTCCGAGCTTGTCTCGCCGGGTTCTGGCGCTGCCGGTGATCCTGGTCCCGGTTCTTTTCTCTCTCCTGAGCCTTCTCCCAGGGTCGTTGGCGAGGAGCTGCTATTGCCCGCGGTGCCAGAGGTTCCTGGTTCGGGATCGGAGGTCAGTTCTGGTGCGGCGCCGACCCAATCGGGGTCCGATGTGGGTTCTACCGAGACCCAATCGGGGTCTGTCACGGGAGCAGCCGCGATCCTATCGGGGTGCTACGCGGGTGCTACAGAGACCCAATCGGGGTCCAACGTGGGTGCGGCACCAGCGATATCCAGGTCCGGTGAGGGAGCAGCTGATCCCCTGCCATCGGACATTGGACCGGCTCATCATCATCTTCTTCCCCTTATTCGTCGTCATCTGAGTCACCCTCATCTTCCCCCCAAGCTTCCTCGACCAGGGCCCATATGGACCTCTCACTTTAGGCCCGGCTCGCCCTCATTATCTTCCTCCACAGGGAAGCCGTTGCCTCTCTCTCCCCTACGGGCCTGGTGGTTGAGCGATGCGGGTCGGCCGCCAGAGGGTCTGCCGTGCCCATTCAGCTCTTTAGTGCGGCCGCCCGACCCATTGGACTTCCTGTTCGGCGAGCTGGTCCGGCCGCCCGAGAGACTGTGTTTTCTGGCCTGGGATTCGGGTAGGCCGCCTGAACTTTTCCCTTCACCCCTGTTGGCGGTTTGGACGCTGGGTACGGGGAGACCCCCCGAACTGAATTATCTCTGCTGTGCCTAGTCTTGGTGTTTTTGGGTGGGTGCAGCCATGTAATCCCTTGTAATTGCTTCGCGTTTAGCGTGTTTTGGTTTTTTTCTCTTCCCCTCCTGTTTGAGGGATGCCTGTACTTATTAGATTTTGCCCTTAGGAGTCTTTCCTCTCATTTTATGGTCTCCTGGGTTGTTTTCTTTTGAATTTGTCTGTACATTATTATTCTTGACTGTGGAGTATTGTGGTTTTTTCCTGTGCCTCAGTCTCTGTTATTGCCACGTTATCCTCTGCCTAAGTAGTGGGGTTTTTTTCTGTCCTCATGTTGTCTTTGGAGTATTGTGTGGTTTTTTTCCCCCCGCATACCCTGTATTGTTTCATTGTTATTGGCTGTTTTTTTCCTTCTTCTGATTTTCTCCCTCCTGGCCTGCACCCCATCCACCCACCCTAGGTGGTGGTGGTGGGGGGGCTTGGGTGTTACTTTGCCGTTCGGAGCCCGGCCGTGAGGGGGGGCTGTGTCATATGGGTGAGACGCCATGTTATCCGGCGCTCAGGCCATATTCCTCCTCAGCCCAGCAATTATTGTGACAGCGTCTCAGCGGGCTCCCAGCTGTCAAGCTCTACGGGACGGCTGGAGCCCAATTACCTCATCAGCTGAGGCGCTGTCAACCAGTATAAAAGGGAGCAGCTCCGATCATTCGGGGCTGTGACCTTGCACCATTATCCACGCTCTTCTCCGGCGTGGGTAAGGCTGGAACCCCTTCGTCTGGCGCCAGCCACCCGCTCATCATTCAGCATTGTGTGTAAGTGTTTATCCTTGTACGATCATTTGTGTTTTGGCCCCACGAGGCCCTGTTCCTTTGTTCCTTTTCCCTTATTATAATAAACATCGCAAACTCACTGGTCTGCCCTTGGCTCTCATTGTATGGCTCGCGAGAGTCATACGTAACAGTTTTTAGATGTCTCACAAGTGAAGTGCTGTGTATGCGTGCACACACACATGCACCCAAGCACCTCACAACAACAACAAACAACAGCAACAAACAAGAGGCAGGGCATATGTGTGTGACACACGGGCACATATACGTATATGCGCATGCCGCAGAGCATCCACTAGTTATGCGTAGTTTTGGTTGTTTAAAAGCCAATTTTTGCAATTGCAAAAATTGGCTTTTAAACTTTAAACTTGATGAATTGCTTTAAACTTGGTGAATTGCTTTAAACTTGGTGAATTGCAGTGAACAAAAAATGTTTCCATAAAACCAGAGTTTTAAAAGCTGCATATTGTACCTTCAAATTTAGGATTATTTCCCAAGTCAGTGTTTTTCAACCATGGGTCCCTGGAACATTCAGATTTTTGTGGGAAATTGTCTAATTTCATTTCTTAATTGGTCCAAAAAATTGAAATTAATTTACCGTTATTGTGCATGGGTGTCTACAGAACGCATGCACAACAATGACAAATTATTTGCCAAGGGACTCCTGGCTGAAAGCACTGCCTAAATTGCATAAGTCAGACCACTGAGATTAGCTTAAGCCAACCACACACCCAAAGATAATCAGGCTGATTACTTTTTGGATTTAAAACTACAGTCACAAAGATACTTACGAACGTGGGATTCGTAAGAATCTCCTTACGAATTCTGGAGTTAGCAGACAATTGTGGAGGGGGGCATAGTTTCTTACGGCTGCTGTTCAATTTACAAGAGCAACTTCAATTCAATTCAGTTTTATTTATATAGCGTCAAATTACAACACAGGTCATCTCAAGGCACTTTACAAAAAGGGGTAGGTTTAGGCCACGCTCTCAAATTTATAGAACCCAGCAGAGATTGTGGTGATCCCGAGTTCAGTTCTGCACCAGGCTCGGATCTGTTGTTTATTTTTCCTTTCTTCCATGTATGTATTTAATTCCATTTTCATTATTATGTCTGTGCTTTTATGTTGACAGCACCATGGCAGGACTTCCTGCTGTCAGATCTGCTCATGACCTGTCACGGCTGTCTGCACTTTGTAATTATGTTTGCTCTACACCTGTTTGTAGTTCTGGTTTCTGTTCCCTATTTAAGATCGCCAGCTAGACTTAGTCTTTGCTGCGATCTCGTCAACGCTGACTGGAGTCCCTACTCCCGGCTCCAGTCTCCTTTCTGCGATTGGTTTTGTCTTTGCCTCATCATTTGTAAGTGTTCATCCTGTAGCGTCAGGTTCCACCCTCACTACTCTCGTGTATAGGTTTTTGTGTTCTTTATTTGTGTGCAACATTTAGTGTATGTGTTTTGCCCCATGTGGCTCTTTATTTTGTGTTTCTGTTAATAAACAAGCAAACTCTCTGTTGGCATCTGGCGCCTCATTTATGCCCTGAAAGGGGCAAACACGACAGGAGATCACAGCCAGCGAGGTGCCAGCCACAGTAGTTTGTTTTTGGGCTAGATTTTTTTTCCTTTTTCCGGGTGCCAGTTTTGTTGGGGGCTATGGTGTCATCTAGGACAGGATATTCTATGAGCCTGGGTTTCGAGCTTGTCCAGGCTCTGATGGAGATAGATGGTCTCCTGGCCAATGCTCGTATGTTCGCCACCTCCATAAATGCACGCTGGTACCTGGACCTCTTAGAGGTGGCAGTAAAGTGCCATCCTCACCTGGCCAAGCACGCTGAGGGCAGGGAAAGGTTGGCTGATCTTGCGGCGCTTAAACAGGAATATTGTGGGCTGGTGAAGGGTCCCAGCAGGAGGCCAAAGACGGAGCAGACGGCGAGGCATTCCTGCTCCTCACCCTAGGATCAGACTCCTGCTACACTTCCAGCTCCCGTTTCCATTTTGCCGAAGAGCCGTTTTCCAGCACAACGGAGGAGGATGGCAGCCAGAGGTCCCAATGAAGAGGTACAGTGGGCAGCTGAACTCATCAGGGGCTGTGTGACTGAAGCACGCTCTGCCTTCCATCCCAGTAAGATCCTTAAGAGTGTGGTGGCCGCTGTCAGACTGGTGGAGGCTAATCCTGAGCTTCACAGCTTTCCTGAGTTCGCGATCTGCTGGCTTCTGTTTTGGCACAGCAATGGCACTTCCCTAATTTAAATTTAGCCTCGCCTCCAGCTAAAAGATGCCCCCCCTTACTCGGAATCCATCTCCTCCCCGGGACACGATCGTTCCGAAGGGGAGGGAATCTCCTGACCGGGTTAATCCTTCGTGGGGCTCCCGTCTGGATCCTGCTACGGGCCACCAGAGTAACTCTCCTGTCTCCCAGCCAGCTGTTTTTCCCTCGCCTCGGCAGAGAGTGAAAACAGCAGCCTCAGCCTCCGGGTCTTCTTTTCCCACTGTTCCGTCAGCTTCTCATCCCCGGACTGCCTCGGCTGCTCCTCCCTCCTCCTCGGTGCTCCCTTCAGCTGCTGTGAGACAAAGGGTTCCATGCCTGGCTCCGCCCGTCATCGATCCTGTTGGGGCGACTCCTCGTTGTCTTCCGGAGGGGTCCTCCGTCACCATCCCCACAGGAAAAAGGAAGAATCAAGCCCGCTGCAGCAGTCACCATCATTCCCTGGGAAAGCAGGCAAGTGTGTTTTCATTCTGAATCTCAGTGTAATGAATTACCTTGTCTGATTCCTGGGGGTGGAGCTCAGGGTTCACAGTCCTCTGAGCTCCCGCCACCTGCTGCAGCCATTAAAATTGAACCTGCTACCTCTGTGTTTCCTCCCCTTTTCTCCGAGCGTCCCCCGGTGCTAGGAGCAGACCGCCGGGTGGAGGAGGAGCCTGCAGTTCCAGCTGTGTCACGGGCAGAGGAGGAGGGCTGACTGTCAGATGGAGCCTGCTCTGACGATTAAGCATCCCTGGGTCTCCGTGGAGCAGCAGTCAGCTCCAGCAGGCTATGGACCCCCTGCCACCACGCCGAGTGGGCCATCGGCGTGGGTTTCAGCGGCAGGGGGCTGTCGGACTGGCTTGCTCTTGGTTTTTGTGCTTGAGACTTTATCATTTCTTTGTGTGTGTGTGTGTGTGTGTGTGTGTGTGTGTGTGTGTGTGTGTGTGTGTGTGTGTGTGTGTGTGTGTGTGTGTGTTTTGTTTTTTTTTCCTGTATTTTGCTGTTAGACATTCTGTGCTTATTTCCTGTCCGGGTCCTCTTCTCTTTTTTGATGTTACCTTGGGTGTCTGGGGATCCACCCCTTGAGGGAGGAGTACTGTGGTGATCCCGAGTTCGGTTCTGCACCAGGCTCAGGTCTCTTGTTTATTTTTCCTTTCTTCCATGTGTGTATTTAATTCCGTTTTTATTATGTCTGTGCTTTTATTTTGACAGCACCGTGGCAGGACTTCCTGCTGTCAGATCTGCTCATGACCTGTCACGGCTGTCTGCACTTTGTAATTACATTTGCTCCACACCTGTTTGTAGTTCTGGTTTCTGTTCCCTATTTAAGATCGCCAGCTAGACTTAGTCTTTGCTGCGATCTCGTCAACGCTGACTGAAGTCCCTACTCCCGGCTCCAGTCTCCTGACTGCGTTTGGTTCCATCTTTGCTTCATCACTTGTAAGTGTTCATTCTGTAGCATTAGGTTCCACCCTCGCTACTCTTGTGTATAGGTTCTTGTGTTCTTTATTTGTGTGCAATGTTTAGTGTATGTGTTTTGCCCCACGTGGCTCTTTATTTTGTGTTTCTGTTAATAAACAAGCAAACTCTCTGTTGGCATCTGGCGCCTCACTTATGCCCTGAAAGGGGCAAACATGACAGAGACCCCTAAGAGCAAGCACTGCGGCAGCACAGGCGAGGAAAGACTTCCCTTTAATGGGCAGAAACTTCGAGTGGAGCCATAGGTCATAGAGGATGGCCATCCACCTCGACCAGCTGGGTTGAAAAAAGAGGTAAAAAGTAGGAGGCCTGGAAGTAGCTACATTCAAAGCAAACATAACAAATGCAATTCAGCATTAACATTCACAACCAGACCTTCCAGTATCAAGCCGGGTTAGGCACCACATGCGAGTGAAGGCCTAGCAGCGGCAACATTTTTAACTATAGGCTTTATCAAAGAGAAATGATTTCAACTTACTCTTGAATAGAGAGAGTGTTATCCTCCTGAACTGAACTAGGAAGATGGTTCCACAGGAGGGGAGCTTGATAACTGGAAGCTCTTCCTCCCAATCTACTTCTGGAGACCTTGGGGACCACCGGTAGTTTGGATTTTTGGGAGCGCAGAGCTCTGGTTGGATGAACTTGAGGCATTCTTGAGAAGGAGGTGCTTTTCTGTCATACCATGGCCTTAGAGTTCTTACGTTCTTTGTAACAGTGCCTTGGAGTCTTCCTATGGCATATTACTGCCATCTTACGAAAATTTTTGTGCAACTCATGGCACTCTCAAGTCGTTGATAAGAAGATCTTACGGTTTTCGGCACATGTTGGCGCAGATGTCGTGCGAATGACATACTTCCACCTTATGAGTGCCTCACTGTAGCCTTAAACACACTGTACGAGTCGGCATTTCCTATGACCACTGTAAGGTGTTCTCAAGAACAACTTAAGATGTTCTTGAGGCATACTTATGGCCAATATATTGCATAGTTTTTACATTGTTCCTAAGGCATTTGTACGGCCACCCTATGATGAGGGGTTTTCGTGGGGCGTTTGTAGGACTCTTGGACAAGACCAATGATCTGGCAACAAACTTATGAACAGTCTACAAACACTGGATTCTCCTATGGCTGCCTTAAGAAGGCCATACAAAATGGCCCAAAAATTATTCGTAAGGTGCTCGCAGCCGTTCGTAAGGGTATTTGTGACCATAGCTTTACGTTGTTCCTATGGCATTTGTACAGCTACTTCACGATGAGAGCTTTTCGAGGGGCGTTCGTAGAAATCTGGGACAAAACCATCGACCTGGCCACCAACTTGCGAATGGTCTACGAAAGCTGGATTCTCCTACACCTACCTTAAGAATGCCCTATGAAATGGTGCAACAATCCTTTGTATGGTGTTCACAGCTGCTTGTAAGGGTATTTGTGACCGTGTTTTAGCCTGATTCTCTCCTTCTGACAATCACAGAGAAAGTCCCAATCATCTTGATGGTAGGGCTGCACGGTGGCGCAGTGGTTAGCACTGCGGCAGCACAGTTTACCCTTGGCCGGGGGATTGTGGGGATCGTGGGTTCGATCCCAGCCCCCGACCAACAGTGATCTGTGCGGAGTTTGCATGTTCTCCCCGTGTTGCGTGGGTTTACTCCGGGATTTCTCCGGTTTCCTCCCACATGCCAAAAACATGCATGTTAGGTTAATTGGCTGTTCTAAATTGTCCCTAGATATCTGTTTCCTATAGGCCCTTAGAATAGAGGGTTAGTATTAATGAAAGCGCTTTGAGTGGTCTTTGTGACTAGAAAAGCGCTATATAAGTGCAGGTTAGTTAGTTAGTTAGTTAGTAATATGGATTAACTTGTCAGATCTTCTTGGACACAAAAGATTCTAGGTTACTTTTATAAACACATTACAGGGTTACTTGTGCTGAGTTAAAATTCTGGGTTTGGGATATTGTAAACATTGTGTTTGGTTGCTCTAGATGCATCAGATGGGATTTTTGGTATTCATTAGCAGCTGCTGGTTGGGCAAGTATGATCCAGCTGCAAGGTGGTGGCATGGGCAGAAAGCTGGAAATCCTTATTACATCTCTTAAGGACAATGTCAAAATCTGAAGGGGTGAATATGTAAAAACGTCAGTGAGACTGTACTTACAACACAGGTAGAGTGCTGGACTCTGGTGTGGAAATCTTGCAAAATCTTTCATCCCTGATCAGGACTTTGGTTGTTTGTGAATCTTTTAGTCTGTGGTCTTTCCCACATTGCTGCACTCAGCACACTATAGGAACAAAAAATGTGAAAGCTATTATTTTTTTGTGTGTATTTTGTTTTTGACCTGTGGGGATCTCACATTTTCAAAATCTGTTATTTTAAAAAATCTCTTAGGGTGAGCCAGACCTTTCCTGTTTTTACTCTTCAACACATGAGTGGGGGCTGAAAAGTTCATAGGCTGAAAAGTCCATAGTGGTCAAATTTGACCAAATGTGGTTTATTTTTCAACATAGTCTCCCCTTCGGTCCACACACTTCTTCCATCAGTGTTGCAGCGCTTGGATTCCTGTGGCTGAAAAATAAACCACATTTGGAAAAATTTGACCACTATAAACTTTTCAGCCTATGAACTTTTCAGCAACCCCCCCCCCCCCCCCCCCCCAGTATCTTGGCAATTGCGGCAGTGACCTTTCAGTCCCACAGTAGTTCTCTTACTCGTCTGTGTTTTTCCATGCGGGCTTGGTTTATTACTGCTGAAAATTATTAACTAAGTTATGGAAAAGACTTAAGTTGTGTTAATTGGCTCTGAGTGTGATAAGGAAACATCCTGAAGTGTAACATGCATCATTAGAGGGAGAGTGTCCATTTTTATTTGTCAACTGAGGTGCAGCTCATTAAAGGAAACTCATCACGTGGAGATCACTTTCTGTGTTATTGATACCAAGAGTGAAATCTTTCATTAAGTTCAGCCTGCTGCTTTTTATTCAGAGAATTAAAAACTATGAAATGTGATGTGATTTTACTGGTTTTTCTAGGGATCTCATGATTTCCATTTCCTTTCAGGTTTACACCACAAGCCATCATCCAGACTTTTCATACTGTATATATTGAAGACCATCTCAATAAACTGCACCACAAATTTTAATTTCCAGCTGTATATATGAAGTGCTGTGGAAAAATATTTGCCCCTTCCTGATTTCTTTATATTTTTGCACATTACATATTTCAGATCATCAAACAAACTTTAATATTAGACAAAGATATCCATTGGAAAAACAAAATGCAGGTTTTAAATGATGATTGCATTCATTAAGGGAAATAAGCTATCCAAACCTACTTGGCCCCATGTGAAAATTTCCCCCACCTCCCATGAATTAACTGGGATTAACCACATTTTATGGAAAGCTGAGCTCAGTTTCACTAGCCACTCCCAGGCCTGATTAATGCCATCATATCCATCTGATTACTGCTGGTCATTGACTGAAAAATGGTGTGTTTGTAGGTTTTAACTGTCTGAAATGAGTCTACTGGTCACCTAATTGTCAAAAAAAATTTCAAAACAGTCAATTCTCTTCAAAAACACACAGTCTTTATCTCATTTTTCTCTCCCAGAAATGCCAAACGTTTTTGACTATTCCGTCTAAATCGTATACATTGTGGAGTGTATAAATGACGAGGCAGATTGGTCTCAGGCAGTTTATTACACATCTCCAACATGAGCATAGTAGAAAAGAGGACATCTCATACAAAACTCGTCCCTTAAATACTCAGGTCTCAAAGTCACATTGCATTCACATCAATGGTCACATTGTATTCACTTCCTTAATCCCTTAACATTCCCCTCACAGTCTCTGACACACAAAGGATCCTCCAAGCAGTCTCTGACACACAAAAGATCACACTTTCACAACTTCCTGTTATCTCCAAGGAAACTCTGCTCTTTGTTCTTATCTAAGATGCGAGGCATTATGTTTTCCCCATGTGCGGCCACCCCCACCCCCCCGAGCATATTGGATCGAACAAAAGAATAACAGTCTGTATGCTATGACAGGATCATTACACATCAATCCACATGCTGCTTGGGCTTCAGTCTTCTCCCGTATCTGCTGTAACCAGGATTCACCGCCTCCGCGGCGCTGTCATGCTGGGGAGCTGCTGTCTGGGGGTGAAAAACTTTTGTCTGTCCCTGCGGGTGTTCTGGGGAAATTTTACTCTGGGAAGCTCCCCGTGGGGGTCTTCCACGCCGAGGGGCCCTCGCCAACAGCACTTGCTCGTCCACCACCACAAAAGCGGGTTTGAGTCTGTTTATGCCAACCTTTTCCCTCCTACCCCCCAAATCTAGCAAAAAATGCTTGTCCCCTGTTTCCAGCCGGTCCATCATAAGGTGGGCGCAGTGGGGGTCGATGTGCATCGTGTCTGACAAAAACAAACTCTGCGTTTTTCAAAGTTTTAGGCACAAAAACGCACGGAAAACTGTGGTGGACAGGGCCCGGCAGCGTGCCTGTGTCAACGCTACGCTGCAACAGCTGAGACGGGGAGCTGCCTGGCGCAGGATTATCTGGGAGAAACTCCCCGGGCAGCCAAAGTGGCTGCGCAAAAACGAGTTCAGCCGGGGAAGCCTCCAAGTCCTCTTTAGGCGCAGAACGTAACCCCAATAAAACCCACAGTAGCTTGTCTACCCAATTTGCATCTGTCAGTGACGCCCTGAGAGCCGCTTTCAATGACCTATGAAAACGTTCGCATAACCCATTAGCCTGTGGATTGTACGCGGTTGTGTGGTGAATTGTGACACCCAGGCTGCGGGCCATTGTTGACCAAAGTTCAGAAACAAATTGAGGGCCTCTGTCGGATGTAATGTCCGACGGGACTCCAAAACGCGCCACCCATGCTGTTAAAAACGCGCGCGCCACCTCCTCGGCTGTGGTTGACACCAGTGGAACCACCTCAGGCCAGCGCGTGGTGCGGTCCACCATTGTCAGAAGGTGCGTGCACCCCTGTGATGGTGGGAGGGGGCCCACGAGGTCCATGTGAACATGGTCGAACCTCTTAGCCGGGATGTGAAACGGCTCCAAAGGAGTTCTCGTGTGTTTGTGTACTTTGGCTCGTTGGCACGCCATGCAGGCTGCTGCCCACTCTTTCACTTGTTTGCGAAGGCTCGGCCACACAAATTTCTCTCCTACCATCTTGATCGACGCGCGCACTCCCGGGTGCGCTAAAGAATGAACCGAGTCAAAAACGCGGTGGCGCCACGCGGCCGGTACCACGGGACGCGGTCACCCAATGGAGACATCGCAGATTAGGGGGGCATACCATCTTGCAGCACCCTGCTCTCCAGCCTTAACCCTGTTGGTCCAGACTGGAGCGCGCGCACATCCGCGTCACTAACCTGCTCCGCGGCCATGGCTGTGTAATCTATCCCCACGCATACCGGGGCCACCACGGCGCATGACAGGCAGTCTGCCACTACATTCAGTTTACCCAACACGTGCTGAATATCGGTAGTAAACTCTGAGATCGCGGCCAGCTGTCTCTGCTGCCGGCCCGACCACGGTTCTGAAACCTTGGCCATCTCAGATGTTAGTGGCTTGTGGTCCACGAACGCGGTGAAACCGCGCCCCTCCAGCCAGAACTGGAAGTGGCGAATGGCCAAGTGGAGAGCCAGCAACTCCCTGTCAAACGTGCTGTATTTACGTTCACTATCGCGCAAGGTCCTGCTGAAAAAGGCGAGCGGCTGCCAAGCCCCGGCTACGCGCTGCTCCACGACTGCCCCTATGGCCACATCTGACGCGTCGGTAGTGAGCGCTCTGCGAGCCATTGGGTCTGGATGTGCCAACAACGCAGCGTTTGCCAGGGCTGCTTTGACTTCTGAGAATGCCCGCTCTTGCTCCAGGGACCATTCAATCTTACTCGCGGGTTTCTGTTTTTTGAGCGTGGCATACCGCGGTTGCATGAGCTGTGCTGCGCGGGGGAGGAAACGGTTATAAAAATTCACCATTCCCAAAAACTCCTGTAACGCCCTGACCGTTTGCGGTCGGGGAAAATCTGCTACCGCGCGCACTTTGTCAGGCAGTGGAACCGCTCCTTCGGGAGAGACGCGGTGCCCCAAAAAATCAATTTGCGTCACCCCGAACTGACACTTCACTGGGTTGATTATTAAACTGTGCTCTCCCAACCTCCGGAAAACCGCCGTGAGGCGGTTTTCATGTTCGTCTTCGGACGCGCTGGCTACCAAGATATCGTCCAGGTAGACGAATACGAAAGGGAGATCGCGCAGCACCGCATCCATCATGCGTTGGAACGTCTGTGCAGCCCCTTTAAGCCCGAATGGCATGCGCAAAAACTTGAATAGACCAAATGGAGTTATCACCGCTGTTTTGGGTATGTCCTCAGCGCGCACTGGGACTTGGTGGTAACCGCGGGCCAAGTCTATTTTAGAAAAAACGTGAACGGAAAAATCTTGGATATGAGGAATTGGGTAGCGGTCGTGCGCTGTGGCGTTGTTCAACCTGCGGAAATCCCCGCAAGGTCGCCACAAACCATCGGCTTTAGGGACCATGTGTAGCGGGGAAGCCCATGGGCTGTTTGAATGCCTGATGATGCTCGCGTGCTATGGCCAGTTTAGCTGCGTCCAAACGCCGAGGTTTTGAAAAACGAGTGGCCCGGTGGTGGTAATAAAATGTTCCACCCCGTGTTTAGCGACGGCTGCCGAAAATGTCGGGACCGTGAGTGCTGGGAACTGAGTGAGCAGTGTGTGGAACTTACCGCTTGTAGCTGTGACGTTGGCTTGTGCTGTTGGCTGGGACGCTCGAGCTGTACAGGGGACAGAATCAAAAGACAGTGCATTAACCAGGCGCCTGTTAGTGACATCAACCAACAAACCATGTGAGCACAAAAAATTAGCCCCCAATATATTGAAATTCAATGCTGCTATGACAAAAGTCCACTCAAATGCACGCCCGTGAAACGACAGAAGCAGAGTCCTCTCACCAAAGGTCTTAATCTCCGAGCCGTTTGCTGCTGCCATTGCGGGGCCGCTGGAACCTGCCAGCCGGTCGGCATAGGACGGCATGATGAAACTCAGCTGGGCGCCGGTGTCCACGAGGAAATGCCTCCCGGAGCGTGCGTCCGTCAAGTAGAGCAGCTTGTTCTCCTCCCCGAGGGTCGCCGCTGCTACCGACCCCCGGTCTTGGCGTTTCCCGAGCGCTTGAACTGGCACGGTGGTATACATTTGCGTGCCTTCTCTGCAAAGCGGCAGTGGTAGAAACAAAGGATATCTTCTCCGCGTTCCTTGGCCCCCGCCACCGCTGTCGTCGGTGGTTCTGCTACCGCCGTCAATGGCTCCTCGACCTCTCCGGCCGTCGCGCCGAGCTCCGTCGCTGCCGCCGTGGTCGTGAGCTCTCTGCTGGCCATGATGATCCGGTGTGCTTCCCGGGCCAGCGCACGGTAGTCCCGCTTGTCCATCAACGGCGAATTGGCCAGGGCCACTCTCGTCGCTGACGGAAGGTTCCGGAGGAAGAGGTGGGTAAAAATGAAAAAATGAAGTGGTCGTCGTCCGAGCCCTTCAATCTCAGCATCCTCTCCATCAGGTCAATAGCCGTGCAATCTCCTAACCCGGTCCGCGTCAGGAGTCTCTCAGCTCTCTCCTCAACCGAGAGTGTGTAGTGCTGGATGAGTGCTGCTTTCAACGCGCCGTATTTGTCGCTGGTTGGTGGCTGATCCAGCAGGCTCTCCACATGCTGAGCCGTGTGGGTGTCGAGCTTTGCAACCACATGGTAGAATTTCGTGTCATCCACCAAAATCCCCCGGAGGACGAACTGCGCCTCAACCAGGTGGAACCAGGAGCGCGGATTGTGCTGCCAGAAATCCGGTAGCTGGATGGCAACGGCATACGCTTGGCTGGGGGCTTCCAACGAGGCTGGCTCCGGGGAACTCACTTCGTGTTGCATGCTTCGTCTTGGGTCACCAGTGTGGAGTGTATAAATGACGAGGCAGATTTGTCTCAGGCAGTTTATTACACATCTCCAACATGAGCATAGTAGAAAAGAGGACATCTCAGGTCTCAAAGTCACATTGCATTCACATCAAAGGTCACATTGTATTCACTTCCTTAATCCCTTAACATCCCCCCCCACAGTCTCTGACACACAAAGGATCCTCCAAGCAGTCTCTGACACACAAAAGATCACACTTTCACAACTTCCTGTTATCTCCAAGGAAACTCTGCTCTTTGTTCTTATCTAAGATGCGAGGCATTATGTTTTCCCCATGTGCGGCCACAACATCACAATTAGAAAACGTCAGCTCACCGCCGTCCTTGAGACCCATCCACTGCTCTGTTATTGACCCGCCTAGCTGTCTGTCATGTAGATGGAAGGGGTGCTAGAGGTAGCCTATTAGCCCCTGAGCTATTAGCCCCCAAGCTAACATTGGTACCAGGAAGCTTGAACCATTGCAGGTTATATTGTTATTTTCTTTATATCTTACTCGCCCTAATAACCATCCCTGTTACCACCTGGTTCACCAGTCCACAGTCTACAATATACCTCACGTTGCTTCGGCCCATCTCCCAGTGGTTTCGTTGTGATTCTGCAGCAGGTCGTTGGCTCCGGCGTGCTGGTCACGGCAGCCACCTACACTGCAACCCAAGGCTCCTGCCTGGAGCTGCTGGCTTTCATGGCCAGCTCCCCCGCCATCCTCTGGGCCTCCGCGCGACTCCGCTCTGCTCTTGCAGGCAATGTAGGGGAGCCACTTTGTGACATGGCATCCCCCAGCTGGATGTGGAAGAGGACCAGAGTACCGTAGACCGAGACAATACCCTTTGAGATCCTGTGGCTTGGCAGCTCACCTCGGCCAGCAACCTTGGGTTCCGGCGATCAGTGGGTCACCTGGCGCACATTGCTGGTGATTTGTTGTGGCATCCCGACGAGGTTATTGGGAGATTGGCCGGAATGATGCGAGATACACAACCCTTTATACTGTGGACTTCTCACACAACACAACACACTGCCATCTACAGAAGTTCTCTGACGACTGCGATCATTGGCCTCATCTCCAACGGAGATAAAGCTGAGTACAGAGGACTTATCCAGGACTTCGTGGACTGGTGCCATCGGAACTGCCTCCAGATCAACGCGAGAAAAACTAAGGAGCTGGTGGTGGACTGCCACAGGCAAGGACAACCCCTCACAGCACCAGTAAACATCCAGGGAACAGACATTGAGATGGTGACATCCTACAAGTACCTGGGTGTTCATCTGAACAATAAACTAGACTGGTCACACAATACCAACGCACGCTACAAGAAGGGACAGCGCAGGCTGTTCCTACTGAGGAGGCTCAGGTCTTTTGGTGTACAAGGGGTGCTCTTGAAGACATTCTGTGACACGGTGGTGGCATCAGCCATCACTTTTGGAGTGGTCTGCTGGGGCAACGGCATTACAGCAGCCGATAGGAAGACACTGAACAAACTGATCAAGAAAGTTAGCCCTGTCCTGGGGAAACGCCTTGACCCAGTGGAGGAGATAGGGGAGAGAAGGATGGTGACTAAACTGTCATCTCTGCTGGAGTCTGAGTCCCACCCTATGCAGGACATACTGAACGCACTGAGGAGCTCATTTAGCAGTAGACTACATCATCCTAGGTGCGTGACCGAGAGGTTTCGCAGGTCCTTCCTACCTCCGGCTGTCAGACCGTATAACCTAAGCAGGGCTGCTTGCAGAGATAACAAAAAACGTGACGACCTAATAGTATTGAATGCAAAAGATGCCACAGACTTACACAAATGGTCCCCTCCAGTATACAACTAGGACAATATCAGTCGCTGTGGAGGGTGACAATATGTATAGGTTCATATTCATATTATGTGGGGTAACTAAATAGACGGTTATGCTGTTTATTCCATCTAGCTACAATGCTCCGCACTGTGTATATATATTTATATATTTATGTGTACATACACTACCGCTCAAAAGTTTGGGGTCACCCAGACACTTATTTTGTGTTTTCCATGAAAAGTCACACTTATTTACCACCATGAGTTGTAAAATGAATAGAAAATATAGTCAAGACATTGACAAGGTTAGAAATAATGATTTGTATTTGAAATAATAATTCTTTCCAGATACTAACCTGCTCAAAGGAAGGTCAGTTTTATAGCTTCTCTAACCAGCTAAACTGTTTTCAGCTGTGCTAACATGATTGCACAAGGGTTTTCTAATCATCCATTAGCCTTCTGATGCAATGAGCAAACACATTGTACCATTAGAACACTGGAGTGATAGTTGCTGGAAATGGGCCTCTATACACCTATGTAGATATTGCACCAAAAACCAGACATTTGCAGCTAGAATAGTCATTTACCACATTAGCAATGTATATTAGATATTAGAGTGTATTTCTGATTAGTTTAAAGTTATCTTCATTGAAAAAAAACAGTGCTTTTCTTTCAAAAATAAGGAAATTTCTAAGTGACCCCAAACTTTTGAACGGTAGTGTATATTCACTGCTCTTATTTTCTTATCTTCTAAATTATTGCTCTGAGTGTTGCTATCTCTGTGCTGTTGCAATCCTGGAATTTCCCCATTGTGGGACTAATAAAGGCTTATCTTATCTTATCTTATCTTATCTTATCTTATCAATGAACCAGCACTGCTCATCCAAGCTAGAAGGAGGCTGGAAGCTAGTCAGCTAATGGCTAACTGATATAAGAGGGAGGGTAGAGTTGAGTAGTTGAAGGATGTTTCTTAAAGTGATAGGCTTTAAATCAGAGCGTTTCAAGAAAGCCAGGGAAAATTTAAAAAAAAATAATTGCTTTCTTTTTTTAATAAATTAAAGAAAATGTTTTGTAATGCATCCTTCTTCATAATATTGCTGGGCTCACCCCCAGAGATAGGGTGAGGAGCTCAGTCAGCCAGGAGAGGCTCAAAGTAGAGCTGCTGCTCCTCCACGTTGAAAGGAACCAGTTGAGGTGGTATGGGCATCTGATCAGGATGCCTCCTGGACGCCTCCCACTTGAAGTGTTTTGGGCATGTCCCTCTGGGAGGAGACCCCGGGGCAGACTCAGGACTTGCTGGAGAGACTATATCTCCAGCTGGTCTGGGAACACCTTGGTATCCTCTCTGAAGAGCTGGAGCAGGTGGCTGGGGAGAGGGAAGTCTGGGCTTCTCTGCTTGAACTGCTGCTTCCGCGACCCGGACCTCAAGAAAAGCAGTAGAAGATGGATGGAGAAAATGTGAACAAAATATGTCACAAAAACTTCCTTAACTACTTGAGGTTTTAGGTCGCAGATCGGCACCATCTGCATGCACCCTCTGGTGGCGAAAATTTTTTTCAAGAAAATATTCAGTTTAGATATCACAAATTCCAACGGCTGTACCTTGAAAGTGGTAAGAGATAATGGCTTACTGTCAATGAAACAGATGTAGAATTTGATCCAGAGTTTATGTTAGGAGTAAATTTACGCATCTAATTTGCATAATTTGATGGCAGCCACATCAGATTACATAACTTTTGGTCAAAGTGGACTTTGGGCATAAGTGTCTGCCCCGATCCTGATTTCTCATTTTTTTCTCTGTTTGTCACACTTAAATGTTTCAGATCGTCAAACAAATTTAAATATTACACAAAGATAACACAAGTAAACACAAAATGCAGTTTTTAAATGGTGTTTATTATTAAGGGAAAAAAATTCAAACCTACATGACCCTGTGTGAAAAAGTGATTGCACCCTAAACCTAGTAAGTGGTTGGGCCACCCTAAGCAGCAACAACTGCAATCAAGCGTTTGCAATAACGGGCAATAAGTCTTTTACAGCACTGTGGAGGAATTTTTGCCCACTGATCTTTGCAGAATTGTAATTCAGCCACATTGCTTTTGAGCATGAACCACCTTTTTAAGGTCATGCCACAGCATCTCAATCAGATTCAGGTCAGGACTCTGACTAGGCCACTCCAAAGTCTTCATTTTGTTTTTCTTAAGCCATTCAGAGGTGGACTTGCTGGTGTGTTTTGGATCATTGTCCTGCTGCAGAACCCAAGTGTGCTTCAGCTTGAGGTCACAAACAGATGGCTGGACATTCTTCTTCAGGATTTTGTTGTAGACAGCAGAATTCATGGTTCCATTTACCACAGCAAGTCTTCCAGGTCCTGAAGCAGCAAAACAGCCCCAGACCATCACACTACCACCACCATATTTTACTGTTGGTATGATGTTCCTTTTCTGAAATGCTGTTACTTTTACGGCAGATGCAATGGGACACACACCTTCCAAAAGTTAAACTTTTGTCTCGTCAGTCCACAGAGTATTTTCTCAAGTCTTGGGGATCATCAAGAGGTTTTCTAGCAAAACTGAGATGAGCCTTTATGTTCTTTTTGCTCAGCAGTGGTTTTCATCTTGGAACTCTGCCATGCAGGCCATTTTTGCCCAGTCTCTTTCTTATGGTGGAATCATGAACACTGATCTTAACTGAGGCAAGTGAGGCCTGCAGTTCTTTGGATGTTGTTGTGGGGTCTTTTGTGACCTATTGGATGAGTCGTTGCTGCGCTCTTGGGGTAATTTTGGTCAGCCGGCCACTCCTGGGAAGGTTCATCACTGTTCCATGTTTTCGCCATTTGTGGATAATGGCTCTCACTGTGGTTCGCTGGAGTCCCAAAGCTTTAGAAATGGCTTTATAACCTTTTCCAGACCGATAGCTCGCAATTACTTTGTTTCTCAATTGTTCCTGAATTTCTTTGGGTCGCAGCATGATGTCTAGCTTTTGAGGATGTTTTGGTCTACTTCACTTTATCAGGCAGGTCCTATTTAAGTGATTTCCTGATTGAGAACAGGTGTGGCAGTAATCAGTCTTGGGTGTGGATAGAGAAATTGAACTCAGCTTTCCAAAGATGTGATAAACCACAGTTAATTTATGTTTTAACGGGGGGGGGGGGGGGTCACTTTTTCACACATAAATTTGTTTGATTATCTGAAACATTTAAGTGTGACAATCATACAAAAAAATGAGAAATCAGGAAGTGGGCAAACACTTTTTCACACCACTGTATTTACACAGATCGTTTTGGGGTTTTTTGTCTTTTTTTTTTTTGTTATCTTATCTTCAAAACATTTGAACCAGAAAACCAGTAGAATGTAAACAAACTGATAAAAACATGATCAGACCTATCACTCGTCATGTGTCACCATGCGTCCGTTTGCTCACCCCGGTCCTTATTTGTCTTCTGTCGGTCATTTTTGCTTTCTCTTCCACATCCAGAAACAATCACATTTGTCTTCTCATTTATTTCATCTCAATTTCCGTTAGTTTACCCCACCGAACCGGCAGTATTGTTCTCTACCCCTCACGTGCAGCTTTGTCAATGGCGGATGAAAAGTGTTCCGCTCCGGTCCATCTTGTGCTGTCCAAAAGGTAAGTATTTCCCTTCAGAAGCTAAATAATCTCTTTTAGAATCATAGTTGGCAAAATTTGGAGCAAATGCTTGCTGTGGAATAAATGTTGCGCAGTTGTTTATACATCTCTTCTTCTGCACCCCGGAATTGATATCAGATTCGACGCAGTTCTGGTTTCACTGAACTCAGTCCTCCAGTGCAGACCAGTAAGCTATATGTGTCTGCCATCTAGTGATGTGAAATGCTTGGTACATCTGGGTTTATTTTGGGGGGTTTTCCATACTTTTTGACCAATCATGTGACAGGCGCAGATCTGCGACACCAGTCACAGGGGAGGCAGATCATATAATCAAATGTAATCCTTAAGGAGTTAAGACGTGTGAGCTGTTAAAATGTGGAAAAAGTGCAGTCTGTGACCCCTTAGAACCCATCTGACAAAGTGAAATAGGCTAAAAGATCTCAAAAAGCAATACATCATCTCTCAATCTAAAGAAATTTAAGTACAGATGAGAAACAAAAACCCAGAACAACATCTAAAGAACTGCAGACCTCACTTGCCTTAGTTTGGACCCTGGTCCATTATTCAACAATAAGAAACAGACTGAGCAAAAATGGCATCCATGGGAGAGTTTCAAGGTGAAAGCCACTGCTGAGCAAAAAGAACACAAAAGCTCATCTTACATTTGCCAAAAAAATATTTTGATGATCCCCAAGACCTTTGAGAAAGTATTCTCTTGACTGACGAAACAAAAGTTGAACTTTTTCGAAGGCGTGTCCCGCTACATCTGGTGTAATACTAACACAGCATTTCTTAAAAAGAACATCATATCATCAGTCAAACATGATGGTGGTAGTGTGATGTGATGTCTAGGGCTGCTTTGCTGCGTCAGGGACAACTTGCAGTAATTGATGGAACCATGAATTCTGTGCTCTACCAGAAAATCCTGAAGGAGAATGTTCGGCCATCAGTTCATGACCTCAAGCTCAAGCCCTCCAGTGTGGGTGAATTAAAACAATTCTGCAAAGAAGAGTGGGCCAAAATTCCTCAACAGCAATGTAAAAGACTCATTGCATTATCGCAAACACTTGTTGCTGCCAAGGGTGGCACAACCAGTTATTAGGTTTAGGGTGCAATTACTTGTACACATAGGGACAACTAGGTTTGGATAGCTTTTTTCCTTTTAATAAATGAATTCATCATTTAAAAATTGCATTTTGTATTTACTCGGGTTATCTTTGTCTAATATTGAAATGTCTGATGATCTGAAACATTTAAGTGTGACAAATTATGCAACAATATAAGAAATCAGGAAGGAGCAAATACTTTTTCAGAGCACTATAACTCTAAATCATTGGTAAGAATACTTTAAAAAAAAAAAAAGTTTCCGAACGCATGTTGTCGTGCTGATTAACAACAAGTAGAAATCTGTGCCAGAAAAAAACACTCACTGGTATTCCCACCGTGAGAATAGAAATATATTCTGAACTGAATCTCCAGACTAGACCGTGATAATAGAAGAAAAAAAAAAAACAAGGTTAACACAATAGTCCCTGATTATGATCTAATGTGATTTCACACTACTTGGCTTGGCACAGAAAAGAGATAATTTATTGCCACTGGATGTAGAAAAATATCTGCGCTGACTCGGGGGCACAGCGGTTTAAAAAGGGGTGGGGAAAAGGGGATATTGTGGGTGTGCTATGTTGGTGGTGGTTTGTGTGTGTGTGTGTGTGGGGGGGGGGGCTGTCATGTTGTGATCAGATGTTGAGGGGGTGGGGGGGGGTTGTAGATTGTCCCCTCAGCTGAGCGGAGCCCTGTCAAGAATGGTATGAGCACAAGTGTTGGGGCCTGTGTTTATCCTGTCGCTCTGTCTAGAGAAATTAGTCATATCCCATTCTGGGGACCAAGAAGCAATACGACGCCGGCTGAGGAAAAAAAAAAAAAAAGGAAGAAGAGTAGTATTCGGATGAGTGCTTTTTGTGTGTGTGTGTGTGTGTGTGTGTGTGTGCGCGCATGTGTCTATACTTAGCGCAGCACCCTCTGTTTGACTGAGCAGCACAAAACAAAGAAATTCAATTGCTCTGCCATTTCATGTGCCGCTGTGGGGTCACTGCGCCGTACACGACGTATACGAAAGCAACTGCACACATACCTTTCGATACCGATGGGTCAAACACATACACACACACACATACACACCCAGATACATGCACGCACAGATATGTATATATACAGTATATATATATCCATCCATCCATCCATCCATCTTCTACCGCTTTTCCGGAGGTCCGGGTCGCGGAGGCAGCAGTTCAAGCAGAGAAGCCCAGACTTCCCTCTCCCCAGCCACCTGCTCCAGCTCTTCAGAGGGGATACCAAGGCGTTCCCAGACCAGCTGGGAGACATAGTCTCTCCACCGAGTCCTGGGTCTGCCCCGGGGTCTCCTCCCAGTGGGACGTACCTGAAACACCTCAAGTGGGAGGCGTCCAGGAGGCATCCTAATCAGATGCCCATACCACCTCAACTGGTTCCTTTCAATGTGGAGGAGCAGCGGTTCTACTCTGAGCCTCTCCCGGATGACTGAGCTCCTCACCCTATCTCTGAGGGTGAGCCCAGCAATCCTACGGAGAAAGCTCATTTCAGCCGCTTGTATCCGTGATCTCGTTCTTTCGGTCATTACCCAAAGCTCGTGACCATAGGTGAGAGTAGGAACGTAGATTGACTGGTAAATCGACAGCTTTGTCTTAGAACTAAGCTCCCTCTTCACCACAACAGACCGGTACAACGTCCGCATCACTGCAGCTGCTGCTCCAATCCGTCTGTCGATCTCTCGCTCCATTTTCCCCTCACTCGTGAACAAGACCCCAAGATACTTAAACTCCTCCACTTGGGGCAGGAGCCTGTCCCCAACCCGGAGAGGACAATCCACCTTTTTCCGACTGAGGACCATGGACTCGGACTTGGAGGTGCTGATTCTCATCCCAGCCGCTTCACACTCAGCGGCAAACCGTCCCAGCAAGAGCTGTAGGTCATTGCTGGATGAAGCCAACAGGACAACATCATCTGCAAACAACAGAGATGAGATCCTGTGGTCACCAAGCATGACACCCTCCATTCCCTGGCTGCGCCTAGAAATCCTGTCCATAAAAATTATGAACAGGATCGGTGACAAAGGGCAGCCCTGGCGGAGTCCAACTCTCACTGGGAATGACTCCGACCAAGTGTTGGCAATACGAACCAAACTCTCACAACGGTCGTACAGAGACCGAATAGCTTGTAACAACAAGCCCGATACCCCATACTCCCGAAGCACCCCCCACAAAAATCCACGAGGGACGCGGTCAAATGCCTTCTCCAAGTCCACAAAACACATGTAAACTGGTTGGGCAAACTCCCACGAACCCTCAAGAATTCTCGAGAGGGTAAAGAGCTGGTCCGATGTGCCACGGCCAGGACGAAAACCACATTGCTCCTCCTGAATCCGAGGTTCGACCAACGGCCGGACTCTCCTCTCCATATATATATATATATATACTGTATATATACGGTATATACTGTATATACTGTATACTGTATATACACACACACACACACACACACACAAGCCAGAGAACAGCCAGTGGGAATTCTCTGCCCAGTGAAATCAATATAAATGTACACAGTCACAGACATATGGGAGACAAGGATAGTGTGAGCGAGTGTGTGCGTGCATGTATGTGTGTGTGCATGCATGTGTGCAAGCAAGCGCTACTAGTTGCTCGATCTGAGGAAAATGGCTTTTGTTGAGTCCCCTGTGCTATGTAACATTACAGAGTAATTACAGAGTGTGTGCTTTGTTTAGGGGATGTCTAATTATGCTGTTTGGGTTGTTCGGGGCCCTGGGGTGTCACCCTGCGTGTGTGTGTGTGTGTGTGTGTGTGTGTGTGTGTGTGTGTGTGTGTGTGTGTGTGTGTGTGTGTGTGTGTGTGTGCGTGTGTGGTGAGAAGACGCTAATTGTGGAGGCGGTGTTAGCAGTGCAGCAACTGTCAGAGAGAGAAAGAGTAAAAGGTGGAGAGAGAATGCCGAAATATAGAGGGAGACTGTCGAAAAACAAGCCTGAGTGATGCACTTTGGCCTTTCCCCTAATCTTCACCACTTCTCTGCCCATCACAATGTCACCTACTGTATCACCTAATGCTGCACCTCTGCCGTTAACTAAAATCTCCTTTTCAGCCACGGGCTCTGTGGCGTGAAGTGGTTTTTCTGTGTATTAAGCTGATAGTTTTTTTGGTTTTCACTAAAGCTTAGTGCTTTCTCTTTTCACTGTGACCACAGTCACTACTCTATGAATGAGCGGATGAATTATTGCCTTTATTTTCAGTGAACAATGTGCAGCAAAATTGGATGACTGGCCTTGATGGCAAAAAAGATTAAATAAAAGAGAAACAGAATGGGATAATTGATAGGAAAATTAATATCTGCTAAGATAATAGAACATAGAAGTAAGTGTCTCATTTCTAATGGTGTTCTCTGCTGTTCTCCCGTCTGTCTCTACTTGAGTTTGCTGCCCTCATTGCTGATTCTGTCTTGTCCCAGGTTATTTAATATTTTTACTTAATAGACCGGCCCTTGTTGGTTTTGACCACTTTATTTCATTGCCTGATCTTGTACTTTCACCTGTATCTTGTGGAAAATGTAGCATCAGACTATACAGTAATCCCCTCTTCTTCTTAGAGCTGCAGTAATGACCCTGGCACTTTACTGGTAAATTTGTGAAGGGTGTGCTTTTTGGATATTGCATTTTGTACCGTTTTACATTTTTAAAATGACTGCATTTTGGGTATTTTATTATGTGTATTAGAAATTTTATTATTGCACTTATTATTGTGTCTCAATATTACCTACCTACCTGTCGACCCACCCACCTACACATTGAGTTTGTCTCTGTGAAAGCATACAGTGGTGTGAAAAAGTTTTTGCCCCCTTCCTGAGTTCTCATTTTTTGTATGTTTGTCACACTTAAATGTTTCAGATCATCAAACAAATTTAAATATTAGGCAAAGACAACACAACTGAACACAAAATGCACTTTTTAAATGAAGGTGTTTATTATTAAAGGTAAAAAAAATCCAAACCTACATGGCCCTGTGTGAAAAAGTGATTGCCTCCGAAACCTAATAACTGTTTGGGCCACCCTTAGCAGCAACAACTGCAATTAAACGTTTGTGATAACTGGCAATGAGTCTTTTATAGTGCTGTGGAGGAATTTTGGCCCACTCATCTTTGCAGAATTGTTGTAATTCAGCCACATTGGAGGGTTTTCGAGCATGAACCGCCTTTTTAAGGTCATGCCACAGCATCTTTATCGGATTCATGTCAGAACTTTGACTAGGCCATTCCAAAGTCTTCATTTTGTTTCTCTTAAGCCATTCAGAGGTGGACTTGGTGGTGTGTTCTGGATCATTGTCCTGCTGCAGAACCCAAGTGTGCTTCAGCTTGAGGTCATGAACAGATGGCCGGACATGGCCTGTTGAAACATCAGTTAACTGTGGTTTATCACATCTTTGGAAAGCTGAGTTCAATTTCTCTAGCCACATCCAGGCCTGATTACTGCCACACCTGTTCTCAATCAAGAAATCACTTAAATAGCACCTGCCTGATAAAGTGAAGTAGACCAAAACATCCTCAAAAGCTAGACGTCATCCAAAGAAATTCAGGAACAAATGAGAAACAAAGTAATTGAAATCAATCAGATTGGAAAAGGTTATAAAGCCATTTCTAAAACTTTGGGACTCCAGCAAACCACAGTGAGAGCCATTATCCACAAATGGCAAAAACATGGAACAGTGATGAACCTTCCCAGGAGTGGCCGGCTGACCAAAATTACCCCAAGAGCGCAGCAACAACTCATCCAAGAGGTCATAAAAGACCCCACAACAACATCCAATGAACTGCAGGCTTCACTTGCCTCGGTTAAGGTCAGTGTTCATGACTCCACCATAAGAAAGAGACTGGGCAAAAATGGCCTGCATGGCAGAATTCCAAGACGAAAACCACTGCTGAGCCAAAAGAACATAAAGGCTCATCTCAGTTTTACCAGAAATCATCTTGATGATCCTCAAGACTTTTGGGGAAATACTCTGTGGACTAACAAGGCAAAAGTTGAATTTTTTGAAAGATGTGTGTCCCATTACATCCAGCATAAAAGTAACACAGCATTTCAGAAAAGGAACATCATACCAACAGTAAAATATGGTGGTAGTAGTGTGATGGTTTGGGGCTGTTTTGCTGCTTCAGGTCCTGGAAGACTTGCTGTGGTAAGTGGAACCATGAATTCTGCTGTCTACCAAAAAATCCTGAAGGAGAATGTCCGGCCATCTATTGGTGATCTCAAGCTGAAGCGCACTTGGGTTCTGCAGCAGGTCGATGATCCAAAACACACCAGCAAGCCCACCTCTGAATGGCTTAAGAAAAACAAAATGAAGACTTTGGAGTGGCCTAGTCAAAGTCCTGACCTGAATCCGATAAAGATGCTGTGGCATGCCCTTAAAAAGGCGGTTCCTGCTCGAAAACCCTCCAATGTGGCTGAATTACAACAATTCTGCAAAGATGAGTGGGCCAAAATTCCTCCACAGCGCTGCAAAAGACTCATTGCTAGTTATCGCAAATGCTTGATTGCAGTTGTTGCTGCTCAGGGTGGCCCAACCAGTTATTATGTTTAGGGGGCAATCACTTTTTCATACATGTTTCAGATCATCAAACAAATTTAAATATTAGACAAAGATAACGCAAGTAAACACAAAATGCAGTTTTTAAATAAAGGTGGTTATTATTAAGTGGAAAAAATCCAAACCTACACTACCGTTCAAAAGTTTGGGGTCACTTAGAAATTTCCTTATTTTTGAAAGAAAAGCACTTTTTTCAATGAAGATAACTTTAAACTTATCAGAAATACACTCTATACATTGCTAATGTGGTCAATGACTATTCTAGCTGCAAATGTCTGGTTTTTGGTGCAATATCTATATAGGTGTATAGAGGCCCATTTCCAGCAACTATCACTCCAGTGTTCTAATGGTACAATGTGTTTGCTCATTGCGTCAGAAGGCTAATGGATGATTAGAAAACCCTTGTGCAATCATGTTAGGTCTGCAATGCTGTAATTGCTGCAAATGGAGGATTCTTTGACGAAAGCAAAGTTTGAAGGAAAAAATTATTATTTCAAATACAAATCATTATTTCTAACCTTGTCAATGTCTTGACTATATTTTTAATTCATTTTACAACTCATGGTGGTAAATAAGTGTGACTTTTCATGGAAAACACAAAATAATTGTCTGGGTGACCCCAAACTTTTGAACGGTAATGTACATGGCCCTGTATGAAAAAGTGAATGCCCCCTAAACCTAATAACTGGTTTGGCCACCATAAGCAACAACAACTGTAATCAAGCATTTGCAATTGCTGGCAATGAGTCTTTTACAGCACTGTGGAGGAATTTTGGCCCACTCATCTTTGCAGAATTGTTGTAATTCAGCCACATTGGAGGGTTTTTGAGCATGAACCGCCTTTTTAAGGTCATGCCACAGCATCTCAATCGGATTCAGGTCAGGACTTTGACTGGGCCACTCCAAAGTCATCATTTTGTTTTTCTTAAGCCATTCAGAGGTGGACTTGCTGGTGTGTTTTTGATCATTGTCCTGCTGCAGAACCCAAGTGCGCTTCAGCTTGAGGTCACGAACAGATGGCCGGACATTCTCCTTCAGGATTTTTTGGTAGTCAGCAGAATTCATGGTTCCATTTACCACAGCAAGTCTTCCAGGTCCTGAAGCAGCAAAACAGCCCTACACCATCACACTACTACCACCATATTTTACTGTTGGTATGATGTTCCTTTTCTGAAATGCTGTGTTACTTTTACGCTGGATGTAATGGGACGCACACCTTCCAAAAAACTTTTGTCTCATCAGTCCACAGAGTATTTTCCCAAAAGTCTTGAGGATCATCAAGATGATTTCTGGCAAAACTGAGACGAGCCTTTATGTTCTTTTGGCTCAGCAGTGGTTTTCATCTTGGAACTCTGCCATGCAGGCCATTTTTGCCCAGCCTCTTTCTTATGGTGGAATCATGAACACTGACCTTAACTGAGGCAAGTGAGGCCTGCAGTTCTTTGGATGTTGTTGTGGGGTCTTTTGTGACCTCTTGGATGAGTCATTGCTGGGCTCTTTGTGTAATTTTGGTACGCGGCTACTCCTGGGTAGGTTCAGCACTGTCCCGTGTTTTTGCCATTTGTGGATAATGGATCTCACTGTGGTTTGCTGGAGCCCCAAAACTTTAGAAATTGCTTTATAACCTTTCCCAGACTGATAGATCTCAACTACTCTGTTTCTCATTTATTCCTGAATTTCTTTTGATCGCAGCATGATGTCTAGCTTTTGAGGATCTTTTGGTCTACTTTACTTTATTAGGCAAGTCCTATTTAAGTGATTTCAAGATTGAGAACAGGTGTGGCAGTAATCAGGCCTGGGTGTGGCTAGAGAAATTGAACTCAGCTTTCCAAAGATGTGATAAACCACAGTTAACCCTATGAGTGTGTATGTTGCCGAACTGCAACATAATGCCTAGTGGTCAAGAGTGGTAAATATTTTTTGTCAGTAAAATAGTTCAGATTTCCAATAATAATAATAATAATAATAATGCATCGATTTTATATTGCGCTTTATCATATATACTCAAAGACGCTTTACAAATAGGTACATTATTCATTCACTCCAGACAGACAATGGTAGTGGCAAGCTACTTCTGCAGCCACAGCTGCCCTGGGGCAGGCTGACCGAAACGTGGCAGCCAATCTGCGCCAATGGCCTTTCTGGCCACCACGAACATTTTTTATACATTTATACACATTCATACCCAGTGTTACGGACACTGGAGGCAATGCAGGTGAAGTGCCTTGCCCAGGGACACAACGGCAGGATATCTGGGGAGAGCGGGATTCGAACCGCCAACCATCCGGTTATTAGACGACCTGCTCAACCTCCTGAGCCACTGCCGCCCAAGGCTATAACTTGAAAGTGGTAAGAGATAATGGCTTACTATCAATTAAAAAGATGTAAAATATGATCCAAAGTTTCAGATAGGAATAAATTTATGCATCTCATTTGCATAATGTCATGGCACCTCTTTAAATTCCATAACTCAGTTAAAACTGGACTTTGGACGTATTTACACAAAGAATGGTTCAGTCTTTTGACACCGTTTTTTGTGCAGAGGTACCTCATCATCTTATCTTCAAAGTATATGAACAAGAAATCTGTACATTTTAAAAAAAAACAGAAATAAGTCACTTACTGTTGTACAGTCTGTTGACAAAGGGGGGCTGGTGTGGTTGCTGCGTTTTCACCCATTATGGTCCTTATTTTGCATTCTGTCGGTAATATAAAATCTCTACCACATCTACAGAGTCTTATGATTATCCCACCTAAATTTCGCTTGTATCTCGCGGCTATTTTCCGCATACAAAGCTGACAAAACGTGGCGGTGACCGATTGCGGGCATATTAGCTTTCTGTGCTAACTGCTACAAACAGGAAAAGGAAAAGAAAGGAAAGGAAGTGCTGACAGTGCTGCGGTCTGCCACTAGGGGCACGAAAATTCTCACACTCAAAGGGTTAATGTATGTTTTAACGGGGGGGGGGGGGGGAAATCACTTTCCCACACAGAACCATGTAGGTTTAGATTTTTTTACCCTTAATAATAAACACCTTCATTTAAAAACTGCATTTTGTGTTTACTTGTGTTATTTTTGTCTGATATTTAAATTTGTTTGACGATCTGAAACATTTAAATGTGACAAACATACAAAAAAATGAGAAATCAGGAAGGGGTCAAACACTTTTTCACATCACTGTATACCCATTCATCCATCCATCTTCTACTGCTTTTCCGGAGATCCGGGTCATGGAGGCAGCAGTTCAAGCAGAGAAGCTCAGACTTCTCTCTCCCCAGCTACCTGCTCCAACTCTTCAGAGGGGATACCAAGGCGTTTCCAGACCAGCTCAAAGCATATACAGCGAATATAAAAAGTGTACACAGCTGTTAAAATGCTAGAGTTTTTGGATGCAAAAAAGTGTGACCATGATAAATATCTTCCAGTCATTTCCCATCTTTAATGTGACCTGTAATACTGTATGTACAATTTAATAGAAAAACAAAAATCTATTAGCAGTAAAAACATTTTGAAAATGTACAAAAAGCTAGTTGCATAAGTATGCACCCCATAAACATATGGGATATTAAACAACATACCACATCTTGACTTGTCAATGTTTGTCTGCCCCTCTTTGTAAAAGTGCTTCAACTCTGACAGGGTATCGCTTGCACACAGTCCTCCACTGATGGCGTGAGTTTGAATCCCAATTCTGACACCACATGTAAGGACTGGCCAAATGGTGGGGAGTGTGCACGGGAGGTAAAATATTCTTCACCAAGTGGATTATTTACTCTATTTAAAATGGGACTGTAAAAATACTGCAGTATCGGGCAAGTTTTTCAATGTTTAGTATTGTTTTAAATTTAAAAGGTGCTACACTATGTTGAGCAACCACAGATATCTTAGACATCCAACATCGGTTAATCGCCCAGCTCTAACTTTTACCAAAAGTTGTGAGGCTTAGCATGAAAGTCAGATTGACACCAAAAAGATACACGTCCTTTGTGTGAGTTTGAGGTCCTCTTGTACATTTTTGTATTTTGTAGATACACAAAACAGGCAAGCCTTACGGGATGGCATACGTCTTTTAAAAACACCAAAGCTGTAGCTTGCTTTGCAGTTTTGTCGAACCACCTAGACCCCAGTGTATAAACCAATTAATTCAATGGCACTAATGACTAAAATAACTGCTGAACCACAGAAAAAATTAAAATAAATGAGCAGAAAAGTTACTGCACCAAGGACCTTGATGAACACAGCTTCAATAGCAAAGTTGCTACATTCTGACTTATTTACTTCATTAATTCATTAATGAGTATTGTCCCTTTTAAATAAATGATTAAATAAATAAACTCATTTTAGGTGTCCGTAATGTTTTGAAAAATTAAAATGACATTAACAATAAGAGTCTAACAGAGAATTAATTCTGCACAGTTGCACTGGTTATCCACTGTAGATGCCTTTCCCTCCATATTTACATTGTCCACACTGAAACGACAAGAATTTATATTTTTAGACCCCGTGAGAATGAAGAAAAATGGCAGTATGTTTATTTGTAAGTTTGTTTCTGTAAAATATTTGCTTCAAGGTCTGTAAAGGTTTCCATCATCGTAAATGCAATGTACCTTCTCTACCTGTAAAAGGCATCACAGAAAAGGTCTCACTTTGTTTATTGAATTGTAATTACCTGGATTCATTTAGACTTGGCGAAGAAAAGTAGTGATGTTGTATTTCAAAAGGAACCAATGGTTTGAATAGCTATTGGTCAGCTCTGAGAAGGGGTCAAGGCACCGAGATGCGTCCTTGTTTGTTTAACAATGCAGTCGCATAATGTCACTGCTAAGCACATTTGTTCCATTTAAGTTGTGGTTCAGGGTGATGTGTTTGGACCCAAACATGCATTGTCTATGTAATATTAGACCAGCCTTCGATTCATATAATGTGCTCCAGGGCATTAATTTGCCAGTGGGACATAATGGAGCATTTTTATTATTGTTAATGTCATCATTTACAGAATGCAGAGCTGTTGTGATGATTTATTTGAAAACAACGGAGGAATGAATGAAATGGCTGCATGAAGCGTTTTCTGCACAGAATGAATTAAGGATGAAACAGTGTATAGCTTTGTTGACATTTACTGTTTTTGAAAAGGGAATTGTAATTTTACGAACTGATTAGAGAGAAATAATCTAGTTTCAGTTTAAATTCTCTCTAGTTCATACTGCCACCTCTCCAGATTTTCTTTCACATGCTTCCTGGTTTCACTACACATCACAGTATCATCAGTGTTACTTTTGGTCCGTGGTATGTTTAGGTGAGGATCTTTAGGCACCTCACAATTCGAGCCAGAATCGATTCATTTGAGTCTGGATTTAATCTTGATGCTGGATTTAATCTTGATGCATCTTTTTTCCCCTAATATATAAATATTAGATTTCTAATGAAAAATAGAAGCATTCCTACTTGCTAGTTTGGGTTTAGCCATGGCTGTGCAGGTTGTGTGTCCTGCTTCGCCGTCAGACCTCGAAGCTGTCTGTGATACAGCCGAGTATATGTTTACTTTTTACTAAAAACCACTATTTTAAAAGTTCAACATGAGCTCTCTGACATGATCACTTCCATGCTTCAGTGATGCTACCACAAAGCATTCTGAGACATCCTACACAGATAATGAATTGGAAGCAGAAAAACGCATGTCTCGGCAGAGGTGTACCATGTGGAGCCAAACATTTTAACCAGCAGCTGTTGATGTCAAGTAACAATGGATTTGTTAACTGCACCTACTATTTTTTGCCTCAGATGTTGTTAGAAACACTTTTTGCTGGTCAGTTGTAAAGATATCAGACAAAATTTACTCGCAATCTGCCATGTTGTCCAAGAGCTGAACTCCAGTGAAAGACCACCCATGACTAGCTGCGCAGACCAATTGTGTGCTGTCATAAACTCTCTGTGCGCTCTACTATTGTGTACGGAGGAGAGAAGGAGAAATGAGGATTTAAATGCTAGGGTTACCACACACATTTATTGACACAAGTCTCAGAACAAACCATACAGATGGCTAAGCAGAGTTCACTCAACATGCTAGGCTGTGTAGGGAGAAAGCGAAGCAGCTGTGCTGCACCCAGAAACGCTATCAGCGTGGCGGCACAACTGAACAGAGAAACGCTACAGTACTCAGCCTAGCAGTCCCGATCCTCCAGTTGAGCAGCGAGCAAGGTCCTTCGAAGACTGATGGCTACACCGTGGAAAGACGACCGTGTGAACTCGTACAATGATCCAGCGGCGTTTGTCCAGCAACGAGCTGCTTATGAGCAAATGCCGCTGGCGTGGCAAATAGGGAACACCTGGGCGAGGCGCGGGGAGGATGATTACTGAGACTGGGAACAGCTGGTGTAGACAGGGAGAGTGAGGGGGCGTGGCAGGACCGACAGACTGTCAGCAGCGTGGGAGAAAGTAGGTCACTAGCTGACTAACAGTTGCCGGTCAGGCAGTGGCTAAGGAGATGGAACACAAATACACCAAAATGCACATAACCAGTACACCAAAACCCACAAAGAGATTGAGGCCGAGCCGGGGAAAGCGAAGCCGGCTTGGCTCATGACAGATCTCCCCCTTTAAGGGGTGGATCCCCAGACACCCAAGGTAACATCAACGCCCCCCCCCTCCCAACAGGAGCAACAACAACAAACAATACGAACTTGGGTGGGAGGTAGGGGTAACAGGAAGGAGGGAACACAATGCCCCGTCCAGGGTCCACAATTAATCCCCCCAAGTCCAAAGCCGTAGCAGCTCGGGAGGCCGCCCTGAGTCCCAAGCCCAGTTGGCAGTTTGGCGAACCCAGTCAGGTGGCCTGCCGGAGAACACAGGCCATCTGGCCAGAGACTCGGTCCCTCAGGTGGTCGGCCAGCATTGTTGATCCTCCAGGGCCGACGGGGTGAGGCAGGAGGCGGTCTGCCTACCGGGAAGCTCACTGGTGGGTGACTGGACTGAAGGGACGGGACCCCCATGGCGTAGGACTGGGAGGAGAAGGGAACCACGGCGTCCTCATGGCGATCCGCAGCGCCTTTGATGGCCCCCGACCGGGCCGGCTCCGCTGCACCCGCGATGGACTCCAGCGGAAGCCTAGCTGCACCCACGATGGCCCCCAACTGGGCTGGTTCTGCTGCACCCACGAGGGACTCCAGCGGGAGTCTAGCTACACTCACGGAGGCTCCCAGCCGGGCCGGCTCTGCTGCGCCCAAGGTGACCTCCGACTGAGGCTCAGCTGTGCCCTTGGCGACCTCCGGCTGAGGCTCAGCTGCACCCACGGTGACCTCTGGCTGAGGCTCAGCTGTGCCCATGGCAATCCCCGGCTGAGGCTCATTTGCACCCGCGGTGGACCCCAACCGGACCAAGGCTGCACCCTCGGTGGAACCCGTGCTGGAGTGTGGCCTCCAGGACGGGTCCGAACAGGAGCGCAGCACCCATGTCGGGCTGACCCTGGAGCGCAGCCCCCACGATGGTCCCAGGCCATCCTGCCGCGCCCATGGAGATGCGGTCTGCGGAGGAACCCACACGACGGCCTCGGGCAACGGGGTTGCTGGACCCATGGGGTTGCAGAGTGGCAGACCCGGTTTCAAGACGACCTCTGCAGGAGGTGCAGAAGCAATGATCCTCCTCCACTGGACGGACCGGACCCACAACGACCTCCAGCGAAGGCACACCCTCTCCGGCAACCCTAGGTGAAGGCTCAGGGGAAGCAGGAGGAGAAAGATGGTTAGGATCACCGCCGGCGGCGGAGCCCAGTGAGGTGAGTTCAGATGCAGCTGATGGCAGCACCTGACTCTCCCCCCCAAGAGCCAGACAAGATCTCTCTAAAACTGACATGAGAAAAACAAAGAGAGAAAACTTGCCTGAGCTCAAGCTCCACCGCAGTCCAGGACTCCATCGATCCTGGCGATGAACACTCGGACCCAGCCTCCAAGAGGTCCAGCTCTGGCTCGCAATCCACTGCAGAAGCCTCCACAGCCACCGAGGTGGTTGTTGCAGTCTTCGTGTCCTCCTGCAGCGGCTCCAACGCTGGGGATTTCTCCAGCATGGATGCAGGGGAACCTCTCAATGCTGGCTCCGGGAAGGATTCCTCCGAAGCCACTAGCTCCTCCACCGTCAGATGGCCCTGACCTTGGGCCGGCAGGTCCTCGGAGAGAATTAGAGGAGACACGGAGAGGGGGAAAAATGAGTTAATTAGGGCAGCTGGAGGAGAGGACCCAGCGGACTGCTTATGCTGGGCCCCTCCCTCGGGAGACAGGCAAGGTTCAGTGTCATTAGATGGAGTGTAATAAAGAAATACTTGCCTGTCATCCCAGTCCTTACTGTTCCCAGCTGCAGGCAGGAGACAGTCCTCCCTGTCCGTGTCAGTAGTGATGTGGGCCCCTTCAAAAGCTTGTGGAGGAGCCATCTTCATGACGACGGAGGAGGGCGTTACCAGGATGAGCTCAGTGGACCTCACGGAAGCTGGAGGGCAGAGGGCTGCCGAAGGCAATGAGGAGTTCTCCTGGTGTCCCCTAGCTGGCGGGATGGTGTTGACAGTCCTGGTCCCTTGATGCTCCTCCTTGACCTGGTGGTTGACAAAGGCGAGCAGGTTCGCCCACTCCTCATCAGATGGTGACTCCGCGGGCTGAGCAGGCGTAGGAGGTGGGACCCTCACAGCCGGGGAAGTGTGTCCTTGGACCTCCCTCACACAGCGCTCCTCCTCGACCCGGCGGTTGACAAAGGTGAGCAGGTTCGCCCACTCCTCATCCGCCGGTGTGGCTGCAGAGGGACCTCTCCATGCTGGCTCTGGGAAGAGATCGTCCAAAACCACCGGCTCCTCCATCTGGCGGCTCGGTTCTGGGACCGGCAGACGCTCAGGAAATAACGGAGGAGGCACAGAGATGGTAGAAAAAAAGTTATTAGCTACAGCCGGTAGGGGGAGCCCAGCGGACTGCTGTGACTGAGCCCCTCTCCCAGGAGACAGACAAGGTTTATTATTATTATTGTTATTGTTATTATGAGGAGAAGAGAGAAAAAACATTTGCCTGTCATCCCGGCCCTTGATGTTTGCTGCTGTAGCTGGCAGGCTGTCGTCTCACTCTGTGTCCACGGCGAAACGGCCCTCTTCTACAGGCAGAGGAGGAGCCGGCTCCATGGCAACGGAGGTGGGCATATCTGGGATGACCTCAGCGGACCTCACAGCTGCCGGAGGGAAGATGGTGGCTGACAGAGGAGAGGGCCATTCCCGGGGCTCCGACGTGGGATGACGCTGTCCTTTATGTGCCCGGACCGTCCGTGCTGGAGCAAGTGGAGGGTCGAGCAACCCGCCACGGAGGCGGCCAGTCTGCGGGAAAGTGGGCCTCCGTCCCAGCGTCGCGGGAAAGGCCAGGCCCGGGAAGGAATGCTGGAGCGAGCAGACTGTGGAGAGCAGGTCGGTGTACTGTGGATAGGTCCATAGCCCGGGGTGCACCTCTAGAATCCCCACTGCTCCATAAACGCACCACCAATCTCTCTCAGGTCTGCTGGCAGTGAAAAACTCATCCACATAGCTTTGGATATAGACAGCTGCCACCTCCTCCTCCTCGCTAGGAGACCCCGCAACCGATCCTCCTCTCCTAGGACGAGGTTGACGAGCCCGGGGTATCATGCGCTCCAACACAGGTTAGTCCGAAACAAAGAAACAGTTTTAATGATAAAGTGGAAAATGATGTGTGGGTGAACCCGCTAAATCCTTTTTCCTGGCTGGATCATTCTGTCATAAACTCCCCATGCGCTCTACTATTGCGCACGGAGGGGAGAAGGAGAATTGAGGACTTAAATGCTAGGGTTACCACACACACATTTATTGACACAAGTCTTAGGACAAACCATACAGATGGCTAAGCAGCTCAGGCTAACAAGAGTTCACTCAACATGCTAGGCTGTGCAGGGAGAAAGCGAAGCAGCTGTGCCGCACCCGGAAACGCTATCAGCTTGGCGGCACAACTGAACAGAGAAAAGCTACAGTACTCGCAGCCTAGCAATCCCAATCCTCCAGTTGAGCGGCGAGCAAGGTCCTTTGAAGACTGACAGTTACACAGTGGAAAGACGACCGTGTGAACTCGTACAATGATCCAGCGACGTTTGTCCAGCAACGAGCTGCTTATGAACAAACGCCAGTGGCATGGCAAATAGGGAACACCTGGGCGAGGCGCGGGGAGGATGATTACCGGGACTGGTGTAGACAGGAAGAGCGAGGGGGCGTGGCAGGACCGACAGACTGTCAGCAGCGTGGGAGAAAGTAGGTCACTAGCTGACTAACAGTTGCCGGTCAGGCAGTGGCTAAGGAGATGGAACACAAATACACCAAAATGCACATAACCAGTACACCAAAACCCACAAAGAGATTGAGGCCGAGCCGGGGAAAGCCAAGCCAGCTCGGCTCATGACATGTGCAGCCTTTCTGTTCTCAGCAGCAGGACCAATCTGTCTTTCCCCTGGGACAGAGCTGTTTGACTATTGGTTATTGTTGGTTCTGTCACTCCACCTAAATGGTGTTTATGCAATTCCTTTTTTAAAACATGTACTATGCCCATCCAAAGGACGTAAAAATGCCAACACAATCATAAGCCTGCATGATAGCCCAGTGTGGCAAACATGAAATCTGATTGGCTAGCAACAGTCTCATTGCAATTTATTTTAATTTACACACAACTGCACTCTTCATTCCTGAAGGGCTCAAGGCAGATTTCTTTGACTCCAGCAACACATAATGGTTGAAATACGACTGGAGAAAAACCCTAATGCACACTACACTACTGGAAGCAGTGCAACCAAGAGAAAAGCTATAAAATGAAGATGATAGACTATTGGCAATAACTTAATACATCGTCATGGAGAAAAAAAAAAAAGAGAATGTCGGTCAGTGATTCTGATAGTGTTTAGGCCAGCAGAGAAGGCCTTGCTGGCTCACCACGGCTCAAATGCAATGATACCTGGTTTGATTCCTGGCCAGAGCAGTCATTCCTGCATTTCTCTCCCCCGCTCTTCGCCCCATTTCCTATCTCTCTCTCTCTTCACTGTATCAGGTTAAAACAGGCAAGAATTTCAAAAATTAATCTTAAAAAAGAAAGAAATTGTTGGAACAATAACCATTTATCACTTTCGTCAACTAGTGTTGCTCAGCTGGGTTCCAAAAATCAGCCAGTGTGTGTGTGTGTGTGTGTGTGTGTGTGTGTGTGTGTGTGTGTGTGTGTGTGTGTGTGTCAGGAAACATGCCGTTTGGTTTAAACAGATGTGCTGGGATGTTCCTCCCGAGGTTACTGTGGGATCAGGAGTGTCAAGGGATAAAAGTCTGATTGTTTGGAAAGATAAAGGCCTCTTAGAGAGCAAGCAGTTAGGAAAGGGACCATAGGGCTATCCCAAAAACTGCTGCCACACATGCACATGCACAAGAAAGCACACAGATGTGAACACAGTTAAAAGTTAGTGAAACAATAGTATGTCTGTGTTAGCTTTTTACAGTCTTTTTGTTCCAATAGACTAAATACAGCTAAATTAAATTACTATGTAGCTGTCCAGCTGCATCTGTCCGAACAAGTGATCAAACTTCTCGAAGCTTTAATCTACAGAGAGGTACTGGGCAGGATTGTCCACTCTCTCCCTCACTTTTTTACCATCTTTATCGAACCATTAGCAGCAGCCATACGTCAAAATGTTGATATCAGAGATATCCAAACTGGAGAAAAAGAAAACAAGATAAGTCTTTATGCTGATGATGTATTGATTTTCCTTGAAAACTCACAAAGATCTCTTCTTCAGACAGTGGTGCTCATTGATAAATTTTCATCATTATCAGACTACTCTATTAACTGGGGTAAATCAACAGTCTTAACAAAAACTGTAATTTTTCAAATATATCCATTATTCCAATACAATCAAGTAATATTAAATATTCAGGAATAGATATTTCCCCCAGGCTGTCAGAGAGTTATTGCGACTAAATCACATTCCCCTTTTAAAAACAATACAAGATGACCTTGCGCACTGGAGGACACAAGATCACTAATGGGAAGAGTCACAACCGTTAAAATGATGGTCCTTCCTAAAATCAACTATTTATTCTCAGTGATTCCTACCAAAGCATCTATGGCCTGGTTTAAGTCTTTAGACTCAAATATAAGTAAATTTTTATAGAAGGATAAACCATCACAGATCAGTTTAAAAACTCTTCAAAAAGCAAAAGAATTCAGAGGTTTAGATTTACCAAATTTTTTTAATTACTTCTTAGCCAATAGACTGCAGTTTGTTTCTAAATGGACAAAATCAACTCCACTAGGAAACCCATGGTTAGATGCTGAACAGGCTCTCTGTGGGTCGCTAAATATCTCTGACTTACCTTTTATGAGTCCCTGTATTAAACGCCAATGACTTTTTTTTAAAAGCATTAATATCAGCTCCTGTCTTGACAGCCTGGTGGAAATTTTTAAAAATAACGGGGTCTTCACTTGTCCCTTGTAAACTCATGCCCATTTGGAATAATCCTGATATCCTGCAACAAAAGAGGACGTTAAACTTTCCACTATGGTGTGAGAAAGGAATAAAAAAAACTCAGAACATCTTATTCGAGGTGGAAATTTTATCCAATTTCAGGAACTAGTGCCACAGTATGACATCAGTGATAAAAAGTTTCTCGAATACCAACAGCTTAAATCCATAATAAAAACAAGATTCAATCTTAATCAGACAGATTTAGAGGTACCAGTTAAGGTGGCAGAGCTTCTAAATCTTTGTTCCCCTAAATTGATATTAAAAATACACGGACAATTATCAAAACTGGATGAGTCAGTATCTCTTCCAAAATCAAAATGGGAGACAGAGCTCAAACCAAATCAATAAATGTATGTCTTAAACTGATACATTTTAAATGGTTAATGCGGATGTATGTTACACCAGTGGAGTTAAATAGATATAACAAAAACATACCAGATACATGCACAAAATGTATGGAAAGTAAAGGAATCCTATTTCACTGTTTATGGGAATGTAGAAAAATCAGAATGTTTTGGGAAGAGGTGAGGGTAACAATTGAAAAAATAATTTCAGAACAATTCTCATTGAACCCTAAACTGTTTTTGTTGGGTCTGTATCCAGAAAAACATAACTTTAATAAGAGTGAAAGAGCATTCATAGACCTCGGTTTGCTTAATGCCAAAAAATGTATTGCACTATTGTGGAAAAAGACTCATAGACCAGATGTGACTCAGTGGTTAAGACAGATGTTAACAAACCTTCCACTAGAAAGAATAACATACATACTGAAATCAAAGGAAAATGTGTTTGAGAATATATGGAGACCTTTCATTGATTATGTAAAGAAATTAAACATAACTTCTGAAGAAGAAGGTGAATGATATGTGTGGACCTTGCAAATTCCAAATTGGTGAATGTATATTATGTATTCTTATGTAATAGCTTACCTAGACTAAACAGAGGAGCATTGTTGTTGACTTGCCTTTTTTTTTGTTGCTGTTGTTGTAGTTAGTGTTTTTTTTATTTTTAAATTACTTTAGTGTTAGTGTATGATTGTTTATGCCATGTTTGTAAAAAAAGGTTCAATAAAAAATATTGTGGAAAAAAAAATGGGAGACAGACTTATCAATCAATAAGGAGGAAAGCTTCTGCACACAAATATGTTTAAATACTTTTAAGATGACTAAAAACTTTGAGTTACAACTCATACAGTACAAAGTTCTACATAGAACTCATTACACAGGACAAAAGATGTTCAAAATGGGCCTGAGTCACACAAATATCTGCTCCTACTGCACCAGCAACATCCCGGATAGTTATATGCATGCTATGTGGTCTTGTGCTCCGGTCCAAAAGTTCTGGCAGAAGACGTGAGGACTTGTCGGCATGGCTTGGGTCTCATCTCCTATCCTCACCCACACTTTGCATATTAGGTGATTTAAGTGAAATATATATAGAGGCAAGGATGTCACACATGGTTCTCACGGCTTTATGCATCGCAAAGAAAACTATCCTCATGAATTGGAAATCAGAAAATAATTTATGTATGACTCACTATAATAACGGACTATTAGATTATATTAGCCTGGAAAGAATGTCTGCCTCCTCAAATAACCAGTTGGCTGAATTCAGTTCTCTCTGGTTCCTGCTTATTAATTCTATAACCTGAGAGGTGGCGGGCGGTGGTTCGATCTCCTTGGCGCCTCTGGCAGCCTGCTGCACCCTGACCACGAGGGATTTCTGTGACCCACTGGGGCCGGTGTCCGGGGGGGCCTGTGCCGGGGTGGCAGTGTGTCTGGCCCGGCTGGGTTGGTGGTGGTGGTGGGGGGGTTGTGGGGGCTGTGGCCCCGGGCCAGCTGACCTTTCCTCCTGGGTGGGGCTGGGTCTGGCCCTGGACTCCTGGTGCTGGTGGTGGTGGTGGTGGTGGTGGGGGATTCCCCCTCTGGGGCAGGGTCTTGTGTGTGCCGGTGGTGCAGGCCAGCCCCAGCGTGTCCTTGCGCGGTGGAGTCGTGCCCTCCCTGGGGCTCTGTCGGCACTCTGGGATGGGTGCCTGCAGCCTGGGGGGTCGCTCTCCCCATCCTCCAGGGCCTGCAGGTGTGGGTGTGCATGTGTATGTGTGTACATGTGTGAGTGTGTGTGCGCATGCAGGTGTGGGTGTGAGTGGGTGCGTGTGTGTGTGTGTGGATGTGGGTGCGTGCACGTGTGTGTGTGTGTGTGTTGTGTGTGGGAATGTGGGGCTGTATGTGGGTGTAGGTGAGCATGTGTGATGGTGAGTGTGTGTGTGTACACATGAGGGTGGGCGGGGGTGTGTGTGTGTACCGGTGCGGATACCTGTGGATGGATGTGCGGGGGTGGAGGATGTGTGTGTGGGTGGGGAACCTCGTTGGGTGGAGGGGGTGGGGCGGACCATCTCATGGCCTGGGGGTTGGCAATTCGGCGCCTGCTTGTCCTGGCCACCCTGCCGTTGTGTCACGGGGCGGGGTGCTTTGTTGCATTGCCCCTGCTGTCTTTGGCGGTGGGTGTGTGTGGGTGCTCAGGGGTGCTTGGGGGGGCCGTTGGCATGGGTTGGCAGCCGTGTTGCTATTGGGTTGCTCTGGGGTGGCTGTGGCTGCAGGGCAGCCTGCTGTTGTCGGTGTGTGTCTGGGGTGGGTGGTTAGTGGGTTTGCGGTGGGCGCTCGGGGGTGTTGCTTGGCATGTGGAGCATTGTATGGGTCCGGCCTATTGTTCACTATTGTGACTATTGTTGTGCATGTTCGTGTGTGCAAGATGAGTGGGAATGGGTGTGGCTGCTCCATTATGTTTGTGTTGCTGGGATCACCAGGGCACGACGCTGGTGGGCCCTGGGCTGCTCGGCCTGGCAGCCCTCACTCTGAGTTGGGATTTGGGGGCAGTGGGTGGCCTCCTGAGCCAGTTTGCAAGCTGGCTTCTTGGGTCGGATGGGGTCCCTTTTGGACCCCCTCCCTCCCAGTCTTATTTCCCACCTACCCCCCTACCCCTGATTCTGGGTGGAATATACATCTTCTTGGATACACTTAGGGTTTTGGGGAGGGGGGGGTGCCGCACTGTGTTGGTGAAGGGGATACCTCTGCTGCGCAGTGGGGCTGCCCTCACTTTTTAATTGCATTTTAGATACTGAGGACTTGGGGGGATGGGGGCCCCGCTGCCTATTGCAATGGCTAGTGGTGCTCCAACTACCATCCCCCCAATTTTAACTGCACTGTGGTAGTTCACACACCTGCACACAATCACATCATACAACTGACACACACCTATCATGATTTGTGCAAGGCGGAAAGAGGTGTGGGGGGGTCTTTCCCCACCCCTGTTGCCCTTCTTCTGCTGGGGGCCTGGAGGCCTGGCGGGGGGCCTGGCACCCATCATGTTGTCAAAATCCCTGGGTGCTGCCGAATGAATTGATACGAGCAAGAAAGTGAGAGAGGCCTTGAACAAGAGAGTAAGCGAGAGTGAGGGAGTGATGAGTGGAGATGGTGATGTGGGTCGGTTTTGTGTGGCGCTTTGCGTGTCGGGTGGCATCTTGGAGTGCCTGCGGTGGTCCACTGATCAGTCTCTTGGGTGGGCGCTGGGAGTGGGAGTGTGCTTCTGTGACGGGGTGGTGGCTGTGGGCCTGCGCTGGCGGTCTCCCCGGCCACTGCCGGGAACTGGTGTGCATTCAGGTTCGCTGCATCTGCATCGCAGTTGCCCTAAGTAATAAGAGTGAATGAGAGTGGGTGAGTGTGTGGGGGAGAGCACGAATGGATTTGAGTAGGTCGGAATGTGAGTGAGAGTGCGTGTATGGGTGAACGTGAGTGAGTGTGGGTGACCCTGAGGGCGAGTGGGAGTGAGATTGAGTGGGTACAGGGGTGAGAGAGAATGGGTGGGTCCGGGAGTGTGAGTGTGGGACTGTGTGGGGGAGTGGAGGAGTGAGAGTGAGTGAATGCATGTGGGTGTGTATGAGGGTGTGAAGGTGTGGGAATGGGTGTATCTGCTAGTCGGGAGGTGCTGGATAGAGGGGGTAGTGCCTCTCGGCTATGTGGGCTCCCCTGGATGGGGGATGGCTTTTTTGGGTGTGGGGGTCCCTGGGGTGTGCGGCAGTGGCGCTGGGCCCGCTGTGGGTGTGCCTGGGGGCGCTTGCGCCGGGGGCCCGGGCCGGTCTCAGGGGGTGGAGGCACTGGTCCCCTGGGGCCCAGGGGCTGGCGTTGGCCCCGCTGGCGGGGTGGGGAGTTGGGAGGCCCGGGGGTGTGGGCCCGCCGTGCTGGCCGCCTGACAGCCTGGCCTCCCTCATCCATTACTCTGGGGGTGGACGCCTGGCTTTCCTGGGACTTGTTGACCTTGTACATTTGTGCCCTGTGGGGCTTGGCAGCACTGCTTTGCCTGCTTGGGTTTTTTCGGGGGGGGGGGGCAGTTGCTGCTTCCGGCCGCCCTCTTCGTATGTTTCCTGACAAACCACTCACATGCACACACTTATTTTGCGCCCTCTCTCATATACACACACACACGCACAAATGTCTCCCCTTTAACAGTTACAGATTCCAGACTCACGTTGAGACATCTTCGGTGGACGAAGAAGTCTGTCTTCTGTTTGTTTTAGTTGTTGGTTTGTTATTCTTTTTTGTCTGTTCCTCTCCCTTTTCTTTCCCCCTCCCCACACTTTCTTTCCCCATTCCCCATCTTGTTGGGTCCTTCATGAGTAAAGTAATTTAAATAAAGTATTCAAAGTTATTACAGGAGGCGTGTACAACAATATGCAATACATAGATAGGTACTGTATAAAGCTCCTTTTGGCAAAGTAAATCTGTTTTGGCACAATAAAGGTAGCAGATTTCTGCTGCTCACCTAGCTGCCTGGCAGGGCAAGGGGGAAAAAAAAAGACTTAATACAGCAAAGCAGTGTTCAAGGAAGGTGCCGGCAATTCAATTCTTGGGCGATCACATGGCTGCTGACAGGTTATGTAACTCAACCATGCATCTAATGCGTGCACGGCCCTATACAGGCTTTTCTTAGGGGAGGTCCCTATTTTTGAATGGGGAAAAGTTTAAACTTTTTTTTTTAAAAATTAAGCCATTTCAAAGAATGAAAATTTAACAAGCAGTCATATGAAGGTTGCAAATTCACGTGAAAAAGATTTCAAATTTACAAGAAAAGGTCAAAATTTACAAGAAAAAAGTTGCACATTTACAGGTACAGTTGCATCTAACGGAGCGACAAATGTCAAATGCTGACAAATGTAGCAATTATTTGGATTTGCCAACTTTTCTGACAAATGTTGCCAAAACTCAAGCTTGTATCTCATGGAGCGGTGAATACTGAGGAACATTCAAGAATGGTGCGATTTGAGGGGTTCGTCAGGGTTCGTAAAAAGCTACAAAACAGTTTGCACACAGTTTTTAAGGTCTTAACCAGTTTTGTCATAAAGGTTCTTAAACAGGTGCTGGTGTTCACTACTTGACGAACCAAAAAGAACTTTAGCGGCACGTGTTACAATCATTTGCAAATGCATTACAACTATTTTGCAAATGTTTGGGCTGCACGGTGGCGCAGTGGTTAGCACTGCAGCAGCACAGTTTACCCTTTGCCGGGGGATCGTGGGTTCGATCCCAGCCCCCGACCAACAGTGATCTGTGTGGAGTTTGCATGTTCTCCCCGTGTATGCGTGGGTTTACCCCAGGATTTCTCCGGTTTCCTCCCACATCCCAAAAACATGCAGGTTAGGTTAATTGGAGACTCTAAAGTGGCCCTTTGTGTGAATGTATGTGTGTGTGAATAGTTAAAGGGGATGGCGCCGTATTGTGGCTGCTTCATCCATCTAGGTGGTGGATGACCCTTAATTTCTGTAAAGCGTCTTTGAGTGTCTATGATAAAGCGCTATATAAATCTGATGCATTGATTGATTGATTGATTGTTTGCCACTGTTTGTGGAAAAATACATTTGTGAAATTTTTTTGAACATATTCAAATTTTTTGTGACAAGAAAAATAGCGTGGCACCTTAAAAACTGTGTGGGAACTCTTGTGCAACCTTTTACGAACTCTGACGAATCCCCAACAACTGCAACATTTGCGAATGTTCCTCAGCATTTGTTGTTCCATGAGGTATGGGCTTACATTAAAAAAAGGTAAAGGTATTTTAATTCTCCCCCCAAAAAACACTGAGGTTGAACTTGTAGTTTGGAGGCCCCCAGTGGCTGAGGGGGGCTGTTGTATTTGTGCACTGTATAGCAGAATTGGCTCTGGATGTAAAGTATAGAAAGTTAAGGACAAATTTATTCTGCTATGGACACAATATTGAAATTGAAATAGCATTACCCATGTCAGCAGAGTCAAAGTATATACAGTGGTGTGAGAAAGTGTTTGCCCCATTCCTGATTTCTCATTTTTTCTATATGTTTGTCACACTTAAATGTTTCAGATCATCAAGCAAATTTAAATATTAGACAAAGATAACACAAGTAAACACAAAAAGCAGTTTTTAAATGGAGGTGTTTATTATTAAGAGAAAAAAAAAAACTACATGCCCCTGTGTGAAAAAGTGATTGCCCCTAAACCTAATAACTAGGCCACCCTTAGCAGCAACAACTGGAACCAAGCGTTTGCGATAACTGGCATTGAGTCTTTTGCAGCACTGTGGAGGAATTTTGGCCCACTCATCTTTGCAGAATTGTTGTAATTCAGCCACATTGGAGGATTTTCGAGCATGAACAGCCTTTTTAAGGTCATGCCACAACATCTCAATCGGATTCAGGTTAGGAGTTTGACTAGGCCACTCCAAAGTCTTCATTTTGTTTTTCTTAAGCCATTCAGAGGTGGACTTGCTGGTGTGCTAGACACAACATGTGCCTAAGATCTGGAAAGAAGCCGTGGTTGTTCCCGTTCCAAAATCCAGCTGTCCTAAAACGGTAAACGACTTTAGACCAGTTGCTTTGACTTCAATTTTAATGAAAATTTTTGAAAAACTGGTCAGATGTGAGGTCCTAAAGCAGACTTAGCATGCATTGGATCCTCTGCAGTTTGCCTATAGGCCTCACAGAGGAGTGGAGGATGCCACTGTCACTCTGTTTAACATGCTTTTTAAACATCTGGATTTTAATGGGACACACGCCAGACTTTTATTTGTGGACTTTTCTTCCGCCTTTAATACAATCCAACCTCATATCTTAGTTGAAAGGCTCCTGCAGCAATTTGATTTGAGCAATAATCTGGTGGGTTGGATTCTGGATTTCTTAACCAACAGGACGCAGAGAGTAAGGGTCAATGGTACATTGTCTGACCTAAAGTGCTCTTCTACTGGCTCTCCTCAGGGGTGTGTGTTGTCACCACTACTCTTCATCCTGTACACAAACATGTGTCGGAGCAGACATGACAACAGACACATTATAAAGTATGCTGATGACTCAGTTATTGTCAATCTCCTCCAGGATGGTGAGAGTGGCCACAGCCCAGTAGTTGATGATTTTGTTCACTGGTGTGAGGATTCCTACCTGCAGCTGAATACGACAAAAACTAAAGACATGATTATTGACTTTAGAAGGAAAAATCCCAGGCACAAAGTCACCGTACTAAAAGGCCAGACCACCGAATGTGTACAATCCTACAAATATTTTGGAACGATTATTGATAGTAATTTAAACTTTGAAGAGAACTATGAAAGGGTGTGCAAAAAGGGTCAGCAACATTTGCATTGCTTGAGAAAACTTGCACGCTTCCAAGTTGACCGAACCATAATGACAATGTTTTATCGGGCCTTTATTGAATCTGTTTTATCCTTTTCTTTAGTGTCATGGTTTGGTCAGATAAAACTGAAACAGAGGAAATCCTTGGATCAGGTAGTTAGATGGTCCAGTCGTTTGCTTGGTGAGCCACAGCTGAGCCTGACATCCCTGTACACCAGACAAGTACATAGGATGGCTACCTCCATTTTAAATGATGACTCCCACCCTTTGCACTGCCACTTTCAGCTTCTTCCCTCAAGACGGAGGTTTGCTGTCCCAAAAAGTAGAACCCAGCGCTACAAAAACAGCTTTGTCCCTGCTGCTGTCAAAGAGTTGAACAAGCTGTAAAATATATTGCACATAATTTAGGTACCTATTTATTAACTCCATTTTATATTTACTTATTTTTGTAGGATGTCACTTGGGTTCTCAATATTTTTATTACCTCCGCCAAGGAGGTTATGTTTTCATCAGCGTTGGTTTGTCTGTCTGTTTGTTTGTCTGTCTGTTTGTTTGTTTGTTAGCAAGATAACTCAAAAAGTTATGGACGGATTTTCATGAAATTTTCAGAGATTGTCAGAAATGGGGTATCCTACAGATGGTTAGATTTTGGTGGTGATCCGGATCACCGTCCAGAAGAAAACCGCCATTACGGAAAATGCGATTTTCGTGAATAACTACTGAACCACTAATCCTATCATTGTCAATCCAAATGCTAGTCATATGTTTTCATGGTCAAGGAATCTGAAAACGTACACACAAACACTGTATGGGGGGAACTGTGGCACTTGGCGGAGGTCTGCGCTCTCCAAGTGCTTTTCTAGTTCTAAATATTTTATTGGGTTTTAGACCTTTGAGTTTTTAACCTCTTTGACTAGTTTTTAACTTTTAATATGACCCTTTTCTCTTACCGCTGGTTTTTCTCCCATCTCTTTGTCTTTTTATACCCTGATTGATGGAGCCTTGAGTATTCTTATCATGTTTATAGCCAGCTTCATATGTGCCTGTGTTTGTGTCTATGTTGCATGTAATTTGTGGCTTGTAAATATGGATGTCACCAGACTGCAAAACAAATCTACCTACGGGTACAAATAAAGTAACCTGATCCTGAACCTGAACCTGATTGTCCTGCTGCAGAACCCAAGTGCGCTTCAGCTTGAGGTCACGAACAGATGGCCGGACATTCTCCTTCAGAATTTTTTGGATTACAGCAGAATTCATGGTTCCATTTACCACAGCAAGTCTTCCAGGTCCTGAAGCAGCAAAACAGCCCCAGACCATCACACTACTAAGATAAGATAAGATAAGATAAGCCTTTATTAGTCCTACAACGGGGAAATTCCAGGATTGCAACAGCACAGGGATAGCAACACTCAGAGCAACAATCAGAAGGCAAGAAAAAAAACAAGCAAGCAAGAGCAGCTAATATACATATGTACATATTACTATAAAATATATATATATACACACACAGACACACAGTGCAGAGCATTGTAGCTGGATGGAATAAATATATGAATATATAAACACACAGTGCGGAGCATTGTAGCTAGATGGAATAAATATGTAAATATACACTACCGTTCAAAAGTTTGGGGTCACTTAGAAATTTCCTTATTTTTGAAAGAAAATCACTTTTTTTCAATGAAGATAACTTTAAACTAATCAGAAATACACTCTATACATTGCTAATGTGGTAAAGGACTATTATAGCTGCAAATGCCTGGTTTTTGGTGCAATATCTACATAGGTGTATAGAGGCCCATTTCCAGCAACTATCACTCCAGTGTTCTAATGGTACAGTGTGTTTGCTCATTGCGTCAGAAGGCTAATGGATGATTAGAAATCCCTTGTGCAATCATGTTAGGTCTGCAATGCTGTAATTGCTGCAAATGGAGGATTCTTTGACGAAAGCAAAGTTTGAAGGAAAACATTATTATTTCAAATACAAATCATTATTGCTAACCTTGTCAATGTCTTGACTATATTTTCTATTCATTTTACAACTCATGGTGGTAAATAAGTGTGACTTTTCATGGAAAACACAAAATAATTGTCTGGGTGACCCCAAACTTTTGAACGGTAGTGTATAAAAACACACAGTGCGGAGCAATGTAGCTAGATGGAATAATATGTAGATATATAAACACACAGTGCGGAGCATTGTAGCTAGATGGAATAAATATATAGATATATAAATATAAACACACCCAGTGCGGAGCATTGTAGCTAGATGTAATAAATATGTAAATATATAAACACACACAGTGCAGAGCATTGTTGCTAGATGTTACTACCACCATATTTTACTGTTGGTATGATGTTCCTTTTCTGAAATGCTGTGTTACTTTTACGCCGGATGTAATGGGACACACACCTTCCAAAAAGTTAAACTTTTGTCTCGTCAGTCCACAGAGTATTTTCCCAAAAGTCTTGGGGATTATCAAGATGTTTTCTGGCAAAACTGAGATGGGCCTTTATGTTCTTTTTCCTCAGCAGTGGTTTTCGTCTTGGAACGCTGCCATTCAGGCCATTTTTGCCCAGTCTCTTTCTTACAGTGGAGTCATGAACACTGAACTTAACTGAGGCAAGTGAGGCCTGCAGTTCTTTGGATGTTGTTGTGGGGTCTTTTATGACCTCTTGGGCGAGTCATTGCTGCACTCTTTGTGTAATTTTGGTCAGCCGGCCACTCCTGGGAAGGTTCACCACAGTTTCTTGTTTTCGCCATTTGTTGATAATGGCTGTCACTGTGGTTCGCTGGAGTCTCAAAGCTTTAGAAATGGCTTTATAACCTTTTCCAGACTGATAGATCTCAATTACTTTGTTTCTCATTTGTTCCTGAATTTCTTTTAATTGCAGTATGATGTCTAGCTTTTGAGGATGTTTTGGTCTACTTCACTTTATCAGGCAGGTCCTATTTAAGTGATTTCCTGATTCAGAACAGGTATGGCAGTAATCAGGCCAGGGTGTGGCTAGAGAAATTGAACTCTTGAGCTTTCCAAAGATGTTATAAACCACAGTTAGTTTATGTTTTAACCAGGAAGTGGGGGGGGGGGGTCACTTTTTCCACACAGGGCCATGTAGGTTTGGATTTTTTTTTTACCCTTAATAATAAACGCCTTCATTTAAAAACTGCATTTTGTGTTTGTGTTTACTTGTGTTATCTTTGTCTAATATTTAAATTTGTTTGATGATCTGAAACATTTAAGTGGGACAAGCATACAAAAAAATGAGAAATCCAGACAAACACTTTTTCACACCACTGTATAGGGTGGTCACATCAATCTCCCCATCTGTCTGTCTGTTCGCACTCTAATTTTGGGGGTAAACAGTTCAAAGTTCAAATCACAAGGCCACCTGAACTCTAACTTGAGAACAAATGAAGCTAAGGTCACCAAACCTAGTACACATGTTGATCAGTTGATCAGTTGATCAGATGACTGCCCCTCCCTGAGCCTGGTTCTGCTGGAGGTTTCTTCCTGTTAAAAGGGAGTTTTTCCTCTCCACCGTCGCCAAGTGCTCGCTCACAGGGGATCGCCTGATTGCTGGGGTCTTTCTGCAACTGTGGGGGTTCCCCCTACAGTTGATAGTGCTATGAGATGACTGTTGTTGTGAAATGGCGCTATATAAATAAAGTTGAATTGAATTGAATTGAATTGAATCTTGGGGCCTTGAACTGTAACTATGGTTTTGGTGTAAAGCACTCAAAGATCATGGTCACAATATCATATCTTATGAAAGAGCTGAGGCAGCTATTCAGAGCTGTCAGTCGGGAATGGAGGTATATCTGTTGAATGCAATTCAAGTTTTCAAAAATGCACGGTATTTTGTACATTTGTTTCTAAGGTAAAGTTAAGTCTGCTATCAGCTATTCTTTACATTAGATTCTACAGGTAACAAACACAGTTTCGGGTCAGTGTCCGTGCATTAGTTTGCTTAACTCCGACCATCTGCTTGCAATCTGAAAAGACACAGTCACACACAACTAATAAACCACTGGAGAGAACAAACACAAGAACACACAAACACTGACAGAGCCTCATACAAGACAGTAACGGGGACATGAGGAGAGTCAAAATAAAAATGAGTTAATGCACAAACACAGACCGTGACCTCCATAACTGGGTGAAATGAAGCATCTGACTGGGAGAAATGTGAGTGACTTGATTGAATTACAGACAGGATACAAAGGAGACACAGAGGGAGGATTTTATCCATAGCTCCACATTGCCATTGTTCCCCTCTGTGTCACCAGGGTCAAAGACCGACAAAGGACTTGACAAACAAGAAAACACGTCAGAGTTTTTAAGTAGCATAGCAGTATTTCACAGATCTAATAGAACAATTTGAAATATATGGCATCAAAACTGGGGATTCTAAATTGTCGTTAGGTATGACTGTGAGAGTGAATGGTTGTCTGTCTCTCTGTGTTGGCCCTGCGATGGACTGGCGATCTGTCCAGGGTGTACCCTGCCTCTCGCCCAAAGTTGCTGGGATAGGCTCCAGCCCCCCCCCCCCCCCCCCCCCCGCGACCCGAAAAGGATTAAGTGGAAGAAGATGAATGAATGAATAACAACAAACAAGCAGTTCGCATTGTTTTTCTCTGCCAAACAAATAGCCTTGGTTTAAAGGGGACATTGACTGCACCTTTTCCACATTTTAATAGCTCACACATCTTAATGAAATGTTTGTGTCATATTTTGTTCACATTTTCTTTAATTTTTTAATTATTGAAGCAAATTTGTTTTGTATTTTTCCTGGCTTTCTTGAAACGCCCTGATTTAAAGCCTATCACTTTAAGAAACATCCTTCACCTATTCAACTCCGCCCTCCCTCTTACGTCAGTTATCCATTAGCTGATTAGCTTCTTGCCTTTAGCTTTTAGCCTCCTTCTAGCTCAGCTAAGCGGTGCTCGTTCAAGCTGACTAGCTTCTAGCCTTTAGCTTTTAGCCTCCTTCTAGCTCAGATGAGCGGTGCTGGTTCACTGATCCACAGTTGATGGTGTATCTCGCATCACTCCGGCCCATCCCCCAATAATTTTACCATGACTCTATAACAAATTGCTAGCACTGCACGCTGTGCGGCCCCCTCCGATCGCTGCAACCGACCTGGCCTGGGACCCGAGGCTGCTGGCCAAGCCGAGCTGCGGAGCTACAGGATCTAAAAGGGCAGTGTCTTGCCCTGCGGGACCCCGCTCCTCTCCCACGGCCAGCTGTGTGGCCTCGCTCCGTTACGAGGCAACTGTCATGCGCACGGAGCCCCGGAGGATGCTGGGGGAGCTGGCTGTGAGAGCCAGCAGCCTCCAACCAGCAGCCTCGGGTCCCGGTGTAGGTACCACCTACACCAGGCCACGTTGGTTGCCTCGACCGGCGTGCCAGTGCTGGCAATTTGTTGTGGAATCACGGCAAAATTATTGGGAGATAGGCCGGAGTGATGTGAGGTATATTGTCGACTGTGGACTGGTGAACCAGGTGGTAACAGGAATGATTATTAGGGTGACTAAGATCTGATGAAAATAACAATGTCGCGCATGGTGTGAACTAGGGATGTTAATGATTAATTGACTTTAGATTAATTGTCGATAAAAATTTAGTCGACTAAATTAAATTAGTTATGTGATGTTGAATGTTGTCAGTGCATATGCCCCACAAGTTGGATGTCAGGTAGAAGAGAAAGAGAAATTCTGGAGTAAGTTGGATGAAGTGGTAGAGAGTGTTCCCGGGGGGGGGCAGAGTGGTGATTGGAGCGGACTTTAATGGACATGTAGGTGAAGGGAACAGAGGTGATAAGGAGGTCCTGGGTAGGTGTGGTCTTAGGGAGAGAAATGTGGAAAAACAGATGGTTGTGGATTTTACTAAAAGGATGGAAATGGCTGTGGTGAACACATACTTTAAGAAGAGAGAGGAACGTAGGGTGACTTACAATAGTGGAGGAAGATGCACACAGGTGGACTGCATCTTATGCAAAAGGAGAAATCTGAAAGAGGTAGGAGACTGCAAGGTGGTGGCGGGGTGAATGTAGTTAGACAGCATCGGATGGTAGTCTGTAGGATGACTTTGCAAAGCAAGAAGAGGAAAACAGTGAAGGCAGAGCCAAAAAGTAACTTGGGGAAGTTACAGAAGGAAGAAGGTTACACAGAGTTCAGGAAGGAGTTGATACAGGCTCTGGGTGGTAAGGAAGAATTAGCAGATGACTGGGAAAGTACAGCAAAATTATTGAGGGAAACAGGTAGAAAGGTATGTGATGTATTCATTGGACAGAGGAAGAAAGACAAGGAGACTTGGTGGTGGAATGAGGAGGTACAGGAAAGTATCCAAAGGAAGAGGTTAGCAAAGAAAAAGTAGGATAGTCGGAGATGAAAAAAAGTAGGCAGGAGTATTTGGAATCTACGTGCATGGCAAGAGAGTGGTGGCAAAGGCAAAGAAAAAGGCATATAATGAGTTGTATGACAGGCTGGACACTAAGGAAGGAGAAAAGTTGTATCGACTGGCTAGACAGAGATCGAGCTGGAAAGGATGTACAGCAGGTTAGGTTGATTAAGGACAGAAATGGTAATGTACTAACAAATGACGAGAGTGTGTTGAGAAGATGGAAGGAGTACTTTGAAGAGCTGTGAAATAAAGAAAATGAGAGAGAGGAGGATGGATGAAGGAAATATAGTGAACAAGGAAGTCCCAAGGATTAGCAAGGTGGACGTGAGGGCAGCTTTGAAGAGGATGAAGAATGGAAAGGTGGTTCGTCCAGATGACATACCTGTGGAGGTATGGAGATGTTTAGGAGAGATGGCAGTGGACTTTTTAACCAGATTATTTAACACAATCTTGGAGAGTGGAAAGAAGTGTTTTGGTACCAATTTTCAAGAACAAAGGTGATGCACAGAGCTGTAGTAACTACAGAGGCATAAAGTTGATCAGCCACACTATGAAGATACGGGAAAGAGTTGTTGAAGCCAGGTTAAGAGGAGAGGTGACAATCAGTGAGCAGCAGTATGATTTCATGCCAATAAAGAGTACTACAGATGCAATGTTTGCTGTAAGAGTGCTGATGGAGAAGTATAGAGAAGGTCAGAAGGAGTTGCACTGTGTCTTTGTGGATCTAGAGAAAGCATATGATAGGGTGCCAAGAGAGGAAGTGTGGTACTGTATGAGAAAGTCAGGAGTGGCAGAGAAGTATCTGAGGGTGGTGCAGGACATGTATGAGGACAGTGTGGCGGTGATGAAGTGCGCTGTAAGAGTGACGGATGGATTCAAGGTGGGGGTGGGGTTACATCAGGGATCAGCTCTGAGCCCCTTCTTGTTTGCCATGGCGATGGGCAGGCTGACAGACTAGGTCAAGCAGGAGTCTCCGTGGACCATGATGTTTGCAGAGGACATTGTGATCTGCAGTGAGAGTAGGAAGCAGGTGGAAGAGAACCTGAAGAGGTCGAGGTATGCTCTGGAGAGAAAAAGAATGAAAGTCAGTAGAAGACTCAGAATACATGAGTGTGAATGAGAGGGAGGCAGGTGCAACGGTGAAGATGAAAGGAGTAGCGGTAGTGACAGTAGATGAGTTTAAATACGCGGGGTCAACCATCCAAAGCAATAGAAAATGCACAGGAGAGGTGAAGCAGAGAGTGCAGGCAGGGTGGAGGCAAGGAGACGAGTGTCAGGGGTGATTTGTGACAGAAAGGTAGCAGCAAGAGTGAAAGGGAAGATTTACAAGACGGTAGTGAGACCTGCTATGATGTATGGTTTAGAGATGGTGGCACTGACAAAAAGACAGGAGGTGGAGCTGGAGGTGGCAGAGTTGAAGATGCTAAGATTCTCATTGGGAGTGAGTAGGAGGGACAAGAGTAGAAATGAGTATATCAGAGGACAGCTCAGGTTGAGCGGTTTGAAGACAAAGTAAGAGAGGCAAGGCTGAGATGGTTTGGACATGTGCAGGGGAAGGATAGTGGACATACTGGACAAAGGATGTTGAAGATGGGGCTTCTGGCAGGAGGAAAGAAGAAGAAGAAGAAGCCATCTCTATTGTAATTTAGTCCATACAGTCAATCATTTACAGTAGGATGAAATTACGTTTCTCTTATCTACAATGTTAATCACTTGTAGAATCAGAGGGGTCGCTGGCATGCAAGGTGCTGCCACAAAAAGAGGAAGACCACAGAGAAGATTCATGGATGTAGTGAAGGAGGACATGGAGAGGGTTGGTGTTCCAGAGGAAGATGCAAGGGATAGTGAGTGAGATGGAAACAGATGATCCTGCTGTGGCGACCCCTAAAGGGAGCAGCCTAAAAAAGAAGAAGAGCGACAGCTTAGGTTGGGTGGTTTGGAGACCAAAGTAAGAGAGGCAAAGCTGAGATGGTCTGGACATGTGCAGAGGAGCGATAGTGGATATATTGGACAAAGGATGTTGAAGAAGGAGCTGCCATCATCATCATCATAGTAGTCCGTCGGGGGCGACAATGACTGTTTCATTTAGGTCTGATCAGATTCCTCCACGCAGCTCTGTCCTTCGCCTTCCGCTGCCAGGAACTCCTGACTTTGTTAACCCAGGCGACGTCTGAGCCGGTATGAGTTGCTTTCTGACTGACCATTTCATGAAACTGCTTGCAAAGTATTTGAGTACCGCTAGCTTTTGCTGGACTAGCGGCATATTCTTGGCAGATAGAGGTATTATCAGTGGCAAGGACAGGCCAAGACAAACTGACTCCAGTATCTGTTGCAGTGACTGACCAGATGATAGGTTTATTTATCTCTGCCCTTTGTGTAGTGCATGACACGATGCACCGAGTGGCAAAAGTCCACCACAGACCTTGCAACAGATGTGCTTATCTGCCAGGAGGTCCAGTCTCACCCAGTGTAACTGGGAGTGGTCCACCACAGACATGTGACAGATACTGTTTTTAGTTCTGCCAGGATGCCCATTTTCACCCCCCACATCCTTAGAAGGGTGGGGTTGCCGGTTGAGTCACTGACGGCCTGACCCATGAGACATGTAGTACCGGTTTTCATGGTTATCCGGTAGCAAGCAAACCAGTGCCTGACCTGACATAGGATGGAGCTGCCAGGCAGGAGGAAAAGGAAGACCACAGAGAAGAGTTATGGATGTAGTGAAGGAGGACATGGAGAGGGTTGGTGTTACAGAGGAAGATGTAAGGGATAGAGTGAGATGGAGTCAGATGATCTGCTGTGGCGACCCCTAAAGGGAGCAGCTGGAAGAAGAAGATGATGATGAAGAAGAAATTAAATTAGTTATCACTTAATTGAAAGTGGCACCGTTCTTTTCAACAGTTTATTTTCATTAAATGTAGTGGTGTTGCCAGTCCTGGCGAGGGTGCTATAGCCTAATCTCTACCACACCTGATTTCCTTCACTCGAGAAAATGAAGCGGTCTAAATGGAGTGCTGTATGGGATCATCTTAAGCTGCTAAACACTAACAACAAAGCTAAATGTACACTTTATGTGGTACTACATTGAAATACAACAGCTCAACCAGTTCACTAAGTTACCAGTCCCTCCAGGATTTCGTGGGATGTTTTTTATAATTGTTGCAACCCAAAAAGCCTGAATTAGTGGGAGCTTTTTCAAAAAGTAACAATAAAAGTTGCGATGTTTTGAGAGTTTTTTGCACTAAAAGTTGTGGGAAGAATTACAAATTTTAAAGCAGATGGGATTTTTTTTCCATCGTTTACTGCAAAGATATTCTATATTAAAAAAACAAGAAAAGCACAGGATTGTCAAACATTTCCAGTTAAAGAGTGATTTGTAAATTAAGCAGAAACTTCTGCTCTACAGAAAAACTCTTGTGCAACAGCAAGTACAGACGTTAACACAATATCCATTACAACAGCTAAATTGAATGCATGTTAGAGTATAGATAAGATAAGATAAGCCTTTATTACTCCTACAATGGGGAAATTCCAGGATTGCAGCAGCAAAGGGGTAGCAGCACTCAGTGCAATAGTAAATAAGACAATAAGATAAGAACTGTTTAGCCAAAGCAGTAAATAAATATACATATGTACACCTTTATATACACAGCGCAGGAGCAATGCAGCTAGATGTTATCAACAGCATTACAGTTTGTTGAGTTACTCGGAAGAATATAAATTTGGACCCAGACATTCACAGACAAGGACATGGACCATGACTGCAACCTGTCTTAACTGTCTGCGGCAGAATGACAGGGCCATGATCCGCTGGATGTGTGGTGTCTCCACTGAGGATGAGGTCAGCTTGCAAGCACTCCTGGTTAGGATGCAGCTGAACAACCTTGAGGATGTGCTCCACACGCGCTATTTGTGTGGGTTTGGCCATGTGGAGAGGAGTGTTAGTTGATTAAGAAGGTCATGGAGGTCGAGCCTGGTAGCAGCAGAGGTCAAGGAAGAGGAAGACTGAAGAAGGCATAGCTAAAGAGTGTCCTTATGGACCGGGTCAAGCTACAACTGGCTCAGGTTGAACCAGTGGATAGGAACCACTGGAGTGGGACTCTGAGAATTGCAATCAAGCAGGACCCACCCCAACTGAGGGATTAATTGTGTCCTGTCAAAAATAAATATGTATGATGATGACAGTATATTTCGCATTTGAATCAACACTGTTGTCACCCTTAGTTGTGTATTGGAGGGGATGAACTCTATTGTGCAAAGTTGTTGCATTTAGTACATTTGATAGATAGATAGATGGGTGGATGGATGTACTCTATTGATCCCAATGTGGGAAATTACAGTGTAACAGTAGCATGACAGTAATGACCAAAATGACAGAAACACACACTGCATAATAGACAAAGGGATTACCCATGGAAATTAAAACTGCCTAAATAACTTATATACATCACAGATGATGACCCATATAGATACAGTACATGACTCATACCCTCTGTACAATGCAGGACTATCAGGTGCAGGGTGAAATGTGAGGTACCAATTAGACTGCAGGGTGCAGTATGGCAGCATAGTTATGACCAGAATTCAACATCAGAGTGAGTTATTGTACAGTGAAATGGTGTGTGACAGGAAAGATTTCCTGTACCTAACCATTTGGCAGCAAAGCTATAGCAGTCTGCTGGAGAAAGTGCTCCGCTGTCTGCTCAGTGTGTGGTGGAGGGGGTGATCAGGAGTGTCCATGATGGATCACAGTTTGTTCAGTGTCCTCCTCTCCACCACAGTCTCAAAAGTCTCCAGCCTGAGACCAGTCACAGAGCCAGCCCTCTTGATAATCTTGTCAAGTCTGTTGGTGTCGCTGGCTCTGACACTGCTACCCCAACAGACAGCAGCAAAGAAGATGATGCTGGTGACAGTGGCCTGGTAGAAAAGCTCCAGCATCCTGTTGCACACGTTGAAGACTCTCAGCTTCCTCAGGAAGTAGAGTCTGCTCATCCCCTTCTTGTACGCAACATCGGTGTTATATTTTCAGTCCAGTCCATTGCTGATCATGACAGTCAGGTGTTTGTAGTCCTCCACTGCCTCCACGTCCTTCCATCTAATTTGGAATGGTTGTGAAGGTGTCTTCTTCTTCCTGAAGTCGATCACCATCTCTCTGGTCATGCTGATGTTCAGCCTCAGGAGATTCTGCATGGTCCACTCCACAAATCTGCCTACCAGTGCCCTGTACTCCCCCCCCCCCTTATACACCCAACAACAGCTGAGTCATCAGAGAATTTCTGCAGGTGGCATGACTCGGTGTTGTACTGAAAGTCAGTGGTGTATAAAGTGAAAAGAAAAGGAGAAAGCACAGTCCCCTGTGGAGCTCCTGTATCACTAACCACCACATCAGACAAGACAGTGTGCAGCTGGACAAACTGTGGCCTGCCTGTCAGGTAGTCAGTAATCCAGGAGATCACAGAGCTGTCGACCCCCATCCCCTGCAGATTCTCAGCCAGCAGCAGTGATTGGATGATGTTAAAGGCACTGGAGAAATCAAAGAATGTGGTTCTCGCAGTGTCTCCTCCACCATCCAGGTACAATACGACCTCTACGAGCAGCACCGGTTAGGTTATAAAGTCTGACAGCTGTAGGTAGGAAGGACCTGCAGAACCTCTCCCTTGTGCACTTAGGATGGTATAGCCTACTGTTAAATGAGCTCCTCAGTGTGTTCAGCATGTCCCACATGGGGTGGGACTCAGACTCCAGCAGAGATGACAGCTTAGCCACCATCCTCCTTTGTTGGATTATATGTTAAATAGAGGGTATGCTCTTGGCTAATACTACTCTTTGTTACATGAGGACGTGCTTGGAGCACGTATTGCATTCTGGGAGAAAGAAGGAGGAGAGAAAGAAGGAGATAATAAAATGAGCGCTTGTGTTCAAGAGAGTTCTGGCTACTGTGCATTTCTCCTCCATTAGTTAACAACACTCTACGGTTATCTGATGCTTTATAATGTCGACCTCAACAGGTTATGGGCACAGGAAGGATACCGGAAGCTGGTGGAGCAGGTGAAATTTCGATGGAGATGAGAAAAATTATGAGCTGTGGGAAAGCAGGTTTCTAGGCCACCTGCAGACGCTAGGCCTAAAGGGCACGGTGCTGAATGAACCAAGAGCGCCAGAGGGAGAAAATGCAGTGTCCAGTGTGGAAGCCGATAATGCGAAAAATGAAGATGCCTACGCTGAGCCGGCATCAAAAAAAAAAAACAAACAAAAAAAACAAGATGGCGCCCACAGCGGCCACCGTGGTGTATCGCTGCCCTTTAATTTTTATAATTTGTCTGTTTTTGTTCACCGATTGTGCATCTGCCGGTTCATACACCCGTGAAGAACTATTAAATATCAGGACTCTCACCCCCATGGACCTTCTTCCAGTTTTTTTAGCTCCTGCCGCCGATCTGATCCATTGTTTGGCCAAAAGAGCTAGACGGCGGAAAAGAGGGAAGAGAGGGGGGATTCTCGCCCGACTACGAAAAAGAGGCACGCGAACAGCCTTGCCTGGCATATTTCTATCCAATGCCAATTCTCTCCTGAACAAGGTAGAAGAATTAAGACTGTTGATGCGTTTCAAGGACCTCGCTTCCTCGTCTGTCATCTGCTTCTCTGAGACCTGGCTTAATGAGAACATTCCAGATTGCGCAATCAGCCTCAAGGGATTTCAGCTGATTCGTGCTGACCGCGTCACAGAGCTGTCCGGTAAGTCTATTGGAGGAGGAGTGTGCTTCTATATTAACAACAGCTGGTGCTCTGATGTAACGGTGATTTCCAAACACTGTTCTCCCGCCCTGGAATTTCTTTTCATAAACTGCAAGCCCCTGTCCGGGAGGTCTTCAACTCCCACCTCCGGAAGAACTTCAACCACATTCCGAGGGAGTCTGGAGACATGGAGTCTGAATGGGCCATGTTCTCCACCTCTGTTGTTGAAGCGGCGGCCCAGAGCTGCGGCCGCAAGGTGGTCGGTGCATCTCGTGGTGGCAACCCCCGAACCAAGTGGTGGACACCAGTGGTGAGGGGGGCCATTAAGCTGAAGAAGGAGTCCTATCAAGCTTGGTTGGCTTGTGGGACTCCCGAAGCAGCTGAGGTGTACCGGCAGGCCAAGCAGAGTGCAGCTCGGGTGGTTGCTGAAGCAAAAACCCGGGTATGGGAGGAGTTCGGTGAGGCCATGGAACAAGACTTTCGGTCGGCTTCAAAGAGATTCTGGCAAACTGTTCGGCGGCTCAGGAGGGGAAAGCAGCTCCCCGTCCACACTGTGTATGGTGCGGATGGGACACTGTTGACTTCAACTGGGGATATCGTCGGGCGGTGGAAGGAATACTTCGAGGATCTCCTCAATCCCACTGATACGCCTTCCACAGAGGAAGCAGGGTTTGGGGACAAGGGGGATGACTCGCCTATCACAGGGGCTGAGGTCGCCAAGGTGGTTAAAAATCTCCTTGGTGGCCGGGCCCCAGGGGTGGACGAGATTCGCCCCGAGTACCTCAAGGCCCTGGATGTTGTTGGGTTGTCATGGTTGACACGCCTCTGCAACATTGCGTGGAGGTCGGGGGCAGTGCCTTTGGCATGGCAAACCGGGGTGGTGGTTCCTCTCTTCAAAAAAGGGGACCGGAGGGTGTGCTCCAACTTTAGAGGGATCACACTCCTCAGCCTCCCTGGGAAGGTCTATGCCAAGGTACTGGAGAGGAGAGTCCGGCCGTTGGTCGAACCTCGGATTCAGGAGGAGCAATGTGGTTTTCGTCCTGGCCGTGGCACATCGGACCAGCTCTTTACCCTCTCGAGAATTCTTGAGGGTTCGTGGGAGTTTGCCCAACCAGTTTACATGTGTTTTGTGGACTTGGAGAAGGCATTTGACCGCGTCCCTCGTGGATTTTTGTGGGGGGTGCTTCGGGAGTATGGGGTATCGGGCTTGTTGTTACGAGCTATTCGGTCTCTGTACGACCATTGTGAGAGTTTAGTTCGTATTGCCAACACTCGGTCGGAGTCATTCCCAGTGAGAGTTGGACTCCGCCAGGGCTGCCCTTTGTCACCGGTCCTGTTCATAATTTTTATGGACAGGATTTCTAGGCGCAGCCAGGGAATGGAGGGTGTCATGCTTGGTGACCACAGGATCTCATCTCTGTTGTTTGCAGATGATGTTGTCCTGTTGGCTTCATCCAGCAATGACCTACAGCTCTTGCTGGGACGGTTTGCCGCTGAGTGTGAAGCGGCTGGGATGAGAATCAGCACCTCCAAGTCCGAGTCCATGGTCCTCAGCCGGAAAAAGGTGGATTGTCCTCTCCGGGTTGGGGACAGGCTCCTGCCCCAAGTGGAGGAGTTTAAGTATCTTGGGGTCTTGTTCACGAGTGAGGGGAAAATGGAGCGAGAGATCGACAGACGGATTGGAGCAGCATCTGCAGTGATGCGGACGTTGTACCGGTCTGTTGTGGTGAAGAGGGAGCTTAGTTCTAAGGCAAAGCTCTCGATTTACCAGTCAATCTACGTTCCTACTCTCACCTATGGTCACGAGCTTTGGGTAATGACCGAAAGAACGAGATCGCGGATACAAGCGGCTGAAATGAGCTTTCTCCGTAGGATTGCTGGACTCACCCTCAGAGATAGGGTGAGGAGCTCAGTCATCCGGGAGAGGCTCAGAGTAGAACCGCTGCTCCTCCACATTGAAAGGAGTCAGTTGAGGTGGTATGGGCATCTGATTAGGATGCCTCCTGGACGCCTCCCACTTGAGGTGTTTCAGGCACGTCCCACTGGGAGGAGACCCCGGGGCAGACCCAGGACTCGGTGGAGAGACTATGTCTCCCAGCTAGTCTGGGAACGCCTTGGTATCCCCTCTGAAGAGCTGGAGCAGGTGGCTGGGGAGAGGGAAGTCTGGGCTTCTCTGCTTGAACTGCTGCCTCCGCGACCCGGACCTCCGGAAAAGCGGTAGAAGATGGATGGATGGATGGATGGAAACTGCAAGCCATTTTATTCCCCGCGGGAGTTCGCCTCATTCATCCTCGTCGCTGTGTACGCCCCTCCCGACACGGACACGCGCGAAGCTCAGCGCGTGCTCGCAGATCACATCCAACTTACGGAGCGGAACTTTCCAGACTCCCTGGTTATCGTGGTGGGCGATTTTAACCAGAGCAATCTGAGTCACGAGCTCCCCCGCCACAAACAGTGTATTAAATGTCCAACCAGAGGAAATAACACGCTAGATCACTGTTATACTTCAGTAAAGGACGCATATCGCGCTGTTCCCCGCGCTGCGCTGGGACTATCTGATCACGTGATGGTTCACCTCATCCCCACATACAGACAAAGACTGAAACTCACTAAACCTGTTGTGACCACCACAAAGAAATTGACCAGTGAAGCTGGAGAGAAACTGAACACATGCATGGAAATAACTGACTGGGGCATGTTTAAAAGAGCCACACATGATCTTAATGAGTACACAGACACTGTGAACTCGTATATCAACTTCTATGAGGAGGACATTCTCCCATCGCGCACCAGGGTAAGATATTCTAATGACAAGCCCTGGTTCACAGCTAAGCTCAGACGGATCAGGAAGGAGAAGGAAGCAGCGTTGAAAAGTGGAGACAGGGACTGCTACAGAGAGGTCAAATATCGGTTTAACAGAGAGCTGAGGAAAGCTAAATCTGTGTATTCTGAGAAACTCCATCAGCAGTTCACTGCTAATGACTCAGCTTCTGTGTGGAGAGGACTGAGGCAAATCACCAACTATCGGCCTCAGGCTTCTAAAGGTCAGGATGACAAAGCCCTTTGTCAAAGACTGTCCCAACATTACGCCCGTTTTGACACCTCGTCAGCTGTGTCCAACTCACCCACTCCACCCAGCTCCACTGCCTCCTCAGCCCCTAATTCATCAAAAGCGGTCCCCCCCTCCTCCTCCTCCTCCTCCCCCCCTCCCCTTGTCATCAGTGAGCAGGACGTGCACAGACAGTTCTCCAGACTGAACCCGCGCAAGGCCCCCGGGCCGGACGGTGTGTCTCCCTCCACCCTGAGACACTGTGCGAAAGAGCTGGCTCCTGTCTTCACAGACATTTTTAACACCTCCCTTAAGCAATGTCACGTGCCGACCTGCCTCAAATCCTCCATCATCCCTATCCCCAAGAAGCCACGGATTACTGGACTTAACGACTACAGACCTGTAGCGCTCACCTCTGTAGTCATGAAGTCCTTTGAGCGCCTGGTCCTGTCTCACCTCAAGTCCATCACCACACCCCTCCTAGACCCGCTGCAGTTTGCCTACCGTGCTAACAGGTCTGTGGACGACGCAGTCAACCTGGCCCTCCACTCCATCCTGCAGCACCTGGACTCCCCGGGAACCTACGCCAGGATTCTGTTTGTGGACTTCAGCTCCGCATTCAACACCATCCGCCCCGATCTGCTCCAGGACAAGCTGTCCCTGCTCAACGTGCCTGACTCCCTCTGCAGGTGGATCACCGACTTCCTGACGGACCGGAGACAGCATGTGCGGCTGGGGAAGTCTGTCTCAGACTCTGTTAGCATCAGCATTGGATCACCCCAGGGCTGTGTACTTTCCCCCCTACCCTTCTCCCTTTATACCAACTCCTGCACCTCCTCCCACCAGTCTGTTAAGCTGATTAAGTTTGCGGACGACACCACCCTCATCGGGCTCATCTCCAACGGCGACGAGTCCGCCTACAGGGAAGAGGTGGCCCAGCTGGTGTCCTGGTGCAGCCACAACAACCTGCAGCTGAATGCTCTGAAGACAGCGGAGATGATTGTGGACTTCAGGAAAGTCACATCCCCCCTGCCCCCCCTCACCATCACAGGCTCTCCCATCACCATTGCAGATTCCTTCCGCTTCTTGGGCACCACCATCACCCGGGACCTCAAATGGGAGCCAACCATCAGCTCCCTCATCAAAAAGGCCCAGCAGAGGATGTTCTTTCTGCGGCAGCTGAGGAAGCTCAAGCTACCCACCAAGATGTTAGTGCAGTTCTACACGGTCATCATCGAGTCCATCCTCACCTCCTCCATAACTGTGTGGTATGCAGGAGCCACTGCCAGGGACAGACTAAGGCTGCAGCGCGTCGTGCGCACTGCTGAGAAGGTGATAGGCTGCGAGCTCCCATCTCTCCAGGACCTGTACATCTCCAGGACCCGGAGGCGTGCTGGCCGGATCATAGCCGATCCTTCACATCCTGGTCACGTGCTGTTTGCCCCCCTCCCCTCAGGTAGAAGGCTTCGGTCCATTCGGACTAAAACCTCCCGGCACATGAACAGCTTTTTCCCCTCTGCCATCAGACTGCTGAGCACTAAGTGACTTTTGACTCTCGTGCACTATGTACAGCAGCTCAACCAGACTCATGTCAATCATCACTGTTTTTCTGTTGCATTATTGACTGCACTATGTGGTACTTCACATTATCTGCTACATGCTAATTTTTTAAAACTGCCTTGACTAGTACTACTCATTATTACTAGTATTATTATTATTATTACTTATTATTACTTATTTTTCTACACTTATTGCACGTTTCTAGTCCTTTAGTTTTTTAGTTTATCCCTTTTTCTCATTATGTTTTTAATGTTGCAGTATGGCACCGAGACAAATTCCTAGTTTGTGTATTACATGAACAATGGCAATAAATCTGATTCTGATTCTGATTCTGATTCTGATTCTGATTCTGAGCTTATTCAGTTTTTGGACGATAAGAGCCTCTCCCTTGTCATAAGAGACGCCGCAGACAATGGTAGGAAAGCATTTAAAATATTAAGAGAACATTACGCAGGAAGAGGAAAACCGCAAATAATTAGTCTTTACACAGAACTGACTTCACTGCTGAAAAAGGCAGAAGAAGCTGTGACAGACTATGTTATAAGAGCAGAGACTGCTATCACTGCATTGAGAAATGCAAGAGAGACATTAAGTGATGGGCTGACTATCGCCATGCTTCTAAAGGGTTTGCCAGAATCATTCAAGTCATTCGCCATATTCATAATACACAATGATGACAAAATGACTTTCGGTGACTTTAAAACGAAGCTCAGAGATTATGAAAGCACTGAAAAGTTTAATGCCATTTCGGGAGATGACAGTGTGATGAAAATGAGGAGCCACACAACCGAGGCGAGGCGCAGAGAAGAAGAAGCAATAACTTGCTATAACTGTTGCCGAAAGGGCCACAAAGCATGGGTATGTCCCAGTGGGCGCATGGCGCAGAAACGGTGATGCAGTTACTGATGATGCAGCCCCACACACCGGGATGAAGACTGCAGGCGAAAGACGAAGGACGGAGTGAAGCAAGCAACGGACAACGAGGATGAAAACTGCAGGCGAAGGACGGAGTGAAGCAAGCGACGGACAACGAGGATGAAACATTTGCTTTTAAACTAAGTGAAAGCAACGTCAGCAGATTGAAAGAAAGTGGTTTGGTGGTGGACACGGGAGCGATGTCCCACATAATCAGAGACCTTGACAAGTTCAAAAGATTTGACGAGTCATTCCAGCCGAATAAACACATCATGGAGTTGGCTGACGGCACGCGGACCAACGGTGCAGCTTTAAAGAGGGGGGATGCTGAGATCTACCTGCACGACAGTGGAGGACACAAAGTGAAGTCCTCACTGAAGGGGGCGCTATACATCCCATCTTTTCCACAAGACATATTCTCAGTCAAGTCTGCCACGGCCAACGGAGCAAGAGTGAACTTTCAACAGGGACAAGACCAACTCATCCACAAAGATGGTACCAGGTTTAATATAACAGTGTGTGACAGATTGTATTATCTAGACACTGATGATATGTGTAATGGATGTAATGATATACAAACTTAGCATAAGATATTAGGACACTGTAATCACAGGGACATACTAAAGTTAGAGAAAATTGTTGAAGGAATGAAGATAAAAGATAAAAACAGTAAACATACCCCAAGCTGTAAGATTTGCATACAAGGAAAGTTTACCCAGCGCAGAAATCGAAAACCAGATGCAAGGGCAAAGGCCGCATTGGAGTTAATACACACTGATCTAGCCAGCCCAATAGAGCCTGAAACAAAAGAAGGATATAAATATGCCCTAGCATTCACAGATGACTACTCAGGTGCTATGTTTGTGTATTTCCTAAAAATGAAGAATGGCACTACAAAAGCTACAGAAAAATTCATTGCAGATACCACCCCCTATGGGAAGATCAAATGCATTAGATCTGATAATGGCACTGAATTTACAGCAGAAAGCTTTGAGTCACTACTTAGCAAAAACGCTATAAAGCATGAAAAATCAGCACCATATTCACCACATCAAAACGGAACAGCTGAGAGGAGCTAGAGGACATTGTTTGAGATGGCAAGGTGCGTGCTCATTGAAAGCAGACTACCAAAGGAGTTATGGGCCTATGCTGTAATGACTGCTGCGGTGATCCGCAATAGGTGTTACAGCAGACGCACGGGTCAGATACCTTATTTTATGTTAACAGGTAGAAAACCAAACCTTGCGAGAAAGAGAGCATTTGGTTCTGCATGTTACACATACAAACAGGATAAGAAAAAGGTTGACTCATAACGTGACAAAGGAGTATTTGTAGGTTATGACCGAAATAGTCCTGCATACCTAATATATTACCCTGAAACAGAAAAAGTCCTAAGACACAGGTTGGTGAAGTTTATCACTGAAAATACAGCCAAAAACGAGACACAAACAGAGCCAGGTGTGCCTGATGAAAGCTTAGATGAACAGTGGTTCAGGCTCTTTATGCCAGAGAGCAGAGGTACAATGGAAGTTCAAATAATGCAGGAAGAAAACAACCAGACTGTTCATTCTCCTAACGAAGAAGTTCAAGGTGCAGAGCCTAAACACAATGAGGGAGCTCAAGTGATGCAAAACGAGGACAGTCAGGCTATTCGGACATCAAATAGGGAGAGAAAACCCCCGCAATACCTGACAGATTATGAATGCAAAGTTGAATGTGAAGATGACTCATCGTTTGACATTGACTACTGTTACAGGGCAACTTGTGGCATCCCACAAACTTTTAGAGAAGCTGTGAAATCAACAGTCAGAAAAATGGATGGAGGCAATGAAAGAGGAGTTTAACTCGCTCAAGGAAAACGACACCTTCACCTTATGCCCACTTCCAGAAAATAAACATACAGTGGGGAGTAGGTGGGAATATGCATTAAAAGAGAATGCAGATGGATCAGAGATACATAAAGCCAGATATGTAGCAAAAGGCTACAGCCAGGTTGAAGGGATAGATTGCAAAGAGACCTTTTTTCCAACAGCAGACATGACGTCGGTGCGCAGCTTAATGCAGATGGCGGCACAATATGACTTGGAGCTACATCAAATGGATGTTAAAACAGCATACTTGCATGCTCCCATTGACTGTGAGATACAGTGGGGTAAAAAAGTATTTAGTCAGCCACCAATTGTGCAAGTTCTCCCACTTAAAAGATGAGAGAGGTCTCTAATTTTCATCATAGGTATACCTCAACTATGAGAGACAAAATAAGAAAAAAAAAATCCAGAAAATCACATTGAAGGATTTTTAATGAATTAATTGGTAAATTCCTTGGTAAAATAAGTATTTGGTCAATAACAAAAGTTCATCTCAATACTTTGTTATATACCCTTTGTTGGCAATGACAGAGGTCAAACGTTTTCTGTAAGTTTTCACAAGGTTTTCACACACTGTTGCTGGTATTTTGGCCCATTCCTCCATGCAGGTCTCCTCTAGAGCAGTGATGTTTTGGGGCTGTCGCTGGGCAACACAGACTTTCAACTCCCTCCAAAGATTTTCTATGGGGTTGAGATCTGGAGACTGGCTAGGCCACTCCAGGACCTTGAAATGCTTCTTACGAAGCCACTCCTTCGTTACCCGGGCAGTGTGTTTGGGATCATTGTCATGCTGAAAGACCCAGCCACGTTTCATCTTCAATGCCCTTGCTGGTGGAAGGAGGTTTTCACTCAAAATCTCACGATACATGGCCCCATTCATTTTTTCCTTTACACCGATTAGTCGTCCTGGTCCCTTTGCAGAAAAACAGCCCCAAAGTATGATGTTTCCACCCCCATGCGTCACAGTAGGTATGGTGTTCTTTCTCCTCCAAACACGACAAGTTGAGTTTTTACCAAAAAGTTCTATTTTGGTTTCATCTGACCATATGACATTCTCCCAATCCTCTTCTGGATCATCCAAATGCTCTCTAGCAAACTTCAGACGCGCCTGGACATGTACTGGCTAAAGCAGGGGGTCACGTCTGGCACTGCAGGATTTGAGTCCCTGGCGGCGTAGTGTGTTTCTGATGTAGTCTTTGTTACTTTGGTCCCAGCTCTCTGCAGGTCATTCACTAGGTCCCCCCATGTGGTTCTGGGATTTTTGCTCACTGTTCTCGTGATCATTTTGACCCCATGGGGTGAGAGCTTGCGTGGAGCCCCAGATCAAGGGAGATTATCAGTGGTCTTGTATGTCTTCCATATTCTAATAATTGCTCCCACAGTTGATTTCTTCACACCAAGCTGCTTACCTATTGCAGATTCAGTCTTCCCAGCCTGGTGCAGGTCTACAATTTTGTTTCTGGTGTCCTTTGACAGCTCTTTGGTCGTGGCCATAGTGGAGTTTTGAGTCTTACTGTTTGAGGTTGTGGACAGGTATCTTTTATACTGATAACAAGTTCAAACAGGTGCCATTAATACAGCTAATGAGTGGAGGACAGAGGAGCCTCTTAATGAAGAAGTTACAGGTCTGTGAGAGCCAGAAATCTTGCTTGTTTGTAGGTGACCAAATACTTATTTTACTGAGGAATTTACCAATTAGTTCATTAAAAATCCTTCAATGTGATTTTCTGGATTTTTTTTCTCATTTTGTCTCTCATAGTTGAGGTATACCTATGATGAAAATTGGAGACCTCTCTCATCTTTTAAGTGGGAGAACTTGCACAATTGGTGGCTGACTAAATACTTTTTTGCCCCACTGTACGTATATATCGAGCAACTAGAAGGTTTTCAGATAAACTCAAAAACAGGTGAAAAGTTGGTATACAAATGAAACAAGTCCCTATATGACCTAAAACAAGCAGGCAGAAACTGGAATAAACTCCTACATGATCATCTCACTGAAAATGGATTTAAACAGAATCCTGCAAACCATTGTGTATACAGTAGGCAAACTGAGAGAAAAAGTAATACTAGTGATATGGGTTGATGATCTTATAATAGCAGCTGACAATAAAGACTCACTAAACAATGTGAAAGAAATGCTAAAGATAAGGTTCAACATGAAGGATATGGGAAAGCTTAGATATTTTTTTAGGCATTGACTTCACACAAGAGAAAGGACAGGTCAGGATGGATCAAAAGAAATACATTGACAAGATACTTGACAGGTTTGGCATGACTGATTGTAAACCTAGGCAAACACCATCTGAGCAGAAGCTTAATTTCAAAGACGATGATGAACCTGTAGATCCACGATATTATAGTGAGATAGTGGGGAGCCTAATATATGTGATGACATGTACAAGGCCTAATTTAAGCTGGATTGTGAGTAAATTGTCACAGTATTTGTCAGAACCAAAGGGACAACAACTAACTGCAGCTAAGCATGTATTGAGGTATCTGAAAGGGACCAGGGATTATGAGCTATGTTACAAGAAAAACTAAGGGAAACTTGGACTCATAGCATATTGTGATGCTGATTGGGCTTCAGATCACAATGACAGATGGCGCACGACTGGCTATTGCTTCAGCTTGAACAAAGAAGGACCTGTTGTTTCATGGAAATCAAAGAAACAACAAACAGTAGCTCTGTCGACCTGTGAAGCTGAGTACATGGCTCTCACGGAAGCCACACAAGAAGACCTGTACCACGTGCAGCTATTGAATGACATGGACAAAAGTTGTTGGTATGGACCTGTGAAGATTCACGAGAACAATCAAGGAGCTATTGCTTTGTCAAAGAATCCAGTGAACCAAAAAATATACAAACACATGGACATTAAGTACCACTTCATCAGATCGGTGTTGAATGATGGCAAAATAAATGTTGTGTACTGTCCCACAGGTGAAATGGTAGCAGATGTGTTCACTAAACCTGCTACAAAGGTTAATTGTAAAAATTTCCACAGTTATTTGTTTGGTGCTAAACTGTGAACATGTTATATCAGCTTAGAGCAAGTGGGGGTGTTGGATTATATGTTAAATGGAGGGTATGCTCTTGGCTGATACTACTCTTTGTTACGTGATGACGTGCTTGGAGCACGCATTGCATTCTGGGAGAAAGAAGGAGGAGAGAAAGAAGGAGAAAATAAAATGAGCGCGTGTGTTCGAGAGAGTTCTGGCTACTGTGCATTTTTCCTCCATTAGTTAACGACACTCTACGGTTATCCGATCCTTTATAGTGTCGACCTCAGCATCCTTTCTCCTATCTCCTCCACTGGGTCGAGGCGTCGCCCCAGAACAAATCTAGCTTTTTTGATCAGCCTGTTCAGTCTCTTCCTGTCAGCTGCTGTGATGCCGCTGCCCCAGCAGACCACTCAAAATGTGATGGCTGATGCCACCACCAAATTGTAGAAGGTCTTCAGTAGTGCCCCTAGTACAGCCTGTGATGCCCCTTCTTGTAGAGCGCGTTGGTGTTGTGAGACCAGTCCAATTTATTGTTCAGGTGAACACCCAGGTGTTCACCTGTCACCATCTCAATGTCTGTTCCCTGGATGTTTACCGGTGCTGTGGGGGGTTGTCCTCGCCTGCGGAAATCCACCACTAGTCCTTTGGTTTTCCTCGCATTGATCTGGAGGCAATTCCGCAGGCACCAGTCCATGACATCCTGAATCCGCATCATCCCCAACCGAGATGAGGCCGACGAGTCGACGAGCGCAGAGATTTGGAAATTATTGGCAGCACCTTCATTTGAAAACACCCTATGGTCCTCAACGGCTCGGTACCGTGCGGAGAGGAAAACATAAATAATTTATTCTGTTGCTCTGTATTGTCTATCAGAGTCTGCTTTTCTGAACAAATATTACAAACAATATTCTCTCTCTTTTTGTGCCTAACTCCTACCTGTCTATCTGTCTGCACGTCTTGACACCTACCTGTCTAATCAGACACTCATCTTTCATTTACGGGGGTGGGGGTGGGTGGGGGGTGTCCATGTCAATACCTGAGATTCACAGTTTTAAAGCTCATTGACAAGATATAGTAATGATTTTACCTCTAAAGATGTATAAAATGATCAAACACTGGCTGTAGTGTTAGATTTGCTCGTTTGTGGTTTTACGGTATCTCTCCTCACGTGCGCTCCCGCAACAGGGTGCTTTTGGGGCAGGCGGACATTTTTCAACACAAACCCAGCACTTCGTACACCCAGTCAGGATGGCAACATGGTGAGACGTCCACCGACAAGCTGGGAGAGATGGAGGAAGGGACGGTGTTGGAAACCTCATGGGTGAGTTGTTTTTTGTTTTTTTTTAATCACACACTCTGTTTTGTGTGTTCCATTTATACTCACTGTAAATACGGAAGTGAACACAGTGCAGCAACACATTTGATTGGTTAGACTAAGCGTTTGCGCGCCACTCAAATTTGTTTGGTGAAATTGGTGGAAATTGATGAGGATTGGCCAAAATTGTGGGAATGTTGCGGTCATTGAACAAAGTTGAAAGGTCGCGCAATAGTCGCGCTGATTAGCTGATTACGTGTGAAATGACGCAATCTCAACATTGCGAAATCCCGGAGGGACTGAGTTACCACCTAAAGAACTCACATTCAGCCGTGCTACAAGGAGCGACTAGTTTGGCTTCATCACAACCAACAGTTACCACAGTTTTGGGGAGGCAGGTACGTGATGAGAGGAAGATGGAGAGCATTACTTAGAGGATTTGCAACATGATTGAAAAAGACATGATGCCAGTAAGTAATGTTGAAAGAGAGGGCTTTCGAGAGCTGATAAACTTGATGGAACCAGGGTACAGTATTCTGTCTAGAGGAATGATAACTACCTGCTTGGAAGCACGCTACAAGAAGAAAAAAGCTGACCTGAAAACACAGCTAGCCACTGAAAATGTGGCGCTGACAACGGATTGTTGGACTGCGCTAACTACAAAAAGCTACATTACAGTCACTTGCCACTACAATGATAATAACGGGCATGTAAAATCAGCAGTTCTTCTCACAGAGAGCATGTCTGATTTTATGTAGTTTTTAATATTATGTGGACTAAGTCTAAATATTTTTTAATTCAGAATTTATGTTACTGAAGTTTAATATCAGCCAGTGCACACACTTTTATGTTATAGTAGACTTAATATTTATTTCCTGAGGGTTTTTTGTTGTTAATGTTTAACATGCAACAGATTAGATTACATAAGTAAATCAAATCCTCCAGGAATATGACTTGCATTTTTTTTATTCAGTATATCAAACAATAATTGGCTTTTTATGTTATAGACCAGGGGTCTGCAATCTTTGCCAGCCGAAGAGCCGTTTTGCCCGTCTCCGACTAAAACAGACGTGGCTGAGAGCCGCAACGGCAATTTGACCTTTAAAATAAAGATTATGCTGCTTATAAAGTTTTTTATATACTATTCATAGCTCTGAATATTATGTGGCATTAATGAATTCCTACTACAGCAGTGGGAAAAAACTGCTTATAGCTTCATTTATATAGCTTCATTCATGAAATAAATGTTAGATATATATTATAAATTGTTTTGTGCTGAAAAATAAATTTCTGAATATCTGACCATAATTTTTGCATAGTTTTAATTATCAGCACATTCATAAATTGTTTAAATCTGAAAAATATCACCCATCTCCTTCTTTCAACAGTGATCACACAGCTTTAGTTCCTGATATTTTCATAAATTAGAGATGAAAGTTTTATTTAGAAGAAGCTACTTTTCATCCTGTTTCCTCATAATGCTCCTCGTTCAAATGTATTAATATAATATAAATCTGTATCCTTCACTTGTTCTCCAGACTCTCAATTTGACAACTAGTGGATTGGTTGTGGGCGGCGCGGTGGAGAAGTGGTTAGCACTGCGGCATAGTCCCCCAGCGGGGTCCAAGGTGGGATGGGGGGCAAGGGGGGCAAAGCCCCCCGAAGCTCCTGGGTTTTTATGATTTTTAAGTACCAGAACTGTGCTTAAATGACATAAAACAAACAGCTGAATGCCACTTATTAATGTATAATATTGACTTATGTTCCAAGAAGATAGCATTCCTAAGATATTCCAACAAGCATTATCCATCACATGCTTTAAAACTTGATCAAATCAAAATCAGTTAATTTTATCTGTTCCATAATAGAAATAAAATTCCAACATACCATTACTTTTTATAATTTCAGCATTCATTTCAGATCACCAGTTTCAATCTCTATTGAGTCTTGAGCAGTTCATTTTGCACAATCACTGATGTAGCTAAGTCTTAGAAATATTCAAAAGTTATGAGTCAATGTCCACTGTGCACTGTTAATTTCAAACTGTTTGGAATCATAAAAGGGGATGGTTAACTTTTATTACCGTTTCATCCCTTGCGCCAACCCAGCTCATACAGCCGTTGTAGAGTTAATGACTCTCCACCTGGCCATATCGATTACCGGTGGCCATACGCCACTTCCAGTCCTGCCTGAAAGGGCACAGCTTCACTGCGTTCGTGGACCACAAGCCGCTAACGTACTTAACCCCTTGCACTCCGGGCAATTTTCCTAAAAATGCCAAAAAATAACGTGCCCAAAGCAAATCGAAAGCTGTTCTTCAACCCTTTGCAGCATCTTCATGGGGTTGGTCTCATTTAAAAGAAAACACTTTGAATTTTTTGGCAAAAAAACCCATAATCTCTCTACGTGCTCCGGCCACTGAGTTACAGTCATCTAAACATACTGAACTTGAAGAAAATAAATTTGGACACGGTGTTTTTTTGGATACAAATGCTTGCAAATAACACACAGCTGTCCGATCCGGCTGGAAAATGCAACAGAAATGTAGAACCAAGTGTTATCAAGCTGAGATCCAAATTTGGTAACAATACCACAAAAAATGAATATTTTACACAGCTTTGTTCCCAGGCGTTTTGGAACTGTGCCAAATTGTGCCAAATGGCACAGTTTGGAAAAACATCTGTAACTTTTGAATAATTCAATGTAGAATCTTCATTTTAGGCTCTAATGAAAGGTCACACTCAGGGCTGTGTCTGTGTGTGTGTGTGTGTGGGGGGGGGGGTCGTCCCCCCCCCCCGCTACCAAGGACGGAGTTCGGCCCTCGCTACATGACGGATTACACTCGTTGCATGTTTCCACAGCAACGCTGTCACAGCGGCTTCCCCCCCCTCGCTACTGTGTGTGTGTGTGGGGGGGTTGTCCCCCCCCCCCGCTACAGAGGACGGCCATCGCTACATGAAGGAATAGACTCATATGTCTATGTGACGACCGCTGTGCAGTCACCGCGGCTTCCCCCCGTGGACCGGGGGCGTTCGGACCGTGAACGCACCCCACCCTGCTCCTCTTCTGCAGCGGGGGGGGGGGGGGGGCCTTCATGGTCCAAACACGGCAAATGAACCATTTATCGCGGCGCACGAAGTACGAAGTGCGTGCGCCATACAGTTGTAATTTACCGATCGGTCAAAAGTCATTTTTGGATTACAGTTTTCAGGGAGAAATAATAATTTAGCTTATAACACCTTACCTCTTCACAGCAGCAGAGTCCTGGCGAACTTCTCTTCCCCATTGTCAGACGAACGCGACGCTGCTCCGCTCGTGGATCCCGATCAAAACATAATTCCAATATTGCGGTTTTGGTGAATGATTTACGACCTTTGTCATCGGCCTCCGTCGGTCTATGATGACGGAAGAGAAACCTAAACGTCTATTCTGCTGGAATGAGTGCAGGTCCCACTTGTGGGTGGTCTCCATGCTGCGGGGTCTGTAGCAGATTCGTCCAGCGTCCTTTGTTTTCATCTGCTGTAGCAGTAAGTCTCTCTTCACCCAGCCTGGAGTGCGCCCTCCTGCGAATTAACAGAAAATCACATCCCTGAGAACACGCCGCCATGAATCTTTGAAAAAGCATACAACGAGCCATTTGATTGGTCCAATCATTTGCAACTATCCAATCGCAGGGCTGTTTACAGTACAGCAGTAGCTTGAACACAACACATCCGGGTTATCGCGGGAGACGACTTCCAACTTTGTGTTGCTTTTCGCTGACGGTGATTAAACTTTAACACGTTTTTTTTTTAAGATTTTACAAGATCACCATAATCTTCAAATTTAGAATTACATTTTAAAAACTAATGAACTAAAATAAAATACATTTTAATTAAATACTCATTATTTATTTTCCAAAGCCACAGGGAGCCGCAGCAGAGGGATGAAAGAGCCGCATGCGGCTCCGGAGCCGCGGGTTGCCGACCCCTGTTATAGACCATAATGTACCAAGGGAAATTCAAATTCTCAGGAAAAATGCCACTTATCAATTAATCATTAGTTGATCGATAAGGTGAATCAATTAACAATGAATTCATTAATTGATAACTTGTATCCCTAGTGTGAACCTCGCTAATAGACTACCTTTAGCACCCCTTCCATCTACATGACAGACAGCTAGGTGGGCCAATAATAGAGCAGTGGGTGGGTCTCAAAGACAGCAATGGGTTGGCTTTGTCAAATCATTTAGCTGGAAGAGATCAAAACATTTCTGGCACTTCTGGGAGAGAAAAATGAGATAAAGGCCATGGTGTGTTTTGAAGGCCGTGAATTGACTGTTTTTCAATGAGTACAACTCTTTAGTCGATCTTTTCAAAATCCTTTATTAGTCATCCAATGACAACAGCGTCTGAAACACATAAACAACATAACAAAATTACATATAAAGCAAAATAACACAATTACCATACGACCCATAATTCTATATTGCCCCCCCCCCCAGTCTTTAGAGGTTAAAGACGAAACATTAAAAAAAGGAGAAGAAGTATGGGATATGTAATCATATATACTTGAGTCCATAAAAGTTCAGGAATTAAAAGTCATTTCGAAACCAAGCCAGTGGTCTTGATTGTTGTGTCGAATGCCGTGTGGCAGAAGGGTGTGAATGATGAACAAGTACAGTGCTTTTGGAAAAGCCAAAACCCGATACCGTCTTTGCTCCAATCCGTTACAAGGCAGGTTAGTTTATTCTTGTCAAAGATTTCCACTCCTTTGTGGATTTCACTGATAATGATGGATTTCGATTCCTCAAATAGGTGGTTAAGCTGGTCCGTCCACTGGAAGGGCCGGTTTTGAGGAGCATGCGGAAGGGTTTCATGCCCTCAGTCGATTCAAAGGCATATGATACTTGGTTGATGAGGCCAAACCAACTGAAAACATCTGTAATATTGTGAGGGGTGGAGAAGTTTTGGATCGCCTCAAAATATTGGGAGCAGGGGCACACAGTGGTTGGTGTGATCTTGAAGCCGGTGAATTCTATTGTTGTCTTGGAGAATGAGAATTTGGCGGGGTTGAGAGTGATGCCGTTTTTGCCACACATGTCAAGCCATTCAACTACCTGAAAGAATGCTTCCTCAGTGGTAGATAGATAGATTAGTTTATTTGACAGGGACAGTGCAATAAACATAGACAATTAATCAGTGACAATCAATCTGATGTGTTGCACATGGAGTGTATAGCTATTAGCTAATTTGCAACTCTTGTCCCTGGATGGGCTTTAGAAAAGAGAATCAAGTAAAAAAAGAAAAAGAAAATACACAATAACCACACACATCAATGCAAAAAGATTATAAATACACAATTATAAATATTATAAATATTATAAATACTATAAATACACAAATATAACAACCTGATTCACATTTGCCTATTTCAGGCCTCCCTCCCTTCGTCACTCATTATAAACAAACACATTCATTCCTTCCTTTAATTCACTCTCACTTTGCAGACAATCAATTCATACATGAGTACATTCTTGTTTATTTTTCAGCCAGTTTTTAACCTTTTTAGTGAATGTTTTAAAGTCCGTTATTATTTTAATTACATTTGGCATTGTGTTCCAGATGTGACTGCCCTTTATAGAGAAAGCTGTTTGTCCAAATGTGGTTCTGCGGTGGAATATTTTACAGTTATTGTTAACAGAACTCCTGGTGGCTCTGCTGCTGTCCTGTCTTTGGACGAAACCAGCAAGTGGCTCGGGTGCTGATTTATGGAAACATTTGAACGTTAATTTCAGAAAACAGAGGTCAATGAAACTCTCAAAACTCAATAGGTTGTATTTTTTTAAAACATTACAGTGATGCCACCTAATGGGCTTTTGGTCCAAGATTTTTAGGGTTTGATTATATAATGAACCTACAGTATATGTCTTATTGTGGAAGGGGCTGCTTGAGCCCAGACTGTCAAACAGTATGATATATGAGAAAAAAACATAGAATGCATATACAGTACAGCTGCTTCGTAAGGTATATAATATCTAATTAATTTAAAGCAGTTCAGATTTTTTTTTACTGTTTTTGAAATTTTCTTTATATGAAGATTAAATTTGAGTTGAGGATCTAGTACAATGCCAAGGTATTTGAATTCTGTAGCTAAACTGATGTCATGATCATGTATATTAACTTTAAAACGTTGCAGGTTACATTTTTTGATTGAAAAGCACATTGAGACTGTTTTCTGAAGGTTCAGCAATAGATGGTTCTGGAGGAGCCACTCTTGGACATCAACCATACTTGTAGACAGTACATCTGCAGCCTGTGCTGGAGTCTTGGCAGCTGTGTAAATAACTGCATCATCTGCATAAAGTTGGCATGTTGCAGCTGAGCAGTGTAACGGCAAGTCATTAATAAAAATGCTGAAAAGTAAAGGACCAAGAATGGACCCTTGTGGGATACCCATGCGGTTGTTTAAAAATGAGGATTTATCCTGGTGAACTTTTACACACTGTTCTCTATTCTGGAGATAAGATGCAAACCATTCTAATGTATCTGGGGAGAAGTTAAAAGATACCATTTTGGATAAAAGCAAACTGTGGTTTACAGTATCGAAAGCCTTTTTGAGATCTAGAAAAACAGCTCCTACCACATTACCCCTGTCCAAGGACTGTTTGACGTTTTCAATAAGGCAACAATTTGCTGTTTCTGTTGAGTATCCTGGTCTAAAACCAAATTGATGTGGATGAAGAAGTTGACTGTCTTGTAAGTAGTCTATCAGCTGTGTAGCTACAACTTTTTCAAGAACCTTAGACAGGACTGGTAAAATAGAGATTGGGTGGTAATTGCATATATCGTCTTTACTGCCTGATTTATGAACTGGTATGACGACAGCTTTTTTCCAGCCAGATGGAAATGTACTAGACCTAATGGAGAGATTAATGAGATGAGTTAGTGGTTTGATTAATATTTTGCTGTGCATTTTGAGAAAGGAGGTGCTCATATTGTAGATATCATTAGTTTTTGAGTTTGACAGTGTTTTAACAATACCAGCAATTAACTCCTCATTTACCTCATCGATGTGAAAAGAATCTGTTGGAAGTATGGAATTTGTGTTGTTGAGCACATTTGGCAGCACAAAAATTTTTGTTAAGTCTTCCACAGAGCCCACAAAGTATGAATTAAATTCATTTGCCAAAGTAGCCTTGTCACTGACGGTCTTGCCATTGATTCTAAGTTCCTTTACCCCCTTCTGATCGTTTTTTTTATTAGTTAAGTTATTTAAATGCCTCCATAGGGAACTGTTGTTACCCTTTGCATGATCTATCAGTTTATTGTAATAAGATACTTTTGATTTTCGCAGCTCATGTACCACTTTATTTCTTAAACTTTTGTACACAAGGTGATCATTTTGTAGTTTAGAGGTTAATGATGTTTTCAATGCATAGTCTCGCCTCTTCATAAGTTTTCTTATTTCATTATTTAACCATGGTAGGCTAATCTTCTGTTGTCTACTTTTAATTTGCTTTGTAAATTTTTCTATAGACTTTGTGATTGTTGCAGTTATAAAATTACAACAATCATCTGCTTCATATATTGACATGAGCTGCTCCCAATTTTGATTCTCTAAGTAATGTTCAAACTCCTCATTTTTTGATTTGGGAATAATAAAATTTGATTTGTCAATATCGACTCCCCCAAAATACTGTAGTCGCTTTTTAGTATGTTTTCTGACAGCAAGAACCATGTTATGATCTGAGAGACCAGTTACAAGATTATAGGTTCTGGTTATTCGTTCTGGTTTATTAGTAAATACCATGTCAATAAGTGTTCTGGATTGTTTGGTTATCCTGGTGGGTCCTTTGATCATTTGTTGATAGTTAAATTTAGTCATGAGGCTTTTCAGTTTCTGTTTGTCCTTTTTATCAGACCAGTTAATATTAAAGTCACCATGAATTATTGTTTCTCTGTTCTTCTCAAGTTGTTTAACCAGATCACTTAATTCATTATAAAAGGAAGAATTGTGTGACGGTGGGTTGTACACTACTGCAATGTTGAAATTCATTACCGGAGAGAGACATACATTAACAGCTAAACATTCGAGTGAAGTATTCAAATCAACCAGTTGACATTTAGATTTCTCTTTGATGTAAATTAAAACACCTCCTCCCCTTCCTACCTGCCTGTCTTTTCTAAAACACTGATAGCCCACAATATCGATCATATTAGTGTCTATGTTCCTGTGTAGCCAGCTTTCTGAGAGACAAAGGTAGTCCAGATTTGAGTCCAACAGCAACACCGAAATCTCATCTCTTTTGGGGATTATGCTCCGTATGTTTAAATGTCCGCCGAGGATCCCCTTTGGTTTAGCCTTGGTGTCCCAAAGAACTCGTGCATGATTAACAGTTTGGAAAAATAAATGTTGTTTTTGCTTTTGTACAGCTCGGTTTTGTGCTAACCCAGTGGTCTGCTGTTTAATAGTGGCAGGTCCAGGGTTAAGGTGAATATCTCCTGCCAGAAGTAGCAGAAATAACAGTACTTTAACTGCATACCCTCTGCCATATTGTGATTTTTGCTTAACAGCCATGTTTGCCTTATTTTGAAAGCTTTTTCTGAGGGCTTTTAAAGACCACATAGAGTACAGGGTGAGATGTCCATGTCCAAATCCATATAAATAACACTTTTTAACTTCACCTTTAGTTGAGTTTGCCGGAAAATCCTTCTTGTTGCAGGTCCAGACACACAAAGACAAAACGAAGAGGAAGTAGATAAGCAGAGAAGGCTTAGAAGTGATGCCCATCAGCCCACTTTTTAATCCGGTGGCAGCCATCTTCAGTCTTTCTTGGAAAGAAAAGGAAAAAGAAAAATCTGTGTATAGTAAAATAAATTCTGCTTATGTCGCCAGTATCCGATCCGATCGTCCTCGAATCCAGCTGGGCCTCAGTTAGCCAACTAGCCCCTTCCGCTGCTGGTCCCGTTGCTCATTGCCGCTGAAACCGAGCTCCTGTCCCGCTCCTCCAACCGAGTCTCGTCGCTCACCGCCGCTGCCACCTAGCTCCGCTGGGGTCACGGTAAGTCCTCCGTTGAGCACCGCCACCTACCGCCGTCTGCCTGGGTGAAATCTCTGCTGAGCCCCGTCAACAAATAGCCGCCTGCCTGGTAGTATCTCCGCTGGGCCTCACAACTGGGCTCCGATTCAGGCTGGTGTTAGGTAGAATGACTGGCGCCAGCATTAAGCTAACTAGTGTTAGCTTAGCAATCGCTTCAGGTAGGGCGCATCAGTGAATCACAAAGAAATCGCTGGAAACGCTGGTCAGTTTACTCACAGTGGCCGGAGAAAGGCGATCAAAGGGGTAATCCAACGGAGGTAGAAATTCAGCCCGTGCGTGTCCGTCACGAGCGCTGATCGCTGTAGGTTAGTTATTTAGAGACTGGCGCCAGCATTAAGCTAACTAGTGTTAGCTTAGCAATCGCTTCAGGTAGCATTAAGCTAACTAGCGTTAGCTTAGCAATCGCTTCAGGTAAGGCGCATCAGTGAACCACAAAGAAACGCTGGTCGCCGGAGAAAGGCGATTAAAGGGGCAATCCAGCGGAGGTGGTAATTCAGCCCGTGCGTGTCCGTCACGAGCGCCGATCGCTGTAGGTTAGTTATTTTTAATGGCAAAATCAGTGACTTTGTCTCAGCACTGAAAAAGTGTGACCATCCCGGTCGCCATCTTGGATCCGCTGTTGTGTTATGTATCAGACCACATCAGGGTATCGTCCACACACTTGGTCTTCTGTGGGATGTCAGAGACGATTTCATTAAATCAGCAGCTGTAGCCATCCCCTGAAGCAATATAGCCTTGGAGGGGGCAACACTGTAACGATAGCAGCCCCAAGGCGTGATAAACGTAGTGAGGTGGTGATCGTCTTCATGTAGGGCAATGCTGTGGTACCCATTCCATGCGTCAAAGACTGTTTTAAGGGTGTGTGGTGGGATTGCACGCGCTTGATGGAAGGGTGACTGTGTGTGATGGGTCTCTTGGACGGCGTGGTGATTTAAGGGTTGGAAGTCGACTGTCCACCTGGGTTTGCCAGATTTCTTGGGGCAGATCACCATCTTGTGGCACCATGTGACTGGGGTGCCTACTGGAACTGGTTTGATGACCCCAAGTCATACATTTTGGTCAAGACCTGCCTTCACCTCATCTTGCCAGTGCACTGGAACAGGAATGGGAGTATGGGAGGCAACAGGTTGAGCATTAGGGTCCACCATGAGTTGTAGTGGAGGACTGGCCATCATTGGTAATGGTTGGTGCTCACATACGTTGAACGTGCTTGACTTGTAATGCTGAAGCAGCCAGGTCTCAAGTTTCTCGCGGTTTTCCTCTGTGGCCGGGAATGGAAGGGATGTGGGTCGAGTGGGTGGTCGCTGGCATCTAGGGCATTCGCAAGTGTATATGGTACAGGATGCGATGCCGGGATTATAGGCCCTGCTAGCCTCACCAATGGTGGGGATGCTGCTGGAGATCATACCAAGAGCGACACATGCTTGCTTTGACAGGAACAACCTATTGGATGAGTCGGTGAAATACACTATCTGGCGGGTTTCTAGAGTCTTCTCAGGGGGAGATGTACCAGAAATGCATAAGACCAGGGCACCTACTATGTCAATACTGTTATTGTTCACAACGGTCATTTTCATGTTGACTGGGATGAGGTGTCTTTTCCCCAACCCCATTTTGGACAAGAGCTTTGTACCAGCTTGGCAAGACTGGCAGCCAGTGTCAGCCATGGTAGGGTAGGAAACTGATGGGTGGAGCCGTGGAGTGGAGTAGAGAGGCCCAAGGTGTGGGCGTCAGCTGATTTTGTCGTGACAGAGATGTTGATGAAGGGCTGAGGATCGGATGCTTGCTGTTCCCATGCGTTGCAAAACCCGTTGTATATTTGGTGCTCTAGTGTGATGGTATGGACGTCTGAGAATGAGGCAGTAGAGGCCGAGCACAGGGTGTTGAAGATAGCGGTGGCATCATCCTGCGGCACTTGAGCACTGGTTGCTGTTAATGCCTGCTTTCGTAGTGTCTGCCGGCATACACTTTCATGATGGTGGAGCAGTCCACATTTGGCACATGTGTGATTATTGCAGTGCATTTCTTCATTCGTTCCTGTTTATTGTGCCTGGTTTGCCACAGTAGTCACACAGCTGCTGGCTCACTATCACGAGTCTGTGCTTTATATTTTTCATGGCACTCGTAGGAGCTAGTTGCTGCTGTGGTCGCAGTGATGCCACTCTCTGAGAGGCGACTTGCAGAGAGCACTTGCCATTCTCTTTAGCATCTACAAATTGTATCATGTTCTCCAAACTCATGTCCTGGATAGATTGTCCGAGAATGTCCAGGCGGATTTCTTCATCCTCAAGGCCACGAATTAGTGTGTCCCTAATCATGATGTCACTGAAGTCGGCAACTGAGGTACAGGTGCAGGTCTTTTTGAAGTTGCCAACTCCGGATTGTCCACGGAGGCGTGCGACAAAGGTCCTCACTGGCTCATCACGGTCCTGACGCATAGCTGCTTTGTATTTAGACCAACGTAGCTCAAAGTAGGACCAGTCCTCACTAGTTCCTGCAGCCGTGACCATTGGCCGTTTGATCTTCTCCACTTTGGTGATGCATGGGGCGGGAGTAGGTGCTGGTGTAAGGTTGGCTAGATGAGCAGTGGAGACATGGAGGTTGATCAAACTAAGAAGTATCTCTGGGGTTGTTGAGCTTGGCCATGACATCTGGCAATCAGGAGCTGAGCAGGTGATGGTGTCTGACATCTTGACACTGTTGTCATCAATGAGTACAACGCTTTAGTCGATCTTTTCAAAATTATTTATTAGTCAACCAATGACAACAGTGTCTGAAACACACAAGCAACATAACGAAATTGCATATAAAGCAAAATAACACAATTACCATACAACCCATAATTCTGTAGATTTGATATTTTTTTGGATAATTACGTGACCAATAGACACATTCCAGACAGTTAAAAGCTACAAACACACCATTTTTCAGTCAGTGACCCTTTTAAAACATTCAGACAGCAAAGGTTCACACTGTTGCTTCACAGATAGAAGGAGCCTGGTTTGAATCCTTTGGTCAACAAGGGCCTTTCTAAGTTGAGTACACACATGAACTAAGTTACATAGACACACACTGGGGCTGTGCGATATGACCAAAATTTCATATCATGATATAAGTAAACTTTTTTTGATAACAATATATATCACGATATACATTTTTCTGTAAATTCTGTAGCTGAGATATAATAATCACATAAAAAGGCCCATCTCTTTTTTTCCCATTTTAAATTGAATCGGTGAATTCAAAAAGGGCCCAAGTCCACACTTTTTCAAAGGGGACTTGGGCCCTTTTTGAATTCACCGATTCAATTACATACTGAAAAAAATCACTTGTACAGATTCATCTGTCATTAATTTTATGCACCTTTTTCCCCTCTTAATTTTGCAGTGTTGTTATAAAATTGTTTTTTAATGTGTATTTGAGATGACTTCAACTTTATTCATTATTGCTACTTGTCTGATTAAAAATTATCAGAAATCAACTGTTACATTAAGAGCCAGTTTGCTCCTCAGATGCCTTCTAATTTATTATTTATTTAGTGTGTATACAGCCACTGTCACACACTTTTGCAGCTTTAGTAATATTTTTTCAGACAAAATTAAGAAACTCAGCAGTAATTTAAACCAAAGACACAATGGTCTCATACACTATAATGTTTCCTATTAGTGACAAGTTAGCATTGTCATTTAGATTTTGCTGTTATATAATTAGAGTGAGATGGTGTTAACACTACTTACCTCCAATTAAAACAAGGTTAGAGGACTATTCTTTCTGACGCAGCACGGTGGAAAACAGTCCCACATTCCCAACAAACAGAAGTAGTGTCTGTTTGACCAAAACATTTGCTTGAAGTTAGCTGCTGTGTTAACCACTGGAACCCACTATTGCACACACCTGGCGCATTGCAGGAGAGAGGCGGGGCGGTGACAAGTAGAAACATTGCATGTGTCTTTTAAATCCCGATCTAAACGATAGTTTTATATGAAACAGTAGACGTTTCTTATTGCGTCACCAATATGTATTGTCATATTGCACAGCCCTAACACCATTTATTTTTCACCTCAGTTGCTTTCAGGAACAGGTTTCATTGACCATGTTTACATGGTCACGAGTAAACCGATTATAATCAGCTTTCTGGAGTTACCTGATTATTCAAACTGTCATGTAAAGAGAGTAATCCGATTATCTTTATCAGTTAGAGGCCATTATTGGTTTATGAGAAAACTGATTAACACATGTAGTTTATTTGCCCAATAAACTGTTTACTCATGCATGTAAATACTATAAGCCGTTTATTACCTTTATTGATTTACTCCAGTAATCAATTTACTCGTGACCATGTAAACAGGGTCAGTGTTTACTTTCAAGATGTTAGAAAACACTTACTGTTCTGCCACGATCTTGGACACAGGTAAACGGACTTGACAGACTGGACTGGACTTGACTGGAGGACATGTTGACCAATGAGGTGCAGCTCATGTGCCCCTTTGGCCTCCACTTCCCCTTTTTAAAAGAAAAGACAAAGTACAAATTTTGCTGTGGTTGCAACATGAACCGATTGAGAATGAATTAAAATTATGTGGCCTCTGGACCTCTCAAGGGGAGGCAGCACAGGGATAGGCGGGGACGTACAGGTAGGACCATTGACGTCTTATTAACACCAACCAAACTAATTATATTAGATCTCTACAATTAGAACGTCACTGAAGGCCCACCACTGAATTTGAGCAACTTGTTCTTCTGGTATGCATCCTAACAGTTAGGTTAACAGGATACTCCCAGCAGGGTAATTTAAAGAATGTCCAAAAACACATGTAACAATTATTTTTAAAAAAATAGAAAAGAAGTGATAAAGTCCTGCATACCGAGTTTAATTTACCTTAGCCCTGGCCAATTTTGAAAGATTTTTACCCCCCCCCCACCCCACCCCACCAGTTGAAGACCAAAGGGGTATTCAACCTCTTTGGGTGAAGACCAAAGTAGGATTAGCCACAGACACTGAGAGGCATGATGTTTGTGGCTGAGTTGGAAATGGTTATTAATGCTTTTATCTCTTCTCATTTACACTATTGTAATTCACTTTTTAATGTTCTGAACAAAACTTCCTTAAATTGGCTTCAGATGGTTCAAAATGCTGCTGCTAGGCTTTTAACTAAAGTTAAGAGATCTCACATCACCCCCATTTTATCTAATCTTCATCGGCTCCCTGTTAATTTTAGAGTTCAGTTTAAAATTGTGGTATTAACGTTTAGAACTTTGCATGGTCTCACATCTCCCTACATTGCAGACCTCATTCAGCCATACTCCTCCTCTTGGCCCCTCAGATCCTCTGATCAGCTTTTATTAGAGGTACCTAGGACTTATTTTAAAACATGTGGTGATCGAGCTTTTCAAGCTGTAGCGCCAAAGTTGTGGAACACTCTACTCCCTTCAGTCCATTTGACTGACTCTGAGGTTATTTTTAGGAAGCAAATTAAAACACGGTTATTCAGCCAGGCCTTTAGGTAGGAGGAAGGGGGGATTATTTGTTGGTTTATTTATTTTATTTATTTGTTGAAATCTATTCTTAACCTATGTTTTATTTTATCACTGTAAATTTTATTCTTTTAATTTGTGCTTCTTTGTCATTTAACCCCTTGTTTCTGTGTTTTATTTCATGTAAAGCACTTTGTGACTTTTGTCTGTGAAAGTGCTATACAAATAAAGTTATATTATTATTATTATTATTATTATTATTATTATTGTTATGTTGTGGGCCAGTCCATCAGTCCCTCTGTCCCACTTTTGTGAACTCAACTCCTCCTACAGTTTTGTTCCAATTGTTTTGAAACTTGGTACCAGGGTTTGATATACACTGATGATGTGGATATTGCAATTTGCCTCCAATCAGATGATTTTTGCAGGAGTTGTAGCCTCTGACTTATGATGTCGTATTTCATTTCAGTTAATAGACAGTAACTGTCTTATGAAATCAACTCCTCCTACAGTTTTGTTCTGAAAGTTCTGAAATGTGCTATGGGTTTGATGTACGTATACCAGTGATGTGCATACTGCAATTTGCCACTCTTTGGATAATTTTTGCATGAATTATAGACCTTGACTTCAAGATCAGAGGTCAGTTTTCCCCTAAATCTTGTAACTGCAATAACTACTTTTCACATCAGTACCATAGTTGTATCTAAGACAAATTCTGCATGGGTTACACCCTGACCTGTCTATGAGTTTGGGGTAAAAAGGTCAAAAATCAAGATTAACATTCCATTATAGAGTGAGTAAAGCTAGATTACCAAACTTTGTACACAGGTTCACCCTGTGGCTATGGTTTGGGGTGGCAAGGTCAAAAATCAACATCAAAATGCCATATAAACTATATCTCAGCAACAAAGAAAACTAGGATCCCTAAACTTGCTACACAAGTTCACTTTGGGAGCCTATGGGTTTGGGGTCAAAAGGTCAAAGGTCAATGTTAACATTCCTGTTGCACTAGAGGTGAAGGTTAGCATTCCCTATGCCCCATTGCTGTAGAACAAGTCAAACTATGGTCACCAAACTTACTTCACAGGTTCACATTGGGATCCTGACCTACAACTATGGGTTGTATGCAGCTGTTTTTGTTGTATGTTCATGGATGACAGGCTTGTCATAATTTGGTTCTACCACATAATTATATGGAGAAGTTGAAAACTGCTCTCCTTCAGTGACATATTGGGATCATCAAAGAAAACGGAGGTAGGGGATATTGCACTCACCTCAGAGTGCTCTTGTTGATAGGATCACTCAGATGGTGGGAATTTTCCCTATGATTGTGGGAAGGATTGAATCGTCCAGATTATCCTGTGGTGTGTGGCTGTCTTTCTACGATACAACTCTCATTCGATTTTCAAAGAGACTGTTGATGCAATAAGCACAAAGCATGGGAACTTATTGAAAATGAAAATTTTCCACCCAACAAAGAACACTTAATAAAACATCTATCATAAATATCAATCTTTTATTGCAAGTGAATACAATGCGAATGAACAGCAATAAGCGGACTACAGAAGCATCAGTATGTTCACAGCGGCATCAAAAGTTGCAAAACATGATGTGGTGTTTGATCACAAGATGCCTTTGGGACTGTGAGATGCTGTGCACAGAGAGAAGAACTGAGAGCATTGATTTCATTGTAGTTCAGCAAGCACTGTGTGTAATTTGCCATGTGTGTCTTGGTGTGTGTACGTGCTTATGTATGCGTGTGAACTGTCTGGAACATAAAACTATAGAAGCCCATTCAGAGCTTTCTTGCTCTCTCCTTCCATCAGAAGATAGCAGGGACATTGAACTGCAGCTACAAAAGCAGATTTCCATTAGACGGCGTTTCTGAGAGAAAGCCATTGTGTTGAAAGGGGCTTAATGGAAGCTCAGCTTAGAGCTTTATTCACACTAACTCTACTCTAGGTTGGCAGAAAGCACATATGTGTACACGCAAAACGCAAATGCACAATCACTTTTCCCATTCACCAAACACTCCTCTCACTGCTACACTAAAAATAGCTTTCATATATTATAATGATTTATAAATTGCCAAAGAGAGTTTGTGACCAGATAGTTACTCTGGAGCAAGGCACTTAAAGGTTTTTGATGTCGATCTCTGCCTGAAGTTATATGTATCATAACATTTGCTTGCAATGATGATGATAATAAGAATAATCATTTTTTTCTCAAATTCTGCCTGGTAAGAAAGTTTTGTACTATATTTCTTTCAAACCAAGCAGAAATAGACAACAACAAACCGAAATCTAGCCACAAGCCTTGATTGTGGGATTCTAAGCAGCTGTAGACTTGAAGGTTTTGTGCTGTTTTCTAACAGCATTTAAAACCTAAGCTGTGCTCCATTTAGGTTTTAAAATGCACAGGAGAGGCATGCTGTACTTCAATAGAATAAAGGTGCTTTCACAGCTAAATTTGTTTAATTTGGTCCAAATCAGTTAACAAGTTTGTTACTTTGTATCATTTTCTCCTTGATTCAGTCCTCTTTCACACAGGCAAAAATTCAAGCAGACCAAACTGCGTCACGTTAAATCCCACAACACTTACGTCAGAACGTTCTCTTTTCTTATTGGTCAGATTTTTTTGCCACGAGAACAGGAAAGGTAAACAAGGAAGTAGGATGACTACTGTGCATTTATACATTTCTGGGGAGAAAATAATACAAATTGTAGCGTAGTCTACGGGGGGGTTTTCATCGCCATGATTATCATTTATTAAATTACGTGCATATACCACTTTCAGCAAATTGTACAGTTTGAAAATGAAACGTGTTAACCTTCATTAATCCTCCAGAACTGTGACTTGCTCAGCCACAGGTATTTTCGAAGATCCATCAGGTATGTACAGTGGCATAAAATGTTTGCCACTGGTCCTGTTTAAGTGCGGTCCCTTTCTCACCTGCAAGACCACACCAGAGTTTGCCATTTGATTCAAATCGAGACCACCTCTTTCAGGAGGTCTTGGTACGGCTGGTTTGGTGCACACCTGAGTGCGATTATCGTGTTCTCACCAGACAAAACAAACCACACTAACGGAGAAAACGAACTTGAGTTCAACTGAAACTAGAAAAGCACTCGGAGAGCGCAGACCTCCGCCAAGCGCCACAGTTCCCCCCATACAGTGTTTGCGTGTACGTTTTCAGATTCCTTGACCATGAAAACATATGACTAGCAATTGGATTGACAATGATAGGATTAGTGTTTCAGTAGTTATTCAGGAAAATGGCATTTTCCGTAATGGCGGCCACAGTTGCCCCCATACAGTGTTTGTGTGTACGTTTTCAGATTCCTTGACCATGAAAACATATGACGAGCAATTGGATTGACAATGATAGGATTAGTGGTTCAGTAGTTATTCACGAAAAGGGAATTTTCCGTAATGGCGGCCACAGTTCCCCCCATACAGTGTTTGTGTGTACGTTTTCAGATTCCTTGACCATGAAAACATATGACTAGCAATTGGATTGACAATGATAGGATTAGTGGTTCAGTAGTTATTCAGGGAAATGGCATTTTCCGTAATGGCGGCCACAGTTCCCCCCATACAGTGTTTGTGTGTACGCTTTCAGATTCCTTGACCATGAAAACGTATGACTAGCAATTGGATTGACAATGATAGGATTAGTGGTTCAGTAGTTATTCACGAAAATGGCATTTTCCGTTGGCGGAGGTAACAAACTAAAGCCTGTAGGTGTGAAAGCACCCTGGGAAGATTCACACCTGGGTCATCCAGCATACTGGGTGAACACCTTAACCCAGTAACCCACAGGAATTCTTTTGGGCCACGAGCTTACTTTCTCAAAACAAAATGTTTGATTAACAAGAAACAATGGCTAATAGACATTTGATGAAGTTGATTTTTGACGCATTAGGAACAGAATTGTGTGAAATTTTGTGTGATCCTTAAGAATTTTGTTGTGATCGTGAGTGTGTGAGTGTGATTGTGAAGTTTCATTAAGCCTGGATCATGACATCAGACGATAAATCAAAAAATACAGGCCAAAGAGAAACTGTCCAAATTCATTGGCCTATAAAATCTAAATGGATTGATATTATTTTTATAATTTTAACAACTTTTTATTGTCAATATGTGTAGATGATTCATGCTTAATTTCAAGTAATTTGGAAAAATGACCTCAGAGAAGTTACATTTTATTTCACTTGCACATTTTTGAAAATATGGTACAGAAAAATGTAATTTTTAGAGCAGAAGATCAATGGGGAAGAGTGCAGAAGATTTCAGAGATTAGAATGATAGAATAATTTTGATTCTAGGCCCAGCCATTATTGAGATATTTGCAAAAATGTAAATCAGATTATCATAGCGCCACCTATGGATGCAGTGCCTTGATTTTGGGTCTCTGAGTAGCGGGGGAAAAGTTCTGATTCCATATTTCTATGTCTTACGGTTTTTGCTACACATGCCCTTTAAGCAGAGGAAAAAAATGGGATAAAGAGGACGAGAAGAATCAGAACAAAAACAATAGGTTTTCCATAGTTGTGCTGCTTGGAACCCTAAAATAGGAGACATGCATGTACAGTCAGGGTGGGAATCCCGAGGGACCGTATAATCCAATTCAGATCGTGATACTTGGGTCAGGATCCAATACTATCATGATCTGTCACGATCCCATCACTATTTGGGATTCATTGCAATACCAGACCTCCCCCCTCCCATGTCAGCATCAAATTTTGTCCATAAAGTAGAACTGGCAATATCTGTTTCATATCAGTTTTAACTCTTTTCACCTCACCACGGCCACTTTTGTTTTGTTGGCTGCTGGCTCTCAGTCCTCCAGCTGCTGTGGTCATTTCTGCTGCCCGCGTTCGAGGCTTTTTTCCACTTAGACACAATTCAATTCTATCAGAGGTGCTAAAAACATGTAAAAATATGAAACCATCTAAATAGTGTATGTTTTTTAACTTTGGAATGAAACCATAAATAGGAATGATTATGTCATGTTCTGCTAGCAGCAGATGAGGGTTAAAGGTAGGACTCAGGGCGCAGGCAGGAGCAGGTGCAATAATGATTTAATTAATAAACACTAAACTCAATAACAAAGCAAAGCAGCCATGGGCTGAAAACTAAGCAGGGCAAAAACTCACATAAACTCTCAGGAACATGGTTCATAGCAGGGTAGAGACGACATAGAAACGACGTGGAATCATAGACACGATGACCTCTCACAGAATGGAGCACAGAGACACACATACTGTATATATAGGGGAACTCATAATTAGAAAACACAGGACAGCTGGGAGAGTAATCAGGGGTTGAACAGGAGCACACATGAGGAGGAGGAGCTATGGATACGGAAACATGAGGAGCTGAGGACACTAGGCAAACAAACATGCACACAAGACTAAAATGATGACAAGGAGGACAGACAGGGGATGACAAAACATGACTAAAGACAAAGGACAAAAATACTAAATGGTAAAAATAAACCAGGATCATAATGTTGATAAAATGACTTGATTTCTCTGTCTGTCTCTCTCTCTCTCTCTCTTACACTTCATCTGCTTGCTTTACACGCTACACTGCAGAGTTTAGATTACACCCCATAATTCATTTGTTGAAATCAGTTAGAATCAGCTCTGTATACAGCTGAGCTGACACGTAAGTTTAAAATATGTTACAGATACAATGAGGTAAAAACACTTCCCTCTTGCATGAGGGGAGTGGTCAGGCTATAAAAACCATAGGGCACCATTTTGGGGTGGCACACTCTCTCGAGGAATTGCCTAAGAGGTGTGTCCCAGCGCTGTTGTAATTCCATATCTCACTTTCAGTAAATCCAGTGAAATTGTACTTCATCTCTCAACCTGGTTATTTGGCCGTCGTATCAAAGAACTGGGGTTTAAGGTATTTTAGACCCAACAATTTGGTGTTTCCGCCCGGTTACAAGGCTAAATTTTAGTTTTAGTTTTGTAAACGGTGTGAGGATTTTTTCTCTACAGACTGGCGGCCACAACATGATAAGAGGTGAGCAGAAAACCTTTTTCAATAAATTTCTGCCTGTCCCTTCGGGGACAGCCCTTTCTGTAGAGATTAAATATTCATGCACGTGTGATTTTATTTGTGGAATGAAACTGAGATATGGTCTTGAATTTATGATATGTTGTTTTAAGAAATATATTTACTGAGTTTGATGAGGAAATCTCCAAACAGTTTTGACCCCAAGGGATAAGTCAGACGCGTTAAAACTGTCCCTGAAAGTCTGGTGGACATATAAATAAAGACAAAAAAAATCCTATAGGGCCACCGGAAAGGTTGGAGAGAGCTTGGGCAAGAGGTTTAACCCCCGAGGTGGACATATAAAAAAGACAAAAAAATCTTGGTGGGCCACCAAAAAAGAAGTGTTGCCCCATTGAGCATTGCATAGTCTGGGTAAAAGGTTTAAATCCCAAGGTGGACAAATGAAAAAAGACAAAAAAAATCCTATAGGGCCACCTAAAAAGATCGTGCGGACATAAGAAAAAGACAAAAAAAAATCCTATAGGGCCACTGACAAAGTACGTGATACCCAGCTGATGCATAGCTTGGCCAAAAGGTTCGACCCCTTGAAATCATTGCTTGATTTCAAAAAGGAGAAGGTTGGCACCCCTAGCGTATTTTAGCTCAGACCGAAAAAGGTTGAAACTCCCAGAGAAATTGCAACGAGCGCGTTTCTAAAATATAGTTGGTCTTACCGCATTAGATAGGGACCTACTGTGTGTGAAATAAACGCATAAGTTTTAAGTTACACGATCGGGGCGATCGGTTCATAGGTGATATATAATAATATAACTAAAATAATTATAGTAAAAAACACGGTGATTTCGATCAAATCAAAATAATGCTCTCACCCGACCTACTTATTCTTCCTTGGAAAAAATTTTGACGAAAGATAGTAAGAGAAAGGGTATTATTTCAGAGTTTTATAACTCATTGACACTATCCTCAAGTGAAAACTCACAGAAAAGATTGAATTATTGGAAAGAAGACCTGCAAACTGAAATTTCAGAGGAACAATGGGAATTGGCTTGTACAGAAGCTCAAACCAAATCAATAAATGTACGCCTTAAATTGATACATTTTAAATGGTTAATGCGGATGTATGTTACACTGGTGGAGTTAAATAGATATAACAAAAACATACCAGATACATGCACAAAATGTATGGAAAGTAAAGGAACCTTATTTCATTGTTTATGGGAATGTAGAAAAATTAGAATGTTTTGGGAAGAGGTGAGGGTAACAATTGAAAAAATAATTTCAAAACAAATCATATTGAATCCTAAATTGTTTTTGTTGGGTCTGCATCCAGAAAAGCATAACTTTAATAAAAGTGAAAGAGCATTCATAGACCTCAGTTTGCTTAACGCCAAAAAATGTATTGCACTATTGTGGAAAAAGACTCATAGACCAGATGTGAACAAACCTTCCACTAGAAAGAATAACATACATACTGAAATCAAAGGAAATTGTGTTTGAGAATATATGGAGACCCTTCATTGATTATGTAAAGAATTTAAACATAACTTTTGAAGAAGAAGGTGAATGATGTGTGTGGACCTTGTAAATTCCAAACTGGTGAATGTATAATATGTAAACTTATGTAATGGATTGCCTAGACTAAACAGAGGAGCATTGTTGAAGACCTGTCTTTGTTAGTGGCTGTTGGTGTTTTTAGTACATTTTTTTTAAAATTAGTTTAGTGTTAGTGTTTGAGTGTTTGTGTTATGTTTGTAAAAAGAAAAAAGGTTCAATAAAAAATATTGTGGAAAAAAAAACATGGTGATGTGTGAGGCAATATTGTTGTGAGGAGGTGGAAATAAATAAAATCATAATAATAATTTAGCACTGCGGCAGCACAGCAACTCACCCTTGGCCGGGGGATCCTGGGTTCGATCCCAGCCCCCAACCAACAGTGATCTCTGTGGAGTTTGTATGTTCTCCCCGTGTTTGCGTGGGTTTACTCCGGGATTTCTCCGGTTTCCTCCCACATGCCAAAAACATGCAAGCTGGGTTAATTGGCATCAAACTGGGGATTCTAAATTGTCCTTAGGTATGAATGTGAGAGTGAATGGTTGTCTGTCTCTCTGTGTTGGCCCTGCGATGGACTGGCGATCTGTCCAGGGCAGGGTGTACCCTGCCTCTCGCCTAAAGACGCTGGGATAGGCTCCAGCCCCCCCCCCCCCCCGACCCGAAAAAGGATTAAGCGGAAGAAGATGAATGAATGAATGAATTTCATTCTATGCTATAAGATACTGATATTACACTATAATATTTAAAGACTGTTGGATTAAAATGGCAACAAAACTGGATAACGATAAAATGGACAATGAGAAACACAGTTATTTTATTTTTGTGAGTGAGTGTTAGAGGCAGCTGCAGTTTGGGTTGAGTGTCTTTCTGGAAGGTTACTGCTTTGACCTTGTGGAGATAGGAGAAAAGAAGCAATTCTGTGTTTGTGTATGTGTGGTTGTTTTAGTAAAAAAAGGGGAGAACAGGCTGTGTGGAAGAGAAGTAATCTAAATATGGGTATTTTTTACAAAGTTTTGGGGTTTTACTTTTTCAATCTGACTTTGCGGGTTTTAACTAATGTTGCATTCGTGATAAATTATTTACATATTTTTTAAAGCAATTTTTGATGTATAACTGACTTTTTTCTTTGACTGAAGCATAACAGTGCACGTTACAGGAAGAAGGCCTAACGTGTGACAACGTGACTACAAGCCGGCCCATAGGATATTAAGTATAAATGTTTAAATCTTAATCAATGGTACCAGCATGACAATGATGAAATTAATTGAATATTACAATATCATGATGTCACTTAAGCTGAAGAAGGAGTCCTATCAAGCTTGGTTGGCTTGTGGGACTCCCGAAGCAGCTGAGGTGTACCGGCAGGCCAAGCGGAGTGCAGCTCAGGTGGTTGCTGAAGCAAAAACCCGGGTATGGGAGGAGTTCGGTGAGGCCATGGAACAAGACTTTCGGTCTGCCTCAAAGAGATTCTGGCAAACTGTCCGGAGGCTCAGGAGGGGAAAGCAGCTCCCCGTCCACACTGTGTATGGTGCGGATGGGACACTGTTGACTTCGACTGGGGATATCATCGGGCGGTGGAAGGAATACTTCGAGGATCTCCTCAATCCCACTGATACGCCTTCCACAGAGGAAGCAGGGTTTGTGGACAAGGGGGATGACTCGCCTATCACAGGGGCTGAGGTCGCCAAGGTGGTTAAAAATCTCCTTGGTGGCCAGGCCCCGGGGGTGGACAAGATTCGCTCTGAGTACCTCAAGGCCCTGGATGTTGTTGGGTTGTCATGGTTGACACGCCTCTGCAACATTGCGGGGAGGTCGGGGGCAGTGCCTTTGGCATGGCAAACCGGGGTGGTGGTTCCTCTCTTCAAAAAAGGGGACCGGAGGGTGTGCTCCAACTTTAGAGGGATCACACTCCTCAGCCTCCCTGGGAAGGTCTATGCCAAGGTACTGGAGAGGAGAGTCTGGCCGTTGGTCGAACCTCGGATTCAGGAGGAGCAATGTGGTTTTCATCCTGGCCGTGGCACATCGGACCAGCTGTTTACCCTCTCGAGAATTATTGAGGGTTCGTGGGAGTTTTCCCAACCAGTTTACATGTGTTTTGTGGACTTGGAGAAGGCATTTGACCGCGTCCCTCGTGGATTTTTGTGGGGGGTGCTTCGGGAGTATGGGGTATCGGGCTTGTTGTTACGAGCTATTCGGTCTCTGTACGACCGTTGTGAGAGTTTGGTTCGTATTGCCAACACTCGGTCGGACTCATTCCCAGTGAGAGTTGGACTCCGCCAGGGCTGCCCTTTGTCACCGATCCTGTTCATGATTTTTTATGGACAGGATTTCTAGGCGCAGCCAGGGAATGGAGGGTGTCATGCTTGGTGACCACAGGATCTCATCTCTGTTGTTTGCAGATGATGTTGTCCTGTTGGCTTCATCCAGCAATGGCTTACAGCTCTTGCTGGGATGGTTTGCCGCTGAGTGTGAAGCGGCAGGGATGAGAATCAGCACCTCCAAGTCCGAGTCCATGGTCCTCAGCCGGAAAAAGGTGGATTGTCCTCTCCGGGTTGGGGACAGGCTCCTGCCCCAAGTGGAGGAGTTTAAGTATCTTGGGGTCTTGTTCACGAGTGAGGGGAAAATGGAGCGAGAGATCGACAGACGGATTGGAGCAGCATCTGCAGTGATGTGGACGTTGTACCGGTCTGTTGTGGTGAAGAGGGAGCGTAGTTCTAAGGCAAAGCTGTCGATTTACCAGTCAATCTACGTTCCTACTCTCACCTGTGGTCACGAGCTTTGGGTAATGACCGAAAGAACGAGATCACGGATACAAGCGGCTGAAATGAGCTTTCTCCGTAGGATTGCTGGACTCACCCTCAGAGATAGGGTGAGGAGCTCAGTCATCCGGGAGAGGCTCAGAGTAGAACCGCTGCTCCTCCACATTGAAAGGAGTCAGTTGAGGTGGTATGGGCATCTGATTAGGATGCCTCCTGGACGCCTCCCACTTGAGGTGTTTCAGGCACGTCCCACTGGGAGGAGACCCTGGGGCAGACCCAGGACTCGGTGGAGAGACTATGTCTCCCAGCTTGTCTAGGAACGCCTTGGTATCCCCTCTGAAGAGCTGATGCAGGTGGCTGGGGAGAGGGAAGTCTGGGCTTCTCTGCTTGAACTGCTGCCTCCGCGACCCAGACCTCCGGAAAAGTGGTAGAAGATGGATGGATGGATGGATGTCACTTAATAATGCCTAATCACTGAAGGCTTTATGTATACCCTATATTACATGATTTAAAACATAGAGGTTCAAAAGAGATTGATAATTAATGTGTTTGTGCATATGATTTGCCAGAGGCTATGGATTATCAAACAAAGGTCTTGGTAATTGTATGTTATATTGTTGCTTTGTTTAAATAATACTATACTTACCTTTTAATAAATGACATATGCAATCTTATTTACATTTCGACTTTAGGTCTGACTTTTTCCCTCCTGGAGAAAAATAGCAAGATGAGGATGAAGTTTTATTATTGGGAGATGGTAAATTTATCACAAGAATTCTGATAAAATGGAGAAAGGGAATTTAATTTTAATGGTAACTGAGACTGATTAGTGAGTTGTGTCATTCTGACCTAGATGAGAATAGACAGAATCAGCCTTCAAAGAAAAATACACAGGCTGTGGGTTTGCATCATAAATTTTTGAAAAACAGAGATTAGGTTTATATCTACAGTTATTCATTCTAAAATGCAACACTGGTCTAAGGCATTTAATATATGATATTGTTTTGTTTGAATATAATCTTAAACTAAGTTATTATCCATGTCAATTGGTAAAACCTTAATTGATTCACAAAATATTTAGTGAATATTTGTTGGGAGTAGCGAACTCACATTCAAATTGTAGACGCTTTAGGTGTGATTTAAAGGTTTTTCTGCTATTCCTTATTCTTTGTTTTTCAAAAGGAAAGGGAAAAGTATTCAAAAAAGGGGTTTTTTTGTTTTGTTTTTTTTAGCTTTCACCAGGAATTAGATTTGCCAAATTAACAAGGAATCATAACATCATCATTACTGCCTCAGAGCCTGTTAACACCAACTCCCTAACATGTGTTCAAGGCCCTGACCTTATCTAAGCTAGACTGGCTGGAGCCACCATTTGGAGCTTCTAATCTATGGTCAGCACTGAACATTCTACTGCATGACCTGGTCACCCTAACTACAGGCATACAGTGCAGTACAGCTTGGTATGATAAAACAATGAAACCTTCGTCATTATTTACAATCTTGTTCAACCTAATCTCACACTGAAAAACAGACAGTCTTTTCAAGCTCTGAGACAATGGAAAAATACAGTGAATCAGACATTGGCTCATTATATGCACCAGATACAATCATAATATAAAACAGAATAATATAGCATTAAAACCACGTAGAATAATCACTGAAATCTGAAAATATCCTATCAGTTACCTTTTAATTTAATAAATCTTTGGTGACATATGCAATATGTAATAAAATAATAAAAAATAATAACTGACATTTATTGACATTGACATTGACTGACCACAGGAGAAAGGACCCCTAAATTGATAAGCATTTTTTGAGGCTAAGTATGACTTTGCATGACATTGTAAATGACATAAGGTATACTGATTTAAATGACTCTGACTTTACAAATGTAATGTTTATATGATTTTATATGATTTTGCACTGCAGGATACATTTGATGTTACTCACCACATAATGGTGTGACAGCATCATATTTCAGAAATGTGACAATAATAAGGAATGTGTTTTCCTGATGCTCAGCCATGGCCAAGCTGGGCCTCGGGACTACATTCCACCCCATAATTTACCAAGGAATGTATAAAATGAGGCATTTCTTGTACAAAATTAAACCAAATTCTAATTAGGCAAAATGTCCACCTTTCCATTGACTGAAAGAGTGTAATGCAATCTTTATTCATTTATACAAATTCAACCTATCTGTGTTCAATTGCACAAACTGACTTTATTTATCAATGCTAACTTATATCAAATCTGCACAGACAGCTATTTTGTTTTTCTTAAATGGAATTTGTAAATTAGTTCAAGAGACGTCACAAAAGAAGCCATGATTATTGAAATCTTATTTTGAAGGAGCTGTACTACCCACAAATTTTCGTCTAAATGTGGTAACACACTTCCTTTGAGTAAAAGAATCAAGCAGATACCCTGTAACTCCGCTGCATGTGCGTCTCCATGCATCAAAAAAGGGGGTATCAAAGAAATTAATTAGCAAAATAATTAGCAATCCTCAGAAAAATAGATAATACATAAAAATTATCAATAGACAATCAATGATGAATTCAATTCAATTCAACTTTACTTATATAGCGCCATTTCACAACAACAGTCATCTCATAGCACTTTCAACTGTAGGGGGGAACCCTGCAAAACTTAAAGAATTTTAAACTTAATTCTAAACTCTATGGGAAGCCAATGAAGGGAAGCCAGAACCGGAGAGATATGATCTCTCTTTCTAGTACTTGTTAAAACGCTTGCTGCAGCATTTTGAATCAGCTGAAGACCTTTTAAAGATGTTATAGGACAACCTGATAAAGAATTACAATAATCTCATCTAGAGCTAACAAAAGCATGGATCAGTTTCTCAGCATCACTCTGAGACAAGATGCTCCTAATCTTGGTAATATTACGCAAAGAATAGAAGGCAGTCTTAGAAACAAATTTAATATGTGAATTGAAAAGCAGATCTTGATCAAAAATAATTCCAAGGTTCCTCACAGAGCTATTAAGAGAGTAACTGCATCCAAACTGAAAGTTTGATTTGGAAAGGTATTTCTAAGGTTTTTTTGGATCAACAAGAATTACTTCAGTCTTATCTGAATTTAATAGCAGGAAATTACAAGTCATCCAAGCTTTGATTTCCTTAAGACAGGCTTCCAGTTTGGCTAATTGATTACAATCATCTGGCTTCATTAACAGGTATAACTGTGTCATCTGTATAACAATGAAAATGTATACAGTGCTTTCTAATAATGTTGCCTAACGGAAGCATATATATATAAACTAAAGAAAACTCATTATTGACATGAACAAACTGGAACCTATCAGATAAATAAGATCTAAACCACTGTAATGAAGTTCCATTAAGTCCAACATAGTGTTCTAATCTATCAAGTATCTATTTCCCTGCAGGTAGTCAAATAATTGCATAGCAGCAACTCTTTAGAGATTAGAGATTGGTCTATAGTTAGCTAAAGCTCCTGGATCTAGCATTGGCTTTTTGAGTAAGGGTTTAATTACAGTCAGTTTAAAAGCCTGCGGTACATGGCCTAAAGTTAATGAAGAATTGATTATATGAAGAATAAAGCTACCAATAAGTGGGAAGACTTCTTTAAATAACCTAGTAGGATTAGGGTCTAAAAGACAAGTTGAGGGCTTGGATGAGGAAACTATTTTGTCTAACTCTAAAAGGTCAATTGGAGTAAACTCATCAAGACAGATATCAATTGAAGGAATTGTGGTAGTTACTGTATTTAAGTTAATGGTGGGAAGAATCTGATTGGTTTTTATCTCTGATAGATGAAGTTTTATTATTGAAAAAGTTCATAAAGTCCTGACTAGTAAGCTCTAAGGGAATGCTAGGATTGATAGAGTCCTGACTCTTTGTCAACCTGGCTACAGTACTGAGAGGAAACCTGGAATTATTTTTGTTCTCTTCTATTAATGCAGAATAATAACTCGCCCTAGCTTTTCTAAGAGATTTTTATAAATTAAAAGATGATTTCTCCAAGCTAAATAGATTTCATCTAAATCAGTGGAGCGCCATTTTCTTTCTAATTGACAAGTTTTCTGTTTCAAGCTACTAGTTTTTGTGTTGAACTAAAAAGTTAGAAATCTCTGATTAGACTTTTTCTTTCTTTAAGGGGGCCACAAAGTCTGGAGTCTGATGCAGAGAAGCTGTAATACTATCTACCATGCTATCAATTACAAAAGGAGCAAGCTGTCTATAACTTATTTCCATTGTGTTGACACATGGCATAGAGGAAACAATCTGCATGAATTTGGTAACAACATCATATGAGAGGCATCTACTGTAGTAATATTTTTCTTTAGGAGCCAAATAGTCAGAAATAGTAAAATCAAAGGTTAACAGACAATTGTCTGACAGCAAAGGGTTTTGAGGAGACACTACCAGATTTTTATTTCTATGCCATATGTCAGAACAAGGTCCAACGTATGGTGGAGATAATGAGTAGAATTTCCTACTTTCTGGGAAAACCCATCAAGTCTAATATTGAATTAAATGCCACATTAAGGCAATCACTATCTACATTTACATGTATATTAAAGTCCCCTACTATAATTATTTTATCTGATTTCAGCACTAAATCAGCTAAGAATTCAGCAAATTCGGATAAAGATTCTGAGTAGGCTGATAGAAGACGATAAACTATGGTAAATAAAATTGGGTTTAGCCTAAAATTGCTAAAGTGCCCAATACTAAGGACCAGGCCCTCAAAGGAATTATAACATGTTTTTTTGCTTTACATTAATTAGTAATTTGGAATGGTAAATTGTTGTTGCTCCTCCTCCACGATCAGAACTTCTGGGATTTTGACAGTTTAAATAAGCAGAGGGAGTTGATTCATTTAGCCCAACATAATCCTCTTGCCCTAAACAAGTCTCTGTAAGGGATATTAAATCAATCTGATGATCAATTAACAGATCATGGACTAACAGAGACTTAGGAGTTAGAGACCTAATATTTAATAAACTGCATTTAATTTTAAATTATGAGGAGGAAGAGAGGCCAAATCATTCAATTTAGAGGCTTCATGTTTAATTTGAGTTTTACCAGTTTTTTGTTTAATCACTTTGGAATTCTTATACATTATATTTTTATTTAAGATGAGCTCCCCAAAATGAGCTTCAATTGTCAATGTAGCCCACATTGTTTGCAGGACACCACACAGACAATGATAATGAAGAGAAAATACAAATGAAGCCGTTTGCTAATGAAATCACAACATTCAATAGGAGAAGTTAAAAGTTACATCAATAAATTTCCAGATATTTAAGGAAATATCTGTAGATTATTGTAAAGGAAATATCATGTCTATAAGGAACAAGGTAAACTGGTAAGGAAGAAAACCATGCAAATCTGTGAGAAAAGTTCCAAATGTCTAAGGAAAGTCCAACTTGTGCTGAATTTGTTTACTGTGGGACTTGATCTAGAATCTGCTATAAAGACAATACAGATTTTTACATTTATTGAAATTGCTTTACAAAAAATTAAGTGGATACTGGCACAAGTCCCACTGTATCAAATGCAATATGCCTCCAGGAACTCGGACATTGGCAGAAGTCCGTGATTTATTATCTTTGTAACGCTAAAATTCTAATCAGATGCAAAAAGATGCAAAAAGACATATGTTAACAAAAACATATACTTCATAAAATTTTTGAAATTTAAATATAATTATTATAATAATGATTAGAGAAAGAGAAGAATTAGATAAATTTAAATTTTGTGTGCTTTTTCTTTAGTGTTTCTTCTTTTTTCTTCCTTTTCCTTATTTAATAATGGAAGTGTATTAGGGTAAATTATTGTAAATTATTTTAATCATATTAACAATAAGTATGCTTATTATGATCAACGATTAAATGGAATTATGAATTTGGATCAGATATTGACAATAATACATATTAATAGTAGGAGTCTCTATGCAAACTAGGATAGTATTAAGGAGTTTTAACTCAATTTAACACCCCATTTAGGATTATTACAATAAGTGAAATTTGGATTAATGAAGAAAGAGATATAAATTTTGAATTATATAGATATGAGATGTACACACAAAATAGGAAATGTAAAAGTGGTGGTGGGGTCAGATAGAAAATCAAAAGTGGACACAACTGACACATTTTTTCAAAACATTGCCAGTGCATGCTATGAGTTTAAAGACATAACAGGCCTTTAGGGAGTGTAAATCAGCTCACAGAGTCAGATTACTACACTGGAATGTGTGGAGTAATGAGAGAACCATATGAGGATGGAAACTTTATCTTGGAACACAAAATACAATAGACATATCAAACAGCTTGTTAATATAGCATATTAAAACAGTTCATATATGGATAAAAGTTACAGTTGTATGTTGTAACACACCCACACACACACTTATAAAATATGTGATTTTAACAGATAAATGCATAATTAGTGAATTTCTATTACAAGGTAATATTAGATGATAAAAGTAGTTGCAAAAATATTGTAATCATAAATAAAATTAAGACAAATCACCTTATATGTCATATTGCTCATTGATACTTCCATACTTGACCTATTGTATAGAGGCCTGGGGTAACAATTATGAATGAATGAAGGAATGAATGAATGAATCTTTATTTCGGATAGATTAAAAGTACAGGTTAAAAGAAACCGAATAATATAACAAAGGGGGAAAGAAAATCCAACAAGGTCAAATTAGACAATAACTCCTCTGATTATACAGTTCAACATAATTTATCCGAAATGGGTGATGGCTGAAGCCGCAGCTTATATTGCCCACCCATGTTCCATCCAAGAATTCAAAAGAAAAACTAAACAAGAGCGATTACAATTCAGAACGAAGCTAAGACAAAATGTGACAAAAAAACCCAAAAACTAAGCTACAACAGCGCAGGCTGGATATGACAATCCTTATGTGATTTTACATGCCATCTTGTATATATGTTTGGAGAATTTCTTCCTTTAGTTTTTGTTTAAATTGTCCAAGCGTTGTACTTGATTTTAATTCAGGTCCAAAATCGTTCCATAATCTGACTCCTTGCACTGAAACACAGTGTTGCTTGGTGGTAGTTCTCACTGAAGGTTTTTGAAATATACACGTTCCTCTGAAATGATATTGTTTCTCCCTTATTTGGAACAACTTTTGGATATTTGCAGGCAGTGATAGATTCTTCACTTTAAACATTATTATTGCAGTTTTAAAGTCAACCAGATCTTTCAACTTGAGAGCTTTTAATTTAAGAAAAAGTGGGTTTGTTGGTTCCCTGTAAGCAGCTTTGTTTATTATTCTAATAGCGCTCTTCTGAAGCATAAAGACTGGATATATGTTTGTTTTATATGTATTTCCCCATACTTCAGTATAATATGTCATGTATGGGAGTATTAATGAATGATACAAGGTATATAGTGTGGATTGATTCAGCAAATATTTCTCTGTGTAGTATTGCAATTGATTTGGATATTTTACCTTTAATATAATTAATATATGACTTCCAACACAGTTTATTATCAATTATTACTCCAAGAAATTTGGTTTCAGATACCCTTTCAATCTCTACACCATTTACACTGAGTTTAGATACTGAGTTGTTGTGATGGTTACTATAGACTAAAACTATAAATTTTGTCTTACTTAAATTGAGCGTTAATTTGTTTGAATCAAACCACAGTTTAAGCTTTCCTAATTCCTTTCCGAATGTATCCAAAAGTTGTTCCACATTGCTTCCACTGCATAATAGATTAGTGTCATCGGCAAACAATATTAAGTCCATTTTTTCTGAAACTTTACATATATCATTTATATACATATTGAATAACAATGGCCCCAAAACTGAACCCTGTGGGACTCCACAAGTAACCTTCAGCAACTGTGAGTTTTTGTTACCAACACATACATACTGATATCTATTCTTTAAGTAACTACTTAACCAGGACAGTGCTACCCCTCTAATACCACAATTTTGTAGTTTCTTTAATAATAAATTATGATCCACTGTATCAAATGCTTTTTTAAGATCCAGAAATACTCCAACTGAATACTCTTTATTTTCAATGGCAGTTGATATTTTTTCTATAAATTCCATTAGAGCAAATGCAGTTGTCCTCTTGTGTCTGAACCCATATTGCTGCTCACACAATAAATTATTCTTCAGTATGAAGTTGTCAATTCTCTCATAGAATATTTTTTCAAGTATCTTGGAAAATTGTGGCAATAGTGAAATTGGTCTATAGTTTGAGAGTTCCCCTCTGTCACCCGTCTTGTATATCGGAATTACTTTAGCTATTTTCATTGCATTGGGAAATATACCTGTTTGGAGAGACAGGTTACAGATATACGTCAGTGGTTTCACTAAGCATTCAATAATAGTCTTGACTAAGAGCATGTCAGTACCATCACAGTCCGTAGATGTTTTACTTTTAAACGATTTAACAATTTCAATGACCTCTCTCTCGTCTGTGTTCTTTATGAAAATGGAGTCTTTTATAGCAGTGTTATTGCTTATTGTATCACCTGTAGGCGCCGTAATGGGTATTTCTCGAGCCAAATTAGGACCAATGTTAACAAAAAAGTTATTAAATTCATCTGCAGGTGAAGCTGCATTCACACTCTGAGTCGTTTTATTATTTTTTGAAAATTCAGTTTTGAAAATTCAGTTGGGTAGCTTGTATTTCTGCTTTTATTTCCAAGAATACTGTTAAGTATTGTCCATTAATATTAATATTGTCTCTGTTTTTCTCCAGTTCTTTACTGTAATAGTCTCTCTTACTACATCTTATTATACTGTATATGTTAACTTATTTCTGTATGTTTTATACTGCTGCTCTGCTTCTTTTGTCCTTTTCTTTAGGAAAGCTTTATATAATAAATTTTTCTTTTTACACGCCTTTTGTAATCCTTTGGTTAACCATGGCTTATCGGTAAATTTATGTTTAAGCTTTTTCTTTACTAATGGACAATTTTTTTCATAAAGAGTGGTTACAATGTTTATAAATGTGTCATAGGCTTCATTTACATCTGATACATAGACTTATGTCCAGTCTTGCTTCAGCAAGTCCTCTTTAAACGAACTGATTGCATTTTGTGATTTGTATCTGAATGATTTTAAAATTTTTTCTGTATTGGCCCCCGTGTGGCCATGGATAAGTGCAAAGGTTGGCAAGTGGTCACTTATATCATTTATCAATAATCCACTTTCTATTCTCTTATCAATAATATTAACAAACAGGTTGTCAATAAGTGTAGCAGTGTGAACTGTGATTCTACTGGGATGTGTTATTGTGGGGTATAGACTCATGCTGTACATAGATTTCATGAACTCTGTAATTACATTTTGTTGATGTGGATTTAGTAAATCAATATTGAAATCTCCACAAATTACTACCATTTTTACCTCCGCCAGGCCGAAAAGGCCAGGAGGAGGTTATGTTTTTGCCGGGGTTTGTCTGTCTGTTTGTCTGTCTGTCTGTCTGTCTGTTTGTTTGTCTGTCTGTTGGTTAGCAAGATAACTCAAAAACTTTTGGACGGATTTCGATGAAACTTTCAGGCATTGTTGGAAATGGTACAAGAAAGAACTGATTAAATTTTGGGGATGATCCGCATCACCGTCTGGATACAGGAATTTTTTAAAGCATTTTTTTAACACTCTGACATACGGCCATTTTCAACATGTGCGCAGGCGCAATGGAGGGTGCTGGTCGTCGTGTCTGACCAACACAAACTCCGCGTTCTTCAACGTTTTAGGCACAAAAGCACGCGGAAAACACTGGTGGCCTGGGCCCACCAGCGTGCCCGTGTTTGCGCGCAGCTGCAAAACCGGACACGGGCACCTGTCCGCCGCCGGATTATTTGGCAGAAATTCCCCGGCCAGCAATAGGCGCTGCGCATTTGGCACAAATTCTCCGGCCAGCCATAGGCGCTGCGCAAAAACGAGCTCTCTGCCGGGGAAGCTTCTAAATTCTCTTTTGCCGCGGAGCGCAACCCCAATAATATAATATAAAACCCACGGCAACCTGTCTACCCAATCTGCATCCGTCAGTGGAGGAGATGGACACAACAGCAACACTTCAGTTTATTACCTCCGCCAAGGAGGCAATGCTTTTACTACTGAACCACTAATCCTATCACTATCAGATTGATTGTCATTGATTAATTGTCTATGTTTATTGCACTGTCCCTGTCAAATAAACAAATAATCATTGTGAATCCAATTGCTAGTCCTATGTTTTCATGCTCAAAGAATCTGAAAACGTACACACAAACACTGTATGGGGGGAACTGTGGCGCTTGGCGGAGGTCTGCGCTCTCCGAGTGCTTTTCTAGTCTTACTAATAATATTATTGTACAGCTCGACTAATTTATCTCTGAATGTCTCAATGCAAGTTCCCGGCGTTCTATATATACAACTTATAATTAGATTTTGTGTTTTATCTTGGTCAACCTCAACAGTAACACATTCCAAAATGCCTGGTAGTGCAAAGGACATTCCATTTACAAGCTTACACCTATACAGGTCATCAATATACAGTGCAACACCACCACCCTTTTTTTGAGATCTGTTAGTATGAAACATCTGATATCTCTCTATTGCCATCAGGGGAGCCTGCTCTTCATTAAAGCCAAGTTTCAGAGACTGCGATAGCTGTAAATTTTCTGTCTAGCTGTTTTAAATAGTCCTGAATCTGTGGAAAGTTTTTGTTAAGACTTTTGCTGTTGAAGTGTATTATTGATAGTTTACCATCTAGTTGCACTTGACTTTTGAATTGCTTTTCAGTGTAATATTCACACTGGTTATGAATATTATTGAAAAAGTGGTTATCAGGATCAATATCATTCTCCATCTCTTGTAGTTTATGTTCAGCATAATGGCATATTTTCAGAGTTTGAGTTTCCTTATTCTGTGTCAAATGACTTCCTTCAACTGGGGATAATTGATGTCTACTCAAGTCAGTCATAAGTTTTTTGTTTGTTTTGCTTATTTTTTTTTTAAAGTACATTGACATGGTATGTCAAAAGAACTATTCTTACCGTGTGTGTGTGAATATGGATTATCATTGTCTCTTAATTTTCTTAATCAGTGTTCATCTGTATTTATTTAAGTCAGTAACATCTCTGATCATTATACTCTTTGCTTGCTCAGGTGTTCCATTTAGTTTAATCCAAACTCTACAATTTCTTGTCCATGTTGCCTGTATCTTATTTTGTCTTTTCAGCATCCGTGCTTGCCGTGCTATTTCAGCATTTGTTTTTGTTAGGTGTTCATTTAGGTAAACTTCTGTTCCCCGTAGCTTTCTGGCCTGCCTCAGTATGTCATTCTTTACCCTTCTGTTCACAAAGCACATCACAGTTGATTTCTTTGTTTTGTTATCTTTTCTGGGTAAAGCATAACAGGCTGAAATTGCATTTGCTTCGACCCTTATATCTCTACTGTCAAGAAACTGAAGCACCTGGTTTTCTAGGGAGACTGATTCACTCAGGGGAGCCTCCTCACCTCTCAGTCCTGTTGTAGCATGAGCGTATGATTGATATTTGATGTCTAGTCCACTTATAATTAGGTCATCCATACGAGAACCTTGTTCAAGATCCTCGACGCGTCACTCCAAGTCCATAATTTTTTTGTCTTTTTCCTGAATTGTTAATTTTAAGTCTCGTACTTATTCCATTAGGCCTATTATTTTGGCCTGCTGGCTAACCATTTTGGCCACTTCATCTGACAAGAAGTTCAGAGATTTTTTGATCTCTTCCATTTCCTCCTTCTTTGATGGCATTTTTACTGACCTGTGGATAGTAAAAACAATCTCTGCTTGTGTCGCCGGTATCCGATCCGACCGACCTCGAATCCAGCTGGGCCTCAGCTAGCCCCCTCCGCTGCTAGTCCCGCTGTTTACCGCCGCTGTAACCAAGCTCCTGTCCAGCTCCTCCACTGAGTCCCGCCGCACACCGCTGCTGCAGCCGAGCTCCAATCCTGCTTCTGTCCGGCTGGGGTCCCGGTAGATCCTCCGCTGAGCTCCGCCACCAACCGCCGTCTGCCTCAGCAGTTCCTCCACTGAGCCCCGCCACCTACCGCCGTCTGCCTCAGCACTTCCTCCGCTGAGCCTCGCCACTGGGCTCCGATTCAGGCTATTGTCCGGCTGGGTCCCAGTGGTCCTCCACTGGTCCCCGTCATTATAAAAGTATACTTAATTTATTGCTAACATTACAAAAAGGGCTGTCCATGTTATATACAAAGTCGGGTATTTTGAACATACTAATTTATTGTTTACACATTAAAAGTTATTGAAATTGCGGGAGCTGGTTGATTATCATATAGCACAATTAATGTTTAGAAAAAGAAAAAGAAAAACCTTTTGCGTAATTAATCAATCAATTTGCTAAAATAGTTATAAAATCCATAAGTTGCATATCTTTAAAATATAGCTTAAATTTTAGAAAAATGAAAATCTTTATAAGAGTTAAATGCTCAATAAAGCTTAATTTGGCATTGATAATCTTGTAGGTAGTTGGGTTGATAATATATATTTGGCAAATGGGGAAAAATAATTTAAGGAGCCTTGATAACTATAATTATTAGTTTATTGATCTTTGTTTTTTGTGGATACTGTTGTATTCCCATGATTAAAGAATAAAACTTAAAAGAAAAATTAAAAAAAATAAAAGAAAGATCTATTTTAGTGGCCTTCTCTTGCAAGGACTGCCTCCATATCAAGGGGACCCACCTGCCCACCTATTGCCAGGACGATGACGAGGTTGTGCCACAACTGATGGGGATCCAGAAGATGCCGATGAGATAGTTTAGGGTCTACGATAGGGTCTACAATGTGCATTCACATGGTGTTAGATTTTGCTTTGCATTACTGCTGCCCCACAGGTTTCCTCTGTGATAAATGATTAATGAAAGAATAGATGCATGTATATGAATGTATTCGTATATGCATACATATACATACATACACACACACACACACACACACACACACACACACACACACATATATATATATACTGTATACTGTATATATGCATGTACGCATTTTCACATATATTCATATCGATGCATAGATGAGGATAGTTTAGTTTTGAATATATTTTACACATATAGGATTGTTAGTTAGTTTTATATATATTGTGGTGGACCCACATGTGTGACCTGCTTTGTGACTCACATTTTAGATCAGAACAAAGGCAGAGCTCCCTGTGAAATTACAGGAAGCTGCAAGGCTTGAGACTGTGGGGGAGTAATTAAAGGATTAAAGAGGAGATGCATTGTTACTGTGAATTTTAATGCAACGTGGTCTGTGAGACATGTACTTGTGAACTGCAAGAGTCCTGGGATTTAAGGACGAGAGTTTCCTGTGTTTCATTTGTTCTTCTGTGAGATGTTGGTGATGTGAATAAAGCTGACTTGAGAGAGAACTCTGTCTCGTCATTCCCACATTCCCACACTGGTGACCCAAGACGAATCATGCAAGAGGAGAATTCCCCCGGGCCAGCATCGTCAGGAGCCCCCAGCCAAGCGAATGCCGCTACAGTCCAGCTACCGGACTTCTGGCAGAACAATCCGCGCTCCTGGTTCAACGCGATTGAGGCGCAGTTCAACCTCCGGGGGATATCGGTAGACGCCACAAAATTCTACCACGTAGTCGCAAAGCTGGACAACAACACGGCCCAGCATGTGGAGGGCCTGATCGACCAGCCGCCGGACAGCGACAAATACGGCACGTTGAAGGCTGCACTCATCCAGCAATTCACCCCCTCGGCGGAGGAGTGAGCAGAGAGGCTCCTGGCACTGACGGAGTTGGAAAATGACATGCCCGCGAACCCGATGGAGAAGTTGTTGAGGTTGAAAGACTCTGACGATGATCACTTCATTTTCACCCACTTCTTCCTCAGGACTCTACCGTCAGCAGCGAGAGCGACCCTGGCCAGTTCGCCACTGTTGGCTCAACGGGACTACCGCGCGCTGGGCCGAGAGGCGCAGCGGATTGTCAACGCCACCAAGTGGCGCGCGGCCACGGCCGTTGCAGCGGAACTCGGCATGACGACCAGAGATGACAGGGGGCCAGAGGCAGTGGTACCAGACTCGCCGACGACGGCGGCGGCAAGGGCCAGGGAACGCGGATCAGACGTCCTTTGTTTCTACCATCGCCGCTTTGCAGAGAGGGCACGCAAATGTGTACCACCATGCCAGTTCGGGCGTTCGGGAAACGACAAGACCGGGGGTCGGTAGCAGCCGCGGCCCTCGGGGAGGAGAACAAGCTGCTCTACTTGTTGGACGCACGCTCGGGGAGGCAGTTCCTAGTGGACACGGGCTCCCAGTTGAGTTTCATCACACCTTCCTACGCGGACAGACTAGCAGGTTCCAGTGGTCCCGGGGTGACAGCAGCGAACGGCTCGGAGATTAAGACCTTTGGTGAGAAGACTCTGCTTCTGTCTCTACGCGGCCGTACATTTGAGTGGACTTTTGTTATAGCAGCAGTGAATTTCAATATGTCGGGGGCTGATTTTTTGTGCTCACATGGGTTGTTGGTTGATCTAGCTAACAGGCGCCTGGTTAATGCACTTTCTTTTGATTCTATTCCCTGTACAGCGCGAGTGGCCCCGCCAACAGCACAAGCCAACATCACAGCTGCAAGCGGTAAGTTCCACACACTGCTCACTCAGTTCCCAGCAGTCACGGTCCCCACATTTTCGGCAACAGTCGCTAAACACGGGGTGGAGCATTTTATTACCACTACCGGACCGCCCGTTTTCGCAAAAGCTCGGCGCTTGGACGCAGTTAAACTGGCCATAGCGCGCGAGGAGTTCGCCAACCTGGAGAGGTTGGGCATTATCAGGCGTTCAAACTGTCTGTGGGCTTCCCCGCTACACATGGTCCCGAAAGCTGACGGATCATGGCGACCTTGCGTGGATTTCCATAGGTTAAACAACGCTACAGCGCACAACCGCTACCCAATCCCGCATATCCAAGATTTTTCCGTTCATTTGGCAGGGGTGCGCGTTTTTTCTAAAATAGACTTGGTCCGCGGTTACCACCAAGTCCCAGTGCGCGCTGAGGACATACCCAAAACAGCGGTAATAACTCCATTTGGCCTATTCGAGTTTTTACGCATGCCATTCAGACTTAAAGGGGCTGCACAGACGTTCCAACGCATGATGGACGCGGTGCTTCGCGATCTCCCTTTCGTGTTCGTCTACTTGGACGATATTTTAGTAGCCAGCGCGTCCAAAGACGAACACGAAAAACACCTGGCCACAGTTTCCCGAAGGTTGGGAGATCATGGGTTAATAATCAACCCAGCGAAGTGTCAGTTCGGGCTGGCGCAGATCGATTTTTTAGGACACCGCGTCTCCCCCGAAGGAGCAGTTCCGCTGCCTGACAAAGTGCGCGCGGTGGCAGATTTTCCCCGGCCGCAGACGGTCAGGGCGTTGCAGGAGTTTTTGGGAATGGTGAATTTTTATAACCGTTTTCTTCCCTGCACGGCACAACTCATGCAGCCGCTGTATGCCGCGCTCAAAAAAAAGAAACCCGCGGATAAGGTCGAGTGGTCCCTGGAGCGGGACCAAGCGTTCTTGGAGGTGAAAGCAGCCTTGGCAAAGGCTGCGTCGTTGACACACCCAGACCCAACGGCCCGCATAGCGCTCACCACTGACACATCAGATGTGGCCATAGGGGCGGTCGTGGAGCAACATGTAGCCGGGGTTTGGCAGCCCCTGGCCTTTTTCAGCAGGCCCTTGCGCGATAGCGAACGTAAATACAGCGCGTTCGACAGGGAGCTGCTGGCTCTCCATTTGGCCATCTGCCACTTTCAGTTCTGGCTAGAAGGACACTCTTTCACCGCGTTCGTTGACCACAAGCCGCTAACGTTCACGATGGCCAAGGTTTCCGAACCGTGATCAGGCCGGCAGCAGAGACAGCTGGCCGCGATATCAGAGTTTACCACTGATATTCAGCATGTGGCGGGCAAACTCAATGTAGTGGCAGATTGCCTCTCGCGCGCCGTGGCAGCCCCAGTCAGCGTAGGAGTAGATTACGCAGCCATGGCCGCGGAGCAGGTTAGTGACGCGGATGTGCGCGCGCTTCAGTCTGGACCAACAGGGTTAAGGCTGCAGAGCAGGGTGCTGCAAGACGGTATGCCCCCCTAATCTGCGATGTCTCCACTGGACGGCCGCGTCCAGTAGTATCGGCCGCGTGGCGCCGCCGTGTTTTTGACTCGATTCATTCTTTGGTGCACCCCGGGGTGCGCGCGTCGGTCAAAATGGTAGGAGAGAAATTTGTGTGGCCGAGCCTTCGCAAACAAGTTAAAGAGTGGGCAGCAGCCTGCACGACGTGTCAAAGAGCCAAAGTACACAGGCACACGAGGGCTCCTTTGGAGCCGTTTCACATTCCGGCCAAGAGGTTCGATCACGTTCATGTGGACCTCGTGGGCCCCCTCCCGCTGTCACAAGGGTACACACAGCTTCTGACAATGGTGGACCGCACCACGCGCTGGCCTGAAGTTGTCCCGCTGGCATCAACCACCGCCGAGGAGGTGGCGTGCGCGTTTTTAACAGCTTGGGTGGCGCGCTTCGTCGTCCCGTCGGACATTACGTCCGACAGAGGCCCTCAATTTGTGTCTGAGCTTTGGTCGACAATGGCCCACAGCCTGGGTGTCACAATTCACCGCACAACCACGTACAATCCGCAGGCTAACGGGTTATGCAAACGTTTTCATAGGTCATTGAAAGCAGCTCTCAGAGCGTCACTGACGGATGCAAATTGGGTAGACAAGTTACCGTGGGTGTTATTGGGGTTGCGTTCTGCGCCTAAAGAGCATCTAGAAGCCTCCCCAGCGGAGCTCGTGTTTGTGCAGCCACTCCGACTGCCCGGGGAGTTTCTCCCAGATAACCCTGCGCCAGACGCCTCCCCGTCTCAGCTGTCGCGGAGTAACATAGAATCAAGCACGCTGCCCGGCCCCGCGCACCACAGTTTTCCGTGCGTTTTGGTGCCTAAAACTTTGAAGAACGCAGAGTTTGTTTTTGTCAAACACGATGCGCATCGAACCCCGCTGCGACCGCCTTATGACGGACCGTTCAGAGTGCTAGAAACAGGGAACAGCAGTTTTTGCTAGATTTAGGGGGTAGGAAAGAGAAAGTTGGCATAAACAGACTCAAACCCGCTTTTGTGGTGGCAGACGAGCAACTGCTGTTGGCAAGGGCCCCGCGGCGAGGTAGACCCCCGTGGGGGGCTTCACAGAGTAATGTTTCCCCAGAACACCCGCAGGGACTGATAAAAGGTTTCCACCCCCAGACGGCAAACCCCCAGCGTGACGGCGCCGCAGAGACGTTGAATCCCAGCTACAGCAGATACGGCAGGAGACTGAAGCCTAGACAGCATGTGGACTGATGTGTATTGATACTATCACGGCATGCATGTTGTTATTCTCTTGTTTGTTCTAAAATGTTGGGAGGGCTTGTGTGGTGGACCCACATGTGTGACCTGCTTTGTGACTCACATTTTAGATCAGAACAAAGGCAGAGCTCCCTGTGAAATTACAGGAAGCTGCAAGGCTTGAGACTGTGGAGGAGTAATTAAAGGATTAAAGAGGAGATGCATTGTTACTGTGAATTTTAATGCAACGTGGTCTGTGAGACATGTACTTGTGAACTGCAAGAGTCCTGGGATTTAAGGACGAGAGTTTCCTGTGTTTCATTTGTTCTTCTGTGAGATGTTGGTGATGTGAATAAAGCTGACTTGAGTGTGACCTGCTTTGTGACTCACATTTTAGACCAGAACAAAGGCAGAGCTCCCTGTGAAATTACAGGAAGCTGCAAGGCTTGAGACTGTGAGGGAGTAATTTAAGGATTAAAGAGGAGATGCATTGTTACTGTGAATTTTAATGCAACGTGGTCTGTGAGACATGTACTTGTGAACTGCAAGAGTCCTGGGATTTAAGGACGAGAGTTTCCTGTGTTTCATTTGTTCTTCTGTGAGATGTTGGTGATGTGAATAAAGCTGACTTGAGAGAGAACTCTGTCTCGTCATTCCCACATTCCCACTATATATATATACAGTATATACTGTATATATACTGTATATATAGTATATATATATATATATGAATATAGCCAAATACAAAAGACACAGACAACAGGATAACATGACATGAAAGACACTGATCAGAGAACACGAGGGCACATAATAATACTAGTCATCATAATCATAATGATAGTACAGTGCATCCGGAAAGTATTCACAGCGCTTCACTTTTTCCACATTTTGTTATGTTACAGTCTTATTCCAAAAGGGATTAAATTCATTTTTTACTCAAAATTCTACACACAATATCCGATAATGACAACATGAAAAAAGTTTTTTTTTTTAGATTTTTGCAAATTTATTAAAAATAAAAGACTAAGAAATCACATGTACATAAGTATTCACAGCCTTTGCTCAATACTTTATTGATGCCCCTTTGGCAGCCGTGACAGCTTCAAGTCTTTTTGAATATGATGGCACAAGCTTGGCACACCTATCTTTGGGCAGTTTCACCATTCCTCTTTGCAGCACCGCTCAAGCTCCATCAGGTTGATGGGAAGCATCGGTGCACAGCCATTTTCGGATCTCTCAAGAGAGGCTCAATTGGATTGAAGTCTGGGCTCTGGCTGGGCCACTCAAGGACATTCACAGATTTGTCCTGAAGCCACTCCTTTTGATATTTGGTTGTGTGCTTAGGGTCGTTATCCTGCTGAAAGATGAACCGTCGCCCCAGTCTGAGGTCAAAAGTGCTCTTGTTCTGATATTTATTTAATGTTAAAAGTTAAGGTGGAATATTATTTATATTCTTAATTAATGTTGAACATTGTGTTGTAATATTGTGTTGGTTTCACCTTAGAATCGGCATAGTTCGCAGCCGAAGGTGACGTCACCTTCGGCTCCGACTAACTGTAAACAGGAAGTCGGTCGGAGAATTGAGAAGAAAGTTAGTTATGCGTGTTTACCGTCATCAGTTAACTTCAGCGGTAGTCACATACATCCTCTGTCTTTGGTAGCATCGTGGGTATGTATTAATTTGTGTTATTGTTTGTGTGCATTTCTGGATAATTTGTTTGAGGTTATGTTAAGTTTGATGACTTTAAATGCTAAAAATAGTCTCCCGTGATTTACGTTAGCAATAGCCGTTAGATCAGTTAAAGGACATTGACAAATAATTTCAAGGGAAAACAATTCATTATAGCAACGGGAGTTGTTGTGAACATAATTTCATATTGTATTTGAGTTAAAAAGCAAAGTAATTCATATAATTTGTGGGAAGATAAAACATGATTTGTATTAGAAGCTGAGTTCATATATTTTCGTTGTAATATCTGTACAACGGTTAAAGAGTGATTATGCCTTGTACTGTATGTTACAGTTTCACCTTTCCCTGTATCATTAAACCTGTGGACCGAGAGCTGTGTCATCAGAGTCTTGATGTGGGGAAGGAGTTTAGCTTACTGTCCAATCAGCAGAGGCAGTACAGTGAAACCACGGCTTCCTAGCGGGCATGGGAACGTGAACATGCTGGCAGACAGTGAGAAGATCATCATCACACTCAACCAGTATTTATTTATTTAGCGAATGCAAAGTCCTTAAGCCAAGCAGTTGCCTCCTGGTTTGCTGTATGGAGGGTGTGTAATCCTCCTTCCAGTCTTTGGAGCGGGCAAGCCTCTATGATGTGTTCCATAGTTTGCTCCTCTCCACATGCGCACAGTGGGCTAGGGCTACTGCCCCATCTGTGAAGGCTGGCCAAGCAGGGGCCATGTCCAGTCCTGAAGCGATTGAGTGTAGACCACTGTCTCCTTGGGAGGTTGGTGCCCGGGACCTGTTGGTTGGGGTTTATCACCAGCTGTTTGTTTGGGACCTCCTTGGTTTCCCATTCCTCTTGCCAAGCTGTCTGGATGGTAAAGTCAGCTGGGGGAGGGTTTTTCCAAATCGGCCGTCTGGATGAAAGTCGGGCAGTGGGTGGGGTGTAGATATCTGCATGGATTGGTAAGTGAGGAAAATCTTTAACTTTTTGGAGCATCCTTTGAGTTAATGCTGCTCGCCGGATGTGTGGAGGGGCTATGTTTGACAGTACACTCAACCAGTAAACGATCAACACATCAGTGTCTATCCAGAAGTACGCTCACAAACTGTGCTAAGTCAGAAAAAAGAGCCATGTCAAGACACACTCACACGCTTCTTCTGTGCACTCCAGTGTGTCATCTACAGAGTCTACTGCAGCCAAAGCAAGAGCACGAGCAGAAGCAGCAAAAGCTCGCCTTTCCTACGCTGAAGAGGAAATAAACCTAAAACTAGAAAAAGCTAAGTTGGAAGCATCAATGCAAATGCTACAATGTAAGAAAGAGACTGCTGCAGCTGTTGCTGAAGCAGAAGCGCTGGAAGCTGCAGTTGACAATAGTGAAAAACGAAGTCGTGAGTTTGTATTATTAGATTCTACCTCCTTGACAACCACACAACGCACTCAACAGTATGTTGCTGACCAAGCCAAAGTGTTGGAGGCAGAATACCAGCTATGTGAAGATGATGCCCCAATAAATTCAGACTCACACCCCAGCCCACAGCGGGTTCAGATATATAAGGATGAAAATGTTTGTGACCCACGACAAGTGAAATTTGAAAGCAGCAATATCACTCCAACACAGCACTCCAGATTTCAAAATGACTACTGTGGTACATTTCCCCCATCTTATCCTGTACCTCCTAATTCCATCCATAACAGCTCCAATCCAAATGACTTTGTGAGATACCTTGCACGCCGTGAGCTTGTGTCTACAGGCTTACTTCACTTTAGTGATAAGCCTGAGAATTACAGAGCTTGGAAACGTTCATTTCTGTCTGCAATCAGTGGCTTAGATCTAACAGCAAGTGAGGAGATGGACCTTCTTTTAAAGTGGCTCGGTAAGGAGTCAAAAGAACATGTTGAGCAGCTCAGAGCAATTCACATCAATCATCTAGAAGCAGGCTTGAATATGATTTGGGATAGACTCGAGCAAACTTACGGCTCGACAGAGGCAGTAGAGGATGCTCTCTTCAAACGCATCAACACTTTTCCAAAGATAGGAAACCGAGATTACGCCAAACTGACTAAGTTGAGTGATCTTCTGATGGAACTTCTATCAGCAAAGGATGGAGGAGACTTACCTGGTCTCTCCTTCCTTGACACGGCAAGAGGTGTCAAACCAATCGTGCAGAAACTCCCCTTTCGTCTGCAGGAAAAGTGGGCTTCAGCTGGGGCATCTTATAAGCGACAAAAGCATGTGCCTTATCCTCCCTTTGCCTTTTTTGTAAAGTTCATTAGCCAGGAAGCTAGCATTGCCAATGACCCAAGCTTCAACTTCATCATTCAGACAGACACTGTTCCCAGGACTGAAAAGTTAGCATGGCAGCCAAACAAACATCAAAGAGTCTCAGTCTACAAAACAGAGATATCCACCAGAGCTAGTTCTGATTCTACTGACTCCTCATTAAAATCTGATGGCCGTGATAAAATGTGTCCTATTCATGGGAAACCACACCCTTTAAGCAAATATCGTGCTTTCAGAGAAAAATCCATTGAAGATCGTAAGATGTTTTTGAAAGAGAACAATCTGTGTTTTAAATGTTGTTCATCTTCGTCACACATCGCTAAAAACTGCAAGGCCAAAGTTCAGCGTTCTGAGTGCAAGAGTGAAAGACATAACTCAGCCCTACATCCAGGACCCGCACCCTGGACAGAAGTGAAGGATCCTGCTCCAGAGCATGGCGGGTAAGAGGTCGAAACCGTGCCTCAACCTCAATCTGATATTACGACCAAATGCACAAAGGTCTGCGGTGGAGATCTGACAGACAGATCCTGTTCCAAAATATGCCTCGTGAAAGTATATCCAGCCGGTCACAGAGACAAAGCAGTGAAGCTCTATGCAATTCTGGACGAGCAGAGCAACAGGTCACTGGTTCGTTCACAGTTCTTCGAAGTGTTTGGCGACAGACGTCCAAGTACTCCTTACACACTGAGAACATGCGCAGGAATGAAGGAATCATCGGGAAGGAGGGCAAGCGGCTATGAAGTGGAATCTCTGGATGGGACAGTCCACATTCCATTACCCAGCCTCACAGAGTGCAATGACATTCCCAACAACAGAGACGAGATTCCAACCCCTGAGGTTGCTCTTCATCATACACATTTAAAGACAATGGCACACCTCATCCCAGATATAGACCCAAATGCCCAGATCATGCTTCTCCTCGGTTGGGACATTATCAGAGTGCATAAAGTTCGCAAACAGGTGAACGGCTCACACAACCAGCCCTATGCACAGAAATTAGATCTAGGGTGGGTTCTTGTAGGCAGTGTGTGTCTTGGCAGCGTCCATAGACCATCAGTAATTAACGCCTTCTACACAAACACCACAGAGCTACGTCGGCCATCTTCTCTTCGAACCATGCCCTAATGTGTTCTGTCTTAAGGAAAAGTACAGCACCGTCCAGGTCACAAACCACCCACCAGCATATTCTGTGGAGGAAGCTACCTGTGACATTGATCATCTTGGGTGCAGTGTGTTCAAGAGGACCAGAGAGGATAATCAAGTTGCTCTTTCAATTCAGGATGCTTCATTCATGAAAATAATGAATAATGGACTACAGAAAGACTCAAACAACAGCTGGGTGGCTCCATTGCCCTTTAAGAATCCACGTTGGTGGCTTCCCAACAGCAAGCCTCAGGCACTGAACCGCCTCATGTCTCTCACACGAAATTTTGAGAGGAAGCCAGAAATGAGGGAACACTTTCTTAGCTTCAGGGAACAGATGTTTAAAAATGGTCATGCTGAGTTAGCCCCTTCCCTCAATGAGGAAGAAGAACGATGGTATTTGCCAACATTTGGTGTGTACCATCCTAAGAAACCAAAAAAGATTAGAGTGGTTTTTGATTCCAGTGCCCGATTCAATGGTGTGTCGCTCAACGATGTGTTATTGACTGGGCCTGACCTGAACAACACATTACTAGGTGTACTGATCCGCTTCAGAAAAGAAGCTGTCGCATTCACGGCGGACATTGAGCAAATGTTCTATTCTTTTTTGATTAGAGAAGAAGACAGGAACTTCTTGAGGTTCCTCTGGTTCCGTGGTAACGATCTCTCCAAAGCTGTTGTTGACTATCGCATGATTGTCCATGTCTTCGGAAATAGCCCTTCGCCTGCAGTGGCTATTCACGGCTTGCACCAGTCCGTTCAGGTCAGCGAGTTTCACATTGACCATGACGTAAAGCACTTTGTAATGCGAGACTTTTACGTAGACGATGGACTGAAGTCTCTGTCCACAGTCGAAGCTGCTATCGACTTGCTAAAAAAGACACAGGAAGTCCTCTCCAAGTCAGACCTGAGGCTACATAAGATTGCAGCAAACAATAAAGAGGTCATGGAAGCCTTTCCATCTAAGGACCATGCGAGTGACCTTAAAGACCTTGACCTCAGTGCAGAAATAGTGCCAATGCAATGCAGTCTCGGACTCAATTGGAACCTCCAAACAGATTGCTTTGTCTTTGTTGTCTCTGATGAGATAAAACCTTACACTCGCCGAGGTGTCTTATCCACCATCAACAGTCTCTATGACCCTCTTGGGTTTGTAGCACCTGCTACTATCCAAGGCAAGGCTATTATGAGGGAACTCACTGTTGAGAATGGTGACTGGGATGCGCCATTACCTCGAGAAATGGAGGAAGTCTGGACTTCATGGAGAGCTTCTCTAAAAGAGTTGTCAAGCCTGTCAATCTCCAGGCCCTACACTGAAACTTCACCATCAGCAGCTGTCAGCAGGGAATTATGTGTCTTCTCTGATGCCTCAACGAAAGCAATCGCTGCAGTAGCATATCTCAAAGTCACGGACACTGCTGGAAATAATCATGTAGGGTTTGTTATGGGAAAGGCCAAGCTGGCCCCCCATCCAGAGCATACAATCCCGAGACTAGAGCTTTGCGCAGCAGTACTTGCTGTTGAGTTAGCTGACCTGATCTCATCAGAACTTGATCTCCATCTTGATGCAGTGACATATTACACAGACAGCAAAGTGGTTCTGGGCTACATTTGCAATGAAACCAGACACTTTTATGTGTATGTAAATAACCAGGTCCAGCGTATTCGAAGATCCTCCAGTCCACATCAGTGGCGCTATGTAGCCACAAACCAGAACCCTGCAGATCATGCAACGCGTTCTGTCGCTGCAGGCCTGTTAAGCAATACTAACTGGTTTAGTGGACCTAGTTTTTTTGTCCAAACCAGAGTAAGATGTCTCCGAAAGTACCTATGACCTTGTGGACTCAAGTTCAGATCCAGACATCCGTCCTCTAGTGTCCACTTTAAGCACTGCAACTGCATCCCAGCAGCTTGGTTCCCAAAGATTTGCCAAGTTCTCTTCGTAGAAGTCACTGACTCATGCCATCGCGCACCTGAAACACATAGCTCGTTGTTTCAACACAACCATAATGAACAACTCTTGTAAAGGCTGGCATTTCTGCAAGGCAGAATTTAGTGTTGAGGAACTCAACCAAGCCTCAGCTATCATCATTCAAACAGTGCAGGAAGAGGTTTACAATGAGGAAATCAAATGTAGCAGAATGCACAAAAAGTTCCTAAAAGCAGTCCCCTCAAAAATCTGGATCCGTTTGTCAACGCACACAGCCTGCTAAGAGTCGGAGGTCATCTTTACCATTCAAGTCTTGATCAGAGTGAGAAGACTCCTTTGATCATTCCAGGCAATCATCATATTTCAACCTTACTCATTCGACAGTATCATGAACAAGTCCACCATCAAGGGCGTCTCTTTACGGAAGGAGCTGTCCGTTCAGCTGGCTTTTGGATAGTCAGCAGCAAGAGGAAGGTGAGCAGCGTCATTTACCGATGTGTAACATGCAGACGGCTCAGAGCCCCAACTAGTAGCCAAAAGATGGCCAGCCTCCCACCAGACCACCTTTCATCAGATCCTCCCTTCACAAACGTCGGGCTCGACGTATTTGGCCCTTGGAGTGTTTCTTCACATCGGACTAGAGGAGGCCTCTCACAAAGCAAATGGTGGGCTGTGATTTTTACATGTATGAGCATAAGAGCCGTTCATATTGAAGTCATAGAATCCCTCGACACATCCAGCTTCATCAATGCATTAAGAAGGTTTCTAGCTGTGAGAGGACCGGCCAAAAGCATTCGTTCAGACAGAGGCACAAACCTTGTGGGTGCATGCAAGGCTTTGAAGATACCTTCTAACATTGACTACAAAAGTGTGAAATCTTACCTGTCGGATCAAGGATGTTCTTGGACTTTCAATCCTCCACATGCCTCCCATTTCGGTGGTGCGTGGGAAAGAGTGATTGGTGTTGCTAGGAGGATTCTGGACTCCATGTTCCTCCAGCTGAAGGACAAACTTACCCATTAAGTTTTGGTAACCTTTATGGCAGAAGTAGCAGCCATCATTAATACCTGGCCTCTTGTTCCTGTGGCAACCGACCCCGACGAGTCATTCATGCTCACACCAGCTGCTCTTCTAACACAAAAGATGAACTCTGTTCCCACTCCTGCTGGAGAGTTTGGGCCTTCAGACCTCTACAAACGCCAGTGGAGACAGGTTCAACACCTGTCCAACACCTTCTGGGATAGATGGCGTAAGCAATTCCTTCCAATACTTCAGGCACGTACGAAGTGGCAGTCACCTCACCCAAACATTGAGCCAAAGAGCGTTGTTCTCCTCAAGGACAGCCAAGTACCAAGGAATGAATGGCCACTTGGTCTGGTAACACAGGCCTTCCATAGCGAAGATGGAAAAGTCCGTCAGGTGGAAGTAAAGGTCATCAAGCTAGGAAAAGAAACTTTATTTGTGAGACCTGTTACAGAAATAGTACTTCTTCTTCCCCCAGATGCCTAAGTGGGCTGGATGGACTAGACGGACTAAGTGAGGTGGCGTAGAATCACGCCAGGCGGGGAGTGTTCTGATAGTTATTTAATGTTAAAAGTTAAGGTGGAGTATTATTTATATTCTTAATTAATGTTGAACATTGTGTTGTAATATTGTATTGGTTTCACCTTAGAATCGGCATAGTCCGCAGCCGAAGGTGATGTCACCTTCAGCTCTGACTAACTGTAAACAGGAAGTCGGTCGGAGAATTGAGAAGAAAGTTAGTTATGCGTGTTTACCGTCATCAGTTAACTTCAGCAGTAGTCACATACATCCTCTGCCTTTGGTAGCATCGTGGGTATGTATTAATTTGTATTATTGTTTGTGTGCATTTCTGGATAATTTGTTTGAGGTTATGTTAAGTTTGATGACTTTAAATGCTAAAAACAGTCTCCCGTGATTTACGTTAGCAATAGCCGTTAGATCAGTTAAAGGACATTGACAAATAATTTAAAGGGAAAACAATTCATTATAGCAACGGGAGTTGTTGTGAACATAATTTCATATTGTATTTGAGTTAAAAAGCAAAGTAATTCATATACTGTAATCTGTGGGAAGATAAAACATGATTTGTATTAGAAGCTGAGTTCATATATTTTCGTTGTAATATCTGTACAGCGGTTAAAGAGTGATTATGCCTTGTACTGTATGTTACAGTTTCACCTTTCCCTGTATCATTAAACCTGTGGACCGAGAGCTGTGTCATCAGAGTCTTCAAATCAAATCAAACTTTATTGTCATATTGCTGTACATACAACTGTAGTGCAGGCAAGATTAAATTGCGTTTCTCTCGGCATCCATATAAGAAGCAGCATGATTTAAGACACACTCCCACATAGCTCCACCCCCCACCCCCACACTCCCATCCATTCACACATCCCTGAGACATACTTGGGGAAAAAGAAAAACTAACTAACTATAATATATACAAAATGTCCGTAGGTGCAGTAGTGTGTATGAGAGATTCCGGGTCAACTGTTCAGCATCCTGACAGCTTGTGGAAGGAAGCTGTTGATCAGTCTGGTGGTTCTGCCTCTGATGCTCTGGAATCGTTTACCAGATGGAAGAAGTTCAAAGTGTTTATGCAGAGGGTGAAAACGGTCCTTGACAATGTTCAGTGCCCTGCTCCTACAACGGTTCTGAAAAAGTTCTTGGACAGAAGGGAGGGAGAATCCAATTACCCTCTCAGCCCCCTTGACTATCCTCTGCAGGGCTTTTTTGTCTGACATACTGCAGCTGGAGTACCATGTAGCAATGCAGTACGTCAGAACACTCTCCACCACACCTCTGTAGAAGGTCCTGAGGATGCAGATGGGGAGAGAGGCCTGTTTGAGTTTCCTCAAGAAGTGCAGTCTCTGCTGAGCCCGCTTCCTGATCTCCAAGGAATTCTTGCTCCAGGTCAGGTCCTGCGAGATCTGCACTCCGAGGAACTTGATGTTCTCTACTCTCTCCACTAAACGGCCGCCGATGCTGAGGGGGACGTGCTCAGGCTGTGACCGCCGGAAGTTGATAGTCATCTCCTTCATTTTGTCCATGTTGAGCACCAGATTGTTCTCCCTGCACCAGCCCTCCAGGTCTCTCACTTCTTTCCTTGATGTGGGGAAGGAGTTTAGCTGGCTGTCCAATCAGCAGAGGCAGTACAGCTCTGGAGCAGGTTTTTATCCAGGATGTCTCTGTACATTGCTGCATTCATCTTTTCCTCTATCCTGACTAGTCTCCCAGTTCCTGCCACTGAAAAACATCCCCACAGCATGATGCTGCCACCACCATGCTTCACTTTAGGATGGTATTGGCCTGGTGATGAGTGGTGCCTGGTTTACTCTAAACATGATGCCTGATATTCATGCCAAAGAGTTCAATCTTTGTCTCATCAGACCAGAGAATTTTGTTTCTCATGGTCTGAGAGTCCTTCAGGTGCCTTTTGGTAAACTCCAGGCGGGCTGCCATGTGCCTTTTACTAAGGAGTGGCTTCTATCTGGAAACTCTACCATACAGGCCTGATTGGTGGATTGCTGCAGAGATGGTTGTCTTTCTGGAAGGTTCTCCTCTCTCCACAGAGGAACGCTGGAGCTCTGACAGAGTGACCATCGGGTTCTTGATCACCTCCCTGACTAAGGCCCTTCTCCCCCGATCGCTCAGTTTAGATGGCCGGCCAGCTCTAGGACAAGTCCTGGTGGTTCCGAACTTCTTCCATTTACAGATGATGGAGGCCACTGTGCTCATGGGGACCTTCAAAGCAGCAGAGATTTTTCTGTACCCTTCCCCAGATTTGTGCCTCGAGACAATCCTGTCTCGGAGGTCTCCAGACAATTCCTTTGACTTTGTGCTTGGTTTCAATTCAATTCAATTCAACTTTATTTATATAGTGCCATTTCACAACAACAATCATCTCATAGCACTTTCAACTGTCGAGGAAACCCCCACAATTGCAGAAAGACCCCAGCAATCAGGCGGTACCCTGTGAGCAAGCACTTGGCGACGGTGGAGAGGAAAAACTCCCTCCCATAACAATGAAAATGTATACAGTGCTTTCTAATAATGTTACCTGACAGAAGCATATATAGACTAAAAAGAGTAGAGTCTAGCACAGATCCCTGTGGAACTCCATGACAAAGCTTTGAGTTGGAAGAAAACTCATTATTGACATGAACAAACTGGAACCTATCAGATAAATAAGATCTAAACCACTGCAACGAAGTTCCATTAAGTCCAACATAGTGTTCTAATCTATCAAGTAGAATATTATGATCAATAGTATCAAAAGCTGCACTAAGGTCTAAAAGGACAAGTACAGAAACAAGTCCATTATGAGATGCAGTAAGGAGGTCATTAGTGACCTTCACTAATGCTGTTTCAGTACTATGATGGATTCTAAACCCAGATTGGAACTCTTCAAATAAACCATTTCCCTGCAAGTGGTCAAATAATTGCGTAGCAACAACTCTTTCTAAGATTTTTGAAATGAAAGGGAGATTAGAGAATGGTCTATAGTTAGCTAAAACTCCTGGATCTAGCGTTGGCTTTTTGAGTAAGGGTTTAATTACAGCATTTTTAAAAGCCTGCAGTACATGGCCTAATGTTAATGAAGAATTGATTATTTGAAGAATAGAGCTACCAATAAATGGGAAGACTTCTTTAAATAACCTAGTAGGAATAGGGTCTAAAAGACAAGTTGAAGGCTTGGATGAGGAAATTATTTTATCTAACTCTAAAAGGTCAATTAGAGTAAGCTCATCCAAACAGCTATCAATTGAAAGAGTTGTAATAGTTACTGTATTTAAGTTAACGGTGGGAAGAATCTGACTGATTTTATCTCTGATAGATAAAATTTTACTATTTATAAAATTCATAAAGTCCTGACTAGTAAGCTCTAAGGGAATGCTAGGATTGACAGAGTCCTGACTCTTTGTCAGCCTGGCTACAGTGCTGAAAAGAAACCTGGGATTATTCTTGTTCTCTTCTATTAATGCAGAATAATAACTTGTTCTAGCTTTTCTAAGAGATTTTTTTATAAATTAAAAGATGATTTCTCCAAGCTAAATACATTCCTTCTAAGAGCGCCATTTTCTTTCTAATTGACGAGTAACCTGTTTTAATCTATAAGTTTATGTGTTGAACCAAGGAATTAGAAATCTCTGATTAGTCTTTTTCTTTTTTAAAGGGACCACCATGTCTAGAGTCTGATGCAGATAAGCTGTAACACTCTATTATGCTATCAATTACAGAAGGAGCAAGCTCTCCATAGCTTATCTCCGTTGTATTGACACTTGGCATAGAGGAAACAATCTGCATAAATTTGGTAACAACTTCATCTGAGAGGCATCTACTGTTTGCTCTCTGACATGCACTGTCAACTGTGGGACCTTATATAGACAGGTGTTTGCCTTTCCAAATCATGTCCAATCAGCTGAATTTATCACAGGTGGACTTCATTTAAGCTTTAGAAACACCTCAGTGGAAACAGGATGCACCTGAGCTCAATTGTGAGCTTCGTGGCAAAGGTTGTGAATACTTATGTACATGTGATTTCTTAGTTTTTTATTTTTAATAAATTTGCAGAAATCTAAAAAAAAAACAACCTTTTTCACATTGCCATTATGGGGTATTGCGTGTATAATTTTGAGGAAAAAAATGAATTTAATCCATTTTGGAATAAGGCTGTAACGTAACAAAATGTGGAGAAAGTGAAGTGTTGTGAATACACTTCGGATGCACTGTAATACTGTGGAAAAGCAAAGACCAAAATGAACATAAAGCGTGGGCACGGTCCCAGGCCGTGCCCCGATTATGACAGATTATAGGCAGTTTCATCTTACAGACAAGAGTACTTTAATGTGTGCTTCGTGAAGATGTGGCTAAACTTAAAGAAATCCTCATTTGTTTTTTTGTCTACTATATTTATTAACATTTTCAAATGAATACAAACAAACCCACTACATCAACAATACTTTGGGTAATTTGAGCAAAATAGAAATAAATTTAACAAAGGTTAGAAAATACGAGGGAAAAAAACAACAGAAAATTGAGACAAGAAAAGCTGCTCTTCTACATTGTCAAGTTGATGCAAGAAAAAAAGGCAAGCATTCAAGGCTCTCTCTGATGTCTAGTTCATATTTAATCTTTTAAAGTAAAATTTAAAAAATGTTCTTTCAATCAGAAGTGCATAACTGGTTCTGACAGAATTTTGGAAAGTTGGTTCATTGAACAATTAGACCAATGAAGCAATGATGCAGAAGAATAGAAAGGTCAGATTGGTAATCACCCTTTGGCTCCGGGAAAACACATTTTTAAGAAAGTAGTTATAATGTTTTGTGTCTGAGAAGTGAGGTGAATATAGGACAGTGTGCTGGTGTTTTATATTTACAGGTTAGCATTTATTCATGCTATTGATTTTCATCATCTTCTATGTATCCAGTTGAACTGAAGAAGAAGAGCACTTAACATATACAGCCCTGGAAAAAATTAAAAGGCCAACGAGACCACTGCAAAATTATCACTTTATATGTTTTACTTTTTATATGTACAGTCATGGGAAAAAATTTGGACACCCCGTTAAATATTCAGTTCTTTATTAAAAAATGTTCACATATCTATGTCTAACCTTGGTTTTGTTTTTATTTGCATTTTTTAACATTTAGCCATTTTAAGTGGGAATGAATGTGGGGGGTGTCCTAAAAAAGATGGGGGGTGTCTTTATTTATTCCTCACTATTTGTTTAGAATTACATTTTACAGAAAATTTGGAAAAAGTCCTTCATTCATTTTTAATTGTTTAGTTGTATTTCATGAATCTCCCAGTATTTTTAACATTGATATTCAATATCCACATGTCCAAATATGTTAAAAAACAAAAAAACAAAACAAAAAACCCCCACAGGCTTATGCAGGTTGTCCTAATTTTTTCACATGACTGTATGTGTTTGAGTAAAATAAACAGTCTTGTTTTATTCTCTGACCTACTGAAAACAACTCATCCAAATTCCAAGTCAAAGTATTGTCATTTTGAGCATTTATTTACAGAAAATGACAACTGGCCAAAACTACAAAAAAGATGCTGCTTTTATATGTGCTTTTTGATGTGCTTTTAGATCAAATAATGCAAAGAAGCAAGTTCATGTTCATTCTTAAACAATACAATACTTACGTTTTCCTTAGGAAGAACTCAAGGCTTATCTTATCTTAACTTGTGGGGTGGCTGTGGCTCAGGTGTAGTTCGATTCCCGCTCTGTCTGCAGTCTGCATGTCGAAGTATCCTTGAGCAAGACACTGAACCCCCAGTTGCTCCTGGTGGGTCAGGCCAGCGCCGGTGCATGGCAGCTCCGCCATCATCAATGTGTGAATGGGTGGTTAGCAGGATCTTTAAAGCCCTTTGGTCATCCAGAGATGAGTAAAAAGTGCTCTATAAGTGAACGCCGTTTCCCATTTGTGATGGAATTCAACGGATACTCAAATTGAATGGCTGCTATACATGTAGAGATGTTAATTTAGGAAATATTTTGCAGTGGTCTCTTAAATCTGTAATATACATTGTTTTATATGTTGCAAAGCATAAATCACGTGAATTTACCTTCATCCTTTTGCATGAAGATGTTAAAAAAATATAATAAACTTGTGCCTGAGGCATTATTGACAATTTGTTTGAGCTAGACACTATTGTTATGGTCCTGGAAGTCCTTTGGCCACATCTTCAGAAGAATTTGTCTTAGTTAGTAATCTGCAATTGTTGTGAACAAATTTTTAATTACTGAGGTCAAAGAAAAGTATGTACCGTATTTTTGGGACTATAAGGCGCACCGGATTATAAGGCGCAATATCAATGAACGGTCTATTTGATGGTCTATTTTCATACATAAGGCGCACCGGATTATAAGGCGCATTAAAGCGAGGTAGTTGGAGCCGGGAAAAAATTTTTTTTTGCGTGCATGGAAAGAAAATCCTATCTATAGTCGTTATAGACACATATAGTGCAATTGTCTGCGAGTGTGAATGACCTGTTCCATGAGCAGGCGGAACGTTTTTAGTCCGTAGCTGTTTACATCGCCATATTGGCCAGGATACTCGCTCGGTACTCGCTCGGTACTCGATACGGCTCGCTCTCCGGCGGTGGCCCTGATAAGTAAACATATGCCGGGACACTTGAATTCTTTCGTCCCAAAAACATTATTTTTGAATATTTAATTACAGCTAAACGGGAGCAGTTTCGATGCCGAAATTTCACATACAAATCCTAATATACAGTACGTGTTCTATAACCATCGGCTTTTGGGTATCGACTACCTCGCGAGGTAGTCGGATCCAGGAATTTTTTATTTTTTTTTTGCGTGCATGGAAAGAAAATCCTATCTATAGTCATTATAGACACATATAGCGCGATTGTCTGCGAGTGTGAATGACCTGTTCCACGAGCAAATGTACGTTTTTGGTCCGTGGCTGTTTACATCGCCATATTGGCCAGGATACTCGCTCGGTACTCGATACGGCTTGCTCTCCGGCGGCAGCCCCGAGAAGTAAACAATGCAAACAAATGCCGAGACGCTTGAATTCTTTCGTCCCGAAAATATCATTTTTGAATATTAATTACAGCTAAACAGGAACAGTTTCGATCCACGATCCATTGGCAGATAGTGGCGTAACTCGCTAGCAGTTTAACTTTGAACGACCTGTTGACGCCAAGCGAAGCGGTTGGAGTTCTTTGGTTAATCCACCCGGAATGATGGCAAGCTCCGAATTAGTTTGCTTCACTTGGGTTTTGACAGTATCGGTGAGATGGGCGCGCATGGAGTGGCAGATCAATAGGGATGGAGATTTGTGGAAAAAGCCATCCGGCCATTATGTTGAAGCACATATTACTCCGCGAGGCTCCTGACTACCGTAATGCTCCGACAATCCATCAAGCGGTTCGGCTTCGTAGCTTACCAAAGTCGTACTAAAACATTTTTGACAGATTTTTGAGCGCCGTGTACCACATAAAATCGGTTCGAGGTCAGTAAGCACAACCAGAATTAATACATAAGGCGCACCGGATTATAAAGCGCACTGTCGATTTTTGAGAAAATTAAAGGATTTTAAGTGCGCCTAATAGTCCAAAAAATACGGTAAATGTTTGTGAAATCACATCTTTTATAAATCATTGTCTTGATCACTTAGGGAAACGTTTGCAATAGAAACCTGTGTTAGTTGGACCATAAAAAAGTACTGTTGGGGCATTTTCACGGGACAGTTTACATCAGGACTTATCTGATAGCTGGAAAACAAAATGTTATATTTTGACCAAGTTCCTCTGGTACATTTAATCTCTTTATATAGTACTGTGTGAAAGCTCGGTCGCCTGGATTGAAGTATTTTTGATTTCTGAAACATTTCACCATCCATCCAAATGGCACAGAAGGATGTTAACAGACATATAATAACAGTAACAGTTTGCTGCTTGGTGCCACCATAGTTACGACGGTTACTGTTTGACATAATTCTGGACCCAGGGGACAGATGACAGACTTGAGGGAAATGCAGTTATCCTTTTATTAGCTAACCGTGTCTTGTGAATGCGTGTGTGTATGTACAGTGTCGTGCGTGCAGTGTAGGACTCGTGCAGGGGGAGAGCTGGACGCCGTTCGGCCTGGCAACCCTATGGAGACAAAGCAGAGATATTAGCTCAGCACCGGGGCAAAAGGGCGTAATAATGATGACAGCTTACTTTTGCAGATGGTGGTGGTGAGCTCAGGTTGGCCTTGAGGGCGACAGCCAGGGAGACAGTGTCTGGCTCTGTGCAGGGGAGAGTGCGAGTTACCCTGGTGCAGGAGTGGAGCTGAACCGCCGCCGGGGAGAGAGGATCCGCCGCCAGGGAGATCCACTTGTGCACAGGGGAAGATGAACTTGACAAGGTGAGTCAATATAGCTTATGTGCAGCGAAGCGTTGGTCTAGGATTAGATGATGAGCCAGGACGTGGCTGCTGACGAGAGACGTGTCCTCTGGAGTTTGACAGACGGCTCCGTGCTGAATCACAGGCAGGTCTGGCTTTTAAAGCCCGCTGATGATTGGCAGCAGGTGTGCGTGCAGCTGAGGTTGATGATGGCCCTGCGGGCGCCATGACAGTACTCCCCCCTCTAGAGGTGCCTCCTGGCACCTGCTCTGTCCTACCTGGGTGCGTCTGGTGGAAGTCCCTGATGAGTTGTTTGTCAAGCACGAATGACGGACGTACCCAGGGCCTCCACTCGGAGCAGTACCCCTCCCAGTCCACCAAGTATTGCAGGCCGCGACCCTGGCGGCGAACGTCCAGGATGGAATTGACTCCCCACGCCGGGTCGCCATCTATCACCACTAGTGGAGATGGAGCCTTGGGAGGCGGACAAAGGAGGCTGGAGCAAACTGGTTTCACCTGTGAGACATGGAAGGTCGGACAGATGCGGAGGGAGGGGGGAAGAGCTAGGCAAACAGCCACAGGGTTAACCACACAGATAATGGGGAAGGGCCCGATAAAACGCTGGGCCAGCTTCCGCCTCTCAGCCTTCAAATTAATATTTCGTGTAGACAGCCATGCCTGCTGACCCACCTTGTACTCGGGCGCCGGTCTCCTACGGCGGTTAGCCGTCCTGGTGTTACGTTCAGTGGTCCAAAAGAGAACTCTGCGGGTGGTGGTTCAGAGCTGGCGGCAGTGCCTCACATGAGCGTGGACAGAAGGCACTGCCACTTCCTTCTCCTCCTCAGGAAACAGTGGGGGGTCATATCCTAAGGAGGCCCTGAAGGGGGACATACCAATCGCCGAGGAAACCGTGGAATTATGGGCGTACTCAATCCACGGCAGGTGGCTGCTCCAAGAAGATGGGCTGGAGGCGATGACGCAGCACAGAGTGGCCTCCAGCTCTTGGTTTGCCAGTTCGCACTGCCCATTGCTCTGCGGGTGGTATCCAGACGACAGGCTTACCATTGACCCCAGTGCGTGACAGAACGCCCTCCAAACCTGGGACATGAATTGGGGCCCACGATCAGAGACGACGTCAGTGGGGATCCCGTGGAGACGTATGACGTGCTGCATCAATAGGTCCGCTGTCTCCCGTGCCGTTGGCAGCCCCCGGAGGGGAACAAAGTGGGCAGCCTTGGAGAATCGGTCGACGATGGTTAAGGACTGTGGTGAAGTGGTTGGACGGCGGGAGGCCCGTCACAAAATCCAGGGCGATGTGGGACCAGGGACGGCTGGGGACCGGCAGGGGATGAAGGAGCCCAGCCGGTGGAGAAGAAGACGACTTCCCGGTGGCGCACTGAGCGCAGGCCCGGTTGTATGCAGTGACGTCCTTTCGCAGCCCCGGCCACCAAAACGACCTCTGGAGGAGTTCTACCGTGCGGGACAACCCAGGATGGCATGCAGATTTCGAGGCATGGGCCCACTGAATCACTTCACCCCGGACCGCTGTGGGGACGAACAGACGCTCCGGGGGGCCACCTCCAGGATTGGGCTCCGCCTCCTGCGCCTTCATAACCTTCTCCCTGATGTTCAACGAGAGGGCGCCAACAACACAGGATGGTGGAAGGATGGTCTGCTCACGGTCCTCTGACACCTCCGTTGAGAATTGCCTGGAGAGGGCGTCCGGTTTGGCGTTCTTGGCCCCTGGGCGGTAGGTGATTGTAAAGTCGAACCGACCGAAGAACAGGGACCAGCGGGCCTGCCGGGAGTTCAACCGCTTGGCGGTCCTCAGGTATTCCAAGTTTTTGTGGTTGGTCCAAACCACAAAAGGCTGGGCAGCCCCCTCCAACCAGTGGCGCCACTCTTCCAGCGCGAGCTTCACCGCCAGGAGCTCCCTGTCGCTGATGTTGTAGTTTCTCTCTGCTGGAGACAGGCGGTCGGCGCGTTGGTCAACCCAAACGGCATCACGAGATATTCGAAATGGCTGCTTGGGGTCCGGAATCCCGTCTTCCATTCATCTCCCTCCTTAATCCGCACGAGATGGTAAGCATTGCGGAGGTCAAGCTTGGTGAACCAAGAGGCCCCCTGGAGGGAGTCGAAAGCCGTGTCCATGAGGGGCAAAGTGTACTTATCCTTTACCGTGATATCGTTGAGCCCCCTGAAATCGATACATGGCCTTAGGGAGCCATCCTTCTTGCCGACGAAGAAGAATCCTGCCCCCACCGCCGAGTAGGATGGGTGAATAATGCCCGAGCTGAGCGACTCCTTAATGTATGTATCCATCGCCTCCCGCTCCAGAGCTGACAGGCTGTATAGGCGGCTCGACGGCAGCGGGGCACCAGCCCGGAGGTTAATCGCACAGTCGTAGGGGTGGTGGGGGGGAAGTGACAGCGCCTGCGACTTACTGAACACCGCCCCCAAATCATGATATTCTGGTGGCACCTTGGGCAGATCTTGGAGGGGGAGGGGACGCGGGGGGCCAAAGACACTGACAGGGCACATGCTGCGGACTGCAGACATGCGCTAAGACAGAACGAGCTCCAAGACGTGATGTTCCCTGTCCGCCAATCAAATGATGGGTTATGGAGCCGCAGCCAGGGGTAGCCCAGGATGGCTGGGGACGTGGAGGAGGGCAGCACCAGCAGGCGTAGGTCCTCCCAATGGTTCCCAGAGACAATCACGGACACCAGGGCAGTTTGCTGAGAGACAGTCGCTAAGGGGGTTTTAGATAGGGCTATCAATTTAAGTGGGGGCTGGAGAGTATGACAGGGGAGCTTTTGACAGGCATGTATGACAGGCATTCTTTTGGCTGAATGGTACAACTCTCTACCTCGTGTTCACTACTTCCACAATACATACACAGCCCTAACTCCCTGCGGCACTGTTTCTCAGCTAGCGGAATTTTGGAGTGCCCGACTACCATATCCTCCTGTCCATCAAGTGCTTCCAGTGAGGGCAGGGCCAACTGGGACGACTGTGAGGAGCGAAAAAACAGTGCGCCCGAGTGGCTGGAAGCTCTCCGCTCGGTTGCTCGTTCCCTCAGCCTGTTATCCAAATTTATGGTAAGAGAAATCAACTCTGTGAGTTTCTCTGATTTATCCAACCTAGCTAGCTTGTCTCTGAGACTAGGACTTAGGCTACGGATAAAAATGCTGCACAACGAGGCATCCTCCCACCCGACCTCAGCGGCCACCACCCGGAAATTGACAGCGTAGTCCACCACGGACCTACTGCCTTGTCGGAGATTTAACAACAAGGTGGTAAGCACGCTATCCCGGTCGGAGTGATCAAACACCTCGTGAAAATCGGCAATGAACCGTTGATATGTAAGATTAGCATAACTGGGCTTGGCCATAATGGTGTAAGCCCAAGCTAGCGCTCTACCCTCTAGCAAGTTAGCGACGTAGCCTATCCTGCTGTGATCAGTGGGAAAATTCCCTGGCACTCGCTGGAAAACCGTCTCACATTGAAGAATAAACCCACGGGCCTCCCCGAGCTTACCACCGAAGCGAGCGGGTGTGGGCACCGGTGTGAGATGGGCCGATGGAGCCTGACTAGCCTGGCTAGGAGGGGGCTAGCGGGGACCGATGGGACCCCGGAAGCCGGAGGGAACGTCCGTTGTCCATCCAGACGATCCAACCGGCTGTTAATTAGGGTTAGCTGACTGAGGATAACATTTTGTTGGTACGCTAACTGTTCCACTCGAGCTTCTAAGGTGTTAAAGCGGCGTGCTAGCACGCTGTCCGCTGGGTCGCTCTGATGGAGCCGTACTGACATAACTCTGGACCCAGGGGACAGAAGACAGGCTTGAGGGAAATGCAATTATCCTTTTATTAGCTAACCGTGTCTTGTGAATGCGTGCGTGTATGTACAGTGTCATGCGTTCAGTGTAGGACTCGTGCAGGGGGAGAGCTGGATGCCGTTTGGCCTGGCAACCCTATGGAGACAAAGCAGAGGTATTAGCTCAGCACCAGGGCAAAAGGACGTAATAATGATGAGTTTACTTTTGCAGATGGTGGTGGTGAGCTCAGGTTGGCCTTGAGGGCGACAGCCAGGGAGACAGCGTCTGGCTCTGTGCAGGAGAGAGTGCGAGTTACCCTGATGCAGGAGTGGAGCTGAACTGGCGCCGGGGAGAGAGGATCCGCCGCCAGGGAGATCCACTTGTGCACAGGGGAAGATGAACTTGACAAGGTGAGTCAATATAGCTTACGTGCGGCGAAGCGTTGGTCTAGGATTAGACGATGAGCCAGGACGTGGCTGCTGACGAGAGACGTGTGTTTGACAGATGGATCCGTGCTGAATCACAGGCAGGTCTGGCTTTTAAAGCCCGCTGATGATTGGCAGCAGGTGTGCGTGCAGCTGAGGTTGATGATGGCCCTGCGGGCGCCATGACACTGTTATTATACGTCTGTTAACATCCTTCTGTGCATTCATTCCTGACTGACAAAGCCATTTGGATGAATGGTGAAATGTTTCAGAAGTAAAAAAATACTGTAATCCAGATGACTTGCCTGAGCTTTCATACAATGCTCATCGCCGCCTGGGTTGTATAGTGTATTTTAACCTTAATTTCCTGTCTGATTTTTAATGTGATTGTGATAGAGTATATTATGTTGAAAAACATGAATCCAAATGCATTTACATTATCCCTTTTCATCAATAAATAAGTGTAGTCTTGGCCTGGGTGGTGTGACCTAAAATTTCATATTGCATATTGCAGTATAATTTGAAGCATAGCTGATAAGGGTATATATTATGATATGTTCTTTAGTGTATAAATTTCAATATAACTGTTTTTGAATGGGTGACATACTCCTCGCTCAATGGGAGTATGTCAGTCTTGTAATATAAACAGGGTATGAGAGGAGACGAATTCATTACTGCTCCAAAATTTGGTGCTTTAACCCTGGATGCAGTAGTGTGCCAATGGTGCACTCAACAACTCAGATGACAAAAATGCACTGTTATAGACAGTCAATAGTAATGTCAGCAGGATGTTAGCCTCTTTGACAAAATTGTATAGTTTTAAAGAGGTCATTGACTGCACACACATTTCTTAATGAAATGTGCATGACATACTTTGATCAAATTTTCAATTTAAGAAAATTAAAGAAACTATTGCGGCATAATTGTGAATCATCTTTTGCAGTTTCATTGTATGTCTCTTGAAATCTCTAAGACCGTTAACTCCACCCTCCTGCTTCCATCACTATTGCTAATCTAGCATTTTAGTTAAGATTAGCCGGGTGGCGAGTCTGAGCCAACTAAGGTATGAATGAAGTGCAGAGTGAATACTAGAAAAGCACTCAGAGAGTGCATACAGTACCTCCACCAAGGCTTCTTCCGTCGCTCATGGATCACCTCCAAAATGTAATGGGTTTGTTTTGGACGATTCTTGCTAACACAGTGTGAGAAGATAAGAGCCTTGGTGGAGGTATGCGTTATATTATGACGTTCCTCTCTAGCCCAAGGACCACCTCTGATGAAAATTCCATCCATATCCATGCAGTTTTTGTGTAATCCTGCTGCACAAGTACAAACAAGGTCCTTGGTGGAGATATGCACTCTCAGATCATCACCCAAATTTAATGGGTTCATCCTTGGCCCAAGGGCTACCTCTGGTGAGAATTTCATCAAAATCCATCAAGCAGTTTTTGCGTAATCCTGCTAACAGACAGACAGACGGACAAACAGACAAGCCACCATGATTACATAATCTCCTTGGCGAAGGTAAAAATAATGCTTCAGTGGTTGGCAGGGGTGTGTGGTTTCAGTGGTCAGTAGGACGTGACCAGTCCCTGGAGTATAATAAGCACAGAAACATTTGTGAATGAGTGAATAATGGCCTAAGGTGGCTAACTGACATTAGCATTTATCTAGCATTCGTCTTAGAATGACATATATGGTCAAGTGTTGTAGATGAACAAGGATTCCAGTGGGTGTGAATAGGAATTTATAGAAAATAGCAATCAAAACCAGGCAGATCAACAGTTAAGCTAACGCCAGGTGGCCTTTTCATCACCTACTCCCCACCAAGGTGAGCTCCTAATCCACCTTATTCCTGGGGGTGCCGCTGTAGGAACGATTATGGATGGAACTTCCGGTTTCGGCTGCAGCAGTGTTAAATCAGAGAGTTAGAGTGGAGTAGCAAGGGCATTTAAAACAGCGTTTTTAAAAGTTTTTCAAATTCATTTTAATGTATAATCCACATACATGTTTTGCACTCAAGTGGCAGCTAATTTCAGCTCTTCTAGTTTTTGTATTTTTTGAATGTTTTGGCGTAGTTCTGGTACTTGTTGCTGGTGTTTGTGGTTATGCCAGACTAGATAAATGGAGGCTTCTCACCACACGATGACAGACGGCATCCAAGCACGGTGTTGTGGCGTCTGCTCTAAGGTAAATTTGATTATGTCCGACATATTTTAACAAAATGCAGCCAACTTTATTGCAGTGGAGACCTGCTGGTCGGAATGCACACCACGTCATTATGAGTACAGGCAACGAGAAGTCATAAATCATGGCTCTTTCTTTGTTTGGTAGCGGCAAAGTCCCAGGAAACCCCCCATAAGTGTCTGGTATCATTGTAAAGCTTAGAAATTGTACTTTCTAAAAATACCTATGTTTTTGTGGAAGACTTAACTCCCAACTGATCGAACACAAGTTTTCAACCTATCTAAAATATGAACAAATCATCTTTTTCTGGATCAGTTTTTGCACACTACCTACAAATTAAATATAATTTTGAAGGTCTTTCAATACAGAATATGGAAATAACATTACATCAGTTTTGAAAATGTCCTCAAAGTGACTCATTTTACCAGCAAGTGTCATTTGTTTACATTGTTAGCATCTTAGCAGTGGCGTTAACTAACGGAGCTACTGTGTACGAGGCTACTTTTTAAGGTCATCTTTCATCCCTCGATAGTCGTGGGAAGTGGTATGATTATGTTACTGTTTTGAGGTGCAAGAGGCCGTGTTCCCACATTTCTGATGCTGAAGTCATTGTTTTTTAACAAGGAAAAGTGTCCCGTTTCAGTGACAACCATATGTTCTAAACTAGTACCGGAAGTTGCTACCATAATTCACGCAAGGCATCGTGGGGCCTAGGAATAAGGTGGATAGCAAATGCCTTGCCAAGCTAATGCTAACAGACCAATGTAACATCATGGTCAAAATGTAACAAAATAAGCCAGAATGACACGAGATATATTATTCAATCTGTCCTGGATTTCGCGGGATGTTTTTACGATTGTTGCGGCCCAAAAAGCCTGAATTTGTGGGAGCTTTTTAAAAAAAGTTGTGGTAAAAGTTGCAGCGTTTTGAGAGGGTTTTTTTGCACTAAAAGTTGTGGGAAGAATACAAATTTTAAAGCATATGTTTTTTTTTCCGGTTTATTACAGTGATATTCTATATAACAATACAAGAAAATCACAGGATTGTCAAAAATTTCCTCTTGCAGTGATTTGTAAATTAAGCAGAAACCTCTGCTATACAGAAAAACTCTTGTGCAACAGCAAATACAGACTTTAACACAATATCCATTACAACAGCTAAATTGCATTGAATACATGTTAAAGAGTATAGATTTGGAAATTATTGGCGGCACCTTCATTTGAAAACTCCCTATGGTCCCCAACCACTCGGTACCGAGCAGAAAGGAAAAAATAAATAATTTATTCTGTTGTTCTGTAGTGGACTCTGAGTTTTTCTGAAAAAAAAAAAAAAAATTGCTGTGTGGAGGCACGGGTGGGGGATTCTCCACCCAGAGAAGGCAGCTGGGATAAGGGGGAACAATGGACTGGAGGAGGAAGTGCCACTGTGGGTCTCAAACGGGACAGTATGGACTATGCATGCCCTGGGGAGAGGAGGAACCGCCGGAGCCGCTGGAACAGAGAAGGGTGTGAACAGCGGGGCCAACATTAGGTTATGATAATGTGCCACACAGGTCTTTGCTCCAAACAGTGTATTATGGTCGGAAGGTCCGGGTCTCAATGCATGGAATTAAAGGTATAAAAGAGGAATGCACAGAGACCCAGGAGCTCTTTTACTGTACTGTATGTTGGAGATGGAATAAAGTTCATGTGTCATTCAGCTCGTTGCCCCGCCTGATTCCTTTCTCCACAACAGACAATATTATCTCTTTCCGTGCCTAACTTCTACCTGTCTGTCTGCTGCGCATCTTGACACACACACACTTGTCTCTTCAGACACACATCTTTCGTTTACGGCGGGGGGCATTTGTCCGTGTCCAGACCAGAAATTCACAGGTTTAAAGCTCATTGACAAGATGTAGTAATGATTTTACGTCTAAAGATGTATAAAATGTTCAAACACTGTCTGTATGTTAGATTTGCTTGCTTTGTTTGTGGTTTTATGGCGTCTGTCCTCATGTGTGCTCCTGCAATGGGGTGCTTTTGGGGCAGGCAGATTTTTTTCAACACAAACCCAGCACTTTGTACATACGGTCAGTACAGAGACATGGCGAGACATCAGTCAGCAGACTGGGGGAGATGGAGGAAGGAACTGTGTTGGAAACCTCGCGGGTGAGTGTTTTTTAAAATCATACACTGTTTTTTGCTGATGTGTTCTGTTAATACTCTCTGTAAACGCGGAAGTGAACGTGGTGCAGCGATGCATTTGATTGGTTAGACTGAGTGTTTCAGCGCCACTCAGAGACAAATTTGATTGGTGAAATTGGCGGTTGACGAGGATTGGCCAAAATTGCGGGAAAGTTGCGGTGATTGGACAAAGTTACAAGGTTGCACAATAGTTGCGCTGATTTCACGTGAATTGACCCGATCGCAACATTGCGAAATGCTGGAGGGAGTGATTATTGACTGTTGATAAGTGAACCACATGGAAACAGGGATGTCTATTAGGGTGACTGAAATCGAAACAAAATAACAATATAAACCATGCTGTTGCTGTTAGCTCTTAAGAAAACACCTTTGACTCCCTGCCCATTTACTTGACAAACAGCTAGGCTAACTAATAACAGAGCAGCGGGCAAGGAGGGTGTTGGGCTGGGTTTACTATGTTAAAGATGCCCTGCAGCAAATCCAGAAGATTCAAAACAGCTCCTGGGAGAAAAAAATTATATAAACGCTGGGTGTTTTTTTTTTTTTGTTTGATTGTTTTTTTTTAAGAGAAGTGAGCTTTTGGCATGCACACACAAGCACACACTTTCGACTGCAAAATAACTCCATAGAGGTTGATGAGAAATATAGATCATGTTCAGTTTTTATGATCCAGATGTTTGTTATTAGCCATGTTTACATGGACACAAGTAACCGGATTAAAAGCCTGATCAGAATAAAAATGCTTCATGTAAACACGCCAATCTGAGTATTCTGACCCGATCACACTCATTCAGATCAAAATTTCCTTCTGATTGAGACGGGTGGGTTATGCCAATTGTTAATCCAATTGGTGCGCATATAAACACTTATTCCAAAATTTGGGTAGAAAATATGTTTACTGCGCATGTCTGTACGTCAGCCACACGTCGACGTGATGTATTTTCACCTTTATAGCAGCTAGCGGAAGACATGGTGGGAGTAAAGCAAGACTGGTCTGTATCGTCCTGCTGTCTCCCTCTGTTCATCATATGCAGAAGTATGTACTTGTAGCTTCATTACGGAGACCAGCAGAAGCAAAAGTTCAGTCTGAATAACACAATACAGGTCCTTTTCAAAAAGAGAAAGACACAAAGCAGGGTTTGTTTACATTGGAAGTTGCTTCTTCTTCTACTATTTCCGGAATCTTGGATAACTGTGCCCATGTCAAAATGATTTAGTCCGTTGAGTCTTTTTTTTTTTTTTTTTTTTTTTTTTTTTAATGGTGCCAGAGGCAGGGCGGCCGTACCAGCAGCAACCTTCTCGTGTCTTTGTGTTTTTATCTGCTTATTCCTGTATATAGTGTGTCTCTTATTAACCAGGGCTTGGTAGGAAGACTCGGATTAAGACTGGACCAACTTTTTTTCTGTGTTAGCCCGGTCTTTCTCTAGTTTTTTTTCTCTTTCTCGGGCAATGAAGATCAATAGAGGTGGGGGTGGCGGATGCATTGTTTACACATGCGACCAGCTGATTGCGCTGAGGAGGCCAGCGCTGCTGCCCGGAGCAAAGCCCCTCATCCCGGATGAGCTAAAGAGGAGACGCTGTGGACGAAGGGCTGGAGCTAAGGTGAGGAGAAGGAGGAGGAGGAGGAGGAAGCATAAGCCAGCTGTGCCAGTGGTCATCACTGGGAACGTGCGATCGCTCGGAAACAAAACAGATGAGCTTGCAGCGCTGGTCAGGACACAAAAGGAGTATCTTGAGTGTAGTTTCATGTGTTTCACAGAGACGTGGTTACACTCACAGAGCCCAGATGTAAACGTAGCGATATCTGGCTTCAAGACTATACGGGGGGACAGAGACGTGATAAGTAGCAGGAAAAAGAGGGGAGGAGGAGTGGCACTTCTTGTCAATGAAAGGTGGTGTAATCCTGGACACATTCATGTGAAGGAAAAGTGCTGCAGCTCGGACATTGAACTGCTAGCTGTGAGTATGAGACCGTATTATATGCCGCAAGAAATGAAGTGTGCCTTAATTATTATCGTCTACGTCCCTCCGTCAGCTGACGCAGCGGTGGCCTGTGACGTCATCAGCTCTACTGCGGCCACATTACTGGAGAAGTACCCAGACGCATTTATGGCCATCATGGGTGATTTTAATCGTGTCTCAGTGGGAAAAACATTACCAAACTTTCACCAGTTTGTTGACTGTCCCACCAGAGAAAACAAAACACTGGATTTACTGTATGCCAATGTCAGAGATGCATATAGTGCAACAGCTCTACCCCCCATTGGGAAATCAGACCACTGCATGGTCATGTTAACACCCAAATACATTCCCCTTGTGCAAAGGCACCCTGCTTATACACGGACTGTGAGGAGGCGGACACAGGGGGCTGCTGATGCACTACAGGACTGCTTCGCGACGACAGACTGAGGCGTACTCTGTGAACCACATGGGGTGGACATAGACAATATGACCGACTGCATCACAGAATACATTAGATTCTGTGAAGACACGACCATGCCAGCTCAGACTGTACACTGCTTCTCCACCAATAGATCATGGGTCACCAGTGAGCTGAAAGCACTTCTGAACAAAAAGAAGAGAGTTTTTAGGTCCAGAGACAAGGAGAAGCTGAGGAGAGTGCAGCTTGAGCTGAGAGAGATGCTGAGGAGGTGCAAGGATGATTATAGGAAGAAGTTGGAGGATAAATTCAGGCAAAACAATGCTAAAGATGTGTGTGTGGGGGGGGGATGAAACAAATAACTGGGTGCAAGGGGAGAGTCAGGCAGCTATCTGGGAGCCAGAAGAGAGCTGATGAACTGAATCTGTTTTTCAATAGGTTCAACTCACAGTCTGTCACCCGCAAAACACAGCCAGGCCCCCACACACCCCTCCCCACCCACCCTCCTGTGCAGCACCTCTTTCCATCTCCCCCCCACCTCCTCCTCCTCGAGGGACACCAGGACCTTTTCTCACATCACGGTGACTACAGACCAGGTTAAGAAACAACTGGAGAGACTCTGTCAGCGGAAGGCGGCGGGCCCTGATGACATCTCCGCCTGGACCCTGAGGACCTGTGCCAACCAGCTAGCTCCGGTACTGAAACACCTGTACAACCTGAGCCTGAGTCTGGAGAGAGTACCGGTGCTGTGGAAGACATCCTGTCTTGTTCCTGTCCCCAAGAAGTCATCTCCATCAGACCTGAACGACTATCGACCAGTTGCCCTCACATCTCATGTGGTGAAGGTCCTGGAGAGACTGGTCTTAGCCCACCTGAGGCCACAGGTGAAGACGTGGCTGGACCCTCTGCAGTTTGCATATCAGCCCCATTTAGGAGTTGAAGACGTTGTCATCTACCTGCTGCAACGAGCCCATCTGCACCTGGATGGCGGAGGAGACACTGTGAGGATCACTTTTTTTGATTTCTCCAGTGCCTTTAACACCATCCAGCCACTGCTGCTGGGTGAGAAGCTGCGGGTGATGGGAGTCGACAGTTCTGTGGTCTCCTGGATTACTGACTACCTGACAGGCAGGCCACAGTTTGTCCGGCTGGGCAGTGTCTTGTTTGGCGTGGTGGCTAGTGATACGGGAGCTCCACTGGGGACTGTGCTCTCTCTTTTTCTTTTTACCTTATACACCACTGACTTTCAGTACAACACAGAGTCATGCCACCTGCAGAAATTCTCTGACGACTCAGCTGTTGTTGGGTGTATAAGAGGAGGAGAGAAAGAGGAGTACAGGGCACTGGTAAACAGATTTGTGGAGTGGACAGAGTAGAATCACCTGAGGCTGAATGTCAGCAAGATCAGAGAGTTGGTGATCGACTTCAGGAAGAGGAGGACGCCTTCTCAGCCATTGCAGATTAGGGGAGAGGTTGTGGGAGTGATTGAGGACTACAAATATCTGGGTGTCAGGATCAGCAACTGGTTGGACTGGAGATCCAACAGCAATGCTGCACACAAGAAGGGGATGAGCAGACTCTACTTCCTCAGGAAGCTGAGATCCTTCAACGTGTGTAGCAGAATTCTGGAGCTTTTCTACCAGACTGTTGTTGCCAGCGCCATCTTCTTTGCTGCTGTCTGTTGGGGTAACAGTATCAGGGCCAGAGACACCAACAGACTTGACAAGATTATCAAGAGGGCAGGCTCTGTAATTGGTCTCAGACCGGAGACCTTTGAGACAGTGGTGGAGAGGAGAACACTAAATAAACTGCGATCCATCATGGACACTCCTGATCACCCCCTCCACCACACACTGGACAGACAGTGGAGCACTTTCTCCAGTAGACTACTCAAGCGTCGCTGTCGAACGGCCAGATACAGGAAATCTTTCCTGCAGCATGCCATTTCACTGTACAGTAACTCACTATGATGTTGTATTCTGGTCATAACTATGCTACCACACTGCACCTTACAGTCTAACTGGTACCTCACATTTCACTCTGCTCCTGATAGTCCTTCATTGTGCAGTAGGATGATTCATGTGTTTATACGGGTCATCATATATTAAGCTATGATGTATATAGGTTTTATAGTTGTGTTAGTTTTACTTTCCATGGGTAATCCTTTTGTCTGTCATGCGTGTGTTTCTGTCATTTGGTTGTCTACTGTCATGCTGCTGTTACACTGTAATTTCCCATTTTGGGATCAATAAAGTACATCTATCTCATCAAACGTGTGACACATGGAATCGCACGCCCTAATCGATCAACTTTTTCAGGATCCGTGTAAATAGTAAAGTTCTGATCTGAATTGTAATCAGATTGAAGAAATTTTGCACATGTAACCGTGGCTATTGCTAGCTCTGAAGCTAACGGGTCTTGGGCTCAGAGGGACTCTTGTTCATGGGCTGGAAGGACATCACAGTCAGTAGTGAGAGATGGAGGCTTTTCTTGTGTGACATAGGTAAATGTAAGTCGGAAGAGCTATACCGCCCACTGCCAGAGTGTATAAACATACTTCGAAGTAAGGAGGGATTTTAATATTTTTACAGTAACCATATGATCCAAGAAAACATTTTAGAAGCTTAACAGGCTCACACATACATGCTTTAGTGAATAGGACCTTTAAGTAATTGTCATGATCAGCGGCAGCCATGGAGAGTGGACCCAAGATGCAGTCAGTGAACAGTTCAAGGATTTTATTAGTAGAAATGCAAATGCCAAAACATGAGTAAACTTAACACTGATAAAGTACATGACGGCATGCAAGCTGCAAACACACCTTAGAAAACCAAGGAGCCAGGAGCACAGAAGCACAGGGAACTAAACTGATCAATGACATCCCTAGGAGGAGTTATGTTGCCACACGGCACTGAGAAACAAGGCTGAACTTAAAGGGAAACTGATAATTGCAAATGGGAAACCAGATGTGGACACAGATGCCAGGAATCAGACAAGGAGGTTACCTAACCAAAAAGGTAAAAAGTAAAACATAGCCATGAATTACAGGAAATGGCCTTTCACACAAACATGAAATGAAGTTACAAAGAGAAATAAAAACAGGGAGTGTTTTCAAAATAAACCTAAGACCCAAAGACCTAGACTAGAAAAGACCACCACAAGAAATACTGTAAACGTAACCAGAAACTAGACAGAACAACCCATGATAAAAATAAATCTAAAATAATATAACTCAAAGGATGGAGCATGATCACAAATCATTCTCCAATGACAGTAATCTGGTGTCTTTGAACAGAGAAGTTAATTTCTTAATAATTATTTCCACTGACACCTCTGAACATACAATTATAACAATCAGTCCCTCCAGGATTTCGCAGTGTTGCGACTGCACAAAATCACGAAAAATCAGTGATTGGCTGCATCTTCTGCATGACCTTGCAACTTTGTCCAATCACTGCAACTTTACCTCAATTTTGGCCAATCCTCGTCAGCTTACGCCAATCACATTTTTCCCTGAGTAGTGCTCAAACGCTCAGTCTAACCAATCAGATGTGTCGCTGCACTGCACTCGCTTTTGTGTTTACAGTGAGTATTAAGACAACACATCAGCAATAAACAGAGCATGTGATTTAAAAAATCACTCACCTACAAGTTTTCCCACACCGTCCCTTCCTTTGTTCCCACTGGCTCGCTGGTGGACATTTCTCCACATCTCCATCCTGACCGCGTGTACGAAGTGTCGGGCTTGTGTTGCAAAACGTCCTGCCTTAAAGCACCTTGTCGCGGGAGCGCGCATAAGGAGAGACAACGTAAAACCACAAACAAAAGAGCAAATCTAACACTACAGCCAGTGTTTGAACATTGTATACATCTATAGAGGTAAAATCATCACTGCACCTTGTCAATGAGCTTTAAAGCTGTGAACCTCTGGTCTGGACACGGACTAATGTGTGCCCCTGGCAAACCCCCAAGGAGAGCCCCTCCTCCTGGTACAACTCTTGTGTATGTCAAGACACACAGGCAGATAGACAGACAAGTAGGCATCAGGCACGAAAAGAGAGAATATTGATTTTTTTTTTCAGAAAAACACAGACTCTGATAGACAATATAGAGCAACAGAATAAATTATTTCTTTTTTCTCTGCGCTCAGTACCAAGTGGTTGGGGACTGCTGCGGTTAAGGAGTTTTCAAATGAAGATGCTGCCATAATTTCCAAATCTATACTGTTTTCAGTGCAATTTAGTTGCTGTAATGGATATTGTGTAAAAGTCTGTATTTGCTGTTGCACAAAAGAATTTTTTCTGTATAGCAGAAGTTTCTGCTTAATTTTCAAATCACTGTTTATAGGAAATTTTTGACCATCCTTTGTTTTTCTTGTGGTGTTGTAGAATATCATTGCAGTAAACTATGGGAAAAAAACATCTTTAAAATTCGTAATTCTTCCCACAACTTTTAGTGCAAAAAAAAAAAACCAAACTCTTAAAACATCACAACTTTTATCGCAGTTTTTTAAAAAAGCTCCCATAGATTCAGGCATTTTGGGCTGCCACAATCATAAAAGCATTCTGCAAAATCCTGGAGAGAGTGATTAATATGCTCTAAACTGTGAGGAGCTCAAACTCCATTGTGCATCAGGGGAAGGCTGGTTGCAGCTTTGTTTTAGGAATGTCAAAATTATAACCATTAATGTCAAATTCTGCACTTTATTTTTCAAAACTAGATTGATAGATTTATGTATATATTGATCTAGTTGATTAACAAGTGCTATTGTTGGTGGCTGGCATAATCAAAATCAATCTCTACAGTTGGCCAAATTTATATCGTTTATATCATCTACTGTTCATACCACCCACCAATACTTGGCCTGAAGCATTGTTAGCAGCTTTCCTTACCCCTTTTCTCTCTTTTCTTCTTGCCTACCTATTTTTTCCACTTTAATCTTCTCATATTCTGGACACACAAAAAGAATTGACACTATTGTCACTCTCTGACACTGACACTTTCTTTTGTCCACAAAAGAAAACAAACCTGCAGTCTAAGGACCAAATGCCACCCTGTCCTTCAACTGTCTGCGTTTTCAACATGAAATAAACTGGTATCCTCTGTATGTGAATCCCCTCCTGTTTCACAGGCTAACTCAGTCTCTACCTCAGTCTCTCTTTCTTCCTTAGATCAGAGTTGTGCTCCTTTGTATTACATGTAAACTAGGGAAGAGAGAGCAGGCCTCCTGTGGATTAATTGCAAACTGACTCCAAAAGTTGACAGCAGACTTCCTTATTATAGGATGTGTAAAATTGTCACAGCACTCTCTCTCTCTCTGTCTCTCTGTTTCTCTCTCTGTCTCTCTGTTTCTCTCTCTTTACACACACAAGGTCCAAGATTTCCCAAACTAAGTACGACAGTTTTGTCCCCAAATCATTTTGCTCAATATTCCCTCGGAAAAGACTTGCACAACTGCTGCTCCCAAATCTGATTGGTGTTAGTTGTAAGTCAGGCTAAATCTCACAGAAGCTACACACACGAATGGAACAGGGTTTACTAATCCATTTGTAAGGCAATAGGCAGGCAAACAGGCAGGGGAGAGCTTGCCAAGTGTTGTAATCACAACTAAAGATGATGAGCCCACTCCCTTCCGCTACAGTACTGTGTGTGTGTTCATTTGTGTGTTTGTCCTACATCGCCTCCCTTACAAAACTGTGACAAGAGAGGGAGAAAATGAATTGGTATCAAGTGGATAATCTACAAAAAAAAAAAAAGTACACTAGGAGCTTTTCCACCTTATGCAAGTCCCCCCGCTCATTCATTTGCCACTACCACGCAATCTCTCCGAGAACAACAACATGCCGGCGACATGAGTTTTGAAAAGGCGGTAATTGTAAGCAGGTTGGGGGAATAAATTAGAATGATGACAAAATACAGAGATAAATCCAGCTTAAAAGAGATGTACGCCACTGTTTATTTGATTTCAGCTTTTCTCTCTATCCCGCTCCTTTTCCCTCCCCTCATCCCTGATCTTTTTTAGCGGGGTGGAAAAATGGATTTTTGTCAGCGATTTGGCCCTGAAATAGCTTATTGTCTAAAGCAGCCTCTGTGCGGCTACAACGTCAACATCACATGTGTGTGCGAATGTGCTTGCCTGTTTCCATGGGGAGTAATGGCCGTGGAAGTGTGTATTGGCTCTGCTGGCACAATACACCACTGTGCTCATTGGTTTAGACCAAAGAGTGTGTGCGTGTGACTGTTTACAGTATGTGTGTATGTAGTTCTCTTGAGTCTCTTGTTGATATATATATAGATGGAAGAATTCTGGTGCGAAGGGGGTGAGGGTGAGAGGAGTGTATGGAGGGGGAGGAGGAGAGGTCAAGAGAGTGGGAGAGAGGAAAGGTTCTACAACCTCGACAAAACTGCTTCCTCTTTTCATTCTTCAATTTCTGTGTGTTTTCAGCTGGTTTTACAGTTCTTTTACACTAATTAGAAAAACTCAGAACCTTCTTCTCTCTTATGGCTGCTCCCTTTAGGGGTCACCACAGCAGATCATCTGTCTCCAGCTCACCCGACCCCTTGCATCCTCTTTTGTCACACCAACCCTCTCCATTTCCTCCTTCACTCAATTCATGAATCTTCTCTGTGGTCTTCCTCTTTTTCTCTTGCCTGGCAGCTCCATCTTCAATGCCATTTGTCCAATATATCCACTATCCTTCCTCTACACATGTCCAAACCATCTCAGCCTTGTTTCTCTTACTTTGTCTCCAAACCACTCAACTTGAGCTGTCCTTTTGATAGACTCATTTACACTGTTTTTTTTGTCAGTGCCCCCATCTCCAAACAATATATCATAACAGGTCTCACAACCATCTTCCAAATCTTCTGTATCGCTCTAGCTGTTATTGTCCCTGACACTCATCTCCAGTCACTCCACCCTGCCTGCACTCTGTTCTTCACCTCTCTTGTGTAATGCCAGTTGCTTTGGATGGTTAACCCCAGGTGTTTAAACTTATCTGCCTCAGTGTTTTTCAACCAGTGTGTTCTGGTATGTCCAGCTTTCGGTGGGAAATTATCTAATTTCACTTTTAATTGGTCCAAAAAATTGCACATGATCTGTCATTGTGCATGGGTTCTGTAGGCACACATCATAGTCCGTGGAGACTCCTGCCTGACCTCGTCTGTCAGCCTGTCCATTACCATCCTATCCAACTTTATTTCTAAAGCACTTTACAAACAACTACAGCTGACACAAAGTGCTGTACATCAGGGATAAGTAAAATATGAAGGTAAATGTAAAACATAAAAATAAATAAGAGACAATAAAATACAGCTCAAAAAAATCTAAAACAAGATAGGTAAAAATGAAAATCATATAATAAAAGCAATAAAACAAGCAAAATCAACGTCTCATGCTGGGTAGAAGGCCAAGGAGTAAAAATGGGTTTTAAGAAGAGTTTTAAAAATGAACTGTGAAGCAGCCTGTCTAATAGGCAAAGGGAGACTGATCCACAGTTTAGGAGCAGCAACAGAAAAGGATCTGTCCCCTCTGAGCTTACGTCTTGATTTCAGTACCTTTAGGAGCAGCTGATCTGAGAGACCAAACAAGAGTATAAGGATGGAGCAGCTCAGGGAGGTAAAGAGGGACAAGGCCATTTAATGATTTAAAAACAAATAAAAGAGTTTTAAATGAATCCTAAAGTACACAAGCAGCCAGAGAAGGGAAGCTGCCTGGACAAACAAGAAGGGGCTCAGAACAAATCCCTGATGTAATCTCACCCCCACCTTGAATCCATCTGTCACTTCTACAGGGCACCTCACCACCATCTCACTGTCCTCATACATGCCCTGCATCACCCTCACATACTTCGCTGTCACTCCTGACTTTCTCATAAAGTACCACAGTTTCTCTCTTGACACCTTATCACATGCTTTCTCTATTAGAAAGACTCAATACTAAAGATTATTGGTATCTTAAAAAATATTGGAAGTGTGATGACTTGCCGTCATCATGGCTGCAATCTTTTTAAACATACGTAATATATTAATGAACTAAAGCTTTGCATAATTTCCAGTTGTAATCATTAGTTCCCCCTACCAGTCATATTTTGCAAGGCCTTGCTTGCGTGCAGTTAAAATGCTAATCTAAAGAGCAAACGAGGGATTGCATTTGCCCTGATTGTTTGACCTTTGACATAATACCTTTATTAGCTTTCTGAAACAAGTAAAATCTAGAATGTGAAACAATTCATCTTAGACATCTTGGACTTATTAAAAAAATATAACGAGCTAATGTAACTCATTTATCACTACTATTTTTTGATGCACTATTAACACGTACACATTCTGTGATTGTGACCCTCATCCCACAACCTACTCACAGCCATCAGCCAATCATGGTGGCCCCTGATTCAATCCAGATATCCTGGAGGAAAGGGGTGACTCAGATGAGGGAAGAGTGTGCAATAACCGCCTCCTGCTGGCACCAGTCTGTGGCAAACTAAAAGAGACAAAAGTTGGCACCAAACTAAGGCAAATCAATAGAGCCAAAAATCTTCACTTTAAAAATGTCTTTAAAAATACTGAATTTAATTTCATTTTTGAATAACAGAGCAGTGTGTTTCACACACTGTGGCATTTGATTGCTGGAGAAGACAATGTAAACTAAGTTAATTTTCAGTGGTTTCTCCTTTATTGAATGCTTCCACACTAAAGCACATTCATTGTTACTTGTGTGGACTTTCTTGCTGATTGCTTTTGATTGAACTGAATGTTTTAGGTTGCGTTTATACTTTTGTGAAGATTTCTACAGTTTGTTTTTTTTTCCACAATATCTTTATTGAACCTTTTTTTTTAACAAACATGACACAAACAATCAAACACTAACACTAAAGTACTACAAAAAAAATGCACTAAAAACACCCACAACCACCAACAAAATCAAGTCTTCAACAATGCTCCTCTGTTTAGTCTAGACAATCCATTACATAAGTATACATATTATGTTCACCAGTTTGGAATTTACAAGGTCCACACACGTCATTCACCTTCTTCTTCAAGAGTTATGTTTAAATTTACAGTTTGTTTTTAATATTTTAAACCTTATATAGTTTGCTAGAGCTAAAATTTGGTCTGACCGGCACCCCAGACAAACCATTACAGACTTGTTGATAACAGTATTAAAAACAAAAAATAGCCCTGCAAGGTACATTTAGAAGATTTTTTTAAAATCTGCAGTTAATCATGAGTTAATTGTATTAATCATGTGAAGAATCATAATTAAACATTTTAATTGATTGACAGCATTAATTCATATATGATAAACTCTACCTTTTCAAGCAGAACTACAATGAAATGTTGAGAAAAGTTTTGCGGACAGTTTACTGAAGATTTTTCTTTTTCAGTTTCCAAAGTCTGTTATTGTTTACGTTTCAATTTTCTATTTTTTTTTTTTACTATTTGCTGTCCACATAAGGCTTGATATTTCTGTGATAATGCAAGCTTAGTTATTTGTACTCTAATTACATAAGTGTTGCAACAACAATTACTGTCTTTGTTCTGTTTTGTGTCCAGGGATCAGCAGATGAAGCAGCTGATTACATCTGGACATTTTTTTCCTTCAGCTAGCTCAACAAGTAACTGGTAAGAGATCCAATAAAAATTTTTTGCATGTTCTACTATATCACTCAGGTCTGTCATGAAAATACATCAAAATTTGGGTTGATGTGTTGTCAGAAGGGTTAACTAAGTAAGGGAAGAGGGGGATGTCAGTGAAAGTTAAAGAAGAATTGTCACTCATTGTTCATTCACTTCACATAAACCAATCATGCTGCTCAGTTTGACAAGCCCAAACTTTTATTTTCCCCAGGTAAAAATTACAAGGTTTATTTATTCCCATGTACTAACCTGGCTATTAGGGTATTTTGAGTGACTGTAGACCTATGAAGAGGATGAAAAGTGGAAAGGCGCAGGTGACAAACCTCACTTTTTACCATTTTTATCAAACCATTAGCAGCAGCCATACGGCAAAATGTTGCTATCAGAGGTATCCAGACTGGAGAAAAAGAACATAAGATAAGTCTTTATGCTGATGATGTATTGATTTTCCTTGCAAACTCACAAAGATCTCTTCTTCAGACAGTGGTGCTCATTGATAAATTGTCATCATTATCAGTCTACTCTAGTGACTGGGGTAAATAAACAGTCTTACCTATAAATTGCAATTTTTCAAATATATCCATTATCCCATTATAATCAGGTAAAATTAAATATTTAGGAATAAATATTTCCCCAGGCTCTCAGAGTTATTGTGACTAAATCACATTCCCCTTTTAAAAACAATACAAGACGACCCTACACGTTGGAGGACACTACCTGTATCACTAATGGGAAAAGTCACAACTGTTAAAATGATGGTCCTTCCTAAAATCAACTATTTATTCTCAATGATTCCTACCCAACCATCTATGGCCTGGTTTAAGTCTCTAGACCCAAATATAAGTAAATTTTTATGGAAGGATGAACCATCATGGATTAGTTTAAAAACTCTTCAAAAAGCAAAAGAGTGTGGAGGTTTAGATTTACAAAATTTGTTAAATTATTTCTTAGCCAATAGATTGCAGTTTGTTTCTAAATGCACAAAATCAACCCCACTAGGAAACCCATGGTTAGATGCTGAACAGGCTTTCTTGGGTCACTAAATATATCTGACTTACCGTTTATGAGTTCCTGTATTAAACGCCATGACTGTTTTAAAAGCATTAACATTAGTTCCTCTCTGACAACTTGGTGGAAATTTTTAAAAATAACGGGGTCTTCACATGTCCCTTGTGAACTCACGCTGATTTGGAATAATCCTGATTTCTTGTAACAAAAGAGGACATTAAACTTTCCACTATGGCTTGAGAAGGGAATAAAAGACTGAGAGCATCTTATTTGGGGTGGAAATTTTATCCAATTTCAGGAACTAGTGTCACAGTACGACATCAGTGATAAAAAGTATCTTGAATACCTACAGCTTAAATCCATAATAAAAGCAAGATTCAATCTTAATCAGACAGATTTAGAGGTACCATTTAAGGTGGCAGAGTTCCTAAATCTTCGTTCCCCTAAATTGATATCGAAAATACATGGACTATTATCAAAACTGGATAAGTCAGTATCTCTTCCAAAATCAAAATGGGAGACAGACTTATCGATCAATAAGGATGAAAGCTTTTGGACACAAATATGTTTAAACACTTTTAAAATGACTAAAAACTCTAATTTACAACTGATACAGTACAAAGTTCTACATAGAACTCATTGCACAGGACAAAGGATGTTCAAAATGGGCCTGAGTCACACAGATATCTGCTCCTACTGCACCAGCAACGTCCCGGATAGTTATATGCATGTTGTGTGGTCCTGTGCACCAGTCCAAAAGTTTTGGCAGAAGACGTGAGGACTTGTCGGCATGGCTTGGGTATCGTATCCCACTCTCACCCACACTTTGCATATTAGGTGATTTAAGTAAAATAAATATAGAGGCAAGGATGTCACACATGTTCTCACTGCCTTATGCGTCACAAAGAAGACTATCTTCATGAATTGGAAATCAGGAAATAATTTATGTATGACTCACTATAATAACGAACTATTAGATTATATTAGCCTGGAGAGAATGTCTGCCTCCTCAAATATTCAATTGGCTGAAATCAATTCTCACTTGTCCCTGCTTATTAACTTATAACATGAGGGTTGGCGGGCGGCGGCGGCTCTCCTTGGTGCCTCTGGCGGCTTGCGCACCCTCACCACGATGGTTCTTTGTGATCCATTGGGTCTGGTGTCCGAGGGGCCTGTGCCGTGGTGGCTGGTGGAGGGGGGGCTGTGGGGTGGGCCGGCTTGCCCTGCCTCCCGGGTGGGGCTGGGTCTGGCCCTGGTCCCCTAGTGCTGTGGGGGGAGGCGTTCCCCCTCTGGGTCGGGGTCGAGTGTGCGCTGGTGGTGCCCTCCCTGGGGCCCTGGCGGCGCTCTGGGTTGGGTACCTGCATCCTGGGGGGTCACCCTCCCCTGTCTTCCGGGGCCTGCGGGTGTGTGTGTACGTGTGTGTGTGGGTGGGTGTGTGTACGTGTGTGTGTGTGTGTGTTGTATGTGGGCATGTGGGGCTGTGTGTGGGTGTAGGTGGGCATGTGTGATGGTGAGTGTGTGTGTGTGTGTGTGTGTATACGAGTGCAGGTAACTGTGGGTGGATGTGCAGGGGTGGAGGATTTGTGTGCGGGTGGGGGAACCTCAGTGGGTGGCAGGGGTGGGGCAGGCCATCTAATGACCTGAGGGTTGGTGATTCGAGGCCTGCTTGTCCCGGCCGCCCTGCTGTTGTGTTACGGGGCGGGGTGCTTTGTTGCATTGCCCCTGGTGTCTTTGGCGCCGAGTGTGTGTGGGTGGTCGGGGGAGGTGTTGACGCGGGTTGGTGGCCGTGTTGCTGTCGGGCTGCTCCGGGGTGACTGTGGCTACGGGGCGGCTTGCCTCTGTTGGTGTCTGGGGTGGATGGTTGGTGGACTTGTGATGGGCGCTCGGGGGTGTTGCTTGGTGTGTGGGGCGCCGTAGGGGTCCGGCCCATTGCTCACTATTGTAACTATCGTTGTTGTGCATGTTCATGTGTGCAAGATGAGTATGAATGGGTGTGGCTGCTCCATCATATTTGTGGTGCTGGGAGTGTTGGGGCACGATGCTGGTGGGTCCTGGGCTGCCTGGCCTGGCGGCCCTCGCCCTGGGTTGGGATTTGGGGGCAGCGGGTGGCCTCCTGAACAAGTTTGCAATCTGGCTTCTGTGGGGGTGGCAGGTTCCCTTTTGAGCTGCCTCCCTCCCAGTCTTATTTCTTACCCACCCCTCCCCCCGATTCTGGGTGGAACATACATCTTCTTGGATATACTTAGGGTTTTGAGGCGGGGGGGTGTCGCACTGTGTTGGTGAAGGGGATCCTCTGCAGTGCAGTGGGGCTACCCTCACCTCAATTTTAATTGCATTTTAGACATAGTGGGCTTGGGGGAATGGGGGCCCCGGTGCTTACTGCAGTGGCTAGTGGTGCTCCAGCCACCACCCCTCCAATTTTAAATGCATTATGATAGTTCGCACACCTGCACACAATCATATCATACAACTGACACACACCTATCACGATTTGTGTAAGGGGGAGGGGGTGGTGGTCCCCCCCAACCCTGTTGTCCTCCTTCTACCCGGGGCCTGGGGGCCCGGCAGGAGGCCTGGGACCCGCCATGTTGTCAAAATCTCTGGGTGCTGCTGAATGAATAGATACGAGCAAGGGAGTGAGAGAGGGCTTGAACAAGAGAGTAAGCGAGAGTGAGAGAGTGATGAGTGGAGGTGGTGATGGTGAGTCGGATTTGTGTGGCGCTTTGCTTGTCGGGTGGCATCTCAGGGCACCTGTGGTGGTCTGCTGATCAGTCGCTCGGGTGAGCGCTGGGGGAGGGGGTCTGCTTCTGTGGCTGCGGCCACACTGGGGTGGGTCGGCGGGTGGGGGGGGTGGCTGTGGGCCTGTGCCGGCAGTCTCCCTGGCCACTGCCAGGCGCTGGTGTGTGTTCAGGCTCACTGCATCTGCATCACGGTTTCCCTAAGTAATAAGGGTGAATGAGGGTGGGTGAGTGTGTGGGGGAGAGCATGAATGGGTATGAGTAGGTCGGAGTGTGAATGAGAGTGCGTGTATGGGTGAACGTGAGTGAGGGTGGGTGACAATGAAGGCGAGTGGGAGCAAAATTGAGTGGGTACAGGAGTGAGAGAGAATGGGTGGGTACGGGAGTGCGAGTGCGGGACTGTGTGGGGGAGTGGGGGAGCGAGAGTGAATGAGTGCATGTGGGTGCGTATAAGAGCATGTGGGTGTGAATGTGTGGGAATGGGTGTGTCTGCCAATCAGGAGGTACTGGACTGAATGGGTTGTGCCCCTCGGCTATGTGGGCTCCCCTGTATGGTGGGTGGGGGGGCCTCTTTGGACATGGGGGTCCCCGGGGTGTGCGGCAGTGGTGCTGGGGGGGTGCCTGGGGGGCTCACGCTAGGGGTGCCAGCCGGTCTCCGGCCCGGAGGGTGGAGGTGTTGGGAGACCAGGCCTGGGGGCTGGCATTGGCCCCGCTGGGGGTGGGGGGGTGGGGTGGTTGGTGGGCTCGCTGTGCCAGCGACCTGGCAGCCTGGCCTCCCTCAGCGGTCCCTCCTTGGATTGGTGCCTGGCTTTCCTGGGGCTTGTTGACCTCGGGCATTTGTGCCCTGTGGGGGTTGGTGGCGCTGCCTTGCCTGCCCGAAGTTTCCGGCGGGGGGGAGGGGGAGGGTTGCTGCGACCGGCCGCCCTCTTTGTATGTTCCATGACAAACCACTCACATGCACACACTTATTTTGCGCATGCTTTCATATACACGCACACGGACGCACATGCACAGATGTCTCCCTTTTAACAGGTGCGGATACCAGACTCGTGTTGAGACCTGTTTGGTGGAAGAAGCAGTCTGTCTTCCATTTGTTTTAGTTGTTGGTTTGTTTGTCTTTTTTGCCTGTTCCTCTGCTTTTTCTTTTCCCCGTCCCACACTTCCTTTCCCCATTCCCCATCCTGTTGGGCTCTTCATGGGTAAAATAATTAGAATAAAGTATTGAAAGTTAATACAGGAGGTGTTTGCAACAATATACAGTAAGATAAGATAAGCCTTTACTAGTCCCACAGTGGGGAAATTCCAGGATTGCAACAGCACAGGGATAGCAACACTCAGAGCAATAATTTAGCAGATAAGATAAAAAGAGCAGTGAATATACATATGTACACATAAATATATATACACAGTGCGGCGCATTGTAGCTAGATGGAATAAACAGCATAATGGTCTATTCAGTTACCCCACCTAGTATGAATATGTACCCATACAGCATATTTCATATTTGAGTCAGCCTAGGTGTCACCCTCTGTAGCGATTGATATTGTCCAAGTTGTGTAATGGAGGGGTCCATTATTGTGCAAGCTTGTTGCGACTTTTGCATTCAATGCTTATTAGGTCATAAAGTTGTTTTTTTTTTACAACCTCTACGAGCAGCCCAGCTTAGGTTATAAAATCTGACAGCTGTAGGTAGGAAGGACCTGTGAAACTTCTTGGTCGCGCACCTAGGATGATGCAGCCGACCACTAAATGAGCTCCTCAGTGCGTTCAGTGTGTCCTGCATGGGGTGGGTCTCGGACTTCAGCAGAGATGACAGCTTAGCCACCATCCTCCTCTCTCCTATCTCCTCCACTGGGTCGAGGCACTGCCCCAGGACAGAGCTAGCCTTCTTAATCAGTCTGTTCAGTCTCTTCCTGTCGGCTGCCGTGATGTCGTTGCCCCAGTAGACCACTCCAAATGTGATGGCTGATGCCACCACCGAATCATAGAAGGTCTTCAGGAGCACTTCTTGTACACCAAAAGACCTGAGCCTCCTCAGTAGAAACAGCCTGCGCTGCCCCTTCTTGTAGAGTGCGTCGGTATTGTGTGACCAGTCCAGTTTATTGTTCAAATGAACACCCAGGTACTTGTAGGATGTCACCATCTCAATGTATGTTCCCTGGATGTTTACTGGTGCTGTAGGGAGTTGTCCTCGTCTGTGGCAGTCCACCACCAGCTCCTTAGTTTTCCTCGCGTTGATCTGGAGGCAGTTCCAATGGCACCAGTCCACGAAGTCCTGGATAAGTCCTCTGTACTCAGCATCATCTCCGTTGGAGATGAGGCAGACGATCGCAGAGTTGTCAGAGAACTTCTATAGATGGCAGTGTGTTGTGTTGTGTGAAAAGTCCGCAGTGTAAAGGGTGAACAGGAAGGGAGCCAACACTGTTCCCTGGGGGGCCCCTGTACTGCAGATGATCGTGTTGGACACCCAATCCTGGGTTCTCACAAACTGTGGCCGGTTTGTGAGGTAGTCCAGGATCCACGATGACAGGTGCAGATCCATCCCTGCGCACAGCAGCTTGTCCCTCAAGATCACTGTTTGGATGGTGTTGAAAGCACTGGAGAAATCAAAGAACATGATCCTCACCATGTTTCCAGGCTTCTCCAGGTGTGACAGGGAACGAACGGTGTAGAAGGAAGATCACTGCATAGCTAGGTACTGTTTTAAGCTCCTTTTGGCAAAGTAAACCTGTTTTGGCACAATAAGGGTAGCAGATTTCTGTTCTGCTCACCTAGCTGTCTGACAGGAAAAGGGGGGGATAAACCCTGGTTATTAGGGTATTTTGAGTGATTGTAGACCTATGAAGAGGATGAAAAGCGGAAAGGCTCAGGTGACAAACATGTGGAGGTATGGAGATGTTTAGGAGAGATGGCAGTTGATGTTTGAACCAAACTGGTTAACAGTCACACTATGAAGATATGGGAAAGAGTTGTTGAAGCTAGGTTACGAAGAGATGTGATGATCAACGCGCAGCAGTATGGTTTCAATCCAAGAAACAGTACAATAGATGTAATTTTTACTTTAAGAGTGTTGATGGAGAAGTACAGAGGAGGTCAGAAGGAGTCATTGTGTCTTTGTGGATCTACAGAGAGCATATGATAGGGTGTGGTACTGTATGAGGAAGTCAGGAGTGACAGAGAAGTATGTGAGAGTAGTGCAGGACATGTATGAGGACAGTGACACAGAGGCAAGGTGTGCTGGAAGAGTAACAGATGGATTCATGGTAGGGGTGGGATTACCTCAGGGATCTGTTCTGAACCCCTTCTTGTTTGCAGAGGTGATAGACAGAAGAAGAATTAGACAGACAGAACTGAACTCTTGATGAAAGGCACTAATACTATGGGGTTGCATCCATCTGTACTTGGTTTGTCCCCCAAATTTATCAACGGGCAAATATTTTGTGTTTCAACTACACAAGCACAGTATTTGAGAATCATGACATACTGTAGCAACTGGTGACTCATTTAAAAGAAAAACTTTGTGAGGAAATGAGTTTGACTGTTAAATTTCTGTGTTTTTGTGACACATCAATTAAAGAGTCCCACTTGTTATGTTTGATTGTGATGACAAGTGGTGTAAAAAAAAAGCCAACTATAGGCAGTGCTGTATGGAGGACAAGGCCTGGAGGAGGGCAGTGATAACCAAACCAGATAACAGAGAAATGACCATGAAATAGAGACATAGCTTTTGCTGGCTCTTTATCTGCGTGTTTGTGAGTTCAGACAGCATGTGTCAAGGCAGTGTCATGGTCACAGATTTTGCCCCCGTCACTGCTCTGCTGAGGAGACTGAGCTAGGACTGGTTACACTGACCGTGTCCTCTGTGTCTGTCTGTGTGTCTTGTACGTTGTGTTACAGTGCACACACGTTTGTCACAGCCTTGTCAGATCAGCCATGACTCAGCCCACTGCATGTGTGTCAACCAGGGTGACCTTTTCTCTGTGTGTGTGTGTGTGTGTGTCCTATGCTGGAGGCAGGGAAAGTCCCTGTCTTCATTGTGTGCGATTGAGTTGGAGGGGACACCTCGCACATCTCTGTTTGGGTGAGTTTGTGTCGTGGGATTTTCCCTGTTACAATCAGAGTAGTTTGTGCTCTACATCATCTTCATCGCACATTTATGATGTCTGACTTCACACTTTTAATCTTCTGCTTCTGTACTCCAGTGGCACCAGACAATGTAAGAAATGTTATCTGGCAAATCAAAAAGGCTTGATGCTCCCCCTGATTTCCTGCTAAACATGAACTGTGTCTGTTTTGTTCTGAAAACACTGAATGGGCTCATCTTTGCTAACAATGCCTTGTACATAACAGATAACATCAAAATGGATATGTTAGGTGTTTTCCTACAAAATTGTTCTGGAACTTTTTTCTGGGAGACTGTTGCCTTGAAATGTATGTGAGGAACTAGGGACTCAGCTTTATTTGTGCCTAATACGGTGGTGGGAAAAAGTTTTTGCCCCCTTCCTGAGTTCTCATTTTTTTGTATGTTTGTCACATTTAAATGTTTCAGATCATCAAATTTAAATATTAGACAAAGATAACACAAGTAAACACAAAATGCAGTTTTTAAATAAAGGTGTTTGTTATTAAGGGTAAAAAAAATATCCAAACCGATATCACCCTATGTTAAAAAGTGACCCCCCCCCATTAAAACATAAATTAACTGTGGTTTATCACATCTTTGGAAAGCTGAGTTCAGTTTCCTTAGCCACACCCAGGCCCGATTACTGCCACACCTGTTCCCAATTAAGAAATCACTTAAATAGGACCTGCCTGACAAATGAAGTAGACCAAAAGATTCTCAAAAGCTAGACATCATGCTGTGATCCAAAGAAATTCAGGAACAAATGAGAAACAAAGTAATTGAGATCTATCAGTCTGGAAAAGGTTATAATGTGGGGAGCGTGAAATAACGAGGCTGAATTATTTCTCAATTCAGGTTTTAATGTAGCTTTCACATCCCCAGCGATCTCTCAAGAACAGAAGAGAGAGAGCTGCATCAGAACCCCCACATTTATACATCAGCATCAAAGGAAGAATCACACATCTCTGTCAAAACCCCGCATTGACAATAACTCTCCCCCCGAGTCCTTTAGTCCTCCGCCTGGCCCCAGGAGGTCAGGAAGTCCTTTCAGCTCCTTATCACGGTACCTCCGTCCTCTTGCCGTTATCCACAGGCGGTCCAGACATATAGTGCCATCCTAAGACGTGAGGTCAATCCACATATGCAGTCCTAAGCATCTCACTTTATACTCATACATATGTAGGCAAAAATACATGAGCCACATAACCCCTCCCCAAACGTCGAAGAATGGACAATATCTCATAGTTCACAAAATATGACAACATCAACAGCATGATTTATACAACATGATCAAATCGCACATCAGTCAGTACGCTGTCTGGGCTTCAAACGTCTTCCAAATCTGCTGTAAGCAGGCCTCGCCGTCCCTGCGGCACCATCCTGCAAAGAATCTGCCAACTGAGGAAGAGAATGGTTATTTGATCCCTGCGGGGGCTCCAGTACCTGTTCCCTGGGGGGTCTGCCACGTCGAGGAGCCCTTGCTACCCATACAGACTCGTCGTTGATCACAAAAGCAGGCTTTAGTCTGTCAATACTAATTGTTTCCCTTCTGTCCCCCAAATCTAGCACAAAATGCTTATCACCCGTTTCCAGCACTCTAAATGGACCATCATATGGCGGGCGGAGGCCTGATCATGAAGCCTCGTGCCTGACAAAAACAAACTCGGCATTTTTTAAAGCTTTGGGAATAAAAACATGCGGAAAAGTGTGATGAACGGGGCCCGGGAGCATGTCTGCTCCCGTGCCACTCAGTGGCCCCAGAGCCAGGGGACGCCCGGGCTCCGGATGCTCTGGTAGAAACTCACCGGGCAGCCTGAGAGGTTGTGCGAAAACTAACTCCGCTGGGGAGGCATTTAAATCCTCTTTGGGCACAGCACGCAACCCCAATAAAACCCATGGTAGTTTGTTTACCCAATCTGCATCCGTAAGCGACGCTCTGAGGGCTGCCTTCAAAGACCTATGAAAACGCTTGTATAAACCATCAGCCTGGGGGTGATACGCGGTAGTGCGGTGAATTGTCGCCCCTAAGCTGCTGGCCATCACTGACCAAAGCTCAGAGACAAATTGAGGCCCTCTGTCGGACGTAATATCCGACGGGACCCCGAAACGCGCTACCCAGGCCGTCAAAAATGCGCGAGCCACCTCTGCAGCCGTGGTTGATGCTAGTGGGACCACTTCCGGCCAGCGTGTTGTTCGGTCCACCATTGTCAAAAGATGTGTGAACCCCTGCGACGACGGTAGGGGGACCACGAGGTCGACATGCACATGATCGAACCTCTTGGCCGGGATGTGGAACGGTTCAAAGGGGGCTTTTGTGTGCTTGTGAATTTTGGCCCGCTGGGAAGCCATGCAGGTTCTTGCCCACTCTTTCACGTGCTTGCGCAGGCTCGGCCAAACAAACTTCTCCGCTACCATTTTCACCGAAGCGCGCACCCCTGGGTGTGCCAGGGAGTGAACCGAGTCAAAAACGCGGTGGCGCCAAGCGGCCGGTACCACCGGGTGCGGTCGCCCAGTAGAGATATCGCAGATTAGAGGGGGCATACCGGTTTGCAAACTCCTACTCTCCAGCCTTAACCCTGTTGGTCCAGACTGGAGCGCGCACACGTCCGCATCTCTGCTCTGTTCCACCGCCATGGCTGCATAATCGATCCCCACGTGAACTAGGGCCGTGTGCGCTTCCGCGCTACTATCTTGCCCTGCGGCTGCGGTAGTATAATCTACCACCGCACGGACTGGTGCTGTCACCGCGCGAGAGAGGCAGTCTGCCACTACATTGAGTTTACCCGCTACGTGCTGAATATCAGTAGTAAATTCCGAAATTGCGGCCAGCTGCCTCTGCTGCCGGCCCGACCAAGGTTCTGAAATTTTGGCCATCGCAAAACTGAGCGGCTTGTGGTCGACAAACGCGGTGAAACGCCGACCTTCTAGCCAGAACTGGAAATAGCGAATGGCTAAGTGGAGCGCTAACAGCTCCCTGTCAAGCGTGCTGTATTTCAGCTTGGCCCCGTGCAAGGATCTGCTGAAAAATGCCAGCGGCTGCCAAACCCTGGCAACCTGCTGTTCCACAACCGCCCCTATGGCCAAATTTGATGCGTCAGTGGTGAGTGCTATGCGGGCCGTTGGGTCTGGGTGAGCTAGGAGCGCAGCATCAGCAAGGGCTTTTTTAACCTCCGCGAATGCGCGCTCCCGCTCCGGGGACCACTCGATCGTATTGGAGGGTTTTTGCTTTTTAAGCGCGGCATATAACGGTTGCATGAGCTGCACTGCGTGGGGTAGGAAACGGTTGTAAAAATTTACCATTCCTAAAAATTCCTGTAATGATTTGACCGTTTGTGGTCGGGGAAAATCTGCCACTGCGCTCACCTTGTCCAGTAGCGGAACTGCCCCTTCTGGGGAAACGCGATGCCCCAAAAAATCGATCTGCGCCATGCCAAACTGGCACTTGGCTGGATTAATTATTAACCCGTGCTCTCCCAACCTCCGAAAATCTGCAGTGAGGTGTTTTTCGTGTTCCTCCTCGGAAGTACTGGCGACTAAAATGTCGTCGAGGTAGACGAACACAAAAGGGAGATCGCGTAACACGGCATCCATCATGCGTTGGAATGTTTGTGCAGCGCCTTTAAGACCAAACGGCATGCGCAAAAACTCAAAAAGTCCAAAAGGGGTTATTACCGCTGTTTTAGGAATGTCCTCAGGCCGGACTGGAACTTGATGGTAGCCGCGAACCAGGTCTATTTTAGAAAAAATGCGCGCCCCCGCTAGATGCACCGAAAAATCCTGAATGTGTGGGATTGGGTAGCGGTCATGCGCTGTGGCGTTGTTTAGTCTGCGGTAATCGCCGCAAGGTCTCCACGAGCCGTCAGCTTTAGGGACCATATGCAGCGGCGAGGCCCATGGGCTCTTCGAACGGTGAATAATGCCCAGCCTTTCCAGGCTGGCGAACTCCTCGCGCGCTATGGAGAGCTTAGCGGCATCCAAGCGCCAAGCTTTCGCGAAGACGGGGGGGCCAGCTGTAGTGATAAAATGCTCCACCCCGTGTTTCGCAACTGTTGCCGAAAATGTGGGGACTGTGAGCGCTGGAAATCGGGTGAGGAGTGTGTTAAACTTACCGCCTGCTGTGGCGACGTTGGTCTGCACTGGTGGCGGGGACACTCGAGCTGCACAAGGAATAGAATAAAAAGAGAGTGCATTTACCAGCCGCCTATTGGCAAGATCAACTAACAAACCATGTGAGCACAGAAAATCAGCACCTAACATGTTGAAACACCGCCGCAATAATAAAAGTCCATTCATAAGTGCGGCCGTGTAAGGACAGAAACAGAGTCCTCTCTCCAAAGGTGTCGATGCTTGAGCCGTTCGCTGCCATTGCCCCGTTACCCCGGGGGCCTGCCAGCCGGTCAGCATAGGTCGGGGTGATGAAACTCACTTGGGCCCCGGTGTCCACGAGGAAGTGTCGCCCGGAACTCACATCTGTGATGTAGAGCAGCATATTCCGTTCTCCGAGAGCCGAGGCTGCTAACGACTCCCGGTCCTGGAGTTTCCCGAGCTCTTGAAGTTGCACGGCGGCACACATCTGTGCGCCTTCTCTGCGAAACGCCGATGATAAAAGCAGAGGCCATCTCCCCCGCTGTGTTGGGAACGCGCCACTGCCATTGTTGGTGGGGTTGGTTCTGCTGTCTCCAGCCATTTGCTGCTCACGGATGCCGCGCCGAGGTCTGCCGCTGCTGCTGTAGCCGTCTGCTCACCGCAGGAGTCGAGGAGCCGCTGTGCCTCCCGGGCCAGCGCGCAGAAGTCCCGCTGGGTCACACAACGCATGCTGGACAGGGTCCCTCTCATCTGCACTGGGAGGTTTCTCAGGAAGATATGCTTAAACAAGAAATTGTCGTTGTCTGAGTCCCTCAGCTGCAGCATATCCTCCATAAGGTCGACTGGCCTGCGTCCGCCCCGGTCATGCATAGCCAGGAGTCTCCTAGCCCTCTCTTCGGCTGAGGGCGTAAAGCATTGGATGAGGGCAGTCTTCAGCTCGCCGTATTTGTCATCAGCGGGCGGTTGCTGCACCAGGCTCCGCACACACCGAGCTGTGCGGTTGTCGAGCTTTGCGATGACGTGGTAGAACTTAGTGTCATCTGCCATTATTCCCCTGAGTGCGAACTGTGCCTCGGCCTGGAGGAACCATGAGTCCGGGTTGTCCTGCCAGAATTCTGGTAGCTTTATGGAGACGGCGCTCGCTCGGGCAGACTCCGACGAGTCTGGATCGGGGGACTCGCTTCTAGGCATTCTCACATCTCTGGTCACCAATGTGGAGAGCGTGAAATAACGAGGCTAAATTATTTCTCAGTTCAGGTTTTAATGTAGCTTTCACATCCCCAGCGATCTCTCAAGAACAGAAGAGAGAGAGCTGCATCAGAACCCCCACATTTATACATCAGCATCAAAGGAAGAATCACACATCTCTGTCAAAACCCTGCATTGACAATAACTCTCCCCCCGAGTCCTTTAGTTCTCCGCCTGGCCCCAGGAGGTCAGGAAGTCCTTTCAGCTCCTTACCACGGTACCTCCGTCCTCTTGCCGTTATCCACAGGCGGTCCAGACATATTGTCCCATCCTAAGACGTGAGGTCAGTCCACATATGCAATCCTAAGCATCTCACTTTATACTCATACATATGTAGGCAAAAATACATGAGCCACAATAAAGCCATTTCTAAAGCTTTGGGACTCCAGTGAACCACAGTGAGAGCCATTATCCACACATGGCGAAAACATGGAACAGTGGTGAACCTTCCCAGGAGTGGCCGGCTAACCAAAATTACCCCAAGAGTGCAGCGATGACTCATCCAAGAGGTCACAAAAGACCCCACAACAACATCCAAAAAACTGCAGGCCTCACTTGCCTCAGTTAAGGTCAGTGTTCATGACTCCACCATAAGAAAGAGACTGGGCAAAAATGGCCTGCATGGCAGAGTTCCAAGACTAAAGCCACTGCTAAGCAAAAAGAACATAAAAGCTCATCTCAGTTTTGCCAGAAAACATCTTGTTGATCCCCAAGACTTTTGGGAAAATACTCTGTGGACTGACGAGACAAAAGTTGAACTTTTTGGAAGGTGTTTTTTTTTTTTTTTTTTTTGTTACTTATTTGTACCCGTAGGTAGACTTGGTTTGCAGTCTGGTGACAAGCCACCGGCTGCTGGTCGCTGCGTGCGCAAGCGCCCTAAACCTACATGTTTTTTTGTTTTTTTTGGTATGCGGGAGGAAACCGGAGAAATCCCGGAGTAAACCCGCGCAACACGGGGAGAACATGCAAACTCCACACAGCTCACTGTTGGTCGGGGGCTGGGATCGAACCCACGATCTCATGATCCCCGCGGTCCCCCGGCCGAGGGTAAAACTGTGCTGCCACAGTGCTAAACCACTGCACCACCGTGCAGCCCATGGATCCTTTATGATAAACACCTTCATTTAAAAACTGAATTTTGTGTTTACTTGTGTTATCTTTGTCTAATATTTAAATTTGTTTGATGATCTGAAATTTGATGATCCCACTGCGCGTCACCCTGCTGACCCACCACCGTGCAGGTGTTTGTCCCATTACATCCAGTGTAAAAGTAACACAGCATTTCAGAAAAGGAACATCATACCAACAGTAAAATATGATGATAGTAGTGTGATAGTCTGGGGCTGTTTTGCTGCTTCAGGACCTGGAAGACTTGCTGTGGTCAATGGAACCATGAATTCTACTGTCTACCAAAAAATCCTGACGGAGAATGTCCGCCCATCTGTTGGTGACCTCAAGCTGAAGCGCACTTGGGTTCTGCAGCGGGACAATGATCCAAAACACACCAGCAAGTCCACCTCTGAGTGGCTTAAGGAAAACAAAATGAAGATTTTGGAGGGGGCTAGTCAAAGTCCTGACCTGAATCCAATTGAGATGCTGTGGCATGACCCTAAAAAAGCGGTTCATGCTCAAACCCTCCAATGTGGCTGAATTACAACAATTCTGCAAAGATGAGTCGGCCAAAATTCTTCCAGAGCACTGTAAAAGACTCATTGCCAGTTATGGCACACGCTTGATTGCAGTTGTTGCTGCTAAGGGTGGCCCAACCATTTATTGGACTTAAGGGGCAATCACTTTTTCACACAGGGCCATGTAGATTTGGATTTTTTTCACCCTTTATGATAAACACCTTCATTTAAAAACTGAATTTTGTGTTTACTTGTGTTATCTTTGTCTAATATTTAAATTTGTTTGATGATCTGAAATTTGATGATCCCACTGCGCGTCACCCTGCTGACCCATGACTGCGCACCAGCCTATAACACCAACCACATCATCAAGTTTGTAGATGACACGACGGTGGTGGGCTTCATCACCAACAATGAGAAGGCCAACTACAGAAATGAGGTGAGCCAACTGGTCCAGTGATGCAAAGACAATAACCTCTTCCTGAACATTGGAAAAACCAAGGAGATTGTGGTCGACTACAGGAGGGGTCACACACAGCACCCCCGTCTGATCTGTGAAAAACATACAAAAAAATGAGAAAGCAGGAAGGGAGCAAACACTTTTTTACACCACTGTACAAAATGGCAACTGCAAACTCAATAGCAGAGGGTAGTGTAGCCAAAAATAGTACCCAAGTAAAAGTAGCATGAGGTTATAGTAAATACTGTAGTATAAGTAAGAGTCACCAAGAAATTACTTGAGCAACAGCTTTACTCTTTCCTGTTTGAGTTTTTCCTTTAAAAGATTTTTTTTCCCCTCAAATTAATTTATTACTGTTTTCATACAACTTTTGAGACACACATGCCACCATCAATGTGTGAATGTGTGTGTGAATGGGTGGATAGCAGGATCTGTAAAGCGCTTTGGTCATCAAGAGATGAGAATAAAAGCGCTATATAAGTGAATGCCATTTACCATTTACCATTTTACATATGTGACATTTTTAACACAGAAGTATACATTTTACTGATTATTTTGCTACTCTTGTAGATTTGCAATTAGTTTTTTTTTCTTATAGATGTGTAATTGTGAGGAAAATCAAACGACAATATCAAGTACCACAATTTGTCTCTTAGCATTCCATTATGTACAGGTCCTTATCCTTTTGTTAAAAAGGCAGTCAAATAGGCCTTTCAAATTTGCACCACTCTATTTGTACTGAATACTGTAATATACTTTACATGTAGCCATAGACTACTTAAAGATGGATGACACACCACTCACTACTTACTTCCATTGTATAAAAGTGAAGTTGTTTCCTGAATTTTGGGTGCCTCCAATTTGCACTGGTGACATTATTAGCAGCCAGAGCCTGCACAGTAGTGATCTTAAAGCAGAGCCATGGTTTTGCTTATTGGCCCATTATAGTCTATGTAGCAGCCCACTGGTAGTTTCCCCAAACTTGATCCCTCATTCACAACCACAGTGCCAATTGTAAAGCATCAAAGGGGTAATTAAAGCTGAACAAAGCCAAAATGCAAATAAACTATGCTGTGGAAAAATTTATTTGAGGACTAGTTTTAGTTTTCATTTTGGCAAAGTGCTGTATACAATAATGGGGATGGTGTTTATCATTGTCTAACTGCAGCCAGCCACCAGAGGGCAATTGATATATGCAAGCTTCATTTTTGGAGAGCTCTCATGTCATCCATCCTTATTTACCATTTGTATGCAACAGGAGCACCATGATATAGACTTAGAACTAGCCATTTGAACTAAAAATAAAGCTGTCAGTAGTAAGAATGTTTACCTCCAGATAGTTATTAGCAAGAGGTTCGAAAGGTTTTACTTCATTTTTGCATAGGCTTCACTTTTTAGTTAATACAGGTCAGTGCAGTTCTGTGCTTAACACCGAGTGGTTTTTAGCTCATTACGGTGAAGCCAAAAAGTACAAATGTGATGACATGGCGTCTGTCCAGATTTCACAGGAATCACTGCATCTCATAGGAATTTGCTCCAACGATCACCAAACTCACCCACAATGAGCCTCAGGTGGATCTGCATACATGACGTGCTCAATGTCAAAGGTCAGGAGATCTTGGCATTTATGATTTCACAAAAAAAAGTTACTCCTCCTAGGCCACTGACCTTAAGCACATCCTAGATGGGTCTGCATCTCGGCTATGCTTAAGGTCAAGATCAACGGTCAGATCATCTGAGCATTCTCGGGGTGATTCTGTCAGGCCAGAATGAGCTACTCTGTCACTGACAGTCTGATTTTGAACAGATCAAAGAAACAACCAAATTTAAAAAAAGATTTCTTTGGATGTTTGGCTGTTGACTGCCCCAAAAGCTCCGAGCTTGTCCAGGAAATATTTGGCAAAGCGCATTTCAAGGCGTGTATTTCTGCCTTGTACCACATGACTAGGTCAGGAAGCCATTCGTGATTTTGCACGCAACACGAAATAAAGTGAGCAGCGATACACAATGGAAATCCCCATCCCTCACTTTTTGTGTTGTCGACTGTGTGAGGGATTTGTCACAGCCAATTTTCAGATGGAGCCAGCACCAAAAATACAGACTTCTCCCATTTGGAAACAGTTTGATCTCATTTCTCCCATTGATACATTTTTCACAAATAGTGGGCATTTATTGTAACTGAAGTGATGGTCTAGTGAGAAAGCATCTGCCCAGCAACTGGGAGGCTGGGGTTCAAGTCCCAGCTAGGCCATTCTTGTAATTTTGTTTTTATTTGCAAGGTGAATTGTCTGTTGTGTTTCAAAGAGTTTGGATCATTATGCTGAGGCACTATTGTGTTCTGCTTGAGAATAAGGACAGAGGTGAATGTACTGGGAGAGACAGAAACTTGTCTTCCCTACATTGTACAAACTTGCAGTAGCCTTCTTTTGCACACCTGCATCCTCTGTACTCTGAGAGAGTATTCTCCAAAGCTGGAGAAATAATCTAAAAAAAAAAGAAGAAATCGCCTTAGTCCAAAGACTGTGAAAAATTATTTCTTAATAAAAATGGATAACTACCGACTTCCGGTCTGGACACCATGGTGGTAGCAGCTTAACGCTGAAGCTCCCAGATCCCATCCGTGAAAATACCATGAAAATCAGATTTAACGGATTTATGGAAGAGTGAAAATCAAAAGACAAAGTTATTGTGCCTAAAGGAAAACAGAAGAGATCAACATTTACCAGGCCAAAACACGCATCGGCCGGAAAAACTGACCTTGAAGACAATTACCTCTTGGAAATGGAGGAGCAAAATGAGGCTAGCAACACGGTTAGCTTAAAAACGATACTTCAAGAATTAAGAGAATTTTGCCGGGAGTGTGGGACCAAATTTCGTCAACTTAAAGACGAAATAAAAAGGACAAACAACAGAGTGGACCAGGCTGAGGCCCGAATCATGGAAGCAGAGGAAAGAATAAAAGGGCTGGAAGAAACCACGCTGGAATAACTCAAACGATAGACAAGACTGGAGGCTAAGCTAACTGACCTGGAAGGAAGACTAAGAAGGGACAACATAAGAATTCATGGTCTGAAAGAAGGAGTCGAGGATGGTTTCACCACAATGGCTGCATGCGTGGAAACCATACTGAGAGAAAAGTTGGAAATTCCCCAATCCACCGACTTGGAAATAGAAAGGGCGCACCGTTCATTAGCCCCAAGGCCGTCAGCGGAAGACCCCCCGCGATCGGTGGTGGTGACGTTTTCCAACTTCAGAACAAAAGAAGAGGTTTTGAGACTGGCTTGGCAGAAAAAAAGGATTTATGCACCAAGAAAGAAAACTTTTTGTGGAGCATGACTACGCCCCGGAGGTCCTTAAAAAACGTTGGGAATACAATGACGCTAAAAAGGTACTAAGAGAGAAGAAACTGCACTTTCAAACCCCATTCCCGGCGAAGCTGTGGGTTTTTTATGGGGAAGAGATGTGTCTTTACAATTCGGCGGAAGAAGCAACCAGGGATATGGCGAGAAGAGGGCTCCCGGTACCGGTGTATAAACCCGCAGCAGACCCGATCGAAAGAATCAAGGCTCAAACGTGGTGCACACAGAGACCCTCAAAATCCATGGGCCAGCAGCAGGAAACCCAGCGCCAGGGCTATAAGGAAAAACTGGACGCTTTCAGGAGGGAATAACGATATTTTTAGTCAATCTGCACATCCAACCCTCCTCCTACAAGGTAACAAACATTAAAGGAGATGAAGAATCAGCAAATATGAGGTGGTAAAACATTTCATGGAACAGTCATAATATTAGAAACAAATAAGTCTTAAAAAAAACAAAACTTGTTAAAATAGAAATGTGACAATGAACCACATGAACTCTTCACACTAACAAATACTGTATTACCGTGATTGTTTGCTGTGATGGTGGTGGGAGGTTGCGCATAATTTCATAGGGTATAGGCATAAAAAAAAAAATCTATACAAGTTCGGATTGGGATCTGAAATTCACGTTAAAAACATGGGACAACTTACAGGGGTAAGAGAGGGCCGTCAGCACGTAACAAAGTTGAGGAATTTCCCTCAGAGCCAACACACCATCAAGGCTCCTCTAAGGTCGCTAAAAAGACCTCAGTTCAGGAAGATCTTTTGACAGTTTTATGTTTTAAAGTTTTATATACTATGTTCTTAATGTTTGTATGTTCTTAATGTTCTTTCAGTTTTTGAGTAGCATAAAAGAGGGCCACTATACTATTAGACTAAATAAGACAATACAATGGAGAAACAGGGTTCAACCAAAATAATCTCATGTAATGTAAAAGGGATCCTGAATCCAGTTAAAAGATCCAAGATTCTAGGCAAAATGAAAAAAGACAAAGCAGGAATAATATTTTTACAGGAGACCCACCTAACAGACTTGGAACACACTAAACTAAATAGACAAGGGTTTAACCACTTGCGCTCCGTTGTTCCGCGGGCGGGCAAGTCTCTGCGTCCTATGACGCACGAGGGCGCGCGAGAGCGCGCTCGTGCGCCCTCGTGCGCATGACGCATGATGGTGGTGATGGTGATGTAGTAGCGTCCAAGCGCCACTCCAAAAAAAACTGCAGAGACAGCCGCGAACAGATTAGTTCATCTGATTGACCTCTCATTCGACTAATAAGAGCCTTGAATTGGGTTTCTGAAACCTTGAAGAACCAATGAATGAAAATCTAGGAAGGAGGACCCGCCTACTGTGAACGCAGGAACCAATTGAAGCACAGAAATTCTGGCTGGGTGAAGCAATATTTACTGCTGCAGAAGGACTCTGTACGAATCTCCTACAGACCCAGGCTCACCCAGCAGCATGGAGAACACCCACAAGTGGGACCTGCACTCATTCCAGCAGAATAGACGGAGGCCGACGACAAAAGTCGTAAATCATTCGCCAAAACGGCAATAATGGAATTATGTTGATCGGGATCCACGAGCGGAGCAGCGTCGCGTTCGTCTGACGCGTGGGAAGAGATGTTCGCCACGACTCTGCTGCTTTGAAGAGGTAAGTTGTTATAAGCTAAATTATTATTTATCCCTGAAAACTGTAATCCAAAAATGACTTTTGACCGATCGGTAAATTACAACTGTACTGCGCACGAAATACAAAGTGCGTGCGCCGCGATAAACGGTTCATTTGCCATGTTCGGACCGTGAATGCCCCCCCCCCCCCCGCTGCAGAAGAGGAGCGGGGGGGGGCACGGTCCGAACGCTCCCCGGTCCGCGGGGGGGAAGCATATCAGTCTATTCCATCATGTAGCGATGGCCCTCTTCTGTAGCGAGGGGGGGGGGCGTTCACGGTCCGTTCACGGTTCCCCCCCCCACACACACACACAGTAGTGAGGGGGGGGGGAGCCGCTGTGAAAACATGCAAGGAAAAAAAAAAAAAGAGTGTATTCCGTCATGTAGCGAGGGCCGAATTTGGTCCTTGGTAGGGGGGGGGAACGACCCCCCGCCCACACACACACACACAGACACAGCCCTGAGTGTGACCTTTCATTAGAGCCTAAAATGAAGATCCTACATTGAATTATTCAAAAGTTACAGACGTTTTTCCAAACTGTGCCATTTGGCACAATTTGGCACAGTTCCATAACGCCTGGGAACAGCCTGAGAACAAAGCTGTGTAAAATATTCATTTTTGGTGGTATTGTTACCAAATTTGGATCTCAGCTGGATAACACTTGGTTCTACATTTCTGTTGCATTTTCCAGCCGGATCGGACAGCTGTGTGTTATTTACAAGCATTTGTATCCAAAAAAACACTGTGTCCAATTTTTTTTTCTTCAAGTTCAGTATGTTTAGATGACTGTAACTCAGTGGCCGGAGCACGTAGAGAGATTATGTTTTTTTTGCCAAAAAATTCAAAGTGTTTTCTTTTAAATGAGACCAACCCCATGAAGATGCTGCAAAGGGTTGAATAACAGCTTTTGATTTACTTTGGGCACGTTATTTTTTGGCATTTTTAGGAAAATTGCCCGGAGTGCAAGTGGTTAAACTGATCTCTTCATCTTCATATAAGTCAGGGAGGAGGAGGGGGGTAGCGACATTGATCTCAACCAAAATTATATTTGAAAAAAAAAATCAGAACACAAAGATAAAGAAGGGAGATTTAGCATGGTACTTGGTCAGCTAGAGGGAGAATATATCACTCTGCTGAATGTATTTGCACCTCCAGGGGCTAACTGGGAATTTTATGAAAATGTATTTGACCTAATGATAACTAAAGCCAAAGGTTTAGTGATATGTGGTGGAGACTTCAATCTAAGACTGAACCCATACTGGGATGCATCAGGTAATTCTCCACATCAAAATAACACTCAAAGTAGAAAAACTAGGATGCTACTAAATGAAATGGGAATCTGTGACGTGTGGAGGGAATTCAACCCCAGTGTAAAAGATTATACATTTTACTCAGCACCACATTCATCATATTCAAGGACTGACTATTTTTTTATGTTTAATAGAGACATTGGAAGAGTAAAAACACGTAAAATAGGACTGATGGATCTCTCTGACCACAGTCCAATCCATATGGACTTAAATATCCAAAAATACACAAATAATACATTTTCTTGGAGGTTAAATTCAAATGTGCTGAAAGGACCACTGAAAGATGAATTGGAGTCAGATATTCTCAGATATTTGGAAGAAAATGATAATGGAGAAGTATCCCCTTTAATACTGTGGGACGCATGCAAAGCTGTAATAAGGGGAAAGATTATTGCAAAACTGGCACTCCAAAAGAAATTGAGACAAGAAAAACTAATCACACTAGAGTCAGAACTTAAGAAACTAGAAAAAGAGCACAAAGACAACACTCATTCTAATGACTCGCTCAAAATTAAGGAAATAAAAAAACAAATAAATGAGATCTACACAACAGAAATCCAGAAGAAACTTATATTTTGGAAACAAAGATATTATGAAACAGGTAGCAAATTGGCAAAATTACTAGCCTATAAATTGAGGAAACAACAAACGGAGAGAGCAATCTACAAAATCAGAGACCCAGTATCAAAGGAAATAAAAATTAGAATTCAGGAAATTCATAAAAGCTTCGAGAATTACTACAAGAACTTGTACTCCCTCAAAAAACACAAAAAAGACACATCCGAAGCCTTCCTAAATATATTAAATCTTCCCCAACTTACTGAGTCACAAAATAAAAACTATTGGCAGAAATATAACCTAAAGAATTAGAAAAAGCAATTATGAAACTTAAAGCTAACAAATCCCCAGGAGCAGATGGTTATACAGCAGAGTGGTACAAAACTTTTAAACAGCAACTATCCCCTCTCCTCCTGAAAACATTTAACTATGTCCTCCACACAGGGGAAATCTCCCCCTCCTGGAGAGAAGGGATCATTGCAGTCATGCCTAAACCTGAAAAGGATAAATTGGACTGCTCCAACTACAGACCAATCAGTGTGTTAAATCAGGACTATAAACTTTTTACCGCTATCCTTGCCGAAAGGTTAGAAAATATACTGACAGACTTAATTCATTTAGACCAAACAGGTTTTATAAGACAAAGACAGACACAAGATAACATTAGACGCACTTTACACATAATTCATCATATAAAGAAATATAATTTAAATGCAGCCATACTGGGATTAGATGCTGAAAAAGCATTTGATACAGTTGACTGGTCTTTCCTATATAGAATCTTGTCCCGTTTCAATTTTCATGACAACTTCATTAGAACTATCCAGGCATTATATTAAAAACCAACAGCTAAAATAAGGATTAACGGTAAATTATCATCATCTTTTGAACTGGAGAGAAGATGTCGTCAGGGCTGCCCCTTGTCTCCACTGCTCTTTGCAATCTTCATAGAACCTCTGAGCCAAAGGATAAGACAGAATCAAAAAATTCAAGGTATTACACTTGGTCAGAAGGAACATAAAATAGCACTCTTTGCCAATGGCATTTTAATATACCTGGGGCAGCCGGACACCTCTTTTCCAGAACTAATCTCAGTTTTTTCAGAGTATGGAGAGTTATCGGGGTACGAATTGAACATGCATAAAACCCAAATTTTAACATTCAACTATAATCCAAATCAATATTTACTAAGCAAATTCAAAACTAACTGGGAGATGGAATCTATGAAATATCTGCGGGTCAATATCCCGAAACAACTCAACAAAATTATAACACTAAACTATGATCCACAGATGGCAAAAATAAAATCTGATCTAGCAAGATGGAATATGATACCATTCTTGGGTACTGCACAAAGAATTGAAGCAGTCAAAATGAATATACTTCCATGTCTTCTATATCTTTTCTAAACAATACCGGTAGAACCTCCCAAAAAAACATGGCAAGAACTGGACAGAAGGATCTCAAGATTCATATGGCAGGGCAAGAGACCTAGAATCAGGTATAGAACCCTACAGCTAAACAAAGACAAAGGTGGGCTCGCGCTGCCAAATATCAGGGACTATTTTAAAGCCGCGCAAATAAAAACTTTAGTAGAGATATGTAACCCAGTCTACACTGCACAACGGAAGGAGATAGAATGCCAAATAACAAGTGACATTCCCCTACAGGCGATAATAGGGAATAATGCCTTACCTAAACTCTTGAATAACACTAACCCGTGGATAGAGACCCCGCTAAAAATTTGGTTTAAGATAGTCAGAGAGAATCAAACTAAAGAACCCTATCAATTATTGCAATGGATTTCCTATGATCAGGATTTTACTCCTAATAAAACAGACACTAGATTTAAAAAGTGGAGAGAGAACGGACTGATAAAATATTACGATTTTTTTAAAGGGCAAACTTTAAAAAGTTTTGAAGATTTGAAAAAACAAGGTCTAAAAAATCAAGACCTTTACAGGTTCTTTCAGCTTAGACACCACATGAACAAAATACTTAAAAAGGAGGATTTGAAAAGGGCCCAGTCAGGTGTTCTGAAGGTCTTCTTAATGGCATATGAAGGGATCCCAGGGATCAGATACATCTCTAAAATATGCCATGGTCTTCAAGATTTAAAAGGAGACAACACATCATATATAAAAGAGAAATGGGAAAAAGAGGGGAATTTCACTTTACAACTGGAAATATGGGAAAAACTAAATAAATAACAGTGGAAAAGTACCTCATCCCTGCTGTGGAGAGAATTTGGATAGAAAAATTTGGTAAGATTTTTCAGAACACCTGCACAAAACAAATTTACTCATAAAGGGTTGAATTGCTGGCGCCTGCGTGGTGAAAAGACTGCAAATCATTTTCATGTGTTTTGGTCTTGCCCAGTTATCCACCAATATTGGACTAATGAACAGACAATATTGGGGAAAATATTCAAAGTAACAGTTCCCTTTTCTTTTGTAACTTTGTATTTGGGTTTACTACCGGAATCACTGGAAAAATGAGGAGAAAAATACTTATTCACTGTTTTAATATTGGCAAGTAAAAAAGCACTAACAAAAAAATGGATGTCGAGAGACTGTCCTGCACCTGAAGATTGGATTAACGTGATTCGGGACATTTATTTGATGGAAAAGTTGACATTTGCACTGAGACAGGACATGGATGGGTTCTTGAACTTTTGGCAACCCTGGAACGCATATGTGTCTTCCATCAAATCTAATCTTTGACAAACACCATTTCAATAATGGCACCTCTCTTTGTTCCAATACTACTCAGATGTTCTTTTATTTTTCTTCTCTTTTGTTTGTTTTTTTTAATTTTTCTTTTCTTTCACTTAAAAAAGGGTGTTGTAATATTTTTTTTCAATCTTGTCAAAAAACAAAAAAAAGGAATATGTGATGAAAATGTAAAGAATGCAATGCTGAAATGACATGTATACCCTCTACAAAAACTTAAATAAAAAAAATAAAAAAATGGATAACTACCACAAGCATATTAAGATAAGATAAGATAAGCCTTTATTAGTCCCACAAAGGGGAAATTCCAGGATTGCAACAGCACAGGGATAGCAACACTCAGAGCAACAATCAGAAGGCAAGAAAAAAAAAAAAAGCAAGCAAGCAAGCAACTATTCACTGTAGTCACCCGAGTTTTATTATTTCTTTTTTCCCTTATTATCATTGATATTTCTTAAAAGACAGTGCATTTATTGAAATGGGAAAAAATACACATTAAACCAATAATGCCCTTGTAAAAATCTGCGTGTTGTATAAGTTTTGTCCACTAGATTGGCTAGTAGAGAAAATTAAGTTTCACATGAGGCCTCATCTATATGAACCATTTTGATGAAAGGCCTCAAGTCCTCTAGAAAGCTTCATCTGGCCATCACTAATGATAAGTGGTTTATGTTAAAGTGATGGCTGCCAGCAGTCTTCAGGTGGGAAGTGCTCCAGTGCAGTGAACAAGGTGAGATGATTCTTCCTGCAGGTGTAGAGATAAATGCCCCCAGCACCAGGGACTTCAACAGTTAGTTAGATTTGCAAGTGCACTTACAGTTTGTTGAATGAGTTCCAGTTCCACCAGGGAGAGAGTCCACAACGCCTGGAAGGAGGATAAGTCCTGGAAGATAGTTGAGGAGAAGGTTAGAGAGGATTAGGCTTACAAATGATCCCACATTGGAGGAGGACACAGCAGCATTCAGGTAGTGATGTTATGCTCAACACCGCCCACTCGACACTGGTTCGAGCAATGTAACATGGAAGTGTCGCGAACAGAGTGTCAAACACTGTGTCAACATAGCCACAGTCACGTGACTGTTGTGAACGAGGCCTCGTTGTCACATTACATGATTTGAGACCTGCCGAGAAATTTGACAGGGCTGAGCGTTGCATATGTCAGTAGTGAAGGATTTAAAAGGGGTCTGATTCACCACTCAAACTGAGGGTTTTTTTGAGAGGAGGAGATTTGGTTATCATCATTGCATTCGCTATTTGAGTAGAAGTCAGGGACAGTATTACACAAGCTAGAATTAGGTTTAGTAACATCGAACAACACATTACATGTACTAAATGTTACACATAGATACATTAGTGATGGTGAAACTGAGGCCTTATAGAACAATGAACAACTTTGAGACAATTGCTTCATGAGCGACACGTTATGAAACATTTAATAAAGAGTGCCATCTGTTGACTGAGTGTCAGAACTGCATCTGAGTAAAGAAAACCTGAAGAAAATCTCTATACTTTTTTTTTTGACCATTTGCCCATCCGAGGTCTATTCAAAATGGCAGGAACAAACAAGCTGAAGCAAACAAAAAAGATCTCATTCCAATAGAACCCTCTCAAATTTCCCACGAGCCCTCAAGTCATATGATGTGACCGATATAACGAGGCTTCACAGACTGTGGGCGTGCTGAAACAGCGCTCGATGCACTGCTCATGATGCAAAAAAAATTGCAAGACATATTGGACAGCTTCTGTTACTATAATAAAAAAGACTATTTATCAAAGAATTGTTGTGCTTTTTACTCTCTCTCTCTCTCTTTTAATATACCCGTTTTTTCTTGTTAATTGGACTGTGAAGTTTGGCTGATGTATTTTTTGTGAAAGTTCTGATTTTGTAACTCTTTTGTAACCTTTATCATCAAGAGTTTGTATGTTGTATTTTGTTCTATTAAATTAAAAATACTGCTCATGACACTTCCGCTTTATATTGTGAGAATCAGTGTTGAGTGGGCGGTGTCGAGCGTAACATCACTACCCCTACTCCTATGGATTGGGACGCCCCTTCATGGCTGCACATGGCCAAAGTGGCTGTAGAGTGTAGCTGTCTTACCAGCCACTGCTGAAACTCAAGAGCCATTGGCCGCTGTTAATGTCAAGCCCTGCATACTCTTTCTCTCTCTCTCTCTCTCTCTCTCTCTATATATATATATATATATATATATACTGTATATACTGTATACAGTATATATATATATATATATATATATATAAGAGGTTTCCTTCACTGAAAATTGTTCTTCCACAGAATTTTTCCAGCACTGACTACAAATTCTGAAAACTATCATTTGACAGATTATATGGAGGGTGAGCTAATTAAAGTCAATTAAAATGATAGACAACTGATTGACTGAATTTTTACAAGCCTGTCTGAGAAAATAACATAACAAAAAGTGTAGTGCAACCTGTGATATAGAATATTGCCTTTTGTCAGATTTTCAACTCAAATGCAGTTCTGACAGTCAGTCAGATGGCAATCTTTATTAGATGTTTCATAATACTGCATCACTCGTGAAGCAGTTGTCTCAAAGTTGCTCATTGTTTCATGAGGTCTCGGTTTTAACATCACTACATTCACGTGGCAAGCACAAGCAGAACTGCGGTCTTGGAGGTCTGCCATTTCCCTGAAGAGAAGGCGGCACCAGGAGTCTTTTAAAGGTTGCACTAACAAACCACAGGTGGAGTAATCAGAGCAGGTGAAGCTGATCAGAGCAATCGATGTAAGTGAGTACACAAACCTGAAACGCCACATTTTTTCTACTCATTGCCTGCAGGTTGTCTGTCCTCACACCCAAACCAGATCCAACCAGCCTTCCAGGAGTTATCCAACGGGCACCCCAAGTTCTTTTCACACATTGACTAAATTTCTGGACCCTTCTACTGCTACATCATAGTGCACATATGAACAAAAACTGAGGAAGACAGTGCTTTGTACATAGGGAGGTAACCTGCCAGCTCTCAATTATGAAGTGTGCGTGATGTCGGATGGTACCAGAGCAGATAATTATTTCATTTAAATCCACGCTTCATCCATGCAGCTTCCTTGCCCCTTCCAAACTTAAACAGCTGTTGAGTGATGCCCTTAGCCGGCTCTTCGACTGTAGCTGGGAAGCGGCTCTGCCACTCTACTCCCAAATGACTGAGTTCCCCACTGTATCAATATTAATGGAATTCCAGTGTAAAGTAATAAAGAAAAAGTAATTTCATTCAACAGATTTTATTGCCTCCACTTGTAACATTTTTTGGGGGGTGGGGTGGGGGGATTTGCACAACTGAACCAAAATCCTTCCTGTAGTTTGAGTGATAAATGTTTCCTTAACAGTAATTGAAACAGTTATTATCCTCCATGAAAAGCCACACGGCCCTCAGAGCATCTCCTGTGGTAAATATGCTTTTTCTCCATACGTGATTGTTAATTAGCTCTGCTCCATATCTCGCTGTGTGTTTCTTATGCCAAGCAGATCCCCTGTCCTCCCTCTCTCTCCCAGCACTGTCCAGAACTGTATGAGAGCTAATTGGCAGCTTGCTTGCCTGCCGCGACGGTGATCATGCAAATGTATTGGTGCTTACCAATAGCCGGGCCCATCAAAACATTACGATGGCCATTACCCAGAGCCGGGGCTGGCCTAACGAACATATGCTCCCCCCTCCACACCCGACAACCTCCCCCCTCTATTCCTAAACTCTTATTTATGTGTTTAATTTAATGTGCGAGGGAAGAATTTCCTAAATTAAATTTGGTTTTCGTCGGTGCCTCAAGAGAGTGGCAGCGTTATAATAACATGGTAATTTTTTACACGTCTTTATGAGAAATGAGAAAATTAATTCTTTCTGACAAGCTGTAATTATTGGGCTTGGAACAGTTGCAGCTGAACAGTTTGGGCTGTGGTAGCCTGGCAATGAGCTGAAAGAGGGAGAAAGAGAGAGAGAAAGAGGGTGCAGGAGATAGAGGGAGAGAGAATGGAAACGCAGTGAGAGAGCGATACAGAGAGTTTAGTTTAGTAGTGCTGCCAGGATCACATACGGCCACAAAGGAGGGGAAGAGAATGGGAGGAGAATGACAATAATGAAGGACAAGGGCAGAGGAGAGGAGGTGGAAGACGTGAGGTGGGAGTAGAGAAAGTTGGACTGTAGAGAGGGAAAGAGGACAAAATGTTTGGAGACAAGAGGAAAGAGAGTAAGAGAGGGCTGACAAGAGGGCAAAATTAGTGAAATAAGAAGAAATGAGATGATACCGAGGCTCAGTGTCTGGGCTGTCAAAATCTATCAAAGAAGGGAGCCAAAATTAAAACTCTGGTACACATTGAGGTAGCTTGAGTAGACAAAAGTCGAACTTAAGTAATGTTACTTCAGTAATTACTCAAGCATTAGTGAGAGTAGTAACCACAAACTTGAGTAAGAGTACGAAAGTACAGAAGTACAGAAGTACCATAAACATTTTTGGTCATCCCTTGACAAATATACTGATAGGCATTAAAAATGTAACATACAAAAAACCCAAAATCCTGTATATGCTGATATTGGTTATGTGCTTTGGAACTGTTTTTTTTTTTGCAATGTTAATTCATGAACAATAGAATAATCCCTGTCATCTCAACGCATAAAACTCAACTGGTTTTGCTTCAATGAAGGGGAGTGTATTTGTATACCAGTCCTTGTAGAGATAATCTTAGGATGATCAGAGGATGAAGTGTATGTTGTGTACTGTGAGCAATAATCATGTCTATAAGGTGCGATATTTGAAACATGAAAAATTATTGGATGTCAAGGTGGCAGCACATTTTTGGAGTCCATCAGTCAACAGTAGGACACTTGCACAGGTGCGACTGGAACACTGGTAGCACATGAGATCACCCGAGAAAACTTACGCCATTGAAATTGATCCAGTGTTGCATGTTCAATCCCTCTCAGTATAGCATATTTTTTTTAATTGAAAAGATGCAAGCACAGTCTCTGTTTGACATGGAAAAACGGCGCCGGAGGCAGGGCGGCCGTACCAGCAGCAACTCTCTCGTGTCTTTGTGTTTCTATCTGTTTATACCTGTATATAGTGTGTCTCTTACTAACCAGGACTCTGTAGGAATACTCGGACTAAGACTGGACCAACTTTTCTCTCTATTTAGCCAGTCTTTTTTTCTAGTTTTCGTCACTTTTTCGCTTCCTCGGACAATGGAGATCAACAGAGGTGGGGGCGGACGCATTGTTTACACACGTGAACAGCTGATTGCGCTGAGGAGGCCGGCGCCTGGAGCGCTGCGGCCGGCAGTGAAGCCCCTCATCCCGCATGAGCTGAAGAGGAGACACTGCGGGCGAAGGGCTGGAGCGAAGGTGAGGAGGAGGAGGAGGAAGCATAAGCCGGCTGTACCGATGATCATCACCGGGAACATGCGATCCCTGGGAAACAAAACAGATGAGCTTACAGCGCTGGTCAGGACACAAAAGGAGTATCGTGAGTGTAGTTTCATGTGTTTTATGGAGACGTGGTTACACTCACAGATCCCGGATGTAAACATAGAGATACCTGGCTTCAAGACTATACGGGGGGACAGAGACGTGAAAAGCAGCAGGAAAAAGAGAGGAGGAGAATTGGCACTTCTTGTTAATGAGCGGTGGTGTCATCCCAGGCACATTTATGTGAAGGAAAAGTGCTGCAGCCTGGACATTGAACTGCTGGCTGTCAGTATGAGACCTTATTATATGCCGCGAGAAATGAAGTGCGTGTTAATTATTATCATCTACGTTCCTCCATCAGCTGACGCAGCGGTGGCCTGTGACGTCATCGGCTCCACTGCGGCCATATTACTGGAGAAGCACCCGAATGCATTCATGGCCATCACAGGTGATTTTAACCATGTCTGGTTAAAATGGGCGGTGCGGTGGCACAGTGGTTAACACTGCACCAGCACAGCGACTCACCCTTGGCCATGGGATCCCTGGTTCGATCCCAGCCCCTGACCAACAGTGATCTGTGTGGAGTTTGCATGTTCTCCCCGTATCTGCGTGGGTTTACTCCGGGATTTCTCCAGTTTCCTCCCACAGGCCAAAAACATGCAAGTTAGGTTAACTGGAGACTCTAAAGTGGCCCCAGGTGTGAATGTGTGTGTGAATGGTTAAGGGATAGCACCGTACCGTGGCTGCTTCATCCATCCAGGTGGATGCCCTCAATTTCCCCTCTGGGGATCAATAAAGTATACAAAATCAAAATCAAAAAAGTCTCAGTGGGAAAAACTTTACCCACCTTTCACCAGTTTGTTGACTGTCCCACCAGAGAGAACAAAACACTGGATCTACTGTATGCCAATGTCAGTGATGCATATAGTGCCACAGCTCTACCCCCCATTGGTAAATCAGATCACTGCATGGTCATGTTAACACCCAAGTACGTTCCCCTTGTGCAAAGGCAGCCTGCTTATACACGGACTGTGAGGAGGTGGACACAGGAGGCTGCTGATGCACTGCAGGACTGCTTTGAGACGACAGACTGGAGCGTACTCTGTGAACCACATGGGATGGACATAGACAATATGACCGATTGCATCACAGAATACACTAGATTCTGTGAAGACATGACCATGCCAGCTCAGAATGTACACTGCTTCTCCAACAACAGACCATGGGTCACCAGTGACCTGAAAGCACTTCTGAACAAAAAGAAGAGAGCTTTTTAGGACTGGAGACAAGGAGAAGCTGAGGGGAGTGCAGCATGAGCTGAGAGAGATGCTGAGGAGGTGCAAGGACAATTATAGGAGGAAGTTGGAAGAGAAACTCAGGCAAAATAACACTAAAGATGTGTGGGAGGGAATGAAACAAATAACTGGGAAAAAGGGGAGAATCAGGCAGACATCTGGGAGCCAGGAGAGAGCTAAGGAATTGAATCTGTTTTTTAATAGGTTCAACTCACAGTCTGTCACCCAAGCAACACAACCAGACCCCCACACACCCCTCCCCACCCAAGCTCCTGTGCAGAACCTCTCTCCATCTCCCCCCTCCTCCTCCTCCTCGTCCTCAGGGGGCACCAGGACCCTCCCTCACTTCACGGTGACTACAGATCAGGTGGAGAAACAGCTGGAGAGACTCCGTCAGCGGAAGGCTTCGGGCCTGGATGGCATCTCTGCTAGGATCCTGAGGACCTGTGCCAACCAACTAGCTCCAGTACTGAAACACCTGTACAACCTGAGCCTGAGTCTGGAGAGAGTACCAGTGCTGTGAAAGACATCCTGCCTGGTTCCTGTCCCCAAGAAGTCATCTCCATCGGATCTGAATGACTTCCGACCAGTTGCCCTCACATCTCATGTGATGAAGGTCCTGGAGAGACTGGTCTTAGCCCACCTGAGGCCGCAGGTGAAGACGTGGCTGGACCCTCTGCAGTTTGCTTATCAGCCCCATTTAGGAGTTGAAGATGCTGTCATCTACCTGCTGCAACAAGCCCATCTGCACCTGGATGGTGGAGGAGATACTGTGAGAATCACTTTTTTTTATTTCTCCAGTGCCTTTAACACCATCCAGCCACTGCTGCTGGGTGAGAAGGTGTGGGTGATGGGGGTTGACAGCTCTGTGATCTGCTGGATTACCGACTAATGCAGACCACAATTTGTCAGGCTGGGCAGTGTCTTGTCTGGAGTGGTGGCTAGTGATACGGGAGCGCCACAGGGGACTGTGCTCTCTGCTTTTCTTTTTACCTTATACACCACAAACTTTCAGTACAACACAGAGTCATGTCACCTGCAAAAATTCTCTGATGACTCAGCTGTTGTGGGGTGTATAAGAGGAGGAGAGGAAGGGGAGTACAGGGCACTGGTAGACAGATTTGTGGGGTGGACGGAATAGAATCACCTGAGGCTGAATGTCAGCAAGACCAGGGAGATGGTGATTGACTTCAGGAAGAGGAAGGCTCCTTCTCAGCCACTGCAGATTAGGGGGGAGGATGTGGGAGTGGTTGAAGACTACAAATATCTGGGTGTCAGGATCAGCGTGGGTTGGACTGGAGATCCAACACCGATGCTGCCCACAAGAAGGGGATGAGCAGACTCTACTTCCTGAGAAAGCTGAGATCCTTCAATGTGTGCAGCAGGATGCTGGAGCTTTTCTACCAGACTGTTGTCGCCAGCGCCATCTTCTTTGCTGTGGTCTGTTGGGGTAGCAGTATCAGGGCCAGAGATACCAACAGACTTGACAAGATTATCAAGAGGGCTGGCTCTGTAATTGGTCTCAGGCCGGAGACCTTTGAGACAGTGGTGGAGAGGAGAACACTAAATAAACTGCGATCCATCATGAACAATCCTGATCACCCCCTCCACCACACACTAGATAGGCAGCAAAGCACTTTCTCCAGTAGACTACTACAGCTTCATTGTCGAACGGCCAGGTACAGGAAATCTTTCCTGCCACATGCAATTTCACTGTACAATAACTCACTATGATGTTGTATTCTGGTCATAGCTATGCTGCCACACTGCACCTTACAGACTAACTGGTACCTCACATTTCACTCTGCTCCTGATAGTCCTTCTTGTGCAATGGGATGATTCATGTGTTTATACGGGTCATCATATATTAAGCTATGATGTATATAGGTTCAGTTTTGCGCAAGATGGCGCCCACAGTGGTCGCCATGGTGCTTCGCTGCGCCCTTTGTTTGTTTTTGTTTGTCAATTGTGTGTCTGTCAGCTCTTATACCCGTGAAGAGCTTCTAAATATCAGGACTTTCACTCCCACGGACCTACTCCCAGTTTTTTTTAGCTCCTGCCGCCAACCTGGTTCATTGCTTAGCTCGGAAAGTGAGACGGCGAAAGAGAGGAAGACGAGCGGGCACTCTCGTCCGGCTCTGCAGGAGAGGCACGCGCACGGCTTTGCCTGGCATATTTCTGTCCAATGCCAATTCTCTCTCTAACAAGGTAGATGAACTGAGACTGCTGATGCGTTTTAAGGACCTCTCTTCCTCGGCTGCCCTCTGTTTTACCAAGACCTGGCTCAGGGAAAATACACCGGACAGCGCGCTGTGCCTCGAGGGATTTCAGCTGTTTCGTGCTGATCGTGACACAGCTCTCCGGTAAATCCTCAGGAGGTGGAGTCTGCTTCTACATCAACAGCAGCTGGTGCTCTGATGTAACGGTAATTTCCAAACACTGTTCTCCCGCCCTGGAATTTCTTTTTATTAACTGCAAGCCATTTTATTCCCCGCGGGAGTTCACCTCATTCATCCTCGTCGCTGTGTACGTCCCTCCCGACACGGACACGCGCGAAGCTCAGCGCGTGCTCGCAGATCACATCCAACACACGGAGCGGATTTTTCCAGACTCTCTGGTTATTGTGGTTGGTGACTTTAACCAGAGCAATCTGAGCCACGATCTCCCCCGCTACAAACAGTTTATTAAATGCCCCACCAGAGGAATAAACACGCTGGACCACTGTTACACCACAGTGAAAGACGCATATCGCGCTGTTCCCCGCGCTGCGCTCGGACTATCTGATCACGTGATGGTCCACCTCATTCCCACATACAGACAGAGGTTGAAGCTCACTAAACCTGTTGTGAGCACTACGAAGAAATGGACCAGTGAAGCTGAGGAGAAGCTGGAAACGTGCATGGAAATAACTGATTGGGGCATGTTTAAAGGAGCCACGCATGATCTGGATGAGTACACGGACACTGTGAACTCATATATCCACTTTTGTGAGGAGAGCATTCTTCCATCGCGCACCAGGGTGAGGTACTCTAATGATAAGCCCTGGTTCACTGCTAAGCTCAGACAGATCAGGAAGGAGAAGGAAGCAGCGCTGAAAAGTGGAGACAGGGGCTGCTACAGGGAGGTTAAATATCGGTTTAACAGAGAGCTGAGGAGAGCTAAATCTGTGTATTCTGAGAGACTCCAGCAGCAGTTCACTGCTAATGACTCGGCTTCTGTGTGGAGAGGACTGAGGCAAATCACCAATTATCGGCCTCAGGCTCCTAAAGGTCAGGATGACAAAGCCCTTTGTCAAAGACTGTCCCAACACTATGCCCGTTTTGACACCTCGTCATCTGTGTCCAACTCTCCCCCTCCCTCCAGCTCCACAGCCTCCACGATCCCTACTTCATCAAAGGCGCCCCCCTCCCCCCCCCCCCGCCCTTGTCATCAGTGAGCAGGACGTGCTCAAACAGTTCTCCAGACTGAACCCGCGCAAGGCCCCCGGTCCGGACGGCGTGTCTCCCTCCACCCTGAGACACTGTGCGAAAGAGCTGGCTCCTGTCTTCACAGACATTTTTAACACCTCCCTTAAGCTATGCCACGTGCCGTCCTGCCTCAAATCCTCCACCATCATCCCTGTCCCCAAGAAGCCACAAATCACTGGACTTAACGACTACAGACCTGTAGCGCTCACCTCTGTAGTCATGAAATCCTTTGAGCGCCTGGTCCTGCCCCACCTCAAGTCCATCACCACCCCCCTCCTGGACCCGCTGCAGTTTGCCTACCGAGCCAACAGGTCTGTAGACGACGCAGTCAACCTGGCCCTCCACTCCATCCTGCAGCACCTGGACTCCCCGGGAACCTACGCCAGGATCCTGTTTGTGGACTTCAGCTCCGCATTCAACACCATCCGCCCCGCTCTGCTCCGGGACAAGCTGTCCCTGCTCAATGTGCCTGACTCCCTCTGCAGGTGGATCACCGACTTCCTGACGGACCGGAGGCAGCATGTGCGGCTGGGAAAGACTGTCTCAGACTCTGCTAGCATCAGCACCGGATCACCCCAGGGCTGTGTACTTTCCCCCCTACTCTTCTCCCTTTATACCAACTCCTGCACCTCCAGCCACCAGTCTGTCAAGTTGATCAAGTTTGCGGACAACACCACCCTCATTGGGCTCATCTCCAACGGCGACGAGTCCGCCTACAGGAGAGAGGTGGCCCAGCTGGCGTCCTGGTGCAACAACAACAACCTGCAGCTGAACGCTCTGAAGACAGTGGAGATGATTGTGGACTTCAGGAAAGTCACAACCCCTCTGCCCCCCCTCACCCTCACAGGCTCTCCCATCACCACTGCTGATTCCTTCCGCTTCCTAGGCACCACCATCACCAGGGACCTCAAGTGGGAGCCGACCATCAGCTCCCTCATCAAAAAGGCCCAGCAGAGGATGTTCTTCCTGCGGCAGCTGAGGAAGCTCAAGCTACCCACCAAGATGTTAGTGCAGTTCTACACAGCCATCATCGAGTCCATCCTCACCACCTCCATAACCGTGTGGTACGCAGGAGCCACTGCCAGGGACAGACTAAGGCTGCAGCGCGTCGTGCGCACTGCTGAGAAGGTGATCGGCTGCAAGCTCCCATCTCTCCAGGATCTGTACATCTCCAGGACCCGGAGGCGTGCTGGCCGGATCATAGCCGATCCCTCACACCCTGGTCACGTACTGTTTGCCCCTCACCCCTCAGGTAGAAGACTTCGGTCCATCCAGACTAAAACCTCCCGTCACATGAACAGCTTCTTCCCCTCTGCCATCAGACTGCTGAACACTAAGTGACTTATTGACTCTCGTGCACTATGTACAGCAGCTCAACCAGACTCATGTCAATCATCACTGTTTTCTTCCTGCATTACCGACTGCACTATATGGTTCTCCACATTATCTGCTGCTCGCTAATATATTTAAACTGCTGACTAGTATTACTCACTTATTCTACACTTTATTGCATGTATAGTTTATTTCTTTTATCATGTTTAATGTTGCAGCATTGCACCGAGACAAATTCCTAGTTTGTGTACTACATGAACAATGGCAATAAATCTGATTCTGATTCTGATTCTGATTCTGATATAGGTTCTATAGTCGTGTTAGTTTTTTTACTTTCCATGGGTAATCCCTTTGTCTGTCGTGTGTGTTTCTGTTGTTTGGCTGTCAACTGTCATGCTGCTGTTACACTGTAATTTCCCAGTTTGGGATCGATCTATCTATCTATCTATCTATCTATCTATCTATCTATCTATCTAAAAACTACAACAGTATAGGGCTGCAATAATTAGTCAATATCATCGACGATGTCGATCATAAAAATTTGTCGATGCAGATTTTTATTGTCAATGAATGGTTTAATTTTAAAGTTTATATGCATGCCACGGAAATGTTCAGTTTAACTGTTCCAATGAAGAAGAACAGGAGCAGGAGTGCATCATGGTGACACAGAAAAGAGAAACTCACATAGAAGAAGAGGCCAAAACTTTCCAAAGTATGGGAGCATTTTACCAAAAGTAAACAAATGAAACAAGTTAAATGCAAACTCTATAAAGCAGAGTTGTCATTAACTGTGTTCCGATCCACAGTTCACTTGAACTGTATTCCTTACTCCCTGCTCCATTCTCAGGAATGCCAGTTAACAGCCCTTCACAAAATTTATCCATTTGAAACACCCTGCAACTGTCGCTGGTCGGCCCCCTCCTCCATGTGTTACCATGGTAACCATGGACATGTACTGATACTACGGTGGATAATTTATCCATCCATCCATTTTCTATTGCTCTTCCGGAGGTCCGGGTTGCAGAGGCAGCAGCCCAAGCAGAGAAGCCCAAACTTCCCTCTCCCCGCCCACCGGCTCCAGCTCTTCAGAGAGGATACCAAGACGTTCCCAGGCCAGCTGGGAGACGTAGTCTCTTCAGCGTGTCCTGGATCTGCCCCAGGGTCTCCTCCCAGCTGGATATTGTTGTAATCCAAGATGGCGCCGCGGATGGCAGCCACTGGCTTCTGCTCTCTGATGTTTTTGATAATTTTGTGTGTTTTTTTGGACTTCTGCTCTTCTGTCCGAATCACCTATTCAAGGGAGGAACTACTTTCACTCAGACTACCTCCCAATGCAACTTCTCCGCCAGTTACTGCTGCTGATCTGAAGTTTTTTCAGTCCATCTTAGCTGTGGGAGCAGCGGCTATTGGCGCTGGCCGGAAACGAAGGCGGCGTGGTAAACGTGCCGGTGCGTTAGTCAGGCTGAAGAAACGAGGATTTCGCACGCCGCTCCCATCGATCCATCTGGCAAATATCCGCAGTTTGGCGAACAAAATGGATGAACTGCTGCTCCTGACTCACAAAAACCGGGATTTTAGCAGATCTGGCACCCTTTGTTTCACGGAGTCCTGGCTGAGTGAACACATCCCGGACAGCGCGGTGCGTCTGGACGGATTTCAACTGTTTCGCGCTGATCGCAGCCGAGAATTTTCTGGAAAGACTAAGGGTGGTGGAATCTGCTTCTACATAAACGAAGGTTGGTGTACTGATGTCACAGTGTTGAAGAAGTTTTGTAGCCCTAACCTAGAGTCACTGTTCATAAACTGTAAACCCTTTTATTCACCGCGAGAGTTCTCCTCATTTATTCTGGTCGGAATTTATATCTCGCCTGCTGCTTGTACAACGGAGGCACTGCAGCACCTCGCTGACCAGATAGCAGAGGTGGAGGAAAAACATCCAGACTCTCTGCTTATCATTCTGGGTGATTTCAATAGAGCTAATTTCACAAATGAGCTTCCTAAATACAGACAGCATATTAAATGTCCCACCAGGGACACAAATACACTTGACCACTGTTACACAGTTTTAAGAAATGCCTATCATGCCGTCCCCCGTGCAGCTCTGGGTTTTTCTGACCACTGCCTGCTCCATCTTATTCCAACATACAGACAGAAACTAAAAACTTCCAAGCCTGTTGTAAGGACTGTGAAGAAATGGACTGAGGAATCAAAGCTGAAGTTACAAGCCTGCTTTGACTGCACAGATTGGAGTGTTTTTGAAGCTGCAGCCATTAACCTAAATGAACTCACTGACACTGTGACGTCATACACCTGTTTCTGCGAGGACATGTGTGTGCAGACCAAGACCTTCTGCATATACAACAACAATAAACCCTGGTTCATTCCTAAACTGAAGCAGCTACGTCAGACCAAGGAGGAGGCCTACAGGACTGGTGACTGGACTCTGTACAAGCGGGCCAGAAACATGCTGACGAAGGAGACCAGGCTTGCTAAGAGGAGCTACAGTGTGAAGTTACAAAAAAACTTCTCAGCTAACAACTCTGCTTCTGTATGGAGAGGCCTACGGAATATCACCAACTACAGGAGACCATCCCCCCACCCTGCGGAAAACCTCCAGCTGGCTAATGACCTAAACAGCTTTTACTGCAGGTTTGAAAAGAACCTACAGTTCTCACCTCCCACCCACACAAAAGGATTATCTGCAGCCCCAGGAACTCCATCCCTCCTCCACTCTGACCTCCCACCAGCACTAATGATCTGTGAAGAGGAGGTGCGCCGGGTCTTTCAGAGACAAAAGATCAAGAAGGCTGCAGGACCTGATGGTGTGTCTCCGTCCTGCCTGAGAGTCTGCTCCAACGAGTTGGCCCCCATCTTCACCCGGATCTTTAACAGATCACTGGAGCTGCGTGAAGTGCCTTCCTGCTTCAAACGCTCCATCATCATTCCAGTTCCCAAGAAACCCTCTATTACAGGATTAAACGACTACAGACCTGTTGCCCTGACCTCTGTGGTCATGAAATCCTTGGAGAGATTGGTGCTGAACCACCTGAAGGTCATCACAGGCCCCCTGATGGACCCACTGCAGTTTGCCTACTGGTCAAACAGGTCAGTGGATGATGCAGTGAATATGGGACTACATTACATCCTGCAACACCTCGACTCCCCAGGGACGTACGCCAGGATCCTGTTTGTCGACTTCAGCTCAGCGTTCAACACCATCATCCCAGGCATTCTTCATCAGAAACTCCTCCAGCTCAAGGTGCCCCCCTCCACCTGCCAGTGGATCTCCAGCTTTCTGACTGACAGGTGGCAACAGGTGAAGCTAGGGAGATTTACATCCAGCTCCCGAAAAATTAGTACTGGTGCCCCCCAAGGATGTGTCCTTTCCCCACTGCTCTTCTCCCTCTACTCCAACGACTGCACCTCAGAGGACCCTTCGGTGAAGCTCCTGAAGTTTGCGGACGACACCACAGTCATCGGTTTGATCCGGGATGATGATGAGTCTGCATACAGGCGGGAGGTGGAGCAGCTGATCCTCTGGTGCAGCCAGAACCATCTTGAACTTAACTCAGCCAAAACGGTGGAGATGACTGTGGATTTCAGGTGACACCCCCCTTCATTCCCCCCACTCACCATCCTCAACAGCACAGTGTCCACTGTGGACTCCTTCAAGTTTCTGGGTACCACAATCTCCCGGAACCTGAAGTGGTCCTCCCATATTGACACTGTCCGGAAAAAGGCCCAGCAGAGGTTATTTTTTCTGCGTCAGCTCAAGAAGTTTGATTTGCCTCAGGAGCTGCTGGTTGTCTTCTACACCGCCATCATCCAATCTGTCCTCTGCTTTTCCATCACTGTCTGGTTTGGATCTGCCACTAAACAGGACAAGACCAGACTGCAGCGGATCATTAAGTCTGCGGAGAGGATCATTGGTACCGACCTACCCTCCATTGAGAACTTATATCGGTCCATAACCAGGAAACGGGCGGGAAACATCTGTGCTGACCCATCACACCCCGGCCACAAACTGTTTGAACTTCTATCTTCTGGTCGTCGTTACAGATCACTGAAGGTCAAAACCACCCGTCACAGGAACAGTTTCTTTCCTCAAGCCATCACTCTGATGAACTCCTAACATTCACCTAGTCCTACCTGTTGCTGTACTCATGACTTTTCATCCATTATTACATTGCACATAACTCTCACACTGCTTTTTACTTCATTCACATTATATCACTGAATCTGAGTCCACATTGAAATACTGTGTGATTGTATATTTTTTCATATATTTCTGCAAAGTGTGGTTAGTCCGAGTAAATAACTGCATATATTCCTGTATATATTTGCATCCTTTTATAGAAACGTGGACAGACTGTAATTTACTGTACATACTCTGGTTGTCATTGAATCCTTATTTAAATCCTTCACCTGAACAACGAGAGCAAGTTTTTAGCCAAAGTCAAATTCCTTGTATGTGTTGTGCATACTTGGCCAATAAAGCTGATTCTGATTCTGATTCTGATTCTGATTCTGATATGCCTGAAACACCTATATTTCTTAAATAATATATTAACCTTTTGAGTGTGAGATTTTGCATGCCCCTAGTGGCAGAGCGTGGCGCAGCACCTGTCATCTCATTCTGACATGATCGGCTCCATTGAGGATTTGTACTGATCTGCCAGTTTCAGAAGGTGGCAGACATCCGTTGGAGGACTCAATGGATGACACGTAATACACCAAAGAAGAAGAACTCCTCATTTCCTTTTCCTGTTTTTAGCATTTTAGCCCAGAAAGCTAATGTGGCTGCCGTCCGTCATCATGCACCGTCACTTAGTCGGCTTTGTACGTGGAAAATAACTGCAGGATAAGCAAAATTTATGTGGGATAATCATAAGACTTTGCAGATGTGGTAGAGAGCGTAAATGACTGACAGAACGCAAAATAACAACCACGATGGGTGAAAATGCAGCGACGACGCCAGCCAGCCAGCCCGCCCCCCTTTGTCAACAGTGAGGAATTTCTGTGTTTTTTTAATATTGTTCTGATTTCTTGTTTATATACTTTGAAGATAAGATGATGAGATACCTCTGTACAAAAAACGGTGTCAAAAGACTGAACCATTCTTTGTGTAAATACATCCAAAGTCCAGTTTTGACTGTGTTATGGAGTTTAAAGAGGTGCTGCGACATTATGTAAATTAGATGCATAAATTTATTCCTATCTGAAACTTTGGATCATATTTTACATCTTTCTAATTGACAGTAAGCCATTATCTCTTACCACTTTCAAGTTATAGCCTTAGAAATCTGAACTATTTTATTGACAAAAAGTATTTACCACTCTTGACCACTAGGGGTTATGTCGCAATTCGGCGACAGACACATTCAAAGAGTTAATAGTGGTGTTGGCGTTATCACGTTAATCGCCCGTTAATGTTTTGCCCCCCTTAACGACGACAAACTTTGTAATAGCTAATGGCAGTTAACGGCAGAAAGCACAAACAGTACTTTTTGGCCTAGTGGCTCTCCGTACCAAAGTCACTCTGGCCACAGACATTGTGCATGTCATGCAGACATTGCAAAGTCAAACAAGCTGGATGACAGTCGTGGATATCCCCAAAGTGCTGTCATGTTTAAGTTTACAGTGTTATCTGTCGGATTTCTCACCTGGATAATTGTTACACCCTCCTCCAAAACTTCGCCTGGATGTTGGGTTGTTCTTCTGTGGAAGCTGGCTAGCTGACTAGTAGCTACATGCTAGGTTGTAGCTAACCTCCAGCAGCTGACACGGACAGAAATTCGCCTGTTTTCATCCTCATAGCTTTGGGTCCAACTGTTGGTGAGTACCAGTCTAAAAAAATTCTCAAGCTGTGTTCGTATTGTCCATTCACTCCCCTGCCGTTTTTGCAGCACGGTAGGGTGTAATCACCGGCGAGATAGTTGTTTGTTTGTGTTTGCAATTTTTCTGCTAAAAGGGAAATTTGTGTCTGTTGTGACACACGAGGTCCATGGTTTTGTGCTGATCTGCTTAAAAGTTGTGGATGTTTGCTATGGGAAAAAGCGCAAGCTCCATTTGTGGCTTCTGGTTGGATGCTGAGTTGTGTTGCAGTAATGAGCCCTGGCATTCCATTGTTTGCACATGCAGTCTACTTTTGAGAATTTTCTGGAGAATATTCTGGATAGTTTTTGTCATTTGGGATATGTTGAGAGCTTTAATAAACCTGCAGGTTAAGATAGCAAGCATATTTATCCACTCCCATGTTTATAACAGTATGACAAACTTGAAAAATTACTGACTTAAGGTACACTGTATCAGTATGGAAAACATGCAATTAATGCATTATTAATCGTGATTAACTCAACATTCAAAAAGATTAATCATGATTAAAAATTTTAATCGTCCAACACCACTGATTAATGCAGATCTATTTTTATTACTGTCAGTTGATATAAACAGTAACCAACATCAATTTACCTAGTTAATAATGTCAGCAACAATAGTTTGTTTTACTGTATTTAAGGTGCATTGACTTATGGGAAATCTTGTCAACTTCCGGTGAAGTGATGTACGGTTGTTCACTTCTTCCCTGTTCAGTTCTCAATTCCCTTTGAAGTGAAGACCATTCGCTCCCTTCGGTTTGGAATCTCACTTAATATGGCGGATTACCCTGTGCAGTCCACTTCAGAGTACACTAATGAGCAATCAGAATGCAGCTATTATCACATCAGCACTACAGCGACGAATCCATCTTCCTCCCCCTCCTCCCTCTGCTCTGTCCGCTAGCTCAGCCGCCTGTCATCGGACTTCTGCTGTCCTCCGTCCCGGTGATGAATGATTGAAGTTGGGCCACTTCTAAACACCGCACTGGTAAGGTTGGCAAGTTAGTGAGTAAAGTTAGCGCTTATTATTTTCAATGAGCAACTGTCTCAGCTTTACAAAACTGTTAGCATGTGCTGCTTATGTTAGTTTACCTGTCAGACAGTGATCTCTTTTTGATGATGGCTGCTGACAGCTGAGCTGTTTCTGTTATGCTGGCTAACAAGTTAAGTGCACTAAATTAGTAAATTACAGGAGTGGCTTACTCGCTTAGTTTCCCTCATTTTGTCATGGCAATATCAGCCCTCATTCTGAATATTAGTGCGTCTCAGTAAATTACAATGCCATGATTTGTAATTTTCATCTGGAGCCTGATTGAACTTCTAAACTTCCAGACCCAGAAAGGTTTTAAAAAGATGGACTAGTTTGTTTTCTTTTTATACTTTTATGGATTTGAATGTTACTATAGTTCTTCTTCTTCTTTTAGATTTGATTGGCGGTTGGCAACCAGCTTACAGGTGCATTACCGCTACTGACTTGATTATCATCACTCTATATCTTTGGTTTGAACTTTCCATGCTGCAACAGAAGCTGCTTTTTGAGTTTTTGCACTTTATTTTTGGATTAAAAGACTGCATTTTAATTTCTATTATTTATTTGTTTTGCTCCAAACACTTTTTATTAAGCTGTCAAGTTCAAGTTACCAACTTGTTTCATGGGTCGTTATTTTATTTAGCTATGTGAACTTTTTATAATAGGTTATGTTATATTAAGGCAGAGATTGACAACAAGGTGATTTTCATAGGTGTGCAGGCTTAAACAGGTGAGTTTAAACATGCACTGGATCCCCAAAAGGGAGCCAAGCCAAAACAAAAGGAGCTGTGCCAACAGGAAGCAGAGATGGTGGGCATGATGGAAATAATCGTGATTAGTCGACTAATCGAAAAAATAGTTGTTAGATTAGTCAACTACCGAAATAATCATTAGTTGCAGCCCTACAACAGTATTAACAAGCATCAATGCGTGGTTGATTTTTATTTAATGAAATTAAAAAAACCCCACAATTTTAGCACCCAACACACTTAATTAATTAAAGATTTAAAGATTTTATTTGTCAATACTACTATACATACAGAATATACAGGAGAATTGAAATGGCGTTTCTCTCTCTTCAGTGGTGTGCGCAATATAAAAAGAAAAAGGATAAGGCTGGAAAAACAACAACAGCAGTCTATGTGCAGTAATGCTGCCCATAGTGCAAATAACGACAAAAAATAGACCCAGACATCCCATAGTGCAAATAAAGATAAATGATGAAACCCAGCAATCCTATATACAGGAAATGTAGAGCAGTAATACTCGTAGTTGCAAGTTCAATAGGGAAGTGCAGGTCCAGACAGTGACAGATAGGACTGCACATGATCAGTATTGCAGTGACTTACAGCAGCAGATATGGCATTTGTGCAAATGGTTGCAGTAAGGTGCAGAGACATACAGCAACAGATGTATTACTGTTGGTGTGCCAGTCTTTCTGTGCCAACAGCTGAGGTAGTTATTGTGCATGTGAGTGCGTTACGGTCCGGGGGGGCGGGGAGTGGACAGAGTTCAGGGTCCTGATAGCCTGGTGAACAAAGCTGTTCAGCAGTCTTGTGGAGCGGACCCAGAGGCTCTTGTACCTTTTCCTCGAGGGCAGGGGGCTGAAGAGGGAGTGTGAGGGGTGGGAGGTGTCGCCTGCAGTGTTGATGGCTTTGCGGGTGAGGCAAGTGAGGTAGATATCCGAGAGGGGAGGCAGAGAGGCACCGATGATCTTACTGGCTGCTTTCACTGTGCGTTGTAGTGTTTTTTGGCAGGAGGCGGTGCAGCTTCCATACCACACTGTGATGCAGCTGGTGAGGATGCTCTCAATGGTATCCCAGTAGAATGAGCACATGATGGGGGGTGGGATTCATGCTGTCCTCAGTTTGTGGAGGAAATGGAGGCGAGTTTGAGCCTTCTTGGCCAGTGATGTGGTGTTGTTGGACCAGGAGAGGTCCTCAGAGATGTGCACCCCCAGGAACTTGGTGCTGCTCACCCTCTCCAGAGCTGCACCATCGATGATCAGAGGGGGATGCTGAGTGTGTCCCCTCATCAAGTTGACCACAATCTCCTTGGATTTTCCCACGTTCAGGAAGAGATTATTGTCTTTACACCACTGGACCAGTTGGCTCACTTCATTTATGTAGTTGGATTCCTTGTTGTTGGTGATGAGACCCACCACCGTCATGTCACCCGCAAACTTGATGATGTGGTTGGTGCTGTAGGCTGCTGATACACGGTCATGGGTCAGCAGGGTGAAGAGCAGCAGGCTGAGCACACACCCTTGTGAAGCCCCTGTGCTCAGTGTGATGATCTTGGAGGTGTTGCTGCCAACCCACACACTCTGTGGCCTCCCTGTGAGAAAGTCCAGTACCCAGTTACAGAGAGAGGTTTTGAGTTCCAAGTGTCTGAGTTTTTGTAGTAGGTGCTGGGGGATAATTGTGTTGAATGCTGAACTGAAGTCCAAGAACAGCATTCACACGTAGGAGTTCTTTGAGTCCAGGTGGGTGAGGGCTGGATGGAGAGCAGCAGCAATGGCATCTTTTGTGGATCTGTTTGACCTGTATGCAAACTGAGATGGGTTGTGGGAGGGAGGCAGGATGGACTTGATGTTCTGCATGACTAGCCGCTCAATGTACTTCATTATGATGGGGGTCACTGCTATGGGCCGGTAATTGTTGTAGCTGGATGGGATGGGCTTCTTTGGGACTGGAATTATGGTAGCAGTTTTGAAACATGTGGGGACAACAGCTTGACTCAGGGCGATGTTGAAGATGTTGGCCAGGACATTCTTACATAGAAGATAAAAAATTTCACAAAAAGCCACAGATGCAGAAGAAGTTGCAACATTGTAAGAGAAGAAGTACCTTCATCAGACAAAAATGACAAAATAATGAGGGGGAAAAAGTGTGTAAATTTAAAAGAAAAATATCACAAATTTATGAAAAAAGTCACACCATGGTCAGAGTAAATTTATGACACTCAAGTAACTTTTTAGTAGATACAGTAGCATGGACAAATTTGGGCACATCTTGACAAGTAGCATATTTTGTAGGGTTGGATCTGAATATTCAGACATCTAAATCTTCATTCCTTAGGATGGGACTCAGCATCCTATTTTCAGAGCCGGATATTCTTTTTGTAATTACTGCGGCGGATGATAAAATAAGGCAGCGATGCTGAGGTTTTAAGCAGGTTTTATTAATCATACCGCCGTCATGAGCTCCTCTCCCGGCGCCGTGCGTGCACGCCGGGAGCGAGCCCACGGCTCTCAGAGAAGAGGGACACAATGTCTGTGTCCTGCAGCAGTAGTTGCAGAGTGAGAGTGAGAGGTTGAACATGAAATTCAGACAGCTTATATACTCAGCTACAACAATACATCAAAGCATTCACATGGGTCGATATGAGCATTTGCATATGAGAGGCACAGACAGGATGCATGAACACAATGCATGGATGGCACATTAACCTCACAGCAGTGAAATGCATAAATGGCAGATTAGATCACAGCATGCAGCGGAAAAAACCCAGGAGTAGCGAGCTGTCTGTCCCTGTGTGTTGTGGGGGTTTTCCCAAACCGTCACAGCTCCCCCCCAGAGGGCTCGGCAGGTGGCCGAGACCTCGATAGTGCAGCTTGGGCAGCGAGCAGGGAAAAGCTCTGTGCAGGAGGGGGTGGAGGGGTGTGGGGGGTAGTAAAAGCCGGCCGGAGACGATGAAAACGTCCGGGCCGCGCAAAAATTGCTTGTGGGTCCGCGATGTCGAAGGGCTGTCCCGTTGAACGTGCAGAGGTCCACAAGAAGAAAAATTAGTCACTGGCTCCTCCCGCGATTAAGTCCTGCAAGGATTAATAGCGGCCATGAAGAAAAGACGAGGCTGCGTGGCGGCTGTGATGAGAGCAGAGGGACTGGCGTGTTGACTTTAGGTTCAGGCGTAACCCTAAAGCCTTGGGAACCGCAGGCCGCTGAATTTCCCTTGTGTGCCGTGGCTAAGACCATAAAATCCAGTGAGCAAGCTGCGTGCCTCAGGTGAACGAGCAAGCCTGGAGGGCCAGTGTGCAGCAGAAGGAAGGCGGTCAGAAAAGCCCTATTTGTCCCATGCGTGGTGCGCCGTCCCCGTAACTCCCCGGTGCGTGCGCCGGGGTTCCGTGATGGGTGGGCCAGCTGGAGAGGAGAACCAGGGTCAGGGAGCTTAATCATCCCTGTTCAGTGTGTTGGAGCGGTGAAGGGAAGTAGACGCTCTGTCACTTGCTCGGTCATGGTGCGTTCAGGTCCACGTGTGCTCCGTCGGCCATGGGGATCGCCGTCGTGGAGAGGGGACGAGGTGCATGTGCTCTCGTGTGGAGGAGCTGTGAGCGCGGCCGGTCCAGCGTGGATGTGCCGATCTAGGCGTGCAGATCTCACCATGAAACGTTGCTCAGCTTTCCCGGTCGTGGGTGTTCTCCGGGGAGTTTCGCCTGGAAACTCCGCGTTGAGGTCTCCCTGAAGCAGAAGGGAGGGCAGATCAGTCAGGCTGTCGCTTTCGTTTGTCGTCGGAGAATCACCGCCGGGTGTTGCGTTCGCTGGCAGCGTGTTCGTTTCAGCATCGGGTCACCAGTGCGGCGGATGATAAAATAAGGCAGCGATGCTGAGGTTTTAAGCAGGTTTTATTAATCATACGGCCGTCACGAGCTCCTCTGGCTCGTGACGGTTTTCCCAAACCGCCACATTACATCAATAAAGACCAACAGCCTTAAGATGCATGGTTTTGCCAATGAACTCTTGTACTTTAATCATTGTAGAAGAATGTTTGGATTGCGGTCTTTGAAAAAGTAGAAAAAGAAAAGCTGTATGGCTATTTTTAATCTCCCCTCCAGCACCAAGTGTCTCTGTCTCTGAGAACAGTGAATGTTACACAACGGTAGTTCACCTTGGCCTCTGAGCGGAAGACAACATGGCGAACTTCAGCTGTGTAGGAACATTTTAAATGAGTGACACTTTTTACTCATTTAAAGACAAATGAGTGACTCACTAAACTCCGCATGCTCCCTTCAGACACTGCAAAAAGTGATATGTAAGTAAGATGAAATATCTTAAATCAAGGCCACTGATACTTGGTTTTTATATGACAACATATTTCTTCTTCCCATGCAGTTTTTATGTAAAATCATTTCACTTTTATCAGGAAAATCTCTCTTTTTGAAGCAGTTTTGATAAGCCAAATTTTCTTCATCTGTAAAATTATCTACTTTGGGGACTTCCGGTCTGGACGCCATGGCGACTGCAGCTTAACACTGAAGCTCTCAGACCCAATCCAAGATAACACCTTGAAAATCAAACTTAACGGATTTTTGGAGGAGTGAAAATCAAAAGACAAAATCATCATGTCTAAAGGAAAACAGAAGAAACTGAAATTCACCAGGCCAGGACACGTATCGGCCGGAGAATCTGACCTGGAAGATCTCCGTTCAGAAGACGAGGAACTGGTGGTAGCTAACAAAAAGGTTAGCCTGAAATCACTATTTGAAGAGCTACGACGATTTCGCCGAGAGGTTACGGCCGAATTTCGGGAATTCAGAGAAGAATTGAAAAGGACAAACAGCAGAGTGGACCAGGCCGAGAACCGAATCTTGGAAACAGAGGAACGAATAAAAGTGCTCGAAGATTCTGTGCTGGACCTACGCAAAAGACAAGCATCTATAGAGGCTAAGCTAGCCAACCAAGAAGGAAGAGAGAGAACTAACTAACTAACTAACCTGCACTTATATAGCGCTTTTCTAGTCACAAAGACCACTCAAAGCGCTTTCATTAATACTAACCCTCTATTCTAAGGGCCTATAGGAAACAGATATCTAGGGACAATTTAGAACAGCCAATTAACCTAACATGCATGTCTTTGGCATGTGGGAGGAAACCGGAGAAATCCCGGAGTAAACCCACGCAACACGGGGAGAACATGCAAACTCCACACAGATCACTGTTGGTCGGGGGCTGGGATCGAACCCACGATCCCACGATCCCCACAATCCCCCGGCCAAGGGTAAACTGTGCTGCTGCAGTGCTAACCACTGCACCACCGTGCAGCCCAAGAGACAAGAGACAATATAAGAATTCATGGTCTGATAGAAGGAGCCGAAAACGGTTTTAACTCAATGGCAGAATGCGTGGAATCTTTACTAAGAGAGAAATTGGATATTCCACAAACCACCGACTTAAACATAGAAAAGGCACATCGTTCATTAGCCGCTAGGCCAGCGGCGGAAGCGCCCCCACGTTCGGTGTTGGTAAGATTTTCCAATTTCAAAATAAAACAAGAGGTGGTAAGACTGGCTTGGCAGAAAAAAGGATTTATGCACCAGGAGAGAAAAGTCTTCGTGGAACACGATTACGCCCCGGAGGTCCTTAAAAAGCGCAGGGAATACAATGACGCGAAAAAGGTGCTAAGAGAGAAGAAACTGCGCTTTCAGACGCCATTTCCTGCAAAGTTAAGGGTCTTCTACGGTGAAGAAACATGTCTCTATAATTCGGCGGAAGAAGCAACAGCTGACATGGTGAGAAGAGGGCTCCCGGTAACGGTATTTAAACCCGCAGCAGACCCGAGTGAGAAGATCAAAGCGCAAACATGGACAACACAAAGACCTTCAAAATCCACGGGCCAGCAGCGGGAAACCCAGCGCCAGAGCGTCGCGGATAAACTGTCCGTTTTCAGGTTGGAATAGCGACCTTTTTTTTTTTTTTTTTTCTTTTAATCAATCTGCACATCCAACCCCCCTCATACAAGGTAACAAACATTAAAGGAGATGCGTATTCAGCATGTGGTAAAACATTTCATGGAACAGTCATAATATTTGAAACAAATAAGTCTTTTTAATTAAAAAAAAAAAAACTTGTTAAAATAGAAATGTGACAATAATCCACATGTTCTCCTCACACTAACAAATACTGTTTTTGCGTGAATGTTTGATGTGATGGGGGTGGGAGGGTGCACACAATTTCACAGAGTATAGGCATAAAAGGAAAAAAAAAATCATTACAAGTTCGGATTGGGTTCTGAAACTCACGTTAAAAGCATGGGACAACTTACAGGGGTAAGAGAGGGCCCTCAACACGTAACAGAGTTTGAGGAATTCCCCTCAGAGCCTTCACTCTATCAAGGCTCTTCCAGGGTCTTTAAAAAGACCTCAGCTCAGGAAGTTCTTTTGACAGTTTTTTGTTTTAAAGTTTTATACACTATGTTCTTAATGTTTTTCTTGTTCTTAATGTTCTTTCAGTTTCTGAGTAGCACAAAAGAGGGCCACCACACAGTTATACTAAACAAAACAACACAATGGAGAAACAGGGTGTAACCAAAATAATTTCATATAATGTAAAAGGAATCCTGAATCCAGTTAAAAGATCCAAGATTCTAGGCAAAATGAAAAAAGACAAAGCAGGAATAATATTTTTACAAGAAACCCACCTAACAGACGTGGAGCACACTAAACTCAGTAGACAAGGGTTTAAAATGATCTCTTCATCTTCATATAATTCAGGGAGGAGGAGGGGAGTAGCGACATTGATATCAACCAAAATTACATTTGAAAAAAAATCAGAACACAAAGATAAAGAAGGGAGATACAGTTTGGTAACTGGGCGGCTAGAGGGAGAAGATATCACCCTGCTGAATGTGTATGCTCCCCCAGGGGCTAACTGGAAATTTTATAAAAATGTATTTGACCTAATGATAACTAAAGCTCAAGGTTTAGTGATATGTGGTGGGGACTTCAATCTCAGACTGAATCCATACTGGGATGCTTCTGGTAATTCTCCACATCAAAATAACACCCAAAGCAGGAAGACTCGGATGCTACTAAAAGAAATGGGAATCTGTGATGTGTGGAGGGAATTCAACCCCAGTGTAAAAGACTATACATTTTACTCAACTCCACATTCATCTTACTCAAGGATTGACTATTTTTTTATGTTTAATAGAGACATTGGAAGAGTAGAAACATGTAAAATAGGACTGATGGATCTCTCTGACCACAGTCCGATCTACATGGACTTAAATATCCAAAAATACACAAATAATACATTTTCTTGGAGGTTAAATTCAAATGTCCTGAAAGGACCATTGAAAGATGAATTGGAATCAGATATTCTCAGATATTTGGAAGAAAATGATAATGGAGAAGTATCCCCTTTAATACTGTGGGATGCATGCAAAGCTGTAATAAGAGGAAAGATTATTGCAAAACTGGCAACCCAAAAGAAACTAAGACAAGAAAAACTATCCACATTAGAGTCAGAACTTAGGAACCTAGAAAAAGAACACAAAGGCAACACTCATTCTACTGACTCGCTCAAGATTAAGGAAATTAAAAACCAAATAAATGAGATCTACACAATAGAAATCCAGAAGAAGCTTACATTTTTGAAACAAAAATACTATGAAGCAGGCAGTAAATCGGCAAAATTGCTAGCCTATAAATTGAGGAAACATCAAACAGAAAGAGCAATCTACAAAATCAGAGACCCAGTATCAAAGGAAATAAAATTCAGAATTCAGGATATTCTTAAAAGCTTCAAGAATTACTATAAGAATTTATACTCCCACAAAAAACATAAAAACGCATCCGAGGCATTCCTAAACACATTAAACCTTCCCCAACTTACGGAGTCACAAAATAAAATTTTTGCAGAGCCGGAATTTCGGTTCCGGCTCTGCCGGAATTTCGGTTCCGGCTCTGCCGGACCGGCGGCGCCACACGAGTCGGCTGCCTGTTGCAACAGCCTTTTTTTTTTTATCTTCCTTCTTCTTTCTACACCTTTCACTCTGTATATATATCACGGACGCACGGATCGCCCCGGGGGTCTCCCGGGTCGGCGGACGGAGCCACGGTTTGTAGCGGGAGACGTTACAGCGGGGAGGAGCTAGTGCTAGCTAGCACTTGGCCGCCGCCCGGTGCTAATGGGAAACTCGACATACCGGGAGCTGTAGCGAAAACGAAGCGGGTGCCGGGCTGGAGTTTAGGCGGCGTGAAAGAAATATAAGACAGAATAATAAAGAGCGATGGCAAGAACCAAGCAGACCGCCCGTAAAATCTACTGGAGGAAGAAGCCCCCCAGGAGACAGCTAGCCACCAGGGCTGCTCGGAGAGGCGCTCTGGCCACCGGCAGAGTGAAGAGGCCTCGCCGTCACAGGTCCGTGGCTCTGAGAGAGATCCGTCGCTACCAGAAATCCACGGAGCTGCTCATCCGTAAGCTGCCCGTCCAGCGCCTGGTGAGGGAGATCGCTCAGGACTTCAAGACCGTCCTGCGTTTCCTGAGTTTCGCCGTCATGGCTCTGCAGGAGACCAGCGAGACCCACCTGGTGGTCTCTTCTTCGCTAAGGGGGTCACCATCATGCCCAAAGACTTCCAGCTGGCCCGCTGCATCCGCGGAGAGAGAGCTTAGACTTTCTGCTGCACATCCACCAGCCATAATGCTCTGCACTGTGTCTATATATATACATTTATAGTAATATGGACATATGTTTGCTAGATGTTGTTTTTTTTCTTGCCTTCTGATTGTTGCTCTGAGTGTTGCTGTCCCTGTGCTGTTGCAATCCTGGAATTTCCCCATTGTGGGACTAATAAAGGCTTATCTTATCTTATCTTATCTTAAAACACTGCTGTCAGAAATACAACCTAAAGAATTGGAAAAAGCAATTATGAAACTTAAAGCTAACAAATCCCCAGGAGCTGATGGCTATACAGCAGAGTGGTACAAAACCTTTAAACAGCAACTATCTCCTCTCCTCCTGAAAACATTTAATTATGTCCTCCACACAGGGGAAATCCCCCCCTCCTGGAGAGAAGGGGTCATTGCAGTTATACCTAAACCTGAAAAGGATAAACTAGAGTGCTCCAACTACAGACCAATCAGTGTACTAAATCAGGACTATAAGCTTTTTACCATTATCCTTGCCAAAAGGTTAGAAAATATACTGACAGACCTAATTCATTTAGACCAAACAGGTTTTATAAGACAAAGACAGACACAAGACAACATTCGACGCACTTTACACATTATTCATCATATAAAAAAATATAACTTAAATGCAGTCATATTGGGACTAGATGCTGAAAAAGCATTCGATTCGGTTGACTGGTCTTTTCTATATAGAACCTTATCCAGTTTCAATTTTCATAACAACTTCATTAGAACTATACAGGCATTATATAAAAAACCAACAGCTAAAATAAGGATTAACGGTAATTTATCATCATCTTTTGAACTGGAAAGAGGATGTCGTCAGGGCTGCCCCCTGTCTCCACTGCTCTTTGCAATCTTCATAGAACCTCTGAGCCAATGGATAAGACAAAATCAAAAAATTCAAGGTATTACACTTGGTCAGAAGGAACATAAAATAGCACTCTTTGCTGATGACATTTTAATATACCTAGGGCAGCCGGACACTTCTTTACCAGAACTAACCTCAGTTTTTTCAGAGTATGGAGATTTATCGGGGTACAAATTAAACATGCATAAAACCCAAATTTTAACATTCAACTATAACCCAAATCATTATTCACTAAGCAAACTCAAAACTAACTGGGAGTCGGAATCTATGAAATATCTGGGGGTCAATATCCCGAAACAACTCAACAAAATTATATCACTAAACTATGATCCACTGGTGACAAAAATAAAATCTGACCTAGCAAGATGGAATATGATACCATTCTTAGGTACTGCACAAAGAATTGAAGCAGTCAAAATGAATATACTTCCACGTCTTCTATACCTTTTCCAAACAATACCGGTAGAACCTCCCAAAAAAACATGGCAGGAGCTGGACAGAAGGATCTCAAGATTCATATGGCAGGGTAAGAGACCTAGAATCAGATATAGAACCTTACAGCTAAACAAAGACAAAGGTGGGCTCGCGCTGCCAAATATCAGGGACTACTTTAAAGCTGCACAAATTAAAACTTTAGTAGAGATATGTAACCCAGTCTACACTGCACAATGGAAGGAGATCGAATGCCAAATAACAAGTGACATCCCCCTACAGGCGATAATAGGGAACAATGCCTTACCTAAGCTTTTGAATAACGCTAACCCGTGGATAGAGACCCCGCTAAAAATTTGGTTTAAGATAGTCAGAGAGAATCAAACTAAAGAGCCCTATCGACTTCTGCAATGGATTGCCTATGATCAAGACTTTACTCCTAATAAAACAGACACCAGATTTAAAAAATGGAAGGAGAAAGGGCTGATAAAATATTACGATTTTTTTAAAGGGCAAATTTTAAGAAGTTTTGAAGATTTGAAAAAACAAGGCCTAATAAATCAAGACCTTTACAGGTTCTTTCAGCTTAGACACCACATAAACAATATACTTAAAAAGGAGGATTTGGAAAGGGCCCAGTCAGGTGTTCTGAAGGTCTTCTTAATAGCATATAAAGGGATCCCAGGGATCAGATACATTTCTAAAATATACCAAGGTCTTCAAGACTTAAATGGAGACAACACATCATATATAAAAGAGAGATGGGAAAAAGAGGGGAATTTCACTTTACAACTGGAAATATGGGAAAAGCTAAATAAACAGCAATGGAAAAGTACCTCATCCCTGCAGTGGAGAGAATTTGGATGGAAAAACTTGGTAAGATTTTTCAGAACACCTGCACAAAACAAATTTACCCATAAGGGGTTGAACTGTTGGCGCCTGTGTGGTGAAAAGACTGCAAATCATTTTCATGTGTTTTGGTCATGCCCAGTTATCCACCAATATTGGACCAATGTACAGACAATATTGGGGAAAATATTCAAAATAACAGTTCCCTTTTCTTTTGTAACTTTGTATTTGGGTTTACTACCGGACTCACTGGAAAGACAAGGAGAAAAATACTTATTCAATGTTTTAATATTGGCAAGTAAAAAAGCTCTAACTAAAAAATGGATGTTGAAGGACTGTCCTACACCTGAAGATTGGATTAACGTGATCCAAGACATTTACTCGATGGAAAAGTTGACATTCGCGCTGAGACAGGACATGGATGGGTTCATGAACTTTTGGCAACCCTGGATCGCATATGTGTCTTCCATTAGATCTAATCTTTGACAAACACCATTTCAATAATGGTTCCGCTCTTTGTTCCAACGCTACTCAGATGCTCTTTTACCTTTATTTACTTACTTTTTGTTTTTGTTTGTTTTTTGCTGGTTTGTTTGTTTTTGTTTTTTGTTTTTTTTTCTCTTTAATTTCACTTTTTCTTTCACTTTAAAAAAAAAAAAAGGGGGTGTTGTAAGAATTATTCTTCCAATGTTGTCAGATATCAGAAAATAAGGGAACATGTGATGAAAATGTAAACAATGCATTGCTGTAACGACCTGTATACCCTTTACAAAAACTTAAATAAAAAAAAAAAAATATCTACTTTGATATAATTTTGCTTTTTGAAGTAAAAGTGTCTGCCATCAAAACAAGACAAGCTGGCTTATCAAAACTGCTTAAAATAAATTGTAAAAATCTTCAAGTAAAATGATCTGAAATGAAAACTGCACACTGTAAGCAAATGTTGTTAATTTACGGCCAATTTCCAACAGTGATATATTGTATTAATGTAATACGGTTTTGTACTGCAATTTAGAATAGAATAGAATAGACTAGGCTTTATTGTCATTGTACAGTTGTACAGCACAGCGAAACTGTGGGTGCTCCATCAGGCTACTGCATAATAAAAGTAAGTGAAAAGAATTTGAAATAAAACAGTTACAGAACACATGATTAACCATACGACTGAAGTAAAAATAAAAGTAAAAATTGTCACAAGACAGCACGGGTAGTACCGTGCTCAGGCTCTCAATTTATTTCTGAATATTTTCTGTATTTTTCCGAGCCTTGTGGTGTTTCCCTGTGTTTTGATTTCTGATGATTTTTCATTTTGTCTGTTATTTATGTTTCAGTATCGTTATTATGATGTCTATTCATGTAGTTTAAGATTGTTTTGCCTTTTCTTATGACAGGGTCACTATTCCTCCCCTTCCAGACATCCCCACCTTGTTATTTGCTCACTGCCTGCTCTCTTGGTCATCTCAGCTGTGAGTGCTCTGTAATTAGGTCACCTGCCCGCTCTTGTTCCTCGCACCTGCTGCTTATTGTGCCATCTCATTCTCCCACGATTTAAGCTCTGCCCGTTCATTCAGTCTTTGCGGCAATATTGGTAACTCCTGTGGACTATTCCCCTGCTAATCATAATCCTCATCTCCTCCAGAGCTAAGACAGCTCTGGAGCGCACCTCTCTGTAAGTTATTATTGTTTTGCATTTTTGTATTGTCTGCACTATTTTTGGACTTTATTTTTGTTAATAAATGTCACAATTACAGATCAGCACTTGGGTCGTTTCCTTTGCCCCGAAGGGGCATACATGACAGAAATAATAAATAGCTGATTGGTATATACACAGTGGCTTCGAGGGTGGAACTATGTACAGTGGTGTGAAAAAGTTTTTGCCCCTTTCCTGATTTCTTTTTTTTGTGTGTTTGTCACACTTAAATGTTTCAGATCATCAAACAAATTTAAATATTAGACAAAGATATCACAAGAAAACACAAAATGCAGTTTTTAAATGAAGGTGTTTATTAAGGTAAAAAAATCCAAACCTACATGGCCCTGTGTGAAAAAGTGATTGCCCTCTAAGCCTAATATGTCATGAATTCCTGCCTTTTTGAGGCAGGAGAGACTGAAACCCAAATGCAGGAGAGTGTTGTGTGTATTTATTGAACAGAACAAGAAATAAACAGTCCAAACAAACAAACAAGCGTACATGTGCAATGAGGAATCACTGGGATTATACGCCGGACGCCCCTCAGCTCCAGGTAAGCACATACACAGGGAAACCCCAGGCACCGCAGACGAAGCTGACAGCGGAGGGAAAAACAAACGAGAAACGCCCAAAGCACGTCCAGACGTAACTGGCACTCGGGGAAACAAACAGTACTCACCGAGTCGGGGACAGGGCAGTCCGTAGCGATAATCCCAGAAAAAAACAACACTGAAGGAAAATGCAGATGACAAGCAACAATAATTCGGAAACAAGCAGTGGGGAGACAGAGCTTAAATAATACATGACATAATGACCAGAGTGATTGCCAGTGTGTGTGGGAGTGTGTGAGCTGAGTGAGTGCAACTGTGAATGCGTGTGTATGTATGTGTGCATGTGTGTGTGTGAGAGTGAGTGTGTGGTCGTGAGCAGGGAGAGGAGCAGACAATGACAAATTGGAATCACCTGACAGGAGAGGAGGAGCCCACTGGAACCAAAATGACAACAGAACACCGCTGAACAATGAAACATAATATGGAGCTCAAAAGGTAACAGAAAACACAGATCATAAAAGAACAGATAAACACCATGAAGCCGAACGTGGGAGAATGCCAAGCCCGGTTCATGACATAATAACTGGTTGGGACACCCTTAGCATCAACAACTGCAATCAAGCGTTTGCAATAACTGGCATTGAGTCTTTTATAGTGCTGTGGAGGAATTTTGGCCCACTCATCTTTGCAGAATTGCTGTAATTCAGCCACATTGGAGGGTTTTCGAGCAGGAACCGCCTTTTTAAGGTCATGCCACAGCATCTCAATTGGATTCAGGTCAGGACTTTGACTAGGCCACTCCAAAGTCTTCATTTTGTTTTTCTTAAGCCATTCAGAGGTGGACTTGCTGGTGTGTTTTGGATCATTGTCCTGCTGCAGAACCCAAGTGTGCTTCAGCTTGAGGTCACAAACAGATGGCTGGACATTCTTCCGTCAGGATTTTTTGGTAGACAGCAAAATTCATGGTTCCATTTACTACAGCAAGTCTTCCAGGTCCTGAAGCAGCAAAACAGCCCCAGACCATCACACTACCGCCACCATATTTTACTGTTGGTATGACGTTCCTTTTCTGAAATGCTGTGTTACTTTTTCGCCAGATGTAATGGGACACACATATTCCAAAAAAGTTCAACTTCTGTCTCGTCAGTCCACAGAGTATTTTCCCAAAAGTCTTGGGGATCATCAAGATGTTTTGTGGCAAAACTGAGATGAGCCTTTATGTTGTTTTTACTCAGCAGTGCTTTTTGTCTTGGAACTCTGCCATGCAGGCCATTTTTGCCCAGTCTCTTTCTTATGGTGGAGTCATGAACACTGACCTTAACTGAGGCAAGTGAGGCCTGCAGTTCTTTGGATGTTGTTGTGGGGTCTTTTGTGACCTCTTGGATGAGTCGTCGCTGCGCTCTTGGGGTAATTTTGGTCAGCCGGCCACTCCTGGGTAGGTTCACCACTGTTCCATATTTTCGCCATGTGTGGATAATGGCTCTCACTGCGGTTTGCTGGAGTCCCAAAGCTTTAGAAATGGCTTTATAACCTTTCCCAGAGTGATAGATCTCAATTACTTTGGTTTTCATTTGTTCCTGAATTTCTTTGGATCGCAGCATGTTATCTAGCTTTTGAGGATCTTTTGGTCTACTTCACTTTTTCAGGCAGGTCCTATTTAAGTGATATCTTGATTGAGAATAGGTGTGGCAATAATCAGGCCAGGGTGTGGCTAGAGAAATTGAAGTCAGCTTTCCAAAGATGTGATAAACCACAGTTAATTTATGTTTTAACAGGGGGGCAATCACTTTTTCACACAGGGCCATGTAGTTTTGGATTTTTTTTTACCCTTAATAATAAACACTTTCATTTAAAACTGCATTTTGTGTTTACTTGTATTATCTTTGTCTATTATTTAAATTTGTTTGATCTGAAACTTTTAAGTCTGACAAACACAAAAAAATGAGAACTCAGGAAGGGGGCAAACACTTTTTCACGCCACTGTATTCCCAGTTAGAGAAAAATGAGAAGGGTGTCCTATAACCAGGGCTATGGGAGAAAAGATGCAGGACAAAAAGATGGGAGGGAGAGTGCATGTAAGAAGGCAGTGAAGTGAGAAAATAAATTACTGTCATAATGTTGCAATCTTTTTCTAATATATGAGTTTTCACTTGTAAATTTGCAGCTTCTTTCGCATAAATTTACAGTGTGCTCCTTGTAATTTTGCAACTCACTTGTCAGTTTTTATTTTTTTTTTACTCATAAACTTGCCATTTTTTCTCATCATTTTTTGGGCTTTTCACTCAGAATTTCGCAACTTTTTTCTTGTGAATTTGTAATATTTTCTCATAAATTTGTGACCTTTTCATATAATTGCAACGTTTTTCTCATAAATTTTCCACTTTTTATTTCTCACATTTGCACCTCTTTTTTCTTGTAAATTAGCATTTTTTCTCATAGATCTGTGATCTTTTTTTGCTTTTAAAGTAGCTTTCTTTTATTGCCTTTGTAGTGTAAAAAAAACCACAGAGGCTGGATAAATGCTGCTCCAAAACTGCAGACGTTGAATGCATAACACATAGAAAGTTTACTATTATTGTTGTTGCAATACACATATTGTGCATGTTGATAGCATGTTGATTTCAATATATTGTGCAGCCCTTCTTTGGAGGATGTGATGTTTGATGTGGAGAGGTACAGTTGGAGGAGAATTAGATCTGAAGGGGGAGAGCTGATGTTGGATGTAGAGAAATGGTTTGAATCATGGAGGCAGCGCAGTGAAGAGTCATCCTTGAATGTGTTACGTCAAATAGGAGCTCCCGTCTCCTAGTATGATGTCGTCAGAGGAGACTCCCCTTCAGCCCCGGCAGCTCTGTCTATGTCAAGGTTACGGCACATTAATATGCTCTGTCTACAGCCACCTGGCCTCACTCCAGACCAAGCTCACACACACACAAAGCTCAGCATCTGCTCACGTTCACAGAGCTTTTTCGTCTTTGCTCCATCAGGCACTGGCGCATATTCACACACATGCACACGCACAGCTTCCTCTTCTTTGTCCCATCATGTGCTGAATATGGAATGCAATATTGATATTATGCAGCCATATTGTTTTTCTGCAAATATCCACTTAAGCTGCTGTAAACTCACTCTTACAGCTGTGCTGTGACTCACTTAATGACCCTCTATGGGTGTATATGTGTGTGAGGGCATGTGTGCAGCCATGAGGCCATGTGCTTTCACTGTCTTGGATGGAGAACCAGTGTTTCCATCTGCCTTTTTCCAAAAGTGTGACTTAAGATGCATGTCTGCCTGCAGTAGGGTTCAGAGTTTAGAAGCCATGCACAAGAAGACACCAGTGGGGAAAGTTGAAAAGTTAAGATAACTATTTGTACGTAGTGTTGTAGTCAAGACCACATTTACAGAGACCAAGACAAGACCAAGGGCCCTATTACAGTCACATGTCTCAAGCGTAGGGTGCATTTATGGGTGTGTCCGTTAAAAACCCAATTGGGGAACCTAGAGAGGCAGTTGGCAATCACAGTAAAAATAGGCCTTCGGTTCAAATTATTGATTCCTCCTCAGATGAATACAAAATTGTTGTTTTAACTCAAAATACCTTCATTTTGAATCAATCTGTCAAAAGAATGAAGATAAATGAGGTTAAATTGTAAAAAAACTGTCATGAATTAGATAATGATGACTGCCAGTTTTGCATGCACCTGCTGGCTCTTCTCCAGAAAGGCAGGACACACTCTGGACAGATAACCAATGATTGAATTAATGAAAGATCAGGTAAAGGAATATGACAGATTTTCACATAATCAGTCCATCAAAATAAGGGACAGTGAGAAATTCTATTCCCGGTGTCATGATCGGGGCACAGCCAGGGACTGTACCCACGCTTTTATGTTCATTTTAGTCTTTGCTTTTCCACATTATTATTATTATTATTATTATTATTATTTTGGCTGCTCCCTTTATGGGTCGCCACAGCGGATCATCTGTCTCCATCTCACCCTATCCCTTTCATCTTCCTCTGTAACACCAACCCTCTCCATGTCCTCCTTCACTACATCCCTGAATCTTCTCTGTGGTCTTCCTCTTTTCCTCCTGCCTGACAGCTCCATCTTCAATATCTTTTGTCCAATATAGCCACTATCCCTCCTCTGCACATATCCAAACCATCTCAGTCTTGTGTCTCTTACTTTGTCTCCAAACCACTCAACATGAGCTGTCCCTCTGATATACTCATTTCTAATCCTGTCCCTCCTCGTCACTCCCAATGAAAATCTTAGCATCTTCAACTCTACCACCTCCAGCTCCACCTCCTGTCTTTTTGTCAGCGCCACTGTCTTCAAACCATACATCATAGCAGGTCTCACTACCGTCTTGTAAATCTTCCTTTTCACTCTTGTTGCTACCCTTCTGTCACAAATCACCCCTCACGCTCGCCTACACCCACTTCACCCTGCCTGCACTCTGTTCTTCACCTCTCTTTTTGCATTTTCCATTGCTTTGGATGTTGACCCCAGGTATTTAAACTCATCTACTTTCACTACGGCTACTCCTTCCATCTTCATCGTTGCACCTGCCTCCCTCTCATTCACACTCATGTATTCTTTCTTGCTTCTACTGACTTTCATTCCTCTTCTCTCCAGAGTATACCACCACCTCCCCAGGTTCTCTTCCACCTGCTTCTTACTCTCACTACAGATCACAATGTCATCTGCAAACATCATGGTCCACGGAGACTCCTGCCTGACCTCGCCTGTCAGCCCGTCCATCACCATGGCAAATAAGAAGGGACTCAGAGCCGATCCCTTATGCAACCCCACCCCCCACCTTCAATCCATCTGTCACTCCTACAGCACACTTCACCACCGTCTGACTGTCCTCATACATGTCCTGCACCACCATGACATACTTCTCTGCCGCTTCTGACTTCCTCATACAGTACCACACTTCTTCTCTTGGCACCCTATCATATGCTTTCTCTAGATCCACAAAGACACAGTGCAACTCCTTCTGACCTTCTCAATATTTCTCCATCAACACTCTTAAAGCAAGCATTGCATCTGTAGTACCCTTTCTTGGCATGAAACTATACTGCTGCTCACTGATTGTCACCTTTCCTCTTAACCTGGCTTCAGCAACTCTTTTCCATATGTTCATAGTGTGGCTGATCAACGTTATGCCTCTGTTGTTACTACAGCTCTGAGCATCACTTTTGTTCTTGAAAATTGGTACCAAAACATTTCTTCTCACTCTCCAAGATTGTGTTTAACATTCATTCATCTTCTTCCGCTTAATCCTGTTCGGGTCGCGGGGGTGCTGGAGCCTATCCCAGCATCTTTGGGCGAGAGGCAGGGTACACCCTGGACAGATCGCCAGTCCATCGCAGGGCTAACACAGAGAGACAGACAACCATTCACTCTCACAGTCATACCTAAGGACAATTTAGAATCCCCAGTTTTGATGCCAATTAACCTAACTTGCATGTTTTTGGCATGTGGGAGGAAACCGGAGAAATCCTGGAGTAAACCCACGCAGACACGGGGAGAACATACAAACTCCACACAGATTACTGTTGGTCGGGGGCTGGGATCGAACCCAGGATCCCCCGGCCAAGGGTGAGTTGCTGTGCTGCCGCAGTGCTAACCACTCCGCCACCGCGCCGCCGGGGGGGCAGAATGGTTAAATTCAGACGAGACAACCCGCTGAATTTAAGCATATTACTTCCCTTGTGTTAAACAATCTGGTTAAAAAGTCCACTGCCATTTCTCCAAGACCTCTTCATACCTCCACAGGTATGTCATCTGGACCAACCACCTTTCCATTCTTCATCCTCTTCAAAGTTGCCCTCACTTCTGCCTTGCTAATCCTCCAGACTTCCTTCTTTTCTTCATCCATCATCCTCTCTCTCTCTCTCATTTTCTTTATTCATCACCTCTTCAAAGTACTCCTTCCACGTTCTCAACACACTCTCGTAATTTGTTAGTACGTTACTGTTAGAAAAATTCTTCTAAACCTTCAGTCAAAAACCAGGCTGGATCAGAGTTTCAGCAAATTTAATTACACTGGCCAGTGGAGAACAATACAAAAATAGTCTCAGAGCCTATTTGTGCATCATTCTGACTCAAAAACACATCACTCGGTTCTTTAAGCCCTTCGTTATCTGTGAGAGGTGGAGGAGCAATTGGTCTATTCAATTCAATTCAATTCAACTTTATTTATATAGCGCCATTTCACAACAACAGTCATCTCATAGCACTATCAACTGTAGGGGGAACCCCCACAGTTGCAGAAAGACCCCAGCAATCAGGCGATCCCCTGTGAGCAAGCACTTGGCGACAGTGGAGAGGAAAAACTCCCTTTTAACAGGAAGAAACCTCCAGCAGAACCAGGCTCAGGGAGGGGCAGTCATCTGCTGCGACTGGCTGGGGGGTGAGGGGATAGAGAAGAAGAAAAGAACAGACATGTAGAGAGCAAACAGCACGATGGGGACTCAATCTATGGGAGAGAACAAACAAATGTTAATGACCAGCAAAAAAAAAATATTTCATTGAGAGTGAGAAAAGGAGTGAGGCCCAGTGCATTACTGGAGGTCCCCCGGCTGACTAAACCTATTAGCAGCATAACTAAGGGAGGGTTCAGAAACACATGATCCCTCCCTAATTGTAGGCTATATCAAAAAGGTAGGTTTTAGTCCTATTCTTAAAAGCAGAGATCGAGTCTGACTCCCGAATCCAGATTGGCAGCTGATTCCACAGGAGAGGAGCTTGATAACTGAAGGCTCTGCCTCCCATTGTACTTTTGGAGATTCTAGGTATTACAAGTAATCCTGCATTTTGGGAGCGTAGTGCTCTGTTAGGATAATACGGTAGTATCAGATCTTTTAAATAAAAAGGAGCCTGATTGATCTAGTACATCTGGTACATCCATTGATCTAGTACATCTGGTCAAAATTTGGTGTACAAATTATCTTTTTCTCAGGAACCATGACGCTCACTCGGTACCAGTCACACGGGAGCTGCACAGAATGGACTAAAAACAAGATAACTAGTAAAGCTGTGTCCTTGACACTTTTACACAGACTCTGAGGCAGACTCTGAGACAAAACAAATCACAAATATAAGACAAATATGACATTTTCTTATCAGTTACCATTTCTGTCCTTAATCAACCTAACCTGCTGTACATCCTTTCCAGCTCGAGCTCTCTATGTAGCCAATGTGTAGATTTAAATAAAAAAATAACACCACACTGGGTAAACTACAGTGGATATAAAAAGTCTACACACCCCTGTTCAAATGCCAGGTTTTTGTGATGTAAAAAAATTAGACCAAGATAAATCATTTCAAAACTTTTTCCATCATTAATGTGATCGATAACCTGTACAACCCAACTGAAAAACAAACTGAAATGTTTACGGGGGAAAAATAAAAAAATCTCCAATAACCTGCTTGCATAAAGTGCCTCTGATTTACCCCAAATAAAGTTCAGCTGTTCTAGTAGGCTTTTCTTGACATTTTTGTAATCACATCTTACAGCACAAACCATAGTCCAGAGAGAGCTTCCAAAGTGTCAGAGAGATCTCATTGTTCAAAGGTATCAGTCAAGAGAAGGGTACAAAAGAATTTCCAAGGCATTAAATATACCATGGAACACAATGAAGACAGTCATCATGAAGTGGAGAAAATATGGCAGAACAGTGACATTACCAAGAACTGGATGTCCCTCCAAAATTGAGGAAAAGACGAGAAGAAAACTGGTCAGGGAGGCTACCAAGAGGCCGACAGCAACATTGAAGGAGTTGCAGGAATTTCTGGCAAGTGCTGGATGTTTAGTACATGTGACAACAATCTCCCATCTCAGGTGGCAAAATGGAAGCCTTATCTCACGAAGAAAAACATCCAAGCTGTCACAAATCCCTGTGCGCCATTGTGGGGCGCACGAGGGAGAGAATGAAAAACCCAATCGCGGAAGTAGAAAGTGCCATTTTTTTAAATAGGACAACAAAGAAACAAGTCCAGTTAACCACAAAATACAGGGAGATGCAGTTGATGAAGTAACAGCCACCAGACATACAGGGCGCCAGCCGGATGCTCTACAGCCCGGTCAAAAAGGGAGCCTAGTGCTGCAGGACAGCTAAGCACAAAAGGAAAGGCGATCATGACACTTACAGGGCTGGAGCGATCCCGGGGCGAACTGTGCAGTCTGGAGGATGAAGAGGGTAAGCAGAGTCAGCCTATTACACCAAGGGATTAACCGAACTTCAAGTGCTGGCTGAGTAATTAGCAGGTGATGAAAACTCATACGGGGCGCGCTAGCTGCCGCGTATGGAGGTGAATGCCCCGACAATCTCTTTCCACAATTGCAGCAAACAAATACTCCTGAAGCTAACGAGGAAAGAGATTGCCGGTGTGAAAAAGCGTGGGCTGAACTTGATTGGACCTGGTGTGTGAGAGAGCGTGCATGAGTGTATGAATGGGAATGAATGGAGCGTGTGAATGTGAGTATGTGTGTGAACACCCGTGACAGCACAGCTGATGGCACTTGACAGGAGGAGGGGGTGTTCCCAAGCTGTCAGGGAGCGGAGGCCCAATAGCTTCCCTGAAGCGCCAGGTGGAAACTAGGGCAAAACATAACAATAAGCCAGAACTGCGTTTGGAAGCCAAACCACCCAGGGTTGGAGGTGGGGGAAACCTGGTTAGGAGGGAAGCAACTGGTGAAAACACAACCAGTAAAAAACAAGATAATGAGCAAACCCCTCCTAACGGCCCCCAACCTGGAACACTACACCCCCCTCCCCAGAAGTCCAAAGTTCAGGGGGTCGACCAGAATCCCAGGTCCCCAGCATGGTGAGGAGTGGCAGATCGGGTGGCCTGCCCAAGTCCCAAGTTCAGCAGGCGGCCCGCAGGATAATGTCCGGCGGCCTACCCAGGCTGATGGACCACCCGACCCATAAGCCAAGTCCTTCGAGTGGCCGGCCCCCGTGATGGAGCCACCAGGACCGGAGGGGAAGGTGGAGAGGCAGCCTCCGTACACGAGAACATCAGCAGCCAAACCAATGAACAGGAGCCCCCCTGCCGTTCAAGGCTAGGGGCAGGGGAACCGTAGCACCCGCAATGGTCTTGGTCTGGGACATGGCTGCACCCGCGATGGTCCCGGTCTGGGACATGGCTGCACCCGCGATGGTCCCGGTCTGGGATGTGGCTGCGCCGGCAGTGTAGTCCAGTTGGGGCTCTGCTGCACCGGCGGTGGACTCTGGCTGGGGCTCTGCTGCGCCGGCGGTGGACCCCAGCTGGGGTTCTGCTGCACCCGCGGTGGACTACAGTTGGAGCGCCGTTGCACCTGCGGTGACCCCCATCAGAGGCCTCATTGATCCCGCAGTGGCCTCCCCAGTGAGGGAGGTGATGTTCCTCATGTCACCTGATGCTGGACCCCGATCCTCAGCGACCTCCAACGAGACCAGCAGCTCTCCGGTGACCCCAGCTGGGGCTCCAAACGCAAAGGGAGAAAAAGAGAAACTGGGTCAGGGTCGCTGGCAGCGGCAGAGCCCGGTGTGGCAGCCCTGAGGGTAACTGTGAGCTGTCCCGGGTCCACTTCACCATGAGTCGGGCATTGTGACATTAACATCAACGTTACTGACATAATGGAGCCCATTTGCCTGAACTCCCGCGATCTAGGGTGCGCGGGTTCCCCCGGTCCGTCGGGTGCTTCACCCCCGTCGGCCTCCTCTGAGAAAATTGGAACCGCCTCATCGTCTGTGGGCGGCCCAGGTGGTGGCAGCTCCTCTCCAGCGACCCTAGGATGGAGCTTGAAGGGGACAGGAGAGGAAAAGCGGTTAGGGTCGCCGGCAGCGGCAGAGCCCGGCGAGAGAGGTCCAGATGCGGCTGAGCGCCACACCTGACTCCCCTCCCCAAAAGCCAGACAAGATCCCTCCACCATCAACAAATGAACTACAGGAGAGATTACTTGCCTGTGCTTAAGCTCTACCGCTGTCCAGGACTCCGACGACGACGTCCCGTCTCCCATTGGCTGGACGTCCGGTCCGGGGGATGACTCTACTGCGGCGGTCCCTGCAGTGGGCGTGATGGTGGTTGCAGTTGTGGTGCTCTCGGGCGCCGTTCTCCACGCCTCTGGTTCCTCTGGTGTGGTGGCTGAGGACGACCCTTCTGCTAGCCCATGGGCTGGACCCTCCCAGCCCCCTGGCTCCTCCTCCCCCGAGCAACCTGGATCCAGGACCGGTGGGCTTGTAGGGGCACATAGAAAGGAGTCAGTGAGGCCAGGCATGAGAGCACTATATTTCACTGGGGCGGAGCGCTCAGGGGACTGCACACTCCGAGTCTCCTTGCCAGGAGGCAGGCAAAATTGATAATTGAATGAGAAGAAACTTGCCTGTTGTCCTGGCACTGGAGGTCCCCAGCGGCGTCCGAGGCATCCTCTCTGCTCTCCTGGCATTTCTTATCGTGTTGCGGCTCCTCCTTCCTCGGGGAAAGTTCCTTTAGTCTTTCAGCCATCTCCAGGAGGAGCCACGGCTTCACTTCCAAGATGAGGTCTGTTTCAGCCAGGAGAGCCCGCCTGCGTTCCTCCATTTCCTCCCGTGACGGAGCGGAGCATGGCTCGGAGCGGGGAGGCAGAGCTGTCATAAGCGGGGCTGGATGCTTCTTGTGGCGGGGCTTCCTCCCTCTCCTCCTCCTGGGCAACTCGGGAATGAGATAATCCGGAATGCAGAGCACCGTGCCGGGCAGCAGGTCACCCATGCAGAAAGGCTCCACATCTTCAGGAGAAGAGAGCGAAGTGGCCGCGAGGAGCTCGAGCACTGAGAGATCCTCAGCCGGTTCCTCACACGGCGGGGCGAAGATGTCCCGGAGGATCTCCATCGCCTCTGGATGATCCCAGAGGCAGTCTCGCTCCATGACCTTCCTCGCGGTTTCCCGGGCCTGTCGAACAGTCGGGAAGGAATGGGCCTTCTGCGTCCATGAACAAATCTCCTCTAGGAAACACAGCGAATGCAGCTCCCACTCCAGCTCCGTCTCCGTCCAAACCACCAGGTTTAAAGTCGGGGAGGAAAGAAAAATGGTGTGGAAAGGAAAAAAAGAAAACACTTATACTCCATTGCAGGACAGCTAAGCACAAAAGGAAAGGTGATCGTGACACATACAGGGATGGAGCAGTCCTGGGGTGAACCGTGCAGTCTGGAGGATGAAGAGGGTAAGCAGAGTCAGCCAATCACACCAAGGGATTAACCAAACTTCAAGTGCTGGCTGAGTAATTAGCAGGTGATGAAAACTTATACGGGGAGAGCTAGCTGCCGCGTATGGAGGTGAATGCCCCGACAATCTCTTTCCACAATTGCAGCGAACAAATATTCCTGAAGCTAATGAGGAAAGAGATTGCCGGTGTGAAAAAGCGTGGGCTGAACTTGATTGGACCTGGTGTGTGAGAGAGCATGCATGAGTGTATGAATGGGAATGAATGGAGCGTATGCATGTGTGTGTGTGAATGTGAGTATGTGTGTGAACACCCGTGACAGCACAGCTGATGGCACTTGACAGGAGGAGGGGGTGTGCCCAAGCTGTCAGGGAGCGGAGGCCCAATAGCTTCCCTGAAGCACCAGGTGGAAACTAGGGCAAAACAAAACAGTCAGTCAGAACTGGGTTTGGAAGCCAAACCCAGGTTCATGACACAAGCCTGGCTAAATTTTGCCAAAACACATTTGAAATCTCCCAAACCCATGTGGGAAAATGTGTTATGATCCGATGAAACCAAAGTTGAACTTTTTGGCCATAATTCCAAAAGGTATGTTTGGCGCAAACACAACACTGCTCATCACCAAAAGAACACCATACCTACAGTGAAGCGTAGTGGTGGCACCATCATGCTTTGGGGCTGTTTTTCTTCAGCTGAAACTGGGGCCTTAGTCAAGGTGGATGAAATTATGAACAGTTCCAAATACCAGTCAGTGTTGGCACAAAACCTTCGGGCCATCTGACAGATTTGGAGCATTTTTGCAGAGTGAAAAATATTCACACATCAAGATGTGCCACACTGATAGACTTCTACCCAAAAAGACTGAGTGTTGTAATAAAAGCCAAAGATGTTGCACCAAAGTATTAGTTTAAGGGTGTGCATATTTATGCAACCAGGTTATTGTAAATTTTTTATTTTTCCCCTTAAACGATTTCAATTTGTTTTTCAATTGGGTTGTACGGGTTATAGGTCACATTAATGGTGGAAAAAGTTTTGAAATGATTTATCTTGGTCTCATTTTTTACATCACAAAAACCTGGCATTTGAACAGGGGTGTGTAAACTTTTTATATCCCAATACTGTAACTCTGTAGTAGCACTGTTAGCACTGAAGCTAAAGCCTTGACCTTAGAAACCAGCAGTAGCATGGTGATGGTTGTAACTGAAGACTGGATTATGTGTTATTGACATAGGGAAATGGAACCTGGAAGAGCAATACCAGCTTCTACCCATTATGCTGAAAAGGTAAAGTATAACTGTTTCTAAGTGAAGAATATCAACCTTTCCAAAAAGCATAATTATGAATATTAAATCAGAATGGTTTGAAATGTTTCACACTTATGTGTAATGAATATTGAGAGTTTCTTAAATAATCTTGCAAAAAACAAACTTTTTCCAAAAAGGAATTTATTGAAATACAGTAGCAGTTTCTTGTATAAATAGTAAGCATGCAGTATTCTTATTTAGCTTCCAGCTCATTATCTTCATAGCTGCTGTGACTGCTGACCTTCAGATTCATCACCATGGACCTCAGAGAGACAAACAAGAGGAAAGAAAAACGGCATAAAGATGTGATTATTGTTACAGATGTGATATACAGTGTATAAAAAATTACAGATAATAATAAATGATAATGCATCAGATTTATATAGCGCTTTTCATAGACACTCAAAGACTCTTTACAATGGATACATTTTTCAGTCACTCCAGACGATGGTAGTGGTAAGCTACTACTATAGTTACAGCTGCCCTGGGGCAGACTGACAGAAACATCAATCATGTCATGTTTCTCCTCAGCTTAATAAATTGCTTGGTTTTCTTAAAAATAAATTTAAAAAACTCAAGTGGGTTTATTATTACTATCATCAGGAGTGACTTTAGTAATACTGTAATTGAGCTCTCTACAGGACTGTTAAAGTTATTTTAAAGTGAGTGAGTGTCCATGTTTTGGACGCGAGGAATGTGGGACTTGTAGTTTTTACCAATGAACTGAAAACTACAGGAAGAAAACATCTTGTCCTTCCTCTGCAAAACTAAACAGCGAAACGAGTCTGAAAACAATCAATGTGATGAATAAATGGTGTAAATGCTGAATTCATGTTTGGTTTTTAGTAACAACCACTATTATAAAAGTTCAGCAAGAGATTGGCTGTGTCACGAATGCCCCTCCGGGGCAAAGGGGAGACCCAATCGCTGAACTGTGAGTTCATGACGATTTATTACAAACATAAAGAACAAAGTGCATAAAATAACTAAAGCCACAAAGAGATTACACGGTAACTGATAGAAGAAAATAGAGGACGTCAAACTTACGTCTGGTAGTAGTCAAGACCGCAGTGAGGAATACATGGAGCAGCGGGTCTTAAGTAAGGCATAATACAACTGAAAACAGGTGTGGATATCAGAGCGGGCAGGAGGAAACAGTGATTATAACTCGGGTCAGCTGGGAGCAATGAGAGGGGAGAGGATGAGGCTGACAGCTGACAGGGACACCGCCCACCATGGAGCAAAAACCTGGAAGTGCCACTGACAGCTGTCAACCCAGAGAAAGAACACAACAGTGTGATGTAAAGAATTAAATATCAACAAATAAAGACTGAGAAATAAATGCAAACTAATACCAAATAGAAAAGTAACAAAACTATGACAAACAATAGGATGAGAAAAATAAGAAACAGTACGAGATATACAGAACCCAAAAGGCACAAAATACAGCAAATATACAAATATAGAGAAAAGCCATAAGACTGAGCACAGCGGAGACCTCCAGTGCTCAGCTCATGACAGAGCCCCCTCTCAAGAGGTCGATACCAAACACCCAGGGTACATCAAAAAAGAAACCACCCAGGTAAGTGGTGGGAAGAACAGGCTAGGAGGGAACAAAACAAAACCCTGCTCAGGACCCACACCAGGCAAAAACTCAACCGCTTAAGCCCCCTGGACCGAAGAGCTGGACAGTTCAGGTGGGTGGCCAGAGTCCCAGGCCCGCCAGATGGCATGATGGAAAGAGTCAGGTGGCCTACCAGAGAACGTGGGCCACCCAACCCTGCGGCACAGTCTGTCAGGTGGTCTACCAGAGTTCTTTAACCACCTGAACAGAAAGGGTGGTCCAGGAGGCGGCTGCCCAATGGGAAGGACTAATGGTGAACAAGATTGTGGAGTCGGGGAAACCATGACGGCCTCTGGCAGAGGAGAGAAGACCACGACGGCCTCTGGCAGAGGAGAGAGGACCACGACTGGCCTGTAGCAAGGCAGCACCCACCGTGGCTCCGGGCTGGAGCAAGGCAGCACCTGTGGCGGCTCTGGGATAGAGCAAGGCAGCACCCGCGGAGATCCCGGGCTGGGACGGAGCACCTGGGATGACCTCGGTAGGGGGATCTGGACCCATGGTGATCTCAGGCGGCGAGGCTGGACCTATGGAGACCTCTGGCAAAGCTGGACGATCCTCGGTGACCCTGGGGGAAAGCTCAGACAGGAGAGGCAGAGAAACAGAGTCAGGGTTACTGGCGGTAGTGGAGCCCACCAAGAGCCAGACAAGATCTCTGCAACATAGAAGCAATTAAAACAAAGCACTTGCCTGAGCTCGAGCTCCACCGCTGTCCAGGACTCCATTGATCCATGCAGTGGTGCCTCGGGCCCGGCCGTCTGGAGGTCCAGCTTCAGCTCTGCTGTGGCGGCCCCTACAGCAGGCATGGTGGTCAATGCAGTCCCGGGATCCCCCAGCGAAGTGACCCACGCAGGTGGCTCGTCTGGTGTGGTTCCAGGAGGTTGATTTCCTGCTGGCGCTGACTCCAGCACAGCTGAAGCCCTGGGACGCTCAATTGCCGGCGCAGGCTCCGGATCGCAGGCAGTGCTCTCCCTCCATCCAGACCATGGCTGCGGGGCTGGAAGCAGGTTCTCCAGGGCTGCAGGCTCCTCCATCACCCGATGGCTCAACCCAGTAGTCAGCGGACACTCGGGGGAAAATAGGAGGTGACACGGAGAGGGCAGGTGTAAAATTAATGGCTGCAGCAGGCGGTGAGAACTCAGTGGACTGCAAAGACTAAGGCTCACCACTGAGAATCAGGCAAGGTAATTTACAGTATATATTAGAGATGGAGAATGAAACACTACTTGCCTGTTTTCTCGGGGCACAGTGTTTCCTACTGCATCTGGTCTAGAGTCACCCCTCTCTGTGGCTACGGTAGACATGGGCTCCTAAGTGGATCATGGAGGAACCGCCCCTGCTGACACAGAGACGGGCGGAGCCGGGGGAGAAGTGGCCGGCCCCTCAGCAGCGGGAGGAATCACCAAGGAGGAGGGAGAGGTTGCAGCAGTGGAGGAGGAGCCTCACGGAATGGCTGGAGAGGAAAAACCAGAAAAGGGGACTGCTGCGAGAGTCTTCGACCTGAAGCTGCTGCCTGAGAGGAAACTGCTGCCTGAGAGGTGGGGGTGTTCCTCCGGCGGTCTGGAGCTGGATGGCAGCGTCGTGGAGCAGGAGCTGGAGGTGAAGCTGGAGGCGGGTGAGGAGACGGTGGTACCGAGGCTTGGGGACGCCTCCCCATAGACGCAGACCTCTGCTTCTTCGTGGAGCTCCTCTCCCTACCACTGTTCTCCCTTCGCAGGGCCACCACCAGCGTAATCCTCTCTACCCCCTCAGCATGCTGCGTAAGCTGAGGGCACCGGCAAGCAGCCACCTCTGCGAGGCCCAGGTACCAGAGAGTGTCTTTAGAGGTAAGCGCTCCGTGAGCATTGGAGATAAGATCATCAAACTCCATCAGCGTCCTGCAAACTTCCCACCCCAGGCTCATCGGGTACACACGCCCGCCCATTGAGCTAGAGTAATCGGGGACCATGCTGACAGCTCCAGTGAAAAACGGAAAGATTGGAGAAGTAAAATAAAATACAAACCCACAGCAGCTGGATCGCAAACTGGCTGCGGTCCTCTTTCATGAATGCCCCTCCAGGGCAGAGAGGAGACCCACATGCTGAACTGTGAGTTTGTGATTGTTTATTGCAAACATAAAGAACAAAGTGCACAAAATAACTATAAAGCCACAAAGAGATTACACGGTAACTGATAGAAGAAAATGGAGAAAGTCAAGCTTACGTCTGGTAGTAGTCAAGACTGCAGCGAGGAATATATGGAGCAGCGGGTCTTAAATAAGGCATAATACAATTGAAAACAGGTGTGGATATCAGAGCGGGCAGGAGGAAACATTGATTATAACTTGGGTCAGCAGGGAGCAATGAGGAGGAAGGGGCTGACAGCTGACAGGGACACCGTCCACCATGGAGCAAAAACCCAGAAGTGCCACTGACAGCTGTCAACCTTGGGCTGCACGGTGGCGCAGTGGTTTAGCACTGTGGCAGCACAGTTTACCCTCGGCCGGGGGATCGCGGGGATCGTGAGATCGTGGGTTTGATCCCAGCCCCCGACCAACAGTGAGCTGTGTGGAGTTTGCATGTTCTCCCCGTGTTGCGTGGGTTTACTCCGGGATTTCTCCGGTTTCCTCCCGCATACCAAAAACATGTAGGTTTAGGGCGCTCGCGCACGCAGCGACCGGCAGCCGGTGGCTTGTCACCAGACTGCAAACCAAATCTACCTACGGGTACAAATAAGTAACAAAAAAAAAAAAAAAAACAGAGAAAGAACACAACAGTACAATGTAAAGAATTAAATGTCAACAAATAGACTGAGAAATAAATACAAACTAATACCAAATAGAAGAGTAACAAAACTGTGATATAAACAAGGGATGAGAAAAATAAGAAACAGTACGAGATATACAGAACCCAAAAGGCACAAAATACAACAAATATACAAATATAGAGAAAAGCCATGAGACCGAGCACGGCGGAGACCTCCAGTGCTCAGCTCATGACAGACTGTTGACAGGAAGTTGTCTGTGGGCTGACAGGAAGTCCTCCGTGGGCTGTAAAAAAGTCACACTGCCGCCTCTACTGGCCCATCATAGTTATTACAATACCTTTTTTCGCTTCTCCATTGATGGTAATGGTGAGTTAAATTTGTGATTATTTTGAAAACAAACCCTTATCTCGAAATTCTGGAAAATTAAAAGTTGAGAGACTGTGACAATACAGTGATACAAGCCTTTAGTTCCACTTAATTTTGACCGGGCGAGCTGAAAAGCTGGTAACAGACAGACAGATCCACACAACCACACACAGGCACATCTACAGACTACAGTATAGCTTCACGTTGCACCAAAGTATAATGACCCAAGAAAGCATTTTAAAAGCTTAAAAACCCATACATACATGTTTATACCCCACAAACACACCATGTTTTAGTGCAGTGTTTTTCAACCTTTTTTGAGCTAAGGAACCTGGTGCTGGCCTTCTATTGCTGCTAAGTGGAGCGCGTGCTCACCTACTGTCTGCGTGTGTGGTACGCCAGCTCCCTGGCCAAGAGCAGGAAGGCTGTGCAGAGGATCATCAACACTGCCCAAAAAATCACTGGTGGCCCTCTGCCCTCCCTGGAAGACATCTCCAGAGCATCCTGTCTCAGAAAGATCGAGGCCATCGCAGAAGACCCCTCACATCTGTCCCACCACCTGTTTAACCTGCTTCCCTCTGGAGAACGGTTTAGATCAATCAGGTCCCACACCTCCAAACTGACAGTTTCTTCTCCTGAGCCATCCAAACTGCAGTCAGAGGCTCCACCCCCTCCCTCTGAACGCTCACATGCTCAGAACTGACAACAAAGTTGAATCTCATCTCATCTCATCTCATCTCATTTTTAATTATCACAATAACACACCTATCTTTGCACTCTGCACTTTCATGTACATTGACCCATCCATGAAGTCACTATTATGTATATTTTCCATAATCCTTGGGCCATTTTACTCAATTGTGTGTTCTGCATGCTTATGTACGTAGTTCCACCCACGTAGCCACTACCATACCTGTGTATATTTCCATAATCCTGGGCCATTTTTATATCAGTCATGTGTTTAATCATGTGTTCTGTAACTGTGTTTTATCTAATCCTTCTCTCATACTTAATTGCGCAGTAGCCTGGTGGAGCTCCCACAATTTCATTGTACTGTACAACTGTACAATGACAATAAAGCCTGTTATATTCTTATATTAAAAAAGTTTCACGGAACCAAACCAACCAAAAGTGTTACAAAATGACACATTGTAGCCTAGCCCGGAGTGGTGGCCTAGTTGAGGTTGGGGGTTCAAGTCCCGGCCACGTCATAGCAAAGACCATATAAAAATGGTACTTCCTGCCTTCTAGCTTAGTGCTCAGTGTCATAGAATGGGGGAAGGAGAAGTTGTTTGTGGTGGTGCCTTGCATGACAGCGACCCCTCTGATTCTAGATGTGATTAACAAAGGAGAAATGTCATTTTGTTCTATATTACATGATTGGCTGGATGGACTGATTGACAATAGAGATGGCTTTTTCTTCTTCTATTACAGCATTTGTAATGATAAATTAGTCTTGTAATTATGTTATACTCACTAGTGTTTCCAAAGACCTTGGCGCGGTGGCAACATATTTTTCCGGGGGGGGGGGGTGTAGAAAACACATGATACCATCTGAAGTATTGTATAACTGAGGCTTGAATGTTGGAATATTGGGCCAGTTGGGGTGTCTCCAAGACGTCCTGTGTTTAGACTTTTTAGTGGTGTTATCCGTCTCTCTTCCCTCTGCTCTCACCTCTCCTGGACCCTCTGCCTGAACGCTTTCCTCTCCTTGGCTTCTCTCTTGTGTCTCATCTTGCCCTCTCTGAGCTCTGTCTAATTCAGGTTCTCTCTGTCTATAGTGGTATACAAACAGGTTAGAAAATATCAAGTGTTACATTTTGTCCTGCAGGATTTTTTTTTGTCATGGTTTACATAAATGACAAAAATATGTGTATTTTTTGTATTTTTATTCTAGTGCTTCTTTTTTCCATTTAGAGAGTAGGGAAGGGAAGGGAAAAAAGTATTCATAATAGTAATATATGATCAGAGGTGGGTATAGTAGCCAGAAATTCTAGTCATGTAAAAGCAGTGCTTTGAAATTAATAATGAAAAGTATCCATCCATCCATCTTCTACCACTTTTCTGGAGTTCCGGGTCGTGGAGGCAGCAGTTCAAGCAGAGAAGCCCAGACTTTCCTCTCCCCAGCCACCTATTCCAGCTCTTCAGAGAGGATACCAAGGCGTTCCCAGACCAGCTGGGAGACAGTCTCTCCAGCGAGTCCTGGGTCTGCCCCGGGGTCTCCTCCCAGAGGGACGTGCCCAAATGACTTCAGTCTTGAAGGTTTGAGGTTTCCCCCCAAAATTTAAGATAAGATAAGATAAGCCTTTATTAGTCCCACAACGGGGAAATTCCAGGATTGCAACAGCACAGGGATAGCAACACTCAGAGCAACAATCAGAAGGCAAGAAAAAAAAAAAAAACAAGCAAGCAAGAGCAGCTAATATACATATGTACATATTACATATTACTATATACATATTACATATTTATAACAATTTTCTGATAGTTTTCTACTTTTCTCTGTAAATTTATCTAAATTTGAAACAAATTTTCCTCAAATTTCTAATTTCCTCTTGTAAAATTGACTTTTCTTGTACATTTGAGACTTTATTATAAATTTGTGGATTATTTTTTGGCTAGCTTTTGTCTATTTTTTTTAAATAAATTTGAAACAGACAAGGCAATTTTTTTTTGCTTTTTCCTTATAACAATTTACATTTGTGACCATAATTTTGCAGAGGCATAACAGAACAATAATTTAACTCTGATTTCAAAGAAAAAAATATTAATAAAACTGTATTTAATGAAATAAATTAACTTAAATGACCAAAGATGCCGCTGAGTGTGAAACGGCTGGGATGAGAATCAGCACCTCCAAGTCCGAGTCCATGGTCCTCAGCCGGAAAAAGGTGGATTGTCCTCTCCAGGTTGGGGACAGGCTCCTGCCCCAAGTGGAGGAGTTTAAGTATCTTGGGGTCTTGTTCAGGAGTGAGGGGAGAATGGAGCGAGAGATCGACAGACGGATTGGAGCAGCATCTGCAGTGATGCGGACGTTGTACCGGTCTGTTGTGGTGAAGAGGGAGCTTAGTTCTAAGGCAAAGCTGTCGATTTACCAGTCAATCTACGTTCCTACTCTTACCTATGGTCACAAGCTTTGGGTAATGACCGAAAGAACGAGATCGCAGATACAAGCAGCTGAAATGAGCTTTCTCCATAGGATTGCTGGACTCACCCTCAGAGATAGGGTGAGGAGCTCAGTCATCCGGGAGAGGCTCAGAGTAGAACCGCTGCTCCTCCACATTGAAAGGAGTCAGTTGAGGTGGTATGGGCATCTGATTAGGATGCCTCCTGGACGCCTCCCACTTGAGGTGTTTCAGGCACGTCCCACTGGGAGGAGACCCCGGGGCAGACCCAGGACTCGGTGGAGAGACTATGTCTCCCAGCTGGTCTGGGAACGCCTTGGTATCCCCTCTGAAGAACTGGAGCAGGTGGCTGGGGAGAGGGAAGTCTGGGCTTCTCTGCTTGAACTGCTGCCTCCGCGACCCGGACCTCCAGAAAAGCGGTAGAAGATGGATGGATGGATGGACCAAAGATGCAGTTATTTCTGTTATAATGTTTCTATATATTTATAGTGTGGTTTTTTTTGTTTGTTTGTTTTTTTAAGAAATCTACTCACCACCCAGACAGCAGGAAAAACCTCCCTTATTTTGAAATCCAAATGTTGGCACGTTTAGTTTGTTTGAAGGCTGCTGACGAATTGAAGTCATTGACTTCATGAATTTCGGTCATCTTAACTTTTCAGGTACATAATAGTGAACATAAATTAGTTAATATTAACTAAGGTAAAGGTTAAAACCAGCTCATTTTCATTCTTGTCTGAAATAAGAAAAACAAAAAACTAATAATTAAAAAGAAGACAAAATGAACCAACTCAAGCTCTTAACTACACCTGTACTAGCGGGTTAAAACCATGGTAAATGCCTCCAGTGCTTACATACCTCTTCTGATTTTTCTCTGCGTTTCATGTTTCTCTCGGTCATGAGAGAAACATGAAACTGAGTGAGTGAGACTGCCTGGCGACTGGAACATGCTGACAGGGCGCTTTTGAACGCGGATGGCAGTCATGTACGTTGTTCGTGTGCGTGCTTGCCAATCGTCTTCATAAATTTTTCTGAAATTCAGATTTCCTGTTGGAATGGCGGAAATTTTTCAGGCGTAGTGGGCTGCCACTGGGAAATGTTACCAGAGGAAACCCTGCTCACTCTGTTTGAAACCTGGGCCTGTTTAGATGAGCACAAAGCTGATATCCTGGCAGGAACTGGAGAAAGGTATAAATGAAGCTCTTCCTCCACAATTTTCAGTCTCTATAGCACTCAAGCTTAAAATGCCTAGTTTTTACCTCCGCCAAGGAGGTTATGTTTTCATCGGCGTTGGTTTGTCTCTCTGTTTGTCTGTCTGTCTGTTTCTTTGTTAGCAAGATAACTCAAAAATTTATTAACGGATTTTCATGAAATTTTCACAGATTGTCAGAAATGGGGTATCCTACAGATGATTAGATTTTGGTGGTGATCCGGATCACCGTCCAGAAGAAAACCGCCATTACGGAAAATGACATTTTCGTCAATAACTACTGAACCACTAATCCTATCATTGTGAATCCAATTGCTAGTCATATGTTTTCATGGTCAAGGAATCTGAAAACGTACACACAAACACTGTATAGGGGGGAACTGTGGCGCTAAACCGCCATTACGGAAAATGCCATTTTCGTCAATAACTGCTGAACCACTAATCCTATCATTGTGAATTCAATTGCTAGTCATATGTTTTCATGGTCAAGGAATCTGAAAACGTACACACAAACACTGTATGGGGGGAACTGTGGCGCTTGGCGGAGGTCTGCGCTCTCCGAGTGCTTTTCTAGTTTTTCTCTGTTGCCTTTTTTCTCCATTTGCTCATGGAGATGAATAAGCTTGTCTGTGTTCTTATCTTGAAGTGATGTGTGTTTTACTTGGAGATGGCATTGAAGCTTGCATGGCCTTATGGCACTGTTGGATATCGTTTTCCTGCACACTAAGCATAATGCCTTGGTGCAGTGGGATCTCCAGTGAAAGTAAACCCAAAGGAAAGGTAACTTTTGCTGTACTGCCTTGTCTTCACTGTCTTAGCTTTCTTTTGACAACTGCTTGGCCCTTCACCTGGGTTAGAATTTTGTCCAGGGCCCAGTTCAGAGTCTGAATCGTTCCTCTTCAAATATTTATCCATTGCTGTTTTTCATCTTGTTACCATGACCTAGCACTTCTTAGCAAGGCAAGGCAAGTTTATTTGTATAGCATATTTCGTGTACAAGACAATTCAAAGTGCTTTACATAAAAACATTAAAGCATTACAGAAAGTTGCAAAAGGAACACATAAGAATTTAAAAGCAAACTAAAGAGTAAATTAAACCTGCAAGCAGGTGTAAGTGGGCCTTCGCACCCCACACACCCGCACAACCCAGCACGTCGTACCATGCTGTCTCAGAAAATTTGCCGTTGTCACTGCAAGGGCTGCGGGAATAATAAAGTAAACCATGTGGCAAGAACTTCCTTTGAGCAGTAAGTGGTGTTATAACTTTTATCAAATATTCTTATGTAGGTTCATGCAGAGTTGGACTAAAGTCCATCATTGCAATTACAGTGAAAATCCGACACAGTTTGTCCAATTTAGAACTGTCCAATGTATGGTGATAAGGTAAACTTGGACATGTGTCCATTGTAACACTTAACATTTTAAGTACATGTTGCAGATCGACACAGAACTAAAGAAGAGAGTCACCTTGACTTACGTTCCACATTTGGTGACCCTTGGACTTCCCCAAGCCTCCAAAGTAAAAAAAAAGCTTTATTGGCAAGGAATGGGTTTCCATGGCAACTGTGCTTATCGCAGGACAAAAGTGACTTCCACCGAGGGAAGTCCAATGCACTCTGAGAAACCAGTGAAAATGTCATGTCATTGTGACTACTTGTCTTTGCGCAAAATTTGATATAATTTTGTGCAGTACCTCATGTCAACAGTAGGTGCTGGTGTGACAGTTTTGTGAATATTGATATTCAGACATGTTCAGAGTGGGATCAGTATGATTTGTGCAAAGTTTGGTCCAAATCAGACGAGTCTATAAAGCTCAAGCTATAAAGGTCAAGATTTGCAATGCGAGGAAGCCATTGAAGCATGCTGGTCACCATGGAAACAGTTCTGTACTATGTACATGTACTGTCAATGAGCCCTAGTCATTCCTTCTTGTCATTTTTTTCTGCTGGTGAGAGAAAAAGAAAGAAAAAGATGTCAGCAATTCTTCCTTTAATCAAGAGGGGCACTAAAACTTTTGCTTATTATTTTTATGTAGACACGTTCAGTGTGGGACTAATATTGATCGTAGAAAATTTGGTGAAAATTGTACCAAGTCTGTCCAATGTACAAGTGTCCCGTTATTGAAAGGCAAGGAGTGAGTTTCCATGGCAACCGTGCTTATTGCAGGACAAAAATGACTTTCACTGAGGGTAGTCCAATGCACTCTGAGAAACCACTGAAAATGTCATGTCATTATGACTACTGGTCGTTGTGCAAAATTTGACACAATTTTGTGCAGTACCTTATGTCAGCAGTAGGTGGTGGTGTGACAGTTTTGTGAATATTGATATACAGACGTGTTCAGAGTGGGATCAGTATGATTTGTGCAGTTTGGTCCAAATCAAACGAGGATTGTCTGAGCTGTAACTGTTATGTTTTGCATTGCGAGGAAGCCATTGAAGCATGCTTGTCGCCATGGAAACAGTTCTGTACTAGTACGTACATATACTGTCAATGAGCCCTAGTCATTCCTTCATATCATTTTTTTCTGCTGGCGAGAAAAAAAAAGAAGGAAAACAGTTTTCAGAAAATCTTCCTTTAATCAATGGGGTGCAAAAAGGTTTGTTTATTATTTTTATATAGACACATTCGGTGCGGGACTAATATCGATCATAGAAATTTTGGTGGAATTCGAACAAAGTTTGTTCAGTTTACAAGTGTCCATTGTCGAAAGGCAAGGAGTGGGTTTCCAGGGCAACTGTGCTCCTCGTAGGTCAAAAGTGACTTCCACTGAGGGTCGTCCAATGCACTCTTAGAAATCACTGAAAATGTCATGTCATTGTGACTACTGGTCTTTGCGCAAAATTTGAAGCAATTTTGTGCAGTACCCCATGTCAGCAGTAGGTGCTGGTGTGACAGTTTTGTGAATATTGATATACAGACGTGTTCGGAATGGGATCAGTATGATTTGTGCAAAGTTTGGTCCAAATCAGACGAGGATTGTCTGAGCTGTAACTGTCATGTTTTGCATTGCTAGGAAGCCATTGAAGCATGCTGGTCGCCATGGAAACGGTTCTGTACTATGTACATGTACTGTCAATGAGCCCTAGTCATTCCTTCATGTCATTTTTTCTGCTGGTGAGAGAAAAAGAAAGAAAGCAGTTTACAATTCAATTCAATTCAATTCAATTCAACTTTATTTATATAGCGCCATTTCACAACAACAGTCATCTCATAGCACTATCAACTGTAGGGGGAACCCCCACAGTTGCAGAAAGACCCCAGCAATCAGGCGATCCCCTATGAGCAAGCACTTGGCGACGGTGGAGAGGAAAAACTCCCTTTTAACAGGAAGAAACCTCCAGTAGAACCAGGCTCAGGGAGGGGCAGTCATCTGCTGCGACTGGCTGGGGGGTGAGGGGACAGAGAAGATGAAAAGAACAGACATGTAGAGAGCAAACAGCACGATGGGGACTCAATCTATGGGAGAGAACAAACAGATGTTAATGACCAGCAAAAAAAAACAAAAAAAAAAATATTTCATTGAGAGTGAAGAAAGGAGTGAGGCCCAGTGCATTATTGGAGGTCCCCCGGCTGACTAAACCTATTAGCAGCATAACTAAGGGAGGGTTCAGAAACACATGATCCCTCCCTAATTGTAGGCTATATCAAAAAGGTAGGTTTTAGCCCTATTCTTAAAAACAGAGATCGAGTCTGACTCCTGAATCCAGATTGGCAGCTGGTTCCACAGGAGAGGAGCTTGATAACTAAAGGCTCTGCCTCCCATTGTACTTTTGGAGATTCTAGGTATTACAAGTAATCCAGCATTTTGGGAGCGTAGTGCTCTGTTAGGATAATACGGTAGTATCAGATCTTTTAAATAAAAACGAGCCTGATTGTTTAGAGCTTTGTAAGTAAGAAGAAGGATTTTAAACTTAATTCTAAACGCTATGGGAAGCCAATGAAGGGAGGCCAGAACCGGAGAGATATGATCTCTCTTTCTAGTACCTGTTAAAACTCTTGCTGCAGCATTTTGGATCAGCTGAAGACTTTTTAAAGATGTTTTAGGACAGCCTGATAATAAAGAATTACAATAATCTAATCTCGAGCTAACAAAAGCGTGGATCAGTTTCTCAGCATCACTCTGAGACAAGATGCTCCTAATCTTGGCAATATTACGCAAATGATAGAAGGCAGTCTTAGAAACAAATTTAATATGTGAATTGAAGGACAGATCTTGATCAAAAATAATTCCAAGGTTCCTCACAGAGCTATTAAGAGAGAGAGTAACTGCATCCAAACTGAAAGTTTGATTTGGAAAGGTATTTCTAAGGTTTTTTGGACCAACAAGAATGACTTCAGTCTTATCTGAATTTAATAGCAGGAAATTACAAGCCATCCAAGCTTTGATTTCCTTAAGACAGGCTTCTAACTTGGCTAATTGATTACTATCATCTGGCTTCGTTGACAGGTATAATTGTGTGTCATCTGCATAACAATGAAAATGTATAGAGTGCTTTCTAATAATGTTGCCTAATGGAAGCATATATAAACTAAAAAGAGTAGGGCCTAGCACAGATCCCTGTGGAACTCCATGACTAAGCTTTGAGTTGAAAGAAAACTCATTATTTACATGAACAAACTGGAACCTATCAGATAAATAAGATCTAAACCACTGCAACGAAGTTCCATTAAGTCCAACATAGTGTTCTAATCTATCAAGTAGAATATTATGATCGATGGTATCAAAAGCTGCACTAAGGTCTAAAAGGACAAGTACAGAAACCAGTCCATTATCAGATGCAATGAGGAGGTCGTTAGTGACCTTCGCTAAGGCTGTTTCAGTAGTATGATGGATTCTAAACCCAGATTGTAACTCTTCAAGTAAACCATTTCCCTGCAGGTGGTCAAATTATTGCGTAGCAACAACTCTTTCTAAGATTTTTGAAATGAAAGGGAGATTAGAGATTGGTCTATAGTTAGCTAAAGCTCCTGGATCTAGCGTTGGCTTTTTGAGTAAGGGTTTAATTACAGCCGTTTTAAAAGCCTGCGGTACATAGCCTAAAGTTAATGAAGAATTGATTATATGAAGAATAAAGCTACCAATAAGTGGGAAGACTTCTTTAAATAACCTGGTAGGAATAGGGTGTAAAAGACAAGTTGAAGGTTTGGATGAGGAAACTATTTTGTCTAACTCATAAAGGTCGATTGGAGTAAACTCATCAAGACAGACATCAGTTGAAGGAGCTGTAGTAGTCACAGTATTTAAGTTAACTGTGGGAAGAATCTGATTGATTTTATCTCTGATGGATGAAATTTTATTATTGAAAAAGTTCATAAAGTCTTGACTAGTAAGCTCTAAGGGAATGCTCGGATTGACAGAATCCTGACTCTTTGTCAACCTGGCAACAGTGCTGAAAAGAAACCTGGGATTATTCTTGTTCTCTTCTATTAATGCAGAATAATAACTCGTTCTAGCTTTTCTAAGAGATTTTTTATAAATTAAAAGATGATTTCTCCAAGCTAAATAGATTTCATTAGTGGAGCACCATTTTGTTTCTAATTGACAAGTCTTCTGTTTTAAGCTACGAGTTTCTGTGTTGAACCAAGGAGTTAGAAATCTCTGATTAGACTTTTTCTTTTTTAAGGGGGCCACCAAGTCTAGAGTCTGATGCAGAGAAGCTGTAACACTATCCACCATGTTATCAAATACAGAAGGAGCAAGCTGTCTATAGCTTATTTCTGTTGTGTTGACACATGGCATAGAGGAGACAATCTGCATAAATTTGGTAACAGCATCATCTGAGAGGCATCTACAGTAATAATATTTTTCTTTAGGAGCCAAATAGTCAGAAATAGTAAAATCAAAGGTTATCAGACAATGGTCAGACAGTACAGGGTTATGAGGAGACACTACAAGATTTTCTATTTCTATGTCATATGTCAGAACAAGGTCCAATGTATGGTGGAGATAATGAGTAGAATTTCCTACTTTCTGAGAAAACCCAATCGAGTCTAATATTGAATTAAACCTGCAAGCAGGTGTAAGCGGACCTTCGCCCCCCACGCGCCCGCGGAACCCGGCGCCCGTCGTCCCTCGCTGGCTCGGAAAATGTGCCGTCATCACTGCATGGGCTGCATGAATAATAAAGTAAACCATTTGGCGCAGATCTTCCTGTGAGCAGTAAGTGGCACTATCCCTTTTGTCAAATATTTTTATCTAGGAGTGCGCGGAGTGGGACAAATCTCCGCCCGTTGTCCCTTGCTGGCTCGGAAAATGTGCCGTCATCACTGCAAGGGCTGCATGAATATTAAAGAAAACCATTTGGCGCAGATCTCCCAACTCCCACTCCCAAAACACAGCCCCCCCCAACCTCACCCTGACTAAGACCCAGGTGAGGATGGAGCTGAGGAAGATCAAGGCGAGGAAGGCGTCGGGACCGGACGGCATCAGCGCAAAGCTCCTCAAGTCCTGTGCAGACCAGCTGTGTGGGATTGTGGAGTACATCTTCAACCTGAGCCTGAAGCTGGGGAGGGTACCACAGCTGTGGAAAACATCTTGTGTGGTACCTGTACCAAAGACTTCCCACCCCAAAGACCTGAACAGTTACAGATCAGTGGCCTTGACGTCCCACATGATGAAGACCCTGGAAAGACTGCTCCTTGCTCACCTCCACCCCCTGGTGGGACCAGCGATGGATCCACTCCAGTTCGCCTACCAGCATGGCATTGGGCTGGAGGATGTAGTGATCTTCCTCCATCACCGTTCTCTGTCCCACCTGGAGAAGCCCGGGAATGTGGTGAGGATCATGTTGTTTGACTTCTCCAGTGCTTTCAACACCATCCAACCGATGATCCTGAAGGACAAGCTGCTGTGCGCAGGGGTGGACCAGCACCTGTCATCATGGATCCTGGACTACCTCACTAACCGGCCTCGGCTTGTGAGAACCCGGGACTGTGTGGCCGACACAATCATCGGTAGCACGGGGGTCCCCCAGGGAACGGTTTTGGCTCCCTTCCTGTTCACCCTTTATACTGCGGACTTCTCACACAACACAACACACTGCCATCTCCAGAAGTTCTCTGATGACTCTGCGATAAAACAGTTTTCAGCAATTGTTTTGTTAACCACTATGTGGCGCTATATCGGTTGTCAGGTATTCTGATGTCATTGCTTTCGGGGTGGGACTATTTTCCATCATAAAAGGACTGGTGCACATCAGACCGGTTTTGCCCGAGTTACAGGTGGTTGAAGTTGTAAGGGGAGGAGTCAAACTTCGCCATGGCACCATGGCAACACACGGTGGGTATGGGCCACAATGATGTTTTTTGCATATCTTGAGGTGATGCACACCTCACCCAAATTTTATGTCTCTACGGCAAAGTTTATGGTCTCCAGTCTCCATAGACCTTGTGTGTTTGGCCCCACCTACAAAAATGAGGGGTGGGGGGGCACATATGTTTTCCAGTTTATCGAATTTTTTGCCGGGTCGGAGGGGTTTGCCAAAAAAAATCGCGTTTTGGTTAACGTTCAGAGGGTGAAAAATGCGATCATTTGGGCAGAAGTTTTGCCTGAGTTACAGGTGGTTGAAGTTGTAAGGGGAGGAGTCAAACTTCGCCATGGCACCATGGCAACACTTTCTTGTCAGTTATGTGTTGCCCACCCATATTGGACTATATGTGACAGTAACCTAAACCTATGTTCCAAATTTCATGACTCCAGGACGTTCCCACCCCTCCCCATAAGCTCACGAATTGAATGGCGAGGAGGGCGTGTCCATGGTAACACATTTCATGGCATGCTAAAGTTGATGTTCAGTTATGATCATGGCTGTGTTTTGATGAATCTCAGAAAATTTCACATCATTCTGCCCAGCCGCGCGTGAGTAATAAATAAAACAGTTTTCAGCAATTCTTTTGTTAAACACTATGTGGCGCTATATCGGTTGTCAGGTATTTTGATGTCATTGTGTTCGGGGTGGGACTATTTTCCATCATGAAAGGACTGGTGCACATCGGACAAGTTTTGCCCGAGTTACAGTTGGTTGAAGTTGTAAGGGGAGGAGTCAAACTTCGCCATGGCACCATGGCAACACTTCCTTGTCAGTTATGTGTTGTCCACCCATATTGGACTATATGTGACAGTAACCTAAACCTATGTTGTTGTATTTTGATGTCATTGCGTTCGGGGTGGGACTATTTTCCATCATGAAAGGACTGGTGCACATCGGACAGGTTTTGCCTGAGTTACAGTTGGTTGAAGTTGTAAGGGGAGGAGTCAAACTTCACCATGGCGCCATGGCAAAACTTCCTTGTCAGTTGTGTGTTGTCCACCCATATTGGACTATATGTGACAGCAACCTAAACCTATGTTCCAAATTTCATGACTCCAGGACGTTCCCACCCCTCCCCATAAGCTCACGGATTGAATGGCGAGGAGGGCGTGTCCATGGTAACACGTTTGATGTCATACTAATGTTGATGTTCAGTTATGATCATGGCTGTGTTCTGATGAATCTCAGAAAATTTCACATCATTCTGCCCAGCCGCGTGTGAGTAATAAATAATACAGTTTTCAGCAATTCTTTCATTAACCACTATGTGGCGCTATATCGGTTGTCAGGTATTTTGATGTCATTGCGTTCGGGGTGGCACTATTTTCCTTCATGGAAAGTTTAGTGGACATCGGACAAGTTTTGCCCGAGTTACAGGTGGTTGAATTTGTAAGGGGAGGAGTCAAAATTCGCCATTGCGCCCTGGCCACGCCTTTTGAGATTTTGATTTAATTTATACATTTTTTAATGGCCAATGCCTATAGATGCCACCATGTAAAAATGAGCTCAATTGGAGCAGGTCCCTAGGACTAGTTCGTTCAAATGCGAGGTGTGACTTTTTTCCGAATTGGAGGTGGGGCGACTTTGAGGCAAGATGGCGGCTTTCCTGTTGGCGGTGGGTATGGGCCACAATGATGTTTTTTGCATATCTTGAGGTGATGCACACCTCACCCAAATTTTATGTCTCTACGGCAAAGTTTATGGTCTCCAGTCTCCATAGACCTTGTGTGTTTGGCCCCACCTACAAAAATGAGGGGTGGGGGGGCACATATGTTTTCCAGTTTATCGAATTTTTTGCCAGGTCGGAGGGGTTTGCCAAAAAAAATCGCGTTTTGGTTAACGTTCAGAGGGTGAAAAATGCGATCATTTGGGCAGAAATTTTGCCCGAGTTACAGGTGGTTGAAGTTGTAAGGGGAGGAGTCAAACTTCGCCATGGCGCCATGGCAACACTTCCTTGTCAGTTATGTGTTGCCCACCCATATTGGACTATATGTGACAGTAACCTAAACCTATGTTCCAAATTTCATGACTCCAGGACGTTCCCACCCCTCCCCATAAGCTCACGGATTGAATGGCAAGGAGGGCGTGTCCATGGTAACACGTTTGATGTCATACTAATGTTGATGTTCAGTTATGATCATGGCTGTGTTCTGATGAATCTCAGAAAATTTCACATCATTCTGCCCAGCCGCGTGTGAGTAATAAATAAAACAGTTTTCAGCAATTCTTTTGTTAACCACTATGTGGCACTATATCGGTTGTCAGGTATTTTGATGTCATTGCGTCTGGGGTGGCACTATTTTCCTTCATGGAAAGTTTAGTGGACATCGGACAAGTTTTGCCCGAGTTACAGGTGGTTGAATTTGTAAGGGGAGGAGTCAAAATTCGCCATGGCGCCCTGGCCACGCCTTTTGAGATTTTGATTTAATTTATACATTTTTTAATGGCCAATGCCTATAGATGCCACCATGTAAAAATGAGCTCAATCGGAGCAGGTCCCTAGGACTAGTTTGTTCAAATGCGAGGTGTGACTTTTTTCCGAATTGGAGGTGGGGCGACTTTGAGGCAAGATGGCGGCCTTCCTGTTGGCGGTGGGTATGGGCCACAATGATGTTTTTTGCATATCTTGAGGTGATGCACACCTCACCCAAATTTTATGTCTCTACGGCAAAGTTTATGGTCTCCAGTCTCCATAGACCTTATGTTTGGCCCCACCTACAAAAATGAGGGGTGGGGGGCACATATGTTTTCCAGTTTATCGAATTTTTCGCCGGGTCTGAGGGGTCTGCCAAAAAAAATTGCATTTTGGTTAACGTTCAGAGGGTGAAAAATTCATTCGTTTAGGCAGAAGAATTTCTTTGAGCTGAGCAATTACAATAGGGCTTTTGCCGACTGATGTCAGTGGCTCAGGCTCTAATTAAAACGTGCAAGAAATAAGTTGCAGTACATTGTAGGAGATTAACAATTGCTCTACTGAAAGGCCATGGCAAATAGGAAAGTTTTCAACCTGGATTTAAGGCAGCTGAGAGTTTTTGCAGCCCTGATGCTTTCTGGGAGTTTGTTCATATGTGAGGAGCATAAAAACTGAATACTACTTCACCATGTTTGGTTCTGACTCTGGGCACGGATAGTAGGCCTGACCCTGACGACCTGAGGGATCTGGGGGGTTCATAATGGACTAGCAGATCTGAGATGTATTTTGGCCCTAAACCATTCAGAGCTTTATAAACCAACAACAGTATTTTGAAATCTATTCTTTGACAGACAGGAAGCCAGTGTAAAGATCTGAGGGCTAGAGTTATATTCAAAGATTCAAAGATTTTATTTGTCAATACTACTATAGGTATAGGACATACAGGAGAATTGAAATGGTGTTTCTCTCGCTCTCTCTTCAGTGGTGTGTACAATATAAAAAAAAGAAAACGAATAAGGCTGGAAAAACAGCAGCAGCAGTCTGTGTACACTAATGCTACCCATAGTGCAAGTCGCAACGAAAGATAGACCCAAACATCCCATAGTGCAAATAAAGATAAAGGATGAAACCCATACAGCAAAGTAGAGCAATAATACTCGTAGTTGCAAGTTTGATGCAGTAGTGTAGGTGCAGACAGTGACAGATAGGACTGCACATGAACAGTATTGCAATAACAGACAGACAGCAGCAGATATGGCATTTGTGCAAATGGGTGCAGTAAAATGCAGAGACAGACAGCAGCAGATGTATTACTGTTGGTGTGCCAGTCTTTCTGTGCCAACAGCTGAGGTAGTTATTGTGCAGGTGAGTGCGTTACGGTCCAGGGGTGGACAGAGTTCAAGGTCCTGATGACCTGATGAACGGAGCTGTTTAGCAGTCTTGTGGAGCGGGCCCAGAGGCTCCCGTACCTTTTCTCCGATGGCAGGGGACTGAAGAGGGAGTGTGAGGGGTGGGAGGTGTCACCTCCAATGTTGATGGCTCTGTGGGTGAGGTGGATGAGGTAGATGTCTGAGAGGAGGGGGCAGAGGGGCACCGATCTTGCTGGCTGCTTTCACTGTGCGCCGTAGTGTCTTCCGGCAGTAAGCAGTACAGCTTCCATACCACACCGTAATATGATCTACTTTCTTGGTCTTAGTAAAGGCTCGAGCTGCAGTGTTCTGAACTAACTGCAGCTGTCTGATGGACTTTTTAGGGAGGCCTGTGAGGACAGTGTTACAGTAGTCTAGTTTACTGAAAACAAATGCATGGACAGGTTTTCTAGCTTCTGCTGAGACATCAAACCTTTAATCCTCGCTATGTTCTTTAAGTGATAACACAGGGTTACAAAAATAATTTTTATGTAAGTTGTCTGTGTTTTTTCAACTGATTTAAGACAACTTTGCACCGCTGAATCCGAAAATGACATCCGTTTGTCTCAATCAGGTGCTAAGTAAAACCCTGTACTTACTTAGTACTGTGCATGTACTTACCTCTATATAAAGGTAAGTACATGTAAATTGAATGTTACATCATCACTGTTCAAAATTCAGAGTATTTCAAGACATAAAAAAGAATTTTGCATCATATAAAGTGAAAATACCCGTACATGTAAACAAAAACGTATAAAACAGCATGTGGCCATAATTCAAAAAATGGGATTTTTGGATTCAGCACATCAAAATTGTCCTAAATCAGCTTAACAAAACTGAGACGATAAATTTGGTGTTGACCAGTGTAATAGGCTGACTTCACTACTGTCTTAATGTGGCTGTTAAAATTCAGGTCTGAGTCCAGAACCACACCCAGATTTTTGGCTTGGCTGCTGGTTTTTAGCATCATTGATTGAAGCTGAGTACTAGCTTTGAGTCTCTCTTCTTTGGTTCCAAAAACAATTATTTGAGTTTTGTTTTCATTTAACTGAAGAAAAGTCCGGCACATCCACTCTTTAATTTGACCAGTGCATTTGATCATGGTTTTAACTGGACCATAGTCTCCTGGTAAGATTATTATGTAGATTTGTGTATCATCTGCATAATTATGGAAATATATTTTGTTGTTTTTTTTATGATTTGAGCTAATGGGCGCATATAGATATTGAAAAGCAAAGGTCCTAAAATGGAACCTTGGGGAACTCCACAGGTTATTTTTGTTTGCTCAGATTTGTAGTTTTCTCTCGACCCAAAATTGTCCCTGTTTTTTAAATAGGACTCAAACCAGTAAAGTGCTGTACCAGAAAGTCCCACCCAGTTTTTTAGCTGGTCTAGTAAGATGTTATGGTCGACCGTGTCAAATGCAGCGCTGAGGTCCAATAAAACCAAGACTGAAATGTTGCCGTTATCTGTATTGGAGCAGATGCCATTAAGGACCTTAACTAGAAGTGTCTCAGTGCTGTGGTGTGGCCAAAAACCTGACTGGAAGACATCAAAATAGTTATTTAATGTCAGGAAGTTGTACAATTGTTGAAAGACAGCTTTTTCTATTATTTTACTAAGAAAGGGGAGGTTTGATATAGGCCTATAGCTGTTCATAAGTGAGGTGTCTAGGTTGCTCTTTTATAGAAGTGGCTTGATAACAGCTGTTTTTAAGCACTGAGGGAAGACACCTGAATGCAGAGACATTAATGATCTGTAGTTGATCTGAGGCCATACAATATCAAACATTTTTTTTAAAAAAAAAACCCTGTTGGGAGAGTATCAAGGCAGCAGGTAGTGGATTTCAGGTGGTGTATGATGTCAAACTTGTTTGATGTCATCCAAGTTTTTATGATTGATTGGAAAAAGTTCTGCCATGGTGTTTACATCTTCTCTACGTGGACACAGAGGAAGAACATGTTGTGTACCTGACATAGGAGCACTGACTGACTGTCTACTTTACTGAATTTTGTCAGTAAAGGAAAGGCCAAGTCATTGCAGGCACGGTTGGATAGAAGTTCAGGAGCTACTGACACAGGAGAATTTGTTAGCCTGTCAACAGTAGTGAACAAGGTCCGTGCATTATTGTTGTTTTTAGCAATGATGTCAGAAAAACATGCTTGCCTTGCATTTCTCAGCTCTAAATTATAAATGCTCAATCTCTCATTATAGATTTCATAATGAACCTGTAATTTAGTTTTTCACCACCTGTGTTCAGCTTTTCGACACGCTCTTTTTTCAGCTCTTACTAGGTTGGCATTTCTCCATGGAGGTTTCTTTTTAATAAGAACATTAGCCTCCAACAAGGTCATTAACCTCTATGAAACACATGAAGATAAAGAGGAAGAAGACAATGGTAACCATACTGTGTTCATACTCCTACCTATTGACATGGAACCACTACAGAACCCATGCACAATGACAAATTGCAATTTTTTTAATCAGTGAAATTAGAAAATTTCCCAGGGAACCTTGAACGTTCTTTCATGGAACACTGGTTGAAAAGCACTGTTTTAGTGAATGGGACCTTTAAAGGCTTTATTATGTAGGCCTAGATGCTTAATAATTCCTTGAGGGAATTGACCTGCAGATTCCTGGACAACTGCTGTATGATGATGATGAATATGTGTGTGTGTTCTTCCAAAAACCTTTCCTGTTTCCTTCATTAAGCGTGTTCCATTTTGTCCTGTGCTGTTAAATGTTTCATCCTAGCGAAGGCCTGATGGGACCCCCTGGGGATGAGGCATCTGTCCACCCAGCCACACGCTGAATTATACATGACAACATAGGACACTGCGTGTGTGTGTGTGTGTGTGTGTGTGTGTAAGCATTTGTAGGTGTCACTGAAGGCCATGTCCATTTTGCAGCGTGACTGTATTTTACTTCCCATCCACACTGATACATCTTGCACTCTCTTATCCATTTTCTGTGCTCGTAAAAGCTTGTGCAACTTAGTGTTATGAGGATGCTTCAATTTTGTAACGATAAATCAAACATCTTCCCGTTCACTGAGAGACGGTTTAACATTGCCAGAATTTTGGCACTTTTCTGTGCCAGAACAAAACCTGCAGGAGCCCAATCTGGTGAAGTTAAAAATGAAAAACTGTTTGTTCTGGCTCATTTTCTTATGGATGCGCACAAGATTTGCTTCTGCTCAGAGGCGCTGGGAGATGTTATAGAGAAAAGTTTCGCACATGGCTGAGTCAGCTGTTGCCAAAATGGTCTCCAAAAATCTTGACGTTGATTTTTATTTTTCTACAGATCATAGAACTTGTGAAAAAGTGAAACTCAGATATATTGCAGTGTTCCCTTTTGGGTGTCAAATAAAGCTGGCTGTTAAAAATAAAATAAAAAAAAAATCAGTTAAAAAAACCCTGAAAGTTATTATTTTCACAACTTTTCACAAGTAGTCCAACACCTGGCAATTGCTGATATATTTGCGGGGGAAGCTGTGGGTGCAGCCGTCATCAAACCATACTCCACCCACCACTGCCAGTGTTTTTGAGTTAACCCTAAATCTAACTTTAAAAAGTTTACATATAGCAGTTAGGACAAATTTTCATCCTTTCCAATAGTGCAGGAATCTGTAACCTGTGGAGCCAGAGCAACATAAAGCTTTTTCTGCCCTAAATCAGTGACTTGCTGTAGTTTTGATGTGAAAGATTTGTGGAAAAAAGTGGCAAATTTAGAAGAAAAAAGAAGCACAATTTGAAGGTAAAAAGTCACAAATTTATGCCTAAAAGGTAATGTGATGTAAAAAATTAGATCACAATAAATAATTTAAAACTTTTCCCACCTTTAATGATGAAAAGGCAAGAACACCAGTAGATCATTACATAACAACTTGTAGATGACCTAGACTTTGGCAATGACATGCCGCAAGTCTCCTCCCACAGACACCAAGATGCTCAAGAAAAGCTGAACCAAGTGGCAAAAAAAAGCAGAAAAGGCTGGCATCAGAATGTGCAACAAGAAAAGAAGCCAACTTTATTGTCATTCAGTCCGTACAGCCAATTGTGTACAGTAGAACAAAATTACTGTATGTTTCTCCTATCTACAATGTTAATCACATGCTAATGTTAATCACATCTAGAATCAGAGGGGCTACTGCCATGCAAGGCGCCACCACAAACAACTTTTCCTTCCCCCATTCTATTTTGTTGAGCACCAAGCTAGAAGGCAGGAATTACCTTTTTTTATGCTCTTTAGCATGGCCCAGCTGGGGCTTGAACCCACGACCTCCCAGCTGTAGGACAGATGCTTTACCACTAGGCCACCACTCCGATGGTTGCCATGTGAGTTAACAACAAGCAGCAAGACCCCATCCAACTGCAAGGAGAAGATCTCAACAATAGGGAAGTTTATCTACTTGAGCAGCATAGTCAGCAAAGATGGTGGAGATGAAGACAGTAAGAGCCGGCTCAACAAGGCCAGGCATGCTTTTAATGTCCTTAGAGAAGTTTGGAGCTCGTCAGCCCTATCACTATACAACAAGATCAGAATTTTCAACACCAACGTGAAATCCATCCTGCTGTATGGTGCTGAAACATGGAGAATGACTGCTGCTGTATCCCTGTATTCCCTGGGGAGCTCAGCGGTCTTAGAAGAAGTAAGATATCCTATATATGAGGGGGGAGGAGGGCAGGGGCTGAAAAGTTTAGTCCTCAAATTTGACCAAATGTGGTTTATTTTTCAACGTAGTCTCCCCTTCGGTCCACACACTTCTTCCATCGGTGTTGCAGCGCTTGGATCCCTTTGTGCTCTGAGAGTATTGTTTTTGGCTCCCTGGGTCTCATGGGGCAGAAATAAAGGTTATAAAAAGGAGGCGCCCAGAGACCCAGAGAGTATTTTCTGTACTTGATGTTGGAAGAGGAATAAAGTTCATGTGTCATTCAGCTCTCCACCTCGTCTGCTTTCTTCTTCCACACAACCTTGGTTTCATCAAACCATGACACATGTAGCAGCTGGGGCCTGACCATCAGTAAACCAAAAACTGAATTTCTTCATCAGAACTCTGTCGATCCACTCCCATCTTGCTGGATGACCATCAGCTCAAACGCACAAGTTCACATACCTTGGTGGTGTCTTGCCGGATGACGGTTCACTGGATAATGAGATCAATTGGCAGATGTCCAATGCCATGCCCTCGATTCTCAGTGCTGGAACAGATTGGGACTGTTCATATTGACCACACTAAATTTCTATTAAGCAAAAACAGCAGTGAGACCTGGGCAACCCTAGCTAGTCACACACAGTATATTATTATATTATCAGCAGTCTCTCAGATGCATCATGGACAGCAAGTGGTGGTAAGATAAGATAAGATAAGCCTTTATTAGTCCCACAACGGGGAAATTCCAGGATTGCAACAGCACAGGGATAGCAACACTCAGAGCAACAATCAGAAGGCAAGAAAAAAACAAGAGCAGCGAGTATACATATGTACATATAAACATAAATATATAGACACACGATGCATAGCATTGCAGCTAGATGGAATAAATATATAGATATATAAACACACAGTGCGGAGCATTGTAGCTAGATAGACTAAATATATGAACATATAAACACACACAGTGCAGAGCATTGTAGCTAGATGGAATAAATATGTGAATATATAAACACACACACAGCGTGGAGCGTTGTAGCAAGATGAAATAAATATATGAATATATAAACACACAGTGCGGAGCATTGCAGCTAGATGGAACAAACATGCAAATATATAAACACACACAGTGTGGAGCATTGTAGCTTGATGGAACAAATATGCAAACACATAAACACACACAGTGCGGAGCACCGTAGCTAGATGGAATAAATATGTAAATATATAAACACACACAGTGCGGAACACTGTAACTAGATGGAATAAATATGTAAATATATAAACACACAGTGTGGAGCATTGTCGCTAGATGGAATAAATATATAAATATACAAACAAACACACACAGTGCGGAGCATTGCAGCTAGATGGAATGAAACAGCATAACCGTCTACTTAGTTATCCTACATGGTATGATTATGTACCCATACATATCGTCACCCTCCGTAGCTACCGGTATTTTCCTAGTTGTATACCGGAGGGGACCATTGTGTAAGTCTATTGCATCTTTTGCATTCAATACTATTAGGTTGTCACGTCTTTTTGCTATCTCTGCGAGCAGCCCTGCTTAGGTTATACAGTCTGACAGCCGTTGGTAGGAAGGACCTGCGAAACCTCTCGGTTGTGCACCTAGGATGATGTAGTCTGCTGCTAAATGAGCTCCTTAGTGCATTCAGTGTGTCCTGCATAGGGTGGAACTCGGACTCCAGCAGAGATGACAGTTTAGCCACCATCCTTCTCTCTCCCATCTCCTCCACTGGGTCAAGGCGCTGCCCCAGGACAGAGCTAGCTTTCTTGATCAGTTTGTTCAGTCTCTTCCTATCGGCTGCTGTAATTCCACTTCCCCAGCAGACCACTCCAAAAGTGATGGCTGATGCCACCACCATGTCATAGAATGTCTTCAGCAGCGCCCCGTGTACACCAAAAGACCTGAGTCTTTTGGTAACATGTGACAAACCGGGAGGTCCTGGTCAAAGCCAAAACAACAACAATGGAGTGAATGCTAAAAGGCAGCAGGCTTAAATGGTTGGGTTATGTGACGAGGATGGATGAAAGCCGCATCCCCAGACAGTTTCTGTTTGGGGAGCTAAAGCATGGAACTAGATGTCATGGCCGTCCCTTCAAAAGGTGGAAGGACTGTGCCAAAGATGACATGAGGTGCTTTGCCATTGACAGCTCCACATGGTACCAGTAAACAGCAGAGACAAGTAGCATTCAGATTTACATAGGGGCAAAGTCATCTCTGAGAAGAAACTGCCAAAAAACATCATGATAGAGTCCCCCATTATCAAATCTGACAGGGATTGTTATTTTTGTGTACTTTTTGGAGTTGTGACCAAAAAAGCTCAAACGTGGTTTCATCAGACCATAACACATTTTTTTTCATATATGTTTGGGAGACTGTATTTTTTTAGTAGATGTATTTAAAAAAAAAAAAACTTTAAGTTGCTTCTATGCATTTCTTAACAAAAAAAAAAAAATATGTGTGAAAGTCCTCAGGTATCAGTGAAGCTTTACAGTCTTGCAAACAATGTAATTGTAATTAAACCTTTTGCTGATATTTTTTCCTCCCGATTAATGTGAAATGTTTTACAAAGACACACAATAGAAAACAGAGATCTCTGTGTCTGAAAGGTTAAATAGTATATACTTACCGTGTGTGTTTCACTCTGATTTGAACAGTACCGTGTGCCAGTATGTGTGTGTTCTTCTCCTGAGGTCTTGCTACTGCTGCTAATGAAAGCCCCATCTTCCCATGTAAATGAGGCTGCTGTTAACCCCAATCACAGAGGTCACAGAGTGCGCATCAATCCCTCATCTCCCTGAGTGCTATGTCTGCAGAACACAATGGCCCCCACCCCTCCATAGGCCCACAGGTAATTAGTAGAAACCAGAACAGGAGAGGGCCAGGAGAGTCTGGGTTATGGGGTAGAGCTGCATGCTATTGCTGCTTTTTTTTCTCATACCATTTATGTCAAACATAGCACTGGGTTGTATGTGAGGTTAAGCACAAAGGTTGACTGTTACCACACCCCGTCCTCCAAAGCATGCACAGATTTGCATGTGGACACAGTTTGCCAGGTTAATTACGGCATGAGAGTGTGTGTGAGATTGGAAGGTCAGGCCTGCCGTTTGCTCCCTGTGGCTATCGAGCATCACCTCTCTGACTAGGTCCACCATCAGATTCCATTAAACTGTTTGACCACCTGTAGTCTGAGTACTCTGTTTTATTTTCAGCCTATTTCCTGGGTTACAGTTATAGATTTTGATTGATATCTAGTCAGCTTTGCAGGTAGCCAGTGTAGTTTAGTTTAGTTTTGTTTAATGTTTATTTGAAAGGGACAAATGAACATTAATACAAATGTAAGTTGCCAGATTTAGCATTACTGCTAATTTGCATCTGTAGTCCCCCGGCGGGTCACAAAAACACACAAACAATCATACACTAGCAGAGCAACTGCAGTGAAACTGTACAAAGTGCAAGAGTTAAGGTGTTACAAAGCAAAATATTCAAATGTCACACGCGTGAAGTGCTGTGTGTGTGTACACACACATGCACCCAAGCACCTCACAGCAACAGCAGACAGCAGCAAACAAGAGGTGGGGCATACAGTATGTTTGTGACGCACGGGCACATATACAGTGGTTTGAAAAAGTGTTTGCCCCCTTCCTGAGTTCTCATTTTTTTTGTATGTTTGTCAGACTTAAATGTTTCAGATCATCAAACAAATTTAAATATTAGGCAAAGATAACACAAGTAAACACAAAATGCAGTTTTTAAATGAAGATGTTTATTATTAAGGGTAAAAAAAAAATCCAAACCTACATGGCCCTGTGTGAAAAAGTGACACCCCCCCTCCCGTGTTAAAACATAAATTAACTGTGGTTTATCACATCCTTGGAAAGCTGAGTTCAATTTCTCCAGCCACACCCAGGCCTGATTACTGCCACACCTGTTCTCAATCAAGAAATCACTTGAATAGGACCTGCCTGACAAAGTGAAGTAGACCAAAAGATCCTCAAAAGCTAGACATCATGCTGCAATCTAAAGAAATTCAGGAACAAATGAGAAAGTAATTGAGATCTATAAGTCTGGAAAAGGTTATAAAGCCATTTCTAAAGCTTTGGGACTCCAGCAAACCACAGTGAGAGCCATTATCTACAAATGGTGATAACATGGAACAGTGGTGAACCTTCCCAGGGGTGGCCGGCCGACCAAAATTACCCCAAGAGCACAGCGACGACTCATCCAAGAGGTCACAAAAGACCCCACAACAGCATCCAAAGAAATGCAGGCCTCACTTTCCTCAGTTAAGGTCAGTTCATGACTCCACCATAAGAAAGAGACTAGGCAAAAATGGCCTCCATGGCAGAGTTCCAAGATGAAAACCACTGCTGAGCAGAAAGAACATAAAGGCTCGTCTCAGTTTTGCCACAAAACATCTTGATGATCCCCAAGACTTTTGGGAACACACTCTGTGGACTGATGAGACAAAAGTTGAACTTTTTGGAAGGTGTGTGTCCCATTACGTCTGGCGTAAAAGTAACACAGCATTTCAGAAAAGGAACATCATACCAACAGTAAAATATGGTGGTGGTAGTGTGATGGTCTGGGGCTGTTTTGCTGCTTCAGGACCTGGAAGACTTGCTGTGGTGAATGGAACCATGAATTCTGCAGTCTACCACAAAATCCTGAAGGAGAATGTCCGGCCATCTCTTTGTGACCTCAAGCTGAAGCGCACTTGGGTTCTGCAGCAGGACAATGATCCAAAACACACCAGCAAATCCACCTCTGAATGGCTTAAGAAAACAAAATGAAGACTTTGGAGTGGCCTAGTCAAAGTCTTGACCTGAATCCGATTGAGATGCTGTGGCATGACCTTAAAAAGGCGGTTCCTGCTAGAAAACCCTCCAGTGTGGCTGAATTACAACGATTCTGCAAAGATGAGTGGGCCAGAATTCCTCCACAGCGCTGTAAAAGACTCACTGCCAGTTATTGTAAACGCTTGATTGCAGTTGTTGCTGCTAAGGGTGGCCCAATCAGTTATTAGGCTTGGTGGCAATCACTTTTTCACACAGGACCATATAGGTTTGGATTTTTTTTCCCCTTAATAATAAACACCTTAATTTAAAAACTGCATTTTGCGTTTAATTGTATTATCTTTGTTTAATATTTAAATTTGTTTGATAATCTGAAACATTTAAGTGTGACAAACATACAAAAAAAATGAGAAATCAGGAAGTGGGCAAACACTTTTTCACACCACTGTATATGCCTGTGCTGCAGAGCAACCACTAGTTATGGGTACAGTTTTGGTTGTTTAAAAGCCAATTTTTACAATGCGTCTTAAAAGTGTTTAGTGTGGTACGTTCTCTGATTGCAGGTGGTATGTTATTCCAGATCTTGTTGCCCCCTCACTGATAGCACAGATTGAGCAAATGTGGTCCGTCTGTGGGGGACCTCACAGCCTCTTCTAGTGATTGCTCTGGGGGTTGTACCGGTGACAGTTCTCAGTGTAACATACTGTATTTCCCCGGGACGGGGGGTGTGTGCATAGCCATTTAATATTTTATGAATTGAACAGGCAAATTTGAGAGTTTTATTATTTTCAAAAGACAGAAGATTGTATTTCTTGTAAATGTGACAGCAATGATTTGTGGGATCTTTCTTGTCTAGGATTTTTATGGCTTTTTTGTATAAAGATTCAATGTGTTTGATTATGGTTTCACCAGTGAGTGACCAGTTGGTAAAACAGTAATTGATGTGTGAGAAAATCATTGCATGCAGAAACATTTTGGCTGCATTAACTGTCAGTGATGGTCTAATTTGTTTAAAATTTCTTAGATTGAACTTGATTATGTTTGAGATTTTTTTATGTAATTCAATTCAATTCAACTTTATTTATGTAACACCATTTCACAACAACAGTCAGCTCATAACACTTTCAACTGTAGGGGAAACCCCCACAATTGCAGAAAGATCCCAGCAGTCAGGCGATCCCCTGTGAGCAAGCACTTGGCGACGGTGGAGAGGAAAAACTCCCTTTTAACAGGAAGAAACCTCCAGCAGAACCAGGCTCAGAGAGGGGCAGTCATCTGCTGTGACTGGCTGAGGGTTGAGGGGATAGAGAAGAGGAAGAAAAGAACAGACAGAACGACGGAGACTCAATCTATGGGAGAGAACAAACAGATGTTAATGACCAGCAAAAATATTTCATTGAGAGTGAAGAAAGGAGTGAGGCCCAGTGCATTGTTGGAGGTCCCCCGGCTGTCTAAACCTATTAGCAACATAACTAAGGGAGGGTTCAGGGGCACATGATCCCTCTCTAATTGTAGGCTATATCAAAAAGGAAGGTTTTAACCCTATTCTTAAAAACAGAGATCAAGTCTGACTAACAAATCCAGATTGGTAGCTGGTTCCACAGGAGAGGAGCTTGATAACTGAAGGCTTTGCCTCCCATTGTACTTTTGGAGATTCTAGGTATTACAAGTAATCCAGCATTTTGGGAGCGTAGTGCTCTGTTAGGATAATAGGGGAGTATCAGATCTTTTAAATAAAAAGGGGCTTGATTATTTAGAGCTTTGTAAGTGAGAAGAAGGATTTTAAACTTAATTCGAAACTCTATGGGAAGCCAATGAAGGGAGGCCAGAACCGGAGAGATATGATCTCTCTTTCTGGTACCTGTTAAAACTCTTGCTGCAACATTTTGGATCAGCTGAAGACTTTTTAAAGATGTTTTAGGATAACCTGGTAATAAAGAGGTACAGTAATCTAATCTAGAGCTAACAAAAGCATGGATCAGTTTCTCAGCATCACTCTGAGACAAGACGCTCCTAATCTTGGCAATATTACACAAATGATAGAAGGCAGTCTTAGAAACAAGTTTAATATGTGAATTGAAAAACAGATCTTGATCAAAAATAACTCCAAGGTTCCTCACAGAACTATTAAGAGAAAGAGTAACTACATCCAAACTAAGAGTTTGATTTGGAAAGGTATTTCTAAGGGTTTTTTGACCAACAAGAATGACTTCAGTCTTGTCTGAATTTAATAGCAGGAAATTACAAGTCATCCAAGCTTTGATTTCCTTAAGACAGGCCTCTAACTTGGCTGATTGATTACCATAATCTGGCTTCATTGACAAGTATAATTGTGTGTCATCTACATACCAATGAAAATGTATAGAGTGCTTTCTAATAATGTTGCCTAGTGGAAGCATATATAAACTAAAAAGAATAGGGCCTAGCACAGATCCTGTGGAACTCTGTGACTGAGCTTTGAGTTGGAAGAAAACTCATTATTGACATGAACAAACTGGAGCCTATCAGATAAATAAGATCTAAACCACTGCAACGAAGTTCCGTTAAGTCCAACATGGTGGTCTAATCTATCAAGTAAAATATTATGATTGATAGTATCAAAAGCTGCACTAAGGTCTAAAAGGACAAGTACAGAAACAAGTCCATTGTCAGATATGATAAGGAGGTCATTAGTGACCTCCACTAAGGCTGTTTCAGTACTATGATGGATTCTAAACCCAGATTGAAACTCTTCAAATAAACCATTTCTCAGCAAGTGGTCAAGTAATTGCGTAGAAACAACTCTTTCTAAGATTTTTGAAATGAAAGTGAGATTAGAGATTGGTCTATACCAGGGGTGGGCAGCGAGGGCCATTCCACTGTAGATTTTCTGTTCCACCCAGTCTCTTCAGCAGGTGTTTGCTCTGATTCCCTTCAAGGATTGCTAATCAGTGAAAGCACCTGCTGACGAGACTGGGTGGAATAGAAAACCTGCAGTGGAATGGCCCTCCATGGCACATGATTGCCCACCCCTGGTCTATACTGTAGTTAGCTAAAACTCCTGGATCCAGCGTTGGCTTTTTGAGTAAGGGTTTAATTACAGCAGTTTTAAAAGCCTACGGTACATGGCCTAATGTTAATGAAGAATTGATTATCTGAAGAATAGAGCTACCAATAAATGGGAAGACTTCTTTAAATAACCTGGTAGGAATATGGTCTAAAAGACAAGTTGAAGGCTTGGATGAGGAAATTATTTTGTCTAACTCTAAAAGGTCAATTGGAGTAAACTCATCCAAACAGATATTAGTTGAAGGAGTTGTAGTAGTTAATGTATTTAAGTTAACGGTGGGAAGAATCCGACTGATTTTATCTCTGATAGATAAAATTTTATTATTGAAAAAGTTCATAAAGTCCTGACTAGTAAGCTCTAAGGGAATGCTAGGATTGACAGAGTCCTGACTTTGTCAGCCTGGCTACAGTGCTGAAAAGAAACCTGGGATTATTCTTGTTCTGTTCTATTAATGCGGAATAATAACTTGTTCTAGCTTTCCTAAGAGATTTTTTTTATAAATTAGAAGATGATTTCCCCAAGCTAAATAGATTTCATCTAATTTAGTGGTGCGCCATTTTCTTTCTAATTGAGGAGTCTTATGTTTTAAGCTACGAGTTTCTTTGTTGAACAAATTAGTTAGAAATCTCTGATTAGACTTTTTCTTTTTTAAAGGGGTCACCATGTCTAGAGTCTGATGCAGAGAAGCTGTAACACTATCTACCATGCTATCAATTGCAGAAGGAGCAAGCTCTCTATAGCTTATCTCCGCTGTGTTGACACATGGCATAGAGGAAATCTGCATAAATTTGGTAACAGCATCATCTGAGAGGCATCTACTGTAGTAATATTTTTCTTTAGGAGCCAAATAGTCAGAAATAGTAAAATCAAAGGTTAACAGACAATGGTCAGACAGTACAGTGTTATGAGGAGACACTACCAGATTTTCTATTTCTATGCCATATGTCAGAACGAGGTCCAACGTGTGGTGGAGATAATGGGTAGAATTTCCTACTGTACTTTCTGAGAAAACCCCATTGAGTCTAATATTGAATTAAATGCCATAGTAAGGCAATCACTATCGACATCTACATGTATATTAAAGTCCCCTACTATAACTAGTCTGATTTCAGCACTAATTCTGCTAAGAATTCGGCAAATTCGGATAAAAACTCTGAGTAGGCTGAGGGAGGACCATAAACTATGACAAATAAAATTGGATTTAACCTAAAATTGGTAAAATGCCCAATACTGAGGACCAGGCCCTCAAAGGAATTATAACATGTTTTTTGCTTTACATTAACTAGTAATTTGGAATGGTAAATTGTTGCTAATCCTCCTCCATGACCAGAACTTCTCGGATTTTTGACAGTTTAAATAACCAGAGGGAGTTGATTCATTTAAATCAATATAATCCTCTTGCCCTAACCAAGTCTCTGTAAGAGATATTAAATCAATCTGATGATCAATTAACAGATCATGGACTAGCAGAGACTTGGGAGTTAGAGACCTAATATTTAACAAACCGCATTTCATTTTTAAATTATGAGGAGGAACAGAGGCCAAATCATTAAATTTAGAAGCTTCTCTGAGTTTTCAAGGTTTGGGAAATTTGGATGAACATGATGCCAGATTGTTAGGTAAAAGAGACGCACCAGCCAAAGTGGGATGGACGCTGTCTCGTCTAATAAGACTAGGTTTTCCCCAAAATGAGTTCCAATTGTGGGCAGCACGGTAGTGCAGTGGTTAGCACTGCAGCAGCACAGCAACTCACCCTTTGCCATGGGATCCCTGGTTTGATCCCAGCCCCTGACCAACAGTGATCTGTGTGGAGTTTGCATGTTCTCCCCGTGTCTGCGTGGGTTTACGCCAGGATTTCTCTCGTTTCCTCCCACATGCCAAAAACATGCAAGTTAGGTTAATTGGCATCAAACTGGGCATTCTAAATTGTCCTTAGGTATGACTGTGAGAGTGAATAGTTGTCTGTCTCTGTGTTGGCCCTGCGATGGACTGGCGATCTGTCCAGGGTGTACCCTGCCTCTTACCCAAAGATGCTGGGATAGGCTCCAGCCCCCCCGCGACCCGAAAAGGATTAAGCGGAAGAAGGTGAATGAATGAATGAATGAGTTCCAATTGTCTATGTAGCCCACATCGTTTGCAGGACACCACACAGCACAACGTATCTGTGGATTGCTGACTTTAACATCTACGTTTATTTTTTTCACAATAATATGCAGGGACCCAGTTCTTCTGTTTGTACTGTGACACTCTGGGAGTGTCACAGTACAATTGATTACATTAAAGGTACTGTTTAAAAGTCTTAGAAACGCACAGTCACAGTAACACATTTTAATCACTGAGGCTACATCCATATTACAAACCATTTTGTTTAATTTGGGGTGGGGGGTGTCAGATTGGCTTTACCGGCCGTTAAAGTTCACATGTATTATTAAAAGTACATTTTAGCTGACTCTAATATGAACATATCAGTCCTCTGAAACAACACATGTATGCACATCAGTACCTTTCCATGTCATCAACAATAACAAACACGTAATATTTGTGCAATCTGTCATTCACTTTAAACAGAACATTAATGCGTTGTTAGTAGTTATTCTTGGGATTTTGCTCTGGAGGATGGTTGGCTGGATGTATGTACTGAGGTCCAGAAAATGAATGAAGCCAATCACCAACATTGTGAAGTGTTTTGGCAACAACTCCTAGCACTGATACTAACAACAGTGCTGATTAATGGCATGAGCTCTTATAATGTAGACTCAAAAATGCAGATTCTTGTCTTGAGACAAACTGCACCTCTGGTAGTTTTTATGTGATCTTGGCAGACAGACAGACAAAACGGGGTATAAGGTAAATGTATTGCACCTCTCTTTTGATGGTGTTTGCTTTTGTTTGTTTTTCTTCAACTCATCTTATAACGTGTTTTCCTGTCATAATATTACTGTCTGTAGTTTGTGGGTAATTGTAAATGTAAAGTTCACGCTTGTAATGTTTAATGTTCTGTGTGTTTCTGCAATTTAAACTGCAATGACACAAAACAAATTTCAGACATGTTTTTAACAATAAAGTATTATCGTATTGTATCGTTTGACATTTTGGGCATGAAATATAAGTTGTAAAATTCCGACTGTTGCATCACTACAAAATGCAATTCAGAAATGTCCTTTATTTCAGAAAGGCAGAATGACCACCTTAGATCGATGTTCTAGAGAAAAAAGAACCATAGAAAGAGAAATGGTGGGATGCCTAAATGATTCTCCAATCAGTATTCTGTATTGATAATACCTTTGTACAGTTATTTGGATGGTTATTTTGAAGCCCCCATCCTGTGGATGAGGAGAATCATAAATTTAAATTGCACCTTTCAAGCTGCTAAAACACTGCCCCAATTTAAAACATTACTGTTTTATTAATGTCTCTGGTAGTGTTTAAGTTGAGACCAAACTGAGACCAAGGCCAAGTTGAAGCCAACACCACTGTGAATGTATGTGTGTGTGTGTGTGTGTGTGTGTGTGTGTGTGTGTGTGTGTGTGTGTGTGTGTGTGTGTGTGCGTGTGGGTGAAAAGTTCATAGGCTGACCATGATGCAGTGGTCAAATTTGACCAAATGTGGTTTATTGTACCCATACTCTTGACAGTTCTCTCACTCTCAGCTCTGCTCTGCCCTCTTGTTCCTTGGCCACTGAAGCACAAATACTACTGGCTCAGCACCTACGAGCATAACTCCTTCTTAGTCAGCCTATGAACTTTTCACACACACACACACCCCAAATAGGTGTTGGTCTTGTTTTTGGGAGACTCTGGTCTTGATGAGGTCTTAACTACAACATTTGTCTCTTGACTTCTCACGCCAAATGTCACGCCAGTCAAAGTTGTGGACACAGTGAGCCAAGAAAAAGGTGGAGGCAAGGGCATGACAAAAAAACAAACAAAAAAACTTTTCTAGTCAATAGTAAAAGTGCCTGTCCCTTAGCAACAATGATTAACACATGCCAGACACATACCTCCAGGACTGTACCTTTGACAGTAAGGGCCCTATTTTGACAGTCATCCGCATACTTTTCAGACGGACTTTCCACCGTGCGCCAGTGGTTTTGTTAGTTTTTGTCAGGCATTGTCTGTTTTTTACACCTTGTGTCATGCCATCAAATTACCAGCAGACAGTGTGCCCGCTGTGCACTCGGAGGAGGCGCTTCATTTCAAAGAAGTGTGGTGGGGCACAATCCAATGTGCATTACTATTATAGTGCATTCCATGAGAATCTGCTTTTTATCAGGAAAAAGGAGGTCTATGGTCAGAACTGCATTGTTTAATGATATTTCAGTGGCGTGTTTTGACATCACGCAGCTCCAGAGCTCAGGAGACGGTGTGCGCTGGGATCTTGTAGCAGTCATAATCACCCGTCATTTTAATTATATGATGATCACACACTAGTTTTGGGTTTTTTTTTAATTCCATCCACACTCTCATTGTAATTGCGGACTTACCGTTGGAGTCTATAGATTAGGCATTAATGTATGATAGTTCAAGTAGGTTCATTTTGTCTTCTTTTAATTATTTACCTTTTGTTCTTATTAAACAATAAGAACAATAAGACGGCGGAAAGCCGTCAGATGGCGAAGGCTGCAGTGCACAGTCGAAACATGTTAAGAAGGTAAAGACATCTCCTTTCTATTTTTGTCTTTAATAAGAACAAAAGGTAAATAATTAATGTATGATTCTTTTTTTAGGAGAATGAATAGGAATCATGTGTGCCAGTGTGTTCCAGTGTGATGCGCAGCACATGGGGGAGAATTTTCATTTTCATTACGGACTTACTAGGTATTAATGTTTATTTTTAAGGGAATAAATGAATGAACAAGGAGTGTGCAGCGTTTTACTTTTCACTAACTCTCCTGAGAGAAAGGAGATGCGTCCACAGCCCCGAGTTTCCAGCCCAGCAAGCTCCCCGACAGCCACCTGTCAGTCCCCAGCAGGAGCTGCTGAGAGTGGGCTCGCTTCATAGTGGGGGCCGTTGTGATAAGGAAATGAACTTGGAAGCGCCCATAAATGTGTTCTGCATCAGTGATAATTGACTAATCCTCAACATCATTGTAATATGGCCCTAAGTTTTAAATAAGGTTTTAAATACTTTAACAGCTGAACTATTTAATTGCTTCTTGTATTAGTTTTTTTGCAAACAGCTAAAGTTTGCTTAAATCCTGAAAATAAGTATAATTTGCAATAGGAGGTTGAATAATTTCTAATTAAATTAGTAAAAAAAAAATGACCCTTGTCATAATGTTGAAAAAGTCTGTGGATCCCATTTGGCTCAGATCTCCTTCAAAATCCAATAGAAGTGGAAGTATGGAGTGGAGAAATACTTGCTTAATGTTTGCTTAATAATACTTGCTTAATAATGTGGAACATTCTTCTTAAGTAGTCTTCCTTTAATTGGGTTCACCTGGCAAACTAATTATGACGGGTGCCTGAGACTGATATCAGTGTTCCAAAGAGCCCTGAGACACAATACCATCCATGAGTTTAACTGAAAAACAAAAAATTTAATGTTTATCTATATATAAATGCACCAAATCTCTGTGTGTGTGTGTGTGTGTGTGTGTCTGTCTGTCTGTCTGTCTGTTCTATGCATATCGCTTGAACTCTTCGTTACACTGTCATGAACTGGGGTTGATGTTTCAAGCCCAGTTCTGTGACGCTGTGGCTGCTTGGTCTTTGTGTATTTTTGCCTCTTATTTTCCATCAGGTGCTTCCAGGGAGCCTCTGGGGTTTGCTCGGCTCCCTGACAGCTCAGCCACGCCTCCCTCTCCTGTCAGTGGTATCAGCTGTGTCTCATTATTGGTTTTCACTCTCACCATGCTACACACACCGGCAATCTCTTTTCTCATTAGGTTAGGCATTATTTAAGCCCTGTGTCTACTGGAAGAAATTGCCAGATCATTGTCCAACACTGGGTTAGTTCCATTCAGTGCTTGTACTCCGTCGCTCGTGACTAGATGCCCTGCCTGTGTCTCAGTACCACATCACTCTGGGTGGCATTGATTATCTCTAACTGTTTGGTGTTGTTTCATCTAGATTATTATTCAGACCAACTCGGTCTGCTCCAGCCTGTGTGAGTACGATTTGTTTCACCCCTGCCGTCCAGTTCCGTCTGGCGGTTCCTTTCCCGGGCTCTTTAATCGGTTCCTCCGCTGCAGTTCCGTCTGCCTACGCCTTGGAACATTTTTCCCTGTATAATACTCACCTGTGTCTGTAGAGCATCCTGGAGGACTTCCTTGTATATCCTGTACAACTCATCTGCTATTTTGAACTGTTTATACACTTTCTGTTAATAAAGACGCACAATGTACTCCTGCACATGGATTTTCATTCTTTCCTCTGTGCGCTGCGTAAAAGCGCACGGGGAATCACAACAGAATGATCGGGCCTGTTTAAAATCCAGCAGAGGCGTTGTGTGCGTGCATTTTTCACCTTTTTTTGTTCCTCTTACCAGTTACAAGCCCTCCAGCATGGACTTCTCAGTTTTTGGACTCAACCCGGAGGAGTGCGCAGCGGCCAAGCAAGCGGTGAACTTCACTTCTTGGGCTTGTGCCACCCACTCTCCAGAAATAAATTTTTATTTGCTGGACATTGTTGTCGGGGTGATGCAGACATGCCTGAGCCTTTGGAAATATCCGGGGCTGGTGCTGCTGCTCACCCAGATTTGTAAATCACGGCAGCGCTTCGAGGAAGCAGTGAAAGGGTCCTCCGCAGTATCACCGAGGCAGCCAAGGAAGTGTTGCTGGAGACCGAAAGCTCATCACTTGCCTCCCAAGCCAGTGTCCTCTACTCCCCGCCAGACCTCCTGTCCTACTCCTGGGGAGATGGAGCGTGACACCGATACAGCAGCTGATGTAATCACCAGTCAGGAATTCAGGCAAGTGCTTCTTCAATCTCTGGCACTCTCGGCTGATGTTATTAGTCAGATTACTGTGGAGGAGCTCCAGGTGTTACAATCTGCTGGAGCTCCCCAGTCAGCTTGTGTCTCTGCTCCTCAATCTTTTCCCTCTGTCTCCCCTTATTCCCTGCCAGTCCCGGGAGGGAGCGGCCAGATGTGGAGGGAGCCAGAGGTCATTGAGGAGTCTACACCACGGTGAGTGGATCGTTCTGCATTGACATGCCGTAAGAAGCCCATTACCTCGTCGACGGCTGAATTCCTGACGTCATGCCTGACCGCTCCTGCGGTGAAGCCTTCCTCTGAGCCAGCTGTCACGCCACCCTGCACCCTCTCTCCTACAACCACAGCCTCCATTGTCAAGACGTCCTCTCCAGCTGCCGAGGGAACCTCCAGGGCTTCCCCCGACATGCCCATTCCTGCGTCAGCCGAGCTGGCTACTCCACCATCCTCTGGGGGGCCAAGAATGGCTGTGGATGCGGAGAAGGATGACAGCTCACCGCCTGCAGCAGATTACACCCAGACCCGGGAGATCAGGCAAGTGTGTTTTCATTCTATGTCAGTAAATAATGATAAACCTTGTCTGTCTCCCGGGAGAGAGCCTCAGGTTAGGCAGCCACCTGAGTGCTCTCCCCCTGCTGCCAGTACTAAAGACTCACCTATCCCCTCCATGTCTCCTTCCTTCTTTCCCGAGTGCGTGCCAGAACCAGGCCGCTGGAATGTGGAGGAGTTACTGGCTCTGGATGATTCCACGGCAGCATGGAGAGGACCCCCAGCCGTCACGCTGGAGGAACCACCTGTGTGGGGGGATTTGCCTGGGGGCACAAGGACTGCCATCACCATCATTCCTGCTGTGGGAGCTGCCGCAGCAGAGTCAGCACCTGAGTGGGACCTCCAGCAGACCGGGTCCAAGACGTTGTCGTCTGGATCGAAGGAGTCCTGGATGGTGGTGGAGCTCAAGTGCAGGCAAGTGCTCTCTTTTGGTTTTTTCCTGCCTGTTCTAGAGCAATCTTGCCTGGCTCTTGGTGAGGAGAGCCACGCCTGAGTTTGCCTTGCCAGACTCCGCTGCTGCCAGCAACTCTAACATTTTTCCCTCTCCAATCTCTCCTGAGCCTTCACCCAGGGTCGCCGGAGAGGCTCCATCACCGCCAGGAGTCTCCGTGGAGCGGGTCCAACCTACCAGCTTCCCCAGCGGAGGTTGATGCGGGGGGTCTGCCTCAACCTGAGACCTCTATGGGTGTAGCGCCTCCCCAGCCTGAAGAGCCGCCGTGACCTGGATCATCAGAGTCCTGGATGGCAGTGGAGCCCGAGTTCAGGCAAGTGTGCTCTTTAATTTCTCCCCCGCCACTTTCTGAGTGATTTTTTCTGACTCTTGGTGAGGAGAGCCAAGGGCAGCTAGCCGCTACACCCGGGCTCACCTTGCCGGTCTCTGCTGCTGCCGGCAACCCTGACCCTATACCTCTCTCCATTGTGTCTGAGCTCCCTCCTAGGGTCGCCGGAGAGGGGTCAATGCCATTTGCACCCACGGTGGCTCTGGGCCAGAGCTCTGCAGCACCCGTGGTAGCTCCGGGCTGGAGCTCTGCAGCACTTGTGGTGGGACCCGGCTGGGCCAACGCTGCACCCACGGTGGGCCCCGGCTGGGCCATTGCTGCACCCACGATGGGCCCCGGGCTGGGAGGTAGCGCCCATGGCGGGCCCATGCTGGAGCGCAGCACCCACGTCGGGCTAATGCTGGAGCGCAGCCCCCATGAGGGCCCCCAGCCAAGATGCAGCATCCATGGAAACCTGGACTGTGGAGGGACCCAGACGATGGCCTTGGGCAGAGAGGAGGCTGCACCCACGGAGGTCCCGGGCTGGGACGGAACACCCACGACGAGCTCCGCTGGAGGAGCTGGAACCTGGACGTTCTCAAGTGGAGAACCTGGACCTATGGAGAGCTCTGGTGGTGGTAGATCTTCCCTGGCAACCCTGGGAGAAGGCTCAGAGAAGACACATAGAGGGAAGGGATCAGAGTCACCGGCAGTGGCGGAGCCCAGCAAGGTGAGCTCAGGTGCAGCTGGTGGCTGCACCCGGCTCTCCTCACCAAGAGCCAGACAAGATCTCTCCAACACAGACATAAGAAAAACAAAAGAGCTCACTTGCCTGTGAGCAGTCCTGTGACAATTAGCACACTTATTTCCAATGTGGTCCTCAAAAGAGAAAAAAAAAATGCTAGAGGTAGAGCATTTGCCACACAACCAGGAGGTCGGGGTTCAAGTCCCAACCAGGTCATGCCAAAGACCATATAAAAATGGAACTTCCTGCCATCCAGCTTGGTGCTCAGCAAAAATGTAACGGAGGAGAAGAATGTGGGCGGCAGTGGCTGAGGAGGTACAGCAGGTCATCCAGTAACCAGAGGGTTGGTGGTTGGAATCCCGCCTTCCCCAGCCATCCTGCTGTTGTGTCCCTGAGCAAGACACTTTATCCACCTTGCCTCCAGTGTCCATGACACTGGATATGAATGTGTATAAATGTTTTGATAGTGGTCAAAGAGGCCATTGGCGCGGATTGGGAGCCACATGTGTGTCAGTCCTAGAGCAGTTGCGGCTACAGTAGTAGTTTACCACTATCGATGTCTGTCTGGAGCAAACAAATAATGGACTCACTGTAAACACTTGTGAGATGTCACTTGATATGTAAAGTGCTATATAAATGTAATCCATTATTATTATTATTATTATCGATGCAACAGCCAACATAAAATAAGAAAACTTATTAGAAAAATAAAATAGTAATAAGAAATATCCTAAAACTAGAAAAAGAAAAAAACACTATACTGAGATAATACATTAGAAAACAAATAAGAAGAAGAACAAATAGACTAGAGAAAAAGTAAAACAGAGATAATACAACAAATGTGTACAATAAAAACAAATGTGAGAAGAATAAAAAAGAAATATACTAATTACCTATTAAAAACCATACATCACAGAAATAATGGACTAGATAATGCAAAAAAATTAAACAGACTTAAACAAAGGTGTAACTTATATAAGGCTAAAACAGCAACTAAAAAAATTAACAAAAACTACATAATGACAAAAACATCTGAAGTCTTCTTTAACAATCTGGTTCTCAGGTGTGTTTTAACTGATTTTTTTTAAACCTATCTTCTATAGTGCATTGCCTGATTGATAGTGAACATTAAAACAAAATTAAAGCTACAGGCAGCTGTAAGTGGGCCCTTGCCCCCCGTGCAACTGCGGACCCTGGCGCCTGTCGTTCCTAGCTGGCTCAGAAAATTTCCCGTCTTTGTGGCAAGCGCTGCGTGAGTAATAAAGTAAACCCTTTGGCGCAGTACTTCCTGTGAGCAGCAGGTGGCGCTATAACTTTTGTCAATCATTTTTATGTAGGAGCGTGTGGGGCGGGACTGATATCCGTCGTAGAAAATTTGGTGAAAATTAGACAAAGTTTGTCCAAGTTACAACTTTCCGATGTTCCATGGCGAGGACTCAACCTTCCTCATGTCACCATGGCAACACTTCCCTGTAAGTTATGTGTTGCCCACCCATATAGGACTACATATGACAGTCACCTCAACCTATGTTCCAGATTTCATGATTCCAGGTCATTCCCAACCCTCCCAAAGAGATCACAGATTTAATGGCGAGGAGGGCATGTTCATGGTAATAGCAGTGACACCATGCTAAAGGTGATGTGCAGTTACGATCAACCAGGTGGTCTGATAAACATCAGAAAATTGCACGTCATTCTGGCAAGAGGCACGTGAGTATGGCATGTGAGTTATGGCAACTTCCTGTCCATTGGCGGTAGGGGGCGCTGTCGCTATGTGTCATTCTTTATTATAGAAATTATCAGTATTGGCTACCTATTCACCACACAAAATTTGGTTGAAATCAGTCAATGTATTCCAGAGTAAAAGCCATTGGAAGGTTGATGGCGATACTGCAAAACTGGCCACACCCCTTCTACCAAACCATCGAGCATTTGGAAACGTTTTCAACAGCTTTTGATGGCATATGGGTATAGATGATTGTCACCATAAATGGTACCAATCAGACTATTTATTTCAGAGATATTGAAGAAAACCCTTGGTGTCACCTTCATGTCTCTAAGAGAGGTCGCTATTGCTACTCATGAATATTCATAGCTGTAATTGTTCGGAGGCATACCCATATACATCATACCTATCTTGGTGCCAATCCGACATTCCATTCCCTAGGTATTAAAAAAACAACATGATGCAAACTTTCTGATGCAAAACTTTCTGCCTCCTATAGGTGGTGTTGTAGATTTCTATGAATATTGTTCTATGCAACTGCTTGGGATTGGACTGATTTCCATAATACTGAATTTGGTTGAAATCCGACAATGCATACCAGAGTTATTGCCATCAGAATTGTCATAGAATAATCATGGCGAGGCATCAAAGTTTGCCCCGCCCCTACAGCCAAACCGTCGAGCTTTTGGAAAAGTTTTCGATCACTTTTAATGAAACATGGGTATAGATGATCTCACCATAAATGAGCTCAATCGGACTAAAACCCTAGGACGAGTTCGATCAAATGCGCGAGGTGGAAATCAGGTCACTGCCACTTCCTGCCAAAATGGCCGACTTCCTGTTGGATGTAGACCATCACTTCTATGGAGTTTTTGGCATGTCTTGACATGATAAACATCTCACCCGATTTTCATCTTTCTATGCGAAAGTAAGCGTGTGCCACTCTCCATTGACTTCACATTAGGTGGCGCTGTAGAGCCATTTTTGTGGGGTCATTCATATTTCCTCCAAAATATTCAATTTTTTGCCAGTCTTGAGGTCCCTGCAAAAAATGGTGAGTTTTCATGCACGTTCACTACCCCAAAAATGAGATCTTAGATGGAGAAGAAGAAAAAAAAATTCTAACAGTGGCTATGTTTACATGGCTACAAGTAACCGGATTAAAAGCCTGATCGGAATAAAAATGCTTCATGTAAACACAGCAATCTGAATATTCTAACCCGATCACGCTCATTTGGATCAAAATTTCATTCCGATTGAGAGAGGTAGGTTATGCTGATTGTTAATCGGAATGGTGCGCATGAAAACACTTTATTCCAAACGTAGGGCAGAAAATGTGTTTACTGCGCATGTCTGTACACCAGCCACACGTCGATGTGACGTATTTCCGCCTTAGCAGCAGCTAGCGGAAAACATAGCAGGAGTAAAACAAAACTGGTCTGTATCGTACTGCTGTCTCCCTCTGTTCGTCATATGCAGAAGTATGTACTTGTAGTTTCATTACAGAGACCAGCAGAAACAAAAGTACAGTCTGAATAACACAATACAGGTCAATTTCAACACGAAGCGGGGCTTGCTAACACCGGAAGTTGCTTCTTCTTCTACTATTTTCGGAATGTCGAAATGTCGACGTGCTCATGTCAAAATGATTTATTCCATTCAAACATGTGACACATGGAAACGCACGCCCTAATCAGATCAGCTTTTTCAGGATCCATGTAAACAGTAAAATTCTGATCTGAATTGTAATCAGATTGAAGAAATTTTGCCCATGTAACCGTGGCCAATTACAACAGGGCTCTCACCCACTGATGTTATCAGTGGCTCGGGCCCAAAATATCCAAAACTAATAAGATAAGATAAGATAAGCCTTTATTAGTCCCGCAATGGGGAAATTCCAGGATTGCAACAGCACAGGGATAGCAACACTCAGAGCAATGATTTAGAAGATAAGAAAATAAGAGCAGTGAATATACATTTGTACACATAAATATATAAATATACAGTGGGGCAAAAAAGTATTTAGTCAGCCACCAATTGTGCAAGTTCTCCCACTTAAAAGATGAGAGAGATCTCCAATTTGCATCATAGGTATACCTCAACTATGAGAGACAAAATGAGAAAAAAAATCCAGAAAATCACATTGAAGGATTTTTAATGAATTAATTGGTAAATTCCTCAGTAAAATAAGTATTTGGTCACCTACAAACAAGCAAGATTTCTGGCTCTCACAGACCTGTAACTTCTTCTTTAAGAGGCTCCTCTGTCCTCCACTCATTACCTGTGTTAATGACACCTATTTGAACTCGTTATCAGTATAAAAAACACCTGTCCACAACCTCAAACAGTCAGACTCCAAACTCCACTATGGCCAAGACCAAAGAGCTGTCAAAGGACACCAGAAACAAAATTGTAGACCTGCACCAGGCTGGGAAGACTGAATTTGCAATAGGTAAGCAGCTTGGTGTGAAGAAATCAACTGTGGGAGCAATTATTAGAAAATAGAAGACATACAAGACCACTGATAATCTCCCTCGATCTGGGGCTCCACGCAAGATCTCACCCTGTGGGGTCAAAATGATCACGAGAACGGTGAGCAAAAATCCCAGAACCACATGGGGGGACCTAGTGAATGACCTGCAGAGAGCTGGGACCAAAGTAACAAAGGCTACATCAGAAACACACTACGCTGCCAGGGACTCAAATCCTGCAGTGCCAGATGTGTCCCCCTGCTTAAGCCAGTACATGTCCAGGCCCGTCTGAAGTTTGCTAGAGAGCATTTGGATGATCCAGAAGAGGATTGGGAGAATGTCATATGGTCAGATGAAACCAAAATAGAACTTTTTGGTAAAAACTCAACTTGTCGTGTTTGGAGGAGAAAGAACACCATACCTACTGTGAAGCATGGGGGTGGAAACATCATACTTTGGGGCTGTTTTTCTGCAAAGGGACCAGGACGACTGATCCATGTAAAGGAAAGAATGAATGGGGCCATGTATCGTGAGATTTTGAGTGAAAACCTCCTTCCACCAGCAAGGGCATTGAAGATGAAACGTGGCTGGGTCTTTCAGCATGACAATGATCCCAAACACACCACCCGGGCAACGAAGGAGTGGCTTCGTAAGAAGCATTTCAAGGTCCTGGAGTGGCCTAGCCAGTCTCCAGATCTCAACCCCATAGAAAATCTTCGGAGGGAGTTGAAAGTCCGTGTTGCCCAGCGACAGCCCCAAAACATCACTGCTCTAGAGGAGATCTGCATGGAGGAATTGGCCAAAATACCAGCAACAGTGTGTGAAAACCTTGTGAAAACTTACAGAAAACGTTTGACCTCTGTTATTGCCAACAAAGGGTATATAACAAAGTATTGAGATGAACTTTTGTTATTGACCAAACACTTATTTTACCGAGGAATTTACCAATTAATTCATTAAAAATCCTTCAATGGGATTTTCTGGATTTTTTTTTTCTTATTTTGTCTCTCATAGTTGAGGTATACCTATGATGAAAATTGGAGACCTTTCTCATCTTTTAAGTGGGAGAACTTGCACAATTGGTGGCTGACTAAATACTTTTTTACCCCACTGTATATATGCACAGTGCGGAGCATTGTAGCTAGATGGACTAAACAGCATAGCCGTCTATTTAGTTACCCTACATGGTATGAATATGTACCCATACATATTGTCACTCTCCATAGCGACTGGTATTGTCCTAGTTGTATACTGGAGGGGACCATTTGTGTAAGTCTGTTGCGTCTTTTGCATTCAATACTATTAGGTCATCACATTTTTTTGCTATCTCTGCGAGCAGCCCTGCTTAGGTTATACAGTCTGACAGCCGTAGGTAGGAAGGACCTGTGAAACCTCTTGGTCGCGTATCTAGGATGATGTAGTTGTCAAGACCTTGGACTCAGGAGACACACGCACACGGGCTCGGGAAGATTTAATGCTTTTATTTACAGACAAGGGTGTATGAGTGCATGAGTGGGAATGGAGATGTGGTGTGGGCGGACACCGTGCCAGGTGCGCGGAACAGCTCGCCGTTCGACCAGGTAACCATGAGGGAAGAGCAGAGCAGGAGGTTAGATGTAGCCGACCACACCGTGGGAATAATCTGTTACATTTGCTCAGGTGCAGGGGAATGCGTGGCTGGCGTTGGCTTAACAGCTGTGTCCTGGAAGACAGTGCGGCTGTGCGCCCTTTACGCGTCGGAGCCATGCAGGCGGAGATGAGGCGAGGAGGAGGAAAAGCTGCCGCCTGGGAATCCACCTGTGCACAGGGGAAGGACTGAAGAGAAGGTAAGGGAATGACGAGTTGCTTACGTGTAGAGAGCGATGACGGTAGAGACCGGATCAGTCGCCGTGTAGAGGAGTAGATGCGAAGACGACTCCAGGCCGAAGCAGAGGGCAGAGGGGAAGATATAGCTCACCGCTGATGAGGCGCAGGTGTGCGCGCAGCTGGTGATAATGATCAGCAAGAGCCAGGTGTAACAGTACTCCCCCCCCCCCCCCGAGCAGCGCCTCCTGGCGCTGGCTTACCTGGGTGCGTCCGATGGAACTCCATGATGAGACTGTCGTCCAGCACCCAGGACGGCGGCACCCAGGACCTGTGCTCTGGGCCATATCCCTCCCAGTCCACCAGGTACTGGAGACCGCGACCACGGCGGTGGGAGTCCAGGATGGCCGTGACACTCCAAGCAGGATCTCCATCAAGCAACCTGGGGGGAGGAGGGGTCTTGGGAGGAGGACAGAGAGGGTCAGTCAGCACAGGTTTAACACGAGACACATGGAAGGTAGGATGGACCCGGAGGGAGGGGGGGAGGGCCAAGCGCACAGCCACCGGGTTAACGATCTTGGTGATGGTATACGGCCCGATGAACCGTTGCGCCAGCTTCCTCTTCTCCGCCTTCAACTTGATGTCTTTGGTTGACAGCCAAACGCGCTGACCCACCTGGTACTCAGGAGCGGCCCTCCTGTGGCAATTGGCGAAGCGAGAGTTGCGCTCCGCTGTGCGTAACAGAGCCTGGCACATACTGGTCCAAATGCGCCGGCAGCGCCTTACATGAGCCTGGACCGATGGAACCGCCACCTCCTTCTCCTCCTCCGGGAACAGCGGCGGATCGTACCCCAAGGATGCCCGGAACGGGGACATGCCGGTGGCCGAGGAAAGGGTGGAGTTGTGAGCGTACTCGACCCAGGGCAGGCAGGTGCTCCAGGAGGACGGATTGGACGAGGTGACGCAGCGCAGGGTTGCCTCCAGCTCCTGGTTCGTGCGCTCACACTGGCCGTTGGTCTTGGGATGGTGGCCAGAGGACATGCTTACCGTGGCCCCCAGCGCGCTGCAGAAGGCGCCCCATACCTTGGAAACAAACTGGGGACCCCGATCCGAGACCACGTCCAACGGGATCCCATGCAGCCTCACTACATGCTGAGTCAGCAGCTCGGCCATCTCCCGTGCCGAGGGGAGCCCACGGAGAGGCACAAAGTGGGCCGCCTTGGAGAACCGGTTGACAATAGTCAAGATGGTGTCGTAGGAATTGGACTTAGGAAGGCCGGTAACAAAATCCAAGGCCACATGGGACCACGGTCCCCCAGGAACCGGTAACGGGTGGAGAAGACCCGCTGGAGGGGAGGTGGAGGTCTTACCCATGGCGCACTGAGGACAGGCACGGATGTAGTTGGAGACGTCACCTCTGAGACCCGGCCATCAGAAAGACCGCTGAATAAGCTCCACCAGCCGAGAAGTACCAGGATGGCAAGCGAACTTGGACGTGTGGGCCCAATGGATGACGTCGCCCCGAACCGATGATGGGACGAACAACCTCCCGACTGGGCCGCCGCCAGGATCAGGTTCCGCTTCTTGTGCCTTTCGGACTTTGGCCTTTATTCCCCACGCAACAGCTTCCACCACACACGAGGACGGGAGGATGGTATGCTCACGGTCCGCCGGTTCCTCGGGTTCAAACTGCCTGGAGAGTGCGTCTGGTTTGCCGTTCTTAGATCCAGGCCGGTAGGTGATGGTGAACCTGAAGCGACCAAAGAACAGCGACCAACGCGCCTGGCGGGCGTTCAGGCGCTTGGCCGTCCTCAGGTACTCCAGGTTTTTGTGGTCGGTCCAGACCACGAACGGCTGAGAAGCCCCCTCCAGCCAATGGCGCCACTCCTGAAGAGCCAGCTTCACCGCTAGGAGCTCCCGATCCCCGATGTCATAGTTCCGTTCAGCGGGGGAGAGACGACGAGAGAAGAACGCGCAGGGGCGTACCTGCCCATCCACTGGCGAGCGCTGGGAAAGCACTGCTCCCACTCCTGTGTCAGATGCGGCCACCTCGACCATGCACTGGAGAGCGGGGTCCACCTGGGTGAGGACCCAGGAGGAAGCGAACTCCGTCTTCAGGGCCCTGAAGGCTGAGGCAGCCTCTTCGTTCCACCTGAACGGCACCTTGGGGGAGGTGAGGCGGGTCAGGGGGGCGGAGATGGCGCTGTACTTGGGTACGAAGCAGTGGTAGAAATTAGCAAAGCCTAGGAACTGTTGCACCTGCTTCCTAGAAGAGGGGGTAGGCCACTCCACCACCGCTTTAACCTTAGCTGGGTCGGGGAGGACCTGATTATGAGCAATTACAAACCCCAAAAAGGAAGTCTGGTTGGTGAAAAATTCACATTTCTCCGCCTTTACATACAACCTGTTCTCCAGGAGACGCTAAAGGACCCGCCTCACGTGGACCTGGTGTTCCTCCCTGGACCGGGAGAAGATCAGAATGTCGTCCAGGTACACAAACACGAAGACCCCCAGGAAATCCTGAAGAACGTCGTTAATTAGCCGTTGGAAGACGGCCGGAGCGTTGGTAAACCCAAACGGCATAACCAGGTACTCGAAATGGCCGCTGGGTGTCCGGAACCCCGTCTTCCATTCGTCGCCCTCCCGGATCCATACAAGATGGTAGGCGCTGCGCAGGTCGAGCTTGGTGAACCAGGTGGCCCCCTGGAGGGAGTCGAAGGCCGAGTCCATCAGGAGCAGCGTGTACTTGTCTCTGATGGTGATGTCATTCAGCGCCCGGAAGTCGATACATGGGCGCAGGAACCCGTCCTTCTTCCCCACAAAGAAGAACCCAGCACCAACCGGGGACGAGGATGGTCGGATAATGCCTGCGCTGAGCGACTCCTTGATGTAGACATCCATGGCCTCACGCTCCGGGGCAGACAGGCTGTAGAGGCGACCAGATGGTAACGGTGCCCCCGGACGGAGGTTTATGGCGCAGTCGTAGGGACGGTGGGGGGGGGGGGGGAAGACAGTGCTTTAGTTTTACTGAATACCTGTCCGAGATCATGGAACTCAGGAGGCACCAGGGATAAGTCCGGAGGCGGGGAGTCCGGCGTTGGGTGCGGCACCGAGGGGGCACAGGCAGCAGACTGGAGACAGGAGCTCATACAGAACGTGCTCCAGGAGAGAACGCTGCCGGACTGCCAGTCTAGGATGGGGTTGTGGAGCCGCAGCCAGGGGTAACCCAAGATGACAGGAGAAGACGAGGTGGGTAGCACGATCAGGCTGAAGTCCTCCCTGTGATTGCCGGAGATGATCACCGGGACCGGTTTAGTCTTATGGGTAGCATTCACTAAGGGCGAGTGAGCAAGGGTAACTAATTTCAAGGGTGATGACAGGGCTTGGCAGGGGATGCCCAAGCGGGTTACAAGGCCTTGTGAAATAAAGTTTTGTTCCGCCCCTGCGTCCACCAGTGTGTGTGTGGCGTGCGCAGTGGAGTTGTGGCAAAACCTAACCGGGAGGATGCATTTGGTGAGGGTGCTTGAACGGGAGGCGTCCGCGAGACCCCCAAGAGCGGCTCGCGGAAGTTCCCTTTTTGGCCGAACCGGGCAATTCTCCACTGAGTGCTGATCCCCTCCGCAATACATGTAGAGAGACAGCTCTTGGCGGTGCTGACGTTCCGCAGGAGAAAGCCTGGCCCTACCCACCTGCATTGCCTCTGGGGCATCGGCGGACCCAGGAGCGGGAACCACCAGGGGGCGAGACTGAGGAGCCCGGGCGGAAACTTCGCCAGAGCAACCGGAAGTGCGGCGCTCGGCGGCCCGCTCCCTCAGCCTGTTGTCAATACTAATGGCTAAGGATGTTAAATCAGCTAATTTGTCCGGCAGCTCCCGGGAGGCCAACTCGTCCTGCAGGGAGGAGTTCAGACTGTGAGCGAAGAGGCCACAGAGCGCCGCTTCGCCCCAACCAACTTCCTCCGCTGCCACCCGGAAGTCGACAGCGTAGTCGGTGGCAGACCGGCTACCCTGACGAAGGCTTAACAACCGGGCGCCATAGGTGTTATCGTGAGCGGGATGGTCAAACACCTCCTTAAACTGTCGCACGAATTGGGCATAGGTCAGGCTCGCGTAGCTGGGTCTTGCCATGACGGCATAGGCCCAAGCTAACGCTCGCCCTCCCAGAAGGTTAGCTACGTACCCAATTCGGCTGTGATCGGACGGAAAGTCTCCGGGGACACGCTCAAACACCGACTCACACTGCAGAAGGAACCCCCTCGCCTCACCGGGTCACCCGGTGAAGCGCGCTGGGGTTGGGATTGGTGTGAGTTGGGTCGGCGGACCCACACTATCGAGACTTACCGAGGAGGAGATGGAAGCTGACCCGCCGGAAGGTGCCGGAGGAGCCAAGCGGCTCATTCGCTGGACAATTTGGGTAAGCTGATTGTCAATTGTCTGTTGCTGTTGAGCAATTAAATCAACCCGAGCCTGTAGGTTGGAAAAGCGGCGTGCCAGCCCGCTGTCCGCTGAGTCTCTTTGCTGGAGTCGTACTGTCAAGACCTTGGACTCAGGAGACACATGCACACGGGCTCGGGAAGATTTAATGCTTTTATTTACAGACAAGGGTGTATGAGTGCGTGAGTGGGAATGGAGATGTGGTGTGGGCGGACACCGTGCCAGGTGCGCGGAACAGCTCGCCGTTCGACCAGGTAACCCTGAGGGAAGAGCAGAGCAGGAGGTTAGATGTAGCCGACCACACCGTGGGAATAATCTGTTACATTTGCTCAGGTGCAGGGGAATGCGTGGCTGGCGTTGGCTTGACAGCTGTGTCCTGGAAGACAGCGCGGCTGTGCGCCCTTGACGCGTCGGAGCCATGCAGGCGGAGATGAGGCGAGGAGGAGGAAAAGCCGCCACCTGGGAATCCACCTGTGCACAGGGGAAGGACTGAAGAGAAGGTAAGGGAATGATGAGTTGCTTACGTGTAGAAAGCGATGACGGTAGAGACCGGATCAGTCGCCGTGTAGAGGAGTAGATGCGGAGACGACTCCAGGCCGAAGCAGAGGGCAGAGGGGAAGATATAGCTCACCGCCGATGAGGCACAGGTGTGCACGCAGCTGGTGATAATGATCGGCGAGAGCCAGGTGTAACAGTAGTCTACTGCTAAATGAGCTCTTCAGTGCGTTCAGTATGTCCTGCATAGGGTGGGACTCGGACTCCAGCAGAGATGACAGTTTAGCCACCATCCTTCTCTCTCCTATCTCCTCCACTGGGTCAAGGCGCTGCCCCAGGACAGAGCTATCTTTCTTGATCAGTTTGTTCAGTCTCTTCCTATCGGCTGCTGTAATGCCGTTACCCCAGCAGACCACTCCAAAAGTGATGGCTGATGCCACCACCGTATCGTAGAATGTCTTCAAGAGCACCCCTTGTACACCAAAAAACCTGAGCCTCCTCAGTAGGAACAGCCTGCGCTGTCCCTTCTTGTAGAGTGCGTCGGTATTGTGTGACCAATCTAGTCTTATTGTTCAGATGAACACCCAGGTACTTGTAGGAGGTCATCATCTCAATGTCTGTTCCCTGGATTTTCACTGGTGCTGTGAGTGGTTGTCCTTGCCTGCGGCAGTCCACCACCAGCTCCTTAGTTTTCCTCGCGTTGATCTGGAGGCAGTTCCGATGGCATCAGTCCACAAAGTCCTGGATAAGTCCTCTGTACTCAGCTTCATCTCCGTTGGAGATGAGGCCGACGATCGCAGAGTCGTCAGAGAACTTCTGTAGATGACAGTGTGTTGTGTTGTGTAAGAAATCCGCAGTATAAAGGGTGAACAGGAAGGGAGCCAAAACCGTTTCCTGGGGGACCCCCGTGCTGCCGACGATCGTGTCGGAAACACAATCCTGGGTTCTCACAAACTGTGGTCGGTTAGTGAGGTAGTCCAGGATCCATGATGACAGGTGCTGGTCCACCCCTGCGCACAGCAGCTTGTCCTTCAGGATCATCGGTTGGATGGTGTTGAAAGAACTGGAGAAATCAAAGAACATGATCATCACCGCATTCCCGGGCTTCTCCAGGTGGGACAGGGAACGGTGAAGGAGGAAGATCACTGCATTCTCCACCCCAATGCCATGCTGGTAGGCGAACTGGAGTGGATCCATCGCTGGCCCCACCAGGGGGCGGAGGTGAGCAAGGAGCAGTCTCTCCAGGGTCTTCATCATGTGAGACGTCAGGGCCACTGGTCTGTAGCTGTTCAGGTCTTTGGGGTGGGAAGTCTTTGGTACAGGTACCACACAAGATGTTTTCCACAACTGTGGTACCCTCCCCAGCTTCAGACTCAGGTTGAAGATGTGCTCCACAATCCCACACAGCTGGTCTGCGCAGGACTTGAGGAGCTTTGCGCTGATGCCGTCCGGTCCCGAGGCCTTCCTCGCCTTGATCTTCCTCAGCTCCGTCCTTACCTGGGTCTTAGTGAAGATCAGGTTGGGGGGGCTGTGTGCTGGAAGTGGGGAGGTGTTGGTGGAGTGGGGTGTGGACAGCAGGTCTCGATGACTTTAGAGGCAGCAGTGGTTGTTGTGCAGTCAGGGGGGAGGGCGGTTGGTCAAACCTATTAAAAAACAGGTTCAGATTGTTCACCCACTCCCTGCCCCCCGTGGCCTGGGAGGAGGTATTCTAGAGCCCAGAGATAGTTTTAAGGTTTCTCCAGACCCCGCTGATGTCGCTCTGTTGCAGCTTGTCCTCCATCTTCTTCCTGAAGCTGTCCTTGCCTTCTCTGATCTTCCTCCTCAGCTCCCTCTGTACGGACTTCAGCATCTCCCTGTTCCCCGACCTGAAGATCCTCTTCTTCTCTCTCAGAAGTGTTTTTATCTCAGGGTTGATTCAGGGTTTGTTGTTCGAGCAACACCGTATCGTCTTGGTGGGTACGGTGTTGTCCACACAGAAGTTGATGTAGTCCGTGATGGTGTGAGTGAGGCCATCGATGTCCTCACCATGTGGATTGCAGAGCTGCTCCCAGGCAGTGGTTTCAAGACAGTCCTTTAAAGCGTCCATTGCCTCCTCCGACCATATCTTCACCGTGCGCATGACCGGAGGTTGTCTGTGTACTAGGGGTTTGTACACCGGCAGGAGATGAACCAAGTTGTGATCCGATCTCCCGAGTGGGGGGAGTGGTGATGAGGTGTACGCCTCCTTAGTGTTAGCATAGAATAAGTCCAGTGTTTTATTGTCTCTAGTGTGGCATGTGACATACTGGGTGAATGTGGGCAGAATGGGGGACAGTGAAATATGGTTGAAATCACCAGAGATGAGGAGAAGAGCATCTGGGTGTTCTGTCAGCAGCCTGCCAGTTACTGAGTGAATGACGTCACGCGCTGTCCCCGTGTTCGCCGTCGGATTTGCATAAATAACAATGCAGATCACGTGTGAGTAGTCCCTCGGGAGATAGGTAGGCCGCATGCTAACAGCTAGCAACTCAGTTTCTTTGCTGCGGTGATGTTGTTTAACTGTGATATGTCCCGGTCTGCACCAGCTGTTATTGACATACATTATCACTCCTCCGCCCCTTGCCTTCCCACTGTCTGGTGTCCTGTCTGCCCGTATTGCGTGGAAACCCTCCAGTTCAATGTTAGCATCTGTTGCTAGTTCTGTTAGCCACGTCTCAGTAAACAACATCATGCTACTCTCTCTGAAGACGCTCTCGTAGCGGGAGATGGCCGCTAGCTCGTCGGTCTTATTGAGTAACGATCGAACGTTCCCCATAATAACAGATGGAATGACGGGTCTGTACCTTATATTTCTCGCCTGCCATCTTGGTCCAGCACAGCATCCACGTCGTTTCTGTCTTATTTCACCCGGTATGTCGAAGTCTTGCGCTAGCATCTTGGTCCGGTTAAGTGCTAGCAGCTGGTCTCTGCTGTAACGTATCCTGCTAAAAACAGTGGCTCTGTCTGCCAGCTCAGGAGACATTTGGGGGATCCGTGTGTCCGTCTGATGTATAAGGTGTCGCCGGATCAGAAAGATTAGCAAGAGAAGCAAGATAGTAAATAGAAATAGGAAGAAATTGATCCGCTGTTGCAAAAAGGCAGCCTACTCGTGTGGCGCCAGAAGTAGTTAGTAGTGTATGTAGTATTACATAAAACTAACTGATTTATTTGATTATAAAATTATACAAATAATGTATAAAACATAATAGTTTTCTTCCCCGCTGTATTCAGCATCTGTTTGAATTCAGAAAAAGTTGGTATTGTGGAGAGCGTGAAATGAAGAGGCTGAATTTCTTTCTCAATTCAGATTTATTAGACATCTCACATCTCCAACCATCTCTCAAACAGGAAAAGAGAGCGAACTGCTCCAATTCCCCACTTTTATACCTGGGATATCAAGGTACAGCATCACATTGTCAATAAACCCCCCATCGACAATACCTCTCCCCCAGGCCCCTTCTTCTTCCACCTGACCCCAGGAGGTCAGGAAGTCCTTTCAGAGTCCTTGCCAAAGGTACCTCCACCTCCTACTGTTAACCCCAGGAGGTCCAGACTTATTGTTCCTTCTAAGACGTGAGGTTACAATATACATATGCAGTCTTAAGCATCTCAGTCACTGTGCTATACATATGCAGTCAAAGCATCCCAAATATATGTGCCACATAACCCCCCCCCCCCCCCAAACGTCGAAGATGAAACAATAAAACATAGTTCACACAACATGATAAAATCACGACATCCGTCCATTTGCTGTCTGGGCTTCAACCGCCTTCCAAACTTGCTGTAGGCGGGCTTCGCAGCTCCTGCGGCACCATCCTGCCGTGAATCTGCTATCTGAGGACGAGAACTGTTAGTTGATCCCTGCGGGGGGTCTGGGGCATGCTCCCTGAGGGGCCTGCCGCGTTGAGGAGCTCTCGCCACTCGCACAGTCTCGTCGGCCATCACAAAAGCAGGCTTTAGTCTGTCTATACTAATTGTTTCCCTCCTGTCCCCCAAATCTAGCACAAAATGCTTATCACCTGTTTCCAGCACTCTATATGGGCCATCGTAGGGTGGACGCAGGGCTGGGCGTTGAGCCTGACAAAAACAAACTCGGCATTTTTTAAAGCTTTGGGTACAAAAGCGCACGGGAAGGTGTGGTGAACGGGGCCCGGAAGCATGTCTGCTCCCGTGCCGATCAGTGACCACTGAGCAGGGGGACACCCTGGCACCGGATTATCTGGCAGAAACTCTCCTGGCAGCCGGAGAGGTTGTGCAAATACCAACTCGGCTGGGGAGGCTTTTAAGTCCTCTTTAGGTGCAGAACGCAACCCTAATAAAACCCATGGTAGTCTGTTTACCCAATTTGCATCCGTAAGCGACGCTCTGAGGGCCGCTTTCAATGATCTGTGAAACTGCTCGCATAAACCATTAGCCTGGGGGTGGTAAGCGGTAGTGCGGTGAATTGTCACACCTAAACTGTGGGCCATCGCTGACCAAAGCTCAGACACAAATTGAGGTCCCCTGTCGGACGTAATATCCAACGGAACCCCGAAACGCGCTATCCAAGCCGTTAAAAACATGCGGGCCACCTCTGCCGCTGTGGTCGATGCTAGCGGGACCACTTCCGGCCAACGCGTGGTTCGATCCACCATTGTCAAAAGGTGTGTGTACCCCTGCAACGACGGTAGGGGGCCTACGAGGTCGACATGCACATGATCAAACCTCTTGGCCGGGATGTGAAACGGCTCTAAGGGGGCTTTTGTGTGCTTGTTTATTTTGGCCCGCTGGCAAGCCATACAGGCTCGTGCCCACTCGTTAACGTGCTTGCGCAGGCCTGGCCAAACAAACTTTTCCGCTACCATTTTCACAGACGCGCGCACCTCTGGGTGCGCCAGGGAGTGAATCAAGTCAAAAACGCGGCGGCGCCATGCGTCCGGCACTACTGGACGGGGTCTTCCGGTACAGACATCGCAGATTAGTGGGGGCATATCATTTTGCAGCCTCCTGTTCTCCAGCCTTAACCCTGTTGGTCCAGACTGGAGCGCGCATACGTCCGCATCGCTACCCTGATTCGCTGCCATGGCTGCATAGTCTATTCCCACGTGAACTGGGGCCGCGTGCGCTTCCACGCTGCTATTTTGCTCTGCGGCCGTGGTAGTATAATCTGCCTCTGCACGGACTGGTGCGGTTATCGCACGAGAGAGGCAGTCTGCCACCACATTGAGTTTACCCGCTACGTGTTGGATGTCAGTAGTAAACTCCGAAATTGCGGCCAGCTGCCTCTGCTGCCGGCCCGACCATGGTTCTGAAATTTTGGCCATTGCAAAAGTGAGCGGTTTGTGATCGACAAACGCGGTGAAACGCCGACCTTCTAGCCAGAAGTGGAAGTGGCGAATGGCTAAGTGGAGCGCTAACAGCTCCCTGTCAAACGCGCTGTATTTTCGCTCGGCCTCGCGCAAGGACCTGCTGAAGAAGGCCAGCGGTTGCCAAACCCCGGCCACGTGCTGCTCCACTACCGCCCCTATGGCCACATCTGACGCATCAGTGGTGAGCGCTAAGCGGGCCGTTGGGACTGGATGAGCCAACAACGCAGCGTCTGCAAGGGCTTTTTTTACCTCCGTGAATGCGCGCTCCTGCTCTGGGGACCACTCGATTGCATTGGAGGGTTTTTGCTTTTTAAGCGCGGCATATAACGGTTGCATGAGCTGCGCTGCGCGGGGGAGGAAACGGTTATAAAAATTCACCATTCCCAAAAACTCCTGTAGTGCTTTGACCGTTTGTGGCTAGGGAAAATCTGCCACTGTGCGCACTTTGTCCGGTAGCGGAACCGCTCCCTCTGGGGAGACGCGGTGCCCCAAAAAGTCGATCTGTGTCACCCCGAACTGGCACTTAGCTGAGTTGATTATTAACCCATGCTCAACCAACCTCTGGAAAACTTCCGTGAGGTGTTTTTCGTGTTCTGCCTCGGACGCGCTGCCTACCAAAATGTCGTCCAGGTAGACGAACACAAAAGGGACATCGCGCAACACCGCATCCATCATGCGCTGGAAGGTTTGCGCGGCGCCTTTGAGCCCAAACGGCATGCGTAAAAACTCAAAAAGTCCAAACGAAGTTATCACCGCTGTTTTGGGGATGTCCTCAGCATGCAGTGGGACTTGATGATAACCGCGGACCATGTCTATTTTAGAAAAAATGCGCGCCCTCGCCAGATGCACCGAAAAATCCTGAATATGCGGGATTGGGTAGCAGTCATGCGCTGTGGCGTTGTTTAACCTGCGGAAATCCCCGCAAGGTCTCCACGAGCCGTCGGCTTTAGGGACCATATGCAGTGGGGAGGCCCATGGGCTCTTTGAACGCTGGATGATGCCCAACCTTTCCAGGTCGGCGAACTCCTCGCGCGCTATGGACAGTTTAGCTGCATCCAAGCCCGAGCTTTCGCGAAGACGGGGGGGCCAGTAGTAGTAATAAAGTGCTCCACCCCGTGTTTCGCAACTGTTGCCGAAAAAGTGGGAACTGTGAGTGCTGGAAACTGAGTGAGGAGTGTGTGAAACTTACCGCCTGCTGTGGCGACGTTGGTCTGTGCTGGTGGCGGGGACACTCAAGCTGCACAAGGAATGGAGTAAAAGGAGAGTGCATTAACTAGGCGCCTATTGGAAAGATCAACTTACAACCCATGTGAGCACAGAAAATCAGCACCTAACATGTTGAAACTCACCGCCGCTGTAATAAAAGTCCATTCATATGTGCGGCCGTGCAAGGACAGAAGCAGAGTTCTTTCACCGTAGGTCTTAATGCTCGAGCCATTCGCCGCTGTTGCTCCGTCACCACGGGGGCCTGCCAGCCGGTCAGCGTAGGTAGGGGTGATGAAACCCACTTGGGCGCCCATGTCCACGAGGAAGTGCCTCCCGGAGCGCGCGTCCGTCAGGTAGAGCAGCTTGTTCCGTTCGCCGAGTGTCGCTGCTGCTAGCGACTCCTGGTCCTGGCGTTTCCCGAGCTCTTGAACTGGCACGGCGGTACACACTTGCGCGCCCTCTCTGCGAAACGACGATGGTAAAAGCAGAAGCCATCTCCTCCGCTGTGTCGGGACTTCGCTGCCGCCATTGTTGGTGGGATCGCCTCCGTCGCCTCTGGCCCCCCGCTGCTCCCGGTCGCCGCGCCGAGATCTGCCGCTGCTGCGGTGGCCGAGTGCTCCTCGCTGGAGTTGAGGATCCGCTGCGCCTCCTGGGCCAGCGCGCGGAAATCCCGTTGGGTCACTAAATGAGAGCCTGCCAGGGTCCCCCTCATCTGCGATGGTAGGGTTCGCAGGAAGATCTGCGTGAAGAGGAAATCGTCGTTGTCTGAGCCTCTCAGCTGCAGCATGTCTTCCATCAGGTCGACAGGCGTGCGTCCTCCCAAGTCGTGCAGAGCTAGGAGCTTCCTAGCACTCTCCTCGGCTGAGGGCGTGAAATGCTGGATGAGGGCAGCTTTCAACCCGCTGTATTTGTCACGAGCAGGCGGGTGCTGCACCAGGCTCAGCACGTGTCGGGCTGTGCGGTTGTCGAGTTTGGCGATGACATGGTAGAATTTCGTGTCATCTGCCATTATTCCCCCGAGTTCGAACTGGGCCTCGGCCAGGAGGAACCACGAGTCTGGGTTGTCCTGCCAGAACTCTGGAAGCTTGACTGAGACCACGCTTGCTCCAGCGGTCCCTGGTGAGTCTGGCTCGGGGGAACTGTCTCTAGTCATCATACGTCTTCAGGTCACCAATGTGGAGAGCGTGAAATGAAGAGGCTGAATTTCTTTCTCAATTCAGATTTATTAGACATCTCACATCTCCAACCATCTCTCAAACAGGAAAAGAGAGCGAACTGCTCCAATTCCCCACTTTTATACCTGGGACATCAAGGTACAGCACCACATTGTCAATAAACCCCCCATCGACAATACCTCTCCCCCAGGCCCCTTCTTCTTCCACCTGACCCCAGGAGGTCAGGAAGTCCTTTCATAGTCCTTGCCAAAGGTACCTCCACCTCCTACTGTTAACCCCAGGAGGTCCAGACTTATTGTTCCTTCTAAGACGTGAGGTTACAATATACATATGCAGTCTTAAGCATCTCAGTCACTGTGCTATACATATGCAGTCAAAGCATCCCAAATATACAGTATGTCCCACAGTATGAACTTAGGGATGCAGGTATATTATAAAAACATTCAGAGCGAGAACAATTATAGTGGTGTGAAAAAGTGTTTGCCCCCTTCCAGATTTTTAATTTTTTTGTATGTTTGTCACACTTAGCTGTTTCAGATAATCAAACAAATTTAAATATTAGACAAAGATAACACAAGTAAACACAAAACACAGTTTTTAAATGAAAGTGTTTATTATTAAGGGTAAAAAAATAAAAAAAAACTACATGGCCCTGTGTGAAAAAGTGATTGCTCCCTAAACCTAATAACTGGTTGGGCCACCCTTAGCAACAACAACTGCAATCAAGCATTTGCAATAACTGGCAATGAGTCTTTTACAGTGCAGTGGAGGAATTCTGGCCCACTCATCTTTGCAGAATTGTAATTCAGCCACATTGGAGGGTTTTCGAGCATGAACTGCCTTTTTAAGGTCATGCCACAGCATGTTAATAGGATTCAGGTCAGAACTTTGACTAGGCCACTCCAAAGTCTTCACTTTGTTTTTCTTAAGCCATTCAGAGGTGGACTTGCTAGTGTGTTTTGGATCATTGTCCTACTGCAGAACCCAAGTGTGCTTCAGCTTGAGGTCACAAACAGATGTCCAGACATTCTCCTCCAGGATTTTTTGGTAGACAGCAGAATTCATGGTTCCATTTACCACAGCAAGTCTTCCAGGTCCTGAAGCAGCAAAACAGCCCCAGACCATCACACTACCACCACCATATTTTACTGTTGGTATGATGTTCCTTTTCTGAAATGCTGTGTTACTTTTACGCCAGATGTAATGGGACACACACCTTCCAAAAAGTTCAACTTTTGTCTCGTCAGTCAACAGAGTATTTTCCAAAAAGTCTTGGGAATCATCAAATGTTTTCTGCCAAAACTGAGACAAGCCTTTATGTTCTTTTTGCTCAGCAGTGGTTTTTGTCTTGGAACTCTGCCGTGCAGGCCACTTTGGCCCAGTCTCTTTCTTATGGTGGAGTCATGAACACTGACCTTAACTGAGGCAAGTGAGGCCTGCAGTTCTTTGGATGTTGTTGTGGAGTCTTTTGTGACCTCTTGGATGAGTTGTCGCTGCGCTCTTGGAGTAATTTTGGTCGCCCAGCCACACCTGGGAAGGTTCACCACTGTTCCATGTTTTTGCCATGTGTGGATAATGGCTCTCACTGTGGTTTACTGGAGTCCCAAAGCTTTAGAAATGACTATAACCTTTTCCAAACTGATAGATCTCAATTACTTTGTTTCTCATTTGTTCCTGAATTTCTTTGGATCACAGCATGATGTCTAGCTTTTGAGGATCTTTTGGTCTACTTCACTTTGTCAGGCAGGTCCTATTTAAGTGATTTATTGATTGAGAACAGGTGTGGCAGTAATCAGGCCTGGGTGTGGCTCAAGAAATTGAACTCGACTTTCCAAAAATGTGATAAACCACGGTTAATTTATGTTTCAACAAGGGGGACAATCACTTTACCACACAGGGCCATGTAGGTTTGGATCTTTTTTTACCCTTCACAATAAACACCTTCATTTAAAAACTGTACTTTGTGTTTACTTGTGTTATGCTTGTCTAATATTTAAATTTGTTTGATGATTTTAAACCTTTAAGTGTGACAAACATACAAAAAAAATGAGAAATCGGGAAGGGGCATACACTTTTTCACACCACTGTAAAAAAAAGCTATATCTTCAACCTACACCTTTTTGGTCATTTTTTTGTGTTCAATGTTATAAGTACAGTATGTCTGTACTGAGTCTTATGACCGAAATAAACTAAGAATGAATGAATGTGCTCAACCCTGTGGGCAATTGGTGCCTTCTGCTTAAATCAGATTGGATGAAAATTTTTTTTTCTGTGGTTTGAATAACAATGACCATCCCTATTTTCTGTCTTGTCTCGCAACAAACCGGTTAAAGGTCTCCAATAGCTTCTGTATTCGAGCCATTTCGAACGATTAGGTTTGCCAAGCTAAATTAGGTCTGAGGATCATCTGCCAGTGTGACCAAAGTAGCCAGAAGGTGGTTTTGCCCTCATCACTTATTAACTTGCTCTCTCCAGACGCATTTATAGATGTCATCTGTGAATTCCGTTAATGTGATCATTGGAACAAGGGGAAATTATTTTTGCAGTGCGTGGTCTTTTCTTTTTCTGAGCTGTCCATAAGATATTATGACTTAGTGAATGAGACATTTGTGTTTGCTTTGTCAACACAAAGCTGGCTTTGTATTTTTTTTTTTTCTGGAAGAGTGCGTCTGAAAATGTCTGATCCGGGTGCAAAAAAAATGAATTCCTTCAGAAGTGAATGTACAGTGGTGTGAAAAAGTGTTTGCCTCCTTCCTGATTTCTCATTTTTTTGTGTTTGTCACACTTCAGTGTTTCAGATCTTCTAACAAACTTAAATATTAGACAAAGATAACACAAGTAAACACAAAATGCAGTTTTTAAATGAAGGTGTTTATTATTTAGGGGGGAAAAATACAAACCTGCATGGCCCTGTGTGAAAAGGTGATTGCCCCCTAAACCTAATAACTGGTTGGGTCACCCTTGGCAGCAACAACTGTAATCAAACGTTTGCGATAACTGGCAATGAGTCTTTTACAGCACTGTGGAGAAATTTTGGCCCACTCATCTTTGCAGAATTGTTGTAATTCAGCTACATTGGAGGGTTTTCGAGCATAACCTGCCTTTTTAAGGTCATGCCACAGCATCTCAGTCAGATTCAGGTCAAGACTTTGACTAGGCCACTCCAAAGTTTTCATTTTGTTTTTCTTAAGCCATTCAGGGGTGTAACTCTTCCAGGTCCTGAAGCAGCAAAACAGCCCCAGACCATCACACTACCACCACCATATTTTACTGTTGGTATGATGTTCCTTTTCTGAAATGCTGTGCTTTTACAGTACACCTGATGTTATGGGACACAACACCTTCCAAAAAGTTCAACTTTTGTCTCACCAGTCCACAGAGTATTTTCCCAAAATTCTTGGGAATCATCAAGATATTCTCTGGCAAAACTGAGACCTTTATGTTCTTTTGCCTCAGCAGTGGTTTTTGTCTTGGAACTCTGCCATGCAGGCCATTTTTGCCCAGCCTCTTTTTTATGGTGGAGACATGAACACTGACCTTAACTTAGCCAAGTGAGGCCTGCAATTCTTTGGATGTTGTTGTGGGGTCTTTTGTGACCTCTTGGATGAGTCGTCGCTGTGCTCTTGGGGTAATTTTGGTTGGTCGGCCACTCCTGGGAAGGTTCACCACTGTTACATGTTTTCGCCATTTGTGGACAATAGCTCTCACTGTTACTTTGCTGGAGCCCCAAAGCTTTAGAAATGGCTTTATAACCTTTCCCAGACTGATAGATCTCAGTTACTTTGTTTCTCATTTATTCCTGAATTTCTTTGGATCGCTGCATGATGTCTAGCTTTTGAGGATCTTTTGGTCTACTTCACTTTGTCAGGCAGGTCGTATTTAAGTGATTTCTTGATTGAGAACAGGTGTGGCAGTAATCAGGCCTGGGTGTGGTTGGAGAAATTGAACTCAGCTTTCCAAAGATGTGATAAACCACAGTTAATTTATGTTTTAACAAGGGAGAATCACTTTTTCACACAGAGCCATGTAGTTTTGGGGGTTTTTTTTTACCCTTAATAATACACACCTTCATTTAAAAACTGCATTTTGTGTTTACTTGTGTTATCTTTGTCTAATGTTTAAATTTGTTTGATGATCTGAAACATTTAAGTGTGACATACTTACAAAAAATGAGAAATCAGGAAGGGGATAAACACTTTTTCACACCAGTTAGTGATTTCTTGATTGAGAACAGGTGTGGCATTAATCAGGCCTGGGTGTGGCTAGAGAAATTGAACTCAGCTTTCCAAAGATGTAATAAACTGTAGTTAATTTATATTTTAATGGGGGAGGGGGGGACAATCATTTTTTCACACGGAGCCATGTAGGTTTGGATTTTTTTTTTTTACCCTTAATAATAAACACTTTATTTTAAAAACTTCATTTTGTGTTATCTTTGTCTCATATTTAAATTAGTTCATGATCTGAAATATTTAAGTGTGACAAACATCCAAAAAAATGAGAAATCAGGAAGGGGGCAAACACTTTTTCACACCACTGTATATTTGATATACTATACCTGTAGTAGTGTAGATTTGGAAGGGGTTTGCATTAGCAATTCTGTTTATGGAATGTGCTTTCAGTAAGAACTCCATTATTACTCAAATGCTTTAAAAAAGGGCAGCGTGGTGGCGGAGTGGTTAGTACTGCGGCAGCACAGCAACTCACCCTTGGCCGGGGGATCCTGGGTTCGATCCCAGCCCCCGACCAACAGTGATCTGTGTGGAGTTTGCATGTTCTCCCCGTGTCTGCGTGGGTTTACTCCGGGATTTCTCCGGTTTCCTCCCACATGCGAAAAACATACAAGTTAGGTTAATTGGCATCAAACTGGGGATTCTAAATTGTCCTTAGGTATGACTGTGAGAGTGAATGGTTGTCTGTCTCTCTGTGTTGACCCTGCGATGGACTGGCGATCTGTCCAGGGTGTACCCTGCCTCTCTCCCAAAGATGCTGGGATGGGCTCCAGCCCCCCTGCGACCCGAAAAGGATTAAGCGGAAGAAGATGAATGAATGAATGCTTTAAAAAATCAACAACCAGCAAAGCAGAATAGTTCAAAACCCCTAAGGTCCATATCGTGCGCCGAAGTCACGGCCCCTCTACTTTTGCATAGGGATCTTAAATTGGAAAAAATCTCCATTGAAGTGAACGGCAAGAGAGAAATTATCTTTTGATCCTGATCGAATTTTGCTGCAAGTTGCACATATGATGTTTGTTAATTTAAAATATAATTTTCCATGTAAACAACGGTGTAGGTTGTCTGTTAAGATGTAAGGTTATGAAAATACGTACAGTAAATTGAAAGATTACAAACACAGACTCACATAAGTCATGTCATCATTTTTTAAAAAGAGCGCCCAGGCTGAAGTAACTAGCAGTTCCGTGGATTTGCTTTCAACTCTCAAAATACAATACAATATGTTTGTGTTGTTTTTCTCCTGTTTGGATTCTTCTTTCATAAGTCAGGAAACAGGAGGTGAGCTTTGAGAGGGGAACCGCCACAATTGTGTTTGGTAACTTCTGCTTCTGTTGTGCAAAATTGTGCTCTTGTGGTTATTAACCTTAGAAAATATGACATTTATACAGTTAAAATATTAAAAAAGCTCCTTTCACAAAGAAATACATACTGCTTTTATTTGATTAAGCTCTTAAAGATCAAATTCACTCGAAAAATGGTGCATTTGTGGGTTTTAATCTTCTAAAATGCTTTTTTTTTTTTACTGCAGTCATAAGACCTAATCTTACGACTGCAGTAAAAAATGTTTTTAACATTTTGGCATAACGGTCAGACTCCTGTTTTGCTCTTCTGGGATCTTTTTCTCTACATCGCTGACAAATACTTCGGTCTTCAGTTACAACTAGGGATGTTAATGATTAATTGACTTTCAATTAATTGTCGATAAGAATTTAGTCGACTAAATTAAATTAGTTGTCAATTAACTGACAGCTCAGCACTCCTTTTCAATGGGAGCTTATTCTATGAAATGTAGTGGCATCGCCATCCAGGCGGCGGTGCACACGGTCACCCACTGCCACATTTCAACCGACTAAAGCAGAAGAATATGCCAAGTCCCCAGAACGCATGCATGTGCTGGGCAGAGCGAAAAAACTCACACTTCCAGGTTACATCAGAGTGCCACAACAAGTTCTAATAGCACACATGCTTGAAGGTCCACCTGCTTCAAATTAACATAGCGGAGAAACAGACCGAAGCAAAGAAAAAGACAACACGAGAGCAAAGACCCATCCCCGCTGTGCTGTGCTGCAAGACAGAAAAGCAGATCAGACTCAAGTTACCACTGAGATAACAGACAACTGAGGGACCCCAGATCGTACTGGGTTTGTCTGGATTGAAGGGGTACTGGGATAATGTTTAACATGCAACAGATGAAGCAGCTCACAATTTATTTTCCTGTTAAAACAGTCTAGTAGTGCATCTCAGTAAATTAGAATGTGAAAGTTATTTTTTTTTTTGTAATATAACTAAAAAAATAAATTTATGATACTGATAATAGTTTTTAAAATAAATTAAAAATCATGACATCTGTCATTTACTGAGGTGTACCAGCACAGAATGCACACTATACCAGGGGTGTCCAATCATGTGCTGTGGAGGGCCAAGACCCTGCAGGTTTTCTCTTCTACCCGGTCTCTTCAGCAGGTGTTTTCACTTATCAGCAATCAGTGGGAAGAGATTCAGTGGAATCTGCTGTTGAAGACACTGGTTGGAGGTAAAGCCTGCAGGGTCTTGGCCCTGCATGGCACATGATTGGACACCCTGGCACTATACAGTACAAAATTTATTAAACTACAAAAAATGCTATTGTCTGTAGTAAAAAAAAAATACAAATGGTACAATAAATCATTGAGGAATATGATGTTCATGTTTTATTCATCCATCCATCCATCCATCCATCTTCTTCCGCTTAATCCTTTTCGGGTGTATGTTAAAAATAGAAAGACCGTATTGTACCAAGGGAAATTCAGATTCTCAGGAACCCAGGCAGCTTGGTGGCGCAGTGGTTAGCACTGTGGCAGCACAGTAAGAAGGTCATGGGATCAATTCCACCCCTGACCATTGGTGACCCTTCTGTGTGGAGTTTGTATGCTCTCCCCGTGTCTGCAGGGGTTTACCCTGGGAAATCCGGTTTCCTCCCACAGGCCAAAAACATGCAAGTTAGGTTAATTCAGTCCCTCCAGGATTTCGTGGGATTTTTTTTTTTTTTTTTTGCAATAAGTTGCAGGGCTTTCCTTGGGGATTGCCTCAATCGCACATTGGCCCGTGTCCAAACCGGAGATTCATCAATAAATATATAAATATATCAATAAATTTATGATATGCCAAGTGCACTTTTTTCTCTCTATAGACAACATCCCAATTCTGTAACATTAAGTCTTCTTTTAAAGCACTGATTCTATCTTCTGTTTGTATTCTTTTATACATAATCTTTTTACATGGTTTGTTATTATTCTTACTCTCATTAGCCCCATAATTAACATCTAAAGAAACAAATACAGGCAGGTGGTCACTAATCTCATTTATTAGTATACCACTCACCATATTATATTCAATAACATTGGTAAAAATGTTGTCTATCAGGGTAGCACAGTGTGTCGTTATTCTCATAGGTTTTGTAATCTTTGGAAATAAGGTTAAGCTATACATTGTATCTAAGAAATCTTAAGTTGTTTTTTGTTGTTTTGTTTTCATTGAATCTACACTACCGTTCAAAAGTTTGGGGTCACCCAGACAATTTTGTGTTTTCCATGAAAAGTCACACTTTTATTTACCACCATGAGATGTAAAATGACTAGAAAATATAGTCAAGACATTGACAAGGTTAGAAATAATGATTTGTATTTGAAATAATAATTTTTTTCCTTCAAACTTTGCTTTCGTCAAAGAATCCTCCATTTTTTAATTTTTTTTTTTTGTTACTTATTTGTACCCGTAGGTAGATTTGGTTTGCAGTCTGGTGACAAGCCACCGGCTGCCGGTCACTGCGTGCGCAAGCGCCCTAAACCTACATGTTTTTGGTATGCGGGAGGAAACCGGAGAAATCCCGGAGTAAACCCACGCAACACGGGGAGAACATGCAAACTCCACACAGCTCACTGTTGGTCGGGGGCTGGGATCGAACCCACGATCTCATGATCCCCACGATCCCCCGGCTGAGGGTAAACTGTGCTGCCGCAGTGCTAAACCACTGCGCCACCGTGCAGCCCATTTGCAGCAATTACAGCATTGCAGACTTAACATGATTGCACAAGGGTTTTTCAATCATCCATTAGCCTTCTGACGCTGTTACATGTGGTCCTAGCGAGCCACACAGAGCGAGCCAAGGGCGAGCCAGTGAGTTGTGATGTTTTATTATAAAAAGGGACAGGGGATAAGGAACACGGCCTCGTAGGCCAAGAGGCACAAATACTCATACAGGGTAACACAAGTTATGCAGCAAGATGAGTAGAGAGCTGGCACTGGGCATAGGGGTTCCAAGACACAAATACTCATACAGGGTAACACTCACGAGTAATGCAGCAAGATGAGTAGAGAGCTGCCACCGGGCTTAGGGGTTCCAAGACACAAATACTCATACAGGGTAACACTCACAAGTTATGCAGCAAGATGAGTAGAGAGCTGGCACCGGGCATAGGGATTCCAAGACACAAATACTTATACAGGGTAACACTCACGAGTAATGCAGCAAGATGAGTAGAGAGCTGGCACCAGGCATAGGGGTTCCAGCCTTCACAGTGCTTAAGTCGCAGCCCCGAATGATCAGAGCTGCTCCTTTTTATCCTCATTAGCAGCGCCTCAGCTGATGAGGATTAATTGGGCCCCAGCCGTCCCGTAACACTGACAGCTGGGAGCCCGCTGAGACGCTGTCAAATGAGAGAACAGAGATGAGGAGGGATGTGGTCTGAGCGCCGGACGACACGGCGTCTCATCCCATGGTGACAGAGCGTCCCCCTCACGGTCGGGCTCCGAACGACCCGAAACATCCGAGCCCCCCCCCCCCCCCCACCTAGGGTGGGTGGAAGGGAGGCAGGACCAGAGGGAGAGAAGCAGAGAGAAAAAAAATAAGACAAATCGACCATGAACAAATACAGAGTACCAGGGCAAAAATGAGGAAAATACTGAGCATGGGTACAGGTAAAACACACTACTCAATAGCACACAAATGATGTTTAGATTGGGGCAGGGAAAGAAAAAAAAAACCACCATGAAGGTGACAGGAACAAATGAGGCAATTACAGAGTACGGTTGAAAGGGAAACAAAACACATTACTCCATAATGCACAAACGAGGCTAGGAACAGGACAAGAATGAAGAAAATGCTGAGTACAGTTAATAGAAAACACAATACACAGCGCTACATACATAGATCCACCTAGAGGACAAAAAACTGCACCCAAGTGACCTTAATATTAACTGAACATAAGCGACACCCGAGGAAGACGGCAGGCAGAGTCCAATAAAGCCGGGACTGTTCTGGTGGTCTCCCTGCCCATTGTCCAGCTGGTAAACAGGGGAAAAGGGAATGTTCGGGCGGCCTACACCAGACCCAGGCCCCAAAGAAACAAGTCCTCCGGTGGCTATACCAGGCCACCCAGAAGCAAACACAGTTCATCGGGGGGTCAGACCATATCGCCGAACCGAAAGTCTCGCGGGTTGGGCGGCCGCACAAGCGAGCCGAACGGGCATGGTAGGCCCTCCGGCGGCCGACCCGCATCGCTCAACCACCAGGACCGTTGGGACGGGCAAGAGGTCAAAACGGACCCTGGTGGAAGAGGCTCGGGGGAGAGCCGATGACGAGGTGGACAAACGTCAGACCGCAGGGAAACAGCCACCCACTCACTGGACCTGGACAACACTGGTGCAGAACCCACGTCGGACCCCGATTGGTCCTCGGGCGAATCCACGTTGGACCCCGATTGGGCCTCGGGCGAACCCACGTCGGACCCCGATTGGGCCTTGGGCGAACCCACGTCAGACGTCGCTGGAGCAGAACCCACGTTGGACCCCGACTGGGTCGGCACCGCACCAGAACCGACCTCCGACGTCGAACCTGGACCTTCCAGCACCACGAGAGATGGCAACTCCACGCCGGCGACCCTGGAAGAAGGCTCAGGAGAGAAAACAGAACCGGGATCAGGATCACCGGCAGTGCCAGAACCCGGCGAGATGAGCTTGGACGCAGCGGACGGCTGCACCCGGCTCATTTCCCCTAGAGACAGGCTAAAGTGCTCAAAGATATGGAGGAGAAAGAAAAGTAGAGCACTCACCTGATCTCGGGTTCTGACGCCGTCCAGGACTGCGAAGATCCGGGATCCGGCATCAGGAGGTCGTCGTCAGGCTCCCACTCAGCTGCGTCGGGCCCCGCAGCCGGCATGATGGACAACGCAGCTTGAGATTCCTCCTGCACCGGTAACCACGCCGACGGTCCACACGACGTGATGGCAGGAGAACCTCGTCCCGCTGGACCGAACCGCTCCTCCGTGGAGACCCGGGGACGCTTGGTCGTCGGCGCGGACTCCACGTAGCAGTCAGTCTTCCTCCTCCGTCCACAATGTAGCTGCGGGACTGGAACCGCAGGCCCCCTCCTCATCCCACGACATTGACCCGGCGCCGGGGACCACTCAGCGGAGGGAGACACAGAGGGTGCAGGATTAATGACACAGGTTACAGCAGGTGGTGGGAGTTCGGGGAGCTGCGAACCCCGAACTCCACCTCCAGGAGTTTGGCAGAGTAAATCACTAAGTTGATGTGAACAAACTGGGACTTGCCTGTCTCCTAGAGGCTGGATGGTGCCTGCTGCAGTGGACGTTGCTTCTTCCTCTCCCCGCCGGGCGGTAACGGAGGACCCCCTGAGAAGACGTCGGGGAGCCGCTCGTGTTGTCTCCAGGAGAGGGCTCGCCAGGCCGGGATTCCAGGTGCACACAGCAGTTGGGGAGCATGTCGAGGAGGAGGGGGTGACAGCCGAAATGAGCCGGCCCGGAAGTGCTGCCATGACAGCGGGGGGAAGTGGCTCAGGAGACGAGGCTGTGAAATCTCCTCTCTGACAAGGCGTAGAGGTGACAGCTGCGTGGGAGGAAGAGACCTTGCGACAGCCCGGAACTGGATCCGGATGGGGTTCGTGCTGAGACGATTTGGCGATGTGATGATGGCTATTCCCAGGGGGCGAAGCGAAGGAGAGACCCGGGAATCGCCGCTCCTGAGCAGAGACCGAGGAGAGGAGGGCGTTGAACTCAGGGTAGTCTCGTAGCCCTGGACTCCTCTCCACCAATCTCACCACCGCCGCCACATGCCTTATGATGGTAGACGGGTGCACAGCGGAGCTCGCAGCAGCCACTCGGTCCCGGACCTTAACAGCTGTCAGCTGCAGATCCTCCGGGGGAATCCCGAGTGACATCATGCAGAACGGGGAAAGCCCTCTGGGTGGTGCGAACTCCCGGGCTGGAGTAGAGACAGGAACGGGATCCCGAAGCGAGGGGCGACATCTCCTCCTCTTCGGCCTCCTGCCGGGATTTCCTTCCAACCCGCGGAGCTCCTCTCGCTGTGCAGCGATGGCGTCCCTCCTGGCACAGACCTCAGGATGGTAGGAATAGCGAGGGTGACTGTCCAGGAGATTCTCAGCATAGTCCAGATGCCAGCGTCTCGCGTTGGAGGCGTCATACTGGTTGGCGGTGAAGAGCGTCCCATCGACATCCTCCAAGATGGACGTCCGGTCGTCGCCCTGGCGTCGAACGTGACTCCTGGGAGACGGCATGCTAAAAGCGCTGACACCCGGACTGGAAGGTACAAGTCCACTAACAACTCACGGCCGCCGGCCACTCGTCTGGCTGCGACTTACTGTTACGTGTGGCCCTCGCGAGCCACACAGAGAGAGCCAAGGGCGAGCCAGGGAGTTGTGATGTCTTATTATAAAAAGGGACAGGGGATAAGGAACACGGCCTTGTAGGCCAAGAGGCACAAATACTCATACAGGGTAACACAAGTTATGCAGCAAGGTGAGTAGAGAGCTGCCACCGGGCATAGGGGTTCCAAGACACAAATACTCATACAGGGTAACACTCACAAGTTATGCAGCAAGATGAGTAGAGAGCTGGCACCGGGCATAGGGGTTCCAAGACACAAATACTTATACAGGGTAACACTCACGAGTAATGCAGCAAGATGAGTAGAGAGCTGGCACCAGGCATAGGGGTTCCAGCCTTCACAGTGCTTAAGTCTCTGCCCCGAATGATCAGAGCTGCTCCTTTTTATCCTCATTAGCAGCGCCTCAGCTGATGAGGATTAATTGGGCCCCAGCCGTCCCGTAACACGTAACCGTCCCGTAACACTGACAGCTGGGAGCCCGCTGAGACGCTGTCAAATAAGAGAACAGAGATGAGGAGGGATATGGTCTGAGCGCCGGACAACACGGCGTCTCATCCCATGGTGACAGACGCAATGAGCAAACACATTGTACCATTAGAACACTGGAGTGATAGTTGCTGGAAATGGGCCTCTATACACCTATGTAGATATTGCACCAAAAACCAGACATTTGCAGCTAGAATAGTCATTTACCACATTAGCAATATATAGAGTGTATTTCTGATTAGTTTAAAGTTATCTTCATTGAAAAAAACAGTGCTTTTCTTTCAAAAATAAGGAAATTTCTAAGTGACCCCAAACTTTTGAACGGTAGTGTATATTAAAGTCACCACAAATAAAGATATCTTTTTGTCTTATTTTTGTATACATCTTTTCCATCCCATTTCTAAATTTTTCCATATCAGATCCCGGTGCTCTATATATACAACTTACTATTATGTTTTTTCTATTTTCATCGTAATCTCAGTTGTTAAACATTCCATACTTTCATTCACTGTTGATGTCATGCTGTCCACTTTTTTACTTTTTAATTTTCTATCAACATACAGTGCTACCCCGCCACCACTTTTACATTTCCTATTTTGTGTGTGCTTCTCATATCCATATAGTTCAAAATTTACATCTTTTTCTTCATTAATCCATGTTTCACTTATTGCAATAATCCTAAATGGTGTGTTAAATTGATTTAAAAACTCCTTAATACTATCAAAGTTTGCATAGAGGCTCCTACTATTAATATGTATTATTGTCAATGTCTGATCCGAATTCATAATTCCATTTAATTGTTGTTCATCATAATAAACACACTTATTATTAATATGATTAAAATAATCATTGTCTGGGTCAATATCTCCTAAAATGTCTTGTGGTTGCTGTTAAGTATTGACAAAGATTCCAGCTTCAATTTGCCCTAATACACTTTCATTATTAAATGAGGAAGGATGATTGGTTAAAGTACTAATCATAAGTTATGTCAACAATGTACACAAAAAAGGAAAAAGAACACAAAAATCTCCACTCATAATCTTACTGCACTGTTATTCTTGCATCACGGCTAAGGTTTAAATTTGTCTAATTCCTCCATTTTTCTAATCATGATGATGAATAGATGCATCCAGTGATGTTTCCTGACGCCATCGGGTGTTTCAGGTCTCACAACATCAGACACCCTCAATCAGGCGACCCAGCCAGGGTTGATCAGACCCTGACTTGTGTCCCAGCAGCATTGGCCCACGATTCAGACCTCTTGATCCATAGCCACCGAGAAGCTCTTTCTGCAACCTCAGTGGCAGATTTGATGGCCTTCCTTTTAGCAACTCCTTTAATACCAAGGAGAGTGTAAATTTTGCACAGGGAGCGGGCAGCAAAGCCTCGACATCCCACCTCTATGGGCTCACAGTGTGCTCTCCAACCATTCCGGGCTGCACGGTGGCGCAGTGGTTTAGCACTGTGGCAGCACAGTTTTACCCTCGGCCGGGGGATCGCGGGGATCATGAGATCGTGGGTTCGATCCCAGCCCCCGACCAACAGTGAACTGTGTGGAGTTTGCATGTTCTCCCCGTGTTGCGCGGGTTTACTCCGGGATTTCTCCGGTTTCCTCCCGCACACCAAAAACATGTAGGTTTAGGGCGCTCGCGCACGCAGCGACCAGCAGCCGGTGGCTTGTCACCAGACTGCAAACCAAGTCTACCTACGGGTACAAATAAGTAACAAAAAAAAAAAAAAAAAAAAAAAAAAAAAAATTCCTCTGGCACTGTTCTACCAGTTCTTGGTATTTGAGCCGTTTGCGTTCATTGGCCTCTTCTATGCGCTCCTCCCAGGGAACTGTGAGCTCCACTAACAGAACCTGCCTGGAAGAGGAAGATGTAAGTACCACATCTGGCCTAAGAGATGTTGATGTTACATAATCGGGGAACTTAAGCTGCTTTCCCAAGTCAATTCGCAGGTCCCAGTCTGATGCTGAAGAGAGCAGACTGGCTGATGGTCTAAGCTGTGGTCGGGGCCTCAGCTTTAACGAATGTAATTTTCCTTTGACTACCGACCTGCTTACTGTTTGCCATGGCGCTGGAGATGGTCTCCGCTACACACTTTAGCACTTGGTCATGGCGCCAGCGATATTGGCCCTCTCCAAGAGCTGTTGGGCAACTGCTAAGGATGTGTTCAAGCGTGCCCTTTCCTGAGCAGAGAGGACATGTTGGCAGCTCGTTCTTACCCCAGGTATGCAGATTTGCCGGACTGGGTAGCACATCATATACTGCTCGGAGCATAAATTGGATGCGCTGAGGCTCTGCATGCCAGATGTCAATCCATGTCAGCTTCTTGTCCACTACTCCCTCCCATTTTGTCCATGCCCCCTGCTGCCGCATGCCTACCATCCTACCAGTCCTCACTTCTTCAACACCTGCTCTCATCTCCTGCAGGATTAACTTGCGTTTGTCCTTTCCCTGGACTTTATCATAGCGTGGCTGTGGGATGGAGCCCAGCCCTGCATGTCCTATTGCCACCGTGCCCACCAGAGCTTTGTGTCTCAACCGAGATTCTGCAAGCTCCAACCCCACTTGAGCTCTCCACTTCCGACCTGTCCTCACCACAATGCCTGCTGCTGCCACTCTCGAGTCTCTAGAGTCACGATAGGCTAGTGCCTCTCTTGTGCGGAAAACCTTGAACTCCTCTTCCAAACTACTAATAGGAAGCTGGAGTTTGTTGCTCCTGCCATAAAGCGCCATACTACTGAAGCTATGTGGTAAACCCAACCATCTTCGAAGGTAGGAGCTGATCTTCCTTTCCAGGGTCTCCACTGTAGACAGAGGCACCTCGTACACCAGCAGAGGCCAGAGGATATGGGGCAAAATGCCATGTTGGTACACCCAAGTCTTGAACCTGCCAGGAAGGCCAGACTTATCCACAGTCAACAGCCATGTTTCCAGTTTCCTGATGGTAGTTCGAATGGATGCTGTGTCCCTGAGACTACAGTCAAAGACCTTCCCTAGGCTTGTGACTGGTTTCTCTGTGATAGATGGTATCACAATGCCATCCAGATGGAAATGGAACTTATCCACCACTTTCCCTCTTTTCAGGACCATAGATCTAGACTTTGATGTCTTAAAGTTCATTCTTGCCCCAGGAAATAGGTTTTTCCAGGCCTTGAAGAATCCACCTACTGCCAGGCACTGATGTAGTAGTAACTGTCAGATCATCCATGAAAGCTCTAATGGGGGGCTGCCAGATTCCTGACCTTGAAAGGGTTCCTCTACATTCGACCTCTGCTGCTTTAACCAGCATGTTCATGGACAGGGTAAAAAGGATAACAGAAATGGTACAACCTGTTATAATCCCTTTCTCCAACTGGTGCCAATCTGAGGTCAAGCTGCCAGAGGTGACTCTGAGTCTAAATTGACCATAATAGTTCAGAATGAGAGCCTTGATTTTACTGGGTATGTGGTGTTGGTCCAGCGTGATATCGACCAGCTTATTGGGGGATTGACCCATAAGCATTGGCAAGGTCCAGCCAAAGCACCACTAGATCTCCATTTCCCTCCCGTGCCTCTCTGATCAGCTGAGTGACCACCCCAGTGTGTTCCAAACACCCTGGTACACCTGGGATTCCACCCTTCTATACTGATGTGTCGATATAATTGTTCTTCAGAAGGAAGTGGGTCATTCTCCTAGACAGGACACTAAAGAAGATCTTGCCTTCCATGCTGAGGAGTGAGATAGACCTGAACTGCTCCAGTTTAGATGACCTCTCTTCCTTGGGAATCCACACTCCCTCTGCCCATTTCCACTGCTCTGCTACAGTTCCTCTTCGCCAGATCACTCTCAGTATCTTCCATAGGATTCTCAGGAGCTCTGGGCAACGCTTGTATACTTTATAAGGTACTCCACTGGGGCCTGGAGCAGAGCTGGCTCTCGCCGCTGCCACCACTTCCTGACATTCCTTCCTGGTGGGTTCTGAGGTGTTGAACTCCACCAAAGGGGCTGGAATGTCAAAAAGAGCTCTCTGAGGTCCCAGATCCTACTCTCTAAAGGGGTCACTTAGGGTGTTATGCAAGAAATGGTCAACTTCCTCCTTAGAACACTCCAGTCTCCCACTGCGCTTCTGCCCTAGCATCTTCCTCATAAAGCCAAATGGATCTGCCAAGAATGCAGTTCGTCTCCTGGCCTCTCTCAATCCTCCTCCTCCGATGCCATTCAACTCTACGCAGGGTCATAAGCTTCTTCCTGATGGCATGTTGAAGCTCAGCAAGTGGTGGCTTCTCCTCTTCTGCTGCTGCTTGAAACTGTCTTGTCAGCATCCTCAGCTCTTTCCGCAGCTGATGAATCCTGCCAGCCCTACGGTTCTTAGTGTAGACAGACCTGCCAGCTTTGCGCACCATAATGCCAAACCTCTCTACCCCAAAACTCGTAATGATGGTTGTCATGCTTCGAAGTTGACTATCCACATCTCCCTTTGCTATTGTTCTGATGATCTCTGCTGTATCTTCATCAAACTGTTGCCACAATTGATGCTGCTTTGCTGCAGGCCACTTAATCCGATGTTGCTTGACTACTGTGCTTGGAACTGGGGCACTGGACACTTGGAGGTTCTGGGCACTGTGGGGTGACTCTGGGCCGGGCTCCTCCTGTGTCTCACCAGGTGTAATTCCTGTGCGTTGTGCCACAGCCCCCTGAACCAAGCATTTCATCCGGGCCTGATGGATTTTAAGGCCTCATTCGTTTTTACAGACTTTGCCGCAGATGCATCTACTTGCCGTTATTGATAGTCTCTTCTCCAAGATCGTCATCCTAAGGTCTGTCCTAGTGGGGTGCTCATCCTCCCCCCCTCTCGGGCACCCCTGGGGGTATGTCTCTGTGGGTTGATCTGTAGCTTAGATGGGTTCTTCTTCACAGAAGATGCAAGTTGGGCTGCTAACCCTCCCTGCCCCGGTTGCTGTCTCTCCGTGCTGTCCACTGTCTCTCCAGTTGTCACCAATCTATACTTGGTTGTCACCCAACCTATTCTTGGGAGTCACTGACTAAGCCAGATGCAAAGATGAATAGATACATCCATGGATGCGCCGGGACACATCATCAGTGATGTTTCCTGACGTCATCGGGTGTTTCGGGTCTCACAACATCAGACACCCTCAATCAGGCGACCCAGCCAGGGTTGATCAGACCCTGACTTGTGTCCCAGCAGCATTGGCCCACGATTCAGACCTCTTGATCCATAGCCACCGAGAAGCTCTTTGATGGCCTTCCTTTTAGCAACTCCTTTAATACCAAGGAGAGTGTAAATTTTGCACAGGGAGCGGGCAGCAAAGCCTCGACATCCCACCTCTATGGGCTCACAGTGTGCTCTCCAACCATTCCTCTGGCACTGTTCTACCAGTTCTTGGTATTTGAGCCGTTTGCGTTCATTGGCCTCTTCTATGCACTCCTCCCAGGGAACTGTGAGCTCCACTAACAGAACCTGCCTGGAAGAGGAAGATGTAAGTACCACATCTGGCCTAAGAGATGTTGATGTTACATAATCAGGGAACTTAAGCTGCTTTCCCAAGTCAATTCGCAGGTCCCAGTCTGATGCTGAAGAGAGCAGACTGGCTGATGGTCTAAGCTGTGGTCGGGGCTTCTCTCCAGCTTTAATGAATGTAATTTCATTATTACTTTAATTTAATTCATTATTACATTAGCTTCTTCTGGAGTGCCAAGCAGTTTAATCCACACCTTACAGTTCTTTGTCCATGTCGATTGTATTTTTCCTTGTTTTCTGAGAGCCCTGGCTTGTCTATCTATTTCAGAGTTCTTTTTTGTTAAATGTTCGTTTACATAGACAGCCGTTTCTCTCAGTTTTCTTGCTTGGCGCAGAAGATCAGTTTTTGCTTTCCTGTTGACAAATCGGATGATGATCGCTGGTTTTCCTTTACTGTCTTTTTTAGGTAATGTGTGGCAAGCCGAGATAGTCTGATTGTCCACAACAGTGTTTTTAGAGTTGAAAAAATGTAATACCTGCTGCTCAAGAGTGTGTGATTCTGCCAATGTGTCATCCTCCCCATCCTGGTTACCAACTCCAGCTGTCACACGTGCATGGGAGCGGTGTCTGGTGTTAAGACCGCTCACAATGACATCATCCGTTCTCGTATACTGTTCTAATTCATCCACACATCTTTCTAAGAAATTAATTTTCTTGTCTTTTTCCATGACTTAAGCCTTTAATTCACGCACTTGGTCCATAAGGCCAATAAGCAAAGTTTGTTGTTTTGCTATCTTGGATATTTCTTCAGTCATAAAATTTAGTGAGAGTTTGATCTCCTCCAACTCCTCTCCATTTATCTGATTCCTTTTCGGAGGCATACTAACTAGACTGACTGGGATCAAAGGCGGCTCACCTGTTGTCTAATACGGGAGGCGAAGCACGTCCAATGGCTAGTGGAGGCCGCCAGCTGGCCCGCCGTCTCAATTATAGCTGTCACCCGACTGCGAGGTCGAAGCGCTCCCGATGGCCAGTGATGGCTAGTGAAGGTCACCACCGGCGTCACCACCTGACAGCTGAAATCCGCTGGTGAAACCAAGGCTCCCTCGGCAGCTAGCGTCGTTGATAATAGTAATGTACTATGCATACTTAAATTATATGATCAGGTGGTTATAGTAACTAGAAATTCTACTCATGTAAAAGCAGTGCTTTGAAATTGAATCGGTGAATTCAAAAAGGGCCCAAGTCCACACTTTTTCAATGGGGACTTGGGCCCTTTTTGAATTCACCGATTCAATTAATAATTAAAAGTAGACAACCAAAAATTTCTAATTGAGTTAAGGATACAAAGAGCACCCACTTAAAAACCTGAGTAACAATTTTCTTATAGTTTTCTACTTTTCTCTGTAAATCTATCTAAAGTTGAAATCGTGTTCCTCAAATTTGTAATTTCCTCTTGTAAAATTGACTTTTCTTGTACATTTTACACTTTATTGTAAATTTGTGGATTATTTTATGACTAATTTTTGTCTGTTTTTTAAAATAAAATTAGGTTTTTTTTTACATAAATTTGAAACAGACTGTGGTAATTTTTTTTTAACTTTTTCCTTATAACAATTTACACTTTTGACCATAACTTTGCAGTAAGAACAGAACAATAATTTAACTCTGATTACAAAGAAAAAATATTAATAAAATTGTATTTAATGAAATAAATTAACTTAAATGACCTAGGATGCTGTTATTTCTGTTATAATATTTCTTTATATTTATAGGTTTTTTTTTAGAAATTTCCTCACCACCCAGACAGCAGGAAAAACTTCCCTTATTTTGGAATCAAATGTTGACACGTTTAGTTTGTCTGAAGGCTGCTGACGGATTAAAGTCACTGACTTCGTGAATTTCGGTCATCTAAACCTGCCAGGTACATAATAGGGAACTATAGCGGACTCTAAAGACATAATTCACCACAATATGTATTCATGTACAGAATGATCTGTTTAGACAGTTATAGTAGTGCCCTCAGGCGTTCTCATCAGGCACCTCTCTAGGCAGCCGCTGAAGGACCTCAGTTTAGAGCTAGCGTTTTCAGCTGTTGCTTTTTGTCACTGCCGCTGGAGAATATAAACGGCACGCCTGCTCGTGCAAGAAAAGAGAGAAATTGCCAGTCTCTTCATTCCTGCAATTCCTACAGAACATAACTTATTATTGTAGTGGCTGGTGAGATATATCCTCAGCAATTCATCAGTCCCCCTTGCCTTTCCCTTCATATGAAGCCGGCTGCATATGAATTCTAACCACATCTCTTAGCTAAGCGACTCTTCCATTATTGCCCCCATTTCCAGCGGGTTAAAACCATGATAAACACCAGTGCTTACATACTTCTTATGATTTTTGTCCGCATTTAAAGTACTTTAATAAACTCATGTTTCTGTCAGACGGTCATGCTTAGCGAGACACTGTTTACGGACTGACTGGAAAACTCGTGTGAGCGGGGCACTTCTAAACTTCGTGCGGATGATGGCCACGCGCGTTGTTCATGTGCGCGCTTGTGGAAAGTCATTGCTTTATATATTTTTCTTAATAAATTCATATCACCTTGGGGTGGCGGTAAAATTTCTGGCGTGGTGGGCCGCCACCGAGAAATGATACCAGAGGAAACCCTGAGCACCTTAACCACTTGCACTCCGGGCAATTTTCCTAAAAATGCCAAAAAATAACGTGCCCAAAGTAAATCGAAAGCTGTTATTCAACCCTTTGCAGCATCTTCATGGGGTTGGTCTCATTTAAAAGAAAACACTTTGAATTTTTTGGCAAAAAAAACATAATCTCTCTACGTGCTCCGGCCACTGAGTTACAGTCATCTAAACATACTGAACTTGAAGAAAAAAAAATTGGACACAGTGTTTTTTTTGGATACAAATGCTTGTAAATAACACACAGCTGTCCGATCCGGCTGGAAAATGCAACAGAAATGTAGAACCAAGTGTTATCCAGCTGAGATCCAAATTTGGTAACAATACCACAAAAAATGAATATTTTACACAGCTTTGTTCTCAGGCTGTTCCCAGGCGTTTTGGAACTGTGCCAAATTGTGCCAAATGGCACAGTTTGGAAAAACATCTGTAACTTTTGAATAATTCAATGTAGAATCTTCATTTTAGGCTCTAATGAAAGGTCCCACTCAGGGCTGTGTCTGTGTGTGTGTGTGTGTGGGCGGGGGGTCGTCCCCCCCCCCCTGCTACCAAGGACCAAATTCGGCCCTCGCTACATGACGGATTACACTCCTTGCATGTTTTCACAGCGGCTCCCCGCCCCCTCGCTACTGTGTGTGTGTGTGTGGGGGGGAACCGTGAACGGACCGTGAACGCCCCCCCCCTCGCTACAGAAGAGGGCCATCGCTACATGATGGAATAGACTGATATGCTTCCCCCCACGGACCGGGGGGCGTTCGGACCGTGAACGCCCCCCCCGCTCCTCTTCTGCAGCGGGGGGGGGGGGCGTTCACGGTCCGAACACGGCAAATGAACCGTTTATCGCGGCGCACGCACTTCGTACTTTGTGCGCAGTACAGTTGTAATTTACCGATCGGTCAAAAGTCATTTTTGGATTACAGTTTTCAGGGATAAATAATAATTTAGCTTATAACACCTTACCTCTTCAAAGCAGCAGAGTCGTGGCGAACTTCTCTTCCCCATTGTAAGACGAACGCGACGCTGCTCCACTCGTGGATCCCGATCAAAACATAATTCCATTATTGCCGTTTTGGCGAATGATTTACGACTTTTGTCGTTGGCCTCCGTCTATTCTGCTGGAATGAGTGCAGGTCCCACTTGTGGGTGTTCTCCATGCTGCTGGGTGAGCCTGGGTCTGTAGTAGATTCGTCCAGCGTCCTTTGTTTTCATCTGTTGCAACAGTAAATCTCTCTTCACCCAGCCTGAATTTCTGTGCTTCAATTGGCTCCTGCGTTCACAGTAGGCGGGTCCTCCTTCCTAGATTTTCATTCATTGGCTCTTCAAGGTTTCAGAAACCCAATTCAAGGCTCTTATTAGTCGAATGAGAGGTCAATCAGATGAACTAATCTGTTCGCGGCTGTCTCTGCAGTTTTTTTTTGAGTGGCGCTTGGACGCCACTACATCACCATCACCACCATCATGCGTCATGCGTCCAAGCGCGCACGAGGGCGCTCTCGTGCGCCCTCGTGCGCCCTAGGACGCAGAGACTTGCCCGCCCGCGGAACAACGGAGTGCAAGTGGTTAACTCATGCACTTTAGCATATCCACTTTGTACAGTTTGATTGCAGATGTTCTTCTCGTATATGTTTGTGTGTTTTTGTGACCCACCGGGGAACTACAGATGCAAGTTAGCAGTATTGCTAAATCTGGCATACTTACATTTATATTAATGTTCATTAGTATGTAATGTCCCTTTCAAATAAACATTAAACTAAACTAAACACCCTGACTTCCCCTTTACTTGTGATTGGCACATTCAGAAGCTCTTTACCCAGTCAGATAAGAGGCTCATTAATGTTAATGAGCAGGATAAAAATTAACAGACCTTTACAGAGAGATTTTTGATGAGCTTGAAGATGTCAAAACCAAAAATGAGTCCCTGGAAAATGTACAATATTGGGACCTTTAAAATAAACACACATCTTCATACACACTTGAAGTTATGTTTATTCAGAGTTGGGCTTAAGTCCTGGCATTTTCTGATATCTGCAAACAGTATAGAAACTCTCTCAGAGGGCGAAAACAGGACAGCCATTAAAAAAATAAGCCTTGCAAAAATGTACAGTGTCATCTATTGTAAGGCAAACAGGTTTAAAACAACAGTGACACCACAGTTTAGAATAAAAGATTATCTGAATAAAAGTTGTGATTTCCTCATTTTTAAACTTACCAAGTCAAAAAAGACATCTGTAAAGTAATGATTGCATCCTGTCAGATAAGTGGGGAAAAAAAGCACTTTGACTTAACAATGCAAATAAATGTTTGATAAATAAAATCAATGTGTTGATGACTCAATTTCCTCTCTATATATATTGTCCATCAACACCCACACAAAAGCTGGCTGCAGAGCACATTTTCTCCAGGTCCTAAAAGAGCAGAGCCAACAACAAACGCTGCCGGCTGACTCACCATTAATGTTGATGAATGCTGGTTAACAAAGTAATGACATTTCTCCAGTAGAGCAATGTCTCTGAGCAACAATAGTAGATATTTTTAATTCACTGTGCAAAGCGTAGAATAACTATCTAGAAATGTATATATTCAGATACTTTTTACTGATTTGTTGGCTTATAACACAGTACACACTGTAACACAAAGTAACATCTTTTTTGACCATATAAGGAAACATTTTAACCCAGCCACAGGGGGTGCACAAGCCAGTGTACTCATAATGCCGGTCCCAAGCCTGGGTAGATGGGGAGGGTTGTGTCAGGAAGGTCATCCAACGTAAACCCTTTGCCAAATCAAACATGCAGATCATGACGAATGCGACTTTCATACTGGATCGGTCGAAGCCCAGGTTAGCAACGACTGCCACCGGTGCTGTTAACCGACAGGGTGCCGGTGGAAATTGGTCAACTGTTGGTCAAAGATCGAGGAGGAGGAGAGGGGGAGGGTGTGTTAGGAGGGAGAGAGAGAAAAGGAAAGGTAGAAGTGTAGAGGTGAGAGTAGGGGCGTTAAGAGGCGCACCTCCTCTGACCTCCCACCAGCACTAACGATCTGTGAAGAGGAGGTGCGCCGGGTCTTTCAGAGACAAAAGATCAAGAAGGCTGCAGGACCTGATGGTGTGTCTCCGTCCTGCCTGAGAGTCTGCTCCAACGAGTTGGCCCCCATCTTCACCCGGATCTTTAACAGATCACTGGAGCTGCGTGAAGTGCCTTCCTGCTTCAAACGCTCCATCATCATTCCAGTTCCCAAGAAACCCTCTGTTACAGGATTAAACGACTACAGACCTGTTGCCCTGACCTCTGTGGTCATGAAATCCTTGGAGAGATTGGTGCTGAACCACCTGAAGGTCATCACAGGCCCCCTGATGGACCCACTGCAGTTTACCTACCGGTCAAACAAGTCAGTGGATGATGCAGTGAATATGGGACTACATTACATCCTGCAACACCTCGACTCCCCAGGGACGTACGCCAGGATCCTGTTTGTCGACTTCAGCTCAGCGTTCAACACCATCATCCCAGGCATTCTTCATCAGAAACTCCTCCAGCTCAAGGTGCCCCCCTCCACCTGCCAGTGGATCTCCAGCTTTCTGACTGACAGGTGGCAACAGGTGAAGCTAGGGAGATCTACATCCAGCTCCCGAAAAATTAGTACTGGCGCCCCCCAAGGATGTGTCCTTTTCCCACTGCTCTTCTCCCTCTACTCCAATGACTGCACCTCAGAGGACCCTTCGGTGAAGCTCCTGAAGTTTGCGGACGACACCACAGTCATCGGTTTGATCCGGGATGATGATGAGTCTGCATACAAGCGGGAGGTGGAGCAGCTGATCCTCTGGTGCAGCCAGAACCATCTTGAACTTAACCCAGCCAAAACGGCGGAGATGACTGTGGATTTCAGGCGACACCCCCCTTCATTCCCCCCACTCACCATCCTCAACAGCACAGTGTCCACTGTGGACTCCTTCAAGTTTCTGGGAACCACAATCTCCCGGAACCTGAAGTGGTCCTCCCATATAGACACTGTCCGGAAAAAGGCCCAGCAGAGGTTGTTTTTTCTGCGTCAGCTCAAGAAGTTTGATTTGCCTCAGGAGCTGCTGGTTGTCTTCTACACCGCCATCATCCAATCTGTCCTCTGCTTTTCCATCACTGTCTGGTTTGGATCTGCCACTAAACAGGACAAGACCAGACTGCAGCGGATCATTAAGTCTGCGGAGAGGATCATTGGTACTGACCTACCCTCCATTGAGAACTTATATCGGTCCATAACCAGGAAACGGGCGGGAAACATCTGTGCTGACCCATCACACCCCGGCCACAAACTGTTTGAACTTCTATCTTCTGGTCGTTGTTACAGATCACTGAAGGTCAAAACCACCCATCACAGGAACAGTTTCTTTCCTCAAGCCATCACTCTGATGAACTCCTAACATTCACCTAGTCCTACCTGTTGCTGTACTCATGACTTTTCATCCATTATTACATTGCACATAACTCTCACACTGCTTTTTACTTCATTCACATTATATCACTGAATCTGAGTTCACATTGAAATACTGTGTGACTGTATATTTTTTCATATATTTCTGCAAAGTGTGGTTAGTCTGAGTAAATAACTGCATCTATTCCTGTATATATTTGCATCCTTTTATAGAAACGGGGACAGACTGTAATTTACTGTACATACTCTGTTGTCATTGAATCCTTATTTAAATCCTCCACCTGAACAATGAGAGCAAGTTTTTAGCCAAAGTCAAATTCCTTGTATGTGTTGTGCATACCAAAGCCAGTTTAGTTTAGAAAGCTTGGGATCAGTCCGCCAAGGTCTCCGCCTTTGACTGCCACCTAATCCACATAGCACCGGACTTCCATGATCCCTCCTGCAGGTGGTGAACCTACTGGAGGGCGGACCCATGTAACTCCTTCGGGCTGAGCCCGGCCGGGTCCCATGGGTGGAAACCTGGCCACCAGACGCTAGCCTTCGAGCCCCTCCCCCAGGCCTGGCTCCAGGGTGGGGCCCCGGTAACCCCATACCGGGCGGGGTACACTGAATCCTTGATATACAATTTATCATGAGAGTCTGTTGGATCGTTCTTAGTCTGGCCCTTCACCCAGGACCAGTTTGTCTTGGGAGACCCTATCAGAGGCAAATTGCCTCTGAGCATCTGGGCATCTGATTAGGATGCCTCCTGGACGTCTCCCACTTGAGGTGTTTCAGGCACGTCCCACTGGGAGGAGACCCCGGGGCAGACCCAGGACTCGGTGGAGAGACTATGTCTCCCAGCTAGTCTGGGAACGCCTTGGTATCCCCTCTGAAGAGCTGGAGCAGGTGGCTGGGGAGAGGGAAGTCTGGGCTTCTCTGCTTGAACTGCTGCCTCCGCGACCCGGACCTCCAGAAAAGCGGTAGAAGATGGATGGATGGATGGATGGATGGTGTTGTGCATACTTGGCCAATAAAGCTGATTCTGATTCTGATTCTGATTCTGGTTAAATGTAGGGACTATGACTGGTAAAGGCGGAGAGTTGGCTGATATGGAGAGAAGAAAGGTAGATGTACTGTGTGTTCAAGAAACCAGATGGAAGAGAAGCAAGGCTAAGAGCATTGGAGGTGGATTTAAACTGTTATCTTATGGTGTAGATAAGAAGAGAAATGGAGTGGGAGTAATCTTGAAGGAAGAGTATGTGAAGAGTGTTCAGGAGGTAAAGAGGGAGCCAGACAGAATCATGAGTTTGAAGCTAGAAATCAGAGGTTTGATGCTGAATGTTGTCAGTGCATATGCCCCACAAGTTGAATGTCAGGTAGAAGAGAGAGAGGAATTCTGGAGTAAGTTGGATGAAGTGGTAATGTTCCCAGGGGGGAGAGAGTGGTGATTGGAGTGGACTTTTAATGGGCATGTAGGTGAAGGGAACAGACATGATGAGGAGGTTCTGGGTAGGTATGGTCTTAAGGAGAGAAATGTGGAAGGACAGATGGTTGTGGATTTTGCTAAAAAGATGGAAATGGCTGTGGTGAACACATACTTTAAGAAGAGAGAGGAACATAGGGTGACATACAAGAGTGGAGGAAGGTGCAGACAGGTGGACTACATCTTATGCAGAAAGAGAAATCTGAAAGAGATAGGAGACTGCAAGGTAGTGGCAGGGGAGAATGTAGCTAGACAGCATTGGATGGTAGTCTGTAGGATGACTTTGGAGAGCAAGAAGAGGAAGACAGTGAAGGCAGAGTCAAAAATTAAGTGGAGGAAGTTACAGAAGGAAGAAGGTTGCACAAAGTTCAGGAAGGAGTTGATATAGGCTCTGGGTGGTAGGGAAGAATTAGCAGATGACTGGGAAAGTACAGCAAAAGTATTGAGGGAAACGGGTAGAAAGGTATGTGATGTATCCAGTGGACAGAGGAAGGAAGACAAGGAGACTTGCTGGTGGAATGAGGAGGTACAGGAAAGTATTCAAAGGAAGAGGTTAGCAAAGAAAAAGTGGGACAGTTCAGGGAGGTGAAGAAAGTAGACAAGAGTATTTGGAATCTAGGCGCATGACACAGAGAGAGGTGGCAAAGGCAAAGGATAGGTGAGTTCTATGAGAGGCTAAACACTAAAGCTGGGTTCACACTATATCGTTTGGAGTGACTTTTACTGATGTTTTGAAAATCAGAGAAATCAGTCCAATTGTTAGTGAAATTACGTTTGTGAGCAGTTTTTTTTAATCCAGCGCACACCAGCTTTTACAAACTTTTACGAACTTTTGCTAGCATTTCCCAGCGTTGCATTCAGCGTTGTCAAACTTTTGCCAACTTAGGCTAGCGTATGTGTAGCAGTTGCCAACTTAGGTTAACTTAAGCTAAGAATTTTCAGCGCAGTTCAGCTGACATCAGTGTCAGGTGACACTCATATAAAGATCAGCATTTGTGGAGGCTTCCTGCCATCCTGGACCTGCTTTTTGGGTGAAGTCACACTACAACATTTGGACCAACTTTTAGTGACGTTTTGGCAAATGTCTGGCTTTGCTGGCAAAAGTTGATAAAAGTTATATCATTAACTTTTACCAACTATCATGTTGGTGTTTGTTGGCAAATGCTGGCGGAAGTTGTATTCGTTGAGAATTTTCATTATACTGAAAATTTGCTGACGTTTGGAAATAAATGTTGGTGAAAGTTGTGCTCAATTTGTGCTCAATTTGTGCTCAATTTGTAATAGTTCCTCAGTGCTGGGCTAAGTTATACAGAGTTCACCTAAGTTAGCCTAAGTTAAGCTCCACTGGCAAACGTAGACTGAAATGCTGGTGGAAGCAGATGAAAGAGAAATAGAGAGAAGGGGGAATTAAAGAAAATAAAATATTTATGTAAGTGGGCAATGTACAGTATTTGTTTGACGATAACAAGGTGTATATGACATGTTTTTTAAATTTTTTTAACGTATGGGATAATATATATATATATATATATATATATATATATATATATATATATATATATACAGTATATACACTACCGTTCAACAGTTTGGGGTCACTTAGAAATTTCCTTATTTTTGAAAGAAAAGCACTGTTTTTTTCAATGGAGATAACTTTAAACTAATCAGAAATACACTCTAATATCTAATATACATTGCTAATGTGGTGAATGACTATTGTAGCTGCAAATGTCTGGTTTTTGGTGCAATATCTACATAGGTGTATAGAGGCCCATTTCCAGCAACTATCACTCCAGTGTTCTAATGGTACAATGTGTTTGCTCATTGCGTCAGAAGGCTAATGGATGATTAGAAAACCCTTGTGCAATCATGTTGGCACAGCTGAAAACAGTTTAGCTGGTTAGAGAAGCTATAAAACTGACTTTCCTTTGAGCAGGTTGAGTATCTGGAAAAAATTATTATTTCAAATGCAAATCATTATTTCTAACCTTGTCAATGTCTTGACTATATTTTCTATTCATTTTACAACTCATGGTGGTAAATAAGTGTGACTTTTCATGGAAAACACAAAATAATTGTCTGGGTGACCCCAAACTTTTGAACGGTAGTGTATATTACGGGCATTTGATGGTGTGATGGGTGTGGTCTGGTGAGTGGTTTCGGGTTTTGTGTCTTTGCAGTGTTATTTTTCTACCACTAGGCTGTGCTGTTGTGCAAACGTGTCTTTTGCCAGTATGGATTACTGGTTGCCGTGGAAACAGAGTCTGATCATTTTTAAATTTTATTTTATTTATTTATTTATTTTGCTGTCTGAAAAAACTTTTTCTTGGTATGTGAAATAACATTTTTTTTTGTGAAATTTTCAGTCAGAGTCTGTCTGCTCTCTGCCTACTACATATTATATGTAATCTCCTAAAAATGTGACAGCCAAAAGAAAAAAATCTCCTCATTGAGAAATTTACTGTTCTTAATTTTCTGCTCTGTGCGTAATAATTCTCCAGGAAGTATTGGTTCAGTTTTCCTTTGTGGGGACTCAAACAGGCTGATGTGGTGTCAAAAAGTAAATGGCATTTAACGGGATTTTATGTTATTTTAATGGAGAGAGTTGTAGCAGTCAAAATATAATCACCTGCCATTTTATTTATATGATGATTCACTAAACAGTTTGGTTTTTTTATTCCATCCACATTCACATTTTAATTGCGGACTTAGTGTTTGAGTCTATAGCATTATTTTATTATTTTTTTAGATGAATGAATGAACAGGGGAAAGGGGTGTGCAGAAGTAACTACATAGGACTATAAAGTGAAAATAAATACTGAAACGTATGCCCAAAGGAGATGTGTTCACTCCAAAAGCAAAACAGCAGGAAGCCTCCGCAAACACTGATTTTTATATGAGCATTGCCTGACGCTGATGTCAGCTCAACTGCACTGATTATTTCTCTGATTTTTCAAAACATCTGTACAAGTCATCCAAATGCTATAGTGTGAACGCAGCTTTAACTTAGGCTGACTTAGGTAAACTCTGCATAACTTACCCCAGCACTCAGGATATTTTACAAACTGAGCACAGCTTTCACCAACGTTTATTTCCAAATGTCAGGAAGTTTTCAGCAGGCTGAAAATTTTCAAAGAACACAACTTTCACCAGCGTTTGCCAACAAACACGAACTACCATTAACTTTTGCCAGCAGAGCCAGACGTTTGCCAAAACATCAGTAAAAGTCGGTCCAAACGCTGTAGTGTGAATCCACCTTAAGGAAGGAGAAAAGGCGTTGTATCGACTGGCTAGACAGAGAGATCGAGCTGGAAAGGATGTACAGCAGATTAGATTGATTAAGGACAGAAATGGTAATGTACCAACAAATGACGAGAATGTGTTGAGAAGGTGGAAGGAGTACTTTGAAGAGCTGATGAATAAAGAAAATGAGAGAGAGAGAGGAGGATGGATGAAGGAAAGATGATGAACAAGAAACTCCCAAGGATTAGCAAGGTAGACGTGAGGGCAGCTTTGAAGAGGATAAAGAATGGTAAGGCAGTTGGTCCAGATGACATGCCTGTGGAGGTATGGAAATGTTTAGGAGAGATGGCAGTGGACTTTTTAACCAGATTGTTTAACAATCTGATTAAACAATCTGGGGGGCGGTGGTGGCGCAGGTGTAGTGTGACTGACTACTGATCGGAGGGTCATGGGTTCGATTCCTGCTCTGTCTGCTGTCCGCTTGTCGAAGTGTCCTTGAGCAAGACACTGAACCCCCAGTTGCTCCTGGTGGCCTGGTTAGCGCCTGTGTGTATGGCAGCTCTGCCGCCATTGGTGTGTGAATGTGTGTGTGAATGGGTGGATTGCAGGATCTGTAAAGTGCTTTGGTCATCCTAGATGAGAAGAAAAGCGCTATATACTGTAAGTGAATACCATTTAACACAATCTTGGAGAGTGAGAGGATGCCTGAGGAGTGGAGAAGTGTTTTTGCACCAATTTTCAAGAACAAACGTGATGCTCAGAGCTGTAGTAAGTACAGAGGCATAAAGCTGATCACCCACACTATGAAGATATGGAAAAGAGTTGTTGAAGCCAGGTTAAGAGGAGAGGTAACAATCAGTGAGCAGCAGTATGGTTTCATGCCAAGAAAGAGTACTACAGATGCAATGTTTGCTCTAAGAGTGTTGATGGAGAAGTATGGAGAAGGTCAGAAGGAGCTGCACTGTCTTTGTGGATCTAGAGAAAGCATAGGATTTAAAATCCTTCTTCTTACTTACAAAGCTCTAAACAATCAGGCTCCTTTTTATTTAAAAGATCTGATACTACCGTATCATCCTAACAGAGCACTACGCTCCCAAAATGCAGGTTTACTTGTAATACCTAGAATCTCCAAAAGTACAATGGGAGGCAGAGCCTTCAGTTATCAAGCTCCTCTCCTGTGGAATCAGCTGCCAATCTGGATTCGGGAGTCAGACTCGATCTCTGTTTTTAAGAATAGGGCTAAAACCTACCTTTTTGATATAGCCTACAATTAGGGAGGGATCATGTGTTTTCTGAACCCTCCCTTAGTTATGCTGCTAATAGGTTTAGTCAGCCGGGGGACCTCCAGTAATGCACTGGGCCTCACTCCTTTCCTCACTCTCTATGAAATATTTTTTTTTTTTTTTTGCTGGTCATTAACATTTGTTTGTTCTCTCCCATAGATTGAGTCCCCATCGTGCTGTTTGCTCTCTACATGTCTGTTCTTTTCTTCTTCTCTATCCCCTCACCCCCCAGCCAGTCGCAGCAGATGACTGCCCCTCCCTGAGCCTGGTTCTGCTGGAGGTTTCTTCCTGTTAAAAGGGAGTTTTTCCTCTCCACCGTCGCCAAGTGCTTGCTCACAGGGGATCGCCTGATTGCTGGGGTCTTTCTGCAACTGTGGGGGTCCTCCCTACAGTTGATAGTGCTATGAGATGACTGTTGTTGTGAAATGGCGCTATATAAATAAAGTTGAATTGAATTGAATTGAATTGAATTGAATTGAATATGATAGGGTGCCAAGAGAGGAATGTGGTATTGTATAAGAAAGTCAGGAGTGGCAGAGAAGTATGTGAGGGTGGTGCAGGACATGTATGAGAACAGCGAGACGGTAGTGAGGTGTGCTGTAGGAGTGACAGATGGGTTCATAGTGGGGGTGGGGTTACATCAGGGATCGGCTCTGATCCCCTTCTTGTTTGCCATGGTGATGGACAGGCTGACAGATGAGGTCAGGCAGGAGTCTCCGTGAACCATGATGCTTGCAGACGACGTTGTGATCTGTAGTGAGAGTAGGGGGCAGGTGGAAGGGAACCTGGAGAGGTGGCGGTATGCACTGGAGAGAAAAGGAATGAAAGTCAGTAGAAGCAAGATAGAATACAGACATGGACAAAATTGTTGGTCATCATCATCATAGCAGTCTGTCGTGGGCGACAATGACTGTTTCATTTAGGTCTGATCAGATTCCTCCACACAGCTCTGTCCTTAGCCTTCCTCTGCCAGGAACTCCTGTCTATGTCCAACTTCTTCAAGTTTCTTTTTACAGTGTCTTTAAATCTGAGCCTTGGTCTACCCTGATTGCGTTTGCCCTCGCATAACTGTGAGTAGAGTAACTGCCGAGGGAGACGCTGGTGGTCCATCCTCTCAACATGTCCGAGCCATCTCAGGTTATCTCAGGTTAATCTGTATTAACATGTCCTCCACTGATGGTAGACCAGCTCATTTCAACACTTCTATGTTGGTTATCTTGTCTTTCCATGAGATGTTCATTATGGCTCGAAGATGTGTCATCATGTACGTGTGTAGTTTTTTCACCTGCACTCTGTAGACAGTCCAAGTTTCAGCACCATACAATAGAGTAGCCAGTACTGTCACTCTGTACACTTTGCATTTCAGACGGATAGACACATGTTGATTGTTCCACAGTCTCTCCCTCAAGTTTCCAAACACAGCGCTCACTCTTCCCATTCTGAGAGATAGTTCATCCTCCAGCCTAGCATTCTCTGAAACAGTACTCCCTAGGTACTTGAAAGTCTTGCACTTGACTAGTGGCTCTGTACCAATGCTGATCTCTTCTGGTAGTGATGTTAATAACTGGAACTTTGGTGGCTGATAAAGGCACTCTGTCTTCTTGAGGTTGATTTGGAGGCTGAATTGGCTAGCTGCTCTTGCAAATTTCTCCACTAAAGATTGCATATCTTCCATGCTGTGTGCAACTAGACCACTGTTGTCAGCAAAGAGCACTTCTCTTACTACCTTTATCGATGTCTTACCCTTGGCTTTAAACTGTGCCACATTGAACAAGTCTGCTTCTTTCCTTGTTTGAATGTATACTCCTTGTGAAGTGTCTTTGAAGGCCACCTTAAGCATGGCTGCCAGACATAGCGAGAAGAGTGTAGGTGCCAGCACACACCCTTGTTTCACCCCGTTGCTTACTGAAAAGTCTTTAGATACTGAACCACTCATTGCCACGTTTGCTTGCATACCTGTATGGAGTGCCTCGATCAGGCTGACAAACTTCTTTGTACAACCATATTTCTTGAGTACCTGCCAAAGTCCTTGTTGCGAAACAGTATCGAAGGCTTTACTGAAGTCTATGAAGACTACATAAAGCGGCATGTTCTGTTTGATACACTTTTCTTGAACCTGTTTCAAGCAGAAAATCATGTCCATTGTGCTTTTTCCACTTCTAAAGCCACACTGGGCTTCCAGTAGTACATTCTGCAAGATGTGTTCACTGAGTCTGTTAAGTAGTACACGTGAGAGAATCTTACCAACAGTGGCTAGCAGTGATATACCTCAGTAATTTCCACAATCTTTCCTGTCACCTTTCTTGAACAAAGGCACAATACTTGCATCCTTCCAGTCTTGAGGTACTTTCTGGGCATCCCATATCTCTTGGATGAGCTTGTGCAGGCAGTTGGTCAGCTGAACACCACCAAATTTCCACACTTTTGCTGGAATTCCATCCCTTCCCAGAGCTTTACCATCCTGTGTTGTCCTGATAGCTGCCATTAGTTCATTAAGATCTGGTGGTTCATCCAGACTTGATACAACTGGTCGCTGCACTAGAGCTCATCCCACCAGTTGGACTTCATCTCTCTGGTGTACTTCTGTAGCTCACTCTGAGCCTTTGAGTATTTCTTCTTCTTCGACCTTGTGTTACACTGTAGGTTTTCCTGCCTAGCTGTATTCCTCACTTCTAGTAGTTTCTTCAGGTGTTCATCATGCTCATCAAACCAATCTTGATGTTTCCTTTGAGAGTAGCCTAATACATCACTCGCAGTCTGATACACCGTGTCCTTCAGTGTTGCCCATTTCTCTTCTATGTCATTCTCTGAGTTGTTGCTGTCCCAGTCTTTCAAGTTTTTATCCATTTCCTGTGTAAGTTCTTCCTGCTTCTTTTGGCCTTTCAGTGCACTAGTGTTTAGCTTCCGTGGTGGCTTTGCACCTGTCCTGCAGTGCTGTTTTCGTCTGCAGATCCTTAATCTAGATCTCAGCATAACATGATCAGTACCACAGTCCGCGCCTCTCATTGCTCTGGTGTTCAATACATCCCTTATGTCTCTCTGCCTGACTATGATGTAGTCTAATAAGTGCCAGTGCTTGGATCTTGGGTGCATCCATGTCTTCTTGTGTTTGTCCTTGTGCTTAAATAGAGTGTTGGTTATCACAAGGTTGTACTCTGAACATTGTGCAAGTAGAAGTTCTCCATTAGCATTGCACTTGCCTACTCCATGACTGCCTAGCACTCCTTTCCATTTCTCAGTGTCCGAACCAACTCTGGCATTAAAATCTCCAACGAGTATCAGCCTGTCATCAGTCGGTACACACCTGATAGTCTCACATAAATCACTCTTCCTTCACCTCCTCCGTGTTGGTCATTGTTGGGGCGTATACACTGATGAGTATGGCATACATCTTCCGCTGTAGTGGGAGTCTCATAGTCATTATCCTGTCGTTGATTGGCACCAGTTCCTCATCAAGCATTGCTGCTATCTCCTTTCTAACTGCAAAGCCCATTCCTGCTTCTCTCCTTTCTTTAGTTGATCTCCCACTCCAAAAGAAGATGTACCCATGGTCTTCCAAGCTGTCATATCCAGCAATCTTGTTTCACTAAGTGCAGCTATGTCTACATTGTACCTGTCCATTTCCAGGGCCACAAGCGTGGTCTGTCTTTCTGGGCACTGTGATGCTGTTCTGTCCAACAGAGTGCATACATTCCATTCTGCTACACCCAAGGTTGCTGTTTTCCTCTTCTTTTGTCTTCCTGCTCCTAGCTTACTTTTCGCTGCCTGTTGGAGTGTGAACAGATCAGCGGTACCCCTCTGTTAATGAAAGAAAAACCCACAATGGTCACAGAAATAACTTGAATCTGACAATGGTAATAAATAAAAATTCTATGAAAATTAACCAATGAAAATCACACAATGCTTTTGAATTGTGGTTCAACAGAATTATTTTTAAAAATAAACTCATGAAACAGGCCTGAACAAAAATGATGGTACCCTTAACTTAATATTGTGTTGCACAACCTTTTGAGGCAATCACTGCAATCAAACGATTTCTGTAACTGTCAATAGTAGTAGATTAGTTTATTTGACAGGGACAGTGCAATAAACATAGACAATTAATCAAAGACAATCAATCTGATGTGTTGCACATAGAGTGTATAGCTATTAGCTAATTTGCAACTCTTGTCCCTGGATGGGCTTTAATGAGACCTCTGCACCTCTCAGCAGGTATTTTGGCCCACTCCTCATGAGCAAACTGCTCCAGTTGTCTCAGGTTTGAAGGGTGCCTTCTCCAGACGGCATGTTTCAGCTCCTTCCACAGATGTTCAATAGGATTTAGATCAGGGCTCATAGAAGGCCACTTTAGAATAGTCCAATGTTTGGCTCTTAGCCATTCTTGGGTGTTTTTAGCTGTGTGTTTTGGGTCATTATCCTGTTGCAAGACCCATGACCTGCGACTGAGACCAAGCTGTCTGACACTGGACAGCACATTTCTCTCTAGAATACCTTGATAGTCTTGAGATTTCATTGTACCCTGCACAGATTCAAGACACCCTGTGCCAGATGCAGCAAAGCAGCCCCAGAACATAATAGAACCTCCTCCATGTTTCACAGTAGGGACAGTGTTCTTTTCTTGGTATGCTTCATTTTTGCGTCTGTGAACATAGAGCTGATGTGCCTTGCCAAAAAGTTGCAGTTTTGTCTCGTCTGTTGATAGGACATTCTCCCAGAAGCTTTGTGGCTTGTCAACATGCAGTTTGGCAAATTCCAGTCTGGCTTTTTTATGATTTGTTTTCAACAGTGGTGTCTTCCTTGGTCATCTGGGAGAGAAACACAGGCAATGTCCAAACATCCATATATTTAAATCAACATATAAAGACATGATTTTTGAGCAGTATAAAAATAAAGGGCAGTAATATTACAATGTGTCTTCAATGAAAAAAGGTTATTGTGTGTGTTATTGTGTTATGGTGATGGTGATGGTGTTGTCTGTGTTTGTGTTGAACATACCAGAAGTATTTATTTATTATTGCTACAATTATTGTTGGATGTTGGTATTGTTGTCAATATGGACTGTCGTTGTTGTGTCATTTCTGTTGCATAATTTGACTATGGGATGTATTATGGTGAATGTGGTTGTGGGATGAATGATGACTAAGAGTGATATTGTAATTTGTTGGGTATGGAAAAGGGGTGGTACTATATAAGTGTTTGCTTCTTCCCATTCCTTTTGAACATTTTATTTTTGGCTTGATTTTTGTTTTGTTTTAAAAAATTTTTTCTTTTGTCGGAATGTTAAATAAAATCAATCAATCAATCACTCAATCTCCCATGAAGTCCACTTTGGCTCAAACAATGACGGATGGTGCGATCTGACACTGATGTACCTTGACCTTGGAGTTCACCATGAATGTGTTTAGAGGTTGTTCTGGGCTCTTTTGTTACCATTTGTATTATCCGTCTCCTCCTGCGGCCACGTCCAGGGAGGTTGGCTACAGTCCCGTGGATCTTAAATTTCTGAATAATATGTGCAACTGTAGTCACAGGAACATCAAGCTGCTTGGAGATGGTTGTATAGCCTTTACCATTAACATGCTTGTCTATAATTTTCTTTCTAATCTCCTGAGACAACTCTCTCCTTTGCTTCCTCTGGTCCATGTTTAGTATGGTACACACCATGTCAACAAACAGCACAGTGACTACTTGTCACCCTTTAAATAGGCCGACTGACTGATTACAAGTTTGTAGACACCTGTGATGTTAATTAGAGGACACATCTTGGTTGAACATGTCCCTATGGTCACATTATTTTCAATCTTTTCTAGGGGTACCATCATTTTTGTCCAGGCCTGTTTCATGAGTTTGTTTTTTAAAATAACTCTGTTGAACCACAATTCAAAAGCATTGTCTGATTTTCATTGGTTAATTTTCATAGAATTTTTATTTATTACCACTTTTGTCAGATTCAAGTTATTTCTGTGACTATTGTGGGTTTTTCTTTCATTAACAGAGGGGTACCAACAACTTTGTCCACGTCTGTACATGAGTGTGAATGACAGGGTGGCAGGTGTAACGGTTAAGATGGAAGGAGTAGAGGTAGTGAAAGTAGATGAGTTTAAATACCTGGGGTCAACCATCCAGGTTGGTCAGCACAAGGCACTGTATAGCGGCACAGCACAAAACTACTTTTGGTCAGTCATCTTTTTCAGTTAAAGGGACTAATTTTTGGAATGCCCTACCAGCAGAAATGGAAACACTAACTGACCTGAAAATATTTAATGAAAAGGTGAAAATCTGGCTGAAACAAAAACAAATGTGTGATCATTGATTGTGGACTATGGACTATGAACATGTCCTTTGATGTTTTATATTATGTATACATAAATGTTATATTGATGTATTGACTTAATGATGTATTTTGATAATTTTACAGTAGAAAAGCCTAACCAGGGACCGAGCTTGCAAATTAACTTTGGCTAGAAATCTGCAAATATGCAATGCATCTGTGATGTGTTAATTTTTACTGGCCATAATGTTTTTTTGCATTGTCCCTGACAAATAAACAAACAAATAAATCAATAAATCCAAGGCAATGGAAAATGCATAAGAGTGATGAATAAGAGAGTGCAGGCAAGGTGGAGTGAGTGGAGACGAGTGTCAAGGGTGATTTGGCACTTCGACACTCATGTCGAAGCATCCTTCAGAAAGACACTGAACCTCCAGTTGCTTCTGGTTGGTCAGGCCAGTGCCTGTGTATGGCAGCTCCACCACTATCAGTGTGTGAATGTGTGTGTGAATGGGTGGATAGCAGGCTCTGTAAAGCGCTTTGGTCAGCTAGAGATGAGAAAAAGGCACTATGTAAGTGAACGCCATTTACCATTTGTGACAGAAGGGTAGCAGCAAGAGTGAAAGGGAAGATTTACAAGACGGTAGTGAGACCTGCTGGGATGTATGGTTTGGAGATGGTGGCACTGACAAAAAGACAGGATGCTGAGGTGGACGTGGCAGAGTTGAAGATGCTAAGATTTTCATTGGGAGTGACTAGGAGGGACAGGATTAGAAATGAGTATATCAGAGGGACAGCTCAGGTTGAGCGGTTTGGAGGCAAAGTACTATAAGAGAGGCAAGGCTGAGATGGTTTGGACATGTGCAGAGGAGGGATAGTGGATATACTGGACAAAGGATGTTGAAGATGGAGCTGCCAGGCAGGAGAAAAAGAGAAAGACCACAGAAGATTCATGGATGTAGTAAAGGAGGACATGGAGAGGGTTGGTGTAACAGAGGAAGATGAAAGGGATGGGGTGAGATGGAGGCAGGTGATCTGCTGTGGTGACCCCTAAAGGGAGCAGCTGAAAGAAGAAGAAGAAGAATGAAACATTTCTATGTGTAGTGCATAAAGAAATTTGTTAAGTTGGGCTAAAGTTGGAGACAGAGGAAGCATCTTCAACAGAAGAAATATTTGTAGCTGGAGATTTTTGCTGGAGGTTTCAGATTTTAATAGTATTTAGTCTTAATATTGTTTTGACAGTTTTGTCTGGCCCTCTTCTAGTGGCATTTTTCCTATAGGTGGGCAATTTAACCTTAAATCAGCCAAAAGACAAAATAGCCAAAAGACAAAAAAAAAAGTGTGGTATCAGTGAATATACTGCTGGGATTTGGTAGTAAATGAGCATAAAATACTGAAGATAGACCTATTGTCACACACACATTTACCCAAATTAAATATTATCCAGTGCAGTGTCAAGCTGGATTCATGCTGCACCTCTGCTGTCTACGTACGTGCAACCGGAAACCTCGTGTGACGAAATTTACGTCATCGTCTCCAGTCCGCTAGTGTCCAGAGTGCTCGACCGTGGATGACCGCGTGCAGCCCAAATTTTGTGACTGCACCACCTGCCCACGACCTGAACACGTTGACAGCACATGCACAAGACTGAACATCCCATTCACGAGGTGGCGATATCGACACAACATACAAAGGCAAAGTAGACGAAGAAGACAACGAGGAGGCAGAAGATGAGAATAAACATACTTTTTGTAATTTTGCCACAGAATATAGTAACAGCAGCTCCTCTTCCTCTTGGTGATGGTTAAACAACGTCATTGTTGTTGATGTGCGTTGCTCTTGCGTTTCTTTGTTGGTGAAAATCCTGGTGCATCAGCCCCTTGGCGCCTCTTATAGGGTGGGAGTGAAACTACAAATGATATTTGTGCACATGTGTCAACCGCTTGGCCTGGGTAGATGAAAAAAGTGAGCATGCACAGCGCTGCGTGCGCGCCGGCTCGTCCAAAGCGCACGTGGACAAAAGCTGACTACAGGAGAAATGCAGCATGAATAAGGCTTCAGTGTTTATATACCGCTTGAGGGTCACGTGACTTCCACTGGCAGCTAATTAATTTGTTAGCTGCATTGGGGAAGTCCTTTATGCAGCCATGATTATGTTATCACCACAAAGTGATTATGAGTCTGATCGGGTTCTTAAAAACAGCATAGGTTCATCCATTTTGTCATCTATTCCCTCTGTAAACATTTGTGATGACACTGATAGCATTAAGAGGCTAACACCGATTTAGCTTTGGTGCATAATTTCCACATCCTTTTCTCACTTTTTCTTGGGATATTCAGATGAAATACTCAGTAATACTGTGACATACTATGTGGACAGACATCACAGTTCTTTTCGATACAAGCCATTTTAATTTTCCACTGTGTTCTGCTGCTTCCGAACAGAGCTAGCTGTGCTGCTTCCAGGGTGCGGAGTCACATGATTGTGATTATGTCTGTTTTACGTTAGTTTCGATTTTATTTATCTTAACTGCTAACCCTAATTTCCCCCCTAATATTTTCAGGCATTTTATGTGAGACTGTCCTCCAACATAAAATGATGACCACAGAAGTTTTATTTACCAGCAAGTGTGTATTACTGACCTCTAGTGGTCATGAAAATAACTACATGAAGTGGCATGGTAGAGGGTTAGCTCTGTACAGTAAAAGTACAGTAGATCCTCATTCTTTTTTCTAACTCTAACCATGAACGTGTTTTTCTATGTTTGACTTACCTGCAGTGTTACAATCATGAATTATCATCAAAAGCTAAAAAATAGGGTGTACATTGTAGTAAGGTATATGCTGCAGCAGCTCGATTAAAATTAAACAGATTTTGCCAAAGTCTTGTGTAGGGCGGTGCGATATGACCAAAATGACCAAAAAAGTAATCTTATTTGATGATACTGATACATATCACAATACTGTACACATTTTCTGTAAATTTTATAGTTGAGATGTATAATCACATAAAAAGGACCATCTTTTTTTTTTAGATTTTAAATTACATACTGAAAAAAAATCAATTTTGCAAATTCATCTGTTATTAATTTTGTGCACCTCTTTTACTTCTTAATTTTGCAGTGTTGTTGTAAAATTGTTTTTTAATGTGCATTTGAGACTTGATTCTCATAAATTTCATTTTTTTTCTTCTAAATCAGATCATAGGAATAAAAAGTAAACATTAATAAGTTAAATATTTCCAGAGCCAGAGGAGAATAGCAGTAACTTTAAAAAATGTCATTCTGAAAATGAGAAAATTACCCATCACTGCCATCTACAGATTAGCTGTTAGTTTACTTTGGTGCAGTTATATTTATTAACCATCATGACTGCAAACATATCAATAAATAAAAGCCTAAATGAAATAAATAAATCAATGAAAATTTAAGTGTAGCTCTACAGCCTGAAGAACTTGTTTGCTTCCTTGTCAAAATATTTCAGATTGGCCATGATCTGAAAATCAAAGGGACAAAAGGTGATGACTTCAACTTTATTCATTGTTATCACTTGACTAATTAAAAATTATTGGAATTTAAGTAAGTTACTGTACATTAAGAGCCAGTCTGCTCCTCCCACGTTGTAATTAATTTATTACTTATTTAGTATATATGCGGCTGCTATCACACACTTTTGCAGCTTTAGTAATATTTTTTCAGGCAAAATTAGGAAACTCAGCAGTAATTTAAACAGAAACAATGGTCTGATAGACTATAATGTTTAATATTAGCGACAAGTTAGTATCGTCATTTACAGTGCATCCGGAAAGTATTCACAGCGCTTCACTTTTTCCACATTTTGTTATGTTACAGCCTTATTCCAAAAGGGATTAAATTCATTTTTTCCCTCAAAATTCTACACACAATTTTTTGAGATTTTTGCAAATTTATTATAAATAAAAAACTAAGAAATCACATGTACATAAGTATTCACAGTCTTTGCCATGAAGCTCGAAATTGAGCTCAGGTGCATCCTCTTTCCACTGATCACCCTTGAGATGTTTCTACAGCTTAACTGGAGTCCACCTGTGGTAAATTCAGTTGATTGGACATGATTTGGAAAGGCACACAACTGCCTATATAAGGTCCCACAGTTTTAAATTAAATCACCCTTATTGTCATTCAACCGTACAACCAATCATGTACAGCAGAACGAGATTGTGCTTTACCTATCTACAGTGTAAATCACACACACCCCAAGTGCAGAATCAGAGGGCCGCTGCCATGCAAGGCGCCACCACAGAGTTCCCTCCTCCATTCCATTTATTGCTGAGCACCAAGCTGGACGGCAGGGAGTTCCACTTTTATATGGTCTTTGGCATGACCCGGCCGGGATTTGAACCCCTGCCTCCCGGGTGTGGGGGCGGATGCTCTACCAACTGAGCCACCACTCCAGTTGACAGTGCATGTCAGAGCACAAACCAAGCATGAAGTCAAAGGAATTGTCTGGAGACCTCCAAGACAGGAATGTCTCAAGGCACAATTCTGAAAAAGGGTATAGAAACATTTCTGCTGCTTTGAAGGTCCCAATGAGCACAGTGGCCTCCATCATCCGTAAATGGAAAAAGTTTGGAACAACCAGGACTCTTCCTAGAGCTGGGTTGCTGTCTAAACTGAGCGATCAGGGGAGAAAGGCCTTAGTCAGGGAGGTGACCAAGAACCCAATGGGCCACTCAGTTAGAGCTCCAGCGTTCCTTTGTGGAGAGAGGAGAACCTTCAGGAAGGACAGTCATCTCTTCAGCAACCCACCAATCAGGCCTGTATGGTAGAGTGGTCAGACAGAAGCCACTCCTTAGTAAAAGGCACATGGCAGCCCACCTGGCACATGCCAGGTGTCATGTTTGGAGGAAACCAGGCACTGCTTATAACTACGCCGATGGTGGTGGCAGCATCATGCTGTGGGGATGTTTTTCAGTGGCAGGAACTGGGAGACTAGTCAGGATAGAGGGAAAGATGAATGCAGCAATGTGCAGAGACATCTGGGATGAAAACCTGCTCCAGAGCACTCTTGACCTCAGACTGGGGTGACAGTTCATCTTTCAGCAGGACAACAACCCTATGCACACAGCCAAGATATCAAAGGACTTCAGGACAACTCTGTGAATGTCCTTGAGTAGCCCAGCCAGAGCCCAGACTTGAATCCAATTGAACATCTCTGGAGAGGTCTGAAAATGGTTGTGCACCGACGTGTCCCATCCAACTTGATGGAGCTTGAGAGGTGCTGCAAAGAGGAATGAGTGAAACTGCCTAACGATAGGTGTGCCAAGATTTTGGCATCAATTTCAAAAAGACTTGAGGCTGTATTTGCTGCCAAAGGTGCATCAACAAAATATTGAGCAAAGGCTGTGAATACTTATGTACATGTGATTTCTTGGTTTTTTATTTAGAATAAATTTGCAAAAATTAAAAAAAAACAACCTTTTTGACATTGTCATTATGGGGTATTGTGTGTAGAATTTTGAGGAAAAAAATGAATTTAATCCGTTTTGCAATAAGGCTGTAACATAACAAAATGTGGAAAAAGTGAAGCACTGTGAATACTTTGTGGATGCACTACAGATTTTGCTGTTTTATAATGAGAGTGAGATGTTGTTAACTTTACTTACCTCCAATTAAAATGAGGTTATTGGACTATCCTCTCTGACACAGCATGGTGGAAAACAGTCCCACATCACTGGCAAACAGAAGTAGCGGCTCTTTGACCAAACCATTAGTTTGGAGTTAACTGCTGTGCTAACCACCAGAACCCACACACCTGGCACACTGCAGGGAAGAAACGGGATGGTGACAAGTAGAAACGGGATATGTGTCTTTTAAATCCCGATATAAACGATTTTTATATCGGGAGTTATCGAGAGTTTTATATGAAACAATACTTTTTTTGGCATCACCTGATATACACTACTCACAAAAATTTAGGGATATTTGGCTTTTGGGTGAAATTTCAGGTTGCACCTCAAATGCGCTATAACCATTACAGGTGAACTTAATTTGACCTTCTGTAATCTTTTAAATGCACATGTCCAACTGTTCAGTGTTTCAGTACTTTTTTGCATAACTTGCTTTTCTCTAACAAGGTTGCTTAATAGCAAAATTCACAACAGGTGTTTGATCCATGAATCAACCAATAAATTTTCTGGTTCAATTAGAATTGGTATGTAAACCGTCCTCTTCATCATACTGTTCACATTTTGACATGAGACCGAGATGACACCTAACAGTTGCTCAACAGTACCTCACCATTGCGAGGCTTCAAACAGGATGTTCTTAGAGGGAAGTGGCTACTGAGCTTAGTGTCACATAGTGTCATCAGAGATTGCAACAGAGATACAGAGAGACTAGAAGAGTCTCAGAAAGGCATAGAAGTGGACGTCCTTTGGCCACACCCCACACTGATGGCCGCTTCATTGTGAGCAGTGCCCTGCGGAACCGGATGATGAATGCCACTCAACTCCAGGCACATTTAAGGGAGGTGAGAGGCACCCAAGTGTCACATCAGACCATTTGAAACCATTTCCATCAGCGTGGTCTGTTTGCTAGACGACCTGCAAGGGTGCCTGACCACACCACCAGGCACAGGTGTCATCGTCTTGCTTGGGCCAGGGAGCATTTACGCTGGACAAGGGACCAGTGGGCCTCAGTGCTGTTCTCTAGTGAAAGTCGATTCATGCTGAGCAGTAATGATGACCGCCAATGTTGTTGGAGACGTCAAGGAGAGCGCTATGCATTAGCCGCTGTTGTCACCAGATGAGCTTTTGGTGGTGTTGGTGTTACAGTCTGGGCAGGTGTGTCTAGTCAATACAGAACTACCCTACACCTTGTGAATGATGCAGTGACAAGCCAATACTACCTGAATAACATCATTAATCCAGTCATTGTGCCCCTGCATGAACAACACAGACCTAATTTCATCTTCATGGACGACAATGCTCCAGCTCATTGAGGTCGCATCATTAGGGAACAGCTGCTGGAGGCTGGGGTACCTCAAATGGAGTGGCCTGCACTTTCTCCAGACCTGAATCCCATAGAAAACCTATGGGATCAGCGGAGTCGCCATGTAGAGGCTCATAACTCTGCACCCCGCACCCTCAATGACCTGAGGGCTGCCCTTGAAGAAGAGTGGAATGCTATGCCTCAGCAGACAATAAGTCGACTTGTGAACAGCACGAAATGTCGTTGTCAAGCTATAATTAAGTTGTAATTGATGCTTAAGGGCACATGACAAGTTATTGAGACATTGGCATTTTTTGTTGTGGTATACCCACCACTTTTTTTGGCTTTTGTTTCAATAAATTGTTTGAGATAAGGACATCACCATTGCATGCTTCTACTTAAATGCCATACTTTCATGATATAATATCACTGTATCGTGAACTTTTTCCCTAAATTTCACCTGAAAGCCAAATACAATGCATCCAGAAAGTATTCACAGCACTTCACTTTTATCACATTTTGTTATGTTAGAACCTTATTCCAAAATGGAGTAAATTCATTTTTTCCTCAAAATTCTACACACAACACCACATGCTAGTAGTGGGGGAATACTCTATGGTGTCAGGGCCTGCACCACTGACCAATTACCCATGGCAGGGGGCCGTAACACCTCCCCCCTTAAGGAAGTGATGCACATGTCAATCCCGGATGAGCCCCCACTTTCTGTTATGACCCACTTTTTGGGCTAAGGCCAGAATTGCCTATTTCAGCCTGAGATCTATCATAAATCGCCCTTTTCAAGGGCAGGCAGAAGACACCAAATGCCAACTGTGAGTTTGAAACATTTATTAAAACCCTTAAATCGACAAGATTTCATGGACAGATCACTCCCCTATCAGCACAGCGCAGCGCTGCACCTGTCATATGATGTTTTTGACGTGCCCAGAAACTCCCTAGTTGATTTAAGTTGTACAAAGGATTCCACCTCACAAGGTGGCAGACACGTATAACTTACTGCTCTTGCCTTGGAGGAATTATGGCGGACATAGAACCATCCTGAAACCTCACCAGAGAAGAAGAGTTTGTAAACAAATCTAAATCTTACTCGATCGCAAGACTGAGGAAGCATTTGCTCCCGAATTTGCCAACTATGATTCTAAAAAGAGATTATTTAGCTTATGAAGGTAAATGTTTACATTTTGTTGTAACAGAGGGTGCACAAAGCTGGCTGATGTTCACCTGCTGTCGACCGCAGTGCCACGTGACTGGGGAGAACAATCGCGCCGGTTCCATGTCGTCATATACGATAAATAGCGGCGGAATAAAAGCAAAATTGAGGTGGAATAATCATAACAGTTTCTGGATGTGAGGGGGGAAAATAAAATGACCGACAGAAGAGAAAATAACGACAGGATGCCTCTAAAGGACGAAGTGAGCAAGACGCCCGGCCAGCAGCAAGTGACAAATTTGTTTATTTGTTTACATTGTAACTGATTTTCTGGTTCATATACTTTGAAGATAAGATAACAAAATGCCCAAAACAAGAAACAGTGACATAAAGCAAAACCATTCTTTGTGTAAAAATGTCCAAAGTCCACTTTTGACTGAAAGTTATGTAATTCGATATGGCTGCCGTGACATTATGCAAATTAGATGTGTAAATTTACTCCTGTCTCAAACTTTTGGATCATATTCTACATCTTTCTAATTGACAGTAAGCCACTATCTCTTACCAGTTTCAAGTTATAACCTTGGAAATCTCTGACATCTGAACTGAATACTTTCTTGAAAACAATCTTGACCACTAGGGGGGTATGGAGCAAGTTGGCACCTGTGCAGGTCTTAAACACAAACACTACACAACACTTACAAATAAGGAAATGGTGAGTGGAGCGCTGGAGGAGAATGAGGCTCACATCTGTGGGGGGGAAGGGGGAGGAGAACAGCTTGGACGGACCCAGGCTGAGGCGCTCGGACATGCCGGGGAAAAGAAGACGAAAACCAGACAGAGTCACATCCGGGAAGAAAGGGGGCTCATGTCTGGGGAAACAGGAAAAAGGAATAATACCAGGACGGAGCACACCCGTTCACCTCTGTGGAAAAAACACATTCACTCAGAGTTTCGGCAGGTGCTCTGAGAAAGCACACAGTAGGACACGGCAATGGGAAACGTTGTCATTGTCCTTAAATAGGTGAAATGGACAAGTGATCAATGACCGACAGGTGTGGGTACATAAGTGAGGAAATAAACATAACCAGTGACAGCTGTGCAGCCCGCGAAACAGGGTTTGACAGCCAGAAGCTGCACAGGGCGCTGTCAAAATAAAAGCACAGACCGGAATGGCTGAATAATGATACAAGGAATGAATAAAGAATGTATAAGAGCAACTAATAATGAAATAACGATAAAATGAGCAACAAACCAGAGAATATAGAAAGGGGGAAAAACCACCAAGGCGAGGATAAACTAAACACAATCCCAAGAGATGCAAATAATACCATAAATACAAAATGATTCACAATAAATAGACAAGACTATTAAGACAAAACTAAGAATACAGGCAACTCATAAATAGAGACCAAATACAGAAATGCAAGAAAACCCTGACACAGATAAAACAGGAGACAGAAACAAAAGGACAACTCAAATAACCAAATACATCAGACCATAATAACTACAACATAAACGAAGAAGCAAACAAACAGAAAAGGACTTAAACTGAACTGGAGGCTGAGCACGGCACCCACTTGTGTTCAGAATCACGACAGGATCACCAAGTCTGTTTCGACTTCACATCAAGGTGGACCAACCTATAGTCATTTTCACCCACAGGCAAGGTAGCCTAAAACATCTCTTTTGCAAACAGCAAGGCAGACATACACCTATATCCCGGGCTGGGATTCAAACCCATGACACCATGACCTCAATCCTCCCACTCTTACCACTGATCCAAAGAGGATTTCCTCTACTAGCAGAGGGCTAGTAGTGGAGGTATACTGTAAGGTTTCAGGACCAGCACCACTGACCAATTTCCCATGGAGGGGGCTATAACAGTGCACCTTTGGCAGCAATTACAGCTTTGTCTTTTTAAATATGATGCAACAAGCTTGGCAAACCTATCGTTAGGCAGTTTCGCCCATTCCTCTTTGCAGCACCTTTCAAGCTCCATCAGGTTGGATGGGAAGTGTCGGTACACAGCCATTTTTCAGATCTCTTCAGAGATGTTCAATTGGATTCAAGTCTGGGCTCTGGCTGGGCCACTCAAGGACATTCACAGAGTTGTCCTGAAGTCCTTTGATATCTTGGCTATGTGCTTAGGGTTGTTGCCCTGCTGAAAGATGAACTGTCGCCCCAGTCTGAGGTCAAGAGCACTCTGGAGCAGGTTTTCATTCCGGATGTCTCTGTACATTGCTGCATTCATCTTTCCCTCTATCCTGACTAGTCTCCCAGTTCCTGCCGCTGAAAAACATCCCCACAGCATGATGCTGCCACCACCATGCTTCACTGTAGGGATAGTATTGGCGTGGTGATGAGTGGTGCCTAGTTTCCTCCAAACATGACACCTGGCATTCACGCCAAAGAGTTCAATCTTTGTCTCATCAGACCAGAGAATTTTGTTTCTCATCATCTGAGAGTCCTTCAGGTACCTTTTGACAAACTCCAGGTGGGCTGCCATGTGCCTTTTACTAAAGAGTGGCTTCCGTCTGGCCACTCTACCATACAGGCCTGATCGGTGGATTGCTGCAGAGATGGTTGTCCTTCCCGAAGGTTCTCCTCTCCACAGAGGAATGCTGGAGCTCTGACAGAGTGACCATTGGGTTCTTGGTTACCTCCTGAACGCCCTTCTCTCCCAATCGCTCAGTTTAGATGGCCGGCCAGCTCTAGGAAGAGTCCTGGTGGTTACGAACATTTTTCCATTTACGGATGATGGAGGCCACTGTGCTCATTGGGACCTTCAAAGCAGCAGAAATTTTTCTGTACTCTTCCTCAGATTTCTACCTTGAGACAATCCTGTCTTGGAGGTCTACAGACAATTCCCACTGAGGTTTTTTGTTGCTCTTTTGTGTAAAATAGAGTCATGCTGTGTTTTTCTTCCTCCCTTGACATCCCCTTGACCAGGATAGCCCTGTAGAACCTAGTGTCAGCTTTTATGGTTATTTCACACATTTTTTAATCCACCTCAACTAGATATCTGTGTAGATATCTGTGTTCCTCTCATCTACTAACTCTTGTCCATTGATCTCTTTCTTAGACGTCACTTAGGCTTATTTTACTATAGTCTATTATACTCTGGCTGGGGCGGCTCTGTGACCAGTGGTGGTGGTGAGAGGCCGTGAGCAGAGTTAGCTTTTCCCTCATTCAAGGTTATTTCATAATCATTATACCCCAGGGATTGTCCGTATCCTATCAGCCACTCACACCACACACCTTTTTCTCCAATAATGCTTTATTTGGGTTATTATATTCTCACATTTATCCAATTTTACATTAATTAGCTCAGGCTGTGTTAGGTGCTGGAGCCATTAGCCAGCCAGATAAGGTTAACCTCATGGTGTCAACTCCAAATCTCAAAAGTGATGGAAGAGAGAGAGTGGGGTGAACTGAGGCTCAGCAACATTTAAAGCAACATGCAATGAAATGAGCCATTTTGAGAAAGGCTGTTGTGATACTGTCGCAATTAATCCCTGGGGTGCATTGCCACAAACATTTCATTCAGACCTCTGGGAATTGTGTGAACGTGCAAAAAGAAATGTCCATTTTAAATGCCTAAAATAACGATTGACTGAAATATGGAGGTGAAACAAGGAGAACAGAGAGACATGAACTCAGTTCTAGTGCATGGGAAATGGTCATTATTCCACCCCTTCTCTATGTATGGATTTGAGAACTTCTGAAATAATGAAACCTGTTGAAACGAGTTGATGGGACCATATTCAAAATACTCTAGCAGGTTGTATTTAAATGGTTGGAACAAGTGTTGTATGTTTTTTTTTTCCTTAACCTGTCCTATCCAGCAGCTTAACAAGTGGGACAGATATTGATTTGCCTTGTTGTGTCAAACACATTTACTTTGCCAAAAGTATATACTGTTTATAAATAGTATTTATAGGCTCCTCTTGCTATATAATAATTTTAATACTTTATTTAAATTGTCTTAATTACGCTGGGCCTGATGGGGAAAAGGGGATGGAGTTGAAGGGATATGAAGTGGTCGAAGGTGTGTGTGGGGGCAGCAAAGAGAGATAAAACACAAGAAAATTGCTGCTTCTGGAGATCTCAGCACAAGCTGGGCATCTACACCTGAAAGAGAACAGATAAACAACAAATGTATGCTGTCATGCTGGTACACTGAGTAACCTAGCGTTACTAAATTTATAAAGATGGTGATAATGTAAAAAATATGTTAAAAATGTCTCAAACCAAGTCAGGGAGGCAAACTATGCCCATACTGTTCAACTGATTAAAACTGAATTTTTCAACATTTCAGGTACGAAGTGTATCTGATAATTATTTATCCCAAGAGTAATATTAGAATGATTTTTTTCTGAAACAAACCTTCCTATGTCTCCTGGAAAACAAAAGCAGCGGGCAAAGCTGGTGAACAGATAAGGTTCCCGTTGACAGGAGTGAGAGAGAGCGAAAAGGTCCTCCTCTCTGTGGCGGCCCCCAGAACAGCCTGGGTGAGCCGGGCTTTCATTATCCCCTATCCCTCTGTGATGAGGAGAAGAAAGGCGGACGTGAGAGAAAGAAAGAGAAAGAACAGAACAGAGGAGGGAAAGAAGAAAAGAAAGAGGCGTTTGATAGAGCTGTGTGGAGACCGTGTGTGAATGAGCCAGTGAAGGGCAGCCATTGTCTTGCTGCGACCTCAATTTGGTACTGTACGCTCCTCTTTTTACTGCACTGTCTCGAGTCACAATGCCTCCTTTCTCCTCCTCTCTTCTCCCTCTCTCTCTTAAAGAAATAGGGGGATTAGGCCCACTGAGGGGAACTGCGTGTCCAGATTGCCAACGATCATGACTCCTCGCCATGTGACGAGAAGGCAACAAGATATTTCACAAGGCGCCTCTCATTTGTTTGTCTTCAGTTCCATTTTTACTTCCCTTTGTGTATCATTCCGTTCACAAGTTAGTCTATCCAATAAAGAAGATTTAATCGTACACTGACAGGAATGCTGTGTATTTTCAGACGGGCCAAGGATGGAGGTGCAGGAGGTGAAAGACGGAGAGTCACAGGGACGGGGGGACAAGGAGTGCAGCTGTACTTCCTGTTTACCCAGGCCTTGTTTGAGACAGTGGGAAGGAACAGGGGCTGCATTCATCTCCTCCTTTTCTACCTCCACTGACCCCCTTCCTCTTTTCTCCTCCCTTTGCGCCATTCTCCTTTAATTCCTGGGTTTTTCGTAGCCGCCCCCCCCCCCCCCCCCCCCCTGCTTGCCTTTTGCTGATAAACCATATTGAAGTTGGGGAGGATGAGCTAGTTTAGGCTCTATTTTGTAGGCATGGGTTTAGGATCAGAACTGATTTGGAAGCAGAAACGATTATTAAATGTTCAGATTTGCAGCTGGTATTAAAAATATGGATTGCAGATATGACAGGCGACGAGATGAATTGAAAGGAGATGAAGAAGGCAGCACACAGGATGGACTTTTTTAAGTGACTTGGTCAACTTTCAGTTCATTTGTTAGGAAGTTATAAAATTCTCCCATTCATCCATTTTTTTTAGTTCTGTGCCAAAACAAGGAGCATGCACGCACATGGAACTCTATTAGGGAACTTGATTGTGAACAAACTAACTGTGAACGTACGCCAAAGCAGACCTTGAAGCCACTGAGAGGGAGGGAGCGTTAGAAAGAGAGACTGCACATCCCGGCCGTTTGTTCCGCCCACCCAAGCCAACACTGCCTAACCTTTCTTTGTGCAGACAGACATCAGACCGAGATGCTGCAAAAGATGCACTAGATTAAAAGGATTGTTTCTGTTGCTGCTATAGCCCCTATTGTACAGAGGGATGGCTATAGACATGTCTGCCATCAGACCACGTGTATTTATGCACAAACACCCGCTAACACACCCATGGAGACAAACTAGCTGGCTTATACATGCACAGATATGTTGTCAAAATGTACGCACGGCACGATGGGACTCCTTTAATCGGCATGTGCCATTTGACAGCCCATCTATTTGCAGTCAATCATTAGGACACCATAGAAAAAGTATGGAGAAGAATGCAACTATGAATTTGGCCAAATTCCTCTTATATATGTGTACAGTATGTGCAGTAGTGTCAGCCTGTTGGACTTTTCCAAGGTGACTTTGTGCTGCTGTTTTAAGTCTCTTTTCCCACTAGGAGATGTGTTTACTTGAAAAAAAAAAAGTAAACTTTTTGTTTTGACCAAAAACTTTCACCATTTAAAAGTTTTTCAGTCTCTTTGAATTTCCTTTGTATTCTCTTTAATATGATGAGGACCTTTTACACTCATCATAAATGTAAGACCTTGTACAAAAAAAAAACATCAAGCAACAGGCCTGTTTACAGTCTGTTTAAATATTGAATTCAAACAATTCATTCTTTGAGAGCAGTAGGGTGCTGTGGTGAGCAAGGACTCCGCCCTGGAACCCAAGGAATCGGCGTGCTGAAGTGTCCTTGAGCAAGACACTGAATCTCTTTCAGCCATGAGTGCTGCTCTTGAGCTGACCCAGTGTTCTGACCTCCCTGTAGGAGAGAAAAACTGAGACTGTCTTCTTTCTTCTTCTTTTTTTGCTCACAGAATTGATCACCCAAAGGAAGAATATTATGTTCACTAGCTGCTTGCCACCGGGAGGTCAACTGAGAGGGTCAAATTTGGAACAGCGCCTCTAGTAAACGATAGAGTTTGCTCAAGGACATTACATCCAAAAAAAAAAAAAACCCAAAAAACGGAAGAATTGAACCTGTGCTATTTGAAAACCAATTTTTGTTGTATACAAGAAGGGAACAATCCAGCAGTCAGAAGGTTATAGGTCACACGTCAACCTTTCCTTCCACATACATATGTACCTACCTTCCAGTGGAAATGTAAATGGATTTGACTTTTTTGGCCAACTTTGTATCTCAAAAAATCTAACTTTGCTACCCCAAAGACAATGCAACTCTTACTTTTGTTTTATCACTTCATCATTAAATCTGTAAGAAATTAGTTTATAATGATTAGTTATTCACAATTAAATTCTGGGTAAATGACGGGCACATGCTCTAGATTCTGTCTTCAGAGATTTTTTGGGTGTGTACAAGCTCCATCTCCTTGCATTCCCTAACACTCCTTTTGGACTTTTAATTATAACTCATTTTGATGAAACATGCAAATACCATCCTTGATGGCGTCCTTTGTTAGCGTGGCCTTCTTTTGGCTAAAAACCATACTCTCCTGAGTGTCCCCCATTTAATGAAGATTGAAGATTAAACAACAGGAAAAAGCCATTATTTTTGTGGGGGAATTAAAGTACCATCAATCTCACTTAATCACCTTCTTAATATCTCCTCAGACGCCAGTAGAAAGCTGTTTGCAGCTCAAGGTTAACACGCTTTGTTTTGTGGAAGCAAAGGGAGAAAGGACAGGGATCGGCACGGAGAATACGTGGATGGAGCTTCTCTAGACACAGATTACAGTGGACTGTGTTGGTGTGAGGGCGAGGGGCAGGAGGTGGATGTAGAAAGAAATGACAGCTATTGTTTGGTCTGTAATTATCTCTGTCTGCCTATTCGCCCGCTCATTTCCTGTAGAGACAGAGAGGGACTGAGGGGAGAGGTGCCAGCGGTTTGCTGCTGTAGCTTTGTAACAGGTGGTACAGTTTGTCCTTGGTGAACAACAAAGTTGCTCTCCTACTGTGTGTGTTTGTGTATGCTTTGGTGTTCTTTTTCTCTTCTGTGCAATTCTGAGTTTATATGTATTTTGACTTTTTAAAATCATGATAACTTTGTTGTTTGTCATCTATCATATTTCGGGCTGCTTCAGTTGTAAGATTGTACCAGAGCATTCAGTTTTTATATTTTTTTTTTCTTATATATTTTTTTTCTCCAAATATTGGTATTTTTTGTATTCCTATTTGATTTTAAGGGTAAACTTGTGATGCCAAACTCATTCTGTCTGTAAATTATTTTAATATCCCTGTGAAAAATCTTAGGATTTATTTGCTTTCACTCAGCAATAAGGTTGTCTGTCTCGATGAATATCCTCACAGCATTAGACCACTTAAGAAATTCAGACAGAAGAGCAGAGCCTTTAAAAAACACTTATTTAGGTATTGCTTGGGATAGTTCCAGAATCTGAGCCCCAAACTGATACTGTATTGACTAGGGCTGGGTATCCTCAATGATTTCCAGAATTCATTAAATTCCGATTCATAAGATTTGAGTAATTTTTCAGTTCAGTTCGATTCTGTATCAATTTATTCAGGGATATTGCCATTATTTCCTTGCATATGAAAGGATTTCTCAGAAAATTAATGCTGTAATTTTTACCAGGAACCCTCTAAATTGCTAACTTAAATATATGAATATATGAACGCAAGAGTTCAGACTCATCAGAGATGTCCTAAACTTACTACAAGTTTTATACACACTAGTGCATTTCCCGTAGAACGCAAGTAGTCCTGTCTAAAACGGGTAACCCACTTAGTCTTTACATGCCCAAATGTAGGTTGTCTTTGAAAGTGGGACACAAAGAGGTGTACAGGTACATCTCAAAAAATTAGAATATCATGAAAAAGTTCAATATTTTTCACTCATTTCAGAAAGGGAAATCCATACACTACCGTTCAAAAGTTTGGGGTCACTTAGAAATTTCCTTATTTTTGAAATAAAAGCACTTTTTTTCAACGAAGATAACTTTAAACTAATCAGAAATACACTCTATACATTGCTAATGTGGTAAATGACTACTCTAGCTGCAAATGTCTGGTTTTTGGTGCAATATCTAGATAGGTGTATAGAGGCCCATTTCCAGCAACTATCACTCCAGTGTTCTAATGGTACAATGTGTTTGCTCATTGCGTCAGAAGGCTAATGGATGATTAGAAAACCCTTGTGCAGTCATGTTAGGTCTGCAATGCTGTAACTGCTGCAAATGGAGGATTCTTTGACGAAAGCAAAGTTTGAAGGAAAAAATTATTATTTCAAATACAAATCATTATTTCTAACCTTGTCAATGTCTTGACTATATTTTCTATTCATTTTACAACTCATGGTGGTAAATAAGTGTGACTTTTCATGGAAAACACAAAATAATTGTCTGGGTGACCCCAAACTTTTGAACGGTAGTGTATATTATATAGATTCATGACACAGAGTGAAATATTTCAAGCCTTTATTTCTTGAAATTGTGATGATTATGACTTACAGATAATGAAAACCCAAAATTCAGTGTCTCAGAAAATTAGAATATTACATAGGATCAATAAAAAAGGGATATTTTAAACAGAAATGTCAGGCTTCTGAAAAATATGTTCATTTCTATGCAGTCAATACTTGGCTGGGCCTCCTTTTGCATGAATTACTGCATCAGTGCAGCGTGGCATGGAAGCGATCAGCCTGTGGCACTGCTCAGGTGTAATGGAAGCCCAGGTTGTCACGTGCTGGGTTCTGGAGGTCCTGCCAGACCCAGCCTCGTGGCCTCTCCCTGTATTGATCATTATATGTCACATGTCTTAAGGTTCTGTTTGCCATTTTCCCTGTTGTGTTTTATTTCTGCAGTTTTTGATACATATTATTGAGGATGTCATTTTATTTGTTCCCTGTGCTTCCTTTTCTGTTGACAACTGTCAGGGTTTGTCAGCCTTGCATGGGTGTGCCCTGCTGCCTGTCAGGCTGCCAGCTGCCCCTTCCTCACCTGTCATTTCCACCAGCTGAATCCAATGATTAGTTTTTGCTCCTTTCTCCTGTTTAGGCCAGCCCACACCTGTGATTACTTCTGTTGTCAGCGCATTCACTATTTAAGCATTGTCAGTTCACTTCATTGTTGCCACTACCAGGAATGTGTTGGAATCAATGTCCTTCATCTGAGTGTTCCTTGGGACATTAATTCTTTTTCCTGCCTCGCCTCCTCCTGAGCAGCCTGCTCAGGAGCGATTCATCCTGTAAGTCTTTCGTGTTTACATTTTGAGTTTGTGCTGTTGGACTTTAGTTTCCTTGCGCAATAAATGCTGCAAAATATCATCCAGCGTGTGGGTTCATCGTAATCTCTGTGCACCGCGTAGAGGCACACATGACACAGGTTGTTTTGATAGTGGCCTTCAGGTCATCTGCATTGTTGGGTCTGGTGTCTCTCATCTTCCTCTTGACAATACCCCATGTATTCTCTATGGGGTTCAGGTCTATGGGGTTCAGGTTCAGGCGAGTTTGCTGGCCAATCAAGCACAGTAACACCATGGTCATTGAACCAGCTTTTGGTACCTTTGGCAGTGTGGGCAGGTGCCAAGTCCTGCTGGAAAATGAAATCAGCATATCCATAAAGCTTGTCAGCAGAAGGAAGCATGAAGTGCTCTAAAATTTCCTGGTAGATGGCTGTGTTGACTGTGGACTTCAGAAAACACAGTGGACCAACACCAACAGATGACATGACAGCCCAAATCATCACTGACCGTGGAAACTTCACACTGGACTTCAAGCAATGTGGATTCTGTGCCTCTCCACTCTTCCTCCAGACTCTGGAACCTTGATTTCCAAATGACATGCAAAATTTACTTTCATCTGAAAAGAGGACTTTGGACCACTGAGCAACAGTCCAGTTCTTTTTTCTCCACAGCCCAGGTAAGATGCTTCTGACGCTGTCTCTGGTTCAGGAGTGGCTTGACACGAGGAATGCGACATTTGTAGCCCATGTCTAGGATTTGTCTGTGCGTAGTGGCTGTTGACGCACTGACTCCAGCCTCAGTCCACTCCCTGTGAAGCTCTCCCAGATTCTTGAATGGATTTTGCTTGACAATCCTCTCAAGGCTGCAGTTAGCTCTTTTGCTGGTGCACCTTTTCCTATCACAGTTTTTCCTTCCACTCAACTTTCTACGAATATGCTTAGATACAGCACTCTGTGAACAACCAACTTCTTTTGCAATGATCTTTTGTGGCTTACCCTCCTTGTGGAGTGTGTCAATGATTGTCTTTTGGACATCTATCAAGTCAGCAGTCTTCCTCATGATTGTGTAGCCTACTGACCCAGACTGAGAGACCAGTTAAAGGCTCAGGAAACATTTGCAGGTGTTTTGAGTTAGATAGATAGATAGATAGATAGATAGATACATACATACATACATACATACATACATACATACATACATAGTACATACATACATACATACATACATACATGCATGCATACATACATACATACATACATACATGCATATTTTATTTCGAACAAAAAAGTAAAAAACAAAACAAATGACAAGTGCAATAAAAGTGATGGTATACAGTGCTCGAAAGGGAGAAGGAAGAAGTGAACACTTATTTACTCCAACTCCTCTTTTCCCTAAATACAACCCATGTGAAATATATACAAATTACCTCATTTAAGACCCCAAGTAATATCAACATTAACATCCATCCATCCCAACATACTGTACATACAGTCCATACATCAAAACCCAGCCCCAAACAACACAGATATACATAATACTGTCCCACCTACCATTCCATAGTGTCCCAGGGTGAGCATAGTGAATCGTACATATAAATACTACCCCTCTGACGTATATTCTTTCAGCAAATAATGTTTATACCTATTTTTGAATTGATTTCTGTTTGTACATAGTTTCAGTTCCAGCTCCAGACTGTTCCACAAATCCACCCCACAGACAGATATGCACATACTTTTCTTAGTTGTTTGTACCTTAGGTTTTGTAAAGTTTAAGTCTCCTCTCAAATTATAATCATTGTCTCTTTTTTTGAATATTTTTTGTATATTAGTTGGGAGTTGATTATTAATTGCTCCGTACATCAGGAATGGCAATTTTCCGCCGATCCGCGGATTTCCGCTGATTTATTTTCAAATTGATCATTTCTGTGAATCATCTAAATCCACTGAGAAAATTTTAGGGGGGGTAAGGTACCTTATTGTTACCGATATTAGCGAAAATCAACACGATTACATAAGCGCTCGGCGCTTCCCCGGGTCAAGTCTCCCGCGATTACCCGGATGTGTTGTGTTCAAGCTACTGTTGTACTGTAAACAGCCCTGCGATTGGATAGTTGCAACGATTGGACCAATCAAATGGCTTGTTGTATGCTTTGTCAAAAATTCATCGCGGCGTGTTCTCAGGGATGTGATTTTCTGCTAATTCGCCAAATTCCGCTTTATTTTATCTTCCAGGAAGATAAAGTACGTTAAGTACGTTAGCGGCTTGTGATCCACGAACGCAGTGAAGGTGCGCCCTTTCAGGCAGAACTGGAAGTGGCTTATGGCCAGGTGGAGAGCCATTAACTCTCTGTTACCGGTGGCGTACAATGGCTGTATGAGCAGGGCTGCGCAGGGGAGGAAACAGTAATAAAAGTTAACCATCCCCCAAAACTCCTGCAGCGCCCTGACATTGATGTTGAGGAGAAAAAATAGCAAAACAATTTAGTTAGATTACTTTTATGATTCCAAACAATTTGAAATTGACAGTGCACAGTGGACATTGACTCATAACTTTTGAATATTTCTAAGACTTGGCTACATCAGTGATTGTGCAAAATGAACTGCTCAAGACTCAATGGAGATTGACACTGGTGATCTGAAATGAATGCTGAAATTATAAAAAGTAATGGTATGTTGGAATTTTATTTCTATTATGGAATAGATAAAATTAAGTGATTTTGATTTGATCAAGTGTTAAAGCATGTGATGGATAATGCTTGTTGGAATATTTTAGGAATGCTATCTTCTTGGAACATAAGCCAATATTATACAGTAATAAGTGGCATTCAGCTGTTTGTTTTATGTCATTTAAGCACAGTTCTGGTACTTAAAAATCATAAAAGCCCAGGAGCTTCGGGGGGCTTCGCCCCCCTTGCCCCCCCACTGGGGCTCTGCTTCGGACCCCGCTGGGGGACCATGTCCCCCAGACCCCCTGCTGAATTTTCAGATAATTTCCCCAACCCCAAATCACATCACCGGTTCCTGTTGGAATTCTGAGCTTTCGGTATTGTTTTCAGCGGAATTATGAGATTTTTATCAAAGGATCAGGAGTCATCAGTGCTAGAAATAGACAAAAGTGTCAAAAATAAGTTCCAATGGAATTGGCTTGAGAGAAAAGTGACGGTAAAGGTGAAAATTGGCTCAAAGTTCGACGAGGTAACAGAAACACTCGGACAATTTCTAAAGAAACCAGAAAAGGAGATGAAGTTCAAAGTTCAGAGACTGACACAGCTTGCTGCCAAAAGAAAGAAAGTTTCACATTAGAAGTGACTTGGTGACCGGTGTAAATAGTGTAATAAACTCTTATAGAACTGTTAAATATGTTGGACTAAAGACAGTGAGACAACATTGAAGAAAAAGTAAGTTAACTTTTCATTAAATTTAATGATTTATCTAAGTCTAGTATTTCATTTTTTTAAAACATTTTTTTCAGTCTAAAATTACTTCTGGTTTTACCTGAAAACCTCCCAGCTTCAGGGACTTGCCCCCCCCCCCCCCCCCCGGCCACCCCATAAGTCAATTGACCAAAATAGATTTCAGCTGAAATCAGAATTTCCTGTTGCCATCCCTGGTACATTACTTGTGCTGTCTTAAATTTAACTAAATCCATGAACTTTTTGACATGTGACTTTAAAAACAATGAGTTGGTATGGTCTCTATATCCAACATTATTTATTATCCTTATAGCTTTTTTTTGTAATGTGGCATATTGGCTGTAGGTTGGTCCTGTAGTGTTTCCCAGACCTCTACACAGTAGTTAAGATATGGTAGAAACAGTGAATTGGACTGTAAGAAACAATGATTTATAGTCCAAGATGGTGTCTTGTTTTCCCCAGTATCCCTATACATTTTGCCAACTTGCCCACATGTGACTGATGTGAGGTTTCCAGCAGATTTTATTGTCTAGCATCACCCCCAGAAACTTATTTTCCTGTACTGTTTCTATTCTGGTATCATCTATCGTTACCATTATTTCATGCTATATTTTATAATTTCCAAGCAACATAATCTTTGTTTTTTTCAGATTTAGAGATAATTTATTTTTGTTGAACCACTGCGTTAACCTTTTCATTTCAGTTGTGACCACCTCTAAAACCTGCTGCAAATTCTCACCAGTGCAAAGGATATTGTGTCATCCACAAACAAAATAAATTTCAGAATTTTGTTACTTGGCATATGTCATTTATATATAAGATAAAGAGTTTGGGGTCCCAAAACTGACCCCTGGGGCACAGCACAAGAGATGTTCATGAAGGGTGATTTGTGCTCACCAATTTGTACAAATTGTTGTCTATTTCTAAAATAACTTTCCACCCAACTCAGTCCAACCCCTCTTATCCCATACCTTTCCAATTTCCTCAGTAAAATTCTGTGGTCGATGGTGTCAAAAGCTTTCTTTAAATCTATAAATACTCCTACAGCAAACTTTTTTTTTGTCTATACAACTAGTAATTTCTTCTATAAGTTCGATCAGTGCCAAAGATGTAGATTGGTCTGCTCTAAAACCATACTGGCTGTGTGTAAGGAGATTGTGTTCTTCAATGAAATCATCCAATCTCTTAGTGAAGATTTTTTCAAGTATTTTGGAGAATTGTGAGAATAAAGAGACCGGCCTGTAGTATGTGAAATAATAACTGTCTCCTGTTTTGTAAGTTAATGACACCATGACTTTCCAATATTGAACTTTTTCACAATATTCTAATTTTCTGAGACACTGAATTTTGGGTTTTCATTATCTGTAAGCCATAATAATCACAATTTCAAGAAATAAAGGCTTGAAATATTTCATTCTATGTGTAATGAATCTATGTAATATATGGGTTTCACTTTCTGAAATGAGTGACAAAAAATATTGAACTTTTTCATGATATTACTAACTAACTAACTAACTAACTAACCTGCACTTATATAGCGCTTTTCTAGTCACAAAGACCACTCAAAGCGCTTTCATTAATACTAACCCTCTATTCTAAGGGCCTATAGGAAACAGATATCTAGGGACAATTTAGAACAGCCAATTAACCTAACATGCATGTCTTTGGCATGTGGGAGGAAACCGGAGAAATCCCGGAGTAAACCCACGCAACACGGGGAGAACATGCAAACTCCACACAGATCACTGTTCAAATTTTTTGAGATGTACCTGTACATGTGTACATGTAGGAGTGATACGAGCGCCTGTGGGGACTCGCGGTCCTGCAAAGGACAGTGGTAGCACATGGGTGAAGCAGCAGCTGGGACTCCTGTCAACAGCTGACTGGGCTGTGTGGGTTTGCCTTCCCATGATGGACCGCGGTCCGCTGTTCTGGCTACTTCTTCTCCTGACACGTTCTGTGTTGGATACACCAGTATTCTTTGCCAGACCCCAAGTCCCCACTGGCGTGCTTCCTGGTGTACATTATATTATAATTTTTTAAGTATTAAATCTTCAGTATTATCTTTTTTTGGTCCAATTTGCTGCTTTCCACTTCCTTGTTTTGTTCACAGAATGCTGTGGTGACTGGTCGTGATGCTGCTTATTATCCAGTCAGCACTGAGTCAATCTGAAACCACATAATCATTACTAGTGGTGTTGGCATTATCACGTTAATCGCCCGTTAATGCTTTGCCCCTCTTTAACAGCGACAAATGTTGTGATTACGGTTAATGGCAGTTAACGGCAAGAAAGTGCCAACAGTACTTTTTGGCCTAGTGGCTCTCCAAAACCAAAGCTGTTCCTGGCCACAGACACTGTGCGCACCATGCAGACATTGCTAAGTCAAGCTGGATTACAGCCATGGATATCCCAAAGTGCTGTCATGTTTAAGTTTACAACGTTATCTGTCGGAGCTCTCACCCCGGATAATTGTTACAGCCTTCTCCAAAACTTCGCCTGGATGTTGGGTTGTTCTTCTTCTGTGGAAGCTAGCTAGCTAGTAGCTACTAGCTACATGCTAGGTTATAGCTGACCTCCAGCAGCTGATACAGACAGAAATTTGCCTGTTTTCGTCCTCATAGCTTTGGGTCAAAAAAAAAAATTCTCGAGCTGTGTTGTAATGTCCATTCACCCCACCCCCCCCGCCGCTTTTTGCAGCACAGTGGGGTGTCATCACGAGTTAGATAGTTGTTTGTTTATGTTTGCAATTTTTCTGCTAAAAGGGAAATTGTGTCCTGTTGTGACACACAGGGTTTTGTGTTGATCTCCTTAAAAGTGGTGGATGTTTTGCTTCTCTTAACCTTTTATTTTATTGATTTTATTGACTGGGGTTTCCACTCGTGCTGAGTTTTATATTGTCTTCTTGATTTATATTGTTTTTTTATGCTAGTGTCCTGCACCTTGCTTTTATGTTTTTATGTGTGTCCTTGTTGTACGGCACTTTGTGTAGCGAGTGTTGCTTTTAAAGTGCTTTATAAATAAAGTTGATTGATTGATTGATTTGCTATGGGAGAAAGAGCAAGCTCCTTTTGTGGCTGCTGGTTGTCGATCAGTGATGTTACTAAGCCTTGGCATTCTGTTGTTTGCACATGCAGTAATACTTTTGAGAATTTTCTGGAGAATATTCTGGATAGTTTTTGTCATTTTGGATATGTTGAGAGCTTTAATAAACCTGCAGGTGAAGACAGTAAGCATATTTGTCCACTCCCATGTTCATAACAGTATGACAAACTTGAAAAATTACCGACTTAAGGTACATTGTATCTATATGGAAAAAACATGCGATTAACGCGTTATTAATCGCGATTAACTCAACATTCCGCGATTAACATCGTGATTAAAAATTTTAAACGTCCAACACCACTAATAATTACATATTTTATCTGAACAGCTCCACACTCAGGGATGCACACCCTTGTAACCTCAGCAAAACACATACCAAATCTTAGGTCTGTCTGACAAACGGTCAAGAGATACTGTATGTGAAGGAACAGCACAGACAGAGATTCCTTCCATTTAGAAATAGATTTATAGATAGAGGTAAAGATTTTTTGGAACACCAGTCTCTCCATGTCCTCCTCCACTACATCCATGAATCTTCTCTGTGCTTTTCCTCTTTTCCTCCTGCCTGGCAGCTCCATCTTCAACATCCTTTGTCCAGTATATCCACTATTCCTCCTCTGCACATGCCCAAACCATCTCAAGCCTTGCCTCTCTTACTTTGTCTCCAAACCCGATCAACCCAAGCTGTCCCTCTGACATACTCATTTTCTAATCCTGTCCCTCCTAGTCACTCCCAATGAAAATATTATCACCTTCAACTTTGCCACCTCCAGGGCTGCCTCCTGTCTTTTTGTCAGTGCCACCATCTCCAAACCATACATAATACCAGGTTTTCCCACCATCTTGTAATCTTTCCTTTTCACTCTAGCTGCTACCCATCCATCCGTCCATCTTCTTCCGCTTAATCCGTTTCGGGTCGCGGGGGGGCTGGAGCCTATCCCAGCATCTTTGGGCGAGAGGCAGGGGTACACCCTGGACAGATCGCCAGTCCATGGCAGGGGCCAACACAGAGAGACAGACAACCATTCACTCTCACATTCATACCTAAGGACAATTTAGAATCTCCAGTTTGATGTCAGTTTACCTAACTTGCATGTTTTTGGCATGTGGGAGGAACCAGAGAAATCCCAGAGTAAACCTATGCAGACACGGGGAGAACATGCAAACTCCACACAGATCACTGTTGGTCGGGGGCTGGGATCGAACCCAGGATCCCCTGGCCAAGGGTGAGTTACTGTGCTGCCGCAGTGCTTCTGTAACAAATCATCCCTGACACTCGTCTCCACCCACTTTACCCTACCTGCACTCTCTTCTTCACCTCTGTGCACTGCCCACTGCTTAGGATGGTTGACCCCAGGTATTTAAACTCATATGTATTATACACACGTGTAAACGCATGAATTCTTGCTTCTATTAACTTTCATTCCTCTGCTCTCCAGTGCATACCTCCACAACTTGAAGCTCTCTTCCACCTTCTCCCTACTTTCACTATAGATCACAATGTCGTCTGCAAACATCTTAGTCCTTACAGTCTAATTGGTGCCTCACGTTTCACCCTGCACCTGATAGTCCTGCAATGTACAGCGGGTATGACTCATGTACCTATACGGGTCACTGTCTATTCATCTACGATGTATATAAGATATTTAGCAGTTTTATTTTCCATGGGTAATCCCTTTCTCTGTTATGCTGTATGTGTTTCTGTTGTTTTCGTCGTCTACTGTCATGCTGCTGTTACACTGTAATTTCTCAGTTTGGGATCAATAAAGTCCATCCATCCATCCATCCATCCTGACCTCGTCTGTCAGCCTGTCCATCACCATAGCAAACGAGAATGTGCTCAGAACCGATCCCTGATGTAATCCCACCCCCACCTTGAATCCATCTGTCACTCCTACAGCACACCTCGCCACCATCTCACTTTCTTGCCTTGGCCCAGAAAGTGGGGCCTAGTTTGGGATTTGACACTTGCAACACTTCCTTGGGGGGGGGGAGGTGTTACGCACCCCTCCATGGGAAATTAGTCAGTGGTGCAGTTCATGACACCGTCAGGGTACACCTCCACTCCTAGCCAAGGTGCTAGGGAGGAATTCCTCTTTGGCTCAGTGATAAGAGTGAGAGGATTTAGATAATGGTGTCATGGGTTTGAATCCCAGCCTGGGATGTAAGTGTAGGTCTGCCTGCTGTGACTGAAAGAGACCATTTAAGTGTTTGTCTCCCTTGCCAGTGGGTATTGGTGACAGTAAGTATGTCCACCTTGACTGAGGGCTGAAACGGACTTTGTGATTCGTGATCCCATGCTGAAGTAGGCAATTCTGGCCTTGGCCCAGAAAGGGGGGGGGGGGGCTGAAAAGTTCATAGTGGTCAAATTTGACCAAATGTGGTTTATTTTTCAACTGCAGGCATCCAAGCGCTACAACACCGATGGAAGAAGGGATGTCCAATATTAGCAACCGTTTAAGAACCCTTGCTTATTTGTTTGTCAGATCACTTATTTGTGTGATCTTTTAGGACTTGTATTCATAAGTGTTTTTTCTTGCACTTTGGGGAATGGAATTGTTTCAATCACCATTGTAATTGTTTTAGTTTATATGTGTAGTTTATATTGCATGGTTAATAAACTCGTGCAGTACTATAACAGGACATGTTAGCAAATATTTGAGACCCATTCTAGTGCATCCTTTTATATTTTAACAATATTAGAAGTAGAAAACACCCAACATTATTATACACAGCAGAATGACCCATTTGGCTGTTGCATCAGTGTTGCCCATTTGTCAGTAAATAAAAACTGATTTATTTCATTATTTGGGTGTTTTGTGTCCTGTTTGGTCACAGTCGTTGTTTAGTCAAAGCATGTATATGTGTCCGCATATGACATGCAGTTGATCTGGCCATTCCCCTCCACAATCATGGTGGTATTATTATTAACTTTTAATTTTTAGATAGCCGTATGAGCACACCAGTACTGGGAGGAGCGCCATTGGGAACCCGTGGTCCCGCAAAGGACAGCAGTGGCACACGGGTGAAGCAGCAGCTGAGGCTCCCATCCACCGTTAACCCATCAGGCTGGGCTTAGTTCCCTGTGAAGGACTGTGATCCATCGGTCCAGTTGCTGCTTCTCCAACACCGGTGTTCCCTGGCAGACGCCAGGTCCCCCCAGTGCACCCACACACCTCGTGTTCTCCACATATGCCAAATTATCTTTTAGAACTACGCAAACACAGCAACATTATAGTATAATTTTTTTAAGCATTGAATTTTCAATATTATCTTTTCTGGTCAAATTTGTTGCTTTTCTCTTCCTTGTTTTGCTCAGTGTGCTGTGGTTACTGATGCCGTGATGTTGCGTATTATCCAATCAGTACCAAGTCAATCCAAAACCCCACCCAAACTTCTAGAAGCCTGGGCATGAGACAGAGCGGTGGCTAAGCTTTTATTGATAAAATTATATATTTTGACTGAACAACTCCATACTTGGGGATGCACACCCTCGTAACCTCAGCAAAGCACTTATAAAATCTGAGATCAGTCTGACAAACAGTTTGAGAGATGCAGTATGTGAGGAACACACATGCATGCACGCACGTACGTACATACGCACGCGCGCGCACACACACACACACACACACACACAGATTCCTTGCATTTATAGATAGATATAAGTTACTGCAGCTCTGAACATCAATGTTTTAAGTCAGCCCCTAATACTGTATGGACAGCCCTAGTAAGTTGTGTGTTGAATAAATAATCCAATCTAAAACTTTAATTTTTAAAAAAATGCTGCAATTTAACAAAGCCGGTAAGATAATGAAGCTCATATAATTAATGGTTCAGAACAACGGAGTAAGTGAAGTTTAACTTAGATTGTTCAGTCAACCCTAGGGGCCTATACCTGGAGGAAAACACACTTTATGCATGATTTTATTGTGAAACCAAAGCCAACCGTATTTCCTTTTGGTGGATTATGGACAGACCCACCAACTGTAAATAAAGGTACAAAAGTGAAACTCAACTTCCTGGAATTTGTGGCACCATCATCTTCCCCTGGTGAGGTCATGTGCAATAAGAGTCTGTGCAGTGGCAACCATGAAACTGAATTTTTGAGAGCTCTCAGGTTATCCATCTTTATTTACTGTACATGGGCAGGCCTGTCAGGAACCTTGAACTCTATTAGGATAGAACCCTGGAGACGCTTCCTGGGCTAATCACCCATCAAGTGAGCTCAACTTATGGAAAATGAAACTGCATTAATGGAGAATGTCAGGGGAGGTCACTTAAGGACAGAGGATGTCTTATTTACCTGGCTACACTTAACCCTGACTTACCTTGGTGATCAGAATTATCCAAACCTAGTTATCAAGTCGATAAGTCAAAACTGTTGCAACTGAACAGTCAGTCAGAAACAGGTTGATACAGTAGGTACGAGCAGTAAAAAAGAGAAAGCTAAACACAGCTTTGCAGACACAAAAGCTTAGTTGCAATCAATGTTAATTTCGCTGACTAAAATTGACTAGCTAGAAATTAAACTAAAATTACAATTTTTACATGTTTCTATTGACACCTAATTTTAGTTGAGATTTAGTCTTATTTAGTATTAGTCATAGTTTTGTTTTAATCTTTTCATTATCAGTGGTTTTAGTCTCATTTTAGTGGACAAAAGTTTAGTCGATGAAATTAACACTGGTTGCAATGCAGTAATCAACATACTGTAACTGCACCAATACTAAGGCATGATTTGATGACCATACAATTATGTCCATTGAGCCATTTCCTTAACTGTTTATCCAGACCAAAGTTATAAAGCTGGAGTTTATCTCAGCTCTACAGTGCTGTAAAAAAGTACAGTATTTACCCCTTCTTGATTTCTTATATTTTTGCATATTTATCACACCTAAATGTTTCAGATCATCAGACAAATTTTAATATTAGACAAAGATAACCTGAGTAAATACAAAATGCAGTTTTTTAGATGATGATTTCATTTATTAAGGGAAAAAAGCTATCCAACCCTACCTGGCCCTGTGTGAAAAAAGTAATTGCCCCCACCTGCCCCCTAAACCTAATAACTGGTTGTGCCACCATTGGTGCCAACAACTAGCAACGAGTGTTTTACATCACTGTTGAGGAATTTTGACCTACTCTTCTGTGCAGAATTGTTTAAATTCAGTCACATTGGAGGACTTCATGAACTGATGGCCGGACATTCTCCTTCAGGATTTTTTGGTAGAGAGCAGAATTCATTGTTCTGTCAATTAGGCCAAGTTGTCCAGGTCCTGAAGCAGCAAAGCAGCCCCAGACCATGACACTACCACCATGTTTGACTGTTGATATGATGTTCTTTTTATGAAATTCTGTCAGTTTTACGCCAGATAAAACAGGACACACATCTTCCAAAAAGTTCAACTTTTGTCTCATCTGTCCCCAGAATATTTTTCCAAAAGTCTTGAGGATCATCTAGATGTTTTCTGGCAAATGTGAGACAAGTCTTTGTGTTCTTTTTGTCCAGCAGCGGTTTTTGTCTTACAACTCTCCCATGGATGCCATTTTTGCCCAGTCTCTTTCTTATTGTTCCATCATGGACCAGTGTCCAAACTGAGGCAAGTGAGGCCTGCAGTTCTTTAGATGTTCTGGGTTTTTGTTTCTCATCTGATCTTGAATTTCTTTAGATCACAGTGGGATGTGTTGCTTTTTGAGATCTTTTAGCCTACTTCAGGTTGTCAGACAGGTTCTATTTAAGTGATTTCTTGATTCAACAAGTCGGGTAGTAATCAAGCTTGAGTGTAGCTACTGAAGCTGAACTCAGCTGTCCAAAAAATTGGTTAATCACAGTTAATTCATGATTTAACAAGAGGGGCAATTACTTTTTCACATAGGGCCAGGTAGGTTTGGATTTTTTTTTTCCTTTAATAAATGAAATCATCATTTGAAAACATTTTGTATTCATTCAGGTTATCTTTGTCTGATATTAAAATTTGTTTGATGATCTGAAACATTTACAGTGGTGTGAAAAAGTGTTTGCCCTGTCCTGATTTCTCATTTTTTGTATGTTTGTCACACTTAAATGTTTCAGATTGTCAAACAAATTTAAATATTAGACAAAGATGACACAAGTAAACACAAAATGCACTTTTTAAATGAAGGTGTTTATTATTAAGGGGAAAAAAAATACAAACTTAGATGGCCCTGTGTGAAAAAGTGATTGCCCCCTAAACATAATAAATGGTTGGGCCACCCTTAGCAGCAACAACTGCAATCAAGCGTTTGCGATAACTGGCAATGAGTCTTTTACAGTGCTGTGGAGGAATTTTGGCCCACTCATCTTTGCAGAATTGTTGTAATTCAGCCACATTGGAGGGTTTTCGAGCATGAACTGCCTTTTTAAGGTCATGCCACAGCATCTCAATCGGATTCAGGTCAAGACTTTGTCTCGGCCTCTCCAAAGTTTTCATTTTGTTTTTCTTAAGCCATTCAGAGGTGGACTTGCTGGTGTATTTTGGAACATTGTCCTGCTGCAGAATCCAAGTGCACTTCAGCCTGAGGTCACGGACAGATGGCTGGACATTCTCCTTCAGGATTTTTTGGTAGACAGCAGAATTCATGGTTCCATTTACCACAGCAAGTCTTCAGGTCCTGAAGCAGCAAAAGAGCACCAGACCATCACACTACCACCATATTTTACTGTTGTAAAATATGTTTACTGTGTATTCTGAGAGACTCCAGCAGCAGTTCACTGCTAACGACTCTGCTTCTGTGTGGAGAGGACTGAGGCAAATCACCAACTATCGGCCTCAGGCTTCTAAAGGTCAGGATGACAAAGCCCTTTGTCAAAGACTGTCCCAACATTATGCCCGTTTTGACACCTCGTCAGCTGTGTCCATCCCCCCCTCCCCCCAGCGCCACTGCCTCCATGGTCCCCACTTCATCAAAGGCGGCCCCCCCTCCTCCCCCCCTGCCCTTGTCATCAGTGAGCAGGACGTGCACAGACAGTTCTCCAGACTGAACCCGCGCAAGGCCCCCGGTCCGGATGGCGTGTCTCCCTCCACCCTGAGACACTGTGCGGAAGAGCTGACTCCTGTCTTCACAGACATTTTTAACACCTCCCTGAAGTTATGCCATGTGCCGACCTGCCTCAAAACCTCCACCATCATCCCTGTCCCCAAGAAGCCACGGATCACTGGACTTAACGACTACAGACCTGTAGCGCTCACCTCTGTAGTCATGAAGTCCTTTGAGCGCCTGGTCCTGCCCCACCTCAAGTCCATCACAACTCCCCTCCTGGACCCGCTGCAGTTTGCCTACCGAGCCAACAGGTCTGTGGACGACGCAGTCAACCTGGCCCTCCACTCCATCCTGCAGCACCTGGACTCCCCGGGAACCTACGCCAGGATCCTGTTTGTGGACTTCAGCTCTGCATTCAACACCATCCGCCCCGCTCTGCTCCGGGATAAGCTGTCCCTGCTCAACGTGCCTGACTCCCCTCTGCAGGTGGCTCACCGACTTCCTGACGGACCGGAGGCAGCATGTGCGGCTGGGAAAGACTGTCTCAGACTCTGTTAGCATCAGCACCGAATCACCCCAGGGCTGTGTACTTTCCCCCCTACTCTTCTCTCTTTATACCAACTCCTGCACCTCCAGCCACCAGTCTGTCAAGCTGATCAAGTTTGCGGACGACACCACCCTCATCGGGCTCATCTCCAACGGCGACGAGTCCATCTACAGGAGAGAGGTGGCCCAGCTGGCGTCCTGGTGCAGCCACAACAACCTGCAGCTGAACGCTCTGAAGACAGTGGAGATCGTGGACTTCAGGAAAGTCACAACCCCTCTGCCCCCCCCCCCCTCACCCTCACAGGCTCTCCCATCACCACTGCAGATTCCTTCTGCTTCCTGGGCACCACCATCACCCGGGACCTCAAGTGGGAGCCAACCATCAGCTCCCTCATCAAAAAGGCCCAGCAGAGGATGTTCTTCCTGCGGCAGCTGAGGAAGCTCAAGCTACCCACCAAGATGTTGGTGCAGTTCTACACGGCCATCATCGAGTCCATCCTCACCACCTCCATAACCGTGTGGTACGCAGGGGCCACTGCCAGGGACAGACTAAGGCTGCAGCACGTCGTGCGCGTTGCTGAGAAGGTGATCGGCTGCAAGCTCCCATCCCTCCAGGATCTGTACATCTCCAGGACCCGGAGGCGTGCAGGCCGGATCATAGCCGATCCTTCTCACCCTGGTCACGTACTGTTTGCCCCCCTCCCCTCAGGTAGAAGACTTCGGTCCATTCAGACTAAAACCTCCCGTAACATGAACAGCTTCTTCCCCTCTGCCATCAGACTGCTGAACACTATGTGACTTATTAGACTCTCGTGCACTACGTACAGCAGCTCAACCAGACTCATGTCAATCATCACTGTTTTCTTTTTGCATTACCGACTGCACTATGTGGTACTCCACAATATCTGCTGCTCGCTAATATATTTAAAAATTGCTTGACTAGTATTACTCATTCATATTCTACATTTTATTGCATGTATAGTTTTTTTATTTCTTTTATTTTTATCATGTTTAATGTTGCAGCATTGCACCGAGACAAATTCCTAGTTTGTGTACTACATGAACAATGGCAATAAATCTGATTCTGATTCTGATTCAGGATTTTTTGGTAGACAGCAGAATTCATGGTTCCATTTACCACAGCAAGTCTTCAGGTCCTGAAGCAGCAAAAGAGCACCAGACCATCACACTACCACCAAATTTTACTGTTGGTATGATGTTCCTTTTCTGAAATGCTGTGTTACTTTTATGCTAGATGTAATGGGACACACACCTTCCAAAAAGTTCAACTTTTGTCTCGTCAGTCAACAGAGTATTTTCCCGAAAGTCTTGTGGATCATCAAGATGTTTTCTGGCAAAACTGAGACGAGCCTTTATGTTCTTTTTGCTCAGCAGTGGTTTTCATCTTGGAACTCTGCCATGCAGGCCATTTTTGCCCAGTCTTTTTCTTATGGTGGAGTCATGAACACTGACCTTAACTGGGGCAAGTGAGGCCTGCAATTCTTTGGATGTTGTTGTGGGGTCTTTTTTGACCTCTTGGATGAGTTGTCACTGTGCTGTTGGGGTAATTTTGGTCAGCCGGCCACTCCTGGGAAGGTTCACCACTGTTCCATGTTTTCACCATTTGTGGATAATGGCTCTCACTGTCGTTTGCTGGAGTCCCAAAGCTTTAGGAATGGCTTTATAACCTTTTCCAGACTGATAGATCTCAATTGCTTTGTTTCTCATTTGTTCCTGAATTTCTTTGGATTGCAGCATGATGTCTAGCTTTTGAGGATCTATTGGTCTACTTCACTTTGTCAGGCAGGTCCTATTTAAGTGTTTTCTTGATTGAGAACAGGTGTGGGAGTAATCAGGCCTGGGTATGGCTCGAGAAATTGAACTCAGCTTTCCAAAAATGTGATAAACCACAGTTAATTTATGTTTTAACAGTGTGTGTGTGTGTGGGGGGGGGTCACTTTTTCACACAGGGCCATGTAGGTTTGGATTTTTATTTTTTTTACCATTAATAATAAACTCCTTCATTTAACCTGTTGAACTCTGTGACTTCCGCGGGCGGTCACGTCTGTGCGTCTTAGTGCGTCTCAGTGCGCACTGAAAAAAAAAGCTATTTCCGGTCTTCCAGTACAGACACAGCCCTAAACAGAAAGCCAAAGGAGTGTTTGATTGGTTTAGAATGAGATTGACATCTCATTCGACCAACAAGAGCCTTGATTTGGGTTTTTAAACCTTGAATAACCAATGATCTTAAACCTAGCAAGAAGTATCTGCCCATCAATGACCACGAATACAACGAGCCAATTGAAGCTGAGTAATCTGACGATGGACGTGTCGTTTAGCCAATCAATTTCTGACTTCAATGACATCCTACATGCCTAGTTCAGTGTTTATATTTCCGGTAAAATACCATGTGTTCTCGTGCGTAAAATATCTTTTGACTCCGCCGCTGTGTGATGCGCAGTCCTTTGTGATACTGTGCAGAAGGGTCAGGGTAAGATTAGCCATTATTTTACTTGTTTTGAAAAATGGTTCACAAAATGAACCGAAAGGGCGTGCATGAAAACGTCGATGGCTTGACCGGGTCGGGTGACGTCGACAATGAATCAGTAAACAAACGGAGGTTTCAATAATGGAATAGCTGACGATCCAGACGCCAGTGGACAATACCAGCGGCAGTGCGGTTGTGGACAGGTAAGTCTTATAATCTAAATTATTCTTTATTGATAAAAATAGTAATAAAAATAACTTTTGACCAATCAGTAATTACAAGGGTCCCGCATGGCAACGTTTTTGTGTGCGCCGTGTGTGTGTGTGGGGGGGGATTTGTTACTGTGTATACTGCAGAAAAATTTAATAATTTTTTAGTATAATTTTTATTTCACTGTAGGCTATTTTTTCCTGTAAAAAAAAGGAACTGTGCTGTGTATGTCTGAGTTATTATGCCTTTGTTTTACTGTGTAAACGTGATCTGGTGAAATGGAGTCCTGACCATGCGAGCACACTATTGTGAGCACCCCAGGTGGACACCGGTATTCAATCTGTACATTTTCAATCCAGTGATTTACAAAGTGATTCATAATTTTCTAAAGCCTCATTCAGAACATTTTAGTCCCACAGACTGGTTTTCATCTGGGGCAGCATTTATAAATCACTGGATGGAGAATGTACCTGTACATGTACAGATTGGATTCCGTGGTCCACTTGGGGTGCGCACTTGGTCAGGGGTCCGCACTTGGTCAGGGGTCCAGTTGACCTGTATCTGTGTAAACTGGTGAGATAGTGAACTCTGGAAAAATTGGAGGGGGGAGAGGGTTGTTTTTGTGTATATTTTAGTGAAATGTATTAATTTTTCAAATAATTTTTCTTACACTGTAGGCTATTTTTGCCTGTAAAAAAAAAAAAAAACAGGAACTGTGCTGTGTATGTCTGGGTTGTTACCCCTTGGTTTTACTGTGCAAACTGCTGAGATAGTGAACTCTGGAACATACTGTAGCTTTCCAAACTGTGCCATTTGGCACAGTTTGGAACGGAATGCAAGCATTTATATCTACAAAAACACCCAGGCGAACTTTATTTTCTTCAAATTCAGTATGTTTAGATGATTGTTACTCAGTGGCAGGAGCACTTAGAGAGATTATGACTGTTTTGCCAAAAAATTCAGAGTGTTTTCTTTTAAATGAGACCAACTCCATGAAAATGCTGCAAAGGGTTGAAGAACAGCTTTTGATTTACTTTGGGCATGTTATTTTTAGGAGTTTTTAGGGAAATTGACCAGAGTTCAACAGGGTAAAAGCTGCATTTTCTGTTTACTTGTGTTATCTTTGTCTAGTATTTAAATTAGTTTGATGATCTGAAACATTTAAGTGTGACAAACATACAAAAAATGAGAAATCAGGAAGGGGGCAAACACTTTTTCACACCACTGTAAATGGTATTTATAGGCTCCTCTTGCTGTATAATAATTTTAATACTTTATTTAAATTGTCTTAATTACGCTGAACCTGATGGTGAAATGGGGGATGGAGTTGAAGGGCTATGAAGTGGTCGAAGGTGTGTGTGTTGGGGGGGCAAAAAGAGAGAAAACACAAGAAAATTGCTGCTTCTGGAGATCAGGAAAGGGGCAAACATTTTTTCACACCACTGTAAGTGTGACAAATATGCAAAAATATAAGAAATCAGGAAGGGGGCAGATACTTTTTCACGGCACTGTATATGGCCAGAGGTGGGGTACACTTTGATGGTTTATATCATAGAATTAAGATTCAAGATTCAAAGATTCAAAATTCAAAGATTTTATTGTCAATACTACTATACATGCAGGACATACAGGAGAATTGAAAGGGCGTGAATGGCGAGAATTGAAAGGTGCTGTTGGTGGTGTTAAACTCACTGAGACCTTTAGAAATAAAAGCAATGCAAACTCAAATATTAAAGCTGCAAGCAGCGATAAACGAGCCCTTGCGTCCTTGCTAGACCTCGGCCTCACCACGTGGAGCATGTAACTCTGCTCACTTTCCATCAGTCCCTCCCGAACTCCCTCCCTCCCACTCTTTGTCCATGCATCTGCCCATACCGCCATCCGCCCATCCATCCGCCATTTATCAGTCCATCAACCCATTCGTCCATCCATCCATCCATACTGCCATCCATCATTAGTCCGTCCATCTGTCCATTGCAAGATGGGGCCTTGACAGAGGTATAAGCTTGTGGAATTTCTTAAAAATCTAATATATTTTTCTATAGCCTAAAGGCTACTTCTGCTGAAAATTTCACCGGAAAATTTGTTTGAATTTAGACTAGGTATGCCATTGCTATAATTTTTTTTTTTTTACCTAGGGGGCGCTATAGCTACTGTATATGTGGTATAGTTATATAAATCTGTTCTGGGTGGTACAAGTACCATGTATATGACGTTTGGGTCCATTTGGACAATGTACGTGTGAGTTATGACAACTTCCTGTCCAACAGGAACACAGACGAGAGAGTAGTAGTAGTTAGTAGTTAGGCCCATCGCTCCTCCTGGAGCATAGGCCGCCGACAACAGTCCACCAGAGTGCTCTATCCTGGGCTGCGCTCTCCAGCTGTCTCCAGGTCTTTCCCATCTTCTTAATGTCAGCATCGAGGTCTCGTCGCCAGGTGTTTCTTGGCCTTCCTCTCTTCCGCTTTCCTTGGGGGTTCCACTTGAGTGCTTGCCTTGTGATGTTACTGGCTGGCTTTCTCAGGGTGTGCCCAATCCATCCCCATCTTCTGCGCCGGATCTCGTCCTCGGCTGGCAACTGGTTGGTACGCTGCCACAGGTCTGTGTTGCTGATGGTGTTGGGCCAGCGTATCTGGAGGATCCTTCTCAAGCAGCTGTTGATGAACGTCTGCACTTTCCTGATGGTGGTCTTCATTGTCCTCCATGTCTCTGCTCCATACAGTAGGACTGACTTGACGTTAGAGTTGAACAGCCGGATCTTGTGTTGACACCACCTTGGAGCTCCAGATGTTCCTCAGCTGCAAGTATGCTGCCCTCGCCTTGCCGATTCTTGCTCTGACATCTGCGTCTGTGCCACCCTGCTTGTCAATGATGCTGCCCAGGTATGTGAAGGCTTCTACCTCTTCCAGCTCACTCCCATGCAGTGTGACTGGGTCCTCATTTGCTGTGTTTATCTTGAGGATCTTGGTCTTGCCCTTGTGGATCTTGAGGCCAACTTGTGCTGAGGTGGCTGCCAACTCTGTTGTCTTGTCCTGCATCTGCTGGTGGCTGTGGGAGAGCAGGGCCAGTTCGTCTGCAAAGTCCAGATCATCTAGCTGGTCAAACAGTGTCCACTGGATTCCGTTTCTTCTGTCTGCTGTTGACGTCTTCATGATCCAGTCGATCACCAGGATGAAGAGGAAAGGTGACAGGAGGCAGCCTTGTCTGACTCCGGTCTTCACCCTGAAGCTGTCTGTTACCTGTCCTTCATGGACTACTCGACAGGTCATTCCTTCATAGGAGTTCTTGATCAAATTGACCAGTTTGGTTGGCACTCCGTAGTGGCGAAGCAGCTTCCAGAGGGTTTCGTGGTTCATGCTGTCAAAAGCCTTCTCATAGTCAACAAAGTTGATGTACAGCGAGGAGTTCCACTCTAAAGACTGCTCGACGATAATGCTCAAGGTAGCGATCTGGTCAATGCATGATCTGTTCTGGCGGAAGCCGGCCTGCTGGTCTCGGAGGAGGGGGTCGACGGCACCTTTCATTCTCTTAAGTAGGATCCTGTTGAAGACCTTCCCTGGCACTGACAGAAGCGTTATTCCTCTGTAGTTGGTGCAGTTGCTGAGGTCTCCTTTCTTGGGTAGCTTGATGAGGTAGCCCTCCTTCCAGTCTGCTGGTACTTCTTTTTCTTCCCATATCTTCTTGAAGAGAGGGTACAGCATCTCTACGGTGGTGTCCATGTCTGCCTTGAGTGCTTCTGCAGGGATGATGTCTGGTCCTGCTGCCTTGCTGTTCCTCAGTAGCTTGATGGCTTTCCTAATCTCCTCCCTGGTCGGCTTCTCACAGTTGATGTCCAGGTCAATGTCAGCAGGGTCGATGTCCGGGGGATTCGGAGGGGCAGGTCTGTTCAGGAGCTCCTCAAAGTGCTCTGCCCATCTATGCAGTTGTCACTCTGTTCCCAGGATGGTGTTTCCTTCCTTGTCCTTGACTGGAAGCTCGGGCCTGCTGTACTTCCCTGACAGTTTCTTGGTGGTGTCGTACAGCTGTTTCATGTTGGTACTGGCTGCTGCTTCCTTGGCCTCCTCTGCCAGGCTGTTGATGTACTTGCGCTTCTCTGCTCTTGCGCTCCTTTTCACTTCTCTGTTGGCTTCTGTGAAGTCTTCTTGTGCCTTGGCCTTTGCTGCTCTTGTTTGGCTGTTGTTTACTGCTGCCTTCTTCTGTTTTCTCTCCTGGATCTTGCGTAGAGTGTCTGCCGATATCCACTCCTTCTGTTGGTGTCTCTTGGGGCCTACTACTTCCTGACAGGTTGACGCAAGTGTCTCCTTCACTTTCTGCCACTGGTTCTCAGTGGTGACCTCTTCTTCAAGTAGTTCTTGTAGCACTTGGTACTTGTTGGTGAGAGACAGTCTGAATTCTTCTCTAGTCTTGGTATCTTTCAGCATGCTGACGTTGTACTTCAGCCTCTTTGTTGTTGCCCCCATCCAGTTCTTCTTCACCTTCAGCTTCAACCTGGCTACCAGCAGGTGGTGGTCAGATGCGACGTCTGCTCCTCTTCTCACCCTTACATCCTGTAGGGACCTCCTGAATTTCTTGGCCATGCAGATGTGGTCGATCTGGTTCTCAGTCACTAAGTCCGGTGATACCCAGGTGGCCTTATGTACTCTTCTATGAGGGAAAGTGCTGCCACCGATGACCAGGTTGTTCATTGCACAGAAGTCTGCAAATCTCTCGCCGTTCTCGTTTATCACTCCCAGTCCGTGTCTTCCCATCACTTCCTCATATCCGGTGTTGTCTTGTCTGATCTTGGCATTGAGGTCGCCCATGAGGATGTTGACGTCTTTCTCTGGGTACTTGGCCATGACGTTTTGCAGTCTGTCATAAAATCGGTCCTTGACTTCTTCATAACTCTCGTTGGTTGGGGCGTAGCACTGGATAACATTCATCTTGATCTTGTTCTTCTTCGTTCTGAAGGATGCTGCAATTATTCTTGATCCATGTGCTTCCCATCCTATCAGAGCTCGCTGTGCAGGTCCTGACAACATGAGTGCAATGCCTTCTGTGTGGGGAGTGTTGTCTTCTTCGTGGCCGGAATATAGCAACATCTCTCCGGTGAGCAGTCTTCTTTGTCCTGACTGTGTCCAACGGGTCTCGCTAATTCCAAGCAGTGTGAGGTTGTAGCTCTTCATCTCTGTGGCTACTTGTGCTGTTTTTCCCGTCTCATACATGGTCCTCACATTCCATGTTCCGACGTTGATGGTCCTAGTCAATAGAAGGGGGGGGGGCGGCCTTGTAGCTTCCGTAGACTCACAGCTTTCACCACACGGCATCATGTGTCCTCTTGATGAGGACCCTTCCTCTCCCAGGGCAATAGTCTCTTGGTCTGTTGTTGCCGTTTCTGTAGCATGCAGGGTTTTTACGGGGTGGGGTTGCTAGCCCCACGCCCAACCCTCCTCCTTTCTCATCCGGGCTTGGGATCGGCCATGGCGGAGTTACAGACGAGAGAGAGGTCATTGAAATTGTTAAATCGTTTAAAAGTAAAACATCTATGGATTGTGATGGTATTGACATGCTCTTAGTCAAAACTATCGTTGAATACTTAGTGAAGCCACTGACGTATATTTGTAACCTGTCTCTCCAAACAGGTATATTTCCCAATGCAATGAAAATAGCTAAAGTAATTCCAATATACGAGACGGGTGACAGAGGAATTTTCAAACTATAGACCAATTTCACTGTTGCCGCAATTTTCCAAGATACTTGAAAAATATTCTGTGAGAGAATTGACAACTTCATAATGAAGAATAATTTATTGTGTGAGCAGCAATATGGGTTCAGACACAAGAGGACAACTGCATTTACTCTAATGGAATTTATAGAAAAAATATCGAAAATAAAGAGTATTCAGTTGGGGTATTCCTGGATCTTAAAAAAGCATTTGATACAGTGGATCATAATTTATTATTAAAGAAACTACAAAATTGGGGTATTAGGGGGGTAGCACTGTTCTGGTTATGTAGTTACTTAAAGGCCAAATGTCACGTAACAGGGTACTTTAAATATCTTGAAACTAGATATAAAAGGGAACCGATCCGTTCGGGTCTTGGTGCATATGCTTCAGTAACAACGGAATATTCGTTAATTTAAAACTGCCGCGCTTGGCCTGACACGGCCCCTGGAATCGCCTGGGGAAGAAGGCGGAAGTGACGAAATCGATTGTACCCTAGTTTGATGCTTGGGGTATTTCAATTGATTGTTTATATGGAGACTGGAAGGTTGAAGTGAGCAACAAGAAAGAAAAAATTGGATATTTCACCCATACCTTAAAACGGGACTATCAGGGACAGCTGGTTAATAAGGGACACTTCTCTGGGAAATGTTTTCATACCTGTCAAGTGAGACGTTTTCGCCGTACTTCAACACCGTAAAAAGCGGCTATAAGGGACGGCGGAGCAACAAGGGACACCTCTCTGGGAAATGCCCCAAATGCAACTCGTGTTGTTATTGTCAAATATTTTAAGGATTCATGGATATTTGACAATAACAACACAACTCAGCGTCCGGCGCAAAATTAAAAAAAAAGCAGAATTCTGTATTTGTCAGGCGATCTCTCTCTGTTCCGCAACCGCTGCACAGCTGAACGTGTTAAACCATTGTCCTAATGACTTCTCATTGTAGTGAGAATAGCTCACACTGAGCGATCAGCCCGCGCCGACAATCTGACTAATGATTGACTCCACACTTCTCATTGTAGTGATAATAGCTCAGGCTGAGCCATCTGCCAGCACCAGCTGTGGGGGATCACACACAGGACGTGCTCCGCAACACACTCAATTTTTTTTCCCGTATATTTTTCTTTTGGGCGTACAGAAATGGCAATACGCCCGTTTTTGCTAAAATTGCATTTTCCCTGTATTTTCCTTAAAATATTTGACAATAACAACACGAACTACATTTAAAACATTTCCCAGAAAAGCGTCCCCCACCACTCCGCCGTCCCCCACAGCCGCGCTTGGCACCAAAATACGGCGAAAACGTCTCACTTGACAGGTATGCGCCTCCATTTTCATATTGATCTGGTCAATTTCTTGACAGCAGCGGCTCTCCTCCACTGTAATAATAATGGCTTCCGAAAAATCAATATTTATGGGGCGCCCTCGACAGACCCCCTTCGACTTCGCAATTCTGGAGGCGATTAATGTCCAGTTCAATGACATTTTCCACTGGTTCTGCTCTCTGGTCATCGTTGGAACTGTTGTCATCAGACAAAGCATCTGATTCCGTCTCGGACGGCTCGAACCTGTAAGGTTCAATGCCTCTGTCACTGTCTGAACCACTGACAAAAAAAAAGACAAAAAAAAAAAAGACAAAACTAAACTAATTTGTTCACAATCGCTGTCACTTTCCGTCATGATTGTCCAATGTTGATAAGTGTGAATGTGGATAGGCAGGGCAGCCAGGGTACAACTGGTGATGTCAAAAACATGGGCGTGGTCTGGACTGGCTGTCACAAGCCAGCAAGCAAGGTGGGGCCTTCACCTGGTGTATTTTGTGCAATTATGTAAATACAGGTGGGTGATATGGTCTCTGGTATGAATATTTGGTTTAAGCTATGTGTATTTTATCTAAATTCGTTGTCATTTAGAAAAAAAAAAATTACGTGACATTTGGCCTTTAAAGAATAGATATCAGTATGTACACTACCGTTCAAAAGTTTGGGGTCACCCAGACAATTATTTTGTGTTTTCCATGAAAAGTCACACTTATTTACCACCATGAGTTGTAAAATGAATAGAAAATATAGTCAAGACATTGACAAGGTTAGAAATAATGATTTGTATTTGAAATAATAATTTTTTCCAGATACTCGACCTGCTCAAAGGAAGGTCAGTTTTATAGCTTCTCTAACCAGCTAAACTGTTTTCAGCTGTGCTAACATGATTGCACAAGGGTTTTCTAATCATCCATTAGCCTTCTGATGCAACGAGCAAACACATTGTACCATTAGAACACTGGAGTGATAGTTGCTGGAAATTGGCCTCTATACACCTATATAGATATTGCACCAAAATCCAGACATTTGCAGCTAGAATAGTCATTTACCACATTAGCAATGTATATTAGATATTAGAGTGTATTTCTGATTAGTTTAAAGTTATCTTCATTGAAAAAAACAGTGCTTTTCTTTCAAAAATAAGGAAATTTCTAAGTGACCCCAAACTTTTGAACGATAGTGTATGTGTTGGTAACAAAAACTCACAGTTACTGAAGGTTACTTGTGGAGTCCCACAGGGTTCAGTTTTGGGGCCACTGTTATTCAATATGTATATACAGTTAGGCCCAGAAATATTTGGACAGTGATACTATCTTCATGATTTGGGCTCTGTATGCCACCACATTGGATTTGAAATGAAACAACTACAATGGAATTGAAGTGCAGACTTTAAGGTTTAATTCAAGGGGTTGAACAAAAATATATGATTAAACATGTAGGAATTGTAGCTATTTTTATACAAATGCTCCTCATTTCAGGGGCTCAAAAGTAATTGGACAGATAAACATAACCCTAAGTAAAATGTTACTTTTCAATATTTTGTTGAGAATCCTTTGAGGCAATGACTGCCTGAAGTCTGGAACTCATGGACATCACCAAACGCTGGGTTTCCTCCTTTGTGATGCTTTGCCAGGCCTTTACTGCAGCTGTCTTCAGTTGTTGCTTGTTTGTGGGTCTTTCTGCCTTAAGTTTTGTCTTGAGCAAGTGAAATGCATGCTCGATTGGGTTGAGATCTGGTGATTGACTCGGCCATTGCAGAATATTCCACTTCTTTGCTTTAAAAAACTCCTGGGTTGCTTTTGCAGTAAATTTTGGATCATTGTCCATCTGTACTGTGAAGCGCCATCTAATCAACTTTGCTACATTTGGCTGAATCTGAGCAGAAAGTATATCCCTATACACTTCAGAATTCATCCGGCTGCTTCTGTCTTTTGTCACATCATCAATAAACACAAGTGACCCAGTGCCATTGGAAGCCATGCATGCCCATGCCATCACACTGCCTCCACCATGTTTTACAGAAGATGTGGTGTGCTTTGGATCATGAACTGTTCCAATTCTTCTCCAAACTTTCTTCTTCCCATCATTCTGGTACAGGTTGATCTTAGTCTCATCTGTCCAAAGAATGCTGTTCCAGAACTGGGCTGGCTTCTTCAGGTGTTTTTTGGCAAAGTCAATTCTTGCCTTTCTATTTTTGAAGCTGATTATTGGTTTGCACCTTGTGGTGAATCCTTTGTATTTACTCTCATGAAGTCTTCTCTTTATGGTAGACTTAGATATTGATTCACCTACAGTACTTCCTGGAGAGTGTTCTTCACTTGAGTGGATGTTGTGAAGGGTTGTTCTTCACCATGGAAAGGATTCTGTGATCATCCACCACTGTTGTCTTCCGTGGATGTCCAGGCCTTTTTGAGTTCCCAAGCTCACCAGTGCACTCTTTTTTTCTCAGAATGTACCAAACTGTTGATTTGGCCACTCCTAACATTTCTGCTATCTCTCTGATGGATTTCTCCTTTTTTCAGCCTCAGGATGGTCTGTTTCACCTCCATTGAGAGCTCCTTTGACCGCATGTTGTGTGTTCACAGCAACAGCTTCCAAATGCAAACGCCACACCTGGAATCAACTCCAGACCTTTTAACTGCTTAATTGATGACAGGTTAACGAGGAAAGAGCCCATGCAGCCTTGTTTTTGTTTTTTTTGTTTTTTTTTTTGCAGCCTTCTGAGTCAATTGTCCAATTACTTTTGGTCCCTTGAAAAGAGGCGGCTACATATTAAAGAGCTGTAATTCCTAAACCCTTGCTCCAATTTGGATGTGAATACTCTCAAATTACAGCTGAGAGTCTGCACTTTAAGCCCATATTGATTATATAATTGTATCCTAAATATGTTTTCGTAAACAGCTAAAATAACAAAACTTGTGTCACTGTCCAAATATTTTTGGGCCTAACTGTAAATGATATATGTAAAGTTTTGGAAAAAAATGGATTTAATATTGTTTGCCGATGACACTAATTTATTATGCAGTGGAAGCAATTTGGAACAACTTTTGGATACACTCGGAAAGGAATTAGGAAAGCTTAAACTGTGGTTTGATTCAAACAAGTTAACGCTCAATTTAAGTAAGACAAAATTTGTAGTTTTTAACAACCATCACAACAACTTAGTATCTAAACTCAGTGTAAATGGTGTAGAGATTGAAAGGGTATCCAAAACTAAATTTCTTGGAGTAATAATTGATAATAAACTGTGTTGGAAGTCACATATTAATTATAGTAAAGGTAAAATATCTAAATCAATTGCAATACTACACAGAGTGAAATATTTGCTGAATCAACCCACATTATATACTTTGTATCATTCATTAATACTCCCATATATGACATATTGTACTGAAGTATGGGGAAATACATATAAAGCAAACACATATCCAATCTTCATGCTTCAGAAGAGAGCTATTAGAATAATAAACAAAGCTGCTTACAGGGAACCAACAAACCCACTTTTTCTTAAATTAAAAGCTCTCAAGTTGAAAGATCTGGTTGACTTTAAAACTGCAGTAATAATGTTTAAAGTGAAGAATCTATCACTGCCCGCAAATATCCAAGAGTTGTTCCAAATAAGGGAGAAACAATATCATTTCAGAGGAACAAGTATATTTCAAAAACCTTCAGTGAGAACTACCACCAAGCAACACTGTGTCTCAGAGCAAAGAGTCAGATTGTGGAACGCTTTTGGACCTGAATTAAAATCATGTACAACACTTGGACAATTTAAACAAAAACTAAAGGAAGAAATACTCCAAACATATATACAAGATGACATGTAAAATCACTTAAGGATTATCATATCCAGTCTGTCTTGTGTTGTTGCTTAGTTTATTGTCATGTTTTGTCTTAGCTATGTTCTGAATTGTAATTGCTCTTGTTTTGTTTTTCTTTTGAATTCTTGGATGGAACATGGGTGGGCAATATAAGCTGCAGCTTCAGCCATCACCCATTTCGGATAACTTATGTTGAACTGTATAATTAGAGGAGTTATTGTTTAATTTGACCTTGTAAGATGTTTTTTCTTTTGTTTTTCCCCTTTGTTATATTATTCTGTTCCTTTCTTTTAATCTTCACTTTTAATCTATCTGAAATAAAGATTCATTCATTCATTCATTCATTGGCGGTTGGGGGCGCCACTGCTGCGTCTCATTGTATATTATAGAAATGTTCACCGTTGGCTGCCTATTCGCAGCAAGTATTCCTGTCTGAAACAGGTAGCCCAATTAGGCTTTACAGGCCCAAATGTAGGGTGTGTTTGAAAGTGGATTGCAAAGAGGTCTAGCCCAGAGGTCACCAACTGGTGGACTCTGGTACGGACCTGGACTCCGAGAGTCGTCCGTCCGGACCCCGAAGCCTTTTGATACAATTCAGGAAAAAGGGAGACCATTTTGTTTTGATGGGAAAAAATTGAACTGCTGTATTAGCGACCGCCCGGACAGATTATTACATGAGCCCTTGGGCGCTGTCCTGCTGCAGATTTTCCTTCACTGTCCCACAAATGTCACTGTCACTCTGCGGCTCCAACCACTCCAGAATATATGCAGCAGGTCGCAAAATCACAGTTCACTGTGCCCCCCCATCCCCCTTTCCTCCCCGACACAAGGCCGACAGCCAAGACATCCACCCCAGACAGACATGCTTCGTTTTAAGGTCTGTATTCCCGAAATGAAGTGCTGTTGTGAAATTGAATGTATTTACCAGGGGTACTCCTTCCTCTATTCTGCCTAGAGTGGTCCGTGCTGGGATGCAGAGGTGAGGTCGCTGGGTATGGAAGTCCTTTTCGTAGCCTTCAATATCACATAAAAACTCAGTAAAAGCTCCGTGTGTTACTGAACATGAAAAATTCCACCTCCCCTTTGCCTGTAATCATGGAATTACAGCTCCATCTAACACAGTTTACTGTTGAGATAAAAAATAAAGAAATGTTGGACGAATTCTGTAGTACGGAATTACACTACCGTTCAAAAGTTTGGGGTCACTTAGAAATTTCCTTATTTTTTAAAGAAAAGCACTTTTTTTCAATGAAGATAACTTTAAACTAATCAGAAATACACTCTATACATTGCTAATGTGGTAAATGACTATTCTAGCTGCAAATGTCTAGTTTTTGGTGCAATATCTACATAGGTGTATAGAGGCCCATTTCCAGCAACTATTACTCCAGTGTTCTACTGGTACAATGTGTTTGCTCATTGCGTCAGAAAGCTAATGGATGATTAGAAAACCCTTGTGCAATCATGTTAGGTCTGCAATGCTGTAATTGCTGCAAATGGAGGATTCTTTGACGAAAGCAAAGTTTGAAGGAAAAAATTATTATTTCAAATACAAATCATTATTTCTAACCTTGTCAATGTCTTGACTATATTTTCTATTCATTTTACAACTCATGGTGGTAAATAAAAGTGTGACTTTTCATGGAAAACACAAAAATTGTCTGGGTGACCCCAAACTTTTGAATGGTAGTGTATATTTTGTGTCCATTTTTTGTCTTAGTTTGAAACAGTTTTTTCTACATTGAAAATATTGTATAGAGGTGGACTTTTTGTGAAATTTTGTTTTTTAGATATTACTCTTTTTAAAAAATGTAATACAGTTTAGTGTCTTCTCCTGGAAAACATTTTTAGGATTTTAGTTGTGGATTTTAGAATTTTAGACCTATTTATTTGGAGTCAACAAATACATTTAGTGTTCTCCTGTATTATAAAATTTTAAATTACATATTTTGTTTGAAACAGAACAAAGCATTCATTTTAATTTTTTTGTTTAAAAATTAATATAGTGCTAAAAACAGCTAAAGCATGAGCTTAATAGAATAATGTGTGAAAGCAAGATAACCCCTTGCACTCTGGTCAATTTCCCTAAAAACGCCTAAAAATAACGTACCCAAAGTAAATCAAAAGCTGTTCTTCAACCCTTTGCAGCATCTTCATGGGGTTGGTCTCATTTAAAAGAAAACACTTTGAATTTTTTGGCAAAACAGTCATAATCTCTCTAAGTGCTCCTGCCACTGAGTAACAGTCATCTAAACATACTGAACTTGAAGAAAATAAAGTTTGCCTGGGTGTTTTTTTTAGATACAAATGCTTGCAAATAACACACAGCTGTCAGATACTGGCTGGAAAATGCAACAGAAATGTAGAACCAAGTGTTATCCAGCTGAGGTCAAAATTTTGTAACAATACCACAAAAAATGAATATATTACGCAGCTTTTTTCTCAGGTTGTTCCTAGGCATTCTTGAACTGTGCCAAATTGTGCCAAATGGCACAGTTTGGAAAAACGTCTATAACTTTTGAATGATTCAACATAGAAGCTTCATCTTGGGCTCTAATGAAAGGTGACACTCAGGACTGTGTGTGTGTGTGTGGGGGGGGGTTGTTTCTTCATTCATGAATGAATGAATGAACAAACAAGCCCCCCCACACAAAGAAGCATGCCACGTAAAAAATGTGTGGCCTTTTTTTACAAGAAAAAATAACCTACAGTGCAATAAAAATTATACTAAAATATCTGCAATGTAGAAGATAACAACCCCCCCCCCCACGACAGAGGAGCACGGCGCACAAAAAAACGGTCCGTCAACGGTCCATCATGTGGCAATGACGCACAGTTGTAATTACCGATCGGTCAGAAGTCATTTTTATTACTATTTTCAGTGATAAAGAATAATTTAGCTTATAACACTTACCTGTCCACAACAGCAGTGTCGTTGGCGAACATCTGTTCCTCATTGTCAGATGAATATGATGCTGGTCCGCTTGTTACGACTCGTGGTTCTGGTCACGCGACCTGGTCAAACCATGATTCTGTTATTGCGGTTTTGCGCTTCCATGATTGCGGTTTTGGCGAACGATTTTTCAAAACAAATAAGAACAGTAGTAATAAAAAAAGACTGGCGAACGCTACTGTTACACACAGCAGCTTACACAAAACAGATTTTACGCACGGGACACACGCTTTCAATCGTCGAACTTCTCCGCTTCAACTGGCTCGTTGTATTCGCAGTCGTTGGTAGGCGGATCCTTCTTGCTAGGTTTTCAGTCATTGGTTCTTCAAGGTTTCAGAAACCCAATTCAAGGCTCTTAGTAGTCGAATGAGAGGTCAATCACATCTAAACCAATCAAAACACTCCTTTGGCTTTCTGTTCGCAGCTGTGTCTGTAGTGGAAGAACGGAAATGCAGCTTCTTTTTTTTTTCAGTGTGCACTGAGATGCACAGTGCGCACTAGGACACACGAGGACGCACTAGGACGCAGAGACATGACCGCCCGTGGTATCCCGGAGTGCAAGAGGTTAAATGATATTGGCCTGTCTGTAGACAGCTGTGGTCTTCTGAAAGAATGTCTGTGAAATGATGGCAGTTCTCAAAAGCACATTTTGAGATAAATTTGTCTCTGTGTCAGATTTCTCTTTCATTTGATTTAATAAAAGATGTTGGAAGTAAATTCATGGGTCATTGCAAATACTGTGCTTTAAAAGGACCAAGTTGTCACACAGTGGGTGGGAAAAATCCTTAAAAGAAAAAAATGTATCAAGATGCATTGAGAATGGTTTTAGAATCAAATTGGAGTTCTGAATCATAATCGAATCATGAGGTTCCTAAAGATTCCCACACTGAGTTCGGACCTCGGCTGGGGAGGAGGACCGACTTATCAGACCGTTTTAGTTGGTGACCCCTAGTCTAGCCTATGTCGGCCAGGCTGGGCTTGCTTTCCTGTGAAGGACCGCCGTCCGCCAGTCCAGCTGCTGCTTCCCCAACACCTGTGTTCTTTGTCAGACCCGGGGTCCCTGCTGGCACTCCCCGAATTATCCTTTAGGCCTATGCAATCACGGCAACATTATAGTATAATTTTTTAAGCACTAAATCTTCAGTATTATCTTTTTCTGGTCAAATTTGTCACTTATCATTCACTTGTTTTGTTTACAGAGCGCTGTGCTGAGTGGTCGTGATGTCGCGTATTATCCAGTCAGTACGGAGTCAATCCGAAACCCCGCCCACACTTCCAGAAGCCAGAGCATGGAAAGAGAGCGGTGGCTAAACTTTTATTGATAAAAATTACATATTTTGACTGAGCAACTCCATACTCAGGGATGCACACCCCCATAACCTCAGCAAAGCACTTATAAAATCTGAGGTCAGTCTGACGAACAGTTTGAGAGATATGTGCAAAACACAGACACACACACACACAGAGATTCCTTGCATTTATAGATAGATGACAGTTGCAAAATTTGACAGTGATTATCACAGTAACTACCACAAATTTTGTTTGCATTTTGATAACTTGTAAAATTCCTTCACATATGTTTGTATGAATACCAAGGAATGCAGTATAACATGTAAATTCAGTGCTAACTTTGATATTTTGGCATGTTACTAATGACATTAAAGATGTTTTTGTTCTTGAATACAGTTAGTATCACCTGTTTTTATCTCTTATTTCATGTCAGAATTGCTCAGACTACATCTGCATCTCTAAAAGAGTGAAACACAGAAATTGAACTGTGAAAAGATGTCATTTTAACTTATTTGAAACCAATTTCCTCACTTCTGTCATGATGTAACAGGATCTGTTCAAGCTATTTTTCCGGTGCTCTATGGCACATTTATTACAGTTATCAATTTCAAATGCCAGAAAAGCAGAGGTGTTGGTGTCATTCACTTAGTAGTTTGTCTCATCGACACAGTTTTTCCACAGGAGGTATTTTTGTCGGCACTTGACAGACACCTGTTGAACAACACTGATACAGATAGCTATGTTTGGGAGGTTAGAGACAGTCAGACACATGATAATCAACTTTGACGGTGCCCACAAGAGCCAGTTATGGTCTGACCGAAACCCATCATTCTCCACTAAAGAACCACTTCCCCCTCACAGAGTTAGCAGACGTAACCACGGAAACCTTCAGTAAGGCCACACAAAAGAATCTGCTGAAAACAGACGGGGATCGAACGCTCCTGTTACCTTCCATTGATTCACTGTTTGAGGGAGAGAGCGGGGAGAAGATTTCTGAGTTTGTCTTCACTCATCAACACTGTTCTGCTCTCATTGTGAATGCTGTGCTCTAAAACATTTATTAACATGTATGGGAGGGGGGGCTGAAAAGTTCGTAGTGGTCAAATTTGACCAAATGTGGTTTATTTTTCAACATAGTCTCCCCTTCAGTCCACACACTTCTTCCATCAGTGTTGCAGCGCTTGGATCCCTGCAGTTGAAAAATAAACTACATTTGGTCAAATTTGACCACTATGAACTTTCCAGCCTATGAACTTTTCAGCCCCCCATACATATACAATACAATACATATACATATGTACATGTTGACACAAAAGAACTCATGTTTTTTCAGAATGTAACTGCAAATGTGCTGTTGCAATCCTGGAATTTCCCCATTGTGGGACTAATAAAGGCTTATCTTATCTTATCTTATCTTATCTTATCTTAAATTTTTCCACAGTGCAAAAATCTTCAAATTATTATGGATTTGCTCTTCAGCTGCTAGATTTGTGTGTCCAAACCTTTCTCAGGCAAAAAAATACTGCTACTTCTTTCACCTACTCAGTAGCACGGTATTACAATATTGCAGTTATCAGGACAGCCCTAATGGAGTACAAAAAATAAGAGTTCAGAGTGATAGGAGACAGTCCCCAATAGTTCCTCACAACTCCATGTATAAACTGCATGGCACAAATGTCCACATCTTACTGTGTAACCAGCCAGAGCTGCCAAAACAAATTAATTGGCCCATCACTGGGGCCCAAGCTAAGAGAATGAGACACATCTTCACCAAAACTCTTCCAAATGTGCTGTGAAAATACCAAACTTAAAACTCTCAGTAAAAAATAAGAACAAGGGAAATACTATGGAATGAAAGTCTTTTTCTGGGGACCTCACAGCCAGCCCTTGCAGGAGATATTTTCAGGACTCTGAAAAATCTTTTGAGAAAACTAAAAGTAAGCAAGGAATAGTTTTAGTGTTCAGTTTGGCAAAATGCTGCACACAGTAATAGGATCTTAATGTCTTACAACCAGAGGAGGATTGAGATGCACAACGTTCACTTTTGGAAACCTCTCATGTTGTCTCTTATTGCAGTCTGTAGTTATATTGTAGCTGCCAGTGACACACAAGGTCTGACATCAAATTTGAAGTGTTTTTTCAGCGTAAGGTTGAGGGTTGTAGTTGTGGTCCAAGCATTGCACTAGCACTGGAAGTGATAGTACACTGAACAAAGAGCCAACTTTAAAGGGGGGGAGGGGGGAAACAGAGTTATGGAAAATTCTGCCTTTTTTTGTTTGTTTGTTTTGCTTTTGTCATGATTCGCCCCTAACGAGGCGAGGAGAGAGACAGATTCACGTGCAGGGTTTTGCCACAGACAAATTTATTAACGTAAAGAATACAGTCCCAAAAGCACTTGCAAACATACAAAAATGCAAGGACGAATGAACTTACTGCGCTCCACGGCGTAACGTGGAGAAGAGTCACCAAGGGGGGAACCACGGCGGAGCGTGGCGGTGACAAACACATGACAAACACAATAATCCAGCAGTGAGTACAAGACAACGAGCAGGCTAAATACACAGACTAATGGAACAGTGATAAGATGCACCTGGGCGAGGAAGCGGGACGAGTAATCAAAGAACAGGGATCAGCTGTCAAAGTTTGACAGGAGAAGGGGGCATGGCTGACAGCAGACTGGAGACAACAAAGCCCAAAGCCCCTGACCGCTGCCAGTCACAAAGTAAATACAAACAAAACCAAAGGTAGACTAAAGAATAACTATAAATAACTCAAAAGATGATAAAATAACCAAAAATATGAACAGACAAATAAAAACAACAAAATACAACAGAACATGGAAACACCAGTAAAATAATGACAAGACCATATGGAACTCAAAAGGTAGCATGAAACACAGATAACTGAGAAACAGGAAGATGCCATGAAGCCGGGCTCGGGAGGAGCCCAAGCCCAGTTCTTGACAGCTTTTTTTTTTTTTTTTTTTTGGGGGGGGGGGTCATTTCATGTTTGCCATGAACCAATTGATATGTGAGATGTAACATCAGATGTGACATAAAAAGTGTTGGATGTGTGGCCTGTCATTCCATGATGGGTATTTTATAATTATAAATGTTTATACTGTAAGTGCAGCCACCCAGAGATGCTCACAAGAGTTTCTTTTTGCAAGTCAAAGTCAAGTCTAAAGTCACTTTCAGGTTGTAATGAGTGATTTATCATTATGATGCATGGCCTTTAGTCTGCTTATAAAGCTGCATTGTAGTGTCTCAGGGCCCCTTTACACAGCATGGAGATTGTTGAGAGATTGGGCCAATTTTGATGTTTGGGATTGTTTGGGAGATCCTTGTCTGTTTTGGACTGAGTCAAAACTTTGAGGAGACCGAGGTGACTGTGGAGATCACTGAGGATCATTGATAGATATAAAGTTTGCCAGATCTCTCAATGATCCCCACGCCTGTGTAAAGGGTTTGTAAGGAATACAAATATGGACTGTATTATCCTTTATCTAATAGCATTTAGTAGCAGCTCTTATTCATATCCTTACTTTTAACAGGCTATACAATAAAAACACACAGTGAAAGCTTTCCTTATGGATTTAACATCTGTATATTTCCCAGTGTTATTTTGCAGGTACAATCATGTGTATTGTTTTAGCAGTGAACATCAGCTAACTTTTGTTCCTCAAGGGAAGTGAGGGTTTTTTATTGTTTTGATGAAAACATTAAAAATAAGTTGTTTTTTTTCCTGGAGTCCCAAGTCAGTTCTGACATTTTTGAGTACAAATCCAAGTCAAGTCTAATATCACTGGTATATTGTATGTGACAAGTATGATTTGAGTCCAAGTCACAAACTCAAGTCCCCATCTCAGCACCACCATTGCAGGCAATAATAAAGTAAATCAGAGTTGAAAGAATATTATTCCTGTTTGGTTTGGCATTGTGGATACGTGATATTTTCCTTCTTAATTTCAGTAATTTTTAGACTTTTCCAAATTAGAGCAAGGCATATTTTAATTGAATTAGTTTTTCTGGGGCACAAATTTGATATTTTTAATGAATTATATTCTGTTTATTACTGTTTCTGTCCACAGTGGTAGTGTTACATCATCATATGTTGTCCTTGTCTGTGATGCTATAGTCTGTGCAGGACACGGACTAGCATCATGTCAAAAACATAAACATGTGGCCTTCTGATTAAAAAATAAAACCCTCAGATGATCGCAGCTCTTGTTTGTGTGATTGCTTATGCAATACTAATTATACACATCTGACCAGTAACACGTGTTTATGGGAAGAATCGGCATCAAAATTCCACCAATAAAGCCTTGTATTAACTTAGACAGACGGGCTTTTCTTTGCTGTTTATTAGGTTTGTGTTTCCCCACCCTGTCTTCTGGGGTGAACAGTTTGCAGAGAATGAATAATAAGGGACTGTCACAGGAACCCATCTGATTTGGTGCTCACTTGTACATAATGTAACACGCGCATACACACAGCAGCCATGCCTGAGGATGCGAACTCAAGCCCTCGCCTTTTTTTTGGGGGGGGAGGGGGGGTTCACCCTGTGTAGTTTTAGTGTGTTGAAAATCTTGTGTCGGGCCATCAAAGTGGTTCCCTAACCGTTAATGGCTTTACAGCTTGTTAGTTAGTTGTAGCTCGCTCAGGAGGGTGTGTGCAGGCGTGTCTTTGTATGTGTCTTTTGGGGCCGAAGCGTGTCGGTAGGTATGTGCGTACACACATTTTTCGACAAATGACACTCTGGCTTGGGCGTGCAGGAGCAGGAGGCCTCCTGAGCAGGAGGCTAATGTATATATATATAGTGCACACTGACTCATATACACAAACACACAAATGGTAAACCAGCGAGTCGATAGTCATCTCTATTTCTGCCTCTCTCTCTCTCTCTCTCTGGGAGTCCGGTGAGGCCTGGCCTAATTGAGCTGGCCTCAGGAAGCCCATCATTAGCCCCGCTGCTCCGGTCACACATGGCCACCAGATGTGAGCCCAGCCACAATGGAACGCAGAGTGCCACTCTTTCTCTCCATCTTCCTCTCTCCATCCCTCACTCCATCTGTCTCTGTCACCCTTCAGCCTAATAAACTGGGGGGTTTTGTGTCCGTGCAGGCCATTGTCCGTCAAAGCATACCACTGCTCGCCATACGAGAAGTCATCGGGCCCTGAATGTGATGCATTGTACTGACAATAGACAGAAATAGGAGAGGAAGAGAAGGATGCTTGTGGTGTGAGCGTGTGTGTGTGTGGGGGGGGGGGTGCAGAGGGTAACTAGAGAGGTTTTCAATGAACTCTCTGGAATTTTTATGGCTTGTTTTTGCAGTTTCAGTATTCAGTGTTGTGGGGGCAATGAAGTATACATGGCACCTTTGTCACCTTCCTCCCTACCTGGCTGTCTGCTGCTCTGGGTTGGTACCGATTGGATGGCTGTAAATTGTATGTGCACACGATGCCTGTTTTCTGCTTTTTTGTTAGCGATAGTGAAGTTGTTTCATAGTCTTAATTTCTTTAGTGCCGACATTTATAGTTAGACCACAGGAAAAAGTGGCCCAAATTTGATTTTTTTCTGCACATATCTGTTTTTATGACGATCTGAACAACACAAAATGACCTGAAATCTGACTTTTTCAAATCAGACACAGACCACATTTATTGTATATGTGGTTCTAAATTAGCTACACACGTGGACAAAATTGTTGGTACCCCTCTGTTAATGAAAGAAAAACCCACAATGGTCACAGAACTAACTTGAATCTGACAAAAGTGGTAATAAATAAAAATTCTATGAAAATTAACCAATGAAAATCAGACAATGCTTTTGAATTGTGGTTCAACAGAATTATTTTAAAAAACAAACTCATGAAACAGGCCTGGACAAAAATGATGGTACCCTTAACTTAATATTTTGTTTCACAACCTTTTGAGGCAATCACTGCAATCAAACGATTTCTGTAACTGTCAATGAGACTTCTGCACCTCTCAGCAGGTATTTTGGTCCACTCCTCATCAGCAAACTGCTCCAGTTGTCTCAGGTTTGAAGGGTGCCTTCTCCAGACGGCATGTTTCAGCTCCTTCCACAGATGTTCAATAGGATTTAGATCAGGGCTCATAGAAGGCCACTTTAGAATAGTCCAATGTTTCGCTCTCAGCCATTCTTGGGTGTTTGTACTGTAGCTGTGTGTTTTGGGTCATTATCCTGTTGCAAGACCCATGACCTGCGACTGAGACCAAGCTGTCTGACAATGGGCAGCACATTTCTCTCTAGAATACCTTGATAGTCTTGAGATTTCATTGTACCCTGCACAGATTCAAGACACCCTGTGCCAGATGCAGCAAAGCAGCCCCAGAACATAACAGAACTCCTCCATGTTTCACAGTAGGGACAGTGATCTTTTCTTGGTATGCTTCATTTTTGCGTCTTTGAACATAGAGCTGATGTGCCTCGCCAAAAAGTTCCAGTTTTGTCTCGTCTGTCCATAGACATTCTCCCAGAAGCTTTGTGGCTTGTCAACATGCAGTTTGGCAAATTCCAGTCTGGCTTTTTTATGATTTGTTTTCAACAGTGGTGTCCTTCTTGGTCATCTCCCATGAAGTCCACTTTGGCTCAAACAACGACAGATGGTGCGATCTGACACTGATGTACCTTGACCTTGGAGTTCACCATGAATGTGTTTAGAGGTTGTTCTGGGCTCTTTTCTTACCATTCTTTATCAAGTTTCCTCCTGCGGCCACATCCAGGGAGGTTGGCTACAGTCCCGTGAATCTTAAATTTCTGAATAATATGTGCAGCGGTAGTCACAGGAACATCAATCTGCTTGGAGATGGTCTTATAGCCTTTACCTTTAACATGCTTGCCTATAATTTTCTTTCTGATCTCCTGAGACAACTCTCTCCTTTGCTTCCTCTGGTCCATGTTTAGTGTGGTACACACCATGTCAACAAACAGCACAGTGACTACTTGTCACCCTTTAAATAGGCCGACTGACTGATTACAAGTTTGTAGACACCTGTGATGTTAATTAGAGGAGATATCTTGGTTGAACATGTGCCTATGGTCACATTATTTTCAATCTTTTCTAGGGGTACTGTGGAGAGCGGGAAATGAAGAGGCTGAATTTATTTCTCAATTCAGGTTTATTAATAATCACGTGTCTCCAACATCTTCTCAAACAGAAAGAGAGCTAACTTCCCACATCTCCCCTTTTTATACCCGGGACATCAGAGTACAGAATCACATTGTCATTCACTCCCCAGAGACAATACATCACCCCCCAGGTCCTCTCTTCTCCACCTAAACCCTGGTGGTCAGGAAGTCTTCTCAGAGCCATTTCTAAAGACACATTTCACACCCTCCTGTCATCCCCAGGAGGTCCAGACTTATTGTTCCTTCTAAGACGTGAGGTCACAGTGATATACATATGCAGCCTAAGCATCTCAAAAGTAATATACATATGCAGCTTAAGCATCTCAAATATGTGAGCCACATAACCCCCCCCAAACCTCGAAGATGAAACAATACAACATAGTCTAGACAACATGATAAAATCACAACATCAGTCCACATGCTGTCTGGGCTTCAACCTTCTTCCGAACTTGCTGTAGGCGGGCTTCGCCGCTCCCGTGGCGCCATCCTGCACTGAATCTGCTATCTGAGGATGAGAACTGTTAGTCAATCCCTGAGAGGGCTCTGGGGCCTGCTCCCTGGGGGGTCTGCCGTGTCGAGGCGCCTTCGCCACTTGCACCGTTTCACCAGCCATCACAAAAGCAGGTTTAAGTCTGTCTATAGCAATTGTTTCCCTCCTGTCCCCTAAATCTAGCAAAAAATGCTTATCACCTGTTTCCAGCACTCTATATGGGCCGTCATAAGGTGGTCGCAGGGTTGGGCGCCAAGCCTCGTGCCTGACAAAAACAAACTCGGCGTTTTTTAAAGATTTAGGTACAAAAACACGCAGAAAAGTGTGATGAACAGGGCCCGGAAGCATGTCCGCTCCCGTGTCATTCAGTGACCGCTGAGCAGGGGGACGCTCTGGCGCCGGGTTGTCGGGAAGAAATTCCCCTGGCAGACGGAGTGGTTGTGCAAACACCAACTCAGCAGGGGAGGCTTTTAAGTCCTCTTTAGGTGTGGAACGCAACCCTAATAAAACCCGTGGTAGTCTGTTTACCCAATTTGCATCCGTCAGCGACGCTCTGAGGGCTGCTTTCAATGACCTATGAAAACGCTCGCATAAACCATTAGCCTGGGGGTGGTACGTGGTAGTGCGGTGGATTGTTATCCCCAGGCTGTGGGCCATCGCTGACCAAAGCTCAGAAACAAATTGAGGCCCCCTGTCGGATGTAATATCCGACGGGACCCCAAAACGCGCTACCCAAGCCGTTAAAAATGCGCGGGCCACCTCTGCGGCTGTGATTGCTGCCAGTGGGACCACTTCAGGCCAACGTGTGGTGCGGTCCACCATTGTCAAAAGATGCGTGCACCCCTGCGACGAGGGTAGGGGGCCTACGAGGTCGACATGCACATGATCAAACCTCTTGGCCGGGATGTGAAACAGCTCTAAGGGGGCTTTTGTGTGTTTGTGTATGTATTTGTGTGTTTGGCCCGCTGGCAAGCTATGCAGGCTCTTGCCCACTCCTTAACGTGCTTGCGCAGGCTCGGCCGAACAAACTTCTCTCCTACCATTTTTACCATCATGCGCACCCCCGGGTGCGCCAGAGAGTGAATCGAGTCAAAAACACGGCGGCGACACGCGGCCGGCACTACCGGACGCGGTCTCCCTGTAGAGATATCGCAGATTAGGGGGGGCATACCATCTTGCAGCCTCCTGCTCTCCAGCCTTAACCCTGTTGGTCCAGACTGGAGCGCGCACACGTCTGCGTTGCTACCTTGATCCGCAGCCATGGCTGCGTAATCTATCCCCACGTGGACTGGGGCCGTGTACGCTTCCGCGCTGCTATTTTGCTCTGCGGCCGCGGTAGTATAATCTACCTCTGCGCGGACTGGAGCGGTTACAGCGCGAGAGAGGCAGTCTGCCACCACATTAAGTTTACCCGCTACGTGTTGAATATCAGTAGTAAATTCTGAAATTGCAGCCAGTTGCCTCTGCTGCCAGCCCGACCATGGTTCCGAAACTTTGGCCATCGCAAAAGTGAGCGGTTTGTGGTCGACAAATGCGGTGAAACGCCGACCTTCCAGCCAGAACTGGAAGTGACGAATGGCTAAGTGGAGCGCTAACAACTCCCTGTCGAACGCACTGTATTTTCGCTCGGCCTCGCGCAAGGTCCTGCTGAAAAAGGCCAGCGGCTGCCAAGCCCCGGCAACCTGTTGCTCCACTACCGCCCCTATGGCCACGTCTGACGCATCAGTGGTGAGCGCTATGTGGGACGTTGGATCTGGGTGAGCCAACAACGCAGTGTCCGCAAGGGCTTTTTTTACCTCCGAGAATGCGCGCTCCCGCTTCGGGGACCATTCGATTGCATTTGAGGGTTTTTGTTTTTTAAGCGCGGCATACAATGGTTGCATGAGCTGCGCTGCGCAGGGGAGAAAACGGTTATAAAAATTCACCATTCCCAAAAACTCCTGTAGTGCTCTGACCGTTTGTGGCTGGGGAAAATCTGCTACTGCACGCACTTTGTCCAGCAGCGGAACTGCTCCCTCTGGGGAGACGCGGTGCCCCAAAAAATCAATCTGCGCCACCCCGAACTGGCATTTCGCTGGGTTGATCATTAACCCGTGCTCCCCCAACCTCCGGAAAACTGCCGTGAGGTGCTTTTCGTGTTCTTCTTCGGACGCGCTGGCTACCAAAATGTCGTCCAGGTAGACGAACACAAAAGGGAGATCGCGTAACACCGCATCCATCATGCGCTGGAAAGTTTGTGCGGCGCCTTTAAGCCCAAACGGCATGCGCAAAAACTCAAAAAGTCCGAACGGAGTTATTACCGCTGTTTTGGGAATGTCCTCAGCGTGTACTGGGACTTGATGATAACCACGGACTAAGTCTATTTTAGAAAAAATGCGCGCCCCCGCCAGATGCACCGAAAAATCCTGCATATGGGGGATTGGGTAGCGGTCATGCGCTGTGGCGTTGTTCAACCTGCGAAAATCACCGCAAGGTTGCCACGAGCCGTCAGCCTTAGGGACCATGTGGAGCGGGGAAGCCCATGGGCTATTCGAACGTCGAATGATGCCCAACTTTTCGAGGTTGGTGGACTCCTCGCGCGCTATGGTCAGTTTAGCTGCATCCAAGCGCCGAGCTTTTGCAAAAACGGGGGGACCTGCGGTAGTGATAAAGTGCTCCACCCCGTGTTTAGCAATGGCTGCTGAAAAAGTAGGAACCGTTAGTGCTGGAAACTGAGTGAGGAGTGTGTGAAACTTACCGCCTGCTGGGGCGACGTTGGCTTGTGCTGTGGGCGGGAACACTCGAGCTGCACAAGGGATAGAGTAAAACGAGAGTGCATTAACCAAGCGTCTATTGGGGAGATCAACCAACAACCCATGTGAGCACAGAAAATCAGCACCTAACATGTTGAAACTTACCGCCGCTATAATAAAAGTCCACTCATATGTGTGGCCGTGCAGGGACAGAAGTAGGGTCCTTTCACCGAAGGTCTTAATGCTCGAGCCATTCACCGCTGATGCCCCGTGACTCCCGGGACCCGTCAACCGGTCAGCGTAGGTTGGCATGATGAAACTCACTTGGGAGCCTGTGTCCACAAAGAAGTGCCTCCCAGAACGCGCATCCGTCAGGTAGAGCAGCTTGTTCTGTTCACCGAGGGCCGCAGCTGCTACCGACTCTCGGTCCTGGAGTTTCCCGAGCTCTGGAACTGACACGGCGGTATACACTTGCGTGCCCTCTCTGCGAAGCGACGATGGTAAAAACAGAGGTCGTCTCCTCCGTGGTGTTGGGGCTTCGCCGCCGCCGTTGTTGGTGTATCTGCCTCCCTCGCTTCTGGCCCTTTGCCGTTCCCGGTCGTCGCGCCGAGATCTGCCGCTGCTGCGGTGGCCGTGTGCCATCTGCTGGCGTTGAGGATCCGCTGCGCCTCCTGGGCTAGCGCGTGGAAGTCCCACTGGGTCGTAAACTGGGAGTCCGCCAGGGTCGTCCTCGTCTGCGACGGTAGAGTTCTCAGGAAGATGTGAGTGAAGAGGAAATCGCCGTTGTCTGAGCCTCTCAGCTTCAGCATGTCTTCCATCAGGTCAGCAGGTGTGTTTTCTCCCAAGTCGTGCAGGGCCAGGAGTCTCTCAGCTCTCTCCTGGGCTGAGGGAGTGAAACGCTGGATGAGGGCAGCTTTCAACCCGCCGTATTTGTCGCCAGCGGGTGGGCGCTGCACCAGGCTCCGCACATGTCGAGCTGTGCGGCTGTCGAGTTTGGCGATGACGTGGTAGAACTTTGTGTCATCTGCTGTTATTCCCCCGAGAGCGAACTGGGCTTCAGCCAGGAGGAACCATGTGTCCGGGTTGTCCTGCCAGAATTCTGGTAGCTTGACTGAGACTGCGCTTGCCCGGCTGGTCCCTGGCGAGTCTGGTTCGGGGGAATGGTCTCTGCCCATTATACACCTTAAGGTCACCAGTGTGGAGAGCGTGAAATGAAAAGGCTGAATTTATTTCTCAATTCAGGTTTATTAATAATCACATGTCTCCAACATCTTCTCAAACAGAAAGAGAGCTAACTTCCCACATCTCCCCTTTTTATACCCGGGACATCAGAGTACAGAATCACATTGTCATTCACTCCCCAGAGACAATACATCACCCCCCCCCCAGGTCCTCTCTTCTCCACCTAAACCCTGGTGGTCAGGAAGTCTTCTCAGAGCCATTTCTAAAGACACATTTCACACCCTCCTGTCATCCCCAGGAGGTCCAGACTTATTGTTCCTTCTAAGACGTGAGGTCACAGTGATATACATATGCAGCCTAAGCATCTCAAAAGTAATATACATATGCAGCTTAAGCATCTCAAATATGTGTGCCACAGGTACCATCATTTTTGTCCAGGCCTGTTTCATGAGTTTGTTTTTTAAAATAATTCTGTTGAACCACAATTCAAAAGCATTGTCTGATTTTCATTGGTTAATTTTCATAGAATTTTTATTTATTACCACTTTTGTCAGATTCAAGTTATTTCTGTGACCATTGTGGGTTTTTCTTTCATTAACAGAGGGGTACCAACAATTTTGTCCACGTCTGTATAGACCCATGTTTTACCATGTGACCTCAGTCTGAATAGTCATCTTGGAATTCATCTGACTGTGTCACTCTAGCGTGACTTGAGAAATTTGAACTTTTTTTTTCCCTGCAAGTTTGGAAAAAAAATTATTATAAATTTGGGATGTATGATATTAGAGTTTTTGCCGATAAGAATATGATGATATTTTGAGAATTATGCACATATTTTTGCTCCTGTTTATATCTCCTTTGTCGTACAGTGATGATTTACTAGCATATAAAGATACATTCCCCATGGAAAATAAGGCAACTACCTCAACTTATTATGAGAATACATATTTTTTTAGTAATGTTTTTTAATTGAGCTGTATGCTTCCTTCTTTTAATAGGCTTGAAGGTGTCATGAGCTGAGCACTGGAGGTTTCTGCCATGCTCAGCCTCATGGCTTTTTCTCAATATTTATGTATTTGTTGTATTTTGTGCCTTTTGGTTTCTGTAATTCTCGTACTGGTTTCTATTTTCCTGTTTATGTCATAGTTTTGTTATGCTCTTATTTGGTATTAATTTGTATTTATAGCTCAGTCTGCATTTGTTGATATTGTATTCAGTGAACATTTCATTTTATTTTAAACAGTGAAATGTTTTATGTGTCAGAGAAAACGGACATGGCTGTACAGGCTGGAGGTGAATATTTTATGATGATGTTCTTCCTCCCAAACATTGAAAAAACTTTATGGTAACAGTTCCTCAAAAAAAATTCTGCCTCCAGCTTTGTGCACTCAATATCTCTAAAAGTTGAGTTACTGTTTCACTTACTTTGGACAGTGTGCTTGTATATATATTAGAAAAATAAGATGTCATAACTCTTAAATCTCTGTCTATTTTCTAGTCTCATTTTAAAAGGTTCTTTGTCTTCTTAGCTCTTTAGTATGAAATTATAGATGTGGGATATATGCATTCTTTTGCTTTGATTACGTATTGATTTTCTGTGTGCTTAAGTTGTCTGCTATATATAATATTGCATACAAACATCTGATCTATGGAGAGTAATATTTCACTTCTATGTATGCTAAATGTATATTATAGTTGTGGCAATAAAATGATTGTGATTTATCAGATTCTTTTGAAATTCTTTGGGAATATTCCTTGGGTCAAGGTCCAAATGTGATCTAATTTTTGTCAAAGTCATCTTCAGTATGACCACTCTGGAAGTCATTTTGTACAGATTTCTTGTGAGCACTATACATGTTCTACTGTTGATTTGGTTCTTTTGTAATTCTGCAGGAAATGCAAAGACATTAAACCTAAACCTAAACCCCCTTTAAGCTGCATCTCAGAATTTGTCAGCCATTGGCAATATTCCACTAAACATTTTGAACATTTTGAACATTTCTAGTCTTAGTCCAACAGACTGTCATGATAAATTCTATATCAAGGATTCAGTGTACCCTGCCCGGTATGGGGTTACCGGGGCCCCACCCTGGAGCCAGGCTTGGGGGAGGGGCTCAAAGGCTAGCGCCTGGTGGCTGGGTTTCCACCCATGGGACCCGGCCGGGCTCAGCCCGAAGGAGTTACATGGGTCCACCCTCCAGTGGGCTCACCACCTGCAGGAGGGATCATGGGGGTCCGGTGCCATGTGGATTAGGTGGCGGTCAAAGGCGGAGACCTTGGCGGACTGATCCCAAGCTTTCTAAACTGGCTTTTGGTACGTGGAATGTCACCTCTCTGGTGGGGAAGGAGCCTGAGCTGGTGTACGAGGTTGAGAGATACTGGCTAGATATAGTCGGCCTCACCTCAACACACAGCTCCGGTTCCGGAACCAGTCTCCTGGAGAGGTGCTGGAGCTTGGCCTTTTCTGGAGTTGCCCCGGGTGAGAGGCGACGAGCAGGGGTGGGTATTCTTGTATCCCCCCACCTTGCTGCCTCTATATTGGAGTTTTCCCCGGTGGACGAAAGGGGTGCTTCCCTGTGCCTTCGGGTTGGGAAACGGGTCCTGACCATCATTTGTGCCTATGCACCAAATAATGTTTCAGAGTAACCACCCTTTTTGGAGTCTGTGACTGGGGTGCTGGAGGTTGCTCCTCTTGGAGACTCCATTGTCCTACTGGGGGACTTCAATGTGCACGTGGGCAACGACAGTGAAACCTGGAGGGGGGTGATTGGGAGGAACGGCCTGCTTGATCTGAACCCGAGTGGTGTTGAGTTATTGGACTTCTGTGCTAACCACAGTTTGTCCATAACAAACACCATGTTCAAGGATAAGGGTGTCCATATGTGCACCTGGCACCAGGACACCCTAGGTCGCAGGTCGATGATCGATTTTGTTATCGTGTCATCAGACCTGTGACCGTATGTCTTGGACACCCGGGTAAAGAGAGGTGCAGAGCTGTCAACTGATCACCACCTGGTGGTGAGTTGGATCTGATGGCAGGGGAGGAAGCCATTCAGACCTGGTAGACCCAAACATATAGTGAGGGTGTGTTGGGAACGTCTGGCTGAGGCCCCTGTCTGGGAGGTCTTCAACTCCCACCTCCGGAAGAACTTCAACCACATTCCGAGGGAGTCTGGAGACATGGAGTCTGAATGGGCCATGTTCTCCACCTCTGTTGTTGAAGCGGCGGCCCAGAGCTGCGGCCGCAAGGTGGTCGGTGCATCTCGTGGTGGCAACCCCCGAACCAAGTGGTGGACACCAGTGGTGAGGGGGGCCATTAAGCTGAAGAAGGAGTCCTATCAAGCTTGGTTGGCTTGTGGGACTCCCGAAGCAGCTGAGGTGTACTGGCAGGCCAAGCGGAGTGCAGCTCGGGTGGTTGCTGAATCAAAAACCCGGGTATGGGAGGAGTTCGGTGAGGCCATGGAACAAGACTTTCGGTCGGCCTCGAAGAGATTCTGGCAAACTGTCCGGCGGCTCAGGAGGGGAAAGCAGCTCCCTGTCCACACTATTTATGGTGCGGATGGGGTGCTGTTGACTTCGACTGGGGATATCGTCGGGCGGTGGAAGGAATACTTCGAGGATCTCCTCAATCCCACTGATACGCCTTCCACAGAGGAAGCAGGGTTTGGGGATGAGGGGGATGACTCACCTATCTCAGGGGCTGAGGTCGCCAAGGTGGTTAAAAATCTCCTTGGTGGCCGGGCCCCGGGGGTGGACAAGATTCGCCCTGAGTACCTTAAGGCCCTGGATGTTATTGGGCTGTTGTGGTTGACACGCCTCTGCAACATTGCGTGGAGGTCAGGGGCAGTGCCTTTGGCATGGCAAACCGGGGTGGTGTTCCTCTCTTCAAAAAAGGGGACCGGAGGGTGTGCTCCAACTTTAGAGGGATCACACTCCTCAGCCTCCCTGGGAAGGTCTATGCCAAGGTACTGGAGAGGAGAATCCAGCCGTTGGTCGAACCTCGGATTCAGGAGGAGCAATGTGGTTTTCGTTGTGGCCGTGGCACATCAGACCAGCTCTTTACCCTCTCGAGAATTCTTGAGGGTTCGTGGGAGTTTTCCCAACCAGTTTACATGTGTTTTGTGGACTTGGAGAAGGCATTTGACCGCGTCCCTCATGGTTTTTTGTGGGAGGTGCTTCAGGAGTATGGGGTATCGGGCTTGTTGTTACGAGCTATTCGGTCTCTGTACGACCGTTGTGAGTTTGGTTCGTATTGCCAACACTCGGTCGGAGTCATTCCCAGTGAGAGTTGGACTCCGCCAGGGCTGCCCTTTGTCACCGATCCTGTTCATAATTTTTATGGACAGGATTTCTAGGCGCAGCCAGGGAATGGAGGGTGTCATGCTTGGTGACCACAGGATCTCATCTCTGTTGTTTGCAGATGGTGTTGTCCTGTTGGCTTCATCCAGCAATGACCTACAGCTCTTGCTGGGACGGTTTGCCGCTGAGTGTGAAGCGGCTGGGATGAGAATCAGCACCTCCAAGTCTGAGTCCATGGTCCTCAGCCGGAAAAAGGTGGATTGTCCTCTCTGGGTTGGGGACAGGCTCCTTCCCCAAGTGGAGGAGTTTAAGTATCTTGGGGTCTTGTTCACGAGTGAGGGGAAAATGGAGCGAGAGATTGACAGACGGATTGGAGCAGCATCTGCAGTGATACGGACGTTGTACTGGTCTGTTGTGGTGAAGAGGGAGCTTAGTTCTAAGGCAAAGCTGTCAATTTACCAGTCAATCTACGTTCCTACTCTCACCTATGGTCACGAGCCTTGGGTAATGACCGAAAGAACAAGATCACGGATACAAGCGGCTGAAATGAGCTTTCTCCGTAGGATTGCTGGACTCACCCTCAGAGATAAGGTGAGGAGCTCAGTCATCCGGGAGAGGCTCAGAGTAGAACCGCTGCTCCTCCACATTGAAAGGAGTCAGTTGAGGTGGTATGGGCATCTGATTAGGATGCCTCCTGAACGCCTCCCACTTGAGGTGTTTCAGGCACGTCCCATGGGAGAAGACCCCGGGGCAGACCCAGGACTCGGTGGAGAGACTATGTCTCCCAGCTGGTCTGGGAACGCCTTGGTATCCTCTCTGAAGAGCTGGAGCAGGTGGCTGGGGAGAGGGAAGTCTGGGCTTCTCTGCTTGAACTGCTGCCTCCGTGACCCGGACCTCCGGAAAAGCGGTAGAAGATGGATGGATGGATGGATGGATGGATAGTCTTAGTTCCAACTTGAAAATTGTTCACACATTCAAGAGTTTAAACACAGTTTTCTCAATGTGCTGCATGATGAGAGGAAAACTGCAACTCATGAAATGAATGAGACTCAAACTTGTGATTTCTCTCTTGATGGACTTACCTGTCTTACTAAGCAAACCATTTAACACACTTACTTATCAAGTCAGTATTCCACAGTAGAATACTTACACTGAGGAGCAGAGAGGTGATGGCTGTGATAGATCAAACCAGAGCCGTTTCTGGCTATAAAGCAGAGTACACAAATGGTATGGCTCCCTCTTCCTTTAGGGGCCCCCTAAGCTACAAGTTCAAATTATATTACCTTCAATTTTTCCTTCTCATAAATTTACAACTTTTTTCTGGTAAATTTTCCGTTTTTCTCATCAATTTGTGACATTTTTTCTTGTAAATTTGCCAATGTGTTTCTTGTAAATGTTTAGCTTTCATATAAATGCTGGTTAAATTTTTATCCTATGTAAAGGTTTAATTTTTTTTCCTACTCATCTAGACCAGTGTTTTTCAACCGGGGGTGAATGGTTGTCTGTCTCTCTGTGTTGGCCCTGCGATGGACTGGCGATATGTCCAGGGTGTACCCTGCCTCTCACCCAAAGATGCTGGGATAGGCTCCAGCCCCCCGCACCCCCCTCCCCGCACCCCAAAAAGGATTAAGCAGAAGAAGATGGATGAATGGATGGATGGATGGGTCCTCAGACCCCAGGAGGTCCGTGAAAGAATGTTCAGAGTTTTGTGGGAAATTGTGTAATCGCTTATTAACTGGTCCAAAAAATTGCAAATAAATTGCCATTGCTGTACACTGGTGCGTGCAGTGGCTCCTCCATATCAGCAGGCTGCAGCACAAATGCAATCCCCCCTCTTTTTCTTCTACCTCTTCTCAACTCGCCCCGCAGAGAGGTGGGCCAGCATCACAACAACTGCAGCCGCCCTGCATAAAACAAAGAAAAACAAAACATCACTATTGCTGAGCCCACAACACTATCCAGATAGTAAAATAAAAATAATAATGGATTGCATTTATATAGTGCTTTTCATGACACCCAAAGACGCTTTACAATGAGTCCATTATTTATTCACTCCACAGTCATTGGTAGTGGTAAGTTACTTCTGTAGCCACAGCTGCCCTGGGGCAGACTGATGGAAACGTGGCTGCCACTCCACGCCAGCGGCCTCTCTGACCACCACCAAACATTTATTTACATTCACACACCAGTGTCACAGACACTGGAAGCAGGTGACCTTGCCAAGGTCACGACGGCATGGTGAGGGGAGTGGGATTCAAACCACCAACCTTCTGGTTATTAGATGACCTGCTGTACCTCCTGAGCCACTACCTCCCCAAAATGTCACCACTTCCCCCAGAAACTACATTCCAATGTTAGTCACCCCCAGCACCAAACAAGTGGTGGATAGAACCTGTCAGAGGTCTACCAGTGTTGTGCCAAGAAAAGCATGTCTGCCATTCAAAGAACCCCCTTCATGGCAGTGTGCATCTGACGAGAGATGAGAGACGTCAAAGTAAGTGACTGTCTCTTTTTCAGACTAATTGACTTTACCATCAGCAGTAGAGTTAACAGGGTTGGCTCCTGACCAGGAATCAAGTGAACTCCTGGTCTGAGCTGAACACAATTCAGCTCATGTGGACGCGAACTATGCATGAGTGTTTCCGTCTTTTCATTGACTTAATTGTATGTAATCACACTATGTTTCCCACTGAGTATAAACAAATTACAAGACTAAATTGTCATCCGATATGTCCTAATAAGCTGCAATGTGTCAATTCTTATTGGTGGGGTGCCGCAGGATTTTTTCAATGTTAAAAAGGTTCTGTCATTCAAAAAAGTTTGAAAAACACTGATCTAGACAATGACCTGTTTATTTTTTTATGTTTTTATTGGGAGAGGAGAGAGATTTTTTTTTCCATTTTCAAGGGTTTTAATTTTTCCCCATTTCAAAAATATGCGGCCCCAAACACAAACAGCCCTGGATCAAACATGTTACATAAAGACACAATGAAACACAGTTCATGTGTAGCTCTACCAAAATATCTTAAAAGTGTGTTGTATTTACATATATTAATAAGGCAGCTGCACTGTGTATGGTACTGTAGTGTACCAATATGGCGTTGGGTGTACCCTGGGTGTGGTGGGGGTGACCACCCCGCCTTTCTGGTTCTGCCGTCACCAGGGGTATAAAAGGCACAGGTGGAAGGGACTCTGTTTCTTTCGCCGTCGACCTCTTGTCTGGTACGGAGTACCTGTGCTACTGTGGTTCTTGTTAATAAAGTTACGTTTAACTGCACTTCCAGCCTGCTTTTTGATAGCGTGAGTTATGGACATAACATTTGGTGGTGAGGATAAAGGTATGGAGAGAGCTGTTTCTGGTATTCGGCTGTATTTGGAGGTTCCGGGCGAGCCGCTGGTCCCCTGGGTGAGGTGGTACGCGGATTTTCAAAATTACTTGGTGGCCTTGAACGTCGGAGAAGTAGAGAAACTGCGTACGAAAGCCATTTTGGTCCATAATCTTGGCATGGAGGGCCAACGGATTCTTAGCACACTGGGAGAGTGGGATAGCTTTGACGACGTGGTGGAGCTAATGGTGCGCTATTTTCGCACTCCAGAAAACGTCATAGTCTGGAGGATCAGGTTTCGGCAGCGCCACCAGTGGACTGGAGAGTTGGTGCAGAGTTATGTTGCATACCTGCGTCAGCTGGTGGGGAAGTGCCAGTTTGGAGCCTTTGAAGAAGAGATGGTCCATGATCAAATGGCGGAGCACTCACTTTGTTCTGCAGCACGGTCGAGGCTCCTGACTTACCCGGGCAAACTGGCATTAGCCACGGCAGTTGAGATAGCGCAACAATTCAAAGCAGCTAAAAAACTCTCGGAGGACCTTGGTGAGAGAACCACATTGAGGTACATTGAACCACGATTGAAGGCGCTGGCTGTGGACCCGGATAGTGAAGAGAGCGTAGATGAAGAGGAATACCCTGCCGCTGTAAAAATTAGGTCCGCCCCGGGTACGCCAAGATGTTATGGCCGTGGGTCCACAAAGCACCGGTATAAGGCAAAAGGGTGTCCGGCAAAAGGCAAACACTGTGGCAAGTGTGATCTTATGCATCATTTCGCCAGGGCCTGCAAAAATTTTGATCAAGGGGACCGAAGACGTAGGGCGGATTCCCCCGCAGCGACTCCTATGGTTGTTCATACCATCTCACCGAGCACAAATGGGCGGATTTATTGCAACGTTTTGCTGGACGGCATAGAAATGCTGTTGTTGATGGACACGGGATCAGTGATTTCTGTGTTGAACTGGCTCATTGTGAGGAGTCTGTTCCCGTATTACTGTGTGAGAGGACTGTAAACATCATGCTTTGGCTATGGAGGAAACAAGTTAGCCGTCGTGGGTTCGCTGGAGTTGACGGCGAGGTACAAGTCGACAGTGATGTCCAACGTGCAGTTTGTGGTGACCATCAGTGGGTCGAACATAATGGGATGTGATATGTTCTACGGCCTGGGATTCATGATCACCAGCGGCATCAGAGAAGAGTGGTTGGGCTGTGGTCTGTGGGACCGACCTGCTCCGTGCGTGGAGGTCGGTGCGGTATGGGACAGTGACTGGGCTAGTATTCTGGGAGCTGAGCAGGACCAGTGCCGTAAAGGGCCATCGCGGGAGGGTTCCGATGCCAGTGTCCAAGTTACCTTGGATGTGGGAACTGGACGGCACAGTAGAGCACCCGGGACGGCTGATGGAGCCAAAATGCTAGCCCCCTCTGCTTCCGGAGTTTGGCCTGGTGGTACCGGAAGGCAAGGAGCTACAGTGGCTTTGCCTGCATTTAAAATGAAAGAGAGCGGAGCAGGACCTGCTGACGCGGTAGCACGATGCGCCAACAAGCAACACTGGAGGCCGAGGATGGCTTCGGATCGAGTCGGTGGAACGGTTCAACCCAGGAAGGAAACCCGATTACGACATGGTGGACATTTGAAGCCAAGTCGAGCTCCTCTACAGGTTGATGACGAGGTTCGGCCCAGGGGGGAGGCTGAGACTGAGGGGGGTCCATGAGAAGAGAAAATGACCGGATGACCAGGGACGGCTACAGGTGGTGGCTGCCCAGGAGGATGGCTATCTCAGGCTGTCGGATAACTCATAGAGACACCCCAACGAGCTGCAGTGCGTGGACGAGAGGAAACACCAATGTGGCTCATCCCCAGAGGTGAAGAGGTGAAGACCCTCTGGGAGGGATCCACCAGATGGAAATCCAGGGGGTGGGTCTTCCATTGGGACTGTATGGTGGCTGTGGGGTGGCTATTAATATGGTGTGATAGAAAAGTTAGTATGTTTTATTGCCCAAAAGTCACGTTGTTAATATGTTTTACATGCACTCATTGTATTATTGCCCTGTGTTGAAAATAAAAAATCCTCAACACTCCTTGTTTAATTGAATATGATTTTGTGAAATGCCCAAGTTATGGAGTGGGTGCGTTGGGGTGGGGGCTAGCAATGGGTTGGAGATGTACATATTAACTGTTGTTTTGTTGTAGCGTTATGAGAGTTTGTATATATATATATATATATATATATATAAATAATTGTTCTGGGATTATTTTACTTGTTAGGAACACGGCTGAACTTATTTTATGGACTTTAAAGGATCAAAGATGGCAGAATACTCATCTAGCCATGTCGAGGTGGGTCAGCAGTCTACCTGGCCCCCTCTAGTTTGGTTATGTGGTGTGAATGGATAGGCCTATATATATACATATATGTTATTGTTATTAGCGTGTGAGTCGGGTTTAAATTTAGGAGGGCCTAATTTGTGTGTTTTGCATTTTTCTACGGGGGGGATGTAATGTACCTGTATGGCGTTGGGTGTACCCTGGGTGTAGTGGGGGTGATGGCCCCACCTTTCCAGCTCTGTCATCACCAGGGGTGTAAAAGGCACAGGCGGAAGGGACTTAATTCATGCCACAAGTAAACAACAGCAAAAGAAAATACTGGCAATGACATGTCTAAACAGAGAACAAATGAAGGTGCATGTTCCTGGCGCGACAGCTAACTTGAGGTAAGTTATATCAGGTGTCCCTTTGTGCATGTCTATGGAAGAAGTGTAAAACGAGATCCAGGGAGGAAAGGTGAAGGATGTGAAAAGGCTAAAGAGTAAAAAAGAAGTTTCACTGAAGGACACACTGTCTGTCATGATTCAGTTTGAGGAAACGCTCCCTAAATCAGTCCTAATAGGATACATGTATTATAGTGTCAGAGAATACGTCCCAAAGCTACTCAGGTGCTACAAATGTCAAAGGATGGGTCACACTGCTCAGCAATGTAAGGGAAGGTTAACATGTGCTAGATGTGGAGAGGAGCATGAATATGGTAAATGTGACAAGGACGCCAAAGTAAAGTGTTGCAACTGCGGGGGTGAGCACAGTGCTGCATATGGAGGATGTGTTGTGCAGAGGGAAGCTAGACAAGCCCAGGAAATCAGAATAACTAAGAAAATGTAAAAGAGCTGGAAATAACGAGGCGGTTTTGTATCACAAAAGCAGGGTCTTTAATGAACAACTCTTCTATCTTGTCTCATCATGGTGCAGAGCTTGGCAGAAGGCAAAGAGAAAGAATTCTGCCCAGCTCGCTGGTTAAATACAGGCACACATCCAAGACATGCAAAACACAAGCTGAAATCCCCCGTTATCTAAATCCCCATTAGTCCTGTTAACTCCTCCCTCCGTCTTGGGAGGTGATGGGAAAACCTCTCCTCGCCTAAGGGGGTGAAGGTGTCAAGTCTGTTGCCATGGCGTCCTGTGATGTCATTGATCTTCACACGGCGGTGAGATTCCTTTGTCCTTTCAGAGGTGTGAAATTCCTTTGCATATGTTGCCCCACACATTTCCACATGCTCTAACGTATGCAGGTATGGAATATATGAGTAATATATACCACAGGCCCCCCAAACAACTAGGAAAGGACACAGAAAGATTCACAGTCTAGGGTAATTACTAAGACATACTACGTGTTACAGCTGTTGTCACAGAAGAAACTTCCAAGCAGCCATGCTCCTAAGAGAGTTCAGTGAAAATATAACAGCATAGTATAATCATAAGTCAGTCCTAAACTGTTGCGGCACAATTAGCGAAAAATTGCAGAGTGGTGTAATCAGTCCTTGTGCAGTCTGGGTTTCAATCTTCTCCCAAAGCTGCTGTAGCCTGGTTTAGGCGTCCTGCTGGGACCTTGTTGTGAGGAATCTGCAGTGTGGGAAGGAGAGAGATTATCTGTTCCCTGCCTGGGGGCTGAGACTTTTTCCTTGGGGGGTCTACCTCGCCGAGGTGCTCGCGCCAACTGTGCAGGTTCGTCTCTCAACAAGAAGGCAGGTTTGAGTCTGTCAATGCTGACCGTTTCATTTCTATCCCCATAATCAAGCACAAAGTGTTTGTCACCATTTTCCAGCACTCTGAACGGGCCATCGTATACTGGGCGTAACGTTGGTTTAAGGGCTTCATGCTTAACAAAAACAAACTCGGCGTTTTTTAAAGTTTGAGGAACAAAAACTCGCGGAAAGGAGTGATGGGCTGGACCGTGTAGAGAGTCCGGTCCGTTACTGCCTAAAAACCTTGGGACTGGGAGGTGCCCTGGTTCCGGGTTTTCTGGTAAAAATTCACCTGGTAGTCTGATAGGCTGAGCAAAGACTAATTCTGCAGGGGAAGCGTCCAAATCCTCTTTAGGTGCCGCACGCAACCCCAATAAAACCCAGGGAAGTTTATTTACCCAATTTGTGTCCGTTAATGAGGCTCTGAGGGCGGCCTTTAAGGACCTGTGAAAACGCTCGCATAACCCATTAGCCTGAGGGTGATAAGCGGTGGTACGGTGAATTGTTGCCCCTAAACTGTTGGACATGGCTGACCAGAGCTCTGAGACAAATTGAGGCCCCCTATCTGACGTGATGTCTGATGGGACGCCGAAACGTGCCACCCAATTTGTTAGAAAAACGCGAGCGACTTCCTCCGCTGTAGTTGCCGCTAGAGGGACTGCCTCTGGCCAGCGCGTGGTGCGGTCTATTATTGTTAGCAGGTGTGTGAAACCCTGGGAGGAAGGCAGCGGCCCCACGAGGTCGACATGAATGTGGTCGAACCTTCTAGCAGGGATGGGAAAAGGCTCCAGAGGGGCTTTTGTGTGTTTGTGTACTTTGGCGCGCTGACAAGGAATGCAAGTTTTTGCCCATTCTTTTACGTTTTTGCGCAGGCCTGGCCACACAAACTTTTCGGCAACCATTTTGACCGAGGCGCGCACACCTGGGTGCGCGAGGGAGTGAATTGCGTCGAAAATACGGCGGCGCCAAGCAGCCGGTACTAACGGGCGAGGTCGGCCGGTTGAAACATCGCATATTAGGGGGGGCACGCCGTCGCGCAACCCTTTTTCCTCCAGCCTTAACCCTGTTGGTCCAGACAGGAGCGCGCGCACGTCCGCATCACTACCTTGTTCTTCCGCCATGGCTGCATAATCTATCCCTTCATGGATAGGTGCTGCATATGTGTTTGCGTTAGAGAAAAGCTCAGCTGCTGAGGCAGTGTAATCTGTCTCCTTGTGCTCTGGCGGTGCCACAGCGCGAGAGAGACAGTCCGCTACTACGTTAAGTTTGCCCGCTACATGTCGAATGTCTGTGGTGAACTCTGAAATCGCAGCTAGCTGTCTTTGTTGTCTGCCCGACCAAGGTTCTGAAATTTTAGCCATAGCAAAAGTGAGCGGTTTATGGTCCACAAAAGCCGTGAAACTCCGCCCTTCTAACCAAAACTGGAAGTGGCGGATGGATAAATGGAGCGCCAGCAGCTCCCTGTCAAAAGTGCTGTACTTGCGTTCCGTCGGGTTTAGCGATTTGCTAAAAAATGCTAAAGGTTGCCAGACCCCCTTGACAAGTTGTTCTACAACTGCCCCTATGGCCAAGTCTGAAGCATCTGTGGTTAGAGCAATGCGGGCCGAGGGATCTGGATGGACTAACATTGTGGCGTTAGCTAGGGCGTTTTTAACTTCCGCAAAAGCGCGTTCGCGTTCCGGGGTCCATTCGACCGCGTTGGAAGCTCTCTTTTTTTTGAGCGCGTCATACAGGGGCTGCATGAGCTGAGCTGCATGAGGGAGGAAACGGTTGTAAAAATTAACCATCCCCAAAAATTCCTGTAGCGATTTGACCGTTTGGGGCCGTGGAAAACCTTCTATCGCATGAATTTTGTCTGGAAGCGGAACTGCCCCTTTTGGGGAGACTCTGTGTCCCAAAAAATCAATTTGCGATACGCCGAATGTGCATTTGGCTGGATTAATTATTAATCCGTGCTCTTCTAGCCTCTGAAAAACGGCAGTGAGATGCTGCTCATGCTCTTCCTCCGATGAGCTGGCTACCAGCATGTCGTCGAGGTAGACGAAAACAAAGGGGAGGTCGCGTAAGACTGCGTCCATCATACGCTGAAAAGTCTGAGCAGCACCTTTGAGGCCGAAAGGCATTCGCAGGAATTCAAAAAGGCCGAAAGGGGTTATAACCGCTGTTTTAGGAATGTCTTCAGCTCGGACTGGAACTTGGTGATAACTGCGGACTAAGTCTATTTTTGAAAAAATGCGCGCACCCGCTAAATGTAGTGAAAAGTCCTGTATGTGAGGAATGGGGTAGCGGTCATGCGCTGTAGCGTTGTTTAATCTGCGGTAATCTCCGCACGGTCTCCAAGAACCGTCGGATTTCGGAACCATGTGAAGTGGTGAAGCCCAAGGGCTCTTTGAACGTCGGACAATGCCTAATTTTTCAAGAGCTGCAAATTCGTCCCTTGCTATGTTGAGCTTGGCCGCGTCTAAGCGGCGAGCTTTGGCAAAAACGGGAGGTCCCGTTGTTGGAATGAAGTGTTTAACCCCGTGTTTGGCTACAGTGGCTGAGAATTTGGGGGTTGTGAGTGCTGGAAATTGGGTGAGGAGTTGCTCAAACTTACCTCCTGCCGTAGTGACGTTGGCCTGCACAGGTGGTGGAGAGACTCGAGCTGAGCAAGGAATAGAAGCAAAAGACAGTGCATTAACCAGGCGCCTATTTGCTAGATCAACTAATAACCCGTGTGCACACAGAAAATCTGCACCTAACAAGTTAAAACTCACCGCCGCTACAACAAATGTCCATCTGTAGCTGCGGCCGTGAATGAGGAGATGCAGGCTCTTTTCCCCGAACGTGTCGATGTCCGAGCCGTTGGCTGCCACTGCTCCATTGCCCCGGGTGCCCATGGCTCAATCTGCGTGGGAGGGCATGACGAAACTCAGCTGGGCTCCTGTGTCGATGAGGAACTGCTTGCCTGTGTGTCCATCCGTCACGTATAACAGCTTATTTTTCTCGCCGAGAACTGCTGCCGTTAACGTCCCTCGGCTTTGGCATTTCCCGACATCGTAAACTTGCAGGGGGGGAACACATTTCCGGGCTTTCTCGGCGAAGCGGTGATGATAATAACAGACGTCATTCTGTTTGTTGCGCTTGGGCCGCGCTGCTGTCACCGTGGGTTGAGCCTGCTCCGTGGTTTGTGACTCTCCAAGGTTCGGGGCGTCAGTTTTGAGGTCTGCGGATGCCGCTGTGGGTGTCCAATCTCTGCAGGCGTTGACGAGTCGATAAGCCTCGTTGGCCAGCGTGCGGAAGTCCTGATGATTGTTGCACTTCATACTGGCGAGTGTTTCATACTTGTCCCGGGCCGGTGGTCGCTGGATCAAGCTTCGCACACACCTCGAAGTGGCGGAGTCGAGTTTGGAGACGATATGGTAGAACTTAGTATCGTCTGCCATGATGCCCGCCAGTATGAACTGGGCTTCGGCTTGGAGAAACCAAGAGGCCAGGTCTTCTCGCCAGAAATCTGGCAGTTTAACAGCGACGGCGTTTGTGCACATCATCACTGTTGTGCCCGCCGGGTGAGAGTGCCTTGCCTCGGCTCTCACAGCGGTGCTGGAGCTCGGTTGAGCTCTCTTGGTACCCTCTGCCGGGGGGAACAGCTGTCTGCTTGTTCCCTCGTCTGCGTTGTCGCTGGCGTAAGTCAGATTCGCCGCGGATGAGTCGCTTGAAGAACGCCTCAGGTCCATACTCGCGTCAAGGTCACCAGTGTAGAAGAGCTGGAAATAACGAGGCGGTTTTGTATCACAAAAGCAGGGTCTTTAATGAACAACTCTTCTATCTTGTCTCATCATGGTGCAGAGCTTGGCAGAAGGCAAAGAGAAAGAATTCTGCCCAGCTCGCTGGTTAAATACAGGCACACATCCAAGACATGCAAAACACAAGCTGAAATCCCCCGTTATCTAAATCCCCATTAGTCCTGTTAACTCCTCCCTCCGTCTTGGGAGGTGATGGGAAAACCTCTCCTCGCCTAAGGGGGTGAAGGTGTCAAGTCTGTTGCCATGGCGTCCTGTGACGTCATTGGTCTTCACACGGCGGTGAGATTCCTTTGTCCTTTCAGAGGTGTGAAATTCCTTTGCATATGTTGCCCCACACATTTCCACATGCTCTAACGTATGCAGGTATGGAATATATGAGTAATATATACCACAAAAATCTCGTATGCGGAAGCTCTAAAGACAGAGAGGCAGGAATAGTCAGAAACACAGCAGGCCTTCCTCAAAGAAGTTCAGTTCAAATGGAAGCCCAGCAATCAACGGGTCCCACGCAAGCACAGGATCGTGCCACTGCAAGGAATGTTTGAGTTCACAAATGCAAAATGGATGATGACACATTGATAGTTAAGAGGACAAACTTTATAGCTTTTATCTGCCACACCATGAATGTTGCTGCACCGCTAAAGAAGAAAAGTGAAAGAATCAAAACCATTGTGGAAGCAGCAGGAAGCTTCCTAGATGTGAAAGATATCACAGCTGACCAGATTCATGCTTTATTGAAAGCTGAAACTGGAGAGACTGCACATGCTGAAACAAGACCTTAATTATGGTACTACACATACTACAGTGGAATGTGAGGAGTCTTATAGCAAATGGACAAGAACTCAAGAAGTATCTTTACAAACTAGAAGTTGTTCCACAGGTAGTGTGTGTACAGGAGACATGGCTTCAACCTCACTTAGATTTTGTTATTCCAGGATACAGTTCAATCAGACAGGATAGAATTAACACTGGAAATGGAGGAAGATGTGCCACTTTCATTAAAGATGGCCTGGCGTATAGGGTGATTCCCTCCCCTGAGAATATAGAGTGTAATGTTATTGAAATATGTAGGCCAAATGGACAAGGACATATTAAGCTGATTAATTATTACAACCCATGTAGGAAGTTAACAGCAGATACTTTCAGTGTTATGGCAGGGGAAGGGCATATGAAAGAGATATGGTGTGGAGACTTTAATGCCCATAATAACTTGTGGGGAAGCACACATACAGATAACAATGGAAAAGTTGTGGAAGAGATGTTAGATGAAAGATTGTTAATTTGTCTAAACAGCGGTGAAGGCACCAGGGTGGATGTGCATAGGGGCACATTATCATGTATTGACCTGAGCACCTGTGAATGGACGGCTATGAACAGGGCAACTATGGGAAGTGATCACTTCCCAATACTTACAGTCATTAAATCTGAAGTATGTATGCAAGAGGGAAGATGTTTTACAAGATGGTGTTTTGACAAGGCAGACTGGGGAAAATTTAGGCAATACTGTGTTCATTCTATGACACGGTGGTGGCATCAGCCATCACTCTTGGAGTGGTCTGCTGGGGCAGTGGCATTACGGCAGCCGATAGGAAGAGACTGAACAAACTGATGAAGAAAGCTAGCTCTGTCCTGGGGCAGCGCCTTGACCCAGTGGAGGAGATAGGAGAGAGAAGGACGGTGGCTAAACTGTCATCTCTGCTGGAGGCCGAGTTCCACCCTATGCAGGACATGCTGAATGCACTGAGGAGCTCATTTAGCAGCAGACTACATCATCCTAGGTGCACAACCAAGAGGTTTTGCAGGTCCTTCCTACCAACGGCTGTCAGACTGTACAACCTAAGCAGGGCTGCTGGCAGAGATAGCAAAAAGACGTGACAACCTAATAGTTTTTGAATGCAAAAGACGCAATAGACTTATACAATGGTCCCCTCCGGCATACAACTAGGATAATATCGGTCGCTATGGAGGGTGAGAATATGTATGGGTACATAATCATACCATGTAGGATAACTAAGTAGACGGTTGTGCTGTTTCATCCCATCTAGCAACAATGCTCTGCATTGTGTGTGTTTATATATTTACATATTTATTCCATCTAGCTACAATGCTCCGCACAGGGTGTGTTTATATATCTACATATTTATTCCATCTAGCTACAATGCTCCGCACTGTGTGTTTATATATCTACATATTATTCCATCTAGCTACAATGCTCCGCACTGTGTTTATATACTCATATATTTATTCCATCCAGCTACAATGCTCCGCACTGTGTGTGTATATATATATATATATTAATATGTACGTATGTATACTAGCTGCTCTTGTTTTTTCTTGCCTTCTGATTGTTGCTCTGAGTGTTGCTATCCCTGTGCTGTTGCAATCCTGGAATTTCCCCATTGTGGGACTAATAAAGGCTTATCTTATCTTCACTTGTGTCATTTGGTAATATTAGAAGGTGGCGTAGAAGAGGGTTCAAGACAGGTAACCAATCATATTCTGAATGCTGCAATAGCAAGTATACCTAAGAAAACAACACAGGGTAGGAAGAAGGTTGTTCCCTGGTGGAATGACGAATGTATTATTGCAATAAAAGAGCGAAACAAGGCATTCAGAGAGCTGAGAAAGAATATGACTAGTGAAAACTTAATAGAGTATAAAAAGAAAAAGGCAGTAGCTTGAAGGATTATTAAAAACAGGATAAGGTCAACATGGAGAGAATTTTGTTCCACCACTGGTAGGAAAACAGAACTAGGTGATGTCTGGGGTATGTTTAAAAAAATGAGTGGAAAAAGGGTATCAGTTAAAATTCCAGCTTTAGTGGATGGGGACAAGATGGCTGTATCAGGCAAAGAAAAGGCAGAAGTCCTAGGTAGAGCATTTGCAGCAGTGCATAGAGGAGACCATCTTGGTGAGTGTCATAGACAGCAAAGGCAGCATAAACTCAGAGAAAATGCAAACTTAAAAAATGAAGTAAAAGAGGACATGACTGTGTTAGACCTTGAGCTCACAATGTCAGAGCTTAAGAGAGCTTTGCAAGATAGTGGATACACAGCTCCAGGATATGATCAGTTAAGCTATGCTATGTTCTGGCAGTTGCCTATGCAATCAATGCAACTGGTGCTGAAATTGTTTAACAGGATATGGAAGGAGGGGGTTATCCCAAGTGGGTGGAAAAAGGCTGTAATTTTCCCATTTAATAAGCCAGGGAAAGATCTGGCTCATCCAGGCAACTACAGGCCAATAGCATTAACGTCACATTTAGGGAAATGGATGGAGAAGGTGTTAGTTTACAGACTCTCATATGTACAAGAGCAAAAACAATTATTAAATTACTATCAGAATGGTTTTAGAAGAGGAAGATCCACAGTGGATGCTCTAGTTAGGGTAAGTAATGATATTGAAAAGACTCTCAAAATGAAAGAAGTAATGGTTATAGTTCAGCTAGATATTGAAAAGGCTTATGACTCACTGTGGAGGGATGGACTTCTTATGAAATTGAATAAAATGGGCATTGGTGGTAGGATGTATAATTGGATAATAGATTTTTTTTAGCACACAGGACAATTAAGGTTAAACTAGCATCAGAAGTTTCTAATGACTTTGAAATAGAAAATGGTGTTCCTCAGGGGAGTGTGATAAGCCCTGTTTTATTCAATATAATGATTAATGACATGCTTGAGGATCAAGAGGGATCCATCAAAACAGCACTATATGCAGATGATGGAGCCATATGGACGAGGGGAAGAAATGAGAAATTTGTGTTCAGAAACATCAGGAAAGCAATGGAGAAAGTGGAAAAGTGGTCATATGACTGGGGATTTAAATTTTCAAACAGTAAAACCTGCTATATGACTTTCACAAAAAAAAACACAGAATGGTAAATGGCATTCACTTATATAGCGCTTTTTCTCATCTCTGGATGACCAAAGCGCTTTACAGATCCTGCTATCCACCCATTCTCGCACACATTCACATACTGATGGTGGCAGAGCTGCCATATACACACAGGAGCTAGCCTGGCCACCAGGAGCAACTGGGGGTTCAGTGTCTTGCTCAAGGACATTTCGACATGCAGACTGCAGACAGAGCGGGAATCGAACCCATGATCCTCCAATCAGTAGTCAGTCACACTACACCTACACCACAGCCGCCCCCACAGAACTGGTACAGAACCATTAACATTATATAATCAACCAATAGAGAAAGTCAGTGAGTTCAAATATCTAAGATTGTGGTTTGATAGTGCATACACATGGAGAGTTCATGTTGAAAATCTGGAGACAAAGTGCAAAAAAGTCATTAAAAAAGTCATTGGGCAGCACGGTGGTGCAGTGATTAGGACTGTTGCCTTACAGCTAGAAAGTTCCTGGTTCGAATCCCCAGGCTGGCAGGGGTTGGAACCTTTCTGTGTGGAGTTTGCATGTTCTCCCTGTGCTGCGTGGGTTTACTCTTGGGGCTCCGGTTTCCTCCCACAATCCAAAGACATGCATGTTAGGTTAATTGGCTGTTCTAAATTGTCCCTAGATATCTGTTTCCTATAGGCCCTTAGAATAGAGGGTTAGTACTAGTGAAAGTGCTTTGAGTGGTCTTTGTGACTAGAAAAGCGCTATATAAGTGCAGGTTAGTTAGTTAGTTAGTTAATTAATCTTGTCATGGGCAGCGGGAGCGCTGCCCTCCGTTCCGGTCTCACCATCTACAACTCATCACTGCACCTGAGGCAGAAGACACACCTGCGCCCGCTCATCAGCCAGCGTACTTAAGGAGGCTTCCTCCGCGCAGTCAACGCTGGCTCGTCTGGGTATGCTGGCTGTGTTCGGACTTGCTGATACATTTGTATGATCGTTAATATGCCGTTAACCATCTTCTTTTCCTTCTCTCCAGGTTGCTGCCATCGTGTAGGTGTGTTGCTCTCCTGCCCCACCTCACTGTCCTTCAGCACCATCATCCCCCGGTCAGGCACCATCAGCTCCATTCCCCTCCTACCCTACTGGTTCGTCTATCTTCCCGCTGGGTCCTGCCGGTCATCCCTGGATTTCCCAAGTAAGTGGCAATTTGGCTCACCCATTCTCCTCCTTACCCTACTCCTCAGCTCACGCCTCTCATCTTCTCTGCACAGATCCAATTCCTCTGGCGAGGGACTGTTTCCATAGCTATGCGCTGTTATTTTGTCATTCAATAAAAGCTGTCAAACGTGCCCCTCAGTGTGGTTCCATCCTGTGCTTGGTATCGTGCGCGTGAGCTGTCTAGAATTTAACACGCCATGACACAACGAGCCAGCCAGGAAGGTAGCTCAGCTAGTGCCTCACCGCAGGAGCAGTCTGCTATGGATCGCCTAGCGGCTCACTGCGCTGACGTAACAGGTTTCCAACATGGCCACTTTATGGTCCGTGGTGCATCCTGCGGTCGCACCCCCCCCCCCCCAGCCTGCTACGCACGCTATGCGCCGTACTTATTCCATTCCTTCGCCCTCCCCGTACGCGGGGGAGGTGGGGAAATGTAAACCTTTTCTCCTCCAACTTCATATGTACTTTGAGCAGGTTGGGGATGAGTATCCGTGGGACGTAGCTAAAGTACAGCTTTTTGTCCTGTTGCTCAGGGATAGAGCCCTGGAGTGGGCCCAGGCCACTCTAGACAACCCTGAGGGGCGTCAATATTCGTTTGACCAATTGGTGGCTGCATTCTCTAGAGCGTTTGGTCGGACCGAGTGACAGGGCAATGTTATGAGCCGCCTGATGACACTCCACCAGGGTACCCAGTCGGTGGCTGAGTACTCGGTGCAGTTCCGGGTTGTGGCGTCCGAGTCGGGGTAGAACGAGACTGCTCTATGCAGCGCATTCCTCCACGGCTTGAGCGGCCAACTCTGTGATGAATTGGCGGTCCTTCTTGTCCCGGAGACGCTCGACAACCTGATAGATCAGGCTGTTGGGCTAGACAATCGACACCGTGAGCGCACAACGGAGCACAGCCCCATCCCTCATCCGCGCGCCGAGCACGTGCCTGCTGCAGTTGCTGAGACCAGCGGTGCCAGGTCTTCACCCAAGCTGATGGAGCTCTCTTGGAGTCTTACTGCTGAGGAGCGTTGGCAGAGGCGAAGGGCCGGCGCGTGCATGTACTGTGGTTTACTCGACCACAGTCTGGACGAGTACCGCCGGTGGCCAAAAGATACGGCCCGTCAGTAACCGCGGGGGGTCTGGCGGGCGGGACTTATTCTTCTCCCCCCGGTAAACTGTGTATTTTGGCCCTCGTGCAGTTGCCGGGGGTCGAGAGGAGGGTTGAGGTGCTGATTGATTCGGGGTCCGAGGGTAATTTCGTTTCAGCTGCTCTCGTGGAGCAGGTGGGTATTCCCACACGCAAATTGCCCCACAGGCAGCGAGTCAGTGCCATCTCTGGCAGCGAGCTCGCGGTGGTTACCCTGAACACGGTGCCTATTCCCATCCTTCTTTCCAGGAGCCACCAGGAGGAGCTAGCATTCCTGGTCCTTCCCTTATCATCTTCCCCGGTGGTCCTAGGTTATCCATGGCTCCAGAAACATAGCCCCATGATCAATTGGGCTCAGAATACCATCTCTGCCTGGAGCCCTTTTTGCATGGCCAATTGCATGCATTCGGCTGACTGTTCCCCGTCGCTCTCCGTTTCTCCCTCCCCGGCTGAGCCGCCGGACCTCAGTCTTGTCCCTCGGGCTTATCACGATTTGGGCGAAGTCTTTAGCAAGTCGAGAGCATTGTCGCTGCCGCCTCATCGCTCTTAGGACTGTGCTATAGATCTCATCTCGGGGGCGAGGCTGCCGTCCAGCCGGCTGTATAGTATTTCCAGCCCGGAGAGAGAGGCGATGGCAGTACATAAAGGAGTCGCTGAACGCCGGCCTCATTCGGCCATCTTTGGCTCCACTTGGGGCCGGGTTCTTCTTCGTCGGGAAGAAGGATGGCTCACTGCGCCCGTGTATCGACTACCGGGAGCTCAATGCCATTACAATTAAAGACCAATACCCTCTGCCTTTAATCAATTCAGCGTTCGAGCTCCTTCAGCGCTCATGGGTTTTCACCAAGTTAGACCTCAGAAACGCGTACCATATGATTTGCATTCGCGAGGGTGACAAATGGAAGACGGCTTTTAAAACACACCTGGGCCAGTTTGAATACCTAGTGATGCCATTCGGTCTCACTAACGCCCCTGCCATCTTCCAGTGGTTAATTAATGACGTCCTCCGCGACATGCTTAACCAATTCGTGTTTGTCTACCTTCATGATATTTTGATTTTCTCCCGCTCGCCAGAGGAACACGAGGTCCATGTGAGAACCGTTTTACAACGGCTCTTGGAGAACCAGCTGTTCATGAAGGCTGAGAAGTGTGAGTTTTCAACATCATCAACCACCTTCTTAGGCTTCATTGTGGCTGAGGGGGAGCTGATTGCCGATCCGGCCAAGATAAAGGCAGTGTTGGATTGGCCTACACCCCACTCCCGTAGGGAGCTTCAACGCATCCTCGGGTTCTTGAATTTCTATCGCAGGTTCATCCGGAACTATGGTGGGATCGCACTGCCTTTAACACAGCTGACCTCGGTTAAAGTCCCCTTTCGGTGGACTGAGGCAGCTGAGCAGGTGTTTAATAAATTAAAGCGCCAGTTCACAGACAATCCAATCTTGGCCCAGGTCGACACGCAGCTCCCATTCGTCCTCAAGGTGGATGCGTCTGATTCGGGGGTTGGCGCTGTGCTGTCACAGCGCACACCCCCCGATCAGAAGCTCCACTCATGCGCATATTTCTCCCAGTGGCTTTCGCCAGCCGAGACGAATTATGACGTAGGGGACAGAGAGCTGCTGGCCATTAAGTTGGCACTTGAGGAGTGGAGACACTGGCTTGAGGGTGCTGTTCACCCCATCGTCGTGTGGACTGACCACAAGAACCTTGAGTACTTGCGGTCGGCCCACCAACTGAATGCCAAGCAGGCTCACTGGTCATTATTCTTCCAGCGATTTAACTTTACTATCACATACCGGCCTGGCACCCGGAATACCAAACCAGATGTGCTCTCACGCCAGTTTGATTCCGGGGACGTAGCTCCCCCCAAAAAAAATGTCATTCCACCGGCACGCATTATCAGAGCCCTTACTTGGGGCATCGAGCAGAGGGTCCGCCAGGCCCAGGCTCAGGAGCCTGTGCCAGTAGGGTGCCACCGGAACCATCTGTATGTCCCGGCCACCCTCTGCAGCGACGTCATCCAGTGGGGCCATACTAGCCGCTTTGCCTGCCATCCTGGCATCACCCGGACTATAGATTTTATCAAGCGGGTGTTCTGGTGGCCAACGTTGCGGCGGGACGTTCAGGAGTACGTCAGAGCCTTTCAGACATGTGTCCAGGGGAAGACTTGACTCCTCCCCCCCGTCAGGACTTCTTCATCCTCTCGCCATCCCCAACCGGCCGTGGTTCCACATCGCCGTGGACTTTGTTACCAGGTTACCCTCCTCCCATGGCAAGACAGGCATTCTGACGGTTGTGGATCGGTTTTCCAAGGCGGTCCATCTGGTGGCCCTCCCCAAGCTCCCGTCAGCCCTGGAGACAGCAGCCGTCCTCACGGACCATGTGATCCGGATCCACGGCATCCCTGTGGACATTGTGTCTGACCGGGGTCCACAATTCATGTCCCAGGTCTGGAGGGCCTTTTGCCAGATGCTAGGGATGACGGTGAGCCTCTCCTCTGGAAATCATCCCCAAAGTAACAGGCAGGCTGAGTGCGCCAACCAGTCCTGGAGGCTGCCTTGCGGTGTGTAGCAGCCAACAATCCCTCTTCTTGGAGCACACACCTGACCTGGGTGGAATACTCGATGAACTCTACGGTGTCCTCCGCCACCAGATTGACCCCCTTCGAGGCATCATTGGGGGTACACGCCCCCCCTCCTTCCCTTGGCCGAGAGGGAGGTTTCGGTGCCATCTGTGGGAGCCCACGCTTGCCGCTCTCAACGTATCTGGAGAGCCACTCGGGCCGCTCTGGTCCGCACCACTGAATGCACCCGGGCCGCCGCCGATCGGAGGCGGGTCCTGGCCCCCAAGTACGACATGGGACAGTTTGAAGTCTGAAGAACAATGCCAAGAAGCTGTCCCCCCGCTTCCTTGGGCTGTTCTCCATTGCCCGGGTGGTCAACGACATGTCGGTCTGGCTCCGGCTGCCCACAACTCTGCGGGTGAACCCCACCTTTCATGTTAGTCACATAAAGCCCCTCTCAACCAGTCCTTTGTGCCTCCCCCCCGAGCCTCCTCCTCCTCCCTGCATCATCGATGGCCATCCCGCCCACACGGTTCGGCGCATCTTGGATGTCCATCACAGGGGTCGGGGCCTGCAATACCTCATTGATTGGGAGGGTTACGGGCCGGAGGAACAATCCTGGATGCCCTCGTCTCAGGTATTGGACAAGGAGATGCTCTGGCTTTCCACCGTGCCCACCCGGACAAGCCCTCCGGACCACCAGGAGGCATCCCTAGAAGGGGGGGCCCTGTCATGGGCAGCGGGAGCGTGCCCCTCCCCTCTGGTCTCACCTTCTACATCTCATCATTGCACCTGAGGCAGAAGACACACCTGCGCCTGCTCATCAGCCAGCGTGCTTAAGGAGGCTTCCTCCGTGCAGTCAACGCTGGCTCGTCTGGGTATACTGCCCGTGTTCGGACTTGCTGATACATTTGTATGATCGTTAACACGCCGTTAACCATCTTCTTTTCCTTCTCACCAGGTTGCTGCCATCGTGTAGGTGTGTCACCGGGACTGCACGCGCTCTCCTGCCCCACCTCACTGTCCTTCAGCACCATCATCCCCCGGTCAGGCACCATCAGCTCCATTCCTCTCCTACTCTACCGGTTCGTCTATCTTCCCGCTGGGTCCTGCTGGTCATCCCTGGATTTCCCAAGTAAGTGGCAATTTTGCTCGCCCATTTTCCCCCTTACTCTACTCCTCAGCTCACGGCTCTCGTCTTCTCTCCACAGGTCCAGTTCCTCTGGCAAGGGACTGTTTCCATAGCTATGCGCTGTTATTTTGTCATTCAATAAAAGCTGTCAAACATGCCCCTCAGTGTGGTTCCATCCTGTGCTTGGTATCGTGTGTGTGAGCTGTCTAGAATTTAACACGCCATGACAAATCTCATAACAGCTGTAGCTGGACACGAATGGGCCGCAGATAAACAGGCATTAATTGACATTTACAGAGCACTAATGCGATCGACAGTAGACTACGGATGCATGATTTATGGAGCAGCGGCAAAGACGACTCTGGAAAAAATAGACAGAATGCAGCATAGAGCGCTTCGCCTGTGCATTGGAGCCGTCAAACAACACCAATCAATGCAGTTTTAATAGAAGCAGGAGAAATGCCAATGGATTTGAGAACAGATAAATTCGCATTATCATACTGGGTCAAGCTGAAAGGAAGTGACAAAGCAAATATTTCAAAAACAACACTACAACATTGCTGGGAATACTTTAATTTCCAGGGACACAGGTTTGGGTGGACAACTGAAAGAAGGACCAGAATGTATGGGCTGCACACTATTGATGTAGCTAACACCAGTCCAGTGAGTAATGTTCTCCCTTGGTTGTTTCCGGGAATAGAAGTAGACGCTAGTCTGCTAATGAGGAAAAAGGATTGGCATATGAGCGAAGTTGCTGTTAAAACAAGCATTTACTTTAGGAACAATTACTATTACTTCTTACAGCTCTATACTGACGGTTCAAAGAATAAAGAGGGCTCTGTTGGAGTTGGAGTATACATTCCAGAGTTTAAAGTGACCATTGCAAAAAGACTCTCCAACAATACATCTGTGTTTACAGCAGAGATGGTGGCAATAATTATTGCTTTGCAGTGGGTGGAGGAGGTCAGACCGAACAGGGTGGTGGTGTGCACGGATTCACTTGCAGCATTAAAAACCATACAGACACTAAAATCTACAAGGGAAGACTTGGTGATTGAGCTATATCACAGTTTATTTAGGGTACACGGGGGTGGTGGAGAAGTTCAGTTTTGTTGGGTTCCTGCACATGAAGGGTTGAAAGGGAATGACTGTGCAGACAAATTAGCAAAAAGCGGTCTTGTAAAAGAGATAACTATACCATTGTCTCTTGGAAAAAGTGAAGGGAAAGCAGTAATCAAGAAAAAAGGAACTGAGCCATGGCAAAAAAGATGGGATGAAGATCATAAAAGTAGATCGTATTACAAAATACAAAAATCTATTGCAATAAAGAATTACATAACCAAAAGGAGGGAAGACATCATTATGGCAAGACTCAGACTGGATCACACAGGTTTAAACAGCACTTTATTCACCATGGGGAAAAGTGAAAGTGACAAATGTAGAGAATGTGGAGTAAAAGAAAATGTCGAGCACATCTTATTACACTGTCACAAATACGGAAATGAAAGACAGATAATGGCAGATGAAGTTTGAGAGGCTGGTAGGAAATGGAATTTAACTGGGATTCTGGGAACAGATGGAGATGGAGAGGCAATAAGAATCACGAGAAGGGGGCTCTTTTCTCTTTTTTTAAATAACACAGGATTAAGTCATAGAATTTAGGGGTCGAGCTCAGATGACATAATGTTACACACTCTTGTACAGTAGGTGGTGGTATGCACCTTTCAGTTGTTTGCTATCCGCCAGTAATCGAGAGAAGAAGAGGAAGACTCTCTCTTTTGCCGTCGACCCTTTGACTGGTACGGAGCACCTGTGTTACTGTGGCTCTTGTTGATAAAGTTATGTTCAACTTCACCTCCAGCCTGCTTCATGATAGCGTGAGTTATGGACATAACAGGTACTACTAGACTGCATATATGAAGTGTACCAGTTGCATTTTAGTTTTCAAACAAAGTCATGTATTTGTTTTTTGTTTTTTTGTAATATTACAGTTATTGTGTCTTTGCCTTGAGTTCTGACTGGACTGCTGTTGTACAATGAAACATCAAAATCTCTCCATGGTACAGTTACTGCTGGGTATCCTGGTAAAGTCTTTAAATCGGATTTGTCCCTATGATGGACTCTGAAGCCATGTTTCTGTCACTGCTCCTCTGTTGTTTTCCAACTGTAAAATGTCTTTATCTCTTTGAGCCACTTAGGGAAGGTATCTGTGTCTGTACGTGCATGCGTGCCAGTGTGCGGGTTGAACCATGGACACGTGGCAGTATGTGATACACTTCGACGGCTGCCCTCATTTGAGACAAATGTAATTATCATGCTTGGCTGAGTTTTTTCTTATTATTGAAAAGTTAAGTCACTAATCTGTGAATTTGTTCCTTGGCTGAATTAATTCAATTATCTGGCAGCATGACTAGATATCAAGAGTTGACGTGCTTTTTTTCTGTGTGTGTTTGTGTGTATGGCTGTATAATTTGCATATGTGGTACCCAGTGTGTGTGTGTGTGTGTGTGTGTGTGTGTGTGTGTGTATTTTATTAGTTGATATCAATGCTCACATATTTTTTCACATGTTATGTAAAGGCTTGTGCATGGATTTTGTGCTAATGTATGTGTGAGAATAGACGCCATGTTTTATAAACTCCCACTGGATCAAGGCCTTTTATAATCCACTGAGCTGACATAATTCCACCTCACTTACAATGGATTTGTCTCTGCTTTGTCTCCTCATTATTGTTTTCATTCACATGATAAGCTGCTTCACATTTCTATTAACACCCTCCCTTAGCTGTTATGCTATAGGCACTAGAACACTAACTTTTTCTGCTATGGAGTCTAAACTTTTTAATGAATTGTGTCCAGGGCAGTTAATATACAGCTGCTGTTATGATGATGATGATGATGATGATGATGATGATGATGATGATGATGATGATGATGATGATGATGACCTATTTCGCAGCAGACATTTTTGCTTAAAATTTTGGGTCAGCACAGGTGTTACTTTTCACATAAATTAAGGCGATGTGACAAATAGAACAGAACCTTCATTAAGGCCACAAGACAAGACAAAAGCATGTTTTTGTTTTGCATCTTGGATTGCATTTTCAGTAGACTGTAACCAAGACAAATGTGATGCTATCTTTTTCTTACATGTAGCACACAGCAGGAACTATTCCTTTAAATGCTTCGATACCTGTGACTATATGTGGCACATAAAAATATATACAGTGGATATAAAAAGTCTACACACCCCTGTTCAAATACCAGGTTTTTGTGATATAAAAAATGAGACCAAGATAAATCATTTCAAAACTTTTTCCACCATTAATGTGACCTATAACCTGTACAACCCAATTGAAAAACCAAACTGAAATCTTTTAAGGGGAAAAATAAAAAAAAAACTTACAATAACCTGGTTGCATAAATATGCACACCTGTTATAACTGGGGATGTGGCTGTGTTCAGAATGAAGCAATCACATTCAAACTCATGTTAAATGGGAGTCAGCACCCACCTGCCACCATTTAAAGTGCCTCTGATTAACCCCAAATAAAGTTCAGCTGTTCTAGTAGGCTTTTCCTGACATTTTTGTAGTCACATCTTACAGCACAAGCCATGGTCCGCAGAGAGCTTCCAAAGCATCAGAGGGATCTTATTGTTCAAAGGTATCAGTCAGGAGAAGTGTACAAAAGAATTTCCAAGGCACTAAATATACCATGGAGCACAGTGAAGACAGTCATCATCAAGTGGAGAAAATATGGCACAGCAGTGGCATTAGCAAGAACTGGACGTCCCTCCAAAACTGATGAAAAGATGAGAAGAAAACTGGTCAGGGAGGCTGCCAAGAGACCGAAAGCAACATTGAAGGAGCTGCAGGAATTTCTGGCAAGTACTGGCTGTTTAGTACATGTGACAACAATCTCCCATCTAGGGTGGCAAGACAGAAGCCTTATCTTATGAAAAAAAAAAACAACCCAGCTACATTTTGCAAAAACACATTTGAAATCTCCCAAACACATGTGGGAAAATGTGTTATGGTCCAATGAAACCAAGGTTGAACTTTTTGGACATAATTCCAAAAGGTGTATTTGGCACAAACACAACACTGCTCATCACCAAAAAAACCCCCACCATAGCTACAGTGAAGCACGGTGGTGGCAACATCATGCTTTGGGGCTGTTTTTGGAACTGGAACTGGGGCCTTAGTCAAGGTGGAAGAAATTATGAACAGTTACAAATGCCAGTCAGTGATGGCACAAAAACTTCCGGACTTCTGCTAGAAAGCTGAAAATGAAGAAGAACTTCATCTTTCAGCATGACAGTGACCCAAAGCACACATCCAGATTAACAAAAGAAAGGCTTCATCAGAAGAAGATTAAGGTTTTTGAATGGCCCAGCCAGAATCCAGACCTGAATCTAATCGAACATCTGTGGGGTGATCTGAAGAGGGCTGTGCACAGGAGATACCCTCGCAATCTGACAGATTTGGAGCATTTTTGCGAAGAAAAGTGGGCAAATATTGCCATATCAAGATGTGCCACACTGATAGACTCCTACCCAAAAAACTGAGTGCTGTAATAAAAGCCAAAGGAGCTGCAATAAAGTATTAGTTTAAGGGTGTGTATATTTATGCAAACAGGTTATTGTATTTTTTTTCCCCTTAAAAAATTTGTTTGTTTTTCAATTGGGTTGTATAGGTTATAGGTCACATTAATGGTGGAAAAAGTTTTGAAATGATTTATCTTGGTCTCATTTCTTTACATCACAAAAACCTGGCATTTGAACAGGGGTGTGTAAACTTTTTATATCCACTGTATATACAGTACATTCATCACAACTTTACATAATAATGTAGTGGGGTGTGTGTGTGTGTGTGTGTGTGTGTGTGTGTGTGTGTGTGTGTCTGTCTGTCTGTCTGTCTGTCTGTCTGGAACATCACAAAGGCTTGTTTATATCACTCTCTATTATATAACGGAGTTATATATATTATTATATATATCTATATTATTTACCGGAGTGGTGGCTCAGTTGGTAGAGCATCCGCCCCACACCTGGGAGGCAGGGGTTCAAATCCCGGCCGGGTCATGCCAAAGACCATATAAAAGTGGAACTTCCTGCCATCCAGCTTGGTGCTCAGCAATAATGGAATGGAGGAGGGAAAATTGTGGCGGTGCCTTGCATGGCAGCGGCCCTCTGATTCTACACTTGGGGTGTGTGTGATTAACACTGTAGATAGGTAAAACACAATCTCGTTCTACTGTACATGATTGGTTGTACAGTTGAATGACAATAAAGGGTGATTTTAATTTAATTTAATTTAATATACACACGTGGACAAAATTGTTGGTACCCCTCTGTTAATGAAAGGAAAACCCACAATGGTCACAGAAATAACTTGAATCTGACAAAAGTGGTAATAAATAAAAATTCTATGAAAATTAACCAATGAAAATCAGACAATGCTTTTGAATTGTGGTTCAACAGAATTATTTAAAAAAAACAAACTCATGAAACAGGCCTGGACAAAAATGATGGTACCCCTAGAAAAGATTGAAAATAATGTGACCATAGAGACATGTTCAACCAAGATGTGTCCTCTAATTAACATCACAGGTGTCTACAAACTTGTAATCAGCCTTTCGGCCTATTTAAAGGGTGACAAGAAGTCACTGTGCTGTTTGTTGACATGGTGTGTACCACACTAAACATGGACCAGAGGAAGCAAAGGAGAGAGTTGTCTCAGGAGATTAAAAAGAAAATTATAGACAAGCATGTTAAAGGTAAAGGCTATAAGACCATCTCCAAGCAGCTTGATGTTCCTGTGACTACAGTTGCACATATTACAGAAATTTAAGATCCACAGGACTGTAGCCAACCTCCCTGGACGTGGCCGCAGGAGGAAACTTGATAAAGAATGGTAAGAAAAGAGCTCAGAACAACCTCTAAACACATTCATGGTGAACTCCAAGGTCAAGGTACATCAGTGTCAGATCGCACCATCCGTTGTTGTTTGAGCCAAAGTGGACTTCATGGGAGATGACCAAGGAGGACACCACTGTTGAAAACAAATCATAAAAAAGCCGGACTGGAATTTGCCAAACTGCATGTTGTCAAGCCACAAAGCTTCTGGGAGAATGTCTATGGACAGACGAGACAAAACTGGAACTTTTTGGCAAGGCACATCAGCTCTATGTTCACAGACGCAAAAATGAAGCATACCAAGAAAAGTTCTGTTATGTTCTGGGGCTGCTTTGCTGCATCTGGCACAGGGTGTCTTGAATCTGTGCAGGGTACAATGAAATCTCAAGTTTATCAAGGTATTCTAGAGAGAAATGTGCTGCCCAGTGTCAGACAGCTTGGTCTCAGTCACAGGTCATGGGTCTTGCAACAGGATAATGACCCAAAACACACAGCTAAAAACACCCAAGAATGGCTGAGAGCGAAACATTGGACTATTCTAAAGTGGCCTTCTATGAGCCCTGATCTAAATCCTATTGAATATCTGTGGAAGGAGCTGAAACATGCCATCTGGAGAAGGCACCCTTCAAACCTGAGACAACTGGAGCAGTTTGCTGATGAGGAGTGGGCCAAAATACCTGCTGAGAGGTGCAGAAGTCTCATTGACAGTTACAGAAATGGTTTGATTGCAGTGATTGCCTCAAAAGGTTGTGCAACAAAATATTAAGTTAAGGGTACCATCATTTTTGTCCAGGCCTGTTTCATGAGTTTGTTTTTTAAAATAATTCTGTTGAACCACAATTCAAAAGCACTGTGTGATTTTCATTGGTTAATTTTCATAGAATTTTTATTTATTACCACTTTTGTCAGATTCAAGTTATTTCTGTGACCACTGTCGGTTTTTCTTTCATTAACAGAGGGGTACCAATAATTTTGTCCACGGCTGTATATAATTCAAGAAATCTGTCGTCGTCTTCTTTGTCATGCACTGGCCCTCACGAGCCAGCATAAGACACACAGAGTCACCAGTGAGTTTTTCAGTGAGTTTATTACGGTGAAAAAGGTGTTAACACAAGCTGCTGAGATAATGACAGGAGTCTTCGCAGAACAGGAAGCATAGGGCTATACAGCACACTATAGGTCCAAGGCAGGAGACAGTCACACACAGTCAGGCTTGGTAATAATAGCACTCAGGCTGCTAAAGCAGGGACTTACAGCACAATTAACACCGGAGGGAATAAGGCTAATACAGCTCACTTACTGGTACCGGTGAAAGACGGTCAAGCCCTAGGCAGCCGAGGTGTGAATACAGTTCAGGCATCCGCAACGTGACGGGTGAACAGATTAGCGGTCAGGTTCGTGACCAGATGCGATCAGACACTGCTGCGTCCTAACGACGCCAGTGCTCAGCTTAAATAGACAAGGTACTAATGACAATGACACACAGCTGGCCAACCGTTGACAGGCGGAAGCCCCACCGAGCACTTTCACAATAAGAGCCCGGAGAGGCCAGAATACCGCCCGCAGCTGTCAAGGCCGGCAGCGAGACATAACTTTAACCCGAGCGCGATCAGAACCGACGCTCGGGTCATAACATTCTTCTTCTTTTAGATTTGATTGGCGGTTGGCAACCAGCTTACAGGTGCATTACCGCCACATACTTCATATCATCACTCTGTATTCGCCACACACTATATACAGTATGTCTATCTGTCTGGGTGTCTGTTTTTCCTCATAACTTTGTGACGTTTTCCTCATAGCTTTGTGACATTTTCCTCTGTGTGTGTGTCTGTCTGGGTGTCTGTCACGACCATAGGACTCGCTAAAAGATCATAGGATCGCCTATGATGTGTCTATGATCTCTACATGATGTCTATATGATGTCATATAGACAGCATAGTATAGAGTGATTCAAGAAAATCTGTGTGTGTGTCTGTGTGTCTGTGTGTGATCAAAGGCAGGCATCTCTCACGATCATAGGACATCAAAGATCAAAGGCAGACATCACTCGCGATCATAGGACTCGCTATGACATCATCAAAGATCAAAGCCAGGCATCACTCATGATCATAGGACTCGCTATGACATTATCAAAGATCATAGGACTCGCTATGACATCATCAAAGATCAAAGGCAGGCATCACTGAACAAGTGGTGACATCAAAGATCAAAGGCAGGTTTCACCATGGTAACCATGTCAAAGCTCAAAGGCAGGCATCACCATGGTTTCTGTTGCTATGGTAACCATGTCAAAGATCAAAGGCAGGAATGCAGAAATGCTTGTTTACGCTTGCTTTCTACGGGCATGCACAGGTATGCACTAGTCGCTTCAAATGCAAGTGTCTGTTAGGGGTGAGAATCACCAGAGGCAGTATGGTATGATATTGTTGTGATTCATGGGCCACAATGCAATATTATCACAACCTTGTGATGTGCTGAGTATTGCGATATTCATCCATCCATCTTCTTCCTCTTAATCCTTTTTGGGTCATGGGGGTGGCTGGAGCCTATCCCAGCATTATATGAAGCAATTTCCCCTCCAGATGTTTGTTTTGTTCAACTCCCGGCTAGATCTCAGGAGTCACTACTTTGAAGTGCTGACCTAACCAGACAGTGAGCATTTAGCACTAGGGCTGGGAATCATCACAAATTTCCAGAATCAATTCAGTTCTGATTCTTGAGGTTCTGAATTGATTCATTTTTGATTCGATTCAATCCAGTCCAATCCCAATTCAATCAGGGAAGTTACCATTTTAATAGCTATTTTACGTGCTAGGAAAAAAAAATCTTAGAGACCTAATGCTGCAAATAGTAGCAGGACTACTCCAATTTTGTTAATACATAAATTATCACATGAAGAACTGACCCAAAATCAGTTACAATAATGCACTTTTTATTATTTAACTTATGATTTCACAAAGTGCTAACAAGTGCTTTCTTTAGTGCAAAGGGTGTATGGAGTCAAGTTAACAGCCCAGAATCTGTAAATAAATTCAATGCATCAAGCATGTATACATAATCTCACTGTATTTCAGTCCGTCCAGGACTTCGGCGGCTGTTTTTGTGATTGTTGCCACCCAAAAAGCCTGAATTTATGGGAGCTTTTCCAAGAAGTTGCGATAAAAGTTGAAACATTTTTAGAGTTTTTTTCCGCTGAAAGTTGTGTGAGGAAGTACAGATTTTAAAGTAGGTGCTTTTTCCATAGTTTACAGTGATGCTATTCTATGTATGTAACACAACAAGAAAAGCACAGGATTGCCAAAAACAGTGATTTATTTAGAATTAAATGCTCAGTAAAGTTGGCAAAAAATGACCAACATTGTATTCTTGCTGAGAACTTAAATAAAAAGATAAATAAAAGAATTAGCCATTACAACAACTAAATTGCATTGGATGCATGTTAGAGTATGGAGAAAATTATGGCAACACCTTCTTGAATTTCGAATTTGAAAACTAAGACTCCTGAAAATTTTGAGGTCTTCTTCTATGCTGAAATCCACAACGAAGCAGAGATGGCCCCTCCACTGACAAGCTCTTCCCTTCAGAATGTCTCAGTGCAGGATGGAGCTTCTTCTTCTTCTTCTTCTTTTAGATTTGATTGGCAGTTGGCAACCAGCTTATAGGTGCATTACTGCCACCTCCCGGGTTGGAGTGTGGACAAGAGAAAGGCAGGGGAAAAAAAAACTAAATTCTTTTAATTAATTCAGTTGCACTTAAATATCTAAATAGACCTACATATATTTCTTTGACTGTAGCTCCTAACATGTTTTCCAAAACAAACCTTAAATTAGCCCTTTCCATTATTGCAATCAGATGTTTCCTTTGTTCCTGGTATCCCTGACATTCCAACAAAATTGTGCTGAACTGTTTCCGGAGAACCACAATGTGCACAGCTGCCAGTTGGGTGTTTACCTATTATACTGTATGTAGCGTCTGGTTTAAAGTAGTGTGTCCTATTCTTAATCAGGTGGTGAGTATCTCTTCTTTCCTGTTTCTGCCAACTCCCATTCCAGAGTTTACTTGCTTTTGAATGTCATAAAGATGTCTTCCTGTATCTATTGAGTCCCAATATTCTTTCCACTTTTCCACTATATATTTTTTAATTATTGATTTGCGTTCTGCCTTACTGAGTTAGATATCCAGATTTATTGCTTCCAATTTTAATGAATGTTTTGCTAATAAATCCACATCGTCATTACCCTCTATTCCAATGTGGGCTGGAACCCAAAGAAAGTTTATTGACTGACCTTTACTGTAGAGGTTGTAAATTAAGGAGTGGATTTCTACAATTACGTCCTGCCTACACGACTGCAGTGACTGAATACTCTTGAGAGCTGCCCATCTATCTGAAGCAATGACTGCATTATTCCTATAATTTATCTCCAACCACTGTAAAGTTAATATAATGGCGACTAGCTCAACTGTGTATACTGATAAGTGATTACTGGTTCTTTTATTGATAGATATTTTATACAGTACTGAGGAATGTATACCGCAGCTCCACTATGACATAGTTGTAGAATCCTTGGAACCATCGTTAAATGTTATCAGCCTGTTTCTAAAGCTCTGTTCAATATATTTATGCACTATATAATCTGTTGCTGATTGCTTATGTTGCCTCCTCAGTTGTTGTATTTCAAAATCTACCAGTGGCATCTCAAACAGCCATGGAGGAATAACAGACCACAGGACTGTTGCCAGTGGCATCACTTATTCATCCAAAGCTACCATTGTTGGACTCATTGTGTTCCCAGCAATTATTAGGAATAGCTTTTGCAGGATGTGACCTCTTATGCCCCTTCACGTTGATCCAGTATGCCAGCATTAATTTGGTTCTTCTTAATCTTAAGGGCATTTTGCCCATCTCTACTTGGATCGCTAATACTGGAGAAGTTTTAAATGCACCACAACATATCCTAAGAGCCTTTGTCTGCTCTATGTCCAGTTGGTTCAAGTGACAATCAGCAGCCGACTTGAATGTAACACATCCGTAGTCTAGTGTAGCTCTTGCTCCAGGTAGTGCATACCTGTGCATGCCCGTGCATGCTCATAGAAACCAGGTATAAGCAAGTATTTCTGCATGGCCGTAGAAAGCAGGTGTAAGCAAGCTCGTCATGACTTGTGCAGTGATCTGTGCCTTTGATCTTTGATGATTTTATAAGATAAGATAAGATAAGATAAGAGCAACAATCAGAAGGCAAGAAAAAAACAAGAACAGCTAGTATACATATGTACATATTACTATAAATATACAGTATATATAGACACACAGTGCGGAGCATTGTGGTTGGTGAATGTGCAGCAGAAAGTCTAAGCTCTCTCTCCCTCCGCGGGTGCGGCGGGCCAGCTGGATGTCTTTGGGCATGATGGTGGTGACCCTCTTGGCGTGGATGGCGCACAGGTTGGTGTCCACGAAGAGACCCACCAGGTAGGCCTCGCTGGCCTCCTGCAGAGCCATGACGGCGGAGCTCTGGAAGCGCAGGTCAGTCTTGAAGTCCTGAGCGATCTCCCTCACCAGGCGCTGGAAGGGCAGCCTACGGATGAGCAGCTCCGTGGATTTCTGGTAGCGACAGATCTCTCTCAGAGCCACGGTACCGGGCCTGTAACGGTGAGGCTTCTTCACTCCGCCGGTGGCCGGAGCGCTTTTTTCGAGCAGCCTTGGTGGCTAGCTGCTTCCTGGGGGGCTTTTTCCTCCAGTAGATTTATGGGTGGTCTGCTTGGTTCTTGCCATCGCTCTTTATTATTCTGTCTTATATTTCTTGCACGCCGCCTAAACTCCAGCCCGGCACCCGTGTCGTTTTCGCCACAGTTCCTCGGCATGTCGAGCTTCTCCGTTAGCACCGGGTGGCGGTTGGAGCTAGCTAGCTCTTCCCTGCTGTATCATCCCCCGCTGCAAACAGTGGCTCCGTCCGCCGACTCGGGAGACCCTTGGGGCGATCTGTGTGTCCGTGATATATATATATATAGAGTGAAAGGTGTAGAAAGAAGAAGGAAGATAAGAAAAAGGCAGTTGCAAAAGGCAGCCAACTCGTGTGGTGCCACCGGTCCGGCGGAACCGGAACCGGAAAAAAAAAAAGGAGTCCTATGATCTTTGATGATGTCACAGTGAGTCCTATGATCTTTGAGCCTGCCTTTGATCTTTGAAGATGTCTTAGCAGAGCCCACGTAGCCGAGAGGCATTACCCCCCTCAATCCAGCACCTCTCAACTAACAGACACACTCATTCCCACACCACACCCTTTTGCTCTCATATGCACCCACAAGTACTCACTCACTCTCACTCACCCACACAGTCCCACTCTAGCACTCCGGGACCCGCCATTCTCTCTCACTCCTGAACCCACTCAATCTTGCTCCAACTTGTTCTCAGGGTCACCCACACTCTTTCACATTCACCCACGCACACACTCTCACTCCCACTCCCACTCCGACCTACTCACATCCATTCATGCTCACCCCCTCACACTCACCCATCCTCATTCACCCCTATTTCTTAGGGTGACTGTGATGCAGATGCAGTGAGCCTGAATGAGCACCAGTTCCCAGCAGCGGCCGGGGAGACCGCCGATGCAGGTCAGCGGCTGCGGCCACAGAAGCAGACCCCCACCCCCAGCGCCCACCCAAGCAACTGATCAGGAAATCACTGCAGGCGCCCCGAGATGCCACCCAACACGCAAAGCACCACACAAAACCGACCCACCAACACCATCTCCATTCATCAATCCCTCACTCTCACTTACTCTCTTATTCAATTCCTCTCTCACTCCCTTTCTTGTATGTATTTATTCAGCACCACCCAGGGATTTTGACAACATGACAGGTCCCAGGCCCCCCGCAGGACCCCCAGGCCCCTGGCAGAAGGAGGGCAAGAGGGGTGGGGGAAGACCCCCCCCCCCGCACAAAACATGATATGTGTGTGTCAGTTGCATGATGTGATTGTGTGTATTGTGTGAACTACCATGGTGCAGTTAAAATTGGGGGGATAGTGGTTAGAGCACCACTAGCCACTGCGATAGGCAGCGGGGCCCCCATCCCCCCAAGTCCTCAGTGTCTAAAATGCAATTAAAATTGAGGTGAGGGCAGCCCCACTGCACAGCAGAGGTGTCCCCTTCACCGACACAGTGCGGCACCCCCCCCCCCCCGCCCCAAAGCCCTAAGTGTATCCAAAAAGATGTATATTACACTCAGAATCGGGGGGGGGGGGCGCAAAATGAGACTGGGAGGGAGGCGGTACAAACCCCAGAAACCAGCTCGAAAACTGGTTCAGGAAGCCATCCACTACCCCAAATCCCAGGCCAGGCCGAGCAGCCCAGGACCCACCAGCGTCGTGCCCCAAGCACCACAAACATGATGGAGCAGTCACACCCATTCAGAATCAGAATCAGCTTTATTGGCCAAGTATGCACAACACATACAAGGAATTTGACTTTGGCTAAAAACTTGCTCTCGTTGTTCAGGTGTAAGTTTTAAATAAGATTTAAATAAGGATTCAATGACAACAGAGTATGTACAGTAAATTACAGTCTGTCCATGTTTCTATAAAAGGATGCAAATATATACAGGAATATATGCAGTTATTTACTCAGACTATCCACACTTTGCAGAAATATATGAAAAAATATACAGTCATACAGTATTTCAATGTGAACTCAGATTCAGTGATATAATGTGAATGAAGTAAAAAGCAGTGTGAGAGTTATGTGCAATGAAAGAATGGATGAAAAGTCATGAGTACGGCAACAGGTAGGACTAGGTGAATGTTAGGAGTTCATCAGAGTGATGGCTTGAGGAAAGAAACTGTTCCTGTGACAGGTGGTTTTGACCTTCAGTGATCTGTAACGTCAACCAGAAGATAGAAGTTCAAACAGTTTGTGGCCAGGGTGTGACGGGTCAGCACAGATGTTTCCCGCCCGTTTCCTGGTTATGGACCGATATAAGTTCTCAATGGAGGGTAGGTCGGTACCAATGATCCTGTCCGCAAACTTAATGATCCGCTGCAGTCTGGTCTTGTCCTGTTTAGTGGCAGATCCAAACCAGACAGTGATGGAAAAGCAGAGGACAGATTGGATGATGGCGGTGTAGAAGACAACCAGCAGCTCCTGAGGCAAATCAAACTTCTTGAGCTGACGCAGAAAAAACAACCTCTGCTGGGCCTTTTTCCAGACAGTGTCTATATGGGAGGACCACTTCAGGTTCCGGGAGATTGTGGTACCCAGAAACTTGAAGGAGTCCACAGTGGACACTGTGCTGTTGAGGATGGTGAGTGGGGGGAATGAAGGAGGGTGTCGCCTGAAATCCACAGTCATCTCCACCGTTTTGGCTGGGTTAAGTTCAAGATGGTTCTGGCCGCACCAGAGGATCAGCTGCTCCACCTCCCGCCTGTATGCAGACTCATCACCATCCCGGATCAAACCGATGACTGTGGTGTCATCCGCAAACTTCAGGAGCTTCACCGAAGGGTCCTCTGAGGTGCAGACGTTGGAGTAGAGGGAGAAGAGCAGTGGGGAAAGGACACACCCTTGGGGGGCGCCAGTACTAATTTTTTGGGAGCTGGATGTAATTCTCCCTAGCTTCACCTGTTGCCATCTGTCAGTCAGAAAGCTGGAGATCCACTGGCAGTTGAAGGGGGTACCTTGAGCTGGAGGAGTTTCTGATGAAGAATGCCTGGGATGATGGTGTTGAACACCAAGCTGAAGTCGACAAACAGGATCCTGGCATACGTCCCTGGGGAGTCGAGGTGTTGCAGGATGTAATGTAGTCCCATATTCACTGCATCATCTACTGACCTGTTTGACCGGTAGGCAAACTGCAGTGGGTCCATCAGGGGGCCTGTGACGACCTTCAGGTGGTTCAGCACCAATCTCTCCATGACCACAGAGGTCAAGGCAACAGGTCTGTAGTCGTTTAATCCCACTCATCTTGCCACTCATCCTACTCATCTTGCACATACAAACATGTACAATGACAATAATCACAATAGTGACCAATGGGCTGGACCCATACGGCCCCCCCATATGCCAAGTGTCACCCTCGAGCGCCCACCGCTAGCCCACCGACCACCCACCCCAGACGCACACTGACAACAGCAGGCTGCCCCGCTGCCACAGCCACCCCGGAGCGGTCCAACAGCAACACGGCCGCCAAACCGTGCCAGCGGCCTCTCCTAGCACCCACACACACCTGGTGCCAAAGACTCCAGGGGCAATGCAACAAAGCACCCCGCCTCATGACACAACGGCAGGGCGGCTGGGACAAGCAGACTTCGAATCACCAACCCCCATGCCACTAGGTGGACCGCCCCACCCCGCCACCCAACAAGGTTCCCCCACCCCATCACACATCACTCACCCCCCCTCACATCCACCCTCAGGTATCCGCACCCTATACAACACACACACACACACACACACACACACAACCCACCCTCATGTGCATACCTCTCACCATCACACTTGCCCACCTACAACCCACACACAGCCCCACATTGCCCACTCTACAACACATACAGATCATGCCACCAACCTCCACCCACACTCATCGCACCCACTCTCACCGCCCTCTCACACATGTGCACACCACACATACACATGTACTTGCACAACACCTACACCACTCACAGGCCCCAGAGAGGACGGGGAGGATGACCCTCCCCAGGAGGCAGGCACCTGCCCCAGACCGCCGCTAGGGCCCGGGGAGGGCACGACCCCGCTGCGCAAGAGCCAGTTTGCACCACCAGCACACACCCGACCCCAACCCAGGGGGGGAACGCCCCCCCCCCCCCAGCACCAGGGGCCCAGACCCAGCCCCACGTGGGAGGCAAGGCCAGCCGGCCCGGGGCCACAGCCCCCCCCCGCAGCCCCCCCCCCAACCAACCCCCCCGGGCCAGACGCACAGCTACCCCGGAACAGGCTCCCCAAACACCGGCCCCCCGCAGTCAGGGTGCGGCCAGCCACCAGAGGCACAAAGGAGAGTGAATCACCACCCACCACCCTTCAAGTTATAGAATTAATAAGTGGGGACCAGAGAGAATTGAATTCTGCCAATTGATTATTTGAGGAGGGGCAGGACATTGCCTAGGCTAATATTAATCTAATAGTAAGGTTATTATAGTGTCATGCATAAATTATTTCTTGATTCCAGTTCATGAGGATAGTTTTCCTTGCGATGCATAAGGCAGTGTAGAACATGTGTGACATCCTTGCCTCTATATTTATTTCACTTAGGTCACCTAATATGCAAAGTGTGGGTGAGGTTGGGACACTATACCCAAGCCATGCCGACAAGTCCTCACATGTCTTCCGCAAGAATTTTGGACCGGTGCACAGGACCATAGAGCATGCATATAGTTATTCAGGACATTGCTGGTGCAGTAGGAGCAGATATTTGTGTGACTCAGACCCATTTTGAACATCCTTTGTCCTGTGTAATGAATTCTATGCAGAGCTTTATACTGTTTAAGTTGTAAATTAGAGTTTTTAGTCATCTTAAAAGTGTTTAAACATATTTGTGTCCAGAAGCTTTCCTCCTTATTGATCGATAGGTCTGTCTTACATTTTGATATTGGAAGAGATATTGACTCATCCAGTTTTGATAATAGTCCATGTATTTTCAATATCAATTTAGGGGAACAAAGATTTAGAAACTCTTCCACCTTAACTGGTACCTCTAAATATGTCTGATTAAGATCAAATCTTGCTTTTATTATGAATTTAAGCTATTGGTATTCAAGTTTCTTTTTATCACTGATGTTGTACTGTGACACTAGTTCCTGAAATTGGATAAAATTTCCACCTTGAATAAGGTGCTCTAAGTTTTTTGGTCCCTTATCTTCTCTGAAAATTTAACGTCCCTCTTTTGTTGCATGGATATCATTTTCATCATTTGAACTGATGATTTTAAAAATTGGCTCCTCAAACCCATTTTTATTGTATTTTAATTTTCCCGCCCTCCAGGAGTTTATGCCTTCATTTTTATCTGAGTTTAGCGATTTTTTTAACTTCTATTATTAAATTTGAGCGGTATTTTATTACTTGGAGATTTTTAATTTGCATATTAACAATCCCAATGACAGTTTTGCAGCTGCAATTTCTTGGGGTATATTGGATCATTTAATTTTGTTTTGTGTCTATCTGGCCCTACACATATAAAAGGAAATACACTTGATCTTGTTTTTACACTTGGTCTTAATGTGAATAATGTTCAGACTAAGGAGCTTCTTGTGTCAGACCATTTTTGTGTCCTTTTTAATTTATCAGTTAAATCAGTCTGTTACACTGGCAAGCGGGTAAAATACTCTCGTGTCATTGACCAGTTTTCAGCTGTGAAATTTTCTGCTGCCTTTGACAGCTGTGTGGTTTTATCCTCTGATGACGACACTGAGAGCTTGGTCTGCTCTTTTAACTCACACTGTTCAAGCATCTTAGATGTAGTTGCTCACTTTAAAACCAGGACTGTCCGTGCTGTTAATTCATCCCCCTGGTTAAATGATGATCTCTGTTGTTTTAGACGTAAATGTCGGAGGGTGGAAAGACTGTGGAAGTCCACTAAACTTGAGGTGCATCGATTGTACCTTAAGGAACTGTTAATTGAATTTAACAATATGATTAAAATGGCAAGAACTTCTTATTTTTCCAACATCATCTCCTCCAATAGTAACAATCCAAAGATCCTCTTCAGCACAATAGACAGTATAGTTAATCCTGTCAGTTCTGCTCCCCCTGTTTATTCAATTAATGGCTGTAACAAGTTTCTTTCCTTTTTGTTGACAAGGTCACCTGCTGTTAGGCTGGTTTTACTCATTCCTTTCCCCTAATCCTTGATTGTCCTAACAGACAGGCTTTTTTAAGTGATTTTACCCCAATTTCTTTTGAGGATTTGTTAGTGTTGGTGAGTTCCAAGAAATCCTCCTCCTGCGTTTTAGATATTTTGTCTTCCTCAATGTTAAAAGAGGTAATTGGCTCAGTGGGTACATCTTTGGTTAATGTCATTAATAGTTCACTTGAATCTGGTTGTGTACCCTTGTATTTTAAACATGCAGTTGTGCAGCCACTTTTAAAAAAACCTAACCTTGATCCATCTGTTTTTAAAAACTTCAGGCCAATTTCTAAAGCTTCCTTTTATTTCTAAGCTTCTAGAAAATGTTGTTGCCATGCAGCTCACTGACTTTCTGATTGAACACAATATTTTCAACAAATTTCAGTCAGGTTTTTGTCAGAAACACTCGACAGAGACCGCTCTTCTCAGGGTGTCAAATGATATTTTAATGTCATCAGACTCTGGCAAAGCTCTCTTTTTGTGTTATTAGATCTTACTGGCAGCATTTGATACTATTGATCATTGTATTTTGTTACAAAGGCTTAGAGATTGGGTAGGTATTTCTGGAAAAGCTCTGGATTGTTTTTTCTCCTACCTTTCTGGTAGGAGTTTTTCCGTGGCTTTTGGCTCTTATTCATCTGACTCTGCTCCTTTAACCTGTGGGGTGCCTCAGGGTTCTATTCTGGGTCCACTTTTATTTGCCCTATATATGCTGCCACTTGGTTCTATCATCAGCAAATTTAAAGGTGTGTCTTATCACTGCTACGCTGACGATTTACAGCTACTTTTCTCTTTTAAAACCTGACATGTTGGCAATTTAAAAATTATTCATGATCGTCTGTCTGCAATTAAGGACTGGATGTCTAGTAACTTTTTGCGACTTAATGCTGATAAAACTGAAGTCCTTATTGTAGCACCTGATAATCTAATTCCTAAGTTGGTTAATAGCATTGGTTCATTAAGCTCTAACGTACGGTCTAATCTAAAAAATCTTGGTGTCATTTTCGATCAATCGATGGGTTTTGATCAGCATGTCAAATCTCTGACCCAGAGTTGTTTTTTCCACCTTAGGAATAAATCCAAAATTAGGTCATTGGTTTCCTACAGTCAGTTAGAAATCATTATTCATGCCTTTGTTTCTTCATGTTTGGACTACAGTAATGCTCTTTTCACATGTCTTAGCAAATCTCTTTACACCCGCCTACGTTAGTCCAGAATGCTGCTGCAAGATTACAACTAGGTCCAGTAGATTCTGTCATATCACTCTGTTTTGGCCTCCTTGCATTGGCTTCTGTAAAATTATAGAATTGATTTTAAAGTTCTTGTTCTTACTTACAAAGCCATTCATAAAGAGGCACCTTTTTATATTAGTGACCTGCTCCTTCTACACCAGCCCAGCAGGTCTCTCAGGTCTTCTCATCAGAATCTATTGGTAGTTCCTAGCACTAGGCTCAAAACCAAAGGCGATAGAGCCTTTGCTGCTGTTGCTCCCAGACTGTGGAACTCCTTACCTTTTGAACTTAGATCTGCACCTTCCATCGGTGTTTTTAAGAAGCAACTAAAGACCCACCTTTTTAGCCTGGCTTTTTAATTAACTATGTGTTGATTGTATTTTTATGTGCTTTTACTGTCTACTTTGTTTTTTTTGCTGTTTTATGTGCCTGTGTTTTTATTTTGTTTTTTACCATGTTAAGCACTTTGTGACTCTGTCTGTGAAAAGTGCTCTATAAATAAACTTATTATTATTATTATGATATCAGGATTATTCCAAATGGGCGTGAGTTTACAGGGGACAAGTGAAGACCCCGTTATTTTTAAAAATTTCCACCAAGCCGTCAGAGAGGAGCTGATATTAATGCTTTTAAAACAGTCATGGCGTTTAATACAGGGACTCATAAAAGGTAAGTCAGAGATATTTAGCGACCCACAGAGAGCCTGTTCAGCATCTAACCCTGGGTTTCCTAGTGGGGTTGACTTTGTCCATTTATAAACAAACTGCAGTCTATTGACCAAAAGATAATTTTAAATATTTGGTAGATCTAAGCCTCCGCACTCTTGCTTTTTGAAAAGTTTTTAAACTAATCCATGATGGTTTATCCTTCCATAAAAATTTACTTATATTTGAGTCTAGAGACTTAAACCAGGCCATAGATGGTTGGGTAGGAATCATTGAGAACAAATAGTTGATTTTAGGAAGGACCATCATCTTAACGGTTGCGACTCTTCCCATTAATGATATAGGTAGTGTCCTCCAGCGCGTAAGGTCATCTTGTATTGTTTTTAAAAGGGGAATGTGATTTAGTCGCAATAACTCTGAGAGCCTGGGGGAAATGTCTATTCCTAAATATTTAATATTACCTGATTGTATTGGAATTAGTGGATGTATTTGAGAAATTACAATTTATAGGTAAGACTGTTGATTTACCCCAGTTAATAGAGTAGTCTGATAATGATGAAAATTTATCAATGAGCACCACTGTCTGAAAAAGAGATCTTTGTGAGTTTTCAAGGAAAATCAGTACATCGTCAGCATTAAGACTTATCTTGTGTTCTTTTCTCCAGTTTGGATACCTCTGATATCAACATTTTGTCTTATGGCTGCTGCCAAATGGTTTGATAAAGATGGTAAAAAGTGAGGGAGAGAGTGGACAACAAAGTGAGGGAGAGAGTGGACACCCCTTCCTAGTACCTCTCTGGAGATTAAGGCTTCGGGAAGTCTGATCATTTGTTCAGACAGACTCAGCTGGACAGCTATATAGTGTTTTAATCCAGTTTATGAAAGATGAACCAAACCTGAACTTGTTTAACACCATAAAAAGAAATTTCCAGTTAACATGGTCAAAGGCTTTCTCTGCATCCAGGGACAAAATTGTAGTTTCTAAGTTATTAATCTTGCAGTAGTCTATTAAATCAAATAGCCTGTGTGCATTATTAGCTGAGTGCTTACCCTTGATGAAACCTGTTTGATCTGGGTGTATAATAAACGGAGTTATCCTTTCCAGTCTTTTGGTGATAGCTTTGCAAATTATTTTAAGATCGACATTCGTAAGTGAGATGGAACGGTAGCTGGATGGAAGCATAGGTTCTTTTCCAGGTTTAAGGAGCAGGATAACACTAGCCAAATTCATATTTGGAGGGATTCCATTATCTTCTTTAATTTGGTTCACCATTTTAAAGAAAGCAGGTGCCATCACAGGCCAGAATTCTTTATAAAATTGTACTGGAAAACCATCTGGTCCCAGAGCTTTGTTGTTTTGGATGTGCTTAAGTGCCTCCTGGAGTTCGGACACCAGAAAAGGTGCATCCAGAGCTGCAATCTGTTCATTATTTAATCGTGGTAAATTAATATCATCCAAAAATTTATTTATCTCTGAGTCAGATGGATTAATCTGAGATGAGTAGAGGTTTTCATAAAACTTTCTGAAGGAGTTATTTATTTCTTCAGGCTCATGGGTAATGTTTCCAGTCATATCCTTAATAGAGTGGATAGTTGTTTTTTCTTTATTCAATCTAAGCTGGTTCGAAAGATATCTCCCCGATTTATTACTGTGTTCAAACTTCTCAGGATGCAGTCTTTGTATTAAAAACTGTGTTCTTTTGTTTATAATTTCTTTTAATTCTAACTTTAATTTCCTCAGATTGTGAAGAGTCTGTTCTTGCGGAGAAACGGCACAGGTCGTCTCCAGTGATTTAATTTTCTGTTCAAACTCCAGTACCAGTTTTTTTTTTTTCTTTTTTATTCTTATACGAACAATAAGAGATTATTTTACCTTGCATGACCACTTTTGCTGCTTCCCAAAGAACACATGGGGATATTCCTGGCACATCATTATATTCCAGATATGATTCCCACTCTTTATTAAAGTAGTTAATAAAGTCTTTGTCTTTTAGTAGTGATAAATTAAATTTCCCACTCCTAGTTTTCCTTGTAGCTTTCCCTAGGACACAGTCCAAGGACGGATAATTTTTTTCACACATAAAGAGTTGTTCAGAACTCCTTATACAAAGATATAGAGTGATGATAAGTCAGTGGTGGTAATGCACCTGTAAGCTGGTTGCCAACTGTCAATCAAATCTAAAAGAAGAAAGAGAAGCTTTCGTATTTACTAGTGTAAGAGATACTGGATTGTGATCGCTAATAGCTTGATTTGATCTTTGAGCCTGCCTTTGATCTTTGAAGATGTCATAGTGAGTCCTATGATCTTTGACGATGCCATCATATAGACGCCAATGGATGATGGCATAGCAAGTCCTATGATGCCTGCATGTGATGTTTGATGATGTCATAGCGAGTCCTATGATCTTTGATGATGTCATAACGAGTCCTATGATCGTGAGTGATGCCTGCGTTTGATCTTTGATGTCCTATGAACATGAGTGAGTGTCATTCTCTGAGTTGTTGTCCCCGTCTTTCAAGTTTCCATCCATTTCCTAAGTTCTTCCTGCTTCTTCTGGCCTTTCAGTGTGCTAGTGTTTAGCTTCCGTGGTGGTTTCGCACCCGTTCTGCAGTGCTGTTTTTGTCTGCAAATCCTTAGTCTAGATCTCAGCATAACATGATCAGTACCACAGTCCGCACCTCTCATTGCTCTGGTGTCCAATACATCCCTTATGTCTCTCTGCCTTACTATGATGTGGTCTAACAAGTGCCAGTGCTTGGATCTTGGGTGCATCTACACTACTATTCAAAAGTTTGGGGTCACTTAGAAATTTCCTTATTTTTGAAAGAAAAACACTTTTTTCAATGAAGATAACTTTAAACTAATCAAAAATACACTCTATACATTGCTAATGTGGTAAATGACTATTCTAGCTGCAAATGTCTGGTTTTTGGTGCAATATCTACATAGGTGTCTAGAGGCCCACTTCCAGCAACTATCACTCCAGTGTTCTAATGGTACAGTGTGTTTGCTCATTGCGTCAGAAGGCTAATGGATGATTAGAAAACCCTTGTGCAATCATGTTAGGTCTGCAATGCTGTAATTGCTGCAAATGGAGGATTCTTTGACGAAAGCAAAGTTTGAAGGAAAAAATTATTGTTTCAAATACAAATCATTATTTCTAACCTTGTCAATGTCTTGACTATATTTTCTATTCATTTTACAACTCATGGTGGTAAATAAGTGTGACTTTTCTTGGAAAACACAAAATAATTGTCTGGGTGACCCCAAACTTTTGACCAGTAGTGTATGTCTTCTTGTGTGTGTCCTTGTGCTTAAATAGAGTATTGGTTATCACAAGGTTGTACTCTGAACATAGTACAAGTAGAAGTTCTCCATTAGCATTACACTTGCCTACTCCATGACTGCCTAGCACTCCTTTCCATTTCTCAGTGTCCGAACCAACTCTAGCATTAAAATCTCCAACAAGTATCAGCCTGTCATCAGTCAGTACATGCCTGATAGTCTCACGTAAATCACTGTAGAACTCTTCCTTTGCCTTCTCTGTGTTGGTCATTGTTGGGGCATATACACTAATGAGTGTGGCATACATCTTCTGCTGTAGTGGGAGTCTCATAGTCATTATCCTGTCGTTGATTGGCACCGGTTCCTCATCAAGCATTGCTGCTATCTCCTTTCTAACTGCAAAGCCCACTGCTTCTCTCCTTTCTTGAGTTGATTTCCCACTCCAAAAGAAGATGTACCCATGGTCTTCCAAGCTGTCATATCCAGGCAATCTTGTTTCACTAAGTGCAGCTATGTCAACACTGTACCTGTCCATTTCCAGGGCCACAAGCGCGGTCTGTCTGTCTGGGCACTGTGATGTTGTTCTGTCCAACAGAGTGCATACATTCTATTCTGCTACACACAAGGCTGCTGTTTTTCCTCTTCTTTTGTCTTCCTGCTCCTAGCTTAGTTTTCGCTGCCTGTCGGAGTGTGAACAGATCCTGGTAACAAGAAAATATCAATTACAAAACCAGGTGAGGGCATGAGCTCAACCCATTATCTGACAACAAAATATTGTGATATTACACTGTATTGATTCCCCCCCCCTTTTAGTGCTTGTAGTGAAAACTGGAATGGTGTGTTCAGACCAAACATGAAGGAAATGTTTACACGTGACATGAATACATACAGTGTCAATGGGAAGACGCGAGCACAAGCAAATTTGCTCTGGGGGACATGAATACTCACGAACTGCATTCACAGAGGTTGGATTTTGTTGAGTTGGGGACAAAAATTAGCTTGACCCTTGGTCAGATTTGCCAATCAGCATTGAGATTCTGTCTTCACTGGTACCAATAGTGGACATTAAACTGTTTGAAAATGATACTATCCCTCACTGGAGACAGATTGACCAGTATTCTGCAGCTGGAAAGGAGTGTATAGGGTTTGTATCCACCCATGAAATCCTGTCATTAATCTTCTGACAAGAGGTAGCAGCTCATCAAACTGTGCACCGGTCAGCCTCAGTTAGCACTGAAAACAGCTGTCATCAAGATGCAGTTTCTGGAGGAGGCAATGACATTTTCCAAACTGTGTGCGCCACCAGATAATGTTATGAGCTCAAACATGATGGTGTTTTTAGAATTTCACTTTGGGGTAACTAATTTGAAAATAAAATAATCATGATTGCTAGCATGAAGGGTTGTAATGGATGTCTTTTCAAACAATGCTTCACTGTTGAAAATAAGAAACATCAAAGTGAGGTATCAGGGAATATAATGACTCCTGAAATGTCTGTTGTCCAATCAAATTATTCAGTTGAAAAACTTTTTTTTATAAACTAACATGAACACTGACTTAAACATCATGCTAGATATTGTGGAATCCTACAAACACTGCCAGGCATGATAGCTGCAGTGGCTTCTCTTTCACAGTTTCTCTTCTCATTTCCCAAAACAAACCTGATAAGTTGTGGGTCACTCACTCATGTGCAGTTATTCTGCTGCTTCTTTGTTAAGTAAAGTGATGAAGACAAGCAAACTATAGTTGATTTAATTCTCTCTCTGCATGCTGTTAGCTGTCTCTCACTGTTTTGTTAAATTGCCGCAATCTGGAATGGGCCTTAACTCACAGGTATGCCTACAGCAGGAGTGTCAAACATGTAGCCCAAGGGCCTCCAAAGGTCAGCCCACTGGATGGTTTCTGAGTATTCCTGTGAAATAATTGTCTTCAGTTTGCTTTAGTTGTTCTTGGTGTGATGTCCTCATCTATACAGCATCAAACCAGTCTATGCTGTTAGACTTTATTATTTCTAAAATAATGTTTTTGAACTATGAAGAATAATGTACTTGTATTAATTTCAAAAGGCATTACCTTCAGTCATCTAAATTCATTTACCATCTGTTTTGTTAATGGTGATTATTCAAAATAAACATTATCAGGATATACTTCTTTAGTCTAACTTAAATCTGTGTTATGATTCATTGGTTTTTCCGGTCTACCCACCTAATTGACCATGAACTAAAACCATTTTGGCTCCACTAATAATGATATTCAGCTGTCCTGATTGTGTTCCTTCATCTTGGCTGTGTGTATTAGGTTTTTCAATTACATTACAAGTATAAATGAGAGTGATGTAACTGACATGCAACAATAAATCAGCATTTACTATCACAGCACGAGCTATTATCAGTTTCAAAGAAGTAGCTGAGAAGCTTTTTTTCATATTTATTTATTTATTTATTTATTTCTATATTTTTATTAATCCCAGAGGGAAATTCAGAGCATCCACCTGGATGGATGAGGCAGCCACAGTATGGTGCAAATCCCTTCACCATTCACACACACATTCAGACCTAGGGCCACTTTAGAGTCTCCAATTGACCTAACTTGCATGTTTTTGGCCTGTGAGAGGAACCGGAGTACCTGGGGTAAATCCACGCAGACACGGGGAGAACACGCAGACTCCACACAGAAGGGTCACCGATGGTCAGGGGGTGAGATCAAACCCACAATAGTCAGGGGTGGAATCGATCCCACAACCTTCTTACTGTGCTGCCATAGTGCTAACCACTGTGCCACTGAGCTGCCCAAAGTGATGGTTTAGAAAATTTTGATGCTTTCTGAAAGCACCCCTATTATGTTCTTTCTCCACATGTTGGCATAGCTCCCAGAAGTGTTAATGAAAAATCTGTGCTTTGGTCAAAGTACCTCAGGGTTTACATAATGCAGTACAATTTGACAGATGGAGAAGGAGCTCTCCTCAATATAGACTGTTTTGATACACCACATCAGAGAGGCCAAGAGGCAGTACTCCAGGATAGCCCACCGTTTCAGTGACAGCAGAGAAACTCGGAGTCTGTGGCGGCAGATACAGACCATCACAGACTACAAGCCCACATCGCAGGCCTGCGACAGCTCCACCTCTCTGCTGAATGAGCTGAACGACTTCTTTGCTTGTTTCGAGGCATTCAGCAGTACCCCTGCACAGAAGTCACCAACTTCTGCTGGCGACCAGGTTATTACACTGTCCCTGGACAGTGTGAGGAGATCCCTTGGCAGGATCAGTGCATGCAAAGGTCCAGGTCCGGACAACATACCTGGTCATGTATTGAGAGCCTGTGCAGAGGAACTCACAGGTGTCTTTACTGACATCTTCAACATCTCACTGAAACAGGCTATTGTCCCGACGTGCTTCAAAGCCATCACCATCATTCCAGTCCCCAAGAAGTCGTCTCCCTCCTGCTACAATGACTACTGTCCGGTTGCACTCATTTCCATCATCATGAAGTGCTTCGAGCGAGTGGTCATGCAGCACATCAGGTCTGCCCTGCCCCCCTCCCTGGACCCGTTTCAGTTTGCAAACCGGTCCAATCACTTGACCGATGATGCCATCTCTACTGCCCTCCACTCAGCCCTCACACATCTGGACATACAGGACTCCTATGTCAGAATACTGTTCGTAGAGGTTAGCTCGGCATTCAACACAATTATCCCCCAACAGCCCATTCACAAACTGGACCAGCTGGGGCTCAACACTTCACTGTGTAACTGGCTGTTGGACTTCCTGACGGGGAGACCGCAGGCAGTACGGGTTGGCAGTAATACATCCAGCACCATCACTCTGAACACAGGGGCACCCCAACGATGTGTGCTGAGCCTGCACTTTACTCTGCTAACCCATGAATGTATACGGCACACAGCTCCAACCTCTTCATCAAGTTTGGGGATGACACAGCTGTGGTGGGCCTCATCAACAACGGAGACGAGACAAACTACAGGAGTGAGGTGAGCCGCCTGGCTGTGTGGTGCAGCGACAACAATCTCTCTCTGAACGTGGAGAAGATGAAGGAGATTGTTGTGGACTTCAGAAGAGTGCACACCTAGCATGCTCCCCTGATTATCAATGGCGCTGCTGTGGAGAAGGTGAGCAGCACCAAGTTCCTGGGTGTGCACATTACAGAAGACCTCTCCTGGACCACCAACACTGTACCACTGACCAAGAAAGCTCGGCAGCATCTCTACGTCCTCCACAAAATGAGAAGAGCCAAAGCCCCGGCCCCCGTCATGTGTACCTTCTACAGAGGCACCATCAAGCGCATCCTGACCAGCTGCATCACCGTAGGTACGGTGCCTGCACTGCGTCCTGCCCTAAGACCCTCCAGCGCATAGTGAGAACAGCTAAGAAGATCGTCGATGCCTCTCTCCCCTCCCTTGAGGCCATCTGCAGCACCTGCCTCACCCGCAAAGCCCTCTGCATTGCAAATGATCCCACCCACCCATCTCACAGCTTCTTCAGTCTGCTGCCATCAGGGAGTTGACTGCGGAGTCTCCGGGCCAGGAGCAGCAGACTCAAGGACAGCTTCATCCACCAAGCTGTCAGGAAACTCAACTCTCTCCCTGCTCTGCCCCCTCTCCTCCTTCTGCCCTCCCCACACAAATCCTGGACTCTGACACCCCCCCCCCCCCCCACAACTGAACTCTGCCATCCCCAGGTACTGTTCACTCCAACACATGCACACACACTGATCTCAGGGCTGCACCAGTCACTTTATGCAGCAATGGACTGCTCTCTTTGCACAACATGCCACTTTAACCCTCTATGTACCCTGATATGTGCCTTAAGTCACTACATGCTGTCTTAATTTTTATCGTATTTAGTTATTTTGCACACAATTATGTCATGATTGTAATTAACAATCAGCAACAAGAAAGAGCAATCAAACCACAACACACGTTTGAGATCTTTATTAAATGTCAAAATAGACGCACAGCTACTGAAACAGTCACTCGCCAGAGGAAACGGCCTGTGGAGAGAAGACGAGAGCTGTAAATGGAGGAACAGTAAGGGAAAATGGGCTGGCCAAATTACCACTTACGTGAGCTCCAAGGGAGAACTGGCAGGGCCCCAGCGGGGAATAGACGAACCAGCAGGGTGAAGGGAATGGAGCTGGTGGTGCCTGACCGGGTGGAGGTTGAGTGCCGTAGATTGGCAACGAGGTGGCAGGAGAGTGCACGCAGTCCCGGAGACACACCCGCGCAATGGCAGCAACCTGAAGGGAGAAGAGAATAAACAGGTGAGTAGCGTTTCCACCTGTGTGAACGATTATACTTGCTTGTCCTAATAACGGGCAGTATACCCAGACGAGCCAGTGTTGAGTCACTGAAGAGCACTTCCTTATAAATGCTGGCTGACAAGAGAGAGCAGGTGCATCTTCTCACTCAGGTGCATTGATGACCTGAGGAGATATAAACGGGAAAGAGGGGGCGCGCTCTCACTGCCCATGACACAATTAGTATTTTTAGTTTGGTGTTAGATGTTATACTTCATATTCATATTTCCTACTTAGTGTTTACCTTGCTACACCGTGGGTCTCAGAGTAACGTAATTTCAATTCTCTGTACGTGCTGTACATACAGTATGGCAGAATTGGCAATAAAGTTGACTCTGACTTTGACTAAAATGCTGATAAACCCCAGCTCTCCCCGCCTTCCCTCTTTTATCATTTTTCTGAGATTTTTGTTTTAATGTTTAAGGCTAATGATAGCTTTTAGCTTTGGTTGTCAGACTAAAGGCGCGTTCAGACCAAAAGCGAAAGCACAAATCAAACTCAAATTCAATTTAAACGTGCGAATAGATCAAAAAACAGTGAGTTGTAGAGAGGTGTAGTTGTCTTCATAACTTCTGCAGCTGCTTTCTTCCTGCTGTGGAAATCCCCAAAACACCATTATGTTTGGGTTTACTTTATTATCTGGCACTACACACACCTGGGAAAATGTCACTACCTCTAATGATTGTTTACACTGCTAACCCTTGTTAGCACATCCAACCATAGCAGGAGTACATGGGTGGCTAGCTCCCAACACTCCCTTTCAGCTGCAGAGCTCCTGGTCCATTTGTCTGCAGGTGAATAGCAGTCTCATTTTCAAACTAGTTCCCTCTCCAGTGTTGATACTTGTACGCCAGTGACAGCAGAATCTCAAAGCTGATTACTAGTAATCGCTACCAAATCCCACAAATACCGCTGCACAAATTTGCATGTATTTGCAAGTTTACATTGAGTTAACATATCATAGCACCCCAGAAAAAATTCACATTGTGTTTGGTGTGAATCATGAGTGACGTTAGGCCTTTTTTAGGGATGCTGCAGCACCCCTAAATTTAAACTCGGCACCCCTAAAAGTGAGAAAAGTTGTGATCATAAAATTTTAGTTCATCTTTGACAATCTGAAATAACATCCAAAACATATTCAATAGTTTCTGGTTGAAACTTTTTAAAAACAAAAAATGAAAACACCTCCCGCCAACGCAAATGGTATGGTCCGTCCTCTCACACGTTCTCTCCCCTGTACCTGCAGCACGCTCTGGAGCCCCGCCTGGCTGCAACGCACACACACAGATAGGTGTGTGGTAAATCCAGTAAGTAGATCAAAGGATGTCTCACACTTCTTTATGTTTACCCATCGTTACCAACACTTTGTAATGATTGCTACTTCTCATTTTGCTGCACCAAACCATAGATTACTTTTCATGTTGTTAGGAAGGAGTTAGCTAAGACAGCTAGTAGCAGATGTTGCATTGTCAGTCGACCACTGTGCACTGTTTGAATTTGAGAGAAAGAAGCTTTTGTTGTTTTGGTGTAAGCAGAATATTAAAGCCAAGCTGTCACTGTTTTTATGTATCATCGCGTACCATGTTCACTAACTAGAAGCCAGGGAGGAGATGTATGAAAGATGATAACTCTAACAAAATAACGTGGGGGCGGGGGGGGGGGCTGCCAGTCCCCCCTCATCCTCATGGACATAAGAAAGCTTTTTCAGAGAAAAGAGCCAGGTTCATGTGAGAGACAGAGGTCAAAATGATATGACTTCACTGTCCACAGCAGGTGACCAGATTTCCTGGAAACATTTCACGACAGTCCATAATGAACTCTGTCTGGCTTGTTTTGAAAAGTGTGAAGCTATAGTAACAGACAGTATAAGCATACTATGAGGAGAAATGTCTGTATGTTGTATCAAATTACTGATGTAGGAAATGATTCCTGTTTTTATGTATTTATTTTAAACCCACAAATGAGAATACAGTTTCTCCTGTAAAAGGAATTTCAGATTTAAAAATTATTGTGTTCATAAGCCCAACAATATACCGGTCATTCTGTTGGCTGAAAAACATCTTTAAAATAGCATGCCTGTGTGTACCTTTTGATCATATCCTTAGAATCTGTAAATGGTCTCCATAACATCAAGAAAAGATGATCAGCGTCTGTTTCCAATCTAAATTATTCACATTTTTGTGACAAGACACACTGACCTCAACTCTCCTGCCCTGAATTTCACTAATTCAGTTCTATTTATTTTCTGGTTGATATACAACATACAGTATTTGTTTGATTGTCAGTGCGAAAGGGAAGAGAGAAGGATGGCGAGGAAAAGAGTGAAGGAAGAACCAGGTGAGATAATAATAATAATAATAATAATAATAATAATAATAATAATAATAATGATAATAATAATAATAATAACTCTATAAATTCAATAATAATAATAATAATAATCCTAAACTGTATTAGAATATATAGGCTGGTTTCTGTGTGTATGTGTGTGCGTGTGTGTAAAAGGGGTGAGTGTGTGGAGGTGGCGGAGCTCATTGGGTGCGCAGCGCCCCTAAAGCTCTGATCCTAGAACCGCCCCTGGTGTAAATGCACCGTTAGTAACATACTAATAAATATTATCTAAATGTTAGAGTTTAAAAGCCCAAATAAAGCATTATCAGAGAAAGGGGTGTGGTTTGAGTGGTCGATAACATGGGATGTAATAAGCACAAAAACAGCACTGAATGAGTGAATAGCTAACTCCACTAATGGCAGCAAACTCAGAACAACACATGGTAACACTTTATAGCACCGCCTGTGGAGTACTATGAAATCACAGGGTACTTTCCTGGTACTTTCAGTGAAAATACTGCTGTAAAATAGTGTTAGCTGGTGAAATATCAGGGGTAACAAGTGTGTTTTTTTAAAAAAAAATAAAAGTACTTCATTGTTACCCTTTAAGTACATATAAAATATACAAGTACTGTATATAGATATACTTGTCATATAAGAACCCTGTATTTGCCATGTAAATATTTTGTCATAGCCACATAAGAACTTCACAGGTTACATGCTTGAGACAAGTTTAATTGTTCAAGCTAATCTTAAATGCAAATACTCCAAAACTACCCAGTACTTCTTGGGTTCTAATCTCATAATTACCCCGAAATTACCCAGTACTTCCAGGCTGTGTGTTGTCCGGGTGTTTTTTCTTACATGCTACGAAGGAGTATGTCCTAAAAAGATACAGAAAATAAGTAAGCAAGTTATGAAAAACCTTCTTCTTTCTTTCTTCTACGGGGGCGGCTGTAGCGCAGGTGTAGTGTCGCCGACTACTGATTGAAAAATCAGTGGTTTATTTTCTGCTCTGTCTGCAGTCTGCATGTCGATGTGTCCTTGAGCAAGACACTGAACCCCTAGTTGCTCCTGATGGGTCAAACCTTGCATGGCAGCTCTGGCGCCATCAGTGTGTGAATGTGTGTGTGAATGGGTGGATGGCAGGATCTGTAAAGCGCTTTAGTCATCTAGAGATGAGTAAAAAGCACTATATAAGTGAACGCTATTTACCATTTCTTTGCTGTTTGCTTCCTTTCATTTTGCCCAGTGTTTTCATTATAATGGAACATCATGCATAAGCCTCTGTCAGTTTCCCTTAATACAAATAACATCCAATCAGGAAAGTCTTCACTCTACAGAAAACCAGTTTAATCAATTTAAATTTGACTGCTATGTCAGTACTTACAATAAAAGACCACACAGTTTAAAACACAGTTGTTATTGCAAAGATCTGTGGGTGCAGTAGCATTATTTTTCTCTCCATTGCTGTCTTTTTCTCTTTTTCCACTCGCTTTCTGTGTCAGCCTTGCTAATGCTATTGATCCTCATAGGAAACAGGCCAGAACCATCTACAGATAAAAAGACAATGCTTGCAGCAGCCCATAGATTTCTTCCTGGTGATCTAAGAGGAGAGTGTGCAGGCTATATTGGAGTTCATGGGGTTCTCACAATCTGTTGTCTTGTATTGACAGTCTCCTCTGGGTTCTGTTTCTTTTTCTGTTTTTTAAATCAAAGACGATTGTGTATGAGCTCTATTCCTCTGTGTTGATTGTTTTATGTTTGTTCGTACACAATGGCATGACGTACAGTGCTCAGACATTCATTTTATAATCATAATGATTAAAAAATATAATTTGTAGGCTTTTTTCCTCTGCATTTGTATGTGTGTTTTTGTGTGTTTGCAACATGGGTTGTGTAATTTATTTATCTAATGTCAGGGTCCCAGACAATGCAACTCCAGTGTCAAGGTTGGCAGTGATTGTTGCCATGGTGATGCTGGCAAACAGATCTCACAGATCTGGGCTCTCGTTCTCCTCTCCAAGAGGAAGGGAGGCTTTTGGAGACTGAAGAGCAAAAAAAAAGGAGTCTCTTTTTCTTTTCTCCAATAGAGTGGTGGATATTGATCAAGAATCGAACCCATGTCGCTCAGCAGAGAGGCCTAATGCACTTCCTTGCCAAACTAGAAAGAGAAAGGGGCAAAAAGGATGACCAGTTACAACATATCTTGGTATAAAAAGGCCTTTAGAGAGGAAGACAAAAGACAGGAAGAGGGTGCAAATAAAGGGAGGGAGCATTTTAGGAACAAATCAATTTTTGCACCGCTACAATCTTATGTGCCAGAGAGCATTAAAGGTCCTGTAAAACTCACGTTTGGTGCGGGCACACAGGGAGTCAGTTTGAGTCATACCTGCTTAGTCTGTCATGCAGAAGAGAGAGTAGTTACGTAAAACGTGTTGAGTCCTCTCAAGTAATTACATCTCCATGCTAATGTCTAATTAGACAGCTCAGAGGGAACTCATCTGAACCTCATTCATTAATACAGGCAATCCACAGCTCACATGCACACACAATCTCAACTGCATTCAGTGCCACGCGTTCCACTCCATCGACCAACACCGTGCAGCAGGTGGACACATACAGTATGGGTTTTTGTGTGAAGGCAATCAATTAGTTAGTTGGTGTGCTGTTTGGGCACTTAACATGGACTGAAAAGAAACCTTATCTATAACCATAAATTAGCCTTCTTTTGGTGATGCTGCTTCTAATGAAAGTATCTATGTTGAAGAGTGATTAATTAGTAAAGAGACAAGTTTATAGACTTTCTCTTATTATTTCCTCTGCCAAGGAGGTTATGTTTTTGCCGGTGTTGGTTTGATTGTCTGTTAGCAACATTACTCAAAAAGTTATGAACGGATTTTGATTAAATTTTCTGGAAAGGTGTGTAATGGCACGGGGAACAGATAATTAGATTTTGGTGATGATCTGAGAATGCATACCTCCACCATGGCTCTTACTTCTCAGAGTGTTAGCGACAATATTCTAAAGCTACTGGATGGATTTGGATGCAATTTTCACCAGAAGTGGCTCTAGGCCCACACACAATCCCATTACGGAAAGCAGGGCCGGCCCAGTGGATCTGACAGTTCTGCTGGGCTGGCCTCACCTATGAAAGTCAGCTGATAAATGACACCTCGCAGCAATCAGCTGACACTTCTGATGAAGACTGCAGTGAACAGTCGAAACATGTAAAGAAAAGAAAATAAGGTAAAAAAAAAAATCTCCTTTCTATCTTTGTCTTTAATAAGAACAAAGAGCAAATAATTTAAAAAAAGACAAAATGAACCTACTCGAGCTACTATGTAGAAGTTATGGACAAAATTGTATCAAAGATTTCTGCCGGCTGGAGAAATTGGAAAAAACACGGGCACGCACGCTACAGAGACCACCTAAGATTTAACCTCTGTTGCAGAGATGAGGATGTCACACCAGCAAGCCTCAACATAAAAAATCTGATCCCAACCAGAAATGCAGAGAAAATTATTAATAAAGCACGGAAAGACCTGATAAAAGAACGGATAAGAATGACAGCGAATAAAGTGGACAGAATCAATAACCAGATAAAGGAGGAAATGGACATTTTTAAGGAACACTACCCGACCGACCAGGAAACGCAGGCGCAGATGAAAGCACAATTAAAACACACACATGAACAGGAATTCACCATAACGAAAAACCGCCATTTAAAGAAACTAAAAAAACTCACAGAAAGGAAGAACGAGCGAAGACAAACACACACGGAAATGAACACTAAGTGGGTCAAAAATTTATCACAATCCACATTCACAGACACGGAGAAAAAAGTGCTGAGCAGAGGACTGAATTTCGCCATTACACCAACCAAAATACCTCATGAAGAATACATCCTCGCAACAGAACTCCCATGTGAAAAGATCCAGGGTCAAGGGGAAAAAGAAACACTACGAAACGGAGTCGCAGGAATCCTCAAAATGGCCAAATTACCACAAAGCAACGTCACAAAAGAAGAAGAAAAAGCATTAAACTCACTCAAGAAAGATAAAACAGTCACAATCCTCCCATCAGATAAAGGCAGAACCACAGTAGTAATGGACACAGAAACATGAAAAACAGATGGAAACCATGTTGGCAGACAGCAGCACGTATGAAATCATAAAAACAAACCCCACAGAAGAAAAGAAAAAAATGCAAAAAGCCCTTCTCAAACCCCTATTAGAAAGCAAAAAAATCACAAAGGATGCATACGAACACCTGATACCCACAGCCAGCATGACCCCCCGGATCTATGGAACCCCAAAAATACATAAGAAGGCTATCCCACTGCGACCAATAATAGACCGCATTGGCTCAGTCACATACAACTTATCAAAAGCCCTGGTTGAAATCATCAAACCCCTCCTTGGACTATCAGAATACCACTGCAAAAACTCAAAAGAACTGGCACAAGAACTCAAAAATATGAAACTAGAATCAGACGAGATCCTCATTTCACATGATGGCATTTCATTATTCACAAAGACCCCTGTTGATGTCACACTACATATAGTGCAAGAACGCCTCAGGAATGACAGAACCCTTAAAAGACGCATCAACCTCACAGTTGACAACAATCTGGACTATTACAATTTGTTGCAAAATCCACCTATTTTCAATACAGAGAAAAAATCTACAGACAAAAAGAAGGATTTGCAATGGGAGACCCACTATCAGCCATCATGAGCAGTTTTTTCATGGAGGATCTGTAAAATAAAGCCATCAACACAGCACCCATACAATGTAAACCCACCCTCTGGAAGAGATACGTGGACGACATATTGGAGAAAATAATAGAAAGGACACACACAAGAACTCACTGACCATCTGAACAGCATGGACAGCACTGGGAACATAAAATTCACACTTGAAGAGGAAGAAAATGGCACCATTGCCTTTCTGGACATGAAAACCACAATAATGACAGCAGTATAAAAATCACAGTCTACAGGAAACCAACCCACATGGGTCAGTACCTACTATGGACATCAGAACACCCCACACCACACAAACTATCAGTTGTCAGGACGTTATACGAACGGGCCACCATCATCACAGACCAAGAAGACAGACAGGGGGAGGAAAACCACATAAAACATGCACTCATACGCTGCCAATATCCAGCATGGGCCATAAACAAAGGCAAACAGCAAGTCAAAAACAAAGAAAACAAACAGGAAACAAGACACAGAACAAAAGCCGAAATCAAAAACAAGGACATCATAACCATACCATACATCCAAGGGGTGACAGAACCAATTCAAAGGATCATGAAAAAACACAAAATAAACAGCAGTAAAACCACACAAAAAATTAAGACAATTATTAGTACACCCCAAGGACAAAATAGAACAAGGCAAAAAATGCAACGTAATATATGAAGTATCATGCAACAAAACCTACATTGGAGAAGCTGGAAGATCATTCACCACAAGGAAAAAAGAACACCATAGAGGAATGTGAGAATGGAAAACACAAGGACTACCACAAGATTACACAAAGAAAAGGCAGAACAAGCACACATTAAAGTCAGCTATATCAGATCACTACAAAAGAAATAATCACATCATGGACTGGGACAATGCAAAAATCTTTGGGCTTCGTTGAGTTCAGACCCTTGAACTGATCTAGGAGGCCTATTGAAATCAGGTAGCGGGGTATAGAACAGGCATGATTCTGGATGATGGCTTGTAAGCGTCCCACACCGGGAATACATCTCCCTCCAGAGACCAGCTGACGGCGGAAAGGCGGGCCGGCTTGAGGGATCTGACAGTTCTGCTGGGCTGCCCCGTCTAGAGAAGGATCAGCTGGAGTAAATGTCACCTCGAAGCTATCAGCTGACACTTCTGATGAAGACTGCAGTGAACATCGAAACATGTAAAGAAAAGCAAAGACAAGAGGTAAGAAAAAAATAAAATCTCCGGTCTATCTTGGTCGTTAATAAGAACAAAAAAGCAAATAATCCCAGTTCTGTTAGAAAGTTGAACTGACAAATGTAGTGTAGAACATTATACAACTGTATTTCAAATTAATTATAAAATATTATAAAAATAAATCTTTATAATATTCTGCTCACCAACTGACCGATAGCTGAATGAAGTACATGCCCAAAGCACTGCAGCTGTGTCTACTTGTTTAGTGATGGGGCCTTTACTTTATTTGTCCCACTGTCTCTGTCGTGATGCGACTTCACTCAGTCTTCAGGATGAAGTGTTTTCGGCCAGTCCTAAAGTAATGACCTCACTTGTATGGGTCTTCAGGAAAGTTCTGGTCATGGAGGAGGAGTAGCATCAATTTACCATTCCAAATTAATAGTTATTTAAAAGCAAAAAACATGTTTTAATTCCTTTGAGGGCCTGGTCCTCAGTATTGGGCTTGTTAGCAATTTTAGGTTAAACCCAATTTTATTTGCCATAGTTATCGCCCTCCGTCAGCCTACTCAGAGTTTTTATCCAAATTTGCCGAATCCTTAGCTGATTTAGTGCTGAAATCAGATAGAATAATTATAGTAGGGGACTTTAATATACATGTAGATGTAGATAGTGATTGTCTAATATGGCATTTAATTCAATATTAGACTCGACGGGGGGTTTTCGCAGAAGTAAGAAATTCTACCCATTATCTCCACCCACACACTGACCTTGTTCTGACATATGGCAGTAGAAATAGAAAATCTGGTAGTGTCTCCTCATAACCCCTGTACTGTCAGACCATTGTCTGTTAACCTTTGATTTTACTATTTCTGACTATTTGGCTCCTAAAGAAAAATATTACTACAGTAGATGCCTCTCAGATGATGTTACCAAATTTGTGTAGATTGTCTCCTCTATGCCATGTGTCATCAACAACGGAATATAAGCTATAGTCAGCTTCCTCCTTCTGTAATTGATAGCATGGTAGATAGTGTTATGGCTTCTCTGCATCAGAGTCTAGACATGGTGGTCCCTTTAAAAAAGAAAAAGTCTAATCAGAATTTCTAACTCCTTGGGTTCAACACAGGAAACTCTGAGCGTAAAACAGGTACTCGTCAATTAGAAAGAAAAATGGTGCTCCACTAATTTAGATGAAAACTATTTAGCTTGGAGAAATCTATCTTTTAATTTATAAAAAGATCTCTTAGAAAAGCTATAACAAGTTATTATTCTGCATTAATAGAAGAGAACATGAATAATCCAGAGTTCTTTTCAGCACTGTAGCCAGGCTGACAAAGAGTCAGGACTCTGTCAATCTTAGCATTCCCTTAGAGCTTACTAGTCAGGACTTTATGAATTTTTTCAATAATAAAATTTCATCTATCAGAGATAAAATCAGTCAGATTCTCCCCATCGTTAACTTAAATACAGTAACTACTACAACTCCTTCAATTGATATCTGTTTGGATGAGTTTACTCCAATTGACCTTTTAGAGTTATTCATTCATTCATTCATCTTCTTCCGCTTAATCCTTTTCGGGTCGCGGGGGGGGCTGGAGCCTATCCCAGCATCTTTTTGGGCGAGAGGCAGGGTACACCCTGGACAGATCGCCAGTCCATCGCAGGGCCAACACAGAGACAGACAACCATTCACTCTCACAGTCATACCTAAGGACAATTTAGAATCCCCAGTTTGATGCCAATTAACCTAACTTGCACGTTTTTTGGCATGTGGAGGAAACCGGAGATATCCCGGAAGTAACCCATGCAGGACACGGGGAGAACATGCAAACTCCACACAGGATCACTTTTTGGTTGGGGTGCTGGGATCGAACCCAGGATCCTCCAGCCAAGGGTGAGTTGCTGTGCTGCCGTGCCGCCCCCCTTTTAGAGTTAGATAAAATAATTTCCTCATCCAAGCCTTCAACTTGTCTTTTAGACCCTATTCCTACCAGGTTATTTAAAGAAGTCTTCCCATTTATTGGTAGCTCTATTCTTCAAATAATCAATTCTTCATTAACATTAACGCCATGGTACCGCAGGCTTTTAAAACTGCTGTAGTTAAACCCTTACTCAAAAAGCTAACGCTGGATCCAGGAGTTTTAGCTAACTATAGACCAATCTCTAATCTGCCTTTCATTTCAAAAATCTTAGAAAGAGTTGTTGCTATGCAATTATTTGACCATTTGCAGGGAAATGGTTTATTTGAAGAGTTTCAATCTGGGTTTAGAATCCATCATAGTACTGAAACAGACTTAGTGAAGGTGACTAATGACCTCCTTATCGCATCTCATAATGGACTTGTTTCTGTACTTGTCCTTTTAGACCTTAGTGCAGCTTTTGATACTATCGATCATAATATTCTACTTGATAGATTAGAACACTATGTTGGACTTAATGGAACTTCATTGCAGTGGTTTAGATCTTATTTATCTGATAGGCTCCAGTTTGTTCATGTCAGTAATGAGTTTTCTTCCAACTCAAAGCTCAGTCATGGAGTTCCACAGGGATCTGTGCTATTCCCTACTCTTTTTAGTTTATATATGCTTCTGTTAGGCAGCATTATTAGAAAGCACTGTATACATTTTCATTGTTATGCAGATGACACACAATTATACCTGTCACTGAAGCCAGATGATAGTAATCAATTAGTCAAGTTAGAAGCCTGTCTTAAGGAAATCAAAGCTTGGATGACTTGTAATTTCCTGCTATTAAATTCAGATAAGACTGAAGTCATTCTTGTTGGTCCAAAAAACCTTAGAAATACCTTTCCAAACCAAACTTTTAGTTTGGATGCAGTTACTCTTTCTCTTAATAGTTCTGTGAGGAACCTTGGAGTTATTTTTGATCAAGATCTGTTTTTCAATTCACATATTAAACTTGTTTCTAAGACTGCCTTCTATCATTTGCATAATATTGCCAAGATTAGGAGCATCTTGTCTCAGAGTGATTCTGAGAAACTGATTCACGCTTTTGTTAGCTCTCGATTAGATTATTGTAACTCTTTATTATCAGGTTGCCCTAAAACATCTTTTAAAAGTCTTCATTTGATCCAAAATGCTGCAGCAAGAGTTTTAACAGATACTAGAAAGAGAAATCATATCTCTCCAGTTCTGGCCTCCCTTCAATGGCTTTCCATAGAGTTTAGAATTAAGTTTAAAATCCTTCTTCTCACTTACAAAGCTCTAAACAATCAGACCCTTTTTATTTAAAAGATCTGATACTACCCTATTATCCTAACAGAGCACTACGCTCCCAAAATGCAGGATTACTTGTAATAACTAGAATCTCCAAAAGTACAATGGGAGGCAAAGCCTTGAGTTATCAAGCTCCTGTCCTGTAGAACCAGCTGCCAATCTGATTTCTGGAGTCAGACTTGATCTCTGTTTTTAAGAATAGGGTTAAAACCTTCCTTTTTGAATTAGCCTACAATTAGGGAGGGTTCATGTGTGTTTGAACCCTCCCTTAGTTATGCTGCTAATAGGTTTAGACAGCCAGGGTGTCGTGGTCTGAGCGCCAATCTCGTCTGCGCTCAGGTCATGCGGTATTTCCCTTCCAGCCTGTGTTTATTTCTGTAGTTTCCCAGAGCTCTTGTTTTGACAGCATCCCTGCGGAGCTTCCGGCTGTCAGAGCGGCGCTCAGCAATGACAGCTGGGTTTAATTCAGCAGATGACGCCCTCATCAGCTGATTAATCCCTTGCCCTATTTAAGGGAGCAGCTGCGGTTACTCCGGGCTGCGACCTCACATACGATGGACGTTGCTCTCGTACAGCGTTTGGCTGGGGTCTCTACATCCAGCTCCAGTCATCCTGTTATTCTCCGAGTCCTGTAAGTTTCTCCCTTAGCTTTTGTTTATTTGTCACTGTGTCAGTACGGTAGTCATTGTTCTTATTTTCGCCCCACGTGGTGGTTTACTTTGTCATCCTTGTCTTTATTAATAAATATACAAACTCATTGGCTGGCCTATAGCGTCTCATTATAGGCCAGCCCCGACATGGGGGACCTCCAATAATGCACTGGGCTTCACTCCTTTCTTCTCTCTCAATGAAATATATATATATTTTTTTTGCTGGTCATTAACATCTGTTTGTTCTCTCCCATAGATAAGATAAGATAAGCCTTTATTAGTCCCACAACGGGGAAATTCCAGGATTGCAACAGCACAGGGATAGCAACACTCAGAGCAACAATCAGAAGGCAAGAAAAAAAAACAAGCAAGCAAGAGCAGCTAATAAACATATGTACGTATTACTATAAAATATATATATATACACACACACACAGACACACAGTGCAGAGCATTGTAGCTGGATGGAATAAATATATGAATATATGAACACACAGTGCAGAGCATTGTAGCTAGATGGAATAAATATGTAAATATATAAACACCCACAGTACGGAGCATTGCAGCTAGGTGGAATAAATATGCAAGTATATAAACACACACAGTGCGGAGCAATGTAGCTAGATGGAATTAATATGTAGATATTATAAATATATAAACACCCACAGTACGGAGCATTGTAGCTAGATGGAATAAATATGCAAATATATAAAACACACAGGCAGGCAGAGCATTGTTGCTAGATGAATGAAACAGCATAACCGTCTACTTAGTTATCCTACATGGTATGATTATGTGCCCATACATATTCTCACCCTCCATAGCGACCGGTATGTTCCTAGTTGTATGCCGGAGAGGACCATTGTGTAAGTCTATTGCATCTTTTGCAATCAAAAAAACTATTAGTTTGTTACGTCTTTTTTGCTATCTCTCGCGAGCAGCCCTGCTTAGGTTGTACAGTCTGACAGCCGTTGGTAGGAAGGACCTACGAAACCTCTCGGTTGTGCACCAGGGATGAAGTAGTCTGTGCTAAAATGAGCTCCTCAGTGCATTCAGTAGGTCCTGCATAGGGTGGAAATCGACGCCAGCAGAGATGACAGTTTAGCCACCGTCCTTCTCTCTCCTATCTCCTCCCATCGGATCAAGGCGCTGCCCCAGGACAGAGCTAGCTTTCTTAATCAGTTTGTTCAGTCTCTTCCTATCGCTGCAGTAATGCCACTGCCCCAGCAGACCACTCCAAAAGTGATGGCTGATCCACCACCGTGTCATAGAATGACTTCAGCAGGCCCCTTGTACACCAAAAGACCTGAGTCTCCTCAGCAGGAACAGCCTGCGCTGTCCCTTCTTGTAGAGTGCATCAGTATTGTGTGACCAGTCTAGTTTATTGTTCAGATGAATACCCCGTAGGTACTTATAGGATGTCACCATCTCGATGTCTGTTCCCTGTATATTTACTGGTACTGTGTGGGGCTGCCCATGCCTGCGGCAGTCCACCACCTGCTCCTTAGTTTTCCTCGCGTTGATCTGGAGGCAGTTCCGATGGCCACCAGTCCCACGAAGTCCTGGATAAGCCCTCTGTACTCAGCTTCATCTCCATTGGAGATGAGGCCAACGATCGCAGAGTCATCAGAGAACTTCTGTAGATGGCAGTGTGTTGTGTTGTGTGAGAAGTCCGCAGTATAAAGAGTGAACAGGAAGGGAGCCAGCACCGTTCCCTGGGGGCCCCCGTGCTACTGATGATCGTGTCGGACACACAGTCCCGGGTTCTCACAAACTGAGGCCGGTTCGTGAGGTTAGTCCAGGATCCATGATGACAGGTGCTGGTCCACCCCCTGCGCGCAGCAGCTTGTCCTTCAGGATCATCGGTTGGATGGTGTTGAAAGCACTGGAGAAGTCAAAGAACATGATCCTCACCATATTCCCCGGGCTTCTCCAGGTGGGACAGAGAACGGTGAAGGAGGAAGATCACCGCATCCTCCACCCCAATGCCATGCTGGTAGGCGAACTGGAGTGGATCCATCGCTGGTTCCACCAGGGGGCGGAGGTGAGCAAGGAGCAGTCTCTCCAGGGTCTTCATCAAGTGGGACGTCAAGGCCACCGGTCTGTAGCTGTTCAGGTCTTTGGGGTGGGAAGTTTTTGGTACAGGTACCACACAAGATGTTTTCCACAGCTGTGGTACCCTCCCCAGTTTCAGGCTCATGTTGAAGATATACGTCACAATCCCACACAGCTGGTCTGCACAGGACTTGAGGAGCTTTGCGCTGATGCCGTCCGGTCCCGGCGCCTTCCTCGCCTTGATCTTCCTCAGCTCCGTCCTCACCTGGGTCCTGGTCAGGGTCAGGATGGGGGGCTGTGTGTTGGGAGTGGGGGGGTGTTGGTAGAGTGGGGAGTGGGCAGCAGGACTTGATTTCTTTAGAGGCAGCAGTGGTTGTTGTGCAGTCAGGGGGGAGGGCGGTTGGTCAAATCTATTGAAAAACAGATTCAGGTTGTTCGCCCACTCCCTGCCCCCTGTGGCCTGGGGGGAGGTATTCTGGAGCCCCGAGATGGTTTTGAGGTTTCCTCCAGACCCCCGCTGATGTCGCTCTGTTGCAGCTTGTCCTCCATCTTCTTCCTGAAGCTGTCCTTGCCTTCTCTGATCTTTCTCCTCAGCTCCCTCTGTACGGACTTCAGCATCTCCCTGTTCCCCGACCTGAAGATCCTCTTCTTCTCTCTCAGAAGTGTTTTTTATCTCAGGGTTGATCCAGGGTTTGTTGTTTGAGTGACGCCGTATGGTCTTGGTGGGAACGGATTTGTCCACACAGAAGCTGAGGTAGCCCGTGAAGGTGTGAATGAGGCCATCGATGTCCTCACCATGTGGATCGCAGAGCTGCTTCCAGGCGGTGGCTTCAAAACAGCCCTTTAGGGTGTCCATTGTCTCCTCAGACCATAACTCCACAGTGTGCATGGCCGGAGGTTGTCTGTGCACTAGGGGTTTGTACACCGGCCGGAGATGAACCAAGTTGTGATCCGATCTCCCGAGTGGGGGTAGTTGTGATGAGGTGTACGCCTCCTTAGTGTTTGCGTAGATAAATCCAGTGTTTTATTGTCTCTAGTGTGGCATGTGACATACTGGGTGAACGTGGGTAGAATGGAGACAGTGAAACATGGTTGAAATCGCCTGAGATGAGGAGAAGAGCATCTGGGTGTTCTGTCTGCAGCCTGCTGGTTACTGAATGGATGACGTCACGTGCTGTCCCAGCGTTCGCCGTCGGATTTGCATAAACAACAATGCAGATCACGTGTGAGTGTTCTCTCGGGAGATATGTAGGCCTCATGCTAACAGCTAGCAACTCAATGTCTTTGCTGCAGTGTCGTTGTTTAACAGTGATATGTCCCGGTCTGCACCAGTTGTTGTTAACATACATGATCACTCCACCGCCCCTAGCCTTGCCACTGTCTGGTGTTCGGTCAGCTCGTATCATGTGAAAACCCTCCAGCTCAATGTTAGCATCTGCTGCTAGTTCAGTTAGCCACGTCTCAGTAAACAAAAGGAGAGAGCACTCCCGGTATGTGCTATCATAACGGGAGATAGCCGCTAGCTCATCTAACTTTCCCAGTATCGACCGTACATTTCCCATGACAACAGATGGAAGGGAGGGTCTGTACCTTATATTTTTTGTCCTCCGCCTTACTCCAGCCCGGCAGCCCGCGGCGTTTTCGCCTCAGTTCACTCGGTATGTCGAGTTTTTCCAATGGGACCGGGTGGCGTTGAATGCTAGCAGCTGTTCTCTGCTGTATCGTATCCTGCTATAGACAGTGGCTCCGTCCACCGGCTCAGGAGACATTTAGGACGATCTGTGTGTCCGTGATATAAGTGGGGTGAAAAAAAAAGACGGATCAAAAGAGAGAGGAAGGGAAAAAGACTCGGAATCGAGCCGCTGTTGCAAAAGGCAGCCGACTCGTGTGGCGCCGAGAAAAAAAAAAAAAAAAAAAAAAAAAAATCGATGGGGATCGAGTCCCCATCGTGCTGTTTGCTCTCTACATGTCTGTTCTTTTCATCTTCTCTATCCCTTCACCCCCCAGCCAGTCGCAACAGATGACTGCCCCTCCCTGAGCCTGGTTCTGCTGGAGGTTTCTTCCTGTTAACAGGAAGTTTTTCCTCTCCACTATCGCCAAGTGCTTGCTCACAGGGGATCGCCTGATTGCTGGGGTCTTTCTGCAGTTATGGGGGTTCACCTACAGTTGAAAGGGCTATGAGATGACTGTTGTTGTGAAATGGTGCTATATAATTAAAGTTGAATTGAACTGAACTGAAAGTCTGAAGACATTTGCTTTTCAAATTCCAATCTTGGTCAATGAAGTGGGCAGTGAGGCTCATATATGGTTCAGATGTGCGACTTGACAACAAATCTGACATAGTAGTGAAGTATGGCACACTTTGCAGCTCCTTTTCAACCGTTTCTCTACATTCCGTGTACAGTTGGGGAAGCGCCGTCTGGGAGAAATATTTATGGCCAACACCACAGCAACAACAGCAACAACAGCACGGTGACGCAGTGGTTAGCACTGTGGCCGCACAGCAACTCACCCTTGACCATGGGATTTCGGGTTCGATCCCACCCCCTGACCAACGGTGATCTTTCTGTGTGGAGTTTGTGTGGGTTTACTCCGGGATTTCTCCGGTTTCCTCCCACAGGGACCAAAAACATGCAGGTTAGGTTAATTGGCATCAACTGGGGAGGTATAAATGTGAGCTGTCCCTTGCCCCTTCCCTCCAGGCCACAGTTGTAAATAAGAATGTGTTCTTAATCTGTCCTGCCTGGTTAAATAAATAAAATAATATGATAATAATGACTGTGAGAGTGAATGGTTGTCTGTCTCTCTGTGTTGCCCCTGCGATGGACTGGCAATCTGTCCAGGGTGTACCCTGCTTCTTGCCCAAAGATGCGGGGATAGAGTCGAGCCCCCCGCAACCCGAAAAGGATTAAGCAGAAGAAGATGGATGGATGGATGGATGGATTCTAGTAACGAGGGTCAGTTACTTCAATCAGCTGCTTAAGTCCGACATTTTCGACTGTGCTTAATGGCAGTATGTCTTTGCAATAAAATAGGCTATTGTGTTAGTAATGTCACTGTGTCTTTGTTTTGTTATTTTTTTTGTCGTAAGGCATGGCACTAGAGAAACTGGCCACTTTGTCTATTGTTGCCCAGATATCACACTGGTAGTTTTAGGAGAACCGACAGAACTTGCTTGAGTCTGGGACTGTAAAGTATTGCATTCTGTGTGCTCAACAGGATGGCACTGCTTCAGATGGTAAAAAAAAGATTTGTAGTGTTACCTGAGTTTGTGTGAACATGCTTCCGACACAGTTTGCAGTGCACGCTAAGGTACTTCTTGTCAGACTTTAAACAGCCAAAATATCTCCACACTACTGAATTCCTCGGACCCTTCTTTTCAACAATCTCCTCATCTATTGAGCGTTGGGCAGCGTCCGTTTTGGTGTCTGCTTTGCTAACACTGTCACTGGACTTTTCATTAATGTTTTCTGTCGTCATTTTATTTTTAACCACGCTCCAACTCTTACACAGCTGCGCTTGCCCAAACATTTACAGGTTTGCTAAGCCCCGGCTCCTGGTCCTTCACGTCTATGCACGATGTTGTGTGCATCAATCGAATGTGACTTCTCGCCACATGATTGGTTCAGTGCGGTGTATTCTCATTTTCAATGGGTTTTCCTGTTGTCTGTCAAAACACAGAACAAATGAGTTCTATCAACATTCTATCCACCATGTATTATGTCTCTATCGAGGAAAAGTTATTTTGTGATAATTATCGTTATGGGGATCGTGGGATCGTGGGTTTGATCCCAGCCCCCGACCAACAGTGATCTGTGTGGAGTTTGCATGTTCTCCCCGTGTTGCGTGGGTTTACTCCGGGATTTCTCCGGTTTCCTCCCACATGCCAAAAACATGCATGTTAGGTTAATTGGCTGTTCTAAATTGTCCCTAGATATTTGTTTCCTATAGGCCCTTAGAATAGAGGGTTAGTATTAATGAAAGCGCTTTGAGTGGTCTTTGTGACTAGAAAAGCGCTATATAAGTGCAGGTTAGTTAGTTAGTTAGTTAGTTATTGTTTTATCGCCCGGCCCTACTTGGTAATTTCTCCATAACAGGATTTCGTTTGTCTCTTGTTTATTTTTTTAAGTATTTGAATTATTTTTATTGAGTCCTCTCTTTGTTGAGTTTGTATGTCCTCTCAGTGCTCCTGTCGGTTTACTGCGGGTGCTCAGTATTCCTCTCTCACTTTAAAGACATGCTCATTAGGTTATTTTCTAACTTGTGGATTGTGGATCTCCATCTTATTGTGGTGGGAGGATTATGTGTTCTAATGTTCCTGGGAGCTGTGTTGTTTGGGGCAGTTTGCTCTTGCTAGGGTCTTTCAAGGCAAATTGGTCCTGGGTGAAGGGCCAGACCAAGAGTGGTCTAGTTGATCTCCATGAAGAAGTTACAACAAGGAGCCAGTGTACCCTACTTATTTTGGGGTTACTGGGGCTTGAGGGCAAGTGCCCAGCATCCGGGTTTCTTTCCATAGGACCCAGTCAGGCTCAGTCTGACCAAGCCACATGGATCTGACCTCCAGTGTGGTCATCACCTGCAGTACAAATCATGGGGCTCATGATTCAGTGTGAATTGGCTGACGGTCTGGGCTTCTCTGCTTGGACCGCTGCCCCGGTGACCACGATCCCAGGATAATTGGTGGAAGATGGATGGATGGATGGATGGATGGTGGATGGATGGATTGATGGATAATGAATGAGTAAAAGCCATTTTGTTGTCAAAGCAGCAGTGTGTAAAGGTAGTAGGCTTTGTCGTAACAACCTTTAAGCATATATGCAACTAGGAGAGATACAGTGAAGGTGCAGGCCACCACCGTAACTGTGACCTTGACATTTGACCACTCGATCTCAAAATGAAAGCAAGTCTGGAACTTTGCAACTACTATTTCTGCACTAATTAAAAAAAGTTTGGGTAATCAGGGGGTCTGAAAGCAAATTATACTCTGGATCTCTTTTGAATTTGTTCATAGATGCTGCAAAAACTCAGCTGCATGACAAGTCAGTAGGTAATGTACCACAAAGCTGCTTAGTGAAGAAGAAAAATAAGAAAGTAAAAGGAACATGGCCTATCAGACAGACCCATAGGGATAAAACATTTCCATTGGCTCTTCTATCTATAAACAGTTAGTCCAGAACTCTGCTGCTAGATTACTGACTAGGTCCAGTAGATTCTGTCATATCACTCCCGTTCTGGCCTCCTTGCATTGTCTTCCTGTAAATTACAGAGTTGAGTTTAAAGTTCTTGTCCTTACTTACAAAGCCATTCATGATGAGGCACCTTCTTATATCAGTGACCTGCTCTATCTATACCATCCCAGCAGATCTCTCAGGTCTTTTAATCAGAACCTACTGGTAGTCCCTTCTCATGAACCCTCCCGTGCGCTTCTCCAATGCGCATGGCGAGGGGAGAAAGGATGAGGATTTACGCGCAGGTTAACACCATGCACATTTATTAATATAACAAGCAGACAAACAGTTACAGTTTCTACAATTCACACTGGCTATGGAGTCCTCCAGGATGCTCAACAGTCTGGGTGAGAAGACCGGGGAAAGACCACACACGGATAGTACTCACGAGACTGGAGCTGTCCAAGTAAGTCCGAAAAGCACAAGGTGAAACACAGTCCTTAGTTGACGTTACTCCATACGAAAACCGTCAATGAAGTACAATGACCCAGCAATGCATGACTGGAGACAGGCTCCAGAAGAACATGCATTGCTGGTTTCACAAATTGGTTACACCTGGGCGAGGAGCGGGAAGATGGCATACGGGAGTGGAGCTGGTGGCAATAGAGAGGGGGCGTGGTCCGACCGGCAGACAGTTAGACAGCACTCACTCCAGCGTGAGCACGAGAGGCTGCCTCCCCACTGCTGGCCAGAAGGCAGTGGCTATGGGCACGGCAAAGCACACAGAAATACATACTAACATACATACAATGTGGCACGTACCCATAGAGCCGCCAGGACCGAGCCGGGGGAAGCGAAACCAGCTCGGTTCCTGACAGTCCCTAGCACTAGGCTCAGAACCAAAGGCGATAGAGCCTTTTGCTGCTGTTACTCCCAGACTTTAGAACTCTTTATCATTTGAACTTAGATCTGCACCTTCCATTGATGTTTTTAGGAAGCAACTAAAGACCCACCTTTTCAGCCTGGCTTTTTATTAACTATGTGTTGATTGTATTTTTATGTGTTTTTTGCTGTTTACTTTGTCTTTTACTGTTTTATGTGCCTGTGTTTTTATTTGCTTTGTTATTGTATTTTACTGTCTTTTTTGTTTCTTATCATGTTAAGCACTTTGTGACTTTGTCTGTGAAAAGTGCTCTATAAATAAACTTATTATTAAACTTATTATTAAACTACACATGGTCATTATTGCCCTGAACAGGTGAGCTGCCATCTTTTGTTGTAGTTTTTTTTTTTAAATTTATTGTATATTTGGGTTTATCAATGAGAAATGTATTTTTACATATTACTAAAAGGTGGACATAGATGCCTTCAAGGGAGGGGTTCAGACTGTGTAAATACCCAATTAAGCAAATTCAGAAAAGAATAATTATGAGGCAGACAACTATTCACTCTCACAGTCATACCTAAGGACAATTTAGAATCCCCAGGTTGATGCCAATTAACCTAATTTGCGTGTTTTTGGCATGTGGGAGGAAACCAGAGAAATCCCAGAGTTGTCTGTCTCTCTGTGTTGGCCCTGCGATGGACTGGCGATCTGTCCAGGGTGTACCTTGCCTCTTGCCCAAAGATGCTGGGATAGGCTCAAGCCCCCCCGCGACCCGAAAAAGATTAAGCAGAAGAAGATGAACGAATGAATGAATAATTATGAGACATATCGTAAGAAATGTTCTGTCATATCATATTGTATCTGTTGGTTCAGGCATAAAATTTCTTAAAAAGAGTAAGGTAGGTGTACACTAAAAAAAACTTTCAGTCATCTGCTGCATTTGCTTCAAAGTGAATCATTTTATATAAACTTTGTAAATGAAAGGAACAAGTTTTGCTTTATGAAGGAATGCTTCATAACTGATGAAATGGTGTATTGTTTGTATAATGTAGTCAAATTTTAAGAAGAAAATTTAGTTTGTTGGACCTCAAGGACTCCCCTGCTGTCTACAGGGATGTGGTAGCTGGTTTAGTACAGACTAATTTTGACCCCAATTTGACCCCATGTTGCCCAGGATGCTGCTGAGATCAACTGATGGCTCCCTGTACTGTGTGCTAGTGTCTATACAGCGTGTGTTTGTGTGTTAAAACCCCAGGGTTTTACAGTAGTGATGAGAGGTAACTGCACTAATTCACTGCCCTACTGTGAACGTCTACTGAAATTAAGGCCAGCTCGTCAGACTGATTCTGCCTCTGTGCTGCCTCCTCACTCTTTCTCTCATTCTATTAGCTTTAAGCTTTGGGATATTTAGAAGGTGCGAATGTATGTGTTCACTTTGAAGAATCTGTAATTTCCCCAACTGGGATTCACAGCTCCGTGGTTGCATGTGCGTGTGAACTCTTTCCAGGACGTCAGAAAAGGCTGGTATGCTTCTACTGTACTGCTTCATAATGGTACTGTATGTTTGATGACAGGAGGTCAGTAGGTTTTCTGCTGCAAATAAGCAACTATTAAGATTCCACAAGGTAGAATAAAACATGAGCAGTTGCCCTGAGGGATTCAACAGGATTTAGGTTGGGAATTTCAGTTTAATTATATTTCATAGAAAGATCAAAATAAGACCATTCAAAAAAAAGAAGAAAGTGTATTTTTTTACATTAGTATGGCACTTTCTTGAACTCTTCTTGTTCTTCTTTCGGCGGCTGCTCCCTTTAGCGGTTACCACAGTCTTCCATTTGCATCCATTTCACCCTACCCTATATTCTCTTCTTCACCTCTCCTGTACCCTGTCCATTAGGGGTGGGGTGGGAATTGTGATTCGATTCGGATTGCGATACTTGGGTCACGATTCGATCCTATCACGATTCAACGATGATCACAATATTGTGATAATCAAGTATCACAATCCCATATATTTCAAATTTTTTCACCTTATTCAATCTCAAATGATGTCCCGAAGTAAAACTGCTGACACCTTTTTCATATAATAAAGTATTCTCTGGGCTTCATTTTCCACAGAGATACATCTCTGCTCACAGGGAGGGTGGTGGACAGTGTGGCCCGCCGTGTTCTGAGTGTTTTTTCTTTTTTTCATGCAGCGCTTGTTGCCGTTTGTGCATCATGTCAAGGTCTTTTCTTCCATCTTTGTTAGAAATCCAAAAAAGGTCCGACATTTGAGCTCACTGCTTCCTAACTTTCAAAGCTGGCTGCAAGTCTGCGAGACAAGCTATGACGTCTTATTAGTTTTTTATTTTTCTTATTTCAGACAAGAATGAAAAGGAGATGGTTTAACTTTACCTTGACATGTTTTGACTGGTGTCTGCAGTCTTCCTTTGAAGTCTTCCTCTTCTGAGGCAGACTGCAGATGCCAGTCGAAACATGTCAAGGTAAAGTTAAACCATCTCCTTTTCATCCTTTCCTGAAATAAGAAAAACAAAAAACTAATAGCTGAAAAAGAAGACAGAATGAACCTACTTGAACAAGCTATTACTTCACTTGACTGGGTGCTTGCTATGCGCTATCTAGTAGACTGAAAACGCCATTGATTAACTGATAACCCAGAAGTAAATGTGTGCACATTTTTTTTTAAATAAAAGACTGATCCGTGCGTTTATGGATCAATGCATGCATCACCCGTGCCAAGTATCGCGATCCATCACTGAATCGATCTTTTTTTCCACCCCTACTGTCTATTGCTTTGGATAGTTGACCCCAGGTATTTAAACTTATCTACCTTCACTATCTGTACTGTTTGCATCTTTACCATTACACATGTCTCTCTCTCATTTAGACACATGTATTCTGTCTTGCTTCTACTGACTTTAATTCTTCTTCTGTCCAGTGCATACCGCCGCCTCACCAGGGGCATCATGTACAAAGGGTACTTATGCGCAAAAGCATGGCGTTCATCTTTTTCCATGGAAAATTTCAGATGTATCAAGAATGAAATGACCGTGGAAATATGTGCAGCCCCACTCCAACTTCATGGCTGGCATACGTATGTTTCTACTGTTATTGGTCCGTTGGCGATACTTAGAGGTGTTGGGAGGCTGGAAATGACATGAAAATGATTGTACACACCAGAGACACATGATGAACAAACATCCAACTATGCACAATTAGATGAGTGGATATAAAAGCAAGCACAAAGAAGTACAGAAAATGCCTCTAACAACAATGGCGTTAGCATTATTAAAGGATATTGCAAATCGCGCAGTGAGAAGAGAAGGGGTATTTAGAGACAGAAGATTTTCTGGCTCAGGATGATGACTGGCTTGTCAGCCAATTTAGGTTTCCACGGGCAGTCCTTGTGGAACTGTGCTCAGAGCTCTGGCTGCTCTTGGAGCGTGACACGGCAAGAAGTTGTGCGCCGCCCGTCCCAGTGCAGGTGCTAACAACACTGGGGTTCCTGGCAACAGGGGCATGCCAGAGGGAGGTGACAAGATAAGATAAGATCCTTATTGTCCATTTACACGGAAATTTATGTTGCAGCACCTGTTTGTTAAAATACATGAAAACAAAACATAAAAACACATAAAAGACCCATAGCCAAAACACCAAGACACAATCCAAATCCAAATTGGGAGATGGATGGGGAAAGGGGAGGGGAAGTCCTATGTTGTGTGTGTGTATACATTTGTGCATGCCTGCATGCATAGATGTATGTATGTATGTCTATATGTATGTGTAAATGTGTGTGTGCAATGGAGGGGGGGGGAGTCAAACGGGAGGACAAAGAGATTGGGAATTTCCCAGTCGAGCCGAGCTGTGCCAACTGTGTGGGATGGCATTATCCAGCTGTCAACCAGGTACATCATATTCCCATACAATGCAGTTGAACAGGCCAACATCAAAGCGCAGTTTTTTAGATTAGATTAGATTAGATTCAACTTTATTGTCATTACACATGTATGAATACAAGGTAACGAAACACAGTTTAGCATCCAATCAGAAGTGCAAAGGACAGCAGTGCAGTATATACGGTAATTAACAGTATGTGCAATTTAAGCAAATATATGCAAATATACGTATGCAGTAGTGCAGAAAGTTAAGAGTACTGTTATGTGCAAATAATGTACAATAAGTTAGATGGGCAGTTATGTACGGGTGAGGATGGTAAGAGATGATGGTAAGAGAGTCAGTGGGGAACTAAGTTCAATAACGTGACAGCTGTTGGAAAGAAACTGTTCCTAAACCTGCTGGTTCTAGTCCGAAGGCTTCTGAAACGCCTTCTGGCTCTCGCCTTTGTAGCGAGAGCCAGTTTTCCTAATGATTCTATTGAACAGCATTGTTGGGAACAAACTACAAGCTGGCACTGTGTGGATGGGTGGCTTCTTGGTGAGTAAATTCATGTAATTGTCCTAAATAACCCATCTCATGTACACCACGCCTGTGCACCCCCAAATATCACCCTGTCTTCAAGGCTTCATTATAAGTCAGTGGATCAAGTTAGTGACTTTGTTTTTTGCTGATTAAACTACAGTTTGACAGCATTCTACCAAGTCCCCAATTGCCTCTGTGTGTACAGTAGTTATGTCAATAAACACATGCGTAAAGTTTTAAATGTAACAGTCTCACCCGTTATGCGGCGAACTTCATTCATTTAGTAGTGTGTGTAATCCATGTAAGTTATACGTATATAACTATAAAGGATGAGATCTGCATTTTGGACATAAAATATGTACTTGTCAAGTCTAATATAATCTCCTTTCAACTGACAGGTGACCGTGGCTACCTACTAAATAGATTCATTTTGTCTTCTTTTTCATGACTGTATTCCTTTAATTCAACCAGCTGATCCACCCGGCTGGTCACAAATCACTGCGATCAGCTGATGCTTCTAAGGACGTCTGCAGACGTCAGTCGAAACATGTCAAGGTTAAATAAACATCTCCTTCTTATCCCTGTCTCAATAAAGGAAAACAATAAACTGATCTTATAGGGCTGTGAGCAGGCTATTGAATTACCTGTATCTGGCACTAATACCAGAGGACAGTGTGCCAAGCAAAATGTTTTTACGTACCTCATTCAGGAGTGCCTCCAACTCACAGTCGGTGAAATTTCATTAAATCCATAATTTTTGATCATGGATACAGGAGAATCAAACACGCAGGGCTTGTATATATATCTATTTGCATATCTATTTGTCATGATCTGAGCACGGAGGGTTCCGCCGTGCTCAGTCTCATGGTCTTTTTCCTTGTTTGTATATTTGTTGTATTTTTGAGTCTTTGTTTTCTGTCATTTTATCCTTGGTTGGTTTTCATATACTGTATCTTGTATTATTTCTTAGTTCTACTCATTCTCCTGTTATGTTTATTGCAGTCTTGTTAGTTATATATTTGGCATTTGCTTGTATCTTCAGTCTTTATTTGTCGTCATTTAAGTTCTTGTTTTATATTTGTACTCCTGTGTTCTCGCTTTCTGTCTCTCTCTCCGGGGCTGCAGCTGTCAGTGGCACTTCCGGGTTTTGCTCTGTAGTGGGCGGTGCCCCTGTCAAGCTGTCAGTCCCATCTCCTCTCCTCTCATGACCCCCAGCTGATCTCTATTTTGTAATCACGGTCACCTCCTGCCCGCTCACGTGCTCCACACCTGGTATCATTTGTTATGATTGATCTCCTGCCTTATTTAAGACTGGTTTTGCATTCATTCCTCATCAGAGTCTCATCCCACATCCACCAACTCCCATTAGGACTCTCTCCCTGTCCTGACGTGTTTCCCTATGCCTTCCACTGACTATTCTTTGTAAGTTTATTTTTGTGCACTTTATGGATTTTGTGTTTCTTTTAATAAATACCACAAACTGCAGTTCAGTGCCTGAGTCTTTCTCTCTGCCACAAAGGGGCAGTTCACACTAATTGCATGTAATTGCATATTCAAATGGAGGCATATCAAGGGAGGAGTCCAGTATTTCCTCAGGTGCGTTCAATTTCAAGTAGATTGGGATGTACAAAGGAAATGTGCTATGATTCCTGCGTACGCACCATTTCATACATCTGGATTTTTTTTTTTTTTTGCTTACGGCATTTTCTTGATTTAAACATACGTCATCTTTCAGTAGGAAATCCATGCAAGTCTTTGTACATGAGGCCCCAGGTTATCTTCCACTTGCTCCCTACTTTCACTGTAGCTCACAATGTCGTCTGTGAACATCATAGTCCATGTAGACGCCTGCCTGTCCATCAGGCTGGAAAATGAGGTCAGAAACTTTGTTGAAATAATGAAAAAATACATAAATAAATAAACGATGCCATTGGGTACTGCTGCATCTGTGCTAAGGTGTGTTAAAAATACAAAGCAAAATGCATTTGTGCTGATTTGTGTGATTAAAAGAATAATTTCTGCTCTCTTCAGCTATTTAAACAGTATTTAACAGTTATTATAAAGGTCATCCAAGCTCGTAGCTCAGTCACTTAGTCACTCATTCATAGGGCTGGGAGTCGTCACGAATTTCCAGAATCGATTCGATTCTGATTCTTGAGGTTCTGAATCGATTCAGTTCAGTTTGAACAGATCCCAGTTCAATCAGGGACATTACCATTTTAACAGCTACTTACTTGCCAGGAAAAAAAATCTTAGAGATCTAATGCAGCAAATTGTACCAGGAATAATCTAACTTTGTTAATACATAAATTATCACACAAAGAACTGACTCAAAATCAGTTACAATAATGCACTTTTTATTATTTGATTTATGATTTCACAAAGTGCTAACAAGTGCTTTCTTTAGTGCAAAGGCTGTGTAGTGTCAAGTTAATAACCCTGAGGAAGTAAACAAATTCAATGCATGAAGCATGTATACATAATGTCACTGTATTTCAGTCCCTCCAGGATTTTGTGGGCTGTTTTGTGATTGCTGCGGCCCAAAAAGCCTGAATTTGTGGGCGCTTTTCCAAAAAGTTGCAACATTTTTTAGAGGGTTCTTGCACTTAAAGTTGTGTGAAGAAGTACAGACTTTAAAGTAACTGCTTTTTCCATAGTTTGCAGTGATGCTATTCCATATAATACCACAAGGAAAGCACAAGATTGCTAAAAAATTCCTGTTAAACAGTGATTTATTTAGAGTTAAATGCTCAGTAAAATTGTCAAAAATGACCAACATTGTATTCTTGTTGAGAACTTAAATAAAAAAAGATAAATAAAAGAATTTGCCATTACAGCAACAACAGTAAATTGCATTGAATGCATGTTAAGAGTATAGAGAAAATTATGTCAGCACCTTCTTGAATCTTGAATTTGAAAACTAAGGGTGCTTTCACACCAAAATTCTTTTAATTTGGTCCGAATCAGTTGACAGGTTTGTTACTTTGTATCATTTTCTCCTTGGTTCGATCCCCTTTCACACAGGCAAAAATTCAAGCAGACCAAACTGCATCATCTTAAATCCCTTGAGACTTACCTCAGAACATTCTCTGTTCTTACTGGTTAGTTTTTTCCCCGTGAGAACAGGAAAGGTAAATATAGGAAGTAGGATGACGACTGTGTATTTATGCATGTCTGGGGAGAAAATAATACAAATCGTAGCGTATTCTACGGGGGTTTTCATCGCCCCATTTCTCATTTAAAATAAGATAAGATAAGCCTTTATTAGTCCCACAATGGGGAAATTCCAGGATTGCAACAGCACAGGGATAGCAACACTCAGAGCAATAATTTAGAAGATAAGAAAATAAGAGCAGTCAATATACATATATACACATAAATATGTAAATATATATACACAGTATGGAGCATTGTAGCTAGATGGAATAAACAGCATAACCGTCTATTTAGTTACCCCACATAGTATGAATATGTACCCATACATACTGTCACCCTCCGTAGCGATTGATATTGTCCTAGATCAGGGGTGTCCAACCATGTGCCATGGAGAGCCAAGACCCTGCAGGTTTTACCTCCAACCAGTGTCTTCAACAGCAGATTTCTGTGAACTTCTTCCCACTGATTGCTGATAAGTGAAAACACCTGCTGAAGAGACTGGGTAGAAGAAAAAACCTGCAGGGTCTTGGCTCTCCATGGCACATGGTTGGACACCCCTGTCCTAGATGTATACTGGAGGGGACCATTTTGTGTAAGTCTGTTGCGTCTTTTGCATTCAATACTATTAGGTCGTCACATTTTTTTTTTTTTTTGCTATCTCTGCGTGCAACCCTGCTTAGGTTATAAAGTCTGACAGTTGTAGGTAGGAAGGACCTGCGAAACCTCTCGGTTGCGCACCTAGGATGATGTAGCCTACTGCTAAATGAGCTCCTCAGTGCGTTCAGTATGTCCTGCATAGGGTTGGACTCAGACTCCAACAGAGATGACAGCTTAGCCACCATCCTTCTCTCTCCTATCTCCTCCACTGGGTCAAGGTGCTGTCCCAGGACAGAGCTAGCTTTCTTGATCAGTTTGTTCAGTCTTTTCCTTTCGGCTGCTGTGATGCCACTGCCCCAGCAAACCACTCCAAAAGTGATGGCTGATGCCACCACCGAATCATAGAATGTCTTCAGGAAGACCCCTTGTACACGAAAAGACCTGAGCCTCCTCAGTAGGAACAGCCTGCGTTGTCACTTCTTGTAGAGTGCATCGGTATTGTGTGACCAGTCTAGTTTATTGTTCAAGTGAACACCCAGGTACTTGTAGGATGTCACCATCTCAATGTATGTTCCCTGGATGTTTACTGGTGCTGTGAGGGGTTGTCCTTGCTTGCGGCAGTCCACCACCAGCTCCTTAGTTTCCCTTGCGTTGATCTGGAGGCAGTTCCGATGGCACCAGTCCACGAAGTCCTGGATAAGTCCTCTGTACTCAGCTTCATCTCCGTTGGAGATGAGGCCGACGATTGCAGAGTTGTCAGAGAACTTCTGCAGATGGCAGTGTGTTGTGTTGTGTGAGAAGTCCGCAGTATAAAGAGTGAACAGGAAGGGAGCCAAAACCATTCCCTGGGGGAACCCCGTGCTGCCGATGATCGTGTTGGACACACAGTCCCGGGTTCTCACAAACTGTGGCTGGTTTGTGAGGTAGTCCAGGATCCATGACGACAGGTGCAGATCCACCCCTGCGCACAGCAGCTTGTCCCTCAGGATCATCGGTTGGATGGTGTTGAAAGCACTGGAGAAGTCAAAGAACATGATCCTCACCGCGTTCCCGGGCTTCTCCAGGTGGGACAGAGAACGGTGAAGAAGGAAGATCACCGCATCCTCCACCCTGATGCCATGCTGGTAGGCGAACTGGAGTGGATCCATCACTGGTCCCACCAGGGGGCGGAGGTGAGCAAGGAGCAGTCCCTCCAGGGTCTTCATCATGTGAGACATCAGGGCCACTGGTCTGTAGCTGTTCAGGTCTCTGGGGTGGGAAGTCTTTGGTACGGGTACCACACAAGATGTTTTCCACAACTGTGGTACCCTCCCCAGCTTCAGGCTCAGGTTGAAGATGTGCCCCACAATCGCACACCTTTGGTCTGTGCAGGACTTGAGGAGCTTTGCGTTGATGCCGTCCGGTCCTGACGCCTTCCTCGCCTTGAACTTCCTCAGTGAGGGTCAGGTTGGGGGGCTGTATGTTGGGAGTGGGGGGGGGTGATGGTGGAGTGGGGTGTAGACAGCAGGTCTCGATGACTTTAGAAGCAACAGTGGTTGTTGTGCAGTCGGGGGGGGGGGGGGCGGTTGGTCAAACCGATTAAAAACAGATTCAGACTGTTCACCCACTCCCTGCCCCCCTGTGGCCTGGGAGGAGGTATTCTGGAGCCCAGAGATGGTTTTGAGGTTTCTCCAGACCCCACCGATGTCGCCTTGTTGCAGCTTGTCCTCCATCTTCTTCCTGAAGCTGACCGTGCTTTCTCTTATCTTCCTCCTTAGCTCCCTCTGTACGGACTTCAGCATCTCCCTGTTCCCCGACCTGAAGAGCCTCTTCTTCTCTCTCAGAAGTGTATTTATCTCAAGGTTGATCTAGGGTTTGTTGTTCGAGCAACACCGTATGATCTTGGTGGGTACGGTGTTGTCCACACAGAAGTTGGTGTAGTCCGTGATAGTGTGAGTGAGGCCATCGATGTCCTCACCATTTGGATCGCAGAGCTGCTCCCAGGCAGTGATTTCAAACCAGTCCTTTAGCGCATCCATTTCCTCCTCAGACCATATCTTCACCATGCGCATAACCGGAGGTTGTTTGTGTATTAGGGTTTTGTACACTGGCCGGAGATGAACCAAGTTGTGATCCGATCTCCCGAGTGGGGGGAGTGGTGATGAGGTCAGCGCCTCCTTAGTATTTGCATAGAATAAGTCCAGTGTTTTATTGTCTCTAGTGTGGCATGTGACATGCTGGGTGAACGTGGGCAGAATGGGGGACAGTGAAATATGGTTGAAATCACTGGAGATGAGGAGGAGAGCATCTGGGTGTTGTGTCAGTAGCCTGCTAGTTACTGAGTGAATGGCGTCACGCGCTGTCCCAGCATTCTCCGTCGAATTTGCATAAATAACAATGCAGATCACGTGTGAGTATTCCCTCGGGAGATAAGCAGGCCGCATGCTAACAGCTAGCAACTCAATGTCTTTGCTGCAGTGTTGCTCTTTAACAGTGATTTGTCCCGGTTTACACCAGTTCTTATTGACATACATTATCACTCCTCCACCCCTTGCCTTTCCACTGTCTGGTGTCCGGTCTGCCCGTATTGCGTGGAAACCCTCCAGTTCAATGTTAGCATCTGTTGCTAATTCTGTTAGCCACATCTCTGTAAACAACATCATGCTAATCTCTCTGAAGGCGCTTTCATAACGGGAGATAGCCGCTAGCTCGTCAGTCTTATTGAGTAGCAATCGGATGTTCCCCATAATAACGGATGGAAGGACAGGTCTGTACCTTATATTCCTCGCCCGCCGTCTTACTCCAGCTCGACATCCACGCCGTTTTCATCTTATTTCTCCCGGTATGTCGAGTTTTTGCGTTAGCATTGTGGGCCGGTTAAGTGCTAACAGCTGGTTCCTGTTGTACTGCCTCCCGCTATAAGCAGTGGCTCCATCCGCTGGCTCAGGAGACATTTGGGCGATCTACGTGTCTGTGATGGATAAGGTGTCGCCGGATCAGAAAGTTTAGCAAGAGAAGCCAGATAGTAAACAAGAAATAGGAAGAAATTGAGCCGCTGTTGCAAAAAGGCAGCCGACTCCAGAACAGTGACATGCTCAGCCACAGATATTTTCAAAGATCCATCAGGTATGTACAGTGGCATAAAATGTTTTCCAGTTTCAGAGATTCAAGATTCAGAGATTCAAAGGCTTTATTATCATGTACACAGTTAAAAAATGTAACATTTCCTGAGCAATGAAATTCTTACTCTGCTCTCCGAACAAATGCCAGGGTAATAGATACACATCAATACTAATAAGGTAATAACACACCTAATACTAATGAATTCTAATAACACACAGGCAATTCATCGTCATCGTAGCAGTCTGTCGTGGGCGACAATGACCGTTTCATTTAGGTCTGATCAGATTCCTCCACACAGCTCTGTCCTTAGCCTTTTGCTGCCAGGAACTCCTGTCTATGTCCAACTTCTTCAAGTTTCTTTTTACAGTGTCTTTAAATATGAGCCTTGGTCTACCCCGATTGCGTTTGCCCTCGCATAACTGTGAGTAGAGTAACTGCCGAGGGAGACGCTGGTGGTCCAGCCTCTCAACATGTCCGAGCCATCTCAGGTTCATCTGTATCAGCATGTCCTCCATTGATAGTAGACCAGCTCGTTTCAACACTTCTGTGTTGGTTATCTTGTCTTTCCATGAGATGTTCATTATGGCTCGAAGGTGTCTCATCATGTACACATGGAGTTTCTTCACCTGCACTCTGTAGACAGTCCAATTTTCAGCACCGTACAATAGAGTAGCCAGTACTGTCGCTCTGTACACTTTGCATTTCACATGGATTGACACATGTCGATTGTTCCACAGTCTCTCCCTCAAGTTTCCAAACACAGCGCTCGCTCTTCCCATTTTGAGAGATAGTTCATCCTCCAGCCTAGCATTCTCTGAAACAGTACTCCCTAGGTACTTGAAAGTCTTGCACTTGACTAGTGGCTCTGTACCAATGCTGATCTCTTTTGGTAATGATGTTGATAATTGGAACTTTGGTGGTTGATAAAGGCACTCTGTCTTCTTGATGTTGATTTGGAGGCTGAATTGGCTAGGTGCTCTTGCAAATTTCTCCACTAAAGATTGCATATCTTCCACGCTGTGTGCAACTAGAGCACTGTCGTCGGCAAAGAGCATTTCTCTTACTAACTTTATCGATGTCTTACTCTTGGTTTTAAACTATGCCACATTGAACAAGTCTGCTTCTTTCCTTGTTTGAATGTATGCTCCTTCTGAAGTGTCTTTGAAGGCCACCTCAAGCATGGCTGCCAGATATAGCGAGAAGAGTGTAGGTGCCAGCACACACCCTTGTTTCACCCCGTTGCTTACTGAAAAGTCTTTAGATACTGAACCACTCATTGCCACGTTTGCTTGCATACCTGTATGGAGTGCCTCGATCAGGCTGACAAACTTCTCTGTACAACCATATTTCTTGAGTACCTGCCAAAGTCCTTGTCGCGAAACAGTATCGAAGGCTTTACTTGTCATATCCGGCTCTAGGGAGCCGGGCAATCAGAGCCAGGGACAAGCCAGTGAGTCGAGATGGTTTATTTTGGGTAAGGGATAAGGGATGAGGAGAGCACAGATACTCATGCAGAGGTACACTCACAGGTTGCACAGCGCAGAGGTAAGCAGCTCGTACCGGACGTGGGGGTAACAAGACGTACATACTCACAGCGGGATACAAACACAGGAATGCTGCAAGAGGAGTATAAGCTGACACCAGACGAAGGGGCTTCAGCTTAGCAATGTGTTTATGTCGCAGCCCCGAGTCATCGAGGCTGCTCCTATTTATCCTCATTGGCAGCGCCCCAGCTGATGAAGACTAATTGGCCCCAGCCGTCCATAATGCTGCCAGCTGGGGGCCGGCTGAGACGCTGCTCAATGGGAGGCAGGGATGAGGGAAAACATGGGCTCAGTGCCGAGACGGCATCTCAACCCATGGTGACAGAGCCCCTCCCTCAAGGTCGGGCTCCTGAACGACCAGGAACATCCCAGCCCCCCCCCCCCCCACCTAGGGTGGGAGGAAGGGAGGCGGACCGGAGGGGAAGAAGCCAAGGGAAGGACAACACCAATGGGGCAATGTAGGGTAGCGGGAAAGAAAAACCCAAATACAATACTGACAACAGAACAATTAACCCAGGTACAGATGGGGAGAAGAACTGGGTCAGCACGCCGGTTACATACTACCCAGAGAGTACCAACCATGCGTGACCCAGAGCAAGAAAAAAAAAAAAGAACCACCAAAAAGGTACAGGGCAAAAAATGCTGAGTATGGTCAAATAAAGGGAAAACACAATACACAGCACCAATATAAGTACATACACACAGTCACCAAGAAAAGTGAGGGTGACTGGAACAAATGGACAATTACAGAGCATGGTGTTACGGAAAACAAGGCACATGACTCTATAATGAACCAACAGGGCATAAAAAAGAAATACTGAGTGCAGGCAAAGAAAAACCCACACACATGAATATATAAATACCCACAGTCACCTAAAGAAATGAAAGTGACTGGAATGAATGGGCAACTGCAGAGTATGGTCTGAAAGGGAACAAAACATAACTCTACAATGCAAAAACGAGACTAAAAACATGGTACAAAAAATAAAATGCTGGGTACGAGGGAAGGAAAACGCACAGCACTATAAATACACATCCACCAACAGGACAGACATTACACCCAAGTGACCTTAATAACGATAAAAGAAAAAGTGACACCCGAGGTGTATGGCAGGCAGAGTCCAAAAATAGCCGAGATGGCTCCGGAGATCTCCCCGCCCATTGTCCAGCTGGCGAATCAGGGGAAGAGAAATGTTCGGACGGCGAACTCTGGACCCAGATCCCAGGAATCCAGTCCAACGGCTGCCGAACCAGGCCGCCCAAAGGCAAACACAGACCAGTGGGGGGAAACCAGATCGCCGAACCGAAAGTTTTGCGGGTCGGGTCGTCGACCCGCATCACTCAACCACCAGGACCGTTGAGACGGACGAAGGGTCAGAGCGGATCCCGGTGGAAGAGGCTCAGGGGAGAGCCGATGACGAGGGCGGCGGGCCTCAGGGAAACGGCCACCTCCTCACCGGACCTGGACAACACTGGGGCAGCACCCACGTCGGACCCCGATCGGGCCTCAGGCGAACCCACGTTGGACCCCGATTGGGTCTCGGGCGAACCCACGTTGGACACTGCACCAGAACCGACCTCCAACGTTGAACCCGGACCCTCCAGCACCACGAGGAACAGCAACTCCTCGCCGGTGACCCTGGAAGAAGGCTCAGAAGAGAAAACAGAACCGGGATCAGGATCACCGGCAGCGCCAGAACCCGGCGAGACGAGCTCAGACGCAGCGGGCGGCTGCACCCTGCTCGTCTCCCCTGGAGATAGGCTGAAGTGCTCAAAGATAAAAAGAGAGAAAAGAAAGGAGAGCACTCGCCTGATCTCGGGTTCTGACGCCGTCCAGGACTGCGAAGATCCAGGATCCGTCGTCAGGAGGTCGTTGTCAGGCTCCCATCTAGCCGCGTCGGGCCCCGCAGCCAGCACGATGGTCAGCGCAGCTTGAGATCCCTCCAGCTCAGGTAACCCCGCCGACGACCCACTCGGCGTGAAGCCAGAAGAATCTCGTCCCGCTGGACCGAACCGCTCCTCCGTGGAGACCCAGGGACGCTCAGTCGTCAGCGTAGACTCCACGCAGCAGTCAGTCCCCCTCCTCCGTCCGCAATGTAGCTGCGGAACCACAGGCCCTCTCCATATCCCACCACGTTGACCCGGAGCCGGGGACCGCTCGGCGGAGAGAGACACAGAGGATGCGGGATTAGGAATACAGGTTACAGCAGGTGGGGAGAGTTCAGGGAGCTGCGAACCCTGAACTTCTCCTCCAGGGATGTGACAGAGCAAATCATTAAGCAGGTGTGAAAAAACAATGACTTGCCTGCCCCCTGGAGGTTGAGTATCGCCTGCTGTAGTGGAATCTGCTTCTTCCTCTCCCCGCCCGGCGATAACGGAGGACCCCCCGGGAATTCGTCTGAGGATCGCTCGCGTTGTCTCCAGCAGAGAGCTCACCAGGCCGGGATTCCAGGCACACACAGCGGTCAGGAAGCGCGTCGAGGAGGAGGGGGAAACAGCCGGGGTGAGCCAGCCCGAATGTCCAGGAATGACAGCGGGGGAACGAGGCTCAGGGGACGAGGCTGTAGAATCTCCACACTGATGAGGCGAAGGGATGACAGCTGCGTGGGAGGAACGGTCCTGACGATGACCCAGAACTGGATCCGGACGAGGTTCGTGCAGAGGTGACTCGGCGATGTGATGACGACTACTCCCAGGGAACGAAGCGAGGGGGAGACCCAGGATTCGCCGCTCCAGATCGGAGATCGAGACGAGGGAGGCGTCGAGCACGGGAAAGCTTCGTAGCCCTGAAGTCCTCACCATCAATCTCACTGCCGCCGCCACATGCCTGAAGGTGGTGACAGGAAACACAGTAGAGCTCGCGACAGCCACTCGACCCCGGACATAACTGCTGTCAGCTGCGGCTCCTTGAAGGGAATCCCGAGTGACGTGACGCAGGTCGGGGGAAGTCCTCTGGTTGGCGCGAACTCCCGGACTGGAATAGCGGCAGGAACGGGACTCCGAAGCGGGGAAAGACGTCGCCCACTTCGACTCCCTGCCGGGATTTCCATCCACCCCGTGGAGCTTCTCTTGCTGTGTACCTGCAGCGTCTATCCTGGCACTGTCCTCCAGATGGTACAGAGAGTGAGGGTGACAGTCCAGGAGTTCCTCAGCACGGCCCGGATGCCAGCGTCTCGCGTTGGAGGCGTCGTGCAGGGTGAAGAACGTCCCGTCGACAGCCTCCGAGATGGACCTCAGCTCGTCGCCCTGGCGCCGGAAGTGACTCCTGGGAAACGGCATGCTAGCAGCGCTGACACCTGGACAGAAAGGTACATTTCCACAGCGACTCACGGCCGCCGGCAACTCTTCTGGCTGCGACATACTGTCATATCCGGCTCTAGGGAGCCGGGCAATCAGAGCCAGGGACAAGCCAGTGAGTCGAGATGGTTTATTTTGGGTAAGGGATAAGGGATGAGGAGAGCACAGATACTCATGCAGAGGTACACTCACAGGTTGCACAGCGCAGAGGTAAGCAGCTCGTACCGGACGTGGGGGTAACAAGACGTACATACTCACAGCGGGATACAAACACAGGAATGCTGCAAGAGGAGTATAAGCTGACACCAGACGAAGGGGCTTCAGCTTAGCAATGTGTTTATGTCGCAGCCCCGAGTCATCGAGGCTGCTCCTATTTATCCTCATTGGCAGCGCCCCAGCTGATGAAGACTAATTGGCCCCAGCCGTCCATAATGCTGCCAGCTGGGGGCCGGCTGAGACGCTGCTCAATGGGAGGCAGGGATGAGGGAAAACATGGGCTCAGTGCCGAGACGGCATCTCAACCCATGGTGACATTACTGAAGTCTATGAAGACTACATAAAGCGGCATGTTCTGTTCGATACACTTTTCTTGAACTTGTTTCAAGCAGAAAATCATGTCCATTGTGCTTCTTCCACTTCTAAAGCCGCACTGGGTTTCCGGTAGTACATTCTGCGAGATGTGTTCACTGAGTCTGTTAAGTAGTACACATGAGAGAATCTTACCAACAGTGGCTAGCAGTGATATACCTCGGTAATTTCCACAATCCTTCCTGTCACCTTTCTTGAACAAAGGCACAATACTTGCATCCTTCCAGTCTTGAGGTATTTTCTGGGCATCCCATATCTCTTGGATGAGCTTGTGCAGGCAGTTGGTCAGCTGAACACCACCAAATTTCCACACTTCTGCTGGAATTCCATCCCTTCCTGGAGCTTTACCATCCTGTGTTGTCCTGATAACTGCCATTAGTTCATCAAAATTTGGTGATTCATCCAGACTTGATACAGCTGGTCACTGCACTAGAGCTTCTTTAGCCTCTTCAGTGAGATCTCCAGGGTTGTTTAGTAGTTAGTTAAAGTGGTCTGCAAATCTGTCCAGGATCTTGTCTTTCTCCTGCAAAACCGTTTCACCATCCATAGCCTTTAGTTGGATCAATCCTCTTGGTTTAGGGCCGTAGATTTCTCTCAAACCTGTGAAGAATGTTTTCATGTCCTTCCTGTCTGCTGCAGTTTGAAGTTTCTCTGCTTTTTCATCCCACCAGCTGGACTTAATCTCTCTGGTGTACTTCTGTAGCTCACTCTGAGCCTTTGAGTATTTCTTCTTCTTCGACCTTGTGTTACACTGTAGGTTTTCTTGCCTAGCTGTATTCCTCACTTCTAGTAGTTTCTTCAGGTGTTCATGATGCTCATCAAACCAATCTTGATGTTTCCTCTCAGGATAGCCTAATACATCACTCACAGTCTGATACACAGGCAATTAGGACACCTTAAACACACCTTAATATTAAGTACTAATACTAATGAACAATTTGAACAGTTGATCCGGAATCTCTCATACATACTACTGCACCTACAGACATTATGTATATTATTTGTATATTATAGTTCTGGTTAGTTTTTTTTTTTTTCAAGTATGTCTCAGGGATGTGTGAATGGATATGGTGGGGTGGAGGGTGAGGATATGTGTGAGTGTGTGTTAAATCATGTTCTTTTACTTATATGGATGCCGAGAGAAACGCAATTTCATCTTGCCTGCACTACAGTTGTATGTACAGCAATATGACAATAAAGGTTGATTTGATTTGATTTGATTTAATGAATACTAATAACACACATCAGGCAATTAGGACAGTTAAAGCAGTTAAACTAGAGGAAACAAGAAGAATGAAAATTAAAAATTCACTGGATGACTATAATGGACAATGGTATATTAATATCAGAGCTGATATTAACCTGAGATGGCATTAGCCTTTGTACAATGCACAATGTGCAAATGAGCAATGTACAAATTAGCACCCAGTGTGAGAATTTCTCTGGAATGATAATACCCAGTAGACTGTACAATGATAATTTAGCAGCAGAGATGATATAGACATGATGTGGGGTGAGACTATGTACACTGTGCAAGTGAGCAATGTGCAAATTTAGCAACCAGTGTATGAATTCTGATTTCAGGTTCAGGTTCAGGTTCAGGTTCAGGTTACTTTATTTGTACCCGTAGGTAGATTTGTTTTGCAGTCTGGTGACATCCATATTTACAAACCACAATTACATTTAACATAAACACAAACACAGGCACACATGAAGCTTACTATAAACATGATAAAAATACTCAAGTCTCCATCAATCAGGATATAAAGACAACGAGATGAGAGAAAAACCAGAGATAGGAGAGAAGGGTCATATTAAAAAGTTAAAGACTAGTCAAAGAGGTTAAAAACTCAAAGGTCTAAAACCCAATAAAAGACTTAGAACCCAGATAATAATCCTACAAAAATAAGTAAATATACAATGGAGTTAATAAATAGGTAACTAAATTATGTGCAATATATTGTTACAACTTGTTCAGCTCTTTGACAGCAGCAGGAACAAAGCTGTTTTTGTAGCGCTGGGTTTTACTTTTTGGGACAGCAAACCTCCGTCTTGAGGGAAGAAGCTGAAAGTGGCAGTGCAAAGGGTGGGAGTCATCATTTGCAAAGCAAATCACACTTCTACCCTAAGGCTGGAGGGTAGAAGTGTGAACATTCTGTACTGGGGTGGGTAGGATCCTGGAGGATGGCGGCAGCTCTCCTTTGGACTTTGCCGTGGTAGATGCTCTGCAGAGAGGGGAGTGGAGTCCTGATGATCTTCTCTGCTGTCTTCACCACTCTCTGCAGGCGTTTGTGGTCCAGGGCAGTAGTGCTGCCGTACCACGCGGTGATGCAGTTGGTCAAGATGCTCTCAATGATGCAACTGTAGAAATTGTTGAGGATCTTCAGGGACATGCCAAACTTCAAAACAACAAAACGAACCACATTAACAGAGAAAACAAACTTGAGTTTGATTGAAACAAACTAAAGCCTGTAGGTGTGAAAGCACCCTAAGACCCCTGAAAAATGTGAGGTCTTATGTGCTGAAATCCACAACGAAGCAGGGATGGCTCCCCCACTGACAACCTGTTCCCTTCAGAACATCTCAGTGCAGGATGGACCTTGGAGTGGAAACCCAGTCTTCACAGATCTGATGGGGATATGAAAAGGAGAACACAGTATCTCATAAAAGTGAGTACACCCCTCACATTTTTGTAAATATTTTATTTTATCTTTTCATGGGACAACACTGAAGATATGACACTTTGATACAATGTTAAGTAGTAAGTGGACAGCTTGTATAAAAGTGTAAATTTACTGTCCCTTCAAAATAACTCAACACAGCCATTAATGTCTAAACCGCTGGCAACAAAAGTGAGTACACCCCTAAGTGAAAATGTCCAAATTATGCCTAATTAGCCATTTTCCCTCTCTGGTGTCATGCGACTCGTTAGTGTTTCAAGGTCTCAGGTGTGAATGGGGAGCAGGTGTGTTAAATTTGGTGTTATCGCTCTCACACTCTCTCATACTGGTCACTGGAAGTTCAACATGGCACCTCATGGCTAAGAACTCTCTGAGGATGTGAAAAAAAGAATTGTTGCTCTACATAAAGATGTCCCCTAGGCTATAAGAAGATTGCCAACACCCTGAAACTGGGCTGTAGCACGGTGGCCAAGACCACACAGTGGTTTAACAGGACAACTTCCACTCAGGGCAGGCCTCGCCATGGTCAACCAAAGAGGTTGAGTGCACGTGCTCAGCGTCATATCCAGAGGTTGTCTTTTGAAAATAGACATATGAGTGCTGCCAGCATTGCTGCAGAGATTGAAGGGGTGAGGGGTCAGCCTGTCAGTGCTCAGACCATACGCTGCACACTGCATCAAATTGGTCTGCATGGCTGTCGTCCCAAAAGGAAGCCCCCTTTAAAAGATGATGCACAAGAAAAGCCACAAACAATTTGCTGAAGACAAGCAGACTAAGGACATGGATTACTGGAAACATGTCCTGTGGTCTGATGAGACCAACATAAACTTATTTGATTCAGATGGTGTCAAACGTGTGTGGCGGCAACCAGGTGAGGTGTTCAAAGACAAGTGTGTCTTGCCTACAGTCAATCATGGTGGTGAGAGTGTCATGGTTTGGGGCTGCATGAGTGCTGCTGGCACTGGAGAGCTAGTTCATTGAGGGAACCATGAATGCCAACATGTACTGTGACATACATAGCAGAGCATGATCCCCTTCCTTTGGAAACTGGGCCGCAGGGCAGTATTCCAACATGATAACGACCCCAAACATACCTCCAAGACAACCTACTGCTTTGCTAAAGAAACTGAGGGTAAAGGTGTTGGACTGGCCAAGCATATCTCCAGACCTAAACCCTACTGAGCATCTGTGGGGCATCCTCAAACAGAAGATGGAGGAGCGCAAGGTCTGTAAAATCCACCAGCAACGTGATGTTGTCATGGAGGAGTGGAAGAAGATTCCAGTGGCAACCTGTGAAGCTCTAGGGAACTCCATGCCCAAGAGAGTTAAGGCAGTGCTGGAAAATAATGGTGGCCACACAAAATATTGACACTTGGGCACAATTTGGACATATTTGCCTTTTGTTCTTAAAGACAAAGATAGAAAGGAGATGTTTTTACCTTCTTTTCTTTACATGTTTTGACTGTTCACTGCAGTCTTCATCAGAAGTGTCAGCAGATTGCTGCAAGGTGTCATTTATCAGCTGACTTTTGTCGGCCTACATTGGAGAAACCAGAAGATCATTCACCACAAGGAAAAAAGAACACCAGAAGGAATGTGAGAAGGAAACACAAGGATGACTCACAAGCTCACAAAAAGAAAAGGCAGAGCAAGCAGCATTAAAATCAGCTATATCAGATCACTGCAAAAGAAATAATCACATCATGGACTGGGACAATGCAAAAATTATTGGATTGGAAAGTAACAGACACAAACATTGGATCAAGGAGGCCATAGAAATCAGGAAGCGGGGAAAAACAGCATGAGTTGGGATGAGGGGGCATTTATGCTTTCCCACACCTGGGACTACATTCTCCCGAGACCATCAGACGGCAGAAAGCGGGGCCGGCTTGGTGGATCTGACAGTTCTGCTGGGCTGGCCCCGCCTACAAAAGTCAGCTGATAAATGACACCACGCAGCAATCAGCTGACACTTCTGATGAAGACTGCAGTGAACAGTCGAAACATGTAAAGAAAAGAAGGTAAAAACATCTCCTTTCTATCTTTGTCTTTAATAAGAACAAAAGGCAAATAATTAAAAGAAGACAAAATGAACCTACTCGAGCTACAATTTGGACATTTTCACAAGGGGTGTACTCACTTTTGTTGCCAGCAGTTTAGACATTAATGGCTGTGTGTTGAGTTGTTTTGAGGGGACAGCAAATTTACATTGTTATACAAGCTGTACACTGACTACTTTACATTGTATCAAAGTGTCATATCTTCAGTGTTGTCCCATGAAAAGATAAAATAAAATATTTACAAAAATGTGAGGGGTGTACTCACTTTTATGGGAAACTTTACATTTTAAAGTAAAATTGATGATATTTTTAGCTCCCCATACTGCAGTAGGGTTAATTAATTTAGTTTCTTTTATTTTTTGTTGTTTGTATTTTAACTACAAATTAACTTTCGATTTTTGAAAAGGGTTTCAATTCATTTCCTGGGAAGATTTGTTCATTTCATTTTAGTTCTACTGAGTAAAAATGGCTTGTTGTACCGCAGCCTTTATTAATTCTGCCATTATCATATCATATATCTTCCGGCGCCACACGAGTAGGCTGCCTTTTGCAACAGCGGATCAATTTCTGCCTATTCTATTTACTATCTGGCTCTCTTGCCAATCTTTCTGATCCAGCATCACCTTTATTCCATCCAAACACGTAGATCGCCCAAATGTCTCCTGAGCCAGTGGACGGAGCCACTGTTTCGTGCAGGAGGCAGTATAATAGAGACCAGCTGTTAGCACTTAACCGGCCCACGATGCTAATGAAAAAACTCGACATACCGGGAGAGATAAGACAGAAACGGCGTGGTTGTCGAGCTGGGGCAAGACGGCGGGCAAGGAATATAAGGTACAGACCCACCCTCCCATCCGTTGTTATGGGGAATGTACGATCGATATTTTTTAAAACAGATGAGCTAGCGGCTATCTCCCGCTACGAGAGCATATACCGGGAGTGCTACCTTATGCTATTCACGGAGACGTGGCTAACTGAACTAGCAGCAGATGCTAACATTGAACTGGAGGGTTTCCATGCAATACGGGCAGACCGAACACCAGACAGTGGGAAGGCAAGGGGCAGTGGAGTGATAATGTATGTCAATAACAACTGGTGCAGACCGGGATATATCACGGTTAAACAACAACACTGCAACAAAGACATTGAGTTGCTAGCTGTTAGCATCCGGCCTCCATATCTCCCGAGGGAATACTCACATGTGATCTGCATTGTTATTTATGCAAATCCGACGGCGAACGCTTGGACAGCGCGTGACGTCATCCACTCAGTAACTGGCAGGCTGCAGACAGAACACCCAGATGATCTTCTCCTCATCTCAGGGGACTTCAACCATGTTTCACTGTCTCCCATTCTACCCACATTCACCCAGTATGTCACATGCCACACTAGAGACAATAAAACACTGGACTTATTCTACACAAACACTAAGGAGGCGTACACCTCATCTTCACTCCCCCCACTCGGGAGATCAGATCACAACTTGGTTCATCTCCGGCCGGTGTACAAACCCCTAGTGCACAGACAACCTCTGGTCATGCGCACAGTGAAGTTATGGTCTGAGGAGGCAATGGATGCTCTAAAGGACTGTTTTGAAACCACTGCCTGGGAGCAGCTCTGCGATCCACATGGTGAGGACATCGATGGCCTCACTCACACCATCACGGACTACATCAGCATCTGTGTGGACAACACCGTTCCCACCAAGACCATACGGTGTTGCTCGAACAACAAACCCTGGATCAACCCTGAGATAAAAACACTTCTGAGAGAGAAGAAGAGGCTCTTCAGGTTGGGGAACAGGGAGATGCTGAAGTCCGTACAGAGGGAGCTGAGGAGGAAGATCAGAGAAGGCAAGGACAGCTTCAGGAAGAAGATGGAGGACAAGCTGCAACAAGGCGACATCGGTGGGGTCTGGAGAAACCTCAAAACCATCTCTGGGCTCCAGAATACCTCCCCCCAGGCCACGGGGGGCAGGGAGTGGGCGAACAGTCTGAATCTGTTTTTTAATAGGTTTGACCAACCGCCCTCCCCCCCGACTGCACAACAACCACTGCTGCCTCTGAAGACATCGAGTCCTGCTGCCCACACCCCACTCCACCATCACCCCCCCCACTCCCAACATACAGCCCCCCAACATGACCCTCACTAAGACCCAGGTGAGGACGGAGCTGAGGAAGATCAAGGCGAGGAAGGCGTCAGGACCGGACGGCATCAGCGCAAAGCTCCTCAAGTCCTGTGCAGACCAGCTGTGTGGGATTGTGGGGCACATCTTCAACCTGAGCCTGAAGCTGGAGAGGGTACCACAGTTGTGGAAAACATCTTGTGTGGTACCTGTACCAAAGACTTCCCACCCCAAAGATCTGAACAGCTACAGACCAGTGGCCCTGACGTCCCACATGATGAAGACCCTGGAGAGACTGCTCCTTGCTCAACTCCGCCCCCTGGTAGGATCAGCGATGGATCCACTCCAGTTCGTCTACCAGCATGGCATTGAGGTGGAGGATGCGGTGATCTTCCTCCTTCACCGTTCACTGTCCCACCTGGAGAAGCCCGGGAATGCGGTGAGGATCATGTTCTTTGACTTCTCCAGTGCTTTCAACACCATCCAACCGATGATCCTGAACGACAAGCTGCTGTGCGCAGGGGTGGACCAGCACCTGTCATCATGGATCCTGGACTACCTCACTAACCGGCCACAGTTTGTGAGAACCCGGGACTGTGTGTCCGACACAATCATCGGTAGCACGGGGGCCCCCCAGGGAATGGTTTTGGCTCCCTTCCTGTTCACCCTTTATACTGCGGACTTCTCACACAACACAACACACTGCCATCTGCAGAAGTTCTCTGACGACTCTGTGATCGTCGGCCTCATCTCCAACGGAGATGAAGCTGAGTACAGAGGATTTATCCAGGACTTCGTGGACTGGTGCCATCGGAACTGCCTTCAGATCAACGCGAGGAAAACTAAGTTGCTGGTGGTGGACTGCCGCAGGCAGAGACAACCCCTCACAGCACCAGTAAACATCCAGGGAACAGACATCGAGATGGTGACATCCCACAAGTACCTGGGTGTTCATCTGAACAATAAACTAGACTGGTCACACAATATTGACCCACTCTACAAGAAGGGACAGTGCAGGCTGTTCCTACTGAGGAGACTCAGGTCTTTTGGTGTACAAGGGGCGCTGCTGAAGACATTCTTCGACACCGTGGTGACATCAGCCATCACTTTTGGAGTGGTCTGCTGGGGCAGTGGCGTTACAGCAGCCGATAGGAAGAGACTGAACAAACTGATCAAGAAAGCTAGCTCTGTCCTGGGGCAACGCCTTGACCCAGTGGAGGAGATAGGAGAGAGTAGGATGGTGGCTAAACTGTCATCTCTGCTGGAGTCCGAGTCCCACCCTATGCAGGACATACTGAACGCACTGAGGAGCTCATTTAGCAGCAGACTACATCATCCTAGGTGCGCAACCGAGAGGTTTCGCAGGTCCTTCCTACCTACGGCTGTTACACTGTATAACCTAAGCAGGGCTGCTCGCAGAGATAGCAAAAAAACGTGACAACCTAATAGTATTGAATGCAAAAGACGCAATAGACTTACACAATGGTCCCCTCCGGTATACAACTAGGAAAATACCGGTCGTTACGGAGGGTGACAATATGTATGGGTACGTAATCCTACCATATAGGATAACTAAGTAGACGGTTATGCTGTTCATTCCATCTAGCTACAATGCTCCGCATTGTGTGTTTATATATTTATATATTTATTCCATCTAGCTACAATGCTCCGCACTGTGTGTGTTTATATATTTATATATTTATTCCATCTAGCTACAATGCTCCGCACTGTGTGTTTATATATTTATATGTACATATGTATATTCGCTGCTCGTTTTTACTTGTCTTCTGATTGTTGCTCTGAGTGTTGCTATCCCTGTGCTGTTGCAATCCTGGAATTTTCCCATTGTGGGACTAATAAAGGCTTATCTTATCTTATCTTATCTTATCTTATCATTATTTAACTGGAGTTAAATAATGATGTGACAATGATATTTAACTGGAGTGGGGGGCAATGGATCAGCGTTCTCGTCGCGCCCTCCGCCAGTACCCGGGCTTGCCTGGGGAAGCTAATGATCCTACCAGCAGACTAAATTCAAAGAGACGACGCCTCTGTGCCAAGTCAAAGAAGAATCCTAGTCACAGTCCTAAAGCCGAAAGCAAACAGCCCCAAGAGCACTTTGTGGTAGGATCTGCCCTTCGCATATTACAACTAAACGTTGAAGGCCTATCTGCAGCCAAGCGAAGCCTTATCGAAGTCCTCGCCTTCCAACATTCGATTGATGTAATCTGCCTCCAAGAGACTCATATTGGCACAGAGGAAGATGGCCGCTTCACCATCAAAGGCTTTGACCTCCTGTGCTATGTTCTACATGCTAAACATGGACGTGCCACCTATGTGCGTTCTGACATAGTTGAAGCAAATCACCTGATAACACATTTCTCAGACACCATAATCATTGGTGGCTTCCATATTGTCAATGTGTACAAGCCCCCTAATGCCAACTGGGATCTGCAGGTCTTACCCACCCTACCCCACCCTGCCATCTATGTGGGGGACTTTAACAGCCATCACCCTGACTGGGGGTACCCAGCAGTGGACAGTGATGGGGAGGCACTTTCAGACTGGGCATCCAGAAATGACCTCGCTTTGATATACGACCCCAAACAAAGAGGAACCTTCCACTCTGCTAGGTGGAAGAAGGACTATTCTCCTGACCTGTGTTGGGTCAGCTCTTTGAATGGGGAGCCATATCCTACACAGATCCTCATTCTTGATGATTTTCCACACAGCCAACACCGGCCCCTGCTTGTACACATTGGCCTACAACTTCCAGTCATATACAGCCCAAGGAAGATGCGCTGGAACTTCCGCAAAGCCAACTGGAAGAAATTCAGTGAAACTCTGGACCGGAGCATTGTTACCATCCCACTCCACACCATCACTGTAGATGAAGCATACAACCGCTTCTGCAGCGCAATCTTCAAGGCTGCCCATACTGCAATCCCACGAGGCTACCGACCCCTCTATGTCCCATGTTTGGACGGAGAAAGTGCTGCCCTCCTACAATCCTATCAAACATCAGGGGACCCAGAGATAGCAGACCATCTCATTGAATCGCTAAATACAGCCCGGCGAAAGAAATGGGAGGAGACAGTTGCTGACCGGAGCTTTACCCACTCTAGCAGGAAATGTTGGAGCCTCATCCGTCGCCTAGGAGCTGCACAGAAGCCCCCTAGCCAAAGCCGAGCATCCGTCACACCCAACCAAGTTGCATCCCACCTACTGACTATCGCCAAAGCACCCCAAGACAAAGACACCAGAAGAGCAGTTACAACTGAGCTAAAAAAACACCAAAAAATGCCTGTAGAGGAAACGAACCCTGAACCCTTCGAGGCTGCTGAACTGGAGAAAGTCCTACAGGGCCTGAAATGTGGAAAGGCAGCAGGATACGATAACATCTTCCCAGAATTCATGAAGAATCTTGGCCCCCGAGCCCTAACCTGGTTGACACAATTCTACACAAGGATCACACAAACGAACTCGATCCCAAAGAAATGGCGGACAGCAAAGGTCATTGCCATCCCAAAACCTGGCAAAGACCACAAACTACCAGCAAGCTACCGCCCAATCTCCCTACTCAGCGTTCCTTACAAAATCATGGAGCGCCTAATACTGCAATGCATTTCCCCAGAAATAGAGGATATTCTAAGTGTGGATCAAGCAGGTTTCCGCAAGGACCGCAGTACAGGAGAACAAGTACTGGCCCTAACCACCTTCATTGAAAATGGCTTCGAGAGCAGACTGAAGACAGGGGCTGTGTTTCTCGATCTTACAGCCGCCTATGATACGGTCTGGCACAAAGGCCTCCTCCTGAAACTTATAAAGGCGATCCCTGCTTGGGCAACAGCAATTATAAAAACCCTGCTGACCAACCGAAGGTTCAGAGTCCACCTCAGTCAGAACACAAGTGCATGGAGAATGCAGAAAAACGGACTCCCACAAGGCTCAGTTCTAGCTCCAACTCTGTTCAACCTCTACATAAACGACCTGCCTACTGCAAAATCCCGCAAATTCATCTATGCAGACGACATCTGTTTGGCATTCCAAGCACCAGACTTTGAACCACTGGAACGGGTGCTCACGGAAGATCTTGCTAAACTGGACCAGTTCTGCAAAATCTGGCGCCTAAAACCAAGCCCAGCAAAAACCGTCTCCAGTGTATTTCATCTCCACAATGCAAAAGCTGCCAGAGAACTAAACATCCACCTGAGCGGACTCAAGCTTAAGCATGCCCCAAATCCAACTTATCTTGGAGTGACCCTTGATAGGACCTTATCCTTCAAGGAACATCTAAAGGGGACGGCTGCTAAGGTGAAAGTACGAAACAACCTGCTCTGCAAGCTCGCTGGTGCAAAATGGGGGGCGGCAGTCTCCACCCTGCGCACCTCAGCACTGGCCCTTTCATACTCTGTAGCAGAATATTGTGTCCCTGTCTGGTCCAGGTCATCTTACACACACCATGTAGACACCCAGCTCAACTCAACCATGAGAACTATAACTGGAACAATCCGCTCAACACCACTCCCCTGGCTCTCTGTACTGTCAAACATAGCCCCTCCACACATCCGGCGAGCAGCATTAACTCAAAGGATGCTTCAAAAAGTTAAAGATTTTCCTCACTTACCAATCCATGCAGATATCTACACCCCACCCACTGCCCGACTTTCATCCAGACGGCCGATTTGGAAAAACCCTCCCCCAGCTGACTTTACCATCCAGACAGCTTGGCAAGAGGAATGGGAAACCAAGGAGGTCCCAAACAAACAGCTGGTGATAAACCCCAACCAACAGGTCCCGGGCACCAACCTCCCAAGGAGACAGTGGTCTACACTCAATCGCTTCAGGACTGGACATGGCCCCTGCTTGGCCAGCCTTCACAGATGGGGCAGTAGCCCTAGCCCACTGTGCGCATGTGGAGAGGAGCAAACTATGGAACACATCATAGAGGCTTGCCCGCTCCAAAGACTGGAAGGAGGATTACACACCCTCCATACAGCAAACCAGGAGGCAACTGCTTGGCTTAAGGACTTTGCATTCGCTAAATAATAAATAAATAATAATTTAACTGGAGTGGTGGCTCAGTTGGTAGAGCATCTGTCCCACACCCTAGAGGCTGGGGTTCAAATCCCAGCTGGGTCATACCAAAAACCAGGTAATAATGGTACTTTCTGCCTTCTAGCTTGGTGCTCAGCATAATAGAACAGGGAAAGGCGGGCAGAGAGGAGTGGCGACCCCTGTCATACATAAGCCAAGAAAGGAACACTTGTTCCCAAGGAGACTTGACCGAAAAAAAAATAAATATTATTATCGTCTTCAAATCGCTCACCTAAGCGCTAGAAGTCCAAAATTAAATGTGTCATTCAATAGATGTCATGAACCTGGGTTTGGGTGTTACAAACCCAGTTCTGACTTATGGTTATTTGGCCCCATTTCCCATCGCCAGGGGGTTATTTGGGTCCTTCGCTCCCTGACAGCTTGGGCACGCCTCCCCCTCTTGTCAGTGCCATCAACTGTTTCTCATTACGGGTGTTTTCACACACATACACAGACACACTCCATTCATTCCTATTCACATGTTCTGACACTCACTCATGCACACCGGGGATTAATGATGTTCAGCCCATGCTCCCTCACACCGGCGGTCCCTCGTTAGTATCATTATTACAAATGTGCTGCGTTGGTAGGAAGAGACCGTCGGAGCATTCAGCCCCATACATGCCAGTGTGTTCTTTCATGTATGTGTGTTCACTACCTACGTGTTTATTCAGCCTGACATTTCAAGACGGTTAATCCCTTGATGTTAGCGGCTGACCCTGCCTCACTCCCTCATCCACCAGACCGCACAGACAGCCCCGGATCATTCCAGCTGTAAGTAAATGTTTGCCTCTCTCTTTGTGCCCACCGTTACGGCGGCACTAGCCCCCCCCCCCCCCCCCCCCAAGGCTGTGGAACATCCAGGTGGCATCCCTGTATGTCTGGTGGCATTTAACTCATCATTCCAATCCACTGTATTAGCATGGTCAACGCTGGACTTGTTATTTTCATGGTCTATGAAAATACTAATACTAATAGTATACTAATAATAGTAATACTAATTACTTAATTATAGTAATAGTAATACTAATAGTTTTTTGAATGCAAAAGATGCAATAGACTTACACAATGGTCCCCTCCGGCATACAACTAGGAACTTACCGGTCGCTATGGAGGGTGAGAATATGTATGGGCACATAATCATACCATGTAGGATAACTAAGTAGACGGTTATGCTGTTTCATTCCATCTAGCAACAATGCTCTGCACTGTGTGTGTTTATATATTTACATATTTATTCCATCTAGCTACAATGCTCAGCACTGGGTGTGTTTATATATTTATATATCTACATATTATTCCATCTAGCTACATTGCTCCGCACTGTGTGTGTTTATATACTTGCATATTTATTCCACCTAGCTGCAATGCTCCGTACTGTGGGTGTTTATATATTTACATATTTATTCCATCTAGCTACAATGCTCTGCACTGTGTGTTCATATATTCATATATTTATTCCATCCAGCTACAATGCTCTGCACTGTGTGTCTGTGTGTGTGTGTATATATATATATTTTATAGTAATACGTACATATGTATATTAGCTGCTCTTGCTTGCTTGTTTTTTGTTTTTTTTTTGTTTGTTTTTTTTTTCTTGCCTTCTGATTGTTGCTCTGAGTGTTGCTATCCCTGTGCTGTTGCAATCCTGGAATTTCCCCGTTGTGGGACTAATAAAGGCTTATCTTATCTTATCTTATGTTAATAAAGTGCATGTTCTACTCCAGCGATTGGGTTTTTCATTCCTTCCCTCGTGCGCTGGGTAATGGCATATGGGGATTCATAACAATAGAAACGTTACATGAAGGCAGCTGACTCCATCATAAGATAAGATAAGCCTTTATTAGTCCCACAATGGGGAAATTCCAGGATTGCAACAGCACAGGGATAGTAACACTCAGAGCAACAATCAGAAGGCAAGAAAAAACAAGAGCAGCTAGTATACATATGTCAGAATCAGAATCAGAATGAGATTTATTGCCATTGTTCATGTAGTACACAAACTAGGAATTTGTCTCGGTGCAATGCTGCAACATTAAACATGGAGTAGCACTTAAGATAAAAATAAAAAACTATGCATGCAATAAAATGTAGAATATGAATAAGTAATACTAATCTATGCAATTTTTAAATATATTAACAAGCAGCAGATATTGTGGAGTTCCACATAGTGCAGTCGGTAGTGCAAAAGAAAACAGTGATAATTATCATGAGTCCGGTTGAGCTGCTGTACGTAGTGCACGAGAGTCTAATAAGTCACTTAGTGTACATATTAACTGTGGTTGGTGGATGTGCAGCAGAAAGTCTAAGCTCTCTCTCCGCGGATGCGGCGGGCCAGCTGGATGTCTTTGGGCATGATGGTGACCCTCTTGGCGTGGATGGCGCACAGGTTGGTGTCCTCGAAGAGACCCACCAGGTAGGCCTCGCTGGCCTCCTGCAGAGCCATGACGGCGGAGCTCTGGAAGCGCAGGTCGGTCCTGAAGTCTTGAGCGATCTCCCTCACCAGGCGCTGGAAGGGCAGCCCATGGATGAGCAGCTCCGTGGACCTCCGGCAGCAACGGATCTCTCTCAGAGCCACGGCGCCGGGCCTGCGACGGTGAGGCCTCCTCACTCCGCAGCTGGCTGGAGTGCCTTTTCGAGCAGCCTTGGTGGCCAGCTGCTTCCTGGGGACTTTTCCTCCAGTAGATTTACGGGCGGTCTGCTTGGTTCTTGCCATCGCTCTTTATTATTCTGTCGTATATTTCCTGCACGCCGCCCAAACTCCAGCCCAGCACCCGCGTCGCTCCCGCTTCAGCGCTCCCGGTATGTTGAGCCTCTCCGTTAGCACCGGGTGGTGGCCGAGTGCTAGCTAGCTCCTCCCCGCTGCATCGTCTCCCGCTGTAAACAGAGGCTCCATCCGCCGACTCGGGAGACCCGCGGGCGCGATCTGTGTGTCCGTGATACACATAGAGTGAAAGGTGTGCCGGATCAGAAAGCCATCACCGGGTCAGAAAGAAGAAGGAAGATAAAAAGACTCAGAATTGAGCCGCTGTTGCAAAAGGCAGCCAACTCGTGTGGCGCCGAAACCGGAAATAATCATGAAGTCCTGACTAAAAATATACCTTTATTCTGCATTTATTTACAGCTCTTAACCAACAATTAGCTACTGTATCCATAGTTTGTAAAAGAAAACACCATTATGCTGAACAAATTATTAATTTAAGACACAAATGGTTTTAAAGAAAATAACGATGGCGTGGGGGACCTAGACAATACATTCTCCACTCAGACTGAATGGCACAGGAGGAGACGCTTAAAGGCTGTTAAACAGATATGCAGGACAGACTGTGGTTTTCTCCATAAGACCGCATGATAATACGCATTCTCCTCCGGACTGCATAATAATGCGCCAACAGGCTGGGTGACAAAGGGAATTGTTATTGTAAGTTTATGTATTGTAATGTGAACCCCCCAGGTCGCGAGGCGAGTTTGTATGGTATAAAAGAGAGATGCCAGCGACCTGGGTTATTCTTCTTGTTGACTGATAGAGAGAGATAGTAATAAAGTCTGCTCTGCTCCAGCTCACTGTCTTGCCTGCTCATTCCTCTCTCTACAATATTTTACTTACCCCATCAGCTGCAACAGTTTCCCTTTCTGGTCTGTTGTCCGTTCTCCATATGTTTTACATTTGAAAAGTGTTTATCAATCATCGACTTAACAATACATAAAACAGTTATGGAGCAAGGAAAGAAGTCTACACACATAGTACAGTCCCACCCATCACTGCCATTTTATAACAAAATGAGGTACCTGCACCTACCCTGCATTTAATCTTGGAGTGTATAATTTCATTGGACTACACTTCATAGTTTACAAGGGCTAAAACTTGCCCAGAAAAGCATCCCCCAGTTTGAATTTCCTATCCAAATGTTGGCGTTGATTTCATATTTTTTTTAAAGTTTTAAACAGGGCAGAACATCCACATGCATTTTTGCCTATTTTGGTTTTAGGGACATTATTATTGTTTTTATCTCAATAAAAGGAGACAGCACAAAACAACAGTTTTTCAACACAAGTAAGCACAAATGTGGCACTAACTAGTTACAGTGTTTTTCATTATTTTAAGAAATTTACTGAAACAACTTGTGTGTTGTTTGTATGCTCTTTGTGTGTGAAATTTGTACATCTTTGATCTTGATGACCTTCCAAATTAAACAGTCTAATTATTTTCAGCAACTGTAAGAAATGTAGGCTTTCTGTTTCAGATATTACCCAAATTTATGACATTGACGTTTTGACTCTGATGCTGGCACACAAAATTGTAATCTGTACTGAGAGTGGGGAGCAGGTGGAAGAGAACCTGGAGAGGTCAACCTGTGTACCAAGTTTGGTGACCTCAGCTTCATTTGTTCTGAAGTTAGAGTCCTCGCTAAACATAAATCATAGTCTTCTCCTGATCCTCTGTACATACATGCACACACAGACACAAAGCCTATTGTGGATTTCAGAAGAGTATGTTCATTTTTACCCCTGTATGTACTAGATATTCAAAGTGTTTTAGGAAGGTACTTCTAAATGAGGAGGTGGGGTCTCTGACGTACTTTACAGTGCAAGGGAATCTCCGTTCCAGCTTCTTTCTTCAAAGCATCGTCTCTCCATCAGACCACAACATGCAGAAATCTGCTCGCTAATTACACCCATATAAATCAGCAGGCATAATTATGCTAATTAGGCCGCTAACTTCCCCTCAGAAGCCTGCACAAACAAAAGCGACGGTATCGGATGATGCGGCGTGTTAACGAGCCTGTCAACTTATCTGACACAAAGTAATTACTCTGTGGGACTCCTCTGTGTTTGGGAGAGGTACTAGAGCTTCTGCGAGTTTGAACGGCTGTTGACCTCATAGATTAATGCCTTTGTATTTCAGTGGGATTACACAGAAGTTTTTCGGTGCATTGCTAAGCAAAAAATGGCTCATTAAAGGTGGAAAGTGTTTGTGTCTGTATACTGCTCTGATTAGCAGCACTGTTGTCTGCAGTGATTTCAATTCATTACAGATATGGTGGGATACCTGAGTGTGGTTTTTTTTTCCTTTTTTGAGGAACAGAAGGGATAATAGACATGACTGGTCCATATACAGTAAATGGACTGAGTTTGTTTTACCTTATTTAACATAAATTGCTATATTTTCCTGTTTCCTGTGCACCCGGTAAATTGTAAGTGAAGCAAAGTTTTCTTTTTCATTCTCATTTAAGAGAACTTTTGGCGAAGGATATAGACCAAGTATAGTATGTGATTGAGATGAATTCTGAGCATTTTTCAGGCTTGGCAGAATGAGATGCTAATAAAAACACTTGGTCAAAATAAGGAATTACACTGGGGGTGATTTTGTGTTTGCCCTGATTAAAATCTCTTGGAAAATTCCTGTCTTGTTGGCATCTGGGCATGGTGTGTGCTGTTTTTCTTTGTGGGTTTGTTAATATTTTAGTGTGTAGTGCGTATAAGAGGATAAAGATAGTGCCACACAGCAGTTTAGAAACCGCGTGGATTAATAGTGGTTGGTTCCAGCATCATTTAACAACACATTTACCTTAAATCAACTACATTTCTCTAGTTTCAGGTGTTCAGCTTCACCAAAACCCTTCCAGCATTCACGCACTCTCAGAAACTCCCTCCATGGCTCGTCTGAATATTAACCTTTGGTCTTCTGTCCATCTGTCTGTCTGTCTGCATGTTTGCCTGCCTATCTGTCTGTCAATATGTCAGACTGTGGTTGTGTGTTTGTGTGTCAGACAGACTCCCTCGCTGCCACGAACCTGCCTGCAGTTGAAGGACTATGAAGAACGGTGAGCCTGGAGACAGGTAAGAGGAAGTTATGAAAGCATTTTTTTATGGAAAATGGTTTGCATGAAACGATTAGATTGAGAGAAAGAGACATTAGAATTGGGTTACAGTAAAAGAGTTAATCAGTGCTAGACTAGACAACCTGTATACAGGTTGACTGTATAAATACTGCAGTGATCTTTTAGGGTCTTTACCTTGAGATGACTGATGTACATGATTTACATACACTATGTAAATCAAATTGAATTGATCTGAAATGAAACAGCCTTCTTCACATTACTTTTAAGAATATGACTTGACAGTTAAAATGATTGACTGCTCTCATGTACCCTGGCATATTAAAATGTACAGCTTTTGATACTTTTCAACATTTTCTTCTCATGCTTTCTGACTAACCACCCACATCCTGGACATCCTGAATTTCTTACAAACTTCTTCAACATCTCAAAAAGGCCCAGCTAACTGTACCGGCCCTTTAATTCCAGCCTGAGTACTTGAGTTGAAGCCAGACGTCATAGAGTGAAGTACGTGGCGGTAATGCAGCTGTAAGCTGGTGGCCAACTGCCAATCAAATCTAAAAGAAGAAGAAGAGTACTTGAGTTGGTTCTTCTTAATGCAGCCCTGCATCAATATTTTTTGTTGCTACAGGGTATAACATTGGAGAACTGAGTTATTATCCCCCAAAAAGCATTCAGATTTTTCACATCCTGCGGTAAAAAGGCTTTGTCCATTATATTTCTAATAATTCTTCTTCTTTTTGACTTGGATGCATTCAACTTTTACCTCTTCGTAACCATTTTTCAAAGCCCCTTTCCACCCAATAGTTGCTTTATTTTGCCTGTCCTGGGACTTTTTTTCCATTAATTCACTGGTCTGACAACATGAAATTGGACAGCAAACAGCTCTGGTCTCACTGTATTTATGTTCAGTCTGGTTATTTATGGCTACCACTGAAAAATCTGCCTGATGATGATCTGTGAGACATTTTTTAAAGGAAATATTCTGACATACTGTAAAGTCTTGTATACTTTGACATTCTGTTTTCATAAGAGACATTTTTCACTTTTGTTGAAATTTGACGTAACAACTTTAATTTCTGTGAACAAAAGCTTGGGTGAGTTTCAGAAGAAAATACCTTTCTTTGCAGCTTCTGCTAATTCATTGGTCGATAAAACTGAGGGTTGGGCCACATCAGTCTGATATCATTCTGGGTGCATAATCTTTAACCGTTCTGCCAGGGCCTTTCTGCATCACAGGACCAAACAGCTGCATGCTATACCCGACTGCAGGAGAAGCGTGGCTGTTGTGGAAATATGAAGTGAGACAAGTTAGACCGGTGTAGTTTTTGTGGAGAAAGTAGAATTGCACTCAGCAGAGATGCAGACCCATTCCTCCATCACAGTATGGAGCAGTGGTTAGCACTGTTGCCACACAGCAAGAACATTGCTGGTTTGAATCCCCAGGTCGACAGTGGTGGGAGCTGTTTTGTGGGGAGTTGTATCTTCCCCCCGTGCTTATGTGGATTTGCTGCGGGTGCTCTGGTTTCACATACAATTCAAAGACATGCATGCTAGGTTAACTGCTGATTCTAAATTGACCCTAGTTATCTGTCTATGTAGTTAATAGCTACTGTAAGCAGTGTTTGATGTCAGGAAAAAATTGCTTTATAAATACAGGCCCTTACCCCTCTCCTGTGCATTATCTAACAACTTCATCTCTTTTAAAAGAGAATGGACAGCATGCATCTGTGATATATAGTATTATACAGTATCTCACAAAAATGAGTACACCCCTCACATTTTTGTAAATATTTTATTTTATCTTTTCGTGGGACAACACTGAAGATATGACACTTTGATACAATGTAAAGTTGTCAGTGTACAGCTTGTATAACAGTGTAAATTTGCTGTCCCCTCAAAATAACTCAACACACAGCCATTAATGTCTAAACTGCTGGCAACAAAAGTGAGTACACCCCTAAGTGAAAACGTTCAAATTGTGCCCAGTTAGCCATTTTCCCTCCCCGGTGTCATGTGACTCGTTAGTGTTACAAGATCTCAGGTGTGAATGGGGAGCAGGTGTGTTAAATTTGGTGTTATCGCTCTCACACTCTCTCATACTGGTCACTGGAAGTTCAATATGACACCTCATGGCAAAGAATTTTCTGAGGACTTGAAAAAAAGAATTGTTGTTCTACATAAAGATGGCGTAGGCTATAAGAAGATTGCCAACACCCTGAAACTGGGCTGCAGCACGGTGGCCAAGACCACACAGTGGTTTAACAGGACAACTTCCACTCAGAGCAGGCCTCGCCATGGGCAACCAAAGAAGTTGAGTGCACATGTTCAGCGTCATATCCAGAGGTTGTCTTTTGAAGATACAGTAGGTGTATGAGTGCTGCCAGCATTGCTGCGGAGGTTGAGGGGTGGGGGGTCAGCCTGTCAGTGCTCAGACCATACACTGCACACTGCATCAAATTGGTCTGCATGGCTGTCGTCCCAGAAGGAAGTCCCTTTTTAAAGATGATGCACAAGAAAGCCCGCACAGTTTGCTGAAGACAAGCAGACTAAGGACATGGATTACTGGAACCATGTCTTGTGGTCTGATGAGACCAAGGTAAACTTATTTGGTTCAGATGGTGTCAAATGTGTGTGGCGGCAACCAGGTGAGGAGTACAAAGAAAAGTGTGTCTTGCCTACAGTCAAGCATGGTGGTAGCAGTGTCATGGTTTGGGGCTGCATGAGTGCTGCCGGCACTGGGGAGCTACAGTTCATTAAGGGAACCATGAATGCCATCATGTACTGTGACATACTGAAGCAGAGCATGATCCCCTCCTTTTGGAAACTGGGCCGCAGGGCAGTATTCCAACATGATAACCACCCCAAACACACCTACAGGACGACCACTGCCTTGTTAAAGAAACTGAGGGTAAAGGTGGTGGACTGACCAAGCATGTCTCCAGACCTAAACCCTATTGAGCATCTGTGGGGCATCCTTGAATGGAAGGTGGAGGAGCGCAAGGTCTTTAACATCCACCAGCTCCATGATGTTGTCATGGAGGAGTGGAAGAGGATTCCAGTGGCAACCTGTGAAGCTCTAGGGAACTCCATGCCCAAGAGAGTTAAGGCAGTGCTGGAAAATAATGGTGGCCACAGAAAATATTGACACTTTGGGCACAATTTGGACATTTTCACTTAGGGGTGTACTCACTTTTGTTGCCAACAGTTTAGACATTAATGGCTGTTTCATCCCTTGTTTTTTATGTGAGACATGTTGGCTATGTGTAATAACTTACTATGCTGAAGCTCCAGGCAAATCAATTATCTACGTTTATTTCTTCTTCTACATACACAACAGTGCAAAAATGCTGTAATTGTAGAGTAGTCCTTCAAATAATCAATTAACCTTTTAACATGCAAAAGCCAGGATAACTGATGGTTCACAATAGGCCTCTGTACTGTATTTTGTTGCAGATATTCCACAAAAAAACTCATAATGATGTTTTTAATCTTAACTATAGAATTCCTGCCATTTACAAGAGAGACAGATAGGTGGAATTCAGATTGATGCAGTTTTGACATAATGTGACAAAGGTAGATGGTAAACTTTCTAGCCACACCAAAGTCCACAGAAAAGTAACTCTTTGTCTCTTGTTGCTAGTCAGAGTTGCTAAAAATGTTGCTCTGTGCATGACTACCACCTGCTGTCTACCTCCGTATCCTCCCTCCTCCTCCTCCTCCTCCTCCTCCTCTCTACCTTCTCCGATTGCCTCTCTCTCAGTTCCGATTGATTTAATAGTTCCATGTTTTGCTACAAATATGACACGATTTAAAAAGAGCTGGTGGAAATAGCTATGAAGCAGCAGTCATCCATCACAGGTATCCATACTCCATCCTTCCCCCCATCCGGAGATTCCTTACCTTTCCATGATTATTTTACTCCTCTCCTCTCTCTCCTTTCTCCCTTAGTCTGTCTCTGTGCTCAGTATGCAGTGCTGAGAGGGCATCATTACGGAGCCTGTATTTGAGTCATTTTGATTTAAGCAGCCAGACAATGGCCTGTTGATTGAAGCAACCAGAAGGCAGACAATAGGGTTCTATGCCACATAATGTGCCACCATTTTTTCTGAGCTCCCCGCTTTCAGAGAAGGGCCCCGGCTCTCCATTGTGCCTCTCCCGGAGGGAAAAAAAATGGTGCTTGGGGAGGAGGAATATTTTCCCGTGGTATGTCATTATTTTGCAAATTTCTATTATCTCATCATGTTGTCTTCATTGTAATTGCAGCTAATTAGGAGGCTAGTTAGGAGCCCAGGCTTTGAGGCTGGCTCGGCTGCTGAAAGGACCCCACCGATTATGGCCCCGACAAGAGAGGAAGCAGGAGAAAGGGGGAGATTAATGCTGTTACCCAGGAGACACTGGCTTCCATCTGCGGGGAACAATGCAGTTTTGTTTTCTCCGGGATCCTGCTCAGATCAACAGAATGGACTAGCTCGGCTCTGCTCAGCTCGGCGACAATGCCCAATTCTGTCTTACCGGGGCTCAGGGGAACCCTCCACCCTCCCCTCCCCACCCTGTCCTCTCCTCACCTACCCAACCCAGTCGCTTTACCTTCCCTCCCCTCCTTCCTTCCCTCATTTGTTCCCTCCCCTCCGTCATTCTCGCCACCTTTCCACCGTTCAGCAGGCCCTGACTAAAAAGCTTAGCGCCCTCAGCAAGGCAGCCAGTGCCAGTGACTGAGAGCTCTCATACACCCCCGCTGCCAGATGAAAGCGCCGTGATGTGTAGATAGAGTTCCCAGGTTGTGGGAGGTCGCGCCCTTGTCACACACAGAACCGCGAGGTTTTACTCCCCAATCCCCACTGAGCTCCAAAGCACTTAATGAAATAATATACTCTGTCGCTTTTGCTCTTTCTTCTTCCCCTCGTCCTCTTGCTCACCACACATCGACCCCTGAGCGCTCCTGCCGCCTCCCTCCCCGAGCCGTGGCAGGCCCCTTGTCTCAGAGCGGGAGCCCCAGAGCTCCTAGACACCTTCTTTGCAAAGAGAGAGAGAGAGAATACAATGAGAGAGGGAGAATAGTTTGGTACAGTACAAACACACAGAGGACGAGCGGAGTAGGAGAAATGAAAGGCCTTTGTTAGCTTTTGTCAGAGAGGGGAAAGGACACTTGGAAGAAGGAGAATGAGCTCTTATGGAGAGGGAATAGAAAGGGAAAGAAGAGAGGTAGGAAGTAGTTGACTGAGAGCACCGTGATCCTGAGTGAGGGAAAGGTTTGGAGCGGAGCATCTCTCCATCTGGTAAAAACAAGAAAAAGGAGGAGACAGAGAAAACAGAGAGAGAGAGAGAGAGCTGCACAGCATGAAAGCAAACAGACAAAATGAGAGAAAGTTTTGAGTAAGTGCCAGTGACATCTGCTCCCGTGGGCACAACAATAAAACTCCCTCTCGATTGGCCTCACACTATACAGTATATGTTCGCGCAATGCATCGGTCTCAAAGGCACAAATAAACATGCGTGTGTGTATGCGTGTGCCCACCTACACACAATCTAAATTAATTGCCTTACTTCATCCCAAATATGCTGTATGTACTATTATTTTCCGGCTTTGGGGTAAAATAATTAGTACAACTTTAAATACATTTTACAAATTTGTCACAGAAGAATATGACTCATCTGTTTGTTACTGTTCTATCCTTGACAGAGTATACTTATTTCTGCCTTATAGCGACAATAATAAAGCTCTTCTTTTGTGTATGAATAGTATTTTTTATTTAACAAAAGAGGAATTAATATAAAAGATGAAAGTGCGCTTTAAAGAGGACACATGAATTTTTTTTTTCTTTTAAGTGCACTTGTGCATAAATTTGGTTATCTGTTGTGGCTATCAGTAGAAAATGTCATATATGCCCCTTCGGGGCAGAAAGACAGACCCAGGCACTGAACCATAGTTGTGACATTTATTAACAAAAATAACAAAGTCCAAAAACAGTGGAGACAATACAAAAATACAGAAACAAGAATAACTTACAGGGAGGTTCGCTCCAGAGCTGCCTTAGCTCTGGAGGAGATTAGGAAAAACACAGAGGGATAAGTCCAAACAGCTTCAGACAATTCAATAGTGCCGCAGTGAAACAATGAATTGACAGAGCTTAAATACACGGCACACAAATGAGCCACAGGTGCAGGTAGGCTGAGTGAGCAGGTAACCTAATAGACAGTCACTCACAGCTGGGAACTGGGAAACAGACTGTGAGTGGATAGTGGGTGTGTCTGGGAGAGGAGGAAGGAGGCTCGTGTCACAGAACCAAAAATAACAGAAACTGACAAGAAAATAATAACAGACATAAAATACTCAGAAATACATTGAAAGTCTGAGCTCTGGGCTCAGACTCATGACAGAAACTCCTCTTAAAAACATAACCCTGCCACTTTCTTTGGGTCCAACTTGGTCTCTATATGTGTCATTGAGTGACCTGTTCTGATTTACCTCTGGTTCTTTAGAAAGAAATAAAGCTCAGTGGAATAAAACAGCCTCTCTATCTTGATCTCCACTTGGTTTATTGATGGTGGTGGTGGGGGATGTCTCCCTGTGACAGTCCAGTCAAACATGGGCAGTGCAGCTGACATAGCACAGCTAACCTAGCTTAGCAACTGCAGGTTTTATGGCTGTTTTCTATGAACTCTACTAGCCTTGCTGGACATCAGTGTTTCCAGCTGATTCATTATTACAGAATAGATTATATGTCTCACTTGCATGCATTATTGTGGCTTCTTTTGCTTTATTTTGGCGGGATGGCCCTGTAATCAAGCAGTTATCCTGGTTTACTGACCACAGTTTTATGGCTATTCTGTAAATTCTGACTGACAGTCAGTCATACCTTCCATAAGGATATGGAGTTGCAAAAATCATTCCCATACAGTGTATACAGATGTTTGTGTAAATGTTATTATTGTAAACACATTTTATTTGTGCTGCTCTTTAAGTCAAAATACAGCTAGGTGTTGTGTGGTATTGCTAGAAGTGACCACATTATAACCGCCTGTCTATCCATCCATCCATCCATCCATCTTCTACCCCTTATCCGGGTCACGAGGGCAGCAGTCTAAGCAGACAACTCCAGACTTCCCTCTCCCCAGCCACCTCCCCCAGCTTTTCAGGGAGGATACCAAGGCATTCCCAGGCCAGCTGGGAGACATACTCTCTCCAACGTGTCCTGAATCTGCCCTGGGGTCTCCTCCCTCCGTGACATGCCCGAAACACCTCAAGTGGGAGGCATCCTGATCAGATGTCCAAACCACTTCATTTGGCTCCTTTTGATGTGGACAAGCAACGTCTCTGAGCCTCTCCTGGGTTTAGGTTATGAGCTCCTCTCCATAGCTCTAAAGGTGACTCCAGTTACCCTACAGCGAAAGCTCATTTCAGTCACTTGTATCCACAATCTCATTCTTTCAGTCATTGCCCAAAGTTCATGACCATAGGTGAGGGTAGAAAAGTAGATGGACTGGTAAATTGACAGCTTTACTTTACAGCTCAGCTCTTTCTTTACCACAGCAGACAAGTATAATGTCCACATCACTGCAGATGCTGCTCCAATCCAACTGTCAATCTCCCACTTTGTTCTCCCCTTACTCATGAATAAGACCCCAAGATACTTAAAATCCTCCACTTGGGGCAGGAGCTCACCCTGTACTTGCAGAGGACAATTCACCTTTTTCTGGCTGAGGACCATGGACTTGGACTTGAAAGTGCTGATTATCATCCCAGCTGCTGCGTCACTCAAATGTAAAGTGTTCCAACAATCAAGTTCATTGTTTGATGAAACATCTTGTTTGTAAAATATTGCTGAAGTTGTCTTAGGAATCTATAGCACAATAAAAGGTATATAGCTTTGATTGCTATAAGATGGTTGCGAGCTTAACAATAGGATGAAATTACACATAGGCTCTAAATATGACTCTATATAACAGCCACATATGCTGTAATTATAAGCCAGAAGGGCACTATTGGTCCAATTAAACCCCTTCCCTTTTATGCACTATATAATGAAAGAAAGCCTTGTATAAATCATTGCCATTTTTTTCTTTCAGACAGCTCTCCTTTTGTACACAACAAATGCTTTGTATATATTTTTCCTGTTAAGTGTTTTTTTGGCCAGGGACCTGCTTTTGATTGGCTGCGAGATTATTGAAGGGAAAAGGAGTTATATTTTTCCAGTTGGCTTTTGAAAAGTTTGAGCTGAATAGTTGGAAAGTTATATGTACCTGAATCAGGGAAAAAAAATGAAAACAAAACTTTAATCAAACAGCTTGAAATCCTAACAGATTCTGAAAGCAAGCAGACAAGGTAATCTGTGTTGTTTAGGGACCGCGGTGCACCCCTGCGCCATTTATCTTTGTGGAGAAAATTTTTTCCCTGTTGCGTTTAATGTGTAGTCAAAGTGAAGAGGGCGAAACGCTACTCTCTAATTTTGCATGTCATCTCCCTCCAAATCACTTCAAACACGAGGCCCTTGCCAAAGATTTCCTCCCTTTTTCTCCTTGCCTTTTTCTTTTTCTCGCTCCTCTTTCTTTTGCGCCTTTGCTTGTTCCCCGAGTTGCTGTTGTCACCATCGCTTGGCGCCAGGAAATCGCGGGCATCTGAACAGCAGCACACAATGTCGTAAAAAGGCTCTAGAGTTTTACTTTCAGATGTCACTCCAATAGCACACATCTGCTACGTGCCGTGCATCTGCTACACTCTCCCGTCTCAGAGAGCTGGGAGCGCCGATTGAACTGAAGACAGAAACCATCCTCATTATCGTGGGCAATGAGGGAGCAGGCCTCCACAACAGCCACCTTTTAACACATTCACTCACTCAGCTGCAGCCTGATATTGTCGGAGCACATACGCAGATACATGTATGTGCACACACATGTTGACACAACCAAACTATGTGCACACAGGCAAACAAAAGCACACATTCTGCTTCGCTGCCAAACGTCCTTGTGTCATAAACAATAGTATTGAACAGCTATTGTGTCAGTGTTTACTGAGAAGTATGTGCTCTCAGCCTGTCTGTCTATATTGGATATTCAAGCATCAGTGCATGGGACTGATTTAAGATAAAGAGCAAGGGCAAATTGTTAAAGGTTGGGAAGGCTGAAAGAAAGACTTCCACTCAGAACAGCAGGGTCTGGAACTTGTTTATAGTCAAATGTCATTGATGATCTTTGGTTTGTGTAATTTTTTAATGCACATGTGCATCATCTGATGGAAGTGATTTCTAGTTACTGTAATCAAACCACTTGAATAGCAAGCATGCCCACATGAAAATTAACTAGAACAGGTACCATATACACTCACTGGCAACTTTATTAGCTACATCTTGCAGGTAGACGATGGGACCCCTTTTTGCTTTATGGCCTACGTACACCATAAAGTTTCTACCAAGCCTAAACCAAACTCTGTTTCTTTTGAAAAGCAGTCCCTCCAGGATTTCACAGGCTGTTTTTGTGATTGTTACGGCCTTAAAAGCCTGAATTTGCGGGAGCTTTTCTAAAAAGTTGCAATATTTTTAGAGTTTTTTTGCACGTTACACAAGGTCATTTCATCTGGAGCAATTTAGGCTTTCTTTAAAACAGAGACATGGCGAATTCGCACACATGCATGCACATATGCATGCATAGTTTTTAAAAGAAAACACCATCATGATGGTTGAATTTATGACAGAAATGTTTTTTTTTTAATATAGTTTGCTTACCTGGACTCTCTTGGCAGCTCCAACAGTCTCTTGCTTTGGTCTGTTGTCCACGAGTTTGAGCCATTCTCCATGGGTGTTTTGCAGTTCACAAGTGCTTATCAATCGTCATCTTTTATGTTCCAACACAACATTGTACATATTACAAAATAGTTACTCCCATTTTATGAAAAATATTCAGAAACTGTTGAGCACAGTCTTAAGCAGTGAGTTTGGTTGATAAATTAAGAGACATTATCACACATGTCAGCATCTCCCATCATGTAAATATGGAAGTAAAGACGTAAGCGCGTGACGCAGGGATACATTTGATTGGCTAGACTGATGACATGGCTGCACGGTGGCGCAGTGGTTAGCACTGCGGCAGCACAGTTTACCCTTGGCCGGGGGATTGTGGGGATCATGGGATCGTGGGTTCGATCCCAGCCCCCGACCAACAGTGATCTGTGTGGAGTTTGCATGTTCTCCCCGTGTTGCGTGGGTTTACTCCGGGATTTCTCCGGTTTCCTCCCACATGCCAAAAACATGCATGTTAGGTTAATTGGCTGTTCTAAATTGTCCCTAGATATCTGTTTCCTATAGGCCCTTAGAATAGAGGGTTAGTATTAATGAAAGCGCTTTGAGTGGTCTTTGTGACTAGAAAAGCGCTATATAAGTGCAGGTTAGTTAGTTAGTTAGATATACAGTGGGGCAAAAAAATATTTAGTCAGCCACCAATTGTGCAAATTCTCCCACTTAAAAGATGAGAGAGGTCTCCAATTTTCATCATAGGTATACCTCAACTATGAGAGACAAAATGAGAAAAAAAAAATCCAGAAAATCACATTGAAGGATTTTTAATGAATTAATTGGTAAATTCCTTGGTAAAATAAGTATTTGGTCACCTACAAACAAGCAAAATTTCTGGCTCTCACAGACCTGTAAACTTCTTTAAGAGGCTCCTCTGTCCTCCACTCATTACCTGTATTAATGGCACCTGTTTGAACTCATTATCAGTATAAAAGACACCTGTCCACAACCTCAAACAGTCAGACTCCAAACTCCACTATGGCCAAGACCAAAGAGCTGTCAAAGGACACCAGAAACAAAATTGTAGACCTGCACCAGGCTGGGAAGACTGAATCTGCAATAGGTAAGCAGCTTGGTGTGAAGAAATCAACTGTGGGAGCAATTATTAGAAAATGGAAGACATACAAGACTACTGATAATCTCCCTCGATCTGGAACTCCACGCAAGATCTCACCCCGTGAGGTCAAAATGATCACGAGAATGGTGAGCAAAAATCCCAGAACCACACGGGGGGGGGGGGGACCTAGTGAATGACCTGCAGAGAGCTGGGACCAAAGTAACAAAGGCTACATCAGTAACACACTACGCCGCCAGGGACTCAAATCCTGCAGTGCCAGACGTGTCCCCCTGCTTAAGCCAGTACATGTCCAGGCCCGTCTGAAGTTTGCTAGAGAGCATTTGGATGATCCAGAAGAAGACTGGGGGAATGTCATATGGTCAGATGAAACCAAAATAGAACTTTTTGGTAAAAACTCAACTTGTCGTGTTTTTTTTTTTCCACAATATCTTTATTGAACCTTTTTTTTTTTTTTTTTTTAACAAACATGATACAAACAATCAAACACTAACACTAAAGTACTACAAAAAAAAAAAATGCACTAAAAACACCAACAACCACCAACAAAATCAAGTCTTCAACAATGCTCCTCTGTTTAGTCTAGACAATCCAATACATAAGTATACATATTATGTTCACCAGTTTGGAATTTACAAGGTCCACACACATCATTCACCTTCTTCTTCAAGAGTTATGTTTAAATTTTTTACATAATCAATAAAAGGTCTCCATATATTCTCAAACACAATTTCCTTTGATTTCAGTATATATGTTATTCTTTCTAATGGAAGGTTTGTTAACATCTGTCTTAACCACTGAGTCACATCTGGTCTATGAGTCTTTTTCCATAATAGTGCAATACATTTTTTGGCATTAAGCAAACTGAGGTCTATGAATGTTCTTTCACTTTTATTAAAATTATGCTTTTCTGGGTACAGACCCAACAAAAACAGTTTAGGATTCAATATGATTTGTTTTGAGATTATTTTTTCAATTGTTACCCTCACCTCTTCCCAAAACATTCTTATTAATCTACATTCCCATAAACAATGAAATAGGGTTCCTTTACTTTCCATGCATTTTGTGCATGTATCTGGTATATTTTTGTTGTATCTATTTAACTCCTCTGGTGTAACATACATCCGCATTAACCATTTGAAATGTATCAATTTAAGGCGTGCATTTATTGATTTGGTTTGAGCTTCTGTACAAGCCAATTCCCATTGTTCCTCTGAAATTTCAATTTGCAGATCTTCTTTCCAGTAGTTTAATCTTTTCAGTGAATTTTCACTTGAAGATAGTGTCAATGAGTTATAAAACTCTGAAATAATACCCTTTCTTTTACTATCTTTATCATCATTTTTTCCAAGGATGAATAAATAGGTCGAGTGAGAGCTTTATTTTGATTTGATCGAATAAAGTTTCTAAGTTGAAGATATTTAAAAAAAATGTGTTCTATTGAGATTAAATTTGATCCTCAGCTCTTCAAAAGACATTATGTTGTCTGTACATGGCAAATATAAATCCTGAATCTTTTGTATCCCTTTTAAATTCCATACTTTAAATACAGCGTCCGCTCTCCCTGGTTTAAAATATTGATTACCCCATATTGGACTAAATTGTGACAATAACTGTGGTTCTTTTAAATAGTTTTTAGCTTCACACCATATTTTGATCATATGCTTTACAAATGGATTTTTAACTTGTTTTTGTAATTTTTTTGCCGAATCTGAGTATATGAATATGGGAAGAGGTAAAGGTAAATTGTATGATTCCATTTCAGTCCAGTGAGGGAGATCATTTGATGAAAAATAATATGTCATAGACCTCAGTTGTGCCGACCAATAATACAACATAAAATTTGGACATTTCAGACCTCCACGATCAAATGGTAAATATAATAAAGACAAACGTAATCTAGCCCTCCTGTTGTTCCATATAAATTCCACTAACTTTTTTTTTATTCTTGAGAATAGATCTAAAGGTGGTGATAAGGGAATGTATTGAAATAAATAAAGTATTTTAGGTAAAATATTACTTTTAAGTATATTGATTCTCCCGATCATCGACATTGGTAGTGACATCCATCTCTGAGTTAACTCATTGATATCTGACATTAAGGCTTCATAGTTGACACTGGCGACTGATTCTAGCTTAGGCATAATTTGGATTCCTAAATATTTAAACTGATTTACAACATTGAATTGATTTACCTCAGGGGCTGGGTAATTTCTCTGGGTCTCATTTAGCATTAATATTGAAGATTTAGTTTTATTTATTTTATATCCTGATATTTCCCCAAAATTCTTTATTAAATTCAACAAGGTTGGAATTGATTTTTTTAGATTCGACATAAACAAAATTATATCATCGGCGTACAGGGAGATTTTATGTTCTGTTGGTCCAACTTTAATTCCATATATTTGTGAATGTAAACGTATCGCTATCGCTAAAGGTTCAATTGCCATAGTAAACAGTAAAGGTGAAAGTGGACAGCCTTGTCGACATCCTCTATTGATTTTTATTGGTTTTGAAATATTGTTATTTGTTAGGATTTCTGCTGTAGCATTATTGTATATTATTTGAACCCATTTTATGAAATTATTTCCAAGTCCAAACCTTTGTAGGACTTCAAAAAGAAAGGGCCATTCAACTCTATCAAAGGCCTTTTCGGCGTCCAATGATAGGAGAGCTGTATCCGGTGCTTCTTTATTAAAATAAATAATATTAAATAGTCTTCTTACATTATGGAAGCCTTGTCTACCCTTTATAAAGCCATTCTGATCTCGATTAATAATATTTGGTAAAATTTCTTGTATTCGTCTTGCTAAAATTTTACAGATTATCTTAAGGTCGGCGTTTAATAGGCTTATTGGTCTCATATTTTCACATTTATTAGAGGGCTTACCTGGTTTTGGCAGCAGTATAATTAAGGCATTATTTATGTATGATGGTAAATTATTATTTTGAAATGCTTCTAAAACCATTTCCAAAAAAGGTTTTATTAATTTATTCTTAAATTTTTTATAAAGGTCAACTGGAAGACCATCTGGTCCTGCACTTTTTCCTGATTTCATATTATCAATGGCTAGCCCAACTTCTTCTTGACTAATTTTAGACTCCAATATCTCCCTGTTTTCATTTGGAATACACGGTATAAATAGTTCGTTCAAAAACCCATGTAGTTTTGTTAAGTCAGATTCATTTTTGGTATCATATAATTTTTCATAGTAATCTCTAAAGGCTCTATTAATTTCTAAAGGATCTATAACTACCTGTCCCTTACTTATAATACTGGTTATTGGTGTTTTAATTTCCAATTGTTTAATCTGCCATGCTAATAATTTTCCTGATTTTTCACCTTGTTCATAAAAAGATTGTTTCAATCTTAGAAGACTCGAGGCAGCTCTATTCGCTGATTTTTTGTCGTATTCAGCTCTCAAAATCAGTAATTCATTCTCCAACCTTGGATCTCTTCCTGCATACACTTTTTCCTGAAGACTTTTTATTTTATGTTCCAATTTAGCTCTCTCCTCTCGAGTCTTCTTAGATTTTGATCCTGTATAACTAATAATATGTCCCCTAATAAAAGCTTTGAAAGCCTCCCACTTTACACATGCTGATGTTTGTGTAGTATTGATGTCAAAGAACTCGTCTATCTGTTTTTCTATATACTTGACAAATTCCTCATCCTGAAGCCATTTATGCTGAAATTGCCATCTGCCTGATTCCTTTGTCAATTTTTTATCTACATATATTAGACAACAGGGTGCATGATCAGAGATCACGATGTTATCATAAAAGCAGTTTTGAATCTTGGACCTTAATTCTGTGGAAATCAAAAAATAATCAATACGTGAGAATGTCTTGTAGGTACTGGAATAACAAGAATAGGCTTTAACTTGTGGTTTCATTTCTCTCCATATATCTAACAATCTCAATTCTTTCATAAAATGATTAATAGTCATCCTACATCCAATGTGCGTACAATCCAGTCCTGTTGATCTATCCACACCTGGATTCAATGTACAATTAAAATCCCCTGCTATTATATGTTGCCCTGTAAGTGATGATAAGATGAGAAATAAATTAGCAAAGAACTTCTGATCATCTATATTGGGACCATATAAGTTCACAAGATTTATATTTTCTAATAGCAAAGAACCTTGAATGATTACATATCTTCCAAATTTGTCTCCAATTACATTTTTCACTTGAAAAGGAACTGATTTATGTATGAGAGTCATAACTCCCCTGGCTCGGGATGAAAATGAAGAGGTGAATACACTTCCCTGCCATCTACTCCTAATTCTTTTAACATCCTCCTCTATCAGATGAGTTTCTTGTAAAAACACAATTCTTGAACCCATGTCCTTTATTTTATTCATAACTTGTTTAAGTTTTTTTAAATTTTGTAGACCTCTGCAATTCCATGAAGTTAAATTAAGATTAACACTTTGGTCCATGATCAATAGAGAGTTTGGGATTACCTTGCAGTGTAAACATGCTCATACAGAGAAGCAAAAACATGAGTGGTTGAACATTCATCCTACAAACTACACACAAACAAATTTCCCCTTCCCACACTTGTGGCAAACCCCCCAAAATCAAAAGAAAAATTCTGTCTCCCGATATAGCCATCGACCGTTCCACACCCACGGGGAACAGCCTAAGCCACTCCTTCTTCATCCTCCCAATCACCCTAACTCTACTGCTTTTAATGACGTAACATTAACTCTCCTCTGTAGTTTTCCAACTTAACTCCAAAATTTTTAACAACTTTGTACATCATAGTTTTTTTTTTTGTTTGTTTTGTTTTTGTTTTGTTTTTTTAATATATAATACAATCTATATTTTGTAAACTTACTATTTACTTCAAGTCAGTCAGATGCCTGTGCAAATGCTTAATTATTCTACCTTATATTTTGTTCATGCTTAGCTCCCACCAGTCTCTTCTTCTTCTTTGATCTTCTTGATGAACTCCTGCGCCTCCTCTGGGGTCTTGAAGATGTGGGTTCTGCCCTCATACGTGGTCAGCAGTCTCGCAGGATAGATTACACCATGACGAATCCCAAGGTTGCGCAGCTCCTTACGTACGGGATCAAACTGCTTCCTCAATTGCTGGATTCCTGTGGCCAAATCTGGGTAGAACCGCACCTGCTGGTCCTGGTGTTTAATCTCTCCTTTAGCACGTGCAGCGTTGAAGATCTTCATCCTGTCTCTGTTGCTAAGAAACTTCATAATTAAGGTCCTCGGCGGTCCCTTATCTCTCCGTGGGCCAATACGATGTGCTTTTTCCAGAACCACTGCTGATTGCAACTCCTCGCTGCCCAGCACCTCCGGAATCCACTTTTCCAGAAAGGAACATACGTCCCGACCTTCTGATTCCTCTGGAAGACCCACCAGCCTCAAATTATTCTGTCTCGACCGAGATTCCAAATCCAAAATATTATCTTCCAGAGATTTATTTTTTTTTTCCAAAGTGCGCACCTTTAATTGAAGACGGGTGATGTCATCTTCAGCACTAGCGAGACGGAGCTCCATCTGCGCCGTTCGTTCTACACAGTCACCCAATTCCTTTCTTATTCCTTCCAACGCTGTCATAATCCCATCAAATCTAGAGGAAAAGTCCGCTCTCATTGAACTCATGGCAGCCATCAGCGCATCTGCGCCTCCCCGCGCAGACATCGCACCGTTGCCAGCCTCCTCCGCCATATATGGAGTTTTGTTTGCTGCGTCACAGACCTGAAAGTCCGTTAATTTGGACTGTTTCGGCGGCTCGCTTTTTCCTTTTCCTGGTTTTCCAGCCTTAGGCTTCGCCGACATATCCTCGCCCAAATGCTGAGATACGTTCTGTCCCAAATGAGAGAGTTATTTGCCGATTTTTTTTCTCCAGGAGCAGAGCAGAGCGAGTAGTAGTAGTAGTAGATTAGTTTATTTGACAGGGACAGTGCAATAAACATAGACAATTAATCAAAGACAATCAATCTGATGTGTTGCACATAGAGTGTATAGCTATTAGCTAATTTGCAACTCTTGTCCCTGGATGGGCTTTAGAAAAAAGAATCAAGATAAAAAATATACACAATAACCACATACATCAATGCAGAAAAATTATAAATACACAATTATAAATATTATAAATATTATAAATACACAAATATAACAGCCTGACTCACATTTAACATAAATATTATAAATACACATATATTATAAAATATTATAAATACACAAATATAACAGCCTGACTCACATTTAACACATATAACATAACTCACATTTGCCTATTTCAGGCCTCCCTCCCTCCGTCACTCACTATAAACAAACACATTTATTCCTTCCCTTCATTCACTCTCACTTTGCAGACAAATAATTCATACATGAGTACATTCTTGTTTATTTTTCAGCCAGTTTTTAACATTTTTAGTGAATGTTTTAAAGTCCGTTATTATTTTAATTTCATTTGGCATTGTGTTCCAGATGTGACTGCCCTTTATAGAGAAAGCTGTTTGTCCAAATGTGGTTCTGCGGTGGAATATTTTACAGTTATTGTTAACAGAACTCCTGGTGGCTCTGCTGCTGTCCTGTCTTTGGACGAAACCAGCAAGTGGCTCGGGTGCTGATTTATGGAAACATTTGAACGTTAATTTCAGAAGACAGAGGTCAATGAAGCTCTCAAAACTCAATAGGTTGTATTTTTTTAAAACATTACAGTGATGCCACCTAATGGGCTTTTTGTCCAAGATTTTTAGGGTTTGATTATATAATGAACCTATATGTCTTATTGTGGAAGGGGCTGCTTGAGCCCAGACTGTCAAACAGTATGATATATGAGAAAAAACCATAGAATGCATATACAGTGCAGCAGAGACAGAGACACGTCCGTCCTACGTGGCAGCCATAACCGGAAGTCCAACTTGTCGTGTTTGGAGGAGAAAGAACACCATACCTACTGTGAAGCATGGGGGTGGAAACATCATACTTTGGGGCTGTTTTTCTGCAAAGGGACCAGGACGACTGATCCGTGTAAAGGAAAGAATGAATGGGGCCTTGTATCGTGAGATTTTGAGTGAAAACCTCCTTCCATCAGCAAGGGCATTGAAGATGAAACGTGGCTGGGTCTTTCAGCATGACAATGATCCCAAACACACCGCCCGGGCAACGAAGGAGTGGCTTCATAAGAAGCATTTCAAGGTCCTGGAGTGGCCTAGCCAGTCTCCAGATCTCAACCCCATAGAAAATCTTTGGAGGGAGTTGAAAGTCCGTGTTGCCCAGTGACAGCCCCAAAACATCACTGCTCTAGAGGAGATCTGCATGGAGGAATGGGCCAAAATACCAGCAACAGTGTGAGAAAACCTTGTGAAGACTTACAGAAAACGTTTGACCTCTGTCATTGCCAACAAAGGGTATATAACAAAGTATTGAGATGAACTTTTGTTATTGACCAAATACTTATTTTACCGAGGAATTTACCAATTAATTCATTAAAAAGCCTTCAATGTGATTTTCTGGATTTTTTTTTCTCGTTTTGTCTCTCATAGTTGAGGTATACCTATGATGAAAATTGGAGACCTCTCTCATCTTTTAAGTGGGAGAACTTGCACAATTGGTGGCTGACTAAATACTTTTTTTTCCCACTGTATGTTTGAGCGTGACTCTGGGACAAATTTGATTGGCGAAATTCGTGGAAAATGATGCATGGCCAAAATTGCGGAAAAGTTGCGGTGATCGGAAGAAGTTGCAAGATCGCGCGAAAGTCATGGGGATTGATTGAATTTGCATGATTTGGTGTGATCGGAACATTGCAAAATCATGGCGGGACTGGAAAAGGGTGACCCCACCATGCTTGAGGCTGCCATGGCTCTTCAGTTTGGTCTGCCTGGTTTCAGCCCCAGCTTGGTTTCTCATGTACAAGCACATTTGCACTGTGTATCCAGCAGCGGTAGCGCTTTACTCCAGGTGTGCTAAAAACAGTGTGAGTGCAGGATTGCTGAGGAGGTGGGGCAAATAGCAGTCAGCAAGTTGTGGACAGCTAGCCCCAGTGAGAGTGTGGCCTTAATTCTTTGTGGCACAGATTCAACAAGATGCTGGAAACATTCCTGAGAGATATTGGTCCATGTTGACATAGCATCAAGAAGTTGTGGCAAATCTGTGGACTGCACATCCATGATCTGCCACGTGTGCATCCATGCTTTCATGTTGCTTACACCACATTCTAACCCTGCCATCTGTATGTCTCAGTAGTAATATAGACTCTTCATGTCAGACAGCTTTTTTCCAGTCTTCTATTGGCCTATTTTGAGCTGGCATTTAGTGTGGTCTTCTTCTGGTATAGCTTGTGTTTCTTTGTAGGTGCTTTTCTGCATACATGTTACCTATTGGCTCAAACCAGTCTGTGTCATGAACCGAGCCTGGTTCTCCTGCGGGCTTGGTTCTGACCGTTCTTGATCTTATGTTGTGTTCTGTTTTCTCACCTGTGTGTTTATTTCTGTGCTTAGCCGCTGCTCTGGCCGGCGATCGTTAGACAGCTGTTTGACCCACTTTCGGGTGGGCGCTGTCTAGCGTTTGCCAGTCCGAGCACGCCTTCCTCTCTCTGACAGTCAGCTGTTTACCCCGGTAATTATCTTTCCTGCACCTCGCCCAGGTGTTTCCAATTTGTTAGGCCAGCGGTGTTTGTACATAAGCAGCTCTTTGCTAGTCGAACACCGCTGGACCACTATATGAGTCACACGATCATTTCCTGTCATGTGACCGTCATGTCCCGAAGGATTAGTCATTCGTGCTCCAGGGGACAATTGGACTTTTTGGACTGCTCCTGCCCATGAGTAAACTTGTGTTTCTCTGTGCGGTTAACTGCTACGCCTTTCTGGTAGTGTTTCTCCCAGCAGCTCAACTGCTATGCTTAGGCTGTTGCCCATTTTGCTTCCCTGAGTCAGTAGAGCTTCATAAAGTCTTCCTCGCTCTCCCGAGCGCATGAGTGCTATTTTGTGTTATTTTTCCTGTGGCCACGGTACACGGTGGTCTGCCCGCTGTACGCTCCGGCGTCAGCCTTTTGTGTACATCAGTTCCAACCTGTAAGTCTTTATTTTTGAACTGTGTGTTGTCAATAAATGTGTGTTTGGTGAAAACCCTGCGTGTAAATCTATCCATCCTTCTCCTCCTCCGTGTGCTGTGGAAAAGCGCACGGGGAGTTTGTGACAGTCTGGCCATTCTCTTCTGACCTCTGGCCTCAAAGAGACTTTTTTTGTTAGAGAATTGTCACTCACTGGATATTTTCTCTTTTTCAGACCATTCTGCATAGACCCAGAGATGGTTCTGCATGAAAGTCCCACTTGATCTGAAGTTACATGTCTGTAAGCCACTTAAGTCAGTTTTTTTTTTGCCATTCTGGTGTTTAGGTTTAACTAGCAGATTGTTTTGACCACGTCTACATGCCTAAATGCATTGAGTTGCTCTCATGTAATTGGCTGATTAGATGTTTAAGTAAACAGGTTAGTAGCGGAGTGTATGTACAATGAGCATAATTGCATATGCCCCTCATTAAGGCATCACAAACACACAATTTTTTACAGATTTATCCTCCAAAACATGAAATAATATTTGATTAGTTTAAGTATTTAAGCGCATAAATAGAGATACATTGTCAAAAAACATTTTTTTCTAGGTGAAGCAAAAACGATAAATTAACCAAGTCTTGGTGCATAAAGCTTTTGCTTCATCATTAGTGAATTTGTGGCGGGTCAGTGAAGTATGCTAAATGCAGCTGTTTGAGTAATGTTTTATAGGTCAAGCTCATTCAGGTGCATGTTTCCCTCACCTTTTCTTTCATGGTTTGTGCTCTCCCTCTCTACCTTTACTGCGCGCCATTGGGTTTCACCTTTGCATTGAGCCTGGCAGACACATTGAGCAGCTGGTCTGTCACAGTCTATTGTCCGATTCTGCTGCTCTTTCCACATGTTGAGTTCTAAGGTCAAGAAATGGTGTAAGACAATAACTGAACTGTTCTTTCTTTTTTAATAACTGAAAAGTAATTATGATAAAATATTCAAATATATAACAGATTATAAGTTAGTCATTGACAGCTCTAGTTAGGGTTGGGCACAAAAAAAGGGAAAAACTCCTTGGTTAGTGTTAGGACAGCCTAAGGGTTTGCTTTAAACACTTCCTTTATAGAAGTAACACTGCTAATTGTATGTGATGCCCTAAGAATATGCTATTAATGTCACTATAGCCCTGTTTCCATACAGGATAACTAGGGAACAGTTTACAGGAACTTGATCCATAGTGTGTATCTCCATTTAAGGAACCACCCTCCTTAGGGAAATTTTGGGGAAATTGTAGTGGTTGGCATGGCTTTGTTTTCAAATCTCACAGCTCACAGAGCTCCCTCCTCTTCCCCTCAGAGATCTCGCCCAAGCCTCTCCTCCAGAATACATGAACGGGCAACTATGAGCACAAGCATGGGCCAGTTGAAATTGGAAATGTCCTGTTCTCCAGTAAAAACAGAAATTGCATTTTGCTTTGGATAAATACTCCTGTAGGTACAAGGTTGGCCAACAGGCAACCATTTTTTATCTTTTATGTAATGTCAGCTCTCATGAACGCAGTATGAGCAGTATGAGTATATGTGTGCATTGCACTAATATAACTAGGTGCGTCTGTTGATTGACATGCTGGTTGAGGAATTGCATCGATCAGTCCATCGCGGGTGACTGGTGAAATGTTCAACAAGCAGATACCAAATGGGTAAGTTTCCAGATTAAACAATCTTTTCAGTGGAGCACTACTTTACTGTTGATATTGAGGCAATAAAAACAGCATATATTTTTCTTAGATATTTAGGAACCACACATCCACATTCTATTGCATTGTCTCTTTGAGGTGATGTCAGCATCTGAATGCAAGCCGAGCACTTACTTAGGGCCTGGAGAGATTTGGATCAGCACTGAGCACACCCTCAGTCCCCCCTCTCCAACATGTGGGAGATCCCAGTATCGCTTTTGCATCAAGAATCATTTCCCAGTTGCTCAGTCAGTGTTTGTCAGCTGACCAGAGCCATGGCTTCTCACTCTAACCTACTGACTCTGTGATGATAAGCAGTAACTGTGGAAACGCTAGTGTCAGACAATAATGGCCACATTTTCAGCCCTGCTGTCGGCATCAAAACATCATGCAATATCAAAACCTTTTCCTTGCCCTTGGCTATTAGCAGCTCCCTCCCTGATTCAGTGGCACTATTCTGAACATTCCTCTGACCACCTTTTATTGAGCTTTTCTTTAAGAAGTGTTCTTTTGTTTAAATTTGGGGTGCTTAATCGATTAGTAGTTATGACAGCCTACCATCAGCCCTAGTTTTCTTGATCTTGTTTGAAAGACAGAAACTCTGCCATAGCCCCTTTATATAAAAAAAAGAAGTAAGCATGGAGGTTTGCTAGTACAGCCAGCTGAGTTTGAATGTGTAAAAAGAATGAGCTGGTCAGTGTCAGCGGGGATGAGACTGTTCACCAGGTTTATAGCTACAGAATGAGCAGAGCACATAGTAATGGGGTGATAAAATTGCTGGGGAGCAAAAAGGAAAAGGCAGTTAGTTGAGTTGAAAAGAAGCTTGGATTAAGGATGTATTAAACAAAAAACAAAAAAGAGAGGTTGAGGGAAACAAGGAGGATAGGGTAAGGGTTGTGGTTGGGTGAGGACTTTAGGATTGAAGAAAGACACCTGTGAGGATATAAAAACGTATGTGGACTGCAGTCATGGAAAAAATCCATCCATCCATCCATCCACTACCACTTCCTCATGGGTCCGGGTCATGAGGGCAGCAGTCAAGCAACAAAGCCAAGATTGCCACCTAGGTCACATAATACCATGATCCCCATAATCCCTCCTGGAAGTGGGGAACCCACTGGAGGTCACTGGAGGTCAACATCACACAACCCTGTGGCGGATATGATGTGGGGTGGATCTCACACCAGAAGAAAGGGGAGGAGTTAGTGAAAAGGAAGAGCTCTGGTTTTACCTGTATTGATTTCACTTGTGTTTGGTGCTGCAGCGTAAACTCTAAAACGAACTCTCGGTCTGCTCACCTCATTTCTCCTGCCTTTCATATTGGTGACCCTGAAGTTGGACATGTTTTCTGATGCTAGTGACGATGTGGCACCAAGCACCTCAGCACCCGTGCAAGATCCTGTTTTGTTTTTTTTCCCCCCCTAATTGCTACGATTAAACTGCCGGAATTTTGGCAGCATGAGCCGGACCCATGGTTCCAGCACATTGAGGTGGAGTTCAACCTCCGGGGGATAACTGTCATGAACTGGGGTTGATGTTTCAAACCCAGTTCTATGATGCTGTGGCTGCTTGATCTTTTGTGTATTTTTGCTTCGTATTTTCCATCAGGTGCTTTTAGGAAGCCTCTGGGGTTTGCTCGGCTCCCTGACAGCTCAGCCACGCCTCCCTTTCCTGTCAGTGATATTAGCTGTGTGTCATTAGTGGTGTTCACTCCCTGTTCACGCACACACACACATATACATGCCTCCCCTCATTCTTACTCTAATGCACTCTCTCACATACATACACATACACCCACTCATCCTCACTCACAGGCTCACAGACGTTCATTCACACACCTGTTTCCACTTAAGTCTTGCCCACTCATCCCTACACTCTCACTGACACTACACACACCGGCAATCTCTCTCCTCATTTGGCATTATTTAAGCCTTGTGTCTGCTGGAGTAGATTACCAGATCATTGTCCTTCACTATGATTGTTCTATTCAGTGTTTGTGCTATGTTGTGCATGACTAGATGCCCTGCCTGTGTTTCGGTACCGCATCACTCTGTGTGGCGTTTATCATTTCCTGCTGCTTGGTTTGTTTCGCCGGGATCTTCACTTGGACTTACTCGGACTGCTCCAGCCTCATGAGTCCAATCTCCTTCGCTCCTACCATCCAGTCCCATCTGGAGGTTTTTCCCTGGGCTCTCTCGTCTGTTTCCTCGCTGCAGTTCCGCCTGTCTGCACTTAGGATCATTTTTCCCTGTTAGTACTCACCAGTGTTCTGTAAAGTGTCCTGGAAGTATTCCTTGTATGTCCTGAGCTGCTTATCTGTTGTTTTGAACTGTTTAATCACACCCTGTCAATAAATACGCACAACTACTGTATCTCTTGCTCGGGGGTTTTCTTCCCTATCCTCCGTGTGCTGCATAAAAGCGCACGGGGATTCATAACAGAATGATCCGGCCAGTCTAAAACCCAGCGAAGCAGTTGTGCGCAGTTTTTCTTTTTCATTTTTTGTGTCTGCTTTTTCCACCCACCTGTTCTGAGGAGCCATTATGCCTCAAGCTGGTGAAGCAGTCGAGATGAGGATGCAGTGGAGCCGGGAGGACTTGAAGCTCATCGCGATGATTGAGGATTTGGCAGCCAGCACACGGAGCTGTACCTCCTGGAGGGATGAGACGGACTGCTGGGGCGGAGTAGCCAACATGGTGGAGCAGAGACCATACATGTGCCTTCATCCCTGGGTAATAGCGCTTTCAGTCCCTCCACTACTGCCTCTGCCTCCACCCGTCTCCTGGCCGTGTGTTGCAAGGCCAGCTTCCGTACGGAGAAGAGCTTGGCAAGAGAAGCCCCGTGTCTTCTCCAGTGTAGCAGATCCTGTCCCGCCAACTTTGCCCTTTCCATGGCACCACAACCCAGCCTCGGACAGTAGGAAGAACTCCTCCGCTCCTCTGCCTGCCTTCCAGTTTGTGGAAGCGGCCCTCTCCAGATTCTCCAAGGGGCCCAAGAGCGCCACAGATGACAAGAAGCAGGAGGCTGGGTTTGCTGCAGCAAAGACCATCACACCCGGTATGAACAGGCAAGTGTGTTTTCATTCAATTCACTCATTTGACAAATTACCTTACCTGGCTCCCGGGAGTGAGGCCCAGTTCATGCAGTCCACCAGGTTCTCACCACCCGCTGCAGTAGTAATTAACCCACCTACTCTCTCCACATCTCCTTCTTTCTCCTTTGAGCATCCATCGGACCTGGAGCTCGACCTTTGGAGGAGGGAGGAGGCCACGGAGCTGAAAGACTCTACTCCAGCCTCGCAGGGCCACCATGGTGAGAGAGAGGGCGTTGAGACCTACCTGAAGCCTGCGCCGACGGAAGAGCATCCCCTGGTTTCAGTCTCCCGGGGTCCAGCGCAACGTGGGGCTCCTCCTCCAGAATCCTCACCGGAACAGTCACCAGCGTTGGAGAGTTCTCTGGAGGAGACCAAGACTGCAGTGGCCATCACACCTGTTGTGGAGGCCGCCGCAGCAGAGTCAGTGCCTGAACCACGGTTCCCAGCCGGATCGATGGAGTCCTGGATGGCGGTGGAGCTCGAGTACAGGCGAGTGGTCTCTTTTTTTTTTCTCTACTCAGCTTTAGAGAGATCTTGCCTGGCTCATGGTGGGGGGAGTCAGGTGTGGCCGCCCGCTGCACCTGATCTCGCCCAACCGGGCTCCGCCCCTGCCAGCCGCTGCTTCTTTTCTTTTTGTTCAACTGTTCTTGCGTCAGCTACCTCCTCTGGTGCGTACGGCCCTCACCAGCTCGCCTCTACTACACACTAAGGATTATCAAGGACTGGCGGAGGAAGCAGACAGGATACTGCTAGCGACCTGACAGTATGGTGTGCATGCTATGGGTCCACCACAATTACAGTTTCCATCCGAGGACAAGGAGGCAGCGGTTGTGGCAGCAGCATCGACTCACCGGAGAAAGGGGGATGAGCTATGCTTCTACCACTGTCGGTTTGGCATCAACGCCAAACACTGTGTGCAGCCTTGCTCTTTCTCAAGCCAAGGAAATACCAGGGCCAGTGCTCAGTAGCACCTGTGGGTGCTGGCGACAGGGAAGAGCTGCTGTTCGTTGAGGATACACTGTCCGGCAGGGACCTGCTCGTGGATTCGGGCGCACGTAAGAGTGTATTGCCAGCATCGGCTGCTGACAAATTAAATGGTAGTCATGGTCCACCGCTGGACTTGGATAATGGGGCCCCCATTCATACTTTCGGCACCAGGTTTTTGGCTGTGTGTTTTAATGGACGGCAGTTTGGATGGGACTTTGTAATGGCTTCTGTCTCTATGCCGATACTTGGTGCAGATTTTTTGTGTGCTCACAGACTGTTAGTGGATATGGCTAATTGCCCCTTGATAAACGCAGTTTCTTTTGCTGCGTTTCCATGCACATTAGGTAGACACAGATGGTTTGCTCTTGCTAACATTCTTGCTGCGGGGGATATGTATCAGAGACTCTTGCTGAGTTTCAATCCCTGATGGTCATAGCTTTTTCTGCTGCGGTTGCTAAGCACGGAGTGGAGCATTATATTCCCATCACCAGCCCTCCGGTTTTTATGCATGCTTGTCATCTTGACGCCGCGAAATTGGTGATAGCTAAGGGGGAGTTTGCTTAGATGGAACAGCTTGGCATTCTGTGCCGCTCCAACAGCCCATGGGCTTCACCCCTGCATATGGTGCCTAAGTCTGACAGCAGTTGGCGGCCGTGTGGTGATTTTCGTCACCGTAATAACGTGACCATGCATGACCGATACCTGGTTCCGCACATTCAGGATTTTTCTGTTTGTTTGGCAGTGCCCACTATTTTTTCTAAGGTAGATTTAGTGTTTGGCTACCGCCAGGTCCCGGTTCATGCGAAGGATGTGCCCATCACTGCTGTCATTACTCCCTTTGGATTGTTTGAATTTTTGCTGATGCCATTTGGTGTGAAGGGGGCTGTGCAAATGTTTCAGTGGTTGATGGACTCTGTTTTGAGGGGAATGTCATTTTTATTTGTTTATTTAGATGACATACTGGTAGTTAGTGTTCCAATGGAGAAGCACCTGTTACATCTACAGCAACTTTTCCAGCAATTAGATGAGCACAGATTGATTGTTAATCCTGCCAAGTGTCAGTTTGGTCTGTCAGTAATTAATTTTCTGGGCCATCACATTTCGTCACAGGGGGCCATTCCACTGCCAGCGAAGATGGAGACGATTGCAGTTTTTCCACAGCCCTGCACCGTTAAATCTCTGCAAGAATTTCTTGGCATGGTGAATTTTTTATAACAGATTCATTCCACATGCAGCTCATTTGTTGCGTCCCCTTTACAAAGTGCTTGGGGGAGGGGGAAGTGCAGTGAGATCATAGATTAGTCTCCGGAGATGGTTCAGGCTTTCGAGGAAGCTAAGGCTGCCCTCGCCTATGCTGCCATGCGGGCGCATCCATCTCCTACAGCCTCCATAGCTCTTACATCTGATGCTTCTGATTTTGCTGTAGGGGCAGTGTGCGAGCAGTGGGTTGCTGACGCTTGGCAACCGCTCGCCTTTTTTAGTAGTAAACTTTGTGACAATGACCAGGCGTATAGCACGTTTGATCGGGAGCCTTTGGCTCTTTTTCTGGCCACTCATCATTTCAGGCTCCTACTAGAGGGGCATGAGTTCACTACTTTTGTGGATCATAAACTCCTTACTTTTGCTATGGTCAAGACTGTGGAGCCCTGGTTATTGCAGCATCAATGCCAGTTATCTGTTATTTCAGAGTTCACCATAGATATTCATCATGTGGCTGGTAAGGATAACCGGGTAGCTGACTGCCTTTCCCGGGCTCAGGTGAACTCTGTGCATTTGGGGGTTGATTATACTGCCATGGCTGCAGAGCAGCTCTTGGACTCAGAGGTTCAGGCTTTAAAGGTAAAGCCAACTTTATTGTCATTCAATCCATACAGCCAATCATGTACAGTAGAATGAAATTACATTTCTCTTATCTAGAGTGTTAATGACATCTAAAATCAGAGGGGTCGCTGCCATGCAAGGTGCCGCCACAAATTTCCCTTCTCTATTCCATTATTGCTGAGCACCAAGCTGGACGGCAGGAAGTTCCACTTTTATATGGTCTTTGGCATGACCCGGATGGGATTTGAACCCAGGCCTCTCGGGTGTGGGGCAGATGCTCTACCAACTAGGCCACCGGTGCTTACGGACTGCTGATGGGACTTCGTCTGGAGGAGGTTGCACTGGTGGAGGAGGTGGCGCTCTGTGTGTTTGTGTGTGTGTGTGTGTGTGTGTGGGGGGGGGGGTCAGACTCCTTTGTGACATCTTGACCGGACCACCCCAACCTGTAGTTCCCGGTGGTTGGCACCATCCTGTTTTTGATGTCATGCACAACCTTTCCCACCCAGGGGTAAAGGCGTCAGTTAAATTTGTGGGAGCTAAGATTGTATGGCCGGGTCTCCGTAAGGATGTTAATGGGTGGGCAGCTTCCTGTGTGGCATGCCAGCGGACTAAGATACGTCTTCACACAAAGGCCCTCCTGGAGCCATTTTTTATTCCGGAGAAGAGGTTTGATCATGTCAATGTAGACCTGGTTGATCCGCTTCCCCCTTCTCAGGGTTTTTCATACCTAATTACTATGGTAGACAGGACAACAGATGGCTGGAAGTTGAGCCTCTGTCATCTATTACATCTGCAGAGGTGACTCAGGCCTTTATCTCCGCTTGGGTGGCCCATTTTGGTACTCCATTGGATATAATGTCGGACAGGGGCCCCAAGTTCACTTCTGAGCTGTGAACTACAGTGGCTGGGAGCCTCGGAGTGAATCTCCCATCGCACCATGGCCTACAACCCACAAGCCAACGTGTTGTGCGAGCGTTTTCACCATACCATGAAATTTGCCTTGCAAGCCACTCTCACGGGCAGAAATTGGGTTGACCATTTGGCATGGGTTATGTCAGGCCTCCGTTCTGCACCCAAGGAGGATTTGCGTTCTTCTTTGGCTGAGCTTGTGTTTGGCCAGCCGTTAAGGGTCCCGAGGGAGTTCCTTTTAGGTTCTGCGGTCCCTGGATGGACCACAGGTCATCAGCCTCTTTTTCAGGATCCAGCCGCTGTTTTTGCTCCCATTCCTGTTCATCATTGTATTCCCCAGTCCTACATCCCCAAGAACTTGTCATTGGCAAAGTATGTGTTCATTTGCCACAATGCCCACCGTTCTTCACTCCAGCCTCGTTATGATGGGCCATATAGTGTTTTAGAGACAGGACCCAAAACTTTTGTTGCGGACACGGGGGAGAGGCGTGAGCGGGTTTTGGTGGACCTGCGTATGTAGTTCCGGATGAGCAGGTGGAGCCAGCACATCCCCGGCACCGTGGTCGCCCCCCCCCAACCCTGTTTCGATTCCAGACCTTGCCCCTGCTCATACCTATTCGTCATCTCCAGTGGGGCTTAACCGTGGTCGTTGGGGTCGGGTGATTAGGCCGCCTAAGAGGGTCTGAAGGGGTACTGTGTTGGAGGGGTTGATTTTGGGTTGTTTTGGTTTATCAGTCAATTCTGGTTGTTGGGGGGGGGGGCTGTGTGGCGGATATGATGTGGGATGGATCTCACACCAGAATAGAGGGGAGGAGTTTGTGAAAAAGAGGAGCTCAGGTTTTGCCTATATTAATTTCACTTGTGTTTGGTGCTGCAGCGTAAACGCTCTAAAACGAACTCTCGGTCTGCTCTCCTTATTTCTCCTGCCTTCCACAACACCACAATTCCAGAAAGACCCCAAACATCAGGTGATCCCCTGTAAGCAGCACTTGGTGAAGGTGGAGAGGAAAAGCTTCCTTTTAACAGGAGAAAACCTCAAGTAGAACCATCCTCAGGGAGGGGCAGTCCTCTGCTGCTGCTAGTTGGAGGAGGAAGAAGAAGAAGAGAATCCCAGTGCATCATGGGAGGTCCCCCAGCTGTCTAAACCTATTAGTAGCATTAACTAAGGGACGGTTCAGGGTACCTGATCCAACCCTAACTATAGGCTTTGTCAAAAAGAAAGTTTTAACACTATTCTTGGAAACAGAGATTGAGTCTGTCTCTCAAATCCAGATTGGCAACTGGTTTCATAGGAGAGGAGACTGAAAACAAAGCTCTGCCTACCATTGTACTTTTAGAGATTCTAGGCATTACAGGTAATTCTGCATTTTGGGAGTGCAGTGCTCTGTTAGGATGATAGGGTATTATGAGATCTTTTAAGTAATAAGGGGCCTGATCATTTAGAGTTTTGAATGTGAGCAGAAGGATATCACTTTGCTGGCTAAACCCTTAAATTCAGCTCAAGACAGAACAGATGATTATTGATATAACAATGTAGCAAATTCACAGTATCTTCAATAAATGCCTGTATAAAATAACTGGTACAATACCTCCTCTTCTGCTGGATAAAATTGACTTGTTTTAAAGGAGTTCAAAGTCAAAGTGTATACTTCAAACTACCACAAATGGTTAACTACAGAGAACTTTATGAGGCATTTGCAGCAAACAAAGGTAGCTGTTTGTCTTGCAGTGTGGGATATGTACTGTTTGTCCTCCACTTTAAAAAGTAGGTGCATTTGTATGTTTGGATTTTTATTCCCTCATTACAGCATGAGATTGATGTCAGAATAACTTATGCATACGCCACAAACAGTGCAACGACCAAATTAGGCTTCACCTTATTGCCTTAAAGAGTGCATTTCACATCAAGAAGAGTGATTTTTAATGATAATTTCAAATGTTTTTATGTAAATATCGTTCTATTTACATTACAAGTGAGGGGAGCGAGTCCCCCTGGTACACGACTCACAAAGTAAGGTGAAGACAGATGAGAATCAGAACCTCTGGACGGGTTAAATGATTAGACTGCTGCACAAACACAACCGTGTGACTGCGCGCGTGTGTGTCCATGTCGGTGATCTAATGACTTCGCTGTCTGCAGAGAGTGGAACACAGGAGGGAATTAGTCGTCATTGCATATCAAAGGCTTAGCCATTAGAGACACAGAGTAGGGTCTTCCTAATGAGAGGGGGTACCGTGTGTATATTTGTGTATCTGTGTGTTTGGTATATGGTTCGTTGCAGCATCCATTCGTAGACTCTCACCTTCAAAAGGTGCATGCTATACTGCATGCATGTCATACTTTGTCACCCACATTTAGATAAGAGGTGCTCAGCATCATTTGACAAAAAAAGCAAAAAAAAAAATACAAGGAGTCAGAGACATGCATGGCCTTGCCAGACTCTCTGGCAGGCCTCAACGTGCCTCTCAGTATGGCACAGCGTGGGCAGAGGTGCCAGCGAGATGCCAAGGCTTGGTGTGCCATGTTGCACTAACGGGAGCCATCGCACGTACACGGCACACAGCGACACGGCACGCCCGGGGACACAGGACTCCGACACCCACCTTCTTCTAAACATACATCCATGTTCTGCAGACTGTGTTCCCTCCAGTGCATTTACCTCCTTGCCCCCCCCTTTATTTCCCCATGTAGGTGTGTGTGTGTGTGTGTGTGTGTGTGTGTAGGCTGATTGGCGATGCCCTCTGTGCCATCTGCAGCAACCCCCACCGCACACCCTTCCCACTCATCACAAGTATGGGCTTAACCATCTGTGTGCCAGTGTGTTCCCACAGCGAGAAGAAGGGGACTCGGGGGGGTGGGGGGTCATGGTGGCAGCGGTGTGGTTGTCACAGTAGACATTACTGTTTTTTTAACAAAAAAAAAAAACACCTTACTGTATATTAAGATCACTGGATAATAGTAAGTATGAGACAAGATGCTAATCTCACCCTGTCTACTGTAGCAACCAATGTGATTAATTCAAATATATATATATATGGAAGCATTTTATATAAGCCACCATTTAAAGGGAGGTACAGGATGGCGCCACTATCAGCTTCCTGATTATCACTTGTGGCCTGGGTGTTTCTGACAATTTTGAAATCTTAAACAACTGTGAAAAATATGGGAGACTGCAGACATAAAGACAGTTTCAACTAGGGCTGGGCGATTGAAAAAAAAAAACAAAAAATGTTAGGGGTGTCAAACCGATGTAGTCTTGCTCATGTGCCCCCACCACCACCACCACCGCCGTTGTGTTGCATGTGACAGCTTTTCATGTGGTACTCCTTTAAGACACACCCATGGAGTTACAGGCGCATGCATGTACAGTAACTCCAGAAGCAGTGTGGTCAGTGCTGTTCAGATGCAGTAGAACACAGGTGGCACAATTAAAGACAGCTTGTAATGAAGACAAATACGGTCTCCATCTACATGGTATGGGATGATCGGCTCATTATTTCATCTGAAGATGTAAAAAAAAAAGTGAAGTGCATGGACACTAACACTAAAAGTAGCAGAAGCTAAGTTGCTGTTAGCCTCTGACAGCTATCTGCATCATCTCAGCCGTTTTACAGAGGGAATGGACAAGCTAAGGCTGTATTTAAGAACCCAATAAGAGACTCATAATCACTATGTGGTGGTAACTCAATCATGGATGTGTAAAGGACTCTCCCAATGCAGCTAACAAGCTAATTAGCCACCGTGCATGTGATGTGGCCCATAAACCCTGAAAATGTATGTGTTGCAAACACTGGACAGTGTTTATTTTGCGTGTGAAATGACAATTCCCCTGTTCTTTATTATACTGTTCTCATTTACTACCACAATGCAGTGATATGATACCGCACTCTTGTGTAATATTGCTTAATTATGAGCCTTGTCAGTAAGAAGAAGGGAGGAGAACCCCACCCCACCCACCCCCCAAAAAAACAACTGAAAACCGATATGAAAGGGTCAATTAATCGTGAGGAGCTGGAGATGAGCAGATCTGGTTGACGGCAATTCCAGGTTGGCTCGCTCTCTTTGGCTATGTGGATATTCAGTCGGAGACAGAAGTCATTCTAAATTGTGGTGGCTCCAACTCGATAGGGAGCAGTAATAATGTTACTAATACCACACATTTGAGCATTATTTTGAAAAGTAAAATTCAGTGGGAGCAAGCATCCAATCACTGTGTTCATGTTCAACAGTGAGTACTTGATGGCTATGAACTAATCACACTGAGCATTCTTTTATGGGCTCAGCCAGTCACTGCTGTGGCAAGTTAAAGTCCGATTAACAAATGTTTTAATAGCAAAACAAAGACCCAAATAAGCAAGACTACTGGACCGACAAAGTGAGTTTTTTGCTGGCCGTCCATCTCCTAAAACTCATTCTGAAATCTCATTGTGTCTCAGTGACCAGTATTATTATCACACCTAGACACTGATACCAAAGGACACCACACGTGTATCTCTGTATTCCTAGATGCATATGACAGTATGGTAATATCTGACAAATAATAACTCAATATCTTTCCTTTATTAAAAAGAGAAGGTATTTGTCATGTACAGACGTGGACAAAATTGTTGGTACCCCTCTGTTAATGAAAGAAAAACCCACAATGGTCACAGAAATAACTTGAATCTGACAAAAGTGGTAATAAATAAAAATTCTATGAAAATTAACCAATGAAAATCAGACAGTGCTTTTGAATTGTGGTTCAACAGAATGATTTTAAAAAACAAACTCATGAAACAGGCCTGGACAAAAATGATGGTACCCCTAGAAAAGATTGAAAATAATGTGACCATAGGGACGTGTTTTTTACATGTGTTGTTTACATGTGTTTACATGTGTTTTGACATTGTTTTTTTAAAATAATTCTGTTGAACCACAATTCAAAAGCATTGTGTGATTTTCATTGGTTAATTTTCTTAGAATTTTTATTTATTACCACTTTTGTCAGATTCAAGTTATTTCTGTGACCATTGTGGGTTTTTCTTTCATTAACAGAGGGGTACCAACAATTTTGTCCACGTCTGTATAAAGTAACAAGCCTGTCCTTACAAGGCATCTCTTTTTGACGGTTTTCTCAAGCACAAAAGGGACTTGTGAGGATTTTTCTGTCAGCTCTTGAAGATATATCTGCTTTGATACCAAAAAATGTGATTTTGAAGACTCCAAGCTACAGTATACATCAACAGAACTACCTTTCATTTACCTAAATTCTCTAAACTAACATGGATCCATGGATTATTGATAAAATGCAGGACTAAAGTCAGCAAAGTTTTCCAAATACCTCATCACCTCAGTCTGCATAATTAGTGTTTCCTGAGCTTCTGGTTTATTGGTTGAAAAAGACACGTTAGAATTATAAAGCAACACATTGTCATGTTTTCCTTCACCATAGATTACGAGGTGTGAAAAGGTTCTTGTGTTCCATATGTCCTCAACTTCTTAATGAGACTGATTAAATCAATTTGCACCTTAAACAAGTAAAGATGAAAACACATTTTCAAAATCACCCAAGTGCTACAAGGCTGCAGTAATTCTTCTTGGAGATGGGAGCTCACAAACAGACCTCTGGAATGATTGTACGTAGATATTCCAGAAATGTAATGTACGTAGAAAATAGAACATTCAGTGAGCTGACTTTAAACAATACATACAATCAGGGGCTAGTTTTGGATCTTTGTGTAGGATATCTATTAGAGATGCATTATATATATCAGTGTGCTATCGGTATTGGCAGAAGTTTCTTCTTCTTTCGGCTGATCCCTTTAGGGGTCTCCGTAGCAGATCATCTGCCTCCACCCTATCCCTTGCATCTTCCTCTGTAACACCAACCCTCTCCATGTTCTCCTTCACTACATCCATGAATGTTCTCTGTGGTCTTCCTCTTTTCCTCCTGCCCGCCAGCTCCATCTTCAGCATCCTTTGTCCAATATGTCCACTATCCCTCCTCTGGACATGCCCAAACCATCTCAGCCTTGTCTCTCTTACTTTGTCTCCAAACTGCTCAACCTGAGCTGTGCCTCTGATATACTCATTACTAATCCTGTCCCTCCTAATCGCTCCCAATGAAAATCTTAGTGTCTTCCCCTCTGCCACCTCCAGCTCCGCCTCCAGACTTTTTTGTCAGTGCTACCATCTCCAAACCATACATCATAGCAGCTCTCACTACCGTCTTGTAAATCTTCTGTCACTCGTCTCCACCCACTCCACCTTGCCTGCAATCTCTTCTTCACCACTCATGTGCATTATCCATTACTTTGAATGGTTGACCCCAGCTATTTAAACTCATCTACCTCCACTACCTCTACTCCTTGCATCTTTACTGTTACACCTGCCTCCCTCAGTCGGCCTGTCCATCACCATAGCAAACAAGAAGGGGTTCAGAGCTGATTCCTGGTGCATTTTTTTGAAACACAATGTCAAAATTGTTTCTTATAGTGTGATCCATAAATAATGACCTGAGAATGATACGGCAAGTTCTCATTGGGTGTCCATGTCTGAAATCAGCGTCCCAATAAAAGTTGCTTGTTTTCTATCATTTTGTACTTGATTGGACCTGATGTGGTGTATTTTATGAGTATGTTGATCAGTAGTATTCTTCAGTCATTGGTAGAACATTTGATTCCCTACCTTTTCCTACAATAAAATTCTAAAGCTCATATTCTTGTTCTGATATTTTTTCATAGACTCACGTCACTCACTTTGTCTGTCACTTCCTTACTTTGACATTTAATACTCTTACATCTTACCCCAGTTCCCAAAAAGGGTTGCATGCACAGAAACGATAATAAAACACCGAAAAGAGGCACCACATCACGGCTTCTGTGCATGTCCTCATACCCCTACCTGTCATTCTGTGAACTGCACACAAAAAAAACAAACACACACACTCACACACTTCTGTCTCTATTGTTCTTTGTCACACATAGCCGTGATGATGAAAAAAGCTGAAAACAAAATGAAAGGGGAAAAAAACTCTAACCGTCAAACCTCACACCCAGTCTGCTATGCGATAAGATTTATTTCTCCAGCTTTGACATAGAAAATGAAAGTGGATTATTTAGTAAAAGAGGAAAAAATAGACAGAATTAAATTAAAACTAGTAGGCGTTATTGTTAGGCAAGGAACATCAGGGGGCTTAAATATATAGGCTCAACGTAGCCCTCAGGCAGTGGATAGTACAATCTCTTCTTCTCTTGTTCTTACCAATGGACTTAAAAAAAACACATTTTTAAACAGCCTTCCAGGACCACAAAGCCTGTGTAGAAAATCAGAAAATCATTCCCTCCTCACTCTAGCTATTTCCCTCTCTTCTTCTGTTCTCTCCATCGTCCCCCTTCTCCCTCAGAGCGAGCACACAGGGGGCTGCCAGGCCGCATCAATCCAGAGCTGAGCCTGTGCCTTGACGTGGAGATACACAAAGTGCATAGATTTGGTGTATAAACATGTGCTCTTTAAAACAGCTGCGGAGAGCAGGCAGTGGGGGAATGTTGCCAAATCCCCCCATTCAGCCTCAGACCCAAGGAGGCAACATCCTGACAGCTTTGAGTTTGGGGAGAAGATGGTTTGGGGGAGGAGATGGGAGGGTGAAGAATGGAAAAAGATGAAGGCCAGTTGGAGAGATAGTAACTGAGTGAGAAATGGTGATGGAGGAGGAGGAAGATGAAGAGGTAGAGTCAGCTCCTGAGGGGGCAACAAAGCTCAAAGTCTAAGTTTTAAAGTGAAAATCTGCTGTATTCTCATATTCAAACACACTTTGCGTTCTCTGGGGCTACAGTGAGATCAGAAATTAACTCTTTGACCTGTTACATCTGTCAACAATAATTAATTTATTTTCCCTGTGGACAGAGATCAAAAATGCCTTTTAAATTTCCTTCCTACTAAGTCTACAGTATATAGATAATGCTCACAATAACTTTGTTACACTCTAGATCAGTGTACAAGGTATGTTAAAATCCAACCATAAGATGCTAAATATGTAAATTTATAAATAAAAAACCTAATTTTGAGGTGGCTGTTGTCTGCCTCCTTGTGAACCTCTAGACCTGTTGTAGCACACCTGCTGATCTTGGATCTTTCTATGGAAGTTCTGTTTTGAGCACTTGTCTGTGCCAGTTTGGGATTTCATAATAGGAATTGGACTTGTGCAAAGAGCAAACATCAACCATTTGATTACCTGTCAGTGGAATCGCCATGTGAAATCACCCTCACAAATGGGAAGTGTGTGGTGTCTTGATCTGATGTGCTTGAAATTGGTTGAAATTGTCCTCATGTCTGCCATCTCCCACATTCTTATAATTGTTGCCTGGTTAAAATCCTTCAGTCTTCACTTATGCTTGTATCACACAGTTGCTGCAGAATTGTTGGCTGGACATCCATGATGCTCCATGCGTGCATCCATTCTTTCTTGTTATTTACTCCAAATTCTAACCCTACCATCCCAAAAGTTGCAGCAAAAATTGAGACTCAGAGCTAGTGATGTAATCAAGACCTTGTCAAGACCTGACTGAGACAAAGGCAAAACCAGAAAAAACTAAAACTGAGGGCTCAAGACCTGCATAAACAGTGGTCTTGGTCGTGACTTGGTCTCTGCCTGGCTTGGTCTTCATCTCAACTCCTAAAGTATGGTCTCTATGTGGTCTTGGCTACAACACTACTCAGAACAGTCAAAGTTTTACCAATCTTCTATTGTTGAATTTTGGTGAGCCTGTGTAAATTGTAGCCTCACTTTTCTGTTCTTAGATAACAGGTGTTTTCTGGTGCTGTAGCCTGTCTGCTTCAGGGTTCAATGTTCCTTCACAGTTGCTCTTTTCTATAACTCTGTTGTAATGAGCAGCTATTTGAGTTACTGTTGCATTTCTGTCAGCTCGAGCCAGTCTGGCTATTCCCCTCTATCCTCTGGTGTCAGAACGGTGTTGGAGCTGCTGCTAACTGGATATTTTCTCTTTCTCAGACCATTCTCGGTAAACTCTAGATATGGCTGCACATGGGAATCTCAGTAGATCATCAGTTTCTGGCATACTTCAGCTCATTTTGACCATGTCTACATGCCTAAATGCATTGAGTTGCTTCCATGTCATTAGCTGCTTAGATATTTGCATTAACAACCAGATGAATAGGCATGCCTATTTTTTTTAAAAACTTCTCGCACTATGTATGTACTGTTTTTGCCCTATTATATTATTTATTTTTGCTCAGAGTGCTACTGTCCCTTTGCTATGGCAATACTGTAAATTTCCCCATTGTGGGACTAATAAAGGATTATATCTGCCTATTTTTGTACATATGTGCATGTATTGTATTTGCATACTTATATATGACAAATGTATGTGAATCTGTGGAAGTTGATGTACATGTTCTCTATGTAGTTATTAAGCTGAAAGGAGAGAATGTGATGACGTGGTATCTGTTGTCCATCCCTTTGTTGGTCTGACAGTCTGTCCGGCTGTACATATTTCACAGAAATTGCAACTCCTGCTATGAGGAGTCCTATGGCCAAGACACTCTTGAAGAAGAGATTTTTAATCCCAACAAGTCTTTCCTGGTTAAATATAGGTTAAATTAAGAAAAATGAAATTGTCTCGATGCTCACCAAACTCACTCACAATGATCGTCAGGTAGGTCTGAATCCAGGTTGAGGTCAAGGTCATTCTCAAAGGTCATTAGATGGGCATTTATGATACCACAAAAAAACGTAACTTCTCCTGGGCCATTGACTTTAACCTTTAAGCTCATGCTAGATGAGTCTACTGTGCTTAAGGTCAAGATCAACAGTCAGGAGATCTCAACACTCTCGGGGTGATTGCATCAGGCCAGAATGAACTACTCTGTCATTGATGGTCCGGTTTAAATAGTAGTCCCCCAAACCCATTTATTTCCTTCATTCATTTCCTCTATGGTGATGCTAAATGATTTCTGCTTTGCCAAGAAAATTTAATAGATATATGCTTGAAAAATGGAGTACAAAAAAGCAAATGCTGCAATCATGCTGGTGCACCAGATATTCATTTGCGTTCTATTTTTTTTTTTTCAGGAGATGACAAAAGCTTCAGTTTGAGAAAGTGTTCAAGGAAAACTCTCTCTTATCAGTGTTTTAGTGAGGGAGCAGGATGCAGTGTGTTTGTTGGTTTGTGCACTTACATAAAAACTCTTTTTTCTGTAGTTGTCTTCTTAGCCTGCATGTGTGTGTTTGTGTGTTCCTTTCTTTTCTTTCTTTTTTTGTAAATCATTTACTTTTTGTTTATCTTCCCAGGGTAGTGTTTCATTAACCCTGCTGTGGCACGGACTCCCTTTCATTCACATCTTACTTTGTCTGCTCCAGCCGCTCGCTTTCTCACAGCTCCCAAGATTACTAATAAATAAGTGACACCAGAAACAGTCTGTTTTCCCTCAGCCATAATTAACTGACTTGATGTTTTCAAGGAGAGGAGCTAATTAGGAGTGAGTTAAGATTCATACAAAGAGTACAGATCGTTAATTAATTTTTGCGCACAGCCATTGTCAACGAGGAAAATATCTTTGTTTACAGTGCACTGCTTACTGCGGCGGTTAGCGGAGGCAGATGGAAAAAGGTCTGCAGCATCCACACTAAACATTCTATGTCCACCAACCTTGAGCGAAACTAAAGAAAATCTATGATCAAGATGTGTTTCTGAGTCAGACAGATGGAAACATGAACTGTAGAATCAGTCAAGCCGATAAATCAGTGTACTGTATGCAGTAATATGGGACTTTTTTTTAAACAAACTGAATACAGTTTATGTCAGGAAATAATGGGCAAAGTACAGTAGAGGATATATTTTGAAATAACAAAAGATAAACAATAATTAATATGAGCAATACTATAATTAAATCCCAAATGATGCTGAAAAATGTAATACTGTTTCTATTTTTGTTTAAAGTGCAGCTATGTATTTATTTCAGGCTGTCTCAGAAAGATGCAGCCTCTCATTTATCACACAAACACCTGGAAGCTTCCCAGTACAACCAGTGCAACAATGGAGAACCGCAGGTTAATGACATGGGGCCAATTGTAGTTTTCTTTATTTATTTTTCCCCACTACATTATTATTATTACAAAGTGGAAGTCTAGTTGTGGGCTTTATAACACGACTCCTACTATCTTCAATGATTAGCGTCAGTGGGTTGTTGTTGTTTTGGGGGGGTTTTTTACAATTAACTCACCTCAGTGTCAATAAGACGCTCCTTTCTGGACAGTATTCATCAGAGCACAAGTATGATCCATCTGTAACCTAAGTACTAATCTGAAATTTCTTGAACGTGCTTATTTATTCTTTAATTTATTGTTGACAACATATCATTCTCAAATCAGTTCACTAGGTACAGTGTTGTTGTCAAGACCACACAAACCGAGACTAAGACATAATCAAGACCAGTGTACTGAGACTAAGACAAGACCCAAGCTTTAAGGTAGGGGTGGGCAATCATGTGCCATGGAGTGCCATTCCACTGCAGATTTTCTGTTCCACCCAGTGTTTTCAGCAGGTGTTTGCTCTGATCAGCTTCAAGGATTGCTAATAATTGAAAACACCTGCTGAAAACACTGGGTGAGCAGAAAACCTGCAGTGGAATGGCCCTCACTGCCCACCCCTGCTTTAAGGGCTCGAGACCCAATCAAGACCAAGGCCATATACAGTTGCACTCAAAATCATTCAACCCGCACTGCAAATTAGATTTGTTCGCAAAATATATAAACTAGCGGCTGTTTGCAATAAACAAATCAAACAAGAACAATTTAAATAATTCAACACAACTAATATTACAAGTGGTTTCTTCAAATTCAACACAACATGCGACCTTTAATGACTACTGCGGTCTCAAAATTATTCAACCCCTTCATGAGAAGCATATTTAGTGCTGCTTAGTAGAGTACCCATTTTGTTGTTATGATCTGCTGCAAACACAATGCATAGCCAGACGCCAGCTTCTGGCAGCATTCCTGACGAATCTTAGCACATTCGTCACTGGCAAAGGCCTAATCACCTTTTTTCATATCCTACCAGAGTTTTTTCAATGGGGTTCAAGTCAGGTGAGCTTGATGGCTACTCTAATATCTTCCAGAACTTCTCCTGAAACCAAGCCTTGGTGGACTTTGAAGTATGCTTGGGATCATTGTCCTGTTGGAAGGTCCAATGATGCCCAAGTTTCAGCTTCCTCACAGACGAGGTGACATTTTTTCCCAGGATTTCCTGATACTTGATTAAATCCATCTTGCCCGCCACACAATGCAGGTTTCCAGTGCCAGAGGAAGCAAAGCAGCCCCAGAGTATCACTGAGCCACCGCCGTGCTTCACTGTAGGCAGAGTGTTCTTTTCAGCATATGCTTCATTCTTCCTCCTCTGGACCAAGAGCAGTCCAATAGATCTCCATGAAAAGGTAACAGCAAGGATCCAGTGTACCCAAAGGAGCCACTCCCCTCCAGTGGGCTCACCACCTGCAGGAGGGATCATGGTGCGATGTGAACTTGTCGGCAGTCTGGGCTTCTCTGCTTGGGCTGCTGCCCTCGTGACCCGGACTCCTGGATGGATGGTAGAAGATGGATGGATGGATAGAAATAATTTTGAGCAAATTGGAGCCCACTTTTTTGTGCTTTTGGGACAGTAGTGGTGTACGCCTTGGAGTTCGGGCATGGAGCCCTTCAGTGTTTAGCATGTGCTTTACTGTGGAAACTGAAACCTCAGTGTCTGCTCCAACAGAGTCTTGCTGCAGGTCTTTTGCAGTCAGTTGAGGTTTTTTGACCACTTGCCTCCTCAGGACTATGATGGCAGCCATTGATAACTTCCTCTTTTCTTTTGGGGAGGTTGAATAATTTTGAGACTGCAGTAGTCATTAAAAGTGGCATTTTGTGTTGAGTTTGGAGAAACCACTTGTAATCTTACTTGTGTTGAGGTATTTAAATTGTTCTTGCTTGATTTGTTTATTACAAACAGCCACTAGTGTGTATATTTTGCCAAGAAACCTAATTTGCAGTAGGGGTTGAATGATTTTGAGTGCAACTGTCTACCATATGTTACATACGTTAATATGCATTAGTTCCATCTCTGAGAAAATGCAAGGGTGCTGAAATCAAAATAACCACCTTTAATTGACTCAGACATCCTCAACTGTCACAGACATGAAATGTCCACATGTCCTCAAAAGTCCCATCAACAGAAAAATGTTTAAATAAACAAAAGTTTGGTTGCAACCCTCCTCTCCTCTTTGTTTCCTCTCATCTTTCCCCGCTTGTGTAAGGGGGCAGAGTTGTGATCATTAGGGATGAAATGGCTTTATTGTCACATTTACATGGAATATTTCTTTGCAATCATGCTAATTATGTGGACAAATGAAGTACTCATCTTGATCTTGATTTAAAAGGCCAAGTCCATTTTGTCCAAGATAGAGACAAGACAGAGTAAAAAGGACTCAGATTCCGAGACAAGATAGAAATGTGGTCCCAAGACCAACACTATAAGCATGGACTTAAATGTAATTGTTACTTGCTTAGTTTAGTCCTAAGATGACCTGCGTCACACCAATGGTAAGATACCCACAAGCAATTGTTTACAGTAGTTGAATATTTGTTAAATTAATAATGTGATTTCTTGAGCTTTTTGGGTTTCCTGATTGTTTTGTGTTGACAGCTGCCAGTGTCCCTCAACCTGGGGTCTGCGTCCCCCCTGGGGGGGCGCCTGAGTCCACAGGAGGGGCGCAGAGCTCCGTCTGTTTGGAGGTCATGAAATGCGCGGGTAAAAAAATGCATATATTTCATATGGATTTTTTTTAACCACGCATTTCTAGGCAGACATGTTGTGAAGCGTATGTATTTAACTAATAAAATTTGTTGGAAAAAAAGTTTTTCATTTTATTTATATTATGTGTATGACCTCCGACCTGTTTAGTCCCGCACTATAGCTAGCGCTAAACACAAGGAATTTATTCATTGCTGTTAAATGATATCAAATAAAGAAAGAGGATGGCTGAGAAATGTAAATGTGGGGAGGACCCTGTGGAGTTAAAAAAAAAAGACAATATATTGACAGTTACCTGAACTATGGATTTATAGAAGCACAAGACTCTTTTCGACCAGAATGTGTTATTTGTGGTGAAAAGCTAGCTAATGACAGCATGAAGCCCAGCAAACTGAGGAGACTTGACACCAAGAGACCATTGGTGCAAGTCGAGATTTTTTTGAGAGGAAACGGCACCTGGCACTTTCAAGGAGACACGGGAATATCAGAAAATCCTTTGAATGGGCAGGTAGTGATTTACTCAGAGCCACTGAAGCATCATTCAGCTGTGCACTGCTCATTGCGAAGGCAAAAAAGCTGCACAATATTGGTGAGCAGCTGACCAAGCCCGCATGCCTAAAAATTGTGGAGAAAATGTGTGGAGCACAAGCAGTTGATAAAGTCAAGATTGTGCCCCAAACAAGTGGATGCAGGGATCTGTATCAAACATCCTATAATGCAAAGACGCACTGGACACTTTTGTGTGAAAACGGGAGTACAGGGTTGCTAAAATGTCAAAAGGGGAGTTGCAGCAGTTTCCACTTCTGCAGAAGCAGTCCGGTGGCACCGTGCGTGTGTCTTTAAGCACGGACTTCACGCGCCACATGAACCTGCTGTGTGATGAGATGAGGAGTCGCTTTGCTGACATCAGCGAATGTTTATCCAAGGAAGCATGGGTGATGGACCCCTATATTTTCAATTACAAGGATGTTGAATACTTGGGCTGTGAAGATGAGCTGTGTGACCTTCAATCTGATTCAGTGTCAAAAAAATATTTCCAGGAAAACAGACACAAAAAGTTTTGGATCGTCAAAGGACACACCGTCGCTCCTACACTGGCCAAACACGCAATCAAGAGGGTCATTCTTTCTTTTGGTACTATATACCTGTCTGAGGCAGCTTTCAGTGCCCTTCTAACTATAAAAACAAAAGTAAGGAACAGGCTTGATGTCCACCAGGACTTTAGACTGGCTATCACCACTGTCACTCCAAACATCGCATCCCTGGTCAGAGACATGCAAGCTCAAGGTACACATTAATATTCTTTTTTGAATCAACGGACTGGAGAGAGTACAAAGCAAAGAATCATTGAATTATTTTTTGCAATGTTAATTGCTGGGTAGTGTTATGAGAAAAAGCAGTCAAGGATATTTGTTCTGTGTATGACAGGGGTGTTTCTAGGCTTACTGCCATTGGACCCATACTGACTGACTTTTAGGCCTTTACTGATTTATGCAGTCATGTGTGTGTATACCCACTATTTTGGTGGTTAGAAATTTTTGCTTTCACAAGGGACATGTTCTTGTTAACATTCCTGTTTCATACCTCTGGCAAAAATGAAAACTTCATGTTACTGACAATGAAGAACGAAGACTGAGGACTGCCTTCTGGTGTCAAAAAGGCCATGTTTAAAAGTCCTGCTGTCTTAAAACAAAAGGACAAATATTTTAATACCATTGCAGTCACTTGCCACATTTATTTTTTATCTGTGTCTGATACACATGTTCATATTATTCAGTTTAGTTTAAGTATAAAGGAAAACAAATCTACATTTCAAAACAAATGGAATAGGTTAAGCACAAAACTGATTGTATTTTTTTCCTAAATAAATGTTCTAAAATGACTTAATTCCTCTGGCGTGATCGTGTGGGCCGGGGGGGCCCGGCACTTCTGTGACGCGGGCAGGGGGGACTCCTGGGAAAAAGGTTGGGAACCACTGAGCTAGACTGCTAAAAATAAGTTTCCTACTTTTCAATGCTGAGGGGTAGTAAAGGCCAATAAATATTCAAATGGGCAGCTCAGTGGCACAGTGGTTAGCACAGTGGTAGCACAGTAAAAAGGTCACAGGATCAATTTCACCCCTGACCATCGTGGGTTCAATCCCACCCTATGACCATCAGTAACCCTTTTGTGTGGAGTTTGCATGTTCTCCCCGGGTACTCCGGTTTCCTCCCACAGGCCAAAAGCATGCAAGTTAGGTTAATCGGAGACTCTAAAGTGGCCCTAGGTGTGAATAGTGAAGGGACCGGCACCATACTGTGGCTGCCTCATCCATCCTGGTAGATGCCCTGAATTTCCCTCTGGGGATCAATAAAGTATACAAAATATGAAAAAAAATGTACATTAATGTTTGCTTATTCATTTAAAGATATATAGCGAAATGTAAGCACATAGAATATTAATTAATTGCTCAGTGGCCACAGGTCAGACTGTGGTTGTACTGGGCAGCTTCCAGGTGTGAATGTGTAACTACATCGGTGTGAACAAGGTGTCCTTGAAAAAGAGAGGTTGCCTCTCAATGAACTTCCCCTGTATAAATAAAGGTAAAAAATAAATAAATAATCCATGTATGAGATCCCATTTTCCAAGTTACCTACAGTATATCCTCATAAACATACCGCACTTTAGGTGAACTTTGGCTGAACCAGAGTGATGCTTCTTTTAATGGGAAAGAATAAGCTAAAGATAGTGTGGAGCTGTTTGACAGGAGACGAGCGTCAGCAACAGGATGAGCCCACTTGTTTTGTTTTCTTTCTGGTTCATGAACATCATCAAGTTAGTCCACTTAGCTGCATTTTGGTGCTTTTAAAAATTTGTTTCTATTAACACCTCACAGTGAGTTGTTTTTATTAAACCCCCACAATGCAATGTGTGCTTCTGACTCTGCTCCCTTTGAAGATGCCGAGAAGAAGCTGGCTAGGCTAAATAGGCTCCATACAGACCAACGCTCCCCAGTTTCTTTGTTGCAAATGTCAGGTCCTTTGGTGAGTAGATGGATGAGCTGAGATTGGATTAATTATCCCAATTATTAGGACTAGCTGAGTGATGAAATAATAATGAAATAGTGGCTTCATCCAGGAATCAGGAATGTAGCTATCAAGAGATATCCAAAAAATCGACTGTAGCGAGGGACTCTGCAAAAGTATGTTTATAAACAATGACTGATGGAAAGTAGCAACTTTCACTGAACATATGTGTAAAATAACTACAAAACTAATATGTGTTATATTTGTTTTTTGTGTTATTTTTTTAAACATTCAAGTGTAGCAGTTGGGAATTAATTGTTGTCGAGAAATAGTCTTGGCAAAACAACGTAACATTAAGTAAAGAAACAATTCATACCTGTTATTATCGACTTAGATGTAAACTGTGTTTGTGGAACTGTTGTATAAAAGCAATATTACATTCAAGGCTGTCTGCTATCATGAACATTACCGCTGTGATGTCTTTGATGGATCATTGTGGTGCTTTATTCATGAGCGTCAGCCATTGTTAAGAAATTCTTTTAGTTATATGAGATCACCAAGATTTCAAGGCTCATTGTTGAAAGAATCTTTATTAGTCAGCCACTCCTGTGGTGGGTGACAGCAGCCTTGGTGAAGTGCCTTTGTCTGATACTGAATTGTTTAGTTTCAGTCCAACCTTTTAGAGGGAGTTTTATAACCACAAGAGATGTTTTCAGCCTGGTGAGCATCATAGATACTCCTTGCGACTCATATTTATAGATTACTTTTTTCTGGTTTTAAAATGTCCACTTACCTCTGATTGGACAGTGACTCCCACAGCCGCCACTGTGGGGGCGGCTGTGGTGCAGGTGTAGTGTAGCTGGCTACTAATCAGAGGGTCAGTGGTTTGATTCCCGCTCTGTCTGCAGTCTGCATGTCGAAGTGTCCTTGAGCAAGACACTGAACCCATAGTTGCTCCTGGTGGGTCAGGCCAACGCTGGTGTATGGCAGCTCCACCGCCATTGGTGTGTGAATGTGTATGTGAATGGGTGGATAGCAGGATCTGTAAAGCACTTTGGCCATCAAGAGACGAGTAAAAAGCACTATATAAGTGAATGCCATTCACCTTTTTTTTAATTTTTAAGATTTTTATGCTTATCCCCAGATAGTTTTCGAGACCAAGTCAAGACTAAGACCACTGTGTATGTGCATCCTGTCTAAGCTTAGTCTCGAGCTACACACGTGGACAAAATTGTTGGTACCTCTCTGTTAAATGAAAGGAAAACCCGCAATGGTCACAGAAATAACTTGAATCTGACAAAAGTGGTAATAAATAAAAATTCTATGAAAATTAACCAATGAAAATCAGACAATGCTTTTGAATTGTGGTTCAACAGAATTATTTTAAAAAACAAACTCATGAAACAGGCCTGGACAAAAATGATGGTACTCTTAACTTAATATTTTGTTGCACAACCTTTTGAGGCAATCACTGCAATCAAACCATTTCTGTAACTGTCAATGAGACTTCTGCACCTCTCAGCAGGTATTTTGGCCCACTCCTCATGAGCAAACTGCTCCAGTTGTCTCAGGTTTGAAGGGTTCCTTCTCCAGACGGCATGTTTCAGCTCCTTCTACAGATATTCAATAGGATTTAGATTAGGGCTCATAGAAGGCCACTTTAGAATAGTCCAGTGTTTCACTCTCAGCCATTCTTGGGTGTTTTTAGCTGTGTGTTTTGGGTCATTATCTTGTTGCAAGACCCATGACCTGTGACAGAGACCAAGCTGTCTGACACTGGGCAGCACGTTTCTCTCTAGAATACCTTGATAGTCTTGAGATTTCATTGTACCCTGCACAGATTCAAGACACCTTGTGCCAGATGCAGCAAAGCAGCCCCAGAACATAACAGAACCTCCTCCATGTTTCATAGTAGGGACAGTGTTCTTTTCTTGGTATGCTTCATTTTTGCGTCTGTGAACATAGAGCTGATGTGCCTTGCCAAAAAGTTCCAGTTTTGTCTTTTGCCTTTTTTATGATTTGTTTTCAACAGTGGTGTCCTCCTTGGTCATCTTCTATGAAGTCTACTTTGGCTCAAGCAACGACAGATGGTGCGATCTGACACTGATGTACCTTGACCTTGGAGTTCACCTTGAATGTGTTTAGAGGTTGTTCTCGGCTCTTTTGTTACCATTCGTATTATCCGTCTCTTCCACTTTTCATCAAGTTTCCTCCTGCAGCCACGTCTAGGGAGGTTGGCTACAGTCCCGTGGATCTTAAATTTCTGAATAATACGTGCAACTGTAGTCACAGGAACATCAAGCTGCTTGGAGATGGTCTTATAGCCTTTACCTTAAACATGCTTGTCTATAATTTTCTTTCTAATCTCCTGAGACAACTCTCTCCTTTGCTTCCTCTGGTCCATGTTTTGTGTGCTATACACCATGTCACCAAACAGCACAGTGACTACTTGTCACCCTTTAACTAGTCCGACTGACTGATTACAAGTTTGTAGACACCTGCGATGTTAATTAGAGGACACATCTTGGTTGAACATGTTCCTATGGTCACATTATTTTCAATCTTTTCTAGGGGTACCATCATTTTTGTCCAGGCCTGTTTCATGAGTTTATTTTTTAAAGTAATTCTCTTGAACCACAATTCAAAAGCACTGTCTGATTTTCATTGGTTAATTTTCATAGAATTTTTATTTATTACCACTTTTGTCAGATTCAAGTTATTTCTGTGACCATTGTGGGTTTTTCTTTCATTAACAGGGGGGTACCAACAATTTTGTCCACGTGTGTAGTCTTGACCCCTTGAAGTCATGGTCTTGGTCTGGTCTTTGTGTGGTCTAACTATGACATTAGCCTACTATATGCTGTCAGTCTGGGAGCTATCTTTGTGTAGCCATACATATTTTGGGGAACTAAACTGTTTGGTTGTCCATAAACATGTGAAAGTGAGGCCATACCTGGCTACCTGGCTGTGGAGATCTTGGTCTTGCTCTCTATGGATGTTGTTCTTTGTGTTGGCCTAAAAATGTGGTCTCCACAACTCTGGTCCATGTAGCTCCTTTAATCAGCTGTCAGTGTTATCCCACACCATTTGTGTCAGATGACAGAAAAACTGGTTGTGTGTGTTGTAGTCATTCCAATACCTCAAAGTCTAATGCTGTTTTAGCCAAGATTGTATTTTTATATCATCTGTTATGTGGCTGTTTTTTTTTTACTCTTTTAAAGTTTGCTGTTTGTATATTTTTAGTATATGTTATACCAGTATCTCTCAGGAGTTGGTGGGATTTCATTTAAAATAAATCCAGCTAATAGTGGAACTCTCTAGTTTCTTTTGGAGAGTACAGTCTGGCAGACCGGGAGTATGCTGATGACACCACCCTATTCGCTGATGAACTGGAACGACTCCGAGACACCCTCACCGTGTTTGACGAGGAGGCCAAGAAGCTTGGCCTCAGCATCAACTGGTCCAAGACTGAGCTCATGTGCATCACAGAAGGTCCTCCTGTCCCTTCACCCCTGATGTTTAACCAATGCCTGGTCAACTTTGTCTCTACCTTTAAATATATGTGCTCAATATTCTCTCAGACTGGTGATCTAAAGCCTGAGGTTGACCGATGACATGCGCTGGCCTCGACAGTCCTTGTGGAGACCTTTCTGGCACCATCACCACATTTTACAAAGGACTAAGCTTTGCATCTACAACTCCTCTGTTGTTTCAGTCCTACTGTATGGCTCTGAGACCTTTGGCCTCATGTACAAAGGATACTTACGCACAAAAACATGGTGTATGTCCTTTTCCACAGAAAATTTCAGATGTATCAAGAATGAAATGACCGTGGAAATATGCGCAGCCCCACGCCAACTTCATGGCTGGCGTACATACGTTTCTACTGTTATTGGTCCATTGGCAACATATAGAGATGATGTTGGGAGACTGATAATGACGTGAAAATGTTTGTACACACCAGAGACACATGATGAACAAACATCCAAGTGTGCGCAATTAGATGAGTGGATATAAAAGCAAGCGCAAAGACGTGCAGAAAATGCCTCTAATAACAGAGGATTAGAGGATATTGCAAATTGCACAGTGAGAAGAGAATGGGTATTTTAGAGACAGAAGATTTTCTGGCTCAGGATGATGACTGGCTTGTCAGCTGGTGTAGGTTTCCACGGGCAGTCCTTATGGAACACACCTGTGCGCCCACAAATATCATCCTGTCTTCAAGGCTTCATTACAATTTAGTAATTTGAGTAAGTGACTTTCTTTTTTTTTTGCTGATTAAACTACAGTTTGGCAGCATTCCACCAAGCCCCCAACTGCCTCTGTGTCTACAGTAGTTATGTCAATAAACACATGTGTAAAGTTTGAAATGCAACAGTCTCACATGTTCCCCAGCACCCTTCATTCATTTACAATAGTGTGTGTAATCCATGTAAGTTGTATATAACTATAAAGGATGAGATTTGCATTTTGGACATAAAATATGTACTTGCCGAATCTAATATGATCTGCTTTCAGCTGACAGGTGACCGTGGCTGCCCACTAAATAGGTTCATATTGTCTTCTTTTTGTGACTGTTTTCCTTTATTGAACCAGCTGATCGACCCGGCTGGTCACAAATTGATTGATTGTTTTATTCATCATTTAAAATAGATAGATAGATAGATAGATAGATAGATAGATAGATAGATAGATAGATAGATAGATAGATAGATAGATGCATACTTTATTTCGAACAAAAAAGTAAAACAAAAACAAAACAAATGACAAATGCAATAAAGTAACAGTATACAGTGTTCGAAAGGGAGAAGGAAGAACTGAATTAATTAATTCCAACTCCTCTTTTCCATAAATACACCCATGTGAATTATATACAAATTACCACATTTAAGACCCCAAGTAAACAATTAACTGTATTTTGTACATATCAACATTAACACCCTAACACGTCTAGCAAACTGGTCAACGATGAACTGTGCATCTTCAAAGATCTCGCAGCATCATGCATGACATCTTTGTTTTAGACTTTAAACGTTGCAAGTTAAATACATTGCCGTCAGTGCGAAACCGGATCCTTACACCCCTGTCGCAGTCCTTGAAGGCATCAAGGAGCATTGCAGCGAAGATGTTACTAAAGAGCAGCAGGGCCATAACACACCCCTGTTTAGTGCCATTGATGATAGGGAATGGATCGGAGATTACCGTATTTTTTGGACTATAAGGCACACCGGATTATAAGGCGCAGTATCAATTACCAGTCTATTTGACTGTCTATTTTCATACATAAGGCGCACCGGATTATAAAGCACATTAAGCGAGACACATTAAGCGCAACAAAACCGTCAGATAAGTGAAATTTTATTCAACTTATTCACAATAACTCTGAACATTGATCAGTTGTAACACAAAAAACCAGTTGGAACACATACTCTCAACATTACGGTATTCACTTGTAACACAAAAAAAACAGTTGTAACACATACTCTCAACATTACGGTATTCAGTTGCAACACAAAAAAACCAGTTGAAACACATACTCTCAACATTACGGTATTCAGTTGTAACACAAAAAACAGATGGAACACACACTCTCAACATTATTCAGTTGTAACACAAAACTGTCACGCCGCGCCGTTCATCAGCGGCGCCACCTGCTCACACACCTGATCCTCATCAGCGGCGAGGGATAAAAGCCGCCTCGCCCGGAGGCTCGGCCTGAAGCCGTCAGACTTCGTTTCCTCACCGCTGTGAGCATACCTTTCTTCAGCATCGCTATTTTGGGTAAGAACCCTTACCTCCTTCTCCAGTCTGCTCCCCTGTGCACAGGTGGATTCCCCGGCGGCGGACATCTCCGTTCCATCGCCCATCCTTCGCCGCTGCACGGAGCTCTCCAGGTGGCTGTCTCCCGGGCTACGTTCCCCTTGCTGTGCCAGCTATCCTGACAACTCAAGTAAGATCTTCTCTTGCCATAATTCATCCTGTGTTGGTGTATGCCCGTCACCCTCTCCCTGTGCTCTCTCCATAGGGTTGCTCGGCCGAACGGTCATCTGCCTCTGTGCCTGAAGCAGACGCCACCACCAACACATCTGCATCCCGCAGACACACACTCATTCACTCCTGCTGTTAATAAACTATTTGAACTACTCTAAGCCTGTGTGTGTGCGTCTCCTGAGCCGTGCGTTATGTCAGTACGGCTTCAGCAGAGCGGCTCGGCGGACGGCGGGCTCGCACACCGGTTTACCACTCTCGAGGCTAGAGTGGATCAGATTGCTTATCAACAGCAGGTTATCCTGAATCAATTATTAAACTTAACTAACCGGTTGGGCCGCTTAGATCCTCAACAGCCGTTCCCCCCGGCTCGTCAGGGTGGCGCGGCTCCTGCTGTTCCAGCGGCCGTCCAGCCGGCTCCAGTGGCACCGGTTCGGCTCACACCGATTCCGACCCCCGCCCGCTTTAGCGGTAAGCTCGGCGGAGCGCGGGGGTTCATTATGCAGTGTGAGTCCGTGTTCCACCGTGTGCCCGGAGATTTTCCCTCGGATCACAGTCGGATTGGTTACATAGGGAATCTTCTGGAGGGGCGTGCGTTAACTTGGACCTACGCCGTAATGGCGAGGCCCAGTTATGCCACCCTCACCTATGACCAGTTCGTGAGGCGCTTTCTGGAGGTCTTTGACCATTCTCAAACCGAGACGGTCCAGGTCGATCGGCTTCTCGCTCTCCAGCAGGGAGGCCGGTCGGCAGCGGACTACTCGGTCGACTTCCGGGTAGCGGCGGAGGAATTGGGCTGGGAGGAACGCTCCCTCTGTGGCCTGTTCCTCCGCAGCCTCAATAGTGATCTGAGGGATGAACTGGCTGGACGGGATATCCCTGGGACGCTAGCGGAGCTGACATCCTTAGCGATAAGTTTGGATAACAGGTTGCGCGAGCGCTCCTCGGGGCGGAAGTCTTCTTCTTCTCGCCCTCGTGGAGTCTCGCCGCACCTGTTCCAAGCTCGCCCCCTGGCGGCGCCGCCAGCATTGTGCCCCGAGGAGTCGGAGCCGATGGTGACGGGCTGGACCAAGCTTTCCCCTGCGGAGAAACAACGCCGCCGTGAGTTGGGCCTCTGCATGTATTGCGGAGGTGACCAACACACTGTGGAGCGTTGCCCGCGGAAAGCCAGTCGGCGGGGTCCGCGAATCGCTGTAGGGAGCCTCGCTGATCCCAACCGGTTAGACTCTCTCACTCAATTAAAGCTGCCCATCCGTTTTTGCCACAATCCCACTGGGCACCTCACCCACGCACTGGTGGATTCGGGCGCAGAGGGCAGCTTCATTTCACAAGGCCTGGCAACCCGATTGGGCATCCGCTGTCAGGCATTAAAACACCCCATCTCCCTGGTCCATCTCTCCCGTGCCTCCCTTGGGAGAGTTTCTCACCAAACCTTGCCTGTCCCAGTCATCATCTCAGGGAACCACCGGGAGGAGATGGTATTTTACGTCCTGCCCAACTCTGTGTCGCCCGTCATCCTGGGGTATCCCTGGCTACGCCTCCACAACCCTGTCCTGGACTGGAGGTCCGCTGGGGTATCGGCATGGAGTACCTTCTGTATGGGCACCTGCCTTCAGTCCGCTGCCTGCTCCCCATCCGCGGCTCCCCCTGTGGCGGATACAGCACCTCCGGACCTGTCACTGGTGCCTCCAGAATTTCACGACCTGGGTATGGTATTTAGCAAATCGAAAGCTATGTCTCTTCCCCCGCATCGACCATATGACTGTGCCATCAACCTCCGCCAGGGGGCTCCCCTGCCATCTGGTCGGCTCTACAGCCTGTCGGCGCCGGAGAAGGAGACCATGAATACATACCTGAAGGAATCACTGAGCGCTGGGATTATCCGCCCATCGTCATCACCCGTGGGGGCGGGGTTTTTCTTTGTAGGGAAGAAGGACGGTTCCCTCCGTCCCTGTATTGACTACCGAGCTCTTAATGACATCACTGAGAGGGACCGTTACACCCTGCCCCTCATGGACACTGCCTTCCACTCCCTCCAGGGGGCGACCTGGTTTACCAAGCTGGATCTCCGCAGCGCTTACCACCTCGTCCGGATCCGGGAGGGAGATGAATGGAAAACAGCCTTCCGTACCCCGAACGGCCACTTTGAGTATCTCGTCATGCTGTTCGGGCTGACCAACGCTCCTGCCGTCTTTCAGCGCCTCATCAATGACGTCCTCCGGGATTTCATCGGCCTCTTCGTGTTCGTCTACCTGGACGACATTCTGATCTTCTCTCAGTCCAGAGATGAGCACCGGGTCCATGTGAGGCGGGTCCTTCAAAGACTGCTGGAGAATCGTTTGTACGTGAAGGCTGAGAAGTGCGAGTTTTACGCTAGGACCACATCCTTCCTGGGATTCATCATCGCCCAAGACCAGGTGCTCCCGGACCCAGAGAAGGTGAAGGCGGTGGTGGAGTGGCCTACTCCCGCATCTCGGAAGCAGGTGCAACAGTTTGTTGGCTTCGCCAATTTTTACCGCCGTTTTGTCCCGAATTTCAGCTGGATCGTCGGACCACTGACCCGCCTCACGTCCCCGAAGGTCCCGTTCCGGTGGACCGAAGAGGTCGATACTGCCTTTAAGGCGCTGAAGGCGGAGTTCTCCTCCCCCCGGGTCCTTCGCCAGGTCGACCCCGCGCTGCAGTGCATTGTGGAGGTGGACGCATCGGACACGGGAGTGGGAGCAGTGTTATCCCAGCAATCACCGGACGATGGCGCCAAGCGACCGTGCGCCTTCTTCTCCCGGCGCCTGTCCCCGGCGGAGAGGAACTATGATGTGGGGGACAGAGAGCTCCTGGCCATTAAACTCGCCCTACAGGAGTGGCGCCACTGGCTAGAGGGGGCGGACCTGCCGTTTGTGGTCTTGACGGACCATAAGAATTTAGAGTACCTACGATCTGCCAAGCGCCTGAATGCCCGCCAGGCGCGCTGGTCTCTGTTCTTCGGCAGGTTCCGGTTCTCTATCACCTTCAGGCCAGGCTCCAAGAACGGCCTGCCTGACGCCCTCTCTAGACAGTTCACCCCCGCGGGGGCTGAGGAGACGCCCCACACTATCCTGCCCAGGTCGTGCGTCGTGGGAGCTATCTCTTGGGACATTGTGGACAAGATCCGGAAGGCACAGGAGGTGGAACCTGATCCTGGCGGCGGACCGGAGGGAAGACTGTTCGTTCCGTCTACGGTCCGAGGAGAGGTCATCCACTGGCTCCACACCTCCCGGCTCACCTGTCATCCCGGCACCTCTCGGATGATCAGCCTCCTCCAACGGTCCTTTTGGTGGCCGGGCCTGCGGAGGGATGCAGCCCGCTACGCCCGGGCTTGTCCAATTTGTGCCACCAGCAAGTCGGGAAACGCCCCTCCAGCGGGTCTGCTCCAGCCTCTGCCCGTCCCTGGCAGGCCATGGTCGCACATCGCACTGGATTTCGTCACCGGGCTCCCAGCTTCCAACTCATTCGACACCATCCTGACCATCGTGGACCGTTTCTCCAAGGCGGCACACTTCATCCCCCTGCGAGGTCTCCCTACCGCCCTGGAGACGGCGGGCTTCCTCGTCCAACACGTGGTCAGGCTGCATGGGATCCCGGTGGACGTGGTCTCGGACTGGGGCCCCCAATTTTCATCCGAGGTTTGGAAATCCTTTTGTAACGCCATCGGAGCCAAGGTGAGCCTCTCCTCCGGCCATCACCCCCAGTCTAACGGGCAGTGTGAGAGGACCAATCAGGAGCTGGAGGCTGCGCTCCGCTGTGTTGCAAGATCCAAGCCAACATCATGGAGCAACCATCTCGCCTGGGTGGAGTACGCCCACAACACCGCCCGCTCTTCTGCAACGGGGATGTCCCCCTTCAAGGCGTCCCTGGGTTACGACCCCCCGCTGCTTCCAGCGCAGGAGAGCGAGGTAACTGTTCCGTCAGTTAGGGCGCACGTGAGGCAGTTCCGCTCCACCTGGGCCGCCGCGCGTCATGCGCTTTTACGCACAGCGGAGCGCAACAAGACCGTGGCGGACCGGCGTAGAAGACCTGCCCCGGCGTACAGAGTTGGGCAACTTGTCTACGTTTCCACCCAGGACGTCACCCTAAAAGGCGAGAGGAGGAAGCTGGCACAGCGCTTCATGGGTCCCTTCCCCATCACCCGGATCATCAACCCGGTGGCTGTGCACGTGGCTATTCCCCCCTCCCTCCGCATCCATTCCACCTTCCACGTATCAAAGGTGAAGCTGGCAGTCACCGACCCCCTTTGCCCTCCTCCTGCAGCGCAACCCGCGCCCCGGATGATTGGTGGCCACCCGGCCTGGTCCGTCTCCTCCATCCTGGACTCCCGGCGCCGGGGTCGTGGGTTGCAATACTTGGTGGACTGGGAGGGCTATGGGCCCGAGCATCGACAATGGGTGCCCCCGTCGTTTGTGTTGGACCCATCGCTCATCGCGGACTTCCACCGAGCGCACCCGGATAAGCCATCGCCAGGAGGCGCTGCTAGAGGGGGGAGTACTGTCACGCCGCGCCGTTCATCAGCGGCGCCACCTGCTCACACACCTGATCCTCATCAGCGGCGAGGGATAAAAGCCGCCTCGCCCAGAGGCTCGGCCTGAAGCCGTCAGACTTCGTTTCCTCACCGCTGTGAGCATACCTTTCTTCAGCATCGCTATTTTGGGTAAGAACCCTTACCTCCTTCTCCAGTCTGCTCCCCTGTGCACAGGTGGATTCCCCGGCGGCGGACATCTCCGTTCCATCGCCCATCCTTCGCCGCTGCACGGAGCTCTCCAGGTGGCTGTCTCCCGGGCTACGTTCCCCTTGCTGTGCCAGCTATCCTGACAACTCAAGTAAGATCTTCTCTTGCCATAATTCATCCTGTGTTGGTGTATGCCCGTCACCCTCTCCCTGTGCTCTCTCCATAGGGTTGCTCGGCCGAACGGTCATCTGCCTCTGTGCCTGAAGCAGACGCCACCACCAACACATCTGCATCCCGCAGACACACACTCATTCACTCCTGCTGTTAATAAACTATTTGAACTACTCTAAGCCTGTGTGTGTGCGTCTCCTGAGCCGTGCATTATGTTAAAAACTAGTTGGAACACAAAATACAAAACAGTACACTCACTTTTTTAGTTCATTCCTCTTCCATAAATCCATCAAATTGTTCATCTTCAGTGTCTGAGTTTAACAGTTGGGCGATTTCGGCATCAAGCATGGCTCCTGACTACCGTAATACTCCGAAAATCACTCAAGCGGTTCGGCTTCATAACTTACCAAAGTTGTACTAAAACATTTTGACAGATTTTTGAGCGCCGTGTACCACATAAAATTGGTTCAAGGTCAGTAAGCACAACAACCAAAAGTAATACATAAGACGCACTGGATTATAAAGCGCACTGTCAATTTTTGAGAAAATTAAAGGATTTTAAGTGCGCCTTATAGTCCATAAAATACGGTAAACCACTCTCAACCACCTGCCCGACCATGCCATAGTGGAATGAGCGGATGATATTGACGATCTTAGGAGGGCACCCAATCCTGGCAAGCAGCTTCCACAGGCCCTCTCTCCCAACAGAGTCGAAGGCCTTAGTCAGGTCTACGAACACTATGAACAAATCACAATTTTGTTCTCGGCACTTCTCTTGTATTTGCCTGGCTGCAAACATCATGTCAATGGTGCCTCGTCCTGCTTGAAAGCCGCACTGACTCTCGGCAATGATGTTGTCGACAACATAGTGATTGAAGCGGTTTATGATCACACGTGCTAGAATCTTACCAGCGATGGCAAGGAGCGATATTCCTCTGTGGTTATTGCAGCAGTGGTGGTTTCCCTTATGCTTGTACAAGTGAACAATCATTGCATCCTTGAAGTCTTGTGGAACTGCCTCCTGCTCCCATATGGTGGCAAATAACTGGGCGAGACGGGCGACGACGATGTTACCGTCACACTTATAGATCTCCGGCGGGATACCATCTCCACCAGCTGCCTTACCACTAGACGTCTGTTTGATGGCATCTTTAATCTCAGTAACCGCCAGTGGGACATTCAGCTCCTCTTTGATAGGTCTCTGAGGAAGCTGTGCGATGGCTTCATCAGAGATCACAGATTTCTGATGATTTCTGATAAAAGATACAACATACATCTAAAAACAATGGGATGGCACAAGAAAGTGCGGACACTTATTTTCCATTGTGGTCCCTTAAAGCGATCGCAGGTGGTTTCGTACCTGCAACCTTTCACTTTGAAATCTTGCATTACAACCATTGCGCTATACACAGTCCGAACTACAGCGATCAGCTGACATAGATGATCAAATGGAGGCATGTCAAGGGAAGAGTCTGGTATTTCCTCACGTGCGTTCAATTTCAAGCAATTCAGCATGTACAAAGGAAATGTGTTTTTATTCCTGGGTACGGATGGTTTCATACATCTAGATTTTTTTGCTTACGGCATTTTCTTGATTTAGACGTACGTCATCTTTCAGTACGAAATCCACGCAAGTCTTTGTACATGAGGCCCCTGACCACTCATTAACATCTTGGCAGCCCGACTTGATGGCTTTGATAGTAGAGTCCTAATGGAGGATCATCGGCATCTGCTGACATGACCACATCACCAATAAAGAACTCAGAGAGCAGACTCATCAGCTTCCTGCCTCAGGTTTTGCCACAATGCAACGTGTCCGGTGGTATGGCCACATCCTGCGCCTCCCCCCTGAACACCCCACCACGGCCATCCTGGACTTCAACCCCATACAGGTGGGGTGGAGATGACTGGGGGGGGGGGCACCCCGCACCCACTGGATGGACGTGCTCTCTCATGACTTACAACAGCATATTATGTCTCTGCACCAGGCCCAGTAGCTGGTGCAAGATAGAGGGAGGTGGCAAAGACTGGTTACTCTGGTTGGCTCTATGCACACTGTGCAAGAGGATTGATGATGATGAATAGCGGAACATTAAGAGTCAGTGACTGTTATAAAGCTGGACATCCTGTGAGGTATACCTGTAGCTCTCAAAATACCGAATCTGTCGTGCTCTTTGCCTCCCATTACTTACACCACTATACTTTGGTGGCAGAGATAATAATTTGTTTGTCTCTCTCCCAGTCTACCTGCTCATTTATGTGCTCAAGTTTTTTTTTCCTCCCCATGCTGGGTCTGATGGGTTTGGGACAGTAAAATGGACAGAGATAAAGTGAAAGAGTTGCTTGTAAGTGTAAATGAACACACACGTCTACATCCATGTCACTTCAAGTACCACAGGAGAAAAGATGTGTGTGTGTGTGTGTGTGTGTGTGTGTGTGTGTGTGTGTGTGTGTGTGTGTGTGTGTGTGTGTGTGTGTGTGGACAACAGAGGCCAGAGCCCCTGTCTGTATTAAGAGGGCCCTGGCAGCAAGAGATAGCGGCTCTATCTTAATGGCTTCTGCCGCCTGCCACTCAGCCTTCAGACGGAGTCCTCGGACTGCACGTGTCTTCCCACGATAAAGCCACTTCACAGGGGCTTGGGCCTCTCCACACTGGCCTCTCCTCTCCCTGGAAAGAGGAGAGTAGAAGAGAAGAAACGATGCCACAGGTATTGATATATGAGCTCACCCTGAGACTGAGAGGAGCTCTGAGACAGAGGGATGGGCAGGGAGAGAAAGGAGTGAGGCCTTGGTGCTTTGGAAAAATTTGATTATATCTTATGTTTTTGAATGACTATCCTTGGATGTAACCTGGATGATGATATCTGATACAACAATGTCAGTAGTAACAGTGAGACATCACAAATATTTTCAGATATTCCCTGCATCTTTAGAATGCATTTTGGCTTTGTGGAAACAAGTTTGGCTACTCATAATTGTGTAAATTCTTTGGGATACAATCCAATCTGATATTTGTCTCAGTAAGGCCACCTTCATTATTGATAAAGGCCTTGCTACACTCTCCATCACCTACACAACCTTTTAGAACAGGCCTATTCAATTAGCAGCCCATGGGCCACATGCGGCCCAGAGCCAACCTCCAAGTGGTCCAGGTCCAGGCCACGTCAAGGAAATATAAATTTAAGAAAAAAATACTGGAGTGGTATACCGGAGTGGTGGCTCAGTTGGTAGAGCATCCGCCCCACACCCAGGAGGCAGGGGTTCAAATCCCGGCCGGGTCATGCCGAAGACCATATAAAAGCGGAACTTCCTGCCGTCCAGCTTGGTGCTCAGCAATAATGGAATGGAGGAGGGAAATCTGTGGCGGCGCCTTGCATGGCAGCGGCCCTCTGATTCTACACATGGGGTGTGTGTGATTAACACTGTAGATAGGTAAAACACAATCTCGTTCTACTGTACATGATTGGTTGTATGGTTGAATGACAATAAAGGGTGATTTAAAATATGAAGGATTGACAGTCCGCAAGCATGCACACAAACAACGTGTGTGACCGTCATCCCCATGGAGTTCAGGAGTGCCCCGCTCACATGACCGTTCCAGTTGGCAGGCCAGGCAGATTGTCTCACTCGCGTCACTGTCTAAGAGAAGCATGAGCTTATTAAAGTACTTTAAACGTGGAAAAAAAGCAGAACAGATATGTAAGCAGTGAAGGCATTTATGGTGGTTTTAATCCACTGATAACGGGAACAATAATGAAGAGTCACTGTACAAACAGGTGTGGTTAGACTTCATATGCAGGGAAAGAGGCAAGAGTGACTGAATCGTTGAGGATTTACCTCACCAGCCATTACAACAATTTATGTTCATTATTATGTACCTGGCAAGTTAAGATGACCGAAATTCACGAAGTCAGTGACTTTAATCTGTCAACAGCCTTCAGACAAAGTAAACGTGCCAACATTTGGATTCAAAATAAGAGAGGTTTTTCCTGCTGTCTGGGTGGTGAGGAGATTTCTAAAAAACTATAAATATATAGAAATATTTTAACCAAAACAACTGAATCATTGGTAATTTAATTTATTTTATTAAATGTAATTTTATAAATTTTTTTTTCTTTGAAATCAAAGTTAAATTATTGTTCTGTTCTGGTTCTGCAAAATTGTGGTCAAAAGTGCAAATTGTATAAGAAAAAAAGTCAAAATTTTACCACAATCTGTGTCAAATTTATTTTTAAAAAAAATAATTTTATTTTAAAAAAAAATAGACAAAAATTAGCCATAAAATAATCCACAAATTTATAATAAAGTCTCAAATGTACAAGAAAAGTCAATTTTACATGAGGAAATTACCAATTTGAGGAGAGTGGTTTCAAATTGAGATAAATTTACAGTGAAAAATAGAAAACTATAAGAAAAGTGTTATAAATTTTGGAGAAAAACCTCAAACCTTCAAGACTGAAATCATTACTCAAGTTTTTAGGTGGGGCTTTTTGCATCCTTAACTCTACTAGAAATTTTTGGTTGACGTGTATGTTTGTAATGAAATGTGTAGTTATAAAAAGAGGTTCCCACTCACATATGGTGATTTAAAACAAACACTAATAATAATAACAATAATAACAATAGTGGATGTGCAATGTTTGTTAATGTTATCAGTCTTTTCTTGGGGGGTTTGTTCACTGAAGTGTTTGACAGTTCATTTTTTATTCAGCTAAATGCACTTTGTGATGTGCCAAGGTCAGTTATGACCAGGATGTAGTATATTTTATTTCAAAAGGGAAACAAATGTTAATGCTACTAACAGTGCACATTGAGTTTTTATACACTTTGAGATATGCCTGGTTAAGATGTGACCTAAATGGTTATTTACAGAATTTTATTTTTTTCATTCTATTTATTTAATTGTTGTTCAAGAGGAAAAATATTTCTACTACTTCAAGTTCTGCTCAACTCCAGCACTGTTATTGTGTTTTTATGCACTTTTGATGTGCCTTTGTCATGTGCCAAGTGCACATTTAAAACCAAGACAATGAATAAAAAGTGCATGTTTCTTGTCATATTGAGCTGTGTTGGTTTGAAGTTTGTTATATTCAAGAGATTGCTGAACATGTGCAGCCCAGTTACATGTCTTGATTTCAAATTGTGGCCCAACTGATTTTGTAATTGAATAGCCCTGTTTTAGAATGTGGCTAGACCATGGACAAAATGGACAACCTCCTCCAGTGTGAAGGCAATCATGACACTGTTGCTTTTTCCCTGCTGTTTTCTATTCTTTTCCACATCCTCGAAAAGTTCTCCTGTGGACCCCACCACACTCTACACATCAGCAACACGTTCCCTCAACAATCCTCCCCCATATGCCATGATCATACCACGCTCCAGACACACCCTGGCACAACCCCATCAGACCGTGTCAGCATGCTGCTACGCACTAGAAGACCACGCCACACATGCTACTGCCATGTTTATCAGCGTGGTCAGTCCTGCTTCAAATTCTTGACAACCAAGCCATGCTGGTGCACGTGGGCCCATGACTTTGATAGTATGCCACTGCTGGCACTACATTTCACCCAGGACCCTAATACGATGCCACCGTGATCATTAACCAGCATGACCTTGGAAGATTTGTGAATGATCAAAACTCTCCATGCTCCATCACGCTGTATCACAGGTAATAGGGATCCCGGTACATTCTTAATATGCTCCTGAAGACCTCGCCAAGACCCTGCAAAGACCATCCATGTTCTGGCTGATTTCTTAGGTTGTTTAAGAGTGACACATTTACAACTTAACCTTGAGACTCCCACAGTTAAAAAGAATGTATTTATGGTAAACACATGCAGTTATATTGGCCACAGATATCTATGTGCTTTACCCTGATGGAGATCTGAACAAATTGATCAAGATGAATTTTTATAGATGTTGCTGAGATTTGACACCACAACCTATTTGGCAACAGTTTTTGATTGGCTATTTTGAAGTTTTGTAACGCCTGATTTAATGATCTCCTGTGCAAATTGTGACATGAAATTTTTTGGCCGACAGATTTTTTTTTCCCATCTTTTGGCTGTGTCACAGCATATCATCACCTGATATTGCAATGATCCTCATGTTAATTTGGCAAGAACTGTTACGCCGGTTGCCCTTTCTGGGGAAACCCTCCTGATTTCTCAGGGCTTGGGATCTGCACAGAGAGTACACTGGTTTGTGCTCTCCCTGTGACTGGGTACTTCCCACCTCTCATTCCATTAAGCTGAGCACCAAGCCATAAACAGGAAGTTGACATGATTCAAGATCCAGGAAGCAGACACAGACTCAGAAATAAACTCAATTACCTTTATTGTGTTGCGTATGTACGGGTGTGTGCATGTGTGTATGAATGTAGCAGCTGGGGCGAGCAGAGCACCGTACAGACTGGCAACGCTATGGAAGAGCAGAGACAAAGGGGGTTAGTGCCAACACTCTGGAGAGATGGTACAGTTATGTTCAGTCTTACTGTAGGCGAGTTGGTGAGCAGCACAGGCTTGGTCCCAAAGGCTCCGGCCAGAGAGACAGTGTCTTCGGCCCCAGTTGCAGAGGGAATGGAAGGAGGACTTGGTGAAGTGCAGGGAGTGCTCGGTCCGCTGCCAGGAGGAGGAGGAGGAGGTCCGCCACCACGGATTTTCACCTGTGCACAGGGGAGCAGAGCATAGAGTGGTAATGATGATGAAGGAGACTTACTTGGCGTTGGGGAGCTGGAACTCCCAGGAGAACGACGAAGTAGAGGAAGAATCTCAGGAGAACGATGACGTAGAGAAGGAATCTCAGGAGAATGACGAAGTAGTGTAGCGGTCTCAAAGACCAGGGAGTTAGATGACTCTGTGCAGACCAGAGGGCAGCACAGCTTAAATAGTCAGGCTGATGAGGAGAGCAGGTGTGCGCGCAGCTGTGGAGGATAAGCCAACAGGCAGGCAGAGCGGATCACCACAGTATCCCCCCCCTCCCACGTGACACCTCTCGGCAACCGATCTAACCTACCCGGGTGCGTCCGATGGAAGTCCCTGATGAGCTGAGGATCCAGCACGAAGGAGGGATGCACCCAGGACCTCCATTCAAGGCCGTAACCCTCCCAGTCCACCAGGTACTGGAGGCTGCGTCCCCGGTGACGGATGTCCAGAATGGCGTTGACCTTCCACGCAGGGTCTCCATTGATCACAACTGGTGGAGGTGGCATCTTGGGAGGGGGGCACAGAGGGCTGGAGCAGAACGGCTTCACCTGGGAGACGTGAAAGGCGGGACAGATGAGCAGGGAGTGGGGGAGAGCTAGGCGCACAGCCACAGGATTCACAAAATGGGTGATAGCAAATGGATCAATGAAACACTGAGAGAGCGTTCTAGACTCAGCCTTTAGGTTGATATTTTTAGTAGAAAGCCATAGCTGACTTCCGGTTATGGCGGCCGCTTAGAAGGGTGTGCTTCACTCTGCTCTGCTCCTAATGATAAAAAAGTTGGCTAAAACTCTCCCAATTGGAACAAAAACCTGCTCTAGCGTTTGGGGGCGGATATGGTAAAAACTAAGGCTGTGAAATCAGGCGGAGGAAAAACTGATTCGACGAAACAAGCCAAGTTAACAGATTTCCACGCTCGTGACGCAGCAGATAAAACACCTGTGACCATGGCTGAGGAGGGAGCTAGCGGTGGTGCGGTGACTGCCGAAGGAACGAATGCGGTTCTTGCTGCCATCAGCGCTATGAGAACAGACTTTTCGTCTAAGTTTGATGGGATTATAGCTGCGATTGAAGCTATGAGAAAAGAAATAAGCGACTGTATGGAGCGAATAACGCAGGCGGAGCTCCGGATCTCTAACACTGAAGATGACGTCAACAGCCTGCAATTAAAGGTCCAAACATTGGAATTAAAGAATAAACGTCTGGAAGAAAACGTCTTGGACTTGGAATCCCGGTCTAGACGGAATAATTTAAGGCTTGTGGGCCTTCCGGAGGGGGCGGAGGAACAGGATGCGTGTTCCTTTTTGGAGAAGTGGATCCCAGAGGTGCTGGATAATGCGGATCTACAGTCATCAGTCGTCTTGGAAAGTGCACACCGAATAGGCCCATCGAGAGATAAGAAGACAACACCGAGGACGCTGATAATGAAGTTCCTTAACTACAGGGACAAGATGACGGTCTCCAGCGCAGCCCGCACTAAAGGAGAAATTAAATACCAGGACCAACAGGTGCGGTTCTACCCAGACTTGGCCGCAGGAATCCAACAATTAAGGAAACAGTTTGACCCCGCCCGTAAAGAGCTGCGCAGCCTTGGAATTCGTCACGGGGTGATTTATCCTGCAAGACTGCTGGTCACGTATAAAGGGAGAACCCAAGTCTTTAAGACCCCTCAGGAGGCGCAGGAACTCATTAAGCAGATCCAAGGAGAGACTGGCGAGAGCCAAGCATGAAGCAAGAACAAGATATAAAAGGTAGAATATTTAAGCAAGTGTTCAAGTATCTGATTGATTTGAAATATATAGCATGTCTACAAAATATAGATGGTATGATATATTAAAAATTAAAAAAAAGGCTATGATGTACAAAGTTGCTATAAAATTTTGGAGTTAAATTGGAAAAACTACAGAAGAGAGTTATTGTCATGTCATTAAAAGTAGCAGAGTCAGGGTGATTGAGAGGAGGAAAGAGTGAGTGGTTTGACTGATCCTCACGGGGGAGGAGCAGATTCAGGCTATAACGGGAGATGGAATTTTTTTTTTTGATTTTGGGGGGATTACCACGAATGTGGGGAGGGGGAATTTGTTTGTGTGTAGTCTGTGGGATGAATGTTCAACCAGCCATGTTTTTGCTTCTCTGTATGAGCATGTTTATATTGCAAGGTAATCTCAAACTCTTTATTGATCATAGACCAAAGCATTAAGCTTAATTTAACATCATGGAATTGCAGAGGTCTACAAAACCTAAAAAAACTGAAACAAGTTTTGAATAAAATAAAAGACATAGGTTCAAAAATTGTGTTTTTACAAGAAACTCATCTAATAGAGGAGGATGTAAAAAGAATAAGGAGGAGATGGCAGGGAAGTGTGTTCACCTCATCGTTTTCATCCCGAGCCAGGGGAGTTATGACTCTCATACATAAATCAGTCCCATTTCAAGTGAAAAATGTAATTGGAGATAAATTGGGAAGATATCTAATCATCCAAGGATTTTTGTTATTAGAAAATATAAATCTGGTGAACATATATGGTCCCAATATAGATGATCAAAGCTTCTTTGTTAATTTATTTCTTACTTTAGCATCACTCACAGGGCTATATATAATAGCAGGGGATTTTAACTGTACATTGAATCCCAGTATAGATAGGTCAACAGGACAGGACTGTACGCACAATGGATGTAGGATGACCATTAATCATTTTATGAAAGAATTGAGATTGCTAGATATATGGAGAGAAATGAAACCACAAGTCAAAGCCTATTCTTGTTATTCTAACACCTAAAAGACATTTTCACGTATTGACTATTTTTTGATCTCTATGGAATTAAGGTCCAAGATTCAAAATTGTTTCTATGATAACATTGTGATTTCTGATCATGCACCCTGCTGTATAATATATGTAGATAAGAAATTGACAAAGGTTCCTGGTAGGTGGCAATTTCAGCATAAATGGCTTCAAGATGAGGAATTTGTTAAGTACATAGAAAAACAGATAGATGAGTTCTTTGATATCAACACTACACAAACATCAGCATGTATAAAGTGGGAAGCTTTCAAAGCTTTTATTAGGGAGCATATTATTAGTTATACAGGTTCAAAATCTAGGAAGACTTGAGAGGAGAGAGTCCAATTGGAACGTAAAATAAAAATTCTTCAAGAAAAAGTGTATGCAGGAAGTAATCCCAAATTAGAGAATGAATTACTGATTCTGAGAGCTGAATATGACAAAAAATCAGCAAATAGAGCTGCCTCGAGTCTTCTAAGATTGAAGCAAAACTTTTATGAACAAGGTGAAAAATCAGGAAAATTATTGGCATGGCAGATTAAACAATTAGAATTTAAAACACCAATTACCAGTATTATAAGTAACGGACAGGCAGTCGTAGATCCTTTAGAAATTAATAGTGCCTTTAGAGATTATTATGAAAAACTATATGATACAAAAAATGAAACTGACTTAACAAAACTAAATAGGTTTTTGGACAGATTATCTATACCATGTATTCCAAATGAAAACAGGGAGATACTGGAGTCAAAAATTAGTCAAGAAGAAGTTGGGCTAGCCATTGATAATATGAAATCAGGAAAAAGTGCGGGACCTGACGGTCTTCCAGTTGACCTCTATAAAAAATTTAAGAATAAATTAATAAAACCATTTTTGGAAATGGTTTTAGAAGCATTTCAAAATAGTAAATTACCGCCATATATAAATAATGCCTTAATTATACTGTTGCCAAAACCAGGTAAACCTTCTAATAAATGTGAAAACATGAGACCAATAAGCCTATTAAATGCAGACTTTAAGATAATCTGTAAAATTTTAGCAAGACGACTAGAAGAAATATTACCAAATATAATTAACCAAGATCAGAATGGCTTTATAATGGGAAGACAAGGCTTCCATAATGTAAGAAGATTATTTAATATAATTTATTCTAATAAAGAAGCACCGGATACAGCTCTCCTATCATTGGATGCTGAAAAGGCCTTTGATAGGGTCGAATGGCCCTTTCTTTTTGAAGTTTTACAAAGGTTTGGACTTGGAAAGAATTTCATAAAATGGGTTCAGATAATATACAATAATGCTACAGCAGAAATCCTAACAAATAGCAATATCTCAAAATCAATAAAAATTAATAGAGGTTGTCGACAAGGCTGCCCACTTTCGCCTTTACTGTTTACTATGGCAATTGAACCTTTGGCGATGGCAGTGCGTTTACATCCACAAATATATGGAATTAAAGTAGGACCAATAGAACATAAAATCTCCCTGTATGCTGATGACATAATTTTGTTTATGTCAAATCTTAAAAAATCAATTCCGACCTTGTTAAATATAATAAAGAACTTTGGGGAAATATCAGGATATAAAATAAATAAAAATAAATCTTCAATATTAATGCTAAATGAGACCCAGAGAAAGCATCCAGCTCCTGAGGTAAATCAATTCAATGTTGTAAATCAGTTTAAATACTTAGGAATTCAAATTGTGCCTAAGTTAGAATCAGCCGCTAGTATCAACTATGAAGCCTTAATGACAGATATTAATGAGTTGCTTCAGAGATGGATGTCACTGCCAATGTCGATGATCGGGAGAATTAATATACTTAAAAGTAATATCTTACCCAAAATACTATATTTATTTCAATACATTCCTTTACCACCACCTTCAGATTTATTCTCAAGAATTAAAAAAAAGTTAGTGGAATTTATATGGAACAATAGGAAGGCTAGATTACGTCTGTCCTTACTATATTTGCCATTTGATCGTGGAGGTCTGAAATGTCCAAACTTTATGTTGTATTACTGGTCAGCACAACTGAGGTCTATGACATATTATTTTTCATCAAATGATCTCCCTCACTGGACAGAGATGGAATCATACAATTTACCTTTACCTCTTCCCTTATTCATATACTCAGACTCGGCTAAAAAATTACAGAAACAAGTTAAAAATCCAATTGTAAAGCATATGATCAAAATATGGTATGAAATCAAAAAATATTTAAAAGAACCGCACTTATTGTCACAATTTAGCCCAATATGGGGTAATCAATATTTTACACCAGGGAGAGCGGATGCTGTATTTAAATTATGGAATTTAAAAGGGATTCAAAAGATTCAAGACTTATATTTAGCATGTTCAGACAACATAATGTCTTTTGAAGAACTGAGGGCTAAATTTAATCTTAATAGAACACATTTTTTTTAAATATCTTCAGCTTAGGAATTTCATTCGATCAAATCAAAATAATGCTCTCACCCGTCCTACCTATTCATACTTGGAAAAACTTTTGACGAAAAATAGTAAGAGAAAGGGTATTATTTCAGAGTTCTATAACTCACTGATATTATCCTCAAGTGAAAACTCACAGAAAAGAATGAATTATTGGAAAGAAGACCTACAAATTGAAATTTCAGAGGAACAATGGGAATTGGCTTGCACAGAAGCTCAAACCAAATCAATAAATGTACGTCTTAAATTGATACATTTTAAATGGTTAATGCGGATGTATGTTACACCAGTGGAGTTAAATAGATATAACAAAAACATACCAGATACGTGCACAAAATGTATGGAAAGTAAAGGAACTCTATTTCATTGTTTTTGGGAATGTAGAAAAATTAGAATGTTTTGGGAAGAGGTGAGGGTAACAATTGAAAAAATAATTTCAAAACAACTCATATTGAATCCTAAATTGTTTTTGTTGGGTCTGTATCCAGAAAAGCATAACTTTAATAAGAGTGAAAGAACATTCATAGACCTCAGTTTGCTTAACGCCAAAAAATGTATTGCACTGCTGTGGAAAAAGACTCATAGACCAGATGTGACTCAGTGGTTAAGACAGATGTTAACAAACCTTCCACTAGAAAGAATAACATACATATTGAAATCAAAGGAAAATGTGTTTGAGAATATATGGAGACCTTTCATTGATTATGTAAAGAAACTAAACATAACTACTGAAGAAGAAGGTGAATGATGTGTGTGGACCTTGTAATTTCCAAATTGGTGAATGTATAATATGTATACTTATGCAATGGATTACCTAGGCTAAACAGAGGAGCATTGTTTGACTTGTTTTGTTAATGGTTGATGGTGTTTTTGGAATATTTGTTTTTTTTTTGGTTTGTTTTAGTGTTGGGGTTTGATTGTTGGTGTCATGTTTGTTGAAAAAAGGTTCAATAAAAATATTGTGGAAAAAAAAAAAAAAAGAAAGCCATAGCTGTTGCCCAACCCGGTAGGGTGGAGCCGAGGTCCTGCGATGGTTGGCTATGGTGGAGTTGCGAGCCGCCGTGCGCCGCAGCGCGGCCTGGGTAGCCTTCCACAACCGGCGACAGCACCTCTGGTGGGCATGTACTGAAGGTACGGCAATGTCTCCCTCCTCCTCGGGAAGCAGCGGGGGATTGTAGCCCAAAGAGGCCTCAAATGGAGATATGCCTATGGCGGACAAAACGGTGGTGTTGTGAGCATACTCAACCCATGACAGGTAGGTGCTCCAGGACACTGGGCTGGTGGTGGTGACACACCGTAGCGCTGCCTCCAACTCCTGGTTGGCATGCTCACATTGGCCGTTGCTCTGTGAGTGGTACCCCGATGACAGGCTCACCATAGCCCCAATGGTGTTGCAAAAGGCTTTCCATACCTGCGAGACGAACTGGGGCCCACGGTCAAACACAATGTCCGGAGGAATGCCGTGAAGCCTCACCACATGGAGGACGAGCAGATCCGCAGTCTCCTTCGCCGTGGGCAGACCTTGCAGGGGGACAAAGTGGGCTGCCTTGGAGAATCTGTCCACTATTGTGAGGATGACGGTGTTGTTGGCAGAGGATGGAAGGCCGGTGACGAAATCCAGGGCCACGTGGGACCAGGGCCTGCTAGGGATAGGGAGAGGATGGAGCAGGCCACTCACAGAAAGACAGACAACCATTCACTGTCACATTCATAACAGTACCTAAGGACAATTTATCCCCAGCTGATGCCATGTTAATCCAACGCACATATCTTTAGACTATGGGAGGAAACCTGAGTACCCATTTAAAACCTGCACAGACAGATAGAACATGCAAACTCCACACAGAAAGGTCACCGCTGAGCAGGGTTGGGATCAAACCCACGACCTTCTTCCTGTACTGCCAAAGTGCTAACCACTGTCCCACCAAGCTGTCCTTAACCTTTTTATAATAATTCAGATGGAAGTACGTTAAAACGGTTCAGTCCTTGATGTTTTCTGAATTTGCACCTTGTGTAGGCTACTGTTGTCTGTTTAAGGGTAAGATCAAGTTCACATGACTGGGACACACACCAGCTGAAAATCAGCCTCTGATACTGGTGAATTTTATTTGCAGATAGGCTGATATCAGTCAATAAGGTGATGCCCATGTTAAGTTGATATATTGGTGCATCCTTAGTCAGAAACATTTAGTGTAATTTAAGCTCCAGTATTGGAGCTTGAACAATCATGCTCAATTAATTCATTAAATTTGGCTCAAGTTTTAAAAATACCATGTGTATTTTTTCTTGACTGAGGAACAGGAAGATAATGGATTAAACACAAAATGTACAGACTACCTTGTTGCCTGTGAAGCTTCATTAATTGACCTGGAATCTGAACAAAAGCTTTAATACAGACCAACAACTCCTGTGTTTGTTTGATTTAAAGGATAACTCAGATTCATAGAACAACACTGAACTGTGCTCTAACAATTGAGCCCTTTATACCTGTGGATTAATGTTGATGAAGACTGTGTAATTTGGTCAGGGGTCTGAAAACAAATGAGTAAAGAGTTTGAGAGGGCTTCATTGTAACTGCTGATTTTAGAAAGTCAGTGATAATAAACCGTCCAACTCTCTCTGTCCACAATATCTGACTAAAAGAAGTACAGTAAAGGATTTTGTTAGAGATACTTCAGGTTTCTTTCTGTTGTCATCCACGTAGACAACAACTGTGTTCTACAGCCTTCTGCAATGAACCAATTGTAGTTTCTTGAATATTTAATATAATAGTCAATCGCTCACGTCTAACTTGTTCAGTATTTCTTTGTTGTAAATGGTTGCAATTGAAAGTCAAAAAAAGTTGAAATCTTGTGGCGCTCAAACTTTGATTCACAGCAATGCGAGCAAAGGCAATATTCAACAAACCCAAGTTCTCATTTCTCTTCAATTTAAATGCAAACTATGTCTTTTTGGAGAAGAAATCTTGCTTAGGTCCATAACTACTGATTTGCCACATTGTGTTCGATGTGTGTGTGCATTTACATAATATGGAGTGAAGAAAACGTGTGGGTGATGTGTGACTCTATGTGTGTTTCTGTGTGTGTATATGTTTGTCTTCAGGCTTTTGGGATTGTTTACTGCCGGTCTCTCCCCTGCCCTTTCTCTTGTTTGGCCCCTAATGCACTACAGCTGTTAGGGTCCCGACACAGGGGCCTCCCATCAACGGTCTCATTGTAATGGACTGTGTGTGTACAAGCTTGGTGGTGGTGTATATGTGTGTGTGTGTGTGTGTGTGTGTGTGTGTGTGTGTGTGTGTGTGTGTGTGTGTGTGTGTGTGTGTGTGTGTGTGTGTGTGTGTGCGCGCGCGTGCACGCACGCGCTGTTTTCCTGTCATCGTGAATGATTCTGTGTGTTTTGGGAGTTGCGTATGCGTAGATGTAGCACTGTGGAGATGTGCTTGTATTACTTTTTTCTTATCTCTCTCAGTGATGTGTTTGGTTCTCTGCGTGAGCTCAAAATATCCTGTCCTAACACAACCAGCTTTGTGAAACTTTTTACAATTTTACTTATCACACAATTGGGTTAATATGAACATATGAATTACCTTGAGTTGGGCATGTCAAACTCAATGCCCATTAACCACATCTGGTCCATGGGACAAAAAAATCCAGCCCTTGAGATAATGTCTAATATCTATAATAGCTATCTTACTGGTATATATCATTGCACAGCATGGATACTGCAAATCCCAGAATCCTCTACATCATATTAGGCTAGCAAGCTACAGTAATTTACATTTATCAGTCATGTCTATCTACTGTACTAGATACTGATAATTAACTGTAAAGCAGCATTATGTAACTGTTTTGTTCAAGCTAGGAACACTGAAGAGACTACAACTATGGTGATTATGACCTCATTTCCAACAGCTAATCACTGGGTGCTTAGTCATTGGAGGTTGAAGATGTGCTCTGTAATTGGCTGTTGGGACTGGGGTCATAGTCAGCATAGTTGTAGTCTTTTCCATGTTCCTATGAAGAACAGACCTGTTGCAGGTAATGCAGTGTCTTAATCGCCCTTCAGGGCAGGGGAAAAAGGCACCAAACACCCACCGTGAGTTTGCAAAATTTATTAAAAGAACACAACAGAAAGGCAAAACAAACTGGTGGAAAGAAAGAAACACAGGTCAGCAAAATAGCCCAGCTAAGGCGAGAGTAATCTCTGACTAACCTGGAGACTAGGCTCGGGCAACAGGTCAGCAAAATAGCCCAGCTAAGGTGAGAGAAATTGCCAGCTAAACCTGGAGACCAACAGACACACACATAGTGCAGAGACAAAGAACTTACATGTTAGTGTAGAGGACACTGTACCATATAATGGTGCCGAGTCCCTAAAATACGAATCAGAAACCATTAACAGAATGAACAATAGGTGTGGGTACCTGAATGGGCAGGAGAAAGTGACGATACATGATTGGGATCAGCTGAGTGAGTGAGAGGAAGGTGAACCGACCTGACAGCTGACAGGGCACGCCCACACAAAGCTTCACGCTCCTGACAGCTGTCAACAGTAAAAAGGTAAACTATGTGGGGAGCGTGAAATAACGAGGCTGAATTATTTCTCAATTCAGGTTTTAATGTAGCTTTCACATCCCCAGCGATCTCTCAAGAACAGAAGAGAGAGAGCTGCATCAGAACCCCCACATCTATACATCAGCATCAAAGGAAGAATCACACATCTCTGTCAAAACCCCGCATTGACATAACTCTCCCCCCGAGTCCTTTAGTCCTCCGCCTGGCCCCAGGAGGTCAGGAAGTCCTTTCAGCTCCTTACCACGGTACCTCCGTCCTCTTGCCGTTATCCACAGGCGGTCCAGACATATTATCCCATCCTAAGACGTGAGGTCAATCCACATATGCAATCCTAAGCATCTCACTTTATACTCATACATATGTAGGCAAAAATACATGAGCCACATAACCCCCCCAAACGTCGAAGAATGGACAATATCTCATAGTTCACAAAATATGACAACATCAACAGCATGATTTACACAACATGATCAAATCGCACATCAGTTAGTACGCCGTCTGGGCTTCAAACATCTTCCAAATCTGCTGTAAGCAGGCCTTGCCGTCCCTGCGGCGCCGTCCTGCAAAGAATCTGCCAACTGAGGAAGAGAATGGTTATTTGATCCCTGCGGGGGCTCCAGGGCCTGTTCCCTGGGGGGTCTCCCGGACACCGCACTGAGGTCTGCCGCTGCTGCTGTAGCCGTCTGCTCACCGCAGGAGTCGAGGAGCCGCTGTGCCTCCCAGGCCAGTGTGCGGAAGTCCCGCTGGGTCACACAACGCATGCTGGACAGGGTCCCTCTCATCTGCACTGGGAGGTTTCTCAGGAAGATATGCTTAAACAAGAAATTGTCGTTGTCTGAGTCCCTCAGCTGCAGCATATCCTCCATAAGGTCGACTGGCCTGCGTCCGCCCCGGTCGTGCATAGCCAGGAGTCTCCTAGCCCTCTCTTCGGCTGAGGGCGTAAAGCATTGGATGAGGGCAGTCTTCAGCTCGCCGTATTTGTCATCAGTGGGCGGTTGCTGCACCAGGCTCCGCACGCACCGAGCTGTGCGGTTGTCGAGCTTTGCAATGACGTGGTAGAACTTAGTGTCATCTGCCAGAATTCTGGCAGCTTGATGGAGACGGCGCTCGCTCGGGCAGACTCCGACGAGTCTGGATCGGGGGACTCACTTCTAGGCATTCTCACGTCTCTGGTCACCAATGTGGGGAGCGTGAAATAACGAGGCTGAATTATTTCTCAATTCAGGTTTTAATGTAGCTTTCACATCCCCAGCGATCTCTCAAGAACAGAAGAGAGAGAGCTGCATCAGAACTCCCACATTTATACATCAGCATCAAAGGAAGAATAACACATCTCTGTCAAAACCCCGCATTGACAATAACTCTCCCTCCGAGTCCTTTAGTCCTCCGCCTGGCCCCAGGAGGTCAGGAAGTCCTTTCAGCGCCTTACCACGGTACCTCCGTTCTCTTGCCGTTATCCACAGGCGGTCCAGACATATTGTCCCATCCTAAGACGTGAGGTCAATCCACATATGCAATCCTAAGCATCTCATTTTATACTCATACATAAGTAGGCAAAAATACATGAGCCACAACTATAGAAATAAAGAATAAAATAACATACCAAATAAATAAACATAAATACAGAATAAAATTATAAAACAAGCAAATAACAAGCAGAACAGGGTCACATAAACCCAAACCGGCATAAATAGCACAGATAAGTAAATAAGCAGGAAAACGCCACGAAACCAAGTCTGGTGGAAATCTCCAGCACTTGGTTCATGACAGAGCCCCCCTCCCCAAGGGGTGGACACCAGACACCCCATGGTGACACCAACAAAAAGGAAAGGAAAGAGCCCGTCCCCCCCAGCAGGAACCACAATGACCCTCCTAGAGTTGGTGGTGGGGGAAACAGGCTCAGAGGGAACAAAACAAACCCCGCTCAAAACCCACACCAGTCAAAAAACAATAGATTAGTCCCCCCAGGCCAAGGAACTAAATGGTTCAGGGGGCGACCAAAGTCCCAAGCCTGGTGGATGGCGAGGCGGTCTGAGTCGGGCGGCCTGCCAGAGGACACGGGCCACCCAACCCAATGGCCCAGTCCATCCAGCAGTCAACCAGAGTCCCAGGCTCACAAGATGGCCCCATGGCCCAAGTCAGGTGGCCTCCCAGAGAACATGGGCCATCCCACTCTGCGGCACTGCCTGGTGGGTGGTCTGCCTGAGTCTTTCAACCACCTGAACTGGAGGGGTGGTTCAGGAGGCGGCCACCCGATGGGAAGGGCCAGCACTGAACAGGATGAAGGAGCCGGGGGAACCATGACAGCGTCAGGCAGAAGACGAGGGGGAACCACGACGGTGTCTGGCAGAGGAGGAAGGGGGACCACGACACCTTTAGTCTGGCCAGCAGCACTGAAGTTGCACCCTTGGTGTTCCCGGATTGGGACGAAGTTGCACCCGCGGTGGCTCTGGGCTGGAGCGAGGCAGCACCCATGGTGGCTCCGGGTTGGAGCAACGCAGCACCCGTGGTGGCTGCAGGCTAGAGTGACGCAGCACCCGCGGTGGCTCCGGGCTGGAGCAATGCAGCACCCGCGGTGGCTCCGGGGTGGCGCAATGCAGCACCCTCGGTGGCTCCAGTCAGGAGCGGATCTGCACCCTCAGCGGACCCGGACTGGGCTGCAGCTACACCCATGGTGGCCCCCAGGCGGAGCATAACGCCCACGGTGGGCCGACACTGGGATGCACCACCCAAGTTGGCCTCAGGCTGGGACGCAGCACCCACGACGGTTCCTGACTGGGACACAGCACCCACGGTGACCTGGGCTGCAGAGGAGCTGCACCCACGGAGGTCCTGGTCTGGACCGAAACTGCACCCACGGAAGTCCTGGGCTGGGACAGAACATCCTCGATGACCTCAGTGGGTGGAGCTGGACCTACAGCTATCTTGGGCGAAAGTGAAACTGGATCCACGGAGACATCTGATGCTGGTGGATCATTCTCGATCACCCTGGGAGAGAGCTCAGACAAAAACAGGAAAGCAGGGTCAGGGTCACTGGCAGCGGCAGAGCCTGGCTAGATGAGCTCAGGTACAGCTGATGGCTGCACCCAGCTCTCCCTACCAAGAGCCAGACAAGATTTCTCCAGGACAGATAAGAGAAAAAGAAAGGAGAGCACTTGCCTGAGCTCGAGCTCCACCGCCATCCAGGACTCCATCGATCCAGGTGACAGTGTTGCTTCGGGCTCGGCCTTCTGGAGGTCCAGCTCCAATTCTGCTGTGATAATTGCAGACCCAGGATCTCCAGGCGAGGTAGGCAACGCTAATGGTTTGTCCAACGCGGTGGCTGGAGGCCGCCTCACCACTGATGCCAGCATGTCCCTAGCCCCGAGATGCAGGGCCTGGAAGCCCCCTCACTGATGGCACCGGGTCCCATATTGCCGAAACCCGGGGACGTTCCTTTGACAGTTCAGGCTTCGGGGGCACCGGAGGCAATCTTCTCCTTGGCTGAACTGGTCCTCTCTGGGACCACAGGCCTCTCCGTAGTCCGGCAGCTTCCTCCCAGGACCTACAGACACTCAGAGGAGTTGGAGAGGGGCAAAGGAGAAGCAGGTGGGGGTAGAAAAATAGCAGCAGATGGTGAACACTCAGCCAAATCGGGCCACTGCTGCTGAGCTACACCACCGGGAATAAGGCAAGACAATTTATTATTTGATGTTGATAAATGAAGAGATACATGCCTTAAATCCCGGGGCTTGGTGGTGACTGCTGTTGCAGGTCTAGACAGCGTTCCTTCGGGAGCTGTGAAGGTCATCCGGTGAGGAGGCAGAGGTATGGGCTTCTGACGAGGTGGGCAAGGCGCCGGAGTCAGGGGATGCTTACTCGTTGGCTCAGACCTCGGCGCAGATCGTATCCCTGGCCTCAACCCACGGAGCGGTTGTGGGACTGGTGAAGTGGAGATTGGAGCTGGAGACTGGCGAGGAGCTGGTAGTACCGAGGCCCGGGAACGTTTCTTCATCAGCGCAGACTTAGTCTTATTAGTGGAACTCCTCACCATCCCATTGTTCTCCCGTTGCAGGTCAGCCACCCGTGTAGTCCTCTCCACCCCCTCTGCAGCCGCCTCCATGAGGCCCAGGTACCACAGAGCGGATTTTGGAGTGGGAGACATGCGAGCAGAGGAGATTAGTCCGTCCATTTCCATTAATGTATGGCAAATCTCCCACCCCAGGCTCATCGGGTACCAATGCCTGCCTGCTGAGTCTGTATGTGCTGCCATTTTCAGCAAACGGGCAAAAAATGGAAATAAGGGAAAAAGGGGGGGCACGAACCCAGGACTGCTGGTGCCCACACTGGCAGCGTCCTTCTGTCATAATCACCCTTCAGAACAGGGGAAAATGGCACCAAACACCCGCCATGAATTTGCAAAATTTATTAAATGAACACAACAGAAAGGCAAAACAAACCTGTGAAAAGAAAGAAACACAGGTCAGCAAAATAGCCCAGCTAAGGTGAGAGTAATCACCGGCTAACCTGGAGACTAGGCTTGGGCAACAGGTCAGCAAAATAGCCCAGCTAAGGCAAGAGAAGTCATCGGCTAAACATGGAGACCAACAGACACACATGTAGTACAGAGACAAAGAACTTAACATGTTAGCGTAGAGAGACGAAAGTAGGATGCTGTACCATACAATGGTGCCGAGCCCCTAAAATACGAATCAGAAACCATTAACAGAATAAACAACAGGTGTGGGTACCTGAACGGGCAGGAGAAAGTGACGATACATGATTGGGATCAGCTGTCAACAGTAAAAAGGTAAACTATAGGAATAAAGAATAAAATAACATACCAAATAAATAAACAAGATGGCCAAGATGTAATAATAAATACCCAGAAAATCTTTGACCCTGAACATTTATTTATTCATCAGATCAACAAGGGACATTTATTAAGGGACATTTATTAATATGTTAATAAAGCTTACTTCACAGGTGTGGCAAGCCTTTCGCAAGGCCATCTGGTTAGCATCCCCAAAGCAACGGACAAATCAAAAGCTGCAGGCTGCCCTGAGATGTGTCACTGCTTTCAATCCCTCTTTATGGTGTGAGTACCTACCCTGGGTTGAGTATGCTGACAACACCGCGACCTCTTCGGTGACCGGTGTCTCAGCTTTTGAGCTGTCCTTGGGGTATAACCCTTCCCTGTTCTCCATCTCCAAGGAAGAGATCGCAGTGCCCACCATCCAACATCACATTTGTCACTGCAGACGCATCTGGAGATCAGCCAGGGCAGCACTCCTTCACACTGTGGAGCAAGACTCGGCAGTGGCTAAGTGTCGAAGGGTCTCGACTCCTACCTACTCCAAGGTATGGCTCTCCACCAAAAGCATTCATTTAAAAATTGACTCCTGCAAACTGTCTCCCTGTTTCATCAGGCCATTTTCCATTGTTAAAATCATTAACCCATCTGCTGTTCACCTCAGTCTTCCTCCCCTCTTTGCATTCATACCACTTTCCACATGTTTCAAGATGGTTGACAGGGGACTTGTCTATGCTGTTAATCAGATACTGACTGTTTCTCATCATGGCAGATGTTTCCAGTATCTAGTTGACTAGGAAGGGTATGGACCTGAGGAACGCTCCTGGATCCCAAGGGCTTTCATCATGGACAATTATATGGTGCATCAGTTCCACTGTGCGCACCCTGACAAGCCAGGTAGGACACCAGGAGGCGCCCCTTGAAGGGCGGGCACTGTAGTGTCTCAGATCTGTGCACACTGTTTCCACGGCTGATTGTTTGATATGTTTCATCTGCCTTGATTTTGCCACCTGCTTCTCATTACCTCTACCTTTAAAAGAGAACAAAAGACTCCACCTCTCCACGGGAATGTCAGACTTCACTTGCCAGCTGAGCAGTGTGGATCTCTTCTCCAGTATGCAACCTGTGTTCCTTGTGCTCTTCTCCTCTCCAACCTTCTCATCTCTGGATTCCCCTGTAAGCATAACCAAATTCAATCTTATCATCTTCACCCTCTGATTATTAGGACCTCTCTCACTATCTGGTGGACTGGATAACTCACTGGCGGACCATCATCATCATCATCATAGCAGTCTGTCATGGGCGACAATGACTGTTTCATTTAGGTCTGATCAGATTCCTCCACACAGCTCTGTCCTTAGCCTTCCGCTGCCAGGACCATGAACCCAGAAACAAACACCACCACCTGAAACTGCACTCAGCAATGCTTATTCATTCTCCCCTAACTAACTCCTCAGCACCAGGGCACCTCTCCCTCTCCTCTACAGAAGAAACCCACCTTCAACCCTCCACACTCACCCGAAGAAGACTTGCAGCCACTGGTATCTCCTCCTTCACTAACAGCCTAATTCAACCTGTAAGAAAAGCAAACAGCATTAATTATGCCTGCCATAAATTCTGCAGCCTAAACTCTGCAGCACAAACTTATCATCTCCCGTTTCTCTCTCTGCAGGGGTTGCCAGATCTTAACACACACTTTGGAAATAAACTTGGTTTTGAGCTTGCAAACTGTCTCCGGTGTGTTTGTGTTTGGGTCTGTACCTATCAAATGTGTCACTAACTTGACTGCTCACTACTAAAAGTGCAGCTAGTGAACGTCAGCATAACGATTTATTAGCTCACTTTGATGAAGGCAAAATGAGTTCATACCATGGACTTGCGAGAATCACTGCTCCTCCTAAGCAATTGCCCAGATGCTCACCAAACTGACACACAGTCATCCTCCTGTCGTCGGCCTCCGTCGGTCTATGATGACCATGGAAGAGAATCCTAAACGTCTACTCTGCTGGAACAGCACCGCCTGTGGCTGAACAGGCCGATGCGCGAATGACAGTCCCTGTCACACAGGTCACACTTGTGGGTGGTCTCCGTGCTGCTGGGTCTGTGGCGGTTCTTCCTGCGGGTCCTTTTTTCATCTGCTGCAGCAGTCAGTCTCTCTTCACCCGCCTTGAGCTGTCTGGTCAGGGTGCCTCTCCATTTGGAGCGGTCCGTTGCAAGGTCCTCCCAGCGCTCTGTGTTGATATCCAGGGCCTTCATGTCTCTCTTGCAGACGTCTCTAAAGCGCAGCTGTGGGCGGCCAACGTTTCTCCTGCCAGTTGCCAGTTCTCCATAGAGAACGTCTTTGGAGATTCTGCCATCCTCCATACGGTGAACGTGGCCTAGCCAGCGGAGCCTGCGCTGCCTGAGTAGAGTGAACATGGAGGGAAGGCCGGCGCGGGACAGAACTTCTGTGTTGGGCACTTTGTCCTGCCAGGATATGTCCAGGATGTGGCGAATGCAGCGCAAGTGGAAGGAGTTCAGTCTCTTTTCCTGCCGGGCGTATGTTGTCCACGTCTCACTCCCATAGAGCAGTGTGCTGATGACGCAGGCGTTGTACACTGCCATCTTCGTCTTGACAGAGAGTTTGGGATTCTCCCACACTCGTGTGGTGAGGCGAGCGAGTGTGAAGGCTGATTTTCCAATCCTCTTGTTGATCTCTGTATCAAGGGAGAGGTTGTTGCTGATCGTGGACCCCAGGTACGTGAACTGATTCACGACCTCCAGCTTGTAGTCATCAATGGTGATGGTTGGTGGTGCTTCCGTGCCTTGCGCCAAGACGTTAGTCTTCTTCAGGCTGATGGTAAGCCCAAAGTCCTTGCATGCCTGGGAGAAGCGGTCCATCAGGGTCTGAAGCTCCTGCTGTGTGTGGGTTGCGACTGCAGCGTTGTCTGCGAACAGCATGTCTCTGATTAGAGCCTCGCGTACTTTGGTTCTGGCTTTCAGGCGGGCAAGGTTGAAAAGCCTGCCGTCAGATCTTGTGTGCAGGTAGATTCCCTCTGTTGCTGTGCTGAAGGCATGCCTCAGGAGCATAGCAAAGAAAATCCCAAAGAGGGTTGGCGCAAGTACACAGCCCTGTTTCACTCCGCTGCGTATGTTGAATGGCTCTGAGACGTTGCCATCATGCTGCACTATCCCCTGCATGTTGGTGTGAAACGATTCGATGAGGCTTTGCAACTTTGGTGGGCATCCTATCTTTGGCAGGATCTTGAAAAGGCCCTCTCTGCTGACCAGATCGAACGCTTTGGTGAGGTCGATGAAGGCGACGTACAGAGGCATGTTCTGTTCTCTGCATTTCTCCTGGAGTTGGCGGATGGAGAATATCATGTCTACCGTCGATCGCTCAGCGCGGAAGCCACACTGAGACTCGGGGTAGACACGTTCGGCAAGCTTCTGTAGACGAACGAGAACAACTCGTGCGTAGACTTTGCCAACAACACTGAGGAGGGAAATGCCCCTGTAGTTGTTGCAGTCGCTTCTCTCCCCTTTGTTTTTGTAGAGGGTGATGATCTTGGCGTCCCTCATGTCCTGTGGTACGGCACCTTCCTTCCAGCACTGGCAGAGGACGTCATGCAATGGCAGCAGTAGGGCGGTCTTGCAGTGCTTGATCAGGTCAGGGGGTATGCCGTCGTTGCCGGGTGCCTTGCCAGCGGCCAAGCTATCAATGGCCTTACTGAGTTCGTCGATGGTTGGCTCGGCATCAAGTTCGTCCATGGATGGCAGGCAGTCGATGGCATCAAGGGCTGACGGTGTCACGGTGTTCTGTCTAGAGTAGAGGTCGGAGTAGTGTTCCACCCATCTCTCCATCTGCTTGTTCTTCTCTGTGATCATCTCCCCAGTGGAAGATTTGAGGGGGGCCGTCTTGCTCTGAGCCGGACCAAGTGCTTTCTTGATGCCATCGTACATACCACGGATGTTCCCTGTTATGGCAGTGGTTTGAATGTCTTGGCTGAGCTGAGTCCAGTACTCGTTGGCACAGCGCCGAGCAGTCTGCTGAACTTTGCTTCTCGCAGCCCTGAGAATCTGGAGATTCTTCTCGTTTGGGTACTTCTTGTACTCAGCAAGTGCTGAGCGCTTGGCTTCAATGACGGGGGTCATCTCGGTCAACTTGGCATCAAACCAGTCCTGTGACTTCGAGGTCTTCCTCCCAAAGGTAGCCAAGGCTGTGCGGTAGATGGTGTTTCGCAGCTCTTCCCACTTCTGCTTTGCAGATTCTCCTCCTTGTGGTACACCAAGTTCCTTCTCAAAGGTGGAGGCAAACTGCTCAACAAGTTCTGGTTGGGCCATCTTGCTGGTGTCAATCCGTGCCTTTCCAGGTTGTCTAGCACAATGGAATTTCTTCAGCTGCAGCTTGACCTTGCAACACACCAATGAATGGTCTGTGTCGCAATCTGCACTCTGGAACGAACGGGTGATTAGCACGTTCTTCAGTGAGGTGCGCCTGGTCAGGATCAAGTCTAGCTGGTGCCAGTGCTTTGAGCGCGGATGTTGCCAGGAAACCTTGTGTTGGGGCTTGGTCTTGAAGAACGAGTTTGTGATGCACAGATCGTGATATGTGCAGAACTCGAGCAGCCGCTGTCCGTTGTCGTTCATTCTGCCCATGCCAAAAGGTCCAAGACAGGAGGGCCAGGAGTCGTGGTCAGCACCCACTCTGGCATTGAAGTCTCCAAGGAGAATGAGTTGTTCAGAGTTGGGGATGATCCTGACAGTTGTTGTGAGATTCTCGTAGAACTCGTCTTTTGCCTCTGGTGTGGCTGTCTGTGTTGGGGCATACACACTGACAAGGGTGACTGGGCCTTGAGTGGTGTTCAGGCGGAGGGTGAGGAGTCGTGCAGAGCCAGTGCCGCCCGGTTCCACTATCTTCAGCAAAGTGTTCTTCACTGCGAAGCCCACTCTGTGTTCCCTGTGTTCGTCACTGCCCTTTCCCTGCCAGTAGAACGTGTAGTCCTTCTCTCTCAGTGTGCCTGCATCAGCTAACCGTCATCCTCATGCGGGTCATTTCAACTTTCACTAGGTCCAGTCTATATACATGTGTACAGGTGACCGGTGATTTAAGACCAATGATTTACTCTACACTTTTCATGCTTCCAATTCTCAGAAAAAGTAATTTTCAAAGATTCAAAGAGATTCAAAGATTTTTATTTGTCAATACTACTATACGTACAGGACATACAGAAGAATTGAAATGGCATTTCTCTCTCTCTTGGGCAGCACGGTGGTGCAGTGGTTAGCACTGTTGCCTTACAGCTAGAAGGTTCCTGGTTCGAATCCCCAGGTTGGCAGGAGTTGAAGAGGGAGTGGGAGGAGTGGGAGGTGTCACCTGCAATGTTGATGGCTCTGCAGGTCAGGCAGGTGAGGTAGATGTCTGAGATGGGGGGCAGGGGGGGCACCGATGATCTTGTTGGCTGCTTTTACTGTGCGTTGTAGTGTCTTTCGGCAGGAGGTGGTGCAGCTTCCATACTACACAGTGATGCAGCTGGTGAGGATGCTCTCGATGGTGCCCCGGTAGAAAGAGCACATGATGGGGGGTGGGACTCGTGCTTTCCTCAGTTTGTGGAGGAAATAGAGGCAAGTTTGAGCTTTCTTGGCCAGTGATGTAGTGTTGTTGGACCAGGAGAGGTCCTCAGAGATGTGCACCACTAGGAACTTGGTGCTGCTCACCCTCTCCACAGCTGTTCCATCGATGATCAGAGGGGGATGCTGGGTGTGTCCCCTCCTGAAGTCGACCACAATCTCCATGGTTTTTCCCACATTCAGGTAGAAGTTATTTTCTTTACATCACTGGACCAGTTGGCTCACCTCATTTCTGTAGTTGGCCTCATTGTTTGTGATGAGGCCCACCACCGTCATGCCATTCACAGACTTGATGATGTGGTTGATGTTGTAGGCTGGTACACAGTCATGGGTCAGCAGGGTGAAGAACAGCAGGCTGAACACGCACCCTTGTGGGGCCCTTGTGCTCAGTGTGATGGTCTTGGATGTGATGCTGCCAGCCCGCACATTCTGTGGCCTTCCTGTGACAAAGTCCAAAACCCAGTTACACAGACAGGTTTTGAGTCCCAAGTGTCTGAGTTTTTGTATTAGGCGCTGGAAGATGATTGTGTTGAATGCTGAGTTGAAGTCAGTCAAAGAACAGCATTCACATGTAGGAGTTCTTTGAGTCCAGGTGGGTGAGGGCTGGATGGAGAGCAGCAGCGATGTCATCCTCTGTGGATCTGTTCGACCTGTATGCAAACTGAGATGGGTCATGGGAGGGAGGGAGGATGGACTTGATGTTCTGCATGACCAGCCACTCAAAGCACCACATTATGATGGGGGTCAGTGCTATGGGCCAGTAATCATTGTAGCCAGATGGGACGGGCTTCTTTGGGACTGGTATTATGGTGGCAGTTTTGAAACATGTGGGGACAACAGCTTGAATCAGGGAGATGTTGAAGATGTCGGCCAGGATGTGCTTGAGCTCCTCTGCACAGTCCTTCAGAACATGACCCGGTATGTTGTCTGGTGCAGCTGCCTTGCGTGGGTTGATCCTGCAGAGGGTCCTCTTCACGCTAGCCGGATCCAGACTTCTGGCCTGCTTGTCTGGAGGAGGAGTGATCTTATGTGCTGATGTTTGGTTTTGTGTTTCAAAGCGGCTGAAGAAGTCATTTAGGTTGTTAAGCAATGTGATGTCACTCGCACAGGTCTGAGGTGGAGGGTTGTAGTTGGTGAGGGTCTGTATGCCATGCCAGAGGGAACGTGCATCTCTGGTGTTGCAGAAGTGGCTGGATATTTTCTTGCTGTACTGTCGTTTTGCCTTCTTGATGCCACAGGACAGGATGGCCCTAGCTGTTAGTCCTGCAGTGTCGCCGGCCATGAAAGCTGCGTCCCAAGCCCTCAGGAGCCTGTGGACCTCTGCTGTCATCCATGGCTTTTGGTTGGCATAAACAGTAATGGTTTAGCAGTGAGTGACATCAGTGTATTTAGCTATGTATGCTGAAACTACCTCAGTGTACTCCCCTAGGTTTGTGTGTCCATTTTGAGTGGCTGCGTGCTTGAAAGTGTCCCGGTCTGTAGTGCTGAAGCAGTCTTTCAGAGCATCAGAGGCCCCCTCTGGCCACACACGTACCTGCTTTTTTGTTGGTCTGATTGTTTTCACTCTGTGTTTGTATGCCGGCCTTAACAAGATGGTGATGTGATCAGAGACACCCATGTGGGGAAGGGGGGGGGGCTCTGTATGCTTTCTTGTGAGCTGTGTACACCAGGTCCAGCAAATTGTCTCCACTCGTTGGGAAGTACTACTAGCCTTTCTAACCCCTTGGTTCAACACAGAAACTCGTAGCTTAAAACAGAAGACTCATCGATTAGAAAGAAAATGGCGCTCCACTAATTTAGATGAAATCTTTTTAGCTTGGAGAAATCATCTTTTAATTTATAAAAAATCTCTTAGAAAAGCTAGAACGAGTTATTATTCTGCATTAATAGAAGACAACAAGAATAATCCTAGGTTTCTTTTCAGCACTGTAGCCAGGCTGACAAAGAGTCAGGACTCTGTCAATCCTAGCATTCCCTTAGAGCTTACTAGTCAGGACTTTATGAACTTTTTCAATAATAAAATTTCATCTATCAGAGATAAAATCAATCAGATTCTTCCCACCGTTAACTTAAATACAGTAACTACTACAACTCCTTCAACTGATATCTGTTTGGATGAGTTTTTTCCAATTGACCTTTTAGAGTTAAACAAAATAATTTCCTCATCCAAGCCTTCAACTTGTCTTTTAGACCCTATTCCTACCAGGTTATTTAAAGAAGTCTTCCCACTTATTGGTAGCTTTCTTCTTCAAATAATCAATTTTTCATTAACTTTAGGCCATGTACCACAGGCTTTTAAAACAGCTATAATTAAACCCTTACTCAAAAAGCCAACGCTGGATCCAGGAGTTTTAGCTAACTGTAGACCAATCTCTAATCTCCCTTTCATTTTAAAAATCTTAGAAAGAGTTGTTGCGATGCAATTATTTGACCACCTGCAGGGAAATGGTTTACTTGAAGAGTTTCAATCTGGGTTTAGAATCCATCATAGTACTGAAACAGCCTTAGTGAAGGTCAAAAATGACCTCCTTATCGCATCTCATAATGGACTTGTTTCCGTTCTTGGCCTTTTAGACCTTAGTGCAGCTTTTGATACTATCAATCATAATATTCTACTTGATAGATTAGATCACTATGTTGGACTTAATGGAATTTCGTTGCAGTGGTTTAGATCTTATTTTTTTGATGTGTTCCAGTTTGTTCAAGTCAATAATGAGTTTTCTTTCAACTCAAATCTCAGTCATGGAGTTCCGCAGGGATCTGTGCTAGGCCCTACTCTTTTTAGTTTATATATCCTTCCCTTAGGCAACATTATTAGAAAGCACTGTATACATTTTCATTGTTATGCAGATGACACACAGTTATACCTGTCAGTGAAGCCAGATGATAGTAATGAATTAGCCAAGTTAGAAGCCTGTCTTAAGGAAATCAAAGCTTGGATGACTTGCAATTTCCTGCTATTAAATTCAGATAAGACTGAAGTCATTCTTGTTGGTCCAAAAAACCTTAGAAATACCTTTCCAAACCAAACTTTTAGTTTGGATGCGGTTACTCTTTCTCTTAATAGCTCTGTGAGGAACTTTGGAGTTATTTTTGATCAAGATCTGTCTTTCAACTCACATGTTAAATTCGTTTCTAAGACTGCCTTCTATCATTTGCGTAATATTGCCAAGATTAGGAACATCTTGTCTCAGAGTGATGCTGAGAAACTGATCCATGCTTTTGTTAGCTCTAGATTAGATTATTGTAACTCTTTATTATCAGGTTGTCCTAAAACATCTTTAAAAAGTCTTCAGTTGATCCAAAATGCTGCAGCAAGAGTTTAACAGGTACTAGAAAGAGATATCATATCTCTCCAGTTCTGGCCTCCCTTCATTGGCTTCCCATAGAATTTAGAATTAAGTTTAAAATCCTTCTTCCTATTTACAAAGCTCTAAACAATCAGGCTCCTTTTTATTTAAAAGATCTGATAATACCGTATTATCCTAACAGAGCACTATGCTCCCAAAATGCTGGATTACTTGTAATACCTAGAATCTCCAAAAGTACAATGGGAGGCAGAGCCTTCAGTTATCAAGCTCCTCTCCTGTGGAACCAGCTGCCAATCTGGATTCAGGAGTCAGACTCGATCTCTGTTTTTTAAGAATAGGGTTAAAACCTTCCTTTTTGATTTAGCCTACAATTAGGGAGGGATCATGTGCCCCTGAACCCTCCCAGAGACACATTCTCTGAACCCTCCCTTAGTTATGCTGCTAATAGGTTTAGACAGCCAGGGAACCTCCAATAATGCACTGGGCTTCGCTCCTTTCTTCACTCTCAATGAAATATTTTTTTGCTGGTCATTAACATCTGTTTGTTCTCTCCCATAGATTGAGTCCCCAACGTGCTGTTTGCTCTCTACATGTCTGTTCTTTTCATCTTCTCTATCCCCTCACCCCCCCAGCCAGTCGCAGCACATGACTGCCACTCCCTAAGCCTGGTTCTGCTGGAGGTTTCTTCCTGTTAAAAGGGAGTTTTTCGTCTCCACCGTCGCCAAGCGCTTGCTCACAGGGGATCGTTTGATTGCTGGGGTTTTTCTGCAACTGTCGGGGTTTCATGATCATAAACTCCACCAATGGAGAACAGTGTTTGTGTACAACAGTTGCATCATGACACCAAGCATCACTGATGTAAACACAGATGCCACCCCGTGCATCTTCCCTCCTTCCGTGAACACTGTGTTGCTGCAGTAGCATGTTAGCCCAGCTAAATGAATGGCAGAGTCCGGTATATTGTCATTTAACCACGTTTCCATAAAGATAAAAACACAGCAGTTCTGTGCATCACGTTGCGTAGTTCTCAGGAGCTGTATATGGTCTATTTTGTTGTCTAGTGAACGTATGTTGGCCAGAATGAGGGAAGGAATTGGGAGTTTGTGTGGGCTAGCTTTTAGCTTCATTCAGATACCTCCATGTTTACCTCTCTTTTGTCGCCGCTCACGCGACATTTGGGATGAGACATGACACTTGAGTCCGGGGGTGTGGAGGTCTGGTGGAGAAGACCAAGGCCACAGAGTTTCTCTGGAATGAATGTTTCTCTGTCTACTTCCGGCGCCACATGAGTCGGCTGCCTTTTTGCAACAGCGACTCAATTCTGAGTTTTTTCTTCCTCTGTCTTTCCAATCCGGTTACAACTTTCTGATCTGGCGACACCTTACACACTTTATACATCACGGACACACAGATCGCCCCAAATGTCTCCCGAGCCGGCGGACGGAGCCACTGTTTACAGCAGGAGACGGTACAGCAGGGAACAGCTGCTTGCACTTAATCGCCATTCGGTGCTAACGGAAAAACTCGACGTACCGGGAGAAATAAGGCGAAAACGACATGGTTGTCGGGCTGGTGTTAGACGGCGGACAAGGAGTATAAGGTACAGACCCACCCTCCCATCCGTTGTTATGGGGAATGTACGTTCTATATTGGGAAAGGTAGATGAGCTAGCGGCTATTTCCCACTACGTTAGCGTATACCGGGAGTGCTCCCTCCTTTTGTTTACCGAGACGTGGCTAACTGAACTAGTAGCAGATGCTAACATTGAGCTAGAGGGTTTCCACGCGATACGGGCAGACCGAACACCAGACAGTGGCAAAGCAAGGGGCGGTGGAGTGTTGATCTATGTTAATAACAACTGGTGCAGACCGGGACACATCACTGTTAAACAACAACACTGCAGCAAAGACATCGAGTTGCTAGCTGTTAGCATGCGGCCTACCTATCTCCCAAGGGAATACTCACACGTGATCTGCATTGTTATTTATGCAAATCCGACGGCGAACGCTGGGACAGCGCGTGACGTCATCCACTCAGTAACTGGCAGGCTGCAGATAGAACACCCAGATGCTCTTCTCCTCATCTCAGGCAAATTCAACCATGTTTCACTGTCTCCCATTCTACCCACGTTTACCCAGTATGTCACATGCCACACTAGAGACAATAAAACACTGGACTTATTCTACGCAAACACTAAGGAGGCGTACACCTCATCACAACTCCCCCCCACTCGGGAGATCGAATCCTAACTTGGTTCATCTCCGGCCGGTGTACAAACCCCTAGTGCACAGACAACCTCTGGCCATGCGCACAGTGAAGTTATGGTCTGAGGAGGCAATGGACACTCTAAAGGGCTGTTTTGAAGCCACCGCCTGGAAGCAGCTCTGCGATCCACATAGTGAGGACATCGATGGCCACACTCACACCATCACGGACTACATCAGCTTCTGTGTGGACAACACCATACCCACCAAGATCATACGGTGTTTCTCAAACAACAAACCCTGGATCAACCCTGAGATAAAAACACTTCTGAGAGAGAAGAAGAGGATCTTCAGTTCGGGGAACAGGGAGATGCTGAAGTCCGTACAGAGGGAGCTGAGGAGAAAGATCAGAGAAGGCAAGGACAGCTTCAGGAAGAAGATGGAGGACAAGCTACAACAGAGCGACATCAGCGGGGTCTGGAGAAACCTTAAAACCATCTCTGGGCTCCAGAATACCTCCCCCCAGGTCACGGGGGGCAGGGAGTGGGCGAACAATCTGAATCTGTTTTTTAATAGGTTTGACCAACCGCCCTCCCCCCCCAACTGCACAACAACCACTGCTGCCACTGAAGACATCAAGTCCTGCTGCCCACTCCCCACTCCACCATCACCCCCCCACTCCCAACACACAGCCCCCCAACCTGACCCTCACTAAGACCCAGGTGAGGACGGAGCTGAGGAAGATCAAGGCGAGGAAGGCGTCGGGACCGGATGGCATCAGTGCAAAGCTCCTCAAGTCCTGTGCAGACCAGCTGTGTGGGATTATGGAGTACATCTTCAACCTGAGCCTGAAGCTGGGGAGGGTATCACAGTTGTGGAAAACATCTTATGTGGTACCTGTACCAAAGACTTCCCACCCCAAAGATCTGAACAGCTACAGACCAGTGGCCCTGACGTCCCACATGATGAAGACCCTGGAGAGACTGCTCCTTGCTCACCTTCGCCCCCTGGTGGGACCAGCGATAGATCCACTCCAGTTCGCCTACCAGCATGGTATTGGGGTGGAGGATGCGGTCATCTTCCTCCTTCACCGTTCTCTGTTCCACCTGGATAAGGCCGGGAATGCAGTGAGGATCATGTTCTTTGACTTCTCCAGTGCTTTCAACACCATCCAACCGATGATCCTAAAGGACAAGCTGCTGTGCGCAGGGGTGGACCAGCACCTGTCATCATGGATCCTGGACTGCCTCACAAACCGGCCACAGTTTGTGAGAACCTAGGACTGTGTGTCCGACACGATCATTGGTAGCACGGGGCCCCCCCAGGGAACGGTTTTGGCTCCCTTCCTGTTCACCCTTTATACTGCGGTCTTCTCACACAACACACTGCCATCTACAGAAGTTCTCTGACGACTCTGCGATCATTGGCCTCATCTCCGTTGGAGATGAAGCTGAGTACAGAGGGCTTATCCAGGACTTTGTGGACTGGTGCCATCGGAACTGCCTCCAGATCAACGCGAGGAAAACTAAGGAGCTGGTGGTGGACTGCCGCAGGCAAGGACAACCCCTCACAGCACCAGTAAACATCCAGGGAACAGACATTGAGATGGTGACATCCTACAAGTACCTGGGTGTTCATCTGAACAATAAACTAGACTGGTCACACAATACTTCTTCTTGCCTTGAGAGAGAGCAGTCGCATTTTTCTTCCCTCCTCTCGTCTGCCTTCCTGACCTATTCCCAGCTTTGCAATGTTGCGTTTTTGTCTGTGTTTAGTCGCTCTTCTCCTGCTGAATCTTAATCTAAACGGAAATTATGGATTTGGAAGCGGCTGAAATGTGCTATTGTCACTATTTTTCAACAAGAATCGGGCCAAGGGGGAGCCCAAGAATTGGAACCTGTGAGGAGACTCATGGACATTGGAATTCATGCGTCTGTGGAAACATTATTGGTTATGATCTCAGGACTTCTATTTTTGGCTGTGAAGTTCCCTGATGCATCAGAAATAGAAGGAAGGTGAGAGAGCTGATCAAAGAGGACCCGGCAAGCTCCTTCATCAAATTCGACCAGTTGGGGAGGGCACGAGTAGCGGCAAAGGTGAACTGAATGACAGTGATTCAGTGGAGGAATACATCTGTGCTCTCCATGGAAAAAAGGTTAAGCCTGCACATGGAAATTATGAAAGCACAGAATTGCACGGGTGAGGAAAAATTCTATTCTCTGAGTGCACTGTGCTGATTTGATTTGACCTTGTCTTTGGTGTCTTTGGTGTCTTTGGTGCCCCGTGTTTACATTCCTCCTGACGAAGATAAGCGGAAGGAGCGGAAGGAGCGGCTCTGCCTGCTAACCCAAACAAGACACAGTTGTTATTGTTTCAACAGATGAACGCTCAAGGACAGTGCACCATGTGACAATTTACCACCTGCAAGCAGAGCGAGAGACGCTAGACTGTTTAGATCACATGACTTTAACATCTATCCACTGCCAGGAGGCGCCCTCTGCTGTTCACTAGCAATTGACACACCTACACTTGCATTCAACATTACACTACTGACACAATTACTGATATATATTTACAATACACTGACTCTCTCAACTACTGCTTTGTCATTGTGTGATCTATTGTCTGCTAATTGTGCATTCGAGAGTTTTTTTCATGTAATCAAAATTTTGGTCATAAATGAGCTCTATTTTGATCAACAATGCTTTTTTCTCTCTCCTATTGTGTTTTTCCCTATCCTTCCCCCCTCCCCCCTCTTCACCCCCCCCATTCGACTGGCGCCTTCGGGCTGCCCCGGCTATGGGATGCGCTTACTGAGCGTGCCCAATGTCAAGTCAAATTTCAATTCTCCTGTATGTATTACGTATGGTAGTATTGACAATAAACCTTATTCATACTGACGCACTCTACAAGAAGGGACAGCGCAGGCTGTTCCTACTGAGGAGACTCAGGTCTTTTGGTGTACAAGGGGCGCTGCTGAAGACATTCTACGACACGGTGGTGGTATCAGCCATCACTTTTGGAGTGGTCTGCTGGGGCAGTGGCATTACAGCAGCCGATAGGAAGAGACTGAACAAACTGATCAAGAAAGCTAGCTCTGTCCTGGGGCAGCGCCTTGACCCAGTGGAGGAGATGGGAGAGCGAAGGATGGTGGCTAAACTGTCATCTCTGCTGGAGTCTGAGTTCCACCCTATGCAGGACACACTGAATGCACTAAGGAGCTCATTTAGCAGCAGACTACATCATCCTAGGTGCACAACCGAGAGGTTTCGCAGGTCCTTCCTACCAACGGCTGTCAGACTGTATAACCTAAGCAGGGCTGCTCGCAGAGATAGCAAAAAGACGTGACAACCTAATAGTATTGAATGCAAAAGAAGCAATAGACTTACACAATGGTCCCCTCCGGTATACAACTAGGAAAATATCGGTAGCTACAGAGGGTGACAATATGTATGGGTACATAATCATACCATGTAGGATAACTAAGTAGACAGTTATGCTGTTTCATTCCATCTAGCTACAATGCTCCGCACTGTCTGTGTTTATATATTTATATATTTATTCCATCTAGCGACAATGCGCCACACTGTGTGTGTGTTTATATATTTGCATATTTATTCCATCTAGCTACAATGCTCCGCACTGTGTGTTTATATATTTACATATTTATTCCATCTAGCTACAACGCTCCACACTGTGTGTTTATATATTCATATATTCATTCCATCTAGCTACAACGCTCCACACTGTGTGTGTGTTTATATATTCACATATTTATTCCATCTAGCTACAATGCTCCGCACTGTGTGTTTATATATTTACATATTTATTCCATCTAGCTACAACGCTCCACACTGTGTGTTTATATATTCATATATTCATTCCATCTAGCTACAACGCTCCACACTGTGTGTGTTTATATATTCACATATTTATTCCATCTAGCTACAATGCTCCGCACTGTGTGTTTATATATTTATTCCATCTAGCTGCAATGCTCCGCACCATGTGTCTATATATGTATGTTTATATGTACATATGTATACTCACTGCTCTTGTTTTTTCTTGCCTTCTGATTGTTGCTCTGAGTGTTGCTGTTGCAATCCTGGAATTTCCCCATTGTGGGACTAATAAAGGCTTATCTTATCTTAATGTTCTGATCCAGGACGTAATGTTTGGTCACATTCCTTATGTCCAGAAGGCTGTGGCGACTGTAGCTTGTGCGCAGCATCATATACAGTGGGGCAAAAAAGTATTTAGTCAGCCACCAATTGTGCAAGTTCTCCCACTTAAAAGATGAGAGAGGTCTCCAATTTTCATCATAGGTATACCTCAACTATGAGAGACAAAATGAGAAAAAAAAAATCCAGAAAATCACATTGAAGGATTTTTAATGAATTAATTGGTAAATTCCTCAGTAAAATAAGTATTTGGTCACCTACAAACAAGCAAGATTTCTGGCTCTCACAGACCTGTAACTTCTTCTTTTAAGAGGCTCCTCTGTCCTACACTCGTTACCTGTATTAATGGCACCTGTTTGAACTCGTTATCAGTATAAAAGACACCGGTCCACAACCTCAAACAGTCAGACTCTAAACTCCACTATGGCCAAGAACAAAGAGCTGTCAAAGGACACCAGAAACAAAATTGTAGACCTGCACCAGGCTGGGAAGACTGAATCTGCAATAGGTAAGCATCTTGGTGTGAAGAAATCAACTGTGGGAGCAATTATTAGAAAATGGAAGACATACAAGACCACTGATAATCTCCCTCGATCTGGGGCTCCACGCAAGATCTCACCCCGTGGGGTCAAAATTACCACGAGAGCGGTGAGCAAAAATCCCAGAACCACATGGGGGGACCTAGTGAATGACCTGCAGAGAGCTGGGACCAAAGTAACAAAGGCTACATCAGAAACACACTACGCCGCCAGGGACTCAAATCCTGCAGTGCCAGACGTGTCCCCCTGCTTAAGCCAGTACATGTCCAGGCCCGTCTGAAGTTTGCTAGAGAGCATTTGGATGATCCAGAAGAGGATTGGGAGAATGTCATATGGTCAGATGAAACCAAAATAAAACTTTTTGGTAAAAACTCAACTTGTTGTGTTTGGAGGAGAAAGAACACCATACCTACTGTGAAACATGGGGATGGAAACATCATACTTTGGGGCTGTTTTTCTGCAAAGGGACCAGGACGACTGATCCATGTAAAGGAAAGAATGAATGGGGCCATGTATCGTGAGATTTTGAGTGAAAACCTCCTTCCACCAGCAAGGGCATTGAAGATGAAACGTGGCTGGGTCTTTCAGCATGACAATGATCCCAAACACACCGCCCGGGCAACGAAGGAGTGGCTTGGTAAGAAGCATTTCAAGGTCCTGGAGTGGCCTAGCCAGTCTCCAGATCTCAACCCCATAGAAAATCTTTGGAGGGAGTTGAAAGTCCGTGTTGTCCAGCGACAGCCCCAAAACATCATTGCTCTAGAGGAGATCTGCATGGAGGAATGGGCCAAAATACCAGCAACAGTGTGTGAAAACCTTGTGAAAACTTACAGAAAACGTTTGACCTCTGTCATTGCCAACAAAGGGTATATAACAAAGTATTGAGATGAACTTTTGTTATTGACCAAATACTTATTTTACCAAGGAATTTACCAATTAATTCATTAAAAATCCTTCAATGTGATTTTCTTGAATTTTTTTTTCTTATTTTGTCTCTCATAGTTGAGGTATACCTATGATGAAAGTTGGAGACCTCTCTCATCTTTTAAGTGGAAGAATTTGCACAATTGGTGGCTGACTAAATACTTTTTTACCCCACTGTATGTACATTAAATAGATAGATGGATACTTTATTTCGAACAAAAAGTATAACAAAAACAAAACAAATGACAAATGCAATAAAGTAACAGTATACAGTGTTCGAAAGGGAGAAGGAAGAAGTGAACACTTATTAATTCCATCTCCTCTTTTCCATAAATACATTCATGTGAATTATATACAAATTACCACATTTAAGACCCCAAGTAAACAATTAACTGTATTTTGTACGTATCAACATTAACCCCCATCCATCCTAGCATACATTGATGTCCATACATCAAAACCAGCCTCAAACAACACAGATATACACAGTGCTGTCCCACCCACCATTCCATAGTGTCCCATAGTGTCCCAGAATGAGCATAGTGAATCGTACAGATAAATACTACCCTTCTAACATATATCCTTTCAGCAAATAATGTTTGTACCTCTTTTTGAATTGATTTCTGTTTGTACATATTTTCAGTTCCGGCTCCAGACTGTTCCACAAATCCACCCCACAGACAGATATGCACACACTTTTCTTGGTTGTTCGTATCTTGGGTTTTGTAAAGTTTAAGTCTCCTCTCAAATTATGATCATTGTCTCTTTTTTTAAATATTTTTTGTATATTAGTTGGGAGTTGATTATTAATTGCCCTGTACATGACTTGTGCTGTCTTAAATTTAACTAAATCGATGAACTTTATGACATGTGACTTTAAAAACAACGAATTGGTATGGTCTCTATATCCTACATTATTTATTATCCTTCCAGCTCTTTTTTGTAATGTGCATATTGACTGTAGGTTGGTCTTGTAGGTGTTTCCCCAGACCTCTACACAGTAGTTAAGATAAGGTAGAAACAATGGATTGTACAGTAAGACCAATGATTTATAGTCCAAGATGTGTCTTGTCTTCCCCAGTATGCCTATACATTTTGCCAACTTGGCCCGGATGTGACTGATGTGAGGTTTCCAGCAGATTTTATTGTCTAGCGTCACCCCCAGAAACTTATTTTCCTGTACTGTGTCTATTCTGGTATCATCTATCGTTACCATTATTTCATGATTTATTCATGATTTATTTTATAATTTCCAAACAACATAATCTTTGGGGTTTTTTAGATTTAGAGATAATTTATTTTTGTTGAACCACTGCGTTAACTTTTTCATTTCAGTTGTGACCACCTCTAAAACCTGCTGCAAATTCTCACCAGTGCAAAGGATATTTGTGTCATCTGCAAACAAAATAAATTTCAGAATTTTTAATACTTGGCATATGTCATTTATATACAAAATAAAGAGTTTGGGTCCCAAAACTGACCCCTGGGGCACACCACAAGTGATGTCCATGAATGGGTGATTTGTGCTCACCAATCTGTACAAATTGTTGTCTGTTACTTAAATAACTTTCCACCCAACTCAGTCCGACCCCTCTTATCCCATACCTTTCCAGTTTCCTTAGTAGTATTCTGTGGCCATGGTGTCAAAAGCTTTCTTTAAATCTATAAATACTCCTACAGCAACCTTTTTTTTTTTTTTATCTATACAACTAGTAATTTCTTCTATAAGTTCGGTCAGTGCCAAAGATGTAGATTTATCTGCTCTAAAACCATACCGGCTGTCTGTAAGGAGGTTGTGTTTATCAATGAAATCATCCAGTCTCTTAGTGAAGATTTTTTCAAGTATTTTGGAGAATTGTGAGAGTAAAGAGACTGGCCTGTAATTTGTGAAACAATGACTGTCTCCTGTTTTGTATAGAGGTATTACTTTTGCTATTTTCATTTTGTTTGGAAATTTACCAGTTTGAAATGACAGGTTACAGATGTGGGTGAGTGGCTTAACAATTCCTTCAATTACTTTTTTCACTATTGTCATGTCAATTTCATTCCAGTCCGTTGATTTTTTGTTCTTAAATTTACTCACAGTCTCAATAATTTCCTTTTCAGTAACTGCACCCAAAAAGATTGTGTTTGGATTTCTAGCTTCTATTTCATTTACAGAACCACTGTTGTTTGTTTCTGTTGTCACTATTGATTTTGCTAATTCAGGACCAACGTTTACAAAAAATTTATTGAAACCACTAACCACATCCTCCATATTATTTATCAAATTGCCATTTTCAATAAAATGTTCTGGATAATTAGCATTCTTAGGTCGATTACTAATAATCCCATTGAGTACTTGCCAAATTCCTCTTAAGTTATTTTTATTATCCTCTAATATTCTGTTGTAATATTCTTTCTTACAGGTCCTCATTATATTATTAAGCTTATTTTTATATCTTTTATATTTGATCTCAGCCTCCACTTAATGAATTGTTTATATAATGTATTCTTCTTTTTACATGCATTTAACCCCTTGGTGACCCAAGGAATATTTTTCTTTTGTTGTCTGTCACTGTATTGTTTTATAGGACAGTTTTTATTGTACAATGATTGAAATATTTGTAAAAATTTATCATATGCTTTATTTATATCATTTTCATCATAAATTATCTTCCAATCTTGTATTAATAATTCCTTTGTCAGTAAATACATAGATTCTTCGGTTCTTATTCTTTTATATTTAATATTTTTGGTATACTTTTTCTTCCTATAATCACATTGATAGACAACAAAAATCGGCAGGTGGTCACTGATATCATTCAATAAAAGCCCACTCCTGATATTATTTTCCATAATGTTTGTGAATATGTTATCTATTAGTGTGGCACTGTGTGACGTGATTCTGCTAGGTCCGGTAATTGTTGGATGTAAGCCCATACTGTACATTGTGTTGATAAATTCTTCTGTCAAACTATGTTGTTTTGAATTCATCAGATCTATATTGAAATCCCCACAGATGAACATAACTTTATGAGTTAGTTTTGCATACATTTTTCCATCCAGTCCTTAAATAAGTCAGTGTTTTATCCAGGTGTTCTATATACACAGCTCACTACTATATTCTTCACATTGTCCAGACAGATTTCTATTGTAATACATTCAAATAAATCATCTACAGTTACTGACAGATTTTCAACAGCCTTGTATTTCAAGCTCTTGTCAACATAAATTGCAACTCCTCCTCCTTTTTTCACTTTTCTATTTATATAATTTAATTCATAGCCATCCATGGTAAAATCCACTCCTTTCTCTTCACTGAGCCACGTCTCTGATATTGCCACAATATTGAATGGCTCTTTAAACTGATGCAAATAATCTTTAATGTTATTAAAGTTGGCATAGAGACTTCTGCTGTTGAAGTGGATCATAGACATTGAAATCGGATGTGACCATTGTGTTAAAATGTTCATCCGTGTAGTAATTACAGTTATTATTGATGGAGCTAAATAAATTATTATCAGGGTCTATGTTATATTCTGCGTCCTGTGGGTTGTGATCTGTATATTCAAAAACTTTCAGTTCCTGTTGTTCCTGTTTGTTGATCTTTTGTTTCATGTTGTTAAATGTCTTGTAGCAGATGAGTATAATCCTTCAGTGTCCTACAATTGTCTGTTGTTGCTGTCGTCTCCAGTTCATAACATTCATTGATATTTGTCCAGTTCCATAATATTACGGATGTTAATGACCTTGGCTTCTTCAGGTGATCCGTTTAATTTGATGTACACTACCGTTCAAAAGTTTGGGGTCACTTAGAAATTTCCTTATTTTTGAAAGAAAAGCACTTTTTTCAATGAAGATAACTTTAATCTAATCAGAAATACACTCTATACATTGCTAATGTGGTAAATGACTATTCTAGCTGCAAATGTCTGGTTTTTGGTGCAATATCTAGATAGGTGCATAGAGGCCCATTTCCAGCAACTATCACTCCAGTGTTCTAATGGTACAATGTGTTTGCTCATTGCGTCAGAAGGCTAATGGATGATTAGAAAACCCTTGTACAATCATGTTAGGTCTGCAATGCTGTAATTGCTGCAAATGGAGGATTCTTTGACGAAAGCAAAGTTTGAAGGAAAAAATTATTATTTCAAATACAAATCATTATTTCTAACCTTGTCAATGTCTTGACTGCATTTTCTATTCATTTTACAACTCATGGTGGTAAATAAGTGTGACTTTTCATGGAAAACACAAAATAATTGTCTGGGTGACCCCAAACTTTTGAACGGTAGTGTATATTTTACAGTTTGATGTCCAGGTGTTTTGAATCTTTTTCTGCTTTCTCAGGTATCTTGCTTTTCTGGCTATTTCTGCGTTTTCTTTTGTGAGGTGCTCGTTTATGTAAATGTTCGTTCCTTTCAGTTTCCTACCTTGTTTTAACAGCGCAGTCTTGTGTTTTCTGTTGACAAACCTCATGATCACAGCTGGTTTGTCGCCGTTTTTCCTGGGCAGAGGGTGGCAGGTCTCTATTGTGTTACAGTCCAGCTGGATTCCTTTGGACTGCATGAAGACCGCCACTTGTTGTTCCGTGGATTCGTCTTCCAGCGCGTCGAGCCTCCCTCCGCTGTCCGCGGCCACCTCGCGCGCGTACGATCGTGGTTTAATGTGGAGCCCCGTGATGATCACGTCGTTCACCCGGGTGTTCTGCTCCAGTTCCGACACTCTGCTCTCCAAATACGCCAGCCTCTTGTCCTTCTCGGCGTTCTGGATCCACAGCGCTTTCACCTCCTCAACCAGGTCCAGGATGTTTCTTTACTGCAGCTTAACAGCAGAAATCTCTTCCTCCAAGAAGTCCAGCGCTCTTTTAATGTCGTCCACCTCCTCAGTCTGCTGAGCTTTCTTGGGACCCATGATCCCGGCCGATGTACGTTGATTGTGATCGTAGGAAAAAAAAAAAAAACACGTGGGAGAAATCCCTTTGTTCTCCCGGAGTGTGAGGGGACTGATTTCTTCACCAGCCACCACAATATTAAGTTATGAGACTGGCAATTTCTCTTTTTTCCGCACGAGCAGGTTCACTCTCCAGCGGTAGTTACAAAGCAACAGCTCAAAACGCCAGCTCTAAACTGAGTTTTAAAGCAAGAATGAACCGGGAGCCTTTACCTGTGCGTCCTCACCTTACATGCCAAACACATGAATATACACTTAGGTATAATATAAACAGCACTACATGGCACAAAACATGTTAGACTAGATCATAATAAGGCAGAGAGACATAAGGGATGTATTAGACACCAGAGTAATGAGAGGTGAGGACTGTGGTACTGATCATGTTATGCTGAGATCTAGACTAAGGATTTACAGACGAAAACAACACTGCAGGACGGGTGCGAAGCCACCACAGAAGCTAAACACTAGTGCACTGAAAGGCCAAAAGAAGCAGTAAGAGTTTACACAGGAATTGGATGAAAACTTGAAAGACTGGGACAGCAACAAATCACAGAATGACATACTGTAGAAGAGAAATGGGCAACAATGAATGATGCAGTGTATCAGACTGCGAGTGATGTTTTAGAGAAAACATCAAGATTGGTTTAATGAGCATGATGAACATCTGAAGAAACTACTAGAAGCGAGGAGTACAGCTAGACAGGAAAATCTAAAGTGTAACACAAGGTCAAAGAAAAAGAAATACTCAAAGGCTCAGAGTGAGCTACAGAAGTACACCAGAGAAATGAAGTCCAACTGGTGGAATGAAAAAGTGGAGGAACTTGAAACTGCAGCAGACATGAAGGACATGAAAACATTCTTCACAGGTTTGATAGAAATCTACAGTCCAAACCTAAGAGGATTGATTCAACTAAAGGCTACAAATAGTGAAACAGTTTTGCAAGAGAAAGTCAAGATCCTGGACAGATTTGCAGACCACTTTGACCAACTACTAAACAACCCTGGAGATCTAGCTGAAGAGGCTAAAGAAGCTCTAGTGCAGCGACCAGTTGTATCAAGTCTGGATGAACCACCAGATCTTAATGAACTAATGGCAGCTATCAGGACAACACAGGATGGTAAAGCTCTGGGAAGGGAAGGAATTCCAGCAGAAGTGTGGAAATTTGGTGGTGTTCACCTGACCAACTGCCTGCACAAGCTCATCCAAGAGATATGGGATGCCCAGAAAGTACCTCAAGACTGGAAGGATACAAGTATTGTGCCTTTGTTCAAGAAAGGTAAGAGGAAAGATTGTGGAAATTGCTGAGGTATATCACTGCTAGCCACTGTTGATAAGATTCTCTCACGTGTACTACTGAACAGACTCAATGAACACATCTCGCAGAATGTACTACTGGAAACCCAGTGTGGCTTTAGAAGTGGAAGAAGCACAATGGACATGATTTTCTGCTTGAAACAGGTTCAAGAAAAGTGTGTCGAACAGAACATGCTGCTTTATGTACTCTTCATAGACTTCAGTAAAGCCTTCAATACTATATCGTGACAAGGACTCTGGCAGGTACTCAGAAAATATGGCTGTACAGTGAAGTTTGTCAACTTAATTGAGGCACTCCATACAGGTATGCAAGCAAACGTGGCAATGAGTGGTTCAGTATCTAAAGACTTTTCAGTAAGTAACGGGGTGAAACAAGGGTGTGTGTTGGTGCCTGCACTCTTCTTGCTATATCTGGCAGCCATGCTTGAGGTGACCTTCAAAGACACTTCACAAGGAGTATACATTCAAACAAGGAAAGAAGCAGACTTGTTCAATGTGTACAGTTTAAAGCCGAGTAAGACATCGATAAAGGCAGTAAGAGAAATGCTCTTTGCCAGTGACAGTGCTCTATTTGCACACAGTGCAGAAGATATGCAATCTTTAGCGGAGAAATTTGCAAGAGAAGCTAGCCAATTCAGCCTCAAATTCAACATTAAGAAGACAGAGTGCTTCTATCAACCACCAACGTTCCAGTTATCAACATCACTACCAGAAGAGCTCAGCATTGGTACAGAGCCACTAGTCAAGTGTAAGACTTTCAAGTATCTCGGGAGTACTGTTTCAAAGAATGCTAGGCTGGAGGATGAACTATCTCTCAGAACGGGAAGAGCGAGTGTTGTGTTTGGAAACTTGAGGGAGAGACTGTGGAACAATCGACATGTGTCTGTCCGTGTGAAATGCAAAGTGTACAGAGCGACAGCTCTGGCTACTCTGTTGTATGGTGCTGAAACTTGGACTGTCTACAGGGCGCAGGTAAAGAAACTTCACGCATACATGATGAGACACCTTTGAGCCATAATGAATAACTCATGGAATGACAAGATAACTAACATAGAAGTGCTGAAACGAGCTGGTCTACCATCAATGGAGGACATGCTAATACAGACGAACCTGAGGTGGCTTGGACATGTTGAGAGGATGGATCATCAGCGTCTTCCTCGGCAGTGACTCTACTCACAGTTATGCGAGGGCAAATGCAATCAGGGTAGACCAAGGCTCAGATTTAAAGACACTAAAAAGAAACCTGAAGAAGTTGGATATAGACAGGAGTTCCTGACAGTGGAAGGCAAAGGACAGAGCTGCATGGAGGAATCTGATCAGATCTAAATGAAACAGTCATTGTTTCCCCCGACAGACTGCTACGATGATGATTATGATGATTTATAATTAGCAGATATTCTTTTTAATCTTTGTGTATTTCTAAGGGTTTTACATTTCCTACTGTATACAGGTATCACTCGTTAGATACTCTATGTGGGAATGTTTCTTTGTCCCTTGTTTTGTTTACTTTTTTATTTTTAGGGTTTATTTTTCTTGCAGCTCTTTTTCCCCTTTATCCCTTTTAATGTTTGATTGAAGTCTTGAGTCCACTTGTCTGTTTGGGTCTTCTTCTTCTGCAACTGTCTCATTTATGCCAAGTGTCATCTTGATTTTTGAAGAGTAGAAATATATTTTAGAGGGTGAGTGTTAAATGATTAGCTAACTAGCACACTTTAACAAGGTTCAGTTGTATAGAGAGGTTGCACGTGACGTCAGTGGTCACGTGCAACATTGTTTGTCTGCCATATTGGATGGCAAATAGCGTGGGCCCTGTGTTGAGAATAATAATAATTCCACTAGCACCTACTCAGCCCGACTCGCCTCGACTCAGCACAGTGTTGTCCATTATCCATTACGACTGAATACCACCTTAAGTGGGTGAGATCTTTACAGCAAGGCGACCCAACACTCCCACCATCATTTGTATGTGACTAGCAAAACACAAGATGGATATCAAAGCGAGCCTGCTGCTCGCTGGCTTTTTGTCACAGTAAAGGCAAAAAGAAGAGCCAGAGAAGGCTACAGGGGACAAAACGAAACACTCTGGAAAAGTACTGGAGAGTTTAGGAAGCCATCGAGCAGTATAAAGCCGAAGACGTGAGGATACGAACTAGATCACATGTGAGGGTAAGCTAATGATTACTAATGCTAGTCTGTTACAGCCATTGATAAGTCCCCCGTACTACATTGTAATCACGGCAAGTTATCGTTATTAGGTATTAAAATATGTTTGCTCTGTGTGTGTTTCAGATGGCTCTCTTGTGGCAAAATTACCGCTTCAAACCGTTGGTCTGGGCGTTCAACCGAGCCTCTCAGTGGTGGGATGTCACCCCAGCTTCACAAATGTGCAGTGGTTGCAGAACTTCAGAATGTCTGTAGAAACATTTAGTTTCCTGTGTAACAAATTGCTCTGATCTGTGCGAAAATCATGGAGAGACTTTTGAGACATCATGGGACGTACTTGCTCCAGCCGGTGGTGTCATGGCAAAAAGGGATCAGCTGCCAAAAATTGATCGCCTGGTGCCATATTATAGTTATGGGGTTTTATTAGCCATAAAATATATATTTCAACAGGTAAACAGTACTGAGTTAGGTATAACTAGAAAAGCACTCGGAGAGCGCAGACCTCCGCCAAGCGCCACAATTCCCCCCATACAGTGTTTGTGTGTACGTTTTCAGATTCCTTGAGCATGTAAACATATGACTAGCAATTGGATTCACAATGATTATTTGTTTATTTGACAGGGACAGTGCAATAAACACACAATTAATCAACGACAATCAATCTGATAGTGATAGGATTAGTGGTTCAGTAGTAAAAGCATTGCCTCCTTGGCGGAGGTAATAAACTGAAGTGTTGCTGTTGTGTCCATCTCCTCCACTGACGGATGCAAATTGGGTAGACAGGTTGCCGTGGGTTTTATATTATATTATTTTTTTTTGGGTTGCGCTCCGCGGCAAACGAGAATTTAGAAGCTTCGCCAGCAGAGAGCTTGTTTTTGCGCAGCGCCTATGGCTGGCCGGTGAATTTCTGCCAAATGCGCAGCTCCTATGGCTGGCCGGGGAATTTCTGCCAAAGAATCCGTCAGCGGACAGCTGCCCGTGTGAGGTTTTGCAGTTGCGCGCAAACACAGGCACGCTGGCGGGCCCAGGCCAGCAGTGTTTTCCGCGTGCTTTTGTGCCTAAAACATTGAAGAACGCAGAGTTTGTGTTGCAGACACGACGACCAGCGCCCTCCATTGCGCCTGCGCACATGTTGAAAATGGCCGTATGTCACAGTGTTGAAAAATGCTTTAAAAAATTCCTGTATCCAGACGGTGAACCGGATCACCCCCAAAATTTAATCAGTTCTTCCTTGTACCATTTCCAACAAGGCCTGAAAGTTTCATGGAAATCCGTCCAAGACTTTTTGAGTTATCTTGCTAAACAACAGACAAACAGACAGACAGACAGACAGACAAACAGACAAACCCCGGCAAAAACATAACCTCCTCCTGGCCTTTTCGGCCTGGTGGAGGTAATAAGATATACAGTATTTAACAATTATGATGCATTTTTAAGCCAAAACAACTTGATCTTGTTATGATTGCTCTTTTGAGGCAGGGATGAGGCACCAATTGCATGCAGTGAGTTTGGTTATTTAATGAGGAAATAATAACAAATACAACACTCACCTCGAGGGGCGGATAACAAAAAGACTGAAAATGAGACCCCAGCAGGGTGACAACAAAAACATACAAGAGGTAAAGAGTCAATATAGTCAACTTACAAATAAGTGGCGAGGACGAAACCTATCGAGGAAGAAAGGCTGGAATCAGGGTTAGAGATTCCAGCCCAGACACAAGGCGAGGTTGCAGTGAGGAGTAAACCTCGCTGGCCAACTTAAATAGTAACAAAGAAACTCAAAACCCCAAACAGGTGTGGAGTGAAAGTAATCAATAAAACACAAACAGCTGTGACAGGCCATAAACAGACTTGACAGACGGACGTCCTGTCACGGCGCTGTCAAAATAAAAGCACAAACCACAAGGACAGAAAACATGAATAAATACATACACAGAAAAAAGATAATAATCAGGAGACCCGAGCACGGTACAGAACTGCACTCGGGATCATGACAGATCTTCGATTAAAAGTAATTAAAATAATGCAGTCACAAGGTTACCTGGAAAATACATAGATTTACTGGATAAATACATGTAGATACTGTATAAATATATATTCTATGCATGAATAATGTACTATGTACTCCTTTTGTATTGCACTAGGAATTTTTACAATAAATTTTTGTGCCTTTTGTAGATATGTCTCCACTTTTGTTTATGTTTTATTTGTGAAGGTTACCAACATTTAGTGACATAAATTAAATACTAAAAGATTGGAAAAGCTATCTAAATAATCCAACAGTTTGAGAAATCACTTTTGGTTTGGTGTAAATCTGTCAACAGAATTATGAACCATAAAGTAGCTTGTGTTAAAACATGTTAAATCCCATTAAACCCTAACTCATTATTAGGAAATATAGATGCTAATATGGCACAGAATTCTTCCATATACTGGTACTATCACTAAAGTGTGCAGTGTCTTCTGCACTGGCACATCCAACAATACAGTCTTCAGTAAATAAAATAATTGTTTTTGGTTAGTTTTTCCTAAAAATGAGCCATTATTTTCAACGTCACTGATAAATGGTTTGTACTGTTGACTCTTTTCCCACCAGTGTCTTAACAGACGAATAGAAAATCATGATGCAAACATACATCGCTAAATTGTTTATTACAATCAACAGCAAAATCCAGATTATTTAGAATGTGCAAAATTCAAACTTTGAACAGCACAAAAAACTTGGAATGGGTCACACGCCGGCCACTCATCGACCCTGCAAGGTGGCCCAGCACACCAAGGAACGCTTGATTGAAGGCAGCATTCTGAGCCATCTCCTCCCTTCACAAGGCAGTTTTATGCTCCCTTGCCTCGCTGAGAAGCAACTGGATGTGCCGCTCATGCTGGTCCCGGTTCAGTAGATCTTCAGCCTGCGGTGGGACTCTGGAACAAAAATACACACACAACTTAAGTACATGCACAGCACGAAAGTGCAACATATAAAAACTACTTTTTAACCAGGATCAGTACAAGCGTAAAATACAAGCAGAGCACAGAGTTACCATTGATGGCTAACTAGCTAGTTCATTGTCTGCATACAGGAGACAACGGTGTTGTTTGTTCAAAGTGAGCTTTCCACCACTGGGATAAATAACAGCAAAGATGCATAATATTACATCACTCACCATCCTCTATCACTGTTTTCAACAATGATGATGCCGTGGTCGGGTCGACACCACTCTGCCTCCTGTCTGCCTTCACCGGTCGGTGGCCGTGAATTCATTTCAGGTCTCTCCATCCAGCTCCCTCTGAATTTCTTTAATCAGCTACCAAGTACAGACAAGTCTGCACCTCGTCGTTGGACCACAGTGTTGATTTCTGTGAAGCCATTTATCTCATTGATTACACTCACTCACACTTCCTGTTGGTGATTTGACTGTTCGTTGCCGTCCAAAATGTCGCAGTAAACAAAAGATACGTGACCCGTGTGACGTCAGTGCAACCCCTCTATAGATGCAATGCATAGACGTAGTTGTAAAATACCTGAATAATTCCATTAAAATCACTCCAAAAGGCACAATTACAGTTATCTGAGTTGCCTCACATGAAGATAATTTGTGTGTTCTGAATCACAAGCTTCCATTAGTATACTTTCTATTTTGGGTACCTTAGTGTGTTCACACTGACAAGTGCAGCTACATGAAGTATACTTTAAATACCCAGTTGGTATACACATCACTGCTAGAGGTGGGACAGGAGAATCAATACAGCATAACATCATGATACTTTGTGTTGGTGATATTGTATCAGTACTATAGAATATTTGAATAAAAGTATACATACAGTATCTCACAAAGTGAGTACACCCCTCACATTTTTGTAAATATTTTATTATATCTTTTCATGAGACAACACTGAAGATATGACACTTTGATACAATGTAGTCAGTGTACAGCTTGTATAACAGTGTAAATTTGCTGTCCCCTTAAAATAACTCAGCACACACCCATTAATGTGTAAACCGCTGGCAAGAAAAGTGAGTACACCCCAAAGTGAAAATGTTCAAATTGTGCCCAAAGTGTCAATATTTTGTGTGGCCTCCATTATTTTCCAGCACTGCCTTAACTCTCGTGAGCATGGAGTTCACTAGAGCTTTACAGGTTGCCACTGGAATCCTCTTCCACTCCTCCATGACAACATCACAGAGCTGGTGGATGTTAGAGACCTTGTGTTCCTCCACCTTCCATTTGAGGATGCCCCACAGATGCTCAATAGAGTTTAGGTCTGGAGACATGCTTGGCCAGTCCATCACCTTTACCTTCAGTTTCTTTAGGAAGGCAGTGGTCACCTTGGAGGTGTGTTTGGGGTCATTATCATATTGGAATACTGTCCTGCGGCCCAGTTTCCGAAGGGAGGGTATCATGCTCTACTTCAGTATGTCACAGTACATGTAAGCATTAATGGCTCCCTCAATGAACTGTAGTTCTCCAGTGCCGGCAGCACTCATGCAGCCCCAAACCATGACATTCCCACCACCATGCTTGACTGTAGGCAAGACACACTTGTCTTTGTACTCCTCACCTGGTTGCAGCCACACACACTCAACACCATCTGAACCAGATAAGTTTATCTTGGTCTCATCAGACCACAGGACATGTTTCCAGTAATCCATGTCCTTAGTCTGCTCGTCTTCAGCAAACTGTTTGCGGGCTTTCTTGTGCATCATCTTTAAAAGGACTTCCTTCTGGGACGACAGCCATGTAGACCAATTTGGTGTAGTGTGCGGCGTATGGTCTGAGCACTGACAGGCTGATGCCTTCAACCTCTGCAGCAATGCTGGCAGCACTCATATGTCTGTTTTCAAATACAACCTCTGGATATGACACTGAGCATGTGCACAACTTCTTTGGTCGACCATGGCGAGGCCTGTTCTGAGTTAAACCTGTCCTGTTAAACCACTGTGTGATCTTGGCCACCGTGCTGCAGCTCAGTTTCAGGGTGTTGGCAGTCTTCTTATAGCCTAGGCCATCTTTATGTAGAGCAACAATTCTTTTTTTCAGATCATCAGAGAGTTCTTTGCCATGAGGTGCCTTGTTGAACTTCCAGTGACCAATATGAAAGAGTGTGAGAGCGATAACACCAAATTTAACAGACCTGCTCCCCATTTACACCTGAGACCTTGTAATACTAACGAGTCACATGACACCAAGGAGGAAAAATAGCTAATTGGGCACAATTTGGACATTTTCACTTAGGGGTGTACTCACTTTTGCTGCCGGCGGTTTAGATATTAATGGGTGTGTGTTGAGTTATTTTGAGGGGTCAGCAAATTTACACTGTTGTACAAGCTGTACACTGACTACTTTACATTGTATCAAAATGTCATATCTTCAGTGTTGTCCCATGAATGAATGAATGAATGAATGAATTTATTTCGGATAGTACAGTACAGGTTAGAAGAAACTGAATAATATAACAACAAGGTCAAATTAGACAATGACTCCTCTGATTATACAATTCAACGTAAGTTATCCGAAATGGGTGATGGCTGAAGCCGCAGCTTATATTGCCCACCCATATTCCATCCAAGAATTCAAAAGAGAAAAAGAGAAAACAAACAAGAGCGATTACAATTCAAAACAAAGCTAAGACAAAATGTGACAGAGAAAAAAAAAAACTAAGCTAAGCTAACTTAAGCGATTACTACTCAAAAACAAATCTAAGACAAAATGTGACAGAAAAGAAAAAAAAAACAAAACTAAGCTACAACACAACACAGGCTGGATATGGCAATCCTTATGCGATTTTACATGTCGTCTTGTATATATGTTTGGAGTATTTCTTCCTTTAGTTTTTGTTTAAATTGTCCAAGCGTTGTACATGATTTTAATTCAGGTCCAAAATCGTTCCATAATCTGACTCCTTGCACTGAAATACAGTGTTGCTTGGTGGTTGTTCTCACTGTAGGCTTTTGAAATATACATGTTCCTCTGAAGTGATATCGTTTCTCCCTTGTTTGGAACAACTTTTGGATATTTGCGGGCAGTGATAAATTCTTCACTTTAAACATTATTATTGCAGTTTTAAAGTCAACCAGATCTTTTAACTTGAGAGTTTTTTGTTTAAGAAAAAGTGGGTTTGTTGGTTCCCTGTAAGCTGCTTTGTTTATTATTCTAATAGCTCTCTTTTGAAGCATAAAGAGTGGATATATGTTTGTTTTATATGTATTTCCCCATACTTCATTACAATATGACATGTATGGGAGTATTAATGAATGATACAAGGTGTATAGTGTGGGTTGATTCAGCAAATATTTCACTCTGCGTAATATTGCAATTGATTTGGATACTTTACCTTTAATATAATTAATATGTGACTTCCAACACAGTTTATTATCAATTATTACTCCAAGAAATTTAGTTTCAGATACCCTTTCAATCTCTACACCATTTACACTGAGTTTAGGTACTGGGTTGTTGTGATGGTTGTTAAAGACTATAAATTTTGTCTTACTTAAATTGAGCGTTAATTTGTTTGAATCAAACCACAGTTTAAGCTTTCCTAATTCCTTTCCGAGTGTATCCAGAAGTCGTTCCAAATTGTTTCCACTGCATAATAGATTAGTGTCATCGGCAAACAATATTAATTCCATTTTTTCTGAAACTTTACATATATCATTTATATACATATTGAATAATAATGGTCCCAAAACTGAACCCTGTGGGACTCCACAGGTAACCTTCAGTAACTGTGAGTTTTTGTTGCTAACACATACATACTGATATCTATTCTTTAAGTAACTACTTAACCAGGACAGTGCTACCCCTCTAATACCACAATTTTGTAGTTTCTTTAATAATAAATTATGATCTACTGTATCAAATGCTTTTTTAAGATCCAGGAATACTCCAACTGAATACTCTTTATTTTCGATGGCTGTTGATATTTTTTCTGTAAATTCCATTAGAGCATATGCAGTTGTCCTCTTGTGTCTGAACCCATATTGCTGCTCACACAATAAATTATTCTTCTGTATGAAGTTGTCAATTCTCTCATAGAATATTTTTTCAAGTATCTTGGAAAATTGCAGTAATAGTGAAATTGTCTATAGTTTGAGAGTTCCCCTCTGTCGCCCGTCTTGTATATCGGAATTACTTTAGCTATTTTCATTGCATTGGGAAATATACCTGTTTGGAGAGACATGTTACAGATATACGTCAGTGGTTTTACTAGGCATTCAATAACAGTTTTGACTAGGAGCATGTCAATACCATCACAGTCCGTAGATGTTTTACTTTTGAACGATTTAACAATTTCAATGACCTCTCTTTCGTTTGTGTTCTTTATGAAGATGGAGTCTTTTACAGCAGTGTTATTGCATATTGTATCACCTGTAGGCACCGTAGTGGGTATTTCTCGAGCCAAATTAGGTCCAATGTTAACAAAAAAATTATTAAATTCATCTGCAGGTGAAGCTATATTCACACTCTGAGTCGTTTTATTATTTTTTGGAATATTGGTTGGGTTGCTTGTATTTCTTCTTTTATTTCCAAGGATACTGTTGAGTATTGTCCATGTATTTTTAATATTGTCTTTGTTTTTCTCCAGTTCTTTACTGTAATAGTCTCTTTTACTACATCTTATTATATATGTTAACTTATTTTTGTATGTTTTATACCGCTGCTCTGCTTCTTTTGTCCTTTTCTTTAGGAAAGCTTTATATAATAAATTTTTCTTTTTACACGCCTTTTGTAGTCCTTTGGTTAACCATGGTTTATCAGCAAATTTATGTTTAAGCTTTTTTTTTACTAATGGGCAGTTTTTTTCATAAAGAGTGGTTACAATGTTTATAAATGTGTCATAGGCTTCATTTACATCTGATACATAGACTTTTGTCCAGTCTTGCTTCAGCAAGTCCTCTTTAAAAGAACTGATTGCATTTGGTGATTTATATCTGAACGATTTTGAAATTTTTTCTGTGTTGGCCCCGGTGTGGCCATGGATAAGTGCAAAGGTTGGCAAGTGGTCAGTTATATCATTTATCAATAATCCACTTTCTATTTTCTTATCAATAACATTGACAAACAGGTTGTCAATAAGTGTAGCAGTGTGAACTGTGATTCCACTGGGATGTGTTATTGTGGGATATAGACTCATGCTGTACATAGAGTTCATGAACTCTGTAACTACATTTTGTTGATGTGGATTCAGTAAATCAATATTGAAATCTCCACAAATTGCTACCATTTTCTTACTAGTAATATTATTGTACAGCTCGACTAATTTATCTCTGAATGTCTCAATGCAGGTTCCCGGCGTTCTATATATACTTATAATTAGATTTTTTGTTTTATCTTGGTTAATCTCAACAGTGACACATTCCAAGATCCCTGGTAGTGCAAAGGACATTCCATTTACAAGCTTACACCTATACAGGTCATCAATATACAGTGCAACACCACCACCCTTTTTTTGAGATCTGTTAATATGAAACATCTGATATCCCTCTATTGCCTGCTCTTCATTAGGCCAAGTTTCAGAGACTGCAATAACTGTAAATTTCCTGTCTAGCTGTTTTAAATAGTCCTGAATCTGTGGAAAGTTTTTGTTAAGACTTCTGCTGTTGAAGTGTATTATTGACAGTTTACCATCTAATTGCACTTGACTTTTGAATTGCTTTTCAGTGTAATATTCACAATGGTTATGAATATTATTGAAAAAGTGGTTATCAGGATCAGTATCATTCTCCATCTCTTGTGGTTTATGTTCAGCATAATGGCATATTTTCAGAGTTTGAGTTTCCTCACTCTGTGTCAAATGACTTCCTCCACCTGGGGATAATTGATGTCTACTCGAGTCGGTCATAAGTTTTTGTTTGTTTTGCTTATTTTTTTTAAAGTACTTTGGCATGGCGTATCAAAAGAATTATTCTTACCGTGTGTGTGAATATGGCTTATCATTGACTCATAATTTTCTTAATCAGTGTTCATCTGTATTTATCTAAGTCAGTAGCATCTCTGATCATTATACTCTTTGCTTGCTCAGGTGTTCCATTTGGTTTAATCCAAATTCTACAATTTCTTGTCCAGGCTGCCTGTATCTTATTTTGTCTTTTCAGCATCCGTGTCTGCCGTGCTATTTCAGTGTTTGTTTTTGTCAGATGTTCATTTAGGTAAACTTGTGTTCCCCGTAGCTTTCTGGCCTGCCTTAGTATGTCATTCTTTACCCTTCTGTTCACAAAGCGCATCACAGTTGATTTCTTTGTTTTGTTATCTTTCTTCGGTAAAGCATAACAGGCTGAAATTGCATTAGCTTCTACCTTAATATCTCTATTATTAAGGAACTGAAGCACCTGATTTTCTAGGGAGACTGATTCACTCATGGGAGCATCCTCACCACTCAGTCCTGTTGTGGCATGGGCGTATGACTGATATCTGATATAACTAGGTCATCCATACGAGAACCTTGTTCAAGATCCTCGACGCGTTGCTCCAGGCCCTTAATTTTTTTTTGTCTTTTTCTTGAATTATTAATTGTAGGGCTTGTACATCTTCTATTAGGCCTATTATTTTGGCCTGCTGGCTAGCCAATTTGGCCTGCTGGCTAGTCAATTTGGCCAATTCTTCTGACACAAGGTTCAGAGATTTTTTGATCTCTTCCATTTCGTCTTTCTTTGGTGGCATTTTACTGACCTGTGGATAGTAAAAACAGTGAATCCGGCTGGGCCTCAGCTAGCCCCGCCGCTGCTGGTCCCTCTGCTCACCGCTGCCGCAACCGAGCTCCTGTACAGCTTCTCCGCCAAGTCACGCCGCACACCGCCGGTGCAGCCGAGCTCCGCTGATCACCGCCGATCACCGCCGCTGATCACCGCCGCCTGCCGCCGTCTGCCTGGGTGGTACCTTCGCTAGGCCCCGTCACCAACCGCCGTCAGTCTGGTTGTTCCTCCGCTGGGCCTCGCAACTGGGCTCCGACTCAGGGTGAGGGTTCGCTGCCGCAGCCGAGCTCCTGTACAGCTCCTCCGCCAAGTCACGCCGCACACCGCCGGTGCAGCCGAGCTCCGCTGATCACAGCCGCTGATCACCGCCGCCTGCCGCCGTCTGTCTGGGTGGTACCTTTGCTAGGCCCTGTCACCAACCGCTGTCAGTCTGGCTGTTCCTCCGCTGGGTCCAGGTGGCCCCCGTCTCTCACCAACGCTGCGCCCGAGCTCCGATCCGGCTCGCGCTCAGCTGCCGCCTCGGTTAGTTCCTCCGGTAAGTCCTCACCGGGGGCTGAGTCGCTTCGTGTCGGAGTTAGGTGGCACAACTGGGCCAGCGTTAAGCTAACTAGCCTTAGCTAGCGTTAGCGTCAGCTTAGCAATCGCTTCGGGTAGCAGCAGCAGCTCTACCCGATTAAAGGGGTATTCCATCAGTTTTCTTACGGAGGTGGAAATTCGGCCCGTGGGTGTCCGTCACGAGCGCCGATCGCTGTAGGTTAGTTATTTTTTTAATGGCAAAATCAGTGACTTAGTCTCAGCACTGAAGAAGTGTGACCATCCCGGTCGCCATCTTGGAAAAAAAGGTAAGATATAATAAAATATTTACAAACATGTGAGGGGTGTACTCACTTTTGTGAGATACTGTAAATGTTGCAAATACAAACTCAGCTTTTTGAATACCAGATTAATAAAAAATAATTGAGTTTTCAATCCACTAGATGGTGCTAAATGCTCACCGTCTGTTTAGGTCAGCACAGCAAAGGAGTGACTCTTGAGATTTAGCCGTGAGTTGGACAAGACATGGATCAGGGTGGGAAGTCGCAATATAGCATATGGCGATGCTCAGCGTATGCCAAAATCATGATAATATCATATCATGGCCCAAGTATTTGAAAAAAAATATAGTATCATGGGGCCTCTGGTGATTCCCACCCCAGATAACTGCTAAGATGTTAACTTTAGAATAAATAACACTTAATGTACTTAAACTTTAACACATTAATTATATAGTGGAAGGAGAGAGGGCATTTAATAACTGAAAATTTTCAACTATAAAAAGCAGGTTGGGGTGATACTAATGTATTTTATATCAGTTTATGCTAATTAGTAAATATGAGTCAACGACCCAGGCTCAACAACCATAATTTCCAGTAAACACATTCTGATTTTATTTGGGACAACACTAACCCATCAAATTTTATGCACTTTTTAGATAAGTATGTAGTGTGCATAGTGTGCTACATGGAAGTATATGATTTGAAACATGCTAACCAGCTACAGATAACAATGATGACACACCTGTCAATTCAATCCCCATTGTAATATTGCATTGTGTACTAAAGGAGAAAGTGGCTAGAGGTCCTGCAGTATAAAAATGTGACTTTCATCACTGAAGATGTGCTGAATATCAGGAAATTCATGTGGAAACACCCTCAAGCGGCCAGTCAATAAACTGCAGCTTTTGCTACTTGGAAGCGTAATTGAGACAGTCATTTATTCATTTCACAAGTTAGTATATTAAAACTGGGGTTGGTTTTATGATATGACAGCTTATATGCTTTCATTCTGTTTTGCATGTTTTTGAGGTCACCTGATAATTACTTCAAAAGTTTCAGTGCTGCTGCTGTCTGGTTTTTGTGCATTTCCATTTTCCTATCCATTGTCAACGTCTACTGTGGAATACATATTCTAAATACAACACTTGAAGTCATACCTAATGATAGTAATATAAATGATAAGTTCATGGCAAACAACACACACACACACACACACAATATATATATACACTACCGTTCAAAAGTTTGGGGTCACTTAGAAATTTCCTTATTTTTGAAAGAAAAGCACTTTTTTTCAATGAAGATAACTTTAAACTAATCAGAAATATACTCTATACATTGCTAATGTGGTAAATGACTATTCTAGCTGCAAATGTCTGGTTTTTTGTGCAATATCTACATAGGTGTATAGAGGCCCATTTCCAGCAACTATCACTCCAGTGTTCTAATGGTACAATGTGTTTGCTCATTGCGTCAGAAGGCTAACGGATGATTAGAAAACCCTTGTGCAATCATGTTAGGTCTGCAATGCTGTAATTGCTGCAAATGGAGGATTCTTTGACGAAAGCAAAGTTTGAAGGAAAAAAATTATTATTTCAAATACAACTCATTATTTCTAACCTTGTCAATGTCTTGACTATATTTTCTATTCATTTTACAACTCATGGTGGTAATTAAGTGTGACTTTTCATGGAAAACACAAAATAATTGTCTGGGTGACCCCAAACTTTTGAACGGTAATATATATATATAATACACTACATGTCTTTTCGAAGTATGACAAAAACACCGATCTCGTCACCATTCTCCCAGCTGTCTTTAGTAGTGAGAGAAAGCCGCAGGAGGAGGAGGAGGAGCATGCTCAGGCCAGCATTGCCCGGTCACATAGTAGAGAAATTAAGTTTCTGTAATGCATAAATGAGGTTATCGTTGGTTTTGCAGCTGTTTGCAGGGTCAAGAAGAGATGCCGTTTTCAATTGGGGCTCAATTTAGTTGGGAATGAGATTAGATTTAGCCCTTTCACTGTATTCTCTTTATTTGACCATGAATTAGATTATGTAATAGAAAACTAATTCTGCTGATTGTTGTTGATGTTGAAATGTTCATATTCTTGTCTTATGGAGAGCAAGACAAAGAGTGAGGCGTGGCTGTGAAGTCTGTCTGAATAGAACTTTATAGGATTCAAATGAGGTACAGTAGTTATCACAGTCATATGAGGGTTTTATTGGAGCTTTCTACAAGGTTCACTTAAACGGTTCTATGTGAGTGTTCTCTGGTTGGGGGGTGGGGGGGCTTCTGTGAGAGAGAGCATTCCAGTATGAGACAAACAGAAGGGGAGAAGTGTTATTCTGCAAATAAAACTGGGATGGGGTTATAGATGAGTTCTCATAGTCATCTCTTGATTTCTAAAACGTAGACATTCCTATACTCAGGATTTTAAATTTGGTAAGCAGGTAAGGTGTTTTGACCTCAGATAATAATTTTTGTAATACTTAATGCATGCTTCCTGACACTGAATTTTTGAAGAGAAGTATGCAAATGTGTTATCTTCTCAATTTTTAAGAAAATGTTACTTACAGTATGTGCACCAACTTTAACTGTTGGTGCACATAAGTAACATTGCTCTATTAATATTGATGAAATCTAGCCAGGTAGAATTTGTGTTTCTCCCCAATTATCTAATTTAACTTCTTTTCAGTACAGATAACTTAGACGCTTTATTGCAATGAGACCTCACAGGCACTCATTCAAACACTACGTTTATTTCAATATCAACCTCCAAAAGTGAAGCTGTGATTGTTTTGCAGAGCTTAGATGATGCCATTTTGGCCAAGTCTACATGCAAACAGATATATAAATACCTGTGAAAGTATTAAAAATTACTTAAGAAAGGAAGTTCTCTCACTGTATTAAGACTGTCCAGAGCAGGGTGTCTGCAACCTGTGGCTCCTCAGCCACATGCACCTGTTTTGTCCATAACTAGTGACTCACTGTAGATTTACCAAAATAAATGAATAAATGAAAATGAAAAAGATAAAAATGAAGTAACCAAATGTCTAACATTTGTGAGAAAATGTTATAAGGTGTAAATTTATTGGGGGGTGGGGTCACAAATTTACAAGCGAAGAATTGTTCATTCACAATGAAAAAAATACATGTACTGTATTTTTTTTTGGGGGGGGGGGCAGAGATTCATTAAGAAAATAGAAATTTATGAGAAAAAAATCACAAGTTTATACATGAAAAGACACCAGTTCACCAAAAAGTCACAAATTCATGAGAAAAAAGTTAAAAACTTAGCAAAACAGGCAATAAAAAATTAATGAAGCAGTAAAACATTTTATTAGGAAGAAAGTCACAAATTCATGTGTAACATTGCAAATTTCTAAAAGTAAAAAAAAAAAAAATCAAAGGGACATAAGATAAAAACTGAAAAAAACACAGCCCTGTCCCCTTGTTAGGGCCAGCCTTTGTGTCAGTACCTCTCTCTAAACGAGCTGTTTTGATTTTTGTTCCGGATGTGGTATGAAACCAGAGCTCACTGGAATGATACCACCCTTCCAGCTTTATCTGCTTCTATTTTAACGACGGTGGAAGGAACGTCCAAACCTGCACTGACAGTGCTACCATGGCTGCTAGCCCACTACTATGAAGTTAGCCTGGCAATTGCAGTTTTTAATTGCTACTGTTTTAAATTTTAGTCATCCCACTAGATATCCGTATCCCCACTAAGTTCATTAACTCCTTAAGGATTAACTTTGATTACATGATCTGCCCCTCCTGTGGCTGGTGTCGCAGATCTGTGCCTGTCACATGATTGGTCAAAAAGTATTAAAAAAAACAAAATAAACCCAGATGTACCAAGCATTTCACATCACTAGATAGCAGACACATATAGCTTACTGGTCTGCACTGGAGGACCGAGATCAGCAAACCGAACCGCGTCAAATCTGATATCACTTCCAAGGCGCAGAAGAAGAGCTGTCTTATATGTTGCGTCTATTGCGCAACATATACAGTGGGGTAAAAAAGTATTTAGTCAGCCACCAATTGTGCAAGTTCTCCCACTTAAAAGATGAGAGAGGTCTCCAATTTTTATCATAGGTATACCTCAACTATGAGAGACAAAATGAGAAAAAAATAAAATCCAGAAAATCACTTTGAAGGATTTTTAATGAATTAATTGGTAAATTCCTCGGTAAAATAAGTATTTGGTCAATAACAAAAGTTCATCTCAATACTTTTTTATATACCCTTTGTTGGCAATGACAGAGGTCAAACGTTTTCTGTAAGTTTTCACAAGGTTTTCACACACTGTCGCTGGTATTTTGGCCCATTCCTCCATGCAGATCTCCTCTAGAGCAGTGATGTTTTGGGGCTGTCGCTGGGCAACACAGACTTTCAACTCCCTCCAAAGATTTTCTATGGGGTTGAGATCTGGAGACTGGCTAGGCCACTCCAGGACCTTGAAATGCTTCTTACGAAGCCACTCCTTCGTTGCCCGGGCGGTGTGTTTGGGATCATTGTCATGCTGAAAGACCCAGCCACGTTTCATCTTCAGTGCCCTTGCTGATGGAAGGAGGTTTTCACTCAAAATCTCACGATACATGGCCCCATTCATTCTTTCCTTTACACGGATCAGTCGTCCTGGTCCCTTTGCAGAAAAACAGCCGCAAAGTATGATGTTTCCACCCCCATGCTTCACAGTAGGTATGGTGTTCTTTCTCCTCCAAACACGACAAGTTGAGTTTTTACCAAAAAGTTCTATTTTGGTTTAATCTGACCATATGACATTCTCCCAGTCTTCTTCTGGATCATCCAAATGCTCTCTAGCAAACTTCAGACGGGCCTGGACATGTACTGGCTTAAGCAGGGGGACACGTCTGGCACTGCAGGATTTGAGTCCCTGGCGGCGTAGTGTGTTACTGATGTAGCCTTTGTTACTTTGGTCCCAGCTCTCTGCAGGTCATTCACTAGGTCCCCCCCCCCCCCCCCCGTGTGGTTCTGGGATTTTTGCTCACCGTTCTCGTGATCATTTTGACCTCACGGGGTGAGATCTTACGTGGAGCCCCAGATCAAGGGAGATTATCAGTGGTCTTGTATGTCTTCCATTTTCTAATAATTGCTCCCACAGTTGATTTCTTCACACCAAGCTGCTTACCTATTGCAGATTCAGTCTTCCCAGCCTGGTGCAGGTCTACAATTTTGTTTCTGGTGTCCTTTGACAGCTCTTTAGTCTTGGCCATAGTGGAGTTTGGAGTCTGACTGTTTGAGGTTGTGGACAGGTGTCTTTTATATTGATAACGAGTTCAAACAGGTGCCATTAATACAGGTAACGAGTGGAGGACAGAGAAGCCTCTTAAAGAAGAAGTTACAGGTCTGTGAGAGCCAGAAATCTTGCTTGTTTGTAGGTGACCAAATACTTATTTTACTGGGGAATTTACCAATTAATTAATTAAAAATTCTTCAATGTGATTTTCTGGATTTTTTTGTCTCATTTTGTCTCTCATAGTTGAGGTATACCTATGATGAAAATTGGAGACCTTTCTCATCTTTTAAGTGGGAGAACTTGCACAATTGGTGGCTGACTAAATACTTTTTTACCCCACTGTATTACCACAGGGAGGAAGCATTTGCTCCAAATTTTGCCAACTATGATTCTAAAAGAGAATATTTAGCTTCTGAAGGGAAATATTTACCTTCTGGACAGTACAAGATGGACCAAAGCGGAACACTTTTCGTCCACCATTGATGAAGCTGCACGTGATGGAGAGGACAATACTGCCGGTTCGGTGGGGTAAACTAACCGAAGTTGAGGTGGAATAAATCAGAAGATAAATGTGATTGTTTCTGGATGTGGGAGAGAAAGCAAAAATGACCGACAGAAGACAAAATAAGGAACCGGGGATGAGCACACAGATGCATGGGGACATATGACGAGCAGTAGGTCTGATGCTTTTTATCAGTTTGTTTACATTCTACTGATTTTCTGGTTCATATACACTACCGTTCAAAAGTTTGGGGTCACCCAGACAATTATTTTGTGCTTTCCATGAAAAGTCACACTTATTTACCACCATGAGTTGTAAAATTAATAGAAAATATAGTCAAGACATTGACAAGGTTAGAAATAATGATTTGTATTTGAAATAATATTTTTTTCCTTCAAACTTTGCTTTCGTCAAAGAATCCTCCATTTGCAGCAATTACAGCATTGCAGACCAACATGATTGCACAAGGGTTTTCTAATCATCCATTAGCCTTCTGACGCAATGAGCAAACACATTGTACCATTAGAACACTGGAGTGACAGTTGCTGGAAATGGGCCTCTATACACCTATGTAGATATTGCACCAAAAACCAGACATTTGCAGCTAGAATAGTCATTTATCACATTAGCAATGTATAGAGTGTATTTCTGATTAGTTTAAAGTTATCTTCATTGAAAAAAAGTGCTTTTCTTTCAAAAATAAGGAAATTTCTAAGTGACCCCAAACTTTTGAACGGTAGTGTATATTGAAGATAAGATAGCAAAAAGCAAAAACAAAGACAAAAAAACCCCCATCCTTTGTGTAAATATGTCCAAAGTCCACTTTGACTGAAAGTTATGTAATCTGATGTGGCTGCCGTCACATTTTGCAAATTAGATGCGTAAATGTACTCCTATCATAAACTTTGGATCATATTCTACATCTTTCTCATTGACAGTAAGCCATTATCTCTTACCACTTTCAAGTTACAGCCTTTGGAATTTGTGATATCTCAACTGAATATTTTCCATCCATCCATCCATCTTCTACCGCTTTTCCGGAGGTCCGGGTCGCAGAGGCAGCAGTTCAAGCAGAGAAGCCCAGACTTCCTTCTCCCCAGCCACCTGCTCCAGCTCTTCAGAGGGGATACCAAGGCGTTCCCAGACCAGCTGGGAGACATAGTCTCTCCACCGAGTCCTGGGTCTGCCCCGGGGTCTCCTCCCAGTGGGATGTGCCTGAAACACCTCTACTGGGAGGCGTCCAGGAGGCATCCTTATCAGATGCCCATACCACCTCAACTGACTCCTTTCAATGTGGAGGAGCAGCGGTTCTACTCTGAGCCTCTCCCGGATGACTGAGCTCCTCACCCTATTTCTGAGGGTGAGTCCAGCAATCCTACTGAGAAAGCTCATTTCAGCCGCTTGTATATGCGATCTTGTTCTTTCGGTCATTACCCAAAGCTCGTGACCATAGGTGAGAGTAGGAACGTGGATTGACTGGTAAATCAACAGCTTTGCCTTAGAACTAAGCTCCCTCTTCACCACAACAGACCGGTACAACGTCCGCATCACTGCAGATGCTGCTCCGATCCGTCTGTCAATCTCTCGCTCCATTTTCCCCTCACTCGTGAATAAGACCCCAAGATACTTAAACTCCTCCACTTGGGGAAGGAGCCTGTCCCCAACCCAGAGAGGACAATCCACCTTTTTCCGGCTGAGAACCACAGACTCAGACTTGGAGGTGCTGATTCTCATCCCAGCCACTTCACACTCAGCGGCAAACCGTCCCAGCAAGAGCTGTAGGTCATTGCTGGATGAAGCCAACAGGACAACATCATCTGCAAACAACAGCGATGAGATCCTGTGGTCACCAAGCATGACACCCTCCATTCCTTGGCTGTGCCTAGAAATCCTGTCCATAAAAATTATGAACAGGATTAGTGACAAAGGGCAGCCCTGGCGGAGTCCAACTCTCACTGGGAATGAGTCCGACTGAGTGTTGGCAATACGAAGCAAACTCTCACAACGGTCGTACAGAGACCGAATAGCTCGTAACAACAAGCCCGATACCCCATACTCCCGAAGCACCCCCCACAAAAAACCATGAGGGACACAGTCAAATGCCTTCTCCAAGTCCACAAAACACATGTGAACTGGTTGGGCAAACTCCCACGAACCCTCGACAATTGTCGAGAGGGTAAAGAGCTGGTCCGATGTGCCACAGCCAGGACGAAAACCACATTGCTCCTCCTGAATCCGAGGTTCGACCAGCGGCCGGACTCTCCTCTCCAGTACCTTGGCATAGACCTTCCCAGGGAGGCTGAGGAGTGTGATCCCTCTAAAGTTGGAGCACACCCTCCAGTCCCCTTTTTTGAAGAGAGGAACCACCACTCCGGTTTGCCATGCCAAAGTCACTGCCCCCGACCTCTACGCAATGTTGCAGAGGCGTGTCAACCATGACAGCCCAACAACATCCAGGGCCTTGAGGTACTCAGGGCGAATCTCGTCCACCCCCGGGGCCCGGCTGCCAAGGAGATTTTTAACCACCTTGGTGACCTCAGCCCCTGTGATGGGCAAGTCATCCCCCTCGTCCACAAACCCTGCTTCCTCTGTGGAAGGCATATCAGTGGGATTTAGGAGATCCTCGAAGTATTCCTTTCATCACCCAACGATATCCCCAGTCGAAGTCAACAGTGCCCCATCCGCACCATAAACAGTGTGGACAGGGAGCTGCTTTCCCCTCCTGAGCTGTCGGACAGTTTGCCAGAATTTCTTCGAGGCTGACCGAAAGTCTTGTTCCATAGCCTCACCGAACTCCTCCCATACCCGGGTTTTTGCTTCAGCAACCACCTGAGCTGCACTCCACTTGGCCTGCCGGTACACCTCAGCTGCTTTGGGAGTCCCACAAACCAACCAAGCTTGATAGGACTCCTTCTTCAGCTTAATGGCCCCCCTCACCACTGGTGTCCACTACTTGGTTTGGGGGTTGCCACAACGAGATGCACCGACCACCTTGCGGCCGCAGCTCTGGGCCGCCGCTTCAACAACAGAGGTGGAGAACATGGCCCATTCAGACTCCATGTCTCCAGACTCCCTCGGTTGAAGTTCTTTCGGAGGTGGGAGTTGAAGACCTCCCGGACAGGGGCCTCAGCCAGACGTTCCCAACACACCCTCACTATATGGTTGGGTCTACCAGGTCTGAATGGCATCCTCCCCTGCCATCGGATCCAACTCACCACCAGGTGGTGATCAGTTGACAGCTCTGCACCTCTCTTTACCCGAGTGTCCAAGACATACTGTACGGTCGCAGGTCTGATGACACGATAACAAACTCGATCATCGACCTGCGACCTAGGGTGTCCTGGTGCCAGGTGCACATATGGACACCCTTATGCTTGAACAGGGTGTTTGTTATGGACAAACTGTGGTTAGCACAGAAGTCCAATAACTGAACACCACTCGGGTTCAGATCGGGCAGGCCGTTCCTCCCAATCACCCCCCTCCAGGTTTCACTGTCGTGCCCACGTGCGCATTGAAGTCCCCCAGTAGGACAATGGAGTCTTCAAGAGGAGCACCCTCCAGCACCCCAGTCACAGACTCCAAAAAGGGTGGGTACTCTGAAACATCATTTGGTGCATAGGCACAAATGATGGTCAGGACCCATTTCCCAACCCAAAGGCGCAGGGAAGCAACCCTTTCATCCACCATGGAAAACTCCAATATAGAGGCAGCAAGGTGAGGGGATACAAGAATACCCACCCCTGCTCGTCGCCTCTCGCCCAGGGCAACTCCAGAAAAGGCCAAGCTCCAGCCCTTCTCCAGGGGACTGGTTCCAGAACCGGAGCTGTGTGTTGAGGTGAGGCCGACTATATCTAGCCGGTATCTCCCAACCTCGTACACCAACTCAGGCTCTTTCCCCACCAGAGAGGTGACATTCCACGTACCAAAAGCCAGTTTAGAAAGCTTGGGATCAGTCCGCCAAGGTCTCCGCCTTTGACCGCCACTTAATCCACATAGCTCCGGACCCCCATGATCCCTCCTGCAGGTGGTGAGCCCACTGGAGGGCGGACCCATGTAACTCCTTCGGGCTGAGCCCGGCCGGGTCCCACGGGTGGAAACCCAGCCGCCAGACGCTAGCCATCGAGCCCCTCCCCCAGGCCTGGTTCCAGGGTGGGGCCCCGGTAACCCCATACCGGGTGGGGTACACTGAATCCTTGATCTAGAATTTATCATGAGAGTCTGTTGGATCGTTCTTAGTCTGGCCCTTCACCCAGGACCAGTTTGTCTTGGGTGACCCTATCAGAGGCAAATTGCCCCGGACAACATAGCTCCTGGGATCACTGGGGCTCGCAAACCCCCACACCACGATAAGGTGACGATCCATGAGGTGGACTGAATATTTTCTTGAAAAAAAAATCTTCGCCACCAGAGGGTGCATGCAGATGGTATGGATCTGCAACCAAAATCCTGAAGTAGTTATTCCACAGTTGATTTAATATCTTGCATCTTTCTGACTTATTAAATAATATTTTGAACGTAATAGAGAGGCATATCACACGGCTAGCATTGGGGCTAGTCGGTTGAGGATGGGCTTTCTGCCGCCTCGGAGTTCATCTTGGCAGTGGGAGAATGATAGATTACCTTGTCTAGTGTTAGGAAGTTAGCCATTCACTCATTCAGGGTTTTTTCAGTGTCCTGGGTATGACATTAAACTGCATCCAGGTTGGGGGGGAGGGGGGTGTCTGTTGGACTATGAGAATGATGGAGTGCCTCTTAAAGTTCGGTGGTACTCCTAGGTGTCCCTTAGTCAAGGACTAGAACCTGTAAGCCTCCTTTGCCAGGGTGACAGTGAAACACTGGGGAAGGAACTTGGGCCAGAATCAGGCCCAGTCAACTGCCATGACCATGACTATAGTAGCCGCAAGCAAATGTCTTGGGCTACATGTCAACAGCAAGAAGACCAAATGCATGATCATTTCGAAGTTGGACGTTCCACTGGCGTGCCATCTGCGACACAGGAATGTGATGATTGACCAAGTCTCCTCATTCAATTACCTTGAAGCTCTAGTCACCTCACATGCCCATTGTAAAAAGGAAATCCGAAGAAGTATCAGCCTAGAAAAAGGTGCTTTTCATACTCAAAACCTTTGTCAGATTGACTCTTACATACGTGTGTGAATCTTGGACCTTTACAGCAGATACTCGGCGAAATGTCGACGTGGCCGAAATGTGGTTTTACAGCTGCATGCTCTGGGTCTCCTACATGGATCGGGTTACAAATGAAGAGCTTCTATGAGTTAAAATGGAAAGAGAGCTGCTACAGACGATCCAACAGAAACAGCTGAAGTTTCTTGGCCATTCTATTCAAAAAGAGGTGTCTGAAGACTTGAGCCTAAGTGGAAAATTCAATGAAAATGCCCACGGTGGGCAAACGAAAACCTTCCTCAATAACTTCAATCTTGGTCCTGTGAGGCGCATTTGCAAGAAACAGTCCAAAATGGCACGCAGTTTGCCAAATGTGAATACCTCCATGAAGGCACCTACGATGATGACAGTGCTTTTGGTAGCCTAGGGACCAGTCGTATCCTTTCAGCTGCTCACATCAGACACCCCTGTCCCAGATAATGCTTTATTTGGATTTTTACATACATAACCACAAGCAGCCATTACTTTTGTTTGTTAGCTCAGTCTGTTTTTGCCACCCAGAGCTAACAGATAACTAGTTTACATTACCCTTTAAATGCTACCTCCCCCACCTCAACCAAACTCTTGGTGGTGACAGAAGACGGAGGGTGGGGTGAACCGGGGTTCATGAGGATTTTAAAAAAAAAAAACATGGACTAAAATGAGCCATTCAGAGGAAGCCTGATTAAATGGGTTGAGAATGGTGTTGAAATGAGTTAAAGCCTGATGTATTTTGACTAAAGCATCTTACAGAGACTTCTGAGAACTCTGTCAACATGTGGAAAAAGTGCATCACATGTCCCCCTTTTAAATTTACTAATGGGTAACCAGTTCTTATACCTCACCTTACCTGCATGCATACTAAATATGTTTTGTGGCTCCACACAAACTATTACATTTTTTGTCCAAAAACTAGGGCTTGCCGACCCCTTATCCAGTACAGTAGGTGTCTGTGCATCTACTGTAGATACAGTGACAGGCCTCCTTTTCTCTCCTTCCTCTGTGTGTGTGTGTGTGTGTGTGTGTGTGTGTGTGTGTGTGTGTGTGTGTGTGTGTGTGTCAGTGTCTGAGTGTGTATGAGTGTGTTAAAGTATCACAGAAGTGGCAGTCTGTCAGCTCCGCTTTTCTCTGCGCTCTCGGGAACAATAGCTGGATTGGCCGTATGTGTGACACGTAGACCACACACCCTTAATAGTGACTGACAGCACTAAGGGCTGAAAGCAGCATGCACCGCTGATGCAAACATACACAATTGCACGCGTATAGTACGCACACCTAAGGACACAATGGTTTTGGTTGATTGGTGAAGGTTTCATTTGAGTTTCGTGCACGTATTGAGTGAGTGCATTCCTCTATGTGTGTGTGTGTGTGTGTGTGTGTGTGTGTGTGTGTGTGTGTGTGTGTGTGTGTGTTCATTCATGCATGGGAGCTTCAGCATATGTTCTGTTGAAAGTGTTCAGCTGTCTTCTAACAAAACTGCTCCATGTCGCACAATCAAATGTCTGTGTCTCACCGAATCAAAGCGAGAAGAAAAGGGGAAGACTAAAGGAGCTGAATCACTTGAAGCTTTTCATACATCTCATTTGTTATATTCTGGCCATGAATAAATAGCTTGACTGTGATTGGCTGAAGAGTGAGTGTTATTCTGTCATACCTGCAGTTCTCATCCTTGATATTGTTCCAATTTGATAAAAAAAAGAAAAGCGATATCATGTTAGCACCCATTCTGTTTGAAACCAGTGGCTTCAAATCTTAGCTCTATATTGCTTAAACAAGTTGAAGGAAGGGTCAAGATTGTGTAAATGAATGGAGGTGGATGACTTATGTAAGCTTTTGTCTTGTTGAAGGAATAACATAACATTCATCTCGAGATTGACTAAGAGGTTATGAATTCATGTTAGATTCAGAGTAAGTGTTGAGAAAACCATGGTGTAAGTGGGATTTCCCCTTACATACACATCACTGTCAAATCATAACAGACTGTCTGTATAAAAGACGGATGTAGCTGTTGTAAAATCATGCAGCTATTAATTGCAGTTAGTGTTTTGAAGGAAGTTATCCGAAGAAAGAGGTGGATTTGACTAAGGGTGTTTTTACACCTGAAAGTCCGCACCAAGGTCCGGACCAAGGTTCATGTTTTTGTTGCACTGTATTTGTTTGGGTTCACACTGCTTTCACGTCCTCTCCAAAAATATACAGTATGGCAAGTTTCAGCATTTTTATTTTATTTTATTTTTTTCCACTACCGGCCATATTTGCTCTTTCTGAGCGCTACCATGGCTCATTTTTTCTTTTATCAGCTGCCTTAACTTCATGTGTTTGGTCTGAATGTTTCTGAAAATTGCTTTCACACTCTAAACAAGCCAGACCAAGCTTCAGTTTGATCCAGACCAAGACCACCTCTTTTTGCCGGACCAAATTTTGGCTCTTTTGTCTGGACAGTGGTTTGGGGGAGATTTCTCACCTAAAATTGTGGTCTGAAACAAACCAAAACATCCAAAAGTCTGGACCAAATGAGTTAGCTGTGAAAGTACACTAATAATCAGATATCAGCGAAACGAAGTATAGAGAAGGTCAGAAGGAGTTGCACTGCGTCTTTGTGGATCTAGAGAAAGCATATGATAGGGTGCCAAGAGAGGAAGTGTGGTACTGTATGAGAAAGTCAGGAGTGGCAGAGATGTATGTGAGGATGGTGCAGGACATGTATGAGGACAGTGAGACGGTGGTGAGGTGTGCTGTAGGAGTGACAGATGGGTTCAAGGGGGGATGGGGTTACATCAGGGATCAGCTCTGAACCCCTTCTTGTTTGCCATGATGATGGGCAGGCTGACAGATGAGGTCAGGCAAGAGTCTCCATGGACCATGATGTTTGTAGATGACATTGCGATCTGTAGTGAGAGTAGGGAGCAGGTGGAAGAGAACCTGGAGAGGTGTAGGTATGCTCTGGAGAGAAGAGGAATGAAAGTCAGTAGAAGCAAGACAATACATGAGTTGAATGAGAGGGAGGCAGGTGTAATAGTGAAGATGCAAGGCGTTGTGAAGGTAGATGAGTTTAAATACCTAGGGTCAGCCATCCAATGCAATGGACAGTGCACAATAGAGGTGAAGAAGAGAGTGCAGGCAGGATGAAGTAGGTGGAGATGAGTGTCAGAGGTGATTTGTGACAGAAGGATAGCAGCTAGAGTGAAAGGGAAGATTTACAAGATGGTAGTGAGACCTGCTATGATGTATGGTTTGGAGACAGTGGCATTGACAAAAAGACAGGAGCTGGAGCTGGAAGAGTTGAAGATGCTAAGATTGGTTAGGGTGATTAGAGTGGTTAGGAGGGAGTATATCAGAGGGACAGCTCAGGTTGAGCGGTTTGGAGAAAAAGTAAGAGAGGCAAGGCTGAGATGGTTTGGACATGTGCAGAGGAGGGACAGTGGATATATTGGGCAAAGGATGTTGAAGATGGAGCTTCCAGGCAGGAGGAAGAGAGGAAGATCACAAAGAAGGTTCATGGATGAAGAGAAGGAGGACATGGAGAGGGTTGGTGTGAGAGAAGAGGATGAGATAGAGGCAGATGATTTGTGGTGGCAACCCCTAAAGGGAGCAGTCAACAGAAGAAGAAGACAATAAGTTTTAGGAAAAATAACAAATTCATCAGAAAAAATCCCTAATTTACAATGAAAATGTGTTAAATTTACGAGAAAAACCTCACAGATTGGCAAGAAGACTGTTGAACCTGAAAGACGGTGAATGGTTTACTTTCTTTTTTTACTCACTTTCCCTCTTCCTTCTATCTCTCCCTCTTATCCGTATATTCATTTTGGTTTGGGAATTAGCCTACATTCTGCTCGTTTGACTGGGTATGTCTGCTGCCTAATGTGACAAGGCCAGTATCGCTGTGCTCTCGGACTAATGGACTGTTGTGCTGACAATGTATCTCTGTGTATTTGAGTGCATGTGTATTTGTGTGTGTGTTTGTCCAACCATCTTCCATATGGATGAGGGTTTGTCTATGTCTGTGTCTCTAAGTGTGTATTGTTGCTGTGTGATCCCAGTAAATTTTATCAGCTATCGTGCATAATGATCTTCAATGAACCTAATGAAGAAGGAGTGGATGTGACACAATTTATGGACTATAATAGGAATACAAGCTGTGATCAGTATATTCCTGAGCAATTAACATCCTTTAAAAACCAATACAATTATTCTTTCATGCATTTAAACATCAGGAGCTTGAATAAACATCATCATGATCTAGTTACTTTACTTACCAGTACAGGCTGCAGCTTTGATGTAATTGGTTGTCGTGAAACTTGGTTGAACGATAAGTCATGCATAGACATCTTAAACCTTGAGGGTTATAAACTGTTCACGAAGAACAGATGTGGCAGATCTGGTGGTGGTGTCTGTCTTTATATCTCTTGTAGACATGATGTCGGTGTTTATGATGATATTGTCATGGCAGACTGTTATATTGACTCTCTTTTTTGAATGAATGAATGAATGAATGAATGAATCTTTATTTCAGATAGATTAAAAGTAGAGATTAAAAAAGAAACAGAATAATATAACAAAGGGGGAAAGAAAATCCAACAAGGTCAAATTAGACAATAACTCCTCTGATTATACAGTTCAACATAAGTTATCCGAAATGGGTGATGGCTGAAGCCGCAGCTTATATTGCCCACCCACATTCCATCCAAGAATTCAAAAGAAAAACAGAACAAGAGTGATTACAATTCAGAACATAGCAAAGACAAAATGTAACAAAAAAAACTAAGCAACAACACAACGCAGACTGGATATGACAATCCTTATGTGATTTTACATGTCATCTTGTATATATGTTTGGAGTATTTCTTCCTTGAGTTTTTGTTTAAATTGTCCAAGCGTTGTACATGATTTTAATTCAGGTCCAAAATCGTTCCATAATCTGACTCCTTGCACTGAAACACAGTGTTACTTGGTGGTAGTTCTCACTGAAGGTTTTTGAAATATGCATGTTCCTCTGAAATGATATTGTTTCTCCCTTATTTGGAACAACTTTTGGATATTTGCGGGCAGTGATAGATTCTTCACTTTAAACATTATTACTGCAGTTTTAAAGTCAACCAGATCTTTCAACTTGAGAGCTTTTAATTTAAGAAAAAGTGGGTTTGTTGGTTCCCTGTAAGCGGCTTTGTTTATTATTCTAATAGCTCTCTTCTGAAGCATAAAGACTGGATATATGTTTGTTTTATGTGTGTTTCCTCATACTGCAGTACAATATGCCATGTATGGGAGTATTAATGAATGATACAAGGTATATAATGTGGGTTGATTCAGCAAATATTTCACTCTGTGTAGTATTGCAGTTGATTTGGATATTTTACCTTTAATATAATTAATATGTGACTTCCAACACAGTTTGTTATCAATTATTACTCCAAGAAATTTAGTTTCGGATACCATTTCAATCTCTACACCATTTACACTGAGTTTAGATACTAAGTTGTTGTGATGGTTGTTAAAAACTATAAATTTTGTCTTACTTAAATTGAGCGTTAGTTTGTTTGAATCAAACCACAGTTTAAGCTTTCCTAATTCCTTTCCGAGTGTATCCAAAAGTTGTTCCAAATTGCTTCCACTGCATAATAAATTAGTGTCATCGGCAAACAATATTAAATCCATTTTTTCCGAAACTTTACATATATCATTTATATACAGTACATATTGAATAACAATGGCCCCAAAACTGAACCCTGTGGGACTCCACAAGTAACCTTCAGTAACTATGAGTTTTTGTTACTAACACATACATACTGATATCTATTCTTTAAGTAACTACATAACCAGGACAGTGCTACCCCTCTAATACCACAATTTTGTAGTTTCTTTAATAATAAATTATGATCCACTGTATCAAATGCTTTTTTAAGATCCAGGAATACCCCACCTGAATACTCTTTATTTTCAACGGCAGTTGATATTTTTTCTATAAATTCCATTAGAGCAAATGCAGTTGTCCTCTTGTGTCTGAACCCATATTGCTGCTCACACAATAAATTATTCTTCAGTATGAAGTTGTCAATTCTCTCATAGAATATTTTTTCAAGTATCTTGGAAAATTGCGGCAATAGTGAAATTGGTAAACTGGTAAGGTGAAATTGGCAAACTGTTCGGCGGCTCAGGAGGGGAAAGCAGCTCCCCGTCCACACTGTATATGGTGCGGATGGGACACTGTTGACTTCAACTGGGGATATCGTCGGGCGGTGGAAGGAATACTTCGAGGATCTCCTCAATCCCACTGATACGCCTTCCACAGAGGAAGCAGGGTTTGGGGACGAAGGGGATGACTCGCCTATCACAGGGGCTGAGGTCGCCAAGGTGGTTAAAAATCTCTTTGGTGGCCGGGCCCCGGGGGTGGACGAGATTCGCCCTGAGTACCTCAAGGCCCTGGATGTTGTTGGGTTGTCATGGTTGACACGCCTCTGCAACATTGCGTGGAGGTCGGAGGCAGTGCCTTTGGCATGGCAAACCGGGGTGGTGGTTCCTCTCTTCAAAAAAGGGGACCGGAGGGTGTGCTCCAACTTTAGAGGGATCACACTCCTCAGCCTCCCTGGGAAGGTCTATGCCAAGGTACTGGAGAGGAGAGTCCGGCCGTTGGTCGAACCTCGGATTCAGGAGGAGCAATGTGGTTTTCGTCCTGGCCGTGGCACATCGGACCAGCTCTTTACCCTCTCGAGAATTCTTGAGGGTTCGTGGGAGTTTGCCCAACCAGTTTACATGTGTTTTATGGACTTGGAGAAGGCATTTGACCGCGTCCCTCGTGGATTTTTGTGGGGGGTGCTTCGGGAGTATGGGGTATCGGGCTTGTTGTTACGAGCTATTCGGTCTCTGCACGACCGTTGTGAGAGTTTGGTTCGTATTGCCAACACTCGGTCGGAATCATTCCCAGTGAGAGTTGGACTCCGCCAGGGCTGCCCTTTGTCACCGATCCTGTTCATAATTTTTATGGACAGGATTTCTAGGCGCAGCCAGGGAATGGAGGGTGTCATGCTTGGTGACCACAGGATCTCATCGCTGTTGTTTGCAGATGATGTTGTCCTGTTGGCTTCATCCAGCAATGACCTACAGCTCTTGCTGGGACGGTTTGCCGCTGAGTGTGAAGCGGCTGGGATGAGAATCAGCACCTCCAAGTCCGAGTCCATGGTCCTCAGCCGGAAAAAGGTGGATTGTCCTCTCCGGGTTGGGGACAGGCTCCTGCCCCAAGTGGAGGAGTTTAAGTATCTTGGGGTCTTGTTCACGAGTGAGGGGAAAATGGAGCGAGAGATCGACAGACGGATTGGAGCAGCATCTGCAGTGATGCGGACGTTGTACCGGCCTGTTGTGGTGAAGAGGGAGCTTAGTTCTAAGGCAAAGCTGTCAATTTACCAGTCAATCTACGTTCCTACTCTCACCTATGGTCACGAGCTTTGGGTAATGACCGAAAGAACGAGATCGCGGATACAAGCGGCTGAAATGAGCTTTCTCCGTAGGATTGCTGGACTCACCCTCAGAGATAGGGTGAGGAGCTCAGTCATCCGGGAGAGGCTCAGAGTAGAACCGCTGCTCCTCCACATTGAAAGGAGTCAGTTGAGGTGGTATGGGCATCTGATTAGGATGCCTCCTGGACACCTCCCACTTGAGGTGTTTCAGGCACGTCCCACTGGGAGGAGACCCCGGGGCAGACCCAGGACTCGGTGGAGAGACTATGTCACCCAGCTGGTCTGGGAACGCCTTGGTATCCCCTCTGAAGAGCTGGAGCAGGTGGCTGGGGAGAGGGAAGTCTGGGCTTCTCTGCTTGAACTGCTGCCTCCGCGACCCGGACCTCCAGAAAAGCGGTAGAAGATGGATGGATGGATGGATAGTGAAATTGGTCTATAGTTTGAGAATTCCCGTCACCCGTCTTGTATATCGGAATTACTTTAAAATTAAATTAAATCACCCTTTATTGTCATTCAACTGTACAACCAATCATGTACAGTAGAACAAGATTGTGTTTTACCTATCTACTGTGTTAATCACACACACCCCAAGTGTAGAATCAGAGGCCCGCTACCATGCAAGGCGCCGCCACAAATTTCCCTCCTCCATTCCATTATTGCTGAGCACCAAACTGAACAGCAGGAAGTTCCACTTTTATATGGTCTTCAGCATGACCCGGCCGGGATTTGAACCCCTGCCTCCCGGGTGTGGGGCGAATGCTCTACCAACTGAGCCACCACTCCGGTGGCTATTTTCATTACATTGGGAAATATACCTGTTTGGAGAGACAGGTTACAGATATACGTCAGTGGTTTCACTAAGCATTCAATAATAGTTTTGACTAAGAGCATGTTTTTGTTGAGATACATGTCAAAAATTGGAAAAATTTAATTGTAGGTGTGATTTATTGGCCCTCAGACACCGACCTTACTATTTTCACAACCAAACTGTAAGAAATTTTATTCTCAATCAACAACAAAAACAAAAGTTGTATCTTCCTTGGAAACTTCAATATTGACCTCTCCAGGGATGATGCAGCTAAAAATGACTTTATGAATACACTACACTCCTCTTCCTTCTTCCCTACCATTAATACCTATACTAGAATCACTCACTCCACCAAGTCCATCTCCATCCATCCATCTTCTTCCGCTTAATCCTTTTTGGGTCGCGGGGGGGCTGGAGCCTATCCCAGCATCTTTGGGCGAGAGGCAGGGTACACCCTGGACAGATCGTCAGTCCATTGCAGGGCCAACACAGAGAGACAGACAACCAGACAGATTGGAATCCCCGGTTTGATGCCAATTAACCTAACTTGCATGTTTTTGGCATGTGGGAGGAAACCGGAGAAATCCCGGAGTAAACCCACGCAGACATGGGGAGAACATGCAAACTCCACACAGATCATTGTTGATCGGGGGATGGGATCTAACCCAGGATCCCCCGACCAAGGGTGAGTTGCTGTGCTGCCGCAGTGCTAACCACTCCTCCACCGCGCTGCCACTCCATTACTAACATTCGCAATTCCACACTGGTATCTGGAGTTGTGCTCACCGAGATTTTTGATCATTTCTCTATTGTTCTGTTTCTTGACCTTGCTGTTAGGCCCTCAATCTCACATCATAAACTAAAAATAGAAATACTTAATGAAGAAACCTTACAACGACTGAGTGAGGACTTGCATGTCAAGGAATGGGATAGAATCTACAATTGTAGTGATGCTGATGCTGCGTTTGACGCCTTGACCAAGGAAATAGCAGAATCCATCCAGAGGACAATTCCTGTCAAGACTGTCACATGTAGTGGTGCTATTCAACATCCATGGCTTTCTAAGGGCATACTAAAATCTATTAAGTACAAAAATAAATTATATAAACGCTACATAAAAAATCCAAATATTAACAATAAAAATGAATATACTAATTATAGAAATAAACTAGCACATATTATTAGAAAGAGTAAGAGTAATTACTATGCACAACTTATAAATGCATCACAGGGTGATTCCAAGAAATCCTGGAGAGTACTAAATAAGGTTCTAAATAGGGACCTTAAAACCCCCACACTTCCAAACAATAACGCGGTCAGTAATCTCACCAGTAATGCCACTCTCGCTGACAAATTTAATAATTATTTTGTCTCCATTGGAGAAAATTTATCTAATAAAATTAGCCAACCCCAGGCTGCCTCTTTCAGACACTATCAGGAAACTACCCAAAATTCTTTCATCCTGAAGCCAACTGATTGTGAAGAAGTCTGGTAAATCATCAAGGACATGGAGAACTCAAACTCTGCTGGAGCTGATGAAATTTCCAGCAAAATTTTGAGAAGTATCATTAATTTAATACTGGAACCTCTTACCTACTGATTTAATCTGCCTCTAATCTCCAGAGTAGTGCCACAAATAGCAAAAATTGCACAAATCACATCAAGTTACAAATCAGGTGATAAGAATGACTTGACTAATTATCGTCCAATATCCATTCTGCCTACTCTCTCAAAGGTTTTGGAAAGAGTAGTTTATAACAGACTTACCAGTTACCTTGATAAGCTCAACATTATTATCCCATCTCGGTATGGCTTAAGAAAGAAACACACTATCTACTGTATATGGCAATACTTAACCTAACTGAAAAAATCAATGATGCAACTGAAAGAGGCAACTTTCAATTGCATCATTGTAATTGAAAGTGTAATGTAATTGGCATTTTTTTTAGACTTGTCTAAAGCATTTGATACCATTTACCATGACATCCTAATTAATAAATTACAACATTACAGTATCAGAGGCCTAGCATTAGATTGGTTTATTAATTATATGTCTGGAAGACTTCAGTATGTTTATACAAATAACCACAAGTCATCATATAAATCCATTGATCATGAAGTTCCCTAGGGTTCCATTTTAGGACCAGTTCTATTCATTCTGTATATAAATGACATTGCTAGCTCCTCATCTCTACTACATAAAGTACTGTTTGCTGATGACACTAATTTATTTTTTTTGCTCACCAGAATCCAAATGAACTTGAACAGATAATAAATAGTGAACTATTGAAAATAGACACCTGGCTTCAGTGTAACAAACTTTCACTTAATATCAGTAAAACTAATTATATTGTATTCCATTCCAATAAAAAGACAGACACCAAGGAACTTTGCCCCAAAATTAATGGACAGAATATTACAAGAGCTAGCTCTATAAAATTCTTGGGGGTCCTCATTGACGAATTTCTCAATTTCAAATGTCACATTGACAATCTAACCAAGAAACTGGCCAAATACGCTGCTTTGTTTTTTAAAGTGAGACATTTTCTACCACTTTCAGCACTTCTCACTCTATATACAGTAAAACTCACTCGGGAGATCGGATCACAATCTGGTTCATCTCCGGCTGGTGTACAAACCCCTAGTGCACAGACAACCTCCGGCCATGCGCACAGTGAAGTTATAGTCTGAGGAGGCAATGGACGCTCTAAAGGGCTGTTTTGAAACCACCGCCTGGGAGCAGCTCTGCGATCCACATGGTGAGGACATCGATGGCCTCACTCACACCATCACGGACTACCTCAGCTTCTGTGTGGACAACACCGTACCCACCAAGACTATACGGTGTTGCTCAAACAACAAACCCTGGATCAACCCTGAGATAAAAACACTTCTGAGAGAGAAGAAGAGGATCTGCAGGTCGGGGAACAGGGAGATGCTGAAGTCCGTACAGAGGGAGCTGAGGAGGAAGATCAGAGAAGGCAAGGACAGCTTCAGGAAGAAGATGGAGGACAAGCTGCAACAGAGCGACATCAGCGGGGTCTGGAGAAACCTTAAAACCATCTCTGGGCTCCAGAATACCTCCCCCCAGGCCACGGGGGGCAGGGAGTGGGCGAACAATCTGAATCTGTTTTTCAATAGGTTTGACCAACCGCCCTCCCCCCTGACTGCACAACAACCACTGCTGCCTCTAAAGACATCAAGTCCTTCTGCCCACTCCCCACTCCACCAACTCCCCCCCACACTCCCAACACACAGCCCCCCAACCTGACCCTGACTAAGACCCAGGTGAGGACGGAGCTGAGGAAGATCAAGGCGAGGAAGGCGTCGGGACCGGACGGCATCAGCGCAAAGCTCCTCAAGTCCTGTGCAGACCAGCTGTGTGGGATTGTGGAGCACATCTTCAACCTGAGCCTGAAGCTGGGGAGGGTACCACAGCTGTGGAAAACATCTTGTGTGGTACCTGTACCAAAGACTTCCCACCCCAAAGACCTGAACAGCTACAGACCAGTGGCCTTGACGTCCCACTAATCTACTACTACTACTACATGATGAAGACCCTGGAGAGACTGCTCCTTGCTCACCTCCGCCCCCTGGTGGACCAGCGATGGATCCACTCCAGTTCGCCTACCAGCATGGCATTGGGGTGGAGGATGCAGTGATCTTCCTCCTTCACCGTTCTCTGTCCCACCTGGAGAAGCCCGGGAATGTGGTGAGGATCATGTTCTTTGACTTCTCCAGTGCTTTCAACACCATCCAACCGATGATCCTGAAGGACAAGCTGCTGTGCGCAGGGGTGGACCAGCACCTGTCATCATGGATCCTGGACTACCTCACAAACTGGCCTCAGTTTGTGAGAACCCGGGACTGTGTGTCTGACACGATCATCGGTAGCACGGGGGCCCCCCAGGGAACAGTTTTGGCTCCCTTCCTGTTCACCCTTTATACTGCGGACTTCTCACACAACACAACACACTGCCATCTACAGAAGTTCTCTGACGACTCTGCGATCGTTGGCCTCATCTCCAATGGAGATGAAGCTGAGTACAGAGGGCTTATCCAGGACTTCGTGGACTGGTGCCATCGGAACTGCCTCCAGATCAATGCGAGGAAAACAAAGGAGCTGGTGGTGGACTGCCGCAGGCAAGGACAACCACTCACAGCACCAGTAATATACAGGGAACAGACATCGAGATGGTGACATCCTACAAGTACCTGGGTGTTCATCTGAACAATAAACTGGACTGGTCACACAATACTGACGCACTCTACAAGAAGGGACAGCGCAGGCTGTTCCTACTGAGGAGACTCAGGTCTTTTGGTGTACAAGGGGCGCTGCTGAAGACATTCTATGACACGGTGGTGGCATCAGCCATCACTTTTGGAGTGGTCTGCTGGGGCAGTGGCATTACGGCAGCCGATAGGAAGAGTCTGAACAAACTGATCAAGTAAGCTAGCTCTGTCCTGGGGCAGCGCCTTGACCCAGTGGAGGAGATAGGAGAGAGAAGGACGGTGGCTAAACTGTCATCTCTGCTGGAGGCCGAGTTCCACCCTATGCAGGACATACTGAATGCACTGAGGAGCCCATTTAGCAGCAGGCTACATCATCCTAGGTGCACAACCGAGAGGTTTTGCAGGTCCTTCCTACCAACGGCTGTCAGACTGTATAACCTAAGCAGGGCTGCTCGCAGAGATAGCAAAAAGACGTGACAACCTAATAGTTTTGAATGCAAAAGACGCAATAGACTTATACAATGGTCCCCTCCGGCATACAACTAGGAAAATACCGGTCGCTATGGAGGATGAGAATATGTATGGGTACATAATCATACCATGTAGGATAACTAAGCAGACGGTTGTGCTGTTTCATCCCATCTAGCAACAATGCTCTGCACTGTGTGTGTTTATATATTTACATATTTATTCCATCTAGCTACAATGCTCCGCACCGGGTGTGTTTATATATCTACATATTTATTCCATCTAGCTATAATGCTCCGCACTGTGTGTGTTTATATATTTACATATTTATTCCATCTAGCTACAATGCTCCGCACTGTGTGTTTATATACTCATATATTTATTCCATCCAGCTACAATGCTCCGCACTGTGTGTCTATATATATATATATATATATATATTTATATTAATATGTACATTTGTATACTAGCTGCTCTTGTTTTTTCTTGCCTTCTGATTGTTGCTCTGAGTGTTGCTATCCCTGTGCTGTTGCAATCCTAGAATTTCCCCATTGTGGGACTAATAAAGGCTTATCTTATCTAACTCAACATTTCCAACTCACCTAAAAAAGCTAGAAATTCTCCAAAAGAAAGCCATACGTGCCTTATCACGCTCTGAATATAATTCTCCTGCTAGTCCTCTTTTCCATTGTTATAATCTTCTAAGACTTGCCGAGCATAATTACTTCCAGAATGCCTGTATAATGTATCAGGTTGTCCACAAACTCAACTATAAATTATGTGAACTCATTCCAACCTTCCTTCCCATACACACCTATATCACTAGAAATAAAACCAAATTACTGGGGAAAAAATGAAGACTCAAATCCACCAGGTTTAGTATTGTGTGCAGAGGACCACAGATTTGGAATGAGCTTGATGAGAATCTAAAAATGTCACCTTCCATCTCCATCTTCAAGAAAAAAACTGAAAATGCAACTCCTATCATTATATAATTAATCTGCTATTTGTTACACAAAACTTGCTTACTGATGAGTTGTTACTCCATTGTAATTTTGTTTAATATGTTGATATCACTCCAATAGTATTTAATAACTTCCCTATATATCATGAACTTGGGTTTGATGTCTCAAACCCAGTTCTGACCCTGTGGCTATGTTGACTGTGTTATGTATTTTATGCCTATTTTCCATCAGGCGCGCTCAGGGAGCCCTTGGGGTCCATTCAGCTCCCTGACAGCTCAGCCACGCCTTCTCCTCTTGTCAGTAGGATCAGCTGTGTCTGATTATGGTGTTACTTTTCTGTTCCATGCACACACACATTCACATTCACTCAGTCCAGTCCATGCACTCCCTCTCATTACTCACACTGGCGATCTCTTTCCTCATTAGTATTGCCATTACTTAAGCTCTGCATCTGTGGAAAGAGATTGCCGCATCACTGTGAATCAACACAGTTGCTCTTCCCCTCTGTGTTGTTACCGCCACTCACGTCCAGAAGCCCTGCCAAGTTTTATTCGGTGCCGCTTCGCACTGAGTGGCGTGCGTCATTATTTTCCATTCCCCGCATTGTATTTTCAGCCTGACTATTTAGTCTTCTCTAACATTACCTGACGCCTGCTCGTTGCCTGATGTTTGCGGCTGTTCCCGTTTATCTGCACTTCGGACAGCACGGACTGCCTCGGACTGCTCCAGCTCGTAAGTTTAAATTGCCTTTCTCTCTGTGCCGTCCAGCTGTCCTGCGGCACTAGGCATTCTCTCCCTCGGGCTGTTGAGCGTCCTAGAGGCGTCCCTGTTCTCCCGGAGCCCTCCATGACTGTCTACCCATCTTACTGTTTGATATCGTGACTGTATTCATCCATCAGTTGCTCATCATTAACTGTTGCTGGACTGTACTCATTATTCTTGTTCAATAAATTGCATGCATCTATCTCTGCACGTGGGTTTTCATTCCTCCCTCTATGCGCTGCGTAAAGGTGCACGGGGGATCAAAACAACTATATATCCTGAACTCACCTACTAATTCAGTGTAAACAAATGCTGGGATTATGTGTTATATGTCTGTCATGTGTTTGTTTGTTCCTGTACACAAAGACATCAGACTGATTTCCGTCATCATTTTACTGTAGAAATGGGCTCTCTACTAAAAGCCTTAAATAGCTTATTTGGGATGACCCGTTCACACTCCAAATCAATGTGAAAAAGCCTATTGTGTACTGCTACTCATGCTGTTGATAATTCGTATTGTAATTCATTCATGCTGTTGATAATGTGTGGTGTGGGTGTGTGTATGTGTGTGTGTGTGTGTGTGTGTGTGTGTGTGTGTGTAAACTGTTAAGTGTTAAGTGTAAGAAATTGCAAATTTATGCAGGGAAATAAGATGCAAATTTATAAGAAAAAAATCTTAAATTTGTCTGAAAAAAAAGTCGCAGATTGTTGTAAGTTTCCATTGAAAATTTCACAAATTTATGTTGTCAAAAACTTACATCTGCAAGGAAATTATCAACTCACAGGGAAAAATATGGGGACCAAATTCAAGAGAAAAAATGTCACAAATTGCGAAGAGCAAAGTTGTAAGTCACTACTCAAGTAATTTTTTGTAGTAGATACTTTCTAACGCCTACTCAAGTATTTTTTTCAGTGACTACTCTTACTTGTACTTGAGTGATTTTTATCTTAAGGTAACACTGTTTTTACTTGACTACAATTTCTGGCTACTCTACCCACCTCTACTTTTAATTTGCCTAGAAATAATAGTATTGATAATAATCATAGCAGTAGTCTTTTATGTAGTCTGTAACCCTAAATATTAATAGCATTCATAGCTCAATAATCTTGTTTTTAATTAAGTAAAATTGACGATCGTCAAGAGCCTGATTGTAAGGCACAAAAGTCAGTTTTTTAAAAGGAATGTAGTTTTTCTTTTCCACGCCATTCTCCCTCGCACTCCACACTTCCTGTCTCTAATGTGCACTTTCACAAGTGCTATCCCTGAAAGAATTTAAGCGTTTCAACCTTAGGATACCTTTCTATTAATCGTGTTTCAAGGTTTGTTTCACATCCACTGTTCCGTTAGCATAGCCAATCATGTGAAAAAGCATGATGTGCAACAGAGCTGAGCACAAAACAGCTTTACTTTAGCGCTACAGTGGAACCAAAGGGACAGTCAAAGAAGGTGGAACAAGACAAGATAACCAATTAAGCACGGATGAGTCTAAGGCAATGGGTGAGGGTTTAATGCAGTATGAAACCTTAGAATGTATGCATTAGATCAGAGTGTTAGAAGTTTGCTTATGCAGTACTGCTACTATGGTAACTATGACAAAGTTTGGTAAATTATACTTGAGCCAGATTTGATGCACTTCTGCTAGAAATAAAGACAGCATTTACACTGAGGTCATTAATAGGGGAGTTAAATAATCTGATTCTACGAGCACTTTATATTTAATGAACAGACTACACTTGAAACTGCACTGCCACACCTTCCTCTATATGTCTGCTGCTGTTTATGCTACTTTGTCTTTTGTTTATGAATGTTTTTATGTTTAAGTTTATTTAGCTTTTTTAAAATATTTTTCTTGTTTATATTTTTAATTTGAAGCTTCTTCTTCTTTTTTTTTTTTTTTTACTGTGATCTTTAAAAGTTTTTTCAGGTTTTTGGTCAGTTCAAAGCTACAGTATTGATGGCTGTCAAGCAGAGTACGCAAATACTACAGACCCCCTCAGCCACTAAGAGCAACTGAGCTACACATTTAGCCTTACAGGTGTAAGACATTTTATGGGGAAAATTAAAAATACCTTCAACATATTTTTTCTTGCAAATTTGCTCCTTTTTTTGCTTAATCTTGACACTTTTTACTGAAAAGTTTTCTATTTTTTTCATAAATTTTTTCTTGTAAATGTGTTAGTTTTTTCACTTAAACTTGCAACTTTTTTCTCATATATTTGCTAAATTTTTGTTATAAATTTGTGAGCTTTTTCTTGTAAATTTGTCATTTTTTCTCATAAATTTTCTACCTTTTTTCCTCATAAAATTGCAACTTTTTTATTGTAAATTTTTAATTTTTTCTCATAAATTAGTAACTTTTTCTCATAAATTTCTGACTTTATTGTAAATTTGCAGATTTTTCTTCTTTTTCTCATAAATTTGCTACCTTTTCTTGTAAATTTTAAACTTTTTTCTCTTTAATTTGTGACTTTTTGCAAATTTGCTGTTATGATCGGGTGAGCACGCGCCCCCCTCCCTTCCTGCGAGAGGTTCCCCGGCTCCGCAGGTAATCATCACACCTGCGTGAGTGGACACACCTGCTGTCTCTGCTTTGCCAGCATTTATAAGGACCAATTTGTGAATGCTTCGACGCTGGCTCGTTGGGTTGCTGCCATCTCTGCAGTGCATCTCCAGGGCTCATTGTGCGCTCACCTGCTCCATCATCCTCATCACCATTTCAGCTGCCTATTTCCACCCGGTCAGACACCTCACCCAGCTCCACTCCTCGCCTACTCCCTGCCAGCCTCATTCCGCTGGTTCGTCCTTCCCTGCTGGGTTTCTCTGTCTGGTTCTCTGCTCAGCTCCTGTAAGTGGTAATTTGTCATCTCCCTTTCCCGATCTCCCTCCTCCTACTAACTGGCTCTTGTCTCTCTCTCACAGGCTGAGTCCTGCTCTAGCGAGTGGTGTCTTTCCTTAACTGTGCGTTCCCCTTTTGGATTAATAAATTATGGTTTAACTTAGCTTCTCTGTGTCGTGTGTGTGTTTTCTCTGGTGTGGCACCCTGGTATGTAACGGTATGTAACGCATACCATCTGGTCCGTATTCGCGAGGGGGACGAGTGGAAGACGGCCTTTAAAACACACTTGGGGCAATTTGAATACCTTGTGATGCCTTTTGGGCTCACCAACGCCCCCGCCGTCTTCCAACGCATGATTTATGACATCCTCCGAGATTTGGTAAATCAATTTGTTTTTGTCTACTTGGACGACATTTTGATTTTTTGTCAGGTCCGTGTTACAATGGCTCCTGGAAAACCAACTCTTTGTGAAGGCCGAGAAGTGTGAGTTTTCCCCCCGCTCCACTTCCTTCCTAGGGTTTATTGTGGCTGAGGGGGAGCTGAGGGCCAACCCAGCCAAGGTGAAGGCTGTGCTTGATTGGCCTACGCCCCATTCCCGCAAGGAGCTCCAGCGCTTCTTGGGGTTTGCAAATTTTTATCACAAGTTCATCAGGAACTACAGTGGGGTAGCACAGTCTCTCACTCAGCTGACCTCGGTCAAGGTGTCCTTCACCTGGTCCGAGGCAGCCGAACGGGCCTTTTCCAAATTGGCACAGGCGCCAACTTGTTCCATAACCCCCTAGTGGTCAAGATATTTTTCAAGAAAATATTCAGTTCAGATGTCAGAAATTTCCAAGGCTATAACTTGAAAGTGGTAAGAGATAGTGGCTTACTGTCAATTAGAAAGATGTAGAATATGATCCAAAGTTTGAGATAGGAGTAAATTTACACATCTAATTTGCATAATGCCATGGCAGCCATATTAAATTACATAACTTTGAGTCAAAAGTGGACTTTGGATATATTTACACAAAGAATGGTTTTGCTTTTTTTTCTTCTTTCTTCGTTTCTTGTTTTGGGCATTTTGTTATCTTATCTTAAAAGTATATGAACCAGAAAATCAGTTACAATGTAAATAAACAAACAAATTTGTCATTTACTGCTGGCCGGGCAGCTCGCTTGCTTCGTCCTTTAGCAACATCCTGTCATTATTTTCTCTTCTGTCGGTCATTTTATTTTTCCCCCTCACATCCAAAAACTGTTATGATTATTCCACCTCAATTTTGCTTTTATTCCCCCGCTATTTATCGTATATGACAACATGGAACCGGCACGATTGTTCTCCCCAGTCATGTGGGGCTGCAGTTGACAGCAGGTGAACATCAGCCAGCTTCGCGCACCCTCTCTTATAACAAAATGTAAACATTTACCTTCATAAGCTAAATAATCTCTTTTTAGAATCATAGTTGGCAAATTCGGGAACAAATGTTTCCTCAGTCTTGCGATCGAGTAAGATCTAGGTTTGTTTACAAACTCTTCTTCTCTGGTGAGGTTTCAGGATGGTTCTATGTCTGCCATAATTCCTCCAAGGCAAGAGCAGTAAGTTATAAGTGTCTGCCACCTTGTGAGGTGGAATCCTTTGTACAACTTAAATCAACTGGGGAGTTTCTGGGCACGTCAAAAACATCACATGACAGGTGCAGCACTGCGCTGTGCTGGTAGGGGTGCGATCTGTCCATGAAATCTTGCCGGTTTAAGGGTTAAAGGGCCTGTTCTGTAACACCCCCATCTTGGCCCAGATCGACCCTCAGCTCCAGTTTATTGTGGAGGTGGAAGCTTCTGATTCGGGGGTGGGTGCTGTCCTCTCACAGCGCTTGACCTTGGATCAAAGGATCCACCCTTGTGCGTACTTCTCTTGGTGGCTCACGCCGGCCGAGGGGAACTACAACATAGGGGACCGAGAGCTTTTGGCCATTAACCACTTGCACTCCGGGCAATTTTCCTAAAAATGCCCAAAAATAACGTGCCCAAAGTAAATCGAAAGCTGTTATTCAACCCTTTGCAGCATCTTCATGGGGTTGGTCTCATTTAAAAGAAAACACTTTGAATTTTTTGGCAAAAAAAACATAATCTCTCTACGTGCTCCGGCCACTGAGTTACAGTCATCTAAACATACTGAACTTGAAGAAAAAAAAATTGGACACAGTGTTTTTTTTGGATACAAATGCTTGTAAATAACACACAGCTGTCCGATCCGGCTGGAAAGTGCAACAGAAATGTAGAACCAAGTGTTATCCAGCTGAGATCCAAATTTGGTAACAATACCACCAAAAATGAATATTTTACACAGCTTTGTTCTCAGGCTGTTCCCAGGCGTTATGGAACTGTGCCAAATTGTGCCAAATGGCACAGTTTGGAAAAACGTCTGTAACTTTTGAATAATTCAATGTAGAATCTTCATTTTAGGCTCTAATGAAAGGTCACACTCAGGGCTGTGTCTGTGTGTGTGTGTGTGGGCGGGGGGTCGTTCCCCCCCCCCCGCTACCAAGGACCAAATTCGGCCCTCGCTACATGACGGAATACACTCTTTTTTTTTTTTTTCTTGCATGTTTTCACAGCGGCTCCCCCCCCCTCGCTACTGTGTGTGTGTGTGTGGGGGGGGGGGAACCGTGAACGGACCGTGAACGCCCCTCCCCCCTCGCTACAGAAGAGGGCCATCGCTACATGATGGAATAGACTGATATGCTTCCCCCCCCGCGGACCGGGGAGCGTTCGGACCGTGCCCCCCCCGCTCCTCTTTTGCAGCGGGGGGGGGGGGGCGTTCACGGTCCGAACACGGCAAATGAACCGTTTATCGCGGCGCACGCACTTCGTATTTCGTGCGCAGTACAGTTGTAATTTACCGATCGGTCAAAAGTCATTTTTGGATTACAGTTTTCAGGGATAAATAATAATTTAGCTTATAACACCTTACCTCTTCAAAGCAGCAGAGTTGTGGCGAACAGCTCTTCCCACGCGTCAGACGAACGCGACGCTGCTCCGCTCGTGGATCCCGATCAATATAATTCCATTATTGCCGTTTTGGTGAATGATTTACGACTTTTGTCGTCGGCCTCCGTCTATTCTGCTGGAATGAGTGCAGGTCCCACTTGTGGGTGTTCTCCATGCTGCTGGGTGAGCCTGGGTCTGTAGGAGATTCATACAGAGTCCTTCTGCAGCAGTAAATATCGCTTCACCCAGCCAGAATTTCTGTGCTTCAATTGGCTCCTGCGTTCACAGTAGGCGGGTCCTCCTTCCTAGATTTTCATTCATTGGTTCTTCAAGGTTTCAGAAACCCAATTCAAGGCTCTTATTAGTCGAATGAGAGGTCAATCAGATGAACTAATCTGTTCGCGGCTGTCTCTGCAGTTTTTTTTTGAGTGGCGCTTGGACGCTACTACATCACCATCACCACCATCATGCGTCATGCGCACGAGGGCGCACGAGCGCGCTCTCGCGCGCCCTCGTGCGTCATAGGACGCAGAGACTTGCCCGCCCGCGGAACAACGGAGCGCAAGTGGTTAAGTTGGCTCTTGAGGAGTGGAGGCATTGGCTGGAGAGAGCAGTCCCTCCCATTGTAGTATGGACTGACCACAAAAATTTAAAGTATCTTCAGTTGGCCCGCAGATTAAACACCAGGCAGGCCCACTGGGCCCTATTCTTTTCATAGGTTTAATCTTACCATCACCTACAGGCCTGGTTCTTGTAATATCAAACCGGATGCTCTCTCCCGCCAGTTCAGTCCCGACCCGCCTGCCCCTCCTTCTCTTCCCCAACCCATTGTGCCACCTTCATGTATTCTTGGAGCCCTTACCTGGGAGATTGAGCAGAGGGTCCGGCAGGCCCAGTCCAGAGAGGCCAGACCTGAGGGGGGACCCAGTGATTGTCTGTTTGTCCCGGTCGGCCTCCGCAGTGACGTCATCCGGTGAGGCCTCTCTAGCCACTTTGCCTGCCACCCAGGGGTTTCCCGGATGGTGAATCTGATCCAACGAGTGTTTTGGTGGCCCACCCTGTGGACGGACGTCTGGGACTATGTTAAAACATGCCAGGTGTGTGCCCGCAACAAGTCCAACTCCTCACCTCCTGTTGGCCTGCTACATCCTCTACCATTTCCCAGCCAACCTTGGTCTCATATTGCCCTGGACTTTGTCATGGGACTTCCCCCCTCACAAGGTAACACTGTTGTCCTTACCATTGTAGACCGCTTCTCCAAAGCAATCCATCTGGTACCCCTCCCCAAGCTACCCTCCGCTTCTGAGACCGCCGACCTGCTGACTACACATGTCATCCGTCTACATGGGATTCCCATGGACATTGTGTCTGACCGGGGTCCACAGTTCACTTCCCATGTTTGGAAGTCCTTCTGCCGCTCCTTGGGCACCTCAGTCAGCCTCACATCCGGATATCATCGCCAGAGCAACGGACAGGCTGAGCGCACCAACCAGTCCCTGGAGGCAGCCCTCAGGTGCGTGGCATCCTGTAATCCCTCCATGTGGAGGACCCATCTGACCTGGGTGGAGTACATCCACAACTCGGCAGCCTCTTCCTCTACAGGACTCACGCCTTTCGAGGCCTCCATGGGATATAACACCCCCCCCCCCCGTTGCCTATGGCAGAAAGGGAAGTCGCCGTGCCTTCCATGGGGGCCCACACCCACCACTGCTGTCAGCTCTGGAGGGCCACCCGAGCTGCCTTTCTCCTCTCTACGGAGCGGAATCACCAGTGTGTGGACCACAGGCGGCAGCGTATGTGGCTGTTGGTGGACCAGGTGCCCTTGAAGACAGAATCCAGAAAGTTATCACCTCGCTTCTTGGGCCCGTTTACCATCTCCCAGATCGTCAGTGACGTGACGGCCCGCCCCCCCTCCCCCCGGATCCTCGATGGCCAGACCACGTACACCGTCCAGAGGATTCTGGACGTTTGCCGTCGGGGCCAGGGCCTGCAGTACCTCGTCCACTGGAAGGGCTATGGCCCAAAAGAAAGGTCATGGATCCCCGGCTCCTACTTTCACGACAAATGGATGGTCCGGGCCTTTCACAAAGCCCATCCCAACAAGCCCAGTGGGCTGCCAGGTAGCACTTGGGGGGGGGCACTGTCATGATCAGGTGAGCATGTGCCCCCCTCCCTTCCTGCGAGAGGTTCCCTGGCTCTGCAGGTAATCATCACACCTGTGTGAGTGGACGCACCTGCTGTCTCTGCCTTGCCATCACTTATAAGGACCAATTTGTGAAGGCTTCGGCGCTGGCTCGTTGGGTTGCTGCCATCTCTGCGGTGCGTCTCTGGGGCTTGTTGTTCGCTCACCTGCTCCATCATTCTCATCACCGTTTCAGCTGCCTATCTCCACCCGGTCAGACACCTCACCCAGCTCCACTCCTCGCCTACTCCCTGCCAGCCTCACTCTGCTGGTTCATCCTTCCCTGTTGGGTTTCTCTGTCTGGTTCTCTGCTCAGCTCCTGTAAGTTAGTTTGTCATCCCCCTTTCCTGAGCTCTCTCCTCCTATTAACTGGCTCTTGTCTCTCTCTTACAGGCTGAGTCCTGCTCTGGTGAGTGGCGTCTTTCCTTAACTGTGCGTTCCCCTTTTGGATTAATAAATTGTGGTTTAACTTAGCTTCTCTGTGTTGTGTGTGTGCTTTCTCTGGTGTGGCACCCTGCACATGAGCTGACCATTCTCTCAACATGACATTTGCAACCATTTTTTTGTTAATTTTCAGCTTTTTTCTTCTTAAATTTGTGAAACTTTATTAAAATTGCAACTGTTTTTTTTCACAAATTTGCTATTTTCTTTTAAATTTGAAGCCTTTTTTCTCAATTTGTGGCTTTTTCTTGTAAATTTGCAACTTTTTCCTTGCACATTTTAATTGCTCATATGGATGCTGGTTAAATTTTTATCCTGTGTAATGGCTTATTCTTTCCTGTTCGTCTAAACAAGTTTATCTTTTTAATATTCTTCTTAGAAAGGGAGAATTTTTTCCCCCCATTTTAAAACACAATCTTGCATATGACCCCCCTCAAAACACTAGAAAGTTCAGCTAAAAAGATGCTGGTTAATCCCATTCATTCTGATCAGTAGCCTATAAGCTATATGCTGTTTCATCCCACCTAGCAACAATGCTCTGCACTGTGTGTGTTTATATATTTACATATTTATTCCATCTAGCTACAATGCTCTGCACTGGGTGTGTTTATATTTATATATCTATATATTTATTCCATCTAGCTACAATGCTCCGCACTGTGTTTTTATATATCTACATATTATTCCATCTAGCTACATTGCTCCGCACTGTGTGTGTTTATATACTTGCATATTTATTCCACCTAGCTGCAATGCTCCATACTGTGGGTGTTTATATATTTACATATTTATTCCATCTAGCTACAATGCTCTGCACTGTGTGTTCATATATTCATATATTTATTCCATCCAGCTACAATGCTCTGCACTGTGTGTCTGTGTGTGTGTGTGTGTATATATATATATTTTATAGTAATATGTACATATGTATATTAGCTGCTCTTGCTTGCTTGTTTTTTCTTGCCTTCTGATTGTTGCTCTGAGTGTTGCTATCCCTGTGCTGTTGCAATCCTGGAATTTCCCCGTTGTGGGACTAATAAAGGCTTATCTTATAAGAAGGCTTGGAATGGTCTCATCACTATGACCAGTTGCTCTCCTCCGAGTGTGATAAAACAGAGTGTGTGTGTGTGAGAAGGAGGGAGAGAGCTGGACTTGAGGAAGGGGGCAGCATTGATGTGCATTTACACAGAGGGAGAGAGCGCTCGAGAGAAGAGCCCTCTGGTCAAATGGTCCCTCCCCTTTGTGCTGTCACACAGGAGAGAACGAGGCACTGCTGCTGGCCCTTTAAGAGCCGAACTCAGCGGCAGAAGAGGAGGGACTGAGGCTGAGCATAGAGAGAGAGGGAGGGTAGCAAGGCTGAAAGTGTGTGAGTGGAGAGAGAGAGAGAGAGAGAGAGAGAGAGAGAGAGAGAGAGAGAGAGAGAGAGAGAGAGAGCAGTGTGTGTGAGGTTGAAGGATCACTTCTATCCCGTCTTGTTTTGGGGGGAGACTAAACCTTGTTCATCTGAGCATTTGTGGACTCTGTTTTATGTTGTTGTTGTCGAGAGAGACGGACTCTTACTCCAGCATGCTCACTGAGCCTGAGCTACCTCAGGAGTGTAACAGGTACGTGGTGGGGCTTTCTACCACTCACACACACACACACACACAGGCACACACACACACACACCCGCGCTCCCTCTCTCTCTGTCACACACACAGATGACAGAGGACAGGACAGAGTCTGGGGCTCACATGGAGAGGAGAGGGTACCGTAGAGGGGTATTATATACATGTGTTGATGTGAGGAGAGCACCCCGACTGTGTGTGTGTGTGTGTGTGTGTGTGTGTGTGTGTGTGTGTGTGTGTGTGTGTGTGTGTGTGTGTGTGAAGCAGCTGTCTGAGCCAGTCCTAGGAGTTTGAGGCTTGAAGAATGTGTGTGTGTGTGTGTGTGTGTGTGTGACAGACAGAGTGAGAGATGAAATGAGGCAGATGAGTTAATGATTATTATTATGCTATATGTGCAAAGCTGGAGCAAACCAGGCATCGTGCAGGTCCGACTCCTTTTTTTTTTTTCCCTCCTCACCCAAAGAAGTTGTGCACTTGAAACTCTTTGTAAACAAACTGGGGTAAACAGTGCTGGTGTGAGCGCTGTGTGTGTGCGTGCGTGTGTTAGAGCATGTGTGTGTGTGTGTGTGTGTGTGCGCCAATGAGAAACTTAGAGAAGTGTGTGTGTAATAGTCTAAAAGTGGGATCATGTCATCGCCACCGCTCAGCAAACTTTCCATATTTGTGCTTCCCCCTTCTCTCAACCTGTACACAACAAACTGCAACATATAGAAAGAAAATCATATGTAGACGTTATTAATTTTCAACCCTCGCTGTTATATGTTGGATAACAATTAAAGTTTCTCAGCTGTGTTCCATCTGTTTACGCTCCGCACCGCTCCTTCTTCTTCTGCTTATTCTTTTAAATCCAAATTCATGCAAACCCCCTTTGTAATCCTATTGTCAGTCTACACGTTGTTGTTTTCATCTTCTCCTCCCCCGCCTTATGCTAATATTAATTTCACTGTTGTTTGTGCAGGCCTGCTTCATTTAGAGGTGTGAACCCTCTAACCTTGCCCTTTCCCAACACTGTCAACACCGGTGGTTCTTTTCTTCTTCTTCTCCTTTTTTTTTTTTTTTCCACCGCTGGAATAATGGCTGTTTGATGCTAATGCTGCGAGAGACAGATTATGTTATAATACCCGACGTTTTAATTCCAAACACACACACACACACACACTCCACTCTCCCTTGACTTTTATTGCATTAAAGTGGCGCTCTGTTTTGCCCCCGATGAAACTAATCTTTTGTTCCGAGATAAACTGTGGGTCTAGGGGTTGGTGGGGGGAGATTTCGGGGGGCCTGTGTGAATGAAGAACACGTTTGGATGTGTTGGGGGGGGGGGGAGAAAAATGTGTTTTTAATAAACCGCTTTATCCGGTAAAGTGGTAAGAGGAAAGAGGGTTTAAAAAAAAAAAAAGGAATGATAACAACAGCTATGAGGAATTAAACATTTAAGGGATTACACCGAAAAGCAGAATGTATGAAGATAAACGCAGGGATTACAATGACTTTTTTGGGGGGAGGAGAGCGCTTAAAAAAAAGTGGAGCTTTCCAGTAATGCACTCCATCACCGCGGCCCCGGCCCCCGGTGGAGCGTGTACGCGTGAACGTGCGTCTTCCCAACTCGCCGGCGTGTTTAAAGCGTCCCCGCGAGCGGAGCGCGTGTGAGCCGCCGCCGGTGTATGTGCATGCGTGCGTGTGTGCGCGCTCCTCGGTGGCGGCGACGCTCTCGGTTCCTGCGTGTCTGTAAGTGGCCGCTCGCCTCCTTCACCCCATGCTGCCTCTTCTTCCCCCTCATCTCTGTCTTCTCACTACACTTCCCCTTCTTTACTTCAGTTCTTCTTTTTTTTTTTTTTCTACCTTCACTTAAAATCATACAACTGTCAAAATTAACTTTCACATTGAAGCTTACAGCAGAGTTTGCTTCTTGTTGCTCCCACCAAACTTTCACCAATTTCCTGTTTTTAAATTTTTCTTAAACTCCATCATTTTCACTTTTATTTTGCACCTCTCTTTTTCTCTCTGGGCGCTCTGCTGCGTTTCAACAATTTCCAGTCTGAAAAGAGTGAAAACAGACTGCCTTCGCTTGCTCGGCCTTGTCTTGTTTGCACAAACAAGAACAGAAATATACACATAGAAAAAAAAAGGGGGGGAGCGGAGGAAGCCAAAGCAACCAAAAACATGGGAGGAAAGAAGAGAAAACATTTCATTCTTGAAGGGGCTGCAAGTGCCGCCGCCGATGACGATAAAGGCGGAAAAGGAGTGATTGGGATGAAGAGGGGAAGCAGAGTATCTGAAGAGGAACGTGAGGTGAAGAGGGGGGTGATGGAGGAGAGGAAGAGGTCCCCGTCAATGTGGTGTTAAGGCGGCGGTGGGCTTTCACACCCCTACCATTTGTCCCCTCCGTTTATAGAGTTGTGTGTGTGAAGTACAGTTGAAGGGGGTTTTTTTTTGGGGGGGGGGGGTAGACAGTCAACAGTGGACGTGTCAACACTTTGGACGGTTTGAGCAAGACGCCCTCAGACACTCTGACAGCGCTTGGCGACGAGGGCGGCATTAAGACGCCCACAGGATTTTTTTTTTTTTTTAACGAACTCTCCCCGTCGACAAAAAACCCCCCAAAAAACTCTTCTGATATTTGTCATTTTAATTCCTCCATGGTGTTGTCTATCACATTTGAAATGTATCGCGAGTGCTGTCATTTGTTATGAAACTCAAAACTTCTCTTTAAATTTAAAAAGTGCTAATAATTGAAGGGTATTTCCAGTGTTCTTTATTAGACCACTTACTCTGTGATTATAGAGGACCGGCCGCCGAGTTGTTGCAACTGCCCAACAACTTGTTTCGCCGACTGAAGTGAGCAGTGCCGCTTCCAGTCTAAGTGTCGCTGTACTTCATTTAAAAGGGGGTTTGGGGTGGGGGGGATTAAAACGCACTGTGTGTGTGTGTGTGTGTGTGTGTGTGTGTGTGTGTGTTGGAGGAAAGGGGAGAATGTGTGTCTGAAGGAGAGCTAGCAGAGTAATTGAGTAGAGTGTCCGTGCTCTGCAAACTAATGCGCCATTCTGCCCTTCTCTTCCCCTGTGGCCCTGTCCCTGGCCTCCCCCCCCCCCTTCTCTCTCTCTCTCTCTGTCTGTGTACCCCCCACACCACCTCCACCACCACTACCTTGGACTGGAGGCCATTGTCTGTACCATATTGTCTGTCCCCAGAGAGCCTTGATAACCGTGTCTCCATCCAGGGAGTGAGAGAGAGAGAGAGAGAGAGACAGACAGAGGAGGGGTCGCAGCAAAAGAAAAGAGGAGTAAAGAAAGAAAGGACAGACAGAAAAATGCCAGAGGAGAATGGCAAAAGCCCCCCCCCCCCCCAAAAAAAACCCATCCACCTCCCCACTTCCTCCCCCTTTCTCAGCACACTCCTGCCCCTCCAACTCTCTCCAGCTCTCCCTCTCTCCCTCCTACCACGACCTCCCACCCCGGCATGATCAGCTGACCCTCTCCGATAGCCAATAGAAGAGCATGGAGACGAGAACTATTAGGGTGGAGTGTTTGAAGAAAGTGTGTGGCAGACACCCCCCTCGGCTAACTAGAGTCTGGTCATATGACACAAGGTCACGGGGTAGGGGTCGGAGGTCGGGGAGAGGTATTTCATTGTCAACCGAGCAAAAAAAAAAGACTCACTGTATATCCACCAACTCTGAACGCTTACACGTCACCCTTTCCCTTCTCCTTCTCGTCCCATTTCTTCAACCATCCATCAATCCAGGCGGTTTGTGTTACTCTAATCCCGCTATGCGTCTCCCCCTCTCTCTCCCTCCATCCTCCCTATCTTCAGTAGGAGACAGTGTCGGGAGCTTGGGCCTCCCCTCCCAGAGCTCCACAATGAAACCTCTGTCTGTCCAGGTAGGCGCAAAAGTAGAGGAAGATAGAGACAGAGGTAGAGAAAGGAGGGCTGGGTGAAAGGGGGGGAAAGGAGGAGACCGTTTGGGCCAAAGTGGCGCTGGTGGGGAGCGAGAAAAACAGCCCTCCAAAAAAATAAAATAAAAAGGGTGTCCAGCTGGGACTCTATGCATGCTCGTATGTGTGTGTTGTCGTTCATGTGAGAGAGTGAGCGTGCATTTTGTCTGGGTTTTGCAGGGGCCGGGCCAAGGCGCTGACAGTGAGACAAATGTGACTCCTTTATGGATTACTTAACAAATGCGGCACAGATAGTGTCCCCGGCACAACAATGGAAAAACACCGTCCCTCGCTCAATGAACATTATGCAGCGTCTACACCCCCCACCCCCACCCCCGCTCCACGCCGTCACAAAAAAAAAAAAAACCCCACCGGGGGAGCAGGGCTGCCGTCCACCGGATGCACTTTGCCTCTTTCCTCTGTCTGTCTCTTTTCACTCCCCATTTTTGCCTCTCTTCTTCCTTTCCCCCCCCTCTATAGTAACACTGGAGATTTTCCCACGGCCGGCCTTTGGGTGCTCCCTTCTTTCCTCTATCTTTCCTCCATCCTTTCCCCGCTCTAACGCCAAAGACGATCATGTAGTTCAGTGACTCAGTGTAAAGACATAAACAAACTGTTAAAGAGGGAAAACCGGAGCTAAAAAGATGACGGAGCGACGCCTCGCTGGTGACTAAATCTTTGGGTGGATCAGGGGTCGGCAGCCTCCTCTGAGGAAACGGCCACTTTGACCAATTATTGACCAACAAAATCTGGATTGTTGGGTCATATTTATTGAAAATGGAAGGCTAAAATGCAGAGTTATAAGTGTAAGAATTTTTAAACAAATTTATGGGTTTTTTTCTTATAAATGTGTGACTTTTTTGTAGCAAATTTGCAATTTTAATGCTTGTAAATGTGTGATTTTATGCTTGTAAATTTGTGACCTTTTTTCCTCGTATTTACTTGTATTTTTTATGTATATATTGGGGAAATTTCTCATAAATTTGCAGTTTTTTTCTTAGAAATTCACAATTTTTTACTTCTTTTTCCATCTAACTTGAAACTAATGTTAACGTTTGCACATCTGATTTCTTGTTAACGTGCTTTTTTTGTGCCATTGTCACGGCTGTGAGCGCAGCAGCCACGTGTGGTTCTAGAGCCACAGGTTGCAGACCCTTAGGGTGACTGAGTGGATCAGAGAGGCGGGCAGAAGAAGCGGAGCGGCAGCCAGACGTGCAGCAGCGCCTCTCTTCATGCACTCTACACCCATGACTTTTCTTCTCCGCCGTGTGTGCGTGTGATTAACAGTGGTGACATTAGAGGTTATGTGCTGTTGCCTTTTGCGGTTAAGCTGGACAGGAAGCGCGGTTTGGGCTGCCGGGCGCCGAGTTCGGGCGCCTCACAGAGGAAGCTTTGTGTGCGCAGGGCTGAGTGTGTGTCTGGGTGTGTCTGTGACGGTGTGGGCCCGTACGGGGCGGGAGTTGTGTTTCCACTTTTCTCGGGGAACATTTGCCATCCACGGTATTTTGACTTAAACTCTGCTCTGTATGTAATTGGTTATTCAATTTTAGCAACTGTTACCATCATACAAATGTAAACTTTTCTACTTAGAACTGTTTTAAAAAGGACCGCAAAATGCTTGTCAGGAATATTTAAGCGTAGCACCGAAAACAGGCAGATTATTGCTGACCTCCTCCTGGTCCCCCCCCCCCCCCATTCTTAATCTTTACCCCTCTATCTCAGCCCTCTCCCACCCTTCCCACTGTTCAAAAGGGCCATCTATAAATAGATATTAAGCAATATCCTTAAGAGTCTGCTCGGAGGAGAGGGGAGAGAAGGAGGGAGAGAGAGGAGAGGAGAGGGGTGGCATTCTTACAAACAGCTGATTGTGTAAAGAGGGAACAGTGAGTAAGACAACACCAGGGGAGAAAGAGGAGAGAGGGAGAGGGAGCGAGGGAGCAGGAGGACAGGCAATGTTAAAATAAGTTCAGTAGTGTGTGACGGAGACAGAAGGAGATGGGGAAATTGTTTTGAAAGCTGAGACTATGAAGAGCAGCTAAAGAGGGGTGGGTGGGGGGGAGCAAGGAGGCGGATGGCAATAAAGCCAGTGATCGCGCCATGCAGGGGGAAAACATTTGTTGAAATTCCTGCCCGAGGTGTCGTATGGATGTAAATGTTGTGGTTGGCTCCATCCATCCATCCATCCATCTTCTTCCACTTAATCCTTTTCGGGTCATGGGGGGGGGGGGGGGGGGGCTGGAGCCTATCCCAGCATCTTTGGGCGAGAGGCAGGGTACACCCTGGACAGATCGCCAGTCCATCGCAGGGCCAACACAGAGAGAGGCAGACAACCATTCACTCTCACAGTCATACCTAAGGACAATTTAGAATCCCCAGTTTTGATGCCAGTTAACCTAACTTGCATGTTTTGGGCATGTGGGAGGAAACCGGAGAAATCCTGGCGTAAACCCACGCAGACATGGGGAGAACATGCAAACTCCACACAGATCACTGTTGGTCGGGGGCTGGGATCGAACCCAGGGTCCCCCGGCCAAGGGTGAGTTGCTGTGCTGCCGCAGTGCTAACCACTCCGCCACCGCGCTGCCCCTGCGGTTGGCTCATCGGAGGCAAAAAAAAAAAAAAAAAAAAAAGCTCCAGGAGCCTTATCTAAAAAGACACATTCCGCTCAGCTCTTTCGATATGCTCCCTTCCCATTCCCTCGGAGGAGAGTTTCAAAGATGGCTCGCATTTCCACGCAAATAGACCCCACACCTGAGTGACAGGCACGCTGAAGATGGTGTGTGTGTGTGGGGGGGGGGGGGCTACACACACACACTCACTCACACACTCAAAGATGCCACTTTGACTCCTGTCAGCCCTTTAGAATTAGCCTCCCCACTTATTTTTACTGCAGACGATGGATTCGACCGACTGCACAGCGGTTGAAATAATGGCCTGTAATTTAAAGGCAGGCTGTGCACGCGCGTGTGCACACACGTACACACGCACACACACACACACTGACAAGCAAGCACGTGCACATTCAGACACACACAGACGCATATACGCACTTTACTGTGGAATTCTCCAGAGGAGGCTCCCACGCTCCCTGAAAGCTTGTTCTGAATAGAGGAGTTAACAAGAGCAGTTAGCACCATGATTATGTTAGCAGCCAGACACACACAGTGAAAGAGCTGCATGCATGCGTGCGTGTGTGTGTGTGTGTGTGTGCGTGCGTGCGTGCGCGTGTGATAGTCTGTGACATTTGTGTGACAGCCACATTTTTTTTTGTCTTTTTTGGCACTTAAACAAATCTTTGTCCTTAATTCATTTTAAAAAAATGCTCATAAGCTCGCTAAAATGTATTTAAAACACGCCGGTGTCGCCGTGCCAACTCAAAATGCACGCATTGATTACAGTGAGACGGTTAACCACCACTGATGGCGATTATTCTGGCCTGTTAATGGACGCCCGGCACTGTCCGATTAGTGACTTAGCGGTGGTGGACATATGTGATATGAAGGACTTAGCTGAGGAGCCACTAATCGTCAAAAAGCTAAAGGAAGGGGGGGGGGGCTCAAATCTCCTGCTGTATGTATGTGTCGTTTCTACAAAACAAGAGAATTTTAAAGAGGAGGGGGCATGACAGATTACATTTTTTAATCTTTAATCAATCTGTTAATCAGAACTGCATCAAAACATACTAAAATTGTGTGTCATATGTCCACAATTATGAACTTTTTTTTTTGGAAACCTTGCCTCACTTTAAGCCTCCCCTCGGTCCACCGCAATCATGACGGCCCTGCTAAACTTTAAATGAAGTAGCCTGCTCACCCGCTGTGCCCAATTGTTTAGTAATTCGACATCAAAGGGGGGAATACGTGGAGAAGGGAGACGTTTTATAGCCAGAGAGGAGCTGCGAACGGCCACCTTTGAGGAAGTGGAACAAGTTTTGGGAGCGGAGTGCACAAATGGGGTTGAACGTCTCAGAGAGAGTAAAGTTCTGTCTGAGTTTTTGGACGCCCGTGCTGTTTTCTGCGTTAATGTTTAACCGTTCTTGTCTGCAGATTGATAGTCCGTGTAGATACATCAGCGTGGCCACTGTGGCTTAATGATGGATAATGACTGTAAAAACAAAACACGGATTAAAAAAAAAAGTCCTATTTTTTTTTCTTTTTTTTTAAAGAGATGCTGCCCAAAGTGTAGCATTACAGTGAGGCCGGGCAAAGGTGTGCACACGGGACACGGAGGAGGAGCGTGTGCATGTGCCTGAAACAAAAGGCCTTAGTGTAGGAGAGTGAAAGGAGGTAAAGTAAACAGGCAGCGATGAGGACAGACCTGCAGTGTTTCCACTGTGTATGCATATGTCTGTATGTGTGTGTGTGTGTGCAGTTTGTACAGCTGAGCTTGCTTGCATTATGGCGCACACGCACACGCGCGCACACAAACAGAGCTCTAACAAGCATCATAAACGTTATCACATGCCAGCTTCAGTTTTAATATCATCTGCACTCAGTTGCCAGCAGTGTGGAGTTTTATCTCGGAAACAATGCAAAATCATTTACTGCCTCTCAGTTTCTGCTGAGCAAGGCGGGAGGAGCAGATAAAGAAATCAGCTGCACGTTCACATTCCTGCCCGACTCCCACAGCCGCGTGTGTCTGCGTTTGAGCCATCCTTCATGGCAGCACTTACTTCATCTTCAGCATCTTTGTAGCAGCTAGAACACGTTTCAGTGGATGTTACCTTGATTAAAGTTTAAGAAAAGTGGGTAAAGTAGAGAGAACTTTATGATTTAATGCGTTTTCTTTTGTATGTCTCTGTAGTGGTGATGTAACAGTTTCCTGATCTAACCCCAAATGAAGGGTTGTTGCAAGTGTTTTTTTTAAACAAACCACGAACTTGTAAGACTTTTAGTGGCTTATCAAAACTTTCCAAACATTGTAAACCTTTATTTGAACAATTACATTACCTATATCTCTGAAGCAGCGGCTGTGTTAACTCAGTATTGTGTGTCAGTGACAGATTTCTTTTTAGAAATGACAGAAAAATCTGATGGCATGACCTGTTGTCACTTTTACTTGGAATTCCTACCTGTCCACTTTATAGCACATATTAAATAGTGATTATCTAGTATTGTCTAGCCAGTGTCTGTTCATCAGTTCAGTAAATAAATAATGCATATTCTGCATACTGTGTCCTGTAGGTTCATGATCAAAAAACAAAAGCTATTTGACATCTTATTATATGAAAATTAAAATGACAGGGTTTTTACAACCCTGTCCGTCAAAGTGATAGTTATTGTGCACCAGCAGTTATTGCGACCGGTGGAGAGTCGATCATTTTCATTCCTGTATTGGAATTTTGTTTGATTTTGATTGTAATTTCCCATCAGTCTGTGCCGTGCTTTTTCTCTTCATTGCCTCCAGTGAGCTCCACTCAATATTGTTTGCCTTTCCGCTGTCATAAGGTAAATAAGCAATGAATTAGTGGTGGGGTTGCTCCCAGGAAAAATGCCAGATGTACAGTCCAGAGGAAATCCAATAGAGTCGCGAGTGTAATCAGTTTACCAAAGATGAGCCAGGGAGAGAGAGAGAGAGAGAGAGAGAGAGAGAGAGAGAGAGAGAGAGAGAGAGAGGAATTTGAGAGAAGGGAGATGTGGTAGATCAGAGGCTGGCACGGTGTGGATGTGGGTTAAAGACGTGATGGTATAAGAGGGAATGAGTAAATGCGAGAGGCTTGTCGGACATGAGTTTTGAGAATCAGATGCCTGTTGCTTATGTGGAGCTTCCACGCTGACTCCATCCTGCCGGCCCTGTCATGTGTAGCCTGCCTCAGTGCGACTGAGCGTTAGCAGCCTATTACCCAGGGTCATAGTCGCAGTGGCTTCAAGGCTGACAAGTGCATCTGAAAGCACTCAGGCGATGCTGAGAACCACATTAAATTCTATTATTGCCGCACAGTCCCCGCATCCCTATTCAGCTGGAGTACAGGGAGGCAAATTTACCTTGTGAGAGACAGAGTTCACCTAATAGATGTGGCTTTATATCCTTTGCTTCCTTTCAAGGGAACAAAGCCGCGGTAACAAATGCAAACAGCGGGGCTGTCGCGTCGCTACCTATTTCCCTTCCAGTTCCTCTATTGTCCGGCGGTTTTCATAAACACGTATTATTGCCACTGCACATACTGCTCTCACTCTTCACCTCTCTCCTTTTTTTTACCTCCCCCCCTTTAACCCAATCTGTGTTCCTCTGTGAAAGCCTATTGTCGAGACATGGTCATTTCCTCCACAATGCCAGTGCAAGCAGGCTTCTTTTTTCAGTAATGGCCCCCGCTGAATGGCCCCCATGGTAAACATACTGTAAGACCTGAGAGTGTGTTTGAAGGTCTGCCAGCAAACCGGGCACTCACAAACCCACTGAAGGGGGGATGTTGTGCATGGGTGGGAGGGTGGGGGGCACTCGGAGAGCTGCATGAGCAGAGTTTACAGCAGAAAGACAAACTTGTCAAGAGTACGCAGAAGAAAGGGAAATTGGGGCAGATTGGTGAGATGAATTGAGCCCTTTTGAAATTCCACTGGAAGACCAAAAAAAGCGGGTTCATGTTCAAACTTTATGTGAACTTTGGAGCCGATGGAAGCACTTTCCGCTTCCTCCATCATGCAAACTCCAGTTGTCAGCCTATTATATCATCTTCTGAATATTGCTCATTCTTCCTCCTGTTTATTCATTTTCTCTCTCTTGTCTTTCTATCTCCTGTGTTTTTTTTTTTTTTTTCCAGGATGTCTTCCAAGCGACCAGCCTCTCCATATGGGGGGACAGATGGAGAGGTAACCATGGCAACCAGCAGACAGCGAGTGGAGGACGAGGAGATCGAGGGACTGGGCGGTGTCATCCACCTCCCTCTGGCCTCCTACTGCAGCAAGGTGTCCCCTCGCTCGCCCCCCAACCGCAACTTGGACAGCCCAACCAGCATGGTAAGGGCAGCTCCGTGTTCAAACTCCTCAAGTTTTCTTTTTTGGTCTGAGGGTGAGCGCACCCTCCCAGCCAGTGGTGTGTGGTCTCTTGAGCGATGGCAGGTGCAGAAAAATTATGATCCGGTTGTCCATCTGGAAACTGTAAGATTGTCTCATCTGAGAAAGTTTGTCTGAAATTAAACTCTCTGAATTGGATTTTCAGCTTAAGACTCCTAGTTAGTTTGTTACCTGCAAACAAGTGATCACAGACACCCAAACCTGGAGAACTAGGATGTAATACAGTGAGTCTGTAGCTTTATGGCTATAATGGAATGGGATCTGCTAATTTAGCAAACAAAGTGTTAGACCAGAGCCTTATTTGACTCAGGACAAACTACTTCTGAGAATATTTTTTTTACTGAAAGCACATCTAACCATCACTTTGTTGTATGCTAGACACTCAAATTTCAATGTTGTTTGGACCTACAGTATTTATATATATATATAAAAATAGAGTTACACTAGTTTGGTGCCTATGTTGCATCATCTGTGAGCATTACGTCCGATTGATGTGGGTTCTTCCATCCTGTGTTTTCTTGTATTGATGCAACGTTCCCGGCCCCAGCCAAACCCCCTCACCAAGCTTGGTTCTACTGGAGATCTCTTCCTGTTAAAAGGGAGTTTTTCCTCGCCACCGTCACCAAGTGTTTCTTCACACATGATCTCCTCATTGCTGGGGTTTCTTTGTAAGCATGTAGAGTCTTTATAGTGGATTTCAAAGCACTTGCTGATAATTCTCCTGGGGTTAAACTTCAATACTACATCAAGAAAACTGCATGATTGTTCTTTGCCTCTTTCACCAACCATTCATCTGATGTTGTATGCTGTGATCTAGCACATTGTCACACCATTTTTGACTTTATGATGAGGTAATCTGCTCACATAACTTGGTGTGATGATAAACCTTCACTGGCTGTGATTTTTTTTTTTCTGATGTGACATTAGAACATCCGTCACGACAACTTTAACAGGTTAATAATAATGACTTAATGCATGTTCCATATAATGCTACAAACGTTTTTTCACCTGCTAGTGTGCGTGTGTGGGGTGGTGCTGGGTTAAAATGAACAGAAAGGAAGTGTGTGATTAAAAAAAACTTACCTTTAGTGGAAGGCCTGGGCTCCTCTGGCGCCACGTCCCGTTTGCCAGTGCTTCCGTGGCGACCTCAGGATGCTTCACCCGGACTTCGGTCCAGAGTGTCGGCAGTGGGGACGCTGCCCCAGGCTCATGTAATTTGTGGTCCAGGGCAGCTGGTCTTGTGGGGTAGACTCACGTAGCGTGTACAAATTCTAAACTGAAATAGTTATGTGTCAAGTACCGCATAGACACGGCAGGCAGGAAGTCAAGTGGAAGAAGAGCTGGGTCAGGCAGGAAGAAAATTTCAGGTGCATTTTCAAAATAAAACACTTCGATAGTCAGTACAGAGGAACAAAATATATTATTTAATATTTCTCTGTGGCTCTCTGTGACCCACTACAAGTGGACCACGACCCACAGGTTGTGGACCACTGACCTTAAAAGTAGCTAAAATTGACAACGAAGTATGACAAGCCAAAAGGGATAAAATTGTCACTTTGAGAATGCATCTAATTGCAAAAATGTTAACTTTAATGATGTTGATGAATGCCGGAATGTCTTTTTTCACACCATATGGCATTCAGTAGCTTGAGAAAACATATTAAATGTGGTTTTCCACAAAAATGGACTTCAAGGCCATTGAAAATGCCATTCTTTATTTGCTGGTCTCTCTTCTTTATTACATTCACAGTAAACATGATTTGTTGTTTCATGCACGCTCATTCAAGCTTATTGCTTGTAAGTGCATTGAATTAATATCGCTTTTGTCTGTCTACCTATCTATGACTCTGGACAGTTCACCAGTCCATCACAGGGCCATAAATATTAGTCATATACAGTATACAGTGGATGTAAAAAGTCTACACACCCCTGTTCAAATGCCAGGTTTTTGTGATGTAAAAAAATGAGAGCAAGAAATCATTTTAAAACTTTTTCCACCATTAATGTGACCTATAACCTGTACAACTCTATTGAAAAACAAACTGAAATCTTTTAAGAGGAAAAATAAAAAACTTACAATAAGATTCAGGATTCAAAGATTTTATTTGTCAATACTACCATACGTCCAGGACATACAGGAGAACTGAAATGCCGTTTCTATCTCTTCAGTGGTGTGTGCAATATAAAAAAAAATATAAATATACACATCCTTTAACTAATACTTTGTTGCAGCACCTCTGGCTTTTATTACAGCACTCAGTCTTTTTGGGTAGGAGTCTATCAGTGTGGCAGATCTTGATGTGGCAATATTTGCCCACTCTTCTTTGCAAAAACGCTTCAAATCTGTCAGATTGCAAGAGCATCTCCTGTGCACAGCCCTCTTCAGATCACCCCACAGATGTTCGCTCGGATTCATGTCTGGATTCTGGCTGGACCATTCCAAAACCTTAATCTTCTTCTGGTGAAGCCATTCTTTTGTTGATTTGGATGTGAGCTTTGGGTCATTGTTGTGCTGAAAGATGAAGTTCCTCTTCATCTTCAGCTTTCTAGCAGAAGCCCAAAGGTTTTGTGCCAACATTGACTGGTATTTGGAACTGTTCATAATTCCCTTCACCTTGATTAAGGCCCCAGTTCCAGCTGAAGAAAAACAGCCCCAAAGCATGATGCTGCCACCACCATGCTTCACTGTAGGTATGGTGTTCTTTTGGTGATAAGCAGTGTTGTGTTTGTGCCAAATATACCTTTTGGAATTATGTCCAAAAAGTTCAACCTTGGTTTCATCAGACCATAACACATTTTCCCACATGTGTTTGGGGGATTTCAAATGTGTTTTTGCAAAATGTAACCGGTCTTGGATATTTTTCTTGGTAAGATAAGGCTTCCATCTTGCCACCCTACCTTATAGCCCAGACATATGAAGAAGACGGGAGATTGTTGTCACATGTACTAAACAGCCAGTGCTTGCCAGAAATTCCTGCAGCTCCTTCAGTGTTGCTGTCGGCCTCTTGGCAGCGTCCCTGACCAGGTTTCTTCTCATCTTTTCATCATTTTTGGAGGGATGTCCAGTTCTTGGTAATGTCACTGTTGTGCCATATTTTCTCCACTTGATGACGACTGTCTTCACTGTGTTCAATGGTATATTTAATGCCTTGGAAATTCTTTTGTACCCTTCTCCTGACTGATACTTTTGAACAATGAGAGCCCTCTGATGCTTTGGAAACTCTCTACGGATCATGGCTTGTGCTGTAAGATGTGACTACAAAAATGTCAGGAAAAGCCTACTAGAACAGCTAAACTTTATTTGGGGTTAATCAGAGGCACTTTAAATGGTGGCAGGTGTGTGCTGACTCCCATTTAACAAGAGTTTCAATGTGATTGGTTAATTCTGAACACAGCCACATCCCCAGTTATAAGAGGGTGTGCATATTTATACAACCAGGTTGTTGTAAGTTTTTTATTTTTTATTTTTCCCCTTAAAAGATTTCAGTTTGTTTTTCAATTGGATTGTACAAGTTATAGGTCACATTAATTGTGGAAAAAGTTTTGAAATGATTTATCTTGGTCTTGTTTTTTCACAGCACAAAAACCTGGCATTTGAACATGGGTGTGTAGACTTTTTATATCCACTGTTAAACTTGGTGACTGGCAACTTAGACTGACAAACTGTGACAGATTTGATGGTAATAGTACTAAGAAACTGAAAAACTTCTCTTTAAAGTGCACTTAAAAGAGATAGTAAATCTGTGAATAACCATCAGTTAACTGTGGGCAAGCATGCGATTAACCACGATATATTTATCAAATGACAGCGCAGCGCGGTGGTGGAGTGGTTAGCACTGCGGCAGCACAGCAACTCACCCTTGGCTGGGGGATCCTGGGTTCGATCCCAGCCCCCGACCAACAGTGATCTGTGTGGAGTTTGCATGTTCTCCCCGTGTCTGCGTGGGTTTACTCCGGGATTTCTCTGGTTTCCTCCCACATGCCAAAAAAAACATGCAAGTTAGGTTAATTGGCATCAAAACTGGGGATTCTAAATTGTCCTTAGGTATGACTGTGAGAGTGAATGGTTGTCTGTCTCTCTGTGTTGGCCCTGCGATGGACTGGCGATCTGTCCAGGGTGTACCCTGCCTCTCGCCCAAAGATGCTGGGATAGGCTCCAGCCCCCCCACCCCCGCGACCCGAAAAGGATTAAGCGGAAGAACATGGATGGATGGATGGCTGGTCAAAAGTTTTAGAACACCCCAGTTTTTCCAGTTTTTTGTTGAAATTTACACAGTGTGTTCCAGCATTACTTTTATGCAGAGGGGGTTGTAAGTAATCACGAAAAGTTGGGTCACCTGTAGGAATTAGCCCCAGCCTGATTGCTTGGGTCTTTCTGCAATTGTGGAGTTTTCCCCTACAGTTGAAAGTGCTATGAGATGACTGTTGTTGTGAAATGGCGCTATATAAATAAAGTTGAATTGAACTGAATTGAATAGTAGCACCAACTTTCAAGGCTTGATCAAACTCCACTGCTGCAAAACAGCTTTAAGTTTTTAACCCATTTCTTGTTCCCTGAAAAAGGCCTTTTTGTATATTTTTGAAATGCACATTATTTTTCATTTTTGGGTAGCTTTACCTTTTGTTTTAACCTCTGGCATGTCAGCACTTACCTTTGTACCATTTCAAGCTATTCACTGGATTTGAACTGCTTGAATTTCAGTAAAACACTGGAAAAATTGGGATATTGTAAAACTTTTGACCGTTAGTGTGCAGTCTAGTGTTTATGGCTGTCTGTATAACGTATCGGCACCTCTGTCTTCATACACGCTGACCCTCATCATTAGCTTGGCACTCATCTCTCTTTCTCATTGGCTCTCTGCCTCTGGTTTCCCTTCCTATAAGGCTACCTGCTTGTATGCATTTGGGATGGACAGTGACCTGCCCAGTAGGGCATGGACCAGAGATCAGACTATCTTCACCTTATCTCAACTTCCAGCACTGTCTGTCTTTAAAACAACCAAAGTAAATGTTGAAGAAAATGACAGCAGCACCTGTATGACTCTAAATTACAACTTTTGATTGAAAATTGTTTGACTTTGTGGATGTTTTTTTGCTGCAAATTTAACTTTCTTGGTCTTGTGCATTTGCTGTCTTCTTGGTCGGGCAGCACGGTGGTGCAGTGGTTAGCACTGTTGCCTTACAGCTAGAAGGTTCCAGGTTTGAATCCCCAGGCTGGCAGGGGTTGGAACCTTTCTGTGTGGAGTTTGCATGTTCTCCCTGTGCTGCGTGGGTTTACTCCGGGGGTTCCGGTTTCCTCCCATAATCCAAAGACATGCATGTTAGGTTAATTGGTGACTCTAAATTGTCCCTAGATATATGTTTCCTATAGGCCCTTAGAATAGAGGGTTAGTACTAGTGAAGCGCGTTGAATGGTCTTTGAGACTAGAAAAAGCGCTATATACTGTAAGTACAGGCCCTTATCCCTTATCCTTGGTATATAATGTTGTTTTGGGAATGAAACATTTCCTAAATAATTGGCACTTTGCATGTTGCTTTTGTGGCATTTCTCCTCATTTCTGGGCATTTTAGATTTTTGTTACATGTTGAATACTATGACATTAAGACTTTCTTTTGCATCGGTATGTTGTTCACTTCTGTAATTGTGACCAAACACAAAAAAAAAAAACAAACCTGCAGGTATCTCAGCAATGTTGAAAAACAAAATCCATGGATGCTTCTTTGGTGATTGACAGTAGACATGAAAAATGGCAGAATTTGACTTCCTCTGCCAGTGAAAAGCAGCTTGTTGCTTGGAGCTGACTTTTCTGTTTTTTTTTTTTTAATGGGGAAAATTTTAAGGTTCAAGGCTACTGTCCGGGTGCACATGTGTTTCTACTTTTTTGTGCACGCCACCAGCCGTCGCCTTGAGCTCGATTGATGCACGGTTGCGTGACTGCAAAATGTGAGCCATCGGAGTGAGTCACTTTTCTCAGGGAGCAAGTGTGACATTGTGTGGCTGCACTGAATGTGTATGTGCGTGCGTGTGTATAGGTGCAACCCGAAGTGGAAATCATGCGTGATTCATGTTAAACATTATCGACCGGCGCTTGTGCTTCGACCATAACGGATGTGGCGTGCTTTATGGTGCGTATTCACTACATGGGCAGGATTGTGTAACTGTATTGCTTCCTTACCTTGATACATGCCTCATCACGCCGACCTTTCCCCCCCATTGGCGACAATAAAATGCCTGCACACTGTAAAACAATGAAACAGCACTTAGGAGCCATAATGGAAAGCTAATTCAGTAATTAGCCCCGCTGATTATCCACCACGGGCCCCTCCCTCGGTGGACTCTGCATGTGTGGCAGGTGACGACTGTAAATCAAAGTCCTGGGGATGACAGTGGAGAGAAATCAGCGTCAATATTGTGTCATTTTGGTGATTATATTTTCAGAAACATCCAGAAATGACAGCTAGAGTAACTGCTGAAGCGAATCTGTGTCTGCGTGTTTTGGAAGGGCTGGAGTTTTGGAGAAGGGTGGAGGCATATTATACTGTAGGAGCTGATGTGGATTATTAAGCACAAGCCTGAGTGTGTGTAAAGGGTGGGGGTGGGGGTGGGGGGGCTTATCCGACTGCCTGCCTGGCATGTTGTAAGAAGTGTATTAAGGTGTTTTTTATTTAGTGGGGGGTTAACAGTGCCAATCCCTTCAGCGCTGACTGTCAGTGAAGAGTGGCTGAAGAGTGAGGAGAAATAAAAGAGGGAGATTTACAACAAGGTGGGGGTGTTGGGGTGTGTTCCCCCCCCCCCCTTTCTTTCTGGACCGTTGTTGTAAAGCGATATGGGGTGAATAGTGGAGGGGGGTGAATGGCTGATTGGTGACTGGTTGATTTGAATGTGATGCAGCGGGGGACAGTGAGAGGAAACGGCGAGTGTGTGTTCGGCTGCGTGTTCGGCTTTGGCTGGGCCGCTTTACCTGTACACTACAATATGCACACCCACAGAAGCAACACGGCCTGGTTTTAGCGTCAGAAGTGGCGGTGAATGCAGGTTTTTTTTCCCCGCACATGCTGATGGTGGGTAAGAATAGTTCTCATGCAGGGAGCATTGTTAATGAATCAGTCAAGGTTAATTGCCAGTCCAGCCATATCTGTACAAAACATAGCAGAGTAAAATTGCGTGTGAGGGCAGTTGGGCAAAATTTAAGCCTTTAAAGTGCTTTAAAGAAGTTTTTGTGTATATTATGGGACAAATTTGGTGCAGTTTTACAAAAAAACCCTGAGCTATGTGTTGATGAAGGCTTTACGCTAGAATGTGTAAGTTGTTTTTGTAAGCTAATGACTAAGAGGACGTGAGATTGTCCTGAGGGACTTTTTCAAAGGATACGCTGCTGGAGATTCCCCGATCTGATCTCAAGTATTACATCGAGGCTCGATCGGAGTCGCTGGATTCACATCCATGCAAGCAGTGAGGTGTCAAGCAAATACTGTGCATGGCATCCATTTTTAGTGACTTTAAATAGCTTAATAGTGTGTAGTGTGGTTCACAAGAATGTGCTTTTTAAAAAAATGTGCGCATTTGACTTTGACTCCGTATTGGCTGATCCTCAGTCGTAAATGAGTCAAACTGGGGACCCTATATGCTGCTTTTCTGCAGTTAGCCAAAAAATACATTATTGAGTCATAAATCCCCCCCCAAAGAAATCATTTTTGAAACAGTATGAGATTCCCTTTTATCAGGAAGTCATAAAGCATTTTTTACAGCTCTTAACGAAGTACTTTCTTCAATTTAAGCTTTATAAGTGTAAAAGTTTGTAACATTTTTCAGTCACTTCATTGCTGTCCACGCTCACCAGCGTATTGTGTATGGCATTAAGAATTTCATCAAACAGCATTCAAAAAGGCAACAAACAGCCCCAACTTTAAATAATAGAAAGTATTTTAGTCTGGGGGAGTTTAGTGACTTCAACCAGTCAAATCCAGTTATTGTGCAACCAAAGGTATAAAGCAGAAGAATCAATCAACGTATGTGAAAATATTTAATTGTCGTAATAACAGGATAGCACAAGAATCAAATGAAACTGGATTTTTTTTTTTGTCTCGCTTGCGTTCTTTCAGATCTTTTGTTTATGTTTGCAGATGCTCGCAAAAAAAAAAAAAACTGTTTTCACATCAGGCAGAGGCGAGCATCTTCTCTCTTAAATGTGTTAATGGACAAACACTAATTATTTCATTAACAGGCAAGATGAGCGCTTACACGTTAGGAAACTATAAAGATATTTTCATCAAGCATAATTTCTTATTCATTCTCCCTCCATGAGCCCTCTCTCTCGCTCTCTCTCTCTCTTTCTCATGCATTTTCTATGTGTGATGGTGTGTGCGTGCGTGTGTGTGTGTGTGTGTGTGTGTGTGTGTATAAATTTGACAGATTTAACACAGTCATTGAGCAGTCTTGAGACACAGTGGTCACACTTAATTTCTCATGCCAGTGAGGCACTAATGAATCAACACACGCTTGCCTGTCAACAGTGAGGGGTCGTGGTAAAATATACTGGCGTGTATTTTAGCCAAAACTGCTATTTAAAATACAGAAAATGCAGCTGCGTGCGTTTAGATAAGGAAGAGGGGCATGTGTATAAAAAGAGGAATACAGTTGATTTTTTTTTTTTTTAAAAAGTGTATGCGCACCTGTTAAAATACCAGGTTTTTGTGATGTTAAAAAAAATGAGAGCGTGATAAATCATTATCAAACTTTCCCCTCTTTAATGTGGCCCGTAACTTGTACAATTCAAATGAAAAATAAATCTGTTAAGGGGAAAAATATAAAGAAAGCACAAAAAAGCACACAGTGAGCTGGTTGTATAAGTCTGCACACCCTTGAACGTTTGATTTCATTACAGCATTTAGTCTTTTTAGGTAGAAGTCCATCAGGACCCTCGTGACACATCTTGACTTGGCAATATTTGCCCACTCGTCTTTGCAAAAGTGCTCCACATCCATCAGAAATCTACTGTGCACGGCCTTCTTCTGATTTTCAGTTGGCTTTAGATCTGGGCTCTGGCTGCTTCATTCCATAACTTTACTTTCTCCTGGTGAAGCCATTCGTTCAGATGAAATACAGCTGAACACAGTGGAGACAGTCATTAAGAAGTGGATAAAATATGGGGCAACTGTACCAAGGACTGGACAACCCTCCAAAACTGAAGAAAAGACAACAGGAAAACTGGCCAGGGAAGCTGTGAAGAGCCCTGCAGCAGCACCAGTGGCATGTGCTGGTTGGGTACTAAATGTGACGGCGCTCTCCCATGTCTGGGCTGTGGGGTAGGGTCCCAAAGAAAGATGCAAACAAACATATATCAAGTCTTCCAAAAGCATGTGGGGAAATCTGTTGTTGGAAGTCTAGATGTGGCGCGCTGACTGACTCCTGCTACAGCAAAGACTGAACGCTGTACTTAAATCAAAATGGCTTCACCAGTTAGTTTGAGGCTGTGCAAACTTATACAACCAGGTAGATTGTACTTCTCGCCCTAACTGCTTTCTGTGTTTTTCAACTGAATCGTACAGGTTATGGCTCACATATAAAGTTGGGAAAAGTTTTGAAATGACTTGTCGCGGTCTTATTTATTGTACATCACAAAACCCTTGCGTTTCAGCAGCACACTATACCCACTGTAGCGGCGGGGCATCAAGTTTTTTCCCTCATTAGCGGGTTAGGTGTGCAGTTTAACCACATCGCCGAAACACGGGGATGGGCAGGAAAGCAAGTGAAGCTTGTCCCAGCCTGAGAGACCCTGCAGTCAAAACACAGTTACCGTGTTTAGCCGCGGCATGTAAAGGGATTTGCCGTGTGCTGCGTGTGTTTATCGGAGGTGTGTTGAGTGTTTATGTCGTGCAGATTGGCAGCAGTCTCACCCCTCCCCTGCAGGAGCCATCAGTGCATGTATTTTAGCTGAGCAGCTCTTTCCAGGTCTTCCTACTGCCACATTGTCCATGCCTTGATCCACAACGACACGCCGAGCAGCAAATATTGTTGTGGTTTTTTTTTTTTTGTGGGTGGGTGGGGGGGGGGCATACACCTTACTCAGACATGTCAGGAGGTGGCACTGAAAGAAGGCAGAGATGAGGAGGAGAGGGAGAGCTGCTTCTTCTTCGTCTTCTGTCGGGCAACGGAGAAGGAGGAAGGGGGGAAGATGGAGGAATAAAAAGAGCGACAGAGAGGGAGGGAGGGAATGAACAGCAGCATCTGTGCTGGCTGTAGGAAAAAAATAGCATTTGGCAAGAGTTAAGTGTTTTTAAAACCAACCTCCCCTCACAGATGAGCTTAAGAAGACAAAAGTTGTTTAATTCGGTTCCATTGCAGAGGCAGTAAAAGGATAAAGAGAGTGGGGCGCAATTTTTACTTTGTTCCAGTCATTTGGAAGAGAATTGACATCTGCAAACTAAAGGCAGAACCGCCCACACTGCCAGCCTGCCACATCCAGTGCATATAAATACATATATGCAAACACTCAAACACACACGTACACACCTACAGGCTATGTGCACTCGTGGTGTCACACATAATACGGCAAGCAAAAAAAAAAAAAAACAACCCTGCTCTCACTCACACATGAACCGTCAGGAGGGTATGAGCGCTTACAGTAGCCAGAATTTCTGCTTTGTGCTTGTGAATAAATGCATGCTGATGAGAAAAAGTTTCGCCACCTGTGCTCCTTACGGGAACCGGGCGGGCTGACTGACACCCATTTGCCGTCTTGCCATTTTGATCCCTCTTGTCTTGGACTCCGCGGCGCAAATTGCCACCGTGGCATGTGGATTATACGCCGGGAGGCTGATGGAAGGAGGAGACATAAGCCAGTTAAGTTGCCGTCGGGATGAGGCTGTCTGCCTGGGTTCACACATAATGTCACGGGCCCTAATGTACCGGGTCTTTGAAGAAGCCACGGCGGCCCGCTAATTCCCCCTGATTGGGAAATGACCTTTATTGTCGGACGCAGCGGGATGACATCCCCCTGGCAGCCCCCCCCCCCACCCCCACCCCCGAACTTACCTCCCACCCTTCCCTCCATCCTGATCCCCATATTCTTGTTCTGTTGTGTTTTGTTTGTGCAACATCTTTCTCGAAAGAAAGAGTGTGGCTGTTTTAAGTAGGCGCTGGATTAGATAAATGGGATGTGACAGGTGTGACCGCTGCCTTCGAGATGCCTGCGTTCCTCTCTCTCGCTCATTCCCTCTAATAACATCGCTCCTCTCCGTTTCTTTCTTTTTTTTTTTTAAATTTCCTTTCTTTCTTTCCTTGACTTTTTTTCCACGCTTGCACTCCTTCTCTCCCTCTGTCTCATCACATTTGCATGTCGTGCCGGCGCTGATGCAACTCGCAATCACAAATCCACTCGTTTTGAAACCTGAATTTCCCTAATCTGGAGAGCAGGAGAAGGAAGGAAGGGGAAGACGTAACAAAGGAGGGCAGAAGCCGTCACTTGTCCAGGTGGCGAGGTTGGAGAGGAGAAGAGTCAAGCGTTTGCAGGCGTCCAGATCACAGCACAGCCTGGTTACTCCATCATATACGCTGAACACAGCTGCTCCAGCCTTATCACTGCTGCCACTGTCTGTCCCTCTGTTACAGTGCACACACACAGGAATGCCAAAGAGAGAATTAGTGAATTATTGAGCGCGCTGACTTATTCAGGGTGTGGAGACACACAGGACAGCAGAGAGAGGGAGTCAGTGAAGTGGTGAAAATGTCAAGTCATAATGGTCCGCTGTACCTCTCATTTGGTGTTTGGCCACTGACAATGAAGGCGTCGTCAATATTAAAAGCCTTTGGCCGCCGTTGTCTTCTCAGTGGAAGACAGAGGAATGATTGGACACTATTCATGCTTTCCCAGCTCAAATTGACGCTTTGGTGAAGAGATTCTTTGCCCCAGAGAAAAGAAAAGAAATCTTGAGTCGTTTAAGCTGTAGATGACATCAGTGTGGACTGTGAACTTAGTGTGAAGTCCCACTTCTACCCACAGCCTGTGGGTTAATGATTACAAAACTATCTCTGACCTATAGTCCATAATGTCATTATTAAGGGTGGATAAATACCTTCTATTGGCATTTGGACCTTCATCTGCATTTGTGTCTTCTGGTTTATTAGCAGGATTACTAAAACAAAAACTACTGTGGCACAAGGAGGATTCCATTAGATTTTAGTGATGATGAGACCCACCATCTGCCTTCAGGAATTTTTTTAAGTACTGAATGTTTTAAGGCCATTCTTGAATTTATAATAGAATTTATAACAGAGGAGAAGACCTCTGACTACATTCATAATTCCCCTATTTTGTCAGATCAGGTTTGTCAGAACATAACAGTTTACATTCATACTTACAAGTGACTTTTACCTGATTCCAGTATGATCCGTCTGTCCTCTGAAACGGTACACCTGCACACACCATCAACACCAACAACACAAGCTGTCATGTTTCTGCAACCACTTGTTCTGTCTTTCTCAGAGAAAAAGGATGACATTTTAGAAAATATATACTTGGGGTTTTGCTCAAAAAGAAGCTATGCACACCGGAAATCTCCAATAAAGTTCCTTTTGTTAAGAAAAGGGGGGATCTAGGAGGGGCTCAGAGAAGAGCTGCTGCTCCTCCACATTGAAAGGGGCCAGCTGAAGCAGTTCTGGGTATCTGATCAGGATGCCTCCTGCACACTTGCCACGTGAGGTGTGCTGGGCACGTCCCACTAGGAGGAGACCCTGGGGCAAACCCAGGACACACTGGAGAGAGACGATGTCTCCTTGGTATCCTCCCTGAAGACCTGGAGGAGGCGGCTGGGGAGAGGGAAGTATGGGCTTCTCTGCTTCAACTGCTGCCTGGATTGGCGATGGATGGATGGATGCATGCATGGAGCCAGACTCTCCTTAGACCAAATTTTGGTCTTTCTCAGTCTGGTCTCGGTGTGGTCTTGACTCTAACCTTCATGGATGGATTCCAGTCTGGCCACTTTCAGTGAAGTCTGATTTAGTCCCACGTAGAAAATTGAGTCAGAACTGATCAGAAAGATTCGATTCTAGATGACATTTGTGGAGTCAGACAGCCCCAAAAATCAGCTCTGTGGCACATGTGTTATGTGTTAAATGTGAGTCAGGCTGTTATATTTGTGTATTTATAATATTTTATAATATATGTGTATTTATAATATTTATGTTAAATGTGAGTCAGGCTGTTATATTTGTGTATTTATAATATTTATAATATTTATAATTGTGTATTTATAATTTTTCTGCATTGATGTATGTGGTTATTGTGTATATTTTTTATCTTGATTCTTTTTTCTAAAGCCCATCCAGGGACAAGAGTTGCAAATTAGCTAATAGCTATACACTCTATGTGCAACACATCAGATTGATTGTCTTTGATTAATTGTCTATGTTTATTGCACTGTCCCTGTCAAATAAACTAATCTACATCAGGGTAAAAAAAAAAATCAGCTTTGAGTGGCTTCAGGCCGGTATTATCAGCCTCACCTTTGAGTGGGTGAAGTCTCAGGATGGCCTCTCAGACTTCTCTAAATAAACGACCTGTACAACCATTACTTTTTACTCTACCGGTATGTAAAAATTGAGTATAAGTTCCTATATATCAGAATGTGACCACCACACGTGTTGTACATCACTAACTTTCATGCTGTTTCCTCATTTCAAAAGTGCTCAGATCTGAGTACGGAGGCAAGTCTCAGATGGGGGATGTGCAGGCAACCAGGGTTCAAATCTCTCTTCCTTTGTGGTTCACTTCCAGGTTGCCATTTCACTTCTTTTAGTCACCGAGTGCACATTTTTAGGTGCTTACAGTTACAATAATAGTTCAAACTGGGTAAGGGAGTGTGATGGTCTATTTTAAACAGATTACACATTTCTCCCTCCATCATCTCACTGCATGTAGTTACTTTCACAGCCTCTAGAGCTCGCTTTTTTCAAAAACATTACCTGTCAGGCATAATTGCTGCTTGTAAAAATGCTCAATATGGTAACTTTCTGTTAGAGGACGATCTCCTGCCGGCAGAATTTTGTCAGCAAAACATATTTAAACTTTTCCTCTCTCTCTCACATTTTTCTCAAAGCCAACAGATATAGAGTTTTTGCTGTGAAAGCTTCAGCGTTTCAGGGACACCATCATCTTCTCCATTATGTTCCCATTGTAGCATCCTATCCAACAGTGGAGTCTAATTACAGTGTATTAAAGCAGCTCATTCCCCGTCTCAAGGAAAATGAGCTGTCTTGGCAAAGGTCTGTGCTCTCTGAGGCCTCTTATTATTATTATTACCTTTTTTTTTATCTTACCTCTATCTCACCAGGTGAATCATTAAGAACACATTCTTCTTTACAGCAGTAAAGCCTTCTGTGGAAATGAGGAGGTGCAGTTAGACTATTACAATAGTACAATCAACAGGCGTAATATGTAATGATAAATATTATCACAAAGCAGTAAAACAGAAGCAACTGGCAGTAGGTAACAGGCAATGACGTACAACACTATCACATGCAAATTTTAAAACAAAACTGAAAAAAAGTATAAAATCTAAAATCCAGAATGAATGGAATTTGTATACCCCCTTTACAAAGAGGTGGAGATCGTTGAGAGATCATGGAGTGATGACAAAATAGCCAGGTCTAAAAACAGTTTTTCAGTGATCTCTCAGTCATCGTCAAGATCTCTCAATGATCTTCAGTCATCTCCACAGTCCTCAAAGTTTTGACTAATTCCAAATCAGTCTCTCAACAATCACCAAACAAAAGTGATCTTTCAATGATCTCATCGAACTCCCAATGGTCTCTCACAAATCTTTCACTGAGCTGTATTGGTCTGTGAATGTTCAGCAATCCCTGACTAATCGCTCAGCTATCTCTATCTTCTGATTTGGTGCTGTTGAACGATCATCAAGAGATCATTGGGAGATGGATGAGATCGTTGAGCACTTATTGAGCTCTCCTCAACAATCTCATCAATCTCCCAATGATCTTTGAATGACCTTTAAATGATCTCACAGCTCTTTCAATGAATGCCATTTTTTTCTACCCCAAAGGTAGTAATAGCTGAGAGATGGCTGAGCGTTCGATGAAAGACCAACAGAGTATATTGAAACTTTCAAGCACGCAGCCACTCACATTGGACACACAAACCTAGAGGAGTACACTGAGGTTGTTGTGGCATACATAGCTAAATGCATTGATTCAATTCAATTCAATTCAACTTTATTTATATAGCGCCATTTCACAACAACAGTCATCTCATAGCACTATCAACTGTAGGGGGAACCCCCACAGTTGCAGAAAGACCCCAGCAATCAGGCGATCCCCTGTGAGCAAGCACTTGGCGACGGTGGAGAGGAAAAACTCCCTTTTAACAGGAAGAAACCTCCAGCAGAACCAGGCTCAGGGAGGGGCAGTCATCTGCTGCGACTGGCTGGGGGGTGAGGGGACAGAGAAGATGAAAAGAACAGACATGTAGAGAGCAAACAGCACAATGGGGACTCAATCTATGGGAGAGAACAAACAAATGTTAATGACCAGCAAAAAAAATATTTCATTGAGAGTGAGGAAAGGAGTGAGGCCTAGTGCATTACTGGAGGTCCCCCGGCTGACTAAACCTATTAGCAGCATAACTAAGGGAGGGTTCAGAAACACATGATCCCTCCCTAATTGTAGGCTATATCAAAAAGGTAGGTTTTAGCCCTATTCTTAAAAACAGAGATCGAGTCTGACTCCTGAACCCAGATTGGCAGCTGGTTCCACAGGAGAGGAGCTTGATAACTGAAGGCTCTGCCTCCCATTGTACTTTTGGAGATTCTAGGTATTACAAGTAATCCTGCATTTTGGGAGCGTAGTGCTCTGTTAGGATAATACGGTAGTATCAGATCTTTTAAATAAAAAGGAGCCTGATTGTTTAGAGCTTTGTAAGTAAGAAGAAGGATTGATGATGTCACTCACTGTAAAACCATCACTGTTCGTGCCAACCAAAAGCCATGGATGACAGAAGAGGTCCATAGCCTCCTGAGGGCTCGGGACGCAGCGTTCAAGGCCAGTAACACTGCAGGACTAACAACAGCTAGGGCCAACCTGTCCCATGGCATCAAGGAGGCAAAATGACAGTACAGCAAGAAAATATCCGGCCACTTCAGCAACACGGGATGCGTGTTCCCTCTGGCGGGGCATACAGACCCTCACCAACTACAAGCCTCCACCTCAGACCTGTGAGAGTGACATCAAACTACTTAACAGCCTAAATGACTTCTTGGGTTGCTTTGAAACACAAAACAGCACAGAAGGCCACTCCTCCTCCAGAAGAGCAGGCCATAAGTTTGGATCCGGCTAGTGTGAAGATGACCCTCTGCAGAATCAACCCACACAAGGCAGCTGGTCCAGACAACATACCACGTTCTGAAGGACTGTTCAAAGGAGCTCAAGAATGTCCTGGCCGACATCTTCAATATCTCCCTGAGTCAAGCTGTTGTCCCCAAATGTTTCAAAACTGCCACCATAATACCAGTCCCAAAGAAGCCCGTCCCATCTGGCTACAACGATTACCGGCCCATAGCACTGGCCCCCATCATAATGAAGTGCTTCGAGCAGCTGGTCATGCAGAACATCAAGTCCATCCTTCCTCCCTCCCACGACCAATCTCAGTTTGCATACAGGTCAAACAGATCCACAGAAGATGCCATCGCTGCTGCTCTCCATCCAGCCCTCACCCATCTGGACTCAAAGAACTCCTACATGCGAATGCTGTTCTTGGACTTTAGTTCAGCATTCAACACAATCATCTCCCAGCACCTACTACAAAAACTCAGACACTTAGGACTCAAAACCTCTCTCTGTAACTGGGTGCCGGACTTTCTCATAGGGGGTTCCACAGAATGTGTGGGTTGGCAGCAACACCTCCAAGACCATCACACTGAGCACAGCGGCCCCACAAGGGTGCGTGCTCATCCCGCTGCTCTTCACCTGCTGACCCATGACTGTGTACCAGCCTACAACACCAACCACATCATCAAGTTTGCGGACGACACAGCGGTGGTGGACCTCATCACCAACAACGAGGAGGCCATCTACAGAAAGGAGACGAGCCAACTGGTCCTGTGTTGCCAAGACAATAACCTCTTTCTGAACGTGGGAAAAACCAAGGAGATTGTGGTCAACTTCAGGAGGGGACACACACAACATCCTCCTCTGATCATAGATGGTGCAGCTGTGGAGAGGGTGAGCAGCACCAAGTTCCTGGGGGATGCACATCTCCGAGGACCTCTCCTGGTCCAACAACACCACATCACTGGCCAAGAAGGCTCAAACTCAGCTCTGTTTCCTCCGCAAACTGAGGAGAGCATGAGACCCACCCCCCATTATGTGCTCTTTCTACCGGGGCACCGTTGAGAGCATCCTCACCAGCTGCATCACGGTGTGGTATGGAAGCTGCACCGCCTCCTGCTGGAAGACGCTGCAACGCACAGTGAAAGCAGCCAACAAGATCATTGGTGCCACTCTGCCCCCCCCCCCCGGACATCTACCTCATTCCCCTCACCCACAGAGCCATCAACATTGCAAGCGACACCTCCTACCCCTCATACTCCCTCTTCAGCCCCATGCCCTTGGTGACAAGGTACCGGAGCCTCCAGGCCCACTCCACAAGACTGCTAAACAGCTTTGTTCACCAGGCCATCAGGACCCTGAACTCTGTCCATCCCCCACCCCCCAACCCACCCCGGACCGTAATGCACTTACCTGCACAATAACTACCTCAGCTGTTGGCACAGGAAGACTGGCACACCAACAGTAATACATCTGCTGCTATATGTCTCTGCACTTTCTTGCAACCATTTGCACAATTGCCGCATCTGCTGCTGTCTGTTATTGCAATACTGATCATGTGCAGTCCTATCTGTTACTGTCTGCACCTACACTATCGCATCAGACTTGCAACTACAAGTATTACTGCTCTACTTTTCTGTAAATAGTATTGCTGGGTTTCATCATTTATCTTTTTTGCACTACGGTATATCTGGGTCTATATTTTATTGCCACTTGCACTTGCACTATGGGTAGCATTACTGTACATAGACTGCTGCTGTTGTTTTTCCAGCCCTATTCCTTTTTCTTTTTTTTTATATTGCGTACACCACTGAAGAGAGAGAGAAATGCCATTTCAATTCTCCTGTATATCCTGTACGTATACTAGTATTGACAAATAAAATCTTTGAATCTTTGAATTGCTGAGAGATCATTGGGAGATAGATGAGATCATTGAGGGCTCCTTGAGAGTTCCCTGAGGGTTCGTTGAGAGATCGCTTTCCTTGAGTGATTGTTGAAAGATTGTTTTGGACCGCTCGACCAAATACTACATACATATTAGCTACTCTCTGCAGAAGTTGAGCATAATGGGTGTTACATAGATGAAGATCTACCCAAACCTGCAAATGCCACACCAGGCTTTTCTCTCGAACACATGCAGTACATATGTGTGCTACCGTCCCAGGTGGCATGGCCCATACTGGAGTGAGATTAGCCAAAGATTAACCCCGTGCACCACTGACCCTAAGAAAGGCTGAGCTGACAGACTGCTCCGCTGATTGACTCGTTTGTTTCTGTAATTAAAATACACGCAGATTAACACGCCACAGTTCAAGTGTACTGAGGATACTGTATGTACCTACTTTTCCATCTGTGTATGTAGAGCTCGTTTGCCTCAGTGACGTTGATTAATACGCGTGTGTTGGTATGACACCGGGGTAATTGTGTAGCGTTTTGAAGCTGACGGTGCCCTTGCTCTCAGTGTCACTGTTAATTGGGCTGAGCGGGCATTAAGTCTTTAATGCTGCTCGTTGAAACAAACACAGGTTTTATTGGGTCGCAGATTAAGAAGCTAAAAGTTACTTACCATTCAGATAATGTCACGAGGTCTGTTCTTACTCATCAAGATATACATGCAAGAGCACAACAGCTTTAACTGGACTGATTCTACTTGTTGTGCTTCCTTTTATAGAGCGTATATAGAAGAACTTAGAGTGACAGGCCTGTTCCTTAGATAAGGCTGAAGTTGCACATAATAAGGTTGGTGTATGTACACGTAATCTGTCCAGAGTTTCTGGGACTTTCTTCTACTCTTTGTTCTGCATGATGTCAAAGGGAGGGGATTTCTTGTTTGGACTTTCTTTTTGTAAGGAGTCCCACTCAAAAAAAGTGACAAGAAGTGATGTCATACACAAATAAGTGTTTTATTGAGCTATGAATCACATGAAGTTTCTCCAGTCAAGTCTGTGGATAGAAAACGGAGTTGAAACTTAGCACATTAGGCACTCTATAAAGTCACTTTTTCTAGCTTGTTTTATTTTGAATAAATTAAACATTAAGACAATATATCAGTGTAATAGTGTATTGTTGTGTTGATGCTTGTAAAGTGATTAAAGTGAAGCACATTTACTTAAGTTCAATTAACTGTTTCACAACGTGTACTTAGGTTAGTAGTTTTATTGTAGGATACTTTTTACTCTTTAATCAGGTACTCTAGTCATACTCTGAGTTACTTTTGATATGAAAACTGGTTTGAAATATCCTTTAACTTACCCTCACCAGAAATGACCCAGCCTTTGTTTATTAAAATACATTTATATTTTTATTCTGCTGAGATTAGCATTGATATTGTCATTCTTCTATTCGGGTTCAGTTGCAAATTAACAAGAAAAATATATATCTAAATTTATGAGAAAAAACATTGCACATTTATGAGTAAAAAGCTGCAATTTTATGTGACAAAAAATCGCATATGGGAAGACAGTCACAAATATTTGAGAAAAATTTGATAAATTGTGTGAGAATAAAGTCTCAAATGTACGAGGAAAAAGACACAAAAATCTGAGGAAAAAAATAGAAAAATTTATGAGTGAAAAGTTACAATTCCCCCTTTACAAGGACAAAGTTGTACTTTCATGAGGAAAAACGTTCAAAATGTATGTGGAAAAAAAGGTCACAAGTTGGTGATTGTTGGTACTCAGTTCCCCTCCGTGGATTGCCACATTATTGTGCTCGAGGGGTTCGTGTGCCCTAATGATCCCAGGAGCAATGTACCCCTGGTAGGCTCTCCTGAGACAAATTGGTCCTGGGTGAAGGGCCGGACCAAGAGTGGTCCATCCAGTTGGTCCCTATGAGGAAAGTTACATCATGGACCCAGTGTACCCAAAGGAGCCACATGGGTCCACCCTCCAGTGGGCTCACCATCTGCAGGAGGGGTCAGGGGGATCATGGTGCTTTGTGAACCAGGTGGCGGTCTGGGCTGCTCTGCAACCCGAAACCTCTGCTGAAGAGGAATGAAGAAACTCACAACAGAATTTACCAGAGAAGTTGCAAATGTGCATGAATAAATTTGCAGATGTTTAAGAAAAATACTCAAAGTTCCATGACAAAGATGGCAAGGAAATGAGAAGAAAGGTATATTCATGAGAAAAGCTGCAAATGTATGGAACAAATAAATCAGCGGTCCGCATTTGTTTTTTCCAGTGGACCAGAGGTCCGGAGCAGTGCACACAGGCGGATATTTCATTTTTATGTTGGGAGGGACAATAAACAGAACATTTTCTCCAGAGGACATATTGAGGGGACACTACAAGTATCATTGTTGTCAGTCACAAATTTATGAGAAAGAATGTACAAATGTACACTTATGGGGAAAAAGCTGCAAATTTATAAGAAAAAAGTCATAAATTTATGAGAAAGAAAACTGCAAATTTAAAAGAAACAATTGCACATTTACAAAATGTCAAGTCTACAAAAAAAGTTGCAAATTTTGTGAGAAAAATATGTAAATTTACAAGAAAAAAACACATCTATTACAAAAAATGTTACAAATTTACAAAAAAAAAAAAATCACAGATTTGAGATGCAAATACAGCAGATTTATGAGGGAAAAGTGGCAAATTTACAACAAAAAAGTTTTACATTTACAAATAAATGTAGTAAATGAATGAGAAAAAGTTACACATTTATGAGAAAAGCTGCAAATTTTAAAGAAAAAACAGTTTTTTTGTTGTTGTGTCATAGATGTAACAAGAGTCCTGCTTGCATCTTGATATGACGATTTCAGTGCATTTATTTTGTTATTCTGACCTCTGAATTTTGTGGAAATGTCTCTTCAGGATTCCCGTGCTTGCTCTCCTAGTGCCGTTTCAAGTTGTAAACCTTTATCATAGCTGTGGTCTCCTGGCAGATGGAGCACACTGGTCTTGTGCTGGTAGGAGGGAGAACAAATGCAAATTGCTCCATCCATTTATCTTTGAATTGCCGATTTTCACTGTCCACTTTTCTTTTAGCCGCAAACTTGGAACATGCCATTTTCATTCAGTCTAGGCACCCACTGCTGGCTGAGGCTCAATAAGCGAACTGCTCCAAAAGTGAAAGTAAAAATGTGCCGCTGGTGCTGCAGCCCCTCACATGCTGACAGGTTGTCAGCACATCACTGGCATGGAGATAACAGTCCACGTTTACAGGTGCTGACCAAACCAAAACACATGGTGAAGGAATCACAGCTCGGGGGCCGCAAATAGATGGCTTATGGGCCGGATGTGGCCCGCGGGCTGTCTATTGAGGACCACTGAAATAAATGTACAAGTAAAAAAAAATGTGTTTATTTAAAAAAGCTTAGCACTTGCAAGAAAATAGGTCTTAAATTCACAAGTCACAGATGCATGACAATAAAAAGTTGCACAGACATGAAAAAGTTCCAGATTTATCAGAAAAGTCACATTTCAGAAACAAACACTGTTGCTGATGCAGTTTTGTGAGGAAGGAGTCACTCCCGAGTATTCTAAGCCCCAAAACCTTTATTCAGAACAGCTCAACATTTTACAGTTTATTTACTCCTCACAATCGTTCTTGTTTCTCTCCCCTTTTATTCCCCCTCTATAAGTTTATGAAAAGGATTTGACTTTGCTCCAGAGTTTCCCCCTTTTTTTTTTTTAAAGCAGTCTATTTTTGCTTTGCTTTCCCTTTTAGTTTGTTGGAGTTGCATCTTCAGCATTAATTGTCCTGAATCTTAAGACAAAAGTAAAGAAGCAACTGAAAGTTAGGCTTGGGATTTGTACTATTGGACGTTCCTCAAAGAGAGGCACCCGCGGCTTTGTAATAAAGAGTTAGCGTGACTCTTAAGAGTGCGCAGTCTTTTGCCTGTTTCATGTGCGCGTTCTGTCAAGTACCTCCAAGTCAGTCAAATGCAGATTCCAGAGGATGTGAGGATGAAAAAAAAAAAAAGACGTGCACCCTAACTTGAGATAACTGGCCAGGGATGAAAGTTGCTGCTTTGGGCTATAAGAAGGGGAGATGGGGAGAATAATATCAAGAGTGGGGAGGAAGGATGGGAGATAATGAGTGGGTTTATGCCAGCTCCTCCCCAGTCTCATCTCAGCTTCCTTCTTTTTACACATGTTGTTTATTCATATCTTTTTTTTCTTTCTATACAGTAGCTAATGATTCCTGTTTTTCTCTAGGAGCAGGATGGCACTAAGGGGTGCTCACTGAGTCCCTACGCCCAGCACAATGCTACCTCACCGGGCAAGGAGGAGGGCGGAGGCGGCGGGCGGCCCTGCAGCGACGGGGGCCTGGCGGGAGGCACCCTGGGCACGCCGGAGCGGCGCAAGGGCAGCCTGGCGGACGTGGTGGACACGCTGAAACAGCGCAAGATGGAGGAGCTGATCAAAAACGAGCCAGAAGGTCAGTGATGAAAGGAGACGCTTGGTGCGGCCAGATGTGTGATCTGCAAAGTCCCCAACACCTCCCTGGCTCTGCGCCACACTTTTGTTACACGCCGTTGTCCTTTCCTCTCTCTCTCTCTCTGTCTTCGTCTGTCCTGTTTTCTCTGACTCTCCATCTCTCACTTCTTCCCTCTGTTATGAACCCACACACATTCAAATGAGAGCCTTTTGTTTTCCCAGCGCACAGACAGACAGCAGTAGCTGCTTGGGCCTATTGTCCACCACGCTTTGCATATTTATCACAACCTGACAAATAAGATGTCCCCGCGCGTGCTCGCGTCCGTCTGTGTGCGTGCCGTGTACGCCGGAGCGTGTGAGGAGGCTGCAAACATGCTTCGACATGTTAACAACTCTCCAAATGTCCCCCCCCACCCCCACCCCCGCTTCAGTCCAGCGTGGAATAAGAGCGTCAGAGTGTCCTCCAGCTGAGGGGATGAATGCATCTCATCACCGTTCAGGACGATGCACTGTTCAGGAAGCTAAGCCACATCGTCGGTGCGTATCTCAGCGCGATTAGCCCCCACATTCCTCTCTCAAATTTAGCACAACAGTTGCACCCAAGGAAAAAAATAGAAGCCCCCAGCTAACGTTCACTGCGTGGATAAATGGCGGCTTCTGTCACTATGAGATCCATGTACTAGTGATAATGTGATACGGACATCACCAACAGGTGTCGGCCCCAGTTTAGGAAGACAATATAAATAACATGAAGCTCTATTGGTGGGGGCTTCTTCAGCGTACTTGGCAGGGAAGTCGGTGTGGACTGTTTCCTGAAGCTGATTTGGAACCCAAGGGCAGAAAAGGCCGTATTCAATAACTGGAGCAGGTCATGTAAAGAGGAAAGTAATCAATACTGCCTGATTATTTATTAACTTACAAACTTAAACGTGCACTCACTGCAGCGTTTAGCTTTGCTGGGCAGAACCCTGCAACCAGAGTTTTATTTTCTTAGTAAAACTTCACTGTCCGCAAATCCTTTAGAAGTAGTATTGTTATTATTCTTCAAAAATAAGTCACTTCTTAAATCTGCCCGTCAGACTTTTAAAAAAAAATTCCTCAAATTGTGATAAACACCATAGTAATGCTTTTTTTCTGGGGGGGGGGGGCATTTGGGGGAAACTCTTTCTATTCAACTTAGGGACTTTATGGTAAGGCTTTTTCTTCTTAGCTTATTTCTTGTAATTTTGTAATGTTTTCAAGATTTGTGACAGTTAACTCTAAAATTTGATTTGTTTTTTTTTTTTTTTTGCTCGAGTTTGTGACTTTTTTTCATATAAGGTTGTGACTTTTTGCTTGGAATTTTGTGACACTTTTTTTTGTAAGTACATAACTTTTTGTCTAAGTTCCAACTTTTGGCTGCATGGGTCTAGTTTCAGTCATTTTGCTTCAATAATTTGATTATCCAGTGCCAGTGTCGATCTTGGCAAAGTCCAAATTTGATTTGAGCTGGATAGATGAATTTTAGTTGTGGTAAATAACTGAGACTTATAAAAGTTTTCTTTTTTTTTTTTAAGAAAATCTCAACTTTAGCTTGCGTATAGCTGCAGATACTGTGAACAACAAGGCCCCAGACACCCTGCATGGGTCCGAGGTTGAATCTAACTTCTTTGGAAGCAAACGGACACCTGAAGCCCCGACAGCCGACGCATGATAAAACAGCCCCAAACACCTCCACAGTGTTTCTTCAGCTCTCACATTCAGTCCTGCACCCCTCTGAAATTGTTCTCAAACATCCCTGAGCATGCAGCCCAAATGACATCATGCCCAAAAGGTCGAAGAACAGCACAGCAGTGCGATGCGTATTTGCCTTTTAAGCATGTGTGCGTAATGTCTGTGTGTCTGTGTGTGTGCAAGTCCGTGTTCACCCCCCACCCACCCCCGGTACATCAACAGGCTTTCATTTCAAGCTGCGATGTGCTAACCTTATTTTCCAAGCCTTTCTGTGAGGCTTTCAAAAGGCTGAGACTGCTGGTCAGCTCTCGCCGTCTGGTTGTTTTTATTCCAGTCGATGGAGAGGCCTGTTGTGGCACATTTTACCCCAAAAAAAAAGCAGGGAAGAAAGAAAGAAAGAAAGAACGGAAGGGAAAAAGTGGACTATTTGTCGAGCTGAGCTGAAATTGAGGTGTGTTTTGGGTTGTTCGCTGCTTCACTGGACCTCATGAACCGGCTGCTGGGGGGGGGGGGGGGGGCGGTTTACAATAATGGATCTTTATGAGTCAGCCAGCTCAGAGCTAGAGGGAACAAGACAGAAGGGAGAGAGAAGGAAAAGACAGAAGGTGAAGGAGAAGAGACTGGAGGAGAGATGGAGCGGTGTCTTTGCAGACCCCATTAGCACAGAGCCTCTGTGGTCCAGCGTCCAAAGCAACCCGGAGCATTAGCTCCTCTAAATGAAACACGCTAACAAAAGGCCTTTGCGCCTCTAGACCTAGCACATAGATGCAAACGCACAAAAAAAAAAATACCCAGGCCAAGGAAGAAAGAAACGAGAGTAAAAGAAGAAAAGGGACGCTGAGAAAAGATGAAGAGAAGCAGAGTAAAATGGAGAGTTGGGGGGTGGGGGGTGGAGGAAGCGATGAAGGGCAGTATTGAACACGAGATAGAAATCCCTTTTCTGTGCCCAGCTAGCTATTGTTTGGCTGTGTGGCTCACAAAGGCCATTAGCTGCAAACAGCAGGTTGGGATGAAAATTTAATGAAGGCTTTAATCATTATGAAAGGCCTGGAATATTACTGCTCTCTCTCTCTCTCTCTCTCTCTCTCTCTCTCTCTCTCTCACACACACACACACACACACACACACACACACACACACACACACACACACACAGTCAGATTCCAGCTGGATCAATGCTCTACACACACACATACACACACACAGAGCGTACAAACGTTGACACCAGGAGGGATGCGAAGAACAAGGGGCCGAAGACACAAAATGGGTCAGAAAAATGATATAAACATCTTTTTTTTTTTTTTTTTTTTTTTAAAAAGGGGAAAAAAACAGCCGAACTTATTGAAGGCAGGCCCCGAGCTCTTTAGGCATCACTCACACACACACATGTGCACACATGTGGTCTCACGCACACACACACACACATAAACACATAAGCACGCACACTCTTAGAATGCCTTAAGTTTGAAGGATGTAGTTTTGTGTCTGTGGCTACTGTTGCTCTACTTAGGCTAGATGAATGGAGAGCGGTGGATACTAGGTCAGTTGAGCTGTTAAAGCCTCTGGGAGCGTGTAGTATACTGGTGTGTGTGCATTTGCATATGTATTTGTGACAGGACGCGTGTGCACATGCGTGATTCTTGGAGGAGAGGATTGCATTTGGTTGCGTGTGTGTTGTAAGGTGTGTGTGTGTGTGTGTTGGCCCCCTCTAATAAATGACTCGCCTTGTTGTCCCCCATGGCCTGGCCCAACCATGCTCCACGCTCTCCTGCTCTCTCCATTCATCTCCTGTCTTAATCCACGGCCACCTGCTACCCGGGAGATGTACACACACACATGCACTCACACACACACGTGCACACGCTCGTACATATATGTGCAAAAAGGCACGCACTCTAAAAAATAACACACTGGCTTAATGTGAAAAAATTAAGGTGACAGTTTGCATGGATCTTTTTTTTTAAAGAAGCAGTATGTAACTTTTATGTTCCTGGTAGGAACACTGAAAAACTACAACAGCCAGTCACAGGGTGCTTCGTTATTTAGTGGCTTATTTAGTGGCATCCCATGATTGGATGGGAGTCAGGCTGTAAAACATGGCAATTGTAGTCTTTTCAGTGGTCATACCAAGAACAGCAAAGTTACGTACTGTTGTGGGCGATGTGGATCCACTAAGGCTGTGGTGGAGGTGACATTCACTTGGTCAAGGGATGATGCGCCATCATAATGTTTTTGGAAACTTTAGTCCAACCAGCATGGTTTACTTTTTCTTCACATAGCCTAATTAAGGTGAAACCACTTATTTTTGATGAAAAAGATTTTGTTTTATTAAGTGGTGAAATTCACTTCAGGAGGTACGGAAGAGGTCGACTCAAGAAAGCCCAGCAGGCCCACACACTCTTGTGACCTGTTGAGCCACCTCTTATCTACAGCCACCTCTGTGAAAACCAAGCTCCAGATAGTCAACTCTCACCAACAAGTCTCACCTCCACTGGTTAGACAGAGTGCCAAACCCAGACCTGTGGAAGTGGGCGAACCGGTACCCTATGGAAGTCCAAGTCAGGAGAAGGAAGTGGCAAAGGGTTGGACACACCTGACAGAAGAACAAAATTCAAGATTCAAAAAATTCAAAGATTTTATCTGTCAATTACTACTATACGTACAGGACATACAGGAGAATTGAAATGGCATTTCTCTCTCTCTTCAGTGGTGTGCGCAATGTTAAAAAAAAAAGGAATAAGGCTGGAAAAACAACAACAGCAGTCTATGTACAGTAATGCTACCTGTAGTGCAAATAGCAACAAAAGATAGACCCAGACATCCCATAGTGCAAATAAACATAAACATTTAACGAAACCCAGCAATCCTATATACAAAAAAAGTAGAGCAGTAATACTCGTAGTTGTAAGTTCAGTGCGGTAGTGTAGGTGCAGACAGTAACAGATAGGACTGCACATGATCAGTATTGCAATAACAGAGAGCAGCAGATATGGCATTTGTGCAGATGGTTGCAGTAAAGTGCAGAGACATACAGGAGCAGATGTATTACTGTTGGTGTGCCAGTCTTCGTGTGCCAACAGCTGAAGTAATTATTGTGCGGGTGAGTGTGTTACGGTCTGGGGGGGGGGGTGGTGAGGAGGAGGACTGGACAGAGTTCAGGGTCCTGGCGGCCTGATGAACAAAGCTGTTTAGCAGTCTTGTGGAGCGGGCCCGGAGGCTCTGGTATCTTTTTCCAGAGGGCAGGGAGCTGAAGAGGGAGTGTGAGGGGTGGGAGGTGTTGCCTGCAATCTTGATGGCTCTGCGGGTGAGGCGGGTGAGGTAGATGTCCGAGAGGAGGGCAGAGGGGCACCGATGATCTTGCTGGCTGCTTTCACTGTGGGTTGTAGTGTCTTCCGGCAGGAGATGGTGCAGCTTCCATACCACATCATGATGCAGCTGGTGAGGATGCTCTCACTGGTGCCCCGGTAGAATGAGCAGATGATGGGGTGGGACTCATGCTCTCCTCAGTTTGCGGAGGAAGTGGAGATGAGTTTGAGCCTTCTTGGCCAGTGATGTGGTGTTGTTAGACCAGGAGAGGTCCTCACAGATGTGCACCCCCAGGAACTTGGTGCTGCTCGCCCTCTCCACAGCTGCTCCATTGATGGTCAGAGGGGGATGCTGTGTGTGTCCCCTCCTGAAGTCGACCATAATCTTCTTGGTTTTTCCCATGTTCAGGAAGAGATTATTGTCTTTACACCACCAGTTGGCTCACCTCATTTCTGTAGTTGGCCTCCTTGTTGTTGGTGATGAGGTCCACCACCGTTGTGTCATCCGCAAACTTGATGATGTGGTTGGTGTTGTAGACTGGTACACAGTCATGGGTCAGCAGGGTGAAGAGTAGCAGGCTGAGCACACACCCTTGTGGGTCCCCTGTGCTCAGTGTGATGGTCTTGGAGGTGTTACTGTCAACCCACACATTCTGTGGCCTCCCTGTGAAAAAGTCCAGCACCCAGTTACAGAGAGAGGTTTTGAGCTCCAAGTGTCTGAGTTTTTGTAGTAGGTGCTGGGGAATGATTGTGTTGAATGCTGAACTGAAGTCCATGAATAGTATTTGCACGTAGGAGTTCTTTGAGTCCAGGTGGGTGAGGGCTGGATGGAGAGCAGCAGCGATGTCATCCTCTGTGGATCTGTTCGACCTGTATGCAAACTGAGATGGGGCGTGGGAGGGAGGGAGGATGAACTTGATGTTCTGCATGGCCAGCCGCAAGAAGCACCACATTATGATGGGGGTCAGTGCTATGGGCCAGTAATGAATGTAGCCGGATGGGACAGTCTTCTTTGGGACTGGTATTATGGTGGCAGTTTTGAAACATGTGGGTACAACAGCTTGAATCAGGGAGATGTTGAAGATGTCGGCCAGGACATTTTTGAGCTCCTTTGCCCAGTCCTTCAGAATGCGACCCGGTATGTTGTCTGGTCCAGCTGCCTTGTGTGGGTTGATCCTGGAGAGGGTCCCCTTCACGCTAGCCGGATCCAGACTTATGGCCTGCTCGTTTAGAGGAGGAGTGGTCTTCTGTGCTGACGTGCTGTTTTGTGCTTCAAAGCAGCCAAAGAAGTCATTTATGTTGTTAATGTGAAATGTTACTCGACAATCACTTGACTGGAACCCACAAGGAAAGCGAAGAGGACGCTCCAAGGAGACTTGGATGTGAAATCTCATGGATGAGCTGAAAGCTGCTGGCCTAAATAAGAAGAATTGGTGGTGACATTCTTTGAATTTAAGCTATACTTAATTCTTTATTTTATGCTCTCTTCCACCTGCTCCCTATTCACGGTAGTCTTTTCTACACAGAAATGTTCATGTAAACTGCATCGCTACGTGTAATTTGTTTTGACTGAAAATAATCACACATAGTGATGCCAGTTTTAGACATTTTCATATTTGCTTAATACTTTTGAGTCCCCATGGAGGGGGAGAGGGGTGTCTTTTTGGGCACACCACAGAAAGACAGACAGACAACTGTTCACTGTCATATTTGTACTTAAGGGCAATTTGGAACCCCCAGTTAGTGCCAATTAACCTAACATGAATGTCTTTTGACTGACTGTGGGAGGGAATCCAAGTATCTGGAGAAAACCCACAAATACGCAGGGAGAGCATGCAGACTTCATACAGATAGACACCAGCGCATGGATTCAAACCCAGGACCTTCTTGAGGCAACAGTGCTAACCGCTGTATAACCACTTTTTTCTTAGACTGTTTATTGCAAAACTAGTTCTCATTGATTACTGTATATTTTGGATATATTGGACAAAGGATGTTGAAGATGGAGGTGCCAGGCAGGAGGAAAGGAGGAAGACCACAGAGAAGATTCATGGATGTAGTGAAGGAAGACATGGGGAGGGTTGGTGTTACAGAGGAAGATGCAAGGCAGCAGCTGAAAGAAGAAGAATCTATCCACTCTCCTGACGCTCCCACGTCAAAAATATTTCAACAAAAATATAAATAAATCCACACCCAAAATAAGTTTTTACCAGACCTAACAAAGGCAATGCTTCTCTAGTTTTGCTGCCATTATTGGTTGCTATGATTCAGCAGCAAAACTTGTCCAGGTAAATGTTTTCTTTTCCTTCTTCTGAAGGATGCTCAGTAGATACGGAAGTTGCACTGACTTAAAACTTTGCTGTTGTTAAGTGAAAGGGGAAATATTTATTTAAAATCAATATGCATTTAAGTTATGATGTTTCAGTTTTTTTTTTTTCATTTGAGCTTTGACCATCTAACCAAAACATGAACAGGGAACGAGCTTAACCTTTCATGTTGAAACAGCTGTTGTATTTAAGTTTTGCTACTAACTCCATGAATCATTTTGTACACGCAAACACAAGAGGGTTGGTGTCTTCAGGAGCAAATACGGAGAACAGAATTCTGTGATGCTCTGTGTGTGTTTGGAGGCGAGAGGCCGCTGGGCGAGTGGCTCGTGCTGGAGTGTGCGTGTGTGTCATTATGTGGAATTATGAGACCAGAGTGCAGCCTGCTGCAGGAGGCGCGGGGTCGAGAGGAGAGTCGGTGCTGAAGGAGAACACACACATACACACCCGTGCAGCTGGACACACACAAACCTGGACTGTCCTTTGTGAACTCGCCATTTAACCTCCTGTGAACCCTGTGCCCCAGAGCACAGCTCCGTGGTAACCTGTCAGCCCAGCTGTGGGAAAAGAAACCGAGGCGTCGCCCACAGGTAAAAGGGCGGGGGGATAAGAGGATAGATGGCACCAAAAGAAGGAGGGGAAAAGGCGGGGAATTAAAAGGAGGAGAAACATCACTAAATGGGGCACAGATGTTCCCCTCAGCCCCTGGAGTGGTGCCTCCACTGCCCTGGACTTTCACCAGACATTCAGCCTCCTCTCCTCTCCTTTTCTCCCCTCTCCACTTCTCTCTGCGCGGCGGCACTGACTGTAAGTGGCTCGCACATTAAGTGCCAGCTGAGCTCCATCTCTGGACCCGTCTGTTGACCCTCTGCTACCCAGCTACAGCTACCTGTCACTGGAGCTCTACGGCCTTTGGGACTTTTTAATGTTTTCTTCTCTGTGGCCTCAGCTGTAGCCTGGAATAAACAAAGGTTCTCAGCTACAACTGTGTCTATTAGGCCTAAATACAACAGACAGGACCATGATGTGCTGGATTTAACTGTGACACACTCAATATGAGGACAGCTTTCCAATAAACTGGAAATGAAAACTGGATATTTAAAATGTAGTGAGGTACAGAGTGCTATGAAGTCGGGAGTTAGTCCCAGACTAGTCGGTGTTTAAGGGCAGCCATCACTCCATGGGCAGACAGGGATAACCAATGACTTCCAGGAGATCTGGAGAAACTATGGAAGAGAAATATTGCTGGTTTTTTAGCATCAAATCTAATTAATTGGTAAATGGTGTTCCCTTATATAGTGCTTTTTCTCATCTCTAGATGACCAAAGCACTTTACAGATCGTGCTATCCACCCATTCACACACACATTCACGCAGTGATGGTGGCGGAGCTGCCACACACAGGCGCTGGCCTGACCCCCCAGGAGCAACTGGGGGTTCAGTGTCTTGCTCAAGGACACTTCGACATGCAGACTGCAGACAGAGCGGGACTCGAACCCCTGACCCTCCTATCAGTAGTCAGCCACACTACTCCTGTGCCACAGCCGCCTCCCCCAAAATGACTGTAATGGTGAAATCCGGGAGTTGACCTAGGTCAGATTGGCCCAGTCATTCAGCAGAAGTTTGGAATTGGATTTAACCTCCTTTCCACAGTATGAAGTGGGCAGAGGTAGGGTGATGGGGCTAATGATTTCCTGTCCCAGTTTTGTTATGCTGAGCACCAAGCTAGAATGCAGAAAGTACCGTTTTCACCTGGTCTTTGATGTGGCCCAGTTGAGGTGTGAAAGGGCACCCTTCCATCTGTGGATTGGATGCGCCACCACTGTTCCACCACTCTGGAGGCCTGAAGTCGTAATACGGATGTGAACATATTCATTCCTCCCCTATCATTGTGTAGAGAACATATTTGTTCTGTCGTTGTGTGGATCCTGATAGAACAAGTGCAATAGCACCTTTCATGGAAGTGTCTGTCCTAGTTTTGTGCCTTTTTGAAAATGTTGCGTCCGAACAGGTTTGTAGTCAGAAATCCGACTTTAGAAGGCATGAAAATCAAACCTTCCAGCGAGTGATGGGGAATATCCGACCTAGGACAACACCTGGAATGTACTCTGTATGTGTACTTTCTAGCCTTAATTCAGACATCCAGGCAGAGACCCCCACATACACATGAAGGTTTACAGCTGCGCAGGCAACCTTGAGGTCAACCAAAATGGTGTTTCACGGCTGAGCGTACTCTCGCCACTCCGAGGCAGCGGTTTCCGTGCTGAAAATGCCAGCTCAGTGACAGATGTCACGCAGTATAGCACCCACGCACACACACACGCACGCACACGCAGCACTCCGTCTATTTTCAAGACGTGGAGGGAACCCTGGGCCCGCTTTTAAAGAGCACTGAGGCATTTTATAGGACAGCACTTAGGCGAAGCCATTGTGCCGCACAACAAGCGCACGGTGGCCGGAGCTCCCTCACGCCTCCGTACACTCCAATGGGTGACAATGGGAAGGGCGGATACATTCTTTCTGGACGAAGGAGAGAGAGAATGGAAAAAAGGGCCGGAGAAAGTGGAGGGATCGAGGCAGTCTCTCGTTCATCTGTCCATCAGCTGACCCCATCGTACACCCTCCTCCTCCTCCTCTTCACTTTGCCTAATCCTTCTTCATCTCTGCTATATGAAACACACATGAGCACACACTATAAACATCAACAATGGCGTACACAACCTTTGGAATTTGTCACATGGACCTCTGATTTTTAAGCTCAGATCCCTGAGGGGAGCCTGTGGACTTCCCTCCCTTTCACATCCCTAGCGTGGGAGCGGGCCGAATGTCTTTATGCGTTTTCCAGTCTTTCTTGGTAATTAGTTAGTTGTATAAATTAACATCAAGTGCAGCAGGACTCTCACGGCCATTGTTTGCCGCGATTATTCTTCTCACACCGGGAGAGTGAATTGACATGAAGGGAGTGAGGGGGACCGAAGGAGAAAAGTTTTTTTTACGTTTGTGGAAAAAGCAACAAAGTTAGCAAGAAAGAAAAAGAAAGATGTTGTTCTCAATGCTCACCAATTACAGAGCGCTGAATTCATGGCCAACGTTTTGCCACGGAGAAGTTGACATCTTGCTTACCAGGCTAACTCTGCCTTGAACCCTTTACTGAGGAGATTTGAACTCCGTGTGTTGTGTTTTATGCTTCACCACCCATTTTTTGAGCCGGCAGAGAAAGAGAAGGTTTAAAAACAGAATCTAGCGCTCTTTGCTTATAACGATCACAATATTGAAGAATAAAAAATAGAAAGAAATACCATTCTTTTGCTTGAATAAAACTCACTTTGAAGCAGGCAAAGAGCTCATGCTTCATGTTGCTTCTCTAAGAAAACCAATTCCTTTTTATTTATCCTCGTCTCCAGTTATCCAGGTGTCATTGTGTCAGTTAACTTCAGAGGGGGAAAAATCATCACGGACATGGCTCACAATTCAAATCGAGTCAATTCAAGGTTTTTTTTTTTTTTGTCCCCCCCACCCCCCACCCCCTCGTCTTTTTGTGGCATGAGAAACAGGCAGCGTCATGGGGCGAACCTGAGGCCTATTGTAGGGTGAGCCATTGTTGGCCGGATGAAAGGCGCATTCAAGTCACTTTTTCTTGCTGAATTGTTTTGCGTCCGCTTTTCAACATTGCATTCTCTTTCCAGTGTTGCACGAGACAATCAGTGAGGATGAAACTGCCTTTCCACCATTCTTCCTTGTGCAGATGAGCAGTATTAAGTAGATGAATGGTATGCATGCATGTGTGTGTGTGTGTTTGTGTTTTTGAGGCCAAAAAAAAAAAAAAAGCAGTGCCTTAGCCCTATTTTTTTTGTCCAATACATGACCATAAAGGGCTTACACAGAGAAGAGAGGGCCTTGTGGTTTTCATGAAAGTGTGTATATGTGTGTCTGTGTGTGTTTTTGCCCCCCCAGCGTGGCATTACGTTTAGGACAAAGGCTCCGGCTTCATGAATCAGGCCGTGCTTCCATAGCTAAGCTGTTGTGACCCACTCACAGTTTGACTGTCCGACAGTAGAGTTTATGTGTGTGTTGCCTGTTTCTTCTCGGGTTTCTTGGGTCATGTGATTGCAGTAAAAATATTAAAATCTCGCTTCACTTAGAAATGTTTACATTTTTACATTTTGACAGAATGGACAGAAGCTAGTATAGCTCTTCTGGCTTACATGTCCCTACTTCACTAACACATAATCCAGACTTGATTTAAAGCTCATCCCTGTGCTGTTGGGCCGTGATGTTGATCCAGTCTCCGCTAGGGCTGCAGCTAACAACTGTTTTACAGCCCGGGTAATCGCCCACTCTAATCAAAGATTATTCGAGTAATCTGATACTTTTTTTTAAAAGAAACTTGCATTGAGCAACATTTGCGGAACTTTCTTTCTAAAGAGCAGTAGTAATTGTACCAAACACTCAATAACACAGGTGCACATTTGTTGCAATGTTTGTTTCATAGAACGTAACTTTAAACAGTACGCTATACCATAAAGTTCTGTTCGCTAGCTGTTAGCACCCGCTAGCGCTAGCAGCAACAAATGCCAATGGTGGTGGCTATATGTTTTTTGGTCATATAAGCATAGTTAGCGTAGCTGACTACTTTCTATTCATCTTAATTTAAAATCTCAATCACGTACACCTTGTCTCGGGTGTGCTGACTGTGCACGATGTGGGATGCTTTCTGCCGACTCACTGTAACATCCAATGTTGTAGGATGCTAGCTCACCAGTCAGCGTGTACACACTGCACAGTGTTTTACCTCAATTTGAGCTCAGAATGATTCCAGACTTGAAATACTTTTGTTGTTTTTTTAATTTTCTTCCTCTTTGCCAGCCCGTCACTATGCTGCTCTGACATGGTGCCGTTAAACAAATCTGCATTTTGTTTAAGTTATGTGACCAGAAGAAGGTTGCACCGGAAGGAGGTCATATAGACAGGAAGTGCTACATTAAACAACATGTCGAAGCATAAATTCTGAATTGAGAAATTTTTGTAATCAAATTATTCGAATTATTCAAGTGATCATTGCAGCCCTAGTCCCCGCACAAAGTTTCTGAGGTTAAGGTGTTAGGTTCAGAGCTAGCAGCAGTACTAGAGAGTTAGCTTATGGAGCATGGTTTTTATTATTAGTTTCTTACATTTCAGTCACCCCATTAGTCATCCCTATTCCCACTTGGTTCACTAATCCATGGTTGATAATATATGTTGTGCCATTCTGGCGTATTTTTGCTATGATAGTTGGTAGATGGGCCCAGTAGCATTAGCTTGGCTAGGTGGTTGGACTCAGCCTGTTTAGCTGTTTAGTTCATTTCGGTGGAGAGAGGCTGACAGGTCAGATTGTCTAACATTAGAATAGCTGTCTGACTGAGGCTGGGTCTACCCTCACTGGACATCCTTGTTCAGCTACCAGCACTTGACCATACAGTATATTTCATTGTTAGATGCTATTTTAGTATATATTCTTATTCTTCTTCTACTTTCGGCTGTTCCTTTTATGGGTCACCACAGTGGATCATCTGCCTCCATCTCACCCTATCCTTTGCATTTTCCTCAGTAAATCAGCCAACTCTCTCCCTTTACTAGTCATAGTCCCTACATTTAAAGTCCCTACTCTCACCTCCACAACCCTGCCTTTCCTTTTATTCTCTCTACCTCCAAACATGCCTTCCCTCTCTTCTCCTCCTCAATCTTTGACCAACAACAGCCCGATTTCCACTGGTACCCCATCGATTAAAAACAACAGTAGCGGTCATTGTTAACTCAGGTCTCGACCGATCTGGTATGGAAGTCTCATTTGTTGTGATCTGCATGTTTGATTTGCCCTTCCTGACACAACTCTCTGCACTGGCTTGTCCCCCCCCCCCCCCAGATGGCTGGGGGGGGCACAGATGCAGATGGCTGCATTGTTTTTGTGTGTATTACTATAGTTTATTATACTTTGACTGTTAGCAAAGGTGGCTAGCTGCCCTAAGCAGTTTTCCGCTCTCTCATTCACAGTTGTTTGTATGCTTCTTGTCCTAGAGTGACCAGTCATATCCTATCCTCCACTGAAACCACACATCCCTGTCCACCACTGATGCTTTGTTTTACTCATTCTTTCAGGAGCTAGCCAACTAACATTAGCAGTATGGCATCAACAGTTGATCTCATAGGTGACAAAAGAGGGAGGGTGGTATGAACTGGGGCTTGTGAGCATTTAAAGAGACATGCAAAAGATGAGGAAGATGGGTCAAAATAATGTAATAACTGTGATCATTAAACCTACTATCTGTACACAGAGTTAGAACCAAAAAGGGTGAGGCAGCATTCAGTTTTTATGCTCCTCACAAGTGGAACAAACTCCCAGAAAGCATCAGGGCTGCTGAAGCTCTCAGCTGCTTTAAATCGAGGTTAAAAACTCTCCTATTTGCTGCTGCCTTTCAGTAGAACAATTGTTAATCTCCCACAATGCACTGTAACTTTTATTTCTTACACTTTTTATGTCTTATTCTATTTAAGCTGATTTCTTTATTTTTCTGTTTGCTTTTAAATTCTCACGTATTCCTTTTGCAACTTGCTGTAATGCTTTAATGTTTTATTTATCTAAAGCACTTTGAATTGTCTTATACACGAAATGTGCTATGCAGATAAACGTGCCTTGAGGCATTTTGACCAAAGCATGCCATAGACATGTCATCAGGACCTTGGGCGACTGTGTCAACATGTGGGAAAAGTGCAGTGAATGCCTCCATTAAAATAGGATTATGTGTATTTCCTGCACACCTTAGAATATGTTTGTGTTTGTGTGATCGAGACGGTCCTGAATAAAGGTCCCTGTCCCTGACTCCCAAATTATTAGACAGGCCACAGTTTTTTGTCATTCAACCATTCATTTCCATTCAGCATAATTTCCCATGACCAAATCAGTGGAATCCATGATTTATCTATTCAACTTTCCTCATAAACTCTCTTCATTTGCACACATTTGTTTTTTTCTTCTTCTCTTTTTCTTCTTCGACCCTTTCTCTTACTTTCCTTTCTTGGTCTGTTCTCCCATTCCCACGGAGAGCCACTGGAATGTTTTTATGCTGCAAAATGGCTGTGAGATTAATGAGTTCTTGCACAGAGTACGTTGACTTTTATTTCTTCCCTGATTACTTTATCAAAAGGATATGAAATGCAGCAAGACAAAAAAAAAAATGCATGTCCAAAAGTTTCGACTGAGTCACTTGAGCGACGAGAACTCTCTGAGAAACTGCAGTAGATGTTTGGAGTTCAACCAGTTTTCAAAAAAAAAAAAAGGGGGCCAGACGACGGCAGCCTCCAAAATTGTCACGTTAGCCAGCAATCTTCCATGAAGTATTTAACTGACACTCCAGCAGTTACATTGTGAGTGGGTGGATGTCGCTTTTTTGGAAGGAAAGGCTTGAATTTTTCCTTCTTGATACTTTGCCACAACAAAATATTTAAAGGTATCACTTTGCCGCAAACTCTTCAGGCATTTCTTTTAACACATTTTATTGAAAAGTTTTTCTAGCTCAAAACTTGACAGAGGACCTTCTTATCATTTGATATTTGTTTTAGCTTGACTGTACATATGAGCTTATATGCAGAGGTGGGTAGTAACTACTCACTGTTACTCATGTAACTTCTTCACAGAATTTTACTTTTGTGTATAGCTTTATTGCGGGCTACTTTTTAATCTTACTTGAGTACAACATTTGAGGAAAAATCTGTACTTTTACTCAAGCGCATTTGGTTGTACTCTTTTTTAACAATTTAAACTAAATAAGAGTCACCGTTTTCCTGTTCTGGCTCTTTGATTATGATTGAGTAAAGCTGCAAAATTTAAAACAAAAAAAAATGAAAATATACAAGAAAAAAGTTGCATATTTGTCAGAAAAAAGTCACTAATTTATCAAAAAAACACAATAAAAAGCTGTTTTCTTATTAAAAATTCTAAATTTATTTGGAAAAAATTCATAAATTAATCACAAAAAAAGGTATTCATTTAAAAGCAAAGAATAAATTCACTAGGGGAGAAAAGTCACATTTCTATGAGGAAAAAAGTTGGGAGTTTGTCAGGAAAATCTGTGTAAATTTACAAGACAGAAATCACAAGTTAATAAGACTAAAAACTAATTTCTGAGAAAACAAAAAAGTCATAAATTTATGTGGAAAAACATGGAAAATGATGAGAAAACAGATGTGAACTCATGAGGGAAAAAATGCCACAAGTTTAGATTGAAAAATTGCAAATTTACAAGAAATAAAGTCACAAATTTATGAGAAAACTGTTGTAAATTCATGACTTCAAGAGTCACAGAAAAGCCTCCCTCACTGGTGCAAGTCAAGTCGTCACTCACTGCTCACTGCCACTGTTACGTTTGCACAATTTCTAGATCCGCCATCCACCCCTTACATATAAGAGTTCGTGATTTGCAGGTTACGTCACATGTCTATAATTTCATCTGACTGTACAAATGTAATGTAGCACTGATCGACGCCACGGTACACAAAGGCGATATTTGCTTTTCTTCTTTCCCCCATTTCTAGCTCTGCGTTCGACGATCAATCAGTATGCCTATTTATAAATGCAAAAATAAACGTCTAAAACCTGCTGCCGTGTTAATATTTGTTCAGAAGAGACGCTTCAAAAAGTTGCAGAAATAATCAGTGTAGAAGTGATAATCACGTTCAGCCAAATTTCCTGCCACCTCCATGTGAAAGTGGGATTAACCTTACCTACTATGTATATGCCCTTCTACAGTGATGCACGAATATGCTTTATGTTTATTTGACCTATATAGAGGTCCCATACTGCAGGTGCACATCTACACTTTGATGGCAGCGTGTAAGCTGACTCCAGGCTATAATGTGCTTTAAATAGGCAGAAAGTAAGGTCAGTAATAGAGCTTATTAGCTGTTTGTTTAACTCTGTGTTCTTTCTATATATACTGCTGTGTATGTTTCTGTTTAAACACACATATATGACCAGGAAATCGTATCTTGTGGTGATATATATATGAAACACTAGACTCTGGCTTCCTCTGTGTAATCCATACAGGCTTGTGTACAAAGTAGCACAATCTGCTTAGTGCAGTTTTACATCTCAGCTCCAACAGGCACGTTTAAAGCATCAGCTGTAGTAGAACCCGTGTGTGCAGTGTCCAGAGTGGGATTTTAATCCTGACGTGGATGGAAAGGGGCTTTACCGACCCTGTTGGAGGCAGGGGAATGGGCGTCAGCGAGCGTGTCTGACTTTTTACACGGAGACGCTCGTATACAAAGCTGGATTATATTATTATTTTTGTCTTCCGCTAACAGCTTTAAGAGAAAAGCATCCAAAATTGGTGAGAAAAACGTTGCAAATTGTACAAGAAAAAAAATATCAAATTGATGAGAACAAAGTGGGACTGCGCCGAATACTAGTTTTAGGGCTCCAAATTAGGGATGCAAGTTATTAGTTAATTCACTAGTTGTTAACTGATTCACCTTATTGATCGATTAATGATCAATTTTCCTGAGAATTTGAATTTCCCTTGGTACATTATGGCCTATAACATAAAAAGCCAATTATTGTTTGACATACTGAATAAAAAAATACAAGTCGTATTCCTCGAAGATTTGATTACCTCCACCAAGAAGGTTATGTGATCATCGGCGTTGGTTTGTCTGTCTGTTTGTCTGTTAGCAAGATAACTCAAAAAGTTATGGACGGATTTTCATGAAATTTTTACAGATTGTCAGAAATGGGGTATTCTACAGATTATTACATTTTGGTGGTGATCCGGATCACCGTCCAGAAGAAAACCGCCATTACGGAAAATGCCATTTTCGTCAATAACTACTGAACCACTAATCCTGTCATTGTGAATCCAATTGCTAGTCATATGTTTTCATGGTCAAGGAATCTGAAAACGTACACACAAACACTGTATGGGGGAACTGTGGCGCTTGGCGGAGGTCTGCGCTCTCCGAGTGCTTTTCTAGTTTATTCATGTAATCTGTTGCATGTTAAACATTAGCAACAAAATAAACTCAGAAAAATAAATACTACGGCTACTGTAACATAGAAGTGTGTGCACTGGCTGATATTAAACTTCAGCAACATCAATTCTGAATAAAAACAATATGTAGACTTAGTCCACATAATAATAAAAACTACATAAAATTGGACATGTGAGAAGAACTGCTGATTTTCCATGCTAGTCATTATCAATGTAGTGGCGAGTGACTGTAATGTAGCTTTCTGTAGTTAGCGCAGTCCAACAATCCGTTGTCAGCGCCACATTTTCAGTGGCTAGCTGTGTTTTCAGGTCAGCTTTTTTCTTCTTGTAGCGTGCTTCCAAGCGGGTGGCTATCGTTCCTCTAGACAGAGTATTGTACCCTGGCTCCATCAAGTTCATCAGCTCCTGAAAACCCTCTCCTTCAACAGTACTTATTGGCATCATGTCTTTTTCAATCATGCTGCAAATCCTCAGAGTAATGCTCTCCGTCTTCCTCTCATCACACACCTGCCTCCCCAAGACGGCGGTAACTGTCGGTTGTGATGAAGCCGAAGTAGTCGCTCCTTGCAGCACGGCTGAATGTGAGTTCTTTAGGTGGTAACTTCGCGAACTGGTTGAGCTGTTGTATTTCAATGTAGTACCACATTTAGTGTCGTTGCTAGCGTTTACTGGTTTAAAATGATCCCATACAGCACTCCGTTTAGACCACTTCATTTTCTTGAGTGAAGTACGTCAGGTGTGGTAGAAATTAGGCTATAGTGCCCTCACCAGGACTGGCAACACCACTGCATTTAATGAAAATAAACTGTTGGAAAGAACGGCGTCACTTTCAGTTGATAGCTAATTTAATTTAGTTGACTAAATTCTTATCGACAGTTAATCGAAAGTCAATTAATCATTAACATTCCTACTCCAAATATTTAAGAGCGATCCAAAGTGAAAATCCAGATATTCTTTCCAGACTTTCCTCTTCCTCAGTGGACTGTGCCAGCATCAGTGTTTTACAGAAATCTGGCTTTTCTTATAAATTTGCTGGGGAAAGGTTTTCTCACAAATGTGCCATTTTTTCCAGTTAATGTAAGACATTTTTTTTCTCAAAAATTTGCTACTTTTTATATAAATATGCAAATTTTGCCCTTATAAAAAATTTTTTTTTCCTAAATTTGCACTTTTTCTCTTAATTTTAGCAATTTTTTTCATAAACTGTTATCCACAGACTGTTATCCAAATACCACATCTTGTGTAACCGGATGATCAGCTTTTGTGGTACGTTCATTGGAGGGGAAGCCACAAATTTTTCACAAAAAATAGCAAATTTACAAGAAAAAAGTTGCAAATCAATAAATAACAGGCTGTAAATTTATCTGTCGCCAGATGCTGTAAATTTATGTGAAAGAAGTCACAAATTTATTACTAAAAGTAGAAAAAAATCTAGAAAGAAAAAACCCTCTATTTTATTTGGAAAAAGTCACATTTATGAGGGAAAAGTTCAAAGTTTATGAGAATGAAAAATCCCAGTTTTATAAGAAAAATTATAATAATTTAAAGGCACAAGTAAAAAATTATTTTAAAAAAGTTATGAGAAAAACTAGAAGTGAAGTTTCAAATTTTCAAGAAAAAAAATGCTAATTTATCAGAAAGAAATCACAAATTTACAGTATCAAAAAAGCAAACTGATGAGGAAAAAAAGTCAATCAAAAGTCACGTTAATGAGAAAAAAAATACAATTTTTTAAGAAAAATCAAGTTGCAAATATGGAAGAAGTTGAAAAGTTATTGAAAATTTAAACAGATGCAAACGGATTCACAAAAGTCACATATGATAATGATAAAATGATAAAGTCCCAAATTTATGAGAAAAACTTAAATGGGGAAAAAGCCTCACAAATGGAAAGTATAGCTGCAGATTTACAAGAGAAAAGGTGCAAATTTATTTTAAAGAAATCTGAACTTCATCCGCAAAAGTGGAAAATCTACAGAAAGTCAGAAAATTAAGAGAAAAGCCTCATAAACTGGCAAGCATAAAGCCATGATTAACTACACAAGCAACTTTTTCAGTAGATAATTTCTTTCTTTTACTCAAGAAATGTTTTTGAGGACTACTCTTACTTACACTCTACTCCAGTAACTGATATTCTCTAATAACGCTGCTTTACTGGAGGACGCTCATGTTGTGTGGCTCCTGTATTTAATACGAAGAGCAACAAGTCAGTCGGTCTTTCAGCTTTTCACTCGGCGGATCGACCATCCAATCACTGTGTCGGTCTTTGAAGCTGCGGGGTCTCTGTTAATTAACCCCTGGCTGGCCGGTCAAAGGGGGAGGAAGGTCTCGCGGATGAACTGCTGGTGTCTGTGTTGCCGGCCTCAGGGGTCACGACCCGAGCCTGTGGTGCGACCGGGCCTTATTTGAGCCAGATGTAAGGGGACGGGGGATTTCTGCCCCTGCATTCTTCTCCTTCGCCGCAGCTTGGCTAGCGGAGCAGTCATCACCAGCCACTCACGTCGGAGCGCCGATGCTCCTCCTGATAGATCGCTGCTGTTTTTCTCCACCACCTTTTTCCAGCCATCCTTCTCTCTCTCTCTCTCTTTTTTTTAATTTCTTCCTCTCCCCATTCACCCCTCCCTCCTCATTTGGCCCACTGCCCCTTTCCGCTTCGCTCAGGGGAAAGAGCGTTGCCTGGCAGCGTGCCCACTCTCATCATCCCCCCCCCATCCTCTCCTATTCCTTTTTTACCTCATCCCTTCCTTCGTCTCTCTTTCTTTCCATCCTTGCCTTTTTCCCTTCTCTATTTTTCCTCCTGCCACCTCGCCCCTCGTCTTTCTCCTCCTCCTGCCTCCCTTTGTCCCCATCACTCTCTCCACCTGCTTTCTTCTAATCGCTCCCCCTCCGTCTCTTTCACTGCCGTCCTCCATTCATACGTTCCTCTCCATCTTTTCCTCCCTCCCTCCCTCCCCCCGCTCCTCCTCAGCTGGGCTCAGGAGCAGTGAACAGGTGTTGTCTCCTTTTGATTTGGGTGCGTTCGGATTAATGCTGTCAGCTCAGCTGTTAAAACAACTGCCACCGCCAGATGCCAGTCAGTTTGGGGCTGGAGTTGTCACCTACACACAAACACACACACACACATCCGCACACGCTCAAACAAACATCCAAACACACTCAGATGTGCACGCGGGGTAACGTGCGCGCGCTCACACACGCAGCCGCTTGGCCTCTTGGCTCATTGTAATACTGACAGAGCAAATCAGCTGTTGTATGCCAGTCTTGTCTGTAACCCAGGTGTGTGTTTCTGTAGCCTTTCCAGTACATCTCAGTCAGTCAGTTTAAATGAGGAGAAGACAGTATAGCTAAACAGCCACTCAGACAGTTTCTCACATTTAAACTTTGAAGGGGGTTTAGTCTTGTGAAATACCGCCACGGGTTATATTGAGAACACTGAAATATCAAAAAACTCACTTCATAAAGAAACACACGCTGCCATTATTTAGTTAAACTCTTAAAGGAGACATTTGCGGCACTTTTCCCACATGTTCACTGTTCCCATGGGCCATAATGTCACGTCTGTGACGTCCTTTGGTCAAAATGTCTCATGGTCTGATTATTGCAGCACCATTCTCAACCATCTTTGGCAGCCTTCCTCATCTTTTGCGCCTCTCTTTAAATGCTCACGAGCCCCAGTTTACCCCGCACGCCGTCTTTTGTCCCTTGTGAGGTTAGTTGTTCACATCATATCGTTAGTGTTAGCAGGCTAGCTCCAATGGCAAACACGGCCTGCGATAACTAATATAAAGCACTGAAAGAATAAATGAAAGAAAGCATCACGCAGTGGACAGGGGTGTGTGGTTTCTCTGGTGGCTAGGATACGACTGGTCTATGGAGTGTAATAAACCCAGGTACAGCCATGAATGAGCAAATGGTCAACTGCTAACAGCAGCTTTCTGCCTTAGGGCCTAGTTAGCATACAGTAAACTATAGTAAAATAAGCTAAAATAACATCGAAGAATGACATACAGTATATGGTGAAGTGTTGGTAGCTGAATTGGTGGGGTAGATAGAATTTATAGAAAATAGCCATCAAAACTGGCTGTAGTCCACCAGTTAGGCTAACGCTTCCCCCCCACCCCCCGGTGAACGCTAATGCGGTTAGCTAGACCGACACAGACCACCTAGCCAAGCTAATGCTAACAGTCTGATTTACCGACCACCACAGCAAAATAGTTAAAAAGAAAATAAGCCAGAATGACTCAGGAGATGTTATCGACTGTGGATTAGTGAACCGGGTGGGAACAGGGATGCCTGGTGGGTTGACTGCAACTGAAGACCAGATTATGTGTTAGTGAAGTAGGGGAATGGAACCCGGAAGACCTATACCAGCTTCTGGCCAAGTAACCTTTTCTAGTAGATTTCATTTTTATTAACGCTCCGTTCATGTAAGGATTTGCATGTCCTCACAATACATCTGTACTTACACATTACATGAACAAAAGGAGCAGGAAGAAGACAAAGTCGTATAAATACCTGCTCCCGCTTCGTAACTGACAGGAGCAATGTCTTTGCTACAAGTGTACGAGGCGGGGCTGAAAAGTCCATAGTGGTCAAATGTGACCAAATGTGGTTTATTTTTCAACATCGTCTCCCCTTCGGTCCAAACACTTCTTCCATCGGTGTTGCAGCGCTTGGATCCCTGCGGTTGAAAAATAAACCACATTTGGTCAAATTTGACCACTATGAACTTTTCAGCCCTCCCGGTTACTGATGGTCTGTCCACTACAGTATTAGCATCGTACAACAGTCACAACTTAAACACTTTTCTGCAGTAATAACCAGGCAATCCATGCATTACTTATATTCATAGTGACTAAGTATTGTCTTTACATGTTTTCTTAAAATGAAAAAAAAAATGAGGAAGAGCTTTTTACTCATTTTCAAGTGAATTCCTAATTTAACTCCAACATACTTCTTTATTCTTACTCAAGTATATTTTGGGTGAGCACTCTTACTTGTACTTGAGTAATTTATCTCATAAGGTAATACTGTTTTTCTCATTTACAGTTTGTGGCTACGCTGTCTATCATAGAAGTTGTCAGCGACGCCTGCGGAGGGAAACCAGTTTTTCTCTGAGTGTAGCCTCTCTAAAGCATATTTACTCTTGTTTAGGGTGAGCAAACCATGAGTAAGGCTGCTTTGTGTTAGCCTTGGCTATAACCGTGTTTGTTAAACTCGCCATCCCTACGGCAACAACACGCTACCTTTCCACCTCCACCCTCCCCTGCGTTCCTCCTCACTTTGCTCCCTCTGAATTCCTCCTCTCTTCCCTCCAAATCATCTGTCCCACTGTGTTTTCATGGCTCTACACACAAATCCACACGCAGGCCTTCATCAATATCAATATGTGATTTAAACATATCAGACGTGAGTCTTCATGTGTTCCGCTCGCGTCAATACTTCTTTTTTTTTTTGGCACCAGCCCGTCTCCTACACTCTCACAGACCATTTCCGCATGAGTGTCGCTTAAATTTGGAGTGCACATCCTTATGATTTGTGAGTAAAATGATGATTAAGTATGAATATCAATCATCGGCTGTGCATAAATGGCATGTAACCGTGCTATTTAAGGCTCCTTCAGATGTGCGTGGTTGTCAGATGGTGGGTCATCGGCTTTTGGAGCGGCAATGCTGGTGTCTCAACCAATTTTACACACACACACACACAGAGGCACGTTCACAAATGCAAAGTATCGGGGGAAACATTTGACTGTCCATCTTTTCGTCCTGGCAGATTTTTCCTCGCTCGCCATCTTCTTCGTGATGTCTGTCACTCCTCGCCTCTTGTTTCTCACTCTTTTTTTTTTTTTTCCCCTCTTTCAACTTTAGCTCATGTTCGTTAGCATGCAGCAGCATCTCTTCATTAGCCAGGGGTCTCAACCTGCAGCTCTGGAGGCACATGTGCCTCTTTTGTTCATAACCAATGGCCCCATGTGGCTTTAATTTCTTTAGTCACAATTTTATGATAAAAGAGTTGCAGATTTGTGAGTAAAAAGTCACAGATTTATGAGATGGAAAAAAAAGTCTTTCAGCTTCCAACAAAAATAAAATGAGCTTGGGTCCTTGTCTAGATTTATCTGGAATAAAAAATTAACCAGCTTCCATATGAATGTTGCAAATTTACAAGAAAAAAGTTGCAAATTAATGAAAAAAGTCTCAAATTTACAAGAAAAAAAAAATCCCAAATTTGAGAAAAAATTGCAAATATTTTAAGAAATTGAGCTGCAAATTTATGAGAATAAAAAGTCACAAATTTATGAGAAAAAGGTTGCAAATATTTTAACAAAATAAGCTGCCAACTTATGAGAACAAAACAATGAATTTGAGAAAAATGTTAGCAATTTAAAAGAAAAGTCACAAATTTGCAAGAAAAAAGTTGCATCTTATCTTGATGTTTAAGGCTCAAACATGCTTGGTAACTCTGCACAGATTTTTTGAGTCAGAAACGGCTCTTTCCATTGTGGAGGTCGGCCGTGAACGGCCTCGTGATGGTGCTTCAAGGGGGCCGTCCACGCTAAGACACTGGAGGCTTGTGTGCGACTTCACACTGGTCTGCCTATGCCTCCAAAAAAGCACACACGCCCATCAGATTTTCTTAACATTGAGCCGTCTTTATGTGGCAGCCACCTCTTAGCCCTGCTGCAGTAATATCACTTTACTGTGTGAAAACAGAGGCGAGCACAGGATTTTGTGGCCACTTTGCTTTCCTCCTCCACCAGTTTACTGCAGATCACGCCCTCCTCGTCCATCTTGTGGCTTTGTTGAATTACACTAACGAGGTTATTTCCAAGGTTATCATAGGCAGTTGAAGTCGCCAGTCTACTAAGCCAAGTGTTGTTAAGACAATTAGCTCAGTCGGAGAGTCATGGGTGTCCTGACAGGAAGAAGAAGAATGTGGAAAAACTGCAGCTGGCTCATGTTTATCATTAAAGTTATTAGGAGCCGTTCTGAACTGATCAGTCATCTTTACTGTGATAAACCTGTGATCATATTGAGATAGGACTGATTTAATAAGTCAGAGAGTCAGAACACGTTTGATCTGAATCACTCAATATTTATTGTAATTACTGAATATTTTTTGGATGACCCGATCAGGGTTTTTGGTAGATATGCCAATCCCATTTAGCCATCAGACTGACTAAATCAGAATAGGTGTTATTACACTGGTCAACACCAAATTTATTGTCCCAAGGTTTTTTTAGCTGATTTAGGACAGTTTTGATGTGCTGAATCCAAAAATCACATTGGTTTTGCTCAATCAGGTCAACTTTTTGAACTATAGCCACATGTTGTTTTTTATGTTTTTGTTTACATGTACGGGTATTTTTGCTTTATATAATGCAAAATTCTTTTTTATTTCTTGAAATTTCTCAAACTCTGAAGAGTTTGCATGCACCAATTTATGACATGATGCCATAAATTGTTATGATGGCTGATTACTGTCGGACTCTGAAGAGAGACATCCCTGCCGCTGAGCATTCTAGAGGTTTGAATAAACGGAAGTTGAAGCTCTGAATTTTGAACCATGACGTAACATTCAATTTACATGTACTTACCTTTATCAATGTCTACTATTCAATTTACAGTAATTGAAGTTTGTAACGTTTAATCAATAAATTGTGTTAGAAAACAATTTTTTCTCTTAAAAATCTATTTCGGATGAGAAATATGAACAAAAATCAACTGATAATGTCACAAAAATGTAATCGATTTAGTCAGAAGATCAGATTTTTTAGCAATCAACTTAGCATAAAAACCTGACCTGATCAAGAGAAACGGATGTCATTTTTGGATTCAGCAGTGCAAAATTGTCTTAAATCAGTTGAAAAAACACAGACAACTTACAAAAAAATTATTTTTGTAACCCTGTGTTATCAGACATAACATTGGCAGTATGAGGAAAATGATTATACACCTTTATGAGAAGTGGCTCAGGAGGTAGAGCAGGTCGTCCAATAACCACATGGTTGGCGGTTCGAGTCCCGCTCTGCCCAGATATCCTGCCATTGTGTCCCTGGGCAAGATACTTCACCCCAATTGCTCCTGGTGGGTCTGGAAGCGCCATGTTAGGCAGCATGCCACCATCAGTGTGTGAATGGGTGGATAGCAGGATCTGTAAAGCGCTTTGGTCATCAAGAGATGAGAATAAAAGCGTTATATAAGTGAGTGCCATTTACCATTTACCATTCTATATGAACACATGGAGAGATTCTGACTATTTTTCCTTCTAAATTGATCATGTACTGGTGAAAAAAATTCTGTAATCAAAATCAGAAGTCTTCTCAAAACAGTTGTGATTGATTAACCATCTAATTCTCTTATTAGATCTTAAATACAAATCTATTTAATTAAAACAGCGCTCTGGCAAATTAGTTTTGGACATAAAATTAGTGAACTCACAAGAGTCCAATTAAGGCATGCCCCTAGTTTCCTTGCTTGTCCTACATTCTCCAAAATGTGTTTAACCACTTCCTTCATTCTCTTCTGTCTGTCTTCAACTTTTAAACTCTCCAACTAAACATCACTGTGATTTTTTATCCCAAGACAAAGTGAGCCTTCATTTGTTTCAGCCTTGTTTGTGTAATATTTTACTTTAAAACTGTAAAGTTTTTCCCCTTTGTTTTTGAATAAATTACTTTTTTTCTTATGAAATGTGTTTTCACCTGCATACATTACAGGGCTGTTTCTAGCTGGGTTTTTTTGGGCCCTATGCAAGATTGTGTTTGGGGGGCTCTATTTTTAGAATGGGGAGTTCAAACCCTTTAAAATGAAAAAAAAAAAAATATATATATATATATATATACTGTATATATATATATATATATACACACCGTATATTCCCTCCCACAACAATCATTAAAAGAAATAAACTTGGAGTCGCTGTCTAAAGATTTAAGATTCAAAGATTCATAGATTTTATTTGTCAATACTACTATACGTACAGGACATACAGGAGAATTGACATGCCGTTTCTCTCTTTAGTGGTGTGTGCAATATCAAAAAACAAAACAAAAAAAAGGAATAAGTCTGGAAAAACAACAACAGCAGTCTATGTACAGTAATGCTACCCGTAGTGCAAATAACGGTAAAAGATAAAACCCAGCAATCCTATATACAGAAAAAGTAGAGCAGTAATACTCGTAGTTGCAAGTTCAATGCAGTGGTTTAGTTGCAGACAGTGACAGATTGGACTTCACATGATCAATATTGCAATGACAGCAGCAGATATGGCATTTGTGCAGATGGTTGTAGTAAGGTGCAGCGACATACAGCAGCAGATGTAGATGTATGGGCTCACGGATGAATAGGAAAAAAGTTAAACATTACATAGAATAAAATTTTAACCAGTGTCAATATGAGTGTTGCAGATTTGCAAGGAAAAAGTTGCAAATTTACAAAGAAAAATGTAGCAAATTTATGAGAAAAAAATTAAGAGAAAAAAACACATATGACAAAAATGCTGCAAATTTTGGGTACTTTCACACCTAACACATTTGGTCCGGACTTTCGTATCAAAATTTTAGGTGTGAAACCTCCCCTAAACCACGGTCCAGACCAAAGAGCTAAAATTTGGTCCGGCCAAAAAGAGGTTGGCTCGGTTTGGCTCAAACTGAACCTTGGCCTAGCTTGTTTAGAGTGTGAAAGCAATTTTCAGAAAGGTTTGGACTGTTGGACCAAACACGGGAAGCTACAGCAGCCGATAAGAGGGAAAATGAGCGGTGATAGCACTCAGAGAAAGGAAATATTCAGGTTCAGGTTCAGGTTACTTTATTTGTACCCGTAGGTAGATTTGTTTTGCAGTCAGGTGACATCCATATTTACAAACCACAATTACATTCAGCATGAACACAAACACAGGCGCACATGAAGCTGACTATAAACATGATAAAGTACTCAAGGCTCCACCAATCAGGACGTAAGACAAAGAGATAAGAGAAAAAATGAGGAGATAAGAGAGAAGGCTCATATTAAAAAGTTAAAGACTAGTCAAAGAGGTTAAAAACTCAAAAGTCTAAAACCCAATAAAAGATTTAGAACCCAAATAAAAAACCTACAAAAATAAGTAAATATAAAATAAAGTTAATAAATAGGTAACTAAATTATGTGTAATATATTGTTACATCTTGTTCAACTCTTTAACAGCAGCAGGAACAAAGCTGTTTTTGTTGCACTGGGTTTTACTTTCTGGGACAGCAAACCTTTCATGATCTTTAGCAGCATAAATATTCACTTGAAAGAAAGCCTAACAATGCAGAAACTTATCAGATATTTTCAGGACAGATGGGAGTTTTTGACAACAAAAAAATGACGGCTAATACCATCTGAAAATCATCACAACTGATGAGAAGGACAACCACCTGGATATTATTCTGGCCTCACTAAACTAGTTCACAGACTAATATAATGGAGTCTTACCTAATTTAACTTAAAGTGTGGTTACTGATATATCCAGAGCTGCAGAAAACACTGATGAGGGTGAGTAACATGTTTCCTATCTGCTGGTCTGTGCTAATAACCCAAACATCATCATGACAACAGGGCATTGTCATGACAATGAGATGTAGGTGCGTTTACGTAAAGTTGTTTAGTTTGCTTGGAAAAGGAGCAGTGTGAAACCAAACCTACCCAGACCAAATGCAGAGAGTGCAACAAGAACATGAACCTTGGTCCAGACCTTGATGTGAACTTTCAGGGGTGAAAATGGCCTTAAAATACAAGTGACAAATTTATAAGATAAGATAAGATAAGATAAGCCTTTATTAGTCCCACAATGGGGAAATTCCAGGATTGCAACAGCATAGGGATAGCAACACTCAGAGCAACAATCAGAAGGCAAGAAAAAACAACATCTAGTAAACATATGTCCATATTACTATAAATGTATATATATAGACATGAGAAAAGTTACAAATTTACAAGAAAAAGTTGAAGGTAAACCTACTGTAGTTCTCCCTCAAACAATGTTGAACTTATAGCTAGAGGCTGAGGGGACCTGTAGCATTGGCATACTCTGCTTTATAACCAGAAACAGCTCTGGTATATCATAAAAAGCTTAAATCATAGACCAAATGTAGTAACTCGCATTCACTCTGATCTGCAGTTGTAGTGATCTGAAGGCCCCTCTGGACCTTTACTACATGTCATCCTCCTGCACTTCCTGCAGAAATGCCAAAACAAAACAAAAAAGCAACATGTTAGATATTGTTGTTTAATCTGTGCAGTCCTAATCTTCCTATTTGTGAGCCACAGATGGCCAAGTGATCTAGACGCGACCCAACCAGCAGCATCGGCCGTTAGTGACGAGGCAGATCGCATCAGACAAACTTTTTCTCCAAATTTAAAAAAAAAAAATGTCTAGTCTTGCCAGGAAAACTTGGGAAACGAAAATGATTTATAAGGAGGGAGAGTGACTTGAGAATAACTGGAGCTCAGTGACTCTTATGGCTCCAGCAGGTCACATAGACGGAGTCAGAAACACACACATGCTCGTCAGCAGAGCATTCCGGCGCTGTTGGACCGCTGTTGCCATCGGTCTAATGATTCTCACATGTCTGTCGCCCTGTCTTTGAGCGCCACACTTGACAATACGGGCTATTCTTTAAGACTTTACAACACGCTTCGTCTGAAGACATGCAGATGGAACAAACATTCACACATAGAACAAGAAGACAGAAAGGAGACAGAGTTGGATGTTGAAGCTCGACGAAGGTGGGTAGAGCAGCCCAAAATTGTACTCGAGTAAAAGTAGTATCTTATTATATTAATTACTCAAGTACAAATAGGAGTAGTCACCAAAAAAGCTACTTGAGCAAGAATAAGAAAGTTTGTCCTAAAAATGACTTGATTACTGAATTACAGCTGTACTCTTGCTATTGATTTTTTTTCTTACAAACTCTTGCATTTTTGCTAAATTTAAGGCTTTTTAAAAAATGTATATAAATTTGCAAGTTTTCTCATAAATTTGTGACTTTTTCCTCTTAATTTTTTTAAAATAAAAATTTGTCATTAATTTACAACATTAGCCATTTTTCCACTATAGGACCTAAGAGCCAGTGGTGTAGGGCTCCACCACAAGAACCTCCATTTAAGAGGGAGTTTTGAGAAACTCATAGGTGCTGAAATGTAAGTCAGTATTCCATGGTTGGTACTTTCAAGCGGCTCCAAAATCTGCTGGTTGGGGTTGGGATTGACTCAGTGCTGATTGGATAAAACTCAGCATCACGATGTAAACAAAACTGAAACCAACACGATGCACTAAAAAGTAACCAATAAAACAATTATAGTGAAGATCTAATGCCTAAAAGATTAAAATGCAATGCTGCGTTTTGTAGAGGGGAAGTGTCAGAATGATTATACAGTATATGCTGCCATGCAACATTAGCATCGGGAAGGCACCAGCACAGGACTAGCTGTTCCCGTCCTCTTTAGTGTGGATGTAGATCCATATGCCAGAGTGTTTGCTGGTCCTTGTCTTGCTGTTTGTGCTGCTATGCAATGTCCAAAACTTTAAAAGTCAACTACTTTGCTTGTAAATTTGCACATTTTGCAATGAATTTATGACTTCACATAAATTTGCAACTTTCTTCATGTAAATTTGCAGCTTTACTCTCACCAGATTTTCTCTTATATCTGTTAGTCTAAGAAAGAAAGAAATGCATTAATTAAAAGAAAAATAATTATAAACCAACCACATATACCCCCTAATATACAGTGCATACGGAAAGTATTCACAGTGCTTCACTTTTTGCACATTTTGTTATGCTACAGCCTTATTCCAAAAATGGAATAAATTCATTTTTTCCTCAAAATTCTACACACAACACCCCATAATGACAATGTGAAAAAAATTTTTTTTTGAGATTTTTTGCAAATTTATTAAAAATAAAAAACTAAGAAATCATATGTACATAAGTATTCACAGCCTTTGCTCAATACTTTGTTGATGCACCTTTGGCAGCAAATACAGCCTCAAGTCTTTTTGAATATGATGCCACAAGCTTGGCACACCTATCTTTGGCCAGTTTGGCCCATTCCTCTTTGCAGCACCTCTCAAGCTCCATCAGGTTGGATGAGAAGCACAGCCATTTTTCAGATCTTTCCAGAGATGTTCAGTTGGATTCAAGTCTGGACTTTGGCTGGGCCACTCAAGGACATTCACAGAGTTGTCCTGAAGCCACTACTCCTTTGATATCTTAGCTGTGTGCTTAGAGTCATTGTCCTGCTGAAAGATGAACCGTCGCCCCAGTCTGAGGTCAAGAGTGCTCTGGAGCAGGTTTTCATCCAGGATGTCTCTGTACATTGCTGCATTCATCTTTTCCTCTATTCTGACTAGTCTCCCAGTTCCTGCTGTTGAAAAACATCCCCACAGCATGATGCTGCCACCACCATGCTTCACTGTAGGGATGGTATTGGCTTGGTGATGAGTGGTGCCTAGTTTCCTCCAAACATGACACCTGACATTCACGCCAAAGAGTTCAATCTTTGTCTCATCAGAGCAGAGAATTTTGTTTCTCATGGCCTGAGAGTCCTTCAGGTGCCTTTTGGCAAACTCCAGGTGGGCTGTCATATGCCTTTTACTACAGAGTGGCTTCCGTCTGGCCACTCTACCATACAGGCCTGATTGGTGGATTGCTGCAGAGATGGTTGTCCCTCTGGAAGGTTTTCCTCTCTCCACAGAGGAATGCGGGAGCTCTGACAGAGTGACCATCGGGTTCTTGGTCACCTCCCTGAATAAGGCCCTTCTCCCCAGTCGCTCAGTTTAGATCGTCGGCCAGCTCTAGGAAGAGTCCTGGTGGTTCCGAACTTCTTCCATTTATGGATAATGGAGGCCACTCTGCTCACTGGGGCCTTCAAAGCAGCAGAACCTCTACCCTTCCCCAGATTTGTGCCTGTGCCTTTCCAACTCATGTCCAATCAACTGAATTTACCACAGGTGGACTCCAGTTAAGCTATAGAAACATCTCATGATCAGTGGAAACAGGATGCACCTGAGCTCAATTTTGAGCTTCATGGCAAAGGCTGTGAATGCATATGTTCATGTTACTTCTTAGTTTTTTATTTTTAATAAATTTGCAAAAATCTCAAGAAAACTTCTTTTATGTTGTCATTATGGGGTATTGTGTGTAGAATTTTGATGAAAACATTTATTTAATCCATCCATCCATCCATCCATCTTCTTCTGCTTAATCCTTCTCGGGTCGCAGGGGGGCTGGAGCCAAGGCTGTAACATAAAATGTGGAAAAAGCACCGTGAATACTTTCCAGATACACTGTAATTAAAAAGAAATCATGTTAAAAAACAGTTATAACTTAAATTGAAAGTAAATCAAAGTATGACCAGATACTTGAGTAAAAGTACAGGTTTTTCTTAATCAATGTACTCAAGTAACTGTAAAGTATCCTGCAATAAAATAACTCATCAAAGTTTTTGTTTTAAATTCTTTTTTTCTTTTTGTCTGAATGTTCAAATAAAATCAGTCAATGAAATCAATCAATCAATCAATCAATCAATCAAAGTACAATTTTGGTTTTAAAAAAACATTTTGTTTTACTGAAATCATTGTTCTTCTATTCTAGCTCAGTTGCAAAGAAACAAGAAAAAAGGCTTCAAATCTGAGTAAAAAGATGCAGATTATGTGAAAAAATAAGTTTTCATCACAAAACATGCAAATTTTAAAAAGAAAACGTGGCAAATGTATCATAAAATATTGTATTTATGATAAAAAATGTATGTTTAAAATATGTAAGAAAAAACACAAACATACAAGACAAATATTCAAATTAATTAATAAGTTGCAAGTTTGGTGCACATTTCTGCAAAGAAAAGATTAAGTTTGCAAGGAAAAATTAGTAAATGTATGAGGAAATACTCCGAGATTAAAGACAAAAACTTTGCAAATGGGTGAGAATAAAGCCATTAACTCAAGTATCTTTTTCAGTAGATACTTTCTTATTCTTACTCAGGTAACTTTTTTAGTGACTACTCTTGCCTTTACTTGCGTAATCAATACCAAAAGGTAATGCTACATTTATTTAAGAACAGTTTCTGGCTACTTTGCCCACTTATGACAAGCCCACACTTCTCCCACTTCTACTCAGTGAAGTACAATTTTGTGATAAGTTACTTGAGTACATGTACTTGAGTAGATGTAACTAGTCCCTCTCCCCCTCTGCTCTTTACCCATCACTCTCACAGGAAGGAACACACACAAACAGGCTCAGAAGAGGTTAAAGTGGTGGATTGGCTCTGTTTGAACAGGCTTCCAACATGCAAAACAGCATTAGTGTGTCAGCAGTGTCTTGCTGTTCTGTCTGTCTCTCTGTCATCACTTTGACAGGCAGACGAAAAATGTCATGACTCGAGAAGAGAAAACACCGCCGTGAGTGTGTGCGTGCGTGCCCTCCATCCATCCGTCCCTCCGTCCAGCTGTCTGTCTGCCTGTCTCCCATGTGGTTAATGCGTGGGTCCATTCCTCCCCTACTTCCATACACGGCAGCGGGCCCGATACACAATGTCTTCTTTTGTTGTCACGTTAAAGTGATGCAATAAAGCTGTGCAGTGACAAGGATGGCCCGCTGGCTGCTGCGGTGACAGACACATCGTGTGTGTGCGTGCTTGCGTGCCTGTTTGCATGTGTGTGTGGATGAAGTGGAGACAAGAGCACTGAAGAGGGGTTATTGCCACGAGACAGATTGCAAGTGTCATTTTCCATTACAGCAGCCTGAGCCACTGTGCACAATACACACAAACACACACATGCCTTGGCCCACTTTAGCAGGAGGCTTCTGACAGAGAGAGATGTGTATGCATCAAAGCAGCACTGGACCTTTCTTTTACCCCCTTTCTTTCTCTTTATTTTACCATTAATTTCTCTTTTTTCCCTGTGGTTTTTCTGGTTGGTTAAGCCACAGATCGCTATGATGTGGATCAGAACTTTTCTGCAAAAATTCCAGTTGGGTTCATGAGTGGGTAAATTGTTACTGAAAATCTAATTTTGCTGGTGTAAAATGATTTGCTCCTGCTCTCTCTTTGACCCTTTTGTGCAGATTAATCCTATTACGTTTAGGTTTCTGGTATTTTTCACCAAATTTGGCTGTATTTCAAGATTTTTCCAAAATATTTTTGTTTTATGAATATACAGTGGGTAAAATAAGTATTTCATGCACCACTAGTTTTTCTCAGTAAATATATTTCTAATGGGGCTATTGTAGTGAAATTTTCACCAAATGTCAGCAATAAATACTGGGAGAACATAGTCTGGTCAGATGAGACCAAAAGTGAATTCTTTGGATGTCATAATACATACCATGGAGGCACTGCACATCACCCCAAAAACACCATACCAACAGTGAAGTTTGGAGGTGGTAACATCATAGTGTGGGGCTGTTTTTCAGCATATGGTACTGGCAAACTTCATATAATTGAAGGAAAGATGAATGGAAAAATGTACCAAGGCATTCTTGATAAAGATCTGCTGCCATCTACCATCATGATGAAATAGAAATGAGGGTGGACATTTCAGCAAGACAATGATCCCAAACACACAGCCAAGAAAACTCTTAATTGGGTTCAGAGAAAGAAAACAAAGCTGTTTGAATGGCCTAGCCAATCACCTGACTAACAATTGAAAATCTATGGAAAGAGCTACAGATCAGAGTTCATAGAAGAGGCCCACAGAACCTTCAAGATTTGAAGACTATGTGGAAGAATGGGTCAAAATCGCACCTGAACAATGCATGCAACTAGTTTTTCCATACAGGAGGCATCTTGAAGCTGTCATGACCAACGAAGGCTTTTGTACACAGTATTAAATAACTTTCAGGAAGTGTGTTCAATACTTTTTTCCCTTACACATAACTTAATTTCTGAACTTATTTATTTTGGTCAATTTGCATGTATGGATTACTTGGCTTGATACCAACATCTGGTGAAAATTTCACGTCAACAGCACCTTTAGAAATATATTTACTGAGAAAAATGGTGACGTGTTCAATACTTATTTTACCCGCTGTATAAACAATCAATGAGTCAAAAGAATCAGGAATGATATTTTTACTAATGCTGTCAGTCAATTAAAAAATTTAATCATGATTAATCACATCCATACCTTAAGTATGGAATGCCAACAGGGTCAAAAACATATGTCCACATATGCTTTAATCCCACATCGAAATAATAGCAGCGTTAAACGGGGTGGTGCATTAACTCATTATCACGTTATATTTGACAGCACTAATTTTGACAAAAACAAACATATTTATACTAGCTGCATTCTATCTTATTAATGACAAAACAGCATATCAGGCATAAAGTGGAGAAAATAGCTTTTTGTAGAAAAAAATAATGAATCACAAGAACTGCACTTCATATATGCATTTATTCTGTTGTTCCCAAAACCATATGACATCATCAACTTGATGAAAATAAAGTCTCCACTTACTGGTTTGCAATAGAGCAGGGGTCACCAACTGGCAGACTCCGGTCCGGATCCAGACTCCGAGAGTCCTCCGTCCAGACCCCGAAGCCTTTTGATACAATTTGGGGAAAAGGGAGACTGTTTTATTTTGGTGGGGAAAAAAGCGGAAAAAGCTGAACTGAACTGCTGCACCGGGTGACCGCCTGACAGATTATGGCACGAACCCTTGAGCGCTCTCCTGCTGCAGACTGCCCTCTTCGCTGTCCCATGAACGCCACTGTCTGCAGAGACTCTGTGACTCCAACCGCTCCAGAGAGGATGCAGCAGGGTGCAAAATCAGGTTCACTGCCCCCCCCCCCACACACACACATGCACAAGGCCGACATCCACCCCGGACAGACCGGTCTGTACCCACCGAAGCGCTGTTGTGAGCCAAGAGTAGTCCATGCTGGGATTCAGAGGTGAGGTTGCTGGTTATCACATAAAAACGGAGTAAAAGCTCCATGTGTTACTGAACATAAAAAGTTCCACTTCAGTCTACCTGTAACCGTAGAGTTACAGTTCCGTCCATGCTGTAACAGAGTTTACTGTTGAGATTTAAAAAAATGTTGAGGAATTTTGTCCTGGAGTTATATTTTGTGTCTGTTTTTTGTCTTACAGTTTGAAATAGTTTTTTCTGCACTGACAATATTGTATAGAGGTGGACTTTTTGTGATTTTTTTTTTTTTAGATATTAATCTTTTTTTAATGCAGTACAATTTAGTTTGTGTTCTCCTGTAAAACATTTTTAGGATTTTAGTTGTAGATTTTAGAATTTTAGACCTATTCATTTGGAGTCAACAAACACATTTAGTTTTCTCCTGTATTATAAAATTTTGTATTATGTTTTGTTTGAAATTGAACAAAGAATTCATTTTAATATTTTTTTTTTGTTTAAAAATTAATACAGCACTAAAAGCAGCTAAAACATGAGCTTAATAAAATAATGTGTGAAAGCAAGTTAAATGATACTGGCCTGTCCGGAGACAGCTGTGGTCTTCTGAAAGAATGTCAATTCTGAAAGCACATTTTGAGATACATTTGTCCATGTTTATTTTAGTTTTTATTTAATCTTTATTTATACAGGGTAGTTCCATTGAGAGGAAACCTCTCTTTTTCAAGAACGTCCTGTTCACATTCACACCAGGAAGCTGCCCAGTACAACCACAGACTGACCCGTGGCCACTGAGCAGCTCCACTGGAGCAGTTGGGATTAAGGGCCTTGCTCAAGGGCACCACAGTGGGGTTAAGGAGGGTAACACTGCTATGTTATCTGTCCCACCCAGATCTAATCCTGCCAGTCCGGGGATTGAACCTGTGACCCTCCGCTCACCAGTCCACATCCCTAACCATTAGGGCACCACTACCCACCATGTGTCATATTTCTCTTCCATTTTTTTTTAATAAAAGATGTTGGAAGTAAATCCATGGGTCATTGCAAATACTTTGCTTTAAAAGGGCCAAGTTGTCACTTATTCATCATCATCATCATCATAGCAGTCTGTCGTGGGCAACAATGACTGTTTCATTTAGGTCTGATCAGATTCCTCCATGCAGCTCTGTCCTTAGCCTTCCACTGCCAGGAACTCCTGTCTATGTCCAGCTTCTTCAAGTTTCTTTTTACAGTGTCTTTCAATCTGAGCTTTGGTCTACCCTGATTGCGTTTGCCCTTGCATAACTGTGAGTAGAGTAACTGCTGAGGGAGACGCTGGTGGTCCATCCTCTCAACATGTCCGAGCCATCTCAGGTTCGTCTGTATTAGCATGTCCTCCATTGATGGTAGACCAGCTTGTTTCAACACTTCTATGTTGGTTAACTTGTCTTTCCATGAGATGTTCATTATGGCTCGAAGGTGTCTCATCATGTACACGTGGAGTTTCTTTACCAGCACTCTGTAGACAGTCCAAGTTTCAGATACAATAGAGTAGCCAGTACTGTCGCTCTGTACACTTTATTTCGAACAAAAGATAGATAGATACTGTAGATAGATAGATACTTTGATAGAGACACTTTGCATTTCACACGGATAGACTCATGTCGATTGTTCCACAGTCTCTCCCTCAAGTTTCCAAACACAGCTCTTGCTCTTCCCATTCTGAGAGATAGTTCATCCTCCAGCCTAGCATTCTCTGAAACAGTACTCCCTAGATACATGAAAGTCTTGCACTTGACTAGTGGCTCTGTACCAATGCTGATCTCTTCTGGTAGTGATGTTGATAACTGGAACTTTGGTGGTTGATAAAGGCACTCTGTCTTCTTGATGTTGATTTTGAGGCTGAATTGGCTAGCTGGTCTTGCAAATTTCTCCACTAAAGATTGCATATTTTCCGCACTATGTGCAACTAGAGCACTGTCGTCGGCAAAGAGCATTTCTCTTACTACCTTTATCAATGTCTTACTCTTGGCTTTAAACTGTGCCACATTGAACAAGTCTGCTTCTTTCCTTGTTTGAATGTACTGTATACTCCTTGTGAAGTGTCTTTGAAGGCCACCTCAAGCATGGCTGCCAGATATAGCGAGAAGAGTGTAGGTGCCAGCACACACCCTTGTTTCACCCCGTTGCTTACTGAAAAATCTTTGGATATTGAACCACTCATTGCCACGTTTGCTTGCATACCTGTATGGAGTGCCTCGATCAGGCTGACAAACTTCTCTGTACAGCCATATTTCTTGAGTACTTACCAAAGTCCTTGTCACAAAACAGTATTGAAGGCTTTACTGAAGTCTATGAAGACTACATAAAGCGGCATGTTCTGTTTGATACACTTTTCTTGAACCTGTTTCAAGCAGAAAATCATGTCCATTGTGCTTCTTCCACTTCTAAAGCCGCACTGGGTTTCCGGCAGTACATTCTGCGAGATGTGTTCATTGAGTTTGTTCAGTAGTACACGTGAGAGAATCTTACCAACAGTGGCTAGTAGTGATATACCTCGGTAATTTCCACGATCTTTCCTGTCACCTTTCTTGAACAAAGGCACAATACTTGCATCCTTCCAGTCTTGAGGTACTTTCTGGGCATCCCATATCTCTTGGATGAGCTTGTGCAGGCAGTTGGTCACATAGTGGGAGGGAAAATCTTGAATAGAAAAAAAAATGCATCAAGATGCATTGAGAATTGTTTTAGAATCAAGTTGGAGTTCTGAATCATAATCAACTCATGAGGTGCCTAAAGATTCCCACACCTAGTTCGGACCTTGGCTGGGAAGGAGGACCCACTTATTGGACCTTTTGCAGTTTTAGTTTGTGACCCCTGCAACAGAGGGTGTGCGTATGATGTTGCATGATGTAAAACACAGTGGACCAACACCAGCAGATGACATGGTTCCTCAAATCATCACTGACTGTGGAAACTTCACACTAAACCTCAAGCAACTTAGATTCTGTGCCTCTCCACTCTTTCTCCAGACTCTGGGACTTTGATTTCCAAATGAAATGCAAAATTTACTTTTATCTGAACAGAGGTCATCTGCTGGTGTTGGTCCACTGTGTTTTATCAAGACCAAAGTCAGCACAGTCATCTACCAGGAGATTTTAGAGGACTTCATGCTTCCCTCTGCTGACAACCTTTATGGAGAAGCTGATTTCATTTTCCAGCAGGACTTGACCCCCCCCCCCCCCCCCATACTGCCAAAAGTATCAAAACCTGGTTTAATGACCATGACATCACTGTGTTTGATTGGCCAGCAAACTCTCCTGACTTAAACCCCATAGAGAATCTATGGAGTATTGTCAAGAGGAAGATGAGAGACACCAGACCCAACAATGCAGACGAGCTGAAGGTCACTATCAAAGCAACCTGGACCTTCATAACACCTCAGCAGTTCCACAGGCTGATCACCTCCATGCCATGCCACATTGATACAGTAATTAATCCAAAAGGAGCCCCGACCAAGTATTAAGTGTGTACCTGGACATACTTTTCAGTTGGCCAACATTTCTATTAAAAAACTATTTTTTAAAATTAATTTTATGTAATATTCTAATTTTTTGAGAAACTGAATATGGGGTTTTCATGGGCTGTACGCCATCATCATCAAAATTAAAATAAATAAACACTTGAAATATATCACATGTTGTGTGATTTTTATGTTTTGCTACAAACAAAATAAAGCTGTCACATATGATTGCCACTCAGTGCTGTGTTACTATGGTAGCTGTCCTATAACTGCCCTCTATATTGATAGGGAATTTCCATACTAAATCCACCATCTCCTCACCTTCTGTTACTGCGAGTACTGATGTTTTCCACACGGCAATCACTGGACATTTTTCCTTCATCCAGATCATCTTCAGAAGCTCAAAATATGAATGATCAGAGGCTGAGTCTATTAATGCTCAAAGGGTCTGTAAACGTAAATGTAAATGTTTGACTTTTTTTGTAAATTTGAAACTTTTTTCTTGCATATTTGAAACTTTTTCTCATACATTTGTGACTTTTTTTGTAAATTTGAGGCTTTTTTTTCCTCATAAATTTACTCCCTTTTTTTCTTGTAAATTTGTAATTTTTTCCTATAAATTTGCCACATTTTCCTTGTAAATTTTCATCTTTTTTTCTTTCAAAGAATAGATTTCAAAATACTGGTGTTGGTTTATAAAGCTCTGAATGGTTTCGGGCCAAAACACATTTCAGATCTGCTGGTCCATTATGAACCACTTAGAGCCCTCAGGCCATCAGGGTCAGGCCTACTATCTGTGCCCAGAGTTGCAACCAAACATGGTGAGGCAGCGTTCAGTTTTTATGCTCCTCACATGTGGAACAAACTCCCAGAAAGCATCAGGGCTGCTGAAACTCAGCTGCTTTAAATCGAGGCTAAAAACTTTACTATTTGCTGCTGCCTTTCAGTAGAACAATTGTTAATCTCCTACAGTGCACTGTAACTTTTATTTTTTACACTTTTTCTGTCTTATTCTATTTTAGCTTAATTATTTTTTTAGTTTGCTTTTAAATTCTTATTCTTTTGCAACTTGCTGAAATGCTTTAATGTTTTATGTAAAGCACTCTGAATTGTCTTGTACACGAAGTGTGCTATGCAAATAAACTTGCCTTGCCTTATAAAGTTGAAACAATTTTTTCATAAATTTCCAAGTATTTTCTTGTAAATTTTAGTTTGTTACCTTTTTTCTTGTAAATTTGCTGATTTTTCATTGTAGATTTGCATTTTTTTCTTGCAGATTTCATTTTTTCCCATAAATTTGACTTTTTTTTCTTTAGTTTGCAGTGGTCTTTCTTGTAAATTTTCTTATTTTTTTCTTGTAAATTTTCACTTTTTTTTTTTTGTAAATTTCTGACTTTTAAATTTTCAGCATTTTTCTTAGAAATCACTTTTTCCTGGTAAATTTTCACTATTCATATGGATGCTGGTTAAATTTTTATTCTCTGTAACAGTTATCTTTTTCTTTACATCTCAACAATGACCCATGTTTATTCCATAAATAGGGGCCCACAAACACAATCTTACATAGCCCCCCCCCCCCAAAAAAAAAGAAGAAGCTAGAAACGGCCCTGGCAACAGTGCACAATATTCTTCTCATAGGAGGAGGGGTTTTTTTAAGGATCCCCAGTGAATGTTTAGCATTAAACACAACATGACCTATTGTTCCAGATGAGGCTCTATTATCTATTCAAGAGTCTCTCATGAGGCTGTGTTTGTTAACCAGGCAATTAGCGGGCAGTATTGGGTGGTTATCAGCACCACAGTTGACACTTGGTCTCTTCTGCTGGTAAAGTATGAGGTCATAAAATGAAAATAGGATTCGTGTCCGGTCCCATAGCTTGTCCCCTAATAAGGTGCCGAGGCAGCGGCTATCAGGGGCCGAGCTGAATTAGTCCACAGTGGATTCAAATGTCTAGATGCTATCAAACACCATTTAATGATAATGGAGGTCACAGAGGCAATTGGGAAAATGGTGTGTGTGTGTGTGTGTGTGTGTGTGTGTGTGTGTGTGTGTGTGTGTGTGTGTGTGTGTGTGTGTGTGTGTGTGTGTGTGTGTGTGTGTGAAAGGACCGTTTCTCTGTCTCCCGCAAAAACACAGCATTAAGATAGCATCGCTAATTTCACCAGCTCGGCACAAAAACAACATGCAGAGGAGGAGAGGAAGAAAAAGAAGAGAGAGGAAAAACAAGCAGAATAGAATAACAACAGGGAAAAGTTTTTCTGTGACTTTTTCGAATGTCGCTCCAGATTTTGCCCTTCATCGTTCTTTCGCAATGTCGCGCCCTCTCCGCTGCTATTTCTGACTGCCAGTGTGTGGATCTGGCTCGCTGAGATTTCATGCCAGTGTAAAAATTGGCTGAGGGTTTGGTTCAAATCAAATTGGACATAAGCACCCACAACACCATCTGTTAGGGAACGGCAGTGGAGTGAAGGGCAGAACTCTGTATTCGGATAAATGGATTTTCAATTTATTAAATTGTTGACTGACACCCTTGTAAATGTTCGCTTTATGTGCTGCGGCCTATTCTTGGAATATCAGATTTAATGGAACCATGTTGCTATACATCCGCACTAGCACTAATATTAGAAAGTGGAAGAGAAAAAATCCCGCTGCATCTGTTGTTTTGTGTGAGTCGAAGCTTCTTTTTTATACGTATGTTTTCCGCACGGTTTAAACAGGAGAAGTGGGGGGAAACTGTCGACTTTTGACTAAAATAAAGCCCTCACCGCCATTTGACTTAAGGCGTTTTGGCAAATGGCGTTAACAGGTGTCTCGCACCCGAAAAGTGTTTAGAAACACGGCTGTGGTTGTCACAGCGCTGTAGGGGAGGGCCATATGTCCCCTGTCGCTTCACCCCCGAAAAAAAAATGAGAGAAAATGAAACCAACGTGGTAAGGTGAACGACAGCCTCATAACTCTGAAAAGTTAATGTCATGCTGCTCAGCGTGTGTAAGTGCGTGCCAGATACGTTGAGTGTGGTGTCCCTCCGGTCCGCCGGTCTGGGTGTTTATTAATAACTAAAGTTGGAGCAGCTTCTGAATGGAGAGTCACTATGGACACCGAGGACGTCAAGAGACCGAGTACACACACACACACACACACACACACGCACACACCGAGTGTGAGTCTCGATGTGATCCTCCGCTTCAGTGGGAGACCTGCCGGACTACTGGGAGGGGGGTTAGAAAGTAAGGAAGAAGGAGGATGCTGAGGAGGAGGAGGAGAGGGATTTTTAGTGTTTACACGGAGGCCCGACCACCGCGGCAACTGTTGCCAAGCACCGTTCTCCCCAACAACAAGCCAGTAATTGGTACTTTTAGCGGCTAACCTTGTGGAGGTGGTGGTGTGAGGTGGGCTTGGACAAAAAAGCTTTTTTGATACATCTTTCTCCTCTCTTCTCCTCTCTCAAGCCACCATATAGTAGTGCCCCCCAACCCCTCCTTTTTTTTAATAAACAAGAGACTGCCCATAATCTTGGCTCGGTCCGCACCGCTTTGGAACGATTGGCCTGCCTTTAGAAGGAATCGATGAAAATGTGTCCAGACACATGGCCCAGCTCAACCAGACATGAATTGATCATCAAAATATCAACATCATCATTTCGTAATGGAGCGCGTTGGCGCTGCCGGCGTGAGTCGGGGGAAGGGGGGGGGGTGGCATAGCCAGACTGCAAATGCAAAAAGCTGCACTATCAAGAGGGTGTAAATAAGTGAGGAGCTGGCTTCCAAATTTTTGCATTTCTGAAGTTTGCTTCAACATCACCATGATGTAGAAGATTCAGTCTGTCGAAGTTGGATCATCTCAGCAGTGAACTGCGTTTTGATTGTATCGTATAATCGTATTTTTCTTTTATTTATTAGATACTGGTCATTTTAAAAATACAACTATATAGATACATCATTAATACCAGTTGTTTCAGTGAACTGGCATGTAGCTTTGCCAACATCATTTTAAAATGAAGTTACCAATTTAGTTCACTTGAGTTTTCTCAAAGCATTTGAAATTGTAAGATAAAGCCCTGCATGCGTCATTTGGTGACAGCGGGGAAGAAAAAACTCATTTTTACAGCAGAGGTCGAACAGGGTAATTCAGGTATTGAAATAACCAATGAGAAGCTGTTTTATTGTTTATTTTACACTGATCAAAGTAAAAGTAACATCTGACACCGATGATATAAGACTTACAATACCTGAAGTCGTTGTTACAGTGTTCTTGGGGGCTTGTCTGGGACAGTTTTTCTGTGGATCATTGGAAGCGTTAAGTCCTAAGTGTGGCAGCTGGTAGTGTTGACTTAAAAACAGCCACAAGGTTTGTGACATAACTCAGAATTACTCTTCGCATTATTGTGCACTAAAATTATGAGAAAGCTTCTTATCTTACATTTCAACGCACTGAAGATAAAAACAGTTGGACATCATCTCAGTCGCTGTGGACGGTGCTTTCTGAAAGTCTGAAGACAAACTAACATACAAGTTTATTATCTTTCGTCATAGCCATCAACATTTCCACTATCTGGAAGGCTTCACACATCACAGCTCTTTCATTTACAATTTTTGCTGAATTTTACTGACCAGAAATGCATCTTATAAGTTTGAGTGTTTACCTGCTCTGCTGCTGTTTTATGTTTTTCTTCATGAAACCTACGCCCACTGAATAACCCTGGAAAGAATGTAAAATGTGTTTGTTCAGACATAATTTGTTTGAGCGTTGAGTTGATGCTTTGAAAGGATGAAGAGATTTTCAGGATAAAACTGTAAATCTGAGATGATGGCTAATTCATTTCAGTTATGCTTCTTTGATTCTGACTTTAATTCACTTACAGTAACCTTGTTAAGGTGTTTACGTGACAGTCATTTACCTTAATCGGGTTACAGTGTCATCTTTAGATCGCATCTAAGCATCGTGGGCTTTTTTGGCTCACCGCAGAAGCCACTGCACATTTTCAGCTCCTCACTCTCTCCATCTCTGTCGTTTCTTCCTGCCACCTCAATACTTCAGTGTTCAGGGTGGCAGTCTTAGACAAACTCCACCAGTGCTTGTATAATTGCTTATTCAAAGCTGACCCCTGCTCAGTTTGGGAGGGAGGGTGAAGGAGGAGGAGGAGGAGGAGGAGGAGGAGGATGAAGAAGGAAGAAGGGGGGAGTAGTTGGAGGTTCCTCGCGGCTGCCAAGGCCCGAGTCAATGTGGAGCCTGTTTTTCTGGATACAAGCGCCGACCATGGGTCCCAAGCCAGGGCCCTTTCCTGTGGGCCCTCCTCCCCCTTGTCTTGGTTCTCCTCCTTCATCCTCCGCCCTTCTCTGAGCCCGGCTGGGCCTGGCGCTGGCACAGTGGCCTCTTTGTTGTGCACCCGAGGGCCTGGGCTCTCTGTCTCTCATACTCTTTCTTTTTCTCCTTTCTCCCTCTTTCTTTCCCCACATCTCACTCCACTACCTCCTCCCCCTCCTCGCCACCCAACCACCCCCTCCCTTTTCCTCTAAAGGTCTCCAGTCTTCGCAAATATGAGATAATAGGAAAAATAGAGCTGGTGACTCAGGGCTAAACGTCTGAGTGAAAAATAGAACGTGAGTGTGAGAGAGAGAGAGAGATGGCATTGTTTGTACGGTTGGTCAGAACAAGCTGGACTGAGGTCGAGTCTCCTCCCATCTCTCTCTCTCTCTCTCTCTCTCTCTCTCTCTCTCTCTCTCTCTCTCTCTCGCTGACTCGCTCTCTCCAGCAGCTTCTGAACCAAAACCTTTCTGTGGATCCAAAAGCTGGGTGGGGGTTCACTGTCTCTCTCTCTTGCTCTCACACACACACAGCTTCTCTCTCCGTCTCTCGGCAGGTGGACGGGGTTGTTTTGGCTCGGCTGCGGGGCAGCAGCTTGACTCCGTTTGAGCCAATGAGCCAAAATAATAGCCGACGATTCCAGAGTTATTGTCAGCACCCCCCCACCCACCCCATCCGCTTTTCCCAGAATCCATCTCAGCTGTGCGGGATCCGAATCTGAGCATCGCCCTCGGATGAATTTGCGTGCTTACGCGTGAAAATACAGCAGCAGGATCCATGGTTGTTTTGTACAGTACTGCTTAATACTGGACAGCCAAAAAAGGAAGGGTGGTGTTTAAGACTCTTTAATCCTCTCTGATCAGCCGAAGTGGAAAATGAAACCATCGTGGCGTTTTGATGTTTCTTTCAATGTAAACAGAGCTGGCATAGAATGTATGTCACAAGACAGAAGATGTTCTCTATTTAAAGTAGCTTTGCATGAGTCACAGTTAAAACAATCCTGGTTTAACTTATCCTGACTGCTGCTCACAAACTGAAGGTTTAAATAGTGGAATGGTAGAAACAGGCTTTCTGGCAGAGTTGTGCAGCCACACTATTTAACTGCTATTTTCCCTCTTATTATAAAGATGCATGCAACATTATCATAAACTGTTATTGACCTGACAGACTGAGATAGGAAAGGAAAACGCGTTTGCCTGCATTCAAGCCTTCTGTGCAACTTTCCCCCCTTTTAAAATATTTCCTTAAATTTCCTCACACCTTCTTTTTATCCGTGGGCTGACGGGTGTCGTCCCTCACCCCAGCACCTCACCCTGCAGCTATGCGGCCCGCGCCTCTGCGTGGGCACTAGACTCCACCCGCTTACCTCACACATCACCGCCCCCCCCCCCCACACACACACAACGCTCAAACTCAGCAGCCTGTATGTCAGAAAAAAAAAAACAGGGAGTAACATCTCATAATTTCATGGAAAGCGCTCCGTTGTCCTTCTTTTATTATGTGATTTTTGGCCTTGATTGGCAGTAGTAGATGCTTTTGCTGTATTTCCATTCAGCTGTCAGGTGAGTTGTATGAACACTCATTAATGTATTGCAGAATGTGAAAAGTGAATCATGGGGAAGTTGTGCCTGCTGAAGGAAATAAATAAATAAATCCCTGAGTTTCCTGTCTCTCATGGACTTTAAAGTACTAGTGCATACCCGTGTATACCCGTGCATGCCCGTAGAAACCAAGTATAAGCAAGTATTTCTGCATGCCCGTAGAAAGCAGGTGTAAGCAAGCAGTCGTTCAGTGATGCCTGCCTTTGATCCTCGATGATGTCTTTTAACGAGTCCTGTGGTCGTGACAGACAGACAGAGATTTCTTGAATTATATATAGCGTGATGTTTAGACAGTTCCAGGGAAATCAGAGTACATGGGACAGAAGGGCACACTTGGGTTTGATCCCTCCTTTGTTCTCTTGCAGTGAAGCAACAGTGCTAACCACTAATTCACCATTTCCATGCAGTGTTGCAGTATTCCAGTTTAGCAGTTGTCAAAGTAAGGCCAGATAACTCCCAGGGTTCCGTTGCCTACATTATAAACCGAAATAAGTAACAGTAGTCAGAAATATCCTGTATTCTTTATTTATTAAAATTAGTCTACATAAATTGGAGGTATTTATGTTAATGTATATGATTAAATATTTTCTTTCATCTTTTCTTTGACAGAGTTAAACTCTGTATGACTTTAAAGCACCAGTGATAAGTCGATCCCTCCAGTTTGTTTTAGTGTACTGAGTGGGGAAAGTTTATTTTGTTCAGCAGCTTTTACACTCAACATCTCCAGCACTGGAAATTCATTCATTCATTCATCCATCTTCAACCGCTTCATCCTTTTTGGGTCACGGGAGTGCTGGAGCCTATCCCAGCATCTTTGGGTGAGAGGTGTGGTAAATCCTGGACGGATCACCCGTCCAACACGGAGAGACAGATGACCATTCACTCTCACATTCATACCCGTGGACAGTTTATCCCCACTTGATGCCAGCTAACCTAACGTGCATGTCTTTGGACTGTGGGAGGAAACCGAAGTACCAGATGAAAACCCGTGCGGACACAGGGAGAACATGCAAACTCCACACAGAAGGGTCACCACTGGCCAGGAGCGGGATCGAACCCACGACCTTCTTGTTGTGCTGGAACAGTGCTAACCACTGCTCAGCTGAGCTGCCTCTGGAAATACATAGACTGTATAAAACATATATTGTACCCATGATGCATCTGGCATTCTGAGGCGCCTATTGGTCAAAGGTGATTTTAAGGGGGCACTCCCATAATAAGGTTTTATCCCAAACCTAAGCCAAGGTCTGGTTCTTTTGGTCTGCCTGGAAAGGTGGGTTTCAGCCCTGGTTTGGGTTCTCTTGTACGAGTGCATATACAGCTGCACTGAAAAGAAGTGAGCGCTAGCATGCTGGGGGATGCAGAAGGTGGGGACAGTTGCCAGTGGGAGTGCCCGCTAATATCACATCGCTCACTGAGTCTCTTATTTGCACTTTTCACAATATTTTTCAGCTCTTAATGCCTGTTCTGGACATTGAAGGTTCCAAACCATGCGACTCAAGGAAAATAAGCACACAGATTCCCTAAAAGTCTCATCTTTGTTGGCTGTCTTTGCAGATGAGCTTGGTGTTTGCATTAAAGTTTGATTTATTATCAATAATTGTGCCTAAATCTTCTGACTATTAACTTTAAATGACCCCCAAAAAATGTTGAGAGCCAATCTTTAAATAAAGAATGATGCAGATGTGTGGGTGGGCGTATGAAATATTGTTGGGGGTTGCACTTTCAGGATGTCGAAACATGCCTTTTTACTAATTCACCAGCCGCAGAGCGTGTGTATGCTCTGTGCTAGTGACCTCTATTGCTTTGGAGTTTGTCATGGACGACGGTGGAGGTTCATTTCTCTTAGTGTTAGCCGCATCATTCAGCATCTCACCACAAAATACAGCGCGCCAGCCCCCTCTTCTCTTTTCTTCTCATCTCTCCTCTTTTTCTCTCTTCTCCCTCTCAGCTCCTCCTGCCCATTTCCGCCCTTTTTGCCATCCTGTCGCACAATGAAAAGAGCCTCTTGGCTTTTATTAATAGTTAAAGTGGCCCCGGCCTGTCACTGGGGACAATGGCTGCAGCCCTGTTAATAAATAAAAATAATAACTAGGAGATGGAGACAGAGAGGGAGTGCAATGGAAAGAGAACAGGCGACACTGCCATTTGTTGTTCCCTCTCACTTGTCAAAGCTCTTTGGCTTAAAAGCCTCTGTCATTGTTGAGGGAGGTGGGGGGACTGGAGGGGAGGGAGAGGGAGAAAAAGAGGGAGAGAGAGTGAGGGAGTGCCAGGGGCTAATAGCACCTGTTGGGGTGATGGTGAGACAGCTGTCATGGAGGGGGAAAAAAAACACAGGAGCACACTCTTTCTCCCCCTCTCTCCAGCATGGTTTTGCATGGTCCTCCTCCTCACCGTCCTCCTTCCAACTTCATCCCACTGCTAACCGAGTCCCCGAAGACTGCGGTCTTCTGAGTGGAAGCACGGGGGTGCGTCAGTGGCACGGCACCGAAACTCTGCTGCTGACTAGCTGGTTAAGTAAAGTGGCCGGCCTTGAAATGGCTCCAAGGTTGGGGCAGGCCAAGGACAGGGGAGGAGAGAGCTGAAAAACAAGGAGGAGATGGACTAGAGGAAAACCAGCCTACAGCGTGTTTCCGTCCAACTGTGTCTGTGCAGTGTCTTTAATGTGTGCAAATGAAAACCTGGATGGAAACACATAATTGATAATGTCACTTGGCAGGGGGGGATTAACTTCAAACAAATTCACATAAAGCTGATGAAAACAGTTAAGTCAAGAGTTCTGATGATGTTTCAGCACTGAAGTAAAACAGACAGATGTTAGGGGAAGAAGCAGGGCATGGATGGGGGGTGGGGGGGGGGGGCTTAGCCCATCAGTTTTTTGAGGAGCCTGCAGCACACGGCACACTGTGTACCAAGCATCCTCCCCAGCGTTCGGCTTTGGTGACCTGATGGCACGTGTCCACCTGGCCGTGGTTTCAGCAAAGTTTGGTTCACGCGTCTAACCAGTGGGAGGCCTGTTAAGGTACTTTGGCTGTGTCCAAGATGGCTGCTGGCCAGTTAGCTTTCTCCTGCACCTTCAAAACTAAACAGCAAAACGTTTCTTGTGGCCCAAAGTGTGGATGTAGTTCTGAAAGTAGAAGTCTCATCCAGTTGACTGTACGCTGGATGTCCTTGCATTTCCCTTTGGAATTAGAAACATGTAAAAAATGAAGAATTATAAGGATGTGGTAGTCATGATAAATAATCTGTATGATGTTGGTGATGATAACTGAGGTGATTTTGTGTATTCTGTAATCAAATTTTCAAAAATGCACATAAAAATATGAAAAAAGTCGGGTGGAGACCTATTAATAAGTTGATCTCTGGCTGCATCGGTGTGTTTTCAAACGTGTGCCCTTTGAACGTTATTGCCTTGAACCTGGAAGAACGAGTCTAGGGCCAGTCCCTGAGGGAAACGGGAGTCACACACACACCGACACGCAGAGACGGATCCGGAGCATGTAGGACACGCTTCGTTTCTTTGTGTTTGAGCTTGTTTGTCTTTCATGCTTCTTTGTGGGCGATCAGGTGTCATTTTAAATCCTGCAAATCTCCAGGTGCTTTCTCGTCTCCGCGCTCACTCCACTGCAGACAGGGGTGGTGGGGGAAAAAAAAAAAAAAAAAGGATACGAAGGGAAGAAGGAAGTTGATTATTTGTGTCTGGATGACGAGTTAAAGTACTTTTGATTTGTTGTGGAGCATGGCAGATACAGATGCACGTCTGTGCCTCGTTTAGCGGTGGAAACGCATTAAGCTCCGGACATCTCTCTCACTCCGTCTGTGGAAAGTGTTAGTATACACCAAGCTGTCTCACACCGGAGAGATTAAGATTTCCCCCCCCCCCCCCCCACACACACACACACCCCACACACCCCTTTTAAATCAGTCTTGTCATTACTGGAGGGGGTAAAAACATAATCCTGGGACAAACAAACTTTTTTGCCTGCCGTCAGCAAATGCCAGGGTGTCTCCATCTAGTGTGTGTGTGGTTCATGCTGGTGTTTGCGTTGGCTGATAGGGTTAATCTCCCTACTCCAAGTGTAAAACCTCTTTCCTTAGGAAGGCCTCGCATCCCAAGTGCAGATGGCTCCCAGCAAATAAAGTACTCTCTCTCTCTCTCTCTCTCTCTCTCTCTCTCTCTCTCTCTCTCTCTCTCTCTCTCTCTCTCGCTCTCTCTCTCTCCTTTGTCTGATTGTCTCTCCTCTCCTCCTTTTTGTCCATGTCGGTAGCAGTCAACGGGGCGACTGCTGTAGGTCGTATCCGTATACGTGCGCACATTTAGGTAGGATGGCCTCGCTCTGTGTGTGTGTGTGCGTGCTCTCCTCTGTGACATTTCCTCCCCCCCCCCCCCACAGTGTGCGTGTCTATCTGTGTGCATCTGTACACAACTGTGGCATGGTTAGGATTGTAATTAGTGGTTGTGTGAGCGTGTGTGCAGTCGCTGTGCATGTGAGGGCCTGTGTGGAGAGTGTGTGTGTGTGTGTGTGTGTGTGTGTGTGTGTGTGTGTGTGTGTGTGTGTGTGTGTGTGTGTGTGTGTGTGTAAAACAAAGCGCTAGCTGATAATGTGTCCATTGTGGCGGGTGCATTAAGGCCCTCTTTGTCTCAGGGCCCACAGGGCTAATGATTCTCTAGCAGCAGGTGAGAGGGAAAAGCTTCTCTCTCTCCGGCTCTCTCTCCCACTTGTCTCTCACTCACTTTCCCTTTTGCTCACTTGTTTTTGTTTTTCAGATTTTCCTCTCTCCTTTCGATTATCAGCTCTCCTCTTTCTGCTGTTCTCTCCTTCTCTCTCTCTCTCTCTCTCTCTCTCTCTCTCTCTCTCTCTCTCTCCCTCGCTCTCCTGCTGATGTGGCCATTAGGCTGAGCTGCTGCTGCCTTTATTACAGCAAATGGACTTTAAATGAGCTTTATTGTCATGTTGGCCAGCCATCTGAATCCCTCTCTCTCTCCTCCTTTCCCCCGTAACACCCCCCTCCCCCCCAAACAGAAGCCCCCAGCATTGAGAGGCTGTTGTCAAAGGACTGGAAGGATAAACTTCTGGCCATGGGCTCAGGGAACTTCGGAGAAATTAAAGGTATGGTGCAGCTAAAACTTAGGTGAGCCTTTTAAAAACAGTTTTAACTTACTGATATCTAGTGGCGAGTAAAACATGCGTTAAAAAGATGGTCTGTTAAGCTTGTTCTTGCTTTATTTTCAGTCATATCAGTTTTAAATAAGGAGGCAAACGTATGTAAAACTAACACTATGAGCCTCCAGGCTGCTCAGACTGCTTGTTCTCCATCATTAGAGTTATTGACCTGCACTCGCCACAGGTGTAATTATGTCATCCTCTCATATATGGTAAAAATCGTGACTCCTGCTGTGCCGGAGATAATACGACATATTTTACAAGCACCAGGATGTGTTGCAGAAGTTAAACGAGGGACAGCCAATTACAGGAGAGCGTGCTTGAGGAGTTTGGGGATAAACTGAAAAACAAGAATTGTTTAGAATTATTAAACATGTAAGACTGCTCTGTTTGACTCCTGGAATAATAAAAAAAAAAATGTGGAGCTAAAAATCAACATAACAGGTCTCCTTTAACATTTTTTATTCAGTGACAGTATGTTGTGTCTGTGGCTGTTCCCAAATATTCAGTTTTCTGGTTATTTGTTCATTACACTGCTATTTGGTTTTCAAATATAGTCTTTAAATAATCAGTTTTTCCTCCAAACTGTCCTGAGCTCCCGTGCTGTACATTGCTGCATCCACTGCAAATTTTGTAGAAAAATCTCATAAACTTACAAGAAAAGTAGCAACTTGATAACTGAAGTCATCGGTCACAAATTTAAATGAATAAATTTGCAGATGTGTAAGATAAAATAATCACTTTTATGTAATAAAAATTGCAAATAAAAATGTACAAAAGCTTACAAGAGAATTTGATATTTGTGTTAAAAAATGTAAAGTTGCAGGGGAAAAAGGTCTCAACATGGAAGAACTGCATTGGTTTGAAAAAAGTTGCATGAAAATGTACCATATTTATGAGGAAAGACACATTTTTGAAACAAAAAAAAAAACATTGATGGTGATGGAAAATAAAAACTGTACAGAATATTCAGATACTCGATTTGGATTGCAGCAGAATGTTTGAAGCCGTAAAACTGGTATTTTAACACTATTCAAATTCACAAGATTCCATTAATAGATTTACTGTTTTTCTACAGGTCTAAAGTTTCAGATTGCACAGAAATAATCTCCAGTGTCACAATCTTCTTACCATAAAACCTCAGAAGTTGGAGGCATCTTTGTACTATTTTTCCTTGATGTGATGTGATGTTTTACTGAAAATAAGTGAAACCTACTGAATGGGTTGAACTGAACCAAAAGTACGGTGGCCCAGAGAGCTCAACACACTGCAGCCTAAGGAAGCAGCTGTTAAAGTTAGATAATGTCCTCACATGTGCTGCATGGAGTCACGACACTTGCAGACAGAGAAATATTCAGTGGTCACAAGTTAAAAGCAAAAAACATCACACTGAAGTGGCTGCAGACGACTGTGCCAACAAAAGATGAATGGGTTGCAATTGTTATTGAAATCAACTGTATGTATTACAATTGGATTTGTATTTAAAGGTACAGTGTGTAACAATTACTACAGTCCAGCAGTCAGATTGCAAAATGCAAATATTTTCCATTATATTGGCCATTACTTCTCAAGTTTTTAGGATAACCTTCAGAAGTCATTTATATAATTGGAGTTTGACATAAAACTCGGAATGATGCTATAAGGGTCCAAAATGGCTGCCTACATGGAAGGGGATTCTCTTCCTTTGTAAAATGATCTTGCAATACATCCATCCATCTTCTTCCACTTAATCCTTTTCGGGTCACGGGGGGGCTGGAGCCTATCCCAGCATCTTTGGGCGAGAGGCAGGGTCCAACCTGGACAGATCGCCAGTCCATCGCAGGGCCAACACAGAGAGACAGACAACCATTCACTCTCACAGTCATACCTAAGGACAATTTAGAATCCTCAGTTTTGATGCCAGTTAACCTAACTTGCATGTTTTTGGCATGTGGGAGGAAACCGTAGAAATCTGGGAGTAAACCCACGTAGACACAGGTAGAACATGCAAACTCCACACAGATCCCTGTTGGTCGGGGGCTGGGATCGAACCCAGGATCCCCCGGCCAAGGGTGAGTTGCTGTGCGGCCACAGTGCTAACCACTCCGCCACCGCGCTGCCCCTGATCTTGCAATACAGAGCATACAAATTGTACTTAAAAATGACTATATACAAGTGTAAACAGAATGGTGAATTAATGAATATCAGAATTCATATTACCCAACATATTACACAGTGCACCTTTAAAACTCTAGGGATAATGGACTAAACGGTTTATGATGAAAACTTGAAAACTTTAATACAAAACAATAGAAGTGACTCTGGGGATATGATTGCATTTCTGTATTTGTATGTGTTTTGACATTTTGCAGCACAGAAGTTACAAATCACTGTGGTCCGTCTCTTTATTGTATCCCCAGAGTCTCTTCTGTCATGCTGTGAGTTTGCACAGCACATTTCTCTATTTCCAGTTTTTGGTGTGTCTTTTTTTTAGCACCTGTGGGATGCCATTCTGATGAAAATGTTTTCCTTATTTTATTTTATTTTATTTTATTTTATTTTATTTTGCTTTGACTATCTGCAGCTGTTTCCTAAAGTTACACTGCATTGAGCTCTCTGGGCCACAGTGCGACAGTCAAAAAGTTGAGAGCTCATCAAAATCAGTGTTAATCACTCATTTTCTGCAAACCAACCCTTCTTAACAAGGGAGTTGGGGTAGGAAGTAGCACAAAAAGGAGAGTCTGCCAGAGAGAAGGAGAAAGCAAGAGGGGGAAAAAAGATGTGAGAGAAGTGGAAAAAGCGAGAGAGAGGCAGAAGAGACTGGCTGTTATTCGCTGTAACTCCGGGGCAAAGTCGTTGTTCTCCTTCAGTAATTGAGCTTCATTAGGAAGCAAAGCAATATGTAATCAAAGAGCCTGGCGGAGCGGCGTGGCCATCGAGTATGGGGCTCCATTGATCAAACCCCCTTTTCCCAGCTCCCCGCCGCGCTGACATTTCTGTGCAGGGGCGTCCCGCTTGGCTCACTACACAACAGCAGCTGGGGAGGCAATACGTGTGTACGCGCGTGCAGTGGAAGTGCACGTATGCATGATCATCTCTCTATCTGTGTGTGTGTGTCTTACATAACAATTTTCATCCCCGAATGTAAAAAAAAGTACATGGAAGTAATGTGTTGGATTTAATAATGTTAACACGTAGGTGAGTGCGCGCGCTTTTTCCACTTTTCCCTCAATGAATTCCATTGAAGAGGTTTTTTTTTTCTTCCTGTGGTGTGGAGCCAGCGCCTCCTGCTCCGTTGGCTTTATTGAGAGGAGACATCGGTAAAAGGCTCCATGCAGTTCACATAGAGAAACACATTCAATCACACAATTACAGAAGTCGTAGCAGTAAAATAAATATCCTCACAGCGTAGGGTGATTAAAATCAGACCTGTTGCACAAAAGCGTGGCAGCGAAGATGATTTCTTGATCTTGTAATCACACCACGCTCTTTTACTTTTACTGGTGTACTCCATATCCTTATTTTGCCATTTGTTTCTTTATGATATAAAACACTTATAGGCCCTTAGAATAGAGGGTTAGTACTAGTGAAAGCGCTTTGAGTGGTCTTTGTGACTAGAAAAGCGCTATATAAGTGCAGGTTATTTAGTTAGTTAGTAATAACCTTTTATGTGTCAGTTTCATCATTAGACTCTCACTGTCATCCATTCAGGTGCGACGTGTATTTTGTATCTCCGTGGCATGCAGGCATAAATCCAGTAGAAAAGCAGATACGTATAAAATCACAGCAAAGACTCACTAGGAATAATTGGGCTGATTACCTTGCCTAGTGGTAGATGAAAGAATTGAGGAAGAAAAGCAGAATCAAGAAAAAAAGAGAGAGCTAGGCTCCTTGTTTACAGAAGCTGAGGCCTAAATTCTAGATGGTGAGAATATGAAAAGCCAATAGAAATAGCAGGAAAGAACAACTTTGAACATGCTAAATGTATACAGTGAATTTGCTTCAAATTTAAGAAAAAACATATTTATCTCCAGAGACCAATCCTAAGGCACACAGAGCATGCTAAAAAAAAATAAGCATAAGCAAAAATAAGAACAAGACAAGAAAAAAAAATAATGTCTTTACAAAGGTCAAACAGTCTCAGACAGCCGAAAAAAACCCAAAAAGCTCGGATTAGTGTCGTGTGACTATGAGGCCAATGATCAAGATAAAAACTACGGAGGACGTTTTGGGACATTGCAGAGGAAAAAACCCCGATAGATCAGACCTCTTAGCATGAGCTTAGCTGTTGGATCATGGTTGGGTTTTATCTTCTGTATTATTTTGTATCTATCCTGTGTTCATCTATCAACACTTAACCATGTGTCATTCTTACATACCATATATTTTAGCTTATTTTATTATAGTTTATTATACTCTGCTGGGATGGTAACTTGACCAGGCGCTGTTAGCTGCCATTAGCAGAGTTACCCATTCACTCCTTCAAGGTTGTTTCTGTGCATATTGTGTGCAAAGGATGGGGTCCTATCCTACTGAGCACTTAGAGCACATACCCTTGTCCCCCATAGTACTTTATTTGAGCTTTTGTACACCCATTCAGCTAATTTTACATTAGTTAGCTCAGGTCCTGTTCAGCACCAGAGCTATCAGCTAGCCAGCTAACATTAGCCTTATGGTTTCAACCAAAGAGCTCAGCAATGATGAAAGAGGAAGGATGTGAACTGAGGCTCATTAGCATTTAAAGTAAAATGCAATGAAACAGGCTGTTATGAGGGTTAAGAGGATAAGGGATGAGACCCTGTACTTGTCATGTCCACTGCGTAATCCCGCAGCGAACAGTTGAATTAGTTTGAGCCCAAAACCCAGGTGAAGTGAACATATTTATTAACAGAACGGGACAACTTAAAAAAAACACAAAATACAAGAAAATGTTCAGTTGGACGATACAGTCTGGCACACAATCAATGCACGCCCGAGCTCAGTTGGCAGGGAACGCTCCCAGGGTGGAACTGGGCAGCGAATGAAAATAGGAGAGAGACTTACAGAGGGCGTCAGAGCTCAGTGGGCTCTGGGGAAACAACACCACAGAAGGCCATGGGAAAGGATGCCAACAGCTCCAGGGAAAACATAGGCTGGTGACTACAGACTGACCGTGTAGTGAAGACTTACGCCACGACCCTGAATGCCCCCACTGTCACCCAATAAATACCAAGCAGGCTAATGGGTGACAAGTAGACGCAGGTGTGTGGCGGGAGTCTGTGTATGAGTGTGTGTATGTGCATGCATGTGTGCAGTAATAAATGAGAAAATAACTGACAGCTGGTGAGTGTTCTGGCAGAGAAAGGGGTGTGACTGTAGACTGGCAAGGGCCTAGCTCAGGGCTCAACCTGCCAGTTGGAACCAATTAACAAAAATCAGAAGCTACAGCCACAAATCATGGGCGGAGCTGAAACACCAGCTCCGCACATGACAGAGCCCCCCCCCCCCCAGGGGTGGATTCCAGACACCCACCGTACCATCACACAAGAACACAAAACACAGGAGAAAACCTGCCCCCCCTCCCCACCCAGAAGGCCAACACAACTAACCAGGGCGGGAGGTGGGGGAAACAGGTTAGGAGAGATTAACCAAGGAGAAAACAACACAACACAAAGGAGCACAAAAATCCCAACCCCAAAACTAAAACGAACCCACCCCACCCCAAGCGTCCCACAGTTCAGGGGGTCAACCAGAATCCAAGGCCCAGCAGGCGGCCCGTAGAACAGCATCAGGTGGCCTGCAAGGGCACACTGGCCACCCGGCTAGGAAACCCAGTCCTTCGGGCGGCCTGCCCATATGGTTAAGCCACCAGGACCGGAAGGGCAGACGAGGCAGCGGCCTACCCACCGGGAGGCTGAGAGGTGGGTGGCCGGACAGAAGAAGGGGAACCCCTGCGGTCACTGATGGCGAAGAAGAATGGACCATGACGGTACCCAGTAGAAAGAGGAGGGACACTCACAGGGCCTCCAGAAGGGAAAGGAAGACCCTGGTGTCCCCAGACTGTCCGGTAGCACCCTTGGTGGTCCTGACATGGGACTGGACCTTGGTAGCACTCGCGGTGGACCCGGGCTGGGCCATGGCTACACCTGCGGTGGTCCCGGCCTGGGACAACGTTGCACCAGCAGTGGCCCCTTCTCGGGACCTCATTGCTTCCGCGGTGAGCCCCGACTGGGCCTGCATTGCACCCACGGTGGACCCCGACCGAGCCATGGTTGCACCCACGGTGGAGCCCCGCTGGACCCCTGCTGCACCCTCGGTGGGACCTGGCTGGGTCACTGCTGATCCCAACGCCACTTTAACCGTGGGCCAGCTGACCCGTATGAGCACCCGAGCCAGAAGGCGATCAATTACGGGCACCCTAGGCTGGAGGAGAGCACCCACAATGACCTCCTCGACAGGGGATTCCGGACCCACAGTGACCTCCGGCGGTGAACTTGGATCCTCGGACCCGTCTGGCGATGTTGGACTTTCTCCGGCAACCCTGGAAGAGGATTAGACAGGGAGAAAGAAGGGTCAGGGTCGCCGGCAGCGGCAGAGCCCAGCGAGGTTAGCTCAGATGCAGTGGTCGGCTGCGTCTTGCTCTCCTCACCAAGAGCTAGGCAAAAATGCTCAATAGCAGAAAGGAGGAAAACAAAGGAGAGCACTTGCCTTAGCTCAAGCTCCACCGCCATCCAGGGCTCCGACGATCCGGGTGATGTACTCCCAGGTTCGGCCTCCTGGAGATTCAGTTTAAGTGTAGACTCTGCTGCAGTGGCCTCCGCAGCAGGCATGATGGTTTCTGCAGTCATCATTATGTCAGCTGTCATGACCCACGCTGGTGATTCTTCCGGCGTGGCGGCTGATGTCTGGCTCACCGTTGCTACGGGGGAAGAATCCTCCCGAACCTGTGGCTCCTCCCAGTCATGGCAGTCCAGCTCCGGTGTACGTTCAGGGGAGATGGAAGAGAGCATGGAGAGGGCTGGTGAACCATTCTTAACAGCAGCAGGTGGGGAAAACTCAGGGGACTGCTTTCCCAGAGCTTCCCTACCAGGAATCAGGAAATACATTTCATCATTTATAGGAATAGAATGAAAGTTAACTTGCCTGTTTTCCCGGATTAAGATGTTGGCTGTTGCTGTCGTTTGGGCGTCGTCACCCGTCCATCTGGGAGAGGTGGTGTTAGGCCGTTCAATAGGCCCCTTGGCAACCACCCTTCTCGCCATAGAAGCGGGAGCCGCTGGTGAGGAAAACAAGCGCCCCTTGACTACCTGCAGATTCACCGAGGAGGGAGACCTCACAGCGGATGTGGAGGAGGATCTTGCAGACGGGACTGCTAAGACTTGAGGATGAAGATCTGCTGCGGGAATATCCCAACTCGGTATCAGAACAGGAACAGTTGGCGGGGTTGGATGATTTCTCCAGAAATCCGGGGCCAGATGACATTGACGCTGGCGACGTGGTTGCGGCCATCTTGAAGCAGGGGATAGAGCGGAGGAAAAGATGGCCACTGGCTGAGAAGAGCGATTCTGCTGGGGCTTGGTGCAGAAAGCCCTTCTCCTCAGGTCAGGAAAAACCCGCTCGAGCGCGCAGATGGAGGACAGCAGCTCAGCGTATTGAGGATTATTCCAGAGGCCCCGATGAGCCCTCAGGATCTTTAACGCTCCGTTGAGGCAGTCCAATCTTTCTCCGGGACCATAGGCGTCGTAGGCGTCCTCCAACAGTTCCCAGATTAACCAGGCTGCCTCCTGCTCCTCTCCGTTGCGATGTCCCGCTGCCCGTCCACTTATGCCGGCATGGGAACGGCTCATTGGGGACATCATGCTCCGACCAGGTAGGTGGAAAAAACACACAAAAGATGAAAAAAAACTGTCTTGCCACTTCACCACTTGGGCTCAATTTGGTTGTGGCGTACTGTCATGTCTGCTGCGTAATCTCGCAGCGAACAGTTGAATTAGTTCGAGCCCAAAACGCAGGTGAAGTGAACGTATTTATTAACAGAACGGGACAACTCAAAAAACACACAAAATACAAGAAAATGTTCAGTTGGACGATACAGTCTGGCACACAATCAATGCATGCCCGAGCTCAGTTGGCAGGGAACGCTCCCAGGGCGGAACTGGGCAGCAAATGAAAGTAGGAGAGAGACTTACAGAGGGTGTCGGAGCTCAGCGGGCTCTGGGGAAACAACACTGCAGAAGTCCATGGGAAAAGGGTGCCAACAGCTCCAGGGAAAACATAGGCCGGTGACTACAGACTGACCGTGTAGTGAAGACTTACACCATGACCCTGAATGCCCCGACTGTCACCCAATAAATACCAAGCAGGCTAATGGGTGACAAGTGGACGCAGGTGTGTGGCGGGAGTCTGTGTATGAGTGTGTGTGTGTGCATGCATGTGTGCAGGAACAAATGAAAAAATAACTGACAGCTGGTGAGTGTTCTGGCAGAGAGAGGGGTGTGACTGTAGACTGGCAAGGGCCTAGCTCAGGGCTCAACCTGCCAGCTGGAACCAATTAACAAAAATCAGAAGTTGCAGCCACAAATCATGGGTGGAGCTGAAACACCAGCTCTGCACATAACAGTACTGATATAATGCTTTTTCTAGGTACAAACCCCACTCAAAGTGCTTAACTGGTAGTTATACTAATTCTCTGTTTTAAGGGCCTTTCAGATACTGAGGGATGATTTAAAGCCACCAATTAACCTAACATGCATGTTTTGTATTGTGAGAGGAAAACAAAGACCCTGGAATAAACTCTCACAGAACAGGGAGAACGTGCAAACTCCACACAGAAACACTCCCACCCCTACCAGCCTGGGGGTTCAAACCTGGAACCTTCTAGCTGTGAGGCAGCACTGCGAACCACTGTGTGACTGTGCTGCCCAAAATGAAAAGAGTTGCTTAATCTGGGTGGAAAATGGTGCTGCAGTATTTAAACCCTGAGGTATTTTGACTAAAAGCATGTCATGGACATTTCATTGAGACCCGTGGAACCTGTGTCAGCATGTGGAAAAAGTGCTTAATATGACCCCATTAAACTGAGTATGAAATAATAGTTCCCTGTGTCAGTAAATAATGGAACAGCAATCAGGTACACAGAGTTTCTGAACTCTTTTCCAGTGGACATATCCCGTTAGCAACAGGCTAAAAGTAAAGCGGCTAATGCTAAAGAAGTAAAAGGTCAGGCAGTCGGAAAGATGCAAGGTTTCAGCTTGCGTCAGTTTCAGATGCAGGGTTTCAGATGCGTCAGTTTCAGCATCAGGAGGGACGTTTGACTGCAAGAAACAGAAACTTTCAAAATAAGAAATGAACTTTCATAATAAAAGCAAGAAGATTGTCCTTCTTTCTGATAAATAAAAAAAAACAAAGTAGAATTGAAGTAGTTTTGTTTATAAACTAATCATACAATAATTCAGTAATAAGAAGAATTCATAAGTGATCTTATTTATAGTGGCCACACTTCCTTACAACATATGTACCTCAGGGCAACATTTTATAAATGTTTTATTTAATCAGCTAACAGGTAGAATCTTCAGTTATTTCATGCAATTCCTCCACCTTCTACTACCCTCTCCTCTCCTGTCCATCATTATCATTCTCCTCCCTCCTGCACCTCTTCTGCCCTCTCATTCTCTTCCTCCTCCCTTGCACTGTCTCATGCCCACTCCTCCCTCCTTACCCAGGGGGAGTTATCAGTGCGGCCGGGGTCATTAATTAGCACAGCCAACACAGTGACAAGTATTACATTGTTACAAATTGGTTAATTACCCCATTTGTGCGTAAAAGAGAGAGAGGCAGAGGGGAGAGGGTTTTTGGTTCAGTCTGAGTGAGGAGAAATGTGTGCAAACCAGCGGAGGAAACCAGTTATCGATCCACCTGCCTGCCTCGCAGCGGCCCAGGAAACAAGTCGACGGGAGCTGATTTATGGGGGCAGCCACGGAAATTTTTTTGAGTGTCTGGATGGGAACAGAGACACGAGGCACCTCTTGTTCATGCGGCAGAGTTTCTAAAAGCTGCACACCCACTTCCAGTACAGGAACTTTTTTAGGAGAGCGATCAACAAAGGAACTCTTAAGAAGCAGTGTTTTGAAGGTTTTTTGGTCACATTCCCACTGAGCTGTTTAAGTGTGTAGGGGCACTAAAGAACAATTTTCTTTTCCCCCATAAATCTGCAACATTTCCTTCATAATTTTAGACTTTTTTTCTCAAAAGTTTCCCACTTTTTCCTAATAAATATATGAATTTTCTCTCAAGTTTGCAACTTTTTAAATTTAAATTTGCAGCATTTCTTTTAAATATTTGACATTTCTGATTAATATGTGACTTTTGTTAGAAATTTGCAATGTTTTGTTGTAAATTTACAACCTTTACCTTTTAATTTTTCAGTTTTCTTCTTGTAAGTTTGCAGCTATTTTCCCTCTCAAATTTACATTTTTTTCTTCATGAATTTAGGATTCTTTTAATGATTTTGAGACTTTTTGTCATACAGTAAATTTGGCTTGTGGAACTCCCGAAGCAGCTGGTGTACCAGCAGGTCAAGCGGAGTGCAGCTCGGGTGGTTGCTGAGTCAAAAACTCAGGTGTGGGAGGAGATCAGCGAGGCCATGGAACAAGACTTTTGGTCGGCCTCAAAGAGATTCTGGCAAACTGTTCAGCGACTCAGGAGGGGGAAGCAGCTCCTTCAACTCGGGATATCGTCGGGTGGTGGAAGGAATACTTCGAGGATCTTCTCAGGCCTACTGACATGCCTTCCACAGAGGAAGCAGAGCTTGTGGATGAGGGGGACAACTCGCCCATCACAGGGCTGAGGTCACCAAAGTAGTTAAAAAACTCTTTGGTGACCTTGCCCCGGGGGTGGACAAGATTCGTCCTGAGTACCTCAAGGTCCGGGATGTTGTAGGGCTGTCATGGTTGACACGCCTCTGCAACATTGTGTGGAGGTTGGGGACAGTGCCTTTGGCATGGCAAACCAGGGTGGTGGTTCCTCTCTTCAAGAAGGGGGACCGGAGGGTGTGTTCCAACTTTAGAGGGATCACACTTTTCAGCCTCCCTGGGAAGGTCTATGCCAAGGTACTGGAAAGGAGAGTCCGGCCGTTGGTCGAACCTCGGATTCAGGAGGAGCAATATGGTTTTCGTCCTGGCCGTGGCACGTCAGACCAGCTCTTTACCCTCTCGAGAAACCTCGAGGGGTCATGGGAGTTTGCCCAACCAGTCCACATGTGTTTTGTGGACTTGGAGAAGGCATTTGACCGCGTCCCTCGTGGTTTTTTGTGGGGGGTGCTTTGAGAGTATGGGGTATCGGGCTTGTTGTTACAAGCTATCCGGTGTCTATACGACCGTTGTGAGAGTTTGGTTCGTATTGCCAACACTCGGTCGGACTCATTTCCAGTGAGAGTTGGACTCCACCAGGGCTGCCCTTTGTCACTGATCCTGTTCATAATTTTTATGGACAGGATTTCTAGGTGCAGCCAAGGATTGGAGGTTGTCATGCTTGGTGACCAAAGGATCTCATCTCCGTTGTTTGCAGATGATGTTGTCCTGTTGGCTTCATCCAGCAATGACCTACAGTTCTTACTGGGACAGTTTGTCACTGAGTGTGAAGCAGCTGGTATGAGAATCAGTATCTCCAAATCCGAGTCCATGGTCCTCAACCTGAAAAAGGTGGATTGTCCTCTCCTTGGTGGGGACAAGCTCCTGCCCCAAGTGGAGGAGTTTAAGTATCTTGGGGTCTTATTCACAAGTGAGTGGAGAATGGAGCGAGAGATTGACAGACGGATCGGAGCAGCATCTGCAGTGATGCAGACGTTGTACCGGTCTATTGTGGTGAAGAGGGAGCTGAGTTCTAAGGCAAAGCTGTTTATTTACCAGTCAATCTGCGTTCCTACTCTCACCTATGGTCATGAGCTTTGGGTAATGACCGTAAGAACGAGATCGCGGATACAAGCGGCTGAAATGAGCTTTCTCCGTAGTATTGCTGGACTCACCCTCAGAGATAGGATGAGGAGCTCACTCGTCGAGGAGAGGCTCACAGTAGAACTGCTGCTCCTCCACATTGAAATGAGCCAGTTGAGGTGGTTTGGACATCTGATCAGGATGCCTCCTGGACATCTCCCACTTGAGGTGCTTTGGGCACATCCCACTGGGAGGAGACCCCAGGGCAAACCTAGGACATGCTGGAGAGACTATGTTTCCCAGCTGGTCTGGGAACGCCTTGGTATCCTCTCTGAAGAGCTGGAGCAGGTGGCTGGGGAGAGAGAAGTCTGGGCTTCTCTGCTTGAACTGCTGCCTCCGTGACCTGGACCTCCGGAAAAGCAGTAGAAGATGGATGGATGGATGGATGGATGGACATTTCTGATTAATATGTGACTTTTGTTCTAAATTTGCAACGTTTTTGTTGTAAATTTGCAACCTTTACCTTGCAATTTTTCAGTTTTGTTCCTGTAAGTTTGCAGCTATTTTTCCTCTCAAAGTTGTGCTTTTTCTTCATAAATTTAGGATTCTTTTAATGAATTTGAGACTTTTTGTTATACTTTGCAGCTTATTTTGTAAATTTGCTACTTTTTTCTAGCAATTTTTCAATTTTGTTCATGTAAATTTGTGACTATTTTTTCACATACAGTAAATTTGTTACTTTTTGCTTTTAAGTTTATACATTTTCTGCCGAATTTGCACGTTTTTCTCATAAATTTGAGTTTTCTAATGAATTTGAGACTCTTTTGCCATAAATTTGCAACTTTTTTGTAAATTTACAACTTTTTCAATCCGTTTTTATTGTTAATGTACAACTGTGTCTACATTTTGATTGATTATTCAAATGTCTTCCATCAATGGCGCCCCGCCCTTATGGGCTTACAAGACACTGTAACACTAATAACATTGATGGCCACAAATCCACATATACAGTTCATCAAATTTGAAAAGAAAAAATAAAGAAAGATACATTCCGTGACATTAATTAACACATCACACAGAAGAAACATCTAAGTTGGATACAGAGTAGACTGCCTCAGTTGCCATGTCCCTTGTATAAATCTTACCAGAGCAAAAGTCTCAACATTAAACAGCCAGCTCAGCATATTGGCATCAGACAACCAAAACAAGTCAGGGTTCTTCACTTGAATCTTTTTATACAGGTGGTTCCTAAAATCATTATACAGAGGACAATAAAATAGACAATGAAATTCATCTTCATCTATCCCAAGATCACATAAAACACATAAACGTTGTTCTTCAGAGATACGGTCCCTTTAAATCCACCAACCTAAATTACCAGAGGTAAAAAGCCAGATGAAGACCCACAGCTCTGTGTGGGTCTTCATTAACTGTTGTTTAACAATGTTCATGTCACACTGCAGATTATTCATGAAAATAAAATTCAAACCAGACAATGAAAAAATAGTAGCCACCTCCTGTGACCAAGGGTAGTTATGTGTGTGATCCCAGATAAAGACCTTCTTGGTAAGTCTTTCCTCTGGCAACTGCACAAGACGATTCCATAATCTGACCATTTCTCTCCTTTGTTTTACAATACATGTTTCCCATCCCATATCCCCTTCGACAGCATGTTTTGTTGTAAATTTATGAACTCCAAGGAATGATCTCATTGCCTGATTCTGGACAACATTATTATTAGAGGCATCCTTAAAACCCCAAACTTGCGAAGCATAAAATAAAACTGAACCTACCAATGAATCATGAAGTTTTGTAAAAACAGAAAAAGTAAGATGAGGTAATACTTTGATTTTGTTCATCAAAGACCCTAATGCCCTACCAGTGGATTCTGCCAATACACTGATTTCTTCTGCAAAACATATATTCATTGAAAACCAACCCTAGATATTCATAAGAACTGGTGTATTTTAGTGGTGTTAAACCAAACTTAAAACTAGAAAAGCACTCGGAGAGCGCAGACCTCCGCCAAGCGGCACAGTTCCCCCCATAGTGTTTGTGTGTACGTTTTCAGATTCCCTGAGCATGAAAAGATATGACTAGCAATTGGATTCACAATGATTATTTGTTTATTTGACATGGACAGTGCAATAAACAGACAATTAATGAATGACAATCAATGTGATAGTGATAGGATTAGTGGGTCAGTAGTGTAAAACGGGGCTGTAAGGGACGGCGGGTTGATAAGGGACACTTCTGTGGGAAATGTTTTAAATGTAATTCTGCTTTTTTTATTTTGAGCAGGACGCTGAGTTGTGTTGTTATTGTCAAATATCTATGAATCCTTCATCAAATGTAGGCGGAAGCAAAATTAAAAAAGCAGAATTACATTTAGAAAAGTGTCCCATATTACCCCGCCGTCCCTTATAGCCCTGTTTTTACGGTTGTAAAAGCATTGCCTCCTTGGCGGAGGTACTAAACTGAAGTGTTGGTGTGTCCATCTCCTCCACTGACGGATGCAGATTGGTTAGACAGGTTGCCGTGGGTTTTATATTATATTGGCGTTTGCGCTCGGCGGCAAAACAGAATGTAGAATTTTCCCCCGGCAGAGAGGTCGTTTTTACGCAGCGCCTATAGCTGGGCGGGGAATTTTGTGGCAAATAATCGGGCGGGCGGACAGGTGGCCGTGTCAGGTTTTGCAGCGTGTCCCTTATAGCCCCGTTTTACGGTTGTAAAAGCATTGCCTCCTTGGCGGAGGTAATAAACTGAAGTGTTGGTGTGTCCATCTCCTCCACTGACGGATGCAGATTGGTTAGACAGGTTGCCGTGGGTTTTATATTATATTGGCGTTGCGCTCGGCGGCAAAACAGAATGTAGAATTTTCCCCCGGCAGAGAGGTCGTTTTTACGCAGCGCCTATAGCTGGGCGGGGAATTTGTGGCAAATAATCGGGGCGGCGGACAGGTGTCCGTGTCAGGTTTTGCAGCGTGGCGCAAAAACACGCACGCTGGCGGGCCCAGGCCAGCAGTGTTTTCCGCGTGCTTTTGTGCCTAAGACGTTGAAGAACGCGGAGTTTGTGTTGGTCAGACACGACGACCAGCGCAATGTGCGCAGCGCCTATGGCTGGGCGGGCCCAGGCCAGCAGTGTTTTCCGCATGCTTTTGTGGCTAAAACGTTGAAGAAGGCGGAGTTTGTGTTGGTCAGACACGACGCCCAGCGCCGTCCATTGCGCCTGCGCACATGTTGAAAATGGCCGTATGTCACAGTGTGGAAAATGCTTTAAAAAAATTCCTGTATGCAGATGGTGATGCGGATCATCCCCAAAATTTAATCAGTTCTTCCTTGTACCATTTCCAACAACGCCTGAAAGTTTCATGGAAATCCGTCCAAGACTTTTTGAGTTATCTTGCTAACCAACAGACAGACAGACAAACAGACAGACAGACAGACAAACACGCAAACCCTGGCAAAAACATAACCTCCTCCAGGCCTTTTCGGCCTGGCGGAGGTAAATATGACTACTTTGCAGTTCATGTTGTTTTCTGAAATGAATAATCTGCGTTTTATCATTGTTAATAGTCAATCTCCATTTGCTTCACCATAAACTCAAAATATTCAACATTTCTTGTAAATTGTTCTCTGTCTCTGCAATCAGCACAATATCATCTGCGTACAACAAAACACTTAACTCCATGTTATCAATCGGTATACCCAGGTTTACCTGCTTAATTTCTTAGGCCAAATCATTTACATAAATAGCAAATAATGTAGAGGAAAGTACATCTCCTTGCTTTACTCCGAATGGAGTCAAAAACCAACCAGTCCTAAAATTTTTTACTTGTAAACAAGAAATAGGATCTTTGTACAAGGTACTGGTAGCATTATAAAATTTACCATCAATGCCAGCACATAGTAGTTTATATTTTAGAAGATCTCTGTCCATCCAATCAAAAGCTGTCTGAAAATCAACAAAACAAATGTGCTTTCCCCTTCTAGCAGCTTTGCTCACAACACTGAGGTTATAACATAAATCTGATCAATACAGGCCCTACCTTTTCTGAAACCATTCTGCTCATCCACAAGCAATCCATAAATTTCTACATAATTTATTAGTCTATAGTTTAAGATGCCTGAATATAATTTATACACAGTACTGATCGGGCTAATACCTCCATAATTTAATGGGACTCTAGGGTCAACTTTTGCAGATTTAGGGATGGGTTTTGTTATGGCTTTATTCCATACTGATGGATTGACCCCGTTCTGAAAACATATTTGAAATAAACTATGTAACACATTCACCAAGTTTGGATTTTTAAGGACCTCATTGGGTAATTCATCTGCACCAACAGCTTTATTTGCTTTAGCTTTATCAATTACTTTCTGCATCTTTTCTATTGTGATGTCGTCATTCAACATATGATTATAACGATGCATTTTATTACTCATATTTTCAAGCTCAACTTTGCTTTTGCAGGTTTCATTGTAGAATTTGTCATCAAATTAAAATGGATCGATCGCATGCATACAAATTACTATAGTCAGACTCCCGCCTTCTCAAAATATGCTCAGTGTCAGAAGAGGATTCACCACTTTCCATTAATATCGCCATTGGAATCACTCTACTCTTTTGAGGTCCAAATTTATTTATTTCTGTCCAAAATTGCTGTAGGTTACTGTTATGTAAACTTTCTAGCTGAATACTTTTCCCTCTCTTATAGCATCTTTGAAAGAATCTCAGCCTCTTATCAAAATTTGATTGACAACTGTGAAATTCATACTTCTATTCTTATCCTTACATTTAAGAAACTTTTCTCAGCCGACCTCAAATGCGTCCATAAATTAATTCGGCATTCCAATATGGTTGCTTTATTCTGCTATATTTCTTTACTCCCTCATTCCCTACTGCACCATATTTACCCAGTTCTTTATACAAAATATCACAAAATGTATTGTAGCATTTGTCAATATCCGCCTGTACTTTCTGTCCATTTTCTAATTCATGTATGACCTCAAGAATTGCTCTATGGCATATTTCTGAAGAGTGAGAAATTATCAGGAAAATTTCTCTTCTACCTTTGTACTTGCTGCTGAGAGCCTACAATAATGTAGTTAGTGAAAGATTTGACCTATTTGGAAGTTGAAGACACAGCATTGAGTGATCCGTAATTACTGTGATCATCATTCAAACCCATAACTTCATATCCAGCCCTTTCCACAGCTCAGATGACATATAAACTTGAAATTCAAGGCACGTTGTTTAAATCAAGAGTGAGGTGTCACAATATAATTGACAGTCAGGGTCCTTACAGAAATAGAGGTGAATATTATCACTTTCTGGTATTAACCTCCCATTAAGCAACACAGTGGTTAAGGAACTCTCGAGAAATGGCCTTGCCCATGTTGTTATTTACAACCCGTGTCCACGTACCACTCTAGGAGAAATGTCATCTGTTTCAGTTAAGTCTTTCAGATATGAAAATATGACTATTCGTATCACCACAGATGTAGACAGCGCCTAGCCTCATTAGAATACATCAAAGACAGTAAATGACTAAAAGAAATAACTCAGGCAGTCCTGCCCCAAGTTGATGTTTCTGGGGATAAATAACAAGAAAAAATAATAAAGGAGTACTGTGACACCCTGCGTTCAGACCGTGAACTGAGAGATCCATCATATGTTTTATCAACAATTTTAACAGAAAATATGGTTCAAGAAGGGTTCTAAAAGTCAGATGGGTAAGGCCAGCACACACCAACCCTGACAATTAAGATGTCTTTTAATTCACAAGTTGTTAGTGGCCAAAGCCAAAAATCATGCTAAAGTGTTGGCCTGTTAGCCGTCATCAGAGCATGAATTTTTGACGTTGGGCCATAACAAATGATGAATTAAAAAGATCTTAAGTTGTCAAGTTTGGTGTGTGCTGCCCTTATTCTGCTTTTGAACTGGACTATTTTTGGTTTTGCACCATGAATCTGGTTGGGGAAGCGCCTCCTTACAAAGAAGCCATGTTCAAAAGGGTATTCTTAACAAAAACACCGACGCCCGCGGAGGCCTTAACTGCCCTCCAGTGAGCTGTACGGTTATGTCCAAACCAAGTAAATCCATCAAGTTCAATGATGTCACAGGATAAATGAGTTTCGGTCATTGAGATAACATCAGGATCAATGGAATTTTAAAACAGCGCTTTTCTGAGGTTACAGTTTGTTGACGTCCATACCATTAATAGTTCCAGTGAACTTACACAAATTGTTGAATACTTACAAATAAATTTACAACTTTCCCATCACAAACATCTGACTTCGCTTATAGATTTTTTTTTTTTTGTAATCTTTTCTTGTAATTTTGTGGCTTTATTCCTAATAGCTTTGTGAGCTTTTTTGTTTGTTTTGTCATAGTCGCACAGAGTCATAGTTATGGGCAAATGAGATATTAGTGGCTCTGGCGCCACAGTTTGCAGACCGCTGACATGTTAAACGAAGGTTCCAGTCCAAATCAGAAAGTCCCTGTTCTGGACTGGGGTCTAAAAAAGGTTGTGAAAGAGGGTTTTCTTGAATAAAATGGTCCCTTGCACCCTAGAGGAAACATTCAAAATCAAAGGACTATGACATTAGTTAATGGAACTCTAAAGATTCCTGCAGTTTGAACGGGGCTTAAACGTTGTCTAACTTAGTCATCAGCAGTCTGCGGGACCTCCCATTTTTTTTGCAGGTCTGAGGAATGTCCGTCCACAGCGACGCTCACATGCCCACTGTTTGGACCTAATTTTACCGTGTTTGCATTTGCGTAGATGCATGTGAGGGGGGAGGTTAACCCCCGATGAGAACCCCTCCACCAAAAAAAGACCTCTTTGATCTATCCTTTCACCTTAGACCCCCCCCAAGAAAAAAAAAAAAAAACCCTTCACCCCTCCATTTGAACAGGGCCAGATGTTGTAACACAAGGCTCTTTCCTTGTCTTGGTCAGCTTTGGCTATAAAGACACACTCTCTCTCCCCCTCTCTGTCTCTCTTTCTGGCTCTACAAAGGTGAGCCTGTGAGTTAGGACAGCAGAGTGTTTATTTTTCCAGTGACCAGCGCTCCCGACAGTTGCCTTTATTGTTCATTGTTGGCGGATGGAGGGAGCGCATGGGGAAGGGGGGGGGGGGAGTGTGATGTAGCGGGAGGAAGGGCAGGGGCGTCGGTGGGTACCGGGGTGGATGGGTGAGGCGGCAGCTACCAACAGGGAGGACAAATGGATGGCTCTCACCTCGCCCCCAAGCAGTCAAAGGGCAGGTCATCAGCCGTGGCTCTTCGCCTCCGCTCCCCCCTTTCATCCCCTTTTCGTTTCTCCCCTCCCGTTTCCTTCTCCCCCTCCCCACACTCTTTTTTTCCCTCCTCGTCCTCATCTGGTTCGACTGGCGCAGGAATGTGGCCCTGTTAAAGGTAGCAGCTGAGGAACAATGGGGGATTGTGCTCGTCCACTCACTCACACACACATAAGAAAGACAAACATTGGTACATACGGTTGGACATGAGCGCGCGCACCCGTGCTGATTTCGCCCCTCTAACTACATCCTGTTGAATGATTTAGGCCTTGTGTGTATAAATGTGCGTTTGTGTGTAATAGAGCCAGTATGTCAGGAGCTGTGGAGTCAAAGGTCAGGCTGTGCTAAATGTGAGCAGGAGGTAGTCCGACTGCAGGGTAAACACAGACCAGACACACTCTCTCCCCCCCCACCTTCTCTTGCACCTCCATAGCTGCTCCCAAGTCTCCACATTTATCCATAATCCAGCACTGATCTTTACTTTAAAGTTTTTAGCGTGAAATGTAAATTTGAAAACCTGGCTGAAGATTGGTTTTGTTTGCTAAACGTATGAATCTGGCTCTGATTTTAACTTTTCCTCTCTGCTGCATTTCTCCTGTTTACACACACTTCCTCAGCCAGTTTTATTTTCTTTATTTCAAATCAGGCAGTAAAAGGTGGGTGAAGCTTTAAATCAACTGCTGGACTCTCTGGTGCCCGGGAGAAAGGAGTCGACATCTGGTTTTGCAACTCTGTGGCGCATAAACATGCTTTTACCCATCTTCCGCAGACATGCCCCCTCCTACTGTTCAAAAGGCCCCTAAGCAGTCATATATTAACTCAAAGCAACAAGCAGTGGATGGCTTTGGCCTGCTTTATTTTTCCTTCATGTTTCTGACCTCTGACATCATCTCCACACTTCTTAACAGCCTTAGTCCCATGAAATACATGCATATATACAATAAGAGAATAAAAAACTGTGTGCAAACTGTTTACAATTACAATCTTTCTTGGAGAATTTGCTTAAACAAACAAAAAAAAATGTTCCAGGTTCCTGCTTACAAACCACCAGTGTGAATTTTTTACAAACCTCACCTTCTTTTCTGCCTTTAAGCAATGAAAAAGCCCCCTTAGTGATGCGACCTCTACTCTATTGCACCACCTTTGACCTCTCGCTCACCCTTTTTAGGTACCCCAGACAGCCTGGCAGAGAAAGAGCGCCAACTCATGGGCATGATCGGCCAGCTGAGCAGCCTGAGGGAGCAGCTCTTGGCGGCACACGAGGAGCAGAAGAAGCTGGCCGCCTCACAGATGGAGAAGCAGAGGCAGCAGATGGAACTGGCCAAGCAGCAGCAGGACCAGGTACTACAGGAGCACTGCCGCGTGTGAAGAACCTCACTTGGAAAAGCCGCATACTCTGTGCTAACTAGTCTGTATTCTGCTTTTCTTCTGAGTACAGTAGCTATTAAAATGTCAGTTTTTGTGATGTGTTTAAATGAGGCCACAATAAATCATAAACTTTGCTGTGACCTGTAACCTGTACAATTCAATTGAACACCAAACAAATCTGTTAGGGGGAAAATAATGTGGTTGCCTAAGTGTGCACACTTTTAAAATAATATTTTTTTGAATCACTTTTTGATTTATTCACAGCATTCACTAACTTTGGTACACACCTGCCATCAAATGAAGTGACTAGTTAATTCTGAATAAAGCCCTGCTATCCTAGTTGGATTTTCCTGACATTTTATTCAGTTGCACCCTTGGTGGCGCGGTGGTGGAGTGGTTAGCACTGCAGCAGCACAGCAACTCACCCTTGGCTGGGGGATCCTGGGTTTGATCTCAGCCCCCGACCAACAGTGATCTGTGTGGAGTTTGCATGTTCTCCCCGTGTCTGCGTGGGTTTACTCCGGGATTTCTCCGGTTTCCTCCCACATGCCAAAAACATGCAAGTTAGGTTAATTGGCATCAAACTGGGGATTCTAAGTTGTCCTTAGGTATGACTGTGAGAGTGAATGGTTGTCTGTCTCTCTGTGTTGGCCCTGCGACGGACTGGCGATCTGTCCAGGGTGTACCCTGCCTCTCGCCCAAAGATGCTGGGATAGGCTCCAGCCCCCCCCACGACCCAAAAAGGATTAAGCGGAAGAAGATGAATGAATGAATGAATGAATTTATTCAGTTGCATCCTGCAGCAAAAATTTTGATGAAAATGAAAGACAAAACCTGATCAGGAAAGCTGCCAAGAGCCCTACAGCACCAATGAAGTACTTGCAGGAACAGTCTCCCTTATTTTCTATACAGTGGGGTAAAAAAGTATTTAGTCAGCCACCAATTGTGCAAGTTCTCCCACTTAAAAGATGAGAGAGGTCTGCAATTTTCATCATAGGTATACCTCAACTATGAGAGACAAAATAAGAAAAAAAAAATCCAGAAAATCACATTGAAGGATTTTTTAATGAATTAATTGGTAAATTCCTCAGTAAAATAAGTATTTGGTCAATAACAAAAGTTCATCTCAGTACTTTGTTATATACCCTTTGTTGGCAATGACAGAGGTCAAACGTTTTCTGTAAGTCTTCACAAGGTTTCACACACTGTTGCTGGTATTTTGGCCCATTCCTCCATGCAGATCTCCTCTAGAGCAGTGATGTTTTAGGGCTGTCGCTGGGCAACACAGACTTTCAACTCCCTCCAAAGATTTTCTATGGGGTTGAGATCTGGAGACTGGCTAGGCCACTCCAGGACCTTGAAATGCTTCTTACGAAGCCACTCTTTCGTTGCCCGGGTGGTGTGTTTAGGATCATTGTCATGCTGAAAGACCCAGCCACGTTTCATCTTCAATGCCCTTGCTGGTGGAAGGAGGTTTTCACTCAAAATCTCACGATACATGGCCCCATTCATTCTTTCCTTTACACGGATCAGTCGTCTTGGTCCCTTTGCAGAAAAACAGCCCCAAAGTATTGATGTTCCACCCCCATGCTTCACAGTAGGTATGGTGTTCTTTCTCCTCCAAACACGACAAGTTGAGTTTTTACCAAAAAGTTCTATTTTGGTTTCATCTGACCATATGACATTCTCCCAATCCTCTTCTGGATCATCCAAATGCTCTCTAGCAAACTTCAGACGGGCCTGGACATGTACTGGCTTAAGCAGGGGGACACGTCTGGCACTGCAGGATTTGAGTCCCTGGCAGCGTAGTGTGTTTCTGATGTAGCCTTTGTTACTTTGATCCCAGCTCTCTGCAGGTCATTCACTAGGTCCGCCCATGTGGTTCTGGGATTTTTTCTCACCGTTCTCATGATAATTTTGACCCCACGGGGTGAGATCTTGTGTGGAGCCCCAGATCGAGGGAGATTATCAGTGGTCTTGTATGTCTTCCATTTTCTAATAATTGCTCCCACAGTTGATTTCTTTACACCAAGCTGCTTACCTATTGCAGATTCAGTCTTCCCAGCCTGGTGGAGGTCAACAATTTTGTTTCTGGTGTCCTTTGACAGCTCTTTGGTCTTGGCCAGTGGAGTTTGGAGTCTGACTGTTTGAGGTTGTGGACAGGTGTCTTTCATACTGATAACGAGTTCAAACAGGTGCCATTAATACAGGTAACGGGTTGAGGACAGAGGAGCCTCTTAAAGAAGAAGTTACAGGTCTGTGAGAGCCAGAAATCTTGCTTGTTTGTAGGTGACCAAATACTTATTTTACTGAGGAATTTACCAATTAATTCATTAAAAATCCTTCAATGTGATTTTCTGGATTTTTTTTTTCATTTTGTCTCTCATAGTTGAGATATACCTATGATGAAAATTGGAGACCTCTCTCATCTTTTAAGTGGGAGAACTTGCACAATTGGGGGCTGACTAAATACTTTTTTGCCCCACTGTATGTCTGGAAGCCATTTCTTTCCCCCCCAAAAAAATAATAATAATAATAATAATAATAATAATAATCCAGACCCAGTTAAATTTTGCAGAAAAATACATCAAGTCTCCAACAAGCATGTGGGAAAATATGTTTTGGTGTGATGAAACCAGGGTTGGATTTTCTGGCCACAACTCCAATAGGAATGTTTGGCACAAAAACAATACTGAACATCAGCAAAAGAACATCACACCCATGGTGAAGCATGGTAGTGGCAGTATCATGCTTTGGGGTTGCTTTTCTTCAGCTGGAAATAAGTAGACAAAATCATTCATTTTGGCCAAAAAACAGCCAGAAAGCTGAAGATGAAGAAGAATTTCACCTTTCAGCATGAAAATGGAAACAAGTATTCTTCCAAATCATCAAAAAGATGGCTTCACATGAAGAAAATTAAAGATCTAAATCTAATTGAAAATCTGTGGGGTGACGTGAAGAGGGCTGTGCACAAGAGAAGCCCTCTCAGTCTTACAGATTTGAGGCGCTTTTTCAAGGAGAAGTGGACAAATAGTCCCAAAAAGACTGAATGCTGTAATTAAATCAAAAGATGCTCCTACAAGATGTCTACAGGGGTGTGCAGACTTGTGCAAAAATCGTATAGTTCTAAACAGATTTGCTCATTTTTTTTCAGTTGAATCGTATATGTTATAGGTCAAATTAAAGGTGAGAAAAGTCTGAAAGTGACATATTATGTCCTCATTTTTTAAAATCACAAAAACTTCGCATTTTAACAGAGTTACAAACATGTTTTATGTATATCCTCTGTATGTGTGAAGGAAAATGTCACATCAGAATATAGGCAGGTGTTACTCAAACTAATGTCAGCATACAAATTCACATATTTGCACATGTGTGACCAACGGAGCTTGCACAGATTCAAACATTCACAACAGAAGGCGGACACAGAGTTTTGTTTTTTTTTTCTCCCCCACTCACTCACTCGCTCACTCACTCACTCACTCACTCATTCGCCTCATCTCATATAGTGTTCCAGCATCCAGAGACATGCGCCTTTGGCAGCTTAAACACAGGGACATTTAACAGGAATCAGCTGAGGGTATGTAGTGCTGGAGCGGATGTAGCAGAGACACACATACACACTCCAAGCTCCCAGGCGAAACTCTGCCAGGTATTTGCATAGAAAAGGGTCCCCCCACTCTTTTTTTTCTTCTGGAAAGCAGTGGGTTTTTTTGCAGACACACACACACACATACACGAACAGAAATACAGCTGTAAGGACAAATCACCTGTGACAAACACAATGCAGAACAGTGCCCCCGGCTGCATCCCGCACCGGTGTGCAGTGAATGAGTCTGACAGTACCAGAATGTGCTGTTAGGACACTGTGCACTTCTTCATTTTAGTCTGAGCCACCGCAGGTTCTCTCCGTAAGTTAATTATGTGTTGTTAGGTAGTTCTGGTTTACTCGCACAAATTGAGTGAAAATGCAAAAGAGAAGAGAAGAGAAGAGAAGTGTAAAAGGTGGATTAAAACAGTGAAAGCAACACAGCAAAAGGAGGCAGTGCAAATAAATTTAGAACTCAAAAAAGAAGGAGAATAGGTGGCACTTTGCATTTAATCAGTTTGATGATTAGATATTCAAACTGATACACATGATGACGGCTCCTTTGTTTCAATAATACCTGTGACACAGTTACAGTATAAACAGCATTTGGAAATTTAAGGTGGCACTGTATAACTTTAAGCTCTCTGGCGGCCCCTATGCAAGGCTGTGTTTGGAGGGACCTATTTTTGAAATGGGGAAGAGTTCAAACCCGTTCAAAAAAAATCTCACAGCAAAAATATTAAAAAAATAAACTGGGATCACTGTCTAGATCAGGGGTGTCCAATCATGTGTCATGGAGGGCCAAGACCCTGCGGGTTTTCTCTTCTACCCAGTCTCTTAGCAGGTGTTTTCACTGATCAGCAATCAGTGGGAAGAAATTCAGTGGAATCTGCTGTTGAAGACACTGGTTGGAGGTAAAGCCTGCAGGGTCTTGGCCCTCCATGGCATCACTGGACACCCCTGGTCTAGATGAACAGAGAAAGTTATACCATTACAATGAATAAAATTTAATCCGCATCTATATGAGCGTTGCAATTTTTTGAGGAAAAAAGGTGCAAATTTGTGAGGAAAAAGGTTTACATTTTATGAGAAAAAAGTCAGTAATTTATAAGAAAAAGTCAGTAATTTAAGAGGACAAAAAGTTGCAAATTTAAGAGTTAAAATTGCAAAGTTAACAGAAAAATGTTGCTAGTTTATGAAAAAAATTGCAAATGTATGAGAAAAAAAGTCACCAATTTATTAAAGAAATCAGTAATTTATGCAGAAAAAAGTTGCAAGTTCATGAGTAAAAAATAGCAAATTCATCAGAAAAAACTTACTAGTTTATGAGTAAAAAAAGCTGCTAATTTATGAGGAATAACTCATTAGTCTATGAGAAAAATGCAGATTGCTGAGGAAAAAAAGATGCAAATTTATTAGAAAATAGTCACTAGTTAATAAGAAAAAAGTTGCTAATTTATAAGAAAAAAGTCAGTAATTTAAGAGGAAAAAAGTTGCAAAGTTATGAGTAAAAAATGAAAATTTAACAGAAATTTCGTTGTACTGTAAAACTGTACAATAACAATAAAGCCTATTCTATTCTATTCTAAAAAAGTTATTAGTTTATGAGAACAAAGTTGCAAATGTAAGAGGAAAAAGTCAATAATTTATGAAAAAAGTCAGTAATTTATGAGAAAAAAGTTTCAAATTCATGAGTAAAAAATAGTAAATTATCAGGAAAAAGGTCACTAGTTTATGAGAAAAAACTGCTAATTTATGAGAAAAAAGTTGCAAATGCAAAACCATTACTTACTACTCAAGTAACTTTTTCAGTAGATATTTTCTTACTCTTAAAATTCTTTTTGGTGACTTATGTACACTTGAGCAATTAATATCATAAGGTAACACTACTTTCACTGCACAAGTTCACATTCAGCTGCACATTTACTGTACTGCAGTTTGTGTGCATCTACAGTCTGACAGTAACTTTACAAGTGGTCTGAACAGATCTGAACATGAAAAGTTGTCTAGGAACAAGTCTCAGGCCGGTGAAACTGCTGAGGAAGTTGTGTTTCAAACAGCTTTTCCACATCCTTTCAACAAGTTTTACTTGGGTGAGATGATCTCGTTTTGATGGCCGTAGTTCATAGAAAAGTGGTTTATAAACATCTTGGGCTGAATTTGACCAAACTGAGCAAACACAGCCCAGTTTGGACTGTTTTAGGGCTGTGGTGCTCAAATTAGGGCTAAGATACATCTCAGAGTAATAAAAATATGAATTAAAAAAAAACAGTGTCTTTTAATCAACATCGTCCACCATCTATCATGTCAAAATCTGTCTCTTTTCTGCATGTTCCGCCTCGGTTTGTGTCCATGTGTCGCGTTTGGGTCCAGATGAGACGAGCTCTTTAATATTTCATACCTGGGCACCGACCCTCTGTCATGCAACTGGAGCCTCGGAGACCTGCACAATGTGTCACATCTCTCACCCGCACCCCGCAGACGCACACGCATGTACAGCACTGCATGTCTAAAAATGTCTTGTGCGCTCTCGTCCGCAGATTGCCCGGCAACAGCAGCAGCTCCTGCAGCAGCAACACAAAATCAACCTCCTGCAGCAGCAAATCCAGGTGAGGCCGAGTTATGGCTGCGCGTCCGTACGTGTGATGGGTGTTTCCACATCAGTGTGTGTGTGTGTGTGTGTGTGTGTGTGTGTGTGTGTGTGTGTTTGTCCAGACGCGCGTCTCGTTGTGTTTCTGCATGGCCTGCAGTAGCAGTTTTGTGATTGGTGATTGTTGCAGTCATCAGCATCTGGGGCCTGAATCAGTGTGGAACACCTGTGCAATCACTTAAATAAAAAAAAAATCAAAAGAAGCACAAAAGCAGTTCAAGTCTTTATTGTATAAATCATGTCAGCTATTTGTCAGTGACTCTGGAATTGTTTCCCTGGTTTTTTGTTATATAATAACGTCTACACGTCCCTGCTGGAAGGTGATGTTTGCTGGACTTGTCTGCTTTGCCCATTTGTCTTCCTAGCTCTGCCAAGGATGTTATTATTGATAATATTTGATTTTCATCATAGATGTCTGTGTATAAAGCCGCTGTGGTTCCACACAGTGGGCCCCATGCAGGAACCATGCGTACTAACAAATCTGACGCACAGTCAGTTTAAATGAGGTTGTGGTACCTACCAGTCTTTTAGTATTTTGAAATTTCATAAAGGTACTAACACCACTTACAAGTGGCTGGGACCAGTTGTAAAAGTTATATTCAAATAGTTTCACTAACTGGCTCTATTATTCATTTGTCTGAATCAATTTTGGAGTCAAAACCCTATAAACTTAACCAATTAGCTGACGAGATTGTATACTTTGGTTCAAGTTTTAATTCTAAATGCATTTATATGGTATCCTGATCAGTTTAATCAGGTAGTCATACCACTGTGTAATGAATATGGTAGTATTAGAGCATGAAAATCTGTTCTCATGAACATTCGCTCACTTACACGCAGATTGAATTCTTCATTTGCATGCAGTTTATGCCGTTTTGTAGGACGTGCAAGCATATGTTGAATCTGGAGTGGCTCGTTCGCACTAACGTGGCTTACTGAAAAACTACAACAGATTTACTCGTACTAACACTAGCATCTTCCTGCAAGAGGCCCATTGTTTTGTGTAGTTTCTCCCTTGATTTTTTGTTTTTAAGAGGTTGACCACATCATCCCAGAAGTCGATGTATTTTGGATACAGCACTTTTTAACTATTAAAGCTTATCGATCAAACAGGTGATAACATCATTTTCTCAGAGACTTCTGTGCAGTTGGGATGCATGTTTAGGGAAACTCTGCATTGATTTCACAGATGCTGTGATCTTAGTTTTTTTCTTCCTCATAAAGCGAGTCAGTTTTTGGAGTGTTGGAAAAGAGACTGAAGTAGAAATCTTTACTTCTTTTTTAATTATTTACAGACAGCCAAAGGGACCGAACATTAGTCTTTATGTCCAGTCAGAGGGTCCTCTTATTAGATACTGTGTATGAGCAGCAGTCTCTCAACAGGATCTGGGTGTCCGTGCCCGCTTACAAAGTTTTCAATGGTGTGACATTTGTTTATCCAAAATTAAGAGCTTAATTATCCTGAGGAATGACAATCAGTGCTTAAATCTGCCTTTCAAAGGTCTTAAAACACATGACAACTATGGTTTCTTTGTGAGGTGAACTCCTCATATTCAGTTTAGTAGTAACCATTTTTGCATTTTAACATAACAGGATGTTCAGTGAGACAAATTAACAACAATGACCCCGGTTACATGGTCACAATAAGCAGATTACTGGGAATAAACTGATAATGGAAATAATCAGTTTCCTCGTGTTTACATGCACTGAATGAACAGATTATTGGAGGGTAAACCCCTTGATGATCCCAGTTACATGGCCTTTATCAGATTATTCTGTTTACATGGCCACTTGAATAATCAGATAACTCCAGTATCCAGTCAGAGCCGGTTTATTTGTGTACATGTAAACATGGTCAGTGATTCCTTGATTGCAACTTTTTTTCCCTCGAACATTCTTGTTCCAGATAGAAACACCAAAAGGACTACAATTATGGAGACTATGATCTCAGTCTCATCAGCCAATCGTAGCTTTGCTGCGTTTGGCTACAGTTGGGCCCTGTGATTGGCTGTTGAGGTCATAACCGTCATACTAGTTGTCGTCCTTTCAGTGTCTCTACCAAGAACAGAGCCGTTTCAGGCAGTTCTGACCCACTCAGGCTATGGGGGGAAGTGACATTCACAGTGTTAAAGGTTGATGAACGATCAAAATAATTTTAGAAAATTTATTTTAAGGTGAAAATCTTCCACAGTGTTGCATTAAATTTGTGACTCTATTCTTGTAAACTTGCGACTTTTTTGTCAAAGTTACATTATTTCTTGCAAATTTTATGCTTTTCCCCTGTATAATTTTGTGCCAATTTTCTCATAAATTTCTAAATTTGTCACACAAATATATGACTTTTTAATGCAAATTTTATGCCTTTTTTCCGTCATTAAATTCTAAATTTCTGCTTTATTAATAACTTTAATGTGATCAGATATTTTTGCCATTTTGCTCTAAAATCTGATCAAGTAGATTCAACTGGAACATTACTTCTGTGTAGCTCTAGATACCACAGGCTTTTTTGGGGGGGTGGGGGGGTCAGTATTTCAGAATGACATGAACCTGTGAAACACATGTACAGCCTTACTGATAGGAAGTTTAAAGGGCCCGACGTGTTGGAGTTATAAGAAGTTGAGTAAAAGGTCTTGTTTTTATTATCATCTATTTTCCTCTAATCTTTATTCCAGTATTGTAAGAATGAACTCAGTCAAGTGGGTTTCATGCCTGTGTTGACACATAAAACACTTCATTGTGTTCCTTCTTAAGACGAAACATCCTGAAGGAATTTCCTTTGCCACGAAACACAACGAAATGCAAACTCAGTTCATTTTTTATTTGGCTGTAAACTAATCTCATCATGCGGAATGTAAAAAAATAAGTGTTTTATAGCCTATAAAGTAAAGAAACTCTGCTAAAAAAGAATGCCAGTGTCGTTTTGAGCTGGGGAAAATGGGCAGTATATATGTAGCACTTAAAAATGGAAGTATTGTATTTTTGGTGCTACACTGGATCCTCTATTTCAGTCCAGGTGGCTTGGAACGAAGAGCCCAGGCCTTTGTAAAGGCAGATGACACTGAATTTTAAGCTGAGAAAGCTGGGCTTTGTATCATAAAGAGACACCCTGTCCAAGAAAGAACACTCACAAAAAGATACACACACACTCACACACACACACACACACACACACACACACACACACACACACACTCACATTCTCATTCCCCTCAGAGTTTCTCCGTCCACGGTTTGTATGATAAGAGGCCTTGTGATAGCATGTGTGTGTCTGTGTGTGTCCAAAGCAGCTGTGTTTGTTTGCTTTGTTCCTGTTAAATTCAGAATTGTTCACGTTTTGTCCTTTTTTTTTTACATAAATGAGAGCACATGTTTGTTTCTGAGGATTTGTCCGTTTCTGTCCTCGTGTTCGGGTCCATATTTGCCCGTGTGTGTACGCACGTGCACATGTTCACCACAGCTGTGTGTGTTAAGCCATAAACACGTCCGCTCATGATTCACTCCCTCACGACCCCGCCGAGACAAAGCTCTCTTTTCCCATGACTTTGCAACCTTTTCCCAAACAAGCATCTCTCCATTGAACGGGCCCCCAACAATAGTTTCTCACAAGCGACGGGGGCAGCTGTAGGCAGGCGGCCTTGTTGGGAGCGGGACGCAATCAACGGGGACTTATCGTCGGAGGAGAACAAAGCATCACACACTCAAACATGTATGAATATACACTCACCGGCCACTTTATTAGGTACACCATGCTAGTAACGGGTTGGACCCCCTTTTCCCTTCAGAACTGCCTCAATTCTTCGTGGCATAGATTCAACAAGGTGCTGGAAGCATTCCTCAGAGAGTTTGGTCCATATTGACATGATGGCATCACACAGTTGGCACAGATTTGTCGGCTGCACATCCATGATGCGAATCTCCCGTTCCACCACATCCCAAAGATGCTCTATTGGATTGAGATCTGGTGACTGTGGAGGCCATTTGAGTACAGTGAACTCATTGTCATGTTCAAGAAACCAGTCTGAGATGATTCCAGCTTTATGACATGGCGCATTATCCTGCTGAAAGTAGCCATCAGAAGTTGGGTACATTGTGGTCATAAAGGGATGGACATGGTCAGCAACATACTCAGGTAGGCTGTAGCGTTGCAACGATGCTCAATTGGTACCAAGGGGCCCAAAGAGTGCCAAGAAAATATTCCCCACACCATTACACCACCACCACCAGCCTGAACCATTGATACAAGGCAGGATGGATCCATGCTTTCATGTTGTTGACGCCAAATTCTGACCCTACCATCCGAATGTCGCAGCAGAAATCGAGACTCATCAGACCAGGCAACGTTTTTCCAATCTTCTATTGTCCAATTTCGATGAGCTTGTGCAAATTGTAGCCTCAGTTTCCTGTTCTTAGCTGAAAGGAGTGGCACCCGGCGTGGTCTTCTGCTGCTGTAGCCCATCTGCCTCAAAGTTCGACGTACTGTGCGTTCAGAGATGCTCTTCTGCCTACCTTGGTTGTAACAGGTGGTTATTTGAGTCACTGTTGCCTTTCTATCAGCTCGAACCAGTCTGGCCATTCTCCTCTGACCTCTGGCATCAACAAGGCATTTCCGCCCACAGAACTGCCGCTCACTGGATATTTTTTCTTTTTCGGACCATTCTCTGTAAACCCTAGAGATGGTTGTGCGTGAAAATCCCAGTAGATCAGCAGTTTCTGAAATACTCAGACCAGCCCTTCTGGCACCAACAACCATGCCACGTTCAAAGTCACTCAAATCACCTTTCTTCCCCATACTGATGCTCGGTTTGAACTGCAGGAGATTGTCTTGACCATGTCTACATGCCTAAATGCACTGAGTTGCCGCCATGTGATTGGCTGATTAGAAATTAAGTGTTAACAAGCAGTTGGACAGGTGTACCTAATAAAGTGGCCGGTGAGTTCAAATTCTTTGAATTTTTGGAATGACAAAATTATTCATGATATAAATAATACCAATATCATCAATATTGTGTGTAGATTGAATCGTTTTAAAACCTTTTTGTGCCTTTCTCCACTAGCCTTCTTAACACGGGTCAATTTTTGAGATGTGTGCAGTACTCTTAGGAGTTCATAGGATGTTTGATAGTCTGTAGTTATGATTCATTTATGTAGTTATATGCAATATTAAAAATATTAGTTTCTATTTATTAGGCGTGGGAATTATGAGGGACCTCATGATATGATACGTATCGCAATACTTGGGTTACGATGCAATACACGATACTACAATTTTTTAAGTATATATGTGTGTGTGTGTGTGAGCGCGCGCGCGCGCGCACACACACACACACATACAGTGATGTGAAAAAGTGTTTGCCCCTTTCCTGATTTCTCATTTTTTTGTATGTATGTCACACTTAAAAGTTTCAGATCATCAAACTAATTTAAATATTAGACGAAGATAACACAAGTAAATACAAAATGCAGTTTTTAAATGAAGGTTTTTATTATGAAGGGAAACAAAAATTCAAACCTACATGGCCATGTGTGAATAAGTGATTGCCCCCCTAAACCTAATAACTGGTTGGGACACCCTTAGCAGCAACAACTGCAATCAAGTGTTTGCGATAACTGGCTATGAGTCTTTTACAATGCTGTGGAGGAATTTTGGCCCACTCGTCTTTGCAGAATTGTTGTAATTCAACCACATTGGAGGGTTTTCAAGCATGAACCGCCTTTTTAAGGTCATGCCACAACATCTCAATCAGATTCAGGTCAGGACTTTGACTGGGCCACTCCAAAGTCTTCATTTTGTTTTTCTTAAGCCATTCAGAGGTGGACTTGCTGGTGTGTTTTGGATCATTGTCCTGCTGCACAACCCAAGTGCGCTTCAGCTTGAGGTCACGAACAGATGGCTGGACATTCTCCTTCAGGAGTTCTTCGTAGACAGCAGAATTCATGGTTCCATTTATCACAGTAAGTCTTCCAGGTCCTGAAGCAGCAAAACAGCCCCAGACCATCACACTACCACCACCATATTTTACTGTTGGTGTGATGTTCCTTTTCTGAACTGCTGTTACTTTCACGCCAGATGTAATGGGACACACACCTTTCAGAAAGTTCAACTTTTGTCTCGTCAGTCCACAGAGTATTTTCCCCAAAGTCTTGGGATCATCAAGATGTTTTCTGGCAAAACTGAGATGAACCTTTATGTTGTTTTTGCTCAGCAGTGGTTTTTGTCTTGGAACTCTGCCATGCAGGCCATTTTTGCCCAGTCTCTTTCTTATGGTGGAGTCTTGAACACTGACCTTCACCGAGGCAAGTGAGGCCTGCAGTTCTTTGGATATTGTTGTGGGGTCTTTTGTGACCTCTGGGATGACTTGTTGCTGCATTCTTGGGGTAATTTTGGTCAGCTGGCCACTCCTGGGAAGGTTCACCACTGTTTCATGTTTTCACCATTTGTGGATAATGGCTCTCACTGTGGTTCGCTGGAGTCCCAAAGCTTTAGAAATGGTTTTATAACCTTTTCCAGACTGATAGATCTCAGTTACTTTGTTTCTCATTTGTTCCTGAATTTCTTTGGATCGCAGCATAATGTCTAGCTTTTGAGGAACTTTTGGTCTACTTCACTTTTTCAGACAGGTCCTATTTAAGGGATAAGGGATAAGGACCTGTACTTATATAGTGCTTTTCTAGTCTCAAAGACCACTCAAAGCGCTTCACTGGTACTAACCCTCTATTCTAAGGGCCCATAGGAGACAGATATGTAGGGACAATTTAAGAACAACCAATTAACCTAACAACTTTTTTTTCCCACAATATCTTTATTGAACCTTTTTTTTTTTTAACAAACATGATACAAACAATCAAACACTAACACTAAAGTACTACAAAAAAAAAAAAAAATGCACTAAAAACACCAAACAACCACCAACAAAATCAAGTCTTCAACAATGCTCCTCTGTTTAGTCTAGACAATCCCAATACATAAGTATACATATTATGTTCACCAGTTTGGAATTTACAAGGTCCACACACATCATTCACCTTCTTCTTCAAGAGTTATGTTTAAATTTTTTACATAATCAATAAAAGGTCTCCATATATTCTCAAACACAATTTCCTTTGATTTCAGTATATATGTTATTCTTTCTAATGGAAGGTTTGTTAACATCTGTCTTAACCACTGAGTCACATCTGGTCTATGAGTCTTTTTCCATAATAGTGCAATACATTTTTTGGCATTAAGCAAACTGAGGTCTATGAATGTTCCATCCATCCATCCATCTTCTACCGCTTTTCCGGAGGTCCGGGTCGCGGAGGCAGCAGTTCAAGCAGAGAAGCCCAGACTTCCCTCTCCCCAGCCACCTGCTCCAGCTCTTCAGAGGGGATACCAAGGCGTTCCCAGACTAGCTGGGAGACATAGTCTCTCCACCGAGTCCTGGGTCTGCCCCGGGGTCTCCTCCCAGTGGGACGTGCCTGAAACACCTCAAGTGGGAGACGTCCAGGAGGCATCCTAATCAGATGCCCATACCACCTCAACTGACTCCTTTCAATGTGGAGGAGCAGCGGTTCTACTCTGAGCCTCTCCCGGATGACTGAGCTCCTCACCCTATCTCTGAGGGTGAGTCCAGCAATCCTACGGAGAAAGCTCATTTCAGCCGCTTGTATCCGCGATCTCGTTCTTTCGGTCATTACCCAAAGCTCGTGACCATAGGTGAGAGTAGGAACGTAGATTGACTGGTAAATCGACAGCTTTGCCTTAGAACTAAGCTCCCTCTTCACCACAACAGACCGGTACAACGTCCGCATCACTGCAGATGCTGCTCCAATCCGTCTGTCGATCTCTCGCTCCATTTTCCCCTCACTCGTGAACAAGACCACCTCTATGAATGTTCTTTCACTTTTATTAAAATTATGCTTTTCTGGGTACAGACCCAACAAAAACAGTTTAGGATTCAATATGATTTGTTTTGAGATTATTTTTTCAATTGTTACCCTCACCTCTTCCCAAAACATTCTTATTATCTACATTCCCATAAACAATGAAATAGGGTTCCTTTACTTTCCATGCATTTTGTGCATGTATCTGGTATATTTTTGTTGTATCTATTTAACTCCTCCGGTGTAACATACATCCGCATTAACCATTTGAAATGTATCAATTTAAGGCGTGCATTTATTGATTTGGTTTGAGCTTCTGTACAAGCCAATTCCCATTGTTCCTCTGAAATTTCAATTTGCAGATCTTCTTTCCAGTAGTTTAATCTTTTCAGTGAATTTTCACTTGGAAGATAGTGTCAATGAGTTATAAAACTCTGAAATAATACCCTTTCTTTTACTATCTTTCATCATCATTTTTTCCAAGGATGAATAAATAGGTCGAGTGAGAGCTTTATTTTGATTGATCGAATAAAGTTTCTAAGTTGAAGATATTTAAAAAAATGTGTTCTATTGAGATTAAATTTGATCCTCAGCTCTTCAAAAGACATTATGTTGTCTGCACATGGCAAATATAAATCCTGAATCTTTTGTATCCCTTTTAAATTCCATACTTTAAATACAGCGTCCGCTCTCCCTGGTTTAAAATATTGATTACCCCATATTGGACTAAATTGTGACAATAACTGTGGTTCTTTTAAATAGTTTTTAGCTTCACACCATATTTTGATCATATGCTTTACAAATGGATTTTTAACTTGTTTTTGTAATTTTTTTGCCGAATCTGAGTATATGAATATGGGAAGAGGTAAAGGTAAATTGTATGATTCCATTTCAGTCCAGTGAGGGAGATCATTTGATGAAAAATAATATGTCATAGACCTCAGTTGTGCCGACCAATAATACAACATAAAATTTGGACATTTCAGACCTCCACGATCAAATGGTAAATATAATAAAGACAAACGTAATCTAGCCCTCCTGTTGTTCCATATAAATTCCACTAACTTTTTTTTATTCTTGAGAATAGATCTAAAGGTGGTGATAAGGGAATGTATTGAAATAAATAAAGTATTTTAGGTAAATATTACTTTTAAGTATATTGATTCTCCCGATCATCGACATTGGTAGTGACATCCATCTCTGAGTTAACTCATTGATATCTGACATTAAGGCTTCATAGTTGACACTGGCGACTGATTCTAGCTTAGGCATAATTTGGATTCCTAAATATTTAAACTGATTTACAACATTGAATTGATTTACCTCAGGGGCTGGGTAATTTCTCTGGGTCTCATTTAGCATTAATATTGAAGATTTAGTTTTATTTATTTTATATCCTGATATTTCCCCGAAATTCTTTATTAAATTCAACAAGGTTGGAATTGATTTTTTTTAGATTCGACATAAACAAAATTATATCATCGGCGTACAGGGAGATTTTATGTTCTGTTGGTCCAACTTTAATTCCATATATTTGTGAATGTAAACGTATCGCTATCGCTAAAGGTTCAATTTGCCATAGTAAACAGTAAAGGTGAAAGTGGACAGCCTTGTCGACATCCTCTATTGATTTTTATTGGTTTTGAAATATTGTTATTTGTTAGGATTTCTGCTGTAGCATTATTGTATATTATTTGAACCCATTTATGAAATTATTTCCAAGTCCAAACCTTTGTAGGACTTCAAAAAGAAAGGGCCATTCAACTCTATCAAGGCCTTTTCGGCGTCCAATGATAGGAGAGCTGTATCCGGTGCTTCTTTATTAAAATAAATAATATTAAATAGTCTTCTTACATTATGGAAGCCTTGTCTACCCTTTATAAAGCCATTCTGATCTCGATTAATAATATTGGTAAAATTTCTTGTATTCGTCTTGCTAAAATTTTACAGATTATCTTAAGGTCGGCGTTTAATAGGCTTATTGGTCTCATATTTTCACATTTATTAGAGGGCTTACCTGGTTTTGGCAGCAGTATAATTAAGGCATTATTTATGTATGATGGTAATTATTATTTTGAAATGCTTCTAAAACCATTTCCAAAAAAGGTTTTATTAATTTATTCTTAAATTTTTTATAAAGGTCAACTGGAAGACCATCTGGTCCTGCACTTTTTCCTGATTTCATATTATCAATGGCTAGCCCAACTTCTTCTTGACTAATTTTAGACTCCAATATCTCCCTGTTTTCATTTGGAATACACGGTATAGATAGTTTGTTCAAAAACCCATTTAGTTTTGTTAAATCAGGTTCATTTTTGGTATCATATAATTTTTCATAGTAATCTCTAAAGGCTCTATTAATTTCTAAAGGATCTATAACTACTTGTCCGTTACTTATAATACTGGTTATTGGTGTTTTAATTTCCAATTGTTTAATCTGCCATGCTAATAATTTTCCTGATTTTTCACCTTGTTCATAAAAAGATTGTTTCAATCTTAGAAGACTCGAGGCAGCTCTATTCGCTGATTTTTTGTCGTATTCAGCTCTCAAAATCAGTAATTCATTCTCCAACCTTGGATCTCTTCCTGCATACACTTTTTCCTGAAGACTTTTTATTTTATGTTCCAATTTAGCTCTCTCCTCTTGAGTCTTCTTAGATTTTGATCCTGTATAACTAATAATATGTCCCCTAATAAAAGCTTTGAAAGCCTCCCACTTTACACATGCTGATGTTTGTGTAGTATTGATGTCAAAGAACTCGTCTATCTGTTTTTCTATATACTTGACAAATTCCTCATCCTGAAGCCATTTATGCTGAAATTGCCATCTGCCTGATTCCTTTGTCAATTTTTTATCTACATATATTAGACAACAGGGTGCATGATCAGAGATCACGATGTTATCATAAAAGCAGTTTTGAATCTTGGACCTTAATTCTGTGGAAATCAAAAAATAATCAATACGTGAGAATGTCTTGTAGGTACTGGAATAACAAGAATAGGCTTTAACTTGTGGTTTCATTTCTCTCCATATGTCTAACAATCTCAATTCTTTCATAAAATGATTAATAGTCATCCTACATCCAATGTGCGTACAATCCAGTCCTGTTGATCTATCCACACCTGGATTCAATGTACAATTAAAATCCCCTGCTATTATATGTTGCCCTGTAAGTGATGATAAGATGAGAAATAAATTAGCAAAGAACTTCTGATCATCTATATTGGGACCATATAAGTTCACAAGATTTATATTTTCTAATAGCAAAGAACCTTGAATGATTACATATCTTCCAACTTTGTCTCCAATTACATTTTTCACTTGAAAAGGAACTGATTTATGTATGAGAGTCATAACTCCCCTGGCTCGGGATGAAAATGAAGAAGTGAATACACTTCCCTGCCATCTACTCCTAATTCTTTTAACATCCTCCTCTATCAGATGAGTTTCTTGTAAAAACACAATTCTTGAACCCATGTCCTTATTTTATTCATAACTTGTTTAAGTTTTTTTAAATTTTGTAGACCTCTGCAATTCCATGAAGTTAAATTAAGATTAACACTTTGGTCCATGATCAATAGAGAGTTTGGGATTACCTTGCAGTGTAAACATGCTCATACAGAGAAGCAAAAACATGAGTGGTTGAACATTCATCCTACAAACTACACACAAACAAATTTCCCCTTCCCACACTTGTGGCAAACCCCCCAAAATCAAAAGAAAAATTCTGTCTCCCGATATAGCCATCGACCGTTCCACACCCACGGGGAACAGCCTAAGCCACTCCTTCTTCATCCTCCCAATCACCCTAACTCTACTGCTTTTAATGACGTAACATTAACTCTCCTCTGTAGTTTTCCAACTTAACTCCAAAATTTTTAACAACTTTGTACATCATAGTTTTTTTTTTTGTTTGTTTTGTTTTTGTTTAGTTTTTTTAATATATAATACAATCTATATTTTGTAAACTTACTATTTACTTCAAGTCAGTCAGATGCCTGTGCAAATGCTTAATTATTCTACCTTATATTTTGTTCATGCTTAGCTCCCACCAGTCTCTTCTTCTTCTTTGATCTTCTTGATGAACTCCTGCGCCTCCTCTGGGGTCTTGAAGATGTGGGTTCTGCCCTCATACGTGGTCAGCAGTCTCGCAGGATAGATTACACCATGACGAATCCCAAGGTTGCGCAGCTCCTTACGTACGGGATCAAACTGCTTCCTCAATTGCTGGATTCCTGTGGCCAAATCTGGGTAGAACCGCACCTGCTGGTCCTGGTGTTTAATCTCTCCTTTAGCACGTGCAACGTTGAAGATCTTCATCCTGTCTCTGTTGCTAAGAAACTTCATAATTAAGGTCCTCGGCGGTCCCTTATCTCTCCGTGGGCCAATACGATGTGCTTTTTCCAGAACCACTGCTGATTGCAACTCCTCGCTGCCCAGCACCTCCGGAATCCACTTTTCCAGAAAGGAACATACGTCCCGACCTTCTGATTCCTCTGGAAGACCCACCAGCCTCAAATTATTCTGTCTTGACCGAGATTCCAAATCCAAAATATTATCTTCCAGAGATTTATTTTTTTTTTCCAAAGTGCGCACCTTTAATTGAAGACGGGTGACGTCATCTTCAGCACTAGCGAGACGGAGCTCCATCTGCGCCGTTCGTTCTACACAGTCACCCAATTCCTTTCTTATTCCTTCCAACGCTGTCATAATCCCATCAAATCTAGAGGAAAAGTCCGCTCTCATTGAACTCATGGCAGCCATCAGCGCATCTGCGCCTCCCCGCGCAGACATCGCACCGTTGCCAGCCTCCTCCGCCATATATGGAGTTTTGTTTGCTGCGTCACAGACCTGAAAGTCCGTTAATTTGGACTGTTTCGGCGGCTCGCTTTTTCCTTTTCCTGGTTTTCCAGCCTTAGGCTTCGCCGACATATCCTCGCCCAAATGCTGAGATACGTTCTGTCCCAAATGAGAGAGTTATTTGCCGATTTTTTTTCTCCAGGAGCAGAGCAGAGCGAGACACGTCCGTCCTACGTGGCAGCCATAACCGGAAGTCAACCTAACAACTTTTAATAGGTTCAACTCACAGTCTGTCACCCGAGCAACACAACCAGACCCCCACACACCCCTCCCTACCCACGCTCCCGTGCAGAACCTCTCTCCATCTCCCTCCTCCTCCTCCTCAGGGGGCACCAGGACCCCCCCTCACTTCATGGTGACTACAGATCAGGTGGAGAAACAGCTGAAGAGGCTCCGTCAGCGGAAGGCTTCGGGCCCGGATGGCATCTCCGCTAGGATCCTGAGGACCTGTGCCAACCAACTAGCTCCAGTACTGACACACCTGTACAACCTGAGCCTGAGCCTGGAGAGAGTACCGGTGCTGTGGAAGACATCCTGCCTGGTTCCTGTCCCCAAGAAGTCATCTCCATCGGATCTGAATGACTATCGACCAGTTGCCCTCACATCTCATGTGATGAAGGTCCTGGAGAGACTGGTCTTAGCCCACCTGAGGCCGCAGGTGGAGACGTGGCTGGACCCTCTGCAGTTTGCATATCAGCCCCATTTAGGAGTTGAAGATGCTGTCATCTACCTGCTGCAACGAGCCCATCAGCACCTGGATGGTGGAGGAGATACTGTGAGAATCACTTTTTTTGATTTCTCCAGTGCCTTTAACACCATCCAGCCACTGCTGCTGGGCGAGAAGCTGCGGGGGATGGGGGTTGACAGCTCTGTGATCTCCTGGATTACCGACTACCTGACAGGCAGACCACAGTTTGTCAGGCTGGGCAGTGTCTTGTCTGGAGTGGTGGCTAGTGATACGGGAGCGCCACAGGGGACTGTGCTCTCTCCTTTTCTTTTTACCTTATACACCACGGACTTTCAGTATAACACTGAGTCATGTCACCTGCAAAAATTCTCTGATGACTCAGCTGTTGTGGGGTGTATAAGAGGAGGAGAGGAGGGGGAGTACAGGGCACTGGTAGACAGATTTGTGGAGTGGACGGAGCAGAATCACCTGAGGTTGAATGTCAGCAAGACCAGGGAGATGGTGATTGACTTCAGGAAGAGGAAGGCTCCTTCTCAGCCACTGGAGATTAGAGGGGAGGATGTGGGAGTGGTTGAAGACTACAAATATCTGGGTGTCAGGATCAGTAGCGGGTTGGACTGGAGATCCAACACCGATGCTGCGCACAAGAAGGGGATGAGCAGACTCTATTTCCTGAGAAAACTGAGATCCTTCAACGTGTGCAGCAGGATGCTGGAGCTTTTCTACCAGACTGTTGTCGCCAGCGCCATCTTTTTTGCTGCGGTCTGTTGGGGTAGCAGTATCAGGGCCAGAGATACCAACAGACTTGACAAGATTATCAAGAGGGCTGGCTCTGTAATTGGTCTCAGACCGGAGACCTTTGAGACAGTGGTGGAGAGAAGAACACTAAATAAACTGCGATCCATCATGAACAATCCTGATCACCCCCTCCACCACACACTAGGTAGGCAGCAAAGCACTTTCTCCAGTAGACTACTACAGCTTCGTTGTCGAACGGCCAGGTACAGGAAATCTTTCCTGCCACATGCAATTTCACTGTACAATAACTCACTATGATGTTGTATTCTGGTCATAGCTATGCTGCTACACTGCACCTTACAGACTAACTGGTACCTCACATTTCACTCTGCTCCTGATAGTCCTTCTTTGTGCAATGGGATGATTCATGTGTTTATACGGGTCATCATCATATATTAAGCTATGATGTATATAGGTTCTATAGTCGTGTTAGTTTCTTTTTTACTTTCCATGGGTAATCCCTTTGTCTGTCGTGTGTGTTTCTGTTGTTTGGCTGTCAACTGTCATGCTGCTGTTACACTGTAATTTCCCAGTTTGGGATCAATAAAGTACATCTATCTATCTTTCTATCTATGCATGTCTTTGAATTGTGGGAGGAAACCGGAGCCCCCGGAGTAAACCCACGCAGCACAGAGAGAACATGCAAACTCCACACAGAAAGGTTCCTACCCCTGCCAGCCTGGTGATTCGAACCTGGAACCTTCTAGCTTTTAGGCAACAGTGCTAACCACTGCACCACCGTGCTGCCCTAAGTGATTTAAGTGATTTCTTGATTGAGAACAGGTGTGGCAGTAATCAGGCCTGGGTGTAGCTAGAGAAATTGAACTCAGCTTTCCAAAGATGTGATAAACCACAGTTAATTTATGTTTTAATGGGGGGGGGAATTACTTTTTCACATAGGGCCAGGGATTTTTTTTTTAACCTTAATAATAAACACCTTTATTTAAAAACGGCATTTTGTGTTTACTTGTGTTATCTTTGTGTAATGTTTAAATTTGTTTGATGATCTGAAACATTTAAGTGTGACAAACACACAAAAAAATGAGATATCAGAAAGGGGGCAAACACTTTTTCACGTGTGTGTGTGTGTGTGTGTGTGTGTGTGTGTGTGTGTGTGTGTGTGTGTGTGTGTGTGTGTGTGTGAAATTGATGAAAGATTGATACATGCATTTAGCAATCAGGACATCTTCATATGTGAAGTATTACGCCGAATCGATCTTTGGCCCCGCCCCTACAACCATCTAATGCAGCGGTCCCCAACCTTTTTTGTACTAGGGACCAGTTTCATGCATGAAAATTTTCTGCGGACCGGGTAGAGGTGTGGGGGTTCCAATAACAAAAACCTTTGTCAGTTCAGAGCATGTAATCTGAAACAATTACACTTTATACAGTATTAGGCAATTACAATGATTCTACAGCATAATATCAACTCACCATAATGAATGGGAACCCTGGGCTTCTTTCCCTGCAGCTAGATGGTCCCATCTGGGGGTGATGGGAGACAGAGACACTTGAATTGTGTTCCGTATATCCAGTCTACTCTGTAGTCTTGTCTTGGTGGCTGTCACTGCAGAAAACCCCACCTCACAAAGATATGAGGGTGGAAATGGAAGAAGGACTTTCAGGGCTTTTGTGGCGATATCTGGATATTCTGCTTTGACTTTAATCCAGAATGCAGAGAGGTCAAAAAATTCCAAGGGCTTGTCTTTTAAAGTGGGGTGTTTTGTCTCAATGTGCCGAAGCAGTTTTGAGGGTTTCATGGCTTCATTAGCTAGTCTGTCACCACAAATTACGCATAGTGGGTGTGGAGCTTCTGTGTCACCTGTTGCAATGAACCCGTAACTTAGGGAGGAATCATGGTATTTTCTTTTAAATGTAGCTTTCTTTTTGCAGGCAGTCTGTGACCCTTCTGCAGCCCCATCGTTTGTTCGTTTCTTCCCGAAAAAGCTTTCCAGTGAATTTTGTTTTTGGCTCATTTTTTTCAAGAGCTAGCTTGTGTCACTGATGCGTGAAACGTCGTGCCAGAGTCAAGAGCAGTTGTGAAGCGAGGGTGGAAACGGTTGTTTTTCAGAATAAAATCTCTGCAAGACTGATGGAAAAAATAGCTTTAATATTAACCACATTTTTTTTCTTAACAAATGATCCACGGACCGGTACCGGTCCGCAGACCGGGGGTTGGGGACCCCTGATCTAATGGACTAAAAAGTCAAATGTTTTTTATTACTCTGATACCTAAATAGGTAAGTTATTTGTAAGACTTATTTGTAAGACTTATTCATGATTTTTAATAAAGTGTCATGATACTGTGTCTATGAATCGATACAGTATCACCACCATAAAGTATCGTGATACACTGATGTTTAATTTTTTCCCCCACCCCTACTATTTATCGATTTGTGCCTCCACTTTTTGACTATTGATTGTGTTTTAGTAGTAATGGACAATTATTTTTATTTTTTATCATGATTTCTACTATTGATCTTAGGGCTGTCATGGTGGAGGAATTTTCCTTGCAGTGATGGTGGATAGCTCAACAACACGATATGCGGTATTATTGTAAATGTTTTTAGGACCCTGTGGTCTCAGAATTTAGACAGAATTCATAACTTATGTGGCAAATAATGGAAGCTATGTTGGGAAACTCGCTGTAGCTGTAGCTCCGCTCTCAACTTACGTGCATGTGTAACAATTGTGCGGAGCTCAGGTATTCCTACCGTCATGATCTACTGATTCTGTAAAAAAAAAAAAAAAAAAAAAAAACCTTGATCATTTTCATAAAGCAGTGGTAGTAACTCCAGCATTTCAACTACAGGGTGTGTGGAGTGGTTGGAGACAGCTGCTACATTCAGCTTATTTAAACAGGACAGACTCCGTGCAGGACCCCGCATGGCTCTTGTCTTTGTGTCTCTCCATAGTGATTTTTGGACAATGCCGCTGTCCAAAAAAACCATGTTCACACAGCAAACAAGCAATGCACTATGCAGTAGTTGTTTCGCTCTCAGAGCTTAATTGTCAGGATCATAAACACTCCACTCAGAAGAAGCCCATCCAGCCATTAGTTTATTAAATTTAGGATATTTTCTCACCTCGTCCCCCCCCCCCACACACACACACATCTGCCACAAGCAATCTGATCTCACAAAAAGTAGTACAAATAACACGCTTTATGCCCTGTAAACATGCTGCTAGCAATAAAAATACACTTAACATTTCACAATTTATTTAATATTCATTAGGGGCGCATAAGTGAACAACAAGATTTAACCACACACAAAGAAAGTGAACACTACAGTTGTTGCAGTTGCTCATTATCCTCCGTGGTAGGCTTGTCCATAGCACGGCATTAAATAATTGCGGTTATCGTGACAGCCCTAATTGATCTATTAATTGTTTTTTTAAGATTGTTAAGTTCTTACTTTGTAGTTTGTTCTTACTATGTAGTACCAGTGTTCAGCCCAAGATGAATGGCCCCCATGGGGACATAAAAAGTATATCATACCGCACCGTACTGTATTGCATTGCATTGTATCGCATCGCATCACATCGTATTGTAATGTAGTATATAGTACTGTATCAAATCGTATTATAGTGTGGCATATCGTACCATCTTGTATCACATCATATCACATCCTATTGTATTGCACCACATCACAAAATACAGTTTTCTTTCGTTATTCACATGACATGACATTGTTTGCCTTTAACATATTTGGTACAAACAAAAAACTCGATGTGGTCTTTGATATGTTTTACCATTTCACCTGCTTTAGAAGTCATCATTGCTGAGACCTCCTCTGAGACTTTTTTACTCTCTTCCTGGTGAACGATGTGTTTATTCTTTGAGTGGCTGAATAAATTTTACCTGAAGTGGCCAGAGTGGAGCAAAAATAAAACTCTGTACACTGGAGCAGTGTGACTAATTAGCGTGCGGAAAAATTTGCCTGGGGATTTTCGGCACCACATTTTTGCATCGTAGTAGTGTGAAACAACCTTACAGCCAAAATGCTTCCATACTACAATCCTATTTTAGGTAACTCCAGTGGTGGAGCGGCTGCAGTCTTCCCTCGCCAGATTTGTTTTGCTGCGCAGCACGTAATGCATGATGTCATTATGCAGCCAAATCAAGAATATCATAATATTCACTTTTACCTCAGAATAAAATTTTTCACCAGGGTTATCGTGAACGGAACAATATGGCACACCCCTTATATATATATGTATATATGCGTGTCTGTGTATCACACACATCAGAGAACACTCATAACCAAACATTCAAAAAGGCTCACAGCCCTTCCTCATTCTTCTTAATGGCCTGATCAGAGTCCCTCCAAGGGGAAAATGTAGACTGCGTTTGATACACAGCAATATTCAGAGTGGTTTTTGAACCACTGGTTTTACGCATTTGCAGTGAAAATAATCTGTAATTCACATGCCCGTACTGTCGGTGGCAGCCAAGAACCACCAAACTGATTTGTACAGCTGCAATCCAAACACAAAAGAAGACCATGGTGGCAGACGCTTCAAATGGTGGAAGCGATGGAGGTACGTGAATATGATGAAGATCAAGACGAGCAGCAGCTTTTCCTGTTTAGTGGCAGAGGAAGAAAATAGGCAAAAAGACAAACATATGTTCTCCCAGTTTTGGTGGATTGCTCAGCACTTCCCCCTGGCAGGGGCTTCCGGGCGCATGCTCATTTCACTGCGACCATTTGCGTACTTGTACATGCGTTCACTTTTTTGGGGCTGCATGTGCTCGGTCAGCACTCACCCTCTGCATAGGGTTTGTGCACAAATGCACCCACTGCACTTGCTCATGTACCAACACATTTTGGTCACTATGATTTGGGCTTTAGAAAGCTCTGCACCCATTTAATCTTACAACTCTTATGTGATCTTTTGTCGAGAGCATCCTAAGTTTTCAACTTTCTGCTTGATATGGTCACCTGGATGGTAAAAATAAGAATAAACTTTGCAAGACCAAGATAGATGCGAACCCCTTTTCAGTCAGTTTGAGCCTCTGAGGTCCAGAAGGTGTTATAAGGTTCTAGTGGCAACCAAGGATGTATTTACAGGTGCTTTCACACCTAACCCACTTAGTCCAGACTTTTGGATTTTTCAGTTTGATATGGACCAAAATTATAGGTGTGAAACCTCCTTCAGACCAAAGTTTGGGCCAAAGAGCCGAAATTTGGACGGGAAAAATAGGTGGTCTCTTTCTGGAGCTGAGCTGAGCATTGGTCAGGTTTGTTTCTGGTGTGGAAGGAATTTCAGAAAGGTTCAGACTTTCGGACCAACACAGGAAGTTATGGCAGCCAAAAATCGGGAAAATAAGTTGCAGAAGCACTTGGCGAGAGGAAGAGACCTAGTTTTTAATTAAGTTATGGCTGGTTAGCAGCACAAACAATCACCTGAAAAAAAATCCAGAGGGCCCCTTTACACAGCATGGAGATCATTGAGGGATTGGGCCAGTTTTTGATCTTTGGGATTGTTTGGGAGATCCTTGTATGTTTTGGACCGAGTCAAACCTTTGAGGAGACCGTCACAACTATGGAGATCACTGAAGATCATTGATAGATCAAAAATTGACCATATCTCTCAATGATCTCTCAATGATTTCCACCCCTGTGTAAAGGCGGTATTACTAGATATTTTTAGAGAGGATGTGTACAGTGTCACCTAAAGACAATCACAGCTGATCAGAAAGACAAACGTCTTTTTTTAATGAAGACCTGGACAACATTTTAGCCTCGTGAAACTAGTTCACCAACTAATGTAGTGGAGTTTTCCCTTGTTTTAACTTAAAGTGTTACCAATGTGCTGGAGCTGCAGAAAACTCCTCACAGGATGAGTAGCGTGTTTGCTAGCTACCGCAGTCTGTGCTAACTATATAAACATCATCATAACAGCACGACGTAGGGCATGAATGAATGAATGAATGAATGAATCTTTATTTTGGATAGATTAAAAGTAGAGGTTAAAAAAGAAACAGAATAATATAACAAAGGGGGAAAGAAAATCCAACAAGGTCAAATTAGACAATAACTCCTCTGATTATACAGTTCAACATAAGTTATCCGAAATGGGTGATGGCTGAAGCCGCAGCTTATATTGCCCACCCATATTCCATCCAAGAATTCAAAAGAAAAACAAAACAAGAGCGATTACAATTCAGAACATAGCTAAGACAAAATGTGACAAAAAAAACTAAGCAACAATACAACGCAGACTGGATATTACAATCCTTATGTGATTTTACATGTCATCTTGTATATATGTTTGGAGTATTTCTTCCTTTAGTTTTTGTTTAAATTGTCCAAGCGTTGTACATGATTTTAATTCAGGTCCAAAATTGTTCCATAATCTGACTCCTTGCACTGAAACAGTGTTGCTTGGTGGTAGTTCTCACTGAAGGTTTTTGAAATATACAGTACATGTTCCTCTGAAATGATATTGTTTCTCCCTCATTTGGAACAACTTTTGGATATTTGCGGGCAGTGATAGATTCTTCACTTTAAACATTATTACTGCAGTTTTAAAGTCAACCAGATCTTTCAACTTGGGAGCTTTTAATTTAAGAAAAAGTGGGTTTGTTGGTTCCCTGTAAGCAGCTTTGTTTATTATACTAATAGCTCTCTTCTGAAGCATAAAGACTGGATATATGTTTGTTTTATATGTATTTCCCCATACTTCAGTACAATATGTCATGTATGGGAGTATTAATGAATGATACAAGGTATATAGTGTGGGTTGATTCAGCAAATATTTCACTCTGTGTAGTATTGCAATTGATTTGAATATTTTACCTTTAATATAATTAATATGTGACTTCCAACACAGTTTATTATCAATTATTACTCCAAGAAATTTAGTTTCAGATACCATTTCAATCTCTACACCATTGACACTGAGTTTAGACACAGTTTAAGCTTTCCTAATTCCTTTCCGAGTGTATCCAAAAGTTGTTCCAAATTGCTTCCACTGCATAATAAATTAGTGTCATCGGCAAACAATATTAAATCCATTTTTTCCGAAACTTTACATATATCATTTATATACATATTGAATAACAATGGCCCCAAAACTGAACCCTGTGGGACTCCACAAGTAACCTTCAGTAACTGTGAGTTTTTGTTACCAACACATACATACTGATATCTATTCTTTAAGTAACTACATAACCAGGACAGCGCTACCCCCCTAATACCACAATTTTGTAGTTTCTTTAATAATAAATTATGATCCATTGTATCATATGCTTTTTTAAGATCCAGGAATTAGTTAGCAGGAAGTTAGCAGGAAGTTAGCTTAACGCTGGCCCCAGTGCGCCACCTAACTCCGACACGAAGCGGCTCAGTCCCCGGTGAGGACCTATCGGAGGAACCAACCGAGGCGGCAGTTGGGAGCTCGGGTGCGGCGTTGGTGAGAGACGTGGCCACCTGGACCCAGCAGGACAGTGGCCTGAGTCGGAACCCAGTTGCGAGGTCCAGCTGAGGAACTACCAGACTGACGGCGGTTGGTGACGGGGCCTAGCGGAGGTGCCACCCAGCCAGACGGCGGCGAGCGGCGGCGGTGATCGGTGAAGTTCGGCTGTGCCGGCGGTGTGCGGCATAACCGGCCAGGCAGACAGCGGCAGGTGGTGGCGAATGACGGGGGTGATCTGCGGAGCTGTGCAGCGCTACTTGGCGGAGGAGCTGTGCAGGAGCTGTTGCGGCGAGTTCAGCAGCGGCCGGGCTAGTTGAGGCCTAGCCGGATTCTCTGTTTACTTCTATCTACAGGTCAGTAAGATGCCACCAAAGAAAGAGGAAATGGAAGAAATCAAAAAATCTCTGAGCTTTATGTCAGAAGAATTGGCCAAATTGACTAGCCAACAGGACAAAATAATAGGCCTAATAGAACAGGTACAAGCCCTAAATTTAATAATTCAAGAAAAAGACAAAAAAAATTATGGACCTGGAGCAACACGGGCGTCTTTTGGAGCAACGCGTCGAGGATCTTGAACAAGGTTCTCGTATTGATGACCTAGTTATAAGTGGACTAGACATCAGATATCAGTCATACGCCCATGCCACAGTAGGACTGAGTGGTGAAGATGCACCCATGAGGGAATCATTGTCTTTAGAAAATCAAGTGCTTCAGTTCCTTAATAATAAAGACATTAAGGTAGAAGCCAATGCAATTTCAGCCTGCTATGCTCTACCGAAGAAAGATAACAAAACAAAGAAATCAATTGTGATGCGCTTTGTGAACAGAAGGGTAAAGAATAACATACTGAGGCAGGCCAAAAAGCTAAAGAAAACTCAAGTTTACATAAATGAACACCTGACAAAAAAAAAACGCTGAATTAGCACGACAGGCACGGATGCTAAAAAAACAAAATAAGATACAAGCAACCTGGACAAGAAATTGTAGAATTTGGATTAAACTAAATGGATCACCTGAGCAAGCAAAGAGTATAATGATCAGAGATGCTACTGACTTAGATAGATACAGATGAACACTGATTAGAAAATTATGAGCCAATGATAATCCATATTCATACACACGATAAGAATAGTTCTTTTGATACACTCTAATAAAAATAACCAAAATAAACAAAAACTTATGACCGACTCAAGTAGACATCAATTATCCCCAGTTGGAGGAAGTCATTTGACACAGAATGAGGAAACTCAAACTCTGAAAACATACCATTATGCTGAACATAAACCACAAGAGATGGAGAATGATATTGATCCTGATAACCACTTTTTCAATAATATTCATAACCACTGTGAATATTACACTGAAAAACAATTCAAAAGTCAAATGCAATTAGATGGTAAACTGTCAATAATACACTTCAATAGCAGAAGTCTTAACAAAAACTTTCCACAGATTCAGGACTATTTAAAACAGCTAGACAGAAAATTCACAGCTATTGCAGTCTCTGAAACTTGGCTTAACGAAGAGCAGGCTCCCCTGATGGCAATAGAGGGATATCAGATGTTTTATATTAACAGAACTCAAAAAAAGGGTGGTGGTGTTGCACTGTATATTGATGACCTGTACAGGTGTAAGCTTGTAAATGAAATGTCCTCAGCACTACCAGGGATTTTGGAATGTGTTACTGTTGAGATTGACCTAGACAAAACAAAAAATCTAATCATAAGCTGCATATATAGAACGCCGGGAACTTGCATTGAGACATTCAGAGATAAATTAGTCAAGCTGTACAATAATATTACTAGTAAGAAAATGGTAGCAATTTGTGGAGATTTCAATATTGACTTACTGAATCCTCATCAACAAAATGTAGTTACAGAGTTCATGAACTCTATGTACAGCATGAGTCTATATCCCACAATAACACATCCCAGTAGAATCACAGTTCACTCTGCTACACTTATTGACAACCTGTTTGTCAGTGTTTTCGATAAGAAAATAGAAAGTGGATTATTGATAAATGATATAAGTGACCACTTGCCAACCTTTGCACTTATCCATGGCCACACGGGGCCCAACGCAGAAAAAACTTCAAAATTGTTCAGACACAAATCACCAAATGCAATCAGTTCTTTTAAAGAGGACTTGCTGAAGCAAGACTGGACAGAAGTCTATGTATCAGATGTAAATGAAGCCTATGACACATTTATAAACATTGTAACCACTCTTTATGAAAAAAACTGCCCATTAGTAATAAAAAAGCTTAAACACAAATTTGCTAATAAGCCATGGTTAACCAAAGGACTACAAAAGGCGTGTAAAAAGAAAAATTTATTATATAAAGCTTTCCTAAAGAAAAGAACAAAAGAAGCAGAGCAGCGGTATAAAACATACAAAAATAAGTTAACATATATAATAAGATGTAGTAAAAGAGACTATTACAATAAAGAACTGGAGAAAAACAGAGACAATATTAAAAATACATGGACAATACTCAACAGTATCCTTGGAAATAAAAGCAGAAATACAAGCTACCCAACTAATATTCCAAAAAATAATAAAACGACGCAGAGTGTGAATATTGCTTCACCTGCAGATGAATTTAATAATTTTTTTGTTAACATTGGACCTAAACTGGCCCGAGAAATACCCACTACGGTGCCAACAGGTGATACAATATGCAATAACACTGCTGTAAAAGACTCCATCTTCATAAAGAACACAGACGAAAGAGAGGTCATTGAAATTGTTAAATCGTTCAAAAGTAAAACATCTACTGACTGTGATGGTATTGACATGCTACTAGTCAAAACTGTGATCGAATGCATAGTAAAACCACTGACGTATATCTGCAACCTGTCTCTCCAATCAGGTATATTTCCCAATGCAATGAAAATAGCTAAAGTAATTCCGATATACAAGACGGGCGACAGAGGGGAACTCTCAAACTATAGACCAATTTCACTATTACCGCAATTTTCCAAGATACTTGAAAAAATATTCTATGAGAGAATTGACAACTTCATACTGAAGAATGATTTATTATGTGAGCAGCAATATGGGTTCAGACACAAGAGGACAACTGCATATGCCCTAATGGAATTTACAGAAAAAATATCAACAGCCATTGAAAATAAAGAGTATTCAGTTGGAGTATTCCTAGATCTTAAAAAAGCATTTGATACAGTAGATCATAATTTATTATTAAAGAAACTACAAAATTCTGGTATTAGAGGGGTAGCACTGTCCTGGTTAAGTAGTTACTTAAAGAATAGATATCAGTATGTATGTGTTAGCAACAAAAACTCAGAGTTGCTGAAGGTCACCTGTGGAGTCCCACAGGGTTCAGTTTTGGGACCATTATTATTCAATATGTATATAAACGATATATGTAAAGTTTCAGAAAAAATGGACTTAATATTGTTTGCCGATGACACTAATCTGCTATGCAGTGGAAACAATTTGGAACAACTTCTGGATACACTCGGGAAGGAATTAGGAAAGCTTAAACTGTGGTTTGATTCAAACAAATTAACACTCAATTTAAGTAAGACAAAATTTATAGTCTTTAACAACCATCACAACAATCCAGTACCCAAACTCAGTGTAAATGGTGTAGAGATTGAAAGGGTATCTGAAACTAAATTCCTTGGAGTAATAATTGATAACAAACTGTGTTGGAAGTCACATATTAATTATATTAAAGGTAAAGTTTCCAAATCAATTGCAATATTACACAGAGTGAAATATTTCCTGAATCAACCCACACTATACACCTTGTATCATTCATTAATACTCCCATACATGACATATTGTAATGAAGTATGGGGAAATACATACAAAACAAACATATATCCACTCTTTATGCTTCAAAAGAGAGCTATTAGAATAATAAACAAAGCAGCTTACAGGGAACCAACAAACCCACTTTTTCTTAAACAAAAAACTCTCAAGTTGAAAGATCTGGTTGACTTTAAAACCGCAATAATAATGTTCAAAGTGAAGAATTTATCACTGCCCGCAAATATCCAAAAGTTGTTCCAAACAAGGGAGAAACGATATCACTTCAGAGGAACATATATATTTCAAAAGCCTACGGTGAGAACAACCACCAAGCAACACTGTATTTCAGTGCAAGGAGTCAGATTATGGAACGATTATGGACCTGAATTAAAATCATGTACAACGCTTGGACAATTTAAACAAAAACTAAAGGAAGAAATACTCCAAACATATTTACAAGACGACATGTAAACTCACATAAGGATTGACATATCCAGCCTGTGTTGTGTTGTAGCTTAGTTTTTTTTTTTGTTTTGTTTTGTTTTTTTCTCTCTGTGACATTCTGTCTTAGATTTGTTTTGAATAGCAACCGCTTAACTTAGCTTAGCTTAGTTTTCTTTTTTTTCTCTCAGTCACACTTTGTCTTAGCTTTGTTTTAAATTGTAATCACTCTTGTCTTGTTTACTCTTTTTCTCTTTTGAATTCTTGGATGGAATATGGGTGGGCAATATAAGCTGCGGCTTCAGCCATCACCCATTTCGGATAACTCACGTGGAATTGTTTAGTAGAAGGAGTCTTTGTCTAATTTGACCTTGTTGTTATATTATACAGTTTCTTTTAACCTGTACTGTATTATCCGGAATACCCCAACTGAATACTCTTTATTTTCAACGGCAGTTAATATTTTTTCTATAAATTCCATTAGAGCAAATGCAGTTGTCCTCTTGTGTTTGAACCCATATTGCTGCTCACACAATAAATTATTCTTCAGTATGAAGTTGTCAATTCTCTCATAGAATATTTTTTCAAGTGTCTTGGAAAATTGCGGCAATAGTGAAATTGGTCTATAGTTTGAGAATTCCCCTCTGTCACCCGTCTTGTATATCGGAATTACTTTAGCTATTTTCATTGCATTGGGAAATATACCTGTTTGGAGAGACAGGTTACAGATATACGTCAGTGGCTTCACTAAGCATTCAATGATAGTTTTGACTAAGAGCATGTCAATACCATCACAGTCCGTAGATGTTTTACTTTTGAACGATTTAACAATTTCAATGACCTCTCTCTCGTCTGTGTTCTTTATGAAAATGGAGTCTTTTATAGCAGTGTTTTTGCTTATTGTATCACCTGTAGGTGCCGTAATGGGTATTTCTCGAGCCAAATTAGGACCAATGTTAACAAAAAAGTTATTAAATTCATCTGCAGGTGAAGCTGCATTCACACTCTGAGTCGTTTTATCATTTTTTAAAAAATCGGTTGGGTAGCTTGTATTTCTGTTTTTATTTCCAAGAATATTGTTAAGTATTGTCCATGTATTTTTAATATTGTCTATGTTTTTCTCCAGTTCTTTACTGTAATAGTCTCTTTTACTACATCTTATTATATATGTTAACTTATTTTTGTATGTTTTATACCGCTACTCTGCTTCTTTTGTCCTTTTCTTTAGGAAAGCTTTATATAATAAATTTATCTTTTTACACACCTTTTGTAATCCTTTGGTTAACCATGGCTTATCGGCAAATTTATGTTTAAGCTTTTTGTTTACTAATGGACAATTTTTTTTCATAAAGAGTGGTTACAATGTTTATAAATGTGTCATAGGCTTCATTTACATCTGATACATAGACTTTTGTCCAGTCTTGCTTCAGCAAGTCTTCTTTATCACGTATCACATAAAGTTGCTTTGTTCCCTTGGATAAGGAGCAGTGTGAAACCAAACCTAACAGGACCAAATACAGACAACAAAATCATGAACTTTGGTCCACACTTTTGTACGGACTCTGTTGTGAAAACACACTAAGAAATCTTTTATCCCGACTGCAATGAATATTCTTAACTACAAAGAGAATTTAATCCACTGCTGAAATAAACCAAAGCTGTTTTTATATCATTTTATGCCATTGATTTTTTATGATCTTTTTCTGTTATTATATCTTATGTTAGTTATTCTCTTTTGTATGTTTGTTTTGTTTTCTTCTATTTTATTCTATTTGCCCGCCCGTTCGCACGTATCACAAGCAGTGGCAGAGAGCGTTGCGCACTCGCCTGATGATCAAACACACACTCATCATCAAAGACTTGGTCGAGAAATACACTGCTTAATCATTCATGAAGAGATTGTCCGCACAATCCCACAATACAATGGGCTGCCAGGGCGAGGGCACCAGGTTCACTGAGTTGGTGTGTGTGTGTGTGCGCGCGTGCGTGTGTCTGTATGTTAAGCCCCTTGTGATTACGTTTCCCCCCTAACAAGGCCGAGTTCATCTGTCCCCTTCGTATGTGTGCCTCTGTTTGTGTGCGCGTCCTTGGCTTTGTTAGGCCTGAGCCCCCAAAGGCCTGTGAAGAATGCTTTCAACCGTCCACTTGGAAGAGGTGATGAAATGAAACGAATAATAAAGCTCATGAAAAAGAGAGGAGAAGTGACACACATCCTTCATGAAAGGAGGACAAATTATTTATCGTCCCAGCGTCTGGTTTCATATTTTATCTCCCCCCCCCCCCCGAAACACCCCTAATCAAGCTACCGCCGTACGTGTTGTTAGCGTCTGCTATTTAGGCTGGCTGCGCTTACCGAGAAGAAAGTTCATTTGCAGAGATGTGAGTGCAAGCTAATGGTGTACAGTATGAGTGACAAACAGACACTTACACACATGCCTCCATTGTGTACCCACTCATTAGTGCTCAGAAGTCAGTGATTGGCTATGTCCTCGCTCTGGACTAATTGATTCTACCTGAAATGATCCATAATTAAGCATCACTTATGATCCATTAATTTTAACCACCCACTACACACACACACACTTTACCTTTTATTTTTGTTTTGTTTAGTCCCCAACTCCTCCAACTCCTCTTGACCATTATGTTCATCCTGATTAGACCCTAACCCACATAGTAAAACTGGCATGATCCAGACCCAATATGTCATCTGGCACACACAGCGCATGGAATGACAGAAGTAGGCTGGTCTGCTCCTTATTGCTGGATCTGGGCCATAAGCTAGGTTCACACTACAGCATTTGGACCGACTTTACAAACGTTTTGAAAAATGGAGAAATTAATCCAGACGTCAGTGAAATTACGTTTTTGAGCAGGCTTTTTTTAATCCAGCGCACACCAACTTTTATGAACTTTTACAAACTTTTCCTAGCATTTGCCAGCGTTGCATTCAGCGTTGTCAAACTTTTGATAACTTAGGCTTGCGTACTGTGTGTAGCTGTTGCCAACTTAGGTTAACTTAAGCAAACGAATACTCAGCGCAGGTCATCTGACATCAGCATCAGGCAATGTTCATATAAAGATCAGCGTTTGTGGAGGCTTCCTGCCATTCTGGACTTGCTTTTGGAGTGAACACATCTCCCTTGGGCATATGTTCTAGTATTTATTCTATTCATCCATTTTCGACCACTTTTCTGGAGGTCCAGGTCATGGAGACAGCAGCCCAAGCACAGAAGCCCAGACTTTCCTCTCCCCGGTCACCTTCTCCAGTTCTTCAGAGAGGATACCAAGACGTTCCCAGGCCATCTGGGAGACACAGTCTCTCCAGCGTGTCCGGGGTCTGCCCCGGGGTCTCCTTCCAGTGGGACGAGCCCGAAACACCTCAAGTGGGAGGCGTCCAGGAGGCATCCTGATCAGATGCGGCAGTACAGTGGTGCAGTGGTTAGCACTGTGGCAGCACAGCAACTCACCCTTGGCCATGGGATCTCGGGTTCGATCCCACCCCCTGACCAATGGGGATCTTTTTGTGTGGAGTTTGCATGTTCTCCCCATGTCTGTGTGGGTTAACTCTGGGATTTCTCTGGTTTCCTCCCACAGGGGCCAAAAACATGCAGGTTAAGTTAATTGGCATCAACTGTGGGGAGGTATGAATGTGAGTTGTCCCTTGCCCCTTTCCCCTTCCCTCCAGGCCACATTGTAAATAAGAATGTGTTCTTAATCTGTTCTGCCTGGTTAAATAAAGGTTAAATAAATAACATTTTAAAAAAAGATGCCCAAACCACCTCAACTGGCTCCTTTCGATGTGGAGGAGCAGTGGTTTTTCTAAAAAGAGGACCCACCAGCCCGGTTTGCCATGTCAGTGTTTATTTTCATTTTATATTCCTATGTAGTTACTTCTGCATGCCCGTTTTCCTTATTCATTCATTCGTTCCTTGAAAAAAATAACACAGTACAATAATGCCTGTCTATAGACTCCAACAGTAAGTCCACAATTAAAAATGTGAATTTGGATGGAATAAAAAAAAACTATTTAGTGTATCATTATATAAATAAAATGACAGGTGATTATATTTTGAGTTACAACTCTCTCCATTAAAATAACATAAAATCCCGTTGAATGTCATTTACTTTTTGGCACCACATCAGTGCTTTTTGATTCCCCACAATGGAAGCTGAACCAATAAATCCTGCATAGAGCAGAAAATTAAGAACAGTAAATTTCACAATAAGATTTTTTTTTCTTTTGGGCTGTCACATTTTAGGAGAATTATATACAGTATATGTATACTTTTTTTAATTGCCCCTTCTCTCGGCTTTTGGCATTCCAGCACAAAGGACATCAACACTTCTTCACATTTCTGTTGCATCTGTGCATGTCTGAAGTGAGTTTTGGTCTAAAAACATCTGCTTCCACCAGCATTTCAGTCAACGTTTGCCAATGGAGCTTAATTTAGGCCGACTTAGGCGAGCTCTGCATAATTTAGCCCAGCGCTCAGAAACTTTTACAAACTGAGCACAACTTTCACTAACGTGTATTTCCAAACATCGACCAATTTTCAGCATGCTGAAAATTTTCAAAGAACACAACTTTCGCCAGCGTTTGCCAACAAACACCAACTATCATTAACTTTTACCAACTTTTTCCAGCAGAGCCAGACGTTTGCCAAAACATCAGTAAAAGTTGGTCCAAACGTTGTATTGTGAATCCCAGTAAGTAACACAGAACAATGTCAGAGTAGTGCCAAATGTGTTGTGTCTTGGAAAAAGTGGCCCACATTTGTTTTGAGATGTTGAGGATTGGGACGTTAAGGCTCATATCTGTTTTTTTTTTTTTTCTGGGCCACAGGGGGCGCAGTAGTGTCACATCAATGCCAGAAGTGGTCCACACCTGGATGCTGCCTACTTGCTATCTGGGAAGTCCAACCATCAGTAGTAATCCTGACCATAAATTTTACTTAACCTTAATCCCAGATTATTCATTCTAAGATAAGATAAGCCTTTATTAGACCCACAGGGGGGAAATTCCAGGATTGCAGCAGCAAAGGGATAGCAGCACTCAGAGCAACAGTAAATAAGATAAGAACTGGTTAGCCAAAGCAGTAAATGAATATACATACTATGTACACAGTTATATAGACAGTGCAGGAGCATTGCAGCTCGATGGTATAAACAGCATTACGGTTTGTTAAATTACCCTGCAGAATATGAATATATACCCAGACAGTACATTTCACATTTGAATCAACAGTGTTGTTGCCACTCTCAATAATACCTCAGATGATTCAAGATTCAAAGGCTTTATTATCATGAGGCACAGTTCAGAAATGCTACATTTCCGACATTACATTTTACATTTCTGAGCAATGAAATTCTTACTTTGCTCTCCGAATGAATGCCAAGTTAAAAGGTACAGAAACATCAATTCTAATAGGCCATGACACACTAACACAGTAACTCAATCCTAATACTAACGGATGCTAAAACACACACACCAACACACAGTTAGGCAGTAGAGGAATGAAACTGAAAATTCATTGGATGACTAAAGTGATGGTGGTATGTTGCTATCAGAGATGATGTGAACCTGAGATGGCATAGACTTATGTACAGTGTGCAAATGAGCAATGTACAACAAGCAGTGTATAATTACAAATTATTTGATAAGTAGCAGCAGAGGTGATATGGACATCAGACAGGTGAGACTATATCTACTGTACAGGTGACATCTACTGTACAGATGATCCATTATTAAGCATCATTTCTTTAGGGGTTGCCACAGCAGATCATCTGCCTCCATCTCACCCTGTCCCTTGCATCCTCTTCTCTCACACCAACCATCTCCATGTTCCCTCCTTCACTGCACCCATGAATCCTCTCTGCGGTCTTCCTCCTTTCCTCTCTTACTTTGTCTCCAAACTGCTCAACTTGAGCCATCCCTCTGATATCCTCATGTCTAATTCTGTCCCTCCTAGTAACTCCTAATAAGAATCTTAGCATCTTCAACACTGCCATATCCAGCTCCGGCTTGTGTCTTTTTGTCAGTGCCACTGTTTCCAAACCATACATCATAGCAGGTCTTACTAACCTCTTGTAAACCTTTCCTTTCACTCTAGCTGCTATCTCACTCCACCCTGCCTGTACTCTCTTCTTCACCTCTCTTGTGCAGTGTCCATTGCTTTGGATGGTTGACCCTAGGTATTTAAACTCATCTACCTTCACTACCTCTACTCCTTGCGTTTACACTGCCTCCCTCTCATTCACACACACATACAGTATTCTGTCTTCTACTGACATGATGGTTAAGCATCACTTATGATCCATTAATTTAAACCACCCACTACACACATACGGTTTACCTTTTATTTTAGATTTTTTTTGTCTCTATCATCCAACTCCACTTGATCATTATGCTCATCCTGATTAGTCCTCACCCATACTTTAAATTATAGGGGTGGGGATCGCCAGTGTCTCCACAATATGATATTATCACAATACTTGGACCATGATACAATATTATCAGGATATTGCAATATATTGAGTATTGTGATATTACATATTGCAATTTTCCATCTCACGAGTCACTACTTTGTTGTGCTGACCTAATCAGAAAGTGAGGATTTAGCACTAGCTAGTGGTGAGAAAAGCCAATGATTTTTAAGTTTGTTTTTGCCATGGTTTTATTTATTTTATATAATTAATACAATATTGCTGTTGCAGAGTGTTGCAATATTTTGCCGTATCAAGCTTCCCCCCCCATTCCTACTAAATTATATTCAACCTTAACAACAAACCGCCTTTATCCACATGTCAACCTCAGACCTGAGCCTAGATTGTGACTCACCTCGACCCTTCCTTTACAAAACTTTGTGTCATTTCAACAATATAATCCAACTTATTCTCTCTAATTTCCAAACTTGAATATGTGAGAACACACAGATTCTCTCACACACATTTCTGCCCCCCTGCTAGGGGCCCTTCTTGTTAAAGCTCGAAGGGACGAGCACATTTTCTCCCACATCCCTTTAGATTTTCTCTTGTCCTGTCTCGTTCTAATTAAACAGCCTGTCTCCGAGGCTCCCCCCGGTGCTGCCGGGGACGACCGCTGCTACCATGCGAGGAAGCGCGACAGGGATGAAAGCAGCTCACCTGCCGAGCGGCTCAGGGCTTACCTTGAGAACATGCACACTTTTATTTTTATTTTTTTTTAATTTTACAGAATGGCAAAACACACACATTCACAATATATATATATATATATATATATATATATATATATATATATATATACTGTATACTGTATATATATAGAAACAAAGGGATGAGGGCACAGAAGAGTGCCCTGCCTAATGAATCAAAACTCACTCAAGCAAAAAAGAAAAAAAAAACCTTGTCAAGTGTGTGTCCCGTTGTGCTACCTCTGTATCTCGTCTTTCTTCTCATCAAGAGTCGCTGTTTCTGAACATTAGGTCAGAGGCAACAAAGCAGAGAAAGAATTAGAACAAAAGCCAACTAAAAAGATAAAAAAAATGAATAATGCCACCTGATGCTTGGAATGGTTTAAGAGGAGTTGGTGACAGTGGCTAACAAGCTCTCTATTAAGGCTGTTGTACACTGGCAACTCATACACACACACACACACACACACACACACACACACAGATACACACACAGACACACACACACACACAGACACGCATGCACACACACAAGCACGCACGTGTGCACACCAGTCCAAGTGTAACACCTGATGCAATCAAAAGCACAGCCTCAGTCTGTCTGTTTTTCATTTTGTTAGAAAGTGGTAAACAAAGGTAAGCATCAGACACTATAGATACATCTGTGAAGAAGTTTGACTGTGATATTGCCTATTTGGCTGTTGGCATTTAGCCATGGATATTCTGATGTTTGAAAGGTTAGCTTGTATCCATAAACTTTAAGAGAAAATGCGAATGAACAAATATCTCCTAAATACTATAAACTGGAGCACAAGTTTCTGGGACTGTCTGCACCTCACAGCAAGGTATAGTCTTTCGAATATAAAAACATTCATGCACCGATCTCATCATCACATCATCATCATGATGTACTCATGATGAACTCATTCTCAAACATGTTCACCAATGCTTCTACTCATAACACATTAACACAAATAAGAAAAGGGGTAATGGCTATTTAGCTAGTAACTTCTCTTTCATACAATGCAACAATGTCCCAAAATGTAGTTTATTTGGTTGAGTTAGTTGCTTTGAAGTTGTCTTGCTTGCTATTCAAAAGCAGCATGCCTTCAAAAATGTAAACTGGTGCAGTATTCTTGGATTTTCTAGGACTAAGTTTAAGTTTTGACAACTGAGGGCATGCATATGTAGTTTTAATGACCAAAAAACATTTCTGTGTTGTTTTACAGCTCATCAAAAAAGTGGACCAGTCACAAGTAAGGACGCAGTCAGGGTGCATTTGCTCTGCTAACTTAAGAGAACTAAAAGTGGGACTTGTTTGTGACATCATAAAATTCAGGAAGTGCAGTCTGCTCATTTATTTAAGACTGTAACTCAGTAAAGGCAGTGGGTATTTCTTGGTGAAGTAAGTGTTTTAGTATTCTCGTCGTTGTAGTTGCCTTCATAGGTGCATCGTTCCAAACATGGCTCGTAGGACCAAGATTGAAGTTATTGAGGAAGGTTTTCCTTTGCCCGCTGGGGGCACATTTCCTATTGAACTTTCCGCTTAGGCTCAGGTCTAAAAGTGCCTCTTTTCGAATTGAGTGGCCAAGAAACTTCAGTTCTCTCTCCATTCTAACTATTGTAGAACCTCTTCATTTGTAACCCAATCTACAGCCGTGGACGAAATTGTTGGTATCCCTCTGTTAATGAAAGAAAAACCCACAATGGTCACAGAAATAACTTGAATCTGACAAAAGTGGTAATAAATAAAAATTCTATGAAAACTGACCATTGAAAATCAGACAATGCTTTTGAATTGTGGTTCAACAGAATTACTTTAAAAAACAAACTCATGAAACTGGCCTGGACAAAAATGATGGTACCCCTAGAAAAGATTGAAAATAATGTGACCATAGGGACATGTTCAGCCAAGATGTGTCCTGTAATTAACATCACAGGTGTCTACAAACTTGTAATCGGTCAGTCGGCCTATTTAAAGGGTGACAAGTAGTCACTGTGCTGTTTGGTGACATGGTGTATACCACACTAAACATGGACCAGAGGAAGCAAAGGAGGGAGTTGTCTCAGGAGATTAGAAAGAAACTTATGGACAAGCATGTTAAAGGTAAAGGCTATAAGACCATCTCCAAGCAGCTTGATGTTCCTGTGACTACAGCTGCACATATTATTCAGAAATTTAAGATCCACGGGACTGTAGTCAACCTCCCTGGATGTGGCCGCAGGAGGAGACGGATAATACAAATGGTAAGAAAAGAGCCCAGAACAACCTCTAAACACATTCATGGTGAACTCCAAGGTCAAGGTACATCATTGTCAGATCGCACCATCCGTCGTTGTTTGAGCCAAAGTGGACTTCATGGGAAATGACCAAGGAGGACACCACTGTTGAAAACAAATCATAAAATAGCCAGACTGGAATTTGCCAAACTGCATGTTGACAAGCCACAAAGCTTCTGGTAGAATGTCCTATGGACAGACGAGACAAAATTGGAACTTTTTGGCAAGGCGGAGCTGAAACATGCCGTCTGGAGAAGGCACCCTTCAAACCTGAGACAACTGGAGCAGTTTGCTGATGAGGAGTGGGCCAAAATACCTGCTGAGAGGTGCAGAAGTCTCATTGACAGTTACAGAAATGGTTTGATTGCAGTGATTGCCTCAAAAGGTTGTGCAACAAAATATTAAGTTAAGGGTACCATCATTTTTGTCCAGGCCTGTTTCATGAGTTTGTTTTTTAAAATAATTCTGTTGAACTACAATTCAAAAGCATTGTGTGATTTTCAATTCAATTCAACTTTATTTATATAGCGCCATTTCACGACAACAGTCATCTCATAGCACTATCAACTGTAGGGGGGAACCCCCACAGTTGCAGAAAGTTGCAGAAAGACCCCAGCAATCAGGCGATCCCCTGTGAGCAAGCACTTGGCGACGGTGGAGAGGAAAAACTCCCTTTTAACAGGAAGAAACCTCCAGCAGAACCAGGCTCAGGGAGGGGCAGTCATCTGCTGCGACTGGCTGGGGGGTGAGGGGATAGAGAAGAAGAAAAGAACAGACATGTAGAGAGCAAACAGCACGATGGGGACTCAATCTATGGGAGAGAACAAACAAATGTTAATGACCAGCAAAAAAAATATTTCATAGAGAGTGAGGAAAGGAGTGAGGCCCAGTGCATTACTGGAGGTCCCCCGGCTGACTAAACCTATTAGCAGCATAACTAAGGGAGGGTTCAGAAACACATGATCCCTCCCTAATTGTAGGCTATATCAAAAAGGTAGGTTTTAGCCCTATTCTTAAAAACAGAGATCGAGTCTGACTCCCGAATCCAGATTGGCAGCTGATTCCACAGGAGAGGAGCTTGATAACTGAAGGCTCTGCCTCCCATTGTACTTTTGGAGATTCTAGGTATTACAAGTAATCCTGCATTTTGGGAGCGTAGTGCTCTGTTAGGATAATACGGTAGTATCAGATCTTTTAAATAAAAAGGAGCCTGATTGTTTAGAGCTTTGTAAGTAAGAAGAAGGATTTTAAACTTAATTCTAAACTCTATGGGAAGCCAATGAAGGGAGGCCAGAACCGGAGAGATATGATCGCTCTTTCTAGTACCTGTTAAAACTCTTGCTGCAGCATTTTGGATCAGCTGAAGACTTTTTAAAGATGTTTTAGGACAGCCTGATAATAAAGAATTACAATAATCTAATCTCGAGCTAACAAAAGCGTGGATCAGCTTCTCAGCATCACTCTGAGACAAGATGCTCCTAATCTTGGCAATATTACGCAAATGATAGAAGGCAGTCTTAGAAACAAATTTAATATGTGAATTGAAGGACAAATCCTGATCAAAAATAACTCCAAGGTTCCTCACAGAGCTATTAAGAGAAAGAGTAACTGCATCCAAACTGAAAGTTTGATTTGGAAGGGCATTTCTAAGGTTTTTTGGACCAACAAGAATGACTTCAGTCTTATCTGAATTTAATAGCAGGAAATTACAAGTCATCCAAGCTTTGATTTCCTTAAGACAGGCTTCTAACTTGGCTAATTGATTACTATCATCTGGCTTCATTGACAGGTATAATTGTGTGTCATCTGCATAACAATGAAAATGTATACAGTGCTTTCTAATAATGTTGCCTAACGGAAGCATATATAAACTAAAAAGAGTAGGGCCTAGCACAGATCCCTGTGGAACTCCATGACTAAGCTTTGAGTTGAAAGAAAACTCATTATTTACATGAACAAACTGGAACCTATCAGATAAATGAGATCTAAACCACTGCAACGAAGTTCCATTAAGTCCAACATAGTGTTCTAATCTATCAAGTAGAATATTATGATCGATAGTATCAAAAGCTGCACTAAGGTCTAAAAGGACAAGTACAGAAACTAGTCCATTATCAGATGCAATGAGGAGGTCGTTAGTGACCTTCGCTAAGGCTATTTCAGTACTATGATGGATTCTAAACCCAGATTGAAACTCTTCAAGTAAACCATTTCCCTGCAGGTGGTCAAATAATTGCGTAGCAACAACTCTTTCTAAGATTTTTGAAATGAAAGGGAGATTAGAGATTGGTCTATAGTTAGCTAAAGCTCCCGGATCTAGCGTTGGCTTTTTGAGTAAGGGTTTAATTACAGCCGTTTTAAAAGCCTGCGGTACATGGCCTAAAGTTAATGAAGAATTGATTATATGAAGAATAAAGCTACCAATAAGTGGGAAGACTTCTTTAAATAACCTGGTAGGAATAGGGTCTAAAAGACAAGTTGAAGGTTTGGATGAGGAAACTATTTTGTCTAACTCACAAAGGTCGATTGGAGTAAACTCATCAAGACAGACATCAAAAGAAGGAGTTGTAGTAGTTACAGTATTTAAGTTAACTGTGGGAAGAATCTGATTGATTTTATCTCTGATGGATGAAATTTTATTATTGAAAAAGTTCATAAAGTCCTGACTAGTAAGCTCTAAGGGAATGCTAGGATTAACAGAGTCCTGACTCTTTGTCAACCTGGCTACAGTACTGAAAAGAAACCTGGGAAACCAATGAAAGAAACCTTTCATTGGTTAATTTTCATAGACTTTTTATTTATTACCACTTTTGTCAGATTCAAGTTATTTCTGTGACCATTGTGGGTTTTTTCTTTCATTAACAGAGGGGTACCAACAATTTTGTCCACGTATGTATGTAAGAGAGCCTGAGCATGGCGTGATAAAACCACAATTCAGCTGTGTCAGTGTTTCGCCGAGTTTCTGCTGTGAACATCCAAGATTCACACGAGTACGTAGAGTCGACCAGACAAAGGTTTTGAGCAGTTGGATTTTGACTGAGAGCACAAGTTTCTTGTCTGTCAGTATTGACTGAAGCTCGTTGAACTCATCTTTTGCTAGACTGATAGCACTGATCCTTCTTCAGATTTCCTCTTTACAATTGGCATCTGAGGTGATTAGAGCTCTGAGGTAATTGAACGAGAGGACCTGTTCTATCATCATGTTCCCATGTTGCAGATGGCATGCCGGTGGAATGACCATGCATTTGGTCTTCTTGCTGTTGATACAGTATGTAACTCAAGACGTTCACTTGTGGCTATTACAGCATCAAAAAAGCCTTTGGAGCTCTTCAGCAGACAATGCTGGTATCGTCAGCGTACCTGAAGTTGTTGATCTTGAAGGCGGTGATGATAATTCCTTCTGGTATGTCCTCGAGTTCCCTGAGAATTATTTCTGAGTAAAATTGTAACGACATAGCATATCCTTGGCAGTCTCCACGTTTGATTGTGAACCAGTTTGTTATACCATCAGAGAGATGAACTGCGGTGAGCTGATCATTGTATACTAATCTGACAATGCACAAGTCTTTATTGTCCATTTGAATTTTGACCAATATCTTGAATAGTTCATTATGATGCACTTTGTCGGAAGGACTTTTGGTAGTCAGTGAAGCACAGAAAGATGTCTTGTTAATGCTGAATGGCCCATTCTCCTAGTATTTTCAGGACAAAAATGGTGCATCTCATACCTCAGTCTTTCATTAATCCAAACTGAGTTTGTGGAATTTCTTTAATATTCTAATGACATGTAGCCCTTTGCTACGTTTTATAAGGTTAAACCCTACAACAACACCACTTCGCACAGTAGATTGTGGTTTAAAAATTCATAATGTTTTGAAGTTAGCTATAGAGCTATAGAGCTATAGAGTTAGCTATAGAGTCCAAAACATTGTTCGTACCACATTCCAAATATGTTAATTCTACTTATGAAGTTGCCTTTAATAACATGGGCATCTATGGGGATTGGCCGTCCTTTACAACCAACCTCCAGTAGCAGTTTAAGGAACTCCGCGGGGGTTTTGATTCATTTCCAGTCATACACAGTAAACCTCATACATGCACATAACAGGGCAGCACCTTTGTGTTCTTTACATGGGAGCAGCTAAACCAATTGCCTGTGTAATTATTTAATCACCCCATTACACCGCTGCCAGTCTAATTTCTGTTTTCCTTACACTCAGTACGTGTTGGGGCGCACAACCAAATAGCCTCTCCCAGTGAGACCGACCTGCTCTCTCACACACACACAGATACATGAACATACCTGTGCGTTCATTTCTCACCTGAACCATGTCCCCACACTCACAGTAGACTGGCCTAATAGTCACTGTCCGTGGACCGCTAATGGACTGATATTAAAAGCCAGCATTCATTCTCTCCCTCTCGCTCTCTACAAATTAATTATTGGTTCTATCACTCGCACATCCCCTCTTCAGCACTCGGTCACACAGGTCTTGCATTAATTGCCGGAGCATATGGTCGCCAACAGATTTTAGCTGTGGGACTCGCACTTTTAGCGGGGGCTATTTTTTCGCGCACTCAGATGCGAGCCATATTGTGCAGCGCTGGCAGCTATTGTTCGGCGCATTAACTTCATAGAGCTAATTACTCCCCAATAATAACTTTACCTTGGAGTTTTTAGCGCAGCGCGTGCCAACCAACCTGTTTCGCACCCCATATGTTAATTAGCGGCCACATCTTCATTATGCCGCAGCGGCGCTTTAAGTTCAAGCTGTGCCGCCTGGCGCGTGGTGAACGCAGCCTCGACTCGCTGCCAATTATCCAACTCTTGCTCCCCTCTCCGTCTCCCGTTCTCGCACTCCCTTCTCCCTCTCTTGTTCATTCTGTTCTCTCTATCTGCTGTTTATTTCCTGAGAAGTTGTCTCGCCAGGGCGAATTGTCGACTCCTCTCTCTCTTTCCGTCCTTTCTGCCCCTGCGAAATTTCTCATGGAAAAAAAAAGTTTCACACTTGTTCTCTATATATATTTGATTTTTTTCCACCCCCTCTCTCTCTCTACTCAGTCTTTGTTTTGCATTCATTTATCACTGATTAGAGGATTTTTTTTCAGATGAGTTCCAGTTTTGTTTGCTTCAGGTTTCTTTTTTGGACGTGGAGGACGGGGTTTGCAGATAAAAAGCCTCTTATTCCCTGCGTCAGCAGTGTGATGTTTAGCCTGTGTGTATTGTCGGTTTTCATGTTCGCTTTGGGCCTGATGTGAAAGAGAAGCTGAGGAGTGCCCCCCCCCCCAAAAAAAGCGGTCGCTGTTTAAGATGTGCCTTTTCCTTTATGTGAGATCTGGAGATTGGCTGATGGATCCAGCCTCACTCTCAATTTTTCCAGCTCTTCTTTCCCTTCTGTCACTTCAGCTCTTTGTTTCTGTTTCTCTCGCTCTCTCTCTGATTCTGGGATAACTCTCTCCCTCTCTTTTATCCTCCTCAGTTTCAAAGTTTACAGTGTGATCACGGGGCCGGCACAGTTTACTCTAAGCTGCTGCATTGTTGTATGTTTGATATTAGGGGAAATATGTGAAATAGAATAGAAGAGATGAAGGTGACAGATCCATTACTGTGTCACATGATCATCTTAAGTGTTTCCATTTAGGTGGTGTTGTAACAGACATTATAAATATTGCTTTCCTCCTTGTGGAAAATTGCTGACAACTTGGTTCATGAGTTTACCTTTCTTTTTTGCAGACATGAAACACACTCTGACTCAATGCCTCCTTTTTGCAGTCAACTGATTTGTCTAAAAGGCTGGCTTTGCAGTTTAAGAGTGAGTGTGTGGAAACAGCTGCTATTGTCACAATCTGAGTGCGGGGGGATTCCACCGGGCTCAGTCTTTCTGCCTTTTTTCATGTTTGTACAGTGTTGTCATTTTGAGTTGCAATTTTTGTTATTTTATCCTTGGTTGATTTGTCACGTATTCTGTTTTGTGTCTTAGTATGATTTAGTTTCCTGTTTATGTTCATTATAGTTTGTTATTCACATTTTTGAGGTTACTTGTCTTTATTTTTGCCATCCCTTTATATTTTGATTCTGTTGTGTTCTCCACTGACAACTATCAGTGACGTTTCCGGGTTGTTGCTCCACGTAGGTGGGGTCCCTGTCAGCTGTCAGTCCGCTCTCTCTCATTACTCCCAGCTGGTCTAAGTTGTATCTTTGCTTTCTCCTGCCCGCTCGGGTGACCCACACCTGCTATCGCTTGTTTCATTTATTTCTAGCCTTATTTAAGGACTGTTGTTTTCATTTCTGGTTGCCGGAGTATTGAGGTTTCTTCCCCCTCGTCCTCACCAGAACCTTGCCCTTGTTCTGGTGAGCTTACTCTTAAGTTTGTTTATTTGTTTGCTTGACAGTTTGGATTTTTGTGTTGGTGCACTTTTGTGTTTTTGTTTCTGAATAAATTTCGCAAACTAGCAGTCCAGCATCTGGGTCTTTCTCTCTACCCTGAGGGGCAATTCATGACAGCTATAGAAAATGAGTTCCGCTGAACTGAAATGAACTCTACTGGTCTTTCATCAAACGTCCAAATTTTACCACCCCAGAGCTAGAGATGGCTGAGAGATCAGTGAGGGATCACTGAGCATTTGATGAAAGATCAATAGAGTTCATTGAAAGATTGCTGAGACACCATTGAGAGATCAATGAGATCTTTGGGCACTCGTTGAAAGAGGGCTGACAGATCACTTCCTTTTGGAGATCGTTGCGCGATTGTTTTGGACTAACTCAAAACATTCTCTCAAACATTCCCTCCATCTTTATGTTGTTCTTTTTTTTCTTTAAAATCTGCCAGACAGCTTTAGATTGGACATGTCGGGGGGTTCTCACAGTGCAATGGAGCCAAGTTGAAAATATTTTAAGTGCAGTACACATTGACAGTACTCAGCCAGACGCAGCATTGATCCGTCCTCATGTCACACAACACATGAATGACATGACTGAGTATGACAGTGAAGCACAACGTCTGCCTCAGTTACAATGTTTCTAAAGTAGTAACTTGCTTTTTCCTTGCACCATTTTCTGAAATTTAACTCAGACATTTTCAGTGCGTACTCCTGTCCATTAACCTAATATTAACCACCCAAAAATGTGTATTTAAAGTGACACTCTGCCAAAAATCATGTTTTTTCTGTTGTTAACATGTCTGTAACACGTTTTTTTGTGACTTACAAGACGTATCAAGAGCAAAATCTAACCCCAGTCCCAAGTCTGTGTTTTTCTGCTGTGAATTTCCGGTTAAGACCCCGCCTCCCAAAAAAAAAACGGGCGACTTTGGACAGAGTGTTTCTAGCTACGTAAGCATTCCTGCTTAGCCTGATTGGTTATTACATTAACCAATCAGGCTAAGCACTTGGCATGGCTAAACACCTGAGTTTATTCCTCCAGGGGAAGAGAGAGGAGCCGAGGTGGCTCCGCAGATGGAGGCAGAGAGGAGGGAGTAAGGGGAGAGGGGGGACCCAGCTTGAATAGGGCCCTCAGTGAGCCGGCGAGATAATGTGCTGAGAGGACTGGATCAAACTGTCACTGAGAGTCCCGCGATGAGGAACAACACTTTGGCCAGTACTCCTGAAACTTATAAAGGCGATCCCTGCTTGGGCAACAGCAATTATAAAAACGCTGCTGACCAACCGAAGGTTCAGAGTCCACCTCAGTCAGAACACAAGTGCATGGAGAATGCAGAAAAATGGACTCCCACAAGGCTCAGTTCTAGCTCCAACTCTGTTCAACCTCTACATAAACGACCTGCCTACTACAAAATCCCGCAAATTCATCTATGCAGACGACATCTGTTTGGCATTCCAAGCACCAGACTTTGAACCACTGGAACGGGTGCTCACGGAAGATCTTGCTAAACTGGACCAGTTCTGCAAAATCTGGCGCCTAAAACCAAGCCCAGCAAAAACCGTCTCCAGTGTATTTCATCTCCACAATGCAAAAGCTGCCAGAGAACTAAACATCCACCTGAGCGGACTCAAGCTTAAGCATGCCCCAAATCCAACTTATCTTGGAGTGACCCTTGATAGGACCTTATCCTTCAAGGAACATCTAAAGTGGACGGCTGCTAAGGTGAAAGTACGAAACAACTTGCTCTGCAAGCTCGCTGGTGCAAAATGGGGGGCGGCAGTCTCCACCCTGCGCACCTCAGCACTGGCCCTTTCATACTCTGTAGCAGAATATTGTGCCCCTGTCTGGTCCAGGTCATCTTACACACACCATGTAGACACCCAGCTCAACTCAACCATGAGAACTATAACTGGAACAATCCGCTCAACACCACTCCCCTGGCTCTCTGTACTGTCAAACATAGCCCCTCCACACATCCGGCGAGCAGCATTAACTCAAAGGATGCTCCAAAAAGTTAAAGATTTTCCTCACTTACCAATCCATGCAGATATCTACACCCCACCCACTGCCCGACTTTCATCCAGACGGCCGATTTGGAAAAACCCTCCCCCAGCTGACTTTACCATCCAGACAGCTTGGCAAGAGGAATGGGAGACCAAGGAGGTCCCAAACAAACAGCTGGTGATAAACCCCAACCAACAGGTCCCGGGCACCAACCTCCCAAGGAGACAGTGGTCTACACTCAATCGCTTCAGGACTGGACATGACCCCTGCTTGGCCAGCCTTCACAGATGGGGCAGTAGCCCTAGCCCACTGTGCGCATGTGGAGAGGAGCAAACTATGGAACACATCATAGAGGCTTGCCCGCTCCAAAGACTGGAAGGAGGATTACACACCCTCCATACAGCAAACCAGGAGGCAACTGCTTGGCTTAAGGACTTTGCATTCGCTAAATAAATAATAAATAATAGTGAGCCGGCGAGATAATGTGCTGAGAGGACTGGATCAAACTGTCACTGAGAGTCCCGCGATGAGGAACAACACTTTGGCCAGTACTCCTCTACCTACCACTGACCATGCTGACAGTCAGCGTCCCTTCCCGGGGATGGTGCAAAACTGACTGCGGCAGCTCGTAGTTTTCCACTGCTGAGGCTACTGTATTCCGGAACCCTGTAGCGCACGTGGGGTGGCTCGGAGATCAGAGTCCACCGGCTGCCACGCCGCACCTGCCGGTTCCTGGAGGACTGGAGGCACACAGTCAAAAGGCCGAACCAGAGAGAGACGTCTGCTCTCGGGATAAAGGTGCCAAGACTGCCATCCGTCTGTTTTGCATTCGCTTGATTCGGTTTGGTGAAAGGGTTTTGGGGAGGACACAAACCCCCCGGGTGTTCCATTCCGTCCCCACCAGGGAGGACGGAGGAGGAGACATTTACCCCCCCCCCCGCTTCCTCTGGAGGAGGGAGGCAAGCTGGCCATTGTTTAGCGAAGCAGTCTTCGGTGTTCTCAGATCAGAGGGGAAAGGGGAGGGCTGGCCTTGCAGCATACACTACTGGTGGGCGGGAGTATGGGTGGAGCTAATTAGAATATTCAGAGGTCTGCGCATACTTAAGTAGGTGGAAGATGTAAAGCTCTTTCCAAGCAATTCTAAGGCAGTGAAATTTTTTTTGTGAGTAAAAAGCCACAATATACTATTTTGGGCAATACCCATTTATTTTTGAGGTGGTTTTAGAGCCGCCAGAGTGTGTCTTTAATGCCTAAAAAAGTTAATCATTAAACCAGAAGAGTCTTCAATGAAGAAGTAAACACAGATGTGAGTGATATAATGTTAAGAATGAAACTCAAATCTCAAGGATGTACTGTAAATGGATTTTTTTTGTTAAGTCCATCAGGCCCCATCACCTCCGTATTTATATTTAAGCTGTTTTGTAATGAGGAGATGCAGTAAAGATAGTAGATATTCTGAAGTGAAGGTCATCTTTTATTTGTCACTTGGAGGACTTGTTGCTTCAGACGGAATATAATGTAGTAGGAGCAGAAGGTGATTAATCGTAAACCGTTTCCTTCTTTTTTCCTTTATTTTTCTACTACTTGACCTTCTTGTTCTATTATCAAGGCCGATATAGTCATGCAACAGTTCAGATGGCTGATTCATGTCTGAGTATTATATGCGGAGTCATTGTCATGGGAGCGAAAAAATAGAAATGGAAAAGAGGAGAAGGTGCTAAAAAAAAGAAAGAAAGCCATGTTGATGTCATACAGTATCGTTCACTGTATGTGATTGTGTGTCTTTGTTTGGCGTGTCACAGCTGACACAAACTTGTCTTCCTCTTCTACCCCCCCCCCATTCTCTCTCCTCCCTTCGGTACGTTTCAGCCTTGCTAGCCAGCTCTACTCCAGCATATGTCCAATTAGGCCTGAAAGGCAAAGCAGAACTGTTCTGTCTGTGATTCGTCCCCGCAGGGGTCCTGTCCGAGCGTCGCACTGGAACGCCTCCCCCCTTCTGATCACACGTCGCAGGCAACACGACAGTTTATGGTTAACCAAAAACGGTGGAGTAATTATTGTTTTTGGTGTAAGCGCGGGGTGGGGGAGAACAGGAGCCGCTTGAAGAGAGCACTGCGCTGTGATAGTTTGATTACAGTGCTGCTGGCTGCCGCGTGCCGACACACAGGAGTGAGGGGAGGGGGGGGGGAGACACACACACACACACACACACACACGTACACAGGGGAATTTACACCACACAGTAAAAATCACTGTCACTACTGAGCTACAGCAACTCTCTCCTCTCTCCCTCTTTTCTCTATTTACCCGTCTCGAACGCTTCGAGGGTCAACTGACTGCTGAGACATTACCTGATTGTGCCATAACACCGCCGCCATTCTTATGATTGTGCAGCCATTTCCATCATACCGGATCAATTTTCCACATCAGACAGCTTTTACCTGCCCATTATCCTATTCAGCCATTACCTCCATGGTCTCCCGGCAGAATAAGAGCGACAGAAGAAGAGAGGGAGAGACGGGAACAAAGTGCTTTTGAAACCAGACGAGTGCAGGTCAAACATGCTGTTAGGGATTAGGTTTAAAATAGGGGGCAGTCTGACAATTCAGGACACAACATTTGCATGCATCCTTCCGAAATCTGATGGTTAAAAAACAGACAAGTGGTAGTTAAAGTAGGAAGAAATACAGACTGTGAAAGTAGAGAAACACCTTTATTATTGTGTGATCACTTCTATCAACCTTATTTCTGGGGGTGCCGCTGTAGGAACGATTATGGGCGGAGATTCTGGTTCCAGCTGACATAGTGTTAAATCAGTCACTAACAGTGGAGTAGCAGGGGCATTTAAAATATCATTTTTAAAAGTTTTTCAAATTCATTTTAATGTATAGTCCATATATGTGTAGTTTTTGTATTTTTTTGAATGTTTTGGCATAGTTCTGGTACTTGTTGCTGGTGTTTGTGGTTGTGCCATAGACTGTATAAATGGAGGCTTCTTTGTGGTTCTGACAAGATTCTACGTCTGCTCTGAGGTAAATCTGATTATGTTCAACATATTTTAACAAAATGCAGCCAACTTTATTGCGGTGGAGACATTGATATGTGTGACCCGTGCTGGCAAAATGAGTCGGAATGCGCACCGCGTCATTACGAGCTACAGGCACAAGAAGTCATACATCATCATACATCATGACTCTTTCTTTGTTTGCTAGCGGCAAGTCCCGGAAAACCCCCCATGAGTGCCTGGTATCATTGGAAAGCTTAGAAATCTTACTTTCTAAAAAATACCTATGTTTATGCAGAAGACGTAACTCCTAACTGATCAAACGCGAGTTTTCAACCTAGCCAAAATATAAACAAATCGTCTTTTTCCGGGTCCGTTTTTGCACACTTCCTACAAATTAAATATCATTTTGAAGGTCTTTCAATACAGAATATGGAAAAAAAACATTACATCAGTTATGAAAATGTCCTCAAACTGACTCATTTTGCCAGTACGGGTCATTTGTTTACAGTGTTAGCATCTTAGCAGCGGCGCTAACAAGTGGAGCTACTGTCTGCCAGGCCACTTTTTAAGGTCATCTCATCCCTCGATAGTCGTGGGAAGTGGTATGATTATATTACTGTTTTTGAGGTGCAAAAGGCCGTGTTCCCACATTTCTGATGCCGAAGTCATTGTTTTTTAACAAGGAAAGGTGTCGCGTTTCAATGACAGCCACACGTTCTAAACTAGTACCGGAAGTTGCTACCATAATTTACGTGAGGCATCATGGGGCCCAGGAATAAGGTGGACTAATTTTAACAAAATTATGCTGTCAGTCAGTTAACATTTTAAGTTATTTTTAAACAGGGATAATCAAATTATGTCTATAGTTACCTCTTGATTAATTGCACATTTTCTATCTGTTATAATATGGATGTAAGACTTGCCATTATAAAGTCCCTTTTCTTTGTCCATTTTGGCTCATGGAAGCTTTTTTCTGGGTTGCTGTCAGCGGCGTGCTGCATTGGTTCCCGATTTCACAAACTAAAGGGTGGGCAGAGCCTTAAGTATGGAAAGCCACCGGGGTTCAAAAACATATGTCCACATGTGCATTAATCGCATGTAAAAAAAAACAACAAAAAACCTGTGGCGCCAAACAGAGTGGTGCATTGACTTTGACAGCACTAAATATTATACATTACAATCTATTTAAATTTATATTTTTGAAGCAAGTTACATTTGTTTTTTACTGCTCTTTTCACTCTCCTACACTGTGATTTTTTTTTTTCCCTTCAAAACTGACGGCTCGGAATACAGACTGATTTTCTGGTGGGAAATGTGAAAGTACATCAGCATTTGTGTAGGCATAGCATAAAGAAAATACTGGTTGTGAGGAAGGAAAGTGGAAACAAGAAAATAAAATGTTATTCATGCCTTATTTTTTTCGCTGGTTGTAGTCATCTTTGGTAAGCAGTGAGAAGAAGAAATGCGCTTACTGCAGTTCCACTCGAAATGCTGGCGGGGGGGGGGGGGGGTCACTGGGAAAAGTTGACTCCTCTCTCTTTTAAAACGTTTTAATAAAATAGTGAACAAAAGAACAAAGACTGAATTGTATGGTCAACCTAAATAGTTAAAGAGGCCAAATACCTTCCAATGGTCAGTCCACTTTGCATTTTTAAGCCTTAGCTAGCTAACTTGTCAGCTGTAGCATGCATGGTTAAGTACACTGCATCCAATCTGTTAGTACCCTTGATCACACAGTCACCTAGGTCCTTCTTAGAGGTCTCGTTTAAACAGCAAGTTCCAATGGTGATTGACCGAATGTCTGACAATGACAGCAATCATGGCCCAAAAGCCAAAATAAGTTAAGAGTTTTGAAATTAATATTAAAATTCAAAGTTTGCAAGTGAAGGGAAATTTGTGTGTGAGATCTGTCTTCAGACATGTTTATTACTGAACATAAGTGGGTAGTGTAGCAAGAAATTCTCAAGTAAAACTAGCATTGACTTGTGATATTACGTGCATGTAGAAAGTATTCACTGCGCTTCACTTTTTCCACATTTTGTTATGTTACAGACTTATTCCAAAATTGATTAAATTCATTTTTTCCTCAAAATTCTACACACAATACCCCATAATGACAACATGAAAAACATTTTTTTTAGATTTTTTTTTAAATAAAAAATTAAGACATCACATGTACATACTGTAAGTATTTGCAGCCTTTGCTCAATTCATTCATTCAACATTCACAGAGTTGTCTTGAAGCCACTCCTTTGATATCCTTGCTGTGTGCTTAGGGTTGTTGTCCTGCTGAAAGATGAACCGTCGCCCCAGTCTGTGGTCAAAAGCGCACTGGAGCAGGTTTTCATCCAGGATGTCTCTGTACATTGCTGCATTCATCTTTCCCTCTATCCTGACTAGTCTCCCAGTTCCTGGTGCTGAAAAACATCCCCACAGCATGATGATGCCACCACCATGCTTCACTGTAGGGATGGTATTGGTCTGGTGATAAGCAGTGTCTGGTTTCCTCCAAACATGGCGCCTGGCATTCACACCAAAGAGTACAATCTTTGTCTCATCAGACCAGAGAATTTTGTTTCTCATGGTCTGAGAGTCCTTCAGGTGCCTCTTGGCAAACTCCAGGCAGGCTGCCATGTGCCTTTTACTAAGGAGTGGCTTCCATCTGGCCACTCTACCATACAGGCCTAATTGGTGGATTGCTGCAGAGATGGTTGTCCTTCTGGAAGGTTCTCCTCTCTCCACAGAGGAACGCTGAAGCTGTGAGAGAGTGACCATCGGGTTCTTGGTCACCTCCCTAACTAAGGCCCTTCTCCCCGATCGCTCAGTTTAGGCGGCTGGCCAGCTCTAGGAAGAGCCCTGGTGGTTCCGAACTTCTTCCATTTACGGATGATGGACGCCACTGTGCTCATTGGGACCTTCAGAGCAGCAGAAATTTTTTTTGTGCCCTTCCCCAGATTTCTGCCTCAAGACAATCCTGTCTCGGAGGTCTACAGACAATTCCTTTGACTTCATGCTTGGTTTGTGCTCTGACATACACTGTCAACTGTGGGACCTTATATAGACAGGTGTGTGCCTTTCCAAATCATGTCCAATCAACTGAATTTACCACAGGTGGACTCCAATTAAGCTGTAGCAACATCTCAAGGATTGTCAGTGGAAACAGGATGCACCTGAGCTCAATTTTGAGCTTCATGACAAAGACTGTGAATACTTGTGTACATGTGATTTCTTAGTTTTTTATTTTTAATAAATTTGCAGAAATCTCAAAAAAAAAAATTTTCATGTTGTCATTATGGGGTATTGTGTGTAGAATTTTGAGGAAAAAAATTAATTTAATCCATTTTGGAATAAGTCTGTAACAAAAAAATGTGGAAAAAGTGAAGTGCAGTGAATACTTTCTAGATGCACTGTAATTACTCAAGTATGAGTACTTACAAAAGAAATTACTTTAGTAAGAGTAAGAAAGAATCTTCTAAAAAGTTAGCTGAGTAACAACTTTACTTTCATCAATTTATGAGTTTTTTCTCCTAAATTTGTAGTTTTTGTAGCTATTTTGTCAAATTTGGACTTTTCCCCTCATACATTTGTCATTTTCTAACCAATTTGTGAAGTTTTTCATGCAAACCTATGACACTTTTATTGTAATTTTATCTTTTTTCTGATAAATTAGCATTTTTTCTTCATCAATGTGTTTTTCCCATGAATTACTTTTTTTAATAAATTTGCAAGCTTTTTGTGATAAATTTGTGACCTTTTCTCACACAAATTTGCATTTGTTGCTTTACTCTGACCAATTTTTTTTTTCTCTTAGTAGTGTTAGTTGACTAAAAATCAAATAAACAATCCAAATCTACCTCTAAAGAAGTAGTAAACAGTAATAAATTAAGTATTTCTTGAGCTAGAATAGAAGAACAGTGACTTTAAATATGATAGGAAGAATAACTGAAGTGAGGAAAATTGAAAAATCAGTTAAATCAAAACTAACCCAAGGAGCACAACTAAATATACTGTACTTGAGTAAAAGTTTTTTTTTTTTTTCTGAGCATTTTAACACGGGTCTCTGTGGAGATTTGCTCACGTTTGGAGCAGGCCCCCGGTGGCTGTTTGAGGAACTGCAGGCTTTGGCTTCCTCTCTCCAAATCCATCCAGCGTTACACTCGCGCGTCCTCCTGACGCGATCCAACATTTCCCCACTTCTCCTGCCTACTTCTCCTACCCATTCTCCTTGTCTTCATCTCTTCCTCACCTCATCCTCCTCCATCCTTTCTCTCTAACTGTCAGTCAGTCCATCACACGCAAGTCTTTGTGTGTTGTTTTTGGCAGAACGCTGTTTAGTGCAACCATCTGTCTCCTACTTCTCTCTGTCTCTCCTTCCCTCTCTCACTCTCTTCCTTGTCATCCCTGCCAAAGTCACCCATCGAAGGAGCTTTTTTTTTCCTTTTTTGAGCATCTCCTTTTAAAATCCTGGAAACCTTATGAAGTCGTATGGCTCTCTGCCGACAGAGGGTTTGTGTCTGTGTGTGTTTTGTGTGTGTGTGTGTTTGGTCGGTGGGAGGAAGAGGAGAACATTATCTTCCAAATAAAAGGGAAAAGGCCAGTTGTTGCTGGAGTGGAGGGAACTGTCCCGGTGACGTAGCTTGTATGAGGATGAGATGCCACGTCTGGAGTCGAATGTGATTATTTTTAGCATTGCTGCGTCAAATGCACAGGTACTAATGTTTGCCTTTCTTCTGTTTTTCCCATGTTTACCCCCCTTCCCCCCCCACCCCATCAGCAGGTCCAGGGCCAGCTCCCTCCACTGATGATCCCCGTCTTTCCCCCGGACCAGCGGACCCTGGCGGCGGCGGCGGCCCAGCAAGGTTTTCTCATGCCCCCGGGATTCAACTACAAGCCTGGCTGCAGTGAGTGGCGATCTCACGCACCGCATGCTGCACACTCAGAGCAAGGTGCAACTTCCATGTGCGATGTTTCACAAGGTAGAGCCCGAGCGCTTTTCCCACACGAGGAGTTTTGGGTCGTTTCCCGAAAGACGAGCTCGCCCCTACAGCAACAACAATATCTCCCGCTTAATAGAAAAAGCCATCCAAATACACCCTTCCTGTTTACACTCTCAGTCTCCATCGCTTTATCTCCCTCTCCCTCCTTTTTGGCTCATCCCTTTTGTCTTGTCTATTTTTTGATGTATAAAAGCAACAAAATGAAGGCGTCCTGCATGATTTTTTTTTTTTTTTTTTTTTTTTTTTGGCTATCACGCTCCGGCTGTGTGGCAATGTGTTGTTTACCATGATAGAGAGACAGAGACTGAGAAGGGGAGAGCGAGAGAAAGAGAAAAAGAGAGGTTGGTGCTTGCCAGGGGATGCTGAGAATAAATGCACAGTAGGGGGGGTTAGCAGAAGGGGAGGGATGGAGGGTGGTAATGTGACCTGCCCCAGGTTCTCCTCACATTAACACGGGACGCAGCCAGAACATGTTTCCAATACATGGCCCACACACACTGGCGAACGCGCACGCACGCGCGTGAGCGTCCGCTCGGCCAGGGATTGCTTTGTGATATCGGCGGCGCACAAACGAAATCTTAGGAGACGAATATGCAAACGTGCACGCAGCCACCCCACCACCACCACCCCACACCCCACTTAGAGTTTCACAGCTTCCCAAACAAGTCCATTCCATTTTAATTAGTGCCATCTTCACCCACGCCCACTGCCCACGTAAATACCCCGTCAAGTGGTGGGCTCGTCTTTTCACTGCCTCAGCCAACTCCAACCGGACTGGCACACGGCGGCGGGCCAAGCCGCCCCTGAGAAAACTCTTTGGCAACTTTGGGAGTCGTCGTTGAGTTGATGTAGTTTGGTGCCGCGGCTCCAAAATGGGACATGTGTAGCATTGTGCTGTGACATATTCTCACGGAGCTTCGCAGCATTGGAGATATGAATAGATCTTATCTGCACAGTATGGAATTCTTTCATGTCTTGGCAGCATTTGATGATGGCCATTGTTGATAAATAGCAAGTTGGTGGTTCTTTCGACTTTAGTTGCAAGTCTTTCTGAAGATGACGGCATGATTGGCTGTTATTTGAAGGTACACTAATAAGCCTTAGTTTGCATGAAATGTTCTTTATAGTATGAAATAAAACTATAGATGATATGTAGCTGAATAGAATGTTAACCATCACATTTGTGCCGTTAAAAATAGTAAACTACTCACTTCACAAATAAATACACTGTCTGTGTTTAGTTAAGCTCTTAAAGGCATGAGTGGATTATACTTCCTGGGTTTTATATTTATTTGTCACAAATCAACAAGCCCTGCCTCCAGTTCTAAGACTCCCTTGTTACTTTTGATTGACCCACTCAATAAACCTTCATCCAGTCAGATTAGGGGCTCATTAATATTAATTGTAATTAGAAAGCTGAAAACCAATGAGCTTTTTTGATGAGCTGTAAAACAACGCAGAAATTGTTTTTGGTTGTTAAAATTACATGTAGATATGTCCTTAAGATGTCAAAACTTGGAAAAATCCCTGGAAAATTCACAACACAGGACCTTTAAATCACCTTTCTAGGTATTCTTGACTTTATCAACTTCTGAAACTTACACAGCCTTTCTCAGAAGCATCCTCTTCTATTATAACAACCACATGAATGTGCTTCTGCTCTAGCTAAGCTCTAGCTAAAAGATCTGGCCTTGCACAGGACAGCATCACATCATCTGTTATTTTACTATTGAGGAGTATATCTACAAAGCAAGAACATTGTTAAACATTAAAATTTTGAAACAAAAATGCAGGAAAGCATCAAACAGATGCATGTATCTCGCTGGCTCTCATTGATCTCCCCCGCCTCTCTTCTCCTTGTCAGTGAGAAATATCGTCCTCGTCTGCTTAGGTCGCCGTCCCCGAGCCAAGAGCAACATGTTTGCTTTTCTCCGTCCCTTCTCCCTTTTGTTACGGCGACCCCCAGGAGGAGCATAAATATCCACTGGGCTCGTGTTTGTCTAGGGAGCGAGAAGAAAAAGACCAATCTTCTAGAATACACAGTCCTGAAATAATTCTTTAATCCCTCCTGCCATCTTTCCCCCACTGGACAAAAAGAATGTCTCAACTTTTTTTTTTTTTTTTAAGAACAGAGAAATATGGGAAAATATGTTGGAAGGCACACGTATACACACAGGCACGTACACACAATGGAAGTTTATGATGCAGCTAAAGAGTCCAGCCATTCTGCTGAAGGTTCAGGTCAGAAATGCAAGGTCAAACCCTGAGAACCTTTTAACAGAAGCAAGTTTTCTCCAATTAAATTTCAGAATAGAAGTCTGGGAGTTTAGAGGCACATCAAACATGGACTTGTTTGCACAATACGACTGTAGTTAGACACAAACATTTCTGCCTATACAGCAGAGTATGCAAATCCTACGGGTCCCCCACAGCCACTAGAGGCACCCCAAGCTTTAATTTCACATTAAATGTTTTTTGGAGAAGAACTAAAATTACCATCAACTTTTTTCTTGTAAATTTGCAACGTTTATGTAATTTTGCAACTTTTTCTTGTAGAATATTCACTTTTTTCCTCTTAAATTTGCTAAAATTTTCTTCTAAATTTGCAATTTTTTTTCACAAATTTGCTTTTTTTCATAAATTCAGTCCTTTTTTCTTGTAAATGTGTCTTTTTCATAAATTTGGTACTTTTTTGTAAATTTGCTAATTTTTTCTTGTAAATTTCTTGTTTCATAAATTTGCAAATTTTTCCTGTATATATGTAACTTTTTTTCTTGTAAATTTGCAACATTTTTCTTGTAAATTTGGAGAGTTTTTCTTTTAAATTTGACTTTTTTCTCTTAAATTTGCAACTTTTTTTCTTGTAAATTTGCAACATTTTTCTTGTATATTTGCCACTTTTTTTGTAAATTTGCAACTTTTTTCTTGTAAATTTGTGACTTTTTTCTTGTAAAATCTGAGACTTTTTCTCTTGTAAATTTGTGACTTTTTTCTTGTAAATTTGTGACTTTTTTCTTGTAAAATCTGAGACTTTTTCTCTTGTAAATTTGTGACTTTTTTCTTGTAAATTTGTGACTTTTTTTCTTTTAAATTTGCTACTTTTTTCTTTAAAAACGACTTTTTTTCTTGCAAATTTGTAATTTTCTTGTAAAATTTGTAACTTTTTTCTTGTAAATTTGCAACTTTTTTCTTGTAAATTTGTGAGTTTTTCTTTTAAATTTGCTACTTTTTTCTTTAAAAATTATGATTTTTTTCTTGTAATTTTGTGATTTTTTTGTAAGTTTACTGCTTTTTTCTTAAAAAATTGTGACTTTTGTAGATTTGTGACTTTTTTCTCATAAAATTGCAACTTTTTTCTTGTAAATTTCTGACTTTTTTCTTGTAAATTTGCTACTTTTCTTTAAAAATTGACTTTTTTTGTAAATTTGCAACTTTTTTTGTAGAATATTCACTTTTTTCCTCTTAAATTTGCTAAAAATTTTCTTGTAAATTTGCAATTTTTTCTTATGAATTTGCCTTTTGTCATAAATTCGGTACATTCTTATTGTAAATTTGCAACTTTTTTCTTGTAAATCTGCCTTTTTCATAAATTTGGTAATTTTTTCTTGTAAATTTGAAAGTTTTTTCTCATAAATTTGCATTTTTTTTCTTGTAAATTTGCAACTTTTTTGTTAATTTGCAATTTAATTTTTTCTTGTAAATTAGTCTTTTTTCATAACTATGCAACTTTTTTCTTGTATATTTGCAACTTTTGTTCTTGTAAATTTGTGACTTTGTTCTCGTAAATTTTCAGCTTTTTTCTTGCAAATATGCAACTTTTTTCCTGTATATTTGCAACTCTTTCTTGTATATTTGCAACTTTTTTCTTGTAAATTTGTGACTTTTTTCTTGTAAATTTACTGCTTTTTTCTTAAAAAACTGTGACTTTTTTCTCATAAATTTGCAACTTTTTTCTTGTAAATTTGCTGCTTTTTTCTTTAAAAATTGTGACTGTAAATTTGTGGCTTTGTTCTCATAAATTTGCAACTTTTTTCTTGTAAATTTGCAACTTTTTTCTTAAAAAATTGTGACTTTTTTCTTGTAAATTTACTGCTTTTTTCTTAAAAATTGTGACTTGTAAATTTTTGACTTTTTTCTCATAAATTTGCAACTTTTTTCTTGTAAATTTGCAACTTTTTTCCTTGTAAATGTGTGACTTTTTTCTTGTAAAATTTGTGACTTTTTTCTTGTAAATTTGTGACTTTTTTCTTGTAAAATCTGAGACTTTTTCTCTTGTAAATTTGTGACTTTTTTTCTTGTAAAATTTGTGACTTTTTTTCTTGTAAATTTGTGACTTTTTTTCTTGTAAAATTTGTGACTTTTTTCTTGTAAATTTGTGACTTTTTTCTTGTAAAATCTGAGACTTTTTCTCTTGTAAATTTGTGACTTTTTTCTTGTAAATTTGTAACTTTTTTCCTTGTAAATTTGTGACTTTTTTTCTTGTAAAATTTGTGACTTTTTTCTTGTAAATTTGTGACTTTTTTCTTGTAAAATCTGAGACTTTTTCTCTTGTAAATTTGTGACTTTTTTTCTAGTAAAATTTGTGACTTTTTTCTTGTAAGTTTGTGACTTTTTTTCTTTTAAATTTGCTACTTTTTTCTTTAAAAACGACTTTTTTTCTTGCAAATTTGTAATTTTCTTGTAAAATTTGTAACTTTTTTCTTGTAAATTTGCAACTTTTTTCTTGTAAATTTGTGAGTTTTTCTTTTAAATTTGCTACTTTTTTCTTTAAAAATTATGATTTTTTTCTTGTAATTTTGTGATTTTTTTTGTAAGTTTACTGCTTTTTTCTTAAAAAATTGTGACTTTTGTAGATTTGTGACTTTTTTCTCATAAAATTGCAACTTTGGTACTTTCTTATTGTAAATTTGCAACTTTTTTCTTGTAAATCTGCCTTTTTCATAAATTTGGTAATTTTTTCTTGTAAATTTGAAAGTTTTTTTCTCATAAATTTGCATTTTTTTTTCTTGTAAATTTGCAACTTTTTTGTTAATTTGCAACTTAATTTTTTCTTGTAAATTAGTCTTTTTTCATAACTATGCAACTTTTTTCTTGTATATTTGCAACTTTTGTTCTTGTAAATTTGTGACTTTGTTCTCGTAAATTTTCAGCTTTTTTCTTGCAAATATGCAACTTTTTTCCTGTATATTTGCAACTCTTTCTTGTATATTTGCAACTTTTTTCTTGTAAATTTGTGACTTTTTTCTTGTAAATTTACTGCTTTTTTCTTAAAAAACTGTGACTTTTTTCTCATAAATTTGCAACTTTTTTCTTGTAAATTTGCTGCTTTTTTCTTTAAAAATTGTGACTGTAAATTTGTGGCTTTGTTCTCATAAATTTGCAACTTTTTTCTTGTAAATTTGCAACTTTTTTCTTAAAAAATTGTGACTTTTTTCTTGTAAATTTACTGCTTTTTTCTTAAAAAACTGTGACTTGTAAATTTTTGACTTTTTTCTCATAAATTTGCAACTTTTTTCTTGTAAATTTGTGACTTTTTTCTTGTAAAATCTGAGACTTTTTCTCTTGTAAATTTGTGACTTTTTTCTTGTAAATTTGTAACTTTTTTCCTTGTAAATTTGTGACTTTTTTTCTTGTAAAATTTGTGACTTTTTTCTTGTAAATTTGTGACTTTTTTCTTGTAAAATCTGAGACTTTTTCTCTTGTAAATTTGTGACTTTTTTTCTAGTAAAATTTGTGACTTTTTTCTTGTAAGTTTGTGACTTTTTTTCTTTTAAATTTGCTACTTTTTTCTTTAAAAACGACTTTTTTCTTGCAAATTTGTAATTTTCTTGTAAAATTTGTAACTTTTTTCTTGTAAATTTGCAACTTTTTTCTTGTAAATTTGTGAGTTTTTCTTTTAAATTTGCTACTTTTTTCTTTAAAAATTATGATTTTTTTCTTGTAATTTTGTGATTTTTTTTGTAAGTTTACTGCTTTTTTCTTAAAAAATTGTGACTTTTGTAGATTTGTGACTTTTTTCTCATAAAATTGCAACTTTGGTACTTTCTTATTGTAAATTTGCAACTTTTTTCTTGTAAATCTGCCTTTTTCATAAATTTGGTAATTTTTTCTTGTAAATTTGAAAGTTTTTTTCTCATAAATTTGCATTTTTTTTTCTTGTAAATTTGCAACTTTTTTGTTAATTTGCAACTTAATTTTTTCTTGTAAATTAGTCTTTTTTCATAACTATGCAACTTTTTTCTTGTATATTTGCAACTTTTGTTCTTGTAAATTTGTGACTTTGTTCTCGTAAATTTTCAGCTTTTTTCTTGCAAATATGCAACTTTTTTCCTGTATATTTGCAACTCTTTCTTGTATATTTGCAACTTTTTTCTTGTAAATTTGTGACTTTTTTCTTGTAAATTTACTGCTTTTTTCTTAAAAAACTGTGACTTTTTTCTCATAAATTTGCAACTTTTTTCTTGTAAATTTGCTGCTTTTTTCTTTAAAAATTGTGACTGTAAATTTGTGGCTTTGTTCTCATAAATTTGCAACTTTTTTCTTGTAAATTTGCAACTTTTTTCTTAAAAAATTGTGACTTTTTTCTTGTAAATTTACTGCTTTTTTCTTAAAAAACTGTGACTTGTAAATTTTTGACTTTTTTCTCATAAATTTGCAACTTTTTTCTTGTAAATTTGTGACTTTTTTCTTGTGGATTTGTGGCTTTGTTCTCATAAATTTGCAACTTTTTTCTTGTAAATTTGCAGTGTTGGTTCAATTGGATGCTGGTTCAATTTGTATTCTGTGTATTAGTAAATATTTTTGTGTTCATCTGAGAGAGTTTTTTTTTTTTTTTCATTTTAAAAGGTTTGAGCTCTTCCTCATTCCAAAAATGGGCCCCCGCAAAAAATCTCACATTGGACCCCCAAAAATGTGAAAAGAGCCCTGCTGTCATCCGTCGCTCTCCTTATCTCTGACCTTTCCTTTTCTCTTTCTCTCTCAGGGTAATTACAGCGGAGCCTATCTGCACCTTCTAACTATTCTAACTCATAATCCAAACTCATCCCTTCTTCTCTCTCCATCTCACTCCTCTTCTGTCATCTCCTCTGGCCTGCAGTTTCATTTATCTCTTGATTTATCATTCCTGACAGCCAGGGAAAGGGAGAAATGGAGGGAAGGAATAAAGGAAGGAAGGAAGGAGCGGTAGAGAGCGAGTGGTGGAGATGACAACAGGAAGACAAAAAAATGGAGAAAATAGGAGAGAAACTGTAAAGAACACAAGATAGTTGAAGGGTTGAGTAGGAAAAAAGAATAAGGAGAGAGTATAGAGCGACAATTGGCGGCTGCGACTCTTAATTACGGAGCTGTGGGGCCGGCTTTATCAGAATCCCCTCACCTCACTGCTCTTTGTCAGGGGGTATTAAGGAGGAGAACATACACAATCAGGCTTTTCATTAGGGCCCTACTGGCAGCAGGCACAAAGGACGGCTTTAACAGCTGCACAGAGGGACTCAGGTGGTGAGGAGGAGGGAGGAGGTCTGATGGCGGGTGAGGAGAGAAGGAGAGAGGGGAGGGAGAAAACAAAAGGATGAGGGAGAGGAATATGAGGGGCATGGATGGAGACAGAAAACAATGTGAGGAGAAAGGAGAGAGTGGAGATGGAGGATTCAGATGGAGTGCAACTGGTGTCTGAGTTCTTTTAACAAGTGAGAACGTGTTAAGACAGTGTAGTACTTAGAAAACTTTACAATACATTTTAAAACATGCTCAATGAATCTACAAAGTATAAATTTTAATGCTGAAATGTTGTCATATTTGATGATGCACTTACTGTATTTGCTTTTTGCTGTCATTTGTTATAACCGTAGTTGTATTTTTTTTTTTTTTACGTTTTTTAAGAAGTGCTGGGGTGTGGAGGGATGCATGTTCTTTTATGGACTGGTTATAAATTACCTGTTGACGTTGCTACCTATTGTTTTATGTTTGTTTTTTTACTAAATGTGTATAAAGGATGGATCTTCAGTCTTTTTTTTGCCCATATTGGTCGTTCCTTGTGGCTCTGATATTTAAAAATAACCCAAACAAACAAACTCAAAGTTATGAGGATTTAAACCTTGCAAAGGAGAAAACATGACTTGAAAAGTGATTAAAATATACAGGGAAAAGCTAATTTATTTGAAAAGAATTGCAAAGTTGCAGAAAAAGTCACAAATGTTAAAGCAAAAAAAGAAAAAGAAATTAATGAATTGAGTTTAAATAAAGTCACAAATATGTTAGAAAACTTGTAGCTTTCAGAGGAAACCCTCACAGTGTGTAAGAAACATTAACAGATTTAAAAGGGAAAAAATTTGTAATTTTACAAGAGAAAAAAGTTGCAGATTTAATGAGACGAAAGAGCCATTTAGAATTTAGAGTAGAAAAAGTTGCACGTTTGCAAGAAAATTAGCAGATTTTTGAGAAATTATCACTAACGTTGACAGAACATCTCAGCTGTTTTAACCCTAATTTTAAGGCTCAATTGTGCAAATTTTTTAGGCCAGAAATTGTTGAAAATGCCTCTTACCTTAAAGCACTATAGATGAAAGTTAGCTTTATTATTACCTCTGGTGAAATATATGCATTGTGTTGCCCTTGCTGGATGAAATTTATGATAATGGCTAAGCAATAATGCCCCAAATGTTGCTGTTTTTTTTCAGGTGACCCCTACCCTCTCCAGCTCATCCCCACCACCATGGCCGCTGCTGCCGCTGCCACACCAGGTCTGGGACCCCTACAGCTCCAGGTAAGACTTGAGAGCTGAACCGATGGGACACAGACATTCAGGGAAAGATTTCCTCTCACGCCACATCCTGCTGCCTACTGAGCTACACACAACAACAAACACAGATGAACAGCTGTCACCGAAGTGATCCCACAAAAAGCACGAGTTCCGTAATCAGTACTCAAAAAAAAAAAAAAAGAGGCGACAAATGTACGAGAAGCCGTCAGCTCTGTTCCGCGATGGGAGAAAAACTGAGTCGATGCGGTTGTGATACGCACTAAAAGAGGAGAGAATAGTCAGCTCGGCTGTCAGAAGTCATCTCGTTCTGCTGTAACAGCACTGACAGCACGTTTGCTATCCGCCCTGAAGCCCCCCGAACACACCGAGAAGGAGACGCTGCCAAAGTAAAAAGGGTTGAATCAGTCAGCTCAAATGTACATCTGAAACTACATTTCTACAGTTGACTAAAATGTGTAAAAACATTCCAGTCAATATAAAACAATAGTGCACGGTCACCAAAACCTTGACTCAAACATTTGGCGTCACAAACTTTTTGTGGTTTGTAGTCTGAGTTCTATTGATCACTCTTGGGTAAAAAGTCCATGGCTAGTCCAGGGACTACAGATGAAAAATAGCATTTTGGCTAACTCTGGCACATTTACAAAATTGTTTATTAAAGTGCACTGTCCCTGCTAAATAAACCCGTAACATACATAAATAAATGTGTTGCTCAAAGACAGAAATGCTGGATTGTTTGCATTCAGTGGCCAACAAAAAGAACAGAAAGTCTTGGACCAGATCTCTGCTGGCTCCTTATCCGTCAGGTGCATTCAGGAGTAATATGAAAACTCTCTGTAAGATTTATTATTTTTAACAAGGGGGATGGGGGTATTCACTAACTTAGCATAAGGGACAAACGTGTCAATGTAAATTAGGTGCAAATTTGCCAAAAAAATGCAAAAGTGCAAAGATATGATAAAGGATGCCAATTTAAAAACAAACTGCAATTACAGTTTAATTACACAGAATAAAAAGTTAACCAGCATCCAGATGAGCGTTGCAAATTTACAAGGAAAAAGTTGTAAATTTATAGGGGGGAAAAAACTGCTAGTGTTTGAGAAAAAAAGATGAAAATTTAGAGGGGAAAAACACAAATTTATGAGGAGAAAAAGGCTGAAAATTTACAGGAAAAAAGCTGCAAATTTTTGAGAAAAAAAGTCAAAAAAAATTGAGAAAAAAGTTGCAAACTTACAGGTAAAAGTTGTAAATTTACAAGAAAAAAATTGCAGATTTATGAGAAAAACTTTTTTTTTTTTTTCATTTCTGCTTAGAATTGGTGGTTCATTGTCATTTCATTCAGTTATGTAACATGATCGCCTATAGCGAGGTGTATGATGATACTGGGGAGGACAGTTCTCTGTATTTTCCAATTTGGGGGGTGGGGGTGGGCAATGTCCCCCCCAGTCCCACACCTTGATTTACATCTATGAATGGGGATGGGGATGGGGGTGGGGGGATGGCAGGTTAACAGTGGGCATGCTTTTGTGCCATTTTGCTACCAAGGGGGATAGCGTCCCCGCTCACATCACCCACTGGTTATAGGTCACGTTAAAGGTGGCAGAAGTTTGGAATTATTTATCGCAGTCTTGGTTTTTTATTAATATATCACATAATCCTGATGTTTTAACGAGGGTGGTGAACACTTTTTAGATCCACTGTACATTTGGTAAAGTCATCCTCCCATGTTTGCCATAAATCTAAAATTTAAAAAAGCAACAAAGCGGGCAGAGATGACGAAAAAGAAAGATTTAGAAAGGCATCTGTTATCCCACTTGTGCGGATGATGATTTTGGCCCTTTTTCCCGTCTGCGGAGGGAGTAAGTGGCCTTCACTCGGTAATCCCAGCCAATCTCTTCCCCTCCTCACAGAAAAAAAAACACACGACTCGCGCGCATGGATCCACGTAGGCTTTTGCCGAGGCCCCCCCACTCAGAGGGGTTAAGAGCCTGTGCGGGCGTCCTCTTAGTTGCCTGTCTGAAACACATTATAGAGCTGCAGCGCTGGGGCTCAGCCTCACTTCTGCCTCCCTGACAGCCATTATCATAAAACGCACAGCTGCAGCGACGCACGTGTTTTTATCCACTCGTTTTTGCTTACCATTCACACACACACACACACACACACACACACACACACACACACACACACACACACGGGGGAGAAATATGAGTCAAAGGTCAGCCGGAGTGTGTGTAATACATTTGCACCTGTCTGCTGAACGTGCGGCCCCATATGCTCGACACTACAGGGAGAATGGAGGAGCCGTGTAACTCTATCATGGAGAACGGACCCCGCTGTCGTCGCTGATTTCATTACCGCTCGCACACACGCTCAACATGTGTGTAAGTGTGTGTTTAGCCTGACAATCATTTTCTCTGTCTGTTATCACTGCTCCAATCAAGGCATCCATATGTTCGCCTGTTTTCCCACTCTCTCAAAATCACCAGTCGAACAGCTTTGTCCACCTTGCAATTGGATTTTTTTTTTCTTCCCTCTTCTCCCCCTGCAGGGAGGGGCCAGAAAAACCCAACAAGTGCAACAAAAAAATCTCACTCAGGCAGATTTCTTTCTTCCAATCCTCCTGGAGAAACGCACGCATCCGCGTGCACGCACACTCGCACAAACACACTTCGAGATTAGGGCTCTGTCACAAAGAAACGGATTTGCCCGGGTGAACACGAGTATAGATGTCTCAATGTGGATGGATTTCCTCTGGGATCGTCTCGGCCGCCCTCATTTGATAAGGAGGTGTTTCTGTCACCAAGACGAGACACAACGGTTAGCCCGGCCTCAGGTCACCAAGGCAACGCACTGGTTTAGCGAGAGAGGACACGAGTGAACCCACTTAGCCTACACGCACACATGAAAGCAAACACAAAATGAAAGATTATATGATAAAATGGATAATAGATCCAGCTGCATTCAAGAGAACATGGAAGCAGATATGATACACAAACAGTCATTATAGTTTATAAGATCAGTCATGTGGGCCCCTGAAGTTTGTCTTTTAGGCTCAATTATGCATTTACATTCATGGCTATACATTTGTTGTTAAAATCTGAGATATTTTAGTTCATAAATATCCTGAAAGTATAAGATTCAGGTGGGGTTTTTTTACAGTTCATCCAGTGAAAACTTCCACTTTTAAGTAAAAGTGGAGATTTACTCCAGTTTAGGTCATTGGTGCTGTTGCTTAAGTACTTTTCACCACTGCTGTACAAACAATATTGCTACAATGGTAAGCAGTTGCCTCTCAGCTGAAAGGTTCCAGGTTCAAGTCTTTTGTGTGTGACGTTTGCATGTTCTCCCTGTGCTGTTTGGGTTTACTCCGGGGGGCTGCGGTTCCCCCCCACAGTTCAGAAACATGCATGTTAGGTTAATTGGTGATTCTAAATTGTCCGTAAGTATCTGTCTCTGACAGGCTCTTTGAATAGAGGGTTAGTGTAGCTACTAGTTAAATGCTGTGAGTGGTCTTTGTGACTAGAAATAGTGATATATAATGCAGGTCCTCATCCATAATTACAAATACTGTAATCTCAACCAAAAATGACCATATAGAAAGTTTTCCTAGCGAGATGTGTGCCCTGTAGTTGCATTGTTGAAAAAAAGATGCCGCTAGAAGTTATGAAAATAACTACAGTGAGGAAAATAAGTATTGAACACGTCAACATTTTTCTCATAAAGCATATTTCTGATGGAGCCACTGACCTGAGATTTTCACCAGTTATCAGTAACAAGCCAAGTAATCCATACATTCAAAGAAATGAAGGCAATTGTGTTCACAAAACAACTTATGCTTAATAAAGTGGAATGGCACAGGGAATAAGTATTGAACACACTTGGGGAAATCCATTTAATATTTAGTAGCTTTGTTGGTAAAAACTAGGCGCAGGTATTGCTCAGGACTGATTTTAGCTCATTCTTCGACACAAATTGTCTTCAAATTTTGAAGGTTCCGTGGGTGTCTTCTGTGAACTCTGATCTTCAGTTTGTTCCATAGATATTCAATTGGATTCAGGTCAGGTGACTGACTTGGCCATTCTAGCAGCTTTATTTTCCTTCTCTGGAGCCAGTTGAGAGTTTCCTTAGCTGTGTGTTTGGGATCATTGTCTTGCTGCAGTGTCCACCCTTGTTTCATCTTCAGCATCTTGGCAGATGGCAACAGGTTCTTATCAAGGATGTCTCTGTACATTTGCCCATTCATCTTTCCTTCAATTATATGAAGTCTGGCTGTACCATGTGCCGAAAAACACCCACATACCATGATGCTCCCACTTCCAAACTTTACTGTTGGTATGATGTTTTTGGCCTGTGCAGTGCCATTTCTCCTCCAAACATGATATGTAAGACTGTGTAAGACTATACTGTATATGTACACTATATAAGAGTTTCACCTTTAATTAATGTTTCCCAAATCATTTTGAATCAAAGTGCTGAAAATCAATGTGAATGCCACTGTCACCCGAGTCGCCGTGCATCACCTACAGTATCACTCATAATTTTGCTGTTTCTGGTAGGAACACTGAAAAGACTACAGCTGGGACATTTTTCAGCTCCATTAGCACAATCCCAGGACACAACTTTAGCCACTACCTAACAAAGCACCATGTGATAGGCTGTTGGGACTGAGGCTGTAAAACATTCCAGTTGTAGTGTTTTCAGTGTTCCTACCAGGAACAGGAAAGTTACATAATGCTGCTTTATACACTCAGTAATACAATGAAATGTGAAATATCAAAAGACTGCTAAACTTAATGGTGACTTCAAAGACATCTGTCTTTAAATGTTGTCAGTTTTACTGGCCACGTTGATATCTGAATTTCAGTTTGATTATGAAGCAAAAGAACTTGTGTGTCTGTTTTTTTCATCATTCACATGTCATGTACAACTAGAGAAGTCTAGTTTAGATCTGATCAATTTCTATACAGTCAATCTGAATGTAAAGTAGAAGTAAGTATGCAGAGTCTTCCTATTTTAATTTATTGCTGATCACTTCCCTTTTTTATATGATTTGAACTACATTAACAGGGTACGAGTGATTTTTTTTTTCTTCGGGCTAGCGTATTTAAGAGAAAAACCTCCGAAATTAGCAAGAGTAAAGTCACAAAAAATAAATAAATTAAGGGCAAAAATTCATGAAAAAGCAATATTTTTTATTATAAAAAGGACACATTTATGGAAGGATGTAAATGCAAGTTTTAGATTTACACAAAAAAGTTACCCCGAAAAAAGGTTTCAAATTGACCAGTAAATTTATGAGATAAATGTTATAAATATATGAGAAAAGTCACAACTTTTAAAGAAAACCAATGAAATTTAAAGACATTAAAGCCATTTCTCACTACTCAAGTAATATTTTTTTAGTAGATACTTTATAATATTCTTACTCAAGTAACTTTTTTGGTCACTGCTTACTTTTACTTAAACAGTTAATTTCATGGTGGCTTAAGTCATTTCTGGCTACTCTACCCACCTCTGTTTATTTCCCCTTTGAACACCTTGTGTAGGGCAGTTACATGTGTGTAAATGAGAGGGAGGTAGGCATAACAATAAAAATGCAAGGAGTCGAGGTAGTGAAGGCAGATGAGTTTAAATACCTGGGGTCAACGATCCAAAGCAATGGACAGTGCACAAGAGAGGTGAAGAAGAGAGGGCGGGCAGGATGGAGCAGGTGGAGATGCGTGTCAGGGATGATTTGTGACAGAAGGATAACAGCTAGAGTGAAAGGGAATATTTACAAGCCGGTAGTGAGACCTGCTGTGATGTATGGTTTGGAGACGGTGGTACTGACGAAAAGATAGGAGGTGGAGCTGGGGGTGGCAGAGTTGAAGATGCTAAGCTTCTCACTGGGAGATGGAGGCAGACGATCTGCTGTTGTGACCCCTAAAGGGAGCAGGTGGAAGAAGAAGAAGTGTTGAGCAGTTTGGGAGTACTAATTACTGCTGACTCATGGCTCTACACTGGCTTTTAATACAATGGATATAAAAAGTCTACACACCCCTGTTCAAATGCCAGGTTTTTGTGATGTAAAAAAATGAGACCAAGATAAATCATTTCAAAACTTTTTCCACCATTAATGTGACCTATAACCTGTTGTTGTTGTTGTTGTTGTTGTTCGTCCGTCGTTCTCGACGATGACCAAGGGCATCACAGGGAAGAGGACTGGGTGCGGTGTGTCCGGCTGTGGCTGATGAGTCCGATGCGGACGCAGAGGGCTCTGCTGCAGGTCGGGCACAGGTGGTCTACGCAGGCAGAAGATACAGGGGTGTCTCTGGACTTGCGAAGCTCACATTTTCTCTGGGTCTTGGCAAGCTTGTTCAGCTCAAAGGAGGCAGCACCTTTGCTGGTACGGCTACGCCAGTCTGGTCAATCTAGCACTAGGGTCTCCCAGGTGTTAGGACTGATGTCAAAGCTCTTCAGAGATTCCTTAAGAGTGTCTTTGTAGCGCTTCTTCTGACCACCTTGTGAGTGCTTGCCCTCTGCTAGTTCGCCGTGGAACAGTTTCTTTGGTAGGCGTGAGTCAGGCTTACGAACAAGGTTGCCAGCCCACCTAATCTGGTCTCTCTTGAGCAGGGTGTGGATGCTACGCAGCTCAGCTCGGGAGAGGACCTCTGTGTCAGGGATTTTGTCCTGCCAGGTGATCTTCAGGAGCTTTCTGAGGCAGTTCAGGTGGAAGCGGTTTAGCTTTCTGGCATGGCGCTCGTAGACTGTCCAGGTCTCACAGGTGTTCAGTAGAGAAGGCAGGACAACTGCCTTGTACACCTTAAGTTTTATGGTCAGCCTGATGCCTCTTTTTTCCCACACTGTTGCACGTAGCTCTCTAAATGCTGAGCTTGCCTTGGCAATGCACGAATCGACCTCGTCGTTGATGTTGACAGACCTGGAGAGTGTGCTGCCGAGGTGCGTGAACTTGTCGACAGCCTTGAGGGTCTCCTCGTTGACAGTGATGGCTGATTCCACCTAAGTCTTCTGCAGTGCAGGTTGGTGCAGGACCTCGGTTTTCTTCGTACTGATTGTGAGCCCAAAGTTGTCGCAAGCGATGGAGAAGCAGTTCATGCTCTGCTGCCTCTGGGCCTCTGTAGTGGCATTGAGTGCGCAGTCGTCTACGAACAGGAAGTCGTGCACTGAGTCCCCTTCCACCTTGGTTTTGGCTTGGAGCCTCCGCAGGTTGAAGAGCCTGCCGTCCATCCTGTACCTGATCCTGATGGTGCTTTCTTCATCGTCGCAGAAGGCATCAAATGGCATGGCTGTGAACATCATGCTGAAAAGTGTGGGTGTGAGTACACAGCCCTGCTTGACCCCGTTGGTGACTGGGAAAGCTTTGGAGGAGTCTCCATCATCAAGTACTCGAGCAAGCGTGCCGTCGTGGAACTGGCGCACCATGCTGATGAACTTGTCCGGGCAGCCGAACTTTGCCATGATCTTCCACAGCCCCTCACGACTGATGGTATCAAAAGCCTTGGTCAGATCTACAAATGTTGTGTAGAGGTCCCCTGTTCTGCGCTTGACACTTCTCCTGAAGTTGGCGGCGGCGAAGATCATGTCAGCAGTTCCACGACCCTCTCTGAAGCCACACTGGCTCTCCGGCAGGTGACCGCCTTCCATGTGCTGAATGAGGCAGTTGAGAAGGACTCTTGCAAGGATCTTGCCAGCGATGGCGAGAATAGAGATCCCACGGTGGTTGTCACAGGACTGCCTATTTCCTTTTCTCTTGTAGAGATGGACAATGGAGGCGTCCTTGAGCTCCTAGGGGATAACTTCCTGCTGCAACATGGTCTGAAAGAGCTCAGTGAGTTTCTGTATTAGAACTGGTCCTCCTGCTTTGTAGATTTCAGCTGGGATGGAGTCAGAGCCTGGTGCTTTGCTGTTCGAAAGGAGTTTGATCGCTTTTTGGACCTCTGATTCCGTTGGAGGCTCGATCAGAGACGTGTTCACCTCCACTTGGGGCATGCAAGTGATGGCTTCTGCATTGATGGACGAAGGTCTGTTCAGGACGCTGCTGAAATGTTCTGCCCATCTTTCCAGGATTGCGTTCTTGTCGGTGAGGAGAGTGGACCCGTCAGCACTGAGCAGTGGTGATGTTCCAGAAGACTGAGGCCTGCAGATGGTCTTAAGGGCATCATAGAAGCATTTGGAGTTGTTGCTGTCAGCGTACTGCTGTATTTCATCTGCCTTTTTGCTGAGCCAGAAGTCCTGCATCTCTCTGAGCTTTGCCTACAACTTTCCTTTGATGGAGTTGAAGGTTGTCTTCTTAGAGGTAGATCTGCTGTCTTGCTGGTATGCTCTGTGAGCTTCACGCTTCTCGTCAAGCAGCTTTTGGATGTCCTCATCATTTTCATCGAACCAGTCTTGGTGCTTGTGCATGTTCTGGCCCAGATAAGTGAGTGAGGTGTCGCACATCATGTCTCTGAAAGCTGCCCAGTCTTCTTCTGCTCCGTACACCCCTAGGTCAAGCTGACTAAGCTTGCTGTCCAGGTCCTCACTGAGGTTCTGTCACACAGAGTGCTGTTCCAGCTTGCTGACATTGAGTCGCTTGCTTGCCTTTTTCCCCTGTGGACGCCATTTGGGCTGAATGTGCATGTTGAGAGTTGAGAGAATGAGTCTGTGATCCGTCCAGCAGTCTGCGCCACACATCGCCTTCATCACTTTAACGTCCTGCCTGTCTCTCCTTCAATGATGTAATCGATCAAATGCCAATGCTTGCTGCATGGATGCATCCAGGAGGTCTTGTTGCGATTTGGCAGGCGGTAGACAGTATTAGTGATCAGAAGGTCATGAGAGGCACACGTCTTCAACAGGAGAAGACCGTTGCTGTTGCACTTTCCAACTCCATTTCTCCCAAGGACTCCCTCCCACATCTGGTAGTCTGTACCAACTCTGGCATTAAAGTCTCCAAGAACAATGAGTTTTTCCTCCTTCGGTACATCTTCAATGAGAGTCTCTAAGTCCTCATAAAACTGGTCTTTGATCTCATCTGGGTTCATCGTGGTGGGGGCATATGCACTGATGAATGTGGCATGGCTTTTCCCTCGGAGGGGGAGATGCAGGGTCATGAGGCGGCCGTTGGTTCCTTTGAGGAGGCTGGTAAGCTTGCTGGTCAGATTGGATCTGATCGTAAATCCCACTCCTGCTTCACAGCATTCTTCGCTGCCTTGGCCACTCCAGAAAAAGGTGTAGCCGGCTTTGACTTCTGTCCGCTTACCTTCATCTGCAAACCTGGTCTCGCTTAGAGCTGCAATGTGGATGTTGTACCTGCTGAGTTCTCTTGTGACAAATACTGTCCGTCTCTCAGGTCTGTCCGCTTTGGAGCTGTCCATGAGCGTTTGTACATTCCAAGTGCCAATGGTGAGTGATGTCACCTTAGTTGATTTCTTCTCAGAATTTCAACTGCTAGGGTGGGATCCCCGCCAGCTGCGGCTTGCTGGCCAGGGTGTAGCGAAACAGGCTGTGTTTAGGGCACCTAAACATGGAGGTGAGCAGAGCAAATCCTAAAGAGGGCTGCTCAGACACCCAAGGGGCTGCCGAACTCCACTGTTGCTTGGGTCCAGTAGAGAGCGACCCTATGCCCTGGGCCACCAGTCTGTGGGATTGTGGCTACAGCTTCCAATGTATCCACACCTGCTGCTTTGTCACTTGCCCATCTCCACAGGACTTGGAGGGAGAGGGGTGGAATGAGAAGGGAATGGGGGGGGGGGGCGGTGATGTCTTGACTTGCATGTGAATTTGATTTAAGTGAGGGAGAGTTGCGCAGGGTTGTCAGCCTTACTCTCTTGTCCCAGCCTATCTGGATCCAATGGCAAGACGTAGTCAAGACGGCTGGAGATAGGTTAGGATGCATTGGATGGCCAGCAGTGTCCTACGTGTCTCACTGTGCTCTAGTTGCGCTCCACAACACTTTACTGGGTCTGCCTTCCTGCCCGTTGAGCCAATCTGGTAGTTTCCTCTGCAGAGTCCGCCGGGTCCAGTCTATGCATGCGTAGATAGACAAGCCCTACCTCACCGAGGGTTTCAAACCCGTCGGTTACCCTCACCTGGTTTCGCCCACCAGTCGAAGCGGTTTACCGGGGTGTGGCCACTGTTGCATGCAAACAGCTACTTGGAGCCACAGGTCAGAGTTGAGTGCCACGTGGGACCAAAGTGGACCAACCACCCGGAGGTGCGACTGTTGTCCTGTCAGAGGTACTATCCCTCCCTGGCATTCCATGCACCCCCTATAACCTGTAACCTGTACCTATTGGCTGGGCCTATAACCTGTACAACCCAACTGAAAGACAAACTGAATTCTTTTAAGGGGGAAAAAAAAATCAAAAACTTACAGTAACCTGGTTGCAGAAATATGCACACCCTTAAACTAATACGTTGTTGCAGCATCTTTGGCTTTTATTAGAGCACTCAGTCTTTCTGGGTAGGAGTCTATCAGCATGGCACATCTTGATATGGCAATATTTGCCCACTCTTTTTTGCAAAAATGCTCCAAATCTGTCAGATTGCGAGCGCATCTCCTGTGCACAGCCCTCTTCAGATCACCCCACAGATGTCGATTGGATTCAGGTCTGGACTTTGGCTGGGCCATTCCAAAACCTTAATCTTCTTCTGGTGAAGCCATTCTTTTGCTGATTTGGATATGTGCTTTGGGTCATTGTCATGCTGAAAGATGAAGTTCCTCTTCATCTTCATCTTTCTAGCAGAAGCCTGAAGGTCTTGTGCCAACACTGACTGGTATTTGGAACTGTTCATAATTCCCTCCACCTTGACTAAGGCCCCAGTTCTAGCTGAAGAAAAAACAGCCCCAAAGCGTGATTCTGCCACCACCATGCTTCACTGTAGGTATGGTGTTCTTTTGGTGATGAGCAGTGTTGTATTTGCACCAAATATACCTTTTGGAATTATGTCCAAAAAGTTCAACCTTGGTTTCATCGGACCATAACACATTTTTCCACATGCGTTTGGGAGATTTCAAATGTGTTTTTGCAAAATGTAGCCGGGCTTGGATTGTTTTCTTCGTAAGATAAGGCTTCCGTCTTTCCACCCTAGATGGGAGATTGTTGTCATATGTACTAAACAACCAGTACTTGCCAGAAATTCCTGCAGCAACTTCAGTGTTGCTGTCGGCCTCTTGGCAGCCTCCCTGACCAGTTTTCTTCTCATCTTTTCATCAATTTTGGAGGGGCGTCCAGTTCATGTTAATGTCACTGTTGTGCCATATTTTATCCACTTGATGATGACTGTCTTCACTGTGTTCCATGGTATATTTAATGCCTTGTAAATTCTTTTGTACACTTCTCCTGACTGATACCTTTGAACAATGAGATCCCTCTGATGCTTTGGAAGCTGTCTGCGGCTTGTGCTGTAAGATGTGACTACAAAAATGTCAGGAAAAGTCTACTAGAACAGCTGAACTTTATTTGGGGTTAATCAGAGGTGCTTTAATTGGTGGCAGGTGTGTGCTGACTCCCATTTAACAAGAGTTTGAATGTGATTGGCTAATTCTGAACACAGCCACATCCCCAGTTATAAGAGGGTGTGCATATTTATGCAACCAGATTATTGTAAGTTTTTATGTATTTTTTCCCCCTTAAAAAATTTCAGTTTGTTTTTCAGTTGGGTTGTACAGGTTATAGGTCACATTAATGGAAAAAAAAGTTTTGAAATTATTTATCTTGGTGCATAAACTGCACCTCTTGGCATCACCAAAAACTACAAAAATAACAATATTTGTAGTGCAAATTCAGATTTTGGCTATATTTGACTTGTGTTTGACTTTTTTGTTTGTATTGTATTTGTAATGCTGTTATGCATTTTCCAAACTCGCATGTGAGCCATTCTTGTCATCCTAACTTTGATAATGATAATGATAATGTTCTTTTCATGTGATCGTTCCTCTAAAGACATGAAGCAAGATATAAAATTTGAAATTGTGCCTTTTGACCTGCTTACACTGCGTAAAAAGACAGGAAGAAAGCTGAGAGAAAAGCTTTCAAAAGCACAGTGATGCATTAAGTGGAGTCCTTAGAAAAATGTATTAAACTTGATGATTTAAAGCTCTCCGTGTGACTGAAACATCCGCCACAGAAATGAACAGAACAGCTCTTAAAGTCAATGGGAGCTTAACACAGAATCCTCCACAGAAGGTTTTTCAAGGCGGTGGAGGCTTTGGAGTGTACAAGGTTGGCATTTAGCGTCTTAATCTGTGGGATGAGTGTGACATTGTGCATTAGAGCATGTTAATCTGGCTCCCCACTGACCCCTGATATCATTGATATCATCCACGCTGCACAAATGGACTGAGAAGGACAGAGTTGAGAGTTGAAAAATGAAAAGAAAATCCACTTATCCAGGCTAGTGACAGAGAGATACAGGGAGAGATTGGTGATAAACGACGAAAAGGGAAGAAGTACCAGAGGATGATCAGTTGAAAGGATAAACGGAAAGAGAAAGAGAGAGAAAAAGGAAATGAGAGGATGGAGGTAAGCACTGGCAGGGGGAGAAAAGCGTGTTTGTGCGGCGTGGTATAAAGAGGGTCAGTGGTGTGGGTCAGGCATCATATGGAGAGGCAGATGTTGGAACATATTGTCCTGGATTACTGCACTGTACACCGGAGACATAGATGGACGAACGAACAACGGACAGGCGCTTAGGGGGAGGGGGGATGAGAAATCAGCACAGCTTCTTGTTTCTCTTTAAAATCTCATCTGTAAATCATCATTCTGTAAGGCAGAATGTCTTCAGTGTTTTTTTAACTAAATTTTAAGGCTTTCAAAGTCATTTTAAAGCATTAAAACAGATTCCCACAGGCACTGAATAATCATTGAAATCTGTGTACTATTTGTTATTTCATTGTGAAACAAAAGTGGACAATCTGGAGGTCTCCGGCACTGCAGAAATTAATGACAGTATAATCATTTAGGGTGTGCTCTCCCTGGTGCCAGGTGGCGTGTTCCATTCCAAAGTGAAAAGTTTCTCTGCTCCTGTGTTAGTGGGGGGCCCGCTCCGGGCCACACGGGCGTTGTTTTTGTTTAGCACAGTTCGCAGACTTCCACAGGGAGTCCCTGACAATAGAAGTACGGCGTCTTCATTTTACCCCAGGGGAATTTGCATTCATTCTGTTCCTGAGACTTCCTTTACCAACTGTTCCAAAGCTGGGGAAATGTTCCACTCTGCATAACAGAAGGGAGCAATCACACTACCTGAGTATTTTTCAACCAGGTTTCCTGGGAACATTCAGGTTTCTGGGGAAAATTTTGTAAGATTTGAAATCTGTGCATGGATGCTTACAGAACCCATGCAAAGCAATAGCAAATTGTTTACAATTTTTGGACCAATTAAGAAGAGAAATTAGAAAATTTGCCACAGAAACCTGAATGTTCCATGGAACCCTGGTTGAAAAACACTGGCCTATTTTACGATAACTGAGCTTATTAAAAGTGCTGTCACCCCACCTCTAGGTATGAATGGTGAAGGGATTGGTGCTGCTCTGTGGCTGCTGTATCCAGGTGGAGACCCTTGAATTTCACTCTGGGATTAATAAAGTCAAACAAACAACCCAGGAGGTGCAATTTGTTTCTTTAAGAACCTAAATAAATAAAAGCAGTGGTTGGAGTAGTGGTGGCCTAATGGTTAGGGGTGTGGAGGGGTGACTGGAGGGTTACCAGTTCAATCCCTTGACCGGTAGAATCAGAGCTGAGGTTTGACAGACGTCCCACCCTCATTAACTCCACTATGGTGCCTCTGAGCAAGACCCTTAACCCCAACTGCTCCAGTGGAGCTGCTCAGTGGCCACAGGTCAGTCTGTGGTTATACTGGGCAGCTTCCAGGTGTAAATGTGAATCAGAATCAGAATCAGATTTATTGCCATTGTTCATGTAGTACACAAACTAGGAATTTGTCTCGATGCCATGCTGCAACATTAAAAACATGATGAGAAAAAGAGATAAACTAAAAAACTAAAGGACTGAAAACGTGCAATAAGTGTAGAAAAATAAGTAATAATAAGTAATAATGATAATAATAATAATAACAATACTAGTAATAATGAGTAGTACTAGTCAAGGCAGTTTTAAAAAATTAGCAAGTGAAGTACCACATAGTGCAGTCGATAATGAACAGGGCGTCATTGAAAAAAAGCCATTGCCTCTCAATGGACCTCTCCTGTATAGATTAAAGTTAAATAAAAAAGCAGCGTACATTGCTGTGTGAAGTAAACATTTTAATATTTCATACATATAGTCTGTTGATACATATTAAAATTAAAACCCACCAAAACACACTTTTGCATGTTATAGGACCTTTAAAATTTGCACTGTAGAGGAGTATAATAATAATAATGATAATAATAATAATAATAATAATAATAATAATTAGATTTATATGGCGTTTTACATGTCAAGTGACATCTTCAAGCACTTACAGTGAGTCTATTATTCATGCACTCCAGGCAGACATTGATAGTGGTAAGCTACTTCTGTAGCCACAGCTGCCCTGGGGCAGACTGATGGAAACATGGCTGCCAATCCGTGGCAACGGCCTCTCTGACCACTACCGAACATTTATACACATTCATACCCAGTGTCATGGACACTGGAGGCAAGGTGGGTAAAATGTCTTGTACAGGGACACAATGGCAGGGGAGAGTGGGATTCGAACCACCAACCCTCTGCTTATTGGACGGCCTGCTCTACCGCCTGAGCCACTACTGCCCACATTTCCCTCCTCTGTTCCATTTTTGCTGAGCACCAAGATGCACGGCAGGACGTTCTTTGGCATGACCCAGCCGGGACTTGAACCCCCGACCTCCCGGTTTTAGGGCAGATGCTCTATCTCTAGGCTCTCTCTGTGTCATTAAAAAATGCAAAACTAGCACTTGAAAAAATGCATTAAAAAGCATTAAATCTTATTCACTGATGCCCAGTAGTTCATAGGATGAGCATATAAGCGTTGGTGATATCAGAATGGGATTAAAGTGAAATCATTTGGCAGCTTAGGAAGGCAGAAAAAGGAAATTAAATGTCCAACACTCATGTATGATGTTTTGTAAGAGGTAAAATTCTTACTTTACAGCTTTTATTGTATCTCCAAAGTTGGAGGGAAGTTCAGACATTGTTAAAGTAGTGCCTTTTAAAAATGATAAAGTGAAATCTAAATTCTTTTAATTTCTTTTATACACTCTAAAGGAAGCATAAAGAGAAAAACTCTCCAAATAGTTGAGATGTTTGTAAGGTAGGTGTACAAAAGCCATTGTGAGCACTTTATTTAACTGAACTATGCTGTGGTGTATTTGTCTGTCTGTGTGGGTTGTTTTTTGTTTGATTCATCACAAGTTTCAGAATGGGAGCAAAAGGCTCAAAAGCAAAAGGGGGAAAAAATGAAAAAGAGGTTGATAGGGTGCAGAGACAGGACAGCATTTGTGTCAAACGCCTCAGACTCGTAATCACTCAACAAACGCTCGTCTTCTTTGTCTTTAAGTCGCAAAACAAGTGGAAAAACATGGTCAGATAGGCAGAGCGAAATCCATTAAGATCCATACAATGACACTGATGTCCTTGTAAACAATGGAGCTCAGACTGCTGGAGAGCCTCAAACTCGGACAACAAAGATCAGACGAGCTTGTAATCTGACTAAAGCTGCAGATTATTGACACACACGCACACATCCCCGTGGACTGAGATGATGGGAGAAAGAGCAAAACAAGAGAACAGACACAGCTTATTGCGTGCATATCAGCAAATACATACTGTACATGCTCAGCTGCACATCAATACACAATGCAAGTATTTGTATTTGTATTGAATGTTACTGTTTTTGTAGGTAAACAATAAACGCAGACACAAAGTTCAGCACAACACTGGTACACAATCAGCATAAGCAGTAGTGACATGAAGTCAGGTGGGAAAGAGGCATTACAGCTGAATGGTCCAAAATGAGTGAAGGGTGATGCTCAATAGCTTTGAGGCTACCGTAGAGTTTGAAAATTGGAGATATGGGGTCCATGCTTTCATGAACTGTCTCTGAAGAATGAAGCAGACAATTCAAATATTCCAGAGTAAAAAGTCCATGGTTATCCTTTTCCATATTGTTTTAGTAGGAGGTTCCTCACTTACTCGTGACACAAAGATGTTCTTCCTTGCAGCACATGTCTACCAAATCTAACACCAACATTCATGCCTTGACTTGGACGGCCCTGTAACAAAGACGGTGGGTTCATATGTAAAGCCACAGCAAATATTTTTTCTCATTTCTTGCAAAAATATTCTCTTCAGTCCAATTCACCTTTATTTGTATAGCACCTAATCACAACAAAAGGTCATCTCAAGGTGCTAGATAGATGAGGCACGGATCAGATGATGAATAATTCAGAGAAAACCCCAACAATCAACCGATCCCCTATGAGCATGCACTGGGCAACAGTGAGAAGGAAAAACTGCCTTACAGGAAGAAAGAAACCTCCAGGAGAACCAGGCATGACATTCCTATAGATAATAGCATACAAATGCAAGAACATTCATACAAATCCAACATGTGCAAAGTCCAACAAAAAGTTTTGATTAGCTTTTGGTTACAATATATTACTTCTTTTTAAGCTAGCTAGCTTGTCACACACCTCACACAATCAACCAGACGCATCTGTAGTCGAGCCCTGTTGATGCTGGCCTTCACACTAACACACAAACTAGTAGTGTAACAGTAGACATAGTAGATACCAAGTCATATTCATGCAACTATAATGTGTCATAAGTCTAAGCAAAGACTTTGTCAAAAGTTTTCAGCTTGATCTTAAAAGTATAGAGATCACAAATATCAGTCCTATATGCTTGTATTTTAGGATCGGTCCAAACACAGGGACTATAGATCCCTGCTGAGATATTACATTTTGGGCACAAAAGTGGAAAAAGTTGGTGTTTTATTGTGTTTTACTGATTTGACAGTTATGTAAAAATTATGTAAAATTTTCTATTATAAATTGCAATAATTTTAATATTAAACAGCCACCAATACTTCCTATCCATTTCCCCTTATCACCTCTTCACCAATAGAGCTGAGTCTGCACACAAACATATGTTGGAGGCTGAATGTGAAACACACACACACTGACCAGTAGAGCCCCCCCCATCCCCCCCCCCCCCACAAAAACATATTGCTGGTCTCACATCAGAGGATTAGAGACAGGAGTAGTGAAGAGCACGACTTAACTGATGGACACAGCTCAGCAGTGCGCCTGGTTTCTGAATGACATTTCAAATTCCTTCGTCTCATCCTGCAACTACAATTGCATTTTTCCCCCCGTTTGCTCAGTGTGTGTGTGTGTGTGTGTGCGTGTGCGTGCGTGTGTGTGTGTGCGCGCGTGTATGTGTGGGCCCGTGTGTGCATTCGTTCCTCCAGTCACCCCAGGGGGCTTTGCGCTGTCACTTCCTGTTTGTTGACATGCATGTCGTTGTGGCTACGCTCTGGGCGCGCTCCACAGTGCCTCTGCCCTCTGTACTCTATGTGTTTCTGTGTGTGTGTGTGTGTGGGTGTGTGTGCACGTGTGTGTGTGTGTGTCATTGCTCGCTGGCCCATTGAACAGGCTTTGAGTGACAGGAGCTGGCCTTGTAATGGAACTCAATTCACTCCGCAAATAAAGAGGCCTTTGAACCACTGGTCCGAATATGGCAGGACACACACACACAGACACACACACCGCCTGTGGTCCACTCGCTGGGGGGCATTGGCCAGAGGGAGGAGGACAGGGGAAAGGAGGGAGGGATGTTCATGCTCTGCTGAAACCTCACCCCCCCCCCCTCCTCTTTCCCCCTGCTTTCCAGGAGCTACAGTACAGCTAATTGAAGAGAAATGAGGAGTGGCAGCTGATCTGATCTCAGCTTGCTGCTCCTCTGTGCTTCATCTGTCTAACTCATGATCATCTACAGTGAATTTCCATAGGCACTGCACAGTTTGTGTCTGTGTTATTTTATACGAAAGAATTTAAAGTGCTTTTACTGATGTTAATGAGGAAAGCAGAGCGAAAGGGTGGCATTGTATGAAGAAGTCTGAGGGTGGCAGAGAAGTATGTGAGGGTGGTGCAGGACATGTATTAGGACAGTGACCTGGTGGTATTCTGTGTTGTAGGAGAGACAGACAGATTCAAGGTCGGGGTGGGAGTACATCAGGAATCAGCTCTGAACCCCTTCTTATTTGCTGTGGTGATGGACAGGCTGTCAGATAGGATTCCCCATGGACTCTGATGTTAGCAGACAACGTTGCAATCTGTAGTAGGGAGCAGGTGGAAGAGAACCTGGAGAGGTGGCGGTATGCACTGGAGAGAAGAGGAATGAAAGTCAGTAGAAGAAAGTGTTAAAATCCCGATTCTTTGATTGAAAGATCCAAGAATAAGCCGGAGAATTCTTCAATTCAAAGATGCAACATTTATTCAGAGGTCACATGTAAAGCAAGCAGCGCTGGGTTCAGTGTGACACAGCTCCCTCGGCAGCGTCGCCAGACTGATCCTGACTTCCGGGTGCAACTTACATTCATCTTCTCGGATTGGTTGGACCAACCCCTTACAATAGGATGGGGTTGTACGCAACCGTCTGATTGGCCAGTTTAACTCTGACGTGAACTGGCCATCTGCTATTCACGTTAACTATTTCCTTAGATGTAGTATGAAAAGTGTGTGTGAGTGTTGATTTGGGTGTGTAACTAATGTAATAGACCTGACTGATAGAAGGGAGAGAGAGAGGAAGAGGGCTCTATAGCTCTGCCTAATTCCTGTTTATCAGATGGTGGTTGCTTACCACTTCAGACTGCAGTTTAACACGACATATTTTTTCATAAGAATGCAAATATGTGTAGAGCATAATGGGAGATTACCTACAGAATTATTATTTTGGCACTCTTAACTTTTCATAACCCTGTCAAAAGACAGAATACATGTGTGAGTAGAGGTAGTGAAGGTAGATGAGTTTAAATACCTGGGGTCACCCATCCAAAGGAATGGAGAATGCACAAGACAGGTGAAGAAGAGAGTGCTGGGAGGGTGGAGCTGGTGGAGATGAGTATCGGGGGGGTGATTTGTGACACTTAAGACATTTTTTTGAAGCCACCCATATCTTCCTGATGTCCAGCATTCCACTTTGTGGTGGACATATTTATGATCGAATTATCAGGGGCTTCTTTTTTCTTCATTTTTTTTTTCAACTTCACCATGCAGCAATCTCAGAATCAGAAAGTGAACCAGGACCAGGTGACCAGGACAAGTAACTATCAATTATACAAATTTATGTATATATATATATATATATATAAAATAAGTATGCAAGCAAAGTTGTGTGTTTAGGAGAACTAATTTTGACTTAAATGTTTACATGTATAACTAGTCTGTTTTAACCTTCTCTTAAAGGCTAAAATTACTTTAGCAGCTTCCTGCAGATGTACAGTATTTTGCCAAAATATTGTTTGGAATTACTCTTTCCATATACCAAATACAGAACTGTATTTTTTAGGTTAAAATCTTTAACAGTTGTCTTTTTCTAGCTAAGTGTGAATTTTATAAAGTGATGGCCGTAAAAGGCTATAAGGGCTTAGTCACCTAAAGCCTTGGGAACTTCTCCTTTTTATTTTAATTCAAACTATATTGTCATTATTCCAGGTTGTGTCTAATCACTGCCCTCCCATGCCATAAACATTGATTAGATGACCTAACCCAAACCCTAAATTAAACTTTTGAAAAGATAACACTGAGGATCACAAACAGCCTCAAAGTCATCCCCAGGTATGTTAGCTTGAACCATGTTTTTAATATTCTGCTCAGCCCGTTGGAATGGCAGGTACCTGCTTCATAATCCTAAAAGTTTGGAGGAAAATGAATCAATAAAAGTAGCAGAAAAGGACAGAAAACACATCACTTTCTCACCACAGCTGAACCTCCAAACACTGAAATGTTATTGTTGCTTCGTGTGAGTGACAATCTGCCAGAGATTATTTCACATTCAAATATGAGATTCTTCCAAAAAGTATGTCTTTCTGTGAGTTGTCTGTGCCACCAGTTTGAATGTCTTGGGTTTTTTTTTTTCTTCTCCCCCTCCTTGTTTGTAGAGAAAGAGATAAATGTCTTTATTTAAGATAGCAGAGCAGAGCGGAGCTAATGCGGCTGTCAAGCGAGATAGAGAGAGGTCCAAACAGAGGGAGATGGAGAGAGAAACAGCAGTGACAGCATCTCTTCTCGTCCATTTGCATAAACCAGCCTTTGTTTGACGCCGGTGGCCGGCAGCCAAGCACCAACAGAAGGACGGAAGTTAAACTCAAAAAAAAAAAGAAAAAAAAAAAGGATGGTCCTCATCCAGAAAAATATTCCACCAGAAATAAATAACAACAATTATAACTATTCAAAAAAAGAAAGAAAACAACACATCAGTTACTTCTTGCAAAAACAGCCATTCTGTTGGTCTTCAGAGGAAAGACTAACAATTCCCAGCAACACAAAACACAGCATCTTGGAGATTTGTATTAGCCCACATGAAAGTGATGGAGCTTTGCGGGACGATTCTGAGGAGGAAGACAGAGAGACAGAAATTGCTGTTTATGAATATTGAAGCTCCGTCCAAGTGGTGAATATTATGCCGTGTCTGTTGCTGTGGAAATACTGGCCAGAGACTGTTTTGTGTGATACAATGCTATTGCATAAATATCTCAGAGTATGTTCGCACCATAGCAGCTCACACCATAATGCTTTTATTTAATTGGAAATTAATTAAATACATAAATAAGAATGGGGAAAACAGTTTTTTTTTCTTTATTTTCTGCAGTTATTGAATCAATTCTTCTTCATTTTAGACCTGTTTTATAGTGTCTTATCGTCGACATCCTGGAAACATCACAGGGCCGGAAGACGCTTCTGGCACATCCCATCTGGCACGCAGCTTCGCAGTTTTCTCTCTTCTTCCTCTTCTACCTCCATCATCACTTTTTTTTTTTCTCCCCACCTTGAGCAAGAGCCGGCCTCTCCGGCGTGACCTCGATAGCCTGAATGTTTTGCCTTTCTCCCACGATGCACCTGCAGGGGACACGGCCATCTCTGGGCCTGTCAGAGAGGCTGTTAGCACTTCTCCCATGGGGTGGGGTGGGGTGGGGGATGATGACAGGGGAGATGTCCCACTCTATCTCTCTGTGTCACACAAACAGACTCCGGGCCACTAATGGCCTCCCCTTCCAGAGCTTTTTAGCCTCCTTTTTTTTTTTGTATGTGTATGCGCTCTTGAGTATTCATTTATTCATGTCATCCCTTTCTTCTCCTTTTCTTCCCCTCCTCCTCCTCCTCTTTTTACCCCCTCTTTGTCTTCTTCCTTTCTTGACTGTCCAACTCCTTCCCCATCTCTCTCTCTCTCTTTCTCCCTGACATTGCAGCAGTTGTACGCCGCTCAACTCGCAGCCATGCAGGTGTCGCCCGGGGCCAAGCAGCACGGAGGCAGCCTCCCTCCCCAAGCCAACCTGAGCGCACACTCCCCACCCACCAACACGCACCCGCAGAGCGACAAGGTCCGCAGCTCCCCGCCGTTAATTAAGACAAAGGTAAGAAATGGATGGAAGGAAAAAAAAACAACAACAGTGTTTGCATGTTTGTCTGCAGCTAACAAGCTCCTTTTATAATTTCTATTTTATGATTCCCACATTTTTCAAAATTCTGTTTCTGTGGGGTGTTGCCTTTAAAAAATAAGGCTGTGAGTCACATGCATACGGTTAAAATAGTAACGTGCTCATTTCACAGAGCAATACACGAGGCCCTTATATTTAATTAAATTCTTGGAGAAATGAGCAGATTGAACTTCCTGGGTTTTATGACATCACAAACCGCCAAGTGCTACCTTCAGTTCTCAGGACTGCCTCCTTATTTATGACTGGCCCACTCAAAAAATCTTTACCCAGTCAGATTAGAGGTCATTAAGATCAGTGAGTAGGCTGAAAGCTGACTGTTTCAGAATGAACATTAACAGCAGCTTTTTTTGTTGAAGGTGTAAAACGTACACGTCAAACGCCAGGCCCGCGGGCCACATCAGGCCCATTGCACAGTTACATTCGGCCCACAAGATAATATCTATGCCTGTAATAAGTGGCTCTCTGGCATTTATAGTACGTACACCACAGATACTACAAATCCCAGAATGTAACGGGTAATAATAGGTGAAGATGTTCTCATTGGAAAAGACTGAGTGAAGCTGCTGGGCCAGCGGTGACCTGTAGTTTGCATGTTGTCTCCGTGTCTGTGTGGGCGTTTGCTGGGTACTCCAGTTTACTCCCACAGTCCAAAGACATGCACATTAGGTTAACTGGCATCAGCTGGGGATAAATTGCCCTTAGGTATGATTGTGAGAGTGAATGGTTGTCTGTCTGTCTGTTTTGGCCCTGTGCTGAACTAGCGATCTCTACAGGGTGTACCCCGCCTCTTGTCCAAAAGATGCTGGGATAGGCCAACCCGAAAAGGATTAAGTGGTTAAGAAGATGAATGAATGAATGAATGAATGAATTGATGAATCATTGTAAAGAGGAAACAGAAACAATGATGCTAATGTTTTTTTAATTATCTCTTATTTCCCCCTTTTTTCATCAGTACTTAGTTTGTTCTCTATTCTGTAGGATATGTTGGGGGACGTGATACATATGATGTCCTAAACATGATCAAATTCAGTCTCTTGACCCTTGATCTGGGCTTAATTTGGAGTTGTGGCCCTCTTTAACTGAGTGTGACACCCCTGCTGTAAAACAGCACATCTCTGGGTCCTTAAGAATGTCAAAACTTAAAATGAGTCATTGAAAAGTGTACAATATGGGACCTTTAAATGTCAAATGTTCTGTAACCTCCAAATACACTAGGCATCAAACCTATTATCTAAAATGCTGCTCAGTTCCCTTTTTTAAGTCATAAATTTAGATGATTTCTTTTAATTATAACCCCACTATATACAGCACCCTCGCCTTCATAATGTCTCTGTTCAGGCCAGTGACCCAGGTTGTGTTTCCCTGCAGTGCCATGAGCTGACCGTGCATCCTCAAGCTTGGTCCAGCCCAATTTGAGCTCCTCATGCTACCTTGGTCCAACTCTGGAAATCAAACATCTGATCACAGAACTCACAGTCGGTATCTTATTCGATTTAAGGATGTATTTGCCGTTTCAGTCATTTTCTCGGCTGACTGCTCAATAGGGGCAGAGACAGTCCTTGTGTCCATCCAAGTGGAATTCTATGAATATCTGGTTGGCCATCGGGGCCTCGACCAGCCCCCCCCCCAACACACACCCACAAACACACAGCCCCATGCCACCAGTCACACCCTATGACCCCCCTCCCCACACACACACACACAAATGCAGCAGTTGCTCACAAATAAACAACACACACACATTGTCTGAAAGTAAGACTGCGCAATCAAAATCCCACCGAGTTTGACATTCTGAATTCACTTTTGCACTCCACTTGTTACCACATCAATCAAAGTTTTCCCAACTTCATCTCCTGTTCTATTTCCACCTATTTCATCTCTTTCCTCTTTACTTTGCTCTTTTTTTTCTTATTACCACCTTGACGGTCCATCAAGGACCATAGGTACCTCCATAACTACTGTTTTCTGGTCCAGAACTTGGATGGTTGGGTCAACAACTTCTGTTAATCAGTGACTCCCCCATGACAAAAACAAATTGCAAATTTACTCTAGAGTGGAAAAAGTGTAACATTTAAATGGAAAAAGTTGCAGTTTTATTGAAAAACTAGAAAACCACTCAGAAAGCGCATACCTCTGCCAAGGCTCCTTCAGTCCCTCATGGATCACCTCCAAAATGTAACGGGTTTGTGTGTAGGCCTAGAGGCACGTCTGGTGACAATTGCATCAAAGTCTGTCCATTAGTTCTGGAGTATTGTTGCCAACACTCTGTGAGAAGATAAGAGCCTTGGTGGAGGTATGCATTCTCAGATTATCACCAAAATGTAATGGGTTCCTTTCAGGCTCAAGAACCACCTCTAGTGAAAATTTCATCCAAATCCATCCAGTAGTTTTTGTGTAATCCTGCTGCACAAATACAAACAAAGCCCTTGGTGGAGGTATGCACTGTCAGATCATCACCAAAATCTAATCATCTGTTCCCTGTGCCATTACACACCTTTCCTGAAAATTTCATCAAAATCCATTCATAATTTTTTTGAGTAATGTTGCTAAAAGACAAACAAACCAACCAACGCCAGCAAAAACATAACCTCCTTGGCAGAGGTAAAAAGTCTGAAATTTAGGTGAAAAAAGTTGTGACATGAGAACCAGAGCTCAGTGGAATGAGACCACCATCCCAGCTTCATTTCCACCCATTTTAACAACGATGGGGGAGGATTCTCATTAATGTCCAAACCCACACTGACAGTGCTACTATGGCTGCTAGCCTGCTACAAAGTTAGCTTGGTGACCGTGGTTTACATTGCCATTTTCTTTAAATTCTTTTCACCCCACTAGACATCCATGTTCCCACCGGGTTCACTAATCCACAGCTGATATTATACTTTGCATCATTCTGGCATATTTTGTTACTGTATATTGTGGATGGAACACACTGGCACCTTAGTGGAGAGAGGGCGATACATTAGCCCGTCTAACATTAGCAGAGTTAGCTATTTTCTCATTCTGGATTATTTCAGTGCTTATACCCCAGAGACCAATCATGTCCTTTCAATCTCACACAACAAACACCCCTGTCCTCAAAATTGTTTTATTTATTCTTTTACATAATCACATTCAGGCATTAGCTAGCTCAGTCTTTATTCACCATCTGGAGCTAACCAGCTACCATTAGCCTCAAAAATGTTCCTGCCCTGTAGGGTTGCCAACTGTCCCTTTTTTAGCCGGGACGTCCCTTTTATTGGGCTAAATATGTTTGTCCCAAGCAGGATGTGTGTTGTCCCGTATTCAAGGCTGCCTTAATGAACAGGCTAGGCTGGGCTGAAGCCTAGGGGCCACCTATGAAAATCAGGGCCCATCATGAGCCAATGAAAAAGATCACATTGTTGTTAATTGGTCAAATTCTATGTCCATCACTTGATGTTCATGTGTGACTGCTGATTGGTCTATTTTAAAAGTGTTTCACGTGGGTGTTGTGTGTGTGTGTGTGTGTGTGTGTGTGTGTGTGTGTGTGTGTGTGTGTGTGTGTGTGTGTGTGTGTGTGTGTGTGTGTGTGTGTGATGCTGCACCTGCCCACAGGGTGACGTCAGGCGAGCACGGCCCACTGTGTATATATTCTGTTGGTGGTAATAATAAAGTGAGTTCAGTGTTCAGCAGAGAGAGGCTCTCGTCTCACATTATTCATACATAACAGTTGGCGACGAGGAGACTAATGGAAGCGTGCTGGCTGCCTCCGCCACTGGCACCGTTTCTGGAGTGAGCGGGAGAGCCGTTGATTGTGTGGCCAGAGTGAAGGTCCATGTTTGAGGATTACATTAGGGCCCTGGGCTTACATAGGCTCGATGGGAAACGATGTCAGGCACTCCTGACCCACAATCTCGGCGCGGAGGGCTGGAGAATCCTTGGTACGCTGGGCGCAGCGGAGTGCTATGAGGATGCTGTTGAGTGGCTGGCCGAGCACTTTGCTGAGCAGACGAGGGCCAGGAGGCTGCGGGTGATGGAACTGTTGGTGCCAGGACTGATTGAGCTAGTTCGCTTCGGGAAGCTAACGACCCAGTCTATGCCTATGGACAGGCTAGCTGAGGAGCCATCTTCGCACCAAAATCAGGCTACGAGAGGCCAGTTAGACCTCGAGGTAGGACCAGGGCCATGAGTGGGAGAGTCCCCGATCACCGAAGACGACGAGCCAGTCAGGGAGCTCAGCACAGTGCAAGACCATAGCGATGATAGGTTGGACGGCGCGGTGTGCGAAGACGGCGGAGAGGGAGAGCAGCAGGAGTCATCCCCGCAGCAGGAGGCTAGGCAGCGGGAGAGCAGGTCCATGGAGGCTGAGAGCCCCGGGGAAGAACAGCAGCAGCCAGGCACGGAATGACGCAGCGGGGCGCCTGGAACGAGGGTACCACGAGCAGTGGGGAGGCGCCTGGGCCGGAGAGTATCGACGAGTGCGAAGCTGAGAACCCCGAGAGATAGCAGTGGCAGTTGGACACAGAGACAGTGCAGTGGAGCGTCTGGAACAAGGATGCTGGAAGCAGTAGCAAGGTGCCTGGGTCGGAGTACGATGCTGGCGAAGGCGACATGGTGAGCCCTGGGAGTGAGCTGCAGCAGCTGGACATGGAGGCAGCACAGCGGAGCGCCCTGGACGACGATGCTGGGTGTTATGGCAAGGCGCCCAAGGCAACGAGCGGCACCGACGAGCAGGCTTCGGCTATCCCCGTAATATGGCCACAAGGGGCCGGAGTGTTTGGAGCCAGGATGGCAGTGTTGAAGACAGTCGGGAGCGGTCCGATGGACACAGAGGGATGGCACACCGGACAGCAGCACTGCGGGGCTGGAGGGGTGAAGAAGTTAATGACGGGAAGAGATATTTTCGCCAGGGAGGGTGGCTTCGACCCTGGGGGCAGACAGCGGCCAGGGGCGCACATGCCGTGGGACTGCCTGGGGCCTCCGAGTCAGTTTTGTCCATAGCTGTCCAGGGACTGTGGAGTGACTTAAATACTCTGTGTATAAATATTTTTATATTTCTTGCTGGTGTGCATGAGAGTATGCATGTAATGGGATTTTTTTTTTTTTTTTTGTATTTTAAGAGACACAGTCCAATTTTTGTTTTGTATGAATGTGGTAGGCTATTTTATTACAGTTCATTATTCCCTGTCCTTAGTGCGTGATTCAGGTCCTAAATTGGGGAAGGTCTCGATTGTGTGTATGGTCTTACACTTTTGTAAGGGGGAGGGGAATGTTGTGTGTGTGTGTGTGTGTAAGATGCTGTACCCGCCCACAAGGTGACGTCAGACGGGCACGGCCCGCTGTGTATATATTCTGTTGGTGGTAATAATAAAGTGAGTTCAGTGTTCAACAGAGAGAGGCTCTCGTCTCACATTATTTGTACATAACAGTGGGTACCACGTAACAATAACCTATCAGAGGAATTGTTTTGATATGTGACTATGCAAGTGCCAGTGAGAGGTAAGAAGTAATTAACTTGGTCAAAATGTACGGAAAAAAGTTTGAAAGTGGTGTCCATAAAATTATTGAGAGGAAAAGAGCTTAGGGAAAACAAATTGCTCAAAAAATCCCGACCTGTAAAGGAGTTTTCTAAGCTGGAGCATCAAGTGGAGGCAGAGCTGCTGCACAGAGGAGACAGGTGGGCCGTTAAAGCACTCACCTGGAGGAGAAGGGCGAAGGGAGAAGAGAGGCCATGATTGCTTACATCAGACAGCTGTGCATTGGACAGTGGACTCCGAACTTGATAAAAAGCAGACTGGATCAAGCATGCATCCGTAGAGTATGACAATATTCGTGAGCTGGACTTAAAGGACATAATGAAGGATTTTCTTTAAAGAAGGCCAGAAGAAAGTACTTCTCAAATGGTAAGACATGCTATTTAAGATAAGATAAGCCTTTATTAGTCCCACAATGGGGAAATTCCAGGATTGCAACAGCACAGGGATAGCAACACTCAGAGCAACAATCAGAAGGCAAAAAAAAACAAGAGCAGCTAGTATACATATGTACATATTAATATAAATATATATATATAGACACACAGTGCGGAGCATTGTGGTTGGTGGATGTGCAGCAGAAAGTCTAAGCTCTCTCTTCGCGGATGCGGCGGGCCAGCTGGATGTCTTTGGGCATGATGGTGACCCTCTTGGCATGGATGGCGCAGAGGTTGGTGTCCACGAGGAGACCCACCAGGTAGGCCTCGCTGGCCTCCTGCAGAGCCATGACGACGGAGCTCTGGAAGCGCAGGTCGGTCTTGAAGTCCTGAGCGATTTCCCTCACCAGGCGCTGGAAGGGCAGCTTACGGATGAGCAGCTCCGTGGATTTCTGGTAGCGAAGGATCTCTCTCAGAGCCACGGTACCGGGCCTGTAACGGTGCGGCTTATTCACTCCGCCGGTGGCCGGAGCGCTTTTCCGAGCAGCCTTGGTGGCCAGCTGCTTCCTGGGGGCTTTTTCCTCCAGTAGATTTACGGGCGGTCTGCTTGGTTCTTGCCATCACTCTTTATTATTCTGTCTTATATTTCTTGCACGCCGCCTAAACTCCAGCCCGGCACCCGCGTCGTTTTTGCTTCAGTTCCCCGGTATGTCGAGTTTCTCCGTTAGCACCGGGTGGCGGTTGAGTGCTAGCTAGCTCTTCCCTGCTGTATCGCCTTCTGCTGTAAACAGTGGCTCCGTCCGCCGACTCGGGAGACCTTTGGGGCGATCTGTGTGTCCGTGATATATATAGAGTGAAAGGTGTGACGGATCAGAAAGTTATCACCGGATCAGAAAGAAGAAGGAAGATAAAAAGACTCAGAATTGAGCCGCTGTTGCAAAAGGCAGCCAACTCGTGTGGCGCCGGAAGTAAAAAAAAAAAGAAAAAAAAAGTGCTTTGCAGTGCAGTGCTTTCCAACCACCTGTGCAAGTTTTTCATTGCTGCTGTTGATGACGATGATTTTATTCAATAAATAAATAAAGTTGGGTTTTTTTTGTTTTAATGTGTTCTGTTACATGTGCAGTGTTGATGTCTCTTGAATTTATGAGGTTTACCTGCCCAGGGACTGCAGTTGAAAATTGGCTAAACTGGCACATTCACAGAAATGTTTATTAATGTGCATTGTCCCTGTAAGATTAAACCATTAAAATAAAATAAAAATAAAATAAATACAATACGTACAATATATATCTATAAATACATTTGATAAATTAGGATAACACAATAAAGTGCAAGCACTTATTTCCATGTTGTGGATTGTTTGAATTGGGAATAATTCACTGATGTAATTTTATGTTAAAGGCAGTATCCTTCCCACTGTAAAAAGGGAAATCTCCGTAAGATAAAATATCCTAAATCAAGGCTTTATGCTTGTTTTTCTCTAACAAGATAATTTTGACAAGAATTTCTTTTTGTTGTACAGTTTTCTGTAAGATTTTACTTGCTTTACTAAAGTTTTTACTTGTTTTAAGCAATTTAATCTTACTTCATTGGCAGATATTGTTTGTTTGTTTGTTTTAACTAGAATTATCTATTGCCAGAATTTTTTTTTGTTTATTTTAAGTAAAATTATCTGCCTAAAGAGCAAGAAAATTTGACTTATCAAATTGCGTAAAACAAGTTCAAACTATTGGAACGCATGTAAAATTTTCTTACACATAAACTGCACAGCAAGAATAAATATCTTGTCAGACAAAAAAACAGCTAGCCTTTATTTATTTCATTTTACTTATATTTGACTTTTTGCAGTGTAGTTGTGTTTTATAGCTCAAAGTTGAATCAAGCATGGCATTGATTATTAGTACTTCATTCATTCATTCATCTGCTTCCGCTTAATCCTTTTCGGGTCGCGGGGGGGCTGGAGCCTATCCCAGCATCTTTGGGCGAGAGGCAGGGGCACACCCTGGGCACATCCTGGACAGATCGCCAGTCCATCACAGTTATTAGTACTTTTTAAGGTATTATCAAGGTGAAAAATCCCAGTATTATGACAACACTAATGTCCACAACATCGTGGCACTGAGCAATAGTTAAAACCCTCTGTCCCTTATTTGGGTGTGAGAAAGCTGGCAACCCTACTACCCTGCCTCAGCCTCACTTCTTGCGGTAATGATAGAGTGTGGGTGAGGTGAACTGGGGCTCATGAACATACAAAGAAACATGCACTGAAATAAGTCATTCTGAGGAAGAATGGTTAAAATTGGTTGAAAATGGTGCTGAAATAATTCAATTCTGATGTATTTTGTCCAAAGCATGTCACAGACATTTCATTAAAACCTCTGGGAACTGTGTCAGGAACGGAGAAAGTGCATCGTATTTTAGTTTGTTTTGTTTTTTTTTTGAGTGGAATCTACTTCGTCCTTCCACACTTCTCTAGATTATTGTTTCTCTTCATGTATCCACACGCGTGCGCGCGCGCGCACACACACACACACACACACACACACACACACACACACACACACACACACAGCATGTCAGATTTTGCCCATGACACAGATTAAAGCTTGTGGTTGACCTCTAAACCTGCACCCCCACTTCCCTGTCCATCAGCCTCTCCCGTTTCACTCTCGCACGCGCACACACACACACACACACACACACACACACACACACACACACACACACACACAGAGAGTTGTGATCATGCCCCTCTGCCACACATGTGTTATTACCATATATATGGAGTCGGGCTGACAGGCAGGTGTCGTGGCCTGTGGTGGAAGGGAAGTGGGGAGTCGTAATGGCCTCCCCAGTCCAGCAGGAGTGCCTGACTGGGGAGTGGACCAACACAGACCCCGATGGTCCTCAAGGAGTCAAAAATCGCTGACTGACCACAGGGCTGTTGGCAAACATTAGATAAGTGCGCTGCAGAGCTTAGAGTTCTTTCTTTCCCCCATTCTTCCTTCTATGCTTACTGTTGAATCTCTCTCTCTCTCTTGTTCCTACTGCCACCGTCTCTCTGTCTCTCTCTCTCTCTCTCTCTCTCTCTCTCTCTCTCTCTTTCTGTCTCTCTCTCTCTCTAGTGGAGTGACATGTATATTTCAGAGGTGTCCTCTCCCTGCGGGCTCTATCTCAGGTCTCTAGTCATTTAGAGGCCCGCTGCCCGCCTCTGCTCACAGCTGTTTGGACTCAGGTTCACGCTGCTTAAGTGCTTTACCCTCGGGTGAGACACGGACACACACACATTCGAAAAATGCGCACACGAGTGTAGAACAAGAGACCAGCTAGAAACCATGCAGCCCCTCCCAAACACAAACACACACTCTTACGCAGTTCGTGGTCAAATCACTGCAGCTTGCATGCAGCTTTCTTATATGCAAGAGTGGCTCTTTAGATGCATGCAGGCATGCATACTGACCCATACAATTTCACATTATTCACCATATGCACACAGACATGCAGCACATAATAGAGGTGGGTAGTAAACAGTTACATCTACTCAAGTACATGCACTCAAGCAGCTTTTTCACAAAATTGTACTTATAGGATAGTTTTTACTCTAGATTGAGCACATTTTTGAGGAGAAATGCACTTTTACTCAAGTCATCAAGTACATTTGGTTATACTCCAAGTTCCTTTTGATTTTACTGATTTGAAAAATGGTGAAAAATGTACATCCTTTATTCAATCAGTTCTTTATTTGGTGAGCCACTTGCTCTTATTTCAGAGGTTTATGAGACCAGATGGGAGCTCTTTTTTGAAAATTTGCAGACTACACTGCAGATGCGCTGCTGTAGCTGGTAATGTTGATCTTCACCTGGCTCTCCCGTTTCCTGTGCTTAGAAACAGGTATGCTTTGGTACTAACAATCGAGTTGTTTCCTTGAAGATGCTGCTCACCTGGAACTGGACTGAGACTTTCTCCCTGAGCAGCAGTTTGGGGTGGTGGGGTGGTGGGCACAGTGGACAGACCGACCACTGCCTCGCAAGTCATCGTCGTAAAGTATTGGTGAAAGCATTAAATTCTTGAAAAACCTGAATGCACGAATTGAGTTTTCTGAGGACAACAGTGAGGTCTTTTTCCCTCAAGTCCTGATTTAAAAATGTGCATGTGCCCTGGAGGGCTTTTTTTTTTCTGGATGGGCTGGGGAGTCTGCAAAAGCAGTGCCGTCAGTGAGAAGCGGAGGAGTGGGAGAGAGAGGTCAAACTAAGAGATGAATTACGTGCTGTCGGCTTACATTGATGTGACAGTTTATGTCCAATAGTCACGATATAGGAGTGTTTTATATCTTTATCTACACTATGTCACCTTGTGTGTATCTTTAAACACACTTAGTGCTGACTTCACCCATCTACCAAACCAGATTCTGGACAAGCGAATACAAATTGTGAATTAGACTTGTCCCTAAATTGGTGCTCCATTAAAAACTTCTATCAGCCTCCTCGATGTCACAGGCTGTTTAACAGAATTTGACGTGACAATATAATTCACAAAAGGACAGAGAGATGAAGAATGAGAAGCACCTTTAGGCCTGTTGCTCATGGATGTAGAAATGCGCGCACACACACACACACACACACACACACACAGAGACAGGGAGACCTGACGGGGATAAACAGTAGCGGCACACACACACACGCACACTTGTCCTGTTAATTGAACCGTCAGCTCCCGTGATAAGATGCAGAACCCTGATGTCGCTTTCACATGTCTGTGTCCACAGAAGTGAAATACAGCCTACACACACACTCACACACATTCCCGAGCGTTATCGCTCCCCTTCTGCTTCTCCTCTGTCTCTCCCTGCGTCCCTCTGGCTCTCGCTGTCACTCTGCGTGTTTTCGGTCCCAAAGCTGGAGACTGTTTCATCAGCCAAGAGAGACACAAAAGCAATTGTATTAATTCAAGATTCCAAAGCCATTTCGGAGGCTTCAGGGGCCTCACACACACACACGCGCTGTCATGAAATTTAGAGCTTGTTGAACAATGTCTCACAGTGACACACACATGCACAGACCCACACATGCACAAACAGAGTCGGTCCAAGCCTCTCAGCTCTACTGTCTAAACTAATTCCTCCACATTGGCATAATGCAGGTTGGCCACCTTCCCACCGCAGGATTTGGCTTGGCGCGGAGGGAAACTCCCCCCGATCCACTGTACAAGAGGCGCAGGCATTAACTATTTGTAATAAATATTCAAACAAGCTCCCAGCCAAAGCCCACCATAATATGGGTCAGGATTGAGAAGATCCTTCTCAGTTTTCTCCCTTTTTCTCTCCTCATCTTCTCTAGCCTATTGTCTCAATGAAGGCATCTTTGAAGGGGGTGTGGGCGGGGGGGGGGTCCTCTGTCTGTCTGTTTGGAAACCACCACCACCACCCACCCTAATGAAGGACAATCCGGTTAGGACTCGCGTGCAAAGTTGTGATGCTGCACACATGTAACGCACACCCACATGTAGGGGCTTAATTGGGAGGGCTTAATTGAGTTGTGAGGAGCTCATAAGGCTTAGTACGACTCAAGGAGTGGGAATCAGGGAAAGTCGGCCTTAATGAGTGGATATACCCCCCTCCACACACACACACACACACACACATTCACACACACAATACTTTCTCTCTTTGTGGATCCCACTGTATGCCACCTAAGCAGCAATTAGACTAATGACCAGAAAATAAAGGGAAATAATGTCTTTATTCTTGTCTGTTGGAAGGTTTCAATTTGCCTACACCTGTACGAGTTCTCTTAGCTGTACATTTACCTACATTAGCTATAAGTGGAGAAAAATCACCCACATAGATGTGAAATGGCCAACACCAACCACTTTGACGCCATTGTTGTGTCTTTAACTGGCCGCCCCATTAAGCTGTCCTTCGACCTCGGAGTGGTGTCTGGCTTTTAATTGCGGCATTTTAATTACACAGAGTGGACTATGCACATCTGGCCCCTCTGTGATCTAATTCATCCCTTCCTGTCATGTGACCTTCAGAAGGTTTGCTGATTGGATTAGGTCTTCTGCAGGGGTGATGTTGCCATGACAGTTAACGTGATAACAGTGGTGGCCCACATGCCAATTTTCTCTAGGGGTGCTGTGCGTTGTGTGGAGGTTGTTGCTGTATAATGCACATGAAAGAGTGAGTTTGGTAATATATGTGCCCCCTACCTTCTACCACCATATTTGTCCTCTACACTGTAACAACCAGTTTAACATAACTTAGATACAGCGTGCAAATGGACTGTTTTGAAAAATCTAAATGGAAAAGAAATTGTATGTTGCACAAACAAACGGTTAGATATAATTTCAAGGCAAGTGGTTTTGTGTGCTCTTTCTAAGTACAGTTAACTGATTGGATTTTACAGTGTGGTTTTAAAGGTCCCACATTGTGCATTTTTTCAGCCATTAAATCCTCAAGAACACATACACCACTCACAAAAAGCTAGGGATATTCGGCTTTTGGGTGAAATTTATGGAAAATGTAAAAAGTTCACACTACAGTGATATTATATCATGAAAGTAGGGCATTTAAGTAGAAGCGTGCAATGGTGATTTCCTCATCTCAAGCAATTTATTGAAACGAAAGCCAACAACAGTGGTGGGTATACCACAACAAAAAATGTCAATGTCTCAATAACTTGTCATGTGCCCTTGAGCATCAATTACAGCTTTACAACGACATCACATGCTGTTCACAAGTCGACTTATTCTCTGCTGAGGCATGGCGTTCCACTCTTCTTGAAGGGTGGCCCTTAGGTCATTGAGGTTGTGGGGTGCAGGGTTACGAGCCTCTACGCAGTGACTCAACTGATCTCATAGGTTTTCTGTGGGATTCAGGTCTGGAGAAAGTGCAGGCCACTCCATTTGAGGTACCTCAGCCTCCAGCAGCAGATTTAAAGGCCAAAAATTATTTCTGTGTTGTTCTACAGCTTATCCCAAAGCTGTCGGTTTCTAGTCTGTTTATTAATATGAATGAGCCCCTAATCTGAACGGGCAAAGTTTGTTTTGTTTTGTTCTTTTTGAATGGGCCAATCGCACGTGAAGAGGTGTAGCCTATAGCAGAAGCAGCCAAGTAGGACTGTGGTTGAGGGGGGAACTGAAGGCGGGACTTGTTAGTTTGTGACATAACAAAAGGTAGGAAGTGCAGTTGTTTCTTTAAGAGTTTAACCAAATTAAGGCTGTGTGCATTTCTTAGAGTTGAGAGTTTAATGTTTAACAGTGTACATGTGAGCCATGGACATCTTTTATAAGGTTAAAACTTATATAAAACACCATTTTGCACCATATAGGACCTTTAAAATCTGTTATGCTTCAGTGGAGAGAGGCAGACATAAACTGTGGGGAGATAGAGATTAATGAACAGCATGCAGCACGTGATTCCTCTGGCTGAGACTCACACCAGGGATCTTCCAGGCGTGGGCCACAAGCCCTGATGGTATTGGATAGGACATGAGTCTCCCAAAACTATTGTGTTTTTCAGTGCACTGTAAAGATGTTCCGGTGGCACTGCTGCATCTCTTAGGCGTTACAGAGGTTGAAACCTGACTTGAGCATGGAGCAACTTGAAACATATATGTGATTAAAAAAAAAAAATCAGATAACTGCTTGGGATTGTTTCCAAATATTTGAACCCCAAAACTGGTATTTGAGAGAGCCCCAAAACAATCTGGGTGCATAAACTTGAACTGTATGCAAGAGGAATAACATGCGCAGTGGGGAAAATAAGTATTGAACATGTCAACATTTTTCTTATTAAACATTTTTCTGATGGAGCCATTGACCTGAGATTTTCACTAGATATCAGTAACAACCCAAGTCATCCATACATACAAAGAAATCAAAACAACTACATTCACAAAATAAGGTATATTTAATAAAGTGGAATGACACAGGGAATAAGTATTGAACACACGAAGAAAAAGAGGTGCAAAAAGGCAGAAAGCGAAGAAACCAGCTGAAATCCATCAGAATTTAGGAAGCCATCCCATCTCCCATCAGTGCAAATTAATTAGAGCTAGTTAAGTCCTGACTGATAGCCTTTAAAAAGGTCTGTGAATATCAGATTGTCACACCATAGAGAACTCATGATGGGTAGAAGCAAAGAGCTCTCTAGACCTTTGCAACCTTATTGTTGGAAAACATAATGATGGCATTGGTAACACGTGCATTTCTAACCTGCTGAATGTACCACTGAGCACTGAGCACTGTTGGAGCCATCATTCGGAAGTGGAAAGAACATCATTTTACCATTAACCAGCCACGACCAGGAGCTCCTCACAAGATTTCTGACAGAGTCAAAAGAATTATCAGAAGAGTTATCCAAGAGCCAAAAAAAGACTCATGGAGAGCTCCAGAAAGACCTGGAGTTAGCAGGTACTGCTGTTTCAAAGAAAACAATAAGTAATGCACTCAACTGACAAGGGCTCTATGCCCGCTCACCTCGCAAGACTTCATTGCTTTAGAAAAAGCATGTTGAAGCTCATTTAAAGTTTGCCGCACAACATTGCTTTAGAAAAAGCATGTTGACGCTCATTTAAAGTTTGCCGCACAACATGTGGGCAAGCTTGTAAAATACTGGGAGAATATAGTTTGGTCAAATAATACCAATATTGACCTTTTTGGATGCCACAACACAGCATGTTTGGAGGAGAAATGGCACTGCATATCCCATCATGGTATGGGGGGTGTTTTTCAGCACATGGTACAGGCAGACTTCATGTAATTGAAGGAAAGATGAATTGACAGATGTACAGAGACATCCTTGATAAGAAGCTGTTGCCATCTGCCAAGATGCTGAAGATGAAACAAGAGTGGACATTTCAGCAAGACAATGATCTCAAACACACAGCCAAGCAAACTCTCAACTGGCTCCAGCGAAGGAAAATAAAGCTGCTAGAATGGCCCAGTCAGTCACCTGGCCTGAATCCAATTGAAAACTTATGGAACAAACTGAAGATCAGAGTTTATAGAAGACACCCATGGAACCTTCAAGATTTGAAGACAGTTTATGTAGAAGAATGGACTAAAATCACTCCAGAGCAATGCCTGCGCCTAGTTTCTCCATACAGGAGGTGTCTATAAGCTGTTATTACCAGCAAAGCCTTTTCTGCTAAATATTAAATGAATTTCACCAAACATGTTCAATACTTATTCCCTGTGTCATTCCACTTTATTAAACATAACTTGCTTTGTGAACACAGTTGCCTTGGTTTCTTTGTATGTATGGATTACTTGGGTTGTTACTGATATCTCGTGAAAATCTCAGGTCAATGGCTCCATCAGAAATATGTTTCATGAGAAAAATGCTGACGTGTTCAATACTTATTTTCCCCACTGTACTTTCAATTTTGGAGCACATTGTTCCTTTTAAAGTGCAGATACTATTAGCAATGACAGCATGGACCTTAGAAAAAAGAAGCGGCTGCTTCCGAAGTTGTATTGATCGTTTGCAGGGGGCGAAGAGAGTGAGCTTCTGTGTGTGAGGCAGAAAGGTGCCGCTCTGCTGTTCTCTCCACACGCTCACATGTTCCCAACCATGAAGGTCCCCTGGTTCTAATGGACCAAGAGCACATTGAAGTGACAGACAGACCCGTGTTCTATCCGCTGTTTGATACGCAGAGTCATTGCCGTGCCTTTAGGCCCTCACGCCACTGAGGACAGTCTGAAGGAGGCTTTATTCTCTGTGAAATTTCATGATGGTTTCAAGGTGTTTCTCCTGCTGCTGCTCATGTCACTGGCCTTGTTGAGGGGTGGCACTGTAGTGCATGCTTGGTGAAACCTGCATGTGGAGTGTGCATGTGCATGAGTTGCTTGAAGGGTGACTGTGATAGAATGTTGGTCATTTTGCATGTGAATGTCAACAGTTTCAGCCAAAATATGCATACATTTATTTTTGTGATACTGTATATTGTTTTTGTTTTTGAAGACGGGCAGTGGCATGCACCTTGTCATCCGTCCCACCAGGCTTGCCTCAGAATGCTGTGCATGAGCTCCTGTTTAACGAGCACGCCTCCATTCAAAGTGATCTCGCTGAGGGAGGATGACGGGGGGGGGGGGGTTCCCCTCCCCTCCCCTCACACCTCCCACTTCCAAATTCCTTTCGGTGGTCACAGCAGGCGAAACTGTGCTGTTTTGGTTTTTGCAGGACAGTGAGGGTGCACAGCCACTGAACCTGTCGGCCAAGCCTAAGGCATCCGAGAGCAAGTCACCCAACTCCCCCCCAACTTCCCCACAGGTCCCGGCTGCTGCTGCTGCCACCAACAAGCTGGGCCCTGCCTCCATGAAGCACAGCACCGCCCCTTCCAGCACTGGTGGACATCCGGCCAGAATCAGCTCGATAGGTAAGTGGATTTAGGTCATCATGCCTCATGCACCACTGGGAAAGTTTAAGATTATTATGCTAGTATCAAGCAGTGAGCTTACTATTGTGAAAAGAAAGATGTTGGGCCAATCACTGGTTTTTAGAAATATAATACTGAATATGCATAATATGGGTTGTCTCAAAGTGAGTACTCTGCTTTCTGTGTCAATTGGACATTTGCATCACTGTTCCCAATTCTAAAAGTGTGATGAAATATGTCCTTGCTAATGAGAAGTCAGCTAAAGCTAGCTCTCACAATATAAACACTGAAAATAGATTATAATTCAGTTTGTGCTTTATTGCTAACATCACTACAGCTACAGATATGCAAATTATCTAAACCATATTATAGGATAAAAACTGCAGCTGCGCTGATTGTGAAATTGTGGGCAGATACGGACCCCAACAGCGCACATACATCATACATCAGGCCAGCGTCACCAGATTTACAATGGGAATACATCTTATAGAGGCTCTTTGCACATAAGCAAAATGTCGACTAGATGTTAGCGATGACCATCAGCCAGCATTTAAACGACATATCGAAGCTACAGTATATAATGTCTGCAGCCACTCTGCAGTTGAGTGTTGTCTTATTTGCCAGTACTTATTTCTCAATGGCAGCGGTGGCCTAATGGTTAGGGATGTGGACTTGTGACTGGAGGGTCGCTGGTTTGATCCCTGGACCGGCAGGGTCAGATCTGGGTGGGACAGATAACAGATCCAGTGGAGCTGCTCGTTGGCCACAGGTCATTCTGTGGTTGTACTGGGCTACTTCCAGGTGTGAATGAGATCAGATGTCCTTGAAAAAGAGAGGTTGCCTCTCAGTGGACCTCCCCTGAATAAAAAAAGGTTAAAATAAAAAAAAAAAAAAAGACATCAGACAAGCAGATGGATATTGGCAGATATTTCAGTGCATTTATAGGCAACTCTTATTTGAGAAAATTAATGGCATATTTTCCAAATACTTCATGTTTTACAGTTTTTTGCATTATCTCTACAAAGGCACAAAACCTTTATATCATACTTAGAAACTAGAAAAAAATAACTTTATTTCCAAGTATTCCTCCAAAGTCATCCACAGGTGCAAGAAAGTGACTTCCACACCCTTTGATGGGCCATAGAGCAGTTTCAATAATCCAAATACATAAAAGTACAAGCAAAAATATGCATAAACTACACATCGAAGCACATATGCCTGTAAAGTTGGCTAAAATGTTCTGATAATGGTGGTGGTTTTAGTGACAAGAATAGTTGTTCTTTTTTTCCCTGGTCTTGGTGCCATTGTCACGAGTGCCGATTTCATAATCATCCCCGGCCATATGCGCACATATACAAAACATGACATAAATGAATCACTACTTTGTGCTCTTAATCCATTCTTCACGCAACACCGATAGTTCAAATATTACACGTATGTAACAGGCTATAATTAGTGTGTTTGTGCTTTTCTCGCATGTTGCTATATGCCTGCGGGGCCGCTTCATTGTTATGTGTTTATTAGTGACTGAAAGAGACAGGGCAGAGAGAGAGAGAGAGAGAGAGAGAGAGAGAGAGAGAGAGGGAGAGTGTGGGGGGGAAGACAGAGACAGGAGAGCGAGAGAGAGGGAGAGAGAGATTAGCACTTTTTCCTTTTTTTCCTGAGCAGTGGAGCGGAGGAATAATAAAGAGAGGAGTACATGACAGACAGGAGGTATCACCATTGAGATTAGACAAGCCTCTTACATGAGCCAGGACAGCACAAACACCCAGCATTAATGACACAATGACATACACACTCTCAAAAACACACACAAAGACTCTCACACACAAACACAATCCCACCTCCTCCAATGCAATAGGCAGTTAGTCTTTTCTCCGACTTCCCGGCTAATCTCACTGTTTTTCAACAAATCGGCGGATTTAATATCAGATTAGTGGATTCCAGTCCCAGATGTTTTTTGTTCAGAAAAATGGATTACAGTGTTTAAAGTTTGTGTGTGATCCCGGCTGAATTATTTGTGTTGAGACCAGTGTGTCAGATCCCCGGTTCTGCTGCAGCTCCTGGTCCCATCTGTCGCCGCCACGTTGAGCCGCTTGTTATTATTGTTCATCGGCCTGTTGGGATCCCTGTTGCGTAGTCTGTATACAGTACACTGTATATGAGTGTGTGTGGAGATGGAAGGGGTGGAGAAATTGGAATAGAGTCCAGAGGTGGAAGTGAGGGAATGAGTGTGGTACAGATTAGGAATATTAGGAATCCAGTCTAGTTCTCAAAGTGTTTTTCTCCTTCTTGTTTCATCACATTTAGCTGGATAATTGTGTGCTTTTTGCTTCGTAAAAGCTTTGGTTAGTTGTTAGGTCTTACTTGATTTAATTTAAAGTGCTATGAGATGTTTCCTGTCCTGAGATTGAACTGTAAAAATAAAGCTGATTTGAATTGTTACTTTACTGATTTTCTGGAAATTATTTGGTGACAGAAAACACACTGGAGGGTTTCTAGGTTGAAGCAAATAAGGAGCATGAACATTGCAAATTTGTGGGTTTGCTACTGATTTCAAAGTTTAAAATAAGCCTGACTTATCATATACCGTAGTTATTTCTTTATTACATATACAGTGCCTGCTTTTGCTGTGGACTCTTTAGAAAGCACAGAATCAATCTCATCTTATTTGTCACTTATCTATTGATATGCCTCTTTGAATTGAAAAATATTTCCTTATAATAAGCATGGACTAAGTAACTTGTGTGAGCCAAATTACAGGAGTCAGACAGCTCTTAACATTTGTTTTCACTTTTTCCCTGTTCTTGAAGTGTAATATCAGAGAGTGATATGATTAAATCTGCTCTGGATAATATTGTTTAACACCTTATAAGCCTGTTTTACAAATCCAGGGTGTCAGAGTCAGCATTGGCAAATTTTCCCCACACTGGCCCGACCCAAACTCATACCTTTTCATAAAATCTGAAATACACTACCGTTCAAAAGTTTGGGGTCACTTAGAAATTTCCTTATTTTTGAAAGAAAAGCACTTTTTTTCAATGAAGATAACTTTAAACTAATCAGAAATACACTCTATACATTTGTAATGTGGTAAATGACTATTCTAGCTGTAAATGTCTGGTTTTTGGTGCAATATCTACATAGGTGTATAGAGGCCCATTTCCAGCAACTATCACTCCAGTGTTCTAATGGTACAATGTGTTTGCTCATTGCGTCAGAAGGCTAATGGATGATTAGAAAACCCTTGTGCAATCATGTTTGGTCTGCAATGCTGTAATTGCTGCAAATGGAGGATTCTTTGACGAAAGCAAAGTTTGAAGGAAAAAATTATTTCAAATACAAATCATTATTTCTAACCTTGTCAATGTCTTGACTATATTTTCTATTCATTTTACAACTCATGGTGGTAAATAAGTATGACTTTTCATGGAAAACACAAAATCATTGTCTGGGTGACCCCAAACTTTTGAACGGTAGTGTATGTATGCATTTATGTTGATAATGCCACCGTTGATCGCCACCTTATTGTGGTGGAGGGGTTCACATGCCCTAATGATCCCAGGAGCTGTGTTATTGGGGGCAATTTGCCCCTGGTATCAAGGCAAATTGGTCCTGGGTGAAGGACCAGAGCGGTCCAGTGGATCCCCATGAAAAATGTTACATCAAGGACCCAGTGTACCCAAAGGAGCCACATGGGTCTGCCCACCACCTGCAGGAGGGATCTTGGAGATCATGGTGCTATGTGGACTGGGTGGCAGTCTGAGCTACTCTGCTTGGACTGCTGCCTCCAGACCCCTGGATAAGTGGTAGAAGATAGATGGATGAATGGATGGATTTACATACAGTAGATAAACTTCTGCAAAATAGATGGCCAAGGAAGGAGAGCTGGTGGTGATGGACAACAGTGATGAGAGCTTTAACCTTTACTAGATTGTTTAAGGTTAAACTGAAACCTTGTCACTGTGTTTAATACCCAGGATAATTTGGTAAAAGAGATGTTCCTACTGCTCGTTTCCTGTGTGATGACCCAGGATTCATAACCAAAATGAAATGGTAAGGTTTAAGTTCCGTGGAGATGGAGTTACTGCCTGGCACTTGTTTAGACCTTTTTGCTAAAGCAACCATTGGCCCCAGATATCTGAACCGTGAGACAGAGTAGATTTATTTGCCTTTGACTGTCAGATTACTCTATCTAATTTTACTGTGATTAAGTGATGATGAGTCAGCAAAGATATACACCCTGCACATACCACAGCATGGCAAGAAAGTCTAGAAGACAAGCCGCTTCATATCCCACATTGATAGGAGAAGTATATGAGTTGGTCTTAAATAAGGAAGTTGTGGTTCTTGTGCAGAGTTGCAGAGTGTGGAATCAACTAGTGGTGGCTGACAATGATGATTCAGGTTCAGGTTCAGGTTACTTTATTTGTACCCGTAGGTAGATTTGTTTTGCAGTCTGGTGACATCCATATTTACAAGCCACAAATTACATTCAACATAGACACGAACACAGGCACATATGAAGCTGACTATAAACATGATAAGAATACTCAAGTCTCCATCAATCAGGGTATAAAAAGACAAAGAGATGGGAGAAAAACCAGAGGTAAGAGAGAAGGGTCATATTAAAAGATAAAAACTAGTTAGAGGTTAAAAACTCAAAGGTCTAAAACCCAATACAATATTTAGAACCCAAGTGACATCCTACAAAAATAAGTAAATATAAAATGGAGTTAATAAATAGGTACCTAAATTACGTGCAATATATTGTTACAGCTTGTTCAACTCTTTGACAGCAGCAGGGACAAAGCTGTTTTTGTAGCGCTGGGTTCTACTTTTTGGGACAGCAAACCTCCGTCTTGAGGGAAGAAGCTGAAAGTGGCAGTGCAAAGGGTGGGAGTCATCATTTAAAATGGAGGTAGCCATCCTCTGTACTTGTCTGGTGTACAGGGATGTCAGGCTCAGCTGTGGCTCACCAAGCAAACGACTGGACCATCTAACTACCTGATCCAAAGATTTCCTCTGTTTCAGTTTTATCTGACCAAACCATGACACTAAAGAAAAGGATAAAACAGATTCAATAAAAGCCCAATAAAACATTGTCATTATGGTTCGGTCAACTTGGAAGCGTGCAAGTTTTCTCAAGCAATGCAAATGTTGCTGACCCTTTTTGCACACCCTTTCACAGTTCTCTATATAAGTGCAGGTTAGTTAGTTAGTTAGTTAGTTCTCTTCAAAGTTTAAATTACTATCAATAATTGTCCCAAGATATTTGTAGGATTGTACACATTTGGTGGTCTGGCCTTTTAGTACGGTGACTTTGTGCCTGGGATTTTTCCTCCTAAAGTCAATAATCATGTCTTTAGTTTTTGTCGTATTCAGCTGCAGGTAGGAATCCTCACACCAGTGAACAAAATCATCAACTACTGGGCCGTGGCCACTCTCACCATCCTGGAGGAGACTGACAATAACTGAGTCATCAGCATACTTTATAATGTGTCTGTTGTCATGTCTGCTCCGACACATGTTTGTGTACAGGATGAAGAGTAGTGGTGACAACACACACCCCTGAGGAGAGCCAGTAGAAGAGCACTTTAGGTCAGACAATGTACCATTGACCCTTACATGATGAGATTTAACAGAATGAGCATATTCTTTCTTAATTGATCAGTCTGTTCAGTGAAATGAAGGAAGCAGGAGCTACCCCACTGATCATATCATTGAAAAGATGTCTTACTGTTGAAAAAGCAACTCTGAGGAATGTTAGCCATATGTTAGTCATTATTGCTAGGTAACAGTGAAAACAAATACACCCAGGATTTACACTGACTCCGGATGCAGTCTGTTGCAGATGCAGTACAGATGGCCCCTTGCGTCTGTCCCTACCAACTCCGTTTGTGTTTTGCAACAGCATGGATAAAAACAAGAGTTCAAAATACAAGATCACTCAAGAATTATACAAAATAACACAAGATCTCAAGAAAGACCCAAGAATGACCGAGATGAACCAATTGCGATCACGTGATAACAATAAGGAAGTGTGATGTAGCGGCTCCCCACCTGTATTTTTTGTCTCTAAATAAAACATAAGTAGCCCGTTAATTTTAATTCTATGAAGCGTTTGCATGTTAAGTCAAGTCTTTACCTTCTCTGACACAGTGGTGGAGGAGCAGACCTCAGAAAATAACGGACAATCCTTAAATAATTTTTAATGAAATAACGGCTATTAAATAGCACGAGATACCGTGGGATTTCCTTGCAGAATGGATCCGGCATCTGTCAGAAATAGACTCATCACGTTTCATTAGCGAACCGGATTCATTCCGCAGTGGTCGGAACCAGGTAGGGATCAGAAAATTGACGAGAATGGGAACTATTTGCTGTGAAGGCCAGATTGCTGCCGTAATGTACTGCATCCGGAGTCAGTGTAAATCCAGGGTTAGGCTGTGTCTGAAATAAATCTATATAGGGTGTTTGCCCATTCTAGGCATTTCAGAACGTCTAATTCACCCCATACAGTACACTCAAAATATCCCATGATGCGTCTTGAAAAGTAGTGTCCAATCAATCAATAGTCACTACGGAGCAATGAGAGGTAAGCCTGGCATCACAATATAATCTGCTAGTGTTGTAGTCAAGACCAGAGTCTCCCAAGAACAAGTCTGAAGCAGGGCCTAAATACACAGTGGTCTTGGTCTTGACTTGGTCGCAACCCCTTAAAGTCTTGGTCTTTCTACAGTCTGGTCTCGGACTGTTCTTGACTACAAGACCATAAACCACCGCAAAGTATTTCTATTTAGTAATGCTTTAACAGTATTAATATGTTACTTTTACTGTCTCACCATAGTGACACAATTAACAACACCAAAAAAATAAGCCCGTAGTATCCGAAAGCGCAAAGTTTCCTTGTTCTATTGAGTTCACTATATAATCCTATCATGAATCGTCCCTCGGGGCAGAGAGAAAGACCCACGCTGGACTGTGTTTGTGGTAATTTATTATGAATATTAAGTTCATAACATAACACAAAAGCCAGAGAGATAAACCCGAAAAGAAGGAGAAAACGCACAGCGTAAAACTTACTTTAGAGAGTTCTGACATTCGTCAAGACCGCCGCGAGGAATACAAAAGGCAGCAGTCTTAATTAAGGCATCAAACAACAGAACACAGGTGTGGGTACCAGAGCGGCCAGGAGAAAACAGTGGTTAACAATCTGGATCAGCTGGAAGCAATGAGAGAGGAGCGACTGGACTTGACAGCTGACAGGGCGACGCCCACACTGAGCACAAAACCGGAAATGCCACTTGACAGCTGTTAACCCCGAGAAAGAACACCACAGTAAGAATATAAAGAATAAAACCTCACCAAATGCAGACTGATAAATAATTACAAATTAATACAAAATATGAGCATAACAAAACTAAAACATAAACAAGAAAATAGAAAACAGTACGAGAATAACAGAACCCAAAAAGCACAAAATACAACAAATATATAAATGTAGAGAAAAAGCCATGAGGCTGAGCGTGGCGGAAACCTCCAGCGCTCAGCTCATGACAGAGCCCTCCTCTCAAGGGGTGGAGACCAGACACCCCAGGGTAACATCCAAAGAAAAAGAAAGGACCCCCTCCCAATAGGAGCACAACAATAACCCACCCCGGGTGGGTGGGTGGGGGACAGGCTAAGAGGGAACAAAAACAAAACCCCGCTCAGGACCCACACCAGGCAACACCCCAACCCCCTAAGCCCCCTGGACCGAGGAGCTGGACAGTTCAGGTGGGTGACCAAAGTCCCAGACCCAGCAGATGGCATGATGGAAAGAGTCAGGTGGCCTACCAGAGAACGTGGGCCACCCAACCCTGCAACACAGTCTGTTGGGTGGTCTGCCAGAGTTCTTTAGCCACCTGAACAGAAAGGTTGGTCCAGGAGGCGGCTGCCCAATGGGAAGAACTAATTATGGGCACAATAGAGGAGTCGGGGAAACCAAGACGATGTCATGTGGAGGAGAGAGAACCACAACAGCATCTGGCGGAGGAGAGGGAACCACGACGGCGTCTGGCACAGGAGGGGGAACCACAATGGCGTCTGGCACATTAGGGGGGCCCACGACAGCATCAGGCAGAGGAAGGGGGACCACGATGCCCTCGAACTGGGCCCACGGTGGCTCTGGGCTGGAGTGGCGCTGCACCCGCGGTGAACCTGGACTGGGCCATAGCTGCACCCACGGTGGGTCTGGACTGGGCCATAGCTGCACCCACGGTGGCCCCCGGGCTGGAGCATAACGTTAATGGCAGACCCACACTGGAGTGCAGCACCCATGACGGTCCCCGACTAGGACACAGTACCCATAGAGACCCAGATTGAGGAGGAGCTGAACCCATGGAGGTCCCGGGCTGGGGCAGTGTGCCCGCGACGATCTCAGATGGAGAAGCAGCACCCTCGGAGGCCCCGGGCTGGGACAGAGCACCCGTAAAGACCTCAGCAGGAGGGGGAGCAGTACCCATGGAGGTTCCGGGCTGGGACGAAGCACCTGCGACGACCTCAGCAGGAGGAGCTGGACCCATGGGGATCTTGGGCAGCAAGCTGAGACCCACGGAGACTTCTTGCAGAGCTGGAAAATCCTCGGTGACCCTGGGGGAAAGCTCAGACAAGAGGGGCAGAGAAACAGGATCAGGGTCACTGGCAGCAGTGGAGCCCAGCAAGGTGAGTTCAGATGCAGCTGACGGCTATACTTGGCTCTCTCCCCCAAGGGCCCAACAAGATCTTTCCAAAACTGAAGCAATGAAAACAAAGGAGAGCACTTGCCTGAGCTCGAGCTCCACCGCCTTCCAGGACTTCGTCAATCCAGACAATGATTCCTCGGGCCCAGCCCTCTGGTGGTCCAACTCCAGCTCTGCTGTGGCGGCCCCTGCAGCAGGCATGGTGGTGGATGCAGTCCTGGGACCCCCCCAGTGAGGTGACCCACACCGGTGGCTCGTCCGGCGTGGATTCAGGAGGTCAATTTCCTGCCAGCGCTGGATTTTGCTCAGCTGAGGCCCGGGGATGCTCCTTCGTTGGTGCAGGTGTCAGCTTGGTCTCAGTTCGGTGTCAGCACTCTCCCTCCATCCAGAGCGTGGCTGTGGGGCTGGAACCAGGTCCTCCAGGACCGTAGGCTCCTCCAACGTCCGGTGGCACAATCCTGGGGCCAGTGGACACTCGGGGAGAGTAGGAGGAGACACGAAGAGGGTAGGTGAGAAATTGATGGCTGCAGCAGGCGGTGAGGGCTCAGGGGATTGCAAACACTGAGCCTCACCATCGGGAATCAGGCAAGGCACATTATCATAAAACTCTGAAAAATGAAAAGACACTGGTCTGTTTTCCCGGAGTACGATGTTTCCTGCTGGAGATAGTGTGAAGTCACCCCTCTCCGTGGCTATGGTGGACATGGGCCCCTCAGTGGATCGTGGAGGAGCCGCCCCTGCCGACACAGAGATGGGCAGAGCCGGGAAAGACACAGCGGGCCTCTAAGCAGTGGGAGGAATTGCCGAGGGGAAGCAGGGAACAGCAGCTGCGGAGATGGAGGAAGCTGACGATACAGCCGGAGAAGAAAAGTGAAGAGAGCGCACTGCTGCGGGAGTCTTCTGCCTTGGCGAAGGAGAAACTGCTGCCTGGGAAGTGGAGGCATTCCTCCGGTGAGATTTCGGCGTTCTGGAGCAGGTCGAGCGGGAACGGATGCCGGAGGGTGATGAGACACCGATACTACAGAGGCCCGGGAATGCCTCCCCTTCGGCGTGGGCCCAGGCCTCTTCAAGGAATTCCTCACCATCCCACTGTTCTCTCATTGCAGTGCTGCCACCAGAGAAATCCTCTCCACCCCCTCAGCATGCTCCTGAAGCTGAGGGCACCGGTGAGCAGCTGCCTCCGCGAGGCCCAGGTACCCATAATGCATCCCTCGGGGTAGGGCCGATGTGCGCTGCGGAGAATAGCCCATCCATCTCCATGAGGGCTTTGCAGCACTCCCACCCCAGGCTCATCGGGTAACTGTGCCCACATGCAGAGTCCAAAATGGTTCGCTCCAGAGAAATAGGTGAGTGAAAAAAACAACCAAAAACGGCCAAAAATCCACAAACAGCAGCTGGGTCTCTTACTGGTGGCGGTCTTCTGTCTTGAATCGCCCCTCAGGGCAGAGAGAAAGACCCACGCACTGGACTGTGAGTTTGTGGTAATTTATTACCAACATAAAGTGCAAAGCATAACACAAAAGCCAGAGAGAGATAAATCCGAAGACAAGGAGAAGACGCAGAGCGTAAAACTTACTTTAGAGAATTCTGACATTCGTCAAGACCACCGCAAGGAATACAAAAGGCAGTAGTCTTAAATAAGGCATCAAACAATATAACACAGGTGTGGGTACCAGAGTGGCCAGAAGAAAACAGTGATTAACAATCTGGATCAGCTGAAAGCAATGAGAGAGGAGCGACTGGACTTGATAGCTGACAGGGCAACGCCCACACTGAGCACAAAACCGGAAATGCCACTTGACAGCTGTCAACCCTGAGAAAGAACACCATAGTAAGAATATACAGTAAAGAATAAATCACCAAATGCAGACTGATAAATAATTACAAATTAATACAGAATTTGAGCGTAACAAAACTAAAACATAAACAAGAAAGTAGAAAACAATACGAGAATAACAGAACTCAAAAAGCACAAAATACAACAAATATGTAAATGTAGAGAAAAAGCCATGAGACTAGGCGTGGTGAAAACCTCCAGCGCTCAGCTCATGACAAATCCTGTACATCTGAATTCTCTACATAGTGAGTAGGGGGTAGAGAGAGTGAAAATTTCAGACACAGCGTTGCTTTGATTTCTTTGATCTCTCCAGTGCATTTAACACCATTCAGCCACCGCTGCTGGGTGAGAAGCTGCGGGTGATGGGAGTTGACAGCTCTGCGATCTCCTGAATTACTGATTGTCTGACAGGCAGGCCACAGTTTTTCCAGTTGGGCAGTGTCTTGTCTGATGTGGTGGTTAGTGACACGGGAGCTCCACAGGGGACTGTGCTTTCTCCTTTTCTCTTCACCTTGTACACCAATGACTTTCAGTACAACACCGAGTCATGACACCTGCAGAAATTCTCTGATGACTTGGCTGTTGTTGGGTCTATAAGAGGGGGAGAGGAGGGGGAGTACAGGGCACTGGTAGACAGATTTGTGGACTGGGCCGAGCAGAATCACCTGAGGTTGATCATTAGCAAGACCAGAGAGGTGGTGATTGATTTCAGGAAGAAGAGGACGCCTTCACAGCCACTGCGGATTAGGGGGGAGAATGTGGAGGTAGTGGGGGACTACAAATACCTGGGTGTCGTTATCAGCAATGGACTGGACTGGAAATCTAACACCGATGCTGCGTAAAAGAAGGGGATGAGCAGACTCTACTTTCTGAAGAAGCTGAGATCCGGAGCTTTTATTCCAGACCATAGTTGCCAGCGCCATCTTCTTTGCTGCTGTTTTTTTGGGGTAGCAGTATCAGAGCCAGCGACACCAACAGACTTGACAAGATTATCAAGAGGGCTGGCTCTGTAACTGGACTAAGGCCAGAAACCTTTGAGACTGTGGTGCAGAGGAGGACACTGAACAAACTGTTATCCATCATGGCCAATCCTGATCACTCCCTCCACAACACACTGGACAGACAGCAGAGCACTTTCTCCAGCAGACTTGTATAGCTCTGCTGCCCAACGGTTAGACAGCTGAAATCTTTTCTGGCACATGCCATTTCACTGCACAATAACTCACTCTAATGTTGAATTTTGGTCATAACTATGCTGCCATACTGCACCTTACAGTCTAATTGGTACATCATATTTCACCCTGCACCTGTCAGGAAGGGAGCAGCTGTGGTACAGGTGTAGTGTGACCGACTACTGATTGGAGGGTCAGGGGTTCGATTCCCGCTCTGTCTGCAGTCTGCATGTTGAAGTGTCCTTGAACAAGACACTGAAACCCCAGTTGCTCCTGGTGGGTCAGGCCAGCGCCGGTGCATGGCAGCTCTGCCGCCATCAGTGTGTGAATGTGTGTGTGTGAATGGGTGGACAGCAGGCTCTGTAAAGCACTTTGGTCATCTAGAGATGAGAAAAAGCGCTACATAAGTGAACGCCATTAACATTTCTTTGTACAGTTGGTACTATCAATAATTCATAAGGATAAGATAAGCCTTTATTAGTCCCACAATAGGGAAATTCCATGATTGCAGCAGCACAGGGATAGCAGCACTCAGAGCAATAGCTGATAAGATAATAAGCTAATAAGATACTGGTTAGCCAAAGCAGTAAATAAATATACATATGTACACAGTTATACAGTATGCACAGTGCAAGAGCACTGCAGTTAGATGGTATCATTAGCATCACAGTTTGTTAAATTACCCGGCAGGATATAAATACAGTGGTGTGAAAAAGTGTTTGCCCCTTTCCTGATTTCTCATTTTTTTGTATGTTTGTCACACTTAAATGTTTCAGATCATCAAGCAAAGTTAAATATTAGACAAAGATAACACAAGTATGCACAAAATGCAGTTTTTAATAGAAGGTGTTTATTATTAAGGGTAAAAAAAATCCAAACCTACATGACCCTGTGTGAAAACGTGATTGCCCCCCTGTTAAAACATAAATTAACTGCTTTATCACATCTTTGGAAAGCTGACTTCAATTTTCTAGCCATTTCTAAAGCTTTGGGACTCCAGCGAACCACAATGAGAGTCATTATCCACAAATGGCGAAAACATGAAACAGTGGTGAACCTTCCCAGGAGTGGCCGGCCGACCAAAACTACCCCAAGAGCACAGTGATGACTCATCCAAGAGGTCACAAAAGACCCCACAACAGTATCCAAAGAACTGCGGGCCTCACTTGCCTCAGTTAGGGTCAGTGTTCATGACTCCACCATAAGAAAGAGACTGGGCAAAAATGGCCTGCATGGCAGAGTTCCAAGACAAAAACCACTGCTGAGCAAAAAGAACATAAAGGCTCGTCTGAGTTTTGCCAGAAAACATCTTGATGATCCCGAAGACTTTTGGGAAAATACTCTGTGGACTGACGAGGCAAAAGTTGAACTTTTTGGAAGGTGTGTGTCCCATTACATCCGGCATAAAACTAAGAGCATTTCAGAAAAGGAACATCATACCAACAGTAAAATATGGTGGTGGTAGTGTGATGGTCTGGGGCTGTTTTGCTGCTTCAGGACCTGGAAGACTTGGTGTGGTAAATGGAACCATGAATTCTGCTGCCTACCAAAAAATCCTGAAGGAGAAAATCCGGCCATTTGTTCGTGGCCTCAAGCTGAAGCGCACTTGGGTTGCGTTCTGCAGCAGGACAATGATCAAAAACAAACCAGCAAGTCCACTTCGGAATGGCTTAAGAAAAAGAAAATGAAGACTTTTGAGTAGCCTAGTCAAAGTCCTGACCTGAATCCGATTGAAATGTTGTGGCATGACTTCAAAAATGCGGTTCATGCTCAAAAACCATCCAATGGGGCTGAATTACAACAATTCTGCAAAGATGCGTGGGCCAAAATTCCTCCACAGCACTGTAAAAGACTCATTGCAAGTTATGGCAAACACTTGATTGCTGTTGTTGCTACCCAGGGTGGCCCAACCAGTTTTTAGGTTTAGGGGGCAATCACTTTTTCACACACGGAAATGTAGGTTTCAATTTTTTTTGTCCTTAATAATAAACACCTTCATTTAAAAACTGCATTTTGTGTTTACTTGTGTTATCTTTGTCTAATATTTCAATTTGTTTGATGATCTGAAATATTTAAGTTGGCAAACATACAAAAAAATGAGAAATCAGGAAGGGGGAAAACACTTTTTCACACCACTGTACCACAGCAAGTCTTCCAGGTCCTGAAGCCACAAAACAACACCAGACCATCACACTACCACCACCATATTTTACTGCTGGTATGATGTTCCTTTTCTGAAATGCTGTGTTACTTTTACGCTTGATGTAATGGAACACACACCTTTCAGAAAGTTCAACTTTTGCCTTGTCAGTCCACAGAGTATTTTCCCAAAAGTCTTGGGGATCATCAAGATGTTTTCTGGCAAAACTCAGATCAGCCTTTATGTTTTTTTTGCTCAGCAGGGGTTTTCGTTTTGGAACTCTGCCATGCAGGCCATTTTTGCCCAGTCTCTTTCTTATGGTGGAGTCATGAACACTGATTTTAACTGAGGCAAGTGAGGCCTGCAGTTCTTTGGATGTTGTTGTGGGGTCTTTTGTGACCTCTTTGGTGAGTTGTCGCTGCGCTCTTGGGGTAGTTTTGGTCGGCCGGCCACTTGAGCTGCTGTACATAGTGCACGAGAGTCAATAAGTCACTTAGTGTTCAGCAGTCTGATGGCAGAGGGGAAGAAGCTGTTCATGTGCCGGGAGGTTTTAGTCTGAATGGACCGAAGTCTTCTACCTGAGGGGAGGGGGGCAAACAGTACGTGACCAGGGTGTGAAGGATCGGCTATGATCCGGCCTGCACGCCTCCGGGTCCTGGAGATGTACAGGTCCTGGAGAGATGGAGCTTGCAGCCGATCACCTTCTCAGCAGTGCGCACGACGCGCTGCAGCCTTAGTTTGTCCCTGGCAGTGACTCCTGCGTACCACACGGTTATGGAGGTGGTGAGGATGGACTCGATGATGGCTGTGTAGAACTGCACTAACATCTTGGTGGGTAGCTTGAGCTTCCTCAGCTGCCGCAGGAAGAACATCCTCTGCTGGGCCTTTTTGATGAGGGAGCTGATGGTCGGCTCCCATTTGAGGTCCCGGGTGATGGTGGTGCCCAAGAAGCGGAAGGAATCTGCAGTGGTGATGGGAGAGCCTATGAGGGTGAGGGGGGGCAGAGGGGTTGTGACTTTCCTGAAGTCCACAATCATCTCCACTGTCTTCAGAGTGTTCAGCTGCAGGCTGTTGTGGCTGCACCAGGACGCCAGCTGGGCCACCTCTCTCCTGTAGACGGACTCGTCGCCGTTGGAGATGAGCCCGATGAGGGTGGTGTCGTCCGCAAACTTGATCAGGTTAACAGACTGGTGGCTGGAGGTGCAGGAGTTGGTATAAAGGGAGAAGAGTAGGGGGGAAAGTACACAGCCCTGGGGTGATCCGGTGCTGATGCTAACAGAGTCTGAGACAGTCTTCCCCAGCCGCACATGCTGCCTCCGGTCCGTCAGGAAGTCGGTGATCCACCTGCAGAGGGAGTCAGGCACACCGAGCAGGGACAGCTTGTCCTGGAGCAGAGCGGGGCGTATGGTGTTGAGTGCAGAGCCGAAGTCCACAAACAGGATCCTGGCGTAGGTTCCCGGGGAGTCCAGGTGCTGCAGGATGGAGTGGAGGGCCAGGTTGACTGCGTCGTCCACAGACCTGTTGGCTCGGTAGGCAAACTGCAGTGGGTCCAGGAGGGGAGTGGTGATGGACTTGAGGTGGGGCAGGACCAGGCGCTCAAAGGACTTCATGACTACAGAGGTGAGTGCTACAGGTCTGTAGTCATTAAGTCCAGTGATCCGTGGCTTCTTGGGGACAGGGATGATGGTGGAGGATTTGAGGCAGGTCGGCACGTGGCATAGCTTAAGGGAGGTGTTAAAAATGTCTGTGAAGACAGGAGCCAGCTCTTTCGCACGGTGTCTCAGGGTGGAGGGAGACACGCCGTCCGGACTGGGGGCCTTGCGTGGGTTCAGTCTGGAGAACTGTCTGTGCACATCCTGCTCACTGATGACAAGGGCAGGGGGGGAGTTGGGGGGGGACCGCTTTTGATGAAGTAGGGACTGAGGAGGCAGTGGAGCTGGGGGGAGGGGGGAGTTGGACACAGCTGACAAGGTGTCAAAACAGGCGTAATGTTGGGACAGTCTTTGACAAAGGGCTTTGTCATCCTGACCTTTAGAAACCTGAGGCCGATAGTTGGTGATTTGCCTCAGTCCTCTCCACACAGAAGCCGAATCGTTAGCAGTGAACTGCTGCTGGAGTCTCTCAGAATACACAGATTTAGCTCTCCTCAGCTCTCTGCTAAACCGATATTTGACCTCCCTGTAGCAGTCCCTGTCTCCACTTTTCAACGCTGCTTCCTTCTCCTTCCTGATCTGTCTGAGCTTAGCTGTGAACCAGGGCTTATCATTAGAGTAACTCACCCTGGTGCGCGATGGAAGGATGCTCTCCTCACAAAAGTGGATATATGAGTTCACAGTGTCCATGTACTCATCCAGATCATGCGTGGCTCCTTTAAACATGCCCCAGTCAGTTATTTCCATGCACGTTTCCAGCTTCTCCTCAGCTTCACTGGTCCATTTCTTCGTAGTGGTCACAACAGGTTTAGTGAGCTTCAGTCTCTGTCTGTATGTGGGAATGAGGTGGACCATCACGTGATCAGATAGTCCGAGCGCAGCGCGGGGAACAGCGCGATACGCGTCCTTCACTGTAGTGTAACAGTGATCCAGTGTGTTTTTTCCTCTGGTTGGGCATTTAATAAACTGTTTGTATCGGGGGAGATCGTGGCTCAGATTGCACTGGTTAAAGTCGCCAACCACAATAACCAGAGAGTCCGGGAAAGTCCACTCCGTATGTTGGATGTGATCCGCGAGCGCGCGCTGAGCCTCGCGCGCGTCCGCGTCGGGCAGGACGTAGACAGCAGCCAGGATGAATGAGGCAAACTCCCGCGGGGAATAAAATGGCTTGCAGTTGATGAATAAAAATTCCAGAGCGGGAGAACAGTGTTGGGAAATCACCGTTACAGCAGAGCACCAGCTGCTGTTAATGTAAAAGCAGACTCCTCCTCCCGAGGACTTACCGGAGAGCTCTGTGACGCGATCAGCACGAAACAGCTGAAATCCCTCTAGGTGAAGCGCGCTGTCCGGTATATTCCCCCTGAGCCAGGTCTCAGAGAAACAGAGAGCAGACGAGGAAGCGAGGTCCTTAAATCGTATCAGCAGTCTCAGTTCATCTACCTTGTTTGAGAGAGAGCTGGCATTGGAGAGAAATATGCCAGGCAAAGGCGTGCGTGTGCCTCTCCTGCGGAGCCGGACGAGAGCGCCTGCTCGCCTACCTCTTTTTCGCCGTCTCACTTTTTGAGCTAAACAGTGAATCAGATCGGCGGCAGGAGCTAAAAAAACTGGGAGTAGGTCCGTGGGAGTGAAAGTCCTGATATTTAGTAGCTCTTCACGGGTGTAAGAGCAGGCAGACACACAATTGACGAACAAAAACAAATAAAGAAAAGCGCAGCGAAGCACCATGGCAACCACTGTGGGCGCCATCTTGTCGAGCAGACTCAGCTTTCCAAAGATGTGATTAACCACAGTTAATTTATGTTTTAACAGGTGGGGGGGGGGGAGCAATCACTTTTTCACACAGGGCCGTGTAGGTTTGGATTTTTTTACCCTTAATAATAAACACCTTCATTTAAAAACTACATTTTGTGTTTACTTGTGTTATCTTTGTCTAATATTTAGATTTGTTTGATGATCTGAAACATTTAAGTGTGACAAACATAAAAAACAATGCAAAATCAGGAAGGGGCGAACACTTTTTCACACCACTGTATGTACCCAGAGAGTAATTTTGATTCATTTGAATGAACAGTGTTGTTGCCACCCTCAATAATAATTGTAATTGCCATAGTTGTGCATTGGAGGGGATGATCTCTATTGTGCAGAGTTGTTACGTTTATTACATTTAATACAACCTCTACGAGTAGCACTGGTTAGATTGGTAAGTACGTAAGTAAAATTTATTTATATAGCACTTCTCACCGAAAGAATCATAAAGTACTTCACAATAAAATAAAAATGATCACAAATACAACAATAAAGGCATTGAAAAAAAACTAAAAAGATTAAAAATATAAAAACCATAATCCATAATCAAACTAAAAAGCTTGTTTAAACAGCAGTGTCTTCAGCTGCTTTTTAAAAGCGTCAACAGAGTCTACTGAGCCCAAAGACAATGGTAGCGCATTCCACAATTTTGGTGCCACTGCCTGAAAGGCTCTGTCACCTTGAGTTTTAAAATGGGTTCGGAGGACAGCCAGTAAAAGTTGATCCAAGGACCTCAAAGACCGTGAGGGTTTATACACTTTAAGCAGCTCAGTGATGTATTTAGGAGCCTGATCATGAATAGCTCTAAAAACAAGAACTAAAATTTTAAACTGAATCCTAAAACCAACTGGGAGCCAGTGAAGTGCTGCTAAAACCGGTGTAATGTGAGCCCTTTTCTTTGTGTGAGTTAAAAGTCTGGCAGCCAAATTTTGAACAACCTGGAGGCGTTGAAGATGCTTTTGGCTCAGACAGGTAAAAAGACTATTACAGTAGTCTAAGCGAGAAGAAATAAAAGCATGAATAATCATCTCAAGTTCTGCCTTCGACACCAGGGTTCTGAACTTAGAAATATTCTTCAGATGGAAGAAACAATTTCTAATTAATTGATTTATGTGGTGCTCAAGAGACATAGCTGAGTCAAAACTGACATCAAGATTCCAAAGACTCGCCTGGACAGAGGAACCTAGGGTACCCATGTGGTGCTTAATAAGCGGGATCTTGTTTTCAGAAGCAATAATTAATGTCTTTGTCTTGTCTGAGTTAATCTGTAAAAAGTTTGCACTTAACCACTGTTTGATGTTAGACAAGCAGTTAGTTAAAGATGACAGCAAGTGAAACTCAGACTCTTTAAAAGAGCAGTACAACTGAATATTGTCAGCATAAAGATGATAAGAAATATCTTTGAACCGGCTAATTATCCGTCCCAGTGGCAGAATGTAAATTAGAAATAAAATGGGTCCTAGAACTGAGCCTTGTGGTACCCCACATGAATACTGTGCTATTTCAGAAAAGAGCTGATTCACGGACACGTTAAAGGTTCTTCCGGTAAGGTACGATGAAAACCATTTTAAAACAGAACCAGACAACCCTAGCTCTTTGAGTCTGTTGATCATTATACAGTGATCAACAGTATCAAAGGCAGAAGAAAGATCAAATAAAACCAGAACTGTGTATTTGCCAGTGTCAGCCGCCATCATATTGTCACTGGAGACTCTGACTAAAGCTGTTTCGGTAGAATGATTGTTTCGAAAGCCCAACTGAAATTTATCCATGATATTATAATTTGCCAAAAATGACATGAGCTGCTCAGCCACTACCTTTTCCAGAATTTTTGATATGAAAGGGAGTTTAGAGATCGGCCTATAATTATTTGGCTGTGATGGATCCAAACTCAGCTTCTTAAGTGTTGGTTCAACCACTGCATGCTTGAAGGAGCTGGGAACCACACCAGCTGAAAGTGAAATGTTTATCTGTTCAACAACTGAAGGACCAGTTGACTCAAAAACTGCTAAAAACAGCTTAGTAGGGAGAACATCAGTGGGGAAGAGGAGGATTTCATCTTCTGCAGCAGAGCCATGATGTCCTGTAGGGTCACAGGATTAAAAGTGTACCAAGTACAAGGTGAGGGCATAACACTGGCACAGTTAAAAGAAGATTATGCCAAAATGTTTTCCCTGATATCTCTGATCTTATCACCAAAGAAATTAAGAAATTTGTTACTGTCTGCTTTACAGAACACAGGAACTAGAGGGGCAGCAGGTGAGACAAGAGTGTTAATTGTGTCAAATAAGACTAGGATTTTTCTTATTTGTGAAAATTATTTTTGAAAAATACTGATTCCTGGCATCCCACAGTATGTCATTTAAAGATGCTCTAAGCTCCCTTAGATGGAGTCTGTGAACCTCCACCTGGGTGGATTTCCATAAGCATTCTACCTTACGACAGTTTCTCCTAAAGGATCGAATGGAGTCATTTATTCAGGGATAAGACTTTTTAGGAGAAGCAAGGACAGATTTCACTGGTGCCACTTTGTCTAAAATAGCCATACAATGGCTGTTTAATGTCTGAATGAAGGCATCAGGATCTTTAATTCCCATCAGTAAGTGTGGCTCAAACAAAGCAGAGAAGTCATTAGCTGCCTCTTGGTTAATAATCCACCTTTTTGCTGCCATTTTCAGAGGGGAAGGATTCACAGGGAAATTAACATTAAAAAGCACACATCTGTGATCACTGATCTGGAAGGCATCCACACACACATTTTCACTATTCAAGCCCAGAGAAAATGCAAGGTCCAAGGTATGATCCTTAGCATGTGTAGGGCCAAAACATGCTGGATGAGGTTATAAAAATAAGTGATGGATAAAAAGTCAACAGCTGTGTTACATGTAACATCATCAATGATTAAAACCCTCTCCAATTTAATAAGAGAAGGTAAAAAGTCTGTAAAATCTGTAAGAAAGACACTTGCTGCACCAGGAGGATGGTAAATTAAAACACAATAAAAGGCATTAAAGGTCCCGGCTTTTATTATCTGAGACTCAAAAGAGGAAAAGGGCTCAGAGTTTACCAGTCTGCACAGGTGGCTGTCCCGGTATACAACAGTGAGTCCTCCACCACTTCACGCAATCCGGGGAGTCCCAGTAACAGAGCAGCCAGGGGGACAGAGCTCCTTCAGGTGGAAAAACTCATTTTCTCTCAGCCACGTTTCCACCAGGAACATAAAATCCATATCCTCTCTCAAGAAACGTTCATTAAGAGTGAGGGATATGTTTGAAATAGAGCGAGCGTTAACGCCATCTGGATGGGCGACAGCTTAGCTGCGCTCACAGCTGATTGGAGTGAAACTGACAGCAGGCACTTGACGCGGTCACGTGACTTCCAGATGTGCTGGGCGGTCAGTCTCTGGTCAGGCAGGACAAATCGAGACCCTGATGGCGTCCGTAGTCACGTCCTGGATGGGAACCGGCAGCAAACACTGGGTGCGTTCACGGTGATCAAACCAGAAACCCTCAGTCTGGAGGGCTCGTCTCCTCTTAGCTTGACAGCCAGCTCTGCAACCCCGTCTCCTGGGCTTCTTCCCAGGCTTACCAGGACACCAGCTCACGAAGAGAAGCCGGTACTCAGGTGAGGACGGAGAACACACAAACGGGGGTGGAAAAGTTTGTCTGTAGCCCTCCCAAGAGTCAAACGATCTTTTCATAAACAGTTGAATTCGGTACAACAACTGTTGATCATAACTTGGTGCAGCAAAGACACATTCATTTAGTGATAGGGTTGATATAACAACAACAATGACAAACAGCGATAGATGATACAGATGAAGTGAGGCAGTAGCCACGCCAAACACAGGAACCGTCTTACTTCCATCAGCAATCCAGTTCTGCAGATTATAAAGTCTGACAGCCATAGGTAGGAAGGACCTGCAGAACCTCTCCTTCAAACACTTAGGATGGCACAGCCTCACGCTAAATGAGCTCCTCAGTTCATTCAGCGTGTCCTGCATGGGGTGGGACTCAGACTCCAGCAGCGATGACAGCTTAGCCACCATCTTCCTCTCTCATATCTCCTCCACTGGGTCAAGGCGTCATCCCAGAACAGAGCTGGCTTTTTTGATCAGCCTATTCAGTCTCTTCCTGTCAGCTGCCGTAATGCCGCTGCCCCAGCAGACCACTCCAAATGTGATGGCTGATGCCACACCGAATTGTAGAAGGTCTTCAGGAGTGCCCCCTGCACTTCAAACGACCTGAGTCTCCTCAGGAGGAACAGCCTGCGCTGCCCCTTCTTGTAGAGCGGGTTGGTGTTGTGTGACCAGTCCAGTTTATTGTTCAGGTGAACACCCAGGTACTTGTAAGATGTTACCATCTCGATGTCTGTTCCCTGGATGTTTACCGGTGCTGTGGAGGTTGTCCTCACCTGCAGCAGTCCACCACCAGTTCCTTGGTTTTCCTCACATTGATCTGGAGGCAGTTCCACAGGCACCAGTCTACGAAGTCCTGGATAAGTCCTCTGTACTTCGCATCATCCCCATCAGAGATGAGGCTGACGATTGTAGAGTCTTCAGAGAACTTCTGTAGATGGCAGTGTGTTGTGTTTTGTGACAAGTCAGCAGTGTAGAGGGTGAACAGGAAGGGGGCCAGAACTGTTCGCTGGGGGCCCCCCGTACTGCAGATGATGGTGTCAGACACACAGTCCTGAGTTCTCACAACCTGTGTTTGGTCTGTGAGGTAGTCCAGGATCCATGATGACAGGTGCTGGTCCACCCCTGCACACAGCAGCTTGTCCCTCAGGATCACTGGTTGGATGGTGTTGAAAGCACTGGAGAAATCAAAGAACATGATCCTCATAGTGCCTCCCAGGCTTCTCCAGGTGGGACAGGGAACGATGTAGGAGGAAAATCACTGCATCCTCCACTCCGATACCACGCTGCTAGGCAAACTGAAGTGGCTTCATCGCTGGTCCCACCAGGGGGCGGAGGTGGGTGAGGAGCAGCCTCTCGAGGGTCTTCATTCGGTGTGATGTGAGGGCCACTGGTCTGTAGCTGTTCAGGTCCTTGGGGTGTGGAGTCTTTGGTACAGGTACCACACAGGATGTTTTCCACAGTTGTGGCACCCCCCCAGCTTCAGGCTCAGGCTGAAGATGTGCTCCACGATCCCGCACAGCTGGTCTACACAGGACTTGAGGAGCCTCGAACTGATGCCGTACGGACTTGCAGCCTTCCTTGCCTTGATCTTCTTCAGCTCAGCTCTCACCTGGGTCTTAGTGATGGTCAGGTTGAGGCAGGGGGGCTGTGTGCTGGGAGTAGGGGTGTGCCATATTGTATCGTTCACGATAATACCGGTATAAATTTTGATACCGGTGTAAAAATGAATATCACGATATATGGTGTCCGTTATGCTGCCAACAGAAGTTACGTGTTACCATAGAAATGGGAAGAAAAACGTGGCGTGGGAAGCAGCATTCCATGCTTGGAACGTCTTCATCTGGTTGTGAGAAAGTAATTTAGTTTTAAGGCCGTTTCAGACTGTTGCCATCTTTTAAAAAAAACGGTGCAGCGATGCGGATAATCTGACCTCATTTTTTTTCTGCATGTCAACAAGACCACTTTGGGGAAAAGTTTTACTTCGCTCTGAAGCAGTGTTGCTGACGTTCGAAGTTTTCGTTCCATTGTGGCTGTTCCAGCGTGATGTATTCAACCAACCGAAAGCCAAAAAAAATCATTAACAGCCCCAGGACTTGTCTGTGCAATGGAGATTTCTAATGCCGGTAAACTGAGAGAAAGAGAGAGAGACGGGAGGTCTTACCAGCAGAAGTGTCTTGGGAAACGACAAGTAGGCCAGCATATATTCAATATGATAAAAATGATGAAATAATAATAGTTTTAAATAAGCCCACTCCCTCCCTGTTTTATTTAGACCCCCTACCTGACCCGGTGAAATAACATACTAGACTAAATTAATTTAATTTGTTAAAAGAGGCAAAACCCCCTCATGGCCCAGAGCATAGAAATGAGATAAAGACAGAAGTAATGTGGTGAATGATGTCTGTGGTTATATTATCCTGCTGTAGCTGCTTACTGCAGTTTAGGGTTTAGGATTTTTTAATGTAATAAATAGGTTGCATTAACCAGAGCTAAATTGCTCTTACATTCATGGCAATGTTTTCAGGACTATTCAGATGTTTTAAGAAAAAGCTGCAGAATTTTCAAAACTACAGGCTATGTCATCTGCACTACCAACTTTACTCTTATCTGCTTGTTACCGTTCTCTCCTAAATTTGTTTTTTCTCATTAAACATCTTTTCATAAAGGTACTTTTTTTTAAAAATTTTGAACGTTTTTGGTGACAAATTTGTGACTTTTTCATGCAGAATTGTAACTTTTTACCTAAAGCCTCTAACCTTGTGTTTTTACTCTGAAAAGGTGAAGAAATGAGAAACAGCACCAGATTTAAATTAAGATTAGTCAATCAGTTGTTTTAATAATCAATAGCTCAGTTGACTGTTACAGTCCAAATTTATAATTTTCGTCCACCCGAAGGTTATAATTACATTTATAACTAGTTTGATACCTGTTGTTTTAAAATATTAACCTAATAAAACTGTGGTGGTTTCTGGTTTCCAACAACAGGGTGGCCTAGGATGAAGTCAAATTCCCGGCCTGAATTTTTGTCCCAGTCCACCCCTCAGTGTGCTTAAGGTGTGGTGGTTTATAATATTTTCTGGTAGTATTTGATACAGAATTTAAAAAAAAAATTTAAACGCATTCTAAACTGCTCTTTATAAACTGGAGAAATAAAAGTTGTTGTTCTGTTTTTACTGAAAATGTTGAACATAATTAATGCTGGCCTGTGAAACTGTCCTTTATAAATGTAAAATAAAAAAAACTGTATTCCTTGATATCATGAAGAATATCGTTATCGTGAAAATTCACAGAAATATCATGATACCATTTTTAGGCCATATCGCCCGCCGCTTGCTGGGAGGGGGGGATGTTGGGTCTGTGAGGGGAAAACAGCGGAGGATATATGGGGGTGGAGGGAGGGCAGTGGACAGCGGGACTAGATGAAGATGGAGGCAGCAGTGGTTGGTGGGCAGGCGGAGAAGAGGGAGGTTGGTCAAACCTGTTAAAGAACAGGTTCAGGTTGTTCACCCATTCCCTACCCCCTGTGGCCTGGGAGGAGGTATTCTGGTGCCCAGAGATGGTTTTGAGGCTTCTCCAAAACCATCTCTGGGCACCAGAATACCTCCTCCCGTGACAACCCTGGGAGGGTAACCCAGTAGTAGCCTATGTAGTGTATAAAGTTATCTAAGCATTTTTACTTCCCTGGGTAACTCCTTTTTTTAATATGCTGTGTGTATTTCTGTTGGTTTGGGTCATCTTACTGTCATGCTGCTGTTACACTGTAATTTCCCAATTTGGGATCAGTAAAATCCATCCATCCATCCTGTTGTACAGGGATTTGACCTTTGGGGCTTGCCATAGCTGACGCCAGGCAGTCGACGTGGTGACGTCAGGTGGGCTACGGCCAGTATGTATATTGAATGTAAATCTCAATAAAGTTCAGTTTGTTGCTCCATTCAACATGGCTCAGGTCTCCCGTTATTAGGACATAACATTTTGGCAACGAGGATAAACCATGGAGGCGTGTATTCCACCGCCTCGGCCCTTCCTGGAGCTCCCAGGCAAGCCGCCTGTGCCCTGGCCAAGATGGTTTGCAGCCTTTCAAAACTACATCACCACGGCTGGCCTGGGCGGCGCTGACGAAGAGAGACAGAGGAGCCTGCTCACTCACTATGTTGGTGAGGAAGGCCAACAAGTATTTTGCGCTCTGGGTGGCAAAGGCTCGTTGAAGGAGTGTCTGGACATAATGGACAATTTCTTTAGGGACCAGTTCAACATCACAGCGTGAAGATATAAATTCTTCGACTGTCGACAACATGCTGGTGAGTCCATCCAACGTTTCTTAATGGAACTCCGTAGCCTAGCAAGCAAGTGCGCCTTCAGGCCGATTGGGGAGGAGCTAATCCGTGACAAGCTAGCACACGGTACGAGCAATGAGTGGCTCAAAGAAACTCTAACGCTAACTACAGACATCTTCACACTGAAGAAGGTGTTTGAATTGACCAGCCAGATTGAGTCTGCTAGCAGCACAGCTAATCCTTCGGGGCGGATCCCCAAAAGGCGGCGGACCATGGCACGGGCAGGAGCGGGAGCTCAGGGTCTGTGTGGCGGCTGTGGCTATCCCTGTCACCGGGCGGGCACATCCACGTGCACATCCACGTTCCCGCCAGAGGGAAAAAGTGCCATAACTGCGGCTGTTCTAATCACTGGGCCAGGGTCTGCACCACCACTATTAAACCATCAGCTGCGGAGTCAGAAAGCATGACGCAGGTGTGTGTGATGGGCACCAGAAAGGGGCCATTAAAGTGGTACGTCTTGCAGCTAGATGGGGTCGATGTGCCGCTTATGGTGGACTCAGGGTCTGGTAAATCCATACTGAGCATGACCACATTGAAAAGACTTTTCCCAGGCAAAACCATTAAAGCAGGGGCGGTGAAAATGTTTGGGTATGGTCACGCTAAAATTGACATGGCAGGCAGAGTTGGCTTCTTGGTAAAATGTGGATCAAGGATTATTCCCGCGTTTACCTTCCAGGTTTCGCACCAGGGGTCAGACTTGCTGGGAATTGACCTGCTGGGCAAATCAGGATTCTCCATCATGGACCCAGCGGGCTCAATGCTAGATCTCCGCCAGGGTTATCTGCAGGTGCCCCTTCACCCAGCCAGCAGGGACCTGACACCATTTGTGATCCACATGGGCGTTTTCAGGCACACCCGCATGCCTTTTGGTCTGAGCTCAGCACCTAGCTGCTTTCAGAAGATTATGTCCACAGTTCTGGCCGGCCTCAGGAGTGTAGTGGTGTACCTGGATGACATTGTGGTCCACGGTGTGTCGCGGGAAGAACATGACAGTCATTTGAGACGAGTGGTGGAGGTGCTGCTGGAGCACGGAGTCATGTTGAAAGGGGAAAAGTGCATTTTCGCGGCGGATTCCATTGAGTTTGTGGGATTCCGGCTGGCGGCTGAGGGCCTGAGCCCCCGGCACTTGAACATGGAGGCGGTTCTGCGTCTTCCCGACTCCACGACACCTGCACAAATCTTCTCGTTCCTGGGCATGGTGAACTTCTACAGTCATTTTATTCCCCATTATTCAGAGATTATTGAACCCCTCTGGGCCCTTCTGAAGCAGGACGCGCTGTGGCAGTGGACCCCAGCCCTCTCAGCAACAGTCGCTAGGCTGAAGTCCCAACTCACCTCCTCACCAGCGTTGGCCCATTTTGATCCAAAATGGCCGACTTTTGTGACTTGTGATGCATCTGGCTTGGCGGTGGGGCGGTTATGTCTCAAGTGCAAGACAGTACCGAGCACCCAGTGGCATTCGCGTCGAGGTCTCTTTCAGCGGCTGAACAGAAATATGCCGTGGGTGAGAGGGAGGCACTTGCTTGTGTCTAGGCGTGTGAACGGTGGCACATCTACTTCTACGGATGTCATTTCACCCTGCGAACGGACCACCGGGCGCTGACGACACTGCTGGAGACGACAGGCTCGGCACACAGGCCCCTATGGATCCACACGTGGACTGAGCGGCTGAGGGCCTACAACTTTACTACCCAGTTCACCCATGGGAAAGAGAACATAGTGGCGGATCTCCTGTCCTGTGCCACAGCCAACACCGCACAACCAGATGACAACGACAACCCCACAGAGGCAGATCTGGTCAACGCGCTGCACAGACCCCTCCAGGACATTGTGTCCCTCCGGGAGCTCCGGGCAGAGTCGGAACGAGACCCCACGTTGTCACAACTATGCGGTCTGGCGCCTTTTCACCGGTTCAGAGACAAACTGAGTTGCTGGAACGGGATGTGTGTGGCAAGGGGACACTGCACATTGATCCCGGTGTCTCTGAGATCACGAGTTCTGACAATGCTCCACGAGGGTCACCTGGGTGTGGTCAAGGTGAAGCAGAGTTGCAGGGACTCAGTTTGGTGCCCTGGTATTGATAAGGACATTGAAACTATGGTAAAGGACTGTGTTCCGTGCTTGGAGAGTGGAAAGCCCCTCCCCCCCTGACCATTACTGTACCCAGAGGGCCCTTGGAAGCACATCCAATTGGAAATTTGCAGTGATCTACATACGGCACCCCTGAACAGCCGTTTTTTGCTAGTGGTCTACGATCTGTTCTCCAAATGGCCGGAGCTGTCACCCATTAATTCGGTCATGGCGGATGTGGTTATAGATTTCCTCTCATCACTGTTCGCCAGGTGGGGGGTCCCGGATGCCATCACTACAGACAATGGCCCACAGTTCACCTGGGGGGTTTGAGGTGTTTTTGAGTGTCAGGGGTGTGGAACACATCAAAACCGTGTTCTACCACCCCCAAGCCAATGGGGGCGTGGAGCGTTTCAACACGACTCTGAAAAACGGTCTGACAGCTGATTTGGCGGACGGCTTCAGAATCAGAATCAGAATCAGATTTATTGCCATTGTTCATGTAGTACACAAACTAGGAATTTGTCTCGGTGCAATGCTGCAACATTAAACATGATAAAATAAAAGAAATAAACTATACATGCAATAAAGTGTAGAATAAGAATGAGTAATACTAGTCAGCAGTTTAAATACATTAGCGAGCAGCAGATAATGTGGAGAACCATATAGTGCAGTCGGTAATGCAAGAAGAAAACAGTGATGATTGACATGAGTCTGGTTGAGCTGCTGTACATAGTGCACGAGAGTCAATAAGTCACTTAGTGTTCAGCAGTCTGATGGCAGAGGGGAAGAAGCTGTTCATGTGATGGGAGGTTTTAGTCTGAATGGACCTAAGTCTTCTACCTGAGGGGAGAGGGGCAAACAGTACGTGACCAGGGTGTGAAGGATCGGCTATGATCCGGCCAGCACGCCTCCGGGTCCTGGAGATGTACAGATCCTGGAGAGATGGGAGCTTGCAGCCGATCACCTTCTCAGCAGTGCGCACGACGCGCTGCAGCCTTAGTTTGTCCCTGGCAGTGGCTCCTGCGTACCACACGGTTATGGAGGTGGTGAGGATGGACTCGATGATGGCTGTGTAGAACTGCACTAACATCTTGGTGGGTAGCTTGAGCTTCCTCGGCTGCCGCAGGAAGAACATCCTCTGCTGGGCCTTTTTGATGAGGGAGCTGATGGTCGGCTCCCACTTGAGGTCCCTGGTGATGGTGGTGCCTAGGAAGCGGAAGGAATCAGCAGTGGTGATGGGAGAGCCTGTGAGGGTGAGGGGGGGGCAGAGGGGTTGTGACTTTCCTGAAGTCCACAATCACCTCCACTGTCTTCAGAGCGTTCAGCTGCAGGTTGTTGTTGTTGCACCAGGACGCCAGCTGGGCCACCTCTCTCCTGTAGGCGGACTCGTCGCCGTTGGAGATGAGCCCGATGAGGGTGGTGTCGTCCGCAAACTTGATCAGCTTGACAGACTGGTGGCTGGAGGTGCAGGAGTTGGTATAAAGGGAGAAGAGTAGGGGGGAAAGTACACAGCCCTGGGGTGATCCGGTGCTGATGCTAACAGAGTCTGAGACAGTCTTTCCCAGCCGCACATGCTGCCTCCGGTCCGTCAGGAAGTCGGTGATCCACCTGCAAAGGGAGTCAGGTACGTTGAGCAGGGACAGCTTGTCCCAGAGCAGAGCGGGGCGGATGGTGTTGAATGCGGAGCTGAAGTCCACAAACAGGATCCTGGCGTAGGTTCCCGGGGAGTCCAGGTGCTGCAGGATGGAGTGGAGGGCCAGGTTGACTGCGTCGTCTACAGATCTGTTGGCTCGGTAGGCAAACTGCAGCGGGTCCAGGAGGGGAGTGGTGATGGATTTGAGGTGGGGCAGGACCAGGCGCTCAATGGACTTCATGACTACAGAGGTGAGCGCTACAGGTCTGTAGTCGTTAAGTCCAGTGATCCGTGGCTTCTTGGGGACAGGGATGATGGTGGAGGATTTGAGGCAGGTCAGCACATGACATAGCTTAAGGGAGGTGTTAAAAATGTCTGTGAAGACAGGAGCCAGCTCTTTCGCACAGTGTCTCAGGGTGGAGGGAGACACGCCGTCCGGACCGGGGGCCTTGCGCGGGTTCAGTCTGGAGAACTGTTTGAGCACGTCCTGCTCACTGATGACAAGGGCAGGGGGGGAGAAGTGGGGGGGCGCCTTTGATGAAGTAGGGACCGTGGAGGCTGTGTAGCTGGAGGGAGGGGGGGGGGTTGGACACAGCTGACGAGGTGTCAAAACGGGCATAGTGTTGGGACAGTCTTTGACAAAGGGCTTTGTCATCCTGACCTTTAGGAGCCTGAGGCCGATAATTGGTGATTTGCCTCAGTCCTCTCCACACAGAAGCCGAGTCGTTAGCAGTGAACTGCTGCTGGAGTCTCTCAGAATACACAGATTTAGCTCTCCTCAGCTCTCTGTTAAACCGATATTTAACCTCCCTGTAGCAGTCCCTGTCTCCACTTTTCAGCGCTGCTTCCTTCTCCTTCCTGATCTGTCTGAGCTTAGCAGTGAACCAGGGCTTGTCATTTGAGTACCTCACCCTGGTGCACGATGGAAGAATGCTCTCCTCACAAAAGTAAAATCACGTTCCCTGATGCCCTTCAGAGCACACTCCTCCACTACATGCCACAACAGGGTGCTCCCCGGTGAAACTCATGCTAGGGTGTGAATACCATCTGCCCCTGGACCGACTGAGGCCCCCACAACGTCCCCTCCAGGGAATACAGACCCTCCATAAGACTGGGTCTTCACCCAATAGCGGAAGATGAAACGGTGTTTCGACAGGAAGCACAAGGCGAAGGCCCACGGACTCAATATGTCAGACCGGGTCTGGATTAAGCATCCCAACTGCACACATAAACTGCAGCTTTTCTGGACGGGACCACTACAGATCATGAGGCGGCAAGGCCAGGACACGTTCGAGCTCTCGGACAGGTCACGGAGGCATTCCAGCCGACTCAGGAAGTCGTTGCTTGCACAGGGTCTGGGAGCTGCAGCAGAGTGGACTGACAAGGGTTGGGACTTATTTGATGGGGGTGTTGGGGACTCTCAGATGTGGCCGACGGAGCCTGGAGCAGGTCCTCCTCCAGTGAGGCGCTCGGTTAGGACGCGTCAGAGGCCCAAATACCTCAATGACTTTGTATTTAAAGTAGCTTTAGCTGAAGCGTGTTGGGAATGGGCGGCAGAATAATCTGCCCCAATACGGGAGAGTACCCTGGCAGTCTATCCAGGTGCCCATATAGCTAGCCTTGTTGGTCTGTGTGTTGCAAAAAAAAAAGAAAGAAGACAATGTAAAAAAAACAAAACTGTCTATATTGCATGTGTTCTAAGGGGTTTTCTTGCTAAATTTAAAGGGGGGGGGGGGGTTCCATTTTGTATATATATGTTCTTTATGGTGCTTTCACGTTTTGTAAAGCGGTGGGTGGGTGGGTATTGTATAGGAATTTGACCACTGAGGCTTGCCGTAGCTGACGCCAGACAGTCGATGTGGTGACGTCAGGCGGGCTACGGCCAGTATGTAAATTGAGTGTGAATCTCAGTAAAGTTCAGTTCGTTGCTCCATTCAACATGGCTCAGGTCTCCCGTTATTAGGACGTAGCACATCCATCCATCTATCTATCTTACACTCGAAACAGCTGGGGTGTTGGACCCAGAGAAGTTGCCTTGGGTGCCTTTAATATGGCCATCTCAGACACAAAAAACTCTGGCCTGTAATCTGCTGTTCAAACCTGTTAAATAGCATACATAATGATTATTTTTACCTGTGGATTATGCAGAGCCACTCAGGTGAGGTCCAGGAGTTAAAAAATAAGGACCTGCTTACCAAAAAAGCACCACTATAGATGTCAGAGAGAACATCGGCATTGTGTCTATGTGTTTATTGAATATGGAAGTGATAGTTTAAGTTTTCTTCTGCTCCACAGCTCTCCTTCCTTCCTCTTTGACACCTATCAAGCTAGAGGCGTGCTTCTTCTATCTCGCTCTTCATCTGTCCATCCATCTCCTCACTTCAAACCGAACTGAAGGGCTGTCAGTGCCTGTTCATCTACCACAGTCACACGTTTGTCTTTGTCCATGTTTTAAAATACTTCAGCTTCCCCTGAACCCCTCTGCCTGAGAGGTTTTTTTTTTAATGTGTGGGGCCTGTCTGTAGAGATCTCAGTTAAAAAAATAAAGCAAAACTTGTGTGCGAGTTGTGCTGCAGAGATACACATAACCCCTACCCACCCCTCTCCTATCTGGGTCACATTCACTTGTCTGGATGGCTGGCATTGCTGTCACTTTAATCACACACACAACCATGTTTTGTGTAAGAATATCTGTCTGTCCCCTCCCTCTATTTTTTGACTCCAGATTAAAATTGACTGCCACCCAATTCCATCACCCTCTCTCTTCTCACTCCTCTGCCCCCTCTCAACCCTGCTGCTCCAACACATGCTTTTTTCCTTTTTTTTTTTTTTTTGGCTTCGCACACATCCCAGATTTTCCGGTTATGACTTCTGAAAGAGTTCACGGCTCTGTCATTACCAATCTGAAGCTGGTAATCTGGCCTGAGATGGCATTAGTGGTGCGGATTAGCGCAGATAAAGGCCTCGTAAGCCGGCCGCAGCTCTTTGTTAAGAGCTAACCCGGCCGATAGAGAGAGGCAATAGCCGCGCACGCTGAGCAGATGCCTCCGATGCCTCACAGGCGACTAAGCTTTAGAAATAATACGAGTAAAAGACGGTGAAGAGGAGGAGTGGGGATGATATGATCTTTGCTTGGCTGAAGAGCAGATGTTCACAACTGTGTAAATTAGCAAAACTTTTTAGCCACTCTGTTGTGGGCAGGGCTGTTTCTAGCTTTTTGATGATTCCTGTGCAAGATTGTGTTTTTTTTGTAGGAGGTGGGGGGTGGGGTTGGAATGGGGAAGAGTTCTAACCCTTTAAAATGGGGAAAAAACTCTCCCCTCCCAACAATCAATAAATAAAAATATTGTCATTGTCCAGGTGCACAGAAAGATGAAAACCATTAGATGTAAATTTACACAGAAAGTAGCAAACTTATGAGGAAAAAAGGAGCTCCATATTTACAAGAAACACGTGGCAGATTTATGAGAAAATATCCCAATTTATGAGAACAAGTTGGTGATATATGTGGAAAAAAGTTGAAAGTTTATTAGAAAAAAGTTGTACATTTAAAGGGAAGCATTAGCAAATTTGCAAGAAAAAAGTTGCAAATTTATGAGAAAAAAATGAAAATTTGAAAAAAGGTGTCAAATTTATGAAAAAAGTTGGAAATTTGTGAGAAACAGCTGTAAATTTAAAGAAAAAATAGCAAATTTGCAAGAAAAAAAATTTCAAGTTTATGAGAAAAACTTGCAAATTTATGGGTAAAAAAATGGAAATTTGTAAAAAAAAAATAAATTGTAAATTTAAAGAAAAAATAGCAAATTTGCAACAGAAAGTTTAGAATTTATGTTGAAAAAAGTTGCAAATTTATGAGAAATAATTTGCAAATTTATTTGGGAAAAAATGTGCAAATTTATGAGGAAATGTTGCAGATTTATGAGAAGTTGGAAATTTATGAGAAAAAATGCAAATTTATGTGCCAAAAAGTTGGAACAGTTTTGAAAAAGTTGCAAATGTGCAAGAAAAAAATGCTCAAACTTGTGAAAAAAGTTGTAAATTTATGACAAAAAATTTCCAATTTTACATGAAAAAATTCAGAATTTACAAGAAAAAAATAGCAAATTTATGAGAAAAAAGTTTAAGTTTATGAGAAAAAGTGACAAAATTTACAAGAAAAGGGTACCCGATTTCTAAAAATGATGCAGATTTACAAGAAAGAAAATAAAGGTAATTTTAATTCTCCCCCAAAAATGTTGAGGCTAACCTGTTGACCTTGCTTGGGGGCTCGCTAGTGACTGAGGGTGGCTCTATCATCTGCACACTCTGCTTTATAGACAGAACCAGCTCTGGTTGTGGACATTTCATGAAGAAAAGAAGGCAGAGCTGTCAGATGTGTGTAAAGTGTCCTCATGTCGCTCTGTGTACATGCATGTGTGTGCTTTGAGGCCGATGGCAGGTGGGGAGGTTGTCAGCAGCTTTGAGCAAGGACACCTCGGGGTAAACTCTGACTCACACGCTCAGCCCGACAGCCAAGTGGTCAGTGGGTGTGAAGGTGGGTGGGTGCACATCTTAGCGCAAGAGAGAGACACACGCACACACACACACGCAGAGATGCCCTGGCACACTCCCCTCATCAAGTGTACAGTATGTTAATGTCTTTACTTCATGGTTCAGGAGAAGATTTATTCTGGATGAAGACCTCCTGCCAGCCTCCCAAAATACACACACACACACACACACACACACACACACACACACACACACACACACTCATTTGGGCTTAACTGCTATTCAACATTTCTCCTTAATATTCTGTATTTGTACCTGCACAAAGACGCTCAACATGATTTCCACCTACATTTTTCCCTCACTAGTCACTAATAATATCCCATTTAACTGACTGTCCCCTCTCTCTGTCGTCTCTGTCGCCCGTCTTTGCGCCTCAGCAGACTTGCTGTCGTCGCTGTCCTCGACGGCCTACCTGAACGACCACGAGGTGGTCACCAAGGCCTTCGCCGAGGCCCGGCAAATGAAGGAGCAGCTGAAGAGAGAGCAGCAGGTGCTGGATGCCAAGGTGGCCGCTGTCAACAACCTCAGCCTCAACAACGGCCACTCAGACAAGGTAAACCACTCTGAAAACATAGCCCACAATGCAACAGGCCACATCTATTGTAACGCTGTGATCAGTGTGCCTTGACTATAACTTAAGTACCATTTTACAATAAGCCTACCTTAATAAAGGATTTATAAACAGATAATGAGTAGGTTATTAATGAGGTTGTGAATGCTTTATGAATCATGAATAAGTAATTGTAAAAGGTAGGTGATGGTGGGTATTCACAATTTTACTATAAGGTACAAACATATTAATTAAATTAACTACAAATTAGCAAGAATAAAGGTGTAAAAATATGATATAAGATGATAATTTGCTTGGGGCGGGGGGGGGGACTAAAAAGTTCATAGTGGTCAGATTTGACCAATGTGGTTTATTTTTCAGCCGCAGAGATCCAAGCACTGCATCACTGATGGAAGAAGTGTGTGGACCGAAGGGGAGACTATGTTGAAAAACCAACCACATTTGGTCAAATTTGACCACTATGAACGCTTCAGCCTATGAACTTTTCAGCCCCCCCACCCGTACTTTATAAGTTACAAATTTATAATATGGAAATCACAAATTTACAAGAAAAAAGTTACAAATTTGTGAGGTGGAAAAAAACACATCTGAAAGAAGAAAAAAAAGTCTTAAATTTACAAAAACTAGTGCATACCTGTGCATGCCCGTAGAAACCAAGTGTAAGCAAGCATTTCTGCATTCCTGCCTTTGCTCTTTGACATGGCTACCATGGCAACAGTAACCCTGGTGAAACTTGACTTTGATCTTTGATGTCACCACTCGTTCAGTGATGCCTGCGTTTGATCTTTGATGATGTCATAGCGAGTCCTATGATCGTGAGTGATGCCTGCCTTTGATCACACACAGACACACACACAGATTTTCGTGAATCACTCTATACTGTGGTGTCTATATGACATCATATAGACATCATGTAGAGATCATAGGCGCATCATAGGCGATCCTATGATCTTTTAGCAAGTCCTATGGGCATGACAGACACACAGAGATTTCTTGAATTATATATAGAGTGATAAAGTCACAAATTTACAAGAAGACATAAGGAGTGGTTCAGAACTCCTTAAAAGAACTCCTTTTGCACCTGTAGGCAAGACCGGCCTGGGTGGCCGACATCTTGGCCGTGGCAGTTGCCACAGTTTCCTTGTAAACTTGTTACATTCTTGGAAATACATCACTTTTTGTGTTTAATTTTCACTTTTTCCTGGCAAATGTGGGCCCTCTATCAAGTTTTATACTTTATTTCCGTTTTATACTTTATTTCCTATAAATTTGCCACTGTTTGTGATAACTTTATTACTTATTTCACACAAATTTACAATTACTTTTTGTTAAGTTTGCAACTTTTTCTCATAAATTTATAGAGGTAGGAATCGTGAGGGACTTCACAATGCAATACATATCATGATACTTGGGTCACGATGCAATGCTATCACGATATCTACAATTCTTTATTTTATACATAAAGGTCAGGCACTGGTTTGCTTGCTACTGTATAACCATGAAAACCGATACTATCTGTCTTATGGGTCGGGCCGTCGGCGACTCAACCGGCAACCCCGCCCTTCCGAGGGCGTGGAGGGTGAAACTGGGCATCCTGGCAGAACTAAAAACAGTATCTGTCACAGGTCTGTGGTGGACCACTCTCAGTTACACGGGGTGAGACTGGGCATCCTAGCAGATAAGCACATCTGTCGCAAGGTCTGTGGTGGACTTTTGCCAGTCGGTGCATCGTGACATGCACTACACAAAGAGCAGAGATAAACAAACCTATCATCTGGTCAGTCACTGCAACAGTACTGGAGTCAGTTTGTCTTGGCCTGTCCTTGCCACTGATAATACCTCTATCTGCCAAGAATGTGCCGCTAGTCCAGCAAAAGCTAGCGGTACTCAAATACTTTGCAAGCAGTTTCATGAAATGGTCAGTCAGAGAGCAACTCATACCAGCTCGGATGTCGCCCGGGTTAACAAGGTCAGGAGTTCCTTGCAGCGGAAGGCAAAGGACAGAACTGCGTGGAGGAATCTGATAAGACCTAAATGAAACAGTCATTGTCGCCCCTGACAGACTGCTATGATGATGATGATGCATGTGTGTGTGTGATTAAAAGATCAGTACGTGCCTTTAGGGATCAATACGAGTGTCATGTATTGCAATACTGCGCAGAGTGAATTTTTTGCCCCACCCCTAGCACCACCTAATGGATTGCAAAGTCTTCTTCTTCTTTTAGATTTGATTGGCGGTTGGCAACCAGCTTACAGGTGCATTGCCGCCACTGACTTGATTATCATCACTCTGTATCTTTGTATAAGGAGTTCTGAACAACTCCTTATGTGTGAAAAAATTATCCATCCTTGGACTGTGTCCTAGGTGCGGCTCCTCTGCGTTGACCAAACGGTTTTTATTACTATGGTACCCAAATAGGTAAGTTTGTATTTGTAACATTTATTAATAATTTTTAATAAAGTATCACGATACCGCATCTCTGAACTGATGCAGCATCATCACCTCAAAGTATCACGATACATCGATGTATCAAATTTTTCCCCCACCCCTATAAATTTTCAACATTTTTCTTGCGTATTTGCAACTGTAATCTCACTGACATATTTAGTTGTAGTGTATAAACTAACTAGTATGAACTAGGCTCATTATTTGGAAAGATCAAAATATGCTTGGCTAGAAATGCTTACAGTACTTAACTTATTGGCAAATATCTGCTGATGAAAACCTGACTAATAAGGAAATAAACTGATATCTGAAGATTGAGAGGACAGATAAGTGTAGGCTCACTATTTGGCAAGAAACAGGTCACTATTTACTTTTTTCTCATGTGTTATAACAGCGTTCCAATGGTTTATACAGTGTTTACAACTCATATAATATAATACAGCCCATGAAATACTATGAAACTACTGTGTACTTTCAGTGTAAGCGCTGGTGTAAGCATAGGCGTAATTTATGGGGGAGGTTAGAGAGGTTATAACCCCCCCCCATTCAAATCCAGCCAATATACCCCCCCCAATAATCATATCATTATAATTAATAAAAAATATCAACAGCTCAGTTAAGTATGAAGATGTTGTCATTTTTTCATTTACAAGCAACAAAAAGTAACATTTCTAATAATCAGACAATGTACCCACCCCACCCCGCTGCAGACTTGGTATTGCCCAACCGGTACTTGTGGCGGCAGGTGGGGATGCTGGTATGGAATGCATTCAGCTCAGTGAGAGAACATGAAACGAGCTCCACAAGGGCAACAAACCTTTTTAAATTGGTTGAACTTGTCAAACAAAAGCGGTGCGGTGCACCAGCACAGCAACTCACCCTTGGCCATGGGATCCCTGGTTCGATCCCAGCCCCTGACCAACAGTGATCTGTGTGGAGTTTGCATGTTCTCCCCGTATCTACGTGGGTTTACTCCGGGATTTCTCCGGTTTCCTCCCACAGGCCAAAAACATGCAAGTTAGGTTAATTGGAGACTCTAAAGTGGCCCTAGGTGTGAATGTGTGTGTGAATGGTTAAGGGATAGCGCCGTAACATGGCTGCTTCATCCATCCAGGTGGATGCTCTCAATTTCCCCTCTGGGGATCAATAAAGTATACAAAATCAAAAAAAAAAAAAGGACCAAACCCCTCTGTCCAAAATGAAGTAAATATCATATTATTGATTTAGCTTGTGAATTGTTGTGTGAAGTTAGCTGGTTGCTAGTTTGCTAGTTACACCACTGAATAACTGTGCTGCCTGGTAGGATTTAGCTAATGTGAGAAATAATTAGTATTTCTTATGCAAATTTGGTATTTACATTGTATTAATCATTCATGAAATGTGATCAGAATGGATTTGTTTGTCAACTGTTAGAGTGAAATTTATGTGTTTCAGCATCATCAAAATGTTAGCAGCTCCGAACATTTATCAAGTACAAACAAAATCTACTCTGATCACTGGTCCTTAAATATAAATGCGTTTAAATATTGCTTGTCATCCCCACAAAATTCAAGTTAACCTTAAACTGTTCTGTATTTTTAAAATGTCATGATTTTGATTATTATAAAATTCAATTAAAAAACAAGTTTTACCACTTTTGATTAGACTAAGTCACTCTGAAGGCTATTCTTAAATATCCACGTTAAAAGACGTTGATTATTTTCCCTACAGATCATTTTCAGATCTTCTGTTCTCTGTTAAAATACCACAACTGCACAACAGAGTATGTAAACAAATATATAAGAAATAAACACCAAATAGATGAATGAAAGCATCTCATATTCCTAAACTTTTTATAAACTTTTTTTACGTGTTAAAATGAGTTCAAAAGCACTACAATACAGCATCACTGATTTATTTATTTAATTTAAATACTGAGCTTATAATCACATTTCTAGTTTTCTGTTCCCATTTTATTTAATCACCAGACAGCATTACACAAATTAGGCTGTGATCAGACACTGAGATATTGATGGCTTATTATCAGTGTATAGTGATTTAGCTCCTAGTATGATTCATCACCTTAACACTGTATCTTTTGAGTTTGTTGGTGTTTAAGGGTCCATTTGCAATAAAAAGAGCACTAAAAAATAAATAAATTGATAACTAAAAAGTTGCAATGCTTCTCTCAGCATTTTTTGCAGCATTTGTCACCTCCTCCAGCCTGTTGCTTTTCCTGTCAAGTAGGGGTCTCTGGAAAACGCTGCGCTGCACCTAGAGAAAGCATATTATAAACCCATTTAAAGTTAGAGCTGTCCTCACTACCAACTTTTGGAGCTCCAAATATTCTGTCCAATCTTTTTTCCCCTTTAGTAAACTTCAGTGTTTTATGTAGCACTGTGACGTTTCTAATGTTACTTTTTCGTGTGTGCAACTTTTTGTCATAGTTTTACAGCTTTTCTTGTAACTCAGAGACATTTTTTCGCGGTGGCGGAGTGGTTAGCACTGCGGCAGCACAGCAACTCACCCTTAGCCGGGGGATCCTGGGTTCGATCCCAGCCCCCGACCAACAGTGATCTGTGTGGAGTTTGCATGTTCTCCCCATGTCTGCGTGGGTTTGCTCCGGGATTTCTCCGGTTTCCTCCCACATGCCAAAAACATGCAAGTTAGGTTAATTGGCATCAAACTGGGGATTCCTAATTGTCCTTAGGTATGACTGTGAGAGTGAATGGTTGTCTGTCTCTCTGTGTTGGCCCTGCAATGGACTGGCAATCTGTCCAGGGTGTACCCTGCCTCTCGCCCAAAGATGCTGGGATAGGTTCCAGCCTCCCTGCAACCCGAAAAGGATTAAGCGGAAGAAGATGAATGAATGAATGAATTTGCCTACTTTTGTGTAAATATGCAGTATTTCCCCCATGTTATTTCCCCCCTAAATTCAGTTTCTCACAAAAATGTAGCATTTTTTCTTAAATTTATCACGGAAAATAAGCATTTTTCCAAACATATTTGCAAAAATAATTTAAGTTTCAGATTTTTTTAAATAATTTTTTGACTATCATCAAGTTGCTACTTTTTTGTTGTGAATTTATACTATTTTCTCCTAAATGTGTACGTTTTTTCTGGTAAATTTGGTAAAGGTAAATTTGTTATTTACCTTTTATGAGGAGAGGGGGGCAAATACCTGAATCCTAAATTTGAGAACTGAGTGCCATTGTAAAAAAAAATAAATGTCTAGATAATTAATCCAGAGTAAATTTTTAATTCCAGGATGATTTTGTCACAAATTTCACAGATTTATTATCATTTAATGAGTGAAACATAACACACCTATGGTGTGGTGGGCTGTGTTCATAATGCTGCTGCAGGCAGGATAATTGTTACTTTTGTCATAGTCTAGCTGGCTAAATCACACATAGTGTCCTTAGTTCATCTACTTGGTAAAAAAAAATAGCTACACAGTGGTAAGCCTCATCCACACTCAGCAGCTGCATTAACCTCAGTTCTGTGGCTAGAATGATGATCGTGGTATCAAAATAAAATAAACCAGACGACCTAATGCACCTGCTGATAGCACTGTTAAGATGCTATTAAGAGCAAAGAAGGGGGGAAAACATTTTACATCTTTCCAGGTTTTTTGCGTGGGAAATTCTTGCATGAATTACATCTTACAAAATTGTCAGTGAAGTACCTCTCTTAAACCACTTGAACATTAATTGAACTTGTTTTAGTCATGTGAAAAAATTTGGACACCCCTTTAAATATTCAGTTTTTTATTAAGAAATGTTCACGTATCTATGTCTAACCATGTTTTTGTTTTTATTTGCATTTTTTAAATTTATTTCAGCCATTGTAAGTGGGAATGAATGTGGGGGTGTCCTATAAAAGATGGGGAGTGTCCTAATTTATTTCTCACTATTGATTAGAATTACATTTTACAGAAAATTTGAAAAAAAGTCTTTAATTCATTTTTAATTGTTTAGTTGTATTACATGAATCTCCCAGTATTTTTAACATTGATATTAAATATCCATATGTCCAAATACAGTACATCCGGAAAGTATTCACAGCACTTCATTTTTTCCACATTTTGTTATGTTACAGCCTTATTCCAAAAGGGATTAAATTCATTTTTTTCCTTAAAATTCTACACACAATACCCCATAATTGTCATGAATTGCCCCTCAGGACAGAGAGGTGAGACCCACGTGCAGGACTGCAGTTTGTGTCACAACTCGCCGCTCCCTGTCATCCACCTCAGCTGCGCGCAGACCTGCGCCTCGTCAATCACGGGCTATTTAGCCCACTCGGCCCAGAGCATCGGTCTGGAGCCGTCTGTGTTTCTACGCGCTCAAGCCCTCAGCAGGAATGTCTCTTCCCGTCCTGCCGACCTTCTCTACAGCACGTAAGCTGTTTAATCACTTACCTGTCTACCAGCCTCTCCCCTGTGCACAGGTGGATTCCCTGGCGGCGGATTCTCCCGTCATCGCCATCTCCTTTCCTCTCCTCTCCACGCCTCGTCGTGTGCGCAGCAGAACGCTGTCTTCCAGGCCGAAGATCCTCAGCCAACGCCAGCCACCGTCCCACCTGCAAGGTTGCCTGGCTGCACAGCGTGCTGCTCTGTTCCCGACTCACCTCGTCCACCCACAAACCATAAACATATCACATACACCTCTCTACACCTTTCACTCTGTATATATATCACGGACGCACGGATCGCCCCGGGGGTCTCCCGGGTCGGCGGACGGAGCCACGGTTTGCAGCGGGAGACGTTACAGCGGGGAGGAGCTAGTGCTAGCTAGCACTTGGCCGCCGCCCGGTGCTAATGGGAAACTCGACATACCGGGAGCTGTAGCGAAAACGAAGCGGGTGCCGGGCTGGAGTTTAGGCGGCGTGAAAGAAATATAAGACAGAATAATAAAGAGCGATGGCAAGAACCAAGCAGACCGCCCGTAAAATCTACTGGAGGAAGAAGCCCCCCAGGAGACAGCTAGCCACAGGGCTGCTCGGAGAGGCGCTCTGGCCACCGGCAGAGTGAAGAGGCCTCGCCGTCACAGGCCCGTGGCTCTGAGAGAGATCCGTCGCTACCAGAAATCCACGGAGCTGCTCATCCGTAAGCTGCCCGTCCAGCGCCTGGTGAGGGAGATCGCTCAGGACTTCAAGACCGTCCTGCGTTTCCTGAGCTTCGCCGTCATGGCTCTGCAGGAGACCAGCGAGACCCACCTGGTGGTCTCTTCTTCGCTAAGGGGGTCACCATCATGCCCAAAGACTTCCAGCTGGCCCGCCGCATCCGCGGAGAGAGAGCTTAGACTTTCTGCTGCACATCCACCAGCCATAATGCTCTGCACTGTGTGTCTCTATATATACATTTATAGTAATATGGACATATGTTTACTAGATGTTGTTTTTTCTTGCCTTCTGATTGTTGCTCTGAGTGTTGCTATCCCTATGCTGTTGCAATCCTGGAATTTCCCCATTGTGGGACTAATAAAGGCTTATCTTATCTTACACGCACCCAGACACCCTTGCTGTTGAATAAAGCTATTGAATCTTACCTGAGCCTGTGTGCGTGTCTCCTGGGCCGATAAATATGTCAGTACGGCTCCAGCAGAGCGGTCCAGCGGACAGCGGGCTCGCACGCCGTTTTTCCACCCTCGAGGCTCGGGTGGATCTAATAGCTCATCAACAGCAGGTGATACTAAATCAGTTGACCATGATAACTCACTGGTTAGACCGTTTAGACCCCCAGCAGGCGTTCCCCCCGGCTCATCATGGCGGATCAGCTCCGGCTGCCTCCGCGGCTGGCCAGCCTAGCTCGGGAGCGCCAACCCGGCTCACTCCGATCCCAACTCCCACTCGCTTCAACGTGAAGCTCGGTGAAGCACGGGGGTTCATCTTACAATGTGAGTCAGTGTTCCTGCGCGTTCCCGGGGATTTTCCTTCAGACCACAGCTGAATTGGTTACTTGGCTAATCTCTTGGAGGGGCGAGCGTTAGCTTGGGCTTACGCCGTCATGTCGAAGCCCAGCTACGCGAACCTCTCCTATGACCAGTTCGTGCGGGACTTCCTTGAGGTGTTTGACCACTCGCGTCGTGACAGCGTCCTCGCTGACCGGCTCCTTAGCCTCCAGCAGGGCAGCCGGTCGGCGGCAGATTACGCTGTTGACTTCCGGGTGGCAGCGGAGGAGGTTGGCGTCCCTCTGCAGCATCTTCCTCCGCAGCCTCAGTTCTGGTCTGTGGGATGAGTTGGCCAGCCGGGATCTTCCGGGGCGACTGTCCGAGCTAATCTCTCTGACTATTAGTTTGGACAACAGGTTGTGGGAGCGGGCTGCCGAGCGGAAGTCAGTCAGCCACCCATGCGGATTCTCCGCCCGCGCCCCTCAGTCTCGCCCCCTGGGGTTACCCGGTCCGGAGTCCGCCGATGAGCCAGAGGCGATGATGGTCGGGCGAACCAGGCTCCCTCTAGCGGAGAGACAACGCTGCCGGGAGCTGGGCCTCTGCATGTATTGCGGAGGCGACCAGCATACCGTGGAGCAATGCCCGGTCAAGCCAAACGGGGTCACTGTAGGGGGCCTCGCGGACACTAATCGGCCTAATCCCCTCACGAATTGCTCCTTGCCCATCAGATTTTGCCACAACTCCACCGGGCACCTCACTCACGCACTGGTGGACTCGGGGGCAGAGCAAAGCTTTATTTCCAAGAGCCTGGCAACCCGTTTGGGTATTCCCTGCCAACCGTTGTCAGCGCCCCTCAACCTTGTCACCCTTTCTCGCTCGCCCCTGGGAGTAGTGACACACCGCACCAGGCCAGTGCCAGTTATAATTTCTGGCAACCACCGAGAAGACCTTAGCCTGTATGTCCTGTCTTCATCTGCGGCCCCCGTCATCCTGGGTTACCCGTGGCTGCGCCTACACAACCCTTTGCTCGACTGGCAAGCCGGAAGCGTCCTCTCATGGAGTTCCTTCTGTATGGGCACCTGTCTCCAGTCTGCGGCTTGCACCCCATCCTCTCCTTCGCCTGCTCCAGTCTCCTCTCCTCCGGACCTCACCTTGGTGCCCCCGTAGTTCCATGACTTGGGGCTCGTGTTCAGCAAGTCCAAGGCGATGTCTCTTCCTCCTCACCGTCTGTATGACTGTGCCATAAACCTCTGCCCGGGGGCGCCATTACCATCTGACCACCTCTACAGCCTTTCTGCTCCTGAACGTGAAGCAATGGACACTTACATCAGGGAGTCGCTCAGCGCTGGGATCATTCGCCCCTCCTCGTCCCCACTCGGTGCTGGCTTCTTCTTCGTTTCAAAGAAGGATGGGTCCCTGCGTCCGTGCATCGACTTCAGAGCCCTCAACAACATCACGGTGAAGGATAGGTACACCCTGCCACTCATGGACACCGCCTTCCACTCCCTCCAGGGGGCCACCTGGTTCACCAAGTTAGACCTCCGCAGTGCCTACCATCTCGTCCGGATCCGGGAGGGCGATGAGTGGAAGACGGCCTTTCGGACGCCCAGCGGCCACTTTGAATATCTAGTAATGCCGTTTGGGCTCACCAACGCTCCCGCTGTCTTCCAGCGGCTCATCAACGATGTCCTGCGAGATTTCCTGGGGGTCTTTGTCTTCGTGTATTTGGACGACATTCTCATCTTCTCCAGGTCTCAGGAGGAGCACCAGGCCCATGTGAGGCGGGTTTTGCAGCGGCTGTTGGAGAACAGACTCTACATCAAGGCGGAGAAATGTGAGTTTTATGCCAAGACCACCTCTTTCCTGGGTTTCGTTATTTCCCATAACCAGATCCTCCCCGACCCCGCCAAGGTTAAAGCGGTGGTCGAGTGGCCCACACCTACTTCCAGGAAACAGGTGCAGCAATTTATCGGCTTTGCCAATTTCTACCGTCGCTTTGTTCCCAACTTTGGTGCCATCGTTTCTCCCCTGACCCGCCTCACCTCTCCCAAGGTGCCCTTCCAGTGGACCGAGGAGGCAGCGACCGCGTTCGAGACCCTGAAGACGGAGTTCTCCTCCTCCCGGGTCCTGACCCAGGTTGACCGCGCGCTGCAGTGCCTGGTGGAGGTGGACGCATCTGACACGGGGGTGGGGGCGGTGCTTTCCCAGCGATCACTGGTGGATGGAATCAAGCGGCCCTGCACCTTCTTCTTGCGGCGCCTGTCGGCGGCTGAGCATAACTATGACGTCGGTGACAGGGAGCTTCTGGCTGTTAAGCTCGCGCTGCAGGAGTGGCGTCACTGGCTGGAGGGGGCAGCTCAGCCTTTTGTGGTTTGGACGCACCACAAGAACCTAGAGTATTTGAGGTCAGCCAGACGTCTGAATGCCCGCCAGGCACGCTGGTCCCTGTTCTTTGCTCGGTTCCAGTTCACGATCACCTACCGTCCAGGCTCCAAGAATGGGTTGCCCGATGCCCTGTCTAGACAGTTTGCCCCTGAGGCCCCGGAGGAGCTGGGTCACACCATCCTGCCCAGTTCTTGTGTTGTGGGGGCGGTTTCCTGGTCCATCAGGGACAAGATCCAGAGGGCGCTGGAGACTGAACCGGACCCTGACGGCAGCCTGGGTGGGAGTCTCTTCATTCCATCAGCAGTTCGGGGGGAGGTCATTCACTGGGTCCACACGTCCAAGCTCGCCTGTCACCCTGGCGTCTCCCGACTGGTGGACCTCCTTCAACGCTCTTTCTGGTGGCCCGGTCTCCAAAAGGACGTCGCCAATTACGTCCGGGCTTGCCCCCAGTGTGCTACTGGCAAGATCCCGAATTCCCCCCGCTGCCCCCCCCCCCCCCGTGGGCCTACTCCAGCCCCTGCCGGTCCCGGGCAGGCCCCGGTCACACATCGCCCTCGACTTCGTTACTGGTCTCCCTGTCTCCAACACCTACGACACTGTTCTGACGATTGTGGATCGGTTCTCCAAGGCTGCCCACTTTGTGCCGCTCCGGGGTCTCCCTTCGGCACAAGAGACGGCCGATCTCCTGGTCCAACATGTGGTCAGGCTGCACGGGATCCCAGTTGACGTCGTATCCGATCGGGGGCTCCAGTTCGTGTCCCAAGTGTGGAAGTGCTTTTGCAATGCCCTGGGGGCCACGGTGAGCCTCTCCTCCGGTCACCACCCTCAATCCAACGGGCAGTGTGAGCGCGCCAATCAGGAGCTGGAGGCTGCCCTGCACTGCATCACCTCCTCCCATCCATCCTCCTGGAGCTCTTACCTGGCCTGGGTGGAGTATGCCCACAATTCTACACGGTCTTCGGCTACCGGGATGTCCCCCTTCCGGGCGTCGTTGGGCTATAACACCTTCTTGTTTCCCGAGCAGGAGAGTGAGTTGGCCGTTCCGTCCATCCAGGCCCATTTGAGACGCTGCCGGAGCTTGTGGACCAGGGCGCGCAAGGCGCTTTTACGCACAGCGGCGCGCAACAGCACCACGGCTAATCGCCACAGGAAGCCGGCCCCCAGTTACCAGGTGGGCCAACAGGTCTGGTTGTCATCCCGGGACATCAATCCTAAGGCCGAGAAGAGGAAGCTGGCTCCACGCTTCATCGGTCCCTTCACCGTCTCCAAAATTGTCAACCCGGTGGCTGTACGTTTGGCCCTCCCCCCCTCTCTCCGTGTGTGTCCCACTTTTCATGTGTCCAAGATCAAGCCTGTGATCTCCGACCCACTCTGTCTGCCCCCTAGGGCTCCACCCGCTCCCATGATGATCAATGGCCACCCGGCATGGGGGGTTGCATCCATCCTGGACTCCCAGCGTCGAGGTCGCGGGCTGCAGTACCTGGTGGACTGGGAAGGATATGGCCCGGAGTGGAGGTCCTGGGTGCGCTCTTCTTTTGTGCTGGATAGAGATCTCATCACGGAGTTCCACCGGGCGCACCCGGACAAGCCAGCGCCAGGAGGCGCTGCTAGGGGGGGAGTACTGTCACAACTCGCCGCTCCCTGTCATCCACCTCAGCTGCGCGCACACCTGCGCCTCGTCAATCATGGGCTATTTAGCCCACTCGGCCCAGAACATCGGTCTGGAGCCGTCTGTGTTTCTACGCGCTCAAGCCCTCAGCAGGATTGTCTCTTCCCATCCTGCCGACCTTCTTTACAGCACGTAAGCTGTTTAATCACTTACCTGTCTACCAGCCTCTCCCCTGTGCACAGGTGGATTCCCTGGCGGCGTATTCTCCCGTCATCGCCGTCTCCTTTCCTCTCCTCTCCATGCCTCGTCGTGTGCGCAGCAGAACGCTGTCTTCCAGGCCGAAGATCCTCAGCCAACGCCAGCCACTGTCCCACCTGCAAGGTTGCCTGGCTTCACGGCGTGCTGCTCTGTTACCGACTCACCTCGTCCACCCACAAACCATAAACATATCACATACACGCACCCAGACACCCTTGCTGTTGAATAAAGCTATTGAATCTTACCTGAGCCTGTGTGCGTGTCTCCTGGGCCGATAAATATGTCAGTTTGTGAAATTTATTAAACACAAATACCAAAAGAGAGCTCAAACCGAAATACAAAATAAACTTACAGATACCGCACCAGAACAAGGGCTGGGTTCTGGTGGAGACGGGAGAAGGAAATTTAAGACTCCAGCAATGAGAAATGAAAATAACAGCCGTTAAATAGGATTAGAAACAATTAACACAAAAAGTAACTGGTGTGAATCACATGAGCGGGTTGGGGAGAAAATGACAATCAACTGTGAGTCATGAGGAGGGGAGACGGAGCTGACAGTTTGACAGGAGCACCGCCTGCAACCAGGAAGAAGCCCAGAAGTGCTCCTGACAACTGCAACTCCAGAGAGAGAAAGAAAAGAGAGGACACTGGCAAAATAAAGTGGAAACAAAAAACCCAAATATGTAAATAACAAAACTACACTGAACGTAAACAGGAAAATAAATCATACAATACCAAATACGTGAAAACAAACTAGAAATAACATCACTGGCCAAGAACTCCAAAATACAATAGTATACAAATAAGGAAAAACAAGAAGGCAAAGAGACAGAACATGGTGAAATCCCCATGCTCAGATCGTGACAATAATGACAACGTGAAAAGTTTTTTTGAGATTTTTGCAAATTTATTAAAAATAAAAACTAAGAAATCACATGTACATAAGTATTCACAGCCTTTGCCATGAAGCTCACAATTGAGCTCAGGTGCATCCTGTTTCTACTGATCATACTTGAGATGTTTCTACAGCCTAACTGGAGTCCATCTGTGGTAAATTCAGTTGACTGGACATAATTTGGAAAGGCACACACCTGTCTATATAAGGTCCCACAGTTGACAGTGCATGTCAGAGCACAAACCAAGCATGAAGTCAAAGGAATTGTCTGTAGACCTTCGAGACAGGATTGTCTCGAGGCACAAATCTGGGGAAGGGTACAGAAAATTTCTGCTGCTTTGAAGGTCCCAATGAACAGAGTGGCCTCCATCATCTGTAAATGGAAGAAGTTTGGAACCATCAGGACTCTTCCTAGAGCTGGCCGGATATCTAAACTGTGTGATCAGGGGAGAAGAGCCTTATTTAGGGAGGTGACCAAGAACCCGATGGTCACTCTGTCAGTGCTCCAGCATTGCTCTGTGGAGAGAGGAGAACCTTCCAGAAGGACAACCATCTCTGCAGCAATTCACCAATCAGGCCTGTATGGTAGACTGGCCAGAAAGAAGCCACTCCTTAGTGAAAGGCACATGGCAGCCCACCTGGAGTTTGCCAAAAGGCACCTGAAGGACTCTCAGACCATGAGAAACAAAATTCTCTGGTCTGATGAGACAAAGATTAAACTCTTTGGCGTGAATGCCTGGCGTCATGTTTGGAGGAAACCAGGCACCACTCATTACCATGCCAATGGTGGTAGCAGCATCATGCTGTGGGGATGTTTTTCAGTGGCAGGAACTGGGAGACTAGTCAGGATAGAGGGAAAGATGAATGCAGCAATGTACAGAGACATCCTAGATGAAAACCTGCTCCAGAACGCTCTTAACCTCAGACTGGGGCAACGGTTTATCTTTCAGCAGGACAACGACCCTAAGCACACAGTCAAGATATCAAAGGAGTAGCTTCAGGACAACTCTGTGAATCTCCTTGAGTGGCCCAGCCAGAGCCCAGACTTGAATCCATTTGAACATCTCTGGAGAGATCTGAAAATGGCTGTGCTCCAACACTTCCCATCCAACCTGATGGAGCTTGAGAGGTGCTGCAAAGAGGAATGGGCCAAACTGCCCAAAGATAGGTGTGCCAAGCTTGTGGGATCATATTCAAAAAATCTTGAGACTGTAATTGCTGCCAAAGGTGCATCAACAAAGTACTGAGCAAAGGCTGTGAATACTTACGTACATGTGATTTCCTAATTTTTTATTTTTAATAAATTTGCAAACATTTCAGAAAAAACTTTTTTCACATTGTCATTATGGGGTATTGTGTGTAGAATTTTGAGGAAAAAATGAATTTAATCCTCTTTGGAATAAGGCTGTAACATAAAAAAATGTGGAAAAAGTGAAGCGGTGTGAATACTTTCCAGATGCACTGTATGTTAAAAAAAAACACAGGCTTATACAGGGTGTCCTAACAGAGAGGGAGAGAGGGAGGAGAGAGGTGGCCTTGGTGACGAGAGGGAGAGTGAGGCAGCACAGGAGGCACAAGTGACCAGGTAACAATAAAAAATGGACTTTGTGCCATAGACAACAGACTGCTGACTAGATCATCATAATAATGCGCTGTTGGACAAACTAATGAATTTTAGACTTGTCCTCATAAGCAATTGACATTTTCTTTTTGTTCATGTGCTTTCCTCACAGAGAGACACAGGGTGAGGGCAGCAGTCAGGCAAATCCATTCTGTTATTACCACTGTATAGTGATTTAGCTAAGAGTCAGGCTAAGATTAATCCTAGTGACTTGTCTGTCAGTGCAGGGGTCAATACTAGGAGAAATCAGTGCTTTTCAGATCACTAAAATGTAACCGTGTTTAGTGATGTGGGATGGTGGGAGTTGTTGTCCACTAGTCGTTTAAATAAAAAATAAATATTACTCTGTTATTGTATGACAGCCAACAACTTTAATTATATGGAAAGTTATCTTTTAAATTGACAAACATCATCTGGGTAACTCATTGCAAAATTTGATTGGGATCAAAAGATAATGTTGCTCTTGCCATTAATTTCAATAGAGAATTTTTTTTTTTGGATTTAAGGTCCAATATGCAGAACTGGTGGGGGCGTGACTTAGGCTCTCTATACAGGCAGAAATCTCAACTCCCCAGTGTTTGAAACAAAGTTACACCCTTGGGTGTAAGACAGTGCAAGTGTGATGTAAGTTCAGGGTAACAGCCTATTTTTTAACTATAGAAGTAGCTTATTGATACCATTTGAGTATTATATACTTTTCGTATGAGTACCTCATGGAGTGGTGACCTAGTGGTACAACATCCACCCCACAGCCAGGACGTTGTGGGTTCACACCCCAGTTGGATCATACAAAGACCATATAAAAATGGTACTTCTCGCCTTCTGGCCTGGTGCTCAGCATAATAGAATGGGGGAAGGACACTTGGTTACCCAGCCATGGGATGAAGCACAAAAGGGAAGGGCCCTTCGCCGGGTGCTGTTCCTGTGTCAGGAAGGGCACCCGGCGTAAAACTCCACACCAAATCAAATTTGCAGATCATCATGATATCAGATGATGATACGCTGGAGTGACCCTGAAAAGGCAGCAGCCGAAAGAGGAAGACCCTGTAGTTACCATGTATGTAGGTACCCTGTACTTATCATATAAGAGCCATGGACGGCAGTGGCTCAGGAGGTAGAGCGGGCCGTCCAATAACCAGAGGGTTGGCAGTTCGAATCCCGCTCTCCCCAGTCATCCTGCCGTTGCGTCCCTGGACAAAACACTTTACCCACCTTGCCTCCAGTGTCCATGACACTGGATATGAATGTGTATAAATGTTTGGTAGTGGTCGGAGAGGCCGTTGACGTGGATCGGCAGCCACAATTCCATCAGTCTGCCCCAGGGCAGCTGTGGCTACAAAGGTAGCTTACCACTATCAGTGTCTGTCTGGAGTGAATGAATAATGGACTTACTGTAAACGCTTTGAGATGTCACTTGACATGTAAAGTGCCATATAAATCTAATCCATTATTGTTATTCATATAAGAGCCTGAAAGTTTCCATGTTTAACTGTTCAAGTAATCGTATTAAATTAAAAAAACTGAAATATTTCATACGTAACTCAGCAAAGGGAAATTACAAATTGGGAAAATAACCTGTACCTGTAGGTACCAGGTAATTTTAAGATAGTTACTAATGAGCAAAATATCTGAAGAACAGAGTCTGGAACCTGGTAAGTACTGGATCATTTGGAGATAGGTATGAAATTAGAACCCAAAAAGTACTACATAATTTTAATGTACTTACACATAAGATTAGTTGAACAGTTAAACTTGTCTGAAGTATGGAAACTACAGTCTTCCTACATGGTAAATACGGGGTACTTAAATGATAACTATATGTGCTTATAGGGTAACAACAAACTATTTTTATTTTTAAAAAGCAATTGTTACCCTTAAATTGTACTGTTTTACACCAGTACTTACACTCAAAGTATAAGGAAAGTACCCAGTGAATTCATAGTACTTGACAGGTTGTATTATAAAGTGTTACACATAATTCTGTTAAACTCAGGCCTCAGATCTTTTTGTTAGATTTGAGGCAATTATTACACACTATTCTGTAGAACTATGTAGGCCTGAGTATACGGTATCTCACAAAAGTGAGTACACCCCTCATATTTTTGTAAATATTTTATTATATCCTTTCATGGGACAACACTGAAGATATGACACTTTGATACAATGTAAAGTAGTCAGTGTACAGCTTGTATAACAGTGTAAATTTGCTGTTTCCTCAAAATAACTCAACACACAGCCATTAATGTCTAAACCGCTGGCAACAAACGTTAGTACACCCCTAGTGAAAATGTCCAAATTGTGCCCAAAGTGTCAATATTTTCTGTGGCCACCATTATTTTCCAGCACTGTCTTAACTCTCTTGGGCATGGAGTCCACTAGAGCTTCACAAGTTGCCACTGGAATCCTCTTTCACTCCTCCATGACGACATCATGGTGCTAGAGACCTTGTGCTCCTCCACCTTCCATTCAAGGATGCCCCACAGATGCTCAATAGGGTTTAGGTCTGGAGACATGCTTGGCCAGTCCATCACCTTTACCCTCAGTTTCTTTAACAAGACAGTGGTCATCTTGGAGGTGTGTTTGGGGTCGTTATCATGTTGGAATACTGCCCTGCGGCCCAGTTTCTAAAAGAAGGGGATCATGCTCTGTTTCAGTATGTCACAGTACATGTTGGCATTCATGGGTCCATCAGTGAACTGTAGCTCCCCAATGCCGGCAGTACTCATGCAGCCCCAAACCATGACACTCCCACCACCATGCTTGACTGTAGGCAAGACACACTTGTGTTTGTACTCCTCACCTGGTTGCCACTACACACGCTTGACACCATCTGAATCAAATAAGTTTATGTTGGTCTCATCAGACCACTGGACATGGTTCCAGTAATCCATGTCCTTAGTCTGCTTGTCTTCAGCAAACTGTTTGCGGGCTTTCTTGTGCATCATCTTTAAAAGGAGCTTCCTTCTGGGACGACAGCCATGTAGACTAATTTGATGCAGTGTGTGGCGTATGGTCTGAACAGTGACAGGCTGACCACCCACCCCTTCCACCTCTGCAGCAATGCTGGCAGCACTCATTCGTCTATTTTCAAAATACAACCTCTGGATATGATACTGAGCACGTGCCCTCAACTTCTTTGGTCGACCATGGCGAGGCCTGTTCTTAGTGGAAGCTGTCCTGTTAAACCACTGTATGGTCTTGGCCACCATGCTGCAGCTCAGTTTCAGGGTGTTGGCAATCCTATAGCCTAGGTTATCTTTATGTAGAGCAATCATTCTTTTTTTCACATCCTCTGAGTTTTTTGCCATGAGGTGCCATGTTGAACTTCCAGTGACCAGTATGAGAGAGTGTGAAAACGATAACGCCAAATTTAACACACCTGCTCCCCATTCACACCTGAGACCTTATAACACTAACGAGTCACATGACACCGTGGAGGGAAAATGGCTAATTGGGCACAATTTGGACATTTTCACTAGGGGTGTACTCACTTTTGTTGCCAGTGGTTTAGACATTAATGGCTGTGTGTTGAGTTACTTTGAGGGGTCAGCAAATTTACACTGTTATACAAGCTGTACACTGACTACTTTACATTGTATCAAAATGTCATTTCTTCAGTGTTGTCCCATGAAAAGATAAGATAAAATATTTACAAAAATGTGAGGAGTGTACTCACTTTTGTGAGATACTGTAAAAAGTGGATATAAAATGATAAATACCTCCGCAGAGATTAAACATTCCAGAGCTGCAGTATATAATTATTCACCCCCCACTATGTGTAATTTCTGAGCCCTCACAGGGTTAAACACCTCTCTCTGATGTCTAAAGTTTCCATTGTGGGTAAAATACATACATGCTAAAACATTTTTTCACTAGATGCATTTCTAAGCTTTTTTTGAAAATCCTGCATCTGGTTACATTTCTAATCGTGATACGATTGTTTCGACAAAGGATTCCCACTCATCAGCCTTTTTTTAAAAAATAAATATAAATATTATCTCGGCAAAACAAACAACAAGAACAACAAAATTAACTGATTCCAAATTGTGAAAGACTGAATGCTCAAATCCAACCGAGTCCCAGAAGTCATCACATGCTGTACCGTCTCATTGTCAGCGTGTAATAATTTGTCTTGCCATGTGCCATCCTCGCTGCACCACGTAGGAGGTAAATCGGTGTACAATGCGCCACTGAAATGTGTTGAAGCTAAACAAGGCCAGATAAGGTAAAACCAGAGGCATCTCAGAGGTAATGAGTGTGTCTGTGAGGTGCACTGCAGGGCTGTTTTACGTGTGTGTGTGTGTGTGTGTGGCAGAGCGTCAAGGAGACGGTAATGTGAAATGACGGCGCCGGCTCCTCGGCAGCGCGGCCAAATTGTGGTTATTTGTTAAACACATTGGGAGTCCGCGGGTGCACGCACACACATGCACACACGCATGCACATGAGCGGGGAGCAGGCTGCTGGAAGCATCTGCACCGCTGACATTCAACAGCTCTGTCTGTCTCCTCTCGTTCTTTAACTTTTGTTTTTTACTCCTTTATGTGATGTACATCAAGCAGTTAAACCAGCAGATAAGAATGTACCGTTTTATGTTTTAAGAGCCCAGTTTTACCACAAACTGTTCCAGATTTATTAGGAGAAACATTGCAACTGTATTTCAAAATAGACAAAGAAAAAACTTTGCAAATTTATGAGAATAAAGCCTCAAATGTAAAGGAAAACAGTCATAAATTTACAAAGCAAAACAACACATTTATGAGGAAAAAAGGTTACACTTACTCAGATAACATTTTCAGAAATTTTGACTTTTGTGAGTAGTTTTATTGCAGGATACTTTTATTCTTACTTGAGTACATTTTGAAGCAGTTTTCCTCAAGTCCATTTGGTCGTACTCTGAATTCCTTTGGATTTCACTGTTTTGAAAACTGGTTAGAAATATTCTTCATCCTGTAACAGAAACGGCTGCATCTTTACTTTCTTTATCTGTTGATAATTTTACTTCCTTGAATCAGACTAAGAATCATTATTTTGTCCTGGCTTTGCAAATTTATGAGTAAAAGCTGCAAATGTATGTGGAAAAGTCACAATTTTACCAGTTTATTGAACAGAACATAGCAAATGTATTACAAAATAGACAAATTTAGCATGGATTGAGAAAAAAGGGATACATTTACAAGAAAAATGTCTAAAATTTTAGACTCAATTAAATGTCTTAAATGTAAAAGAAAATAGTCACAAGCTTGCAAGATTAAAAAAAAGGCATGAGAAAAAGTTGCAACTTTATGTGAAAATCTTTCAGATCTACATAGAAAAGCAGTAAATTTGTATGAAGAAGGTCACAGATTAAGGGGAAAATCTTGTATTGTAAGAATGAAGTTGTTACTACTCAAGTAACTTTTTACATAAATGTTTTCTTAATCTTGCTCAAGTGATTTTTTTGCTGTCTAGTTATATTTATACTTAAGTAACTCATTTAATAAGCTAACACTACTTTTACTTGAATGCATTTTCTGGCTGATCTACCCACCAGAACTACTTTGGGGTCTGCAGCCTGTAGCTTCAGAGTCCTATGTGATTCTTTTGCCAAAAACAGTGGCTCCCTGTGGGGAAAAAAAAACATACAAAACATGCATCAGTCAAAGCAGTAAATAGGAGTGTAGTGTTTTATGTTTTAAGGGCACAATTTTACCTCAAACTGTTGCAAATTCATTTGGAAAAACAGAAATTGCATTGCAAAATGAAAATATCTGAAAATTTATGAGGAAAAACCTCACAAATTTATCAGAATAAAGTGTCATATGTAAAAGAAAATTGTCATAAATTTACAAGATTAAAAAAAAACACATTTATGCAAAAAAGTTGCAGTTTGGGAGAAAACCTAGAATTGGAAAGAATAAAGTTGTTACTGAAGTAACTCATTTTTTATGTCTTCTCATATTTATAATTGAGTAACTAATTTTATAAGGTAGCCCTATTTGTACTTCAGTATATTTTCTGGCTAATCTGCCCACCAGATGACATGAATGGTCTTAGATAGTTTCTGCAGCCTGTGGCTCCAGAGTCCGGTGTGGTTCTATTGTCGAACACCAGTGGCCCCTGTGAGGTTGACAACAACAACAAACCTTTAAAATAATAATAAAAACATGCATTAGACAGTCAAACCAGCAGAGACAAACATACAGTTTTATGCATGGATACAGTGTAGGAGGAAGTCAGGAAATCTCTTCAGTACTTGTGAGGACTGAACACAAAACGTTACTGTTTCTTTGTTCCACAATTTACCTTTTCTTCCCCAAGTAGCTGTTGCATGATATCAAACCACCGTCGTGCCAAAATCCGAGGCGGTCTTCAATAGGCTGTTATTTTATTATTTGGAGGAAAAGTATTTATTCACATTTGTTAAACCTCTTCCACACTGGCAGTTCTTGTTCTGGTTCCAGACTGTATCCACGTAAATTTGCCAGCGTGTCTTTTATTTATTTATTTATGTTTCAGCTGCCAAGTGTGGTACAGTTATCGAAGACTAAAGAGGACGTGCTTCAGTCCTGTTGTATGATATTCAGTCAGGCTGAGAATTTAAAAAAACAAAACAGTTTCTTGGACTGTCTTCACTTTCCTATTTTTGTTTAAGCTGAAGTAAAAATGTATTTCACTGTCCTAAATGCCTTTTATTCTTAGAGACCGAGGTTGTTCAGTTTGGACCTAAATCCTGATATTGATAAGTGTGAATGTCAAGTTTTAGGGATAAGGTAAACCTCCACCAAAAGACATATTTTAAAGGATCATTTTTCATTTTTCATTTTTTTTTTTTAGAGAGAGATTTTGGAATTTTACATTTCATTCAATCACGACTCTTCCTCATCTTTTAAAGCCCCGGCGTTCGCTCCCTCGGCCCTTCGGCTTTTGTGCGGCGTGTGCGAGTGTGAAACAACCGATGTCTGCAGTGGTGTCATCTCTGACACACGCTCAGGATTAGTTTTGTCACCACTTTGTGTCTTGGCTCCAGTGTCATCCATTCAATCCACTCTCCTCATGCACTATAACCGGAGCTTAATGTCACACGGGGCTGTCATCCACTCTTTCTCCGACATACACGTGCCACGCGTTTAATCACTGAATCTAAATGTGCGAGCCACACTTTGTGCTCCTCTCTCTTTGAATCAGAGTTTGAATGAGACTTCTGTTTGTGCAAATGAGAAAGATTCCTAAAATATTTCCAATTTGCATACAAAATGACTCTATAATTCCACTCCATTGGCCGGCTTATTGTGCATTTATGAAAACAGAAGAAATTCAAAATAAAATACTTTTTAAAAGGCTCGCCGCATGCCTCTGGCTTTTATTCTCCCTCTTTCCCACCCTGTCCTTTTTAGCAGTATTTATTCCCATTTAGGAGGGGTAAATTATCTCTAACAATTAAACTCTATTGGACTAAAAACAGAGAAAAAGCATTTCATTATCATTCTGCCCTCCCTCCATCTAGCCAGCTGGCTCCGCCAGGGTCACATGTAAATGGAGAGGGACACTTTTTGGAAGGTTGTTTTAGAAGACAACCGTGTTTTGGGTAGTGCTCCTAATCGTATAATTAAACTGTAAAACGCTGGCACTGGTACACCGCGGTGTGCATGTGTGTGTGTGTGTGTGTTCGTCCACAGTTGAGTCGCGGCGTGGAGTGTGCCGGCTGCTTGCATTAAGCATGTAAATGCTCAGTAAATCAGTCTTTTATTGGTTGTAATAAATACCCAGGGGGCCGTGCGGCGTGGCCTCGCTCTCGTCCATGCCGCACTCACTTGTTCTCTCCCTCTCTCTCTCTCTCTCTCTCTCTACTAATGCGTCGACCCTCGGGGGCCTCAGCAAGAGAGAGGCAAGCCGCGGCACTCCACTCTCGCAGGTGGCTGCCAGGAGTGCCCCCCCAACCCCATGCACACACACACAGAATACGCGGTGTGCACACTAAGCCGTAAACATCCAGATAGCGCTGCAAATGTAAATCAACATTCTTCCACATGCAAACATACACAGCAGATGTGTGTTCACGCTCTCAGACAATTTGACATTAACATTTTTCCACAAACTGACATGGAAATGAACCAAAACACAAATGGCCTGTTAAAACTGTCTCATGACACGAGTGGATTTAAAGGCTTGAAGGGCTGGAATTAAGCTAGTTCAGAGGTTAGTAACTTCGACTATGGAAGGAGCCACACTGAACAGCACTGAAAAGCCTTAAGTTGAAAGTAAAACACTGGAGTTATAAGAATAAACTGGCCTGTTATAGGAGCTACTGTTCATTCATTCATCTTTTTAACAGCTTAATCCTTTTTTTTGGGGTGGGGGGGGTGGACCCTATCCCAACATCTTTGGACAAGGGGTGGAGTACACCCTGGACAGATCGCCAGTCCATCAAAGAGAGACAGACATCCATTCACTCTCCCATTCGTACCTAAGGACAGTTTATCCCCAGTTGATGCTAATTAACCAATCTTTGGACTGTGGGAGGAAACTGGAATACCCAGCATAAACCCACGCAGACACCCCCACCATTGGCCAGGGGTGGGATCGAAGCCACGACCTACGTATTTTTTGCTGTGAAGGCACAACACTAACCATCACTGTATGTCCGGTTAGTAGTGAGACATTTCTTTCATAAAGGTGCAACTTTTTACAATACTTTTTTTTACACCGTATCATTTTTTTTCTCTAAAATCTGAAAGGATTTTTTGGGGTTGTTGTTGTTGTTAAAGTCACAAGGAGCCACGGGTTTTTGGCAAAAGGTGCCACATACAGGCCCTTATATGACTCCACACATGACTAGTTCAGTTAAGATCATCCATGTTGTCTGGTGGGTAGAGTACCCAGAAACTGTGAAATTGTACTCAAATAAAAGTAGTATCTTGTTAATTTAACCACTGAAGTATAAATGCAAGTACTTGAGTTAGAGTAAGAAATTATCTATTTGTTGTTCTTCTGTTCAGACAAAATATAAAGACATTGGACACCTTAATGGCATGTTTTGACCTGCGACAAAATGAACTTGTTTAAGATGAAGGAATTATCTATTGAAAACATTACTTAAGTAAACTTTATTGTTACCAATTTTAAAATATTTACTTTTAAATTAAGAAGAAGAAGCCATCTCTGTTGTCATTAAGTCCATACAGCCAATCATGTACAGTAGAACGAAATTACATTTCTATCTACAATGCTAATCACATGTAGAATCACAGGGGTTGCTGCCATGCAAGGTGCTGCCACAAACATCTTCTCCTTCCCCCATTCTATTATGCTGAGCACCAAGCTAGAAGGTGGGAAGTACCATTTTTATATGGTCTTTGGTATGACCCGGCCGGGATGTGAACCCACAACCTCCCGGTTGTGGGGTGGATGCTCTATCAACTAGGCACTTACCACTTTGTTCTCAATTCATGCTATTTTGTAATACATTTGCTATGTTTTTCCTAATAAAATAAATAAAATAAGTATATAAGTATTGGGACACCCCTCCAAATGAATGGGTACCAATGCACAAAGCAAGGTCCATAAAGACATGGTTGAGCGAGTTTGGTGTGGAGGAACTTGACTGGCCTGTGCAGAACCCTGACCTCAATCCAACAGAACACCTTTGGGATGAATTAGAGCGGAGACTGTGAGCCAGACCTTCTCATCCAACATTAGTGCCTGACCTCACAAATGTGCTTCTGTTAGAATGGTCAAAAATTCTCATAAACACACTCCTAAACCTTGTGGAAAGCCACCCTTTGTAGCTATAACAGCTTCAACTCCTCTGGGAGGGCTTGCCACAAGGTTTAGGAGTGTGTTTATGGGAATTTTTGAAATCAAAAGTAAATCAGAGTACAACCAAATTAAAACTAGAAAAGCACTCAGAGAGCGCATACCTCTGCCAAGGCTCCTTCTGTCCCTTATGGATCACCTCCAGAATGTAATGGGTTTGTGTGTAGGCCTAGAGCCACTTCTAGTGAAAACTGCAACAGTCTGTCCATTAGTTTTGGAGTATTGTTGCTAACACACTGTGAGAAGATAAGAACCTTGGCTGAGGTATGCATTCTCAGATCGTCCCCAAAATATTATGGGTTTGTCTCTAGCCCAAGATCCACCTCTGGTGAAAATTTCATCCAAATCCATCCAGTAGTTTTTGTGTAATCCTGCTCACAAATACAAACAAAGCCCTTGGTGGAGGTATGCACTCTCACATCATCACCAAAATCTAATCATCTGTTCCCTGTGCCATTACACACCTTGCCTTTAAATTTCCTCAAAATCCGTTAATAACTTTTTGAGTAATGTTGCTAACAGACAAACCAACAAACAAACCAACACTGGCAAAAACATAACCTCCTTGGCGGAGGTAAAAATGCCTTCACCACTGGCCTAACAGTTCAGTACCATTTTTAGGGGAAGTAGTTATTTTTGTACCATCAACAAATTCACACTGAAGTTTGTCAGTACAGGCGTGAAAGCAACAGACTCTTTTTCCTCAACTTTCAGATCAACTCCCAGAAACAAACACCCATGCAGAGATTCCCTCAATTATTAACAGGATGTGGGTGTGGGAGGAAATAGTTTCAGCATCACTACACTCTCGCCGCCGTCCCATTCACATATTCCCTGAGTCAGAGGCCGGCTGACCACAACTGTGAACTGTTTGTGTTGTTTAGGACAAAGCTGCCTTGGAGAGTCTGAGTCAACAGCTGAAGCAGCAGGCGGAGGACAAGTTCAGCCACGCCATGCTGGACTTCACCATGAGTGGAGACTCTGACGGTAGGAAAGCACGCGCGCGCGCACACACACACACACACACACACACACAGACATGGAAGTGGTGGGCTGCAAGGAATTTTGGATGTTTTAATCAAAAATTTTAACAGATACAAAGGCCATACAGCAGGTGGGAATCATAGAAAAAAAAACTGCATTTTCTCTAGAAATGAATTCAACGATTGCTGACATACTGTGCATGTTCATCAATATCAGTGGAAATAAGACACTGGGCTATAATATGAAAACATGAGCTATTGCACTGAGGTAAATATGTGCAGTATGTAGATGCATGAACAACTTAAGTATTGTACTAAAATGTAATGTACAGTGGATGTAAAAGGTGCACACACTGTTCTTAAAAAGCCAGGCTTTTTTGATGTAAAAAATGAGACCATGATAAATCCACTTTTCCACCCTTTAATGTTATCTATAACCTGTACAGTTCTGTTGAAAAACACCCAGATCTATTCAGCATTTGATCTTTTTTATTAGGAGTCAATGAGTGTGCCACATCTTCACTTGGCAATATTTCCCCACTCCTCCTTATATAACACTCCAAATCTGTAGTTAAATCAAATGCTGCTCCAATGAATTTTTAGATTTATGCAACCAGCTTGCTGTACTTTTTTAAATGTTTTTCCTCTCTAGCGAATGTGTTTAATTTTCAGTTGAATTGTACAGTTACATGTGAACTCATGTTTAATGTGACCGTACCACTTGTATAGCCACATTAAGGGTGAGAAAAATATAAAAATGTACCATGAAATGGTTGCATAAATGTGCACACCTTTAAATTAATATGTGGTTGAAGGGTTTGCACAGTTATGCAACCAGCTCACTGTACATTTTTTTTATTTTATCCTGTTTTATTTTCAGTTAAATTGTACAGTTTATAGGGCACATTAAAGGAGGGAAAAATATAAAAATGCACAATAAACTGGTTGCATAAGTGTGCACACCCTTAAACTAATACCTTGTTGAAGGATGTGCACGCTTGTGCAACCAGATCATTTTATTATCATTTTAGTTTTTTACCATAACAGATGTGTTTGATTTTCAATTGAATTGAAAAGTTTATATTGCACAATAATCTGGTTGCAAAAGTGCGCACACCCTTCAACTAAGTGTGTACACTTACAGTATGCAACTAGATTATCATATATTTTTTTAACATTCACCCCCTGACCAAATGTGTTTAATTTCCAACAAAGTGGCCAGTGGATTAAAGGAAATTGAATTAAAAACACATAAACATACATTACAAAAGAGCATTTGGAGATGTGTCTGCAGAAGCCCTTCACTGAACTTAAAACACAATAACGTTGTAGAAATTTGTAGAATTTCCTATAATGTACCTGTACCCTTCTTCCTCCTCCTCCTCTTTAGGTTCCCCCAGCGTGTCGGATTCCAGAATATTTCGTGAGTCTCGGGGTCGTGGCAACAGCGAGCCACACATCAAAAGGCCGATGAACGCCTTCATGGTTTGGGCCAAAGACGAGAGGCGGAAGATCCTCCAGGCCTTCCCCGACATGCACAACTCCAACATCAGCAAGATCCTCGGTAAAGTATAAACCCTTGTTTTACTGTGTAGTGCCGGGGTCGACAACATCAGCACTGGCTAGAGACAGATTGAGCTTTTCTTGGCCAAAGATATTTAATATTTAAGCCTAAAATGAAGCTAAAACAGCCAAGTTATGAGTATGAGCTGGCCTGTCATTCTCAGGAATAGTGATTTTTTTTCTTTTACATATGCAACTTTTCTCATAGATTTGTGACTTTTCTTGTAAATTTGAGGGCTTTTCTGTTGCATCTGCAACTCTTTCTAGCTTCTCTACTTTTTATGTTAAGTTTGACTTTTTTCTTGCTAATTTGAAACTTTTTACTCATAAATTTGTATTTTGTATCCGCCGCTGGTTGAAGCCCAAAGGGGTCGAAGAGCCCTTTGGGCGAAGACCGAAGGTGGATTACGTTGTGGATCAGTCTGTCTGTCCCACTTTTGTGAAATCAACTCCTCCTACAGTTTGGTTCTGATTGTTGGTACCATGGTTTGTACCAAACTTGGTATCATGGTTTGATATACACTGAGGATGCGCATTGCAATTTGGTTCTGATCGGATGATTTTTGCCGGAATTTTAGCCCCTGATCTGTGACCTTCTGTTTCACCTCACTTCATAGACAGTAACTGTCTTGTGAAATCAACTCCTCCTACAGTTTTGTTCCGATTGTTTTGAAACTTGGTACCATGGTTTGATATACTCTGATGATGCGCATATTGCAATTTCACTCTCATCAGATGACCTTGAGGTCAAAGGTCAGGTCAGATTTTTCCCTAAATCACAGTAACTACAGTAACTCTAGAACACAGTAACTACTGAAAGAAAGGATGTAGGCTTTTCAAATTGATACAGTACTTGTATCTAATACACAGCTTTAACGACTTACACCCTCACCTAATTATGGGTTTGAGGTCAAGGGGTCAAAGGCTCAAAATTAACATTGCAGTGGTAAATGCTACATTTACTATTACTATAAAACGAGTAAAGCTAGGGCCACCAAACTTGAGATATATGTTCACCTTAGGATCCTGACCTCTGACTATGGGTTTGGGGTCAAAAGGTCAAAGGTCAAGGTTAACATTTCTTATGCCTCTTTACTGTACAGCACATAAAGCTAAGGCCACCAAACCTGGTATACAGGTTCACCTTGGGATCCTGGCCTCTGACTATGGGTTTGGGGTCAAAAGGACAAAGGTCAAGGTTAACACTCCCTATGCCTTATTACTGTACAACGAGTAAAGTTAGAGCCACCAAACTTGGTACACAGGTTCACCCTGTGACCCTGAAGTGTGACCATGGTTTTGGGATTGCAAGGTCAAAGGTCAACATCAAAATGGCTTATAAACTATATCTCAGCAACAAAGAATGCTAGGGTCACCAAACTTGCTACACAGGTTCATCTTGGGATCCTGACCTCAGACTATGGGTTTGGGGTCAAAAGGTCAAGGTTAACATTCCTTATACCTTTTTACTGTATGAGTAAAGCTAGGGCCACCAGACTTGGTACACAGGTTCACCCTGTGACCCTGAAGTGTGACTGTGGTTTTGAGATCACAAGGTCAAAGGTCAACATCAACATGACTTATAAACTATATCTCGACAACAAAGAAAGCTAGGTTCACTCTGAGACCATGATCTCTGACTACAGGTTTGAGGTCAAAAGGTCAAAGGTCAGGATTGGCACGCCCTATGATATCAATGTGTGAAGCACTTTGTGTTACATCTATTTGTATGAAAAGTACTTTATAAATAAAGCTTTGATTGATTGATTGATTGATTGATTGACTATAGAACGTGTAAAGCTCTCTAGGGTCACCATACTTGCTACACAGATTCACCTCAGGATCCTGACCTACAACTATGGATTGTATACTTTATTGTATATTTGTAAATGATGGGTTTATCATAATTTGGTTCTGCCACAGTAATTATATTGAAAAGTTGAAAACTGCTCTCCATCAGTTAGTATTGGGATCTTCAAGGAAAATGGAGGCGGGGTATATTGCACTTGCCTCAGAGTGCTTTTGTTTTTCTTGTAGCATAGTAATGATTTTGCTTGCAAATTTATGCAGTTTCTGGAGTTTTTTTCCAACCAAAATTTGACAACTTTTTGTTTCACCGAAAATAGAGGTTTTTATTGTATATTTTCAACTTTTACCTTATTTTTTTGTACCTATTCTGTTATTCAGATTTTTCTCTCAAGTTTTTAAGTTTTTTTTTTCTTAAGTTTGAAACATTATTATCATGGTTTAGTTCAGTTTTTCTTGTAAATTTGCAACTTTTTCCTCATAATTTTGCATACTTTTTCTTGTAAACTTATGATGCTTTTCCTCTTAATCTTTTCTGTGAATTCTTAACTTGTTTCACCAAAATTAGTTTTTTTCCTTGTAAATTTTTTTCATTTTATTCTTGTTTTATTCTAATTATTTTTCACTCTGTCGTATTTTATTCAGATTTTTCTCTTGTAAGTTTTTGACGATTTTCTCAAGTTACCCACCGCATCAGCAAGGCTAGCGCATCCTATGGACGCCTACAGCATCGTCTATGGTTGAAGCGTGGCATTCGTCTAAGCACCAAGATCAAGGTCTATCACACCGTTGTTCTATCTACACTTCTGTATGGGTGCGAGTCGTGGACAACCTATCGCCCCCATGTGAAGAAACTTGAACAGTTTCACATGTGGTGTTTAAGGAAGCTGTGTGGAATCACGTGGCGAGACAAAGTTGCCAATACAGAAGTCCTTCGCCTGTGCAATATAACCAGCATCAAGTCATTCATCATACGCTCCCAGTTGCGCTGGACCGGCCGCGTTGTTCGGATGACAGATCAACGCATTCCTAAAATCCTGTTATTTGGCCAGTTGGACGAAGGGCGGAGGTTACGGATTTATACCGCTTCAGTGGAAGCGGTATAAAGACGTGCTCAAAGCCTCACTCAACTCCTGTGGGATTGATCCTATGACATGGAAAATGCAGGCCAAGAACCATCCCCTTTGGCGAAGCATCTGCCATGAAGGTGTTGACCTCTTCGAGAGAGAGAGAACTGCCCTTTTGGATGCCCGCCATAAAGCACGTCACGGTGCCGCCCAGCAACAGAGACGTCTACAGCAGTTGGTGTCATTCACTCAGCCAATTACTGTATGTACATCTGTCCCGATTGCGATATGCCATGTGCTTCATGCATCGGCCTCATCAGTCATCACCGTCACAAGCACCCCCTTACAATTTAATGCAGCCAGAAGGCGGGAGATCCGTTGTTGGCGACGGCTCAATCTATCATCATACTTTTTTAAAAATAAATTTGCATATGTCAAACCTCAGATTCAGGAGGAGCAATGTGGTTTTCGTCCTGGCCGTGGCACATCGGACCAGCTCTTTACCCTTTCGAGAATCCTCGAGGGTTCGTGGGAGTTTGCCCAACCAGTCTACATGTGTTTTGTGGACTTAGAGAAGGCATTCGACTGCACCTCTCGTGATTTTTTGTGGGGGGTGCTTCAGGAGTATGGGATATTGGACTTGCTGTTACAAACTATCCGGTGTCTGTACGACCGTTGTGAGAGTTTGGTTCATATTGCCAACACTCGGTCAGACTCATTCCCAGTGAGTTGGACTCTGCCAGGGCTGCCCTTTGTCACCAATCCTGTTCATAACTTTTATGGACAGGATTTCTAGGCGCAGCCAAGGAACGGAGGATGTCATGCTTGGTGACCACAGGATCTCATCTCTGCTGTTTGCAGATGGTGTTGTCCTGTTGGATTCATCCAGCAATGATGTACGGGTCTTACTGGGACAGTTTGCTGCTGAGTGTGAAGCGACTGGGATGAGAATCAGCACCTCCAAATCCGAGTCCATGGTCCTCAGCTGGAAAAAGGTGGATTGTCCTCTCCGGGTTGGAAACAAGCTCCTGCCCCAAGTGGAGGAGTTTAAGTATCTTGGGGTCTTATTCACAAGTGAGGAGAAAATGGAGCGAGAGACTGACAGACAGATCAGAGCAGCATCTGCAGTGATGCAGATGTTGTACCGGTATATTGTGGTGAAGAAGGAACTGAACTCAAAGGCAAAGCTGTCGATTTACTGGTCAATCTACGTTCCTACCCTCATCTATGGTCATGAGCTTTGGGTAATGACCGAAAGAATGAGATCACGGATACAAGTGGCTGAAATGAGCTTTCTCTGTAGGATTGCTGGACTCGTCCTCAGAGATAGGGTGAGGAGCTCAGCCATCCGGGAGAGGCTCAGAGTAGAACCGCTACTCCTCCACATCAAAAGGTGCCAGTTGAGGTGGTTTGGACATCTGATCAGGATGCCTCCTGGACGCCTCCCACTTGAGGTGTTTCAGGCACGTCCCACTGGGAGGAGACCCTGGGGCAGACCCAGGACTTGCTGGAGAGACTATATCTCCCAGCTGGTCTGGGAATGCCTTAGTATCCTCTCTGAAGAGCTGGAGCAGGTGGCTAGGGAGAGGGAAGTCTGGGCTTCTCTGCTTGAACTGCTGCCTCTGTGACCCAGACCTCCGGAAAAGTGGTAGAAGATGGATGGAAATTTGCATGTTTATTCTTGTACATTAGTCAAGCTGTTTCTAGTAAATTTATGAAATTTTTCTCTTAATTTTCATGAATTTTTAACTTTTTTCGTCAGAATCTATTATTGAACTCTTACTATACAACAGCTAGTTCCAACCGAGCAATTTGATTGGACAATAGAGATTCCAGGAGTTATTATAATCCGCGATAATTGTGCTCCAATTTCACTGGATATGTATCACTCTGCTTCAGAGGTGTTTTGGTAACCGTTAAATTACTAACAGTAATTTTCTATCAATTATCTGACAATTGCAGTACTGTTTTGGATACCTTAATTTCCACAGTGAGGTGCTGTTTGACAAGAAATTATACATCTGTGACCCAGAAGTCCCACCCTTTTGAAAAGGTCTCCCTCTGCCCAGGCCCTGCTGTTATTTTAAGCTCATTAAGCGATTTCACGTCTGTTTGAAAAAAAAAATAGGCAGTGCTAAAGTTTGATTTATTGTCTCGATTAACTTTGGCTGTGTTCAGAATGTTCACTCACTCACTCCCTCCATACTCGCTATGTAGTGAATTTAGATATAGTGGACTATATAGTAAACTATATAGTAAACTCAATAAAATTAACAGCTTAAGGACACTACTGGGCTTGTTTTTGCAGCATGTGAGACAGTGAAACGTAACAGACTAACGGTAGTAAAAAATGAATACCTGCGTGGAATTTGTAGTAAATATGTATTAAATGAAATCACTTTTTCTGAATTAATAAATATAAATGCCTTAAGGTAGTTTATGTTGTGATGTGAAGCTCTCCTCTCAAAGCTCTGTGGGCCTCCCATTGCATTATGGGCTACATTGATTAATGTAGTGACCATCCATTGTACATTACTTTTCAAATTGCATTGTGGGATATTTCACTGTCCCCCATTCTGCCCACGTTCACCCAGTATGTTACATGCCACACTAGAGACAATAAAACACTGGACTTATTCTATGCAAACACTAAGGAGGTGTACACCTCATCACCACTCCCCCACTCGGGAGATCGGATCACAACTTGGTTCATCTCCTGCCGGTGTACAAAACCCTAGTACACAGACAACCTCCGGTTATGCGCATGGTGAAGTTATGGTCTGAGGAGGCAATGGTCGCTCTAAAGGACTGTTTTGAAACCACTGCCTGGGAGCAGCTATGCGGTCCACATGGTGAGGACGTCGATGGCCTCACTCACACCATCACGGACTACATCAACTTCTGTGTGGACAACACCGTACCCACCAAGACCATACGGTGTTGCTTAAACAACAAACCCTGGATCAGCCCTGAGATTAAAACACTTCTGAAGAGAAGAAGAGGATCTGCAGGTTGGGGAACAGGGAGATGCTGAAGTCCGTACAGAGGGAGCTGAGGAGGAAGATCAGAGAAGGCGAGGACAGCTTCAGGAAGAAGATGGAGGACAAGCTGCAACAGATCGACATCGGCGGGGTCTGGAGAAACCTTAAAACCATCTCTGAGCTCCAGAATACCTCCTCCCAGACCACGGGGGCAGGGAGTGGGCAAACAATCTGAACCTGTTTTTTAATAGGTTTGACGAACTGCCCTCCCCCCCGACTGCACACCAACCACTGCTGCCTCTAAAGTCATCGAGACCTGCTGTCCACACCCCACTCCACCAACACCCCCCCACTCCCAGCACACAGCCCCCCATCCTGACCCTCACTAAGACCCAGGTGAGGACGTAGCTGAGGAAGATCAAGGCGAGGAAGGCCTCGGGACCGGACGGCATCAGTGCAAAGCTCCTCAAGTCCTGCGCAGACCAACTGTGTGGGATTGTGGAGCACATCTTCAACCTGAGCCTGAAGCTGGGGAGGGTACCACAGTTGTGGAAAACATCTTGTGTGGCACCTGTACCAAAGACTTCCCACCCCAAAGACCTGAACAGCTACAGACCAGTGGCCCTGACGTCTCACATGATGAAGACCCTGGAGAGACTGCTCCTTGCTCACCTCCGCCCCCTGGTGGGACCAGCGATGGATCCACTCCAATTCGCCTACCAGCATGGCATTGGGGTGGAGGATGCAGTGATCTTCCTCCTTCACCGTTCCCTGTCCCACCTGGAGAAGCCCGGGAATGCAGTGAGGATCATGTTCTTTGACTTCTCCAGTGCTTTCAACACCATCCAACCGATGATCCTGAAGGACAAGCTGCTGTGCGCAGGGCTGGACCAGCACCTGTCATCATGGATCCTGGACTACCTCACTAACCGGCCACAGTTTGTGAGAATCCGAGATTGTGTGTCCGACACGATCATCGGTAGCACAGGGGCCCCCAGGGAACGGTTTTGGCTCCCTTCCTGTTCACCCTTTATACTGCAGACCTCTCACACAACACAACACACTGCCATCTACAGAAGTTCTCTGACGACTCTGCCATCATCGGCCTCATCTCCAATGGAGATGAAGCTGAGTACAGAGGACTTATCCAGGACTTTGTGGACTGGTGCCATCGGAACTGCCTCCAGATCAATGCGAGGAAAACTAAGGAGCTGGTGGTGGATTGCCGCAGGCAAGGACAACCCTTCACAGCACCAGTAAACATCCAGGGAACAGACATTGAGATGGTGACATCCTACAGGTACCTGGGTGTTCATCTGAACAATAAACTAGACTGGTCACACAATACCGACGCACTCTACAAGAAGGGACAGCGCAGGCTGTTCCTACTGAGGAGGCTCAGGTCTTTTGGTGTACAAGGGGTGCTCTTAAAGACATCCTACGACACGGTGGTGGCATCAGCCATCACTTTTGGAGTGGTCTGCTGGGGCAGCGGCATTACAGCAGCCGATAGGAAGAGACTGAACAAACTAATCAAGAAAGCTAGCTCTGTCCTGGGGCAACGTCTTGACCCAGTGGAGGAGATAGGGGAGAGAAGGATGGTGGCTAAACTGTCATCTCTGCTGGAGTCCGAGTCCCACCCCATGCAGGACATACTGAACGCACTGAGGAGCTCATTTAGCAGTAGACTACATCATCCTAGGTGTGCGGCCGAGAGGTTTCACAGGTCCTTCCTACCTACGGCTGTCAGACTGTATAACCTAAGCAGGGCTGCTCGCAGAGATAGCAAAAAAACGTGACGACCTAATAGTATTGAATGCAAAAGACGCAACAGACTTACACAAATGGTCCCCTCCAGTATACAACTAAGACAATATCAGTCGCTATGGAGGGTGACAATATGTATGGGTACATATTCATACCATGTAGGGTAACTAAATAGACGGTTATGCTGTTTATTCCATCTAGCTACAATGCTCCGCACTGTGTGTATATATATTTATATATTTATGTGTGCATATGTATATTCACTGCTCTTATTTTATCTTCTTCTTTATTGCTCTGAGTGTTGCTATCCCTGTGCTGTTGCAATCCTGGAATTTCCCCATTGTGGGACTAATAAAGGCTTATCTTAGCTTATGAAATTTTCAGTTAAGATTTCGAACAGCACTACAAAATGGCTGATTCACTGTATAGTACACTATATGGGCAACGAGTGAACATTTCGAACACAGCATTTGTTTCATCTGAAAATGTGAAGAAAAGCAAGTAAAATGCGCTAAATCGCTAGCATGTGCTAAATCGCTAGCATGCTAACTACTAGCTACCAGCTAACTACCAGTGTTTCTGGCGACCAGCATTGGATACATTTTGATCTGGGATTTTCTGAAGTACTGACTCAACAGGTATGTTTTATAAACATTTATTACTTTTGCACTTGACAATATTTAATTTGCTTACATGTGTATGAAATGACCGTAGACATCTTCATGCTGATTGAGATGTTTAGCAACAGTTACTGGCTAGTGGCTACATTCAGAAGGGACTTTTTTTTTCTCAGCTGTGCAAAATAGCTGGTTAAACAAACAAATCATAATATTTTGTTCAGTATTGCTGTCATTTAGATTCAAGATTCAAAGGCTTTATTATCATGTGCACAGTTAAGAAATGCTACATTTCCTGAGCAATGAAATTCTTACTTTGCTCTCCGAACGAATGCCAAGGTAAAGGAACAGAAACAACAATTCTAATAGGTCATGACACACTAACACAGTAACTCAATCCTAGTACTGATGGATGCTAAGACACATACACCAACACACAGTTAGGCAGTAGAGGAATGAAAATGAAGTCACCCAATGATTGTGGTATATTGATATCAGAGATGATGTGAACCTGAGATGGCATGAACCTACATATGTACAGTGTGCAAATGAGCAGTGTGCAACCTGATGTGAACCTGAGATGGCATAGACTTATGTACAGTGTGCAACTGAGCATTGTGCAATAAGCAGTGTATAATTACAAATTATTGGTAAATAGCAGCAGAGATGATATGGACATCAGACAGGTGATACTATATCTACTGTACAGGTGAGCAGTGTGCAAATTTAGCAGCCGGTGGAAATTTAGTAAATTTAATTTAGTAAATTGTGCTTGCAGAACTGTTGTATAAAAGCAATATTACACTCAAGTTCGTTATGTATCATGAATATACTAACTCCGGGTGTGATACTCTTGTGCCCTCCGCGAGTTTGTATATTCACAATACTGAACTCACTCTCATGTAATATTGCTTAAATGCACTGCGTTACAAATTATTATGCAAATAGGATTTTAGTGTCATAAACATTAAATTTTTTGTTTTTTAATGACACTCATGGATGGTATTATGTCTCAGGGCTCTTTAGATCACTGATATCAGTCTCAGACACCTGTCATAATTAGTTTGTCAGGTGAGCCCAATTAAAGGAAAACTACTTAAGAAGGATGTTCCACATTATTAAGCATGCCACAGGTTTCAAGCAATATGGGAAAGAAAAAGGATCTCTCTGCTGCCGAAAAGCGTCAAATAGTGCAATGCCTTGGACAAGGTATGAAAACATTAGATATTTCACAAAAACTTAAATGTGATCATCGTGCTGTGAAGAAATTTGTGGCTGATTCAGAGCACAGACAGGTTTGTGCAGATAAAGGCATAATGAAGAAGGTTTCTGCCAGACAATTTCATCGGATTAAGAGAGCAGCTGCTAAAATGCCATTACAAAGCAGTAAACAGGTATTTGAAGCTGTTGGTGCCTCTGGAGTCCCACGAACCTCAAGGTGTAGGATCCTCCAGAAGCTTGCAGTTGTGCATAAACCTACTCTTCGGCCACCCCTAACCAATGCTCACAAGCAGAAACAGTTGCAGTGGACCCAGAAATACGTGGAAACTAATTTTCAAACAGTCTTGTTTACTGATGAGTGCCATGCAACCCTGGATGGTCCAGATGGATGGAGTAGTGGATGGTTGGTGGATGGCCACCATGTCCCAACAAGGCTGCGATGTCAGCAAGGAGGTGGCGGAGTCATGTTTTGAGCCAGAGTCATGGCGAGAGAGCTGATAGGCCCCTTTAGGGTCCCTGAAGGTGTGAAACTGACCTCAGCAAAGTAAATAGAATTTCTGACTGACTACTTTCTTCCATGGTTCAAAAAGAAGAACCATGCCTTCCGTAACGAAATTATCTTCATGCATGAAAATGCACCATCTCATGCTGCAAAGAATACCTCTGTGTCATTGGCTGCTATGGGCATAAAAAGAGAGAAACTCATGTTGTGGCCCCCTTCCTCCCCTGACCTCAACCTTTGGAGCATCCTAAAGCAAAAGATCTGAGGGTGGGAGGCAGTTCACATCAAAACAGCAGGTGTGGGAGGCTATTCTGGCATCTTGCAAAGAAACTCAAGCAGAAACTCTCCAAAAACTCAAGTTCAGTGGATACAAGAACTGTGAAGGTTATATCAAAGAAGGGAGGCAGCATGGTGGCAGAGTGGTTAGCACTGCGGCAGCACAGCAACTCACCCTTGGCCGGGGGATCCTGGGTTCGATCCCAGCCCCCGACCAACAGTGATCTGTGTGGAGTCTGCATGTTCTCACCGTGTCTGCGTGGGTTTACTCGGGGATTTCTCCGGTTTCCTCCTACATGCCAAAAACATGCAAGTTAGGTTAATTGGCATCAAACTGGGGATTCTAAATTGTCCTTCGGTATGACTGTGAGAGTGAATGGTTGTCTGTCTCTCTGTGTTGGCCCTGCGATGGACTGGTGATCTGTCCAGGGTGTACCTTGCCTCTCGCCCAAATATGTTGGGATAGGCTCCAGCCCCCCGCGACCCGAAAAGGATTAAGTGGAAGAAGATGGATGGATGGATATCAAAGAAGGGGTCCATGTAACTTGGCCTGTTAAGATGTTTTTGATTGAAATAACTTTTGATTTCAGTAAATATGACCTCCTAATGCTGCAAATTCAACAAATGACCATTTTCAGTTCTTTACAACCAATAAAATGTTTTGAAACACTGTTCCATCCATCCATCTTCTACTGCTTTTCTGGAGGTCCGAGTCGCGGAGGCAGCAGTTCAAGCAGAGAAGTCCAGACTTCCCTCTCCCCAGCCACCTGCTCCAGCTCTTCAGAGAGGATACTAAGGCATTCCCAGACCAGCTGGGAGACATAGTCTCTCCAGCGAGTCCTGGGTCTGCCCTGGGGTCTCCTCCCAGTTGGACGTGCCTGAAACACCTCAAGTGGGAGGCGTCCAGGAGGCATCCTAATCAGATGCCCATACCACCTCAACTGACTCCTTTCAATGTGGAGGAGCAGTGGTTCTACTATGAGCCTCTCCCGGATGACTGAGCTCCTCACCCTATCTCTGAGGGTGAGTCCAGCAATCCTACTGAGACAGCTCATTTCAGCCGCTTGTATCCGTGATCTCGTTCTTTCTGTCATTACCCAAAGGTCATGACCATAGGTGAGAGTAGGAACATAGATTGACTGGTAAATCGACAGCTTTGCCTTAGAATTCGGCTCCCTCTTCACCACAACAGACCGGTGCAATGTCCGCATCACTGCAGATGCTGCTCCGATCCATCTGTCAGTCTCTCGCTCCATTCTCCCCTCACTCGTGAATAAGACCCCAAGATACTTAAACTCCTCCACTTGGGGCAGGAGCCTGTCCCCAACCCAGAGAGGACAATCCACCTTTTTCCAGCTGAGGACCATGGACTCAGACTTGGAGGTGCTGATTCTCATCCCAGCCACTTCACACTCAGAGGCAAACCATCCCAGCAAGAAGTGTAGGTCATTGCTGGATGAAGCCAACAGGACAACATCATCTGCAAACAACAGAGATGAAATTCTGTGGTCACCAAGCATGACACCCTCCGTTCCCTGGCTGCACCTAGAAATCCTGTCCATAAAAATTATGAACAGGATCGGTGACAAAGGGCAGCCCTGGCGGAGTCCAACTCTCACTGGGAATGAGTCCAATCGAGTGTTGGCAATACGAACCAAACTCTCACAACGGTCGTACAGAGACCGAATAGCTCGTAACAACAAGCCCGACACCCCATACTCCCGAAGCACCCCTCACAAAAAACCACGAGGGACGCGGTCGTATACCTTCTCCAAGTCCACAAAACACATGTAGACTGGTTGGGCAAACTCCCACGAACCCTCGAGAATTCTCGAGAGGGTAAAGAGTTGGTCCGATGTGCCACGGCCAGGACAAAAACCACATTACTCCTCCTAAATCCAAGGTTCGACTAACGGCCGGACTCTCCTTTCCAGTACCTTGGCATAGATCTTCCCAGGGAGGCTGAGGAGTGTGATCCCTCTAAAGTTGGAGCACACCCTCCGGTCACCTTTTTTGAAGAGAGGAACCACCACCCCGGTTTGTCATGCCAAAGGCACTGCCCCTGACCTCCACGCAATGTTGCAGAGGCGTGTCAACCATGACAGCCCTACAACATCCTTGGCCTTGAGGTATTCAGGGCGAATCTCGTCCACCCCCGGGGCCTGGCCACAAAAGAGATTTTTAACCACCTTGGTGACCTCAGCCCCTGTGATAGGCGAGTCGTCCCCCTCATCCACAAGCTCTGCTTCCTCTGTGGAAGGCGTATCAGTAGGATTGAGGAGATCCTCAAAGTATTCCTTCCACCGCCCGACGATATCCCCAGTTGAAGTCAACAGTGCCCCATCCGCACCATACACAGTGTGGACAGGGAGCTGCTTCCCCCTCCTGAGCCGCCGGACAGTTTGCCAGAATCTCTTCGAGGCCGACCGAAAGTCTTGTTCCATGGCCTCACCAAACTCCTCCCATACCCGAGTTTTTGATTCAGCAACCACCCAAGCTGCACTCCACTTGGCCTGCCGGTACACCTCAGCTGCTTCGGGAGTCCCACAAACCAACCAAGCCTGATAGGACTCCTTCTTCAGCTTAATGGCCCCCCTCACCACTGGTGTCCACCACTTGGTTTGGGGGTTGCCACTACAAGATGCACCGACCACCTTGCAGCCGCAGCTCTGGGCCGCTGCTTCAACAATAGAGGTGGAGAACATTGCCCATTCAGACTCCATGTCTCCAGACTCCCTCGGAATGTGGTTGAAGTTCTTCCGGAGGTGGGAGTAGAAGACCTCCCAGACAAGAGCCTCAGCCAGACGTTCCCAGCACACCCTCACTATACATTTGGGTCTACCAGGTCTGAATGGCATCCTCCCCTGCCATCGGATCCAACTCACCACCAGGTGGTGATCAGTTGACAGCTCTGCACCTCTCTTTACCCGAGTGTCCAAGACATACGGTCGCAGGTCTGATGACACGATAACAAAATCGATCATCGACCTGTGACCTAGGGTGTCCTGGTGCCAGGTGCACATATGGACACCCTTATGCTTGAACATGGTGTTCGTTATGGACAAACTGTGGTTAGCACAGAAGTCCAATAACGCTGTTGTGCATCATAATTTGGAACAGTGCATTTTGAGTTTTTTATTTTTGCACAAAAATAGTTATCATTGGGAGGTCTGTTCAGTAAAACTGGAATTATGCTTTAACGGTTGATGACTTGAAAATTATACTGTCATTTGCATCGACTATTTAGGAAAATCAGAGACAAATATCATTTGCGTAATAATTTGGAATGTGGTGTATTCTTATTCTTTTTTATTATTATTCAGATTTTTCTGTTTTAAGTTTTGTAAATTTGCTTCTTTTTTTCCATAAATCTATAAGCTTTTTTTTTTGTCACTGGTTTGAACTCAACATGCCACAAGAACAACCCCAGCGATGTGAAGAAGGGAAGATGTTGCTTCTGTGGGTTGTGGCTCCCCCACTCATCGTACACCCTCCCAGTGATTTCCTTCTAAGCAGTGGCATTGTGTAAGCTGCTGTTAATGAACGGTTGGGGAGAGCACGGCTCAGACAAATGATGATATAATTCATTATGCATTAAACAAGCAGCGCGAGGCCGCCTGACATTTCCCCCAGACCGCCGGGATGGGCCCTGACATTTTAAAGAGCTCCTAAGCGTTTTATAACACAGGGAAATCTGGTTTTAATAAGCCTTCTCGCTCTGTCTCTCTCTCTGCCTCGATTGCTAACAGATCGCAGCGAGAGAGAACAGCCAAGTGCAGACAGCTTTTAACCATTAAACATACAGTAGTCAAGTGCAAATTCAGACCAGATATGAAACCCACACACAGGGAGACATGCTGAAGATTAAACACACACGGACACATATACAGCAGACTGATGCTATGAACTGAAACTGAGCTGAGCGATGACAGCAGGTTAAGTGAAGTCCTCATTAGTGTAGATAAGTACCTGTCGTCCCGCTGCTCGCCTCATTAACCTCCTCTTGCTCACTTTCGCTTTCTCTTTCCGGGTGAAACTTCCAGCATCGAGTGTGTGTGAATGTGTGGGCTCCTTTTTTTACAGTCCCATTCATGGTTCTGTCTAGCTTTTTCAGGGCTTATGCAAGATTGTGTTTGTAATGGGGAAGATAAACATTAAAAAAATAAACTTGGTCATTTTCTGGATGACTAGAAAACAAATACATGGAATAGTAATTTGCCAGCGTACATATGAAATTTTTTAAGAAAAAAATCACACATTTACGAGAAAAAAAAAACGCTGAAAACTTACAAGAAAATAGATGCAGTTATGAGAAGAATGAAAATTTATGAGGAAAAAGTTGCAGATTTATGAGAAAAAAGTTGAAATCTTGCAAGAAAAAAGTTGCTCACTTAAAATGAAAACTGTAGCAGATTTACAAGAAAAAAAAATTCAAATTTGTGGGGGAAAAGGCTGAAAATTTATAAAGAAAACAGTTGTGACTTTAAAAGAAAAAAGTTAGATTTATGAGAAAAAAAAGTTTAAAATTTATGGGAAAAAGTTGCACATTTACAAAAACAAGTTGCAAAATTATGAGAAAAAAAGCTGCTAATGTAGAATGAAAACTAGCAAAGTTACAAGAACAAAGATTTTAATTTATGAAAAAAGGCTGAAAATTTATGAGGGGGGAAAATCACAAATTTATGAGGAAAAAGGTTAAAAAAATTAATAAGAAAATATTTGAACATTTATAAGGAAAAAAATAGTAAATTAACAAGAAAAAAGTGCAAAATTTATGAAAAAAAGTTGAAAATTTATGATGTAAAAAAAATTGTGACTTTAAAAGAAAAAAGTCATAAATTTATGAGATAAAAGGTTAAAATGTCTGAGAAAAAAGTTGAAAATTTATGAGGAAAAAGGTTACAAATTTTCAAAAAAAAGCTGCAAATTTTTGAAAAAAAAAAGTTGAAAATTAATTTAAAAAAGACCTCGAATGCAATTTTAATTTATGAGAAAAAATTCCTAAATGTATGAGAGAAAACTTTGCAAGTTACAAATTTAAGAGAAGAACCTCACAGATTAGCGACTACTGTCACTACTCAAGTAACTTTTTTAATCAGAATCAGAATCAGAATCAGCTTTATTGGCCAAGTATGCACAACACATACAAGGAATTTGACTTTGGCTAAAAACTTGCTCTTGTTGTTCAGGTGAAGGATTTAAATAAGGATTCAATGACAACCAGAGTATGTACAGTAAATTACAGTCTGTCCACGTTTCTATAAAAGGATGCAAATATATACAGGAATATATGCAGTTATTTACTCGGACTAACCACACTTTGCAGAAATATATGAAAAAATATACAATCACACAGTATTTCAATGTGGACTCAGATTCAGTGATATAATGTGAATGAAGTAAAAAGCAGTGTGAGAGTTATGTGCAATGTAATAATGGATGAAAAGTCATGAGTACAGCAACAGGGCTGTGGGCTGCACGGTGGCGCAGTGGTTTAGCACTGTGGCAGCACAGTTTTACCCTCGGCCGGGGGATCGCGGGGATCATGAGATCGTGGGTTCGATCCCAGCCCCAGACCAACAGTGAGCTGTGTGGAGTTTGCATGTTCTCCCCGTGTTGCGCGGGTTTACTCCGGGATTTCTCCGGTTTCCTCCCGCACACCAAAAACATGTAGGTTTAGGGCGCTCGCGCACGCAGCGACCAGCAGCCGGTGGCTTGTCACCAGACTGCAAACCAAGTCTACCTACGGGTACAAATAAGTAACAAAAAAAACAAAAAAACAAAAAACAGGTAGGACTAGGTGAATGTTAGGAGTTCATCAGAGTGATGGCTTGAGGAAAGAAACTGTTCCTGTGATGGGTGGTTTTGTCCTTCAGTGATCTGTAACGACGACCAGAAGATAGAAGTTCAAACAGTTTGTGGCCGGGGTGTGATGGGTCAGCACAGATGTTTCCCGCCCGTTTCCTGGTTATGGACCGATATAAGTTCTCAATGGAGGGTAGGTCGGTACCAATGATCCTCTCCGCAGACTTAATGATCCGCTTAATCAATACCTTCTTACTTTTACTCAAGTAATTATTTGGAGGCTACTCTTAATTATACTTGAAAAATTAATATAAGGTAACGCTGCTTTTACTTGAGTACAATTGGTATATTAACCCTTAATTTATTTTTTTTCCACAATATCTTTATTGAACCTTTTTTTTTTTTAACAAACATGATACAAACAATCAAACACTAACGCTAAAGTACTACAAAAAAAAAAAAATGCACTAAAAACACCAACAACCACCAACAAAATCAAGTCTTCAACAATGCTCCTCTGTTTAGTCTAGACAATCCAATACATAAGTATACATATTATGTTCACCAGTTTGGAATTTACAAGGTCCACACACATCATTCACCTTCTTCTTCAAGAGTTATGTTTAAATTTTTTACATAATCAATAAAAGGTCTCCATATATTCTCAAACACAATTTCCTTTGATTTCAGTATGTATGTTATTCTTTCTAATGGAAGGTTTGTTAACATCTGTCTTAACCACTGAGTCACATCTGGTCTATGAGTCTTTTTCCATAATAGTGCAATACATTTTTTGGCATTAAGCAAACTGAGGTCTATGAATGTTCTTTCACTTTTATTAAAATTATGCTTTTCTGGGTACAGACCCAACAAAAACAGTTTAGGATTCAGTATGATTTGTTTTGAGATTATTTTTTCAATTGTTACCCTCACCTCTTCCCAAAACATTCTTATTAATCTACATTCCCATAAACAATGAAATAGGGTTCCTTTACTTTCCATGCATTTTGTGCATGTATCTGGTATATTTTTGTTATATCTATTTAACTCCTCCGGTGTAACATACATCCGCATTAACCATTTGAAATGTATCAATTTAAGGCGTGCATTTATTGATTTGGTTTGAGCTTCTGTACAAGCCAATTCCCATTGTTCCTCCGAAATTTCAATTTGCAGATCTTCTTTCCAGTAGTTTAATCTTTTCAGTGAATTTTCACTTGAAGATAGTGTCAATGAGTTATAAAACTCTGAAATAATACCCTTTCTTTTACTATCTTTCATCATCATTTTTTCCAAGGATGAATAAATAGGTCGAGTGAGAGCTTTATTTTGATTTGATCGAATAAAGTTTCTAAGTTGAAGATATTTAAAAAAATGTGTTCTATTGAGATTAAATTTGATCCTCAGCTCTTCAAAAGACATTATGTTATCTGCACATGGCAAATATAAATCCTGAATCTTTTGTATCCCTTTTAAATTCCATACTTTAAATACAGCGTCCGCTCTCCCTGGTTTAAAATATTGATTACCCCATATTGGACTAAATTGTGACAATAACTGTGGTTCTTTTAAATAGTTTTTAGCTTCACACCATATTTTGATCATATGCTTTACAAATGGATTTTTAACTTGTTTTTGTAATTTTTTTGCCGAATCTGAGTATATGAATATGGGAAGAGGTAAAGGTAAATTGTATGATTCCATTTCAGTCCAGTGAGGGAGATCATTTGATGAAAAATAATATGTCATAGACCTCAGTTGTGCCGACCAATAATACAACATAAAATTTGGACATTTCAGACCTCCACGATCAAATGGTAAATATAATAAAGACAAACGTAATCTAGCCCTCCTGTTGTTCCATATAAATTCCACTAACTTTTTTTTTATTCTTGAGAATAGATCTAAAGGTGGTGATAAGGGAATGTATTGAAATAAATAAAGTATTTTAGGTAAAATATTACTTTTAAGTATATTGATTCTCCCGATCATCGACATTGGTAGTGACATCCATCTCTGAGTTAACTCATTGATATCTGACATTAAGGCTTCATAGTTGACGCTGGCGACTGATTCTAGCTTAGGCATAATTTGGATTCCTAAATATTTAAACTGATTTACAACATTGAATGGATTTGCCTCAGGGGCTGGGTAATTTCTCTGGGTCTCATTTAGCATTAATATTGAAGATTTAGTTTTATTTATTTTATATCCTGATATTTCCCCAAAATTCTTTATTAAATTCAACAAGGTTGGAATTGATTTTTTTAGATTCGACATAAACAAAATTATATCATCGGCGTACAGGGAGATTTTATGTTCTGTTGGTCCAACTTTAATTCCATATATTTGTGAATGTAAACGTATCGCTATCGCTAAAGGTTCAATTGCCATAGTAAACAGTAAAGGTGAAAGTGGACAGCCTTGTCGACATCCTCTATTGATTTTTATTGGTTTTGAAATATTGTTATTTGTTAGGATTTCTGCTGTAGCATTATTGTATATTATTTGAACCCATTTTATGAAATTATTTCCAAGTCCAAACCTTTGTAGGACTTCAAAAAGAAAGGGCCATTCAACTCTATCAAAGGCCTTTTCGGCGTCCAATGATAGGAGAGCTGTATCCGGTGCTTCTTTATTAAAATAAATAATATTAAATAGTCTTCTTACATTATGGAAGCCTTGTCTACCCTTTATAAAGCCATTCTGATCTCGATTAATAATATTTGGTAAAATTTCTTGTATTCGTCTTGCTAAAATTTTACAGATTATCTTAAGGTCGGCGTTTAATAGGCTTATTGGTCTCATATTTTCACATTTATTAGAGGGCTTACCTGGTTTTGGCAGCAGTATAATTAAGGCATTATTTATGTATGATGGTAAATTATTATTTTGAAATGCTTCTAAAACCATTTCCAAAAAAGGTTTTATTAATTTATTCTTAAATTTTTTATAAAGGTCAACTGGAAGACCATCTGGTCCTGCACTTTTTCCTGATTTCATATTATCAATGGCTAGCCCAACTTCTTCTTGACTAATTTTAGACTCCAATATCTCCCTGTTTTCATTTGGTATACACGGTATAGATAGTTCGTTCAAAAACCCATTTAGTTTTGTTAAATCAGGTTCATTTTTGGTATCATATAATTTTTCATAGTAATCTCTAAAGGCTCTATTAATTTCTAAAGGATCTATAACTACCTGTCCATTACTTATAATACTGGTAATTGGTGTTTTAATTTCCAATTGTTTAATCTGCCATGCTAATAATTTTCCTGATTTTTCACCTTGTTCATAAAAAGATTGTTTCAATCTTAGAAGACTCGAGGCAGCTCTATTCGCTGATTTTTTGTCGTATTCAGCTCTCAAAATCAGTAATTCATTCTCCAACCTTGGGTCACTTCCTGCATACACTTTTTCCTGAAGACTTTTTATTTTATGTTCCAATTTAGCTCTCTCCTCTCGAGTCTTCTTAGATTTTGATCCTGTATAACTAATAATATGTCCCCTAATAAAAGCTTTGAAAGCCTCCCACTTTACACATGCTGATGTTTGTGTAGTATTGATGTCAAAGAACTCGTCTATCTGTTTTTCTATATACTTGACAAATTCCTCATCCTGAAGCCATTTATGCTGAAATTGCCATCTACCTGATTCCTTTGTCAATTTTTTATAACCCTTAATTTTTTACTTAAAAAAAGACATCTAATTAAATTTGAAATCACTCAGTGTGTCTGCACTGTGGGAGGAAACCTGAGCACATGGATTAAACCCACTCATGCACAAGGGGAACATGCCAACCCAGGGATTTTGAACCAGGAGCCTTCTAGCTGTGAGGCCACAGTTCTAACCACTGTCTCACTCTCTCCACCCAGGCTCGCGTTGGAAAGCCATGACCAACCTGGAGAAGCAGCCGTACTACGAGGAGCAGGCCAGACTCAGCAAGCAGCACCTGGAAAAATACCCCGACTACAAATACAAGCCGCGGCCCAAGCGTACCTGCCTAGTGGACGGCAAGAAGCTGCGGATCAGCGAGTACAAGGCCATCATGAGGTCTCGCAGACAGGAAATGAGACAGTACTTCAGTGTGGGGTGAGGACACTTGCTTTCCTGTTAAGTAGAAGTATTCAGATTTGATCAAACTGATGAACGTTTGCTATATATCTTATGTATTTTTTAAACATTTATTTCATTGAAAATGTTTATTTAATCATTAAATTGCACATTTTAAAGTCATTATTAAATATGTGTTAATTTAAACGCAGCAAGTCCTGGATAAACATCAGAACTATTACTGTCAATAAGCAGAAAAAAGAAAAAAGGCGCACTTAATAGCCTAATCTTAGTAGAATATGGTAATGCAGAAGAATGCTTTAAAATGACTGAATCAGAGCTAATAGGCTTCTAATTATCATGCTAATAAACATCTAATTAACAGTTAATGTGTGTTCCCTTCACTAGTGTTACAGCTCACTTTGTTTAAATAACTGAATATTCTGAGAGATCAGGAGAAAACATTCAGATTACGTTTGGGTTAGTTTCTTCTCCTTTAGTGTCCACATTAATCTCCTTTTTAATTTTTTTCTACATTAATTTTCTTTTTTTAATTTTCAGTTTGTGTACTTTGTGTAGAAAAACACTCCAACTGTCTTGTTTTTGCATTTCATTTTAGTCGTTCACTTATGCCAAACTATATACTCAAAGGGGCTCTGTGCTGCTCCACAAAGGGGCGGCGCAACCTTAATAATTTGTAAAACTATTACAAGATAACATTATTCTGGTGATCACAAAAGGAGCTAATCTGATGGCACATTGTCCATCCTCTGTCTGCCCATATGTCATGGGAATGGCTCCTCCTCCTAGGCAATGGCCCTGATTCTCAAAAACAAAACCACACACACAATGATCCTCAGGTGGGTCTGCATCCAGGCTGTGCTCAAGGTCAAGACAAACGGTCAGGGGATCCAGTATCTTATGTGATTTCACAAAAATTGCTACTCCTCCTAGGCAATTACCCCAGTGCTCATCAGACTCACACGCAATGATCCTCAGGTTGGTCCGCATCCAGGTTGTGCTCAAGGTCAAGTTTGGGGTCAAAGGTCAGGAGATCAAGGCACTCTCGCGGTGATTTCTTCACACCAGAATGAGCTACTCTGTCACTGACAATCTGGTTTGTCTTTTAAGCATTTTTAGGCATCGATAATATGAATTATTTGGAATGTTAACAAACTTTAATTTAGCTTACTAGTGTTGTTAGCAACAATAGATTGCTTCACTCATACGTATCTGAGTTGCAGTGACTTATGGGTAATCTTCTTGTCAACTTCCAGTGAAGTGATGAACTGTTGTTCACTTTTTTCTTACTCAGCAATCAGTTCCCTTTGAAATTAACACCTTTTGCTCCTTACAGTTTGGAATCTCACGTATCATGGCTGTATACCCTATGCAGTCCACTTTGTAGGGCACTACTAGGCGATTGGAACACACCCTCAATATAGTGGCCCTGAAGGGCAAAAACAACAACAAAAACTAAAGCACAGCGGCAAAAGAGAGAACACAACATTAACTCAAACCAGGAAAGGTAGGAACCTGCTAATGACAAAGATAGCTGCTGACTGGACGAACAAACGGTCTTTTAAACAGGCTGCTTCTTTCCGCTAAATCAGTGGTGTGCAGCAGCTGTATGGAACTGATTTTTCTGGTGGCCCTGAAGGGCAAATCACAATGGCAAATAAAACACAACACTGCCCTCAGCAGGTTTTATCGTATGTGCTGATAGGCTGATACCAGTCATCAAGGTGAATACTGATCAGCAGCGATGTTAAGCTGGTGCATCCTTAGCCGATACCTTTAGAAACCCTGACTAAAATCCATCTGTCTTTGTCCACACAGACAGCAAGGCCAGCTGCCATTGTCCTCGGCGGGCGTGGTTTACCCAGGTGCCCTCTCCATGGCAGGGATGCCGTCACCCCAGATGCCCTCAGAGCACTCCAGCATGTCCAGCAGCCCCGAGCCCAACTCCAACCACCACCACAACCCCCACATGCCTGGCCTGAAGGGGGAGGAGCCACGGATCAAGGAGGAGGAGCTACGGTTAGACGACAGCAACGGCGACGTGTACGACGACTTCGACTACGAGGACGAGGAGGCCGACTACGCCAGCGACAATGACAACCATATCGCCCAATAGGACAGCGTCTGAGTCGTCCTCTTGGTTTTTAAGCCAATCACCGCTGGTCAGTCCCTACAGAATCCCTCCAATCAGGAAGAGAGCTTTCCCCTTTTTGCCAATCACCCCCAGAAACTACTTCACAAACCCCCTTTTTTCCCCCCACTTTTCGACGCCCCGCTCCCTTCTCCTAACTAACATGGACTCTCGTGTCAGAGCCAGACCCCCAAACCCAACCCCGCCCCACTGGAGTCCTGATACCAGCATCTGATCAATCAGCGAAGCACAGGACCTGTCACTCACACTGACTGTTACACAAACTGGAGACGACCGAGCCAGTTCTGACGCTCGCTGGGGAAATATTCAGAACATGCTTACTACTACTGCAGGTGTTCGAGCGCAACGCCACGAGTGAGGAGAAATAAGAATCATTCTCAGAAAAGCAACGTTTGTAACGAACAGAGAAAACAGAGGACCTGTCGAAGGCTCAACAGACGACACTTTAAGATGGCGGACCTGTTTATTATTATCGAGAGACGTTTTTAAAAACAAACAGCTTTTTTTGTTTTGTTTTGGGGTTTTTTTGGTTCTATAATATTCTCACTCAGGTACACGGTGCCAATAAGTGGCTTGTGAATGTGATTTGTTGTTTTTGTGCTACAAGTTTGAATAATAATAATAATAATGATAGAAAAAAGAGACATTTTCTTTTTTCTCCCCATCCTTTTTTTTTTGTGTTGTAAAGCACCTGAAAGACATGAGACGATTATTTTAACAATTTTTTCTTCAACTCAGCAGTAAACCTACACACACACACACACACACACACACACACAAAGCTTCTTGTTTTATTTTATTTTTTTTCTTTTCTGTGACCCCGTCTTCGTGTGAAATCCAGCGGGATGGACCAGCCCAGACTGACCAGTGCAGTGGACCGTCCCACTTTGAGCTGATTTGTTTTTCCCTTTTTTCATATATATGTATATTTTTTTCCTGAGGCGGGGAGCAAATGGAAGTGTCTCTGGCATCACAGAGCAGAATTGAAAGCACTGTGTTGTGAGACAATCCAGCAGTTTTCTTCTTCTTTTTCACTCCATCCATCAGTGCATCAAAGCCATACCTGCCAACATTCAGGTTCCGAAAAATGGAAGTTTTGCAAGGGGGGCAAATATATAGAAATATATCAGAAATGAAATATCCTTGGCTATCTTAGTATGGTTTTTTCATTTTAAAAAAATATATATATTTTTTTTTCTTTGAAATCAGAGTTGAAATATTGAAATCTTTGTAAAAATTTCAAATATATGTAAAAAAAAAAGTCTGATTTTACCACGAACAATTTCAAATGTATGAGAAAAAAAACAGTGAATTCATTGCAAAATAGGCAAAAAAAAATTTAAGAGTAGAAAATCCACAAATGTGTGTGAAAAAATCATAAATTTACAAGAAAAACGTCTGAAATGTATGAGGAAAACTCACTGAATTATGAGAACAACGTCTCAAATGTACAAGGAAATAAGCTTAAACTTACAAAGGAAAAATAGTAGAGGAAGAAATAGATAGTCAAGACCAGTCCGAGACCAGAGTGTAGAAAGACAGAGACTTTAAGGGTAGAATCTCACGGAGCGGTAAATGGTGAGGAACGTTTAAGAACGTTGTGATTGTTGGGGTTTCATCAGGGTTCATAAAATGCTGTTCAGCAATAGTTTTTACGGTCGCAACCAGTTTTCTTGTTGCAAAAAGAAACTGTTAACTGTAAACTGTTAACGAACTGCCATGCAACCTTTTATGAACCCTGACAAAACCCCAACACTGACAGTGTTCGAGAACGTTCCTCACCATTCGCTGCTCCTTATGGGCTTAAGGGATGGAGGCCAAGTTGAGACCCAGACCACTGTGTATGTAGCTCTTGGTCTTGTCTGGTCTTGGGAGACTCTGGTCTTGGTCTGGTCTTGACGAGGTTGTGACTACAACACTAGCGAATAGAGGGGAAAAAAGTTGCAAATTGAAGTGAAAAACCTTTAAAATATGGAGCAAAAAAGTAGTAAATCTACAAAAAAAAAGTCAAAAATTTAGAAGAAAAAGTTCAAAATTGTCAAGATGGCAACTGCGCTCCTCAGTTTGTGGGTTGCCAGGTAGTGGGGAGATGGGTTGTGTGTGTATGTTGTGTTTCAGTGGCAATCTGGCAACTTTGGCAAAGTCAAACAGATGATGAAAACGTATGATGAACTGTTGTAAAGACAATTAAAAACAAGATTTAAAGGCCATAAACTTATGGGAGTCTCAGCAATGGCGGGCCTCTGCCAAGCAAGGACCTGTAGTTACAAACTGAACCGTGAAAAAAATGAAAGTGACGGGAGTTTTCAGGGAGAAGCATCAAAACAGGATGGAAGTGGGAAACGCCCTTCACATACGGGAGAAACCCGAGTAAAAGAAGTGTTGGCAGGTACGGCCACAGCTCCAAACGTCCAACAGTACACGTGTATGCTTTACTTTATTGCTCTTTATTAAAAGTGCAAAAAAAAAAAAACAAAAACTGAAGCTTCAAACAGACCGACAGGCATCTGATGCTGCTGCTGTACATTCACTCACACACACACACACACACACACACACACACACACGTTTTCCTCTCTTTCCCTACATAGTCCTGCTGAACCTCAGCGAGCGACACTGAGGTGAAGTCTGCCAGTCAGTGTTTCTGTTCGTATATTTGAATACTGTATTTTATCATTTCTTTTCAAACTGCCTCTAGTCTAATAATATTATTAACATTAACTATTAAGGATGGTCAACATTTCCTAAGTTTAGTAAGTTATGTACAGTATAATTTATTTTTTCTCCTCTTTATTGGGTTTTTATGACCATATGAAACTATGACAGTCGATGAAACTTTATTCTATTTAGCTGGTAGGTATGTAGATCTAAACAGAAGTTGTCATTTCACCTTCTACCTTCTTTTTTGTTGTTGTTGTTTTTTTGTTTTGCTCCCTTCTTATTAATCCTACGGATGGGTGAGCTGGACTGACAGGACTTTTAATTCTTCACTTCTGAACCCATTTCTACGAAGCACTCAGACTGTGCAGTCAGAGATAAAGAAGAACATGATTTTATATTGTTCTAATATTATTTGTTATGATTATCATAATGTATAATGTGAAGTTTCTTCTCTTTTTCATTTTTGTTTTATAATATTTTTTTTTTTTTTTTTTTTTTTGCCTTTGGAAACTGCTTTCTGTGAACAGAGACCCGTCCCCGTTTACTTGTTTGGCGATTGCACCGTGGCACCCTGGAACACCCGACGGCAGGGGTCTGCAACCGCTACTGAGGAGAGAGATGGTTTCTGGCTATTTTGTGCCAGAAAAATCTACATATTTGAACCTAAAAGTGAAGGATAAACAGCCACGATATAAGCCTAAACCAGCCTCTTAGGAGGACGTGTGTTTGGTTATTATGGAACTTTTCTCATTTTTATTTATCTCAATGTTTCTTTTGTCTTGAATTTGTCTGATTTTGTCTCTTACTGTTTTTTTCTTAGATTTGAGACTTTTCCTTTTAGTTTTTCTACTTTTTCTTATATATTTGCAATTTTTTCCTCTTAGATTAGATTTTTCCCCCATTTATTTGCAACTTTCTTCATACATTTGTGTGTTTTTTTTTTGCTAATTTGTTTACATTATTCCCGTCTTTAATTTGACCTATTTGTTCCACATAAATTTGCTTTTATAAATTAGAGACTTTAAATTCATAAACTGGTAATTTTATTCCAAATTTTTATGAAACATTTCTGTCATAGGTTTGTTTTGTTTAAATTTCCAATTTTTTTCTCTTAAATTTTTGACTTTTTTCTGATAAATTTGAATTTTTCTCTCTCTTAAAGCCCTGTTTCCACAGCAGGAACTAATTTTTGGGGACAGGAACTTGATATCCGGCCCTCTCCCCCATTGTAGCCCTATTAGGGGGTAGGAACCATCCAGAGGTTGTGTTAACTGAAAATTGACCTCCATTGACAGATTTGGCCGTCTTGTCATTTTGACAGATTATGCTGAGGGTGATCTAATAAAACGACGGGTAATAATAGATCATGACAGAATTTTTACAACCTTGTCAAAATGACAGATACCAAAAAAGTTTGGTGCAGCCTCTGGAACCATCAGTCTCTGGACGACAGCCTCAACCTCGATGCAGCAGCAACGTACAATAGGTTTAAAATATGTTGAAATCATACAGAAATGCTTGTGCACAAACTGAATGTAGAGTGGAGTGCATGGGACCAAATTCCATCTCCACCAGGGGGGACTCCATCCCGGGCTGGCAGACGTTGTGGACCCACTCTCCGGCCACGGGCAGCCCGAGCCGCCGGTCCCGTGCCTTGCCTCTCCGCTGTGTTTGTGCTACCCCGATGCATGCATGGCCGCGCATGATATACAGTCGATCTTAGCTGTTCGTCTCCACAATCATGGAGGTATTAACTTTTACATTTTTGGACGTTAAACTGCACATCTACACTAGCACACCGGGAGAAGCGCCAGCGGGGACTCTTGTCTCTCGTTGGCCTTCTGTGTGTGTCCACATCCTGGCAGAGGGCAGCGGTAGCAGCCGGCGTTAGGCGCCGAACTGCCCCGCTGTAACGCTCCTGTCCTCCACATATGCCCCAAAATCATTCAGCTCCTCCGCAATCATGGCAGCATTACATTATAAATTTCTAAGCACTAGATCTGAACTATTATCTTTTTCTGGCCAAATTTGGTGCTTCTCATTTCTGTGTGTTTTGTTCTTGTGGCGCTCTAGTTATTTACCAATTTTATCAAATCAGCATCAAGTCAATCCTAAACCCCACCCAGCAGTTTTCAGGGCCGTTCTGAACCACCTACCCCTGACCGGGACCTTAGTTTGGCCGCTACGAGTTCCTGAAGACTTGCCCTTTTGGGGAGGTTCCTGTAGTGGAGACACGCACCACAGGGGAAGTTCCTGTAAGATTGGTTCCTGTAGTGGAAACGGGGCTTTAAAACAGAAACATTTTCCCTGCTAGATTTGCTGCTTTTTCTTACAAATCAGATTTCAGACGTTTTCCCCTTAATATATTTGCTAGTTTTTCTCATAAGTTTGAAACTTATTTCCTCTTAGATTTGTGAAGTTTTTTCTTGTACATTTGTAACTTTGTACATTTCTATTTTGTTTTTTGGTAAATTTGTGCGCTCGCTTATATTTTTCTTCCCCTTCAGTTTGACTTATTTTCTCAGACAGCAGCTTGGCTCTCATAAACTGGTGATTTTATTCAAACTGTTGGCGGAGACAGAGCAACAGGTTGCAGACCCGTGCCTCACACGGCATGGATCCGCACACACACAAACACGCGTGCATGCACAACTGCTAACACACATCAAATGAAGAGATTATCATGACAACCAAACAAATCCTATGCTGTTTTTTGTTTTTTTCCTGTTGATTTCAAATCCTGTACATATATAAATATATATATTATTTTTTTCTTTTATGATAGCAGTGATTTTGTTTTTCAATCATAGGAAAGCAGTGTTTACAGTGATCCGCCGTGGGTGTTCCACCGTGTTAATCCGGGTGTGAGATGACCAGGCGTTCCTACTCTTATCTCTTAACCTCTCATCAGGAGCCCTTTGCTTTGTTTGAGCTCCACGCGATGCTAAAGGAGCCATGACTACTCTTCAGGTGTGCTGTCACATGGTGTCCCCCGCAATCATTCTCGCTTAACGAGCTTCTGGCTCTTAATTTTGCTGTATATTCCCCCCTGTTGTCACGCCTTTGTTCGAGCCCACGCTGGAGACTTGGTGGGGGTCATAAGTGGATCGATTCATTTCTCTTTTTTTAGTGGTATCAGGGCGGCGGGTGGGAGGGTGGGGCATTAAGAGATCAATCATCCCTGCTGGTAAGGTCAGTCCCCATTATTGAGACAATGAAATGATATTATTTAAGACAATCAAAGTCACGAGTGGAGCTCAAAACAAAGTGAAAAATTATAAAACAAAAAAAAAAAATATCTTACCATCTCAACTTGAAAAATCAAGAAAGATAATTATGTAAATATAACATAGAGTTATAGATTTATATTTTGTTCATAACACAGTGTAATATAAGTTGTATATTTCTTTTTTTTTTCCTCTCCCTACTGTCTCTTTTATTGATGTTATCCATGCCACAGAAAAAGCAAGAGTCGCTGTACTCACAAAAAAAATGAAGAAAAATATCAAAGAAATAAAGAAAAACTGGGAGGAGGGAGCCGTGGGCTGCCGCCACCATCTGTTCCAAGTTCACTTTTTTCAGTATTACTGCCAGACAAGGCTCTAATAAAGACAGCAATGTGTTCAGTAAAAAAAAAAAATGTGTGCTGGTCGTGGTCACTTCTTTCGCTTCACACATGCATTCACACAATGGTTTTACAGTAGCAACACTTTCACGCAAACATATAGCAGTATTCCGCCTTAATAGGCAATGAGATGTAATCCTGCCAACCGAGGTAATGTATGTTGGAAATGTAGCTGCCCTTCTTTTTTCTCCACCTCCCACGCTTAGAAACTCATGACCTCTTTTCCCACGTCTCATAAATTTGAAACTTTCTCAGAATTTACAGTTTTCTGCTCGTCTTGCAAATGTACTTTTTTTGTAAATTTGGGACATTGTTCCGAGAGTCTCATAAATTTGCAAATTGTTCGCTAAATCTGTGACTTCTCAGCGTAAACGTGGACGGCACAGCGGCGAGGTTTGTCGACTGTTCTCCAGCCCCGAAGGTAATTATTCTGGTCGTTCGGTCAAAGGGTGTCTGGTTTTTTTTTTTTAATTCATTTTATTGTGAAACATGAGGCGATTTTTCTTTATTTAACAAACTGTGGATTTTTTTAAAAGCTTAGAACGTTGGTGCCACGTACCAAGGTACCGGCTTTACCAAAGTAGCTAGCTTACTTTCTGTTAGCCTTGCACTGAGTCGCTGAACTATTCTCCTCTTTTGGAGCATTTTTAATGGAAATACCTTAAGACCTGAAATAGCTGTAGTTTTCCCAAGAAGTTTGTTTTCAGTGTTGGCAGAGGAAAGTCTGTTTTCTGAGCTGTTTATGGGAGTAGCTCGCTAATCGGTCTTCTTGCTAGTTTTAGCTAAACCTAGCATTAGCTTCCATCACTCTTCTATCTCAAGGCTTCAGAAAACACTGCAGTAAAGCTTTGTTTATATCTTTAGCAGTCAAAACACCTTTACATGCACTAGTTTATATTCAATCCAATATGATCGCTATGTTAGGGAAGCAGAATCTCAAAGATGTTAAAAAAAAGGCAACAAAACTAAAGTTTTTTGGTGTTTTTTTATTGTTTCACTATGATATTCAGACGTATGTGTTTCATCACATGTAAAACAAAACCATCTGTGAGATTTTGAAGAGCAGTTTGTAGAATATTAGCTGACAAAAGAAGGTTGCATTTGTGTTTTCAAAATAACCAGGTGTTTGGGTTTTAAAGCCAAATTTACTTAACATATTTGCTGGTTTTAATATCGCTTCAAAAAAAAAGCTTAAATGTGACCATCACTGTACAAACTCACACATGCAGTACTGGTCAATTTGTAGTACACTGGACAAACTTAGTTTTTCTGAAAAAATAAAGTCATAAACTTAGAGAGTTTAGTATATTATTATCCTGTATATATATTTTTTTTTTAAAGCTTTGAGTTCTTAACTAGAATTATACAAGTTTAACTGTAAGGACTTGATGTTTCTGACAGGCTTCACTTTGCCTTACAGTTACTGGCAATAAAAAAAGTGTGATTCTTCTGCAATTCAAATGCTTCCTTAAAGTAACCAGTATACTGTTGCTGGCACTGTCTGTGCCCTCTTTTGGGTGGATTCACACTACAACGTTTGCACCGACTTTTACTGATGTTTTGGCAAACGTCTGACTCTGCTGGTAAAAGTTAATGAAAGTTGGTGTTTGTAGGCAAACGCTGGCAAAAGTTGTGTTCTTAGAAAAATTTCAGCATGCTGAAAATTTGCTGACAAAATAGACGTTGGTGAAAGTTGTGCTCAGTTTGTAAACGTTCCTGAGCGCTGGCCTAAGTTATGCAGAGCTCGCCTAAGTCGGCCTAAATTAAGCTCCATTGGCAAACGTTGACTGAAATGCTGACAAAAGCAGATGTTTTTAGACCAAAACTCACTTCAGACATGCACGGAGATGAAATGGAGAGAAGGGGGAATTTAAAAAAAAAAAGAAAAAGAAAAAATATATATAATCTCCCAAAAATGTGACAGCCCAAAAGAAAAAAAAAAAAAAGTCTCCTCATTGCGAAATCTACTGTTCTTAACTTTCTGCTCCATGAGTAATCATTCTCCAGGATTTATTGGTTCGGCTTCCACTATGGGGAATCAAACAGGCTGATGTGGTGTCAAAAAGTAAATGACATTTAACAGGATTTTATGTTATTTTAATGGAGAGGGTTGTAACAGTCAAAATATAGTCACCTGTCATTTTATTTATAAGATGATACACTAAATAGTTTTTTTCTTATTCCATCCACATTCACATTTTAATTGTGGACTTACTATTGGAGTCTATAGAAAGGCATTATTGTATTTTTTTTTAATTTTTTTTTTTTTAGAGGAATGAATAAATGAATGAATAAATGAATGGGGAAAAGGGTGTGCAGAAGTAACTACGTAGGAATATAAAATGAAAATATTGAAACGTATGCCCAAGGGAGATGTGTTCACTTCAAAAGCAGGTCCAGAATGGCAGGAAGCCTTCACAAACGCTGATGAGTGTCACCTGATGCTGATGTCAGCTGGCCTGCGCTGAGTATTCGTTTGTTAACCTAAGTTGGCAACAGCTACAGTTACACTAGCCTAAGTTGGTAAAACTTTGCCAACACTGAATGCAACGCTGGCAAATGCTAGCAAAAGTTCATAAAAGTTTGTAAAAGTTGGTGTGTGGTGGATTTAAAAAAAAACCTGCTCACGAATGTAATTTCACTGACATTTGGAATAATTTCTCTGATTTTTCGAAACGTCTGTAAAAGTCGGTCCAAATGCTTTAGTGTGAACCCAGCTTTAGCACTTGCTCTTAGAGGTTTTTAGATTATTATCCACCCCATCACAGAACAGACAGAAATGTGTCCTGTACCTCTCTTCTACTTTATAATACTACCTGTATTATAAGACACATGGCTTCATAGTAATACAAAATTTGTGGCCAGAATCTTTTAAGCAACATTTCTTTGTAATAAGATACTGAAGATGGTTGCAGCGTTTTTGGTTTTTTTTAACTAAAACGAGAAATACATAAGAAAACAAGATGCAAATGTTGAGCTAAACTGGCCAGATCAACTTTTCTAAGATTTACTGTATATTCTGAGAGCGGTCCCGGCTGCTGCGGCGGAACTGCCCGTGCGTCACCGAGCGATTCGATCATCTCCATAACAACGTGTTAATTATGCTAAATCCACCTTTGTGCCCCTCCAATCAGAGGGCCAGCTGGGAGGCGTGGAGAAGAATCACAGCCCACTAGCAACCTGATAACCTAATTAAGCACAACAAGGGACCATGGGGAGGCGGTGGGTGACTGATGTAATGGTGAAATGTATGTGAGGAAGGAAGGAAGGAAAAAAAAAACCCAAACAAAATAGGGAGTGTAGCCTCACTGCCTCCCTAAGCCCCGTCAAAGCGTCGCCTGGTGCTGCTGTCGCCCGTTTAAAAGGGAAATCTTTAATTGATGTCTGTTTAAGGAGGTTGAGGATGTTCATGCCTCCACTTTTGAAGGGTTAAAAACACCAAACCCCACTCAGTACGCCCATTAAAAACCCTGTCCCCATCTGTGTCCATATGTTCCGCAATCAGCCCACACAAAAACAGTTAAATGCACTCCAAGGAGATGATTTTACATTCTTTGCTAATTACCATAACTACACGCACACCCAGAATCCCCCCCCCCCTTTTTTTATGTAGTAAAGAGGCAGCACGGGGGCAGAGCCACAACTCCTACATTAAGTGAAGGACTTTTCTCTGGGCGTTGTGAATTTTTCAGAAGCAGCCCGGAGCTAAAAACCTGAGAAAAGGTTTATGTGTGAATAGTTGAGGAGCAGAAAGGGGATTCAGATTTTTTTTTTCTTCTTCTTCGTCTTTCTTCCTTTATTGTCAGCAGAAGCAGAGATGCTGAAGGAAGCAAACAGTGGCTAGACTCAGATTAAATCACACAGCCTAAGGTGTACTGTAGGAGTTAGCTCAGCTTAAACCACGCTTATCCAGCGGCTTTCCAGCACAACAGCACAGAGCAAGAAGGTAAAACTATTACAAAGGCCACATATTTACATCTGAATGCCCGTGATTTGATTTTCTCTAACTTTAAGCAAGTCCAGCAGCCTGTAGATGAGTTAAAAAAAAAAACAACAACCCTAGCATCCGCACGCGCCCAGTGCGACTTTGAGCGCAGCCCTCTGCCTGCACCGGCTCAGTGAAATATGCAGTATTTTTTCGAACCGTGGGTGTTTGGAAATTGAGTGAAAACGATGTCACATTAATGATTTAAAGTCGGTAATAGGATGTGCTGTGACGCTGAGCCGCCAGCTAAGCTGAGTTTAAGGCTGCGGCGTTAATGTATTCATGAGGAGGAGGATTATACAGAGACAAGAGCAGCGAGAGAGCTGAGTGCAGCACTGCAGCCGGGGCCAACAGGCCTCCTAGATATTATATTTAACTACATTTTAAACTGTGCAATACAGCAGGCAAACACACATGAAGAATACAGTGGTGAGTGAATGAAACACATTTAATATGAGCCTCTGTACCAGAATTGAATCTGTATATTACAAATGTTATTTTATCTATTAGTGCTTAATTTAACTGCTTAACAATACAGTTCAAATAGCTAATTTATTATTATTTCAAATCTGCAATATACTTGAAAATGGGAAGGTAGCTTATGAATAGTTACATTAAAATTAGGGATGGGAACTGGTTCTTTTTTTCTATAATTAATAGATGAAAAACAAGTATTTTTAAGCAACTTATAATTTTATTTTTTTCATAAAATATACCTGTGACCCTCATATTCAACAAAAATCCTGCAAGAGCAACATAAAACATTTGATAATCATGAATGCATATTCAATTTTAAAAAGTTTGTGACAGCAATTTGTAATATTCTTTTTCAGTTCATTATAAAGAGGGAGTCAGTTTCTGTGCAAAACTACCATTTTTAATACTGTCACATTTCTTGTTTTATTTTGAAATGATCAAAGAGGAAGTCAGTGCTTCTACTTAGGGTAACTTTTTTAATTATCACAACCCTTAAAAAAAAAAACAAAAAAAACAAAAAACAAATGGAGCAATTCATAATTGATTCCCAGAGCTGCTGAGCTTAATCATGAGTTAGAAGCTTTTATTCACTTTAAATTGGAGCATATGTTTTTCCTCTCTCTCCCTCTTTTCATACTTTTGAGCAAGCAGCCCCAATCAATGGCACTACGTCAGAGTTTGTGCATATAGAATGAGGTCGCCCTGAGTACTGGAGGATCAATTTAGTGTGGTGTCAATTTAAATGGTGAAAAAAAACAAAAACAAGACCTACTCTTGTTTTAGGCTGAGCCAGCTGCTGTGCGAAACCAGTCACCACTGCCAACACCACCTCAGAGAGTGACCTGACAGCCTCAAATTTTTAAATGCCTTAATTGGCCTACATTAATCTAGGACATTAACACATTCTAGCACCATTAAAAAAACATCTTTTATTTTCACAATATAGGTTAAAAACATTTTAAAAATGCATTTTAAATATAAATTCCTCACTAGATATGGGCTCTGTGTGTGTGTGTGTGTGTGTGTGTGTTCAGTTTCTCTCTCTTCTCCTTTCATCTTTGGCAGCCCTGCTAATCCCCAGTCTAACGCACTAATGTATACACAAACTGCAACATCATTAAAGCTGAAAAATGGAAGTATCATAAAAATGATTTTAGCAGGTACTCCAGCTGCATTTTTTTTTTCTTTCACTCTCAAATATTTCATCAGTCATTCCTCATTTTCAGTGACACTAAAAAATAAGACAAGAGGAGCCCATTAAAATCAGGTGGACGGTGCATTAAGAGTCCATAAAATAATCTCATATCAGAAAGCACTCAAACCATAAAATAAAGTAACATTATGCTTAGATGCAAAATAAAATGCAGATAATATGCAAGCATATGGTACGTTACATATATTTTGTTTAGCGTTTTGGCAGATGGCCACCCAGTTACTTTAGTCTCTGTGATTTAGGTGTGAGGAGCTTTACACTCGGATTAATGTGTGACATTTCACATGTGCAGCACATCACGCCGTCACATGACAGCGCCGCTCAGTCCTTGTGTCTTTTACATGCAAACATGACAAATTATGTTCAGTCACTTCTATCTGGCATCTGCTGTTCCTGGAGGGGAAGACGGCGTTGAGAGACGAGCTTCGAGATGATCGGCGAACAACTTGACGGAAACGTGGCGGGTGACCAAGCGGATATTAGCTGGTGTGACCCCAGCGCAACTTTCCTCCAGTGAGGCTTCAATGAGCGCAGTAATCGGCGTGACACGAGACGAGCGGAGACAAAGCGTCGTCGGTGTTTGAGCGACGGGCCTAATGTGACAGATTCGAGAGCGGCGGTAAGTGAGGGACAGGCGTGGCACGCAGCGGAACAGCGAAGCCCACGGGGCTGATCTCCAATCAAGACGGGAGGAAAAAAACTGGCTCGACGCCCCTGACACATCACCCCTCTGCTCACATGGAACACTCACCAGCTTCAGCAGCAGCAGCTGGCCTACTTTCCCTTGTGTCTGCCTCCATCTAAATGTATCGATTTCTTCATTTCCCTTCATGCTGCGATTTGCTGCCTGAGACTTACTCAATGGTTTTTTTTGTTTTTTTTTTGCCAACTTCTGTTTTCATTCATACTGTAAAACTTCCTCTCTGTTGGGGCACCACTTTACCCCCTTCACCTTGGTGAGAGGTTTTATCTTCTTACTTCAAAACCAGTGGCGTGCACGGGCATTTCGGGGGCAGGTGCTCAACCAAAGAAAATGGAGCTCTCCTAAATACTGAAAAAAAGCAGTTATGTTTTGCAAATTCATATATGAAAAAAGATATAACTTTCCAAGAGGAATGTTGAAGTTTACCAGAAAAACCTCCGTAATTGGTGAGAAAATTGGACATTTATGAGAGAAAAAATAAAAATGTTGTAGAAAGTTGGCAAACTTTTTCTTGTAAATGTGTGACTTTATTGTTCCATCCATCCATCCATCTTCTACCGCTTAATCCTTTCGGGTCGCGGGGGGGCTGGAGCCTATCCCAGCATCTTTGGGCGAGAGGCAGGGTACACCCTGGACAGATCGCCAGTCCATCGCAGGGCCAACACAGAGAGACACACAACCATTCACTCTCACATCCATACCTAAGGACAATTTAGAATCCCCAGTTTTTGATGCCAATTAACCTAACTTGCATGTTTTTGGCATGTGGGAGGAAACCGGAGTGCCCGGAGTAAACAAAAATTCCTGTAAATGTGTGTTTTTTTCCAGTATTTGGAAGATGTGTATTTTCTCAAAAAAATGTAACTTTTTTTCTCATAAATTTGAGTCTTGCTTGTAGTAAATTTGTGACTTTTTAAATTGTAAATTAGCATCTGTTATCATATTTTTGTACCTTTATTCTTACAAATTTGTACAGAGATTACATTTGCAGTATGCTAATTTTATGACCCCCCCCACACACACACACAACCACCATCCCCCTTGTTAAAAAAAATAAATCATCTACTGCATGTACTTTCACAGCAACAACAAAAAATGCCGGCAGTGCATTTGGGCTCAGGCCCAGGCCACACAGAATTATTTAGACATCCAAATATAGTTATCGGACATTAAAACACATTTTGACTGGCAATTGGTGCCTCTGTGAGGGAAAATTAAAATCTGTAATACCTTAAAAAAAAACCAAAGATCTCCAAAAGGGCACTTCAGGGCAAAGGGGCAGTCTTAGAGCTTCACTTGATGTTAATCTGTGCACGTGCCTGTTCAAAAACTCTCAAAAATCATAAGGCGGCACTGTTTAATTCAATTCAACAACAACAGTCATCTCATAGCACATTTAAACACACATAACAGAGCACTTACCAGTGTCTTAATTCAGTTTATGTAACAGAAAGATGAAATATTGACATTTATGAAACAGTTTGACAGAGGTGTGATTGTGACTTTAACAAATTAGATGAGCAGAAACGACCGCGATCATCATCAGATGTTAACGTGTAGGTGGGCAAATCACACAGGAGCCGCACAACTTTTCACAGTAAACTTGGAAAAACACGACAACGCTCGCAGAGCAGCAGTATCAAAGCGAGATAAAGAAGCCCGTGGGTGCTCTAACGTCAGTCCATGAAATATATATTTTTTTGGTGACATGGGAAAAAAAGCCTGTAAAACTGTTATTTTCTCTTCCCATCAACACCCTAATGCACACATGCAAATATTATGCTAATGCTATGTTAATTGGTGGAGTAGCTGCAAAGCAGCCCTGCTGTTCAAATGACTGGTGAGAAAATAGGTGGGGTCAGTTGCAAGCTGTAAAAGCAGCTCCAACACAAATAAACAAAACCCTCGGGGATTAACAGAACAAGGGCCAGTGATAAACGGATGAGAAGAGAGACAGGGAATACAACAGGCTGCAAAGTGAGGGGGACAAGAGAATCAGCTCAGGGATATGGAAATACGCAGGAGAAGCAGGGGCAGAAGGGTGAGAGAACGAGGGGTAAGAAGGGTTTATGGAGAAGACACGGGGATTAAAGGGAGACTCGGTGGAGAGGAGAGAAAAGGAAAAGGACAGAGGTAAGACAAATAAGAAAAGAAGGGAGACATCAAAAGGCAAGGGCCAAAAGGAGGCTGTAAATAAAAGGATGAAGCAATACGTGCTGTGAAGGCGGAAAAGAATAAGAGAGGTGAAGAGCTTAAAACATGTCGGCAAGAAGGCACAGTTGCCCAAGCAAAGTGTGAAAAGCAGAAGGAAGAAGCACACCAAGGTCCCTGTAAGAGCAAGAGAGCAAGTTAAAGTACAGGAATATACAGATGTCGGCATCAGTAAGAAAGAAAATGAAAGAGTTTTATAGGATTTAGCCCCTTTCACACATGTGTGTGTGTGTGTGTGTGTGTACACACACAGTGAATCTGGAAAGTATTCACAGTGCTTCACTTTTTCCACATTTTGTTTTGTTACAGCCTTATTCCAAAATGGAACAAATTCAATTTTTTCCTCAAAATTCTACACACAATACCCCATAATGACAACATGAAAAAAGTTGTGGGTTTTTTTTTTTAGATTTTTGCAAATTTATTAAAAATAAAAAAACTAAGAAATCAGATATACATAAGTATTCACAGCCTTTGCTCAATACTTTGTTGATGCACCTTTGGCAGCAATTACAGCCTCAAGTCTTTTTGAATATGATGCCACAAGCTTGGCACACCTACCTTTGAGCAGTTTGGCCCATTCCTCTTTGCAGCACCTCTCAAGCTCCATCAGGTTGAATGGGAAGTGTCGGTGCACAGCCATTTTCAGATCTCTCCAGAGATGTTCAGTTGGATTCAAGTCTGGGCTCTGGCTGGGCTACTCGAGGACATTCACAGAGTTGTCCTGAAGCCACTCCTTTGATATCTCGGCTATGTGCTTAGGGTTGTTGTCCTGCTGAAAAATGAACTGTTTCCCCAGTCTGAAGTCAAGAGCACTCTAGAGCAGATTTTCATCCAGGATGTCTCTGTACATTGCTGCATTCATCTTTCCCTCTATCCTGACTAGTCTTCCAGTTCCTGCCGCTGAAAAAATCTCCACAGCATAATGCTGCCACCACCATGCTTCACTGTAGGGATGGTATTGGTCTGGTGATGAGCAATGCCTGGTTTCCTCTAAACATGACACTTGGCATTCATGCCAAAGCTTTGTCTCATCAGACCAGATAATTTTGTTTCTCATGCTCTGAGAGTCCTTCAGGTGCCTTTTGGCAAACTCCAGGTGGGCTGCCATGTGCCTTTTACTAAAGAGTAGCTTCCTTCTAGCCACTCTACCATATAGGCCCAGTTGGTGGATTGCTGCAGAGATGGTTATCCTTCTGGAAGGTTCTCCTCTCTCCACAGAGGAACGCTGGAGCTCTGACAGAGTGACCATCAGGTTCTTGGTCACCTCCCTGACTAAGGCCCTTCTCCCCTGATCGCTCAGTTTAGATGGACGCCCAGCTCTAGGAAGAGTCCTGGTGGTTCTGAACTTTTTACATTTATGGATGATGGAGGCAACTGTGGTCATTGGGACCTTCCAAGCAGAAGAAATTTTTCTGTACCCTTCCCCAGATTTGTGCCTCAAGGCAATTCTGTCTCGGAGTTCTACAGACAATTCCTTTGACTTCATGCTTGGTTTGTGCTCTGACATGCACAGTCAACTGTGGGACCTTATATAGACAGGTGTGCACCTTTCCAAATCATTTCCAATCAAGTGAAGGATGATCAGTGGGAACAGGTTGCACCTGAGCTCAATTTTGAGCTTTATGGCAAAGGCTGTGAATACTTAAGTACATGTGATTTCTTAGATTTTTTTTTTTAAATAAATTTGCAAAACTCTTAAAAAAAAACAAAAAAAAAAACCTGATTTCACATTGTCATTACGGGGCATTGTGTGTAGAATTTTAAGGACAAAATGAATTTAATCAATTTTGGAATAAGGCTGTAACATAACAAAATGTGGCAAAAGTGAGGCGCTGTGAATACTTTCCGGATTTTTATATATATATATATATGTATTTCCTAGGGTTGTTAAAGCCAGGGGGTTGGCAGTGGGGGTTGAGCCCCCCTCACCGTCTATAAAATGTTCTCAACCGGCTTGTGTCTCAAATAGCCTCTGACAACTCAAGTCCAACTCCTGGCCTGCTCGCGTGGTTTAGTTCTTAAGCCTGGCGGAACTGCTTTTACTGACAGGAGAAGGGGAGAAGGCGGGCAATTGGTGCCTTAAAACCAGTAGCTCTGGGTAGGTGGGGCTCGTCAGCCTCTAACATCTTCTTGGCATCCTTGTCTCTAAAGGCGATGGTGAAGCGCGTCTTGTCAAGGACTGGCGCAGCGCCTGGAGTGCCCGTGTAGACCAAATCCTTGAGTGGCAGTCTTTGTTGCAGTTGGCGCAGACGAAGGCTCATGGATTTTGTTCCACCCCTGCGTGCTTGTGTCTTGCAGTATGCCTCCTCTCCTGCTCTTCCCTCCGACTTGCTTCAGCCCTGCTCATTCCTTTTCTTACACAGTGGCACCAAATGTCACATTCCTTGGCCTCCTCCTCCCAGTGGTCGGTGTTTATTTCTGTGTATCGGAGATCAGGTTTGCAGACGTCTTTGTACCTCAACAGAGGTTGTCCTACCGGACAAACGCCTTCCCACAATTCACCGTACATAATTTCTCTGGGCAGGCAGTTTGGCTCCATGCGGTGCACATGGCCAAGCCATTGAAGATGCCTTTGGCTGAGAAGTGTGGGCATACTGGGTAGGCCAGCGCGCTCAAGTACCTCCTTGTTGGTGACTCTTACCATTTGATGTGTAGGAGGCGTCGGAGGCAGCGCAGATGGAATCCATTGAGCCGTTTCTCCTGTCTGGCATAAATTGTCCAGGACTCGCTACTGTACAGGAGAGTTGACAGGACACAGGTAGATGCAGAGCTTGATCCTCTCACGCAACAGATCATTGTTCCACACTCGTTTGTTGAGGTTTGCCATCACGGCAACTGCTTTGGCTGTTCTGGAATTAATTTCAGCATCTAGGGAGAGGGAGTTGGTGACTGTGGACCCCAAGTATGTGAAGCTGTCAACAAGCTGAGTGTTGTTGATGGTGATGACAGAGGGTATATGAGCTGTCATGAGTCTGAGCTCAGAGCTCAGACTCCCTTTGTAGTTTTGACTATCTTATGTCTGTTATTATTTTCTTGTCAGTTTTCTGTTATTTTGGTTGTGTGACACAAGCCTTCTTCCTCCTTTCCCAGACACACCCATCATTCACTCAGTCTGTTTCAGTTCACCAGCTGTGAGTGATTGTCTATTTAGGACACCTGCTACTCTCCCTTTCACTGCTCTCAGTCTGCTCTCCTATCATTTGGGAGCAGTTATGCAATCAGTTCACCTGCCAGCTCAGCTGTCACACCTGCTGCTCATTATGTTCTGTGTATTTAAACACTGTCTGTTCACTCTCTCTTTGCGGCAGTCTCAGCTGTGTTCAGACTGAACTACTTCTCTCTACGGACAGTCTCCCCCTCCTTTCCTCCAGAGTGTCCTCAGCTCTGGAGTGTCATATCTGTGTAAATTATTCTTGTTTTGCATTTTTGTATTTGTCAGCACAGTTATTTTTGGACTTCTGTTCATTTCTGTAATAAATGTCACTACTGCAGTCAAGCGTGTGGGTTTGTCCTTCTGCCCCGGAGGGGCGTTCATGACAGTAGACTGCTGCCAGTGAAAAAACCCAGCTTCTGCACTAGGGCATTTTTTCACCCTTTTGTGTTTTTTACTCATCTGTCTTGGAGCTCATGATGAATACAGCAGGTGGACGCAGCTACCCAGTGCGTCTTGGGTGGGAGTGCTGCTGTGCGCTCATGAAGATAGACAGGCTAATCTCCACAGCATGCACATATTCCATCCCGAAAGACGCATTGTGGTATTTGGAACTTGCAGAGGCAGCATTTCACCGGTGCCCTCAGCTGTCGGAACATAGTGAGGGTCAGGAGAGGATTACTCTGGTGGCTGTGCTGCAACGCGAGAAAAGCGGGAGGATGAAGAATTCTCCAGAGAACCCTGGGTTTGCGCCAAAGGGGAGGCACTCCCGGGGCTCCGCTGCTTCGGCTCCTTGCCTATCTCCGGTGCCCGTTCCTGCCCCATCAGCTCCACGGAGACAGCGTTGTTCCATCCTGGACCGCCGGAAGAATCCTCCCGCCTCTCAGTCAGCCTTCTCAACATCGAGCCAGACTAATTGCATTGCAGCTTCTCATCCTTGTTCTCTGTCGCCAATTGTCACATCAGTCTCCTCCTCCTCCTCTCCTGCTGCAAACCTCGTCTCCTCGGTGCATCCTCTCACTGCTGAGGGCCCGGCTGTGTCCTTCCCAGCTGCATCCGCCTCCCTGGCTACTGGGGTGGCTCCTCTACAGTCCTCTGAGGGGCCCAGAATCACCACAGCCACGGAGAGGGACGACCTTCTACCCACTGCAGCAGGGAACATCAAACACCAGGAGAGCAGGCAAGTGTTATTTATTTCTTCTTCCATTAATGATGATATGTCTTGCCTGACTCCTGGTGATGGGGCTGAGGGTATGCGGTCCCCTGAGTCCTCACCTCCTGCTGCAGCCACCCATTACACACCAGCCCTCTCCGTGTCCCCTCCTTTTCTTTCAGAGTATTTGTCGGCCCTGAGACTCAGTCACCAGATGCAGGAGGAGCCTGAGGTGCTGGAGATTCCAGTTCCAGTGCCAACAGTGAGCCATTCCCCAGCTACTACGCCGGAGGAGCCACCAGCGTGGGTCACGTTGCTGAGGGAAACTACAACTACAATTACCATCATGCCTGCTGCGGAGGCCACTGCAGCAGAGTGGGAACCGGAGCTGGACCTCCTAGAGACTGGGCCCGAGGTGTCATCGTTGTTTGGATTGACAGAGTCTTGGTCGGCGGTGGAGCTCAAGCTCAGGCTAGTGAGCTCCTTTGTTTTTCTTATGTCTGTGTTGGAGAGATCTTGTCTGGCTCTTGGTGAGGAGAGCCGGGTGCAGACACCAGCTGCACGTGAGCTCACCTTGCCGGGCTCCGCTGCTGCCAGCGACCCTAACCATGTTTCTCTATCTGTCTCTCCTGAGCCTTCTCCCAGGGTTGCCGGAGAGGATCCACCATTGCCAGATGCCTTCGTGGATCCAGACTCACCACCTGATGACGCCGAGGGTCCAGTATCCCCTGCTGAGGTCATCGTGGATCATCCTCCTTCGCCCTTGCCCGAGGTCCCATTGATTGACCGCCTCCTTGGCCTGGTGCTCTCACGGGTCGGCCAGTCCTGCATGGGTGCTGCTTCCCCTCTAGCTGAGGCCACCGAGGGTGCAGCGTTGCTCCCGTCCGGAGCCACCGAGGGTGCAGCTGTGGTCCAGCCCGGAGCCACTGCGGGTGCTGCAGAGCTCCAGCCCGGAGCCACCGTGGGTGCTGCAGAGCTCCAGCCGGGAGCCACCGCGGGTGCTGCTATGATCCAGCCCGGAGACACCGCGGGTGCTGCTATGATCCAGCCCAGAGCCACCGCAGGTACAACCTTGTCCCATCCCAGGACCACCGCAGGTGCAACCGTGTCCCAAGCCGGGACCACCACGGGTGCTGCTGGCCAGCCTGAGGACACCGAGGCCTTGGCTCCTCTGCCAGACACCGTCAGGGTTCCTCTTCCTCCTCTGCCGGACACCGTTGTGGTCCCCTTCCTCCGGCCCTGCTTCCTGCCATTGGGGCCTCCGGTGGGGGAGCCGCCCACTGGATCACTCCTCCAGTCCTGGTGGCTAAAGAACTCTGGCCGGCCGCTCGAAAGACTGGGTCGCTGGGTCGGGTGGTCCATTTTCTCAAGCAGGCCACCCGACTATTCATCTGGCCGTCCGGCTGGCCTGGGACTTCGGCCGGCCACTTGAACACTGGGGCTCCAGGACCTTGGGGGCCTAGGAGTCTGACTGGGCGCAGGTGTGGGTTATGAGCTGGTTTGTGTTTTCCCTCCTAGCCGGTTTCCCCCACCTCCCTCCCAGGGTGGGTTTTTGCTGTACTCCTTCTTTGGGGGGGGGGGAGGGGGGTTTCTTTTTTGATGTTGCTTTGGGGTGTCTGGGTCCCCACCCCTTGGGGAGGGGGCTCTGTCATGAGTCTGAGCCCAGAGCTCAGACTCCCTTTGTAGTTTTGACTATCTTATGTCTGTTATTATTTTCTTGTCAGTTTTCTGTTATTTTGGTTGTGTGATACAATCCTCCTTCCTCCTTTCCCAGACACACTCACCATTCACTCAGTCTGTTTCAATTCAACAGCTGTGAGTGATTGTCTATTTAGGACACCTGCTACTCTCCCTCTCACTGCTCTGTCTGCTCTCCTATCAGCTTGGAGCAGTTATGCAATCAGTTCACCTGCCGGCTCAGCTCTCACACCTGCTGCTCATTATGTTCGTTGTGTGTGGCTGGACGTCTGCCTGTGGCTGGATGTCTACCTGTGCTATGTCTTTTGTGTTTAGTTGTCTTTTTATTGTTTCTAGTTCAGAACGTGTCATCGCTACTGGTTTATGATGGCCTGACTCTTCTAAATATTCACAATTCTGTGGTCAAATTCTCAACCTATGAATTTAATGGTCAGCCTCCTCCACCTCTGTTGGCATCTATACCATCCTATCTGAGATGTGCACCTAGTGGGCTGTTTCGAAATGGCCGCCACAAAAGACGAGGTCGGAGATGAGGAGTATCATGCAGACTGAGGGCTTACCTGGCTTTTTCCTCAACTTCCAACCTTCGTCAGCTGCTGACTGAGTGCTTCAGGAAGTGTATCGGTTTTGACATATGAGGATCCATGGATTATCGCTACTGATGGCTGTTGCCGACTGTCCCAGAGGCTGGATACCCACTTCCCTGTCGCCGGCCTGTGCGGATTCGCAGAAGGGGCTGGGCACCGGAGAATCTTCACCCGATCAGTCGTGCTTCCCAGCAGGCTGATCAGTGTTTGATTCGCATGGCTCTGATTAACACCAGATCCATCGCAAATAAGACTTTTATTCTGAATGACTTTTTACTTCATATTCCTTGGATTTTCTTCTGATGACAGAAACATGGGTTAAACCAGGTGAGACCGCCACCTTCTCTGAGCTCTTCCCTCCCGGCTGTTCTTTCTTCAGCTCTCCGTGAGCATCTGGTTGGGGTGGGAGTCTGGCTTCTGTTTTTAATGATAGTTTTAAATGTCGCCTTCTCTCCACAAATACTTATTCCTGTTTTGGGCTGCAACTATTTGTGGTGGATCTCACAAGTCCTGTGTTATTTGCTGTTTTCTATCATCCTCCAAAATATAATAAGGATTTCATTAATGAGTTTTCTGAATTTTTGGCAGATGTTATGCCAAAATCTGAAACTTTTGATTTGCGGGGACTTTAATATTTATGTCTGTTGTCCATCTGATCAGCTGGCATCTGATTTTTAAAAGACTGTTGGCAACATTTAATTTAAATATTTTAGCAGACAAACCAACACACCGTCTTGGTCCCACTCTGGACCTTGTTATTTCTTTTGGGCTCTCAAGCTCTCTCAAAGAAATTTCTGAGTCTGTCATCTCAATGGGGACAGCAGTGGCTCAGGAGGTAGAGCAGGTCGTCCAATAACCACATGGTTGGCGGTTCGAATCCCGCTCTCCCCAAATATCCTGCCGTTGTGTGCCTGGGCAAGACACTTCACCCCAATTGCTCCTGGTGGGTCTGGAAGCACCATGTTAGGCAGCATGCCACCATCAGTGTGTGAATGTGTGTGTGAATGGGTGGATAGCAGGATCTGTAAAACGCTTTGGTCATCAGTAGATGAGAATAAAAGCGCTATGTAAGTGAGTGCCATTTACCATCTCAGATCATTTCCCCATTATTTTTGAATTGTTGACCCGTTCGTCACTCAGTAAGCCTGTGGCTCCATCATGCTTACGTTGCATCATCACTTCTTCAACGCCAGAGGAGTTTACTGCTGCTTTTAGGGATTCGCAGTTTTTTGCCTTGAAGGGACTCTTTTCCCCTTCCCATCCGGATAATATTCTTTCCTCCTTTCATACCACCTGCTCTGGGATCTTGGACTCTATTGCCCCATTTTGGCTTAAATTGGTTAAACCGAAAACAGATCCCTGGCTAAACGACACTACCTGTGCCATTAGGCAACGGGTCAGGCAGGCTGCACGGAGATGGAAAAAGGACAAATTACATGTGTCTCTGGAAATTTTTAGGGACTGTCTGGCTGATTACCAGAGGACCATGCAAAAGGCAAAATTTCAGTATCTCTCTGATATTATTTCCAGCAGCAGTCACTGTCCTAGAGTGCTATTTAACACAATTAACTCTTTTATAAACCCATGCACTCTGACTGTAACAGATGATTTGTTTACATGTGAGACTTTTCTTCACTTTTTTGTTGATAAAGTGGACTCTGTCAGATGAGTTATAACAATTTTAATGGGAGCTTGTCTGTTGTCCTGGGTTACTCTGCTGTGTTTGAACAGTTTGAGTTGGTTTCTTTATCACCACTTACTGATAGTGAAGTCTCTGAAGCCGACAAATTGCTCACTGGATGTTGTTCCTGCTGGAATACTGAAAAGGGGTTTTAATACTGTAGGGCCTGGTCTTTTGGTTTTTATTAATTCCTGCCTTAGTTCAGGATTTGTCCCACCTGCTTTTAAACGTGCTGTGATTAGGCCCCTTCTTAAAAAACCTCATCTCGACCCTTCAGTTTTATCTAATTTAAGACCCATTTCTCATTTGCCCTTTTTATCTAAGGTTTTAGAAAAAGTTGTTTTTATACAGTTGCAATCTTTTTTAGAAGACAACTCTATTTTTGAGAAGTTTCAATCTGGGTTTAGATCCCATCACAGCACTGAGTCTGCCCTGCTAAAGGTGCACAATGATATTATGATGTCTGCTGATGCCAAATGCCCCGTTGTTTTAGTGCTGCTAGATCTTACAGCAGCCTTTGACACAGTGGACCGTACTATCCTTTTGTCACACCAGAATCACCGTGTTGGCATCCATGGCACTGCACTTAAGTGGTCTGAATCCTACCTATCTAACAGAACTTTTTCTGTAATGATTGGTGACATGTCTTCATCTAGTGCCTCTCTCTCCTGTGGGGTCCCACAGGGCTCTATCCTTGGCTCTATTCTGTTTTCATTATATATGCTGCCACTCGGGTCAATAATAGCCAGGCACAACATGTCTTTCCACTGTTATGCGGACGATTTGCAGCTTTATTTACCTTTGAATCCAGAACAAACTAACTCACAAAGTGTTCTATTGGACTACATCACTGACATTAAGTTGTGATTAAGCCAAAAGTTTCTCCACTTAAATGAAGAAAAAACAGAATGTATTGCATTTGGGGATACTGTAACGGCTGGCTTTGGTACCCTCTCTTTAAGGCTCAGTTCAGCTGTCAGAAATTTGGGGGTGATTTTTGACAGCCATTTAAAATTTGATAAACAGATTGACAATGTAGTCAAGCTGAGCTTTTATCAATTACATCTGTTATCCAAAGCCAAACCTTTCCTGAGCCGTCATGATCTTGAGATAGCCATCCATGCTTTAATCACTTCTCGACTTGATTACTACAATGCACTTTATGTTGGCATCTCTGTTTTCTCTCAGCTGCCTTCAACTTGTGCAAAATACAGTGGCCCGTCTTTTGATCACCACAACTAGGCGAGAGCACATTTCTCCGATCCTTTTTTCACTTTCGATAAATCAGCGCCCGAGCCACTTGCTGGTTTCATCCAAAGACAGGACCGCTGCAGAGCCACCAGGAGTTCTGTTAACAATAACTAAAATATTCCACTGCAGAACCACATTTGGACAAACAGCTTTCTCTATAAAGGGCAGTCACATCTGGAACACAATGCCAAATGAAATTAAAATAATAACGGACTTTAAAACATTCACTAAAAAGGTTAAAAACTGGCTGAAAAATAAACAAGAATGTACCCATGTATGAAATGGTTGTCTGCAGGGTGAGAGTGAATGAAGGGAAGGAATGAATGTGTTTGTTTATAGTGAGCGACGAAGGGAGGGAGGCCTGAAATAGGCAAATGTGAGTCAGGTTGTTATATTGTGTATTTATAATATTTATAATATTTATAATATTTATAATTGTGTATTTATAATGTATTTATAATCTTTTTTGCATTGATGTATGTGGTTATTGTTTATTCTGTTTTAATTTTTTTTTTATCTTTTCCTTTCCTTTTTTCTTTTTACTTGTTTCTCCTTTCTAAAGCCCATCCAGGGACAAGAGTTGCAAATTAGCTAACAGCTATACACTCTTTGTGCAACACATCAGATTGATTGCCATTTGATTAATTGTCTATGTTTATTGCACTGTCCCTGTCAAATAAACAAATAATCTAATCTACTTCATTGGCTTAATTAATTAATTTTAAACTTTTACTTTTTGTTTTTAAAGCTCTTAATGGCCTTGCTCCGGTTTATCTGTCTGAGATTTTAACTGTCCGTGACCAAGGCAGGGCTTTGAGGTCATCCAATCAGCTTTTGCTGGATATGCCCAGGTCAAGGTATAAACACTAGGGTGACTGAGCCTTTTCTGTTGTCGCCCCCAGGCTCTGGAATAATCTCCCCCTGACCTAGGTGCTATTTCTGACCTGGCCCTTTTTAAATCAGAACTTAAAACATATTTGTTTAGGATAGCTTTTAATACCCAGTAGTGGTATGTTTAATGTTTATCCATGTTAATCCATGTTTAATGTTGCAGCATTGCACCGAGACAAATTCCTAGTTTGTGTACTAAATGAACAATGGCAATAAATCTCATTCTGATTCTGATTCTGATTCTGGTGATATTTGTCTTGACATTTGTTTTTATTTTATTCTTATTTTAGGTATTTATACTTATTTCTTTATGTTATTTGTTTTTAATGCTGTGTGTGTTTCTAGTGCTGTTTAATTTTCTGAAAAGCGCTTTGGTCACCTACAGGTTGTTTTAAGGGCTATATACTGTAAATAAAGTGCATTACATTATGTTCTATATATTTAAACACTGCCTGTTCACTCTTGTGTTTTTGGCAGTCTCAATTGTGTTTAGACTGGACTACTGCTGCCATCAGTGTGTGAATGTGTGTGTGAATGGGTGGATAGCAGGATCTGTAAAGCGCTTTGGTCATCTAGAGATGAGAATAAAAGCGCTATAGAAGTGTATGCCATTTATCATTTTACTTCTCTCTACGGACAGTCTCCCCCTCCTTTCCTCATTTCTTTAATAAATGTCACTACTGCAGTCAAGCATATGGACTTGTCCTTCTGGCCTGGAGGGGCGTTCAAGACCTGAGCGTCTTGTGCCATGATGTTTGTTTTCTTTATACTGATAGTGAACCCAAACTCTGCATGCGTGGGATAGCCAGTCAATCACGCGCTGGAGGCCGTCTTCGCTGTGTGATGTAAGGGCTGTGTCGTCCGCAAAGAGTAGCTCTCTGATTAGGACCTCTGTCACTCTGGTTCTTGCATGTAGTCGCGCAATGTTGAAAAGTTTTCCGTCTGATCTCGTGTGAATGTAGACACCTTCAGGGCAATCATCAAAAGCGTAATGGAGGAGCATTATAAAAGAAGATTCCAAACAGGGTTGGTGCCAGGACACAGCCCTGTTTCACTCCACTGCTGACTGGAAAGGCGTCTGAAGTTGCATCGTCGAAGAGGACAGTGCTGTGCATGTTGTCACAACTCGCCGCTCCTTGTCATCCACCTCAGCTGCGCGCACACCTGCGCCTCGTCAATCACGGGCTGTTTAGCCCACTTGGCCCAGAGCATCGGTCTGGAGCCGTCTGTGTTTCTACGCGCTCAAACCTTCAGCAGGATTGTCTCTTCCCGTCCTACCGATCTTCACTACAGCACGTAAGCTGTTTTATCACTTGCGTGTCTACCAGCCTCTCCCCTGTGCACAGGTGGATTCCCTGGCGGCGGATTCTCCCGTCTTCGCCATCTCCTCTCTCCTCATCTCCACGCCTCGTCGTGCACGCAGCAGGGCGCTGTCTCCCAGGCCGAAGATCCTTAGCCAACGCCAGCCACCTTCCCATCTGCAAGTAAGCATCACTCAGCATATCTCTCCTGTATGGTGAAGCCAGCTCATATTTCTGTCCTCTGCTCTTCCCATAGGGTTGCCTGGCTGCACGGCGTGCTGCTCTGTTCCCGACACTCATCGTTCACCAACACTCCATATACATATCACATACACGCACCCAAACACCCTTTGCTGCTGAATAAAGCTATTGAATCTTACCTGAGCCTGTGTGCGTGTTTCCTGGGCCGATAATTATGTCAGATGTCTTTATGAAATGAGGTGATTATTCCCAGAAGTTTTGGATGACAGCCTATTTTCTGCAGAAGCTGAAAGAGCCCGCTTCAACTAACTAAGTCAAAGGCTTTTGTCAGGTCCACAACTGTGATAAATAGTGGCTGTTGCTGCGCTCGACACTTCTCCTGCAGCTGACGGAGGGAAAAGATCATGGCCACTGTGGATCTTTCAGCTCTAAAGCCACATTGCAAAGCAAGACTCTGCAGGCGGGGCAGAGTGAGACGGGTGAAGACTTTGCCAACAATGCTTAGTAAAGAGATTCCACGATAGTTGTTACAGTCACTGTGATACCCTTTGTTCTTGTACAATGTGACTATGCTTGCATCACGCATATCTTGAGGAACATGTCCTTGCTCCCAGTAGAGGCAGAGAAGTTCATGTAGAGGCTGTAGGAGTGCTGCTTTACCACTTTTTAAGACTTTGGGGGGATGGCGTCTTTCTCTGGAGCTTTACCACTGCTAAGACAGTCGATGGCTTTGCTGAGCTCTTCCAGGCTGGGCATTTCGTCTAGCTCCTCCATGACTGGCAAGCTGGGCAAGGCGTCAGGGGCAGCATCTGTCATGATGCTCTGGGTCGAGTAAAGCTCGAGGTAGTGTTCAACCCAACGCTGAAGTTGTTTGCTCTGGTACGTGATGACTTTGCCTGACTTGGATTTGACGGGGGCTATTTTAATGCTGGTAGGACCGGTTGCTTTTTTGATGCCCTCATACATCCCTTTGGCGTGACCACAGTCGGCAGCTACCTGTATGTCGGCACACAGGGTCAGCCAGTACTCATTTGCACAACGGCAGGTGATCTGCTGGGCCTTGCTCCTTGCTGCTCTCAGGGCATTACGTGTGCTAGGACAAGTGTTCTGCTTATAAGCTAGCAGTGCTTTCCGTTTGGCCTCTGTGACTGAAAGCATTTCATTCCAGTGTGCCTCGAACCAGTCTGCGTTTCTGCGTACTTTTTTCCTGTATGCTGTCACAGTGGAGTCGTATATGGTGTCACGGAGGTAGGACCATTTTGCATCTGCATCTGCTTGGTTGTTATTGTTTGAATGATCTTTGAGTTTTTGTTGAAGGGTGTCGCCAAAAGTTTGGACCCTTTCAGTTTCAAAAGTGGTGGAGGTGTTGATACGTGGTCGGCCCTTTGTTTTTGCATGGTAGATTTTCTTGGGAATCAGTCTGACTTTGCTGGCAACAAGTGAGTGGTCCTGAGACAGGCCCTGCCAACAGAAGGTGTAGTCTGTTTCTCTAAGTGAACCACTGTCGGCTAGGCGGGTTTCTTGGAGACAAGCAATGTTGATGTTAAGCCGTGCAAGTTCCTTGTTGATGATGGCTGTCTTACGTGAGTTGTCCATTAGTTGGAGATTATCAGAGTCCAGGGGACATTGTGCGTACGTTCCAGCTTGCAAATTGAAGAGCTGGAGTCTTCGTTGTTTTTTTTCTTTTGAACTGCCTGGTGCGGATTGACGCTTGCTTGTCAGGAGGGTTCCATAAGCTCTATGCACCCAGTAGAGCAGGCAAGCCATAGCGGGGCAACACCTTACTGGCTGGGGGCTGCCCAGCTTGAGGCGGGCGGTAGCTGCCCAATGAAGCTGCGATGACTTCTCCCACCATTGAACCACGCTCCTTCCTACGCCAATCGGTCGGAGCTTATAACCGGTAGATAGGAAGTATTTCAAGATGTTGTGAGAGCCCAGCCCCACAGCCCACTTCCCGGCTATAACAACCTTACGAAACCATATACGTATATTGTGGTGACACTAAACACAGCGGGGAGACATTCCTCTGGGACATTCTTCTGGAACTGGCCTCACACCCAGCAGGGGCTCGGAGGAAGCAGAGGACAATTGACACACGACCAAAAGAACCACAGGAGACAGTCAGACGGGACTGAATGCATACATCTTTGTGTCAACCAATGTCATGCTAATCATGTGTATTGACCAATGGTATTAGATGACAATTGATATGTTAATGTGCCATGCATTCTCTTATACCGTCTGTATGACGGTATAAAAGAGCGGCTCTTCCTCATCTCTCTCTCTTCATTCTTACACTTCTACTCTCATCATGACTAACAGGGCCCCAGCAGCCACGCTGGGGCCAACAGGCTGTATTCATGTTAGAGGGTCAATAAAGAATCTGTGCTGACCTACACTCATGCCTCGCCTCCACATCCTTTCCTTCGCACCCTCTACATTGGTGACCTAACGTGAAATGGACTATCTCTGTGGTCTCTGTGGATTCCAGAGACCGGGGATCGCCTACATCCTTCGCACCCACACAGGAGCGCGCGCGCCTTATCCTGTCTCCACGATGGCGACCTCCAGGGCCGGACGGAGAGCGCAGCGCTGGGACCGAGACGCACAAGGATCAGCAACACGAGCAACGCACAGAAACAGCCTGAACAGGGAAGACCATCGGCGCCGACTGCGATGATTTCCATCAAGCTCCCTGACCCTGACTCACCTCTCGGCAACGGACCTTCCGCGCACAGAAGCCACGCGTGCACACTGCAGGATTATGAGGACAGTGCAATTGGAAGCTACATGGTCGCAGCGCGCGCTACGCACCAGGGAAAAACCAGCTCCATTGTTGGTATGGGTTTCTCAGCCGCGGCACACAATGGGGATTTAGCCGATTGCTGTCCCTTCCTCATCTACGGCCACACCACCAAGTCCCTCACACAGCTACAGTTGTTTCACAGCCGCTACACACCTCGGGGAATTTGGCTGCCTGCCTTCCCCACATCCTCGCAGGGCGAGCCATGAGAAGAGTCAGAGACGTAAGTTTTCTTTTTTTTTTTCACAACCACCGGCTTTTCCACCCCTCCCCTTTTCCCCCCACAGACTAACAGGCCCTCCAACACTCCTCACCAGCAGGCAGTTCGACCGGAGCAGCAGCCCCCCCCCCCCCCCCCCCCGCTGCAGCCTCGACTGGTGTTGACTTGAGCCCAAACGACAGGGGGGGCACAGCCCTTTCTGGGTGTTCGGGGGTGGGGGGCTGTGTGTGTGCCATGCATTCTCTCTGTCTGTATGACGGTATAAAAGAGTGGCTCTTCCTCATCTCTCTCTCTTCATTCTTACACTTCTACTCTCATCATGACTAACCGGGCCCCAGCAGCCACGCTGGGGCCAACAGGCTGTATTCATGTTAGAGGGTAAATAAAGAATCTGTGCTGACCTACGCTCGTGCCTCGCCTCCACATCCTTTCCTTCGCACCCTCTACAATATATACAGTATATATACTGTATATATATATATATATATATATATATATGAGAGAGAGAGAGGACTGTTGAATAGTTTGGAATCATTTGAAAATCTCGTTTTGCATGAAAAACACAATTTTCTCTATAACAAAAATGTCACACTAATCAGAAATACAGGGCAGACATAGATAATGTTTTCAGTCATTATTGTAGCTCAAAGATCCACAAAATTTCATACAGGCTTACACTCAAGTTAAAGTAACTACACCCCAACAGCACACATACATCAGCCCAGCATTGCCAAGTTTACATCGGGAATACATCTTATAGAGGTCGTTTGGTCATTGGAAAGACATTGGCTAGACATCGACATTAGCCAGTGTCTTGCCAGTGACCAAACAACTTCTATAAGATGTATTCCCAATGTAAACATTGTACGTTGAGCCAACATTGGTGCAACATACAATATGTGTGCTGTTGGCGTATAAGTACTGTATAAACTAAGCAGACTGCACCATACCCAGGAGGAGTTCATGTGACTGTGACTGTGTCCAGCATTAACGGTAAGTAAAAATGCACTGTTTATTTGCATGTCTGACAGAGCGAGAACAATAGTGACTTTCATGAAGCATCTATCTTGGTTTTCAACTTTGTGAGAATGTGCTTGCCCACAGGGGATCACCTGATTGTTGGGGACTTGTTCTGCAACTGTGCATGGGTTTTGCCCAACAGTTGAAAGTGCAATGAGATGACTGTTGTGAATTCATGCTATATAAGTAAAGTTGAATTGAAATTTTAATTGAATTGGAATATGTTTCAGACACAGTTGTTAGCATTCCATCCAATTTACCTAAAATGCCTAAAGGTGCCCAAGTGGAGGAGTTCAGGTATCTTGGGGTCTCTTCACGAATGAGGGAAGAATAGAGTGAGAGATTGACAGATGGATCGGAGCAGTATCTGCAGTGATGTGGACGTTGTATCGGTCTGTTGTGGTGAAGAAGTAGCTGAACTCTAAAGCAATGCTGTCAATTTACCGGTCAATCTACATTCCTACCCTCACCTATGGTCATGAGCTTTGGGTAATGACCGAAAGAATGAGATTGTGAATACAAGTGGCTGAAATGAGCTTTCTCTGTAGGATTGCTGGACTCACCCTTAGAGATAGGGTGAGGAGCTCAGTCAACCGGGACAAGCTCAGAGTAGAACCGCTGCTCCTCCACATTGAAAGGAGCCAGTTGAGGTGGTTTGGGCATCTGATCAGGATGTCTCCAGGACGCCTCCCACTTGAGGTGTTTTGGGCACGTCCCTCTAGGAGGAGACCCCAGGGCAGACCCAGGACACGCTGGAGAGTCTATATCTCCCAGCTGGCATGGGAACGTCTTGGCATCCTCCCTGAAGAGCTGGAGCAGGTGGCTGGGGAGAGGGAAGTCTGGGCTTCTCTGCTTGAGCTGTTGCCTCTGCGACCCAGACCTCTGGATAAGCAGTAGAAGATGGATGGATGGATGGATGGATGGATGGATGGATGGATGGATGGATGGATAGATGGAAGTAAATCAAAAGCTGTTCTTCAACCCTTTGCAGTATATTCATGGGGTTGGCCTTTTTCAAAAGAAAACACTAAATGTTTTGGCAAAACAGTCACAATCCTGCCACTGAGTAACAGTGGTGTAAACATAGTGTAACGTCGGGGCCATTTTAAGGGGGGCAGGGATTTCCCAGCATGCTTTGCCAGTTGAAAACGTTACTGTGTGTGTGTATTAAATGTGTTATTACTGAGTTATACTGCTGTGTCATTATAACTGCGTTATAATGACCCAGCAGTGTTTAGCAGGATTAGGGCAAGATGTATCATGTGTGTGTAACCATGATTGAAACGGAGGTCTGGGAGAATGACCTCCCCTCCTCTCTGTGCTCAGAAGTAAGTTGGGGTCAGGGGTGTGTAAATAAAGCCTGTTCATCACAACCATCTTGCTCCTCTTTCTTTGTGTGAATCCCGCAAACGTCACAATACTAAATATGAAGAAAAAAAGTTTCTCTGGGTTTTTTTTTTTTTTTTAGATACAGATGCCTGAAAATAACATATGGTTGTTAGATATTGGCTGGAAAACACAATAAGAATGTAGAACCAAGTGTTATCAAGCTCAGGTCAAAATTTTGTAACAATACCACAAAAAAATTATATAATAGTTTTTTTTTCCCCCCTTATGTTGCAACCAGGTGTTTTTGAACCATTTGGCGCATATCTATCAATCAATCAATCAATCTTTATTTCGGATAGATTAAAAGTACAGATTAAAAATATAACAAAAACATGGCAGGAACTGGACAGAAGGATCTCAAGATTCATATGGCAGGGTAAGAGACCAAGAATCAGATATAGAACCCTACAGCTAAACAAAGACAAAGGTGGGCTCGCGCTGCCAAATATCAGGGACTATTTTATAGCTGCACAAATTAAAACTTTAGTAGAGATATGTAACCCAGTCTACACTGCACAATGGAAGGAGATGGAATGCCAAATAACAAGTGACATCCCCCTACAGGCGATAATAGGGAACAATGCCTTAACTAGACTCCTGAATAACACTAACCCGTGGATAGAGACCCCGCTAAAAATTTGGTTTAAGATAGTCAGAGAGAATCAAGCTAAAGAGCCCTATCGACTTCTGCAATGGATTGCCTATGATCAAGACTTTACCCCCAATAAAACAGACACTAGATTTAAAGAGTGGAAAGAGAAAGGGCTGATAAAATATTACGATTTTTTTAAGGGGCAAACTTTAAGAAGTTTTGAAGATTTGAAAAAACAAGGTCTAATAAATCAAGATCTATATAGGTTCTTTCAGCTTAGACACCACATAAACAATATACTTAAAAAGGAGGATTTGGAAAGGGCCCAGTCAGGTGTTCTGAAGGTCTTCTTAATGGCATATAAAGGGATCCCAGGGATCAGATACATTTCTAAAATATACCAAGGTCTTCAAGACTTAAAAGGAGACAACACATCGTATATAAAAGAGAGATGGGAAAAAGAGGGGAATTTCACTTTACAACTGGAAATATGGGAAAAGCTAAATAAACAGCAATGGAAAAGTACCTCATCCCTGCAGTGGAGAGAATTTGGATGGAAAAACTTGGTAAGATTTTTCAGAACACCTGCACAAAACAAATTTACCCATAAGGGATTGAACTGTTGGCGCTTGTGTGGTGAAAAGACTGCAAATCATTTTCATGTGTTTTGGTCATGCCCAGGTATCCACCAATATTGGACCAATGTACAGACAATATTGGGGAAAATATTCAAAATAACAGTTCCCTTTTCTTTTGTAACTTTGTATTTGGGTTTACTACCGGACTCACTGGAAAGACGAGGAGATAAATACTTATTCAATGTTTTAATATTGGCAAGTAAAAAAGCCCTAACTAAAAAATGGATGCTGAAGGACTGTCCTACACCTGAAGATTGGATTAACGTGATTCAAGACATTTACTCGATGGAAAAGTTGACATTCGCACTGAGACAGGACATGGATGGGTTCATGAACTTTTGGCAACCCTGGATCGCATATGTGTCTTCCATTAGAACTAATCTTTGACAAATACCATTTCAATAATGGTCCCGCTCTTTGTTCCAACGCTACTCAGATGCTCTTTTACTTTTAATTACTTAATTTTCTGTTTGTTTGTTTTTTGCTGTTCTGTTTGTTTGTTTATTCGTTTGTTTGTTTGTTTTTTATTTAATTCTCCTTAACTTCACTTTTTCTTTCACTTTAAAAAAAAAAGGGGGGGGGTTGTTGTAATAACTATCCTACCAATGTTGTCAAATAGCAAAAAATAAGGGAACATGTGATGAAAATGTAAACAATGCAATGCTGTAATGACCTGTATACCCTTTACAAAAACTTAAATAAAAAAAAAAATATATATATAACAAAGGGGGAAAGAAAATCCAACAAGGTCAAATTAGACAATAACTCCTCTGATTATACAGTTCAACATAAGTTATCCGAAATGGGTGATGGTTGAAGCCGCAGCTTATATTGCCCACCCATATTCCATCCAAGAATTCAAAAGAAAAACAAACGAGCGATTACAATTCAGAACAAAGCTAAGACAAAATGCGACCAAAAAAAAACAAAAACAAAAAAAAACTAAGCAACAACACAACGCAGACTGGATATGACAATCCTTATGTGATTTTTTTAAGTCATCTTGTATATATGTTTGGAGTATTTCTTCCTTTAGTTTTTGTTTAAATTGTCCAAGCGTTGTGCAATGATGATTGCATGAATTATGATTTTAATTCAGGTCCAAAATCGTTCCATAATCTGACTCCTTGCACTGAAACACAGTGTTGCTTGGTGGTAGTTCTCACTGAGGGTTTTTGAAATATACATGTTCCTCTGAAATAATATTGTTTCTCCCTTATTTGGAACAACTTTTGGATATTTGCGGGCAGTAATAGATTCTTTACTTTAAACATTATTATTGCAGTTTTAAAGTCAACCAGATCTTTCAACTTGAGAGCTTTTAATTTAAGAAAAAGTGGGTTTGTTGGTTCCCTGTAAGCAGCTTTGTTTATTATTCTAATAGCTCTCTTCTGAAGCATAAAGACTGGATATATGTTTGTTTTATATGTATTTCCCCATACTTCAGTACAATATGTCATGTATGGGAGTATTAATGAATGATACAAGGTATATAGTGTGGGTTGATTCAGCAAATATTTCACTCTGTGTAGTATTGCAATTGATTTGGATATTTTACTTTTAATATAATTAATATGTGACTTCCAACACAGTTTATTATCAATTATTACACCAAGAAATTTAGTTTCAGATACCCTTTCAATCTCTACACCATTTACACTGAGTTTAGATACTAAGTTGTTGTGATGGTTGTTAAAAACTATAAATTTTTTCTTACTTAAATTGAGCGTTAATTTATTTGAATCAAACCACAGTTTAAGCTTTCCTAATTTCTTTCAGAGTGTATCCAAAAGTTGTTCCATATTGCTTCCACTGCATAATAAATTAGTGTCATTGGCAAACAATATTAAATCCATTTTTTCTGAAACTTTACATATATCATTTATATACATATTGAATAACAATGGCCCCAAAACTTAACCCTGTGGGACTCCACAAGTAACCTTCAGGTATGGAAGTTAGGTTATTTCGCACCTCAGACAGAGACAATGAATACACATGGGAGAACAATGCCCAAGAGGGTGAGAGGGAGTTGAATGAAGTGTAGTGTAAATATCATGCTGTGTATGAGGAAGTGCCTTGAAGCTTGTGAACGTGGCTTGATATATAGAGAGGAGTGCTTGCTGTAACCAGTGAGTCTGTTCTGTGCTTGTGAGATGTGAGTGTGTAATAAATCGTCTGACATGAAGCTGCCTCTTCATTTACACACTCCACACTGGTGACCCAAGACGTATTATGGAACACAAGGCGAGAACCCCGGAGCCGGCCCGGTCAGGAAGCCCCAGAGACACAGCAGCCATTCCACAAACAGCCAGGACTGGAACCCCCAGCAACGCGTGTGCAGTTTCAGTCAAGCTACTGGATTTCTGGCAGCACAACCCGCGCTCTTGGTTCCACCACACCGAGGCCCAGTTCGCCCTCCGGGGAGTAATGGCAGACGACACCAAGTTCTACCATGTGGTAGCAGCGCTGGACTCTCGCACAGCCCAGCAGGTAGCGAGCCTGCTCGATCAGCCACCAGCCAGCAACAAATATGAGGCGCTCAAGGCTGCGCTCACTCGGCGCTACACGCTCTCGGAATGTGAGAGAGCGGAGAGGCTCCTGGCGCGGACCGAGTTAGGAGATGGGTCGGCCATAGACCTGATGGAGAAGATGCTGGCGTTAATGGGCACGGACAACGGGCACTTTCTGTTTGCCCACCTTTTCCTCCGGAACCTTCCAACAGTGGCGAGAGCGGTTATGGCCAATTCGCCATTGCTGGCCGCGTGGGACTACCGTGCGCTAGCCCAGGAGGCGGACCGGATCATCCTCACCACCAGGGCGATCACAGTCAACGCGGCAGGTGAGGAGCCACCGACGGAAGCAGCAGCGGGGGCCAAGGAGCGCCAGAGAGACATGCTCTGTTTCTACCACCGCCGCTTCGGAGAGAACGCACGCAGATGTGTGCCACTGTGCCAATTCAAGCGCTCGGGAAAACGCTGAGGCCGGCTGTCGGTAGCAGCTGCGACCCTCAGTGAAGAGAACAAGCTGCTCTACTTGACGGACGCGCGCTCGGGGAGGCGTTTCCTCGTGGACACCGGAGCCCAGAAGGGTTTCATCCTGCCGACCTATGCTGATCGGCTGGCAGGACCTCGCGGCCCCGTGATGTTGGCAGCAAACGGCTCGGAAATTAAGACCTTTGGTGAGAGGACACTGATCTTATCTCTACACGGCCGTACATACGAGTGGACTTTTGTCGTAGCAGTACTGAATTACCATATCCTGGGGCTGATTTTCTGTGTGCACATGGTTTACTGGTTGATGTTGCTAATAGGCGCCTAGTTAATGCACTGTCCTTTGACTCTCTCCCCTGTATAGCTCGAGTGACCCAGCCAACAGCACAGGCCAGCGTCACAGCTCCAGGCGGTAAGTTCCACGCACTGTTCACACAGTTCCCAGCACTCATGGTCCCGACGTTTTCGGCGGCCATCGCTAAACACGGGGTGGAGCACTTTATCACCACCACCGGGCCGCCCGTTTTTGCAAGACCTCGGCGCTTGGACGCAGCTAAACTGGCCATAGCGCGCGAGGAGTTCGCCAACCTGGAAAGGTTGGGCATCATCAGGTGTTCAAACAGCCCATGGGCATCCCCGCTACACATGGTCCCTAAGGCTGAGGGATCGTGGCGACTGTGCGGTGATTTCCGCAGGTTGAACAACGCCACAGCACACGACCGCTACCCGATTCCCCACATACAGGATTTTTCCGTCCACCTCGCCGGAGCACACATTTTTTCTAAAATAGACCTGGTCCGCGGTTACCATCAAGTCCCAGTGCGCGCTGAGGACTAGGGCTGGGAACGATCCCTAATTTCCAGAATCGATTTGATTCCGATTCTTGAGATTCTGAATCGATTCGATTCGATTCCGATTCAATCCCGATTCGATCCGATCCCAATTTAATCTGGGGAATTACCATTTTAATAGCCATTTTACTTCCCATGAAACAAAAATCTTCAAGACCTAATGCTGCAAATTGTACCAAGAATCTTCTAACTTTGTTAATACATAAATTATCACATATAAAACTGACCCAAAATCAGTTACAATAATGCACTTTTTATTATTTAACTTATCATTTCATAAAGTGCTCACAGGTGCTTTCTTTAGTGCAAAGGGTGTGTCGTGTCAAGTTCACCACCCAGAGTAAGTAAACAAATTCAATGCATGAACCATACATTCATAATCTCATTGTATTTCAGTCCCTCCAGGATTTTGTCAGCTGTTTTTGTGATTGTTGTGGCCCAAAAAGCCTGGATTTGTGGGAGCTTTTCCAAAAAGTTATGGCACTTTTAGAGTTTTTTTGCACTCAAAGTTGTGTGAGGAAGTACAAATTTTAAAGCAGCTGCTTTTTCCATAGTTTACAGTGATGCTATTCTACGTAACACCACAAGAAAAGTACAGGATTGCCAAAAATTTCTTGTTAAACAGTGATTTATTTAGAATTAAATGCTCAGTAAAATTGTAAAAAAAAAATGACCAATATTGTGTTCTTGCTGAGAACTTTAAAAAAAGAAATAAAAGAATTTGTCATTACAACAACTAAATTGCATTGAATGCATGTTAGTGTGGAGAAAGTGATGGCAGCACCTCCTTGAATCTTGAATTTGAAGGTCTTCTTCTGTGCTGAAATCCACATGAAGCAGGGATGCTCCTCCACTGACCACCTCTGACCTTCAGAAGGTCTCAGTGAGGATGAAGCTTCCAGTCTTCACACATCTGAAGGCAGATAAAAAGAATAGATTTCACAGTAAAATTAGCATTCATATTTTTAGATCCCCACACCACAGTAGGGTTTAATAATTTAGGTTTTTTTTTTAATATTTTAACTACAAATTAACTTTCAATGTTGGAAAAGGGTTTCAGTTCATTTCCTGAGAAGGTTTGTTCATTTCAATTTAGTTCTACTGAGTAAAAATAGCTTGTTGTACTGCAGCCTTTATTAATTTTATTGTGATTTATTCTCTTCACATCGCTTAAGTGGCAGAAGTCCATAATCTCATAAAATATACCTTAATTCTGCATTTATTCACAGCGCTTAACCAACAGTTCTCTCTGTGTCCATAGTTTGTAAAAGAAACCACCATCATGCCAGATAAATTATTAATTGACGACACAAACGTTAAAAGAAACAAATATTATACTTACGGTCTCAGCAGCTCCAAGTCTCTGCTTCACGGGTTTCAGTCTCCGCGCATTTTCCCTTTATCAGTCGTCAACTTTATGTTCCAACACAGCGCTGCATGGAGTAAAAGTCCGTTTATCCCCGCTTTATGAAAAATATTAAGAAGCTGTTGAGGACAGTCTTTACGGTGACTTTTGCTGCTAAATTAAGAGACGCACGTTATTAACTCCGCGTCATGTAATCACAAAAGACGTGTGCCCGCGCCGCAGGGAACACAGAAGTTTTATTTATGAAAAATATTCAGAAGCTGTTGAGGACAATCTTTACGGTGACTTTTGTTGCTAAATTAAGAGACGCACGTTATTATCTCCGCTCGTGTAAACACGAAAGAGCACACGCGGCAGGAAACTCTTGCCGGATGAGAACCGTTTTAACACCACAGAAGAAGAACTAGCATATCCGTTAGCTTGCTAGCTCCGTTAGCGCGTCGGTTGTTTATTGGTCTCGGCTGTTGTTGCTGGCTCACTGACCCGGTTTCGACCCGATTATACTCAGCAGACATTCACAAACGTAAAAATATTATATTAAAACATATTAATATTAAAAGATTGATCCGCGGATTTCGTGGATCGATATCGGCTCAGTCAAACATGTATCGATCCATATCGATATATTGATCTTTTGAACCCACCCCTACTGAGGACATACCCAAAACAGTGGTAATAACTCTGTTCAGTTTGTTTGAGTTCCTGCACATGCCATTTGGGTTAAAAGGCACGGCACAGACGTTCCAGCGCATGATGGATGCAGTGCTGCGCGATCTCCCGTTCGTGTTCGTCTACCTGGACGATATCCTGGTAGCCAGTGCGTCCGAAGATGAACACGAAACCCACCTCAGGACGGTTTTCCGGAGGTTGGAGGAGCACGGGTTGATAATCAACCCGGCGAAATGCCAGTTCGGCGTGACGCAGATTGATTTTTTTGGGGCACTGCGTCTCTCCGGAAGGAGCGATCCCGCTGCCTGACAAAGTGTGCGCCATGGTGGATTTTCCCCGGCCTGAGACGGTCAGGGCGCTGCAGGAATTTTTGGGGATGGTGAATTTTTATATCAGTTTCCTTCCTCGCGCGGCGCAGTTCATGCAACCATTGTACTCCGCGCTCAAGAGACAGAAACCCACGGATAGGGTCGAATGGACCTCGGAGCGAGAGCGGGCGTTCTCGGAGGTTAAAGCAGCCCTGGCAAACGCCGCACTGCTGGCGCAACCAGACCCGGCGGCCCGGATAGCACTCACCACCGACGCTTCTGACGTGGCCGTAGGGGCTGTCGTAGAGCAGCACGTCGCCGGGGCTTGGCAGCCACTCGCTTTTTTCAGCAGAACTTTGCGCGACAGCGAACGTAAATACAGCGCATTCAACAGGGAGTTGCTAGCTCTCCACCTGGCCATATGCCACTTCCAGTTCTGGCTGGAAGGGCGCAGCTTCACCGCGTTCGTGGATCACAAGCCACTAACGTTCGCGATGGCCAAGGTTTCAGAACTGTGGTCAGGCTGGCAGCAGAGACAGCTGGCCGTGATCTCAGAGTTTACTACCGATATTCAGTATGTGTCGGGTAAACTGAATGTGGTGGCGGACTGCCTCTCGCGCGTCGTGGTGGCCCCAGTCTACATGGGGTTAGATTATACAGCCATGGCAGCGGAGCAGATTAGCGATGCAGACGTGCGCGCACTCCAGTCTGGACCAACAGGGTTAAGGCTGGAGAGCAGGGTGCTGCAAGACGGCATGACCCCCCCCCCCCCCAATGTGCGATGTCTCCACGGGACGTGGGGTGGTCCCGGTCACGTGGCGCCCCCGCGTGTTTGAGTCGGTTCACACTCTGGCGCACCCAGGAGTGCGCGCGTCGGTCAAAATGGTGGGAGAGAAGTTTTTGTGGCCGAGCCTACGCAAACAAGTAAAAGAGTGGGCTGCAGCCTACGTGGCGTGCCAACGAGCCAAGGTACACAGACACACGAAGGCTCCCTTGGAGCCGTTTCGGGTACCGGCTAAGGGGTTCGACCACGTTCACGTGGACCTCGTGGGCCCCCTCCCGCCATCACAGGGGTGCACGCACCTCCTGACTGCGGTGGACCGCACCACACGCTGGCCAGAAGCAGTCCCGCTGGCGGCAACCACATCCGCGGACGTAGCACGCACTTTTTTAACAGCATGGGTGGCGCGTTTTGGAGTCCCGTCGGACATTACTTCCGACAGGGGCCCTCAATTTGTTTCCGAACTCTGGTCCGCGATGGCCCGCAGCCTGGGTGTTACAATTCATCGCACAACCGCGTACAACCCACAGGCCAACGGGTTATGCGAGCGTTTTCATAGATCACTGAAAGCAGCACTCAGGGCTTCACTGACGGATGCAAATTGGGTGGACAGGTTGCCGTGGGTTTTATTGGGGTTGCGCTCCATGCCAAAAGAGGATCTGGAAGCTTCCCCGGCAGAGCTGGTTTGTGCGCAGCCCCTACGGCTGCCCGGGGAATTTCTGCCAGATAATCCCGCGCCGGACAGCTGCCTGTCTCAGCTTTTGCAGCGTAGTGCGAACACAGGCACGCTGCCGGGCCCTGCCCACCACTGTTTTCGTGCCTAAAACTTTGAAGAACGCGGAGTACGTGTTCGTCAGACACAACGCCGACCCCCCTCCATTGCGCCCACCCTATGATGGACCGTTCAGAGCGTTGGAAACAGGGGATAAGCATTTTGTGCTAGACTTGGGGGGTAGATGGGAGAAAATTGGCATAGACAGACTCAAACCCGCCTTTGTAGCAGCGGATGAGCAGGTGCTGTTGGCTAAGGCCCCTCGGCGTGGAAGACCCCCATGGAGAGCTCCCCAGGGAAGCGATGCAACAGAGCAGCCACACGGACAGGTCGAAGTCCCCCCCACCTCACCACGGCCCACCCGCAGTCAGACACACTCCCAGCAGCCCCCCACTGGCACAGCAGCGCTATGGAGGCAGTAAACCCCAGTTACAGCAGATATGGGAGGAGACTGAAGCCGAAACAGCATGTGGACTGATATTCTATTGTTCTATCTAAGATGCTGGGGGGGGCGGTATGGAAGTTAGGTTATTTCGCACCTCAGACAGACAGTGAATACACATGGGAGAACAATGCCCAAGAGGGTGAGAGGGGGTTGAATGAAGTGTAGTGTAAATATGCTGTGTATGAGGAAGTGCTTTGAAGCTTGTGAAGGTGACTTGATACAGTGGTACCTCTACTTACGAATTTAATTCGTTCCGGAAGAATTCTCGTAACGTGAAAAATTCGTAAGTAGAGGCGCATTTTACATGTAAATGCCGTAATCCGTTCCAAGCCCCCAAAATTCGGGCATAAATTTTTTATAAATCGTAAAAATGCATCAAAACATGTAACAAATACATGTTACAATTAGATTACTGCACAATAAACATAAAATGAGAGTTTAAAATGAGAGAAAGAATAATAAAAGAGAAAGAATAATAAAAATTATGTTCATTTACCTTTTAACTGCGATCGTCGGAGTCGGCGTCGGCGTCAGCGTCACCTTTTGCCTTCTTTGGTTCATGTTCTGTCTCATCAGTGGTTTTTGCCTGACGTTTTGTGATGAAACGATCCAAGGACGTTTGCTTTTATTGGCTTGTAAGGGCTTCCTTTTGTTTTAATACCGTGCTGATCGTTGATGTTGTTTTTTTTTTTCCCAAAACTTTATTAAGAACAAGGTGAAAGTACAGAGTTATAACGTAGATGGTGATAAACATGGCAGTTAACAATTTTTTTTTCTCTAAATTGTGTAGTTCAGTCAACAGTCTTACAAGAGGTAAGAAGGATAAAATAAAGTAGTAAGAATAATAAATAATAATAAGATAAAGCGAGATCAACCAAACGCACCCATTCGTGGCCAATGGGATACCAGGAAGATGCTAGGCGATAGCCAATGGCAGAGCAGCTACAGGTATGTTTACGTTCGGTAAAATACGGGAGCTGCGAGGAGCGCGTACTTTTTTTGCCTTTCGTATCCTGAAATTTTGTTCGTAACTAGAGGCAATATTTTCCCGTTGAGGCGTCTCGTAACCTGAAAATTTCGTATGTAGAGACGTTCGTAAGTAGAGGTACCACTGTATATAGAGAGGAGTGCTTGCTGTAACCAGTGAGTCTGTTCTGTGCTTGTGAGATGTGAGTGTGTAATAAATCGTCTGACATGAAGCTGCCTCTTCATTTACACACTCCACACAGTAACTGTGAGTTTTTGTTACCAACACATACATACTGATATCTATTCTTTAAGTAACTACATAACCAGGACAGTGCGACCCCCCTAATGCCACGATTTTGTAGTTTCTTTAATAATAAATTATAATCCACTGTATCAAATGCTTTTTTAAGATCCAGGAATACCCCAACTGAATACTCTTTATTTTCAATGGCAGTTGATATTTTTTCTATAAATTCCATTAGAGCAAATGCAGTTGTCCTCTTGTGTCTGAACCCATATTGCTGCTCACACAATAAATTATTCTTCAGTATGAAGTTGTCAGTTCTCTCATAGTGTTTTTTCAAGTATCTTGGAAAATTGCGACAATAGTGAAATTGGTCTATAGTTTGAAAGTTCCCCTCTGTCACCTGTCTTGCATATCGGAATTACTTTAGCTATTTTCATTGCATTGGGAAATATACCTGTTTGGAGAGACAGGTTACAGATATACGTCAGTGGTTTCACTAAGCATTCAATAATAGTTTTGACTAAAAGCATGTCAATACCATCACAGTCCATAGATGTTTTACTTTTAAACGATTTAACAATTTCAATGACCTCTCTCTCGTCTGTGTTCTTTATGAAAATGGAGTCTTTTATAGCAGTGTTTTTGCTTATTGTATCACCTGTGGGTGCCGTAATGGGTATTTCTTGAGCCAAATTAGGACCAATGTTAACAAAAAAGTTATTAAATTCATCTGCAGGTGAAGCTGCATTCACACTCTGAGTCGTTTTATTATTTTTTGAAAAATCGGTTGGGTAGCTTGTATTTCTGTTTTTATTTCCAAGAATATTGTAAAGTATTGTCCATGTATTTTTAATATTGTCTCTGTTTTTCTCCAGTTCTTTACTGTAATAGTCTCTTTTACTACATCTTATTATATATGTTAACTTATTTTTGTATGTTTTATACCGCTGCTCTGCTTCTTTTGTCCTTTTCTTTAGAAAAGCTTTATATAATAAATTTTTCTTTTTACACGCCTTTTGTAATCCTTTGGTTAACCATGGTTTATCGGCAAATTTATGTTTTTTGTTTTTTTTTTGTAACTTAGATTTTTATTCATTTTTCATCATATATAATGCATTCAGATCACATTCTACATTTAAAAAACAAAGGGGTTAGGGTAGGGAAAAATAAAAAAAAATAAACAAAATAAAAATAAAAAATAAAAAATAAAAGGGGGGGGGGACAAATGTTGGAGCATCAAGTTTTTAGTTTCCATCTCTTAATTCTTCTGGTTTTTTCAGTGTCTTTGGTTATTCTTTCAATTTCTGCCTCGTTGTTGCACTTTGTAGTGTGTCCATTTCCGCCATTTTTTCTCCCATATTCCTTCTTGCATTCTTCGTCGATATGTTAGTTTTTCCATCATACGTATGTCCTCAACAATGTCAGTCCATTGTTCTTGGTCAGGAAGAACTTCTGATCGCCATTTTTTTGTGATAGTTTTTTTACATGCAATCAACAAGATTTTAACTAGATATCTGTCCTCAGCCTGTATAACACTGTCTTTTTTAAGATCACATAAGTACATCAGGTTACAGTTCATTGGTATATTATATCCTAATATCCTCTGTATTGTCACATGCATAGATTTCCAAAATGATGATATTTTGTAGCATTTCCAAAACATATGTGAGTGGTCTGCATTTTGAGCCCCACATCCCCTCCAGCATAAAGATTGGGTATTTGAATATTTTCCTTGAATCTGTGGTGTAATGAAAAAGCGAATCAGGTTTTTCCATCCAAATTCCCTCCATGCCCTTGAATTTGTTGATGTGTGTTGTGTTTTCCATATTTCCTGCCAGCTTTCTTCTGTTATGTTTAAATTGAGCTCTTTCTCCCATTTCTCCTTTATATAGTTACTTGTATGATTGTTTGTCATAAGTTTCTGATATAGTTTTGAAATAATTCTTATTTTATTTCCTGCATATGAGCTTAAAATAAGTTGTATAATCTCGTTCACATCTGTTTGGAGGTTATGCCTAATCTTCTTCATATAGTAATCTCTCATCTGCAGATATCTGAAAAATTCCGATCTTTCTAATTTAAATTTTCTCCTGATATTTACAAAGCTCCCGAGATCTTTTTTTCCGATATTGCCCCATGCTGTGATTCCCTTGTTCACCAGATTTTTGTATCCCCTATCTTGTTTTGCCGGTTCAAACTGACTGTCAAATGCTACCCATTTCAATAGTTTTATGTCTTCCCTTATATTATATTTTTGTACTATTTTATACCACAGTTCTAAAGTAAATTTAGTGATTGGGTCTATTTGTTTGATTTGCTTATATGCATCTTTATCCCCTATTATGCTTTGTACTGGGAGTCCCTCAATTTCCTTTTCCATTTCTTTCCATTTTGCCTCATATCCCTCGTCGCACCAACATATGATATATCTTATTTGTGCTGAGTAGTAATATTCCTTTAGACTCGGTAGGCCCATGCCTCCTTTCTCTTTTGGTAATTGGAGGGTTTTATATTTCACTCTTGGTTTTTTACCTCCCCAAACAAATCTCGATATCATCCTGTCCCACTTTGAGAATTGGGCATCTGGAATCTCTGTTGGTATAGCCTGGAAGAGGTAAAGTAATCTAGGTTGTATGCTGATTTTGACTGTCTCAATTTTTGAATTCAGATCCATATTTAAGATTGACCATCTATCAATATCTTTTTTTATTTCTTGTTCCAACCTATCATAGTTTGCTTTATATATTTTGCTTAGGTCTTTAGGTATGTTCACTCCAAGGTATTTTATTTCTTTTTGCTTCCAGTTTAGTTTGATCTTATCAGTTATCTGGTTTAGAGGGTTATAGTGGAATGTCAGTATTTGTGTTTTTGTTATGTTTATCTTGTATCCTGATAATTTTCCAAAATTTTCTATCAAGTTCATCATTTCCATTATTGATTTATCTGGTTGTTCAAGGTAAACTATAATATCGTCTGCAAATAGCCCAATCTTGTGTTCCGCCCCCTTTATTGTTACACCTTTTAATTTCTTATTTTGTCGTATCGCTTGAGCCAATGGTTCTATGAACAGAGCAAACAAGGTGGGCGATAAGCAGCATCCCTGCCTAGTTGATCTTTGTATATTTACTTTGTCTGTTAAGCTACCGTTTATCTTGATTCTTGCCACAGGTTCTTGATATAGCGTCCTTATGCATTGTACTGATTTTTCGTTAAATCCAAAGCGCTCCAGTACACTATATAGGAATTTCCAGTTAACCCTGTCAAATGCTTTTTCTGCGTCTAAACTCATTATTACTGCGCTTTTCTTTTCTTTATGTATTTGGTTAATTATATGTATTGTTCTCCTGATATTGTCATGTGTTTGGCGTCTCTCTATGAATCCAGTTTGATCATCTTCTATCAATTCCGTCAAGAATGTCTTTATTCGTTTACATATAATTGTTGTGTATATTTTATAATCTACATTTAATAAAGAGATTGGTCTATAGTTTCCGCATTGTTCTTTATCTTTCCCTGGTTTTAAAATAACTGAAATGATTGCTTCGTTCCATGTTGGAGGTATTTTGTTGTTGTTCAGCGTCCAATTAAATGACTTTAGGAGTTGTGGCGTGAGTTCTTCTATAAACAGTTTATAAAACTCAGATGGGTATCCATCACTACCTGGTGATTTACCGTTTTTAAGTGACTTAATCACATCTCTGATCTCTTGTGTTGTTATTTCTGCTGTTAGTTTTTCATTTTGTTGATTTCCTATTGATGGCAAGTCCAATGTGTCTAGAAATTTTTTGATATCTTTAGTATTTGTTTCTTCAGGTTGCGAGTATAGTTCTTGGTAGAAATTATGGAAAATTTCTTCGATGTTTTCTGGGTTAACTGTGGTTTTATTTGTCGTGGGGTCTTTAATCTTGTATACATTATTCATTGTTTGTTGTCTTCTTAACCGTTTTGCCAGCAGTTTTGTGGCTTTTGGCCCTGTTTCATAATATTTTTGCTTTAGATATCTATTTTTCCTTTCAATTTCATCCATTTGTGTTTCTTTTATCTTTGTTTTTTCTTCTTTAATTTCTTGATATATTTTTGGATCATTTGTGCTTTGATGTTTACGTTCTAATTCCCTCAGTCTCTCACATCTTTGTTCATACGCTTCCAGTTTAGTCTTATTTGCTTTTCCTGTTTCAACAATTAATTTACCCCTTAACACGGCTTTTAGTGCGTCCCATAGTATTGTTGGGTCCACTTCTTCATTGTCATTCTCTTGGATATATTCGTTTATGTTTATTTTTATTCTTTCTTTCATTTTCTCATCATTTAACAGTCCTACGTTAAGTTTCCATGTTGTTTGTCGTTTTCTATTGTTTAAATATATTTCCATGTATATAGGATTATGATCTGATATTTCTGCCCCTCCAATCCAACAATTTCTCACCCTGTGTCTGTCACCTTCATTCATAAGGAAGTAATCTATTCTAGAGTGTACTTTATGGGCTGCTGAATAATGTGTATAGTCTTTTTCGAGTGGGTGTAGGTCCCTCCATATGTCTACCATACCCATTTCTGCCAGTGAGGTTCTTATGAACTTTGTTACATGTTTTTTTGTCTTCTTAACACTTGTTGTGTCAACTTCATGATCCATGACAGCATTTAAGTCTCCTCCACAAATTAGGACTCCTTCACTGTGTGTTGCTATGAGATCAAACAGATGTTGAAAAAAACCCTTGTCACTTTCTGGTGGGGCATAGATGTTCACTAATGTGATCTGCATACCATCTATTCTTCCCTTTATTATTACATACCTGCCTTCTTTATCCTGGATTTCCTGTTCACTTTCAAATTGTATTTTGTTTGAGATTAGTATCATAACCCCCCTTTTTGCTCCTCCCTTAAATGAACTGTAGTAGGAGTTCTTATAGCCAAATCTCTTTAGTTTCACATGTTCTGCCTTGCTCAAATGTGTCTCTTGCATAAATATAATTTCAGCTTTTTCCTTCTTGAATTTTCTTATTATTCTTTCCCTTTTAACAGGTGAGTTCAGACCATTCACGTTTAGTGTCATTATCTTAAGATTTTTACCCATATTCATGTTTTTCCATTTTTTTAACTTGTGCTCCTAGCCCCTTTAACAACAAAAATAACACATATTTATATAAAAACACATTAAAAAAACTCGACCTCCGTACTTTGGGCCTTTCTTCTGCCCACTGGTCCCTGTTGGTGGGTGGGGGGTTTGTCTTCACAGAGTGAAGGGCCCTCCCTAGACTTCTAATTACTATCAAAGTAATAGTCATAAGTCTAGAAATTTATGTTTAAGCTTTTTCTTTAGTATTGGACAATTTTTTTTTTCCATAAAGAGTGGTTACAATGTTTATAAATGTGTCATAGGCTTCATTTACATCTGATACATAGACTTTTGTCCAGTCTTGCTTCGGCAAGTCTTCTTTAAAAGAACTGATTGCATTTTGTGATTTGTATCTGAACAATTTTAAAATTTTTTCTGTATTGGCCCCCGTGTGGCCATGGATAAGGGCAAAGGTTGGCAAATGGTCACTTATATCATTTATCAATAATCCCCTTTCTATTTTCTTATCAATAATATTAACAAACTATTAACAAGCTATTTGTTAGCTCGAGATTAGATTATTGTAATTCTTTATTATCAGGCTGTCCTAAAACATCTTTAAAAAGTCTTCAGCTGATCCAAAATGCTGCAGCAAGAGTTTTAACAGGTACTAGAAAGAGAGATCATATCTCTTCGGTTCTGGCCTCCCTTCATTGGCTTCCCATAGAGTTTAGAATTAAGTTTAAAATCCTTCTTCTTACTTACAAAGCTCTAAACAATCAGGCTCCTTTTTATTTAAAAGATCTGATACTACCGTATTATCCTAACAGAGCACTACGCTCCCAAAATGCAGGATTACTTGTAATACCTAGAATCTCCAAAAGTACAATGGGAGGCAGAGCCTTCAGTTATCAAGCTCCTCTCCTGTGGAATCAGCTGCCAATCTGGATTCGGGAGTCAGACTCGATCTCTGTTTTTAAGAATAGGGCTAAAACCTACCTTTTTGATATAGCCTACAATTAGGAAGGGATCATGTGTTTCTGAACCCTCCCTTAGTTATGCTGCTAATAGGTTTAGTCAGCTGGGGGACCTCCAGTAATGCACTGGGCCTCACTCCTTTCCTCACTCTCAATGAAATATTTTTTTTTTGCTGGTCATTAACATCTGTTTGTTCTCTCCCATAGATTGAGTCCCCATCGTGCTGTTTGCTCGCTACATGTCTGTTCTTTTCTTCTTCTCTATCCCCTCACCCCCCAGCCAGTCGCAGCAGATGACTGCCCCTCCCTGAGCCTGGTTCTGCTGGAGGTTTCTTCCTGTTAAAAGGGAGTTTTTCCTCTCCACCGTCGCCAAGTGCTTGCTCACAGGGGATCGCCTGATTGCTGGGGTCTTTCTGCAACTGTGGGGGTTCCCCCCTACAGTTGATAGTGCTATGAGATGACTGTTGTTGTGAAATGGCGCTATATAAATAAAGTTGAATTGAATTGAATTGAATTGAACTGAATTAAAAGTATCTTAAACAAAGTTTATGGAACATAACGCTCTGGTGGTCTAGTAATACGAGAAGGATATCTCTTACCAGTCTCTGGAAGTGATGTGGTGTTTCCCTCTGAGGTTACCTGGGGTAATGGTGAGGGATCACTCACAGGAACCGGAGTAGCTGGTTCTGGAACAGTCTTTTCCAGCACAGGCAGGTCTGCTGAGATGCACGACGATGCAGCTCCGCCGTCATCTGTAGAGGTATCCAATTCAACAACCCTGGCCAGCATCTGGTCCGCGTGTCGCCTCCAGTGCTGCGATGTGCCAATGTCGACGGTGTAGGATACAGGGCCAGTCTCAGCTGAAACAACCCCTGGTATCCACTTCTTCTCTCCTCTCCCGTAATTCCGAACAAAAACTGGATCTCCCACCTTGAACGTTCTGGCTTTTGCATGCATTCCTCGATACGCACACTGTGCCTCTTGTGCTTTCTCTTCCTCTGATGTCACGCTAGGCTTCAGCAGGTCCAATCGAGATCGCAACTTGCGATGCATGAAAAGCATAGACGGGGAATCCTTCGTTGTAGAGTGTGGAGTGTTACGGTACGTGAGTAGAAAGGCATCCAGTCGGTGTTGTATGGAAGTGGTTCCAGTGGAACGCTTCAGTGACTGCTTGAATGTCTGTACAAAACGTTCTGCAAGACCATTTGTTGATGGATGAAATGGTGCAGAGCGAATGTGCTTTACTCCATTGCCTTTCATAAAAGTGTCAAACTCGTGTGAGGTAAACTGAGGGCCATTATCGCTCACTAACACCTCAGGGAGCCCATAGCGACTAAATAACCCTCGGAGCACCTGGATGGTATTAGCCATTGTAGTGGAACTCATAAGGTGTACCTCAGGCCATTTTGAATGGGCGTCTACAACCACCATAAACATTTGGCCTTGGAACGGCCCAGCAAAGTCGACATGAATTCTCTGCCACGGGGATCCAGGCCAGGTCCATGGGTGGAGTGGTGCTGGTCCCGGTGCTTTCTGTGTAAATTGACAGGACTGGCATGTTTTTGAGACCTGTTCAATTTGAGCGTCAATTCCGGGCCACCACATGTAACTGCGGGCGACAGCTTTCATTTTGAGAACACCTGGGTGTCCAGTATGCAGTTCTGACAGCAGTCGTGATCTCAATTTTGAGGGAATGACAACGCGCACACCCCACATAAGGCAATCTTGCTGGAGTGTCAACTCATCCCTCCGGCTGATGAATGGCGCCAATGTGCTGGCCACATCCTGGACCCTCGGAAAGCGACCTGTGGAAACCATCTCCAGGACTCGAACAAGGACCGAATCACCCCTGCTCTCTCGGCAGATTTCTCGACAGTTCACAGGTAAGGCTTCTAGGTGTTTAATGTGAAAACTGTCCACAGTACTGATTCTCTCTCTTGATGATGTTGGTAATGGAAGGTGTGAAAGCCCATCCGCATTTCCATGACGAGCTGCCTCTCGATACTGTATGGTGTAATTATGGGCAGCTAACAGGAGAGCCCACCACTGCATTCTAGCAGCAGCCATAGGTGGTGTGGCTTTGCACGGACTCAGAATAGTGGTCAATGGGCGATGATCTGTAAGGAGTGTAAACTGCCTGCCATACAGATAATGATGGAATTTACGAACTCCAAATATAATGCCAAGAGCTTCGCGCTCAATGTGGGCATAATTGCGTTCTGCCTTATTCAGAGTCCTTGATGCAAAAGCTATGGGCCTCTCTTGTCCATTCTGGAAAATATGTGAGATGACACTACCTACACCAAAAGGTGATGCATCACACGCCAGCCGAATGGGAAGTTGTGGATCATAATGGGTTAACACGCTTTGAGAGAGTAACTGCTCTTTTGCCTCTTTGAAAGATGCAGCACATTCAGATGTCCATTGCCATTGTTTTCCTTTGCACAGCAGCGTATTCAGTGCGCTTAGGATAGCTAACAAGTTGGGGATAAATCTGCTGTAATAATTAATTAGCCCCAAGAAAGAACGTAACTGACTCACGTCTGTAGGTGCAGGAGCCTCCACAATTGCCCTGACTTTCTCTGGTGCCTTGTGTAGACCCTGGGCATCAATGACGTGACCCAGATATTCCAGTGAATCCTTAAAAAATTCACATTTTTCCTTCCGTACTCGCAAACCAAATTCTTCCAAGCGCCCTAGGACTGCATCCAGATTTTTCAGATGCTGCACACGATCCTGTCCACTGACCAATATATCGTCCAGGTAACAGTGAACGTTCGGCAGACCCTGGAGGACTTGGTCCATGGCACGCTGGAATATCGCTGGTGCTGAGGTAGTTCCAAATGCCAGCCTGTTGTAACAAAACAGACCCCTGGATGTGGTTATTGTGAGATATTTTCTGGAATTTCCCTCTATCACCATTTGCAAATAGGCATGAGATAAGTCCAGTTTACTAAAATGTTGCCCCCCTGAAAGTGATGCGAATAGATCTTCAATGCGTGGAATTGGGTATTTCTCCACACACAGGGCAGGATTAACTGTGACTTTAAAATCCCCGCATATCCTAACATCTCCGTTCTTTTTCACAACGGGCACAATGGGTGTTGCCCATTCACTGAATTTGACAGGGGATATAATGCCCTGCTCACACAATCGGTCAATTTCAGCCTCCACTTTTGGCCTAAGGGCATAGGGAACGACTCTCGCTTGACAGAACCGTGGCACATGATCCGGCTTCAGCAAGATGGCTACTTCCATGCCTTTCAGAGTGCCTAATTCTTTTTTAAAGACCTCTGCATGTCTTTGTAGCACGCCCTCTAGCGTCTCTTCCCGGACCGTCTTTATTTCTCGCCAGTCAATTAGAATCCTCCGCAGCCACTCCCGACCAAAAAGTGGGGGTGAACTTCCCCGAACCACATACAGTGGTAGTCTAGCCCTCTGCTTATTCATCCTCACTGAAACGGTGATGACACCCTCTGCTGGAATCACCTCGCCCGTGTATGTTTTCAGCATTATATGGGTTTGGCGCAAGGGCAAGTCCTTAAAGTGTGCATCATACAGTTTTCTTGAAATCAGAGAAACGGCAGCACCAGTATCTAATTCCATAATAATCCTTTTACCTTCAATTTTTGGTTTAACACTCATGTATGACAAATTACTCTGCTGAGACACCATATGCAGGCTCACTTCAGTGTCTGTATTGCTACCATCACTAGATATTTCTTTTACATCCAGTTGGTGCACCCTTTTTTTCTTTTTAGCTTTATACTCCACTGGTTTCTCCTTATTTACAGTCTCTTTGTTCCTGCACATTTTCGAGATATGTCCTCTCTTACCACATTTATGGCATTTTTGCTCCTTATAAAAACAATCGCTCTCTTTGTGGTTCATTTTTCCACAGCGCGAACATTTCGTGAATTGTTTATCATGTGGTGACAGTACATGCACTTTCAGCGCGTTGCTCAGCTGATGTGTCTCGCGAGCTACTGTCTCCATTGACACGGCTAGTTCCACTGCTTTGGAAAAAGTAAGCTTCTCCTCCGTCAGCAATTTTTTTCTGGATAGCTTTTATATTCAGTCCACAAACGAGCCTATCCCTCAATGCATCCTGCAGGTGCATACCAAACTCGCAGTGTTCAGAAAGCTTTTTAATGACTGCTATGTATTGTGTCACAGTTTCTCCCTCTTGTTGGTTCCGTTTATAAAAGCAAAATCTTTCAGCAATCACAATTGGCTTTGGGGAAAAATGGTCTTTCAAAACTTCCGTGAGTTGAGCATATGTCTTAGCCCCTGGCTTATCTGGAGCTACGAGGCTACGTAAAAGTCCATATGTTGACGCACCAATTACACTTAAGAAAACGGCAAGCTTTTTCTCCTCTGCAATACTATTTGCCGTAACAAAATACTCAAACCTCTCAACGTAGGTTGTCCACTGCTCCACCGACTCGTCGAATGGGTTAATGTGTCCAATAAATCCAGCCATGGCGTGCAGTTAGCTAGCGTTTAGCAATCTTGTCACCTGGCGTCCTGTCACCTGGCGTCCTGTCACCTGGCGCACTGTCACCTGGCGTCCTGTCACCTGGCGTGCCGCGCCCAGCCAAATTCCCACCAGGACAAACGTTCCTCTTCCTCCGTCACTCGCAGTCAATACCGCAGTGAGACTTGGAAACCTAAAGTTATCCCATCCTCGTCGCCAATGATGTTATGTCCGTGGGTTTCTACTTTAGATTACCACTCGGAGGAACAAACACAAAGACACACACGGCTGCAGGTCATTAGCTTGCTCGTTTACTCAGGCATACGCACACATACACGTTTTTTTTAGTTCAGTTCAATGAGCACACTCTTATACTATTGGCGATGCCACAGGGTACAGCGCCCACCAATGGGGTGGCATATGCAAATGCAACTCATACAACTCATACAACTCCCATACATCACACCCACGTCTTCGCTTTGAGTTCTGTTTCTTGAGATTCTCTGTGTTCTAGTTCATTGGTGTTGTGGTCTTTATGCTTTATTATTATCATGTTCTTGTTTTATATTTACCCCTGTGCTGATCCTTAGTTCTGGTGTGGCTCTTATTTTGCCTTGTGGTTATTTCCGGTTTCCTTAGTGTGATCCTTGTTTGCTAGTTGTCCACAGCTGCTTGTGATTGGTTTAATTAAGTCTTGCCCTTTTTAAGGAATGTCGCTCCTTTCCTGGGTGCTTCGTCTTTACATCAACGTAAAGACATTTCAATACGCTTCTGCCTTAGCCTAGCGTATTTCCTGTTTATCCTAGTCTGTGTTTTTGCCTTGCCAAGCCTTAGCTATTTTCCAGCCCTCGAGCTGTGTGTTATTTTGTGTTATCTGTTAATAAACATCATGTCAAGAGCTTGCTACGCATCTGAATCCTGCTTCATGCCCTGTTGAGGCCCCAACCGCAACAGAACAACCCCGCCAGTCATGGACTCAGCGAGCGAGCCCGGCTAGAAGAGGTGGAGAACGGAGCAGCTTCATGTGGTCATCTGGGTGCTGGACTGTGCGGCCGCTGCGCGACGCTGCTTTAATCCAGAGTACACTGTGGGTCACTGGGACACAGCCACAGCGTTGATGGGGGCGAACATGGATATCCATTCACATCCTTGGGTTTGGGAACTCCCTGTCCCCACTCTCCCACAGCGTCCCTTCCAGGACTCAGCGGGCGAGACCAGCAGGGGAAGGAAGAAGTGGAGTTGGGATTTATTTATTTATTTAGCGAATGCAAAGTCCTCAAGCCAAGCAGTTGCCTCCTGGTTTGCTGTATGGAGGGTGTGTAATCCTTCTTCCAGTCTTTGGAGCGGGCAAGCCTCTATGACGTGTTCCATTGTTTGCTCCTCTCCACATGCGCACAGTGGGCTAGGGCTACTGCCCCATCTGCGAAGGCTGGCCAAGCAGGGGCCATGTCCAGTCCTGAAGCAATTGAGTGTAGACCACTGTCTACTTGGGAGGTTGGTGCCCAGGACCTGTTGGTTGGGGTTTGTCACCAGGTGTTTGTTTGGGACCTCCTTGGTCTCCCATTCCCCTTGCCAAGCTGTCTGGATGGTGAAGTCAGCTGGGGGAGGGTTTTTCCAAATCGGCTGTCTGGATGGAAGTCGGGCAGTGGGTGGGGTGTAGATATCTGCATAGATTGGTAAGTGAGGAGAATCTTTGGCTTTTCGAAGCATCCTTTGAGTTAGTGCTGCTCGCCGTTGTGTGGTGGGGCTATGTTTGACAGTACAGGGAGCCAGGGGAGTGGTGTTGAGCGGATTTTCCCAGTTATGGTTCTCATGGTTGTGTTGAGCTGGGTGTCTACGTGGTGTGTGTAGGATGACCTGGATCAGACAGGGGCACAATATTCTGCTACAGAGTATGAAAGGGCCAGTGCTGAGGTGCGCAGGGTGGAGGCTGCCACCCCCCATTTTGCACCAGCGAACTTGCAGAGCAGGTTGTTTCGTGCCTTCACCTTAGCAGCCGTCCCCTTTAAATGTTCCTTGAAGGATAGGGTCCTGTCAAGGGTCACTCCAAGGTAGGTTGGATTCGAGGCATGCTTAAGCTTAAGTCCGCTCAGGTGGATGTTTAGTTCTCTGGCAGCTTTTACATTGTGGAGATGGAATACACTGGAGACTGTTTTTGCTGGGCTTGGTTTTAGGTGCCAGGTTTTGCAGAACTGGTCCAGTTTGGCAAGATCTTCCGTGAGCACCCGTTCCAGTGGCTCAAAGTCTGGTGCTTGGAGTGCCAAACAGATGTTGTCTGCATAGATGAATTTGCGGGATTTTGTAGTGGGCAGGTCATTTATGTAGAGGTTGAACAGGGTTGGAGCTAGAACTGAGCCTTGTGGGAGTCCGTTTTTCTGCGTTCTCCATGCGCTTGTGTTCTGACCGAGGTGGACTCTGAACCTTCGGTTGGTCAGCAGGGTTTTTATAATTGTTGATGCCCAGGCAGGGATCGCCTTTGTAAGTTTCAGGAGGAGGCCTTTGTGCCAGACCGTATCATAGGCGGCTGTAAGATCGAGAAACACAGCCCCTGTCTTCAGTCTGCTCTCGAAACCATTTTCGATGAAGGTGGTTAGGGCCAGTACTTGTTCTCCTGTGCTGTGGTCCTTGCGGAAACCTGCTTGATCCACACTTAGAAATAGGAGATGGGATGAGCTGGAGGTGGTGGCCATGGTGGAGGACATGGCAGCTGACACCTGGAACTGCTCTTCCTGACGGGATGAGATGGATTGCTGGAGTGGAGTCGCTAATCTGCTAGCAGCCAGACCGAGCATGCACTTTCACCCCCGGGTGCAGAATCTCTCCCTTACTCTGCTATCACCGCTACCCGCTGTCTCCTCCTCGCCAGAGCCAGCCTACTGTCCGCCAGTCCTCTCTCCGGCGATGTGGAGATAGTTTGTTGGCAGTAAGCTGGCGTTTGGGGGCCCCAGGTGGAAGGATAATTCGAGGAGGTGCCGGTCCTCCCAACGTTCCGCTTCAATACCTGCAGCTCCCTACCAGACGATTTCCGGAGCCACCCAGCGGGAGTTGTCTGGGCCATCAGCAGCAGCAAAGCGGGAACATAGGCAAGTACCTCTTCATTTTTTTACATTCAGAAATGAAAGAGCTTGCCTTGTTTCTGGTAGGGGGGGCTCGGCGGTGGCCATCTGCCACTGCTGGACTCTCGCCATCTGCCTCTGCCATTCTCTCTGCTGCCGCCTCCAATCATCCACCCTCACCTGCATCTCCCCTCTCCCTTTTCTTGAGCATCACATCTGGGTTCCCAGGAACTGTAGCCTCCAGGTCTGGTGATCCGTCATCTGCAGCCGTCTCCACATCTGGGGTTCCGTTGTTTGTATCTGGTTCTCCACCCACTGCTGCTTCTGCATCTGGGGTCACCCAGTGCCAGCTCCATCTCGCTCCCTAGCTCTACTGCCGGCTCCACATCACTCCCTAGCTCCAGTGCTGGTCCCACATCACTCCCTAGCTCCCTTGCTGGTCGCCACACCTGCTGCTTCACTGGTCACCATGCCTGGTTCTCTGCCTGTCACCATGCCTGCTGCTGCATCAGTCGTCCAGGTTGCCACTTATTCAGAGGTCATCACTCCAGCAGCAGAGCCGGGGTCTGAGATTCTCTGTGTTCTAGTTCATTGGTATTGTGGTCTTTATGTTTTATTATTATCATGTTCTTGTTTTATATTTACCCCTGTGTTGATCCTTAGTTCTGGTGTGGCTCTTATTTTGCCTTCTGTTTATTTCCGGTTTCCTTAGTGAGATCCTTGTTTGTTAATTGTCCATTGCTGTTTGTAATTGGTTTAATTAAGTATTGTCCTATTTAAGGAGCGCTGCTCCTTTCCTGGGCACGGCGTCCTTATGTCAACCTGGCGTTTCAGCACACTTTTGCCTTAGCCTAGTGTATTGTCCTGTTTATCCTAGTCTGTGTTTTTGCCTTGCAAAGCCTTAGCCTTTATTTTCCAGCCCTCGAGTTGTGTTATTTTGTGTTTTTTCCATTAATATACATCATGTCAAGGGCTCGCTACACATCTGAGTCCTGCTTCGTGCCCCATTGGGGCACCAGCTGTGACAGTGTCAAAACCTAGGGTGTCGTTTGTCTTGTTGTCATGATGATGTTTGTGTTGTTAGCATAGGCTGGTAGTTAGCAAACATGCTACTCACCCTATAAGGTATTTTCTGTGGCTCTGAGCTGCACTTTAACTAACTAACTAACTAACCTGCACTTATATAGCGCTTTTCTAGTCACAAAGACCACTCAAAGCGCTTTCATTAATACTAACCCTCTATTCTAAGGGCCTATAGGAAACAGATATCTAGGGACAATTTAGAACAGCCAATTAACCTAACATGCATGTTTTTGGCATGTGGGAGGAAACCGGAGAAATCCCGGAGTAAACCCACGCAACACGGGGAGAACATGCAAACTCCACACAGATCACTGTTGGTCGGGGGCTGGGATCGAACCCACGATCCCATGATCCCCACAATCCCCCGGCCAAGGGTAAACTGTGCTGCCGCAGTGCTAACCACTGCGCCACCGTGCAGCCAAATAGAAACAGGGGAAGACTCCAAAATATTAATTGATGAAGTAGTTTAGTGAGGGTAGGATATTATCCAATTCTTCATTAAAAAGAACATTTATCATCAGCCGTGATGATTTTCAGGTGGTATTGCTCATCCATTTTTTTTTTCAAAACCTCTGTTGGATCCTCTTCAAAAATCTAGTAAGTTTATGAATTTTTATGATTTTTTTTCCCCAAGTCATTGTGCCACTAATGGACATACAGTATTTCCTCTCTCTAATTGCTGCCATGGCTCATTTTACTGCTCATCAACTGTCTCAACTTCCTGTGTTTGTTTTCAATGCCTCAATCTTTTTGAAAAATGATTTCACACTCTAAAAAAATCAAACCAAGGTTCAATTTGATCTGGACCAAGACCACCTCATTTTGCTAGTTCAAATTTCATCTCTTTGGTCCAGACTGTCATTCGGGGGAGGTTTCACACCTGAAAATTTGGTCCAAATCAAACTGAAAAGTCCAGAAGTCCCAACCAAACATGTTAGGTGTAAAAGCACCCCTAAAATTAACCCCTAGAAAATGTACAATATAAATTTGCTGCTTGTTCTGCCCTCAGTAGTGTGTGTTTTAGAAAGTTGAGAATAGTTCATAAATTCATAATATATATCATAATTCATCTGTAATAATTTATGTTAAAAACAGTTATTGTGTTAAGAATAATTTCTGTACAGTTAGTAGCAATTACTTGTATTTTATATTGAAAGCGCAGCCATTTGCCGCAATGATTTGTGGGTAGAAGAAACGGACTTTGGTAAGGGAGAAGAAAAAAAGGCAGAGAGTATAACCTGCCCGCGAATGTCTGAAACGTTCCTCCTGTGTGTTAAACGCCTTTCTACACCTTCGAAAGCAATGGCTGTGAGTTAATTGTTGTTTTGTCAATTTTATAAGTTTTGTTAAATGTGAACTTGAGATCGTTTTTTAGAATGTGTTGTTTCAGAAATTAGTCTTATCACAGGGCCCCGCTAGCTTACTTATATGTATTTATTTTCTGTTTTTATTTCTTTTCAGTTTCACTCGGGCTTTTCATTGAGCTTCGAGCCACAGTTATAAACAACTGTAAGCTGTCTAAGAAGACTGGAAATAAAGGAGCAGGCGCTCGGTTTCCTGGCTCGTGAAAAACGAGTTTGGCTTGCTGTTGATCTGCGTTAACATACACAGTGTATACAACACGTAGGGATAACAGTACAGTGAAAAGCCAAGTCAGCAGTTGGTGAAGATAAGGTCCACGACACAGCGAGGGACGACACTCAAGAGTGAAAAGCCAAGTCAGCAGTTGGTGAAGTTAAGACTCACGACACAGCGATGGACGACACTCAAGAGAAGAGGGCAGAAGAAAAGGCGAACTCCGAAGCCAAATCATCACACAACGCTAGCTCCAGCTCCAGACGTTCTAGCTCCAGGTTGTCCTCGAAGTCCAGCGTGCTGGAAGCAGCCATCATGGCACGAGCCTCCACTGAAGCTGCGAATGCTAGGGCCTCGTACAGTAAGAAACAACTAGAAATTAAAAAACAACAAGCAAAGCTAGAACAAGCAAAGCAACAAGCAAAGCTAGAACAAGCAAAGCAACAAGCAGAGCTAGAACAAGCAAAGCTAGAACAAGAACAAGCAAAGCAACAAGCAAAGCTAGAACTGGATCTAGAGATGCTGGAGATAGAGAAGAAAACAGCGGTCGCCACAGCAAAAGCAGAAGTTCTAGAAGCTGCTGCAGCTGCCGAGCCAGACGAAGGAGAGAGTGTAAGGAGCGCAATTCCATTACAAGCTGTCAGACAGAGAACTATGGAGTATGTGCACCACCAAATCCAGCTAAAGTCACAGGCGCGACCAGCTGAAGAAGAAACACCTCAAGTCGAACCTGCACAAAGGGCGCAATTATTCACTCCGAGGAGACCCGAACAAACTCTCTCTCCACCAGCATTCAAGAAAATGTACGTGAAGAATGAATCCATCGACATACCGAGAGACTATGTCAGGCCAAACAGCTACCATGCTTCCCACAATGGTGACCCACCTATGGCAGACTTTGCTAGGTTCCTCGCGCGCAGAGAGCTAATCACAACCGGACTCTTTAAGTTTGACGACACCCCCGAAAACTTTAGAGCATGGCAGTCATCATTTATAAATGCAACTGAAGACGTTGGTCTCACATATAGCCAGGAGTTAGATCTCCTAGTCAAGTGGCTTGGTAAAGAGTCCTCAGAGCACGTTAAAAGAATCAGAGCTGTCTATGCCACTAACCCCAAAGCTGCTCTCCAGTTGTCATGGGACAGGTTGGAAGAATGTTATGCTACGCCAGAAGTAGTAGAAAACGCCTTGTTTAAAAAACTAGATAACTTCCCTCGCCTTACAAACAGAGACAATGTAAAACTCAGGGAACTTGGAGATTTACTCTTAGAGCTGCGGGTCGCTAAAGATGAAGCTTATCTCCCAGGTCTCGCCTACCTCGACACACCCCGTGGGGTTAAGCCCATAGCTGAAAAGTTGCCTCCAAGTTTACAAGATAAATGGCTGCACGCGGGCTCAAAATACAAACAAAAATATGATGTAACCTTCCCTCCCTTCTCATATTTTGTAAAGTTTGTCCAAGACGAGGCTAAAGCAAAAAATGGCCCAAGTTTTGTGACATGCAGCAGCCAACCCTTCAACAAAGGTGAGAGACCACCATTCAAACAAACTAGCTACAGAACGCCTCTAACTGTAAACAAAACAGAGGTCGACACAACTGCTCCCGCTAGTACTAAAGAGGACGATTTAACACGCTACTGTCCAGTCCATAGGAAAATGCATCCTCTAGCCAAATGTAGAGCTTTTCAGAATAAACCGCTACAGGAAAGGCGAAGTATACTCAAAGAACACAAACGATGTTTTCGCTGCTGCTCTCCCACGCACGCAATAAAGGACTGTGACATGAAACTCAAGTGCGAGGAGTGCCAAAGTGAAAGACACTGCTCTGCCATGCATCCTGATTCAAGTCAGCAACCCCAACCAGAAAACACACCTGAACCAGAGCCTCAGCCCCAAGACAACACGCCACCTGAGGTAACGTCACGGTGCACTGAGATCTGCGGCGAAGGTAATCCCCCACGTTCTTGCTCAAAGGTATGTCTAGTTTGAGTTTTCCCCAAAGGCCAACCAGAACGCTCCGTTAAGATGTATGCAATCCTTGACGATCAGAGTAATAAATCGCTGGCCCGTCCTGAATTCTTCGAGCTGTTTGGGATCAAAGGTAGCCCTCTGACATACCTCATGAGAACATGTGCTGGTTTAACTGAAAAGCTTGGCAGGGAAGCAGTGAGGTTCCAAATCGAGCCAGTAGGTGGAGGCCCACGCTTAGACCTCCCTCCTCTCCTTGAATGCGACGAGATAAAGTTCAGTAGGGGTGAAATACCTACGCCCGAAGTCGCTCTCGCTCATGCCCACTTAAAACACCTCGCTTCTCTCATCCCCAAGTATGACCCAGATGCTCAGATGGCAATTTTACTGGGCAGAGACATCCTACGAGTCCACAAAGTAAGGCAACAAGTCAACGGACCCCACAATGCTCCCTTTGCTCAACGCCTGGACCTAGGCTGGGTAATTGTGGGAGAGATGTGCCTTAACGCTCATAAGCCAACCGTCAACGTTTATAAAACGTACATGCTGTCCAACGGACGCCCATCTTTCTTCACTCCTTGTCCTAACAGCATCAACATCAAAGAGAAACCATGCTACGGTGGGGAGCACAAGGACAGCCTCTCTAAATGCAGCTCAAAACCCAATGCAGTGGAAGAAAGGCTTGGGGACAAAGTTTTTGAGTGCACAGAGAACAATAACAAGTGTGCCGTGTCCTTCGAAGATGAGACCTTCCTAAAGATAATGGAAGAAGAAGTCCACCAGGATGGAAACAACAACTGGATCGCTCCTCTGCCATTCAAGTTTCCTCGCTTGCCGCTCCCAAATAACAGGAACCAAGCATTGTCTAGACTCGGCTCACTAAGACGCAACTTGACGAAAAACCCTCAAATGAAAGAACAGTTCTCAGAGTTTATGGACAAGCTGTTCGAGAACAATCACGCAGAGATCGCTCCACCCATCACCGATAACACTGAATGCTGGTACCTGCCCATTTTCGGGGTATATCATCCCCAGAAGCCCGGTCAGATACGGGCTGTCTTTGATTCGAGTGCCGAGCAATTTGGTGTGTCACTCAACTCAGTACTGTTAACAGGTCCAGATCTTAATAATACCCTCCTCGGCGTGCTGATTCGGTTTAGGAAGGAGCTCATCGCAGTCACTGCCAATATCCAGCAAATGTTTTATGGGTTCTTAGTCAGACCAGACCATAGAGACTATTTGAGATTCTTGTGGCACGAGGGAAATGACTTGTCAAAAGAGGTGCAGGAGTACCGCATGCGGGTGCACGTTTTTGGAAACAGCCCGTCGCCAGCGGTAGCTATCTATTGCCTGCACAGGGCTATCCAGAAAGGCGAGCCAAAGTTTGGAGCAGACACAAGACACTTTGTTGAGAGACACTTTTATGTAGATGACAGGTTGATTTCGCTCCCCACTGAATCTGCAGCCATAGACTTGCTCAAGCGCACATGCGCATCCTTGGCTGAGTCCAATCTCAAGCTCCACAAAATCGCCTCGAATAGTGTCTCAGTCATGCAAGCCTTCAAGCCAGAAGACCTGGCCACCGGTATTAAAGACTTGAGTCTCGGCGATGACACTCTACCAGCTCAGAGAAGTCTAGGCCTGTGCTGGGACATAAACACTGACTCTTTCACATTCAAGGTTGCCGTCGATGACAAACCCTACACCCGCCGCGGGGTTCTGTCAACAATTAACAGCATCTTCGACCCCTTGGGGCTAGCGTCACCAGTGACAATCAAAGGCAGACTCTTGTTACGTGAACTGTCGAATGGTGTCCAAGGTTGGGATGCTCCTCTCCCTCAGGACAAAATGGACACATGGGAAACATGGAAAATGTCCCTCCAAGATCTTAGCAGCTTCAAGGTGCCACGCTGCTATGTGCCAGCTTCCCTCTCTAAGTCCACTTACACCGAACTGTGTATCTTTTCCGACGTTTCAAGCTGGGCTATTGCGGCAGCAGCATACTTGAAGACAGTCAATGCAGAAGGACAATGCGAAGTTGGATTTGTGCTTGGGAAAGCAAAACTTTCACCACAACCAGAGCCCACGATACCTCGCCTTGAACTTTGTGGAGCAGTTCTAGCGGTTGAGATGGCGGAGCTCATTCTGGACGAACTTGATCACAAACCAAACGCTGTCAAATTCTACTGTGATAGCAAGGTGGTTCTTGGGTACATTTGCAATGATTCAAAGCACTTCTATGTCTATGTGCATAACCGCGTTCATCGTATACGTCAGTCCACATCCCCTGAACAATGGCACTACGTCACATCAGAGCAAAACCCAGCTGATCTAGCCACCAGGTCAATACCTGCATCACAGCTCATGGACACTATGTGGTTTAAGGGACCAGACTTCCTTTACAGACCACCTGAATCTGGGACACCTGAATCCTTTGAGTTAATCGAGCCTGAAGTAGACTCTGAAATCAGAAAAGTCGCTACCTTTTCTACTCACATTCAGAAGAACGGGCCCTTACCAGCGTGCTTCCAGCGCTTTTCAAGTTGGAACTCATTAGTACGTTCCATTGCATTCCTAATTCACCAAGCTCGTTCTCACTCATCAAGCAACTTGTCAGATCATTCATGCAGGGGCTGGCATCGATGTAGCTAGCCACGCACTCCAGAGGAGCTGGATGCTGCCAGTAACCCCATCCTCCAGTCTGTTCAAAAAGACGCTTTTCCCGTCGAGTATGCTGCTCTCCATGCCAACCAAACCGTCCGCAGTTCAAGTCCCCTCGTGGCTCTTGATCCCTATATGAGTGAAAGCCTCATCAAGGTTGGAGGTTGCCTCAAACATGCTTCATTGAACACAGCATCCAAGAATCCAACCATTCTCCCAAACAAGCATCACGTAACTCAACTGCTTGTCCGTCACTATCATGCCAAAGTTGTGCATCAAGGAAGGCAGTTCACGGAAAGCGCAATTAGGCAAGCCGGACTGTGGATTGTAGGTTGCAAAAGACTGGTCTCGTCCATTATCCACCATTGTGTAACATGCAGGAAACTCAGGGGAAAACTAGAGACTCAGAAAATGGCAGATCTCCCACCTGAGAGACTCAAAACATGCCCTCCATTTTCATACGTCGGGTTGGACGTATTCGGTCCATGGTCAGTAGTTACTCGACACACACGAGGTGGAGCTGCACAAGGAAAAAGGTGGGCAATACTCTTCACGTGTATGACCACAAGAGGCGTGCACATTGAAGTCATTGAATCTATGGACGCTTGCAGCTGCATAAATGCAATACGCAGATTCTTCGCAATACGAGGCCCAGCAAAGCAAATGCGATCTGACAGAGGCACTAACTTCATTGCAGCGAGCGTGGAGTTAGGCATGGCACAACCAAACAAGAACCCTCCCAACATTGTCAACTATCTTCATGCCAACGGTTGCACATGGGAGTTCAATCCCCCATGGGCTGCACAGTGGCGCAGTGGTTTAGCACTGTGGCAGCACAGTTTTACCCTCGGCCGGGGGATCGCGGGGATCATGAGATCGTGGGTTCGATCCCAGCCCCCGATCAACAGTGAGCTGTGTGGAGTTTGCATGTTCTCCCCGTGTTGCGTGGGTTTACTCCGGGATTTCTCCGGTTTCCTCCCGCATACCAAAAATATGTAGGTTTAGGGCGCTCGCGCACGCAGCGACCAGCAGCCGGTGGCTTGTCACCAGACTGCAAACCAAATCTACCTACAGGTACAAATAAGTAACAAAAAAAAAAATCCCCCGCATGCCTCTCACATGGGAGGCGTCTGGGAAAGACTGATTGGGGTCACTCGCAGAATACTGGACTCCATGCTTTTGCAAAACAAACACACTCGTTTGACGCATGAGGTGCTTTGTACTTTAATGGCTGAGGTAACGTCTATAATCAACGCAAGGCCCTTAGTTCCCATCTCAACAGACCCTTCCTCACCATCCCTACTCTGTCCTGCAATGATCTTGATCCAAAAGCAGCATGTTCCCCCTCCACCAGGAGACTTTTGTGGAAAGGACCTGCTCAAAAACCAGTGGAAACAAGTGCAAGCACTCACCAATGAATTTTGGAGCCGCTGGAGAAACGAATATCTCAACACCCTCCAATCAAGGCGCAAGTGGCATACAACACACCGCAACCTCCAGACAGGTGACATAGTGCTGTTGAAACAGGACCAAGCACCCAGAAACGAGTGGACAATGGCCATCATCACATCCACCTTTCCAAGCAGCGATGGGAAGGTCAGAAAGGTTGAAGTGAGGACATCATCCCAGGGTGTTTTAAAGACTTACTTACGTCCTATCTCAGACATTGTTACGCTCTTAGAGAGTGAAAAGTAGATAAGAGGAAGTAGTGGCATTAGTAATGCCAGGCGGGCAGTGTTCTGCCCTCAGTAGTGTGTGTTTTAGAAAGTTGAGAATAGTTCATAAGTTCATAATATATATCATAATTCGTCTGTAATAATTTATGTTAAAAACAGTTATTGTGTTAAGAATAATTTCTGTACAGTTAGTAGCAATTACTTGTATTTTGTATTGAAAGCGCAGCTATTTGCTGCTATGATTTGTGGGTAGAAGAAACGGACTTTGGTAAGGGAGAAGAAAAAAAGGCAGAGAGTATAACCTGCCCGCGAATGTCTGAAACGTTCCTCCTGTGTGTTAAACGCCTTTCTACACCTTCGAAAGCAATGGCTGTGAGTTAATTGTTGTTTTGTCAATTTTATAAGTTTTGTTAAATGTGAACTTGAGATCGTTTTTTAGAATGTGTTGTTTCAGAAATTAGTCTTATCCCAGGGCCCCGCTAGCTTACTTATATGTATTTATTTTCTGTTTTTATTTCTTTTCAGTTTCACTCGGGCTTTTCATTGAGCTTCGAGCCACAGTTATAAACAACTGTAAGCTGTCTAAGAAGACTGGAAATAAAGGAGCAGGACGCTCGGTTTCCTGGCTCGTGAAAAACGAGTTTGGCTTGCTGTTGATCTGCGTTAACATACACAGTGTATACAACACGTAGGGATAACAGTACACTGCTCCAATTAATGTTTAAATGACTAAGTTAATGTGATTGTCTGTAGTTTTGCACATTTTCATAATGGTATCAAATAAAAAGGTCTCGCTTTTCTAATGTCATGTTGAAAATGTCCATAATGTATTCTGTAAACATACATTTCAATGTATTTTTGCACATATTTGCTTATTTTGGGTTGTATCTGAATGTAAAATACACAAAACCTATTTTTGTCACATGCAAAATAATTGATTTATGAATTAAAAGTCGTGGATATAAAATATAAGCATACACTTTAAGGAAAATTAAGGATCATAAAAGTTGAAGGTTTGGGGAAATGTTTCAGCACAGTAGCAGCAATGAGGACTTTTTTCCTATGAGGAATTATACCCTCCATACGCCATGTCACAACATGTAATTGTTTGGAGTATTGAGAGTTACCAAACATAGCTGTATACACACCCTAAATAAATAAGGCACCCTATCATTTTCTTAGAGATCTGTCAGGGGCTTTATAGTGCCAGGCCTCAAGTGCCTCTGGTCCTTCCCTGAGTGTAGTGTAATGTGTAAGAGCTCAGCGGGCCCTGGCAGAAGCGACGCTATTTGGAAACTGTCAGGGTCCGCTTTATGCCAACAAGCCACAAGATATATCCCTCCCTTTTCATTGAAAAACATCCCCTCTGGAGCTCCAATGGCTGCCAGTTTCTCAGACAGCCCACCGCTGACCCCTTCAGGCCAGGAAACTGTCATCCAGCCAAGGAGCCAAAGAGCCCAGGGGCCTCGATTTTCTCCTCCCAACTCTGAGACGGCTCTGTTGGCTGCTTGTGCGGGCCTGGGAAGGAAGGGTCGAGAGGCGTAGAGAGAGAATGAAGAAGAGAGAGAGAGAAGTTTGCATTTTTAATTTGATGGCCCCCATCGTTTCACTTTGCTCCAAGAGTAAAAGCCCCACTTATTCCTCCTTGTTTTTCTTTAGACTTTTTAAAAAAATAAATAAATAAAAGTGACAAGGATTTCCCAAGCACACTGCCGCTCCAGACGGATATACAGACGCCACAAGCCATGCACCAGACAGCCATGTGTCCTGACAGTTGACTTTGAATCAGAGTTGTGATCAACTTGATTTTGCCAGATTTGTTTGTTCTTTTCATTTAAACAAGGTTGCTTGGGAAAAAAAAAAACAACTGTCCCCTTGATTGTCGCCACATATTCGTCCTCCTCTGTGATTGTGTCCTCTCTCATCACAGCCGTTAACAAAAAGCTGGCTCTGTCTCTCTGCCTCCGGGCCCTGTAGACAAATCCAGGACAATCCAGCCGCAGTATGTTTGAGAGGAAAAAAAAAACACATAAAAAAGAAGAGAAAGGAAGAGACTGTCGGATTGTCGGTTTAAAGTTTCAAGCTTCGAACAGCTGCTGCATCATGAGGGTCAGAGGGATTTCCTGGACGGAGGTGTCCTAATGGCTTGGCATTAATATGCATTCATAGATGGCCCATTAACACAACCACCATCACCGCCGTCGCCTCCTCCTCCTCTTCCTCAGCACCTCCATAATGGCCCTGGCTCGGACCGCTAGGCTGCATGTAGCGGATATAGCGTGGATTTATTCTGATGTTCCAGGGGATTACACCCTCAGTGAGCTGTGTATTATGAGTAGATTTAGACCCATAACTCCTGAAGATAAGGGGGGATTGGGACGATTGTTTAAACGGCTTGTGTTAGCCATCATCACTGGCTCGGCGGTGTGTGTATGTAAGTGTGAGTGTGTGTGTGCGCGCGTGAGAGCGAAAGAGAAAGATTCAGGACAATAAAATGTTCAGAATGTTCATTGAAATTCCAATCCAATCTCGTTCACAATAAGAAACACTACTCAGAAATGCTTTAAATGAATTCAAATGGATGCTTTATGTAACTGAAATGCTCTCTGGATAATGAAAAGCTTTTGGTTGCATTAATCAAATAGGAAATTCCAACGATTAGGCACAATCACTGCAATTTATTTTCACATCATCGGTTTCTTCTTAACGGTTTTATAAAACGAAAAGCGGTTACAAAATAACAGTGTGATAAAAAGAGAATTGTGCTTCTTTTAGGAGAAAAATAACTAGTTTTATTGTTATTAATCAATTGAATATGTTGAACTTTAATGCTCCTGTTATAATTGAAGCAGAATTTCAATAAAGGGAAATGCGAACTTGAGTTTAACCCAATCTGACCTGAGTATCTCTGAATCCAAGTCACATGTGCCTTCAGAACAAATGGTTTTTGTCATCATAAAGTGCTTCAAAAGTCAAACATCACAAAGGAGCCAAAAAACTCTGCAAATCTAAAGTGAGACATCCAGCCTTCCTGAAGTCCTGTTGGGTCTGAGGCATAAATCTGCAGCTTCGACATTCTGCTGCTCCACAGATGTGTGAGTTCTGCTGTTGTGGTCGGGCCGGCCCGCTGGTGAGGCTCTTTACGAGGCTTCAGGGACCAGAGAGAGACCACAGTGACCGCAAAATACAGCTCCATAAACACTGTCAGCAGGCCCGTTGCACAGAGCCAGGGACTGGAGGTCCAACGATGGAATCCAAGACTGATACAGAGGAGTTTCTTTATAAGACATTACAGCACTAACATTAACGTTTAGAGGGCTGATAATGGCATGGAAAAAAGCCTTTGTATAAATGCAAGCAATACTCAACAATGACTGAAAAGTTCTCTCCTAAACAGCAGAAAATGAACTAGACTCCTCACAGATTATTAGTTAAAGTAAACTAAACTGAAATTAAATTCAGTGGCAAAGTCTGTCATTACAGGTGAGCTGTCTGGTTAGTGCAATGATGATGGAAGATTTTTCAAACTAATATAAGCTGCTGTATGAACCTTTAAGTCATGACAGCTTCACTTCTTAATTTTTCAGACATGTACCACCAGAGTACTGGCAGAGAGGTAGAGCATCTGCCCCACAACCGGGAGGTCGGGGTTTAAGTCCTGGCTGGGTCATGCCAAAGACCATATAAAAATGGAGCTTCCTGCCGTGCAGCTTGGTGCTCAGCAAAAACAGAATGGAAGAGGGAAATGTTTGGGGTGGCAGTAGCTCAGGAGGTAGAGCAGGTTGTCCAATAACCAGAGGGTTGGCGGTTTGAATCCCGCTCTCTCCAGCCATCCTGCTGTTGTGTCCCTGAGTAAGACACTTTACCTGCCTTGCCTCCAGTGTCCATGACTGTGTGTAAATGTTTGGTAGTGGTCAGAGAGGCCGTTGGTGCAAATTGGCAGCTATGTTTCTGGTCAGTCTGCCCCAGGGCAGCTGTGGCTACAGCAGTAGCTTACCACCAGTGTTGGGCAAGTTGCTAAAAAACAGTAACTAGTTACTTCTTTTCAAAAGTAACTGGGTTACTTTTGAGTTACTGCATGATTAAAGTAACTAGTTACTTGGAAAAGTAACTTTCACGTTACTTTTAAATGCATACTTAAATCATCTTGCACACACAGCAAGCTCAAGGGCCCCTTGTTCTCATCAGAAAAAAAGAAGAAAAAGAAAACTGATTAGAAAAAAGTCTCATCTTACAGAGAAAAGATGTCTCAGATTTACACAAACTATTGTTATCAGTACAAAGTGAGAAATTTACTAGAAATAAAGCTGTGAATTCACAGAGAAAATTGTGGACCCCCTGGTGGGCCATTTTTGGCCCACGAACCCTACATTTGACACCCCTGGACCAGCCCATTAAAAATGCATATTTAGAGGATTTACTTCCATGAAATAGTTGCATATCACAACAGAATGTAAATGAATAAGATAAACTAAAATAGAAAGCACAGATAAATGAAAGTTCACTGCTTACAGGAAGCTGTTATTTATTGCAACAAACCAAGTCACTTTTTCTCTGTGCGTAAGACAACTATAAATGCATTTAATGCGGACATTAAATCCGAGCTTCTTGCTCAAAAACTACTCATGTTTAACCACAGAAGTGGGAGCTAATAGGGGCTGCTCACCACTTGGACAACAGGTGATCAGGGCTCGATATGAGAAGTCGCCACCACCACGGCATTTCTTCCCACAGGGTTGTGATGTGAACTGGGGCACGACAGGAAACAGACCCACAGAGGAGACTGTGTGACAGCTGCATCAGTTACAGTAGAGTCAGTTTATATTTATGTGCTTATCTATTTGCTTGCCTTTGCCTTTGGCTTGACAATACCGGAGTGGTGGCTCAGTTGGTAGAGCATCCGCCCCACACCCGGGAGGCAGGGGTTCAAATCCCGGCCGGGTCATGCCGAAGACCATATAAAAGCGGAACTTCCTGCCGTCCACCTTGGTGCTCAGCAATATTGGAATGGAGGAGGGAAATCTGTGGTGGCGCCTTGCATGGCAGCGGCCCTCTGATTCTACACATGGGGTGTGTGTGATTAACACTAGGAAAAGCACAATTTCGTTCTACTGTACATGATTGGTTGTACAGTTGAATGACAATAAAGGGTGATTTAATTTAAATTTAAATTTTAACAATCTCCAGTGGCTTGAGGCCACTGGTGGCACTGGGGATGGCTTCCCGCCAATAGCCACCGAAACTGTGTATTCATCCCCAGTTGGCAGCTGATGAGGAGGGTGTCTAGCAACTGTAAGTTGTATGATCGTCTATTTGCGCTACAATATCTATCCATATTAATAAAACGAGTAACGCAAGTAACACATCTGATCAAATTTCAGTAACTGTAACGCATTACTGAATTTCCATCCATCTTCTTCTTCCGCTTAATCCTTTCTGGGTCGCGGGGGGGATGGAGCCTATCCCAGCATCTTTGGGCGAGAGGCAGGGTACACCCTGGACAGATCGCCAGTCCATCGCAGGGCCAACACAGAGAGACAGACAACCACTGAATTTTTAAACAGTAATTTTGTTACACAGCACGTTACTGCAAAAGTAGTGGCATTACAGCAACACGTTACTTTGTAACGCATTACTCCCAACAATGCTTACCACTACGATTGTCTTACCACTACCATTGTCTGTCTGTGGAGTGAATGAATTATGGACTAATCATTGTAAAGCGCTTTGGGTATCTTGAAAGGCACTATATAAATGCAATCCATTATTATTACTATATAGGCTGTGTAATGTGTATGTAATGTGACAGTTTTGAAGGTGCAGTGTGAGCATGCCATTTCGCATCGTTCATGATAATCCCGGTATAAAATTTGATAATGGGGTAAAAGTTAATATCAAGTGATATGACATCACGCTGTTGATGTAAGTTGCATGTTTCTATACTACTAAACAATCGAGGCATGGAAAGACCACAGCCACTCCATGGTCAGTTACCTGAAACCAGATCTACAGTAATGTGAAAAAAGTTCTTTATTATTAAATGTTCACATATCTATGTCTAACCTTGTTTTTGGTTTTATTTGCATTTTTTAACATTTATTTTAGCCATTTTAAGTGGGAATGAATGTGGCGGTGTCTTAAAAAAGATGGGGGGTGTCCTAATTTATTCCTCACCATTTGTTTAGAATTAGATTTTACAGAAAATGTGAAGAAGTCTTCAATTCATTTTTAATTGTTTAGTTGTATTACATGAATCTCCCAGTATTTTTAACATTGATATTAAATATCCATATGTCCAAATATGTTTTTAAAAAAAGCCACACATGTCCTATTTTTTTCACAACTGTAGTTCTGTGGAAATATTTTGGTTTTCATTGTTTCATACTACTGCCATGATTAAAAAAAGGTGGGGGAATGCGGATAATGCACCCACAATTTTTTCTGCACGTCAACAACCCCACTTGAGGATGCAGCAGGAGGCAGCAGTCTAAGCAGAGAAGCTCAGATTTCCCTCTCCTGAGTCGCCTTCTCCAGCTCTTCAGGGAGGACACCAAGGCTTTCCCAGGCCATCGAGGAGACATACTATGATAATATTGTGATCTCTAATCATGCACCCTGCTGTCTAATATATGTAGATAAGAAATTGACAAAGGAACCAGGTAGGTGGCAATTTCAGCATAAATGGCTTCAGGATGAGGAATTTGTTAAATACATAGAAAAAACAGATAGATGAGTTCTTTGATATCAATACTACACAAACATCAGCATGTATAAAGTGGGAGGCTAGTGTCTCCAGTGTGCCCTGGGTCTGCCCCATGGTCTCCTCCCACTGGGATGTGCCCAAAATATCCTCACATGGGAGGTGGCCAGGAGGCAGCCTAATCAGATGCCCAAACCACCTCAGCTTCCTCATTTCGATGTGGAGTAGCAGCTCTACTCCGAGAGAACGATTCGTTCGAATGTACTACTTTTTATGGGTGAACGTGTACTGGAAGCCAGACATCATCAACTGAATCACACACCGAGGCAGCGAATGAGTCTCACCCACTCTGTTCAGCCGACTCTGTTCATTGAGTGGGAAACAGTTGGAGCTCCAGCACAGCACTGAATGATTTGGTGTATGACTATTTCAAACAGATCTTTTTAGCGAATGAACCAGAAATGAATCCGTACTTTTTAGTGAATTGTGGATGCCATCACTATCTTGTGGATAACTGAGCTCCTCACCCTATCTTTATTCAGCCACTCAGAAAAACAAATACAACGTTCATTACGAGGAGAGAAGAGGTCTGTGGAACAGCAACTTCTAATGCAGGTAAACTCATTCAGTATATAAACTCCCCACATCTAAAACTGTGCTTTGAGTGGTGTAGTGGTTTGTAAATCTCCCTGTAATATTTGATACAAACTTTTAAAAATGTATTTGAAACTCAGTCTGAGCTACTGTTTATAAACTGGAGAAAAAAGAAGTTTTTTTCACTTAATATGTTGAAGGCAAATAATGCTTGCTTATGAAACAGCCCTTTATAAATTAAAAAGAAAAAATAGCATTTAGTGATATCATCAAGAATGTCGTTATCATGAAAATTCAGAGAGATTTTGTGATATAATTTTTGGGCCATATTGCCCCCCCCCCATTGTAATAGTGTAATCTTGTAGTCAGATTTCAAAATGTAAATATTTTCTTTGAAATTGATCATCATTGCCTTATTAAGTATTTATACAAAAACTTACAGATGTCATTTGCGTAAATAAAGTTTAGACATTTATATGGTAGTCCAAGATGTCTGCCTACATGGAGAAGGACCCTCCTATGTATAAAAAACTAATCTTATGATACAAAAAAGTACAATGAATTTTACTTAAAATAATCATGACAATGAAAATAAAATCATGATTTTATGCTGCATTAACTATCAGAATTAGGTTACACAAAATATTATACACTGCAACGTTAAAGCTTAGTGACACGAGTACTTTTGTATCACTGTTTTTTTTTTTTTCAAAGGTCTTTTTATTATTATTAATTGAAGTATCAATACAATACAAAGTATTAAAAATTTTCATTTTTGTTTTAACCAAACAGTGAAAAACTAGAATTTAAAGCTAACAAATGTAAATGCTTCAAAGCACAAAAACCTTTAAATAAACAATAATTTAAAAAAATACAAAGAAAAATTGTGTGTGTGAAGTGGGGTGGGGTAAAGGGGATATGAGCTACTCAGAAACTATAATCGTGGGTCTTTCAAAGAAGTCAAGAAACGGGCGCCATAATTTATAGAATTTGTTTTCAGAGCCACAGACTGTATATCTGATTTTTTCTAAATCCAAACAGGACATTATATCTTTTATCCACTGTAAATGTGAAGGGGGCGAAGAGTCTTTCCACTTCAGTAATACAGCACGTCTGGCCAATAATAATGAAAATTTGAATACTTTTAATTTGGAATTTGGCAAGACAAGTTCTGGAGCCACACCAAAAATGGCACATAATGGATCAGGTTTAATTTGATATTGCAGGACTTCAGACATAGTGATAAAAACAGAATGCCAAAAATTCATCAATGCAGGGCAGGACCAATACATGTGAAGCAAAGTGCCAGGAGCGCTACCACACTTTTCACAAGTTGGGTCTATATCCGAGTAAATACGTGCTAACTTAACCTTGGACAGGTGCATCCGGTGTACAATCTTAAATTGAATAAGAGCGTGACGAGCACACATTGATACAGTGTGAACCTGGCCAAGAATAGAGTCCCACAGTTCATCAGTAAAAGTAAAATTAAGATCTTGTTCCCAATTCAATTTGATAGCGGCCAGAGAAGAAGATTGTAAATTTGAAATTAAATTATATAAAACTGACATTACCCCCTTAGAAGTTGGTTTAACTAATAAAAAATCATCTAGAGGATTATCAGAAGGTTTTTGAGGGAATTGTTTTGTCATGGTTTGCACATAATGTCTGACCTGGAGGAAGCGGAAAAAATGTATAGAAGTGATGTCGAATTTAGTGGAAAGTTGAGAAAAACTTGCAAATTGACCATCAAAATATAAATCCGCAAAAGATTTTAAACCTTTTCTGTGCCATATATGAAATGCGCTATCAATAGTTGATGGGGTAAATAAATGATTTGCGGCAATTGGACTTCTAATGGAGAAAAACTGAAGACCGAAGTTTTTCCTGAATTGAGACCAAATTCTAAGAGACTGACGAACTACTTTATTATTACCCAGTGTAGACAAAGCAAGGGGAAGTGGTGAACCTAAAATTGCCGGTAGGGAGGTTTGATTGTCCACATGTGACTCCATAAGGATCCAAATTGGTGATTTGGGTTCCAGATAAAAATGTTTCCAATATAACATGCACCTGATATTTGCTGCCCAGTAGTAATATTGAAAGTTAGGCAGAGCCATGCCACCCACTGATTTGGGTCTTTGAAGAAAAACTTTCCTCAATCTCGGATGTTTACCATTCCAAATAAATGAGGTAATCAGAGAGTCCAAAGACTTAAAAAAGGATTTAGGAATAAAAATGGGGAGACATTGAAACAAATATAAAAACTTTGGAAGTAACATCATTTTTACAGAATTGATTCTGCCAATTAAAGACAAGGATAATGGGGACCATTTGGAAAGTATTAACTTGCACTGGTCAAGTAAGGGGAGAAAATTATTTTTAAACAAGTAATTAAATTGTTTAGTGACACATATCCCAAGATAATTAAAATGATCAATAACAACCTTGAAAGGAAAATTTTCAAAATCCTGAACTTGAATCTTTTCATTAATCAGAAACAGTTCACTCTTATTAAGATTAATTTTATAACCAGAAAACCTACTAAAACTATCCAAAATGTTGAGTATAGCGGGTAATGAAGTAAGTGGGTTGGAGAGAAATAGTAAAAGATCGTCAGCATAGAGTGAAACCCTATGCTCAATGCCACCCCTACGAATGCCTAGAAAGTCCCGGCTCCCGCGGATTGCAATAGCTAACGGCTCAACTGCCAAGGCAAAGAGCAAGGGGCTCAAAGGACAGCCTTGCCTCGTACCACGGTAAAGTCTAAAATAGTCAGAATAGCGACAATTAGTTAACACTGAAGCTAAAGGACTAGCATAGAGAAGTTTAATCCAGGAACAGAAGGAAGGACCAAAACCGAACCTCTCCAAAGTAAAAAACAAATACTCCCACTCAACCCTATCGAATGCCTTTTCAGCGTCCAAACTAATAAGACATTCAGGTATGTTGTGGTGAGGAGTATAAATAATATTAAACAACCGCCGCAAGTTAAAAAAAGAATGGCGATTTTTAATGAAACCGGTTTGGTCCTGTGGAATTATAGAAGGAAGAATCTTTTCCAACCTAGAAGCTAACAACTTTGACAAAATTTTAACATCGGTATTTAACAAGGAAATAGGCCTGTAAGAAGCACAATCAACAGGATCCTTATCTTTTTTAAGCAACACAGTGATACAGGCCTGATAGCATGAAGGAGGAAGTGTACCGGAGTCAAGCGACTCTGTAAAAACTTGACAAAGGAAAGGGGCGAGGTCGTCAGAGAATTTTTTGAAAAAATCAACGGAAAACCCATCAGGTCCTGGAGATTTTCCTGATTGCATGGATGATATTGCCAGCTGAATTTCTTCTTTTGTGATGGGAGCTTCTAAAATTTGCTGAGATTCTGAAGAAATCGAAGGAATATCAATAGAATCAAAAAAATTTTCCAAATCCTTTAAGTTTGTTGTATATTCTGAGGTATATAATTTGGAATAAAATGACCTGAAAATATCATTAATCACTTGTTGGTCTGATGTCACCTCTCCTTTATCTGTCCTAACTCCAGTAATAATTTGCTTAGCTCTAATACCACGCAGTTGATTAGCTAGAAGTTTACTGTTTTTTTCGCCATGTTCATAAAATTCACTCTTGTTCCTTATTAAACAACCTTCAATTTGTCGAGTAGAAAGTAAATTAAGTTTAGTTTGTAATATCATACGTTCCTTGTACAGAGCGGGTGATGGAGATTGAGCATATTGTCTGTCAATGTCCAGGATTTGATCTAAAATAGCCTTCTGTTCCTGTATTAAGGATCGTCTTTTAAATGCTGCCAATGAAATAAATTCCCCCCTAAGAAATGCCTTCATGGCCTCCCATATCGTTTTATTTGGCATACCAGGAGTTTTATTTTCTTTCAAAAAAAAATTAATTTTAGAAGAAATATTCGCAACCAATTTTTCATCTGTAAGTAATAATGGATCCAATCTCCAATGCTTTCTCATGGAGTCACATCCATGGAGGATCATTTTAAGTACAAGAGGGGCATGATCAGAAACCGCGATGCTATCATAACTGCAAGAGCTAAGGTTATTAATTAATAAATTGTCAACAAAAAAAAATCTATTCTGGTATAAGTATGGTGTACGTGAGAGAAAAAAGAATAGTCCCTGCCGTTAGGATGTAAAAAACGCCAAGGATCTGTAAGGCTATATTCCTCAAGAAAAGACTTAACATAAGGTGCAGATTTATTAAGACTAGCAGGTTTTGAGGATGAGCGGTCTAAGATCGGATCCATATACAAATTAAAGTCACCCCCAAGAATTAGAGAATGAGTATTTAAATCCAGAAGTTGCGAAAAAAGGTTGCGAAAAAAGTGCACATCATCAAAATTCGGTGCATACAGATTAGCCAAGGTGACATGTTTATTGCCAAGTTTACCTGATACTATGACAAATCGTCCATTTTTATCTAATACAACATTAGAGGGAATAAATGGGATATTTCGATCAATAAGAATAGCAGCGCCCCTGGCCTTAGCTTTAAAATTTGAATGAAAAAATTGTCCTGACCAACATTTTGACAAATGCAAGTGGTCGGAATCCTGCAAATGGGTTTCCTGCAAAAACAGTACCCCAGGCTTAAATTGCTTTAGACGTGACATGACTCTCTTTCGTTTAATTGGATGGTTCAACCCCTTCACATTCCAGCTTACCAAAGTAAGATTACTATTCATTCAAAGAATAAAATTTATATATTATGTTGTGTAGCCCAAAGAAGAGTAAAGTGAGGTACGGGTAAAAAAAAAAAAAAAAAAAAAAGGAGGGGGTAAGGGGGGTGTAAATAAATCCATAACAAAAAACAAAACAAAACAAAAAAAAAAAAAAAAAAAAAAAAAAAATCCAACAACCAAACCTATAACAACACTCCAGCCGGTTGCAAAAAAACAGCAACCGCTCCATCTCCTGCTCTATTTTCATCCTAATAGAATGCTCCCATACAACTGGCTTCAATCCTGCATAATATGAACGTTTTACCCTAAAAAAAAAATAAAATTAAATAAAATTAAAAAAGAATTAAGTAAACAACAACGTATAGGGAGCCAATTTTACCTTGTTTTTGAACATCTAAAAATGCATCAATGTCCAGTCAGTGCAGCTTCAATGAAGTAACAAGCAGTCCAGCGCGGCAGCTGGTCAACCCAGAAATGTCCAGTTCAAGGCGAAAATTGCTGGTTTCTCTCCCTGGTTTGCATGAAGCGGGTGGCCTCTGAGACGGACGCCAACCACTGGTTTTGGCCGTCTGGAAGAGTTATCCGGAGCCTGGCGGGGAAAAGAAGAGAAGGACGAAAACCTCTCTTGTACAACTCGGACATAACCTCCTTATATTCGGCTCGTTGCTTCTGAACGTCGGCGTTATAATCCTCGTAGAACTGAAGTTTATGTCCACGATATTCCAAAGTCCCACGGCGTCTCCGCGCTTCTCTCATCACCAAGTCTTTGGTCCGAAACCGGTGGAAACAAATAATGACAGCGCGCGGCTTCCCATTCGGACTCGGCTTGGACATGAGGCTGCGGTGGGCTCTATCCAGCTCTGGGGGAGATGGCAAAGTTTGTGTGCCAAAGACGTCCACCAACAGCCGAGAAAAAAATTCAGATGGCCGTGGACCCACATCAAAGGACTCCGGCAGACCCACCAGACGAATATTCAGCCTCCTGCTTCTTCCCTCCAGGTCAGAAAGTTTGTTTTTCAAAAGTTTGTTCTCCTCCTGCATTGACTCACATGTAACTTCAAGCGCCGCTAGGCGCTGGCTGACGTCCTCCGCGTTGTTTTCAAGGTCGCCAATGCGTTGCTCCTGGTTCGCCACATCTGCTTGAATCTTGTCCAGCTTACCATTAATAAGCTCAAATGAAGCTTTGAAGTCAGCAGCTATGGACATTCTATGTTGCTCTAGCAAGGCAACAAGTGCAGGGTTAAGGCTGATATTAGCATCCTCAGCTAAGCTGGTGTTAGTATTGTTCCCTGCTGCCTCCTTTTCAGTCTGCTTTCTTGTTTTGGACATATTTCACAACTCAAAACAAATTCTGCGCGTATTAAATGTCCAAAACATTAACAGCTTACAGCAAAATAGGGTTTAAAAAGTAAGGAAAAAAAATATAGCAGGAGCCAGCAACGCACACACCTACTCCATTGCCAGCACCGTATCACTGTTATCAAAAATAATGGAATTTAAACACATACAGTAGCTATACAACAAGAAACTATTGATGACCAAATCCGTTTTAATCAACAGATTAGGTGAAACTGTATTTATGCTCTTCAAAAGTGGTTTTCCTTCAATCAAAGACACATTAAGGCTGATTCACCAGCATTTGAATCAATTTATAATTAGTTTTTAAAACATTTTTTTTATTAGTTGGAGTTTATTCAGGGAAAACAAATTTAATCATACTTGTATTAGTGTTGTGCTCAGTGTTCATTTTGAGGCTAATAAGTAATCTTCCAGTATAAAGTCTTTTCAAGGTTAATCTTTCAATATAAAGTCTTTTCAAGGTAGAGTATGAAATAAAGATGGTGCCTTTCGGAGACGACAAAATTATTTATCAAGTTAACCCACGTTGGTTGTATGAAAAGATCCAGTACTTTAATCAGTAAATATAAAAAGAGAACTGTTCTCCTACAACTTCCTAATGCTTTCAATTTAATTACCTCCGCCAAGGAGGTTATGTGATCATCGGCGTTGGTTTGTCTGTCTGTCTGTCTGTTTGTTTGTTAGCAAGATAACTCAAAAACTTATGGACGGATTTTCATGAAATTTTCACAGATTGTCAGAAATGGGGTAACCTACACATGATTACATTTTGGTGGTGATCCGGATCACCGTCCAGAAGAAAACCGCCATTACGGAAAACGGAAAATGCCATTTTCGTGAATAACCACTGAACCACTAATCCTATCATTGTGAATCCAATTGCTAGTCATATGTTTTCATGGTCAAGGAATCTGAAAACGTACACACAAACACTGTATGGGGGGAACTGTGGCCGCCATTACGGAAAATGCCATTTTCGTGAATAACTACTGAACCACTAATCCTATCGTTGGCAATCCAATTACTAGTCATATGTTTTCATGGTCAAGGAATCTGAAAACGTACACACAAACACTGTATGGGGGGAACTGTGGCGCTTGGCGGAGGTCTGCGTTCTCCGGGTGCTTTTCTAGTTGAACATTGTGGGAGGAGTGATACTGGTCTGTAGTTTGTGTAGTGGCGTTTATTTCCTTGCTTGAATAATGGTATTACTTTGGTATTTTCATTTTCTGCGGGAATGAGCCAGTTTGAAATGATAGATTACAAATATATGTAAATGATTTTAATATGCCATCAACAGTTCTTTTTACTAGTGCCATATCAATACCATCACAATCGGTAGATAATTTATTTTTACACTTCTCAACAACAGATTTCACCTCTAGTTCATCCACGGCTCAGAGAAAGATTAACTGAGGGTTATTTCCAATCAACGTCTCACTCACGGTGTCTCTTTCTTTTTTCCACAATATCTTTATTGAACCTTTTTTTTTTTTTTTTAACAAACATGATACAAACAATCAAACACTAACACTAAAGTACTACAAAAAAAAAATGCCCTAAAAACACCAACAACCACCAACAAAATCAAGTCTTCAACAATGCTCCTCTGTTTAGTCTAGACAATCCAATACATTAGTATACATATTATGTTCACCAGTTTGGAATTTACAAGGTCCACACACATCATTCACCTTCTTCTTCAAGAGTTATGTTTAAATTTTTTACATAATCAATAAAAGGTCTCCATATATTCTCAAACACAATTTCCTTTGATTTCAGTATATATGTTATTCTTTCTAATGGAAGGTTTGTTAACATCTGTCTTAACCACTGAGTCACATCTGGTCTATGAGTCTTTTTCCATAATAGTGCAATACATTTTTTGGCATTAAGCAAACTGAGGTCTATGAATGTTCTTTCACTTTTATTGAAATTATGCTTTTCTGGGTACAGACCCAACAAAAACAGTTTAGGATTCAATATGATTTGTTTTGAGATTATTTTTTCAATTGTTACCCTCACCTCCTCCCAAAACATTCTTATTAATCTACATTCCCATAAACAATGAAATAGGGTTCCTTTACTTTCCATGCATTTTGTGCATGTATCTGGTATATTTTTGTTATATCTATTTAACTCCTCCGGTGTAACATACATCCGCATTAACCATTTGAAATGTATCAATTTAAGGCGTGCATTTATTGATTTGGTTTGAGCTTCTGTACAAGCCAATTCCCATTGTTCCTCTGAAATTTCAATTTGCAGATCTTCTTTCCAGTAGTTTAATCTTTTCAGTGAATTTTCACTTGAAGATAGTGTCAATGAGTTATAAAACTCTGAAATAATACCCTTTCTTTTACTATCTTTCATCATCATTTTTTCCAAGGATGAATAAATAGGTCGAGTGAGAGCTTTATTTTGATTTGATCGAATAAAGTTTCTAAGTTGAAGATATTTAAAAAAATGTGTTCTATTGAGATTAAATTTGATCCTCAGCTCTTCAAAAGACATTATGTTGTCTGCACATGGCAAATATAAATCCTGAATCTTTTGTATCCCTTTTAAATTCCATACTTTAAATGCAGCGTCCGCTCTCCCTGGTTTAAAATATTGATTACCCCATATTGGACTAAATTGTGACAATAACTGTGGTTCTTTTAAATAGTTTTTAGCTTCACACCATATTTTGATCATATGCTTTACAAATGGATTTTTAACTTGTTTTTGTAATTTTTTTGCCGAATCTGAGTATATGAATATGGGAAGAGGTAAAGGTAAATTGTATGATTCCATTTCAGTCCAGTGAGGGAGATCATTTGATGAAAAATAATATGTCATAGACCTCAGTTGTGCCGACCAATAATACAACATAAAATTTGGACATTTCAGACCTCCACGATCAAATGGTAAATATAATAAAGACAAACGTAATCTAGCCCTCCTGTTGTTCCATATAAATTCCACTAACTTTTTTTTTATTCTTGAGAATAGATCTAAAGGTGGTGATAAGGGAATGTATTGAAATAAATAAAGTATTTTAGGTAAAATATTACTTTTAAGTATATTGATTCTCCCGATCATCGACATTGGTAGTGACATCCATCTCTGAGTTAACTCATTGATATCTGACATTAAGGCTTCATAGTTGACACTGGCGACTGATTCTAGCTTAGGCATAATTTGGATTCCTAAATATTTAAACTGATTTACAACATTGAATTGATTTACCTCAGGGGCTGGGTAATTTCTCTGGGTCTCATTTAGCATTAATATTGAAGATTTAGTTTTATTTATTTTATATCCTGATATTTCCCCAAAATTTTTTATTAAATTCAACAAGGTTGGAATTGATTTTTTTAGATTCAACATAAACAAAATTATATCATCGGCGTACAGGGAGATTTTATGTTCTGTTGGTCCAACTTTAATTCCATATATTTGTGAATGTAAACGTATCGCTATCGCTAAAGGTTCAATTGCCATAGTAAACAGTAAAGGTGAAAGTGGACAGCCTTGTCGACATCCTCTATTGATTTTTATTGGTTTTGAAATATTGTTATTTGTTAGGATTTCTGCTGTAGCATTATTGTATATTATTTGAACCCATTTTATGAAATTATTTCCAAGTCCAAACCTTTGTAGGACTTCAAAAAGAAAGGGCCATTCAACTCTATCAAAGGCCTTTTCGGCGTCCAATGATAGGAGAGCTGTATCCGGTGCTTCTTTATTAAAATAAATAATATTAAATAGTCTTCTTACATTATGGAAGCCTTGTCTACCCTTTATAAAGCCATTCTGATCTCGATTAATAATATTTGGTAAAATTTCTTGTATTCGTCTTGCTAAAATTTTACAGATTATCTTAAGGTCGGCGTTTAATAGGCTTATTGGTCTCATATTTTCACATTTATTAGAGGGCTTACCTGGTTTTGGCAGCAGTATAATTAAGGCATTATTTATGTATGATGGTAAATTATTATTTTGAAATGCTTCTAAAACCATTTCCAAAAAAGGTTTTATTAATTTATTCTTAAATTTTTTATAAAGGTCAACTGGAAGACCATCTGGTCCTGCACTTTTTCCTGATTTCATATTATCAATGGCTAGCCCAACTTCTTCTTGACTAATTTTAGACTCCAATATCTCCCTGTTTTCATTTGGAATACACGGTATAGATAGTTCGTTCAAAAACCCATTTAGTTTTGTTAAATCAGGTTCATTTTTGGTATCATATAATTTTTCATAGTAATCTCTAAAGGCTCTATTAATTTCTAAAGGATCTATAACTACCTGTCCCTTACTTATAATACTGATAATTGGTGTTTTAATTTCCAATTGTTTAATCTGCCATGCTAATAATTTTCCTGATTTTTCACCTTGTTCATAAAAAGATTGTTTCAATCTTAGAAGACTCGAGGCAGCTCTATTCGCTGATTTTTTGTCGTATTCAGCTCTCAAAATCAGTAATTCATTCTCCAACCTTGGGTCACTTCCTGCATACACTTTTTCCTGAAGATTTTTTATTTTATGTTCCAATTTAGCTCTCTCCTCTCGAGTCTTCTTAGATTTTGATCCTGTATAACTAATAATATGTCCCCTAATAAAAGCTTTGAAAGCCTCCCACTTTACACATGCTGATGTTTGTGTAGTATTGATGTCAAAGAACTCGTCTATCTGTTTTTCTATATACTTGACAAATTCCTCATCCTGAAGCCATTTATGCTGAAATTGCCATCTGCCTGATTCCTTTGTCAATTTTTTATCTACATATATTAGACAACAGGGTGCATGATCAGAGATCACGATGTTATCATAAAAGCAGTTTTGAATCTTGGACCTTAATTCTGTGGAAATCAAAAAATAATCAATACGTGAGAATGTCTTGTAGGTACTGGAATAACAAGAATAGGCTTTAACTTGTGGTTTCATTTCTCTCCATATATCTAACAATCTCAATTCTTTCATAAAATGATTAATAGTCATCCTACATCCAATGTGCGTACAATCCAGTCCTGTTGATCTATCCACACCTGGATTCAATGTACAATTAAAATCCCCTGCTATTATATGTTGCCCTGTAAGTGATGATAAGATGAGAAATAAATTAGCAAAGAACTTCTGATCATCTATATTGGGACCATATAAGTTCACAAGATTTATATTTTCTAATAGCAAAGAACCTTGAATGATTACATATCTTCCAAATTTGTCTCCAATTACATTTTTCACCTGAAAAGGAACTGATTTATGTATGAGAGTCATAACTCCCCTGGCTCGGGATGAAAATGAAGAGGTGAATACACTTCCCTGCCATCTACTCCTAATTCTTTTAACATCCTCCTCTATCAGATGAGTTTCTTGTAAAAACACAATTCTTGAACCCATGTCCTTTATTTTATTCATAACTTGTTTAAGTTTTTTTAAATTTTGTAGACCTCTGCAATTCCATGAAGTTAAATTAAGATTAACACTTTGGTCCATGATCAATAGAGAGTTTAGGATTACCTTGCAGTGTAAACATGCTCATACAGAGAAGCAAAAACATGAGTGGTTGAACATTCATCCTACAAACTACACACAAACAAATTTCCCCTTCCCACACTTGTGGCAAACCCCCCAAAATCAAAAGAAAAATTCTGTCTCCCGATATAGCCATCGACCGTTCCACACCCACGGGGAACAGCCTAAGCCACTCCTTCTTCATCCTCCCAATCACCCTAACTCTACTGCTTTTAATGACGTAACATTAACTCTCCTCTGTAGTTTTCCAACTTAACTCCAAAATTTTTAACAACTTTGTACATCATAGTTTTGTTTTTTTTTGTTTGTTTTGTTTTTGTTTTGTTTTTTTAATATATAATACAATCTATATTTTGTAAACTTACTATTTACTTCAAGTCAGTCAGATGCCTGTGCAAATGCTTAATTATTCTACCTTATATTTTGTTCATGCTTAGCTCCCACCAGTCTCTTCTTCCTCTTTGATCTTCTTGATGAACTCCTGCGCCTCCTCTGGGGTCTTGAAAATGTGGGTTCTGCCCTCATACGTGGTCAGCAGTCTCGCAGGATAGATTACACCATGACGAATCCCAAGGTTGCGCAGCTCCTTACGTATGGGATCAAACTGCTTCCTCAATTGCTGGATTCCTGTGGCCAAATCTGGGTAGAACCACACCTGCTGGTCCTGGTGTTTAATCTCTCCTTTAGCACGTGCAGCGTTGAAGATCTTCATCCTGTCTCTGTTGCTAAGAAACTTCATAATTAAGGTCCTCGGCGGTCCCTTATCTCTCCGTGGGCCAATACGATGTGCTTTTTCCAGAACCACTGCTGATTGCAACTCCTCGCTGCCCAGCACCTCCGGAATCCACTTTTCCAGAAAGGAACATACGTCCCGACCTTCTGATTCCTCTGGAAGACCCACCAGCCTCAAATTATTCTGTCTCGACCGAGATTCCAAATCCAAAATATTATCTTCCAGAGATTTATTTTTTTTTCCAAAGTGCGCACCTTTAATTGAAGACGGGTGACGTCATCTTCAGCACTAGCGAGACGGAGCTCCATCTGCGCCGTTCGTTCTACACAGTCACCCAATTCCTTTCTTATTCCTTCCAACGCTGTCATAATCCCATCAAATCTAGAGGAAAAGTCCGCTCTCATTGAACTCATGGCAGCCATCAGCGCATCTGCGCCATTCCCCGCAGACATCGCACCGCCGCCAGCCTCCTCCGCCATATATGGAGTTTTGTTTGCTGCGTCACAGACCTGAAAGTCCGTTAATTTGGACTGTTTCGGCGGCTCGCTTTTTCCTTTTCCTGGTTTTCCAGCCTTAGGCTTCGCCGACATATCCTCGCCCAAATGCTGGGATACGTTCTGTCCCAAATGAGAGAGTTATTTGCCGATTTTTTTTCTCCAGGAGCAGAGCAGAGCGAGACACGTCCATCCTACGTGGCAGCCATAACCGGAAGTCCACGGTGTCTCTTTCTTGGTTTGGAATTTTTGCTGCCAACTCTGGTCCAACATTTACAAAAAAATGATTCCATTCTATTTACTACCATGTTCTTATCATAATTATCACCACAATTATAAGTAAAATACTCTGGATATATCGTTTTCTTAGTTCCATTTTTACCTCTGCCAAGGGGGTTATGTTTTTACCGGCGTTTGTCTGTCTGTCTGTCTGTCTGTCTGTTACCAACATAACTCAAAAAGTTATGAACGGATTTTGATGAAATTTTCAGGAAAGGTGTGTAATGGCACGGGGAACAGATGATTAGATTTTGGTGATGATCTGAGAGTGCATACCTCCACCAAGGGCTTTGTTTGTATTTGTGTAGCGGGATTACACAAAAACTACTGGATGGATTTGGATGAAATTTTCACCAGAGGTGGTTCTTGAACTAGAGAGGAACCCGTTATATTTTGGTGGTGATCTGAGAATGCATACCTCAGCCAAGGCTCTTATCTTCACACAGTGTGTTAGCAACAATACTCCAAAACTGATGGACAGACTTTGATGCAATTTTCACCACAAGTGGCTCTAGGCCTACACACAAACCCATTACATTTTGAAGGTGATCCATGAGAGACTGAAGGAGCCTTGGCGGAGGTATGCACGCTCTGAGTGCTTTTCTAGTTTAATTTTGTATTTATGTGTTGGTAGTATGACTACACTCCATACACTGGGGTGTATGGAGTGTCAGGGAGGGATAGTACCTCTGACGGGGCAACAGTCGCACCTCCGGGTGGTCAGTCTGCTTTGGTTCCCACTTGGCACTCAACTCTCACCTGTGGCTCCAAGTAGCTGTTTGCATGCAACATCGGCCACACCCCGGTAAACTGCTTCGACTGGCAGGCAAAACCAGGTGAGGGTAGCCGACGGGTTTGAAACCCTCGGTGAGGTAGGGCTTGTCTACCTACACATGCATAGACTGGACCTGATGGACTGTGCAGAGGAAACCACCAGACTGGCTCAACAGGCAGGAAGGCAGACCCAGCAAAGCATTGTGGAGCGCAACTAGGGCACAGTGAGACACGTAGGACACTGCTGACCATCCACTGCCTCCTAACCTATCTCCAGCCGTCTTGATTACATCTTGCCACTGGATCCAGATAGGCTGGGATGAGAGAGTGAGGCTGACAACCCTGTGCAACTCTCCCTCACTTAAATCAAATTCACACGCAAGTGAAGACATCACCCCCCCACCCCCATTTCCTTGTCATTCCCCCCTCTCCCTCCAAGTTCTGTGGCGATGGGCAAGTGGTGAAGCAGCAGGTGCGGATACACTGGAAGCTGTAGCCACAGTCCCACACACAGGCGGCCCAGGGCATAGGGTCGCTCTCTACTGGACCCAAGCAGTAGTGGAGTTTGGCAGCCCCCTGGGTGTCTGAGCAGCCCTCTTTAGGATTCACTCTGCTCACCTCCATCGCCTGAGGAAGGGGCTAGAAAAGGTGCCCTAAGCATAACCTGCTTCGCTACACCCTGGCCAGCAAGCTGCGGCTGGTGGGGATCCCACCCTAGCGGTAAAAATTCTCATAAGAAATCAACTAAGGTGACATCACTCACCACTGGTACTTGGAGTGTGCGAACGCTCATGGACAGCTCCAAAGCAGACAGACCTGAGAGTCGGACAGCACTTGTTGCAAGAGAACTCAGCAGGTACAACATCCACATCGCAGCTCTGAGCAAGACCAGGTTTGCAGACGAAGGTCAGCTGACAGAAGTCAAAGCCGGCTACACCTTTTTCTGGAGCGGCCGAAGCAGCGAAGAACGCCGTGAAGCAGGAGTGGGTTTCACGATCAGACCCAATCTGATCAGCAAGCTTACCAGCCTCACCAAAGGAACCCAACAACCGCCTCATGACCCTGCGGCTCCCCTGCCGAGGAAAACGCTATGCCACATTCATCAGTGCATATGCCCCCACCATGATGAACCCAGATGAGATCAAAGACTAGTTTTATGAGGACTTAGAGACTCTCATTGAAGGAGTACCGAAGGAGGACAAACTCATTGTTCTTGGAGAGTTTAACGCCAGAGTTGGTACAGACTACCAGACATGGGAAGGAGTCCTTGGGAGAAATAGAGTTGGAAAGTGCAACAACAACGGTCTTCTCCTTTTGAAGACGTGCGCCTCTCATGACCTTCTGGTCACTAATACTGTCTACCACTTGCCTAATCACAACAAGACAACCTGGATGCATCCATGCAGCAAGCAGTGGCATCTGATCGATTATATCATTGTGAGAAGGAGAGACAGGCAGGACATTAGAGTGACGAAGCCAATGTGTGGTGCAGACTGCTGGACAGATCACAGACTCATTCTCTCAAAGCTCAACATGCACATCCAGCCCAAACGGCGTCCACAGGGGGAAAAGGCAAACAAGCGACTCAATGTCAGCAAGCTGGAACAGCACTCTGTGTGACAGAACCTCAGTAAGATCCTGGACAGCAAGCTTAGTCAGCTCAGCCTTGGGGCGTACGGAGCAGAAGAAGACTGGGCGGCTTTCAGAGACATGGTGTATGACACCTCACTCACTCATCTGGGCCAGAACATGCACAAACACCAAGACTGGTTCGATGAAAATGATGAGGATATCCAAAAGCTGCTTGACGAGAAGCGGGAAGCCCACAGAGCGTACCAGCAAGACAGCAGATCTACCTCTAAGAAGGCAACCTTCAACTCCATCAAAGAAGAGGTGCAGGTAAAGCTCAGAGAGATGCAGGACTTCTGGCTCAGCAAAAAAGCAGATGAAATACAGCAGTACGCTGACAGCAACAACTTCAAACGCTTCTATGATGCCCTTAAGACCATCTACGGGTCTCAGTCTTCTGGAACATCAACACTGCTCAGTGCTGACGGGTCCACTCTCCTCACCAACAAGAACACAATCCTGGAAAGATGGGCAGAACATTTCACCAGCGTCCTGAACAGACCTTCGTCCATCAATGCAGAAGCCATCACTCGCATGCCCCAAGTAGAGGTGAACACGTCTCTGGCAGAACCTCCAGTGGAATCAGAAGTCCAAAAAGCAGTCAAACTCCTTTCAAACAGCAAAGCACCAGGCTCTGACTCCATCCCAGCTGAAATCTACAAGGCAGGAGGACCAGTTCTAATACAGAAACTCACCGAGCTCTTTTAGACCACGTGGCAGCAGGAAGTTATCCCCCAGGAGTCCAAGAACGCCTCCATTGTCCACCTCTACAAGATAAAAGGAAACAGGCAGTCCTGCAACAACCACCGTGGGATCTCTCTTCTCACCATCACCGGCAAGATCCTCACAAGAGTCCTTCTCAACCGCCTCATTCAGCACATGGAAAGCGGTCACTTACCAGAGAGCCAGTGTGGCTTGAGAGAGGGTCATGGAACTGCTGACATGATCTTCAGGAGAAGTGTCAAGAGCAGAACAGGGACCTCTACCCAACATTTGTAGATCTGACCAAGGCTTTTGATACCGTCAGTTGTGAGGGGCTGTGGAAGATCTTGGTGAAGTTTGGCTGCCCGGACAAGTTCATCAGCATGGTGCGCCAGTTCTATGACGGCATGCTTGCTCGAGTACTGGACAATGGAGACTCCTCCGAAGCTTTCCCATTCACCAACAGGGTCAAGCAGGGCTGTGTACTCACGCCCACACTTTTCAGCATGATGTTCACTGCCATGCTATCTGATGCCTTCTGTGATGGTGAAGAAAGCACCATTAGGATCAGGTACAGGATGGACGCCAGGCTCTTCAACCTGCAGAGGCTCCAAGCCAAAACCGAGGTGGAAGGGGACTCAGTGCGTGACTTCCTGTTCACAGACAACTTCACACTCAACGCCACTACAGAGGCCCAGATGCAGCAGAGCATGAACTCTCCACCGCTTGTGACAACTTTGGGCTCACAATCAGTACGAAGAAAACTGAGGTCCTGCACCAACCCGCACCGCAGAAGACTTACGTGGAATCAGCCATCACTGTCAATGGGGAGACCCTCAAGGCTGTTGACAAGTTACAAATGTTAACAAATCTACCTTCGGATACAAATAAAGTAACCTGAACCTGAAGTTAACCGGAGTGGTGGTTCAGTTGTTACAGCATCCGTCCCACACCCGGGAGGCAGGGGTTCAAATCCCGGCCGGGTTATGCCGAAGACCATATAAAAGCAGAACTTCCTGCCATCCAGCTTGGTGCTCAGCAATAATGGAATGGAGGAGGGAAATCAGTGGTGGCGCCTTGCATGGCAGCGGCCCTCTGATTCTACATATGGGGTGTGTGTGATTAACACTGTAGATAGGAAAAACACAATCTCGTTCTACTGTACACGATTGGTTGTATGGTTGAATGACAATAAAGGGTGATTAAGTTCACGTATCTTGGCAGCACACTCTCCAGCTCTGTCAACATCAACAACGAGGTCGATTCACGCATTGCCAAGACAAGCTCAGCATTCAGACAGCTACATGCAACAGTGTGGGAAAGGAGAAGCATCAGGCTGACCACAAAGCTGAAGGTGTACACGGCAGTTGTCCTGCCTTCCCTACTGTACGCCTGCGAGACCTGGACAGTCTACGAGCGCCATGCCAGAAAGCTAAACCGCTTCCACCTGAACTGCCTCAGAAAGCTCCTGAAGATCACCTGGCAGGACAAAATCCCTGACACAGAGGTCCTCCCCCAAGCTGAGCTGCCTAGCATCCACACCCTGCTCAAGAGAGCCCAGATTAGGTGGGCTGGCAACCTTGTTCGTATGCCTGACTCATGCCTACTTTGGTAGGCATGAGGACTGTTCTACGGTGAACTAGCAGAGAGCAAGTGCTCACAAGGTGGTCAGAAGAAGCACTACAAAGACACTCTTAAGGCCTCCCTGAAGAACTCTGACATCAGTCCTGACACCTGGGAGACCCTAGCGCTAGACTGACCACACTGGCATAGCTTTACTAGCAAAGGTGCTGCCTCCTTTGAGCTGAACAGGACTGCCAAGGCCCAGAGAAAACGTGAACTTCACAAGTCCAGAGCCACCCCTGTATCTTTTACTTGTGCAGACCACCTGTACCTGACCTGTGGCAGAGCCTTCCATGCCCGCATCGGACTGATCAGCCACAGCCGGACACACCGCACCCAGTCCTCTTCCCTGTGATGTCCTTGGTCATCGTCGAGAATGACGGACGAACAACAATAACATGACTACATTGTCAGTGGCGACCTCCAGTACGCAGGAATAAGTGGACTCTTTAGTGCAGACTGTTCTCAAGAGTATCATGATTTATTCGTAGGGAATCAAAATAATAACAGCATGAAGGATGAGCACAAAACAACACTGCCTAGGCAATATACACACAAAGGAAAAATAGTCTCATGAGGAACACTTACAGGCCACCGGGAACCAAAGGGAAATACCAACTATAACACCACACCAGAACACAAACTCAGACAGACATATATAGGGTAACTAATAATTACATGGATGCAAGACAGCTGGGAGACAATCAGGGGCCAAACAGCAACACACGTGAGGGAAAGTGGCTATGGGCATGGAACTCATGAGGGACTGAGAACAACAGGTAAACAAGTACAGAGGATACACACATCTTTACAGAAGACCAAGGGAGGACACAGAAGACAGCAACAACAGGGAACACGGGGACGACACAACAGAGCAAGGACCGGGGGAGCATAAAGGACAATCACAGAGGACCCAGGGGGAATGCAGAAGGCAAATAATGCAAAATGATAATGATCATGGGGCAGCTGTGGCGCAGGTGTAATGTGGCTGACAACTGATCAGGGGGATCAGGGGTACGATTTGTGCTCTGTCTGCAGTCTGCATGTCAAAGTGTCCTTGAGCAGGACACTGAACTCCCAGTTGCTCCTAGTGGGTCAGGCTGGCACCTGTGTATGGTGGCTCTGCCACCACCAGTGTGTGAATGTGTGTGTGAATGGGTGGATAGCAGGATCTGTAAAGTGCTTTGGTTATCTAGAGATGAGAAAAAGCGCTATATGCAGTCTTGTGAAAAAGTGTTTGCCCCCTTCATGATTTCTCATTTTTTTGTATGTTTGTCATACTTAAATGTTTCACATCATCAAACAAATTTAAATATTTGACAACGGTAACACAAGTAAACACAAAATACAGTTTTTAATTGAAGGTGTTTATTATTAAGAGTAAATAAAAAAAAATCCAAACCTAGATGGCCCTGTGTGAAAAAGTGATTGCTCCCCTGTTAAAACATAAATTAAGATAAGATAAGCCTTTATTAGTCCCACAATGGGGAAATTCCAGGATTGCAACAGCACAGGGATAGCAACACTCAGAGCAATAATTAAGAAGATAAGAAAAATAAAAATAAGAGCAGTGAATATACATACATACACATAAATATATATACAAAGTGCGGAGCATTGTAGCAAGATGGAATAAACAGCATAACCATCTACTTAGTTATCCTACATAGTATGAATATGTGCCCATACATATTGTCACCCTCCGTAGCGACTGATATTGTCCTAGTTGTATACTGGAGGGGACCATTTGTGTAAGTCTGTTGCGTCTTTTGCATTCAATGCTATTAGGTCGTCTTGTTCTTTTGCTATCTCTGCGAGCAGCCCTGCTTAGGTTATACAGTCTGACAACCGTAGGTCTGTCAACTGTTAACTGTGGTTTATCACACCTTTGGAAAGCTGAGTTCAATTTTTTAGCCATTTCTAAAGCTTTGGGACTCCAGCGAACCACAGTGAGAGCCATTATCCACAAATAGCGAAAACATGAAACAGTGGTGAACCTTCCCAAGAGTGGCCGGCCGACCAAAACTACCCCAAGAGCGCAGCGACGATTCATCCAGGAGGTCACAAAAGACCCCACAACAACATCCATAGAACTGCAGGCCTCACTTGCCTCAGTTAAGGTCAGTGTTCATGACTCCACCATAAGAAAGAGACTGGGCAAAAGTGGCCTGCATGACAGAGTTCCAAGACGAAAACCATTGCTGAGCAAAAAGAATATAAAAGCTCCTCTCAGTTTTGCCGGAAAATATCTTGATGATCCCCAAGGCTTTTGAGAAAATACTTTGTGGACTGACGAGACAAAAGTTGAACTTTTTGAAAGGTGTGTGTTCCATTACATCCAGCGTAAAAGTAACAGCATTTCAGAAAAGGAACATCATACCAGCAGTAACATATGGTGGTGTGGTGTGATGGTCTGGGGCTGTTTTGCTGCTTCAAGACCTGGAAGACTTGCTGTGGTAAATGGAACCATGAATTCTGCTGTCTACCAAAAAATCCTGAAGGAGAATGTCCGGACATCTGTTTGTGACCTCAAGCTGAAGTGCACTTGGGTTCTGCAGCAGGACAATGATCCAAAACACACCAGCAAGTCCACCTCTGAATGGCTTTAGGAAAACAAAATGAAGACTTTGGAGTGGCCTAATTAAAGTCCTGATCTGAATCTGATTGAAATGCTGTGGCATGACCTTAAAAAGGCAGTTAATGCTCGAAAACCCTCCAATGTGGATGAATTACAACAATTCTGCTAAGATGAGTGGGCCAAAATTCCTCCACAGTGCTGTAAAAGAGTCATTGCCAGTTATTGCAAACACTTAATTGCAGTTGTTGCTGCTAAGGGTGCCCCAACCAGTTATTCGGTTTAGGGGGCAATCACTTTTTCACACAGGGCCATGTAGGTTTGGATTTTTTCCCCCCTTAATCATAAACACCTTCATTTAAAAACCGCATTTTGTGTTTACTTGTGTTATCTTTGTCTAATATTTAAATTTGTTTGATGATCTGAAACATTTAAGTGTGACAAACATACAAAAAAAGAGAAATCAGGAAGGGGGCAAGCACTTTTTCACACCACTGTAAGTGAATGCCATTTAACAATTACCAGGGAAAACACAATGACATAAAGTGTGGACATGGACTAAAACCATATCCAGATTCTGACATACTCTTTTGTAGTACTTTATGAGAAGTTTCAATTGAATGTACTTTTTGGATGATGTTTAACCTCCTTCAGCATAATCTGAATTGCAGGGAAAACAGAACCAGTTTTTTTTAAAGGAGTAGATAATGATGAATATAATCCTGGAAAAATTTAATGAAAAGGATGATGTAAACTGTATTTTTTAAATGCGTTCTTGTAATTTTAATTATTAAACTCTGATCGCAATCTTTAATGAAGTCACCAGCTATTCTAAATGGATATTTAAAGGTACATCAACCATCCCATTAATACCTTTTAATGTACTAATAACTCATTAAGGAAAAATAATCACAGATTCCAATGAATCACTCAAAACAAACTCACCTTCTGCTGTACAGTGAAGCTGAACCTGCACACCACCCTCTCTGTGTGAACTCTGCAATAAATAAAACCACAGCACAGACAGTGTGTTCAAATTATTTTAATGTACGTGCACCCCTGTAAAATGTCCCCCGAGTACAGTAACAGTGAAGCTTTTTTTCTTTACTTCCTCCATCATTGCCAATCAATCAGTGTAGAAATGAAGTGGCGGTCCAGTGAGCTTTTCCCTTCAGTATTGTGCCAAGCTGTCAATTTAGAGACAGAAGTACGTTGGCTCTAAAGTGTTCCAATAAATAAGCATTAGTGTGCAAGATGACATCTCTTTCTGCACGCCTGTGTGTGTGTGTGTGTGTGTGTGTGTGTGTGTGTGTGTGTGTGTGTGTGTGTGTGTGTGTGTGCTTGCTCATGAAGTGCACGTTGCCAGATCCACAGCCAACATTCAGACGGCGACAGACAGACATTATGTAGCCGTGTCACACAGAAAGAGAGAGAGAAGCAACATCTCTGCTTGTAATTCAGCTTATGGATTATGTTCTGTTTAAATGACATCTCTTCAGCTCTGCAAAAACAACTTTAAAGCCCCCCCTCCACCACCATCGCCATCCTGTGACAAGCATATTTCATCAAAGTTCTTCCAAAAATAAACCAGGGTCACGATGAGCATGCTCGGACACCTTTGCAAAGATGGAGCTGGATGTGGACCAGCCATCAAGAAGTCTGTAAATCCTCTCTTTATCCAGTGGTAGTGAGGCGTCAGCTTCCTGCATTAGGTTTGGTCGAAGAAGTGAAACGTGTCAGAATTTATTTTAGTGTCATTATGTGACAATTGTCTGCTTTAAACACTGTTTTTGTTGTTTTTTTGTTGTTTTTTTTCTATCTCGGTGAAATGCCCCAGACGGCTGTAATTGGTGCGCAGGGGGCGGTTGCCACAAATAACTGTAATTACAAGAAATGACTTGTTGCATGAAAACAGTCACCCGTGTCATTTTACGTTTGAATGCGGCGGTCAGATGTCGGCGGAACTTTGAGCAACAGCACTCTGCCACTGTTTTTTTTTTTTTTTTAAACACATTAATGCTCATTGTTTTTTGAGTCGCGCCGCGGCTGCTGCTGAACTCTCCCCACGTCGGTGTGAAGTGAACTCATGAGTGATTTTGGCACTGTGAAAGCTTGCTGAAAACAGAGGTCAGCTGCCCCCCCCTTTGATAATGACAATAATAATAACGCGGAACACACGATACACATAACAGGCGTGCATGCGGGAGCACTTGTCATCGGCGAGGCTTCATCATTTCAGCGGTGCCCTTTGAAGTCCTTGAATATCATGAAGCATTTACAATCTAATTATGTGCATTTCTCTTTTACTCCCCATTCTAGCACCCCTTTAATACCAGCTGCGAACTCTGGGGGGGAGAAAGAAACCCACAATAACCAGTAAACCATTGGTGTGTTTGAAATGTTCACTCGTTCCCCATATAGTGTACTATATAGTGAATCAGCCATTTTGTAGTGCTGTTCAAAATCTTAACTGAAAATTTCATTCACTATATAGTGCACTCAAAATATCCCACAATGCCTTTTGAAAAGTAGTGTACAACGGGTGGTCACTACATTAGCCAATATATCCCCTAATGCAATGTGCAGCAAACGGAGCAGTGAGAGGAGAGCTTCACATCACAACATAAACTACCTTAAGGTATTTATATTTATTAATTCAGCAACAACTATTTGATTTAATACATATTTACTCCAAATTACATGCAGGTATTCATTTTTTACCACCGTTAGTCTGTTACGTTTTACTGTCTCACCATGATGACGTCATTAACCACGCCGCAAAAACAAGCCCAGTAGTGTCTGAAATCTTACAATTTTATTGTTATATTGAGTTTACTATATAGTCCACTATATCTAAATTCACTATATAGCGAGTAGGGAGTGAGTGAGTGAACATTCTGAACACAGCCCACATCATGACCGCATGGACAGAAACACTGATGTGTGCTGACAGTTGGGACGTCCGCTGCTCTTTGGGCCATTAAAGAAATGCGTCCCGTGTTGCCCTGCTCAGGGAAATCTTATCTCAAAGCTCCAGAGGAGGGGGCACTTGAACCAGGCCCAAGACTCATCATCATCATCACTACCAGCACCCCGGCCACCCTGCACAGAAAAGCCACCACCAGGGGGGTGAGAGGGTGGGGAGCTGGGACACACAACCTCCAGACCTCCGCTTCTGAAAGTACCAGAGGAGCTTTAGTCAGAATTTATGTTCAAATAAATGCAGGGGAAAAAAAGCCAACTGCAGGCTGCGGGGGCCTCTGTAACCGTGTCTGTCTTCTTGTTAAATAAATCTAAAAGCGTCTTTTCACCGAGAGCCATAAAGACACATTAAATCAAAGACAAACTCTCACTCGGAGGGAACAAATTAGTAAAAGGCAATCTGGGGAACAAGCTGTAAGTGTTTCGTGTCTGCGCGCGTGTATGTGTGTGTGCGTGGTTCAGGACAACTGCTCCTGTGTGTGTGTGTGTGTGCGCGCGCATGTGAACGCGTGTGTCTGCTGTCGCTGCTCGAACAGCTCCGAGTGATGCAGTTTTGTTTGCGTGTGTCAGTGTAACAAGAACAAATCTATAGGAGGGTGCAAGGTGCGTGCGTGTGTCTGCGCACGTGGGCGGGCGGCGGCTCGTGCCTCCAGTTTGCATGCACGTGTGTGTGTGTGTGTGTGTTTTCTGCGAATGCTAAGAAGGCGAAAGGAAAATAAACTTAAAGACTCCCTCTGTGTGTGTGTGTGTGTGTGTGTGTGTGCACGCGTGTGTGTCCCCATTTTCCTGCACACCCCTTTTTTTTTTTTTTTTCCACAAATCTCGGCGGTGGCAGCGGCGCTGACATTTGGGAGCAATTTTGAAGCGCGCCCGCAAAGGTTGTCAAGGGATTAATCTCATCTCACGCTGGGGCGCGCGGGGAAGGGGGGGGGGGGGCCGGCTTCCTCCAAGAATTAAACACAATTTACCCATCAAGACAAGTCTTTCAGGACGGGAGACAAGCATAAATAATATCTCCTCGGTCCAGATTCGCTAATTTACAAGCTTAGCATCTCCAAATGTTATTAGTCGGGAATGACGAGGTTAGCAGAAGGCGCTGTAGGGAATGATTTGTTATCCGGGCAAGCAGCAGCTGCGGCAGAAAAAGCGCCACACGCTCGGGAGTGCTCGGATAGCAAGAGAGACATACCTGACACCCACTGCCTCACGCGCACACGCGCACACCCCACCCTCAGATGCCACTGTGACACCCGGGACCGCACACACCCCGGGCTGGCAGATAGTGAACTTGGCACCTCTGAAGCTAATGTTCTTTTCCACTCCTCTCTTTTCTCGTTCGCTTTCACTCTGCCCTCCCTGCCTCTGCTCCTCTCTGACTGCCATCTATTTCCTCCGTTCCCCCTCGGCCCCTCTCTCCCTCTGCATCACTTTTCCCTCTTTCACTTGCTCTCCAGGCTCGAAACATCAAATAGAACATTTGGGCGCGCGCTGTCGTCTTGGCAAGTGTTGAAGTAGCTCTCGTCTGCAATTAGAAAAAAAAAAAAAAAAAGAGTGAGAGAGAGTGAGTAAGTTAGTTTTTTTTCTCCTGATATTCAGATGGTCTCAACATATCAGTCAATACAGATGTCTCTGTGCATCGTCCAAAAATATGTTCACCTCCTCTAAAGATCTATATCAGCGTCTCTGGTTGGTCACCGTCAATCACGAGCCGCCTGGCCAAGTTTAGCCCCCCCGCCTTCCTCCATGACTAACTTCGTAAATAACCAGGTGCCTGCTGAATTTGGATGCCGCACCTCGCCTAAGCTGACAAGGAGCCCAGCGCCCTCGATCTGACGTCGCGTGCGATGGATCGCTCGCCGCGCGTGCAGGTGTGCATGCATCGATGCGTGCGTGCGTGCGTGAGCGTGTGTGTGTTTAAGGGAGAGTATTTTGATCTGCGCTGGCTGTTTATCTTGCTGAAACAGGAGTCTCCCGTCACTCCAGACCCTTTCTGATCCTGACAGATGAGTTCAACTCCAGCCCGCAGCCTCCGAGTTGAAGTGAGGAGCCGAGAATGGAAGAAGGGGAGTTGGGGGGGAGGGGGGGCAGATGAATATAGGAAAACAGAAATAGGAGAGAATGTAAGAGCAAAAAAGAAACACGTAGAGGTGGGGGGGGGGGAAGGGAAGAAGGCAGACAAAAAAGGGAGAGGAATGGAGGGGAAAAGAGAGGGTGCTTAGCTTCACCTGCCAATCTGTGTTAGTGAGGATGAGCCCGAGTTCTCTGCTTCTGGAAGCTTAATGTCAAAGGTGGGACTGCAGGGCTCCGTCTGACGTGTGTGTGTGTGTGTACGCTGGGCGTGTGTGTGTGCGTGTGGGCGTGTGTCGCTATGCCCAGTAGGGGTTCCCCCACACGTCCCCACTTTTTCCCTCTCCACTGGTCTTCGCATCAGTTCTCCCTCATACCATCAATCAGAGGTGGGGACTGGAGGTGTGTGTGTGTGTGTGTGTGTGTGTGTGACGTGGCAGGAACAGGACACCGTGATCTCCATCCATCCATCCATCTTCTACCGCTTTTCCGGAGGTCCGGGTCGCGGAGGCAGCAGTTCAAGCAGAGAAGCCCAGACTTCCCTCTCCCCAGCTACCTGCTCCAGCTCTTCAGAGGGGATACCAAGGCGTTCCCAGACTAGCTGGGAGACATAGTCTCTCCACCGAGTCCTGGGTCTGCCCCGGGGTCTCCTCCCAGTGGGACGTGCCTGAAACACCTCAAGTGGGAGACGTCCAGGAGGCATCCTAATCAGATGCCCATACCACCTCAACTGACTCCTTTCAATGTGGAGGAGCAGCGGTTCTACTCTGAGCCTCTCCCGGATGACTGAGCTCCTCACCCTATCTCTGAGGGTGAGTCCAGCAATCCTACGGAGAAAGCTCATTTCAGCCGCTTGTATCCGCGATCTCGTTCTTTCGGTCATTACCCAAAACTCGTGACCATAGGTGAGAGTAGGAACGTAGATTGACTGGTAAATCGACAGCTTTGCCTTAGAACTAAGCTCCCTCTTCACCACAACAGACCGGTACAACGTCCGCATCACTGCAGAGGCTGCTCCAATCCGTCTGTCGATCTCTCGCTCCATTTTCCCTTCACTCGTGAACAAGACCCCAAGATACTTAAACTCCTCCACTTGGGGCAGGAGCCTGTCCCCAACCCGGAGAGGACAATCCACCTTTTTCCGGCTGAGGACCATGGACTCGGACTTGGAGGTGCTGATTCTCATCCCAGCCGCTTCACACTCAGCGGCAAACCGTCCCAGCAAGAGCTGTAGGTCATTGCTGGATGAAGCCAACAGGACAACATCATCTGCAAACAACAGAGATGAGATCCTGTGGTCACCAAGCATGACACCCTCCATTCCCTGGCTGCGCCTAGAAATCCTGTCCATAAAAATTATGAACAGGACCGGTGACAAAGGGCAGCCCTGGCGGAGTCCAACTCTCACTGGGAATGACTCCGACCGAGTGTTGGCAATACGAACTAAACTCTCACAATGGTCGTACAGAGACCGAATAGCTCGTAACAACAAGCCCGATACCCCATACTCCCGAAGCACCCCCCACAAAAATCCACGAGGGACGCGGTCAAATGCCTTCTCCAAGTCCACAAAACACATGTAAACTGGTTGGGCAAACTCCCACGAACCCTCAAGAATTCTCGAGAGGGTAAAGAGCTGGTCCGATGTGCCACGGCCAGGACGAAAACCACATTGCTCCTCCTGAATCCGAGGTTCGACCAACGGCCGGACTCTCCTCTCCAGTACCTTGGCATAGACCTTCCCAGGGAGGCTGAGGAGTGTGATCCCTCTAAAGTTGGAGCACACCCTCCGGTCCCCTTTTTTGAAGAGAGGAACCACCACCCCGGTTTGCCATGCCAAAGGCACTGCCCCCGACCTCCACGCAATGTTGCAGAGGCGTGTCAACCATGACAACCCAACAACATCCAGGGCCTTGAGGTACTCGGGGCGAATCTCGTCCACCCCCGGAGCCCGGCCACCAAGGAGATTTTTAACCACCTTGGCGACCTCAGCCCCTGTGATAGGCGAGTCATCCCCCTTGTCCCCAAACCCTGCTTCCTCTGTGGAAGGCGTATCAGTGGGATTGAGGAGATCCTCGAAGTATTCCTTCCACCGCCCGACGATATTCCCAGTTGAAGTCAACAGTGTCCCATCCGCACCATACACAGTGTGGACGGGGAGCTGCTTTCCCCTCCTGAGCCGCCGAACAGTTTGCCAGAATCTCTTTGAAGCCGACCGAAAGTCTTGTTCCATGGCCTCACCGAACTCCTCCCATACCCGGGTTTTTGCTTCAGCAACCACCCGAGCTGCACTCCGCTTGGCCTGCCGGTACACCTCAGCTGCTTCGGGAGTCCCACAAGCCAACCAAGCTTGATAGGACTCCTTCTTCAGCTTAATGGCCCCCCTCACCACTGGTGTCCACCACTTGGTTCGGGGGTTGCCACCACGAGATGCACCGACCACCTTGCGGCCGCAGCTCTGGGCCGCCGCTTCAACAACAGAGGTGGAGAACATGGCCCATTCAGACTCCATGTCTCCAGACTCCCTCGGAATGTGGTTGAAGTTCTTCCGGAGGTGGGAGTTGAAGACCTCCCGGACAGGGGCCTCAGCCAGACGCTCCCAGCACACCCTCACTATACGTTTGGGTCTACTAATTGGATGATACATCTGTGTCTTGTTTTTGATTTTTTTTCTCACATTTTTGAATTATATTCTGCACCATTCTGGTCAGAAAATTTGATTTTTATGGAATGCAAATTGTTCTGATATTAAAAAGAGGCCTCTTCAGTTATTTATGGAGAAAAATGGCAAGTTTTTTTTTTCAAGGTATTCCATCCAATTATGTTCAAATTCAAATATAATAACAAATGTGATAATTCCGAGTGAATGCTACTTTTTCTTGGCACATTGTGCTCATGTTTGATTATGCAACCTTGTCATCAGGAGCTGGAGAGGTTAATTTGCTGAAGCCAAAGTCCCACACCTTCTCCAGATGCTTTCCTTGTGTGAACCAGCGAGGGATTGCCATGCTAGCAAACCTACTTGTGACTCCTAGATCAGTAAGCTTTGCAGTCTCACCGCTCCTTGGTGACGCCTCCATGCTCTTCAGGTCAAAGCCTGCAGTGCCGACTAGACTCCTTGGTCGTTTTCTGGTATGGTGCGCTCACCCAGCTTCTGTCTCCACCTGATTGCTTCTCCTGCCCTTTGGATTCTCCCAAGTAAGAACTCAAATGAAAACATCCCACCCTTGTGTTCCAGGATCTCTCCTCTACGCTGGGTCTCCTCCTTGGATCTCTGCTCTCTGGAAGGACCTCTCCATGCTTACCCAAGTAAGCCCTCTGCACTAGTCCAATATTCAGCTAACTCTTGTGCTCCAGGAATTCTTGGACTCCTTGCTCATTGTTCCTTTATGGATCTGGACTCACAAGTTCTTCTCCCCGGCGGACCCCTTGTGTTCTGGACCCCCTGCCTCAAAGAAGAAACCCCCAAAGAAGGACTTGAACTCTGACACCCTACTGGTTTAACACCTTGCCAGTTCCCCGCCACTGCTTCAGAATAAACCAAAATTACATAAGATATATAGACTGTAGATTATTTAACCAGGTGGAAACATGTGGGCTGTCTAGTGGGGTGACTAGAATTTAAAAAAAATAGCAACTAATTTGTCAATGCTAAGTCAGTAGCAGGCTAGCTTGTGTTTTTGTTGTATAGAAAAAGTGTTAAATCACAATAAATTTGCTGATTTGTATTAATTTGCAAAGAAACTGTGATTAATTCTTCCTCTTCAGTTGTCTACTCCAGTGTACTGACATGATTTAGTGGATAGACCCAGAAGCAGACTACAGACTCTGTTATAGTTGCAATGATTTTATTGTGAGCCAGTTAGAGTGTGTTGTGCGGGGAGAGTCTGGCAAGCCTGCAGGGGAGAGAGAGAGAGAGAGAGAGTGATGAGTTATCTGCAGCATACAGTGGGGCAATGGGAAATTAATAATCTTAATGGAGTGCTGAACAGCTGGAAAAGAGCAAACAGCAGCCCCACGTCTTCTCCCGGTTGCAGTGGTCCTGCGAAGGTGAAGGAGGTACAGGGGCAGATATATGCAGTGCTCTGTGAAGAGAGGTTACCCTCAGCAGGGGGGTAAAGGGAAACGGCTCAGTCCAAATAATTATGCTTAGCTCATCAGGAGTCCACTCCCCTCTCTGCAGAGCATCTACCACCGCAGAGTCCAAAAGAGAGCTGACGCCATCCTCCGGGACCCCACCCACCCCCAGCACAGACTGTTCTCACTTCTACCCTCAGGCCGGAGGTACAGAAGTGTGAAATGCAGGACAACCAGAGTGAAAAACTCCTTCTTTCCCACTGCCATCAGACTCCTGAACAGATAACAACTCCCAAAACTCTGTAACACAGCTTTGCATATAGGAACTCACACACTGGCTGCTAGATTTATACACTGCTCACCTGTACAGTAGATATAGTATCAGCCATCTGATGTCCACATCATCTCTGCTGCTACTTATCATGCACGTTCTACTGGTACTATCGTTACAGAAATAATTTGTAATTATACACTGCTTATTGCACAATGCTCATTTGCACACTGTACATAAGTCTATGCCATCTCAGGTTCACATCAGGTTGCACAATGGTCATTTGCACACTGCACATAGGTTAATGCCATCTCAGGTTCACATCATCTCTGATATCAATATACCACTATCACTTTAGTCGTCCAGTGAATTTTCACTTTCATTCCTCTACTGCCTAACTGTGTGTTATTAGCATCCATTAGTATTAGGATTGAGTTACTGTGTTAGTGTTTCATGACCTATTAGAATTGTTGTTTCTGTACCTTTTACCTTGGCATTCGTTTGGAGAGCAAAGTAAGAATTTCATTGCTCAGGAAATGTAGCATTTCTTAACTGTGCGTATGATAATAAAGCCTTTGAATCTTGAATGTGCACTTACAGGGAGATGGCGAGAGTGTGGAACTCTGGCTCCGAGGGGAGGATCCTGGTCCGCCCAGAGGAAGGGTGCCAGTCAGCCAGGGAGAAGATCCACCTGTGCACAGGTAAGTCCAAGAAATACAGAAGAGAATGCAAGGGTGAGGTACAAACAGTGAGGTTGCTTTCGGAATCTCGAGTCTGAGGCGGGGGTCGAAGTTGGAGAGAGGGGAAGCAGCACAAAACGTTGAGGAGCTCTCTAGACTGCATGCATGCGTTAACGTCTCCGTGCAGGAGTAGAGGGCCCTTCTCCACTTAAAGGCTGCTTAATTAGGAAGCACAGGTGTGGGTGAAACCGCAGCTGTGGAAAATAAGCAATGAGAGAAGACAGAAAACAGCGCGCAGCTCGGATCACCACAGTACCTCCCCCTCAAGGAACACCTCCCGGTGGCCGACCCAGCCTCCCTGGATGGGACTGATGGTACGCCCGGATCATCTCCTTTTCCATGATGAAAGACCCCCGGACCCATGACCTCTCCCCCGGTCTGTACCCAGCCCAGTCCACTAGGTACTGTAGACCTCGCCCCCTGCATCGCACGTCCAGAATGCAGTTGACCTTATACCTAGGACCGCCGTCAATCATCACCGGAGGGGGAGGCAGCTTGGAAGGTGAGCAAAGAGGGCTGGTGGAAAACGGCTTTACCTGAGAGACATGAAAGGTGGGACAGATGCGGAGAGCACGGGGAAGAGAAAGGCGAACAGCAACTGGATTGATGATTTGGGGGATGGGGTAAGCACCAATTAAGCAGGAAGAAAGCTTTCTGGAATCTGTTTTGAGGTTAATGTGTCTGGTGGACAACCACATCTTTCTGCCCAACCCGGTAGGGGGTGGCCGGGGTCCTCCAATGGTTGGCAAACTCGGAGTTGTGAGCCACAGTGCAGCGGAGAGCAGCCCTGGTAGCCCTCCAGAGCCGGTGACAACGTCTGATGTGGGACTGCACAGACGGTACAGCAATCTCCACCTCCGCAACAGGGAACCGTGGGGGGGGGGGGTGTTGTACCCCAAGGACACCTCAAAGGGGGAGAGACCCGTAGCCGCAGAGGTGGCGGAGTCGTGAGTATACTCAATCCATGGTAGGTGAGTACTCCAAGACGCAGGATTAGTTGCCTCAGGGCTGCCTCCAAATCCTGATTGGCTCGCTCACACTGGCCATTACTCTGGGGATGATACCCCAAGGACAAGCTGTCAGTCGCCCCGATGGCCTTACAGAAGGATCACCAAACCTGGGAGACAAACTGGCGACCCCGGTCCGAGACCACATCCACCGGAATACCATGGAGGAACAAAAACCACGTGTAGAACAAAAAGGTCAGCCGTCTCCTTGGCAGATGGGAGCTTGTTCAGAGGGATGAAGTGAGCTGCCTTCAAGAACCTGTCCACAATAGTGAGAACGACCGTGTGTGTCCAGCGGACGGAGGAAGCCCAGTAACAAAGTCCAGCGCCACATGGGACCATGGTCTGCTGGGGATGGGTCGGGGGTGCAACAACCCGGAAGGTGGGGAAGAAGATGACTTGCCGGTGGTGCACTGGGGACAGACCTTGATGAACTCATTCATGTCCTTCCTCATAGATGGCCACCAGAAGGTCCTCTGTAGATGAGACATCATGTGTGAAATGCCGGGGTGGCACATAACCCTGGAAGAGTGCAGCCAATCGATGACCTCGCCACGGACTGAGAAAGGAGCATAGATCCGACCCACAGGGCCCCCACCCGGATCAGGCTCAGTACCCTGCACCCTCTTGACCCTCTCCTTGATCTTCCACGAGAGCATGCCTACCACACACGAGGGGGAAACTATGGGATGCATCTCCGGCGATGCCGTGTCAGTGGAAAATTGCCTTGAGAGGAGTCAGGCTTGGTGTTCTTGGACCCTGGGTAGTAGGTGATGGTAAAGGTAAACCTGCCAAAGAACAGGGACCAGCGGGCTTGTCGGGAGTTTAGCCGTTTAACAGTCCTGAGATACTCCAGATTCTTGTGATTGGTCCAGATCACAAACGGCTGAGAGGCTCCCTCCAACCAGTGGCGCCACTCCTCCAAGGCCAGTTCAACCGGCAACAACTCACAGTCACCAACATCATAGTTCCTCTCGGCTGGGGATAGGCGTCGAGAGAAGTAAACGCAGGGGTGGACCTTACCATCGGTTGTCAAGCGCTGAGAAAGAACTGCCTCTACCCTGGAGTCCGATGCATTCACCTCCACCAGGAACTGCAGCCGTGGATCCACCTGAGCAAGGATAGGGGAAGAAGAGAAGCAAGACTTCAGCTTGGAAAATGCCGCATCAGCCTCCTCGGACCAAAAAAAGGGGATCTTGGTGGAAGTGAGGCGGGTGAGAGGCAGGGCAGCCACACTGTAATCATGGATGAAGCATCGATAGAAGTTGGCAAAACCCAAAAATTGCTGTAATTGTTTGCAGGAGGAGGGAACAGGCCACTCCCAAGACCACCTTCACCTTACCTGGGTCAGCCCAGATCTCCTTATGGGCGACGACAAACCCCAGGAAGGTGGTCGAGGGTGTATGGAACTCACACTTCTCTGCTTTGATGTACAGCTGGTTGTCCAGCAGCCACTGAAGGATCGTCCTAACATGCACCCGATGCTCATCTAAGGAACGAGAGAAAATCAGTATGTCATCCAGTTACACAAAAACAAAAGAGTTCAGAAAGTTCCTCAGAACATCGTTGATAAGCCGTTGGAAAACAGCTGGCGCGTTCGTCAACCCAAACGGCATCACCAGGTACTCAAAGTGACTACTAGGTGTTCGAAACCCCGTCTTCCACTCATCACCTTCCTTAATCTGGATAAGATGGTAGGCATTCCGCAGGTCCAACTTCGTGAAGACAGTGGCACCTTGCAGCAGGTCGAAGGCGGAGTTGAGGAACGGCAAGGCGTACTTGTCCTTCACTGTGATGTTATTCAGTTCCCTAAAATCAATGCAGGGTCAGAGGGAACCGTCTTTCTTGCCCACAAAAACACCCCCCCCCGCCCCCACCGCAGATGATGAAGGTCTGGTGATGTCCGAACTTAACGACTCCTTGATGTACTTATCCATTGCCTCTCGCTCCAGGGCAGACCGACCATACAGTCTACTAGATGGCAACGTAGCCCCCGGAAGGTGGTTAATGGTACAGTCATAAGGGCAATAGGGAAAGTGCTTTAGTCTTGCTGATGACTAGGGAAAGGTCATGATATTCAGGAGGAACCAGAGTGAGGTCGGGCAAATGGGTAGGCGAGGAGCTGAGAGAAACAGTGGGGGAACAGGCTGCAGACTGCATACAGGTGGCTAAACAGAAAGTACTCCATGAAATAACCCTTCCTGCCTGCCAATCAATAACTGGGTTGTGGAGTTTTAACCAGGGATAGCCTAAAATAGCAGGAGAAGCAGAGATGGGTAAAACAAAAAAACTCAAGTGCTCTCGATGGTTGCCTGAAAGCAATATGGAGATTGGAGCAGTCTTTTTAGTGACTAGTCAGTGGTTCCCTAGAAATGGTTACCAAATTTAATGAAGCTTCCAGGTCCTGACACGGAAGCTTTAATCGGGTTGCCAGACTCTCCAAAATAAAGCTTTGTTCAGTGGCAGAATCAATGAGCGCAATAGTGCAGAATTCAGTGTGATTGTGATCAAAATGAATGGGCAACAAAAGGCGCTTAAGGGATTCAGACCTGCCCATGTCTGTTACTCCCCCTACTGTGATGAACAGACCCCCCTTTTTGGCTGATTGGGACAGTGGCCAACCTCATGTTCAGAGCTGGCACAATACATGCACACCCTGAGATTACAGCGGCACTGTCGTTCAACAAGAGGTAACCTAGACCGGCCCAACAGCATGGGCTCCCCTGTGTCAGAGGGTTCAGGAGAGGGGAGGGCTGGGAGGAGGGACTGAGTAGGGGGGCACGACTGAGAGCCCGAGTGATTGGTTCGTTTGTTGGATCGTTCCCTCAGGCGATTATCTAGCTTGATGGACAGGGAGATTAGCTCGTTTAAAGAGGAAGGTTTATCTAACTGCCCCATCACAAAGGCTAGGACTGAGACTCTGTGTGAAAATGCTGCAAAGGGACATGTCCTCCCACCCAACCTCCGCTGCGACAACCCGGAAATCCACCGAGTAATCAGCCACAGACCTGGCCCCCTGCCGGAGATTGAGAAGGCAGGTGGTGAGAATTTTTTCCCGGTCAGCGTGGTCAAACACCTGGGTGAATTCAGACACAAATCGATCGTAAGTGTAGTCTTGGTAATCGGAGCGATCCACAATAGCACAAGCCCAAGCTAAGGCCCGCCCCTCCAGCAAATTCACTATGTAGCTGATCTGGCTATGATTAGTGGGAAAATCCTCCGGTACTCGCTGAAAGACTAGGCTGCACTGAACGAGGAACCACCAGGCCTCACCCAGCCTACCGCAGAAGCAGGCCGGTGTAGGAACCGGCATTAAGCGATGACAACACGCTGGGAAGAGAGGGGCAGAGGAGCAGCTGACGCCTCGGAGCCGGCCTGTGTGGGCAAAGCAGCAGTAAGTCAGTCAAGCCGTGCGTTTATTTGAGTAAGTTGATTCAATATGACCTGCTGCTGATATGTAACCTGGTCTAACCGAGCCTCCTTGATGTCTAATCGGCGTGCGTAAGCACCACCTGCTGGGTCTGACTGACGGAGACAGACTCGGTTATAGTTGTAATGATTTTTTTGTGAGCCAGTGAGAGTGTGTTGTGCGGGGAGAGTCTGACAGCCCTGCAGGGAAGAGAGAGACAGAGAGTGATGAGTTATCTGCAGCATACAGTGGGGCAATGGGAGATTAATAATAATCTTACGGAGTGCTGAGCAGCTGGAAAAGAGCAAACAGCGGCCCCACGTCTTCTCCCAGTTGCAGTGGTCCTGCGAAGGTGAAGGAGGTGCAGGTGCAGATATATACAGTGCTCTGTGAAGGGAGGTTACCCTCAGCAGAGGGGTAAAGGGAAACTGCTCAGTCCAAATAATTATATGCACTTACAGGGAGATGGCAAGAGTGTGGCACTCCAGCTCTGAGGGGAGGATCCTGGTCCGCCCAGAGGAAGGGTGCCAGTCTGCCAGGGAGAAGGTCCACCTGTGCACAGCTAAGTCCAAGAAATACAGAGGAGAATGCAAGGGTGAGGTACAAACAGCGAGGTTGCTTACGGAATCCCGAGTCTGAGGCGGGGGGTCGGAGCTGGAGAGAGGGGAAGTAGCACACAACGTTGAGGAGCTCTCTAGACTGCATGCATGTGTTGACGTCTCCGTGCAGGAGTGGAGGGCCCCTCTACACTTCAAGGCTGTTTAATTAGGAAGCACAGGTGTGGGTGAAACCGCAGCTGTGGAAAATAAGCAATGAGAGAAGAGAGAAAACAGCGCGCAGCTCGGACCACCACACCTACATTTGTTGAGTTTTACTGGTTCTGCTTTTCTTTCAACCCTGTTCCTCTTATGCAGTCTTCTGGAGTTTGTAAATTGCATATATTGTCATAAAAAAAGAAAATAATAAAAAGTTGACCACAGATATTTACTCTTCTTCTTCCTCTGCTAGCTGTTACCACTTGAAGGTGGGCTCACTGCAGTGAACACTATTCTTCTCCAGCGCACTATGTCCTGGACAGCAGCTTCTGTAGCTTCAACAGCCTTCATGTTATTGTTTACATAGTCCAACCATCTCTGGGCATCCCCTTTTTCCTTTTTACTGGAGGTTTCATCTCCAACATCTGTCTTCCTACATAGCTCAGGCTTTTCCTCTTCACGTGTTCAGACCATCTCAAATGGGCTTTCTTGCACATTATACTGAGGTTATTGATCTGCAGCCTCTCAGGATGTCACCACTCCTCACATAGTCTTTTCTTGTGAAGGCGTATGCCCATCTACACATCTTCAACTCTGCCACTTCCAGTTTTTGGCATGGTGACTGCACCACCACCTTGTAGATTTTTTTCTGTTTATTCTTGGTGGTACTCTCTTGTCAGATAGGACCCCAGATAACTTTTTCCAATTGTTCCAACCACCCTGGGTCCTCCAATTTACTTCGTTGTCCACATCTCTATGGCTCTGCAGGGTGCTTCCACGGTACCTGAACTCTGTGACCTCTAGCAGCCACCGGGATTGCATCTTCACACTTCCATGTGACACTCCATTTAGACACATACTGTATACTGTGTTGTTTCCATGGAAACCTTCATCCCATCTTTTTTCCAGGGCTTCTATCCATTGCTCAAGTTATTTCTCTGGTTCTTACTTTTCTGTCACTCACAAGACTACAGTACATCATCTGCAAACATCATTTGACATTGGACTTCCTTCTTTATGTCTTCTATGAGAACATCCATAATAATTACAATCAGAAATGGGCTGAGAGCTCAGCCTTGATGGAGTCAAACTACTGCAAAGGGCTCACTGGTTCCTACTGCACACTTAGCTACAGTTTCACTATGATAGCACATGTCTTTCACCAGCACAGTGTACTTCTCCAGGATTCTCTTGCTGCGCATACAACATAACAGTTTTTGCCTTGGCTGTCTCAAAGTCTATGAAGGTGCTATGTGGTTCTGTTTGCCCCCTCTGCATTTTTCTTGCAGTTGTCTAAGTGCAAATATGGCATCTGTTGTTGACTGATACAGCACCTGATGCAAAAACTCAGACACTTAGGACTCAAAACCTCTCTCTGTAACTGGGTGCTGAACTTTCTCATAGGGAGGCCACAGAACGTGCAGGTTGGCAGCAACACCTCCCAGACCACCACACTGAGCACAGGGGCCCTACAAGGGTGGGTGCTCACCCTGCTGCTCTTCACCCTGCTGACCCATGACTGCATACCAGCCTACAACAATAACCACATCATCAAGTTTGCAGATGGCACGATGGTGGTGGGCCTCATCACCAACAACGAGGAGGCCAACTACAGAAATGAGATGAGCCAACTGGTCCAGTGGTGTAAAGAAAATAACCTCTTCCTGAACGTGGGAAAAACCAAGGAGATTGTGGTTGACTTCAGGAGGGGTCACACACAGCACCCTCCTCTGATCATCGATGGTGCAGCTGTGGAGAGGGTGAGCAGCTCCAAGTTCCTGGGGGTGCACATCTCTGAGGATCTCTCCTGGTCCAACAACACGACATCACTGTTCAAGAAGGCTCAAACTCTCCTCCATTTCCTCTGCAAACTGAGGAGAGCACAAGTCCCACCCCCCATCATGTGCTTTTTCTACCGGGGCACCATTGAGAGCATCCTCACCAGCTGCATCATGGTGTGGTATGGAAGCTGCACCGCCTCCTGCCGGAAGACACTACAACACACAGTGAAAGCAGCCAGCAAGCTTGTCGGTGCCCCTCTGCCCCCCCCCCCGGACATCTACCTCACTTGCCTCACCCGCAGGGCCATCAACACCGCAGGCGATGCCTCCCACCCTTCCCACTCCCTCTTCAGCCCCCTGCCCTCGGGTAAAAGGTACCAGAGCCCCCGGGCCCGTTCCACAAGACTGCTTAACAACTTTGTTCATCAGGCCACCAGGACCCTGAACTCTGTCCACCCCCACCCCCCACCCGGACTGGAAAGCAATCACCTGCACAATAACTACCTCAGCTGCTGGCACAGAAAGACTGGCACACCAACAGTAATACATTTGCTGCTGTATGCCTCTGCACTTTAACTGCAACCATTTGCACAAATGTCATATCTGCTGCTGTCTGACATTGCAATACTGATCATGTGCAGTCCTATCTGTTACTGTCTGCACCTACACTACCGCATTGAACTGCAACTACGAGTATTACATCTCTAGTTTTCTGTATATAGGATTGCTGGGTTTCAGCATCATTAATTGTTTATCTCTATTTGCACTGTGGGAGGTCTGGGTCTGTCTTTTGTCGCCATTTGCACTACAGGTTGTATTGCTGTACATAGACTGCTGTTTTTCCAGCCTTATTCCTTTTTCTTTTTTTATATTGTGCACACCACTGAAGAGACAGAGAAATGCCATTTCAATTCTCCTGTATGTATAGTAGTATTGACAAATAAAATCTTTGAATTGAATTTGAACTGACTTTCCCTTCATAAATCCCTCAGTCGTTGTTGTAGCCGGTTAGTTGCTTCTGCATTGACTTGTTTCTTTTCTGACTCTACCAGTTTCCACCATTTGGGCTTAGGTACTCTTGATGGTTTCTTCAGTCTCATTCCAGACCATTTTAGGATACAGATCAGAGGTCTGTATTTGCTGGTGACACTTTCTTCCAAAATAACTTTGCGGTTTTTGATACTGGCCTTTTCACTTGTCTTGCACATGATGAAATCAATCTGTGACTCTAATAACCCACTTTAATAGGTTATCATTTGTCTCTTGGGTTTCTGAAATAACTCTCAGGTCATGGCTCATTGTGAATGCAGTATATATACAGATCTTTACCTCTTCTTTCGTCTGCTTTCTTTAGGGGTCACCACAGCGGATCATCTGCCTCCATCTCACTCTATCCCTTGCATCTTCCTCTGCAACACCAACCCTCTCCATGTCCTCCTTCACTATATCCATGAATCTTCTGTGGTCTTCCTCTTTTCCTCCTGCTTGGCAGCTCCATCTTCAGCATCCTTTGTCCAATATATCCACTCTCCCTCCTCTGCACATGTCCAAACCATCTCAGCCTTACCTCTCTTACTTTGTCTCCAGACCGCTCAACCTGAGCTGTCCCTCTGATGTACTCATTTCTAATCTTGTCCCTCCTAGTCAGTCCCAATGAAATCTTAGCATCTTCAACTCTACCACCTCCAGCTCCATTTCCTGTCTTTTTGTCAGCACCACCGTCTCCAAACCATACATACATAGATCTTTACTGATATATGTAAAATGTATGTATTCATTTGTTAAAAAAAAAAAAGAATACACCTAAACACATAGATATGACATTCAGTAGATTAAACTATGTATAACTGAAAAGCTAACCTCACCGGTGATTTCAGAAATGAATATCCCACCTCCTTTTTTTTAGAAATTGTCATAAACTGGCCCCTCTGGGGCAGAAAAACAGGCCCAATCACTGAACTGTAGTTTGACATTTATTAACAAAATACCAAAACAGTGCAGACAACACAAAAATACAAACTAAGATTACTTACAGAGGATTCACTCCAGAGTAGGAAAAGCTCCAGAGGAGATGAGGAAAAAACACAGAGGGAAAAAGTCCAAGCCAGTCCAAGTTTAGCAATGCTGCCACAGTGAAACAATGAGTGGAGAGTGTTTAAGTACTCAATCAATCAATCAATCAATACATCAGATTTATATAGCGCTTTATCATAGACACTCAAAGACGCTTTTACAGAAACTGAGGGTCATCCACCACCTGGATGGATAAAGCAGCCACAATACGGCGCTATCCCTTAACCATTCACACACACATTCACACCGAGGACCACTTTAGAGTCTCCAATTAACCTAACCTGCATGTTTTTGGCATGTGGGAGGAAACCGGAGAAATCCCGGGGTAAACCCACGCATACATGGGGAGAACATGCAAACTCCGCACAGATCACTGTTGGTCGGGGGCTGGGATCAAACCCACGATCCCACGATCCCCACAATCCCCCGGCCAAGGGTAAACTGTGCTGCCGCAGTGCTAACCACTGCACCACCGTGCAGCCCATCTGGACAGACAGATGAGCCACAGGTGTGGGCTTAGCAGGCAGGTGAGCTAATTACCTAACTGTCCACAGCTGAGGTGGCAGGAAAGCAGACTATGAACAGTTAGTGGGAGTGTTTGAGAGAGGAGGGCACATACGTGACAATAAACCAAAATATACACAGAAAACTGACAACAAAATAATAACAGACATGCAAAACTCAGAAATAAATTGAGTCTGAGCTCAGAGGGAATATTTGAGCTCAGACTCATGACAGAGCCCCCCCCCCTCCCAAGGGGTGGAATCCAGACACTCCGAGGCAACACTAAAAAGGACCCCCCCCCCCCCCCCCCCCCAAGAGAAAGAGTACAGCAAAAAACTACCCCGGGTGGGAGGTGGGGGAAAACAGGTTAGGAGGGATCTAAAGTCTGGAGCCCGCTCAGGACCCACACCCACGCTACATCGGGCCCCTGGGCCCCCTAGGCCAACAAACCCAACTGTTCAGGAGGCCGGCCGAAGTCCCAGGCCAGGCAGACAGCAAGATGGAATGAGTCAGGTGACCTGCCAGAGAATATGGGCCACCCAACCCAGCGGCTCAGTCTGTTGGGCGGCTGGCCAGAGTTCTTTAGCCACCAGGACCAGATGGGTGACCCAGGAGGTGGCTCCCCCATGGGAAGGCCCAGTGGCGGGAAGCAGGGCCGGTGGAGGGAGACCACGACAGTATCAGGTGGTGAAGAAGGATGGGGGACCACGACGGCGTCTGGCAGAGGAGGAAGGGGGACCATGACGGTGTCTGGCAGAGGAGGAAGGGGGACCATAATGTCCTCGGGCTGGCCGGTTGCACCCTCGGTGGTCCTGGGTTGAGACATTATAGCACCCGTAGTGGCTGCAGGCTGGAGCATAGTAGCACCCGCGGTGGCTCCGGGCTGGAGCAACGCTGCACCCTCGGTGACTCCAGGCTGGAGCATTGCAGCACCTGCGATGGCTCCGGGATGGAGCTCTGCGGCACCCAGGGTGGCTCCGGGCTGGGCCAACGCTGTACCCTCGGTAGGCCCCGGGCTGGGGCGTAGTGCCCATGGTGGGCCCAAGCTGGAGCGCAGCACCCACGTTGGACTGCTGCTGGGGCGCAGCACCCATGGGGTCCCCGACCAGGACCACGCTGGTGGCTCTTCCGGCGTGGCAGCTGGGGGTTGGCTCACAGCTGGCGCTGGAACAGGGTCCTCCAGGGCCACGAGCAAATCCATTGTCCAGCGGTTCTGCTCTGGGACGGCAGACACTCAGGGGTCACAGAAAAGAACACAGAGACGGCTGGTGAGCAATTTGTAACAGCAGCAGGTGGGGAGAGCTCAGGGGACTGCTTTTCCTGAGCCTCCCTACCGGGAATCAGGCAAGGCATATTATCGCAAATAGAAGTAGAATGAAATAACAGTTGCCTGTTTTCCTGGATCCGGATGTTGCCTGCTGCTGTATATGGAGCGTCGTCCCTCTCTGTGGGTGAGGTGACCTTGGGCCCCTCTGTGGTTTGTAGAGGAGCCGCCCCTGTAGTCACTGGGACGGACATAACCGGGGAAAACGTGGAGGACCTCTTGGAAGCAGGAGGACACGTCGAGGTGATGAGATTTGCAGCAGGAAAGGAGGAGGAGGAGGAGGCTGGTGGGACAGCCGACAGAGGAGAATGAGTATGAGAAACTGCTGCAGGATTTGTCAGGCTTGGTGTGAGGGAAATGGCTGTCAAAGAGGCGGGGGAATTCCTCCGGCGGTCCAGAGCGGGACAACGTTGTTGTGGTAGAGCTGGAGTTGGCAAACCAGGAGAGGGGATGGACTTCTGCAGTGGAGAGCGTTTCTGCTTCAGCTCCGCTGGAAACGCCCCCACCGACAGCCCTGGAAATGATCGCTGGAGCGCACAGACTGTGGACAGCAGATCTGTGTATTGCGGATAACTCCACAGGCTGGGGTGTGCCTCCAGAATTCCCACCACTCCATTCAAACTTTTCCAGATTTTCTTGGGTCCATGGGCGGCAAGAGCTTTATCCACAAAGCTTTGGATGAAGTCCGCCGCCCACTCCTCCTCCATGGTTGGAGATCCTGCTACCAATCTTCCCTTGTTTGTGTGAGGACGGCGATCCGGGGACATGATGAGCTCCACTTCACAGGTGAGAGAAAAAAAAAAACACAAAATGGAAAAAATGCACACTACAGCAGCTGGGCCCTAACTTGGTGGCAGCATTCTGTCATAAACTGGCCCTTCCGGGGTAGAAAAACAGGCCCAAGCGCTGTTTGTGACATTTGTGACATTTATTAACAAAATACCAAAACAGTGCAGACAACACAAAAATACAAGCTAAGATTACTTACAGAGGATTCACTCCAGAGCAGAAAAAGCTCTGGAGGAGATGAAGAAAAATCACGGAGGGAAAAAGTCCAAACCAATCCAAGTTTAGCAATGCTGCCACAGTGAAACAATGAGTGGAGAGTGTTTAAGTACTGGGCAGTCAGATGAGCCACAGGTGTGGGCTGATCAGGCAGGTGAGCTTATTACCTGACTATCCACAGCTGAGGTGGCAGGAAAGCAGACTGTGAACAGTAAGTGGGAGTGTTTGAGAGAGGAGAGCACATAAGTGACAATAAACCAAAATATACACAGAAAACCAACAACAAAATAATAACAGACATGCAAAACTCAGAAATAAATTGAGTCTGAGCTCAGAGGGAATATTTGAGCTCAGACTCATGACAGAACTAACTTTGCAGTGTTGACCCTGGGTTTTCAATAAGAAAACTGAAATAATCCCTGATTCATTCTCTATGTACTGTATTCTATCTATCTATCTATCTATCTATCTATCTATCTATCTATCTATCTATCTCAGTGTTTTCAACCTTTTTTGAGCCACAGCACCCTTCTTATATTGAAAAAAATCCCACAGCACACCACCAAACCAAAATGTTATAAAATGACATTATAGCCGTAATAGGCAAAAGATTGAGTGGGATGGTTACACTGTTAATACATTTTTCAGTTTTCATTAACTGTTTTCAAATATAGGCCACATACTGGCTTGATGACATTACTGGGCTCTCCTCGCTCATTTGGCTTCAGTCCAAAATGCTCCCACACCGGAGCTTTGGAATAGTTTTCTGTTTATTCTTTCAATCTTTTCTTGGGTAAAAACCTACTGTGAAACCTACTGTGTTTTGTTACCTTGTATTCATACATGTGTAATGACAATAAAGTTGAATCTAATCTAATCTAATCTAATCTTTTTATCCCCTTCTGGTTGATGCCCAAAGGGGTCGAAGAGTCCTTTGGGGTAAGACCAAAGAACAAAATACCAGAAAAACAAGGACTTCCTCTAGGTGGCATTGTTGCATTCCCCACTGTAAAACTACTTTTGGACAATCAGCCTTCTCATACAAAACTATAATGGAATGGAACAAGCTCCCCACTGCTTTGAAGACCAGAACAAATTACAGAGACTTTTCAACAGAGGCTAAAAAATGGATTTTAAGTAATCAAGCCTGCCAGCATTGACTCTCTCCCTTAAATGGGATTTGAAATTGTACTCTTTAATTGTTTTTATGTGTGCTGTTCTCTTATCTTTTCACCTTTTAAACTTACTCCCTGTTCTTTTCAGGGACAACTGGTTCTGAAATCCGACCTGAATTGCTTTCTATATGTGCTGTTTTTATTATAAAATTTTCTTGCCTGCCTCAGAGACTACAGATGGAAATTAGTGAGAATGCTATAATCTGATACAGAGCATCTTTACCCTGTATTTAATGTTTTTTTTGTTTGTTTGTTTGTTTTTTTTCTGTACATGGTCCCTGACAAATAAACCAATAAACTATAACTATTATGTTATGGGTCAGTCCGTCCGTTCGCCTATCCATCTGTCCTACTTTTGTGAAATCAACTCCTCTTACAGCTTTGTTCTGATTGTTTTGAAACTTGGTACCAAGGTTTGATATACACTGATGATGTGCATATTGCAATTTGGTTCTGATCAGATTATTTTTGCAGGAGTTGTAGCCCCTGACCTATGACCTCTTATTTCATCTCACTTCATAGACAGTAACTGTCTTGTGAAATCAACTCCTCCTACAGTTTTGTTCCAAATGTTTTCAAACTTGGTACCATGGTTTGATATACTCTGATGATGCACATACTGCAATTTAACTCTCATTGGATGACCACGAGATCAGAGGTCAGATTTTCCCTAAATCTTCTAAACACCATAACTACTGAAAGAAATGATGTAGGCTTTTCAAATTGATACAGTAGTTGTATCTAATACACATCTCGGACAGTTTACACCCTCACCTAACTATGGGTTTGGGGGCAAGGGGTCAAAGGTCAAAGTTAACATTCCAGTTGATCAATGGTAAATGCTAAATTTACTATTACTATAAAACAAGTAAAGCTAGGGTCACCAAACCTGGTACACAGGTTCACCCTGTGACCCTGAAATGTGACTACGGTTTTGGCATTTCAAGGTCAAATGTCAACATCAAAATGGCTTATAAACTATATCTCAACAACAAAGAAAGCTAGGGTCACCAAACCATGGTACACAGGTTCACTCTGAGACCATGGCCTCTGACTACAGGTTTGGGGTCAAAGGTCAAGGCTGGCCCTCCCTATGCTCTCTTACTATAGAACATGTGAAGCTCTCTAGGGTCGCCAAACTTGCTACACATGTTCACCTCGGGATCCTGACCTACAACATATTCGTGGATGATGGGTTTATCATAGCATGGTTCTGCCACACTAATTATATTGAAAAGTTGAAAACTCCTCTCTGCCAATAAGTATTAAGAATGGGCGTGTGACGTCACCTGATGGAAAAACCACAAAGAATTGTGGGAAAAGTGTTCTGCCTGTCTGTGTTTAGTAGTGAGCAACGAATGCGGTTAAACTGAAGTTTTTAAGAGGGTTGCTCCAGTCTGTTGTTTATTTATTTTTATTTATTTAGTCGACTAAAAATGACACTGAATATGGTATACAAACATAGAAAATATAAATATACATATAAAATATCATACAAACTCCAGGATGACACACAAAAGTGAAAACGCTTATTTCCAAAGTGGTCCTTTCAATCACATTATTATTCATCTGAATACCACGCAACGTTACAATGGGGAAGTTTTGCTGCGTTACCAAATGCAACAACTGCTCTCACGATTGGCGTGGGAAAACATTGAGAATGGCGTACGTTTTTTTTAACTTCCCGAGTTGGAAGAAAAGTGAAGAGACTCGGGTCTCCAGGGTAACAAAGAGGGGTTGGATGGAATGGATTGCAGCGGTCAGAAGGAAAGACATCAGCTCCGACAATATTCCTGCACACATGGTCGTATGTTAACGGAATTTTCATGAAGGCAAGTTGTGATTTAATTAAAAAATTAATAAAGATGATACGCACATCACACAGTCCACCTGGTCGGGTGCTGGATCCCCAAAAAACATATCAGAAAAATAAAAGACGATCTGCACACCGAAAAGCTTCCATTAAGCATTTATTTTTTTATCAACAACGTTTCAGGCCACCTGCCCCTTCCTCAGACTGGTTGGACTAAACAGCAAACAGGAGCAAACGAACTGAACGGGACCCCAAACCCCTAGAACAGGGGTCACCAACACGGTGTCCGCGGGCACCAGGTCGCCCGCAGGGACCACATGAGTCGCCCGTGAGCCTGTTCTTAAACTAGCACTAGTCCAGTGAGCTCCATCTTAAATTTCTTAACCCTTGGGCAGCGTTGTGTCGTTCAGTGTACCGTAACTCTTTGAGCTTTCATTTTAGCGCACTCACTTCAACGAATTCTGAAAGCTGAGACGTTGCACTTTCCATTGATATATGATACATTACGGTAATCCCACAAGTGACGTTGTACAGTGCGCCAGGAAAGCCTGGGATTCACTGTATTTGTCAGAGCATGGGCAGTGCTTCAGGAGGACAGGCACAACGTGAACACGTGAGTTTATTGTTTATTATTATTTTTGCTGTGATTTAGGCATTTTTACGTTGTAAATCAGGGGTCACCAACTGGCGGACTCCGGCCCGGATCAGGACCCTGAGAGTCCTCCGTCCGGACCCCGAACCCTTTTGATACAATTTGGGGAAAAGGGAGACTATTTTATTTTGGTGGGGAAAAAAGCTGAACTGAACCTGCTGCATCAGCGACTGCCCGACAGATTATGGCACGAGCCCTTGGGTGCTCTCCTGCTGCAGACTGCCCTCTTCAGAGAGCAGAGACTCTGTAGTTCCATCTGCTCCAGAGAGAGTATGCAGTGAGTTGTATTGTGTCTCGAATTATGAAGGAGTCGAGGTGACGTTTTATGAGTTTTATTTAGAACGGAAACCATGAACACAGGAGACTAACGCGAGCACAGGAGCCACAGTGAAGAGACAATATGTCTCCCACCGTTGGCTTATATACTCCAGGTGACGCCACCTCCCAGAGGCGGGGCTTTACCCTTCTCTAGCCCAGGGCACCGCCATAATAATATATATAATATACAATCTCACATCCCCCCCCCTTGAAAAAATGCAAGCACACAAATTCACCCATAATTTATAATTTACATCTGACTCACGCTTATAATTTACATCCGACTCATGCTCTAATACAAAGATGGTTATAGGCCTACACACACACACCACACCGGCCCAGCGGAGCACTCCACTATGCAAACAAGTCAGTCACTGAAAAGAAAAAGGGCCACACACCAAAATAAATTAATCCCAAAATAAATAGTTATATACATCACAATTAAACAGTAATTACAAACATGAACAATGGCGGTACCCAACTCCACAAACCCGAAATTTATCACACGATTTAGACACAGAGACTCCTGAATAAACACACAAATCACACAACATTGGGCAGTTATGTCACTCACACACCCATACAAACTGTCACACACAGGTGTTACTGCACCCTCAACACGCACAACACTCAGACCAACCCCACAGCCTCTAGGCATTCACAATTCACAACAGTGGTCATGTGCATATGAAACACATAGCTTCACATTTTCAGTGTTGCACATTTTCTTTTCTTTATTTACATCACCTTCCTTTTTTTTTTTTTTTGAACCTCTTAACATGAACCTTAGCAAACACACTTTTAAATGCACTGAACTAGACACACTGTAAGCCCCACTTAAAGTCCTAACCCGGGTCTCCCGAAGGCCCACCTATGGAGTGTCTGTCCTGCGGCACACTCCCAGAGCATCTCCTTTTCTTCGTGACCGGAGACGGGCTGCACTGACGTCCCTTTCCCCCCAAACGCCGCAGCTCGTTCGGGTGCCGTCTCAACCCATCAGTCAATTTTAGGTACCCGTCGCCGTCGGTCCGAACCACACGCAGATCACCCTGTCCAGCTTTCAGCTTTCTCGAACTGCGCACCCGTCTTAGCTGAGGCTCAACCCTAGGGCGGACGTCATCACCCTCACCCAGGGGAGTGCTCACTGGCTTTCTCCTTCTTCTGCATCGTGACGTGGTACCCTTATGGCTCTTCAGCGTTCCACCAAGCTTGCTTGAGCCTAGTCCCTTGTTTTCATTCTGGGCACGGCTAGGTTTTGTGCCGTCTGGTCTCACACCGATCACTTGTGGTTGTTGCGTTGGAGCGGCACTGGCAACGTCTGGCTCAACAGTGGTACTCGGCCGGCCACCAGAACCCCACTGCGCTTGCTCTCTGGAACCATCCACCTTCGCGCGGGCTAAACCATGCCGTTTGGATCCTGCATCCTCAGGACCACAAACACTGGCACGGAGTTCCCATCGCGTCGGCATACTCTGGTGCTGGCGGCGTCCCTCTTCCCACGCTTCTTCACCACTTCCCACATAAAATGGCTGGTCCCACAGTCCACCACCTGATCACTCCTCCACTTCTCCACAGGTGATGGAGAACCCAAGCCCATAAAACAAGTCACAGCCCATTAAATTGTTACCATCACAAGACACGATGAACTCAGCTGTGCACATAGAGGCCTCCTTATACCTCACCGACAGCCACACCGAGCCCATGATGTCCAGTGGGTTGCTGCCATACCCGTAACAGGCAATGTTTGTTTTACTCAGAGTGTAGTGGGGAAAATACCTTTTCACTGTTGCCAAGTTCAAGATGTAGACCGCCGACCCCGTGTCCACCAACATCTGTATTGACATCCCGTCCAACAGTATATTACAAACAATACGACCGTCCGTGTTGGGCGAGACAGTGTGGATCACCGTAGGTGTCTTCTTTAAACTGTCCTTTGCAGGGCTCCGTTCTTCCTTGTCAAAGTTATGGCAAACTCTGGCAAAGTGGTGGAACAAACCACACCGTCCACAATTCTTGCCCCTCGCTGCGCACTCCCTTGCTCTATAGCGGTGCCTACTGGATCCGCAGCCTTAGCATCTCAGTGTCCCCGGAGTGGGCCTAATTTTCACAATGGCCGCATACTCATCCTCGCTGCCATCATCCGAATCCAAGACGAGTGCCTTCCACTGTGCGTCGTTCCTGGGCAGGGCCTCCTTATCACCGAGATTCTTTATAGCCTTTCTGCTGCCTTGTGTTGCTGTGCTAGCTCCATGGCTGCTAGCTGGGCGCATGCGCACGCAGCGACCGGCAGCTGGTGAAAAAGTCCGTCGTCTGTGTGTCTGTTTTTACGCACTTTAATGTGTTTTTAACGAAATTCTCTGTGTCGTTTCTGTCCTGGAATGTTTGTGGACTGTATGGCGAAGAGCTCCCTGGTTCCATCAATATGGATTTCCTCCCCTTTTTTGCACTGCTGCTGTTTTTCCGCCAGCCCTGTGTCTCTGAGGTGAGAGCGATCGGCATCATGCCAGGCAGAATACAATACTCCAGGGACATGTTGCTGCATTTAGACACGGATGATGCAGCGTCTGTGATTGAGTCTAAGCCACAACTGCTGGTCTTTATTTTTTTTTTTTTTTGTAACTTAGATTTTTATTCATTTTTCATCATATATATTGCATTCAGATCAGTCTACATTTAAAAACAAAGGGGCTAGAGTAAGAAAGAAAAAAAAAAGGGGGGGGGACAAATGTTGGAGCATCAAGTTTTTAGTTTCCATCTCTTAATTCTTCTGGTTTTTCCAGCGTCTTTGGTTATTCTTTCAATTTCTGTCTCGTTGTTGCACTTTGTAGTGTGTCCATTTCTGCCATTTTTTTCCCCATAGTCCTTCTTGCATTCTTTGTCGATATGTTAGTTTTTCCATCATACGTATGTCCTCAACAATGTCAGTCCATTGCTCTTGGTCAGGAAGAACTTCTGATCGCCATTTTTTTGTGATTGTTTTTTTACATGCAATCAACAAGATTTTAACTAGATATCTGTCCTCAGCCTGTATTACATTGTCTCTTTTAAGATCACATAAGTACATCAGGTTACAGTTCATTGGTATATTATAAGATAAGATAAGATAAGATAAGCCTTTATTAGTCCCACAATGGGGAAATTCCAGGATTGCAACAGCATAGGGATAGCAACACTCAGAGCAACAATCAGAAGGCAAGAAAAAACATCTAGTAAACATATGTCCATATTACTATAAATGTATATATATATAGACACACAGTGCAGAGCATTATGGCTGGTGAATGTGCAGCAAAAAGTCTAAGCTCTCTCTCCGCGGATGCAGCGGGCCAGCTGGAAGTCTTTGGGCATGATGGTGACCCCCTTAGCGAAGAAGAGACCACCAGGTGGGCCTCGCTGGTCTCCTGCAGAGCCATGACGGCGAAGCTCAGGAAACGCAGGACGGTCTTGAAGTCCTGAGCGATCTCCCTCACCAGGCGCTGGACGGGCAGCTTACGGATGAGCAGCTCCGTGGATTTCTGGCAGCGACATATATATCCTAATATCCTCTGTATTGTCACATGTATAGATTTCCAGAATGATGAGATTTTAAGATAAGATAAGATAAGATAAGCCTTTATTAGTCCCACAACGGGGAAATTCCAGGATTGCAACAGCACAGGGATAGCAACACTCAGAGCAACAATCAGAAGGCAAGAAAAAACAAGCAAGCAAGAGCAGCTAATATACATATGTACATATTACTATAAAATATATATATACACACACACACACACACAGACACACAGTGCAGAGCATTGTAGCTGGATGGAATAAATATATGAATATATGAACACACAGTGCAGAGCATTGTAGCTAGATGGAATAAATATGTAAATATATAAACACCCACAGTATGGAGCATTGCAGCTAGGTGGAATAAATATGCAAGTATATAAACACACACAGTGCGGAGCAATGTAGCTAGATGGAATAATATGTAGATATATAAAAACACAGTGCGGAGCATTGTAGCTAGATGGAATAAATATATAGATATATAAATATAAACACACCCAGTGCAGAGCATTGTAGCTAGATGGAATAAATATGTAAATATATAAACACACACAGTGCAGAGCATTGTTGCTAGGTGGGATGAAACAGCATAACCGTCTATTTAGTTATCCTACATGGTATGATTATGTGCCCATACATATTCTCACCCTCCATAGCGACCGGTATGTTCCTAGTTGTATGCCGGAGAGGACCATTGTGTAAGTCTATTGCATCTTTTGCATTCAAAAAAAAAAACAAAAAAAAAAACAAAAAACTATTAGTTTGTTACGTCTTTTTGCTATCTCTGCGAGCAGCCCTGCTTAGGTTGTACAGTCTGACAGCCGTTGGTAGGAAGGACCTACGAAACCTCTCGGTTGTGCACCTGGGATGATGTAGTCTGCTGCTAAATGAGCTCCTCAGTGCATCCAGTATGTCCTGCATAGGGTGGAACTCGGACTCCAGCAGAGATGACAGTTTAGCCACCGTCCTTCTCTCTCCTATCTCCTCCATCGGATCAAGGCGTTGCCCCAGGACAGAGCTAGCTTTCTTAATCAGTTTGTTCAGTCTCTTCCTATCGGCTGCAGTAATGCCACTGCCCCAGCAGACCACTCCAAAAGTGATGGCTGATGCCACCACCGTGTCATAGAATGACTTCAGCAGCGCCCCTTGTACACCAAAAGACCTGAGTCTCCTCAGCAGGAACAGCCTGCGCTGTCCCTTCTTGTAGAGTGCGTCAGTATTGTGTGACCAGTCTAGTTTATTGTTCAGATGAATACCCAGGTACTTGTAGGATGTCACCATCTCGATGTCTGTTCCCTGTATATTTACTGGTGCTGTGAGGGGCTGCCCATGCCTGCGGCAGTCCACCACCAGCTCCTTAGTTTTCCTCGCGTTGATCTGGAGGCAGTTCCGATGGCACCAGTCCACAAAGTCCTGGATAAGCCCTCTGTACTCAGCTTCATCTCCGCTGGAGATGAGACCAACGATCGCAGAGTCATCAGAGAACTTCTGTAGATGGCAATGTGTTGTGTTGTGTGAGAAGTCCGCAGTATAAAGAGTGAACAAGAAGGGAGCCAGCACCGTTCCCTGGGGGGCCCCCGTGCTACTGATGATCGTGTCGGAAACACAGTCCCGGGTTCTCACAAACTGAGGCCGGTTCGTGAGGTAGTCCAGGATCCATGATGACAGGTGCTGGTCCACCCCTGCGCGCAGCAGCTTGTCCTTCAGGATCATCGGTTGGATGGTGTTGAAAGCACTGGAGAAGTCAAAGAACATGATCCTCACCATATTCCCGGGCTTCTCCAGGTGGGACAGAGAACGGTGAAGGAGGAAGATCACCGCATCCTCCACCCCAATGCCATGCTGGTAGGCGAACTGGAGTGGATCCATCGCTGGTTCCACCAGGGGGCGGAGATGAGCAAGGAGCAGTCTCTCCAGGGTCTTCATCAAGTGGGACGTCAAGGCCACTTGACGTATGTTTTGCAGCATTTCCAAAACATATGTGAGTGGTCTGCATTTTGAGCCCCACATCCCCTCCAGCATAAAGATTGGGTATTTGTATATTTTCCTTGAATCTGTGGTGTAATGAAAAAGCGAATCAGGTTTTTCCATCCAAATTCCCTCCATGTCCTTGAATTTGTTGATGTGTGTTGTGTTTTCCATATTTCCTGCCAGCTTTCTTCTGTTATGTTTAAATTTAGCTCTCCCATTTCTCCTTTATATAATTACTTGAATGTCTGTTTGCCATAAGTTTCTGATATAGCTTTGAAATAATTCTTATTTTATTTCCTGTATATGAGCTTAAAATGAATTGTATAATCTCGCTCACATCTGTTTGGAGGTTATGCCTAATCTTCTTCATATAATAGTCTCTCATCTGCAGATATCTGAAGAATTCCAATCTTTCTAGTTTAAATTTTCTTCTGATGTTTACAAAGCTCCCGAGATCTTTTTTTCCGATATTGCCCCATGCTGTGATTCCCTTGTTCACCAGATTTTTGTATCCCCTATCTTGCTTTGCCGGTTCAAACTGACTGTCAAATGCTACCCATTTCAATAGTTTTATGTCTTCCTTTATATTATACTTTTGTACTATTTTATACCACAGTTCCAAAGTAAATTTAGTGATTGGGTCTATTTGTTTGATTTGCTTATATGCATCTTTATCTCCTATTATGCTTTGTACTGGGAGTCCCTCAATTTCCTTTTCCATTTCTTTCCATTTTGCCTCATATCCTTCGTCGCACCAACATATGATATATCTTATTTGTGCTGAGTAGTAATATTCCTTTAGACTCGGTAGGCCCATGCCTCCTTTCTCTTTTGGTAACTGGAGAGTTTTATATTTCACTCTTGGCTTTTTACCTCCCCAAACAAATCTCAATATCATCCTGTCCCACTTTGAGAACTGGGCACCTGGAATCTCTGTTGGTAGAGCCTGGAAGAGGTAAAGTAATCTAGGTTGTATGCTGATTTTGACTGTCTCAATTTTTGAATTCAGATCCATATTTAAGATTGACCATCTACCAATATCTTTTTTTATTTCTTGTTCCAACCTATCATAGTTTGCTTTATAGATTTTGCTTAGATCTTTAGGTATGTTCACTCCAAGGTATTTTATTTCTTTTTGTTTCCAGTTTAGTTTGATCTTATCAGTTATCTGGTTTAGAGGGTTATAGTGGAATGTCAGTATTTGTGTTTTTGTTATGTTTATCTTGTATCCTGATAATTTTCCAAAATTTTCTATCAAGGTCATAATTTCCATTATTGATTCATCTGGTTGTTCAAGGTAAACTATAATATCGTCTGCAAATAGCCCAATCTTGTGTTCCGCTCCCTTTATTGTTACACCTTTTAATTTCTTATTTTGTCGTATCGCTTGAGCCAGTGGCTCTATGAACAGAGCAAACAAGGTGGGCGATAAGCAGAATCCCTGCCTAGTTGATCTTTGTATATTTACTTTGTCTGTTAAGCTACCGTTTATCTTGATTCTTGCCACAGGTTCTTGATATAGCGTCCTTATGCATTGTACTGATTTTTCGTTAAATCCAAAGCGCTCCAGTACACTATATAGGAATTTCCAGTTAACCCTGTCAAATGCTTTTTCTGCGTCTAAACTCATTATTACTGCGCTTTTCTTTTCTTTATGTATTTGATTAATTATATGTATTGTTCTCCTGATATTGTCATGTGTTTGGCGTCCCTCTATGAAACCAGTTTGATCATCTTCTATCAATTCCGTCAAGAATGTCTTTATTCGTTTACATATAATTGTTGTATATATTTTATAATCCACATTTAATAAAGAGATTGGTCTATAGTTTCCGCATTGTTCTCTATCTTTCCCTGGCTTTAAAATAACTGAAATAATGGCTTCGTTCCATGATGGAGGTATTTTGTTGTTGTTCAACGTCCAATTAAATGACTTTAGGAGCTGTGGCGTGAGTTCTTCTATAAACAGTTTATAAAACTCAGATGGGTATCCATCACTACCTGGTGATTTACCGTTTTTAAGTGACTTAATCACATCTCTAATCTCTTGTGTTGTTATTTCTGCTGTTAGCTTTTCATTTTGTTGATTTCCTATTGACGGTAAGTCCAATGTGCATAGAAATTTTTTAATATCTTTAGTATTTGTTTCTTCAGGTTGCGAGTATAGTTCTTGATAGAAATTATGGAATATTTCTTCGATGTTTTCTGGGTTAACTGTGGTTTTATTTGTGATGGGGTCTTTAATCTTATATACATTATTCATTGTTTGTTGTTTTCTTAACCGTTTTGCCAGCAGTTTTGTGGCTTTTGGTCCCGTTTCATAATATTTTTGCTTTAGATACCTATTTTTCCTTTCAATTTCATCTATTTGTGTTTCTTTTATCTTTATTTTTTCTTCTTTAATTTCTTGGTATATTTTGGGGTCATTTGTGCTTTGATGTTTACGTTCTAATTCCCTCAGTCTCTCACATCTTTGTTCATATGTTTCCAGTTTAGACTTATTTGCTTTTCCTGTTTCAACAAGTAATTTACCTCTTAACACGGCTTTTAGTGCATCCCATAGTATTGTTGGGTCCACTTCTTCATTGTCATTCTCTTGGATATACTCGTTTATGTTTACTTTTATTCTTTCTTTCATTTTCTCATCATTTAACAGTCCTACATTAAGTTTCCATGTTGTTTGTCGTTTTCTATTGTTTAAATATATTTCCATGTATATAGGATTATGATCTGATATTTCTGCCCCTCCAATCCGACAATTTCTCACCCTGTGTCTGTCACCTTCATTCATAAGGAAGTAATCTATTCTAGAGTGTACTTTATGGACTGCTGAATAATGTGTATAGTCTTTTTCGAGTGGGTGCAGGTCCCTCCATATGTCTACCATACCCATTTCTGCCAGTGAGGTTCTTATGAACTTTGTTATATGTTTTTTTGTCTTCTTAACACTTGTTGTATCAACTTCATGATCCATGACAACATTTAAGTCTCCTCCACAAATTAGGACTCCTTCACTGTGTGTTGCTATGAGATCAAACAGATGTTGAAAAAAACCCTTGTCACTTTCTGGTGGGGCATAGATGTTCACTAATGTGATCTGCATACCATCTATTCTTCCCTTTATTATTACATACCTGCCTTCTTTATCCTGGATTTCTTGTTCACATTCAAATTGTATTTTATTTGAAATTAGTATCATAACCCCCCTTTTAGTTCCTCCCTTAAATGAACTGTAGTAGGAGTTCTTATAGCCAAATCTCTTTAGTTTCACATGTTCTGTCTTGCTCAAATGTGTCTCTTGCATAAATATAATTTCGGCTTTTTCCTTCTTGAATTTTCTTATTATTCTTTCCCTTTTAACAGGTGAGTTCAGACCATTCACGTTTAGTGTCATTATCTTAAGATTTTTACCCATATTCATGTTTTTCCATTTTTTTAACTTGTGCTCCTAGCCCCTTTAACAACAAAAATAACACATATTTATATAAAAACACATTAAAAAATCTCGACCTCCGTACTTTGGGCCTTTCTTCTGCCCACTGGTCCCTGTTGGAGGGTGGAGGGAATGTCTTCACAGAGTGAAGGGCCCTCCCTAGACCTCTAGTTACTATCCAAGTAATAGTCATTAGTCTAGAAATGTCCAACAAATATCACTTAAACCTCTCCTAGCCGTCTGTTTCTCTTTTACCTTGTCTTCTTGGCCTTCATTTCTTCTGTGCCTTTCTTAATCTTTGTTACAATCTAGGCTTTCAGTTTAAAGCCTTGCAGTTTTTCCTGGGCCCGCTGCTCCACGTCTCCTCCCGTCTTCTGCCGCTCACTCGCCTCCACTCTGGCTGTCGTGATGCGTTCAGTGCCGCCGCTGCTCCAGCCGCTTCCTCCGGCACGCTCACTACAAAGCCCCGCTCCATCATGTCCCGCGCTGCCTCTCTGGCTGTGTTGTATGTCTTCACGCCGTCCTCCCAATGAATTCTCATCTTCGTTAGCGGCGTTTGGAATCTAATTTTTTTTCTCTCTCAGCGTTTTTTTAATGTTGGCATATTTCTTTCGCTGCTGCACAATTTCTGTCGGTTAGTCATGATCAAAGAATATCTGCTTGTCGCCGATTCGTATCTTTTTTTCCACGCTTGTGTCAGGATTCTTTCCTTTACATCATATTTCAGAAAGTTTACCACAACTGACCTGGGTGGAGAGTTTGGTTTCGGGTTCTGTGCCGAGGCTCTGTGCGCTCGTTGAATCTGCAGGTCCGCTTCACCGGGCAGCTCAAGCTCTTTTTTTAAGAACTGATCCATGAATTTCGTCATGGAGTTGCCTTCAATGCCCTCCGGGATCCCGAAGATGCGTATATTGCTCCGTCTGGACCTGCTCTCCAGGTCGGTTATTTTTTCCTGCATCCTCTGTGTTTGTGCTGTCAGGGTCTGTAGCTGCTCGCTTGCCTCGCTCTTCCAATCTTCCAGCTCCGATATTCGGGCCTGTGCTTCTGTCATACACGCCCGTTGAGAGTGCAGCTCCTCCATGTTTTCTGCTAGCTTGCGCTCCATTTCTTTTCGGAGGCCCATAATTTCCTCCTTAATCTCTTTTTCAGCTCCTCCTTAAGAGCCGCTAAATCCTGTTGTAGCTGCCGCTTGAAGTCTTTCAACTCTTTACCCAAACTGGTGAAGCCAGTGTTCATGTTTTCGAGCCTGGCGTCCTCCATTTTCTCTGCTGCAGTCACCTCGTTTTTTTGGGCCTCGTGTTCAGCGATTTCTCCTGCGTTGTTGAAGAGGAATTCTTTAATTTTACCCTGCTTTTGTCCTTGTGCCCGGCTCCTTCGTGTTTTCATCCCTTGGTTTATTGATCCGCTTATGTCGAGTTGGCCATTTACCAATGATTTTTAATCCGGCTAGGGAGAGCTCTCTGTTTAAGCGTTATGTCTCTCCGCCATCTTCCCGGAAGTCCCGCTGGACTTTATTTTGAGAGACGTTCATGGACACAGCGGTGAAAAGAGAGACAAGAGAAGGAAGCGCGGAAAGCGTGGAGGCGTGAAATTACGGCTGAGGAAACGTCAGTTTGGTAACATTCCTCTTCATTCTATGATTTTTGGGAACGTACAATCTCTTGAGGAACAAGGTGGATGAAATTCAAGGGAATGTACGCTACCAGAAGGACTTTAAGAACTGCTGTGTCATGGCTTATAACGAGTCTTGGCTTACTGCGCATGACCGGGACGCGGACCTGTGGATTGATGGCTTTGGAGCCCCACTCCACTCGGATCGGCAGGAAGAGGTAACGGGGAAACGTCAGGGGGGCGGCGTATGTTTATACATTAATAAACAGTACTGCACATCTGTCACAGTCAGAGAGCGCATCTGTACACCCGATGTGGAGCTTCTGTTCATATCGCTATGCCCCTTTTATTTGCCTCGCGAGTTCCCCCAACTCTTTATCACAACTATGTACATCCACCCGAGGGCAGACGCTGACTCCGCCTCCAGCACCATCTTTGATGTGGTCCAGCGGCTGCAGTCAATTTCTCCAGAGGCGCCAAACTTTATTCTTGGGGATTTTAACCATGTTTCTTTAAAGAAGACACTTAAAAACTTTTATCAGTATGTCTCCTGATCCATTGGGGGGCAATGGATCAGCGTTCTCGTCGCGCCCTCCGCCAGTACCCAGGCTCGCCTGGGGAAGCTAATGATCCTACCAGCAGACTAAATTTGAAGAGACGACGCCTCTGTGCCAAGTCAAAGAAGAATCCTAGTCACAGTCCTAAAGCCGAAAGCAAACAGCCCCAAGAGCACTTTGTGGTAGGATCTGCCCTTCGCATATTACAACTAAACGTTGAAGGCCTATCTGCAGCCAAGCAAAGCCTTATCGAAGTCCTCACCTTCCAACATTCGATTGATGTAATCTGCCTCCAAGAGACTCATATTGGCACAGAGGTAGCTGGCCGCTTCACCATCAAAGGCTTTGACCTCCTGTGCTATGTTCTACATGCTAAACATGGACGTGCCACCTATGTGCGTTCTGACATAGTTGAAGCAAATCACCTGATAACACATTTCTCAGACACCATAATCATTGGTGGCTTCCATATTGTCAATGTGTACAAGCCCCCTAATGCCAACTGGGATCTGCAGGTCTTACCCACCCTACCCCACCCTGCCATCTATGTGGGGGACTTTAACAGCCATCACCCTGACTGGGGGTACCCAGCAGTGGACAGTGATGGGGAGGCACTTTCAGACTGGGCATCCAGAAATGACCTCGCTTTGATATACGACCCCAAACAAAGAGGAACCTTCCACTCTGCTAGGTGGAAGAAGGACTATTCTCCTGACCTGTGTTGGACCAGCTCTTTGAATGGGGAGCCATATTCTACACAGATCCTCATTCTTGATGATTTTCCACACAGCCAACACCGGCCCCTGCTTGTACACATTGGCCTACAACTTCCAGTCATATACAGCCCAAGGAAGATGTGCTGGAACTTCCGCAAAGCCAACTGGAAGAAATTCAGTGAAACTCTGGACTGGAGCATTGTTACCATCCCACTCCACACCATCACTGTAGATGAAGCATACAACCGCTTCTGCAGCGCAATCTTCAAGGCTGCCCATACTGCAATCCCACGAGGCTACCGACCCCTCTATGTCCCATGTTTGGACGGAGAAAGTGCTGCCCTCCTACAATCCTATCAAACATCAGGGGACCTAGAGATAGCAGACCATCTCATTGAATCGCTAAATACAGCCCGGCGAAAGAAATGGGAGGAGACGGTTGCTGACCGGAGCTTTACCCACTCTAGCAGGAAATGTTGGAGCCTCATCCGTCGCCTAGGAGCTGCACAGAAGCCCCCTAGCCAAAGCCGAGCATCCGTCACACCCAACCAAGTTGCATCCCACCTACTGACTATCGCCAAAGCACCCCAAGACAAAGACACCAGAAGAGCAGTTACAACTGAGCTAAAAAAACACCAAAAAATGCCTGTAGAGGAAACGAACCCTGAACCCTTCGAGGCTGCTGAACTGGAGAAAAGTCCTACAGGGCCTGAAATGTGGAAAGGCAGCAGGATACGATAACATCCTCCCAGAATTCATGAAAAATCTTGGCCCCCGAGCCCTAACCTGGTTGACACAATTCTACACAAGGATCACACAAACAAACTCGATCCCAAAGAAATGGCGGACAGCAAAGGTCATTGCCATCCCAAAACCTGGCAAAGACCACAAACTACCAGCAAGCTACCGCCCAATCTCCCTACTCAGCGTTCCTTACAAAATCATGGAGCGCCTAATACTGCAACGCATTTCCCCAGAAATAGAGGATATTCTAAGTGTGGATCAAGCAGGTTTCCGCAAGGACCGCAGTACAGGAGAACAAGTACTGGCCCTAACCACCTTCATCGAAAACGGCTTCAAGAGCAGACTGAAGACAGGGGCTGTGTTTCTTGATCTTACAGCCGCCTATGATACGGTCTGGCACAAAGGCCTCCTCCTGAAACTTATAAAGGCGATCCCTGCTTGGGCAACAGCAATTATAAAAACCCTGCTGACCAACCGAAGGTTCAGAGTCCACCTCAGTCAGAACACAAGTGCATGGAGAATGCAGAAAAACAGACTCCCACAAGGCTCAGTTCTAGCTCCAACTCTGTTCAACCTCTACATAAACGACCTGCCTACTACAAAATCCCGCAAATTCATCTATGCAGACGACATCTGTTTGGCATTCCAAGCACCAGACTTTGAACCACTGGAACGGGTGCTCACGGAAGATCTTGCCAAACTGGACCAGTTCTGCAAAATCTGGCGCCTAAAACCAAGCCCAGCAAAAACCGTCTCCAGTGTATTCCATCTCCACAATGCAAAAGCTGCCAGAGAACTAAACATCCACCTGAGCGGACTCAAGCTTAAGCATGCCCCAAATCCAACTTATCTTGGAGTGACCCTTGATAGGACCTTATCCTTCAAGGAAACATCTAAAGGGACGGCTGCTAAGGTGAAGGTACGAAACAACCTGCTCTGCAAGCTCGCTGGTGCAAAATGGGGGGCGGCAGTCTCCACCCTGCGCACCTCAGCACTGGCCCTTTCATACTCTGTAGCAGAATATTGTGCCCCTGTCTGGTCCAGGTCATCTTACACACACCATGTAGACACCCAGCTCAACTCAACCATGAGAACTATAACTGGAACAATCCGCTCAACATCACTCCCCTGGCTCTCTGTACTGTCAAACATAGCCCCTCCACACATCCGGCGAGCAGCATTAACTCAAAGGATGCTCCAAAAAGTTAAAGATTCTCCTCACTTACCAATCCATGCAGATATCTACACCCCACCCACTGCCCGACTTTCATCCAGACGGCCGATTTGGAAAAACCCTCCCCCAGCTGACTTTACCATCCAGACAGCTTGGCAAGAGGAATGGGAGACCAAGGAGGTCCCAAACAAACAGCTGGTGATAAACCCCAACCAACAGGTCCCAGGCACCAACCTCCCAAGGAGACAGTGGTCTACACTCAATCGCTTCAGGACTGGACATGGCCCTGCTTGGCCAGCCTTCACAGATGGGGCAGTAGCCCTAGCCCACTGTGTGCATGTGGAGAGGAGCAAACAATGGAACACATCATAGAGGCTTGCTCGCTCCAAAGACTGGAAGGAGGATTACACACCCTCCATACAGCAAACCAGGAGGCAACTGCTTGGCTTAAGGACTTTGCATTCGCTAAATAAAAATAAATAAAAGTATGTCTCCTGCCCAACCAGGCGAAAAAAAGACATTGGACCTGTGCTATGGATCCATAGAGAGGGCCTATAAATCACTCCCCCTTCCTCCTTTAGGATCCTCAGATCACAACTGTATACATTTGCTGCCCACATATAAAACTGCTCTCAGAAGAGGCAAGGTGGAGACGAGAGACATTGATGTGTGGACAGAGGATTCAGTGCACAGCCTCCAGGAATGCTTTAACTGTACAGACTGGGAGATGTTCACACTGGCCTGCGGAGATGATTTGGACTCTTTGGTGGACGTCACACGCTCATACATGGCTTTCTGTAAAAATATGATCGTTCCACGTAAACGTGTCAAAATATATCCCAACAACAAGCCATGGGTTACAAAATCAGTTAAATCCTGCTTACAGAGGAAAGCACTTGCCTTTAAACAGGGGTCTGTTTCTGAGCTGCAGGTTGCCACAAAAGAGCTGAAGTCCGAAATTTTAAGAGCAAAACAGAATTATAAATCAGAGTTGGAAAGTAAGATGGCAACAAAGAAACTTGGTTCAGCCTGGGCCAGTATGAAAACTATTGCAGGCCTTCAGAGCACAGAACGCAGTAATCGTGTGTTTTTAGATGGTTTTAATTCAGACACAGAGCTGGCTAATGCTCTTAATTGTTTTTATGGTCATTTTGACTCCTTTGATTTTAGCACAGAAACCCAAGATTTGAAACAGAAACTCAAAGACAATCAGCACTTTAATATTGAGGTGCAGGATATTAAAAGGGAGTTCTGCGCTGTAAAAGTGAACAAAAGTCAGGGCCCTGATAATATATGTAGGGCGCTTGGTAAAGTCCTGTGCACATGAACTGAGTCCTATATTTCATTACATTTTCAATAAGTCCTTACAGACACAACATGTGCCTAAGATCTGGAAAGAAGCCGTGGTTGTTCCCGTTCCAAAATCCAGCTGTCCTAAAACAGTAAACGACTTTAGACCAGTTGCTTTGACTTCAATTTAAATGAAAATTTTTGAAAAACTGGTCAGATGTGAGGTCCTAAAGCAGACTGAGCATGCATTGGAGCCTCTGCAGTTTGCCTATAGGCCTCACAGAGGAGTGGAGGACGCCACTGTCACTCTGTTTAACATGCTTTTTAAACATCTGGATTTTAATGGGACACACGCCAGGCTTTTATTTGTGGACTTTTCCTCTGCCTTTAATACAATCCAACCTCATATTTTAGTTGAAAGGCTCCTGGCAACAATTTGATTTGAGCAATAATCTGGTGGGTTGGATTCTGGATTTCCTAACCAACAGGACGCAGAGAGTAAGGGTCAATGGTACATTGTCTGACCTAAAGTGCTCTTCTACTGGCTCTCCTCAGGGGTGTGTGTTGTCACCACTACTCTTCATCCTGTACACAAACATGTGTCGGAGCAGACATGACAACAGACACATTATAAAGTATGCTGATGACTCAGTTATTGTCAGTCTCCTCCAGGATGGTGAGAGTGGCCACAGCCCAGTAGTTGATGATTTTGTTCACTGGTGTGAGGATTCCTACCTGCAGCTGAATACGACAAAAACTAAAGACATGATTATTGACTTTAGGAGGAAAACTCCCAGGCACAAAGTCACCATACTAAAAGGCCAGACCACCGAATGTGTACAATCCTACAAATATCTTTGGATGATTATTGATAGTAATTTAAACTTTGAAGAGAACTGAAAGGGTGTGCAAAAAGGGTCAGCAACATTTGCATTGCTTGAGGAAGCTTGCACACTTCCAAATTGACCGAACCATAATGACAATGTTTTATCGGGCTTTTATTGAATCTGTTTTATCCTTTTCTTTAGTGTCATGGTTTGGTCAAGATAAAACTGAAACAGAGGAAATCCTTGGATCAGGTAGTTAGATGGTCCAGTCGTTTGCTTGTGAGTCGCAGCTGAGCCTGACATCCCTGTACACCAGACAAGTACAGAGGATGGCTAGCTCCATTTTAAATGATGACTCCCACCCTTTGCACTGCAACTTTCAGCTTCTTCCCTTAAGACGGAGGTTTGCTGTCCCAAAAAGTAAAAACCCAGCGCTACAAAAACAGCTTTGTTCCTGCTGCTGTCAAAGAGTTGAACAAGTTGTAACATATTGCACATAATTTAGGTACCTATTTATTAACTCCATTTTATATTAACTTATTTTTGTAGGATGTTATTTGGGTTCTAAATATTTTATTGGGTTTTAGACCTTTGAGTTTTTAACCTCTTTGACTAGTTTTTAACTTTTTAAGATGACCCTTCTCTCTTACCTCTGGTTTTTTCTCTCATCTCTTTGTCTTTATACCCTGATTGATGGAGCCTTGAGTATTTTTATCATGTTTATAGTCAGCTTCATGTGTGCCTGTGTTTGTGTCTATGTTGAATGTAATTGTGGCTTGTAAATATGGATGTCACCAGACTGCAAAACAAATCTACCTACGGGTACAAATAAAGTAACCTGAACCTGAACCTGAACATTAGCTCACCAGCGTGAGTTAGCAGGCGAACTCTTGCCGAGGAATAGGCCACGTGTTCCGCCAACTGGTTGTGGACCATCTCCTCCTCCAAAGCTCCAAACTTGCACTCACCCGCCAGCTGTTGAAGGTCTGCCACAAACTGCTGAACTGACTCTCCAGGTCGCTGGCGCCGCTGCCTGAACTGAATGTGCTGCATTATGATGTTCTCAGGGGCACGAAAGTAGCCAGCCATGAGCCTCACAACATCGCCGAATGACTTACCTCCTCCAAGCATGCTCAGGATCCTCTGGCCTTCCATACCCAGGTTTTGGACCAGAATGGCCCTTGCTCGCAATTTGTCAAGGTCGCTGAGGTCTAATGCCATCAGATTATTCTTGAAGGCCGCATACCACCTGGCCCAAGGGACCAACGGCTCACCCGGAGCCTCCAAAAAGGGACAAAGTGTGGCAGCAGCCCTCTCCATCTCCGTTTATCCTCGTCGCCACATGTTGTGTCTGAAATTTTGAAGGAGTTGAGATGACGTTTTATGAGTTTTATTTAGAACGAGAGCCAGGAACACAGGAGACCTCTAACGCGAGTACAGGAGCCACAGCGAAGAGACAATATGTCTCCCACAGTTGGCTTATATACTCCAGGTGACGCCACCTCCCAGAGGCGGGGCGTCACCCCTCTATAGCCCAGGGCACCACCATAGTAATATATGCATATATATAATATACAATCTCACAGGTTGCAAAATCAGGTTCGCTGCGGGTGCCCCCCCCCCCCGCATGCACGCACACATGCGCACACACACACACACACACACACACACACACACACACACGGTTGACATCCACCCCGGACAGACTGGTCTGTATCCACAAAAAGAAGCGCTGTTGTGAGCCGAGAGTAGTTCATGCTGGGATGCAGAGGTGAGGTCACTGGTTATCACGTGAAAGCTCTGTAAAAGCTCCATGTGTTACTGAACATAGAAAGTTCCACCTCCCCTCTCCCTTCATGCTGCAACTTTGAGACTGAAAAAATGTTGAGGAATTATACTTATAATTTAATGGCGCCAGAGGCAGGGCAGCCGTACCAGCAGCAACTCTCTCGTGTCTTTGTGTTTCTGTTTATTCCTGTATATAGTGTCTCTTATTAACCAGGGCTCTGTAGGAAGACTCCGACTAAGAATGGACCAACTTTTTTCTCTATTTTAGCCCAGTCTTTCTCTAGTTTTTCTTTTCTTTTCTCTTCCTCGGGCAATGGAGATCAACAGAGGTGGGGGTGGACGCACTGTTTACACACGCAAACAGCTGAATGCACTGAGGAGGCCGGCGCCTGGAGCGCTGCGGCCGGCAGTGAAGCCCCTCATCCCGCATGAGCTGAAGAGGAGACACCGCGGGCGAAGGGCTGGAGCGAAGGTGAGGAGGAGGAGGAGGAAGCATAAGCCGGCTGTACCGATGGTCATCACTGGGAACGTGCGATCACTGGGAAATAAAACAGATGAACTTACAGCGCTGGTCAGGACACAAAAGGAGTATCGTGAGTGTAGTTTCATGTGTTTTACGGAGATGTGGTTACACTCACAGATCCCGGATGTAAACGTAGTGATACCTGGCTTCAAGACTATACGGGGGGACAGAGACGTGAAAAGCAGCAGGAAAAAGAGGAGGAGGAGGATTGGCACTTCTTATTAATAAGCGGTGGTGCCATCCTAGACATATTTATGTGAAGGAAAAGTGCTGCAGCCCGGACATTGAACTGCTGGCTATTAGTATGAGACCTTATTATATGCCGTGAGAAATGAAGTGCGCTTTAATTATTATCATCTACGTCCCTCCGTCAGCTGACGCAGCGCTGGCCTGTGACGTCATCAGCTCCACTGCAGCCACATTACTGGAGAAGCACCCGGATGCAATTCATGGCCATCACAGGTGATTTTAACCATGTTTCAGTGGGAAAAACATTACCAAACTTTCACCAGTTTGTTGACTGTCCCACCAGAGAGAACAAAACACTGGATTTTCTGTATGCCAATGTCAGAGATGCGTATAGTGCCACAGCTCTACCCCCCATTGGCAAATCAGATCACTGCATGGCCATGTTAACACCCAAGTACATTCCCCTTGTACAAAGGCAGCCTGCTTATACACGGACTGTGAGGAGGTGGACACAGGAGGCTGCTGATGCACTACAGGACTGCTTTGAGACGACAGACTGGAGCATACTGTGTGAACCACATGAGGTGGACATAGACAATATGACTGACTGCATCACAGAATACATTAGATTCTGTGAAGACATGACCATGCCAGCTCAGACTGTACACTGCTTCTCCAACAACAGATCATGGGTTATCAGTGACCTGAAAGCACTTCTGAAAAAAAGAAGAAAGCTTTTAGAGCTGGAGACAAGGAGAAGCTGAGGGGGGTGCAGCATGAGCTGAGAGAGATGCTGAGGAGGTGCAAGGACAATTATAGGAGGAAGTTGGAAGAGAAACTCAGGCAAAAACAACACTAAAGATGTGTGGGAGGGAATGAAACAAATAACTGGCTGCAAGGGGAGAATCAGGCAGACATCTGGGAGCCAGGAGAGAGCTGAGGAACTGAATCTGTTTTTTAATAGGTTCAACTTCACAGGTCTGTCACCCGGAGCAACACAACCAGACCCCCACGCACCCCTCCCCACCCACCCTCCTGTGCAGAACCTCTCTCCATCTCCCCCCTCCTCCTCCTCAGGGGCACCAGGACCCTCCCTCTCTTCACAGTGACTACAGATCAGGTGGAGAAACAGCTGGAGAGACTTCGTCAGCGGAAGGCTTCAGGCCCTGATGGCATGCCCTGATGGCATGTGTGTCTGTGTGTATATATATATATATTTATAGTAATATGTACATATGTATATCAGCTGCTCTTGCTTGCTTGCTTTTTTTTCTTGCCTTCTGATTGTTGCTCTGAGTGTTTGCAATCCTGGAATTTCCCGTTGTGGGACTAATAAAGGCTTTTCTTATCTTATCTTATCTTATCTCCGCAAGGACCCTGAGGACCTGTGCCAACCAACTAGCTCCGGTACTGAAACACCTGTACAACCTGAGCCTGAGTCTGGAGAGAGTACTGGTGCTGTGGAAGACATCCTGCCTGGTTCCTGTCCCCAAGAAGTCATCTCCATCGGATTTGAATGACTACCGACCAGTTGCCCTCACATCTCATGTGATGAAGGTCCTGGAAAGACTGGTCTTAGCCCACCTGAGGCCGCAGGTGAAGACGTGGCTGGACCCTCTGCAGTTTGCATATCAGCCCCATTTAGGAGTTGAAGATGCTGTCATCTACCTGCTGCAACAAGCCCATCTGCACCTGGATGGTGGAGGAGATTACTGTGAGAATCACTTTTTTTGATTTCTCCAGGCCTTTAACACCATCCAGCCACTGCTGCTGGGTGAGAAGCTGCGGGTGATGGGGGTTGACAGCTCTGTGATCTCCTGGATTACTGACTACCCTGACAGGCAGACCACAAGTTTGTCCGGCTGGGCAATGTCTTGTCTGGAGTGGTGGCTAGATGATACGGGAGCTCCACAGGGGACCTGTGCTCTCTCCTTTTCTTTTTACCTTATACACCACTGACTTTCAGTACAACACTGAGTCATGCCACCTGCAGAAATTCTCTGACGACGCAGCTGTTGTGGGGTGTATAAGAGGAGGAGAGGAAGGGAGTACAGGGCACTGGTAGACAGATTTGTGGAGTGGACGGAGCAGAATCACCTGAGGTTGAATGTCAGCAAGACCAGAGAGATGGTGATTGACTTCAGGAAGAGGAAGACTCCTTCACAGCCACTGCAGATTAGGGGGAGGATGTGGGAGTGGTTGAGGACTACAAATATCTGGGTGTCAGGATCAGCAGCAGGTTGGACTGGAGATCCAACACCGATGCTGCGCACAAGAGGGGATGGAGCAGACTCTACTTCCTGAGAAGCTGAGATCCTTCAACGTGTGCAGCAGGATGCTGGAGCTTTTCTACCAGACTGTTGTCGCCAGCGCCATCTTCTTTGCTGCTGTTCTGTTGGAGTAGCAGTATCAGGGCCAGAGACACCAACAGACTTGACAAGATTGTCAGAGGGCTGGCTCTGTAATTGGTCTCAGACCGGAGACCTTTGAGACAGTGGTGGAGAGGAGAACACTAAATAAACTGCAATTCATCATGGACAATCCTGATCACCCCCTCCACCACACACTAGATAGACAGCAAAGCACTGTCTCCAGTAGACTACTACAGCTTCATTGTCGAACGGCCAGGTACAGGAAATCTTTCCTGCCACATGCAATTTAACTGTACAATAACTCACTATGATGTTGTATTCTGGTCATAGCTATGCTGCCACACTGCACCTTACAGACTAACTGGTACCTCACATTTTCACTCTGCTCCTGATAGTCCTTCTTTGTGCAATGGGATGATCATTGTTTTATACGGGTCATCATATATTAAGATATGATGTATATACACTACCGTTCAAAAGTTTGGGGTCAACCCAGACAATTTATTTGTGTTTTCCATGAAAAGTCACACTTATTTACCACCACGAGTTGTAAAATGAATAGAAAATATAGTCAAGACATTGACAAGGTTAGAAATAATGATTTGTATTTGAAATAATAATTTTTTCCTTCAAACTTTTGCTTTCGTCAAAGAATCCTCCATTTGCAGCAATTACAGCATTGCAGACTTAACATGATTGCACAAGGGTTTTCTAATCATCCATTAGCCTTCTGACGCAATGAGCAAACACACTGTACCATTAGAACACTGGAGTGATAGTTGCTGGAAATGGGCCTCTATACACCTATGTAGATATTGCACCAAAAACCAGACATTTGCAGCTATAATAGTCATTTACCACATTAGCAATGTATAGAGTGTATTTCTGATTAGTTTAAAGTTATCTTCATTGAAAAAAGTGCTTTTCTTTCAAAAATAAGGAAATTTCTAAGTGACCCCAAACTTTTGAACAGTAGTGTAGATTTTTTTTTTTTTTGTGTCAGGTCAAATTATATCTGCTACTGGTAAACTGTAACCCAGTACAACCTGTCTCAGTCCTAGCTATGGGTAAATAGCCCCACTGCCTTGTGGTTGTCTTGGGAAAAGTCAAAGGCTAAGGGAGTAAACCCTGACAGAAAATCCGGAGTGGAGCCCTAAGGCAGTCAACTGGCATAATTGTCACCTTCCGGCAGCTCCTGCATTCTGATCCGCCCCCAGCCGTCTTGACTCTGTCTTGCCACTGGATCTGGTGTCTCAGGACAAGAGAGTGAGGCTGATCCTGCGCAAGTCTCCCTCACTTTAATCAAAGTTCCGCGCAAGTCATGACATCAACACTTAGCCAACTTTAAGCCCTGTGGCGATGGGGGAGCTGCGAAGCAGCAGGTGAGGATACCACTGAAGCTGTAGTCGCAAAACCTGCACACAGGTGGCTCAGGACAAGTGGTCGCTCTCCACTGAACCGAGACAGCAGTGAAGTTCGGCAGCCTCCCTGAGCGACCGAAGCAGCCCTTTTCAGGATCGCTCTGCTCCCCTCCTTAGCAAGAGGATGGGGCTAGAAAAGGTGCCCCAACATAAGCTGTCTCACCTCACCCTGCGTCAGCACACTGTGGCTGGCGGGGATCCCAAAATAGCGGTCGAAACACAAAGAGAAATATAGCAAAGGCACTCACCTTAGCATCATGGAACGTAAGGACTCTGCTCGACAATGCCCAAAGCGAAACAGACCAGAAAGACAAACTGCACTAGTGGCCAGAGACCTAGCTTGCTACAACATCGACATCGCTGCTTTCAGCGAAACACGTTTTTCAGACAAAGGCCAGCTGACAGAAACCGGTGGTGGCCTACACTTTCTTCTGGAGTGGGCACAGCAGTGAGGAGAGGCGCGAGGCAGGTGTTGGTTTCGCAATCAAATCCATTCACGTGCGGAAACTAGCAAGCATTCCGAGGGTCTGAACGATCGCCTGATGAAAATGCACCTCCCACTTGGAAGAAGTCAAATGCAACCATCATCAGTGCTTATGCTTCGACCATGACAACCCCGAAGAGACCAAAGATAAATTTATGAGGAACTAGACTCCCTCATTGCTTCAGCAAATCTTGAGAAGCTCATCAACCTTGATGACTTCAATCGCTCGAGTAGGGGCCGACCACCACGCCTGGCAGAGAGTACTGGGAAAACACGGCATTGGAAAATCTAACAGCAACAGACACCTCCTGCTCAGAATGTGTGCCTCTCATGACCTAGCCATCACCAACACCATGTTTCACCTACCTACATGGAACAAGACATCCTGGATGCACCCCTCGCTCTAAGCATTGGCATCTCATTGACTATGTCATCATCAGGGCAAAAGGACAGGCGGGACGTAAGAGTGACCCAAAGCCATGTGTGGTGCCGACTGCTGGACTGACCATCACTTGATCATCTCAAAAATGAACTTCCACATCCAGCCCAAAAGGAGACCACAAGGCCAGAAAGTGACAAAGAAGCTGAACGTCCATGAACTCGAAGACCCCAAGAAGGTACAAGAGTTTTCAAGATCACATGCACCAGCCGCCTGTCAGCTCTCCAGCTCAACCAGCCAAGCATTGAGGACCAATGGGCATCCTTCAGGGACACCGCTCATTCGGCTGCCCTCGAATGCCTAGGCCCAGTAACCAGAAATCACCAGGACTGGTTCGACGAAAACAACACAGAAATTCAGCAGCTGTTAGATCAGAAACACCGACTGCTGCGGGCCCACCAGAATGACCCTACCTGCATGGCAAAGAAAGCAGCCTTCACCAACATCCGTAGTGCAATTCAAGCCAAACTACGCCACATGCAGGACTCCTGGCTCAGTGCCAAGGCCGACGAGATTCAATGCTTTGCTGACAGGCACGACACAAAGAGGTTCTATGATGCCCTGAAAGCTGTCTATGGGCCTTAGTCCTCCGGATCATCCCCTCTTCTCAGCACTGATGGTTCTACCCTGCTGACAGAAAAGAAGCTGGTCCTGGAGAGATGGGCGGAACACTTCTGTAGTGTGCTCAATCGGCCTGCACAGATCAACCACGAAGCCATTGCTCGCCTTCCCCAGGTGCCAATAAACTACGAGCTGGACATCCCACCTTCGGAAGATGAGGTCAGCAAAGCCATCAAACAGCTCTTCCACTGGGAAAAGCCCCAGGCTCTGATGCCATCCCTGCAGAATTCTACAAGACAGGCAGCCCAACCACCATTAGACAGCTCACCAGCCTGTACCAGTCCATGTGGAGCTAGTAACAGGCTACCACAAACGAGCTCAGAGATGCCACAATTGTCACATCTACAAGTGGAAAGGAAATCGCCAGTCCTGTGCAATCACCAAGGAATATCCCTTCTGTCCATAGCAGGCAAGATCCTGGCCCGTGTCCCTCCTTAACGCTTGCTGGAACACCTGGAGCAGGGTCTCCTCCCTGAAAGTCAATGCGGCTTCCGTGCAGGTTGAGGGACCACCGACATGATCTTTGCCGCCCTCCAGCTTCCAAGAGAAAATGCATGGAACAGTACACGGACCCTTACTACAACAACCTTTGTCGATCTGACCAAGGCCTTCGACACAGTCAGTCGCAAGGGACTCTGGATAATCAAAAAAATTTGGCTGCCCCCGCAAGTTCATTGCAATTGTCCGCCAATTCCACGATGGAATGACAGACAGAGTCCTGGATGATGGTGGACCATCCGAAGCCTTTCCAGTGACCAATGGAGTCAAGCAGGGTTGTGTTCTGGCCCCGACACTGTTCAGCATGATGTTTCTCGGCAATGCTCTCAGATGCTTTCAGGAGACTGTGAGCTTGGCATCGACATCAGGTCATGTGTGACGGAAGACTTTCAACCTAGGCGTCTGCAAGCCATCACGAAGGTGAAGGAGACTGCCATCAGAGATTTCTCCTTTTTGCTGATGACTGTGCACTCAATGCTGGTGCCGAGCAGGAAATGCAGTCGCAGATGGACAGATTTTCCTCAGCCTGTGACAACTTTGGCCTTACCATTAGCACCAAGAAAACCAAGGTGATGTTCCAGCCAGCCCCGGGAAACCAGTACCACGAGCCACAGATACAGGTAAATGGACAGACCCTCCAGGTGGTAGAGACCTTCACCTACCTGGGTAGCACCCTGTCCCGTCATGCCACCATCGATGCTGAGATCAACAACAGGATCTCCAAAGCAAGCAGTGCATTTGGGAGACTCAGAAAAAATGTCTGGGAGAGAAGATGGATCAGCCTCACAACAAAGCTGAAGGTCTACCGTGCAGTCGTCCTAACCACACTACTCTATGGCTGCAAAACGTGGACTGTATACAGAAGGCACGAGCGACAGATCAACCACTTCCATCTCAGGTGTCTTCGCAACCTCCTCCATATCCGCTGGCAAGACAGAGTTCCAGACACGGAGGTGCTGAAGCAGGCAGACATCCCCAGCGCCATTACCACCATGCGCAAGGCTCAGCTGAGATGGGCAGGCCACGTCTCCTGTATGTCAGACGACCGCATCCCAAAACAGCACTTCTATGGAGAACTCGCCCAAGGGAAACGCAGAGTCGGAGGACAAAAGAAGCGCTTCAAGGACAACCTGAAGATTAACCTTAAAGACTTCTCCATTAACACAGAGTCCTGGGAGACGCTTGCTGCTGATTGCCCCTCCTGGCGCAGTGCTATCACAAAAGGAGCCCAAAGAGCAGAGGAGCAGCGTGTACAGCATGCAGAGCAGAAACGCCAGATGCGGAAGGGCAGAGCAAGTAGCACCAACATCACAACCCCTTCCCACTTCTGTCCTAGTTGTAGGAGAGGATTCGTTGCCCAGATTGGCCTCACCAGCCAACTCCGGACTCACCGCAGCAGCTCAACGTCAAATTGATGTCATTGGTCATCTTCAAGCACGAAGGACGAACATCATCATATAGGTTTTATAGTCGTGTTAGTTTTACTTTCCATGGGTAATCCCTTTGTCTGTCGTATGTGTTTCTGTTGTTTGGTTGTCTACTGTCATGCTGCTGTTACACTGTAATTTCCCAGTTTGGGATCAATAAAGTACATCTATCTATCTATCTATTGAATTCTGTCCAGGAGTTATATTTTGTGTCCATTTTTTTGTCTTGCAGTTTGAAACAGGTTTTTCTGCACTGAAAATATTATATAGAGGTGGACTTCTTGTGAAATTGTGTTTTTTTAGATATTAAACTTTTTCTAATGCAATACAATTTAGTCTGTGTTCTCCTGAGAAACATTTGTAGGATTTTAGTTGTAGATTGTAGAATTTTAGACCTATTTATTTGGAGTCAACAAACACATTTAGTATTCTCCTGTATTATAAAAGTTTATATTACGTTTTGTTTGAAATTGAATAAAGAATTAATTTTAATATTTTTTTGTTTAAAAATTAATATAGCGCTAAAAGCAGCTAAAACATCAGCTTAATAAAATAATGCTAATATAATATAAATTATATCTAATGGGACCAAGTGACATCAAGTCAACTAATGGGACACATTTACAAATATTCAAGACCTATTGTAATATATTACTTGAAATTTAATTCAATAATTTTGGTGCTTTGTGTCCCGTTCAGACACGTTCATTGTTTAATCCAAATATTAACCAGACATTAAAAAAGCCATCATTACATTTCAGTCATGAAATAAAAAAACACACATTGAGCAGTCAGAGATGATTGAAGCTGCATCACCAGTTGTTGCCGAGCAGAGCTCTCAGGTACATAAAGCAATGCTGCATAAAACTATTTGCTGTTTTATCATGCTGATAAAACTATCACAAACAAAAAAACCTGGACACAAACTGCTATGCAGCGCTGGGGTTCCCCTTCTATGGGCACTGGAAAGGAATTCCCAGAGTGCACGTTGCCTTCATTACAGATGGATTTAATATCAACTGGGGACTGAAGTCCATAGAATGTTTGGTATCATTAGATTCAGCAGCTTATCCTCTTTTAGGTGACTATAAAAATGTCACTGTCTTGATTTAGTATGTTTTATAGTGTCTAATTATACCAGTAATTTTTTTCGGTGCGCCAGCACGCACATCATGTTTATCACATTGCTGGATTAGTATTTCATGTCCTGTTGGTAATAATGCGTATATACTTATCAAGCATCATATGACAAATTTGAACATAAATCCAACATTTCACCACTGGGACTTAGAAATGCCTGTAGTTATAGCGACACATGCTGCACAAAACTGTGTAGAAGCAATGACTGCTTACCTTTGTGCAAACAACTGTTTTCTGGTCGTTCACCCAGAAGATTTGAGGCGGCTGGACCCATCCACTGGTTAATTGAACATGAGCCTCTAATGATTTATAGTTTTTAAATTGCTCATGGGTTTATGTGCTCACCCCACAAGCCAAGAAGGCCAGCGGTGTCGAATCGTACCGTAGAGGGCCAAGACCCTGCAGGTTTTCTCTTCTACCCAGTCTCTTCAGCAGGTGCCTTCACTTATCAGCAATCATCCATCCATCCATCCATCCATCCATCCATCCATCTTCTACCACTTTTCCGGAGGTCCGGGTCGCGGAGGCAGCAGTTCAAGAAGAGAAACCCAGACTTCCCTCTCCCCAGCCTCCTGCTCCAGCTCTTCAGAGAGAATACCAAGGCGTTCCCAGACCAGCTGGGAGACATAGTCTCTCCACCGAGTCCTGGGTCTGCCCCAGGGCCTCCTCCCAGTGGGACATGCCCAAAACACCTCAAGTGGGAGGCGTCCAGGAGGCATCCTAATCAGATGCCCATACCACCTCAACTGGCTCCTTTCAGTGTGGAGGAGCAGTGGTTCTACTCTGAGCCTCTCCCGGATGACTGAGCTCCTCACCCATATCTCAGGAGGGTGAGTCCAGCAATCCTATGAAGAAAGCTCATTTCAGCCGCTTGTATCCGCAATCTCGTTCTTTCAGTCATTACCTGAAGCTCGTGACCATAGGTGAGAGTAGGAACGTAGATTGACTGGTAAATTGACAGCTTTGCCTTAGAACTCAGCTCCCTCTTCACCACAACAGACCGGTACAATGTCCGCATCACTGCAGATGCTGCTCTGATCCATCTGTCAGTCTCTCGCTCCATTCTCCCCTCACTTGTGAATAAGACCCCAAGATACTTAAACTCCTCCACTTGGGGCAGGAGCCTATCCCCAACCTGGAGAGGACAATCCACCTTTTTCTGGCTGAGGACCATGGACTCGGACTTGGAGGTGCTGATTCTCATCCCAGCCGCTTCACACTCAGTGGCAAACCGTCCCAGCAAGAACTGTAGGTCATTGCTGGATGAAGCCAACAGGGAAACATCATCTGCAAACAACAGAGATGAGATCCTGTGGTCGCCAAGCATGACACCCTCCATTCCCTGGCTGCGCCTAAAAATCCTGTCAATAAAAATTATGAACAGGATCGGTGACAACGGGCAGCCCTGGCAGAGTCCAACTCTCACTGAGAATGAGTCCGACCGAGTGTTGGCAATATGAACCAAACTCTCACAACGGTTGTACAGAGACCGAATAGCTCGTAACAACAAGCCCGATACCCCATACTCCTGAAGCACCCCCCACAAAAAACCACGAGGGACACGGTTGAATGCCTTCTCCAAGTCCACAAAACACATGTAAACTGGTTGGGCAAACTCCCATGAACCCTTGAGAATTCTCGAGAGGGTAAAGAGCTGGTCCAATGTGCCACAGCCAGGACGAAAACCACATTGCTCCTCCTGAATCCGAGGTTCGACCAACGGCCGGACTCTCCTCTCCAATACCTTAGCATAGACCTTCCCAGGGAGGCTGAGGAGTGTGATCCCTCTAAAGTTGGAGCACACCCTCCGGTCCCCTTTTTTGAAGAGAGGAACCACCACCCCGGTTTGCCATGCCAAAGTCACTGCCCCCGACCTCCACGCAATGTTGCAGAGGCGTGTCAACCATGACAGCCCTACAACATCCAGGGCCTTGAGATACTCAGGGCGAATCTCGTCCACCCCTGGGGCCCGGCCACCAAGGAGATTTTTAACCACCTTGGCGACCTCAGCCCCTGTGATAGGTGAGTCATCCCCCTCGTCCACAAGCCCTGCTTCCCCTGTGGAAGGCATATCAGTGGGATTGAGGAGATCCTCAAAGTATTCCTTCCACTGCCCAACGATATCCCCAGTCGAAGTCAACAGCACCCATCCGCACCATACACAGTGTGGGACAGGGAGCTGCTTTTCCCTACTGAGCCGCCGGACAGTTTGCCAGAATCTTTGAGGCCAGCCGAAAGTCTTGTTCCATGGCCTCACTGAACTCCTCCCATACCCGGGTTTTTGCTTCAGCAACCACCCAAGCTGCACTCCGCTTGGCCTGCCTGTACACCTCAGCTGCTTCGGGAGTCCCACAAGCAAACCAAGCCAGATAGGACTCCTTCTTCAGCTTAATGGCCCCCCTCACCACTGGTGTCCACCATTTGGTTCGGGGATTGCCACCACGAGCTGCACCGACCACTTTGCGGCCGCAGCTCTGGGCCGCCGCTTCAACAATAGAGGGGGAGAACATGGCCCATTCAGACTCCATGTCTCCAGACTCCCTCGGAATGTGGTTGAAGTTCTTCCGGAGGTGGGAGTAGAAGACCTCCTGGACAGGGGCCTCAGCCAGACGTTCCCAGCACACCCTCACTATACGTTTGGGTCTACCAGGTCTGAATGGCATCCTCCCCTGCCATCGGATCCAATTCACCACCAGGTGGTGATCAGTTGACAGCTCTGCACCTCTCTTTACCCGAGTGTCCAAGACATATAGTTGCAGGTCTGATGACACGATAACAAAATCGATCATCGACCTGCGACCTAGGGTGTCCTGGTGCCAGGTGAACATATGGACACCCTTATGCTTGAACATGGTGTTCGTTATGGACAAACTGTGGTTAGCACAGAAGTCCAATAACTGAACACCACCTGGGTTCAGATCGGGCAGGTCGTTCCTCCCAATCACCCCCCTCCAGGTTTCACTGTCGTTGCCCACGTGCGCATTGAAGTCCCCCAGTAGGACAATGGAGTCTCCAAGAGGAGCACCCTCCAGCACCCCAGTCACAGACTCCAAAAAGGGTGGGTACTCTGAAACATCATTTGGTGCATAGGCACAAATGATGGTCAGGACCCGTTTCCCAACCCGAAGGCGCAGGGAAGCAACCCTTTCGTCCGCCGGGGACAACTCCAATATAGAGGCAGCAAGGTGGGGGGATATAAGAATACCCACCCCTGCTTGTCGCCTCTTGCCCGGGGCAACTCCAGAAAAGGCCAAGCTCCAGCCCTTCTCCAGGAGACTGGTTCTGGAACCGGAGCTGTGTGTTGAGGTGAGGCTGACTATATCTAGCCGGTATCTCTCAACCTCGTACACCAGCTCAGGCTCCTTCCCCACCAGAGAGGTGACATTCCACGTACCAAAAGCCAGTTTAGAAAGCTTGGGATCAGTCCGCCAAGGTCTCCGCCTTTGACCGCCACCTAATCCACATAGCACTGGACCCCCATGATCCCTCCTGCAGGTGGTGAGCCCACTGGAGGGCAAACCCATGTAACTCCTTTGGGCTGAGCCCGGTCAGGGTCCCATGGTGGAAACCCGGCCACTAGACACTAGCCATCGAGCCCCTCCCCCAGGCCTGGCTCCAGGGTGGGGCCCCGGTAACCCCATACTGGGCGGGGTACACTGAATCCTTGATCTAGAATTTATCATGAGAGTCTGTTGGATCGTTCTTAGTCTGGCCCTTCACCCAGGACCAGTTTGTCTTGGGTGACCCTATCAGAGGCAAATTGCCCCGGACAACATAGCTTCTGGGACTCACTGGGGCACGCAAACCCCCCACCATGATAAGTGTGACGATCCATGAGGGGTATCAGCAATCAGTGGGAAGAAATCAGTGGGAGAGAAATTCAGTGGGAAATCAGTGGGAAGAAATTCAGTGGGGAAATCAGTGGGAAGAAATTCAGTGGAATCTGCTGTTGAAGACACTGGTTGGAGGTAAAAGCCTGCAGGGTCTTGGCCCTCCATGGCACACGAATGGACACCCCTTAGAATAGGCAAACACATCTGACAGCATGACTCGAAGGCAGTTGGTTGAGATCCGTGGTCAATTCTATGCTTGATCGATTGATCCCATTTATTCTTAAATTTTTTGGAGATAGCCCTCCTTTGCTTCCTTATTCAGCTTCTCTGAATAATGAATTTTAATTTTCTATTTGCTCATTTTCATTGTACGTATGTCTGTTCCCATGAGCAGTTGCCTAGACTACAGGTAAACAAGAAGCCAGATCATAACAATGGCGACAATGGCCCAGAGTACAACGCAACATGACGTCAATGGCCCATTCTCTATTGGGATCGTAAAAATAAAATGGAGGCGGGGGATATTGCGCTTGCCTCAGAGTGCTCTTGTTGGAATTGAGTGGCTGTCGCGAAACTCAGCCATGAGAGTACCCTGCCTGTGTTCACGTTGTAATTTGTTTGTAGCCAGTGTGAAATGTGGGACGATTACCTACCAAACAGGCGCTGGATATTTCTGCCATTACCAGGACAATAAATTAGGTGAAAATGAGACTTACTGGAGGGTGGATGGGCAGATGGGACGCCCCATGACTCATGCCTGGCCTATGCCCCGTTCATGGCTCCGATGGATCCCTGATGCAAAGGAGGTACTGGGGACTTCCATCAAACAGACACCTAGGTGGACATTGTAGCATGACCGTCTAAGGCTGCTGTGGAGCCGACACCGAGCCTTGTCCTGGTTCGGCGCCGTGGCAGTCTCTCTCAGTTCAGTCTCGTTGCCTCTTTGCTCAGTGCATCCCGGCCCCACATTCACTTTCACCCCTGTGATGCTCTGCTCCCCTTTTTCATGACAGCCCCCTCTCGGGAAAAAAACTATACAGAATCGCTGGACACAACAGTGCTACCAGTTGGACCCTTAGAGCAGGAAAGCTTACTTCCAGCTGCTCCTCGCAGGAGGTGGAGTGGCTGCCATCTTCACTCTACTCCTGGGAGCGTTAAAACCTCCCCCGAGATTGTTTTGTCTGCCTTGTCAGGTGGTGGTGCAAGCAACATATTTTCAACCGCGTGCCTCTCTGTTCCACTGTGGGAGTGTGTTCTAGTTTGTGCACAAATGTGTTTGTTTGTGTGCGTGTGCGTATATGTGTGTGTGTGTGCATCGGGGCAGCACCCCACTGTGCGCGATACAGAGAACAGAGGAGAATTGTAAATGCACGACCATGTAGAGACAGAAATGACATGGTGTTGTATAAATAAGATAAATACCATGAGGCAATTTAGTGTGTTTAATAAAAGAACAAGGTATAGAACTGTTCTATCGGTAAGGTAAACTTAAATGAGTTCTGTTGTGATCTGGTGCTATATAGAAAATAAATTAAATAAAATTACCTTAACCTAATATGATGGGAGGAGAAATACTGCTTTCTGTTGTGTAATTCTCCAGATGTCCAACATTGGTTGTATATCAGCCAAACATTTCAAAAAGGTTTAAATGGGATCTAACTCAATTCCAATCCTTTTTTCCCTCCTTAAAAGCCTTTTCTGTAGTTTATAAGTTGTGATGCCCTCTGACCTTTGACTTGTTCCTTAAAGAGAGCCACCTTTGTTGCATTCAGCACATTTATTTAAACAGAAATGAAGGTGCCCTGAACCACCTGTTGTGTTACGTTAATACTGCAGCTACACAAGCTGAGAAGGTCAATGCTATTTCCTTTGTGAAAGGTTATCTGAGGGGGAGAAAACTTTTGTAAATATGTGCCTTTTTGTTTGGAATATGTTGGATATCCATCATGCTGCTGTTTCTCTTTCACATTTCTGAATGACAAAGTAAACATTTCAGGTGAGAGTTATATATTATTGCTTTAAAAACTACACTACACATTCATGCACTGATCATGTACAGGTACATCTCAAAAAATTAGAATATCATGAAAAAGTTCCAATATTTTTTGTCACTCATTTCAGAAAGTGAAACTCATATATTATATAGAGTCATTACACAGAGACTGATATATTTCAAGTGTTTATTTATTTTAATTTTGATGATTATGGCTTACAGCCCATGAAAACCCCAAATTCAGTTTCTCAAAAAATTAGAGTATTAGGGGGTGAAAGGCACATCTTTGTTTGGTTGGCTCCTCTCAGCTTTCCCCATTAGCATCTCTAACTATCTTTTCCCTCACCAACCCCCTTGTCCTGGGTATAGTGCCATGTGTATTGTGTCCACCACAGCATTTCTTCCCACTGTGGGACAGGAAACCAACCCGCGGGGGAGGAGACTGACGGCTGCGCCAGCTATGGTAGAGTCAGTTTATTTGCGCTAAAATAGCTATCATTATTAATAAAACAAGTAACGCGACTAACGCATCTGATCAAATTTCAGTAACTGTAACGCATTACTGAATTTTTAAACAGTAATTTCGTTACAGAGCATGTTACTGCAAAAGTAGTGGCGTTAGAGTAGAGGAATGTGAGTCTTCACTACACATACAGTGAAATATTTAAGCTGGCATTACAGATACTCCAATAGCGGCATACTTCTGCTCAACCATTCTATGCCAATCTGTAACTTCTACCTGTCTCAACACCTAAAATACATAGCCTATATAACTAGACTCTCTAACTCAGCGCTGCAAAAACAGATCCTGTTCCATTCAAACAAGAAGCCGTACAGTCGGGATATATGGGGGAAATATGAAATCCTGACAGGACTATCCAAGACACAATTGCAGAGGGAGATGCAGGACAAAGAAAGGTTCCTAAAGTTGTTGAATCTCATCCTCAGTACCCAACCTGCTGCAGCAGCGGATGGGGAGTTTTGATAATGATGATTTAATTTATTTGCCATGATTATGGTTATCTTTTTTTATTAGATTACAAATCATGGTATTCTAATTTACTAAGATGCACTGATATTCAGAATGAGGACTTATTACCGCAATAATAGAGAAGATGAAAAAGCGTAAGCTACTCATGTAATTCACTCATTTACTGGCAGTTAACACGTTACCAGCTCAGCTGTCAGCTGAAACAGCTCAGCTGTCAGCAACCATCATTCAAGAGAGATTATTGTCCGACAGGTAATGTTAACACATGCTAGCAGTTTAATCAGTTTTCTAAAGCTGAGACAGTTGCTCATTGAAAATAAGACGCGTTAACTTTACTCACTAAAAACCCACTAACCTTACCAGTGTTGTGTTTAGAAGTAGCCCAGTTTCAGTCATTCTTCACTGCGTTGGAACGCTGCAGAAGTCCGCTGACAGGCAGCCGGAGACAGGGAAACTGAGAGGAGAAGGGGGGATGATATGACAGTTACACTTTCTGCCATCACTCAACACAGTCCATGCCGTACCTCGGTACGTGTCTGTACCATACCGTGGGTGGTGTACTGAAAAATCCAAATACAAGTACCGTTACACCACTATTACATTTTTTCTCCATCAATTTCACCCGAAAGCCAAATATCCCTAACTTTTTGTGAGTAGTATATACAGTATACAGTGGGGCAAAAAAGTATTTAGTCAGCCACCAATTGTGCAAGTTCTCCCACTTAAAAGATGAGAGAGGTCTCCAGTTTTCATCATAGGTATACCTCAACTATGAGAGACAAAATGAGAAAAAAAAATCCAGAAAATCACATTGAAGGATTTTTAATGAATTAATTGATAAATTCCTCAGTAAAATAAGTATTTGGTCACCTACAAACAAGCAAGATTTCTGGCTCTCACAGACCTGTAACTTCTTCTTTAAGAGGCTCCTCTGTCCTCCACTCATTACCTGTATTAATGGCACCTGTTTGAACTTGTTATCAGTATAAAAGACGCCTGTCCACAACCTCAAACAGTCAGACTCCAAACTCCACTATGGCCAAGACCAAAGAGCTGTCAAATGACACCAGAAACAAAATCGTAGATCTGGACCAGGCTGGGAAGACTGAATCTGCAATAGGTAAGCAGCTTGGTGTGAAGAAATCAACTGTGGGAGCAATTATTAGAAAATGGAAGACATACAAGACCACTGATAATCTCCCTCGATCTGGGGCTCCACGCAAGATCTCACCCCGTGAGGTCAAAATGATCACGAGAACGGTGAGCAAAAATCCCAGAACCACACGGGGGGACCTAGTGAATGACCTGCAGAGAGCTGGGACCAAAGTAACAAAGGCTACATCAGTAACACACTACGCCGCCAGGGACTCAAATCCTGCAGTGCCAGACGTGTCCCCCTGCTTAAGCCAGTACATGTCCAGGCCCGTCTGAAGTTTGCTAGAGAGCATTTGGATGATCCAGAAGAGGATTGGGAGAATGTCATATGGTCAGATGAAACCAAAATAGAACTTTTTGGTAAAAACTCAACTTGTCGTGTTTGGAGGAGAAAGAACACCATACCTACTGTGAAGCATTGGGGTGAAAACATCATACTTTGGGGCTGTTTTTCTGCAAAGGGACCAGGACGACTGATCCGTGTAAAGGAAAGAATGAATGGGGCCATGTATCGTGAGATTTTGAGTGAAAACCTCCTTCCATCAGCAAGGGCATTGAAGATGAAACATAGCTGGGTCTTTCAGCATGACAATGATCCCAAACACACTGCCTGGGCAACGAAGGAGTGGCTTCGTAAGAAGCATTTCAAGGTCCTGGAGTAGCCTAGCCAGTCTCCAGATCTCAACCCCATAGAAAATCTTTGGAGGGAGTTGAAAGTCTGTGTTGCCCAGTGACAGCCCCAAAACATCACTGCTCTAGAGGAGATCTGCATGGAGGAATGGGCCAAAATACCAGCAACAGTGTGTGAAAACCTTGTGAAGACTTACAGAAAACGTTTGACCTCCGTCATTGCCAACAAAGGGTATATAACAAAGTATTGAGATGAACTTTTGTTATTGACCAAATACTTACTTTACCGAGGAATTTACCAATTAATTCATTAAAAATTCTTCAATGTGATTTTCTGGATTTTTTTTCTTCTCATTTTGTCTCTCATAGTTGAGGTATACCTATGATGAAAATTGGAGACCTCTCTCATCTTTTAATTGGGAGAACTTGCACAATTGGTGGCTGACTAAATACTTTTTTCCCCCACTGTATATACTGTATGTATATATATATATACAGTATATATACATATATATATATATATATATATACTGTATATATATATATACTGTATATATATATATATATAGAGAGAGAGAGAGAGAGAGAGCGAGAATAAAATTGCAACCTCACAAAGATGAGTGAAAGCTGTTTTTTAATTTTATTATCTCTCTATATATGCATATATATAATATTCTACACATTAGGATACACAAGGAATAAACCAATGTAAGTTCACATTATGTACGTTTAAAATAAACACCACTGCACAACATTTCGTGCAAACATGTTGTTCAGTCAAAGAAACCTTGCAAACAAGTGCACAACTTGATTCCCTACTCGCTCATACACACCTGAACTCTGCAGTTGCTCCTCCTCTACGGTGTTGAGGAGCCCCGTTTTTGCACTTTTCCATATGTTGATACAGCTCTCAGAGGTGTTAATGACATGTTTTGGTGAAAACAACTCAAGGTTTAATTATTGTGCCATTGTACAGGGAAGGAGCTCTCCACAATACAGGCTCTTTTGTTAATAGCATATTGCATTAAATGTTAATAAGCCCCAGTTTACTCCACCATCCCTCTTTGGTAATTTCTCTGAGACTGATGTTTTGATGGTGATGGCGCATTTGAGGCTAACATTAGCATTTAGCTTTGGTTGTCAGACTTAGTAATGCACTGGCAAATACTGGCTGACACTATTCTGGGTCAGCGCTGCATACTTTCTTTGTTTTTGGATCTGCTCTCTGCTGCTCTCCCCTCCTTCCTCTGCTTGCAGGAGTTTGGAGCAAGTTGATTGGCAGCAGCTGTGTGATTGAGACCACCTGTGACTGATGTGCTCCTGCAGCATTAAAGCCACCTTTACCTGTTAGCTCCTTGTGGGACTGTACTTGTGTGGTAACCTTCTGATAGAGCACTACAATGTCTTTTTGTGCATGAAAGGATTTATTATTCCCTCTACCTTGCCACTCACGTCTATCTTCTCCCAAGAAGTCCATCCTGCTGCTGCCTTGCTCCCTTATCTAGACCCCTGCCCTCACTCAACCGGTCATCGGCGTGCCTGCTTACCTTTTTGTGAACAGGATACTTGCCCTTTAATTCCCACCTGGATCCTCTGGGACAAATGTCCCTGCAGCTCTCCTGGATGTCAGAAAGTAAGCTTCCCACTGGTAATGTGCAAATCATTAACAAATCTATATTCACCTTGATTAATCTCAGTATCAACGCTCACCTGGTCTCGCCTCTGCTTCCCCCTAGGAAAGACTTAATTCTTTCTCTGTGTGCTCACCCTGCGGAAACCCTGTGGGCCTTGTCACATACAGTTGTAAATAAATACATTCACTTTCTTTAAACCTACCTGCTCTCAGTGTCTGCATCTGTACCTCAGTTCTGTTTCACAGAGCTTAAAGCCCAAATAAAGCATTATCAGCAAAAGGGGTGTGTGGATTGAAGGGTTGATAGGATATGACCAGTTCTTGGGGTGGTATAAGCACAGAATGAATGAGTGAATGGCTAACTATGCTAACAAGTGTCCTTACCCAAGTGTTCTACTGGGTATGAATGTGGATAAATGTTCGGTAGTGGTCTGAGAGGCTGTTGGCATGGATTGGCAGCCATGATTCTGTCAGTCTGCCCCCGGGCAGCTGTGGCTACAGTAGTAGCTTACCACTGTCAATGTCTGTCTGGAGTGGATGAATAATGGACTCACTGTAAGCACTTTGAGATGTCACTTGACATGTAAAGTGCCATATAAAAATCTAATCTATTATTATTATTATTATTATTATAACAACAACAGGTAACCGTTGCTGATCAAGGAGGCATCCAGTCCAGAGTATAATAAACTATAAGAAAATAAGCTAAGATAACATCTATGAAGGTTTCCAAGGTTGTCATAGCCAGGAGCGGCACTGGGGTTAAGCTCCCAGTGCTCATAAATGCTCCTTATGGCGTACGTCTCAAAAAGCCTCTGACCACTAAGTCCTACTCGTAGCTGCCTGTGTGGTTTAGTCTCTAAGCCCGGCGGAACTGCTTTTACTAATAGGAGAAGGGTGCGAGGGCAGATCTCTGGCGCCTTAAAACACAGATGCTTCGGGTAGATGGTGGCTCGTCCAACCTGGGAAGGTAGCCCATCTAGGGGAAGGAAAAACCTGATTTCAAACCTCCGCTGCCTTGCGGCACACCCGGTCACGGGAAAGGCTTCGGGAGTCAACCCTGAGGAAAAATCTGGAGTCAGAGCCCCCTAAGGCATGTTCTATGTTGTGCTCAACATCGTTCTGGCAGCTCCTGCGACGGCGCTGGTGCCAATCTATAGCAGCCCTGCTGTTCCTTTGGATTCATCAGTGACGTGGAGAGGGGGGACATGCTGCATGGGTAACATCTTGTCCTCCATATCTTCCTGCCCAGGCTTGAATCCTACCAATGCCCAACACTGGAAGGTAGAACACCGGTGCGCATCGGCCTGTTCAGCCACAGGCGGTGCTGTTCCAGCAGAGTAGATGTTTAGGATTCTCTTCCATGGTCATCATAGACCGACGGAGGCCGACAGTACAACATCTATGAATGAAATATGTAGCTGGTAGATGATCCAGCTAAGAAAACTTGTTCTCTTTGGTGTCTCGGGAAGATCTTCTACGATTCATTGATCTTTAACCACAAAATCCTTTCGTGTTGCTGTGGGGAGGAGAGGCCCCTCCCAGTGTCTTTTGGGCGAGAGGTGGGGTGCACGGCTGTCAGGTCACTAGTCTACTGCAGGGCCAACACAGAAAGACAGGCCACCATTTACACCTAAATGGTAAATGGCATTCACTTACTGTATACAGCGCTTTTTACTCATCTCTGGATGACAAGAGTGCTTTATAGGTCCTGCTGTCCACCCATTCACACACTGATGGCAGCTATGCACCAGCGCTGGCCTGACCCACCAGGCGCAACTGGGGGTTCAGTGTCTTGCTTAAGGACATTTTGACATGCAGAGAGCAGACAGAGCAGGAATCGAACCACTGACCCTCCGATTAGTAGTCGGCTACACTACACCTGCGCCACAGCCACAATTTATCCCCAGTTGAAGCCAATTAACCTAATGTGCATGTCTTTGGACTGTGGGAGGAAACCGGAGTACCCGGCAAAAATCCCACACAGACACAGGGAGAACATACAGACTTCACACAGAAAGGTCCCCTGCTGGTGAGGGGTGGGATTGAACCTTCTTGTTGTTCTGGGACAGTGCTATCCACTGCGTCACCAAGCTGATCATCTACCATATGTTACCTTATTCTGAATAACTTCTAGACAAATTTATATATAGGTCATAACATAACTGTGCATTTTTTGTAACAGTTACAATTGACCCTGCGATGGACTGACGATCTGTACAGAGTATACCTCTCATCTCACCCAAAGGTGCTGGGATAGGTTTCAACTTCCGCATGACCCGCAAAGAATAAAGCTGTTGAAGATGAATGAATGCAACAATTTCAATTTAATTCAAGAGTTTGAATTAACTCATGAGCATCTACAGTATTTCTTAGAAGGACTACTTTCACACGTGAGAATATCTAAAACATGACTCGGCTTTTTTGTACCTCAGACCGGCTCCATGTCCTTTCACATTTATGCCAAAATTCTCCGAAAAAGAACCTTCTCATCAACCCCCACCTTCTCCTCTGACTGATATCTGTCCCTTACCACACCTCCACCTCTTCAGATAATTTCGTATATCTGTCAGTACTGACTTATGTACGTATACTTCTTCTGTCCCACTGGTCCTCACACTGCTCTGTCTCCCTTGTGCACATACAAACACAAGACGTCACCACCTCTCCGGCGCTGGGCCCTCTGTAGAGGCTAAGTCACTTTGGTGTTGCACAACTACTTTTACCTTTCACAGGCACCTTCAATTAGCTACACAGTTGGTAACAATGTGTGTCTTTGTCTGTGTATTTGTATGGCAGTGGGAGGCTTTTTCTGCATGTGTGTAGGTGTGGAAGTGTGTTCTTAAGGAGACGCCGCAGCCAGGAGAGCACAAATACGGGGGGCCAATGTGATTTCAGCCCATCTATTGAACTGTTGTAATTGGGAGCATGACCGACAGCATCGTGTTTGGAATGCTATATGTCAGACAAACTGCTTTTAGCGCCTTCTCTGTTTCCCTTCTTCGTACTCCCCCGTGCTTCTCCCAATCATTTTTTACATCGCACCGTTATCACCTCGCACCCCGTCCATCCACGTGTCTCTCCCCTGATTGGCGGTGCAGGCTCATTCTTTTCACAGCCAAGCATCCTCGCCGAGAGACTGGAGAATGCGCCGTGTGTGCAAGGGTCAGTCCACTTTCACCCCGACCCGACCCCGCCCCCGGAATGAGGAAAAACAGGTCTTTGTATTGGCTTGTGAGCGGGATCTGAAGTTTCACCCACTCAGCAACGCAGAGGGACCTTGACTTTGACCCCCGCTTGTTGTATCGGGCTTCTGCCAAAATGGGAGCTCTAAATGCAGAATAGTTCTTGCTGAAAAGAATGTGGCACCCAAAGATGTTGCTCGCCAAATGGGCCCGAATTGTCTGTAAACATCCCTCCTACAAGTTGTTTTCTTGCATTCTGCTATTTTATTAGCGCTCTTGCTTCTTGAAAAGTGGTGATAATGCTGCAAAAAAAACAAACAAACCCCGAGACCTTTCAGAGAGGTAGCCTGGTGAAGCTTATCACCTAATCCACTTAGAAACCCTGCCCTCCAGTCTTTCTCGTTTCTGTTTGTTGTTTACCTTAAATGCGTCTCTCGCTAACTCAGATCTCTCAGTTCTTACACCCTCCCCCCCATCACCACCACCACTACCTATCCCTCCCCTCCCTCCCTCCTTTGCTTCACGATCTGCAACAGATAGAAGGAGGACTACAGGGCCACGGAGTGGAGGCTGTGAAAATCTCACCACACTTTTAATGACTTTTAATGAGATTCATAAAACATGCAGAAACTTGCAGGAAAAGGATGAGGGGAGCGAGAGAGAGAAACAGAGGGAGGGAGTGAGAGCAAGAGAAGGAGAGAAAGCCGCACCGCCCGCCACCAAGCTGACAGCGAGCAGGCTTGACATTTGGCCTCTCGTAATTAGGGAAGTGCCAGATTCCGTCCCACTAAATCTCAGCTCAAAATCATTATTCTCGATGGTGTTGACTCCGCAATGTCCGACCCGCTTAAGCCTTCCTCTGTGCTTTTTTGTACCCCCCCTCCCTCCTCCTCCTCTTTTCTCCCCCGTAAATATCGCAGCCAAAATTACATTACAGTTTTGCGCTTGCCTCCCCCTTAATTGCTTGCCCTCCAAACACAATCTGCTTTGGCAATACATAAGATGGTATGTGAGTTAACAGCGACAGTGAGTTGGCAGCGAGGCAACCGAGTGGCGGTCTGTGAAAAAAAAAGGAGAAAAAAAAAAGGGAGCACTAAGACAAGGAGATAAAGTGTGGAGGAGAGCTGGAGAGAAGCTGATCACACACAGACAAGCTGGGGAGCAGCAGACAGATGCCATGAGAGCACGGCTGTCATCCGCACAGCCAGGATGGAGGGAGGAGGAGAAGTAGTGCAGGGAAGGAGGGAGGAAAGGGGAGGCTGGGATGGACAGGAAAGAGAGGAAGAAGAGGAGGAAAGAAGCAAAGAAGGCTTCGGCGAGACTGAGAAGGAAGTGGGCAGAGTTTGTAAGGATGAAACAAAGTTTAAGAATATTGAACTAAGGAGAAAGTTCAAGGTAACAGAACTGTTCAAATATGAAATGTGAGGCTGTCATAAGTAGGAGTGGGAATCTGATGCGGATTGCGATGCTTGGGTCACAATACAATCCTATCACGATTCAGTGATGATCACGGTATTGTGATATCAAGTATCATAATCCTATATATTTCAAATTTTTTTCAACTTACTCAACCTCAAATCATGTCCCAAAATAAAACTGTTGACATTTCTTTCAAATAAAGTATTCTCAGGGCTTCATTTTCCACAGAGACACGTCTCTGCACACAGAGAGGGCAGTGGACGGTGTTTGGAATAGACTTCCACCCCAGACATGTTTCTCTGTGGACTCTTAAAAAGCAGCTGAAAACTTTTTTGTTAACAAGGATTTTCATTCAGTTTCAACTGTTCTTTAATGGTAAGTCTGATTATTACCTCCGCCAAGGAGGTTGGGTTTGTCTGTTTGCTTGTCTGTCTGTAACCAACATAACTCAAAAAGTTAACGGATTTTGACGAAATTTTCAGGACAAGTCCAAAATGGGACAAGGAAGAAATGATTAGATTTTGGGAGTGATCCAAATCACCGTCTGGATCCAGGAATTTTTTTAAAGGATTCTTTATCATTGCGAGATAGGGCCATTTTTAGCATATGTGTATATAACTCCGCAATAAATGATCAGGACGCTTGCCAAAAAAATACAGGATAAGATCCCAATAGGTTCTAGGAAATATCAAAGACTGATCCGGATCCTGCAAAAAATCCGGATACTGTGATCCAGAACAGGAAATAATAGGGGATCTTTGGAATTTTCATCACTGTAAGGTAGCAAATTAAGATATAAACATACAACAAACACCAAAATATAGCCAAGACACTGAGGAATCAGTAGTGTGCCAATGGATTTGTTGTAGCTTCAAAAGCTATGGAGCTATATCCAGAAGAAAACCCCCATTACTGAAAAAGTGATTTTTGTCAGTAACTACTGAACTAATAAAGATAGCAATGCGAATCCAATAGCTAAAGGTATGTTTTGACGGTCAATGAATCTGAAAATATAGATAAAATAAATGTAGGACTATTATATTTGGGGAAAATCCCAATATTAGGGGGAACTGAGGTACTTGGCAGAGGTCTGCACTCTCCGAGTGCTTTTCTAGTTTTAATCTTGTGTTTTAACTTGTTTTTGTATTTTTTTTTAACTATCAGCTTCCTTTTATTCCATTTTATATTGTACAACACTTTGTGACTATACGGGGGGGGGGGGGTCTGAAAAGTTCCATCCATCCATCCATCTTCTTCCGCTTAATCCTTTTTGGGTCGCGGGGGGGCTGGAGCCTATCCCAGCATCTTTTGGGCGAGAGGCAGGATACACCCTGGACAGATCGCCAGTCCATCGCAGGGCCAACACAGAGAGACAGACAACCATTCACTCGCACAGTCATACCTAAGGACAATTTAGAATCCCTAATTTTGATGACAATAACTTGCATGTTTTTGGCATGTGGGAGGAAACTGGAGAAATCCTGGAGTAAACCCACGCAGACACGGGGAGAACAAGCAAACTCCACACAGATCACTGTTGGTCGGGGTAAGTTCATAGTGGTCAAATTTGACCAAATATATTTATTTTTCAACATAGTCTCCCCTTCAGTCCACACTCTTCTTCCATCGGTGTTGCAGCACTTGGATCCCTGCGGTTAAAAAATAAACCACATTTGGTCAAATTTTACCACTATGAACTTTTCAGCCCTCTCCCACCAGTATGTCTGTGAAAAGCACTTCATAAATAAACTTTACTTACTTGGCAATCGGAGAAAAACCAAGCTCCTTGCCGGTTGTCATGATTGCCCCTCTGGGGCAAAGGATCACACTCAAGTGCGGCGCAATGTTGAGGCATGATTTATTAACAAAAACTAAATTCCAAACATGAACAAAGAACAAGAATAAGATACAAAACCGTGAGCATGATAAGAAGAAAACATGACAACGTGATAGCATCAAAGTTGCCGTGCCAAAGGCAGCGTGCAACCTCTATAAATAAGGAAGCAAAAATCAAGAACACCCGTGAACAATCAATAATCAAGAACTCAAAAGCAGCCGTGAATATTTAACAAAGCAAAAACTCACAATGAAAAACCGGAAGTAAACAAAAGGCGCTGTCAAAACAAAAGCCCAAACCCAAATCATGACAGGAATAAACATGATAACATAACCATGAGAACAATAATCATCAAACCCAAGCATAACTGTGATCATGATAATAATACTAATAAACAGGACTACGAAGAACCAAACTAAGACTAAGATAAGAAACATGACAAGGCAGAACTCAGAAGATAATCATGGCAAACAGAAATAAATGGCAAATTCAAAGCAACATAAAACTAACTAACTAACTAACTAACCTGCACTTATATAGCGCTTTTCTAGTCACAAAGACCACTCAAAGGGAAATGAGCGTGAAAATAAGCACTATCACTGAATCGATCTTTTGTCCCACCGCTAGTCATCTGGGTATTTTTCAGCAAGTAAATCTGGGGCCTCCCTGAGATTCATACTAACTCTATAGTGAGGAAGAGGGACCATTTGGTAAACTTTACAATACAATGTGTATATAATGTTTTAAACAGTTGTTTAAATGTGCCTTTTGTTTGCTTCTGTGCAGTTATAGGTACAAATTTCCTCATCACCTGCATGAACTTGTAGCTTCACGATCTTTCATTTCCCAAAGTTACAAAACACAAATGAATTTTTCTGACAGTATATAGGTATGTGCCCCACTTTTGGCAGAACGTTATACATAAAAACAGACATAGCCGCAAGTAGCGATCATTGGGTTCCAAGCAGGTGTAGACTTCAAGGTCTTGTATTACATAGCAACAGCATTTAAAACCTAAAGCCCAGTCCCAACAGCCAACCACAGGGCTTTGTGTTGTTGGTGGCTTAAGTCATGCCCTGTGATACACTGCTGGGACCAAAAGCTACAGCCGCTATAGCTGCTGTCTCTCAAATAATCACACCAAAAAAGAGCTGTTACAGGCAATGTGGGCCTCTCAGGCTATGGAGGAAGTAATATTTGTTCAGCCAGATGCAGTGTACCATCAAAATAATTTTGATAACATTATTGTGAGGTGTAAAACTTACATTGTGTTGCTTTAAAATGTACAGAAGAGCCATGCTGTACTTCCATTGTTGTTCAGAAGAATAAAACCTCCCTGTATTCAAACCTTGACCTCCTGCATGCCAAGCACTCACCTTAACCACAACACCACACAACTGCTTTAGCTTGTACTTTAACTTTCTCAAATGGTAAATGTTCAGTTGAGAAGATTCCCAGCATAGTTCAGCATTTACAATTTAATGTTCACTACACATTGTTAGTATGGAAAAGGTATGTTGCGCTTTAGAAGAACGACACATTACCAGAAGGCTTTGAACCCAGGACTCCTGCATGGTAGATGAGCATCTCAACCTTTACACCATAAAATTGCTTTGGGTCACACAGTGACTTCCTCACACAATAACAAAATGTTTGCTTGGCAAGACAAAGGCTGACAGACATTTCATATACTTGATTCTTGGAACAATAACAGAATTACATGAAATTTGGTGTTTTACTGAAGAATACTATTGTGATTGTGAGTGTGAAATTTCATCAAATTTGAATTATCTGGAGTTAAACCCAAAAATACATTCCAAAGAAAAACTGTACAACTTGACTGACCTAGAAAATCAAAACAGATTGACATTTTTTGATCATTTTATCAACTTTTCATTATCAATGTCTGTAGATGATCTCTGCTTAATTTCATGTAATTTGGATGAAAGGCGTAGGAGGAGTTCACTTTGAGTTCACTTGCACATTTTTGAAAATATGGTGCAGAAGACTTCATTTTTAGAGCAATGGAGAAAAATTGTGGAAGATTTCAGAGAAGAGAATGATGAATTTCTAGTCTAGTCCCAGCCATTCTTGAGATATTTGTAAAAACATAAAACTGTTCATTATAGTGCCACCTATGTACTACAGTGCCTTGATGTTTGGTAGTGGAGAGAATTTCTGATCAGACTGTAAAATTTCAAGTTTCTACGTATTACTATTTTTGTTCTCCATGCACTTGTAGCAGAGAAAAATAATAATAATAGTAAGAATCAGAACAAAAAACAATGTGGGGGAACTGGGGGGAAATTTACAGTACTGCAAGTACTACAGTGGCATGCAAGACTGCATAGAATATCAATATTTTGAAATGTATACAAAAATGCAAAAATTTAATATGAAGATTATACAGATTTTTGAAGCTATACAAACTTTGCAACATTTAACATAATGAATATACAGTATATTCTTTGTAACTACACTACTCACAAAAAGTTAGGGATATTTGGCTTTCGGGTGAAATTTATGGAAAATGTAAAAAGTTCACGCTACAGTGATATTATATCGTGAAAGTAGGGCATTTAACTAGAAGCATGCAATGGTGATTTCCTCATCTCAAACAATTTATTGAAACAAAAGCCAACAACAGTGTTGGGTTTACCACAACAAAAAATATCAGTGTCTCAGTAACTTGTCATGTGCCCTTGAGCATCAATTACAGCTTGACAACAATGGCTCATGCTGTTCACAAGTCGACTTATTGTTTGCTGAGGCATGGCATTCCACTCTTCTTGTAGGCTGGCCCTCAGGTCATTGAGGTTGTGGGGTGTGGGGTTATGAGCCTCTACACAGCGACTCAGCTGATCCCATAGGTTTTCTATGGGATTCAGGTCTGGAGAAAGTGCAGGCCACTCCATTTGAGGTACCCCAGCCTCTAGCAGCCATTCCCTAATGGTGCAACCTCAAAGTGCTGAAGCACTGTCGTCCATGAAGATGAAATTAGGCCTGTGTTGTTCATGCAGGAGCACAATGACTGGATTAATGATGCTGCATCGAGGAGACCCACTCCTTCCACACGTGAGAGACAGCCCACTATTTTCTTGAAGCTGCAGCAGGACTGTTAGAGGGCTTTCCTACTTTGCAGCAATTTCCCTAGCTGGATGGACACAGGCGCTCTGTGTTTAACCTGCAGTTGGTACTCCAAGCATGGGAGAAACCACCACTGGCAATTGAAGAGGGGCAGGGTAAGGAATTCTCTGAGCAAGCTGGTCAGATACGCGGCTCATGCCAGCACCTGCGGACACAGCAGCCCAGCTTCTCATCATCACTGGAGGTATTTCAGAGTCCCGTTTTCTCCTCCCTCGACTCTGTTCCAGCATCACACCATCGTGCAGCGTCTCTTCATCAGACGGGTTCCGTCATCTCCTGGCAAGACCCGTCTGACTCTTCAGTGGCAGTAGAGCAGCAACATGGGCAAGTACCTTTTCATTTTCTATCATCCTTTAATTAAAGGTCTTGTCCTGTTCCCGGCGAGTGGGCTCAGTGGCAGCCACCTACCTCCGCTGAGCCCTCTCCCCCGGTCTCTGCTATTACCTCTGCTGCTGCTTCCACCTACCTATCCTCACCTGCTTCTCTGGTTTCCTATTCTGTTTTTTGTGAGGAACTGGCCATACTGGGAGGCAACCTGCTGGTCTGGGATGAGCCAGCTGCTCCTGTTGCTGCACCTGGACTGCGTGATGATTATCCACTACCAGCAACATGGTGCCTCCCAGCTCCAGTACCTGTGCCATTTCGCCTCCCAGCTCCAGAACCTGCTCCACGGCACCTCCCAGCTCCACGGTGCCTTCCTGCTCCAGTGCCTGCTCCATGGTGCCTTCCTGCTCCAGTGCCTGCTCCGCAGCGCCTCCCAGCACCAGAACTGGCTCCACGGTGCCTCCCAGCTCCAGTGCCTGCTCTGTGGTGCCTTCCTGCTCTGGTGCCTGCTCCACAGCACCTCCCAGCTCTGGTGCCTGCTCCACGGCACCTCCCAGCTCCAGTGCCTACTCCGCGGCACCTCCCTGCTCCAGTGCCTGCTCCGCAGTGCCTCCCAGCTCCAGAACCTGCTCCACGGTGCCTCCCAGCTTCAGTGCCTGCTCCACGGTGCCTTCCTGCTCTAGTGCCTGCTCCACAACACCTCCCAGCTCCAGAACCGGCTCCACGGCACCTTCCTGCTCCAGTACCTGCTCCATGGCACCTTCCAGCTCTAGTACCTGTTCCACCTGTAGCTCACCCAGCACCTGCCATTCCAGCTCCTGATCGTGAGGTGGTCACTCTGGCAGCAGGAGACCAGGAGTTAAGGCAAGTACCTTTTCATTTATGTTCAAACACAATTTTTGAAAAGACTTGTCTTGCTCCTGATGGGTGGACCCAAGTGCTCATGCCACCAGCTGTTGAGTCCTCCCCACCAGTTTCTGTTTGTTTTCTTAGCGTTCCCTCACTGACCTCCTGTCTTCCTCCATTGTCCGAGGTGGCTGTGTTGAGGATGGGGTCACAGGAGGACCATGCTCCAGCCGTAGCTTCAGAGGTAAGGAGACCTCCAGCCAATGTCCCAGAGGTTGGGAGACCTCCAGTTGATGTCCCAGAAGTCGGGAGACCCCCAACCATTGTCCCAGAGATCGGGGGACTCCCAGCCGATGTCCCAGAGGTCAGGAGACCTCCAACCGATGTCCCAGAGGTTGGGAGACCTCCAGTCGTGGTCCTAGAGACTGGGAGAACTCCAGCTGTTGCTTCAGAGGTTGGGAGACCTCCACCCATTGTCCCACCCTGTGCTCCAGTTCGGTGGCCAAGAGACAGTGGTAGGCCGCCAGACCGGCCCTGCATTCCAGTCTGGTGGGCTATGGACTTTGGTAGGCCACCAGACCCACCATGTTCTTCAATTTGAGGCCCTTTGGACTTGGGTAGACCCCCTGATTCACAGTATTGTATATTGGGCCTTGAACTTTGTTTTGATGGACTTGCATTTGACATTCAGGCTGAAGCTCCAATGAATAATTTGTAATTCTAGTTTGGAGGAGGGAATTGTAACTTGTGTTTGTGTCTCTGAGAGTGCAGCCTGGGGTGCCCTCGAATCGTTTTTTTTTTTTGTTGTTGTTGACTCTAGGGGGGAGAAGGATTTGTTTCAGCCCACCTGGCCTTGTACCCCCACCACCCATCCTGGGATAGTGTTTTGTGGTTTTTTTTAAATTTTTATTTAACCTTTACAGGGTAGTTCCATTGCGAGGCAACGTCTTTTTTTCAAGGACGTCCTGTTCACACTCACACCAGAAAGCTGCCCAGTACAATGATAGACTGACCTGTGGCCACTGAGCAGCTCCACTGGAGCAGTTGGGATTAAGGGCCTTGCTCAAGGGCACCACAGTGAGATTAAGGAGGGTGGGGAAAACACTGCTATATTATCTGTCCCACCCAGATCTAATCCTGCTGGTCCAGGGGTCGAACCAGCGACCCTCCACTTACCAGTCCACATCACTATCCATTAGACCACCACTGCCCATCTGTTTGTGGTTGTTGTTTGTATGAAGGTTGCCTGGAAGCCACCCCTCTCTTGGTGGCGTCAGAGCATAGGTTGAGCTCATGTCCTCGCCTTGTTTTGCAATTTATATTTTCTTGTTACCAGGACATGAGTCTCAACTCATGCCCTCTCCTTTAGTTTGTACTCTGGGTTTCTCTGTATTCATTTTTATTTATGATTATAGTCGCAGTACTGTTCTTGTATTTTCATTATCCTTGTTTGAGTGCTTAGTTTATTATGGCTCTATTTATGTTTCCGTAGGTCTTTTGTCCCTGCTCGGTTCCTAGTTGTTTATTAAGTATGATTTTTCAACTCAATTCAATTCAACTTTATTTATATAGCACCATTTCACAACAACAGTCATCTCATAGCACTTTCAACTGTAGGGGAAACACCCACAATTGCAGAAAGACCCCAGCAATCAGGCGATCCCCTGTGAGCAAGCGCTTGGCGATGGTGGAGAGGAAAAACTCCCTTTTAACAGGAAGAAACCTCCAGCAGAACCAGGCTCAGGGAGGGGCAGTCATCTGCTGCAACTGGCTGGGGGGTGAGAGGATAGAGAAGACGAAAAGACCAGACATGTAGAGAGCAAACAGCACGATGGGGACTCAATCTATGGGAGAGAACAAACAGATGTTAATGACCAGCAAAAAAAAAAATTAATTGAGAGTGAAGAAAGGAGTGAAGCCCAGTGCATTATTGGAGGTCCCCTGGCTGTCTAAACCTATTAGCAGCATAACTAAGGGAGGGTTCACAGACACATGATCCCTCCTTAATTGTAGGCTATATCAAAAAGGAAGGTTTTAACTCTATTCTTAAAAACAGAGATCGAGTCTGACTCCTGATTCCAGATTGGCAGCTGGTTCCACAGGAGAGGAGCTTGATAACTGAAGGCTCTGCCTCCCATTGTACTTTTGGAGATTCTAGGTATTACAAGTAATCCAGCATTTTGGGAGCGTAGTGCTCTGTTAGGATAATAGGGTAGTATCAGATCTTTTAAATAAAAAGGGGCCTGATTGTTTAGAGCTTTGTAAGTGAGAAGAAGGATTTAAACTTAATTCTAAACTCTATGGGAAGCCAATGAAGGGAGGCCAGAACCGGAGAGATATGATCTGTCTTTCTAGGACCTGTTAAAACTCTTGCTGCAGCATTTTGGATCAACTGAAGACGTTTTAAAGATGTTTTAGGACAACCTGATAATAAAGAGTTACAGTAATCTAATCTAGAGCTAACCAAAGCATGGATCAGTTTCTCAGCATCACTCTGAGACAAGATGCTCCTAATCTTGGCAATATTACGTAAATGATAGAAGGCAGTCTTAGAAACGAATTTAATATGTGAATTGAAAGACAGATCTCGATCAAAAATAACTCCAAGCTTCCTCACAGAACTATTCAGAGAAAGAGTAACCACATCCAAACTAAGAGTTTGATTTGGAAAGGTATTTCTAAGGTTTTTGGACTAACAAGAATGACTTCAGTCTTATCTAAAGTCATTCAAGCTTTGATTTCCTTAAGACAGGCTTCTAACTTGGCTAATTGATTACTATCATCTGGCGTCATTGACAGGTATAATTGTGTGTCATCTACATAACAAAGATGCTGATGCTGACACTGACTTAGTTAGTTGCTTTGACTTAGTCCAAGTGGGCTCTTCCAGATCCTGCGAAAGATCGGTTGTCCCCCAAAGCTCCTTGCAATCATCTCCTCCTTCCACATGGACATGCATAGTACTGTTTGCTTTGATGGAGACACCTCAGATGCCTTCCCAGTCAGCAGTGGAGTGAAGCAGGGTTGTGTTCTAGCACCGACACTCTTTGGGATTTTTTCTCAACGTTCCTCCACTACGCCTTTGCCGACTGTCCTGAAGGTGTCTACGTCCACATGAGATCAGCTGGAAAACTCCTCAACATCGCAAAACTTCATGCTAAGACTGACGTCTACGAGGTCTTTATATGTGAGCTGCTGTTTGCAGACAACGCTGCTCTAGCATCGCACAGCGAGGAGGGCCTGCAGCACCTGGTCGACAAACTGTCCCATGCCTGCAAGGAGTTTGGGCTCATGATCAGCCTTAAGAAAACCGACATCATGGCGCAAGATGCTGTCTCCTCTCCTGTCATTACCATTGACAACACACAGCTGGAGGTTGTGGACACCTTCACCTACCTAGGGTCCACTGTTTCAAACACACTCTCGCTGGACACCGAGATCACCTCCAGAATCGCCAAAGCAGCTGCTGTCATGGCCAAACTCAACAAGCGTGTGTTGAACAACAATCTGCTGAGTTTGAAGACCAAGCTACTCGTATACCAAGCTTGTGTCCTGTCCACTCTCCTGTACGGCAGCGAGTCCTGGACAGCCTATGCCAGGCAGGAGAAGTGGTTAAACGGGTTCCACCTCCGCTGTCTTCGGCGCCTTATGCACTTCAAGTAGCAGGACAGAGTCCCCAACACCGAGGTCCTTGAGCTCACTGACTTGCCAAGCACCCCTGCATTTCTCAGCCAGAGATGACTCTGGTGGCTTGGCCACGTGTACCGCATGTAGCCTGACCGTCTGCCGAGAGAAATCCTTTACGGAGAACTGCGGGTGGGCGTCCGCCGTGTGGGCTGACCGCTGTTGCATTTTAAAGATGTCTGCAAACGTGACATGCGGTGTGCGCAGATCAACACCAATAACTGGGAGGTGATTGCCAAAGATCGAGTCACCTGGCGCCACAGTGTCAAAGAGGGTGTTCTCAAGATGGAAGTGAACACGAGAGTCCAGATGGCGACGAAGCGTGCGGCGAGGAAAGAACGCGCAGCATCAGCACATGCACCATCAATCTTCATCTGCGCCAACTGCTCCAAAGACTGCCACCCAAGGCTGTATAGTCATTCCAAGCGCTGCTCCAACCCTTGACGCGCTAACCATCACCTCTTCGAGATGAGGATGCCAGAAAGAGAGAGAGAGAGAGAGAGAGAGAGAGATCTGCATAACAATGAAAATGTATACAGTGCTTTCTAATAATGTTGCCTAACGGAAGCATATATAAACTAAAAAGAGTAGGGCCTAGCACAGATCCCTGTGGAACTCCATGACTGAGCTTTGAGTTGGAAGAAAACTCATTACTGACATGAACAAACTGGAACCTATTAGATAAATAAGATCTAAACCACTGCAACGAAGTTCCATTAAGTCCAACATAGTGTCCTAATCTATCAAGTAGAATATTATGATTGATAGTATCAAAAGCTGCACTAAGGTCTAAAAGGACAAGTACAGAAACAAGTCCAAGTACAGAAACAAGTCCAGTACAGAAACAAGTCCATAGGCATAATACTGATTATCATCGGTATTATTATGTGTTTCTAGCTCTGCTTTGTCTCTTGTCATGTATTTGCAATTATTATGATGATGGTGATGATTATTACTGTTATTATTATCACTAGTAGTATCAGGTTCTTGTTTCATGTATCCATGTTTTTTCCCCAGTTCCGATTTTTTTTTTTTTTGTTACTTATTTGTACCCGTAGGTAGACTTGATTTGCAGTCTGGTGACAAGCCACCGGCTGCTGGTCGCTGCGTGCGCGAGCGCCCTAAACCTACATGTTTTTGGTGTGCGGGAGGAAACCGGAGAAATCCCGGAGTAAACCCACGCAACACGGGGAGAACATGCAAACTCCACACAGCTCACTGTTGGTCGGGGGCTGGGATCGAACCCACGATCTCATGATCCCCGCGATCCCCCGGCCAAGGGTAAAACTGTGCTGCCACAGTGCTAAACCACTGCGCCACCAGGGGTTTAGTTTGGTCATTATTTGCATTATGATTGTCATGGTCTTGTCTCCCCTGATCCTCTGTTCATGTTCTGTGTATCCTCTGTCTGTGATTGTGGGTGTAGCCCCGCCCCATCCTGTCATCTCTTTTTTCCTCATATGCCAGCTGTTAGTCATTATTGATTTCCATTGTTCCTGATTGTGTCCACCTGTTCTGCATAGTCTTGATTGCCCCCTTGGCTATTTAAGTTCAGTTCTGTAGTGTTGTTCATAGGACTCATTATGGTGTAACATGGGTGGTGACATCACCCAGAGTATAAGAGGGCTGTGCGGCAGAGGGGCGGTCTCTTCGACCACTTCTCAGCTTAGCGGGAGCATCTCTGTATGTACAAGTGAGTCCGTAATAAAGTCCTGTGTAGTTCATCATTTGCCTCATCATTGTTCCACGTTTTACAGACATAACATTTGGTGACAAGGATAAAGATATGAGTGCTGGTGTGTCTTCAATTTGGCCATTTTGGAGAGCTTCCGGTCCCTTGGGCGAGGTGATTTGCCGCATTTCAAAATTGCTTGGTGGCACTAAACCTTGGTGAACTGAAGAAGGTAGAGGCATGGGCAATTTTGGTCCACAATCTAGATATGGAAGGACAGCGTATCCTTGCTACCTTGGGTGCTAGCAATAGCTTCAACAACGTGGTTGAGCTAATGGCGTGACATTTTCCTGCAACCTGCAAACGTCATCGTCTGGAGGATCCACTTTTGGCAGCACCACCAGCGGATCGGCGAGTCAGTACATTATGTTGCGGACCTTTTTTCTTCTTCTTCTTCTTTTAGATTTGATTGGCGGTTGGCAACCAGCTTACAGGTGCATTTCCGCCACCTACTCTATCTTCACACATCACTCTGTATCAGTAATCATCATTCTATCATGTTGCGGACCTGCGGCAGCTGGCTGGAGACTGCCAGTTTGGTGAATTAGAGGAAGAATTGGTCTGCGACCAGTTGGCGGAGCATACGCTTGCTCGTCGGCACGGTCGAGACTCCTCACGTACTCCAGTGAACTGACATTAGCCACGGCTGTGGAGATAACGCAACAATGTGAAGCAGCAAACAAATTATCAACCGACCTTGGTGAGAGAGCTTCGCTACACCACTCTGACTCACAACCAGCAGTGCAGGCTGTGGACCCGGACAGCGAAGATAGTGAACAAGAGGAATGTGCTACGGCTATGAAGATGAGGTCCACCCCGGGATCGCCCAGGTGTTCGGGTTGTGGGTCCACTAAGCACCGGTATAAGGCTAGAGAGTGTCCGGTGAAAGGTAAACGCTGTGGCAAGTGCGGATTCCTGCATCACTTTGCCAGGGCCTGTTATAGATTCGAGTGAGGGGGACGACGACATGAAGCGGTCACCCCTGCTCCATCTCCCACAGTTATTCACACCATCTCTCCAGACACCGGTGGTCGTACGTATTGCTTGGTGAAGTTGGACGGAGTGGAAGTGCCGCTGCTGATTGACATGGGTGCCATGAGGTCTGTGTCGAGTTGGCCCACTGTGAGGAGTTTCTTCCCGTACTATCGAGTGAGCGGTCATTCGGCGCCATTATGTGGTTATGGGGGAAAAAGTCTGTCCATTGTGGGTTCAGTGGAGCTGACCGCTTGATACAAGTCAGTGGTGGTCGCCATCCTGAAGTTTATAGTGACTGAGAGTGGCAAGAATGTGATGGGCTGTGATCTCGTTTATAGATTGGGTTTCACCATCACCAGCGGCATTGGAGAGGAGTGGTTGGGCCGTGGCTTGTGGGACCAACCGGTGCCGCAAGTGGTGGATGATGCAGTATGGAACAAACCTTGGCCTAGTATTCTGGGAGGTGAGCAGGACCAACCCCATCCAGGGATATTGCTGGAGGGTTCCTGCACCAGAGTCCAAGTTGCCCTAGCTGAGGGAACTGTGCAGCGCCATGGGATGCTCGTGGCGGCGGATGGAGCCGAGTGGATGGCCCACCCTGTTTCCGTAGTTTGGCTGGGAGGTACTGAGAAACAGGGGGTCACAACAGCTTTGCCAGCATCTCAAATGAATGCGAGAGGGTCAGGACCGGCTGGCACAGTGAAACGACATGCCACTCAGGAACACTGGAAGCCGAGTCGGGCTCTTCTGGGGGTCGCTGATGAGGTCCGGCCCAGGGAGGAGGCCCTGTCGAGAGGAGTTCGCAAGAAGCGGAAACACCAGGAGGACCAGGGGCGGCTGGAGGTGGTGGCTGTTTGGGAGGACAGCTACCTTCAGCTGTCTGATGGTACATGGAGACATCCCAGCGAGCTGTGGCGTGTCTATGATGAGAGAGAGGTGTCTTGGCACCAACATGGGTTGTCTCCGGGTGCCAAGAGAAGAAGATGCTCTGGTTGGGACCTGCCTGACGGGTCTCTTGGGGGTGGGCTCTCCACTGTGACTGACTGGTAATGGAGGGGCAATGTGTTTAATGTATGTTGTTGGTATTAATTGCCCAGGTTTAAGTAATTATGCATGGTGTTGAAATGAGTATTATTCATGTTGTTTATTGAGTTGGTGAATAGACGTATAACCTGTTTGTATATACAGTATGTTCTGTGAAGGGGATTGTTTTGGATTTTCTTTTTTTATTTTAGGAGCATGGCTATTTTATGTTTAATGGACTATATTTTAGCAGAGACGGCAGAATAATCTGTCTAGCTGTATGGAGGTGGAACAATAATCCACCTGTTTCCCCCTAGTCTTAGTTGTTTTGTGCAAATGTTATAGGCCCTGATATATTTCTGTTTTCTGTTAGTGCATGATTCGGGTTCCAAATTGGGGAGGGTCTTGATTGTGTGTTTTGGACCTTTTTGAAAGGGGGGGTGGTGTAGTGTTGTTCGTAGGACTCATTATGGTGTAACACAGGTGGTGACGTCAACCGGAGTATAAGAGGGCTGTGCGGTAGAAGGGTGGTCTCTTCGACCTAATGGGAGCGTCTCTGTATGTACAAGTGAGTCTGTAATAAAGTCCTGTGTAGTTCACCATTCGCCTCATCATTGTTCCACGTTTTACAGACATAACAGGTTCCACCTCTGTTCTTCTGCCTTGTATCCTGTCTAGTCTTAGTCATGTTCGAGTCTAGTCTGTCTTTGTCTTAGCTTTTTGTTCCAGCTTCCAAGCTGTAATAATTATTTTCTGTTTAAAGCCCTTGAGGTGACCCTCTGGGTGACCAGCTCCCAATAAAGCTGTTAAACTCACGTTCAGCGATTGGGTCCTCTTCTCTGGCCCGGAGGAGCAATTGTGACAGGTGGTGTGGTCAGGTACCCTTGCAGGTCGTCTAGGACGCAGACTACGCTGATGTAAAGGGATTTGAATGGTCTGACGTGACACTTGGGTGCCTCTCACCTCCGTCAAATGTGCTTGGAACTGAGTGGCATTGAGTGGCAGTGATCACAATGAAGTGGTCATCAGCGTGGGATGTGGCCAAAGGATGTCCACTTCTGTGCCTTTCTGTGACTCTTCCAGTCTTTCTGTATCTCTGTTGCAACCTGCTGATGACATTCTGTCAGTGGCTCAGTGGCCACTTCCCTCTGAGAACATTCTGTTTGAAGCCTCGCAATAGCAAGGTACTGGTGATCAATTGTGAAGTGTCGTCTTGGTCTCATGATGTCAAAATGTGAACTGCATGATGAAGAGGACTGTTTAAATACCAGTTCTCACTGGAGTGGTGGCCTACTTGATCGAGCAACTGCCCCACATCCGGGAAGTTGGGGGTTCAAGTCCTGGCTGGGTCATACCAAAGACCATATAAAATGGTACTTCCCGCCTTCTAGCTTGGTGCTCAGCATAATAGAATGGGGGAATGAGAAGTTGTTTGTGGTGATGCCTTGCATGGCAGTGACCCCTTTGATTCTGCATGTGTTTAACATTGTAGACAGGAGAAATGTAGTTTCGTTCTACTGTACATGACTGGCTGTATGGACTGAATGACAATAGAGATGTCTTCTTCTAATTGAACCAGAAAATTTATTTATCATAGATCAAACACCTGCTGTGAATTTTGCCGTTAAGCAATTTGTTAGAGAACAGCAAGTTATGCAAAAAGTACTAAAATATTGAACAGTTGGACATGTGCATTCAAAAGGTTAGAGAAGGTCAAATTAAATTCACCTGTAAAGGTTATAGTGCATTTTAGATGCATCCTGAAATTTCACCCAAAAGCCGATTATCCCTAACTTTTTGTGACTAGTGTACATAAAAATGCACAAATTTGCAGATACTGTAAATATGTATATACAGCAACACAAACATCCAGCAACAGAAATAACGGGTTATAATACAGCCCTCAAATTACATTTTAATCATGCCATAGAAGAAGGGCAGCAATGTTGTAAGTATTTACAAGTATTTTGTTAGTAAAATCCAAGTATGCTGTCGAGAGTAAGCATCCCATAAGTTGAAAGCTTAAGAAGTAAGTTGAATGCATCCTGTAAGTGCTCTGTAACAATTATGAGAAAGTTGTCCCTGTCATTACTGATGATAGGGGACCTTAGATGTTCTACTGCCCATTGTGGGTTAGAGAGTTCCACTGCTGGTCTCACGCAGTGAGAAAGCAGACTGTAATCTTCCATGCTTGCATTGCTCAAGCACCAAGCTAGAAGGCTGGAAGTACCATTTTTATGGTCTTTGGTATGACCTGGATGGGCTTGAACCCATGTCCTCCCAGTTGTGGGAGCACATGATCTACCACTAGGACACCACTCCGGTTCTGGAAGAAGAAGAAGCCAACTTTACTGTCATTTAATCCATACAGCCAATCACGTACAGTAGAACAAAATTATGTTTCTCCTGTCTACAATGTTAATTGCATCTAGAATCAGAGGGGCCACTGCCATGCACCGCCGCAAACAAGATTTTCTTCCCCCATTCTAATATGCGGAGCACCAAGCTAGGAAGTACCATTTTTATATGGTGTTTGGTATGACCCAGCCGGGCTTGAACTCATGACCTCCCGGCTGTGGCACAGATGCTCTATCAATGAGGCCACCACTCTACTTCTAACAATCATAAACTGTACATAAATATGGAAGATACAGTATGCCACTTTGTACCTTCGATTAAAAAAAGGTGAAGGTCTTCTTCCTGAATTGAGAGCCCTGCTGTCTTGCACTGGTTATGTCATTTACAGCCAGAGTCTGTGCAGTAGCAATCATGGCATAGTGAGGTGGTGGTAAGTTCCTGCTAATAGAGTGGAGATCAACATTAGAGAACAATGTATTAATCAGCGTTGGGCAAGTTACTGAAAATAGTAACTAACTACAGTTACTACTGTAAACTGAAATATGAAAACTAAAAATTTGTTGTAAATGGGTAAGAATAACAAACATACAAGAAATAATATCTTTCAACAACATGGACACCTCCCACATTAGGTGTTTGGTTCACTTCCAACTGGGAGATGACCCCAGGGCAGACCCAGCACACGCTGGAAAGTCTATGCCTCCCAGCTGGCCTGGGAACTCCTTGGTATCTCCCTGAAGAGCTGGAGGAGGTGGCAATGTTGAGGGAAGCCTGAGCTTCTCAGCTTCAACTACTGGCCCCTTGACATGGACCCCTGGACAAGCGGTAGAAGATGGATGGATGGAACTTTCAACAAATATGCAAGACAAATTCTACAAGGAAACATTGCAATCTCTGGAACCAACATAATACATTAGGGTCGTGTATCAATTAAAAATTTTTTTAACTAAGTAATTGCACATTTTTCTATAATTAATTGTGATTAATCGCCAAGCTTGCATTAAAAAAATCAATGAAAAAGAAGTGTACTTTGGCAACTTTGAATTGCATTTTTATTCATAGAATATACAGTACCTGTGATCCTCATACTGTATCCATCCATCCATCCATCTTCTACCGCTTTTCCGGAGGTCTGGGTCACGTTGGCAGCAGCTCAAGCAGAGAAGCCCAGACTCCCTTCTCCCCAGCCCCCTGCTCCAGCTCTTAAGAGAGGATACCAAGGAGTTCCCAGGCCAGCTGGGAGATGTAGTCCCTCCAGCATGTCCTGGTTCTGCCCTGGGGTCTCCCCCTCCCCCTCATACTGTATTCAACAAAAATCCTGTTAGAGCAACAAAATATATATATATATTTTTAATGATAGCAATTTGTTATATTCTTTTTCAGTTCATTATAAAGACGGAATCAATTTCTCATCACAACCACCATTTTTTAAAAATATTGTCACCTTTCCTCTTTTATTTTGAAATGGTCAAAGAGGAGGTCAGTGCTTCTACTTAACCTAACTTTCCTAATTATCTCAACCAGTAGAAGTACAAATGGAGCAATTCTTCATTGCTTTCTAGAGCTCCTGACCTTAATGGTGAATTAGAAGCTTTTATTCACTTCATACTGGAGCATGTTTTTCTCCAGTCACTCTGACATAAACTCTCCCTCTTTTCATACTTTTGAGTGAGCAGCCCCAATCAATGATGCTAGGTCAGGAGTATGTGTGCGTTTGTGTGTGTGCTTTCAGTTGGGCGTATGTTTGCAGGACAAGGTTATCCTGAGTATCGGAGGATCATCTTAGTGTGGTGTGAAATTAAATGCTGAAAAAAAAATCTTCTTTTAAACTGAGCACAAACCAGTCACCAATGCCAAAAGTATTTTTTTTAAAGTGTTAATTGTCCCACATTAACTGAAAAGGTTGATGTATTAATAATCCCAGCCCTATAACACATGTAAAATCGATGATTGGAATCGTACGATATTGGCACATCATGTTAAGGTATGTATAAACCCTGCCCATAGCAGCTAAATCTGACAGTAAAACATCAGGCAGTGACCACTTCAGAGTTAGTTTGATGCACCTCTCCAGTAGTTCGTAACGAATACCTCAACATTTGCAACATTTACAAAAGATAATGATCCTATTGGCAAAAGATGTGGCACACACTCGTATTTCTCCTTAAAGTAGAACTGAACTCACCTTTTTGCCAAAAAAGTAGAATAGCAGATTAATTCCTTATTGTCACGCCGCGCCGTTCATCAGCGGCGCCACCTGCTCACACACCTGATCCTCATCAGCGGCGAAGGATAAAAGCCGCCTCGCCCGGAGGCTCGGCCTGAAGCCGTCAGACTTCGTTCCCTCACCGCCGTGAGCATTCCTTTCTTCAGCATCGCTATTCTGGGTAAGAACCCTTACCTCCTTTTCCAGTCTGCTCCCCTGTGCACAGGTGGATTTCCCGGCGGCGGACGTCTCCATTCCATCGCCCATCCTTCGCTGCTGCACGGAGCTCTCCAGGTGGCTGTCTCCCGGGCTACGTTCCCCTTGCTGTGCCAGCTATCCTGACAACTCAAGTAAGATCTTCTCTTGCCATAATTCATCCTGTGTTGGTGTATGCCTGTCACCCTCTCCCTGTGCTCTCTCCATAGGGTTGCTCGGCCGAACGGTCATCTGCCTCTGTGCCTGAAGCAGACGCCACCACCAACACATCTGCATCCCGCAGACACACATTCATTCACCCCTGCTGTTAATAAACTATTTGAACTACTCTAAGCCTGTGTGTGCGTGTCTCCTGAGCCGTGCGTTATGTCAGTACGGCTTCAGCAGAGCGGCTCGGCGGACGGCGGGCTCGCACAGCGGCTTACCACTCTCGAGGCTAGAGTGGATCAAGTTGCTTATCAACAGCAGGTTATCCTGAATCAATTGATAACTATCACTGGCCGATTGGACCGCCTGGACCCCCAGCAGCCGTTCCCCCCGGCTCCTCAGGGTGGCGCAGCTCCTGCTGTTCCGGTGGCCGTCCAGCCAGCTCCAGTGGCACCGGCCCGACTCACACCAATTCCGACCCCCGCCCGCTTTAGCGGAAAGCTCGGCGGAGCGCGGGGGTTTGTGATGCAGTGCGAGTCCGTGTTTGACCGTGTGCCCGGAGACTTTCCCTCAGATCACAGCCGGATCGGCTACATAGGGAACCTCCTGGAGGGGCGTGCTTTAACTTGGGGCCTACGCTATTATGGCGAGACCCAGTTATGCCACCCTCACCTATGCCGAGTTCGTGAGGCGCTTCCTGGAGGTGTTTGATCACTCCCGTTCCGAGGCGGTCCAGGTCGATCGGCTTCTCGCTCTCCAGCAGGGAGGCCGGTCGGCCGCGGATTATGCCATCGAATACCGGGTAGCGGCGGAGGAACTGGGCTGGGAGGAGCGCTCCCTCTGCGGCCTGTTTCTCCGCAGCCTCAATAGTGATCTGAGGGATGAACTGGCTGGACGGGATATCCCCGGAACGTTAGCGGAGCTAACCTCATTAGCAATCAGCTTGGACAACAGGCTGCGCGAGCGCTCCTCAGGACGGAAGCCGTCTGCTTCTCGCCCTCGAGGAGTTCCGCTACGCCTGCCCCAAGCTCGCCCCCTGGCGACGCCGCCACCATCGTGCCCCGAGGAGTCGGAGCCGATGGTGACGGGCTGGGCAAAGCTCTCCTTGGCAGAGAGACAGCGCCGCCGTGAGTTGGGTCTCTGCATGTATTGCGGAGACAATCAACACACGGTAGAGCTTTGCCCACAAAAGCCAAACGGTGGGGTCCGCGAGTTACTGTAGGGGGCCTCGCGGACGTCAATCGGCAAAGTCCCCTCACTCAATTAAAGCTGCCCATCCGTTTTTGCCACAATTCCACTGGGCACCTCACCCACGCACTGGTGGATTCGGGCGCAGAGGGCAGCTTCATTTCACAAGGCCTGGCAACCCGATTGGGCATCCGCTGTCAGGCGCTCAAACACCCCATCTCCCTGGTCCATCTCTCCCGTGCCTCCCTTGGGAGAGTTACCCATCAAACCATTCCTGTCCCAGTCATCATCTCAGGGAACCACCGGGAGGAAATGGTTTTCTACGTCCTGCCCAACTCTGTGTCGCCCGTCATCCTGGGGTATCCCTGGCTACGCCTCCACAATCCTGTCCTGGACTGGAGGTCAGCTGGGGTGTCGGCGTGGAGTACCTTCTGCATGGGCACCTGCCTTCAGTCCGCTGCCTGCTCCCCGTCCGCGGCTCCTCCTGTGGCGGATACAGCACCCCCGGACCTGTCACTGGTGCCCCCAGATTTTCACGACCTGGGTATGGTATTCAGCAAGTCAAAAGCTATGTCTCTTCCCCCGCATCGACCATATGACTGTGCCATCAATCTCCGCCAGGGGGCCCCCCTGCCATCTGGTCGGCTCTACAGCCTGTCGGCGCCGGAGAAGGAGACTATGAATACGTACCTGAAGGAATCACTGAGCGCTGGGATTATCCGCCCATCGTCATCACCCGTGGGGGCGGGGTTTTTCTTTGTAGGGAAGAAGGACGGTTCCCTCCGTCCCTGTATTGACTACCGAGCACTTAATGACATCACTGAGAGGGACCGTTACACCCTGCCCCTCATGAACAAACTGATTAAGAAAGCTAGCTCTGTCCTGGGGCAGCGCCTTGATCCGATGGAGGAGATAGGAGAGAGAAGGACGGTGGCTAAACTGTCATCTCTGCTGGAGTCCGAGTTCCACCCTATGCAGGACATACTGAATGCACTGAGGAGCTCATTTAGCAGCAGACTACATCATCCCAGGTGCACAACCGAGAGGTTTCGTAGGTCCTTCCTACCAACGGCTGTCAGACTGTACAACCTAAGCAGGGCTGCTCGCAGAGATAGCAAAAAGACGTAACAAACTAATAGTTTTTTGAATGCAAAAGATGCAATAGACTTACACAATGGTCCCCTCCGGCATACAACTAGGAACATACCGGTCGCTATGGAGGGTGAGAATATGTATGGGCACATAATCATACCATGTAGGATAACTAAGTAGACGGTTATGCTGTTTCATTCCATCTAGCAACAATGCTCTGCACTGTGTGTGTTTATATATTTACATATTTATTCCATCTAGCTACAATGCTCAGCACTGGGTGTGTTTATATATTTATATATCTACATATTATTCCATCTAGCTACATTGCTCCGCACTGTGTGTGTTTATATACTTGCATATTTATTCCACCTAGCTGCAATGCTCCGTACTGTGGGTGTTTATATATTTACATATTTATTCCATCTAGCTACAATGCTCTGCACTGTGTGTTCATATATTCATATATTTATTCCATCCAGCTACAATGCTCTGCACTGTGTGTCTGTGTGTGTGTGTATATATATATATTTTATAGTAATACGTACATATGTATATTAGCTGCTCTTGCTTGCTTGTTTTTTTCTTGCCTTCTGATTGTTGCTCTGAGTGTTGCTATCCCTGTGCTGTTGCAATCCTGGAATTTCCCCGTTGTGGGACTAATAAAGGCTTATCTTATCTTATCTTATCTTATCATGGACACTGCCTTCCACTCCCTCCAGGGGGCGACCTGGTTTACCAAGCTGGACCTCCGCAGCGCTTACCACCTCGTCCGGATCCGGGAGGGAGATGAATGGAAAACAGCCTTCCGTACCCCGAACGGCCACTTTGAGTATCTCGTCATGCCGTTCGGGCTGACCAACGCTCCTGCCGTCTTTCAGCGCCTCATCAATGACGTCCTCCGGGATTTCATCGGCCTCTTCGTGTTCGTCTACCTGGACGACATTCTGATCTTCTCTCAGTCCAGAGACGAGCACCGGATCCATGTGAGGCGGGTCCTTCAAAGACTGCTGGAGAATCGTTTGTACGTGAAGGCTGAGAAGTGCGAGTTTTACGCTAGGACCACATCCTTCCTGGGATTCATCATCGCCCAAGACCAGGTGCTCCCGGACCCAGAGAAGGTGAAGGCGGTGGTGGAGTGGCCTACTCCCGCATCTCGGAAGCAGGTGCAACAGTTTGTTGGCTTCGCCAATTTTTACCGCCGTTTTGTCCCGAATTTCAGCTGGATCGTCGGACCACTGACCCGCCTCACGTCCCCGAAGGTCCCGTTCCGGTGGACCGAAGAGGTCGATGCTGCCTTTAAGGCGCTGAAGGCGGAGTTCTCCTCCCCCCGGGTCCTTCGCCAGGTCGACCCCGCGCTGCAGTGCATTGTGGAGGTGGACGCATCGGACACGGGAGTGGGAGCAGTGTTATCCCAGCAATCACCGGACGATGGCGCCAAGCGACCGTGCGCCTTCTTCTCCCGGCGCCTGTCCCCGGCGGAGAGGAACTATGATGTGGGGGACAGAGAGCTCCTGGCCATTAAACTCGCCCTACAGGAGTGGCGCCACTGGTTAGAGGGGGCGGACCTGCCGTTTGTGGTCTTGACGGACCATAAGAATTTAGAGTATCTACGATCTGCCAAGCGCCTGAATGCCCGCCAGGCGCGCTGGTCTCTGTTCTTCGCCAGGTTCCGGTTCTCTATCACCTTCAGGCCAGGCTCCAAGAACGGCCTGCCTGACGCCCTCTCTAGACAGTTCACCCCCGCGGGGGCTGAGGAGACGCCCCACACTATCCTGCCCAGGTCGTGCGTCGTGGGAGCTATCTCTTGGGACATTGTGGACAAGATCCGGACGGCACAGGAGGTGGAACCTGATCCTGGCGGCGGACCGGAGGGAAGACTGTTCGTTCCGTCTGCGGTCCGAGGAGAGGTCATCCACTGGCTCCACACCTCCCGGCTCACCTGTCATCCCGGCACCTCTCGGATGATCAGCCTCCTCCAACGGTCCTTTTGGTGGCCGGGCCTGCGGAGGGATGCAGCCCGCTACGCCCGGGCTTGTCCAATTTGTGCCACCAGCAAGTCGGGAAACGCCCCTCCAGCGGGTCTGCTCCAGCCTCTGCCCGTCCCTGGCAGGCCATGGTCGCACATCGCACTGGATTTCATCACCGGGCTCCCAGCTTCCAACTCATTCGACACCATCCTGACCGTCGTGGACCGTTTCTCCAAGGCGGCACACTTCATCCCCCTGCGAGGTCTCCCTACCGCCCTGGAGACGGCGGGCTTCCTCGTCCAACACGTGGTCAGGCTGCATGGGATCCCGGTGGACGTGGTCTCGGACCGGGGCCCCCAATTTTCATCCGAGGTTTGGAAATCCTTTTGCAACGCCATCGGAGCCAAGGTGAGCCTCTCCTCCGGCCATCACCCCCAGTCTAACGGGCAGTGTGAGAGGACCAATCAGGAGCTGGAGGCTGCGCTCCGCTGTGTTGCAAGATCCAAGCCGACATCATGGAGCAACCATCTCGCCTGGGTGGAGTACGCCCACAACACCGCCCGCTCTTCTGCAACGGGGATGTCCCCCTTCAAGGCGTCCCTGGGTTACGACCCCCCGCTGCTTCCAGCGCAGGAGAGCGAGGTAACTGTTCCGTCAGTTAGGGCGCACGTGAGGCAGTTCCGCTCCACCTGGGCCGCCGCGCGTCATGCGCTTTTACACACAGCGGAGCGCAACAAGACCGTGGCGGACCGACGTAGAAGACCTGCCCCGGCGTACAGAGTTGGGCAACTTGTCTACGTTTCCACCCAGGACGTCACCCTAAAAGGCGAGAGGAGAAAGCTGGCACAGCACTTCATGGGTCCCTTCCCCATCACCCGGATCATCAACCCGGTGGCTGTGCGCGTGGCTATTCCCCCCTCCCTCCGCATCCATCCCACCTTCCACGTATCAAAGGTGAAGCTGGCAGTCACCGACCCCCTTTGCCCTCCTCCTGCAGCGCAACCCGCGCCCCGGATGATTGGTGGCCACCCGGCCTGGTCCGTCTCCTCCATCCTGGACTCCCGGCGCCGGGGTCGTGGGTTGCAATACTTGGTGGACTGGGAGGGCTATGGGCCCGAGCATCGACAATGGGTGCCCCCGTCGTTTGTGTTGGACCCATCGCTCATCGCGGACTTCCACCGAGCGCACCCGGATAAGCCATCGCCAGGAGGCGCTGCTAGAGGGGGGAGTACTGTCACGCCGCGCCGTTCATCAGCGGCGCCACCTGCTCACACACCTGATCCTCATCAGCGGCGAAGGATAAAAGCCGCCTCGCCCGGAGGCTCGGCCTGAAGCCGTCAGACTTCGTTCCCTCACCGCCGTGAGCATTCCTTTCTTCAGCATCGCTATTCTGGGTAAGAACCCTTACCTCCTTTTCCAGTCTGCTCCCCTGTGCACAGGTGGATTTCCCGGCGGCGGACGTCTCCATTCCATCGCCCATCCTTCGCTGCTGCACGGAGCTCTCCAGGTGGCTGTCTCCCGGGCTACGTTCCCCTTGCTGTGCCAGCTATCCTGACAACTCAAGTAAGATCTTCTCTTGCCATAATTCATCCTGTGTTGGTGTATGCCCGTCACCCTCTCCCTGTGCTCTCTCCATAGGGTTGCTCGGCCGAACGGTCATCTGCCTCTGTGCCTGAAGCAGACGCCACCACCAACACATCTGCATCCCGCAGACACACATTCATTCACCCCTGCTGTTAATAAACTATTTGAACTACTCTAAGCCTGTGTGTGCATGTCTCCTGAGCCGTGCGTTATGTCACTTATTACCTATTGTATTTTTCAACACATAAAAGAAATTTTTAGGCCGTGCGATGGCCAAGCTATAAGCCGATAAACTTTTGCCTCTGGCTGGCAGTGCCAAACAAACTGGAAGTAGTGCAGACGACGCTGCGTGACGTCACGAGTGTGACCCTTATCAAAACAACAATGGCAGATGATAGCAGTTCCAGCAGTCAAGAACACCAGAGTTTTCAGAGTGAAGAGGCATTCAGGATCGGTGACAAGACAGAGGAGGATGCAGGAGTGTCAAGTGAACAGGAAGAGAGCGAGGGAGGCATCGAACCGTACAGATTAGAGCCAGGATTTTCGGGGGATTCCGGCACCGACTCAGACCGCAGCAGTGATGGGGAGGAGAGTCACTTATTGAATACAGAATGGTGAGTCTTTACTTTGGCATGTTTGGGGTGTCAGGATAAGGAAAATTAACAATAAAAAAGAAAGGGAAAAAAACCATCAGCATTTTTCCAACTTATTACAGTGATCCCTCACTTATCGCGTTTAATGGGGACCAGAACTGACCGCAAAAAGTGAAAAACCGCGAAGTAGTGTCACCCCCCCCCCAAGGGCGTCACAAGCACTATTTTGCACAAAAAGGCACAAGAGAACAGCGAAAAGTGCCACTAAGCAACACGAGCGATAAAGAACAATGAATGCGGTCTTCCTTCGCTGGGTATAGGCGCTCGGCAGGGAGTGAAGCTGGGTAAAACGTCTCGGCCAATCAGCTTGCGAGGTAAAACGTCTCGGCCAATCAGCTTGCGAGATTCCCGAGCGGGCTGGGGAGCCGGGGAGAGCGGGCTGTCCGTGTTGATACCTAATGTTCTAATGTAGTCTCCCTGCCTTCTCATTAGAACATCAGGTATCAACACGGAGAGTCCGCACAACTCAAAATCTACCTCTCTGACCACCGCTCCACTCCTCTCCGCCCACCTCTTCACCGCTCGGGAATCTCGCAAGCTGATTGGCCGAGACGTTTTACCTCGCAAGCTGATTGGCCGAGACGTTTTACCCAGCGAAGGAAGACCGCATTCATTGTTCTTTATCGCTCGTGTTGCTTAGTGGCACTTTTCGCTGTTCTCTTGTGCCTTTTTGTGCAAAATAGTGCTTGTGACGCCCTTGGTGGGGGGGGGTGACGCTACTTCGCGGTTTTTCACTTTTCGCGGTCGGTTCTGGTCCCCATTAAAAGCGATAAGTGAGGGATCACTGTAATATCTATATCTAGAAACGCATCGCTTCCCGGTCGCTTTTCCTCCCCCTTTCTTTTCTTTCGTCGCCATGACAGCTTTCCTTGGCCACTGAACAGATCTTCCCAGGTGTTGGAAGTGTTTTGTAGTCGACTATCATGACAAAATGCACCAAAAACAACCAGTGTCGACGTGCTCGCAATGGTAAACATGAGGACTGGGTCACACTCGTGACGTCACGCGGAACTCCGACTGCACTTCGGCGGATTTGTCTGATTTTTCAGGGCGGGAAATTCAAAATCGCGATTTTCTCCAAGATTCCGGGATTTGTGGAGGGGGCGCCAATGATAAATTATCTTTATAATTGTATGTACTATCACCCAGTGCCGTTCAATGCCGTTCAGTTCAGTTCTACTTTAAACAATAATTCAGTGACTAAACCTGCCCAGAAATGTCAGCAGAGTTTGAGATTTGCGGACGACACACCAACAGTTGGCCTCATCACCAACAATAAGGAGGCTAACTACAGAAATGAGGTGAGCCAACTAGTCCAGTGGTGTAAAAACAATAATTTCTTCCTGAACGTGGGAAAAACCAAGGAGATTGTGGTTGACTTCAGAAGGGGACACACACACAGTATCCCCTCTGATCATCGATGTAGCAGTTGTGGAGAGGGTGAGCAGCACCAAGTTTCTTGGGGTGCACAACTCTGAGGACCTCTCCCGGTCTAACAACACCACATCACTGGCCAAGAAGGCTCAAACTCACCTCCATTTCCTCCGCAAACTGAGGAGAGCACGAGTCCCACCCTCCATCATATGCTCATTCTACAGGGGCACCATTGAGAGCATCATCACCAGCTGCATCACGGTGTGGTATGAAAGCTGCACTGCCTCCTGCTGGAAGACACTACAACGCACAGTGAAAGCAGCAAGAAAGATCATCGGTGCCCCTCTGTCCCCCCTCTCGGACATCTACCTCACCCGCAGGGCCATCAACATTGCAGGCAACACCTCCCACCCTTCACACTCCCTCTTCAGCCCCCTGCCCTTGGGGAAAAGGTACCAGAGCCTCCAGGCCCGCTCCACAAGACTGCTAAACAGCTTTGTTCATCAAGCCATCAGGACCCTGAACTCTGTCCACTCCCCCCCCCCCCCCCCGGACCATAATGTACTCACCCACACAATAACTACCTTAGCTGTTGGCACAGAAAGACTGGCACACCAACAGTAATACATCTGCTGCTGTACTTATGTATCTGCATTTTACTGCAACCATTTGCAGAGCTGTCTGTCGCTGTCTGCACCTACACTATTGCATCAAACTTGCAACTACAAGTATTACTGCTTTACTTTTTCTGTATATAGGATTGCTGGGTTTTATCATTTATCTTAATTTGCACTATGGGATGTCTGGGTCTATCTTTTGTCACTATTTGCACTATGGGTAGCATTACTGTACATAGACTGCTGTTGTTGTTTTTCCAGCCTTATTCCTTTTTTTTATATTGCACACACCACTGAAGAGAGAGAATCGTCATTTCAATTCACCTGTATGTTCGTGTACATATAGTAGTATTGACAAATAAAATATTTGAATCTTGAAGATTTGGGTGAACAATGTCTCATTGTACCATCCTCCACATCACATTTTATTCCATTACATCTCATCATATAAGCTGTATGCATCTTAGATTAAGTAATTTTAAGAATTGGTAGTACAGTGGTGCCCCCTGCAATGAAATATGAGATGGACCAAACATACTTTAAGTGTTGGACAAGTTGAATTTGACAATGTTGAACACAAAGACAGCATGAGAAGTAAGACAAGTGTATAAGATTTAAAATGATAAGCAGCTTCTTTACCACGGCAGATGCACAGTCATTCTGCTGTATCTAATTAAGATTCAGTGTTTAAGATCTCCATAGGCACACATTAGCAACAAACAAAATTGTGCTTTCTTAAAGACTGTTGGTAGCACAAAGTTTATCAAAGGGTTTTTTTTTTAATTAAACCATTAATGTTATTTTTTTTTAATATCTGATCATAACTGACTGATGTAACTGATGGGTGATGGTATTTAGACAAATTATACATTAAAAAGTTGCCACATTTGTTACTTAAGAAAAGAGTTAATGCATATATGAAGTTACTTATTGCAATAAGAAATGTCAAAAATAAATTAAAATAAATTGTTTTCACCACACACTGTTTAAGAACCATTTCACATCACAGCATTTAGTACCGATATCCATAATGATATAATATAATAAGGTCTTAAGTCTGCATTTGTAGGCAAGTATGGAGGTGGATGAAATAATCACACACTTTCTAACCCAAAGACATGAAAAAACTAAGTTTCTCACACTGCTCTGGTTTGGGGGACAGGATTATGCAAAGATTCTCAATGGGGAATCAGTTCAACTCTGCAGCTGGAATTACTCATCAGTTCACTGCTGAATAGGGCCAAGATCTGTCTCGGTACACAGTGTCTCGTGGTTTAAGACAATTTGGACTCAAAGCTCATTCTGCAGTGACCAAACCTCTCAGCAGCAGAAAGAATTAAAAGGCTAGACTTGCCTTTGCTGAGGAGCATGTCGTGGGGACAGAGGAGAACTGGTCCAGAGTGCACTTCAGTGATGAGAGTAAGTTCAATTTATTTGGGTCTGATGGGAAACCATATGTTTGGCATCAAACTGGGGAAAGACTGAGCCCAAAGTGTGTAAAGAAGTCAGTTAAATTTGGAGGCGGAAGTGTCATAGTTTGAGGAATGTTTTCTGCAGCAAGAGTTGGGCCTCTTGTACAGCTATGTGGCAGGGTGAATGCAAATATTTATGTGAATCTCCTTTGGCAACATGCAGTTCCTTCACTGCAATTGTCTCCCAATCAGCCAGCAGTTTTCATGCAAGACAATTTCCCTTCTGTCACACTGCAAAATGTGTTAATCAGTTCCTTGAATCTAACAATACTGAAACAATGAAATCACCAGCCCAGAGTCCAGATCTAAACCCCACAGAGAATCTCTGGAAAATTCTTGGCGACAAAGTAATGGCTAAGAAACCCACTACAGTTACTGAACTGTGGAAGAGACTGCAAGAAGAATGGACCAAGATCAAACCTGAGCAGTGTGAGAAACTAGTGATGTCCTGTGGGTGCAGATGTGCTGAAGTCATTCAGAGCAAGGGCCTCTACACTTCGTATTCATTTTTGAATCCGATAGCCCTAAAAAAAAAACATTGTTTAAATCTTCTCTTCTGACACAGTGGTTACTGTTCTCTAATTTTGCTCACTGTTTTGTTTTTTGTTTGTTTTTTAAAAAATAAATGTTTGTGTTGAAGTGTCTTGGTTATTTAAAAAAAACATGCTAATACAGCAGTGGTATAGCCACAGCTGATAGTCTGTCAAATTCTGAACAATGGAGAATAATACTATTTAACAATAAATCAAGTGTTAATAAATTGTTCTCCTTTGGCTTAAAAACAAACAAAACTAGGTTACTACCCTTGGCTTCTTGTAGAAAACATCAGTGGGAAAAAGTTGACTTTATTTTAGTGACTAAAAACACTGACTCCTTTAATGATTTTAAGATCTCTGTGTGGGTCCGCTGAAGTACTCATCTTTTTTGTCACTCAGGATAATTCCATGATTTAGAACATGATCAGCAATCGTGGCCCTAATTTCAACTGAAACAGGCCTATGTACTTGGCTTCTTCTTCCTCCTCCTCTGATTTGTCTCCTTATTCTTCCACCCTGCATCTTTGTGCCTCTTCTTCCTGCTATTGACTCTGCTCATTCTCTTAATGTCTGTCCATTTTTGTGTTAGAAAGGGTAACGACTCTCTGAAGGCTTTATACAATGCATCTGGAAAGTTTTCACAGCCCTTCACTTTTTCCACATTTTGTTATGTTACAGCCTTATTGACCGGAGTGGTGGCCTAGTTGATGGAGCATCTGCCCCACAACCAGGAGGTTGGGGGTTCAAGTCCTGGCCGTGTCAAACCAAAGACCATATGAAAATGGTACCTTTCCGCCTTCTAGCTTGGTTCTCAACATAATAGAATGGTCGCAGGAGAAGTTGTTTGTGGCGGCTGCCTTGCACGGCAACGACCCCTCTTGATTCTATATGTGATTAACATTGAAGACAGGAGAAACGTAATTTCGTTCTACTGTACATGATTAGCTGTATGGACTGAATGACAACAGAGGTGGCTTCTTCTTGTTATTCCAAAATAGATTAAATTAATTTCCCCCCCCAAAATTCTATGTACAATACCCCATAATGACAATGTGAAAAAAACTTTTTTTTGAGAAATTTGCAAATTTATTAAAAATAAAAAACAGAAATCGCATGCACATAAGTATTCACAGCCTTTGCCATAAAGCTCAAAATTGAGCTCAGGTGCATGCTGTTTCCACTGATCATTCTTGAGATGTTTCTACAGCTTAATTGGAGTCCAGCTGTGGTAAATTCAGCTGATTGGACAAGATTTGGAAGGGCACACACCTGTCCATTGTAAAAATTAATTTTCTGGACAGGTAGCAGAATCTTTTCAGTTAACCAACCAAATAATCACAGAAGAAATACTATTTCTCAGCTTAACTTTATTGGAACACGCAAGGAGTCACATGGCCACGGATCCTTCCAGCCTCTTCTGCTGGAAAAGACCTTGAACAAAAGGAGTCCCTCCTACATATAGCTTTTGAGTGGGTGGGCAGATCCCAACCATACATGTCCATTGTTTCAAACTGTCCACTTGGGTCCAGATGGCTCCCCTCTTGTTCCTGCCTTCATGGCTTTATGACTTCCTCTCAGGTCCTTCTTCTTTAGTCTTACACATGCCCATATATGGAAACAAGAACAGAGGCTTTTCCTGTGAAGCTTTTATGTGTGTGTGCATGTGTGTATTGTGTGTGTGTGTGCGTGTGCGTGTGTATGCGTGAGTGAGTGAGTGAATGAGTGAGTGTGTGTGTGTGTGAAGAGGGTAGGGGGTGCATCTGTTTCCCCCAAATCTGTCATCACAATCACAATGAGAGGTGCAGCTCCTCAAATTTCTTTCTAAAAGGAACGGTGCAGACATCTGCCTGAACTTCTGCAGTGCATCCCTCTGTGTGTGTGTGCGTGTGTGTAAGCAACTGGTGTTTATGTGTGAATGGTGAATGTGTGGGTCTAAGAGGTATGTGTATGCAAACACTTTGTTTAATATCTAATTAACTAATCTTGACTATTTATTTATTATAACGCTTTCCTCTCTTGACTCCATTTTATGGAGTCAATAACTATAATAAACAGGTATCAGACACCTGATGTTATTCTCATGTGTGATTAGTGAAAAACCTATAAGCAGTACATACTTTCATGAGTGAATCATTGTAATGCAATTTCTTTTCAGTCTTCATTCTTTGAGCATTTATACAGGAAAAATTCTCACCTCTTTCTATTACCTTTGACAATCATAGAAATGACTTATCATTTACAAGCATTCAGTATTACAATTTCAGTATCAAAAATAAAAACTTAAAAGACTTCCAATAAATGTATTTACACAATTTTCAGCCGTTACATCATACTTTAGTCATTATAGGCATATTGTCAATACCAACATTTTTCTTGCAGAGACACTGGTAGACATGATTTTAAACCTGACTATTCTCATCACTTGAATCCTTGTTGCTCTCCTCCTGCTAAGCTAATATGAGATACTGATGTGCACCAGCAGCATGTACTGTTTTTTCAATAGGGCCTCTACAATAGGGAATGCAGGAACATCTTACATAAGAATGGCAATTCCAATCATAAGGGATAATATTATGTTTCTTTATCACTCCTGCCCACTGTCCAAAGAAGGATTGTAGCCAGGCAGTGAAGACCTCAGGTTCATACCTAGTACTTTGGCCAAAACTCAGTCCTAAGTATATTCTTTCCAACTCCTGTCCAAGGAAATAGTGCAAATGTGACCTTCTGGCCAACACTCCAATGTTTAAATTCAACTGGTATATTCGTTGCTCAGACTGCATCATGTGGTTTGTACTCCAGATTCCTCTTTCAATGCTTTGACTGTCTGACTTAATCCAGATACATCATGATAGCTTGGTCAGTCAGTCATACAGGGGCGCAGACACCTCTCAGTAAGAGGGCAGGTGTGAGTAGACCCTATGCCCACAGAGCCACCATCCTCCGTTTAGTTCAAAGGTGTTGTTCTGCCCTGGCACCATTGACGCTGGGACTGCAGAGGATGGTTTGGAGAAACTGTTTGAAATGTTCCTAAGTCCTGAGCAGGAGAAATTTGTTTTAAGGCTAAAGCCAACTTTACTGTCATTCAATCCATACAGCCAATCATGTACAGTAGAACAAAAATATGTTTCTCTTATCTACAATGTTAATCACATCTAGAATCAGAGGGTCACTTTTATTTGTCCTACTAGCGAGGAATTCTGCATATCCCCACCAATAGTTAGTTTTGAATACTGTTCTACATAGCTTGGTGTGTGTTTGAATATAGTATTATTGTTTCACAATTAGGATTAGGATGAATAGTAGACCACGCCTTCGCTCTCTAAAACGTCTTTTCCAAGTATGTTTACTCGAACATAATATTGTCCAGTGTCAGACAACTTCAGAGACGTTTTAGTTATTCTAATAGGGTTACAAATTGTGCATTCTTTACGGCCATAGGTGAAGCTTGTGTTCGCAGCACAAGCCTCATGGTAGGGTGACTACATAATGTATATGTGTTTTTAAAGTGTACATGTACTTATGACTCTTCATACATCACAGATTCAGATTCATAGTGCATGGAGTGGTCACAATATCACAATATTTAAACTATCACAATAGTTAAACTAGTGTGGTGGAAATTCACAATTTATTATTCACATCTTTTATTGTAGTGAGAAATTGTTGCTCATATTAACCTGTTGTGCAATGATTGATTTAGATGACATACTCAGTCATGTAGTGTCTACATACTGAGTGCATAGTGTGAGAGGTGAATCATAATGAATTTATGCTCAGCATGCATGTTTTATCTCTCCTCTGTACAGAATGTTCTCAGTGAGCAGGGGAGTGGGTGAGTCTGGTGGAAAATAATTGTTAAGATTGTCGAGTAAGGTCAAATCACATTCTTGTGAGTCGCGCGCTCCAACAGTGTGTTTTTGGGTCTTATCTTCAAGGCTGCTACCATAAATGGAGCAGAGAGGAATACTATAAAGGAAGCCAAACTGCTGGCAAGAGCAGAACAGTGAGAGCAGATTTTTCTCTTCTCCACTCTTCTCCTGTATACAGAGAAATAAAAGGTCATCCAGCTGGCAGAATCGTCTCTCTTTATTTCACTTCAGGACACTAATAAAGGGCTGTAAAATTCGGTCACATTCCTGGTGTACAGAAGTGGGATAGTTGATCGCTGCTCTTCGTCCATCGACACAGGCTGATCACCCCGAATGGAGTTCGGCTCTTTCCGCCCAGTTTGGCGATGGGAGTTCGGAGGTGGCGAAGGGGTGACACACTATCCATAAGAATCCATTTTACAAGTCTCCTAAAGTTAAAGTAAGTAAAATTTATTGTGCCCTTTTACGCAAATTGTATTGGTAAATTGTCAATTGTGTAGTTCACCTTACTGAACCAATATCTGTGCATGTCCAGAGGGTTAACGTCCCGTGGCAGGACAAATTCTGGGGTCCGACGAGTTGATCTCGTGGCAGGACTAAATTGAAGACTGTGTACAGTTCCTGTTACATACAGGATTGGGGACATAGTCTAAAGTCACAGTGAGACGCCTTGGGGCACGCCTGGGGATGCCTGGGGTGACCAGCGGTCAAGATAAGGATGCGTTAGGCACGCATTTAAGACGTTTGGTGGTGTCTGGCGGTCATATTGGTCAGTAATGGGGTCTTGCAAGTCAAGGCTTAAATGGTGTCCCTCCGGCGTGAGCGGCCCGAAGGTGAAATTTGTGACTGACAATTATGGTGCTGACAGTGTTGAGTTTTAGGGGAAAATGGCTCTGCGAGGATGGATTTCCTCTTGGGGGGGGTCATTCTCAACCGAGGTTATTATCACCTTGAGGGATAAGATCAGTGGTGAAATTCAGAAAGTACAGACACGTAAGAAACAAAGTAAGAAGAACAGAGAAAAGCTGACAGAGTTGCAGTTAGAAAAGGGGGCGGCTGAGATGTGGCTGACAGAAGCAAAGACCCGTAGAGATAAGCAAGGGCAGAATAAACTACAAAATGAAAGAAAAAAGAAGAACAGGGAAAATACACATACTATACAAAAACAATTTTTACACTCTGCTGGGAACCCTATTCCTCCACCCTATGGGCATGATCATCCTGTGCCACCCATCCCCCACCCTACTAACCCTTTTACTGCGGCATTGTATCCAGCTCTGCCTGGGCCATTTTCACTCACACCTGAAGATGATACGTCTCCCTCCACACAGAAGATGTTTGTAGATGATACATCTCCCTCCGAACAGAAGCACATCCAGTCTGAACAGAAGACACTTTCAGGTGCTATGAAGCATAAGGGACAATGGGAACTTGAGAAGTTGTTGGGACCTTCAATCCATGGCCAAACAGCAGCAGATAAAAGGTGAGGGGACATCAAACCTCAACCAGACCCTCTTACCACTATGCCAATGGTAGAGGTTATGGGGCGGGATGGATTCGAAGCTGTGTTCAGACCATGGGCACCGGAGGACATACCAAAGTTTGCAGCGACACTCCCACAGTTGGAGAATGACCCACTGTATTTTTGTGAACAGTTGAACGTGTTCTGTCGAACTTATCAGCCCACTTTCCATGAGCTTTGACGGATTATGGCACAGAAATGTACCCCCACAAATATGGCAAAGTTGATGCTTTGTTTGAAAAAGATGTTCAACTGGATCACAAGGACTGGGGTACATCGTCAGACACACACAATGTAGATTACAAGAACGGTCTCTTTCAACTGATGGAGGCCATCATCACGGAGTGTAGAAAATGCTCGGATCTGAGCAAGGTGGCGAACTGCAAGCAGAAGGACGACGACCCGCCGGGTGACTATTTTCACCAGCTGAGGAAAGTCTTTAACAGGGCAGCAGCCATAAAATGTCCAGATGACTATATGACAGACAAAGGAGCATATGGCACACATCTGAATATGTGGTTCATGGCAGGCCTCCTTCCCAACTTGGCAGCAGATGTAAAGCAGACTTGTATTGGTTGAGAGTCTCAGTCTTTGGAAGAGGTACTCCGCCACGCTGAACACCATCACAGGAAGAATGAGACTGCCGTGAAGAAGAAATCGAGGAATGAGGAGGGTAACCTGGAGAGAGCCTTACTTACAATGGCTCAGTGGGTCCCCACTCCGGCCCAGCCGCACCCTGGTTCTCTCGCAGGTCCTAATCAGTGTCACTATTGTGGTCAAGAGGGACACTGGATGTGACAGTGCCCACAGTTGTCGACCTGCAGCTACTGTAAGCAACTTGGTCACTGGGCCACAGCGTGCCCTGTGAGACCAAGATCTGGCCAACACGGAAGGGGAAGAGGAAGAGGTAACTTCCAGCGAGGAATTTGTGGGCCCTGGCAGTGACAAAACCCAGGACCCATGACGTAACCATATCAATCACCGGCGCAGAGTCCACCACCTCAGCCCCAACAGCAGCAACAGTGATGTCAGGCAGATAAGACTGTTACATGTGCGCCTCTCTTACTTTCACCCCCAGCAGACATCATACACGAGTTTGCTAACAACAATCATGCTGCAGACACACACACACACCCCACACCGATAACATGCCATCACTGATATTTGCATCATATTCTACTTCTCATTTTAGAGATTTGCCAATTCTGCCAGTAGAAGTTTCAGGGAAAATGATATATTTTATTGTAGACTCTGGGGCTACCAATTCAGTGTTGTCTTCAGCCTCTGGGCTGAAGCCCCCTTACTTCCTGCTCACTCACATCGAAAGTAGCAAGTGGCGGTTTCACACATGAATTTTTCACTGAACCATTGTCATGTGTGGTGGATGGAAAACTTTTACTCATGGTTTCCTGTTTTCTCCTCAGTGCCCTTTCAGCCTGTTAGGTCGAGATTTGATGTGCAGTTTATCACTTTCTCTCTCCTGCACCCCGCAGGGAACTCAAATTGAAACACCCAGCTCGACTTTTGCTAAAGTACCATCTCAGCTGTACATTTATGAATGGGCACTGACAGATGGAGGGCGAAGCTCCCATTTGATTGAAATGAGAAAGAAGCTTTCGCTACATGCCACAGTTTCCATGCCACTGCACAGGACGCATTGCACATCACACCTTTCACAGGACCCTGACACAGCATATGAAAAACAATGGTTACAAGTTCAACCCACACCACTGCAAATGACACGTCGTGTGGACTGCTGACTTCAGCTTTTTGTTGGTTGCACTGACACCTCACATGTCTACCATGTTCTCAGTTCCACACAGCCACCCACATATTTTACTCACGAAAACCCCATCATCAGCGTGGCGTGACATGGGCGCACGAGCCCTCGCTGCTCATCACCCTGACGATTGGGTCCCATCCCCACCACTCCCCTATGCCGGCCTCACCACAGTTTCATTCTTCCCCTCTCTGCAAATGTTTCATGCAGAGTATACGGTTTCACTTCCCTGTGAGCATTTCATCCAAATGCTGGATGCTAACAGGCAGTACAGATGGTTGAAACCTGTTATTATGCCCTCTGTACAGACACGGGAAGATCACATGCTCTCACGTGTTCCATCATCTCTGTGGGCTGCACACAAATACGATGTAAGGCTTATAAAAAACTGCCCTCCGGTGGTTATTACTCCAAAGTCTCATTTCAGACCCAAATGCATGCAGTACTCATTCAGGCCTGGGGCACGTGATGGCATCACTCCTGTTTTTGAATCACTTCTAAGAGAAGGGATAGTGGTCCCAGCCCCCAATTCACGGGTGTGCACACCCATCTTCCCAGTAAAAAAGATTAGGGCTAAGGGCCAACCTGCTGAATGGCATTTTGTTCAGGATCTCCAGGCAGTGAATGCTGCTATCATCCAGCGCACGCCTGTGGTCCCTAACCCCGATACCATTTTGACTCAAATTCCTCCAAATTCAACTTGTTTCACAGTGGTGGATCTGCCAAACACGTTTTTCAGCATTCCAGTCCACAAAGACTCACAGTTTTGGTTGACATTCCAATTCAATGGGGATCTTTACACATTCACCAGACTGGCGCAGGGCTACTGCGAAAGTCCAACTATCTACAACGCAGCCCTCAAAGATTCTCTGAGCTCTCTCCAATTGTTGGAAGGCTCCGTTTTGATTCAATATGTTGATGATCTTCTACTGTGTGCTCCAACTGAATCACAATGCCAAACAGACTCATTGAAGCTCTTGTGTCACCTTGCTGCAGAAGGCCACAAAGCTTCAAAACCAAAACTACAAGGCAAATCTCTCTCTCCAAAATGCGCACAGGCAATCTGTCATATGGACAAACCAAAAACCAAAAAGGAGCTTCTTTCTTTCCTTGGCATGGCATCCTATTGCCGCTCTTTTATCCCTGTTTTTTCATGCATTGAGAGACCGATGCGTGACATCATTCCATCAAAGGGTCCCTCACACTTCCCTTCGAGTGGACACCCGCTGCTAGCTGCTAATGACTCCTTTGAAAACATGAAGAAAGCTCTTCTGGCTCCTCCAACGCTTGCACTTCCTGATCCATCTAAACCTTTTGTTCAGTATGTTGATGAGAAATCTGGATGCATGACCTCCGTTCTCCTGCAGCCCCACGGTGACAGACTTCGCCCGGTTGCATATTACTCCTGCAAGCTGGACGCTGTTGCAGCAGGACTTCCGCTCTGTCTCCGGGCCATGGCTGTGGCAGAACGTGCTGTAGAGGCATCCTGTGACATTGTTCTATATTCTCCGCTCACTCTGTACGTTCCTCATGCTGTTGCACTGCTTCTGAATGAACAGAAGTCATCACATCTCTCCCACGCAAGGTGGCTTAGATATCATCCTACCCTTCTCGAATCACCAAACCTCACCGTTAAATGCTGTGCACAGTCAATTAACCCAGCCACCAATCTCCCCCCCACCTTCTTGTGACGATGACACAGACTGTGACCGTGACTGTTTGTCTTTGCTTGACTTTGTCACCTCTCCTAGACCTGACCTTTCTGACACTCCGCTTCCCAACCCAAATCTTGTCCTGTATGTTGATGGCTCCGCATCTGTTGACCCCTCTGCGGGCCACAACAAAGTGGGTTGGGCAGTGTGTGATGATCACTGTACATTGCTCTCTGGCTCTGCCATCTCATTTTTCTGCACAGGCTGCAGAACTTGTTGCTTTGGCTGAAGCCTGCACTTTTGCAGTGGGCCAATCTGCTACCATTTACACTAACTCATGCTGTGCTTTTGGTGTGGTCCATGATTTTGGTGCCCTCTGGCATGAACGCAATTTCCTCATGTCAGCGGGTACACCTGTAAAGAATTCTGTCTATGTTTCCAGGCTCCTTGATGCCCTTCTTCTCCCCTCCTCTGTGGCGGTGTTTAAGTGCACCGCTTATACCTCCTCCGCTGACTTGGTGTCTCGGGGCAATGCGTGTGCAGATGCAGCAGCTAAGGCTGCGGCTCTCTCTTTCTCTGCTCCCCACTGTCCCCCTCCCTCCCCTCCCCCTCTCTCTTCTTCTTCTTCTTCTTCAACGCCACCTACTGATTCCCTTATTTCTATGCAGTCTCTTTCATCTCCACAGGAATGTCAGAAATGGACCAAGAAGGATGTCACAAAGACCTGGCTGGTGTGTGGAGGGGCCCAAATGCCCTCCTCTGTTTACCAGCTCATTTCTTCCATCATTTTGCTAAATTGACACATGGGAAAGACCATGTGTCAATAGAAGGGATGATACAACCACTGCACGCAAATTGGTTCACTACTGGTTTCACTGTATATGCTGACAGTTTTTGCAAAAAGTGTCTAATCTGTGCCACTAATAATGCCCACAGGGTTCCCAAACAGGTTCCAGCAGCCCATCTGCCTCCTTCAGGACCTTTTCAACATCTCATGATGGACTTCATTGCGCTCACCCCAGCTGAGGGTAAAAAGTACTGTTTGGTAATGGTTGACATGTAGTCCAAATGGGTAGAGGCCTTTCCAGCCAAACATGCAACAAGCACTGTTGTGGCAAGAGCATTATTATCAGAAATTATTCCCAGATGGGGAATACCAGAGAAAATTTCCAGTGACAGTGGTAAGCATTTTGTAAATGAGGCATTGACTGATTTGAGCATCACATTGGGCTTTGACTTGAGAAAACACTGTGCCTACCACCCACAATCAGGTGGCGCCATAGAGCGTGAAAATGGCACTCTGAAAAACAAACTTGACAAACTTGAAGATGAAACTGGCTTACCCTGAACTAAGTGCCTCCCATTAGCACTCATGTACATGCGCATGCGAGTCAGGAAGAAATATAACATGTCACCTTTTGAGATTCTGTTTGCTCGACCCCCAGCTCTAGGTTTCTCCATGGAAAAGAGACCTGCACCTCCACTAACTACTTCACATTTTGAAAATGCCATGTTATCTTATTGCTCTGCACTGTCCTGTCAACTTCAAAACATTTCACAGCAGGTAAAGGCTGCCCTGCCCAGGCCAGCAGAGGGAGTCCTTCATGACATCAAACCCGGTGACTGGCTGGTCATCAAAAGCTTCAAACGGAAAAACTGGCACAGTAAACGGTGGTTGGGTCCATACCAGGTCCTTCTGATGACATTCACAGCTGTGAAGATCACGGAAAGGGTGACGTGGCTCCACGCAACGCACTGTAAGAAGATCCCGGAAGTCAAGCCAGAAGAACCTAGACCAGACGAGGAAGAGAAGCAGACATAAGTGATTAGCCATAATCACCATCCTATGTTGTAGACCTGGATGAGAAGAAGATGACCAAATAACACCTTTTGACAACAGGTGCCCACCTGTTTACCTGTGCAAAGGTTTGCTGACAGCGCCTCTGGTGTCCAGCGTAATGTTTGCAACAGAGAAACAGATAGGGCACACATGATAAGAGGGGGAGACATACTGTTAGGTTCCCCTGCCAGAGTGCCACCAGAAATGGATGACCAGGACATCAACCATCCTTTGCCACAGCAGGCCGCCGAAGCACAGACTCCACAGAGACATCAGGAGAAAGACTGCGCCAGCCACGGCTGGACCACTTTTGCTGTGATGCTGTTGGGACTTATTATATGTCTGCTAACCTGTTATTTTTTCTTACCAACACAGGAGAACCCCATAGTGAGCAAAAGAGCACAGGTTGACCCTAATTCTAGATGGATTTTGAAAGCTTACTTGTTTTCCCCTGGGTGGGGGAGAAACCTCACCAATGTTTTCCAACTCAATATATGGTATCAATATGTAAAATTTTTGGCAAAAACTGAAAATGCCACTAGCTGCTATGTGTGCACTAAGATGCCCATAGCTGCAGCTAACCCAAGCATCGTGCCACTGCCCATTAACAACAGCTATCTCTTTCCAGACATACTTGTCTCCCTGCATTCGTTCAGCATACTAAATATTTCACTACAGAGCAAAACTGGTGGCGGGTTTCCCCAGATACCCAGCTATACTGGCCAAAATTTCACCAAACTGCTTAGGCTGAGCAGCACAAGAAATGTGCCACTCTATGGCCCTGCTTTTATACCCCTCCATGCAAAATTTCAGTGCTATGCTAATAACTTTACCTTCTCCTTGACCGTCTATAAGATGGGCAGGATACCAAAGCAGCATTGTAGTAATATCAGCTCCCCGTGCACGGCAAATTCCACTGACGCTTTAAATCAGTCCCAAGCTGCGCCATATGCCACATGTAAACCATACTTTACCGCACCAGATGCTTTAGGCGCCATGCCCCAGTCAGACTTTGTATGGTTATGTGGCTCCTATGTCTTTCAGGATCTGCCTGGTGGTTGGGTGGGACGCTGTGCACCGATTCAGGCCGCAGGCCACTCTTTCCTTGTCACTGCTAACCTCACATCAGTGCGAAGGACCAAACACCAAACACTGCCCAGCCATGACTCTATTTGGGGAACGGATGTTCCTAAAGACCACAAATTGTGGACAGATGCTCAGAAAGTCACCCTGTCACTTTTCCCTTGGTTAGGGGTAGGAAAGGTTATGTTACATATGGAGACTTTGGATTACAGGCCTGGCCTATTCACAAATTCTACCCTTCAGGCTTTGGAAGGAGTTGAAGCCGAGTTGCATGCTCTATGGCTTATGGAGCTCCAAGACCGAATGGTCCTGGACCAGCTCACGGCCTCACAGGGGTATGTGTGTGCAGTTGTGGGCTCTTCTTGCTGCACGTACATTCCTCCCCATGATGAGGATGGTGGCCTTATCTCCCTTCTTTCTTTGGCATCTGTCAGTCTCGGGAGACTATGGAGTTGCGCTCTGGGTGGTTTTGATGCAGTGTCAGTGTCGGGTGTGACTGAAAAGTCCGATGCGGGAGTGGCAATCCTTGCCGCACTGGAACAGGTGAAGTCCGTTGCTGGTCGGTCTGCCTGGCCTCGGGGCTTTCTCCTCTGTCGCTTTGCCTCAGCTTGCTGTATGAGTGACTGTTTAAAGCTGGACAGGCCTTTCTGCACAATCTGCCTCCAGGCCGTCGGGTCTGAGGCTACAGCTTCCCACGTGGTGAAGTCGACATCCATGGCCATCAAGTCCCTTTTGCAGACATCCTTATAACGCAGTTGGGGTCTGCCTGATGGATGTTTGCCTTGAGCTAGGACACCGTAGAGGAGATCCTTGGGGATCCTGCCATCGTCCATGCATATCACATGCCCCAGCCAGCGCATGCGTCCCTGCTTCAGCAGCATGTACATGCTGGGGATTCCAACTCTCTCCAGGACCCTGTTGTTTGTGACTTTGTCCTGCCAGGTGATGTGTAGGATGCGACAGAGACAGCGCATGTGAAATGCGTTTAGCTTCTTTTCCTGTCGGGCTTGCAGGGTCCAGGACTCGCTGCCATACAGGAGGGTGCTGAGGACGCAAGCTCTGTAGACCTGGATTTTGGTATGCTCTGTCAGCTTGCCATTGGTCCATGCTCTCTTTGTCAGTCTGAACATGGTCGTAGCTGCTTTGCCGATGCGCTTATTGAGCTCCGTGTTGAGAGAGAGGAAGTCATTGATAGTGGATCCCAGGTAGACGAAGTCATGGACAACATCTAGTTCATGATCGAAGATACTGATGCTGGGTGAAGAATCCACGCCTTGTCCCATGTCTTGTGTTTTCTTCAGGCTGATGGTGAGTCCAAAGTCGCGACAAGCCTTGCAGAAACGAGTCATGAGCTGCTGAAGGTCCTCGGCTGAGTGGGCGGTGATTGCTGCATCATCTGCGAAGAGGAAGTCATGCAGACATTTTAGCTGGACCTTGGACTTTGCTCTTATTCTGGAGAGGTTGAAGAGCTTTCCATCCGATCTGGTTCTAAGGTAGATGCCCTCTTTGGCAGAACCAAAGGCATGTTTCAGCATGACGGCAAAGAAGATTCCGAACAGAGCCGGTGCGAGAACGCATCCCTGTTTCACTCCACTTCTAATATCGAAGGTAGATGAAGTTGAGCCGTCAAAGACGACTGTGCCCTTCATGTCATTGTGAAATGATCGGATGATGCTGAGCAGCTTGGGCGGACATCCGATCTTGGAGAGGATTTTGAAGAGGCCATCCCTACTAACAAGGTCGAAAGCCTTCTTCAGGTCAATGAAGGCTACGAAGAGTGGCTGCCTCTGTTCCCTGCATTTCTCCTGCAGCTGTCTGAGAGAGAACACCATGTTGATTGTAGACCTGTTGGCTCGGAACCCGCACTGCGATTCGGGGTAGACTCTCTCTGCCAGAACTTGAAGCCTCTTGAGGATAACACGAGCGAACAGCTTCCCAACGATGCTGAGGAGAGAGATGCCACGGTAGTTATTGCAGTTGCTCCTGTCACCTTTGTTCTTATATAGTGTGACGATGTTGGTGTCCCTCATGTCCTGCGGCACTTCGCCTTCTCTCCAGCACAGACAGATGATTTCATGCAGCTCCGTGATCAGTGACCCTTTGCAGCACTTCAGAACCTCAGCAGGGATGCCGTCCTTCCCGGGGGCTTTGCCGGTGGCAAGGGAGTCAAGGGCCTCGCTCAGTTCATCGATGGTCGGTTCTCCATCAAACTCCCCCAGTACAGGCATACACTCGATGGCATTCAGGGCATTGTCAGTGACTATGTTCTCCCTGACATACAGCTCAGAGTAGTGCTCTATCCAGCGCTCCATCTGTTGTGCCCGATCCTGGATTACCTCCCCTGTGGTAGACTTTAAGGGAGCGATTTTCTTTTGTATAGGGCCCAAGGCCAGCTTGATTCCATCGTACATCCCCTTGATGTTGCCTGTGTCTACAGCCAGCTGTATCTGGGAGCAGAGCTGAAGCCAGTAGTTGTTGGCACATCGCCTGGCACGCTGCAGGACTTTGCTACGGGCGGCCCGGAGGACTTGCAGGTTGCGTTTGCTGGGGCAGGCTTTATAAGCTACCAAGGCGTTCCGCTTCTCCACGATTACTGGGATCATTTCATCGAAGTGACCCTCGAACCAGTCTGATGACCTGCTGGTTTTCTTGCCTAAGGTGGTCATGGCAGCCTTGTACACGGCATCTCTGAAGTGCTGCCACCTTTCTTGGGCACTAGCGCCGGAACGGCCTGGGAGAAATTCCTCAAGCACGTGTGCAAATTCCTCCACTTTCTCCTGGTTGTGCGTCTTACTTGTATCAATGCGAGGCCTGCCTTCCTTTATCGTGCGGTGCACTTTCTTGGTTCGCAGTTTGACCTTGCTACATACTAGGGAGTGATCTGTATCACAGTCAGCACTCTGGTAGCTTTGTGTGATCTGGATGCTGGGTAGACAGCTGCGTCTGGTGAGAATCAAATCAAGCTGGTGCCAGTGCTTGGATCTTGGATGTCTCCAGGAGACTCTGTGTTGGGGCTTCGTGTTAAAGAATGTATTTGTGATGCAGAAACTGTGATGGCAACAGAGTTCCAGTAGGCGTTGTCCATTTTCTTTCATCCTTCCTATGCCGAACTGGCCCAAACAGGTAGGCCAAGAGTTGTAATCGGCACCAACTCTAGTGTTAAAGTCGCCGAGGATGAACAATGGCTCCTGTTTTGGGATTTTCTCTATGGCGGTACTGAGGACGTCGTAGAATTTGTCTTTAGCTTCCGCCGTAGACGTCAGTGTTGGTGCATAGGCACTGATTAAACTGACTGTCCCCTCTGAGGAGTGAAGCTGAAGGGACAGAATGCGTTCGCTTCCCTCTGTGGGTGGAATAATGGATCCAGGAGGGTGTTCCTAACCGCAAATCCAACTCCATGTTCCCTGGTCTCGTCAGGTGGTTTCCCCTGCCAGAAAAAGGAGAAGTCCCTCTCTCACACAGATCCTGACCCTGCGAGCCTGGTCTCTTGGAGAGGGACGATGTCCAGCTGCAGTCTGCTCAGTTCCATATTGATGACTGCTGTCTTGCGAGCATCGCTGATTTCCTGAAGATCGTCAGAGAAACCTGATGTCATTGTTCTGACGTACCATGTGCCCATCTTTAGGGAAGGTGTTTTCTTCTTTCTGTTCTTGTTGCTTGGTGCGAGGTTATCGAACCACTTGTTGGTTTTCACCCTAGACCCCACGCACCCAGTGAGGTTAACGGTCCGTGGCGAGGCAGCACCTTATTGGCTGGGGACTGCCCAGCTTAAGGCGGGCGGTAGCTGCCCAGTGGAGCACGATGGCCCCTCCCACCGTTGGAAGCAGCCCCTGGCGTCGAGCTCTATGCCAATCGAACGAAGACTTATAACTGGTAGACTGCTGCTTCCTGTGTTGTATCAACGCTGCATAGCGAAGCTGGAGTGTCCTCTCCATTGCGCAAAGCCTGGGTAAGTTGATATGGAGGAGAAGTTGTTACCCATGCAACAGGTCCCCCCTCTCCACGTCACTGAAATGATCCAATGGAAAGGCAAAAGCCAGTACACATGGTTCCAGCGCCATCGCAGGAGCTGCCAGAGCGACGTTGTAGACAACGACGAACTGCCTTAGGGGCTCCGACTCCTGATTTTTTTCTGACTCCTGGTTTTAAGGCGCCAGAAACCCGCCTTCACCCCTTCTCCTGTCAGTAGAAGCAGTCCTGCGACAAGCACAGCAGGAGCTGGACTTAGTTGTCAGAGGCTGTAAGAGACGCACGCCATATGGGAGCACTTTATAGATAGTGGGAGCTTATCCCCACTTCCACCCCCAGCTATGACAACCTTGGGACCTTGCCTTATCTCCCAGGCCATACAGAATCTAACTGCGCTTCATGATGCTTCCCTTTGTGACCATGTTCAAGGGGGAGGATTGTATGACTGGCTTTTTAGTGGGGGGTTGGTGGAATTTGCTTGTCTGTATTGGCTTAATACTGCTCTTGGTAGTAGTGATGCTTCTATTCTGTAGCTGTTGTATTCTTCCCCTTATCAGGCATATGATTTCGAAGTTGTTACCAATATGCTACACTATATGCCCGCAAATGCTTCTGACAGTTCAGCTCTAAATTATACTGCTTTGGACATGTCTCAACTTCCCTTCCACGATGATTATGGAAACTGTGTTACCAATTCCCTTGTGATTTGACTGTCTTGTACATTTTTTTTTAATTTTTAGTGATCATATATGATCAAGAGAAGGGAAATGTTGTAGAAATTCACAATTATTCATATCTTTTATTGTAGTGACAAATTGTTGCTCATATATTAACCTGTTGCATAATGATTGATTTAGACAACATACTCAGTCATGTAGTGTCTACATACTGAGAGCATAGTGTGAAAGGTGAATCATAATGAATTTATGCTCAGCATGCATGTTTTATCTCTCCTCTGTACGGAATGTTCTCTGTGAGCAGGGGAGTGGGTGAGCCTTGTGGAAAATAACTGTTAAGATTGTCGAGTCAAATCACATTCTTGTGAGTCACGTGCTCCAACGGTGTTTTGGGGTCTTATCTTCAAGGCTGCTACCATATATGGAGCAGAAAGGAATACTATAAAGGAAGCCAAACTGCTGGCAAGAGCAGAACAGTGAGAGCAGATTTTTCTCTTCTCCTGTATACAGAGAAATAAAAGGTCATCCAACTGGCAGTCGTCTCTCTTTATTTCACTTCAGGACACTAATAAAGGGCTGTAAAATTCGGTCACACTAGACTACACAAGTTTTATCTTCAGTGCACATTATGATGGGTGGTGTCCCTTCATCTTTAATGTCAGTGTTTAATGATTTGTCAGTTACCTTTAAAATAGCTACTGAGCTGCACAACAACCGTATCAGGAGGACTATGACAAGGACAAGCACGAAGAACGCACATGTGAGCCATTCAAAAAACTGGAATCTACGTCAGTACTCTCTGAGGGGTCTTTCGTTGTCAGCCATTTTGAGTGTATTCTACCTGCTGTGGACTCTTTAATTTCTTCACCAAGGTTTGAGACAATCAGGTCAGCTAAAATACCTGACTCCCTTTGTAGCCTCAGACTTTCTCCACAACAGCAACACTATATGGCTAGCTTCCTATAGCTAATATGGTTTGGTTGTTTTGATAATAATTTGCAGTGTGTAAGCTGTACCCAAGTGTCTCCGCCTTGTGGTTTTATAGCTGTTGGAATTGACAATATTACCTTATATGGCCACTGCCAGGGGGCATCTGACCAGGTCTTCTCTTCAACAGTCTTTGGTCTCCGGGCTTTATGGTAATGAGTCCTCCTGTGTGTTCCTTCCTAGTAAGAATAGTATGAACAGAATCTTCTGAGTCAACATTTTTAACATGTAATCTGCTAAACAAATCTCTTCATCTTCTGAGTTGAATGGTCTAATTGGACTTGGACTAATGGACTTCGTGGACTGGTGCCATCGGAACTGCCTCCAGATCAACGCGAGGAAAACTAAGGAGCTGGTGGTGGACTGCCGCAGGCATGGACAACCCCTCACAGCACCAGTAAATATACAGGGAACAGACATTGAGATGGTGACATCCTACAAGTACCTGGGTGTTCATCTGAACAATAAACTAGACTGGTCACACAATACTGACGCACTCTACAAGAAGGGACAGCGCAGGCTGTTCCTACTGAGGAGACTCAGGTCTTTTGGTGTACAAGGGGCGCTGCTGAAGACATTCTATGACACGGTGGTGGCATCAGCCATCACTTTTGGAGTGGTCTGCTGGGGCAGTGGCATTACTGCAGCCGATAGGAAGAGACTGAACAAACTGATCAAGAAAGCTAGCTCTGTCCTGGGGCAGTGCCTTGATCCAGTGGAGGAGATAGGAGAGAGAAGGACGGTGGCTAAACTGTCATCTCTGCTGGAGTCCGAGTTCCACCCTATGCAGGACATACTGAATGCACTGAGGAGCTCATTTAGCAGCAGACTACATCATCCTAGGTGCACAACCGAGAGGTTTCGCAGGTCCTTCCTACCAACGGCTGTCAGACTGTACAACCTAAGCAGGGCTGCTCGCAGAGATAGCAAAAAAGGCGTAACAACCTAATAGTTTTTTGAATGCAAAAGATGCAATAGACTTACACAATGGTCCCCTCCGGCATACAACTAGGAAAATACCGGTCGCTATGGAGGGTGAGAATATGTATGGGCACATAATCATACCATGTAGGATAACCAAGTAGAAGGTTGTGCTGTTTCATCCCATCTAGCAACAATGCTCTGCACTGTGTGTGTTTATCTATTTACATATTTATTCCATCTAAGATAAGATAAGATAAGCCTTTATTAGTCCCACAACGGGGAAATTCCAGGATTGTAACAGCACAGGGATAGCAACACTCAGAGCAACAATCAGAAGGCAAGAAAAAACAAGCAAGCAAGAGCAGCTAATATACATATGTACATATTACTATAAAATATATATATACACACACACACACACAGACACACAGTGCAGAGCATTGTAGCTGGATGGAATAAATATATGAATATATGAACACACAGTGCAGAGCATTGTAGCTAGATGGAATAAATATGTAAATATATAAACACCCACAGTATGGAGCATTGCAGCTAGGTGGAATAAATATGCAAGTATATAAACACACACAGTGCGGAGCAATGTAGCTAGATGGAATAATATGTAGATATACAGTATAAAAACACAGTGCGGAGCATTGTAGCTAGATGGAATAAATATATAGATATATAAATATAAACACACCCAGTGCAGAGCATTGTAGCTAGATGGAATAAATATGTAAATATATAAACACACACAGTGCAGAGCATTGTTGCTAGGTGGGATGAAACAGCATAACCGTCTATTTAGTTATCCTACATGGTATGATTATGTGCCCATACATATTCTCACCCTCCATAGCGACCGGTATGTTCCTAGTTGTATGCCGGAGAGGACCATTGTGTAAGTCTATTGCATCTTTTGCATTCAAAAAAAAAAAAAACTATTAGTTTGTTACGTCTTTTTGCTATCTCTGCGAGCAGCCCTGCTTAGGTTGTACAGTCTGACAGCCGTTGGTAGGAAGGACCTACGAAACCTCTCGGTTGTGCACCTGGGATGATGTAGTCTGCTGCTAAATGAGCTCCTCAGTGCATCCAGTATGTCCTGCATAGGGTGGAACTCGGACTCCAGCAGAGATGACAGTTTAGCCACCGTCCTTCTCTCTCCTATCTCCTCCATCGGATCAAGGCGTTGCCCCAGGACAGAGCTAGCTTTCTTAATCAGTTTGTTCAGTCTCTTCCTATCGGCTGCAGTAATGCCACTGCCCCAGCAGACCACTCCAAAAGTGATGGCTGATGCCACCACCGTGTCATAGAATGACTTCAGCAGCGCCCCTTGTACACCAAAAGACCTGAGTCTCCTCAGCAGGAACAGCCTGCGCTGTCCCTTCTTGTAGAGTGCGTCAGTATTGTGTGACCAGTCTAGTTTATTGTTCAGATGAATACCCAGGTACTTGTAGGATGTCACCATCTCGATGTCTGTTCCCTGTATATTTACTGGTGCTGTGAGGGGCTGCCCATGCCTGCGGCAGTCCACCACCAGCTCCTTAGTTTTCCTCGCGTTGATCTGGAGGCAGTTCCGATGGCACCAGTCCACAAAGTCCTGGATAAGCCCTCTGTACTCAGCTTCATCTCCGCTGGAGATGAGACCAACGATCGCAGAGTCATCAGAGAACTTCTGTAGATGGCAATGTGTTGTGTTGTGTGAGAAGTCCGCAGTATAAAGAGTGAACAAGAAGGGAGCCAGCACCGTTCCCTGGGGGGCCCCCGTGCTACTGATGATCGTGTCGGAAACACAGTCCCGGGTTCTCACAAACTGAGGCCGGTTCGTGAGGTAGTCCAGGATCCATGATGACAGGTGCTGGTCCACCCCTGCGCGCAGCAGCTTGTCCTTCAGGATCATCGGTTGGATGGTATTGAAAGCACTGGAGAAGTCAAAGAACATGATCCTCACCATATTCCCGGGCTTCTCCAGGTGGGACAGAGAACGGTGAAGGAGGAAGATCACCGCATCCTCCACCCCAATGCCATGCTGGTAGGCGAACTGGAGTGGATCCATCGCTGGTTCCACCAGGGGGCGGAGATGAGCAAGGAGCAGTCTCTCCAGGGTCTTCATCAAGTGGGACGTCAAGGCCACCGGTCTGAAGCTGTTCAGGTCTTTGGGGTGGGAAGTTTTTGGTACAGGTACCACACAAGATGTTTTCCACAGCTGTGGTACCCTCCCCAGTTTCAGGCTCATGTTGAAGATATACGTCACAATCCCACACAGCTGGTCTGCACAGGACTTGAGGAGCTTTGCGCTGATGCCGTCCGGTCCCGACGCCTTCCTCGCCTTGATCTTCCTCAGCTCCGTCCTCACCTGGGTCTTGGTCAGGGTCAGGATGGGGGGCTGTGTGTTGGGAGTGGGGGGGGGGGTGTCGGTGGAGTGGGGAGTGGGTAGCAGGACTTGATTTCTTAGAGGCAGCAGTGGTTGTTGTGCAGACAGGGGGGAGGGCGGTTTGTCAAATCTATTGAAAAACAGATTCAGGTTGTTCGCCCACTCCCTGCCCCCCGTGGCCTGGGGGGAGGTATTCTGGAGCCCCGAGATGGTTTTGAGGTTTCTCCAGACCCCGCTGATGTCGCTCTGTTGCAGCTTGTCCTCCATCTTCTTCCTGAAGCTGTCCTTGCCTTCTCTGATCTTTCTCCTCAGCTCCCTCTGTACGGACTTCAGCATCTCCCTGTTCCCCGACCTGAAGATCCTCTTCTTCTCTCTCAGAAGTGTTTTTATCTCAGGGTTGATCCAGGGTTTGTTGTTTGAGTGACGCCGTATGGTCTTGGTGGGAACGGATTTGTCCACACAGAAGCTGAGGTAGCCCGTGAAGGTGTGAATGAGGCCATCGATGTCCTCACCATGTGGATCGCAGAGCTGCTTCCAGGCAGTGGCTTCAAAACAGTCCTTTAGAGTGTCCATTGTCTCCTCAGACCATAACTCCACAGTGTGCATGGCCGGAGGTTGTCTGTGCACTAGGGGTTTGTACACCGGTCGGAGATGAACCAAGTTGTGATCCGATCTCCCAAGTGGGGGGAGTTGTGATGAGGTGTACGCCTCCTTAGTGTTTGCGTAGAACAAATCCAGTGTTTTATTGTCTCTAGTGTGGCATGTGACATACTGGGTGAAAGTGGGCAGAATGGGAGACAGTGAAACGTGGTTGAAATCGCCTGAGATGAGGAGAAGAGCATCTGGGTGTTCTGTCTGCAGCCTGCTGGTTACTGAATGGATGACGTCACGCGCTGTCCCAGCGTTCGCCGTCGGATTTGCATAAACAACAATGCAGATCACGTGTGAGTGTTCTCTCGGGAGATATGTAGGCCTCATGCTAACAGCTAGCAACTCAATGTCTTTGCTGCAGTGTCGTTGTTTAACAGTGATATGTCCCGGTCTGCACCAGTTGTTGTTAACATACATGATCACTCCACCGCCCCTAGTTTTGCCACTCTCTGGTGTTCGGTCAGCTCGTATCGTGTGAAAACCCTCCAGCTCAATGTTAGCATCTGCTGCTAGTTCAGTTAGCCACGTCTCAGTAAACAAAAGGAGAGAGCACTCCCGGTAAGTGCTATCATAACGGGAGATAGCCGCTAGCTCATCTAACTTTCCCAGTATCGACCGTACATTTCCCATGACAACAGATGGAAGGGAGGGTCTGTACCTTATATTTTTTGTCCTCCGCCTTACTCCAGCCCGGCAGCCGCGGCGTTTTCGCCTCAGTTCTCTCGGTATGTCGAGTTTTTCCAGTGGGACCGGGGTGGCGGTTAAATGCTAGCAGCTCTTCCCTGTTGTATCGTATCCTGCTATAAACAGTGGCTCCGTCCACCGGCTCAGGAGACATTTGGGATGATCTGTGTGTCCGTGATATAAGTGGGGTGAAAAAAAAAAAGTGATCAAAAGAGAGAGGAAGGGAAAAAAAACTCGGAATCGAGCCGCTGTTGCAAAAGGCAGCCGACTGGTGTGGCGCCGAGAGGAGAAAAAAAAAAAAAAAAAATCTAGCTACAATGCTCCACACTGGGTGTGTTTATGTTTATATTTATATTTATATATCTATATATTTATTCCACCTAGCTGCAATGCTCCGTACTGTGGGTGTTTATATATCTACATATTTATTCCATCTAGCTACAATGCTCCGCACTGTGTGTTTATATACTCATATATTTATCCCATCCAGCTACAATGCTCTGCACTGTGTGTCTGTGTGTATGTATATACAGTATATGTATTTATAGTAATATGTACATATGTATATTAGCTGCTCTTGCTTGCTTGCTTTTTTTTCTTGCCTTCTGATTGTTGCTCTGAGTGTTGCTATCCCTGTGCTGTTGCAATCCTGGAATTCCCCCGTTGTGGGACTAATAAAGGCTTATCATATCTTATCTTATCTTATCTTATCTTAAAAGGGGGTACTAATAAAAGCTTTTTATGCAAACTTCAAATGGAGATAAACCTTCTTTTGTATGCATTATTCATATAAAATAGTATCAAGGTAAACAATAAATCCAATTCTGTCCTGTTTGTGCCATTGTTTTCTTAATCTTTCTATAATGATTTCTTAATCTTTCTATAATGCGGCTGCACAACCGTGCGCCGATGGCGGCGCGCGGTTGTGCAGTGGCTCTTTGCTCCCTATTTTTGTGTGTATGTATGCAGTTTTTGGATATTGGACCGTGTGAAGCTGGATTTGTGTATAGTCGTACTGAGCTGATAAACATTGGACTTCAACAAAAGTCTGCTGTTACAGCAGTTTTCGAGAACACACAAGACATACCGGAGGCTATCTGTAGACCAGTGGGATCACCATGGATTGTTGTCGGTCCTGGGAAGCGACGCAGACGGAGGAGGGAGAGAAAGCAAACGCGGGGATGCCGGTCGGGCCTGCTAGCGAGGCTAAAGAGACAACCGCATAGACCGCCGATACCGAGCATTTTTCTCTCCAACGCCAGAAGCATTGTCCACAAGATGGATGATCTAGAGCTACAGCTGGCAACTAATAAAACTGTGAGAGACTGCTGTGTGCTGTTGTTAACGGAAAGCTGGCTCCACCCGCTGATCACTGATGCTGCAATACAGCTGCCAGGGCGCACACTTCACCGATTGGACCGAACAGCAGAATCCGGTAAAAAAAAGAAGGAGGCGGCCTCTGCATTTTTCTTCACAACACTTGGACTAATCACAGCAGTATTATTAACACTTACTGTTCTCCTAATCTAGACACAATGTCAGTCTTATGTCGGCCTTTTTATCTTCCTAGAGAGCTGAGCATGATCATTATAACAGCTGTCTATATTCCCCCTGATGCAAATACTAAAGCGGCCCTTAGTCATTTGTACAGTGTAATAAATAAACAGCAGCAGGCCTATCCCGAGGGTGTTCACATCATAGCTGATGATTTTAATCAAGCATGCTTGAAAACTGTGCTGCCTAATTTCACACAGTATGTGAAATGTGCCACTAGGGGAAAGAATTGTCTTGATCAGGTGTATTCGAACCTGAAGCATGCTTACAGAGCTGTGCCGTGTCCACATCTTGGCCTGTCAGACCATCTATCATTGCTCCTCATCCCAGCATACACCCCCCTCAGGAGAACTGCTAGACCTACTATAAAGAACATCACAACATGGCCTGAGGGAGCTCTTTCTCAGCAGCAGGACTGTTTTTCAAACACTCTATGGGATTTATTCAAGAATGAGGATCTAGAAATGTACACACAGACTGTATTACACTACGTTACCTTCTGTATCAATCAGGTGACTGTGGAAAAACGCATCAGGGTTTTTCCTAACCAGAAGCCTTGGATGACAAAAGAAGTCCAGGCACTCCTCAGAGCTCGTGATACAGCCTTCAGGTCAGGGGATACAGATCTGTATAGCACTGCCCGGGCTAATCTGAAGAAAGGCATTAAGGAGGCTAAACAGACCTATAAGAAGAAAGTCGAGGACCATTTTTCTGATAATGATTCAAGACAAGTATGGCAAGGCTTTAACCATATCACAAACTATAAGGGCAGCAGCATCATTTCCAGTGACATCAGCGCCTCACTGGCAGAAGAACTGAACTGCTTTTTCGCACGGTTTGAGGCAAATACACCTTGCCCGGACCCACAGACGTTATTGAATGCCAGCTCTGATGTGCTTATCCTGCAGGATCATGAGGTGAGACAGACACTGAGAGCAGTTCACCTGAGAAAGGCTACTGGTCCCGATGGAGTGCCAGAAAAGGTGCTCAGAGCATGTGCAGATCAGCTATGCTCTGTTTTGACTGACATTTTTAACTTGTCTCTCAAGGCAGCCGTTGTTCCACAGTGCAGTCATTATTCCTCTACCAAAAAAACATACTATTAGCAGTCTGAATGACTATCGACCAGTAGCATTAACACCCATTGTTATGAAGTGCTTTGAGAAAATGGTATTGAAACATCTTTTGCCTAGTCTCCCCCCAGACTTTGATCGGTACCAGTTTTCCTACAGGCGGGGCAGATCCACTGAAGATGCTATTGCTATAGCTCTCCACTCAGCATTCAGCCATTTAGAAGACAAGGGGAGCTATGTAAGAATGTTGTTTGTTGACTATAGCTCGGCATTTAATACAATTACTCCCAACATTCTCATCACCGAATTGCTTCAGCTTGGTCTGCCTACTCACACTTGCAGCTGGATTAAGGACTTCCTAACAAACAGAACACAGACTGTTAGACTCGGACTCCATTCCTCCTCTACAGTCATGCTTAACACAGGCTCGCCACAAGGCTGTGTGTTGAGCCCCACTTTGTATTCATTGTACACTTATGACTGCATACCTGTTCATCCCACAAACATTATAGTGAAGTTTGCAGATGACACAACAGTAGTGGGGCTCATATCAGGAGGAGATGAGTCCGCATACAGAGATGAGGTCCAGAAACTGGTGAGATGGTGCTCAGATAATAATCTGCTATTGAATACAAAAAAACCAAAAGAACTCATTATTGATTTTAGGAAGCATAGCAGTGAACCGCTTCCTCTATATATAGGCAAGGAGCGTGTGGAGAGGGTGGAAGCTTTTAAGTTTTTGGGTGTTCATATTTCTCACAACCTTACCTGGGCAGTTAACACCATAGCTACGATAAAAAAGGCTCAACAATGTCTACACTTTCTGAGGCTCCTCAAGAAGAATGGCCTGAATGCACAGTTGCTGGTTTTATTTTATCGCTCTGCTATTGAGAGCATTCTGTCATATGGCATCACGGTTTGGTATGAGGGCTGTTCAGCTGCAGACCGCAAAGCCTTCCAGAGAGTGATCGAGACTGCGCAAAAAATCACTGGCTGTTCTCTCCCTTCTCTGGAAGAGATTTCCAGGTCTCGGTACCTCAACAGAGCTACTGCCATCATTAAAGACTGTGCTCATCCAGGCCATGACTTCTTTCACTTGCTCCCCTCGGGAGAGCGGTACAGATCCCATAAAACCCGGACTACCAGGTTTAATCATAGTTTTTTCCCAGCAGCAGTACGTATTTTGAACAGATTTATGTAACACGCACAGACTGCTGATATTTTTTGTTATTTTAGGTTATTTTGTAGCCACAACCCTGTGTGCATAAGCTGGTCTTTTGTATTTATCGCTCAGTATGTTTTTCATTATTGCTACATACAGTGGGGCAAAAAAGTATTTAGTCAGCCACCAATTGTGCAAGTTCTCCCACTTAAAAGATGAGAGAGGTCTCCAATTTTCATCATAGGTGTACCTCAATTATGAGAGACAAAATGAGAAAAAAAATCCAGAAAATCACACTGAATGATTTTTAATGAATTAATTGGTAAATTCCTTGGTAAAATAAGTATTTGGTCACCTACAAACAAGCAAGATTTCTCACAGACCTGTAACTTCTTCTTTAAGAGGCTCTTCTGTCCTCCACTCATTACCTGTATTAATGGCACCTGTTTGAACTCGTTATCAGTATAAAAGACACCTGTCCACAACCTCAAACAGTCAGACTCCAAACTCCACTATGGCCAGGACCAAAGAGCTGTCAAAGGACACCAGAAACAAAATTGTAGACCTGCACCAGGCTGGGAAGACTGAATCTGCAATAGGTAAGCAGCTTGGTGTGAAGAAATCAACTGTGGGAGCAATTATTAGAAAATGGAAGACATACAAGACCACTGATAATCTCCCTCCATCTGGGGCTCCATGCAAGATCTCACCCCGCAAGGTCAAAATGATCACGAGAACGGTGAGCAAAAATCCCAGAACCACACAGGGGGACCTAATGATTGACCTGCAGAGAGCTGGGACCAAAGTAACAAAGGCTACATCAGTCACACACTACGCCGCCAGGGACTCAGATCCTGCAGTGCCAGACGTGTCCCCCTGCTTAAGCCAGTACATGTCCAGGCCCGTCTGAAGTTTGCTAGAGAGCATTTGGATGATCCAGAAGAGGATTGGGAGAATGTCATATGGTCAGATGAAACCAAAATAGAACTTTTTGGTAAAAACTCAACTTGTCGTGTTTGGAGGAGAAAGAACACCATACCTACTGTGAAGCATGGGGGTGAAAACATCATACTTTGGGGCTGTTTTTCTGCAAAGGGACCAGGATGACTGATCCGTGTAAAGGAAAGAATGAATGGGGCCATGTATTGTGAGATTTTGAGTGAAAACCTCCTTCCATCAGCAAGGGCATTGAAGATGAAACGTGGCTGGGTCTTTCAGCATGACAATGATCCCAAACACACTGCCCAGGCAACAAAGGAGTGGCTTCGTAAGAAGCATTTCAAGGTCCTGGAGTGGCCTAGCCAGTCTCCAGATCTTAACCGCATAGAAAATCTTTGGAGGGAGTTGAAAGTCCGTGTTGCCCAGTGACAGCCCCAAAACATCACTGCTCTAGAGGAGATCTGCTTGGAGGAAAGGGCCAAAATACCAGCAACAGTGTGTGAAAACCTTGTGAAGGCTTACAGAAAACGTTTGACCTCCGTCATTGCCAACAAAGGGTATATAACAAAGTATTGAGATGAACTTTTGTTATTGACCAAATACTTATTTTACCGAGGAATTTACCAATTAATTCATTAAAAATCATTCAATGTGATTTTCTGGATTTTTTTTTCTCATTTTGTCTCTCATAGTTGAGGTATACCTATGATGAAAATTGGAGACCTCTCTCATCTTTTAAGTGGGAGAACTTGCACAATTGGTGGCTGACTAAATACTTTTTTTGCCCCGCTATACATATTGTATTCAACTTTTACGTAATCTTGTTTCAAGCATTATTACCTCCGCCAGGCCGAAAAGGCCAGGAGGAGGTTATGTTTTTGCTGGGGTTTGTCTGTGTGTTTGTGTGTCTGTCTGTCTGTCTGTCTGTCTGTCTGTCTGTCTGTTTGTCTGTTGGTTAGCAAGATAACTCAAAAAGTCTTGGACGGATTTCCATGAAACTTTCAGGCCTTGTTGGAAATGGTACAAGGAAGAACTGATTAAATTTTGGGGGTGATCCGGTTCACCGTCTGGATACAGGAATTTTTAAAGCATTTTTCAACACTGTGACATACGGCCATTTTCAACATGTGCGCAGGCGCAATGGAGGGCGCTGGTCATCGTGTCTGCAACACAAACTCCGCGTTCTTCAACGTTTTAGGCACAAAAGCACGCGGAAAACACTGCTGGCCTGGGCCCACCAGCGTGCCTGTGTTTGAGCGCAACTGCAAAACCTCACACGGGCAGCTGTCCGCCGACGGATTCTTTGGCAGAAATTCCCCGCCCAGCCATAGGCGCTGCGCATTTGGCAGAAATTCACCGGCCAGCCATAGGCGCTGCGCAAAAACGAGCTCTCTGCCGGCGAAGCTTCGAAATTCTCGTTTGCCGAGGAGCGCAACCCCAAAACTAGAAAAGCACTCGGAGAGCGCAGACCTCCGCCAAGCGGCATAATTCCCCCCATACAGTGTTTGTGTGTACGTTTTCAGATTCCTTGAGCATGTAAACATATGACTAGCAATTGGATTCACAATGGTTATTTGTTTATTTGACAGGGACAGTGCAATAAACACACAATGAATCAATGACAATCAATCTGATAGTGTTAGGATTAGTGGTTCAGTAGTAAAAGCATTGCCTCCTTGGCGGAGGTAATAAACTGAAGTGTTGCTGTTGTGTCCATCTCCTCCACTGACGGATGCAAATTGGGTAGACAGGTTGCCGTGGGTTTTATATTATATTGTAACGTGCTGGTCGACATGGTGACGTCCCACCGGGAGGTTCGAACTCACGCCTCCTGCTCCGGAGTCCCGCACTCTACCTGTGTCGCCAATAGGGTCAACCCACTTGGCAAGCCAAGTAGGGTGCTCATATTGAGTTCGCTACAATATTATCTTTTTGGGGGTTGCGCTCCGCGGCAAACGACAATGTAGAAGCTTCGCCGGCAGAGAGCTCGTTTTTGCGCAGCGCCTATGGCTGGCCGGTGAATTTCTGCCAAATGCGCAGCTCCTATGGCTGGCCGAGGAATTTCTGCCAAATGCGCAGCTCCTATGGCTGGCTGGGGAATTTGTGGCAAAGAATCCGTCGGCGGACAGCTGCCCGTGTGAGGTTTTGCAGTTGCACGGTGGCGGGCCCAGGCCAGCAGTGTTTTCTGCGTCCTTTTGTGCCTAAAACGTTGAAGAACGCAGAGTTTGTGTTGCAGACACGACGACCAGCGCCCTCCATTGCGCCTGCGCACATGTTGAAAATGGCTGTATGTCACAGTGTTGAATGAAAAATGCTTAAAAAAATTCCTGTATCCAGACGGTGAACCGGATCACCCCCAAAATCTAATCAGTTCTTCCTTGTACCATTTCCAACAACGCCTGAAAGTTTCATGGAAATCCGTCCAAGATTTTTTGAGTTATCTTGCTAACCAACAGACAAACAGACAGACAGACAGACAAACAAACACACAGACAAACCCCGGCAAAAACATAACCTCCTCCTGGCCTTTTCGGCCTGGCGGAGGTAATAATATAATATAAAACCCACGGCAACCTGTCTACCCAATTTGCATCCGTCAGTGGAGGAGATGGACACAACAGCAACACTTCAGTTTATTACCTCCGCCAAGGAGGCAATGCTTTTACTACTGAACCACTAATCCTATCACTATCACATTGATTGTCATTGATTAATTGTCTATGTTTATTGCACTGTCCCTGTCAAATAAACAAATAATCATTGTGAATCCAATTGCTAGTCATATGTTTACATGCTCAAGGAATCTGAAAACGTACACACAAACACTGTATGGGGGGAACTGTGGCGCTTGGCGGAGGTCTGCGCTCTCCGAGTGCTTTTCTAGTTTATTGTTGTAATTATAAGAATGTTAAATGCATGAGTGAACTGTGAGTGTGATAGTTTGTTTATAGTTTGTTTTTAGGGAGCAGCATCTCAATTTTGTTGCATTGTTCATTAACAATGGAATGACAATAAAGGCACTTTTTTTTTTTTTTTTGTTACTTATTTGTACCCGTAGGTAGATTTGGTTTGCAGTCTGGTGACAAGCCAGCGGCTGCTGGTCGCTGCGTGCGCGAGCGCCCTAAACCTACATGTTTTTGGTATGCGGGAGGAAACCGGAGAAATCCCGGAGTAAACCCACGCAACACGGGGAGAACATGCAAACTCCACACAGCTCACTGTTGGTCGGGGGCTGGGATCGAACCCACGATCTCACGATCCCCGCGATCCCCCGGCCGAGGGTAAACTGTGCTGCCGCAGTGCTAAACCACTGCGCTACCGTGCAGCCCACTTTGACTTTGATGGTCCCGTTATGTTGTTCCACAAATCCTGCAGACTGTGGGTGATATGTTGCATGGTGTTTCAAATCACTATTCAACACTTTCCCTAAATGTGAAATAATCTGTGAACATATCCACTATAACTAAACAATATCTCTTCCCTTCACATTTGGTTAGCTTAATGAAGTCCATGCAAATGTTCTGAAATGGTTATTTTGATGATGGAAAACTACCCTTCTCTGGTCTTGATATTGTCCTGAGCATTTTTTTGTGCACAAATTTTACATTATTGGCAAAATTTTATAGCAAGATTTTCAAACCCATAGGCTTTTCATAAGCTGTAATAACTAATAACCTATATCACCATCCCTCCCTTGAACACATGACAAAGTCTATGTGTTGAAGTAGCAACATAGTGAAATAATTTTTTTGGGAGGATGGGTTTACCCTTTGGTCAGGTATAAATTTGGGAACCTTGATTAAACACAGCACCTTTATTTCTTCACTTATAGACTCCAGTCTGCAGAGATATGTTTTGTTTGCATATTTCTTTATCAGGAGACGCCAGCAATATGCCATAGGAGCAATTGGTTTTTATAAGGAGGTATAAAATGTGCAAGATTTGCTGACATTGCATAAGGAAAAATTGTAGAAGACTCCCAGTACCCCTGTGGTAGTCTGGTGAGTGTGTACATTTTGTTTTCAGATATGAATGCAAACCAGAATTGATGATCTGGGTGTACTGGTATGCCAAAAATGCATTGCTAATGACTACCACTGTGAAAAATTGCATTTGGAGTTTTAGTTCATTCAACAATATACTGTATGTAATCCTGGTATACCATGAGCACAAAGTATTATAGCTTTGTTAATTCCGGCAGGTCCTGCATCATCAGGATGTTTCCCACAGGAATGGGGAGGTTGAGCATGACACTATGACATCTGCTGCTTTTAGTTTTTTTACAACCTGTTTAACACCTTTTGGGGCTTCTAGACATATGGTCTATAGTGACATACTCTGCTCCCTTTTATTAGACCAGCATCTGTTTTATCTTTGTACTATAATGAATTTGGAATTTGAACTTCAAATTTGTTCATCCTCTCTTCTGTTAATGTTAAAATTGGTCATGTAGGAGATTTATGGGTGTCAATTATGCACAGCCTTTTGTGCTGTGGTTACCCAGTTAAGTGACAATGCATATGGTTCTAATTTAGGAGAATATTCTATCTTAAGGTCAGATGTTGGCTTCCCATGAATGGATATATTCCTCAGCAGAGGTGACAAAATGTCCAACATTTTTCCAATCCATGTGTTTGGGTCTGATCAGTGAGATGTGTGGAACCCCCATTGGTTAAAATGTCTCTTATCCTCATCAAATAGGACAATGGATGCACCCACATATCCCCTTGGTGATCAGTACAACTTTTTTTATGACCAATCTGGAGGATGGATTTGCAAAAAATGTTTGTTCATAATTTGGCTCAGATCCGTTCAATTGCCTATAGTACATGGTGCAATGATATTGATTTGGAGATTGCCAATCAGTAGGAACTGTTTGTAAAATGCTGTGATATAACTTAACATGGTTCAGCCGAGACCAGGTTGAGTGAGTATCAGTATTTCAGTTTGGAAGTCTCATGAACTATGTTTACTTCCTCAACATGTGACAAAATGAACCACCCTTCAATAATGTTATCAATAATAGGATCCTTTACTTTTACAGATTTTGATAGGTATTTTACTGTTAGTTTGCCATTTGCAGATCTAACTGTTGCTTTTCCTTCTGACTTTGAAAAGCTCTGAATGTCGTGACCTGAAATTACTGATCTACATGCACCTGTGTCACACAAATTTAATTGGAGTACCTTGAACTTACAACATTACTTCTGGAAAACACTATGTTATTAACATTAGATCAAAGTCAGGTAAATGAAAGACGTCTGCTATTTTGTAACAGTTTTCTAATAATTTAATTTTCTGCTAATTTTCTGTATATGTGTAGGTGTTATAACCCGAGCGTCAATCTCGTCCACGCTCAGGCCATGCATCATCTCTGCCGGCTTTGTCAGCAGTGGACTACATTCTGGCTCCCCGGGCTCTTATTGTGACAGCGCTTGGTGGGGCTTCCTGCTGTCTAAGCCGATCAGCTGTTCTGCATCACCGCTCGTTAGCTGCCGGCTTTATTAGCGGGCGCTGACAGCAGGTTGATGCAGCAGTATCGTCAAACATTCCTGGTCTACGTTCGTGTCAAGGTTCATGTATGTATTCTTGTTCATGTTCTCGTTAAGATCGTAGGTGGCTGGGTGTAGCCCTACGATCCCATGCCTCTTGTAGTGAGTGTTTTTGCCACAGCGGCTCATAGTTTGTGCTATTGTCTTGTGTCTTGTATATTAAACATCAATGCAAAACTCACTGGCGACTTTTGGCATCTTATGGTGGCCCGCGAGGGCCATCGCGTGACAGTATACTGCTGCCAAGGTTGTCTAAACGGAGACGCCACACCAAGATGCCCTTCACCGTGAGTTTTGCCATAGTGTGGAGTTTTTTCCTTTAGTTGGGCTTGGGAGAGAGATGCCTGCCCACGAGTGTGGTTATTGCCCGGAGTGGCTGGATGAGATTGACGGCTATCTGGCGAAAGCCGCTTGTCTCATGCCCACCGAAGCGGCCGATCACCACTTATTCCTTGCCCAGTGGGCCCTGTTAAGTTACCACCTTACCTCTACTCTGAAGGGAGGGAAGAGGGTATCATGGATTGTGGCACAGCGCGACTTAATTGCAAAGGCGCTCCAGGAAACTCCTCCACCTCCCGCGAGGACAGCGTTCCTGGCGAGAGTGGAGATCCATAGGCTGGAGGGAAATCCTGGCAGGAGACCAGCGGATCGGAACCCAGCTCCTGTCACCCATCCAGTCCCAGTGCTATGTGTTCCTGGGGCCCTCTCTGCACCGTTGGCCAGCAAGCCTCATCGCCGTGCTCCAACCAGGTCCCAACGAGAATCCCATCCAGATCCAGCTCCGGGTCGTCAGAGGAACCCAGCCTCCCAGTCAGCTGCATCTTTCATGTCACGACAGGAGGGAATCCCCGCAGTCGCCGCCCACGGGTCATCTGTCCCAGCTATGCTGTCAGCTCCTCGTGCCCGAATCGCCCCGGCTGTCGCGTCCTCCTCCTCGACGTCATCCCCAGCGGCTGGGAGTGCTGTGAGTCGTGCTTCGGCGAGGCCCGTCAGCAATCCTCCCCGAGCGGCTCCTCCTCCTCGTCCTGAGGGGCCCGCCGTTACCTCCCGGAGGGGTTAAAGGAAGACTCCACCCGCTGCAGCAGGAACCATCTTCTCTCCGGGAGACAGGCAAGTGCAAGTTCATTCATTCCACCATAATTATGATCTGCCTTGTCTGACTCCTGGGGGCGGAGTTCGGGGTTCACAGTCCCCCGAGCTCCCACCACCTGCTGTAACTGTAATTCCTAAACCTGCTGCCTCTATGCCTCCCTCTGCTGAGTGGTCCGCGACGCCAGGCCTACGTCGCCGGACAGGGAGGGGGGGGGGGCTGCGGTTCTAGAGAGCCTGGATCCAGCCCCGCAGCCATGCCGTGGACAGAGGAGAAGAGCGGACTGCGGCCTGGAGCCTGTGCTGACGGTGAAGCGTCCCCAGGTCTCCCCGCCGAAGCGGTCCAAGCCTGTGGGTCAAGGGTCCCCTGCCCCCACGACATACGAGGTCATCGGCGTGGACGTCAGCGTCAGAGGAACCTCAGGCTGCGGAAACCATCATGCCAGCTGTGGAGCCTGACGTAGCTGAGTGGGAGCCTGCGGACGAACGTCTTCGCCCTGAACCTGGATCAATGAAGTCCTGGACGGTGACAGAACCTGAGTGCAGGCAAGTGCTCTCTCGTGTCTCTTTCTCCTGTCTTGGAGCACTTTTTCCTGCCTCTCGGGGAGGCGAGTCAGGGGCAGCCGCCTGCTGCGCCCGAGCTTGTCTCGCTGGGCTCTGTCGCTGCCGGTGATGCTGATCCCGGTTCTTCTCTGTCCTCTGAGCTTTGCTACAGTGTCACCGGCACGGAGTCAGTCATGCTCGCTGTGTTGGAGGTTCCAGGTTTGGGGGCGGAGGTCATCAGCGGTGCTGTGCCGACCCAGTCGGGGTCCTTCTTGGGTGCTGCTGTGGCCCAATTGGGGTCCGACATGGGTGTGCCCGAGGCCCAATCGGGGTCCATCGCGGGAGCTGCTTTGGCCCAATCGGGGTCCGACGTGGGTGCCCCCGAGGCACAATCGGGGTCCACCGCAGGTGTTGTTTTGACCCAATCAGGGTCCGACGTGGGTGCAGCCGGGACCCAATCGGGGTCCAGCTGAGGTACAGCGCTGGTGTGGTCCGAGGACGGTGGAGGAGCTGCAGACCCTTCGCTGCCTGACTTAGTACAGGCTCATCTTCGCCATCATTCCCCTCTTCGGAGTCATCACCCCTGCTCATCATTGCCGGGGGCCGTGGGGGTCCTTCTTCGCTCGCCCCAGCTCTGCCATGTTTTGTCTTCGCCAGGGAGGCCGCCGCGGGCTGTTTTCCCCCGGTTCTGGTGGCTGAGGGACACGGGTCGGCCGCCCGAGGAACTGCTTCGCCGGTTCGGTGCCTTGGGTCGGCCACCTGACTTGTTGTGTGTATTACTGGGCGATCTGGTTCGGCCACCGGAGGAGTGGACTTTCCGGGCCTGGGACTGTGGTAAGCTGCCCAGTCACGTTCTGCTCCCCATGACCACCCGTCGGCCGTTGGACGTGGGGAGACCGCCTGAACTGTTCCCGTGGCGTTTGGTCTTCGCCGGTCGTCATAAACTGTTGGGGGTAGAGGTCATTCGTGGTGGTAGTCTGGCCCTGTAATTGTTCTGTTTTTTTGCTGTCCTGTTTGTATTTGATTTGTGCATTTGGGAGTGGTATTCTTGTCATCGTGCTTTGTATTGTTTTGTTTTTTTTCTTGCCTTGTCTTGATCTTGATTTGTGCTTTAAGGAGTGTTGTATTTTTCTGTTATCGTGCCTGTGTAACTGTGTTTCATGTATTTTGGAGTTGTTTTTTTTTTCCTGATTGTCTGTGCCCTGGTTCACGATCTGTGATTTGATCCTCTCCCGCCGGGCCTGCCTTCCGCCCACCCTGGAGGGGGTGGGGGGGCTTGGATGTCTATGGGCGTTCTGAGCCCGCCCTCGCAGGGAGGGTACTGTTATGACCCGAGCGTCGATCTCGTCCGCGCTCGGGCCATGCATCATCTCTGCCGGCTTTGTCAGCAGTGGATTACATTCTGGCTCCCCGGGCTCTTATTGTGACAGCGCTCGGTGGGGCTTCCTGCTGTCTAAGCCGATCAGCTGTTCTGCATCACCGCTCGTTAGCTGCTGGCTTTATTAGCGAGCACTGACAGCAGGTTGATGCAGCAGTATCGTCAAACATTCCTGGTCTACGTTCGTGTCAAGGTTCATGTATGTATTCTTGTTCATGTTCTCGTTAAGATTGTAGGTGGCTGGGTGTAGCCCTTTGATCCCATGCCTCTTGTAGTGAGTGTTTTTGCCACAGCGGCTCATAGTTTGTGTTATTGTCTTGTGTCTTGTATATTAAACATCAATGCAAAACTCACTGCCGACTTTTGGCGTCTTATGGTGGCCCGCGAGGGTCACCGCGTGACAGTATGAGTGAGTCCACTTATCTGTTTTAGTCTTAATCGTGAAGTCCAGCTCTGTCGTAGTGGATGTGGGTCATGGGCGGCTCCCCCTCCCAGTGGCCAGTCTTGCCATCACTCAGTTTCCATTGTGGGGTGCGTTCCGTCCTCGGCCATGGCCCCTCCTTCTCCACTGCTGTCCTCCCCCTCCTCCTTCTGGCTTCCTTAATAAAAGACAAAATTCGATGGGGAGCCTGAGGCTCCCCTGTATCAGCCATTCCATAAATAAGTGCAGGTTTTTCTTTAAATTTTATTTTCCTTTCATACCTAGACTCCCAACACCAATCTGTTAATATCTTGAAATTTTAGTACAATGTCAAACAATGTTTACAAATGATCCAGACCAGTTGAGAGTTTTGTGTAAATAGTTCGCTGTTATTCTAAGCTTAGTTTTCACTAAATAACTATATTTTATTTGTCTGGATCAAGTCTAGGAGTTTAATCCCTATAAACTAGATTTCATACTTTGATTTAGGTTATAAAAAATAATTAGAGATGAATTAAACATTATCGTTTCATCTACGTCCAAATCACATCAGATGCAAAAAGATTCTAAACGTTGTTTCCCCAGTAACATAAGACGCACTGCTCCATTATTCTGTAGGACAGTGCAGTGAGAAATGTCTTGTCCTGCTAATTGATCAACTCACATGGGATCAGACGGATATAGTTCTGATTTTTATTGCTTTGACATGAAGTGTGCACCTTGCTTCTGGGTTAAGATGCAGAGTTGGATAAATAAGGGGAGAAGTAATCTTTATTTCCACTCAATACTGTGAATTTTTTAACTAGAGTAATTTTATTGCTTTTTACACACACACTCTAAACCCAAATTGTTGAAATGTGTCATAATGCTCTGCAAAGTGGCGGAGTCTCAGCTCAGTGCAATATGCATATGTACAGTTTTGGAACCAGATCATGGCGCGCATCTGAAATCCAATTTTAGGTGTATTTTATGCCATAGTTGTTTAAAATAATGCCCTCCAAGACAGTAAAAATGGTTTTACAACTTACATTCAGGCTTATGCTGTGTCTTCATGTCATAAAACCCTCCTGCCACCACTAATTTGATTTTTTCCTCACACACACAGGAGAATTCCAGATTCGTTGTTTTTTTCTCTCATCTTTCTCTCTCTTAGACTTTTAGTGAATGAAGCTGTTGGTCAATTATTGTGAAACGTGACTTCAGTGGTAGTTTTAGGTGTCAGTTATGCAATCTTGATTTCTCGTGAACACATGCTGTCTACAGATGATTCACAAATGCTGTTTATGCACACTTAGAGAACATATGAACAGTTTGTTGAATCTGGAGTGGTTGGTTAGTACTAACAGCTTCCTGGTAAAATATGCATGATTTACACAGACTAATACCAAAATCTTCTTGAATGAGATCCAGTATCTGAGACGCTATCAGAAAAGTAAATGGAAAACAACAATATAATGTATTTTACTTACGTGTGGTCGGTTTGATCATCTTTGTCCCGTGACTCCTTTGTTTTAAATTCTTTTACTGTAGTCACAGAGGGGGGAAGGGGTTGTTAGGCGATGACATGTAGGGGATGGCCACAGCTAATTTAACCCTTTAACTGCCCAGATTAAATGGATGGGTCGCGCATCCCCAGTGGCACAGTGCAGCAACTGCACATGTCAACTTTTTGACGTCCCCGGCTATACTGAGAATTTGTACTAATCTCTATTGATCTAACAGTTTAGAAGGTGGCAGACACGTGCCAAAGGAATCATGGCTGCATGGAATATAGCAAAGAAGAAAAAATCCTCATTCTTCTTCTTCCTTTTTCCACTTTGAGCTCACACACCAATGTGGATGCCGCCATGTTTGGTCATCGCTGCTGCGATGATGACTGAAACTGCATGAAACAGGCAAAATAGCCACGTAATACAAACAAAATTCATGTGTGGGGTTATCGTAAGAGTTTGTAGATGTGGACCATGGGTGTAAATTACTAAGTAAATGCGATACATTGACCACGATGGACGAAAAACTGAGCTACCAGTACCAAGATGGCGGTACCCGTGATCGTCATGCATTCTCACAGGAAAACTGCATTTTACAGGAAAAATAGCCGCGTAATACAAATGAAATTCACGTGGGGCAATCATAAGAGTTTGTAGATGTGGTACACGGTGTAAATGGCTGAGCAAACACACAAACATTGACTACGATGGACGAAAACGGACCGGACACATCGGCAAGCGAGCCCCCCCACCCGGCAACAGGTAAGAGAAATATATAATTTTTTACATTTTATGGATTTTCTGGTTCATATACTTTGAAGATTAGATTAAAAAAAACATACCCTTGTAGACAAATTGGCATAAAAAAAACCCAAAAACCCCAAAAACGGACCATTCTTTATGTAAATGTGTCCAAAGTCCACTTTTGACTGAGTTATGTAATTTATATAGCTGCTGCGACATTATGCAAATTAGATGCACAAATTTATTCCTATCTGAAACTTTGGATCATATTCTACATCTTTCTAGTTGACAGTAAGCCATTATCTCTTGTAACTTTCAAGTTATAGCCTTGGAAATTTGAACTATTTTATTGAGAAAAATTTTTACCACTCTTGACCACTGGGGGGGGGGCTTGAGTAGTTAAAGGGTTAAGTGGGTCTGAAGATGAACTCACACGGTCACTGGAGTAGGGAGGTGGATCCACCCAGAACCACAGCCACCACCAATGTCTCAGATTAATAGAGAAACAGACAAACCATTAAACGTCTTTTTTCATTCTTATTTTTTCATCTCACCATTGCAGCATCAGTCCCTTATTCTTACATTTTTTCTTTCCTTCTTCCAATCTTCTCCATACTTTTCCCTTATATCCTGCACAGATCTTTCACATTCATCAGCCTTCAGTTTTCCTCTAAAACCAAACTCCCTTCTCTATTTCTGTCCACTCTTCGCATACAAAATTCATTTCACCAATACACACTCATCTCTCCACAACATTTATTTTCCTTTTTTTTTCTTCAGTAGTGTTTTAAATTAGCCCATTTTTATATATTCGCAACCTAGGATTTTCACTACAACACATTCGTTTTTATAATTAGGAATAATTCTGCTTACTCTCTCCTCTGACCAGACTAAAGTTGAACCTCTTCACTCTCCAGCTGATTGGGCAGCCTCTCTCGCCTCACTTCTCCAAAACTTGTTATTGAACAAGTGGCGGAGGTCTTTGTTCTTTGCCGTGCATGGTCTTTAAGCTTTCCTTTCAGCCAGAGAGATACTAAGGTACCCAGAATTATTAGAAAAAAGTTTAATGCTCGATTTGGAGGTAAATTTACGAAAGAATGCAATTCTTATAGTTGACCACAAGATGGAAGGAGCTCCTTCTGCACTCAAGGAGGAGGAGACACAGTGACGTCGCTTGACGGCATTTCAAAATGATGTTTACCTGCACATGTGCACTGAATGCCACGTGGCCACTTCAGTCACGCGCAAATGTGAACGCGCAACGTGGCCATGATGCCTATTGTCCACAAACCACACCTTGGTTTTTTCAAAGAAACTGTAGCACCGTTTCCTTAAATTTAGCTCTAAACATGTAAGAATAATCTTATAACTTCAACTTAGTGTTCACTTCAATGCCGTTTCTCAAACAATCTCCTCTCAGTAACTTTATCACACTTTAAACAATCTCTCAGCTCATCTAAGGAGAGAGCGGGTGAAACAACCCCTCCCCTTTGTGGAAAAACACACACTCATCTTTGTTCTCCGCACGGCAAGAAAGGCTCTAAGTTAAATCGCCTAAATGTACAGTATATACTATGGGAAAAAGAGTAGATATTTATAGCCTTCGTCATTTCTCAAACCACACATTTATCTCCTCAAGATTCACCAAATCAGCTTGTACCACTTGGACAATATATACAGAGGTTATTGTGTATTTGAGTGTGTGTCTGTCCCTGTTGCTTAATAAAACCAGTTTAAACACCATATAGAGGCTATTTTCCCTGACCCCACATCTGGAATTCAGAACAAGTGATGGCGGTTACAATTACTTACTATTTGTTGTTACTTATTGTCACGAGCCGAGCAGGCCTGGCTTTTCCCGGCTCGGCCTCGATCTCTTTGTGGGTTTTAGTTTTACTGGTTATGTGCATTTCTGTGTATTCCTGTACTGATTTCCATATCCATAGCTACTGCCTGACTGGCATCTGTTAGTCAGCATCAGTGACCTACTTTCTCCCACGTGCTGACAGTCTGTCGGTCCAGCCACGCCACCTCGCTCTCCCTCTGTATTCCACCAGTTGTTCCCAGCCCCAGTAATTATCTTTCCCACGCCTTACCCAGGTGTTCCCAATTTGCGTGGCCAGCAGCATCTGTATTTAAGCGGCTCTTCACTAGACAAATGCCGCTGGGTCATTGTACTAGTCACTCTCGCTGTCTGTGGTCTGGCTGTCACGTCGTGAAGGACTTCGGGATTATGCTCGTTGAGAGAATTGGACTTCCTGGTCTGTTCCTACTCCTGAGTAGACTGTTTGCGTTTCTCTGTGCGGTTGCTGCTATGCTGGACCAGAAGCGTTTCCCCCCTTGCAGTAATTCTGCTATGCTTCTGGTGGCGTTTCTTCCCGCAGCATAACCGTTACGCTTAGGCTGTTGCCCAGTGTGCCTTTCCCCGAGTGAGTTAAACGCCCTGTAGTCTTCCCTGCTCTCCAAGCGCATTCATATTGTATTGTGACCTACTTGTTTGTCTGTATCTGTGAACAGTGTTCATCAATAAATGTGTGTGGTGAACTCCTGCATTTAAATCCTTCCGTCCCTCTCCTCCCCCGTGCGCCATGGTAAAGCGCATGGAGAGTTTATGACAGAATGACCCAGCCCGTAAAAAGGATTTAGCAGGTTCACCCACATATCCCTTTTTCCCCTTTTGTATATAGCTTGTTGGGACTTACCTGGTTTTGAGATGTTGTGGGGCCGGCGTTATCCGATGAGTCTTGGCTGGGAACGCTGCTGAGCTCTTATGGACATTAACGGCCTGATATCTACGGCAAGCGAATATTCCACCCCTGCTGACGTCATGTGGTATGTCAAACTGGTGGAGGCAGAGGTTCGGCGATGCCCTCAGCTCTCCGAACATCCTGAGGGAGCTGAGTGGATTTCCCAGCTGGCAGCGCTCCGACGCGAGTACAGCAAGAGGGAGAGGATGTCCCTGAAGAAGACCGGGCAAGTGCCGAGGGGAGGGCACTCCCAGGACGCCGCTGAAACTGTTCCCCACCAGATCTGTGCTCTCGCTCACACCAAACCCAACGCAGCGAACAAAGGACAGTGTTGTTCCATGTGGAAGCACCGGGAGAAGCCCTCTCCTCCGTCAGCTGCCATCATCCCTCCGGCAGCTGTGAGGTCCGCTGAGGTCATCCCGGGAATGCCCACCTCCGTTGCCACGGAGACGGCTCCTCCTCCACCCCTTGAAGAGGACCAAATCACTGTGGACACAGAGAGGGATGACAGCCTGCTAGCTGCAGCAGTTAGCATCAAAGGCCAGGATGACAGGCAAGTGTTTTTTTCTTTCAACTTATCTTGATAATAATATACCTTGTCTGTCTCCCGGGAGAGGGACCCAGTCACAGCAGTCCGTTGGACTCCCTCTACCGGCTGCAGCTAAAAACTCTTTTTCTACCCTCTCTGGGTCTCCTCCTTTAATTCCCGAGTGCCTGCCGGTCCAAGAACCGAGCCACCAGATGGGGGAGGAGCCAGTGGGTTTGGACGATTCCTTCCCGGATCCAGCACAGAAAGGTCCCCTGCAGCCACGCCAGATGAATCCCCAGCATTGGAGCCGCTGCAGGAGGATAATACGACTGCTATCACCATCTCCAAAAGTACAATGGGAGGCAGAGCCTTCAGTTATCATGCTCCTCTCCTGTGGAACCAGCTGCCAATCTGGATTCGGGAGTCAGACTCGATCTCTGTTTTTAAGAATAGGGCTAAAACCTACCTTTTTGATATAGCCTACAATTAGGGAGGGATCATGTGTTTCTGAACCCTCCCTTAGTTATGCTGCTAATAGGTTTAGTCAGCCGGGGGACCTCCAGTAATGCACTGGGCCTCACTCCTTTCCTCACTCTCAATTAAATATTTTTTTTTTGCTGGTCATTAACATTTGTTTGTTCTCTCCCATAGATTGAGTCCCCATCGTGCTGTTTGCTCTCTACATGTCTGTTCTTTTCATCTTCTCTATCCCCTCACCCCCCAGCCAGTCGCAGCAGATGACTGCCCCTCCCTGAGCCTGGTTCTGCTGGAGGTTTCTTCCTGTTAAAAGGGAGTTTTTCCTCTCCACCGTCACCAAGTGCTTGCTCACAGGGGATCGCCTGATTGCTGGGGTCTTTCTGCAACTGAGGGGGTTCCCCCTACAGTTGATAGTGCTATGAGATGACTGTTGTTGTGAAATGGCGCTGTATAAATAAAGTTGAATTGAATTGAATGGAATTGAATTGAATCTCGCCAGCTGCGGAGGCATCTGCAGTGGACTGGGAGCCTGAGCTGGACCTCCTGGAGGCCGGGCCCGAGTGTTCATCACCAGGATCGACGGAGTCCTGGACAGCGGTGGAGCTCGAGCTCAGGCAAGTGCTCTCTCTTGTTTTTCTTATGGCAATTTTAGAGAGATCTTGTCTGGCCCTAGGTGAGGAGAGTTGGGCGCAGTGTACAGCTGCATCTGAACTTCCCTCGCCGGGCTCCGCCGCTGCTGGCAACCCTAACGACCCTGTTTCTTCTCCCGCTCCTGAGCCATTTTCTAGGGTCGCCAGAAAAGAACAACCATCTCCAGGGGTCCTCGTAGAGCCGGTCTCACTGCCCGATGACGTTGCAGGTCCAGCTCCCCTGAGGTCTGAGGTTGTCGTGTGGTCTCCTCCACAGACTGTGCTGCCATGGGTCCAGCAGGCTGGCTTTAGACCCTCGTGGGGGCTACGCCCCAGGATTAGCCCAACATGGGTGCTGCGCTCCTGCCCAGACCCATCATGGACACCACGCTCCGGGTCGGGGTCCACTGTGGGTGCAGCTGAGCCTCAGCTGGAGGTCACCGCGGGTGCAGCTGAGCCTCAGCCGGAGGTCACTGCGGGTGCAGCGAGGCTTCTGCTGGAGTCCATCATGGGTGCAGCGGAGCCGGCCCGGTCTGTATCTGTGAACAGTGTTCGTCAATAAATGTGTGTGTGGTGAACTCCTGCATTTAAATCCTTCTGTCCCTCTCCTCCTCTGTGCGCCATGGTAAAGCACACAGAGAGTTTATGACACATGTTTCTTGTACTGTAACCTCTTATTCATTAACATATAGAAGCTCTATTTCAGACTTCCCATGTATCCATAAAAATTCATTGGTAACATATGAAAATCTTAGTGTACATCAAAACTTCCTATGTATCCTTGGTAACATATAAAAGTCTCCAAACTTTCCACGTATCATTAGTAACATATGAAAATCTTATTTACATAAAGACCTTCTATGTATCATTAGTAACGTGGGCTGCACGGTGGCGCAGTGGTTTAGCACTGTGGCAGCACAGTTTTACCCTCGGCCGGGGGATCGCGGGAATCATGAGATCGTGGGTTCGATCCCAGCCCCCGACCAACAGTGAGCTGTGTGGAGTTTGCATGTTCTCCCCGTGTTGCACGGGTTTACTCCGGGATTTCTCTGGTTTCCTCCCGCACACCAAAAACATGTAGGTTTAGGGCGCTCGCGCACGCAGCGACCAGCAGCCGGTGGCTTGTCACCAGACTGCAAACCAAGTCTACCTACGGGTACAAATAAGTAACAAAAAAAAAACAAAAAAACTTTCCACGTATCATTAGTAACATATGAAAATCTTATTTACATAAAGACCTTCTATGTATCATTAGTAACGTGAAAATCTTAAGACTTTCTATGTATCTATAAGATATGAAAGCTTTATTTTATATTAACCCTTTGAGTGTGAGATTCCGCGTGCCCCTAGTGGTAGAGTGCAGCACTGTGCCTGTCAACTGATTCTGACATCCCTTTAACTCCCCAGCTATACTGACGACTTGTACTGACCGTGCCAGTTCAGACACGCGTTAGAGGACTCATGGATGACACCTAATACACCCAAGAAGAAGAAATCCTTATTTCTTTTTCCTGTTTTCCTTCTTTGAGCCCAGAAAGCAAATATGGCCGCCATGCACTGTCATGTACCGTCACATAAAACTGCTTCATACTCGAAAAATTGCCGGGGTGGGATAATCTTAAGAGTGTCTAGCTGTGGGAGAGAGCACAAATGACTGACAGAATGGAAAATAACGACCACGATGGACAAAAACGGACCGCGCACTCCAGCGAGTGAGTCCCCTTCGCCGCCGGTAAGTGATGAATTTCTTTGTTTTTTTACATTGTACTGATTTTCTTAAAAATAATAATAATGCATCAGATTTATATAGCGCTTTATCATAGACACTCAAAGACGCTTTACAAGTAGATACATTATTCATTCACTCCAGACAGACAATGGTAGTGGCAAGCTACTACTGTAGCCACAGCTGCCCTGGGGCAGGCTGATGGAAACATGGCTGCCAATCTGCGCCAACAGCCTCTCCGGCCACCACTGAACATTTATACATTTTTACACATTCATACCCAGTGTTATGGGCACTGGAGGCAATGTGGGTGAAGTGTCTTGCCCAGGGACACAATGGCAGGATATCTGAGGAGAGCGGGATTCGAACCGCCAACCATCGGGTTATTAGACGACCTGCTCTACCTCCTGAGCCACTGCCGCCCCCTCTTGTTCATACACTTTGAAGATAAGATGACAACATACCCTTATACAAAAAACGGTGTCAAAAGACTGAACCATTCTTTGTGTAAATATGTCCAAAGTCCGCTTTTGACTGAGTTATATAATTCAATATAGCTGCCGTGGCATTATGCAAATTAGATGCATAAATTCACTCCTATCTGAAACTTTGGATCATATTTTACATCTTTCTAATTGACAGTAAGCCATTATTATTACCACTTTAAAGTTACAGCCTTGGAAAGTTCTGACATTTGATCTGACTAGTTTCTTGAAAAAAAATCTTTACCATTGTTGACCACTAGGGGTTATGTCGCAGTTTGGCGACAGTCACACTCAAATGGTTGAAACTCCCTATGCATCTTTAAAAAGTGGCTTATTAAGCTGTCCCTAACATGTGAATGCATGCATGCTTAGGACTCCCTGTGTGTTCTTACAGTCATAAAAAATAGCCACAAAATATAACATTATCTTTATATTATTTTTTTTTCAATAAAATTAAAAAACAGGACCAAAGACTTACTTTGACTGAATGTCACAGACAATCCTACAGAGATTTTCTCAGCTTAACTTTATTGGAACACGCAAGGAGTCACATGGCCATGGATCCTTCCAGCCTCCTCTGCTGGAAAAGACCTCGAACAAAAGGAGTCCCTCCTACATATAGCTTTTGAGTGGGTGGGCGGATCCCAACCATACATGTCCATCGTTTCAAACTGTCCACTTGGGTCCAGATGGCTCCCCTCTTGCTCCTGCCTTTATGGCTTTATGACTTCCTCTCAGGTCCTTCTTCTTTAGTCTTATACATGCCCATATATGGAAACAAGAACAGAGACTTCCTGTGAAGCATGTGTGTAGTGTGTGTGTGTGTGTGTGTGTGTGTGTAAGCAACTGGTGTTTATGTGTGAATGGTGAATATGTGGGTCTAAGACATATGTGTATGCAAACACTTTGTGTAATATCTAATTAACTAATCTTCACTATTTATTTATTATAACACTACATAAGGTCCCACAGATGACAGTGCATGTCAGAGCACAAACCAAGCATGAAGTCAAAGGAATTGTCTCTCGACCTTCAAGACAGGATTATCTCAAGGTACAAATCTGGGGAAGCATACAGAAAAGTTTATGTTAATTTGAAGGTCCCAATGAACACAGTGGCCCCCATCATCTGTAAATGGAAGAAGTTTGGAACCACCAGGACTCTTCCTAGAGCTGGCCAGCCGTCTAAACTGAGTGATCGGTGAAGAAGGGCCTTAATCTGGAAGGTGACCAAGAACCCGATGGTCACTCTGTCAGAGCTCCAACGCTCCTCTGTAGAGAGAGGAGAACCTTCCTGAAGGACAACCATCTCTGCAGCAATCCACCAATCAGGCCTGTATGGTAGAGTGGCCAGATGGAAGCCACTCCTTAGTAAAAGGCACATGGCAGCCTGCCTGGAGTTTGCCAGAAGGCACATGAAAGACTCTTAGACCATGAGAAACAACATTATCTGGTCTGATGAGACAAAGATTGAACTCTTTGGTGTGAATGCCAGGCGTCATGTTTGGACGAAACCAAGCACCTCTCATCACCAGGCCAATACCATCCCTACAGTGAAGCATGGTGGTGGCAGCATCATGCTGTGGGGATGTTTTTCAGCAGCAGGAACTGGAAGACTAGTCAGAATAGAGGGAAAGATGATGTACAGAGACATCCTGGATGAAAACCTGCTCCAGAGCGCTCTTGACCTCAGACTGGGGTGATGGTTCATCTTTTAGCAGGACAATGACCCTAAGCACACAGCCAAGATATCAAAGGAGTGACTTCAGGACAACTCTGTGAATGTCCTTGAGTGGCCCAGCCAGAGCCCAGACTTGAATCCAATTGAATTTCTCGGAAGAGATCTGAAAATAGCTGTGCATCGACGCTTCCCATCCAACCTGATAAAGCTTGAGAAGTGCTGCAAAGAAGAATGGGCAAAACTGCCCAAAGATAGGTGTGCCAAGCTTGTGGCATCATATTTAAAAAGACTCGAGGCTGTAATTGCTGCCAAAGGTGCATCAACAAAGTGTTAGATATTCCCCATATTAAGAGTAGGCAGCACGGATGTGGGGACACACGCACGAAGTGATGTCATCACACCGTGCCTATATTAGGAGTCTGACGGCGAGAGTCATCCTCTTTGGCGCTCCACCTCTGTGACAGCTAGAGTCTGTACTAGTTAGAGGTTAACTTGCATGCTATCTGCTACAGCACGTGTATTACAAGTGTGTCTTGTAATAAAGTTCTCGTTCGGTACAACGCCTGCCTCCGCTGTTCTGTTTCCAGACACAACAATTGCAACAAGGAGAAAAAAATTGGTTTTCTGGAGGAAAATGAACCATTTTCCTGAAGATGGATCCGCATCTGGAAGAGCGTCTGGCACTCTGGAGGAAGATGTCGAATACGTGAATCAGGTTTGGCCAGTACCGACAGCGAGTGGGTGAGTTGGTCCAGCTGTTTGTCGCCGACCTCCACTGTTTAGCTAGTAAATGTGAGTTTGGACACTTGGAAGAAGAGTTTGTGCGAGACAAGTTGGCGGAGAACACTACAAATAGGAAGTCGCAAGTGACATTGCTCATGGCACCAGATGGCCTGGCGCTAGCTGAAGCACTGGTGATGGCATCCCAGCTAGAGCTAGAAGAGGCTGCCCAGTTAGTATCGCAGCTAGCGGGCCCCGGTCTGCGCTCCCCACAGTCAGCTACGCTCGTACAGACGGTGGCTCCAGTTGCTAAGCCTGCTGACCCCACACCTTCTCGGAAAGGCCCCGAAGTAGACACCGTGGGACAGCAGGGCACCACAGTGCAACAACCCAGCACTAAATTAAATTTGGACAACAACTCAAGTCCACAGCACTCAGATGTGGACGCAGCCACTCTCTGCCTCGCAATGCATGCCAAACAGAACCCAACAGAACCAGAGCATCCATAAGAGCCCCAGTCCGCAGCCACATGGGACCCGGAGCTGGTCCCTGTGCAGCACAAGCGTTCTTGAGCTGCAGCCTCATCGCAGGAGGGAGAGTATGATTTCGCAGATGTGGGTACAGCCAAAGATTAGAGCACGGAGAGAGATCACAGCACAGAGAGCACAGCACGGAGAGATAGCACAAACCGGACTCACCTCTGATCCTCGCCTGGCATGATCCTCAGGCAGCCACCGTGGAGCTGCAGGAGAGAGTTTGTGAAGAAAGGGGACCCCATGGAATGACAACAACTTGGCGTGCGTCCCATTGCCGACGACAGCGACACATCACCGTGACCACAACCAGCACCAGGAGAGAGAGAGAGGGCAGAAGCCAAAATCATCTTGCATCCTTGCCAAGTATCAGCCTCAGGGAACTGCCGCAGCACAGCAGGATAGAGAGTTGGTGGCCCAACAGGACACAGCAGAGCATCGCCAAACAACCGCATGTCCTGCTGCTGGCGTGAATGGTACGCCGCCACAGCAGCAACCAGCATCAGAGGCGAGGGAGCAGCAGCACTAAGTGCAGTCGAACAGATCACTGCACACACTTCTTGATTGGGTTTGGGTCCAACAATCCAACCACCTGGACCCATAGACAGTCCTGACATTGCAAATGAGAATCAATGCACAAAAGAGGCCAGCCACTGTCCAGGCCAGTGGTTCGAGATGGCATGCCAGCCATCTGTGGAAGGTAAGGGCAGCTGCCTCGAATCAAGATGTAGCGCTGGAGCCGTGGTGAATCTGAGGACCAGAGGAGACTGATATTCAGATGTTTCATTTCTTGCATTTTTTTTAATCTCTAGCAGTAATTCATGGTGGAAATATCAGTATTCATTAAAGGCTAAAAGTTTAACATACAGTACACTCAAAATAATGCAGCAAGATGCAGAAATTCTGAATTGCTCTCTAGTTATTTTTTTCACTGCTGCTGAGTACATGCACACACATGCACGCGCGCGCGCACACACACACACACAGTACTTCCATTAAGTACTTCTATCAGGCTACTTTTCTATCATCTCTCTGTGGCAGTGACTTATTTGAATGCGCACAGGGTCACCTTTTCACACAAGTAATACATTAACTTACTGAAATGGATTAAATATGTTTCAGAGTGATTTCTTATGAGTTTGAAATCTTTTACCATTTGAAAATATACACCGTGTGACATGTACACCTCAATATGAGATGAGATGAGATTCAACTTTATTGTCATTACACATGTATGAATACAAGGTAACGAAACGTGACTTGGCATTTGGGCACGCTCTGCAGAGCGCATCCAAGGCCGGGGCAGCCGCTAGGCGCCAGTCATATGTATTAAAGGCGGGGAATGTCATCTGAAGATTGGTTAACAATAACTTGGGAGCCCTTTAGAAAGTTGTGATTATGTGTTTGTGTGCTGCAGGGTGTATATATACGGTTTAAACTCATAATGTACTGTTGAGGAGTAAAGGCAGATGTCCTGATGTCTGATTTTTACACAAGGTTTTTCTACTGATATTTAAGGATAATTTGAAAATAAATAAAAAGCACTGTATAATACAGCCTGGAAATTATAAGCATGATATAAATAAATCATAATTATGGATTTAAGTGCTGACAGTAGAGCCTTAATATCCCAGTATGATGAGTAGATTCTAAGTATGCAGTAAGTACATCATAAGCACACTGTATATAATTACATTCAGTTGAAGTCAATGAAATATACAGCCCATGCACCTGTAATTACTGTTGTTAACACACATATACCTGTATACTGTACACTGTATATATATATATATATATATATATATATATATATATATATATATATATATATATATATATATATATACAGTATATATATATATGTATTTCCCCCCTCCCTCATTTTTCAATTTTTTTGTATGCTTGTCACACTTAAATGTTTCAGATCATCAAACAAATTTAAATATTAGACAAAGATAACACAAGTAAACACAAAATGCAGTTTTTAAATTAAGGTGTTTATTATTAAGGGTAAAAAAAAATCCAAACCTACACGGCCCTGTGTGAAAAAGTGATTGCTCCCCCACCTGTTAAAACATAAATTAACTGTGGTTTATCGCATCTTTGGAATGCTGAGTTCAATTTCTCAAGCCATACCCAGGCCTGATTACTGCCACACCTGTTCTCAATCAAGAAATCACTTAAATAGGACCTGCCTGGCAACGTGAAGTAGACCAAAAAACGCTCAAAAGGGAGACATCATACTGCGATCCAAAGAAATTTAAGAACAAATGAGAAACAAAGTAATTGAGATCTATTAGTCTGGAAAAGATTATAAAACCATTTCTAAAGCTTTGGGACTCCAGTGAACCACAGTGCCAGGATATCCAGTCTCACCCCATGTAACTGGGAGTGGTCCACTACAGACCCGTGACAGATATTGTTTTTAGTTTTGCCAGGATGCCCAGTTTCACCCTCCACACCCTCAGAAGGGTGTTTTTTTTTGTTTTTGTTTTTGCCATTATTCACAAATGGCGAAAACATGAAACAGTGGTGAACCTTCCCAGGAGCGGCTGGCTGGCCAAAATTACCCCGAGTGCAGCAACGACTCATCCAAGAGGTCAAAAAAGACCCCAAAACAACATCCAAAGAACTGCAGGCCTCACTTGCCTCAGTTAAGGTCAGTGTTCATGACTTCACCATAACAAAGAGACTGGGCAAAAATGGCCTGAATGGTAGAATTCAAAGCCGAAAACCACTGCTGAACAAAAAGAATATAAAGGCTCATCTCAGTTTTGCCAGAAAACATCTTGATGATTCCCAAGACTTTTGGGAAAATATTCTGTGTACTGCCAAGACAAAAGCTGAACTTTCTGGAAGGTGTGTGTCCCATTACATCTGGTGTAAAAGTAACACAGCATTTCAGAAAAGGAACATCATACCAGCAGTAAAATATGGTGGTGTAGTGTGATGGTCTGGGGCTGTTTTGCTGCTTGAGGACCTGGAAGACTTCCATCTATCCATCTTCTTCTGCTTAATCCTTTTCGGGCCTGGAAGACTTGCTGTGGTAAATGGAACCAGGAATTCTGCTGTCTACCAAAAAATCCTGAAGGAGAATGTGCAGCCATCTGTTCGTGACCTCAAGCTGAAGCGCACTTGGGTTCTGCAGCAGGACAATGATCCAAAACACACCAGCAAGTCCACCTCTGAATGGCTTAAGAAAAAACAAAGTGAAGACTTTGAAGTGGCTTAGTCAAAGTCCTGACCTGAATCTGATGGAGATGCTGGGGCATGTCCTTAAAAAGGCGGTTCATGCTCAAAAACCCTCCAATGTGGCTGAATTACAACAATTCTGCAAAGATGAGTGGGCCAAAATTCCTCCACAGCGCTGTAAAAGACTCATTGCCAGTTATCGCAAACGCTTGATTGCAGCTGTTGCTGCTAAGGGTGGCCCAACCAGTTATTAGGTTTAGGGGGCAATCACTTTTTCACACAGGGGCATGTAGGTTTGGATTTTTTTTCCCCTTAATTATAAACTGTCATGGACAGTGATAGCATGCCCCCCCCCTTCCTGTTTATCTCTCCTCAGGTCATCAACACACCTGAGTGAGAGGACACACCTGCGCGTGCTCTTCAGCCAGCGTTTATAAGGAATCACTCTTCAGTGACTCAATGCTGGCTCGTCTGGGTAACTGCCTGTAAATGGACAAGAAAGTGTAATTGTGCACACAGGTGAAAACACTACTCACCTGTTGTTTTCTTCTCCCTACAGGTTGCTGCCATCATGCGGGTGTGTCTCCAGGACTGTGCACACTCTCCTGCCACATCATTGTCATTCAACGGCACTCAACCTCCACCCAGTCAGGCACCACCAGCTCATTCCCTTCACCCTGCTTGTTCGTCTATTCCCTGCTGGGGCTCTGCCGGTTCTCCCTTGGAGCTCACATAAGTGGTCATTTGGCCAGCCCATTTTCCCTTACTTTGTTCCTCCATTTACAGCTCTCGTCTTCTCTCCATAGGCTGTTTCTTCTGGCGAGTGACTGTTTCTGCAGCTGTGCATTTATTTTGATATTTAATAAAAATCTCAAACGTGAGTGGTTGTTTGCTTGCTCTTCTTTGTTGCTGCATCGCGCACGTGAGTTGATTATTAATTATAATCATGACAATAAACACCTTCATTTAAAAACTGCATTTTGTGTTTACTTGTGTTATCTTTGTGTAATATTTAAATTTGTTTGACGATCTGAAACATTTAAGTGCAACAAACATGCAAAAAAAAAACAGATATCAGAAAGGGGGCAAACACTGTTTCACACCACTGTGTGTATATATATATATATATATATATATATATATATATGTATGTATATATACAGTGGGGTAAAAAAGTATTTAAAGAACAAAAATGTCGAGAATGGAGAGTTTCATCGACAAACTTTGGAGCAAGTTTGAGACCCATCTTAACTCTCTTTACTTAGCAAATCTCTTGTATCGTGTTATCAATAGCAGAGTAAATAAAAATGTAGCGGGTGTAAGGGGTGACGTGGAGTGTGAGAGACTGGAGAACCTGCTAGAAAAAGTACAGACTTTATCCATCGATACACCTTGGAAAAGACTGGTATGAGTCTGTGTGACTGAGTGCAACTCCAACTTCTCCCACAGTTTTAGAGAGATCATTAAAGAAATGGGGAACGACCCTCTTGGGCCTAGTCATCTACTCACATTCTGTGCTTTGTTTGTCGATGTTACCAAAGAGCTTCTGCAAGCCAGACACCCTATCAACGCCTTTGGTGAACTCCTGAAAATACACGGCGTCATTCGTAATACTGTAGATCATTCTGTCCTAACTCAAACTTTAGCTATTATAAAAGGGGGGTGCTAAGTTTCTGATACATTTTGTAGCGTTAGATTTCTTTTGTTTTTTACTTGTCACACATTTTATCCTATGTAGATGTTAGTTTTTAGGTTATTTTTAAGAAATTGTTTTTTAAATCTTTGATCAAAAGTGTTTTTCACACATCCGTCGCTACGTTGTGACGATGGTATAAAGATGTTTGATTAAAAGAAGCTGAATAAAGATCCTCTATCCTGTCTTTCTCATTCTGATTTCATCAAGTCAGAGACATGCTTCATGAAAACGGTGTATTACAACCCCGAACACCCAGGTAGCTTCGGAGGTGTAGAACGACTCCTCAAGGGCTTGCAAGGTGAAACGGGGGAGAAGGTCAGGGTCAAAAGGGTCAAAAAGTTTTTATCTGAACAGGATGCTTACACCTTACACAAACCTGCAAGAGTACATTTTCCTAGAAACAAAGTTTTTGTTCCACAACCGTTAAAACCAATTCCAAGCTGATCTATGCGATATGCAGGCTTTAGCCGAATATAACGACGGCTACAATTATTTATTAACGGTTATAGATGTATTTTCCAAGAAGGCGTATGTACGGACTCTGAAGAGAAAGACGGCCGCTGAGGTGGTACGGGCCCTTGAATCCATTTTTGAAGAAAGCCAAACACCCGTCAAACTACAAACCGATGCAGGAAAAGAATTTTTCAACAAAAGTTTTGAGGCTTTAATGGAAAAACATGGTATAACACATTTTTCCAAGGCCAGCGATCTCAAGGCCTCTGTGATTGAAAGGTTTAATCGCACATTAAAAGGCAGAATGTGGAGGCATTTTACAGCCAACAACACACTGTGGTACTTCGACGTCTTACAAGACTTGGTGGTGGGGTACAATCGAGCTTATCACAGCAGTATTAAAATGGCAGCTACACAGGTGACCGCCGAGAACACAAACCAAGTGTTTCAAAACCTGTACGGCAAACCCCGAGCTCGACAGAGCGACCGATTAAAGATGAATTTTAAAAAGGGGGACTCCGTCAGGATATCAAAGTTGAGGGGAGTGTTTAATAAGAAATATGAACAGTTTTATGGATGAAGTGTTTACGGTGTCCGAGTGCATCCCCCGTGGCCCCCCTGTCTACAAGCTGAAAGATTATGACAGAGTACCGATTCAAGGTTCATTTTATGAGGCGGAGCAGCAAAAAAATAATGCTGGACCATGACAGAGTCTACCATGTGGAGAAGATTCTAAAACACAGTACCGTCAAAGGTGAAAAGCAGGTGCTGGTTCCGTGGAAAAATTGGCCTGAGAAATTTAACAGTTGGGTCAAGGCCTCCAATTTAAAAAACAAGTAGACATTCACACGCACCCCTGAGAGCAGTGCTTACGGTCATTCCATCATGTACGGATCTAAAGATGAGGGGTTTTTCATCATCCTACCTTCCAACGCCAGTTTTGATGCTTTTAAAGACAACACAAGTTCCAGTTTTCGCGTGGATTTGGCACAACAGATCGATTTAGAAGGACTGTGGGAGGTTGCTTTGACGGAAATTTCATACCCACACACTTGGTATAGCCTACCTCAAAAAGATGCCTACTTTTATTGGAGAGCAAAACCGCAAGAACCAGAAACAGAGACTAAAGTGCATTATCAAAGGATTACAGGTGGTTATTACAACGATTTAAATCGGTTCAGGGCTGAGCTGGAGGGGTTCTTTCAAAAAATTAATTCTGATATTTATATGGTCTACAGCAACATCCAGAAAAGAATGGATTTCCAGAGAGGAACTCAAACTCACGTACACACTGACATGCCGGCAGCTTACACGTTGGGTGTTGAACTGGGAGAATGGTTCAAGTTTGATTGGAAGTTGGCGCCCTATCCGGCTGATTTGAAGGCCAGATTTTATCACATGTACTGTTACAGCGATGTGGTACGTCCGCAATTAGTGGGGGACTCTTATGCACTGCTCCTGAGAATGATCAATATCGAAGGAACGTACGGTGACTTGATCACAAAGCATTTCAACCCACCTTATTATTTACCCATAGCGAAACAGTACATTGAAACCATCCAGGTGGAGATAAAAACGGATCAAAACAAGCCGGTGGAATTTATCTACAGGAAGACTATAGTGACGCTCCACTTTAGACCTAAACCTTGAATAAACAACGCATATAACACGTCCATCCACACCCGCGCGCATCATTCGGTCTACAACTGCCATTGGGCAGTGGGTATTGGTGTGTGATCGGACGTGCTAAGTTACAACGTCTCAACAAAACAAAGTGACTCTGAGGGAGGATCCCCACTGTTTTGTACATTATTATGAGAATCAAGTAGGGGGTGCTTTACCAGGGTTTTATGGAGCACCCGTCATGTACGGACGAGGTATCGGCTCACTGTTTTCAAGACTGTTCCCTTTTGTAGCTCCTCTGGTGAAGAAAGGTTTCACCATTGTGAAACCTCATCTTAAAATGGCAGCTAGCGGCGTCGCATCAGATGTGTTTAACCAAGCGGTGGGAAAAATGATGAACAAAGACTCGAGACAAGAGGGCTCAGAGGGTATTATGATCTTGTCGCGCAGATCGAGGAAGCGACTCCCCGGCGATCGTGTTTCATTGCTCTCCCATAAACGCACCGGTCCTAAAAAGAGAAAATCAGTTGGGAAAAGTAAGCAGGTGACAAGGAAGTCCGGAACTCGGAGTTCGGATATATTTTAAGCAAAAGGTTTGAACAAACTAAACCGGAAGAAACATGGCCCTGTTACATCAAAAATCTCCTGAATGCACCCTGGCTGAGTTGGGTTTATTTTCAGCGCCTATGACGCAGCTCTCTGTGGAGGATAAAATCTACATGGAAATTTCCCCCGTGTCAACCATCACTGATGGAGGTCCTATAGAGTTTTTCATCCCCGGAGATGGGGAGAAGTACCTCGATATGAACGACACCCTGCTGCACCTCCGTGTGAAAATTACCAACGCGGACGATACGAACTTGGCAGACGGCGCGGCGGTGGGTCTCATCAATTACCCTCTAAATACAATTTTCAGTCAATGTGACGTGATCCTGGGAGATAGCTTGATTTCACAATCCAGCGCCACACACCCCTACTGAGCCTTCATTGAGACGATACTGAACTATTCCGAGGACATGCTCAAGAGCCAATTTAGTGCCGGTCTTTTTTACAAAGATACGGCTGGAGCTGTAGATTCTATCGTGACTGTGGACGGCCCTAATGTGTGTTTAAATAAAAGATCCTGTTGTACTGCCAATTCTCGCGAAGTCACCTGCTCGGTCCACTTCACGGGGACATATTTTTTTGCGAGAGGCTCATACTGAACTCTGTCGATTTGAGAATCAAACTAACCCGCGCCAATGACGCTTTCTGTCTCACGGGAGCCGGCGATTCCACTTTCCATTTGAAAATACTGGGGGCCTCTCTATTTGTTAAAAAAAGTGTCCGTGTCCCCCGTGGTCAGATTAGGCCACACTGCAGCCCTAATGAAAGGCAGTGCACTCTACCCCCTCTCACGTGTCAGTGTAAAAACATACTCCATCCCACAAAATTCTAGGATGTGCAACCAAGAGAATCTGTTTCTGGGGACCATTCCCAAATACGTGGTTCTGGGTATGGTGCATCACGAGGCTTTTATGGGGAGAAGAGACCTATCGCCTTTCAGTTTTATTCACAATGATGTGGAATATCGGACGGTCGACAGATCCCCGCCAAGACTTTCCAACCTCAGTTTAATAACCAACTCTCTGTTAAGGAATTTTACAACATGTTCCTGGCGACGGGGAGACATCTTAAAGATTTACCCCTCAGTATCAGCAGAGAGGAATTTAACAATGGGTACACCCTGTTTGTGTTTAATTTCGCCCCGGGGGATGACAACGACGCCCTGTCCACTGTATCGAACGGTAATTTAAGATTGGAGATGAGATTTAGAATGGCCCTTCCCCATACCACAATGCTGATAGTCTGTGTCTGTTATGATTCTATTCTGGAAATAAACTCTGAAAGAGAAGTGCTGGTGGACTCTTAGTAGGAACATGAATAATATTCAGCTGGAGAGTCTTCTGCATTGTCTGCAGGGAGATGTGTTTTGTGGGGTGTGGCCCTTCGATCAACTACCATCGTTGACCCCTGCCTTTAGACCCCCCGCCTACTTCGTCATCAACACACACCCCGCACACATGCCTGGAGAGCACTGGTTAGCCATCACCCTGGAAAAGGACGGCGAAGCCACCTTTTTTGATTCTTACGGGTTTCCGCCCGATTTTTTTTACTATCCCCACAGTGTCTTAAAGTTCTTGGAGAAGAATTTGCAAAACATCAAATACCACAACGCCCAGTACAGCATCAACTATCAATGACTTGCAGTCAACACTGCGTCTATTACCTGGCACATTGGACCTGCGGATTATCTTTTGAACGTGTACTGTCATTGTACAATGAGGATGTGATGAAAAATGACCTGATGGTGTACAATTTTGTGAGAAAATATCAAGTTTGTATCAAAAATAAAATCGGTGCACCCCCTAAACAGGGGTTCTTTACACCTGTTTAAAAACTGTCTTGTGTAGAAACTTAGGATAAAGAGTGTATGATATATACACTCTCTGGTGATATAGAGTGCATGTTTGACAACTATTTTTTTTTTTTTTTTGTTACTTATTTGTACCCGTAGGTAGACTTGGTTTGCAGTCTGGTGACAAGCCACCGGCTGCTGGTCGCTGCGTGCGCGAGCGCCCTAAACCTACATGTTTTTGGTGTGCGGGAGGAAACCGGAGAAATCCCGGAGTAAACCCGCGCAACACGGGGAGAACATGCAAACTCCACACAGCTCACTGTTGGTCGGGGGCTGGGATCGAACCCACGATCTCATGATCCCCGCGATCCCCCGGCCGAGGGTAAAACTGTGCTGCCACAGTGCTAAACCACTGCGCCACCGTGCAGCCCGTGCAACTATGTTACTAATACCATTAATAATTACCCTTTTTATGATTTTATATGAAAGAAAAAAAAGACTACACTTGAAATGTATGATGAATAAACGTTTTATTGTTAAAAAACAGAAAAAGATGTATGGTTTACAATTATATCTAATCTCAAATTTCTCTTCTTAAGGAGTGGCCCATCGAGGGGAGAGTTTCTTTTGTCTTCTATTCCTCCTTGTTCTAGTCTCAAATTCAGACTCTCATTTTCTCACGGGGTGTGATCCAGGTTGGGGACAGCAGAAGTTTCTTTTTTTTCTCTCTGGTACGGCGTACGTCTTGAGGTTTTTCAATCTCAAATTCGGACTCTTCTTTCTCACGGGGTGTGATCCAGGTTGGGGTTGGCAGAAGTTTCTTTTTTTTCTCTCTGGCACGGCGTACGTCTCGAGGTTTTTCAAAACCCACATCGGCGATGTTGCCCGCATTCATCTTAAGAAGTCAATATTGATCACGCGCTTGTGGGCTGCTCACAGCCGATAAGGCAGTGCGGTGGGGCAGTGGTTAGCACAGCAACTCACCCTTGGCCATGGGATCCCTGGTTCGATCCCAACCCCTGACTAACAGTGATCTGTGTGGAGTTTGCATGTTCTCCCCGTATCTGCGTGGGTTTACTCCGGGATTTCTCCGGTTTCCTCCCACAGACCAAAAACATGCAGGTTAGGTTAATTGGAGACTCTAAAGTGGCCCTAGGTGTGAATGTGTGTGTGAATGGTTTAGGGATAGCGCCGTACCGTGGCTGCTTCGTCCATCCAGGTGGATGCCCTCAATTTCCCCTCTGGGGATCAATAAAGTATACAAAATTTTAAAAAAAATAAAGGAATATTGAGTTCAGACAGAGTGTTTAAAAATTTCGACCACCCCACAGGTGCAGGGGGTTGGTGTTTTTTACAAGGGAGTGAGAGGTGTTTGAATAAATCAATCATATGAGACCCTTTCATGGCCTCGCCCTTGTAAACAAACTCCCTCTTTGAATTCCACCCCCCATAACTCTGGAGCAATTTCCTCAGGATGTATTTGGCGTTCTTACGATCATGCGTGGGGAGGTTTTGCAGAACCTCCTCAACTGTAACGTCAAGATCTAAACCATCACGCATGCTGCGGGGTGATGCGGGACCACCTGCGGCAGGTAATGCGCAGGTTCTGTCAGAAGATGCGGCACGAGCATGTTCGCTCTCACCACCCCCGCCAACATCTGATAGGGATAGGTGGTCAGGCTCCTGCTGCAGAGTCAGCGTTACCCGCCGTCGCTCGTTATGATCCTGTTTCATGAGCGTGAGGTACCTTTGCAGTAGAGCATCATACTTTTTAATTTTCTCATAAGCACTCAAGCCTAGTTTGTTTAATATGGCTCTCATTCTGGAGTCCAACTCATCCTCTGCATTTTCTCTGACTGTCGTCGGTCCAGTCATACGGTTTAACTGTTGAGGTTTGAGCAAAAACATCTTCTAGGCCTTCTTCAAAGTCATCTTTTTATTTTTAATTTCTTCTCACCAGCCCACTGATTAGATCCCTGATCATGGGCACCACAGCGGATAGCAGAGGCAATAGAAAACCGCCTGACTGTTTTTTCAGAACCTGGTGTTTGCGTTTTAAACTAGTTTTCTTATCAGCCAACAGTCTGATAATTTTCTTCTGCCTTTGTAGCTTCTTGAACTGACCGACAATGTTCCCTTTTAAAAGATTCAGAGTGATCTCACACAATGTCTGAATAAAGTCTGGAGAGCTGTGGATGAGAATATCCCTGCGCTTTTTGGGGGAGGCGTGGTACAGCACCGTGAGTAAAATAGCGTTCCCCTTCATACGTGCAGACATGATAAACTAGGCTGATGTTTTTGGCACATAGACGGTCAACCTCTCGTGAGAAAGTATACCCGTCCTCAATCTGTATTGTTCTGGACAGGAGGGTGTGAGGTCTACTATTAAATAGCCATGGGAATCTCTGGTGGCATCTTCAAAATTCTCTGGGGAGAAGGCCTTTTGTGACGGGAAGATTTGACGTGCTAATATATCTATTTGTAGTTTATCCCGTGGGTTTTTAAACATCACCAGATAATTGCTGTTCAGACTAATGGTGCGACTGTATTTACCCTTATGGAACATGTTTTGCGCCAGCATCATGACGCTCATGTTTCTATGATGCCTGTACTGGGTAAAAATTCTTACTACTTCAGGATGGTCAGAGGCTTGAAAAATAGCATTGTCCAGATAATCAAGTGTTTCTGATCTGAAGGAAACAGGTTTTCATCTTCAAAAGAATCAGGGAGTCCTTCAACAAATTTTATTCTTTTATTCACCTTCTGCAGTTCACTGTACATAGGCTGATGACATATATAAATCCATACAATGTTTTCAGGTACAATATTTACAACATGTTCACAGTCTTCCAGTACCTTTGAAACAAATAAGTCTAGCCACAGCCGCTCGGTCCCACCACCAAACATGAAAATGGAAAGGTGAACCTAGGATCAAAATCAATCTCCTCTATATCCTGAGTAAGATGTGACATTTTTTTCCTCAAAAAAATCTAATAACCAAAAGGCAGAGTGGTCCCATCCCTAAAGAGACACCTTTTATCATACACAACTCTGAACTTTTTCTGAAATGACAAGTTTCTCAATACAAACCCCCTTTTATCACGTCCTATGTTGTTATGTGGTGTCTCAGTCACTCTCTCTCCCAAATTTGTCATGTAATTCTCCACCAAATCTCTGACACTGTCAAAATTGACACGCATCATGATTGGGTTTGTATGATACCTTTGACCTTCATGACGACCTTCTTTTTGTTCCTCGTTTGGTAGGCATAACTCTTGGGGCCTGCGGATACAAATTCCTGAGTGGTATCCCCGTCCAACTCATCCGTCAAATCCCTCAGATAATTACCCAACTCCAGAGGCATCTCACCATTCTTTACCACGTAAATTAAACTATCCGTGTCGATGTAAAGAACCCTCTCTTGCAGTTTCTCCAGATAACCATACAGCTTCAGACGTGCGTGGGCTGTGGTAAAGGTAGCTATAAAGATGTTATTAGTTTTACCGGGGGGGGGTAGAATGCAACAATCGTTATATTTCCACCTAAGCAGTGCTTTGTCGCCATCGAGAACATGAAAGTATTCCACCTTGTATTTACCCGAAAACAAGCAGGTGAAAAATTCTTCAGGTTCTGAGATCACAACGGTTTGAATCAAATTATCTCTCTGCGCAAATTTCCCCCAAAGCGAGTTCAAAATCAATTTTGAGACACGGTGACGGAGTGGATTCTCTTGGATTTTACTGGCGTCTAACAGAATGCCCTGTTGACGGTGATAGTCCCTGACGTATCTGTCCTTGCTCTCCTGATTGGTGACATCTGGGGGGTAACCCGATGCTTCCTGTTTTGTTTTTTTGAGAAATTTGTGTATGCAATCTACAAACACCGTGTTGCTACTTTGATCAAAATGCCACACTTCTGTGATTTCACCCACCCTGTACCCCAGCTCCAGGGCTTTGTTAAACTCCACAGTGACCCAGACCCCTGTCAATGCTCTTGCCTCGTCGCAAACACCATCTTGATGGTTGGTTTCCACACACGTTCAACACAGTGGAAAGGTTAATTTACCTCCTGAACTTTTGTAGGGTTGAACGGGAAAAAAGAGATTGCGGGGTGGGTAGACGGTAGCTCTGATTAAACCGAAATAGCTTCGAGGATCCCCAAAATCTTTGTAAATGATGGTGGGGTGGCCTAGAGGGTAAAAGCATGTGCTGTTAACATAGGGGTACAGAGAAGTGACATCTACATAGTGCACTGTTTCATCCGGCCCTGTGGTGTGTCTCAGTCTTAGAGCGCTCGTCTTGCCCTCGTAAAAGGGCCCGGCGCGGTAAGAGGAGCTCAGGTGGATTAAACATTTTCAGAAACTGTTTCACCTCCTCGCATGATTTTTTCATCTCATCCCACTTGTGCTCCCTCATCACCGTAATGCGGACACCGTGTATAGAGCGTAATGCCTGCAACCCCTCCTCACTTTTCAAATGCAGCTCTCCAAATGTAACGCCCCTCAGAGGCCAGATCTCCGTGCTTTTAAAACTGCAAACACAACCATGGAAATAACAGCCGTTGAACTCATAGACGTGCTTCGAACCATCGATCTCCACGTAGCTGTCTACAAAAAAGGGCCCTATCTGTTTTTCCGCTCTGTTTAAAGCTACCAGATAACCATGAAAACCGGTACTACCTGTCTCATGGGTCGGGCCATCGGCGACTCAACCGGCATCCCCACCCTTCCGAGGGCGTGGAGGGTGAAACAGGGAATCCTGGCAGAACTAAAAACAATATCTGCCACAGGTCTGTGATGGACCACTTCCAGTCACACAGGGTGAGACTGGACATCTTGGCAGATAAACACATCTGTCGCAATTCTATGGTGGACTGTGCCAGTCGGTGCATTGCGACATGCACTATACAAAGAGCAGAGATAAACAAACCTATCATCTGGTCAGTCACTGCAACAGATACTGGAGTCAGTTTGTCTCGGCTTGTCCTTTCCACTGATAATACCTTTATCTGCCAAGAATGTGCTGCTAGTCCAGCAAAAGCTAGCAGCACTCAAATACTTTGCAAGCAGTTTCATGAAATGGTCAATCAGAAAGCAACTCATACCGGCTCGGACGTCGCCCAGGCTTACAAGGTCTGCGCTGATCTGTTCACACTCCGACAGGCAGCGAAAAGTAAGCTAGGAGCAAGAAGACAAAAGAAGAGGAAAACAGCAGTCTTGTGTGTAGCAGAATGGAATGTACACACTCTGTTGGACAGAACAACATCACAGCGCCCAGAAAGGCAGACCGTGCTTGTGGCCCTGGAAATGAACAGGTACAATGTAGACATAGCTGCACTTAGTGAAACAAGATTGCCTGGATATGACAGCTTGGAAGACCATGGGTACATCTTCTTTTGGAGTGGGAGATCACCTCAAGAAAGGGGAGAAGCAGGAGTGGGTATTTGCAGTTAGAAAGGAGATAGCAGCAATGCTTGATGAGGAACCGGTGCCAATCAACGACAGGATAATGACTATGAGACTCCCACTACAGCAGAAGATGTATAAGATAAGATAAGATAAGATAAGATAAGCCTTTATTAGTCCCACAATGGGGAAGTTCCAGGATTGCAACAGCACAGGGATAGCAACACTCAGAGCAATAATCAGAAGGCAAGAAAAAAAACAAGAGCAGCTAGTATACATATGTACATATTAATATATATATATATAGACACAGTACGGAGCATTGTGGTTGGTGGATGTGCAGCAGAAAGTCTAAGCTCTCTCTCCGCGGATGCGGCGGGCCAGCTGGATGTCTTTGGGCATGATGGTGACCCTCTTGGCGTGGATGGCACACAGGTTGGTGTCCTCGAAGAGACCCACCAGGTAGGCCTCACTGGCCTCCCGCAGAGCCATGACGGCGGAGCTCTGGAAGCGCAGGTCGGTCCTGAAGTCCTGAGCCATGCCACACGCATCAATGTATATGCCCCAACACTGACCAACACAGAGGATGTGAAGGAAGAGTTCTACAGTGATTTACATGAGACTATCAGGCATGTACTGACTGATGACAGGCTGATACTCATTGGAGATTTTAATGCCAGAGTTGGTTCGGACACTGAGAAATGGAAAGGAGTGCTAGGCAGTCATGGAGTAGGCAAGTGCAATGCTAATGGAGAACTTCTACTTGCACTATGTTCAGATTACAACCTTGTGATAACCAACACTCTATTTAAGCACAAGGACATACACAAGAAGACATGGATGCACCCAAGATCCAGGCACTGGCACTTATTAGACTACATCATAGTCAGGCAGAGAGACATAAGGGATGTATTGGACACCAGAGCAATGAGAGGCGCGGACTGTGTTACTGATCATGTTATGCTGAGATCTAGATTAAGGATTTGGAGACGAAAACAACACTGCAGGACGGGTGCGAAGCCACCACGGAAGCTAAACACTAGTGCACTGAAAGGCCAAAAGAAGCAGGAAGAAGGAAATGGATGAAAACTTGAAAGACTGGGACAGCAACAACTCAGAGAATGACATAGAAGAGAAATGGGCAACACTGAAGGATACGGTGTAGCAGACTGTGAGTGATGTATTAGGCTACCCTGAGAGGAAACATCAAGATTGGTTTGATAAGCATGATGAACACCAGAAGAAACTACTAGAAGCGAGGAATACAGCTAGGCAGTAAAACCTACAGTGTAGCAGAAGGTCAAAGAAGAAGAAATACTCAAAGGCTCAGAGTGAGCTACAGAAGTACACCAGAGAGATGAAGTCCAACTGGTGGGATGAAAAAGCAGAGAAACCTCAAACTGCAGCAGACAGAAAGGACATGGAAACATTCTTCACAGGTTTGAGAGAAATCTACGGCCCTAAACCAAGAGGATTGATCCAACTAAAGGCTATGGATGGTGAAGCAGTTTTGCAGGAGAAAGACAAGATCCTTGGCAGATTTGCAGACCACTTTGACCAACTACTAAACAACCCTGGAGATCTCACTGAAGAGGCTAAAGAAGCTCTAGTGCAGCGACCAGCTGTATCAAGTCTGGATGAACCACCAAATTTAGATGAACTAATGGCAGCTATCAGGACAACACAGGATGGTAAAGCTCCAGGAAGGGATGAAATTCCAGCAGAAGTGTGGAAATTTGGTGGTGTTCAGCTGACCAACTGCCTGCACAAGCTCATCCAAGAGATATGGGATGCCCAGAAAGTACCTCAAGACTGGAAAGATGCAAGTATTGTGCCTTTGTTCAAGAAAGGTGACAGGAAAGATTGTGGAAATTACTGAGGTATATCACCGCTAGCCACTGTTGGTAAGATTCTCTCACGTGTACTACTTAACAGACTCAGTGAACACATCTCGCAGAATGTACTACCGGAAACTCAGTGCGGCTTTAGAAGTGGAAGAAGCACAATGGACATGATTTTCTGCTTGAAACAGGTTCAAGAAAAGTGTATCAAACAGAACATGCCGCTTTATGTAGTCTTCATAGACTTCAGTAAAGCCTTCGATACTGTTTTGCGACAAGGACTGTGGCAGGTACTCAAGAAATATGGTTGTACAGAGAAGTTTGTCAGCCTGATTGAGGCACTCCATACAGGTATGCAAGCAAACGTGGCAATGAGTGGTTCAGTATCTAAAGACTTTTCAGTAAGCAACGGGGTGAAACAAGGGTGTGTGCTGGCACCTACGCTCTTCTCGCTATATCTGGCAGCCATGCTTGAGGTGGCTTTCAAAGACACTTCAGAAGGAGTATACATTCAAACAAGGAAAGAAGCAGACTTGTTCAATGTGGCACAGTTTAAAGCCAAGAGTAAGACATCGATAAAGGTAGTAAGAGAAATGCTCTTTGCCGACGACAGTGCTCTAGTTGCACACAGCATGGAAGATATGCAATCTTTAGTGGAGAAATTTGAAAGAGCAGCTAGCCAATTCAGCCTCCAAATCAGCATCAGGAAGACAGAGTGCCTTTATTAACCACCAAAGTTCCAGTTATCAACATCACTACCAGAAGAGATCAGCATTGGTATAGAGACACTAGTCAAGTGCAAGACTTTCAAGTACCTAGGGAGTACTGTTTCAGAGAATGCTAAGCTGGAGGATGAACTATCTCTCAGAATGGGAAGAGTGAGCGCTGTGTTTGGAAACTTGAGGGAGAGACTGTGGAACAATCGACATGTGTCTATCCGTGTGAAATGCAAAGTGTTCAGAGTGACAGTACTGGCTACTCTATTGTACGGTGCTGAAACTTGGACTGTCTACAGAGTGCATGTGAAGAAACTCCACACGTACATGATGAGACACCTTCAAGCCATAATGAACATCTCATGGAAAGACAAGATAACCAACATAGAAGTGTTGAAACGAGCTGGTCTACCATCAATGGAGGACACGCTAATACAGATGAACCTGAGATGGCTCGGACATGTTGAGAGGATGGACCACCAGCATCTCCCTCGGCAGTTACTCTACTCACAGTTATGCAAGGGCAAATGCAATCAGGGTAGACCAAGGCTCAGATTTAAAGACACTGTAAAAAGAAACTTGAAGAAGTTGGACATAGACAGAGTTCCTGGCAGCAGAAGGCTAAGGACAGAGCTGTGTGGAGGAATCTGATCAGACCTAAATGAAACAGTCATTGTCGCCCACGACAGACTGCTATGATGATGATGATGAAAGCATGCTGGATGAATATTTTCAGACTCTGCATAACCCATTCTAACCATTGGATCGAAGCGTGAGAAAATCTTTTGCACTGATGTCTGTAGTTGTTGGGGCAAATTTTACATTTTTAACCGGCTACAACGGTGTGGGGATGTACCTGCAGTTTTACTAACATAATAGGAGAAGTTGCAGTGGGTACATTTTTTTATTGCCTCATAGATACTCCTGTAGGGTGCGATTACAGCACCTTGTGTGGCCTCTTTGTGTCTGGCATAACAGGCCGGAAAGCGACACTTTCTGCGACAGTCTAAACATTCTACAGGCCTAAGCTCTTCCGTAGGGCAGACGGAGTCGTTGCAAACCTGACCGTATCCTTTACAATAGTGTGAATACGGGTTATTAAAACCCTTGTAACAGTAGTTACAAACGGATGCCGTACCTATGAAAGCTGTGAGATTTTTTTATACTGTAGTAATGGTTTTGCAATAAGAACAGGAACAAAGGTTTTGAGCGATCGCTGTAGTCTGTCTCAAAATGCAAGAGGGGATGACTGTGAGATGTTCTGTGAAACACCACAATTTTACGTCCTACAATCCGTTCAAATTTAGCTATATTGCTAAAAGTGACAGGCGTCTGGTCACCCAGACCCGCCTGATTTTGCAACGTCTTACCCAAAGCCTTACAAGCGCGGTCGTCTGAATGGGGGTTCATCAGGTGTGCTAAGCTAGTAGCAAAACAGAGTTGATCCTTTTCGCTACATGTAACGTACAGATGACGTCTTTTTTTATCAATAATTTCACAGTCTAACGTTTTTATTAGCCTGCATTTAGCACCGCCTGTGGGGTTATGCACCACCTTTAGGATTAATTCTAAACCCTCATCCGCATCAATGCTATTGCCCGACTACACTACCCGGTCAAGCAAACCCTCAAAAGCCGGTAAAATATTACCCCCGGCGGCGGCGGCTGTAACGAGGATGTTGCTCCTCGTGCTTTCACCAACAACTTCTAGCTGGATTACATCGTTGCGTTCCACATGTGATCAGGCATACTCAGCCAATTCTCTAAGAATGCCCATCACATCGTTATAAAAGTCTGCGATGTTGGGCACATTGCATCGTCTTGGGACGGGTAGGCGACATGTCATTCTCATCATGTTAAATGGTGAGAATATTCTGACTTCCCCGTGCCTAGAGGATGCCGCGTCCCAGTCATGAGCGACAGAACGCAACCCCGCACCCTGTTGTGTGTTAGGGGAAAGCTCTACCTGTTCGGTGGAGGTTGAAGGGGTTGCAAGTGATTGATGATGATTTGTGGGTGGAAGGTGTGGATGGTTTTGATTCTCAAATATATGTTTTAGATGATGAAATGCGTTGCTGGTGATATTATTATTGTTGTTATTGTTGCTGTTGCTTGGGGGTGTTGTTTCACCTATTTCATTCTCGCTATCCTGTAAATCAACCTGAAAGGGCACTGGAATATGAGCCAATTCATCCACGGCCATGTGCATTTCATTCGTTCCAATTAGAGACTGATGCAAATAGGTTAAATCTTCCATGACGTAATCATAGTCTGTTACCCACTCCGGTAGCCTTTCACCCCCCTCATCCCCCGATTCAACATGGTCGGACTCTGATTTTTCATTCATGATAGCTTATTACAGTTTGTCACAATACCCAGGATATAGAGGAGAAAAAAAAAGATTACATTACACTTTTTCACAGATGGCCAGGACGGAGGTCATGAAACTCTGCATGACCTTGCACAGTGATAACATGGTGGGCAGACGTTGTTGCACCCCGGTTCTCGTCCCACACACACAGCGTTGAAGGGCTCCCTCAGGGGTGCTGTCAAACAGGATCTCTGGAGCAGACGGGACGGCCGGATTCGGTGCTTGATTTAATTCTGCAGAAAAAACATCAATGTTACTCAAGATGGTTCTGTATGTGCATATGTTTTATTTCAAATTAAGTTGGTGGGTGGTCGAAGGTTTATTTTGAGTATATACGTATATATATATATATATATATATATATATACTGTATGTATATATGTATATATAATATTTATTTATTTATTTAAAAGAACCTCAGTTGACCAAAGTGGTAGATGTACAATTAATCGTGACAAACATATTAAAAATAATAAAATACATATTTCAGTTTTTATTCTTAGAGACACCGAATTATCTTCCAAGCAGGAAGGTCGTTTTAAATTGTTTTTAATACATACCTTCAAACAGTCATCTCGTGTCGGCCGTTGGCGTGGTCCTCCTCCTCCCCCGCCTGTTCGGCGTCCCATGCTTCGGTGCGACGGCATCTATGAGTGAATGATGCAAGTACAAAATGATGACAGGGTTTGTGGCATTTAATATCAGTCCCTGAATGCCGATCGATTCATACTGTTGGGTGGACGTCTGACAGACGTGGTCTTTTTACGAGGGTGCTTCGGTCTGCTCCCGCCCCCACCGGTTGATGCCGAAGGCCTCAGTTTGTATTCTGTAAAATAATAATAATATAATAATAAGTTTATTTCACATTGAAAAAACATAACGCGGGGACGTTTACGTCATCACCCCGAGACATTGCGAGAGGGCCAATGGCGACCCGCCACATCATTGGAGGGTGACGCTATTCCCTGTTTACATTTTAGCACGGCATGGTTTGTTTTGAAGCAGGAAAATGATCATATCGGCTTAATAAAAGGATTTTTAAAACTTGGAGGCACTTACCGGAAGCGTGCGCCGTAGCCTGGGTCGGCCTGTCTCTCAGCGGTGCTTGTCATTTGCCTTTGGTCGACAAAATGCTCTCAAGCCGGGCGTCCACGGGCTGTATCCTGGGGATCGGGCCTATGAAGATGGCTGGGTTCCCCGCTGCCGGAGGCCTGGCATTATTCAGCTGTGGAGCGGCCGCTGGACGAAGAGCTGCAGGATGCTTGACGCCGACCCCGGGCTGGTCGTGGTCCCTTAAGACCGCCGGATCATCCTCAGAATGTTGGATTTCATCCAAAGCCCCCAATAGACTATCTTGACCATCATTGATTTGATGCGTATTAACCTTTTCGAAATCTGTAAGTGCATTTCTTTTTATCAACGACTGTTCATAATGTTTTATAGATGCAATAATGATCTTTACATACCTGAGAGATTTATTACCCCGGGTAGGATACCTTTACAAAAGACAGAAAACATGAATTAAAAGCAGTTCTGACTCTGAGACAGATGATGAGATAAATGCTTTATAACATAAAGTAATAGCAGCTTTATCTGTATAAGACTTTTCATAGACCAGTCACAAAAACAGATAAAACTGTTGATCAAGTAATTAGAAAAATAACATGATTAAAACTTACCACTGTAGCTTGGTGGAGAGTGGATTTCGGCGTGCATTATAATTTCTAAAAAATGAGTCAAGTTTTATTTAACAATACAGAGAAAAAAAAAGTTTTTTTTTTTTATAAAGTTTGAAAGTCAAATATCACATCTCATCTTGCCTGTGTCACGTTCCTTTGGGTGTGAAGATGTGTTTCAGGGGAGTGTTCATTGATACTTATAGACAAAATGAAGACCCCCTATAGGGGTTTGGGGAAAAGCTTTGCAATGTGAATGGCCATTGTGACTGATGTGTGTTTGTTTGTTTGTTTGTTTGTGTATGAAGAGTTGGGGATGGGGAGATGTTGTTTAAGACCCGTGGGGGTGTCAGCCAGAGGAATGTTAAATTTGCTAGGTGATATCAAACACACATATAAACACATGCTGGTTGTTTCAAATATTGAATAAAAATAACTTAACCATTGGTAAATATCACGTCCAAGTTGTGGGGAGTTTTACAGAAATGTGCTTGTTAAGTTAGAAGTCTTTGAACCATACAAATTTGCTCCTTTTCTCCTACTGCCTCAGCAAACATCCTACAGTCACTCAGAAGAGATATTCCTCTCTATTTTGACTAAGAGAATGGCCAAGGATGTTTTAAGCGTGTGTTTGCATGTCTGTGTTTTTGACTTCTGCAAGCTGACACACTGAGAGAGACACCTGACTAATGTGCTCTGAAACTCTAATCGCCACAAGCATACATATATACATATATATTTTTTTAAAGCCGTATGTTACACTGCGGGGAGACCCCTTTTCCCATTTGCATCTTGCAGGGCAGCCCTATGCTTTATTGTAGAAATGGCATAATTTAAATAGTGAAGTGTATTGGCTTTTCTGCCAGATGTATCATTTTGTGTTGCTGGTTGGTAAGGCACAAGAAGCATGTGCATCTCTTTCTATTGAGGATGCTCTTAATGGATGCTCTGTCCTGGGGCAGCGCCTTGATCCGATGGAGGAGATAGGAGAGAGAAGGACGGTGGCTAAACTGTCATCTCTGCTGGAGTCCGAGTTCCACCCTATGCAGGACATACTGAATGCACTGAGGAGCTCATTTAGCAGCAGACTACATCATCCCAGGTGCACAACCGAGAGGTTTCGTAGGTCCTTCCTACCAACGGCTGTCAGACTGTACAACCTAAGCAGGGCTGCTCGCAGAGATAGCAAAAAGACGTAACAAACTAATAGTTTTTTGAATGCAAAAGATGCAATAGACTTACACAATGGTCCCCTCCGGCATACAACTAGGAACATACCGGTCGCTATGGAGGGTGAGAATATGTATGGGCACATAATCATACCATGTAGGATAACTAAGTAGACGGTTATGCTGTTTCATTCCATCTAGCAACAATGCTCTGCACTGTGTGTGTTTATATATTTGCATATTTATTCCATCTAGCTACAATGCTCAGCACTGGGTGTGTTTATATATTTATATATCTACATATTATTCCATCTAGCTACATTGCTCCGCACTGTGTGTGTTTATATACTTGCATATTTATTCCACCTAGCTGCAATGCTCCGTACTGTGGGTGTTTATATATTTACATATTTATTCCATCTAGCTACAATGCTCTGCACTGTGTGTTCATATATTCATATATTTATTCCATCCAGCTACAATGCTCTGCACTGTGTGTCTGTGTGTGTGTGTATATATATATATATTTTATAGTAATACGTACATATGTTTATTAGCTGCTCTTGCTTGCTTGTTTTTTTTCTTGCCTTCTGATTGTTGCTCTGAGTGTTGCTATCCCTGTGCTGTTGCAATCCTGGAATTTCCCCGTTGTGGGACTAATAAAGGCTTATCTTATCTTATCTTATCTTATCTTAATTATGAAACTCTTAAAAGCACAATCCTCAGAGCTTATGAATTGGTTCCTGAAGCATACAGGCAACACTTTTGTAATAAAAGGAAACTTTTCTCTCAGAAATTTGAGTTTGCATGAGAAAAGGAAATGCTTTTTGATAGATGCAGATGCAGATTGTTTCCTCTATGCCATGTGTCAACACAACAGAAATAAGCTATAGACAGCTTGCTCCTTCTGTAATTGATAATTGTAATTGATTGCATTCAACAACATTATTCCCCAGAGACTGATGGAGAAATTACTCCTTCTCGGTCTGAACACCGCCATATGTCTCTGGATTCTGGATTTCCTGACAGAGAGACCTCAGTCTGTCCGGGTTGGAAACAACATCTCCAACTCTGTCACGCTGAGCACCGGATCCCCTCAAGGCTGTGTACTCAGTCCACTGTTGTTTACACTTCTAACACATGACTGTGTATCCAGACACGAGGGGAACCAGATTATTAAGTTTGCAGACGACACCACGGTGGTGGGACTTATTCAGAGGGATGAGGAATCAATGTACAGGGAAGAAGTGAGAGACCTGGAGGGCTGGTGCAGGGAGAACAATCTGGTGCTCAACGTGGACAAAACAAAGGAGATGATTATCGACTTCTGGCGGTCACAGCCTGAGCACGTCCCCCTCAGCATCGGCAGCCGTTTAGTGGAGAGAGTGGAGAACATCAAGTTCCTCGGAGTGCAGATCTCGCAGGACCTGACCTGGAGCAAGAATTCCTTGGGGATCAGGAAGCGGGCTCAGCAGAGACTGCACTTCTTGAGGAAACTCAAACAGGCCTCTCTCCCCATCTGCATCCTCAGGACCTTCTACAGAGGTGTGGTGGAGAGTGTTCTGACGTACTGCATTGCTACATGGTACTCCAGCTGCAGTATGTCAGACAAAAAAGCCCTGCCGAGGATAGTCAAGGGGGCTGAGAGGGTAATTGGAGTCTCCCGCCCCTCTATCGAAGAACTTTTTCAGAACCGTTGTAGGAGCAGGGCACTGAACATTGTCAAGGACCATTCTCACCCTCTGCATAAACACTTTGAACTTCTTCCACCTGGTAAATGATTCCGGAGCATCAGAACCACCAGACTGATCAACAGCTTCCTTCCACAAGCTGTCAGGATGCTGAACTGCTGACCCGGAATCTCTCATACACACTACTGCACCTACGGACATTTTGTATATTATTTGTACATTATAGTTAGTTAGTTTTTTTTCCCAAGTATGTCTCAGGGATGTGTGAATGGATGGGGGGTAGGGGAGTGAAGTTATGTGTGAGTATGTCTTAAATCATGCTGCTTCTATTTATATGGATGCCGAGAGAAACGCAATTTCATCTTGCCTGCACTACAGTTGTATGTACAGCAATATGACAATAAAGTTTGATTTGATTTGATTTGATTTGATTTGATAGCATGGTAGATAGTGTTACAGCTTCTCTGCATCAGACTCTAGACTTGGTGGCCCCTTTAAAAAAGAAAAAGTCTAATCAGAGATTTCTAACCCCTTGGTTCAACACAGAAACTTGTAGCTTAAAACAGAAGACTCGTCAATTAGAAAGAAAATGGCGCTCCACTAATTTAGATGAAATCTTTTTAGCTTGGAGAAATCATCTTTAAATTTATAAAAAAAAAATCTCTTAGAAAAGCTAGAACGAGTTATTATTCTGCATTAATAGAAGACAACAAGAATAATCCTGGGTTTCTTTTCAGCACTGTAGCCAGGCTGACAAAGAGTCAGGACTCTGTCAATCCTAGCATTCCCTTAGAGCTTACTAGTCAGGACTTTATGAACTTTTTCAATAATAACATTTTATCTATCAGAGATAAAATCAATCAGATTCTCCCCACCGTTAACTTAGATACAGTAACTACTACAACTCCTTCAATTGATATCTGTTTGGATGAGTTTACTCCAATTGACCTTTTAGAGTTAGACAAAATAATTTCCTCATCCAAGCCTTCAACTTGTCTTTTAGACCCTATTCCTACCAGGTTATGTAAAGAAGTCTTCCCACTTATTGGTAGCTTTACTCTTCAAATAATCAATTCTTCATTAACTTTAGGCCATGTACCGCAGGCTTTTAAAATGGCTGCAATTAAACCCTTACTCAAAAAGCCAACACTGGATCCAGGAGTTTTAGCTAACTATAGACCAATCTCTAATCTTCCTTTCATTTCAAAAATAAAGAGTTGTTGCTACGCAATTATTTGACCACCTGCAGGGAAATGGTTTACTTGAAGAGTTTCAATCTGGGTTTAGAATCCATCATAGTACTGAAACAGCCTTAGTGAAGGTCACTAATGACCTCCTTATTGCATCTGATAACGGACTTGTTTCCGTTCCTGTTCTTTTAGACCTTAGTGCAGCTTTTGATACTATCAATCATAATGTTCTTCTTGATAGATTAGAACACTATGTTGGACTTAATGGAACTTCATTGCAGTGGTTTAGATCTTATTTATCTGATAGGTTCTAGTTTGTTCATGTAAATAATGAGTTTTCTTTCAACTCAAAGCTCAGTCATGGAGTTCCACAGAGATCTGTGCTAGGCCCTACTCTTTTTAGTTTATATATGCTTCCGTTAGGCAACATTATTAGATAGCACTCTATACATTTTCATTGTTATGCAGATGACACACAATTATAATGAAGCCAGATGATAGTAATCATTTAGCCAACTTAGAAGCCTGTCTTAAGGAAATCGAAGCTTGGATGACTTGCAATTTCCTGCTATTAAATTCAGATAAGACTGAAGTCATTCTTGTTGGTCCAAAAAACCTTAGAAATACCATTCCAAATCAAACTTTTAGTTTGGATGTGGTTACTCTTTCTCTTAATAGCTTTGTGAGGAACCTTGGAGTTATTTTTGATCAAGATCTGTCTTTCAATTCACATATTAAATTTGTTAATTTGTTTCTAAGACTGCCTTCTATCATTTGCATAATATTGCCAAGATTAGGAGCATCTTGTCTCAGAGTGATGCTGAGAAACTGATCCACACTTTTGTTAGCTCTAGATTAGATTATTGTAACTCTTTATTATCAGGTTGTCCCAAAACATCTTTAAAAAGTCTTCAGTTGATCCAAAATGCTGCAGCAAGAGTTTTAACAGGTACTAGAAAGAGAGATCACATCTCTCCAGTTCTGGCCTCTCTTCACTGGCTTCCCATAGAGTTTAGAATTAAGTTTAAAATCCTTCTTCTCACTTACAAAGCTCTAAACAATCAGGCCCCTTTTTATTTAAAAGATCTGATACTACCGTATTATCCTAACAGAGCACTACGCTCCCAAAATGCAGGATTACTTGTAATACCTAGAATCTCCAAAAGTACAATGGGAGGCAGAGCCTTCAGGTATCAAGCTTCTCTCCTGTGGAACCAGCTGCCAATATGGATTCGGGAGTCAGACTCGATCTCTGTTTTTAAGAATAGGGTTAAAACCTTCCTTTTTGATATAGCCTACAATTAGGGAGGGTGTCTCTGATGTATCTGTGAACCCTCCCTTAGTTATGTTGCTAATAGGTTTAGACAGCCAGGGGACCTCCAATAATGCACTGGGCTTCACTCCTTTCTTCACTCTCAATGATTTTTTTTTTTTTTTTTTTGCTGGTCATTCATATCTGTTTGTTCTCTCCCATAGATTGAGTCCCCATCGTGCTGTTTGCTCTCTACATGTCTGTTCTTTTCATCTTCTCTATCCCCTCACCCCCCAGCCAGTCGCAGCAGATGACTGCCCCTCCATGAGCCTGGTTCTGCTGGAGGTTTCTTCCTGTTAAAAGGGAGTTTTTCCTCTCCATCGTCGCCAAGCGCTTGCTCACAGGGGATCGCCTGATTGCTGGGGTTTTTCTGCAACTGTGGGGGTTTCCCCTACAGTTGAAAGTACTATGAGATGACTGTTGTTGTGAAATGGCGCTATATAAATAAAGTTGAATTGAATAGATGGTGCTCTTCAACAAAAGCTTGTGATTTTGTTTCATTAAGGGAGCTAATATTGGTGGAGTTTTTTAAAAACTGTTTGCCAGGCCGAACTGCACTCTATCTTAATGAACAGAAAGTGTCCACCCTACAGGAAGCCACAACCCAGGCAGATGAATTCACCTTAACACACAAATGTCTTGGTGGGCAAGCAAGAAATGTCTATCCCTAATCATCCCCAGAAGACTGCTAGGCTACCACTGCAAAAACCTAGTGGCAAAAAAGTGCTTCCTCCAAAGTTCTCAAAAACAGTGTGCTTACTGTCGTGAAAATGGTCATGTTAATTCTGATTGCTTGATTTTGAAGAGGAAGAAACAGTCACAGCAAGCTAAAGTGTTAATCTCATCAAAACTATGAGTCCTCCTCAACCCTTGGCTAAGGGGCAGCCTGACTGTTTTAAGCCATTTATTTTTGATGGATTTGTGTCACTGACAGGAGTGAAAAAAGACCAGAGACCAGCAAAGATATTGAGAAACACAGGTGGATCTCAATCATTCATCCTGACCAATCTTTTGCCTCTCAGTGCTGCCTCTGATTGCAATGAGAGTATCATTATTCGTGGCATTGGTATGGGATATGTACCTCCTCCACTTCATCGTGTTCATGTCCAGTCAAAGTTAGTATCAGGATTTTTCAACGTTGTTGTTCGTCACTCATTTCCTATGCCAGGCTTCATTATGAGGAATGATTTAGCTGGTGGGCAGGTTCTGCCTAACCCTGAGGTATTGGACACTCCTAATCTCTCACCTGATACAGTTAAGGTTTTGAAGACCCATCCAGAAGTATTTTCTGTTAGTGTCCTTACCAGATCCCAGGCTCGCAGGCTGGAGGAAGTAATTTTGGCTGACTCTGTACTGGCACCTATCTTTTCAGAAGATGAACCTCTCCCAGGTGACCCTGAGAAGCCTGTGCCTCCTGAACTAACGCTAACAGGTTCCACTGAGTCCTTGTCATCACCTATATCACGTGAGTCCTTGATTAAAGACCAAAAATCTGATGTTACCCTAACCAGCTGTTTTGCACAAATGTCTGAATTGTCAAATAAAAAGAAGGTTCACTGCTTCTACTTGAACAAGGGTCTGTTAATGAGACAATGGGCTTCCAGACCTCTGTTGAAAAATGTTGAAAATGATGACTGGGGGGCAGTGCATCAATTAGTGATTCCTGCTAATCACCGACAGAAGGTATTACAGTTGGCACATGAACATCCATGGTCTGGCCATTAGGGGGTTACAAAAACTTATGACCGGATTCTCCAACATTTCTTCTGGCCCAGGTTGACGAAAGATGTGGCAAAGTTTTGCAGAACTTGCAGTGTTAGTCAAATTGCTGGTAGACCCAATGAAACTGTACCACCTGTTCCTCTTAATCCAATACCTGCAGTGGGGGTACCGTTTGAACGGTTAGTCATAGACTGTGTGGGTCCACTACCCAAATCAAGGGCTGGTGATCAATTCCTATTAACTTTAATGTGTACAGCCATATGTTTCCCTGAAGCTGTCCCCCCTCAGGAAAAATCACTGTCCCTGCTGTAACTAAGGCCATGCTTACATTCTTCACAACTTTTGGTCTTCTTAAAGTAGTACAGACAGACCAGGGTACCAGCTTTCAGTCAAAGTTGTTTAAGCAAACATTGCAGTCACTGGGTATTGAACATGTGGTATCCAGCCCGTACCACCCTCAATCACAAGGAGCATTGGAAAGGTGGCATCCTACCCTCAAAGCAATGATGCACAAATACTGCCTAGAAACCAAGACTGGGATGAGGGGCTCCCCTTTTTGTTGTTTGCAGCCAATGAAGCAAAACAGGAATCTCTGGGATTCAGTCCAGCTGAATTGGTGTTTGGGCATGGTGTGCGGAGGCCACTTAAAATGTTGAAGGAGCAATTTCTGTCAATTGGTGAGTCACATAAAGCCAATATTCTGGACTTTGTCACACAGTGTCATGAATGTTTACATCATGCCTGTTCCATAGCCAAGGAAGTCCTTTCGAAGTCTCAGAAAAATATGAAGCGGCTATATGACAAAAAAGCAATTCAACGCAATTTTCAGGCCGGTGATAAAGTTCATGTGTTACTGCCTACATCTGGTCCGGTCCTTTCTGCCCAGTTCTCTGGACCATATGTAGTTAAAAGTAAAGTCAGTGATTCCAACTACATCATCTACACTCCTGACTGGAGGCGTCAGACACGTTTATGCCACATAAATATGCTTAAGCTATTTCATGCTTGAGAAAATGAGCAAGACGCCTCATGTTCACCTGACCAACAACATGGGATTAACTCTATGTCCTCTGCCTCTATGCTGTCTATTCCAGTAGACCACGACGATGGGCTGAAGATCCATGATGACATTAAATGTGGCAGGCTACCAAACTCTACAATTCTGAATAACCTAGATACTCGCCTGTCTGACTTTTCAGATGACCAGAAGGAGGATGGGAAAAATCTGATTAGGTCCCATTCTGGTCTCTTTGGAGATGTGCCTTCATGCACCACTGTACTGGAGCATGATATAGATGTTGGGAACACCTTCCCCATCAAGCAGTATGCCTACCGGTGCCCTCCACAGAAGAGAGCTGAAGAAAGAGGTAGAGTACTTGTTGCAGAATGGGTTGGCCAGGCCTAGCCATAGTGCATGGAGTTCTCCGTGTCTGCTAATGCCCAAGTCAGATGGCACACCACAGTTTTGCACAGACTTCTATAAGGTGAATGCAGTCACGGTACCTGACTCATTCCCTTTACCACGTATGGAAGACTGTATTGACAGCATGGGGGGGGCATGCATTACAAAGTTGGACTTGTTAAAGGGGTATTGGCAGGTTCCCCTCACTCAAAGAGCTTTTGAAATTTCAGCTTTTACACCAGATCATTTTCGCCAGTATACTGTGATGGCTTTTGGAATGCATAGTACACCAGCAACTTTCCAAAGACTGATGAATACAGTACTGAGTGGCATCCCTAACTGTAATGTATACTTGGATGATGTTGTGGTTTATTCATCTAACTGGTCTGAACATATCACGAGCGTAACCACTGTCTTTGCCCATCTAGCCCAAGCCTCTTTGACCCTGAACTTGGCAAAGTGTGAGTTTGGGAAAGCTGTTGTGACCTACCTACCGACACGGAGAAGTACGCCCCTTGATTGCAAAGGTGGAGGCTATTCTGTACTATCCTCTGCCCAGCACCCGACGAGAGCTTCGCCAGTTCCTAGAATTGGTTGGTTATTACAGGTGTTTTTGTCACAATTTCTCAGTGGTTATAGCTCCTTTCACTAAGTTATGCAGCCCAAAAGAACCTTTTGTGTGGACCCCAGAATGTCAACATGCCTTTGATTGTGCCAAGTCTCTCCTCTGTAGTGCTCCTGTACTGGCCGCCCCTGACTTCACAAAACCTTTTAAAATTGAAGTGGATGCAAGTGCTGCTGGAACGGTGCTGCTGCAGGATGGAACAGATGACATCAGTCATCCCATATCTTACTTCTCAGTTAAGTTTAAGCAACTTAACTACTCTACTATTGAGAAGGAAACTCTGCCTCTGCTCCTTGTTTTCCAACATTTTGAAGTTTACGTTGGCTCCACTACAGATCCCATGGTTATCTTCATCAACCACAATCCTCTGGTATTCTTCAGTCGCATGTACAACCATAGCCAGAGGCTGATGCACTGGGCATTGCTGGTTCAAGAGTACAACACTGAAATCAGACACAGCAAGGGTACAGATGACATAGCTGACGCTCTATCGAGAGTGAAGTCTTAGTAAATTTCTTTGGGAAAATGATGAGGGTCAATTATAAGTAACAAACTGTTTGTTATCTTGATGGGAGGGGGTGTGACGAGTATTAACAGTGTTTCTACTGGGAAGAGAGGCACCCTTTTCTTTTTTTTCCCCTCTTCTCTCCCCTGTACAGGTTTCTCCTACACTCCCAAGGGGATCCTGAACCACACACCTGGGCTTCCACAGCTGTTTGGCATCAACCCTGGCGAGCCAGGTTTCTCCTACACTCCTGAGGGGACCCTGAACTACACACCTGGGCTTCTGCAGCTGTTTTGCATCTAATCAGCTCATTACTGAGCAGCCTATTTAGCCTGTTTTCCACTAGCCCAGCACACCTCGGTACAGCTCGATTCACTTCAGTACGGCTCGGAATGCTTCTGTCTCCATTAGCACGGTGTTGTGCTTGTGCTGTGATGGTTTGTGTTAGGAGGTTTTAGAAGCGGGGCAGCAGCAGATTCTCAGCGAGGCGGGGCCACACTCCCGTGACGTTACGCACCGACTGAGTCCTTATTTACACGAGACAAAAAATGGAGGATCCAAGGATTATTGCCTTGCTCGCTCTGTGGTTTTATCTCACAATTAATTTTATCTCATAATTAAGCTGCAACAACACAAGTCACTTTTGTTTTGAATTAACTGCCAAATGACCTAGAAATAATGAGCTGAAACTTGTTTTTATTCGTATTAAATAATGAGACGGTGGCACACTGGCCAACACCAAATTGTATTATTTTTTACATCCTAGGGCATTTTGGATGTACTGAATTAAAAAAATTCATGTTTTTCACCTTCAGGTCAACCTTTGGAACAACAGTATTATTATTTTCCGTTTAGATGATGCTACACTCCTTCTAAAGTATTGTAAATCTCTGAATTTGGAATGCCGATAGAACATTCAATTTACATATACTTGTACCTACTTTGACTTGGTGCTAATTTTTTATGATATTTCAATAAAAAGAACAGAAAGCTTACAAAAAGATTTCTTTTTTGGTCTAGTTAAAAATTACATTACCTTTACAATGGTTGACCCCTGACAGGATGATCAGCATCATTTTAATCAGACTAGGCAATGGAATTTCTATGTAATTATACTGTTTTATAATTCAGTGTTATAACAGACAAACCACACTTTCCAAAACAATTCCATTTTATTATATACAAAATATTAAAATAAAAAAAAAACTTTGCAACACAACATGAAGGTTAATCGACATTTTATACACGCCGACCACTGAGTGCTGAGGCTCGGTAGAATGAATCCGTCTCTGCCAGCTGTGGGTCAGGATGGCTCGGTTGAATAATCCGTGCGGGCTGTCGCGGCGGACGCGTGGGATGATTCTACAAGGAAAATGCACACAATAAAATACAGCACGAAAGTGCAATATATACAGAAAAGACAATAGTTTTTAACAAGAATACATAAGCTTATTTCAGCGTATTGTTCACATGAATAATTAAAATAAAAGCTTTAGTCCGCAGTGTGCTGCAATAAAGCAGCGATCCATCCACAAATGAACAGCTTTTTCATTGCATAAATAAACTGAGCGTCTTACCGAATATATTTGCGAAAAAACGCACAATAAAAAAAAATTAAAACTCACCGTTAAAGGACTCCGATGTCGAGACCTCCCGGTATATTTTTTCATTCCGGGCGGCTCCGTCTAACTCGCGCTGGATACGTTCGTCTGACAATGCAGTGAGCAGACACTGCACCTCCTTATTGGTCCATGGAACACCCTTATTATGCGAAGCCATTTTTGATAGAGAATAAATGAAAATAGCACAGCAATACACTGAAAAGAAACCGCCAACAGTGGTTGCGTGCTGAGTAAAGGCGGTCGTGAAGATTCTTTTTTTTGTTGTTTTTTTTTTCAAAAACTTTATTGAGAAGGTCGTGAAGATTTGGTAGATGAGGAGGAGGAGAGGGGCGGTTACAACCTGACCAATCAGCGCCGGTTACGACCTGACCAATCAGCGGCGACCAGTCTGTTAACGTCACAACACGGCACAGCTCAGCACTGCTGTACCCTGCCCTGGAGCGGGGCTGAGAATCGCGGCTGTTAAACCGTGTTGGGGCTTGTGGAAAAGCGTACAAAGCGTGCTGAGCCGTCCCGTGTCGCGCTAAAGCGTGCTAGTGGAAAAGGCCCGAAGAGCCTGCATCCAGCATTCTTTGCCATTTGGCCACTGGGCTTTAGAGTGCATAGACTGCTTTGGTGTATTTTTTTTTTTTAACCAGTGCATTAGGTTTCAGTATTTGCCAGCCTATTTAGTGCCTATGCACCTTGAAGTGTTTATTGTAAAAGGAAAGGTAGGGGTTCTCTGCCTTTTCTTTTTGATTCACTTTTTTTCCTGTTTTTTGGGAAGCCAGGTAGGTAAGCTTTTGTATATTATTTCACTAGGGTAGTTTTCTTTTCCTTTCTAGAAGGGGGGGGGGGTATTTTGGCTTGGGAGAACCCTGAAGCTGTTGTTGGCACCTCTTTATTCTGAGTTCTCCTGTTAGTTTTGGTTCTCACTTGTAAATAAATCTGCACTTATTATTTTGACAACCAGCAGTTCCCTGGTGCTTATTTTGTGAGTTGATTCTCTTTTTGTGTGTGTGCTGCAGCCAGTTGTTGGTTGTTGTGTTATGTCCTTTAATCTCCCCTGGCAATCTTGGTTAACCTCTTGCGCTCCGTTGTCCCACGGGTGGGCAAGTCTCTGCATCCTAGAGCGCACGGCGCTCTCGTGCGCTCTAGGACGCATCATGGAGATTGTGATGTAGGTGGTGTATGGCGTCCAAGCGCGCACTGAAAATAAAAGCTGCAGACACAGCTGCGAACAGATTAGTTCATCTGATTGACCTCTCATTCGACTAATAAGAGCCTTGAATTGGGTTTCTGAAACCTTGAAGAACCAATGACTGAAAACTTGGCAAGAAGGACCCGCCTACCAACGCAGCAAGCCAATTGAAGCACAGAAGTTCGCTGAGCTGTTTTGTCTACAAAGGCTGGGTGAAGAGAGACTGCTTCAGCAGCCACAGGCAGTGGTTTATTTATTTTTTTTAAATTCCAGCAGAGTGTTTAGGATTCTCTTATATGGTCATCATAGACTGACAGAGAACGACGACGAAGGTCGTAAATCATTCGCCAAAACCGCAATCATGGAATTATGTTTTGACCGGTTCGCGAGACCAGAACCAGAGCGGACCACCGTCATGTTCGTCTGACAATGAGGAAGAGAAGTTCGCCAGGACAATGTGGCTGTGAAGAGGTAAGGTGTTATAAGCCAAATTATTTTTTATCCCTGAAAATTGTAATCAAAAATGACTTTTGACCGATCGGTAAATTACAACTGTGCGGCGCACGATGTCCGAAGTGCGTGCGCCGCGTTACACGGTTCTTCGCCGCTTCCGGACCGTGAACGCCCCCCCCGCCTCTACGATTCTGTAGCGGTGGCGGGTGGGGGGGGAAGCCGCGGTGACAGCGCTGCTGTGGAAACATGCATTATCCGAGTGTAATCCGTCATGTAGCGAGGGCGGATCTCCGTCCTCTGTAGCGGGGGGGTGGGGGGACAACCCCCCCCCCCACACACACACACACAGACACAGCCCTGAATGTGACCTTTCATTTGAGCCCAAGATGAAGCTTCTATATTGAATCATTCAAAAGTTACAGACGTTTTTCCAAACTGTGCCATTTGGCACAATTTGGCACAGTTCCAAAACGCCTGGGAACAGCCTGAGAACAAAGCTGTGTAAAATATTCATTTTTTGTGGTATTGTTACAAAATTTGGACCTCAGCTGGATAACACTTGGTTTTACATTTCTGTTGCATTTTCCAGCTCGGATCTGAAGCTGTGTGTTATTTGCAAGCATTTGTATCCAAAAAAACACCCAGGCCAAATTTATTTTCTTCAAGTTCACTATGTTTAGATGACTGTAACTCAGTGGCCGGAGCACTTAGAGAGATCTTTTTTTTTTTTTGCCAAAAAATTCAAAGTGTTTTCTTTTAAATGAGACCAACCCCATGAAGATGCTGCAAAGGGTTGAAGAACAGCTTTCGATTTACTTTGGGCACATTATTTTTTGGCGTTTTTAGGAAAATTGACCGGAGTGCAAGGGGTTAAGGTTCATAAGACCAGCAGAGCCAGACGTTTGCCAAAACATCAGTAAAAATTGGTCCAAACATTGTAGTGTGAATCCACCCAAAAAGCAGGTCCATAATGGCAGGAAGCCTCCACAAACGCTGATCTTTGAGTGTCGCCTGATGCTGATGTCAGTTGACCTGTGTTGAGCATTCATTTGCTTAAGTTAACCTAAGTTGGCAACAACTACACATGCGCTAGCCTAAGTTTGCAAAAATTTGCCAACGCTGAATGCAACACTGGCAAATGCTAGCAAAATTTCATAAAATTTGGGGTGCGCTGGATTTTAACCCTTTAACTTTCTGGCTGTCAAAACATGTGCGTCACCTGCTGCCTATGTCGCAGGTGCGCCTGTCACGTGATGTGTCCCAAAAGCACAGAAAACATAGCTGTAACAAGCATTTCACATCACAAGATGTCAGACATGTATAGCTTATTGCTCTTCAGTGGAGGACTAGATATTATTTAGCTTCTGAAGGGAAATATTTACATTTTGTGACAGCAGAAGATGGTCTGGAGTGTGAACACTTAAGTCTGCCATCGACAGAGCTGCACATGACAGAACAATAGTGGCGGCACAATGCAACTGAAATTGAGGTGGAATAATTCAAAAGATGAATGTAAGTTTCTGGATGTGGGAGAGAAAGCGAAAATGACTGGCAGAAGATGAAATAAGGGCATGGATGACAAATGAAGACACGACGAATGGTAGGTCTGACTAGTTTTTATCGATTTGTGTACATTCTGATTTTCTGGTTGATATACTTTGAAGATAAAATAACAAAAAAACAAACAGTGACAAAAAACAAAACAAAACCATCCTTTCTGTATCTATGTCCAAAGTCCACTTTTGACCAAAAGTTATGTAATTCGATAAGGCTGCCGTCACATTATGCAAATTAGATGCATAAATTTACTCCAATCTCAAACGTTGGATCAAATTCTACATCTTTCTAACTGACAGTAAGCCATTTTCTCTTACCACATTCAAGTTAGAGCCTTTGGAACTTGTCATATCTAAACTGAATATTTTCTTGAAAAAAATCTTGACTGCCAGGGAGGTGAGCTGACGGGAGCACTGCTGTGCCATAGACAGAAGGGGGGGTAAAAAAAAAAAAAAAACCTGCTCAAGAACATAATTTCACCGACGTTTGGACTAATTTCTCTGATTTTTCAAAACATCTGTAAAAGTCAGTCCAAACGCTATAGTGTGAACCCAGCTTAAGAAGGATGTTCCACATTATTAAGCATGCCGCAGGTTTCAAGCAATATGGGAAAGAAAACGGATCTCTCTGCTGCCGAAAAGCATCAAATAGTGTAATGCCTTGGACAAGGTTTGAAAACAATAGATATTTCACAAAACTTAAGCGTGATCATCGTACTGTGAAGAAATTTGTGACTGATTCAGTGCACAGATGGATTCATGCAGATAAAGGCATAATGAGGAAGGTTTCTGCCAGACAAATTAATCGGATTAAGAGAGCAGCTGCTAAAATGCCATTACAAAGTAGCAAACAGGTATTTGAAGCTGTTGGTGCCTCTGGAGTCCCACAAACCTCAAGGTATAGGCTCTTCCAGAGGCTTGCAGTTGTGCATCAACAACAACAACATCAACAACAACTATTCGGCTACCCCTAACCAATGCTCACAAGCAGAAACTGTTGCAGTGGGCCCAGAAATACATGAAGACTAATTTTCAAACAGTCTTGTTTACTGAGGAGTGCCGTGCAACCCTGGGTGATCCAAATGGATGGAGTAGTGGATGGTTGGTGGATGGCCACCATGCTCCAACAAGGCTGCACGCGTCAGCAAGGAGATGGCATTGTCATGTTTTGGTCCAGAATCATGGGGAGAGAGCTGGTAGGCCCCTTAAGGGTCCCTGAAGTTTCTGACTGACCACTTTCTTCCATGGTATAAAAAGAAGAACCGTGCCTTCTGTTGCAAAATTATCTTCATGCATGACAATGCACCATTTCATGCTGCAAAGAATACCTCTGTGTCATTGGCTGCTATGGGCATAAAAGGAGAGAAACTCAAGGTGTGGCCCCCATCTTCCCCTGACCTTAACCCTACTGAGAACGGACGTTTATGTAATAGAGTTTGTTTGCAAAGACCGATAAACGCCACTTCCAAGAAAATTTCCCTCTTTACATCAAACAACTGTTAACATTACCTAGTTATAGAAGTTCAAATTGTTTTTTTCTCAAAATTTGATATGTCCTATGTTACAGACACTATAAATTCATGGTTTTTTTTTTTCAAAAGCCGATAAACGCCGGGAGTATTTTTTTTTTTTTACAAAAGCAGATAACTCCACACGGCAAATCAGTGCTTGGTATTTGGGTCACGTGACTTGTAATGTTCTCCTGGAACATGTAATGACGAGGCGCACACACACCGGGTGTCAGTTAGGACTTTTTACTTGTCACTTCAACTGCAACCAACAACTAACCACACAGTGGCTCTAGTACATCTCCTTTTATAGTCAGGTCATGGCCGGGGTCATACTGCCCTCTAGTGGTGACTCTATAGGAACTTCACATATCAATACATCTCCCTTTTTTTTCTAGTAAAGGTCATGTCCAACTATAAACTTTTTCTCAAATTTCAATATACAAAATAAACTCCATTTCTATTTACATTTCTTTCAACCTTGTACACTGAATCACAAGTTCAATTTTTTTCTCTGTTTACAATTCAACATCAACACATTTTTTTTTTTTTTTCATTCATCTCAGTACTCCTTACATTTCCTCAATCAGTCTTTTCGGTTTCACAATTTGCCTTTGTGAGCATCTCCTTTGTGTCACCTCAGTCTGTTCGTTAGTGTCTGTCTCTATGTTCTGGTTCTCAGCCATTTCTGGTTGTTCGGTTTGGCTGGAAATTGGCATGTCGCTTGTTTCACTGTCTGTGACTCTCATTTTTGTCTGAGGCACTTTCAGTAAGTGACGTCGGTTTCGCCTCATTGTTTTCCCATGCTCTGTGATGACTTCATATGATCTGGGAGTTGTTTCTTTAACCACTTTTGCCAGCGGTCCCCATTCTCCATCACATCTCACTCGCACAATGTCCTCATGTGCAAGTGGTCTCAGAGGTCGTGCTGTTCTGTTGTACAGTTCAGTTTGCCTCTCATCACGCCTCACATCTCTCTTTTCCATCACCTGAGATGCTGATGGAAGTCGCGTTCTGAGTTTTCTGTTCATGAGCATTTCTGCTGGGGACAGTCCATTCTCCAGTGGTGATGCTCAGTAATTCAGGATCGCCAGATGTGGGTCTTCTGCATTGTCTGCAGCTTTTTTCAGTATGCGCTTCACAATTTGCACCCCTTTCTCTGCTAACCCATTCGACTGTGGGTACAGAGGGCTTGAGGTCACGTGCTTGAACCCATATGTGTCTGCAAAGTCTTTGAAGCACTGACTCATGAATTGTGGTCCGTTATCGCTTACAACAGTCATTGGAATTCCATGGCGTGCGAACATTGTCTTTGTATGTGCAATCACCTTTTCTGCTGTTGTGTCACTCAACCCTGCAAACTCTGGGTAGGTGGAATGATAGTCCATGACTAACAGATAGTCCTTGCCCTTAAGCTGAAATAGATCCATGCCCACTTTTCTCCATGGCCCTTGAGGCTTCTCATGGGGCCTCATAGGCTCCTTTGGCTGTTGATACCTGTGGCGCTGGCAAGTCTCACAGCGCTGCACATATGCCTCAATGTCCTTGTGCATGCTGGGCCAATACAAAACATCACGTGCACGTCTTTTGCACTTTTCAATACCCAAATGCCCCTCATGCACTAATTTAACCATTTCTGATCTCATGGAGGTAGGTATGACTATCCTTGTACCCTTTAACAGAACCCCATCTAACACAGACAGTTCACCTTTAAAGTGTTGGTAAGGCTTATCAATCATAACCTGTCCTGGCTGATGTATCTGTTCCATTACTCTTTTTAGTTTCTCATCCTTTTGTGTTTCTTTCACTATCTTCGTCCATTTTGCATCTGACACTGGCATGTGTGCCTTAATAGAGTCTACATGTATTTGCACAGCTTCCTCTGTTGTGCTGCTGGTGTTGCTCAAGCTAGCCCTACTCAGTGCATCGGCTACAATTAGTTGCTTGCCTGGTGTAAACTCAAATTTCAAGTCATATTTCTGTAATCTTAACATTAGACGCTGGATGTGCGGTGGTGCGTCACCCAGTGGCTTCTGTGAGATAGCAATCAGTGGTTTGTGGTCTGTTTCTAGTATTACTGACCGTCCATACACATATTCATGAAACTTCTCACATCCAAACACTGCACCTAGAGTCTCTTTCTCTATTTGCGCGTAATTTTTTTCTGCGCTTGTCATGGTGCGCGATGCGTATGCGACTGGATACCACTCTGTGTCATGTTTTTGCAATAGCACAGCTCCTAGGCCGGCTTTGGACGCATCTGTGGACACTTTTAGCAGTTTGTCCTGATCATAGAATTTTAACACTGGCTCCTTTATTAGACTGCTTTTGAGCCACTCCCATTCTCTGGCATGCTCTGCCATCCACTGCCACATTGTATTGGTCTCTAACAAGCTTCTAAGAGCTATTGTGTTAGCTGATAAATTTGGGATAAATTTCCCCATGTAATTGACTAGCCCTAAGGCTCTTTGCAAGTCATTTTTGTCCTGCAGTACTGGCAGCTCTGCTATGGCCCGCACTTTTTCCGGATCTGGTTGCACGCCTGCCCCAGATAATTTTTCTCCCAGGTATGTAATCTCCTGTACCCCAAATTGGCACTTACTCTTATTCAGTTTCATACCTGACTTTTGCGCCTGTGTGAGAACTCTTGCCAACCTTTCATCGTGCTCCTCTTTTGTTTTTCCCCAGACTACCACATCATCAAGAAAAACTCGCACCCCTTCTATTCCGTCAAACAATTGCTGCACAGTTCTATGGAAAATTTCAGGGGCTGAGCTAATCCCGAACGGCATTCGTAGAAAGCAATGCCTTCCGAATGGCGTATTAAATGTGCACAATTTAGCGCTTTCCTCATCGAGCACTATTTGGTAAAACCCAGATTTGGCATCTAATTTTGTGAAGTAACTTGCTCCACTCATTGTGCTGGTTATGTCAGATTTTGTTGGTAGCCTGTAATGCTCCCGCTGTATTACTTTATTTAGATCTTTTGGATCTATGCACAATCTCAAATCTCCATTTGGCTTCTCCACTATAACTAGGGAGTTAACCCATTCAGTTGGTTCTTCTATTTTTCTGACCACTCCGTCTGCTATCAGTGAGTCTAGTGTTTCTCTCAGCCTCTTTTTAAGAGCTATTGGCACTTTTCTTGCTGCATGTATGACTGGCTCTGCATTCTCTTTCAGCCTAATTTTTTGTTTGCCTGGTAGGCGGCCTATTCCTTTGAACACCTCTTTGTATTCTTTCACCCAGTCAGTGTGTTTGTGCTTACTTGTTGTAGCCTCTGTATTTTCTCGTGTTGTCACCTTGTCTGTATCAATGACATTCACTCTTTTGATCAGACCTAGCTGATCGCATGTTTTTAAACCCAAAATTGCTTGTCTATTTCCATCAACAAGTACAAACAATGCATTCACTGTCTTATCTTTGTTTGACAGTGTAACCCTGCACATTCCCTTAGTGGGTATTGGCTTATCGTCATATGTTCTCAGATTAATCTTTTTATCTCTTATTTTCGGTTTGTTTTTCAGTCTTTTAAAATCTTTCATTGGCAGGATGTTTACCTGCGCACCTGTGTAGAGCTTCAGTGACATGTCCGTGCCATTCATCTCCAGGCACACTATCCATTCGTCAGCGCTCGTCTCTCCCTCGATGGCGTCCACGTAAAACTGATCCTCTTCGCTGTCGCTCTTTTTCTCCACGAGTTGCACCCTCTTCTTCGAGAAGCAGGTCTTTGCGAAGTGATTCTTTCCGCCACACTTGCGACATTCCTTCCCGAATGCTGGACACTGCTTCGGCGCATGTTGCCTTCCACACCGCTCACAGTTCCCGCGCGCGCGCTCTGGGTTTGCCTCCCTTTTTCTTGCATGCAACGTTCCTTTCGGCTTCGCGCGCTGCACTGCATCGACCTCAGCAGTCTCTTTTTCCTTGCTGCTAAAAGTCTTTAATTGTGCCTTTGTACTCTCAGACGCTTGGCAAATCTGTATCGCTTTCTCCAGCGTTAAGTTAGTCTCTTTGAGTAATTGCATCCGCAATTTGTTGTCTTGGACCCCAATTACAATTTGGTCCCGTATCATTGACTCACTCAATGTTCCAAAGTTGCATGACTGACATTTCAACCGTAGGTCTGTGACATACAGCTCGATGGACTGTGACTCTTTCTGAAGTCTGCTTCTGAACACATACCTCTTGTACGTTTCATTCTTTCTCGGTGTGCAATAATCGTCGAACTTCTTCATTACGACGTCGAATTTGCCTTTTTCTTCTTCCGTGAAGACGAATGTGTTAAACACATTTAGCGCCGCTCGCCCTGCTACTGTTAGCAGTAATGCTATTTTCCTCTCCTCGTCACGGAGACTGATAGCAAGCGAATAAAGTTCAAAACTTTGTTTGAATGCTTTCCAGTTCTCGTTGACGTTACCGGTCAACTTTAACTCGTCCGGCTGTCGAAGAGCGTTCATCTTCGCCGTCGGTTCGTAGTTTTATCCTGGTACCATGTAATTTTCTCCTGGTACCATGTAATGTTCTCCTGGAACATGTAATGACAAGGCGCACACACACCGGGTGTCAGTTAGGACTTTTTACTTGTCACTTCAACTGCAACCAACAACTAACCACACAGTGGCTCTAGTACATCTCCTTTTATAGTCAGGTCATGGCCCTCTAGTGGTGACTCTATAGGAACTTCACATATCAATACATGACTCATCTTGGCTGCCTTCCCGGTCTGCTCGCTCTGACTGATTTCCCTGGCTGTGTTTGGAATGTTCACTCCCTCCCTACTCACTATATAGTGAATTTAGATATAGTGGACGATACAGTAAACTCAATATAACAATAAAATTAACCGCTTTCTGGGCTTGTTTTCGCGGCACGGTTAATGACGTCATCACGTGAGACAGTAAAATGTAACAGACTAAAACAGTGGTTAAAAAAAATGAATACCTGTGTGTAATTTGTAGTAAATATGTATTAAATCAAATCGCTTTGATGAATTATTAAATATAAATACCTTAAGGTAGTTTATGTTGCGATGTGAAGCTCTTCTCTCACTGCTCTGTTCGCTGCGCATTCACTATATAGTACACTATATGGGGAAGAGTGAGCATTTCGAACACAGCACCTGCTTGCTGTGACTGATTTCCATGCCATTTTTTTTTTTTTTACAATTTTAGTGCATTTTATGTCAAATATGGATAATTTTGATGAAGCAGATGAACCAGTGATGTGTTCACCAGTAGGGCACAAATGAGGTCGGACCAGAGAACAATATTCAGAATTCTTGCTACTAATATCTTCTTTTATCAGAATTCTTGCTACTTTGCTGCTGTATGTCTCTGCACATTAACTGCAACCATTTGCACAAATGCCATATCTGCTGCTGTCTGTCTGTCTGTCACTGCAATACTGATCACGTGCAGTCCTATCTGTTACTATCTGCACCTACACTACCACATTCAACTGCAACTACAGGTATTACATCTCTAGTTGTCTGTATATAGAATTGCTGGGTTTTATCGTTGTTAATCGTTTGTCTCAGTTTTGCACTACGGGAGGTCTGCGTCTTTCTTGTCGCCATTTGCACCACGTGTTGCATTACTGTACATATTGCATATTATACTGCTGTTGTTGTTTTCTTTTTTCTAGCCTTATTCCTTTTCTTTTTATACTGTGCACACCAATGAAGAGAGAGAAACTCTATTTCAATTCTTCTGTATGTCCTGTATGTATAGTAGTGTTGACAATAAAATCTTTGAATTTTGAATCTTGAATTATAGCTTTATTATAGCAATATTATACCATTTTACTAAGTGGATATGCCTAAATCAGAGTGTCAGTCATACTACATTTATGCTTAGAGACATTCAAGTATGTTCCAGACAAACTAGCATGGTTTTCGGGACATGTCTGTTTTTGCAAAAGAATGACTTGTGGACTTTTCTGTTTTTGCGGAAAAAAAGTATTCATAAATTGCCAAAAAGTAACTATGAGTTGATGTTTGATTTTTTTGCTTTATTATGTCTGCGATACTCATATTTCAAGTGACCATGTCTTAGAAGCTGAATTGGAAATACTAACACCTATAAACCAACAGATGAAAATGTTGTTTTTCGCAATATTAAACCAATTGGACTTATCTGTTTTTGCAAAAGAACTCTTCGTATGTAAACATGGTTTTATGAATTAAAGTGAACCTGTAACCATGTGACTATGATCCTTGGGTCAGGAGAATTATACCAAATTAATCACACCTGTAGATGCACACCTTATATATATCCCTTGCATCCACCCATTCTTCCTCTTTCTGGAGGAGACGGCCTCCACCAGCAAAGGACAATGAATGGTTACAGGTATACTGTCATTCATAAAACTGTGTTTACATATGTAAATATTCATTTTATTTCATTTCAGTGAACCTGTAACCATGTGACAACAGTATACCAAATAAGTCCTGAGGAGAATGGAGGTGGCGTCACCCACAGGCCGAGGGAGCACAATGCTCCAATCACAACATTAAGCATAGAACACAACCAGAGGAGTTCAGCTGCTTTATTGTACTTAATTGAGTGTGTACAAGTTAAACCAGTTCTTCCAGGTAACCGGAGATGAAACAAAAAGCATTTTCAAGCACAAGGCGCACATGCCGGCTTAAATGAGGGGGGAAAAAAAGCTAAGATGCAACTTAAGAGTCTGTTGCGACCAGTAGAACAGATGAGGGGATGACTGATGAGGCCAGGTTGAGCCTATAGAAGCGGGAAAATGTTGAGAAAGAAGCCCAGCCAATGGCTGTGCATACATCCTCTAGGGGTGCACCCCTAAACAGTGCCCATGTAGTGGCCATTCCCCATGTCAAGTGAGCCACCAGCCTAGCTGGTGGTTCCGCTCCAGCCTGTACATACGTACATAGGTCGGCTATCCAATGGGACAGGCGCTGCTTAGAGGTAGGCCTACCCATTGTGGACTTCCCATAGAATTCAATTCAATTCATTTCAATTCAATTCAACTTTATTTATATAGTGCCATTTCACAACAACAGTCATCTCATAGCACTATCAACTGTAGAGGGAACCCCCACAGTTGCAGAAAGACCCCAGCAATCAGGCGATCCCCTGTGAGCAAGCACTTGGCGACGGTGGAGAGGAAAAACTCCCTTTTAACAGGAAGAAACCTCCAGCAGAACCAGGCTCAGGGAGGGGCAGTCATCTGCTGCGACTGGCTGGGGGGTGAGGGGATAGAGAAGAAGAAAAGAACAGACATGTAGAGAGCAAACAGCACGATGGGGACTCAATCTATAGGAGAGAACAAACAAATGTTAATGACCAGCAAAAAAAATATTTCATTGAGAGTGAGAAAAGGAGTGAGGCCCAGTGCATTACTGGAGGTCCCCCGGCTGACTAAACCTATTAGCAGCATAACTAAGGGAGGGTTCACAAACACATGATCCCTCCCTAATTGTAGGCTATATCAAAAAGGTAGGTTTTAGCCCTATTCTTAAAAACAGAGATCGAGTCTGACTCCCGAATCCAGATTGGCAGCTGATTCCACAGGAGAGGAGCTTGATAACTGAAGGCTCTGCCTCCCATTGTACTTTTGGAGATTCTAGGTATTACAAGTAATCCTGCATTTTGGGAGCGTAGTGCTCTGTTAGGATAATACGGTAGTATCAGATCTTTTAAATAAAAAGGAGCCTGATTGTTTAGAGCTTTGTAAGTAAGAAGAAGGATTTTAAACTTAATTCTAAACTCTATGGGAAGCCAATGAAGGGAGGCCAGAACCGGAGAGATATGATCTCTCTTTCTAGTACCTGTTAAAACTCTTGCTGCAGCATTTTGGATCAGCTGAAGACTTTTTAAAGATGTTTTAGGACAGCCTGATAATAAAGAATTACAATAATCTAATCTCGAGCTAACAAAAGCGTGGATCAGTTTCTCAGCATCACTCTGAGACAAGATACTCCTAATCTTGGCAATATTACGCAAATGATAGAAGGCAGTCTTAGAAACAAATTTAATATGTGAATTGAAGGACAAATCCTGATCAAAAATAACTCCAAGGTTCCTCACAGAGCTATTAAGAGAAAGAGTAACCGCATCCAAACTGAAAGTTTGATTTTGAAAGGAATTTCTAAGGTTTTTTGGACCAACAAGAATGACTTCAGTCTTATCTGAATTTAATAGCAGGAAATTACAAGTCATCCAAGCTTTGATTTCCTTAAGACAGGCTTCTAACTTGGCTAATTGATTACTATCATCTGGCTTCATTGACAGGTATAATTGTGTGTCATCAGCATAACAATGAAAATGTATACAGTGCTTTCTAATAATGTTGCCTAACGGAAGCATATATAAACTAAAAAGAGTCGGGCCTAGCACAGATCCCTGTGGAACTCCATGACTGAGCTTTGAGTTGAAAGAAAACTCATTATTTACATGAACAAACTGGAACCTATCAGATAAATAAGATCTAAACCACTGCAACGAAGTTCCATTAAGTCCAACATAGTGTTCTAATCTATCAAGTAGAATATTATGATCGATAGTATCAAAAGCTGCACTAAGGTCTAAAAGGACAAGTACAGAAACTAGTCCATTATCAGATGCAATGAGGAGGTCGTTAGTGACCTTCGCTAAGGCTGTTTCAGTACTATGATGGATTCTAAACCCAGACTGAAACTCTTCAAGTAAACCATTTCCCTGCAGGTGATCAAATAATTGTGTAGCAACAGCTCTTTCTAAGATTTTTGAAATGAAAGGGAGATTAGAGATTGGTCTATAGTTAGCTAAAGCTCCTGGATCTAGCGTTGGCTTTTTGAGTAAGGGTTTAATTACAGCCGTTTTAAAAGCCTGCGGTACATGGCCTAAAGTTAATGAAGAATTGATTATATGAAGAATAAGGCTACCAATAAGTGGGAAGACTTCTTTAAATAACCTGGTAGGAATAGGGTCTAAAAGACAAGTTGAAGGTTTGGATGAGGAAACTATTTTGTCTAACTCACAAAGGTCGATTGGAGTAAACTCATCAAGACAGACATCAATAGAAGGAGTTGTAGTAGTTACAGTATTTAAGTTAACTGTGGGAAGAATCTGATTGATTTTATCTCTGATGGATGAAATTTTATTATTGAAAAAGTTCATAAAGTCCTGACTAGTAAGCTCTAAGGGAATGCTAGGATTGACAGAGTCCTGACTCTTTGTCAACCTGGCTACAGTACTGAAAAGAAACCTGGGATTATTCTTGTTCTCTTCTATTAATGCAGAGTAATAACTCGTTCTAGCTTTTCTAAGAGATTTTTTATACATTAAAAGATGATTTCTCCAAGTTAAATTGATTTCATCTAAATTAGTGGAGCGCCATTTTCTTTCTAATTGACGAGTCTTCTGTTTTAAGCTACGGGTTTCTGTGTTGAACCAAGGAGTTAGAAATCTCTGATTAGACTTTTTCTTTTTTAAGGGGGCCACCAAGTCTAGAGTCTGATGCAGAGAAGCTGAAACACTATCCACCATGTTATCAATTACAGAAGGAGCAAGCTGTCTATAGCTTATTTCCGTTGTGTTGACACATGGCATAGAGGAAACAATCTGCATAAATTTGGTAACAGCATCATCTGAGAGGCATCTACTGTAATAATATTTTTCTTTAGGAGCCAAATAGTCAGAAATAGTAAAATCAAAGGTTAACAGACAATGGTCTGACAGTACAGGGTTATGAGGAGACACTACAAGATTTTCTGTTTCTATGCCATATATCAGAACAAGGTCCAATGTATGATGGAGGTAATGAGTAGAATTTCCTACTTTCTGAGAAAACCCAATCGAGTCTAATATTGAATTAAATGCCACATTAAGGCAGTCACTATCTACATCCACATGTATATTAAAGTCCCCTACTATAATTATTCTATCAGATTTCAGCACTAAATCAGCTAAGAAATCAGCAAATTCGGATAAAAATTCTGAGTAGGTTGATGGGGGACGATAAACTATGGCAAATAAAATTGGGTTTAACCTAAAATTGCTAAAGTGCCCAATACTGAGGACCAGGCCCTCAAAGGAATTATAACATGTTTTTTGCTTTACATTAACTAGTAATTTGGAATGGTAAATTGTTGCTACTCCTCCTCCACGACCAGAACTTCTGGGATTTTGACAGTTTAAATAACCAGAGGGAGTTGATTCATTTAAACCAACATAATCCTCTTGCCCTAACCAAGTCTCTGTAAGGGAAATTAAATCAATTTGATGATCAATTAACAGATCATGGACTAACAGAGACTTGGGAGTTAGAGACCTAATATTTAATAAACCATATTTAATTTTTAAATTATGAGGAGGAACAGAGGCCAATTCATTCAGTTTAGAGGCTTTATGTTTAATTTGAGTTTTACCAATATTTTGCTTTATCACTTTGGGATGCTTATGCATTATATTTTTATTTACTTTGGAGGGAGCAGACAATGACTCTCTGATGGGGAAGACAGGGGCTAAGCTGAGTGGTGGCGGATGAAGAGGAGCTGCAGAGAGGCGTGTAAGACTGCGACTCTGCTTCCTGGTCCCAACTCTGAGTAGTCAGGGTTTTGGAAATTTGAATAAAAAAGATGCCAGATTGTTAGATAAATGAGAAGCACCATCCAAAGTGGGATGAATGCTGTCTCGTCTCATAAGACCAGGTTTTCCCCATAAAGAGCTCCAATTGTCAATGTAGCCCACGTCATTTTTAGGACACCACACAGACAGCCAGCGGTTCAAGGATGACGAGCGGCTAAACATGTCATCACTGGTCAGATTGGGGAGGGGCCCAGAGAATACTACAGTGGCAGACATCGTTTTGGCAAACTCACACACCGATTCTATATTAAGTTTCGTGACTTCCGACTGCCGGAGACGGATGTCATTAATGCCGGCGTGAATAACAATTGTGGAATATTTACAGTTACTTTTAGCCAGCATTTTCAAATTTGACTCGATGTCGCCTGCTCTGGCCCCAGGAATGCATTGGACTATGGCCGCTGGAGTCTCTAGGTTCACGTTTCTGACTACAGAGTCGCCAATGATCAGAGTTTTTTCCTCAGCAGGTGTGTCGCTGAGCGGGGAAAAATGATTAGAAACGTGAACAGGTTGGTGGTGTACCGGGGCTTTGCGACTAGGCTTCCTTCTCACCATCACCCACCCAGTCTCCTCACTGCTGAGGAGAGCCAGGGAACCGCTGACAGGGGGGCCTAAGCTAGCTAGCTCCGCTGCAGCTAAGGGGCGTCCGTCGAGATTAACTGGCGCAGACGGTGTTTCAATGCAGCGGAGCCGGGATTCCAAATCAGACAACCTCGCCTCGAGCGCCTCAAAAAGACAACATTTATTACATTTACCGTTATCACTAAAAGAGGCAGAGGTGTAGCTAAACATCTGACAGAGAGAGCACACCAGAGGAGGAGAGGAAAGAGAGATAGTAGCCATAGCTAGTGGCTAGCTAGTGGCTGGAGAGCAAACCACACAGGCAGACAGCAAAACAGGAAGTGACGATACGTTACCACAAGGAAGTGACGATCCAAGATCCCAGATCTTGATCCCAGAACACAAAACACTTGTGTGAAGAGCGGACAGACCTCATACGGTCAACATAAACCTTAAGGGCTCTTACCGGGCACAAACTATGGAGCCTCTCAGCCTCTGAAGAAATGTGTGGGGGAGGGTAAAAACCTTCAAGCACAAGAGGACAGGAAACAAACCGACTAGTCAGCACTTTGGGTTGAAAAGCTGGGTTGGGCTGCAGGTGGGCCACCTGATCACCATCAAACCTAAGACATTCTGTGTCCACAGAGAACTCATTCAGTTCACTGACCCTCTTGGCTGAGACAACTGCCAAGAGAAAAGTAGTCTTCCAAGAGATCAGACAAAGGTCAGCAATGGGGAGTGGTCAAAAGGGGGCAAGTATAGAGCCCTGACAACTGTCTGGAGATCCCAAGTGGGTAGCAAAGGACGCCGAGATGGGTGGCTCCGTCTCCGTCTCCGTCATGCCTCTTAAAAATTGCTTGGGCAAGGGATGTATCCCAGGCGACAAGCCATCACATTTTTCATGGACAGTTGACACTGCTGCCAGGTAGGCCCTGATAAACGACTCCACCTGACCTTGGGCGAAGAGGTACTGGAGGAAAAACAAGATGACAGAGATGTGAAATGTCAAGGGATTCTCACTCTTGGTCCAACACCAGTTCAAAAACACTCTCCACTTCACACTGTATTGCAGCTGGGTAGATTGAACCCTTGAAGCCTGCACGGTGTCTATAACCTCCTTCTCTAAGCCAAGTTTACACAATTGCTCCCTTTCAACGGCCATACATGAAGCCTCAGGAGCTTGGGATTCGGATGCCAAATCCTGCCCTGTGCCTGTGAGAGCATGACCTGTCTGACTGGGAGAGGCCAAAGATGGCCCTCCAACATCTCGTGAATCTCTGCCGTCCATGGTCTTTGTGGTCAGTTTGGGGCTATCAAAATTACTTCAACAGACAGTAGTCTCACCTTCGCGAGGAAAGCTGGCAGAAGAGGTAGTGGTGAAAATGCAAAGTTTCACTGGAGGCCAGGCAATGCTCAGAGCATCTGTACCTAGTGGAACTGGCTGGCCATGTATCAAGGCCCAAAGAGCACAATGGGTGTTCTCCGCTATCGCAACAGGTCTGCTTCCGCCTGGCCAAACTGAAGCCAGATTTGCTTGACTGTCTCTGGATGCAGTTGCCACTCGACAGGGTGGGGGCCCCCTTGTGACAGTAGGTCTGCCGCTATGTTCTGGGGCCCCAGCAGGTGAAAAGCCCTCCTGGACATGCCTTTGGCTTGAGCCCACAACAGCAGATGACGTGTCTTCACATGGAGAGAGGGAGACCCCAGTTCGCCCAGCCGGTTGATGTATGACACCACAGCTGTGCTGTCTGTCCACACCAGAATTTTTCTGCCCTGAATGACTGGAAGAAAATGGCTCCTCCTCTTGTCTCTAGGCAAAACCACCTTCTGAAGCACAAACCACCGTTGAAGGGGATGAGTGTGTAAAAGGCCCAATGGCACCACCTGGGCAGCTGCAGAAAAGAGATCTAAGATCCTCCGGTACTGGTGCACTGATACAGTCCTTTGTGAAATGCAGCCCTTGACGCATTCCCTGATAGTATGCCTTCTGTTTGGAGTTAGGGATGCCCTGATGGCAACTGAATCCAAGGTGAGCCCCAAGTGCTCGACAACCTTGGTTGGAACCAGGCATTTAAATGCAACCCGAGTGCAGCCAGGTGAGCCAATATGGTCTCCATGTGGCTCCTTGCCACAGCCTCTGATGGAGCACAACCCAACCAATTGTCCAGGTAATTGAAAACTCAAATGCCCTTCTGCCGCAGTGGGGTGAATGCAGCGTCCATGCACTTTATGAACGTCCGAGGTGACCAGTACAGACTGAAAGGTAGGACGCTGTATTTGAAGGCTTTGTCCTGAAAGGAAAACCTGAGGAACTTCCTGTGGGCCGGGTTTATGGGAATATGAAAATGGGCATCACGAAGGCCCACTATTGTCAACCAGTCACCTGGCCTTATGGCCTGAAATAACGTCCTCAGCCTGAGCATCCGGAAAGGGAGCACCTTGAGATACTTGTTCAACCACCTCAGGTCTAAAATCAGGCGGAGACCCCCGGTTCGCTTGGGACAAGAAAATAGACTGAGTAAAAGCCTCGCTTCTCTTCTCCTGGAGATAGAGATCGTATTGCATTCTTTCCCAGCAGGGCAGAGACCTCGCTGACTAGAACTGTGGAAAGAGAGTCCTCCTTTACTTTTGCTTCCAAAACCCTGTGAAGTTGGGGGGGTGGTGAGCTCTGAATTGTAGGCGATATTCAAATTCCAGTGCATTGATCACCTATGGACATGAGGTGCACTGATGCCAACTCATGTGTGCTGTGGAGAAGATTGGCATCAGGGGAAGCGTACCGTCAGGGACGCTGGTGGGGCTTGGCAGGACCACGGCCTACGTGCTCATGAGAGCGTGGATGTGAGTCCCTGCTGCCTAGAGGCCCTCTGCCTTGGGTGACCCGAACTCCGAGAGGAACTTGGCTCTGTGAAACAAAGCCATTGTGGATTCTCACGCCCCTCAAGAGGTCTCTGGACACTTGATCTGGGTGGTCCCGGCCGATGAAAGGACTGTGTCTCACCTTATGCACTTCATCTAACACCGCCTCTGCTGCAGGCCAAAAGACCTCACCAGGCACTACTGCAGCCGCCAAAACAGCAGCCTTGTTTGTATCCGTCAATCCAGACTGGCTCAGCCACACATGCCGCCGGACCATGATCAGCTGGGCCAAGGAGTTCCCAAGTGCTGTAGCCTGAGAGCTAGCTCCTTGAATTACAGTGTCCACAACCCTTACCAACTCTGGTAAAAGGTCAGCTCTGCTTTTTGACTCTAGATCCTTTATCAGACCTTCTAAGTAGACTAAAAGAAGTGTATTAGTATTTGCCAGCCTAGAGGTGATAGTCACAGACTGGTAGGCCCTAGTCACTAAACCATCAGTGGCACGACACTTCTTGTTAGGGTGGCGGATAGACTTGCTGCCTGTGGGGGGGGCCCCAGCCAGCAATGCAAAAGTAAAGCCCACCTTCAACGTACCATCTAAGCCCTGCTCTGCAGCACCACTCAAAATACTGAGTGTAGAATGAGGAGCAGCAGCCTCCTTTGGATGAGCCCAAGACTTCTGCAGATGTTCCACAAAGTCAGGATAAACTGACAAGGGAACCTGCCTCTGGGTTGCAGGACCTCTGTCCAAAGCCGAAGCCCTAGGTGGAGAAGATGGGGGAGGAAGACCCGCAGCTGATGCTGCTCTTGAGAGCAATGCCCTGACAGAGCTATCACTGGGCTCAGGAAGGTCCTTCTTGGCCGGAGAGTCACTGTCAACCTCATCATCATCCTCAGGGACATCCACTCACCCAATGGAGCCACAGCCAGAGCTGCTGGTCTTACCCAAGTCATCAGAGGTCATGAGAGACCCTACATTAGGATGCGGCCCAGGGGCACATACAGGAGCCTGGTGTAGCATATCCAAAAGTTGATGTTGATTTGCAGCCATATGTTCAATGGTCTTATGCATTTCCTCCAATTGCCTCTGCATGAAATCCACCCGTGGAACATGTAGCTGGCTTCCTTCAATCTGCTTCTGCTTCCTACTGGCCTTCCCAGTTCCAGCTGGAGCACTTAAACCTGGAGGGATGGAGCCCTGGGCTAGTGGCATACCAGTATCTGGGCTACTTCCCCCCTCTTCACTCCCCACAGAAGCTATTAAGCCTGATTCATGCTGCATTTCCCCTCTGGTCCGCTTTAGTCCATGTGCGCTTTGGATGAGCCTGACGTGCTCGTGGTGTTGTACATGCTCACTTTTTTCGTCTACCAGAACAAGTGGTTGATGCATGCGCACAACTGTTACTTGTAGTTTCGCCCCAGCCCTATGGGTAGTGCAAATGCTTTAACATCCCAGTTTGTTCACTGGCTATAAACATGAGAGTGACGCACATTTTTTTTTTTGTAGCAACAATGGCGTCGTTTCAAGGAAAAGGAGGAATTACCATTTTCCAGTGCTCTTCTCTGCTCAAGCTGCTGCTGCAAAAGGATTCATGTATGTTTAACTAAACAGTTTTCTGCCTGAAGAGAAGGCAAAAATATATCACATACCTTTTTTTTAACTGATCTTTTTAAGAGCATACATTGATTATGAAAACAATGTCACAATTACAGCTTTTCTCTTTTTTTTCCAGAACACCCATACTGTCACCAAGGCCCTCACTGGGCCAACAGTAGAACAAAGTCTGTCCAGTGCAATAGCAAAATATCAAGTATAGAATACACATAAAAAGAAAAGAAAAAGAAAAGGAAGAAAAAAAGGAGGAGGGGAAGGGGGGTCAGTCTGGAGGCAAGGTTTGCAATGACTCAAAGTAATCTATGAAAGATTGCCATTTATGAAAAAAATTTTGCTGAAGAACCTTTTACTGCAAATCTTATTTTTTCTAATTTAAGAAAAAAACATGACATCCTTAAGCCGGAGGGAAATAGAGGGGGGTTTAGTGGATTTCCATGCAAGCAAAATGCGGCATCGTGCTGAGAGATGTAAAGGTTAATATATCTGACTGAGTAGAGTCAATGTAATGGGAGTTAACAGATAGCCCAAATATAGCCGTGAGGGGGGCTGGATAAACATTTTTTCCGAGAGCCTTAGACATGATTTCAAAATAGTGACAGCAAAATTTTTGTAACCTAGGACAGGAAAAAACATATGACTAAGATTACAGGGAGAGGCGTGGCATTTGTCACATTGATCTGCAATATCAGGATAAATTTCAGATAAGTGAGATTTCAGCCAGTGGGCCCTATAGAGCACTTTGGACTGTAAAAGTTGTAGCCTGGCACAAGGTGTGCTAGAGCATATACTGGAGACAGCTTTGTCCCATAACTCATCTGTTATGTTCAAACCTAGCTCCTGTTCCCAGGAAATTTGCGCTTTTGCAACTGATTGACCATCAAATGTGAATAACTGCATATATTTCAGATATAAGAGATTTCTGACTTGGTTTCAGATTTAGGAGATAGTCCCATGGTTGGCTAGCGGGGAGGGAAGGGAAGCTTGGAAACAGAGAAGAGGCACAATGCCTGAGTTGGAAGTAACAAAACAGATGAGATGCAGGCAAGTTATAGGTTGACATCACATCTGAAAATGGGGGAAAAAAATCATCTTTGCATAGATCCCTGAAATGCTTAGGCCGCGACTCTGCCAAATCGTGAAAATGGTATCAATAAGGGATGGAGGAAACAGATGACTTTGTGTTACAGGTGTAAGAGTTGATGGTGACAAAAATTTAAAATGGCATCTAAACTGAGCCCAAATCTTAAGGGTGGAGAGGATCATGGGGTTACTTGTAAAGCTGGATGGATTCAAAGGTAGGGAGGAGGAGACTAGAGCCAGTAGGGAAGCAATAGGGAAGAAGGAAGAAAGTGACTGAGTCTCCAGCCTACACCATAATAACCCGGACAGTGAAACCAATGGATCAATTTGTGAATATGCGCTGACCAATAATAAAACAGAAAATTAGGTAATGCAAGATCACCGTTGAGTTTAAGCTTTTTCAAGAGTGAATACTTAACCCTAGGAGTTTTACCGCCCCACAAAAAGTTTGTAACAATTTGGTCAAGGGATATAAAAAACTTTAGGTAAAAACAAAGGAATACACTGAAACAAAAATAGAAATTTAGGCAATAAGGTCATTTTTGACATAGTTCAATGATCCAGTGACGAGACAGACTCCGAATCGATACAATCAAGTTTATTAACAACCAGGTTTGTGAGAGTGTGGTGTGAGTGTGGTGTGGAACTGCCGGGAACTGAGCGAGACACCGTACAGCCTGGCAACCCTGGAGACACACAAGGAGATGGAATTACTGGGCGTCACTTCTGGAGTTAAACAGTTACACTGAACTTACTGTGGGAACAGATGGTAGCGAGCGCCAGTTCAGCGTGACAGTTGTGGCTAGGAAGACAGTGCGCTTCTGTTGGTGGAGTGACTCCGGCAGGTGAGCTGACGTGCAGGTGGTGGTGAGTAGGTAGGATGAATGGTCCGCCGCCTGGGAGAAGGAGGCTGGAATTCCGCTGCCAAGGACGCCGCCTGTGCACAGGGGAACTAGTTGACAAGGTGAGTAGGAATGAACGCTTATGTGGCAGGCTGAATGGCTTCTTGGACGAGGCAGAAGACGAGCGCTGGCTGTAGCGTAGGTAGAAGGCAAGGAACGGTGATGAAGCTCTCCTGGAGCGCAGTGAGACATCTCTGCACTATCCCAAAGGCCAGAGCGGTAGATATAGGCGGCGCCTGATGAGCACCAGGTGTGAGCGCAGCTGACGGTGATGAGCAGAGCGAACCATGACAGTACTCCCCCCAACGAGCGCCTCTTGGCGGTTGCTCCAGCCTCCCTGGATGCGTCTGATGGAACTCCCTGATGAGATCCTTATCGAGGATGAAGTCAGGATGCACCCAGGACCTGGCCTCCGGGCCATAGCCCTCCCAGTCCACCAGGTATTGCAATCCATGGCCCCGACGATGGACATCCAGGATAGCAGTCACGGTCCAGGCCGGGCTGCCGTCGATCATCAATGGAGGAGGTGGTGGCCTGGGGGTGGGACACAGGGGGCTGGAAGACACAGGCTTGATCTGCGAGACATGGAACGTAGGGCATATGCGGAGGGAAGGGGGGAGATCAAGACGTACAGATACAGGGTTGATAATGCAGGACACAGCGAAGGGTCCAATGAACCGCTGCTGCATCTTCTTGCACTCAGCCTTCAGATTAATGTTTTTGGTAGAGAGCCATACCTGCTGGCCTACCTGGTACGCTGGGGCTGGGGTCCTACGGTGGTTGACCACTGCAGTGTTGCGCTCCGCTGTGTGCTGTAGTGTGGCCCGGGTCACCCTCCACATACGTCAACAGCACCTCAGATGTGCCCGGACTGAAGGAACAGCGATGTCACCCTCCTCTTCTGGAAACAAGGGAGGAGAATACCCAAGCGAGGCTTGAAAAGGAGACATACCTATAGTCGAGGACACCGTTGAGTTGTGGGTGTACTCGATCCAAGGTAGGAAGGAGCTCCAAGCTGTCGAGTTGGTAGCTGCCACACAGCGCAGTGCCGCCTCCTGGTCCTGGTTGGCTCGTTCGCACTGGCCATTGGATTGCGGATGGTATCCCGACGACAGGCTCATCATAGCCCCAAGGGCGCTGCAAAACGACCTCCATACCTGGGAAACAAATTGGGGCCCCCGATCTGAAACGATGTCCAGGGGGATCCCATGAAGCTTCACCACATGTTGAACCAGAAGATGGGCAGTCTCCTTGGCCGAGGGCAGACCCGGAAGAGGGACGAAGTGAGCCGCTTTGGAGAATCTGTCAACTAGAGTGAGGACCACAGTATGGTTGCTGGAGGGAGGGAGGCCGGTGACGAAATCCAATGCCACATGGGACCAGGGCCTGCCGGGGATCGGGAGGGGATGAAGTAATCCAGCCGGTGGCGACGATGGGGTCTTGTCAGTGGCACATTGGGGACAGGCCCGGATATACTCCCTGACGTCCCTTTGGAGGGAGGGCCACCAGAACGAGCGTTGCAGCAACTCTTCCGTACGTCGTCTCCCCGGGTGGCAGGCGAACTTGAAGGAGTGAGCTCATTGAATGACATCACCCCGGATGGATGAAGGAACAAACAGTTTCCCTGCTGGCCCCCCGCCCAGGTCTCTTTCCGTCTCCTGGGCCTTCAGAACCTTCTCCTTGATCTCCCACGAGACAACACCCAAGACAAGAGTCAGGGAGAACAGGGTGGTCTTCGGGCTCCAGTACGTCCGTGGCGAATTGCCTGGAGAGGGCGTCTGGCTTGGTGTTTTTTGACCCAGGGCGATATGTGATGGTGAAATTAAACCGGCCAAAAAACAGGGACCAGCGGACGTGGTGGGCATTCAGGCGCTTGGCCATCCTGAGGTACTCCAGGTTGCAGTGATCCGTCCAAATCACGAACGGCTGCGAGGACCCCTCCAACCAGTGGCGCCACTCCTCCAGGGCCAGTTTCACAGCCAGCAATTCCCTATTGCCAATGCTATAATTACACTCAGCCGGTGACAGTTGACGGGAGAAGAGAGCGCATGGACTGACCTTGCCACCCGCTGGGGAGCGCTGGGAAAGGACAGCCCCCACCCCTGAATCCGAGGCGTCCACTTCCACGAGGCACTGTAGATCCGGATCCACCTGAGCCAGAATAGGGGACTGGGAGAACTGCTCCTTGAGGTTCGAAAAGGCCAAAGACACCTCCTCCGACCACCGGAAGGGAACCTTAGTAGAGGTGAGGCACGTCAGAGGAAGAGCCAGGCAGCTGTAGTTCTTGATAAACTGGCAGTAGAAGTTAGCAAACCTCAGGAACTGCTGGAGCTGCTTCCTGGAGGACAGAACCGGCCACTCCACCACCGCCTTGGTTTTGCCCGGGTCCGAGAGGATCTCCTTGTGTGAGATGATAAAGCCCAGGAAGGATGTCTTGGACGTGTGAAACTCACATTTCTCAGCTTTAACGAACAACTGATTCTCGAACAGCCGCTGCAGAACACGTCTGACGTGTATTTGGTGCTCATCTAGGGAACGGGAGAAGATTAGAATATCATCCAAACACATGAACACATTCAAAAAGTATCTCAGGACGTCGTTACTAAGCCTCTGAAAGACAGCAGGCGCATTGGTCAGCCCAAATGGCATCACGAGATACTCAAAGTGACCACTAGGGGTCCGGAAACCTATCTTCCATCCGTCCCCCTCACGGATCCGCACCAGATGGTAGGTGTTGCGCAGATCCAGTTTTGTGAAGAAGGACACTGACATGAGTTCAGACCCAAGGAACACGCACACAGGCTCGAGTCAATTGCAACAATGATTTATTGAATAATGGAGGTGTGTGGATGCGTGAGTGTGAGAGTAGATGTGTTGCTGGAAGACAGGAAGCACCGAGGGCGGAGCAGCGCACCGTGCAGCCAGGCAACACTAGGGCAGAGCAGAGGAGAGGTTAGTCGCCGAGCCTGACCCGATGGATTAATACTTAGACTGTGGCTTACTTGCAGATGTTCTTGGTGGCTACGTCGGCAACCCGCAGGTCTCCTGCCTGGAGGACAGCGCTCCAATGTGCGCTCGGTGCAGCGGGGGAGAGTTGGATGACGACGGGGGGAGAATCCGCCGCCAGGGAGTCCACCTGTGCACAGGGGAGAAGGACTGGAGAAAAGGTAAGAAGTAGGTTGATTGCTTACGTGGGAAGCGATGGTTGGGAGTCTTTTAGAAGCGTTGCAGAGAAGGCGAGTGCGGGTAGCACGGTCGTTGATGAGCAGACGGCTCCAGGCCGAAGCTCGAGGCGGAGCGGGCTAAATAGCCCGGGCTTGATGAGGCGCAGGTGTGCTCATAGCTGGAGCGGGAGACAGGCGAGAGTGAGCTGTGACAGACACCCCCTGGAGAGAGTCGAAGGCAGAGTTGAGTAATGCGAGGGTGTATTTATCTCTGACAGTGGCTATGTTTACAATTGACACAAGTAACCGGATTAAAAGCCTGATCGGAATAAAAATGCTTCATATAAACACGGCAATCTGAATATTCTAACCCGATCACGCTCATTCGGATCAAAATTTCATTCCTATTGAGAGGGGTGGGTTATGCTTTGTTAATCAGAATGGTGCGCATGAAAACACTTACTCCGAATGTAGGGCAGAAAATATGTTTACTATGCATGTCTGTACAGCAGCTGCACGTCGACGTGATGTATTTCCGCCTTAGCAACAGCTAGCAGAAAACACAGCGGGAGTAAAACAAAACTGGTCTGTATTGTCCTGCTGTCTCCCTCTGTTCGTCATATGCAGAAGTATGTACTTGTAGCTTCATTACGGAGACCAGCAGAAGCAAAAGTACAGCCTGAATAACACAATACAGGTCAATTTCGACACAAAGTGGGGCTTGCTAACACCGGAAGTTGCTTCTTCTTCTACTATTTTCGGAATGTCGACGTGCGCATGTCAACATGATTTATTCCGTTCAAACGTGACACATGGAAACGTACGTCCTAATCAGATCAGCTTTTTCAGGATCCATGTAAACAGTAAAATTCTGATCTGAACTGTAATCAGATTGAAGAAATTTTGCCCATGTAACCGTGGCCAGTGATATTGTTAGTTCCCTGAAGTTGATGCATGGTCTCAGTGACCCGTCCTTTTTTCCCACAAAGAAGAAACCCGCCCCCACCGCCGAAGAGGAAGGGCGGATAATGCCCAAACTCAGGGACTCCTTGATATACGCGTCCATGGCAGCCCGCTCTGGCGGGGAAAGGCTATACAGCCGGCTGGATGGGAGTGGAGCCCCCGGTCAAAGATTTATGGCACAATCGTATGGCCGGTGGGGAGGAAGGGACAGGGCCTGGGACTTACTGAACACCGCTCCAAGGTCATGATACTCAGGGGGCACTTTAGACAGGTCGGGAAGGGGAGCGGTAGGAACCCCCAGGGTCACAGAAGGGGAACATGCAGCTGACTGAAGGCATGCGCTGAGACAAAATGAACTCCAAGACTTAATACTCCCTGAACTCCAGTCAATCATTGGATTGTGGACACGAAGCCAAGGGTGGCCCAGGATGACCGGAGATGACAAGACGGGCAAAACCAGGAAAGACAGTTCCTCACAATGATTTCCGGAGATAATAACTGACACAGGGGCAGTCCTCTGGGACACAGTAGCCATAGGAGCGTTGGACAACGCGATCAGTTGTAGCGGAGACTTAAGGGGTTGGCAGTGGAGGCCCAACTGGGTTGCCAGGTCTCTGGAAACAAAGCTCTGCTCAGCCCTGGAGTCCACTAAAGCCTGAGTGGGAATTTCAGTGCGCTTATGAATGAATCTAATGGGTAACAGTAACTGAGATAGGAGATAAGGCCGGGATGAGTCCGTGAGTCCCCCTACTGCGACGCACAGACTCCCCCTTTTGGCCGAAGCTGACAGGACTCGAGCTCATGCTCCTCACTCCCACAATAGAGGCACAACCCCCGCTTGTGGCGCCGCTGTTTCTCAGCCGCGGATAATCTAAAGTGTCCCACCGTCATGGGTTCCGAGGGGCCCAAGCGTTCAGTAGATGGTAGAGCTAAACACGAGGACCGTGGGGTGTGATGAAACAGTTCCTCAGATCGCCCATAGCCCTTACATTCGGCCACCCGCTGCCTAAGTCTGTTATCCAAGCTAATGGCTAGGGAGATTAATTGGGACAACCTAGTCGGCTTCTCCAACGGGGCTAATTCATCCCGAAGGCTAGGACAGAGGCTTCTAATAAAAATACTGCAAAGAGAGGCGTCCTCCGAACCCACTTCCGTAGCCGCCACCTGGAAATCAATAGCATAGTCAGCTACAGTTTTGGACCCTTGTCTTAGGTTAAGTAAGCGGGTGGTGAGAACGCTGTCCCTGTCAGAATGGTCAAAAACCTTGTAAAATTCGCCGATAAATTGACTGAAGGTGAGGCTCGAGTAATTAGCCCTAGCCATTACCGCGCATGCCCAAGCTAGCACCCTCCCCTCCAACAGGTTAATGACGTAACCGATCTTACTGTGGTCGGAGGGAAAGTCATTTGGTACCCGCTGGAAAACCACCTCATATTGCATAATAAACCCCCGGGTTTCGCCCAACTTACCACTAAAATGGATGGGAGTTGGAACGGGAGTGAGATGAGCTGGAGAGACCTGCTTGAGCTGGTTTGCTGGGAAGCTAGCGGGAGCCAAGGAGCTGTCGGAAGGCGGTAAGGCCTGGGAAAAGGGCTGAGAGTTAGATAATCAGTCTAACCTATCAGTAACATGGGTTAATTGGCTCATAATGATCTGCTGCTGATAAACCAATTGATCGATTTGGATCTCCATATGGTTGACATGGCGCACCAAAGCGCTGTCAGCTGGGTTGCTCTGGCGGAGATGTACTGACATAGCTCAATGACCCAGTGACGACACACAGACTCCGAATCAATACAATCAAGTTTATTAACAACCAGGTTTGTGAGAATGTGGTGTGAGTGTGGTCTGGAACTGCTGGGAACTGAACGAGACACCGTACAGCCTGGCAACCCTGGAGACACACAAGGAGATGGAATTACTGGGCGTCACTTCTGGAGTTAAACAGTTACGCTGAACTTTCTGTGGGAACAGATGGTAGTGAGCTCCAGTTCAGCGTGACAGCTGTGGCCAGGAAGACGGTGCGCTTCAGGTGGTGGAGTGACTCCGGCAGGTGAGTTGACGTGCAGGTGGTTTTGAGTAGGTAGGATGAATGGTCCGCCGCCTGGGAGGAGGAGGCTGGAATTCCGCTGCCAAGGATGCCACCTGTGCATGGGGTGATGAAGCTCTCCTGGAGCGCAGTGAGACATCTCCGCACTATCCCAAAGGCCAGAGCGGTAGATATAGGTGGCACCTGATGAGGACCAGGTGTGAGCGCAGCTGACAGTGATGAGCAGAGCGGACCATGACAGTTTTCACTGCATTAATTCTACCTATCAAAGACAGTGGTAGAGAATTCTACCTCTGCAAGTCTGCCTTGACCTGACTCATCAGTGGAGAAAAATTAGCAGCAAAAAGAGAGGTTGGAGTGGGGGTCACATTGATCCCCAGATATCTAAACCCCGACAAGCTAAGTTTAAAAGGTATGTCAGATTGTTTAAGTAACAGAGCAGAGGAATTTATAGGATATCATTCACTCTTAGAAAGATTGACTTTATAGCCGGAGAAAGAGCCAAACTGCTTTAAGAGGGATAATATTGGTGTAATACTAGTCATTGGATCTGATACATACAGGAGCAGGTCATCTGCATAAAGGGACAATTTTAGTTCAATACCAGATCGCAAGACACCATGAAAAAGTGGAAGAGATTTCAGAGCAATTGACAGCGGTTCAATGGCTAAGGCAAAAAGCAAAGGAGAAAGAGGACACCCTTGCCTAGTGTCCCGGGTTAATGTAAAATAAGTGGAGTGAGTGTCATTAGTATGAATGCTAGCCTGGGGGGAAGTGTAAAGAAGTCTAATCCATGATATGAATCTGTCACCAAATCCAAACTTATGGAGAGTAGTAAAAAGATAATTCCACTCAGCTCCATCAAATGCTTTTTCGGCATCGATTGAGATAACCTCAGGGATCAAAGAGGAATTTCTGGAAAAAAATCACATTCAAAATTGTGCGAACATTATAAAAGAGCTGGCAGCCTTTGATAAACCCATTTTGTTCTTCTGATATGATGTTAGGAAGAAATTTTTCAAGATGACTTGCTACTACTTTAGCTACAATTTTGGCATCAACATTCAATAGGGACAAAGGTCTGCAAGAGGTGCATAATTCAGGGTCCTTGTCCCGCTTCAAAAGAAGGGTTATGGAGGCCTGGTTCAAGGTTGGAGGCAGTGAACCTCCTTCAAGGGACTCATTATACACTGAAATGAGTAGAGGGGCAAGTTTATCTGTGTATTTTTTTAAAAACTCAACACCAGATCCATCGGGGCCAGTGGCCTTATTGCTTTGCATTGCTTTAATGGCCGCTGTAATTTCTTGCAAACTAAAGGGAACATCAAGCTCACTGGCCACATCTGGGTCAACAGTAGGTACACTGAGATTTTTGAAAAAGGAAGTCATTTCTGCTGTTTCAGGTGAAGATTCAGATTCATAAAGAGAGGAGTAAAAGGACTTACTGTAAAAACTGTATTGATAGTGTTTGGGTCTGAAGTGATTGAACCGGTAGAGTATTGCAACCCATCTACACCCTGTAGCATTCAACTTTGCTGTCGACAAAACACAAGTACAGTAAGCGGGTTATTGTCGCTGAACACAGTAAAGAAAGGTGCATAGTACAAGTAATCGCGAAACTTGTCCGTGACCGCCCATTTAAGAGCTAGAAATTCTAACTTGCCTGAGTGTAAGTTGTAATTTTTCTCAGCCGCAGTTAGGGTTCTAGAGCCATAAGCTATTACACGGAGTTTACCATTTTGTCTTTGATACAATACAGCTCCTAACCCCTGGTTAGATCTGTATGTAAGATAAAGGGTTGTGAAAAGTCTGGAAAACCAAGAACAGGAGGCTGAACCAAACAGTCTATCAACTGCTCCAAAACTGACTGATGTACATCACTCCACTGAATAGGAGTACTCGAGGGGACACTGTTGTTCTGTTTCATTATTCTTTTTCTTGTATAGTTCTGTGTCTTTGCTTCCAAAGGGGCTTTAAGCAAGTCATACAAAGGGCTAGCAATACGAGAGAAATCTTTGATGTACTGCCTATAGTAGCTTAACAGTCCTAGTATTGCTCTGAGCTCACCAACAGTACCTGGCTGCTTGCTTTTCAGTGCTCGCACTGCAGCTGTATCTGCTGGGTCCATTTTGTTTCCTTCAGCAGAGACAATTCTGCCAAGGTACCTCACCTCTGGTTTGAAAAAGTCACATTTTCGTGGTTTGAGTTTTATCCCATTGTCTCTGAGACGTCGCAGTACTCTCCTGACGTCCTCAACGTGGTCTTCAAAAGTCCTGCTGAACACTAGAATATTGTCCAGCTAAGGGACACATATCTCGTCCCGCAGTTCTTCCAGGCATTGCTCCATACATCGCTGGAATGCTACTGGTGCGTTCATAAGGCCAAAAGGAATCCTAATCCATTCGTAAAGGCCCCAGGGGGTCACATAGGCCGTCAGATGTCTGCTCTTGTTGGACATGAACCCCTGGTGATACGCTTTACCCTGGTCCAGTAGTGAGAAGATGGTGTTCCCCCCCTGGCTGTCCATAACATCCTGTACCCTGGGTATAGGGTGTCGATCTGGGTGTGTCTTGCGGTTCAGCTCTCTGTAATCGATACATAAGCGCAGCAAACCGTCCTTTCTTCTTACGCAAACAACAGGAGACAAGTAGGAGGAAGTAGACTTTTCCAGCCATCCCTGTGCTATCAAGTCTACTACTGTAAGTAGTCCTTCATCTTCCTGTACAGCGGCCTTGGTACAGACAGATAAGTTTTTGAAACTGGCTCAATGTCCTTTAACAAAATGTCCATTTGCAGATTTTTCACACACCCTATGTCATCGTCTGTCTTTGAAAATGATGCTGATTCCTCTGTTAACATCTGCTGAATAGTCTTTTATTTTCATCCAGATGAGACAAGTCAACAGGAGGGTCCCATTGCTCACTGGTGGGGGTGCATCCTGTGGGCTCCTGTATGTGGATCTCGTTGACGGTTGCAGACGGGAGGTCTCTGGTGAAGATGTTAGCAGGATAGACTGACCCCACTGACTGCACAGTACCAATAGTGGTTCTTCCTGATAGAGTGATGTCATGGTTGGTAGGGTTTTGGACACTAACAGTAATCTTTGGAATAGATCCTGCTTTCACTGAAACTAATGTGTCACAAAATTCTAAACTGTCTGGCCACTGTGGATTTTCACAAGGCTCAAAAATCAGTGTAACATTCTCTTTAAATGTCTTGGCCTGCACCCTACATTCAATAAACACTGAACTCTGGCTGGGTACAGTCACTTTCTCTTTTGTTGTCTTCGCATTGTACTTGTGTGTTTGTCCAACACTAACTGCTTTTATGAAAGTTGTAGCTTTGTTTTTCTTAAGATGTGGAAAAGCTACTTTCACTGCTCTCAGAAGTTTCTCTTTTTTCCCTGAATTATTTTCACCTTTCATACTTTCTGAAATCAAGTGCTCAATAACATTAAACCCAATAATTGGACATTGTTGCTGGTTACCTTTAAGCACTAGAACAGGTATGAGTTACTCAAGAGTCATTGGCTGTAAGTTTAAATGGTACCTCAACCCACCCCACATATGGCATGTCTGTACCATTGGCTGCTTCAGGATGGAGGGGTTCATTCAGATTGATAAGCTCACTCACATTTCTCAGCGGTAATTCAGGTAAGTTAGTGTTTTTCCATGACTCATCAATAGCACAAACTTGTGAGCCAGAGTCCCAAAGTGCTTCAATCTTTTTGTTGCCTAAAAAGCACCGAATGAGACATTTTCTCCCTACTAACTGTCTGACAGAAGGTATTTTGTCTTTTTCACAGAATTTCCTTTTGACCTGTTTCTCAGGGAACTTTCTGTCATGGTCTGAGCGCCAATTTCGTCCACGCTTGGGCCATGCATCATCTCCACCAGGTTTGACAGCAGTGTTGACCTTCTGGCTCCCCGAGCTCTTATTATGACAGCGCTCGGAGGGGTTTCCTGCTGTCAAAGCCTGACAGCTGTGCTGCATCTTCGGCTCATCAGCAGCCCTGTATTTAAGCGGGCACTGGGAACAGAATGATGCAGCAGTCTCGTCAATAATCGTCAGTAAATTTGTCACGATTCCATGTCAACGAGTGTTTCCTGGTCTAGATCGTAAATGTGCTTCGTTATAGCCTTTTGATCGTCTGCGTCTAGCATTGTGTGTTTTAGCCCACCGTGGCTCATTACTTTGTGTGTTGCTTTGTGTTCGTTAATAAACATCAATGCAAACTTCACTGGTGACTTTTGGCGTCTTATGGTGGCTTGCGAGGGCCACCGCATGGCAGTAGACTGCTGCCAACTAGGCGCCCAAATTGACGCCGTTCCCAGTGAGTTTTGCTTAATTGGACAATTGTTCTTCCCTGTCTGAGTAACTGCGTGCTGGAAGAATGCCGTCGCGGAGGGGCCACGCTCGGAGTTGGGACTACGAGCTGGCGGAGGCTTTGGACTACGTAAACGAAACGCTCATCGCTGCCTCCGTCCTCGACTATCACAGCGACGTACGCTGGTACCTGGACCTCGCTGAGGATGTCCTAAATCGTCTCCCCCGCTACGCCGACCACCCTGAAGTCGGCGTGAGGAGGGATGACATCGCCGCACAGCGCGAGATACTCCGTGGGCTGGAGGAATACTACGGCAGGAGGCAGAGGAGGAGGCATCCTCGCTCCCCACTTTGGGATCCCGTTCCTGTCCCCGATCCAGTCCAGGAGTTCGCCCCATCCGGGGGCCATCCAAGACGTTGGCGCCACGGCCAAGGTAAACCTCAGCAGGATCCCCATCTGAATCTGCTTCCGGTGAAGCCCGTTAGTGGACCTTTGCGAGCAGCTCCTCGTCATCCTTCCAGGGGGCCCTCTATCACCATCCAGCGGGGAAAGGGAGGAACAACGTCCCCTACAGTAGGCACCATCTTTCCTCCAGGAAACAGGCAAGTGCAAGTTCATTCTCATCATAATTGTGATTTGCCTTGTCTGACTCCTGAGGGCAGAGTTCGGGGTTCGCAGTCCCCCGAGCCCCCACCACCTGCTGTAGCTCTAACCACTAAACCTGCTGCCTCTGTGTCTCCCTCCGCTGCGCAGTCCACGATGCCAGGCCTACATCGCCAGACGAGGAGGGGGCCTGCGGTTCTGGAGAGCCTGGTTCCAGCCCTGCAGCCACGTCGTGGGCAGAGGAGAAGAGCGGACTGCAGCCTGGAGCCTGTGCCGACGATAAAACGTCCCCGGGTCTCCACGTTGGAACAGTTCAAGCCAGCGGGTTGAGGGTCCCCTGCCACCACGCCATGCGGGTTATTGGCATGGACGTCAGCGCCGGAGGATCCACAGATTGCAGAGACCATCATGCCGGCTGCAGAACCCGCCGTGGCCGAGTGGGAGCCTGAAGACGAACTTCTCTGTCCTGAGCCTGGATCGACGAAGTCCTGGACGGCGACAGAACCCGACTGCAGGCATGGGCTCTACCTTGTGTTTCTCCTTTCTGTCTTGGAGCATTTCTGCCTGCCTCTCAGGGAGGCGAGTCAGGGGCAGCTGTTTGTGAGCTCGTCTCGCTGGGCTCTGTCGCTACCGGTGATTCTGATCCCGGTTCTTTCTTGTCTTCCGAGCCTTCTTCCAGAGTCACCGGTGCAGAGCCAGTCGTGGTCGCTGTCCTGGAGGTTCCAGGTTCAGGGTCGGAGGTCGTCACCGGTGCTGCGCCAACCCAGTCGGGGTCCGACGCGGGTGCAGCCAAGGCCCAGTCGGGGTCCTACGCGGGTGCAGCCGAGACCCAGTGGGGGTCCGACGCGGGTGCAGCCAAGACCCAGTCGGGGTCCAACGTGGGTGCAGCCGCGAGTGCAGTATCAGTATGGGTCAAGGTCGGTGGAGGAGCTGCAGACCGTTCGCCGCCTGACATGGTGCGGGCTCATCGTCATCATCATCGCCCTCGTCAGAGTCACCAACCCAGCTCATCATCGCCGGGGGCTGTCCCCACGGTTTTGGTGGCTGAGGGATGTGGGTCGGCCACCCGAGGAACTACTTCATCGATTTGGCGCCCTGGGTCGGCCACCCGACATACTGTGTTTGCAACTGGGCGACCTGGTTTGGCCACCGGAGGATTTGACTTTCCGGGCCTGGGACTGGGGTAGGCCGCCCAATCATGTCCTGTACACTGTAATCACCCGTTGGCCTTTGGATGCAGGGAAACCACTGGAACTGTCTCTTATTTTTGGACTCTGCCTGTCGTCATTCTCTGAATTGTGTGGGTTAAAGGTCTATCGGTGTGATAATTCTGCGCAGTGTTTTTGCCTTGTCAGCATGTGTTTTTTTTTTCCCTCCCTTCTTCTGTTTGAGGGACGTAACATGTTTTTCTGTTTGTTTGTTTTTTCTCTTGCCCTGTGTGTTTATGTGTGTTATAGAGTTTCGTGTTTTCTCTGAATCGTGCTCTGTAATTGCCTCATTTGTGCCCCGTGTTAGTGATGATTCATGTATTTGGGAGGGGTTTTTTTTCTGGTTGTCAATGTGCTTTTGTTAGCGTCATGGTGTTTTGTCTGTTGCTGGTCCTCTCCCTCCAGGCCTGTTCCCCCATCCACCCGCCCTGGGGTGGGGTGGGGGTGGGGGGCTCGGGTGTTACCGGGCGTTCGGAGCCCACCCTTGGGGGGGAGGTACTGTCATGGTCTGAGCGCCGATTTCGTCTGCGCTCGGGCCATGCATCATCTCCGCCAGGTTTGACAGCAGTGTTTACCTTCTGGCTCCCCGAGCTCTTATTGTGACAGCACTCGGAAGGGATTCCTGCTGTCAAAGGCTGACAGCTATGCTGCATCTTCGGCTCATCAGCAGCCCTGTATTTAAGCGGGCGCTGGGAGCAGAATGATGCAGCAGTCTCGTCAATAATCGTCAACAGTTTGTCATGATTCCATGTCAACGAGTGTTTCCTGGTCTAGATCATAAGTGTACTTCGTTATTGCCTTTTGATCGTCTGTGTCTAGCATTGTGTGTTTTAGCCCACCGTGGCTCATTACTTTGTGTGTTGCTTTGTGTTCGTTAATAAACATCAATGCAAACTTCACTGGTGACTTTTGGCGTCTTATGGTGGCTCACGAGGGCTACCGCATGACACTTTCTACCCCCTTTACAAATACTACCACAGGCGTAGGGCTTACACTTGGCTTTGTGTATGGGCCAGTGCTCTCCTTGACACTTTTTGGAGCAGTACAGGGCACTACACACTGAACAACATTTCAAACTCTGGTTTTCACCCTGTGTAGCACAGCTATAACAACACTGGGACCTTTTTATGTCACTGGTCACACCATGTCCTGTTGGAGTGACCCCTTCTAGTTTAAAGAATTACCCCTGGCTGGTTTCACTGGCTTCTGTGCTTTACAGACTGCTCTAAAATGCTCGCTGCTCCCACAGCTAAAACAGTACTGGCAAAACTCTTCACCTGTCTGAATGCAATAATAACACCTTGGTTGTGGGCGGGGCATGTGGTACCACTGAGGGGCGAAGCGCTGCTGGAATTGTGCAGTGCCTCTCATCGGTTCCAGGCCTTGCGCTGGATAGTCCTGCTGAAGAGCTGCTTGGGGCCACTGTTGAAGAACTGCTGGGGAGTGTTGAGGAAAGTAGTGCTGAGCAGTTAAGTCCAGCTGGTATTGTGGGTATGGCGTGAAAGTCGGCGCTGGGGAGTGGTTTTCAGGTCCTCCGCTGGTGGTGGGTTGTGCTGTGGCTGAAGACTTCTGCATGGTTTCTCGGATTTGGGACACTTCAGCTTGCAAGTCCTTTAAAAGTACCATCTCAGACCGCATCTCTTTAATCTCTGCCAGCAGATCAGGTGACGGAATGGCTGTGCTTTGTTTTTGAACTGTCTTTTTTTTCTGCAGGTGCAGGAGTGTCACTGGGCTGAACAGCATTCACGGCGGCCGCTCGCTGGGGGACAACATGTTTCTTCTTGTCTTGTCTTTCCTTTTCATTTGCGCATGCAATATTCACCTTTTCCAATAAAACTTCATCAGATGTCGTGGGCTGAAGAAGATACGGCTGCATGTCACTCTTAACATTGTCACTCTGCAAACCTGTTAGGATGGTGTGCATGAACAAACTTTGGACCAAGGCGGGATCATATTTTAGACCCGACTCATCTTCCTGGGACGCGAAGAGAATCTTCTGGCGAAGGTCCATGGCTCTCAGAAGGAAGTTTTTAGGGAGTCTCTTTACTGCTCTGAGCTTCTGAAGAAAGCTGCTTGTACAGTTCAGTAGCCCCTTTCTCCTGATAGTGAGACCTTAGGATCCTCCGCAGGTCAGGAAGAGTAAGATTACCTTTGCCTTCTAGGTAACTTCTCAGCTGCAGGCCTGGTATGATGGTGCGAATCACTGTGTTGATGATCTCATCTTCATGGTAGCCTTTACCGAGCCCACTTTCAATCTGCCTGGCCAAACTGGAAAATGTGAGCTTGTCTTTTTGTCCCGGCTCCCCTATTTGGCCTGATATCTTAAAGTCTTTACCCCACATGGAGTTATCTGGAGGCGCTGAAGCTCGTCTGTGCATTGGTGTGCTCTGTAGACTCAGTTTATTACTCATTAGCTGATGCATAGCCTCTTCTTTGGCTTAAAGTGTGGTCCGTAAAGCATGTACCTCTTTCTGCAGGTCTTCTTTCTGTTTGTCCTCACCCGCTATCTCTAACTCTGGCATCTTTGCATTTTCAATCAAGTCCTTTATATTTAGCAAATGAGACATTCCCTCATCTTCTAGCTCAACTAGCTCAGCTCTTTCAACATAACTTGTGACAAATGTGATTAGCTGGCCTTGAGTTTTGTCTGCAAATTGCTCTTTTCCTATTCCAGATATTTGTAGTCCATTGCATACATTAAGCAGTTGTTCAACATTCAGTTCGTATAATGCACCTTTAACTTCTAACTGCACTTTCTCCAACTCTGAGTCCATTTTCATCAGAGAAGTGGGCATAAAACAGTTCAACGTAGGCCTCTTTTGACTTCGTGGTGCAGTGGTGCCCTCTAGTAGTGATTGCGGCACTAGAGTTACAACCTTTGCACATGGTGCCAGAGTCACGGTGAATGTCGGCGGTGCCTTACGTCTCCGATGCTAGGGTTCGTGGAGGGATATTCGGCTCGAGTTTCCACTTCGGCTAGCGGATTTTTCTCTCACCAAACATCCCAGCGGTTCCTCCAAAATGTTGCGCCCTCTGCTCCACAGTTTGGGAGAGGTACATGGTACATGGTACTTTTGAACAAAAAATAATGAACAGAGTCGCGGTCTACGTCTTCACTCCATTTTGCTTTATTTCAAAAGAACATGGAAACTTCTGCACAAGCGCACAACACAGTTCTCTCTCTGGGCAAAAGCAATCAATTTGTGAATCATTGAACTTTCAACAAACTGTAAATAGTGTACACAGTATTTAAACTTTTTTAGTACTGTATTAATGTTTTTAAATGTAACAATCATGTACAAAAATAATGAAATATTAATCTTTTTAACTCTCATTTTTAACTATATTGTCTACAATTAGCTTTTTAACTGACTTTTTAACCTGTAATACGCTTTTAATTAATTTATTAATTTTTATTTTTAACCTGTCACAGTTCCACTTTATGCTGGAGAGCAACATAGTCGTTGGGGCAAGTGGAGAGGGCGTGTTCCATCTCAGCAACTGTAACTTTAAGCCCTGCGACGTCCGACTTCATGGAAGAAATACTACCAGACAGTTCTGTTTTCAGAGTGAGCAGTTCGGACTTGATAGACGTTAAATTGTCACTCAGCGCTGCTTGAAGCTTGGTCTTAAATATCGCTGCAACCTCATTACAAAGGTCGGAAAGAGGTTCAGGTTTAGGTTACTTTATTTGTACCCGTAAGTAGATTTGTTTTGCAGTCAGGTGAAAACCTTTTAGACACATATTTACAAACCACAATTACATTCAACATGAACACAAACACAGGCACACATGAAGCTGACTATAAACACGATACTCAAGGCTCCACCAATCAGGATATAAGACAAAGCGATAAGAGAAAAAACAAAGAGATAAGAGATGAGGATTGTTCTAAATTTGGCAACAAAATACATCAAATTATTATACAATTTACACGGATAATTAAACTAAAAGCTAGAAAGAATGGCCTTCCTCGGTTAAACAAATTTATTCTAAAATTGATGAAAGAACGAGATCACTTTTTGAAATTGTCAGTTAACTCAGGACACAACAGGCACCAATTTATTTCACTGAGAAATAGGGTAGTGAAAGAAATAAGAAAATCTAAAGCTGACTTTTTCATTACTGTTTTGAATAGTGCAAGGGGAAATTCTAAAATAACCTGGAATTATATTAAAAAATTATTGGGTGAGCCCCCAAAAAACAAAACAAAACAAAACTAATGCAAATTCAATTAAATGGAAACATCCTGACGGAACCTCAAGTGATGGCTGATACTTTTAACAACTACTTCATTGAATCTGTGTCAGAAATCTCTGATAAGTTTATTGTAAAACAAAGGAAGGAGTACCCTGCATTGTCTGCAACGCAGTCCTTTACCATCACAAATATTACTGAGACCAAAGTTATCGATTTAATTCAATCACTCAAACCATCTAAAGCAAAGGATGTTTTTGGAACGGACATGAACATGCTCAAAGATTTAGGTTCAGCTCTCGCCACTCCTGTTGCCTCAATCATTAATCTTTCAATTTCATCTGGCCATTTTCCAAAGGCCTGGAAATCTGCTATTGTTACCCCTGTCTTTAAATCCAGTGATTCAACTCTTTTGCATAACTACCGACCAATAAGCATTCTTCCGGCCATTTCTAAAATTGCAGAAAAATGGGTGGCAGAGCAGATTGTCCATTATTTAAACAGTAGTTCCCCCTCTCTCCACACCAGGCAGTTTGGTTTCAGATCCAAGCAATCCACTGAAATGGCTACATGCCTCTTCATTGAGAAAATAAAATCTTTCCTTGATAAGGGTGGAGTTGTAGGGGCGGTGTTTTTGGACCTCAGGAAAGCATTCGATACAGTAAATCACTCTGTTCTTCTTACCAAGCTCTTTAAATTTAACTCTTCTCACAACGCTGTGAGCTGGATTGAATCATATCTGCATGATCAAACACAATCTGTATCAGTTAAGAACTGCAGATCTGATTCTCTTAGGCTAACTTCTGGAGTCCCTCAGGGATCAATATTAGGCCCCCTTTTATTTAGTCTTTCTATTAATGATTTGCCCACTGTTTGTCCTGAAGCTGAATGCTCAATGTATGCAGACGACACAGTTTTTTTCATTCATGGTCGTTCCAAAGACACTGTTGCTGCTAAACTCAGTAAAACAATGTCCTGTGTCACAACTTGGTTGCAGGAGTACTGTCTACAGTTAAATGTTTCTAAAACTGTAGGCATGTATTTCACTAAAATAAATAGAGTGTCACCTGACCCTGACATACATGTTAATGGAGAAAATATACAAATTGTTAGCCAATATAAATATCTTGGGTTAATAATAGATTCACAGCTTTCCTTTAAAACCCATATTGCTAAATTGAGTAAAAAAGTTGAATCTTGCAAATTTTTGTGCAATTCAAAATGAAATGTCAACTGAAGCCGCAAAAATATACTTGCATTCAATGATTTTCAGTCACTTCAACTATTGCCTAACTAGCTGGTCCCAGGCGGGTCTGAGTGCAAAAAAACATTGGAAGTTTTGTACAAACAAGCAGTCAAATTTATGGATAAAAAACCTAGGCATTATCATCATTGTGCAATTTTTAAAAAATACAGTCTTTTAAACTGGGATAGTCTTCATATATTTGCAGATTTAAATTTGATTTATAAAGTATTGCATGATTTGGCTCCAGATCCTCTGGTAGAGTTCATCAGCCAAAGAAACAGCTCTGAGCGTGTCACTCGAGGCTCTGTCAGAGGTGACTGTTTCATTCCTCTGCACAGGAGCACTATCAGTAAGTCGGCCTGGTCAGTGAGGAGCGCTAGTGAGTGGAACTCAGTACCTGAGGAGGTCAAACTGCTTACAACATGCAAGGCCTTCACAAAAAAATTGAAAATGTGGCTTATAAGCACCTACAGCTGCCAACACTAAAAGATAAGTCTGTTGTGATGTTTGATGTTGTGATCAAATGTGTGGTTTGTTATGTGTATGTTATTTGTTATATTAGTGCTCTCTTAAATGTCTAACCATAGTTTTTTTCTTGTAGATGCATTTTACTGCTTTTTTACATCTTGGCCAGGGGACTACAGATGAAAACTAGCCTTCTGGCTAATTCTGGCTTTTTTAACCATGTGTAATCATGTGTTTTATGAAATTGCATTGTCCCTTTTCAAATAAACTAAACTAAATTAAATAAGAGAGAAGGGTCATATTAAAAAGTTAAAAACTAAGTCAAAGAGATTAAAAACTCAATAAAAGTCTAAAACCCAATAAAAGATTTGGAACCCAAATAAAAAACCTACAAAAATAAATAAATATAAAATAAAAATGAATAAATAGATAACTAAATTATGTGCAATATATTGCTACATCTTGTTCAACTCTTTGACAGCAACAGGAACAAAGCTGTTTTTGTAGTGCTGGGTTTTACATTTTGGGACAACAAACCTCCGTCTGGAGGGAAGAAGCTGAAAGTGGCAGTGCAAAGGATTGGAGTCATTTAGAATGGAGGTAGCAATCCTCTGTACTTGTCTGGTGTACAGCGATGTCAGGCTCAGCTGTGACTCACCAAGCAAATGACTGGACCATCTAACTACCTGGTCCAAGGATTTCCTCTGTTTCAGTTTTATCTGACCAAATCATGACACTAAAGAAAAGGATAAAACAGATTCAATAAAAGTCCGATAAAACATTGTCATTATGGTTCGGTCAATTTGGAAGCGTGCAATTTTCCTTAAACAATGCAAATGTTGCTGACCCTTTTTGCACACCCTTTCACAGTTCTCTTCGAAGTTTAAATTACTATCAATAATCGTCCCAAGATATCTGTAAGATTGCACCCATTCAATGGTCTGGCCTTTTAGTGCAGTGACTTTGTGCCTGGGAGTTTTCCTCCTAAAGTCAATAATCATATCTTTAGTTTTTGTCGTATTCAGCTGCAGGTAGGAATCCTCACACCAGTGAACAAAATCATCAACTACTGGGCCGTGGCCACTCTCACCATCCTGGAGGAGACTGACAACAACTGAATCATCAGCATATTTTATAATGTGTCTGTTGTCATGTCTGCTCCGACACATGCTTGTGTACAGGATGAAGAGTAGCGGTGACAACACACACCCCTGAGGAGAGCCAGTAGAAGAACACTTTTGGTCAGACAATGTACCATTGACCCTTACTCTCTGTGTCCTGTTGGTTAAAAAATCCAGAATCCAACCCACCAGATTATTACTCAAGTCAAACTGTTGCAGGAGCCTTTCAACTAAAATATGAGGTTGGATTGTATTAAAAGCGGAAGAAAAGTCCACAAATAAAAGCCTGGCGTGTGTCCCATTAAAATCCAGATGTTTAAAAGGCATGTTAAGCAGCGTGACAGTGGCATCCTCCACTCCTCTATGAGGCTTATAGGCAAACTGCAAAGGATCCAATGCATGCTCAGTCTGTTTTAGGACCTCAAATCTGACCAGTTTTTCAAAAATTTTCATTAAAATTGAAGTCAAAGCAACTGGTCTAAAATCATTTACCGTTTTAGGACAGCTGGATTTTGGAACAGGGACAACCACAGCATCTTTCCAGACCTTAGGCATATGTTGTGTCTGTAAGGACTTATTAAAAATGTAGTGAAACACAGGACTCAGTTTGTGCACAGGACTTTACCAAGTGTCCACATATATTATCAGGGCCCTGACTTTTGTTCACTTTTACAGCACAGAACGCCCTTTTAACATCCTGCACCTTAATATTAAAGTGCTGATTGTCTTAGAGTTTCTGTTTCAAACCTTGGGTTTCTGTGCTAAAATCAAAAGAATCAAAATGACCATAAAAACAATTAAGAACATTAGCCATTGATTACTGCGCTCTGTGCTCTGAAGGCCTGCAATAGTTTTCATACTAGCCCAGGCTGAACCAAGCTTCTTTGTTGCCATCTTGCTTTCCAATTCTGATTTATAATTCTGTTTTGCTCTTAAAATTTCAGCCTTCAGCTCTTTTGTGGCAACCTGCAGCTCAGAAACAACCCCCTGTTTAAAGGCCAGTGCTTTCCTCTGTAAGCAGGATTTAACTGATTCAGTAACCCATGGCTTATTGTTGGGATATATTTTGACACGTTTACGTGGAACGATCATATCCCTGCAGAACGGCATGTAAGAGCATGTCACCTCCACTAAAGAGTCCAAATCATCTCCACAGGACAGTGTGAACACCTCCCAGTCCGTACAGTTAAAACATTCCTAGAGGCAGAGTACTGAATCATCTGTCCACACGTTTATGTCTCTGGTCTTCGTCTTCTCTCTTCTGAGAGCAGTTATGTGGGCAGCAAATGTACACAGTTGTGATCTGAGTATCCTAAAGGAGGAAGGGGAAGAGATTTAAAGGCTCCCTTGATAGAGCCATAGCACAGGTCCAATGTCTTTTTTCGCCTGGTTGGGCAGGAGACGTACTGATAAAAGTCTTTAAGTGTGTTCTTTAGAGACACATGATTAAAATCCCCAAAGATGAAAGTTGGAGCCTCTGGGGAAATCGACTGCAACCACTGTACCACATCAAAGACGGTGCTGGAGGCGGAGGCAGCATCCGCCCTTGGGTGAATGTACACAGTCGTTATGAAGAGTTGGGGGAACTCACGGGGCAGATAAAAAGGGCATAGATATATGGACAGAAGCTCCACATCTGGTGTACAGATGCGATTTCTGACCATGACAGATGTACAGTACTGTTTATTAATATACAAACATACGCCACCCCCATGACGTTTCCCCGTTACCTCTTCCTGCCAATCCAAGCGAAGTGGGGCTCCAAAGCCGTTAATGCACAGGTCCGGGTCCCGGTCATGCTCCATAAGCCACGTCTCCGTGTAAGCCATGACGGTTAAGCTGACGCCTCCTCAGGTTTAATCTTACGTCTCCACGCTTTCCGCGTTTCCTTCTCTTGTCTCTCTTTCCATCGCTGTGTCCATGAAAGTCTCTTAAAATAAAGTCCAGTAGTTGCGGCACAGACTCAAACACAGACGCTGGATTATCCATGTTTAAATACAGTAACATGTATCTGGAATACCGCATTCTTCCCAGTTTGACTGCGCTGACGTCCCAGACAAATAGCCGGTAAGAAAGAAACCATAGTGCAAAAACAAGAAGAAAATCCACACTGATGGAACCAAAAAGCTCTTCGTTATATAGTCCACAAACATTCAAGAACAAAAACGGCACAGAGAATTACGTTAAAATACATTAAGGTGCATAAAAACAGAGACTAAGACGTCAAACAGAATCTCTGTTTTGAGTGCAGCGATGTCTGCAGCCAGAGGTGGCATGTTGCAGGTGTTAGCAGGTGGAGCAGAATCACTGTGGTGCAGAGAGGCTGCCTGTGCAACAGGCCGCAGGCTAGGCTGAGAGATGTTTCCTGCCTTATTATGTTTTGGAGGCATTTCTGTGATAAAAAAGCTAAGGTGACCAAGTCAAGAAAGCGTTAGTACAAGCTTAAGCTGTAGAAGTGATGTAAATGGTGCTGTTTGAAAGAAAAACTAAATTAGCTCTGCAGGAGCTCCCTCACATGCGTCTCATTCCATGTTCACCAAGCCAGAAGTCCCCATATATCACATACCATATATCACATTGGGCGCATGCGCACGCAGCGACTGGCAGCGGGTGAAAAAAGTTTGACGTCTGTGTCTCTGTTTTTATGCACTTTGTTTCAGCGTAATTCTCTGTGTCGTTTTTGTCCTTGAATGTTTGTGGACTATATAAAAAAGAGCTCCCTGGTTCCATCAGTATGGATTTCCTTATTGTTTTTGCACTGTCGTTTCTTTCCTACCGGCTCTTTGTCTTGGAGGTAAGCGTGATCGCGATCATGCTGGGAAGAACGCAGTATTCCAGAGACATGTTACTGCATTTAAACATGGATAATGCAGCATCTGTGTTTGAGTCTGTGCTGCAACTGCCGGACTTTATTTTAAGAGATTTTCATGGACACAGCAATGAAAAGAGAGACGAGGAGGCAACGTGGAAAGCGTGGAGGCATAAGATTAAGCCTGAGAAGGCGTCAGCTTAACCGCATTCCTCTTCCTTCTATTATTATGGGGAACGTACAATCCCTGAGAAATAAAGTGGATGAAATTCAAGGGAATGTATGATATCAGAAGGATTTCAAGAACTGCTGTGTCATGGCTTACACGGAGACGTGGCTTACGGCGCATGACTGGGATGCGGACCTGTGGATTGACGGCTTTGGAGCCCCACTTCGCTCAGATCGGCAGGAAGAGGTAACAGGGAAACGTCAGGGGGGCAGTGTATGTTTATATATTAACCCCTTGCACTCTGGTCAATTTCCCTAAAAACGCCAAAAAATAACGTACCCAAAGTAAATCAGAAGCTGTTCTTCAACCCTTTGCAGCATCTTCATGGGGTTGGTCTCATTTAAAAGAAAACACTTTGATTTTTTTGACAAAACAGTCATAATCTCTCTAAGTGCTCCAGCCACTGTCACGCCGCGCCGCTCATCAGCGGCGCCAGCTGCACACACACCTGCACATCATCAGCGGCGAGGGATTTAAGCCGCCTCGCCCTGGGCTTCGGCCTGAAGCCGTCAGACTTCACTCGTCGGATTGCTGTGAGTTACCTCCTACACCTCAGCAAGCATTGCGGTAAGAAGCCCTTACCTTTTTCCCTTTCCAAGTCTGCTCCCCTGTGCACAGGTGGATTTCCCGGCGGCGGACCATTCCTCTCCGTCTCCATTCCCTCGCTGCTGCACCGGGCTCTCCAGGTTGCTGTCTACCGGACCTCGTCCTTGCTGTGCCAGCCACCTGCTCACTCCAAGTAAGCTCCTCTCCAACTTTTACATCTCCTGTGTTGGTGTGTGCCCGTCACCCTTCTCCCTGTGCTTTTCCCATAGGGTTGTCCGGCTGTACGGTCTCCTGCCTCTGTGCCCGAAGCAAATGCCACCACCAACACATTTACATCTCGCAGACACACATTCATACACCCTTGTTGTTAATAAAGCTATTTGAGCTACTCTGAGTCTGCGTGCTGCGTGTGTGTCTCCTGAGCCGTGCATTATGTCAGTACGGCTTCAGCAGAGCGGCTCGGCAGACTTACCACTCTCGAGGCTCGAGTGGACCAAATAGCTTTCCAGCAACAGGTGATTCTAAACCAGTTGATCAGCATAACTAACCGATTGGACCGCTTGGACCCCCAACAGCCGTTCCCCCCGGCTCGTCAGGGTGGCGCGGCTCCTGCTGCTCCAGCGGCCGTCCAGCAGGCTCCGGGAGCACCGACTCGGCTCACGCCCATTCCGACCCCCGCCCGCTTTAGCGGTAAGCTCGGCGGAGCGCGGGGGTTCATAATGCAGTGTGAGTCCGTGTTTCACCGTGTGCCCGGAGACTTTCCTTCAGATCATAGCCGAATTGGTTACATCGGGAATCTCCTAGAGGGGCAAGCACTAACCTAGACTTACGCCGTAATGGCGAGGCCCAGTTATGCCACCCTCACTTATGACCAATTTGTGAGACGATTCCTGGAGGTCTTTGATCATTCTCGTACCGAGACAGTCCAGGTCGATTGGCTTCTCAGCCTCCAGCAGGGAAGCCGGTCGGCAGCGGACTATGCGATCGACTTCCGGGTAGCGGCGGAGGAATTGGGCTGGGATGAACGCTCATTCTGCGGCCTTTTCCTCCGCAGTCTCAACGATGATCTGAAGGATGAACTGGCTGGGCGGGACATCCCGGAGACTTTAGCGGAGCTAACGTCTCTAGCTATCAGTTTGGATAACAGGCTGCGCGAGCGCTCCTCGGGGCGGAAGTCGTCTTCTTCTCGCCCTCGTGGAGCCTCGTCGCGCCAGTTCCAAGCTCGCCCCCTGGCGACGCCGCCACCATCGCGCCCCGAGGAGTCGGAGCCGATGGTGACGGGCTGGACAAAGCTTTCCCCTGCGGAGAGACAACGCCGCCGTGAGTTGAATCTCTGCATGTATTGCGGGGACAGTCAACACACGGTGGAGCTTTGTCCACAGAAGCCAAACGGCGGGGTCCGCGAGTCACTGTAGGGGGCCTCGTGGACATCAATCGGTTAAGTCCGATTTTGTCACAACTCCACTGGGCATCTCACTCATGCACTGGTGGATTCGGGCGCGGAGGGCAGTTTTATTTCACAAAGCCTGGCAACCCGATTGGGCATCCGCTGCCAGGCACTAAAAACTCCTCTCTCCCTGGTCAACCTCTCCCATGCCTCCCTGGGGAGAGTAACACATCAGACCGTCCCCGTTCCTTGTATCATCTCTGGGAACCATCGGGAGGAGATAACTTTCTACGTCCTTCCCAACTCTGTGTCGCCCGTCATCCTGGGGTACCCCTGGCTACGCCTCCACAACCCCGTCTTGGATTGGAAGTCCGCCAGGGTGCCGGCATGGAGCACATTTTGTATGAGCACCTGTTTACAGTCCGCTGCCTGCTCTCCGTCCTCTTCCCCAACACCTACGGACGCTGCGCCCCCGGACCTATCCCTGGTGCCATCGGAATTTCACGACCTGGGTATGGTATTCAGCAAGTCCAAGGCGATGTCTCTTCCTCCACACAGACCCTACGACTGTGCTATAAACATCCGCCAGGGGGCACCCTTACCCTCTGGGCGACTCTACAGCCTGTCGGCGCCGGAGAAGGAGACCATGAACGCCTATCTCAAGGAGTCGCTGAGTGCTGGGATTATCCGTCCCTCGTCATCACCATTGGGGGCAGGATTCTTCTTCGTGGGCAAGAAGGACGGTTCCCTCCGTCCTTGCATCGACTATCGCGCCCTAAACGACATTACGGAGAAAGATCGCTACACCCTGCCCCTCATGGACACCGCCTTCCACTCCCCCCAGGGGGCGACTTGGTTCACCAAGCTGGATCTACGCAGCGCATACCACCTTGTCCGGATCCGGGAGGGAGATGAGTGGAAGACAGCCTTCCGTACCCCGAACGGCCACTTCGAGTACCTGGTGATGCCGTTCGGGTTGACCAACGCTCCAGCCGTCTTTCAGCGCCTAATTAATGACGTCCTCCGGGACTTCATTGGCCTTTTTGTGTTCGTCTACCTGGATGACATCCTCATCTTCTCCAAATCCAGGGACGAGCACCGGGTCCATGTGAGGCGGGTCCTCCAAAGACTGCTGGAGAACCGGTTGTATGTGAAGGCCGAAAAATGCGAATTCTACGCTAAGACAACATCCTTCCTCGGGTTCATCATCTCCCACGACCAGGTGCTTCCGGACCCAGTGAAGGTGAAGGCGGTGGTGGAATGGCCCACACCTGCATCGAGAAAACAGGTGCAGCAATTCATCGGGTTTGCAAATTTCTACCGCCGCTTCGTCCCTAATTTTGGCACCATTGTCGGCCCGTTGACCCGCCTCACGTCCCCTAAGGTCCTGTTCCGGTGGACCGAAGAGGCCGCGGCTGCTTTTCAGGCGCTGAAGGCGGAGTTCTCCTCCCGGGTCCTTAGCCAAGTCAACCCTGCGCTGCAGTGCATCATGGAAGTGGACGCTTCGGACACAGGAGTGGGGGCGGTTCTATCCCAGCGATCGCCAGATGATGGAGTCAAATGGCCCTGCGCCTTCTTCTCTCGGCGCTTGTCCCTGGCGGAACAGAATTACGACGTGGGGGACAGAGAGCTCCTCGCCATCAAGCTCGCGCTGCAGGAGTGGCGTCACTGGCTAGAGGGGGCGGACCTGCCGTTCGTGGTCCTGACGGACCACAAGAACTTGGAGTACCTGAGATCTGCCAAGCGTCTGAACGCCCGCCAGGCGCGCTGGTCCTTGTTCTTTGCCAGGTTCCGATTCAACATCACCTTCAGGCCTGGCTCCAAGAACGGCCTGCCCGACGCCCTCTCTAGGCAATTTGCCCCTGAGGAGTCGGAGGACACGGTCCACACCATCCTACCCAGGTCGTGCGTCGTGGGAGCCGTCACCTGGGACATAGAAAGCAAGATCCGGAAGGCGCAGGAAGTGGAACCTGACCCTGGCGGCGGACCGGAGGGGAGGCTGTTCGTGCCATCCACGGTTCGGGGGGAGGTCATCCACTGGTTGCACACGTCCAAGCTCACCTGCCACCCTGGTTCCTCCCGGATGATCGACCTCCTCCAACGGTCCTTCTGGTGGCTGGGCCTGCGGAGGGACGCTGCCCGCTACGCCCGGCCCTGCCCAGTGTGTGCCACCAGCAAATCAGGTAATGCCCCTCCAGCGGGTTTGCTCCAGCCTCTGCCCGTCCCTGGCAGGCCCTGGTCGCATATCGCCCTGGATTTCGTCACCGGACTCCCAGTCTCAAACACCTTCGACACCGTCCTGACCATCGTGGATCGCTTCTCCAAGGCGGCACACTTCATCCCCCTACGAGGTCTTCCAACCGCCCTGGAGACGGCGGACCTCCTAGTCCAGCACGTGGTCAGGCTGCACGGGATTCCGGTGGACGTGGTCTCGGACCGGGGGCCCCAATTTTCCTCAGAGGTTTGGAGGTCATTCTGCAACGCCCTGGGAGCCAAGGTGAGCCTCTCCTCCGGCCATCACCCCCAAACCAACGGGCAGTGCGAGCGGACCAACCAGGAGCTGGAGGCTGCGCTCCGCTGCGTCACGGCGTCCAAACCTACGTCCTGGAGTAACCACCTCGCCTGGGTTGAATACGCCCACAACACCGCTGGCTCTTCTGCTACAGGGATGTCCCCCTTTAAGGCGTCCCTGGGCTACGACCCCCCGCTGTTCCCGGCGCAGGAGAGTGAGGTAACTGTCCCCTCAGTTCGGGCGCATCTCAGGCAGTTCCGCTCCATCTGGGCGTCAGTGCACGATGCGCTTTTACGCACGGCGGAGCGCAACAGAGTCGTGGCGGACCGGCACAGAAGACCTGCCCCAGCGTACCGAGTTGGTCACCGTGTCTATGTGTCGACCCAGGACGTGATTTTAAAGGGCGAGAGGAGGAAGCTGGCACAGCGTTTTGTGGGCCCATACCCCATCACCAGGATTATCAACCCGGTGGCTGTGCGTGTAGCTATTCCCCCCTCCCTCCGCATCCATCCCACCTTCCATGTATCCAAGGTGAAGCTGGCAGTCTCCAACCCCCTTTGCCCTCCTCCTGCTGCGCAACCCGCGCCCCGGATGATTGATGGCCATCCGGCCTGGCCTGTCTCCTCCATCCTGGACTCCCGGCGCCGGGGTCGTGGGTTGCAGTACTTGGTGGACTGGGAGGGCTATGGGCCTGAACATCGGCAGTGGGTACCCTCGTCGTTTGTGTTGGACCCATCCCTCATTACTGAGTTCCACCGAGCGCACCCAGAGAAACCATCGCCAGGAGGCGCTGCTAGAGGGGGGAGTACTGTCACGCCGCGCCGCTCATCAGCGGCGCCAGCTGCACGCACACCTGCACATCATCAGCGGTGAGGGATTTAAGCCGCCTCGCCCTGGGCTTCGGCCTGAAGCCGTCAGACTTCACTCGTCGGATTGCTGTGAGTTACCTCCTACACCTCAGCAAGCATCGCGGTAAGAAGCCCTTACCTTTTTCCCTTTCCAAGTCTGCTCCCCTGTGCACAGGTGGATTTCCCGGCGGCGGACCATTCCTCTCCGTCTCCATTCCCTCGCTGCTGCACCGGGCTCTCCAGGTTGCTGTCTACCGGACCTCGTCCTTGCTGTGCCAGCCACCTGCTCACTCCAAGTAAGCTCCTCTCCAACTTTTACATCTCCTGTGTTGGTGTGTGCCCGTCACCCTTCTCCCTGTGCTTTTCCCATAGGGTTGTCCGGCTGTACGGTCTCCTGCCTCTGTGCCCGAAGCAGACGCCACCACCAACACCTTTACATCTCGCAGACACACATTCATACACCCTTGTTGTTAATAAAGCTATTTGAGCTACTCTGAGCCTGCGTGTGTGTCTCCTGAGCCGTGCATTATGTCAGCCACTGAGTAACAGTCATCTAAACATACTGAACTTGAAGAAAATAAATTTCGCATGGGTGTTTTTTTTTGACACAAATGCTTGCAAATAACACACAGCTGTCAGATCCGGGCTGGAAAATGCAACAGAAATGTAGAACCAAGTGTCATCCAGCTGAGGTCAAAATTTTGTAACAACACCACAAAAAATGAATATATTACACAGCTTTTTTCTTAGGTTGTTCCCAGGCGTTTTTGAACTGTGCCAAATTGTGCCAAATGGCACAGTTTGGAAAAATGTCTATAACTTTTGAATGATTCAATGTCGAAGCTTCATCTTGGGCTCTAATGAAAGGTGACACTCAGGGCTGTGTGTGTGTGTGTGGGGGGGGGAGTTGTTTGTTCATTCATTCATGAATGAACAAACAAGCCCCCACACGCAAAGAAGCATGCCACGTAAAAAATGTGTAGCTTTTTTTTACAAGAAAAAATAACCTACAGTGCACTAAAAATTATTCTGAAATATCTGTAATGTAGAAGATAACAACTCCCCCCCCCCGCTACAGAGGACGGACATCGCCCATCGCCACATGACGGAACAGTCATGTGGCGATGTGGCGACCGCGGCGCACATTCCCTGTGGTCTACTACGCACAGTTGTACTGAAATACCTGCAATATATCTGCAATCCGCTACAGAAGAGTAGCGGGGGGGGGGCGTTCACGGTCCGGATGCGGCGCACGAACCGTGTACCGCGGCGCACGGACTTAGGACTTCGTGCGCCGCGGTCTACTATGCACAGTTGTAATTTACTGATCGGTCATTTACCGATGACCGTCCTCATGGATCGTCACCTTATCGTGGTGGGGGGGTTTGCGTGCCCCAGTGATCCCAGGAGCTATGTTGTCCAGGGCAATTTGCCTCTGATAGGGTCTCCCAAGACAAACTGGTCCTGGGTGAAGGGCCAGACTAAGAACAATCCAACAGACTCTCATGATAAATTCTATATCAAGGATTCAGTGTACCCCACCCGGTATGGGGTTACCGGGGCCCCACCCTGGAGCCAGGCCTGGGGGAGGGGCTCGAAGGCAAGCGTCTGTTGGCCGGGTTTCCACCCATGGGACCCGGCCGGGCTCAGCCTGAAGGAGTTACATGGGTCCGCCCTCCAGTGGGCTCACCACCTGCAGGAGGGATCATGGGGGTCCGGTGCTATGTGGATCAGGTGGCGGTCAAAGGCGAAGACCTTGGCGGACTGATCCCAAGCTTTCTAAACTGGCTTTTGGTACGTGGAATGTCACCTCTCTGGTGGGGAAGGAGCCTGAGCTGGTGTACGAGGTTGAGAGATACCGGCTAGATATAGTCGGCCTTACCTCAACACACAGCTCCGGTTCCGGAACCAGTCTCCTGGAGAGGGGCTGGAGCTTGGCCTTCTCTGGAGTTGCCCCGGGCGAAAGGTGACGAGCAGGGGTCGGTATTCTTGTATCGCCCCACCTTGCTGCCTCTATATTGGAGTTTTCCCCGGTGGACGAAAGGGTTGCTTCCCTGCACCTTCGGGTTGGGAAACGGGTCCTGACCATCATTTGTGCCTATGCACCAAATGATGTTTCAGAGTACCCACCCTTTTTGGAGTCTGTGACTGGGGTGCTGGAGGGTGCTCCTCTTGGAGACTCCATTGTCCTACTGGGGGACTTCAATGCGCACGTGGGCAATGACAGTGAAACCTGGAGGGGGGTGATTGGGAGGAACGGCCTGCCCGATCTGAACCCGAGTGGTGTTCAGTTATTGGACTTCTGTGCTAACCACAGTCTGTCCATAACGAACACCATGTTCAAGCATAAGGGTGTCCATATGTGCACCTGGCACCAGGACACCCTAGGTCGCAGGTCGATGATCGATTTTGTTATCGTATCATCAAACCTGCGACTGTATGTCTTGGACACCCAAGTAAAGAGAGGTGCAGAGCTGTCAACTGATCACCACCTGGTGGTGAGTTGGATCCGATGGCAGGGGAGGAAGCCATTCAGACCTGGTAGACCCAAACGTATAGTGAGGGTGTGCTGGAAGTGTCTTGCTGAGGCCCCTGTCCGGGAGGTCTTCAACTCCCACCTCCGGAAGAACTTCAACCACATTCCGAGGGAGTCTGGAGACATGGAGTCTGAATGGGCCATGTTCTCCACCTCTGTTGTTGAAGCGGCGGCCCAGAGCTGCGGCCGCAAGGTGGTCGGTGCATCTCGTGGTGGCAACCCTCAAACCAAGTGGTGGACACCAGTGGTGAGGGGGGCCATTAAGCTGAAGAAGGAGTCATATCAAGCTTGGTTGGCTTGTGGGACTCCCGAAGCAGCTGAGGTGTACCGGCAGGCCAAGCGGAGTGCAGCTCGGGTGGTTGCTGAAACAAAAACCTGGGTATGGGAGGAGTTCGGTGAGGCCATGGAACAAGACTTTCGGTTGGCCTCAAAGAGATTCTGGCAAACTGTCCGGCGGCTCAGGAGGGGAAAGCAGCTCCCCGTCCACACTGTGTATGGTGCGGATGGGACACTGTTGACTTCGACTGGGGATATCGTCGGGCGGTGGAAGGAATACTTCGAGGATCTCCTCAATCCCACTGATACGCCTTCCACAGAGGAAGCAGGGTTTGGGGACGAGGGGGATGACTCGCCTATCACAGGGGCTGAGGTCGCCAAGGTGGTTAAAAATCTCCTTGGTGGCCGGGCCCCGGGGGTGGACGAGATTCGCCCTGAGTACCTCAAGGCCCTGGATGTTGTTGGGTTGTCATGGTTGACACGCCTCTGCAACATTGCGTGGAGGTCGGGGGCAGTGCCTTTGGCATGGCAAACTGGGGTGGTGGTTCCTCTCTTCAAAAAAGGGGACCGGAGTGTGTGCTCCAACTTTAGAGGGATCACACTCCTCAGCCACCCTGGGAAGGTCTATGCCAAGGTACTGGAGAGGAGAGTCCGGCCGTTGGTCGAACCTCGGATTCAGGAGGAGCAATGTGGTTTTCGTCCTGGCCGTGGCACATCGGACCAGCTCTTTACCCTCTCGAGAATTCTTGAGGGTTCGTGGGAGTTTGCCCAACCAGTTTACATGTGTTTTGTGGACTTGGAGAAGGCATTTGACCGCGTCCCTCGTGGATTTTTGTGTGTGGGGGGGGTGCTTCGGGAGTATGGGGTATTGGGCTTGTTGTTACGAGCTATTCGGTCTCTGTACGACCGTTGTGAGAGTTTGGTTCGTATTGCCAACACTCGGTCGGACTCATTCCCAGTGAGAGTTGGACCAGGGCTGCCCTTTGTCACCGATCCTGTTCATAATTTTTAGCATGGAGGGTGTCATGCTTGGTGACCACAGGATCTCATCTCTGTTGTTTGCAGATGATGTTGTCCTGCTGGCTTCATCCAGCAATGACCTACAGCTCTTGCTGGGATGGTTTGCCGCTGAGTGTGAAGCGGCTGGGATGAGACTCAGCACCTCCAAGTCCGAGTCCATGGTCCTCAGCCGGAAAAAGGTGGATTGTCCTCTCCGGGTTGGGGACAGGCTCCTGCCCCAAGTGGAGGAGTTTAAGTATCTTGGGGTCTTATTCACGAGTGAGGGGAAAATGGAGCGAGAGATCGACAGACGGATTGGAGCAGCATCTGCAGTGATGCGGACGTTGTACCGGTCTGTTGTGGTGAAGAGGGAGCTTAGTTCTAAGGCAAAGCTGTCGATTTACCAGTCAATCTATGTTCCTACTCTCACCTATGGTCACGAGCTTTGGGTAATGACCGAAAGAACGAGATCGCGGATACAAGCGGCTGAAATGAGCTTTCTCCGTAGGATTGCTGGACTCACCCTCAGAGATAGGGTGAGGAGCTCAGTCATCCGGGAGAGGCTCAGAGTAGAACTGCTGCTCCTCCACATTGAAAGGAGTCAGTTGAGGTGGTATGGGCATCTGATTAGGATGCCTCCTGGACGCCTCCCACTTGAGGTGTTTCAGGCACGTCCCACTGGGAGGAGACCCCGGGGCAGACCCAGGACTCGGTGGAGAGACTATGTCTCCCAGCTGGTCTGGGAACGCCTTGGTATCCCCTCTGAAGAGCTGGAGCAGGTGGCTGGGGAGAGGGAAGTCTGGGCTTCTCTGCTTGAACTGCTGCCTCCGCGACCCGGACCTCCGGAAAAGTGGTAGAAGATGGATGGATGGATGGATGGTCAAAAGTCATTTTTGATTACAATTTTCAGGGATAAAGAATAATTTAGCTTATAACACTTACCTGTCCACAACAGCAGTGTCGCTGGCGAACTTCTCTTCCTCATTGTCAGACGAACATGACGCTGGTCCGCTTGTTACGGACTCGTGGTTCTGGTCACGCGACCCGGTCAAACCATAATTCCATTATTGCGGTTTTGCGCTTCCATGATTGCGGTTTTGGCGAACGATTTTTCAAAACAAATAAGAACAGTAGTAAGAAAAAAAGACTGGCGAACGTGTGTGTGTCACCCAGCCTTCGTCGTCGGCCTCCGTCGGTCTATGATGACCATGGAAGAGAATCCTAAACGTCTACTCTGCTGGGACAGCACCGCCTGTGGCTGAACAGGCCGATGCGCGAATGGCAGTCCCTGTCACACAGGTCGCAGTTGTGGGTGGTCTCCGTGCTGCTGGGTCTGTGGTGGTTCTTCCTGCGGGTCCTTTTTTCATCTGCTGCAGCAGTCAGTCTCTCTTCACCCAGCCTTACACAAAACAGATTTTGCAAGGGACGCACGCTTTCGAACTTCTGTGCTTCAATTGGCTCGCTGTATTCGCAGCCGTTGGTAGGTGGGTCCTTCTTGCTAGGTTTTCAGTCATTGGTTCTTCAAGGTTTCAGAAACCCAATTCAAGGCTCTTATTAGTCGAATGAGAGGTCAATCACATCTAAACCAATCAAAGCACTCCTTTGGCTTTCTGTTCGCGGCTGTGTCTGTAGTGGAAGAACGGAAATACAGCTTTTTTTTTCAAGTGCGCACTAGGATGCACAGTGAGGGCGCCCTCGTGCGCTCTAGGACGCAGAGACGTGTCCGCCCGCGGTACACCGGAGTGCAAGAGGTTAATAAACAGTACTGTACATCTGTCACGGTCAGAGAGTGCATCTGTACACCAGATGTGGAGCTTCTGTCTGTGTCACTACGCCCCTTTTATCTGCCCCACGAGTTCCCCCAACTTTTCATAACGACTGTGTACATACACCCGAGAGCGGATGCTGCCTCCGCCTCAAGCACCGTCTTTGATGTGGTACAGCGGTTGCAGTCGATTTCCCCAGAGGCTCCAAATTTTATTCTTGGGGATTTTAACCATGTGTCTCTAAAGAAGACACTTAAGAACTTTTATCAGTATGTCTCCTGCCCAACCAGGCGAAAAAAGACATTGGACCTGTGCTATGGATCCATAGAGAGGGCCTATAAATCTCTTCTCCTACCTTCTTTAGGATCCTCAGATCACAACTGTGTACATTTGCTGCCCAAATATAAAACTGCTCTCAGAAGAGACAAGGCAAAGACCAGAGACATAAACGTGTGGACAGAGGATTCAGTGCACTGCCTCCAGGAATGCTTTAACTGTACGGACTGGGAGGTGTTCACACTGTCCTGCGGAGATGATTTGGACTCTTTAGTGGACGTGACATGCTCATACATGGCTTTCTGTAGAGACATTATCGTCCCATGTAAACGTGTCAAAATATATCCCAACAATAAGCCATGGGTTACAAAATCAGTTAAATCCTGCTTACAGAGGAAAGCACTTGCCTTTAAACGGGGTTGTTTCTGAGCTACAGGTTGCCACAAAAGAGCTGAAGGCCGAAATTTTAAGAGCAAAACAGAATTATAAATCAGAGTTGGAAAGCAAGATGGCAACAGACAAGCTTGGTTCAGCCTGGGCCAGTATTAAAACTATTGCAGGCCTTCAGAGCACAGAGCGCAGTAATTGTGTGTTTTTAGATGGTTTTAATTCAGACACAGAGCTGGTTAATGCTCTTAATTGTTTTTATGGTCATTTGGACTCCTTTGATTTTAGCACAGAAACCAAAGATTTGAAACAGAAACTCAAAGACAATCAGCACTTTAATATTAAGGTGCAGGATGGGCGTTCTGTGCTGTAAAAGTGAACAAAAGTCAGGGCCCTGATAATATATGTGGGCGCTTGGTAAAGTCCTGTGCACATGAGCTGAGTCCTGTATTTCACTACATTTTCAATAAGTCCTTACAGACACAACATGTGCCTAAGATCTGGAAAGATGCCATGGTTGTCCCCGTTCCAAAATCCAGCTGTCCTAAAATGGTAAATGATTTTAGACCAGTTGCTTTGACTTCAATTTTAATGAAAATTTTTGAAAAACTGGTCAGATTTGAGGTCCTAAAACAGACTGAGCATGCATTGAATCCTTTGCAGTTTGCCTATAGGCCTCATAGAGGAGTGGATGATGCCACTGTCACTCTGTTTAACATGCTTTTTAAACATCTGGATTTTAATGGGACACACGCCAGGCTTTTATTTGTGGACTTTTCTTCCGCTTTTAATACAATTCAACTTCATATTTATTTGAAAGGCTCCTGCAACAGTTTGACTTGAGTAATAATCTGGTGGGTTGGATTCTGGATTTTTTAGCCAACAGGACACAGAGAGTAAGGGTCAATGGTACATTGTCTGACCAAAAATGTTCTTCTACTGGTTCTCCTCAGGGGTGTGTGTTGTCACCACTACTCTTCATCCTGTACACAAACATGTGTCGGAGCAGACATGACAACAGACACATTATAAAGTATGCTGATGATTCAGTTGTTGTCAGTCTCCTCCAGGATGGTGAGAGTGGCCACAGCCCAGTAGTTGATGATTTTGTTCACTGGTGTGAGGATTCCTACCTGCAGCTGAATACGACAAAAAATAAAGATATGATTATTGACTTTAGGAGGAAAACTCCCAGGCACGAAGTCACTGTACTAAAAGGCCAGACCACCAAATGTGTACAATAGTACAAATATCTTGGGACGATTATTGATAGTAATTTAAACTTTGAAGAGAACTGTGAAAGGGTGTGCAAAAAGGGTCAGCAACATTTGCATTGTTTAAGGAAACTTGCACGCTTCCAAATTGACCGAACCATAATGACAATGTTTTATCGGGCTTTTATTGAATCTGTTTTATCCTTTTCTTTAGTGTCATGGTTTGGTCAGATAAAACTGAAACAGAGGAAATCCTTGGATCAGGTAGTTAGATGGTCCAGTTGTTTGCTTGGTGAGTCACAGCTGAGCCTGGCATCTCTGTACACCAGACAGGTACAGAGGATTGCTACCTCCATTTTAAATGATGACTCCCACCCTTTGCACTGCCACTTTCACCTTCTTCCCTCCAGACGGAGGTTTGCTGTCCCAAAAAGTAAAACCCAGCGTTACAAAAGCAGCTTTGTTCCTGCTGCTGTTAAAGAGTTGAACAAGATGTAACAATATATTGCACATAATTTAGTTACCTATTTATTAATTTTATTTTGTAGTTACTTATTTTTGTAGGTTTTTTATTTGGGTTCTAAATCTTTTATTGGGTTTTAGACTTTTGAGTTTTTAACCTCTGACTAGTCTTTAACTTTTTAATATGACCCTTCTCTCTTATCTCCTTTTTTTTTTCTCTTATCTCTTTGTCTTATGTCCTGATTGGTGGAGCCTTGAGTACTTTTACCATGTTTATAGTCAGCTACATGTGTGCCTGTGTTTGTGTTTATGTTGAATGTAATTGTGGTTTGTAAATATGGATGCCACTTGACTGCAAAACAAATCTACCTACGGGTACAAATAAAGTAACCTGAACCTGAACCTGATACCTTTAAGCAGATAAAGGTAGTACATATCTCATGCTGTTAAACTGTTAAACAGTTCCAGCTGAAGAAGAAGGCAAATATATATTATATACCTCAAAGCAGATACGGATAGTGCACATCATGCTGCACGCCTTCTCTCACTCAGCAGAAAAAACAACAAATTTATGACACAGCGATGGGGTACCAAAGGTAACGCAGCCCAATACAGCATGGAAAGCGTAATGTCAAACTTTCTGGTATAAGCTCTTACCAACCAGGAGGATAGAAAGAGGAAGAATGGGTGGATGCAAGGGATATACAGTGGTGTGAAAAAGTGTTTGCCCCCTTCCTGATTTATCATTTTTTTGTATGTCACACTTAAATGTTTCAGATCATCAAACAAATTTAAATATTAGACAATGGTAACACAAGTAAACACAAAATGCAGTTTTTAAAAGAAAGGTGCTTATTATTAAGGGTAAAAAAAAATTCAAACCTACATGGCAATGTGTGAAAAGTGACCCTCCCCCCCCGCCCCCATGAAAACATAAATTAACTGTGGTTTATCACATCTTTGGAAAGCTGAGTTCAATTTCTCTAGCCACACCCAGGCCTGATTATTGCCACACCTGTTCTCAGTCAAGAAATCACTTAAATAGGACCTGCCTGACAAAGTGAAGTAGACCAAAAGATCCTCAAAAGCTGGACATCATGCTGTGATCCAAAGAAATTCAGGAACAAATGAGAAGCAAAGTGAATGAGATCTACAGTATCAGTCTGGAAAAGGTTATAAAGCCATTTCTAAAGCTTTGGGACTCCAGCGAACCACAGTGAGAGCCATTATCCACAAATGGCAAAAACATGGAACAGTGGTGAACCTTCCCAGAAGTGGCTGGCCGACCAAAATTACCCCAACAGCACAGTGATGACTCATCCAAGCGTTCACAAAAGACCCCACAACAACATCCAAAGAACTGCAGGCCTCACTTGCCTCAGTTAAGGTCAGTGTTCATGACTCCACCATAAGAAAGAGACTGGGCAAAAATGGCCTGCATGGCAGAGTTCCAAGACGATAACCAGTGCTGAGCAAAAAGAACATAAAGGCTCGTCTCAGTTTTGCCAGGAAACATCTTGATGAGCCCCAAGACTTTTGGGAAAATACTCTGTGGACTGATGAGACCAAAGTTGAACTTTTTGGAAGGTGTGTATCCCATTACATCCAGCGTAAAAGTAACACAGCAGTTCAGAAAAGGAACATCATACTAACAGTAAAATATGGTGGTGGTAGTGTGATGGTCTGGGGCTGTTTTACTGCTTGAGGACCTGGAAGTCCGGCCATCTGTCCGTGACCTCAAACTGAAGCGCACTTGGGTTCTGCAGCAGAACAATGATCCAAAACACACCAGCAAGTCCACCTCTGAATGGCTTAAGAAAAACAAAATGAAGACTTTGGAGTGGCCTAGTCACAGTCCTGACCTGAATCCGATTGAGATGCTGGGGCGTGATCTTAAAGAGGTGGTTCATGCTCAAAAACCCTCCAATGTGGCTGAATTACAACAATTCTGCAAAGATGAGTGGGCAAAAATTCCTCCACAGCGCTGTAAAAGACTAGTTGCCAGTTACCGCAAACACCTGATTGCAGTTGTTGCTGCTAAGGGTGGCCCAACCAGTTATTAGATTTGGGGGGGCAATCACTTTTTCACATAGGGCCATATAGGTTTGGATTTTTTTTCCCTTAATAATAATCACCTTCATTTAAAAACTGCATTTTGTGTTTACTTTTGTTATCTTTGTCTAATATATAAATTTATTTGATGATCTGAAACATTTAAGTGTGACAAACATACAAAAAAATAATAAATCAGGAAGGTGGCAAACACTTTTTCACACTACTGTATATAAGGTGTGCATCCACAGGTGTGATTAATTTGGCATAATGATCCTGATCTGAGGATCATAGTCACATGGTTACAGGTTCACTGAAATGAATTAAAACCTTTGGAGCATCCTCAAGCAAAAGATCTGTGAGAGTGGGAAGCAGTTCACATCAAAACAGCAGCTGTGGGAGGCTATTCTGACATCTTGCAAAGAAATTCAAGCAGAAACTCTCCAAAAACTCACAAGTTCAATGGATGGAAGAATTGTGAAGGTTATATTGTGGAAATGTGAAAATGACTAGGCAGAGTTTATCTCACGAGTCAGGTTTATTCACATCTTCCAACATCAGCAAAAACAGAAAGAGGAAAAACCTCAGCTATTCGTTCTTTATATATCAGGACCTTCAAAGCTCAAAGTCATATTGCATTTTATCCCAAGTAACAATGCATCAAGGTCACATTGCATTTAATCCCAAGTAACAATGCATCAGGACCTTCAAAACTCAAAGTCACATCGCATTTAATCCCAAGTAACAATGCATCTTCTCTCAGATCTTAACACCTCCACCCCCAGTCTCTGGCAGCCAGGAAAATCCCCCAAGGCCGTCTCTTTGCATACCAAAGACTAAATTTTCACATCCTCCTGCTATCTCCAAGGAGACTCAGTCCTTTGTTCAATCTAAGATGTGAAGCCTAAAGTGGTATACATATGAAGCATAAAGTGATATACATATGTGCATATGAGTCCCACATGACCCCCCCCCCAAACATCTAAGATGGAACAACGGAATAACAGTCTGCATGTCATGATAAAATCATTACACATCAGCCCACATGCTGCTTGGGCCTCAGTCTCCTCCCGTATCTGCTGTACGCGGGCTTTACCACTTCCGCGGCACCATCCTGCTGGGGAGCTGCTGTCTGAGGGGCAGAACTGTTTGTCAATCCCTGTGGGTGTTCTGGGGAATGTTCCCTAGGGGGTCTGCTGCGCCGCGGAGGCCTGGCCAACAGCACATCCTCGTCCGCCACCAGGGGTCCGCCACCAAACCAAAGCGGGTTTGAGCCTGTTTATGCCAATCTTTTCTTTCCTGCCCCCCAAATCTAGCAAAAAATGCTTATCTCCTGTTTCCAGCACTCTAAATGGTCCATCATAAGGTGGTCGCAACAATGGCCGATGGGCATCGTGTCTGACAAAAACAAACTCCGCATTTTTTAAAACCTTAGGCACAAAAACGTGCGGAAAACTGTGGTGAACGGGGCCAGGCAGCGTGCCTGATTCCGTGCCACGCTGCAACCGCTGAGCCGGGGAGCTATCTGGCGCAGGATTATCTGGGAGAAATTCCCTGGGCAGCCGAAGGGGCTGCGCAAAAACTAGCTCAGCCGGGGAGGATTCTAAATCCTCTTTAGGTGCATAACGCAACCCCAATAAAACCCACGGTAGTCTGTCCACCCAATTTGCATCCGTAAGCGACGCTCTGAGAGCCGCTTTCAATGACCTATGAAAACGTTCGCATAACCCATTAGCCTGCGGATTGTATGCGGTTGTGCGGTGGATCGTTACCCCCAGGCTGTGGGCCATTGCTGACCAAAGTTCAGAAACAAATTGAGGGCCTCTGTCCGACGTAATGTCCGACGGGACTCCAAAGCGCGCTACCAATGCTGTTAAAAACGTGCGTGCCACCTCCTCGGCTGTGGTTGACACCAGTGGGACCACTTCCGGCCAGCGCGTGGTGCGGTCTACCATTGTCAGAAGGTGTGTGCACCCCTGTGACGGCGGAAGGGGGCCTACGAGGTCTACGTGAACATGATCAAACCTCTTAGCCGGGATGTGAAACGGCTCCAAGGGAGCTCTCGTGTGTCTGTGTACTTTGGCTCGTTGACAAGCCATGCAGGCTGCTGCCCACTACCTAACTTGTTTGCGCAGGCTCGTCCATACAAATTTCTCTCCCACCATTTTGACCAACGCGCGCACTCCCGGGTGCGCCAGAGAATGAATCGAGTCAAAAACGTGGCGGCGCCACGCGGCCGGTGCCACAGGACACGGTCACCCAGTGGAGACATCACAGATTAGGGGGGGCATACCGTCTTGCAGCACCCTGTTCTCCAGCCTTAACCCTGTTGGTCCAGACTGGAGCGCGCGCACGCCCACATCGCTACTCTGATCCGCGGCCATGGCTGGATAATCTATCCCTATGCGGACTGGGGCCGCCACGGCGTGCGAGAGACAGTCTGCCACTACATTCAGTTTACCCGCCACATGCTAAATATCGGTAGTAAACTCTGAGATCGCGGCCAGCTGCCTCTGCTGCCGGCCTGACCACGGTTCTGAAACCCTGGCCATCGCGAATGTCAGCGGCTTGTGGTCAACGAACGTGGTGAAACGGCGTCCCTCCAGCCAGAACTGGAAGTGGCGAATGGCTAAGTGGAGAGCTAACAACTCCCTGTCGAATGCGCTGTATTTTCGTTCATTATCGCGCAAAGTCCTGCTGAAAAAGGCGAGTGGCTGCCAAGCCCCGGCTACATGCTGCTCCACGACCGCCCCTATGGCCACATCTGACACGTCAGTAGTGAGCGCTATGCGGGCCGTTGGGTCTGGATGTGCTAACAACGCAGCGTTTGCCAGGGCTGTTTTGACCTCCGAGAATGCTCGCTCCCGCTCCGGAGACCATTCGATCCTATTTGTGGGTTTTTGTTTTTTTAGTGCGGCATACAATGGTTGCATGAGCTGCACTGCGTGGGGGAGGAAACGGTTATAAAAATTCACCATTCCTAAAAACTCCTGCAATGCCTTGACCGTTTGTGACTGGGGAAAATTTGTCACCGCGCGCACCTTGTCAGGCAGCGGAACCGCTCCTTCTGGGGAGATGCGATGCCCCAAAAAATCAATCTGCGTCACCCCGAACTGACACTTCGCTGGGTTGATTATTAACCCGTGCTCTCCCAACCTCCGGAAAACTGCCGTGAGGTGGTTTTCGTGTTCGTCTTCGGATGCGCTGGCTACTAAAATGTCGTCCAGGTAGACGAATGCGAAAGGGAGATCGCGCAACACCGCGTCCATCATGCGTTGGAACGTCTGCACAGCGCCTTTAAGCCCAAATGGTATGCGCAAAAACTCGAATAGACTAAACAGAGTTATTACCGCTGTTTTGGATATGTCCTCAGCGCGCACTGGGACTTGATGGTAACTGCGGACCAAGTCTATCTTAGAAAAAACGCGCGCCCCCGCCAAATGAATGGAAAAATCTTGGATATGTGGGATTGGGTAGCGGTCGTGTGCTGTGGCATTGTTCAACCTGCGGAAATCTCCGCAAGGTCGCCACGAGCCATCAGCTTTCGGGACCATGTGAAGCGGGGAAGCCCATGGGCTGTTCAAACGCTGGATGATGCCCAACTTTTCCAGGTTGGCGAACTCCTCGCGCGCTATGGTCAGTTTAGCTGAATCCAAGCGCCGAGCTTTTGCAAAATGCTCCACCCCGTGTTTAGCGACGGCCGCCGAAAATGTGGGAACCGTGAGTGCTGGAAACTGGGTGAGCAGTGTGTGGAACTTATCACTTGCAGCTGTGACGTTGGCTTGTGCTGTTGGCGGGGCCACTCGGGCTGTACAGGGAATAGAATAAAAAGAAAGTGCATTAACCAGGTGCCTGTTAGCAAGATCAACCAACAAACCATGTGAGCACAGAAAATCGGCCCCCAACATATTGAAATTCACTACAGCTATGATAAAAGCCCACTCAAATGTACGGCCGTGCAGGGACAGAAGCAGAGTCCTCTCACCAAAGGTCTTAATCGTCGAGCCGTTCGCTGCTGACACCACGAGACCACTGGAAACTGCCAGCCGGTCAGCGGAGGAAGGTGTGATGAAACTCAACTGGGAGCCTGTGTCCACAAGGAATTGCCTCCCTGAGCGCGCATCCTTCAAGTAGAGCAGCTTGTTCTCCTCCCCGAGGGCCGCAGCTGCTACTGACCCCCGGTCTTGGCGTTTCCCGAGCGCTTGAAATGGCACGGTGGTAAACATTTGCATGCCTTCTCTGCAAAGCGGCGATGATAGAAACAGAGGGCGTCTCCTCCGTGATCCTTGGCCCCCGCTGACGCCGTCGTCGGTGGTTCTGCTACCACCGTCTCTGGCCCCCCGCCGTCTCCGGCCGTCGCGCCGAACTCCGTCGCTGCTGCGGTGGCCGTGCGCTGTTTGCTGGCGTTGAGAATCCGGTGCGCCTCCTGGGCCAGCGCGCGGAAGTCCTGCTGGGCCAACAACGGCAAACCGGCCAGGGTCGCTCTCGTGGCCGACGGTAGGGTTCTGAGGAAAATGTTGGTGAAGATGAAGTTGTCGTCGTCCGAGCCCCTCAACCTCAGCATGTCCTCCATCAGGTCAATGGGCGTGCCATCGCCCAAATCGTTCAGAGCCAGGAGCCTCTCCGCTCTCTCCTGGACTGAGAGAGTGAAACGCTGGATGAGCGCAGCCTTCAACCTGCCGTATTTGTCGTCGGCCGGTGGCTGCTCCAATAGGCTCTCCACATGCCGAGCCGTGCGGTTGTCGAGCTTGGCAATCACATGGTAGAGCTTCGTGTCATCTACCGTTATCCCCCGGAGGGCGAACTGTGCTTCGACCAAGTGGAACCAGGAGCGCGGGTTGTCTCGCCAAAAGTCCGGTAGCTGGACGGTAGCGGCATACGCTTGGCTGGGAGCTCCTGACCCAGCTGGCTCGGGGGAATTTCTTTCATCCATGATACGTCTTAGGGCAGGGGTGGGCAGTGAGGGCCATTCCACTGCAGGTTTTCTGTTCCATTCAGTCTCTCCAGTAGGTGGTTGCTCTGATCAGCTTCAAGTATTGCTAATCATTGGAAACACCTGCTGAAGAGACTGGGTGGAACAGAAAGACTGCAGTGGAATGGCCCTCCATGGCACATGATTGCCCACCCCTGTCTTAGGGTCACCAGTGTGGAAATGTGAAAATGACGAGGCAGAGTTTATCTCACGAGTCAGGTTTATTCACATCTTCCAACATCAGCAAAAACAGAAAGAGGAAAAACCTCAGCTATTCGTTCTTTATATATCAGGACCTTCAAAGCTCAAAGTCACATTGCATTTTATCCCAAGTAACAATGCATCAAAGTCACATTGTATTTAATCCCAAGTAACAATGCATCAGGACCTTCAAAACTCAAAGTCACATCGCATTTAATCCCAAGTAACAATGCATCTTCTCTCAGATCTTAACACCTCCACCCCCAGTCTCTGGCAGCCAGGAAAATCCCCCAAGGCCGTCTCTTTGCATACCAAAGACTAAATTTTCACATCCTCCTGCTATCTCCAAGGAGACTCAGTCCTTTGTTCAATCTAAGATGTGAAGCCTAAAGTGGTATACATATGAAGCATAAAGTGATATACATATGTGCATATGAGTCCCACAATATCAAAGAAGGGGTCCTATATTAACATGTAACTTGGCCTGTTAAAATGTTTTTGATTGAAATAGCTTTTGACTTCAGTAAATATGACCTCCCAATGCTGCAAATTCAACAAATGACCATTTTCAGTTCTTTACAACCAATAAAATGTTTTGAAACTCTGCTGTGCATAATAATTTGGGACAGTGCATTTTGAATTATTTTTAAATTTTTGCAAAAAAAAAAGAAGCTATCATTGGGAGGTTTGTTCAATAAAATCTGAATTATGCTCCAATGGTTGATAAAAATTATACTGTCATTTGCATCGACTATTTAGGAAAATCAGAGATAAATATCATTTGCATAATAATTTGGAAAGCAGCGTAATTATCAACACTTTGTTATAATTTAAATGTTTCAAGTTTATCATGATTCCCAATTTCACTGCTGACATATTTAAATGAAATTAGGATTTTTAACTGAAAGTAGATGTAATTGTATTTTAATCAAATATCACGGTTTTAATCATCACGGTTCATGCAATTTTTAGTAAAATGTGACTCACATTCATTGGTCCACTTAACAACAGAATTTTGAGGGGATACATTTTTTGTTATCATTAGCTCAATTCCGGCAAAGCCGAAAGGAGCTTATGTGATGACATGGTGTCCATCATCCATCCATCCATCCATCCACATTTCATAGGAATCGTTGCTCTTCCTGTGTGGCCTGATGTTCACTAAATTCACTCACAATGACCTAAACACCACTTGCCAAGGCAAACAAGAGTGGTCCTTGTTCAAAGTGTTCTCTTGGACCCTAACTGAAGCTTGTCCTCTGGCTCCATCAAGTAAACTATATGTTGATGTCACAGACGTTAATGATCACAGTGTGCGAACTTAATGTGACAATCCACCAACAATTGAATTTTTTTCTTGTTAACATATCTGTAATACGTTTTTTATGACTTACAAGACAAAATTTCACTTAAGCCCCATCCCTTGAGAAAAGGCGAGTTGAGACGGCGTGTTTTTGGTGACCTAATTACGCATGAAGCCTGCTCATGGGTAGTGTTGAGCCACTCAGGGCTCTCTGGCCTAACTGAAGTTATCCTCCAGGTTAGTTAGCATTTTTTAAACAAACTGCTTTGAAAACTTGACCCAAATTAAGATTTTTTTTTTTTTTAAACCATTAAACTGTTTTTAAGGACCGATGCAGTTTCAGTCTATCCTGGCCCACTGTGCATACAACTGGGCATGCCCTTCAACTGGTGAGTCTTTTCAGCACAGGATTTATAGAATAGAATAGAATAGAATAGGCTTTATTGTCATTGTACAGTTGTACAGCACAACAAAATTGTGGGTGCTCCTCCAGGCTACTGTGCAATAAAGAAAGTGAGAAGAATTTGAAAATAAAACAGTTAACAGGACACACAGTTAACCATCTGACTGAAGTAAAAATAGAATAAAAGTAAAAAAAATATCAAATACAGATGTGGACAAAATTGTTGGTACCCCTCTGTTAATGAAAGAAAAACCCACAGTGGTCACAGAAATAACTTGAATCTGACAAAAGTGGTAATAAATAAAAATTCTATGAAAATTAACCAATGAAAATCACGCAATGCTTTTGAATTGTGATTCAACAGAATTATTTTAAAAAACAAACTTATAACAAACTTAACAGGCCTGGACAAAAATGATGGTAGCCTTAACTTAATATTTTGTTGCACAACCTTTTGAAGCAATCACTGCAATCAAATGAATTCTGTAACTGTCAATGAGACTTCTGCACCTCTCAGCAGGTATTTTGGCCCACTCCTCATGAGCAAACTGCTCCAGTTGTCTCAGGTTTGAAGGGTGCCTTCTCCAGACGGCATGTTTCAGCTCCTTCCACAGATGTTCAATAGGATTTAGATCAGGACTCATGGAAGGCCACTTTAGAATAGTCCAATGTTTCGCTCTTAGCCATTCTTGGGTGTTTTTAGCTGTGTGTTTTGGGTCATTATCCTGTTGCAAGACCCATGACCTGCGACTGAGACCAAGCTGTCTGACACTGGGCAGCACATTTCTCTCTAGAATACCTTGATAGTCTTGAGATTTCATTGTACCCTGCATAGATTCAAGACACCCTGTGCCAGATGCAGCAAAGCAGCCCCAGAACATAACAGAACCTCCTCCATGTTTCACAGTAGGGACATTGTTCTTTTCATGGTATACTTCATTTTTGCGTCTGTGAACATAGAGCTGCTTTTTGGCTGCCTTGCCAAAAAGTTCCAGTTTTGTCTCATCTGTCCATAGGACATTCTCCCAGAAGCTTTGTGGCTTGTCAACATGCAGTTTGGCAAATTCCAGTCTGGCTTTTTTATGATTTGTTTTCAATAGTGGTGTCCTCCTTGGTCGTCTCCCATGAAGTCCACTTTGGCTCAAACAACGACGGATGGTGCAATCTGACACTGATGTACCTTGACCTTGAAGTTCACCATGAATGTGTTTAGAGGTTGTTCTGGGCTCTTTTTGTTACCATTCGTATTATCCGCCTCCTCCTGCGGCCACGTCCAGGGAGGTTGGCTACAGTCCCGTGGATCTTAATTTTCTGAATAATATGTGTAACTGTAGTCACAGGAACATCAGGCTGCTTGGAGATGGTCTTATAGCCTTTACCTTTAACACGCTTGTCTATAATTTTCTTTCTAATCTCATGAGACAACTCTCTCCTTTGCTTCCTCTGGTCCATGTTTAGTGTGGTACACACCACGTCAACAAACAGCACAGTGACTACTTGTCACCCTTTAAATAGGCCGACTGACTGATTACAAGTTTGTAGACACCTGTGATGTTAATTAGAGGACACATCTTGGTTGAACATGTCCCTATAGTCACATTATTTTCAATCTTTTCTAGGGGTACCATCATTTTTGTCCAGGCCTATTTCATGAGTTTGTTTTTTAAAATAATTCTGTTGAACCACAATTCAAAAGCATTGTCTGATTTTCATTGGTTAATTTTCATAGAATTTTTATTTATTACCACTTTTGTCAGATTCAAGTTATTTCTGTAACCATTGTGGGTTTTTCTTTCATTAACAGAGGGGTACCAACAATTTTGTCCACGTCTGTAGCCCATTAGTTTATACACAAGTACGGTAGTGGCTTTACAGCAGGAACTATGTACATAAGAGTGCTGCATGCAGAACACATAATAGAGTAAAATGTCCCAAAGATTATGGAAAATATGTACAGTAGTGATTTCATGGATTGGTCAATATACATGAAAGTGAGGAGTGCAAAGGTAGGTGAGTTATAGTGATAATTAAAAGGTCCTCAGTTCTGTGCATGTGAGTGTTCGGAGGGAGGGTGATGGGGCCTCCAACTGTTGCAGTTCGGATGGCCCAGGGGAAGATACTGTTTGTCAGTCTGGAGATGTGAGACCTGATCGATCTGAACCGTCGTCCAGAGGGAAGTAGTTCAAACAGGTGGTGGGTGGGATGTGAGAGGTCTCCTGTGATGGCTTTGGTCCTTCTGAGACAGGAGGATCTGGAGATGTCTTCCAGGGAGAGCAGAGGGCTGGCAATAATTTTTTGGGCGATGTTGATGACCCTATGCACAGCCTTCTTGTTCTCGGCTGTGGAGCCGGCGTACCACAGTTCCAGACAGTAGGTGACCAAGTGCCCCACTGAGCAGCGATAGAAGGCCAGCAGCAGCTTCTGGTCCAGGTTGTGCTTCCTCAGGACACGGAGGAAGTGCAGTCGCTGCTGGGCTTTCTTCACCAAGGCCTTGGTGCTGACAGTCTAGGAGAGGTCAGAGGAGATGTAGGTGCCAAGGAACCTGAAGGCGGGCATGTTTTCCACACAGTCACCATTTATGGTGGTGGTGGTGGGGGGGGGCATTCAGTTTCAGGTTGTTTGCTTGGCACCACAGCAGCAGATTCTCTACCTCCGCCCTGTATGCCTTCTCATCGTCATCGGTGATGAGCCCAACCAAGGTGGTGTCATCCGCATATTTCACAATGACAATGGTTGGATGGATTGGAATACAGTCAGAGGAGTACAGGGAGCACAGCAGAGGGCTTAGCATGTGGCCTTGGGGGGAGCCAGTGCCGAGGGACAGTGTGGAGGAGTGATGCGGGCCAAGTCTGGCTGGTTTGTGGTGGTTTGTGAGAAAGTTCTTTATCCAGGAGCAGGTGGCGGGGGGGGGGTCTGGAGGAGGTGCAGTTTGTTGATCAGGATGTCCAGGATGATGGTGTTAAAACCTGAGCTGTAGTCCACAAAGAGCATCCTCATGTAGCTCCTTGGGTTCTCCAGGTGGCTCAGCGCTCTGTGGAGACTGGCAGCGATAGTGTCTTGAGGCAGGAGGGGATGGTGGCGTGCATCAGGGAGAGGTTGAACAACTTGGTGACCCCTGCCAGCTGGTCTGCACATGCTTTGACCACCGCTCCTGGGATGCCGTCTGACCCAGCAGCTCTGCAAGTGTTCTCTGCTCTCAGTTGCTTCCTCACCTCGTGCACCTGTAGAGAGGGGGGAGGGGGGACGGGTTTGCGGGAGAGGTGTGTTCAAACCAGGCAAAGAAGCTGTTAACCCTCTGACTGTGTGAATTTGCATGCCCCTAGTGGCAGAGCGCGGCGCTGCACCTGTCATCTCACTCTGACATGATCGGCTCCATTCAGGATTTGTACTGATCTGCCAGTTTCAGAAGGTGGCAGTCATCCATTGGAGGACTCGATGGATGACACGTAATACACCAAAGAAGAGGAACTCCTCATTTCCTTTTCCTGTTTTTAGCATTTTAGCCCAGAAAGCTAATATGGCCGCGATTGGTCATCGTCACCGTCACTTTGTTGGCTTTGTACATGGAAAATAGCCACGGGATACAAGCGAAATTTATGTGGGATAATCATAAGACTTTGTAGATGTGGTAGACACCATAAATGACCGACAGAATGCAAAATAATGACCACGATGGGTGAAAACACAGTGACCATGCCAGCCAGCCAGCCCCCCTTTGTCAAAAGTAAGTGAGGAATTTCTGTTTTTTTTTTTAATGTACTGATTTCTTGTTCATATGCTTTGAAGATGACATGATGAGGTACCTCTGTACAAAAACGGTGTCAAAAGACTGAACCATTCTTTGTGTAAATGGGTCCAAAGTCCAGTTTTGACTGAGTTATGGAATTTAAAGAGGTGACGCAATATTATGCAAATTAGATACATAAATTTATTCCTATCTGAAACTCTGGATCATATTTTACATCTTTCTAATTGACAGTAAGCCATTATCTCTTACCACTTTCAAGTTATAGCCTTGGAAATCTGAACTATTTTATTGACAAAAATATTTACCACTCTTGACCACTAGGGGTTATGTCGCAATTCGGCGACAGACACATTCAAAAGGTTAAGCTCCTCTGCCAGAGTGAGGCTGCTGTCTGATGTTGGGAGGGCCCTGGCCTCTGTAGTTGGTGAAGGCCTGGATGCCTTTCCACTTTCTGTCAGGGGTTGTTGTCTGACAGGAAGCCCTCCACCTTCCTCCTATAGGCGTTTTTAGCGAGTTTTATACCTCTCCTCAGGTTAACTCTGGCAGTGCTGTACAGAGAGCTGTCCCTCCGTCTGAAGGCTGAGTTGTGGGCTCTAATCAGAGCCTGGACTTCACTGGTCATCCAGGGTTTGCGGTTTGGAAATACCCGGATGTGTTTGGTGACTGTCACATTTTCTACACAGCATTTGATGTAGAAAAGGACAGATTCAGTGTTGAAGTCCAGGTCCTGCTGTTCAAAGATGCTCCAATCAGTGCAGGCAAAGCAGTCTTGTAAATGGAGAAGAGCGTTTTCAGGCCAAGTTTTAATTGGTTGTTTGGTTGGGGGGTAAAGGCAGGAATCAGAAACAGGGAGAGGTGGTCTGATTGTCCAGGGTGGGGGTTCAGGTTCAGGTTACTTTATTTGTACTCATAGGTAGATTTATTTTGCAGTCAGGTGACATCCATATTTACAAACCACAGTTACATTCAACATGAACACAAACACAGGCACACATGTAGCTGACTGTAAACATGATAAAAGTGCTCAAGGCTCCACCAATCAGGACATAGGACAAAGAGATAAGAGAAAAAAAAAAGAGAGAAGAGAGAAGGGTCATATTAAAAAGTTAAAGACTAGTCAAAGAGGTTAAAAACTCAAAAGTCTAAAACTCAATAAAAGATTTAGAACCCAAATAAAAAACCTACAAAAATAAGTAAATACTAGAAAAGCACTCGGAGAGCGCAGACCTCCGCCAAGCGCCACAGTTCCCCCCCATACAGTGTTTGTGTGTACGTTTTCAGATTCCTTGACCATGAAAACATATGACTAGCATTTGGATTCACAATGATAGGATTAGTGGTTCAGTAGTAAAAGCATTACCTCCTTGGCGGAGGTAATAAACTGAAGTGGTGGTGTTGTGTCCATGTCCTCCACTGAAAGCAGCACTCAGGGCTTCACTGACGGATGCAAATTGGGTTGACAGGTTGCCGTGAGTTTTATATTGGGGTTGCGCTCCGCGGCAAAAGAGGATTTAGAAGCTTCCCCGGCAGACAGCTTGTTTCTGCGCAGCCCCTATGGCTGGCCGGGGAATTTATGCCAAATAATCCGGCGCCGGACAGCTGCCCGTCTCAGCTTTTGCAGCGTAGCGCAAACACAGGCACGCTGCCGGGCCCTGCCCACCACTGTTTTCCGCGTGCTTTTGTGCCTAAAACTTTGAAGAACGCAGAGTTTGTGTTTGTCAGACACGACGACCAGCGGCCTCCATTGCGCCTGCGCACATGTTGAAAATGGCCGTATGTCACAATGTTAAAGAATCCTTTAAAAAAATTCCTGTATCCAGACGGCGATCCGGATCATCCCCAAAATTTAATCAGTTCTTCCTTGTACCATTTCCAACAACGCCTGAAAGTTTCATCGAAATCCGTCCAAAACTTTTTGAGTTATCTTGCTAACCAACAGACAGACAGACAAACAGACAAACACTGGCAAAAACATAACCTCCTCCTGGCCTGCGGCCTGGCGGAGGTAATAAAATAAAATTAATAAATAGGTAGCTAAATTATGTGCAATATATTGTTACATCTTGTTCAATTCTTTAACAGCAGCAGGAACAAAGCTGCTTTTGTAGCGCTGGGTTTTACTTTTTGGGACAACAAACCTCCGTCTGGAGGGAAGAAGCTGAAAGTGGCAGTGCAAAGGGAGGGAGTCATCATTTAAAATGGAGGTAGCAATCCTCTGTACCTGTCTGGTGTACAGGGATGTCAGGCTCAGCTGTGACTCACCAAGCAAACAACTGGACCATCTAACTACCTGATCCAAGGATTTCCTCTGTTTCAGTTTTATCTGACCAAATCATGACGCTAAAGAAAAGGATAAAACAGAGTCAATAAAAGCCCGATAAAACATTGTCATTATGGTTCGGTCAATTTTGGAAGCGTGCAAGTTTCCTTAAACAATGCAAATGTTGCTGACCCTTTTTGCACACCCTTTCACAGTTGTAGTAGTTGTAGGATTGTACACATTCAGTGGTCTGGCCATTTAGTACAGTGACTTTGTGCCTGGGAGTTTTCCTCCTAAAGTCAATAATCATATCTTTATTTTTTGTCGTATTCAGCTGCAGGTAGGAATCCTCACACCAGTGAACAAAATCATCAACTACTGGGCCATGGCCACTCTCACCATCCTGGAGGAGACTGACAACAACTGAATCATCAGCATATTTTATAATGTGTCTGTTGTCATGTCTGCTCCGACACATGTTTGTGTACAGGATGAAGAGTAGTGGTGACAACACACACCTCTGAGGAGAGCCAGTAGAAGAACACTTTTGGTCAGACAATGTACCATTGACCCTTACTCTCTGTGTCCTGTTGGTTAAAAAATCCAGAATCCAACCCACCAGATTATTACTCAAATCAAACTGTTGCAGGAGCCTTTCAAGTAAAATATGAGGTTGAATTGTATTAAAGGCAGAAGAAAAATCCACAAATAAAAGCCTGGCGTGTGTCCCATTAAAATCCAGATGTAAAAAAGCATGTTAAACAGAGTGACAGTGGCATCCTCCACTCCTCTGTGAGGCCTATAGGCAAACTGCAAAGGATCCAATGCATGCTCAGTCTGCTTTAGGACCACAAATCTGACCAGTTTTTCAAAAATTTTCATTAAAATTGAAGTCAAAGCAACTGGTCTAAAATCATTTACCGTTTTAGGACAGCTGGATTTTGGAACGGGGACAACCATGGCATCTTTCCAGATCTTAGGCACATGTTGTGTCTGTAAGGACTTATTAAAAATGTAGTGAAATACAGGACTCAGCTCATGTGCACAGGACTTTACCAAGCGCCCACATATATTATCAGGGCCCTGACTTTTGTTCACTTTTACAGCACAGAACGCCCTTTTAACATCCTGCACCTTAATATTAAAGTGCTGATTGTCTTTGAGTTTCTGTTTCAAACCTTGGGTTTCTGTGCTAAAATCAAAGGAATCAAAACAACCATAAAAACAATTAAGAGCATTAGCCAGTTCTGTGTCTGAACTAAAACCATCTAAAAACACACGATTACTGCGCTCTATGCTCTGAAGGCCTGCAATAGTTTTCATACTGGCCCAGGCCGAACCAAGTTTCTTTGTTGCCATCTTGCTTTCCAACTCTGATTTATAATTCTGTTTTGCTCTTAAAATTTCGGCCTTCAGCTCTTTTGTGGCAGCTTGCAGCTCAGAAACAACCCCCTGTTTAAAGGCAAGTGCTTCCCTCTGTAAGCAGGATTTAATTGATTTTGTAACCCATGGCTTATTGTTGGGATATATTTTGACATGTTTAGGTGGAACGATCATGTCTCTACAGAAAGCCATGTATGAGCATGTCACGTCCGCTAAAGAGTCCAAATCTTCTCCGCAGGCCAGTGTGAACACCTCCCAGTCCGTACAGTTAAAGCATTCCTGGAGGCAGTGCACTGAATCCTCTGTCCACACGTTTATGTCTCTGGTCTTCGCCTCGTCTCTTCTGAGAGCAGTTTTATATGTGGGCAGCAAATGTACACAGTTGTGATCTGAGGATCCTAAAGGAGGAAAGGGAAGAGATTTATAGGCCCTCTCAATGCATCCACAGCACAGGTCCAATGTCTTTTTTCACCTGGTTGGGCAGGAGACATACTAATAAAAGTTTTTAAGTGTCTTCTTTAAAGAAACATGGTTAAAATCCCCAAGGATAAAATTTGGAGCCTCTGGGGAAATCGACTGCAACCGCTGTACCACATCAAAGACGGTGCTGGAGGCGGAGTCAGCATCCGCTCTCGGGTGAATGTACACAGTCGTTATGGAAAGTTGGGGGAACTCGCGGGGCAGATAAAAGGGGCGTAGCGATACGGACAGAAGCTCCACATCTGGTGTACAGATGCGCTCTCTGACCATGACAGATGTACAGTATTGTTTATTAATATATAAACATACGCCACCCCCCTGACGTTTCCCCGTTACCTCTTCCTGCCGATCCGAGCGAAGTGGGGCTCCAAAGCCGTCAATCCACAGGTCCGCATCCTGGTCATGCGCCGTAAGCCACGTCTCCGTGTAAGCCATGACACAGCAGTTCTTGAAATCCTTCTGATATTGTACATTCCCTTGAATTTCATCCACTTTATTTCTCAGGGATTGTACGTTACCCATAATAATGGAAGGAAGAGGAATGCGGTTAAGCTGACGCTTCCTCAGGCTTAATCTTACGCCTCCATGCTTTCCGCGTTTCCTCCTCTTGTCTCTCTTTTCATCGCTGTGTCCATGAAAATCTCTTAAAATAAAGTCCGGCAGTTGCGGCACAGACTCAAACACAGATGCTGCATTATCCATGTTTAAATGCAGTAGCATGTCTCTGAAATACTGTATTCTTCCCGGCATGTTCGCGATCACCTCCAAGACAAAGAGCCGGTAGAAAAAAAACGACAGTGCAAAAACAAGAAGGAAATCCATACTGATGGAACTAGGGAGCTCTTTGTTATATAGTCCACAAACATTCAAGGACAAAAACGACACAGAGAATTACGTTGAAACACATTAAAATGCATAAAATCAAAGACACAGACGTCGAACTTTTTTCACCCACTGCCGGTCGCTGCGTGCGCATGTGCCCAAATCAGGGGGAGGGGGGTGTCTCTGTAGGCGTACTTGATGTTGCTGTGAACATGATCCAGTGTCCTTTCCCCTCTTGTGGGGCAATAAACATGTTAGTAGAATTTTGGAAGTCTTTGCTGTTTAATGCAGCTGTAGCCACTATTAGACTTGTAGTATGCAGTGTTGGGCAAGTTACTAAAAAAAATAGTAACTAGTTACATCTTTTCAAAAGTAACTGAGTTACTTACCAATTACTGCATAATTAAATTAACTAGTTACTTGGAAAGGTAACTTTCACATTACTTTTAAATACATACTTAAATCATCTTGCACACATAGCAAGATAATTTAATTAATGGATTACATTAGGGGCTTATTAATGTCTGGCTGAAAACTGACTGTTTCAGACAGAGCTGTGGGAAAAATCTGATGAAAATCAACACAAAATTGCCAGTAATTTCCTCATTTTGGAGTGAGAAATAGGGTTTGTGGAGTGAGAGAGGGGGGAAAAAAGTTAGAATCACTCCAAAAGAGTGAGTTGGCAACACTGCATAAAGTTGTCAACGTATCTTACCTTCAGTATTATGGATTTAATCCGATGTGCAGTGATCCAAAGAAAATGTCCATTATCCACAGTCTAAATGTCTGCTACTGTGACAAAGACACAATCCAGTCTCTTAATTTCCTTTTGGAGCTCAAAATCCATTTTTGAATAATCTTTATCCAGGTAGCAAGTAAATGTGTTTTAAATTCAGTGGCTCACAGTCTCAGTCGCGCCCTTCCAGCCATCAGAGGTGGCCGTTGCGCTCAGCAGGCAGGCTTCATGCCCAACCACTTGACCTCAGACCACATCTCTGCTGTTCGCCTATTAATAGAGAAGGCCGATGAATTCTGCAAGGACCACCATCTCTATATAGCCTTTATAGATCTTAAGACTGCCTTCGACACCGTGGACCATGCTTTTCTTTGGAGTATCCTGCAGACCCTTACAGCTTGGGAATGATGCCGTTGAGTTTGTCAATTCCTTTGTGTATTCGGGATCCACAGTGACCAACAACGGGGACATGGAACCAGAGATCAACAGCAGACGTGGCCTTGCTGCATCAGCCCTGCAGGCACTATGGAAACCTCTATGGCGCCATCGTTCAATCTCCCAAAAAGACGAAGCTCCGCATATACAATGCGTTAGTACTCTCCATTCTACTCTATGGGTCAGACATGGCCATTGAATAAGACTCCGGCCTCAAGAGTGGATGGGTTTGATAGTCGGGCCCTCAGAACCATCGAGAACATCAGGTGGCCCCAGCTCACTTCTAATGACGCACTCCGAGCCCGCACACATCAACCTACAGCACCCCACCTTATTACACAGCGACGTATCTGCTGGTTTGGCCATGTCCTCCGCCTCCCACCAGAACACCCGACAAAAGCCATCCTCATGTTTGACCCCAGGGTCTCAGGGTGGAAAAGACCCTGGGGCAAGCCATGCACCAGATGGCTCGATGTGGTGGAAAGAGACCTCTTGACAGCTCGGAGTCGCTATTGACGATGCAGAGGAGCTGGCCCAAAACCAGCAATGTTGGCATGCAATGGTTAACCTGATTGGCTCTATGCATGGTGGTGGCCACCAGCCCTCACCCCGCAGGAGTAGTAAGTAAGTAAGTAAGAGAAGGCTCACAGTCTCAGCTGTCTGATGATTGTTATCAGATCTTCATTCTGTAACGACGTATCTGGCAATCAGTCGGTTTAATTCTTGCTGGGTCACAAACTGTCCAGATGCATACCTGTGCTTGAAATCCAGCGTGGCTGTTCAGATAGCGTAAATCCACTAATAGCACGGTGTTAGCATAGCACTAGCTTTGATCTTGTTGCTGTTCAGGCGCTTCTAAAGATTGCAGTCGGTCTCACATGACCCACAAATATGCTTTTGTCCTTAACCATGACAAAGGAAAAATAATCTGTTTCCACAAAAACAAAGTAGCTTTATCTTTTCCCAGCAGGCTCCATTTATGGCTTCTGGCTGCAGCAGTGAAAAAGCTCTTTGCACCGTTGACTGATGACTGCGTTAGCTACGTAGGGTCAGTTTGTATTTATTTGTGCTAAAATATCTATCCATATTAATAAAACGAGTAATGCGAGTAACGCATCTGATCAAATTTCAGTAACTGTAATGCATTACTGAATTTTTAAACAGTAATTTCGTTACACAGCACATTACTGTAAAAGTAGTGGCATTACAGTAAAACGTTACTGTGTAATGTGTTACTGTCAACACTGGTGGTATGTGGGTTGGATCTAGTCACTGATTCCGGTGTTTGAAGGGGGTGGGGGGAGTGAAAAGATTTTTACATGAACCTGTAAGACAATGAAAGGGTTTTTTTTGTAGAAAAAAGGGCATAAGATACCATTTTAGAAAATGTAGTATCATGAATCACCCGTTTCACGGGCGAAAGTAGGACACCAAATGCTGTCTGTGAGTTTGTACATTTATTAACATAAAAACAGACAAGAACATTAACATACAAAAACTAAAGCATGGAGTGTGGGGTGCTAACAAACAAGTACACAATAACAAACACTGGAGGAGAGTAGGGCTCGACATCCAGGGGAACGTGAAGCCGGGAACACTGAGCCAGGGGTGGAATCCAGCCGGAGCTCTCCCGAAGGCTGCAGGGGCTCACGGCTGGAAATAAGGGAAACACATACCTGGACAGAGCTCTCCTGCTCTCCTCAACAGCAGGGGACAGGCGGAACCGGCACTGTGGCAGATTGGCCTTCAACAAAAACTGCTGGCCAACAGTGGGGACCGGTGATGGTGGTGGTCGACCAGTGAGGAGGCCAGACGAGGGAAGAGGCTGCACCATGGGGACCACCGGTGAGGACGGGGAGTCCATGATGACCTTAGGCTGAGCTGCAGCATCCACGGTGGTCTTGGGCTGAGGCATGACACTCACGGCGGCCCTGGACTGGAGCATGGTACCCACGACGACCAGGCTGACTTGCAAGAGCACCAGGCCAAAGAGACATCAACCAACGGGGCCCCAGGCTGAGGCACTGCACCAATGGTGGCCCAGGACTGAAGCGTGACTGCACCTGCAAAGGCCCCGGACTGGGGCGTAGCTGCACCCGCGGAGGCCCCAGACTGGGGGGGAGCAGCACCCACAGAGACCTCGAACGGAGGGGGAGCAGCACCCACAGAGACCTCAAACGGAGGGGGAGCAGCACCCATGGAGACCTTGAACGGAGGGGGAGCAGAACCCACGGAGATCTCGGGAGAAGGCTCACACACACAAAACACAGACACCGAGTCAGAGTCACTGGCAGCAGTGGAACCGGTGAGGGGAGCTCAGGTGCAGCAGACGGCTGCATCCGGCCTTTCCCACCAAGAGCCAGGCAAGATTTCTCTAAGACAAATAATGTGAAAACAAAAAAGAGAACTTGCCTGAGCTCGTGCTCCACCACTGTCCAGGACTCCAGCGATCCAGGCTGGGGCATCTCGACCTTCTCCGTCTGGGCATCTCTAACCGGAACAGCCACCTCAGGGAAAGGAAATGGGAAAAACACCAGAGAGAAATCACCAGCAGCAGTGGAGCCCATTGAGGAGACCTCAGGAGCTGAGGACATCTGCAACCGATTCTCCTCACCCTGAGCCAGACAAGAATTCTCAATATCTGTAGTTGTTAAAACAGAACTGAGCACTTGCCTGGACTCAAGCTCCATCGCCGTCCAGGACTCTGACGACTCTGCTGTGATTACCCCTGTAGCAGGTATGATGGTTAGTGCAGCCAAACGGTCTCCAGGCTTGACCCCCCCCCCCCCCCCGGTGGACCTCCCAGTGGGATGGCTGCTGCTGGAGGTGACCTCACTCCTGTGCCGCTGATTCCATGGGGCACCCAACTGTTGGCTCAGGATTCAGAGCATGGGTGGTGCTTCCTTCCTGTCCTGGACGTGGCTGCAGGGCTGGAGCAGGAACTGCCAGGGCAGCTGGTTTCTCCGCCGTCCGGTGGCTCCTTCCCAGGGGTGAGTGACTCTTGGAGGCCACAAAGAAACACACAGGAGAGGGAGGCGAGGGTGAGACAACAGCAGCAGGTGGGGAGGACCCAGCTAGACTTGGCTGCTGTAGCTGAGCCTCATCACCGGGAATAAGGCAAGGTATATCATTATGAAAGAAAAAGGAATGACAACCCACCTGCCTCTTTTCCCGGCGCCCAGTGGTTCCTGCTGCTGCGGTGGGGTCAGACAAGGCTCCTCTGCCCACCACTGATGTTGCCTGGGAAGGAGGCGGAGGCTCGGGTCTTTGGTGACGGAGGCGAGACGCCGGAGCACGGGGCTGGGGATGAGCCGATGGGGCCAAGGTCCGGGAACACCCTCTCACTGGCACAGACCTTAGTTCATGGACGGAGCTCCTTCCACAATACTCCCGCTGTAAATCCTCCAACTGAAAAACTCTCTCCCTTCCTTCGGCGTGCAGCACGAGCTGAGGGTGACACTGTACTGCCGCCTTTGCCAGGCTTAAGTTCAAAAGAACGTCTGTTGGGGTGTGAGGTACATGAGCAGCGGGATATATCCATCCATTTCCAGGAGCGCAGCACAGAGCTCCCACCCCAAGCCTCGTGAAAACTGTCTTTCACCTGCTGACATCTCAGCAGGCGTATTAAATCACCCTTATTGTCATTCAACCGTACAACCAATCATGTACAGTAGAACGAGATTGTGCTTTACCTATCTACAGTGTCAATCACACACACCCCAGTGCAGAATCAGAGGGCCGCTGCCATGCAAGGCGCCGCCACAGATTTCCCTCCTCCATTCCATTATTGCTGAGCACCAAGCTGGATGGCAGGAAGTTCCACTTTTATATGGTCTTTGGCATGACCCGGCCGGGATTTGAACCCCTGCCTCCCGGGTGTGGGGCGGATGCTCTACCAACTGAGCCACCACTCCGGTGGCTCAGTGATTGTGATGGCAAAAAGGGGGAAAAAAACGTAATTACAGGAAAAAGAAAAAATTGTAGAACCCACAGAGGCTGGCGTCACAGTGGTCATGTCCTTCTGTCATGAATTGCCCCTGAAGCAGGTGAAAGTAGAATACCAAATGCTCTCTGTGAGTTTGCACATTTATTAACATAAAAACAGATAAGAATATTAACATACAAAAACTAAAGCACGAAGTGCAGGGTGCTATCAAACAAGTGCACAATGACAAACTGAGTGGGGCTCGACGTCCAGGGTGACATGATGCCGGGAACACCGAGCCAGGGGTGGAATCCAGCCGGAGCTCTCCCGAAGGCTGCAGGGGCTCATGGCTGGAAACAACGGAAGTACATACCTGGACAGAGCTCTCCTGCTCTCCTGTCAACCTGCTGTCAATTGGTAGATTTCTGTTTTGGTGCTTGGTTTTTGATTACTGTTCTGGCTTCTGATAACTGAGTTCGGATTACGGACTGGACATCCTCGTTTCGACCCCTACCTGACTTAAGACGCTGATAACCCCATTTACGGACTGGGAAAATGAGAGTGGAGCTGAGCGGTCCACCACTCAGCTAGCTAAACAGCTGTTCAGCTAGCTGTTTAGTCAACATAAATTGTCTGGGATCATGGGTCCTAAGAAAGCTCAGCCGGCTGAGGAGGTGGATGATATTAAAAGGCCACTCGACTTCTTGGCTGAAGAGGTTTCTGCTGTCAAGCTAGAGCAAAAAAACATTCTGGACCTGGTCGAGGAGGTAAAAGCGCTGCGGATCCAGAACGCCGAGAAGGACAAGAGGCTGGCATATCTGGAGAGCAGAGTGGCTGAACTGCAACAATACACCAGGGTGAACGACATGGTCATCACAGAGCTCCACATTAAACCCCGATCATATGCTCGGGTGGTGGCTGTGGACAGCAGAGGGGGACTCAGTGAGCTGGAAGCCGAAACCACTGAGCAACAGGTGGCGGCCTTCCTGCAGTCCAAAGGAATACAGCTGGACTGTAACACCATTGAGACCTGCCACCCTCTGCCCAGGAAAAACAACAACGACAAACCAGCTGTCATCATGAGGTTTGTCAACAGAAAACACAAGACTGCACTGCAAAAACAAGGTAAGAAACTGAAAGGAACGAACATATACATAAACGAGCACCTTACAAAAGAAACGCAGAAATAGCCATAAAAAAGCAAGATACCTGAGAAAGCAAAAAAAGATTCAAAACACCTGGACAACAAACTGTAAAATATATATCAAATTAAATGGATCACCTGAAGAAGCCAAAGTCATCAACATCCGAAATATTATGGAACTGGACAAATATCAATGAACATTATGAGTTGGAGTCAACAGCAACAAGAGACAACTGTAGAACACTGAAGGATCACACTCATCTGCGACAGGACATATAACTACATGAAACAAAAGATCAACAAACAGGAACAACAGGAACTGGAAGTTTTTGAATACACAGATCACAACCCACAGGACGTGGAATATAACATAGACCATGACAATAATTCATTTACCTCCATCAATAATAACTGTAGTTACTACAAAGATGAACAGTTTAACACAATGGTCATATCTGATTTTAATATATCAGTGATCCACTTCAACAGCAGAAGTCTCTACGCCAACTTTAATAACATTAAAGATTATTTACAACAGTTTAAAGAGCCATTCAATATAGTGACAATATCAGAGATGTGGCTCAGTGAAGAGAAAGGAGTGGACTTTACAATGGATGGCTTTGAATTAAATTATATGAATAGAAAAGTGAAAAGAGGAGTTGCAATTTATGTTGACAAATGCTTGTAATACAAGGTTGCTGAAAATTTGTCAGTGACTGTGGATGATTTATTTGAATGTATTACAATACAATAATTTATTGTTGTACAATAATTTTTTTTTTTTTTAATGGCGCTGGAAGCAGGGCGGCTGTACCAGCAGCAACTCTCTCGTGTCTTTGTGTTTTATCTGCTTATTCCTGTATATAGTGTGTCTCTTATTAACCAGGGCTCGGTAGGAAGACTCGGATTAAGACTGGACCAACTTTTTCTCTATTTTAGCCCGGTCTTTCTCTAGTTTTTTTTCTCTTCCTCTGGCAATGGAGATCAACAGAGGTGGGGGCGGACGCGTTGTTTACACACGCGAATAGCTAATTGCGCTGAGGAGGCCAGCGCTGCTGCCTGGAGCGAAGCCCCTCATCCCGGATGAGCTAAAGAGGAGACGTCGCGGGCGAAGGGCTGGAACGAAGGTGAGGAGGAGGAGGAGGAGGAAGCATAAGCCGGCTGTACCGATGGTTATCACCGGGAATGTGCGATCGCTCAGAAATAAAACAGATGAGCTTACAGCGCTGGTCAGGATGCAAAAGGAGTATCATGAGTGTAGTATCATGTGTTTTACAGAGACGTGGTTACACTTACAGATCCCGGATGTAAACGTAGCAATACCTGGCGTCAAGACTATATGGGGGGACAGAGATGTGATAAGTAGCAGGAAAAAGAGGGGAGGAGGAGTGGCACTTCTTGTTAATGAACAGTGGTGTAATCCTGGACACATTCATGTGAAGGAAAGGCGCTGCAGCCCATACATTGAACTGCAGGCTGTGAGTATGCGACCTTATTATATGCCGCGAGAAATGAAGTGTGCCTTAATTATTATCGTCTACGTCCCTCCATCAGCTGATGCAGCGGTGGCCTGTGATGTCATCAGCTCTACTGTGGCCACATTACTGGAGAAACACCCAGATGCATTTATGACCATCACGGGTGATTTTAACCATGTCTCAATGGGAAAAACATTACCAAATTTTTACCAGTTTGTTGACTGTCCCACCAGAGAAAACAAAACACTGGATTTTCTGTATGCCAATGTCAGAGATGCATATAGTGCAACAGCTCTACCCCCCATTGGCAAATCAGAACACTGCATGGTCATGTTAACACGCAAGTACATTCCCTTTGTGCAAAAGCAGCCTGCTTATACACGGACTGTGAGGAGGTGGACACAGGAGGCTGCTGATGCACTGCAGGACTGCTTCGAGACAACAGACTGGGACGTACTCTGTGAACCACATGGGGTGAACATAGACAATATGACTAGCTGCATCACAGAATACATTAGATTCTGTGAAGACATGACCATGCCAGCTCAGTCTGTACACTGCTTCTCCAACAACAGACCATGGGTCACCAGTGAGCTGAAAGCACTTCTGAACCAAAAGAAGAGAGCTTTTAGGGCTGGAGACAAGGAGAAGCTGAGGGGAGTGCAGCATGAGCTGAGAGAGATGCTGAGGAGGTGCAAGGACAATTATAGGAGGAAGTTGGAGGATAAACTCTGGCAAAACAACACTAAAGATGTGTGGGAGGGAATGAAGAAAATAACTGGGTGCAAGGGGAGAGTCGGGCAGACATCCAAGATGGCGCCCACAGCGGTCGACATGGTGCTTCGCTGCGCTCTTTGTTTGTTTTTGTTTGTCAATTGTGTGTCTGCTTGCACTTATACCCGTGAAGAACTTCTAAATATCAGGACTTTCACCCCCACGGACCTCCTCCCAGTTTTTCTAGCCCCTGCCGCCGATCTGGTTTATTGTTTGGCTCGGAAAGTGAGACGGCGGAAGAGAGGAAGACGAGCGGGCGCTCTCGTACGACTTCGCAGGAGAGGCTCGCGAACGGCGCTGCCTGGCACATTTCTGTCCAATACCAACTCTCTCTCTAACAAGGTAGATGAACTGAGACTGCTGATGCGTTTTAAGGACCTCGCCTCCTCAGCTGTCCTCTGCTTTACTGAGACCTGGCTCCGGGAAAATATACCGGACAGCGCGCTGCGCCTCGACGGCTTTCAGCTCTTTCGTGCTGATCGTGACACAGAGCTTTCCGGCAAGACCACAGGAGGCGGTGTCTGCTTCTACATCAACTGCAGCTGGTGCTCTGATGTAACGGTAATTTCCAAACACTGTTCTCCTGCCTTGGAATTTCTTGTTATCAATTGCAAGCCCTTCTATTCCCCGCGGGAGTTTGCTTCTTTCATAATGATCGCTGTGTACGCCCCTCCCGACGCGGACACGCGCGAAGCTCAGCGCGTGCTCGCGGATCACATTCAACACACAGAGCGGAGTTTTCCAGACTCGCTGATTATTGTGGCTGGCGACTTTAATCAGTGCAATCTGAGCCACGATCTCCCCCGCTACAAACAGTTTATTAAATGCCCCACCAGAGGATTAAACACACTGGATCACTGTTACACCACAGTGAAAGACGCATATCGCGCTGTCCCTCGAGCTGCGCTGGGATTATCTGATCACGTGATGGTTCACCTCATTCCCACATACAGACAGAGATTGAAGCTCACTAAACCTGTTGTGAGCACTACGAAGATACGGACCAGTGATGCTGAGGAGAAGCTGGAAACGTGCATGGAAATATCTGACTGGGGCATGCTTAAAGGAGCCATGCATGATCTGGATGAGTACACGGACACTGTGAACTCATATATCCACTTTTGTGAAGAGAACATTCTTCCATCACGCACCAGGGTGAGTTACTCTAATGACAAACCCTGGTTCACAGCTAAGCTCAGACAGATCAGGAAGGAGAAGGAAGCAGCGCTGAAAAGTGGAGACAGGGACTGCTACAGGGAGGTTAAATACCGGTTTAACAGAGAGCTGAAGAGGGCTAAATCTCTATACTCAGAGAGACTCCAGCAGCAGTTCACTGCTAATGATTCGGCTTCCGTGTGGAGAGGACTGAGGCAAATCACCAACTATCGACCAAAGGCTCCTAAAGGTCAGGATGACAAAGCCCTTTGTCAAAGACTGTCCCAACACTATGCCCGTTTTGACACCTCGTCATCTGTGTCCAACTCCCCCCCTCCCTCCAGCTCCACAGCCTCCACATTCGCTACTTCATTTAAGGCACCCCCCCCTCCTCCCCTCCTCCCCTTATCATCAGTGAGCAGGATGTGCTCAAACAGTTCTCCAGACTGAACCCGCGCAAGGCCCCCGGCCCAGACGGCGTGTCTCCCTCCACCCTGAGACTCTGTGCGAAACAGCTGGCTCCTGTATTCACAGACATTTTTAACACCTCCCTTAAGTTATGCCACGTGCCGTCCTGCCTCAAATCCTCCACCATCATCCCTGTCCCCAAGAAGCCACGGATCACTGGACTTAATGACTACAGACCTGTAGCGCTCACCTCTGTAGTCATGAAGTCCTTTGAGCGCCTGGTCCTGTCCCACCTCAAGTCCATCACCACCCCTCTCCTGGACCCGCTGCAGTTTGCCTACCGAGCCAACAGGTCTGTAGACGATGCAGTCAACCTGGCCCTCCACTCCATCCTGCAGCACCTGGACTCCCCGGGAACCTACGCCAGAATCCTGTTTGTGGACTTCAGCTCCGCATTCAACACCATCCGCCCCGCTCTGCTCCGGGACAAGCTGTCCCTGCTCAACGTGCCTGACTCCCTCTGCAGGTGGATCATCGACTTCCTGACGGACCGGAGGCAGCATGTGCGGCTGGGAAAGACTGTCTCAGACTATACTAGCATCAGCACCGGATCACCCCAGGGCTGTGTACTTTCCCCCCTACTCTTCTCCCTTTACACCAACTCCTGCACCTCCAGCCACCAGTCTGTCAAGTTGATCAAGTTTGCGGACGACACCACCCTCATCGGGCTCATCTCCAACGGCGACGAGTCCGCCTACAGGAGAGAGGTGGCCCAGCTGGCGTCCTGGTGCAGCAATAACAACCTGCAGCTGAACGCTCTGAAGACAGTGGAGATGATTGTAGACTTCAGGAAAGTCACTACTCCTCTGCCCCCCCTCACCCTCTCAGGCTCTCCCATCACCACTGCTGATTCCTTCCGCTTCCTAGGCACTACCATCACCAGGGACCTCAAATGGGAGCTGACCATCAGCTCACTCATCAAAAAAGCCCAGCAGAGGATGTTCTTCCTGCGGCAGCTGAGGAAGCTCAAGCTACCCACCAAGATGTTAGTGCAGTTCTACACAGCCATCATCGAGTCCATCCTCACCACCTCCATAACCGTGTGGTACGCAGGAGCCACTGCCAGGGACAGACTAAGGCTGCAGCGCGTCGTGCGCACTGCTGAGAAGGTGATCGGCTGCAAGCTCCCATCTCTCCAGGATCTGTACATCTCCAGGACCCGGAGGCGTGCTGGCCGGATCATAGCCGATCCCTCACACCCTGGTCACGTACTGTTTGCCCCCCTCCCCTCTGGTAGAAGACTTCGGTCCATCCAGACTAAAACCTCCCGTCACATGAACAGCTTCTTCCCCTCTGCCATTAGACTGCTGAACACTAAGTGACTTACTGACTCTCGTGCACCATGTACATCAGCTCAACCAGACTCATGTCAATCATCACTGTTTTCTTCCTGCATTACCGACTGCACTATATAGTTCTCCACAGTATCTGCTGCTGGCTAATATATATTTTAACTGTTGACCAGTATCACTTAATCTTATCCTACACTTTATTACATGTATAGTTTATTTCTCTTATCTTATCATGTTTAATGTTGCAGCATTGTACCGAGACAAATTCCTAGTTTGTGTACTACATGAACAATGGCAATAAACCTGATTCTGATTCTGATTCTGATTCTGACATCTGGGAGCCAGGAGAGAGCTGATGAACTGAATCTGTTTTTTAATAGGTTCAACTCACAGTCTGTCACCCCAACAACACAACCAGACCCCCACACACCCCTCCCCACCCACCCTCCTGTGCAGAACCTCTCTCCATCTCCCCCCTCCTCCTCCTCGGGGGGCACCAGGACCCTCCCTCACTTCATGGTGACTACAGACCAGGTGAAGAAACAGCTGGTGAGACTCCGTCAGCAGAAGGCAGTGGGCCCTGATGGCATCTCTGCCAGGACCCTGAGGACCTGTGCCAACCAGCTAACTCTGGTACTGAAACACCTGTACAACCTCAGCCTGAGTCTGGAGAGAGTACCGGTGCTGTGGAAAACATCGTTCCTGGTTTCTGTCCCCAAGAAGTCATCTCCATCGGACTTGAACGACTATCGACCAGTTGCCCTCACATCTCATGTGATGAAGATCCTGGAGAAACTGGTCTTAGCCCACCTGAGACCACAGGTGAAGACGTGGCTGGACCCTCTGCAGTTTGCATATCAGCCCCATTTAGGAGTTGAAGATGCTGTCATCTACCTGCTGCAATGAGCCCATCTGCACCTGGATGGCGGAGGAGATACTGTGAGAATCACTTTTTTTGATTTCTCCAATGCCTTTAACACCATCCAGCCTCTGCTGCTGGATGAGAAGCTGTGGGTGATGGGGGTTGACAGCTCTGTGATCTTCTGGATTACTGACTACCTGACAGGCAGGCCACAGTTTGTCCGGTTGGGCAGTGTCTTGTCTGGAGTGGTGGCTAGTGATACGGGAGCTCCACAGGGGACTGTGCTCTCTCCTTTTCTCTTTACCTTATACACCACTGACTTTCAGTACAACACAGAGTCATGCCACCTGCAGAAATTCTCTGACGACTCAGCTGTTGTGGGGTGTATAAGAGGAGGAGGAGTACAGGGCACTGGTAGACAGATTTGGGGAGTGGACAGAACAGAATCATCTGAGGTTGAATGTCAGCAAGACCAGAGAGATGGTGATTGACTTCAGGAAGAGGAAGACTCCTTCTCAGCCACTGCAGATTAGGGGGGAGGATGTGGGAGTGGTTGAGGACTACAAATATCTGGGTGTCAGGATCAGCAGTGGGTTGGACTGGAGATCCAACACCGATGCTGTGCACAAGAAGGGGATGAGCAGACTCTACTTCCTCAGGAAGCTGAGATCCTTCAACGTGTGCAGCAGGATGCTGGAGCTTTTCTACCAGACCGTTGTCGCCAGCACCATCTTCTTTGCTGCTGCCTGTTGGGGTAGCAGTATCAGGGCTAGAGACACCAGCAGACTTGACAAGATTATCAAGAGGGCTGGCTCTGTAATTGGTCTCAGACCCAAGACCTTTGAGACAGTGGTGGAGAGGAGAACACTAAATAAATTGCAATCCATCATGGACAATCCTGATCACCCCCTCCACCACACACTGGATAGACAGCGGAGCACTTTCTCCAGTAGACTACAGCTTCGCTGTCGAACGGCCAGGTACAGGAAATCTTTCCTGCTGCATGCAATTTCACTGTACAATAACTTACGATGATGTTGTATTCTGGTCATAACGATGCTGCCACACTGCACCTTACAGTCTAACTGGTACCTCACATTTCACTCTGCTCCTGATAGTCCTTCATTGTGCAACAGGATGATTCATGTGTTTATATGGGCCATCATATATTAAGCTATGATGTATATAGGTTTTATAGTCGTGTTAGTTTTACTTTCCGTGGGTAATCCCTTTGTCTGTCGTGTGTGTTTCTGTCGTTTGGTTGTCTACTGTCATGCTGCTGTTACACTGTAATTTCCCAGTTTGGGATCAATAAAGTACATCTATCTATCTATCTATCCATCTAATACAAATCTGTTTTGATAATATGAAGAATGTACAGTAGTAGTGAGCTGTGTATATAGAACACCTAGATCAAATATTGACTTATTTAAGGACTGGATTGAAAAAATGTATGCAAAACTTACTCATAAAGTTATGTTCATCTGTGGAGATTTCAATATAGATCTTATGAACTCAAAACAACATAGTACGTCAGAAGAATTTATCAACATAGTGTATAGTATGGGCTTACATCCAACAATTACCAGACCTAGCAAAATTACATCACACAGTGCCACACTAAGATAGCATATTCACAAACATTATGGAAAATAATATCGTGAGTGGGCTTTTTTAAAATGATATCAGTGACCACCTGCCGATTTTTGTTGTCTATCACTGTGATTATAGGAAGAATAAGTATACCAAAAATATTAATTATAAAAGAATAAGAACTGAAGAATCTATGTATTTACTGGCAAAGGAATTATTAATGCAAGACTGGAAGATAGTTTGTAACGAAAAGGATATAAATAAAGCATATGATGATTTTTCACAAATATTTCAATCATTGTACAACAAAAACTGTCCTATAAAACAATACAGTGACAGACAACGCAACAAAAATATTCCAAGGGGTCACCAAGGGACTATTAAATGCATGTAAAAAGAACACATTATATAAACAATTCATTAAGTGTAGAATGGTAGAGCCAAGATCAAATATAAAAGATAAAAACAAGCTAACTAATATAAGGAGGACTTGTAAGAAAGAATACTACAACAGAATATTAGAGGATAATAAAAATAACTTAAGAGGAATATGGCAAGTGCTAAATGGGATTATTAGTAACCGATCAAAGAATGCTAATATTTTATTGAAAATAACAATTTGATAAATAATATGGAGCATGTGGTTCGTGGTTTTAATAAATTTTTTGTAAACGTTGGTCCAGAATTAGCAAAAACAATAGTGACCCAGAAACAAACGATAGTGGGCCTGTAAATGAAATAGAAGATAACAATCCAAACACAATCTTTTTGGGTGCAGTCACTGAAAATGAAATTATCAAGATTGTGAGTAATTTTAAGAATAAAAAATCAACTGACTGGAATGAAATTGACATGACAATAGTGAAAAAAGTAATTGAAGGAATTTCAAAATGGTAAATTTCCAAACAAAATGAAAATAGCAAAAGTAATACCACTATACAAAACAGGAGACAGTCATCATTTCATAAATTACAGGACGGTCTCTTTACTCTCACAATTCTCCAAAATACTTGAAAAAATTTTCACTAGAAGACTGGATAATTTCATTGAAAAACATAACCTCCTCACAGACAGTCACTATGGTTTTTAGAGCGGACAAATCTAGATCTTTGGCACTGATTGAACTCATAGAAGAAACCACTAGTTGTATAGATAAAAAAAAGTTTGCTGTAGTATTTGTAGATTTATAGAAAGCTTCTGACACCATTGATCATAGAATTTTACTGAGGAAATTGTAAAGGTATGGGATAAATGGTATGGGATAAATGTATGATAAATACATGGGTGTGTTTATATTTATATATCTATATATTTATTCCATCTAGCTACAATGCTCCGCACTGTGTTTTTATATATCTACATATTATTCCATCTAGCTACATTGCTCCGCACTGTGTGTGTTTATATACTTGCATATTTATTCCACCTAGCTGCAATGCTCCATACTGTGGGTGTTTATATATTTACATATTTATTCCATCTAGCTACAATGCTCTGCACTGTGTGTTCATATATTCATATATTTATTCCATCCAGCTACAATGCTCTGCACTGTGTGTGTGTGTGTGTGTGTGTGTATATATATATTTTATAGTAATATGTACATATGTATATTAGCTGCTCTTGCTTGCTTGTTTTTTCTTGCCTTCTGATTGTTGCTCTGAGTGTTGCTCTGAGTGTTGCTATCCCTGTGCTGTTGCAATCCTGGAATTTCCCCGTTGTGGGACTAATAAAGGCTTATCTTATCTTATCTTATCTTATCTTAAAAGGGTTGGGACTGAGTTGGGTGGAAAGTTGTTTAAGTAACAGAAAACAACTTGTACAAATAGGTGAGCACAAATCACCATTCATGGACATCACTTGCGGAGTGCCCCAGGGGTCAGTTTTGGGACCCAAACTCTTTATCTTATATATAAATGACAAATGCCAAATATCAAAATTTCTGAAATTTATTTTGTTTGCGGATGACACAAATATCCTTTGCACTGGTGAGAATTTGCAGCAGGTTTTAGAGGTGGTCACAACAGAAATGAAAAGGTTAATGCAGTGGCTCAACAAAAATAAATTATCTCTAAAGCTGAAAAAAAACAAAGATTATGTTGTTTGGAAATTATAAAATAAATCATGAAATAATGGTAATGATAGATGATACCAGAATTGAAATAGTACAGGAAAATACGTTTCTGGGGTGACCCTAGACAACAAAATCTGCTGGAAACCACACATCAGTCACATCTGGACCAAGTTGGCAAAATGTATAGGGATACTGGGGAAGACAAGATACATTTTGGACTATAATGTCATACGGTGGCCCTCGCGAGCCACCATAAGACGCCACACCGTCACCAGAGAGTTGCATTAGTGTCTTTATTAACGGTGAAATCACAACAGCACAAGCCGCTGAGGCTATGACACATAGTCTTCACACACAGGGAGGCGTAAGGTTAACAACAAGCTCACTCACGGGTCCACAGGGTTAGACGGTCACACCACAAACGGGCAATGTAATATAATCCATGTAGCACGATCGCTCCGACGATCAGAGACGGACACTGCTGCAAGGATGCAGCCGCTGGCGTCGGTTTAAGAAGCCGACCACTAATGACCGCAAACGCAGAACAGCTGTTCAGGTCTTGACAGCTGAGTGGAAGCTTCCCCGAGCGCTGTCACAATAAGAGCTCGGAGAGCCGGAATAATAACGCCGCTGTCAAGACCTGACAGGAATAGCCCGAGCGCGAATAGCATTAGCGCTCGGGTCATAACTCAAACAACAAACCCTGGATCAACCCTGAGATAAAAACACTTCTGAGAGAGAAGAAGAGGATCTTCAGGTCGGGGAACAGGGAGATGCTGAAGTCCGTACAGAGGGAGCTGAGGAGAAAGATCAGAGAAGGTAAGGACAGCTTTAGGAAGAAGATGGAGGACAAGCTGCAACAGAGCGACATCAGCGGGGTCTGGAGAAACCTCAAAACCATCTCGGGGCTCCAGAATACCTCCCCCCAGGCCACGGGGGGCAGGGAGTGGGCGAACAACCTGAATCTGTTTTTCAATAGATTTGACCAACCGCCCTCCCCCCTGTCTGCACAACAACCACTGCTGCCTCTAAGAAATCAAGTCCTGCTGCCCACTCCCCACTCCACCGACACCCCCCCCCACTCCCAACACACAGCCCCCCATCCTGACCCTGACCAAGACCCAGGTGAGGACGGAGCTGAGGAAGATCAAGGCGAGGAAGGCGTCGGGACCGGACGGCATCAGCGCAAAGCTCCTCAAGTCCTGTGCAGACCAGCTGTGTGGGATTGTGACGTATATCTTCAACATGAGCCTGAAACTGGGGAGGGTACCACAGCTGTGGAAAACATCTTGTGTGGTACCTGTACCAAAAACTTCCCACCCCAAAGACCTGAACAGCTACAGACCGGTGGCCTTGACGTCCCACTTGATGAAGACCCTGGAGAGACTGCTCCTTGCTCATCTCCGCCCCCTGGTGGAACCAGCGATGGATCCACTCCAGTTCGCCTACCAGCATGGCATTGGGGTGGAGGATGCGGTGATCTTCCTCCTTCACCGTTCTCTGTCCCACCTGGAGAAGCCCGGGAATATGGTGAGGATCATGTTCTTTGACTTCTCCAGTGCTTTCAACACCATTCAACCGATGATCCTGAAGGACAAGCTGCTGCGCGCAGGGGTGGACCAGCACCTGTCATCATGGATCCTGGACTACCTCACGAACCGGCCTCAGTTTGTGAGAACCCGGGACTGTGTTTCCGACACGATCATCAGTAGCACGGGGGCCCCCCAGGGAACGGTGCTGGCTCCCTTCCTGTTCACTCTTTATACTGCGGACTTCTCACACAACACAACACATTGCCATCTACAGAAGTTCTCTGATGACTCTGCGATCGTTGGTCTCATCTCCAACGGAGATGAAGCTGAGTACAGAGGGCTTATCCAGGACTTGTATATATATATTTTATAGTAATATGTACATATGTATATTAGCTGCTCTTGCTTGCTTGTTTTTTTTCTTGCCTTCTGATTGTTGCTGAGTGTTGCTATCCCTGTGCTGTTGCAATCCTGGAATTTCCCCGTTGTGGGACTAATAAAGGCTTATCTTATCTTATAACAGTACCTCCCCCTCAAGGGCGAAGTCCTGGGAGCCCAGTAACACCTACCCCCCCCCCCCCACCTACCCCCCCAGGGCGGGCAAGGAAGGGGGAAAACACAGACAGAACAAGGCCCCAGAAACAAAAAATTAAAAAAAACACATCCCCAGACACCCATCACATTCCAGACAGAAAATAACGGAACAAATAGGGCACATACTCACAGGACATGCAAGAGTTACAATACACGGGGCACAAACCATACAGAGCATGATTTACAGGACACAGAAAAGCTTTCCCACAGTGACCACAGACCACCTGTTTAACTCCAGTATGCATGACTTCATGTGGTCTCAAGGAACTCATCTGAGTGAAGGTCTTTCCACACTGTTCACACACAAACTTTTAAATGGCACAATGGATCAATTTATGCTTTTAAGTTACCCAAGTGCATGAAACCACTGCCACATTCTTCACAAACGTACTGTTTATCCCCCCAAAAAAAGTCATCCTCAAACACCAGGGTGCCTATGAAAAACCACAAAGTAACATGCTATGACCCCTCCGATAGGAAAAAAACCCCCCCACACTACAACTTACACATGCGGCAATCTTATCGTTCCAAATGACCTTCACACCATACAGTCCAAACAGACGATGGCAGGCGGAGACCAAATGCCCCAGGCATAGTTCCGGCGGTCTCCCTGTGTCCGATGGCCGACAGGTGGTCACGGGGAGCAGTACGTGGTCTGGCGGCCTGACCCAGTCCCAGGCCCCGAGAGTCAAGTCCTCCGGCGGCCAAACCAGGCCACCCAGTAACAAACACAGTTCATCGGGTGGCCGGCCCAAGGCGCCGAACAGGCAAAACAGCTCCTCGGGTGGCCGACCCGCATCCCTCAGCCACCAGAACCATGGAGGAACAGCGTGCAGTGGCCTCCCCGACGGAGAAACTACATGGGAGCGCCAGCCAGCAAGAAGAAAATCTCCAACAGCCCCCAGCACTGACAACCCCAGCTGGTGGCTCCTGAGAGGGGAATAATCGTAATGACGAGCCCACATCACGTCAGGCGGCGAAGGGTCTGCAGCTCCTCCACCGACCTTGATTCACACTGATGCGGCCGTTGAAGCTCCATCTGCATCGGACCCCGATTGGGTCACAGCTGCACCTGCGTCGGACCCCACTGGGCCTCGTCCGACCCCGATTGGGTCACAGCCGCATCGGCGACGACCTCCACCCCCGAACTTGGGACCTCCTGCACCGCGACCTCGACAGATTCCAAGCCGGCGACACTGTGAAGAGGCTCAGAGGAACAGAGAGGACCGGGATCAGTATCCCTGGCAGCGCCAGAGCCCAGCGAGATGAGTTCGGGCGCAGCAGACGGCTGCCCCTCGCTCGCCTCCCCACGAGGCAGGCAAAAATCCTCTAACACACCACAAAGGAAAACAAAGAACAAAGAAGAGCACTTGCCTGCACTCGGGCTCTGGAGCCGTCCAGGACTCCGTCGATCCAGGTTCGGGTAGAAGCTTGTCGTGGAGCTCCCACTCAGCTGCGTCAGGCTCCACAGCCGGCATGATGGTTTCTGCAGCCGGATCCTCTCGCGCAGATGTCCACACTGATAACCCGCACGGCATGGCGGCAGGGGACCCTCGACCCGCTGGCTCGGGCTGCTCCTCCGTGGAGACCCGGGACACTTCCTCGTCGGCTCAGGCTCCACACCGCAGTCCGCTCTTCTCCTCTGTCCAAGACGTGGCTGCGGGGCCAGGATTATTCACAGAACCGCAGGCCTCCTCCTCGTTCAACGACGTAGGCCTAATGCCGAGGACCGCTCAATGGAGGAAGACACAGAGGCAGCAGGTTCAGTACAGATGACTACAGCTGGTGGTGGGAGCTCGGGGGGCTGCAAACCCCGAACTCCACCCCCAGGAGTCAGACAAGACAGATCACCATTATAAGTAGGGGAGTGAACTTGAACTTGCCTGTCTCCCGGAGGGAGGATGGTGCCAGCTGTAGGGGGCATTGCTCCTTCCTTCGCCCGCTGGATGGTAACAGAGGGCCCCCGGGGAGGACAAAGGGGAGCCGCTCTCAAGGACCCATGGACGGGGCTTGCCGAAGCAGGCCTCTTGTCACACACAGCAGCTGGAGAAGGCGTCGAGGATGAGGGGACGACAGCAGAAATGGGACGGGCACGACGTGCTGACCGGACAGCAGGTGAAGATGGCCCGGGAAGAGAGGCTGCGAGGATTCCCTCCTGGCGAGACGCCAAAGAGACAGCTGGCTGGTTGATTGGGTCATTCCGGCGGCTCGGAACTGGATCCGGAACAGGAGCTTGCTGGGGATGCCCTTGGCCGCGGCGCCGACGTCTACGACAGCCCCGAGACAGTGCAAACTCCTGGAGTGGATCAAGGACAGGAACGGGATCCCACAGCAGGAACGACTCCTCCCCTGCTTCACGTTGTAGTCCTCCTCCACCATATGGAGTATTTCGCGTTGCGCGGCGATGTCATCCCTCCTCGCGGCGACTTCTGGGTGGTCGGCGTAGCGGGGAGAAAGATGATTGAGCGAGTCCTCAGCACAGTCCAGGTACCAGAGTACGCTGCGGTCGTAGTTGAGGAGGGAAGCAGAGATGAGCATCTCATCCACATATTCCAGGACGTCCGCCAGCTCGTGGCTCGGACTCCGAGCGCGGCCCCTCCGCGACGGCATTCCTCCAGCACACCGTACCCAGACAAGAAAAGAGCAATGGCCAATTAACACAAACTCACTGGCGAAAGGCGTCTTGGGTTGGCGTCACCGTAAAAATGCTGTTTTTGGCAGCAGTGTACTGTCATGCGGTGGCCCTCTAAGACACCACACCGTCACCAGAGAGTTGCATTAGTGTCTTTATTAACGGTGAAATCACAACAGCACAAGCCGCTGAGGCTATGACACATAGTCTTCACACACAGGGAGGCGTAAGGCTAACAACAAGCTCACTCACGGGTCCACAGGGTTAGACGGTCACACCACAGACGGGCAATGTAATATAATCCATGTAGCACGATCGCGCCGACGATCAGAGACGGACACTGCTGCAAGGATGCATCCGCTGGCGTCGGTTTAAGAAGCCGACCACTAACGACCGCAAATGCAGAACAGCTGTTCAGGTCTTGACAGCTGAGCGGAAGCTTCCCCGAGCGCTGTCACAATAAGAGCTCGGAGAGCCGGAATAATAACGCCGCTGTCAAGACCTGACAGGAATAGCCCGAGCGCGAATAACATTAGCACTCGGGTCATAACATATAAATCATTATTCTTACTGTACAATTCTCTGTTTTTACCACATCTTAACTACTGTGTAGAGGTCTGGGGAAACACCTACAGGACCAACCTACAGCCAACATGCACATTGCAAAAAAAAAGCTATAAAGATAATAAATAATGTAAGATATAGAGACCATACCAACTCGTTGTTTTTAAAGTCACATGTCATAAAGTTCACGGATTTAGTTAAATTTAAGACAGCAAAAGTAATGTACAGGGCAATTAATAATCAACTCCCAACTAATATACAAAAAATATTCAAAAAAGAGACAATGATTATAAATTGAGAGACTTAAACTTTACAAAACCTAAGGTACAAACCACTAAGAAAAGTATGTGCATATCTGTCTGTGGGGTGGATTTGTGGAACAGTCTGGAGCTGGAACTGAAACTATGTACAAACAGAAATCAATTCAAAAAGAGGAATAAACATTATTTGTTAAAAGGATATATGTTAGAGGTGTTGTATTAATATGTACAATGTACTAAGCTCACTCTGGGACACTATGGTATGGTAGGTGGGACAGTTCTGTGTATATCTGTGTATATCTATGTTGTTTGGGGCTGGGTATAGATGTATGGACTGTATGTACTGTATATAGGGATAGATAAGTGTCACTGTTGATATGTATAAAATATAGTTAATTGTCTACTTGGGGGTTCTTAATTGAAGTAATATGTATATATTTCACATAGGTTGTATTTTGGGAAAAGAGGAGTTGGAGTAAATAAGTGTTAACTTATTTTAAATAAGTGTTAACTTAATACGAGCTGACCGAACACCAGACAGTGGCAAGGCTAGGGGCGGTGGAGTGATCATGTATGTTAACAACAACTGGTGCAGACCGGGACATATCACTGTTAAACAACGACACTGCAGCAAAGACATTGAGTTGCTAGCTGTTAGCATGAGGCCTACATATCTCCCGAGAGAACACTCACACGTGATCTGCATTGTTGTTTATGCAAATCCGACGGCGAACGCTGGGACAGCACGTGACGTCATCCATTCAGTAACCAGCAGGCTGCAGACAGAACACCCAGATGCTCTTCTCCTCATCTCAGGCGATTTCAACCATGTTTCACTGTCTCCCATTCTACCCACGTTCACCCAGTATGTCACATGCCACACTAGAGACAATAAAACACTGGATTTATTCTACGCAAACACTAAGGAGGCGTACACCTCATCACAACTACCCCCACTCGGGAGATCGGATCACAACTTGGTTCATCTCCGGCCGGTGTACAAACCCCTAGTGCACAGACAACCTCCGGCCATGCACACTGTGGAGTTATGGTCTGAGGAGACAATGGACACCCTAAAGGGCTGTTTTGAAGCCACCGCCTGGAAGCAGCTCTGCGATCCACATGGTGAGGACATCGATGGCCTCATTCACACCTTCACGGGCTACCTCAGCTTCTGTGTGGACAAATCCGTTCCCACCAAGACCATACGGCGTCACTCAAACAACAAACCCTGGATCAACCCTGAGATTAAAACACTTCTGAGAGAGAAGAAGAGGATCTTCAGGTCAGGGAACAGGGAGATGCTGAAGTCCGTACAGAGGGAGCTGAGGAGAAAGATCAGAGAAGGCAAGGACAGCTTCAGGAAGAAGATGGAGGACAAGCTGCAACAGAGCGACATCAGCGGGGTCTGGAGAAACCTCAAAACCATCTCGGGGCTCCAGAATACCTCCCCCCAGGCCACAGGGGGCAGGGAGTGGGCGAACAACCTGAATCTGTTTTTCAATAGATTTGACCAACCGCCCTCCCCCCTGACTGCACAACAACCACTGCTGCCTCTAAAGAAATCAAGTCCTGCTGCCCACTCCCCACTCTACCAACACCCCCCCACTCCCAACACACAGCCCCCCATCCTGACCCTGACCAGGACCCAGGTGAGGACGGAGCTGAGGAAGATCAAGGCGAGGAAGGCGCCGGGACCGGACGGCATCAGCGCAAAGCTCCTCAAGTCCTGTGCAGACCAGCTGTGTGGGATTGTGACGTATATCTTCAACATGAGCCTGAAACTGGGGAGGGTACCACAGCTGTGGAAAACATCTTGTGTGGTACCTGTACCAAAAACTTCCCACCCCAAAGACCTGAACAGCTACAGACCGGTGGCCTTGACGTCCCACTTGATGAAGACCCTGGAGAGACTGCTCCTTGCTCACCTCCGCCCCCTGGTGGAACCAGCGATGGATCCACTCCAGTTCGCCTACCAGCATGGCATTGGGGTGGAGGATGCGGTGATCTTCCTCCTTCACCGTTCTCTGTCCCACCTGGAGAAGCCCGGGAATATGGTGAGGATCATGTTCTTTGACTTCTCCAGTGCTTTCAACACCATCCAACCGATGATCCTGAAGGACAAGCTGCTGCGCGCAGGGGTGGACCAGCACCTGTCATCATGGATCCTGGACTACCTCACGAACCGGCCTCAGTTTGTGAGAACCCGGGACTGTGTGTCCGACACGATCATCAGTAGCACGGGGGCCCCCCAGGGAACGGTGCTGGCTCCCTTCCTGTTCACTCTTTATACTGCGGACTTCTCACACAACACAACACACTGCCATCTACAGAAGTTCTCTGATGACTCTGCGATCGTTGGCCTCATCTCCAATGGAGATGAAGCTGAGTACAGAGGGCTTATCCAGGACTTCGTGGACTGGTGCCATCGGAACTGCCTCCAGATCAACGCGAGGAAAACTAAGGAGCTGGTGGTGGACTGCCGCAGGCATGGGCAGCCCCTCACAGTACCAGTAAATATACAGGGAACAGACATCGAGATGGTGACATCCTATAAGTACCTGGGTATTCATCTGAACAATAAACTAGACTGGTCACACAATACTGATGCACTCTACAAGAAGGGACAGCGCAGGCTGTTCCTGCTGAGGAGACTCAGGTCTTTTGGTGTACAAGGGGCGCTGCTGAAGTCATTCTATGACACGGTGGTGGCATCAGCCATCACTTTTGGAGTGGTCTGCTGGGGCAGTGGCATTACTGCAGCCGATAGGAAGAGACTGAACAAACTGATTAAGAAAGCTAGCTCTGTCCTGGGGCAGCGCCTTGATCCGATGGAGGAGATAGGAGAGAGAAGGACGGTGGCTAAACTGTCATCTCTGCTGGAGTCCGAGTTCCACCCTATGCAGGACATACTGAATGCACTGAGGAGCTCATTTAGCAGCAGACTACATCATCCCAGGTGCACAACCGAGAGGTTTCGTAGGTCCTTCCTACCAACGGCTGTCAGACTGTACAACCTAAGCAGGGCTGCTCGCAGAGATAGCAAAAAAGACGTAACAAACTAATAGTTTTTTGAATGCAGAAGATGCAATAGACTTACACAGTGGTCCTCTCCGGCATACAACTAGGAGCATGCCGGTCGCTATGGAGGGTGAGAGTGTGTATGGGCACATAATCATACCATGCAGGATAGCTGGGTAGACGGTTATGCTGTTTCATTCCATCTAGCGGCAATGCTCTGCACTGTGTGTGTTTATATATTTGCATATTTGTTCCGTCTAGCTGCAATGCTCCGTACTGTGGGTGTTTATATATTTATATATCTACATGTTATTCCATCTAGCTACATTGCTCCGCACTGTGTGTGTTTATATACTTGCATATTTATTCCACCTAGCTGCAATGCTCCGTACTGTGGGTGTTTATATATTTACATATTTATTCCATCTAGCTACAATGCTCTGCACTGTGTGTTCATATATTCATATATTATTCCATCCAGCTACAATGCTCTGCACTGTGTGTCTGTGTGTGTGTGTATATATATATATTTTATAGTAATACGTACATATGTTTATTAGCTGCTCTTGCTTGCTTGTTTTTTTTTCTTGCCTTCTGATTGTTGCTCTGAGTGTTGCTATCCCTGTGCTGTTGCAATCCTGGAATTTCCCCGTTGTGGGACTAATAAAGGCTTATCTTATCTTATCTTAACTTCCTCCTTCTCCCTTTCGAGCACTGTACATGGTCACTTTTATTGCACTTGTCATTTGATTTGTCTTTTGCTTTTTTGTTTGAAATAAAGTCTCTCTCTCTCTCTCAACAGCTGTCCCAAACGCACTCAGGATGGACAGTTCTGCTCCTGAGGACGGGATAACGTGGAAGAAGGACACGACAAACCCCAGAGGTTTGCCGTGCCCTTATATGCAATATATAATTAGTGACAGGTGTGGATGCATGAGTGGAGAAAATAACAGAATGAATAACAGGTGTGCAACTCCGACCAGTCTGACAGCCGGAAGATGCACAGCGCTGTCGAAATAAAACATAACCGGAAACCATACAAACACAACACAAACACAAAATGTACATAATAATACTACAGATACAAAAAGACAAGAATTAAACAGGAACCAAACACAGCAGAAAGAAAAACACTAATCTAGACAGGAAACTGGGCACGGCGCCCACCCGTGCCCCAGGATCATGCCATGTAGATTTGTTTTTATAGGGGATTTATAGCCACCGGAGTGTATCTTTAAGGGAATTGAAGGTGGGGCTTCTTGGCTTGTGGTGTCATAATTTATTTATTTTTTTTTAGCAGTCCCCCCCCCCCCACCAAAATCCCATGCTTTCATGATTTTGTCATTGTGTTGTGCAACAGCGACGTTACACTGGGAGATTCGAACTCACGCCTCCCGCTCCGGAGTCCCGCACCCTACCTGTGTCGCCAATAGGGTCAACCCACTTGGCAAGCCAAGTAGGGTGCTCATATTGAGTTCGCTACACTAGTTGCTTGATGGGCCCATTCATTGCTATTTTCCCACATGTCATGGATCTTGATGAAATGTGCTGCCCCTCATTCAGTACAGCATACCGGATACCCTGGACCCCCTGCAGTACGCCTACCGGCCCAACAGGTCCACCTCAAATGCTATTGCTGCAGCACTCCATTTCCATCTCTCACACCTGGAAGATAAAGACTCTTACATTAGGATGCTTTTTATCTACTACAGCTCCGCCTTCAACACGGTCATCCCCCAAAACTCACCAACAAACTGTCTTCACTTGGCCTCTGGGTACCTGCAGGCTTAAGGAAGTTAAATTTAAGACTTTTTAAGACCATTCTTAAGGCCACTTTAATCAAATTTAAGACCTTTCATCTGTGAAATAGCAAAAAGTGTGACCACATTGCAAATAGTTTTGTCCACAGATTTAATGGAACTCAAAGTGCTGAAAAATAACAAACATCAAGATCACAACTCTGTAGGCAGAACACAGGCAACTTGTAACAGTCTGAATGATCTGACAATCTTTCAAACAAATATGAAAACGTGCTTGTAGCATTTGACAAAAACAAACATTAAAGAACATTACACAACAAGATCTCTAAACTGAATATAGGGGCTCTCCCATGCTCTCCTCACTCCCATAATTATGGCATGGATCTGAGTTCTGTAGCCTTTGTCTCCAGCTCTGCTTCCACTTGTTTTAATTCGCACAGTTTTTCTTTGTATCTCTTCCTCAGCGTGTTTGATTTTGTGATGAGCTGGGCCATTAAGGTTCCAGTCTTTCCTTCAGCTTCTTCTGCAAGCTGATCAGCATCCCTGTGTAGGCTGGTGGATACCTGGATCAGAGTTTGCCTCTTTTTCTTAAGCTCCTCTAAGTTTTCCTCGGCAGCTTTTCGCTTCTGTGCCTGGACATCAGTGATTTGATTATGTACAGTGTGGAGGCCACAACTCCCCACCACAATCAGCTGAGCCCCCCCACACTGCTCACGCTGCTCTTGTTGAAGCAGTTCCAGGAACTTCCAGTTGACATTGGGTCCATCCATGGAGACCGAGAGCAGCTTTTGCAAGTCCAGCTGCTGAGTATATTCCTGAGGACAAAATGAGTGTCATTTATCAAGCAGAGTTACAAGGTGCTTAACATGTAGAAATAAAATAGCAGTTAGGAAAAGAATGAAGTACATAACAGTTGCATAAAAATTAAGTATATAATAAAACAGAAATATATATATAACAAGTAAACAAACTGATGGGCATACCTGCTGCATGGCAATGCCATGTGTAATGTCGAACACAAATGTGACATTTTCAGAAATGTTCTTTTTAAATGTTTTAACACTTAATTTTTCAGTTGAAAAATAAAATTTGTTCTTTATGAAGGATTAAAACAACAGAACTGCAATAATGATAACATCATGTCATCAAGATATATTTAAACAGAACAACAACAACACTAACAAGCATCAACAATGTATAACACTTTTTCTTATAAGTGTTCTATTGAGAAAAAAAAAATGCTGTAGCTAGATTACTGGTAATTTCTTAGTGTGGGGTTCTTACTTACTTGAAAGTGGTGCAGTAAATTCTGAGCTGTTCCGTAACCCATGAACTGGGAGCCCAGGTATCTGGATTGAACTCGATTATCTTTGAAGTAACGGACATGTAGGTCCAGCTGCTTTGTTTGTTGTTTGGTTGAGGGTTTCGTCAAACATCAAAGTAAAACTGTCTTTGTTAACGTCGGTGACGAGGAGTTTAATGATGTGTGGAGCCAAACCAAATTTTGAAATGTAGGTTGATTTGTCTTTACCGCACATAAAGTTTTTAGCGATTTCTGAGTCAGTAAACATAGCTCGGAAAATGTCTCCGACTCCTTCGTTGGTGTTATAGGACTGGTGTTTGGTTACTGTGTGCAGACACCACAGTACCTCTGCTTGAAGTGTAGCGGTGGACCCGACGGTTGCTCTGAGGTCTGTGGCTGTGGTTGGAGATGCTGTTGCTGCTGGTATCGGAGATGGAGCTGAAGTCTGTGGTACTGATGAGACGGAACAGTACTGAAAAATGGCAGGCGTTTGTTGGCAGGTTTTTGCAGCCGTTTTGTGCTTCTTGCTCCGCATATGCGATTCCACAGCTTTAATTCCCATCGAGCCGAGTTTAAAGAGCTTCTTGCACAGCGTACAACGGGCCTCATAGTTATTTCTTTGAACCGGTCTTAACCATGCCGCAAATGTCGGTTTATCCATCCAGCTAAGATTAAATTTACATTTCCCCATGACTGACGTTGCCAATAGCTACTGAAGTGCAAGCTGCTAACGTGTAAACCTGAAAGTAGCCCCCTCCCCCCACAAACGAATGATTGCTGTTGGTTCCGCTCACTTCCGCTCCGTGGTACTAAAATGCAGAGCAGTAATTACAAATTCTCCAAATTCTTTACAAAGATTTCACTGTACAACGTAAGAAAATATTGCAATTTTGTTCATTGTGTTTGTGGCATTTTTAAGGCCTCTGAAAGGCGAATTTAAGGATTAATTGTAATTTTTAAGGATAATTAAGGCCTTAATTTTGGACAAACACATTTAAGACTTTTTAAGACTTTTTAAGGACCCGCGGACACCCAGTGGCCTGCACCTCACCCTCTGCGACTGGCTACTGGACTTTCTAACTGGAAGGCCCCAGACTGTCAGGATGGGTAACAGGACCTCAGCCAGCATCATCACGAACACAGGTGTCCCACAGGGTTGTGTTCTCAGCCCCATCCTCTACAGCCGCTTCACCTATGAATGTGTTGCCTCCCACAAAGAAAATATCATCTTATAGTTCGCGGATGACACAGCAGTGACAGGATGCATCACTGGTGAGGACGAAACATCCTACTGGAGGGAGGTGGCCAGCCTGGTGTCATGGTGAGAGGACAACAACCTCACCCTCAACACGGACAAGACAAAGGAGATGATAGTGGACATGAGGAAGAGGAGGAGGAGATCCTTTGGCCGCTGTTCATCCAGAAGCTTGAGGTGGAGAGGGTGAGCAGCTTTAAAAGGAACCCCGATTATATTGGCATGTTAGCTCTATATGCTTTATTTTTATGTTAGTAACATAACTATAATATAATTTTTTTTGAAAATAATTCCCAGTTTTATATATTTTTAAAAAACTTTATTAAGATGTAAATCGCCATTTTTGTTTACGTCGCAATGCATTCTGGGTAGTGACGTAGAATGGTTGCAGCCGTTTTTTCTGTCTTATACAAGCCAAGAAGCGAAGCTACTAACTACTGCCATTTGTCAGTGAAAATGCCACATTGCGTGGCTTTTGGATGTAATTTCCAATCAAAGGGAAATAAAGAGAGCGGGGTAAGCCTCCATAGATTTCCTAAAGAGGGATAGTTGAGGAAAAAGTGGGGGCGGCAGCGGCTCAGGAGGTAGAGCAGGTCGTCTAATAACCCGATGGTTGGCGGTTCGCATCACGCTCTCCCCAGATATCCTGCCGTTGCGTCCCTGGGCAAGACACTTCACCCGCATTGCCTCCAGTGCCCATAACACTGGGTATGAATGTGTAAAAATGTTTAAATGTTCGGTGGTGGCCGGAGAGGCCGTTGGCGCGGATTGGCAGTCACATTTCCGTCACTCTGAGTGTCTGTGATCACGCGTTATAGCGCACGCTTGATAAAGCTGACATATACACTACCGTTCAAAAGTTTGGGGTCACCCAGACAATTATTTTGTGTTTTCCATGAAAAGTCACACTTATTTACCACCATGAGTTGTAAAATGAATAGAAAATATAGTCAAGACATTGACAAGGTTAGAAATAATGATTTGTATTTGAAATAATATTTTTTTCCAGATATTCAACCTGCTCAAAGAAAGGTCAGTTTTATAGCTTCTCTAACCGGCTAAACTGTTTTCAGCTGTGCTAACATGATTGCACAAGGGTTTTCTAATCATCCATTAGCCTTCTGACACAACGAGCAAACACATTGTACCATTAGAACACTGGAGTGATAGTTGCTGGAAATGGGCCTCTATACACCTATGTAGATATTGCACCAAAAACCAGATATTTGCAGCTAGAATAGTCATTTACCACATTAACAATGTATATTAGATATTAGAGTGTATTTCTGATTAGTTTAAAGTTATCTTCATTGAAAAAAACAGTGCTTTTCTTTCAAAAATAAGGAAATTTCTAAGTGACCCCAAACTTTTGAACGGTAGTGTATATATATTAATCACGCTATGATAAAGCACTATATCGCTCAAAGCGTGTGCTTGAGACATGTCTATGATCACGCGCTATAGCGCACGCCTGATAAAGCTGACATATGTATTAATCACGCTATGATAAAGCACTATATCGCTCAAAGCGCACGCTTGGCTTGACATGTCGAAGATCTGGCTGGCAGTCATTTGGAACGACTTTGGAGCACTGCTTATGGACGTTCAACCCGCAGTCTGAGAAAGAAACAGAGAAATTGCTTTATGTTGCTGAGAGTCCATGTTTATCAGTTCAGTGCCCATCATGCTTGTAGACAATTTTTTGTGTTTGAGCATTCTATTGTAAGTAAATCAACAATATATAAGTTTCACCTTAAAATAATGCTTCCTCAAGCACATGCTTGAGACACTCAAAGCGGAGAGACACTCGCGGAGCGGAGAGACACTCGAGCGCATGCTATATCGCTCAAACGCACGCTCAAGCGTGCGTTTGAGCGATATAGAGCCTTATCATAGAGTGATAAATATATATATATCAGCTTTATCAAGCATGCGCTTGATAAAAATTCAAACCGTGACAAAATTCAAACCGTGATTCGCTTGAGCGATATAGTGCTTTATCATAGCGTGATTAATACATATGTCAGCTTTATCAGGCGTGCGCTATAGCGCGTGATCATAGACATGTCTCATGTGCGCGCTTTGAGCGATATAGTACTTTATCATAGCGTGATTAATACATTTGTCAGCTTTATCAGGCATGCGCTATAGCGCATGATCATAGACATGTCTCATGCGCGCACTTTGAGCGATATAGTGCTTTATCATAGCGTGATTAATACATATGTCAGCTTTATCAGGCGTGCGCTATAGCGCGTGATCATAGACATGTCTCAAGCACACGCTTTGAGTGATATAGTGCTTTATCATAGCGTGATTAATATATATGTCAGCTTTATCAAGCGTGCGCTATAGCGCGTGATCACAGACACTCAGAGTGACGGAAATGTGGCTGCCAATCCGCGCCAATGGCCTCTCCGGCCACCACCGAGCATTTAAACATTTTTACACATTCATACCCAGTGTTATGGGCACTGGAGGCAATGCGGGTGAAGTGTCTTGCCCAGGGACACAACGGCAGGATATATGGGGAGAGCGTGATTCGAACCGCCAACCATCGGGTTATTAGACGACCTGCTCTACCTCCTGAGCCACTGCCGCCCCACTTTTTCCTCAACTTTCCCTCTTTAGGAAAGCTATGGAGGCTTACCCCGCTCTCTTTATTTCCCTTTGATTGGAAATTACATCCAAAAGCCACGCAATGTGGCATTTTCACTGACAAATGGCAGTAGTTAGTAGCTTCGCTTCTTGGCTTGTATAAGACAGAAAAAACGGCTGCAACCATTCTACGTCACTACCCAGAATGCATTGCGACGTAAACAAAAATGGCGATTTACATCTTAAAGTTTTTTAAAAATATATAAAACTGGGAATTATTTTCAAAAAAATTTTATTATAGTTATGTTACTAACATAAAAATAAAGCATATAGAGCTAACATGCCAATATAATCGGGGTTCCTTTTAAATACCTGGGCATCCACATCAGCGAGGACCTTACGTCGACACACAACACCACAGAGCTGGTTAAGAGAGCTCACAGTGACTATACTTTCTGAGGAGGCTGAAGAAGTTTGGCATGTTCCCCAAGATCCTCAACAACTTCTACAACTGCATCATCGAGAGCCTCCTGACCAACTGTATCACTGCGTGGTACGGCAGCACTACTGCCCTGGACCGCAAATGTCTGCAGAGAGTGGTGTAGACAGTGGAGAAGATCATCGGGACTCCACTCCCCTCTCTGCAGAGCATCTACCACCGCAGAGAGCTGACGCCATCCTCCGGGACCCCACCCACCCCCAGCACAGAATGTTCACACTTCTACCCTCAGGCCAGAGGAACAGAAGTGTGAAATGCAGGACAACCAGACTGAAAAACTCCTCCTTTCCCACTGCCATCAGACTCCTGAACAAATAATCTCTAAAAACTCTGTAACGCAGCTTTGCAAATAGGAACTCACACACCAGTTGCTAAATTTGCACATTGCTCATTTGTACAGTGTACATAGTCTCACCCCGTCTGATGTCCATATCAACTCTGCTGCTAATTATCATGTATAGTCTACTGGTATTATCATTACAGAGAAATTCGCACACTGGATGCTAATTTGTAATGTGCATACTGCTCATTTGCACACTGTACATAAGCTTATGCCATCTCAGGTTCATATCATCTCTGATATCAATATACCACTGTCCACTATAGTCACCCAGGGAATTTAAAATTTCATTCTTCTTGTTTCCTCTAGTTATTCTGTGGTTTGGTTCTGTGTTATTTTTTTAGATTTAGATTTAGTATACTTTATTGATCCCCAGAGGGGAAATTGAGGGTCATCCACCACCTGGATGGATGAAGCAGCCACGATACGGCGCTATCCCTTAACCATTCACAGACACATTCACACCTAGGGCCACTTTAGAGTCTCCAATTAACCTAACCTGCATGTTTTTGGCATGTGGGAGGAAACCGGAGAAATCCCGGGGTAAACTCACGCATACACGGGGAGAACATGCAAACTCCACACAGATCACTGTTGGTCGGGGGCTGGGATCGAACCCACGATCCCCCGGCCAAGGGTAAACTGTGCTGCCGCAGGGCTAACCACTGCGCCACCGTGCAGCCCGTGCAGTTATTACCTCATTAGTATTGTTGTGTGCCTATTACCTTGACATTCGTTCAGAGAGCAGAGTAAGGATTTCATTGTTCAGGAAATGTTGCATTTCTTAACTATGCACATGATAATATAGCCTTTGAATCTTGAATGTGACATATTTTGGTCACACTGCCTTAAATTGTTTAATTATTGCAGCATCATTGTGAATTATGTTTTGCAGCCTCTCTCAAAATGGCTGGTTTCAGTGAATTTCTCTGCATTCAAGTTGTGCTCAAGGTCAAAGATCAGAAGATCTGGGCACTCATGGTTTCAGAAAAATTGCCACTCCTCATAGGAATTTGCCTGGATGCTTGCCAAACTCCCTCACTGTCCAAGTCAGTGTCAAGATTAAAGGTCAGGACATCTGGGCATTTATATGATTTTAGAAAAATCACTTCTACTCCTAGGAAATTACTCCAGAATAATAGATACCAGATAAAACTGATGGTTTACCATTGATCCTTCCCATCAATTTATGTTCTGATACTTATCCAGGTCCAGGAAATGGCGGCAGAGGCCTTAGCCAAGATGCCCAAAACGTCCTCTTCCCAGTAACCTCCTCTAGCTCTTACCTAGAATGTTGAAGGAGGGAGAAAGATATAACCTTTCCTGGGTCTGCCCTGGGGTATCTTCACTGTTGGATACAGTATGTTTAAATCCTCTTTCCTTGGAGACTTTCTTGATATTAATCATTTACTAAAACCACCTCATCTGGCTCAAAATGTTCAAAAGAGGCCAGCTGACTTTGATTTTGAAGTCTTAGACCTTGCCAAGTACAGTTAGGAGCACGAGTTTCCTTTAGCACATCTTCATTCTCTCAGTGAGCATCATTTTAAGTCCAGAGGCTCCAGTGAATGGCATGTAAAAGAAAAATACCATGAAAGAACAGGACCAAGATTTGTTTAAAGCCTTGGCAGTTCTTCATCCTGCATCAGAATTAAAGGAAAAAAAAACACTTTTTAAATGTGCCTTAAGCACAAGTTAATGCCATCTAAACACATCATCTCATCTTACTCTCACACATGCACAAATACTGCCACAAGCTCCTTTTCCCCTACTTTAAAAGAAGTTTGGACAAAGTTCTCTCTTTTTTCCCCTCACACTTGGAAGCTTGTGTCTTGTAGAGAGAGAGCCCATCACAAAGCGTCAGCTAATCTGGGAGATGGCAAAGAGGGGACATGGGTTTGACAGGGGCCCGCTTACTCCATAAGCCTGCCATTAACACTAATCCCTTTGGATGACGAGCAAAGGAGGGGCAGTGGCTAGCAGGGAGGGACACAGTAGGCTGTAAATATCAATAACAAATAGGAGATGTGGTGGTATTAGTCCCCCCCCCACGCCAAAGCCCCCTATGCCCAGTTTCACCACCACACCCTCATCTCAGCCCAGTTTGGCCCCCACGTCTTTATCCTTTATCTTGGAGCGGATTGAGTTGAAGTTAATCTTGCAAACCGTGATGACAGTCAATTAGGAAGGAAGAATGTAGCCGGACTCATGAAAATGAGTGTACTTGGGGTTCCATGGGGGCTGAGGGGTGGGGGGAGTATGTGGTGGTGAGTTTGGTACCGAGGGGTGCTGCGTGTGTCTGTGGAGAGATGTTCCACAATGACAACTATCTCTCTGTCCGCCCCCCTGGAGAGCAGATGGGATATGAGCCTGCCAATGAGACAAGACGAAAGAGTGGTGCATGCGTGTGTGTGCCAGTCATGCATATGTACCCACACATGCATGATGGCACTCGTGTGTGTGTGTGTGTGTGTGTGTGTGTGTGTGTGTGTGTGTGTGTGTGTGTGTGTGTGTGTGTGTATCTATCTGACTGTGCATTCCATTCAACAATGTCCTCCCATAGTTGTACATCTCCCTTAGAAAGAGCCTAGAGAGTTGAAAAAAGAGCCTTAATTAAAATGACTGGTTAAAATGGATGAGCTTGAATCAACTAAAACTCATTTGGTTAAAAAAAAGTTTCTTTCTGGTCTTGGTTTGGTCCTTATTCAACTAAATTTACTGAAATCAACTAGTTTTGTCATTGAATCTTGACTCAGTGGCTGGCGATGGTTTTTGAGATATTAAAAGTTATAACTAGGAATGTTCCGATCCCGACCAGGGTTTCTGTGACTCGATCCATATCTGGGTCAGTGAGTTCACCTCCATGCAGATCTCTGTTGTTTTCCCTAAGCTGCAGTTGTTTTACGTGGACCAGAAGAGGCAGGACTTCAATACTCTATATTCTTTGAGTCAGTTGGATAGTAAGGAGCAGTGTGGATCCATGCTGGACCAAATGTATACAATGTAGGGATGTATGACATTTTTTGCAGGTAACTGATATTTTGAAACCAGTTTTTACCAAATGTGATGCCAATAAATGCACATACATTTCCCCACCATAAGTGCCCATTTGGGGTGAAGGAGAGGACCCATTTGCTAGGCGAGTTTGGTAAACCATTGTTTATTAATAACAGAAAATAGAAATTATAATGCTCATGGGCAGAAACAGAAACAAACAGCAGGCTTCAGACACCCGGTCACCAGCAGGATAACAGAAGCGTGGTTGAGACGTCAACAGGATACATAAACCAAGGACACCGCAAAGGACACAGACTGAAACGCACATATATAGACAGGGGAGCAATCAAGACAACACAGGACAGGTGAGCACCAAGAGTAATCAGGCAGCATAGGATGGTTGGGGCTGGACAATCACAGAGGGGATACACAGAAAACATGACAAATGAGTCAAAACAAACAAAGCAGGGACACGGTCAGTGACCCTGTCCAGACCACTACAGTACCCCACCTTTAAGGGGTGGAACCCAGACAACCATAGGGTAACACCAACAAGAGGGAAAAAAAGAAAACCCAAAAAACCCTTAGAGGGTGGGTGGTGGGAGAAAAGGCAAGGCGGGCCAAAACAAACTCCCTCCGCCAGCAAAGTCCAACACAAAAGCCCAGTTTGTGGGGGCAGCCCAACGTCTAAGGCCCCAAAACAAAACAAGGTGGGTCGGGTGGTCTCCCAAAGTCCTGGGACCATCAGACCAAAGAACAAGGGGGGGGGGGGGTCAGGGGTCATACCCAAGTCCATGGAACCCCAGACCGAGGAGCAGGGTGGATCCAGCGGCCTCCCAGAGTCCCTAGGCCACCAGACCATGCGATAAGATGGTTCAGGGGGTCTACCCAAGTCCACAGGCCCCCAAATCAGGAAACAGGACGTGCTAGGCAAAGACTGAGGCGCGTCAACCCCAGATGATGATAATTTAAGCGTGCTGACCCCTGGATGAGATGGCTGGGGAGTGCTGACCTCCGGATGAGACGGCTGGGGAGCGCTGACCTCCGGATGAGACGGCTGGGGAGCGCTGGCCTCCGGATGAGACGGCTGGGGAGCGCTGGCCTCCGGATGAGACGGCTGGGGAGCGCTGACCTCCGGATGAGACGGCTGGGGAGCGCTGACCTCCGGATGAGACGGCTGGGGAGCGCTGACCTCCGGATGAGACGGCTGGTCTCCAACGGCGACGAGTCCGTCTACAGGAAAGAGGTGGCCCAGCTGGTGTCCTGGTGCAGCCACAACAACCTGCAGCTGAACGCTCTGAAGACAGCGGAGATGATTGTGGACTTCAGGAAAGTCACAACCCCCCTGCCCCCCCTCACCATCACAGGCTCTCCCATCACCATTGCAGATTCCTTCCGCTTCTTGGGCACCACCATCACCCGGGACCTCAAATGGGAGCCAACCATCAGCTCCCTCATCATAAAGGCCCAGCAGAGGATGTTCTTTCTGCGGCAGCTGAGGAAGCTCAAGCTACCCACCAAGATGTTAGTGCAGTTCTACACAGCCATCATCGAGTCCATCCTCACCTCCTCCATAACCGTGTGGTATGCAGGAGCCACTGCCAGGGACAGACTAAGGCTGCAGCGCGTCGTGCGCACTGCTGAGAAGGTGATCGGCTGCAAGCTCCCATCTCTCCAGGACCTGTACATCTCCAGGACCCGGAGGCGTGCTGGCCGGATCATAGCAGATCCTTCACACCCTGGTCACGTACTGTTTGCCCCCCTCCCCTCAGGTAGAAGACTTCGGTCCATTCAGACTAAAACCTCCCGGCACATGAATAGCTTTTTCCCCTCTGCCATCAGACTGCTGAACATTAAGTGACTTATTGACTCTCGTGCACTATGTACAGCAGCTCAACCAGACTCATGACATTTATCACTGTTTTTCTGTTGCATTATCAACTGCACTGTGGTACCCCATATTATCTGCTACTTGCTAATTTATTTAAAACTGCCTTGACTAGTATTACTCATTACTATTATTATTATTACTTATTTTTCTACACTTATTGCATGTTTTTAGTCCTTTAGTTTTTTAGTTTATCTCTTTATCTCATCATGTTTTTAATGTTGCAGCATGGCACCGAGACAAATTCCTAGTTTGTGTACTACATGAACAATGGCAATAAATCTGATTCTGAACAGGCAGTGGAGCCTGGCAGAGGAAGGCCAGAAGCAGATGAGAGCTGCAACTGGGTTGTCCCATCAGGAGTTAGGCAAGACTTTGTAAGTATAGATGTTAAGAATACAAAATAAAGTACTTGCCTTAACTCCTTCTCCACTGCCAGCGAGGACCCTGGTAACTCTGCAGCTGGCGCGGTAATGACCATCTCAGGAGATGCTAAAGGAGCAGCAGAAGAGACAGTCAGAGGCGCAGCCGTGGGTGTGGGCACCAACACCTGAGATGTTGGAGCCGGCACGGCAGGCATGATGACAGGCAGAATTGCAGGCGTAACGACAGGAGAAACTGGTGGAGTGCAAGCTGATATATGTGCCAAGGAGAGAGCTGGAGCTGTGGCGTGTGCCTTGGGAACAGCGGGAGCCATTGTGTGCACCTTGGGGACAACAGGAGCCATTGCGTGCATCTCGGGAACAACAGGAGCTGGTGTGCGCACCTCGGGGACAGCTGGAGTTGTTGTGTGCACAGCAAGGACGGCTGGAGCTGTGACGCGCACCTCACAAACAGCTAGAGCAATCTGAAGAGGAGCCAGTGCCGGTGGTGGTACATGGCGTTGAGTGGAATGGCGTCTCCCGGAGCTTACTTTCCACCCGGGGCTGCTGAACGCCAGCTTGCTGCTGCAGAACTCTCCCCGCTCCGCTGAAGAGAGAAAAGGCAGCTGGAAGGCTGGCTCCGGCAAGGAGTAGGCAGATGGCAGCGGTGGTAGCAGAGGAAGGTAGAGATTCTGCACACGGGGGTGGGAGCGCACGCTTGTTCTGAATTCCAGCAGATTAGCAACTCCACCCCAGCAAAACATCTCATCCTCTCAGGAAGAGCAGCTCCGAGTGTCGGTCGCCATGTCTTCAATCATAGCCACCACCTCCAGCTCATCCCGACTCCATTTTTTTCTCCTCCTGCCAGACTCGCCTGCTGGGTCCATAAATGGCAGTGTCCTCCTGTCATAACTGCTCCTTCGGGGTGAAGGAGACGACCCAATCACCAGGCAAATCTGGTAAACCATTGTTTATTAGTAACAGAAAATAGAAATTAATACTGCTCGTGGGAAGAAACAGAAAAAAACACAACAGGCTTTGGACACCCAGTCACCGGCAGGATAACAGAAGCGTGGTTGAGATGTCAACAGGACACCAAGGACACCACAAAGGACACAGACTGAAACGCACATACTGTATTTAGACAGGGGAGCAATCAAGACAGCACAGGACAGGTGAGCACCATCAAGGGCAATCAGGCAGCACAGGATGGGCAAGGCTGAACAATCACAGAGGGCTTACACACAAAACATGACAAATGAGTCAAAAAGGATCACAAAGTGTGGACAGGGTCAGTATGCAATTATTAACACGTTAATTGCATATTTTTCCATTCAAATACAGTGTACCTTAACTTGCCAAATTTTCAAGTTTCTCATACTCTTATAAACGTGGGAGTGGACAAATATGCTTGCTTTCTGCAACTGCAGGTTTATTAAAGCTCAATATGTCAAAAATGTCAACTATTCATTCAGAATATTCTCCAAAAAAATCCTCAAAAGTGCTGAAATATTGCATGTGTAAACCACAGAACGGCAGAGCTTAATAACGTCGTTGTAGCAACAATGCTTACACAATTCAGTGTCCAACTTTACTCCTGTAGTAAACTGTAAAACTGTAAACATCAAAGAGGCAGTGCAAACGAGGAGTATAATATAGAACCAGAACTCCACCTATATAGTGCAACTTACTTAGCTTATACTTCCAGCTTCTTTGGCTAAAACAGACTTTTCTTTATCCTCTTCAGCAGAGGTAGAGGAACACAATTTCCAGCTATTTCAATTTAACTTGAAGTTATTCTAAAAATGAACATGGACACTCAACATAAAAGTTAACACTAACAGAACAACATACATGGGTTGTTCCCATTTACTTCTTTCTATTGAGCCAGTTGCCCAAACAGACAAGCTTGTTTACATTTTCAGATAACAGAGCAACACGCTTCTTCTGAATCACATGACCAGACAGCAAAAACAACCTCTCACAGGGGACAGATGTGGCAGGTGTTGCAAGGTACTTGCGTGCAAGCAGAGCCAACTGTGGGTGCGCCCCTTCATGTTTGGACCACCACTGTTGGGTACAGTCCTCCATGCCAATAGTGGGCTCTACCCTGTAGTGCTCAAGACACTTCTCAATACTGTCATCCTCCTCATCAGATGAAGACTCTGGGACAAGCATGAGAGATAATTGTTTCTTCGGTGGTTCGGATGTTTCTGGCTCTTGTGGCTGTGCAGGATTGTCCACCTCTCTCAGCAAGGCAGTGATGGAATGCCATACCTCAGCCCTCTCAGGTTTGCTCAGACACCTGAGGTCCTTAAACCGAGGATCCGGTGCTGTTGCCACCCTCAGCCATGCAGTGTTAGTTTTTTCTTTGCGTTTCTCTAAGTCTGCTGTGAAGGTATCCTTGAATCGAATTATGTAAGTTGGGTCATCCTCGGTGGCCTCCATCACTCGTGACAGATGGCATAATACCAGAAGCACCACTGAGCAGGAAACAAACTTCTCTCCTCCAAGAAGATCAGTTATGTACAGTACCTGCAATAATAGAGAAAACCAGTTCAATTAGGAGCTTTTAACAATTATACATGTATATGGGTGGATATTCCATTTCCCAGTTGGGAGGAACAATAAACAGAACATTTTCTCTAGAGTAAATACAGAGGGTGTGCGTATGATGCCACCGAATAGAACTCATGTCAGTTAAAAACACTGAGTGGCACAAATGAATGGCAGCGTTAGGGTGCACAGTAAAACACAAAAAACACAATATTCAATCACAGCAATACATGGAGTACCTGCTTGCGTTGTGGGGAGCTAATCTTATTCTATCTTGATTAACTGGCAAAAAATTAAATAAATTATTAAATGCTCTGAATCATTTCTTCACTTCCCATGTGCTCCTTGGTCTTTACTCACACATCACTACAGTCAAGTCAGTGGTGTGGTATTATCATGTAAAGTAAAATAAGTACTCTGTGTGCTGCTGTGACTAAATATTTTGTGTGAATTTTATGTTTTGCTGCATAAAAAAATAAAACTGTCCCATGTGATTGCCACTCAGTGCTATGTTGCTATGATAACTGTCCTGTAACTGCCAAGAATTCTGTTGTCATGCATCCCCTCTATTGAGGGGACACTATAAGTATTATAGTAATATTACCTGCAGTGTTCCAGCAAGATCTCCAAGTTCTTCAGTTTCTCCAGTTCGGCTGCTGTTGGCATATAAATGTTGGTTGCATGTTGGGCCAGCATAACCCTCAGTGGATCTTTATTCCTCAGAACGCGTGTGATCATCTCAAGAGTACTGTTCCACCTTGTTGGGACGTCCTATGCAAGTGATTCTTTCTTTCCAAGCTGTTTAAGTTGCTGCTTTTCTAGCTCTGCTGCATTTGATGGACTGTGCTTGAAATGGCCCACTACCTTTCTGCATTTTGCTAATACTCCATCAAATGGGCTGTTCTGTAGACTGGCTGTGACAGGATATGGAGGATATGTGCAGTGCAAGGCATGTGTTTGAAGGGGAGCTGTCTGGCTGCAGCAGTCATGCTGCGTGCACCATCAGTGGTCAGAGTGCTGATTTTATTTTCAATAACCCACTGGCTGGCTACCTGCATGAAGTGCTCAGCACACGCATTGGCAAAGCGCCTCTGCTCAATCTTCAGAACCATTAAAGCATGCGAATGTAGCTTCCACTGTGGGTCAAAATAATGTGCAGTGACCTCCAGGTAGCTGTGATTACTCACAGAGGTCCAGTAGTCCCCAGTCAGTGCAAATGAGTAGGTCTTTCTCAGGCTCTCTTCAATTTTAGCTCTCTCTTCTTCATACAAGCTGTGCATTTTGTCTACCGTGGCGAATCTCGAAGGCAACTCATATGTGCCATCGTTGGATGCAATACAAATTATATCACATAGACCCTCGTCCTCAACAATGCTAATAGGTCTTCAAGCAGTGGAGATCCATTTATCAATTGCTATGTTAGGTTTACACTGTGCATGGCTGTCCAGGCGTCTTCTGCTGTACGTTGTCCAGCTTGGTTTGTTTTTTCGTAATGGCTGAAATACTATTATTAGCACTAGCATCAACCAAGTGCTGAGTTAGCAGGTGGTACTTAAGGCTATATGTGATCAAGTGGTATTTGAATTCACACTGACAGTATCCACATATTATCACCATCTTGTCAACAGATCCATCTTGAAACTTTTTGAAGCTGAATTTGCTGTTCAGAATCATCCTGTCCATTTCGGCTAGTGTTTACAATGTATTGCGGTCAGAGACTTCCGAGTGTTTGGATGACACGGCGTGGCCTTGTACGGAGTGCCGCTAGGCCAAAAGAGTGCTGTCCGCGCTTTCTGCCGTTAACTGCGGTTAACCGCGATCATAAAATTTGTCATCGTTAATGGGGGTGAAGCGTTAACGGGAGATTAACGTGATAACACCAACACCACTAATATATATAGCAGGAAAAATAAGTATTAATCACGTCAACATTTTTCTCATTAAACATATTTCTGATGGAGCCATTGACCTGAAATTTTCACCAGATATCAGTAACAACCCAAGTAATCCACACATACAAAGAAATCAAGGCAACTGTGTTCACAAAACATGTTATATTTAATATTTCCTCACTGTGTGTGTGTGTGTGTGTGTGTGTGTGCGCGCGCGCGCACACACACACACACAGCACTCACAAAAAGTTAGGGATATTAGACTTTCACGTGAAATTTCAGAATGCACCTAAAATGCACGATAACCTCTACAGGTGAACTTAATTTGACCTTCTCTAACCTTTTGAATGCACATGTCCAACTGTGTCCAACTGTCCAAGACAAACTGGTCCTGGGTGAAGGGCCAGACTAAGAACGATCCAACAGACTCTCATGATAAATTCTATATCAAGGATTCAGTGTACCCTGCCCGGTATGGGGTTACCGGGGCCCCACCCTGGAGCCAGGCCGGGGGGAAGGGCTCGAAGGCTAGCGTCTGGTGGCTGGGTTTCTACCCATGGGACCCGGCCGGGCTCAGCCCGAAGGAGTTACATGGGTCCGCCCTCCAGTGGGCTCACCACCTGCAGGAGGGATCATAGGGGTCCAGTGCTATGTGGATTAGGTGGCGGTCAAAGGCGGAGACCTTGGCGGACTGATCCCAAGCTTTTTAAACTGGCTTTTGGTACGTGGAATGTCACCTCTCTGGTGGGGAAGGAGCCTGAGCTGGTGTACGAGGTTGAGAGATACTGGCTAGATATAGTCGGCCTCACCTCAACACACAGCTCCGGTTCCGGAACCAGTCTCCTGGAGAGGGGCTGGAGCTTGGCCTTTTCTGGAGTTGCCCCGGGCGAGAGGCAATGAGCAGGGGTGGGTATTCTTGTATCCCCCCACCTTGCTGCCTCTATATTGGAGTTTTCCCCGGTGGATGAAAGGGTTGCTTCCCTGCGCCTTCGAGACCATCATTTGTGCCTATGCACCAAATGATGTTTCAGAGTACCCACCCTTTTTGGAGTCTGTGACTGGGGTGCTGGAGGGTGCTCCTCTTGGAGACTCCACTGTCCTACTGGGAGACTTCAATGCGCACGTGGGGAATGACAGTGAAACCTGGAGGGGATGATTGGGAGGACCGGCCTGCCCAATCTGAACCCGAGTGGTGTTCAGTTATTGGACTTCTGTGCTAACCACAGTTTGTCCATAACGAACACCATGTTCAAGCATAAGGGTGTCCATATGTGCACCTGGTACCAGGACACCCTAGGTCGCAGGTCGATGATCGATTTTGTTATTGTGTCATCAGACCTGCGACCGTATGTCTTGGACACCCGGGTAAAGAGAGGTGCAGAGCTGTCAACTGATCACCACCTGGTGGTGAGTTGGATCTGATGGCAGGGGAGGAAGCCATTCAGACCTGGTAGACTCAAACGTATAGTGAGGGTGTGCTGGGAACATCTGGCTGAGGCCCCTGTCCGGGAGGTCTTCAACTCCCACCTCCGGGAGAACTTCAACCACATTCCAAGGGAGTCTGGAGACATGGAGTCTGAATGGGCCATGTTCTCCACCTCTGTTGCTGAAGCGGCGGCCCTGAGCTGTGGCCGCAAGGTGGTTGGTGCATCTCGTGGTGGCAACCCCCAAACCAAGTGGTGGACACCAGTGGTGAGGGGGGCCATTAAACTGAAGAAGGAGTCCTATCAAGCTTGGTTGGCTTGTGGGACTCCTGAAGCAGCTGAGGTGTACCGGCAGGCCAAGCGGAGTGCAGCTCGGGTGGCTGCTGAAGCAAAAACCCGGGTATGGGAGGAGTTCGGTGAGTCCATGGAACAAGACTTTCGGTCGGCCTCGAAGAGATTCTGGCAAACTGTCTGGCGGCTCAGAAGGGGAAAACAGCTCCTTGTCCACACTGTGTATGGTGCGGATGGGACACTGTTGACTTCGACTGGGGATATCGTCGGGCGGTGGAAGGAATACTTCGAGGATCTCCTCAATCCCACTGATACGCCTTCCACAGAGGAAGCAGGGTTTGGGGACGAGGGGGATGACTCGCCTATCACAGGGGCTGAGGTCCCCAAGGTGGTTAAAAGTCTCCTTGGTGGCCGGGCCCCAGGGGTGGATGAGATTCGCCCTGAGTACCTCAAGGCCCTGGATGTTGTTGGGCTGTCATGGTTGACACGCCTCTGCAACATTGCGTGGAGGTCAGGGGCAGTGACTTTGGCATGGCAAACCGGGGTGGTGGTTCCTCTTTTCAAAAAAGGGGACCGGAGGGTGTGCTCCAACTTTAGAGGGATCACAGTCCTCAGCCTCCCTGGGAAGATCTATGCCAAGGTACTGGAGAGGAGAGTCCGGCTGTTGGTCGAACCTCGGATTCAGGAGGAGCAATGTGGTTTTCGTCCTGGCCGTGGCACATCGGACCAGCTCTTTACCCTCTCGAGAATTCTTGAGGGTTCGTGGGAGTTTGCCCAACCAGTTTACATGTGTTTTGTGGACTTGGAGAAGGCATTTGACCGCGTCCCTCGTGACTTTTTGTGGGGGGTGCTTCGGGAGTATGGGGTATCGGGCTTGTTGTTACGAGCTATTCGGTCTCTGTACGACTGTTGTGAGAGTTTGGTTCGTATTGCCAACACTCGGTCGGAGTCATTCCCAGTGAGAGTTGGACTCCACCAGGGCTGCCCTTTGTCACCGATCCTGTTCATAATTTTTATGGACAGGATTTCTAGGCGCAGCCAGGGAATGGAGGGTGTCATGCTTGGTGACCACAGGATCTCATCTCTGTTGTTTGCAGATGATGTTGTCCTGTTGGCTTCATCCAGCAATGACCTACAGCTCTCGCTGGGACGGTTTGCCGCTGAGTGTGAAGTGGCTGGGATGAGAATCAGCACCTCCAAGTCTGAGTCCATGGTCCTCAGCCGGAAAAAGGTGGATTGTCCTCTCCAGGTTGAGGACAGGCTCCTGCCCCAAGTGGAGAAGTTTAAGTGTCTTGGGGTCTTATTCACGAGTGAGGGGAGAATGGAGCGAGAGATTGACAAACGGATCAGAGCAGCATCTGGAGTGATGTGGACGTTGTACCGGTCCGTTGTAGTGAAGAGGGAGCTGAGTTCTAAGGCAAAGCTGTTGATTTACCAGTCAATCTACGTTCCTACTCTCACCTATGGTCACAAGCTTTGGGTAATGACCGAAAGAACAAGATCACGGATACAAGCGGCTGAAATGAGCTTTCTCCGTAGGATTGCTGGACTCACCCTCAGAGATAGGGTAAGGAGCTCAGTCATCTGGGAGAGGCTCAGAGTAGAACCGCTGCTCCTCCACATTGAAAGGAGTCAGTTGAGGTGGTATGGGCATCTGATTAGGATGCCTCCTGGATGCCTCCCACTTGAGGTGTTTCAGGCACGTCCCACTGGGAGGAGACCCCGGGGCAGACCCAGGACTCAGTGAAGAGACTATGTCTCCCAGCTGGTCTGGGAACACCTTGGTATCCTCTCTGAAGAGCTGGAGCAGGTGGCTGGGGAGAGGGAAGTCTGGGCTTCTCTGCTTGAACTGCTGCCTCCGTGACCCGGACCTCCGGAAAAGAGGTAGAAGATGGATGGATGGATGTCCAACTGTTCAGTGTTTCAGTACTTTTTGCGTAACTTGCTGTTCTCTAACAAGGAACTTAACGGCAAAGTTCACAACAGGTGTTTGATCCATGAATTGGCCAATAAATTTTCTGATTCAATAAGAATTGGTATTTAAACAGTCCTCTTCATCATGCTGTTCACATTTTGACATCATGAGACAAAGATGACACCTCACAATTGATCAACCTTACCTCGCCATTGCGAGGCTTCAAACAGGATGTTCTCCGAGGGAAGTGGCCACTGAGCTTAGAGTCTCAGTGTCATCAGCAGGTTGCAACAAAGATACAGAGAGACTGGAAGAGTCACAGAAAGGCATAGAATTCAATTCAATTCAACTTTATTTATATAGCGCCATTTCACAACAACAGTCATCTCATAGCACTATCAACTGTAGGGGGGAACCCCCACAGTTGCAGAAAGTTGCAGAAAGACCCCAGCAATCAGGCGATCCCCTGTGAGCAAGCACTTGGCGACGGTGGAGAGGAAAAACTCCCTTTTAACAGGAAGAAACCTCCAGCAGAACCAGGCTCAGGGAGGGGCAGTCATCTGCTGCGACTGGCTGGGGGGTGAGGGGATAGAGAAGAAGAAAAGAACAGACATGTAGAGAGCAAACAGCACGATGGGGACTCAATCTATGGGAGAGAACAAACAAATGTTAATGACCAGCAAAAAAAATATTTCATAGAGAGTGAGGAAAGGAGTGAGGCCCAGTGCATTACTGGAGGTCCCCCGGCTGACTAAACCTATTAGCAGCATAACTAAGGGAGGGTTCACAAACACATGATCCCTCCCTAATTGTAGGCTATATCAAAAAGGTAGGTTTTAGCCCTATTCTTAAAAACAGAGATCGAGTCTGACTCCCGAATCCAGATTGGCAGCTGATTCCACAGGAGAGGAGCTTGATAACTGAAGGCTCTGCCTCCCATTGTACTTTTGGAGATTCTAGGTATTACAAGTAATCCTGCATTTTGGGAGCGTAGTGCTCTGTTAGGATAATACGGTAGTATCAGATCTTTTAAATAAAAAGGAGCCTGATTGTTTAGAGCTTTGTAAGTAAGAAGAAGGATTTTAAACTTAATTCTAAACTCTATGGGAAGCCAATGAAGGGAGGCCAGAACCGGAGAGATATGATCTCTCTTTCTAGTACCCGTTTAAAACTCTTGCTGCAGCATTTTGGATCAGCTGAAGACTTTTTAAAGATGTTTTAGGACAGCCTGATAATAAAGAATTACAATAATCTAATCTCGAGCTAACAAAAGCGTGGATCAGCTTCTCAGCATCACTCTGAGACAAGATGCTCCTAATCTTGGCAATATTATGCAAATGATAGAAGGCAGTCTTAGAAACAAATTTAATATGTGAATTGAAGGACAAATCCTGATCAAAAATAACTCCAAGGTTCCTCACAGAGCTATTAAGAGAAAGAGTAACTGCATCCAAACTGAAAGTTTGATTTGGAAAGGAATTTCTAAGGTTTTTTGGACCAACAAGAATGACTTCAGTCTTATCTGAATTTAATAGCAGGAAATTACAAGTCATCCAAGCTTTGATTTCCTTAAGACAGGCTTTTAACTTGGCTAATTGATTACTACCATCTGGCTTCATTGACAGGTATAATTGTGTGTCATCTGCATAACAATGAAAATGTATACAGTGCTTTCTAATAATGTTGCCTAACGGAAGCATATATAAACTAAAAAGAGTAGGGCCTAGCACAGATCCCTGTGGAACTCCATGACTAAGCTTTGAGTTGAAAGAAAACTCATTATTTACATGAACAAACTGGAACCTATCAGATAAATAAGATCTAAACCACTGCAACGAAGTTCCATTAAGTCCAACATAGTGTTCTAATCTATCAAGTAGAATATTATGATCGATAGTATCAAAAGCTGCACTAAGGTCTAAAAGGACAAGTACAGAAACTAGTCTATTATCAGATGCAATGAGGAGGTCGTTAGTGACCTTCGCTAAGGCTGTTTCAGTACTATGATGGATTCTAAACCCAGATTGAAACTCTTCAAGTAAACCATTTCCCTGCAGGTGGTCAAATAATTGCGTAGCAACAACTCTTTCTAAGATTTTTTGAAATGAAAGGGAGATTAGAGATTGGTCTATAGTTAGCTAAAGCTCCTGGATCTAGCGTTGGCTTTTTGAGTAAGGGTTTAATTACAGCCGTTTTAAAAGCCTGCGGTACATGGCCTAAAGTTAATGAAGAATTGATTATATGAAGAATAAAGCTACCAATAAGTGGGAAGACTTCTTTAAATAACCTGGTAGGAATAGGGTCTAAAAGACAAGTTGAAGGTTTGGATGAGGAAACTATTTTGTCTAACTCACAAAGGTCGATTGGAGTAAACTCATCAAGACAGACATCAAAAGAAGGAGTTGTAGTAGTTACAGTATTTAAGTTAACTGTGGGAAGAATCTGATTGATTTTATCTCTGATGGATGAAATTTTATTATTGAAAAAGTTCATAAAGTCCTGACTAGTAAGCTCTAAGGGAATGCTAGGATTAACAGAGTCCTGACTCTGTCAACCTGGCTACAGTACTGAAAAGAAACCTGGGATTATTCTTGTTCTCTTCTATTAATGCAGAGTAATAACTTGTTCTAGCTTTTCTAAGAGATTTTTTATAAATTAAAAGATGATTTCTCCAAGCTAAATAGATTTCATCTAAATTAGTAGAGCGCCATTTTCTTTCTAATTGACGAGTCTTCTGTTTTAAGCTACGAGTTTCTGTGTTGAACCAAGGAGTTAGAAATCTCTGATTAGACTTTCTTTTTTAAGGGGGCCACCAAGTCTAGAGCCTGATGCAGAGAAGCTGAAACACTATCCACCATGTTATCAATTACAGAAGGAGCAAGCTGTCTATAGCTTATTTCCGTTGTGTTGACACATGGCATAGAGGAAACAATCTGCATAAATTTGGAAACAGCATCATCTGAGAGGCATCTACTGTAATAATATTTTTCTTTAGGAGCCAAATAGTCAGAAATAGTAAAATCAAAGGTTAACAGACAATGGTCTGACAGTACAGGGTTATGAGGAGACACTACAAGATTTTCTATTTCTATGCCATATGTCAGAACAAGGTCCAATGTATGGTGGAGGTAATGAGTAGAATTTCCTACTTTCTGAGAAAACCCAATCGAGTCTAATATTGAATTAAAAGCCACATTAAGGCAGTCACTATCTACATCCACATGTATATTAAAGTCCCCTACTATAATTATTCTATCAGATTTCAGCACTAAATCAGCTAAGAAATCAGCAAATTCGGATATAAAATTCTGAGTAGGTTGATGGGGGACGATAAACTATGGCAAATAAAATTGGGTTTAACCTAAAATTGCTAAAGTGCCCAATACTGAGGACCAGGCCCTCAAAGGAATTATAACATGTTTTTTGCTTTACATTAAATAGTAATTTGGAATGGTAAATTGTTGCTACTCCTCCTCCACGACCAGAACTTCTGGGATTTTGACAGTTTAAATAACCAGAGGGAGTTGATTCATTTAAAACCAACATAATCCTCTTGCCCTAACCAAGTCTCTGTAAGGGAAATTAAATCAATCTGATGATCAATTAACAGATCATGGACTAACAGAGACTTGGGAGTTAGAGACCTAATATTTAATAAACCCCATTTAATTTTTAAATTATGAGGAGGAACAGAGGCCAAATCATTCAATTTAGAGGCTTTATGTTTAATTTGAGTTTTACCAATATTTTGCTTTATCACTTTGGGATGCTTATGCATTATATTTTTATTCACTTTGGAGGGAGCAGACAACGATTCTCTGATGGGGAAGACAGGGGCTAAGCTGAGGGGTGGCGGATGAAGAGGAGCTGCAGAGAGGCGTGTAAGACTGCGACTCTGCTTCCTGGTCCCAACTCTGAGTAGTCATGGTTTTTTGGAAATTTGGATAAAAAAGATGCCAGATTGTTAGATAAATGAGAAGCACCATCCAAAGTGGGATGAATGCTGTCTCGTCTCATAAGACCAGGTTTTCCCCAAAAAGAGCTCCAATTGTCAATGTAGCCCACGTCATTTTTAGGACACCACACAGACAGCCAGCGGTTCAAGGATGACGAGCGACTAAACATGTCATCACTGGTCAGATTGGGGAGGGGCCCAGAGAATACTACAGTGGCAGACATCGTTTTTGCAAACTCACACACCAATTCTATATTAAGTTTCGTGACTTCCGACTGCCGGAGACGGATGTCATTAATGCCGGCGTGAATAACAATTGTGGAATATTTACAGTTACTTTTAGCCAGCATTTTCAAATTTGACTCGATGTCGCCTGCTCTGGCCCCAGGAATGCATTGGACTATGGCCGCTGGAGTCTCTAGGTTCACGTTTCTGACTACAGAGTCGCCAATGATCAGAGTTTTTTCCTCAGCGGGTGTGTCGCTGAGCGGGGGAAAAAATGATTAGAGACGTGAACAGGTTGGTGGTGAACCGGGCTTTGCGACTAGGCTTCCTTCTCACCGTCACCCACCCAGTCTCCTCGCTGCTGAGGAGAGCCGAGGGACCGCTGACAGGGGGGCCTAAGCTAGCTAGCTCCGCTGCAGCTAATGGGCGTCCGTCAAGATTAACTGGCGCAGACGGTGTTTCAATGCAGCGGAGCCGGGATTCCAAATCAGACAACCTCGCCTCGAGCGCCTCAAAAAGACAACATTTATTACATTTACCGTTATCACTAAAAGAGGCAGAGGTGTAGCTAAACATCTGACAGAGAGAGCACACCAGAGGAGGAGAGGAAGGAGAGCTAGTAGCCATAGCTAATGGCTGGAGAGCACCCACACAGGCAAACCACACAGGCAGACAGCAAAACAGGAAGTGACGATACGTTACCACAAGGAAGTGACGATCCCAGGAAGTGACGATCAAGGATAGAAGTGGACGTCCTTTGCCCACATCCCACACTAATGACCGGTTCATTGTGAACAGTGTCTGCAGAACCAGACGATGAATGTTACTCAACCCCAGGCACATTTAAAGGAGGTGAGAGGCACCCAAGGCACCCATTTGAAACCATTCACATCAGTGTGGTCTGCATGCTAGATGACCTGAAAGGGTACCTGACCACACCATCAGGCACAGGTGTCATTGTCTTGCATGGGCCAGGGAGCATTTACGCTGGACAAGGGACTGTGTGGCCTCATTGCTGTTCTCTGATGAAAGTCGATTCACGTTGAGCAGAAATGTTGCTCACCAACAATGTTGGAGACGTCAAGGAGAGCACTATGCATCAGCCACTGCTGTCACCAGACGAGCCTTTGGTGGTGGTGGTGTTACAGACTGGGCAAGTGTGTCTAGTCAATCTAGAACTGTCCTACACCTTGTGCATGTTACAGTGACAAGCCAATACTACCTGAATAACATCATTAATCCAGTCATTGCGCCCCTGCATGAACAACACAGACCTAATTTCATCTTCATGGACCACTATGCTCCAGTTCATCAAGGTTGCATCATTAGGGAATGGCTGCTTGATGCTGGAGTACCTCAAATGGAGTGTCCTGCACTTTCTCCAGACCTGAATCCCATAGAAAACCTATGGGATCAGCTGAGTCGCTGTGTTGAGGCTTGTAACTCTGCGCCCCACAACCTCAATGACCTGAGGGCCAGCCTTCAAGAAGAGCAGAATGTCATGCCTCAGCAGATAATAAGTCGACTTGTTAACAGCATGAGATGTCGTTGTCAAGCTGCAATTGATGTTCAAGGGCACATGACAAGTTATTGAGACACTGACATTTTTTTGTTGTGGTATACCCACCACTGTTGTTGGCTTTTGTTTCAATAATTTGTTTGAGATGTGGAAATCACCATTGCATGCTTCTACTTAAATGCCCTACTTTCATGATATCACTGTAGCGTGAACTTTTTACATTTTCCATAAATTTCACCCAAAAGCCAAATATCCCTAACTTTTTGTGAGCAGTGTGTATATACACAGTTTTAGTTTGTCAATCTTGTTCCCAAGAAACAAACAGGCTAGGCAGTGATCTGTCCGACACCCCCTTTAGCTGTGTGTTCAGATTCTCACCTCCATGTCCAGGGGATGACCACTGGGTGTAGAAATCCACTGAGACACCAGTGCTTCCCTGTGAGTATTGGAAAGTACTTGTTATGGGAACTTGACATATTCTCCCAATGTGCAGTAATTCCTCTCTGCTTAAGAAGATTTGATATACTCCAACAGCATTTAACCACAAAAAGTAGTACAAATAACAACCACACAGCATTGTTTGAGGGAACGCTAAGTTGCAGCAATGCTGTATAGAGGCAGCCATGTTTCTTGTGATAAGCATGGCTGATGTGATGACGTTATTCCCTTTTGCCATGGGAAAAGCTGCCACTGGCAGAGTGTCACTCCTGACTTCAGAGTAATATTTATCGGCTGTAACTATGCATTTTTGCCAATGCAATAAATACTCGTAAATGCTTTATTACACCCATAACGTGTATATATTATCATACATCCCTAATACAATGTGACAAAACACAAACTTTAGGGCTGACTTTCAGGTGTGAAAATGCCTTAATACTGAAACAGCTCCAAACTAATGGATACTGTGCCAAAATAAATATGTACACATGACTAAACCCTATCTATAGGCATTTTCCATATCACAACCACAACAACCTATCTACATTATGATGTTCAGTTTTAACCTTTGTGGAATATGTTTTAGTTGGTTTGGAGTGAAACAGCAGAAATGTTTTAAATGGTGCAATTTGTCCATCAAGTTAAATGGCTAATTGCCGTTGCAGTGTTTGTGCTGCGATCACCACTCAATATCAGAAACGTCATCAGAAATTACATAGTTGCAGGCTGTTAGTCTATGTCCAAACTTTGATCCTATATTTTTAAAAGTTCTAACCTTTCTAATATGCCCTACTCCAACTTTCTCATCTATCAAATCTCAAATCTGTCATCATTTCTCATCTCAAAAGATTTTAGGGGTCCCAGTGGCTCTTTCCAGCCCTAGAGGGAGAAGGAAGGGCAGCCACCCAGGTACCCTGAACAAGAATGGGAACCTAAACTGGGCCACAGGATGGCCCCTGGTTCTTTGAAAGCCTCTTCTGGGGCAGAGTAGTCCCGGAGACCAGCCCAGCATGGCCAAAAACTGAGCCTGAGCCAGTCCAGGAGGGAGAAGGACAATGGCCAAGAATGTGCTCATGTGGTAATGCACTCAACATCAAATCTAACAAGCACATATTTTTTTTTCCCCTTTTTTAAATTTATGATGCTTTTTTAAGTTGTGAAGGCACACACACACAGACATGAGCAGCAGCAGTAGCAGCTGTGTAAGTCTTTGGGTGAGTGCACATCTGTTAGACTGGCTTAGTACAGTGGAACTAGCTGTTGACAGGAAATGTTTTCACTCAAGCCCACATTGTGAGTTATCATATATGGAGACTGCTGTGCGGGCGGGAGGACACGTTCGTTTCTGCTTTCTTTCCCTCCGCCCATCTGTCCGTCACCGTGTCCCTCGTGCCGTCTTCTTTAACTCTCCTCCTGGATTTCCTTTCAGCCGCTGTCCACTCAAGGTGAAAGTTAAATCAATTATAACTCTGAAATATTTGCAGCCATTTGAAATAAATCCTTTGCCCTGGTTTCCCTTTAACCCGCCAACCTCCCTGTGCCCTCCATTTCCACAGAGCACAGGGGCACATAACTCGTTGGCCACCTAAGCTGTGGCTGTAATAGCTTTCCTTCCCTCTAACACCAGTGAAGAGCAACCCTGACAGACAGGGAGACATAGTTTTATTATTATTATTTTTTTTAAAGCTAAGGCGTGGATTGATGTGATTGTATGACTGATTTGAAACCTAGTGTTCTTTCCCTCTGAGTCAGAGTATTTGTGTGTAGGCAGCAGATGAAAAATAGATGCAATGATTGAAGCGAAAATGATCTGACCCTCAACCTTAAAATCTTCATATGCGCATTTTCATTCAGAGGAAGCTTTCAGTGAGTGGTGTGATTGCTCAGACTGTAGCATGGTGTGTTCCTGCATCCATGTCCATGTGTGGGTGTGGTTGTCAATTGCTATGTATGGGCGTTTTTGTGTGTGCTAGTCACCTGTAGGCAACTGGTTCGGGGGTGGCTGCTTGGTAGAGGGCAACAAACAGGTCTTTAGTATTAGGTTGAATGAGCAGCAGAGTCACATGTATGCACACACACACACACACACTTACGTAGCAGCCAAGTCTAAAGCCAGACCCGAGCCAAGACTGTGTTTAGAACAAGAAAAACACTTTGTTTACGCTTTAGGGCCCTTCACTGCTCAACCAGTGAAAAGAGGGAAATCAACTCATCTCCAGTTCCCTAGCCACTGCCGCGTCGTCAACAGATGAAGTCAGCATCTCACACCCAACAGATGGGGCGTGGGGAACAGCAGCCTACTTTACCAAATGGACTTCTCCTTCTCCTGTTTCCCAACACTATTAATCGACCCTCATCGTCTGTGACATACTCCCTATGAGCTGCCGGGGTTAGCCAAGGTGGGATGAGTTGAGGTACACCTGCTATTATCTGGCGGGGGTGCAGTAGCATCAAACACAGGCGAAAATAAATGTGTGTGTGTTTGTGTGTGTGTGAGAGAGAGATTTATTGTTCAAAAGGAAATGTTTTTCTTGGAAGTAATCCCGCAGGGCCTTGGTTGGATGTGCATCCGGGCAGGGGAAGCTTAATATCAGATGCTGCTTATTTTTGAAATTGTCTGCTTTGGCGAGATCAGAGCATAAAGATGATAAGGACACGCCCACCTAAACGCCCTCGATCAAGATGAACAAACAACTCCGGCTTCAGAGGAAAAGCGTGCACGCACTCACTCACGCACACACAATCTATTTATTTTTTTATCATTTATCCTTTAAGTCGTCATGTTTTTTTTGTCCATTTAATTCCTTTATTCCTTCACACCCAAATCAAGTGCCTCTGTGCGCGGCAGATAAATAGGAATTCCAAACTCCAATGGTTCATTTGTCATGGTGTGAATTCCAAGAGTGGAATCTAGAAATAGCTTGAGTGTTCAAGCGCCGTTGTTGCCTGGGGCTCGGTGGCATGTAGGAGGCTTTGGTGATATTTGCTTTTTGCATATTTTCTACTAGGGGGCTTTTTTTTGGAAGCAAGATATGCACTTTTTCCCCACTGCAAACATTGCAAAAACAGAGAAAGAAAAGATTTTTGTGTGTGTTCTGAGCTGCTGTTGTAGGAGGCTATGCCCATTATTTTGGTATGACATTACAGTTTTAATTGAATTGAATACAATTTATTCTTAAGAAAACTTTTAATTAAGTGCCATATGGACAGATTGTGGAGTAGTGGCCTCCACGATTTTCCCTTGGGGACTTTTGCTGCATAATTAAGAATATGAACTGTAATGGCATGGTGAGATTTAATGGAAACTTGCAGTCTAAATAGGCGGTGTTAGAAAGCCATTATTACTCCGTCAGAGAGGGCTTTGGAGGGTTCTCAGGGGACACTGGGCTCCCCAGAGTGGAACCCTGGGATAAGAAAACCCAAGAGAGTGAAAAGGTAAGGGGAGGAAACAGAAAAGGGGAAATGCAGCGGACCTCCGCTGTCAAGCTCATATGTATTGGTCAAAAGAAGATGACGAAAACCTCTACCATGGAAAGAGCCATTCTGAATTCATTTTTTTGCCCCATACAAACACACTGAGCTGTCAAACATATTTGAGCTTTAAAATGAAGGTAAAACAGTTATTAGTCTGTCAACATTAGTAACATGCAACATTTTGCATGTTTGTAACTTTTCTTGTGAAATTGTAACTTTTTTCCGACAAATTTGCATTTTTTTCCCATTAATTTTCTTCTTTTTGTGCACATTTGCATACTTTTCCTTATAAATCTGTTTTCTCTCGTACATTTGAATGTTTCTTCAAAGTTGCAATCATTCCTGTTACTCAAACAGTTGTGACTTTTTTCCCCTCATCAAAGGAAAGTTGAAGAACGCTCATATCAAATTCTTCCATTTGACTTAGGAGTCTCCTAATGTGTGCAACTGTTTGCCCTACAGTTTGAAAGTCCTATGAGACAACTGCTGTTGCGGAATGACGCTATATAAATAACGTTAAATTGAGCTCAAATTCATGCACAGTAATCCTCTGCACATAGGCTGTGCTCAAGGTCAAGGGTCAGGAGATCTGAGCACTCTTGGGGTGACTTCATCAGGCTGGAATGAGCTACTCCATCATTGTTGTAATGGATTGCCCATCTAATTTAAACTTTTGGGGTGCCAGCAAAGCAAACTGACAAGAAAGAAAAAAAAAAAAACTTATTTTGAACTCAGAACAATCTTCCACAAGGATGCAGGTAAATAAAACAAATACTATGGACCCTTAAGTTACTCAGATATCTCAACTTCACAAACACATTTAGGCAGTCAATATAAAGAAAGCAGTATATTTTTAAAAAAAAAAACCTAAAACCATCAATTCAAATGTCCCTTTCAGACAAAACCACAAAATTATATCAAAGGCAAAAAAGTCGGAGCCGACAAAATTACAATCCATTGATAAAGGGAAGAAGATTGTTTAAAAAGAGAGCACAAATCAGCCGTGTCTGCCATGCTCACTGCATCCTCCACAGCAGAATTGTAGCGTCTGTCTCACTTCAGTGAGGAAAAAGTCAGATGAAATGTGACATGACAGTTCAGACTGAGGTTGCTTTGGAAAATATCAGATACGTATCAGAATTTGGACCACATATGAAAGTGGCCTGGGTGTGGTGTGAAAAATCAGATATGTGCTGTTCAGTCATTAAAAAAAAAAAAAAAATCAGATATGGGTCACATTTGTGCAAAAAAACGGAATTGAGCATTAAAAGCTGCAGTGTGACCATAGCCTAGAGACAACCCACCTTTACTTCTTCCCCCTTCAACTGTTTTACCTCAGCTGGGTTTAAGGTTAGTGGAGGGTACTACCCTCAATTACCACCTGGAGAACCAAGCAGCTTGGCAGCAGATGAATAAATCCTTGGCACTTGTATAAATCCAGTTCTATGGCGGTGTGGGGACTTGTTCTAAACTTGGAGTACTTTAAGAAAATGCCAGGGATAGGCACGACACTTAACGGAGTTCACAGACAGACTTGCCATCTCTGTTCCTTTGGCCACCATTTTGTCGTCTGCCTTCAGCTTATGAAGGTTGGTTCTAATTAGTAGCAAGGAGGTGAGGAGCATATCTTAAAGGGGTAGCACTTGAAGAGATTGCCACACTCCCCTCCCCTTAGGAATAGCTGCATTTATGAAGCATCTTCTGCTCTCTTTGTACCTTTTACTGTGAGCTAGATAGTCCAAAAACTCTTCATCATTGCTCTCCTCATTAAAGATGTCCAAGATCTGTTGCCACTCTAATTTATCAAGATCATCAGAAGTTGGATAGCAGGGTTTAAGCTGTGAAGCATGAACGACCCTTCTGTTCTCACCAGAGTACTGAAGGACAACATCATAATTCACTGGTGGGATTTGGGAGATCATTTGATAGGGTCCAATTCATTTTGGTGTCAGCTTTGCTGAAAAGGATTTTTCTTAGCCAGACTCTATCCCTTTTCTTTTAGCTGCAATTCTCTTCATTTTTGTCATTAATTTCACTTTTGTCTAAGTCTTCCTTTGTTCAGACTGTTTTCTACAAAGTTTTTCATTTCTTGAAGCTGAGTTATTTTTCTGTAAGACGGAGTATCTGGACAATTACTTGATTACAAGGTCATATCCAAGGGGCTTCTTAAGTCTGGCCAGATTCAGTTCTGCTGCAAAGCACAAGTTGTTTCTTGCCATGCTGAATTCAGGGCAATCAAAATCTGGCAGGTACTTGTACCATTGATTTGTGGTTGTCAGCAACATAGGATGCAATCATAGTTTTTAATGTTCTGTTTATTCTCTCAGTGAGGTTGGTTTGTGTTGTGAACCTGCAACATAAACGGCTGATGGCCGTTTATGTTGACAGGTTCAGGTATCACAGGTCTTTTTGAAGACTGCAGAGACAAAATGAGGTCCCTGGTCAGACAAAATGTAATCTGGAACTCCCATCTTGTCAAAAATTCTTGGGTGTTGTTTTTAGAAACTGTCCCTGCTGTAGCTTTCCATAATGGGTATAGCTCAATCCAACATGAGTAGTAATCCACTAACACCACCAGGTATACATTACCCTTGGAGCTTCATGGAAAGGGGCCTACGAAGTCTACCCCAAGCATTTCCTAGGGCTGTCCCACTATTGTCTGTTGGAGCTTGCCTGCCACCTTTCAAGTTTCAGGTTTGTATCTCTGACAAAGCTGACTATTTTGCACATAATTCTTTGCTTCCAAGCTCATTTTTTGGCCAGTATACTAAAGCTTGCATTCTTTTATAGGTCTTATATCTGCCAAGATGTGTAAATATTTGATCCTCATGAATTAGTTGTAGGAGAGTTTCACAGAGTTCTCACGGTATGCATACTAGGTAGATTGTTCTATGAGGAAGTTTTAAGACTCGTAGACCTTGTCCTCCAAGATAGTGAACTTGACTGAATCATTCACAGTGAGCTCTCCATTATCCAATATGGACTGATATAGGTTTTGTACTTCTGTGTCCTGTTGTTGGGCCTTCCATATCTCTTCATCTGATATAGGTAGTTCTTTGCAAGCTTCTCCTTTAACAGAGAGTAGAGTGGCAAATGCTGACACTTCATTGCATTTTGTGTCACTAGGCACTCGTGATAAGGCATCAGGCACAGTATTGTACTCCCCTTCCTGTATTTTACTGAAAAATGAAACTCTTGCAGATGAAGGACTTGGCGAGTGAGTCGTGCTGATGGTTTTTGAGTTCGGAACACCCAGGTCAAGGAAGCATGATCTGTCACCACGGTGAAGTGTCTGCATTCCAGATAGTACCTCCACTTTTCTAAGGCCCATACCACAGCCAAACACTCCTTTTCAGTAGCAGTGTAATTTCTTTCAACATTATTCAGACTTCTGCTGCCATAAGCCACGACCTCCTCTGTGCCTAACCCAGTTTACTGGGAAAGCACAGCCCCCAATCCAACATCACTGGCATCAATGTAAACAAGGAAAGGCAGGTCAAAGTTGGGGTGGCCCAAGATGGGTGAGGCAATCAAATGGACTTTGAGTCATTCAAAGGAGTGCTGACATGCAAGTGTCCACTGAAATTTGGCTCCTTTATGTTTTAATACATTTAGCGTTTCAGCCAGTTGAGAGAAGTTTGGTACAAATCTATGATACCACCCTGCCATGCCCAGAAACTGTTGCACTGCTTTGAAGTTAGTTGGAACAGGGAATTTTTCCACTGCTTTGTTTTTTCTGGGTCAACCTGGATTTCAGCCACTGAGACAATATGGCCCAAAAACTTCAGCAATGTTTGGAAGAATTTACTTTTCTTCATATTGACAGTAAGGTTGGCATTTCTCAATTTATACTGAACGGACTGAGGATCTCATTTAGCAGTAGTCTACATCATCCTAGGTGCGCGACCAAGAGGTTTCACAGGTCCTTCCTACCTACGGCTGTCAGACTTTATAACCTAAGCAGGGCTGCTCGCAGAGGTAGCAAAAAACAAAAACAAAAACGTTACGACCTAATAGTATTGAATGCAAAAGACGCAACAAACTTACACAAAATGGTCCCCTCCAGTATACAACTAGGACAATATCAGTCGCTACAGAGGGTGACAATATGTATGGGTACATATTCATACTATATGGGGTAACTAAATAGACTGTTATGCTGTTTATTCCATCTAGCTACAATGCTCCACACTGTGTATATATATTTATATATTTATGTGTACATATGTATATTCACTGCTCTTATTTTCTTATCTTCTAAATTATTGCTCTGAGTGTTGCTATCCCTGTGCTGTTGCAATCCTGAATTTCCCCATTGTGGGACTAGTAAAGGCTTATCTTATCTTATCCCAAGACAACCTGGAGGTAAAAAATTATTTTTGTGGTGAACTGGAATAGATAATGATATCATCCAAATAGACAAAGCAGATCTTGCCTCTGAGGTCTCCCAATGTTACTTACAGTAAGCCTGTGGAAAGTAGCTGGTGTGTTCTTTAGCCCAAAAGGCATGACTTTGAATTGGAAGAGACCCAGTGGAAAGAGAACGCTGTCTTGTTGATGCTGTCTGCTGATCCGCCCCACACCATAAAGTCGTGGGTTCAAATCCCTGCCGGGGTGTCATACCAAAGACCATATTAAAAATTGGTACTTTCCCAACTTTCTAGCATGGCGTGTCCAGCATAATAGAATGGGGAAAAGGAAAGTAACGCACAGAGATACCAGAAGGGGGGACCCGATCCCCCACTGTAGCTTTCTCTACATAAAGTAGCTGTGTGGCCTAGGGTCTTGAAACGGAGAATAGCACTTGCCCCATACACCTACAAGTTGTGGCATGGGAGCAACTTAGCTTTAATTAGCTCTTTATGCAGTCCTCATTTATTTGAGTATTCATTTGTCAATCTTCTGGAGGTACTGCAATGGTTGCAAGAAGATCATAAAGGGTTTAACCCCTTTTGGTTCAGTATAGTTCAATGTAACCCTTTTTGTTCATTTCAGTTCAATGTAACCATCTAGGTTCAGTTCAGTTCACAGTTCAAGCCTGGCGCATTCAGTTTAATTCAGCCCCTTTGTTCACCACAGCTTTTTTTAAACAAGAGACAACCCACCTTTACTTCTTCCCCCTTCAATTGTCTTTACCTCAGCTGAGTTTAAGATTTGTGGAGGGGACGACCCTCAATTATGGTAGTGTGAAAAAGTGTTTGCCCCTTCCTGATTTCTCATTTTTTTGTATGTGTTTGTCACACTTACAGCTGGTGTACGAGGTTGAGAGATACCGGCTAGATATAGTCGGCCTCACCTCAACACACAGCTCCGGTTCTGCAACCAGTCTCCTGGAGAGGGGCCTGGAGCTTGGCCTTTTCTGGAGTTGCCCGGGCGAGAGGCGATGAGCAGGGGTGGGTATTCTTGTATCCCCCCACCTTGCTGCCTCTATATTGGAGTTTTCCCCGGTGGACGAAAGGGTTGCTTCCCTGCGCCTTCGGGTTGGGAAACGGGTCCTGACCATCATTTGTGCCTATGCACCAAATGATGTTTCAGAGTACCCACCTTTTTTGGAGTCTGTGACTGGGGTGCTGGAGGTGCTCCTCTTGGAGACTCCATTGTCCTACTGGGGGACTTCAATGCACACGTGGGCAACGACAGTGAAACCTGGAGGGGGGGTGATTGGATGGAACGGCCTGCCCGATCTGAACCCGAGTGGTGTTCAGTTATTGGACTTCTGTGCTAACTACAGTTTGTCCATAACGAACACCATGTTCAAGCATAAGGGTGTCCATATGTGCACTTGGCACCAGGACACCCTAGGTCGCAGATCGATGATCAATTTTGTTATCATGTCATCAGACCTGCGACCGTATGTCTTGGACACCCGGGTAAAGAGAGGTGCAGAGCTGTCAACTGATCCCCACCTGGTGGTGAGTTGGATCGATGGCAGGGGAGGAAACCATTCAGACCTGGTAGGACTCAAACGTATAGTGAGGGTGGTGCTGGGATCGTCTGGCTGAGGCCCCTGTCCGGGAGGTCTTCAACTCCCACCTTCGGAAGAACTTCAACCACATTCCAAGGGAGTCTGGAGACATGGAGTCTGAATGGGCCACGTTCTCCACCTCTGTTGTTGAAGCGGCGGCCCAGAGCTGCGGCCGCAAGGTGGTCGGTGCATCTCGTGATGGCAACCCCCGAACCAAGTGGTGGACACCAGTGGTGAGGGGGGCCATTAAGCTGAAGAAGGAGTCCTATCAAGCTTGGTTGGCTTGTGGGACTCCCGAAGCAGCTGAGGTGTACCGGCAGGCCAAGCGGAGTGCAGCTCGGGTGGTTGCTGAAGCAAAAATCCGGGTATGGGAGGAGTTCGGTGAGGCCATGGAACAAGACTTTTGGTCGGCCTCAAAGAGATTCTGGCAAACTGTCCGGTGCCTCAGGAGGGGAAAGCAGCTCCCTGTCCACACTGTGTATGGTGCAGATGGGACACTGTTGACTTCGACTGGGGATATCGTCGGGCGGTGGAAGGAATACTTCGAGGATCTCCTCAATTCCACTGATACACCTTCCACAGAGGAAGCAGGGTTTGGGGATGGGGGGGATGACTCGCCTATCACAGGGGCTGAGGTCGCCAAGGTGGTTAAAAATCTCCTTGGTGGCCGGGCCCCGGGGGTGGACGAGATTCGCCCTGAGTACCTCAAGGCCCTGGATGTTGTTGGGCTGTCATGGTTGACATGCCTCTGCAACATTGCATGGAGGTCGGGGGCAGTGACTTTGGCATGGCAAACCGGGGCGGTGGTTCCTCTCTTCAAAAAAGGGGACCGGAGGGTGTGCTCCAACTTTAGAGGGATCACACTCCTCAGCCTCCCTGGGAAGGTCTATGCCAAGGTACTGGAGAGGAGAGTCCGGCCGTTGGTCGAACCTCTGATTCAGGAGGAGCAATGTGGTTTTCGTCCTGGCCGTGGCACATCGGACCAGCTCTTTACCCTCTCGAGAATTCTTGAGGGTTTGTGGGAGTTTGCCCAACCAGTTTACATGTGTTTTGTGGACTTGGAGAAGGCATTTGACCGAGTCCCTCGTGGTTTTTTGTGGGGGGTGCTTCGGGAGTATGGGGTATCGGGCTTGTTGTTACGACCTTTCGGTCTCTGTAAGACCATTGTGAGAGTTTGGTTCGTACTGCCAACACTCGGTCGGAGTCGTTCCCAGTGAGAGTTGGACTCCGCCAGGGCTGCCCTTTTTCACCGATCCTGTTCATAATTTTTATGGACAGGATTTCTAGATGCAGCCAGGGAATGGAGGGTGTCATGCTTGGTGACCACAGGATCTCATCTCTGTTGTTTGCAGATGATGTTGTCCTGCTGGCTTCATCCAGCAATGACCTACAGCTCTTGCTGGGACGGTTTGCCGCTGAGTGTGAAACGGCTGGGATGAGAATCAGCACCTCCAAGTCCGGGTCCATGGTCCTCAGCCGGAAAAAGGTGGATTGTCCTCTCTGGGTTGGGGACAGGCTCCTGCCCCAAGTGGAGGACTTTAAGTATCTTGGGGTCTTGTTCACGAGTGAGGGGAAAATGGAGCGAGAGGTATGGTATGGGCATCTGATTAGGATGCCTCCTGGACACCTCCCACTTGAGGTGTTTCAGGCACGTCCCTCTGGAAGGAGACCACGGGGCAGACCCAGGACTCGGTGGAGAGACTATGTCTCCCAGCTGGTCTGGGAACACCTTGGTATCCTCTCTGAAGAGCTGGAGCAGGTGGCTGGGGAGAGGGAAATCTGGGCTTCTCTGCTTGAACTGCTGCCTCCGCGACCCGGACCTCCGGAAAAGCGGTAGAAGATGGATGGATGGATGGTCACACTTAAATGTTTCAGATCATCAAACATATTTAACTATTAGACAAAGATAACACAAGTAAACACAAAATGAAGTTTTTAAATGAAGGTGTTTATTATCAAGGAGGAAAAAAATCCAAACCGACATGGCCCTGTGTGAAAAAGTGATTCCCCCCCTCCCCGTTAAAACATAAATTAAATGTGGTTTATCACATCTTTGGAAAGCTGAGCTTAATTTCTCTAACCACACCCAGGCCTGATTACTGCTACACCTGCTCTCAATCAAGAAATCACTTAAATAGGACCTGTCTGACAAAGTAAAGTAGACCAAAAGATCCTCAAAAGCTAGACATCGTGCTGCGATCCAAAGAAATTCAGGAACAAATGAGAAACAAAGTAATTGAGATCTATCAGTCTGGAAAAGGTTATAAAGAAATTTCTAAAGCTTTGGGACTCCAGCAAACCAAAGTGAACCACAGTGAGATCCATTATCCATCATCATCATCATAGCAGTCTGTCGGGGGCGACAATGACATTCATTTAGGTCTGATCAGACTCCTCCACGCAGCTCTATCCTTCGCCTTCTGCTGCCAGGAACTCCTGACCTTGTTAACCCGGGCGACGTCCGAGCCGGTATGAGTTGCTCTCTGACTGACCATTTCATGAAACTGCTTGCAAAGTATTTGAGTACTGCTAGCTTTTGCTGGACTAGCGGCACATTCTTGGCAGATAGAGGTATTATCAGTGGCAAGGACAGGCCAAGCCAAACTGACTCCAGTATCTGTTGCAGTGACTGACCAGATGATAGGTTTGTTTATCTCTGCTCTTTGTGCAGTGTATGTCACAATGCACCGACTGGCAAAAGTCCACCACAGATTTTGCAACAGATGTGCTTATCTGCCAGGATATCCAGTCTCACCCTGTGTAACTGGGACTGGTCCACTACAGACCTGTGACAGATATTGTTTTTAGTTTTGCCAGGATGCCCAGTTTCACCATCCACACCCTCAGAAGGGTGTTTTTTTTTTGTTTGTTTGTTTTTGCCATTATCCACAAATGGCAAAAACATGGAAAAGTGGTGAACCTTTCCAGGAGTGGCTGGCCGACCAAAATTACCCCAAGAGCGCAGCAATGACTCATCCAAGAGGTCACAAAAGACCCCACAACACCATCCAAAGAACGGCAGGTCTCACTTGCCTCAGTTAATCAGTGTTCATGACTCCACCATAAGTAAGAGACTGGGCAAAAATGGCCTGCATGGCAGAGTTCCGAGATGATAACCACTGCTGAGCAAAAACAACATAAAGGATTGTCTCAGTTTTGCCAGGAAACATCTTGAAGACTTTTGGGAAAATACTCTTTGAACTGACGAGACAAAAGTTGAACTTTTTGGAAGGTGTGTGTCCCATTACATCTGGCGTAAAAGTAACACAGCATTTCTGAAAAGGAACATCATACCAACAGTAAAATACAGTGGTGGCAGTGTGATGGTCTGGGGCTGTTTTGCTGCTTCAGGACCTGGAAGACTTGCTGTGGTAAATGGAACCATGAATTCTGCTGTCTACCAAAAAATCTTGAAGGAGACTGTCCAGCCATCTGTTCGTGACCTCAAGCTGAAGCGCATTTTGGTTCTGCAGCAGGACATTGATTCAAAACACACGAGCAACTCCACCTCTGAATGGCTTAAGAAAAACAAAATGAAGACTCTGGAGTGGCCTAGTCAAAGTCCTGACCTGAATCCGATTGAGATGCTGTGGCATGACCTTAAAAAAAGGTGGTTCATGCTCGAACACCCTCCAATGTGGCTGAATTACAATAATTCTGCAAAGAAGAGTGGGCCAAAATTCCTCCACAGCAAAAGACTCATTGCAAGTTATAGCAAATGCTTGATTGTAGTTGTTGCTACCAAGGGTGGCCCAACCAGCTATTTCTTTTAGGGGGCAATCACTTTTTCACACAGAGCCAAGTAGGTTTGGATTTTTTTCCCCCTTAAAAATAAACACCTTCATTTAAAAACTGCATTTTGTGTTTACTTGTGTTATCTTTGTCTAATATTTAAATTTGTTTGAAGATCTGAAACATTTAAGTGCGCAAACATACAAAAAAATGAGAAATCAGGAAGGGGCGAACACTTTTTCACACCACCGTACCTCCCTGGAGAACCAAGTAGCTGGCAGCAAATGAATAAATCCTTGGTACTTGTGTAAATCCAGTTCTATGGAGGTGTGGGGTCTTGTTCTATACCCGGAGTACTTTAAGAAAATGCCAGGGATTGGCACGGCACTTAATGGAGTTCATAGATAGACTTGCCACCTCTGTTTGTTCCTTTGGCCACCAGCTTATAAAGACTTGGTTCTAATTAGTAGCAAGGAGGTGGGGAGAATGTCTTAAAGGGGCAGCACTTCAGAAGATTGCCACAACTGATCTGTCTGTTTTTTACTCCTCAGCCTTTAAAAGAATTGATGGGGTATTACTGTCACCCTACTGGGTAGATGGGTGGTGGTAGTGTCAACACCTACCTTGTAAACACAATGATGTAGGCTTTTCAAATCGATATCATAGTTGCATCTATGAAAAATCTTTGACAAGTTTGAATTTGGGTCAAGGTCAGAGATAAGTTTTTCCCCTAAATCTTGTAAATGTGATACCTCGAGAAGGTAAATATGTACACTTTTGATACTGATATGAGGGCTGCTCAATCAAGATTTCTCCTTACTTATTTTCCATGGGCTGAGAGGAACCAAATTTGGCATAGTTATTAGTATTTCTCTACATAGGTACCACCAAGGGTCACATACTTCTCCCATCACTTTATGCAGCTGTAAAAACGCCCATCTGTAGAGACCTTGAAAATCAGTGTTTCATCATTTTAGAAGTGCTTTCCTTTCAAAAATAACTTAATGGTTGGACAGAAGTGGACGTCAGATGGTGCAAGGTCAAGAGAGTAAGTGAGGGTGAGGAAGGATTTCATAGCCGAAGGACTGTGCTTCCATCTGGGCAACATGCGAGTTATGAAGAGGGGCGTTGTCTTGCAGGAGGTGGACACCTTTGGTCAGCATGCCTCTCAGTTTTGATGGTGTTCATGCAGACAACTTCCACATGTGTATGGTCATGGATTATTTTTTCCCCCACAGATTACACTGATCCTGATATTTGGACTAGTTAACAAACGCTAATGTGGCGATCCTCCAAAATTGTGGCCTCTACTTGCTGATTGACGTTTTCATCAGTGGCGCACTGTGGTCACCCGGGTATGGGTGCTGTTTCCACCGATGTCTGACCACATCTGAACCGTTGACACCATTACTTGACTACGTCATACAATGGAGCATCCTCCCTAAGTCTTTTTCTTCTTATCGAATGGCCCCCGTGGTGTGCAGCCTCTCAAGATCAGGAACCTGATCACTGCTCTGCATTCAGCTGGCTCCATTATGCATTATTATACTGTACATACAGTACATGTAAAATTTCAACCTCCTACAATAATCAGAAGTGGCTCAGGGATAATTTTTAATGAGCTGCCCTCATACCTCATTTTGTATCTATGAGAAAATGACAAGTTCAAATTTGAATGACCCTGAGCTCAAGGTCAAGTTCAAGGAAAAATGTTTTTTGAAAATGTTGTTCCACATGGCTGAATGTTTGAACACAGTGAACAGGACTGTATTTTCATGAAAACAAATATTAAAAAAATACATCAAAAAAATGTTTAGAAAGATGCAGAATTAAAGTCTTTGCAGCTGGATGACTCCAGTCTGTGCGCCAATGGCCAGTAATTCATTGCATTTATTGTAATCATATACATATTACAGACGTGGACAAAATTGTTGGTACCCCTCTGTTAATGAAAGAAAAACCCACAGTGGTCACAGAAATAACTTGAATTTGACAAAAGCGGTAATAAATAAAAAGTCTATGAAAATTAACCAATGAAAATCAGACATTGCTTTTGAATTGTGGTTCAACAGAATTATTTTAAAAAACAAACTCATGAAACAGGCCTGGACAAAAATGATGGTACCCCTAGAAAAGATTGAAAATGATGTGACCATAGGGACATGCTCAACCAAGATGTGTCCTCTAATTAACATCTTAGGTGTCTACAAACTTGTAATCAGTCAGTTGGCCTATTTAAAGGGTGACAAGTAGTCACTGTGCTGTTTGTTGACATGGTGTGTACCACACTAAACATGGACCGGAGGAAGCAAAGGAGAGAGTTGTCTCAGGAGATTAGAAAGAAAATTATAGACAAGCATGTTAAAGGTAAAGACTTTAAGACCATCTCCAAGCAGCCTGATGTTCTTGTGACTACAGTTGCACATATTATTCAGAAATTTAAGATCCTCGAGACTAGCTAACCTCCCTGGACATGGCCGCAGGAGGAAACTTGATGAAAAATGGAAGAGACGGATAATATGGCACGGGTGCCGGGCTGGAGTTTAGGTGGCGTGCAAGAAATATAAGACAGAATAATAAAGAGCGATGGCTAGAACCATGCCTTTCACCTTTCAATGCCTTTCATCCTTTGTATTCATGCATTTTGCCCTTACTGTGACCTAGAGACTCAGATCAATATGTAGATGTGCTTGTTAGCCTCTTTGTCTGACACTTGGAGCGAGGTCTAGCTAATCTGCCCATTGTGATGTATGTCTTACAAATGCAAATACCTCCTGCCTGTTCTGTTGTCCCTTTGATCATTCTAAACTGTGGGGTACGTCTCTTTGATGTATTGTTATGATCAAGTATTTAAGGTGCAACTCTGTAACGCATTCTTCCTCTTACTCTTACTCTCTCACTCTGATCCTGCAACAGGTGGACACACTGTGTCCGCCTTCTCTGAGAGCTTAGGGATCCCGCTCCGGGCTGCTCCACTATGCACCGGAGAGGGGATCCCGTGAAGGCGACATGATATAATAAAACCTGCTTAAAACCACAGCACTGCAGCACAGCACTGCACCACAGCACGGTTTCACGAGAGTTCAACAGGGCGTGAAACCGTTAAGAGGTAAACGGGTGGGGTCCGCTGCTCGCTGCGCCCTCTCTCCCCGCCCTTCCGGCGGGGAGGGACGGGGCCCCCTCGCTCCCGGCGCGAAGGTCGACCGGGGCGGACTGTCCTCAGTGCGCCCCAACCGCCTCGCGCCGCCCGGGCGGGGACCGGCCCACGACCTGCGGGGGGCGCAACGGGTCCGCGGCGATGTCGGCCGCCTCAAAAGTGAGGCGGCATGAAAAAATAAGCAGTGATGCTGTGGTTTTAAGCAGGTTTTATTATATCATGTCGCCTTCACGGGATCCTCTCTCCGGTGCATAGTGGAGCAGCCCGGAGCGGGATCCCTAAGCTCTCAGAGAAGGCGGACACAGTGTGTCCACCTGTTGCAGGATCAGAGTGAGAGAGTAAGAGAGAGATTGCGTTACAGAGTTGCACCTTAAATACTTGATCATAACAATACATCAAAGAGACGTACCCCACAGTTTAGAATGATCAAAGGGACAACAGAACAGGCAGGAGGTATTTGCATTTGTAAGACATACATCACAATGGGCAGATTAGCTAGACCTCGCTCCAAGTGTCGATGGCTGAACCCGAGTGGTGTTCAGTTATTGGACTTCTGTGCTAACCACAGTCTGTCTATAACGAACACCATGTTCAAGCATAAGGGTGTCCATATGTGCACCTGGCACCAGGACACCCTAGGCCGCAGGTCGATGATCGATTTTGTTATCGTGTCATCAGACCTGCGACCGTATGTCTTGGACACCCGAGTAAAGAGAGGTGCAGAGCTGTCAACTGATCACCACCTGGTGGTGAGTTGGATCCGATGGCAGGGGAGGAAGCCATTCAGACCTGGTAGACCCAAACGTATAGTGAGGGTGTGCTGGGAGCGTCTGGCTGAGGCCCCTGTCCGGGAGGTCTTCAACTCCCACCTCCGGAAGAACTTCAACCACATTCCGAGGGAGTCTGGAGACATGGAGTCTGAATGGGCCATGTTCTCCACCTCTGTTGTTGAAGCGGCAGCCCAGAGCTGCGGCCGCAAGGTGGTCGGTGCATCTCGTGGTGGCAACCCCCGAACCAAGTGGTGGACACCAGTGGTGAGGGGGGCCATTAAGCTGAAGAAGGAGTCCTATCAAGCTTGGTTGGCTTGTGGGACTCCCGAAGCAGCTGAGGTGTACCGGCAGGCCAAGCGGAGTGCAGCTCGGGTGGTTGCTGAAGTAAAAAACCCGGGTATGGGAGGAGTTCGGTGAGGCCATGGAACAAGACTTTCGGTCGGCTTCAAAGAGATTCTGGCAAACTGTTCGGCGGCTCAGGAGGGGAAAGCAGCTCCCCGTCCACACTGTGTATGGTGCGGATGGGACACTGTTGACTTCAACTGGGGATATCGTCGGGCGGTGGAAGGAATACTTCGAGGATCTCCTCAATCCCACTGATACGCCTTCCACAGAGGAAGCAGGGTTTGGGGACGAGGGGGATGACTCGCCTATCACAGGGGCTGAGGTCGCCAAGGTGGTTAAAAATCTCCTTGGTGGCCGGGCCCCGGGGGTGGACGAGATTCGCCCCGAGTACCTCAAGGCCCTGGATGTTGTTGGGTTGTCATGGTTGACACGCCTCTGCAACATTGCGTGGAGGTCGGGGGCAGTGCCTTTGGCATGGCAAACCGGGGTGGTGGTTCCTCTCTTCAAAAAAGGGGACCGGAGGGTGTGCTCCAACTTTAGAGGGATCACACTCCTCAGCCTCCCTGGGAAGGTCTATGCCAAGGTACTGGAGAGGAGAGTCCGGCCGTTGGTCGAACCTCGGATTCAGGAGGAGCAATGTGGTTTTCGTCCTGGCCGTGGCACATCGGACCAGCTCTTTACCCTCTCGAGAATTCTTGAGGGTTCGTGGGAGTTTGCCCAACCAGTTTACATGTGTTTTGTGGACTTGGAGAAGGCATTTGACCGCGTCCCTCGTGGATTTTTGTGGGGGGTGCTTCGGGAGTATGGGGTATCGGGCTTGTTGTTACGAGCTATTCGGTCTCTGTACGACCGTTGTGAGAGTTTAGTTCGCAATTGCCAACACTCGGTCGGAGTCATTCCCAGTGAGAGTTGGACTCCGCCAGGGCTGCCCTTTGTCACCGGTCCTGTTCATAATTTTTATGGACAGGATTTCTAGGCGCAGCCAGGGAATGGAGGGTGTCATGCTTGGTGACCACAGGATCTCATCTCTGTTGTTTGCAGATGATGTTGTCCTGTTGGCTTCATCCAGCAATGACCTACAGCTCTTGCTGGGACGGTTTGCCGCTGAGTGTGAAGCGGCTGGGATGAGAATCAGCACCTCCAAGTCCGAGTCCATGGTCCTCAGCCGGAAAAAGGTGGATTGTCCTCTCCGGGTTGGGGACAGGCTCCTGCCCCAAGTGGAGGAGTTTAAGTATCTTGGGGTCTTGTTCACGAGTGAGGGGAAAATGGAGCGAGAGATCGACAGACGGATTGGAGCAGCATCTGCAGTGATGCGGACGTTGTACCGGTCTGTTGTGGTGAAGAGGGAGCTTAGTTCTAAGGCAAAGCTGTCGATTTACCAGTCAATCTACGTTCCTACTCTCACCTATGGTCACGAGCTTTGGGTAATGACCGAAAGAACGAGATCGCGGATACAAGCGGCTGAAATGAGCTTTCTCCGTAGGATTGCTGGACTCACCCTCAGAGATAGGGTGAGGAGCTCAGTCATCCGGGAGAGGCTCAGAGTAGAACCGCTGCTCCTCCACATTGAAAGGAGTCAGTTGAGGTGGTATGGGCATCTGATTAGGATGCCTCCTGGACGCCTCCCACTTGAGGTGTTTCAGGCACGTCCCACTGGGAGGGAGACCCCGGGGCAGACCCAGGACTCCGGTGGAGAGACTATGTCTCCCAGCTAGTCTGGAACGCCTTGGTATCCCCTCTGAAGAGCTGGAGCAGGTGGCTGGGGAGAGGGAAGTCTGGGCTTCTCTGCTTGAACTGCTGCCTCCGTGACCCGGACCTCCGGAAAAGCGGTAGAAGATGGATGGATGGATGGATGGATGGCTAGAACCAAGCAGACCGCCTGTAAATCTACTGGAGGAAAAGCCCCCAGGAAGCAGCTGGCCACCAAGGCTGCTCGAAAAAGCGCTCCGGCCACCGGCGGAGCGAAGAAGCCTCACCATTACAGGCCCGGTACCGTGGCTCTGAGAGAGATCCGTCGCTACCAGAAATCCACGGAGCTGCTCATCCGTAAGCTGCCCTTCCAGCGCCTGGTGAGGGAGATCGCTCAGGACTTCAAGACCGACCTGCGCTTCCAGAGCTCCGTTGTCATGACGGATAATACGAATGGTAACTAAAGAGCCCAGAACAACCTCTAAACACATTCATGGTGAACTCCAAGGTCAAGGTACATCGGTGTCAGATCGCACCATCCGTCATTGTTTCAGCCAAAGTGGACTTCATGGGAGACGACCAAGGAGGACACCACTGTTGAAAAGAAATCATAAAAAAGCCAGGCTGGAATTTGCCAAACTGCATGTTGACAAACCACAAAGCTTCTGGGAGAATGTCCTATGGACAGACGAGACAAAACTGGAACTTTTTTGGCAAGGCCACATCAGCTCTATATTCACAGATGCAAAAATGAAGCATACCAAGAAAAGAGCACTGTCCCTACTGTGAAACATGGAGGAGGTTCTGTTATGTTCTGGGGCTGCTTTACTGCATCTGGCACAGGGTATCTTGAATCTATGCAGGGTACAATGAAATCTCAAGACTATCAAGGTATACTAGAGAGAAATGTGCTGCCCAGTGTCAGACAGCTTGGTCTCAGTCCCAGGTCATGGGCCTTGCAACAGGATAATGACCCAAAACACACAGCTAAAAACACCAAAGAATGGCTAAGAGCAAAACATTGGACTATTCTAAAGTGGCCTTCTATGAGCCCTGCTCTAAATACAATTGAAAATCTGTGGAAGGAGCTGAAACATGCCGTCTGGAGAAGGCACCCTTCAAACCTGATACAACTGGAGCAGTTTGCTCATGAGGAGTGGGCCAAAATACCTGCTGAGAGGTGCATAAAGGCTCATTGACAGTTACAGAAATGGTTTGATTGCAGTGATTGCCTCAAAAGGTTGTGCAACAAAATATTAAGTTAAGGGTACCATCATTTTTGTCCAGGCCTGTTTCATAAGTTTGTTTTTTAAAATAATTCTGTTGAACCACAATTCAAAAGCATTGTCTGATTTTCATTGGCTAATTTTCGTAGAATTTTTATTTATTACCACTTTTGTCAGATTCAAGTTATTTCTGTGACCATTGTGGGTTTTTCTTTCATTAACAGAGGGGTACCAACAATTTTGTCCACATCTGTATAAGCTATGTACTGTATATGAAACCTGACTAGTCTAGTGGCTAGCCATGTTCCATCTAATGTTTACATATCTATGTCCAGTAAAGATATCACAGTCTGTCACACCCAATAGCATAACTGGATTGATGTCACATGTCTCTACCAACCAGTTAGTACAACAGTAAGTGTGACACCTACTGGGCAGGAGGTCAGAATGTTGTCGCTAGCACCTTTACATATTGTCCAATTTTCATGAAATTTCAGGTTATTAGAAAAAGTTTCAAAGAGCAGGTTACTGTGGAGCAGCAAATATTTTTAAAAATACATTTTTGAACTACCCTATAATATAGCGTTGTAGTCGAGAACAGAGTGCAGAAAAACCAAGACTTTAAAGGCTCAAGACCAATACCAAGTGAGGCACCGACCAATTCAAGACAAAGACCAGTGTGTATGGTCTTGTCCAGTGAGCTCATAAATGTCATACTTAAAATCATATGTTAAAATTTAGATTTTTACATAATAGTTCTGCCAGTTTCACATTCATTTAAGTTTGTTAGCCCTTACCTTGGCACCACTTCTTCCTAAAGAGATCAGTTTCTACATCTCCACTCTTTATTCTTGTTGAAACTGTGATCTAATGGTCCCAGTTATTTATATACTATATACTGTTTTGATGTACCAGAATTTTCTTTTGACCAAGACTTAATAATGCATTGAAGTACTCAGTTAAAGTTAACTGACCTTGTTTTGTTTTAAAGGTTATGAATGAAACAGGCTGAGTGTAACTTTAACAACCACTTTAAGAACTGACTCATAGGACCAGATCCAGATGGTTCATCCTTCATATACTTGCTTGTGGCTACCGAGGAAGAATGTCCAGGGCTGCTTTTATGCCATAAACTTAAATTTCTTCACTGGTTTTGAGTTAACTCAACTGTATGTGGTGAAACTTCGAAACAGTTGTGGAGAACTGGGAACTACTGAAAGTGAGCTCAGCAGAACAATGCTGCTGAAGTCAAGGTAAAGTGTTTGCTTTGATGCACAGTAGCAAAGAATTCCTCTGTTGTTAGTGCTTAGCAAGCAAACAAAAACAAAATAGAAAGGGAACAACAAGTAAAGAAAGAGATGTGTTTTAAAAAAATACACTTCGGCACCAAAAAGTGCTGAACTGAGAGAAGAGAGTGAGAAAATAAAGGTTTAAGAAGAATGAAAGTGAAAGAGGGCATGGAGAGAGCCAAGGAGAGGGTAAATATGGAGGCCAGATAAAGAGAGAACAAAGACAAAGATAATAAAAATCAAAATTGTTTGTGTGTGTGTGAGGAAAGAGAGAGAAATGAAAGGAAGGGAAGACACAGTTAGCCGCCGCAGAACAGAACAAACTCATTACAGAGCAGTGCCAGACTTGAAAACAATTATCTGCCATCTCCATTGCCTCTGTAGAAGAGTAGCCTGTTTGTGGGGCTCTTTGTTTTTCTCAAGGACATATTCATTATTTCAGATGAGACCCATTTGAGTCTAAATAAAGACTTTCTCTCCCGCTCTGTCAGATTCGCTGGTGCTGTGATGTTGCATCTGAGGGATGTGAAAACACGTTTGAAAAGGGAGTCTGATGAAAGCACTTCTATGCTGGTAATGCATGTTCATTAAGTTTAAATTTTCTTTTATTTCCACCTCTTCTTCACATTTGAGTCTGGGTGCTAATATTTGTGTTTTTGTCCTTTTTTTTTTCTCTCACTCCTGCCTTTTTGCAAGTCCTCTCAAAAAACAAAACTGGAACGTTTGCTGATATTACGATTACAATAGTCTTGTCCCAGAGTCGGCCCTTCTGAAAGAAGGCCGAGTGTCTGCTCCTGTGAAAAGAAAAAGGATCACATCCTTGTAAAAAACAAACAAAACACATCTGATAAACAGTAAACAAGGATCCAGAAGTCTTATGTGACTCACAGGTCACACTCATGCACATGGTTGCTTAAAGTGTCATTCCTCTCCGGATGAGAAGATTTTGCCGTGGAAACTGGGTGACTGCTGATCCTTAAAAGATCTTAAATTTCTTTTAAAATTATCCTTTAAGAAGATTATTAATCCCTAAGTGTGTCTTTCAAAAGACTTCAAAATACCAGATATGATAAACACCATAGATATTGGGTTGGAAATCTTGAGGCACCACATGATTCAATTCAGTTACAATTCCGGGGCTCCAATTTGATTCTGAAAAGACTCTCGATGCATCATTTTTTTTTCTATTCAGGAATTTTTTCCCCCTTCCCACTGTGTGACTATTGAGGACCAGAAGTGACAAAATGAAATAATTAAACACACCATTTATTAATTAAACTAGTGCATACCTGTGCATGCGCATAGAAACCAAGTATAAGCAAGTATTTCTGCATGCCTGTAGAAAGCAAGTGTAAGCAAGCATTTCTGCATTCCTGCCTTTGATCTTTGACATGGTTACCATGGCAACAGTAACCATGGTGATGCCTGCCTTTGATCGTTGGCATGGTTACCATGGCAACAGTAACCCTGGTGAAACCTGCCTTTGGTCTTTGACGTCGCCACTCGTTCAATGTTCAGTGATGCCTTTTTTTGATCTTTGATGATACCATAGCGAGTCCTATGATCTTTGATGAAGTCATAGCGAATCCTATGATCCTGAGTGATGTCTGCCTTTGATCTTTGACATGGTTACCATGGCAACACAACAGTCCTATGATCGTGACACAGAGATTTCTTGAATTATACACAGAGTGATAAATGTGTAATGACTTATTTATAATTGCAAATGAAAAGCGCTTTCATTAAATTAATGTATCATTAATTATTTAAAATCATGTCCCCATGCCTCTGTGTGTTCATGGATTTATTTTATCTGTCAACCTCATAAATAAACTGCATTTATTTAGTTAATTTTGTCACTTCTGCACCTCCATATATGCCAACTTGGCACTTTTAAAGAAAAGCATTTGCAATGACCTCTGAATTTACTTCCAATATTCAGAAAAAGAAATGGAAGAAAAACGTGGAAAGTCACATGTCAAAGTTGCATATGCCAGTAAATATTCCACTTCAAAAATCAACATGAAAGAGTACCTGTAGCAGCATATTTGTGCAATTCTTAGTAGAGCCAGGAGAAAAAAAAAAAAGCTAAGTTAGTAGTTAGCAAAGTTGGGAGTGTTCAGTCAGTCCAAGGAGCTTATAAGGCCTTCAGCACATATGTTCAACTCACCGGCGTCCCCTGTCCTCCCAGGCTGCTGGAGCTTCCCATCGGCCAGCTTTCACCGAGAGCTCAGACAGGGCGCTAAGGGAAGCTCCATCATCAGCTCTTCTTCGTCCTCGGCGCAAACAGCACCAGTCCCCAGGACACCGAAGGCTGGGGGTGTCCGGTGTGGTTTCGCATGTTTGGTGTTTTGTATCGGGTTGGCGGGGCTTGCATGTAGTCACGTGCAGTTTGTTTGTTTATAAGGATCCTCATTAGCAACTAAAATGCAGCTATTCTTCCTGAGGATCGCAACAAAGTTACATTAGGACCAAGTGCCTACCATTATAAAAAAACACAAAACATAAACTCATTAACAACAGAAATTCATGTTTTGTGTTTCACCATAAGCTGCCTGGGACTACAGTTTTGCATTTATACATTATTAATGAATATTTAAGATATAAAATCTTGACATTTGTGTATCAATTCGGAATCTTTTATGCCCACATTGTGACGCATCAGAAAAATGGTCATTCCCCCCACCTGTAATAGATACAGTATGTTTTCTTGCATTGTGGGTTAAAATCTTCATAATGATAAGTCTGTTTTTGGCTTTTAACAAAAAGTGAAATCAACATAAAAAACATCAGCCACTTCACATGAATTTGAAATATTTTTTTCCATCTTAAAAAAAATCTTGTAATTTTTTTTCTCATTAAATTTGCATCCTTATTTTCTCATAAATTTGTGAGGGTTGTTTTTTTTTTTTTCTTCTTAAAAATGTATGACTTTTTTCTCTTGGGAATTTACAACTTTTTCCCTCAGAAATTGTCAGCTTTTTCATCTAAGTTTTTGAGTTTTCACCTTGTCTATCTGTGACCTTACTATTATCCAGGTGCGACTATTTGTTGTCCGGGCAGGTACTTATTTTGAGTATTTTAGTTGGAAAACTCCCTCATCTAGGTAGTGGCATCATCGATTCCCGGGAGTGCCCAAATGAGAGCTGGATCAAGGCCCACAGATTTGGAGCAAACAATTGTTCACGTCGAACTGTAATGTGATCATAGATTGTTATATATTAGGTCTTAAATTTGATTGTGGCCTTAAAAAAAGTCTTAAATTTAACCTCTTTATCAGTGCAGATGCCACATAGGGAAAAAAAAAAAACCTGTTGTGTTTTGGAACCTTGACAATGAAAAATAACGCAGCAGGTCCCATCTTACCTGCCTGGGAGGCTGTCTCCTCTCCGCTTGAAAGGCCTCTGTGTGTGGAAATGAAAGGGGAGGCTACCCCCCCCCCCACACACACACACACGTGCACACAAATGGCCTTCGAAAGTCCTGCATTCCTCCTTTAATTGGAAGCAGAGAGAAAAAAAAAAAAAATCAGCAAACGGCAACCCTCCAAAGTAAACTTCTCACAGCCAATCAGCGAGGCGGGGGCCACGTCTCCAAGGCCCCGCCCTGCAGAAAGGGCCACAGATGACCTATTGTTAGGGGGCTCCGACAGAGGTCTCACGCACGCCAGCGGATGACCTCACACACAAAAACGCACGCTCAGAGCGGGAATTACTCGTGGAAGTAGTTGTAAACATGTTTTGTGAAAAACTGGATGTGCGTGAGCGGCAGGTACCGGGTGCGTTTTCACGGTGATTTAATACCCCCCCCCCCCAAAAAAAAAAAAAAACAGTTCACTGAGAGAACTAATGGAAACTAATGGATCGTACTGAAAAGGAGAGGAGAGGAAGACAGTGAGAGGAGGGCGTCGGGGCTGGGAGAGGGTTAAAAAAATAAAGGTAGCCGCAGTGAAACGAAATACAACAACACAAGCACGCACGCACACTTTAAGGATACAAGGGAGGCCGTTGAGAGGCGCGTTTGTGCGCTTTAATTCCCGCTTATTAATGCGATGTGACATTTGCACTGTGACGTCAAAACGACGGCAGCCCATGCGGTAAATTCGATGACTTTGATAAGCGCTTGTGTGACTCAAATCTCTGTCAAGATGTGGAGAAAGGGCAAAAAACTTCAAATGATTCCCCAGAACATTGTATTAAACGCATTTATGATGTTAAGTAAATGCTGACAAGTTTGACACCTCAACAGCCACAAAAACAAATCACACCGTAGATCCTGCCGTTCCCTCCCATAATTCATACCATTTGGGTCATTTGTATTCATTCCAGCACTCTTCCTTTTTTTTTTTTTTTTTTTAGTGTTTAAAAGCACGATTTAAACTCTCACGCTCAAAAATAAATAAATGTGTCTGAATTCAATCTGGATTAAAACATTATAATTGTGAGCATTTATCCCCCCCGAAAATCCACAGCTGAATTTTTAAGAGGATGTGAGCACTAGTTTTTATTTAACGCAAACACACAGACACACATGGAGGGGTGGGGTGGGGTTGGGGGGGGGGGGGACATCTGTGCTGAACGCTGACCAAATCCGCCACGACTTTACTCACAATACAATTCTGTTGGAAGTGTTAGAATTTGTTTCAAGTTGATGGCACAGCCTCCATTTTGAGTTGACTTTGATATCATTCTGCGAACAGTGAAATGTCTGGATAAGTGTTGCGTTCAGGCCAGCCATCTGTACCATCTCCAACTCCAAAGCAGTTTAGATGCACAGTGCCCTCGGATTCAGACGGGGGAGCGGCGGCGCTTTAAACGGTTCACTGCTGACATCTGCCGGGCAGACGGAGAACTCCAGGAGCCGAGGCCCCCCCTTCGCTCACCCGGGCGAGGGGGCGCCTCTTCCAAATCGATGAGCAACTTCCCAGCGGATGAGGCGTCACCTCCGACTCCAGCACGGTGCGTACCACGAGCGACACATCATGCGCTCCGGCGGAGGGATGCTTACATTTTATGAGAGGTGTGCCGTTAAAATTCTGACGGAAGCAAGAGTCAGCCGCAAAGTGAAAAAAGTGAATGATGATTCATAGTTTATATGAACTATCAAAATGAGGTGAGGTTTTTGTGATGTCTGCAAAGATCTAATAGTTTTTAAAGTGTGTTTAAACCCAACTTTTATCAGTTGTGTATAATTTATGTGCAACTTACGTGCGTGTTTCAAGGATGTTTTTTCTTCTAGTAATTTCTCAGCCTGTTGACTTAAAAAAATAGAGAAAGAGATTTTGAAGATATTAGAAGGACATAAGAAGAATATTCCATCCCTCAAAATGTAGGTCTGATCTAATGCCTGAAACCAGTTCAGGAAAATTTAGCTTTAAATGAAGTCATTTGTGTTTAGATCTAAATGATAAGAAGAATAGGATAGAATGGAATAGAATGAACCCACAGTGAAACAAGACAGTAAAATCATGACACTGCAAACCTTATAAAACACAATGAGAATGCAGTAAAACATAATTAAAATGCAAGATAAGCAAGTGTAATAAATATCAGTAAAGTGGATGGTTACTCTGTATTGCAGATATGTAAGCCCACTTAATACTATTTTAAAAACTATTTTTCTTTCTAGATCTTAAACCAGCATACTAAATACCTGACCATAAACCGGAAATAGAAGAATAAATAAAAGTTATAATTGCTGTACTAAAACAACTTTATTCCCTCTAAGAAATATTTAAAGCATTGCAACACAGCGTCTGAAATTAAAGTACATCTTAATCTAAAAGATTTCTATTGAGAGGAAAACAGAAATATAACAAAAAAAAATGAGTTTTATCTCTCAAGTGAAGCTGAAAATTAAGTCCACACCATTCGTAAATGGAGTCAACTGAATCTGAATATCTGGATCCAGATTTAATCGTTATATCAATGTGCAGAATTTATTGACAAGCAAAAATGATAAATTCTTTAAAAATGTAACCTAAATCAAATTCAGTGGTACCTGTGCTTAAGATTTTATTGCAGCTGCATAATTTTTGGTATAATGGTAGACCACAGCATCAGTGACAAATCCAGCTGCTGTAAATGTTTCTGTATTTTACACGTTATATGGTGCCTGACAGTTTCAGATTGTTGAAATAATATACTAAAAGTAGTTGTATTATCATGATACTGACAGAATCTTTAATGCATGAAAACGGTGGATATCTACCATACAAGTGCAGACAAGCACTGTGAAGTAAACTGAGCCAAAGAATGTGTCTTTGATCAAGTTTAGTGAAAACGACAAGAAGAAATCTTCACTTTTATGTGTGCCTGAGAAAAGGAGGATGGAAAAAAAAAAGGATCGAAAAGATCCCCAGAGTGACGAATTACCGTCTTTCCCCCCCTAGCCAAGAACAATTCTCATCTAATTCTTGTAATTGTTGCCTCATAATGTGACACATTCATATCGGCATTCAGCGGTGCTCTTGTTTCGGATGCTGCAGATTGAGTTGGTAAGTTCATCCATTACAATAAAGAACAAAGCGACCCCCTATCTGTTTCAGACGTTTGGCTCTTCCCGATGCCGAGGACGGCTCTGAGGTTGTCAGAGAATTCAGTCACACAATATATGGCTTTGAGATACATCGAGAGCACCACAATGAGATCTTGTGTTGTTGATAATTTCTGAAAGGGAGGGAGGGCAGACAGAGGCAAACTCCAGACAAAAGGGATTGTCTTGATTATTTGTCTGTCGGCAATGTCAGGAGCACATTATGAAAAGCGATGGCTTCGAGGATAACAGTGATTGAGATTAGGGCCCCGCTGAGAAAAGGAAAAAAAGAGAGGAGAAGAAGAGTGAAGAGTGGAAAATAGATGCGACTAGACTAGAAGAGAGCTCTGTGATAACTGCCAGCCAACCGCCTGTTTGATCCTGAGGGATGGCAGAGGGATGTAAGACGTTTGAAGATGACAATCCCTTTGTGATGATAACACATGTTTCTCGGTGCGCGCGCTGATCCACCCTCTCCTATTGTATTATGGGCAGCAGACGGCAGCTGCCTGGGCATTGTAGCGCTGCCGCTAATCTGAAACAATATCTTTAGGCCCGACGTGGTTATAAGCAGCTGTCGGCATTGTGGGAAGCACTGCTAATCTGCTTCAGTATCTTTAGCCCTTGGTTTAGCTCTTTGATCCTCTCCCATTATCCCTCGCTTTGCCATCAGAACAAGCAACTGAGCGTTGGCAAAGATGTGCTGGAATGTGGAATAGATGTCAGAGAAGAAGAAACTCCCAAGCATCACTTAAGAAGCTCATCAGTTCACAGATGTTTCTTATTGTTTTTCCTCATCTATGGGGGGGGGGGGGGGGGGGGGGGGGCGGGGGGCTGAAAAGGTCATAGGCTGAAAAGTTCATAGTGGTCAAATTTGACCAAATGTGGTTTATTTTTCAACATACAGTGGTGTGAAAAAGTGTTTGCCCCCTTCCTGATTTCTCATTTTTTGTGTTTGTCACACTTATATGTTTCAAATCAAACAAATTTAAATATTAGACAAAGATAACACAAGTAAACACAAAATGGAGTTTTTAAATGAAGGTGTTTATTATTAAGGGTAAAAAAAATCCAAACCTATGTGCCCTGTGTGAAAAAGTGATTGCCCCCCCCCCCCCCAGTTATGGTTTATCACATCTTTGGAAAGCTGATTTCAATTTCTCTAGTCACACTCAGGCCTGATTACTGCCACACCTGTTCTTAATCAAGAAATCACTTAAATAGGACCTGCCTCATAAAGTGAAGTAGACCAAAAGATCCTCAAAAGCTAGACATCATGTTGCGACCCAAAGAAATTCAGGAACAGATGAGAAACAAAGTAACTGAGATCTATCAGTCTGGAAAAGGTTATAAAAACCATTTCTAAAGCTTTGGGACTCCAGTGAACCACAGTGAGAGCCATTATCCACAAATGGCAAAAACATGGAAAAGTGGTGAACCTTCCCAGGAGTGGCTAGCCGACCAAAATTAGCATTCACAGCAGTCACAAAAGACCCCACAACAACATCCAAAGAACTGCAAGCCTCACTTGCCTCAGTTAAGATCTGTGTTCATGACTCCACCATAAGAAAGACTGGGCAAAAATGGCCTGCATGGCAGAGTTCCAAGATGAAAACCACTGCTGAGCAAAAAGAACATAAAGGTTCATCTCAGTTTTGCCAGGAAACATCTTGATGAGCCCCAAGACTTTTGGGAAAATACTCAGTGAACTGACGAGACAAAAGTTGAACTTTGTGGAATGTGTGTGTCCCATTACATCCGGTGTAAAAGTAACACAGCATTTCAGAAAAGGAACATCATACCAACAGTAAAATATGGTGGTGGCAGTGTGATGGTCTGGGGCTGTTTTGCTGCTTCAGGGCCTGCAAGACTTGCTGTGGTAAATGGAACCATGAATTCTGCTGTCTACCAAAAAAATCCCGAAGGAGAATGTCCGACCATCTGTTTGTGACCTCAAGCTGAAGCACACTTGGGTTCTGCAGCAGGACAAGGATCCACAACACACCAGCAAGTCCACCTCTGAATGGCTTAAGAAAAACAAAATTAAGAAAGTGCGACTAGCATTAATTATACTGTGTTCACATATTTAGTTAAATAACATTATAATACTGTTTAAAATAAAGAAAGTTTATCTATTTGCAGAATTTTAATGTTTACATTGATGCAAAACAAGACTGCATTTGTTAAAGGACTTGAAGATAAAATAAACATTTCCTCCACAAAAACATCTTATTTGCTTAGATCAGGTCACTCACATATCTTATCAATATATACAAAAAGCTAGCAATTTTTTCTTGCTATCAACTGATTTGGAGACCCTGAGAAATCTATCTTTCTAAAAAACTTTATTAAATCCAGGAACCTTGTTTGATACCAATGACCCAAACTTGACCTTTGGCTGAAGGACTATACAGGAACACATGATTTGAGGGTATTAGATTATGTGTAGATTTTTTATTGTTATGGGTCTGTCAGTCCATCCGTCTGTCTGTCCCACTTTTGTGAAATCAGCGCCTCCTACAGTTCCTGATTGTTTTGAAACTTGGTACCATAGTTTGATATACATTGGATGCGCATACTGCAATTTGGTTTTGATTGGATGACTTCTGCAGGAGTTGTAGCCCTTGACCTATGACCTCCTATTTCACCTCACTTCATAGACAGTAACTGTTTTGTGAAATCAACTCCTCCTACAGTTTTGTTCCAAATGTTTTGAAAATTGGTACCATGGTTTAATATACTTTGATGATGCATATATTGCAATTTGACTCTCATCGGATGACCTTGAAGTCAAAGGTCAGATTTTCCCTAAATCTTCTAAACACAATAACTACTGAAAGAAATGATGTTGTCACAAACCGAACCGGTGTTGTCCTTTAGGCTTGGTTCTCACCGTTCTCTGTGGCTCAGATTATCGGGTTATTTGTGTATTGTGTTATCTTTTGAGTTCTTGTTGTTTCTATGTCTTTGTTCTTTTTCCGTGCTTGTAGCCACCGCTCTGGCCAGCAGCTGTTGGGCAGCCTCCTTGACCTACATTTATGTGGGTGTTGTCTAACATTTGCCGGTCCGACCACGCCCTCTCTCTCTTGACAGCCAGCTGATTCCACTCCGGTAATTGCCTCAACCGCGCCTCACCCAGGTGCACCCAATCTGTGGTGCCAGCAATGCTTGTACTTAAGCGGCCTTTGCCAGTCAAGCATTGCTGGACCGTTGTATTGTCATATGCATGTGTTATCAGGCTACGTGTGGACTTACTTGGACTGCTCCGGTTTAGTGAGTATTGACTGTGTGTATTTCCCCGGTGGTTCTCACCCTAAGACTGTTGAGCGTCCAGGAGGACTCCTTAACTATCTTATATGTGGCTTCTGTTGAATCATCATATATCAAGGTCTTGCCTCAAATATTTTGAGAAGTACTCTGTTTATACATTAGGAATAAACATCAGTCGGTCCACCTAAACTACTACTAAAATGCCTCTGATAATTGAAGCAGAAACCTGTTTCAGTTTTATTGAGAACTACAATCCAGTGACATTTTTGCACAAACATCTGCATGTTGCAACAGCAACAGAAAGCTTTAGTGCTAATGCCAACAACAGGTTTGAACCACCCAGTAAGACTGAGGTCTGTTTTTCCCCCATTCATTTCTCAACCTGCTGGTGATGTTGCTTACTTGTTGTGTCTGCTGTGCCTGCATTAGTGCTGTAACATACAGGAATGATTCAATGGAATGCACTAGTTTTTATGGGTGAATGTACTGTACCGAATCACTCACCAAAACTGTATTGGAAGCCAGGGATCACCAGCTGAATCACCTGCCTGAGCAACAAATGAGCCCCACCCGCTCAGTTCAGCCAAATCTCAGTTAAGTGAGTGGTAAATGGCGTTCACTTATATAGCACATTTTACTCATCTTGGGATGGCCAAAGCGCTTTAAAGATGCTGCTATCCACCCATTCATGGACACATTCACACACTGATGGTGGCGGAGCTGGTAGACAGTTGGAGCTCCAGCACAACACTAAGTGATTCAGTGTACAGCTATTTCTAATAGATCTTTTTAGCTTGACTCAGTACGTTTCAGTGAATTGTGGATCCCATCACTAGCCTCCATCCAAGGCCGCCTCTCTGCTACCATGACGTGAGTCTTCCATCTTCTTTTCCCCACAACCCGCGCACGTGAGACGATGTGTAAAAACATGCGTAGTATGTATGTGCAGAATACATATCCTGATTGTGTTTGCTAATGTATCAACTTAGCCATGTAATAAAGGGGTCAAATTATCGTACATTATGGGATTTTTGGAATTATTGATTGTACAGAGGGCAGAACTGTTGTACAAATATGATAATTATTGTACGTCTGGCAACACTGAGTAGAGGCCAACTGAGAGTCAGCTGAAAGAAGCAGGTGTGGCTCGTTCACTGCCTAAGTGGTTGATTCAGCTGGTAATCCCTGACTTCCAGTACAGTTCAGGTAAATGACTCAGTACAGTACGTTCACCCTAGTATATCCGAATGAATGGTTCGCAAACGTTACAGCACTGTCTATTTCTCACATTAATCTAGACCAGGGGTGGGCAAACTTTTTGGCTCAGGGGCCACATTGACTTTTAAAATTTGACAGACGGGCCGGGCCAGCACCAGATGCATATCAAAGCATATCAAATCATATCAGTATATCAAAGATAAACAAAAATGGCATTACAGTGTTAATACTTACATTCACTTTTAGTGGGAGCAGTGTTGTTGATCATCTTTTTTGCCAGTGTGTCGAAGTCTGTTGTTAGTTTTGTTATGGCAATTCTCAAAACAGATCTGAGGTGTTCATCACTCATCTGGGATCTGTGGGGTGCTTTGCTGGTGTTCATCACACTAAAAGTCTGTTCACAGACATACATAGATCCAAACAACACTAGCATCCTCTGTGCCATCTTCTGGATGTTTGGAAATTTTGCTGGGCTTAATGAAGCATAAAACTCATCCAGTTTAAGAGAGTGGAACTTCTCCTTCAAGATGGTGTCACATTGGAGATCAATCAGTTCCAACTGCAACTCCTGTGGCACCGTTTCAGGATCTTGCGTGAAGGGACATGACACCAGCTGAAGTGACTTGTCGATTTTTCCACACTCAGAGAACCGACGGCAGAATTCTCCATGCAGGCCAACCAGTGATTTCCTGTATTTTTTCACATGTCGAGGGGCCTCTTTCAGTGTAGCCAGTGTGGGGAAATGAGTGAATGACTTGTTTGACATTTGTTTTGAGAATAAAGCTAGCTTGGTTTTGAAGGCTCTGACGTTTGTGTGTATTTCATGCACAAACTGATCTTTCCCTTGTAGCTTCACGTTCAGCTCATTCATGTGTGTCAGTATGTCCACAGCAAAAGCTAAATCACAAAGCCAATCGGTATCACTCAGCTCAGGAAAATCATCAGCTTTCTCAAGTTGCTCCAAAATAAGATAATCTCCTGTTTCAGCTCCCATACTCGTTGACATACTTTCCCCAAACTTAACCAGCGGACATTGGAATGGTAAAGCAAGTCCTGGTGGTTGGTGTCAGTCTCTTCAAGAAACTTAATAAACTGACAATGCTGAAGTCCCCTCGCTCGAATAAAGTTAACGAGCTTTACAACTGGCTTCACTACGTGGTCAAGCTGCAATACGGATTTGCACAGTGCTTCCTGGTGGATTATGCAGCGTAAGAAAATTACCTCCTGTTTGGGGTTGTCCTCTTTCACCCTCTCCTGGATTCTTTTGAGCAACCCGACATTTTTTCCTTTCAGATTTGACGATCCTTCTGTGGTTGCGTTGGCGAGCTTACTCCAGGGTAGCTTGTGCCTCATGATGACCCCCGACACGCTGTTATACAAGTCCTCTTCCCGCGTTTTCCATTTTAGGGATTCCATGGCCAAAAACTCCTCCATTATCTCAAAATTGTCATTAATCCCTCTGATGAAAATTAAAAGCTGATTGGTGTCCTTAATGTCATTACTTTCATCCAGTGCCAAGGAATATAATGTAAATAACTCCACTTTTTTTGTTTAGCTTGCTAGCTAAGTCTTCATCAATCAGCTCAACACGCCGAGTCACTGTCCTGCATGATAAGCTAATTTTTTCAAATTTGTTTTTGCTCTCACGACACAAGATACCTGCTGTCTCTACCATGCACTCTTTGAGAAACTCCCCTTCGGAGAAAGGCTTACTGGTCTTTGCTAATTTGAATGCCAGCAAATAACTTGCCTTCGTGCTTGACTCTTGGATGGCAGTTTGTCAGATAAAGGTGTTTTGCTGAGCATGCAATTTAGCTACCAACCTCTGAGCGGCAGCCGTCCGTTCTTGCGTTGACTGGTTGTTAGCGTAATTAGCATGCTTGGTGGAAAAGTGACGACTGACATTGTATTCCTTTAAAACCGCAACGGTTTCTTGGCAAGTAAGACATACAGCCTTTGACCGGACTTCAGTGAAAAAGTATTTAGTTGTCCATTCCTTATTAAACACTCGGCACTCGCTGTCGACTTTTCTTTTCTTTAGCCCACTCATTGTTGCAAATGGGTTCTGCTGTCAGAGCAGTAGCAGAGTACCGTAATAACAAAGAGTAGCCCGGGCTCTGCAAAATCAAGTGTTTTGCTGTGCCTAATGTGCCACCTGGTGGAATTACCAGGCATTACAGGACAAGGTCAAATGAATGCAGTCATAATTATGATATGATCTGGGCAATTATGTACCAATCTTTGGCGGGCCGGATTAAAAAGACCAACGGGCCGGATGTGGCCCGCGGGCCGTAGTTTGCCCACCCCTGATCTAGACACATCTGTTGTCATGGTTTGACCACACACATGCAGACAATATGCAACATCGCCATATACAGGTACATACTCTGATGGGTCACAGATTTCCACATAACTCACATCTTCCTGTATTTACTTTTCTTGTTTTCATGCTATAAACATCTGTCCAATAAGTGGAGAGAAGTTCTGACGTGACTCATTTTTGTCCAGGACTCATTCTTGGATTTTTTTCTGTGTGAAAGGGCACTGAACCAAGGGGGAAATGGTACAAAATAACAAATTCATCAACTGACTCAGACTAAAGCAAATTAACTTAAATATTTTTAAAAACACCAGTTTCTGACTAAGCCGCCCAAAGACCACCAAAAAGGAACTTTCTGCCTTTGAACTTGGTACTGAGTGGAAATAGAATGGATAAAGGATTTACCCCCTCTGTACCTTCCACTGCTTGCAGTAGCTGTGCTGTCCGGTCTTGGAAACTGAGATACAGTTAGGCCCAGAAATATTTGGACAGTGACACAAGTTTTGTTATTTTAGCTGTTTACAAAAACATATTCAGGATACAATTATATAATCAATATGGGGCTTAAAGTGCAGACTCTCAGCTGTAATTTGAGAGTATTCACATCCAAATTGGAGCAAGGGTTTAGGAATTACAGCTCTTTAATACGTAGCCGCCTCTTTTTCAAGGGACCAAAAGTAATTGGACAATTGACTCAGAAGGCTGCAAAAAAAAATAACAAGGCTGCATGGGCTCTTCCTTCATTAACCTGTCATCAGTTAAGCAGTTAAAAGGTCTGGAGTTGATTCCAGGTGTGGCGTTTGCATTTGGAAGCTGTTGCTGTGAACACACAGCATGCGGTCAAAGGAACTCTCAATGGAGGTGAAACAGACCATCCTGAGGCTGAAAAAAGAAGAAGAAATCCATCAGAGAGTTAGCAGAAATGTTAGGAGTGGCCAAATCAAGAGTTTGGTACATTCTGAGAAAAAAAGAGTGCACTGGTGAGCTTGGGAACTCAAAAAGGCCTGGACATCCACGGAAGACAACAGTGTTGGATGATCGCAGAATCCTTTTACAACATCCACTCAAGTGAAGAACACTCTCCAGGAAGTAGGTGTATCAGTATCTAAGTCTACCATAAAGAGAAGACTTCATGAGAGTAAATACAAAGGATTCACCACAAGGTGAAAACCATTAATCAGCCTCAAAAATAGAAAGGCCAGAATTGACTTTGCCAAAAAACACCTGAAGAAGCCAGCCCAGTTCTGGAACAGCATTCTTTGGACAGATGAGACTGAGATCAACCTGTACCAGAATGATGGGAAGAAGAAAGTTTGGAGAAGAATTGGAACAGCTCATGATCCAAAGCACACCACATCTTCTGTAAAACATGGTGGAGGCAGTGTGATGGCATGGGCATGCATGGCTTCCAATGGCACTGGGTCACTTGTGTTTATTGATGATGTGACAAAAGACAGAAGCAGCCGGATGAATTCTGAGGTGTATAGGGATATACTTTCTGCTCAGATTCAGCCAAATGCAGCAAAGTTGATTGGACGGCACTTCACAGTACACATGGACAATGATCCAAAACATACTGCAAACGCAACCCAGGAGTTTTTTAAAGCAAAGAAGTGGAATGTTCTGCAATGGCCGAATCAATCACCAGATCTCAACCCAATCGAGCATGCATTTCACTTGCTCAAGACAAAACTTAAGGCAGAAAGATCCACAAACAAGCAACAACTGAAGACAGCTGCAGTAAAGGCCTGGCAAAGCATCACAAAGGAGGAAACCCAGCGTTTGGTGATGTCCATGGGTTCCAGACTTCAGGCAGTCATTGCCTGCAAAGGATTCTCAACAAAATATTGAAAAGCAACATTTTACTTAGGGTTATGTTTGTTTGTTCAATTACTTTTGAGCCCCTGAAATGAGGAGCATTTGTATAAAAATAGCTACAATTCCTACATGTTTAATCATATATTTTTGTTCAACCCCTTGAATTAAACCTTAAAGTCTGCACTTCAATTCCATTGTAGTTGTTTCATTTCATATCCAATGTGGTGGCATGCAGAGCCCAAATCATGAAGATTGTGTCACTGTCCAAATATTTCTGGGCCTAACTGTAGATGCCGCTGGATTCATCACACAACTTCAACAGAAAAGTCAACCATGAAGATGAGAAAGTCAAGCTAAAGATGCAGGTTCTCTCAAATATGGCAGGTTTCTGCTTAAATCAACCAAACCATTCCTTGTGTTATGCTAAAAGACTGTATGAACAGATTGTACGAAACTGCTTGGCTTAAATGTATTTGTTGACTCCAAATAAATAGGTCTAAAATTCTAAAATCTACAACTAAAATCCTAAAAATGTTTTACAGGAGAACACAAACTGAATTGTATTGCATTTTAATAAAAAGATTAATATCTAAAACATTAAATTTCACAAAAAGTCCACCTCTATACATTTTCAGTGCAGAAGAAACTGTTTCAAACTGTAAGACAAAAAAAAAAAAAAACAGACAAAATATAATTCCATCAACATCCATTTTTTAAAAATCTCAGTAGTAAACTCTGTTACAGCATGGATGGAGCTGGAACTCCATGGTTACAGGGAGAGGGGAGGTGGAACTTTTCATGTTCAGTAGCACACGGAGCTTTTACTGTGTTTTTACATGATATCGGAGGCTAGGAAAAGGGCCTTCATAATCAGCGACCACATCCTTGCATTCCAGCACAGACTACTCTCAGCAGAATAGAGAAAGAAGTGCCCCGGTAAATGCATTCAATTTCACAATACCACCTCTTTTTGTGGGTACAGACCTGAAACGAAGTGGGTCTGTCTGGGATGGATGTCCTGGCTGTCGGCCTTGTGTGTGTGTGTGTGGGGGGGGGTCTCCAGCACCGAACCGTGATTTTGCAACCCGCTGCATACTCTCTGGAGTGGTTGGAGCCACAAAGTGTCTGCAAAGAGTGGTGTTCGTGGGACAGCAAAGAGTAAGTAAGTAAAACTTTATTTATATAGAACTTTTTAAAACACACGGTTACAAAGTGCTGCACAAGCATAAATTAAAGTATTTCAAGATAAAACCAGACAACATCTCAAACTCAACAAAACTGAAGACATCAAAAGAGACAGACACACACACAAACACAGACAAAAACACAAACTCACAGACTTATAATCAGTGTTGAGAGTAACGCGTAACACCACTACTTTTGCAATAACGTGCTGTGCAACGGAATTACTGTTTAAAAATTCAGTAATGCGTTACAGTTACTGAAATTTTATCAGATGCGTTACTCATTTTATTAATATGGATAGATATTTTTAGCGCAAATAAATGAATATACAACTGACCCTATGTAGCTGACGCAGCCATCAGTCAATGTGACCTGTTGAAGAGAGCCTGAGTCTTAATTACTAAGCGGAGGAAAAGATGAAGCTACTTTGTTTTTGTGGGAATAGATTATTTTTCCTTTGTCGCAGTTAAAGACAAAAGCATATTGGTGGGTTGCAAACTAAAGTGCCGGCTGAGACTTATAGCAATCTTCAGCGCCGACAAAGCTAGTGCTATGCTACGCTAACAACACGGTGAAGTGGATCTACTGTATTCTGAACAGAATACAGAAAAGTGGAAAAACTCGTCTCAACACCCACGGCTGGATTTCAAGCACAGGTATGCATCTGGACAGTTTGTGACCCAGCAAGAATTAAACCGATTGATTGCCAGATACGTTGTTCTAGTGTTGCACACTAGAAGAAAGCAATGCTCTCAACAGCATACTGAAAAGTTTCTTCCATTTATTTGAACTCTTGTACAAAAAATACAGCTAGCATTCAGAATCACGTCTGCTTTTCCCCCCCTCACTCTCCACAACTCTCTCTGGTTCCACATTCTCACTCCTCCTCCTAGCCACTCTCCCTTAGTCATGGCCTTATACTGCCATCTATAGGCTCAAACATGTTAACTACATTGTAAAGTAGAAAACAAAAGGCCACAAAAGTCATGAAAAGAGACCACATTAAAAACAAAAAAAAAGGACGAAAATGGGGGGTATGCCACACTCCCTCCTGCTTAACTAAATGTCGTCCCGGCATTTTTGGTGTCAGTTAATTCTGTCTTCAACAGTTTGATCACTTACAGGTTTGAGTCCATTGTTCAAGATACATATCTGATGACAGATTCCACATAACATATATCTCATTTTCATGTCATGTGCTAAACAGTGGAAGTCATTGTGCACTATGACCACTATCCGTTTCCTCAGCTGTGTTCGTGGGTAACTAGTCTTGACTGGGAAAAGTGTGACCTTTGACCTGTAGTATAATCCCATAGAATCTCACATGTCACTTATAACTCAAAACTCATCACTTTTCTTCATTATAAGAGGGTGTTTTTTTTGTTTTGTTTTTTACAGTAAAAGTCCTTTTTTTTCCTCATACTCCACTGTAAACACATTATCTTATAACCACCATTTCCTCTTCAGTACTCCTTGAGTGTATAATTCTAAATCTAAGAACTGACTCTTTGTGGGCCTATCACATCTAAAATCGGTTATTCTTTAACATCTTTCTTTTAAACCTTCTCAACCCGTTACTTTTACCTGAACATGAACTGGAAACAATATATCCATTATAAACTGGATGGCATGAACATTTAGCACTAAAATACATCTTTTAAACTCAATTCAGTGAACTGCAGGCTGTCCCAACCGATCATACGTGAATGTTTTGGAAGCATGTCTATTTCTGAAAGGATATGGTCTTGCAGGTGAAGATTGTGGCAATGCCTCTTCGTTGGTTCTCGCTGTCTCCAGCTCTGCATCCTCCCTTTCCTCAACCGGGCCTGCCACCTCAGCCACTTCACACTCTGGCTCACTCTCCATCTGCTCTTCTTGCCGTATGACCACATTTGATGTCCACTAGGTCTGTGGTCCTATCCTGTTGCCCCCTTCAGGTGCTGGTGTTGCCATCTGTGGCTGGAACTCTCTAGCCTCAGCTCTGAGGTTGCTCCTGGTTCATGTTACAGGGTCTCCTTGCGGCCATCCAGAGATGCATCGCCAATCATCCTCTTGTGCCATGCATGTATTGTGATGCAATGTGCCATGCATGTATTGTGATGTAATGTGCCATTCATGTATAGTGTTCATGCGTCCTGTCCTTACTGTGACCTAGAGGCTGAGATCAATATGTAGATGTGCTTTGGTGTTAACCCCCACAAACAGACTGGTCAGACACAGCGCTCGGCTAGAGCAATTAACAGAGCAGTGAAATGTGTATTAATGTCTACAGACAGACCCGTTTCTTCTGGCTCACTTCTGTGATGTTAATGTTGCCTTTCATGCATTGTGTTCATGTGTCCTGTCCTCACTGTGACCTAGGGACTGAGATCAATATGTCTCTCAAATGCAAATGTCTCATGCCTGTTCTGTTATCTCTTTGATCATACCAACTGCTGGGGTAGGCCCTTTGATGTATTGTTGTAGTTGAGTATATAGGCTGCAACTCTGTAACGCAAACTCTCTCTCAATTCCACTTCTGCAACTGCTGCTGCTGGACACAGACATTGTGTCCTCCTTCTCTGAGAGCCGTGGGCTCGCTCCCGGCGCGCATGCACGGCGCCGGGAGCGGAGCTCGTGACGGCGGTATGATATAAATAAAGCTTCACTTAAAACCTTCAACAACGCTGCTTATTTTTTATCATCCGCCGCACTATCTTGTTGCCCCCTTCAGGTGCTGGTGTTGCCATCTGTGGCTGGAACTCTCTAGCCTCAGCTCTGAGGTTGCTCCTGGTTCATGTTACAGGGTCTCCTTGCGGCCATCCAGAGATGCATCGCCAATCATCCTCTTCACAGTCAGATGGAGACTCGGGTTCTGCATTCTGTGTTGTCAGTGTCTTTTTCTCTGTGTTCTCTCACCCCTTTTCTTTTCCGGGTTGTGCAACTCAACTGGCAGGAAGTCACAGGGAAGCAGCAGATTCCGATGAAGCACTCTTGTGCGACCCTGAGCATCCTCTGGTTGTACTTCATAGACTGGGCTTTGTAGGTGTTTTCTTTGCACGGCTACATGCACTTTTTGTTCCCAGAATGACCTGAGTTTCCCCAGCCCACCTCTTTCTGTCAGGTTCCTAATGAGAACTCTGCAGCCATGGTACAGCTCTGCCCCTTGGACTTTTTGGTCATACAACCTTTTTCCCCTCTTTCCAGAGACCTTTGCAGCCTTGGAGGCTAACTGGTATGCCTCTTTCATCCTCTGTTTTCACTTCTTTGCATAATCTTCATGAGATCCACTGCCATCAGAATGTGGAATGCTGAACATGATGTCAATGGGCAACCGAAGGTTATGACCAAAGAGCAGGTAATATTGTGCATATCCACTGGATTCATTGCACGTGCAGTTGTAGGCATGCACAACCTTGGCAAGAGAACTTTTCCAATCAACTTTGGCTTCATCATCCAGGTTACACAGCATGGTCAGCAGGGTGCGGTTAAAGCGTTCTACTTGACCATTCCCCTGGGAGTGGTATGGGGTAGTGCGAGAACCTTGGATGCCACAGTACTTTTGGAGCTCAGCAAATAACTTGTTCTCAAACTACCTGTCATGATTGTGATGCAATTTAGTAGGGAAGCTGAAGGACAAAGTCACCAAATATCTCCTCAGCTGCCGTTCGAGCACCATTGTTTGTACACACATACGCCTGAGCGAATCGTGTGAAATGGTCCATGACCACAAGGATATACTCATATCCACCTCTACACTTCTCTAAGTGCATGAAGTCAATTGAGACCAGCTCAAAGGGGTATGTAATCACAATATTCGTAAGTTTTGATTTTTTTTTTTTTTGATTTTGTATACTTTATTGATCCCCAGAGGGGAAATTGAGGGCATCCACCTGGATGGATGAAACAGCCACGGTACGGCGCTATCCCTTAACCATTCACACACACATTCACACCTAGGGCCACTTTAGAGTCTCCAAATTTACCTAACCTGCATGTTTTTGGCCTACAAATTATCTGGTAAGTGGTGCTCTGACTGCTTTTGGTGGTCTTTTCCGTTCCACACAGCTACACACTTTGTTGATGTGATGCTCAATGTCTCTCTGCATGTGATGCCAGAAAAAGCACTCATGGACCAGATGGAGCGTACGTTCAACACCCACGTGTCCCATTTCTTTGTGCAGTTCTTTAAAAATGAGGGGGCGGAACTTTGGGGGCACTACCAGTTGTGTTCATGTGGCTGTCTGTCACCGAAGAATAGCATCAGCGTCAATCTGCAACTTAGCTTTCTCCTTTGCAAACACAGCCAACTCTCTGTGAGTGTCCTTCACCTTTGGCCACTGACGTAGTGTGGTGTACTGTTTCACTTGCTGCAACAGTGGGTCCTCCTCTTGAGTAGATCTCAGTGCTTGAGGCGAGATCTGCTTTACCGTGTCCACCTGAGGTTCACTGCTCATTTCCGCGATGGCTGCAGTGATGGTCACTGGACACAGCAATGGCTCTCTCTCCTCCTGGTGAACTGACAACCCTTTGGAGACACTGGACAAGATTTCAGGCTGTATCTGTTGGGAACAGGTGAGCATGTACTTTTCTATATCAAGGGGCATTTTTGATGGCCCATCTGCATCAGAATTAGACTTCCCTGGCCTGTACTTTATGGTGAATCTGAACTCTGTCAATTCAGCCACCCATCTCAGCATCGTGGCATTCAGTTTAGCAGTTGTCAGCACATATGTAAGAGGGTTAGTATCTGTATATACTACAAATGAAGGGGCATAACACAAAGAATCCCAAAACCTCTCGCATATTGCCCATTTCATTACTAAAATCTCTAGCTTACCAGAGTGTAGATGGTAATTTTTCTCTGGAGCAGAGAGGGTGCGGGAGCCATAAGCAATGACCTTTAAGCTTCCTTCCTGTCTTTGATACAGCACTACTCCAAGTCCCTCCTGGGACGCATCACAATGCAGAACAAATGGTTCCTCAAAATTTGGATAGCCAAGCACGGGGGGACTGGACAGGTGGTCAATCAGTTGACTGAGGACTGCAGTGTGCTCTTCTGTCCATGTTATGCACTGATGTGAAGGTACCTGGCTTTGCTCCTTCTTTCTGACACTGGTCTTTTGCTTCTTGAAGTCTTTTGTGGCAGCAATGCCTGCCTTCTCAGTCCACAGCAGGGCGTAGAGGGGCCTAGCTGTACATGAGAAATTTGGGATATATGCTCTGTAGTATGAAATGAATCCCAATATTTTCCTCAGATCACCCACTGTAGTTCAGTTGTTTCATGTCTTGCGCTGGGGCTATTTCTGCAGGGTCCACTGTGTAGCCTTCTTTGGTGACAATTTTCCCCAGAAATCTGACACAGTTTTTGAAGAGTTCACATTTCTTTGCAGTCAGTTTAACTCCATGTTGCTGGTAACGTTGAAACACTTTTCTGTCATGAATGCCCCTATGGGGCAGAAGGACAAACCCACACGCTGGATGAAATTTGTGCATTTTAATAACAAAAAGAACATAAATTGTCCAAAATAGTGCAGTCCATACAAAAATGCAAAACAAGAATAACTTACAGATAGGCACTCCTGAGCCAGCTTGACTCAGGAGGGAACGAGGGGCTGATCAGCATGATGATCAGGAGAGTAATCCAGAGAGAGAACCAGTCTTGACATTCAATTTAGCTGCACTGACAAGATGAAACGCCAGTGCTTAAATATACACAGTAAATGAGCTGCAGGTGTGAGTAACATTCGAGCAGTGACCTAATAACCAAGCTGCCACAGCTGAGCAGGCAGTGGCATCTGAAGGGGAGCATCTGGTGAGAGAGAGAGGGAAAGGACTCTGTCACACCCCAAACAAATATACAAAAACTAACCACAAAATAATGACAACAGACAATAAAACTTAGGAACAAAGTGAGGATCTGAACTCAGAGAAACCCTGAGTTCAGATACATGACACTTTTCTAACATCTCTCAGATGGCTCTCGAATGTTTGGCTATGTACGAGATTATCATCGAGATATGGCTGGCAGATTTCATCTTTCAGTCCGACGAGGCATTCCTCCATGCTGCGCTGGAATTCGGAAGGTGCAGCAGACAACCCAAATGGAACCCGAACTCACTCATATAGGCCCCAGGGCATTATGAAGGCTGTGAGTGGTCTACTACTTTCTTCCATAAACCCCTGGTGGTAGGCCTTGCCTTGAACTAACACTGAAAACCAGGGCCTACCATATAAACTGTAAAGCATGTCTTGAATGCGGGGAATAGGATGGCGATCGGGCAGAGACCTCTGGTTGAGTTCTTGATAATCGCAGCACAGACGGAGGTTCCCATCTTTTTTCCACACACAAACAATGGGAAATGAGTAATGTGACCTTGACTTTTGGATCCAGCCCCTCTTGACTTCTTTATACAGTGGTTTAGGCACAGACACATAGGTATGTCTTACCGGTGTAGTATCTGTGAGTGATTTTCAGCTGCAGGAAAGGGATGCATCCCACATCATCATCGTCTCTGACGAATGCTTTGCACTCCTCCCTCAGCATCTGCTTCACTTGTCGCTGCTGAGCTGGGGGGAGGTGAGTTAGCGTGATTGGTGAGTCCTACCTTTCCTCATCCTCAGCTGTCTTTCCATTAGCTTCAGGCTCATTCTCTCTGCTGATCTCTGGAGGCTTGACTGGAGAAACAGGCAGGGTAGTGACTGGATTGGCTTCCACAGGATAAACGGCTTTGACAAGCTGGACCTGCCCCAACACTGTGCGTGGGCCCAAAATGACATCATGGCAGGTGCTATTGGTGACAGTCAGGGTTAAACGTGAATATGTTCCTTTTCCAAGAGTTATTGTGCTCTCTGACATACTCAAAACATCAGACCATGGGACATTCTCATCAGGCAGGAAAAGGGCTTCTTGGTTGGACAGCAGAGGGCCTGTTCTCACAAAGCATTTAACATTTTTCACTTGGCCACCTGGGATTACTTCCTTCTGCCTGCCGACTCTCACCACACCATCACTGCATTCAGGGTCACTGTTCTTAATCATCTTCACCAACATCTCAGTCTCCTTACAGTCAGTAGAGAAAGCTGTGCTAACCGCCTGTGTTATTACTTCATGTGGCTGCTGCACACCATTTTTCAGTAACAGTTCAATTACATTATACCCAGTGATTGGCTCTTCTGCGGCTCCTTTCTCACCTGTTATGAGCATGGGCACCTGAAGTGTGAACAGCTGGGCATGTGAGGGGTCTAGTTGGAATGTGACCTCCACCCACCCTAGAAAAGGGATGTCTGTTTGGTTGACAGCTTTTCCCACAAAGGCACCTGGGCCAAGAAGTTCTTCAGTGTGTCGCACCTTCACCTTTGGAATACGTTGACCAAATGTTCAGTGACCATACCCAGCTGCTGCATAATTGTCTGCAGCTGCTGCATGAGTATGGCCACCTGTCTCTTGGTCGCGTCTAAGTGCTTGAGAGCGGAATGTTCTAGTGCTGCTGCACTTGCTGAGCCGAGGTTATGGCTGGCTCGTTCTGTCATGATTAATAGTATAGACAGCCCACGTGCAGATTGCAACAACAGGACAACAATCCAGGCACAAAAAAACAATATATTGCACATAATTTAGTTACCTATTTATTAATTTTTATTTTATATTTACTTATTTTTGTAGGTTTTTTATTTGGGTTCTAAATCTTTTATTGGGTTTTAGACTTTTGAGTTTTTAACCTCTTTGACTAGTCTTTAACTTTTTAATATGACCCTTCTCTTATATCTTTTTTTTTTCTCTTATCTCTTTGTCCTATGCCCCGATTGGTGGAGCCTTGAGTATTTTTATCGTTTTTATAGTCAGCTTCATGTGTGCCTGTGTTTGTGTTCATGTTGAATGTAATTGTGGTTTGTAATATGGATGTCACCTGACTGCAAAACAAATCTACCTACGGGTACAAATAAAGGAACCTGAACCTGAACCTGAACCTAAGTGCATGCATTGCTGGTGATGGTGTGATTGGAAGCACCTCGGCGAGGAGCGGGGAGATGGCAAAAGGGAGTGAGAACAGCTGATGGTAATGAGAGAAGAGGCGTGGTCGGGCCAGCAGACTGTCAGCCAGTGCTCACAGAAGAGTGAGCCAAAAAGAGCTGCCTCACAGCTGCCGGCCAGAGAGCAGTGACATAAGATAGGGAAGCACACTGAAATGCACAATATACACATATACAGCAGCACCTAAACCCACAGGGAGGTCAGGACCGAGCTGGGGAAACCAAGCCGTCTCGGCTCCTGACAATTACATGGAGTTACTCACCAAGGAGCCACCCATCCACACAGTGCCTGCTTGTAGTTTGTTCCCAACAGTCCTGTTCATGAGAATCATTAGGAAAACCAGCTCTCGCTGCAAATTTCACTTTGATGTTGGCCTGTTCAACTGCATTGTATGGAAGTAGAGAATGGGCATTGATGTCATTCCGCACTGCATTCTGGGCCATTGTCGCCATCGTCGTTGCCCGGCTTCTTTGTTTACTTGTAGTCTAGGCAGCTGCTAACATGAACAGACATATGTTTGATGGAACGCAGCAAACAGAAAATTAAAATTCCTTATTCAGAGAAGCTGAATAAGGATGCAAAAGAGCACTACCTCTAAAAAAAAATAAGAAATAAATAGGATTGATCAATATGAGCACAAGAAATGGACTACAGATCTCAACTAACTGCCTTGAGTCATGCTGTCAGATGTATTTGCCTACATGGTTTGTGGGGTGAGTGCATAAATCCATGAGCAACTTAAAAACTATAAATCATTAGAGGCTCATGTTCAATTCACCAATGGATGGGTCCAGCCGCCTGGGTGAACGACCTGAAAACCATCTTTTAACACAAAGATAAGCAGTTATTATTTCTACAAAGTCGAAATACGTCGAGATTAATGTCTAGCGTACCCAAAAATGATTTCTATCATATGAGTAACGCTCTTTAAACCCATGTTTAACTTACTGAACAGGTTTCTAACTTACAGCTACCATATAATGGCATATTTGCAGCGTGCAGAGCTCTGCTGCTGCCTGCAGCGTATACACACACACAGAGCTAAACACATGTACTGTATAATGGGACCTGTCGGGAATGTGTCTGAGCATTTTCAAGCTACAGGATAAAGATTTTTATCTTTGACTACAGTCTGTAAACATCAGCTGTCCAGTGTTGTTCTGATAAATATGCCAAAATGTCAGAACACCGAAGGAGGTGGATCAATCAGCTGATCACACTGGCGCACTGAAAAAAGTTACCAGTATAATTAGCTGCTATAAAAACATCCTTAACCAGGACATTGACATTTTTATAGTCACTTGAAAGAGGAGAACCTGCTTAATTTAACAATACCAAACAGTCTATGGGCTTCAGTCATCAGCTGATATTAAATCCATGCGTAATGAAAGCAACAAGTAATCACAACTTCAAGAAAAAAATAACAGAAAATCAGCAACACGAAAAACTCCCATTAAAAAAACTGATCCAGATTAGCAAGAGAAATTCAGAATAGCAGAGATGATGTGGGGAAATTATTTGATTTTGCCCTGTGTGTTTTTACACATTACTGAGAGATGATAGAGCCATGACTGACGTGCAGCCAAAGGCACGGCGCGCAAGACAGCTGCTCTGGAGAGGCGACATCTTTCTGCACTTCTAAATATTATTAAATCACAACTTACCTTGGTGAAAATGCCGTGAACACACAACCATGTGTGCAGGAATATAGTCAAAGCTGATGTTGCTCCTTCCGACCGCTACAATCCATTCCATCCCACGCCTCTTTTTTAGCTCAGAGATGCATTTCTCTTCACTTTTCTTCCAAGTCGGAAAGTTAAAAAAAAATTGTACTTCGTAATCAATCTTTTTCCACCCCAATCTTGAGAGCGTGTTGTTGCATTTGATAATGCAGCAAAATTTCCCTATTCTAACGTTGCGTAGTAATTGGAGGAATAATAATGTGATTGAAGGGCCACACTGGAAATAAGTGTTTTCACTTTCTTGTGTCATCCTGGATTTTGTAGGACGTTTTATATGTATATTTACATTTCCTCTGTTTGAATAACATATTCAGTGTCATTTTAATAAGGCTGCGTGTCCACAGGGAAAGTCAAACTGGTTAATAAAATACATGTCCCTTCAAGCTTTGGCTGTTAAATATTGATCATGGTGTACTTTTAGACTGATTGTGATCGGCTGGTGAGAGAGGTCTACAGCTGATCAGCGCTGCAGCCCTCCGAAAGTTGAACTTTTTTCAGCTTTCAGTGCCACAAGCACAGCACCGACTGCTGAGAGCATTTTTACGCGGAGGGCTCTGAGTGCATTAAACACTGGACTACATAGAAAATGAACAGAAAATAGTCGCCCACAGCAGAAAAAAACGCATTTGGTGGGCATACAGCCTAACCGCATTCATTGCTCACTACTAAGCCACCCCTCAGCTTAGCCCCTGTCTTCCCCATCAGAGAATCGTTGTCTGCTCCCTCCAAAGTGAATAAAAATATAATGTATAAGCATCCCAAAGTGATAAAGCAAAATATTGGTAAAACTCAAATTAAACATAAAGCCTCTAAATTGAATGATTTGGCCTCTGTTCCTCCTCATAATTTAAAAATTAAATATGGTTTATTAAATATTAGGTCTCTAACTCCCAAGTCTCTGTTAGTCCATGATCTGTTAATTGATCATCAGATTGATTTAATTTCCCTTACAGAGACTTGGTTAGGGCAAGAGGATTATGTTGGTTTAAATGAATCAACTCCCTCTGGTTATTTAAACTGTCAAAATCACAGAAGTCCTGGTCGTGGAGGAGGAGTAGCAACAATTTACCATTCCAAATTACTAGTTAATGTAAAGCAAAAAACATGTTATAATTCCTTTGAGGGCCTGGTCCTCAGTATTGGGCACTTTAGCAATTTTAGGTTAAACCCAATTTTATTTGCCATAGTTTATCGTCCCCCATCAACCTACTCAGAATTTTTATCCGAATTTGCTGATTTCTTAGCTGATTTAGTGCTGAAATCTGATAGAATAATTATAGTAGGGGATTTTAATATGCATGTGGATGTAGATAGTGACTGCCTTAATGTGGCTTTTAATTCAATATTAGACTCGATTGGGTTTTCTCAGAAAGTAGAAAATTCTACTCATTACCTCCACCATACATTGGACCTTGTTCTGACATATGGCATAGAAATAGAAAATCTTGTAGTGTCTCCTCATAACCCTGTACTGTCATACCATTGTCTGTTAACCTTTGATTTTACTATTTCTGACTATTTGGCTCCTAAAGAAAAATATTATTACAGTAGATGCCTCTCAGATGATGCTGTTTCCAAATTTATGCAGATTGTTTCTTCTATGTCATGTGTCAACACAACAGAAATAAGCTATAGACAGCTTGCTCCTTCTGTAATTGATAACATGGTGGATAGTGTTTCAGCTTCTCTGCATCAGGCTCTAGACTTGGTGGCCTCCTTAAAAAAGAAAAAGTCTTATCAGAGATTTCTAACTCCTTGGTTCAACACAGAAACTCGTAGCTTAAAACAGAAGACTCGTCAATTAGAAAGAAAATGGCGCTCCACTAATTTAGATGAAATCTATTTAGCTTGGAGAAATCATCTTTTAATTTATAAAAAATCTCTTAGAAAAGCTAGAACAAGTTATTACTCTGCATTAATAGAAGAGAACAAGAATAATCCCAGGTTTCTTTTCAGTACTGTAGCCAGGTTGACAAAGAGTCAGGACTCTGTCAATCCTAGCATTCCCTTAGAGCTTACTAGTCAGGACTTTATGAACTTTTTCAATAATAAAATTTCATCCATCAGAGATAAAATCAATCAGATTCTTCCCACAGTTAACTTAAATACTGTAACTACTACAACTCCTTCTTTTGATGTCTGTCTTGATGAGTTTACTCCAATCGACCTTTGTGAGTTAGACAAAATAGTTTCCTCATCCAAACCTTCAACTTGTCTTTTAGACCCTATTCCTACTAGGTTATTTAAAGAAGTCTTCCCACTTATTGGTAGCTTTATTCTTCATATAATCAATTCTTCATTAACTTTAGGCCATGTACCGCAGGCTTTTAAAACGGCTGTAATTAAACCCTTACTCAAAAAGCCAACGCTAGATCCAGGAGCTTTAGCTAACTATAGACCAATCTCTAATCTCCCTTTCATTTCAAAAATCTTAGAAAGAGTTGTTGCTACGCAATTATTTGACCACCTGCAGGGAAATGGTTTACTTGAAGAGTTTCAATCCGGGTTTAGAATCCATCATAGTACTGAAACAGCCTTAGCAAAGGTCACTAACGACCTCCTCATTGCATCTGATAATGGACTAGTTTCTGTACTTGTCCTTTTAGACCTTAGTGCAGCTTTTGATACTATCGATCATAATATTCTACTTGATAGATTAGAACACTATGTTGGACTTAATGGAACTTCGTTGCAGTGGTTTAGATCTTATTTATCTGATAGGTTCCAGTTTGTTCGTGTCAATAATGAGTTTTCTTTCAACTCAAAGCTTAGTCATGGAGTTCCACAGGGATCTGTGCTAGGCCCTATTCTTTTTAGTTTATATATGCTTCCGTTAGGCAACATTATTAGAAAGCACTGTATACATTTTCATTGTTATGCAGATGACACACAATTATACCTGTCAATGAAGCCAGATGATAGTAATCAATTAGCCAAGTTAGAAGCCTGTCTTAAGGAAATCAAAGCTTGGATGACTTGTAATTTCCTGCTATTAAATTCAGATAAGACTGAAGTCATTCAGTCTCCCAACATCACCTTTAAGTGTCGCCAACAGACCAATATCGGTAGAAACATACGTACACCAGCCATGAAGTTGGCACGGGGTTGCGCATATTTCCACAGTTCTTTCATTCTTGATCCATGCCATCTATGAATATGATGTTGATAGAAAAATTCCATATTATCTACATTATTATTGATATTAATAATGTATTATTATATTTGAGAAGTATCATACCTTTCATATGCCATGTTTAATGTTTATATATGCATTCCATGTGAAATAAGTTCATATATTCTTGGCATGTTTCTGTGAGCAATTTCAGAGAGCTCAGACTGAAGATCAGTACAGGATCAGTACATGCGTAAGGAATGATCTAAGCCACTCTTATAATCTCTTTGACATGTCCTGTTTCGGGTCACAGGAATGCACAGGAACTCCTCAGGCTGTATAGATCAGTGGAAGAGATTAGGTATATAGACATTCTATTAGTTTTATGGACCTCATGTGCATGTCTCCATGACCCCATGTCTCCAGAGTGTCTGTGACGTTTCCCTGGATAAGCTTTAATTATCAGGACTGTCCTGTTCTGTCCCTTCCCTTATCCTCATCCTCCCTCTCCTTTCTCCTACCTATATATATCAGACCTAAAGAAATGAATCCTTTTGAGATTCTAGGTGTGTCTGAATGCCATGCTTTGTAATCTCTCCCTCAAGATGGCCATTTGAGGTTAAATAAATGTACATAAATCCAACTTTCCGCCTGATTTTCTGACTTTGAACAATTTAAGCTCAAAATTATTCTAACAGATGTATTATTGTGTGATGAGGGTAGTGGCTCCACCTTTCCGGTTCTGCCGCCACCCTGGGTATAAAAGACCAATGCTGAAGAGGCACAGTCTCTTTTGACCTTCGCCTCTGCCTGTACGGTAGCACCTAGTGTCTGTGAGTCACACAATAAAGTTGAGTTCTATTGCACCTCCGGCCTCATCATTGGATTACAGATTATGGACATAACATTTGGCGACAAGGATAAAAGTATGGATAAAGGTATTTCGGGCATTCGGCCATTTCTGGAGCTTCCTGGCGAGCCGCCGGTGCCATGGGACAGATAGCTTGCCACATTCAAGAATTATCTGGTGGCACTGAACCTCGGTGAGTTGGAGAAATTGCGTGTGCAAGCAATACTGGTCCATAATCTTGGCATGGAGGGACCGCGCATTCTTAGCACATTCGGAGTGAGTGACAGTTTTGAGGATGTGGTTGGGCTAATGGCGTGCTACTTTTGCACCCCGGAAAACATCATAGTTCGGAGGATCCAGTTCCGACAGCACCGACAGCGGGCTGGAGAGTCAGTGCAGCGGTATGTTGCTGACCTGCGCCAACTGGCCAGGGGTTGTCAGTTTGGGACCTTAGAGGAAGAAATGGTCCGCGATCAGTTGGCGGAGCACACGCTGTGCGCGGCAGCGTGGTCAAGACTCCTTACCCATTCCAGTGAGCTGATGTTGGCAAAAGCGGTGGAGATAGCCCAGCAGTTCAAAGCAGCGGATAAACTGTCACGGGACCTTGGTGAGAGAAGAGTGTTGGGGAAACCTAACTCACAATCAGCGGCACAGGCTGTAGACCCGGATAGCGATGACAGTGTGGAAGACAAAGAAGAATACGCTACCACTATAAAAAAAAATTAGGTCCGCTCCTGGGTCTCCAAAGTGTTTTGGCTGTGAGTCTACCAAGCACCGGTACAAGGCGGGAGAATGTCTGGCAAAAGGCAAATGCTGTGGGAAGGGTGGGCTCCTAAATCATGTCGCCAGGGTCTGTAAAAAGTTTGAGCGAGGGGAGCGACAACGTGAAGTGGACTTCCCCGCCATGACTCCTACGGTTATTTACACTGTATCCCCAAGCACAGAAGGCCGTACATATTTGACAGTTACGCTGGACGGCGAGGACGTGCCATTGTTGGTGGACACGGGCGCAGTGAGGGCTGTGTTGAACTGGTCTACTGTGAAGAGTTATTTTCCCTACCATTGTGTGAGAGGTCTGTTGATGCCATTTTGTGGGTATGGTGGTAATAGACTGTCCATCGTGGGTTTGCTGGAGCTGACGGTGAGGTACAAGACAGTAGTGGTATCCAATATACAGTTCGTGGTGACCGTGAGTGGGTCGAATGTGATGAGCTGCGATCTGTTTTATGGACTGGGCTTCTCAATCACCAGCAGCAGCAGAGAAGAATGGTCGGGCTGTAGTTTGTGGGACTGGCCAGTTCTGCGAGTGGTCGACGATGCAGTTTGGGACGACACGTGGCCTAGTATTCTGGGAGATGGACAGGACAATTTCCACCCAGGGCCATCAGGGCAGGGTTCCAGTGCCAGGGCCCACGTTACCTTAGGTGAGGGAACTGGGCGGCACGGTGGTACGCCCGTAATGATGGGTGAGGCTGTGAAGACGACCCCCTCTGCTTCCGGGGTTCGGCCTGGAGATACCGAGAAGCATGGGGCTGCTATGGCTACGCCAGCGTTCAAAATGAAAGAGAACGGAGCAGGACCAGCTGGCACAGAAAACAGGCGTGCCATACAGGAACACTGCAGACCGAGTCGGGCTTCACGGAGGGTCGCTGGTGTGGCGCTACCCGGTGAGGTGGCCCGATGGAGAGATCATGGACATGGGAAGTTGAGGCGAGCTTCTTGAAGAATCGGTGACGTGGTTTGACCCAGAGAGGAGGCTCGGCTGAGAGGTGCCCGTGGAAACAGGAAGCGACATGAGGACCAGGGGCGGCTGAAGGTGGTGGCTGTTCGGGGGGACGGATACCTTCAGCTGTCAGATGACTCATGGAGACATCCCAATCAGCTGCAGTGCGTTATCAAGGAGAAGGAGGTGTTGGGGCCCTGACATGGCTCATCTCCAGGGACAAAGAGACGAAAGAGCTCTGGGCGGGACCTGAGAGACGAGTCCCCCGGAGGGTGGCTCTCCATCGAGGCTGTACAGTAGCAAGGGGCGATGGACTGGGTTAAATATGAACTACCCGGGCTACGTAGTTGACATGTTTCTCATAATGGACTGCTATAACAGGTGCCCATGTGAAAAAAAAATACCCATGTAATGTGCATATCACCATGTTCAGGGGTGTGTGTTACTGTGGGGTTTGCCCGGATTGGAGTGGCACTATTGAGAATGTTATGGTGGTGTATGAAGGCACATGTTAGTTAACTGGTTGTGTGTTAGTGCATTGAAATTTTTCCTCTTTATGTATATAAATTCATGGGATTATTTTGTATTATAATAAGAACATGGCAAATTTTATTTTATGGACTTTTATTATCAGAGACGGCAGAATAATCCGTCTGGCCGTGTGGAGGTGGGACGGCAGTCCACCTGTCCCCCTCTAGTTTTAGTTGTTTGTGTGTATGCATAGGCCTATTTTATTTGTTGTCATTAGAGCGTGACTCGGGTATTAAATTTGGGAGGACGTAATTAGTGTGCATGTGTTTTGGACTTTTCTAAAGGGGAGGAAAATGTCATATATGAATATGATATATTATTGTGTGATGAGGGTGGTGGCTCCACCTTTCCGGTTTTGCCAACACCCTGAGTATAAAAGGCCAATGCGGAAGAGGCACAGTCTCTTTTGACCTTTGCCTCTGCCTGTACGGGAGTGCCTAGTGTCTGTGAGTCACACAATAAAGTTGAATTCTATTGCACCTCCGGCCTCGTCATTGGATTACAGATTATGGACATAACAATACATCTGAAATTTTCTGTGGAATAGGACGTACGCCATGTTTTCATGCATAAGTACCGTTTGTACATGAGGCCCTAGGACCCCCAGATAAACTGTAAAAGACAGATGGAGGTATTGTGCACATGCACGCTAACACCACCCATAGCTCTCATTCTCCACCATGCACAATTCCCTTGAAATCTCACCAAGCTTTCTGAAAAGTTGGCAACTCATAAAAATGCCCCTCATCATTTTTAAACATGTAGCACAAGGATTGATTGTGCTAAATGGATTGTATGCATTGTGCTGTAACTGGCTATTGCCAGGCAAAAGCGTTGAAAAGTTAAGAGCGTTTAAGCTTTCTAGGATTGCCCGTATATGTACGAACTCAGAATGTGAGCTGTTGGAAGAAGATGCCATTTTCAAGACTAGAAAAGCACTCGGAGAGCGCAGACCTCCTCCAAGCGCCACAGTTCTCCCCCATACAGTGTTTGTGTGTACGTTTTCAGATTCCTTGACCATGAAAACATATGACTAGCAATTGGATTCACAATGATAGGATTAGTGGTTCAGTAGTAAAAGCATTACCTCCTTGGCGGAGGTAATAAACTGAAGCATTGCTGTTGTGTCCATCTCCTCCATCTGCAAACTCCCAGGCTGCGGGCATTGCAATTCATTGCACAACCGCGTACAACCCACAGGCCAATGGGTTATGCAAGCGTTTTCATAGATCACTGAAAGCAGCACTCAGGGCTTCACTGACGGATGCAAATTGGGTAGACAGGTTGCCGTGGGTTTTATTACCTCCGCCAGGCCGCAGGAGGTTATGTTATTGGGGTTGCGCTCTGCGGCAAAAGAGGATTTGGAAGCTTCCCCAGCAGAGAGCTTGTTTTTGCGCAACCCCTATGGCTGCCCGGGGAATTTCTGCCAAATAATCCCGCTCGGACAGCTGCCCGTCTCAGCTTTTGCAGCGTAGCGCAAACACAGGCACACTGCCGGGCCTGGCCCACCACTGTTTTCTGCGTGCTTTTGTGCCTAAAACTTTGAAGAACGCGGAGTTCGTGTTCGTCAGACACAATGACCAGCGCCCTACATTGCACCTGCACACATGTTCAAAATGGCCATATCTCACAATGTTAAAGAATCCTTTAAAAAATTCCTGTATCCAGACGGTGATCCGGATCATCCCCAAAATTTAATCAGTTCTTCCTTGTACCATTTCCAACAACTCCTGAAAGATTCATGGAAATCCGTCCAAAACTTTTTGAGTTATCTTGCTAACCAAAAGACAGACAAACAGACAAACAGACAGACAGACAAACGCTGGCAAAAACATAACCTCCTGCGGCCTGCGGCCTGGCGGAGGTAATAAATAGATGTGTGTCATGAATCTGGGGTTGGAAGCCAAACCTGATTGTGACTCATGGTCATGCTTTGACCTACTTTCCTCCTGACAGCTCGGGCATGCCCCCTCCTCCTGTCAAGCTCCGTAAGCTGCACTCACTGACACACACACACACACACACACACACACACGCTCCATTCACTCTCATTCACATGCACTCTCACACACCTGTTCCCAATCAGTTCTGCCCACACATTCACACCGGCAATCTCTTTCCTCTTAGCGTTTGGAGTATTTGTTTGCCACCGCTGTGGAAGGAGATTGTCGGGACATTCCCTTCATACGTGGCAGCGTTCTACTCCACATATGGTGATTCCACTCCCAACTTTCTACCCAGCTGGACACTTCAAGACGATCCATACCTTGGTGTTACGGCTGGTCCGCTCCTCTGTCTCTGCCTCCTGACTGCACGACGCGCCCTGATTTGGCTCCAGCCCTCTAAGTGTGTCTTAGCATTTCCTCCCGTGCTAGCAGGCCTGCAGCATTAGGCTTTATATTCACCAGGCTGTTGAGCATTTCGGCAGGCACCCTGTATGTTTTGTGGCAATACTGTCATTGCACCCATCCATATATTGTGTGGGAGACTGAACTGCATTTGGTGAATAATGAACTGGTTGTTTGGTGAACTTCAATAAACACAGCACACTCTACTCCTGCAAATGGGTTTTCATTCTCTCCCTCGTGTGCCATGTAATGGTGCACAGGGGTTCATGACAGAATGTCCCGACCGTAAAAAAAAAACCCCAGTGGAGTAGAGTTGTGTTTTGTTCCCCCCCCCCCCCCACTCCTTTCCTCCTTATCCCTTTAAGGTCCACACCAAGAAAAAAGCAATGGAAAAAAATTTTCTTTGCATTTTTTACTCACTTAGGATAGCAATAACAACAATCAACTGTTTTTCCAAAATCAGACCCCACAGTTTTTTAGATATAGGCCTCTACCAAATGGTTGAGAGGTCTGTTCATAGTAAAAGTATTATATACCTTTAAATGCATACAAAAAACATTGAGAACAAGTCAAATAAATTGCTAATTTTCTTCAACAAATGAGTAGAATTTGCTCATGGGTTAGGGTTGGGTTAGGGACTGCTCAAACACGCAGTGCCATCTGGAGGATTTTTTTAGCATAGCGCAACTAAACCAAGTGGCAGAGATGGCTCATTCAGGTTGAGTTAAGCTCAATGCATTATTCAATGAGATATTGTGACTCAAAGTGTGGTCGACCAAACGGTTGCTCAGAACCTTAAACGGTTATACATGGACATAATGAGTTGGACAGACGAGGAGCAGGAAGCCCAGGATTTGCTGGAGGAGGCGGGCTTCGCCTTTCAGTGGTCTTGGTCTCCCGAGGAGCGGGAGTGAGCACGACTCTTCGCGGCGGACTTTAAGCGGTGCTACCCTCACCTCCAAGAGATCCATAGGGTAGACGCCATCCTCTCTGTCATCCTTCCCATTCCTGACGCAGAGCTGGAGGATGCCTCCTCACGATCGGAGCTGGCCCCTTGCCAGAAGAAATGCTCCCGTAAGAGGAGGACTTCCCCCCTCATCGGACCTCCTTCGTCTCCCGATCCAGCGTCCACCCAGCCTGCGGACAAGAAGACGGAGATGGAGTCGGATAGGGAGCAGTACTCGTTATGTCTCCTGGAGGAGGTTCTCTCCTGGATGCTGACGCCCCGTCCCTCTTCGACAGCTCATCAGGCTCGGGACACCGCGAGGAGGGTGATGGAGCGAGACAGCTTCTGGGATCATCCAGAGGCTATGGAGATCCTCTGGGACATCTTCGCCACACCATGTGAGGAATCGGCTGAGGATCTCACGGTGCTCAAGCTCCTTGCGGCCAATTCACTCTCCTTTCCCGAGGATGCGGGATCTCTCTGCGCAGGTGACCCGCTTCCCGGCACGGTGCTCCATGTTTCAGATTACCTCATCCCCACGCCACCCAAGAGGAGAAGAGAGAGGAAGCCCCGCAGCAAGAAGCGTCCAGTCCCGCTTACTGTAGCTTCGCCTTCCCGCTCCGAGCAATGCTCCGTCCCGTCATGGGAGGAGATGGAGGAATGTGGGTGGGCTCTCCTGGCTGAAACGGACCTCATCTTGGAGGTGAAGCCGCGGCTCCTCCCGGAGATGGCTGAGAGACTGAAAGAGCTTTCCCCGAGGGAGGAGGAGCTTCAACCCAACGAGGAATGCCAGGAGAGAAGAGAGGACACCTCGGAGGTTGCTGGGGACCTCCAGTGCCAGGAGAACAGGAAAGTTTCTTTTCATTCGAGTTACACAATCAATGATCAATGTTGCCTGCCTCCTGGTGAGGAGACTCAGGGTGAGCAGGTCCCTGAGTTCTCCGCCCCAGCGGCATACAGTACTCTCGTGTGGGGTCTCAATGACTCTTCTCTATGTGCCCCCACGAGCCCATCGGTCCTGGATCCAGGTCGCTCGGGGAAGGAAGAGTCAGAGGACCAGGAGGGTCCGGCCCTTGGGCCAGCTAAGGAGTCGTCCACGGCCGCCATGCCAAAGGAACCAGAGGCGTGGAGGACGGCGCACGAGAGTTCCATTCCTGCTATCGTCATCAAGCCTGCTGCAGGGGCCGCCGCAGTGGAGTCATCCCCCGGACCAGACCTCCAGCCAATGGGACCCGTGGCATCGTCGTCGAAGTCCTGGACGGCGGTAGAGCTTAAGCACAGGAAAGTAGTCTCTCCTGTAGTTCATTTATTGATGGTGGAGGGATCTTGCCTGGCTTTTGGGGAGGGGAGTCGAGTGCGGCCCCCAGCCGCATCTGGATGCCCCTCGCCGGGCTCTGCCACTGCCGGTGACCCTAATCGCTGTCCCTCTCCTATACCCTTCGAGCTCCATCCTAGGGTTGCCGGAGAGGGGCAGCCACCACCTGGGCCACCCATTGACGACGAGGCGGGTCCAGCTTCCACGGAGGGGGCCGACAGGGATGAGGCACCCGATGGACGGGAAGAACCCATGCACCCAGGATCGCCGGAGTCCTGGACGGCGGTGGAGCCAGAGTTCAGGCAACTGTGTTCCACTAAATCAGAAATTTCAATATTAATGTCACACTGCCCAACTCATGGTGAGGTGGACCTGGGGCAGCTCACAGTAGCCCTGGGGACCACCACACCGGGCTCCACTGCTGCCGGCGACCTTGACCTGGTTTTTCTCTTTTTCCCTTCAGTCTCAGAGCCTCCGGCTAGGGTCATCGGAGAGCTGGTGGAGGCAACCGAGGATCGGGGTTCAGCTCCTGAGGACGTGAGGAACATCACCTGCCTTGCTGGAGAGGTCACCACGGGTGCAGCAGAGCCCCAGCTGGAGTCCACCACCGGTGCAGCAGAGCCCCAGACCAGGACCATCGCGGGTGCGGCCACATCCCAGACCGGGACCATCGCGGGTGCGGCCACGTCCCAGACGGTCCTCCTGCTCCAAGCCTCGAATGGCAGGGGGGCTCCTGTTCTTTGGCTTGGTGGCCAATGTTCCCGAGTATGGAGGCTGCCTCTCCGCCATCCTCGCAGGTCCTGGTGGTTCCATCACACCGGTCAGCCACCCGAGGGACTTGGTTTATGGGTCGGGTGGCCCATGGGCCCAGGCAGGCCGCCGGACACTATCCCACGGGCCTCCTGCTGGACTTGGGACTTGAGCAGGCCACCCGATCTGCCACTCCTCACCACACTGGGGGCCTGGGACTCTGGTCGACCCCCCGAACTTTGGACTTCTGGAGAGGGGATTAGTGCTCCAGGTTGGGGGTTTATTAGGAGGGATTGTTATTACCTCCGCCAGGCCGAAAAGGCCAGGAGGAGGTTATGTTTTTGCCGGGGTTTGTCTGTTTGTCTGTCTGTCTGTCTGTCTGTCTGTTGTTTAGCAAGATAACTCAAAAAGTCTTGGACGGATTTCCATGAAACTTTCAGGCGTTGTTGGAAATGGTACAAGGAAGAACTGATTAAATTTTGGGGATGATCCGGATCACCGTCTGGATACAGGAATTTTTTAAAGCATTCTTTAACACTGTGACATAGGGCTATTTTCAACATGTGCGCAGGCGCAATGGAGGGCGCTGGTCATTGTGTCTGACCAACATAAACTCCGCCTTCTTCAACATTTTAGGCACAAAAGCACGCGGAAAACTGTGTTTGCGCGACGCTGCAAAAGCTGAGACGGGCAGCTGTCCGCCGCCGGATTATTTGGCAGAAATTCCCAGGGCAGCCATAGGCGCTGCGCAAAAACGAGCTGCTCGGCAGCGTGCTGTGTGCCTGTGTTTGCGCAACGCTGCAAAAGCTCAGACGGCCAGCTGTCCGCCGCTGGATTATTTGGCAGAAATTCCCCGGTCAGCCATAGTAGCTCCGCAAAAAGAAGCTCTCGGCCGGGGAAGCTTCCAAATCATCTTTGGCCGCGGAGCGCAACCCCATTAAAGATAAAGATTAGATGTACCACGAAGGTCGAGTGCAAGCAAGATGTTTGTGTCTGTGAACATTCCGTCTTTTGGCGAGTTGATACGTAACGATGTTTACAGTTTGATGAGAAGGTTGCTGCCATGTAACAATCATCTTATATCAGCAATTGTCAGCTCGTCACTCACACTTCACTCCAGCATTTGGAAGTGGTGGCATTCCATTTTATACTGAGTCCAATATTGTATGTTATTGTTGTTACAAGACCGCCGACTGTCTGCTGATCTGTATATACTTTTATTTATTTATTTATTTTCTACTCCTTTTAGTTCTGCATTTAATATGAACCCTGAGTTTGAAATAAACGTTTGAATTTTGAATAAAATCCACGCCAACCCGTCTACCTAATTGGCATCCGTCAGTGAAGCCCTCAGTGCTGCTTTCAGTGATCTAAAACGCTCACATAACCCATTGGCCTGTGGGTTGTACGCAGTTGTGTCATGACTTCTTTTGTTTTTTCTTTTGAATTCTTGGATGGAACATGGGTGGGCAATATAAGCTGCGGATTCAGCCATCACATATTTCGGATAACTTATGTTGAACTGTATAATCAGAGGAGCTATTGTCTAATTTGACCTTGTTGGATTTTATTACCCCCTTTGTTATATTATTCACTTTCTTTTAACCTGTACTCTTAATCTATTCGAAATAAAGACTAATTCATTCATTCATTCAATTGCAACGCCCCCAGCCTGGGAGTTTGCAGATGCAGGAGATGGACACAACACCAACACTTCAGTTTATTACCTCCGCCAAGGAGGTAATGCTTTTACTACTGAACCACTAATCCTGTCATTGTGAATCCAATTGCTACTCAGATGTTTCCATGGTCAAGGAATCTGACAACGTACACACAAACACTGTATGGGGGGAACTGTGGCGCTTGGCGGAGGTCTGCGCTCTCCGAGTGCTTTTCTAGTTACATATTTATTCCATCTAGCTACAATGCTCCGTACTGTGTGTTTATATATCTACATATTATTCCATCTAGCTACAATGCTCCGCACTGTGTGTGTTTATATATTTACCTCCGCCAGGCCGCAGGCCAGGAGGCTATGTTTTTGCCGGGGTTTGTCTGTTTGTCTGTCTGTCTGTTGGTTAGCAAGATAACTCAAAAAGTTTTGAACGGATTTTGATGAAACTTTCAGGCGTTGTTGGAAATGGTACAAGGAAGAACTGATTAAATTTTGGGGATGATCCGGATCACCGTCCAGAAGAAAACCGCCATTATGGAAAATGCCATTTTCGTGAATAACTACTGAACCACTAATCCTATCATTGTCAAGCCAATTGCTAGTCATATGTTTTCATGGTCAAAGAATCTGAAAACGTACACACAAACACTGTATGGGGGGAACTGTGGCGCTTGGTGGAGGTCTGCGCTCTCCAAGTGCTTTTCTAGTTCATTCTGTTTTTGGACTATTGTGTTTTCACGGGTTGCTTCCCTCCTAACCAGTTTTCCCCCACCTCCCACCCTGGGTTAGTGTTTATTGCCAGGGGGAGGGGTTCCCTTGAGGGGTGTTGTCTCCCTTCTTTTTTGGCTGATGGTGCTGGGGTGTCTGGTATCCACCCCTGGGAAGGGGGGGGGGGTTGTCATGAATCCGGGGTTGGAGACCAAACCCGATTCTGACTCATGGTCATTCTTTGACCTATTTTCCTCCTGACCGTTCAGGCACGACCCCTCCTCCTGTCAAGCTCCGTCAGCTGCACTCACTCACACACACACACACACACACACACACGCATGCACACGCGCGCGCACACACACACACACACACACACACACACACACACACACACACACACACACACACGCTCCATTCACTCTCATTCACATGCGCTCTCACACACCTGTTCCCAATCAGTTCTGCCCATGCATTCACACCGGAAATCTCTTTCCTCTTTAGCGTTTGGAGTATTTGTTTGCCACCGCTGTGGAAGGAGATTGTTGGGACATTCCCTTCATATGTGGCAGCGTTCTACTCCACGTATGGTGATTCCACTTCCAGCGTTCTACCCAGCTGGACACTTCAAGATGATCCATACCTTGGTGTTATGGTTGGTCCGCTCCTCTGTCTCTGCCTCCTGATTGCACGACGCGCCCCGAATTGGCTCCAGCCCTGTAAGTGTGTCTTAGCCTTTCCTCCCGTGCTAGCAGGCCTGCAGCATTAGGCTGTTTGCCTTTCCTGTTTTATGCGCAACACAGCCCTGCAGCACCAGGCTTTATATTCACCAGGCTGTTGAGCATTTCGGCAGGTGCCCTGTATGATTTGTGGCAATACTGTCATTGCACCCTTCCATATACTGTGTGGTAGACTGAACTGCATTTGGTGAATAATGAACTGGTTGTTTGGTGAACTTCAATAAACACAGCACACTCTACTCCTGCGACTGGGTTTTCATTCTCTCCCTCGTGCGCCGTGTAATGGCGCACAGGGGTTCATGACAGATGTGTATTTAATCAGCTTAACTGTGTTAAACCACTCAAAAAATACGACCTTCCTCAAATATCAATCATGCACAAGCACAAAATTTCACAAGCACATGTGTGTCATTTCTCAAGTGGATCATGTGCAACTCTCACCTCATTGCTCTGGTTTCATTGAAAATGAACAGACAATGTCACTGATTGTGTGGCAAGTCTATTGCTCGCACTTTTTAATTTCAGGTTTACTTGGGTTTAGATAAACACTTCCTGGTTACGTTCAAGAGAAGTTAATGTCTTGGGTCAAAATAAGGCCTCTCACTAATATAAGAGCACTAAGGCCATAACTTGAAGTATTGTACAGCTAAAGCCAAGGAATAACATACACATTTAAAATGGCAATAACTGATTGTGATGCAAATATAACCTATAAATAAAAGCCTAAAGGCATATAAACAGCTGTGCACCTAAATGGTGCGCAGGTGTGCATGCGCGATCAAAATAAGCAATGGGCACCAGATCAAATGTTGTAAGCGCATTTGCGTACCTAGGGACAGATAAATTCTAAACATTGTACTGCAGTACAGAGTATGAGCGACTGCTTTTAGGATTTTCTCCTTTCATTAAAATGTCCAAGAAGCAAGCTCTGTTAAGCAATTACTTTGGTGTTCCTCCACCTCCAAAGAAATGCCAGACTGAACCTGAACCGCAAAAGAAGTGTGCGTTCTCAGAAAAGTGGCTGCAGGAGGCCAGCTGGCTTTCAACAAATGACACCCACACCGAGATGTGGTGCAAACTATGCCGTGAAAATCCCACTCTGGTGGATAAAAAGAGCGCCTTTTATACAGCTACTAAAAGCTTTAATCATCCAGCTTTTCATAAGCATGCGAATAGCAGAGAGCACCAGAAAGTAGTGCAAGTGACTGATAGTGTTAGCAGGCACAGCCAGGGCCAGAGGCTCAGTGGTCCACTCGACAGGTGACAAGATTAATTGAATGAAGAACAGCATCAAGCACTGAGTAATGTTCTTCTGTTGGCCTTTCACAAAACAAAACATGTACGTTCTATGTGTTCATATGAGGAGGATAGTCCGCTTCTCAAAAGGCTTGGAGTTGGGGACTTCCGGTTATGGCGGCCACGTAGGAAGACGTGTTTCACACTGCTCTGCTTGTAAAACTAAAAATTCTACTAAAACTCTCTCAATTGGAACAAAAACCCATCCCAGCGTTTTGGCGTGGATATGGTAAAGACCAAGGTTGGAAAATCAGGTGGAGGAAAAGGCGACTCGTCAAAAAAATCCAAGCTAATGGACTTCCACGCTCAAGGCGAGGCAGGGAAAACTCCAGAGATAATGGCGGAGGATGGAGCCAGCAGCGGAACGGGAACTGCTGGGGAGGGGACAAGCGTAGTGCTCGCTGCCATCACCTCCATGAGAACAGAGTTTTCGTCCAAATTTGATGGGATTATAGCAGTGATAGAAGGAATGAGGAAAGAAATAAATGACTGTATGGAGCAAATGTCGCAGGCGGAGCTCCGAATATCAAGCGCTGAGGATGATGTCACCAGCCTGCAGATTAAGCTGCAAACACTGGAATTAAAATGGAAACGTCTGGAAGATAACGTCCTGGACTTGGAATCCCGCTCGCGACAGAATAATTTGAGGCTGGTGGGCCTCCTGGAGGGAGCAGAGGAATGGGACTCATGTTCCTTTCTGGAAAAGTGGATTCCAGAAGCGCTGAACAACGCGGACCTGCAGTCATCGGTCATTTTAGAGAGCGCCCACCGAATCGGCCCACTGAGAGATAATAAGACACCACCGAGGACACTGATTATGAAGTTCCTCAACTACAGAGACAAGATGACAGTCACCAATGCTGCGCGAGCTAAAGGGGAAATTAAATACCAGGATCAACAGGTGCGGTTCTACCCAGACTTTGCCACAGGAATACAACAATTAAGGAGGCAGTTCAACCCCGCCCGCAAAGAGCTGCGCAACCTCGGGATTCGTCACAGAGTAATTCATCCGGCAAGACTGCTGGTCACATATAAGGGGAGAACCCACACCTTCAAGACTCCTCAAGAGGCGCAGGAGCTCATCAAGCAAATCCAAAAGGAGACTGGTGGGAGCTAAGCGTGAACATGACAAAGGTAGAACATTTAAGCGTATGTACAGACACCTGATTGATCTGAAACATATAATAAGTCTACAAAATACAGACTGTATTTAAAAAAAAAAAGCTATGATGTACAAAGTTGCTATAAAACTTTGAAGTTATGCTGAAAAAACTACAGAAGAGAGTTAATGTTATAAGAATAGTAGTAGTGTCAGGGTGATTGACAGGAGAAAGAGAGAGTGGTTTGACTGATCCTCGCAGGTGTGGAACAGTCACTAGCTTTAACGGGAGATGGAATTTTTTTGATTTTGGGGGGGTTACCACGAATGTGAGGAAAGGGAATTTGTTTTTGTTTAGTTCGTAGGATGAATGTTCCATCATCCATGTTTTTGCTTCTCTGTAAGAGTATGTTCATATTGCAAGGTAATCTCAAACTCCTTATTGATCATAGATCAAAGCGTTAATCTTAATTTCACTTCATGGAATTGCAGAGGTCTACAAAATCTAAAAAAACTTAAACAAGTTATGAATAAAATAAAAGACATAGATTCAAAAATTGTATTTTTACAAGAAACTCATCTAATAGAGGAGGATGTAAAAAGAATTAGGAGAAGATGGCAAGGTAATGTGTTCACCTCATCATTTTCATCCCGAGCCAGGGGAGTTATGACTCTCATACACAAAACAGTCCCATTTCAAGTGAAAAATGTAATTGGAGACAAATTTGGAAGATATCTATTCATCCAAGGATCTTTGTTATTAGAAAATATAAATCTGGTGAACTTATACGGCCCCAATATTGATGACCAAAACTTCTTTGTTAATTTATTCCTTACTTTACCATCACTTACAGGGCAACATATAATAGCAGGGGATTTTAATTGTACATTGAATCCCAGTATAGACAGATCAACAGGACTGGACTGTACGCACAATGGATGTAGGATGACTATTAATCATTTTATGAAAGAATTGAGATTGCTAGATATATGGAGAGAAATGAAACCACAAGTCAAAGCTTATTCTTGTTATTCTAATACCTATAAGACATTCTCACATATAGACTACTTTTTGATCTCTACAGAATTAAGGTCCAAGATTCAAAACTGTTTCTATGATAACATTGTGATCTCTGATCATGCACCCTGCTGTCTAATATATGTAGATAAGAAATTGACAAAGGATCCAGGTAGGTGGCATTTTCAGCATAAATGGCTTCAGGATGAGGAATTTGTTAAGTACATAGAAAAACAGATAGATGAGTTCTTTGATATTAATACTACACAAACAACGGCATGTATAAAGTGGGAGGCTTTCAAAGCTTTTATTAGGGGGCATATTATTAGTTATACAGGTTCAAAATCTAAGAAGACTCGAGAGGAGAGAGTCCAATTGGAACGTAAATTAAAAATTTTTCAAGAAAAGGTGTATGCAGGAAGTAACCCACAGTTAGAGAACGAATTACTGATTCTGAGAGCTGAATATGACAAAAAATCAGCGAATAGAGCTGCCTCGAGTCTTCTAAGATTGAAGCAAACTTTTTATGAACAAGGTGAAAAATCAGGAAAATTATTGGCATGGCAGATTAAACAATTAGAATTTAAAACACCAATTACCAGTATTATAAGTAATGGACAGGTAGTTATAGATCCTTTAGAAATTAATAGGGCCTTTAAAGATTATTATGAAAAACTACAGTATATGATACAAAAAATGAAACTAACTTAACAAAACTAAAGGGGTTTTTGGGTGGATTATCTATACCGTGTATTCCAAATGAAAACAGGGAGATACTGGAGTCTAAAATTAGTCAAGAAGAAGTTGGGCAAGCCATTGATAATATGAAATCAGGAAAAAGAGCAGGACCAGATGGTCTTCCAGTTGACCTCTATAAAAAATTTAAGAATAAATTAATAAAACCACTTTTGGAAATGGTTTTAGAAGCATTTCAAAATGGTAATTTACCACCATACATGAATAATGCCTTAATTATACTGTTGCCAAAACCAGGTAAACCCTCTAATAAATGTGAAAACATGAGACCAATAAGCCTATTAAATGCTGATCTTAAAATAATCTGTTAAATTTTAGCAAAACGACTACAAGAAATATTACCAAATATTATTAACCGAGATCAGAATGGCTTTATAATGGGAAGACAAGGCTTCCATAATGTAAGAAGACTATTTAATATTATTTATTCCAATAAAGAAGCACTGGATACAGCTCTCCTATCATTGGACACCAAAAAGGCCTTTGATAGGGCCATTCGACCCTATCTTTTTGAAGTCCTACAAAGGTTTGGACTTGGAAAAAATTTCATAAAATGGGTCCAGATAATATACAATAATGCTACAGCAGAAATCCTAACAAACAGCAATATCTCAAAATCAATAAAAATCAATAGAGGATGTCGACAAGGCTGTCCACTTTCACCTTTACTGTTTACTATGGCAATTGAACCTTTAGCGATGGCAGTACGTTTACATCCACAAATATATGGAATTAAAGTAGGACCAACAGAACATAAAATCTCCCTGTACGCCGATGACATAATTTTGTTTATGTCGAATTTTAAAAAATCAATTCCGACCTTGTTAACTTTAATAAAGAACTTTGGGGAAATATCAGGATATAAAATAAATAAAACAAAATCTTCAATATTAATGCTAAATGAGACCCAGAGAAATCACCCAGCTCCTGAGGTAAATCAATTCAATGTTGTAAATCAGTTTAAATATTTAGGAATTCAAATTTTGCCTAAGCTAGAATCAGTCGCCAGTGCCAACTATGAAGCCTTAATGACAGATATTAATGAGTTACTTCAGAGATGGATGTCACTACCAATGTCGATGATCGGGAGAATTAATATACTTAAAAGTAATATCTTACCAAAAATACTTTATTTATTTCAAAACATTCCTTTACCACCACCTTCAGATCTATTCTCAAGAATTAAAAAAAAGTTAGTGGAATTTATATGGAACAATAGGAAGGCTAGATTACGTTTGTCCTTACTATATTTACCACTTGATTGTGGAGGTCTGAAATGTCCAAACTTTAAGTTGTATTACTGGTCAGCACAACTGAGGTCTATGACATATTATTTTTCATCAAATGATCTCCCTCACTGGACTGAAATGGAATCATACAATTTACCTTTACCTCTTCCCTTATTCATATATTCAGACTTGGCTAAAAAATTACAGAAACAAGTTAAAAGTCCAATTGTAAAGCACATGATCAAAATATGGTGTGAAACCAAAAAATATTTAAAAGAACCACACTTACTGTCACAATTTAGCCCAATATGGGGTAATCAATATTTTACACCAGGGAGAGCGGATGCTGTATTTAAAGTATGGAATTTAAAAGGGATTCAAAAGATTCAAGACTTATATTTGTCACGCTCAGATAACATAATGTCTTTTGAAGAACTGGGGATTAAATTCAATCTTAATAGAACACATTTTTTAAAAAATATCTTCAGCTTAGAAATTTTATTCGATCAAATCAAAATAATGCTCTCACCCGACCTACTTATTCATCCTTGGAAAAAATTTTGACGAAAGATAGTAAGAGAAAGGGTATTATTTCAGAGTTTTATAACTCATTGACACTATTCTCAACTGAAAACTCACAGAAAAGACTGAATTATTGGAAAGAAGACCTGCAAATTGAAATTTCAGAGGAACAATGGGAAATGGCTTGTGCAGAAGCTCAAACCAAATCAATAAATGTACGTCTTAAACTGATACATTTTAAATGGTTAATGCGGTTATATGTTACACCAGTGGAGTTAAATAGATATAACAAAAACATACCAGATACATGCACAAAATGTATGGAAAGTAAAGGAACCCTATTTCACTGTTTATGGGAATGTAGAAAAATCAGAATGTTTTGGGAAGAGGTGAGGGTAACAATTGAAAAAATAATTTCAAAATAATTCACATTGAACCCTAAACTGTTTTTGTTGGGTCTGTAGCCAGAAAAACATAACTTTAATAAGAGTGAAAGAGCATTCATAGACCTCAGTTTGCTTAATGCCAAAAAATGTATTGCACTACTGTGGAAAAAGACTCATAGACCAGATGTGACTCAGTGGTTAAGACAGATGTTAACAAACCTTCCACTAGAAAAAATAACATATATACTGAAATTAAAGGAAAATGTATTTGAGAATATATGGAGACCTTTCATTGATTATGTAAAGAAATTAAACATAACTTCTGAAGAAGAAGGTGATGACATAATGTCCGGCTCAGGAAACACGCACGCAGGCTCAGGGTAGATTTAACAGCTTTATTCAACAAGCAGGCGTGTATGGATGGATGTGTGACATATGAATATGTGATGAGGGTGAACGACGATGCACAGGAAGCAGAGCGGTGCACCGTACAGCCGGGCAACCCAATGGAGAGAACAGAGGACAGGGGTAAAGGGCACCACACCTAGACAGGTATAATGAGCAGAGTGCTGCTTACTTGTAGGCGACAGGTGGCAGGCGTTGGCTAAGGGAGAAGCCCGGGAGACAGCGTCCTGCAGAGCCTGTGACGACGATGAGGGTTGGATGGCGATGACGGGGTATCCGCCGCCAAGGAATCCACCTGTGCACAGGGGAGAAGACTTGCAAAAGGTAACGGATAAGATGCTTACGTAGAAGCGTGGCTTAGCTGTCGTTGAGTGACGATCCAGCTGTGAAGATGTGTCGATGCGAACAGACGGCTCCAGACCGCTGCACTGGGCTGAGTGGGCTAAATAGGCGAAATAGGTCAGCCGTCACCTGCGGCTGACGAGGTGCAGGTGTGCGCGCAGCTGAGGCAGATGATGAGTGGCGAGTCGTGACAGTACCACCCCCCCCCCCCCCAGCAGTGCCTCCTGGCGCCGGTTTGTCCAGGTGCGCCCGGTGGAACTCCGTGATGAGACTCCTGTCCAACACCAAGGAAGAGCGCACCCAAGACCTCCACTCAGGGCCGAATCCCTCCCAGTCCACCAAGTACTGCAGCCGACCTCGGCGCCGGGAGTCCATGATGGAGGTGACTCTCCAGGCCGGATGGCCGTCGATCATCAGAGGCGCGGGCGGTGCCGCGGGCGGAGGACAGAGAGGATCGGCGACCACGGGCTTGATCTTTGACATGTGGAAGGTGGGACATATGTGGAGGGAGGGGGGAGGGCCAGACGCACAGCCACCGGGTTGATGATTTTTGAGATGGTAAAAGGGCCAATGAAGCGTGGGGCCAGCTTCCTCCTCTCAGCCTTGAGGTTGTTGTCTTGAGAAGATAACCAGACTCGTTGGCCCACCTGGTAGGCAGGGGCCGGTCTCCTGTGGCGGTTCACCGTGGAGCTGTTGTGCGCCGCCATGCATAATAGCGCATCGAGCGCTCTGGTCCACAGACTCCGACAGCGTCTCAGGTGTGCCTGGATGGAGGGAATGGCCAGCTCGCCCTCCTGCTTCGGGAATAAAGGTGGGTCGTACCCCAAGGACTCCTTAAAGGGGGACATCCCCGTGGCAAAAGACCGTGCCGTGTTGTGGGCATACTCCACCCAGGCAAGGTGCACACTCCAGGACGACGGGTTGGAGGAGGTGACGCAGCGCAGGGCAGCTTTCAGTTCCTGGTTGGCACGTTCACACTGCCCATTGGACTGCGGGTGGTGGCCAGAGGAGAGGCTTACCATGGCCCCCAGAGCGTTGCAGAAACACCTCCATACCTCAGAGACAAATTGGGGCCCCCGATCAGAGACGACGTCCACCGGTATCCCATGCAGCCTGACCACGTGCTGGACTAGAAGGTCCGCTGTCTCCCGCGCCGTAGGGAGGCCCCAGAGCAGCACAAAATGGGCAGCCTTGGAGAACCGATCCACGATGGTCAGCACAGCGTCGTAGGTGTTGGAGACCAGAAGACCGGTGACGAAGTCGAGGGCTATGTGAGACCAGGGCCTGCCAGGGACCGGCAGGGGCTGGAGCAGACCCGCGGGGGGAGAATTACCTGACTTGCCTGTGGCACACACAGGGCATGCCCGGACATAGTTGGTGGTGTCCTTCTGAAGCCCCGGCAACCAAAAGGAACGCTGGAGGAGATCCACAAGCCGGGAGACACCAGGGTGACAGGCGAGTTTGGAGGTGTGAACCCAATGAATAACCTCCCCCCGGACAGTTGATGGAACAAACAGCTTCCCTTCTGGTCCGCCGCCAAGGTCCGGTTCGGTCTCCTGCACCCTCCGGATCTTGTCCCTGATGGACCAGGAAATCACCCCCACAACACACGAGCTAGGCAGGATGGTATGACCCGGCTCCTCCGACGTCTCAGGGGCAAACTGCCTGGACAGGGCATCGGGCAGACCGTTCTTAGAACCAGGGCGGTAGGTGATGGTAAAATGGAACCGAGCGAAGAACAAGGACCAGCGCGCCTGGCGGGCATTCAGTCGTCTGGCAGATCTTAGATATTCCAGGTTCTTGAGGTCCGTTAACACCACGAACGGTAGGGCAGCCCCCTCCAACCAGTGGCGCCACTCCTGCAGGGCGAGCTTGATGGCGAGAAGCTCCCTGTCCCCGACATCGTAGTTGCGCTCAGCCAGAGACAGGCGCCGTGAGAAGAAGGCGCAGGGCCGCTTGACCCCATCGGTGGGTGATCGTTGGGACAGCACCGCCCCCACTCCCGTATCAGACGCGTCGACTTCTACCAAGCACTGCAGCGCGGGGTCAACCTGGGTCAGGACCCGGGAGGAGGAGAACTCCGTCTTCAACGCCTGAAAAGCCGCTGAAAACCTCTTCGGTCCACCGGAAGGGGGTCTTGGGAGAAGTGAGGCGGGTCAAAGGGGCAACGATGGCACCGAAATTGGGCACAAAACGGCGGTAAAAGTTGGCAAACCCAATAAACTGCTGCACCTGCTTTCTGGAGGTCGGCGTGGGCCACTCGACCACCGCTTTAACCTTCGCGGGGTCGGGAAGGACTTGGTTGTGCGAGATTACGAATCCTAGGAAGGAGGTGGTCTTGGCGTAAAACTCACACTTTTCGGCCTTGACATACAGCCTGTTCTCCAGCAGCCGTTGTAGGACCCGCCTCACGTGGACCTGGTGTTCCTCTCGTGACCTGGAGAAGATGAGGATGTCATCCAGGTACACGAACATGAAGAGGCCTAGGAAATCATGTAGAACGTCGTTAATGAGGCGTTGAAACACAGCGGGGGCGTTGGCCAGCCCAAACGGCATTACCAGATACTCGAAGTGACCACTAGGTGTTCGAAAGGCCGTCTTCCACTTATCCCCCTCCCGGATCCGGACGAGGTGGTAAGCACTGCGGAGATCCAACTTGGTGAACCAGGTCGCCCCCCTGGAGGGAGTGGAAAGCGGTGTCCATTAATGGCAGGGTGTAACGGTCTTTCTCCGTGATGTCATTAAGGGCCCGAAAATCAATACAGGGGCGGAGTGACCCATCCTTCTTCGAGATGAAGAAAAACCCTGCGCCGAGCGGAGACGAAGAAGGGCGGATGATTCCAGCGTTGAGTGACTCCTTGATGTAGCTGTCCATGGCCTCCCACTCCGGCGCTGACAGGCTGTAAAGGCGTCCGGATGGCAAGGGTGCCCCTGGGCAGATGTTGATGGCGCAGTCGTAAGGCCGGTGAGGAGGGAGAGACATCGCCCTGGACTTACTGAACATGAGGCCCAGGTCATGGAACTCCGAGGGCACCAGGATGAGATCCGGAGGCACGGCGTCTGAGGCCGGAGGGGAAGAGGACGGGGCGCAGGCTGCAGACTGAAGGCAGGTGCCCATGCAGAAGGAGCTCCAGGCAGCGATTCTTCCTGTCTGCCAATCCAGCACTGGGTTGTGCAGGCGCAACCAGGGGTAGCCTAAGATGACAGGCGACACAGAAGAGGATAGGACATACAAGGTAAGATCCTCCCGGTGATTACCTGAGGTTATCACAGGGACCGGCTGGGTGCGATGAGTCACTTGTCCAAGGGGCGCACGAGAGAGGGTGACCAGGCTGAGAGGAGCGGCCAGAGGGTGGCAGGGGATGCCCAATTGGGTTGCCAGGCTCTTTGAAATGAAGCTCTGCTCTGCTCCTGAGTCCACCAGTGCGTGTGTGAGGTGCCCCGTGGCATTGTGACAGAATCGAATGGGCAGGGATAGACTTGTGAGGGGATTCGACCATTTAGAGTCCGCGAGGCCCCCTACAGTGACTCGCGGACCCCCCCCGCTTGGCTTTTCCGAACAATGCTCCACGGTATGCTGATCGCCTCCGCAATACATGCAGAGGCCCAGCTCCCGGCGGCGCTGTTTCTCCGCTAGGGGGAGCCTTGACCGACCAATTACCATTGCTTCCGACTCCTCGGGAGACTCCGGAGGAGGTAATGCCAGGGGGCGAGCTTGAGGCGTGCGGACGGAACCTCCACGCGAGCGGCCGATTAACTTCCACTCGGCGGACCATTCACGCAGCCTGTTATCCAAGCTAATTGTTAAGGAGATTAGCTCCGAGAGCGTCTCCGGAAGATCTCAGCTGGCCAGCTCATCCCTCAGACCAGAGCTGAGGCTGCGGAGGAAGATGCTACAGAGTGACGCCTCACCCCAGCCCACCTCCTCCGCTGCGACCCGGAAGTCGATAGCGTAATCCGCCGCTGACCGGCTTCCCTGTTGGAGACCAAGGAGATGGTCAGCGAGGATGCTATCACGCCGGGAATGATCGAACACCTCGAGAAAGCTCTGCACGAACTGGCTGTAGGAGAGGTTTGCGTAACTGGGCTTCGCCATGACGGCGTAAGCCCAAGTTAACGCTCGCCCCTCCAGGAGATTGCCTATATAGCCAATTCGGTTGTGGTCCAAGGGAAAATCCCCGAGAACGTGCAGGAACACCGACTCGCACTGCATGATGAACCCCCGCGCTCCGCCGAGCTTACCGCTGAATTCAATTCAATTCAATTCAATTCAACTTTATTTATATAGCGCCATTTCACAACAACAGTCATCTCATAGCACTATCAACTGTAGGGGGAACCCTCACAGTTGCAGAAAGACCCCAGCAATCAGGCGATCCCCTGTGAGCAAGCACTTGGCGACGGTGGAGAGGAAAAACTCCCTTTTAACAGGAAGAAACCTCCAGCAGAACCAGGCTCAGGAAGGGGCAGTCATCTGCTGCGACTGGCTGGGGGTGAGGGGATAGAGAAGGAGAAAAGAACAGACATGTAGAGAGCAAACAGCACGATGGGGACTCAATCTATGGAAGAGAACAAACAAATGTTAATGACCAGCAAAAAAAATATTTCATTGAGAGTGAGGAAAGGAGTGAGGCCCAGTGCATTACTGGAGGTCCCCCGGCTGACTAAACCTATTAGCAGCATAACTAAGGGAGGGTTCAGAAACACATGATCCCTCCCTAATTGTAGGCTATATCAAAAAGGTAGGTTTTAGCCCTATTCTTAAAAACAGAGATCGAGTCTGACTCCCAAATCCAGATTGGCTGAAGCGGGCTGGGGTTGGGATTGGCGTGAGTCGGGTTGGCGTTCCCGCGGCAGACTGGCCGGCCACAGGAGCGGCAGGAGCTACCCCTCCCTGACGAACCGGGGGGAACACCTGCTGGGGGTCCAAGCGGTCTAACCGGTGAGTGATGTTAGTCAATTGATTTAAAATCACCTGCTGTTGGTGGGCTATTAAATCCACCCGAGCCTCAAGGGTGGAAAGACGGCGTGCGAGCCCGCTGTCTGCTGAGCCGCTCTGCTGGAGCCGTACTGACATAATGTCCGGCTCAGGAGCAGGCTCAGGGTAGATTTAACAGCTTTATTCAACAAGCAGACGTGTATGGATGGATGTGTGAGATATGAATATGTGATGAGGGTGAACGCCGATGCACAGGAAGCAGAGCGGTGCGCCGTACAGCCGGGCAACCCTATGGAGAGAACAGAGGACAGGGGTAAAGGGCACCACACCTAGACAGGTATAATGAGCAGAGTGCTGCTTACTTGTAGGTGACAGGTGGCTGGCGTTGGCCAAAGGAGAAGCCCGGGAGACAGCGTCCTGCAGAGCCTGTGACGACGGTGAGGGTTGGATGGCGATGACGGGGTATCCGCCGCCAAGGAATCCACCTGTGCACAGGGGAGAAGACTTGCAAAAGGTAAGGGATAAGATGCTTACGTAGAAGCGTGGCTTAGCTGTCGTTGAGTGACGATCCAGCTGCGAAGATGTGCCGATGCGAACAAACGGCTCCAGACCGCTGCACTGGGCTGAGTGGGCTAAATAGCCTGCAGCTGACGAGGCGCAGGTGTGCGCGCAGCTGAGGCAGATGATGAGCGGCAAGTCATGACAGGTGAATGATATGTGTGGACCTTGCAAATTCCAAACTGGTTAATGTATATTATGTATACTTATGTAATAGATTACCTAGACTAAACAGAGGAGCATTGTTGTTGATTTGCTTTTGTTAATGGTTGTTGTTGTTTTTAGTACATTTTTTTGTTGTTGTTGTTGTGTTTTTTTTTTAATTTTTAAATTACTTTAGTGTTAGTGTTTGACTGTTTGTGCCATGTTTGTAAAAAAAGGTCCAATAAAAAATATTGTGGGAAAAAAAAAGGCTTGGAGTTAACGTCAGGACTGCTTATAATTCTCAAGAATCATTCCATGCTTTTAAATAGCAATAACTGTTGTCAGTGCTTAAAAAGCTGTCATTTCATTTGGTTTTCACTGTTTGAAAATCGGACATTTATACATTTAGTTTTCAGTGCTTGAAGCGCAGTCATTTCATTAGAAAGTTACATAATATGGAGCTTTAAAGAACAGACATTTTGTTGTAATGCTTTCATTCATTTTCAGTTGAAATTAAAATGTGTGTTACGTTACCCACATATTCCTCTATTTTGTGAGGTGGGTCAAGGAAAAAAAAAAAAGAGGACCAAGCAACAACCTCTGGTTCTCCCCTGAGAACAAGACCAAAAAAGTTATTTGCACCCTTGCATATAATGATCCTGGAGGCAGAGCCAGTGCCTCATCGGTACAGATTTAGTATATTGTATTGTGCTTTTCCTCTCAGTGAAACCAACTGATGGTCACTCAGGGTCACCAAAATATCCAAAACCAAATAAAAGGTGAGAAAAATAGGTTCTCCCTTGCTGCAGGACTGCAGGCATGATGCACAGGCTAATAGGCTAATTATGACTAAGAAACAAATCAGATACGAGACAAATTACAGTCTTTTAACAGCTCTGACTGTGTATGCAAGACAGTGAGCAGTAATGAGAATGAAATGAGACGAGGAAGGTGTAGCGGAGGTGTGTCTGTGTGCCTATCAGTTAGGGGTGCAAGCTGAGAGGATACAAGCTGCACACAATTAACAGAAACATAAATATGTCGCTGTGCTTAAGCAAGCCATTAATCAGATATAAATAGAGTGAAGGAGCCCTTTGTGATTAACGAGGTGAGACTTGCTGCTAATTACTATTTCCCTCTCCTCTGGTAATTAGGTTGCTGCATTGAATGGGGATGACTAAGGCTGCCCTGACCCTACCTCCACTCAACATCCCACCATTGTTTGACTCTGCTCTTCCCTCTCATTGCAGTAGAATCCATTTATGTACTCGTGTTTATTTTTATCATCTTCTAGAGCAGGGGTAGGCAGGTTCTACAAAGAAAAGAGCTGTTTTGAACCAATTTTTTGGCCAAACAAATCTGCATGGAGCCAGAAAACATAACTAACTAACCTACACTTACAGTATATAGCGCTTTTAAAAGAAAGTAAAACAATTGTTTTTTATTAGTGTTGCAACAGTTAGTCAGTTGATCAACAGACCATTTCTGGTGAAATTGGGATGTTGTGTAAAACGTAAATTAAAACATAATACAATGACTTAAAAATCCTTTTCAACTTATATTCAGTTGAGTACTACAAAGACAAGATATTTAATGTTGAAACTGATAAACCATAATTTTGTTGCAAATATTCACTGATTTTTGAATTTGATGCCTGCAACACATTCCAAAAAGCTGGGACAGGGGTAACAAAAGACTGGGAAAGTTGAGGAATGCTCAAAAAACCATCTTTTTGGAACATTCCACAGGTGAACCGGTTAATTGGAAACAGGTGAGTATGATGATTTGGTATAAAAGGAGGAACTGAAAGGCTCAGTTATTCACAAGCAGAGATGGGGTGAGATTTATCACTTTGTGAATAACTACGTAGGCAAATAGAACATTTTGCACCGTACAATCGTAAAGAATTTAGAGATTTCATCCTCTACAGTCCATAGTATCAAACGATTCAGAGAATCTGGAGAAATTTCTGCATGTACGAGCCTTTTCTGTTGTCGCCCCCAGGCTCTGGAATAATCTCCCCCCTGACCTACGTGCTATCTCTGACCTGGCCCTTTTTAAATTAGAACTTCAGACATATTTGTTTAGGATGGCTTTTAATACCCAGTTATTCTTATTTCTCTGTTTGTTATTTGTTTTTAATGCTGTGTGTGTGTTTTTAATGCTGTTTATTTTCTGTAAAGCACTTTGGTCACCTACGGACTATATAAATAAAGTAAAGTACAAGTACATGTAAGCCACAAGGCCGAAAACCAATATTGAATGCCTGTGACCTTCGATCCCTCAGGTAGCAATCAAACCATCAAAACATTCATTATCATTCACTGAGGTGTAGTCCCCGTTGGTGATAACTTTGATTAGGGTTAGAGGTGAACCTTGACTAGACTGATTACCATGATTGACACCTTGAGTTCCCTCTCCATTTCTCAAACACCAGCAGACCTGCTCCCATAATGGATGTGTCCAATAAAGACATGAAATATTATTATTGTTTGTGTGGTATTACAACCCCAATTCTAGCAAAGTTGGGACATTGTGTAAAATGCAAATAAAAAGAGAAGATATTTAATGTTCAAACTGAAAAACCTCAGTTTTTGTTTTCCAATTTGTAACACCTATTGTGTGTAACACCAACACCAACTTTAGGTGCAGTGTTGTACCCTTTTGGTAGTACTGGGTATGGCAGTGTAGTTACCTTTAACCTTACCACCTGGACAGAAGGGACAATTGGGCCAGGTCAGATAGATTCTAGGTTCGTAGGAGCCTGGAGGGCGTAACAACAGATGACACACACAGAAGTATGGTAACTTGCAAATATGAGTATTTTTTTTAAACTTGTGTACACTTAAACAAACATAGAGCGCTCCTGAATACAATAATAAAAAAAATTAAAATAAAATAAAATACCCCAAATATATTTACAGTGTGTTCAGTCCTTTTGTATCAGTTCCAGGTGACCAGTTGGATCACCTCTAGCAGTTAATAGGGTTCGGGCTTTGGCTCGCCATCCAGATCTGGAGAATCCACGTTCTTCTGAATCCAGGTTAAAAAAGAAACCTGACCTACAGAATAGGTCAGAACACAAAACTTAAGCTATGCTCTATAGCTCATTACAAAATATTTCCAAGTTGTACAACAAATAATTCAAATCTCTTCACATTACTAAATATGCATAAAATAGGCACATCTGAATACCTGTAAACCACAGATTTAACATCCACTCTTAAGTAACAATCAGTAGTAGGTGAAATGAAACCTTTGCTATTTACCACAGCCTTGAAAAATGACATTTCCACCATGAAAAACCTAGCCGGAATTAGCATCGGAGGTTAGCATTTTAAGCTAGCGGTTAGCATTTCACATACACACTGAATGGCACTCACCATGCTAAGCAACACGTGCTTCACAGGATTCCCGCACTTACGTGAGTTCACAGCCTTTGGGTTCAAATCTTAAAATTTAACAAGAGAGGTATTAGAATTTGACAATACAGCAATACTTCGTTTCTCATGTTGGTCTCAAGAGTTTTATCCGGGCAAAGGCTGCTACTAGCACGTTAGCTCACCGTCTCAGTAAGGGATTGCGCTCTCTCGGTCGATGTCTCTGCTACGACTGAAGCGTTCTGCAGGTTACAGCCAAGACCGAGTGAGGGAGCGCGTGACCCCACTGGCTGGCGTTACCCTATTGGCTGATGCTGCCAAACAAACGACACAACCATTGGTTGCTCAATATACCAAATAAAAACACTAGGAACCCCATCAGAGCCCCTTAGAAATGTTTTTTAACTAATTATGGGTATATTTTATGAACTTATATTTATTTATATACTGTATTTGTCTTCAAAATATCCATTCCCATTGTGAAATGAGTGTCCCCCCCTTTTTTTAAAGCGGTATTGATATTTATAATTCTATTTATGTTTTTAGCACTGGGTTACACTATCCCCCCTTAGAATCATGCAAGTCTCTTTGCATGGGATTAGCTAGAAAATAATGACGAGAAAACCAGTGTTCATGGGAATAATCTTATATCTGGCTCTGTTAAGGCTCTGGTAAAAGCCAGGTTTAGTCCTTGAAACAGGGACTGGGCAACAGTTATGAGAGGGTTTCCCAACTGACTATATTGTAGTCTTTCTGGCTGGGAGGTTGTCCTCTCGGAGCGTCTCACAGTCTTTGGGACTTCCTTTTCAGATTCTTTTTCTTCCACAGGTTCATCACAGGTACTTTTATCAGAGAAGTTGGTTTCACTTTCAGTTCCATTCTCATTGTTTGATTGTTCCACATTTGTTTCAGTTTCCTCCAGGTTTCCATCATTCGGTAAGTTGTCACATCCAGGTGAATTGTCATTTCCAGGTAAGTTGTCACATCCAGGTGAATTGTCATTTTCTATTTGGTTGTCATTCTCAGGTAAGTGAGTTTCAGCAGGAATGTCTTCTTTATAGAATGTCTTTGGATGGGAAATTTCATAGACTTGAGTGAGCTTTATGGGCGTTCGGATTGATTCTTTTCTGTACCAATAGACATCTTCATTTTCCGGTTCTGAATTCTCACATTCCTCACTTTGTTCAGGTGATTGTCTTATCTTAGGTTTGCAGACACGTTTTGGTTGGACAGGTTCTTCTTCAACAGGGGCAAGAAAACCACAGGGAAGCAAGAGGTCGCGGTGAACGGTGCGAACAGGACCATCTTTTGTCTCAGGTTTTATAGTGTAAACAGGCAAGTCACCCGCTTGGTTCACCACAATGTGGATTTCAGCTTCCCACCTGTCTGCTAGTTTGTGCTTTCCTCTGCGGCGGACTGCACGTACCAAAACTCTGTCGCCTGGTTCTAGTTTTGAGGGTTTCACTCGCATATCAAATCTTGTTTTGTTTCTTTCAGCCATCTTGTTAGCATTTTCTGTTGCTAGTTTGTAGCTTTCTTGTAGAGTTGTCTTCAGTTTTTCAGTGTACTGGGAATGTGACTTGAAACTTTTGTTGTGAAACGGGAGCCCAAATGCAAGATCGATTGGCAATCTCGGCTGACGGTCGAACATTAACTCATACAGGGCAAAACCAGTAGTGTCATTTTTTGTACAATTGTACGCATGTACAAGTGGTTTTAAATAGTTGTGCCAATGTGATTTGTTCTTTTCCTCCAGGAGATCAGGCTTGCTAAGAGGAGCTACAGTGTGAAGTTACAAAAAAACTTCTCAGCCAACAACTCTGCTTCTGTCTGGAGAGGCCTGCAGAATATCACCAACTACAGGAGACCATCCCCCCACCCTGTGGAAAACCTCCAGCTGGCTAACGACCTAAACAGCTTTTACTGCAGGTTTGAAAAGAACCTACAGTTCTCACCTCCCACCCACACAAAAGGATTATCTGCAGCCCCAGGAACTCCATCTCTCCTCCACTCTGACCTCCCACCAGCACTAACGATCTGTGAAGAGGAGGTGCGCCGGGTCTTTCAGAGACAAAAGATCAAGAAGGCTGCAGGACCTGATGGTGTGTCTCCGTCCTGCCTGAGAGTCTGCTCCAACGAGTTGGCCCCCATCTTCACCCGGATCTTTAACAGATCACTGGAGCTGCGTGAAGTGCCTTCCTGCTTCAAACGCTCCATCATCATTCCAGTTCCCAAGAAACCCTCTGTTACAGGATTAAACGACTACAGACCTGTTGCCCTGACCTCTGTGGTCATGAAATCCTTGGAGAGATTGGTGCTGAACCACCTGAAGGTCATCACAGGCCCCCTGATGGACCCACTGCAGTTTGCCTACCGGTCAAACAGGTCAGTGGATGATGCAGTGAATATGGGACTACATTACATCCTGCAACACCTCGACTCCCCAGGGACGTACGCCAGGATCCTGTTTGTCGACTTCAGCTCAGCGTTCAACACCATCATCCCAGGCATTCTTCATCAGAAACTCCTCCAGCTCAAGGTGCCCCCCCTCCACCTGCCAGTGGATCTCCAGCTTTCTGACTGACAGGTGGCAACAGGTGAAGCTAGGGAGATTTACATCCAGCTCCCGAAAAATTAGTACTGGTGCCCCCCAAGGATGTGTCCTTTCCCCACTGCTCTTCTCCCTCTACTCCAATGACTGCACCTCAGAGGACCCTTCGGTGAAGCTCCTGAAGTTTGCGGACGACACCACAGTCATCGGTTTGATCCGGGATGATGATGAGTCTGCATACAGGCGGGAGGTGGAGCAGCTGATCCTCTGGTGCAGCCAGAACCATCTTGAACTTAACCCAGCCAAAACGGTGGAGATGACTGTGGATTTCAGGCGACACCCCCCTTCATTCCCCCCACTCACCATCCTCAACAGCACAGTGTCCACTGTGGACTCCTTCAAGTTTCTGGGTACCACAATCTCCCGGAACCTGAAGTGGTCCTCCCATATAGACACTGTCCGGAAAAAGGCCCAGCAGAGGTTGTTTTTTCTGCGTCAGCTCAAGAAGTTTGATTTGCCTCAGGAGCTGCTGGTTGTCTTCTACACCGCCATCATCCAATCTGTCCTCTGCTTTTCCATCACTGTCTGGTTTGGATCTGCCACTAAACAGGACAAGACCAGACTGCAGCGGATCATTAAGTCTGCGGAGAGGATCATTGGTACTGACCTACCCTCCATTAAGAACTTATATCGGTCCATAACCAGGAAACGGGCGGGAAACATCTGTGCTGACCCATCACACCCCGGCCACAAACTGTTTGAACTTCTATCTTCTGGTCGTCGTTACAGATCACTGAAGGTCAAAACCACCCGTCACAGGAACAGTTTCTTTCCTCAAGCCATCACTCTGATGAACTCCTAACATTCACCTAGTCCTACCTGTTGCTGTACTCATGACTTTTCATCCATTATTACATTGCACATAACTCTCACACTGCTTTTTACTTCATTCACATTATATCACTGAATCTGAGTTCACATTGAAATACTGTGTGACTGTATATTTTTTCATATATTTCTGCAAAGTGTGGTTAGTCTGAGTAAATAACTGCATATATTCCTGTATATATTTGCATCCTTTTATAGAAACGTGGACAGACTGTAATTTACTGTACATACTCTGTTGTCATTGAATCCTTATTTAAATCCTCCACCTGAACAATGAGAGCAAGTTTTTAGCCAAAGTCAAATTCCTTGTATGTGTTGTGCATACTTGGCCAATAAAGCTGATTCTGAGTACCCAGCATGCTCAATAACGTTCTATTGAAATGTTCTACCGGGTTACCTCTGGGGTGATAGGGTGTCGTCCAGATTTTGCGAGTGCCCATGATTTTGCAAAGTTCTTTTATAATATGGGACTCAAAATCGGGACCCTGATCACTATGTAACCATTCGGGTATCCCGTAGTGGACTATAAAGTTGTCCCAAAGTGCCTTTGCAACGCTCTGAGCTTTCTGATTGCTGGTAGGGATGGCTATAGCGTATTTAGTGAAATGATCAGTTAACACGAGCACATCCTTTGTGTTACTTTGATCGGGCTCAATGGACAGGAAATCCATACAGACAAGTTCGAGCGGTCGGGTGGACTTGATACTAACAAGCGGAGCAGCTCGTTCTGGAGCGGTTTTACGTCTTACGCGGCGATTACATGTCTTGATCTTCTTTTCAATATCTGCCGCCATGCGAGGCCAATAGAACCTTGTTCTGGCGAGATCCAAAGTACGCTCTGTGCCTAAATGGCCCATGTCATAGTGGAGACTTTGAAAGACTGAATCACGGAGCTGTTCAGGTAAGATGAGCTGGTAAGTAACATTTCCTCCTTCTTGGCGAGTGCGGTAGAGGATGTTATTGCACATTTCAAATCGACTGAGCTCTCGGAGTAACAAGTTGATGTCAGGAAGTTCAGTTCGTACAGTTGGTGGAACTTTTAGCCCAGTTTCAATTTGTGCAATCACTTCTCTTAAACAGGGGTCAGTTCTTTGTTCGTTTTTGATCTGTTCAGGAGTCATGTGGGGTACAACTGGAAGACCACCACAGTCATCTTCATCGGCATAGCCATCTGGAATGGCGGCTACAGAGAGGGCTAACGAGTGAACCAAAGGGAAGGTGTTATCTGGAGAGCTACAGACCAGCTGTTTTTCACATATAGCAGACACTACCTTGGAATTTAAACTGCTTTCAGGAAGAGACAAGTGAGTTTGAGTGAACTGCTGTATGCGGTCGAGCTCCTTTTGGGACACTGCGTCATTAAGTAACTCGCCATGTGGCCATCTAGAGAGGCCGTCTGCATCTGAGTTAAGCTTGCCTGCTCTGTATTGGAGCTTAAAGTTAAATGTCGACAGAGCAGCTAGCCACCTATAACTCATGGCATCCATCTTAGCAGTAGTTAAAATATACGTCAGGGGGTTACAATCTGTCACAACAGTAAAATGGTTGCCATATAAATAGTCTGCAAACTTCTCCGTTACTGCCTGCTTTAGAGCTAAAAATTCTAATTTATGGGCAGGGTAACGGGACTCACTTCTTGACAACCCCCTGCTTGCATAAGCTATGACCCTAGTCTGGCCCTCCTGCTCTTGATAGAGGGCGGCGCCAAGCCCTGTAGTGCTGGCGTCAGTATGGAGTGTATATGGCAACTGAGGGTCAGCGAAACCCAGGACAGGCGCAGTACTGAGCTTTTCAATGATGGTTTTGAATGCAAGATCACAGGAAGAAATCCATCGCTCGCCAAACGGTGTCTCTGGGTCGTGGTACTGGGCAGGCTTAGCTTTGGGCTTTGTGCTTTTGCGCAAAGGAGGGTAGCCTGATGTTAAGTCAGTGAGGGGCTTAACGATGCTGGAATAGTTCTTAATGAACCACCTATAGTACCCTGAAAAGCCTAAGAACGAGCGGAGCTGTTTGAGATCATGGGGCACAGGCCAGGTACTTAGGGCTTTCACTTTTTCGGGGTCGGTCTCAACTCCTTTACTGGACACAATGTGACCGAGGTATCTGACAGAAGTTTAGAAAAATCTGCATTTCTCAGGGGAGAGTTTAAGCCCGGACTCTTTCAGGCGATTAAGAACTTTCATTAAGCGAGCCTCATGTTCTTCAGGTGTCTTGGAGAATACAATGATGTCATCGAGGAACACAATCACCTCATGCAGATTCATGTCGCCCATACATTTCTCCATGAGGCGCTGGAACGTGCTGGGGGCGTTTGTAATGCCTTGGGGCATTCTATTGAATTCCCAAAAGCCCATGGGACATACGAACGCCGTCTTTGGTTTGTCCAGCTCCTCTACCTCAATTTGGTAGTACCCCAACTTTAATTCGAGGACGGAGAACCACTGCGAACCGGTCAAGGTGGAAAACGTTTCCTCCAAGTTTGGGAGGGCGTAAGCATCTTTTACAGTCTGCATGTTAAGCTTCCTGTAATCAATACAAAGGCGGACATCACCATTTTTCTTTCGCACCACTACAATAGGCAAAGAAAAAATGGAGAAGTGGACTTTCTTATCACGCCTGCTTGTTGGAGTTCTTTGAGATGATTACGGACCGCTTCCAGGTCATTTGGATGTATGGGATGTGCTCTGTGTTTGAACGGTGTTTGTCAGAAAAATGTACAATGTTATCATTTTTAAATGTCTATGCCTTATGCAAGCATAGAAGTGAGCTCTACTGGAAAAACACTGAGATGACATTCAGGGAGCGAGTTCTACTGGAAAAGCACTGAGACTGCATTCGGGGAGCGAGTTCTACTGGAAGAATATTGAGACTGCTTGCAGGGAGCCAGTTCTGGTGGAAAAGTACTGATACTGACATACCCCCTGCATGGCGAGAGAAGGAACAGGTTGCTTTGTCCTTTCAAGCCAAACCTGTTACACTCTTTTGTCTGTGATGTATTCAGCTGAAACCGCTTTGTCCTGCTTCCGTTTGTATGTTGCAACTGCTTCTTGTATATAAGCTTGCTCACTGAAGGCAGTCTTCAGTACTGACCTCCTGCAACCTGAGGTTCATACTCCTTGTATATAATTTATACAAGTAAAAACTCTTAAAAGAATATTTTTGTGTCTTGAATCTTTATTGAGGTAACAAACTAATATATGATCACATTCTGAGTGTTTTCAGAGATTCTTGACAGTGTTTCATCTGATAATTTGATTGTGTGTTTCACTTGATCTGTTTTGCCAAAGTCAAGATCATTTTGTGCAAATACTTCGGGCATTTGACTGAGTTTTTCTGTTAGGCACTCTTTCCATTCAGCGCTAATGGGGGAAGAGTCAAAGTTGAACTTCAGAGTGGACTTTTGTTCAGTTTTGGACTTTGTAACTTTCACGGAGTGTTCTTGCGATAGGACTCGTTGATATGCACAGATTTCTCCAATGACACACTTCTGAGGGATTGTCACGTCATGTTCTGATTCATTGGTAAGTATAACTGGAACAAGGTAAGGTGCTCTTTCAGGTAAGTCTATGAGACATGGTTTTACTAGGATACCACCAGGTAAGGCTGACATTAACGGGTGTTCTAACAAGACAGAATTTTCATTGTTGCCGGCTGACACAGCTACAGCACCATCTAGAACAACTGTTTGGCCTGCAGAAACTAACTGTGGTTCTTTGTTGTGCATAGTTACTAAATCAAGGCCAGTGTCTTGGGACTGTCTGTGCTGTAGCTCAAAGACTTTTAACACTGCCTTAAAACCAAGTGACATGGTTGGCTGCAGTTCAGAACATGCATCAGAGTACAGCTCGTTAAGTACATCTAATGTGTTTGTCCCTATTAACACTAAGGACTGATCAGCTGCACGTACATCAGGAACTACTAAGGCAAGTGTTGGCACTTCGGCTTCAATACCGAGAAAGTCTTTTGGGAAAGTGACATGCATTTCAATGTAGCCTAAGTAAGGTGCACTCTGACCGTTAGCTCCCTCCACTTCTAACAGCTCAAAAAGTGGCTTAATCTCATGGTTGGATAAGTACTGTCAGTGTAACCCAGTACTAAAAACATAAATAAAATTATAAATATCGATATCGCTTAAAAAAAAAAGGGGGACACTCATTTCACAATGGGAATGGATACAAATATATAAATAAATATAAGTTCATAAAATATACCCATAATTAGTTAAAAACATTTCTAAGGGGCTCTGATGGGGTTCCTAGTGTTTTTATTTGGTATATTGAGCAACCAATGGCTGTGTCGTTTGTTTGGCAGCATCAGCCAATGGGGTAACGCCAGCCAGTGGGGTCACGCGCTCCCTCACTCGGTCTTGGCTGTAACCTGCAGAACGCTTCAGTCGTAGCAGAGACATCAACCAAGAGAGCGCGACCCCTTACTGAGACGGTGAGCTAACGTGCTAGTAGCAGCCTTTGCCCGGATAAAACTCTTGAGATTGGTAAGCCAAAACCAACATGAGAAACGAGGTATTGCTGTATTGTCAAATTCTAATACCTCTCTTGTTAAATTTTAAGATTTGAACCCAAAGGCTGTGAACTCACGTGAGCGCGGGAATCCTGTGAAGCACGTGCTGCTTAGCATGGTGAGTGCCATTCAGTGTGTATGTGAAATGCTAACCGCTAGCTTAAAATGCTAACCTCCGATGCTAATTCCGGCTAGGTTTTTCATGGGGGAAATGTCATTTTTCAAGGCTGTGGTAAATAGCAAAGGTTTCATTTCACCTACTACTGATTGTAAAAATAAATTCATTCATTCATTCATTCATTCATTGTTACTTAAGAGTCGATATTAAATCTGTGGTTGAATCGGTGTGTGACTTTGCAAAAAGGATGTCTGCCACTGTAGTATTCTCTGGGCGCCTCCCCAATCTGACCAGTGATGACATGTTTAGCTGCTCGTCATCCTTGAACCGCTGGCTGTCTGTGTGGTGTCCTAAAAATGACGTGGGCTACACTGACAATTGGAGCTCTTTTTGGGGAAAACCTGGTCTTATGAGACGAGACAGCATTCATCCCACTTTGGATGGTGCTTCTCATTTATCTAACAATCTGGCATCTTTTTTATCCAAATTTCCAAAATCTTGACTACTCAGAGTTGGGACCAGGAAGCAGAGTCTTACACGCCTCTCTGCAGCTCCTCTTCATCCGCCACCCTTCAGCTTAGCCCCTGTCTTCCCCATCAGAGAATCGTTGTCTGCTCCCTCCAAAGTAAATAAAAATATAATGTATAAGCATCCCAAAGTGATAAAGCAAAATATTGGTAAAACTCAAATTAAACATAAAGCCTCTAAATTGAATGATTTGGCCTCTGTTCCTCCTCACAATTTAAAAATTAAATGTGGTTTATTAAATATTAGGTCTCTAACTCCCAAGTCTCTCTTAGTCCATGATCTGTTAATTGATCATCAGATTGATTTAATTTCCCTTACAGAGACTTGGTTAGGGCAAGAGGATTATGTTGGTTTAAATGAATCAACTCCCTCTGGTTATTTGAACTGTCAAAATCCCAGAAGTTCTGGTCGTGGAGGAGGAGTAGCAACAATTTACCATTCCAAATTACTAGTTAATGTAAAGCAAAAAACATGTTATAATTCCTTTGAGGGCCTGGTCCTCAGTATTGGGCACTTTAGCAATTTTAGGTTAAACCCAATTTTATTTGCCATAGTTTATCGTCCCCCATCAACCTACTCAGAATTTTTATCCGAATTTGCTGATTTAGTGCTGATTTAGTGCTGAAATCTGATAATAAATCTGAATAATTATAGTAGGGGACTTTAATATACATGTGGATGTAGATAGTGACTGCCTTAATGTGGCATTTAATTCAATATTAGACTCAATTGGGTTTTCTCAGAAAGTAGGAAATTCTACTCATTACCTTCAAAATACATTGGACCTTGTTCTGACATATGGCATAGATATAGAAAATCTTGTAGTGTCTCCTCATAACCCTGTACTGTCAGACCATTGTCTGTTAACCTTTGATTTTACTATTTCTGACTATTTGGCTCCTAAAGAAAAATATTATTACAGTAGATGCCTCTCAGATGATGGTGTTACCAAATTTATGCAGATTGTTTCCTCTATGCCATGTGTCAACACAACAGAAATAAGCTATAGACAGCTTGCTCCTTCTGTAATTGATAACATGGTGGATAGTGTTTCAGCTTCTCTGCATCAGACTCTAGACTTGGTGGCCCCCTTAAAAAAGAAAAAGTCTAATCAGAGATTTCTAACTCCTTGGTTCAACACAGAAACTCGTAGCTTAAAACAGAAGACTCGTCAATTAGAAAGAAAATGGTGCTCCACTAATTTAGATGAAATCTATTTAGCTTGGAGAAATCATCTTTTAATTTATAAAAAATCTCTTAGAAAAGCTAGAATGAGTTATTATTCTGCATTAATAGAAGAGAACAAGAATAATCCCAGGTTTCTTTTCAGTACTGTAGCCAGGTTGACAAAGAGTCAGGACTCTGTCAATCCTAGCATTCCCTTAGAGCTTACTAGTCAGGACTTTATGAACTTTTTCAATAATAAAATTTCATCCATCAGAGATAAAATCAATCAGATTCTTCCCACAGTTAACTTAAATACTGTAACTACTACAACTCCTTCTATTGATGTCTGTCTTGATGAGTTTACTCCAATCGACCTTTGTGAGTTAGACAAAATAGTTTCCTCATCCAAACCTTCAACTTGTCTTTTAGACCCTATTCCTACCAGGTTATTTAAAGAAGTCTTCCCACTTATTGGTAGCTTTATTCTTCATATAATCAATTCTTCATTAACTTTAGGCCATGTAAGATAAGATAAGATAAGATAAGCCTTTATTAGTCCCACAATGGGGAAATTCCAGGATTGCAACAGCACAGGGATAGCAACACTCAGAGCAACAATCAGAAGGCAAGAAAAAACAACATCTAGTAAACATATGTCCATATTACTATAAATGTATATATATATAGACACACAGTGCAGAGCATTATGGTTGGTTGGTGAATGTGCAGCAGAAAGTCTAAGCTCTCTCTCCGCGGATGCGGCGGGCCAGCTGGAAGTCTTTGGGCAAGATGGTGACCCCCTTAGCGAAGAAGAGACCACCAGGTGGGCCTCGCTGGTCTCCTGCAGAGCCATGACGGCGAAGCTCAGGAAACGCAGGACGGTCTTGAAGTCCTGAGCGATCTCCCTCACCAGGCGCTGGACGGGCAGCTTACGGATGAGCAGCTCCGTGGATTTCTGGCAGCGACGGATCTCTCTCAGAGCCATGGGCCTGTGACGGCGAGGCCTCTTCACTCTGCCGGTGGCCGGAGCACCTCTCCGAGCAGCCCTGGTGGCTAGCTGTCTCCTGGGGGGCTTCTTCCTCCAGTAGATTTTACGGGCGGTCTGCTTGGTTCTTGCCATCGCTCTTTATTATTCTGTCTTATATTTCTTGCACGCCGCCTAAACTCCAGCCCGGCACCCGCGTCGTTTTCGCTACAGCTCCCGGTATGTCGAGTTTCCCATTAGCACCGGGCGGCGGCCAAGTGCTAGCTAGCACTAGCTCCTCCCCGCTGTAGCGTCTCCCGCTGCAAACCGTGGCTCCGTCCGCCGACCCAGGAGACCCCCGGGGCGATCCGTGCGTCCGTGATATATATACAGAGTGAAAGGTGTAGAAAGAAGAAGGAAGATAAAAAAAAGGCTGTTGCAACGGGCAGCCTACTCGTGTGGCGCCACCGGTCCGGCGGAACGTACCGCAGGCTTTTAAAACAGCTGTAATTAAACCCTTACTCAAAAAGCCAACGCTAGATCCAGGAGCTTAAGCTAACTATAGACCAATCTCTAATCTCCCTTTCATTTCAAAAATCTTAGAAAGAGTTGTTGCTACGCAATTATTTGACCACCTGCAGGGAAATGGTTTACTTGAAGAGTTTCAATCTGGGTTTAGAATCCATCATAGTACTGAAACAGCCTTAGCGAAGGTCACTAACGACCTCCTCATTGCATCTGATAATGGACTAGTTTCTGTACTTGTCCTTTTAGACCTTAGTGCAGCTTTTGATACTATCGATCATAATATTCTACTTGATAGATTAGAACACTATGTTGGACTTAATGGAACTTCGTTGCAGCGGTTTAGATCTTATTTATCTGATAGGTTCCAGTTTGTTCGTGTCAATAATGAGTTTTCTTTCAACTCAAAGCTCAGTCATGGAGTTCCACAGGGATCTGTGCTCGGCCCTACTCTTTTTAGTTTATATATGCTTCCGTTAGGCAACATTATTAGAAAGCACTGTATACATTTTCATTGTTATGCAGATGACACACAATTATACCTGTCAATGAAGCCAGATGATAGTAATCAATTAGCCAAGTTAGAAGCCTGTCTTAAGGAAATCAAAGCTTGGATGACTTGTAATTTCCTGCTATTAAATTCAGATAAGACTGAAGTCATTCTTGTTGGTCCAAAAAACCTTAGAAATTCCTTTCCAAATCAAACTTTCAGTTTGGATGCGGTTACTCTTTCTCTTAATAGCTCTGTGAGGAACCTTGGAGTTATTTTTGATCAGGATTTGTCCTTCAATTCACATATTAAATTTGTTTCTAAGACTGCCTTCTATCATTTGCGTAATATTGCCAAGATTAGGAGCATCTTGTCTCAGAGTGATGCTGAGAAACTGATCCACGCTTTTGTTAGCTCGAGATTAGATTATTGTAATTCTTTATTATCAGGCTGTCCTAAAACATCTTTAAAAAGTCTTCAGCTGATCCAAAATGCTGCAGCAAGAGTTTTAACAGGTACTAGAAAGAGAGATCATATCTCTCCGGTTCTGGCCTCCCTTCATTGGCTTCCCATAGAGTTTAGAATTAAGTTTAAAATCCTTCTTCTTACTTACAAAGCTCTAAACAATCAGGCTCCTTTTTATTTAAAAGATCTGATACTACCGTATTATCCTAACAGAACACTACGCTCCCAAAATGCAGGATTACTTGTAATACCTAGAATCTCCAAAAGTACAATGGGAGGCCGAGCCTTCAGTTATCAAGCTCCTTTCCTGTGGAATCAGCTGCCAATCTGGATTCGGGAGTCAGACTCGATCTCTGTTTTTAAGAATAGGGCTAAAACCTACCTTTTTGATATAGCCTACAATTAGGGAGGGATCATGTGTTTCTGAACCCTCCCTTAGTTATGCTGCTAATAGGTTTAGTCAGCCAGGGGACCTCCAGCAATGCACTGGGCCTCACTCCTTTCCTCACTCTCAATGAAATATTTTTTTTGCTGGTCATTAACATTTGTTTGTTCTCTCCCATAGATTGAGTCCCCATCGTGCTGTTTGCTCTCTACATGTCTGTTCTTTTCTTCTTCTCTATCCCCTCACCCCCCAGCCAGTCGCAGCAGATGACTGCCCCTCCCTGACACCTGGTTCTGCTGGAGGTTTCTTCCTGTTAAAAGGGAGTTTTTCCTCTTCACCGTTGCCAAGTGCTTGCTCACAGGGGATCGCCTGATTGCTGGGGTCTTTCTGCAACTGTGGGGGTTCCCCCTACACTTGATAGTGCTATGAGATGACTGTTGTTGTGAAATGGCGCTATATAAATAAAGTTGAATTGAATTGAATTGAATTGGTTTACAGGTATTCAGATGTGCCTATTTTATGCACATTTAGTAATGTGAAGAGATTTTGTCTGTGATGTATTCAGCTGAAACCGCTTTGTCCTGCTTCCGTTTGTATGTTGCAACTGCTTCTTGTATATAAGCTTGCTCACTGAAGGCAGTCTTCAGTACTGACCTCCTGCAACCTGAGGCCCGTACTCCTTGTATATAATTTATACAAGTAAAAACTCTTAAAAGAATATTCTTGTGTCTCGAATCTTTATTGAGGTAACAAACTAATATAAGATCACATTCTGAGTGTTTTCAGAGATTCCTGACATACGTGGTGCCGTGACCCGGATGACCAATACCCTAGACGAGCCAGGACAACCAAGCCTTCCCCGGTTTGCAAAACCCATGCATGGTCTGACCAACGGTCAGTTTTGGAAACGCACCTTCAGGGAACGCCGGGGAGGAAACTGGCGAAACTAGTGACGGTCATCCTCACTAGTAGGGTCATAAAGTAAGTGACGTCTTTTTATTATTAAAGAAAAAGGATATAGTATATACTATATGCGTTACAAGATCCTCCCAAATCCAGCCTTGAGTGAGTAATGTAAAATAGGCCGCTCCAATATGTTACTAATGTAAAATGGGATGCGCTCCTAAATATGTTACTAATGTAAAATAGGCCGCTCCAATATGTAAAATTGGATGCGCTCCTAAAAATGTTACTAATGTAAAATAGGCTGCGCCAACATGTTACTAATGTAAAATAGGATGCGCTCCTAAATATGTTACAAGATCCTCCTAAATCCAACCACGAGTGACTAACGCAATAAGAGAGTGAAGCGCGCGGACCAGTAGTTGCAACGAGGAAAAAAATGTTTTGTTCAGGTTAAAGTCCCGATTGCATTGTTTCAAAGTAAAAAGGTTTTGTTCGGGTTAAAGTCCCGATTGTGTTGTTTTCCGGCCGAAGAGTCAGGTTTCAAAATGTGAAAGAAAAGTAAAAGGTGCTGCGTATTGACTGATAGGTCAAGCTTTAGCTAGTAATGGTAATATAAGGCGGCGTCCTATATATTTTTCCTATCTGATCATACCAGGTAATGATCCTGTAAGAAATTACAGGAGCCCTAATATAGGTTGCGTGAGATCTAGTCCCATCGACAAGTGAGCGTATCCTGAAGGCGTGAGATCTAGCCCCATCAACAAGTGAGCACACGTCAAAAAAATTGGGCAGTAATAGTGTTGCAGTGGGCGGACTGACAACGTTGCTGACTATATAAACAAACAAAAAGAATGGGTAACTGTACAGGAAAAACAAATAAAGTGAAAAATAAGCAAAAGAAAAAGAGGAAACTGTGTGCCGAACGGTAAAAAATTACAATAACCGGTTAAAAGAAAAAGATCAGATAAAGGATCCTGAAAAATATTTAAACAAATGGGGAAAAAGATTATTCCCTTAAACCCACACTGGATGTGGATGAATGCACAGTCTGACGTCGATGGAAAAACTTACAACAAAAAGAGATAAATATCAAAACCAACCGAGCATTGAACCATTATTAAATGAAAAAGATAATCCTCCCCCAGCTTACCAATGCCGCGATCCTAAGGAGGGTCCATACGGCAAATTATTAAAAGAAGCCCAAGAGGTTGGGAAAAGGAGGAAGTAAATAAAATCATAATAATTAGACCATAATATTTAAAGACGGACGGATTAAATGGTAACAAAACAGGATAACGTTAAAATGGACAATGAGAAACAGTTATTTTATCTATTCTTTGTGTGTGAGCCTTAGATAGAGGCAGCGGCAGTGTAGAGAGAACAAAACTCCTCTGTTCTCTGTTTGTGTGTGTGTGGTTGATCTGTGAAAAAAGTGGTCTAAATATGGGTACTTTTACAAGGTTTTGGGTTTTTATTTTTTCAATAACTCTGTGGGGTTAGACCCAAGACAGGCAGGTCAATGCAAGTGAATGATGGAAATTGGGATGTTTGTTTTAACTGTGGCAAGCCTGGTCACTGGGCCCGTGATTGCAGGTTTGGCCAAAGAGGTGGATTTGGAGGCAGGGTACCAAGTAGAGGTAGAAGAAGATTTCAGAATGATCAGAGAGGCGACCGACAGGCTTGCTCTGTGGCAGGGTACCAAGTAGAGGTAGAAGAAGATTTCAGAATGATCAGAGAGGCGAGCGACAGGCTTGCTCTGTAAAAAAATAGAAGCATGAACAGTAAATGTGAAAGGAGGGGCTGCTGAAGGAGCAGCTCTCTCTCTCTCTCTCTCTCTCTCTCTCTCTCTCTCTCTCTCTCTCTCTCTCTCTCTCTCTCTCTCTCTCTCTCTCTCTCTGTGTCCCCTTTTTCCTCAGAGGCAGAAGGAGCAGGTTTTGAAGTGCTGTAACTGACCTTTTTCTTTGACTGAAGCATGACAGTGCACTTTATAGGAAGGACTGACGTGTGACAACGTGAGATTTAGAGCACAGAGGTTCAAAAGACATTGATAATTAATGTGTCTGTGCATATGATCTGCCAGAGGCTATGGATTATCAGACAAAGGTCCCAGTCATAGATCAAAAGAAAGGAAGGAAGAGATTTGCCAGATGGGTCAAACAAATGCAGGACAGAGGAATGTTTGCAGGATGTGAAAACAGCCCCCCCCCCCCAACCAGGGGGACCTGTTTCCAAGTACTTAAAGCAGCAATGAGGCATTAGGTGTCCATTCTTTCAGTGCATTTCCTTAATTGTGAATATTAACATTTATTTAGTAATGAGCAAACACTCACAGCAAAGATTATAGCCTTACTATATACTCGGTTATTTAAAGTCAATCTAACACCCCAGATATGTTCATCCCCAACAGAGGGTATGCATTTGATGTTATAATGGTGTGACAACATCATATTTCAGGAATATGACAGTAATGAGGAATGTGTTTTTCCTGATTCTGCGGTGGCCAAGCTGGGTCAGGGTAAACTACATTCACTCCACAATTTACCCAGGAATATATAAAATGAGGCATTCAAGGGAAAAATTTGAATCAAATTCTAATTAGGCAAAACGTCCACCTTTCCGTTGACTGAAAGAGTGTGACGCAACTTTTATTCATTTATTCAAATTCAACCTGTCTGTGTTCAACTGGACAAACTGATCTTATTTATCAATGCTGAAGCATATCAAAAATGCACAGATGGTCATTTTGTTTTTCTTAAATGAAATTTGTCACAAAAGAAGCTGTGACTATTGAAATCTTATTTTTGAGGGAACTGGGCTACCCGCAAATTTTATCTAAAATTAAAAATGGTAGCAGGTTCAGGTTCAGGTTACTTTATTTGTACCCGTAGGTAGATTTGTTTTGCAGTTGGTGACATCCATATTTACAAGCCACTAATTACATTCAACATAGACACAAACAGGCACACATCTTACAAAATAGGTAAATATAAAATATGTACAATATAATTTTTATAGCTTGTTCAACTCTTTGACAGCAGCAGGGACAAAGCTGTTTTTGTAGCGCTGGGTTCTACTTTTTGGGACAGCAAACCTCCGTCTGGAGGGAAGAAGCTGAAAGTTGCAGTGCAAAGGGTGGGAGTCATCATTTAAAATCGAGTCGGCCATCCTCTGTACTTGTCTGGTGTACAGGGATGTCAGGCTCAGCTGTGACTCACCAAGCAAACGACTGGACCATCTGACTACCTGATCCAAGGATTTCCTCTGTTTCAGTTTTATCTGACCAAACCATGACATTAAAGAAAAGGATAAAACAGATTCAATAAAAGCCCGATAGAACATAGTCATTATGGTTTGGTCAATTTGGAAGCGTGCAAGTTTCCTCAAACAATGCAAATTTTGCTGACCCTTTTTGCACACCCTTTCACAGTTCACCTCAAAGTTTAATCCACTATCAATAATCGTCCCAAGATATTTGTACGATTGTACACATTCGGTGGTCTGACCTTTTAGTATGGTGACTTTGTGCCTGGGAGTTTTCCTCCTAAAGTCAATAATCATATCTTTCGTTTTTGTTGTATTCAGCTGCAGGTAGGAATCCTCACACCAGTGAACAAAGTCATCAACTACTGGGTCGTGGCCACTCTCACCATCCTGGAGGAGACTGACAATGACTGAGTCATCAGTATACTTTATAATGTGTCTGTTGTCATGTCTGCTCCGACACATGTTTGTGTACAGGATGAAGAGTAGTGGTGACAACACACACCCCTGAGGAGAGCCAGTAGAAGAGCACTTTAGGTCAGACAATGTGCCATTGACCCTTACTCTCTGCGTCCTGTTGGTTAAGAAATCCAGAATCCAACCCACCAGATTATTTCTTAAATCAAATTGTTGCAGGAGCCTTTCAACTAAAATATGAGGTTGGATTGTATTAAAGGCAGAAGAAAAGTCCACAAATAAAAGCCTGGCGTGTGTCCCATTAAAATCCAGATGTTTAAAAAGCATGTCAAACAGAGTGACAGTGGCATCCTCCACTCCTCTGTGAGGCCTATAGGCAAACTGCAGAGGATCCAATGCATGTTCAGTCTGCTTTAGGACCTCACATCTGACCAGTTTTTCAAAAATTTTCATTAAAATTGAAGTCAAAGCAACTGGTCTAAAGTCGTTTACCGTTTTAGGACAGCTGGATTTTGGAACGGGAACAACCACGGCTTCTTTCCAGATCTTAGGCACATGTTGTGTCTGTAAGGACTTATTGAAAATATAATGAAATATAGGACTCAGTTCATGTGCACAGGACTTTACCAGGCGTCCACATATATTATCAGGGCCCTGACTTTTGTTCACTTTTACAGTGCGGAACTCCCTTTTAACATCCTGCATCTCAATATTAAAGTGCTGATTGTCTTTGAGTTTCTGTTTCAAATCTTGGATTTCTGTGCTAAAATCAAAGGAGTCAAAACGACCATAAAAACAATTAAGAGCATTAGCCAGCTCTGTGTCTGAACTAAAACCATCTAAAAACACACGATTACTGCGCTCTGTGCTCTGAAGGCCTGCAATAGTTTTCATACTGGCCCAGGCCGAACCAAGTTTATTTGCTGCCATCTTGCTTTCCAACTCTGATTTATAATTCTGTTTTGCTCTTAAAATTTCAGACTTCAGCTCCTTGGTGGCAACCTGTACCTCAGAAACAGACCCCTGTTTAAAGGCAAGAGCTTTCCTCTGTAAGCAGGATTTAACTGATTTAGTTACCCATGGTTTGTTGTTGGGGTATATTTTGACACGTTTACATGGAACAAACTTATTTTGACAGTAAGCCATGTATGAGCATGTGAGCTCAGCCAGAGAGTCCAAATCATCCCCGCAGGCCATTATAAACATCTTCCAGTCTGTACAGTCAAAGTCTTCCTGGAGGCTGTGCTCTGAATCTTCTGTCCACACATCAATGTCTCTCATCTCCACCTTGCCTCTTCTGAGAGCAGTTTTATATGTGGGCAGCAAATGAACACAGTTGTGATCTGAGGATCCTAAAGGAGGAAGGGGGAGTGATTTATAGGCCCTCTCTATGGATCCATAGCACAGGTCCAATGTCTTTTTTCGCCTGGTTGGGCAGGAGACATACTGATGAAAGTTTTTAAGTGTCTTCTTTAAAGAAACATGGTTAAAATCCCCAAGAATGAAGTTTGGCGCCTCTGGAGAAATTGACTGCAGTCGCTGCACCACATCAGAGATGGTGCTGGAGGCGGAGTCAGCGTCTGCCCTCGGATGAATATACACAACTGTGATGAAAAGTTGGGGAAACTCTCGAGGCAAATAAAAGGGGCGAAGCGACACAGACAGCAGCTCCACATGGGGTGTACAGATGCGCTCTCTGACCGTGACAGATGTGCAGTACTGCTTATTAATGTATAAACATACGCCACCCCCCTGACGCTTCCCAGTTACCTCTTCCTGCCGATCCGAGCGCAGCGGAGCTCCAAAGCCGTCAATCCACAGGTCTGCATCCCGATCATGCGCAGTAAGCCAAGATTCAGTGAAAGCCATGACGCAGCAGTTCTTAGAATCCTTCTGGTAACGTACGTTGCCTTGAATTTCCTCCACCTTGTTTCTCACAGACTGTGCATTCCCAAAAATGATCGAAGGAAGAGGAATGTTACCAAACTGACGTCTCCTAAGGCGCAATTTCACACCTCCACGTCTTCCACGCTTCCTCCTGCCGCTTCTTTTTTCACCGCTGTGTCCGTCTCTCAAAATAAAGTCCGGCAGCTGAAATTTGGGCGCAATCAGAGACTCTGCACCAGCTGTGTTAAAGCGCAGCAACACGTCCCTGGAATATTGTATTCTGCCCGCTATTCTGCTCGCCATGGAGCCGAACGCGTTTACCTCAGAGACAAAGAGCCACAGCACAGATAGCAGCAGTGCGAGAGAGGAGAGGAAATTCATGTTGTGGATACCAGGGAACTCTTCGCCATATATTCCACAAACGCTCCAGGGCAGAAACGACACAGAGGATTTTCTGAAAACGTAAAAAAGTACAAAAAACACACACGCACTATATCATCAAGCTGCTGGTCGCTGCGTGCGCATGCGCCCTAAGGATAGCACACTTCCTTTCAGCAGAAGAATCAAGCAAATACCCTGTAACTTTGCTGCATGTGTGTCTCCATGTATCAAAATAAGGGGTATCAGGGGAATTCGTCGGCCTCCGTCGGTCTATGATGACCATGGAAGAGAATCCTAAACGTCTACTCTGCTGGAACAGCACCGCCTGTGGCTGAACAGGCCGATGTGCGAATGGCAGTCCCTGTCACACAGGTCGCACTTGTGGGTGGTCTCCGTGCTGCTGGGTCTGTGGCGGTTCTTCCTGCGGGTCCTTTTTTCATCTGCTGCAGCAGTCAGTCTCTCTTCACCCGCCTTGAGCTGTCTGGTCAGGGTGCCTCTCCATTTGGAGTGGTCCGTTGCGAGGTCCTCCCAGCGCTCTGTGTTGATCTCCAGGGCCTTCATGTCTCTCTTGCAGACGTCTCTAAAGCGCAGCTGTGGGCGACCAACGTCTCTCCTGCCAGTTGCCAGTTCTCCGTAGAGGACGTCTTTGGGAATTCTGCCATCCTCCAGGGGAATTAATTAGCAAATAATTAGCAATACTCGGAAAAATAGGTAATACATAAAAATTATCAATAACTGATAATGACTTGTTTTATCCTTTCTAAAAGATTTTCTCTATAAATTAAAAGATGATTATACCGTTTTAAGAACAGAGCAGACATTTCTGGCAGACAATGACAAACCCAATGATCAAGGGTGGGGCACATTGTTTGGCTAAGACTTAAAAGAAGACAGTGCAGCAGTCACGACATCGTGTACAAAAAGCACTGCTCTCATGGCTGCTGTACTGCCAGGTCATATCCTTGAAGGACTAGGAAGTCCACAGCCGCTGCACGTTACTATGAAATATATCAGATGTTTTGAACTTTTTGATTGTGCCTTGGCTGACAAATTGTATGACATAGATGTCATCACAGTGCAGATGGACAATTTGATTTTCAATGAGCAAGGAGCAGCTGCACTGTCGGTGAAATTGCCCGAAGATGTTACCTCCTTGCATGATGTTAACACTCCCTATGGGGAACAAACAATTACTTTTGGGCTGCTTGTGGACAAATGGTTGAAAAGACAAATCATGTAACCGATTGGGTGAAAACTCCTAAGAAAAATGTGCAATACTCACAACCCACAGGACTATTTATGGCACCTTTACAAGTGGTCATGACCCTTTGGGTCACGATTCATCCATTTTCTCTGTGGTAGATTTGAGTAATGCATTTTTTACTATCCCTGTGCATGAAGAAAGCCAGTTTTAGTTTGCATTTACGTTTAAGGGAAAAAGATACGCATACACCAGATTACCTCAAGGTTATTGTGAAAGTCCAACCATTTTCTCACAGGAAATGACTGCTCTAATGGCCAAATTTAGCCCACTAGCCGGTTCAAAAATTATGTTATATGTGGATGACATTTTGGTTGCCTCTCCCACTGAGGAACAATGTCGACAGGACTCTTTGGCCCTGCTGCACTTCCTGTGTGAACATGGACTAAAATGTAGCAAGAAAAACTGCAGTTTTGTTAACCTGAGGTTAAATTCCTTGGCCATATGCTTATTGCCGACGGGAAAACATTGGAACCAGATAGAATAAAGACCATTCAAAACTTACCTTTGCCACAGACAAAAAAGCAAACTTAATCAGCAAATTTAAAAGAAAAAAGTCATAAATTTACAACAAAAAGTTGTAGATTTATGATGAAAAAATGTGTGAATTTATGAGGAGAAAAGTTACATGTTTAAAAGACAAAATAAAATTTATGAGAAAAAAGTTGCAGATTTATGAAAATAAGTAGCAAATTCATGTGAAAAAGTGGCAACTTTACAACAAAAAAGGCACTATTAGGTACCCTGGACTACTGCCGCCAGTGGTTGCCAAACCTCTCACAACACACGGCTCCACTGTACGCACTACTTCAGGGCCCACAAGGAAATTTGCATGCTAAGTATGAGCAGAAAAACATGACTATGCCACCCCAATAGTGTTCATGTGATTAAGCGTCTTTCTGGTATATTTAATTGTTAAGCAAACTTATTGAAACAGTTCAAGATATATTTTCCTTCTGCAAGAAAAACAAACAAATTAGTGTAAAGGTCATAACAGCAGTTCAAAAAGAAGAGAAAAAAAATGTTTACCTTAGAGTCGCAATTATATGAAAGAAAGCAACGATGTTGTTCACTTATGGAACACAGATCCTGCAACTAATATAAAAAACACTTTACACATAAGAGAAATAATAAATTATTTTAAAAAAATGCAATTACACGGTACACAGAAATAATTTTTTAACTAATAAAACACTAATAATTTCAACGGCCATGCTACCAAATATTCACACATACTTAAATGCCAACAAACTTTACTGCACTGCCAATGACAAAATTGTTCTCCCTCCCTCACTGTACCGCTGGGGTGACCCATGGCTCCGCCATGTGCCAACAGGAGGGATATGATTAAGATATGGATATGATTAAGATATGATTAAGATAGCTGAAAAACACTTCTTCTGTCCAGGAATTCTAAAAGAAATGAAAAAGTTTGCGGTCAAAATAATGCCCAAGGTGCAATGAGAACTAGACAGAGGAGTTTTCCACTACCAAAAGCACCCTTTTCTCAATGGTGCATGGATTTTATAGAATTATCAAAAGTGGGTCAACTCCAATACTGCCTTGTTCTCATTGACACATTCACAAAATGGACAGAAATACATCCTACTGCTAAGACAGATGCAAAAGTTTTTCTGTAAGGTTTTTGCAAAATAGTATATTCCCAACTTTTGGAATACCAGAGATCATTTATGCAGACAATCAGACAAATGCTGGCAAAAACCACGCATGGTAAGGCCATTACATGGCATGAAGCTCTTAAGATAGTGAAACTAAACAATTAATACCATCCCAGATAAGAAAACGGGACTGTGCTTTTCACTGCCCTTATGGACTGCCGGGTCTGTCATTACTAATACCACATAAATACATTGATTCTCTTAGAGCTCTCTCCACTCCACAGGAGGAAGTGATCAACCCACTGCAGCCTGGTGACTTTATCTTCATGAAAAATCATCACCAGCAGCATTGGGACTCAGTAAGGGTCACTGAACAACCATCCTGGATCAACCTTTCACACGTGAAGAGACTAAAAGTGCTTGCGAGTGAACTAACCTGCTTCCCTGAGTAAGTCCAGTTACAAAGGGGGACGTGTCCTTTTAAGGACACGGCCGTCTCAAACCTGGTGAAGACAGAGGCCCGGAGGGGTACTCTCTCAAGTGGAAGTAAAAATGAAGGCACTGCTACTTGCCGCTGGTGTGACAGGTGTATTTGCAGGAATAATATGGATCACTTCCCCCAATGCCAACTTGATAACCAAGAGGGAGACGACAGCCTATGACAGCATTCCCCTCATTTGGAGTGGCCTATTTGAGTCACAGAATGAATGATGTATTTTGGGCTTTGGAGGACCCCACTGAGAGAAAGGAGGCATAATCGATTGGCTGAGAGGACTGCAACAACACTTGAATGGCTTAAAGGATGTGCCACAAAATTGGGACCTGTCCTCTTGGTTCCTTTCTGGCCAATGGTGGCAAGTTCTGTTGAAGTAGCTAACCCCAGTAACAGTTGCATTGATTCTATCTTGTGTACTATTCATGTGTGTCATTCCCTGTATTGGGTCCATGATAAGTAGAGCTCTTGCTCAACACACTTTCATGTTACAATCTGTTATGCTCCAAAGGGAAGTTCCTGTACAATATACTGCCTTGAGACAACGAAGTGATGGTGATTGTGATGACAGAACCACTGTTTAGATTTGGAAGTGATGCTCAATGATGACAATGTAGAAAATCATGAGATACATTGCACTGATGTTTGCATGTGAATACTACAATGATAAAATGATAAACAGGAGGGAATTGTCAGAAAAATGTACAATGTTATCATTTTTAAATGTCTATGCCTTATGCAAGCATAGAAGTGAGCTCTACTGGAAAAACACTGAGATGACATTCAGGGAGCGAGTTCTACTGGTAAAGCACTGAGACTGCATTCGGGGAGCGAGTTCTACTGGAAGAAAACTGAGACTGCTTGCAGAGAGCCAGTTCTGGCGGAATAGTACTGATACTGACATACCCCCTGCATGGCGAGAGAAGGAACAGGTTGCTTTGTCCTTTCAAGCCAAACCTGTTACACTCTTTTGTCTGTGATGTATTCAGCTTAAACAGCTTTGTCCTGCTTCCGTTTGTATGTTGCAACTGCTTCTTGTATATAAGCTTGCTCACTGAAGGCAGTCTTCAGTACTGACCTCCTGCAACCTGAGGTTCGTACTCCTTGTATATAATTTATACAAGTAAAAACTCTTAAAAGAATATTTTTGTGTCTCAAATCTTTATTGAGGTAACGAACTAATATACGATCACATTCTGAGTGTTTTCAGAGATTCCTGACAGTGTTTCATCTGATAATTTGATTGTGTGTTTCACTTGATCTGTTTTGCCAAAGTCAAGATCATTTTGTGCAAATACTTCGGGCATTTGACTGAGTTTTTCTGTTAGGCGCTCTTTCCATTCAGCGCTAATGGGGGAAGAGTCAAAGTTGAACTTCAGAGTGGACTTTTGTTCAGTTTTGGACTTTGTAACTTTCACGGAGTGTTCTTGCGATAGGACTTGTTGATATGCACAGATTTCTCCAATGACACACTTCTGAGGGATTGTCACGTCATGTTCTGATTCATTGGTAAGTATAACTGGAACAAGGTAAGGTGCTCTTTCAGGTAAGTCTATGAGACATGGTTTTACTAGGATACCACCAGGTAAGGCTGACATTAACGGGTGTTCTAACAAGACAGAATTTTCATTGTTGCCGGCTGACACAGCTACAGCGCCATCTAGAACAACTGTCTGGCCTGCAGAAACTAACTGTGGTTCTTTGTTGTGCATAGTCAATAAACCAAGGCTAGTGTCTTGGGACTGTCTGTGCTGTAGCTCAAAGACTTTTAACACTGCCTTATAACCAAGTGACATGGTTGGCTGCAGTTCAGAACATGCATCAGAGTACAGCTCGTTCAGTACATCTAATGTGTTTGTCCCTATTAACACTAAGGACTGATCAGCTGCACGTACATCAGGAACTACTGAGGCAAGTGTTGGCACTTCGGCTTCAATACCGAGAAAGTCTTTTGGGAAAGTGACATGCATTTCAATGTAGCCTAAGTAAGGTACACTCTGACCGTTAGCTCCCTCCACTTCTAACAGCTCAAAAAGTGGCTTAATCTCATGGTTGGATAAGTACTGTCAGTGTAACCCAGTACTAAAAACGTAAATAAAATTATAAATATCGATACCGCTTAAAAAATAAAGGGGACACTCATTTCACAATGGGAATGGATATTTTGAAGACAAATATATAAATAAAGTTCATAAAATATATCCATAATTAGTTAAAAACATTTCTAAGGGGCTCTGATGGGGTTCCTAGTGTTTTTATTTGGTATATTGAGCAACCAATGGCTGCGTTGTTTGTTTGGCAGCATCAGCCAATGGGGTAACACCAGCCAGTGGGGTCACACGCTCCCTCGCTCGGTCTTGGCTGTAACGTGCAGAGCGCTTCAGTCGTAGCAGAGACATCAACCGAGACAGCGCGATCCCTTACTGAGACGGTGGGCTAACGTGCTAATAGCAGCCTTTGCCCGGATAAAACTCTTGAGATTGGTAAGCCAAAACCAACATGAGAAACGAGGTATTGCTGTATTGTCAAATTCTAATACCTCTCTTGTTAAATTTTAAGATTTGAACCCAAAGGCTGTGAACTCACGTGAGCGCGGGAATCCTGTGAAGCACGTGCTACTTAGCATGGTGAGTGCCATTCAGTGTGTATGTGAAATGCTAACCGCTAGCTTAAAATGCTAACCTCCGATGCTAATTCCGGCTAGGTTTTTCATGGGGGAAATGTCATTTTTCAAGGCTGTGGTAAATAGCAAAGGTTTCATTTCACCTACTACTGATTGTTACTTAAGAGTGGATGTTAAATCTGTGGTTTACAGGTATTCAGATGTGCCTATTTTATGCACATTTAGTAATGTGAAGAGATTTGAATTATTTGTTGTACAACTTGGAAATATTTTGTAATGAGCTATAGAGCGTAGCTTAAGTTTTGCGTTCTGACCTATTCTGTAGGTCAGGTTTCTTTTTTAACCTGGATTCAGAAGAACATGGATTCTCCAGATCTGGATGACGAGCCAAAGCCCGAACCCTATTAACTGCTAGAGTTGATCCAACTGGTCACCTGAAACTGATACAAAAGGACTGAACACACTGTAAATATATTTGGGGTATTTTATTTTTTTTATTTTTTTATTATTGTATTCACAAGCGCTCTATGTTTGTTTAAGTGTACACAAGTTTAAAAAAATACACATATTTGCAAGTTACCATACTTCAGTGTGTGTCATCTGTTGTTACGCCCTCCAGGCTCCTATGAACCTAGAATCTATCTGACCTGGCCCAATTGTCCCTTCTGTCCAGGTGGTAAGGTTAAAGGTAACTACACTGCCATACCCAGTACTACCAAAAGTGTACAAGACTGCACCTAAAGTTGGTGTTTGTGTTACACACAGTAGGTGTTACAAACTCATTTTGAATTTGATGCCTACAACACTTTCCAAAAAGCTGGGACAAGGACAACAATGGAAAATGGCGTTCACTTACAGTATATAGTGCTTTTTCTCATCTCTAGATGACCAAAGCACTCTACAGATCCTGCTGTCCACCCATTCACACACTGATTGTGACAGAGCTGCCATACACAGGCACTGGCCTGACCCACCAGGAGCAGCTGGGGGGTTAAGTGTCTTGCTCAAGGATACTTCAACATGCAGACTGCAGACAGAACGGGAATTGAAACCCTAGACCCTCTGATCAGTAAGATAAGATAAGATAAGATAAGATAAGCTTTTATTAGTTCCACAATGGGGAAATTCCAGGATTGCAACAGCACAGGGATAGCAACACTCAGAGCAACAATCAAGAAGACAAGAAAAACAAGAGCAGCGAATATACATATGTACATATAAATATATAAATATATAAACACACAGTGCGGAGCATTGTAGCCTGATGGAATAACAACATAACGGTCTGCTAACTTATCCTACATAGTATGAATATGTACCCATACATATTGTCACCTTCCGTAGCGACCGATATTGTCCTAGTTGTATACTGGAGGGGACCATTGTGTAAGTCTATTGCGTCTTTTGAATTCAATACTATTAGGTCGTCACGTTTTTTTTGCTATCTCTGCGAGCAGCCCTGCTTAGGTTGTACAGTCTGACAGCCGTAGGTAGGAAGGACCTGCGAAACCTCTCAGTTGCGCATCTAGGATGATGTAGTCTGCTGCTAAATGAGCTCCTCAGTGCATTCAGTATGTCCTGCATAGGGTGGGACTCGGACTCCAGCAGAGACGACAGTTTAGCCACCATCCTTCTCTCTCCTATCTCCTCCACTGGGTCAAGGCGCTGCCCCAGGACAGAGCTAGCTTTCTTGATCAGTTTATTCAGTCTCTTCCTATCGGCTGCTGTAATGCCACTGCCCCAGCAGACCACTCCAAAAGTGATGGCTGATGCCACCACCGTGTTGTAGAATGTCTTCAGCAGCGTCCCTTGTACACCAAAAGACCTGAGTCTCCTCAGTAGGAACAGCCTGTGCTGTCCTTTCTTGTAGAGTGCGTCGGTATTGTGTGACCAGTCTAGTTTATTGTTCAGATGAACACCCAGGTACTTGTAGGATGTCACCATCTCAATGTCTGTTCCCTGTATGTTTACTGGTGCCGTGAGGGATTGTCCTTGCCTGTGGCAGTCCACCACCAGCTCCTTAGTTTTCCTCACGTTGATCTGGAGGCAGTTCCGATGGCACCAGTCCACAAAGTCCTGGATAAGTCCTCTGTACTCAGCTTCATCTCCGTTGGAGATGAGGCCGACGATCGCAGAGTCATCAGAGAACTTCTGTAGATGGCAGTGTGTTGTGCTGTGTGAGAAGTTCGCAGTATAAAGGGTGAACAGGAAGGGAGCCAAAACCGTTCCCTGGGGGGCCCCCGTGCTACCGATGATCGTGTCAGACACACAGTCCCGGGTTCTCACAAACTGTGGCCGGTTAGTGAGGTAGTCCAGGATCCATGATGACAGGTGCTGGTCCACCCCTGTGCAGAGCAGCTTGTTCTTCAGGATCATCAGTTGGATGGTGTTGAAAGCATTGGAGAAGTCAAAGAACATGATCCTCACCGCATTCCCGGACTTCTCCAGGTGGGACAGAGAACGGTGAAGAAGGAAGATCACTGCATCCTCCACCCCAATGCCATGCTGGTAGGCGAACTGGAGTGGATCCATCGCTGGTCCCACCAGGGGGTGGAGGTGAGCAAGGAGCAGTCTCTCCAGGGTTTTCATCATGTGGGACGTCAGGGCCACTGGTCTGTAGCTGTTCAGGTCTTTGGGGTGGGAAGTCTTAGTAGTCGGCTACACTACATCTGTGCCACAGCCACCCCAAGAAAAGACTGGGTAAGTTGAGCAATGTTCCAAAAACACCTTTTTGGAACATTCCACAGGTGAACAGGGTAATTGGAAACAGGTGAGTGCCATAGCAGGGTTTCCTCTGGTAACATTTCCAGGTGGCAGTCTGCCACGCTTGAAATTATCCCGCCACTCTGTGTGGAAATATAAATTTAAGAAAAAAATATGAAGGAATAACGGTCCGCAAGCGCGCACATAAACAACATGTGTGACTGTCATCCACACGGCGTTCAGAAGCGCCCTGCCCCCATCACTATTCCAGTCAGCAGGCAGAGTGTCTCACTAACATCACTGTCCAAGACAAACATGAGCTTATTAAAGTGCTTTAAACACGGGGGGCGCTCGTGCGCAGTAATGGAGTAGACGTGTTTCTACGAGGCTCTGTCGCAGACTTCTAAATTTTGTTTATTTTCGCTACACCTACTTACTAACTTTTTGCCTACTTATCGTCAGAGCTGTTTCTAACTAATCTCCAATCATGCCACCCAAGAGAGACGAGGTAAAACCATCAAATTCAGCCTCGGCTAGCGCTAGCAACGAAGCTATATTAGCTGCAGTTAATAAATATGGCGCTGAGCTAGCTAAAGTTTCAGCGCAGATGGAAGAGTTGAAAAAGTCCGTGGAGGGTCGCCTAAGCACAGTGGAGACGCATTTGGGCACACTACAGAATGAACACAATCAGACTGAACAACGCTTGGATAGTATGGATGTGGCACTCACCGACGCAGATGTTCGCATCACGGCACTGGAAGCTAGCTACCGTGAGTTGCAGGTGGAAAATGGTCGGCTTAAGGCTAAGCTAAATGACTTGGAGGGGCGCTCGCGTAGGTTAAACATCGGGATCGTGGGGATCAAAGAAGGAGAAGAGAAGGGCAATCCCACGGAGTTTGTGACACGACTGCTACCGGAGCTGCTTGGCCCGAATAACCTGACCAAGCCCATCAAAATTGACCGTGCCCACCGCAGCCTCAAACCTAAGCCTCCGGACAACGAGCGCCCACGGATGATCATCACCAAAGTCCACAATGACCGCGACTTGGCCAATATTTTTAAACTCAGCAGACAACAGGGTCCACTCCGTTATCAAGGCAACAAAGTGTACATCTTCCCGGACTACACGGCGGAGGTCGCATCACAGCGTGAAGCCTTTAACAACGTCAAGAAGAAGCTGACTGATGCTGGCGCCAAGTGTTCTCTACGGTTTCCATCCAAACTCCAGGTCGTCCACAACAGAGAAATTAAAGTGTTTAACACTCCGGCGGATGCAGAGAGGTTTGCCAACTCCCTGACTGACAGTGTATAACTGGCGAAGTGCACATTGTTTAAATTATACAGCTGTTGACGCCATTCTAATACTGCACTTTATTCTGCATCCTCCTTTTTTGATGGCATACTCTAAGTTAATTATATTATTTCTGTGTGTAGCTTTTTTTAGTTAATTGATTTACATTAGAAGACTGCGCGGTTCCATTGGTGGTTTACTGAAACGCAAAATTGTGTCCGTTACCCAGCAGTCTCCCAAGTATTAGTGGGTTTTGCCGCTTTGTTCCTGTTTTTTGCGGCGCTAAGGGAATGGGTTTTTATAATGTTTTTTTTTTTAATTTGTTCTTTGTTTGGTTTGGTTTGTCTGCCAGTGTAGCCATTTACTGCCTAAGCCCATATATTTTTTTAAATTTAATTTTTGAATGCAAGCTGGCTCTTCTGGAACAGGTGTGAGTCATCTCATGTTCACATCATGGAACTGTAGGGGTTTGGGGAAAGCTCTCAAAAGAGCAAAAGTATTTTCACATCTGAAATCATTGTCCTCTGATATAATCTTCTTACAGGAAACCCATATTCACCCCACAGAACAGAGACGGTTGAGAGCCTTATGGATATCCCAGGTCTATCAATCTACCTTTTCCTCAAAGGCCAGAGGAGTGGCCATCTTAGTGCGCAGAACTATACCTTTTGTATTCAAGTCTATGGTGACCGATCCAGGTGGGAGATTTGTGCTTGTAACAGGTACCATAAACTCTATGCCATTGGCCCTTTTAAATGTATATGCTCCAAATTTTGACAGTCCGGATTTCTTCTGTAAAATCGTTCATCTTGTTGCGGAACAAAATAACTGTAACATTATTATAGGAGGTGATTTTAATTGTTTCCTAGACCCTTATCTTGATAGATCTTCCATTACAACTGCTCCCATGTTAAAATCTGTGCCAGTCCTAAATAATCTTATTAAATCGCTAAATTTAGTGGATATTTGGAGGCATCAACATCCCTTGGACAGACAGTACTCCTTTTTCTCCCAGGTACATGGCAGTTTTACTAGGATTGATTATTTTCTCGTTGATTCCAATTTAATTACCAATGTTGTCAGTTCAGATTATAATAATATTTTAATTTCTGATCATGCCCCTGTGTCTGTTAAAATAAACTTCAACATGCTTGTGCACTCATATAATTGGAAATACAATCCGGCATTAAATTCAGATAAAGCTTTTTGTGAAAGCATCTCAAACAAAATTACAGATTTCTTACACTTTAATGATAATGGTGAGGTATCTGATTCCACACTGTGGGAAACATTTAAATCCGTTATTAGGGGTGATATTATCTCGTACCAGTCTTATAATAAAAAGGTTAAACAGAAGCGTATGTCTGAAATACAGGCCCAACTCCCTTTGTTGGAGGAATCATTTCGTATCTCAAAATCAGATGAAATACTAAAGAATATTGTATCTGCAAGACTTGAATACAGCCGCATTCTTGGTGAGCATGTTTGTAATTATATACGAAAGCTTAAACAAAAGCAATTTGAGCTTGGTGATAAAGCACACAGCGTACTCGCTAGGCAGTTGAGAGGTGTTCAAGCTGAACGGGCAATTTATAAAATCGTATCTAATGGAAAAATAATAACTGACCCTTTACAGATAAATAACACTTTTTATGAATATTATAAAAACTTGTATACCTCTAAATCATCGTCATCAAAGGAAGACATATGGGGGTTCTTAAATAGATTGGATATGCCCACATTGAGTGAAAATGCCAAACAACAGTTGGATGCTGACTTCACACTAGAGGAGATCAAAGCTGCCATCCGTTCATTTCCAAATGGTAAGGCTTGTGGCCCTGATGGATTTGGCATTGAATTTTATAAAATTCACATTGATAAACTTGCTCCATTGTTGCTTCGTATGATAAACTCTTCCGTGAAGGAAGGATCATTCCCAGAGACATTATACGATGCGAACATTTGTCTACTGTTGAAGAAGGGTAAAGATGAAACAAATTTAGCTTTTTATCGCCCTCTCAGCCTTTTAAATAGTGATCAGAAAATTGTCGCAAAAGTTTTGGCAAACCGCTTGAACGAACACATTGGTTCCTTAATTCATAGTGACCAAACCGGGTTTATCCCCGAAAGGTTTGCATTTTCGAATACTCGTAGACTTCTGAATGTCATGTATTCTAACAATCCACCATATTCTGCTGTTGTCTCTTTGGATGCACAACAGGCCTTCGATCAAATTGAGTGGGAGTATATGTTTATTACTCTTAAAAGATTTGGCTTTGGTGACAGATTTATAGCTATCGCAAAAATGCTCTATGCACGTCCTAGATCATATGTACTTACTAACAACAATAAATCTGCCCCATTTTTATTATATTGCGGGACCAGGCAGGGCTGTTGCCTATCGCCAATGTTTTTTGCTCTGGCGCTTGAACCACTTGCTATTGCCATAAGGATGGAGCCTGAAATAGTAGGGTTTAGATATAACGCATCTGAATGCACTATTGGCTTGTACGCTGATGATGTCATTTTGACACTGTCTGACATTAGACAGTCTCTTCCACCTCTTCTCGAGATCATTAGGGAATTTGGTCAGTTCTCTGGTTTTACCATTAACTGGGAGAAAAGTGTTCTCATGCCTCTTTCAGATGGTCTAGATAAAACATTTCTCATCTCATTACCTTTTAAAATATCAAATGAGCACTTTGAATATTTAGGAATCACTATCCCTAGGAATCCCAAACTTAACAATTTTCAAATTGAATTTTACAGAACTATTAAATAAGATTAGGGGCATGATTGAGAAATGGAAATTACTACCAATTTCTCTAATTGGACGAGTAAATATTGTCAAAATGATTATACTTCCTAAATTTATATATTTATTTCAGAATCTGCCAATTTTTCTTACAGCATCTTTTTTTAAATTAGTTGATTCCATTATCATCTCCTTTATTTGGGCTGGCAAAACCCCCCGTATCTCTAAATTACATCTCCAAAAATCCTCGGTCGAGGGTGGTCTTGGGCTGCCTATTATGAGACATTATTATTGGGCCTGTAACGCTAGGGCCTTGGTCTTCTGGTCCCAAGATAATCATTATGCGGATCAAATACCGTCTTGACCTGCACTTGAATCTCATAACTGTCAATCCCTCATTGGTACATCTTTATCTGCTTTATTATTTAGCAAGGTCGACGTCCCTCTGAATGTGTTCAGACATGACTTTGTGCTGCATAACTCTTTCAAAATTCTGAAACAAATTAAGAAGATATTGCATCTTCCTGACCTTTCTATATATGCACCTATATGCCAAAACCCTGCCTTCAAACCAGCTTTATTAGATCCTGTGTTCAGGCAATGGTCAAATAAAGGTATTCTTTCAATAAAGGACCTGTATATCAACAAAGACTTTGCATCTTTTACACAGTTACAATTGAAGTTCAATCTCCCACCTGGTCATTTTTTTCAGGTACTTGCAGATTAGACATTTTGTACAACAGTCTTTAACCCATTTTGTCAAACTTCCTGTACAACATGATTTCTATGAAATTTTGAGAAAACACCCAACCTCCAAGCATTTAGTTTCAGAATTCGTTAATCTTTTCTCTTGGCCAACGTCTTCGACCCATGTCAAGGAGGCATGGTCGAGGGATGCAGGTATAGAGATCTCAAATGATCTATGGGAAAGAGCCTTAGTTGGTATTCATTCATGTTCAGTAAATGCCAGACTTCAGCTAATACAATTTAAAGTAATACACCGATTACATTACTCTAAGACTCGCCTTAATAGACTTTTCCCGACCATTTCACCACTATGTGACAAGTGTAAAATAAGTGATGGTACTTCATGTCATTTATTTTTCTCCTGCCCCTCGCTTAAAAATTTTTGGTCTCAGATTTTTAATTTGTACAGTGTCATATATAAAAAAGTCATAATACCTGATGTCTTAACTGTAATACTTGGTTGTTCAGATCAAACTTTGCTCTGCTCACAGTCACTTCAGCATGCTATCAGGTTTGGCATGATTGTTGCTAAGAGGGTCATCCTGAAAGAATGGAAGGCCAATACGCCGCCCAGTTATATTAACTGGCTCAACGATTTGGCATCCTGCTTGTACCTTGAAGAGATTCAATATTATTTGTCTAATACTCAAGATATGTTTACTAAAATTTGGGGACCACTTATGGATCACATTAAGAAAAAGAGGACTCAGCCTGTAACATGAAATGATTGTATTATGAAACTTGCTTAGCATGGACTGCTTACACTTTTGTAGTTATATGGGCTTTGTGTAACAATCACTTATTTCTTTGTGTATTTTCTTGAGCACTGGCAGTGTTTGTTGTTCTGTCTTATTTTTGAAAAACTGAATAAAATATATATTAAAAAAAAAGTGCTTTAAACACGGAAAAAAGCAGAAGAGGTATATAAGCAGTGAAGTCATTTAACATGGTTTTAACCCGCTGGTAACGGGAGCAATAATGGAAGAGTAGCTTAGCTAACAGGTGTGATTAGGAGCTCCAGTTGGTTCATTTTTTTTTTTAATTATTAGTTTTTTGTTTTTCTTTTTTCAGACAAGAATAAAAAGATGTTTTTACCTTTACCTCAGTTAATACAAACTAATTTACAATAAGTTCATTATCACGTACCTGGCAAGTTAAGATGACCGAAATTCACGAAGTCAGTGACTTTAATCAGTCAGCAGCTGTCAGACAAACTATACGTGCCAACATTTGGATTTCAAAATAAAGGAGGTTTTTACAGCTGTCTGGGTGCTGAGGAGATTTCTAAAAAAAAAAAAAAAAAAAACTATAAATATATAGAAATATTATAACAGAAATAACTGCATCTTTGGTCATTTAAGTTAATTTATTTCATTAAATACAATTTTATTAATATTTTTTCTTTTAAATCAGAGTTAAATTATTGTTCTGTTCTGGCTCTGCAAAATTATGGTCAAAAATGTAAATTGTTTTAAGGAAAAAGTAAAAGAAAAATACCACAGTCTGTTTCAAATTTATTAAAAAAAACAAAACAATAATTTTATTTAAAAAAAACAGACAAAAATTAGCCATAAAATAATCCACAAATTTACTGTATAATAAAGTCTCAAATATACAAGAAAAGTCAATTTTACAAGAGAAAATTACAAATTTGAGGAAAATGGTTTCAAATTTAGATACATTTACAGAGAAAAGTAGAAAACTATAGGAAAATTGTTATAAATTTTGGAGAAAAACCTCAAACCTTCAAGACTGAAGTCATTACTCAACTTTTTCAGTGGGTTCAGGTTCAGGTTCAGGTTACTTTATTTGTACCCATAGGTAGATTTGTTTTGCAGTCAGGTGACATCCTTTTAGACACATATTTACAAACCACAATTACATTCAACATGAACACAAACACAGGCACACATGAAGCTGACTATAAACACGATAAAAGTACTCAAGTCTTCACCAATCAGGACATAAGACAAAGAGATAAGAGAAAAAACAAAGAGAAATAAAAGTCTGAAGTCTAAAACCCAATAAAAGATTTAGAACCCAAATAAAAAAACCTACAAAAAATAAATAAATATAAAATAAAAATTGATAAATAGATAACTAAATTATGTCCATTATATTGCTACATCTTGTTCAACTCTTTGACAGCAGCAGGAACAAAACTGTTTTTGTAGCGCTGGGTTTTACGTTTTGGGACAACAAACCTCTGTCTGGAGGGAAGAAGCTGAAAGTGGCAGCGCAAAGGGTGGGAGTCATCATTTAAAATGGAGGTAGCAATCCTCTGTACCTGTCTGGTGTACAGGGATGTCAGGCTCAGCTGTGACTCACCAAGCAAACAACTCGACCATCTAACTACCTGGTCTAAGGATTTCCTCTGTTTCAGTTTTATCTGACTAAACCATGACACTAAACAAAATGAAAAAACAGATTCAATAAAAGCCTGATAAAACATTGTCATTATGGTTCGGTCAGTTTGGAAGCATGCAAGTTTCCTTAAACAATGCAAATGTTGCTGACCCTTTTTGCACACCCTTTCACAGTTCTCTTCAAAGTTTAAATTACTATTGTGGCGGGTTGATGTAACCCCCACAACAGACTGGACAGACACAGCGCTCGGCTAGAGCAATTAACAGAACAGTGAAATGTGTGTATTAATGTCTACAGGCAGCCCCACTTCTTCTGGCTCACTACTGTGATGTTAATGTGCCTTTCATGCATTGTGTTCATGCGTCCTGTCCTTATTGTGACCTAGAGACTGAGATCAATATGTAGATGTGCCTTGTAACCTCTTTGTCTTGCAGCTGGAGCAAAGGCCAGCAATCTGCCTATTGTGATGTATGTCTCTCAAATGCAAATGTCTCATGCCTGTTCTGCAGTCTCTTTGATCATACCCACTGCTGGGGAATGCTCTTTTATGTATTTTTGTAGTTAGGTATATATACTGCACTGTGTCACGCCCTGAACGCTCTTTCTCTGCGTTCAGGTTGTCCAGTGTCGCTCCTGCTCCGGGGTAGTCCGTGCCGGGTCTTCCATGGCCCGCTCTTTGACAGCGCCCAGCTGATTGCCAGCTGTCTGTTCAGCTGCGCTGGGACAGCTGTCTCCCATTCCCAATCATCTCCCCCATTTAAGCGAGCAGCCGAGAGTTACTCGTCGCTGCGACCTCGCTATGGGAAGACGTTCCTTGTGTTTCCCACGACTGTTAGCTCCTACGACTAGCTTCAGTCCGCCGTTACCTCGGCGCTTCACCCAAAGTAAGTGTTGCGACTCGGCGTGTATTTTTCCCTCGCCGCCTCTCTAGCCTTTCTCCCTGGGTGGTATGTTACCCTTAGTTCTGTGTGTGTTTTAGCCCCACGTGGCTCTTTACTTTTCTGTTCGTTATTTAGTGTAGTGTGTGCTTTGTTAATAAACTACGCTAACTCACTGGTCGCCCTCGTATCTCCTTTCCTGGCTCGTGAGAGCCAGAGTTATGACAGTAGGTCGCAGCCATAGTGAGACGGCCGCGACCGTGAGTTGGCTGTAAGGACTCAACGCCTTTTTTTCTCTTCCTCTGGGTACGGGCGAGCCAGTATCATGTCTCCCTCCAAGAGACTCATGCGGCACCCAGGCCACGATCTCTCGGAGACTCTGGACCTTGTGGACGGAACGTTGTTCACCACGGACCTCTACGATGCCCCCAGCGAGATACGCTGGCGCCTGGAGCTCGCCGAGGGTATGCTTAACTGCTTTTCTCGCTACTTCCTTCTCCCCGAGGTTAAGGCGAGGAGGGCAGACATCTCTGTGGCCTGGGAGAGGCTCCGTAGGCTGGAGGAGAACTCCGGCAGGAAGCCGAGGACAGGACGCCTTCGCTCCTCGCTTCGGAATCCCGCTCCTGCCGCCGATCCAGTCCAGGAGTTCGCCTCACCCAGGGGTGATCCCCAGGATAGAGTGACGTCAACCGGGTTTCCCCCGGAGAAGATGAGAGTGACAGCGATGCGCATTGCGGATCGAGTGGCAGCCGCTTCTTCCGCCGCCGTTCCCCCCGTAGCCATGAAGAACGTGATTGCGGCGGTCAGGCTGGTCGAGAAGAACCCGGAGCTGAACGATTATCCGGAATACGCTGACCTGTTGGCTTCGCTCATCGCACAGGAGCGGCGTTTTCCCGACCTCACGTTCAGAAGACGTCGCTCCCAAATTCCCCACTCATCTCAGCAAGAGTCCCGTCCGGATCCCGCTCCAGGAAACCACACGAATTCCGCCTCCCAGCCTGCTGTTGCTCCCGTGTCTCGCCGAAGAAGTGAATCAGCTGCTCCCGCTCCTGGGCCCGCTCTCCCTGCTGTCCCGTCAGCTTTGGGCCCCCAGCTCTCCTCAGCTGTTTCACCCCCCTCTTCGTCATTCACTCCGGCCGCTGGGAGAAGCGCAAATTCATCTCCAGGTGTTCCAGGTCCCGATCCGGTGCGGGTAGCACCGCCTCATCTGTCCGGGGGGTTCCCCACTTCTATCCGGTTGGGAGAAGAGAGACTCGAGTCCCTTGTAGCGGGTTCCACCGGCCCTCCGGGAATCAGGCAAGTGTCCTTTCATTCTCCTCCCATTATGAGTGAATTGCCTTGTTTGATTCCTGGGGGAGGAGTTCAGGGTTCACAGTCCCCTGAGCTCTCTCCTCCCGCTGCAAAAACTGAATATGAACCTGCGTCCTCTGTGTCTCTTCCCCTTGAGTGTGCCCCGGTGCCAGGTGTACACCGCTGCGCGAGGAGGAGGCGGCCTGCGGCCCTGGAGGGTTTTGCCCCAGCCCCGCAGCCACGTTATGGGCAGAGGAGAAGGTCGAACTGCCTGTTGGAGCCAGCGCCGACGATTAAGCGTCCCCGGGTCTCCACGGAGGAATGGTTCGGCCCAGCAGAGTCCAGATCTCCTGCCTCCACGCCAGGTGGGCTGTCGACGCGGTCTTCGGCGTTTGGAGGTCGTTTGACTGTGGAAACCATCATGCCGGCTGCGGAGCCATTCGCAGTCGAGTTGGAGCCGGAGGACGGAGTCCTGCACGCTGAGCCCGGAGCATCGAAGTCCTGGATGGCGGTAGAACCCGAGATCAGGCAAGTACTCTATTTTGTTTTTCTCTTCTCTATTCTGGAGCATTATTGCCTGTCTCTCGGGGGGGCGGGCCGGGTGCAGCCGTCTGCTGCGCTCGAGCCTGTTCCGCCGGGCTCTGCCGCTGCCGGTGATCCTGATCCCGGTTCCTTTTGTCCCTCTGAGCCTCTCCCCAGGGCCATCGGGAGTGCTGTCTCGGTCCAGCTGGAGTCCACCGGGAGTGTTTCGCCGGTCCAGCTGGAGTCCACCGGGAGTGTTTCGCCGGTCCAGCTGGAGTCCACCGGGAGTGTTTCGCCGGCCCGATCGGGGTCCACCGGGAGTGTTTCGCCGGTCCAGCTGGAGTCCACCGGGAGTGTTTCGCCGGCCCGATCGGGGTCCACCGGGAGTGCTGCGCCGGCCCGATCGGGGTCCACCGGGGGTGCTGCGCCGGCCCGATCGGGGTCCACCGGGGGTGCTGCGCCGGTCCGGGTAACAGTTAGTGTGGGAGCTGGAGGATTGTGTTCGCCTGACATCAGGCTGACTTCGTCCCTTGCCTCCATCATTTCTCCTCCTGCCGCTGTTGGGGTTCCTCTCACCCGGGCCAGTTTCCCCCTACCCTTGTTGCCATTAGATGGCAGGCTAACTTTGCCCCTGGCCTCCATCTCTTCTCCCCCTACTACTGTGGGGGTTTTTCTCACCTGGGTCAGTTTCCTCCTGCCTTTTCCCTCAGGGAGGAAGCTGCACCAAGACTTCTCCCTCAGCTCTCCGTGGTCTGAGGTCACGGGACGACCGCCTGGGAAGCCATCTGGCTGGTTCGGTGATCTGGGTCGGCCTCCGGAGAAACTGTGTCTCCTAGCCTGGGACTCGGGTAGGCCACCCGAACTGGTGTTGTGGTTCCTGGCCTGGTGGAGTTCAGGCCGCCCGCCGGACAAGCTCTCATCGCCTGCTCCACCTGCTGTCGTTCCTGACATTGTCTGACTGTATATAGCCTTGTATTTTGTATGCCCTCCATTATTTAGTTTCATTCAGGACATCAAGGAACTTTCTTTGCTAGAGTCCTTATTGTGATGTCATTTCAACGAAGAATTTTTCCTTAGACAATTTTCTATGTTTTACGGTCCCTGTATGGATCCTTATTTTAATCTGTCCTTTAAGTTGCTTCCGCCTCACATTGCCTGGCCTCATTCAGAATAGTTTGTTCTTCTGCATTTATATCCTCCTCCAGACTGTTTGATTTTCTGTGTTGCGTTAATTCATGTTTGAGGAGTTGATTTTTTTTTTTTTGTATCCTTATACCAGTTAGCGGCCTCAGGCTTTGTTTTTAGGTCTTGTGCCCGGTTTGTCCCTTTATACTTTCTGGTTTTGGCCGGGGTTACATGTGTAGTCTTCTGCAACTTTATGTTTACTGAGTTTTGTAGTCTTTTTGGTCGCCGGGACATGAGTTTTGCATTGTCCTCGCCCTGAGTTGTTGTGAACCTTTTTTTTTTTCTCTCCATGATTATGTCGTTGTTTTTCTGCAGGTTGTTCTCCCCACCTCCTGTGGTCACCTGCACAGACCGTCTGGCCTCTGCAGAGGAGGGGGTGATGGTTTTCTTTTGTGTTTGAAATTATTGTGGTATCTGACCCTATACTGTATCAAGGTTTTTTTTTTCCTTCCCTGCCTCCTTTGTCTGGTCCCTCCCTTTCTCCCAGATCTGGCCCCCACCGCCCTCCCTGGTCTTCCCTCGGAGGGGGGGGGGGGGGGTTAGCCCGCTCCAGGAGGCGCGGCTTGGGGGAGGAGTACTGTCACGCCCTGAACGCTCTTTCTCTGCGTTCAGGTTGTCCAGTGTCGCTCCTGCTCCGGGGTAGTCCGTGCCGGGTCTTCCATGGCCCGCTCTTTGACAGCGCCCAGCTGATTGCCAGCTGTCTGTTCAGCTGCGCTGGGACAGCTGTTTCCCATTCCCAATCATCTCCCCCATTTAAGCGAGCAGCCGAGAGTTACTCGTCGCTGCGACCTCGCTATGGGAAGACGTTCCTTGTGTTTCCCACGACTGTTAGCTCCTACGACTAGCTTCAGTCCGCCGTTACCTCGGCGTTTCACCCAAAGTAAGTGTTGCGACTCGGCGTGTATTTTTCCCTCGCCGCCTCTCTAGCCTTTCTCCCTGGGTGGTATGTTACCCTTAGTTCTGTGTGTGTTTTAGCCCCACGTGGCTCTTTACTTTTCTGTTCGTTATTTAGTGTAGTGTGTGCTTTGTTAATAAACTACGCTAACTCACTGGTCGCCCTCGTATCTCCTTTCCTGGCTCGTGAGAGCCAGAGTTATGACACATTGTAATCCAGGCTCACTCTCTCATTCACTCTTCAACTGCTGCTGGACACACACACTCTGTGTCCCCTCACGAGAGCCTGAGGACCCCGCTCCAGTCTGCTCACACTTGGGCTGGAGCGGAGTTCTGTGACGGCGGTGTGATTTAATAAACTTGCTTAAAACCTCAACGCTGTCTTTATTTTATCATCCGCCGCACTATCAATAATCTTCCCAAGATATTTGTAAGATTGCACGCATTCAATGGTCTGGCCTTTTAGTACAGTGACTTCGTGCCTGGGAGTTTTCCTCCTAAAGTCAATAATCATATCTTTGTTTTTTGTCGTATTCAGCTGCAGGTAGGAATCCTCACACCAGTGAACAAAATTATCAACTACTGGGCCGTGGCCACTCTCACCATCCTGAAGGAGACTGACAGTAACTGAATCATCAGCATACTTTATAATGTGTCTGTTGTCATGTCTGCTCTGACACGTGTTTGTGTACAGGATGAAGAGTAGTGGTGACAACACCCCCCCCCCCCCCGAGAAGAGCCAGTAGAAGAGCACTTTTGGTCAGACAATGTACCATTAACCCTTACTCTCTGTGTCCTGTTGGTTAAAAAATCCAGAATCCAACCCATTATATTATTACTCAAATCAAATTGTTGCAGGAGCCTTTCAACTAAAATATGAGGATGGATTGTATTAAAAGCAGAAGAAAAGTCCACAAATAAAAGCCTGGCGTGTGTCCCATTAAAATCCAGATGTTTAAAAAGCATGTTAAACAGAGTGACAGTGGCATCATCCACTCCTCTGTGAGGCCTATAGGCAAACTGCAAAGGATCCAATGCATGCTCAGTCTGCTTTAGGACCTCAAATCTGACCAGTTTTTCAAAAATTTTCATTAAAATTGAAGTCAAGGCAACTGGTCTAAAATCATTTACCCTTTTAGGACAGCTGGATTTTGGAACAGGGACAACCACTGCATCTTTCCAGACCTTAGGCACATGTTGTGTCTGTAAGGACTTATTAAAAATGTAGTGAAACACAGGACTCAATTCATGTGCACAGAACTTTACCAAGTGCCCACATATACAGCCGTGGGCAAAATTGTTGGTACCCCTCTGTTAATGAAAGAAAAACCCACAATGGTCACAGAAATAACTTGAATCTGACAAAAGTGGTAATAAATAAAAATTCTATGAAAATTATCCAATGAAAATCAGACAATGCTTTTGAATTGTGGTTCAACAGAATTATTTTAAAAAACAAACTCATGAAACAGGCCTGGACAAAAATGATGGTACCCCTAGAAAAGATTGAAAATAATGTGACCATAGGGATATGTTCAACCAAGATGTGTCCTCTAATTAACATCACAGGTGTCTACAAACTTGTAATCAGTCAGTCGGCCTATTTAAAGGGTGACAAGTAGTCACTGTGCTGTTTGTTGATATGATGTGTACCACATTAAACATGGACCAGAGGAAGCAAAGGAGAGAGTTGTCTCAGGAGATTAGAAAGAAAATTATAGACAAGCATGTTAAAGGTAAAGGCTTTAAGACCATCTCCAAGCAGCTTGATGTTCCTGTGACTACAGTTGCACATATTATTCAGAAATTTAAGATCCACGGGACTGTAACTAACCTCCCTGGACATGGCCGCAGGAGGAAACTTGATGAAAAATGGAAGAGACGGATAATACGGCGCGTGTGCCGGGCTGGAGTTTAGGCGGCGTGCAAGAAATATAAGACAGAATAATAAAGAGCGATGGCTAGAACCAAGCAGACCGCCCGTAAATCTACTGGAGGAAAAGACCCCAGGAAGCAGCTGGCCACCAAGGCTGCTCGGAAAAGCGCTCCGGCCACTGGCGGAGTGAAGAAGCCTCACCGTTACAGGCCCGGTACCGTGGCTCTGAGAGAGATCCGTCGCTACCAGAAATCCACGGAGCTGCTCATCCGTAAGCTGCCCTTCCAGCGCCTGGTGAGGGAGATCGCTCAGGACTTCAAGACCGACCTGCGCTTCCAGAGCTCCACCGTCATGGCTCTGCAGGAGGCCAGCGAGGCCTACCTGGTTGGTCTCTTCGAGGACACCAACCTGTGCACCATCCACGCTAAGAGGGTCACCATCATGCCCAAAGACATCCAGCTGGCCCGCCACATCCGCGGAGAGAGAGCTTAGACTTTCTGCTGCACATCCACCAACCACAATGCTCCGCACTGTGTGTCTATATATATATATATATATTTATATATATATATATATATTTATAGTAATATGTACATATGTATACTAGCTGCTCTTGTTTTATTCTTGCCTTCTGATTGTTGCTCTGAGTGTTGCTATCCCTGTGCTGTTGCAATCCTTGAATTTCCCCTTTGTGGGACTAATAAAGGCTTATCTTATCTTATCTTATCTTATCTTATACGAATGGTAACAAAAGAGCCCAGAACAACCTCTAAACACATTCATGGTGAACTCCAAGGTTAAGGTACATCAGTGTCAGATTGCACCATCCGTCGTTGTTTGAGCCACAGTGGACTTCATGGGAGACGACCAAGGAGGACACCACTGTTGAAAATAAATCATAAAAAAGCCAGACTGGAATTTGCCAGACTGCATGTTGACAAGTCACAAAGCTTCTGGGAGAATGTCCTATGGACAGACGAGACAAAACTGGAACTTTTTGGCAAGGCACATCAGCTCTATGTTCACAGGCACAAAAATGAAGCATACCAAGAAAAGAACACTGTCCCTACTGTGAAACATGGAGGAGGTTCTGTTATGTTCTGGGGCTGCTTTGCTGCATCTGGCACAGGGTGTCTTGAATCTGTGCAGGGTAAAATGAAATCTCAAGACTATCAAGGTATTCTAAAGAGAAATGTGCTGCCCAGTGTCAGACAGCTTGGTCTCAGTCGCAGGTCATGGGTCTTGCAACAGGATAATGACCCAAAACACACAACTAAAAACACTCAAGAGCGGCTAAGAGCGAAACATTGGACTATTCTAAAGCGGCCTTCTGTGAGCCCTGATCTAAATCCTATTGAACATCTGTGGAAGGAGCTGAAACATGCCGTCTGGAGAAAGCACCCTTCAAACCTGAGACAACTGGAGCAGTTTGTTCATGAGGAGTGGGCCAGAATACCTGCTGAGAGGTGCAGAAGTCTCATTGATAGTTACAGAAATCGTTTGATTGCAGTGATTGCCTCAAAAGGTTGTGCAACAAAATATTAAGTTAAGGGTACAATCATTTTTGTCCAGGCCTGTTTCATGAGTTTGTTTTTTAAAATAATTCTGTTGAATTCTGTCTGATTTTCAATGGTTAATTTTCATAGAATTTTTATTTATTACCACTTTTGTCAGATTCAAGTTACTTCTGTGACCATTGTGGGTTTTTCTTTCATTAACAGAGGGGTACCAACAATTTTGTCCACGGCCGTATTATCAGGGCCCTGACTTTTGTTCACTTTTACAACACAGAATGCCCTTTTAACATCCTGCACCTCAATATTAAAGTGCTGATTGTCTTTGAGTTTCTGTTTCAAATCTTGGGTTTCTGTGCTAAAATCAAAGGAATCAAAACGACCATAAAAACAATTAAAAGTATTAGCCAGCTCTGTGTCTGAATTAAAACCATCTAAAAACACACGATTACTGCGCTCTGTGCTCTGAAGGCCTGCAATAGTTTTCATACTAGCCCAGGCTGAACCAAGCTTCTTTGTTGCCATCTTGCTTTCCAATTCTGATTTATAATTCTGTTTTGCTCTTAAAATTTCGGACTTCAGCTCTTTTGTGGCAACCTGCAGCTCAGAAACAACCCCCTATTTAAAGGCAAGTGCTTTCCTCTGTAAGCAGGATTTGACTGATTTAGTAACCCATGTCTTTTTGTTGGGATATATTTTGACACGTTTATGTGGAACGATCATATCCCTGCAAAAAGTCATGTAAGAGCATGTCACATCCACCAAAGAGTCCAAATCATCTCCGCAGGACCGAGTGAACACCTCCCAGTCTGTACAGTTAAAACATTCCTGGAGGCAGAGCACTGAATCATCTGTCCAGACCATTATGTCTCTGGTCTTCGTCTTTTCTCTTCTGAGAGCAGTTTTATATGTGGGCAGCAAATGTACACAGTTGTGATCTGAGGATCCTAAAGGAAGAAGGGGAAGTTATTTAAAGGCTGCTTCTATAGATCCATAGCATAGGTCCAATGTCTTTTCTCACCTGGTTGGGTAGGAGATGTACTGATAAAAGTTTTTAAGTGTCTTCTTTAGAGACACATGGTTGAAATCCCCAAGGATAAAATTTGGAGTCTCTGGGAAAATCGACTGCAGCTGCTGTACCACATCAACGACAGTGCTGGAGGCGGAGGCAGCATCCGCCCTCAGGTGAATGTACACAGTGGTTATGAAAAGTTGGGGGAACTCGCGAGGCAGATAAAAGGGGTGTAGCAATACAGACAGATGCGCTCTCTGACCGTGACAGATGTACAATACTCTTTATTAATGTACAAACATACACCGCCTCCCTGACGTTTCCCTGTTACCTCTTCCTGCCGATCCAAGTGAAGTCGGGCTCCAAAACTGTCAATACAGAGGTCTGGGTCCCGGTCATGATCCGTAAGCCACATCTCCATGTAAGCCATGACACAGCAGTTCTTGAAATCCTTCTGATATTGTACATTTCCTTGAATTTCATCCACTTTATTTCTCAGGGATTGTACGTTCCCCATAATAATGGAAGGAAGAGGAATGCGGTTAAGCTGACGCCTCCTCAGGTTTAATCTTACGCCTCCACGCTTTCTGTGTTTCCTTCTTTTGTTCCTCTTTTCATCGCTGTGTCCATGAAAGTCTCTTAAAATAAAGTCCGGCAGCTGCGGCACAGACTCAAACACAGACGCTGGATTATCCATGTTTAGCTGCAGTAGCATGTCTCTGGAGTACTGCATTCTTTCCAACGTGACCGCGCTGACATCCCAGACAAAGAGCCAGTGAGAAAGAAGCCACAGTGCAAAAACAAGAAGAAAATCCATACTGATGGAGCCAAAGAGCTCTTTGTTATATAGTCCACAAACATTCAAGGACAAAAACGGCACAAAGAATTACGTTAAAACACATTAAAGTGCATAAAAACAGAGACTAAGCTGCCAAACTTCTTCACCCACTGCCGGTCGTTGCATGTGCATGCGCCCGCTCGTGTGCTCTTTGTACCCTTCACTAGAAATTTTTGGTTGTCTACTTTTAATTAACATGACACTTGATATTTTCTAACCTGTTTGTATACCACCATAAACAGAGAGACAACCTGAATTAGACAGGGCTTAGAGAGGGCAAGATGAGACAGAAGAGAGGAGCCAAGGAGAGGAAAGTGTTCAGGCAGAGGGTCCAGGAATGTTGAGAGCAGAGGAAAGAGAGAAGGATGACACCGCTAAAACGTCCAAACACAGGACGTCTGGGTGGGACCCCAACTAGCCCAATATTCCAACATTCAAGCCTCGGTTGTACAATGCTTCAAATGGTAAGTTCCATATGCAAAGTCACTGTGTAAAAATTTTAAAAAAAGAAATAAATAGTATAAAATTAACATATTCCGGTTACAATAGTGTCAGGTGTTTTCTGCCCCCACCCCCGGAAAAATATGTTGCCACCACACCAAGGTCTTTAAGCCAGAGGAAACACTGCATAGAGTATAAAAGGAGTACAAGGTTGGTCTGTATGCTGATGATGTCCTGGTCACACTGGTAATCCCAGATTCTAGTTTGTCCCTCCTGATGGAGATCCTGGAAACGCATGGGACTTATTCAGGCTATGCTCTCATTACGCATAAAACTCAGGTCATGACATTTTACTACACCCCTAAACAAGAATTTGTTTTAAAATACAATGTCAATTGGTATTAATCCCAAATTAAATATCTAGGAATCAATTTGACAAAAGATTTAAACAAACTTTGATGCTACTTACAAGAATATTAATAGAACAATCAGTGACAACCTTTCAAGGTGGAACCTGCTCCCTTTAGATTTAGGCAGTTGAATCAGAACTGTCACAAACCGAGCCGGTTTTGTCCTTTAGGCTTGGTTCTGACCATTCTCTGTGGCTCAGGTTATCGGTATATTTGTGTATTATGATATCTTTTGAGTTCTTGTAGTTTCTTTGTCTCTTGTTCTTTTTTCTGTACCTGTAGCCGCTGTTCTGGCTGGCAGCTGTTAGGCAGCCTCCCTTGACCTACATTCGTGTGGGCATTGTCTGACACCTGCCGGTCCAACCACGCCCCCTCTCTCTTGACAGCCAGCTGGTTCCACTCCGGTAATTGCTTTTCCCGCGCCTCGCCCAGGTGCACCCAATCTGTTGTGCCAGCAATGCTTGTACTTAAGCGGCCTTTGCTAGTCAAGCATTGCTGGAGCATTGTATTGTCTGTGAGGTATGTTGTGGCCACCGTTCACTGTGGTCTGCCTGCTGCACGTCATCGTGTGAGTCTACAAGTGAACCCTGTCTGCTTCTTGTAAGTGTGTCTATTTTTACTGTTTGTCTTGTGGCCACCGTTCACTGTGGTCTCCCCACTGCACGTCATCGTGTGAGTCTAGAAGTGAACCCTGTCATCCTTTTTGTAAATCTGCTCAGTTTTTGTATTATTTGTCTTGTGGCCACGGTACACTGTGGTCTGCCAGCTGCATGCTCATCGTGTGAGCCATTTAGTGTACACAGTATCCTTTTTGTCAGTCTCTATTTTGGAACTGTCTGCCTTTTCGTTAATAAATGTGTTGTGGTGTAACCCTGCGCTTAAATCCATCCTTTCTCCTCACTCCTCGATATGCTGCGTAAAAGCGCACGAGGAGGGTCGTGACACAGAACAGTTAAAATAAACAATCTTCCCAAGTTATTGTATCTATTTCTGGCATTACCAACAGAAATACCAAATGAACAGTTTAGAGATTGGAACAAACATATCTCACAATTTATTTGGAGCAATAAAAGGCCCTGGGTAAAATTTTCTACTCTCCAACTGCCTGAGAAAGAGGGGGGCAGGGCCTTCTTTAAAGGGCTATTACCAGGCTGTCCAGCTACGTCTGTTGGCTTGTTCGTGCAGCTCATCATATGAGACTAAATGGAAAAGTACTGAACTTTCTTTGTCTGATAAACCACTGCAAATGTTACTTGGATCCGTCGACAGGAAGATGATCAAAGCACCAAGCCAGTAGATTAAACTTTCACAAAAAATTTGGGACAATCTGATTAAAAGGTACCAGTTAAAAGATGAAGTTAAACTGTTCAGACGGCCAGCATTTGATCCAGACTTTACAGCGGGGTCACAGGATGGTAGATTTCAAGAATGGTCACATGTAGGAATCACCTCTATAGGTAAAATTATTAAAGATGGGGAAATATGATTTTCTTACTTTGTGCGAAAAATATGGTCTTGAAAAACAAGATTTTTATAGGTAATTGCAAATGAGTAATTATTACTATAAAATCAGAGATTCTGTTTAAAAGGAGCTGTCACAAATCATACAACTATACATTGATGCATACAACTCTGGTAAGACTAAAAGATTGATCAGTAGACTCTATCATATGGTCATGTCTTTGAGTGAAGACAGCTCTCTTTGTATAAAACAACACTGGGAGACAGAACTTAACATGGTTGTATCACAGGATGTACGGACTGCTGCCTGGAGGACTCAATCATCTTTTACCAGCTGTTGGATTTGGAGAGATGTGATATCCTACCGTGTAGCAATGATCACACTTGAGTTATTTCTTTGGCTAACTCTGCCGTTTATTCTGCAACACACATAATAAGACTGAACATGGATTCTGCGCGGGGTTTTCACACTCTTGTTCTAATGTGTCCCCTTAATAGTAGTGCTGAACAATACAGGTAGTTCCCCCTAGAGGCATGTGCCAGTAATGTTTTAAATTAGACTTGCAGTCTACCACATCCCTCCCCTCTAGATTAAACTACTTTTAATTACACTAGCCAATTTTGCTAGACATCCTGGAACTCCCATTTAACCCTAAACAATCACAGTTACTTTTAACTTCTTAAACACATGTGCCATACACATAATTTCTTTCTCTTTTTTTTTTTTTTTTTTTTTTTTTACATGTATAACACACATAACAGTCTAACTGGGGATTTGGTTTGACTACCGCATCCCAGTGAGGTTCCAGGACGCATTCTTGTCCTGTGGCTGGGGAACTCACGACTGACTAAGTATAGTCCTTCAAGTAGTCTGGAGCTCTCCTAGCTCGCTGAGATCTTCTCACGGCGGGTGAGCCAACTGCAGGTGAAGACTCAGACTGCTCCACTGTTTCGGCTGCTGCAGTGCTGCCCGTAGAATCTGCAGAGACGGTTACCTCAGGTTTCACCTGAAGTGGTGGTTCGTTGATGCTCTCCTCAGGATGGGTGTCAGACAACACCTCTGGTGCCATCGGCAGGGGAATGGAGCTCCTACCACGAACTTGGTCGATGTGTCGCCTCACCACTTGTCCATGACCTAATGTCACCTTGAATGACACAGGGCCTGTCTTTTCTGTTATTTCTCCTGGTACCCAGGCTGGTCCTGAGCCAAAGTTGCGGGTGTAGACCACGTCTCCTTCTCTCAGTATTCTCTCTCTAGCATGCATGTCATGATAACCTTTTTGTTTCTCTTGTTTATCATGCACTTTGTTTCTGAAGTCTGGATGTATTAAGTCAAATGTTGACCTCAACTTTCTTCCCATCCATGGACCTGCGTAGTCAATGTGAATTCTTCTCCATGGTTTATCTGGAACTTCCCAAGGATGTAGTGGGGCTGCTGGAGGACTGTTCCTGTTCTCCTGGCATGCCGCACATGACTTCACAAGCGCCTCCACCTCTGCATCCATGTTGGGCCACCACATGTAACTCCTCGCCAACGCTTTCATGCGAGTGATGCCAGGGTGTGCTTGGTGTAGTTGTTGCAGTAAGGCATTCCTACCAGGTGGTGGAACAACCACGCGTCCTCCCCACAGGATACAACCTTCCTGGGTGCTGAGCTCATCCTGTCGTCGGGCATAGGGAATGAACTCAGGACTGTTCATCTTCGGCCATCCTCGCAAGATGTATTCTCGCACTCTTGCTAGAACAGGGTCTTTGTCTGTCCACTTCTTTATTTGTTGTGCGTTCACCAGGGGCACGCCCTTCTGCTGCTTGACCCCCCATGACCATTTTTCTTCCTTCTTAAGTAAGGTATGTAGTGGTGCCAGCAGCGTGGAGAGCTTTGGGAGGAACCTATGGTAATAGTTCAACAAGCCCAGGTAGGCTTTTAACTCAGTAACATTTTGTGGCTCAGGCGCCTCCGCAATGGCTTCCACTTTGTCTGTTAGAGGGTGTAGACCACTGGCGTTGATCTTGTGGCCTAGGAACACCACCTCTTTTCCCATGAACTCACACTTGCTTCTTTTCAACCTCAGACCGCTTTTCTCCAACCGTTGAAGCACTTCCTCCAGCGTTTTCAGATGTTCTTGTTCATTTGGTCCTGTACAAAGGATGTCATCCAAATAAATGGCAACATTCGGAATTCCACCTAGGATGCCCTCCATAGTTCTCTGGAATATAGCAGGACTGGAAGCTACTCCAAATGGTAAGCGTGTGTAGGTATATAAGCCTTTGTGTGTATTGATGGTTACATACTTTCTTGATTCTTCTTCCAGGACTACTTGTTGGTAGGCGTGACTCATGTCTAATTTCGTGAAGTGTCGGCCGCCGTTCAGCTGTGCGAAGAGGTCCTCCACTTTAGGAATTGGATACTGATCCACCCGTGATGCTCGATTGACAGTGAGTTTGTAATCTCCACATATTCTAATGGAGCCATCCGGCTTTCTCACTGGGACTATGGGCGCCGCCCATTCTGCAACCTGCACTGGCTCAATGATCTTGTCATCCAGCAGCCTCTGTAGCTCGCTTTCGACCAGTGGCTTGACTGCATAGGGTACCGGTCGGGGTTTGCAGAATCGTGGTTGGGCCTCCTTGTCCACATTAATCTTTGCAGTGACACCTTTTAGCTGTCCCACGCCTTCTTTGAACACCTCAGCGTGTCTTTCGAGGATCTCCTCCAGCTGCAATTTGGGCTGAGATTCCACTTTATTCACCAACTGATCAATCATGGCCAGTTCTTGTAGCCAACTTCGCCCTAGTAGATTTGGTCCTTCGCTCCCAACTACTACTACAGGTAAGTCCTTTTCTTTGTTTTCGTGCTGCACCTTCACTTGTGCCATGCCTAGCACGTCTAGCTTCTCTCCTGTGTATGTTTTTAATTTTAATGAACAGGGATTTAATTCTGCTGTGTCTGTTTTCTTCCACAGTTGTGTATATTGCTGTTTACTTAATATGGTTACTCCACAGCCTGTATCAACTTCAAATGTTACTTTCATTCCATTAACATTCATGGTACGCGTGATGGGCGCTACCTTGGTCAGCTCCTCTGACGTGTTGTAAATTGTGTGAAAACCCATGTCTTCTGTATCACTTTCTCCCTCCCCTCTCAGTTGATTCGCTTGCTGTTCCTTTCCTGGGCCCTTGTTTTCATACTTTTGCCCATTAACTGTTGCTTTCAGCACCTGTGCGCTGTCCACCTTTATTCTACATGCTTTCTTAATGTGCCCTCGCTTGCCACAATTATGACACAGCTCAGTGGCAAATTTGCACTCGGCGGCATTGTGCTGGCCTTTGCAGCGATAACAACTGGGGAATTTGTGCTGAGTTTTGTCAGTCGACACTTTGTGGACACCTACTTGGGTCTTAGGCACACGAACATGCGTTGCTGTGTCCTCTGTTAGCTTCCCTTGCATCTCTCTCACATCTTTAGATGCTGTTTCCATCGCTTGGCATAATTCCAAAGCCTTCGCAAAAGTGAGTTTTGTTTCAGATAAAAGTCGCCGTTGCATTCGGTCATCATTCACTCCACACACAAGTCTGTCTCTTAACATTTCTTCCAATGAGTCTTTGTAATCACAGTGCAGTGCTAATTTCCTCAATTCTGCCACATACTCTGCTATGGACTCAGTGTTCCTCCTTATGCGTGAATTAAATTTGAATCGTTGCACGATTTCACTCGGTTTGGGGCTGAAGTGCTTCTGAAGCTCAGCAGTAAGCTGGTCGTACGTTTTATCTTTCGGTAATGCAGGGCTTATTAAATTTCTCAACAAACTGTAAGTAGTTGCACCAACTCCACTCAACAGTACAGCCTTCCTTTTGTCTGGCTCCTCAATGTCATTAGCTTGGAAGAAAAAGTCCAACATTTCACTATATTCTTCCCATGACTGAGTCGAGTTATCAAAAGGGGTTACCGTTCCGATTACAGCCGCCATTGCTCGTCGTGGTGGGGAAACCTCGTTTTTCCTCCTCTGAACTTGCACTCGAACTACTGGAGTCACTTGAGTTCGCCACACTCGCAATGTTCTCTGTTTCTCGCCGCTGATTTTTTTCTTTTAATCCTCGTCGCCAATTGTGTGATATCCTACCGTGTAGCAATGATCACACTTGAGTTATTTCTTTGGCTAACTCTGCCGTTTATTCTGCAACACACATAATAAGACTGAACATGGATTCTGCGCGGGGTTTTCACACTCTTGTTCTAATGTGTCCCCTTAATAGTAGTGCTGAACAATACAGGTAGTTCCCCCTAGAGGCATGTGCCAGTAATGTTTTAAATTAGACTTGCAGTCTACCACAAGAGACTTTTACTGGAGGAACTTGATTCATTTTTTTATTACCCCCAAACAGAATTCCACACTGACTGCAGCTCTGTCCGTCTGCTGGAGAGATTGTGTAGAATTATCATCTTTTTAGAGACATTTCTTCAATTATCTCAAAAATATTAGGAACCAGTGTTAACTGTGACTCTCCTTTACCTTGGTTCTATTCCTGATGGTGTTTGTCTTACAGACATATGTTTGTTGAAGGTTCTATTGGCAGAGGCCAAAAAAAAAAAACAAACCACCAGGTGTTGGCTGCAGAAGAATCCCCCAACAGTTAATCTACTTATCAATATGTTAAAACTTTACACTCCCTGGAACAAATAACACACTCACTGAGACTGCAAAAAGAGCTGGGTGAAGCAAGATGGGAAACATGGTGCAGTTATTACCTCCACCAGGAGATAATGTTTTTGCCGGGGTTTGTCTGTCTGTCTGTTGGTTAGCAAGATAACTCAAAAAGTTTTGGACGGATTTCGATGAAACTTTCAGGCATTGTTGGAAATGGTACAAGGAAGAACTGATTAAATTTTGGGGATGATCCGCATCACCGTCCAGAAGAAAACCGCCATTACGGAAAATGCCATTTTCCTTAATAACTACTCAACCACTAATCCTATCATTGTCAATCCAATTGCTAGTCATATATTTTCGTGGTCAAGGAATCTGAAAACGTACACACAAACACTGTATGGGGGGAACTGTGGCCGCCATTACGGAAAATGTCATTTTCGTTAATAACTACTGAACCACTAATCCTATCATTGTCAATCCAATTGCTAGTCATATGTTTTCATGGTCAAGGAATCTGAAAACATACACACAAACACTGTATGGGGGGAACTGTGGCGCTTGGCGGAGGTCTGCGCTCTCCGAGTGCTCTTCTAGTTTAGCCCGTGATGCTGGATAAAATCTGAGTTTTTTTGTATTTATTTAGTAAGTATGTTATATTGTGAAATTCATCCCTAGACCTCATGCTCTACCTTGTATTCTGTTTATAAAACTTGCATAACATCATAAACTAGAAAAGCACTTGGAGAGTGCAGACCTCCTCCAAGCGCCACAGTTCCCCCCATACAGTGTTTGTGTGTATGTTTTCAGATTCCTTGACCATGAAAACATATGACTAGCAATTGGATTGACAATGATAGGATTAGTGGTTCAGTAGTTATTAACGAAAATGACATTTTCCGTAATTACCTGGCGGAGGTAATAAATCATACTATAAATAAATGGTGTCTTTGGTGCCGGGTGTGTGGGGGTGCTCGGGGGTGGTCAGGGAAGGGGGGGGCCTTGGCGCGGGTGGGCGGCCATGTTGCCGTCGGGCCACTCCGGGGTGACTGTGGCTGTGGGGCGGCCTGCTGCTGTCGGTGTGTGTCTGGGGTGGGTGGTTGGTGGGCTTGTGGTGGGTGCTCGGGGGTGTCTCTTGATGTGTGGGGCGCCGTATGAGTCTGGCCCATTGTTCACTATTGTGATTATTGTTGTCGTACATGTTTGTGTGTGAGTGGGAATGGGTGTGGCTGCTCCATCATGTTTGTGGTGCTGGGAGCGCCGGGGCGTGATGCTGGTGGGTCCTGGGCTGCTCGGCCTGGCGGCCCTCACCCTGGGCTAGGATTTAGGAGCAGTGGGTGGCTTCCTGAACCAGTTTGCAAGCTGGCTGGGGGGGGGACGGCCTTGCTTTTGGACCGCCTCCCTCCCAGTCTTATCCCCCCGCCGATCCTGGGTGGAATATACATTTTTTTGGATACACTTAGGGCTTTGGGGCGGGAGTGTGCCGCACTGTGTCAGTGAAGGGGACACCTCTGCTTCGCAGTGGGGCTGCCCTCACCTTAATTGTAACTGGATTTTAGACACTGAGGGCTTGGGGGGCTGGGGGCCCCGCTCCCTATCACAGTGGCTAGTGGTGCTCCAACCATCTTCCCCCCTAATTTTAACTGCACCATGGTAGCTCACACACCTACACACAATCACATCATACAACTGACACGCACATATCCTGTTTTGTGCAAAGGGGATGGGGGGGGGTGGTCTTCCCCTACCCCTGTTGTCCTCCTTCTGTTGGGGGCCTGGGACCCGTCATGTTGTCAAAATCCCTGAGTGCTGCTGAATTAATAGATATGAGCAAGGGAGAGAGAGAGGAATTGAACAAGAGCGTAAGCGAGAGTGAGGGATTGATGAATGGAAATGGTGTTGGTGGGTCGGTTTTGTGTGGTGCTTTGTGTGTTGGGTGGCATCTCGGGGCACCTGCAGTGATCTCCTGATCAGTTGCTCTGGTGGGCACCGGGGGTAGGGGTCTGTTTCTGTTGCCTTGGCCGCCCTGGGGGTGGGGGGGCACTAGCCTACGCTGGTGGTCTCCCTGGCCGCTGCCAGGCGCTGGTGCATGTTCAGGCTCGCTGCATCTGCATCGCAGTCGCCCTAAGAAATAGGGGTGAATGAGGCTGGGTGAGTGTGAGAGGGAGAACACGAATGGATGTGAGTAGGTTGGAGTGTGAGTGTGAGTGAGAGTGTGTGCGTGGGTGAATGTGAGTGAGTACAGGTGACCCTGAGGGCGAGTGGGAGCGAGATTGTGTGGGTACAGGAGTGAGAGAGGATGGGTGGGTCCAGGAGTGCGAGAGCGGGATTGTGTGGGGAGTGGGTGAGTGAGAGTGAGTGAGTGCTTGTGGGTGCGTATGAGAGCATGAGGGTGTGAAGGTGTGGGAATGGGTGTGTCTGTTAGTTGGGAGGTGCTGGATTGAGGGGGGTACTGCCTCTCAGCTATGTGGGTTCCCTTGGGTGGGGGTGGGTGACTTCTTTGGGCGTGGGGGTCCCCGGGATGTGCGGCGGTGGTGCTGGGAAGGGGGGGGGGGGGGCTTGTGCCGGGGAGCGCAGGCCAGTCTCCGGCCTGGGGAGTGGGGGCACTGGCCCCCCAGCGCCTGAGACCCGGGGGCTGGCGTTGACCCTGCTGAGGGGGTGGGGAGATGGCAGGCCTGGCACTGTGGGCCCACCACACTGGCCGCCTGGCAGCCTGGCCTCCCTTGCCATCCCACCTGGAGCAGATGCCTGGCTTTCCTGGGGCCTGTCGACCTCGGGAATTTGTGCCCTGTGGGGGTTGGTGGTGCTGCCTTGCCTGCTTGGGGTTTCCGGGGGGGGGGGGGATTATTGCGACCAGCCCCCCTCTTTGTATGTTTCCTGACAAACCCCTCACATGCACGCACTTATTTTGCGCTCGCTCTCATATACACGCACACAGACGCACATGCACAAATGTCCCCCCTTTAACAGGTGCGGATACCAGATTCGTGTTGAGACCTCTTCAGTGGAAGAAGCAGTTTGTCTTCTGTTTGTTTTAGTTGTTGGTTTGTCTTTTTCGTCTGTTCTTCTCCTTTTTTTCCTCCCTCCACACACTTCCTTTCCCCATTCCCCATCCTGTTGGGTCCTTCATGGGTAAAATAATTTAAATAAGTTTTTACAGGAGGAGTTTGTAACATACAGTACGTGGATAGGTACTGTATAAAGCTCCTTTTGGCAAAGTAAATCTGTTTTGGCACAATAAGGGTAACAGATTTCTGTTCTGTTTACCTAGCTGCCTCACAGGACAAGGGAAAAAAAATAAAAACTTGCATAATCTCGTCAATAAAATTTTTTTAAAAATTGTTCTAAGCGTCCACACCAATTAACGATATTGCTTTAACAGCAGAGCCAAACATGAGCTGAACACTCCACACCAGCTTCACCTCACCACATATGTTTGTCCTGCTGCAGAATGAGACTGGTTATGTCGCTGCTGCAATCAGTGATCTTAAAGGATTTATTTTTTTTTTTGTAACTTAGATTTTTATTCATTTTTCATCATATATAATGCATTCAGATCACATTCTACATTTAAAAAACAAAGGGGTTAGGGTAGGGAAAAAGAAAAAAAAAGAAAAAGAAAAAAAAAGAAAAAAAAAAGGGGGGGGGACAAATGTTGGAGCATCAAGTTTTTAGTTTCCATCTCTTAATTCTTCTGGTTTTTCCAGCGTCTTTGGTTATTCTTTCAATTTCTGTCTCGTTGTTGCACTTTGTAGTGTGTCCATTTCCGCCATTTTTTTTCCCCATAGTCCTTCTTGCATTCTTTGTCGATATGTTAGTTTTTCCATCATACGTATGTCCTCAACAATGTCAGTCCATTGTTCTTGGTCAGGAAGAACTTCTGATCGCCATTTTTTTGTGATAGTTTTTTTACATGCAATCAACAAGATTTTAACTAGATATCTGTCCTCAGCCTGTATAACATTGTCTCTTTTAAGATCACATAAGTACATCAGGTTACAGTTCATTGGTATATTATATCCTAATATCCTCTGTATTGCCACATGTATAGATTTCCAGAATTATGTTATTTTGCAGCATTTCCAAAACATATGTGAGTGGTCTGCATTTTGAACCCCACATCCCCTCCAGCATAAAGATTGGGTATTTATATATTTTCCTTGAATCTGTGGTGTAATGAAAAAGCGAATCAGGTTTTTTCATCCAAATTCCCTCCATGACCTTGAATTTGTTGATGTGTGTTGTGTTTTCCATATTTCCTGCCAGCTTTCTTCTGTTATGTTTAAATTGAGCTCTTTCTCCCATTTCTCCTTTATATAGTTACTTGTATGATTGTTTGTCATAAGTTTCTGATATAGCTTTGAAATAATTCTTATTTTATTTCCTGTATATGAGCTTAAAATGAGTTGTATAATCTCGCTCACATCTGTTTGGAGGTTATGCCTAATCTTCTTCATATAATAATCTCTCATCTGCAGATATCTGAAAAATTCCGATCTTTCTAGTTTAAATTTTTTCCTGATGTTTACAAAGCTCCCGAGATCTTTTTTTCCGATATTGCCCCATGCTGTGATTCCCTTGTTCACCAGATTTTTGTATCCCCTATCTTGTTTTGCCGGTTCAAACTGACTGTCAAATGCTACCCATTTCAATAGTTTTATGTCTTCCTTTATATTATATTTTTGTACTATTTTATACCACAGTTCTAAAGTAAATTTAGTGATTGGGTCTATTTGTTTGATTTGCTTATATGCATCTTTATCTCCTATTATGCTTTGTACTGGGAGTCCCTCAATTTCCTTTTCCATTTCTTTCCATTTTGCCTCATATCCCTCGTCGCACCAACATATGATATATCTTATTTGTGCTGAGTAGTAATATTCCTTTAGACTCGGTAGGCCCATGCCTCCTTTCTCTTTTGGTAATTGGAGAGTTTTATATTTCACTCTTGGTTTTTTACCTCCCCAAACAAATCTCGATATCATCCTGTCCCACTTTGAGAATTGGGCATCTGGAATCTCTGTTGGTATAGCCTGGAAGAGGTAAAGTAATCTAGGTTGTATGCTGATTTTGACTGTCTCAATTTTTGAATTCAGATCCATATTTAAGATTGACCATCTATCAATATCTTTTTTTATTTCTTGTTCCAACCTATCATAGTTTGCTTTATATATTTTGCTTAGGTCTTTAGGTATGTTCACTCCAAGGTATTTTATTTCTTTTTTGTTTCCACTTTAGTTTGATCTTATCAGTTATCTGGTTTAGAGGGTTATAGTGGAATGTCAGTATTTGTGTTTTTGTTATGTTTATCTTGTATCCTGATAATTTTCCAAAATTTTCTATCAAGTTCATCATTTCTGTTATTGATTCATCTGGTTGTTCAAGGTAAACTATAATATCATCTGCAAATAGCCCAATCTTGTGTTCCACCCCCTTTATTGTTACACCTTTTAATTTCTTATTTTGTCATATCGCTTGAGCCAATGGTTCTATGAACAGAGCAAACAAGGTGGGCGATAAGCAGCATCCCTGCCTAGTTGATCTTTGTATATTTACTTTGTCTGTTAAGCTACCGTTTATCTTGATTCTTGCCACAGGTTCTTGATATAGCGTCCTTATGCATTGTACTGATTTTTCGTTAAATCCAAAGCGCTCCAGTACACTATATAGGAATTTCCAGTTAACCCTGTCAAATGCTTTTTCTGCGTCTAAACTCATTATTACTGCGCTTTTCTTTTCTTTATGTATTTGGTTAATTATATGTATTGTTCTCCTGATATTGTCATGTGTTTGGCGTCCCTCTATGAAACCAGTTTGATCATCTTCTATCAATTCCGTCAAGAATGTCTTTATTCGTTTACATATAATTGTTGTATATATTTTATAATCCACATTTAATAAAGAGATTGGTCTATAGTTTCCGCATTGTTCTTTATCTTTCCCTGGCTTTAAAATAACTGAAATGATAGCTTCGTTCCATGATGGAGGTATTTTGTTGTTGTTCAACGTCCAGTTAAATGACTTTAGGAGCTGTGGCGTGAGTTCTTCTATAAACAGTACGGGTATCCATCACTACCTGGTGATTTACCGTTTTTAAGTGACTTAATCACATCTCTGATCTCTTGTGTTGTTATTTCTGCTGTTAGCTTTTCATTTTGTTGATTTCCTATTGATGGCAAGTCTAATGTGCCTAGAAATTTTTTAATATCTTTAGTATTTGTTTCTTCAGGTTGCGAGTATAGTTCTTGGTAGAAATTATGGAATATTTCTTCGATGTTTTCTGGGTTAACTGTGGTTTTATTTGTGGTGGGGTCTTTAATCTTGCATACATTATTCATTGTTTGTTGTTTTCTTAACCGTTTTGCCAGCAGTTTTGTGGCTTTTGGTCCCGTTTCATAATATTTTTGCTTTAGATATCTATTTTTCCTTTCAATTTCATCCATTTGTGTTTCTTTTATCTTTGTTTTTTCTTCTTTAATTTCTTGATATATTTTTGGATCATTTGTGCTTTGATGTTTACGTTCTAATTCCCTCAGTCTCTCACATCTTTGTTCATACGCTTCCAGTTTAGTCTTATTTGCTTTTCCTGTTTCAACAATTAATTTTCCTCTTAACACGGCTTTAAGTGCGTCCCATAGTATTGTTGGGTCCACTTCTTCATTGTCATTCTCTTGGATATATTCGTTTATGTTTATTTTTATTCTTTCTTTCATTTTCTCATCATTTAACAGTCCTACGTTAAGTTTCCATGTTGTTTGTCGTTTTCTATTGTTTAAATATATTTCCATGTATATAGGATTATGATCTGATATTTCTGCCCCTCCAATCCAACAATTTCTCACCCTGTGTCTGTCACCTTCATTCATAAGGAAGTAATCTATTCTAGAGTGTACTTTATGGACTGCTGAATAATGTGTATAGTCTTTTTCGAGTGGGTGTAGGTCCCTCCATATGTCTACCATACCCATTTCTGCCAGTGAGGTTCTTATGAACTTTGTTACATGTTTTTTTGTTTTCTTAACACTTGTTGTATCAACTTCATGATCCATGACAGCATTTAAGTCTCCTCCACAAATTAGAACTCCTTCACTGTGTTGCTATGAGATCAAACAGATGTTGAAAAAAACCCTTGTCACTTTCTGGTGGGGCATAGATGTTCACTAATGTAATCTGCATGCCATCTATTCTTCCCTTTATTATTACATACCTGCCTTCTTTATCCTGGATTTCCTGTTCACTTTCAAATTGTATTTTGTTTGAAATTAGTATCATAACCCCCCTTTTAGTTCCTCCCTTAAATGAACTGTAGTAGGAGTTCTTATAGCCAAATCTCTTTAGTTTCACATGTTCTGTCTTGCTCAAATGTGTCTCTTGCATAAATATAATTTCGGCTTTTTCCTTCTTGAATTTTCTTATTATTCTTTCCCTTTTAACAGGTGAGTTCAGACCATTCACGTTTAGTGTCATTATCTTAAGATTTTTACCCATATTCATGTTTTTCCATTTTTTTAACTTGTGCTCCTAGCCCCTTTAACAACAAAAATAACACATATTTATATAAAAACACATTAACAAATCTCGACCTCCGTACTTTGGGCCTTTCTTCTGCCCACTGGTCCCCGTTGGTGGGTGGAGGGATTGTCCTCACCGAGTGAGGGGCCCTCCCTAGACCTGTATTTATTATCCAAGTAATAAGATAAGATAAGATAAGATAAGCCTTTATTAGTCCCACAATGGGGAAATTCCAGGATTGCAACAGCACAGGGATAGCAACACTCAGAGCAACAATCAGAAGGCAAGAAAAAAAAAAAAAAAAAAAACAAGCAAGCAAGAGCAGCTAATATACATATGTACATATTACTATAAAATATATATATACACACACACACACACAGACACACAGTGCAGAGCATTGTAGCTAGATGGAATAAATATGTAAATATATAAACACCCACAGTACGGAGCATTGCAGCTAGGTGGAATAAATATGCAAGTATATAAACACACACAGTGCGGAGCAATGTAGCTAGATGGAATAATATGTAGATATATAAAAACACAGTGCGGAGCATTGTAGCTAGATGGAATAAATATATAGATATATAAATATAAACACACCCAGTGCTGAGCATTGTAGCTAGATGGAATAAATATATAGATATATAAATATAAACACACCCAGTGCAGAGCATTGTAGCTAGATGGAATAAATATGTAAATATATAAACACACACAGTGCAGAGCATTGTTGCTAGGTGGGATGAAACAGCATAACCGTCTATTTAGTTATCCTACATGGTATGATTATGTGCCCATACATATTCTCACCCTCCATAGCGACCGGTATGTTCCTAGTTGTATGCCGGAGAGGACCATTGTGTAAGTCTATTGCATCTTTTGCATTCAAAAAAAACTATTAGTTTGTTCCGTCTTTTTGCTATCTCTGCGAGCAGCCCTGCTTAGGTTGTACAGTCTGACAGCCGTTGGTAGGAAGGACCTACGAAACCTCTCGGTTGTGCACCTGGGATGATGTAGTCTGCTGCTAAATGAGCTCCTCAGTGCATCCAGTATGTCCTGCATAGGGTGGAACTCGGACTCCAGCAGAGATGACAGTTTAGCCACCGTCCTTCTCTCTCCTATCTCCTCCATCGGATCAAGGCGTTGCCCCAGGACAGAGCTAGCTTTCTTAATCAGTTTGTTCAGTCTCTTCCTATCGGCTGCAGTAATGCCACTGCCCCAGCAGACCACTCCAAAAGTGATGGCTGATGCCACCACCGTGTCATAGAATGACTTCAGCAGCGCCCCTTGTACACCAAAAGACCTGAGTCTCCTCAGCAGGAACAGCCTGCGCTGTCCCTTCTTGTAGAGTGCGTCAGTATTGTGTGACCAGTCTAGTTTATTGTTCAGATGAATACCCAGGTACTTGTAGGATGTCACCATCTCGATGTCTGTTCCCTGTATATTTACTGGTGCTGTGAGGGGCTGCCCATGCCTGCGGCAGTCCACCACCAGCTCCTTAGTTTTCCTCGCGTTGATCTGGAGGCAGTTCCGATGGCACCAGTCCACAAAGTCCTGGATAAGCCCTCTGTACTCAGCTTCATCTCCGCTGGAGATGAGACCAACGATCGCAGAGTCATCAGAGAACTTCTGTAGATGGCAATGTGTTGTGTTGTGTGAGAAGTCCGCAGTATAAAGAGTGAACAGGAAGGGAGCCAGCACCGTTCCCTGGGGGGCCCCCGTGCTACTGATGATCGTGTCGGAAACACAGTCCCGGGTTCTCACAAACTGAGGCCGGTTCGTGAGGTAGTCCAGGATCCATGATGACAGGTGCTGGTCCACCCCTGCGCGCAGCAGCTTGTCCTTCAGGATCATCGGTTGGATGGTGTTGAAAGCACTGGAGAAGTCAAAGAACATGATCCTCACCATATTCCCGGGCTTCTCCAGGTGGGACAGAGAACGGTGAAGGAGGAAGATCACCGCATCCTCCACCCCAATGCCATGCTGGTAGGCGAACTGGAGTGGATCCATCGCTGGTTCCACCAGGGGGCGGAGATGAGCAAGGAGCAGTCTCTCCAGGGTCTTCATCAAGTGGGACGTCAAGGCCACCGGTCTGAAGCTGTTCAGGTCTTTGGGGTGGGAAGTTTTTGGTACAGGTACCACACAAGATGTTTTCCACAGCTGTGGTACCCTCCCCAGTTTCAGGCTCATGTTGAAGATATACGTCACAATCCCACACAGCTGGTCTGCACAGGACTTGAGGAGCTTTGCGCTGATGCCGTCCGGTCCCGACGCCTTCCTCGCCTTGATCTTCCTCAGCTCCGTCCTCACCTGGGTCTTGGTCAGGGTCAGGATGGGGGGCTGTGTGTTGGGAGTGGGGGGGGGGTGTCGGTGGAGTGGGGAGTGGGTAGCAGGACTTGATTTCTTAGAGGCAGCAGTGGTTGTTGTGCAGACAGGGGGGAGGGCGGTTGGTCAAATCTATTGAAAAACAGATTCAGGTTGTTCGCCCACTCCCTGCCCCCCGTGGCCTGGGGGGAGGTATTCTGGAGCCCCGAGATGGTTTTGAGGTTTCTCCAGACCCCGCTGATGTCGCTCTGTTGCAGCTTGTCCTCCATCTTCTTCCTGAAGCTGTCCTTGCCTTCTCTGATCTTTCTCCTCAGCTCCCTCTGTACGGACTTCAGCATCTCCCTGTTCCCCGACCTGAAGATCCTCTTCTTCTCTCTCAGAAGTGTTTTTATCTCAGGGTTGATCCAGGGTTTGTTGTTTGAGTGACGCCGTATGGTCTTGGTGGGAACGGATTTGTCCACACAGAAGCTGAGGTAGCCCGTGAAGGTGTGAATGAGGCCATCGATGTCCTCACCATGTGGATCGCAGAGCTGCTTCCAGGCAGTGGCTTCAAAACAGTCCTTTAGAGTGTCCATTGTCTCCTCAGACCATAACTCCACAGTGTGCATGGCCGGAGGTTGTCTGTGCACTAGGGGTTTGTACACCGGTCGGAGATGAACCAAGTTGTGATCCGATCTCCCAAGTGGGGGGAGTTGTGATGAGGTGTACGCCTCCTTAGTGTTTGCGTAGAACAAATCCAGTGTTTTATTGTCTCTAGTGTGGCATGTGACATACTGGGTGAAAGTGGGCAGAATGGGAGACAGTGAAACGTGGTTGAAATCGCCTGAGATGAGGAGAAGAGCATCTGGGTGTTCTGTCTGCAGCCTGCTGGTTACTGAATGGATGACGTCACGCGCTGTCCCAGCGTTCGCCGTCGGATTTGCATAAACAACAATGCAGATCACGTGTGAGTGTTCTCTCGGGAGATATGTAGGCCTCATGCTAACAGCTAGCAACTCAATGTCTTTGCTGCAGTGTCGTTGTTTAACAGTGATATGTCCCGGTCTACACCAGTTGTTGTTAACATACATTATCACTCCACCGCCCCTAGTTTTGCCACTCTCTGGTGTTCGGTCAGCTCGTATCATGTGAAAACCCTCCAGCTCAATGTTAGCATCTGCTGCTAGTTCAGTTAGCCACGTCTCAGTAAACAAAAGGAGAGAGCACTCCCGGTAAGTGCTATCATAACGGGAGATAGCCGCTAGCTCATCTAACTTTCCCAGTATCGACCGTACATTTCCCATGACAACAGATGGAAGGGAGGGTCTGTACCTTATATTTTTTGTCCTCCGCCTTACTCCAGCCCGGCAGCCGCGGCGTTTTCGCCTCAGTTCTCTCGGTATGTCGAGTTTTTCCAGTGGGACCGGGTGGCGGTTAAATGCTAGCAGCTCTTCCCTGTTGTATCGAATCCTGCTATAAACAGTGGCTCCGTCCACCGGCTCAGGAGACATTTGGGACAATCTGTGTGTCCGTGATATAAGTGGGGTGAAAAAAAAAGTGATCAAAAGAGAGAGGAAGGGAAAAAAAAACTCGGAATCGAGCCGCTGTTGCAAAAGGCAGCCGACTGGTGTGGCGCCGAGAGATATGCCTAATAATAATAATAATAATAATAATAATAATAATCATTAGTCTAGAAATGTCCAACAAATATCACTTAAACCTCTCCTAGCCGTCTGTTTCTCTTTTACCTTGTCTTCTTGGCCTTCATTTCTTCTGTGCCTTTCTTAATCTTTGTTATGATCTAGGCTTTCAGTTGAAAGCCTTGTAGCTTGTCCTGGGCCCGCTGCGCCACGTCTCTCCCCCTTCTTCCGCTGTTCACTCGTCTCCACTCCGGCTGTCGTGATGCGTTCAGAGCCGCCGCTGCTCCAGCCGTTTCCTCCGGCACGCTCACCTCAAGGCCCCGCTCCATCATATCCCGCGCTGCCTCTCTGGCCGTGTTGTAGGTTCTTACGCCGTCCTCCCAATGAATCCTCATTTTCGTTAGCGGCGTTTGGAATCTAATTTTTTTCTCTTTCAGCGTTTTTTTAATGTTGGCATATTTCTTCCGCTGCTGCACAATTTCTGTCGGGTAGTCATGGTTGAAGAACACCTGTTTGTCGCCGATTCGTATCTTTTTTTTCCATGCTTGCGTCAGGATTCTTTCCTTTATGTCATATTTCACAAAGTTTACCACAACTGACCTGGGTGTAGCGTTTGGTTTCGGGTTCTGTGCCGGGGTTCTGTGCGCTCGTTGAATCTGCAGATCCGTTTCTTCGGGCAGTTCCAGCTCTTTTTTTAAGAAATGATCCATGAATTTCGTCATCGAGTTGCCTTCAATGCCCTCCAGAATTCCAAAGATGCGCATATTGCTTCGTCTGGATCTGCTCTCCAAGTCGTTTATTTTCTCCTGCATCCTCTGCGTTTGCGTCGTCAGGGTCTGTAGTTGTTCGTTTGCCTCGCTTTTCCAATCTTCCAGCTCTGATATTTGGGCCTGCGCTTCTGTCATACATGCCCGCTGGGAGCACAGCTCCTCCATGTTTTCTGTTAGCTTGCGCTCCATTTCTCTTCGGAGGCCCATAATTTCCTCCTTAATCTCTTTTTTCAGCTCCTCCTTAAGAGCCGCTAAATCCTGCTGTAGCTGCCGCTTGAATTCTCTTAACTCTTTACCCAAACTAGCGATGCCAGTGTTCATGTTTTCGAGTCTGGCGTCCTCCATTTTCTCTGCTGTAGACACCTCGTTTTTTTGGGCTTCGCGTTCAGCGGTTTTTCCTGCGTTGTTGGAGAGGAATTCTTCAATTTTACCCTGCTTTTGTCCTTGTGCCCGGCTCCTTCGTGTTTTCATCCCTTAGTTTATTGATCCGCGTATGTCGAGTTGGCCATTTACCGATGATTTTTAATCCGGCTAGGGAGAGCTCTCTGTTTAAGCGTTATGTCTCTCCGCCATCTTCCCGGAAGTCCAAGGATTTATTTTTTAACTAGACCAGTACCTTGGGCAGACAAAAAAATAAAAAATAAAGCAAAAAGAGTGTAAAAATTATTCACCTGATTTTTCTCTCAGCTCCAGACTCCGGACTCACACAGGTAGGATGAAGTGAGCACACAGTGCAAAGTGGAATCACATGGACTTGCAAATAATAATAATAATAATAATAATAACAATAATAATTTCAGCTTGGATGCATAGAGCTGTTTCAAAGGGCGGCTTTATTCATCTAAATATAGTCTATGATCATTTCTCCTCCTCCACCTATTGTGCACTCAGATCCTGCTGAAAGCAGGTAGATAAACATCCCCAGCCTCTGTCATTTATTTCAGCCCTGCTGTCAAAACAGGTGACAGTGATGGTTGGATGTTTTTTGATTGGCTGAACATGTTTTTATCGTTTCCAAAATTGGGAGTTGTCATAGTTTCATAGTCTCACATTTCAGGTTTATTTTAGATGCCCTTTGAGAAAACTACAACCCGCCAAAGTGGCTAGTGGGAGTGGCTGTCTTACAGCTGAAATCTACCAGCCATTGGTAGGTTGGCGGGTGTTAATGTCAAGCCCTGCTTGTGAATGACTGAACCTTTTGATGTCATGAGCAGAGCTGGAGGTTTCCCAGTTCAGGTTTCATGGCGGGCTCCTGTTCTTTATCATCTGTGTTTTATGCTACCTTTGGCTTTCCATACCTTATCTGTGCCTTCTGCCTCTGGTAGCCACTCCCCCTCTCTTCTGTCAGTTTCTGACAGGTGATTCCAATCTGTCATTTCCCTGCCCGGGTTCACACATTCACACACTCTCTCACTCTTACTCACTCTATCATCCACACCTGCTTTCCATCCGCTCTACAGTCACTTTCTCGCACCGGCAATCATTGTGATGATCAGGGCCGGTGTACTTAAGCCCTGTCCTTACTCCTGTGTATCGCCGGTGCATTGTATTGTCTTCTCCCTGCACACAGTTAGTTGTTCTGTTCAGCCTGCTCCTCGTGTTTGGACTTTTTCCCTTGGACTACGGTTGTTGTTTTTTCCCAGATCCCAGCTGCGCTCCGACACTTCTATGTAAGTGTAACGGAGTCAAAAATGCACTTTAAGTATTTCTTTTTATCAGTTATGTTTTTCTTTATGTTGTTGTGAATTTTATTTTACATGAGTGTTTTATTTTGGCAGTGCACTTCTCACATCCGCTCTTTCTGTACTTCTGAGGCTCCGGTAGTTAGTCTTTCCCCACAGTATCGCGTTGCTTTGCTGTGGGTAAGTTGTGTCCAAAACGCTGCTGGCACCATATAATTGTATTGTTCGTTAGTCTTATCATTTAAACTGTAACCTTGGTTTGTAATTGTTCGTTATTAATTTGACATGTCACTGTAGTGTATTTTTTTTTTTGTTATTTGTGTTATAAATAAGTGTTTTATAGACGTTTCGGCGCACATTGGGAGTCTGGTGGGTGCCATTTTCGGGTTTCGCGCCAATATAGGCTCTATGGTGACTACAGCAGTTTGTGTCGTTATGTGTAACACATATTTTTTTTGTAAATGTAGGAGCCTGTGTGGGATCGAGGTACAGACGGAGCGTGATACATTTTGTTTTATTTCTCTAACAGGTATGTTTGTTTCTGAAAAATTTTATTATTTGAAATGTAATTTATTTTTGTATTGTGAAGTTATTTTAGAGCGTCTTTCCCCACAGTATCGCGTTGCTTTGCTGTGGAAATAAATTGTGGAAACAGCAGTCTGGTGTCATCGTGGTCCCTATGCTGCACACACTTGTTTTGATGTTCCCAATCACGGCCGCTTAAGGGTGTCTCAGAAGAAGAACCATTACGCTTGTGACGAGATCCGTTACACTGGTGACGTGATCCGTTACATAAGTCCTGCCTCCCGGTTTATATTTCTGGTTTCCCCCAGCGGCCAGTTTTACCCTGGGGCCTTATGTGAACGGCTTTTCTCTGGGTCCAAACCTGACTCAGCTGAAGTGTATTCGCCTGTTGTGCAGCTATCCTTCAGGGAATCCTATGTTGGACATTTGTTGTATGTTTGACTCCTTATTTCTTAAAACACTCTCTTCACCTGCAAGTGGGCTTGTCGTTTCCATTTGTGCGTGCGTAAAGCACATGCTTACGACATTTGAAATGAGTGAAACACTAAAAGTTTATCAGTTTGAACATTAAATATCTTGTCTTTGTAGTGTATTCAATTGAATATAGGTTGAAAAGGGTTTTTAAATCATTATATTTTGTTTTTAATTCACATTTTTCACAACGTCCCAACATGACCAGGATTGGGGTTGTAAATCCTTTATAAGGGGACCGTCTCATCTTTTCACTCCAGACACAAATCCTAAAACTGTTTCTGTTGCAACCCCAAACTAAACTGGTCTCATATTATTGTAGTCGAGTTCTGACTTTATCTCTCCTCAGTGAACAAAACTACTCAGTCTGAATCTTTCTGTTCCGGAGTTGAGGGCTGAATGTATAATATAGCAGCAGCAATCTACAGTACCTTTTTATGTCCTCCTGTTGCTCATAGCACCTACAGTTTGTTGGACATGTCGAGTCTCCCCATGGTACACCAAGAATAGAGATCAATTTATTTATATCTTTAGTCATGCATAAAGTTAGTAACCTTTAAAGAGGGAGTGTTATTTAACCAATCAAATGATTCTAAATATTCAAAAATAAAATATGTTTATACTAAAAAAAGATGATGTTGTAGCGGTTTGAATTCAACCCCCACAACACAGAGACAGTCAGCTCGCACTCCTGGGTTTTTTTCCGCTGCATGCTGCGTTTACAGCTGTGAGGTTAATGTGCCACCCATGCATTGTGTTCATGCATCCTGTCTGTACCTCTGATATGCAAATGCCCAGATTGACTGCTGTGAATGTCTTTGATCTATTGTTTGAGTTGAGTATATAAGCTGCACTGTGCTGTTAATCTGCCTCTCATTCACTCATTCTGATTTTGCATCTGCTGCGAGACACACACACTGTCTCCTATTTGAGAGCTGGAGGAACGAGGCTTCAGCCTGCTCACACTATGGGCTGGAGCCGAGTTCTGATGAAGGCGGGTGATAATAAAGCTATTTAAAAATCCAACGCTGCCTTTATTTTATCATCCTCTTCACTGGTGACCCCGGAATGCACACGTTTTGTGCAAACGCGACCTTCTGATCTGAACAGCCACGCTGGCGACCCGAGACTGAAGAAAACGAGCGGCCAGCGAACGCAGCACCCGGGCATGAATGCTCCGTCACAGCGGCCTGACTGGTCTTCCCTCCCTGCGGCCTCAGGGAGACCTCGACGCAGAGCCCACGGCGGGCGAGCCGCTCTCAGGACATCAACCAAGACCGGGTAAGCGGCAGAGAACGTCATGGCGCACCCTCGCCGAGATCGGCACATCCATGCGGGACCGGCCGCGCAGCTCCTCCACATCAGAGCACATGCGGGCGACTCCCATGGCCGACGGAGCACACGTGGACCTGAACGCACCATGGCTAATCTGCAGCCACGGCTCATCAGAGATGTTTTTCGGCGCAGACTGCGCCGATCCCCACCAAGTTTCCAACCCTGATTCCCTCCCCAGCGGCCCACCCAAGCACGGAACCCCCGCGCGCACACCGGGGAGTTACGAGGACGGCACACCACGCACGGGGCAAGAATGGCTTCACTGACCGCCTTCCTTCTGCCGCTCACTGGCCCTTCAGGCTTGCTTGTACACCTGAGGCCCGCAGCTTGCTCACTGGATTTTATGGTCTTAGCCACGGCGCACAAGGGGAATTCAGCTGTCTGCGGTTCCCGAGGCTGTAGGGTTACGTCTGCCCTAAAGTCAACACGCCAGTCCCTCTGCTTTTATTTTTTTTCTTGCCGCCGCCCCTGCTTTTCTTCACGGCCACGAGAGGAGTCAGAGACTAATTTTTCTTCTTCTGACCTCTGCATGTTCAGACGGGACATCGCGGAGCAGCAAACACTTTTGGCGCGACTTGAACGGTTTTCCCGCGCCCCGTCAGCATGTACTACCCCCCCCCCCCCCACCTCCTGCACAGAGCTTTTCCCTGCTCGCTGCCCAGACTGCAACATCGAGGTCACGGTCCCCTACCGTTCCCTCTGGGGGGGGAGCAGTGTAGCGGTTTGAATTCAACCCCCACAACACAGAGACAGTCAGCTCGCACTCCTGGGTTTTTTTCCGCTGCATGCTGCGTTTACAGCTGTGAGGTTAATGTGCCACCCATGCATTGTGTTCATGCATCCTGTCTGTACCTCTGATATGCAAATGCCCAGATTGACTGCTGTGAATGTCTTTGATCTATTGTTTGAGTTGAGTATATAAACTGCACTGTGCTGTTAATCTGCCTCTCATTCACTCATTCTGATTTTGCATCTGCTGCGAGACACACACAGTCTCCTATTTGAGAGCTGGAGGAACGAGGCTTCAGCCTGCTCACACTATGGGCTGGAGCCGAGTTCTGATGAAGGCGGGTGATAATAAAGCTATTTAAAAATCCAACACTGCCTTTATTTTATCATTCTCTTCAATGTAACTTTAAAGTGGTGCACAGTGTGTATGAATATTATATTAAGAGCCATAAATAAAGGGAATAGTTATAAAAACATGCATAAACTGAAGAGGTGTTGTTTAAGATTTTATATTTTAAGAGTAGGGTTTACTTCTGTGCATCAATTATGCTGCAAAAACACAAAATTAGTTAAGTAGATGTCTTTATTTGATTGGTAAAGGGATTGAAAGTCAGCTAAATCCAGCAATATTATTAGACTATAGAGAATGGGCATTGATGTCATGCCACGCTGCATTCTGGGTCGTCATTGCCATTTTGTGGCTCAGGCGTCTTTGTTAAATAAGCAGTCATTGTTTCTACAAAGTTGAAATACGTCAGGATTAATGTCTATCATACTCCAAAATTATTTCTAACATATGAGTAGCGCTCTTTGAACCCATGTGTAACTTACTGAACAGGTTTCTAACTTACAGCTACCATATAATGGTGTATTTGCAGCGGTGGAGGTGAATTAATCAGCTGATAGCGCTAGCGCACCGAAAAAACAAACCGTTGTCATTAGCTGCTATAAAAACATCCTAAATCAGGTCAGTGACATTCTTATAGTCACTTATAGTCAAAATTTAATTAATTTAATTTAATTTAAATCAGGCCAGTGACATTCTTATAGTCACCTGAAAGAGGAGAATCTGCTTAATTTAACGATGCCATACATTCTATGGACTTCAGTCCCCTAACTGATATTAAATCCATGTGTAATGAAGGCAACAAGTAATCACAACTTCAAGAAAAAATCAAAGAAAATCAGCAACACAGAAAAAGCTCCCATTAAAAAAAAAAACAAAAAAAAAAACTGCTCCAGGTTAGCAAGAGAAATTGGGAATAGCAGAGATGATGTGGGGAAATTATTTGATTTTGCCCTGTGTGTTTTTACACATTATTGAGAGACGATAGAGAGCCTGGCTGAGGTTCGCACGGCATGCAAGACAGCTATTCTGGAGAGGGGACATCTTTCTGCACTTATAAATATTTTTTAAATCACAACTTAGCTTGGTGAAAATGCCATGAACACACGACCATGTGTGCAGGAATGTTGTCGGAGATGATGTATTTCCTTCTGGCCACTGCAATCCATTCCATCCCACGCCTCTTGTTTTAGTTCAGAGACCCATTCTGTTCTTGATTATATTTTGTCTAGGTTGAAAACCCGCGTTCAATTGGTCGAGAGTTACATCTTCCACAAAAACATATATTTTTAGAAAGTACAATTTCTAAGCTTTCCAGTGATACCAGGCACTCATGGGGGTATCATGGGAAAGAGTCATGATTTATGACTTCTTGTGCCTGCAGCTCGTAATGACACGGTGTGCATTCCGACTCATTTTGCTGGCACGGGTCACATTTTGCTCTGAAACACTTCCCTCACTGGAATAAATCACATCAAACTGGTAATAAAATACACGTCCTTCCAAGCTTTGGCTGTTAAATATTGATCATGGTGTACTTTTGAGCCGATTGTGATGGGCTGGTGAGAGAGAGTGCAGCTGTGCAGCTGATGAGCGCTGCAGCGCTCGGAAAGTTGAACTTTTTTCAGTTTTCAGCGCCATGAGCACAGCGCTGACTGCTGAGAGCATTTTTGCGCTGAGAGCACCGAGTGCATTAAATGCTGGACTACATAGAAAATTAATAGAAAAGAGTCACCCACAGCAGAAAAAACACACATTTAGTGGACACGCAGCCTAATCGCATTCATTGCTCACTACTAAGCACAGACAGGCTGAACTGTTTTCCCACACTTCCTTGCAGTTTTTCTGTCGAGTGACATCACGCGTCACGTCGAGTGACGTCAAGTCACAGAAGACATAAGAAGTGAGTAAAAGAAAACAATGGCTATATCAAAATGTCTCTTTCCACAGCAGGGGTATCCGACCCCTGAGGAGTGTACCACGAAGCAGGTTCAGCATACCTGGGGGATCTTTCAGTTACCCGGCTTGACTAACCCAGACATTCAAGATCAGGGTGATCTTTGCTACTAACAAGTTTATCAACTTGGTAAGCGGACCCTGGGTTAATCTATCTGGCTGTGTGCGCGCTCACATAAAAGAGGCGATGATCTCAGCAGATGACCAATTGGGAAATGAACAGGGAAGAGCAGAGTATGTAGCTGATAAAGAAAAACATGTCTGATTAAATAAATCTGGAGTACCAGCATGTAATACAGGGAGAAAAAGAAACAGCTGCACCAGTCAAAGTAGGAAAGAAGCACGGCAAAAAAGTCACACTGTGAATGCTTCAAACGATTGACCGTTTTAATATTACCTAACTCCTTTATTACGGTCTGTTACTCCGATGGATATTGATCACACAGGCTACTTAATAATTTTGTTAATTTTCTCCAGTTTCATTAATAAGTGGCTATACAGTTAAAGACGCACTCCGGTGGCTCTAAAACCACCTCAAAAACAAATGTGTATTGCCCAAAGTAGTATATTGTGGCTTTTTATCCACAAAAAACTTTCATTGCCCTAGAATTGCTTGGAAAGAGTTCATCCTTCCACCTACTTTAGTATGCACAGATCTATGAATATTTTAATTAGCTCCACCTATACTCCCGCCCACCAGTAGCGGATGCTGCAAGGCCAGCCCTCCCCTCTCCTCTGACCTGAGAGCACCGAAGGCTGCCTCTCTAAATAACAATGGCTAATCAAAACATTGGAGTGATTCAGTAGTACATGTACAGACCGCCGACCCCTGCCAAAGTGAGCTGGCTCTTGACGGTCCCACTTGGGAGCTGACGGATGCCCGCCGGATAGCTTGCTGGGGGCCGGCAGTCTGGTGCACCCACCCGCTGCCATGGAACTACAACCTCTGCACAGCGCGCGCAGCCTCGCCCCCGCCATTGCGCCACACGCCCCCAGTTACCCAACTCGCTTCCCTCCTCTGAAGGGAGCAGGGGGTTTAATGTCTCCTCCTCCGTCCTCCCTGGCGGGGGCAGAATGGGACACTCGGGGTTTTGTGACCCCCCCCCTTCCCCACCAAAAACCCCTTCACCGAACTAAGTCAAACAAATGCAAAACGGACAGGTGGCAGACTTGGTACCTTCATCCCCCTAAGAGCAGACAGCTCTCTCTGGTTCAGCCTTCCAACCATGTGCCTCCCATTCCTCCGTGGGTGCCTCTGGGATTCTGCATATGTGGGCATGCCAGCCGGCGGACTCTGGTTTCCAAGTTCACTGTGCCCCGCGGGGCTCCGGAATACGGTAGCCCCAGCAGTGGAAAACTACAGGCAGCCACGGTCAGTTTCACACTGTCCCCAAGAAGGACGCCGTCACCGTGGTCAGTAGTAGGTAGACTGCGAGCCTCCATCTGCAGATCCACGTCGGCTCCTCCCTCTTCCCCTGGGGTTGTGAACTCGGGTGTTTAGCCATGCCCAGTGTTTAGCGTGACTGGTTAATGTTACGACCAACCAGGCTACACAGGAATGCTTACATAGCTAGACACGCTCTGTCCAAGCTCACACTTGTGTGTGTGTGGGGGGGGGGGGGGGAGGGCTTAACCGGACAATCATAGCAGAAAAACACAGATTTGAGACTTGGGTCTGATTTTGCTCTTGATATGTCTTGTAAGTCACAAAAAACATGTTACAGACATGTTAACAACAGAAAAAAATTGATTTTTGGCGGAAGGTCACTTTATACCTTTTATACCCACAGCTGTGGTGGTGTCGGCACACATGAGAGCAAATAATGACATACAAATTACAGGCTTGTGGTGACACAAAGGAGATGACAATCCACTCACACCCTCACAGGGGTGCGAATGTGTTAATGTGTATGTTGATGTGTGTTCACACTTGGTAACAAGTATGTAAATGAATTTACCCTGTGTGCCAGAGGTGGGGAGAAAATGTATAAAGCAGATCACTTTGGCACTCATAGTCTGTTCTGCTGGTTGGAGGAAATAAGGTTATGTGTTGTCAGCTCGTGTCTCGTCTGATTCCTTTCCTCCACATTGGTGACTCTAAGACGTGAAAATGGAAGATGGACCAAGCACCTTCGTGAGACATCCGCGCTTGGGGTTCTCCTCGTTACGCTCGCTGTGGCGATCAAACTCCTGGACTTTTGGCTCCACGACCCGGCCGCTTGGTTCATTCACATGGAAGCCCAGTTCACTCTCTGCGGAGTCTCGGAGGATGACACAAAGTATTATTACGTGGTGGCTCCACTGGACCTGCACGCCACTTGGCACGTAATGAGCCTGCTTCGTGCTCCCCCAGCCCAGGGCAAATACAATGCTCTCAAATGGCTGCTGCTGCGGTGTTACGTCCCCTGCACTGGAGAGAGAGCAGAGAAGCTCCTCTCACACACAGAATTAGGAGACGGATTGGCCGTGGAGTTAATGGAGAGTATGTTTTTGGTGGGTACAGATGACAGATCTTTCCTCTTCACCCACCTCTTCCTGAAGAAGCTACCAGCTCTGGCGAGGGCAATCCTGGCCAACTCCCCGCTGCTGGTGACTAAGGACTACCGAGCGCTAGCAGAAAAAGCAGACCACATCATCCTGGCTAACAGGAGTTTTGGCGTCCAGGCAGTGAGACCCGGATGGTAAGCAGAGTCCAGTGAGGTCAAGGAGCCACAGGTGGTGGCCGTGACGGCCACTTGGAAACGCAGGAACAAGATGCCGCATTTTCATCATCAGCGTTTTGGCACCGAGACGCAACATTGACTGCCGACGTGCCGTTTCCAGAGGACGCAGAAACAGACCGGCCAGTGGTCAGTAGCAGCTACAGCCGCTGGCGACAGGGAGAAGTTGCTTTTCATGAGCACTGCATGGACAACATTGTCTTGTGTTAATGTCCAGTAGCTGATCTCAAAGGACTTTGGACTATTCCTCTCACTATCCCTGCTCTGGAGCACTGATCTTCAACAACAATGGCATCTGGTGGCGTACGTCTGCTCTAAGCTCACCTGGAGAGGAGACCGGGAGTAGCTGTGCAGGTGGCCGAAGTCGTGGACAGGATTGCAGCTTGCTAACGGCATCTGTTCGGCTGGTGAGAGCTGTGGAGGTGGCAGGACGACGCAGCCAGTTAACGGCTTCTGCTCATCTGTGCAGGGCGCCGGAGAGGAGCAGAGTGGAAGTGTCCTGTGCAGTGAGACGAGCACCATGGGAGCCAAGTACGCCAGAGGGCCAGCGGCGCTTCGGTAGCTGGAGAGGAACATGGCTGTGGCACCTGTTCACCTGGACGAGCAGCCAGAGAGGCGTGGTGGTGACATCTGGGACGTGGACCACTTGTTTGGGGACTTTTCCTGCATAATCCATGTTTCAAGAACCGGGTGTTTTTCTGTGAGAGAGACGATTCTACTCTGTGACGTTCAGCTGAGCCGAAGCAGATTAATGAAGGACGACGCTAGCTGGGACGATGCTAGCTGGGACGATGCTAGCTGGGACGACGCTAGCTGGGACAACGCTAGCTGCCGAGGGAGCCTTGGTTTCACCGGCGGATTCAGCTGTCAGGTGGTGACGCCGGTTGGTGACCTTCACTAGCCATCACTGGCCATCGGGAGCGCTTCGGCCTCGCAGTCGGGTGACACCTATAATTGAGACGGCGGGCCAGCTGGCAGCCTCCACTAGCCATTGGACGTGCTTCGCCCCCTGTATTAGCCAACAGGTGAGTCGCCTTTGATCCCAATCAGTCTAGTTAGTATGCCTCTGAAAAGGAATCAGATAAATGGAGAGGAGTTGGAGGAGATCAAACTCACTAAATTTCATGACTGAAGAAATATCCAAGATAGCAAAACAACAAACTTTGCTTATTGGCCTTATGGACCAAGTATGTGAATTAAAGGCTGAAGTCATGGAAAAAGACAAGAAAATTAATTTCTTAGAAATACGTGTGGATGAATTAGAACAGTATACGAGAATGGATGATGTCATTGTGAGCGGTCTTAACACCAGACACTGCTCCTATGCACGTGTGACAGCTGGAGTTGGTAACCAGGATGGGGAGGATGAGACATTGGCAGAATCACACACTCTTGAGCAGCAGGTATTACATTTTTTCAACTCTAAAAACACTGTTGTGGACAATGAGACTATTTTGGCTTGCCACACGTTACCTAGAAAAGACAGTAAAGGAAAACCAGCGATCATCATCCGATTTGTCAGCAGGAAAGCAAAAACTGATCTTCTGCGACAAGCAAGAAAACTGAGAGGAACGGCTGTGTTATGACCCGAGCGTCGGTTCTGATCGCGCTCGGGTTAAAGTTATGTCTCGCTGCCGGCCTTGACAGCTGCGGGCGGTATTCTGGCCTCTCCGGGCTCTTATTGTGAAAGTGCTCGGTGGGGCTTCCGCCTGTCAACGGTCGGCCAGCTGTGTGTCATCATTGTCATTAGTACCTTGTCTACTTAAGCTGAGCACTGGCGTCGTTAGGTTGCAGCAGTGTCTGATCGCATCTGGTCACGAACCTGACCGCTAATCTAATCGCCAACCTGGTCGTTCAGCTGTTCACCCATCGTCACGTTGCGGATGCCTGGACTGTATTCACACCTCGGCTGCCTTGGGCTTGACCGTCTTTCACCAGGACCAGTAAGTGAGCTCGTTAGCCTTATTCCCCCCGGTGTTAATTGTTCTGTAAGTCCCTGCCTTAGCAGCCAGCGTGTGCTATTATTACCAAGCCTGACTGTGTGTGACTGTCTCCTGTTGTGGACCTATAGTGTGCTGTATAGCCCTATGCTTCCTGTTCTGCGAAGACTCCTGTCATTATCTCAGCAGCTTGTGTTAACACCTTTTCACCGTAATAAACTCACTGAAAAACTCACTGGTGACTCTGTGTGCATCTTATGCTGGCTCGTGAGGGCCAGTGCATGACAGGCTGTCTATATAAACAAACATTTAACAAAAAAGAACTCTGAAATAGCTAGACAAGCCAGGGCTCTCAGAAAACAGGGAAAAATACAATCGACATGGACAAAGAACTGTAAGGTGTGGATAAAACTGCTTGGCACTCCAGAAGAAGCTAAAGTAATAATGATTAGAGAAATGGAGGAATTAGACAAATTTAAACCTTAGCCCTGATGCAAGAATAACAGTGCAGTAAGATTATGAGTGGAGATTTTTGTGTTCTTTTTCCTTTTGGTGTACATTGTTGACAACTTATGATTAGTACTTTAACCAATCATCCTTCCTCATTTAATAATGAAAGTGTATTAGGGCAAATTGAAGCTGGAATCTTTGTCAATACTGAACAGCAACCACAAGACATTTTAGGAGATATTGACCCAGACAATAATTGTTTTAATCATATTAATAATAAGTGTGTTTATTACGATGAACAACAATTAAATGGAATTATGAATTCGGATCAGACATTGACAATAATACATATTAATAGTAGGAGTCTCTATGCAAACTTTGATAGTATTAAGGAGTTTTTAAATCAATTTAACACACCATTTAGGATTATTGCAATAAGTGAAACATGGATTAATGAAGAAAAAGATGTAAATTTTGAACTATATGGATATGAGAAGCACACACAAAACAGGAAATGTAAAAGTGGTGGCGGGGTAGCACTGTATGTTGATAGAAAATTAAAAAGTAAAAAAGTGGACAGCATGACATCAACAGTGAATGAAAGTATGGAATGTTTAACGATTGAGATTACGATGGAAAACAGAAAAAACATAATAGTAAGTTGTATATATACGGCACTGGGATCTGATATGGAAAAATTTAGAAATGGGATGGAAAAGATGTATGCAAAAATAAAACAAAAAGATATCTTTATTTGTGGTGACTTTAATATAGATTTAATGAAAACAAAATAACATAAACCAACTGAAGATTTCTTAGATACGTCGTCGTCGGCCTCCGTCGGTCTATGATGACCATGGAAGAGAATCCTAAACGTCTACTCTGCTGGAACAGCACCGCCTGTGGCTGAACAGGCCGATGCGCGAATGGCAGTCCCTGTCACACAGGTCGCACTTGTGGGTGGTCTCCGTGCTGCTGGGTCTGTGGCGGTTCTTCCTGCGGGTCCTTTTTTCATCTGCTGCAGCAGTCAGTCTCTCTTCACCTGCCTTGAGCTGTCTGGTCAGGGTGCCTCTCCATTTGGAGTGGTCCGTTGCAAGGTCCTCCCAGCGCTCTGTGTTGATCTCCAGGGCCTTCATGTCTCTCTTGCAGACGTCTCTAAAGCGCAGCTGTGGGCGGCCAACGTCTCTCCTGCCAGTTGCCAGTTCTCCGTAGAGGACGTCTTTGGGGATTCTGCCATCCTCCATACGATGAACGTGGCCTAGCCAGCGGAGCCTGCGCTGCCTGAGTAGAGTGAACATGGAGGGAAGGCCGGCGCGGGACAGAACTTCTGTGTTGGGCACTTTGTCCTGCCAGGATATGTCCAGGATGTGGCGAATGCAGATACAATGTATAGCTTAACCTTATTTCCAAAGATTATAAAACCTACGAGAATAGCGACACACTGTGTTACCCTGATAGACAACATTTTTACCAATGTTATTGAATATAATATGGTGAGTGGTATACTAATAAATTATATTAGTGACCACCTGCTTGTATTTGTTTCTTTAGATGTTAATTATGGGGCTAATGAGAGTAAGAATAATAATAAACCATGTAAAAAGATTATCTATAAAAGAATACGAACAGAAGATAGAATCAATGCTTTAAAAGAAGACTTAATGTTACAGAACTGGGATGTTGTCTATAGAGAGAAAAAAGTGGACTTGGCATATGATAAATTTATTGATATATTTAAATCATTATATGATAAAAACTGTCCAATTAAAGAAATTAATAAAAAAACATATATACAAAAATTGCCCATGGTTAACCAAGGGGCTACAAAATGCTTGTAAAAAGAAAAATTATCTCTATAAAAATTTCATTAAATTAAGAACCAAAGAATCTGAAAAAAGATATAAAACATATAAAAATAAATTAACTGAAATAATACAAACTAGTAAAAAATTATACTATAGGAAAATGTTAAATGAAAATAAAAATAATATAAAATGAGTCTGGGATATAAGGAAAAATGGAACTAAGAAAATGATATTTCCAGAGTATTTTACTGATAATTGTGGTGATAATTATCATAAGAATATGGTAGTAAATAAAATGAATAAATCTTTTGTAAATGTTGGACCAGAGTTGGCAGCAAAAATTTCAAACCAAGGAAGAGACACCGTGAGTGAGACACTGATTGGAAATAACCCTTGGTCAATCTTTCTTACAGCGGTGGATGTACTAGAGGTAAAATCTGTTGTTGAAAAGTGTAAAAATAAATTATCTACTGATTGTGATGGTATTGATATGGCACTAGTAAAAAGAACTGTTGATGGCATATTAAAACCATTCACATATATTTGTAATCTATCATTTCAAACTGGCTCATTCCCGCAGAAAATGAAAATAGCAAAAGTAATACCATTATTCAAGCAAGGAAATAAACACCAATACACAAACTACAGACCAGTATCGCTTCTCCCACAATTTTCAAAGATTCTGGAAAAAACTTTTCAACAACAGATAAGAAAACTTTTTAAACTAGAAAAGCACTCGGAGAGCGCAGACCTCCGCCAAGCACCACAGTTCCCCCCATACAGTGTTTGTGTGTACGTTTTCAGATCCCTTGACCATGAAAACATATGACTAGCAATTGGATTGACAATGATAGGATTAGTGGTTCAGTAGTTATTCACGAAAATCGCATTTTCCGTAATGGTGGTTTTCTTCTGGACGGTGATCCGGATCACCACCAAAATGTAATCATCTGTAGGATACCCCATTTCTGACAATCTGTGAAAATTTCATGAAAATCCGTCCATAACTTTTTGAGTTATGTTGCTAACAAACAGACAGACAGACAGACAGACCAACACCGATGAAAACATAACCTCCTTGGCGGAGGTAATAAACACAATGTGCTTAATCAGAACCAATATGGATTTAGAGCCAAGAGTACAACATCGTTGGAGATAATGGAAGCAACAGAGGAAATAATAAATGCATTAGATCAAGGAAAATATGCAATTGGTGTATTTATAGATTTTAGAAAAGCATTTGATACAATAAATCATTCAATACTTCTTAATAAACTGCAAATATATGGTATCAGGGGAATGGCTCTGAATTTGGTTACAAGTTATCTATCTGAGAGACAACAGTTTGTGAAAATGGGAGAATATCTGTCTGGGTGTATGGGAATTGCCTGTGGGGTGCCCCAGGGGTCAGTATTGGGCCCCAAATTATTTAACATATATATATAAATGATATATTCCAAGTTTCTAAATTATTAAAAATATTATTTGCTGATGATACTAAGATTTTTTTTTTCTGGAAATAATTATAATCAACTAATCCATACTCTAAATAATGAATTAAATAAGCTTAAAAAATGGATGGATTGTAATAAATTATCACTAAATATAGATAAAACTAAGGTAATGATATTTGGTAATTGTAAAAATAAAGAAGATATGCATATTCATATAGATAATGTGATTATTGAAAAAGTTAAGGAGATCAAGTTTTTGGGTGTAATACTAGATGATAAAATTAGTTGGAAACCACACGTCAGATGCATACAAAACAAAGTTGCAAAAAATATTGCAATTATAAATAAAATTAAGCAGGTCCTAGATTACAAATCACTTCATATCTTGTATTGCTCATTACTACTTCCATACTTGACCTATTGTATAGAGGTCTGGGGTAACAATTATAAAAGTACACTTAATTCATTGCTAATATTACAAAAATGGGCAGTCCGTGTTATACACAAAGTCAGGTACCTTGAACATACTAATTTATTGTTTTTACATTCAAAGTTATTGAAATTACGGGATCTGGTTCATTATTATACAGCACAATTAATGTTTAAAGTCAGTAAAAACCTTTTGCCACACGGTATACAAAATCTTTTCAGTTAATGAGAAGGGAAATATAATTTACGGGGGAACACAAAATTTAAAATGCACTTAGTAAGATCTACTAGGAAGGGTTTTTTGTGTGTCTGTGTGTGGGGTAAAATTGTGGAATGGGTTGGGGGAGAAACACAGGCAATGTCCAAACATCCATATATTTAAATGAACATATAAAGACATGATTTTTGAGCAATATAAAAATAAAGGGCAGTAATATTACAATGTGTCTTCAATGAAAAAAGGTTGTTATGTAGGAAACTCGAAATGAAGAGACTGAATGATTTTTCAGTATAGGTTTATTCCATCTCAAGTCCTACAGCTCCTCTCTCAGTCAGGGAATGAAGAGACCGAGCTGAGATAAACCTCATACCTTTATACTGTTACCACAGACACAAATCACATTCACATCAAACACAGAATTCCATTCATAACTAATCCTCCCATTGTCCTCTCGGCTTCTCTGTCTGACCCTATGAGTCAGGCAGTCTCTTCAGGTTCACTCTCAGATCTTCTCACTTCTCCTCTAGTCCACAGGGGGTCCAGACTCAATGTCCAACTGGGGCGTGATGTCAATACACACTGTGAGCTCAAAGTTCCTTCATGTCTGGGTCTCTGCCAAGGAATATGTGAGCTACATAATGTTACGCCACATCACTCCCCCTGAAACGCCCAAGAACGGACATACACCAACCTTAAGTCAATAATGGACAGTCATACACACTATGTCAAGAAAGGACACACACACACCACCCTCATGTCCACAATGGGCAGTCATACACATTACACTCTTACAACCCCTCCCCCCCTTTGCAGGATCTACAGCACAATTTACACGGGTTGATCAAAATACACATCACTCTGCCCGTTGCTTAGGCTTCAATCTCCTCCCGAATCTGCTGAACGCAGGCTTCGCAGCCTGTGTTGTGCCGTCCTGCGGCGCGCCTGTGGAATGAGGGAGAGAAGGGTTATTTGCCCCCTGCTGGGGAACTAGGGGCTGTCCCTTGGGAGGCCTGCCGCATCGAGGCGCCCCCACCGGCCGTACAGGTTCGTCACGTAACACAAAAGCAGGCTTTAATCTGTCAACACTGATTGTCTCTTTCCTGCCCCCCAAGTCCAGTACAAAATATTTCTCCCCGGTTTCCAGCACTCGGAACGGACCATCGTAAGATGGGCGGAGACTGTGACGCTGGGCGTCGTGCCTGACAAAAACAAACTCTGCGTTTTGCAAAGCCTTGGGAACAAAAACCCGCGGAAACGTGTGATGAGCGGGGCCTGGGAGCATTTCTGCCCTCGTGCCACTTAGAGGTCCCCACACCGGGGGGCGCTCGGGTGCTGCATGGGCTAGCAGGAACTCTCCTGGCAGCCTGAGAGGTTGAGTAAACACTAATTCAGCAGGTGAGGCATCTAAATCCTCCTTGGGTGCCGAACGCAACCCCAATAAAACCCATGGTAGTTTGTTTACCCAATTTGTATCCGTGAGCGACGCTCTGAGGGCTGCCTTCAACGACCTGTGAAAACGCTCGCATAAACCGTTGGCATGTGGGTGATAAGCGGTGGTGCGATGAGCTGTTGCCCCTAAGCCTCTGGCCATGGCTGACCATAGCTCTGAAACGAACTGCGGACCCCTATCGGACGTAATGTCCGACGGGACTCCAAACCGCGCTACCCAGGCTGTTAAAAAAACGCGAGTTACCTCTGCCGCTGTGGTAGACTGCAATGGGACCACTTCCGGCCAACGCGTGGTCCGGTCCACCATTGCCAGGAGATGTGTGAACCCCTGCGAGGGCGGCAGGGGTCCCACCAGATCTACGTGCACATGATCAAACCTCTTAGCCGGGATGTGGAAAGGCTCTAAAGGAGCTTTTGTGTGTCTGTGAACTTTGGCCCGCTGGCAAGACATGCAGGCTCTAGCCCACTCCTTCACGTGCTTGCGCAGGCTCGGCCAAACAAACTTCTCTGCTACCGTTTTCACCGAAGCGCGTACTCCTGGGTGTGCCAGGGAGTGCACCACGTCAAAAACACGACGGCGCCACATGGCCAGCACCACTGGGCGAGGTCGCCCGGTGGATACATCGCAAATAAGCGGGGGTGAACCGGTTTGTAAACTTACGTTCTCCAGCCTTAACCCTGTTGGTCCAGACAGGAGCGCGCACACGTCTGTGTCCTTGCCCTGCTCTGCTGCCATGGCCGCGTAATCTATCCCTACGTGCACCGGAGCCGCGTGCGCGTCCGCGCTGTTACCGCGCTCCGCGTCTGCGGTGCTACAGCCCCCATCCGCGCGGACAGGTGCTGTTACCGCTCGCGAGAGGCAGTCCGCCACCACATTAAATTTACCGGCTACGTGCTGTATATCGGTGGTGAATTCTGAAATTGTGGCCAGCTGCCTCTGCTGTCGGCCTGACCATGGTTCAGAGACTTTGGACATTGCAAAAGTTAACGGTCTGTGGTCGACAAAAGCGGTGAAACGCTGCCCTTCCAACCAGAACTGGAAATGGTGAATGGCCAGGTGGAGCGCTAGCAGTTCCCTGTCAAACGCGCTATATTTTCGCTCCGCATCGCGTAGGGACCTGCTAAAAAAAAGCGAGTGGTTGCCAAGCCCTGGCGACTTGCTGTTCTACCACGGCTCCTATAGCCACATCTGATGCGTCTGTGGTTAGTGCTATTCGGGCTGCCGGGTCTGGGTGAGCCAGCAGTGCTGCGTTCGCTAGAGCTTTCTTAACCTCAGTGAATGCGCGCTCCCGCTCCGGGGACCACTCAATCGCATTGGAGGGCTTTTGTTTTTTTAGCGCGACATACAACGGTTGCATGAGCTGCACCGCGTGAGGTATGAAAAGGTTGTAAAAGTTTACCATGCCTAAAAATTCCTGCAACGCTTTTACCGTTTGTGGCTGGGGAAACTCAGCCACCGCGCGTACTTTGGAGGGCAGCGGAACTGCACCCTCTGGGGAGACGCGGTGCCCCCAAAAATCGATCTGTGCTGCGCCGAAATGGCACTTGGCTGGGTTGATTATCAACCCGTGCGCTCCCAACCACTGAAAAACAGTTCTGAGGTGACTCTCGTGTTCCTCCTCGGAGGCACTGGCGACTAAAATATCATCTAAGTAGACAAAAACAAAAGGGAGGTCGCACAAAACAGCATCCATCATGCGTTGGAAGGTTTGCGCAGCGCCTTTAAGGCCAAAAGGCATGCATAAAAATTCAAAAAGCCCGAAAGGGGTTATTACCGCTGTCTTGGGAATGTCCTCTGATCGGACCGGGACCTGGTGATAACCGCGGACCAGGTCTATTTTAGAAAAAATTCGTGCCTTGGCCAAATGCACCGAAAAATCTTGGATATGCGGGATTGGGTAGCGGTCCTGCGCTGTGGCATTGTTTAACCTGCGATAATCGCCGCACGGTCTCCACGAGCCGTCCGCCTTCGGTACCATGTGGAGGGGGGAAGCCCAAGCGGACTTCGAGTGGCGAATTATGCCCAACCTTTCCAGGTTGGCGAACTCCTCACGCGCAATAGAGAGCTTAGCTGCATCCAGATGCCGAGCCTTCGCAAAAACCGGTCGACCACTTGTGGTTATAAAGTGCTCCACCCCGTGCTTCGCCACCTTAGCTGAAATCGTGGGAACTGTGAGTGCTGGGAACTGGTTTAGGAGAGTGTGGAACTTACCTCCTGCTGCGGCGGCGTTGGCCTGTACTGACGGCGGGGACACAGCGCGCGGAAGTCCTGCTGGTCCACACACCTCATGCTGGACAGGGAGCCTCTCATGTGCGTTGGAAGGGTCCTCAAAAAGATGTGTTTAAATAAAAACGCATCGTTGCCTGCCCCGATCATCTGCAGCATGTCCTCCATGAGGACGGTCGGCCTGCGTCCTCCTCTGTCGCGCAGGTCCAGGAGTGTTCTGGCCCTCACCTCGGTCGATGGCACAAAGCTCCGAATGAGGGCAGCTTTCAGGGCGTCGTATTTACCAGCAGCGGGTGGCTGCTGCACCAGGCTCCGCACACATCGGGCTGTGCGGCTGTCGAGTCTTGCGATGACATTGTGGAACTTAATGTCATCCTCTGATACCCCGTTAAGCACAAACCGTGATTCCACGTGCTGGAACCATGAGTGCGGGTCCTCTTGCCAGAACTCGGGGAGTCTAATGGAGTTTACGCCGGTGCGGGCGGTCTCCGGTGAGTCAGGTTCGGAGTCGGAGAGACGACCTCCAAGTCTTTCCATTTTTCTCACGTGTGGGTCACCAATGTAGGAAACTCGAAATGAAGAGACTGAATGATTTTTCAGTATAGGTTTATTCCATCTCAAGCCCTACAGCTCCTCTCTCAGTCAGGGAATGAAGAGACCGAGCTGAGATAAACCACATACCTTTATACTGTTGCCACAGACACAAATCACATTCACATCAAACACAGAATTCCATTCATAACTAATCCTCCCATTGTCCTCTCGGCTTCTCTGTCTGACCCTATGAGTCAGGCAGTCTCTTCAGGTTCACTCTCAGATCTTCTCACTTCTCCTCTAGTCCACAGGGGGTCCAGACTCAATGTCCAACTGGGGCGTGATGTCAATACACACTGTGAGCTCAAAGTTCCTTCATGTCTGGGTCTCTGCCAAGGAATATGTGAGCTACATAATGTTACGCCACATCACTCCCCCTGAAACGCCCAAGAACGGACATACACCAACCTTAAGTCAATAATGGACAGTCATACACACTATGTCAAGAAAGGACACACACACACCACCCTCATGTCCACAATGGGCAGTCATACACATTACACTCTTACAACCCCTCCCCCCCTTTGCAGGATCTACAGCACAATTTACACGGGTTGATCAAAATACACATCACTCTGCCCGTTGCTTAGGCTTCAATCTCCTCCCGAATCTGCTGAACGCAGGCTTCGCAGCCTGTGTTGTGCCGTCCTGCGGCGCGCCTGTGGAATGAGGGAGAGAAGGGTTATTTGCCCCCTGCTGGGGAACTAGGGGCTGTCCCTTGGGAGGCCTGCCGCATCGAGGCGCCCCCACCGGCCGTACAGGTTCGTCACGTAACACAAAAGCAGGCTTTAATCTGTCAACACTGATTGTCTCTTTCCTGCCCCCCAAGTCCAGTACAAAATATTTCTCCCCGGTTTCCAGCACTCGGAACGGACCATCGTAAGATGGGCGGAGACTGTGACGCTGGGCGTCGTGCCTGACAAAAACAAACTCTGCGTTTTGCAAAGCCTTGGGAACAAAAACCCGCGGAAACGTGTGATGAGCGGGGCCTGGGAGCATTTCTGCCCTCGTGCCACTTAGAGGTCCCCACACCGGGGGGCGCTCGGGTGCTGCATGGGCTAGCAGGAACTCTCCTGGCAGCCTGAGAGGTTGAGTAAACACTAATTCAGCAGGTGAGGCATCTAAATCCTCCTTGGGTGCCGAACGCAACCCCAATAAAACCCATGGTAGTTTGTTTACCCAATTTGTATCCGTGAGCGACGCTCTGAGGGCTGCCTTCAACGACCTGTGAAAACGCTCGCATAAACCGTTGGCATGTGGGTGATAAGCGGTGGTGCGATGAGCTGTTGCCCCTAAGCCTCTGGCCATGGCTGACCATAGCTCTGAAACGAACTGCGGACCCCTATCGGACGTAATGTCCGACGGGACTCCAAACCGCGCTACCCAGGCTGTTAAAAAAACGCGAGTTACCTCTGCCGCTGTGGTAGACTGCAATGGGACCACTTCCGGCCAACGCGTGGTCCGGTCCACCATTGCCAGGAGATGTGTGAACCCCTGCGAGGGCGGCAGGGGTCCCACCAGATCTACGTGCACATGATCAAACCTCTTAGCCGGGATGTGGAAAGGCTCTAAAGGAGCTTTTGTGTGTCTGTGAACTTTGGCCCGCTGGCAAGACATGCAGGCTCTAGCCCACTCCTTCACGTGCTTGCGCAGGCTCGGCCAAACAAACTTCTCTGCTACCGTTTTCACCGAAGCGCGTACTCCTGGGTGTGCCAGGGAGTGCACCGCGTCAAAAACACGACGGCGCCACATGGCCAGCACCACTGGGCGAGGTCGCCCGGTGGATACATCGCAAATAAGCGGGGGTGAACCGGTTTGTAAACTTACGTTCTCCAGCCTTAACCCTGTTGGTCCAGACAGGAGCGCGCACACGTCTGTGTCCTTGCCCTGCTCTGCTGCCATGGCCGCGTAATCTATCCCTACGTGCACCGGAGCCGCGTGCGCGTCCGCGCTGTTACCGCGCTCCGCGTCTGCGGTGCTACAGCCCCCATCCGCGCAGACAGGTGCTGTTACCGCTCGCGAGAGGCAGTCCGCCACCACATTAAATTTACCGGCTACGTGCTGTATATCGGTGGTGAATTCTGAAATTGTGGCCAGCTGCCTCTGCTGTCGGCCTGACCATGGTTCAGAGACTTTGGACATTGCAAAAGTTAACGGTCTGTGGTCGACAAAAGCGGTGAAACGCTGCCCTTCCAACCAGAACTGGAAATGGTGAATGGCCAGGTGGAGCGCTAGCAGTTCCCTGTCAAACGCGCTATATTTTCGCTCCGCATCGCGTAGGGACCTGCTAAAAAAAAGCGAGTGGTTGCCAAGCCCTGGCGACTTGCTGTTCTACCACGGCTCCTATAGCCACATCTGATGCGTCTGTGGTTAGTGCTATTCGGGCTGCCGGGTCTGGGTGAGCCAGCAGTGCTGCGTTCGCTAGAGCTTTCTTAACCTCAGTGAATGCGCGCTCCCGCTCCGGGGACCACTCAATCGCATTGGAGGGCTTTTGTTTTTTTAGCGCGACATACAACGGTTGCATGAGCTGCACCGCGTGAGGTATGAAAAGGTTGTAAAAGTTTACCATGCCTAAAAATTCCTGCAACGCTTTTACCGTTTGTGGCTGGGGAAACTCAGCCACCGCGCGTACTTTGGAGGGCAGCGGAACTGCACCCTCTGGGGAGACGCGGTGCCCCCAAAAATCGATCTGTGCTGCGCCGAAATGGCACTTGGCTGGGTTGATTATCAACCCGTGCGCTCCCAACCACTGAAAAACAGTTCTGAGGTGACTCTCGTGTTCCTCCTCGGAGGCGCTGGCGACTAAAATATCATCTAAGTAGACAAAAACAAAAGGGAGGTCGCACAAAACAGCATCCATCATGCGTTGGAAGGTTTGCGCAGCGCCTTTAAGGCCAAAAGGCATGCATAAAAATTCAAAAAGCCCGAAAGGGGTTATTACCGCTGTCTTGGGAATGTCCTCTGATCGGACCGGGACCTGGTGATAACCGCGGACCAGGTCTATTTTAGAAAAAATTCGTGCCTTGGCCAAATGCACCGAAAAATCTTGGATATGCGGGATTGGGTAGCGGTCCTGCGCTGTGGCATTGTTTAACCTGCGATAATCGCCGCACGGTCTCCACGAGCCGTCCGCCTTCAGTACCATGTGGAGGGGGGAAGCCCAAGCGGACTTCGAGTGGCGAATTATGCCCAACCTTTCCAGGTTGGCGAACTCCTCACGCGCAATAGAGAGCTTAGCTGCATCCAGGTGCCGAGCCTTCGCAAAAACCGGTCGACCACTTGTGGTTATAAAGTGCTCCACCCCGTGCTTCGCCACCTTAGCTGAAATCGTGGGAACTGTGAGTGCTGGGAACTGGTTTAGGAGAGTGTGGAACTTACCTCCTGCTGCGGCGGCGTTGGCCTGTACTGACGGCGGGGACACTCGCGCTGCACAGGGAATAGAACAAAAACAGAGTGCATTAATCAAGCGTCTATTAGCCAGATCTACCAGCAAGCCATGTGAACACAAAAAGTCGGCGCCCAACATGTTAAAACTCACCGCCGCTACTATGAAGGTCCATTCATAGTTGTGGCCGTGCAAGGACAGGCGCAGAGTTCTTTCGCCAAACGTCTTGATCGACGAGCCGTTTGCGGCTGTTGCTCCATCTCCGCGGGGGCCGGCCGCCCGGTCCGCGTAGGTTGTGGTGATGAAACTCCTCTGTGCTCCGGTGTCAACGAGGAATCGCCGTCCGGAGCTCGCGTCCGTCAGGTAGAGCAGCTTGTTCCGTTCGCCGAGGGTCAAAGCTGCCAGCGACCTCCGGCTCTTTGCGCTTCCCTGCTTCCTGAAGTTGCATGGCGGGACGCACCTGTGCGCCTTGTGCGCGAAGCGTCGATGGTAGAAGCACATCTCGTTCTCTCCTCTGCTCCGGGATCGCGCTGCTGCTGTTGTCGATGGGGTCGGTTCTGCTGCCACCGGTTCTCCGTCGCCCTGGGCTGCCGTGCCGAGGTCCGCTGCTGCCGCTGCCGTCTCCTGCTCGCCGCATGCGTCCAGGAGTCGCTCTGCTTCCAAAGCCAGCGCGCGGAAGTCCTGCTGGTCCACACACCTCATGCTGGACAGGGAGCCTCTCATGTGCGCTGGAAGGGTCCTCAAAAAGATGTGTTTAAATAAAAACGCATCGTTGCCTGCCCCGATCATCTGCAGCATGTCCTCCATGAGGACGGTCGGCCTGCGTCCTCCTCTGTCGCGCAGGTCCAGGAGTGTTCTGGCCCTCACCTCGGTCGATGGCACAAAGCTCCGAATGAGGGCAGCTTTCAGGGCGTCGTATTTACCAGCAGCGGGTGGCTGCTGCACCAGGCTCCGCACACATCGGGCTGTGCGGCTGTCGAGTCTTGCGATGACATTGTGGAACTTAATGTCATCCTCTGATACCCCGTTAAGCACAAACCGTGATTCCACGTGCTGGAACCATGAGTGCGGGTCCTCTTGCCAGAACTCGGGGAGTCTAATGGAGTTTACGCCGGTGCGGGCGGTCTCCGGTGAGTCAGGTTCGGAGTCGGAGAGACGACCTCCAAGTCTTTCCATTTTTCTCACGTGTGGGTCACCAATGTAGGAAACTCGAAATGAAGAGACTGAATGATTTTTCAGTATAGGTTTATTCCATCTCAAGCCCTACAGCTCCTCTCTCAGTCAGGGAATGAAGAGACCGAGCTGAGATAAACCACATACCTTTATACTGTTGCCACAGACACAAATCACATTCACATCAAACACAGAATTCCATTCATAACTAATCCTCCCATTGTCCTCTCGGCTTCTCTGTCTGACCCTATGAGTCAGGCAGTCTCTTCAGATTCACTCTCAGATCTTCTCACTTCTCCTCTAGTCCACAGGGGGTCCAGACTCAATGTCCAACTGGGGCGTGATGTCAATACACACTGTGAGCTCAAAGTTCCTTCATGTCTGGGTCTCTGCCAAGGAATATGTGAGCTACATAATGTTACGCCACAGTTATTGTGTTATTGTGTTATGGTGATGGTGATGGTGGTGTTTGTGTTGAACATACCAGAAGTATTTATTTATTATTGTTTCTATTATTGTTGGATGTTGGTATTGTTGTCAATATGGACTGTCGTTGTTGTGTCATTTCTGTTGCATAATTTGACTATGGGGTGTATTATGGGGAATGTGGTTGTGGGATGAATGATGACTAAGAGTGATATTGTAATTTGTTGGGTATGGAAAAGGGGTGGGACTATATAAGCGTTGGCTTCTTCCCACTCCTTTTGAACATTTTATTTTTGGCTTGATTTTTGTTTTGTTTTAAATTCTTTTTTTTTGTTTTGTCGGAATGTTCAAATAAATAAAATCAATCAATCACAGACACACGTTCGGAGAGACGTTTTCTGGTAGACTCTGGCTCCCAAAAGAGCCTCATTTTGCCAGTCAGCACAGACAGGCTGGCAGAAGGCTGTGGTCTGTCGTTAATGGCCACAAACGGATCCCACATCAGGACGTTCGGAGAAAGGACGGTGACTGTATGTTTACATGGACGCAATTACCAGTGGGATTTTGAGGGAGCTTCATTTCTGGTCCCCATCTTAGGTGCTGATTTTCTGTGTGCTCATGGACTACTTGTTGATGTTGCCAACAGGCATTTAGTGGACGCTGTATCTTTTTCCTCCTTGCCCTGCACAGCTTGGGGAGTTGGGCCACCAACACACGCAAATATTCTAGCTCCGGGGGTAAGTACCAGCATTTGCTTTCCGAGTTCCCACCACTCACGGTGCCCACTTTTTCCGCTATGGTAACCAAGCACGGGGTTGAGCATTTTATCATCACAAAAGGTCCGCCCATGTTTGTGCGCCCTCGCCGCCTGGATGTGGCTAAACTATCCATCACGCGCAAGGAGTTTGCTAACTTGGAACGCTTAGGCATCGTTAGGCGCTCCAACAGCCCTTGGGCACCCCCACTGCACACGGTGTCCAAGTCCAATGGGTTGTGGCGGCCGTGCAGTGATTTCCGACGCTTAAACACTGCCACGGATGTTACCCTGTCCCGCACATCCAGGATTTTTCTGAGCACCTGGCCGGGATGTGCATTTTTTTTCAAAAGTGGATCTCGTCCGCACTTACCACCAGGTCCTGGTGCACGCAGAGGACGTCCCCAAAACGTCAGTAATAACCCCCTTTGGCCTTTTCGAGTTTTTGCGTATGCTGTTTGGGTTAAAGGGCGCAGCACAAACTTTCCATAGGATGATGGACAGGCTTTGGTGTACACAAGCACACCAAAGCCCCCCTCGAGCCTTTTCAAATTCCAGCCAGGACGTTCGACCATATACACGTAGACTTAATGGGTCGCCTTCCGCCATCGCAGGGGTTCACACACCTTTTAACAATCGTGGACCGCACTACGCATTGGCCAGAGGTGGTTCCGCTGAGTTCCACCACTTCGAACGAGGTAGCCTGCACGTTTTTGTCATCTTGGGTTGCACAGTTTGGATCCCCGTCGGACATCACTTCTGACAGGGGTCCGCAATTTGTTTCGGAACTTTGGTCCGCGATGGCCGACAGCCTGGGGGTCAAAATCCACCGCATACAACCCACAGGCTAACGGTATGTACGAGCATTTTCACAGGTCACTTTAAGAACTCAGAACTCAGAAAAGATTTATTGCCAAGTACATTCACAGTAAACAACTGATAAACATACGAGGGATTTGACTTGACACTGAAAACGACATAGTTGACATTTTCGGTGACGCGGCAGCGTCAGTCACGTGCCTGTCAGCAGACTGGGAACAGGAAGCATGAGGGAGGAAAAGGATAAACACAATAGGAGAGAGAAAAAAAGCATTGTTTGTCAGAATACCGGTCATAAATGATCAATATTATGATTACAAGAAAAAAAGCTCTCAATGCACAAGTAGCAGACAATAGAATCTATACAAGGACACAAAGAGAGCAGTGAATGAATAATCTTCTCATCAGTTTATTGAGTCAGTGTGAGTGTGGTGTTGAGTGAGGGTGTTTATATCAGTTAAGAACAACAAAGTCTCTTCAGCAGGAGGTGTTATGTCTACCATCTGGCAAAGGCTTGTGTCCTTGCACAGCAGATGGTAAAGTTTGCCAGACAGCTGGCTGTCCATGAGAGTCAATGCTGCTCACATGTTTTGAAAACAAAAACTGCAGATAATCTGGAGGACTTGATTGTAAGGGCACGTCGAATGAGTCGAATAGTACTGACTTCAGAGAAAAAAAACGTTATATTCTCTTACAGATTCAGTACTTAAATCCTTCATTGCTGGATGTTGAAATCATCATGGACGGCTCTCAGCGTGATCATGATGTAATCCATTTTCCTAGACAGTTCTCCATTAGCCGCTGTCAGAGTCCTGCCCAATTGGTCAATTTGATGGTTAAGCCTCGCCAGGTCAGCATTTTGATAGGCTCCGTCCATCTTCATCAATTTGCGGTACACCAGAACAATCCCAGATCCAATCAGTAAAATTCCAATGACCATTGCTACGAAGAGGTATAAATCTTCAACATCTTCGATAGAGAGATCACACAGGCACAAGAGTTTCCAATTACTTGTGTCCTTCAAATAGCCCGCGGCCGCTGTTCCTGCGGGGCAAACTGCCTCCCCCGGGGCACTTTTCCTCGTTGAAAAAATAGTGTCAATTGCGTTCAAAGCCCAGCTTATTAAATCCATAAGTTCGTTCGATAATCAGCAGTAGAGACACGCAGACAGACGATAGCAAGCTGGGATCCAGTCAGTTAGGGGAGGAGAGAGATAAAGAGCCGGAGCTGGAGAAGAAGCGTCTGCTCTCTTTGGGAGGCGGAAGTGAAGCTGAAAAGCAGTGCTCAGAGCCTCGTTAACAGATGCAAATTGGGACAATCTCCTGCCTTGGGCCCTATTGGGGTTGCGCTCTGCACCTAAGGAAGATTTGGCAGCTTCCCCGGAAGAACTCATTTTTTTCTCAGCTGTTGCAGATCCTAGGGGAATTTTTGCCAGAGAGCCCTGTGCCCGGTACCGATCCACCCGCACACTTTTTTCCGGTACAGGGACTGCCAGTGCTCTGGGCCCTGCGCACTATTGTTTTCCCTGCAGTTTTGTTCCAAAGTGCTTAGAGAACGGCAACAGAACCCCGCTGTATTCACCATATGACAGCCCGTTCAGAGTGCTGGAAACTGGGGAGAAACATTTTGTATTAGACTTGGGGGGGGGGGGCATAAGGAAACCATCTGCACAGACAGGCTGAAGCCCGCTTATGTGTTGGCAGATGAGCAGGTGGTGTTGACTCAAGCTCTACGGCATAGGTGCCCTCCTACAGTGGGTCTGCAGATTAGTGTTCCCCCGACAGAGGACTGTTTTCAGGAAACTAACTTTTACCCCTCCCCACCCTTTCCCCCTCCAGAGACCAAGCCTTTCTCCTTACCTGCCTCGACAGGAAGGTGCTTCGACCGGCCCACATTACAGCCGCTACGGGCGCTTGCTCAGGCCCAAAAGTCCGGAGGGTTAGGACCCCTTCTGGGTGTTGGTGGGGGGGGGGTGTAGAGACACAAAGGAGATGACACTCCACTCAGTAGTTCGGGGTGTTGGGGGTGCTAGCTGGGGCGCTAGAGGACTGGGGGCTATGTAGTAAATAAAGATGTGTCTTTCGCCCCCACTGTGCTCAGGCTCACAACTGAGGACGCAGGGGCGCGAATGTGTTAATGTGTATGTTGATGTGTGTTCACACTTAGTAAAAGGTATGTAAATGTGTTTACCCTGAGTGCCAGAGGCGGGGAGAAAATGTATAAAGCAGATCGCTTTGGCACTCAGAGTTAGTCAGTTCTGCTGATTGGAAGGAATAAAGTTATGTGCCGTCAGCTCGTGTCTCGTCTGATTCCTTTCCACCACATTGGTGACACTGAGACGTGAAAATGGAAGACGGACCGAGCACCTTCGTGAGAACATCCGCACTTGGGGTTCTCCCCGCTACGCTCGCTGTGGCAGTCAAACTCCCGGACTTTTGGCTCCACGACCCGGCCGCTTGATTCATTCACACGGAAGCCCAGTTTGCTCTCCTGAGTCTCGGAGGATGACACAAAGTATTATTACATGGTGGCTTCACTGGACCTGCATGCCACTTGGCGCGTAATGAGCCTGCTTCGTGCTCCCACAGCCCAGGGCAAATACGACGCTCTCAAATGGCTGCTGCTGCGGTGTTACGTCCCCTCCACTGGAGAGAGAGCAGAGAAGCTCCTCTCACACACAGAATTAGGAGACGGATCGGCCGTGGAGTTAATGGAGAGTATGCTGTTTTTGCTGGGTGCAGGCGACGGATCTTTCCTCTTTGCCCACCTCTTCCTGCCACAACCGGCATGATGGTGCTGGTGATTTGTTGTGGCATCACAGCGAAACCACTGGGAGATGCGCCGTAGCGACGTGAGGTATAATGTGTACTGTAGACTGGTGAACCAGGTGGTAACGGGGATGATTATTGGGGTGACTAAGATCTGAAGAAAATAACAATATAAGCCGTGCTTATATTGTATATTGAGCTTCCTGGTATTAGCTTGGGGGCTAATAGCTCAGGGTCTAACAGGCTACCTTTAGCACCCCTCCATCTACATAACAGATAGCTAGGTGGGTCAATAATAAAGCAGTAGGCTGGTCTCAAGGACGGCAGTGGGTGGGCTTTTTGAACACTTGACGTAGAATAATTACCAAAAAGAGTCAAAAACCATTTGGGGGAGTTTCTTTGAGAGAAAAACTAAATAAAGGCAGTGTGCTTTTTTCAGATTGTTGACTGGAATTTTTTGGCTAATTACGTGACCAGTTGACACATTTGAGACAGTTAAAACCTACAGACAAACCATTTTTCAGTCAATAACCCCCTTTAAATGTTATTTTAACAGAAATAAATGAATCTTGAATGTTGAAGTTACAGGTAGCTTATTATAGCTGAGATAATGATATTCAGAGAAATGCACAGTAAAATTTATTTTACATTGATTGCAGCAAGAAAAGAATGAAAAAACAAAAACGGGGACCCCCAGCCAGATCTGACCCCAGCGGAGGAGCTTATCTTAATAAATAACATCAGTCTCCCATTAATGGAGGGGAGGGGGGTGTCTTCTTAAACTCCAGGGGAGCTGGATGTCATTTTCCCCAAGGATTTAATTGGCTGGAGAGCAGTGCTGATACACCCACTGAGCTCTTATCTGGATCTTAACCTACTCCCAGGTTAGCTTCACAGCATAAGTTGCCATGGTGATCTACCCAGAAAGAAGTGAACCAGCTTGTTAGTACAGAAAACTCAGGGTTAACCCCGAAGTTACCTCGCTAAGCCTGAATCCTGCTTCGTAGTACAGACCCCTGGTTTAATTTCATAGACCCTCTGGTTGTAAGTCACACTAGCAGTTTACCCTACTCCAAATAGATGCAATATTTATCAACTAATTGCTCCTTTAATATTGGACAATATCACATTTGAATGTGTTAAACTTATTATGTTTGATTCCTTTATAAAGCCGGGAAGCCAAGATCGACTTGCTGAGTGTTCAGTTTAATGCAATTATTCATTCTAGGACCCAAAGTGGGGTTTTCCTCCTGCGGTCTATGTGCAATCACCATGTCGCATTTATATACTCTGACACTACAGATGTGCGTAATATTTAGCCTGTGACCAAAGGCTGTATCTCTGTGTTTTAAGTGGTTATATCAGCTTAAATGCAGAAATAGAATCTAATATTTATAGGCACCTGTCTGTTGGCAGCAAATATCAGCTTGTTTGTGTCGTTACGTCTTATGTTCAGAGCGCTGAGGCAGAGAAACACAAAGCGATCCACGAGATCAGTGGTTCCAAACCAGGGGTCCCTGGAACGTTCAGGTTTTTGAGAAATTTTGTAATTTATTTCACTTCTTACTTTGTCCAAAAAAATTGCATAATTTGTTAAGTTGCGGTGCATGGGTGCCACTGCCTACGGAACCTATACACCGGCAAACTATTTGCAGTTTTTTGGACCAATTAAGAAGTGAAATTATAAAATTTCCCACAAAAACACAGGGACCCCTGGTTGGGAAGCACTGCACTAGATGACAGTTACCTCATCATTCATCCCATGCCCTAAAAGAAGCGTCTGTGTTTCATTTTATTCAATCCAGTACAAACCCCATATCTGCAAAGTGTCAAATGAAACATTTGCCCACAGCACAACAGAAAGGATCAGTAAAGGTGTGTATCTGTGGGCATGTTGCTGTAAAATATCTGTCCAGTGTGACTGAGATATTTGTTCATTACATTTGTCAGCAGGAGAGTAATTATTATATTCATGTGCGTCTTATCTGCTGCAGCATTAGCAGCTGAAAACAATTATTCCAGAGGAGCGGCTTCAGGCACGTCACCCTTTCACCTGATCAGCTAGTTGTCCTCCTATATAACCTGCTTGCTCCTCTCATTTTGTGCCAGATTATTACAGTTGTTCCTCAGTTGCCTTAGTGTATTTCTCAGAGCATAATTGAAGTTTGCACAACACTAAGTGCATTTCTCGAAACTAAGTGTGCATACTGCAAAACCCAGTAGATGACATGCAAAAGCATGAAATTTGCTCAAAATGTTTGGCCTATGTGTCAAAAGCAAATATGTTTATGTCAATGAAACTGTCACTATCATCAGAATGAAGAGTCTTTTTGCCAGGTTTATGAGCAAGACCATCAAAATATTCAGCCATGTTGTCAGTAGAATGGTTTACACTGTAATTACTTTCTAATGAAAACTGTCATGGCCTTTGATAAGTAACTGAAAATGAACAAGGTAACATTTTGCTCTGTGCTGTAGAGCAATTTCAAAACTATAAAGTCACATATTGTGAGGGGAATAGATTGAAAGACTGGATATGATTCACCCCCTCATGGATCGTCACCTTATCGTGGGGGGGGGGGGGGGGGGGGGTGCATGCCCTAGTGATCCCAGGAGCTATGTTGTCTGGGGCAATTTGCCTCTGATAGGGTCACCCAAGACAAACTGGTCCTGGGTGAAGGGCCAGACTAAGAACGATCCAGCAGACTCTCATGATAAATTCTATATCAAAGATTCAGTGAACCCCGCCCGGTATGGGGTTACCGGGGCCCCACCCTGGAGCCAGACCTGGGGGAGGGGCTCGAAGGCTAGCGTCTGGTGGCCGGGTTTCCACCCATGGGACCCGGCCGGGCTCAGCCCGAAGGAATTACATGGGTCCGCCCTCCAGTGAGCTCACCACCTGCAGGAGGGATTATGGGGGTCCGGTGCTATGTGGATTAGGTGGCAGTCAAAGGTGGAGACCTTGGCGGACTGATCCCAAGCTTTCTAAACTGGCTTTTGGTACGTGGAATGTCACCTCTCTGGTGGGGAAGGAGCCTGAGCTGGTGTACGAGGTTGAGAGATACCGGCTAGATATAGTCGGCCTCACCTCAACGCACAGCTCCTGTTCTGGAACCAGTCTCCTGGAGAGGGGCTGGAACTTGGCCTTTTCTGGAGTTGCCCCGGGTGAGAGGTGACGAGCAGGGGTGGGTATTCTTGTATCCCCCCACCTTGCTGCCTCTATATTGGAGTTTTCCACAGTGGACGAAAGGGTTGCTTCCCTGCGCCTTCGGGTTGGGAAACGGGTCCTGACCATCATTTGTGCCTATGCAAAAAATGATGTTTCAGAGTACCCACCCTTTTTGGAGTCTCTGACTGCGGTGCTGGAGGGTGCTCCTCTTGGAGACTCCATTGTCTTACTGGGGGACTTCAATGCGCACGTGGGCAACGACAGTGAAACCTAGAGGGGAGTGATTGGGAGGAACGGCCTGCCCGATCTGAACCTGCATGGTGTTCAGTTATTGGACTTCTGTGCTAACGACAGTTTGTCCATAACGAACACCATGTTCAAGCATAAGGGTGTCCATATGTGCACCTGGCACCAGGACACCCTAGGTTGCAGGTCGATGATCGATTTTGTTATCGTGTCATCAGACCTGCGACTGTATGTCTTGGACACCCTGGTAAAGAGAGGTGCAGAGCTGTCAACTGATCACCACCTGGTGGTGAGTTGGATCCGATGGCAGGGGAGGAAGCCATTCAGACCTGGTAGACACAAACGTATAGTGAGGATGTGCTGGGAACGTCTGGCTGAGGCCCCTGTCCAGGAGGTCTTCAACTCCCACCTCCAGAAGAACTTCAACCACATTCCGAGTGAGTCTGGAGACATGGAGTCTGAATGGGCCACGTTCTCCACCTCTGTTGTTGAAGCGGCGGCCCAGAGCTGCGGCCGCAAGGTGGTCGGTGCATCTAGTGGTGGCAACCCCCGAACCAAGTGGTGGACACCAGTGGTGAGGGGGGCCATTAAGCTGAAGAAGGAGTCCTATCAAGCTTGGTTGGCTTGTGGGACTCCCAAAGCAGCTGAGGTGTACCAGCAGGCCAAGCGGAGTGCAGCTCGGGTGGTTGCTGAAGCAAAAACCCGGGTATGGGAGGAGTTCGGTGAGGCCATGGAACAAGACTTTCGGTCGGCCTCAAAGAGATTCTGGCAAACTGTCCGGCGGCTCAAGAGGGGAAAGCAGCTCCCTGTCCACACTGTGTATGGTGCGGATGGGACACTGTTGACTTCGACTGGGGATATCATCGGGCAGTGGAAGGAATACTTTGAGGATCTCCTCAATCCCACTGATACGCCTTCCACAGAGGAAGCAGGGTTTGGGGACGAGGGGGATGACTCGCCTATCACAGGGGCTGAGGTCAACAAGGTGGTTAAAAATCTCCTTGGTGGCCGGGCCCTGGGGGTGGACGAGATTCGCCCTGAGTACCTCAAGGATCTGGATGTTGTTGGGCTGTCATGGTTGACACGCCTCTGCAACATTGCGTGGAGGTCGGGGGCAGTACCTTTGGCATGGCAAACCGGGGTGGTGGTTCCTCTCTTCAAAAAAGGGGACTGGAGGGTGTGCTCCAACTTTAGAGGGATCACACCACTCAGTCTCCCTGGGAAGGTCTATGCCAAGGTACTGGAGAGGAGAGTCTGGCCGTTGGTTGAACCTCAGATTCAGGAGGAGCAATGGGGTTTTCGTCCTGGCCGTGGCACATCAGACCAGCTCTTTACCCTCTTGAGAATTCTTGAGGGTTCGTGGGAGTTTGCCCAACCAGTTTACATGTGTTCTGTGGACTTGAAGAAGGCATTTGACCACGTCCCTAGTGGTTTTTTGTGGGGGGTGCTTCGGGAGTATGGAGTATCAGGCTTGTTGTTACGAGCTATTCGGTCTCTGTACGACCGTTGTGAGAGTTTGGTTCGTATTGCCAACACTCGGTTGGAGTCATTCCCAGTGAGAGTTGGACTCCGCCAGGGCTGTCCTTTGTCACCGATCCTGTTCATAATTTTTATGGACAGGATTTCTAGGCGCAGCCAGGGAATGGAGGGTGTCATGCTTGGTGACATCTGCATAAGATGGCGCCCACAGTGGTCGCCATGGTGCTTCGCTGTGCCCTTTGTTTGTTTTTGTTTGTCAGTTGTGTGTCTGCCAGCTCTTATACCCGTGAAGAGCTTCTAAATATCAGGACTTTCACTCCCACGGACCTACTCCCAGTTTTTTTTAGCTCCTGCCGCCGATCTGGTTCATTGCTTAGCTCGAAAAGTGAGACGGCGAAAGAGAGGAAGACGAGCGGGCGCTCTCGTCCGGCTCCGCAGGAGAGGCACGCGCACGGCTTTGCCTGGCATATTTCTGTCCAATGCCAATTCTCTCTCTAACAAGGTAGAGGAACTGAGACTGCTGATGCGTTTTAAGGACCTCTCTTCCTCGGCTGCCCTCTGTTTTACCGAGACCTGGATCAGGGAAAATACACCGGACAGCGCGCTGCGCCTCGAGGGATTTCAGCTGTTTCGTGCTGATCATGACACAGAGCTCTCCGGTATATCCTCAGGAGGTGGAGTCTGCTTCTACATCAACAGCAGCTGGTGCTCTGATGTAACGGTAATTTCCAAACACTGTTCTCCCGCCCTGGAATTTCTTTTTATTAACTGCAAGCCATTTTATTCCCCGCGGGAGTTCGCCTCATTCATCCTCGTCGCTGTGTACGTCCCTCCTGACGCGGACACGCGCGAAGCTCAGCGCGTGCTCGCGGATCACATCCAACACACGGAGCGGATTTTTCCAGACTCTCTGGTCATTGTGGTTGGCGACTTTAACCAGAGCAATCTGAGCCACGATCTCCCCCGCTACAAACAGTTTATTAAATGCCCCACCAGAGGACTAAACACGCTGGATCACTGTTACACCACAGTTAAAGACGCATATCGCGTTGCTCCCCGCACTGCGCTCGGACTATCTGATCACGTGATGGTCCACCTCACTCCCACATACAGACATAGATTGAAGCTCACTAAACCTGTTGTGAGCACTATGAAGGAATGGACCAGTGAAGCTGAGGAGAAGCTGGAAACGTGCATGGAAATAACTGATTGGGGCATGTTTAAAGGAGCCACGCATGATCTGGATGAGTACACGGACACTGTGAACTCATATATCAACTTTTGTGAGGAGAGCATTCTTCCATCGCGCACCAGGGTGAGGTACTCCAATGATAAGCCCTGGTTCACTGCTAAGCTCAGACAGATCAGGAAGGAGAAGGAGGCAGCGCTGAAAAGTGGAGACAGGGGCTGCTACAGGGAGGTTAAATATCGGTTTAACAGAGAGCTGAGGAGAGCTAAATCTGTGTATTCTGAGAGACTCCAGCAGCAGTTCACTGCTAATGACTCGGCTTCTGTGTGGAGAGGACTGAGGCAAATCACCAATTATCAGCCTCAGGCTCCTAAAGGTCAGGATGACAGAGCCCTTTGTCAAAGATTGTCCCAACACTATGCCCGTTTTGACACCCCGTCATCTGTGTCCATTTCTCCCCCCTCCCTCCAGCTCCACAGCCTACACGATCCCTACTTCATCAAAGGCGCCCCCCCTCCCCCCCTGCCCTTGTCATCAGTGAGCAGGACGTGCTCAAACAGTTCTCCAGACTGAACCCGCGCAAGGCCCCCGGTCCGGACGGCGTGTCTCCCTCCACCCTGAGACACTGTGCGAAAGAGCTGGCTCCTGTCTTCACAGATATTTTTAACACCTCCCTTAAGCTATGCCACGTGCCGTCCTGCCTCAAATCCTCCACCATCATCCCTGTCCCCAAGAAGCCACGGATCACTGGACTTAATGACTACAGACCTGTAGCGCTCACCTCTGTAGTCATGAAGTCCTTTGAGCGCCTGGTCCTGCCCCACCTCAAGTCCATCACCACCCCCCTCCTGGACCCGCTGCAGTTTGCCTACCGAGCCAACAGGTCTGTAGACGACGCAGTCAACCTGGCCCTCCACTCCATCCTGCAGCACCTGGACTCCCTGGGAACCTACGCCAGGATCCTATTTGTGGACTTCAGCTCCGCATTCAACACCATCCGCCCCGATCTGCTCCGGGACAAGCTGTCCCTGCTCAACGTGCCTGACTCCCTCTGCAGGTGGATCACCGACTTCCTGACGGACCGGAGGCAGCATGTGCGGCTGGGAAAGACTGTCTCAGACTCTGCTAGCATCAGCACCGGATCACCCCAGGGCTGTGTACTTTCCCCCCTACTCTTCTCCCTTTATACCAACTCCTGCACCTCCAGCCACCAGTCTGTCAAGTTGATCAAGTTTGCGGACGACACCACCCTCATCGGGCTCATCTCCAACGGCGACGAGTCCGCCTACAGGAGAGAGGTGGCCCAGCTGGCGTCCTGGTGCAACAACAACAACCTGCAGCTGAACGCTCTGAAGACAGTGGAGATGATTGTGGACTTCAGGAAAGTCACAACCCCTCTGCCCCCCCTCACCCTCACAGGCTCTCCCATCACCACTGCTGATTCCTTCTGCTTCCTAGGCACCACCATCACCAGGGACCTCAAGTGGGAGCCGACCATCAGCTCCCTCATCAAAAAGGCCCAGCAGAGGATGTTCATCCTGCGGCAGCTGAGGAAGCTCAAGCTACCCACCAAGATGTTAGTGCAGTTCTACACAGCAATCATCGAGTCCATCCTCACCACCTCCATAACCGTGTGGTACGCAGGAGCCACTGCCAGGGACAGACTAAGGCTGCAGCGCGTCGTGCGCACTGCTGAGAAGGTGATCGGCTGCAAGCTCCCATCTCTCCAGGATCTGTACATCTCCAGGACCCGGAGGCGTGCTGGCCGGATCATAGCCGATCCCTCACACCCTGGTCACGTACTGTTTGCCCCTCTCCCCTCAGGTAGAAGACTTCAGTCCATCCAGACTAAAACCTCCCGTCACATGAACAGCTTCTTCCCCTCTGCCATCAGACTGCTGAACACTAAGTGACTTATTGACTCTCGTGCACTACGTACAGCAGCTCAACCAGACTCATGTCAATCATCACTGTTTTCTTCCTGCATTACCGACTGCACTATATGGTTCTCCACATTATCTGCTGCTCGCTAATATATTTAAACTGCTGACTAGTATTACTCACTCTTATTCTACACTTTATTGCATGTATAGTTTATTTCTTTTATTTTATCATGTTTAATGTTGCAGCATTGCACCGAGACAAATTCCTAGTTTGTGTACTACATGAACAATGGCAATAAATCTGATTCTGATTCTGATTCTGACCACAGGATCTCATCTCTGTTGTTTGCAGATGATGTTGTCCTGTTGGCTTCATCCAGCAATGACCTACAGCTCTTGCTGGGATGGTTTGCCGCTGAGTGTGAAGCGGCTGGGACGAGAATCAGCACCTCCAAGTCCGAGTCCATGGTCCTCAGCCGGAAAAAGGTGGATTGTCCTCTCTGGGTTGGGGACAGGCTCCTGCCCCAAGTGGAGGAGTTTAAGTATCTTGGGGTCTTGTTCACGAGTGAGGGGAAAATGGAGCGAGAGATTGACAGACGGATCTACAGTGATGCGGACGTTGTACCGGTCTGTTGTGGTGAAGAGGGAGCTTAGTTCTAAGGCAAAGCTGTCGTTTTACCAGTCAGTCTACGTTCCTACTCTCACCTATGGTCACGAGCTTTGGGTAATGACCGAAAGAACAAGATCGCGGACACAAGCGGCTGAAATGAGCTTTCTCCATAGGATTGCTGGACTCACCCTCAGAGATAGGGTGAGGAGCTCAGTCATCCGGGAGAGGCTCAGAGTAGAACCGCTGCTCCTCCACATTGAAAGGAGTCAGTTGAGGTGGTATGGGCATCTGATTAGGATGCCTCCTGGACGCCTCCCACTGGAGGTGTTTCAGGCATGTCCCACTGGGAGGAGACCCCGGGGCAGACCCAGGACTCGGTGGAGAGACTATGTCTCCCAGCTGGTCTGGGAACGCCTTGGTATCCTCTCTGAAGAGCTGGAGCAGGTGACTAGGGAGAGGGAAGTCTGGGCTTCTCTGCTTGAACTGCTGCCTCCGCGACCCGGACCTCCGGAAAAGCGGTAGAAGATGGATGGATGGATGGATATGATTCAAAGTTGTTGGGTTTTTTTTTACTGACTTATGCATTTTGAAGTTTTATAGTAAATGTATAGTATTTTGTATGTACAGTGCACATTTTTTGGGTCACCTACCTGTTCTGCTGAAATGTTTGGATAATTGAGAATACAGCGGTTCTCACAATATTTGTTTGCACCCTCTGACCAACCTCAGCCATTGTAAGACCATGATTTAGAACATGGTCAACAACTGTGGCCCTAATTTCATTGGGAACAGGCCAGTGTACTTGGCTTATCTTCCTCTTTTTCTTCCACCTCGCACCCTTATACTGTACCTCTTCTTCTGGACTGTTGACCTTGCTCATTCTTTTGATGTCCTTCCATTTTTGTATGAGAAATGGTATCTGCTTTATATATGCTTCCAACTGAAGGATCATATAGGATTCACCTCTGAGCTGTTCTAGAGAACTAGAATTCTTAACACATTTCCTCTCATTAACAAAAGTAAAGATTTACCGAAAAACAATGAATTTAATACATATTTACAAAAAAAAATGTAATAGAATCAGGGCTTAACATTAACTTTTTTGCTCATCGGCCACTGTGGCTGGTGATTTTCCAAAGTTACTCAGCCTTTTCACTATGTAACACCCCTAACACCTACTTACTTTAGGTGTAGTACCCTTTTGGTAGTATTGGGTTATGGCAGTGTAGTTACCTTTAACTCTACTACCTGGATGGAAGGGACAATTGGGCCAGATCAGACAGACCCCAGGTTCGTAGGAGCCCGGAGGACACAACAATAGAAAACTCAAACACCCGGTGTATGGGAACTTGCAACTATGTATATTTCAAAGTTATGTACACATAAACAAAACCACAGCACTGTAACAATAATTAAAAAAAAAAAAAAAAAAATACTCCAAATATATTTACAGTGTGTACAGTTCTATAATGTCCGTTCCAGGTGATCAATGGGATCACCTCTAGCAGGCGGTAGGTTCGGGCAATCGGCTCGCCATCCAGATCTGAAGAATCCACGCTTGTAATCCAGTCCAACCAAAAAAACCTGACCTACAAAATAGGCCAGAACACAGAAACTCAAGCTATTATCCACAGCTCTGAAAAAACCTAGCCAGAATTAGCATCGGAGGGTTAGCATGTTAAGCTAGCACAACAATTTATTACAAATTTACACTTTAAAACACATATAAACCAAAGGTTCAACATTCACCATTAAATAGCAATCAATGGCCAGGGAACTGGGACCTTTGCTAACCGTTACAGCTTTGAAAAATAGCTTTTTCTCATGAAAAACCTAGCCGAAATTAGCATTTCCCATACACACTAAATGGCACTTACCAAGCTAAGCGACACGTGCGTCATGGGGTTCCCGCGCTCAAGATGTGTCTACAGCCTTTGGATCCAAATCTTAAAATTTAACAAACGGGGCATTAGAATTTGCTAATACAGCAATGTCTCATTGCAGGTGTTTGTTCAGGCTTACCAATCTCAAGTTTTATCCGAGACAAAGACTGCTATTAGCACATTAGCGTTGCCATATCAATCAAGGACCGTCTCTCTCTCTTGGTCGGAGTCTTTCGGCGTCTGGCGTGACTGAGCCAAAAAATGCAAGTCATACCCAGACCCGGAGAGAGAGCGCTTAACCCATTGGCTGATACTGCCAAACAACCAACGCAGCCATTGGTTGCTCAAAATACCAAATAAAAACATTTGGAACTTTATCAAAACTCCCCAGAAAATGTTCCGGTATAGGAGGGGGTTATGCAGCATCTTAGACAGAGACAAAGAATAAACATGGGAGAACAATGCCCAGAGAGTTCCTGGAGATATAGCAGGAAGGAATCAGAGGCATAGGGGGTTGAAGGCTGTGTGATGTAGATGTCATGCTGTATGAGGGAAAAACTCCATGCAACGTGTGAAGAGGATTTGAGAGGAGAGAGGAGTGCTTGTTGAATTCAGTCATTCTGTTCTACCACCACCGCTTCGGAGAGAACGCACGCAGATGTGCGCCACCGTGCCAATTCAAGCGCTCGGGAAAACGCCGAGGCCGGCGGTCGGTAGCAGCTGCGACCCTCGGTGAAGAGACCAAGCTGCTCTACTTGACGGACGCGCGCTCAGGGAGGCGTTTCCTCGTGGACACCGGAGCCCAGATGAGCTTCATCCTGCCAACCTACGCCGACCGGCTGGCAGGACCTAGCGGCCCCAAGATGTTGGCAGCAAACGGCTCGGAAATTAAGACCTTTGGTGAGAGGACACTGATCTTATCTCTACACGGCCGTACATATGAGTGGACTTTTGTCATAGCAGCACTGAATTACCATATCCTGGGGGCTGATTTTCTGTGCGCACATGGTTTACTGGTTGATGTTGCTAACAGGCGCCTGGTTAATGCACTGTCCTTTGACTCTCTCCCCTGTATAGCTCGAGTGACCCAGCCAACAGCACAGGCCAACGTCACAGCTCCAGGCGGTAAGTTCCACGCACTGCTCACTCAGTTCCCAGCACTCATGGTCCCAATGTTTTTGGCGGCCATCGCTAAACACGGGGTGGAGCACTTCATCGCCACCACCGGGCCGCCCGTTTTTGCAAGACCTCGGAGCTTGGACGCAGCTAAACTGGCCATAGCGCGCGAGGAGTTTGCCAACCTGGAAAGGTTGGGCATCATCAGGCGTTCGAACAGCCCATGGGCATCCCCGCTACACATGGTCCCTAAGGCTGAGGGATCGTGGTGACCGTGCGGTGATTTCCGCAGGTTAAACAACGCCACAGCACACGACTGCTACCCGATTCCCCACATACAGGATTTTTCCGTCCACCTCGCCGGAGCACGCATTTTTTCCAAAATAGACCTGGTCCGCGGTTACCATCAAGTCCCAGTGCGTGTGGAGGACATACCCAAAACAGCGGTAATAACTCCGTTCGGTTTATTCGAGTTCTTGCGCATGCCATTTGGGTTAAAAGGCATGGCACAGACGTTCCAGCACATGATGGATGCAGTGCTGCCTGATCTCCCATTCGTGTTCGTCTACCTGGACGATATCCTGGTAGCCAGTGCGTCCGAAGACGAACACGAAACTCACCTCAGGACGGTTTTCCGGAGGTTGGAGGAGCATGGGTTAATAATCAACCCGGCGAAGTGCCAGTTCGGCGTGACGGAGATTGATTTTTTTGGGGCACCGCTTCTCTCCGGAAGGAGCGATCCCGCTGCCTGACAAAGTGCGTGCCGTGGCGGATTTTCCTCGGCCTCAGACAGTCAAGGCGCTGCAGAAATTTGGGGGGATGGTGAAATTTTATAACCGTTTCCTTCCCCGCGCGGTGCAGCTCATGCAACCATTGTACGCCGTGCTCAAGAGACAGAAACCCACGGATAGGGTCGAATGGACCCCGGAGCGAGAGCGGGCGTTCTCGGAGGTTAAAACAGCCCTGGCAAACGCCGCACTGCTGGCGCATCCGGACCTGGCGGCCCAGATAGCGCTCACCACTGACGCTTCAGACGTGGCCATAGGGGCTGTCGTAGAGCAGCGTGTCGCTGGGGCTTGGCAGCTGCTCACTTTTTTCAGCAGAACTTTGCGTGACAGCGAATGTAAATACAGCACGTTCGACAGGGAGTTGCTGGCTCTCCACCTGGCCGTACGCCACTTCCAGTTCTGGCTGGAAGGGCGCAGCTTCACCGCGTTCGTGGAACACAAGCCACTAACGTTCGCGATGGCCAAGGTTTCAGAGCCGTGGTCGGGCCGGCAGCAGAGACAGCTGGCCGCGATCTCAGAGTTTACTACCGATATTCAGCACGTGTCGGGTAAACTGAATGTGGTGGCGGACTGCCTCTCACGCGCCGTGGTGGCCCTGGTCTATGTGGGGATAGATTACGCAGCCATGGCCACGGAGCAGATTAGCGATGCAGACGTGCGCGCGCTCCAGTCTGGACCAACAGGGTTAAGACTGGACAGCAGGGTGCTGCAAGATGGCGCCCCCCCCCCAATCTGCGATGTCACCATAGGACGCCCGCGTCCGGTAGTCCCGGTCGCATGGCGCCGCTGCGTGTTTGAGTCGGTTTACACTCTGGCGCACCCAGGAGTGTGCGCGTTGGTCAAAATGGTGGGAGAGAAGTTTGTGTGGCCGAGCCTACGCAAACAAGTAAAAGAGTGGGCTGCGGCCTGTGTGGCATGCCAACGAGCCAAGGTACACAGACACACGAAGGCTCCCTTGGAGCCGTTTCGGGTACCGGCTAAGAGGTTCGACCACGTTCACGTGGACCTCGTGGGCCCCCTCCCGCCATCACAGGGGTGCACGCACCTCCTGACAGTGGTGGACCACACCACGCGCTGGCCAGAAGCAGTCCCGCTGACGGCAACCACGTCCGCAGATGTAGCACACGCTTTTTTTAACAGCATGGGTGGCGCGTTTTGGAGTCCCGTCGGACATTACGTCCGACAGGGGCCCTCAATTTGTTTCTGAACTCTGGTCGGCGATGGCCCACAGCCTGGGTGTTACAGTTCATCGCACAACCGCATACAACCCACAGGCCAATGGGTTATGCGAGCGTTTTCATAGATCACTGAAAGCAGCACTCAGGGCTTCACTGATGTATGCAAATTGGGTAGACAGGTTGCCGTGGGTTTTATTGGGGTTGCGCTCCGCGCCAAAAGAGGATCTGGAAGCTTCCCCGGCAGAGCTGGTTTTTGCGCAGCCCCTACGGCTGCCCGGGGAATTTCTGCCAGATAATCCCGCACCGGACAGCTGCCTGTCTCAGCTTTTGCAGCGTAGCGCAAACACAGGCACGCTGCCGGGCCCGGCCCACCACTGTTTTCCGCATGTTTTCGTGCCTAAAACTTTGAAGAACGTGGAGTTCGTGTTCGTCAGACACGATGCCCACCACCCTCCATTGCGCCCACCCTATGATGGACCGTTCAGAGTGTTGGAAACAGAGGATAAGCATTTTGTGCTAGACTTGGGGGATAGACGGGACAAAATTGGCATAGACAGACTCAAACCCGCCTTTGTAGCAGCGGGCGAGCAGGTGCTGTTGGCTAGGGCCGCTCGGCTTGGAAGACCCCCACGGAGAGCTCCCCAGGGAAGCGATGCAACGGAGCAGCCACATGGACAGGGCGAAGTCCCCCCCCCCCCCTCGCCACGGCCCACCCGCAGTCAGACACACTCCCAGCAGCCCCCCACCGGCACAGCAGCACCACGGAGGCGGTAAATCCCAGTTACAGCAGATATGGGAGGAAACTGAAGCCAAGAGAGCGTATGGACTAATGTTCTATCTTAGACGCTGGGGGGGCGGTATAGGAGGGGGTTATGCAGCATCTTAGACAGAGACAAAGAATAAACATGGGAGAACAATGCCCAGAGAGTTCCTGGAGATACAGCAGGAAGGAGTCAGAGGCATAGAGGGTTGAGGGCTGTGTGATGTAGATGTCATGCTGTGTGAGGGAAAAACTCCATGAAACGTGTGAAGAGGATTTGAGAGGAGAGAGGAGTGCTTGTTGAATTCAGTCATTCTGTTCTGTGCTTGTGAGATGTGAAGTGTGTAATAAACCGTCTGTCCCATGGATCTGCCTCTGATTTCACACACTCCACACCCTACTGTTTTATGAATATATATTTATTTAAATATTCATCTTTAAATTATTTACTCCCATTGTGAAATGGGTGTTTTTCTTTTTAAAAACGGTATCAATATTCATATTTTCATTCGTGTTTTTAACACTGGGTTACAACTAGCCACAATTTTGTAGTTGAAAAATTGTCTAATATGATCAAATTTTAGTATCACATGCTAAAAGATAAGATAAGATAAGATAAGCCTTTATTAGTCCCACAATGGGGAAATTCCAGGATTGCAACAGCACAGGGATAGCAACACTCAGAGCAACAATCAGAAGGCAAGAAAAAACAAGAGCAGCGAGTATACATATGTACATATTGTGGGAATGTGAAAATGATGAGACAGATTTCTCTCAAGGCAGCTTTATTCACATTCGCCAACATCTCAAAGAAGAAAGAGGACATCACAGGAAACTCTCGTCCTTAAATACCAGGACTCTCACAGTTCACAAATCACATTGCATCACAAGTCACATTGCATTATAATCGCCAGTCACAATGCATCTCCTCTTTAATCCTCTAATATCACCCCCACAGTCTCAGGCCCTGCATACCAAAGCTAACACCTTCACAGCTTCCTGTTATCTCCAAGGAAACTCTGTCTTTGTTCTTATCTAAAATGTGAGGCCTTACATCAGTCATAAAGTAGGTCACATATGTGTGGCCACACCCCCCCCCCAAACATTTTAGAACAAGAGAATAACAGTGCATGCCGTGATAGAATCAATATACATCAGTCCGCATGCTGTCTAGGCTTCAGTCTCCTGCCGTATCTGCTGTAGCCCGGATTCCACGTCTCCGCGGCGCTGTCACGCTGGGGGGGTTCCCGTCTGGGGGTGAAAACCTTTTGTCAGTCCCTGCAGGTGTTCTGGGGAAACATTACTCTGTGAAGCTCCCCGTGGGGGTCTACCTCGCCACGGGGCCCTTGCCAACAGCACTTGCTCATCCGCCGCCACAAAAGCGGGTTTGAGTCTGTTTATGCCAACTTTTTCTTTCCTACCCCCCAAATCTAGCAAAAACTGCTTGTCCCCTGTTTCCAACACTCTGAACGATCCGTCATAAGGTGGTCGCAGCGGGGGTCGATGTGCATCATGTCTGACAAAAACAAACTCTGCGTTCTTCAAAGCTTTAGGCACAAAAACGCGTGGAAAACTGCGGTGCACGGGGCCGGGCAGCATGCTTGACTCTATGTTACTCCACAACAGCTGAAACGGGGGGTGTCTGGCGCAGGGTTATCTGGGAGAAACTCCCCAGGCAGCCGAAGTGGTTGCGCAAACACGAGCTCCGCTGGGGAAGCTTCTAAGTCCTCTTTAGGCGCAGAACGCAACCCCAATAAAATCCACGGTAACTTGTCTACCCAATTTGCATCCGTCAGTGATGCTCTGAGAGCCGTTCGCATAACCCATTAGCCTGCGGATTGTACGCGGTTGTGCGGTGAATTGTGACACCCAGGTTGCGGGCCATTGTTGACCCAAGTTCGGGCACAAATTGAGGGCCTCTGTCGGACGTAATGTCCGACGGAACTCCAAAACGCGCCACCCAAGCTGTTAAAAACGCGCACGCCACCTCCTCGGCTGTGGTTGATGCCAGCGGAACCACTTCAGGCCAGCGCAAAATGCGGTCCACCATTGTCAGAAGGTGTGTGCACCCCTGTGAGGGCGGGAGAGGGCCCACGAGGTCCACATGAACGTGATCGAACCTCTTGGTCGGAATGTGAAATGGCTCCAAAGGAGCCCTCGTGTGCCTGTGTACTTTGGCTTATTGACACGCCGTGCAGGCTGCTGCCCACTCTTTAACTTGTTTGTGAAGACTCGGCCCCACGAATTTCTCTCCTACCATTTTGACCAACGCGCGCACTCCCGGGTGCGCCAAAGAATGAATCGAGTCAAAAACGCGGCAGCGCCACACAGCCGGTACTACTGGACGCGGCCGTCCAGTGGAGACATCGCAGATTGGGGGGGCATACCGTCTTGCAGCACCCTGTTCTCCAGCCTTAACCCTGTTGGTCCAGACTGGAGCGCGCGCACATCCGCGTCACTAAGCTGCTCCGTGGCCATGGCTGTGTAATCTATTCCTACGCTGACTGGGGCCGCCACGGCGCGCGAGAGGCAATCTGCCACTACATTCAGTTTGCCCGCCACATGCTGAATATCAGTGGTAAACTCTGAGATCGCGGCCAGCTGTCTCTGCTGCCGGCCTGACCACGGTTCGGAAACCTTAGCCATCGCGAATGTTAGCGGCTTGTGGTCAATGAACGCGGTGAAACAGCGTCCTTCCAGCCAGAACTGAAAGTGGCGGATGGCCAAATGGAGAGCCAGCAGCTCCCTGTCGAACGCGCTGTATTTACGCTCACTATCGCGCAAGGTCCTGCTGAAAAAGGCAAGGGGCTGCCAAACCCCGGCTACATACTGCTCCACGACCGCCCCTATGGCCACATCTGACACGTCAGTGGTGAGCGCTATGCGGGCCGTTGGGTCTGGGTGTGCCAACAATGCAACATTTGCCAAGGCCGCTTTTACCTCCGAGAACGCTCACTCCCGCTCCAGGGACCACTCGACCTTATTCGCGGGCTTCTGTTTTTTGAGCGCGGCATACAGCGGTTGCATGAGTTGCGCCGCGCAGGGGAGAAAACGGTTATAAAAATTCACCATTCCCAAAAACTCCTGTAACGCCCTGACAGTCTGCGGCCGGGGAAAATTTGCTACCGCGCGCACTTTGTCAGGAAGCAGAACCGCTCCTTCGGGGGAGAAGCAGTGTCCTAAAAAATCGATCTGCGCCACCCCGAACTGACACTTCACTGGGTTGATTATTAGCCCGTGATCTCCCAACCTCCGAAAAACTGTGGCTAGGTGGTTTTCGTGTTCGTCTTCAGACGCGCTGGCTACCAAAATATCGTCCAAGTAGACGAACACGAAAGGGAGATCGCGCAGCACCGTGTCCATCATGCGTTGGAACGTCTGCGCAGCCCCTTTAAGCCCGAATGGCATGCGCAAATACTCGAATAGGCCAAATGGAGTTATTACCGCTGTTTTGGGTATGTCCTCAGCGCGCACTGGGACTTGGTGGTAACCGCGGACCAAATCTATCTTAGAAAAAACACGCGCCCCTGCCAAATGAACGGAAAAATCTTGGATATGCAGGATTGGGTAGCGGTCGTGCGCTGTAGCGTTGTTTAACCTGCGGAAATCCCCGCAAGGTCGCCACGAGCCATCAGCCTTTGGGACCATGTGTAGCGGGGAAGCCCACGCGCTGTCTGAACGCCTGATTATGCCCAACCTCTCCAGGTTGGTGAACTCCTCATGCGCTATGGCCAGTTTAGCTGCATCCAAGCGCCGAGCTTTTGCAAAAACGGGTGGTCCGGTAGTGGTAATAAAATGTTCCACCCCATGTTCAGCGACGGTTGCCGAAAATGTGGGGACCGTGAGTGCTGGGAACTGAGTGAGCAGTGTGTGGAACTTACCGCTTGCAGCTGTGACGTTGGCTTGTGCTGTTGGTGGGGCCACTCCCGCTGTACAGGGAATAGAATCAAAAGAAAGTGCATTAACCAGGCGCCTGTTAGCGAGATCAACCAACAAACCATGTGAGCACAAAAAATCAGCCCCCAACATATTGAAATTCACTGCTGCTATAACAAAAGTCCACTCAAATGTACAGCCGTGTAGAGACAGAAGCAGAGTCCTCTCACCAAAGGTCTTAATCTCCGAGCCGTTCGCTGCTGCCACCCCGGGACCTCTGGAACCTGCTAGCCTGTCCGCGTAGGAACGTGTGATGAAACTCAACTGGGAGCCTGTGTCCACGAGGAAATGCCTCCCCGAGCGTGCGTCCAACAAGTAGAGCAGCTTGTTCTCCTCCCTGAGGGCCACGGCTGCTACCGACCCCCGGTCTTGGCGTTTCCCAAACGCTTGAACTGGCACGGTGATACACATTTGCGTGCCCTCTCTGCAAAGCAGCGATGGTAGAAACAAAGGGCGTCTCCTCCGCGTTCCCTGGCCCCCGCCGCCGCCGTCGTCGGTGGGTCTGCTACTGCTGCCCCTGGCCCCCTGCCATCCCCGGTCGTCGCACCAAGTTCTGCTGCTGCAGCTGTGGCCGCGCGCTGTCTGCTGACGTTGACAATTTGCTGCGCCTCCCGGGCCAGCGCGCGGTAGTCCCGCTGGGCCAACAATGGCGAACTGGCCAGGGTCGCTCTCGTCGCCGACAGTAGGGTCCTGAGGGAGAGGTGGGTAAAGATGAAATGGTGGTCGTCTGAGCCTTTCAACCTCAACATCTTCTCCATCAGGTTAACGGGCGTGTCATCTCCCAACTCAGTCAGCGCCAGGAGTCTCTCTGCTTGCTCCTCAACCGAGAGGGTGAAGTGCTGGATGACTGCAGCCTTCAACGCGCCGTATTTGTCGCTGTCTGGTGGCTGCTTGATAAGGCTCTCCACATGCTGGGCCATGTGGTTGTCCAGTTTTGCAACCACATGGTAGAATTTTGTGTCGTCTACCGATATCCCCCGGAGGTTGAACTGTGCCTCAACCGCGTGGAACCAGGAGCGCGGATTGTTCTGCCAAAAGTCCAGTAGCTGGACCGTAGCGGCATTCGCTTGGCTGTGGGCTCCTGACGAGGCTGGCCCCAGGGAATTCTCCTCTCGCTGCATGCTACGTCTTGGGTCACCAGTGTGGGAATGTGAAAATGATGAGACAGATTTCTCTCAAGGCAGCTTTACTCACATTCGCTAACATCTCAAAGAAGAAAGAGGACATCACAGGAAACTCTCGTCCTTAAATACCAGGACTCTCACAGTTCACAAATCACATTGCATCACAAGTCACATTGCATTATAATCACCAGTAACAATGCATCTCCTCTTTAATCCTCTAATATCACCCCCACAGTCTCAGGCCCTGCATACCAAAGCTAACACCTTCACAGCTTCCTGTTATCTCCAAGGAAACTCTGTCTTTGTTCTTATCTAAAATGTGAGGCCTTACATCAGTCACAAAGTAGGTCACATATGTGTGGCCACAATATAAACATAAATATATAGACACACAGTGCGGAGCATTGTAGCTAGATGGAATAAATATATAAATATATAAACACATATAGTGCTCCGCACTGTAACTAGACGGAAAAAATATGTGAATATATAAACACACACACAGTGTGGAGCATTGTAGCTAGATGGGATAAATATGTGAATATATAAACACACACACAGTGTGGAGCATTGTAGCTAGATGGAATAAATATGTGAATATATAAACACACACACAGTGTGGAGCATTGTAGCTAGATGGAATAAATATGTAAATATATAAACACACACACTGTGGAGCATTGTAGCTAGATGGAATAGATATGTAAATATATAAACACACAGTGCGGAGCATTGTAACTAGATGGAATAAATATGTAAATATATAAACACTCACAGTGCGGAGCATTGTAGCTAGATGGAATAAATATGTAAATATATAAACACAGTGTGGAGCATTGTCGCTAGATGGAATAAATATATAAATATATAAACACACACAGTGCGGAGCATTGTAACTAGATGGAATGAAACAGCATAACCGTCTACTTAGTTATCCTACATGGTATGATTATGTACCCATACATATTGTCACCCTCCGTAGCTACCGGTATTTTCTTAGTTGTATACCGGAGGGGACCATTGTGTAAGTCTATTGCATCTTTTGCATTCAATACTATTAGGTTGTCATGTCTTTTTGCTATCTCTGCGAGCAGCCCTGCTTAGGTTGAACAGTCTGACAGCCGTTGGTACGAAGGACCTGCGAAACCTCTCGGTTGTGCACCTAAGATGATGTAGTCTGCTGCTAAATGAGCTCCTTAGTACATTCAGTGTGTCCTGCATAGGGTGGAACTTGGACTCCAGCAGAGATGACAGTTTAGCCACCATCCTTCTCTCTCCCATCTCCTCCACAGGGTCAAGGCGCTGCCCCAGGACAGAGCTAGCTTTCTTGATCAATTTGTTCAGTCTCTTCCTATCGGCTGCTGTAATGCCACTGCCCCAGCAGACCACTCCAAAAGTGATGGCTGATGCCACCACCATGTCGTAGAATGTCTTCAGCAGCGCCCCTTGTACACCAAAAGACCTGAGTCTCCTCAGTAGGAACAGCCTGCGCTGTCCCTTCTTGTAGAGTGTGTCAGTATTTTGTGACCAGTCTAGTTTATTGTTCAGATGAACACCCAGGTACTTGTAGGATGTCACCATCTCGATGTCTGTTCCCTGTATATTTACTGGTGCTGTGAGGGGTTGTCCTTGCCTGCGGCAGTCCACCACCAGCTCCTTAGTTTTCCTCGCGTTGATCTGGAGGCAGTTCCGATGGCACCAGTCCACAAAGTCCTGGATAAGCCCTCTGTACTCAGCTTCATCTCCGTTGGAGATGAGGCCAACGATCGCAGAGTCGTCAGAGAACTTCTGTAGATGGCAGTGTGTTGTGTTGTGTGAGAAGACCGCAGTATAAAGGGTGAACAGGAATGGAGCCAAAACCGTTCCCTAGGGGGCCCCCGTACTACCGATGATCGTGTCGGACACACAGTCCTGGGTTCTCACAAACTGTGGCCGGTTTGTGAGGTAGTCCAGGATCCATGATGACATGTGCTGGTCCACCCCAGCGCACAGCAGCTTGTCCTTCAGGATCATCGGTTGGATGGTGTTGAAAGCACTGGAGAAGTCAAAGAACATGATCCTCACTGCATTCCCGGGCTTCTCCAGGTGGGACAGAGAACGGTAAAGGAGGAAGATGACCGCATCCTCCACCCCAATACCATGCTGGTAGGCGAACTGGAGTGGATCCATCGCTGGTCCCACCAGGGGGCGGAGGTGAGCAAGGAGCAGTCTCTCCAGGGTCTTCATCATGTGGGACGTCAGGGCCACTGGTCTGTAGCTGTTCAGATCTTTGGGATGGGAAGTCTTTGGTACAGGTACCACACAAGATGTTTTCCACAACTGTGGTACCCTCCCCAGCTTCAGGCTCAGGTTGAAGATGTGCTCCACAATCCCACACAGCTGGTCTGCACAGGACTTGAGATGCTTTGCACTGATGCCGTCCGGTCCCGACGCCTTCCTCGCCTTGATCTTCCTCAGCTCCGTCCTCACCTGGGTCTTAGTGAGGGTCAGGTTGGGGGGCTGTGTGTTGGGAGTGGGGGGGGGGTGATGGTGGAGTGGGGAGTGGGCAGCAGGACTTGATGTCTTCAGAGGCAGCAGTGGTTGTTGTGCAGTCGGGGGGGAGGGCGGTTGGTCAAACCTATTGAAAAACAGATTCAGATTGTTCGCCCACTCCCTGCCCCCTGTGGCCTGGGGGGAGGTATTCTGGAGCCCAGAGATGGTTTTAAGGTTTCTCCAGACCCCACCAATGTCGCTCTGTTGCAGCTTGTCCTCCATCTTCTTCCTGAAGCTGTCTTTGCCTTCTCTGATCTTCCTCCTCAGCTCCCTCTGTACGGACTTCAGCATCTCCCTGCTCCCTGACCTGAAGATCCTCTTCTTCTCTCTCATAAGTGTTTTTATCTCAGGGTTGATCCAGGGTTTGTTGTTTGAACAATACCGTATGGTCTTGGTGGGTACAGTGTTGTCCACACAGAAGCTGATGTAGTCCGTGATGGTGTGAGTGAGGCCACTGATGTCCTCACCATGTGGATCGCAGAGCTCCCAGGCAGTGGTTTCAAAACAGAAAAAAATTACTTGAACTAAATTTACAATAATTTTAAAAGTAAATGACCCTTATACATACATAAAAATAGCAAGCGAAACACTGTTGAATTATTTATTAACCGGAGTAAATGCTGTAAAACAGTGTAGAAAAATATTTGCAATATGAGAGTGAAGTACAGGTAGATTTAGGGTCCGTTCCAATTCTCATTTGTATCCCTACCCCTTCCCCTTTGCCTAATCCTACCTTTTGACTCTTGATAGAGGTTGAAAATGAGCCCTATGAATTGGAACACCCATTCTGGGTTGCATGAGGTCATTAGTAGTTGGTGATGGATTTAATGTAAATCTACACTACCTGTTTTCACCAGAAAAAAGAAGAAAAAGAAAATTGATGTATAAAGAAGTCTTACCTTAAAGAGAAAAATGTCTCAAATTTACATGAACAAGTGGTTAGCACTGCAGCAGCACAGCAACTCACCCTTGGCCGGGAGATACTGGGTTCGATCCCAGCCCCTGACCAACAATGATCTGTGTGGAGTTTGCATGTTCTCCCCGTGTCTGCGTGGGTTTACTCCAGGATTTCTCCGGTTTCCTCCCACATGCCAAAAATATGCAAGTTAGGTTAAGTGGCATCAAACTGGGGATTCTAAATTGTCCTTAGGTATGACTGTGAGAGTGAATGGTTGTCTGTCTCTCTGTGTTGGCCCTGCGATGGACTGGCAATCTGTCCAGGGTGTACCCTGCCTCTCGCCCAGAGATGCTGGGATAGGCTCCAGCCCCCTCGCGACCCGAAAAAAAGGATTAAGCGGAAGAAGATGAATGAATGAATGAATGAATTCTAATCATTAAAAAGTCTGAAATTTACTAGAAAGCAAGCTGAAAAGTCAGTGAAAATCTTGGACCCCTGGTGGGCCGTTTTTGGCCCATGGGCCATATGTTTGACATAAAAATACATAATTAGATGTTTACTTCCCTGAAAAAGTTGCATGTCACATATCATAGATAATACAGATAAACAAAAGTTCACCTCAGAAGAAGCTTCATTTGCTCTTTATAGCAACATATCAAAGTTTAGTCCCTTTTTTTTCTCTCTGTCATACTGCAAAGTAAACAGGGGTGTCTTACTCTAAAAATAATCATATTTAACCACAGAGGTAGGAGCTGATGTGGGGGGAGAGCACAGGTTAACTACTCATGCTGGAACAATGGAGGATCAGGTGGAATTCCCCTGGTGATCTGATCACTGAGAGCGGGGACAGGTGTGTTCTGCTGGCTGGCCTGCTGTCAGTTGTCACCGCAATGGGAGACCCACTATCAGCCATTATGAATAGCTTTTCCATGGAGGATCTGGAAAATAAAACCTTCAACACAGCACCCATACAATGCAAACCCACCCTCTGGAAGAGATTTGTGGACAACATATTGGAGAAAATAAAAGGACGCACAAGAACTCACAGACCATCTGAACAATATGGACTGCACTGGGAACATAAAATTCACACACGAAGTGGAAGAAAATTCACAAGCTGCCAATATCCGATATGGGCCATAAATAAAGGGAAACAGCAAGTCAAAAACAAAGAAAATAAACAGAAAATAAAACACAGACCAAAAGCCAAAATCAAAAACCAGGACATCCTAACCATACCATACATCTGAGGGATAACAGAACCAATCCAAAGGATCATGAAAAAACACAAAATAAACATAGCGGTAAAACCACGAAAAAATTAAGACGGTTATTAGTACACCCCAAGGATAAAATAGAACAAGGCAAAAAGTGCAACATAATATGACATATCATGCAGATCATGTAACAAGACTTACGTTGGAGAAACAGGAAGATCATTCACCACAAGACAAAAAGAATACCAGAAGGAATGGGAGAAGGAAACACAAAGATGACTCACAAGATCGCAAAAGGAAAAGGCAGAACAAGTCACACTAAAATCAACAATATTAGGTCACTGCAAAAGAAATAATCATATCATGGACTGGGACAACGCAAAAATCATTGGATTGGAGAGCAACAGACACAAACGCTGGATCAAGGAGGCTATAGAAATCAAGAAGCAGGGCAAAGAAAGCATGAATCGGGATGAAGGGGCATTTATGCTTTCTCACACCTGGGACTACATTCTCCAGAGACCATTGGACAGCAGGGGGTATGACCAGGCCGTTGGATCTGACAGTTCCGCTGGGCTGGCCACGCCTAGGAAAAACAGCTGATACATGACATGTCACAGCGATCAGCTGACACTGCTGAGGAAGACTGCAGGCGCCAGTCAAAGCATGTCAAGGTAAAGTTAAAACATCTCCTTGTCATCCTTGTCTGAAATAAGAAAAACAAAAAACCTAAAACTGTGACATGTTTAGTTGCTCTCCAGTCCTTTAAACCAAGCGTTTTGTTAACTTTGGTACCCTGCCCTGTTTCCAGTGTTTATATCTTGCTTGCCCTGACTCAATTCCAGACCTGTGTTTTCCTGACTTTTATATCCTAGTTCTTTAACTATTCCTTCCCTTTGGCCTCGGTCTCTCCCCACCCCCCGTATCAGTCGCTGGTATTGGTTCCTATATTGTCTGTTATCAGCCTCCCCACTTTTCCCCTAAACAGTTTGATTTTATTAAAGATAAATGACATATTTACTTTAAAACATATTTTTTTTAAATTAAGGGAAAAAAAATCTCACAAATTCACAAGGAAAAAAAAAGGTTGGGAACCACTGAAACAAATTGTAATTCACAGAAACATGCACCATTGTCATTTTTCTGTTGAGTTTAAGATCAAAATTATTTTCCTAAAATGCATAAACATGCATCTGTGGACAAAATTGTTGGTGTGGTGACCCACCACAATCTACACGGACATTCATAACACTCAGCTAGGGCATGAAGCAGAACAATTTGCATACGGACAGAGCCCCTTGGGGGACAACCAGTTAATCACGCAATTGATATGTATTGACTGTTATGTATATCAATATGTAAATGTGCCATGCATTCTCTCTTGGCCTATTGTTATACATCCCCAGAGTAAGGAGAGTAATTCCGATGCCAGTTAATCATGCAATTGATAAGTATTGACTGATATGTATATCAATATGTAAATGTGCCATGCATTCTCTCTTGTCTGTATAAAAGAGCTCACTTTACATACCTCACGACAGTGCACTCAGAGCTCACACACAGCACACAGTGCTGCAGTGTGTCTCATGATGATGGAGGAATAAAACTCTTAAACCTTCAGCTCGCCGTGTCTCGCCTGAACTTATTTGTTCCTCCACACTGGTGACCCTGGACGAAGAATGGAACACCAGGCGAACACCCCGGAGATGACCCGGACGGGAAGCCTCAGCATGCATCGTGGTGCAACCCTCACCTGATCTTTTACCAGCACCATGATCAACACGAGCGAACGAAGGAAGCAGCCTGAACGGGGACAATCATCGACGCCGACTGCGCTGATTTCCATCAAGCTCCCTGACCCTGAGTCACCTCTCGACAACGGACCTTCCGCACACAGAAGCCACACGCGCACATTGCGGGGTTACGAGGACGGCGCAACTGCCAGCTATGTGGTCACTGCGCCAGGCGCGCGCCACGCACCAGGGACAAATCAGCTCCACAGACTGATACAGCGTCCTCTGCCGCTGCACATGCCCGAGTTAAAAAGCGGATCGCCACCCTCAGAACCTTCAGGGCTGCTCACACACCTGGAGCGGACGTGCAACCAGTACACAGGACTTTGTATGAGTTTTCCAGCCACGGCACACAAGGGGAATTTAGCCGATTGCTTTCCCCGATGACTTTAGGGCTGTTTCCCGCACCTAAAGCCAAACTGCCAAGTCCCTGACACAGCTTCAGTTTATCACAGCCACTACACATCCTTGGGGAATTTGACCGCTCGCCTTCCCCACATCCTCGCTGGACCAAAACACAAGAGAAGTCAGAGATATAATTTTTTCACAGCCGCTGTGGATCTCCGCCACGTTTAACGGGAAAAGTTCCTCACCATCGCGGATCCACATGCAATTTTTGCGCGGCCCAGACACCTTTGACGTCCCGGGCCGGCACTCGTTTACTCCCACCCCTCTCCCCCTCCTCCCGCACAGAACTCCCTAAAGCCGGCCGATCGCCGTCTGGTTCCATTACGCACGACTGCACACCGGCCCGTGTGCCCACGATCCACGGCCGTTCAACGTGCTGGAACTCGGAGCGGAGCACACTGCCCTTTCCACCCCTCCCCTGTCTCCCTCACGGACTGACAAGCCCTCCAACAGTTCTACGAGAGCTGGAGCCAAACGGGGGGAGGGGGGGTCACAACCCCTGCTGAGTGTTCTGGGAGGGGAGCACTGTGGTGACCCACCACAATCTACATGGACATTCATAACACTCAGCTAGGGCATGAAGCAGAACAATTTGCATACAGACAGAGAGCCCCTTGGGGGACAACCAGTTAATCACACAATTGACATGTATTGACTGTTATGTATATCAATATGTACAGTAAATGTGCCATGCATTCTCTCTTGTCCTATTGTTATACATCCCCGGAGTAAGGAGAGTAATTCCGGCGCCAGTTAATAACGCAATTGATATGTATTGACTGATATGCATATCAATATGTAAATGTGCCATGCATTCTCTCTTGTCTGTATAAAAGAGCTGACTTTACATGCCTCACGACAGCGCACTCAGAGCTCACACACAGCACACAGTGCTGCAGTGTGTCTCATGATGATGAAGGAATAAAACTCTTAAACCTTCAGCTCACCGTGTCTCGCCTGAACTTATTTGTTCCTCCACATTTGTACCCCTCTGTTAATGAAAGAAAAACCCACAATGGTCACAGAAATAACTTGAATCTGACAAAAGTGGTAATAAATAAAAATTCTATGAAAATTATCCAATGAAAATCAGACAGTGCTTTTGAATTGTGGTTGAACAGAATTATTTTAAAAAAACAAACTCATGAAACAGGCCGGGACAAAAATGATGGTACCCTTAACTTAATATACTGCTCAAAAAAATAAAGGGAACACTTTGAAAACACATCAGATTTTAATGGGAAAAATAAGCTGAATATCGAAGTTGTGGCAGGCTAGTCCAGCTTACTCAGATTAAAGGAACACTTTTTAATCTGAGTAAGCTGGACTAGCCTGCCACAATTTCAATATCCAGCTTATTTTTTCCCATTAAAATCTGATGTGTTTTCAAAGTGTTCCCTTTATTTTTTAGAGCAGTATATTTTGTTGCACAACCTTTTGAGGCAATCACTGCAATCAAACCATTTCTGTAACTGTCAATGAGACTTCTGCACCTCTCAGCAGGTATTTTGGTCCACTCCTCATAAGCAAACTGCTCCAGTTGTCTCAGGTTTGAAGGGTGCCTTCCCCAGACGGCATGTTTCAGCTCCTTCCACAGATGTTCAATAGGATTTAGATCAGGGCTCATAGAAGGCCACTTTAGAATAGTCCAATGTTTCGCTCTTAGCCATTCTTGGGTGTTTTTAGCTGTGTGTTTTGGGTCATTATCCTGTTGCAAGACACATGACCTGCGACTGAGACCAAGCTGTCTGACACTGGGCAGCACATTTCTCTCTAGAATACCTTGATAGTCTTGAGATTTCATCGTACCCTGCACAGATTCAAGACACCCTGTACCAGATGCAGCAAAGCAGCCCCAGAACATAACAGAACCTCCTCCGTGTTTCACAGTAGAGACAGTGTTCTTTTCTTGGTATGCTTCATTTTTGCGTCTGTGACCATAGCGCTGATGTTCCTTGCCAAAAAGTTCCAGTTTTGTCTCATCTGTCCATAGGACATTCTCCCAGAAGCTTTGTGGCTTGTCAACATGCAGATTGGCAAATTCCATTCTGGCTTTTTTATGATTTGTTTTCAACAGTGGTGTCCTCCTTGGTCGTCTCCCATGAAGTCCACTTTGGCTCAAACAACGACGGATAGTGCGATCTGACACTGATGTACCTTGACTTTAGAGTTCACCATGAATGTGTTTAGAGGTTGTTCTGGGCTCTTTTGTTACCATTCTTCATCAAGTTTCCTCCTGCGCCCATGTCCAGGGAAGTTGGCTACAGTCCCGTGGATCTTAAATATCTGAATAACATGTGCAACTGTAGTCGCAGGAACATCAAGCTGCTTGGAGATGGTCTTATAGCCTTTACCTTTAACATGCTTGTCTATAATTTTCTTTCTAATCTCCTGAGACAACTCCCTCCTTTGCTTCCTCTGGACCATGTTTAGTGTGGTACACACCATGACACCAAACAGCACAGTGACTACTTGTCACCCTTTAAATAGGCTGACTGACTGATTACAAGTTTGTAGACACCTGTGATGTTAATTAGAGGACACATCTTGGTTGAACATGTCCTTATGGTCACATTATTTTCAATCTTTTCTAGGGGTACCATCATTTTTGTCCAGGCCTGTTTCATGAGTTTGCTTTTTAAAATAATTCTGTTGAACCACAATTCAAAAGCATTGTTTGATTTTCATTGGATAATTTTCATAGAATTTTTATTTATTACCACTTTTGTCAGATTCAACTTATTTCTGTGACCATTGTGGGTTTTTCTTTCACTAACAGAGGGGTACCAACAATTTTGTCCACGTGTGTATAAGAAGTGCTGTATTTAGCCAGAGAGCCATTTATGTTCCCTTTAAATGTAACATGTCTGTGTGAAATGTCCTGTTTGTGCAGTTCATATAAAGCTTCAGTATAACAGAGTATTCCCTAAATAACTGAATAAATACATATTGTTTACAGTGTTTTCCCACTCATTTTCAGCTTTTGAGAAAACTGCCAAGTTTTGTCATCATGACTGAACTATGGTGATGGTCTTCTCCTTTTCCAACTGAACAACAAATTTTTCTTCATCTTTTACTGTTAAAAATAGTTCATAAAAGCAATTGGCTTCCATTATGTTTAATCTCAAAGGATGACATTTTCCAAACAACCTCAGGGAGACCTCCAAGACTGTCTCATGATTGGACTGCGGTGTTAAAGGACCCATTTTTCCCAAGATTCAAGAGTCAAGATTCAAAGGCCTTATTATGTGCACAGTTAAGAAATGCAACATTTCCTGAGCAATGAAATTCTTACTCTGCTCTCTGAACAAACGCCAAGGTAATAGGTACAAATTATACTAATAAGGTAATAACACACCTAATACTAATGAATACTAATAAGACACACTATAACACACATTAGGCAATTAGGACACCTTAAACACACCTTGATACTAAGTACTAATACTAATGAATACTAATAACACACATTAGGCAATTGGGACAGTTAAGATTCAAGATTTAAGATTCAAAGATTTTATTGTCAATACTACTATCCATGCAGGACATACAGGAGAATTGAATAAAAGCAGTTAAAGCAGTTCAACTAGTGGAAACAAGAAGAATGAAAATTCACTGAATGACTATAATGGACACTGGCATATTAATATCAGAGACGATATGAACCTGAGATGGCATAAGCCTATGTACAATGTGCAAATGAGCAATGTACAAATTACAAATTAGCACTCATTGTGAGAATTTCTCTGTAATGATAATACCCAGTAGATTGTACAATGATAATTTAGCAGCAGAGATGATATGGACATGAGACGGGGTGAGCCCATTTTGAGGATGTTCACTCATATTTATGAGCCCCTTATCAGATTTTTTTTTTGGGGGGTGGGGGGTGGGGGGGGGGGGTCTGGAGCCTGTCCCAGCGTCTTTGGGGGTGAGAGACAAGGTACACCCTGGTATGCCAGCAGGTCTGGACTGGGACAGAAAAAATAGCCCTGGCATTTTTGGTCCAGGTGGCTCACCATGATCAGTCAAACAACAGCATAGACAGTTCATTTAAACATGTGCAAGTCTCGTGCCATTCCCAAAAGCAACCGTAAAGCTCAGTAGTAGGTTACATGCAAAACGGGAATAGAATAACTGGTCACATGATCACATTCCCGTTTAAAAGATGCATAACTGGGAATAATTTCATAATATAAAGCTTCTCCCCTTACAACAACAGCAGGGATGTGCAGAGACATTTTGAGGGGCTAAAGTAAGGGCAGGGCAGACTCTGACTCCTGTTACTTGAGTAATTATCAGCCTACTGTAAATTTTCTAATATTAGAAGCTTTGTTCATGGCTTCATGTTGACTATGAACAATTTGTTAAGTAGCAACATTCAACCATCACAATTAATGGCCTAACAGAGGTTAGAATTATCCCACTTTTGCCCTTGACAAGAGAATCCCTGTGGTTTTGGAGAAAGAAAGAAAGCGAGAGGGAGAGAGAGAGAGAATTACTTTTTCTCTTTTGCATAAATATTTTGTCATAATTTTAAAGTCTTAAAATTTTCCAAAGGTGCAAAACTTTGAGAAAAAGCCACGAAATTACAAGAAAAAAAAAATCACAAACATACAGGGGGAAAATAAGCATTGAACACGTCAACATTTTTTTCCTTAAACATGTTTCTGATGGAGCCATTGACCTGACATTTTCACCAGATATCAGTAACAACCCAAATAATCCATACATACAAAGCAGGACTGAGCAGCTGCACTGAGCAGCAGGATTAAATACTACCTGTTCAAGAGGTAATAGAACTTCAAGTCTTCACCTGTGGCTAGTTCTGGACTTTTGGAGGTGATTTGGTTGACACTTGGCAGTGGATTGGTGGCTTGGGGGAAGATTCTGGTGGATTTAGAATTGGACCTTTCTGCCTTAGAAGCAGACAGGCAGCCACCAACAACAGGCTCCTCAGGCAACCACCATCACCAGGCCAGCAGCCACGACCATCAGGCTCCACAGGCAGCCATTACTACTAGGCCTCACAGGCAGCCACCAACAACAGGCTCCACAAGCAACCACCATCACCAGGCCAGCAGCCACGACCATCAGGCTCCACAGGCAGCGGCCACCACCAGGCTTCACAGGCAGTGGGCTGCACGGTGGCGCAGTGGTTAGCACTGCGGCAGCACAGTTTACCCTTGGCCGGGGGATTGTGGGGATCGTGGGATCGTGGGTTCGATCCCAGCCCCCGACCAACAGTGATCTGTGTGGAGTTTGCATGTTCTCCCCGTGTTGCGTGGGTTTACTCCGGGATTTCTCCGGTTTCCTCCCACATACCAAAAACATGCATGTTAGGTTAATTGGCTGTTCTAAATTGTCCCTAGATATCTGTTTCCTATAGGCCCTTAGAATAGAGGGTTAGTATTAATGAAAGCGCTTTGAGTGGTCTTTGTGACTAGAAAAGCGCTATATAAGTGCAGGTTAGTTAGTTAGTTAGTTCCCACCACCAGACTTCACAGGCAGTTACCACCACCAGGCCCTGCAGCCACCTCCATCAGGCTTCAGGCCTGGCACCAGGCCTTACACGCATTCCTGTTGTTGTTGCTGCTTGAATTTTTCATCAACACTGAAATAGTCTTGGAAACAGACTCTTGTCTCCTTGTCCACTGCAAATTATTGCAAAACTGCAGCAAAATGCCACCTAAGCCAAAAGCAGAGGCCAAATCCGAGGAGGAATATGTGTCCCTCGCACAGGTAAATGACTTACTGCAACAGCAAAAAGAACTGTTTTCTGCATTGTTAAACCAACAAGAGGAAACTTTCAAAAGCCTCATCAAAGTGATCATGGACTCAGCTAATGCAAGAGTGGACACGATGACGAGAGAGTTGCAGGACATTAAAACCAGTCTACAGTTCACTCAAAAAGACGTAGATGACATAAAAGCCGATTTGTCTAAACAAGCAGACCGCAACAATGTGCTGCAATCAGATGTTTCTAAAGTAGCAGAGTCACAGTCTTACATGCCTCTCTGCAGCTCGTCTTCATCCACCACCCCTCAACTTAGCCCCTGTCTTCCCCATCAGAGAATCATTGTCTGCTCCCTCCAAAGCAAATAAAAATATAATAGCTATACTTTATAAGCATCCCAAAGTGATTAAGCAAAAAGTTGGTAAAACTCAAATTAAGCATGAAGCCTCTAAATTTAATGATTTGGCCTCTGTTCCTCCTCATAATTTAAAAATTAAATGCGGTTTGTTAAATATTAGGTCTCTAACTCCCAAGTCTCTGTTAGTCCATGATCTGTTAATTGATCATCAGATTGATTTAATATCCCTTACAGAGACTTGGTTAGGACAAGAGGATTATTTTGGTTTAAATGAATCAACTCCCTCTGGTCAATTAAACTGTCAAAATCCCAGAAGTTCTGGTCGTGGAGGAGGAGCAGCAACAATTTACCATTCCAAATTACTAGTTAACATGTTATAATTCCTTTGAGGGCCTGGTCCTCAGTATTGGGCACTTTAGCAATTTTAGGCTAAACCCAATTTTATTTGCCATAGTTTATCATCCTCCATCAACCTACTCAGAATTTTTATCTGAATTTGCTGATTTCTTAGCTGATTTAGTGCTGAAAACAGACAGAATAATTATAGTAGGGGACTTTAATATACATGTAGATGTAGATAGTGACTGCCTTAATGTGGCATTTAATTCAATATTAGACTCGATTGGGTTTTCTCAGAAAGTAGGAAATTCTACTCATTATCTCCACCATACATTGGACCTTGTTATTACATATGGCATAGAAATAGAAAATCTGGTAGTGTCTCCTCATAACCCTGTACTGTCAGACCATTGTCTGTTAACCTTTGATTTTACTATTTCTGACTATTTGGCTCCTAAAGAAAAATATTACTACAGTAGATGCCTCTCAGATGATGCTGTTACCAAATTTATGCAGATTGTTTCCTCTATGCCACGTGTCAACACAACGGAAATAAGCTATAGACAGCTTGCTCCTTCTGTGATTGATAGCATGGTGGATAGTGTTACAGCTTCTCTGCATCAGACTCTAGACTTGGTGGCCCCCTTAAAAAAGAAAAAGTCTAATCAGAGATTTCTAACTCCTTGGTTCAACACAGAAACTCGTAGCTTAAAACAGAAGACTCGTCAATTAGAAAGAAAATGGCGCTCCACTAATTTAGGTGAAATCTATTTAGCTTGGAGAAATCATCTTTTAATTTATAAAAAATCTCTTAGAAAAGCTAGAACAAGTTATTATTCTGCATTAATAGAGGAGAACAAGAATAATCCCAGGTTTCTTTTCAGTACTGTAGCCAGGTTGACAAAGAGTCAGGACTCTGTCAATCCTAGCATTCCCTTAGAGCTTACTAGTCAGGACTTTATGAACTTTTTAAATAATAAAATTTCATCCATCAGAGATAAAATCAATCAGATTCTTCCCACAGTTAACTTAAATACAGTAACTACTACAACTCCTTCAACTGAAGGAGAGAGCGTCGAGGACGAGAGAGCGGCAGCCGAAGCGGGCCGGGCACAACATGCTGACCGTACAGCAGGGGGTGGTGGCCCGAGAAAAGGGGCTGCAGGAATTCCCTCCTGATGTGACGCCGAAGAGACAGCTGACTGGTTGACTGGGTCATTCCGGTGGCCCGGGACTGGATCCGGAACAGGAGCTTGCTGAAGATGCGCTCGGCCGCGGCGCCGACGTCTACGCCGGCCCCAGATGGTGCGAACTCCAGGAGTGGATCGAGGACAGGATTGGGATCCCTTGGCGAAGAGCAGGAGCGCCTCCTCCTCTGCTTCTTGCCGTACTCCTCCTCCAGCATAAGGAATATCTCGCGTTGTGCGGCGATATCAACCCTCCTCGCGTCGACTTCCAAGTGGTCAGCGTAGCGGGGACAGAGATGACAAAGAGCGTCCTCAGCGGAGTCCAGGTACCAGTGTATGTCGTGATTGTAATCCAGGAGGGAAGCGGAGATGAGCATCTCATCCACAAATTCAAGGACGCCCGTCAGCTCGTGGCTTGGACTCCGAGCACGGCTCCTCCGCGACGGCATTCCTCACACACACCGTACCCAGACAGGAAAAGCGAATGTCCAAAAAGCACCAACTCACTGGTGAAAAGCGTCTCGGGTTGGCGTCGCTGTAAACGCCGTTTTTTGGCAGCAGTGTACTGTCATGCGGTGGCTCTCGCGAACCACCATAAGATGCCACACTGTCACCAGAGAGTTGTGCAAGAGTCTTTATTAACAGTGAAGTAATAATAATACAAGCTGCTGAGGCAATGACACACACAAGTCTACACACACCAGGAGGCGTAACGCTAACAGCTCACTTACGGGTCCACAGGAGGCGATGGTCATACCACAGACAGGCAAGGTAAAGAAAGTCCAAAGCATAAGTTAGCTCCGACGATCAGTGACGGACACTGCTGCCAGGATGCGGCCGCTAGCGTTGGTTTAAGAAGTCCGTCGCTAACGACCGCAAATGCAGAACAGCTGTTCAGGACTTGACAGCTGAGCGGAAGCCTCCCCGAGCGCTGTCACAATAAGAGCTCGGAGAGCCAGGATAACAACGCCGCCGTCAAGCCCTGACAGGAATAGCCCGAGCACAAATAACATAGTGCTCGGGTCACAACAATATCTGTTTGGATGAGTTTACTCCAATTGACCTTTATATGTAAATATATTTACATATTTATTCCATCTAGCTACAATGCTCTGCACTGTGTGTTCATATATTCATATATTTATTCCATCCAGCTACAATGCTCTGCACTGTGTGTCTGTGTGTGTGTGTATATATATATATTTTATAGTAATACGTACATATGTATATTAGCTGCTCTTGCTTGCTTGTTTTTTTCTTGCCTTCTGATTGTTGCTCTGAGTGTTGCTATCCCTGTGCTGTTGCAATCCTGGAATTTCCCCGTTGTGGGACTAATAAAGGCTTATCTTATCTTATCTTATCTTAGAGTTAGACAAATTTCCTCATCCAAGCCTTCAACTTGTCTTTTAGACCCTATTCCTACCAGGTTATTTAAAGAAGTCTTCCCACTTATTGGTAGCTTTATTCTTCATATAATCAATTCTTCATTAACTTTAGGCCATGTACCGCAGGCTTTTAAAACGGCTGTAATTAAACCCTTACTCAAAAAGCCAATGCTAGATCCAGGAGCTTTAGCTAACTATAGACCAATCTCTAATCTCCCTTTCATTTCAAAAATCTTAGAGTTGTTGCTACGCAATTATTTGACCACCTGCAGGGAAATGGTTTACTTGAAGAGTTTCAATCTGGGTTTAGAATCCATCATAGTACTGAAACAGCCTTAGCGAAGGTCACTAACGACCTCCTCATTGCATCTGATAATGGACTGGTTTCTGTACTTGTCCTTTTAGACCTTAGTGCAGCTTTTGATACTATCAATCATAATATTCTACTTGATAGATTAGAACACTATGTTGGACTTAATGGAACTTCTTTGCAGTGGTTTAGATCTTATTTATCTGATAGGTTACAGTTTGTTCATGTCAATAATGAGTTTTCTTTCAACTCAAAGCTTAGTCATGGAGTTCCACAGGGATCTGTGCTAGGGCCTACTCTTTTTAGTTTATATATGCTTCTGTTAGGCAACATTATTAGAAAGCTCTTTATACATTTTCATTGTTATGCAGATGATACACAATTATACCTGTCAATGAAGCCAGATGATAGTAATCAATTAGCCAAGATGGAAGCCTGTCATAAGGAAATCAAAGCTTGGATGACTTGTAATTTCCTGCTATTAAATTCAGATAAGACTGAAGTCATTCTTGTTGGTCCAAAAAACCTTAGAAATACCTTTCCAAATCAAACTTTCAGTTTGGATGTGGTTACTCTTTCTCTTAATAGCTCTGTGAGGAACCTTGGAATTATTTTTGATCAAGCTCTGTCCTTCAATTCACATATTAAATTTGTTTCTAAGACTGCCTTCTATCATCTGCATAATATTGCCAAGATTAGGAGCATCTTGTCTCAGAGTGATGCTGAGAAACTGATCCACGCTTTTGTTAGCTTGAGATTAGATTATTGTAATTCTTTATTATCAGGTTGTCCTAAAACATCTTTAAAAAGTCTTCAGCTGATCCAAAATGCTGCAGCAAGAGTTTTAACAGGTACTAGAAAGAGAGATCATATCTCTCCGGTTCTGGCCGCCCTTCAATGGCTTCACATAGAGTTTAGAATTAAGTTTAAAATCCTTCTTCTTACCTACAAAGCTCTAAACAATCAGGCTCCTTTTTATTTAAAAGATCTGATACTACTGTATTATCCTAACAGAGCACTACGCTCCCAAAATGCAGGATTACTTGTAATACCTAGAATCTCCAAAAGTACAATGGGAGGCAGAGCCTTCAGTCATCAAGCTCCTCTCTTGTGGAACCAGCTGCCAATCTGGATTCAGGAGTCAGACTCGATCTCTGTTTTTAAGAATAGTGCGGCGGCATGAAATAAAGCGGCGTTGGTTTATTAAATCACACCGCCGTCACAGGATCCCCGCTCCAGCCCAAGTGTGAGCAGACCGGAGCGGGATCCTCAGGCTCTCAGAGAAGGGACACAGCGTGTGCGTGTCAGCAGCAGATGCAGGAGTGAGAGGATGAGTTACAGAATCGTGCAGCATATATACCCAGTTACAACAATGCATGAAAGAGCATTCACAGCAGTTGGTATGGGCATTAGCATATGAGAGACATACATAACAACAGGTAGATTGCTGGCCTCTGCTCCAGCTGCAGGACAAAGAGGTTACAAGGCACATCTACATATTGATCTCAGTCTCTAGGTCACAGTAAGGACAGGACGCATGAACACAACGCATGAATGGCACATTAACATCACAATGCATGAATGGCACATTACATCTCAGTAGTGCAGCGGAAAAAAACAGAAGTAGCGAGCTGACTGTCCTTAGTCTGTTGTGGGGGTTATTCCAAACCCGCAACAATAGGGTTAAAACTTACCTTTTTGATATAGCCTACAATTAGGGAGGGATCATGTCTTTCTGAACCCTCCCTTAGTTATGCTGCTAATAAATTTAGTCAGCCGGGGGACCTCCAATAATGCACTGGGCCTCACTCCTTTCTTCACTCTCAATGTAATGGGGTTTTTTTTGCTGGTCATTAACATCTGTTTGTTCTCTCCCATAGATTGAGTCCCCATCGTGCTGTTTGCTCTCTACATGTCTGTTCTTTTCATCTTCTCTGTCCCCTCACCCCCCAGCCAGTCGCAACAGATGACTGCCCCTCCCTGAGCCTGGTTCTGCTGGAGGTTTCTTCCTGTTAAAAGGGAGTTTTTCCTCTCCACCATCGCCAAGTGCTTGCTCACAGGGGATCGCCTGATTGCTGGGTCTTTCCGCAACTGTGGGGGTCTCCCCTACAGTTGAAAGTGCTATGAGATGACTGTTGTTGTGAAATGGCGCTATATAAATAAAGCTGAATTGAATTGAATTAAAGTGTGTAACAGTCTGTTGACTATCACTGACAAATTTGAATATCTGGAAGGACAATCCCGGAGAAATAATCTAGTCTTTGATGGTGTTGTGGAGGCACCAGGAGAGACCTTGGCCGACACGGAGGAGAAGATTAAAAGTATTCTCATGGAGAAACTACAGTTACCACCAGGGATCGAGATGGAGAGAGCCCACCGCACCAGGAAACCTGGAGGAGAAAGACCGAGGCCCATTGTGGTCAAGTTCCTGCGACACAAGGACAGGATGACCATTCTTCAAAGAGCCAAGTCCCTCAAAGGAACAAAAATCTTCATCAATGAGGACTTCATTGATTTGGTAAGAAGGAAGAGAAAAGAATTAATGCCAGAGCTGAAAGCTGCAAGAGCACGGGGGGACATAGCCTACTTAACGTATGACAGACTCATTATTCACCTACGCCATCCCTGTAACAGTACACCAAAATCAATGGAGCCAAAAATCAACCAGAAATGATTGACATTTCATTGTCAACTTAGAGATATAAACTGTGCATTTGTTTCCATTGACTGGAATAATTAAGATGCAAACTTTTATAGGAAACAACCTCATTTTTAAAGGGTACGAATATACTGAGCATAAGCCACACAGTGTAGAATATGAAACTGATCCTGAAAATCATTTTTTCAACAGTATAAAACATCAGTGTAAATACTTTAGCTCAGACCAACTAAAAAATACAATTTCTGACCAATCATTGTCAATAATACACTTTAAAAGTAGAAGTCTCAACATGAATTTTTCCAAAATCCAGGACAGTATATTGCAGTATAACACAAATTTTTCTGCTGTTGCAATTTCTGAGACTTGGATAAAAAATGACCAACTTCATACAGTGCAAATGAGAGGCTATGATTTATATACCACAAGCAGGTCAAAAAAAAGGGGTGGTGGTGTATCAGGTCCTGCTACCAAAGCCAAGTTGTAGATAATGTCTTTTGGAAATGGAAAACATCATGGAGTGTGTAACTGTGGAATTAATTACAACTACAAAAAACATCATAATAAGTTGCATTTATACAGCATCAGGTAGGTACCGATATTGACATTTTCAAAGAAAAATTGTCTGAGCTTTTCAGTGCAGTAGGTAATAAGAAGCTGGTATTTATTTGTGGAGACTTCAATATTGACTTATTAAATCCAAATGACCATATCCAAATAAGTGAATTCATAAATTCTATGTTTTGTATGGGTTTCTACCCTTCAATAACATGCCCCACTAGAATAACAACACATTCAGCAACGCTTATTGATAACATTTTCACAAATGTCACTGAGGGGAATGTAACTGCTGGTCTTATTATCAATGATGTGACAGACCATCTGCCTGTTTTTGTTTCTTCACACACTGGAGTAACACATAACGTTGAAATAGATAAGGTTTTTAAACGATTTGTAACAGAAACCGCAATCAACAATCTTAGAAATGATCTAAAAATACAAGACTGGAGCGGTGTTTATGTTGACGACATTGATACAGCATATGGAGAATTTGTCTCCATTTTATCACAACTATATAATAAACACTGTCCTCTAGTGGTAAAGGAAACTAAAGTTAAATACAGAAATGAGCCTTCGATCACCAAGGGCCTGCAAAATGCTTGTAAAAAGAAAAACTTGTTATACAAAAAGTTTCTGAAATTAAGAACTGTGGAAGCAGAAAAGAAATACAAGACTTATAAAAATAAACTCATTAGTATTTTAAGATCGAGTAAAAAAACATATTTCAGTAAATTATTGGAAAATAACAAAACTAAAACATGTAATATATGGAAGGTGTTAAATAATATAATAATATGTACATATGTATATTAGCTGCTCTTGCTTGCTTGTTTTTTTTTTTTTTTGTTTTTTTTTTTTTCTTGCCTTCTGATTGTTGCTCTGAGTGTTGCTATCCCTGTGCTGTTGCAATCCTGGAATTTCCCCGTTGTGGGACTAATAAAGGCTTATCTTATCTTATCTTATCTTATCTTAATATAACAAAGAGAGGAAAACTAAATTCCAACCACATCTCTTATTTAAATTCAGATAATGGAATAATCAATGAAAATAGCTTGATCTCCAACACGTTTAATGAATATTTTGTTAATATAGGAAAAAAGATCGCCAACTCCACTGTATCATCAGCAAATACAAGTGGCGCCGACAATGTCGTCAACATAAACGCTTACTCAATGTTTATGAAAGAAACAGATGAAAAAGAAATTCTTGACATTAACAAATTCAAAGACAAAAAATCAACTGATTGTAATGATTTCAGTATGTTCTTGGTTAAATGTATTATTGATTGTATTGTTAAACACTTCACTTTCATATGCATCATGTCACTTACTGCTGGTAAATTTCCAAAGAAAATGAAAATAGCAAGAGTCATTCCTCTGTATAAGACTGGTGACAAACACTCATTGTCAAACTAGACCCATCTCCTTGTTACCTCAGTTCTCCAAAATACTGGAAAAAAATATTTGTTAAGAGACTAAATGATTTCATTGATAAGCACAATATACTCTGTGAACAACAGTATGGATTCAGGAAGAACCAGACCACCTCACTGGCACTCATGGACTTTGTTGAACAGATTATGGATGCAACAGATAGAAGAGAATACACAGTTGGAATCTTTCTGGACTTACAAAAGGCATTTGATACAGCTGACCATAAATTACTCCTCAGTAAATTACATAAGTATGGCATCAGAGGAATTGCTTTTGACTGGTTACACAGCTATTTAGAAGACAGATATCAATATGTTCATGTAAATAATACAGACTTTGAGTTGCTGAAGATGATGTGTGGGGTACCACAGGGTTCTGTGCTTGGTCCATTGCTGTTTATTTTGTATATTAATGATTTATGTTCTGTGTCTAAATTGCTCAAGTGTATTTTATTTGCAGATGACAACTTTTTTTTGTAGTGGAGAAAATCTTAAGCAGCTTCTGGATTCAGTAGAAAATTAACTTAAACAAATCAATGGTTCACTGCCAATAAATTATCTATTCACCTTGGAAAAACAAAATGTATAATATTTGGAAACCGCAAATTATATAATCACAGAAAAATTAAAATAAACAACGCTGAAACTGACACAGTTTTCGAAACCAAGTTCCTAGGGGTCATTGTTGATAACAAACTAAACTGGAAATCACACATAAATTATGTCAAAACTAAAATGTCTAAATCCATTGCCATACTGTATAAAGTTAAGGATCTCCTGTGTCAGAAATCTCTTTGCATTTTATATAATTCACTGATAGTTCCTTTTATGACATACTGTGTGGAGATCTGGGGAAACACATATAAAACAAACACAAACTTAATCTTTTTACTACAGAAAAAAGCCGTATGCATTGTATCAAAGAAACCTTACCATGAGCCAACAAATCCAATATTCATTCAATTACATACTCTTAAATTTAGAGATCTGGTAGATTATAATGTCATTCAAATCACGTACAAAGCAAATAAAAACCAATTACATGTAAATATTGAGAGACTGTTTAAAAAAAGGGAAAGCAAATATGAGCTAAGAGGTAACTCTGTTTTTAATAAGCCAAAGGTTAGAACAAATACAAAGTATCATTGCATGTCTGTCACTGGAGTTAAACTGTGGAACTGTTGCTCTGAAAATAAGACAAGATAAGATAAGATAAGCCTTTATTAGTCCCACAATGGGGAAATTCCAGGATTGCAACAGCACAGGGATAGCAACACTCAGAGCAACAATCAGAAGGCAAGAGAAAAAAAAACAAAACACAAGAGCAGCAAGTATACATATGTACATATAAATACAAATATATATATATATATGGAGGGCAATGGATCAGCGTTCTCGCCGCGTCCTCCGCCAGTACCCGGGCATGCCCGGGGAAGCTAATGATCCTACCAGCAGACTAAATTCGAAGAGACGACGCCTCAGTGCCAAGTCAAAGAAGAATCCTAGTCACAGTCCCAAAGCAGAAAGCAAACAGCCCTGAGAGCACCTTGCAGTAGGACCTGCCCTTCGCATACTACAACTAAACGTTGAAGGCCTATCTGCAGCCAAGCGAAGCCTTATCGAAGTCCTCGCCTTCCAACACTCGATTGATGTAATCTGCCTCCAAGAGACTCATATTGGCACAGAGGAAGCTGGCCGCTACACCATCAATGGCTTTGACCTCCTGTGCTATGTTCCACATGCCAAACATGGACGTGCCACCTATGTGTGTTCTGACATAGTTGAAGTAAACCACCTGACAACACATTTCTCAGACACCATAACCATTGGTGCTTCCATATTGTCAATGTGTACAAGCCCCCTAGTGCCAACTGGGATCTGCAGGTCTTACCCACCCCACCCCACCCTGCCATCTATGTGGGGGACTTTAACAGCCATCACCCTGACTGGGGGTACCCAGCATTGGATAGTGACTGGGAGGTACTTTCAGAATGGGCATCTAGAAATGATCTCGCTCTGATACACGACCCCAAACAAAGAGGAACCTTCCACTCTGCTAGGTGGAAGAAGGACTATTCTCCTGACCTGTGCTGGGTCAGCTCTTCGAATGGGACGCCATATCCTACACAGATCCTCATTCTTGACGATTTTCCACACAGCCAACACCGGCCCCTCCTTGTACACATTGGCCTACAACTTCCAGTCATAAACAGCCCAAGGAAGATGTGCTGGAACTTCCGCAAAGCCAACTGGAAGAAATTCAGTGAAACTCTGGATCGGAGTGCTGTTACCATCCCACTCCACACCATCACTGTAGATGAAGCATACAACCGCTTCTGCAGCACAACCTTCAAGGCTGCTCACACTGCAATCCCATGAGGCTACCGACCCCTCTATGTCCCACGCCTGGACGGAGAAAGTGCTGCCCTCCTACAATCCTATCAAACATCAGGGGACCCAGAGATAGCAGACCATCTCATTGAATCGCTAAGTACAGCCCGGCGAAAGAAATGGGAGGAGACAGTTGCTGACCGGAGCTTTACCCACTCTAGCAGGAAATGTTGGAGCCTCATCCGTCGCCTAGGAGCTGCACAGAAGCCCCCTAGCCAAAGCCGAGCATCTGTCACACCCAACCAAGTTGCATCCCACCTATTGACCATCGCCAAAGCACCCCAAGACAAAGACACCAGAAGAGCAGTTACAACTGAGCTAAAAAAAACACCAAAAAATGCCTGTAGAGGAAACGAACCCTGAACCCTTCGAGGCTACTGAACTGGAGAAAGTCCTACAGGGCCTGAAATGTGGAAAGGCAGCAGGATATGACAACATCTTCCCAGAATTCATGAAAAATCTTGGCCCCCGAGCCCTAACCTGGTTGACACAACTCTACACAAGGATCATACAAACAAACTCGATCCCAAAGAAATGGCGGACAGCAAAGGTCATTGCTATACCAAAACCTGGCAAAGACCACAAACTACCAGCAAGCTACCGCCCAATCTCCCTACTCAGCGTTCCTTATAAAATCATGGAGCGCCTGATACTGCAACGTATTTCCCCAGGAATAGAGGAAATTCTAAGTGTGGATCAAGTAGATTTCCGCAAGGACCGCAGCACAGGAGAGCAAGTACTGGCCCTAACCACCTTCATCGAAAATGGTTTCGAGAGCAGACTGAAGACAGGGGCTTTGTTTCTCGATCTTACAGCCGCCTATGATACGGTCTGGCACAAAGGCCTCCTCCTGAAACTTACAAAGGCGATCCCTGCCTGGGCATCAGCAATTATAAAAACCCTGCTGACCAACCGAAGGTTCAGAGTCCACCTCGGTCAGAAAACAAGCGCATGGAGAACGCAGAAAAACGGACTCCCACAAGGCTCAGTTCTAGCTCCAACCCTGTTCAACCTCTACATAAACGACCTGCCCACTACAAAATCCCGCAAATTCATCTATGCAGACGACATCTGTTTGGCAGTCCAAGCACCAGACTTTGAGCCACTGGAATGGGTGCTTACGGAAGATCTTGCCAAACTGGACCAGTTCTGCAAAACCTGGCACCTAAAACCAAGCCCAGCAAAAACCGTCTCCAGTGTATTCCATCTCCACAATGTAAAAGCTGCCAGAGAACTAAACATCCACCTGAGCGTACTTAAGCTTAAGCATGCCTCGAATCCAACCTACCTTGGAGTGACCCTTGACAGGACCCTATCCTTCAAGGAACATTTAAAGGGGACGGCTGCTAAGGTGAAGGCACGAAACAACCTGCTCTGCAAGCTCGCTGGTGCAAAATGGGGGGCGGCAGCCTCCACCCTGCGCACCTCAGCACTGGCCCTTTCATACTCTGTAGCAGAATATTGTGCCCCTGTCTGGTCCAGGTCATCCTACACACACCACGTAGACACCCAGCTCAACACAACCATGAGAACCATAACTGGGACAATACGCTCAACACCAGTCCCCTGGCTCCCTGTACTGTCAAACATAGCCCCCCCCACACATCCGGCGAGCAGCACTAACTCAAAGGATGCTTCAAAAAGCCAAAGATTCTCCTCACTTACCAATCTATGCAGATATCTACACCCCACCCACTGCCCGACTTCCATCCAGACGGCCGATTTGGAAAAACCCTCCCCCAGCTGACTTCACCATCCAGACAGCTTGGCAACAGGAATGGGAGACCAAGGAGGTCCCAAACAAACACCTGGTGACAAACCCCAACCAACAGGTCCCGGGCACCAACCTCCCAAGGAGACAGTGGTCTACACTCAATCGCTTCAGGACTGGACATGGCCCCTGCTTGGCCAGCCTTCACAGATGGGGCAGTAGCCCTAGCCCACTGTGCGCATGTGGAGAGGAGCAAACAATGGAACACATCATAGAGGCTTGCCCGCTCCAAAGACTGGAAGGAGGATTACACACTGTCCATACAGCAAACCAGGAGGCAACTGCTTGGCTTGAGGACTTTGCATTCGCTAAATAAATAAATAAATAAATATATATATATATATATATATATATATATATATATATATATATATATATATATATATATATATATATATATATACACACACACACACACATATAGACACACAGTGTGGAGCATTGTAGCTAGATGGGATAGATATATAAATATATAAACACAGTGCGGAGCATCGTAGCTGGATGGAATAAATATATGAGTATATAAACACAGTGCGGCACATTGTAGCTAGATGGAATAAATATGTAGATATATAAACACACAGTGCAGAGCATTGTAGCTAGATGGAATAGATATATGAATATATAAACACAGTGCGGAGCATTGTAGCTAGATGGAATAAATATGTAGATATATAAACACACAGTGCAGAGCATTGTAGCTAGATGGAATAGATATATGAATATATAAACACAGTGCGGAGCATTGTTGCTAGATAGAATAAATATATAAATATATATATAAACACACAGTGCAGAGCATTGTAGCTAGATGGAATAAATATGTAAATATATAAACACACACAGTACAGAGCATTGTAGCTAGATGGAATAAATATGTAAATATATAAACACACACAGTGCGGAGCATTGTAGCTAGATGGAATGAGACAGCACAACCGTCTACTTAATTATCCTACATGGTATGATTATGTACCCATACATATTCTCACCCTCCATAGCGACCGGTATTTTCCTAGTTGTATACCGGAGGGGACCATTGTGTAAGTCTATTGCGTCTTTTGCATTCAAAACTATTAGGTTGTCACGTCTTTTTGCTATCTCTGCGAGCGGCCCTGCTTAGGTTGTACAGTCTGACAGCCGTAGGTAGGAAGGACCTGAGAAACCTCTCGGTTGTGCACCTAGGATGATGTAGTCTGCTGCTAAATGAGCTCCTCAGTGCATTCAGTATGTCCTGCATAGGGTGGAACTCGGACTCCAGCAGAGATGACAGTTTAGCCACCATCCTTCTCTCTCCTATCTCCTCCACTGGGTCAAGGCGCTGCCCCAGGACAGAGCTAGCTTTCTTGATCAGTTTGATCAGTCTCTTCCTATCAGCTGCTGTAATGCCACTGCCCCAGCAGACCACTCCAAAAGTGATGGCTGATGCCACCACCATGTCATAGAATTTCTTCAGCAGCGCCCCTTGTACACCAAAAGACCTGAGTCTCCTCAGTAGGAACAACCTGCGCTGTCCCTTCTTGTAGAGTGCGTCAGTATTGTGTGACCAGTCTAGTTTATTGTTCAGATGAACACCCAGGTACTTATAGGATGTCACCATCTTGATGTCTGTTCCCTGTATATTTACTGGTGCTGTGAGGGGTTGTCCTTGCCTGCGGCAGTCCACCACCAGCTCCTTAGTTTTCCTCGCGTTGATCTGGAGGCAGTTCTGATGGCACCAGTCCACGAAGTCCTGGATAAGCCCTCTGTACTCAGCTTCATCTCCGTTGGAGATGAGGCCAACGATCGCAATATTAAAACATGTTCAACTCTGAAGCAATTCAAAAAATTGTACAAAGATCAGAAAATCTCCCAGTATCTCACTGTAAATGCTGGGAGATAAATTTGTAATAACTTACAGGGTTTTTTGTCTACTTGTTCTATTTGATTTTCTTTGTTGATTTTGGGTAAGACTTAAATTTTTATGTTATTGATTTTAAAATTGTAACGGGGTAGGCACTATATAAGCACTAACTTCAGCCTACACCCTTTTGGTTGTTCTTTTGTGTGTTCTTATTGTATTGTATGTGTTTATTATTATTATTACCGAATAAAATAAATTCATTCATTCATACATACAAAGAAATCAAGGCAACTATGTTCACAAAACAAGTTATATTTAATAAAGGGGAATGACACAGGAAATAAGTATTGAACATATGAAGAAAAAGAGATGCAAAAAGGCACAGAAAGCCAGGAAACCAGCTGAAATCCATCAGAATTTAGGAAGCCTTCCCATCCCCCATCAGTGTAAATTAATTTCAGCTGTTTAAAACCTGACAGCCTTTAAAAAGATCTAAAGATCTGTGAATATCAGATTGTCACACCACAAAGAACTCATGATGGGTAGAAGCAAAGAGCTCTCTCTAGCCCTTTGCAACCTTATTGTTGCAAAACATAATGATGACATTGGTTACAGGTGCATTTCTAAACTGCTGAATGTTCCAGTGAGCACTGTTGGAGCCATCATTTGGAAGTGGAAAAAACATCATTTTACCATAAACCAGCCACGACCAGGAGCTCCTCACAAGATTTCTGACAGCGGAGTCAAAAGAATTATCAGAAGAGTTATCCAAGAGCCGAATACCACTTGTGGAGAGCTCCAGAAAGACCTGGAGTTAGCAGGTACTGCTGTTTCAAAGAAAACAACATAGTGGCTTTCCTTCTTGTCTGAAAAACACGTAAGAGCTAAAGCACAGTATTCTTGACACGAGCGACAAGATATAATCTTGAATTTTAAAACTTTTAATAAAACAAAAAAGCTCATCTGATAGAGGAGGATGTTAAAAGAATTAGGAGTAGATGGCAGGGAAGTGTATTCACCTCTTCATTTTCATCCCGAGCCAGGGGAGTTATGACTCTCATACATAAATCAGTTCCTTTTCAAGTGAAAAATGTAATTGGAGACAAATTTGGAAGATATGTAATCATTCAAGGTTCTTTGCTATTAGAAAATATAAATCTTGTGAACTTATATGGTCCCAATATAGATGACCAGAAGTTCTTTGCTAATTTATTTCTCATCTTATCATCACTTACAGGGCAACATATAATAGCAGGGGATTTTAATTGTACATTGAATCCAGGTGTGGATAGATCAACAGGACTGGATTGTACGCACATTGGATGTAGGATGACTATTAATCATTTTATGAAAGAATTGAGATTGTTAGATATATGGAGAGAAATGAAACCACAAGTTAAAGCCTATTCTTGTTATTCCAGTACCTACAAGACATTCTCACGTATTGATTATTTTTTGATTTCCACAGAATTAAGGTCCAAGATTCAAAACTGCTTTTATGATAACATCGTGATCTCTGATCATGCACCCTGTTGTCTAATATATGTAGATAAAAAATTGATAAAGGAATCAGGTAGATGGTAATTTCAGCATAAATGGCTTCAGGATGAGGAATTTGTCAAGTATATAGAAAAACAGATAGACGAGTTCTTTGACATCAATACTACACAAACATCAGCATGTGTAAAGTGGGAGGCTTTCAAAGCTTTTATTAGGGGACATATTATTAGTTATACAGGATCAAAATCTAAGAAGACTCGAGAGGAGAGAGCTAAATTGGAACATAAAATAAAAAATCTTCAGGAAAAAGTGTATGCAGGAAGTGACCCAAGGTTGGAGAATGAATTACTGATTTTGAGAGCTGAATACGACAAAAAATCAGCGAATAGAGCTGCCTCGAGTCTTCTAAGATTGAAACAATCTTTTTATGAACAAGGTGAAAAATCAGGAAAATTATTAGCATGGCAGATTAAACAATTGGAAATTAAAACACCAATTACCAGTATTATAAGTAATGGACAGGTAGTTATAGATCCTTTAGAAATTAATAGAGCCTTTAGAGATTACTATGAAAAATTATATGATACCAAAAATGAACCTGATTTAACAAAACTAAATGGGTTTTTGAACGAACTATCTATACCGTGTATTCCAAATGAAAACAGGGAGATATTGGAGTCTAAAATTAGTCAAGAAGAAGTTGGGCTAGCCATTGATAATATGAAATCAGGAAAAAGTGCAGGACCAGATGGTCTTCCAGTTGACCTTTATAAAAAATTTAAGAATAAATTAATAAAACCTTTTTTGGAAATGGTTTTAGAAGCATTTCAAAATAATAATTTACCATCATACATAAATAATGCCTTAATTATACTGCTGCCAAAACCAGGTAAGCCCTCTAATAAATGTGAAAATATGAGACCAATAAGCCTATTAAACGCCGACCTTAAGATAATCTGTAAAATTTTAGCAAGACGAATACAAGAAATTTTACCAAATATTATTAATCGAGATCAGAATGGCTTTATAAAGGGTAGACAAGGCTTCCATAATGTAAGAAGACTATTTAATATTATTTATTTTAATAAAGAAGCACCGGATACAGCTCTCCTATCATTGGACGCCGAAAAGGCCTTTGATAGAGTTGAATGGCCCTTTCTTTTTGAAGTCCTACAAAGGTTTGGACTTGGAAATAATTTCATAAAATGGGTTCAAATAATATACAATAATGCTACAGCAGAAATCCTAACAAATAACAATATTTCAAAACCAATAAAAATCAATAGAGGATGTCGACAAGGCTGTCCACTTTCACCTTTACTGTTTACTATGGCAATTGAACCTTTAGCGATAGCGATACGTTTACATTCACAAATATATGGAATTAAAGTTGGACCAACAGAACATAAAATCTCCCTGTACGCCGATGACATAATTTTGTTTATGTCGAATCTAAAAAAATCAATTCCAACCTTGTTGAATTTAATAAAGAATTTTGGGGAAATATCAGGATATAAAATAAATAAAACTAAATCTTCAATATTAATGCTAAATGAGACCCAGAGAAATTACCCAGCCCCTGAGGTAAATCAATTCAATGTTGTAAATCAGTTTAAATATTTAGGAATCCAAATTATGCCTAAGCTAGAATCAGTCGCCAGTGTCAACTATGAAGCCTTAATGTCAGATATCAATGAGTTAACTCAGAGATGGATGTCACTACCAATGTCGATGATCGGGAGAATCAATATACTTAAAAGTAATATTTTACCTAAAATACTTTATTTATTTCAATACATTCCCTTATCACCACCTTTAGATCTATTCTCAAGAATTAAAAAAAAGTTAGTGGAATTTATATGGAACAACAGGAGGGCTAGATTACGTTTGTCTTTATTATATTTACCATTTGATCGTGGAGGTCTGAAATGTCCAAATTTTATGTTGTATTATTGGTCGGCACAACTGAGGTCTATGACATATTATTTTTCATCAAATGATCTCCCTCACTGGACTGAAATGGAATCATACAATTTACCTTTACCTCTTCCCATATTCATATACTCAGATTCGGCAAAAAAATTACAAAAACAAGTTAAAAATCCATTTGTAAAGCATATGATCAAAATATGGTGTGAAGCTAAAAACTATTTAAAAGAACCACAGTTATTGTCACAATTTAGTCCAATATGGGGTAATCAATATTTTAAACCAGGGAGAGCGGACGCTGTATTTAAAGTATGGAATTTAAAAGGGATACAAAAGATTCAGGATTTATATTTGCCATGTGCAGACAACATAATGTCTTTTGAAGAGCTGAGGATCAAATTTAATCTCAATAGAACACATTTTTTTAAATATCTTCAACTTGGATGGATGGATGTTCTCTCCCATAGATTGAGTCCCCATCGTGCTGTTTGCTCTCTACATGTCTGTTCTTTTCTTCTTCTCTATCCCCTCACCCCCCAGCCAGTCGCAGCAGATGACTGCCCCTCCCTGATCCTGGTTCTGCTGGAGGTTTCTTCCTGTTAAAAGGGAGTTTTTCCTCTCCACCGTCGCCAAGTGCTTGCTCACAGGGGATCGCCTGATTGCTGGGGTCTTTCTGCAACTGTGGGGGTCCTCCCTACAGTTGATAGTGCTATGAGATGACTGTTGTTGTGAAATGGCGCTATATAAATAAAGTTGAATTGAATTGAATTGAACTTAGAAACTTTATTCGATCAAATCAAAATAAAGCTCTCACTCGACCTATTTATTCATCCTTGGAAAAAATGATGATGAAAGATAGTAAAAGAAAGGGTATTATTTCAGAGTTTTATAACTCACTGACACTATCTTCAAGTGAAAATTCACTGAAAAGATTAAACTACTGGAAAGAAGATCTGCAAATTGAAATTTCAGAGGAACAATGGGAATTGGCTTGTACAGAAGCTCAAACCAAATCAATAAATGCACGCCTTAAATTGATACATTTCAAATGGTTAATGCGGATGTATGTTACACCGGAGGAGTTAAATAGATATAACAAAAATATACCAGATACATGCACAAAATGCATGGAAAGTAAAGGAACCCTATTTCATTGTTTATGGGAATGTAGATTAATAAGAATGTTTTGGGAAGAGGTGAGGGTAACAATTGAAAAAATAATCTCAAAACAAATCATATTGAATCCTAAACTGTTTTTGTTGGGTCTGTACCCAGAAAAGCATAATTTTAATAAAAGTGAAAGAACATTCATAGACCTCAGTTTGCTTAATGCCAAAAAATGTATTGCACTATTATGGAAAAAGACTCATAGACCAGATGTGACTCAGTGGTTAAGACAGATGTTAACAAACCTTCCATTAGAAAGAATAACATATATACTAAAATCAAAGGAAATTGTGTTTGAGAATATATGGAGACCTTTTATTGATTATGTAAAAAATTTAAACATAACTCTTGAAGAAGAAGGTGAATGATGTGTGTGGACCTTGTAAATTCCAAACTGGTGAACATAATATGTATACTTATGTATTGGATTGTCTAGACTAAACAGAGGAGCATTGTTGAAGACTTGATTTTGTTGGTGGTTGTTGGTGTTTTTAGTGCATTTTTTTTTTTTTTTTGTAGTACTTTAGTGTTAGTGTTTGATTGTTTGTATCATGTTTGTTAAAAAAAAAAAAAGAAAAGGTTCAATAAAGATATTGTGGAAAAAAAAAACAAACAAAAAAGCTCTTAATTACACAGTCACATGGTAGAAAAACTGTGTGCTCCTGTGTCTAGTGCCGCTCTGTCTGAACGCATGGCTGCATGTGTTATGTAACACCAATTAACCCCTTGCACTCCGGTCAATTTCCCTAAAAACGCCAAAAAATAATGTGCCCAAAGTAAATAGAAAGCTGTTCTTCAACCCTTTGCAGCATCTTCATGGGGTTGGTCTCATTTAAAAGAAAACACTTTGAAATTTTTGGCAAAACAGTCATAATCTCTCTAAGTGCTCCGGCCACTGAGTTACAGTCATCTAAACATACTGAACTTGAAGAAAATAAATTTGGCCTGGGTGTTTTTTTGGATACAAATGCTTGCAAATAACACACAGCTTCAGATCCGGGCTGGAAAATGCAACAGAAATGTAGAACCAAGTGTTATCCAGCTGAGGTCAAAATTTTGTAACAATACAGCAAAAAATGAATATATTACACAGCTTTTTCCTCAGGTAGTTCCCAGGCGTTTTTGAACTGTGCAGTGTGGCGCAGTCACCGCGGCTTCCCCCCCCCCCCTCGCTACAGAAGAGTAGCGGGGGGGGGAGGGCGTTGACGGTCCGGACGCGGCCCACGAACTGTGTACCGCGGAGCACGCACTTCGGACTTCATGCGCCGCACAGCTGTAATTTACCGATCGGGCAAAAGTCATTTTGGATTACAATTTTCAGGGATAAAGAATAATTTAGCTTATAACACTTACCTCTTCACAGCAACAGTGTCCTGGCGAACTTCTCTTCCTCATTGTCAGACAAACGCGACGCTGGTCCGCTCGTGGTTCCCGGTCAAAACATAATTCCATTATTGCGGTTTTGCGCTTCCATGATTGCGGTTTTGGCGAATGATTTACGACCTTCGTCGTTGGCCTCCGTCGGTCTATGATGACCATGGAAGAGAATCCTAAACGTCTATTCAGCTGGAATAAGTGCAGGTCGCACTTGTGGGTGGTCTCCGTGCTGCTGGGTCTGTAGCAGGTTCTTCCTGCGGGTCCTTTTTTTCATCTGCTGCAGCAGTCAGTCTCTCTTCACCCAGCCTTACACAAAACAGCTCGCGAACTTCTGTGCTTCAATTGGCTTGCAGCATTCACAGCGTTGGTAGGCGGGTCCTTCTTGCTAGGTTTTCAGTCATTGGTTCTTCAAGGTTTCAGAAACCCAATTCAAGGCTCTTATTAGTCGAATGAGAAGTCAATCAGATGAACTAATCTGTTCGTGGCTGTGTCTGTAGTGGAAGAACAAATGCAGCTTTTTTTTTTTTTCAGTGTGCGCTTGGATGCAGCGCCCTCGTGCGTCCTAGAGCGCACGAGGGCGCACAAGAGCGCCCTCGTGTGCTCTGGGACACAGAGACGTGCCCGTCCGCGGTACACCGGAGTGCAAGAGGTTAAAGGAGCACTTCTTAAATCTTTCATCTTTTATCTTTATCTTTTTTAACATGCACTTTTACACGTTTTTACTTTACTTTTGACTCAGAATTTGCTATGAATTAACTTATTAACAAATGTGAACTTTTACTGATTTTTTTCAGTTAACTTTTATTAATGATTAATGAACTTACACTACCGTTCAAAAGTTTGGGGTCACTTAGAAATTTCCTTATTTTTGAAAGAAAAGCACTGTTTTTTTTCAATGAAGATAACTTTAAACTAATCAGAAATACACTCTAATATCTAATATACATTGCTAATGTGGTAAATGACTATTCTAGCTGCAAATGTCTGGTTTTTGGTGCAATATCTACATAGGTGTATAGAGGCCCTTTTCCAGCAACTATCACTCCAGTGTTCTAACGGTACAATGTGTTTGCTCATTGCGTCCAAAGGCTAATGGATGATTAGAAAACCCTTGTGCAATCATGTTAGCACAGCTGAAAACAGTTTAGTTGGTTAGAGAAGCTATAAAACTGACCTTCCTTAGAGCAGGTTGAGTATCTGGAAAAAATTATTATTTCAAATACAAATCATTATTTCTAACCTTGTCAATGTCTTGACTATATTTTCTATTCATTTTACAACTCATGGTGGTAAATAAGTGTGACTTTTCATGGAAAACACAAAATAATTGTCTGGGTGACCCCAGACTTTTGAACGGTAGTGTATGTGTTTTCAGACCTGGAAGTTTGTAGCCTGGAAGACACAAACTATATTAAGTTACCAAAGGTCTTTACACGCAATAACATCCCTGTTCAGAAAGAAAACATCCCCACTCAGGAACATCTCCAACAGTGGCCATACCTAACAGTTCATGCTGTCAGTGCAAAAGACAACAAGATATGTGGATGGACATTACTGCATAGGGCTTCCACTCTCATTTCACTCGCATTAGAGGTTTTTTTTCTATGTGATCACAATCTTGCTCAAACAAGCTTTATTTTGATAAACTATGTTTTTTCTCTCTGCCCAATGTGTCATCCCCTCCCCCTCCCCCTCTTTACCCCTCACTGTATGAGGCGCCTTGTATGGCTGCCGCATCATTAGGGAGCGCTTAATATGAGCGCACCTTAGTGACAAGTGGAATTCCTGGTATGTGCAAGCATACTTGGCAATAAAGTTGTTTCTGATTCTGATTCTGATCTCTATAGAAAACCTGGATAGCTCATGTCCCATTAAGGCGCTTTTCCATTAGCCCCGATTAGAAAACACGACTCGACTCACTTCGATTCGGTTCTGCCTCGGTTGCATTTCGACATTACTGCTGGCACACCTGCGGTGGATGGGATTTCTTGAACAGTGAGGCGGCGCCACACTCTCGTGACATGAAACACGCGACCGAATCCTCCACAACAAAGAAAATGGCTGATGACGAGGAGAGGATTTTCATTTTTCTCGCTCTGTGGCTTTTTACAACAATGAAGGCCAGACAATTGAGCCATATAAGACGACGTGCGTTGAGACAAAGGTTGGAGGAAGGGTACAGGAGGCTCTCGGCTGCCGTATTGGAATATGAAGCTGCAACTCTGAGTTTAAATGCTCGACACATGAGGGAGCGTATTTTGGTAAGTTAACGCATGTTAATGCTTGCAAATGTCATTTTATAGTCATGTCAGTTTTATGTCCCGCATTTTTATGTCACCAGGTCAATGGTATTAAATGCATTACATTATGTATGCTGTGTGTGTGTGTTTCAGTTGGCTGCTTCGTTGCAAAGTAATCGCTGCAGACCCTCGGTGTGGACAGTCAACCGTGCCTCGCAGTGGTGGGAGGATATTGTTCCCGGTTTCTCAAACACGGAGTGGTTGCAAAACTTCCGGATATCCGAGAAGACTTTTACATACCTGTGGCACAAATTGCGTCCACGCATGGAGCGTCAAGATACAACATTTCGCCTATGTGTGCCTGTGAGGAAGAGAGTGGCCATTGCACTGTGGAAGCTTGCTACCGGTTCAGAGTACCGCACTATAGGCCATCTGTTTGGAGTCAGCATCACAACGGTGTGCAGGTGTGTGCAGGATTTTTGTGCAGCAGCAGAGTCATTGCTGGTTCCAGAACAACTCCGTTTTCCGGATGAAGGGAGGTTCACAGAAATTTCGGACTACATGGAGAATCGGTGGGGGCTTCCATTGTGTGTTGGTGCTATAGATGGCTCCCACATACCCATCATAGCACCACAACAATTTCACACCGACTACTTTAATCGTAAAGGCTGGCACTCCATAATCCTTCAAGGTGTTGTTGATGGAAAGGGGTTGTTCTGTAATGTGTTTGCAGGGCTGCCAGGGAGCATGCATGATGCTAGGGTGCTGAGACTGTCTACACTGTGGGATTTAGCCAGTCGAGGAAACCTCTTCCCACCTCACATCAGGAACATTGGTGCGGTACGTGTGGGCTACTACATCCTCGGAGACTCTGCATATCCACTGCAAAACTGGCTGTTGAAAGCATTCCATGGCACCGGACGGCTAACTGCAGAACAGCACACGTTCAACCAGACCATCAGTCGAATACGTGTGGTTGTGGAAAATGCTTTCGGCAGGCTAAAGGGAAGGTGGCGCTGCCTACTGAAAAGGAATGACTGTGACATGAAACGTGAAATCTATGGTGCTGACTTGTTGTGCTCTGCATAATCTGTGTGAGAGTCACGGAGAGACGTATGACACTACATTGGATGATGCAGTAGATGAACCAGTGGTGGCAGCGACCCAGGGAGCAGAGGAGCAGGGTGGCGATATACGAGATGCTGTGATGCAGTACTTGTCTAGCAATAGGTAGAAATGTAATTTCGTCCACATTTATGTGCATACATATTTCAAAAATGTTTTTTGTCAATAAAATGTTGTGCATGTTCCATCTACCTGTCCTCTGTTGTTCATAACGCTTATCTGTTAAGGTACGGGTAATTACATGCAGAAACACCGCACAGGCCATCTTCACAAAAATCCAGCTCGACAAGCTACTTTTGCTTAGGTGGAAATGCAAATTGAACTATAAATCATGTGCTGATACATGTCATATTCCCATGTAAAGGTCTCCCACTTTTACTTACAAATTGATTTTTAATTTTTGGGAAAAGGGAATATAAATTTTGCACAAGTTGTTGTTAACAACAGTTGTGGTACTGTGAATTACACGCAGAAACACCTCACAGAGCATGTTCAAAAAATGCTGCCAGACAAGCGACTTTGGCTTTGGTGGAAATGCAAAGCTAATATTAATTTGGCACAACTTGTTGGTAACAACAGTTGTGTGCAACAAAAACACAGTTGTGTCTCCTTGTCCGATGTGTCTACTGTTATTAGTGCCAAATTTTTGCTAGATTCCTTCTTAATTTATTAAATTTTGACTGGTGATGCAACATTCAACTTACATGTACTTACCTTTATCAGTGTCTACTGTACAAGTTAAAGTACACCTGTACAACTGCTTATAACATAAAAAATGTACCTGTTCGAGAGAAATGGATTCAGCATTGCAAATTTGTTTAAAATAAAAAAAACCCTACCAAGACATTACGTTTCGTTGTGTTGTTAAAAATTAAATTACCATTAGAAGGCTATACACCTGACCTGATGAACAGCAGCATGTGGAGTGAACAGAGAATGAAATGTGTATGTAATTATTGGCTTTTCTCATACGGTGTCATAACAGATAAACCAGACTTTTGATGCAAACAATACAATTTTATTCCAGAAGCAAAATTTACAAACAAAAAAACAGACTGGGCATGGGGAGACATGGTTAGACACGTCGACTGCTAAATGCGTCCACAAGCCTGCCAAATAGGGTCAGGAAATCTCTGTTGAATGTTGACATCTCTGCGAGCTCTTCCCTTCGTAACACAGCGTCCTGCTCCAGGGCTTCACGCACATCTGCCCGCACACCTGCGGCCACCTGTCGCAAATGCTGCATGTACTCCTGATGGTGTTCTTGCCGCTGGTCATGTTGCCATTCCAAGAGCCGCATCTCTTTGTCATGCATGTTGACCATCGCTGATGTAAGGTCAGCGATGGAGTTGTTCCTTTTCCTCTTGGCTACATTGAAAGACAGAAAGGCATGGTTGTTAAAGCTGGATCACTACATATATTATGGAATTACACTGGTGAAAGTCTGTGGTGGAATGTCACTATTATATTATGCTTCATTGCTGTATATAAGCTGAACTGTCATGTTGCTGCCCCTCAGTAGAGCGGATTTTGCAACACGCAGGGTGCTGTCTTCGGCTGCAGCCCCCCTGCAAAATTAAAACGGATTAAGATTAAGAATATGGATGGATGGATGGGTAATGTTTAAAATAGTTGCTTGTAGTGTGGCCACAGAAATCTGAATGGGTTAATACAGTCAGCTGACGCGAAGCATTTTAATGAAGCATGTTGATTTCAACGGAAGTTCATGAGCTTTATTTGTTTGTCTAAAACAGGAGTTACAACAGCACTTCAATCACCACACCTAAAAATGGGACCGGGTTGTGGAACACCGATAAGTGAAGACCAAAGAATAACCTTTTTGTACATTTAAAAAGACATTTTCAATTAATTAATATGCAGCTACAGGAAATTGCATTAATCAATTTGGTACATAACTTGTTTGTATTTGAGATTTTCGACCCTGGTTTCCGCTGGACCTGTTTCAACAAAAAAAAAAAATTGTGGTTATTGTACCTTACCGGCACTTGAACGTGATCCAGATGGAGCTGGTGATGTGGCTGACATCGGAGTCGATTCAGCTGGTGCTCCGGCAGACGCAGACGCAGAGGCAGAGGCAGACGCAGGAGAGTCCGGTGTGTTCATGTCCACTGAGGTGGACCCCTGTGATATGAACTGCGATTCTAGAAAGAAAATGCACGCAATTTAAAACTTAACACCAAAGTGCAGCATGTACACAACACTCTAAAGTTTTTAACCGGAATACAATAAGCGTAATTCAGCGTTTTGTTCGCGCTAATAGTTAACACAAAGCAAACGTGAATCTGCAGTTGGCAGCAAAACAATAGGCAAGCCTCAGTAACAACCATTACCCACAATCTAACTGTTGTGTTCGTGTTCGTTGAGGAGAGAAGAGACTTGCAGTTGAACCAACGTAACTTTATTTTTTAGCGGCAGCTCACACAGACACTTTCACATCGGCTCCCATGTTGGCCGTTTCTTGTTCTACTGAGTGCATCATTCCAACAAGCGGTAACAAGGTAGCAGCGACGCCTAGTGGTAAACACTGATCATTACATCCCCCTTTCTTTGAGGTGAATAAACATTAATAAACATTGATGCAAAACAGTGTATATGTATTCAGTATGAATGGACTAATACAAAACACAAATTTCAGTTCTCCCTGAATCAACATGCCCAAAGAAATTAACATCTGTTACATTTTTCTTATTCTTTTCTTTTTGCTTTTTTTTTTTTTTTTTTTAACACTTTACTTTAATTCTTATAAGTCCAACCTATCTGGTTTCTTTATTTCTCGTTTTGATCTTCTCGGTTCATCTTTGTCAGGTGGAACATTTGCTTCACAGTTCATAAGAGGTGTGGTTGTGGGAGATTCTGGGTGAGCATTATTGGGCCCACCAGGTGCTTGTGGAGTCTTGAGGAGACTGCGGCGATTGCGCCTGAGCACCTGTCCATCCTCGGTTCTCACTGTGAATGATCTTGGAGCAACTTCCTGTAATACAACTCCTTTAGTGTTCCAGCCAGATGCATCCTCGATCCTAACTGGGTCGTTGTTGGCCAGTGGAGAGAGTGGTTTGGCTGAAGTGTCATAGAATGTCTTTTGTTTCAGTTTCTGCTTCTCAAGCTTGTTTCTGAGTTTTGTATCTTTCCTTTGTGAAGTAGCATTTGGGTAGCTGGGAAGCGTTGTACGCAGCTTTCTGTTCATTAGTAGCTCAGCAGGTGACAGTCCGCACTGAAGTGGAGAGGCGCGGTAACTGAGTAGAGCCAAGTATGGATCCGAGTTGCTGTCTGCAGCTTTCTTAAGCAGTTGCTTCAGAATGTGGACGCCTTTTTCTGCTTGTCCATTTGATTGTGCATAGTGTGGGCTTGACGTCACATGCCGAAATTCATACTGTTCTGCAAACTGCTGCCATTCCCTGCTACTGAAACATGGTCCATTATCTGTCACCACAAGGTGTGGGATGCCATGCCGAGCAAATGTGGATTTGGTATGAGTGATCACACAGGCTGATGTAGTGCTTGAGAGTAGTGCCATTTCTGGAAAGTTGGAAAAGTAGTCCATGACTACTAAGTAGTCTTTGCCTTTAAGGTGAAACAGGTCTATCCCTACTTTGTGCCAAGGGGATGCAGGACTTTCAGATATCACCATTGGCTCTTTGCTTTGTTTACTTCGGTGTTTCTGGCACGTTTCACAACTACTCACAAGCGTCTCGATGTCTTTGTTTAGTCCAGGCCAGTACACTGACTCCCTTGCTCTCCTTTTACATTTTTCAATCCCAAGGTGTCCTTCATGTATCCTGTTTAACAAATCTGGTCTTAGAGCCTCAGGGATGACTATTCTTCCTTTCTTCAGTAATAGTCCATCAACAAAACTGAGATCTCCTCTGACATGGTAATAGCGAGGGCAAGATCCTGCAGGCCATCCCTCGTCCATGTTCTGAATGACACGCTGTAGCTCGGTGTCCTGTGATGTCACCTCAGCTATTTGTTTCGACTTTGTGTCAGATACTGGCAGAGCACACGACACCATGTTGATGTGATTTTCAATATCCTCATCTGTGGAACTCAGACACTTTTCAGCAGGTGCTCTGGACAAGGCATCTGCGAGTATCAGGTGCTTTCCCGGTGTATAAACCAGTTCAAAATCGTACCTTTGCATTTTCATCATTAGGCGTTGGATCCGTGGGGACATTTCGTTAAGATTCTTCTTGATAATGGAGACGAGTGGGCGGTGGTCAGTTTCCACAGTAAAAGACGGCAGTCCATAGACATAACTGTGAAACCGCTCCAGCCCGTAGGAAACGCCTAAACACTCCTTTTCAATCTGGGCATATTTGCATTCAGACTTTGTCATAGCCCTTGACGCATAGGCTACTGGTTTCCAGTACTCTCCCTCTGCCTGTAGAAGCACTGCTCCGATGCCATCTTTGGACGCGTCAGTTGACACTTTGAGCTTTTTCCGGTGGTCATAGTAGGCTAATGCTGGTGCTCTGGTAAGAGTTTGCTTAAGTCTTTGCCACTCTTGCTCATGTTTTTCGGCCCATTTAAAGTCACAGTCATTGTGTAAGAGCTCTCAGATGCATGACGTCTTTGCTGTGAGGTTGGGAATAAATTTGCCTATGAAATTTACCATTCCCATGATGCGTAACACGCCCGTTTTGTCTGTTGGTCTTGGCATGTTCAGTATTGCTTTCACTTTATCGCCATCTGGTTGTATGCCTTGAGCTGTGAGTTTGTCTCCGAGGAAGAGAATCTCTTGTACTGCAAACTCACACTTGGCTCTATTGAGTTTCAGCCCGTACTTCTGAATGCGCTCCATCACTTTGTTAAGTCTCTGGTTGTGCTCTTGGAGAGTCGAGCCCCATACAATAATGTCATCTATGTAAACTCTGACTCCCTCTAGGCCTTCAATGATCTGTTCCATCGCTCTGTGGAATATTTCTGGTGCAGATTTTATTCCAAATGGCAGCCTAAGAAAACAGTATCTACCGAAAGGTGTGTTAAAAGTACAGTACTTAGTGCTGCTCTCATCCAGTTTTAACTGCCAGAAACCCTGAGAAGCGTCGAGCTTTGTGAAGTAGTTAGCTCCTGCCATCTCACTGACTATTTCCTCACGTGTGGGGATTTGGTAGTACTCGCGCTTAATGTTCTCATTTAGATCTTTTGGGTCCATGCACATTCTCAACTCACCATTCTTTTTCTTTGTGACGACCATCGAGTTGACCCAGTCTGTGGGCTCCTGCACCTTTTTGATCACGCCCAAGTTGGTCATCCTGTCCAGTTCTCGTTTGAGGGCTTCACGCAGTGGAGCTGGGACCCTACGTGGTGCGTGCACAACTGGTTGGGCGCCTTCTTTTAGCTGGATTTTATATGTAAAGGGCAGTGTGCCAAAACCTTTGAACACATCAGAAAAGTTTTGCACAATAGCGTTAGTGTCACACTTGGAATCTGATTCAATGCAGTACACTCTTTTCACTAACCCTAGCTCTTCACAGCTTTTATCACCCAACAGTGATTCACATTTCTCATTCACAACAGAAAAGTTTACATTGTGCACTTTACCTTTAACAACAACATTCAGTTTACAGGTACCAAAACACTGTATGGGTTGCCCATTGTAATCTTTCAACCCTGATTTCTTTCTGTATATGTGTGGCTTAACCTGCATTTCCTTTACATCAGACATGCTAATGAGGTTAGCTTTTGCACCAGTGTCCAGTCTCATAGTGACGATAGTCCCGTTAACCAGCAGAGGAGTGATCCACTTGTCCTCATTGGTAATGCTGTTGACTTTTTCTTCTTCATTTTCACAGTCAACGATGCCCACAAAGAAAGTGTCACTTAAGTCTGTGTCTTCGACTACATTCACGTTTTTGCCTTTCTTTCCTTCCTTTCTTTTGGTGAAGCATTGCTTGGCAAAATGATTCTTTCCATGGCAGTTGGAGCATACTTTACCAAACGCTGGGCATTGCTTTGGCTTGTGCTGTAATCCGCAACACTTGCAGAAGAACGTGGGATCCTCGGTCCGCTGTGCAGTCCCGGCCCGTGAGCGACGCCTCCCGCTCTGAGATGACACGGCGCCGACCGCTGCTCCTTCACTCGGAGGTGTGGCGCCTGGCATGCCGCAGAACGTTTTCATGTGCTTCTGGGACAGTTCGCTTGCCTGGCAGAGTTTAACAGCCATCTCCAGCGTCAACTCCGTCTCACGAAGCAGTCTCTCTCTTAACTTTTTGTCCTCAACACCAAAAACAATTTGATCTCTGATCATTGAGTCCTTCAATGTCCCAAAATTGCAGGATTGTGCTTTCAAACGGAGAGCGGTCAAAAAACTGTCAAAGGGCTCACTCTGTTGCTGCATACGAGATCTAAACATGTATCTTTCATATGTCTCGTTTTTCTTAGGAGTGCAGTGAGCATCAAACTTAGCGAGCACGACATCCAGCTTATTTGGGTCTTCACCCGTTCCGAACACGAACGTGTTGTACACTTCAATGGCCTGTGGCCCCGCTAAGTTCAGCAAAAGTGCTACCTTTCTCGAGTCCAGCTTCGTGTCCAGTCCCATGGCCGTGACATACAAGTTGAACTGCTGCTTGAATGCCCGCCATTTTTCATCCGCATTACCTGACAATTTCAGGTTTTCCGGCGGCTTCAACTCCATGACGACTTCTCACGTGGTCGCTCAGTTCATGCAGTTTACTCCTGGTACCATGTTGTGTTCGTGTTCGTTGAGGAGAGAAGAGACTTGCAGTTGAACCAACGTAACTTTATTTTTTAGCGGCAGCTCACACAGACACTTTCACATCGGCTCCCATGTTGGCCGTTTCTTGTTCTACTGAGTGCATCATTCCAACAAGCGGTAACAAGGTAGCAGCGACGCCTAGTGGTAAACACTGATCATTACACTAACAACCTTCCTATTTCTTAAAAACAGTGAGCTTGGCACAGAAAGGATAAATTGGCGAAAAGACGCGCAATATCAAAACAACACTCACCATCCACGGTTTCCAAGGCCGTGACTGTGGCCGTGTCGAGCCCAATGTCTCTGCCATTGCTAGCTGGCCTATGTCCATAGATTGTGTCCATCTCAGCGAACCACTTCCACTCCTTCCAATCCGCTCCACTTCGAGCAATGTGGTCCTTCACTGCTCGGTAATCGCTTTTCAGCTTTTTCAGTTTCTCCCGACACTGTTTGGCAGTATGGATGTGCCCTTGGAAACCCATGTTCTCGGAGACCTGCTGGTATATTTTTTCATTTCGAGCAGATCCGTCCAACTCGTGCTGGATGCGATCGTCGGCTAATATAGAAAGAAAACTGCGCACCTCCTCGTTTGACCAGGGGATAGCCTTACGAGAAGACATCTTCAGAGTGTGAAAATACTGTATTAAAGCCGCGCACTGTGTTCACTGGCTGAACATCTACAAATGGCGGTCGTGTAGTAGATTCAGCAGAAAAAGTCGCTTTCGTGACGTTACGACCTGACCAATCAGCGGCGACCAGTCTGTTAAAGTCACATCACAGCCCTACTCAGCTCGGTCAGACCCTGCCCTCGATCAGGTATGAAAATAGCGCCTGCTAACCGGTGCTGGGGCTAATGGAAAATGCTCAAACGAGGGCTGAGTGGTGCGGTGTAGGGCTAAGCGAGGCTAGTGGAAAAGGCCCTTTAGTGAGTACAGAGCCGAGTGAAGCCACCTGGCTGCCATATTGGGGGGGGGAATCGAGCTGACATGTTTGGCAGCCGTTGATTTCTATAGTTCACCGCTTGCACAAGATTATAAGTTGTGTCTACATGCCAAGAAGTTCAAAACCTGTTTGGGGTTGTTTTTTTTTTGTTTTGTTGTTTTTTTTGGGGGGGGGAGTTATTGAGGTAAAAGGGACACTGTTTACTACTAAACCCTTTTGGTAGTACTAATATGGCGGCCCGGTTGGTTCACTTCTAGCAGCCAATGATCCATCTAGTTTTTCTATAGCTATAAGTGGCGCAATTCTAATCGTAATGACAGCGAGAGTGAGTCACTGGAAACGCAAGTGTTTCATCCTTGAGCATACAGAAAACCTTTCATATATTCTGTAGGATGGAGAGTAAGTTTTTGAGGCCTGGGGAAGATGTCCTAAATGACAACGGACTTAAAAACAAATGTCACTGGGTGTGGACTGAAGAAAAGGGCAGAGACGGTAAGCCTTTTGGTAGCTGGTGTAAAAAAAAAAATAGAGAACCTGGAGCTTGTTTCTGCACATTGAGCTTGAAATAATGCAATTTAGAGTATTGTATACAGTTCACTGTTGCTGTTTACAATTTGTTATTAAAAATACATGGTGCAAATGTTGCACATTTCATTACAAAATCGTAAATCAATGGCCTTTTCCATATACCCTTTACTGAATGGTTGCTAATCAAATCTTATTCCACCAATGAATTATTTCACTTGACTGAGTTTCACATACCCTTATTCATAAATTTCATGTTATAGACTGTAGGTCATTCTGTACATACTTATATAACTTAATAGCAACAGCATCCTAAATGTTAGATGTTTGCACCGTAATAGAGTGAGATGGAGTACTATTGCCGCCTACTGACCTTCCTTGGTATTGCTGTTTCAAACAGTCCACAATAATCTAGTTTGAATTTATCAATGGATATGGAGGTATGTTACTATCTGGTTTCAAGGAAAATTATCTTCATACATATGTATATATTACTCACAAAAAAAGTTAGGGATAGTCAGCTTTCGGGTGAAATTTCAGGATGCACCTAAAATTCACTAGAACCTTTACAGGTGAACTTAATTTGACCTTCTCTAACCTTTTGAATGCACATGTCCAACTGTTCAATGTTTCAGTCCTTTTTGCATAACTTAAGGCGCTTTTCCACTAGCCCCGCTCAGCCCCGATTGAAAACCCGGCTCTACTCACTTCGGTTCGGTTCAGCCTCAGTTGCTTTTCAACTACTGCTGGCGCACCTGCTGGCACACCTGCTGTGGGTGGGATTTGTTGAACAGCAGGCGGCGCCACACCCTCGTGACGTGACACATGCGACCGAATCCTCCACAACAAACAAAATGGCTGATGACGAGGAATGACTGTGACATGAAACTGGTTAAATCTATGGTGCTGACTTGTTGTGCTCTGCACAATCTGTGTGAGAATCATGGAGAGACGTTTGACACTACATTGGATGATGCAGTAGATGAACCAGTGGTGGCAGCGGCACAGAGAGCAGAGGAGCAGGGTAGTGATATTGTAGCGAACTCAATATAAGCACCCTACTTGGTTTGACAAGTGGGTTGATCCTATTGGCGACACAGGTAGAGTGCGGGACTCTGGAGCGGGAGGCGTGAGTTCAAACCTCCCGGTGGGACGTCGCCATGTCGAGCTGCACGTTACAATATAACACGAGATGCTGTGATGCAATACTTGTCTATTTTGTCCACATTTATGTGCATACATATTTCAAAAATGTTTTTTGTAAATAAAATGTTGTGCATGTTCCATCTACCTGTCCTCTTGTTCATAACGCTTATCTGTTAAGAAGGTGTGAAGCCATCAGCCTAATGATGAGTCCACACTTCTGTTGTGATAATTGCTCACGCTGAGCACTCTGACAGCCCCGTACGCTGTGGGGGTCACACACGACGTGTTCCTCCCCACACTCTCAATTTTTTTCCCCGTATATTTTTCTCTTTGGCGTACAGAAATGGCGATATGCCCGTATTTGCTAAAATTGCATTTTCCCCATATTAAAATACGGCGAAACCGTATCACTTGACAGGTATGTAATTACATGCAGAAACACCGCACAGGCCATCTTCACAAAAATCCAGCTCGACAAGCCACTTTTGCTTAGGTGGAAATGCAAATTGAACTATAAATCATGTGCTGATACATGTCATATTTTCCCATGTAAAGGTCTCCCACTTTTACTTACAAATTGATTTTTAATTTTTGGGAAAAGGGAATATAAATTTTGCACTTTTTGGTAACAACAGTTGTGTGCAACAAAAACACAGTTGTGTATCCTTGTCCGATTTGTCTACTGTTATTAGTGCCAAATTTTTGCTAGATTCCTTCTTAATTTATTAAATTTTGACTGGTGATGCAACATTCAACTTACACGTACTTACCTTTATCAGTGTCTACAAGTTCAAGCACACCTGTACAACTGCTTATAACCTAAAAAATGTACCCGTTCAAGAGAAATGGATTCAGCATTGCAAATTTGTTTAAAATAAAAAAAAAACCTACCAAGACATTACGTTTCGTTGTGTTGTTAAAAATTAAATTACCATTAGAAGGCTATACACCTGACCTGATGAACAGCAGCATGTGGAGTGAACAGAGAATGGAATGTGTATGTAATTATTGGCTTTTCTCATATGGTGTCATAACAGATAAACCAGACTTTTGATGCAAACAATACAGTTTTATTCCAGAAGCAAAATTTACAAACAAAAAAACAGACTGGGCGATGACATTTCTGCGAGCTCTTCCCTTCGTAACACAGCGTCCTGCTCCAGGGCTTCACGCACATCTGCCCGCACATCTGCGGCCACCTGTCGCAAATGCTGCATGTACTCCTGATTCTTGCCGCTGGTCATGTTACCGTTCCAAGAGCCGCATCTCTTCGTCATGCATGTTGACCATCGCTAATGTAAGGTCAGCGATGGGAGTTGTCTGTTTTCGTCTTGCCTAGATGGAAAGACAGTAAGGCATGGTCGTTAAAGCTGGATCACTACATATATTATGGAATTACACAGGTGAAAGTCTGTGGTGGAATGTCACTATTATATTATGCTTCATTGCTGTATATAAGCTGAACTGTCATGTTGCTGCCCCTCAGTAGAGCGGATTTTGCAACACGTAGGGTGCTGTCTTCGGCTGCAGCCCCCCTGCAAAACTAAAAAGGATTAAGATTAAGAATATAGATGGATGGATGGGTAATGTTTAAACTAGTTGCTTGTAGTGTGGCCGCAGAAATCTGAATGGGTTAATACAGTCAGCTGACGCGAAGCATTTCAATGAAGCATGTTGATTTCAACGGCAGTTCATCAGCTTTATTTGTTTGTCTAAAACAGGAGTTACAACAGCACCAATCTCCACACCTAAAAATGGTTGTGGAACACCGATAAGTGAAGACCAAAGAATAACCTTTTTGTACATTTAAAAAGACATTTTCAATTAATTAATATGCAGCTACAGGAAATTGCATTAATCAACTTGGTACATAACTTGTTAGGCTCCAGCCCCACCGCAACCTGTAAAGGATTAAGCGGTAGAAGATGGATGGATGGATTTTCGACCCTGGTTTCCGCTGCTGGACCTGTTTCAACAAAAAAAAAAAATTGTGGTTATTGTGCCTTACCGGCACTTGAACGTGATCCAGATGGAGCTGGTGATGTGGCTGACATGGGAGTTGATCCAACTGGCGCTCAGCCAGACGCACATGCAGACGCAGCGCCAGGAGAGTCCACTGTGTCTGTCCACTAAGGTGGACCCCTGTGATATGAACTGCGATTCTAGAAAGAAAATGCACGCAATTTAAAACTTAACACCAAAGTGCAACATGTACACAACACTCTAAAGTTTTTAACCGGAATACAATAAGCGTAATTCAGCGTTTTGTTCGCGCTAATACTTAACACAAAGCAAGCGTGAATCTGCAGTTGGCTGCAAAACAATACGCAAGCCTCAGTAACAACCAGTACCCACAATCTAACAACCTTCCTATTTCTTAAAAACAGTGAGCTTGGCACAGAAAGGATCAAGTGGCGAAAAGATGCGCAATATCAAAACAACACTCACCATCCACGGTTTCCAAGGCCGTGACCGTGACAGTGACAGTGACGTGTCGAGCCCAATGTCTCTCAGTGAACCACTTCCACTCCTTCCGATCCGCTGAACTTCGAGCAGTGTGGTCCTCCACTGCTCGGTAATCGCTTTTCAGCTTTTTCAGCTTCTCCCGACACTGTTTGGCAGTACGGATGTGCCTTTGGGAGGCCATCTGCTCGGACACCTGCATTTCAAGTAGATCCGTCCAACTCGCGCTGGATGCGATCGTCGTCTAATATAGAAAGAAAATTGCGCACCTCCTAATATATAATATTAGGAGTATATTATTATATAAGTATATTATACAGTATATTAATATAATATACCGTATTAAAGGGGCGCACTGTGTTCACTGGCTGAACAATTACAAATGGCGGTCGTGGAGTAAATTCAGCAGAAAAAGTCGCTTTCATGACGTTACGACCTGACCAATCAGCGGCGACCAGTCTCTTAAAGTCATATCACAGCCATACTCAGCCCTACTCAGCCCGGTTAGACCCTGCCCTGGATCAGGTACGAAAAAAGTACCTGTGTCAGGATTTTTATCTGCAATATGGCTCAAGCACAGTAATATTCAATAGCATTAGACCGAAGAAATCATCAGACCTGACACAGTGATGCCGTTTCTGTTTTTTATATCTTGCAAGAGAGCAGTCAAATCACATACCTGTTACAGAGTGAGCTTGAATGCTGCCGAAGCAGTCCAGTACAATAACTTTTATAGGCAAAGATAAGACAGTGACATCTTCCCAAACAGTTCTTTTCCTCCCTAACAGTCCTTTCCTCCCTCATAGGGGAGGATGATAAGAAACAGCGCATACAGTTCGTACCGGTTTGAGCTGGTTCATTCCTTAACAGAGGAAAAACACTCCCATATAAGGTTTCATGAAGTTCACAAAGTTCTCATAACAGAGAAAAACAAGACACACAGAATGTACAAAGGACAAATTTTGATACAGCATAAAAACTTGCATACGTCAATACTCTTATCACACCTTATATGAACAAACAGAAGAGTGGTGCAGTTTAGTCACTAACAGTGATTATAAGAAAAGGCACAAATTGTATTATCAGAAAAAGCATCATACATATAAGAACATCAACCTTCATTTCATGAGTTATTAATAAAATGATAACTATTTACATATATTTACAGTTTTTCCAACAACCTGCTAACAGGTGCTAGGGCTAGTGGAAAAGCGCCTAAAGCGGGCTGAGTGGTGCGGTGTAGGGCTAAGTGAGGCTAGTGGAAAAGGGCCTTTACGGTTCTCTAACAAGGTGCTTAACGGCAAAATTCACAACAGGTGTTTGATCCATGAATTGACCAATACATTTTCTGGTTTAATTAGAATTGGTATTTAAACTGTCCTCTTCATCATGCTGTTCTCATTTTGGCATCATGAGACCAAGACGACACCTAACAATTGATCAACAGTACCTCGCCAGTGCAAGCCTTCAAATAGGATGTTCTCACAGGGAAGTGGCCACTGACCTTAGAGTGTCATCATCAGGTTGCAACAGAGACACAGAAACTGGAAGAGTCACAGAAAGGCACAGAAGTGGACATCCTTTGGCCACATCCCACGCTGATGACCACTTCATTGTGAACAGTGCCCTGCAGAACTGGATAATGAATGCCACTCAACTCCAGACACATTTAAGGGAAGTGAGACACACCCAAATGTCACGTCAGACCATTTGAAACAGTTTAGTGGTGAAAAAATTAGGACACCCTGTATAAGCCTGTGTGGTTTTTAACATATTTTGAAATATGGATATTTAATATCAATGTTAAAAATATTGGGAGATTCATATAATAAAACTAAACAATTAAAAATGAATTAAAGACATTCTTCAAATTTTCTGTAAAATATAAACAAAACATATAAACAATAAACAAATGGTGAGGAATAAATTAGGATACCCCCACATTCATTCTCTCTTAAAATGGCTAAAATAATTGTTAAAAAATGCAAAACAAAAACAAGACATGATATGTGAACATTTATTAATAAAGAAGTGAATATTTAATGGGGCATCCTAATTTTTTCACATGACTGTACATCAGCGTGGTCTGCATGCTAGACGACCTACAAGGGTACCTGAACACACCACCAGGCACATGTGTGTCATGATCAGGAGAGTGTGCCTCCCCCTCCCTTCCTATCTCTATTTTCCCAGCTCCGGGGCTCATCAAGCGCACCTGCGTGATTACACACCTGCTGCCTCCTGATTCACCAGCATATTTAAGGACCAGTGTGTGAAGAGCTCTCCGCTGGGTCATTGGGTTTGCTGCCTCCTCCAGCGGTGCATCTCCACAGCTGTGTTTGCTCGCTCGCCTGAATCATCTACCTCCAGGACAATGGCTTTTCCACCCAGCTCCTCCAGTCACTCTTCCTCCTTCCCTGCCGTAATTAACTCACCGTCTCTTCACCCACGCTGTGGTCATTGCCGGGCTCTCTGCCAGTACCATAAGATCCATATCTTCTATAGTCATTTTCCAGTACGCCATATCTATTATTAATCCCTCCTGTCCTCTCTGTCCTTCCTAGGCCGCATGTGACTCCAGCATGCAACTATTTTCTTGTATATAGTTTGGTTTCTTGGTTGCGGGTTTCATTAATCGTGGTGTGTGTATATATTCATTAAGTTAGCGTGTTTTGTATAGGGTTTAGGTTTTCATTAAGGTTGCTCCTTGCTCACCTCCGCCCCCTGGTGGGACCAGCGATGGATCCACTCCAGTTCGCCTACCAGCATGGCATTGGGGTGGAGGATGCGGTGATCTTCCTCCTTCACCGTTCTCTGTCCCACCTGGAGAAGCCCGGGAATGCGGTGAGGATCATGTTCTTTGACTTCTCCAGTGCTTTCAACACCATCCAACTGATGATCCTGAAGGACAAGCTGCTGTGCGCAGGGGTGGATCAACACCTGTCATCATGGATCCTGGACTACCTCACAAACCGGCCTCAGTTTGTGAGAACCCGGGACTGTGTGTCCAACACGATCATCGGTAGCACGGGGGCCTCCCAGGGAACGGTTTTGGCTCCCTTCCTGTTCACCCTTTATACTGCGGACTTCTCACACAACACAACACACTGCCGTCTACAGAAGTTCTCTGATGACTCTGCGATCGTTGGCCTCATCTCCAACGGAGATGAATCTGAGTACAGAGGGCTTATTCAGGACTTCGTGGACTGGTGCCATCAGAACTGTCTCCAGATCAACGCGAGGAAAACTAAGGAGCTGGTGGTGGACTGCCGCAGGCAAGGACAACCCCTCACAGCACCAGTAAATATACAGGGAACAGACATTGAGATGGTGACATCCTATAAGTACCTGGGTGTTCATCTGAACAATAAACTAGACTGGTCACACAATACTGATGCACTCTACAAGAAGGGACAGCACAGGCTGTTCCTACTGAGGAGACTCAGGTCTTTTGGTGTACAAGGGGCGCTGCTGAAGACATTCTATGACACGGTGGTGGCATCAGCCATCACTTTTGGAGTGGTCTGCTGGGGCAGTGGCATTACAGCAGCCGATAGGAAGAGACTGAACAAACTGATCAAGAAAGCTAGCTCTGTCCTGGGGCAGCGCCTTGACCCTGTGGAGGAGATAGGAGAGGGAAGGATGGTGGCTAAACTGTCATCTCTGCTGGAGTCCGAGTTCCACCCTAAGCAGGACATACTGAATGCACTGAGGAGCTCATTTAGCAGCAGACTACATCATCCTAGGAGCACAACCGAGAGGTTTCGCAGGTCCTTCCTACCTACGGCTGTCAGACTGTACAACCTCAGCAGGGCTGCTCGCAGAGATAGCAAAAAGACGTGACAACCTAATAGTTTTGAATGCAAAAGATGCAATAGACTTACACAATGGCCCCCTCCGGTATACAACTAGGAAAACACCGGTCGCTATGGAGGTTGAGAATATGTATGGGTACATAATCATACCATGTAGGATAACTAAGTAGACGGTTGTGCTGTTTCATTCCATCTAGCTACAATGCTCCGCACTGTGTGTTTATATATTTACATATTTATTCCATCTAGCTACAATGCTCTGCACTGTGTGTGTTTATATATATGTATTTATATATTTACTCCATCTAGCAACAATGCTCCACACTGTGTGTGTTTATATATTTACATATTTGTTCCATCTAGCTACAATGCTCCACACTGTGTGTGTTTATGTATCTACATATTTATTCCAACCAAAAGCCAGTTTAGAAAGCTTTGGCATGGCAAACTGGGGTGGTGGTTCCTCTCTTCAAAAAAGGGGACCGGAGGGTGTGCTCCAACTTTAGAGGGATCACACTCCTCAGCCTCCCTGGGAAGGTCTATGCCAAGGTACTGGAGAGGAGAGTCCGGCCAGTGGTCGAACCTCGGATTCAGGAGGAGCAATGTGGTTTTCGTCCTGGCCGTGGCACATCGGACCAGCTCTTTACCCTCTCGAGAATTCTTGAGGGTTCATGGGAGTTTGCCCAACCAGTTTACATGTGTTTTGTGGACTTGGAGAAGGCATTTGACCGCGTCCCTTGTGGTTTTTTGTGGGGGGTGCTTCGGGAGTATGGGATATCGGGCTTGTTGTTACGAGCTATTCGGTCTCTGTACGACCGTTGTGAGAGTTTGGTTCGTATTGCCAACACTCGGTCGGAGTCATTCCCAGTGAGAGTTGGACTCCGCCAGGGCTGCCCTTTGTCACTGATCCTGTTCATAATTTTTATGGACAGGATTTCTAGGCGCAGCCAGGGAACGGAGGGTGTCATGCTTGGTGACCACAGGATCTTATCTTTGTTGTTTGCAGATGATGTTGTCTTGTTGGCTTCATCCAGCAATGACCTACAGCTCTTGCTGGGACGGTTTGCTGCTGAGTGTGAAATGGCTGGGATGAGAATCAGCACCTCCAAGTCCGAGTCCATGGTCCTCAGCCGGAAAAAGGTGGATTGTCCTCTCTGGGTTGGGGACAGGCTCCTTCCCCAAGTGGAGGAGTTTAAGTATCTTGGGGTCTTGTTCACGAGTGAGGGGAAAATGGAGCGAGAGATTGACAGATGGTTCGGAGCAGCATCTGCAGTGATGCGGACGTTGTACCGGTCTGTTGTGGTGAAGAGGGAGCTTAGTTCTAAAGCAAAGCTGTCGATTTACCAGTCAATCTACGTTCCTACTCTCACCTATGGTCACAAGCTTTGGGTAATGACCGAAAGAACAAGATCGCGGATACAAGCGGCTGAAATGAGCTTTCTCCGTAGGATTGCTGGACTCACCTTCAGAGATAGGGTGAGGAGCTCAGTCATCCGGGAGAGGCTCAGAGTAGAACCGCTGCTCCTCCACATTGAAAGGAGTCAGTTGAGGTGGTATGGGCATCTGATTAGGATGCCTCCTGGACGCCTCCCACTTGAGGTGTTTCAGGCACGTCCCACTGGGAGGAGACCCCGGGGCAGACCCAGGACTCGGTGGAGAGTCTATGTCTCCCAGCTGGTCTGGGAACGCCTTGGTATCCTCCCTGGAGAGCTGGAGCAGGTGGCTGGGGAGAGGGAAGTCTGGGCTTCTCTGCTTGAACTGCTGCCTCCGCGACCCGGACCTCCGGAAAGCAGTAGAAGATGGATGGATGGATGGATGGATATTTATTCCATCTAGCTACAATGCTCCGAACTGTGTGTGTTTATATATTTACATATTTATTCCATCTAGCTACAATGCTCCGCACTGTGTGTTTATATATCTACATATTTATTCCATCTAGCTACAATGCTCCGCACTGTGTGTTTATATATTCACATATTCATTCCATCTAGCTACAATACTCCGCACTGTGTGTTTATATACTCATATATTTATTCCATCCAGCTACAATGCTCCGCACTGTGTTTATATATTTATATATCTATCCCATCTAGCTACAATGCGCCGCACTGTGTGCCTATATATATATATATATATATATATTTTCATATGTACATATGTATACTTGCTGCTCTTGTTTTTTCTCTTGCCTTCTGATTGTTGCTCTGAGTGTTGCTATCCCTGTGCTGTTGCAATCCTGGAATTTCCCCATTGTGAGACTAATAAAGGCTTATCTTATCTTATTAAAGTGGTGTAACTTTTCATCTGCGTCTGTGTGTTCTTCTGAAGTGGTTGCCTTGCACTTAAGCCTCCTCAAAATCCCAAATCATGACAATGTGTCATCGTCTTGTATGGGCCAGCGAGCATTTATGCTGGACAAGGGACCAGTGGGCCTCAGTGATGTTATCTGATGAAAGTTAATTCATGTTGAGCAGAAATGATGACCATCAATGTTGTTGGAGATGTCAAGGAGAGCGCTATGCATTAGCCACTGTTGTTACCAGACAAGCCTTTCGTGGTGGTGGTGTTACAGTCTGGGCAGGTGTGTCTAGTCAATACAGAACTGCCCTACACCTTTTTGAATGGTACAGGGACAAGCCGATACTGCCTGAATAACATCATTAATCCAGTCATTGTGCCCCTGCATGAACAACATAGGCCTAATTTCATCTTCACAAACGACAATGTTCCAGCTCATCGAGGTCGCATCATTAGAGAATGGCTGCTGGAGGCTGGGGTACCTCAAATGGAGTGGCCTGCACTTTCTCCAGACCTGAATCCCATAGCAGATCTATGGAATCAGCTGAGTCGCCGTGTAGAGGCTCATAACCCTGCACCCCACAACCTCAATGACCTGGGAGCCAACCTTCAAGAAGAGTGGAATGCCATGCCTCAGCAGACAATAAGTCGACTTGTGAACAGCATGAAATGTTGTTGTCAAGCCGTAATTGATGATCAAGGGCACATGACAAGTTATTGAGACAATGACATTTTTTGTTGTGGTATACCTACCACTGTTGTTGGCTTTTGTTTCAATGAGTTGTTTGAGATGAGGAACTCACCATGCTTCTACTTACATGCCCTACTTTCATGATATAATATCACTGCAGTGTGAACTTTTTACATTTTCCATGAATTTTATCCGAAAGCCAAATATCCCTAACTTTTTGTGAGTAGTATGTATATAAAAATGGATATGTGTGAGCACATGTGCGTCTCTACCCCTGTGACCCTGCTCCCCCCAAAAAAGTTCAGGCTCAGGACCTTTTTTTTTTTTTTTTTTTTGCTTTAACCCCTGCACACCCCATCATGGTGTGGGGGTGTTTTTCAGCACATGGTATAGGCAGAGTTCATATAATTGAAGGAAAGATGAATGGACAAATGTACCGAGACATCCTTGATAAGAATCTGTTGCTATCTGCCAAGATGCTGAAGATGAAACAAGGGTGGACATTTCAGCAAGACAATGATCCCAAACACACAGCTGAGGAAACTCTCAACTGGCTCCAGAGAAGGAAAATAAAGCTGCTAGAATGGCCCAGTCAGTCACCTAACCTGACTCCAATTGAAAATCTATGGAGTGAACTGAAGATCAAAGTTCAAAGAAGACACCCACAGAACCTTGAAGATTTGAACTCCTGAGCAATGCCTGCACCTAGTTTCTAAATACAGGAGGAGTGTGGAAGCTGTTATTACCAATAAAGGCTTTTCTACTAAATATTAAATGAATTTCACCAAGTGTGTTCAATACTTATTCCCTGGGTCATTCCACTTTATTAAATATAACTTGTTTTGTGAACACAATTGCTTTCTTTGTATGTATGGTAAATGGCATTCACTTACATAGCGCTTTTATTCTCATCTCTAGATGACCAAAGCGCTTTACAGATCCTGCTATCCACCCATTCACACACTGATGGCGGCATAGCTGCCCAACATGGCGCTGTCCAGACCCACCAGGAGCAATTGGGGGTAAAGTGTCTTGCCCAGGGATACAATGGCAGGATATCTGGGGAGAACGGGATTCGAATCGCCAACCATCCAGTTATTGGACGACCTGCTCTACCTCCTGAGCCACTGCCATCCCCATTACTTGAGCTGTTACTGATATCTGGTGAAAATCTCAGGTCAATGGTTCCATCAAGATTCAAGATTCAAAGGCTTTATTATCATGTGCACAGTTAAGAAATGTTACATTTCCTGTAGAACGAAATTCTTTGCTCTCCGAACAAATGCCAAGGTATAGGTACAGAACGATACTAGGTACACAGCAATACTAATAAGGTTATTACCTTATTAGTATTATACACACCAACACACAGTTAGGAAATCAGGACACCTTAAGCACACCTTGATGCTAAATACTAATACTAATGAGTACTAATAACACACACTAGGCAATTTGGACAACTAAAGCAGTTAAAGCAGTCAAACCAGAGGAGTGATATTGAAAATTCACTGGATGACTATAGTGGATAGTGGTATATTGATATCAGAGATGATGTGAACCTGAGATGGCATAAGCCTATGTACAGTGTGCAAGTGAGCATTGTGGAAATGAGCAGTATATAAATTACAAATTAGCAATTTCTCTGTAACTATAGTACCAGTAGACTGTACATGATAAATAGTAGCAGAGATGATATGGACATCAGACGGCTGAGACTATATACACTGTACAGGTGAGCAGTGTGCAAATTTAGCTGCCGGTGTGTGAGTTCCTATATGCAAAGCTGTGTTGCGGAGTTTTGGGAGTTTGTTATTTGTTCAGAAGTCTGATGGCAGTGGGAAAGAAGGAGTTTTTCAGTCTGGTTGCCTTGCGTTTCACACTTCTGTACCTCCGGCCTGAGAGTAGAAGTGTGAAGAATCTGTGCTGGGGGTGGGTGGGGTCCCGGAGGATGACGTCAGCTCTCCTTTGGACTCTGCGGTGGTAGATGCTCTGCAGAGAAGGGAGTGGAGTCCTGATGATCATCTCTGCTGTCTTCACCACTCTCAGCAGGCATTTGCGCTACAGGGTAGTGGTGCTGCCGTACCACACAGTGATGCAGTTGGTCAGGATGCTCTCAATGATGCAACTGTAGAACACTGGCCTTATCTCTACATGGCCGCTCGTACGAGTGGACTTTTATCATAGCAGCACTGTGTTGCCCGATCCTGGGCGCTGATTTTCTGTGTGCACATGGTTTACTTGTGGATGTTGCTAACAGACACCTGGTTAATGCACTGTCCTTTGAATCTCTCCCCTGTATAACTCGAGGGACCCGGCCAACAGCACAAGCCAACGTCACAACTCCAGGCGGTAAGTTCCACGCACTGCTCACTCAGTTCCCAGCACTCACGGTCCCGACATTTTCGGCGGCCATCGCTAAACACGGGGTGGAGCACTTTATCGCCACCACCGGGCCGCTTGTTTTCGCAAGACCTCGGCGCTTGGATGCAGCTAAACTGGCCATAGCGCGCGAGGAGTTCGCCAACCTGGAAAGGTTGGGCATCATTAGGCGATCGAACAGCCCATGGGCATCCCCGCTACACATGGTCCCTAAGGCTGAGGGATCGTGGCGACCGTGCGGTGATTTCTGCAGGTTGAACAACGCCACAGCACACGACCGCTACCCGATTCCCCACATACAGGATTTTTCCGTTCACCTCACCGGAGCACGCATTTTTTCCAAAATAGACCTGGTCCGCGGTTACCACCAGGTCCCAGTGCACGCGGAGGACGTACCCAAAACAGCGGTAATAACTCCGTTCGGTTTATTCGAGTTCCTGCGCATGCCATTCGGGTTAAAAGGCGCGGCACAAATGTTCCAGCGCATGATGGATGCAGTGCTGCACGATCTCCCGTTCGTGTTCGTCTACCTGGACGATATCCTGGTAGCCAGTGCGTCTGAAGACGAACATGAAACCCACCTCAGGATGGTTTTCTGGAAGTTAGAAGAGCATGGGTTAATAATCAACCCGGCGAAATGCCAGTTTGGCATGATGGAAATTGATTTTTTTGGGGCACCGCATCTCTCCAGAAGGCGCGATCCCGTTTCCCGACAAAGTGCGCGCCGCGGTGTATTTTCCCCGGCCTCAGACGGTCAGGGTGCTGCAAGAATTTTTGGGGATGGTGAACTTTTATAACCGTTTCCTTCCCCGCGCGGCGCGGCTCATGCAACCATTGTATGCCGCGCTCAAAAGACAGAAACCCGCGGATGGGGTCGAATGGACCCCGGAGCGAGAGCGGGTGTTCTCGGAGGTTAAAGCAGCCCTGGCAAACGCCGCACTGCTGGCGCATCCGGACCCGGCGGCCCGGATAGCGCTCACCACCGACGCTTCAGACGTGGCCAATAGGGGCTGTCGTGGAGCAGCGCGTCGCCGGGGCTTGGCAGCCGCTCGCCTTTTTCAACAGAACTTTGCGCGACAGTGAACGTAAATACAGCGCATTCGAAAGGGAGTTGCTGGCCCTCCACCTGGCCATACGCCACTTCCAGTTCTGGCTGGAAGGGTGCAGCTTCACCACGTTTGTGGACCACAAGCCACTAACGTTCGCGATGGCCAAGGTTTCAGAACCGTGGTCGGGCCGGCAACAGAGACAGCTGTCCGCGATCTCAGAGTTTACTACCGATATTCAGCATGTGTCGGGTAAACTGAATGTGGTGGCGGACTGCCTCTCGCACGCCGTGGTGGCCCCAGTCTACGTGGGAATAGATTACGCAGCCATGGCCGCGGAGCAGATTAGCGATGCAGACGTGCGCGCGCTCCAGTCTGGACCAACGGGATTAAGGCTGGAGAGCAGGGTGCTCCAAGACGGCATGCCCCCCCCAATCTGCGATGTCTCCATGGGACGCCCGCGTCCGGTAGTCCCGGCTCTGGTGCACCCAGGAGTGCGCGCATCAGTCAAAATGGTGGGAGAAAAGTTTGTGTGGCCAAGCCTACACAAACAAGTAAAAGAGTGGGCTGCAGCCTGCGTGGTGTGCCAACGAGCCAAGGTACACAGACACACGAAGGCTCCCTTGGAGCCGTTTTGTGTACTGGCTAAGAGGTTCGACCATGTTCACGTGGACCTCGTGGGCCCCCTCCCGCCATCACAGGGGTGCACGCACCTCCTGACAGTGGTGGACCGCACTACGCGCTGGCCAGAAGCAGTCCCGCTGGCAGCAACCACGTCCGCGGACGTAGCACGCGCTTTTTTAACAACATGGGTGGCGCGTTTTGGAGTCCTGTCGGACATTACGTCCGACAGGGGCCCTCAATTTGTTTCCGACCTCTGGTCCGCGATGGCCCGCAGCCTGGGTGTTGCAATTCATCGCACAACCACGTACAACCCACAGGCCAATGGGTTATGCAAGCATTTTCATAGATCACTGAAAGCAGCACTCAGGGCTTCACTGATGGATGCAAATTGGGTGGACAGGTTGCCGTGGATTTTATTGGGGTTGCGCTCCGTGCCAGAAGAGGTTTTGAAAGCTTCCCCTTGCAGAGCTTGTTTTTGCGCTGCCCCTACGGCTGCCCGGGGAATTTCTGCCAGATAATCCCGCTCCGGACAGCTGCCCATCTCAGCTTTTGCAGCGTAGCGCAAACACAGACACGCTGCCGGGCCCGGCCCACCACTGTTTTCCGTGTGCTTTCATGCCTAAAACTTTGAAGAATGCGGAGTTCGTGTTCGTCAGACATGACGCCCACCGCTCTCCATTGCACCCACCCTATGATGGACCGTTCAGAGTGTTGGAAACAGGGGATAAGCATTTTTTGCTAGACTTGGGGGGTAGGTGGGAGAAAATTGGCATAGACAGACTCAAACCCGCTTTTGTAGTGGCGGACGAGCAAGTGCTGTTGGCTAGGGCCCCTCGGCGTGGAAGACCCCCACGGAGAGCTCCCCAGGGAAACGATTCACCAGAGCAGCCACACGGACAGAGCGAAGTTTTCCCCCCCTCACCACGGCCCACCCACAGTCAGACACACTCCCAGCAGCCCCCCACCGGCACAGCAGCACCACGGAGGCGGTAAACCCCAGTTACAGCAGATATGGGAGGAGACGGAAGCCAAAACAGCGTGTGGACTGATGTTCTATCTAAGATGCTGGGGGGGGGGGGGGGGCGGTGTAGGACCTTGGGGAAGTCAGATTATTTAGCATCTCAGACAGAGACAGTGAACAAGCATGGGAGAACAATGCCCAGGGGGTTCCTAGCGAGATAGTAGGAAGGAGTCAAGGACATAGGGGGTTGAATGCAGTGTAATGTAAATGTCATGCTGTGTGATGAGAAATGCCATGAAACGTGTGAAGAGTGATTTGGGTAAAAGGGGAGAGCTTGCTGAGATGATTCATTCTGTTCTGTGCTTGTGAGATGTGAAGTGTGTAATAAACCGTCTGTCCATGAATCTGCCTCTTTATTCACACACTCCACAGTGTCTACAAACTTGTAATCAGTCGGTCGGCCTATTTAAAGGGTGACAAGTAGTCACTGTGCTGTTTGGTGACATGGTGTGTACCACACTAAACATGGACCAGAGGAAGCAAAGGAAAGAGTTGTCTCAGGAGATTAGAAAGAAAATTATAGACAAGCATGTTAAAGGTAAAGGCTATAAGACCATCTCCAAGCAGCTTGATGTTCCTGTGACTACAGTTGCACATATTATTCAGAAATTTAAGATCCACGGGACTGTAGCCAACCTCCCTGGACGTGGCTGCAGGAGGAGACAGATAATACGAATGGTAACAAAAGAGCCCAGAACAACCTCTAAACACATTCATGGTGAACTCCAAGGTCAAGGTACATCAGTGTCAGATCGCACCATCCGTCGTTGTTTGAGCCAAAGTGGACTTCATGGAAGATGACCAAGGAGGACACCACTGTAGAAAAGAAATCATAAAAAAGCCAGACTGGAATTTGCCAAACTGCATGTTGACAAGCTACAAAGCTTCTGGGAGAATGTCCTATGGACAGACGAGACAAAACTGGAACATTTTGGCAAGGAACATCAACCCTATGTTCACAGACACAAAAATGAAGCATACCAAGAAAAGAACACTGTCCCTACTGTGAAACATGGAGGAGGTTCTGTTATGTTCTGGGGCTGCTTTGCTGCATCTGGCACAGGGTGTCTTGAATCTGTGCAGGGTACAATGAAATCTCAAGACTATCAAGGTATTCTAGAGAGAAATGTGCTGCCCAGTGTCAGACAGCTTGGTCTTAGTCGCAGGTCATGGGTCTTGCAACAGGATAATGACCCAAAACACACAACTAAAAACACCCAAGAATGGCTAAGAGCGAAACATTGGACTGCTCTAAAGTGGCCTTCTATGAGCCCTGATCTAAATCCTATTGAACATCTGTGGAAGGAGCTGAAACATGCCGTCTGGAGAAGGCACCCTTCAAACCTGAGACAACTGGAGCAGTTTGCTCATGAGGAGTGGGCCAAAATATCTGCTGAGAGGTGCAGAAGTCTCATTGACAGTTACAGAAATGGTTTGATTGCAGTGATTGCCTCAAAAGGTTGTGCAACAAAATATTAAGTTAAGGGTACCATCATTTTTGTCCAGGCCTGTTTCATGAGTTTGTTTTTTAAAATAATTCTGTTGAACCACAATTCAAAAGCATTGTCTGATTTTCATTGGTTAATTTTCAAAGAATTTTTATTTATTACCACTTTTGTCAGATTCAAGTTATTTCTGTGACCATTGTGGGTTTTTCTTTCATTAACAGAGGGGTACCAACAATTTTGTCCACGGCTGTACCTTCCAGGTATGAGAAAGAATAATGGAGTACTGCAGCAATAGCATCTGAGGTGGATCTGTTGGGCCAGTAGGCGTACTGCAAGGGGTCAAGGGTGTCCAGTATGCTGTGCTGAATGAGGGGCAGCACCACTCTCTCGAAGCACTTCATGATGATTGGCATGAGTGCTCCCGGTCTGTAATCATTCAAACAGGTCGGCAGGCTCCTTTTGGGGAGGGGGATGATGGTTGTCATTTTGAACCAGGAGGGGACTATGTTCTGGTTGAGGGAGAGGTTGAAGATTGATGTGAGAACATCAGTCAGCTTGGCAGTGCATGCTCTGAGGGCCCGCCCACGTATGTTGTCTTGTCCTGCTGCCTTGCGGGGGTTGATATTCTTCAGTGCTTTGTTTACCTGGCCTGGTGAGACTTTTAGTGGGGGGGGGGGGGTGCGTGAGTGTGTATCTCTTCTCTGCACTGTAGCTTGTGGTCTCAAAGCAGGTGTAAAAGATGTTGAGACTGTCCGGCAGGTTGACTGTGGAGCTAGTGGTGCTGCTGTTGGTCCTCTTGTAGTCTGTGATGTGTTGCCGGCCTTGCCACATGCGCCCTGGATCAGGAGTGGAGTAGAGGCTGTCCAGCCTTTCTCTGTACTGCCTCTTGGCTGTTGTTATTGTCTTCCTCAGTCTGTACTTTGCAGCTTTGTACTCGAACTCACTGCCTGATTTAAATGCAAGAAAGCGAGGAGGCAGCATCTGACGTACCTGACTACTGATTCAGGGCTTCTGGTTGGGGAACTTTCAGACCTGTTTGGTGGGTACGATGGTATCAACGCACATGCTGATGTGCCCAGTCACATACTCAACATAATCCTGTATGTTTACAGAAGAGTCCTCTCGGGTGGCTGCAGCTTTAAACACATCCCAGTCTGTACAGGCAAAACAGTCTTGCAGGGTGCTCTCAGCCTCTGGAGTCCAGCGCTTAATTTGCTTTATAACAGGGTTTGTTTGTTTCAGCTCTTGTCTGTAGGCTGGGTACATAAACAGGGAGTGATCTGACTGTCCGAAGTAGGGGTGGGGTGCCGCTCTGTAAGCAGCATGTATATTGGAGTAAACATGATCCAATGTGCTTTTATCGCTGGTGGGAATGTCCACATGCTGGTGATTTCCGGTTTCCTCCCACAGGCCAACAACATGCAGGTTAGGTTAATTGGAGATTCTAAAGTGGCCCTAGGTGTGATTGTGTGTGTGAATGGTGAAGGGATAGCACCGTACCGTGGCTGCTTCATCCATCCAGGTGGATGCCCTGAATTTCCCCTCTGGGGATCAATAAAGTACACAAAATAAAAAAAAATTTAAAAAAAAATATTTGGGGATTACAGTCCGTAAATTGCATTGGTTAAAGTCACCAACAACAATAAAAACAGTATCGGGATGGGTCATCTCTACTGCGCTGATGACGTCATGGAGTTTGTTTAGCGCTACTGTGTAGTTGCTTTGCAGACAGATGTAAACAGCAACTAAAAACACAGCAGTAATATCATGGGCCGAGCAGGCTTGGCTTCCCCGGCTCGGTCCTGATCTCTCTGTGGAGGTTGGTTCTGTTGTATATGTGTACTTTGTGTATTGCTGTAACCATAACCACTTCCGGACCGGCAGCTGTTAGTCAGCATCAGCAATCTATTTTCTCCCACGCTGCTGACAGTCTGTCGGTCCAACCACGCCCCCTCGCTCTCCCTCGCTTCTCCACCAGCTGTCCCAGTCCCGGTAATTATCCTCCCCACGCCTCGCCCAGGTGTTGCCTATTTGTGAGGCCAGTGATGTTTGTATAAAAGCAGCCCTTTGCTGGACAAACACCGCTGGACCATTGTACAAGTCACACCATCGTGCTTCATTGTGTGACCATCCGTCTTGAAGGACTTTTGCCCGCCGCTCAACTGGAGGACCAGGATTGCTAGGCTGTGAGTAATTGTAGCGTTTCTCTGTGCGGTTGTGCCGCTACACTGGTAGTGTTTCACTGTGCAGCACAACTGCTACGCTTTTTCCCTGTGCAGCCTAGCATCACAAGTGAACTCTTTGTTAGCCCGAGCAGCCTAGCCATTTATATGGTTTGCCCTGAGCTTGAGTCTAATAAATGTGTGTGTGGTAACCCTTGCACTTAAATCCTCATTCTTCCTTATCTCCTCCGTGCACAAAGGTAGAGCGCACGGAGGGTTTATGACAGAATGGTCCAGCCCATTAGAAGGATTTAGCGGGTTCACCCACACATCCCTTTTCCCCCTTTGTTTTGTATTTTGCTTGTTGGGAATTACCTGGTGGCGATGTTGTAGGGCCGGTGATATCCAATGAGTCTCAGCTGGGAACGCTGCTGAGCTCTTATCGACATTGACGGCCTGATATTAATGGCAAGCAACTATTCCACTCCAGGGGACGTCATGTGGTATGTTAAACTGGCGGAGGCAGAGGTTCAGCAATGCCCTCAGCTCTCTGAACAGCCCGAGGGAGCTGAGCAGATTTCCCAGCTGGCAGCGCTCCAACATGAGTACGGCGAGAGGGAGAGGAAACCCCCGAAAAAGACCAGGTTCGCGCCGAGGGGAGGGTGCTCCCTGGACGTCGCTGAGACTGTTCCCCGCTAGCTCTGTGCTCCTGCTTGCACCAAACCCAACCCAGCAAATCAAGCGCCGGGAGAGGCCCTTTCCCTCATCAGCCGCCATCATCCCTCTGGCAGCTGTGAGGTCCACCGAGGTCATCCCGGGAACACTCACCTCCGTTGCCATGGAGCTGGCTTCTCCTCTGCCTGTAGAAGAGGGCCGTTTCACCATGGACACAGAGAGGGACGACAGCCTGCCAGCTACAGCAGTAAACATCAAGTGCCGGGATGACAGGCAAGTGTTTTTTCTCTTGTCTCATCTTGACAATAATAAACCTTGTCTGTCTCCCAGGAGAGGGGCCCAGTTACAGCAGTCCGCTGGGCTCCCCCTACCGGCTGTAGCTACCAACTCTTTTTCTACCCTCTCTGTACCTCCTTCTTTATTTCCTGAGTGCCTGCTGGTCCAAGAACCGAGCCGCCAGATGGTGGAGGAGCCAGTGGTTTTGAATGATCCCTTCCCGGAGCCAGCACGGAGAGGTCCCTCTGCAGCCATGCCGGTGGACGACGAGTGGTCGACTATGTTTGCCGCGCTCAACCACCGAGTTGAAAAGGAACACCGTGAGAGGGAGGTCCATGGACGCGCTTCACCGGCAGTGAGGTTCTCGTCTCCTACGCCTACACAGATCCTGAATGCACCATCTGACGAAGAGTGGGCGAACCTGCTCGCCACAGTCAACCGCTGGGTCGAGGAGGAGTGTCAAAGGACCAGGACTGTTAATACCATCTTGCCAGCTAGGAGACACCAGGAGGACTCCTCATCGTCTTCGGCAGCCCTCTGCCCTCCAGCTGCCGGGCGGCCCGCCAAGCTCACCCCGGTAACGCCCTCCTCCGTCGTCATGGAGACGACTCCTCCACAAGCTTTCAAAGGGGCCCATGTCACCACTGACACAGAGAGGGAGGACTGTCTTCTTCCCACAGCTGGGAATAATAAGGACTGGGATGACAGGCAAGTATTTCTGCATTGTAAACCATCTAATGACACTGAATCTTGTCTGTCTTCCGAGGGAGGGGCTCAGTATAAGCAGTCCGCTGGGTCCTGTCCTCCAGCTGCAAGTATAAATTCATTTTTTCCCCTCTTCGTGTCTCCTCCAATTCATCCCGAGGACCTGTCGGCCCAAGGTCAGGGCCATCTGAAGGTGGAGGAGCCAGTGGCTTCGGAGGAGTCCTTCCCAGAGCAAGCGTGGAGAGGGCCCCCTGCAACCACGCCGGAGGAATTTCCAGCGTTGGAGCCACTGCAGGAGGACAGTGAGACTGCTATAACCATCTCGCCTGTGGTGGAGGCTTCTGCTGCGGACTGGGAGCCTGAACTGGTCCTCCTGGAGGCCGGGCCTGAGGATTCATCACCAGGATCGACGCAGTCCTGGACCACGGTGGAGCTCGAGCTCAGGCAAGTACTCTCTCTGGTTTTTCTGATCACAGTGTTGGAGAGATCTTGTCTGGCTCTAGGTGGGGAGAGTCAGACGCAGTGCACGGCTGCGTCTGAACTTCCCTTGCCAGGCTCCGCCGCTGCCGGCGACCCTAACAACTCTGTTTCTTCTCCCGCTCCTGAGCCATTTTGTAGGGTCGCCAGAGAGGAACAACCATCTCCAGGATCCTTGTGGAGCCAGTCTCACCGCCTGATGACGTCGCAGGTCCAGCTTCCCTGAGGTCTGAGGTCGTCGTGTGGTCTCCTCCACAGGCCACGCTGACGTGGGTCCAGCAGGCTGGCTTCGGACCGTTGTGGAGGCTGCGCTTCAGGATTAGCCTGACGTGGGTGCTGCACTCCTGTTCGGACCTGTCATGGAGGCCACACTCCAGCGCGGGTTCCACCGCGGGTGCTGCAGAGCCTCAGCCGGAGGTCACCGCGGGTGCTGTAGAGCCTCAGCCAGAGGTCACCACGGGTGCAGCTAGGCTCCCGCTGGAGTCCATCGTGGGTGCAGCGGAGCCGACCCGGTCAGGGGCCACCGTGGGTACAGCTAGTCTCCCGCTGGAGTCCATTGTGGGTGCAGTGGAGCCAGCTCAGTCAGGGGCCACCGTGGGCGCAGTTAGGTTCTCACTGGAGTCCATCATGGGTGCAGCGGAGCTAGCCCAGTCAGGGGCCACTGTAGGTACAGCTAGGCTCCCGCTGCAGTCCATCGTGGGTGCAGTGGAGCCGGCCCGGTCAGGGGCCACCGTGGGTGCCACTGCGGACCACCCGGAGGATGCCATGGAGGTTCCCTCTCCCTGGTCCGGGTACCCATCGGTCAGCCTTCCGGTGGGCAGGCCTCCTCCTGCTTCACCCCTTCAGTCCTGGTGGCTGAGCAACATTGGCCGACCGCCAGAAGAATTAACTCCCAGGGTCAGGTGGCCCACATTTTCCAGCAGGCCGCTGGACGCCGTCCACCAGACCTTCTGCTGAGCCTGGGACTCCGGGCAGCCTACTGAGCCCCAGTGCCCGTGGACTTGGGAGGGTTAATCATGGGCCCTGGGCGGGGTATTGTGTTCCCTCCTTTCCTGTTCTCCCTACCTCCCACCCAGGTTTGTGTTGTTGTTTTTGCTCCTGTTGGGGGGGAGGGGTCTCTTGATGTTACCTTGGGTGTCTGGGAACCCACCCCTTAAAGGGGGGGGCTCTGTCATGGGCCGAGCCGGCTTGGCTTCCTCGGCTCGGTCCTGATCTCTCTGTGGGGGTTGGTTCTGTTGTGTATGTGCACTTTGTGTATTTCTGTAACCATAGCCACTTCCGGACCGGCAGCTGTTAGTCAGCATCAGCAATCTACTTTCTCCCACGCTACTGACAGTTTGGGGGTCCAACCACGCCCCCTCGCTCTCCCTCGCTTCTCCACCAGCTGTCCCAGTCCCGGAAATTATCCTCCCCGCACCTCGCCCAGGTGTTGCCTATTTGTGAGACCAGCAGTGTTTGTATAAAAGCAGCCCTTTGCTGGACAAACACTGCTGGACCATTGTACGAGTCACACCATCATGCTTCATCGTGTGACTGTCCGTCTTGAAGGACTTTGCCCACCGCTCAACTGGAGGACTAGGATTGCTAGGCTGTGAGTAATTGTAGCGTTTCTCTGTGCGGTTGTGCCGCTACACTGGTAGCATTTCCTTGTGCGGCACAACTGCTACACTTTTTCCCTGTGCAGCCTAGCATCACAAGTGAACTCTTTGTTAGTCCGAGCAGCCTAGCCATTGGTATGGTTTGCCCTGAACTTGAGTCTAATAAATGTGTGTGTGGTAACCCTTGCACTTAAATCCTCATTTTTCCTTCTCTCCTCTGTGCGCAAAGGTAGAGCGCACGGAGGGTTTATGACAGGTAACTTCTCTCGGTAGATAATAGGGACGGCATTTCATTCATTCATTCATTCATCTTCTTCTGCTTAATCCTTTTCGGGTCACGGGGGGGAGGGGAGGGGCTGGAGCCTATCCCAGCATCTTTGGGCGGGAGGCAGGGTACACCCTGGACAGATCGCCAGTCCATCACAGGGCCAACACAGAGAGACAGACAACCATTCACTCTCACAGTCATACCTAAGGACAATTTAGAATCCCCAGCTTGATGTCAATTAACCTAACTTGCATGTTTTTGGCATGTTTAACAGTAAAAACTCCAAGTTGGGTGAACAGTGCTTGCAGACAGTCTGTACATCTCCACACCACGAGTGGTTTCCAAATACCCCCGCCCCCCGTCTTACCAGAGGCTGCAGTACTGTCTGCTCGGTGTGTTGAGTGAGTCTGTAGTTGAATGGCAGACTCCGGGATTCTGTCTAAGAGCCAGGTCTCGCAGAAAATTAGGGCGCAGCACTCTCTTGTCTCCTGCTGGTCCTCAGAAATTAAACATCAGAAATATGTTTGAGAAAAATGTTGACGTGTTCAATACTGATTTTCCCCACTGTATGTGACTGTAACACTAAAAAATTATATTTTTATTACATAATCATGGATTATTGATTAGTTTTGTTCATTTTCATAGAAATAATGACATGTGTGTTGAAGTCCCCCAATAAGACAATGGAGTCTCCAAGGGGAGCACATTCTAGCACACCAGTCAGAGACTCCAAAAAGGCTGGTGTTAGATCAAAAATGAAATGATTGAGACTGAATCAATAATCAATAGGTGGTTTTCCAAGTTTTGAGCCATTTATTTTCTTTCTGATCAGAAAGGAGGGAGGTAATCGGTCACAGCAAAACCTGCCTCAGAGCTCACTCACTCCAACTCCCTAACATGTGTTCAAGGATGTTGCTTCTTATACCTCAGGCAGGGTCCCTGACCTTATCTAAGCTAGACTGGCTGGAGCCATCTCTCCAAGAGACTGCTTCTAATCTATGGTCAGCACTGAACATTCTGCTATGATCTTTACATGACCTGGTCATCCTAAGTCATCCTAACTTCAGGCATATAGTACAGAACAGCTTGGTATGATAAAACAATAAAACCTTCGTCATTATTTACAGTCTTGCTCAACCTAATCTTACACTGAGAAACGGACATTCTTTTCAAGCTCTGATACAATGGAAAAACACAGTGAATCAGACATTGGCTCATTATATGCACCAGATACAATTATAATATAAAATAGAATAATACAGCATTAAAATCATATAGAATAATCAATGAAACCTGAAAATATCCTATCAGCTGGTTTCTCTGAAGCATTGTTTGACGCATAGGCACAAATCATGATCAGCATCCATTTCCAACTTAAATATGGAAGGAAATAACTCTTTTATCCACTGCAAAAAACCCCGTCATAGAGGCAGCAAGGTGGGGAGCGGGGGTATTGTACAAGAATACCCAACTTTGCTCATCGCCTCTCACCTGGGACAACTGCAGAATATGCTAAGATCTAGCCCCTCTCCAAGAGACTGCTTCCAGAACCCGAGATGTATGCCAAGGTGAGCCCCACGACTGATATGTCTGAATCTCCAAGGTCTCCATCTCCCAATACACATAGCACCGGGCCCCCATGATCCCTTCTACAGGTCGTGAACCCACTGGAGGGTGGACTCATGTGGCTCTTTTGGGCTGAGCCCAGCAGGGCCCTGTGAGCAGAAACAGGGCCACTAGATGCTTACTGTCAAGCCCTTCTCCTAGGCCTAGCTCTCAGGTGGGGTAAAATATACCAGACTAGGTACTCTGAATACTTGTTATAGTTTCTTCATGGGAATCAGATTGACCACTCTTAGTCTGGCCTTTCACCCAGGACCAGTTTACCTTGGGAGACCCTGCCAGGCAAAAATTACCCCCAGCAACATAGCTTCTAGGATCATTCGGCCATGCAAACCCATCCATCACGATCAAGTCTATGTAGTATATTTATTTTTAAAACACAAAAATACATAGAAAAAACTTCAAACAGGAGCTCAGCTTAATAACATTAACAATAGCTGCAACTCTTTAGTGAGTAGCTAGCTAACAAATAATATTACCACTAGGAATTACTATCTAAAGCTACTTTTTCTTTCTTATCTGAAGTTTTTGTTTGACGTTTGTGCCTCGACCCAGTGGAGGAGATAGGGGAGAGGAGGATGGTGGCTAAGCTGTCATCTCTGCTGGAGTCCGAGTTCCACCCCATGCAGGACACGCTGAACACACTGAGGAGCTCATTTAGCGTTAGGCTGTGCCATCCTAGGTGCATGACGGAGAGGTTCCACAGGTCCTTCCTACCTACGGCTGTCAGCTTTTATAACCTAACCAGGGCTGCTCGTAGAGGTCATATTGAATGTACTAGAAGTAACAACTTTGCACAATAGAAATCGTTCCCTCCAATACATAACTAGGACAATAACAATCATTACTGAGGGTGGCAACAACACTGTGATTCAAATGCAAAATATACTGTCTGGGTACATATTCATATTCTGCGGGGTAACTTAACAAACGGTATTGCTGTTTATTCCATCTAGCTGCAATGCTCCTGGACTGTGGATACATCTGTGTACATATACCACCGGAGTGGTGGCTCAGTTGGTAGAGCATCCGCCCCACACCCGGGAGGCAGGGGTTCAAATCCCGGCCGGGTCATGCCAAAGACCATATAAAAGTGGAACTTCCTGCCGTCCAGCTTGGTGCTCAGCAATAACGGATTGGAGGAGGGAAATCTGTAGCGGCGCCTTGCATGGCAGCGGCCCTCTGATTCTGCACTGGGGTGTGTGTGATTGACACTGTAGATAGGTAAAGCACAATCTCGTTCTACTGTACATGATTGGTTGTACGGTTGAATGACAATAAGGGTGATTTAATTAATTTAATTTTAATTTTAATTTAATATGTATATCAGGGTGCGATTTGCCAGGGGGGATGGAGGGGGGGATTTACCTGCCATCTGCTTTTGATGCCCCCCCCCCCGTCATTCATTTTTTATCCTGGGGGAGACATGTTGTCCCCCCCCCCCCCGCTGATCATACAGAGTAAGTGATATTCTGGCTTCTGTTCATAGTACATTAAATGCATTTCATACTCCCAACAGCAGATGGCGCACGTTCATATTAAGCAATAAGCATAGTTGCCAAGTCCGCTTATTATAAGCGACTTTGGGCTTGTTTTTTTTCTAACGTCGCTTGCAAATCTTGTCAGTTCCGGGTTTTTGGGCTTGTTTTTAAACGTGTAGTTGCTTATTTGGGCTTGCTTTCGTGACAGCTCTACCAGCTTATTAATGTATCTTCGATACATTAATAATTTTAAAATGAAGGTGTGGTCACTGTTCTTAGCCACGTTGCGCGCGGCTTCCATAAATGAAAGCAACAAGTGTCAGGTGTCACTGGAGCCTGTCTGTGGGACTCACCTCAGTATATTTGCTGTGTGAAATTACACTGTTTCATGGGGTGGTACCAGTGTTTACAATTTTAACACCACCAACTTGATAAAACACTTGCGTGCGCAAAGTATCACAGTAAAGGAGTATGCCGAATTCTGTCAAGAACTGAGCAGAAGGAAATGTGTCGCGCATCACCAGCCATTGCTTTTCCAGCTTGGAGGCTGGAAGATGCTAAAACTGAAATGTAAACAAAAGAACAAAAATTAAAGTACAAACCAGATGGGAGCATGGTAATTGACAGGAATGAAGACATAACATGGGTTTACCTTTCGGCAGAGAACGAGGAACAGCTGATGAGCTTTAGGTAACAGAAATATAAATAGCAAATTATAACATTAACTATAAGCAGGACTACAACAATAGGCCTACAGGAAATGGAACAGGAATGACTTCAAAATAAGAGCAAACCTAAAAACTAAGAATGGACAGAGAATAATATCAGAAACACTACTAAATAAACCGAGGACCAGGGGCCTCATGTATAAACAGTGCGCACACACAAAAACATGGCATACGCTGATTTTCACGGACACAGTGGGATGTATAAAAACAAATGTGACGTGAGAATCTGCGGGCCAAGCCGCAAAGTTTCCACCTGCCGTGAGAAGTTGCGGGCTCTCTGCAAAATTCTGTTTGACTCTATCTGGTGGGTCTGTTAAACTCCCTGCAGGTGAACCCCGGTAACAGCAGCGGTGACATTTACAGCTGTGTTGGAGTGAAGAGATGTTTCCATAGTCTAAAATATCTCTGTTTGGAAAAAGCGTTCGATCTGGTTAGCAGAGAGGGCCTTTTCAAGATCCTGCCAAAGATAGGATGCCCACCAAAGTTGCAAAGCCTCATTGAATCGTTTCACACCAACATGCAGGGGATAGTGCAGCACGATGGCAACGTCTCAGAGCCATTCAACATACGCAGCGAAGTGAAACAGGTCTGTGTACTTGCGCCAACCCTCTTTGGGATTTTCTTTGCTATGCTCCTGAGGCATGCCTTTAGCACAGCAACAGAGGGAATCTACCTGCACACGAGATCTGACGTCTGGCTTTTCAACCTCGCCCGCCTGAAAGCCAGAACCAAAGTATGCGAGGCTCTAATCAGAGACATGCTGTTCGCAGACGACGCTGCAGTCGCAACTCACACACAGCAGGAGCTTCAGACCCTGATGGACTGCTTCTCCCAGGCATGCAAGGACATCGGGCTTACCATCAGTCTGAAGAAGACTAACGTCTTGGCGCAAGGCACGGAAGCACCACCAACCATCACCATTGACGACTACGAGCTGGAGGTCGTGAATCAGTTCACGTACCTGGGGTCCACGATCAGCAACAACCTCTCCCTTGATACAGAGATCAACAAGAGGATTGGAAAATCAGCCTTCACACTCGCTCGCCTCACCACACGAGTGTGGGAGAATCCCAAACTCTCTGTCAAGACGAAGATGGCAGTGTACAATGCCTGCGTCATCAGCACACTGCTCTATGGGAGTGAGACGTGGACAACATACGCCCGGCAGGAAAAGAGACTGAACTCCTTCCACTTGTGCTGCATTCGCCACATCCTGGACATATCCTGGCAGGACAAAGTGTCCAACACAGAAGTTCTGTCCCGCGCCGGCCTTCCCTCCATGTTCACTCTACTCAGGCAGCGCAGGCTCCGCTGGCTAGGCCACGTTCACCATATGGAGGATGGCAGAATCCCCAAAGACGTCCTCTACGGAGAACTGGCAACTGGCAGGAGAGACATTGGCCGCCCACAGCTGCGCTTTAGAGATGTCTGCAAGAGAGACATGAAGGCCCTGGAGATCAACACAGAGCGCTGGGAGGACCTTGCAACAGACCGCTCCAAATGGAGAGGCACCCTGACCAGACAGCTCAAGGCGGGTGAAGAGAGACCGACTGCTGCAGCAGATGAAAAAAGGACCCGCAGGATGAACCGCCACAGACCCAGCAGCACGGAGACCACCCACAAGTGCGACCTGTGTGACAGGGACTGCCATTCGCGCATCGGCCTGTTCAGCCACAGGCGGTGCTGTTCCAGCAGAGTAGACGTTTAGGATTCTCTTCCATGGTCATCATAGACCGACGGAGGCCGACGACGACGGGGGGCTTCTAAGCACAGGGTGCTTAGTATGTAGTGCTGTAGCATAGTGTTGTGTCTGCCTGCTTCTGCATGTCTCTCGCTTCCAGCTGCAGCTGCCATCTAGCTCCTTGGAGTGAAAAGGAGGCTGAGTGCGTAAGTCCTCTCTGATGGTTTTTACATCTCTATGCATCAAGACTCTCACGTAGCCTTCCAGCAGTACACCACGTTAACTGGATCCTTGCGGTTCCAGGACAGAAGAGTGAGGGATCTCAGAGCAGGTTGGAGCCCCAGAGGTACAGTGTGCAGGCCCACCGGCATGTGGATATGCCCTAACACTTTCCATTCCAACCATCTGCTGCCTTGTAGGTTGTGCCTCTGTAGGCAAAGGCTAGGAGAAGGTAACTCCGAAATCAAATCCACCTGCTGCCTTGTAGGTTATGCCTCTTTAGGCAAAGGCCAGGAGTAGGTAACTCCGAATTCAAATCCATCTGCTGCCTTGCAGATTTGTCTCCACACCGGAGAAAGGCTGCACCCATGCATGCCGCTCATCTTGTGGCAACCTTTGCACCAGGTGGCATATGACATGCATTGGACGAGAGAGTGGGACTGGGAGTGCACAAACCTCTCTCACTTAAATCCATTCATGTGCAGGTCATCTTGCGAATCACATCACATCTATTACTTCAAGTCCTGGGGTGACGGGCACGTGGCGACGGGAACAGGCATAGGATGATGCTGGAAGTTCTTAGCTACAAACCTGCTCTCAGGCGGCTTATGTGTGACGGCCGTTTGTCGTATACTGGGGTAAATGCGGCACTCGTATCCTGCATGAGTGACAGAGCAGCCTTCTTTAGGGACAGCACTGCTCTCCCCAGATGGGGAAGGGTACTGAAAAGGGATCCTAAACATTGCTTACTCCACTAAGAACCTGCCAGGCAGCCGCACCTAGGGCTGGGCGATAAATCGAATTAATTCGATTAATTTGCCTTTTTAAAAGTTGACGATTTGAAAATTTGCTAAATCGTAAAATCGAGGTGACCTTAAATAAATAAAATACGGGTTCTTCTTCTGCCTTTTATGACTTGAGCATTGGCGTATGCTTCCGCCTCTTGTCTCCTTCCGCCTAAGCACTCATGCTCCGGCCATGGCGGACACAGCACAACCCGAAGAGTTGGTAGCGAGAAAAGGGACTCATATTACCTCGATTATATGGAAGTGGTTCGGCTTTGACAAGACCGACGCAGAGCAAACTGCAGTCCTGTGCAAGGTTTGCAGAAAAACTGTGAAAACGAAGAGCAGCAGCACAACTAACCTCTATCAGCACCTCCGGCAGAGGCACCCTAAAGAATGGGAGGAGTGCTCGCAGCTACGGGAGTGCAGCATGGCTAGCACTAGCCAAAGCAAACAAGGTCACGCCGCGAAGAAACAACAAACTTTAGCCGCATCATTTTCTAGTGTCGTGCCATACGATAAGTCAGGGGCACGGTGGAAGCAGATGACTGAAGCCGTTGCTGTTCATTTAGGGATGGATATGGCGCCTATTTACACCGTAGAGAAGCCTGGCTTTCTCCACATGCTAAAAGTTTGGGATCCAAAATACCAACCACCGAGTCGTAAATACTTTGCGGAGGTTGCACTACCAAAACTGTACAACGAAACACGACAAGCGCTTTATGAAAAGCTGGACACAGTTTTATTTTTTTCTGCTACTACAGACCTTTGGTCCAGTCGATCTCTTCAACCGTACTTGAGTTTAACAGTGCATTATATCGACGAGAACTGGAGTCTGAACAGCTGCTGTTTACAAACCACCTACTTTCCTGAAGATCACACTGGAGAGCTCATTGCACAGGGGCTCAAAGACTCCTTGGCACTGTGGAAGTTGGATGAGGAGAAAATGGTGTGTATGACTACTGACAGTGGCACAAATATGATGAAGGCCCTGAAGCTAAACCAGCGGACCCACCTCAGCTGCTTTGGACACAGGCTCCACAACGCAATAGGCAAGTAAAATGCAATGTGCACCATCATTTAAAATACAACATAAATCTATACTATTAAAATTTAAAGCAACACCTACTAAACATTATCAGGCATAATATTACTTGTTTAATTTACAGGGTTTTTTTAAATTTATTTTCTCCTATAATACCACTTTTTTTAAGCGGTGGTATATTCTTGATTCATTTACTACAACCACATACAAATTTATGTAATATTGCATTAATAACAATATTTTTATTGACATTACTATACATCAGCAAGGAGTTGTTGATATTTTGTATACTCTAGTAATGCTAAGTGTATTAATCATTCTTTTTCTTTACAGAGAATGCTTGTAAGGATGCTCGCATCGAACATGCCGTAGGAGTCTGCAAGAAAGTCATCAGTGCCTTCTCCTTTAGTTGGAAGAAGCGGAGAGACATGGCAGTGGTGCAAGCAGAACTTGGCCTCCCTGAACATCAGCTCATCTCAGAATCACCTACAAGATGGGGATCACGTCAGCAGATGATCGAGCGTATACTGGAGCAGGAGAAGGCAATTGGACAAATCTTGGGTGCAGATAAGAAAACAAGGCACTTAGTGCCAACCTGGCAGGACATTGATGTTTTAGAGTCAGTAAATAAAGCCATAAAGCCATTACATGACTTTACTGATGCATTGTCTGGTGAGACATACTGTATGTGAGCATCTCTTTCATAAAACCAACCCTTCATCTGTTTAACAACAGTTTGCTGAAGTCAGATGATGATGATACTGAGCTCACAAAACAAATCAAAACAGATGTGCTGAAATATCTTAACCAAAAATACAGTGATCAAACCACACAAGACCTCATTGACCTTGCCTCACTACTAGATCCCAGGTTCCGCACAACTTACATTGAGCCAGACAAGATTGCAAAACTAAGAGAGAGAACCATTGCAGAACTCTGTTCCACCATGCATTACAGAGGCATACCAGTTACTCATGCTGCAGATAAAGACAAATTTGAGAGTCAGGTTGTTGAACCCCCAACAAAGATGAAGAAATCCCTCAGCAGCTTCTTTAAAAAGACTCCAGTTGAGGCTGAAACAAAGACCTATGAAGCTAAAGTTAAGGGTGAGCTGTCAGCATACTTGCTGGCACCTGAAACTGATGCAGATTCAGACCCACTTACATGGTGGAAACAGCACGAAACACATTTTCCCAGACTTAGTAAACTGGCAAAATAGTACCTCTCAATACCCGCAACAAGTGCCCCATCTGAAAGGGTATTTAGTACAGGGGGAAACATTGTAACGTGCACTAGACCTTGTCTTAAGCCAGAGTCAGTTGACAGGCTTGTTTTTCTTGAAAGAAATCTAAGAGTTTAAAGCAATCAAAGCTGATGCAGTGTTTATGCACAGTATAAATAGGTGATGCTTCAAAGGTAAAACATATCCAAAGTTTATGAAGTTGGTGCTGCTTAAGTTCCTTTTTTTGCACAAGAGGCAGTATTTCACATGTTTACAAGAACTAGTTTCATTGTAGTTTTAAGATATTAGTTTTTGACTTTGACAGTTGATTGTGACCTTCCAGCAAATTATGCACTTTTTTGCACATGGTTCATGTTATTAATGTTTAAGTTTACATTTTTTCTTTTTATTCTAAAATATGTATAACATACGTATTTATTTGCAGAATTGTAGCAAAAGTTGAGCCGTCATTTGTGTGACATATGAAGTGTTTGAGCTTTCGCCTATAATCCAAACAAGCTTTGTCAGCAACACTGACATGTTTGTAGAATATTTTTGTTTGCACAAGATTTATTTTTTAATAAATCAAGCTCCTTTTGAAATACATGTGTGTTGAGTTAATTGATTAAAATCGATTAATATCGTAATCGTCCAAGATGACCAAAAAAATCGAGATTTTATTTTTTGGCCACATCGCCCAGCCCTAGCCGCACCTGACTGGTCATCCAATACTGCGGCCGAAGACCAACACGAAAACACCAAATGATCTTTGCCTCATGGAATGTCAGAACCCTTTTAGACTGTGACAACAGACCAGCGCGCCGTACTGCAATACTGGCAAAGATGCTGGGGCAGTACAACATTGATATTGCAGCCCTCAGTGAGACCAGACTCGCTGGTGAATCTAGTCTGGAGGAGGTTGGTACAGGCTACACCTTCTACTGGAGAGGCAAGCCAGAGGGAGAACCCAGAATTGGAGGTGTGGGCTTTGCAATACGAACATCTATTGCTCAGAAGCTCGACAGACTACCTATTGCCATCAGCGACAGAATTATGTGCATGCGTATTGGTCTCCACAAGGGACGCCACTTGACCATTCTCAGTGTATATGCTCCCACCATGACATACAGCGACGAGGAGAAGGAAGCTTTCTACAGTGACCTTGACCAAGCCATCAGGTCAACTCCCTCTAGCGATAAGCTCGTAATCCTTGGAGACTTCATCGCCCGGGTAGGCTGCGACAATGACACCTGGAAAGGTGTTATTGGCAAACATGGTATAGGGAAGCTCAACTCAAATGGCCAGCTCCTTTTGGAAAAGTGCAGTGAGCACCAACTCACAATCACTAACACCCTCTTCCAGCAAGCCAATAAGTATAAGACAACCTGGATGCACCCTCGTTCAAAGTTGTGGCATCTCATAGACTACATCATCGTCAGACAGAGAGATGCCAGAGATGTCAAGCTTACCAGAGCCATGCATGGAGCCGAATGCTGGTCTGACCACAGGATGGTCAGAAGCAAGATGGCACTCCACATCAGGCCCAAGACCCAAACCAGGAGAGTAAAACCACCAGCCAAACTTCAAGTCTCCTGCATTAAGGACTCCCATATCCAAGAGGATCTGCAGAGGAAACTTCAGGAAACCAACGTACCTGAAGATTTCGAGGGTATGGAGGTCGAGGCAGCCTGGAAGCAGTTCAAGGATGCCACCTACTCTGCTAGTGCAGATGTCCTTGGATTCGTCAAACGCAAACACCAGGATTAGTTTAATGAAAATGACCCGGAAATCTCACAGCTTCTGCACACGATGCACAAAGCTCACAGGAACTACATTGACGACAAATCATCACCAGCAAAAAGATCGCTCTACTTGAACGCAAGGCACACCTTGCAGAGAAAACTCCGCCAGATGGAGTCATGGTGGGACAGTAAAGCCACAGAGCTTCAGGAAGCAGCTGATAAGCATAACAGTAAGCTCTTCCATGAAGGGCTGAGGGCGGTGTATGGTCCTAAGTCCACTGGTAGCGCACCCATCCGATCGTCTGACGGAAATAATCTCCATACTGACAAATCGGAAATACTACAACGCTGGGCTGAACACTTCATCACCCTGCTCAATAGGCCATCATCAATGTGTGAGGAAACCCTGGACGCCATCCCCCAGAGGCAGATACTGGCCGAGCTGGACCTCCCTCCTTCACTGGATGAAGTCAAGCGTGCCATAAAACAGACATCTGTGGGAAAGTCTCCAGGGGCCGACGACATCCCTGTTGAGATTTTCAAAAACGGCGGCGTGCATCTGCAGAACAAACTCCTACAGTTATTTATACTTATCTGGCAGTATGGCACAGTCCCACAGCAGTTTAAGGAGGCTTCTATTGTACATCTCTACAAGCGTAAAGGAGACCGCTCTGTCTGTGATAACCACAGAGGTATTTCCCTCCTGTCAGTTGCCGGGAAAATACTGGCACGCATTGTCCTCAACAGGATGTCATGCTGTCTCACTGCTACGGTCTACCCAGAATCTCAATGTGGATTCAGACCTGGAAGAGGTACAGTGGACATGATCTTCGCAATGCGATAGATACAGGAGAAATGTAGCGAACAGAACATGGACCTCTACATGGTGTTTGTCGATCTTACCAAGGCATTCGACACGGTAAATAGACCTGGCCTGTGGAAGATACTTCACAAAGTTGGTTGCCCTGACAAGTTCATTTCCATCATAAGGTCTTTCCATGAGGGAATGCAAGCAAAAGTCCAAGGGAATGGAGATACCTCTGACCCATTTCCAGTGACAAATGGTACCAAGCAAGGCTGTGTCCTGGCCCCAACACTCTTCTCCATTGCCTTTTCTTTCATGCTCATGGAGGCTTTTCACGACCTGGATAAAGGAGTGCACATTCAGTTTAGAACAGATGGTGGCCTATTCGATCTGAGACGTTTACAAGCTCGGACAAAGACCATGTCAATGCTAGTCAGAGACCTTCTGTTCGATGATGACTGTGCCTTAGTTGCACACACACTGGAAGATATTCAGCTCATCACTGACAAATTTGCCACGGCATCAGAGAAATATGGTTTTACCATCAGTATTAAGAAGACGGAGGTCATGTACCAGCCAGCCCCCGGAAAATGCCATGTTCACCCAGTGGTAACTATCAACAACAGCCCGCTCAAGTCTGTAGAGAAGTTCTGTTACCTTGGAAGCACCCTCTCTTACTCTGCAACCCTTGACGAAGAGATCAACCAGCGATTAGCCAAGGCAAGTGGTTCCTTTGGCATGCTTAGAAGGAGGTTGTGGGATGAACGTGGTATCAAGCTCCACACCAAGATTAAAGTGTTCAAGGCTGTCGTTCGTGTGGGCTGCACGGTGGCGCAGTGGTTTAGCACTGCGGCAGCACAGTTTACCCTCGGCCGGGGGATCGCGGGGATCATGAGATCGTGGGTTTGATCCCAGCCCCCGACCAACAGTGAGATGTGTGGAGTTTGCATGTTCTCCCCGTGTTGCGTGGGTTTACTCCGGGATTTCTCCGGTTTCCTCTCGCATACCAAAAACATGTAGGTTTAGGGCGCTCGCGCACGCAGCGACCAGCAGCCGGTGGCTTGTCACCAGACTGCAAACCAAATCTACCTACGGGTACAAATAAGTAACCAAAAAAAAAAAAAAAAAAAAGTTCTTGCCTCCCTCCTGTATGGTTGTGAGACGTGGACACCATATCGCCGACATATCAAGCTTCTTGAACAGTTCCAACAGCGATGCCTGAGATCCATATGCAGTATCAAGTGGCAGGATAGAGTGACCAATACAGAGGTTTTGGACAGATGCAAGTTACCCAGCATTGAAAGCCTGATCATCAAGGCCCAGCTGCGTTGGACTGGACATCTGGCCAGGATGGAGGACATTAGGATCCCAAAGGCAATGTTCTTCAGCCACCTGCAGCAAGGAAAGAGGTCAGTCGGCAGACCCCGTGTCCGTTATAAAGACATCTTCAAAGCTACCCTTAAATCCTGTGACATGGATATCAACTCTTGGCAACATAATGCCCAAGATCGACTCGCATGGCACCATCTGTGTATGCAGGGCGTCAAGCACTTTGAACAGTCCAGGACTACACTCTTAATCGAGAAGAGAGCTCGAAGGAAGGCTTCAGCTATGCCATCCTCCAGCAGTAACACAACTCTCATCTGCAGTGTCTGCAACAGAGTTTGTCCAAGATTGGACTCATCTCCCACCAGAAGACACACCGGTGAACTATACTTCGCAAGATACTCATGCATCGCCAGCGACGCAAGACTCCATCATCATCATCATCATCATCTTACATGTACGGGTATTTTCACTTTATATGATGCAAAATTCTTTTTTATTTCTTGAAATTTCTCGAACTCCGAAGAGTTTGCATGCACCAATTTATGACATGATGTCATAAATTGTCATGATGGCTGATTACTGTTGGACTCTGAAGAGAGACATCCCTGCCGCTGAGCATTCTAGAGGTTCGAATAAACGGAAGTTGAAGCTCTGAATTTTGAACAATGATGACGTAGCATTCAATTTACGTGTACTTACCTTTATCAGTGTCTACTATTCAATTTACAGCAATCGAAGTTTGTAACATTTAATCAATAAATTGTGTTAGAAAACAATTTTTTTCTCTTAAAAATCTATTTCAAATGAAAAATATTAACAAAAATCAACCGATAATGTCACAAAAATGTAATCAATTTAGTCAAAAGATTAGATTTTTTTTTACCTGATCGAGAGAAACGGATGTCATTTTTGGATTCAGTGGTGCAAAATTGTCTTAAATCAGTTGAAAAAACACAGACAACTTACAAAAAAATTATTTTTGTAACCCTGTGTTGTATAGATTCATTACACACAGAGTGATATAGTTCAAGTGTTTATGTCTTTTAATTTTGATGGTTATGGCTTGCAGCAAATGAAAACTCCAAATTCAATTTCTCAAAAATATTAGAATATTATATAAAATTAATTTAAAAAAAAGATTTTTAATAGAAATATTGGCCGGTTGAAAAGTATGTCCATGTACACACCCAATACTTGATTGGGGCTCCTTTTGCATAATTACTACATCAATGCAGCATGGCATGGAGGTGATCAGCCTGTGTTACTGCTGAGGTGTTATGGAAGCCTAGGTTGCTTTGATAGCGGCCTTCAGCTCGTCTGCATTATTGGGTCTGGTGTATTTCATCTTCCTCTTGACAATACACCATAGATTCTCTATGGGATTTAGTTCAGGAGAGTTTGCTGGCTAATCAAGCACAGTGATACCATGGCCATTAAACCAGGTATTTGTACTTTTGGCAGTGTGGGCAGGTGTCATGTCCTGCTGGAAAGTGAAATCAGCATCTCCATAAAGCTTGTCAGCAGAGAGAAGCATGAAGTGCTCTAAAATTTCCTGTTAGATGGCTGCACTGACATTGGACTTGATTTAACACAGTGGAAAAACACCAGCAGATGACATGGCTCCACATATCATCATTGACTGTGGAAACTTCATACTGGACCTCAAGCAACTTGGATTCACTCTTCTGCCAGACTCTGGGAACTTGATTTCCAAGTGACAGGACTTGGCACCTGATTTGGGGAGCCATGTCATCTGCTGGTGTTAGTCAACTGTGTTTTATCAAGTCCAAAGTCAGGCCAAAGTATTGAGTATGTGCATGGAAATACTTTTAGTCGGCCAACATTTCTACTAAAAAAATCATTTTTTTTTAATTGTTCATATGTAATATTCTAATTTTTTGAGAAACTGATTTTTGGGTTTTCATGAGCTGCAAGCCATAACTGTTATGATCCCTCGTGCGGCATTACGCAGCGCACAGAGGGAGGAATTGAAACCCACAAATAGAAGTAGTTGCGTGCACTTTATTGAACAAACAAATAATGTTCAGTCCAGCAGACAGTAATGAGGCGGTCCGTGCTGTCCGATGTGAGCAGGTGAGGCAGGAACAGCCGCTAACACCAAGGACCAACGATAGTCCGGTAGCGTTAGAAAAGACTCAGTAGTCAAGCTGAAAGTAGCAAGTAGGGAGTGGAGGCTAACGAACACAGAGCGAACAGTGACTGTGTGTATTGTGCAATGATCCGGTGATCTCTTCCCACTCAAACAGAGCTTAAGTAATGACAATACTAATGAGGAAAGAGACCGCCGGTGTGAATGTGCGTGGGCTGGACAGAATAGAAAACAGGTGTGCATGAGTGAGTGTCTGAGCATGTGAATGGAGATGAATTTGAACCACTGGAACGGGTGCTCACGGAAGATCTTGCTAAACTGGACCAGTTCTGCAAAATCTGGCGCCTAAAACCAAGCCCAGCAAAAACCGTCTCCAGTGTATTTCATCTCCACAATGCAAAAGCTGCCAGAGAACTAAACATCCACCTGAGCGGACTCAAGCTTAAGCATGCCCCAAATCCAACTTATCTTGGAGTGACCCTTGATAGGACCTTATCCTTCAAGGAACATCTAAAGGGGACGGCTGCTAAGGTGAAAGTACGAAACAACCTGCTCTGCAAGCTCGCTGGTGCAAAATGGGGGGCGGCAGTCTCCACCCTGCGCACCTCAGCACTGGCCCTTTCATACTGTAGCAGAATATTGTGCCCCTGTCTGGTCCAGGTCATCTTACACACACCATGTAGACACCCAGCTCAACTCAACCATGAGAACTATAACTGGAACAATCCGCTCAACACCACTCCCCTGGCTCTCTGTACTGTCAAACATAGCCCCTCCACACATCCGGCGAGCAGCATTAACTCAAAGGATGCTCCAAAAAGTTAAAGATTTTCCTCACTTACCAATCCATGCAGATATCTACACCCCACCCACTGCCCGACTTTCATCCAGACGGCCGATTTGGAAAAACCCTCCCCCAGCTGACTTTACCATCCAGACAGCTTGGCAAGAGGAATGGGAAACCAAGGAGGTCCCAAACAAACAGCTGGTGATAAACCCCAACCAACAGGTCCCGGGCACCAACCTCCCAAGGAGACAGTGGTCTACACTCAATCGCTTCAGGACTGGACATGGCCCCTGCTTGGCCAGCCTTCACAGATGGGGCAGTAGCCCTAGCCCACTGTGCGCATGTGGAGAGGAGCAAACTATGGAACACATCATAGAGGCTTGCCCGCTCCAAAGACTGGAAGGAGGATTACACACCCTCCATACAGCAAACCAGGAGGCAACTGCTTGGCTTAAGGACTTTGCATTCGCTAAATAAATAATAAAATGGAGATGAATGGAGGCATGTGTGTGTGTGTGTGTGTGTAATGAGGAACAGCTGGTGGCACTGACAGGAGGAGGGGGCGTGCCGAGCTGTCAGGTGGCGGAGGACCCAAAGGGCTCCCTGAAGCGCCTGATAGAAAATAAGCAATGCAAAGAGACAAAATAGCCACAGTGTCAGAACTGGGTTTGGGAACACAAAACCCAAATTCATGACAGAGAGCCCCCTACCCAAGAGGTGGATTCCAGACACCCTAGTGACACCAGAAGAAAACCACCAAAAACACAATAAGGACCCCCCCCCCCCCACAGGAAAACAACCACCCAGGGTGGGAGGTGGGAGAAAACAGGTTAGGAGGGAAGCAGCAAGTAAATAATACAAAAATAATATACAAATAAAGTGAGGTGAACCTCCTAACAGCCCCAACCTAGGACACTAACCCCCCTACCCAGGAGTCCAAAGTTCAGGGGGCTGACCAGAGTCCCAGGCCCCAAGCATGGTGAGGACTGACTGACCGGGTGGCCTGCCAGAGTCCCAAGCCCAGCAGGTGGCCCGCTGAACAGCGTCAGGCAGCCTGCCAGGACCGATGGACCACCCGACCCGAAGACCAAGTTTTTCAGGTGGCCAGCCAGCGTTGTTGAGCCACCAGTCCGGAGGGGAAAGCGAGGGAGTAGCCTACCCACCGGGAGACTTAGAGGTGGGTGACCGGACTGAGGGTTAGGAACCCCCACAGCTGCTGGTGGCGGAGACACCAGAACCCCGACGGCATCTGGTGACGAGGAAGGAGCCCCCTCCCCCCGCCCTCAGAGGCTTTCAGCAAGGGGACCATAGCGCCTGCGATGGTTCTGGTCTGGGACAATGTTGCACCAGCAGTGGCCCCTTCCCGGGACCTCATTGCTCCCACGGTGAGCCCCAACTGGGCCTGCGTTGCACCCACGATGGACCCCGACTGAGTTGACGCTGCACCCTCGGTGAACCCGGACTGGGCCAACGCTGCACCCGCAGTGGCTCCCAGCTGGAGCTCTGCAGCACCTACGGTGACTCCCAGCTGGAGCTCTCCAGCACCCGTGGTGGCTCCCGGCTGGAGTTCTGCAGCACCCACGGTGGCTCCCAGCTGGAGCTCTCCAGCACCTGTGGTGGCTCCCAGCTGGAGCTCTGCAGCACCCGCGGTGGCTCCCAGCTGGAGCTCTGCAGCACCCGCGGTGACTCCCTGCTGGAGCTCTGCAGCACCCACGGTGACTCCCGGCTGGAGCTCTGCAGCACCCGCAGTGACTCCCAGCTGGAGCTCTGCAGCACCCAGAGTGGCTCCCAATTGGAGCTCTGCAGCACTCACGGTGGACTCTGGCTGGAGCTCCGCTGCACCCGCGGTGGACTCCAGCTGGAGCTCTGCAACCTCCATGGCAACCTCAGGTGGCATTGGCTGCTCTAAGGTGACCCTGGCAAGGAGCTCTGAAGCCAGAGGGAGAGAGAAAGAGACCGAGTCAGGGTCGCCGGCAGTGGCAGAGCCCGGTGAGGTTAGCCTGGGGGCTGTGGCAAGCTGCCCCAGACCCTCCTCACCATGAGTTGGGCAGTGTGACTTCAACATAGGCACAGGAGACATTATGGAGCACACTTGCCTGAACTCGGGCTCCACTGCCGTCCAGGACTCCGGCGATCTACAGTGCGCTGGTTCTGGAGGTTCGTGAGGTGCTGTATCCACATCGGCTTCCAACGGGGCAGCTGGACTCACATCGTTGTCTTCCGCGGGCACCCCAGGTTGCGGCGCATCCTCTCCAGCGACCCTAGGAAGGAGCTCGGGGATGACAGGAAGAGAGTGGTTAGAGTTGCCGGCAGCGGCGGAGCCTGGCAAGGCGAGATCCGATGCAGCTGAGGGCTGCACCTGACTCTCCTCACCAAGAGCCAGACAGGGCAGCTGGACAGCTTGTCAATCCTGACAACGACATCTGGGGCCCAGTTGGCTGGAGGTCTGGTCCGCTGGATGACTCTGCTGCGGTGGCCCTCACAGCAGCCACGATGGTGGTTGCAGTCTCCATGCCTCCATGCACCGTCTTCCACGTCAACGGCCCATCCGGCATAGCGGCCATGGATTGCCTCACCTCTGACCCTGGAACTGGATCCTCCAGGGCCACAGGTTCCTCCTGCCTCTGGCGAATTGGTTCTGGGACTGGTGAACTCATAAGAGCACACAGAGGGGATTTGGAGTGGTCAGGTGAAGAGTTATAACATGCCACTGGAAAAGAGTACTCAGGGGACTGCAAACCCCGAGTCTCCTGGCAAGGGGACAGGCAAAATTGTTCATCAAAGGTTGAAATTAAATGAGAAAAAACTTGCCTGTTCTCCTGGCTCTTGACATTCCCAGAGGCATCCGGGGCGTCTCTTCTCCTCTGAACATCCACCCCAGGCCCAAACTCCTCGGTAGGTGGCAGAGGAGCCTCCCAAACGGGCGCAGGGGAAGGTAAGGAAGAGGGAAAAACTGCCTTCTCCACTTCGGTGGATGTGAAGATTGAGGGAGAAGTAGCTGCAGGGGAAACCAACAACCTGACCGAGTTCCTCTGCGCCTCCCTCTCGTGGCATTCCTCCTCCATCTGATGGTCAATTTGTGCTAGTAGAGCCAGTCTCTCCTCCTCTGTCATAACGAACTTGGGTTGGGTGGACCCCGGTCCGGAGGACGAGGCAGTTTCGGCCGGTGAAGCGCGTCTCCAGTCCTCCTTCTCGTGGCACTCCTCCTCCATCTGGCGGTCTATCTGGGCTAACAAAGCCCGTTTCTCCTCCTCCGTCATAACACAAGTGGATGGAGCATACCCAGGCTTGAGGGAGAACGCAGGAGCGGGAGAGCCATGGGAGAAGGGTGGCTTCTTCCGCCGTGAGCGCTTGTTCCGATGGGATGACGGCTCCGACGTTGGGGAGGCCCACTCCGACTCCATGTCTAGCTAGGGGAAGAGAACAAAGAGGATGTCGTCCACCCTCGGAATTTGTCAGAGGTCGGGATTACGCTGCATGATGTCCTCAGCGGTGAGCTGCACCAGGTGAACATCCTAGGAAGACTGCGGCCACTGAGCAGAAAAGAGAGCCTGTTCCAGGAGATCCTGAGCTCTCAGTTCCTCATCTGTCCAAACCACCATAGTGTAGCTCGGAGGGGAAAAAGAAAAAGGTGAAAAGAAAAGAAAAGCGCATGACTACTCTGCTGCGTTTTCTTTTTCTGGCCAGATCATTCTGTTATGATCCCTTGTGCGGCATTATGCAGCGCACAGAGGGAGGAATTGAAACCCACGAGCAGAAGTAGTTGCGTGCAGGTTATTGAACAAACAAATAACGTTCAGTCCAGCAGACAGTAATGATTATCAGACAGAGGGATGAGATTATGGTCATGGAGGACACCAGGAAAACAGGGACGCCTAAAGGACGCTTAACAGCCCAGGGAGAGAGAATGCCTTGTGCCAATGAATGGCACGGGGAGAAAGGCAAAGATTAACTTATGGGCTGGAGCGGTCTGAGGCAGTCCGTGCTGTCCGATGTGAGCAGGCGAGGCAGGAACAGCCGCTAACACCCGGACCAACGATAGTCTGGTAGCGTTAGAAAAGACTCAATAGTCAGGCTGAAAGTAGCAAGTAGGGAGTGGAGGCTAACGAACACAGAGTGAACAGTGACTGTGTGTATTGCACAATGATCCGGTAATCTCTTCCCACTCAAACAGAGCTTAAGTAATGACAATACTAATGAGGAAAGAGACCACCGGTGTGAATGTGCGTGGGCTGGACAGAATAGAAAACAGGTGTGCATGATTGAGTGTCTGAGCATGTAAATGGAGATGAATGGAGGCGTGCATGTATGCGTAATGAGGAACAGCTGGTGACATTGACAGAAGGAGGGGGCGTGGCCGAGCTGTCAGGGGGCGGAGGACCCAAAGGGCTCCCTGAAGCGCCTGATAGAAAATAAACAGTATAAAGAGAACAAAATAGCCACAGTGTCAGAACTGGGTTTGGGACCACCAAACCCAAGTTCATGACAATAACCATCAAAATTAAAAGAAATAATCACTTGAAATATATCACTCTGTCTGTAATGAATCTACGTTGAATTACTGAAATAAATCAACTTTTTGATGATATTCTAATTTAATGAGATGCACCCATATATATTTTTTACACTTCTTGGTGACCGGGAAAAGTCTTTCGAACAGTTTTACACAAATACTTATTGTTCTCCTTCTTCATGCTTACAAATCACTGGACTGAGAATGTACTTGTACAATTACACATTGGATCCCGGGGTCCACTTGGGATGCTCACTTGGGAGTGCTCACTTGGTCTGGGGTCCACTTGACCTGTATCCCATGAAACTAACTTGTGAAGGGAGGAGATGGCTCAGAATGCTGCCTTCAGTCAAACGTTTCTTGGTGTGCTGGGCCACCTTACAAAGGCGATGAGTCGGTGTGTATGGCCCGTTCTGAGTTTTTTTTTACAGTTTAAAGTTTGAATTTTGCACATTCTAAATAATCTGTATTTTGCTGGTGATTGTAATAGACAATTCAGTGACTTATGTGTTTGCATCATGATTTTCTATTTCTCTGTAAAGTCAACAGTACAAACCAAACATTTATCAATGACGTTGAAAATAATGGCTCATTTTTAAGAAAAAATAACCAAAAACAATTATTTTATTTACTGAAGACTGTATTGTTGGATGGGCCAGTGCAGAAGACACTGCACACTTTAGTGATAGTAAGATAAGCCTTTATTAGTCCCACAATGGGGAAATTCCAGGATTGCAACAGCACAGGGATAGCAACACTCTAGCTAGTAAACATATGTACATACAGTGGGGCAAAAAAGTATTTAGTCAGCCACCAATTGTGCAAGTTCTCCCATTTAAAAGATGAGAGAGGTCTCCAATTTTCATCATAGGTATACCTCAACTATGAGAGACAAAATGAGAAAAAAAAATCCAGAAAATCACATTGTATGGCTGTGTTGTGAGACATGTATATGTTGGACACTGCATATGTGATTTAACCACGATGAAGGAGAGCCAGCCCCCTGCGGTGCGGAGCCACAGAGCCTGGACCCCCTGCGGAGGACAGGGGACAGAAGACTTCCTGACCACTGAGGCTCAAGAAGAGAGAAGGGGGAGTTATGTAAATAAAAGGCTAATGAATGTGAATAAAGAGATTTTGAGAGAGATGTGTGATTTCCCCCGGAAATGGTTTGATGTCAGAATGTTTAAATGAGAGAACTTTGATGTGTTCACTCTCTTTGTTCGCTGCTCATGAATGAGAGCAGACAGTGGAATGATTACTTGAATAAACTGGAATGAAAGACAATTCGGTTTCGTTATTCAAGTCTCCCCACATTGGTGACTGACGACGTTGAGAATGAACGAAGAAATTCTCAGGGTCCCGGACTCACAGCGCTCAGAGCTGGCGAGCGCAGTGGCCGTTAAGCTGCCTGATTTCTGGCAGGATAACCCACGGTCGTGGTTTCTGCAAGCAGAGTCGCAGTTCGCGCTCGCAGGAGTAACGGTGGATGACACTAAGTTCCACCATGTCATCGCTAAACTGGACAACAGCACAGCTCGGTGCGTGCAAAGCTTGGTGGAGCAGCCACCCGCGACCGACAGGTACGGCAAGCTGAAATCCACCCTCATCAAGTTTTTCACCCCCTCGGCTGAAGTGAGGGCGAGGAGGATCCTGTCTTTGCTAGACCAAGGTGGACACAGGCCGAGCGCCCTGATGGAGGAGATGATACAGCTGAGAGGGTTGGACAACGATGATTTCATTTTTCAGTTCATCTTCCTCTCTAACCTCCCGGCGCATGCGAGAAGCACGCTGGCCGGCAAAAAGTGTCACACCCTGGAGGAGTTCCGGGAGCTGGCCCAGGAGGCAGATGGGATCCTGGACGCCGGCGGCGGGCAAGCAACCTCAGCAGCGACCCGAGACAGCGGGGAGCCAGAGGCGGCAGAACCAGACTGGCCGACGACGGCGGCAACACGGCCGCGACGAGGGGGAGCCAATAGCCCGGCGGCAGAGGCGCGGGCACGACACAGCGGAGGAGAAGATCTCTGCTTTTACCATCGGAGGTTCGCAGAGAAGGCACGCAGGTGTGTGCCGCCCTGCATCTTCAGGAGTTCGGGAAACGGCAAGACCGGGGGTCGCTAGCAGCTTCGACCCTCGGAGAACGCAACAAGCTGCTCTACATCACGGATGCGCGCTCCGGACGAGAGTTCCTCATCGACACCGGAGCACAAGTGAGCTTCATCACCCCAACATACGCGGACCGGGTGGCTGGACCCCACGGTAGCGGAGCTACAGCGGCAAATGGCTCGAACATCAACACCTACGGGAGAAGGACCTTGCCTTTATGCTTACATGGCCGCACATATGAATGGACTTTTGTGATAGCGGCGGTGAGTTTCAACATGTTGGGCGCGGATTTTTTGTGTTCACACAATCTGTTAGTTGATCTTGCTAATAGACGGCTGGTAAATGCACTCTCTTTTTACTCTCTCCCCTGTTCAGCTCGAGTGTCCCCGCCACCAGTACAGACCCACGTCGCTACAGCAGGTGGTAAGTTTCACACACTCCTCACCCAATTTCCAGCGCTCACTGTGCCCACTTTTTCAGCGACGGTCGCGAAGCACGGGGTGAAACACTTTATCCCCACTTCTGGTCCTCCCGTGTTTGCAAAAGCTCGGCGCTTGGATGCAGTTAAGCTCGCCATTGCGCGCGAGGAGTTCGCCAGCCTGGAGAGGCTGGGCATCGTTCGTAGGTCGAAGAGCCCGTGGGCTTCGCCGCTGCACATGGTACCGAAAGCCGATGGCTCCTGGAGACCGTGCGGGGATTACCGCAGGCTAAACAATGCTACGGCGCACGATCGTTATCCCATCCCGCACATTCAGGATTTTTCGGTGCACCTGGCGGGGGCGTGCATTTTTTCAAAGATTGATCTAGTTCGCGGCTATCACCAAGTCCCGGTCCAACCGGAGGACATTCCTAAAACAGCGGTAATAACCCCGTTCGGACTTTTCGAATTTTTACGCATGCCGTTTGGTCTCAAAGGGGCGGCGCAAACATTTCAGCGGATGATGGATGCCGTGTTACGCGATCTCCCTTTCGTGTTTGTGTACCTCGACGACATTTTGGTCGGAGTACTTCAGAGGACGAAAACGAAACGCACCTCACAGCAGTTTTTAGGAGGCTGGGAGAGCACGGCTTAATAGTTAACCCAGCCAAGTGCCAGTTCGGCGTCGAGCGGATCGATTTTTTGGGTCACCGCGTCTCCCCGGAGGGAGCGGTTCCGTTACCAGAGAAAGTACGCGCGGTAGCGGATTTTCCCCGTCCACAAACGGTCAAATCACTACAGGAATTCTTGGGGATGGTGAATTTTTATAACCGATTCCTGCCCCACGCAGCTCAAATCATGCAACCGTTATATGCCGCGCTCAAAAAACAAAAACCGACCCAGGCGGTCGAATGGTCCCCGGAGCGGGAGCGCGCATTCACAGAGGTTAAAAAAGCCTTGGCTGACGCTGCGCTCCTGGCCCACCCAGACCCTGCAGCACGTATCGCGCTGACGACAGACACTTCAGATTTAGCCATAGGGGCCGTTATTGAGCAACAGGTAGCCGGAGTTTGGCAGCCTTTGGCTTTCTTTAGCAAATCTTTAAGCGCGGCTGAACGAAAATACAGCGCGTTTGACAGAGAACTGTTGGCGCTGCATTTGGCTATTCGTCATTTCCAGTTCTGGCTGGAAGGACGGTGCTTCACCGCTTATGTGGACCACAAGCCGCTCACATACGCCATGGCCAAAATTTCAGACCCGTGGTCCGGCAGGCAGCAGAGGCAGCTGGCCGCAATCTCGGAATTTACCACTGACATTAGGCACGTCGCGGGCAAATTCAATGTAGCAGCGGATTGTCTCTCACGCGCGTTCACGACCCCAACACGCGCAGAGGCAGAACGGGCCACCGTGACCGCGCCGCAGGAGAGCGGCACGGTGGCGCGCGCAGCCCCGGTGCACGTGGGTATAGATTACGCAGCCATGGCAGCGGACCGGGGGCGGACGCAGACGTGCGCGCGCTCCAGTCTGGACCAACAGGGTTGAGGCTGGAGAGCAAGTGTTTACAAACCGATATGCCCCCCCTGATCTGCGACATGTCGATGGGGCGCCCGCGTCCGGTGGTTCCGGCCACGTGGCGCCGCCGTGTTTTTGACTCGGTCCACTCACTGGCGCACCCGGGGGTGCGCGCGTCGGTGAAACTAGTGGCGGGAAAGTTTGTTTGGCCGTGCCTGCGCAAGCACGTGAAGGAATGGGCAAAAACCTGCATTTCCTGTCAACGGGCCAAAATTCACAGGCACACAAGAGCCCCGTTAGAACCGTTCCGCATTCCGGCCAGAAGGTTCGACCATGTGCACATCGACCTTGTGGGCCCCCTACCGGCATCACAGGGGTTCACGTATCTTTTGACAATGGTGGACCGCACCACACGTTGGCTGGAAGTGGTCCCACTTGCGACGACCACGGCCGCGGAGGTGGCTCGCGTTTTTTTAACGGCTTGGGTGGCGCGCTTCGGGGTTCCGTCGGACATTACGTCCGATAGAGGACCGCAATTCATCTCTGAGCTGTGGTCAGCGATGGCCAACGGCTTAGGAGCCAAAATTCACCGCACTACGGCTTACCACCCTCAGGCCAATGGTTTATGCGAGCGTTTTCATAGGTCTTTGAAGGCAGCACTCAGAGCGTCGCTCACGGATGCAGATTGGGTGAATAAACTTCCATGGGTTTTATTAGGGTTGCGTTCTGCGCCTAAAGAGGACTTAGACGCCTCCCCAGCGGCGCTGGTATTCGCACAAACTCTGAGGCTGCCGGGCGAGTTTTTACCAGAGCCCCCAGAGCCCCCACCTCTCTCGGCTCTTGGACCGTTAGTCGGCACGGGGGCAGACACGCTCCCGGGTCCGGTTCATCACGCTTTTCCACGAGTTTTCGTCCCCAAGGCTTTGAAAAATGCCGATTTCGTTTTTGTCAGGCGCGAAGCCCTAAAAGCAACGCTCAAACCACCTTACGAAGGGCCATTTCGAGTGCTGGAGGCAGGTGATAAGCAATTTGTGCTAGATTTTGGAGACAGAAAAGAGACAGTCAGTATTGACAGACTAAAACCTGCTTTTGTCATGAAGGACGTGTCTGTACCGGTCGCAGTGGCGCCTCGACGAGGCAGGCCCCCGCAGGGGGCAATTAATCACTCTCTCCCTCAGTCAACAGACCCGAAGCAGAAATGCACCGCAGGCAAGGCGGGGCCAACGCACAGCAGATTCGGCAGACGGCTGAAGCCCAAGCGGCGCACAGACTGAATGTTGGTGTTGATTATTCAGTAGTGAGTAAGGTGCTATTTAATTTTAGGAATTAGTCTGTTCTTCATCGTTTGGGGGGGGTTATATGGCTGTGTTGTGAGACATGTATATGTTGGACACTGCATATGTGATTTAACCACGATGAAGGAGAGCCAGCCCCCTGCGGTGCGGAGCCACAGAGCCTGGACCCCCTGCGGAGGACAGGGGACAGAAGACTTCCTGACCACTGAGGCTCGAGAAGAGAGAAGGGGGAGTTATGTAAATAAAAGGCTAATGAATGTGAATAAAGAGATTTTGAGAGAGATGTGTGATTTCCCCCGGAAATGGTTTGATGTCAGAATGTTTAAATGAGAGAACTTTGGTGTGTTCACTCTCTTTGTTCGCTGCTCATGAATGAGAGCAGACAGTGGAATGATTACTTGAATAAACTGGAATGAAAGACAATTCGGTTTCGTTATTCAAGTCTCCCCACAATTGAAGGATTTTTAATGAATTAATTGGTAAATTCCTCGGTAAAATAAGTATTTGGTCACCTACAAACAAGCAAGATTTCTGGCTCTCACAGACCTGTAACTTCTTCTTTAAGAGGCTCCTCTGTCCTCCACTCATTACCTGTATTAATGGCACCTGTTTGAACTCGTTATCAGTATAAAAGACACCTGTCCATAACCTCAAACAGTCAGACTCCAAACTCCACTATGGCCAAGACCAAAGAGCTGTCAAAGGACACCAGAAACAAAATTGTAGACCTGCACCAGGTTGGGAAGACTGAATCTGCAATAGGTAAGCAGCTTGGTGTGAAGAAATCAACTGTGGGAGCAATTATTAGAAAATGGAAGACATACAAGACCACTAACTAACTAACTAACCTGCACTTATATAGCGCTTTTCTAGTCACCACTGATAATCTCCCTCGATCTGGGGCTCCACGCAAGATCTCATACCTACTGTGAAGCATGGGGGTGGAAACATCATGCTTTGGGGCTGTTTTTCTGCAAAGGGACCAGGACGACTGATCCGTGTAAAGGAAAGAATGAACGGGGCCATGTATCATGAGATTTTGAGTGAAAACCTCCTTCCATCAGCAAGGGCATTGAAGATGAAACATGGCTGGGTCTTTCAGCATGACAATGATCCCAAACACACCGCCCGGGCAACGAAAGAGTGGCTTCATAAGAAGCATTTCAAGGTCCTGGAGTGGCCTAGCCAGTCTCCAGATCTCAACCCCATAGAAAATCTTTGGAGGGAGTTGGAAGTCCGTGTTGCCCAGCGACAGCCCCAAAACATCACTGCTCTAGAGGAGATCTGCATGGAGGAATGGGCCAAAATACCAGCAACAGTGTGTGAAAACCTTGTGAAGACTTACAGAAAACGTTTGACCTCTGTCATTGCCAACAAAGGGTATATCACAAAGTATTGAGATGAACTTTTGTTATTGACCAAATACTTATTTTACCGAGGAATTTACCAATTAATTCATTAAAAATCCTTCAATGTGATTTTCTGGATTTTTTTCCCCTCATTTTGTCTCTCATAGTTGAGGTATACCTATGATGAAAATTGGAGACCTCTCTCATCTTTTAACTGGGAGAACTTGCACAATTGGTGGCTGACTAAATACTTTTTTGCCCCACTGTATTGCTATAAATATATATATATATATATATATATATATATATACAGTATATATATATATATATATAGACACACAGTGCGGAGCATTATGGTTGGTGAATGTGCAGCAGAAAGTCTAAGCTCTCTCTCCGCAGATGCGGCGGGCCAGATGGAAGTCTTTGGGCATGATGGTGACCCTCTTAGCGAAAAAAAGACCCACCAGGTAGGCCTCGCTGGCCTCCTGCAGAGCCATGACGGCGAAGCTCAGGAAGCGCAGGTCGGTCTTGAAGTCCTGAGCGATCTCCCTCACCAGGCGCTGGATGGGCAGCTTATGGATGAGCAGCTCCGTGGATTTCTGGTAGCGACGGATCTCTCTCAGAGCCACGGGCCTGTAACGGTGAGGCTTCTTCACTCCGCCGGTGGCCGGAGCGCTTTTCCGAGCAGCCTTGGTGTCTAGCTGCTTCCTGGGGGGCTTTTTCCTCCAGTAGATTTTACGGGCGGTCTGCTTGGTTCTTGCCATCGCTCTTTATTATTCTGTCTGATATTTCTTGCACGCCGCCTAAACTCCAGCCCGGCACCCGCGTTGTTTTCGCTACAGTTCCCGGTATGTCGAGTTTCTGCGTTAGCATCGGGTGGCGGTTGAGTGCTAGCTAGCACTAGCTCTTCCCTGCTGTAACGTGTCCTGCTGTAGACAGTGGCTCCGTCCGCCAACTCGGGAGACCTTTGGGGCGATCTGTGTGTCTGTGATATATACTGTATATAGAGTGAAAGGTGTAGAAAGAAGAAGGAAGATAAAAAAAAAAGGCTGTTGCAACGGGCAGCCAACTTGTGTGGCGCCGCCGGTCCGACGGAACGAATTCTGTGCCATATTAGCATTTGTATTTCCTAATTATTAGTTAGGGTTTAATGGGATTTAACATGTTTTAACACAAGCTACTTTATGGTTCATAATTCTGTGGACAGACTTACACCAAACCAAAAGTGATTTCTCAAACTGCTGAATTACTTAGATAGCTTTTCCAATCTTTTAGCATTTAATTTATGTCACTGAATGTTGGTCACCTTCACAAATAAAACATAAACAAAAGTGGAGACATATCTGCAAAAGGCACAAAAGTTTATTGTAAAAATTCCTAGTGCAATACAAAAGGAGAACATAGTACATTATTCACACATAGAATATATATTTATGCAGTACATGTACACTACTGTTCAAAAGTTTGGGGTCACTTAGAAATTTCCTTATTTTTGAAAGAAAAGCACTGTTTTTTTCAATGAAGATAACTTTAAACTAATCAGAAATACACTCTAATATCTAATATACATTGCTAATGTGGTAAATGACTATTCTAGCTGCAAATGTCTGGTTTTTGGTGCAATATCTACATAGATGTATAGAGGCCCATTTCCAGCAACTATCACTCCAGTGTTCTAATGGTACAATGTGTTTGCTCATTGCGTCAGAAGGCTAATGGATGATTAGAAAACCCTTGTGCAATCATGTTAGCACAGCTGAAAACAGTTTAGCTGGTTAGAGAAGCTATAAAACTGACCTTCCTTTGAGCAGGTTGAGTATCTGGAAAAAAATATTATTTCAAATACAAATCATTATTTCTAACCTTGTCAATGTCTTGACTATATTTTCTATTCATTTTACAACTCATGGTGGTAAATAAGTGTGACTTTTCATGGAAAACACAAAATAATTGTCTGGGTGACCCCAAACTTTTGAACGGCAGTGTATATATTCAGTAAATCCACATATTTTCCATGTAACCTTGTGACTGCATTATTTTAATTGCTTTTAATCCTAGATGAAGTTTGTTTGGGGTTAAAAATGCATCATAATTGTTAAATATATTTTATTATACCTAACTCAGTACTGTTTACCTGTTGAAATATACTGTATACAGTGGGGCAAAAAAGTATTTAGTCAGCCACCAGTTGTGCAAGTTCTCCCACTTAAAAGATGAGAGAGGTCTCCAATTTTCATCATAGGTATACTTCAACTATGAGAGACAAAATGAGAAAAAAAAATCCAGAAAATCACATTGAAGGATTTTTAATGAATTAATTGGTAAATTCCTCGGTAAAATAAGTATTTGGTCACCTACAAACAAGCAAGATTTCTGGCTCTCACAGACCTGTAACTTCTTCTTTAAGAGGCTCCTCTGTCCTCCACTCATTACCTGTATTAATGGCACCTGTTTGAACTCGTTATCAGTATAAAAGACACCTGTCCATAACCTCAAACAGTCAGACTCCAAACTCCACTATGGCCAAGACCAAAGAGCTGTCAAAGGACACCAGAAACAAAATTGTAGACCTGCACCAGGCTGGGAAGACTGAATCTGCAATAGGTAAGCAGCTTGGTGTGAAGAAATCAACTGTGGGAGCAATTATTAGAAAATGGAAGACATACAAGACCACTGATAATCTCCCTCGATCTGGGGCTCCACGCAAGAGCTCACCCTGTGGGGTCAAAATGATCACGAGAACGGTGAACAAAAATCCCAAAACCACACGGGGGGACCAAGTGAATGACCTGCAGAGAGCTGGGACCAAAGTAACAAAGGCTACCATCAGTAACACACTACGCCGCCAGGGACTCAAATCCTGCAGTGCCAGACGTGTCCCCCTGCTTAAGCCAGTACATGTCCAGGCCCGTCTGAAGTTTGCTGGAGAGCATTTGGATGATCCAGAAGAGGATTGGGAGAATGTCATATGGTCATATGAAACCAAAATAGAACTTTATTGTAAAAACTCAACTTGTCGTGTTTGGAGGACAAAGAACACCATACCTACTGTGAAGCATGGGGGTGGAAACATCATGCTTTGGGGCTGTTTTTCTGCAAAGGGACCAGGACGACTGATCCATGTAAAGCAACGAATGAATTGGACCATGTATCGTGAGATTTTGAGTGAAAACCTCCTTCCATCAGCAAGGGCATTGAAGATGAAACGTGGCTGGGTCTTTCAGCATGACAATGATCCCAAACACACCGCCCGGGCAACGAAGGAGTGGCTTCGTAAGAAGCATTTCAAGGTCCTGGAGTGGCTTAGCCAGTCTCCAGATCTCAACCCCATTGAAAATCTTTGGAGGGAGTTGAAAGTCCATGTTGCCCAGCGACAGCCCCAAAACATCACTGCTCTAGAGGAGATCTGCATGGAGGAATGGGCCAAAGGAGGAATTTACCAATTAATTCATTAAAAATCCTTCAATGTGATTTTCTGGATTTTTTTTTTCTCATTTTGTCTCTCATAGTTGAGGTATACCTATGATGAAAATTGGAGACCTCTCTCATCTTTTAAGTGGGAGAACTTGCACAATTGGTGGCTGACTAAATACTTTTTTGCCCCACTGTATTTTACGGATAATATAGCCCCATAACTATAATATGGCAACTGGCAATCAATTTTTGGCAGCTGATCACTTTTTGCCACGACATCACCGGCTGGAGCAAGTACATCCCATGATGTCTCAAAAATCTCTTCATGATTTTCACACAGATCAGAGCAATTTGTTGCACAGAAAGCTAAACATTTCTACAGACATTCTGAAGCTCTCCAATTGCTGCGGTTCATGAAGCTGGGGTGACATCCTACCACTGGAGATTGGTTGAACACCCAGACGACGGTTTGAAGCAATAATTTTGCCACAAGAGAGCCATCTGAAACACACACAAACACACACACAGCATACATATTTTAGGACCTATTAGTGATAACTTGCTGTGAGTACAATGTAGTATGGGGGACTTATTAGTGCTGACTAGCATTAGCAATCAGTAGCTTACCCTCACATGTGATCTAGTTCTTATCCTCACGTCTTCCGCTTCATACTGCTCCATGGCTTCCTGAACTCTCCAGTACTTTTCCAGTGTTTCGTCTCGCCACCTGTAGCCTTCTCTGTGTTGTGTCTCAAATTAAAGAGGAGTCGAGGTGATGTTTTATAAGTTTTTTTATAATAAGAACTAGGAACACAGGAGTCTCTACCGCGAGTACAGGAGCCACAGCGAAGAGACAATATGTCTCCCGTAGCTGGCTTATATACCTCAGGTGACGCCACCCCCAGAGGCGGGGCATCACCCCTCTCTAGCCTAGGGCACCTCTATAATAATATAATATACGATCTCACATCCCCCTCCCCTTTGAAAAAAACGCAAGCACACAAATTCAACCAACCTTATAATTTACACCCGATTCACACTCTAATACAAAATGGATATAGGCCTACACACACACACACACACACACCACACTGGCCCAGCAGAGCATTCCACTATGTAAACACAACAGTCACTGAAAAGAAAAGGGCCACACACCAAAATAAATTAATTCCGAGGTAAATAAACATATATACACAACTAAACAATAATTACAAACATGAACAATGCCGGTACCCGACTCCCTAAACTCACAGGTTATTACACAATCAGACACAGAGACTCCTGACAAAAAAAAAAAAAAACTACACAAATCACAAAATACAGGGCAAAATCACACTTACACCCCCATACTAGGTCTTACACCCAGGTGCTACTGCACCCTCAACAAACAACATTCAGTCACAAAACATTCACAACTCACAACGGTGGTCATGTGCATATAAAACAGGCAATATTACACATTTTACCAAACAATATTGACAGTAACTGTGTCTTTTATTTTCTTAATCCCTCGTAACCTTATTTTGAACATTTGAACATTTTAACATTAACCTTAGCAGACATACCATCAAATGCACTAAATCAGACACACCATAAGTCCCCTCACTTAAAGTTCTAACCTGGGTCTCCCGAAGGCCCCCCTCTGGAGTGTCCGTCCCGCAGCCCACTTCCAGAGCGTCTCCGTTTATTCATAATCGGAGACAGGTTGCATTGACGTTCCTTTCTGCCCAAACACTGCAGCTCATTCAGATGCCGTCTCGACCCATCAGTCAATTTCAGGTACCTGTCACCGTCGGACTGGACCACCCGCAGATTATCCTGTCCAATTTTAGTTCTCTTGAACTGCGCACCCAACCTAGCCGAGGCTCAACCCTAGGGCGGACGTCATCACCCTCGCCCAGGGGAGCACTCACTGGCTTTCTCCGTTCTCTGCGTCGCGATCTGGAACCTATATGGTTCCTCAGCGATCCGCCAAGTTTACGCGAGCCTAGTCCCTTGTTTTCATTTTTGGCACGGCTAGGGTTCATGCCATCTGATGTTGCCTCTGTTGGTTGTCGTTGTTGCGTTGGAGCGGCACTGGCAACGTCCAGCTCAACAGTGGTACTCGGCTGGCCATCGGAGCCCCGCTGTTCTCGCTCTCTGGATCCTTCCGCCTTCGTGGGAGCTAAACCATGCTGTTCAGGTCCCCTGTCTTCGGGACCACAAACATTGGCATGGAGCCCCCATCTTGTCGGCGCACTCTGGTGCTGGCGGCGTCCCTCTTCACCTGGAATGGGCCACCTAAAGTCCCACACTTCTTTGCCGCTTCCCACATAAAATGGCCGGTCCCACAGGCCACCAGCTGACCACTCCTCCACTTCTCCGCAGGTGATGGAGAACTCAAGCCCGTAAAACAAGTCACAGTCCATTAAATTATTACCGTCTCGAGACACCATGAACTTGGCTGCGCACATAGAGGCCTCCTTGTACCTTACCGACAGCCACACCGAGCACACGATGTCAAGGGAGATTACTACCATATCCATAACAGGCTATGCTTGTTCTACTCTCAGTGTAGTGGGGAAACCGTTTCCAAGTTCAGAATGGAGACCGCCGACCCCGTGTCCACCAACAATGGTATCGATGTCCCGTCCAGCAGAATGTTGCAGACAATACGACCGTCCATGTTGGACGAGACCGTGTGGACCACTGTAGGTGCCTCCTTCTTTACACTGTCCTTTGCAGGTCTCCGTTCCTCCTTGTCAAAGTTGCGGCAAACTCTGGCGAAGTGGTGGAGCAAACCAAACCATCCACAACTCTTGCCCCTCGCTGTGCACTCCTTTGCTTGATAGTGGTAGCTGCTGGATCCACAGCCGTAGCATCTCGGCGTCCCCGGGGTGGACCTTATTTTTACGATTGCCACGTACTCGTCGTTGTTGCCATCGTCCGAATCCAAGGCCAGAGCCTTCCACTGTGCGTTGCTCCTAGGCAGGGCTTCCTTATCATCGAGATTTCTCGTTAGTCGCTCTGCTGCCTTGTGTTGCTGCGCTAGCTCTGGGGAATGACAGTGGATGACATGAAATATTACTACATCGTAGCCGTGCTGGAAGCACACACAACTCAGCAGGTGGCAAGCCTGCTCCAACGGCCCCCAGCCCATGGCAAATACGACGCCATCAAGACCGCACTGACCCAGCGCTATACGCTGTCGGACTGTGAGAGAGCAGAAAGACTCCTGACGCGCTCCAAGTTGGGAGATGGCTCGGCCTCGAGTTAATGGAGAAGATGTTGGCGTTGATGGGCACAGATGGCGAGCCGTTCCTGTTCACACATGTTTTCCTCTGTAACCTCCCGACGGCGGCCAGGGCAGTCCTCGCCAACTCAGCGCTGCTGGCCATGCAGAACTACTGGGCATTGGCAAAAGAAACAGACCAGATTATCCTGGCGACCAGAACCTTTGCAGTGAACACAGCGGCGCCGGGGCCCACGGAGATGACCGCCAACGGCGAGGAGCCTTCCATGGTGGCCGGCGCGGAGGCCAAGAAGCAATGGAAGGGCACGCTTTGTTTCTACCACCGCCATTTCGGAGAAGATGCACAGCGATGCGTGCCACCCTGCCAATACAGGCGGACGGGAAACACCAGGACTGGCAGTCGTTAGCAGCTGCGGCTGCCGGTGACACAAAAAAGCTGCTCTACATGACGGACTCATGTTCGGAGAGACGGTTCCTCGTGGACTCCGGCTCCCAAAAGAGCCTCATCCTGCCGTCCAATGCAGACCGGCTGGTTGAGAGTAGTGGCCCCGAGCTGGCAACCGCCAACGGTTCAGACATTAAAACTTTTGGTGAGAGGACACTGACCATATGTTTGCACGGACGCAACTACCAATGGTCCTTCATCAGAGCAGCATGTAACTATCACATCTTAGGTGCAGATTTTCTGTGTGCGCACGGACTATTAGTTGATGTTGCCAATAGACGTCTGATTAATGCTCTGTCTTTTTATTCTCTGCCCTGTACAGCTCTAGGAACCGGGTCCACATCACTCGCCAACGTCACGGCTCCAGGGGGTAAGTTCCAACAACTACTCACCTAGTTTCCAGCACTTACGGTTCCGATGTTTTCGGCGGCCATCACTAAGCATGGGGTGGGGCACTTTTCCCCACCATGGGGCAGCCCATTTTCGCGTGCCCTTGCTGCCTGGACGCAGCTAAACTGGCCAGTGCGCGTGAGGAGTTCGTCAATGTGGAGAGATTAGGCATCGTCAGGCGCTCCAGTAGCCCGTGGGCATCCCCGCTGCACATGGTGCCTAAAGCCGAGGGGTCGTGGTGACCATCCGGCAACTTCCTCCGGTTAAACAATGCTACAGCACACGATCGCTACCCCATTCCCCATATTCAGGATTTTTCCATCCACTTCACTGGGGCACGCATTTTTTCCCAAGGTGGACCTGGTCCGTGGGTACAACCAGGTCCCAGTGCACACAGAAGACATATCCAAAATGGCAGTGATTACCCCGTTCGGCCTTTTCAAATTTTTGCGCATGCCATTCGGGTTAAAAGGCGCAGCACAGACCTTCCAACGCATAATGGACGCTGTGCTGCGTGACCTGCCATTTGTCTTCATCTACCTCGACGACGTCCTAGTGGCCAGCGCATCCGAGGACGAACACGTCGCCCACCTCAGGACGATTTTCCTGAGGTTGGAGGAGCACGGGTTAATAATCAACCCAGCGAAGTGTCAGACATGCGGGGGCCTTTTTCAGTAGGTATCTGTGCGACAACGAGCGTAAATGCAGCGCATTCGACAGGGAGCTGCTGGCTCTCCACCTGGCCATACGCCACTTCCAGTTCTGGCTGGAAGGGCGCAGTTTCACAGCGTTTGTGGACCACAAGCTGCTAACATACGCCATGGCCAAGGTTTCAGAACCATGGCCGGCCCAGCAGCAAAGACAGCTAGCTGCAATCTCAGAGTTTACCACCGACATACAGCATGGAGTGCGCATGTGCCGGCGTCTGTAAACGTCACGTCACGTCAAAGCGTTGTCTTGTCCGCTTTTGTTTGTTTTTATTAACTTTGTTTTTAATTTTTTATCTCTTTTTACTGATACTAGCTTTTTACTTAGTGTTAGCTTAGTGCTGGCCTAGCAGATAGCCCAATCAGGCACACAGGTGAATCAGACCCCGGGCAGGGCTGTTTCACCAGGCTAGGCTAACCTGTTTTTAGCTATTTTTAGCTGTTTTTAGCTAGCTAGCTATCCACTTCTCGCCTGGAACGTCATGACTCCATCCCCGACGTGTGTCAGCTGTGTGTCCCTCTTTAAGAAGGTTTCTGAGTTGGAAGTGAGACTCTCCAACCTCTATAAGATTCGGGAGGCTGAAGACCACCTAGATACAATAATCCTCGGGCGGACATCGGCCCCGGTAACCGACTCGCAGCTGGCAGAGACGGCTACTTACCTGGGTGAATTTAGCACATTGCCATCCACTTCCACCCCTGCTCCGGTCTCCTCAGCTGTCCAGGACCTCAGCAATGAACACTGGCTTCAGCTCAGAGCTAAACCCAAAGCCCCGGGTGGTTTTTCACATCCTCAATGCGCGACCTGGACCTTGGTTGGGCCAACGAGCAAACATCCGCGATTGACCAGACATGGTCGTGCCTCCTCTCTTCCCCTGTTACTGGAAAACAGATTCGATATCCTTTCCCTGGAAGATTTTCCCCATCTGGACGTCGATCATCCTCTCATGGCTGCTCCTCCTCCTCCTCCTCCTTCAGCAGCAGCCCAAACCCGCAAGCCCCGGATTAAAACTACTTTAGGTGTGCCAAACTATACACCAGCTCCAAAAAGAAGAAAGTGCATCACCCCACCATCACAACAACAACATCGGCAAAATTATCCACCATTTCAGAAACCACCGGCAAGGCCCCCCCAGACGACGTTGGTAATTGGTGATTCGATTATGAGGAACGTCAGAAGCAGGTACTGTGTCACTAAATTTTTTCCTGGGGCTAAAGTGTCAGACATTGAGGCTCTTACCCCTGACCTATTAAATGAATTCCCCCACGCTAAAACTGTCATTGTACATGTTGGATGCAACAACATCCCAGATGAAGCATCAGAGGTCTTAAAGAGTGACTTCAAGAGCCTTCTGTCCACTCTTATGAACTCTGGCAGACGTGTGTTTATTTCTGGGCCATTGGCACCTTTCAGACGAGGTTGCAGTTATTTTAGCAGAACTCTCAGCCTTAATACCTGGTTGTGTTCTACATGTCCTACTTTTAACATTGGTTTTGTAGACAATTTCAGCCTGTTTTGGAACCACCCATCATTTATGAGGCCAGATGGCATCCACCCAAATAGACTTGGCGCACGTGTTTTAACCCCTTGCACTCTGGTCAATTTCCCTAAAAATGCCTAAAAATAACATACCCAAAGTAAATCAAAAGCTGTTCTTCAACCCTTTGCAGCATCTTCATGGGGTTGGTCTCATTTAAAAGAAAACACTTTGAATTTTTTGGCAAAATAGTCATAATCTCTCTAAGTGCTCCTGCCACTGAGTAACAGTCATCTAAACATACTAAACTTGAAGAAAATAAAGTTCGCCTGGGTTTTTTTGGATACAAATGCTTGCAAATAATACACAGCTGTCAGATCCGGGCTGGAAAATACAACAGAAATGTAGAACCAAGTGTTATCCAGCTGAGGTCAAAATTTTGTAACAATACCACAAAAAATGAATATATTACACAGCTTTTTTGTCAGGTTGTTCCCAGGCGTTTTTGAACTGTGCCAAATTGTGCCAAATGGCACAATTTGGAAAAACGTCTGTAACTTTTGAATGATTCAATATAGAAGCTTCATCTTGGGCTCTAATGAAAGGTGACACTCAGGGCTGTGTGTGTGTGTTGGGGGGGGAGTTGTTTATTCATTCATGAATGAATGAATGAACAAACAAGCCCCCACACACAAAGAAGCATGCCACGTAAAAAATGTGTGGCTTTTTTTTACAAGAAAAAATAACCTACAGTGCACTTAAAATTATACTAAAATATCTGTAATGTAGAGGATAACAACTCCCACCCACCCACCCACTACAGAGGATGGACATCGTCCATCGCCACATGACGGACCGCGGACCGTGCGCCGCGGTCTACTACGCACAGTTGTACTAAAATATCTGCAATCCGCTACAGAAGAGTAGCGGGAGGGGCGGGGGGCGTTCACGGTCCGGACGCGGCGCACGGACCGGTCCGTCATGTGGCGATGACGCACAGTTGTAATTTACCGATCGGTCAAAAGTCATTTTGATTACAATTTTCAGGGATAAAGAATAATTTAGCTTATAACACTTAACTGTCCACAACAGCAGTGTCGCTGGCGAACTTCTCTTCCTCATTGTCAGACGAACATGACGCTGGTCCGCTTGTTACGGACTCGTGGTTCTGGTCACGCGACCCGGTCAAACCATGATTCCATTATTGCGGTTTTGCGCTTCCCTGATTGCGGTTTTGGCGAACAATTTTTCAAAACAAATAAGAACAGTAGTAAGAAAAAAAGACTGGCGAACGAGTGTGTGTCACCCAGCGGCTTACACAAAACAGATTTTACGCATGGGACGCACGCTTTCAATCGTCGAAGTTCTCTGCTTCAATTGGCTCGCTGTATTCGCGGCCGTTGGTAGGCGGGTCCTTCTTGCTAGGTTTTCAGTCATTGGTTCTTCACGGTTTCAGAAACCCAATTCAAGGCTCTTATTAGTCGAATGAGAGGTCAATCAAATCTAAACCAATCAAAGCACTCCTTTGGCTTTCTCTTCGCGGCTGTGTCTGTAGTGGAAGAACGGAAATGCAGCTTTTTTTTTTCAGTGCGCTCTGAGACGCACAGTGTGCGTCCTGGTGCACACGAGGGTGCGCTAGGACGCAGAGACGTGACCGCCCGCGTTATCCTGGAGTGCAAGAGGTTAAGAGACAATCTGTTCTATTCCATTCAGCGTTTTTTAGTACAGTGACTGAAATTTGGTGCGTTAACTCACCTTGAAGTTCCTGAGTCTGCCATCCAGCCCTTCTTTGTTTCCACTTCTCATATTAATCCTATTAATCCAAATAATCCTCACTGTTTAGATCAGTCTTCAATTTATAACCCTATAGAGATTGTGTCTGTCTCCCGTTATCCAAAATATTATAACCCCAAGACAAATACAACATAACTTGATAAATACATGCCTTTCTGCAGCTCCTCCTCATCCACCACCCCTCAACTTAGCCCCTGTCTTCCCCCTCAGACAGCCTTTGTCTACTCCCCCCAAAATTAATAAAAATATAATGTATAAACATCCCAAAGTGATTAAACAAAAAGTTGGTAAAACTCAAATTAAACATCAAGTCTCTAAATTTAATGATTTGGCCTCTCTTCTTCCTCATAATTTAAAAATTAAATGTGGTTTGTTGAATATTAGGTCTCTAACTCCCAAGTCTCTACTAGTTCATGATCTATTAATTGATCATCAGATTGATTTAATATCCCTTACAGAGACTTGGCTAGGGCAAGATGATTATGTTGGTTTAAATGAATCAACTCCCTCTGGTTATCTAAACTATCATAATCCCAGAAGTTCTGGTCGTGGAGGTGGAGCAGCGGCAATTTACCATTCTAAATTACTAGTTAATGTAAAGCAAAAATCATGTTTTAATTCTTTTGAGGGCCTGGTCCTCAGTATGGGGCATGTTAGCAATCTTAGCTTAAACCCAATTTTCTTTGCCATAGTTTACCGTCCTCCCTCAGCCTACTCAGAGTTTTTATCCGAATTTGCTGAATTTTTAGCTGATTTAGTGCTGAAATCAGATAGAATAATTATAGTAGGGGATTTTAATATACATGTTGATGTAGATACTGACTGTCTTAATAAGGCATTCAATAAAATATTAGACTCAATGGGGTTTTCCCAGAAAGTAGAAAATTCTACCCATTATCTCCACCACATATTGGACCTTGTTCTGATTTGTGGTATAGAAATAGAAAATCTGGTAGTGTCTCCTCATAATCCTGTACTGTCAGACCATTGTCTGTTAACCTTTGATTTTACTATTTCTGATTATTTGACTCCTAAAGAAAAATACTACTACAGCAGATGTCTTTCAGATGATGTTGTTACCAAATTTTTGCAGATTGTCTCCTCTATACCATGTGTCAACACAACGGAAATAAAAGATGAAGAGCTTGCTCCTTCCATAATTGATAGCATGGTAGATTGTGTTACAGCCTCTCTGCATCAGACTCTAGACTTGGTGGCCCCTTTAAAAAAGAAAAAGTCTAATCAGAGATTTCTAACCCCTTGGTTTAACACAGAAACTCATAGCTTAAAACAGAAGACTCGTCAATTAGAAAGAAAATGGCATTCCACTAATTTAGATGAAATCTATTTAGCGTGGAAAAATCATCTCCTAATTTATAGAAAATCTCTTAGAAAAGCTAGAACAAGTTATTATTCTGCATTAATAGAAGAGAATAAGAATAACCCTAGGTTTCTTTTCAACACTGTAGCCAAGCTGACAAAGAGTCAGGACTCTGTCAATCCTCGCATCCCCCTAGAGCTTACAGAATTACTTTAAAAAACAAACTCATGAAACAGGCCTGGACAAAAATGATGGTGTGGGCCACATATGTATGACTTTAAGCTTCACATCTCAGAGTAGAACAAAGGACTGAGCCTCCTGTGAGATAACAGGAGGATGTGAAAATTTAGTCTTTGGTATGCAAGAGACGGCCTTGGGGGATTTCCTGGTCTGCCAGAGGCTATGAGGAGGATGGGATAGGATTTAAGGAAAGATGCATTGTTTTTTGGGTTTTTTTGTTTTGTTTTTTTTGAGGTGGAGACATTGATATATCTCAAGAGTTTTTATTTGTTTACAGCATTAGCATCTTAGCAGTGGAGCTAACTAACGGAGCTACTGTCTATGAGGCCACTTTTTAAGGTCATCTCCCCATCCCTCGATAGTCGTGGGAAGTGGTATGATTATATTACTCTTTTTGAGGTACAAAGGGCCGTGTTCCCACATTTTTGATGCCAGAGTCATTGTTTCTTGACAAGGAAAAGTGTCCCGTTTCAGTGACAACCATACGTTCTAAACTAGTACCTGAAGTTGCGCCCATAATTCATGCAAGACATCATGGGGGCTAGAAATAAGGTGGATAGAATACTAGCTTTGTTTTTAAATGCACTGTCCTAGCCTGTGATTTTCCAAGCTATTTTTTTTCCACAATATCTTTATTGAACCTTTTTTTTTAACAGACATGATACAAACAATCAAACACTAACACTAAAGTACTACAAAAAAAAAAAATGCACTAAAAAACACCAACAACCACCAACAAAATCAAATCTTCAACAATGCTCCTCTGTTTAGTCTAGACAATCCAATACATAAGTATACATATTATGTTCACCAGTTTGGAATTTACAAGGTCCACACACATCATTCACCTTCTTCTTCAAGAGTTATGTTTAAATTTTTTACATAATCAATAAAAGGTCTCCATATATTCTCAAACACAATTTCCTTTGATTTCAGTATATATGTTATTATTTCTAATGGAAGGTTTGTTAACATCTGTCTTAACCACTGAGTCACATCTGGTCTATGAGTCTTTTTCCACAGTAGTGCAATACATTTTTTGGCATTAAGCAAACTGAGGTCTATGAATGTTCTTTCACTTTTATTAAAATTATGCTTTTCTGGGTACAGACCCAACAAAAACAGTTTAGGATTCAATATGATTTGTTTTGAGATTATTTTTTCAATTGTTACCCTCACCTCTTCCCAAAACATTCTTATTAATCTACATTCCCATACACAATGAAATAGGGTTCCTTTACTTTCCATGCATTTTGTGCATGTATCTGGTATATTTTTGTTATATCTATTTAACTCCTCCGGTGTAACATACATCCGCATTAACCATTTGAAATGTATCAATTTAAGGCGTACATTTATTGATTTGGTTTGAGCTTCTGTACAAGCCAATTCCCATTGTTCCTCTGAAATTTCAGTTTGCAGATCTTCTTTCCAGTAGTTTAATCTTTTCAGTGAATTTTCACTTGAAGATAGTGTCAATGAGTTATAAAACTCTGAAATAATACCCTTTCTTTTACTATCTTTCATCAACATTTTTTCCAAGGATGAATAGATAGGTCGAGTGAGAGCTTTATTTTGATTTGATCGAATAAAGTTTCTAAGTTGAAGATATTTAAAAAAATGTGTTCTATTGAGATTAAATTTGATCCTCAGCTCTTCAAAAGACATTATGTTTTCTGCACATGGCAAATATAAATCCTGAATCTTTTGTATCCCTTTTAAATTCCATACTTTAAATACAGCGTCCGCTCTCCCTGGTTTAAAATATTGATTACCCCATATTGGACTAAATTGTGACAATAACTGTGGTTCTTTTAAATAGTTTTTAGCTTCACACCATATTTTGATCATATGCTTTACAAATGGATTTTTAACTTGTTTTTGTAATTTTTTTGCCGAATCTGAGTATATGAATAAGGGAATAGGTAAAGGTAAATTGTATGATTCCATTTCAGTCCAGTGAGGGTGCTCATTTGATGAAAAATAATATGTCATAGACCTCAGTTGTGCCGACCAATAATACAACATAAAATTTGGACATTTCAGACCTCCACGATCAAATGGTAAATATAATAAAGACAGACGTAATCTAGCCCTCCTGTTGTTCCATATAAATTCCACTAACTTTTTTTTAATTCTTGAGAATAAATCTAAAGGTGGTGGTAAGGGAATGTATTGAAATAAATAAAGTATTTTAGGTAAGATATTACTTTTAAGTATATTAATTCTCCCGATCATCGACATTGGTAGTGACATCCATCTCTGAAGTAACTCATCAATATCTGTCATTAAGGCTTCATAATTGACACTGGCGATTGATTCTAGCTTAGGCACAATTTGGATTCCTAAATATTTAAACTGATTTACAACATTGAATTGATTTACCTCAGGGGCTGGGTAATTTCTCTGGGTCTCATTTAGCATTAATATTGAAGATTTAGTTTTATTTATTTTATATCCTGATACTTCCCCAAAATTCTTTATTAAATTCAACAAGGTCGGAATTAATTTTTTAAGATTCGACATAAACAAAATTATGTCATCGGCATACAGGGAGATTTTATGTTCTGTTGGTCCAACTTTAATTCCATATATTTGTGACTGTAGACGTATCGCCATCGCTAAAGGTTCAATTGCCATAGTAAACAGTAAAGGTGAAAGTGGACAGCCTTGTCGACATCCTCTATTGATTTTTATTGATTTTGAAATATTGTTATTTGTTAGGATTTCTGCAGTAGCATTATTATATATTATCTGAACCCATTTTATGAAATTATTTCCAAGTCCAAACCTTTGTAAGACTTCAAAAAGAAAGGGCCATTCAACTCTATCAAAGGCTTTTTCGGCATCCAGTGATAAGAGAGCTGTATCCGGTGCTTCTTTATTAGAATAAATAATGTTAAATAGTCTTCTTACATTATGGAAGCCTTGTCTTCCCTTTATAAAGCCATTCTGATCTCGATTAATAATATTTGGTAAAAATTTCTTGTATTCGTCTTGCTAAAATTTTACAGATTATCTTAAGGTCGGCATTTAATAGGCTTATTGGTCTCATATTTTCACATTTATTAGAGGGCTTACCTGGTTTTGGCAACAGTATAATTAAGGCATTATTCATATATGATGGTAAATTACTATTTTGAAATGCTTCTAAAACTATTTCCAAAAAAGGTTTTGTTAATTTATTCTTAAATTTTTTATAAAGGTCAACTGGAAGACCATCTGGTCCTGCACTTTTTCCTGATTTCATATTATCAATGGCTAGTCCAACTTCTTCTTGACTAATTTTAGACTCCAGTATCTCCCTATTTTCATTTGGAATACACGGTATAAATAGTTCATTCAAAAACCCATGTAGTTTTGTTAAGTCAGATTCATTTTTGGTATCATATAACTTTTCATAGTAATCTCTAAAGGCTCTATTAATTTCGAAAGGATCTATAACTACCTGTCCGTTACTTATAATACTGGTAATTGGTGTTTTCGATTCTAATTGTTTAATCTGCCATGCCAATAACTTTCCTGATTTTTCACCTTGTTCATAAAAAGATTGTTTCAATCTTAGAAGACTCGAGGCAGCTCTATTCGCTGATTTTTTGTCATATTCAGCTCTCAAAATCAGTAATTCGTTCTCCAACCTTGGATCTCTTCCTGCATATACTCTTTCTTGAAGAATTTTTATTTTATGTTCCAATTGGACTCTCTCCTCTCGAGTCTTCTTAGATTTTGAACCTGTATAACTAATAATATGTCCCCTAATAAAAGCTTTGAAAGCCTCCCACTTTACACATGCTGATGTTTGTGTAGTATTGATGTCAAAGAACTCATCTATCTGTTTTTCTATGTACTTAACAAATTCCTCATCCTGAAGCCATTTATGCTGAAATTGCCATCTACATGGTTCCTTTGTCAATTTCTTATCTACATATATTAGACAGCAGGGTGCATGATCAGAGATCACGATGTTATCATAAAAACAGTTTTGAATCTTGGACCTTAATTCTGTGGAGATCAAAAAATAATCAATACGTGAGAATGTCTTGTAGGTATTGGAATAACAAGAGTATGCTTTAACTTGTGGTTTCATTTCTCTCCATATATCTATCAATTTCAATTCTTTCATAAAATGATTAATGGTCATCCTACATCCATTGTGCGTACAGTCCAGTCCTGTTGATCTATCTATACCGGGATTCAATGTACAATTAAAATCCCCTGCTATTATATGTTGCCCTGTAAGTGATGATAAGATAAGAAATAAATTAGCAAAGAACTTTTGATCATCTATATTGGGACCATATAAGTTCACCAAATTTATATTTTCTAATAGCAAAGATCCTTGAATGATTACATATCTTCCAAATTTGTCTCCAATTACATTTTTCACTTGAAATGGGACTGATTTATGTATGAGAGTCATAACTCCCCTGGCTCGGGATGAAAATGATGAGGTGAAAACATTTCCTTGCCATCTACTCCTAATTCTTTTTACATCCTCCTCTATTAGATGAGTTTCTTGTAAAAACACAATTTTTGAACCCATGTCTTTTATTTTATTCATAACTTGTTTAAGTTTTTTTAAATTTTGTAGACCTCTGCAATTCCATGAAGTTAAATTAAGATTAACGCTTTGATTTATGATCAATAGGGAGTTTGGGATTACCTTGCAGTGTAAACATGCTCAAACAGAAAAGCAAAAAAATGAGTGGTTGAACATTCACCCTACAAACTACACACAAACAAATTCCCCCTTCCCACATTTGTGGCAATCCCCCCAAAAACAAAAGAAAAATTCCGTCTCCCGATATAGCCATCGACCGTTCCACACCCACGAGGATCAGCCAAAGCCACTCCTTCTTCATCCTCCCAATCACCCTAACTCTACTGCTTTTAATAACGTAACATTAACTCTCTTCTGTAATTTTCCAATTTAACTCCAAAATTTTTTAGCAATTTTGTACTTTTTTTTTTAATTTTTTTTTTTTTAATATGTAATACAATCTATATTTTGTAATCTTGTTATATGCTTCTAATCAGTTAAATGCTCAAATATTCTACCCTATATTCTGTTCATGCTTAGCTCCCACCAGTCTCTTCCTGGATCTTCTTGATGAGCTCCTGCGCCTCCTCGGGGGTCTTGAAGATGTGTGTTCTGCCCTCATATGTGACCAGAAGTCTTGCAGGGTGAATCACTCCATGACGAATCTCAAGGTTGCGCAGTTCTTTACGGATGGGGTCAAACTGCTTCCTTAATTGTTGGATTCCTGAGGCCAAATCTGGGTAGAACCGCACCTGCTGATCTTGGTATTTAATTTCTCCTTTGGCCCGCACCGCGTTGGAGATCGTCATCCTGTCTCTGTAGCTGAGAAACTTCATAATTAACGTCCTCGGTGCTGCCTTGTTACCTCTCGGTGGGCCAATTCGGTGGGAGCTTTCCAAGACGACTGATGATTTTAGCTCCGCGTTGTTCAGCGCCTCCGGGATCCACCCCTCCAAAAAGGAGCATGAATCACGACCTTCAGCTCCCTCCGGTAAACCCACCAGCCTCAGGTTGTTCCGTCTGGACCGGGACTCCAAGTCCAGAACGTTATTTTCCAGATCTTTATTTTTTTTTTCCAAAGTGCGCACCTTTATTTGAAGTCCGCTGATTTCATCCTCCGCACTGGAAACACGAAGCTCCGCCTGCGTCACTCGCTCCACGCAGTCACCCAACTCCTTTCTCATTGCATCCAACGCTGCCATAATCCCATCAAGTTTAGCGGAAAAGTCTGCTCTCATTGAGCTAATGGCAGCCAGCACTGCACCTGTGCCGCCATCATCAGCAGTTACCGCACCACCGCTAGTTTCATCCGCCATATCCGCAGCTTTTTCTACTGCGCCACAAACTTTAAAGTCCGTTAATTTGGACTGCTTCGGCGATTCAATTTTTCCCCCGCTTGATTTCCCAGCCTTAGTCTTCCCCGGCATATCCTCACCCAAACGCTGGGAAAAGTTCTATTCCAAATGAGAGAGTTATTTGCCGAATCTTTATTTCCAGGAGCAGAGCAGAGTGATACGTGTCCTTCTAGGCAGCCGCCATAACCGGAAGTCGATGCATTGTTACTTGTCATTAAATGCAATGTGACTGTGAGCTTTGAAGGCCCTGGATATATAAAGGACGAATGTCTGTGTTTGATCTCTCTTTCTGCTTTGCTGATGTTGGAAGATGTGAATAAACCTGACCCGTGAGATAAACTCTGTCTCGTCATTTTCACATTTCCACAATGGTACCCCTAGAAAAGATTGAAAATAATGTAACCATAGGGACATGTTCAACCAAGATGTGTCCACTAATTAACATTGTCATTAACACTGTCCCTACTGTGAAACATGGAGGAGGTTCTGTTATGTTCTGGGGCTGCTTTGCTGCATCTGGCACAAGGTGTCTTGAATCTGTGCAGGGTACAATGAAATCTCAAGACAATCAAGGTATTCTAGAGAGAAATGTGCTGCCCAGTGTCAGACAGCTTGGTCTCAGTTGCAGGTCATGGGTCTTGCAACAGGATAATGACCCAAAACACACAGCTAAAAACACCCAAGAATGGCTAAAAGCGAAACATTGGACTGTTCTAAAGTGGCCTTCTATGAGCCCTGATCTAAATCCTATTGAACATCTGTGGAAGGAGCTGAAACATGCCATCTGGAGAAGGCACCCTTCAAACTTGAGACAACTGGAGCAGTGTGCTCATGAGGAGTGGGCCAAAATACCTGCTGAGAGGTGAAGAAGTCTAATTGACAGTTACAGAAATCGTTTGATTGCAGTGATTGCCTCAAAAGGTTTTGCAACAAAATATTAAGTTAAGGGTACCATCATTTTTGTCCAGGCCTGTTTCATGAGTTTGTTTTTTAAAATAATTCTGTTGAACCACAATTCAAAAGCACTGTGTGATTTTCATTGGTTAATTTTCATAGAATTTTTATTTATTACCACTTTTGTCAGATTCAAGTTATTTCTGTGACCATTGTGGGTTTTTCTTTCATTAACAGAGGGGTACCAACAATTTTGTCCACGTGTGTAGCTAACTATCGACCAGTCTCTAATCTGCCTTTCATTTCAACAATCTTAGAGAGCTTAGACTTTCTGCTGCACATTCACCAACCAACCATAATGCTCTGCACTGTGTGTCTATATACATACATTTATAGTAATATGGACATATGTTTACTAGATGTTGTTTTTTCTTGCCTTCTGATTGTTGCTCTGAGTGTTGCTATCCCTGTGCTGTTGCAATCCTGGAATTTCTCCATTGTGGGACTAATAAAGGCTTATCTTATCTTATCTTATCTTAGAAAGAGTTGTTGCTACACAATTATTTGACCACTTGCAGGGAAATGGTTTATTTGAAGAGTTTCAATCTGGGTTCAGAGTTCATCAAAGTACTGAAACAGTCTTAGTGAAGGTCACTAATGACCTCCTTATCGCATCTGATAATGGACTCATTTCTGTACTTGTCCTTTTAGATCTTAGCGTAGCCTTTGATACTATCGACCATGATATTCTACTTGATAGATTAGAACACTATGTTGGACTAAATGGAACTTCGCTGCAGTGGTTTAGATCTTATTTGTCTGATAGACTTCAGTTTGTTCATATCAATAATGAGTTTTCTTCCAGCTCTATGCTCAGTCATGGAATTCCACAGGGATCTGTGTTAGGCCCTATTCTTTTTAGTTTATATATGAGATGAGATGAGATGAGATTTAACTTTATTGTCATTACACATGTATGCTTCCTTTAGGCAATATCATTAGAAAGCACTGTATACATTTTCATTGTTACGCAGATGACACACAATTATACTGTACCTGTCAATGAAGCCTGATGATAGTACTCAATTAGCCAAGTTAGATGCCTGTCTTAAGGAAATCAAAGCTTGGATGACTTGTAATTTTCTGCTATTAAACCCAGATAAGACTGAAGTTATTGGTGTTGGTCCGAAAAACCATAGAAATACCTTTCCAAATCAAACTCGTAATTTGGATGCAGCTACTCTTTCTCCGAATAGTTCTGTGAGGAACCTTGGAGTTATTTTTGATCAAGATTTGTTTTTTCAGTCACATGTTACAGACGTGGACAAAATTGTTGGTACCCCTCTGTTAATGAAAGAAAACCCACAATGGTCACAGAAATAACTTGAATCTGACAAAAGTGGAAATAAATAAAAATTTTATGAAAATTAACCAGTGAAAATCAGGCAATGCTTTTGAATTGTGGTTCAACAGAATTATATTAAAAAACAAACTCACAGATAGATAGATAGATAGATAGATAGATAGATAGATAGATAGATAGATAGATAGATAGATAGTTTATTTCGAACACAAAAATATAACAAATACAAGCAAATGGCAAATGCAATACAGTAACAGTATACACTGTTCGAAAGGGAGAAGGAAGAAGTGAACACTTATTAATTCCATCTCCTCTTTTCCATAGATACACCCATGTGAATTTTATACAAATTACCACCTTTAAGACCCCAAGTAAACAATTTACTGTATTTTTTACAAATCAACATTAACACCCATCCATTCTAACATACAATGATGTCCATACATCAAAACCAGCCTCAAACAACACAGATATACACAGTGCTGTCCCACCCACCATTCCATAGTGTCCCATAATATCCCAGAGTGAACATAATGAATCGTAAATATAACTACTACCCTTCTAACATATACCCTTTCAGCAAATGGTGCTTATACCTCTTTTTGAATTGATTTCTGTTTGTACAAAGTTTCAGTTCCGGCTCCAGACTGTTCCACAAATCCACCCCACAGACAGATATGCACATACTTTTCTTGGTTGTCCGTATCTTGGGTTTTGTAAAGTTTAAGTCTCCCCTCAAATTATGATCACTGTCTCTTTTTTTTAAATATTTTTTGTATATTAGTTGGTAGTTGATTATTAATTGCCCTGTACATTACTTGTGCTGTCTTAAATTTAACTAAATCGATGAACTTTATGACATGTGACTTTAAGAACAACGCATTGGTATGGTCTCTATATCCTGCATTGTTTATTATCCTTATAGCTCTTTTTTGTAATGTGCATATTGACTGTAGGTTGGTCTTGTAGGTGTTTCCCCAGACTTCTACACAGTAGTTAAGATAAGGTAAAAACAGTTAATTGTACAATAAGACCAATGATTTATAGTCCAAGAAGTGTCTTGTCTTCCCCAGTATGCCTATACATTTTGCTAATTTGGCCCGGATGTGACTGATGTGAGGTTTCCAGCAGATTTTATTGTCTAGCGTCACCCCCAGAAACTTATTTTCCTGTACTGTTTCTATTCTGGTATCATCTATCGTTACCATTATTTCATGATTTATTTTATAATTTCCAAACAACATAATCTTTGTTTTTTTTAGATTTAGAGATAATTTATTTTTGTTGAACCACTGCGTTAATTTTTCCATTTCAGTTGTGACCACCTCTAAAACCTGCTGCAAATTCTCACCAGTGCAAAGGATATTTGTGTCATCCGCAAACAAAATAAATTTCAGAATTTTTGATACTTGGCATAGGTCATTTATATACAAAAACAGAAACAGGCCTGGACAAAAATGATGGTACCCCTAGAAAAGATTGAAAATAGTGTGACCATAGGGACATGTTCAACCAAGATGTGTCCTCTAATTAACATCACAGGTGTCTACAAACTTGTAGTCAGTCGGCCTATTTAAAGGGTGACAAGTAGTCACTGTGTTGTTTGGTGACATGGTGTGTACCACACTAAACATAGACCAGAGGAAGCAAAGGAGAGAGTTGTCTCAGGAGATTAGAAAGAAAATTATAGACGAGCATGTTAAAGATAAAGGCTATAAGACCATCTCCAAGCAACTTGATGTTCCTGTGACTACAGATGCACATATTATTCAGAAATTTAAGATCCACGGGACTGTAGCCAACCTCCCTGGACGTGGCCGCAGGAGGAGACGGATAATACGAATGGTAACAAAAGAGCCCAGAACAACCTCTAAACACATTCATGGTGAACTCCAAGGTCAAGGTACATCAGTGTTAGATCGCACCATCCGTCGTTGTTTGAGCCAAAATGGACTTCATGGGAGACGACCAAGGAGGACACCACTGTTGAAAACAAATCATAAAAAAGCCAGACTGGAATTTGCCAAACTGCATGTTGACAAGCCACAAAGCTTCTGGGAGAATGCCCTATGGACAGACGAGACAAAACTGGAACTTTTTGGCAAGGAACATCAGCTCTATGTAAACAGACGCAAAAATGAAGCATACCAAGAAAAGAACACTGTCTCTATGTGCCGATGTGGATAAACATGCATGATAAGTGTTATGAAGATCCATCCATCCATCTTCTTCTGCTTAATCCTTTTTGGGTCGCGGGGGGGCTGGAGCCAATCCCAGCATCTTTGGGCGAGAGGCAGGGTACACCCTGGACAGATCGCCAGTCCATCGCAGGGCCAACACAGAGAGACACACAACCATTCACTCTCACAGTCATACCTAAGGACAATTTAGAATCCCCAGTTTGATGCCAATTAACCTAACTTGCATATTTTTGGTATGTGGGAGGAAACCGGAGAAATCCCGGAGTAAACCCACACAGACACGGGGAGAACATGCAAACTCCACACAGATCACTGTTGGTCGGGGGCTGGGATCGAACCCAGGATCCCCCGGCCAAGGGTGAGTTGCTGTGCTGCCGCAGTGCTAACCACTCCGCCACCGTGCTGCAAGAAATATATTTAGCTTTAGCTCAAGTAGGTTCATTTTGTCTTCTTTTAATTATTTATATTTTGTGCTTATTAAAGACAAAAATAGAAAGGAGATGTTTTTACCTTCTTTACATGTTTTGACTATTCACTGCAGGCTTCGTCAGAAATATATTTAGCTTTGTACATGTCTGAATAGGTGATGCTAGCCCATTTCTCCGTGTCTTTTGGCCAGTTTTGTTTTGGAATCAGAGAGGGGGCCTGCTTCTCAATTAGAACTAATTTGGTGTCATATCACTGTCTGTCATTATCAAAAGTTTCATAATAAATTTTGGATGTTTTCACATTTTTTTTCCATTTTACTATGTGATTATCCCCCCAAAATGGCCGGTGTAGTGTATAAAGATGGCGCTGGGTATAATGGGAAGTGACGACTTGTATTTCCGGTTCCGCCGTCACCTGGGTTATAAAGGGCACAGCTGGAAGAGGCAAGGTCTCTTTGACCGTTGACCATCCACTTGTACAAAGTGCTTGGTATTGTGTGTGGTTCTTGTTAAAATAACATTCAACTGTATTCACGGCCTCTTCCTTGAACACCAAGATTAAGGACATAACATCTGGCAATGAGGTAAACAGGTATGGAGTGGGCTTTCTCTGATTTTCAGCCATTTTTGGAGGTTCCGGGTGAGCCATTGATCCCCTGGGCTAGGTGGTATGCAGCTTTCTAGAATTTTCTGGTGGCCCTTAACCTCGGCAAGCTCAAAAAACAGCGTGCAAGAGCAATTTTGGTCCATAATCTTGGTATGGAGGGTCAAAGAATCCTGGACATGCTAGGAGCAGCTGACAGTTATGAGGACATGGTGGAGCTAATGGCATGCTACTTTTGTGCCCCGGAAAATGTGATAGTCCGGCAAATCCAGTTTTGGCAGTACTGCCAGTGGACAGGAGAGACGGTGCAACATTATGTCGCAGATCTACGTCAGCTGATGGGGGTGTGCCAATTTTGAGCCCTTGAGGAGGAGATGGTCTGCGACCAACTGACGGAGCACACTCTCTGCTCAGCAGCACGTTCAAGGGTCGTGACATTTGCAGGTAAATTGACACTAGCCACCGCCATTGAGATAGCGCAGCAGTTTGAGGCAGCGGAGAGGCTGTCTGAAGACCTCAGTGAGAAAAGCACGCTGTGAGATAGTGAACCACGAGTGAAAGCACTGGCCATGGACCCAGACAGCAAAGACGGCACAGATAAAGAGGAATATACAACTAGGAACATACCGGTCGCTATGGAGGGTGAGAATATGTATGGGCACATAATCATACCATGTAGGATAACTAAATAGACGGTTATGCTGTTTCATCCCACCTAGCAACAATGCTCTGCACTGTGTGTGTTTATATATTTACATATTTATTCCATCTAGCTACAATGCTCTGCACTGGGTGTGTTTATATTTATATATCTATATATTTATTCCATCTAGCTACAATGCTCCGCACTGTGTTTTTATATATCTACATATTATTCCATCTAGCTACATTGCTCCGCACTGTGTGTGTTTATATACTTGCATATTTATTCCACCTAGCTGCAATGCTCCGTACTGTGGGTGTTTATATATTTACATATTTATTCCATCTAGCAACAATGCTCTGCACTGTGTGTGTTTATATATTTACATATTTATTCCATCTAGCTACAATGCTCTGCACTGGGTGTGTTTATATTTATATATCTATATATTTATTCCATCTAGCTACAATGCTCCGCACTGTGTTTTTATATATCTACATATTATTCCATCTAGCTACATTGCTCCGCACTGTGTGTGTTTATATACTTGCATATTTATTCCACCTAGCTGCAATGCTCCGTACTGTGGGTGTTTATATATTTACATATTTATTCCATCTAGCTACAATGCTCTGCACTGTGTGTTCATATATTCATATATTTATTCCATCCAGCTACAATGCTCTGCACTGTGTGTCTGTGTGTGTGTGTGTGTATATATATATTTTATAGTAATATGTACATATGTATATTAGCTGCTCTTGCTTGCTTGTTTTTTTTTTGTTTTTTTTTTTTGTTTTTTTTTCTTGCCTTCTGATTGTTGCTCTGAGTGTTGCTATCCCTGTGCTGTTGCAATCCTGGAATTTCCCCGTTGTGGGACTAATAAAGGCTTATCTTATCTTATCTTATCTTATATGCCACCGCTGTAAGAATTAGGTCCGCCCCGGGAATGTCAAGATGTTATGGCTGTGGGTCCACCAGGCACAGGTACAAGGCAAGAGAGTGTCCTTCGAGGAGAAAGCGGTGCGGGAAATGTGGTTTTCTGCATCACTTCGCCAGAGCCTGCAATAATTTTGAGCGGGAGGACCAAAGATATGGAGCGAATCTCCCTGCTGTGGATCCTACAGTTGTTCATGCCATCTCTCCGAGCACAGATGGGCGCATATTCTGCAATGTGCTGCTGGGCGGCATGAAAGTGTTGTTGCTGGTGGATATGGGAGCAGTGGCCTCGGTGTTGAGCTTGCCCACTGTGAGGAACCTGGTCCCACACTACCGACTGAGGGAGTTCACGACGCCGTGCTATGGCTATGGAGGAAGCAGGATGAACGTCGTGGGTTTGTTGGAGTTGACAGCGAGGTACAAGTCGGCGGTGATGACCAGAGTCCAATTCATGGTGACTGCCTCTGGGTCGAACATCTTAGGATGTGATTTGTTCTATGGCCTGGGGTTCTAGATCGCCAGTGGTGCTGGAGAAGAATGGTTGGGCTGTGGATTATGGGGCCGGCCTGCTCCGCATGTGGAGGGACAACGCGGTTTGGGACAGCGATTGGCCTGGTGATTTGGGAGGTGATGAAGACTGGCGCCATGAAGACCCAGCATGGGAGGGTTCCGATGCCAGTATCCAAGCGGCCCTGGATGTGGGAGCTGGACGGCACAGCAGAACCCCTGGGACAGCTGCTGGTGTCAGGATGAATGACCTGCCAGTGCGGTTCTACGGAGCACTGGACATCATCATTCAAGGAGGGCTTCAGATCGAGTTGGCAGGATGGCTCAGCCCAGGAAGGAAGCCCGGTCACGACGTCATGAGAAAACAAGACCGAGTCAGTCTCCCCTGCAGGTCGGGGACGAGGTCCAGCCCAGGGAGGAGGCTCGGGCAAGAGGGATACATGAGCGACGAAAGCGGCGTGATGACCAGGGGCGGCTGCGAGTGGTGGCTACCCGGGAAGATGGCTACTTGGGGCTGTCTGATGAGTCTTGGAGGCACCCTAATGAGCTGCAGCATGTGGGTGAGAGGAGACGCCAGCACGGCTTGTCCACAAAAAAGAAGAGGCAAAGACACTCGGGGTGGGATCCACGAGACAGAAATCCGAGGGGTGAGTCTCCAGGAGAGACTAAGAGGTAACTTTAAAGGGGGGGGGGGGGGGGGGGTTATCGGCATGATGTTTGTTGTTGAAGATTATGTCCATTTTCTCTCTAAAGTCACTTTGTTGATATGTACTCTTTGCATTTGCCCGGTGTGTTTAAAAAAAAAAAAAGACCTCAACACTGTTTATACCACACTGTTTGTATTGCTTTGTTTGCTTTGGTTTGCCCCAGTTTTGGGGGTGGGTGTGCTGGAGTGGGGGCTTGCAATGGTTTTGAATGTACATATCGACTGTTATATTTCTGGTTCTGTGTGCATACTCGTATAAGTTGTTGTATTATGGGATTAATTTAGTTTAGGAACACGGCTGATTTTATTTTATGGACTTCCAATTTCAAGGACGGCAGAATAACCCGTCTAGCTGTGTGAGGTGGCTCGGCAGTCTATCTGGCCCCATCTAGTTTATTTTGTGTGAATGGATAGTCCTGTTTATTTATTTCTGTACATAGGTGTTTTGTTGTTAGCGTATGAGTCGGGTTTAAATTTGGGAGGGCCTAATTAGTGTGTTTGACATTTTTCTCAGGGGAGGGTGTTACGACCCCTCAGTCTAGGGGTGAGAGGGGTGTAACAAATAACCTGATGGAATTGGTTGTAAAAACAAAATTGCATTTTAATGAGTTAAAAGAGGCTTTCTGCCAAAATGATAAATATATAAAATGGTTGGAGAACAAAGGCCTAAAAAAGTACTACTCAAACCAAAGAAAGAAATATAACCAAACTGAGATACAAAAAGGAGTAGTACCTCTAAACCTAAGTGTGTCTAACAAAAGTTACCTGCAGTGATGTGTATCGAATTGCAAACTAAAGCCTTGGCCCAGTCTCTCAACCTGAAAGAAAGATAACATGGGCAGTAAGATAACAACAGGATGATGGTTAACAAAATATAACAAGTTCCCAATTACCACAATGTGCCTTGTAAAGGACAAAAAAAAGAAAGACACAGAGTACTCCTGCGCAGGACAAACAATTAATTTACCAGTGGGAAAAAGAGTGGCAGACTGCTCATATTAAATCTCAGTCACACCTGACTAATTGTTTGACTGGAATTTATAGCAGGTGGCTGATTGGAGGTGAGGCTTGATTCGTGGAATGTTGCAGCACCAATCCAACCAGACAAAGGATTCAGTCAGGGGCTGGATAAGGCAGGAGACAGCCAAAACACAAACACCAAACCAGAGGAGCTGCACAGTTGAGTGACATGAAGGAGGGAAACAGACACAGATGAGCAGCATTGTCACAATAGAGCAACAGAAGGCCGTGGGCCGTAACAGAGGGGAAAATGTAGTGTATAAAGATGGCGCTGGGTGTAGTGGGAGGTGACGGTCTGCCTTTCCGGTTCCGCCGTCACCTGAGGTATAAAGGGCACGGCCGGAGGAGACAAGGTCTCTTCGACCGTCGACCATCCACTTGTACAGAGTGCTTGGTATTGTGTGTGGTTCTTGTTATAACAAACAATATTCAACTGTATTCACGTCCTCTTCCTTGAACACCAAGATTAAGGACATAACAGCCGGTGATCCCACTGGAAGTCACGTGATCGAAAACTATGAATATCACAATATACATTTTCTGTAAATTCTATATCCACCTTATTCCTAGCCCCCATGATGCCTTGCATGAATTATGGGTGCAACTTTCAGTACTAGTTTAGTTGTCACTGAAACGGGACACTTTTCCTTGTTAAAAACCATTGACTTTGGCATCAAAAATGCAGGAACACGGCCTTTTGCACCTCAAAAAGACTAATATAATCATACCACTTCCCACAACTATCGAGCGATGGGAAGATGACTTTAAAAAGTGGCCTCACCTCATTTCCACCAAATAAGAACCAGTGCTAGTTCAGTTCTGGTGCTTGTGCCAGTTTGTTGTCTCTTTTGGAGTGCTGCTTTTATTATTCCAAACCTGTATTACCATCCAAAAACGGTTTTATTCTTAATCGCAGAGAACAGCGGCTTCGTTTAAGGAGACATGTGATTATCAATATTTCATTTATTAGCTGTTGTTAGCTCAAGTCTGTAGCTCAACTAGCTAGCTTTGACTACACTTTTAAACGTAATATTTAAGTCAGTTCTGTAATAGGTGGTGTTATGTCGCATTATGAGGCAGAGGTCGCTTGTTACCTGGCCACATCCACGGTCACCATACTGGTGGGACTCCACTATTTTGGTGTTATGCCAAAAAGTGATCAGCTGCCAAAAAATCATCACCAGGTGCCATGATGTGGTTATGGGGATATATTAGCCATAAAATATATATTTCAACAGGTAAACAGTACAGAGTTAGGTATAATAAGATATACGTATTTAACACTTATGATGCATTTTGAACATGAAACAAACTTGATCTAGGATTAAAAGCAATTAAAATTAAAGCTGTAAGCGGGCCCTTGCCCCCTGCGCGCCCGCAGAATCCGGCGCCCGTCGTACCTAGCTGGCTCGGAAAATTTCCTGTCATCGCGGCATGCACTGCCTGAATAATAAAGTAAACCATTTGTCGCAGTACTTCCTGTAAGCAGTAAGTGGTGCTATAACTTTTACAGTTATTTTTATGTAGGAGCATGCAGGGTGGGACTAATATCCGTTGTAGCAATTACGGTGAAAATCCGACACAGTTTGTCCAAGTTACAACTGTCCAGCGTATTGTGATAAGGTAAACTTGGACATGTGGCCATGGCAACACTTACATATTAGGTACATGTTGCAGACCCATATAGAACTACAGAAGAGAGTCACCTTGACTTACGTTCCACATTTCGTGACCTTTGGACTTTCCCAACCCTCCAAAGTATAAAACGTATTGAATGGCGAGGAGTGGATTTCCATGGCAACTGTGATGATCACAGGACAAATGTGACTTCTACTGAGGGCAAGCCAATGTGCTCTGAGAAACCTATGAAAATGTCACGTCATTCCGATTACTGGTCTTTGAGTGAAAGTTGTTACATTTTTGTGCAGTACCTCATGTCAGCACAAGGTGGCGCTGTGACATTTTTGTGAATATTGATATATGGAGTTTTTGCGTATGACGTAAGGAGGCGTGCCACACTGGCCCAGCCAGAGTATGCCGCCATATTAGATGGCAAGAAACAACAGCAGCAGCAGGGTGAAACAAACATAGCTCATGTGTACCTACAAACTCGGCAAAATGGTGTACTCCTGTGCTGCCCATAGATGTACCAACAGGTACGGCCAACCAGGACTGGAAAATGCGTCATTCTACAGGTTCCCAGCAGATGAAAATCGCAGAAATGATTGGCTTGGAAACATGCAGAGATCCATCTTGCTGCCTTCTCAATGCTGCAAGGATGAGGGGAAAGTTGTCATTAATGATAAGGGGATTAGCGGGGAATTAAATGGCCGGTGTGAAATGCAAAAAAAAAAAAAAAGTTGGATTTTTGAATAATTACCTTCACTGACGTAATCTCTCGCTTTCTCATAACTTTCTGAGTCGGGTCTGGTTTGGGAGCGCCTCTCTGCTTGCTACAAAGGACAATGCACACATGAAAGGGGAAAACTATTGTAAATGTGCATAAAATCAGGTACGTTTTAACGCGGCGCGCCGTGGAGAGCCTTTAAAAAAAAACACACGCAGCACGCTTCACTCACCTCCGAGTCCGACGAGCTGCTGTTGTTTTCCGACTTGTTCACCAGCGAGGACTTCACATCATCCACATCCCTTTCCGCTGACACGTTTTCCGATATCTTTTCCTCCTGCTCCCCTTCGTCTTTGAAAGATATCATCTCATCATTTGCCCCCAAATCATCCCCGCCACCTCCGTTCAACTGAGGCATTTCGGCACACCAGAGGAGCGCACGTGAGCAAGATTAAAAACAAATGCGAAAACAATCTACCTTTTTTTGTTGTTGTTGTTGTCTGATCGGTGTTGTCCAGACGTGCTGCTGCTGTCCTGGGCTGGAAAAGGAAACAGACTACTACAGGGAAACGTCCATGATTCAAAACTCCTCTTTCATCCTCTGATCGTGATCCCGTCCATGTTGGGTGCTGCGTAATTAATCCACATTTAAATTTTGCTCTGCAGTGGGCTAAACGACTAAGGCAGGGATGTCCAATCATGTGCCATGGAGGGGCAAGACCCTGCAGGCTTTACCTCCAACCAGTGTGTTCAGCACCAGATTTCACTGAACTTCTTCCCACTGATTGCTGATCAGTGAAAACACCTGCTGAAGCAACTGGGTAGAAGAGAAAACCTGCAGGGTCTTGGCCCTCCATGGCACATGATTGGACACCCCTGGACTAAGGATTTTGGTCCTGAATTTAAAAAAAAAAAAAAAAAAGATGTGGCAACCCTATCATGAGCAATGAGAGGCAGAAGGGAGCAGGAAAGCCGGAAAGAAGCTGCAGCAGGACTACTGGACTTGTCTGCTGTTATGACTGCTGACAATGACTCCAGTGAATCTGACACAGACATCGCAGACACAGTGTCAGAGGCCACAGTGTCAGTTGTTGAAGAGGATGATAGGGATGTTATTATGTCAGACTGTGACTGTGTGTTCTCCTCACTCATTCTGATCGCTAAACAGTACAATTTACGCCTGGGTTGTCACAGTGCACCTGCTGCTCTTGCCATCCAAGATGGCAGCACCTACGGCGTGTTTATGTTTACCCCCGCGAGTCACGTGACTTTTATGGCCCTACGCAAAAACTCCATAGACGTGTTTGGAGTGGGATTAGTATCCGTCATGCAAATTTTGGTCCAAATCAGAGAAGTATCATCTAAGCTATAACTCTCGTGTTTTGCATTGCAAAGACACCATCAAGGCATGCCGGTCAGCATGGAAGCAATTCTCTACTATGTACATATGCTGTCAATGAGTCCTAGTCATTCCATCATGGGATTTTTGCACATAGTGAAACAAAATAACAAAAAAACTGTTTTCAACAATTCTTCCTTTAACCATTCGGGCGCTATATCTTTTGTCAATTATTTTTATATAGATGCGTTTGGGGCAGGACTATTATCCATCATGGAAACTTTGGTAGGCATGGGACAAGTTTTGCTTGAGCTACAGCTTTCTGATGTTGCAAGGGGCAGAGTCAAATTTTGCCATGGCGCCCTGGCCACACCTTTGCGCTTTTTACTGTGAAACGAGGAAGCTTTAATGGCCCATTCCTATAGATGCTGCCATGCAAAAATGAGCTCAATCGGAGCAGGCCCGTAGGAGGAGTTCGTTCAAATGCGAGGGGTGGTTTTTGGCCAAATTGGAGGTGGGGCGGTTTTGAGGCAAGATGGTGGACTTCCTGTTGGCCATGGGTAAGGTTCACAATTATGTTTTTTGCATATCTTGAAGTAATGCACACCTCATCCGAATTTCGTGTCTGTACAGCGAACTTTAGTGTCGCTGGTCTCCATAGACCTTGTACGTGTGGCCCCGCCCACAAAAATTGGGGGTGCGGGGGCACATATTTTTTTACAGTTTATCAAATTTTTTACTGGGTCTGAGGTGTGTGTGAAAAAAAATCTCATTTTGGTTAACACTGAGAGGGTCAAAAATGAGATTGTTTAGGCATAAAAATAGTAAATGCAGCGGCTACAATAGGACTTTCACCCACTGATGTTGTCAGTGGCTCGGGCCCTAATAATGCAGTCACAAGGTTACATGGAAAAATGCATAGATTTACTGGATACATGTAGATACTGTATAAATAAACATGGCAAGAACTGGACAGAAGGATCTCAAGATTTATATGGCAGGGCAAGAGACCAAGAATCAGATATAGAACCCTACAGCTAAACAAAGACAAAGGTGGGCTCGCGCTGCCAAATATCAGGGACTATTTTAAAGCCGCGCAAATTAAAACTTTGATAGAGATATGTAACCCAGTATACACTGCACAATGGAAGGAGATAGAATGCCAAATAACAAGTGACATTCCCCTACAGGCGATAATAGGGAATAATGCCTTACCTAAACTTTTGAATAACACTAACCCGTGGATAGAGACCCCGCTAAAAATTTGGTTTAAGATAGTCAGAGAGAATCAAACTAAAGAACCCTATCGATTATTGCAGTGGATTTCCTATGACCAGGATTTTACTCCTAATAAAACAGACACTAGATTTAAAAAGTGGAAAGAGAACGGACTGATAAAATAGTACGATTTTTTTAAAGGGCAAACTTTAAGAAGTTTTGAAGGTTTGAAAAAACAAGGTCTAGTAAATCAAGACCTTTACAGGTTCTTTCAGCTTAGACACCACATAAACAAAATACTTAAAAAGGAGGATTTGGAAAGGGCCCAGTCAGGAGTTCTGAAGGTTTTCTTAATGGCATATAAAGGGATCCCAGGGATCAGATACATTTCTTAAATATACCAAGGTCTTCAAGACTTAAAAGGAGACAACACATCATATATAAAAGAGAGATGGGAAAAAGAGGGGAATTTCACTTTACAACTGGAAATATGGGAAAAGCTAAATAAACAACAATGGAAAAGTACTTCATCTCTGCTGTGGAGAGAATTTGGATGGAAAAATTTGGTAAGATTTTTCAGAACACCTGCACAAAACAAATTTACTCGTAAAGGGTTGAATTGTTGGCGCTTGTGTGGTGAAAAGACTGCAAATCATTTTCATGTGTTTTGGTCATGCCCAGTTATCCACCAATATTGGACCAATGTACAGACAATATCAGGGAAATATTCAAAGTAACAGTTCCCTTTTCTTTTGTAACTTTGTATTTGGGTTTACTACCGGAATCACTGGAAAGACGAGGAGAAAAATACTTATTCACTGTTTTAATATTGGCAAGCAAAAAAGCTCTAACAAAAAAATGGATGTCGAAAGACTGTCCTGCACCTGAAGATTGGATTAATGTGATTCAGGACATTTATTTGATGGAAAAGTTGACATTTGCACTGAGACAGGACATGGATGGGTTCTTGAACTTTTGGCAACCCTAGAACGCATATGTGTCTTCCATCAGCTCTAATCTTGCACAAACACCATTTCAATAATGGCACCTCTCTTTGTACCAACGCTACTCAGATTCTCTTTTATTTTTCTGCTCTTTTGTTTTTGTTTTTTTAATTTTTCTTTTCTTTCACTTAAAAAAGGGTGTTGTAATAATTTTTTTCCAATGTTGTCAAAAAAAAGGGAATATGTGATGAAAATGTAAACGATGCAGTGCTGTAATGACATGTATACCCTTTACAAAAACTTAAAAAAAATAAATAAATATATATATAATATATATTTTTTTTTTTTCTATGTACCTCCAAAACAGCAATGAGGTTTTTGCACGTAAATATTGGAATCAACTGCAGTCTCATAAATTCTATACGTTGTTATCCAAACTGCAACACTTTGGCCAACACTATAATTTTTCAGATGCGATAAAACCTCAAAACATTTAGACACATTGTAGGTGGACTGAGACCAGGCAGTACACCTTTAACAAGCGGGCGCTCCTGGCTCCTGTAGACGGTGATCACTTTTTGGCATGACACCGGATTTCACCACCCAGCCGACCCCACACACAAATGGGTGATGAAACCTTTTTCGGACACAGGCAGACTTGCCCCTGATCAACGTAACTACAACTACCGGATGAGCCGTGCACGTTCAGTTATAGAAATGGCTTTCGGCGGCTTGAAAGGACGATGGAGGTCCCTCCTGAAAAGGAATGACTGCATACTGGAGCTGAGCAAGAAAATGGTGCTCACCTGCTGCATACTTGATAATATTTGTGAGGAACACGGTGACAACTTTGGACTCTCAGACACACATGATCACACTCAGCCTGCAGTTCAGCCACTACCTGATCATGCCAGTGTAGAAGGGGATGACATTAGGGCAGCTTTAATGGAGTACTTTAACAGTGGGGAGCAATAACCTGTTTAGTGCCTGCCATATCATTCATAAAATATAGCATATGTGAAGTAGTTCAAAAGCGTTAATGAATAAAAAAATTCATCTGACAATCGGTCCTCAGTGTACTCTGTTTTGAAGTATTTATGGTGTATGTATTTTATAGGCACATTTACAGAGTTGTTAAAGGTATACAACTTATGTACTTGCATGTAATCTATTCTGGTTAAAGTACTGATTCATGTTTTTATTCATGTAGGGGTAACAAGACACAGACTCTAAAGTGTACAGGTTAGAAGTACTTTCCCCAGAAACGATCTTGTCCAGAGCTGATAGAATGTCATGTTGTACGTTGTCAAAAGAATATGAACTCATGATTCATCATTTTTGAAGCTGGCAACTTGGAACATTTTCCGCAGAATAAGTCCATAGATTTAAAGTTGCTGCTTGTTCTTTAGAAAATGTGAAAAAAGTTGTCAAAAATATGTGAGTAAAGTCCACAAATACCCGATATGTTTTCAAATACCTGAAAAAATGAACTTAAGTGCAGTAATTCAGTACTTGTACTTTCACTTCCCACCACTGTAATGTTATAGTGATTTGCATTGTTTATCCTAAATAGCTTTACATTTCATGCATATGTTTGGTGTGAGGATAACAATTACTTAATGTGGAAGCAGAAAACACTTAAGGAAAGAAAGCTTTTATTTACAAAATGTGCAAAAACTTAAGACTGCTACATTTGAAAACATTATGTACACAGCCAAAAATATCAGTGCTGTGATAGTTACTTTGTTTGCAGTCCCTCAAGCACAGACACATGTCCCATCAGTCCAACAAGGGTATTGGTACCGTCCTCCATCTTCTGGATGGTTTGCAGCAAACCGGACGTCAGCTGCTCATCCCTCCTGTTCTGCTGGTGGTGTCTCTCATCTGACCTCTCCAGGTAATCAAGAAGGAGGTCTATGTTTGCGTCCCACTTCCATTTCCCTGTTTTAAAGTACAAAAATAAGAAGCAATATAAAATAACCACACACTGAAAAACATAGGAATCGTCAATTCAAGATTGAATGTATCAATTCAACATCCATTTACTGTTAGTGGCATCAGAACCTTCAAGTGTTTAATTGATTTAATTCACTCCCTCCTTTGTGTGAATGGGTCATGATCTGAACATATATTACCTAATCTGGTCTGATGAGAAGAGGAGGAAGAGCAGGAGGAGGACAAGCTTGGTGCTGGCGAAGGTGAGCTGGACACCACAGGTCTGGGTGGTTCTCCCTCATCATCCAGCTGTGATAAATCTGTAAACACAAAACAAATTAAGCCTTCAATTAAGAAATGTGCAGACATAGAAGGCAAGTAGTATTATTACCAAAGCTTACATGTCTTATTATAGAATAGAAGAATAGAAGAGAATAGAATAGAATAGAATAGGCTTTATTGTCATTGTACAGTTGTACAGTACAACGAAATTGTGGGTGCCCCACCAGGCTACAGCGCAATAGCGTAAGAGAAGGATGAGATAAAACACAGTTACAGAACACACGATTAGACACACGAGTGAAATAAAAAAATAAAACAAGGGGGCGGTTGTGGCACAGGTGTAGTGTGGCCAACTACTGATCGGAGGGTCAGGGGTTTGATTCCCGCTCTGTCTGCAGTCTGCATGTCGAAGTGTCCTTGAGCAAGACACTGAACACCCAGTTGCTTCTGGTGGCCAGGCTAGCGCCTGTGTGTGTGTATGGCAGCTCTGCCGCCATCAGTGTGTGAATGTGTGCGTGAATGGGTGGATAGCAGAATCTGTAAAGCGCTTTGGTCATCCAGAGATGAGAAAAAGCGCTATGTAAGTGAACACCATTTACCATAAAAATGGCCCAAGATTATGGAAATATTACCAAAATATTAAAAATGACGATGTTACTAGCGTCTTTGGGAGAAAAATCTCCCATATACACAATGCAAGGCACCCATTCATGCACAGTATTGTTACCACAAAAAAGCCTATTTTGCACTGGATATCTTTACAAAAAAGTATTCTGTAAGACACTAAGATTTTTGTTCTCGTTTTCTCAAATGAGCATTTTCAGGATATATGGCGATGTCACTAACGTTATTTGAGACAGCAATAAGCAGTGTTGATACAAAACAAAAACAGCCTATTTTGCACTGGATATCTAAAAGTATTCTGCAAGATGCTAAGATTTTTGTTCTAGTTTTCTCAAACAAGCATTTCTTTATGGCGAGGAAAAATGTTTGGTCATGGTAAAAGCAATGCTAGCTTGTTAGCATAGCGAACAGAAAAGACTGTAGACACAAGAGGGATTAAAAAATATCCACTCTTTGGCCGTTACTTATCAATACAAGTGGAGATATATATACTTTTTTTTTTTTTTTTTTAAAGACAGTACACTTACCAGTAGCGTTTTGAGCAGTTTGTACAACGGACTCATCCATGGCAGTTAGGATGGTCCCGGTTGGTTGGCTGGCTTATCCCCAAAAAGAGTTCATCAGATCAAAATGGGGATTCTTTCAGGGTCTCCCATTGCCGCTACGCTCAAGATCTCTTTTATGGTCTCTGAATTCTTTCTGGAGCTTCTTCATTTTCTTTAGCAGCTGATTGACGGTCCGGCGGCAGCCCCCGCCCTTTATATTTGCCCCAAAATGGGCTTTGTCTGAGTGGCCCCCTCAAGTTTATCTTGTACTTCTGCTCATGTCCATAGAGCCAGGGACAGAGTCAGGAAATGTGTCTCCTCTTCCCTCCAGATCTGCTTGGTTTTGGAATCCATCATGCTTGCTCTGCTGTTTGGAATGCAACATGGCGGTCAGTAATGTTTTGAAGCTGGTCAGTTAAGCACACCCACGGCAGTGGATGTAAACAATGTCAACTGGTTCGCAGCTCTGGCCCAGCAACGACTTGGGGCCAGCTTAGTACCACTTTTGAGAGCCTGGGACTAGTGCTTAGCTGGTCAAAAACCAAAGAACTGGTGCCAAGTCAGGCTTTGGCTCCAGTTAAGCATTGGAACCAGCTTGGTGGAAAAGGCCTAACAGACAATAGCTCCGCTAGTTAGCTCCACTGCTAAGATGCCAACGCTGCAAACAAATAAAAGCTCTGAAATAATTGTTGTGTCCATAGTTGGGTAAAAGCAACACACAAGTAATGTACTGTAGTTTACGGAGCTTTATTACATTCAGAGTTATATACATAAAAAGGCTTACAGCACTCGCCTGCTTGCCAGGTGGCTCCTGCGATGAAAGAGGCACAGCCTCTTCCGCCCACTTCCTTTATACCTCGGACAGCGTCAACACCGGAAACCGGTAGTAAGCCACCCCGGTCCAGCCGGTGACCAACCCGGCCGCCATCTTGGTAATACAGCCAGTTTACATAAACAATATTCGTCCCCCTTCAAAAATGCCAAGCGCACAGATAGCCCTCCCCAATTTGCTTCCTGACTCACACTCTAAAACAAAACAATTACAGAAACAAAACTTCCTATCCATGCACACAACTAAGGCTGGGGGAACGAGGTAGACTACCAGCATCTCCACACGGCTGGGCGGATTATTCTGCTGCCAAACATTCGAAACAAGGCCATCTTTCTAAAATAATCCCGGAACAGCTCCACATAAAAGACATTCAAAACTACAAAATACATAACGACTACTGCCCCCCCCAACACTCACCCCCACAATGGGTACATCACAATACTTTAAACGTTGGGAATGTAAATTTACATGAATAAACATCTCAAACGGAGTAAACACACCCCACCACCCCAAACTTGGGCATAAAACTAGCACATTAATAAAATTCAATTCCCATATATCCATTAAATTACTGTCTTTGAGTCAATAAAATCCCACAATTACAATCCAGGTCCCTTAAAACAAAATTCAACTCCCAGGTGTCACACCACACCCTACTTTTCACACTTCAACGTCTTCTGACTTTTCCTTTTTTTTTTTTTTTTTTTGATCGGGGCACAATACCAGCAGTAAAACACACATATCAGTACTAGAGCAAAAGCACGCAAACAGAAAATAAAGACATCACAGCACTCTCAGTCCTTAGACGGGTCCTTCTCCAGCCGCCTCTGTCTCTTGACCTCAGGGATCCCATTGCGCCGCTTTTTCTCCTCCACTCGGCGTAACTCGTTCGGATGCCTCCAGGTCTGGTCAGACAAGCGCAGATACCCGTCACTCCGAGTAGCCTCCACCTGGAACCGTGCTCTCTCATCGCGCCACTTGCGCGAACTGTGATCACCTTTCATTTGGGCCTCAACCCTGAGCCACATCATGTCGCCAACCCGCAGGGAAGCTCATGTCTTCTTTTCACTGTGATTTTGGGTCTGACTGGTCTCCACCAATGATCCGGTCGACTCGTAGGCCCAGTCCATGTTATCCATGGTAGACCGTCTTCCTGAGCGATGTATTAACCCGCTCTCAGGTCCCGCCCCTTCTGGATCTAGCGTGGGTGCCTCGTACTTACAGTACAGGCCGCCTCCGGGGCCCCGTCGTGCCGTCCCGCACCCTCATCTAGGGTATCAGACAGACCGGCATCGGGTCCAACCCGTGGCAGCATCACACGGTGCCAAACATGCTCTCCCTCATTACACATGTCCAGCCAGTCTGATTCCCTCACCTCCACTCCATCCACCAGCGGAGTCGGTCGGCTCCACAGTCCGCAGCCCGACCTCTCCTCACCCGATACATTGGCAATCGAAAAACCCAGGCTATAAAAGAGATTACGCCCCATGATGTTAACCCCCGCAGCAGTGACATGAATGCATGCTCAGGGCACAACAACAGACTTATAATGGGCTTCAACTTCCACAAACCCCAAAACTGCCAGTCTGTTCCATCCATAGCCATAATAATCTCTTCCTTGTTGTATAATTTGCTGGTGGGGAAACAAACTGTCCACGGTCGCCAGGTTCAACACTGAGATAACAGCTCCAGTGTCCACCAACAGTGGAATCACGACACCGTCATGCATGACATTGCACCCGATCTTCCCCATTGTCTCCGGGGAGACCATGTGTACTATAGTTGGAGTCTTCTGCGCAGCACCCGGTTCCTTCCTACGGCTCCTGCGTTCGAAGTTAGCGCACGCCCTGGCAAAGTGGTCCGACAAACCACACTTGCCACAATGCTTTCCTTTCACTGGGCACACACTGGCCTTATAGCGGTGAACAGGGGACCCACAACCGTGACAACGTGGCGTACCTGGGGCGGACCTTATTTTAACCACGGAGGCATACGTATCCTCTCTGGCATCACCATCACCAGGGTCCCAACACAGTGCCTTAGCGCGAGACTCATCCTCACCCAGAAAAGCCCCTTCAGGAAGGCCTCTCACGATGGTCTCTGCTGCCTCGAACTGCTGGGTGAGCTTGATAGTTGTGGCCAATGTCAACTCTCCTGGAAACTCCAAGTCTGGACCAGACCGCTTCACTACGAACATGCTCCGCTAGTTGGTCCCGAATCATCTCCTCTTCCAGGCGTCCAAAATCACACCCCCTCACCAGCCTTCGGAGCTCACCAACGAACGTCATCACTGGCTCTCCCAAACGCTGGCGGCACTGTTGAAACAGGATGCGCCGGACCATGACACTCTCCTGAGCAAAAATGGCATGCCATTAACTCCACAACACCATCAAAGCTATCGCCCCCCCCCCAGGCTCTCCAATACTCTCTGCCCCTCAGTACCCAACTTATGGACTGAAACAGCCCTCGCGCGAAGCCTCTCATGCTCGCCGAGGTTCAAAACCATGAGGTAGTTGGTAAAAGCAGTGAACCAACGAGGCTACAGCAAGGACGGCTTGCCCAGGGCCTCCAAAAATGGCCAAAACACAGCAGCACACTTTTCCATTCCCGCTTTTACCTCGTCGACAAATGTTGTGTCCATAGTTGGGTAAAAGCAACACACAGGTAATGTAGTTTATGGAGCTTTATTACATTCAGAGTTATATACATAAAAAGGCTTATCGCACTTGCCTGCTTGCCAGGTGGCTCCTGCGACGAAAGAGGCAGATCCCCTTCCGCCCACTTCCTCTATACCTTGGGCGGCATCACCACTGGAAACCAGTAGTAAGCCACCCTGGTCTAGCCCACAACGAACCTGTCCGCCATCTTGGTAATACAGCCAGTTTATATACACAACAATAATTTCAATGTCTCCACCACAATAAAGTTGGTTGCCTTTTGTTAGAAGATGTTAGACATAATCAAATTTACCTCAGAGCAGACGTAGAATCTAGTCAGAGCCGCAAAGAACCACAACACTGTGCTTGGGTGTTTTACTGTCAGGGTAAATACAGACAGCTGTAGCCGTTTGTTTTACCCCGACATTAAAATGCTCATGCTGCTGTCATGCCATGAATACTTGTTATTTAACTTAACACGTACAGACATTTTCTGACAATTGTTCAAAATTTTATTGATCTATATTTTGACATAACGTTCGGCTCAGGAGACGCACACACACAGGCTCAGAGTAGTTCAAACTGTTTATTAACAACAGGGATGTTTGGGTGCGTGTCTGCGGAATGTTAATGTGTTGGTGGTGGCGTCTGCTTCGGACCCAGAGGCAGGAGACCGTTCAGCCGGCAACCCTATGGGAGAAATCAGACACAGGGTGATGAGCACACACCAACACAGGAGGAGAATAGGCGAGGGAGAGAAGCTTACTTGTTAGGACAGATGACTGGCACTTCAAGGATGGAAGCCCGGGAGACAGCCACCTGCAGGGCTCGGTGCAGCAGCGAGGAGAGACGAGGGATGGGATAGTCCGCCGCTGAGGAATCCACCTGTGCACAGGGGAGCAGACTGAAGAGATGAGGTAAGTGATTTTCTTACCGATGACGAGGATGCTGAAGAGAATGTGGTAGAAGCCCATGGAAGGGAAATGAAGTCTACGGCTTCAGACCGAAGCTCAGGGCGAGGCGGCTTATATCCCTCGCCGCTGATGACTGACAGGTGTGTGAGCAGGTGGCGCCGTTGACGAGAGGCGCGGCGTGACAGTACTCCCCCCTCTAGCAGCGCCTCCTGGCGATGGCTTATCCGGGTGCGCTCGGTGGAAGTCCGCGATGAGCGATGGGTCCAACACAAACGACGGGGGCACCCACTGTCGATGCTCGGGCCCATAGCCCTCCCAGTCCACCAAGTATTGCAACCCACGACCCCGGCGCCGGGAGTCCAGGATGGAGGAGACGGACCAGGCCGGATGGCCACCAACCATCCGGGGTGCGGGTTGCGCTGCAGGAGGAGGGCAAAGGGGGTCGGTAACTGCCAGCTTCACCTTCGACACGTGGAAAGTGGGATGGATGCGGAGGGAGGGGGGAATAGCCACGTGCACAGCCACCGGGTTGATGATCCGGGTGATGGGAAAGGGACCCATGAAGCGCTGTGCCAGCTTTCTCCTCTCGCCTTTTAGGGTGACGTCCTGGGTGGAAACGTAGACAAGTTGCCCAACTCTGTACGCCGGGGCAGGTCTTCTACGCCGGTCCGCCACGGTCCTGTTGCGCTCCGCTGTGCGTAAAAGCGCATGACGCGCGGCGGCCCAGGTGGAGCGGAACTGCCTCACGTGCGCCCTAACTGACGGGACAGTTACCTCGCTCTCCTGCGCTGGAAGCAGCGGGGGGTCGTAACCCAGGGACGCCTTGAAGGGGGACATCCCCGTTGCAGAAGAGCGGGCGGTGTTGTGGGCGTACTCCACCCAGGCGAGATGGTTGCTCCATGACGTCGGCTTGGATCTTGCAACACAGCGGAGCGCAGCCTCCAGCTCCTGATTGGTCCTCTCACACTGCCCGTTAGACTGGGGGTGATGGCCGGAGGAGAGGCTCACCTTGGCTCCGATGGCGTTGCAAAAGGACCTCCAAACCTCGGATGAAAATTGGGGACCCCGGTCCAAGACCACGTCCACCGGAATTCCGTGCAGCCTGACCACGTGTTGGATGAGGAGGCCCGCCGTCTCCAGGGCGGTAGGGAGACCTCGCAGGGGGACGAAGTGTGCCGCCTTGGAGAAACGGTCCACGATGGTCAGGATGGTGTTAAAGGAGCTGGAAACGGGAAGTCCGGTGACGAAATCCAGTGCGATATGCGACCAGGGCCTGCCGGGGATGGGCAGAGGCTGGAGCAGACCCGCTGGAGGGGCATTTCCTGACTTGCTGGTGGCACAGACTGGGCAAGCCCGGGCGTAGCGTGCTGCATCCCTCCGCAGGCCTGGCCACCAAAAAGACCGTTGGAGGAGGCTGATCATCCGGGAGGTGCCGGGATGACAGGTGAGCCGGGAGGTGTGGAGCCAGTGGATGACCTCTCCTCGGACCGCAGATGGGACGAACAGTCTTCCCTTCGGTCCGCCGCCAGGATCAGGTTCCACCTCCTGTGCCTTCCGGATCTTTGCCTCGATATCCCACGAGATGGCTCCCACGACGCACGACCTGGGCAGGATGGAGTGGGGCGTCTCCTCCGATTCCACGGGCGTGAACTGCCTAGAGAGGGCGTCAGGCAGGCCGTTCTTAGAGCCAGGCCTGAAGGTGATAGAAAATTGGAACCTGGCGAAGAACAGAGACCAGCGCGCCTGGCGGGCGTTCAGGCGCTTGGCAGATCGTAAATACTCCAAGTTCTTGTGGTCCGTAAGGACCACAAACGGCAGGTCCGCCCCCTCTAGCCAGTGGCGCCACTCCTGCAGGGCGAGCTTGATGGCCAAGAGCTCTCTGTCCCCCACATCGTAGTTCCTCTCCGCCGGGGACAAGCGCCGGGAGAAGAAGGCGCACGGTCGTTTGGCGCCATCGTCCGGTGACCGCTGGGACAGCACTGCTCCCACTCCCGTGTCCGAAGCGTCTACCTCTACGATGCACTGCAGCGCGGGGTCGACCTGGCGAAGGACCCGGGAGGAGGAGAATTCCGCCTTCAGCACCTCAAAGGCGGCAGCGACCTCTTCGGTCCACCGGAACGGGACCTTCGGGGACGTGAGGCGGGTCAGTGGTCCAACGATGGTACTGAAGTTGGGGACAAAGCGGCGGTAGAAATTGGCGAAGCCAACAAATTGCTGCACCTGCTTCCGGGATGCAGGTGTAGGCCATTCCACCACCGCCTTTACCTTCTCTGGGTCAGGGAGCACCTTATCGTGGGCGATGATGAACCCCAGGAAGGACGTACTCCTGGCGTAAAATTCACACTTTTCTGCCTTTACGTACAGACGATTCTCCAGCAGCCTTTGGAGGACCCGCCTCACGTGGACCTGGTGCTCATCCCTGGACTTGGAGAAGATGAGAATATCGTCCAGGTAGACGAACACGAAAAGGCCAATGAAGTCCCGGAGGACGTCATTAATGAGGCGCTGGAAGACTGCAGGAGCGTTGGTCAACCCGAACGGCATCACCAGGTATTCAAAGTGGCCGTTCGGGGTACGGAAGGCCGTTTTCCACTCATCTCCCTCCCGGATCCGGACGAGGTGGTAAGCGCTGCATAGGTCCAGCTTGGTGAACCAGGTCGCCCCCTGGAGGGAGTGGAAAGCAGTGTCCATGAGAGGCAGGGTGTAACGGTCCTTCTCCGTGATATTATTGAGGGCCCGGTAGTCGATACAAGGGCGGAGGGACCCATCCTTTTTTCCCACGAAGAAGAACCCTGCCCCCACGAGTGACGATGATGGGCGGATTATCCCGGCGTTTAATGACTCCTTCAGATATGTGTTCATCGTCTCCTTCTCCGGCACTGACAGGCTGTAGAGCCGACCAGAAGGTAACGGCGCCCCCTGGCGGAGGTTGATGGCACAGTCGTAGGGCCGATGAGGGGGAAGAGACATAGCTTTCGCTTTACTGAACACCATACCCAGGTCGTGAAACTCCGGAGGCACCAGGGACAGGTCCGGGGGTGCAGCGTCCGTCGCGGGGGGAGGGGCGGACGGCGAGCAGGCAGCGGACTGGAGGCAGGTGCCCAGGCAAAATGTACTCCATGCCGATACCCCAGCTGATCTCCAATCCAGGACCGGATTGTGAAGGCGGAGCCAGGGATACCCCAGGATGACGGGCGACACAGAGTTGGGAAGGACGTAAAAGGTCATCTCCTCCCGGTGGTTTCCCGAGATGATGACCGGTAGGGGGACAGTTTGATGTGTCACTCTCCCAAGGGTGGCACGGGAGAGGTGGACTAGGGAGATGGGAGTGTTGAATGCCTGGCAGCGGATGCCCAACCGGGTTGCCAGGCTTTGTGAAATGAAGCTGCCTTCTGCGCCCGAATCCACCAGTGCGTGGGTGAGGTGCCCAGTGGGGTTATGGCAGAAACGGATGGGCAGCTTCAATTGGGTGAGTGATCCTAACCGACTGACGTCCGCGAGGCTTCCAACAGTGACTCGCGGACCCCACCGACTGGCTTTCCGTGGACAACGCTCCACGGTGTGTTGGTCGCCTCCGCAATACATGCAGAGGCCCAACTCACGGCGGCGTTGTTTCTCCACAGGGGAAAGTTTAGTCCAGCCCGTCACCATCGGCTCCGACTCCTCGGGGCACGATGCTGGCGGTGCCGCCAGGGGGCGAGCTTGGAACAGGTGCGGCGAGGCTCCACGAGGGCGAGAAGAAGAAGACTTCCGCCCCGAGGAGGGCTCGCGCAGCCTGTTATCCAAACTTACCGCTAAGGACGTCAGCTCCGCTAGCGTCCCAGGGATATCCCGACCAGCCAGTTCATCCCTCAGATCACTATTGAGGCTGCGGAGGAACAGGGCACAGAGGGAGCGTTCCTCCCAGCCCAATTCCTCCGCCGCTACCCGGAAGTCGACCCAGTGGTCCGCTGCCGACCGGCTTCCCTGCTGGAGAGCGAGAAGCCGATCGACCTGGACCGTTTCGGTTTGAGAATGGTCAAAGACCTCCAGAAAGCGCCTCATGAATTGATCATAGGTGAGGGTGGCATAACTGGGCCTCGCCATTACGGCGTAGGTCCAAGTTAACGCACGCCCCTCCAGAAGATTCCCTATGTAACCAATTCGGCTGTGATCCGAGGGAAAATCTCCGGGCACACGGTGGAACACGGACTCACACTGCATAATGAACCCCCGCGCTCCGCCGAGCTTACCGCTAAAGCGGGCGGGGGTCGGAATCGTGTGAGCCGAACCGGTGCCACTGGAGCCGGCTGGACGGCCGTTGGAACAGCAGGAGCCGCGCCACCCTGGCGAGTCGGGAGGAACGGCTGTTGGGGGTCCAAGCGGTTCAATCGGTTAGTTAATTCTAATAATTGATTAAGAACCACCTGTTGCTGATAAACAATCTGATCCACCCGAGCCTCGAGGATGGTAAACCGGTGTGTGAGCCCGCCATCTGCCGAGCCGCTCTGCTGAAGCCGTACTGACATAACGTTCGGCTCAGGAGACGCACACACACAGGCTCAGAGTAGTTCAAACTGTTTATTAACAACAGGGATGTTTGGGTGCGTGTCTGCGGAATGTTAATGTGTTGGTGGTGGCGTCTGCTTCGGACCCAGAGGCAGGAGACCGTTCAGCCGGCAACCCTATGGGAGAAATCAGACACAGGGTGATGAGCACACACCAACACAGGAGGAGAATAGGCGAGGGAGAGAAGCTTACTTGTTAGGACAGATGACTGGCGCTTCAAGGATGGAAGCCCGGGAGACAGCCACCTGCAGGGCTCGGTGCAGCAGCGAGGAGAGACGAGGGACGGGATAGTCCGCCGCCGAGGAATCCACCTGTGCACAGGGCAGCAGACTGAAGAGATGAGGTAAGTGATTTTCTTACCGATGACAAGGATGCTGAAGAGAATGTGGTAGAAGCCCATGGAAGGGAAATGAAGTCTACGGCTTCAGACCGAAGCTCAGGGCGAGGCGGCTTATATCCCTTGCCGCTGATGACTGACAGGTGTGTGAGCAGGTGGCGCCGTTGATGAGCGGCGCGGCGTGACATATTTTGTGATAATTTAAAAATGAATGGATGCTGAAGCGGGCAGCGCAGTGGCGGAGTGGTTAGCACTGCGGCAGCACAGCAATTCAACCTTGGCTGGGGGATCCTGGGTTCGATCCCAGCCCCCGACCAACAGTGATCTGTGTGGAGATTGCATGTTCTCCCCATGTCTGCGTGGGTTTACACAAGGATTTCTTCGGTTTCCTCCCACATGCCAAAAACATGCAAGTTAGGTTAATTGGCATTAAAATGGGGATTCTAAACTGTCCTTAGGTATGACTGTGAGAGTGAATGGTTGTCTGTCTCTCTGTATTGGCACTGCGATGGACTGACAATCTGAAACTTGGCAGTGATTAAAACCAGAACGATGGTCTGATACACTATAATGTTTCCTCTTAGTGACAAGTTAGCATCGTCATTTACATTTACGTCTTAGGGCGCATTCACACGGCCATCCAAGAAATACTTTTACCGGAGAAAACCGAGGAGAAAAGTTCAAAAAAATGCCTGTTGGACTTGGAGTTGTGACGAATGAGGAGTGAGATGCAGCTTCTGATAGATATTTGGTCTGAGAACCAGATTTCTCAGCCTACCATCAATGGAGGACATGCTAATACAGATGAACCTGAGATGACTCGGACATGTTGAGAGGATTGACCATCATCGTCTCCGTTGGCAGTTACTCTACTCACAGTTATGCGAGGGCAAATGCAATCAGGGTAGACCAAGGCTCAGATTTAAAGACACTGTAAAAAGAAACTTGAAGAAGTTGGATATAGGCAGGAGTTCCTGGCAGCGGAAGGCTAAGGACAGAGCTGTGTGGAGGAATCTGATCAGACCTAAATGAAACAGTCATTGTCGCCCACGACAGACTGCTATGACACCGATGATGATGTGGCTACACACAAGAATACTGATGTTTTTAAAACATTTAGCAACGTGATGGTGGCATGGGGGGGGGGGGGTTTATACAGACAGCGGAGGTTTTCATTTTTATTAGTTTGTGGTGCATAAACACCTTACTGAAGGGAATGGTGTTATGCTGAGAATTGCTTGCTTGCCGAGAATTGCATACCATCATCGAGTAAACATAATTTAAAGATAATTTACAAGAGGTAATAACAATTTTTATTTCTAAAAATGTATAATGGGTACTTCTAAAAATGCACAAATGGTTACAAGCCTGGCTGTAGTGTTATATTTTATAGTTTTGGTACATGGGATACAATTCTTGGCAAGCGAGCAATTCTTGGCATAACACTGGTCCTGGCCAATCGATGAACCGAATTTCTCTTCTTTGCTGAGATTTTTTTCTTCCTGGTCAGCGGTGGCTTTGGCTACAGGGCCACAAAGGAGCAGCTGTTGCAATTGCGTGACGTTGTCCAAGCATTTTGGTCCGCTTGAGTGAAGTGCTGTGTGAATGCAAACCAAGCCAAACAAAGGTGTGAAAATTCTCGCCATCCCCCGGCGAGTCGAACCGAGACTCCCGGACTATCCTGGTGTGAATACAGCCTTATAATTTGAGAGAGATGGTGTTAATGTGACTGAAGCCTTATTCATACTGCATTTCCCCTCTAGTTCATTTTGGTCTGCATGCGCTTTGGACGAGCCCAGCACGCATACGGTGCTGTTCATGCTCACTTTTTTCATCTACCCAGGCCAAGCGGTTGACGCATGCGCACAACCATCATTTCTAGTTTCACTCCCGCCCAATAGGTAGTGCCAATGCGCTGATGTGCCAGGATTTTCACCAACGAAGAAACGCTGCTTGCTTTCTGCTGCTTGACTTCCCGGTTTTCATTCCTTTTCCATGAAGATGCTGCTGCTGCTGAAGTATTTATGTATGATTCATGTATGTTTATTCTCGTCTTCCTCTTTCTCGCTGTCTTCTTCGTCTACTTTGTCTTGGTATGCTGTGCCGATTTCGCTGCCTCATGAATAGAACGTTCAGCCTTGCGCATGCGTTTTTCAATGCATTCAGGTCGTGGGCAGGTGGTGCGGTCACAAAATTTGGGCTGCACGCAGCTGTCCACGGTCGAGCACTGCGGACACTAGCGGAGTGGAGGAGTGGAGACAATGACGCAAATTTTGTCACACAAGGTTTCTGGTTACATGTATGCGGACAGCAGAGGTGCAGCATGAATCCAGCTTTACCTCCAATTAAAACGAGGTTAGAGAACCATCCTTTCTGACACAGCATGGTGGGAAAAAGTCCAACATCTGTTGCTGGCACAGAAGTAGCCCCAGTAGTAGCAAAACATTAGCTTGCAGTTAGCTGCTGTGGCGCACCTGACACATTGTGGGGGAGAGGCAGGGCAGTGAGCTGCGTTCCAATCTTCGTGTACTCTGAAGTGGACTGCACAGTTGCCAGACGTATGATAATTATCGTATTTGTACAATAATTTTGCCCTCTGTATGATCAGTAATTTCAAAAATCCAATAATGTACGATAATTTGACCCCTTCAACGTGGCTAAGTTAATACATTAGCAAACAGTCGGGATACAGATCCCGTGCAAATTGCACATTCAGTACATACTATGCTTGTTTTTACACATCGTCTCACGTGTGTGGGCTGTGTGGAAGGAGATAGAAGACTCACCTGGCCAGAGGCAGCCTCGGATGGAGGCTACTGATGGGATCCACAGTTCACTGAAACATACTGAGTTGAGCTAAAAAGATCCATGCGAAAGAGTGGTATACCAAATCACTCAGTGCTGTACAGGAGCTCCTACCGTCTATCATGAGAGTCGGCTGAACGGAGCAGGTGGGGATCGTTTGCTGCTCAGGCGGATGATTCAGCTGCTGATCCCTGGCTTTCACTACAGTTCTGGCGAGTGATTCAGTACAGTCCTTTCACAAATAAAAACTTGTACACTTGATCGAATCGTTCGCATACGTTACAGCACTAATGCAGGCACGGCAGACTCAACAAATAAGCAACATTACCAGCAGGTTGAGAAATGAATGGAGGGAAACAGACCCCAGTTTTACTGGGTGGTTCAAACCTGTTGTTGGCATTAGCACTAAAGCTTTCTGTTGCTGCTGCAGTGTGCAAATGTTTGTGCAAAAATGTCACTGGATTGTGGTTCTCAATAAAACTGTGAAACAAGTTTCTGCTTCAGTTATCAGAGGCATTTTAGTAGTAGCTTAGGCAAATTGATTGATGTTTATTCCTAATGTATAAACAGATTACTTCTCAAAATATTTATGAGCCAAGACCTTGATACATGATGACTCAACAGAAGCCATGTAGAAGATAGTTAAGTATGATTGATATTCTGGGCTGTTCAGTGCAGGCCAGGGGCTCATCCTGTATTCCACACAGTAGAGGTGCTGGTCTGTAAGAGGCGCTTTTTTCCAACCGATCTGTTAGATTATTTAAAGGTAAAACTGCATTATAGGCCATAATATACACGATCTGTGATAATGTGTTACTGAAGCAGATGGTTCTGAGCCACGTCAGAATAAAAATGGTGTGTACGATAATTTCCCTCAAAATACGATAATTTTAAGCCACTGGTACGATACTTCGTTTCCCATCTGGCAGCACTGGCACAGGGTATTCCACCATATTAAGTGAGAGGTCAAGACCCCCCATAACCAACTCGCCCCAGCCAGTTACAGCCGCCCCATAACCAGCTCACTCCATGGCCAACTCGCCCCACAACAAACTTGCACCGGATGGGCAGAGCATCAGCAGGGACCAGGGTCTGACAAAACACCAGTGTATCCAACACAGAACATGCCAGGAGAAGCAGCGGCCCAACACAACCTGGCTCAAAGGCACGCTAACTGATGGCAATAATTTTTTTTTTCAATAAAGTGAAAAAAACAAGATAATGCATGGAGTGTGTGTTATGCCCACAAACCTGACAGTAAAGAGACGGACGAGGATGCTGCAATGGAACTGAGCTTTATTATGGAATTGGTCACAATACACTATACGTCTTCACCGTACGGAGTCACCAGGGCAAGAGAGCCCTGAAATGGCGGACTCGCCCATATATATGTCGGCGTGATGACGCAGCCGGATGGTGACGTCATCAAGCCGCACATTGTACAAAACCCATCACTACATTCTCCCCCCTTTACAAAACACAAAACACATCCAATTAAGACCCTCCCCAGTTTGGTATACTAGATCCCCAATAAACACACTAAAATAAAACATTCAACACACAATAAAACAAAATCTAAAACTAGGGTCTGTGGGTAGACTGCCACAAGACCCAGCATGGCTAAATGGGGTATTCTGCCGCTTTAAGTTGTTCCAGCCGTGCTCCTAACTAAACAGTCTTTTACGTTTCATGGTCTCCAATGGTACGGGTGGGTCTACCGGGGGCCTCTGCAGCAGTACTGTGGTGAACGCACCCCTGGTGGTGCCAGACCCCCGGGACAAGGGCTGATCTTCATATTGCAGGAGCCTGGACTCCACACCACCTCCGCTGACTCCCGCACAGCCTCGTCACCCGGAGCCGTGATCTGGACACGCCGCAACTGGTTTGCATGTCAAACCAAGCCGTCCGTCAGCCGGAAACACGCCACCCCCAACTTTGCCACGATCCTCAGCAGCGCTCGTTGTTTCGCTGGCTGTGGCCTGGCCAGTCGTCGCCCCAGTCTCTCGTCGGCACGAACCCGAACCCAGTCCATGACCTGGAGTAGTACCTTGTTTGGCTTTACATGCTGCTGTACTCCCGGTGGCCCTGCAGCCACCGCGTTCACAGCGGACCCTTCACCTGTCGTCTCCTTAGTCGGTTGAGGCTTGTTGTTGGTACCGAAGGTGTCTGGTGCCCCCTCTGGGTGGCTCTCCTCCCAAGAGCGTGGAATGAGCACTTTGGTATCGGTACCGTTCGTAGGTACTGTTATGTGTGGAAAATACCTTGGCCAAGGATGAGGCAAGATAAGTTGGTGAACACAGCTTTATTGAAGATGAAGGGCAGCAGCATACAGCATGGCACGTAGTGTGGGCATTGGGCATTAGAGAGCCTAAGATGGATGCTTTCTGCCTTACATAGATAGGGCAGTGCAGTGATGTGACAGGACGTCCATGTCACCACACTTCACTTCACAATAAAGTGGCCTTTATTTATATATAACATTTCCTCCCCCTTTAGAAAAATCCAAAACCACACACACCACTGAAACCACCCCAATTTGGAACCCAAATTACGCTCTAAAATAACAAGAACTAAAGTACTTAAATGGCCTAACACATTCACACAAAACTAAAATAGGACCGGTGGGTGGACTATCACACAGGCCGCATGGCACAGTGGATTATTCTGCCACTAGTAAACTAAAAGTCTTTATTCAACTAAAAATTTGCCATGCTCCTAAGCTGAAAGAAAAACACATAAAATAACCCCATACCATAACATACATGCAAGAACAATAAAACTATAAACAACCCATTATTTACAGCACAGTCTCTTGAATGGGAGAGGTATTACCAGCATGGGGAAAAAACAGTTCAGTCAGGAGAACTTTGAGGCGGCCTTGTAGCGGCCTCCTCCCTGGAGCGCTGAAGCAGGCCCATGGCGGTCCACCCCCGGAGTTTTGAAATGAGCTCTTGTTGGCCTCCTCCTAGGAGCTTTCGGACCCCCAGGGCCAATCTTCCTGACACCGGGGCCTGGGTCCCACACTGTGGTAGCCAACCTCCGTGAAGCCCCTCCATCCGGAGCCGCTGTCCATATGCATCGCAGCTTGTTCACATGCTACAGTGAATCGTCCATCAGCCAAACACATGCTGTTCCGAGCTTCTCCTCATTCCTCAGTGGCGCCCATTGTTTTACTGGCTGCGGTCCAATCAATCGCCGTCCCGGCCTCCCGCTGGCAGAAAGCCAAACCCAGTCCATGACTTGTAACGGTGCTTTACCTGGTTTGATGTGCCGCTATGCGCTTGCCAGCTACGCACTCTCCTTCAGTCTGGCACCTTCGTTACACTGTGGCAGTTCAGTATTCACCATTGTCATAGCAGACCCCTCACCCATTGCTGGCTGCAACTCATCCTGAGAGCTGAACACATCCGGTGCTTCCCTGGTGTCGTTTGTCAGAACGGACCCTCCGCCCGCCAACTCGGTCGCTCCTACTGCAGCCAGCCGAGTGTGGGCACTGAAGTCATCCGGTTCCTCCACTGAGCGGTCCAAAGTGTTCTGCTGTGCTGCGTCCGAGTTTGTCTGCTGTCGCTGTATGTTGTTGCCCCCTGCATGCTCGGGCCTCCCTTCCGGGCAGCTCTTCCCCTGAGATCGCGGAGCAGACGTCTCAGTGACGGCAATGTCCATAAAAAACTCGTCAGTGTTGGTCTCACCTAACTCGGGCTCTCTCTCCTCCAACTCTGGTTCTGGCTGCGCAAGGGACGGAGATGATCCTGGTCTCTGTCCTTCCTCCATGCTGTCTTCACCGCCCGTGCCATATCCACTCTCTGCGCTACATTCTCCCTCCACCCTGTGCTCTTTGGCTGCACCCACATCCGCAAAGCCTGAGCGAACTGGGCCTGGACCCTGGAACCGTTTGCCCGCCGATTGTGAAAGTAAACCTCAGCTCACTGAATAAATCCCACCCCATAACATTTCGACCCCGGCATGTCACCTGGAACCGGAATGCTGGAATCACTTTTTTGCCATACTGCACTGCAAATGTGACATTCCTGCCGGCACCGGAGCTCCCGTCGTCCCGTAATTCCACCGCATCAGGGCGCCGGGGGGTGAGCCTCCGAACCATGGCCTCATTCACTATGGAATGCGTGGCAGCGGTGGCTGTCATCATGGGCACACTCACGGCGTCTAGCTTCACAACATGTTGCAATCCTGACCAACCTTCGGGGCTCGCAATGTTTATGCCATCTCTGTAGAGTGTGGGGTTAGCTAGCTTAGCTTGTCATCAACGGTGGTGGGATTTTGCACACTGCGCCACGTTTTCAGGCTTAGCAAAGTAGCTAGTTAGCATCTCAACAGCCTCTTCATAACAGTCTGTTGGGCCAAGCATTTGAAAAACTCTCTGACCTTCTGAGCCTAGGAAGTGGACAAGCAGCACTCGCTTCTTCACTCCATCCAGCTTCCCTAGATCCAGAGCTGTGATGTAGGTTTTGAAGGCCCCCAACCAGTTGGGCCATGACACCTGTGGCTTGCCGGGAAGCTCCAGAAAAGGCTTCAGTGGTGTAAAGCACGCCTCCATGAGTTAATCCTCAGTCGCCAAATGTTATGTATGGCAAATACCTTGGCCAAGGATGGCCGAGTGGATGCTCATTGTCGGCGGGCGGGCTGGCTTACTTTGAGGGTTCCACGGTGCTGGCAACCGGCATACCCTGGCGAAATGATTCATGCACCCACACTTGCTGCACTGTTTTCCTCTTGCCGGGCAAACTTGTGCTCTGCTCTGGTGCATCAGGGACCCACAACCCCCCCAGATGGGGCCTCTCGGAGTGGATCTTTTGTTCACTGCATCAGCCTCATATTCTTCTTCTGTGCTCTCTCCATCCTCCGAGTCCACTGCATTGGCCAATGTTGTCTGTTTGGGCGACCTCTGTGACTGGCGCCAATTTAGCTCCGAACCTAACTTGTCTGCGGCCTCCAACTGGAGTCTGGAGTGCTAGCTTGACTGCTCTAGCTAGCATCAGGTCATTTGGCGCCGTTAGCAACCTAGCCCATAGCCCAATGTTACATGTGTGTTTGGCCAGTTGGTCCTGCACCATCTCGTCCTCCAATGGCCCAAAATGGCACACAGTAACTAACTGTCTCAGGTCAGCAATGAACTGCTGTATTGGCTCACCGACTCTTTGGCGTCTTTGGTGAAAGCAAATCCGTTGTACCGTCATGCTGTCCGGCATGGTGAAATAGTTAGCTAGCAGCTCCATGACTTCCTCATATGAGTCCATCGTGCCAAGCGTCCAGAGAATCCTTTGGCCCTCAGTGCCTAGGTTGTGGACAAGTAGCGCTTGCGTCCTCACCTTATCCAGCTTCCCCAGGTCCAACGCTGTGATGTACATTTCGAACGCCTCCAACCAACGTGGCCATGGAACTGGCGGTTCCCCAGGGAGCTCAAGGAAAGGCCGTAGTGGTGCTACGCACGCCTCCATGGTTTAATCCTCCGTCACCAAATGTTATGTCCACAAATCTGGCAGTAAAGAGACAGATGAGGATGCTGCACTGGAACTGAGCTTTATTCAGACCCTCCCGGATTTCGCGAAGTTGCGATTCTAGACTTCAGCATGTCCTGCATAATTTGAATTTTGTCCAATCACCACCACTTTACCGCAATTTTGGCCAATTGTTGTCAACTTCCGCCAGTTTCGCCAATCAAATTTGTCTCTCAGTAGTGCGCAGATGTGTACGTCATCAGTCTGACCAATCAAATGCGGTGCTGCACTGCACTCAATTCTGTGTTTACAGTGAGAATATACCGAACACATCAGCAAAAACAGTGTGTGATTTAAAAAAAACACACTCACTCGCGAGTTTTCCCACAGCGGCCCTTCATCCATCTCCCCCGGCCCACCGGTGAACGTCTCCTCGAGTTTCCATAATGACTGTGTGTATGAAGTGCCGGGTTTGTGTTGAAAAATGTCCGCCTGCCTGAAAGCACCTCCGTCTTGGGAGCATGTGCACCCAGATACGCCGTAAAACCACACAAAATACAAGTGAATCTAATATTACAGCAAGTATTGTAACAGTTTATACGTCTTTAGAGTTAAAAGTCACTACTACATCTTGTCAGGGAGTTTTAAAGTTGGGACTCTCCAGGCTGGACATGAGCCAGTGCGTGATTCAGGCAATCCCCAAGGAGAGCCCCACAACTTACCACAACAATAGAAAAAAAAATCCTGCGAAATCCTGGAGGGACTGTTTATTATAGAACTGGTCACAATACTGTATACTCTACGTCTTCACCGTACCGAGTCACCAGGGTAAGAGAGCCCTGAAATGGCGGACTCGCCCACATGTATGTCAGCATGATGATGCAGCCAGATGGTAACATTATCATGCTGCGTATTGTACAAAACCCATCACTACAGTGTGCTTTTGCTGGGAGGCGCAGCCAACAGCAAAGTGTAATTTATCATGGAAAACAGCTGAACTCTGGATTCGAGCAATCAGTGGATTGGATCCACTTCCTCCAGTGTTCACTAGTCATGTTTTAATTTCAAAGAAATTAAAAGTTTGATTAAAATAGATTGGTTGAAAATATATATTTTTATTAAAACTGTAACATTGAAAAAAAAACTTCTCCTCCCTTGCAGAAAAAAAATGACGGTCAGATATTCAGAGATTTAAACAAACAACAGAAAATGAGGCTGCTGAGTTCGGCTTGTTTGCTGTGCCACACCACAGGCCGTCACTTGATGGGGCGAGATTGTTGTGGGGCGAGTTGGTTATGGGGGGACTTGACGGTAAACCAAGTGAGATTCCAATCCAAAGGGAGCGAATGGTCTTCAGTTCAAAGAGAACTGAGCAGGGGAGAAGTGAACAATGGTACATCACTTCACAGGGAGTTGACAAGAAGATTACCCATAAGCCATTGTGCCTCAAATATGAGTAAAACAATCAATTGTTGCTAACGTTATTAACAAGCTAAACTGGTGTTGGTTATTTTTTATATCAACTGATAGTAATAAAAATATATTTGTATTAATATTTTATTTAAGAAATATAAATTATCCACCAGCATCAGTACATGTCCATGGTTACCGTGGTATCGCACGGAGGAAGGAGCTGACAGTTACAGGATGTTTCAAATGGAGAAATTTTGTGAAGGGCACTTAACTGATATTCCCTGAGAACAGAGCAGGGAGTAGGGAATACAGTTGAAGTACACTGTGGATTGGAACATTGTTGTAGAAACGGGTGTTTCTCTTAAATCCCGATATAAACAATACAGTTTTATATGAAACAGTATATTTTTTTATCGTATCACCAGTATATATCGTCATATCGCACAGCCCTAATGGAAGATACAGTAGTTATAAAAAGTCTACACATTCCTGTTCAAATGCCAGGTTTTTGTGATATAAAAAATGAGACCAAGATAAATCATTTCAAAACTTTTTCCACCATTAATGTGACCTATAACCTGTACAACGCATTTGAAAAACAAATTGAAATCTTTTAAGGGGGAAAATAAAAACTAAAAAACTTACAATAACCAGTTTACATCAGAATCAGAATCAGAATCAGATTTATTGCCAAGCACATTTACAAGTAAACAAGTAAACATACGAGGAATTTGACTTGACATTGGGCGCGCACGAAAGGCGCATCCCAATGACGCGGCAGCCATGACGAGGCGCCTGTCATATGGGGGGGGGGGGGTGAAGAGGGAGGAGGGGGGAAAGGATAGGGAAAAACACAATAGGAGAGAGAAAAAAGCATTGTTGATCAAAATAGAGCTCATTTTATGACCAAAATTTTGATTACAAGAAAAAAACTCTCAAATGCACAATTAGCAGACAATAGATCACACAATGATAAAGCAGTAGTTGAGAGAGTCAGTGTATTGTGAATATATATCAGTAATTGTATCAGTAGTGTAATGTTGAATGCAAGTGTAGGTGTGTCAATTGCTAGTGAACAGCAGAGGGCACCTCCTGGCAGTGGATAGATGTTAAAGTCATGTGATCTAAGCAGTCTAGAGTCTCTCGCTCTTGCTTGCAGATGGTAAATTGTCACATGGTGCACTGTCCTTGAGCGTTCATCTGCTGAAACAATAACAACTGTGTCGATTGTTTGGGTTAGCAGGCAGAGCCGCTCCTTCCGCTTATCTTCATCAGGAGGAATGTAAATACAGGGCACCAAAGACAAGGTCAAATCAAATCTGCACAGTGCACTCAGAGAATAGATTTTTCCTCACCCGTGCAATTCTGTGCTTTCATAATTTCCATGTGCAGGCTTAAACTTTATTCCATGGAGAGCACAGGGCTCCAGATGTATTCCTCCGCTGAATCACTGTCATTCAGTTCACCGTTTGCCGCTACTCGTGCCCTCCCCAACTGGTCGAATTTGATGAAGGAGCTTGCCGGGTCCGCTTTGATCAGCTCTCTCACCTTCCTTCAATTTCTGATACATCAGGGAACTTCACAGCCAAAAATAGAAGTCCTGAGATCATAACCAATAATGTTTCCATAGACGCATGAATTCCAATGTCCATGAGTCTCCTCACAGGTTCCAATTCTTGGGCTCCCCCTTGGCCCAATTCTTGTTGAAAAATAGTGACAATAGCACATTTAAGCCGCTTCCAAATCCATAATTTCCATTTAGATTAAGATTCAGCAGAAGAAGAGCGACTAAACACAGACAAAAACGCAACATTGCAAAGCTGGGAATAGGTCAGGAAGACAGACGGGAGGAGGGAAGAAAAATGCGACTGCTCTCTCTCAGAGCAAGAAAGAAAGGAAATAAACAGAAATAGACATAAATACTGTATACACACCCTTAAACTAATACTTTGTTGCAGCACCTTTGGCTTTTATTACATCAGTCAGTCTTTTTAGGTAGGAGTTTATCAGTGTGGGACATCTTGATGTGGCAATATTTGCTCACTCTTCTTTGCAAAGACACCCCAAATCTGACAGATTGCGAGGACATCTCCTGTACACAGCCCTCTTCAGATCACCACACAGATGTTCGATCAGATTCAGGTCTGGACTCGGGCTGGGCCATTCCAAAACCTTAATCTTCTTCTGGTGAAGCCATTCTTTTGTTGATTTGGATGTGTGCTTTGGGTCATTGTCGTGCTGAAAGATGAAGTTCCTCTTCATCTTCAGCTTTCTAGCAGAAGCCTGAAGGTTTTGTGCCAACACTGACTGGTATTTGGAACTGTTCCTAATTTCCTCCATCTTGACTAAGGTCCCACTTCCAGCTGAAGAAAAACGACCCCAATGCATGATGCTGCCACCACCATGCTTCAGTGTAGGTATGGTGCTCTTTTGGTGATGAACAGTGTTGTGTTTGCGCCGAATATACCTTTTGGAATTATGGCGAAAAAGTTCAACCTTGGTTTCATCAGACCATAACACATTTTCCCACGTGTTTGGCAAATTTCAAATGTGTTTTTGCAAAATGTAGCCGGGCTTGGATGTTTTTCTACCCTAGATAGGAGATTGTTGTCACTTGTACTAAACAGCCAGTACTTGCCAGAAATTCCTGCTGCTCCTTCAGTGTTGCTGCCAGCCTCTTGGCAGCCTGCCTGACCAGGTTTCTTCTTGTCTTTTTTATCAATTTTGGAGGGATGTCCAGTTCTTGGTAATGTCACTGTTGTGCCATATTTTCTCCACTTGATGATGACTGTGTTCACTGTGTTCCAAGGTATATTTAATGCCTTGGAAATTCTTTTGTACCCCTCTCCTGACTGATACCTTTGAACAATGAGATCTCTCTGATGCTTTGGAAGCTCTCTGCGGACCATGGCTTGGGCTCTAAGATGTGACTACAAAAATGTCAGGAAAAGCCTACTAGAACAGCTGAACTTTATTTGGGGTTAATCAGAGGCACTTTAAATGGTGGCAGGTGTGTGCTGACTCCCATTTAACATGAGTTTAAATGTCATTGGTTGATTCTGAACACATCCACGTCCCCGGTAATAAGAGGGTGTGCATATTTATGCAACCAGGTTAGTCTAAGTTTTTTTTTATTTTTCCCCTTAAAATATTTCAGTTTGTTTTTCATTTGGGCTGTACAGGTTGTAGGTTACACTAATGGTGGAAAAAAGTTTTGAAATGATTCATCTTGGTCTCATTTTTATATCATAAAAACCTGGCACTTAAACAGGGGTGTGTAGACGTTTTTTATCCATTGTATCTAGGCAGGTTTACTTTCCTGGGTAATTCTTTTGTCTGTTACGCTGTGTGTGTTTCTGTCATTTTGGTTGTCTGCTGTCAAGCTGCTGTTACACTGTAATTTCCCAGTTTGGGATCAGTAAAGTACATCTACCTACATCTATTTATTTATCTAATAAGTTTTCTTTCTTTCTTACCACAGAGATTCACTTGTTAAGGGCAAAAATAGGATAATTCTGACCTCCATTAGACCATGATTGTGATGGCTGAATGTTGCTACTTCACAAATTGGACCAAAAATGCCAGGGCATTTTTTGTCCCAGTCCAGCCCTGGCTAAGACAGCTAGTAGCAGACATTTTTCTTTAATGGTTGCATTGTCAATCAACCACTGTGCGCTCTCTGAAGTTGAGAGAAAGTGTCTGATGTCCGTGCGCTAATACGCAGCTCACGGGGAATAGAGATGGAAACCCAATGCAGGAAAGTGTTGTGTGTGAATCTTTATTTTGCACAAAGGACATGGGCAAGTAGAAGTAGATAAGGCTCCAATGAGCACACAGAGAAAAACACAGGTTTACCATTAACTGTACTCTCCGGTTCATTGGAAAAAAAAAGGGAAAGAAGGCTGAGCCCCACGCGCTCCCAGGAAGACTGGGCAGCAGAGAAAAGGGCAAATAACAATAAGGGAAAAACCCCAGGCGGAACAGTGGGCAACAGTACTTACAACTGGTGACTTGACAGAGTGGGCTACACTGGAGTGAATGACATCCAATGAACCGGCGAGTAACAGGAGAACTTAAAGGAAATAAATACTATCACCATAATGAGCAAAATGATTATTGGTGTGCATGGAGTGCAGACAGATGCATGAGTGCATGTCTGAACCTGTGAGTGAGAGTGAATGGATGTGCGTGTGCCAAATGATGCATGTATGTGTGAGTGCGTGCATGTGTGTGTGAATGAGAGTGCAGCGGGAAAACACAAATGACAAACAGCTGCACACTGACAGGTGGAGGAAGCGTGGCTGTCAGAGTCAGAGAGCGGGGCAGCCCAGAGGTGCTCAGAGCGCTGCCTGACAACAAATAAGGAACACGAACTAGTAAACGATAGACACAGAAAATAATAAGAGAAAGGCAGCCGCGTCATGGAGCAGGGTTTGGAAAAATCCAAAACCCCATTCATGACAGAAAGTACCTGTTGTCATATTAGTATAAGAAAATATTAAATGTCACTGCTTTTATGTATCATCACGTACCATGTTCACTAACTAGAAGCCAAGGAGATGATGTATGAAAGATGACAACTCTAACAAAAGCGTGTGTGTGTGTGTGTGTGGTGGTGTTGGTGGAGCTCATTGGGTGCTCAGCACCCCTAAAGCTCTGATCCTAGAACAGCCCTTGACAGTGTGTGTGTTTTTTAAATCCCGATATAACCGATAGAATTTTATATGAAATGGTACACACACACACACACACACACGCACACACACTTCACAAAACATTAGGGATATTCAGCATTCAGGTGAAATTTCAGGGTGCACCTAAAATGCACTATAACCTTTACAGGTGAACTTAATTTGACCCTCTCTAACCTTTTGAGTGCACATGTCCAACTGTTCAGTGTTTCAGTTCTTTTTGCATAACTTGCTGTTCTCTAACAAGGTGCTGTGTTTGATCCATGAATTGACCAATAAATTTTCTGATTCAATTAAAATTGGTATTTAAACAGTCCTCTTCGTCATGCTGTTCACATTTTGACATCATGAGACCAAGACGACACCTAACAATTGAACAACAGTACCTCGCCTCTGCAAGGCTTCAAACAGGATGTTCTCAGAGGGAAGTGGCCACTGAGCTTAGAGTGTCACAGAGTGTCATCAGCAGGTTGCAACAGAGATACAGAGACTGGAAGAGTCACAGGAAGGCATAGAAGTGGACATCCTTTGGCCACATCCCACGCTGATGACCGCTTCATTGTGAATAGTGCCCTGCAGAACCAGATGATAAATGCCACTCAACTCCAGGCACATTTTAAAGGGAGGTGAGAGGCACCCAAGTGTCACGTCAGGCCATTTGAAACCATTTACATCAGCATGGTCTGTGTTCTAGATGACTTGCAAGGGTACTTGACCACACCACCAGGCACAGGCATCATCATTTGCATGGCCAGGGAGCATTTACGCTGGACAAGGGACCTGTGAGCTCCAACATCAAGTATAAACAAAGCTTCCAGACACACCCACACTGTCCCATCTGTATAATACTGGTGGCAGACCATCGAGAACGATCATGTCTAGTTATGCAGCTGTCTTCGATTGTGGGCCCGGGTGTGGCTGACAAGTCCAATCCTGGAAGTGCACACGCACTTCCATCAAATGTAAACAAGACTTCCAAGCAGGCTCATGCTGTCCCATCTGTATAATATTAGACTGTGTTTAACTCCCACGGCCTACATCATTTGAATAGTGTGGTCACTTGGTTCTGTGCTCAAGCATGAAACACTTTATCAGCTCTGGCAGGTTTGGCAGAGGCGTGCTTAGGCACTAAACAGTTGCTCAGCCTCCCGCTCTTCTGTTGATTGATAGCTTATATAGGATGGGTAACAATGCTTAGGCCCAAAACAATATGAGTGCGGGTTACTGCGAGAGAGGGGATAAAGGACGATGGTACGAAGCAACTGGTCCCAGGGTGAGTGTACCCTAGAACTATTAAGATATTATTTTAATGGTTAGGGTTATTCACTAAAGTCATTTTGCTCAGGATAGAGGAATGGTTAAGGTTAGGAAAAGATGAGGACTTGTATTCTTGAACTCAGCTTTAGAAACATGGATTTTTGCATATTGTAATAGCTAAATACTCATTCACAAGGGATTCTACCATCATTTTCAGCTGTCTCTCTAAAATATCTTTAAGCCAATAGAAACTGCATTTTTAAATTAAATTCTAAGAAAAGGAGAAAAATTCTATCCTGCCTACTTGAAATCTTTCTAAAACCCCACTCCACTGGGGTCTCACATTATGAGATCACCTCTGATGAATGTAGATCTCAGCTGCGTCAGCACTTCTCTCCTCCCAGGCCACAGCCCCCATCTACCAGCAGGCTTACTTCACCGCTCGCTGTCATACACACTCCTGGTCCCTGGTGATATACAAGTGTAATCCATTACTACACACTTACACTAATTGTCTTCTGTTGGAAGTGGCTGCTATGACCTTTTTATGGGAAATGAAAATAAGTGGAGGCGCAAAACGGGTGATATTGGATTCTGTTGTTAATTAATGTGTGTATTATCTGGGTGGATGAAGCCTGGGGGAGGAAGTTAATTGAATTACAGTCAGCGAGTTGGATAATGCACTGTTGTAATTGTTCAACTGTATAAGACGGTCTTACATTAGGGAGACGAAAGGCAGGCCTGATTCGCTTCAAGAGAATGGTAAGAAATTACTTGTTTGGTTTTGGGGTGTGAGGCGTGAATGAGTTTCTAATTTAACTCTGGGGTGACTGTAAACACATGCACTGCTAAAGCTGTGTGCTGTGCTAATCCTTCCATAGTATCTTGTTTTAAAGAAGTCATTTTTTGGATAAAAAAAACCCAACTCATTTTTATGTAGTTAGTTCTCTCTAATACTAAATAAAATTTGACCTACAAGCAAATATATGCCAGTAAAACCGACCCTGATGTGGGGTGTTCCTCAGAAATTCAGTATGTACATACATGCCTTCAATACTGAGGTTCAATACAAGGAATGTTAATGAGTTGCATTTATTTTAAATATAGAAATCTATGTTAATAAGCATTACCACCACAAATAATAAATGCTGAATCGGATTATTTCTGGACCCTGTGGTGAGATTTCTGCCTCGGGCATCAATGGAACTTTCTTTCTGTGGATTGTGTCCCCATCTTGTGGTCATCTTTAGTATAATCTATCAAAATTACTGAGCTCAGCTGCAGAGGTTGTTTTCATGTGGTTTTTGTCTTTTTTCCTGCAAGCACTATTACGCAAAAATCACGAAAGCAATTTTAGTGACATTTGGTGGAAGGATGTCAATTAACCTAACTTCAAACTGGGATTCTAAATTGTCCTTAGGTATGACTGTGAGAGTGAATGGTTGTCTGTCTCTCTCTGTGTTGGCCCTGCGATGGACTGGCGATCAGTCCAGGGTGTACCCTGCCTCTGCCTCTCGCCCAAAGATGCTGGGATAGGCTCCAGCCCCCCCCCCCCCCCCACCGCGACCCAAAAAGGATTAAGTGGAAGAAGATGAATGAATGAATGGTGGAAGGATGGATCTTGGCTTACAGAAGAACCCACTGGATTTATTTTTAAATTTTCATTATTTTCCCTCAATTATAAATGGAACCTCTTGAAGAAAATTCAGGAGCTTTTGGGAAGTGGGCATCTCTGAGTGTGTAAAATATAGTGTGGATCCAAATAGAAATCTGAATCTAGCTCTTCAGTTTTAGTGGAGGTATATATTCTCTGACTTTTTATGACCCCAGCAAAAATGATGGAATTACCACTCTTCAAGGATGTTCGTTCATTCATCCATCCATCTTCCTAATGCTTACTCGGGGTCCAGGTCTCAGGGGCAGCAGTCCAAACAGAGCAGCCCAGACTGCCACCCAGTTCACATAGCACCATGATCCCTCCTGCAGGTAGTGAGCCATGTGGCTCCTTTGGGAACGCTGGGTCCATGATGCAGCTTTTTCATAGGGATCCACTGCACCGATTTTGGTCTGGCCCTCCCCCTGGGACCAGTTTACCTTGGGAGACCCTACCTGACAACATAGCCCTGGGATCGTTAGGGCATGCAAATACCACCACGATAAGGTGGCGATCCAGGGAGAGGGATGTTCATTCAGCTGTTTGGGAGATGATAAACAACATACAGTGGATATAAAAAGTCTACACACCCCTGTTCAAATGCCAGGTTTTTGTGATGTAAAAAAGGGAGACCAAGATAAATCATTTCAAAACTTTTTCCACCGTTAATGTGACCTATAACCTACAACCCAATTGAAAAACAAACTGAAATCTTTTAAGGGGAAAAATTAAAAAAAAAAAAAAAAAACTTACAATAACCTGGTTGCATAAATATGCACACTCTTATAACTGGAGATGTGACTGTGTTCAGAATTAACCAATGACATTTAAACTCATGTTAATGGAAGTCAGCATACACCTGCCACCATTTAAAGTGCCTCTGATTAACCCCAAATAAAGTTCAGCTGTTCTAGTAGGCTTTTCCTGACATTTTTGTAGTCACATCTTACAGCACAAGCCATGGTCCACAGAGAGCTTCCAAAGCATCAGAGGGATCTCATTGTTCAAAGGTATCAGTCAGGAGAGGGGTACAAAAGAATTTCCAAGGCATTAAATATACCATGGAACATAGTGAAGACAGTCATCATCAAGTGGAGAAAATATGGCACAACAGTGACATTACCAAGAACTGGACATCCCTCCAAAATTGATGAAAAAACGAGAAGAAACCTGGTCAGGGAGGCTGCCAAGAGGCCGACAGCAACAGTGAAGGAGCAGCAGGAATTTCTGGCAAGTACTGGCTGTTTAGTACATGTGACAACAATCTCCTGCCTTCTTCATATGTCTGGGCTACGGGTTAGGGTGGCAATATGGAAGTCTTATCTTACGAAGAAAAACATCCAAGCCCAGCTACATTTTGCAAAAACACATTTGAAATCTCCCAAACGCATGTGGGAAAATGTGTTATGGTCCGATGAAACCAAGGTTGAACTTTTTCGCCATAATTTCAAAAGGTATATTTGGTGCAAACACAACACCGCTCATCACCAAAAGAACACCATACCTACAGTGAAGCATGGTGGTGGCAGCATCATGCTTTGGGGCCTTTTTTCTTCAGCTGGAACTGGGGCCTTAGTCAAGGTGGAGGGAATAACGAACAGTTCCAAATACCAGTCAGTGTTGGCACAAAACCTTCAGGTTTCTGCTAGAAAGATGAAGATGAAGAGGAACTTCATCTTTCATCATGACAATGACCCAAAGCTCACATTCAAATCAACAAAAGAATGGCTTCACCAGAAGAAGATTAAGGTTTTGGAATGGCCCAGCCCGAGTCCAGACCTGAATCCGATCGAACATCTGTGGGGTGATCTGAAGAGGGCTGTGCACAGGAGATGTCCTCACAATCTGTCAGATTTGGGGTGTCTTTGCAAAGAAAAGTGGGTAAATATTGCCACATCAAGATGTGCCACACTGATAGACTCCTACCCATAAAGACTGAGTGCTGTAATTAAAGCCAAAGGTGCTGCAACAAAGTATTACTTTAAGGGTGTGCATATTTATGCAACCAGGTTATTTTAAGTTTTTATTTTTCCCCTTAAAAGATTTCAGTTTGTTTTTCAATTGGGTTGTACAGGTTATTTGTCACATTAATGGTGGAAAAAGTTTTGAAATGATTTATCTTGGTCTCATTTTTTTACATCTCAAAAACCTGGCATTTGAACTGGGGTGTGTAGACTTTTAATATCCACTGTATATATGACAAAAAAAATCATCTGCCAAACATTCTGGCTTTATGAAAAACTCCTCAAAAAAACAAAATTGCTGTATTTTTTTTTCAGCTCAAGTAGATAAAAAAGTATGTCAGTGATTTGCAAAATCAAATACCTTCACAAGTCTAAAAAAATATGCAAGTCTACAGCTGAAAGACAGTGTTTGCAGATCTTAATGACCTGTTGTGCTTGGCTTATTGACAGGAAAATGAACCAAAAAAGCTGTCAGTTAAATTCAAATTCAAAGGCTTTACTATCATGTGCACAGTTAAGAAATGCTACATTTCCTGAGCAATGAAATTCTTACTTTGCTCTCCGAATGAATGCCAAGGTAAAAGGTACAGCAACAACAATTCTAATTGGTCATGACACACTAACACAGTAACTCAATCCTAATACGAATGGATGCTAAAACACACACACCAACACAGTTAGGCAGTAGAGGAATGAAACTGAAAATTCACTGGATGACTAAAGTGATAGTGGTATATTGATATCAGAGATGATGTGAACCTGAGATGGCATGAACCTATGTCCATCCATCCATCCATCCATCCATCCATCCATCCATCTTCTACCGCTTTTCTGACTTCCCTCTCCCCAGCCACCTGCTCCAGCTTTTCAGAGAGGATACCAAGGTGTTCTCAGACTAGCTGGGAGACATAGTCTCTCCACCGAGTCCTGGGTCTGCCCCGGGGTCTCCTCCCAGTGGGACGTGCCCAAAACACCTCAAGTGGGAGGCATCCAGGAGGCATCCTAATCAGATGCCCAAACCACCTCAGCTGACTCCTTTCAATGTGGAGGAGCAGCGGTTCTACTCTGAGCCTCTCCCGGATGACTGAGCTCCTTACCCTATCTCTGAGGGTGAGTCCAGCAATCCTACGGAGAAAGCTCATTTCAGCCGCTTGTATCCGTGATCTTGTTCTTTCGGTCATTACCCAAAGCTTGTGACCATAGGTGAGAGTAGGAACGTAGATTGACTGGTAAATCAACAGCTTTGCCTTAGAACTCAGCTCCCTCTTCACTACAACGGACCGGTACAACGTCCACATCACTCCAGATGCTGCTCTGATCCGTTTGTCAATCTCTCGCTCCATTCTCCCCTCACTCGTGAATAAGACCCCAAGACACTTAAACTTCTCCACTTGGGGCAGGAGCCTGTCCTCAACCTGGAGAGGACAATCCACCTTTTTCCGGCTGAGGACCATGGACTCGGACTTGGAGGTGCTGATTCTCATCCCAGCCGCTTCACACTCAGCGGCAAACCGTCCCAGCAAGAGCTGTAGGTCATTGCTGGATGAAGCCAACACGACAACATCATCTGCAAACAACAGAGATGAGATCCTGTGGTCACCAAGCATGACACCCTCCACTCCCTGGCTGCGCCTAGAAATCCTGTCCATAAAAAATTATGAACAGGATCGGTGACAAAGGGCAACCCTGGCGGAGTCCACCTCTCACTGGGAATGAGTCCGACCGAGTGTTGGCAATACGAACCAAACTCTCACAACGGTCGTACAGAGACCGAATAGCTTGTAACAACAAGCCCGATACCCCATACTCCCGAAGCACCCCCCCACAAAAAACCACGAGGGACGCGATCGAATGCCTTCTCCAAGTCCACAAAACACATGTAAACTGGTTGGGCAAACTCCCACGAACCCTCGAGAATTCTCGAGAGGGTAAAGAACTGGTCTGATGTGCCAGGGCCAGGACGAAAACCACATTGCTCCTCCTGAATCCGAGGTTCGACCACTGGCCGGACTCTCCTCTCCAGTACCTTGGCATAGACCTTCCCAGGGAGGCTGAGGAATGTGATCCCTCTAAAGTTGGAGCACACCCTTCGGTCCCCTTTTTTGAAAAGAGGAACCACCACCCCGGTTTGCCATGCCAAAGGCACTTCCCCCAACCTCCACACAATGTTGCAGAGGCGTATCAACCATGACAGCCCTACAACATCCAGGGCCTTGAGGTACTCAGGGCGAATCTCGTCCACTCCTGGGGCCCGGCCACCAAGGAGATTTTTAACCACCTTGGCGACCTCAGCCCCTGTGATAGGCGAGTCATCCCCCTTGTCCACAAGCCCTGCTTCCTCTGTGGAAGGTGTATCAGTGGGATTGAGGAGATCCTCAAAGTATTCCTTCCACTGCCCGACGATATCCCCAGTCGAACTCAACAGTGCCCCATCTGCACCATACACAGTGTGGACAGGGAGCTGCTTTCCCTTCCTAAGCCGCCAGACAGTTTGCCAGAATCTCTTCGAGGCTGACCAAAAGTCTTGTTCCATGGCCTCACCGAACTCCCCCCATACCCGGGCTTTTGCTTCAGCAACCACCCGAGCTGCACTCCACTTGGCCTGCCGGTACACCTCGGCTGCTTCAGGAGTCCCACAAGCCAACTAAGCTTGATAGGACTCCTTCTTCAGCTTAATGGCCCCCCTCACCACTGGTGTCCACCACTTGGTTCGGGGGTTGCCACCATGAGATGCACCGACTACTTTGCGGCCGCAGCTCTGGGTCGTCGCTTCAACAATAGAGGTGGAGAACATGGCCCATTCAGACTCCATGTCTCCAGACTCCCTCGGAATGTGGTTGAAGTTCTTCTGGAGGTGGGAGTTGAAGACCTCCCGGACAGGGGCCTCAGCCAGACATTCCCAGCACACCCTCACTATACGTTTGGGTCTACCAGGTCTGAATGGCATCCTCCCCTGCCATCGGATCCAACTCACCACCAGATGGTGATCAGTTGACAGCTCTGCACCTCTCTTTACCCCAGTGTCCAAGATATACGGTCGCAGGTCTGATGACACGATAACAAAATCGATCATCGACCTGCGACCTAGGGTGTCCTGGTGCCAGGTGCACATATGGACACCCTTATGCTTGAACATGGTGTTCATTATGGACAAACTGTGGTTCGCACAGAAGTCCAATAACTGAACATAACTCGGGTTCAGATCAGGCAGGCCGTTCCTCCCAATCACCCCCTTCCAGGTTTCACTGTCGTTGCCCATGTGCGCATTGAAGTCCCCCAGTAGGACAATGGAGTCGCCAAGAGAAGCACCCTCCAGCACTCCAGTCAGAGACTCCAAAAAGGGTGGGTACTCTGAAACATCATTTGGTGCATAGGCACAAATGATGGTCAGGACCCGTTTCCCAACCCGAAGGCGCAGGAAAGCAACCCTTTCGTCCACCGGGGAAAACTCCAATATAGAGGCAGCAAGGTGGGGGGATACAAGAATACCCACCCCTGCTCATCACCTCTCGCCTGGCGCAAATCCAGAAAAGGCCAAGCTCCAGCCTCTCTCCAGGAGACTGGTTCCGGAACCGGAGCTGTGTGTTGAGGTGAGGCCGACTATATCTAGCCGGTATCTCTCAACCTCGTACACCAGCTCAGGCTCCTTCCCCACCAGAGAGGTGACATTCCACGTACCAAAAGCCAGTTTAGGAAGCTTGGGATCAGTCCACAAAGGTCTCCGCCTTTGACTGCCACCTAATCCACATAGCACCAGACCCCCATGATCCCTCCTGCAGGTGGTGAGCCCACTGGAGGGCGGACTCATGTAACTCCTTCGGGCTGAGCCTGGCCAGGTCCCATGGGTGGAAACCTGGCCACCAGACGCTAGCCATCGAGCCCCTCCTCCAGGCATGGCTCCAGGGTGGGGCCCCGGTAACCCCATACCGGGCGGGGTACACTGAATCCTTGATCCAAGAATTTATCATGAGAGTCTGTTGGATCATTCTTAGTCTGGCCCTTCACTCAGGACCAGTTTGTCTTGAGTGACCTTATCAGAGGCAAATTGCCCCGGACAACATAGCTCCTGGGATCACTGGGACACACAAACCCCCCACCACGATAAGGTGATGATCCATGAGGGGATGAACCTATGTACGGTGTGCAAATCAGCATTGTGCAACGAGCAGTGTATAATTACAAATTATTTCTGTAACGACAGTACCAGCAGACTATGCACGATAAGTAGCAGTAGAGATAATGTGGACATCAGACAGGTGATGCTATATCTACTGTACAGGTGAGCAATGTGCAAATTTAGCAGCCGGTGTGTGAGCTCCTATATGCAAAGCTGTGTTACAGAGTTTTGGGAGTTGTTATCTGTTCAGGAGTCTGATGGCAGTGGGAAAGAAGGAGTTTTTCAGTCTGGTTGTCCTGCATTTCACACTTCTGTACCTCCGGCCTGAGGGTAGAAGTGTGAACAGTCTATGCTGGGGGTGGGTGGGGTCCCGGAGGATGGCGTCAGCTCTCCTTTGGACTCTGTGGAGGTAGATGCTATGCAGAGAGGGGAGTGGAGTCCTGATGATCTTCTCTGCTGTCTTCACCACTCTCTGCAGGCATTTGCGGTCCAGGGCAGTAGTGCTGCCGTACCACGCAGTGATGCAGTTGGTCAGGATGCTCTAGATGATGCAGCTGTAGAAATTGTTGAGGATCCTGGAAGACATGCCAAACTTCTTCAGCCTCCTCAGAAAGTACAGTCGCTGTTGAGCTCTCTTAACCAGCTCTGTGGTGTTGTGTGTCCACGTAAGGTCCTCGCTGATGTGGATGCCCAGGTATTTAAAGCTGCTCACCCTCTCCACCTCAAGCTTCCGGATGAACAGCGGCCGATGGGGTTTCCTCCTCCCTTCCTCATGTCCACTATCATCTCCTTTGTCTTGTCCGTGTTGAGGGTGAGGTTGTTGTCCTCACACTATGACACCAGGTTGGCCACCTCCCTCTTGCAGGATGCTTCGTCATCACCAGTGATGCGTCCTATTACTGCTGTGTCATCTGCAAACTTTAGGATGATGTTGTCCTTGTAAAACTCCTTCAGAAAGGCATTTCAACATGAAGTGCAGCAACAGATGCTGGTTCTTCCCAGTCAACTGTGTCTAAAATTTAAAGTGACACTCCGGCAAAAATCAAGTTTTTTCTTTTGTTAACGTGTCTGTAACATGTTTGTGATTTACAAGACATATCAAGAGCAAAATCATTCCAAACTCCCAAGTATGGGTTTTTCTGCTGTGAATGTCTACTTAAGCTCCACCCTTCCCCCCCCCCCCCCCCAAAAGGCAGATTTGGACAGATCGTTAGTAGCTACGTAACTATTCCTGCTTAGTCTGGTTGGTTATAACATTAACCAATTAGACGGATACTCTTGGCTACCTTGGGGGAAGAGGGAGAAGCCGAGGAGCAACAGGATTGAGGCAGAGCAGGTTGGAGTCGCAGCAGAGAGAGAGGGCGGAGAGAGGCAGAAAGGCGGGGGCAGTTTGAGTGTCTCGCACAGCCACATTCAAATCGAGCTGCTCTCAGCTCACTTCACCAGCGGACGGGGCGCCGCACTATAAGCTAAAAGCAGCCACATTCAAATGCCCCCCCCCACCACCCCTGCTCAGGTGGGGTGGGGGGGCATTTGCAAATACCAGCAGATGACCTCTGCTCAGATAAAAGTAAATTTTGCATTTCATTTGGATATCAAAGTCCCAGAGTCTGGAGAAAGAGTGGACAGGCACAGAATCCAAGTTGCTCGAGGTTTAGTGTGAAGTTTCCACAGTCAGTGATTTGAGGAACCATGTCATCTGCTGGTGTTTGCCCACTGTGTTTTATCAAGACCAAAGTCAGCGCAGTCGTCTACCAGGAAATTTTAGAGCACTTCATGCTTCCCTCTGCTGACAAGCTTTATGGAGAAGCTGATTTCATTTTCCAGCAGGACTTGGCACCCTCCACACTGACAAAAGCATCAAAACCTGGTTTAATAACCATGGCATCACTGTGTTTGATTGGCCAGCTAACTCTCCCGATTTAAACCCCATAGAGAATCTATGGAGTATTGTCAAGAGGAAGATGAGAGACACCAGACCCAACAATGCAGACGAGCTGAAGGCCACTATCAAAGCAACCTGGACCTTCATAACACCTCAGCAGTAACACAGGCTGATCACCTCCATGCCACGCCACACTGATACAGTAATTAATCCAAAAGGAGCCCTGACCAAGTATTGAGTGTGTACATGGACATACTTTTCAGTCGGCCAACATTTTTATTAAAAAAACTATTTTTTAAAATTAATTTTGAGAAACTGAATTTGGGGTTTTCATGGGTTGCAAGTCATAATCAAAATTAAAATAAACACAAACTGTTTCACTCTCTGTGTAATGAATCTATATATGGGTTTCACTTTCTGAAACGAGTGACAAAAAATATTGAACTTTTACATATTTAATTTTTTGAGATGTACCTGTAAGACATGTAAAGCTCTTCAGGGTCACCAAACTTGAGACACTGGTTCACCTTGGGATCCTGCCCTTCAACTAGGTGAGTTGTATACTTTGTTCTATATTCATGGATGATGGGCTTATAACTTGGCTCTGCCACAGCAATTATATTGAAAAGTTGAAAACTGCTCTGTCACCAAGTACTGGGCTCTTCAAAGAAAACGGAGGTGGGGGATACTGCACTTGCCTCAGTGCGCTCTTGTGACATGTTTACGGATGACGGACGCCACAGCATCATATTGGCTCATTTTGTCACCGAATGAGCTACAAATGGTTCAGAAAAAGTGAACTCCATTTGTAACTCATCATCATCTGTATTTATTTTGACAGGACACAAATACGTAGTCCCACACAGTTGGCGTGGGTCCTCTTACAGATGAAGCTGAGTGAGGAACAACAATTAAAAACACACAAAGCGTAAATAGATTTTAATTTTCAAAACATACATTTTTCCTTTACAGTGGGAAATTCACATTAATGCAACTTGTAGAAAAAAATAATCAACTATGTACATTAATTCACATGAGAAAAAGCAAAGATAATTACATTTTCTTACTATACTGTACATACAGATCCTACCGAGGCCAGATATTATAACATCTTTGTTAATGTAAAATACCCACATACTGTATTCATGAAATAGTGTTATTTTTATATCTATTACAGAGGCTCTTTAATTTACAGTGAAAATGCAACTTGAGAGTGAATGATCGTTACAATAAATAACTAGTTTGTTTTTTCTGTAAACGTGGTCTTACAGTAACTTCTCAATATCCTCAACTCAAACCCGGAGTTCAACTGAAAACATCAAGTACATATTGTGGTTTTGCATAAGTCACACATGTTGAAGGCCAACAGTTTAAATTCACATTCAGTTCACATCTGCAGCTCAAATGGTTTCTTAGTCATTTGATCGATTTTACCAACATGGAAAGATGCACAGCAACTAAACTGAGGCGGATGAAGGGTGAGACATTAAAAGCTGAACCTTCACTACTTTAAGAACAAAATGAGTTTGAAATTAAAAAGGCACACAGACAGACAAACAGTTTCTAAACCACACACACAGATAAGAGAAACAAGTCTTTGTAATTTTCTCCATTTTGTGAACTTGTGTCAGTTTTTAGCCCAATCACATTCCCCATGTTGACGCTTAGACTCAGAAAGTGAAACATGACTTAAATGGCTTGAGCATACAAAACTGCACTTAAAAAAAAATCCAAACACCTATCGCCTCTATTTGACTTAAAAAAAAAAAAAAGTCATCAGTCATATACAAGTCCTATAATAAGCCCATGTAAGTGCTACAACATTTTTTTGTGCTATTAAGTATAAGTGCACACAATATAGAAGCAAAGATTGTTTTAGCACTTTGGTGTCGACTTGATGAACAACCAACAGATTAATTCATTTTAGGTAACAGTTAAAAGTAAAAATATTTACATTTAATGCATGGATCAACTACTGATTTTTCTTAAATCTCTCCAGTAGATGGTGCTCTTTCTCCTTAAATTTCATTGTCATCAACCATCTCGACTTACTTTACTGCAAACCACTCATTTCACCCCCACATTCAGCCATTGCACACTGTTGCAAGAAGACTTACTTTACCAGTTTAGAAACATCGGCTCAGTTACTAATATTAAAGATGATTCCCAAACTTCCCCTGTGTGTTAATGGTTGGTCTTAACATTGTTGAAATTCAATTCTAAACATTGAAAGTCCCATGTGAGAAAAATCTAATTTCCTGCTCAATATAAGAATGGAATGTTCAAATTTTTTGTTTTATTTTAGAACAAAGAAAAAAAAAAAAGAACTAGAGTGGAAAAATCTCCCTTAGACTAGTCAGTGATTTTTAACTATTTACAGAAAGCAAAGCTTTAGAAATAAACGCAAGCTGCTTCACTACAGCTTATTTTTTCTACATTCACGAACCAAAACAACCTCACCTCACTACACAATTACATCGTTATTTTGGTGCACCACCAATATGTGGACTGCATACAGTGAAAAATATGGGTGAAAACAAGTGACTCAAACCAGGCCACACATATTTTGTGTGGCTCACGTAATATGGGATTTTAAAAAAAAAAAGAAAAAAAAAAAGAGGGAAAAAAGCAGCTCTGGCCTTTTCTGTGCAGCATTTGTTTTGATCTTGTTCCCCAATAAACAAAGTGGCCTTTGTATTGCTGCTTATGTTCTGATAAAATTAGTCTTTGGGTGTGTTGGTTTTCCTCTTGAATGTGCATACAAGTCAGGAGTATGCGTGAAATTAAATTAATGCTTAGATGGCATGTGGTGGTATTCCTACTCTGCCTTACTGCTATTGGAAGAGTTATTTATGAATAAAGAGTGCTAAATATTTAAACTGACAAAGGATATCGCCACCACACAAAAATGGATTCAGTATTTTTAGACAAAGACCTCGTAGAAGACCTGAACAAACTGGACTCTTAAGTCTTGCTGTTCTCTACACAAATCTCTAGAGGGCACTCTTATGTCAGCGTGTGAGGACAAAGGATGGGGAAGGGAGGGTTAGTCAGGCAAGTTCAGTGCAGCAACTTCTGGTTTCATCTTGAAATACTGGCTGAAGCGCAGGACTGCATATCTGAGAGTAGAAACACACGAGTAGTGTTAGACATAAGTTCAAGTCAAGTAAGCAAATGGTAAAGTAGATTTGCACATTTATTTCAAGACGGTAACATACTCCAAGAAGTCAAAGTCGATGGTGGAGAATTTGGCCTGAATGAGAGCCCAGAGACCCCAGAAAAAATGTGATGCCTAGAGACAGAAGTGATCAAGAGACAACAAAAGGATTAGCATGTATTCACTTCCTCAGTATATGTCGTTTCAAATTACCCAACATGCCTCACTCAAGCACACACAAAGACAGCAGAATCCCCTATGGCAACAGCAACAAACATCTCGCACAGAAATACAATTGGCTCACTCGCCCATCCTCCACACTGCCCTCTTTTCCTCCTGAGCCTGAACATGATTCAGGGGGGAGAGGTTGCCGACTGTCATTAAGAGCAGCTCCTATACGGTGGTTGCCTTAGTGAACATGACACAAAAATCAATACGTCCTAGGTAGGTAGAAACATTATAGATGTCACCTCTGTGTCCTGTTTAACCTGCTTCACTCATTTGTGTTTACTGAGCCAGCACATTGTAGTATGGTTAAATCAACTCAGAATAAATAAAACTCCAGGACTTCAATATGCTCTGAAATGGTCTGGTTTCAGAAGTCATTCTGACCCTTGATGAGAAACATTTACAGTACCAGTCGAAAGTATGGACACATCAGTCTATTGAAAATGAATGTGTAGGTGTGTCCCAACTTTTGACTGGTACTGTATACAGAAAAATATCTGCAGTATTAAAGAGCAACAAGTCTTTCATCAAATGGAAAACTGTCAAGAAAGTTTAGCATTATCTTTTTAATGACAGAGGAGACATTGAGTTGTTTCAAGACAGCAGATATTTTTGTTTCCATCAGCTTTCACAACCCCAAAACCTCACCTACAAATGAACAAATATGGCTGATCACAAGTCATTAATAGATTACAATCTTTGGGCTCAGTTACCCAGACTCCACTTGTGAATACATGTTACTACCTTTATCCACCTGTGATGCTGGTGGGATACTACTGGGAGGAGGTAGCCAGAAATTGGGAGGTGATCGATAAATTCAACTACATATGTGGAAGCACAGCTCATGTAGACTCAAGTGGTATCCAGGTGTGGGCATATCTTGCCTTTGCCCACACCTGGATACTGTCTGCATACCACTTAAAGACACACTCCAGTGGCTCTAAAACCACCTGAAAAAACAAATGTGTATTGCCCAAAATAGTATATTGTGGCTTTTTACCCACAAAAAAAACAGAGTGAATGGTTGTCGGTCTCTCTGTGTTGGCCCTGCGATGGACTGGCGATCTGTTCAGGGTGTACCCTGCCTCTCGCCCAAAAATGCTGGGATAGGCTCCAGCCCCCCCCGCAACCCAAAAAGGATTAAGCGGAAGAAGATGGATGGATGGAAAAACTTTAATTGCCTTAGAATTGCTTGGAAAGAGCTTTTACATGTTCCACCTACTTAAATATGCACAGATCTATGAATATTCTTATTAGCTCCACCCATATCCCCATCCACCAGTAGTGTAAGCTGCAAGGCGAGCAGTCCCCTCTCTGTCCCTTCTGACCTGAGAACACCAAAGACTGCTTGGCTAAACAATGGCCAACTCACCTCCCTCCTCCGGAGGGAGCGGGGTGTTTGTCTCCTCCTCCGTCCTCCCTGGTGGGGCCTTAACCCTATAACTGTCCACATTAAATGGACGGGTCACGTGCCCCCAGTGGCACAGCGCAGCAACTGCACGTGTCAACTTATTGACATCCCCCGGCTATACTGAGACAGTTTAGAAGGTGGCAGACATGTGCCAAAGGAATCATGGCTGACACGGAATATAGCAAAGAAGAAGAAATCCTCATTATTCGTCTTCCTTTTTCTAGTTTGAGCTCACAGCACCAATATGGATGCCGCCATGATCAGTCATCATGGCAGCAATGATGACTGAAACTGCATGAAACAGGGAAAATAGCCGCATAATACAAACGAAATTCACGTGGGATAATCACAAGAGTTTGTAGATGTGGAAGCGGGTGTAAATTACTAAGTAAACACGTTACATCGACCACGATGGATGAAAAACTGAGCTCCCATTACCAAGATGGCAGCGCCCACAAGCGGTATGCATTCCCACAGGAATAATGCACCAAACAGAAAAAATAGCCGCGTAATACAAACGAAATTCACGTGGGGTAATCATAAGAGTTTGTTGATGTGGAAGCGGGTGTAAATTACCAAGTAAATGCGTTACATCGACAACGATGGACAAAAACGGACCGGTCACGTGGGCGGGCGAGTACCTCCCTCCCGGCAACAGGTAAGAGAAATATGTTTTTGACATTTTATTGATTTTTTGGTTCATATACTTTGAAGATTAGATAAAAACATACCCCTGTAGACAAATCTGCGTCAAAAAAAACCAGACCATTCTTTGTGTAAATATGTCCAAAGTCCACTTTTGACTGAGTTATGTAATTTAGATAGCTGCTGTGACATTATGCAAATTAGATGCATAAATTTATTCCTATCTGAAACTTTGGATCATATTCTACATCTTTCCAATTGACAGTAAGCCATTATCTCTTGTAACTTTCAAGTTATAGCCTTGGAAATCTGATTTTATTGACAAATTTTTTTTTACCACTCTTGACCACTAGGGGCCTTGAGTTGCCTTGCGTTTCCCCAGGCGCCACATGGTGCCTAGGACAATTCAAGGGTCCGGGGACTTTGTGGTCCCCCCCCGAAGACCCTTTCACCAAACCGATTCAAATGAATGCAAAATAAATGGGGTGGTGGTCTTGGTGCCTTTATCTCCTGAGAGCAGACGTCTCTCTCTGGATCGGCCTTCTGACTGTGTACCTCCGGTCCTCTGGGACCCAGCACGTGCAGCGCGGCAGCCAGTGGACTCTGGTCTCTGAGCTGATCGCGCCCTACATGCGCTACGGGGTTCTGGAATAAGGTAGCCCCAGTGGTAAAAAACTACTGGCGGTCGCGGTCGGTTTCGTGCCATCCCTGGGAAGAAACGCTGACCGTCAGCGTGGTCAATGGTAGGTAGACCGTGAGCCACAGTCCGGACAAGTAGAGCAACGTCGGCTCGTTCCTCTTCCCCTGGGGGAGTGAACTCAGGTGTTTAGCCATGCTCAGTGCTTAGCTTGACTGGTTAATGTTACAACCAATCACGCAAACAGTAATGCTTACGTAGCTAGAAACACTATGTCCAAAATCGCCCATTTTTTTTGGGGGGGGGGGGACTTAACTGGAAATTCACAGCAGAATAACACAGACTTGGGACTGCAGTCTGATTTTGCTCCTGATTTGTCTTGTAAGTCACATAAAACGTTACAGACATGCAAACAACACAATGTGCTATGCTTCTACACTTGTATTTGCACCCCCCACTTCTACCCACTTGCATCCCAGCATCACAGGTGGATAAAGGCATTCAGACGTGGAGTCTGAGCCCTGAAGAGATATTTGATGACAATCATAGTGGCACTTTAAAACCCCTTTACAAAATTCATTAATGTTATAGTAAGTGATGGTACAAGATGAACAGTCAGGTTGAAAACAAACGCATTGCATTTACCAGTGCAAATTTGTTGACTTGGACATACAGCGTCTCCACCTCTCTGCCTGTGACATCAGTACCTTGACCTTTGTGCTCTTTATAGGCCTCCAGGTAGGACCGGAGCCACTGAAGCTGAAAAGGTCTCTCTGGGTAGCGACTATAGTCCACTTTATTCAGGCCTTAAACATCAAATGAACGGTAAACATTACAAGCATACAGTGGAGCAACAAATAACAGTTCTCAGTTTCATATATACAGTGCATCCAGAAAGTATTCACAGCACTTCACTTTTTCCACATTTTGTTATGTTACAGCCTTATTCCAAAAGGGATTAAATTCATTTTTTTCCTCAAAATTCTACACACAATACCCCATAATGACAATGTGAAAAAAGCTTTTGAGATTTTTTGCAAATTTATTAAAAATAAAAAACTAAGAATCACATGTACATAAGTATTCACAGCCTTTGCTCTATGTTGTTGATGCACCTTTGGCAGCAATTACAGCCTCAATTTTTTTTTGAATATGATGCCACAAGCTTGGCACACCTATCTTTGGGCAGTTTGGCCCATTCCTCTTTGCAGTACCTCTTAAGCTCCATCAGGTTGGATGTGAAGCGTCGGTGCACAGCCATTTTCAGATCTCTCCAGAGATGTTCAGTTGGATTCAAGTCTGGGCTCTGGCTGAGCCACTCAAGGACATTCACAGAGTTGTCCTGAAGCCTCTCCTTTGATATCTTGGCTGTGTGCTTAAGAGTCGTTGTCCTGCTGAAAGATGAACTGTCGCCCCAGTCTGAGGTCAAGAGCGCTCTGGAGCAGGTTTTCATCCAGGATGTCTCTGTACATTGCTGCATTCATCTTTCCCTCTATCCTGACTAGACTCCCAGTTCCTGCTGCTGAAAAACATCCCCACAACATGATGCTGCCGCGTCCATTGGCATGATTATGAGCGGTGCCTGGTTTCCTCCAAACATGACGCCTGGCATTCACACCAAAGAGTTCAATCTTTCTCTCATCAGACCAAAGAATTTTGTTTCTCATGGTCTGAGAGTCCTTCAGGCACCTTTTGGCAAACTCCAGGCAGGCTGCCATGTGCCTTTTACTCAGGAGTGGCTTCCTTCTGGCCACTCTACCATACAGGCCTGATTGGTGGATTGCTGCAGAGACAGTTGTCTTTCTGGAAGGTTCTCCTCTCTCCACGGAGCAACACTGGAGCTCTGACAGAGTGACCATTGGGTTCTTGGTCACCTTCCTGACCAAGGCCCTTCTTTCCCAGTCACTCAGTTTAGATGGCTGGCCAGCTCTAGGAAGAGCCCTTCTTCCATTTACGGATGATGGAGGCCACTGTGCTCATTGGGACCTTCAAAGCAGCAGAAATTTTTCTGTACCCTTCCCCAGATTTGTGCCTCAAGACAATCCTGTCTCGGAGGTCTACAGACAATTCTTTTGACTTCATGCTTGGTTTGTGATCTGGTATGCACTGTCAACTGTGGGACCTCATATAGACAGGTGTGTGCCTTTCCTAATCATGTCCAGTCAACTGAATTTACCACAGGTGGACTCCAGTTAAGCTGTAGAAACATCTCAAGGATGATCAGTGGAAACAGGATGAACCTGAGCTCAATTTTGAGCTTCATGGCAAAGGCTATGAATACTTGCGTACATGTGATTTCTTAGTTTTTTGTTTTTAATAAATTTGCAAAATCCCCCCCCCCCCAAAAACAAACTTTTTTTCATGTTGTCATTATGGGATATTGTGTGTAGAATTTTGAGGGAAAAAAAATTTAATCCCTTTTGGAATAAGGCTGTAACATAACAAAACGTGAAAAAAGTGAAGCACTGTGAATACCTTCTGGATGCCCTGTAAACTTCAGTGGTCTAAAATCTGCCATTCTTTTGCCAGTTGTCCATCACTACATGTCCATGACATAGCCTTAGTCTAACTAAGGTAATGATATTTGGTAATTGTAAAAATAAAGAAGATATACATATTCATATAGATAATGTAATTATTGAAAATATTGAGGAGATCAAATTTTTGGGTGTAATACTAGATAATAAAATTAGTTGGAAACCACACATCAGATACATACAAAACAAAGTGGCAAAAAATATTGCAATTATAAACCAAATTAAGCAGGTCTTAGATTACAAATCGCTTCATATCTTGTATTGCTCATTAGTACTTCCATACTTGACTTACTGTATAGAGGTCTGGGGTAACAATTATAAAAGTACACTTAATTCATTGCAATATTACAAAAAAGGGCATAACACGGACTATACACAAAGTCGGGTATCTTGAACATACTAATTTATTGATTTTACATTCAAAGTTATTGAAATTACAGGACCTGGTTGATTATTATACAGCACAGTTAATGTTTAAAGTCAGTAAAAACTTTTTGCCACACAATGTACAAAATCTTTTTAGTCAGAGAGAAGGGAAATATAATTTATGGGGGAACACAAAATTTAAAATGCACCTAGTAAGATCTACTAGGAAAAGTTTTTGTGTGTCTGTGTGTGGGGTAAAATTGTGGAATGGGCTGGGGGAGACACACAGGCAATGTCCAAACATCCATATATTTAAATCAACATATAAAGAAATGATTTTTGAACAATATAAAAATAAAGGACAGTAATACTACAATGTGTCTTTAATGAAGAAAGGTTGTTATCGTTGAATATACTGTATATGCTGAGTATGATTATCATCAATATCAATATTACTAGAATATAACAGCTGTATTATAGTATTATGATTGTTGTCTAGGATGGAATTATTTAAACTATTATATAGGCCAGATGGTATTATTATTATTGTTGTAAATACTATATGGCTACCTATTATTATGGTTATTATTATATGGTTACTTATTGTGCCTCGGTATTGTAAGTCATGTGGAGGTATATGGTGGTATCCATGGTGATTATGATGATAATATTGTCTATAATTATATTAAACATACCAGAAGTATTTACTTATTATTATTACAATTATTATTAGATGTTGACATTATTGTCACTATAAACTATAATTGTTGTGTTATTTCTATTGCATAATTTAATTATAAGATGCATTATATATTTCTGTATTGTATAATGAAAATAATCATGGGATGGATAATGACTAGAATGATATTGATAGAATGATAATTTATTGGGTATGGAGAAGGGGTGGGACTATATAAGCGTTGGCTTCTTCCTACTCCTTTTGAACAAGGACATTTTTTGTTCGGTTTATTTTTTGGTTTTGATTCCTTGTTTTTCATTTTTTTTTTGTCTTGATGTTCAAATCAATCAATTAGTCCAAATATTGAGGAATCAGATTATAACCAAATTATCTACCACCATTAATCTGGTTTGTCCAGTGCCAAATGGATTTACATGCTTTGATGACGCACCCTTAGCCCGATTAATACCAATAATCAGGCTAAGGCTGTGTCATGGAAGCCTAACTGCATGGTTTTCTGTTGCTTTGACAAAACAAGCAAAATATGAAAAACTAAAAATTATACAAAAAACAGCAAATGTAATTAAATATGGCAAAAATACATAAATAAATAGTATGAGAAATTGGTTAAAATGAGGAAAATCAAAACAAAGTTTACTATGAATAGAAAATTATTAAATCAAATTTAAAACACAGAAAGCTGCAAATTTGGGGGGGGGGGGGGTGTAAAAACTTACAGGAACAGCCATAAATTGAAGGGAAAAATTTTGCATATTTAAGAGGAGTGAACACAACTATTACAAACATTGACAGAACAGTTTATTCAGCTTTTTTAATGCCATTTTTTTTTTTAAGTTTTGCAGCTGCATGCAGATTTTTTGAGACCAAAAACTATTTAAAATGGCTCCTGCCATGTTAGAAATTTCTAACCCCTGGTATACAGTATATTAAACAGTATAAAATGTACTTACCAGCAAACTCATTGAAATGGTTCCCAATGTCGTAGGCTTGGTAATTGTAGCAAGCATACTCGTAGTCAATGAACTTCACATTTCCTGGAAACAGAAGCAGAATAATTTAGACGGAAGGGAAAATAATCTAACATAAAATGATTATATTGTGTTTTCCTTTGATAACATTTAATGCCAAGACTTTTTTTTCCTAACTTTTTATTTGTCTGACTTTACTGGCTGGTGATTTAGCCAGCTCTAAAGCAAGGTGTAAGAGTTTGCATTTTGAGGGCAGTAGAGAGTAAATTTCAGAGAATAAAGTTAAGACAAAAGTGTTAAGTCAGTCCTCTATCAGTTAGCTTTTTTTAACTAAACATCCAGCTGGAAAACATGACCACAAACAAAGTGTCAAGCTTGCTATGACTGCAACACAGGCAGTCAGTGACGGAGTAGCTCATTCTGGCCTGATGAACTCATGCACAGAGTGCTCAGATGTCCCGATTCAGACCCGCTTGAGGATCACAGTGCATGAGTTTGCTGAACATTGGGGAAATTGCCTAGAAGGAGTAACAATTTTCATAAAAATCATAAGTGATGAGATTTCCTGACCTTTGTCTCTGACCTTGAGCTCAACCTTGCTGCAGACCCATCTGATGACCACCGTGCATTCATTTGTTTAGAATTAGGGCAATTACCTAGGAGGAGTCTTGATTTTTCTGAAGTCACATACAGTAAGTTTCTTGATCTCCTGACCTTGAGCACAACCTGGATGCAGAACCCCTTGAGGAATATTGTGAGTGAGTTTGGTAACCATCTGGACAAATGCCTAGGAGGAGTAGTGATTCCCATGAAATGTGGATGGACAGCCAGCGCACCATCGCATTAGCTCTTTTTGGCTCTGTCGCAATGAGCGAAAAGAAAGATGTGAAAAGTAGTAGAACTTGCACTACAGCAGAGGTTGTGCTAAAAATCCTGTCAGCATTTATTTTCTGTTATTTTAAGTGGATTTTAATTCAGCCATCCTCAGTGTAAACTTTCAAAATGATAGACAGCTTTCAGATTTTTCTGTCACTGCTGGGGAAAAAAAAATCTGTCAATGAAGGAGTTTTCAATTAACATAACCTCTGCACTACAGAGTCTATAGCTTTGGATGTATGGACAGAATAAAGGGAAACTGGTGAGTAACTGTTCTGTATTGAAAATGTGAGAAAAAAGAAAGACATAGGGGGGTTAATTAAAACATAAAGGAGCTACGAAAGTGGATTTCAGAGAAATATTGTAAGGTGCCAAAACAAAAGTACAGTAACATACTATCTGATGCGCAGCCTTTGAACTTTGTTGGCATACAGACAACAATGCACCAGCTGGTGATGACTGAGAATGACCAACTCAGACACACCTAGATTCACCTTCTAGATATACCAATTTAAAAAACATTATGTAATATACCATGTAACTGTAACAAAGGTCTAAACTTAAAGAAAAAAATCAACTCAAATCCCAGTTTAACTGCCCGAGTATATGATAAATGGAAGACAAAAAAAAAAAAAAAACATGTTCCTTAAATTCAACTGTAATCACCATACGCCACCCATGTAAAATATGCAGCTTCAGAGAAATTAATGTGTTTAGTTTTTTTTACAGCCCGACAGAAAAATGGCATAAAGACAAATTCTCCTTTCACAGCCTGAAATAGTTTTAATACAGTTATGTAACAAATAACTGTGTGTGCATGTTGGCAGCCAGCTGTCTGTACATTATAAATGGGCGTGGGCTCCAATATTTGGCAGGAGCCTTTCAGTGTGAAGTTTTCACCGTGCTCGCCTGGTTTCTTTCCACTGTCCAAAAATGTGCCTGAAAGATCAAGTGGCTATTCTACATCAGACAAAAGGCATCTGGTCTGTGCTTAGACGCACAAAATAAAGCCCTGCTTGAATGCCACTACCTAATAAAAGCCCTTTGAGTAGCTATGCAAATAATTAATATACAACAGTTCATTCATAGTTGCAACTTAATATCTGATAGAGGATGAAAGGTAAAGGCCAAACAAAATGCAGTCTGTATTAAAGGTTCCATATTGTGCACTGTGTATCCTAAGAAATTTTTAAGTTTTGACATCTTCACAGACATACAGTTTAAAGGTTTAAAGACAAAAAGTTGTTTTACAGTTGATCAAAAAAACAAAAAACAAACTGTTTTTAAAGTTCTGTCTCAAACAGCTGGATTTCAACCTGCTCATTAATATTAATGAGCCTCTAATCTGATGGGAAAAGGTTTTCTGGGAGGATCATTACCAGTGAAGAGGCAGTCGGAGTTTCTGTTTTACTAAGTTAGATAACCCAAGAAAACCGAAAGAAGTGCGGTCCAACCGTTTCTTTTAAGAGTTCAACTAAGTAAAGATGGAGTGTACTTCTTTTGTGATGTGCACATTTCAATATTTTAACTGTATATATGGCCATACTTAACACTATTATGCACAATATGGACCCCTTTAACCAAGAAAAAAGTGGGAAAAGTTTAGTCAGAAAATGGCCAATCAAAAAATACAAACTCTTACATTCAAGCCCATGAGTTAAAGAAAGATTTAACAAAGATCAAATAAAATGTCTCTTCTTTCATTTTTTTAGATTGTTTTTTTGCCATAAGGCTATGGTACTGGTTTTGACGTGGTGGTGGACTACAGAAAGAAGACACTTTGAGGTGGGTTACCAGCCAGCGTGTAGGTCCTAGCGGGACACAACTCAACACCTCCAGGCAGTGGCTATAGCCCCCCTGTGCAGCAGATGAAAAGGTTGGGGCAAACACATCTTTCACACATGCTCTCTCTCTCTCTCTCTCTCTCTCGCTCTCTGACAGTTAGCTTTCATTTATTCTTTCTCTCATGCAGTGTCAAAACATCAGGCCCTGCTGCCAAAAAAAAAAAAAAAAAAACACATTCCCACACGCCCAACTTCCTCCCCTTGAGTTCCCTTCTCACAACACCCCCCTCTAATGCTTCAATCCTATTGGTCTAATAAAATTCTTAGTGCGGGACATATTTTCTGCTTATGCAAATGAAAGTCTTTGAGGTTTCCTGCTAGCTGCTGAGCTGCAGGTGCCAGTGAAATTAGAGTGGCATAAAGACCAAACACCAGTGACTGAAGCTGAGACAAAGGAAAGAGACAAATGGAAATAAGTTTAAAGCAGCCCTTGATACGAGTGTATTATGAACTTAACACCATGTTTGAAAACAAAGAAAAACACTGAGCTTCCATCCAAGTTTTTTTTTTTCTTTTTTAACAATAAGGAAACTGATGACTTTTTGTTGTCACACTTGGCAGACAGGCATTCTCAAGTCAGCAAGTATGGCGGAACAGAAGTGACAGGAAGAGGCATGGGGAACCACTTGGTTTCCTTTTTGTGACTTGTCAACAAAAGGCCCTAAGAGCAGCGTGGGACAGCGACTGTGTTTAGTGTAACAGTGCTTTAGACAGCTTGAGAAAGCGCAGGCGGGAATACAATAAATGGGGCTTGAAGCTGAAAAGATAAACTACTGTGGTGTTGTTCTATTGTGGCTGTCATTTCTGTAGAACTGGTCAAGTTATATTCGCACTGTTAAGAAATTATGCCAGACTTTTAGTCAATCTAACTTCAAGGAATTTATATGACCTATGTCTCCTTCTTACTAACAGCTGAGACATGATTCTGCAAGTTTTCAAACATGCACAGACTAATATCAGTACCACATTACTTCACTGAGCCTTCATATAATTTAGAGAATACAGTTGTGGACAAGCATGTTAAACCCCTGTGATTTTTTTTTAATTTTTTTTTTTAAATCAGATCCTTACTTTAATCTTAGAAAAGGCAACTGCAGTTTTAATTTTGTTGGTGGGATAGACCATCTGTGAATACATAATAAAATGTGTAAATGAATGCTTTGGCAGCAGCACTGTATATACAGTATGGTGCACTATCAAAATAAAGAACAGCATGCACGCTTCATAAAATAAAATAAATTAACCCTCACATAAGCAGTGAGGTTCAGTGGTGGGTTTCAACAGCAGCAGGAGAAAGGGGCTACTCTAATAGATCCGTTTCATTTTTCCAACTATAATTCTGGCCTCTTTTATGTGCATATTTAACTGAAAATTATTATGGTACATTAATGGAGAGCAAATGCAAATGGAACACTTTGAATCAGCTGTAGCTCCTTAATTAGCTAGGCGTTATCAAGGAAAGGGGCCACATCTAGCTATTAATTTACTTATCAGTTAATTTATCAATGGCTTATGTCCATTATTCATACATAGATAGTTATTCAATATTTTAGTTCAACTGTTTTAACAAAGTTTAAAAGTTTGTTCAATTCAGTCCCAAAGCTGAACAGGTGGACAGTCCTTGAGGATTTGTTTTACTTCCTAGTTAGACTGATTCCATGTTCATCTTCTTGGTTTATAAACACACACACAGAACGTCATACACCATTATCTTCAATACAACTTTTTTTTTTTTTTTTTAGACAAAGTAAAAGTGTTGCTCTCCTTGTTTTTTCTTTTTTGTACTACCAAAGGCAGTCTTAAAATATTTTTGTTGTCATACACCTTAAATAGTGTTGTCATTGATGTCATCGTTTGTACCGTCATCTTTTATGCAAATTAATTCATTTTTTTCCCCAAAAATATGATACTGATATGACATTTCAGTACCGTAACAGTCCTAACGGCTAGTGCTGAGAAACAGAAGAGACCACAACATTTCTTTAGTAAGAACTAATTTAGCTAAAATAGGATTTTATAGATAATAAAACTGCCAGCAAAGCAGCACTGAATGGTGAAAGGTAGACTGCCTGCTACAACCTCTCGATGATTAGCATGATGATGAGCAGCGGGCGGACTACATGACGGTCCTCATTGCTGACCGACTGTGAGGTTTGTCTCTCTCCGTTGCCTCCTCAGAGGGGGTGGTGCAGGGCAGCCATAAGAAGCCGTGAGAAGGGCCTCACCAACAAAGTCGGCTCTTAAATCCTCTCTTAAACCCCCCCACCTAGCTTCCACATATACACAAGTTAGAAGCCTTGAATGTGGATATAAATTACTCAACCTGAGGAAGAGTTGCTCAGGCATTGCTAAGGCACCAATGTCAATGAAAAATGTGACACTGTGTTTAAACACAGAATTGAAGCAACCAATTAAACCAGTTTACTGAAAATGGAGGAATCCAAATGAGAGAAGGGCTATTTTCTGGCTCAATTTTCAGCCATGACCAAATAAACATCTGTAACTTAACTCTTTACCTTTATAGAAAAGATTTAGAACAAATTCATTAGAAAAACTAGAACTTTGCCTCTAATATGATCTAATTTGATGAAGAATCCAATCAGGAGATTTAGCTCTCAAACAATTAGATCATCTTATTTAGATGTTCTAATCCCCCCCCCCCCCCCCCCCCCGCTGTCCAAAGCAAGCTCTGACAATGACTGAAGCGTGTGACCTGGGTTGAGGAAGTCCAGGTAATGCAATCCTACCTGGACTTAGCAACCAATACAGATCACACCACAGTATAAACACAACTCAGTCACACGCTTGGCCACATTCTTCTGGGTAATACTCACCCGCCCTCTGGTTATAGATGATGTTTTTGCAGAGAAGGTCATTGTGGCAGAGAACAACAGGAGAGCCAAGCAATGATAAGCTCTGCTGGAGCCACAGCAGCTCTTCTCGGAGACATTGTGGGCTGGGAACCTCCATTCTCAACCTGGAGGTGGTAGAAAGTCAAAGACGTTAAGATGTATTAAGAAGTCGGCGTATTACAAATATACTTGCAAGAGTATTTGGAGGTGGAAAACTAAGGGAACCCAAGACATTAAAAAGAGGAGGAAAAACAAATAAAATCCGCTATGATTGTCCAACATATTAACTCTGGTTCACCATGACTTTCAATAATAGAATGATAACATGCCATTGTGCACATACAGTAAAACTACTTTAAGCAAACAGACAACATACTGTAAAGAACGTTAAATATAATTTTTTGAGCTAGCAACAGTCAGAACTGGCAGATTTAAAGCTTGCATTAAACTGGGACAAAGGCACTGGGAAGCACCTGCAGCATAACAGCCAATTTGTGTTTAATACCATCAATATCGTCAAGTGTTGTTTGTTGGACCCCCTCGAAAATGAGAGGTTACATCTCAAGGGGTTTATCCAAATAAATAAGTTTCAATACAATATACAAACCCTTATAGAAAATGTGGTTGTTGCCATGTATCTGGAAGCCTTTATCAACAAGTCTTTTACAGCGTGATTGGTTTTAATGAAAATCGACAGTTTATAAAACAATGATTCATTTGTGGTGCCAGCATAGAAGCAGCAGTTGTTGCCAAACAACCAGTCCTGACTGTAAATGTGCCCAACGCAAAAAATAAGCTATGACAATCATTTAATTTACATATAATGTTGTGCACCTGTCCTCTCCAACTCCACATTCATTTTTGTGTCATCACAAAGATATTCTATAATTGTACATGTAAACCTGCTGAGATTATGAAATGAATTCCATGTAATGCTTCACACACAAAGTTTTAAGAACTCTAGGATTTCCCTGTAGTGAATCGGGTTGTTGCGTTTATCTGTATCTCACTGGTAAGATTATACCTTTCCCTACTGAGATAACAAAAATATACATAAAACAAAGCCAACTTTAGACCTTACCAGAGGACTCAAAAACAATTATGTTGTATAATAAAGATTAAGATCATTTTATTTCAGACTTGCACTGAAATGCTAACAATGTTAACAATTACAGTATTGGTTCTTCAGAATTTATTTCGTCTCCCCCCAAGTTTCTTTATACTCTCTTTTCTTTGTATATTCCCGTTCTGTGAGGCTGTGCTCTTTACACAGTGATAAGTCAATGTCTACTCTGACAGCCCCATCTGTTTCTAAAACTAAATCTGAATATGTTCCAAAAGACATTGTGGAAATTTCTGGCAGTTAACAAGTCAAATGCAAGGAACCGGGAGACTTCTGTTGATTGATTAAAAGCAGTACATGGTCTCACCTGGCATTCTGCTCAGGGTCCTTGAAATATTTGGGGATGAGCGCAAAGTACTTGCCCATCTTCAGCCACAGGTCAGACTGGGGAAGCCAGCCATTATGGGCATGGATGACGTGGTATCTGGCCAGCTGCCTGGCAATGAGTCTACAAAGAGAGGAAGGAAACAAGACTGTCTGAATTAAAGCAGGAAAGAAAAGCATAAACCGATTTCAGTAGAGTGGTTGAAAAAGGATTTCATAAATTATTACACACATTAAACTTGACAAATTATAAATTAAAAGTTGAATGATAGAAAATCTGTTAATACACCAAGTTTTTTTCAGACAAGTATGACTAATTTAGTTTGAGTACTCCCCAAGTACAGGTATTTGATAAAATGTGTTTTTTCACTCTGTAACCATCCTGGTTTTATGTTTTTACTTTAAAATACTCTTCTATTTCTTTCTCTTACACTGCTTTACTTACCAGTCAAGGTGTGGTGAAACAGTAGCTACAAGACATAAATCCTCCTTTTTAAGTTTCTTGCCCTCTTCCTGTTGTGCATCAATATGGTATTAGTATGGAGTATCAATAACCAGACCGTCAGTAGCTCATTCTGGCCTGATGAAATCACCTCAAGAGTGCTCATATCTCCTCACCGTTGACCTTGAGCACAACCTTGATGCAGACCCACGACAGGATCATTGTGCACAAGTTTGCCAAACATTGTCTAGGAGGAGCAACAATTTTTGTGAAATCAAAAATGCCCAGATCTCCTGAACTTTGACTTCAAACTTGACCTTGAGCACAACCTTGATACAAAACCATATGATGTTCATTATGCATGAGTTTGTTGAGAATTAGGGCAATTGCTTAGGAGGAATATAGAATTTTGTGAAATTACACAACTGCCCAGAACTCTTACCTTTGACCTTGAGCCTGGATGCAGACCCACCTGAGGATCATTGTGAGTTTGGTGACCATCGGGGCAGTAGTTTAGGAGCAGTAGCAATTCCCATAAAATGTGGACAGACAGACGCCATACTAGGGCTGTGCAATATGACCAGAATTTCATATCACGATATGTCATCTTATATCACAATAAAATATCACAATATACATTTTCTGTATATTGTACAGTTTACATAATCATAAAAAGGACCATCTCTTTTTACACTTTAAACTACATACTGAAAAAAAAAAATCAATTGTACAAACTGAACAAATGGCAGCCTGAAGACTGATTTAACCTGTTTGTAAAAATATTTCAGATTGGCCATGATCTGAAAATCAAAGGCGCAAAAGGTAATGTAAAAAATACATGTGATGACTTCCAACTTTATTCATTATCACTACTTGACTAATTAAAATTATTACAAATAAAATAAATTACATTGAGCCAATTTGCTCCTTCAGTGCATTTTAATTTATTATTTATTTTTGTTTATGTGCAGCTATCACAAACTTTTGCAGCTTTAATAAAAAAAAATTCAGAAAAAAAAAGTCATTTAAACCAAAGAAACAATGGTCTGATACACTCTTAGCGACAACTTAGCATCGTCATTTAACATTTACTGTTTATTAGAGTGAGATGGTGCTAACGTGACTTGACTCAAATTAAAACAGGGTTAGAAGACTATTCTCTCTGATGCAGCACGGTGGGAAACAGTCCAACATCCCTGACACACAGAAGCAGCGGCTATCTGACCAAACCCTTAGTTTGGAGGTAGCTGCTGTGCCAGTCACCGGACTGAAGCCTGGCCACTCACCCACACAGCTGTTCTGCTGCACGCACTGGGGAAAGAAGTGGGGCGCTGACTAGTAGTGTGTGAGAAGTTTTGCTGAGGAAATGGAGTATATGCATTTTAAATCCTGATATAAACGATAAGAGTGTTAGATGAAGCAATAGACGCTTTTATTTTGTCATCCAATATACAGTATATTGTCATATTGCACAGCCCTATGCCGTACCATTGGATTAGCTCTTTCAGTTTCACATGAATGAGCTAAAAATGAGTAGGAGTACTAATAAATAAAGCTCAATGTCAGACATTTGATAATGGCAATACTACATCCCTACCTATTTCTAATAAATGTTAAGACAGAAAGTTGACAAGAAAACGAATAATTTTGGTCAAACTATTAAGAAAAGCTATTAAGGATTCATTAAAAGATTAATAAAAATTAAAAACTTACATTTCTTAGATTATTAAAGATTCTATTACACAGATATGCTGTGTTTGACACCAAGTATAATAAAGTTGCAAAAGACGAGGCAACTGCTAATCTGGCCTTGTTAACAAACAGCTTTAAAAGAAATTGTGGGAGTAAATTTGTGCATCTGGATATGATAAAAATGAATATCTTGTGTAAAAAGGAAAAAAAAAGGAAGGCAGCTGACCAAAAACACCCTCCAAACTCTTAAGTCAGATGACTTTGCAGAACAAAGCCTTGGGGCAGGGTATTTCCAAAAAGCAACTTTTTTTTTTACCTGAAAACAGACTGGCTGCAGATGTGCTCAGGCTCCAGCGCAGTTCCTTGTAGAAACTCATAACACAAACCATTGTTGAAGGTGCAATAAAGGCGTGGGGCGCAGCGGTGTGCGTGGAGGACTCTGAAACTTTTCACTTCATTTTCCCGGTCGACAAACACCTCTGTTTTGTTGCCATAAATGCGGACCAGAACCACATCCTGCATGACTGCCCCTACATAGCAGCCCACAAGCTTATTGGTTAGTCCATCGGTGAATAACTGTAAAAATGGATAAAAAATAAAAAAAAAAGAATGTGTTGTCAAGGATAAAATCATTTTTGTCCAGCGTAAAATTATGACAAGAGAAATGATTTATATAATCACATTAAAAGTTGCTTATAATGACCTCAGTGTTTGCTGGACAAAACTGTGAAAAACAGGATATGGCAAACTAGATTTTAAGAAGGTCAAATTAAACATAAACACAATAAACTGGGTTTTTCTGTGCCCGAACTGTCTTCGACTTCGGTTGATTTAAAGAGTGGACCATCAGCATACCAAAACTACTTGTTGACACATCTGGGCTTGGCTAGCAATGACACGACTGCTCAGAATTTTATTTAACACAAGAAAGCAATGGTTGGCATTTGCTGAGTTCCCACTGCTGAACACAGGCAAAGGTGGTGGAGCATGTGATCGGCCTTCATGCTCACTGTGTTTACTAAGCACAGCCACACCTCCGGTTTGTGACTGGACCAATTTCTCCTTCTCAGTATCAAGACCAGATGTTGTACTATTATGCAACTGCATCGTAGTGTTCGCCTAGTGTAATGTAACGTCTCCTGTTGGACTTTGGCAGATCAGTAACAAGTCACAGATGATTAGATTAACTCACACATGCAAAGCACAAATGTCAACAGTTCATGGTCATGCTCTACTTCTTTTAAAAGTTTATGAGTGCCTGAAAACCTCACAAATACCTTTTTTTTTTTTTAACTGAGAGGTGGGCAGTAACTATAGAAAGGGAATCAATAGAGTGCAATATTGCAATACTTTGCTGCGGTGATATTGTATCAATTCAGAGACACCAGTATCACAAGGTTACATTTAAAATTATTAATAAATATTGCAAATTAAAAAAAAATACATTTTCTGTACCAGCGTGATTAAAAACCAATTACGCTTTCAGTCCACTAGCTGGTGGCAAGTGCTCACTGTCTGATGAGGTTAGCTCAACAAAGGTGTGACAACTGAGATCTAGCTGGGAACTGGCCAAGACAATGATGGCGATAGGACATTAAAATATGCGATATCACAACACTCAGTGTATTGGAAGATTGTGATAATATTGCAACATGACTTAGCTATTACGAAAATATATCATCATGGGGCCCTGATTACCACTCCTAGTAACTAGTTTTATTTAAGGTACTCTATTACATGTATTCAAGTAGCTTTTTCACAAATGTGTACTTTACTGAATAGTTTTATTGAAGTTTTTTTATGCTTACCTCAGCAAATCTATAAAGGAAAAAAATGTACCTTCACTCTTTTTCATTTGTCACACCAAAATGTTCAAATGTACTTGTCCCCTAAACTGAAGACCTAAATTTACCTTTCGGTGGTACAATTAGAGGGACAAATGATGAAATTTTCACAAGTATCCGGAGTAGCTTCAAACAGAAAAAACACAACCCTGTCACTTTTTTTAGGGTCTGCCTTTGTGTCAGTGCCTCTCAAAAAACAAGTGGTTTTGAGTCGACTCCAGTTATGATGTGATACCCAGAGCTCGCTGGAATGACAACACGCTCCCAGCTTCTTCTCCACCCATTTTAACAACAGTGGAACTTTCCTTGTGAGTGTCTAAATCCATACACTAACAATGCTACTTTGGACTTAGCTTAGCAGCCACAGGCTTTACTACCATTTGCCCTTAACTTAGTGTCACCCCACTAGACATTCCCATTCCTCACTGAGACTCAATGGATGGAGCTTAGCTGCTGGATCATGGTCGGGTCGTCAAGCTACTTTCTATATACAGTGGTGTGAAAAAGTGTTTGTCCCCTTCCTGATTTCTCATTTTTCAGATCAAATAAATTTAAATATTAGACAAAGATAACACAAGTAAACACAAAATGCAGTTTTTAAATGAAGGTGCTAATTATTAAGGCAAAAAATAAAAAATAAAAATCCAAACCTACATGGCCCTGTGTGAAACAGTGATTGCCCCCTAAACCTAATAACTGGTTGGGCCACCCTTAGCAGCGACAACTGCAATCAAGTGTTTGAGGTAACTGGCAATGAGTCTTTTTCAGCACTGTGGAGGAATTTTGGCCCACTCATCTTTGCAGAATTGTTGCAACTCAGGCACACTGGAGGGTTTTCGAGCAGGAACCGCCTTTTTAAGGTCATGCCACAGCATCTCAATCGGATTCAGGTCAGGACTGTGACTAGGCCACTCAAAGTTTTCGTTTTGTTTTTCTTAAGCCATTCAGAGATGGACTTGCTGGTGTGTCTTCGATCATTGTCCTGCTGCAGAACCCAAGTGCGCTTCAGCTTGAGGACACGAACAGATGGCCAGACATTCTCCTTCAGGATTTTTTGGTAGACAGCAGAATTCATGGTTCCATTTGCCACAGCAAGTCTTCCAGGTCCTGAAGCAGCAAAACAGCCCCAGACCATCACACTACCACCACCATATTTTACTGCTGACATGATGTTCCTTTTCTGAACTGCTGTTATTTTTACGCCAGATGTAATGGGACACACACCTTCCAAGAAGTACTTTTGTCTTGTCAGTCCACAGAGTATTTTCCCCCAAATTTTGGGGATCATCAAGATGTTTTCTGTGGGGGTGCCTGGGGGGGCTTGTGCCGGTCTCCGGCCCAATGGGTGGGGGTGCTGGCCTCCCGGTGTCTGGGGCCCAGGGTCTGACACTGGCCCTGTTGGGGGGGGGGGGGGGGTATGGGCCTGCCACCTGGCCTCCCTTGGCTGTCCCTCCTAGAGCAGATGCCTGGCTTTCCTGGGGCTTGTTGACCTCGGACATTTGTGCCCTGTGGGGTTGGTGGCGCTGCCTTGCCTGGGGTTTCCGGGGGGGGGGGGGGGGTGCTGCAACTGGCCACCCTCTTTGCATGTTTCCTGACAAACCACTCACATGCACAGACTTATTTTGCATGCGCTCCCATATACATGCATATGGACGCAGACACCAGACTCATGTTGAGACCTCTTCACTGGAAGAGATAGTTTGTCTTCTGTTTGTTTTAGTTTTTGGTTTGTCTTTTTTGTCTGTTCCTCTCCCTTTTCTTTCCCCCTCCCCACAACTCCTTTCCCTATTCCCCATTGTGTCGGGTCCTTCATGGGAAAACTAATTTTAATAAAGTATTAAAAGTTATTACAGGAGGAGTTTACAACACTATACAGTACATAGATAGGTACTGTATAAAGCTCCTTTTGGCAAAGTAAATCTGTTTTGGCACAATAAGGGTAGCATATTTCTGTTCTGCTCACCTAGCTGCCTGACAGGACGGGGTGGGGGTGGGGGGGTTCTGGCAAAATTGAGATGAGCCTTTGTTCTTTTTGCTCAGCAGTGGTTTTCATCTTGGAACTCTGCCATGCAGGCCACTTTTGCCCAATCTCTTTGTTATGGTGGAGTCATGAACACTGACCTTAACTGAGGCAAGTGAAGCCTGCATTTCTTTGGATGTTGTTGTGGGGTCTTTTGTGACCTCTTGGATGAGTTGTCGCTGCGCTCTTGGGGTCATTTTGGTCAGCCGGCCACTCCTGGGAAGGTTCACCACTGTTCCATGTTTTCGCCATTTGTGGGTAATGACTCTCACTGTGGTTCGCTGGAGTCCCAAAGCTTTAGAAGTGGCTTTATAACCATTTCCAGACTGACAGATCTCAATTACTTCGTTTCATATTTGTTCCTGAATTTCTTTGGATGGCAGCATGATGCCTAGCTTTTGAGGATCTTTTGGTCTACTTCACTTTGTCAGGCAGGTCCTATTTAAGTGATTTCTTGATTGAGAACAGGTGTGGCAGTAATCAGGCCTGGGTGTGGCTAGAGAAATTGAACTCAACTTTCCAAAGATGTGTTCAACGACAGTTAATTTAGGTTTCAGTGGGGGGGGCAATCACTTTTTCCCCCCACACAGGGCCATGTAGGTTTGGATTTTTTTTTTACCCTTAATAATAAACACCTTCATTTAAAAACTACATTTTGTGTTTACTTGTGTTGCTTTTGTCTAATATTTAAATTTGTTTGATAATCTGAAACATTTAAGTGTGACAAACATACAAAAAAATTGAGAAATCAGGAAGGGGGCAAACACTTTTTCACACCACTGTATTCTGTCTAACTCACTGGAGATCCCTGTTCCCAACTGGTTCTGATGTATTTTGACTAAAACATGTTAGACATTTTATGAAGTTCTTTAGGGGACTACATAATGGAAAGAAAGCCCTGAAGAACCACAACAATTAAGTCAACATTACCAGTTAATTTGTGACGCAGACAGCGCCTTGAAATGACCAAGTTTTCCAGGAAGTTAATGGGATACTCCAGCTTTTGGATCATGGCCAGAGCTGACGTACACAATAACAAAACATTAACTGTGGAAAATTTGTATCACAGCGCGGACACTGTACCTGTAGCTGGATTACTGCATAACCAAAGTGAGCACATGACAAGGCCCTGGAGCCAATCGAGGTACTCAGTCTTTATTTTTTAAACTGTATTGTCTAATTTATTGCAGTAAGGTGTGCTTTGTAAATGAGTCATCTGTTTTGCAATAATATGGGCCACAGAACAAAAAAATTAGAAATCATTAAGGGGGCAAACACTTTTCCACACCACTGTATTGTCTGATGAGGCATGGCATTCCACTCTTCTTGAAGGGTGGCCCTCAGGTCATTGAGGTTGTGGGGTGCAGGGTTATGAGCCTCTACGAGGCGACTCAGCTGATCCCACAGATTTTCTATGGGATTCAGGTCTGGAGAAAGTGCAGGCCACTCCATTTGAGGTACCATTCACAAGGTGTAGGGCAGTTCTGTATTGACTAGACACACCTGCCCAGACTGTAACACCACCACCACCAACACCAAAGGCTCATCTGGTGACAACAGTGGCTGATGCATAGTACACTCCTTGGCGTCTCCAACATCGTTGGCGGTCATCATTTCTACTCAGCATGAATCAACTTTCATCAGAGAACAGTACTAAGGCCCACTGGTCCCTCGTCCAGCGTAAATGCTCCCTGGCCCATGCAAGATGACAAAGCCTGTGTCTGGTGGTGTGGTCAGGTACTCTTGCAGGTCATCTAGCACACAGACCACGCTGATGGAAAACTGTTTTGAATAATCTAACGTGACACTTGGGTGCCTCTCACCTCCCTTAAAAGCGCCTCAAATTGAGTGGCATTCATAAGCCAGTTCGGGTTCACAATAAAGCGGTCATCAGCGTGGGATGTGGCTAAAGAATGTCCGTTTCTATGCCTTTCTGTGACTCTTCCAGTCTTTCTGTATCTCTGTTGCAACCTGCTGATGACACTCCAAGCTCAGTGGCCACTTCCCTCTGAGAACATCCTGTTTGAAGCTCCGCAGCAGCGAGGTACTGTTGAGCAATTGTTAGGTGTCATCTTGGTCTCATGATGTCAAAATGTGAACAGCATGATGAAGAGGACTGTTTAAATACCAATTTTAATTGAACCAGTTTGATCCATGAATCAGCCAGTATTGGTTGATTCATGGATCAAACACCTGTTGTGAATTTTGCCATTAAGCACCTTGTTAGAGAACAGCAAGTTATGCAAAAAGTATTGAAACACTGAACAGTTGGACATGCGCATTCAAAAAGTTAGAGAAGGTCAAATTAAGTTCACCTGTAAAGGTTATAGTGCATTTTAGGCACATCCTGAAATTTCACCTGAAAGCCAAATACCCCTAACTTTTAGTCAGTAGTAGTGTATATATACAGTGGATATAAAAAGTCTACACACCACTGTTCAAATGCCAGGTTTTCGTGATGTAAAAAAATGAGACCAAGATAAATCATTTCAAAACCTTTTCTACCATTAATGTGACCTATAACCCGTACAACCCAATTGAAAAACAAACTGAAATCTTTTAAGGGGAAAAATTAAAACTTACAGTAACCTGGTTGCATAAATATGCACACCCTTAAACTAATACTTTGTTGCAGCACCTCTGGCTTTTATTACAGCACTCAGTCTTTTTGGGGAGGAGTCTATCAGTGTGACACATCTTGATGTGGCAATATTTGCCCACTCTTCTTTGCAAAAACGCACCAAATCTCTCAGATTGCGAGGACATCTCCTGTGCACAGCCCTCTTCAGATCAGATGTTCAATCGGATTCAGGTCTGAACTCTGGCTGGGCCATTCCAAAACCTTAATCTTCTTCTGGTGAAGCCATTCTTTTGTTGACTTGGATGTGTGCATTGAGTCATTGTCGTGCTGAAAGATGCAGTTCCTCTTCATCTTTCTAGCAGAAACCTGAAGGTTTTGTGCCAACACTGACTGGTATTTGCAACGGTTCATAATTCCCTCCACCTTGACTAAGGCCCCAGTTCCAGCTGAAGAAAAACAGCCCCAAAGCATGATGTTGCCACCACCATGCTTCACTGTAGGTATGGTGTTCTTTTGGTGATGAGCAGTGTTGTGTTTGAGCCAGATATACCTTTTGGAATTATGGCCAAGAAGTTCAACCTTGGTTTCATCGGACCATAATACATTTTCCCACATGCGTTTGGGAGATTTCAAATGTGTTTTCCAAAATGTAGCCGGGCTTGGATGTTTTTTTTCATAAGATAAGGCTTCCATCTTGCCACCCTAACCCATAGCCCAGACATATGAAGAAGACGGGAGATTGTTGTCACATGTACTAAACAGCCAGTACTTGCAAGAAATTCCTGCAGCTCCTTTAATTAATGTTGCTGTCGGCCTCTTGGCAGCCTCCCTGACCAGTATTCTTTTCGTCTTTTCATCAGTTTTTGGAGGGACGGCAAGTTCTTGGTAATGTCACTGTTGTGCCTTATTTTCTTCACTTGATGATGACTGTCTTCACTAAGGGTGGCCGCCATCTTGGCCGTGGCAGTTGTCACAGCCGGGATGTGTAGAGTGATGATATAGAGTGAAGTACAAGGAGACAATGAAAAGTGATGTCTGAAGATAGAGTTGAGGTTCGATTGGACACAGCAATGATGATAGAAGGACTACAGCTCCTGACCAGATAGAGTGATGATATAGAGTGAAGCATGTGGCGGTAATGCTCCTGTAAGCTGGTATATCATCACTTCACTCTATATCATCACTCTAGACATCTTGGCCGTGGTCGGCCAGCTTACCTCTTGATACTTTGGAGTTCTTCTTCTTCTTCTTCTTCTTTTAGAGTTGATTGGCGGTTGGCAACCAGCTTTCAGGTGCATTACCGCTACATACTTCACTCTATATCATCACTGTATATCTTTGTATCAGGAGTTCTTATAAGGAATTCTGAACAACTCCTTACGTGTGAAAAAATTATCCGTCCTTGGACTGGACGTGTCCTGCCACCAAGTCTTCTTCTCTCGGTTACTGGCGGATAGCAAACAACTGAAAGGTGCATACCGCCACCCACTGTACAAGAGTGTGTAACATTATGTCATTTGAGCCCAACCCCTAAATTCTCTGACTTAATCCTGTGTTATTTAAAAAAGAGAAAAGAGCCCATCTCGTGATTCTTATTGCCTCTCCATCGCCATCTGTTCCCAGAATCCCAGTTAAATCCCATTCCCTACTAGCCTCTCGAACTTCATTTTTCATTATCTGGCTTTCATTTCCATACTTGTGACAGTGTAATAAGACATGCAACATTTTCTTTTACTCCACATTCTCTACATTTGTCACTTTCGCTTTTCCCCATGGTGAATAAAGTGCCATATTAACCTGTATGATCCAGTCTGAGTCTTGCCATAATGATGTCTTCCCTCCTTTTGGATGTTATGAAATTCTTTATTGCAATAGATTTTTGTATTTTGTAATACAATCTACCTTTATGATCTTCATCCCTTCTTTTTTGCCATAGCTCAATTCCTTTTTTCTTGATAACTGCTTTCCCTTCACATTTTCCAAGAGACAATGGTATAGTTATTTCTTTCCAAAGAGCGCCTTTTGCTAATTTTTCTGCACAGTCATTCCCTTTCAACCCTTCATGTGCAGGAACCCAACAAAACAACTTCTCCACCACCCCTGTGTACCCTAAATAAACTGTGATATACAGTAGCTCAATCACCAAGTCTTCCCTTGTAAATTTTAGTGTCTGTATGGTTTTTAAAGCTGCAAGTGAATCCGTGCACACCACCACTATAGGATGTCTATGACATCATATAGGATGTCTATGACATCATATAGGATGTCTAAGACATCACATGGGATGTCTATGACATCACATAGTCTTCATAGGACATCACCAAACAGCACTTTATTCACCATGGGGAAAAGCGAGAGTGACAAATGTAGAGAATGTGGCGTAAAAAAATGTCGAGCACATCTTATTACACTGTCACAAGTATGGAAATGAAAGAGAGAGAATGCCAGTAATCGAGAGAAAAAGGAAGAGGTCAGAACACTCCTTAAATTGTTGAAAGACAGACTTTCACACATAAGGAGTTGTTCAGAACTCCTTATACAAAGATATACGTAGAGTGATAGTACAGCTCCTGACCAGATAGAGTGATGATATAGAGTGAAGTACGTGGCGGTAATGCACCTGTAAGCTGGTTGCCCACCGCCAATCAAATCTAAAAGAAGACGAACCATTTCCTATGATCTACAGGCTATCAAGAGAGCTGGTCTTCTTTTAGATTGCAGTTGGCAACCAGTTTACAGGTGCATTACCACCAATGACTTGTTTATTATCACTCTATATCTTTGTATAAGTTCTTATAAGGAGAACTCCTTATGTGTGAAAAAAATTATCCGTCCTTGGACTGTGTCCAGGAGCTGGGATTTCACTGTAGACTCAGAGTGGTTATCACTCTTCACCGCTGAGTACACAGACAGACAGGGAAAGACGCTACATAGATCCGTGCCGAGAAGGACGGATAATTTTTTTCACACATAAGGAGTTTTTCAGAACTCCTTATAAGAACTCCTTATACAAAGATATAGTGAGATGATAATCAAGTCAGTGGCGGTAATACACCTGTAAGCTGGTTGCCAACCGCTAATCAAATCTGAAAGAAGAAGAAGAGAGGACCAGTTGCTGGCTGGGAATGGAAAGGAGAGATACCATCTTCGCTTCTAAGGCAAACAGGTGAACCACGGGACACACACCCAGGCTTGATCATCCTGTGGTGGGCCTGCCTCAGTGGAGGGTGTCTTGTGATAAATGGCCGAAACACCTTGTGATGCTGAGGTACACAACTGACGATGTGTCCTGGCGGTGAAGCCTTATAGCCAGAAGTGTGCAATCCCAGGTTACCTCTTCAAGATCTGTGCTTATCAGAATCAGCTGAGTTCGTCAAGGGCTGGAACAAATATGCAACTGGACTTTTACTCTTTGGACCTGGGATTACCCACCTCTGCTTATAGCAGCCATCTCTCAAGAACTCCCCATGGACTCAGAAGTGGTGCAAACAGCAGATATTGCAACAGCTAGTCTTTTCATCAAACCTTGAACACAGCCACATCCCCAGTTATAACAGGGTGTGCATATTTATGCAACCAGATTATTGTTAGTTTTTTGTTTTTTATTTTTCCCCTTAAAAGATTTCAGTTTGTTTTTCCATTGGGTTGTACAGGTTATAGGTCACATTAATGGTGGAAAAAGTTTTGAAATTATTTACCTTTGTCTCATTTTTTTACATCACAAAAACCTGGCATTTTAACAGGGGTGTGTACTTTTTATATCCACTGTATGGTTTCAAGCACCAGCAGAAGCAACAAATATGAACCACCTGTAGAAACTCCATTTTAATGTGCGTTTTTCTTTAAAACGCTGTCATTATTATTATTTGCACATGTGCGTGTTGGTAGGTGACCATTAATGTCCAGGCTCCATGGTCAAAACAATCTGCCCATGACTGTATAATCTGTCTATAGATATCTACATTGGTGTTTATACAGACATCAACTTATTCTTAGTGAACTTATTATAAAATTGACTTTCCTGTTGTCTAGTCTTTATTAGGGGTGATTCCAACACCAATTATGTGACTCTGAATATTTAGAAACAATATAGAATGAATATTCAAATACTATTGTCTTCCTGAATGCAACAGCATCTACGCTACGCATGATCTGGATGAGTACACGGACACTGCGACCTCATATATCCACTTTTGTGAGGAGAGCATTCTTCCATCGCGCACCGGGGTGAGTTACTCCAACGACAAGCCCTGGTTCACAGCTAAGCTCAGACAGATCAGGAAGGAGAAGGAAGCAGCATTGAAAAGTGGAGACAGGGACTGCTACAGGGAGGTCAAATACCGGTTTAACAGAGAGCTGAGGAGAGCTAAATCTGTGTATTCTGAGAGACTCCAGCAGCAGTTCACTGCTAATGACTCTGCTTCTGTGTGGAGAGGGCTGAGGCAAATCACCAACTATCAGCCTCAGGCTTCTAAGGGACAGGATGACAAAGCCCTTTGTCAAAGACTGTCCCAACACTATGCCCGTTTTGACACCTCGTCTGCTGTGTCCAACTCCCCCCTCCCCCCAGCGCCACTGCCTCCATGGTCCCCACTTCACCAAAGGCGCCCCCCCCCGCCCTTGCCATCAGTGAGCAGGACGTGCACAGACAGTTCTCCAGACTGAACCCACGCAAGGCCCCCGGTCCGGACGGCGTGTCTCCCTCCACCCTGAGACACTGTGCGGAGGAGCTGACTCCTGTCTTCACAGACATTTTTAACACCTCCCTGAAGTCATGCCACGTGCCGGCCTGCCTCATAACCTCTACCATTGTCCCTGTCCCCAAGAAGCCACAGATCACTGGACTTAACGACTACAGACCTGTAGCGCTCACCTCTGTAGTCATGAAGTCCTTTGAGCGCCTGGTCCTGCCCCACCTCAAGACCATCACCACTCCCCTCCTGGACCCGTTGCAGTTCGCCTACAGAGCCAACAGGTCTGGACGACGCAGTCAACCTGGCCCTCCACTCCATCCTGCAGCACCTGGACTCCCCGGGAACCTACGTCAGGATCCTGTTTGTGGACTTCAGCTCTGCATTCAATACCATCCGCCCCGCTCTGCTCCAGGACAGGCTGTCCCTGCTCAACGTGCCTGACTCCCTCTGCAGGTGGATCACCGACTTCCTGACGAACCGGAGGCAGCATGTGCGGCTGGGAAAGACTGTCTCAGACTCTGTTAGCATCAGCACCGGATCACCCCAGGGCTGTGTACTTTCCCCCCTGCTCTTCTCCCTGTACACCAACTCCTGCACCTCCAGCCACCAGTCTGTCAAGCTGATCAAGTTTGCGGACGACACCACCCTCATCGGGCTCATCTCCAACGGCGACGAGTCCGTCTACAGGAGAGAGGTGGCCCAGCTGGCGTCCTGGTGCAGCCACAACAACCTGCAGCTGAACGCTCTGAAGACAGTGGAGATGATCGTGGACTTCAGAAAAGTCACAGCCCCTCTGCCCCCCCTTACCCTCACAGACTCTCCCATCACCACTGCGGATTCCTTCCGCTTCCTGGGCACCATCATCACCCGGGACCTCAAGTGGGAGCCGACCATCAGCTCCCTCATCAAAAAGGCCCAGCAGAGGATGTTCTTCCTGCGGCAGCTGAGGAAGCTCAAGCTACCCACCAGGATGTTGGTGCAGTTCTACACGGCCATCATCGAGTCCATCCTCACCACCTCCATCACCGTGTGGTACGCAGGAGCCACCGCCAGGGACAGACTAAGACTGCAGCGCGTTGTGCGCGCTGCTGAGAAGGTGATCGGCTGCAAGCTCCCATCCCTCCAGGACCTGTACATCTCCAGGACCCGGAGGCGTGCAGGTCGGATCATAGCCGATCCTTCACACCCTGGACATGCACTGTTTGCCCCCCTCCCCTCAGGCAGGAGGCTTCGGTCCATTCAGACTAAAACCTCCCGCTACATGAACAGCTTCTTCCCCTCTGCCATCAGACTGCTGAACACTAAGTGACTTATTAGACTCTCGTGCACTACGTACAGCAGCTCAACCAGACTCATGTCAATTATCACTGTTTTCTTTTTGCACTACCGACTGCACTAAGTGGAACTCCACAATATCTGCTGCTTGTTAATATATTTAAAAATAGCATAGATTAGTATTACTTATTCATATTCTACCTTTTATTGCATGCATAGTTTTTTATCTATAGTGCTACTCCATGTTTAATGTTGCAGCATTGCACCGAGACAAATTCCTAGTTTGTGTACTACATGAACAATGGCAATAAATCTCATTCTGATTCTGAATCCACAGTCAGTAATACATCTTGTGTCATTCTGGCTTGTCTTGTTATATTTTCACTGTGACGCTACATCAAACTGGTAGCATTTCCTGGCTAGGCAGTTGGAGTTACCGTAGTATAACTGCATTACAGCCTACCTCAGCAGGGAGATGCTAACAGACAGGCCGCCTGGCATTATCTTAACTGTCGAGCCAGGTGGTTTTGATTGCTATCTTCTATAAATTCTATACATTATTTCATTCATTCTTTAAAACAAATTTACATTAATTGGCTCAGGCTTGCTATCTGAGCTATGAGCTAGCCAGCCAAGATCAGCATAGTGATACACAAGAGAGGGCGGAATTAACTGTGGCCTTTGAGCGTTTAAATAGCCATGCACTGAAACCATCTCTCCTGAAAAAGGCTGCAAAAGTTGATTCACAATGATGGCAATTCACAGTGTTGATAATTAAAGACAATCTGACCAAAATGTCCCAAACATTTCATTGAAAGTGTAATAAAAGGGACCTTTAAAATAAATGCACAATTTTTTCGTGTACATTTGAAGTAATTGTGATTTTTTTTCAAGTTTTAATTTTTTTTTTTTAATTAACACAAGCTTTTCTTGTATACATTTGTAAATTTATTTGGCTAAATCTGTGACGTTTAGGCACAACACAGGGATATAGAAAAAAATCTGGTACATAGGTAAGTTTTTTTTTTTTTAAATATTACGCACTTAGCTAGCTAGCTTGCGTCAAGCTTCGCTTATTTTTAACGTTTTCACTGGAGCAAAAATTAACCGGGAAATGGAAGCATGCGCCCAAAACAATCGGACAAAAGAGTAAAATGATCAAAATGGCCTAAACCCATACTTTCATTTTGACCTCGGACGGCTTCCAGCTCGGTCTCAGCTCCTTCATCAGCCTCAGGGCTCCAGCTCTGTAGTCGCTCTCGTCAACGGTCACGTCTATTTTGGGGACAGCGGGAGCCTCCTCCGGTACGTGAATGTAGCTGGCCATAGCTGAATGGGTGACTGTATATTTCTAGACACGTCTTTAAAAATTCTGAAATGGGTACTGGTTGCTCGCAAACGCAAAATGCGCAACGTATGAAGAGCTCTGCAGACTAGCAGCAGTAATACAATCCACCGGCGACGCCTCTCTGAACATCCAACCCTTCAACGCACCAGTCTCATGACTCACAGGGAGCGCCCGTTTAACATATCAGCGTACACCGCCGCCTGTCCCGGTCGGTGCTTAATCGCATACTATGAGTTAGCACAATTGAGCTGGGTGTCTACATGGTGTGTGTAAGATGACCGAAAACATCAGCTTTTCACACAAGTCCTAAAAAGTTAAATGAGACAAAAATATTTTACTTTTTCATGTATTTATTGAAGAAACTGATCCAGTATTACATATCTGTGAGTGGCAAAAGTCTGATTTCAGTATCTTCTTCAGATTTGTAATATTGGATCATTTTCCTCAATGAATAAATGAAAAAGTTTTTTTCTCTCATTTATTGTTCTCTTTATCTACTCCTGAACTTCTTTTAAGACTTGTCTGAAAATCTGATGATGTCTTGGGTCATATTTATGCAGAAATGTGGAATATTCTAAAGGGTTCACAAACTTTCAATCGCCACTATATTTGAATCTTCAGTTTTGTTTGATTAATATTTAAGAGAAGATAGGAGAGACGAGGATGGGGGCTAAGCTGGAGTCCGAGTCCCACCCCATGCGGGACACGTTGAACACACTGAGGAGCTCGTTTAGCGGTAGGCTGCGTCATTCTAAGTGCTGGAGGGAGAGATTCTGCAGGTCCTTCCTGCCTACGGCTGTACAATCTAAATACTGCTCATCGTGGCCGTACTAAATGTCCCAACTCTGCACAGTAGAGATCGTCCTCTCTGTGATGTTGTTTATTGATATTAATACTGTGTATTACTGTGGTTATGGGTGGAGGCTCCACCTTTCCGGTTCCGCTGCCACTCGAGGTATAAAGGGCCAATGCGGAAGAGGCACACTCTCCCTTTTGACCACCTCTCCGCCTTGCGGGAGCGTCTGATTGTACACAGTGAGTTTAGTAATAAAGTCTTGGTCAGTTCACCACTCGCCTCATTATTGTGCCACGTTTTACGGACATAAAATTTGGCGACAAGGATAAAGTATGAATGTGAATCTCTGGAAAAGTGGTAGAAAATGGATGGATGGATGGATGGATGGATGGATGGTTTAGGGCCAAAATACATTTCAGATCTGCTGGTCCATTACGAACCACCCAGAGCCCTCAGGTCATCAAGGTCAGGCCTACTATCTGTGCCCAGAGTTAGAACCAAACATGGTGAGGCAGTGTTCAGTTTTTATGTTCCTCACATATGAAACAAACTCCCAGAAAGCATCAGGGCTGCTGAAACTCTCAGCTGCTTCAAATCGAGGTTAAAAACTCTCCTATTTGCCGCGGCCTTTCAGTAGAACAATTGTTCCTACAGTGTACTGTAACTTATTTCTTGCACGTTTTCTGTCTTATTCTATTTTAGCTTGTTTTTGTTCCTCTTTAAATCACTTTTTAGTTTGCTTTTAAATTCTTATGTATTCCTTTTGCAGTTTGCTGTAATGCTTTAATGGGTTTATGTAAAACACTCTGAATTGTCTTGTACACAAAATGTGCCTCTACAAATAAACTTGCCTTGCCTTAAGAAAAAAAGTGGAGAAGTTAGGGGGAAAATGGGCAAAATAACAAAATCTACCAACAAGTTACAGTGGACTAAAATCTTCAGCTGTTAAATTCATATGAGAGGTCATTTAAAAGAATCAAGTGGCAAATTCATGAGAAAAGGTGGAAAATTTGCAAGAAAAAATAGCTAATTTATGAGAGAAAAGTGGAAAATTTATGACAAAAAGTGGTAGAATAATTAAAAAGTCACATTTTTAAAAGTGGGCTAAAGTCACAAGTATTTACTTTTATTTTATTGTTTTTTCCTAATAACTTTTTCCTTATCTTTCCTCCTTTTGTCTCCGGATCACCGGTGCTCCTCGGTAACTACACACAATCGTCCACTTGCTGCCAACGTAAAGCACTATACTGCTGACGTCACATCCGATACCTTCTTGAATGAATGGACTCTGCAGGATACCGGTCACGTCAAAGCTTTTGAAAGGGCCATACACGCACAGTAGTACAGCCAGGCCTCTTAAATCTGACCGACATAGAGATGGTTAATCCACTTTAACTGACGTTATACCTGCGTACGACAAAGCACTTGCAAACCCTGTTTAATTAGATCAGTGTTGTCTGTTTATTGTTAGCATGAGTCAATTAGTGAGTAGCCAACATTAAAAAAAAAAATCATTACACTTAAAGCTGTCCATTCAGTTAACATATTTCGCAGCAAATAATAAAATCAGACATTTAAGCAAAGCTATTTGGTTTAATAATTGAACTGTTTATTAATGGATAAGATCAAATAGACTAGAGAAAAATATATGGATTTATCTTTTCATTTTAAAAAAAAGTCTGCACAAATCTAGTCAAAGTCAGAAGTGCCTTTGTCATTCCATTGCTAATAAACAATGCAACGATACTGAGATACTGCTCCCTAAAAACAAGCTATCACACTCACACTTCACTCATGCATTTAACATTCTCGTAATTACAACAATAAATAGTGCTTGAAACAATGTTACCTAAAAGTTGAATACAGTATGTACATAGCAATAATAAGTACATACTGAGCGATAAATATATAAGACCAGCTTATACACACAGGGTTATTACCACAAAATAACCTAAAATATAAAATAATATCAGCAGTCTGTACGTGTTACATAAATCCGTTCAAAATATGTACTGCTGCTGGGAAAAAACTATGATTAAACCTTGTAGTCCGGGTTTTATGGGATCTGTACCGCTTTCCCGAGGGGAGCAAGTGAAAGAAGTCATGGCCTGGATGAGTGCAGTCTTTAATGATGGCAGTAGCTCTGTTGAGGTACCGAGACCTGGAAATCTCTTCCAGAGAAGGGAGAGAACAGCCAGTGATTTTTTACGCAGTCTCGATCACTTTCTGGAAGGCTTTGCGGTCTGCGGCTGAACAGCCCTCATACCAAACCGTGATGCCATATGACAAAATGCTCTCAATAGCAGAGCGATAAAATAAAACCAGCAACTGTGCATTCAGACCATTCTTCTTGAGGAGCCTCAGAAAGTGTAGACGTTGTTGAGCCTTTTTTATCGTAGCTATGGTGTTAACTGCCCAGGTAAGGTTGTGAGAAATATGAACACCTAGAAACTTAAAAAGCCTCCACCCTCTCCACACACTCCTTGCCTATATATAGAGGAGGCGGCTCACTGCTATGCTTCCTAAAATCAATAATGAGTTCTTTTGTTTTTTTTGTATTCAGTAGCAGATTATTATCTGAGCACCATCTCACCAGTTTCTGGACCTCATCTCTGTATGCGGACTCATCTCCTCCTGATATGAGCCCCACTACTGTTGTGTCATCTGCAAACTTCACTATAATGTTTGTGAGATGAACAGGTATGCAGTCATATGTGTACAATGAATACAAAGTGGGGTTCAACACACAGCCCTGTGGTGAGCCTGTGTTAAGCATGACTGTAGAGGAGGAATGGGGTCCGAGTCTAACAGTCTGTGTTCGGTTTGTTAGGAAGTTCTTAATCCAGCTGCAAGATCTAAATGTGCAAAATAGTCTTTGGTTAACAGAGGTTGTTTTCAGTCCTTGGCAAGCTGTGGCTTCAAACAGGAACAAGAGGCACTATCTGGTAAAACCACAGACATCACAGAAAAGAAGCGAGATACTGCTTCCAAGAAAGAAAATACCATGCATACATACATGGTGGTGGGGGAGCAAGGTGTTAGACTTCGCCACCCAGAGATCAATGGACCAAGAGAGGAGAGGTTGCTGGGGCGTCCAGACGAACAGCAAAGGCTAGGCACCCCCTGGGGAGAGGAGGAGATGCTGGGCTGCCTGGAGAGAAGTGCGGCACCTATCTAATATTATGTTAATGTGCCGCACAGGCTTTGTTATGAAATGAATATGAGGTCGGAGCCCCGGGCCACTATTCATGTAATTAAGGGTATAAAAGTGAGATGCACAGTGGCCTGGGTGTTCTTTTTGTGTTCCTGATCTGTTAGAGGGAGAATAAAGTCTGTGTTGATCCAGCTCGTTGCCTCGCCTGTTTATCCCCTCCACTGGTGACCCTGACGTGCCATAGAAGGCGAAACGATCACCCCAGAGACATCATGGAGGGAAAGCACCGGCGCTTCATGCACTGTTTCAGTCAAGCTCCCGGATTTCTGGCTGCACGACCCGACAGCGTGGTTTCTACACATTGAGGCCCAGTTCGCTCTCCGCGGGGTAACAGCAGACGACATGAAATACTACTATGTGGTTGCTGCGCTGGATGCGCGCACCACACAACAGGTGGCAAGCCTGCTCCAAGAGCCGCCAGTCCGGGGAAAATACAAGGTGCTCAAAAGGATGCTTATCCAGCGTTACACCCTTTCGGGCAGTGAAAAGAGCGGCGAGGCTCCTGACACGTTCAGAGTTAGGGGACAGATCGGCCGTGGAGTTGATGGAGAGCATGTTGACGTTGATGGGCAGAGATGACAAGTCCTTCCTGTTCGCCCACCTGTTTCTCAGGAACCTCCCGGCTGCAGCGAGGGCAATCCTAGCAAAACGAGGAACTACCGCGCACTAGCGCAGCAAGCAGATCACATCATCTTAGCGACCAGAACCTTCGTCGTGAACACAGCGGCACCGGAGCCCAGGAGGGTTGCCAGCAAGATCGAGGAGCCGTTGGTGGTGGCTGGAGCAGACGCCAGGAGACACAAGAAGGAGGCGATCTGCCACTATCATCGCCGTTTTAGCTCGGATGCACGGCGATGCTTGCCACCGTGCCAATTCAAGTGGTTGGGAAACGCTAAAGCCAGCAGTCAGTAGCAGCTGCGACTGCTGGCGACAGAGACAAGCTGCTATATATCACAGACACACGTTCGGAGAGACGGTTTCTGGTGGACTCCGGCTCCCAGAAGAGCCTCATCCTGCCGTTCAACACAGACAGGGTGGCAGGACGTAGTGGTCCCGAGCTGGCGGCCGCCAGTGGATCAGACATCAGGATATTTGGTGAATGGACACTGACAATATGTTTGCATGGGCGCAACTTTCAGTGGAATTTCGTTATAGCCGCATGTGCCTCCCCCATTTTGGGTGCAGATTTCCTATGTGTTCATAATTTATTAGTTGATGTTGCTAATAGACGACTAGTGGATGCTGTCTCTTTTGATTCTCTGCCTTGTACAGCTTGGAGAGCCGGGTCGACAACATTGGCCAACGTTACAGCTCCAGGGGGTAAGTTCCAACAGTTACTCGCCCAGTTCCCAGCACTCACGGTTCCGACATTTTCAGCGGCAGTAACTAAACATGGGGTTGAGCATTTCATCACTACTAAAGGACTGCCTGTATTCGCACGACCTCGGCACCTGGATGCAGCTAAACTGGCCAGCACACGTGAGGAGTTTGCCAACTTGGAGAGGTTGGGCATCGTCAAGCATTCAAACAGCCCGTGGGCATCCCTGCTTCACATGGTGCCTAAAGCCGATGGGTTGTGGCGACCATGCGGCGATTTCCGGCAATTGAACAATGCTATGGCACACGATTGCTACCCTATTCCCCATATCCAGGATTTTTCCATCCACGGTTACCACCAGGTCCCGGTGCAAACAGAAGACGTCCCAAAGACGGCGGTAATAACTCCGTCCGGCCTTTTTGAATTTTTGCGCATGCCGTTTGGATTAAAAGGTGTGGCGCAGACCTTCCAAAGGATGATGGATGCAGTGTTGCGCGATTTGTCCTTTGTTTTTGTCTACCTAGATGACATTCTGGTAGCCAGCGCATCCGAGGACGAGCACATTGCCCATTTCAAGACAGTTTTCCAGAGGTTGGAAGCGCACGGTTTGATAATCAACCCGGCAAAGTGCCAGTTCGGTGTGCCAGTGATTGATTTTTTGGGCCACTGCATTTCGCCGGAGGGCATGATCCCGTTACCGGACAAGTTGTTGGATTTTCCGCATCTGCAAACCGTGAGGGCACTACAGAAGTTTTTGGGAATGGTTAATTTTTACAACCGTTTCCTCCCCCGGGCGGCCCAGCTGATGCAGCCGTTGTATGCCGCGCTTAAAAAAAGGAAGCCTGTGGACAGCATCGACTGGACTCCTGAGTGGGGCCAGGCTTTTTCGAACGGCAAAACAGCGCTGGCAAAGGTCGCGTTGCTGGCTTACCCAGATCCGTCTGCACGGATAGCACTCACTACAGATGCGTCTGATGCGGCCATGGGGCAGTGGTGGAGCAGTGCGTCGCAAGTTCGTGGCAGCCTGCTCACATTTTTCAGCAGAACTTTGCGTGACAACGAGCGCAAATACAGCACATTCGACAGAGTTGCTGGCTCTCCACCTGGCGACACGCCATTTCCAGTTCTGGCTGGAGGGGCGCGAGTTCACCATGTTTGTAGACCACAAGCTGCTGACGTACACCATGACCAAGGTCTCAGAACCGTGGTCGGCCCAGCAGCAACGGCAGCTGGCCACAATCTCAGAGTTTACTACCAATATTCGGCAGGTTGCCGGTAAACTCAACATGGTGGCCGATAGCCTCTAACGCGCATTGGTTGCCCCGGTCTACGTGGGAATAGATTTCCCTGCCATGGCCGCGGAGCAAGAAGGGTAGGCGGACATTTGCGCACTCCAGTCTGCCCAACAGGGTTAAGTCTGGAGAGCAGGGTGCTGCAAGAAAGGTGCCCTCCCCTACTCTGTGACATCTCCACAGGCTGCCCGCGCCTGGTGGTTCCGCGCTCTTGGCGCCGTCGCGTTTTTGAGTCGGTCCACTCCCTTTCACACCTGGGAGTGCGTGCTTCAGTGAAACTAATGGGGGCAAAATTCGTCTGGCCGCGTTTCCGTAAAGAGGTAAAAGAATGGGCTGCAGCGTGCGTTGCGTGCCAATGGGCAAAGGTGCACATGCACACCAGAGCTCCCCTTGACCCATTCCAAATCCTGGCTAAGAGGTTCGACCATGTCCATGTGGATCTGGTGGGACTCCTCCCACCGTCGCAAGGTTTCACACACCTTTTGATGATCGTGGACCGCACCACGCGCTGGCCTGAAGCGGTGCTGCTGGCTTCTACCACGTCCGTGGAAGTGGCACACACTTTTTTGTCAGCTTGGGTGGCATGTTTTGGATCTCCATCGGACATCACGTCCAACAGAGGCCCACAGTTCGTTTCAGAACTCTGGTCCGTGATGGCCCAGAGCCTGGGGGTCAAAATTCACCGCACTACCGCGTACAACCCCCAGGCTAACGGGTTATGCGAGCGTTTCCACAGGTCACTTAAAGCAACGCTCAGAGCTTCGCTCACGGACACAAATTGGGTAGACCGCCTGCCTTGGGTTCTTTTAAGGTTGCGTTTTGCACCGAAGGAGGATTTGGCAGCCTCCCCAGCAGAACTCGTTTTTTCCCATTCGCTGCGGATCCCCGGAGAATTTTTACCGGAAAACCCAATGCCCAAGGCCGAGCCGCCCACACATTCTCTACACAACACAGAGGTGGGGAGAGTACCGGGCCTGGCCCACCATTATTTTCCCCACACATTCGTCCCAAAAAGTTTGCAGATTGCCAGTTTTGTGTTTGTCAGGCATGATGTGCACCTGACCCTGCTGCGCCCACCATACGACAGGCCGTTCAGAGTGTTGAAACCTGGGGCGAAACATTTCATCTTAGACTTGGGGGGACGTAGAGAGACCGTCTGCATTGGCAGGCTTAAGCCCGCTTTTGTGTTGGCAGATGAGCAGGTGGTGTTGGCCCAGGCTCCCCGGTGCGGACGTCCCCTGTTGGGGGCTCCGCAGGATGGTGATTCTTCAGCAGGGACCGGCACTCACGAAGGGGATGTGTTTTCTCCCCCTCCCCTTTTCCCCCCACAGACTGGCGTGCCCCCCTGTGCACCCCGCCAGCAGGGCAGTTCGACTGGATTGGCGACTCCCCCGCTACAGCCGCTATGGATGCCGGCTTAAGCCCAAGGAACGGGGGGGGGGGGGGTGTTAAGGCCCATTCTGGGTGTTCGGGGGGGGGGCAAGGTGTTAGACTTCTCCACCCAGAGATCAATGGACCAAGACAGGAGAGGTTGCTGGGGGGTCCAGACGAACAGCAAAGGCTAGGCACCCCCCGGGGAGAGGAGGAGATGCTGGGCCGCCTGGAGAGAAGTGCGGCACCTATCTAATATCATGTAAATGTGCCGCACGGGCTTTGTTATGAAATGAATACGAGGTCGGAGCCCCGGGCCACTATGCATGTAATTAAGGGTATAAAAGTGAGATGCACAGTGGCCTGGGAGTTCTTTTTGTGTTCCTGATCTGTTAGAGGGAGAATAAAGTCTGTGTTGGTCCAGCTTGTTGCCTCGCCTGTTTATCCCCTCTACAGTGTAACAAAAATGATAGCTGTCATGTTATGTCTGTAAACCTGGCACGAAGGGAGACAAACGAGAGGTTGCACTAGAATGGGACTTTATTAATATTCAGGTTGCAGTACAGCAGGTGCTTCTCAGTGTGGGATATTCAGGCAAGAGAGCCCAAAATGGTGAACACCCCTATTTATAGGGCGGTGTGGTGGCGCACCTAGAAGGTGGCATCATCACACCGTATTTCACAGTAAACCCTTTATCACATTCCCCTCCCCCTGTATAAAACAGAAAAACACACCTAATTAAACCCACCCAAATTTAGTAAACAAAACCCCCAATAAACATATTAAACAGCAACAAATTCAGGAACTAGGGCCGGTGGGTAGACTGCCACCTGACCCACATGGCCAAGTGATTTATTCTGCCACTTTTACCTGCAATACCAGCTGTGCTTCTAATAGTGTCCTTAATCTCTCTTTCACAGTTTCTCATGGCAAGGGAGGGGCGGCAGCCCCACGGTGGACGCGCCCCTGGAGGTGACAGGCCCCCAGGACCAGGGCCGATCGTGGAAACACAGGAGATCGGGACTCCCACCACCTTTGCCGACTCCTGTGCAGCCCCTTCAGTCAAAACCCCCACCTGGACACGCCGCAGCTGGTTTGTGTGTCGGATCGAGCCATTTGCCAGCCGGAAACATACTGCACCTACTCTTGCCACAATCCTCAGCAACGTCCGATGTCCCACCAGCTGCAACCTAGCCAGTCGTCGCCCCGGTCGCTTCTCAGCACAGACCTGAACCCAGTCCATGACCCAGAGTGGTTTCTTGCTTTCTGCAACTGTGGGGGTTCCCCCCTACAGTTGATAGTGCTATGAGATGACTGTTGTTGTGAAATGGCGCTATATAAATAAAGTTGAATTGAATTGAATTGAATTGATTTGGAGCACTGCTGCAGTCCCGGCAGCTCTGCATTCTCCACCCATGTCGCGTAATCAAGACACCAGGGTGGCTCCACAGCCACCGCCGTCACAACAGACCCCTCAGACATCGTCATCCGAAGCTTGACTTTGGCACCGAAAACGTCCGATGCTTCCCCGGTGACACCCGTTGGAACGGACCCTCCGCTCGCTAGATCAGTTGCTCCTAAAATAGCTGGCCGAGTGCTGGCACTGGAGTCGTCCAGTTCCTCCACTGAGCCGTTGTCCTCCTGAGTGTCAGAAACCTGTGCTTCAGTTCCGGCATCGTCAGTGGGTGCCTCATCCCACACCACAACGCCACCCACTGGGTTGGCCAATCTCCACCGACCACATCTGGACCACTCAAGTCAGCACTGTCATTAATGGTGAACCCTAGTCTATAAAACAAGTCACACCCCATAATGTTGCTACCATGCGATGCCACCTGGAACGTGAAGTCATGTACCGCCTCGGTGTTATAGCGAACAGTCAACTCCACAGTCCTGATGATGCACAGTCTATTACCGCTATAGCCATACAGTGGCGCCAGGTTCTTTCTAATCCTGTAGTGCGGGAAAAACTTTTTTTACTGTGGCCCAATTTAGTACAGTCCGCATCGCTGTTGTGTCGAGTATCAGTGGCAAAGCTACACCATCCAATTCCACCATACAGTAGGAAAACTGGTTTTAGTGCTCACCGAGTGGATGGTCGTCGTAGGCGGGCGGGCTGGTCTACTTGGCGGGCTCCACGATGCTGGGGACCGACACATTCTGGCAAAATGATTCATGCGCCCACACTTGCTGCACCGCTTCCCTCTTGCCGGGCATGCTGGCGCATAATACTGGTGCATCGGGGACCCACAATCCCCGCAGACGAGGTCCTTCAGAGCAGACCTACAGCTCACTGCATACACCTTGTAGTCATCCGCCATGCTCCCTTCGTCCTCCGAGTCCATTGCGTTTGTTGACGTCATCCTTTCTGGTGTTTTCTGAAACTGGCACCCATTTAGATCTGAGGTTAGCTTATCCACGGCCTCTAGCTGCAAAGCTAGCTCAACTGCCCCAGCTAGCGCTAAGTCATTTGGCGCCGTTAGCAACCTAGTCCTTATCGCTGCACTACGTGCGTGCTTGGCTAACTGGTCCTGTATCATCTTGTCCTCTAACGGCCCAAACCAGCACACACCAGCTGTCTTAGGTCAGCGACAAAATGATGAATGGGCTCACCGACTCCCTGCCGTCTCTAGCAAAACCGAATCCATCACGCTGTCTGGAGTGGTGAAGTGCTTAGCCATTAGCTCCACGACTTCCTTGTACGAGTCCGCCGTGCCGAGCGTTCGCAGAATCCTCTGACCTTCGATGCCAAGGTTGTGGACAAGTAACGCCCGCGCCCTCACTTTACCCAGCTTCCCTCGGTCCAACGCTGTGAGGTAGATTTCAAAAGCCTCCACCCAGCGGGGCCATGGGATGGGTGGCTCCCCGGGAAGCTCCATGAAAGGCCGCAGCGGTGTTACGCACGCCCCCATTGGTTAATCCTCAGTTGCCAAAATGTTATGTCTGTAAACCTGGCACGAGGGGAGACAAACGAAAGGTTACACTAGAACTGGACTTTATTAATATTTTGGTTGCAGTACAGCAGGTGCTTCACAGTGTGGGGTCGTCCAGGCAAGAGAGCCCAAAATGGTGAACGCCCCTATTTATAGGGCGGTGTAGTGGTGCACCCGCGTCATCACACCATATTTCACAATAAACCCTTCATTACATTTCACCCATGTCTAAAATCGGTGCAAGCACAAACTGGATGGGATGTTTAGAAAAAGATATTGTTTTGCACATTTGGATTTGTGCAGGTATTTGTTTTAGAAATGAAAATGCCATCTTTGAAACAGGAAGTAAATGTGCTGTATGCTTTCAACTGACACCAGAAGAAGAAAAGTAGCTCAGTAATAAGAAATATGATATACTGTATTGCCATTTTGTTTCAAAAAGATCACTGAGAACTTGTATCAAAATAATGTAATAATGGCAAGAATTATCGTTGGTAGTGCTCATGTTTACATGCAAAAGTAGACTTTACTTCCTCTTTAAAAAATGGACAATGTCTCCCTCCAGTCAGGGACGATCCTTGTCAGTAACAGGTACCCACCTCTTCTGGTTTGTGCTACTGTCATGATTTTTGTTTTGCTGTTGTAGTTTATTTACTGTGATTTGTTATTTGTTGTTATTTGTCCTTCAGGGCCACTGCAATTACCTCCACCGAGGCAGACAGAAAGACAGGGACAGACAGATGGAAGTACTGACAGATGGACGGGCGGAGGTATGTGCTCTCAGTGTACACCCTAGTCACACCATGAATCCTGCCGTATTTAATTTGATCACACTGTAAAAACTGATATCTAAGCAAGATGAAAAATATTGAGGCTTCATGTTTTTTTCTGACAAGGCATTTCTGCTTCCCACGCAGATTTTATATGATAATTTCACTCGCTTCAAGATAACTTTACTTGTTTTATGAAATCTTGACAAGTCAAAAACTGTTTTTGTTCTGTTGGAAGATTTTTTTCTTACTTTTAAAGACACACTGCAGTGGATATAAATCCCCTTAAAACAAATCTACATTGTCTAAAATGGTATCATGCCATTTTTTTTCTTCTAAACTTGCCTTTTTCCAAGGCGAGGATCCTAACTGAACTTTCACAGAAGAAAACACAGACATGTAAGAGTGATTTTGCTCTTGATATTCATTCATTCATTCAAACTTTATTAGGGACACAACAAGAGAAAGAGGTCCACAGAGCAAGGAAAAGTACTATTGCAGCGTCTCTGGGTGAGGGGCAGGGTACACCCTGGACAGATCACCAGGGCCAGCACAGAGACAGACAACCATTCACCCCCACATTCATACCAAAGGACAATTTATCCCCAGTTAATGCCAACTAACCCAACGTGCACATCTTTGGACTGTGGAAGGAAACCGGAGTACCCAGCAAAAACCCACACAGACACGGGGAGAACACGCAAACGCCACACAGAAGGGTCACCGCTGGTGGATTCGAACCCACAACCTTCTTGCTGCGCCGCCACAGTGCTAACCACTTTATTTGACATAATCCAATAAATTAAAACAAGAACTAAGACTTGAAATATTCCACCTCATCTATAGTGTAACATTTCAGATCTGCACCTGTATATCAGTTTTAAGTGGATGTGAACTTGGTAATGAATGTATTAAACAGTAGAGGGGATTCCAGTAAACCAACTGTCCTGCCCTGCGTGGTAGCAGTCTCCACATGAACGCAGCTTCTTATTTTATCAGGAATCATGTGACACGGCGGCCAGTGTTAATTCACCCTGTAAACAATTAGCCCTCCACCCACGCAGGTGCACACTCATACCTGGGAGGCCTGCCCAGTGCATTTACTCATTTCCTGGCAGCCACTGGCCAATTCTCCTTGAGCTAAATGTCAATTAGCTTCCGTCTGTTGTGAGCCTGTTACCTTAGATAATACAAGCCAACCTAAAGAGGATGGAAAGGGTGACATCACCAACTGCTGAGATCTAGTTTCTTTGTCATTTCAGAATTAGACTCGGAGACTTTTCAGTGGCACCCTCTCCAGAGGGCAGCAAATCCCAGCAACAATAGATGACATATCGTCAATTGATATTGAAGCAATGAGGCCAGGATTTAGTTACTATGTGTTTGGAAATATGATCAGAAGTTGCTTAGACAACATAGCAATGCTTTTCCCTTTTTATTGCTAAAAAATGTTTCTTCAAAATAGTGACCCAGAGCCATTAAGAAATCATTTAAATCTTAATAATTACCTTATATAAGATGGATATGAATTCAAGCTACAGCTGAGTACAAGAATTAAGCAGCAACTCAACACATGTAGTCGATCCATCTATCTATCTTCTTCTGCTTAATCTTTTTCGAATCGTGGGGGGGCTGGAGCCTATCCCAGCATCTTTGGGCGAGAGGCAGGGTACACCCTGGACAGATCGCCAGTCCATCGCAGGGCCAACACAGAGAGACAGACAACCATTCACTCTCACAGTCATACCTAAGGACAATTTAGAATGCCCAGTTTGATGCCAATTAACCTAACTGGCATGTTTTTGGCATGTGGGAGGAAACCGGAGAAATCCCGGAGTAAACCCAAACCCACGCAGACACGGGGAGAACATGAAAACTCCACACAGATTACTGTTAGTCGGGGGTTGGGATTGAACCCAGGATCCCCCGGCCAAGGGTGAGTTGCTGTGCTGCAGCAGTGCTAACCACTCCGCCACCGCACTGCCCTCAACACATGTAGTTTGTTTGGAAAATAATGTAATTTTACAGTACAACAAAAATAAATTACTTAGTTTACAATCACACCCAGCTAATCTCTGTCTCTGTTTTCTCCTACGATTCTTCAGTCTGCCGTGATTAAAATGTTTTAAAGTCTCAAACTGGGCACCGGTGCTCAGTCGAAGTAATCCTCTATGTCAATGCTGGGGTTGAGCAGGTCCTCGCCGTACAGAGTCAGATCCATCTGGTTCAGGATCAGATTTTCAAAAGTCTCCTCCAGGTCTGTTTCACCAATTAGAACAGCTCCCATCATCCTTCCTCTGCTCAGAACCACCTGGCAAAAAAAAAAACGCTAATGAATGCGAGCGTAAATATCAAAATCAGGACAATTAAAAGTAACGTATAGACATTTTACACATTTTAGTGGCTCCCTTTGGCCACAAAGCAGCCCCATTCACTTCATTCATATACATCTCAGTTCTTTCTTTATTTCTGATAGATTAAAAGATTAAAAAAGAAACAGAACAATATAACAAAGAGGGAAAAAAATCCAACAAGGTCAAATCAAACAATAACTCCTCTGATTATACAGTTCAACATAAGTTATCCGAAATGGGTGATGGCTGAAGCCGCAGCTTATATTGCCCACCCATATTCCATCCAAGAATCCAAAAGAAAAACAAAACAAGAGCGATTACAATTCAGAACATAGCTAAGACAAAATGTGACAAAAAAAACCTAAGCAACAACACAGACTGGATATGACAATCCTTATGTGATTTTACATGTCATCTTGTATATATGTTTGGAGTATTTCTTCCTTGAGTTTTTGTTTAAATTGTCCAAGCATTGTACATGATTTTAATTCAGGTCCAAAAGCGTTCCACAATCTGACTCCTTGCACTGAAACACAGTGTTGCTTGGTGGTAGTTCTCACTGAAGGTTTTTGAAATACACATGTTCCTCTGAAATGATATTGTTTCTCCCTTATTTGGAACAACTTTTGGATATTTGCGGGCAGTGATAGATTCTTTACTTTAAACATAATTACTGCAGTTTTAAAGTCAACCAGATCTTTCAACTTGAGAGCTTTTAATTTAAGAAAAAGTGGGTTTGTTGGTTCCCTGTAAGCAGCTTTGTTTATTATTGTAATAGCTCTCTTCTGAAGCATAAAGACTGGATATACACTACCGTTCAAAAGTTTGGGGTCACTTAGAAATTTCCTTATTTTTGAAAGAAAAGCACTTTTTTTCAATGAAGATAACTTTAAACTAATCAGAAATACATTCTATACATTGCTAATGTGGTAAATGACTATTATAGCTGCAAATGTCTGGTTTTTGGTGCAATATCTACATAGGTGTATAGAGGCCCATTTCCAGCAACTATCACTCCAGTGTTCTAATGGTACAATGTGTTTGCTCATTGTGTCAGAAGGCTAATGGATGATTAGAAAACCCTTGTGCAATCATGTTAGGTCTGCAACGCTGTAATTGCTGCAAATGGAGGATTCTTTGACGAAAGCAAAGTTTGAAGGAAAAAATTATTATTTCAAATACAAATCATTATTTCTAACCTTGTCAATGTCTTGACTATATTTTCTATTCATTTTACAACTCATGGTGGTAAATAAGTGTGACTTTTCATGGAAAACACAAAATAATTGTCTGGGTGACCCCAAACTTTTGAACGGTAGTGTATGTTTGTTTTATATGTATTTCCCCATACTTCAGTACAATATCTCATGTATGGGAGTATTAATGAATGATACAAAGTGGGGCTGCACGGTGGCGCAGTGGTTTAGCACTGTGGCAGCACAGTTTTACCCTCGGCCGGGGGACCACGGGGATCATGAGGTCGTGGGTTCGATCCCAGCCCCCGACCAACAGTGAGCTGTGTGGAGTTTGCATGTTCTCCCCGTGTTGCTCGGGTTTACTCCGGGATTTCTCCGGTTTCCTCCCGCATACCAAAAACATGTAGGTTTAGGGCGCTCGCGCACGCAGCGACCAGCAGCCGGTGGCTTGTCACCAGACTGCAAACCAAGTCTACCTATGGGTACAAATAAGTAACAAAAAAAAAAAAAAAAAAAAAAAAAAAGTATATAATGTGGGTTGATTCAGCAAATATTTCACTCTGTGTAGTATTGCAATTGATTTAGATATTTTACCTTTAATATAATTAATATGTGACTTCCAACACTGTTTATTATCAATTATTACTCCAAGAAATTTAGTTTCAGATACCCTTTCAATCTCTACACCATTTACACTAAGTTTAGACACTAAGTTGTTGTGATGGTTGTTAAAAACTATAAATTTTGTCTTACTTAAATTGAGCGTTAATTTGTTTGAATCAAACCACAGTTTGCGCTTTCCTAATTCCTTTCCGAGTGTATCCAAAAGTTGTTCCAAATTGCTTCCACTGCATAATAAATTAGTATCATCGGCAAACAATATTAAATCCATTTTTTCCGAGACTTTACATATATCATTTATATACATATTGAATAACAGTGGCCCCAAAACTGAACCCTGTGGGACTCCACAAGTAACCTTCAGTAACTGTGAGTTTTTGTTACCAACACATACATACTGATACCTATTCTTTAAGTAACTACATAACCAGGACAGTGCTACCCCCCTAATACCACAATTTTGTAGTTTCTTTAATAATAAATTATGATCCACTGTGTGGGGAGCGTGAAATGAAGAAGCTGAATAGTTTCATAATTCAGGTTTTATTCCTTGAAGTCACATCTCCATCAAATCTCTCAGAAAACATAAGAGGCTGAACGCAGTCAGGACCTCTCTATTTATACCAGTGACAACAAAGGCTTAATCACACATCCTTGTTACATCCCCCTCTTGCCTCTAACCCCCCTCCGTGTCCTTCAGTCTCCCACCTGGCCTCAGGGGGTCAGGAAGTCCTTTCAGGCCTCTGCCGCCGCGTCTCCATGTCCAGGTGTTCTCCGCAGGCGGTCCAGGCCCATTGTCCTCTTCTAAGGCGTGAGGTCAGCCACATATGTAATCTCAAACGTCCCTTTGCGCTTACACATATGCAGGTATGAATATATAAGCCACAGCCCCCCCCCCCAAAACGCCGAAGAATGGACCATACATTCGGGTTTCCCCCCCCAAAAAAATTATACAGGATGGCATCAATGGCATAACTATACTACATGCTCACATTAAAAAGAAAATTCAGGAACCACATCAACAGCACAGCCTACACAGCATGATCACATTAACATCTCAGTGATAACTCTCACAGCATAGTCTATACAACCTGATCAAAAATTTCAGTGATAACACCAACAGCATAGCTTATACCACATGATTCCCTCAAACATCAGTCTGTACGTCGTCTGGGTTTCAATCGTCTTCCGAATCTGCTGTACGCAGGTTTCGCCGTCTCAGCGGCGCTGTCCTGCAAGGGATCTGCAGTCTGAGGAAGAGAATGGTTATTTGACCCCTGCGGGGGGACCGAGACGTGGTCCCTGGGGGGTCTACCACGCCGAGGTGCTCTCGCCACCCGTACAGACTCATCGTTCATCACAAAAGCAGGCTTAAGTCTGTCAATACTGACTGTCTCTTTCCTGTCTCCTAAATCTAGCACAAACTGCTTATCACCAGTTTCCAGCACTCTAAATGGTCCATCATATGGTGATCGGAGAGTTGGTTTTAAAGCGTCGTGTCTAACAAAAACGAACTCGGCATTCTTTAAAGCCTGGGGAACAAAAACCCGCGGAAAAGTGTGATGAACGGGGCCCGGGAGCATGTCTGCTTCCGCACCACTTAGTGGCCTCAGAGCTGGGAGGCGCTCCGGCCCTGGATGCTCTGGTAAGAACTCATCGGGCAGCCTGAGGGGTTGTGCAAACACTAACTCTGCTGGGGAGGCATTCAGATCCTCCTTGGGCGCAGAACGCAACCCCAATAAGACCCATGGCAGTTTGTTTACCCAATCTCCATCCGTAAGCGACGCTCTGAGGGCTGCTTTCAATGACCTATGAAAACGCTCGCATAAACCATTAGCCTGGGGGTGATACGCGGTAGTGCGATGGATTGTTGTCCCCAAGCTGCTGGCCATCGCCGACCAAAGCTCGGAGACAAACTGAGGGCCTCTGTCTGAAGTAATGTCCGACGGAACCCCAAAACGCGCTACCCAGGCCGTTAAAAAAACTCGAGCCACCTCTGCAGCCGTGGTTGAAGTTAGAGGGACCACTTCCGGCCAACGTGTGGTTCGGTCCACCATTGCCAAAAGATGTGTGAACCCCTGCGACGACGGTAGGAGGCCCACGAGGTCGACATGCACGTGGTCGAACCTCCTGGCCGGGATTTGGAACGGTTCTAACGGAGCTTTTGTGTGTTTATGGATTTTGGCCCACTGGCAGGCCATGCAGGTCTTTGCCCACTCTTTCACGTGCTTGCGCAGGCTCGGCCAAACAAACTTCTCTGCCACCATTTTCACAGACGCGCGCACTCCCGGGTGCGCGAGAGAGTGAACCGAGTCAAAAACGCGGCGGCGCCACGCGGCCAGGACTATCGGGCGTGGTCGCCCCGTCGATACGTCGCAGATTAAGGGGGGCATACTGGTTTGCAAACACCTGCTCTCCAGCCTTAACCCTGTTGGTCCAGACTGGAGCGCGCGCACATCCGCATCTGTACCCTGTTCTGCCGCCATAGCTGCGTAATCGATCCCCACGTGAACTGGGGCCGCGCGCGCTCCTGCACTGTCATTTTGTCCTGCGGCCGCGGGAGCATGCTCCACACCCGCACGCACCGGTGCTGTGAACGCGCGGGAGAGGCAGTCTGCCACTACGTTGAGTTTACCCGCTACGTGTTGAATATCAGTGGTAAACTCCGAAATCGCGGCCAGTTGCCTCTGCTGCCAACCTGACCAAAGCTCTGAAACTTTAGACATCGCAAAAGTGAGTGGTCTATGGTCGACAAACGCAGTGAAACGCCGACCTTCCAGCCAGAACTGGAAATGGCGGGTGGCCAAAAGGAGCGCTAACAGCTCTCTGTCAAAAGTGCTGTATTTGCGCTCGGTATCATTTAAGGATTTGCTAAAAAACGCCAGTGGTTGCCAGACCCCGGTGACGTGCTGTTCCACGACCGCCCCTATGGCGACATCTGATGCGTCGGTAGTAAGGGCTATGCGGGCCAAAGGGTCTGGATGAGCGAGCAGCGTGGCGTCAGCCAGGGCTTTTTTTACCTCCGCGAATGCGCGCTCCCGCTCGGGGGACCACTCGACCGGATTGGAGGGGTTTTGTTTTTTGAGCGCGGCGTATAATGGTTGCATGAGCTGTGCTGCGCGGGGTAGAAAACGGTTATAAAAATTTACCATCCCCAAAAACTCCTGTAATGATTTGACCGTTTGTGGGCGGGGAAAATCTGCCACTGCGCGCACCTTGTCCGGTAACGGGATCGCCCCTTCTGGGGAGATGCGGTGCCCCCAAAAAATCGATCTGCGCCACGCCAAACTGGCACTTGGCCGGATTAATTATTAACCCATGCTCCCCCAACCTCCGAAAAACGGTAATGAGGTGTTTTTCGTGTTCCTCCTCTGAAGAACTGGCGACTAAAATGTCGTCGAGGTAGACAAACACAAAATGTAGGTCTCGCAGCACAGCATCCATCATGCGCTGGAATGTTTGTGCGGTGCCTTTAAGGCCAAAAGGCATGCGCAAAAATTCAAAAAGTCCGAAAGGGGTTATTACCGCTGTTTTAGGGATATCTTCGGGCCGGACTGGCACCTGATGGTAACCGCGGACCAGGTCTATTTTAGAAAAAATGCGCGCCCCCGCCAGATGCACCGAGAAATCTTGAATGTGCGGAATTGGGTAGCGGTCATGCGCCGTGGCGTTATTTAGTCTGCGGTAGTCGCCGCAAGGTCTCCAGGAGCCGTCAGCTTTAGGGACCATATGTAGCGGCGAAGCCCATGGGCTGTTCGAACGGCGAATAATGCCCAGCTTTTCCAGGCTGGCGAACTCTTCGCGCGCAATGGAGAGTTTAGCCGCATCTAAACGCCGAGCTTTAGCGAAGACGGGGGGGGGGGCCACTGTAGTGATAAAATGCTCCACCCTGTGTTTTGCAACTGTTGCCGAAAAAGTAGGAATGGTGAGCGCTGGGAACCGGGTGAGGAGTGTGTTAAACTTACCCCCTGCTTACCCCCGATGTTGGTCTGCACTGGTGGCGGTGACACTCAAGCTGCACAGGGGATAGAATCAAAAGACAGTGCATTTACTGCTGCACGGTGGCGCAGTGGTTTAGTACTGTGGCAGCACAGTTTACCCTCCGCTGGGGGATCGCGGGGATCATGAGATCGTGGGTTCGATCCTAGCCCCCGACCAACAGTGAGCTGTGTGGAGTTTGCATGTTCTCCCCGTGTTGCGTGGGTTTACTCCGGGATTTCTCCGGTTTCCTCCCGCATACCAAAAACATGTAGGTTTAGGGCGCTCGCGCACGCAGCGACGGCAGCCGGTGGCTTGTCACCAGACTGCAAACCAAATCTACCTACGGGTACAAATTAAGTAAAAAAAAAAAAAAAATTTACTAAGCGTCTGTTGGCAAGATCAACTAACAAACTATGTGAACACAGAAAATCAGCACCTAACATGATGGAGCTCACTGCCGCTATGATGAAGGTCCATTCATAAGCGCGGCCGTGTAAAGACAGAGACAAAGTCCTTTTTCCGTAGGTGTTGATGCTCGAGCCGTTCGCCGCAGTTGCCCCGTCGCTGCGGGGGCCAGCCACCCGGTCAGCGTAGGTCGGGGTGATGAAGCTCACCTGAGCCCCGGTGTCTATGAGGAAGTGCCGCCCGGAGCTCTCGTCCTTGATGTAAAGCAGCTTATTTGCCTCGCCGATAGCCGAAGCTGCTACCGGTTCTCGGCTTTGAAGTTTCCCGAGCTCTTGTAACTGCACGGCGGCACACACCTGCGTGTCTTCTCTGCGAAACGCCGGTGATAAAAACAGAGGCCATCTCCTCTGCTGCGTCGTGGCCGCGCCGCTGCCATGGTGGGTGGGTACAGCCCGGTCGTCTCCGGCTCCTCGTTACCCGGGGTCGCCGCCCTGAGATCTGCCGCTGCAGCTGTGGTCGCCTGCTCGCCGCAGGAGTTGAGGAGCCACTGCGCCTCCCGGGCCATCGCACGGAAATCCCGCTGAGTCTCACCACGCATGTTGGACAGAGTCCCTCTCGTGTGCGTCGGGAGGTTGCTGAGGAAGATTTGTTTGAAGAGGAAGTTGTCGTTGTCTGACTCTCTCAAGTGAAGCATGTCCTCCATCAGGGCGATCGGTCTGCGCCCTCCTTGGCCGTACATAGCGATGAGCCTCTTGGCCATCTCTTCGGCTGAGGGCGCGAAACACTCGATGAGGGCAGCCTTCAACTCGGCGTATTTGTTGTCGGCGGGCGGCTGCTGTACCACGCTCTGCATGCATCCCGTAGTGCGGGGGTCGAGCTTGGCGATGACGTGGTAGAACTTCGTGTTGTCCGCCGTTATTCCTGCGAGCGCGAACTGCGCCTCGGCATGGAGGAACCACGAGTTCGGGTCATTCTGCCAGAACTCCGGTAGTTTGATGGCGACGGCGCTCGCTCGGGCCGTCTCCGACGAGTCTGCCTCGAGGGTCTCCCTTTCGCCCATTACTCTCATGTACTGGTCACCAATGTGGGGAGCGTGAAATGAAGAAGCTGAATAGTTTCATAATTCAGGTTTTATTCCTTGAAGTCACATCCCCATCAAATCTCTCAGAAAACATAAGAGGCTGAACGCAGTCAGGACCTCTCTATTTATACCAGTGACAACAAAGGCTTAATCACACATCCTTGTTACATCCCCCTCTTGCCTCTAACCCCCCTCCGTGTCCTTCAGTCTCCCACCTGGCCTCAGGGGGTCAGGAAGTCCTTTCAGGCCTCTGCCGCCGCGTCTCCATGTCCAGGTGTTCTCCGCAGGCGGTCCAGGCCCATTGTCCTCTTCTAAGGCGTGAGGTCAGCCACATATGTAATCTCAAACGTCCCTTTGCGCTTACACATATGCACGTATGAATATATAAGCCACACACTGTATCAAATGCTTTTTTAAGATCCAGGAATACCCCAACTGAATACTCTTTATTTTCAATGGCAGTTGATATTTTTTCTATAAATTCCATTAGAGCAAATGCAGTTGTCCTCTTATGTCTGAACCCATATTGCTGCTCACATAATAAATTATTCTTCATTATGAAGTTGTCAATTCTCTCACAGAATATTTTTTCAAGTATCTTGGAAAATTGCGGCAATAGTGAAATTGGTCTATAGTTTGAAAATTCCCCTCTGTCACCTGTCTTGTATATCGGAATTACTTTAGGTATTTTCATTGCATTGGGAAATATACCTGTTTGGAGAGACAGGTTACAAATATACGTCAGTGGTTTCACTAAGCATTCAATAATAGTTTTGACTAAGAGCATGTCAATACCATCACAGTCCGTAGATGTTTTACTTTTAAACGATTTAACAATTTCAATGACCTCTCTCTCGTCTGTGTTCAGTTTAGCTGCTTTGGACGAGAATCCAACCCAGAGTCCTCCTTCCAGACAGAATTGCAGTTCACTTAAGCCTCATTTGCACTACCTGTGGATGGGTTCAGTCGCAGCTGCGTTTGTGCTTTGAAAGCGGCATGGATCACAACAGGATTTGCATGGCAAGATCGCACGAGAATGGTATAAAGCAAGAAATCAAGAGATAATGTGACGAGAGCATGTGAAAACAACACAGCAAAAATGACAATGGTTAGCTTAGCTTGTTGTGTCACTGTCCATTCCTCTGGATTCTTTTGTGCTTTAATAATGGGTAAGTAGTCTGTCATTTTTATTTCTGTGAAGTATTTGTATGTTATGCCACACTTTTTGTGCTCTTGGGATTTAATGGTGGAGGAGTACACCTCAAAAAATAACAGGTGATATTTAAGTCTTCTTTCGGCTGCTCCCTTTAGGCAAATCATCTGTCTCCATCTCACCCAATCCCTTGTATCTTCCTCTATAACACCAACCGTCTCCATAGCTACGTTCTGATCCACAGTGTACTTCAAACTGTATTCCCTACTCCCTGCTCCGTTCTCAGGGAATATCAGTAAGTTACTGTAACTGCCCTTCACAAAAATACTCCATTTGAAACACCCTATAACCGTCAGCTCCTCCTCCATGAATTACCACGGTAACCATGGACACATACTGATACTATGGTGGATAATTTATATTTCTTAAATAAAATATTGATACAAATATATTTTTATTACTATCAGTTGATATAAATGTAACCCCTGGGCTATTGTTATAAGTGCGCACATAACTTCCAAAAAACCCTTGCATAATATTAAATACAATGCATTGTAATATTTTTCACATATCTACAGATGTAATACTACATTAGTATTATTATTTTTCATGTTCACAAATAGTGTAACATTCTTGTTTTTTTTTTCTTTCTAATATAGGCTTTACACATAGTGTTTTAGCCTTTTCTCGAATTTTGTACAGAAGCTCATATTTACCAGTGCATGTAATTGGACTATTCTCTAACTACCTCCTATTCGCTGCCTACTGATCAGTCAAGGACAATATTTGTGTTTTATTGTTGTGATTGGCATTTGCTGTTGGGGGGGTGGGGATTGTGTAGTGGTTTATGAGAGTTAACGTTTTTTTTCTTCAGTAGCAGTTGGTTGGTGGTTGCTCCCAGAGTAAGCTGTGTTTCTTGCTGCCCGTGGACGCCGACCGTTGGACCCGATAAACTAGCTAGCTGAGTTTTTTCCCTGGACCTAACGTTTTTTTTTTCTTCAGTAAGTGGTTGGTTAGCGGCCGCTCACGGAATAAGCTGTGTCTATTGCTGCCTGTGGACATCAACCGTTGGACCCGCTAAGCTAACTAAAGCTGTTTTCCCAGAGCTTTGGTTTTACCGCAGAGATTCTTTTGGCTTTTGGCTGCCATTTAGAGCGCCTGGTTAAGGAGGGCTGCTCGTCTGTGCCCTCTGCTTTGTGAACTGTTCAGTGGGTGCTGTGTTTCCACCGAACCAACGTCCTGCTGGAGTCGTGGCCGGGGTTTGGGTTTGGCCAAATTCCCCGCAACGGAGGATCTCCGCCAATGCTGAGGACAATGCTGGATGTTTTGTTTTCTTTTTTCTTTTCTCTCCCTCTTTCTTTCTCTCAATGAGGGCGTCGCTGGATTTTTCCCTGAGCCACTTTGTCGTTTTGCGCCATGTTCTTCGTCCCCTGAGACTGCTCTCTGCTGTCCGCCCTTACAGACGGTAACTCTGGTATGGGTGAGTACCCCGCTTCACCCCACAAGGTTATTAATGGCGGCCACCGTTTGGTATTAGCCATTGGAGTGGCGTTTTAATATTAGAACAGACCTGCAACGTCAGAGACCTTTTTATTGTCACTCGGTACCAAGTAGGGACCTACATAGACCTGCAAATTAATAAAATATGCCGGCTTAGGTTTATTAAGAATTCTGTTTGTTTGTGAATTCTCATTTGTGATTTATTGCCTTTTCCCCCCTTTGAGCGTGTGTTATTATTTTTTTCTTTTTCTTTCTTTTTAAGTGCATATTGCTTACCCAACAGTTATTTAATGGTTTTGTGTTATATGTTTGAAACTGTTTCCATTGCCTTGGTTCCTTCTGCTGACCAGTGGGCAAATAAATTCTGGTTTTTGAAATATATCAAATTGTTTGCTTATTTTAAGGAAGGTTTACAACATACACCCTACAGTTTTAAAGCTATCCTACACCCTTTTCACACACAACCTGATCTTGATTAAAGTAGCCCTTCATGCACTCTGCTTATTTTGTAGGCTAGATATTTGTATTTACACTGGTTTAGTTGGCCTAGTCTACAAGTTAGAGTGTAAGTACATGAACTTGGGTGCTGTTCATAGCAGTAAAGCGGAACAGGCATTACATAAACAATAACCAACATCAGTTTAGCTTGTTAATAACGTTAGCAACAATAGTTTGTTTTACTCGTATTTGAGGCACAATGGCTTATGGGTAATCTTCTAGTCAACTTCCGGTGAAGTGATGTACGGTTGTTCACTTCTTCCCTGCACAGTTCTCAGTTCCCTTTGAACTGAAGACCGTTCGCTCCCTTCGGTTTGGAATCTCAGTTAATATGGTGGATACCCTGCGCAGTCCACTTCGGAGTATACTATTGGGCGACTGGAACGCAGCTCATGTCCTCCTTCACTACATCCATGAATCTTCTCTGTGGTCTTCCTCTTTTCCTCCTGTCTGGCAGCTCCATCTTCAACATCTTTTGTCCCGTATCTCCACTATCCCCCCTTTGCACATGTCCAGTACCATCTCAGCCTTGCCTCTCTCTCACTGTCTCCAAACCACTCAACCTGAGCTGTCCCTCTGATACAATCATTTCTAACCCTGTCCCACCTAGTCACTCCCAATGACAATCTCTGTATCTTCAACTCTGCCACCTCCTGTTTTTTTTAATCAGCGCCACCATCTCCAAACCATATATCATAGCAGGACTCATTACCATGTTGTAAATCTTCCCTTTCATTCTTGCTGCTACCCTTCTGTCACAAATCCCCCGACACTCGTCTCCACCCACTCCACCCTGCCTGCACTCTCTTCTTCACCTCTCTTGTGCATTTTCTGTTGCTTTGTATGGTTGACCCCAGGTATTTAAACTGATCTGTCTTCACTACCTCTACTCCATGCATCTTCACTGTTCCACCTGCCTCCTCATTCACACATATGTATCCTATATCTTGCTTCTACTGACTGTCATTCCTGACAGTCATTAAATACAGTAGATAACATGGCACTTCCTTGGATGCTGGATGTGGTATCCGTCAAAAATGGACTCGTTGTGCCCTTCCTGGGGCCTTGGTGGCGTTCCGGGGACTGGTAACTGTGTCCTGAGCCTACGGGTGTGAGCGTGTGTGTGTATATGTGTGGGCGTGTGTATGTGTGTGTGAGTGTGTGTACGCATGCGTGTGTGCAGGTGTGCCTGAGTATGGGTGTTTGTGGGTTTGCATGCATATGTGTGGGTGTGGATATGGGTGTGTGCATGTGTGTGTTAACGTGTGGGTATGTGTATTGTGTGTAAACATGCAAGGTTGTGTGTGAGTGTAGGTAGACATATGTGATGGTGAGTATATACAGTATGTGTGAACACATGAGGGTGTGTGTAATGTGTGTATGTGTGGGTGCAAGTACCTGTGGGTGGAAATGCAGGGGTGGAGGGTGTGTGTGTGGACGGGAAGACCTCGTTGGGCAGCGGGGGGTGAGGTGGGCCGTCTGGTTCGGTGGCGGTTTGGGACCTGCTCTTCCCGGCCGTCCTGCCGTTGTGTCATGGGGCGGGGCGCTTTGCCTCCAGTGTCCGTGGCGGCGGGTATGAGTGTGTGTGGGTGCTCAGGGGTGGCCACTGAGTTGGCGGCTGCTATTCCGTCGGTTTGCCCTGGGGTGGCTGTGGCTGCAGGGTAGCCTGCCGCTGTCGATGTCTGTCTGGGGTGGATGGTTGGTGAGCTCGCGGTGGGCGCTCTGGGGTGTCGCTTGGCATGTGAAGTGCCATATGGGTCCGGCCCATTATTCATTATTATTATTATTAATATGTTTTTGTGTGTGTGTATAGGGTGAGGAGCTCAGTCATCCGCGAGAGGCTCAGAGTAGAACCGCTGCTCCTCCACATTGAAAGGAGCCAGTTAAGATGGTATGGGCATCTGATCAGGATGCCTCCTGGACGCCTCCCATTTGAGGTGTTTCGGGCACATCCCTCTGGGAAGAGACCCTGGGGCAGACCCAGGACTTGCTGGAGAGACTATGTCTCCCAGTTGGTCTGGGAACGCCTCTCTGAAGAGCTGGAGCAGGTGGCTGGGGAGAGGGAAGTCTGGGCTTCTCTGCTTGAACTGCTGCCTCTGTGACCCCGACCTCTGGAAAAGCGGTAGAAGATGGATGGATGGATGTTTGTGTGTACAAGATGTGTGAGAGTAAGTGTGAGTGTGGCTGCTCCATCATGCCGGTGGTGCTGGGGGGCACTGGGGTGCGACGCTGGTGGGTCTTGGGCTGCTCGGCCTGGTGGCCTTCGCCCTGGGGTGGGATCTGGGAGCAGTGGGTGGCCGCTAGAGCCAGTTTGACAGCTGGCTTCTTGGGATGGGGGGGGCTCTCTTTTGGACCGCCTCCCTCTCAGTCTTACCCCCCCATCCCCCAATTCTGGGTGGAACATACATCTTATTGGATACACTTAGGGTTTTGGGGTGGGGGTGTGCCGTACTGTGTCAGTGAAGAGGATCCCTCCATCTACTACGCAGTGGGGCCGTCCTCACCTCACTCTTAACTGCACTGTAGACACTGAGGGCTTGGTGGGATGGGAGCCCAACTGCCTATAACAGTGACTAGTGGTGCTCCAACACACCATCCCCCCAATTTTAGCTGCACTTTAATAGTTCACACACCCGCACACAATCATACCACACAAGTAACACTCACCCATCACAATTCGTGTATGGGGGATGGGGGGTGGGGGTCTTCCCCCACTCCTGCTGCCCTCCTTCTGCCGGGGGCCTGGGGTCTGGCTGGTGACCTGGGGCCCGTCATGTTGTCAAAATCCCTGGGCACTGCCGGGTGTTGGTGTGCATTCATGCCCGCTACATCTGCGCCATGACCACCCCAAGTAATAAGAGTGAATGAGTGTGGGTGAGTGTGTGGGGAAGAGCACGAGTGGATGTGAATGAGTCGAAACGTGAATGAGTGTGTGTGTATGGGTGAGTGTGAGTGGGTGCAGGTGACTCTGAGGGCAAGTGGGAATGAGATTGAGCAGGTACGGGAGTAAGTGAGAGTGGGTGGGTCTGGGAATGCGAGTGTGGGATTGTGTGGGGGAGAAGGCGAGTGAGAGTGAGTGAGTGCATGTGAGTGTGTGTGGGTGCGAGTGGGTGTGTATGAGAGTATGAGGGTCTGAATGTGTGTGTGTGCTGGTCGGGGGGTGCTGGATTGAGAGGATGGCACCTCCTGACTGCGTGGGCTCCCTTGGATGGGGGTGCTGGCCCGCTGTGGGGCTCCTGTGCCTTGCTGCCGCCCTCCTTGGCTGTGGGGGTTCCGGGGGTGTGTGTTGGCAATGCTGGGGTGGGGGCGGGCCTGCTGTGGGGGTGTCTGGGGGGGCTCGTGCCGGGGCATGGGCTGGTCTCTGCCCCGGTGGGGGGTGGGGTGGGGTGTAACTGGTCTTCCAGTGCCTGGGGCCTGGTGGTGGCCCTGCTGGGGGAGGTGGGGGTGCTGGCTGGTCCAGGGGTGCACCGTGCTGGCCACTTGGCAGCCCAGCCTCCCTCAGCTGTCCCTCCTGGGGTGGATTCCTGGCTGTCCTGGGGCTTGTTGGCCTTGGGACATTTGTGCTGTGTGGGGGTTGGTGGTCCTGTCTTGCTTGCTCGGGGTTTCCGGGGATGGTGGGGGGTGCGGGAATGGGGTGTTGCTATAACCTGCCACCCTCTTCTTATGTTTCCTGGCAAACCACTCACACACACTTATTTTGCGCGTGCTCTCATACATACACATGCACACACACGTCTCTCCTTTAACAGGTGTGGATACCAGACTCATGATGAGACCTTTTCAGTAGAAGACACAGTTTGTCTTCTGTTTGTTTCAGTTGTGTTCGTCTGTTTGTCTTCTTTGTCTGTTCCTCTCTCTTTTCTCCCCCCTCCATCTCTTATCTCCCCCCCCCCCCCCCGGTCGGGTCCTTCATGGGTAAAACAATTTAAATAAAGTATTAAAACTTATTACAAGAGGAGTTTATATATACAGTACATATATATGTGCTGTATAAGCTCCTTTTGTCAAAGTAAACCTGTTTGGTACAATAAGGGAAGCAGATTTCTGTTCCGCTCACCTAGCTGCTTGACAGGACAGGGGGAAAAATGGACTCATTGTGAATTCTTAGTGATCTTTATGGCGAGCCAGTTTTGTGATACAGCGCTTTGTACCTGGTGGAAATATGCCAAATAATTTTGTTGCTGTTCTTACTAAAACAGAAAAAGAAATTTATACTTTACTATATAACTCCTTCTGTGTCTGTAAAAGAGACAAAAGTACAAGTAGAGGGACGTTGTTCTCTTCAGACTCACCTTGACATATTCATGGCCTTTGGTGCATCGTACTAGCAGCTCATGGTCCGCACCCAGACCCTGAGCATTAAACTTTCCCAGCAGCACCACCTGTGGAACAAGCAAAATGTTAAACTGTTAAATGAGCCTAGAAGCCAAGCTGCAGAAAGACCTTAAATGGTCTTTAGATTCATGAAAATAAGTTATACAGATCATTTCACTGTTCAAAAACATTATTAACCTTGTAGTTGAAGAATTTAGTGATGTGAGAGAAGAGCTCGAAGCAGAAGTCCAGCTCTATGGACTCTGACAGGAAGTGTGCTGCCATGCAGCGACCGGCGTACCATCCCATCTGACGGGCCTGCGTCCACAAACGCATCTAAGCACAAAAAACAGAGTCAGACTGAAATGCACTCTCTGAAAATAGTAAACAATATAAATACAGTATAAAACTGGCTGTGTAGTATTTTGGCTGTAAATTATAAGTCAAATTGTAGAAGCGGAGCAGAAATTGTTTTTGTGTTTTCTTTCTCTTTGTTTTACTTTCTTCCCCCACACACTCACACACTCCATTCTTCCACTTTATATCCCATCAACTCCTTCCTCCATTCACCCCTGTCAGGTCCAGCATAACTAAGGCAATTTAAATAAAGTAGTAAAGTTATTATACAGCAAGAGGAGCCTATAAATACTATTTATTTACAGTACACAGTGGATATAAAAAGTCTACACACCCCTGTTCAAATGCCAGGTTTTTGTGATGTAAAAAAATGAGACCAAGATAAATCATTTCAAAACTTTTTCCACCATTAGGCTGGGTGTCCACCAAACGCGTTTTTTGTCGCCCGACCGCCCTGAGTGTTTTTTTTTTCAGCATTTGTGCGCTGCGCTTTGGGGAAAAAAAAGTCTGTGCCCTGTATCCCAGCAACAGCTTGTCACGCTCAGCTCAGCACTTCCGCTTTTCCTATGGTCAGACTTTCTACTGATTTTTTTTTAATACCAGTCTCTAATAACAATGGACAGGAAGCATATTCTAGCAGCTCTGGATGTAAAATATGATGACACGGAAAGCAGGAGTCTGAGTACAGACTAGTACCAGCATCCTATGTCCCGTCCACGCAGCAGTTCTTATTGGCTGCTTAAGGTCTGACATTGACGAGCTCAGCTGCAGTCTGAAAAGTTGAACTTTTTTCAGCTCTGAGCGCCTTGAGCGCCGCGACAAAAAACACCACTGTCGAGAGCGTTTCAGCGCCAAGGGCACTCAGTGCTGTAAACGCTGGACTACATAGAGAATGAATGGAAAATAGCCACCCAGAGCGGAAAAAAATGCATTTGGTGGACACGCAGCCTTAATGTGACCTATAACCTATACAACCCAATTGAAAAACAAACTGAAATCTTTTAAAGGGAAAAATAAAAAACTTACAATAACCTCTGGTTGCATAAATATGCACACCCTTAAAGTAATACTTTGTTGCAGCACCTTTGGCTTTTATTACAGCACTCAGTCTTTTTGGGTAGGAGTCTCTCAGCGTGGGACATCTTGATGTAGCAATATTTGCCCATTCTTCTTTGCAAAAAACGCTCCAGATCTGTCAGATTGTGAGGCCATCTCCTGTGCACAGCCTTTTTCAGATTACCCCCCAGATGTTCGATCGGATTTAGGTCTGGACTCTGGCTGGGCCATTCCAAAACCTTAATCTTCTTCTGGTGAAGCCATTATTTTGCTGATTTGGATGTCTGCTTTGGGTCATTGTCGAGCTGAAAGATGAAGTTCCTCTTCATCGTCAGCTTTATGGCAGAAGCCTGAAGGTTTTGTACCAACACTGACTGGTATTTGGAACTGTTCATAATTCCCTCCACCTTGACTAAGGCCCCAGTTACAGCTGAAGAAAAACAGCCCCAAAGCATGATGCTGCCACCACCATGCTTCATGGTGGTGGCATGATGTCCTTTGATGATGAGCAGTGTTGTGTTTGCGCAAAATATATGTACCTTTTGGAATTATGGCCAAAAAGTTCAACCTTGGTTTCATCAGACCATAACACATTTTCCCACATGTGTTTGGGAGATTTCAAATATGTTTTTGCAAAATGTAGCTGGGCTTGGATGTTTTTCTTTGTAAGATAAGGCTTCCGTCTTGCCACCCTAGATGGGAGATTGTTGTCACATGTACTAAACAAGCCAGTACTTGACAGAAATTCCTGCAGCTCCTTCAATGTTGCTGTCAGCTTCTTGGCAGCCTCCCTGACCAGTTTTCTTCTCGTCTTTTCATTAATTTTGGAGGGACGTCCAGTTCTTGCTAATGTCACTGTTGTGCCATGTTTTCGCCACTTGATAATGACTGTCTTCACTGTGCTCCATGGTATATTTAATGCCTTGGAAATTCTTTTGTACCCTTCTCCTGACTGATACCTTTGAACAATGAGATCCCTCTGATGCGTTGAAAGCTCTCTGTGGACCATGGCTTGTGCTGTAAGATGTGACTACAAAAATGTCAGGAAAAGCCTACTAGAACAGCTGAACTTTATTTGGGGTTAATCAGAGGCACTTTAAAAGGTGGCAGGAGTGTGTTGACTCCCATTTAACATGAGTTTGAATGTGATTGGTTAATTCTGAACATAGCCACATCCCCAGTTATAACAGGGTTATGCAACCAGGTTATTGTAAGTTTGTGGTATATATTACTCATATATTCCATACCTGCATACGTTAGAGCATGTGGAAATGTGTGGGGCAACATATGCAAAGGAATTTCACACCTCTGAAAGGACAAAGGAATCTCACCGCCATGTGAAGACCAATGACGTCACAGGACGCCATGGCAACAGACTTGACACCTTCACCCCCTTAGGCGAGGAGAGGTTTTCCCATCACCTTCCAAGACGGAGGGAGGAGTTAACAGGACTAATGGGGATTTAGATAACGGGGGATTTCAGCTTGTGTTTTGCATGTCTTGGATGTGTGCCTGTGTTTAACCAGCGAGCTGGGCAGAATTCTTCCTCTTTGCCTTCTGCCAAGCTCTGCACCATGATGAGACAAGATAGAAGAGTTGTTCATTAAAGACTCTGCTTTTGTGATACAAAACCGCCTCGTTATTTCCAGCTCTTCTACACTGGTGACCTTGACGCGAGTATGGACCTGAGGCGTTCTTCAAGCGACTCATCTGCGGCGAATCTGACTGCGACAACGCAGACGAGGGAACAAGCAGACAGCTGTTCCCCCCGGCAGAGGGTACCGAGAGAGCTCAACCGAGCTCCAGCACCGCCGTGAGAGCCGAGGCAAGGCACTCTCACCCGGCGGGCACAACAGTGATGATGTGCACAAACGCCGTCGCTGTTAAACTGCCAGATTTCTGGCGAGAAGACCCGGCCTCTTGGTTTCTCCAAGCCGAAGCCCAGTTCATACTGGCGGGCATCACGGCAGACGATACTAAGTTCTACCATATCGTCTCCAAACTCGACTCCGCCACTTCGAGGTGTGTGCGAAGCTTGATCCAGCGACCACCGGCCCGGGACAAGTATGAGACACTCAAGGCGACCATCGTGGCGAATTACGTCCCGTCGGCGGAAGAAAGAGCCGAAAAAATCCTGGCAGTCTACGGCCACAGAGGGGGCAATCCAAAGACCCTCATGGAGGATTTACTGCAGCTCAAGGAGGAGGACAATGATAATTTCCTCTTTCAATTTATTTTCCTCAGCACGCTACCACCACACATGAGAGGGACACTCGCCAGTATGAAGTGCAACAATCATCAGGACTTCCGCACGCTGGCCAACGAGGCTTATCGACTCGTCAACGCCTGCAGAGATTGGACACCCACAGCGGCATCCGCAGACCTCAAAACTGACGCCCCAAACCTTGGAGAGTCACAAACCACGGAGCAGGCTCAACCCACGGTGACAGCAGCGCGGCCCAAGCGCAACAAACAGAATGACGTCTGTAATTATCATCACCGCTTCGCCGAGAAAGCCCGGAAATGTGTTCCCCACCTGCAAGTTTACGATGTCGGGAAACGCCAAAGCCGAGGGCCGTTAACGGCAGCGGTTCTCGGCGAGAAAAATAAGCTGTTATACGTGACGGATGGACACACAGGCAAGCAGTTCCTCATCGACACAGGAGCCCAGCTGAGTTTCGTCATGCCCTCCCACGCAGATCGAGCCATGGGCACCCGGGGCAATGGAGCAGTGGCAGCCAACGGCTCGGACATCGACACGTTCGGGGAAAAGAGCCTGCATCTCCTCATTCACGGCCGCAGCTACAGATGGACATTTGTTGTAGCGGCGGTGAGTTTTAACTTGTTAGGCGCAGATTTTCTGTGTGCACACGGGTTATTAGTTGATCTAGCAAATAGGCGCCTGGTTAATGCACTGTCTTTTGCTTCTATTCCTTGCTCAGCTCGAGTCTCTCCACCACCTGTGCAGGCCAACGTCACTACGGCAGGAGGTAAGTTTGAGCAACTCCTCACCCAATTTCCAGCACTCACAACCCCCAAATTCTCAGCCACTGTAGCCAAACACGGGGTTAAACACTTCATTCCAACAACGGGACCTCCCGTTTTTGCCAAAGCTCGCCGCTTAGACGCGGCCAAGCTCAACATAGCAAGGGACAAATTTGCAGCTCTTGAAAAATTAGGCATTGTCCGACGTTCAAAGAGCCCTTGGGCTTCACCACTTCACATGGTTCCGAAATCCGACGGTTCTTGGAGACCGTGCGGAGATTACCGCAGATTAAACAACGCTACAGCGCATGACCGCTACCCCATTCCTCACATACAGGACTTTTCACTACATTTAGCGGGTGCGCGCATTTTTTCAAAAATAGACTTAGTCCGCGGTTATCACCAAGTTCCAGTCCGAGCTGAAGACATTCCTAAAACAGCGGTTATAACCCCTTTCGGCCTTTTTGAATTCCTGCGAATGCCTTTCGGCCTCAAAGGTGCTGCTCAGACTTTTCAGCGTATGATGGACGCAGTCTTACGCGACCTCCCCTTTGTTTTCGTCTACCTCGACGACATGCTGGTAGCCAGCTCATCGGAGGAAGAGCACGAGCAGCATCTCACTGCCGTTTTTCAGAGGCTAGAAGAGCACGGATTAATAATTAATCCAGCCAAATGCAAATTTGGCGTATCGCAAATTGATTTTTTGGGACACAGAGTCTCCCCGAAAGGGGCAGTTCCGCTTCCAGACAAAATTCATGCGATAGAAGGTTTTCCACGGCCCCAAACGGTCAAATCGCTACAGGAATTTTTGGGGATGGTTAATTTTTACAACCGTTTCCTCCCTCATGCAGCTCAGCTCATGCAGCCCCTGTATGACGCGCTCAAAAAAAAGAGAGCTTCCAACGCGGTCGACTGGACCCCGGAACGCGAACGCGCTTTTGCGGAAGTTAAAAACGCCCTAGCTAACGCCACAATGTTAGTCCATCCAGATCCCTCGGCCCGCATTGCTCTAACCACAGATGCTTCAGACTTGGCCATAGGGGCAGTTGTAGAACAACTTGTCAAGGGGGTCTGGCAACCTTTAGCATTTTTTAGCAAATCGCTAAACCCGACGGAACGCAAGTACAGCACTTTTGACAGGGAGCTGCTGGCGCTCCATTTATCCATCCGCCACTTCCAGTTTTGGTTAGAAGGGCGGAGTTTCACGGCTTTTGTGGACCATAAACCGCTCACTTTTGCTATGGCTAAAATTTCAGAACCTTGGTCGGGCAGACAACAAAGACAGCTAGCTACGATTTCAGAGTTCACCACAGACATTCGACATGTAGCGGGCAAACTTAATGTAGTAGCGGACTGTCTCTCTCGCGCTGTGGCACCGCCAGAGCACGAGGAGACAGATTACACTGCCTCAGCAGCTGAGCTTTTCTCTAACGCAAACACATATGCAGCACCTATCCATGAAGGGATAGATTATGCAGCCATGGCGGAAGAAAAAGGTAGTGATGCGGACGTGCGCGCGCTCCTGTCTGGACCAACAGGGTTAAGGCTGGAGGAAAAAGGGTTGCGCGACGGCGTGCCCCCCCCTAATATGCGATGTTTCAACCGGCCAACCTCGCCCGTTAGTACCGGCTGCTTGGCGCCGCCGTATTTTCGACGCAATTCACTCCCTCGCGCACCCAGGTGTGCGCGCCTCGGTCAAAATGGTTGCCGAAAAGTTTGTGTGGCCAGGCCTGCGCAAAAACGTAAAAGAATGGGCAAAAACTTGCATTCCTTGTCAGCGCGCCAAAGTACACAAACACACAAAAGCCCCTCTGGAGCCTTTTCCCATCCCTGCTAGAAGGTTCGACCACATTCATGTCGACCTTGTGGGGCCGCTGCCTTCCTCCCAGGGTTTCACACACCTGCTAACAATGATAGACCGCACCACGCGCTGGCCAGAGGCAGTCCCTCTAGCGGCAACTACAGCGGAGGAAGTCGCTCGCGTTTTTCTAACAAATTGGGTGGCACGTTTCGGCGTCCCATCAGACATCACGTCAGATAGGGGGCCTCAATTTGTCTCAGAGCTCTGGTCAGCCATGTCCAACAGTTTAGGGGCAACAATTCACCGTACCACCGCTTATCACCCTCAGGCTAATGGGTTATGCGAGCGTTTTCACAGGTCCTTAAAGGCCGCCCTCAGAGCCTCATTAACGGACACAAATTGGGTAAATAAACTTCCCTGGGTTTTATTGGGGTTGCGTGCGGCACCTAAAGAGGATTTAGACGCTTCCCCTGCAGAATTAGTCTTTGCTCAGCCTATCAGACTACCAGGTGAATTTTTACCAGAAAACCCGGAACCAGGGCACCTCCCAGTCCCAAGGTTTTTAGGCAGTAACGGACCGGACTCTTTACACGGTCCAGCTCATCACTCCTTTCCGCGAGTTTTTGTTCCTCAAACTTTAAAAAACGCCGAGTTTGTTTTTGTTAAGCATGAAGCCCTTAAACCAACGTTACGCTCAGTATACGATGGCCCGTTCAGAGTGCTGGAAAATGGTGACAAATACTTTGTGCTTGATTATGGGGATAGAAATGAAACGGTCAGCATTGACAGACTCAAACCTGCCTTCTTGTTGAGAGACGAACCTGCACAGTTGGCGCGAGCACCTCGGCGAGGTAGACCCCCCAAGGAAAAAGTCTCAGCCCCCAGGCAGGGAACAGATAATCTCTCTCCTTCCCACACTGCAGATTCCTCACAACAAGGTCCCAGCAGGACGCCTAAACCAGCCTACAGCAGCTTTGGGAGAAGATTGAAACCCAGACTGCACAAGGACTGATTACACCACTCTGCAATTTTTCGCTAATTGTGCCGCAACAGTTTAGGACTGATTTATGATTATACTATGCTGTTATATTTTCACTGAACTCTCTTAGGAGCATGGCTGCTTGGAAGTTTCTTCTGTGACAACAGCTGTAACATGTAGTATGTCTTAGTAATTACCCTAGACTGTGAATCTTTCTGTGTCCTTTCCTAGTTGTTTGGGGGGCCTGTGGTATATTACTCATATATTCCATACCTGCATACGTTAGAGCATGTGGAAATGTGTGGGGCAACATATGCAAAGGAATTTCACACCTTTGAAAGGACAAAGGAATCTCACCGCCATGTGAAGACCAATGACGTCACAGGACGCCATGGCAACAGACTTGACACCTTCACCCCCTTAGGCGAGGAGAGGTTTTCCCATCACCTCCCAAGACGGAGGGAGGAGTTAGCAGGACTAATGGGGATTTAGATAACGGGGGATTTCAGCTTGTGTTTTGCATGTCTTGGATGTGTGCCTGTATTTAACCAGCAAGCTGGGCAGAATTCTTCCTCTTTGCCTTCTGCCAAGCTCTGCACCATGATGAGACAAGATAGAAGAGTTGTTCATTAAAGACTCTGCTTTTGTGATACAAAACCGCCTCGTTATTTCCAGCTCTTCTACAAGTTTTTTATTTTTCCCCTTAAAAGATTTCAGTTTGTTTTTCAATTTGGTTGCACAGGTTATAGGTCACGTTAATGGTGGAAAAAGTTTTGAAATGATTTATCTTGGTCTCATTTTTTACATCACAAAACCCTGGCATTTGAACAGGGGTGTGTAGACTTTTTATATCCACTGTATATATCAAATACATGCATAGTTCCTTTTAGCAAAGTAAATGTGTTTGGCACAACAAGGCAATCAGATATGAGTTCTGCTTGCCAAGAAAAAATTGTAGAAGTGATAGAGCTCAAACAAACATATTTTTTTCAACATTTGATAATCAGGTAGTGGACTGGTGCCTTTTATTGTATATTTATTCTATTTCTTATAGGTTTGAAATTGAACTTTGGACAGAATACGACTTCAAGAGAAATTTGTTCTATCTGATGAAGAGAAAAAGTAAAAAAAAAAAAAAAGAAAGAAAAAGAAAAAGAACAAAACAAAGGTTTTTAAAATCAGTTATTGTACCTGCTGCCACAGCGGGCTGTGCTCCCAGCAGGCCGTGCACACGTCTCCTGCAGCGTACACATCTGGCTCTGATGTCATCATTTGTCCATCTACTTGCAGGCCTCCGTCTTCTGCCACAGCAAACTAAATGCATACAACATAGGGACGTGATCATATTTGGTCACAATAAGGCAGTCAGAGACAGCAGACTTTGCTCCTGCTGTGCTGGGTTTTCATTAGGAATTACACATGATTGCAGTACTTCACTGCAGCCAAATAGAGTGTAAACACTATGGCCAAATATCACAAATGTTGTCATCACTCTTGACATAATTTCTGTCTTTACTGTTTTTTTCCCCCCCTCATAGTGACTTGTAAGTCCATTGAGGGTTTACACACAAGAAATGTGACAAAGATAGCTGGTCTACTTTTGGAGATATAACGATTAAAATTTTGAAACTTTTTCCCCTGCAACCTTGACTTTTGAAGGTCAATTTTCACATGTGAAGGTTTTATTAACCCTCATTTCCAAATGACAGATGTTATTATACAAGCTTAATGTGATTTTTAATGAAAGGTTTTCTTGCTGCACTCATGAATTCTGACCTCATTTTCCCTCATGAAGATGACACTGCAGAGAGAAAAAAAAGGCCAAAATTCCTAAAAGTTTTCCACTGGCACCGACTTTATCTCTCTAACTTTATCAGCTCCAGAGTTATGGCTGATTGTGTATTTTTGATCTCTGAACTCGATTTAAGTTCCTGTCACTGGTATCCTAACTTCTTCTACCAAATTTCACTGAAGTACTGTAACTCAATGCATTAACCTTATTTCAACTGATTTTGGGGCTTTTTTGTCTTTATTGGACAGATACAGTTAAGTGAGAGACAGGAAATGTAGGAGGGATCACTCTGCCCAAGACTCACACCAAGGTTCCCTGTGTTACAAAAACCTGCACTTATGGTATGAGTCATAACCACTAGGTCACAGGACGTCCCTGTATTACTGATTTATTGCCATTTACTTTCCAGTTTCCTTTGAGGAAACACAAACACAAATGACAGGGTGATCCCAATACTCTGCCCTGCCCTCCAGAGGTCAACTAATGAAGACAGAAAAAAAAGGAAAAAGTGTCATTATGGAGATTTGCTGCAGAATTTGCACTAAACGGTATGAAGTGGCCGTCTGCCCTTTAATGTTACAGGAGACATTAAAACAACTCTTCTACTTTAAAAGGCAAATAAGATTATCAGCATAAGTAGATATGTTAATAACATTATGTAACACTAATCTTTGCATACCCGTGAGCCGATATGAGAAGAGATGGACTATGTAGTCAAAACACTTTAACACACTGTTAAGAAAAACTTATTTAATGTGTCTAAAAATAATGACTGTGACTGTATGAAGAATTTAAAACTGCAGGGACACTTTTCATACAAAACAGCAAAGTTTCCGAAGAAATTCCACTTTGCATATGGATGAGTTTTCTTACATTGTTGCCATGGAGAAACGGCTCGGTGTTTGGCACGACACCGGTGGCGCTGACGACAAAATCGCAGCCAAGCATCCTGCCGTTGGTCAGCTGGACGTAAACCGGCCAGGATCCTTCTGAGGAAGAAGAAACGCAGAGTGAGAAAAAAAGAGCAGGGAGAAATGGAGCAGCTGGAACCCGACCCGGAGCAGCAGATCTAGGTCTCACCACTGTCTGGCGTCACGGTTTGTTGCAGCTCCTCAGAGGTGAAGATCTTCTCCAGCTCACACTGGTACTCCACCGACACTCTGCGGGCCACCTGAAAAAAGACGCATGAAGGTTACAGAGGGTTTACATGAACTTATGTGCTCGCCAGACATCTTTTTTTTCATTTATTAAACTGGAAAAAGAACACAGATTCATCTGTATATAAGGATCTAAACAAAAAGTGCAAACTTTAGCAGATTTTTGCTTCTACAGCTCTCCGGTTGTTTAGGCTCCAGCCCCCCCGCGACCCGAAAAGGATTAAGTGGAAGAAGATGGATGGATGGATCGGTTTCTAGCTCTAAAGCAAATGCACCAGCCCCCCTCAGCTACTAGGGGGCTCCAAGCTTCAAGTGTACCCTCGACATGTTTTGCGGATTTTTTCCCCCCTTTTTTCTTGAAAATGTGCAAGATTTTTTCTCCTTCTGTAAATTTACAATATTTTTTCATGTAAATATGTGACTTTATTACAATAATAAATTTGTGATTTTTTTCTTGGTGAATGTGTGAATAAATCAAATTTATTAAAATTATACATTTGCTATTTTCAAATAAATGTGTGAGGTTTTTATCCCCATAAATTTGCATTTTTTTTCAAACATCCGTTGCTTCTATTTTTGATTATAAAATTGTCACTTGTAAACTTGGGACTTAATTCCTTCAGATTTTCCCCCTTAAGTTTGTGTCTTGCTTATGGTAAATTTGTGACATTTTTAATAAACTTCCAACTTTATTATAAATGTTCTACTTTTTTCTTAAAAAATGCAAATGTTTATTAATTCACATGAGTTCTTGTGAAGACATAAGCCCCGTTTTCACTACAGGAACCAGGAACCAGTTTTACAGGAACGTTCTCCATGGTGAGTGTCTGCAATACAGTGACAGCTACTGTACGTCACCAACAAATCTGGTCATCAGTCTGGAGACTGATGGTTGCTACCGCCGTAATGGAGACATGACGGGGGTGGGCACCAGATACAGGAACGACCCTTATCAAGTTCTTGTCCCCTAAAATTGGTTCCTAGCTCATGTAGTGGAAACGGGGCTATACTGTATATAACAGTGAGAATGACTGAGCCACAGGTTGCTGTGGAATTCCACCAACATCTGGCTGGTGGGTGGGTGCTAACATGAAACCCAGATCATCTCCCGCAGACCTTACATGCTGACCTAAACTACCTCACCTTCTCTGCCCCTCGTAGAATTATTCCTTCATGCCAGTCAGGACCCAGAGCACTACCAGGCTCTGTAGGACCGTGGCCGTGCTCTCGTGAACTTCTGTCTGAGAAAGGACAAACAAATAATTACAGCGGATGTTAAAAAAAAAAAAAAAAAAAAAAAAAAGTGTACACAAATGTCAAGTTTTTATGATGTTAAAATAAAAAAAAAATAAGACCACAATAAATGAGTTCCAAACTTTTTCACCTTTAATCTGACCTGTAACCCATACAATTCAACTGAAAAACAAACAAATCTGTTAGGAGGATAAAAAGCAGGAAAAAGGTGGTTGCATAAGTCTGCACACCCTTAAACTACTTTTGTTGAAGCACCTTTTGATTTAAATGCAGCATTCTCACTGTATTCAGAGGTGGGTAGGAACAGCACTGCTCACTAAAGTTCAGATCAAGTCAGTTTTCACAAAATGGTACTTTTCTGAGTGGCTTTATTGCAGGATACGTTTTACTCCTACTTGCACACATTTGTGGAGAAAAACTACTTTTCTTCAAGCATTCATTTTCTGGCAGACATTTTTAAAATTTAAGTCTTTGTTCTTCTATTCTGGTGGAGGAAATATTTTATTTGTTAAGGTTATTAAGGTTTACTTTTCATTCATGTAATACTATTTGGATTACTCTCATGAGATCAAGTGGATCATTTATATTTCATTTTACTCTGAGTGAAGTCACAAATTCACAATAAAAAAAAGAAAAAAGCTGAATTTTTGGCATGGAAAAAAGTCACAAATTTTTGAGAAAAAAAAAAATATGAGAAACTGTCATAAAACTACAAGAAAAAAATCTCAAATTGAGGAGAAAAACCTCACAGATTTTTGAAAATAAAGTCTCACATGTACAAGAAAAAATTACAACTAGTGCCTACCTCTGCATGCCCATACACAGCAAGTGTAAGCAAGCATTTCTGCATGCCCGTAAAAGTTACTGTTACCATGGCAACAGTAATCATGGTGAAACCTGCCTTTGATCTTTGATGATGCCATAGCGAGTGCTATGATCATGAGTGACGCCTGCCTGTGATCTTTTGGTGTCTACATGACGTCATATAGACATCATAGGCACATCATAGGCGATCCTATGATCTTCTAGCGAGTACTATGGTCGTGACAGACACACAGACAGACAGAAAGAGATTTGTTGGATTATATATATAGAGTGATGATACATATATACAGAGGCAGCCATTCCTCGCATGAGGACAGATAATTTTTTCACACATAAGGAGCTGTTCAGAACTCCTTATACAGTATCTCCTTATACAAAGATAAAGAGTGACGATAATCAAGTCAGTGACAGTAATGCACCTGTGAGCTAGTTGCCAACCGCCAATCAAATCTAAAAGAAGAAGAAAATCCGTGAAAAACTATGAGGAAAAAAGTTGCAAATTTAAGAGAAAATCCTAACAAATTGGTGAGACTAAGATCAATATTACTCAAGTAACTTATGTAGATTCTCACTCTTATGCAAGTCAGTTTTGGTTAATAATGCTGTAAAATCATGCTAATTTTACTTGAGTACAACTTCTGTCTACTCTTCCCACCTTTGCACTGTAAGAACGGAATCAGGAACAAATTGAGCTCGTGTAAGGACAACAATCCTTCCTGAGCCATTACAAGAAAACACCTGCTGTGAAGGTCTGCACGCCTCTGGGTGCTGGATCCTCTGTGGTGTAGCGGGGCCTCTTGCAGGAGGCAGCGGCCTCGGGTTTTTTGGCCTCGAGTGACGGGATGAGGAACTGCGCGGCTCCGGCGTCAAAGAAGGTGTTTCCTATGGCCTTGTCCTTCACAGCCCAGATCACGTCACAGCCCTCCACCTCGTACCTGCTCAGCACATGTTCATTAATACTCACTATGTTTCCATGGCACAGCCTGGGCCTGTTTACATGGCTACTGTATATCTGATAACTGGTAATAATCAGATTTGATGTGTTCACATGCACGGAATAAACAGATTATTGGTGCACAAATCCAGTTCAAATTGGACTAAGTCTGATTAACCAGGCTAGGGCTGTGTCATGGAAACATAGCAACAGAGTGAATGAATGGGCAGCACTAGAGTTTCAATGTTTTATTTGTAGACTTACACCAATTCCAGGGCGATCCCTCCATTTCCAATGACAACAATCCTCTTTGCTTTGGATAAGCGCTTCTGAAACTCCTGAAACACAAACGCAAGAACTGGAATATCAGGAAAATGTATTTGCATCCAAGCAAAGTCAGTTTTGCAAGTTTCATGAGTCAAAACAAATTTATGGACCCTTTTTAACTGTCATATATGAAAAAGACTTTACATAGAGCTGCTGTGAGATGGCTATATTAAAGATACCACCTCTCACCACATTATTAAGATCCACGATTAAAACAACTACTTTTGTACATTTAGTGCAGTATTAATCTAAATTTGGCCCATAGTGACTGCCTGTACATACACTAACTGTCTTAGTTGGCTAATTCACATTCACAGGTCTATTTCAAAGGTCGGACTAATGGCTTAATTGGTCTTGAGTGGGCAAGGAAGTTAAATTTAAGACTTTTTAAGACCTATCTTAAGGCCACCTGTTCAAATTTAAGATCTTGCATTTGCAAAATGGCAAAACTTACGTGACCACAGTACCATTAGACTAGTCTAGTTATTTACTAGAAATTAAATTATTGCCAGTTTTCTGTCATCAATCCAGCTCACATTAAATTTGAACTAATGTCGCTACTAGATAATAAATTATTCAAGTAAAATACCTGGAACTAGCCCCTACCACACAACCAAAACACAACTTAACGGGTAAAAAAGTGAGATTATAGAGGAAAAAGTTGAACATTTTTGAATTTTATGCCCACAACGTGTTCCAAAAAAGCTGGGACAGGGGCATGTTTACTGCTGCGTTACATCACCTTTCCCTTTAACAACACTTAATAAGCATTTAGGAACTGGGAACACTAACTGTTTTTACCTGTGCACTGTCTGTGTCCCGTATGCCCAGCACATATGGGTTGTCCTGAGTTAACAGCTTTGGTCTGGCACCGCTGCAGATACACAGCTTCTCATATCCAAACACACAGCCATCTGCAGTTTCAACACACTGAATGGGAGAAATTTAATACATTATGTCCCTTCACAAAAGTCACATTTCTTCACTGAGTTTGTTTTGTCATTTTTTTTTTCCTCCTAATCTGAGTTTGGGCTGCATGCCCATAAGATGGTGCCACTTACACAGATATACACAACACAGACATGAGCAGGGGGAATGCCACTCAGTAAATCAGACAGTGTACATGCAGGAAGTCAGCAACTCACATGTGATTTTGTGTGGAGTGCTTTGACAGGCGAGTGGATGACAGTCATGTTTGGAAACTTCTCCTCCAGAACTGATGAATGTTGCTCCTCCACATCAAACTCTTCCAGTGTCTTGGACACCTGTTTGGAGATGAGAATTTATGAAGCCACTGCCGAACTGCTGAGACTTGTACTCCAGCATCATTTTCACATCTCTATTCTCACTGGAGTGGTGAAGAAAAATTATTTTACTCCTTTATATTTGGCCAGAATCTACGAGTTACTTTTGATTTAACTGATTATAATGTTGAACTTTTAAAGCTTGTTTATTTACATTCAATGGGTCATCGACTGAAAAATTGTGTTTTTGTAGGTTTTAACCTTCTGAAAAGCACCTATTGGTCAAGTGATTGTTGAAAAAATACCCAAACACTCACTTCTCTTAAAAAAACACAGACTTTATAGGGTTTTTCTCTCCAAGAAGCCGTTTTAACTCTTCAGGATATTTTCCTGTACGTTAAGAAGTGGGAAAAGTCACTAAAAGGTAAAGGTCACTAGGCCTGATACCTACCTGCTGCTCTATTAATGGCCAGCCTAGCTGTCCGTCATGTAGACGGGCGGGGAGCCAGTGGCACTACAGTAGCTTAACAGCCAACAGTGACACTAGGAGTCTTGCTTGAGTGTGGCTTATATTGGTATTTTCCTTAGAATTTAGTCACCCTAATAGGCATCTCTGTTTCCACCTGGTTCACTAATCCACAGTCGATTATTTCTCACATTATTCTGGCTTATTATGCCTCGGTGAAATGGAGGGATACAGTAATCAGTTAGTGTGTCTGTTTGTGGCTGTGTGTATCTGTCTGTCTGTCTATCTGTCCGCCTCTGTTTCAGCTCGCCCGGTCAATATTAAGTGGAACTAAAGGCTTGTATCATTGTATGACCATATTTTCTCAACTTTTTATTTGCCAGAATTTCGAAATAACAGTTTGTTTTTGAAATAAACACAAATTTAACTCACCATTTCTGTCAATGCCTCAGGGAAAAAAAAGTATTGTAATAACTATCCCAGGCCACTAGAGGTCGGAGTGCCACTATTTTACAGCCACCCATGCTACCATGCCACAGGCACCGAGGCACAGCGCCTTAGTGCTTTCATTTTGTTATATTTTCAGCGTGATGCTACAACGACTGTTAGCATTAACTTGGTTAGACAGTGTGAGTTTGTCATTCTCATGGCATTACAACTCGGCGTAGTGCGGAAACGCTGTTTGATACACCACTTGGCGTTAGCTTAACTATCAAACCAGCCAGTTTTGATTGTTATTTCCAATAAATTCTATTCACCCCCATTGAAGTCCTTGCTCATCTACATGTTATTTTAGCTTAATTTCTTGTAGTACTGTATCTCTAACCTGAACCAAAGGCAGCTAGCTGAAGCTAGCAGTTCAGCCTCTCATTCATTAATGTTTCTGCATTTATTGTACTCCATAGACTAGTTACATCCTGCAGGCTTTCCTGCCAAACTTGTTTTATGTTTGTCTGTGTCTATTATTTGTTTATTTTTGTTGTTGTTTAGAAAGTGACCTTGGGTTTCTTGAAAGGCGCTATATTAAACGAAATTATTATTATTATTGTTATTATTATGCTATCGACCACTGAAACCACACACCCCTGTCCACCAGTGATGCATTATTTCATTCATTCTTTAAGACTAATTTACCTTATTTAGCTCAGGCTAGAGCCGAACTAGGAGCTAGCCAGCTAAGATTAGCAAGAGTGACATAAGAGGGAGGGTGTGGGGGACCCAAACAATGCACTCTCTACTCAAACTGAATGGCACAGGAGGAGACGCTTAAAAGCTGTGAAACGGATATGCAGGACAGACTGTGGTTTTCTCCATAAGACTGCATGACAATACACATTCTCCTCCGGACTGCATAATAATGCGCCGACAGGCTGGGTGACAAAGGGAATTGTTATTGTGGATGTAAGTATTGTGATGTAAACCCCCCAGGTCGCGAGGCGAGTTTGTATGGTTTAAAAGAGAGATGCCAGCGACCTGGGTTAGCCTTCTTGTTGACTGACGATGGAGAGAGTAATAAAGACTGCTCTGCTCCAGCTCACTGCCTTGCCTGCTCATTCCTCTCTTTACACTGGTAACCCTTGACGCATAATGGAACTCGACACACACACCCTGGAGACAACCCGGACTGCAGGCGCCAGCACCACGTGCGCTGTTTCGGTTAAACTCCCAGACTTTTGGCTACATGACCCGAAGTCTTGATTCCTCCACACTGAGGCCCAGTTCATGCTCCATGGAGTGACAGCGGATGGCACCAAATACTAATACGTGGTTGCAGTGCTGGACGCACACACAACACAGCGGGTGGTGAGCCTGTTCCAACGACAAATATGATGCTCCCAAGACCGCGCTAGCCCGGCGCTACACGCTCTCGGACTGCGAGAGAGCGGAAAGGCTCCTGACGCGCTCCGAGTTGGGAGATGAGTCAGCGGTCGAATTAATGGAGAAGATGTTGGCGTTGATGGGCACAGATGACGAGCATTTCCTCTTTGCCCACCCTTTCCTCCGGAACCTCCCGACAGTGGCCAGAACGGTCCTTGCCAATTCGCCGCTTCTGGCCACGTGCAACTACCGGGCGCTAGCACAAGAGGCAGATCGGATTATCCTGGCGACCAGAACCTTCACTGTGAATGCAGCGGCGTCGGAACCCAGCGAGACGGCCAGCGGGGGCGAGGAGCCAGCGACGGTGGCCGCAGTGGAGGCCAAGAAGCACTAGAGGGACACGCTCTGCTTCTACCACCGCCGTTATGGAGAATACGCACGCCGATGCGTGCCACTGTGCCAGTTCAAGCGCTCGGGAAATGCCAGGGCCGGCAGTCGGCAGCAGCTGTGACCGCCGGTGACACAAACAAGCTGCTCTATGTGACAGACTCATGCTCAGGGAGACGGTTCCTCATGGATTCCGGCTCCCAAAAGAGCCTCATCCTGCTGTCCTATGCAGATCGGCTGGCGGGAAGTAGCAGCCCTGAGGTGGCGGCCGCAAATGGCTCAGACATTAAGACTTTTGTTGAGAGGACACTGACTATATCCTTGCACGGCCATACATACCAATGGACATTCGTCATAGCGGCATGTAACTTCCCCATTTTGGGTGCAGATTTTTTGTGTGCACACGGACTATTAGTCGATATGGCTAACAGATGCCTGATTAACGCTATCTCTTTTGATTCTCTGCCTTGTACAGCTAGAGGAGCCGGGTCCACAACACTAGCCAATGTCACAGCTCCAGGGGGTAAGTTCCACACACTACTCACCCAGTTCCCAGCACTCACGGTTCCAACGTTTTCGGCGGCCGTCACTAAACACGGGTTGGAGCACTTCATTACCACCATGGGATTGCCCGTTTTCGCACAACCTCGGTGCCTGGACGCAGCTAAACTGGCCAGTGCGCGAGAGGAGGTCGCCAACTTAGAAAGGTTGGATATCATCAGGCGCTCAAACAGCCCATGGGCATCCCCGCTACATATGGTGCTTAAAGCTGAGGGATCGTGGCAACCATGTGGAGATTTCCGCAGATTAAACAACGCCACAGCGCACGATTGCTACCCAGTCCACCATATTCAGGATTTTTCCGTCCACCTCACTGGGGCACGCATTTTTTCCAAGGTGGACCTGGTCCGCGGTTACCACCAGGTCCCGGTGCACGTGGAAGACATACCCAAAACGGCAGTAATAACCCCGTTTGGTCTTTTTGAGTTCTTGCGCATGCCTTTCGGGTTAAAAGGCGCGGCACAGACATTCCAACGCATGACAGATGCGGTGCTGTGCGATCTGCCACTTGTGTTCATCTACCTGGACGACATCCTGGTGGCCAGCGCATCTGAGGACGAAAACGTAGCCCACCTCAGGATGGTTTTCCAGAGGTTGGAAGAGCACAGGTTAATAATCAACCTGGTGAAGTGCCAGTTCGGGGTTACGGTAATCGATTTTTTAGGCCACCGCATCTCACCGGAGGGCGCGATACCCTTACCAGACAAAGTGCGCGCAGTGGCAGATTTCCCCTGGCCTCAGATGGTCAGGGCGCTGCAGGAGTTTTTGGGGATGGTTAACTTTTACAACCGTTTCCTCCCTGGCACAGCCCAGCTCATGCAGCCGTTGTACGCCGCGCTTAAGAAACGGAAACCGGCGGACAGAGTCAACTGGACTCCTGAGCGAGAGCAGGCGTTTTCTGAGGCCAAAACAGCTCTAGCGAACGCTGCACTACTGGTGCACCCGGACCCGGTGGCTCGGATAGCGCTCACTACCGACGCATCGGACATGGCCACAGGGGCCGTCGTGGAGCAGCGCGTCACCAGTTCTTGGCAGCCGCTCGCCTTTTGTAGCAGGTCTTTGCACAACAATGAGCGTAAATACAGCGTGTTCGACAGGGAGTTACTGGCTCTCCACCTGGCCATACGCCACTTCCAGTTCTGGCTAGAAGGGCGCAGCTTCACTGCGTTTGTGGACCACAAGCCGCTAACGTACACTATGGCCAAGGTTTCGGAACCATGGTTGCCCCGGCAGCAGAGACAGCTGGACACGATCTCGGAGTTTATGACCGATATTCAGCATATGGCTGGTAAACTCAACGTGATGGCAGACTGCCTCTCGCGCGCATTAGTGGCCCCAGTCTACGTAGGGATAGATTACACGGCCATGACCGCCGAGCAGATCGGTGATGAGGATGTTTGCGCGCTCCAGTCTGGACCAACAGAATTAAGCCTGGAGAGCAGAGTACTGCAAGACGCCCCCCCCCTTAATCTGTGACGTCTCTACAGGCCACCTGCACCCGGTGGCCCCAAATGCTTGGTGCCGCCGCGTTTTCGAGTTGGTTCACTCCCTGGCGCACCCAAGAGTGCGCGCGTCAATCAAAATGGTGGGAGCAAAGTTCGTCTGGCCGAGCCTGCGCAAACAGGTGAAAGAGTGGGCTGCAGCCTGCGTAGCATGCCAACGAGCCAAGGTGCACAGGCATACAACCCCCCCCCCCCCCCGAGCTGTTCCATGTCACGGCTAAGAGGTTCAACCACGTTTACGTGGACCTTGTGGGCCCCCTCCCGCCACCGCAGGGGTTCACGCACCTCCTGACGGTGGTGGACCGCACCACGCGCTGGCCCAAGGCCAGCGCAGAAGTTGTATAAGCTTTTTTGATGACATGAGTGGCACACTTCGGCGCCCCTTTGGATATCACGTCCGACCGGGGCCCGCAGTTCATTTCCGACCTCTGGTCCACGATGGCCCGGTGCCTGGGCATCGCAATGTATCGCACAACCACGTACAACCCCCAGGCCAATGGGTTATGTGAGCGTTTCCATAGGTCGCTTAAAGCAGCGCTCAGGGTTTTTCTTATAAATGCAAATTGGGTTGACCGGTTGCCATGGGTTCTATTAGGGTTGCGTTCAGCACCGAAGGAGGATTTGGCTGCCTCCCCAGCAGAGCTTGTTTTTTCCTAGCTGCTGCAGCTCCCCAGAGAATTTTTCCCTGACAACCCCGCGCCGAACACCGATCCATCCCCGCCTTCACTACATAGCGCAGAGGCAGGGACGGTACCCGGCCCATCACTGTTTTCCCTGCGTTTTTGTGCCAAGGACCTTGAAGGATGCGTCGTTCGTGTTTGTCAGGCACGATGCCCACCGGACCCCCTTGCGCCCTTCCTACGACGGCCCGTTCAGATTGTTGGAACCTGGGGATAAACATTTTGTGTTAGACTTGGGGGGACGCAGAGAAACAATTTGTATAGACAGGCTTAAGCCCGCCTTCGTATTAGCAGATGAACAGGTGGTGTTGGCCCAAGCTCCTCGGCGCGGACAACCCCCATTGAGAACGTCCCAGGTAAATGACTCGTCAGCTCAGTCACAATGGCATGGTGAAGATGTGTCCCCCCCCCCCCCCCAGTGTCTCCCCACAGATGGACGCGCCTCCAGGAGTGCCCCACCAGCACAGCAGCGCCTCGGAGCCAGCAACTCCCCGTTACAGCCGCTACGAATGTCGGCTGAAGCCCACAGGACATGTGGGTTAAGGCCCAGTCTGAGTTTTCGGGGGGGGGGGGGGGACCAGACAATGCACTCGCTACTCAGACTGAATGGCACAGGAGGAGACGCTTAAAAGCTGTGAAACGGATATGCAGGACAGACTGTGGTTTCTCCATAAGACTGCATGATAATACGCATTCTCCTCCGGACGGCATAATAATGCGCCGACAGGCTGGGTGACAAAGGGAATTGTTATTGTGAATGTATGTATTGTGATGTAAACCCCCCAAGTCGCGAGGCGAGTTTGTATGGTTTAAAAGAGAGATGCCAGCGACCTGGGTTAGTCTTCTTGTTGACTGATGATAGAGAGAGTAATAAAGACTGCTCTGCTCCAGCTCACTGCCTCGCCTGCTCATTCCTCTCTCTACAAGGGTGGAATTAAATGCGGCCTTAGAGATTTTGTGCAGATTTCTGTGCAGAGACATACACTGAAACCAACTGTTCTCAGAAAGGCTGCAAAAGATGATCCACAATGATGCTGCAATAATTAAAGAAATTTTTACCAAAATATGTCACAAACATTGACTAAGATGTGTGAGCTTTTAAAATGTGTATAAAGGGCAGTCACTGACCCGTTTAAAACAAAAGCAGAATTGTGTGTTCCAAAATGTTCAGACACTTTTCCTTTCAATAATAACTCAGAATGACACAGAAAATCCAGTCAAATGAAGCCCTTATGGATAAACTAAGAGAAAACCTGGTTTTACGTACGTCTTTGTTTATGCTGTAGTAACTTGTAGTTAACAGAGATTACTGTATTTTTGATCACTTTTATGGATTCATCAATCAACTATTCTATTCATAAGACATATATATTACACTTAATACTGCCTACTGTTTCTTTGTATGATTTCAAATAGTCCCACTAAAGATTTTTTGTCCCCGATGCGATCCAAGTCATTGAAGATTGAGGATTGGTCGATACTGAGTCACAAACCAGTACCTGCATTGTGCTAAAACACATTATTGTAAACTATACACCATTAAGTACATTAAAGTTATTGAAGAAATCATTGCCATATATTTGCTTGATATCTCAACACTCAGAGTACTCCATGCAGCAGAGTTGCAGGACCTTCCCTGCTGCAACTCTGTACAGCTGCCCTGTTATGGTGAAGCTGACGTAAAATAACTGTGGCTGATGGAAAAACAGGTTTGAATGTAGGTGAACCCAGTGACCCCAATACCTGATCGAGTCACAAAAGCCTTGATCGGGCTCCCAATCTGATACTTCAGATGGAATCAGGACATCCCTAATTTCAACTGTATTTAAAGGTACATTTGGCTGTTGTGTGATTTTTCCTCAGATGAACATGCTTCAGTTTCCCTGTATAGAAGAACAAACCTGATGATCAAAGTTTCTCCATGCACAAATGATCTTTTTAGTAGACAATGATTTATTCATTTAGTTTTTGGTGACTATTATCTATACACAGTATAGATAATATCCAGAATTTGTACTCTAGTACAAGTAGCATTACCTTCAATAAAAAAATTAGCAGGGGTAGCCACCAAAAAAAGAAAAAAGAAGTAAACTTGAGTAATAATAAAAAAATTACCAAATAAAAAATTACTTGAAATTTAATGACTTTGCATTTGCCAAATTGCAAGTTTTGCCTCTAAAATTGTTACCGTTTTCTCATAACTTTACAAATTTTTCATCAAAAAGATGGAACTTTGCTGTGGATATATTTTCTTTTTTTCCAAGTACATTTTATTATTTTTTTTTCTACTACATCTGAGATGTTATCCTTAAAAATTTGCAGAGTTTTTCCTCAAAAATTTGAGACATTCCTGTTCTAAATTTTGACTTATGAATATTTTAAACTTTTTCGCGTAAATCTCCAACGTTGCTCTTGCCAATTAAGGAGTTGTTCACCTTTTGAATGTCTTTAATCTGAGGAAAATATGTACATGTAAACTCTAATCTAAATCATGTAACAAAATAGTAAACGGTAATAAGTGAAATACTTCCTAAGCTAGAAGAACAATTTAACTCTGATTATAGTGAAACAAAATTATAAATTCACTAAAATGACAAGTTAAAGCAAAAGTAACTCAAATAGTACAACCAAACATAACTAAGTAAAGGTAGTTTTTTGTTTTTTTCATGAAGGCACTCACATAAGACTAATAAAGTATCCTGCAATAAAACTACCCAACATCCATCCATCTTCTACCGCTTTTCCGGAGGTCCGGGTCGCAGAGGCAGCAGCTCAAGCAGAGAAGCCCAGACTTCCCTCTCCCCAGCCACCTGCTCCAGCTCTTCAGAGAGGACACCAAGGCGTTCCCAGACCAGCTGGGAGACATAGTCTCTCCACCGAGTCCTGGGTCTGCCCCGGGGTCTCCTCCCAGTGGGATGTGCCCAAAACACCTCAAGTGGGAGGTGTCCAGGAGGCATCCTAATCAAATGCCCAAAACTACCCAACAGTTAGTGAAAAAATATAACTACACCACATTCCAAATTATTATGCAAATAGGATTTTAGTGTCATAAACATTCAATTTTTTTGTTTTTCCAGTTAACTCATGAATGGTATTGTGTCTCAGGGCTCTTTGGATCAAACTGATATCAGTCTCAGACACCTGTCATAATAATTAGTTTGCCAGGTGAGCCCAATTAAAGGAAAACTACTTAAGTAGAATGTTCCACATTATTAAACATGCCACAGGTTTCAATATGGGAAAGAAAAAGGATCTCTCTGCTGCCAAAAAGCGTCAAATAGTGCAATGCCTTGGACAAGGTATGAAAACATTAGATATTTCACAAAAACTTAAGCGTGATCAACGTACTGTGAAGAAATTTGTGGCTGATTCAGAGCACAGACTAGTCACGGTTAAACTGAGGCCTTATGGACAACTTTGAGACAACTGCTTCATGATCAGCACTGTTATGAAACATTTAATAAAGACTGCCATCTGCTGACTGAGTGTCAGAACTGCATCTGAGTGGAAAATCTGAAAAAATGTCAATACTTTTTTTTTTTTTAGCATTTTGCCATCCGAGGTCTATTCAAAATTGGATGACAGGAGCAAACAATACAAAGCAAACAAAAAAAAATTAATTCCAGTAGAACCCTCTCAAATTTCCTGTGAGCCCTCAAGTAAAGTTATGTGACAGACATAACAAGGCCTCGCTTTCTACAGTCATGTGACTGTGGGTGTGCTGAAACACGTTCATCATAACTGAAGTGAAGGCCTAGCGATAAAGCACCTGCTCTGCAACTGGGAGGCTGGGGTTCAAGTCCCAGCTAGGCCATTTTTGTAATTTTATTTTTATTTGCAAGGTGAAGTATCTGTTGTGTTTCAAAGAGCTTGGATCATTACTATGCATCATTATGCTGAGGCACTATTGCTATTGTGCCCTGCATGAGAATAAGGACAGAGGTGAATATACTGGGAAGACTGTTGAAAAATTATTATTTCTTAATAAAAATGGATAAGTAGTACAGGCACACTAAGTGACACAGGCACATTCACTGTAGTCACCCCTGTTTTATTATTTCTTTTTTCCCTTATTATCATTGATATTTCTTAAAAGACAGCACATTTATTGAAAATGAAAAAATACACATTAAACCAATAATGCCCTTGTAAAAATCTGCATGTTGTATACTTTTTGTTGACTACATGGCCTAGTACAGCAAATGAAGTTTCACATGAGGCTTCATCTATATGAACCATCTTGATGGAAAGACTCAAGTCTTCAAAGAAGCCTTATCTGGCCATCATTAAGTGGTAGCCTAGAGGTAAAACATCTGTCCCGCATCTGGGAAGCTGGGGTTCAAGTCGGAGATGGGTTATTCTTATAATTTATTTTTATTTGCAAGGTGAAATGTCTGTTGTGTTTCAAAAAGTTTGGATACAACAATAACACATTATTATGCTGAGGCACTATTGTGCCCTGCATGAGAATAAGGACAGAGATGAATGTACTGGGAAAGACAGAAATGTGTCTATCCTACACTGTACAAACTTGCAGTAGCCTTCCTTTGCACACCTGCATCCTCTGTGCTCTGAGAGTATTCTCCAAAGCTGGAGAAATTATCTAAAAAAATTGCCTTAGTCAAAAGACTGTTGAAAAGTTATTATTTCTTAATAAAAATGGATAAGTAACACAAGCACATTCACTGTAGTCACCTCAGTTTTATTACTTTTTTCCCTAATGATCATTGATATTTCTTAAAGACAGTGCATTTATTGAAAAAAAAACCCAACAACACACATTTAACCTATAATACCATCGTAAAAATCTCCATGTTGTATATGTTTTGTCCACTAGATGGCCTGGTAGAGAAAATGAAGTTTCACATGAGGCCTCGTCTATATAAGCCATTTTGATGAAAGGCCTCAAGTCCCCCAGAAAGCCTCATTTGGCCATCACTACTATGGGCATAAAAGAAGAGAAACTCATGGTGTGCCCCATCCTCCCCTGACCTCAACCCTATTGAGAACCTTTGAAGCATCCTCAAGCAAAAGATCTATGAGGGTAGGAGACAGTTCACATCAAACAGCAGCTGTGGGAGGCTATTCTGACATCTTGCAAAGAAACTCAAGCAGAAACTCTCCAAAAACTCACAAGTTCAATGGATGCAAGACTTGTGGAGGTTATATCAAAGAAGGGGTCCTATGTTAACATGTAACTTGGCCTGCTAAGATGTTTTTGATTGAAATAGCTTTTGATTTCAGTAAATATGACCTCCTAATGCTGCAGACTCAACAAATGACCATTTTCAGTTCTTTACAACCAATAAAATGTTTTGAAGCTCTATTGTGCATCATAATTTGGAACAATACATTCTGAGTTTTTTTTTATTTTTGAAAAAAAAAGTTATCTTTGGGAGGTTTGTTCAATAAAATTTGAATTATGTGTTATGTCTGTAATTGAGGGTGAATAATGAGGAACTGAACAAGACTTTATTATAGACTCACAGGTTATACAGAAGCACTCCCGCTAGGCTGAGAGATGGTCAAAGAGACTGCACCTCTCCTGCCCAGCCCTCTTATACCCCGGGTGGCAGCTTCTGGACACAGTCCAAGGACGGATAATTTTTTCACACATAAGGAGTTGTTCAGAACTCCTTATAAGAACTTATACAAAGATATAGAGTGATAATAATCAAGTCAGTGGTGGTAATGCACTTGGAAACTGGTTGCCAACCTCCAATCAAATCTAAAAGAAGAAGAAGAAGGAAGTGGAAGGTGAAGCCACCACCAGTGTCACACCACAATATGTCCCATAAACAACATCATATTATGCTCTAACAGTTCATGACTTGAAAATTATAGACTGTCATTTGCATCGACTATTTAGGAAAATCCGAGACAAATATCAGTTGCATAATAATTTGGAACGGTGTATATCACCACCTTTTCTGGCCATATATGGGTATTTATTGTCGTAAACGATACAATTTCTGGCTATACTTTATCCATCTTTAAGTGATTATCAGTAGTACATAGAGCCCCAATAAAGTAGAAATAAATCTCCCAGCATTACAGAAATAGTCGAAATTATTTTATAAGTGATCTAAAATAAGACAGATCATGTTTTTTGTTCTTCATAACTCAGGCAGGTTCACAATTCCAGTGACCCATCATCATCCCTCTGACCTGTTTATAGTTGGTCACTGCCTTGATGTGGAGACCTGCAGTAATCAGAGCCACATCAGCTGACGGGATCTGGGATGACAGCTGCCAATGAAGATTAGGATTCAGGTTAAGCACCTATACGACCGTGCATTGGGGTAATATTTAGGTTATACATGTACAGATGTATCACTTTCACCTGCTCAGCACACGTTACACCCGCGATGCCACCTCCCACGATCACGAACTGAAAAATTTTCCTCTTTTTTTCTGCCATTCCTATCACATGCTAAGCTAAAGGCTAACACCACACACGTGTTTTAAGCAGTCGCTGGGTTTCTCGGACCTTTAATCTCCCTTTAACACTCGGACGTTTACATGTTTTAAAACATCCAGTCTTGTGGTTAAAGTAACTAAACTGTAGATTGCAGCACACAGGTGAATTCAGCGAAACATTTTCGGTAACGCAACTGACTTGGGAGAACTTCCGTGTTTATAATCAGCTACGGCAAGCTGGTGGAAGAGTTTGAACAGTGCGAGAAGCGCGATTTCAGAACGTGAACCGCCATCTGTTGCTGAGACGCGAAAACTATGATGCTGTAGGTGAGTAGAGCAAAATATTGTTACTTTGAGAAAATAATAATAATAGTCTGATTAAGCATAAATACCAGAAGTGAAAGAGCAGGGAGTCATTTGGGTCAAGTGCACATGTTAAAAAGATTAAAAGGTGTTTCTCTAAGGAAAATGAAATACAAACCAGCCACATAAACCCTCCTAGTATAATCCAAATTATATGACATTTTAGAGTAGATTTGTAGGACAAGATAGGCTGGATTTTCTGCCCCAAGGTGGATGCTTCTGTACAAACAAACAAATTTTTATTAGCCAAAATTAGTAGCACGTGGAACAGATAAAACAAGCTACTGTGACGTAGGCGAGGTTCACACAAAGAAAGGGAGCAAATGGCTGCGACACAACAGGCTTTTTTAAACACAACCCACAATCACAGACAGGAGGGGAGGTCATTCTCACCAACCTCCGTTTATATCAGGGTTACACAACACATAATCACTCCTGCTCTAATTCTACCTATAACACTGCTTATAATGACACAGCAGTATAATAGCACAGTAATAACATTAAACACACACACGAAAATAAAGTCTCTAGTGGCAAGGCATGCTGGGAAAAAGCCCCGATGTTTCACTGCCCCCCACCCCAGACTGGTTTCTGTCCCCAGAAAATGAGAGTCCAACTCAAAAGTCCAACACGAACCCGTCCAGGTGTCGGGGCGGCCTTCGATGCCGACGACCAGCACGTACAGGCCTGCCAGTGTCCATCTGAGACTCAGTCGGAGTATCTGGTCGGGATGAAGGCTCCGGTTCGACCACCAGCTGGGCGGATGGCTGGTACGGGGCGAGACGGTCACGGTGAAGAACCACAACCCGGTGCCTTTTCCTAAGCCTCACCCTGTACACCACATCCGACAGTCTCTGCAGAACCACGCACGGTCCCGACCAATGGCTCGCCAACTTCGGTGATCGTCCTCTTTTCCTCTCAGGGCAGAAAACCCAGACTCGATCTCCCGGTGCAAAGTCCCTCCCCTGGCAGCGGGAGTCATACGCTCGCTTCTGCCGACCCCCCGCCGTTGCCAGTGCCTCCCAAGCCAGTTCGTGCACTGTGTGGAGACGTTCCTTCAAACAAAAAAAATAATCCAACCCGGGTTTGCCCTCCGCCTCTGGCTCGGGGGGGGGGGGGGGAATACCAAATCCACCGGTGTGTGCAGCTCGCGTCCAAACATGAGCGCTGCAGGGGTGCACTGGGTGGATTCCTGAGCTGCCGTCCGGTACTCCCACAGAACAAAAGGCAGATGCAGGTTCCAGTCTCGCTGTCGCTGGTCCACTAGAATAGTGAGCTGGGTGGTGACGGTCCGGTTGAATTGTTCGACCAGGCTGTCACTCTGTGGATGCAGCAGGGTGGTCCGGGTTTTCCGGATGCCCAGCCGCTTGCAGACCTCTCCGAAGACCTCCGCCTCGATGTTCCGACCCTGATCGCTGTGCAGCTCCTCTGGTGCGCCAAACTGACAGAACATTTCGTCCACCAGCTTTGATGCCGTCGTAGCGGCACTCTGGTCCGGGACCGCGTACGCCTCTGGCCACTTAGTGAAATAATCCATTGCGACCAACACGTAGCGGTTCCCCCGGTCCGTGGTCGGGAAAGGGCCCAGAATGTCCACTCCCACCCGCTCCATCGGTGCTCCCACCCGGTACTGCTGCAGGGGAGCGTGGGATCGCTGAGTTGGCCCTTTCTGAGCTGTGCAGGTGTCGCTGTGATGGACGTGGAGCTCCACATCCTGATGACATCCGGGCCAGTAGAACCGGGCTCGAAGACGCTGCAAAGCCTTTGTCACCCCAAAGTGTCCCCCTCCTACCGCCCCATGAACCAGCTGGAGTACGTTGGGCTGGGGTCTACGAGGAACCAGTAACTGCCAGACGTGCCGCTGCCCAGCTGGAGTCTGCCACTGCTGATACACCATGCCCTTGTGACAGCGGAGGTTGGCCCACTGGGAGTGTAGGGCCTTAGTCTCTGGGTCCAGCGCTGACACAACCTCCCAGGTGGGCCGCTGTCCTGCATCCAGCCACTGCCAAACCCGATCATCCGAGGAGGAGCTGTGCATCGCTGCGTTGTTCCTGCTCACCGCGGTCCGGAGAGCAGCAGCCCGTGGGACGGCTTGGTCTCGATCCTCAGCCCGCTGGCAGTGACGACACTCCTCTGCCGCACAGGGATGCTGAGACAGCGCGTCAGCGTTGGCAGGGAGGCGGCCTGCCCGATGCACAATCTGAAAATCATAATCCTGCAGTGCCTCCAGCCATCTCGCCAATTGTCCATCCGGTTCCTTAAAGTTCAAAAACCAGGTCAGGGAAGCATGATCCGTCCTGAGCTGGAACTTCCCCCCATACACATACAGGCAGAAATGACACAGCCCCTGGATGACAGCCAACAGCTCTCTGCGAGTAACACAGTAATTCCTCTTGGCTCTGCTGAGAGTGCGGCTGAAGAAAGCGACTGCCTGCTCTCCGTGTTCTCCCTCCTGGGATAGTACTGCCCCGATGCCCTGGTTGCTGGTGTCCGTGTCCACGATGAAAGGCCAGTTCAGGTCGGGATACTGCAGGATAGGAGCGCTGATGAGTGCTGCGTGAAGGTGGGAAAAAGCAGCAGCACAATTCTCATTCCACTGAAATGCTCATCCTTTATGCGTCAGCTGATGCAGCGGGCTGGCGATGGTGGCGAAGTCTTTCACAAACCTCCTATAATAGAAGGCCAGTCCGAGAAAGCTCCTCAGTTCTCCCACATTCCGCGGCACTGGCCAGTGTCTCACTACCGCCACTTTTTCTGGGTCGGTGGCGACTCCCGCTGCACTGAAGATGTGGCCCAGGAAGGTGGTCTCCCGCCAGAATAGGTGGCATTTCCTGGGGTGTAACTGTACTGTCGGATGGCATCCAGTACTTCTCTGAGATTGGACAGGGCGCTGTCAAAATCAGTTGCATGCACCAGTAGGTCGTCCAGGTAAACAATGCAGAGACTCCGGGGCACGTGAGCCAGCCCTCGCTCCATCAAGCGCTCAAAGGTGGACGGGGCGTTGCAAAGTCCAAACGGCATCACTTTAAACTGATACAGTCCCTGCCCAATAGAGAAGGCTGTTTTTTGGCGGGCCTCAGGTGACAGCTCTACCTGCCAATAGCCGCTGCGTAGATCCAGCGAGCTGAACCAGCTGGAGCCAGCGATGTGGTCCAGCGCACCATCGATGTGGGGCAGGGGGTAGGAGTCCTTGCGGGTGACGTCATTCAGGCGTCAGTAATCCACGCAGAACCGCCACGACCCGTCCTTCTTCCTGACCAGTACCACCGGCGCCGCCCAGGGGCTGCTGGCGGGCTCAATAATGTCTACCTCCAGCATTTCTCGCACTTTTTGTTCTGCTGCTGCCCGCCTTGAAAAGGGTAGCCGGCGTGGGCGGAGCCGAATCGGCCTGGTCTCACCGGTGTCGATCTCGTGCTGCACCAAGCCGGTCCGGGTGCATTCTTCATCCCTCGCAGCGAAGACACCCATATAGCAGTCCAACAGCTCCCGCAGCTGGCGTCTCTGTCCCGGCTCCAGCCCGCTGCAGCTCTGCTGGAATAATTCCTCGACCGCCTGCTGCGTCTCTGCCGACACGTTGACCCCTCCCCTTGCTGTCCCTGTGTGTGCTCGTGCTCCCTCTGCTCGTGCTGGTGGTGCCGTTGTGTCCAGTCCTCACGGTGGCCCGCCTGGTCCGGTCCATCCTGGCGGTCCCTCGATCGCGCAGGCCTCCGTGTTCTTTCTCTGGGTTCCGCTGCGGAGTGTGATGGTCCAGTTTCCCAGCTGGAGGGACGGTCTGGCGGTGTCGATCTTGGCGTTCCACGCTGCGAGCAGGTCGAGTCCAATAATATAGGGGTCTTGGATGTCAGCCAGCCAGAACGGGTGTTTTATGTTTTGACCGGCTACCCCCACCACGAGAACTCTCCGCCCCCCCAATCTAGCGCGCTCACTGGTAGCTGTGGTGACGTGGCGTTCACTGGGTTTCCCACCCCTGTGGTGTCGTCTCATCTGTGCCCGGCAGCAGACCGGGTCGGACCAAAGAGATAGTGGAACCGGTGTCAATCAGAGCCCGGATCGGTGTCTTGTCCAGGCTGCACTGCAAATACATCCCTGGCGAGCGTCCAATTCGGCCCACACGCGGTGACAGCTCATCGGTTTGTCGTGGGGTGGGTGCAGGGCAGTACCGCGCGATGTGTCCTGGCTCCCCGCAGTGGAAGCACCCTTTCTCGCGCTGCCGTGGCCGTCTCCGTGGACGCGCTGCCGTGGTCCGCCATAGCTCCTCCTTGCTCTCAGCCGTGCCCTGGAAGGCTCTTTGTCTTGGCTTGGCTGTATGATTCATCAGCGGCTCCACCCGCTCTGCTTCTGCCACCGCAGTCTCCCAGTTGCTCGCGGCGTTAATTCGGATATGGTTCTGAAGCTGGGCTGGGCGGAGACCTTGGATGAAGTTTCGGAGGGCGAGCTTCTCCACTACCTCCGGTTTGAAGTCCGGGTAGCTGCGCCATGTTAGCAGCTGTATGTCCGCCGCGTAGGCTCCTAGTCTCTCCTGGCTGCCTCGACGGCGGTTGGCCAGCTGTTCCAGGGCGTGCTCAGCGTCGGCCGTTCTCCCAAACCGTCCCCGGAGCGCTCGCTGTAGCGCTGGCCAGCTGCGGCACTCCTCGAGCCAGAGGTCAGACAGCGTGCAGAGAGCTCTCCCTTCCAAGGCCAGCACGACCTGCACGGCAGTTTCTTCTGGTGGCCAGCTGTTCAGCGAGGCAGCCAGCTCGACCTGGACCAGGTAGTCGTCCAGCAGGGTCTTGCCATTGAAGCGGGGAATCTTGACCCGCTGCCAGGTGGATGGGACGGTCACCTCTTGATCGATCGCCGCCCCTGGTCGCAGTGGAATCGCCGGCCCGTCCTGCCCTGAAAAGGGCGGGGAGCAGGGCTGGTTTGCTCTGCTCCGCCCACCCTGCCTTGAAGAAGGCAGAAGGCACGGTACGCTGGTCCCGTCGGGTCCGCTGCTCCGTTCATCCCGACGAGCAACTCCAGGGGTCGGTGTCTCAGCTCTGTCGTCCATCCCCAGCTGAGTGATGAATCGCTCCAGCTGCTTGATCTCTGCTTGGATCCTGGCTTCCATCTGCTCCATATCCCACTTCTGTCACCAGTGTGACGTAGGCGAGGTTCACACAAAGAAAGGGAGCAGATGGCTGCGACACAACAGGCTTTATTAAACACAACCCACAATCACAGACAGGAGGGGAGGTCATTCTCACCGACCTCCGTTTATATCAGGGTTACACAGTACATAATCACTCCTGCTGAGGCGGATGATAAAATAAAGGCAGCGATGAGAGGTTTTAAGTAGGTTTATTAAATCACACTGCCATCATAGAACTCTGCTCCAGCCCTAAGTGTGAGCAGACTGGAGCGGCATCCTCAGGCTCTCTAGCAAAGAGACACAGAGAGTGTGTCAGCAGCCGCAGTTGAAGAGTGAGAGAGTGAGCATGGATTTCAGTGAGCTTATATACCCAGTCATAGACAATACATGAAAGGCATGGTATCATCAAAGAGACTGCAGACAGGCATGAGACATCTGCATTTGAGAGACACAGTAAGGACAGGATGCATGAACACAATGCATGAATGGCACATTAACATCACAGTAGTGAAACAATGCATGAATGGCACATCACAGCAGTGAAGCGGAAAAAGCCAGAAGTAGCGGGCTGTCTGTAGACATTAATACACACATTGCCGTGCCTGTCCCTAGTCTGTTGTGGGGGTTATCCCAAACCGCCACACTGCTCCCCCCCCAGAGGGCTCGGCAGGCGGCCGAGACCTCGATAGTCCAGCTTTGGCAGCAAGCAGGAAAAGCTCTGTGCAGGAGGAGGTGGAGGGGGGTGGGGGGTAGTAAGTGCCGGCCCTGGACGGTGAAATCGTCTGAGCCGCGCAAAAATTGCTTGTGGGTCCGCGATGTTGAAGGGCTGTCCCGTTGAACGTGCGGAGATCACAAGAAGAAAAATTAGTCACTGGCTCCTCTCGCGATTAAGTCCTACAAGGATTAATAGCGGCCGTGAAGAAAAAAGGAAGCGGCGAGGATAAACAGTGGCCATGAAGAAAACAGGGGCGGCTGTAAGAAAAAAATAAAAGCAAAAGGACTTGGCGTGTTGACTTTAGGTGCGGGCACAACCTTAAAGCCTTCGGGGACCGCAGACTGCTGAATTCCCCTTGCGTGCCGTGGCTAAGACCGTTAGAAAATCCAGTGGGCGAGCTGCATGCGTGCTTCAGGTGTGAGAGCAGCCCTGAAGGCTCTGTGTGCAGCGGCGAAGGATGATGGCGGTCTGTGGAGCCGTATGTGTCCCGTGCGTGGTGCGCCGTCCTCGTAACTCCCCGGTGCGTGTGCCGGGGCTCCGTGCGGTGTTGGGCCAGCTGGAGAAGAGACAGGGTCAGGGAGCGTAATCATCCCTGTTCAATGTGTTGGAGCGGTGAAAGGAAGTAGACGATCTTTGTCCCTCGCGCTCATGCAGATGCGTTGGAGTGGTGAGAGGGAGGAGACGATCTTTGTCACTCGCTCGGCCATGGTGCATTCAGGTCCACGCGCTTCATTCTCCGTCGGCCATGGAGGTCGCCGTCATGGAGAGGGGACAAGGTGCATGCGCTCTCGTGTGGAGGAGCTGTGAGCACGGCCGGTCCAGCGTGGATGTGCCGATCTAGGCGTGCAGATCCCACCATGAAGTTTGCTGTGGCTTTCCCGGCCGTGGGTGATGTCCGGAGAGTTCCCTGAAGCAGAAGGGAGCTGCTGCGTTCGCTTGTCGTCGGAGCATCACCGCCGGGTGCTGCATTCGCCGGCAGCGTGGCTGTCCAAGCCAGAAAGTTGCGATGCACAAAGCGTGTGCATCCTCGGGGTCACCAATATGGCGATGTTAAAATAAGACACGGCGATCTGGAGTTTTTAAGGAAGTTTATTCATCAATCATCGCCATCATAGGAACTCACTCCAGCCCTAAGTGTGAGCAGACTGGAGCGGCGTCCTCAGGCTCTCTAGCAAAGAGACACAGAGAGTGTGTCAGCAGCCGCAGTTGAAGAGTGAGAGAGTGAGCATGGATTTCAGTGAGCTTATATACCCAGTCATAGACAATACATGAAAGGCATGGTATCATCAAAGAGACTGCAGACAGGCATGAGACATCTGCATTTGAGAGACACAGTAAGGACAGGATGCATGAACACAATGCATGAATGGCACATTAACATCACAGTAGTGAAACAATGCATGAATGGCACATCACAGCAGTGAAGCGGAAAAAGCCAGAAGTAGCGGGCTGTCTGTAGACATTAATACACACATTGCCGTGCCTGTCCCTAGTCTGTTTTGGGGGTTATCCCAAACCGCCACACTGCTCTAATTCTACCTATAACACTGCTATACTGCTATTTTACTGCTATAACAGCAGTAAAATAGCTCAGTAATAACATTAAACACACACACGAAAATAAAGTCTCTATTGGCAAGGCATGCTGGGAAAAAGCCCCGATGTTACACTACTATTAGCAGGGTGCAGGCTGTGTATGACTAGAGACAGAGCGTCAAAAAGACCCGGGCTGCCGCCTGTTATGTCTGGAAAACTTGGAATGAACCTACAGAGAGCGTCTTGCTGAGAAGATGAATTTTAGTACAGTACATAAACATATGTAAGCATATGAGGATAACTAACTAACAAAAAAAAAACATGGAGAATGCAACTACATTTTATGAGTTAGGAAATGTAGGGGAATTTATAAACCTGGTTAGGGAAGAAAAGGATCTTGGAGTAATTATAGATAACCAGTTAAACTTCAGTCAAGCCATTAAAATGTTAAGTATCCATCCATCCATCCATCTTCTTCCGCTTAATCCTTTTCATTAGAAGAAATTTCAAATATCTGGATCAGAACAATTTTAAATTATTATATAAAGCATTGGTAATACCTCATCTGGAATATGCTAATCAAATCTGGGCACCCTACTGAAAGAGGCATATACATGCCATTGAGAATGTTCAGCGGAGAGCAACAAAATATGTGCCAGTGTGGAGGCATGGTGTTGAACTTCTCCACCCAGGGAACAAGGGACTGAAAGAGGAGGTGTCACCGGGGGGTATCAGACGGGACAGTAAGGACTACTCCCCCCCCCCCCCCCCCGCCAGGGAGAGGAGTAAATGCTGGAGCCGCTGGGAGAATAAAAGTGTGAGTGTGGTGCCGGCATTAATGTGCCACACAGTTCTTTGTGCAAATAACAATGTGCTATGGTCGGAAGTTCTGGGTCTCGATGCTTGGGAATAAAGAGATAAAAGAAGAATGCACAGACACCCGGGATTCTGATTTGCTGTAAATTATGTTGGAGAAGGAATAAAGTTTCTGTGTCGTCCAGCTCATTGCCTTGCATGCCTCCTTTCTCCACACCAGGACTTAAGGATTTGCCTTACTCAGAACGTTTAAAAAAATTGAATTTACCATCATTATCTTACCACAGACTACGAGGGAACATGAATTATATAAAGTTTTGACGAGGAAGTATGACCCTGATGTGGCAGCTTTTATCAAACTGAATGCACAGGACATCGAGGGGACATCATCTAAAAATAGAGAGGATTGGCCCAAGGACTTGTTTAAGGCAGAATGCATTTACTGTGCGATCTTCAGATATATGGAATAAACTTCCGGATTATGTTATAAATGCTCCAAGTGCCAATAGCTTTAAGAGCAGGCTGAATAAATACTGGAGTAGGACGTCAATATACTTTAACTTTGAGGAGCCTTTTAACCCTAGAGAAGTAGGGATGGTCCCTGAGGACGGGTTGGATGCTGCTGTGGTAGAAGGACTAGATATACGATTCATAGGACTGACAGTAGAGGTCCTTGGACCTATAGTCAGCAATTCTCGATATGATAAACTCTTAATGGTGGTACAAAGTGTTATGTATGATATTAGTCTGGTTCACAGATGAGGCGAGGTGATTTGTAGAACACAACTTTATTGGACTCACTGGATGTGGCGGCCACTGACAGGGCCCCGGCCAAGGTACATGCAAGACAGAGGCCATAAGATGGCCGACCATGGCCTTACGTAGGGTGGCCCGGTGACATCACTGGAGGTGAGCGTCACCACCCAGCACTTCACAGTAAAAGAGCTATATGATATTATAACCCGCCCCCCCCCAAAAAAAGTCCAAAAACACTCACTCAATTAAGACCCTCCCCAATTTGGGACCCGAATCATGCACTAACAAATGAAAACTAATATTTCCAAATGGCTTAACACACACACACCAACCTAAAGTAGGGCGGACTGGTGGACTGCCGTCCTGCTCGCATGGCAAGGTGGATTATTCTGCCACCTGCTAAAGTAGGTCAAAGTCCATTGATAACTAAATTGTATGCCGTGCTCCTAAACTAGAACAAAAAACCCAAAATAATCCCTTATATAACTTTTTTTTTTTAAATAACACCAGGTTACCGGGGCCCTATCCTATAGCCAGGCCTGGGGAAGGGGCTCGATGGCTAGCGTCTGGTGGCTGGGTTTCCGCCCATGGGACCCGGCTGGGTTCAGCCCGAAGGAGTTACATGGGTCCGCCCTCCAGTGGGCTCTCCACCTGCAGAAGGGACCATGGGGGTCCGGTGCTATGTGAATCAGGTGGCGGTCAAAGACAGAGACCTTGGTGGTCTGATCCCAAGCTTCCTAAACTGGCTTTTGGGATGTGGAATGTCACCTCTCTGGTGGGGAAGGAGCCTGAGCTGGTGCATGAGGTTGAGAGATACCGGCTAGATATAGTCGGCCCCACCTCAACACACAGCTCCAGTTCCGGACCCAGTCTCCTGGAGAGGGGCTGGAGCTTGGCCTTTTCTGGAGTTGCCCCGGGCGAGAGGTGATGGGCAGGGGTGTGTATTCTTGTATCCCCCCACCTTGCTGCCTCTATATTGGAGTTTTCCCCGGTGGACAAAAGGGTTGTTTCCCTGTGCCTTTGGGTTGGGAAACGGGTCCTGACCATCATTTGTGCCTATGCACCAAATGATGTTTCAGAGTACCCACCCTTTTTGGATTCTCTGACTGGGGTGCTGGAGAGTGCTCCTCTTGGAGACTCCATTGTCCTACTGGGGGACTTCAATGCGCACATGGGGAACAACAGTGAAATCTGGAGAGGGGTGATTGGGAGGAATGGCCTGTACGATCTGAACCCGAGTGGTGTTCAGTTATTGGACTTCTGTGCGAACCACAGTTTGTCCATAACGGGCACCAGGACACCATAGGTCACAGGTCGATGATCGATTTTGTTATTGTGTCATCAGACCTGTGACCATATGTCTTGAACACTTGGGTAAAGAGAGGTGCAGAGCTGTCAACTGATCACCACCTGGTGGTGAGTTGGATCCGATGGCAGGGGAGGATGCCATTCAGACCTGGTAGACCCAAACGTATAGTGAGGGTGTGCTGGGAGCGTCTGGCTGAGGCCTCTGTCCGGGAGGTCTTCAACTCCCACCTCTGGAAGAACTTCAACCACATTCCGAGGGAGTCTAGAGACATAGAGTCTGGATGGGCTATGTTCTCCACCTCCGTTGTTGAAGCGTCTGCCCAGAGCTGCGGCCGCAAGGTCGTCTGGGCATCTTGTGGTGGGAACCCCCGAACCAAGTGGTGGACACCAGTGGTGAGGGGGCCATTAAGCTGAAGAAGGAGTCCTATCGAGCTTGGTTGGCTTGTGGGACTCCTGAAGCAGCTGAGGTGTACCGGCAGGCCAAGCGGAGTGCAGCTCAGGTGGTTACTGAAGCAAAAACTCGGGTATGGAGGAGTTCGGTGAGGCCATGGAACAAAACTTTCGGTTGGCCTCAAAGAGATTCTGGCAAACTGTCCGGCAGCTCAGGAGGGGGAAGCAGCTCCCTGTCCACACCTACAGTATGTATGGTGCGGGTGGGGCACTGCTGACTTTGACTGGGGATATCATCGGGCGGTGGAAGGAATACTTTGAGGATCTCCTCAATCCCACTGATACGCCTTCCACAGAGGAAGCAGGGCTTGTGGACGAGGGGGACGACTTGCCTATTACAGGGGCTGAGGTTGCCAAGGTGGTTAAAAATCTCTTTGGTGGCCGGGCCCCAGAGGTGGACAAGATTCGCCCTGAATACCTCAAGGCCCTGGATGTTGTAGGGCTGTCATGGTTGACACACCTCTGCACTATTGTGTGGAGGTTGGGGGCAGTGCCTTTGGCATGGCAAACTGGGGTGGTGGTTCCTCTCTTCAAAAAGAGGACCGAAGGGTGTGCTCCAACTTTAGAGGGTTCACACTCCTCAGCCTCCCTGGGAAGGTCTATGCCAAGGTACTGGAGAGGATACTCCGGCCGTTGGTCGAACCTCGGATTCAGGAGGAGCAATGTGGTTTTCGTCCTGGCCGTGGCACATTGGACCAGCTCTTTACCCTCTCGAGAATCCTCGAGGGTTCGTGGAAGTTTGCCCAACCAGTTTACATGTGTTTTGTGGACTTGGAGAAGGCATCCGACCGCGTCCCTTGTTGTTTCTTGTGGGGGGTGCTTCGGGAGTATGGGGCATCGGGCTTATTGTTACGAGCTATTCGGTCTATGTACAACCACTGTGAGAGTTTGGTTTGTTTTGCCAATACTCTGTTGGACTCATTCCCAGTGAGAGTTGGTCTCCGCCAGGGCTGCCCTTTGTCACCAATCCTGTTCATAATTTTTATGGACAGGATTTCTTGGCGCAGCCAGGGAACAGAGGGTGTCATGCTTGGTAACCACAGGATCTTATCTCTGTTGTTTGCAGATGGTGTCCTGTTGGCTTCATCCAGCAATGACCTACAGGTCTTACTAGGACGGTTTGCTGCTGAGTGTGAAGCAGCTGGGATGAGAATCAATACCTCCAAGTCCAAGTCCATGGTCCTCAGCTGGAAAAAGGTGGATTGTCCTCTCCGGGTTGGAGACAAACTCCTGGCCCAAGTGGAGGAGTTTAAGTATCTTGGGGTCTTATTCACGAGTGAGGCAAGAACGGAGTGAGAGATTGACAGACAGATCGGAGCAGCATCTGCAATGATGCGGACATTGTACCGGTCTGTTGTGATGAAGAGGGAGCTAAGCTCTCAGGCAATGCTGTCATTTTACCAATCAATCTATGTTCCTACCCTCATCTATGGTCATGAGCTTTGGGTAATGACTGAAAGAACAAGACTGCGGATACAAGCGGCTGAAATGAGCTTTCTTCGTAGTATTGCTGGACTTACTCTCAGAGATAGGGTGAGGAGCTCAGTCATCCGGGAGAGGCTCAGAGTAGAATCGCTGCTCCTCCACATTGAAAGGAGCCAGTTGAGGTGGTATGGACATCTGCTCAGGATGCCTCCTGGATGCTTCCCACTTGAGGTGTTTCGGACATGTCCCACTGGGAGGAGACCCCGGGGCATACCCAGGACTCGCTGGAGAGACTATGTCTCTCAGCTGGTCTGGTAAAGCCTTGGTATCCTCTCTGAAGAGCTGGAGCAGGTGGCTGGGGAGAGGGAAGTCTGGGCTTCTATGCTTGAACTGCTGCCTCCGCGACCCGGACCTCCAGAAAAGTGGTAAAAGATGGATGGATGGATGGAAGGAAAATAACACCAACAACACCAGAACTTCAACATATACTATTTACAACCCAAGTCCTCAAGTAAAAACGACATAACTGGCATGGGAGCCCAGGGCACCCTCTCAGCAGATGTGCCCCTGGAAACAGCCGGTCTTCAGGGTGATGGCTGGCCCTCCGGACGCTGATGCCACTCCTCCTCACTCTTGGCCCCGTCCCATGCTCAGCCTCATTTCCTGGAGCCTCCTCCTGGACACGCCGAAGCCGGTTCGCATGCCACATCGAGCCGTCAGACAGCCTGAAGTGTGCTGTGTCCAGTCTGGCCACTATGCACAGACGCTCCCGATGCTCCTGAGGTTGTCGTCCAGCCCATCTTCGCTGCGGACGTTCCTCATCTCTACTCCAAACCCAATCCAGGACCCTCAACAGAACCCAACTTGGCTTGAGACGTTGTTGTCGAGCACGCTGCACAAGCATCCTCCATGCTTCTCGGTCTTGCCCCAACCTCTTCTACTGCTGTTGTAACATACGCCGTCGTAGCCTTAGACCCCCCGTCCCATTGCGGCCAAACTCTGGAGGCATCCGGGGCTAACCCATTGGAGTCACTCGCTGGCGCAGGCAGCTCACCATTACGCTTGGTACTCCCCTCAACCATTTCCCGAGCGCTGGCACTGAGACCCTCCTGCGCTGGCCCTGAGCAAAATTGGTCCTGCTTGACTGCCATGGTGCCCGGTAGTTCTTCATCCCACACCGTGTGGATGGTTGTCGGGGGAGGGCAGAGGGTTTTCTTCCGTGGGCTCTCTGGGTTAAATCCATGGCAGACCCTGGCAAAACGGTTCAAGCGACCACATCTGTTCCAACGTACTCCTCCTGCTGGATAGTCCTTAGACTTTTTGCAGTGCATCACAGATCCACAGTCCATGCAAAGGGGCTTTCCTGGGGCAGACCTTTGGCTGGTAGCGTTGGCTTCAGTATCTTTGCTGTCCAAGCTACCTTCGCTATCCGGGTCCGCAACATTTGCCGTGACGAGAGGCTCCGGTGACTGCTGTGACTGGTGCCCGGTTAGCTCCAGAGCTAGCTTGTCTGCAGCGTCCATTTGGAGAACTAGCTTGATTGCTCTGGTTAACATGAGGTCCCTAGGCACTGTAAGTAGCCTAGCCTGCAGCGCAGCATTGCTTGTATGCTCCGCCACCTGGTCACGAATCATTTCTTCCTCCAATGTCCCAAAACCTACACTCACTAGCTAGCTGCTTCAAGTCAGTGATGACCAGCCGGACAGGTTCACCTATCTGCTGATGCCGCTGCCGAAAGCGGATCCTCCGGACCGTCACGTTATCCGGGTTGTAGAAATGGCTAGCTAGCAGCTCCACTACCTTTTCATAAGTGTCCGAGGGACCAAGTGATTGCAGAACTTGCTGGACCTCTATACCCAAATTATGAACCAGAAGTGCCCGGGCTCTTAGCTTATTGAGCTCACTGAGTCCCAGCACGGCAACATAAGTTTCAAAGGCTTCAAACTACCTAGGCCAGGACACTGGTGGCTCCCCGGGAAACTCGAGAAAAGGCCAAATTGGAGCTTGCCTCCATGGTTTAATCCGACGTTGCCAATGTTATGTATGATATTACCCTGGATCACAGATGAGGCAAGGTGATTTGTAGAACACAGCTTTATTGGACTCACTGGATGTGGCGGCCGCTAACAGGGCCCGGCCAAGGTACAGGCAAGACAGAGGCTGTAAGATGGCCAACCCCCGTCTTACATAGAGGGCCCTGGTGGCGTCACCAGAGGTGAGCGTCACCACCCAGCACTTCACAGTAAAAGAACTATATGATACTATATAACACAAAGGCCAACCGCCTAACAAGAGCACAGAAAGAGGCTGCAAAATGGCTGTCCCTTACATTTATGTGTTCGGCGTGATGACATCACCGAACGGCCGCGTCATCACACCAGCACTAACCAAACTTGTGGTTTCAGAACACCATATTTATCTCCCCCCCCCCCTTGGAAAAACAGAAAACACACATGAACAAATTAACCCTCCCCAATTTGGTACACAAAGAACCCCAAAACTAGCTAGGGCCAGCGGGTGGAGTACTACGTGGCCCAACATGGCTGAGTGGTTTATTATGCCACTTCTGTTGGCAGCCGCGCCCCTAGCTACACACAGTCCTTTTTTTATATTGAGGAAGGCAGGTTAGTTCAAGGGGCCCTGAGGCGAGCTTGTGGTGGACGCACCCTTGGAGGCGCCGACTGCAGGAGACCTGGATGCCATCCCGCTGGAGCCATGGCTCACTTGTCAGCAACATCTCAGCCAGGATCCCACACCAGCTGGGCCAGCTCCAACACTGTGTCTTGATCCGTGGCAGCTGCTCTTACCTTTCGCAGACTGCTGGCTTGCCATCTCGATCCATCAGCCATCTGGACGGCGGCCGGTCTCACTTGCGCGGCAATCTTCATCGGTGTCAGTGGTGGTGATGATGTTGAGGCCGACTGCTGATCTGGGCGTTCAGATCTGCGGACCCAAACCCAGTCCATCACTGCAAGTGATGCTCTGTTCGGCTGCGCTCGGCGTCATCATTGTGATGGTGTGGCTCTCACGTCTGCTTTGGGGCGTCCACCAGGTTGTGGTGGTTCTGCTGCGTCCTGTTGGGTCATGGACTCTTCATCCTGCAGCTCAGCGGCGGCTCCTGGAGGCTGATGCAGGTCATGGGTCCGGAAGGCATCTGGTGGTTCGTCTACGTTTTGCTGGGTCGCGGATTCTTCATCCTGCAGTTCAGCAGCAGCTCCTGTAGGCTGGTGCTGGGCGTAGATTCAGAAGTAGTCTGGCTTCTTCTCCCCCTCTCCTGGGAAGTCTCGTCGTGGCGATGTGTTGCTGTCATCGTTGGTAGAACCCGCACAAAGTTGTTGTGTCCCAGGGTTCCCGATAGATGCGGGCTCCCTCTCCTGCAGCTCTGCAGCGGCTCCCTGAGGCTTATGCTGGGCGAGGATCTGAGGCAAGTCTGGTCTGTACTCTCTTGCCATGCTTTCTCTCTCTGTGCTGTGTTCTCTCTCTGCGCTGTGTTCACTCTTTGTGCTGTGCTCTTCAGCTAGCTTGTCACAGATTAGCTCGTCTTCTAAGAGCCCGAAGGCGCACATGCTCACTAACATTCGGAGCTCTGTAGCATAATGTTCAGTTGACTCACCTGCATGTTGTTTGTGGCAGAAGAAGATGACTCTTCAGGCTGTAACGTTGCTCGTGTCGTTGTAATATTTCTCCATCAGAGTCACATATTCGCCAAATGAGTCTGCTTGACCCAATGTGCGGAGCACACGCTGCCCTTCTTCGCCTAGACTGAGAACCAGCACGCTCTTCAGCTTCTCGTCGTCAGCGTCACTCAGGCCAGCAGCGTCGACATAATCTTTAAGCATGCCGAACCAGCGGCGCCACAGGATGGGTGGCTCACCAGGGGCTCCAGAAACGGCTGTAGTGACCTCAAACATGCTTCCATAGTTTACTCTTGTTGTCAAATGTTATGTCTGGAAAATGTGGAACCAACAGAGAGCATCTTGCTGAGAACACAAACTTCATTACATAAACTATTAATGGTGGTACAGAGTATTGTCGGTTGGGAGGCCGGGCGCCTAAGAAGAGAGCAGAAAGAGGCTGCAAAATGGCTGTCCCTTACATTTATATGTTCGGCATGATGACATCACCTAGCGGCTGCGTCATCACATGACACTAACCAAATTTGTTTTTTCAGAACACCACACCACCGTCAGTCTCTTATTATAGGCACAGCGTGATGATGTAATGTAATGTAATGTACTTTATTTATATAGCCCTTTAAAACAACCCGTAGGTGACCAAAGTGCTTTACAGAAAATTAAACAGCATTAAAACACACACACACCATTAAAAACAAATAAAATAAACAAAGAAATAAGAATAAATACCTTAAAATGAGAATAAAATAAAAACAAATGCCAAGACAAATATCACCACTACTGGGTATTAAAAGCCATCCTAAACAAATATGTTTTAAGTTCTGATTTAAAAAGGGCCAGGTCAGAGATAGCACGTAGGTCAGGAGGGAGACTATTCCAGAGCCTGGGGGCGACAACAGAAAAGGCTTGGTCACCCCAATGTTTATACCTTGACCTAGGCACATCCAGCAAAAGCTGATTGGATGACCTCAAAGCCCTGCGTTGGTCACGGACAGTCAAAATCTCAGACATATAAACCGGAGCAAGGCCATTAAGAGCTTTAAAAACAAAAAGCAAAAGTTTAAAATTAATTCTAAAATGGACTGGAAGCCAGTGAAGTGAAAAAAGGATCGGAGTAATGTGCTCTCACCTAGGTGTGTTGATCAAAAGACGGGCCGCTGCATTTTGCGCAAGTTGAAGGCGGCCGAGAGAAGACTGAGAGATGCCAACATAAAGAGCATTGCAGTAATCAAGTCGAGACGTGATTAAAGCATGGATGGCTATCTCAAGATCATGACGGCTCAGGAAAGGTTTTGCTTTGGATAACAGACGTAATTGATAAAAGCTCATCTTGACTACATTGTCAATCTGTTTATCGAATTTTAAATGGCTGTCAAAAATCACCCCCAAATTTCTGACAGCTGAGCTGAGCCTTAAAGAGAGGGTACCAAAGCCAGCCATTATAGTATCCCCAAACGCAATACATTCTGTTTTTTTTTTTCATTTAAGTGGAGAAAATTTTGGCTTAACCACAACTTAATGTCAGTGATGCAGTCCAATAGATCACTTTGGAAGTTAGTTTGTTCTGGGTTCAAAGGTAAATAAAGCTGTAAATCGTCTGCATAACAGTGGAAAGACATGTGCCTGGCTATTATTGACCCGAGTGGCAGCATATATAATGAAAACAGAATAGGGCCAAGGATAGAGCCCTGTGGGACCCCCAGGAGAGAGAGGCACTAGAAGAAAACATGTCACCAATCATTACAGAAAAAGTTCTATTAGATAGGTAGGATTCAAACCACTTAAGTGCAGTGCCATGGATGCCAACATGGTGATTCCAGCGTGACAAAAGGATAGTATGGTCCACAGTGTCAAAGGCTGCTGTAAGATCTAGCAGCACTAAGACCACAGGGCATTTGGCATCAACAGACATCATAATATCATTGTGCACCTTAAGCAGGGCAGTCTCAGTGCTGTGACGAGCTCTAAACCCAGACTGAAACTTCTCAAAAATAGAATTGTCTTCTAAAAAAGATTGCAACTGTATAAAAACAGCTTTTTGTAAAACTTTAGATAAAAAGGGCAAATGAGAAATGGGTCTAAAATTAGATAAAACTGAAGGGTCAAGGTGAGGTTTTTTAAGAAGGGGCCTAACCACAGCATGTTTAAAAGCAGGTGTCATGATGTCACCCGTGCCTGTGCCGTAACGTCCTTACTGTGCATAGTGTTATGGTGGCCATACATAACATTCACCTCCCCCCTGGGAAAAACCAAAACCATTACCAGCATTATGACAGGCATGTGAACTGACAAGAACCTGGGCAACTGGGTAGACTACCGGTAGACCCTGCATGGTTGAGTGGGATATTCTACCACTGTTTCCAACCATGCTGTTAATTAAACATTTCAAAACAGAGTCATTCTCAGTCCAACTTCAGGGGCCTTTGGCGAGCCCACGGTGGGCATGCCCCTAGAAGTGCTGGTTGCAACGGAGCTGGTGCTCTCTTGCTGGTGTCGCTCTCTTGTCAGCAAAGTCCCCGTCCAGGTCCCACACTGGCTGGGCCTGCTCCAGCGTTGTGGCTTGGTCTGGGGCAGCAGCCCTTACCTTTCACAGACGGCTGGCGTGCCATCTCGAACCACCAGCCATCTGGAAGGTGGCTGCCCCCATCAGCGCGGTGATCATTATTGGTGGTGACTGGAGCAACTGAAGGTCCAGGCGTTCGGATCGGCGTATCCGAACCCAATCGAATTCTGCAAGTGGTGATCTGCTCGGCTGCACTAGGTGCTGCTGCTCTCTCGTGCCCGATGTTGGTTGCTGTTGTGGTGGCGTGCCGTTCATGCCGGCAGCAGGACGCACTCTGGTTTGGCATTGTTCTGCTGGGTTCTGCTCGGCCATGGACTCTCTCTCCTGCAGCACTGTGGCGGCTCCCTGAGGCTTATGCCGGGCGAGGATCTGAGAGAAGTCCGATTTATGCCCTCTCTCTCCTGGTGCTGGTTGTGGTCACAGCAATGTGTTGCTCTCGCCTGCGACAGGACGCATGCCGGGTTGTCATTGTTCACCGGGGTCCTGCTTGGCCACGAACCCTCTCTCCTGCAGCGCTGCGGTGGCTCCCTGAGGCTTGTGCTGGGCGAGAATCAGAGACGAGTCCAGTTTATTCCCTCTCTCTGTGTTCTGTTCTCCGTGCGGTGTCAAGCTTGGAGCGGCTGTACCCACATCTGGGTGTGATGCGCTCCGGTCATCAGTGGTCAGATAGAGTCCCTGGTTGTTGTGAATGGTAAAGCCTAATTCATATAAAAGTTTGCACCCCAGGACGTTGTCGCCGTGTGTGCCTACCTGGAAGGTGAACGCCAGGAAGACTCTGGACCCGCAGCGAACCATCAGCATTATGGTTCCTACGAGGCTGATGCCAGTGTGTCCATAACCATAAAGTTCAGCTGTGTTTTTTGCCAAATTGGATGACAAGGGAAAAAGCTCTTAACTGTGACCCTGTTCATCATCAATCTCGTAGTGGCGGTGTCCAATAGTAGCGGCAGGTTGATGTTGTCGAGCCTCACCGTACACCACTTGTACACTGCTCAGCTAGAGTTCACTGTATGGATGGTGGTTGCTAGCGGTGGTTCAACTGAACTGGGTGGCGAAGTTGTTGTTAACCGTGTTGAGCGGCACACTTTGGTGAAATGGTTAAGTTTGCCGCAGTGTTGACATTGCTGTCCCCTGGCCGGGCAGGAGCATGCTCGCGTTCAGTGCGTCAGGGAACCACGGTTACCGCACATTTGGCGTCCCATGATGTTCCGTTGTCCTGTAACATCACCTCGGCATCCTTCAAGAAGGTTGCGGTGTAACCGGGTTCTTCTGCCAGGGTAACTGCTTGTGCTAGCGGGGTCCGTTGTTGTGGGTCACTTAAGCCCCTTTTCCACTAGTACCTGTTTGGCCTTACTCTCTTCGACTTGGCTTTATTCAGCTCGGCTTGCTTTTGTTTCCATTAGTAGAGTACCTTTTGGGGTGGGTGGGAGTTTTTTACAAAAAGGTGGTGTAACACTCCCATGACGTAAAGCATGCAACACCCAAACAACACACAAAATGGAGGATTACGAGGGGAAGATTTACGCATTGCTCGCTCTGTGGCTTTTTGTCACAGTAAGGCCAAACAGGAGAGGGAGAGAAGACAACGTGCATTGAGACAAAACACGGTGGAAAAGTACAGGAGTCTTTTGGATGCCATAGTGGAATATGAACCCGCAACCGCGAGGATGGAAACTACAACTAGACGGATGTGGACGAGGATGAGGGTAAGCTAATGAACGTTAATTCTTGCTACAGTCATTATAATCCTGTGTACTACGTTGTGATGGCGCCAGGTTATCGCTATTAAAGGTATTAAAATATGTATGCTGTGTGTTTCAGATGGCTGCTTTGTTGCAAAATAATTGCTACAAACCGTCAGCCTGGACATTAAACCGTGCCTCACAATGGTGGGAGGACATAAGTGTGGGCTACTTCATCCTCAGAGACTCATCTTATCCATTGCAAAACTAGCTGTTGAAACCATTCCATGACACTGGACGGCTGACAGAAGAACAGCACATGTACAACCAAAACATCAATCGAGTACGAGTGGTTGAATGCTTTCGGCAGGCTGAAAGGAAGATGGCACTGCCTTCTGAAAATGAATGACTGTGACATCCAACTGGCGAAAACTATGGTGCTTACTTGTTGTGCTCTGCATAATCTGTGTGAAAGTCATGGAGAGACTTTTGAGACTACATGGGATGATTCAGCAGCTGCAGCACGTGAACCAGTGGCGGCAGTGGCACAGGGTGCAGAAATGTACGAGATGTTCTGATGCAGTGCTTGTGGCAATAATGACTAGACATTGTCATTGCCTTCCCATTCATGTGCTTACACATGTCCAACTTCTGTATTTTGAAAATAAAATTTTGTACCCTTTTCAGATATGCCTTCTCTGTTGTTTATAAGGGTCATTTGTGAAAGTAAGAGTAATTCAGTGCTAAAACACAGGAGAAGCCGTCTGCAAAAATCCAGCAGCTAGACAGTTCACTTTCGGTTTGATGTAAGTCTGTTAACAGACCTCTGAATCATGTGTTGAAACATGTTATATCCAATTTAATCCTAACCCATTATTATAAAAATATAATAAATGTAGCACTATAATTTGTTGGGACAAAATTGCTCCCACGACTTTTATGGGATGTTTAAGTAATTGGACTCCATAATGTACTCCCAATATAGTGGTCTAGCAATGCTTCTTGTCAAAAAATACAATTTTGTACCCTATTGGGAGTACATTATGGACTCCATAATATACTCCAGTACAACTGTCTACCAACCTTTTTTTTTCTAAAACTACTGAGTAAATTGGTTATGTGCTACAGACATCTAACCTGATGTACAGCAGTGTGTGAATGGGTGGATAGCAGGATCTGTAAAGTGCTTTGATCATCTAGAGATGAGAATAAAAGCGCTATATAAGTGAATGTCATTTACCATTTACAGCAGCATTTGGTCAGAAGAGAGGATGTGTATGTAATTATTGACTCTTTTCATAACAGACAAACCACAGTTATGATGCAAACACTACTGGTTTATTAAAGCAGCGCAAGTACGTACACAAGTTAAAAAAAAAAAATACTGCGGGTGGGGAGACAGGGTTACACACACCCGTCACTCAGCACATCCACAAGCCTTCCAAATTCAGCCAGGAAAGCTTGGTTGAAGGCAGCAGTTTGTGCAATCTCCTCCCTTCGGAAGGGGCTTCTCGCTCCATCGCCTCGCCAGTTGATGGTCTGTATGTGCTGCAGGTGCCGTTTGAGCTGTCATTCATGGAGCCACACCTCGTCACCATGCATCTGGGCAAAGACAGTTGCAAGGTTGGTTGTGGGGTGGCTCCATTTCCTTTTGGCTAGATGAAAGACAGAAATGGATGGTGGTTTGTTAAAGCAAGTTCCAAACATATATTTGGGAAATACACTTGTGAAAACCAGTAGTGGGATGTGACAAAAATGCTTTGTTGTTGTATTTAAGCACAATTGTCTTGTTGCTGCACCTCAGTAGAGCAGATTTTGCAAGTGCCAGGTTATGTTTAAAAGAATTTGTTACCTCCGCCAAGGAGGTTATGTTTTCATCGGCGTTGGTTTGTCTGTTTGTCTGTTTGTTTGTTTGTTTGTTAGCAAGATAACTCAAAAAGTTATGGACGGATTTTCATGAAATTTTCACAGATTGTCAGAAATGGGGTATCCTATAGATGATTGCATTTTGGTGGTGATCCAGATCACCGTCCACAAGAAAACCGCCATTATGCAAAATGCCATTTTCGTGAATAACTACTAAACCACTAATCCTATCATTGTCAATCCAATTGCTTGTCATATGTTTTCATGGTCAAGGAATCTGAAAACGTACACACAAATACTGTATGGGGGGAACTGTGGCGCTAAACCGCCATTACGGAAAATGCCATTTTCGTCAATAACTACTGAACCACTAATCCTATCATTGTCAATCCAATTGCTAGTCATATGTTTTCATGGTCAAGGAATCTGAAAACGTACACACAAACACTGTATTTTTTTTTAATTTATTTTACCTTTATTTAACCAGGAAAAAAACCAGTTGAGATTAAAAACCTCTTTTTCAAGGGAGTCCTGGCCAAGAGGCAGCAAAAAAATCACAAATACACTTACAATGACATACAAATCATATAAAACAGTTACAAATTAGTGAGGCCATCTCAAGTGTTCTCAATCTGGATTTAAAGTCGTTCAATGAAACAAGTTCCGTTAGTTTCCAGTCTTTTTGCAACATGTTCCATGTAGAGGGGGCTGAGAACATGAAAGCTCTTTTTCCCAGCTCAGTACGGGCAAATGGAACAGAAAGCAACAAATGATCATTAGAACGCAAACCATAAGAATCAACACTTCTCAGTGTGATCAAATTACAAATGTAAGGGGGCAACAGTCCAAGCATGGCCTTGTAAATAAAAATGTACCAGTGAGTCAACCTCCTGGTGGACAAAGAGGGCCATCCCACTCTAGAATACAGTTCACAGTGATGGGTCAAGGCTCTACAGTTTGTAACAAACCTCAAAACAGCATGATATACAGAGTCAATCTTACTCAGACACTGAGCTGAATCGTTCATATACAAGAGGTCTCCATAATCTAAAATAGATAAAAAAGTTGCAGTAACAAGACGCTTGTTACTGCAACGACTGTATGGGGGGAACTGTGGCGCTTGGCGGAGGTCTGCGCTCTCCAAGTGCTTTTCTAGTTTTTATTGTGGCCTCAAAAATCAGAATGAGTTAATACAGTCAGCTGACGTGAATCATTTCAATGTAGCACGTTGACTGCAATTACATTCGAAAGTGTGTTCATGTGCTACATCAATTTTTCAAAAAAAATACACTTGTTGCTAAAAGCCAGTGGTGGAATGTGACAAAAAAAGTACTGTGTTGTTGTATTTAACTACAATTTTCCTGTAGCTGCACTTCAGTAAAGTAGATTTTACAAGGGCTGGGTTTTGTTTAAAATAATTTGTTTTTACTGTGGCCTCAGCAATAAGAATGAGTTGATACCTTCAGTTGAATGGAATCTAGTACTTTAACTGAGGGTGTGCATCCCCAAGTATGGAGTCGCTCAGTCAAAATATGTAATTTTTATCAATAAAAGTTTAGCCACCGCTGTGTCACCCTGGCTTCAAGTGTGGGCAGTGTTTTGTACTTGTATTGCTATAATATAAAAGGATGCACTATAATGGGTCTCAAATATTTGTAATGTGTCCTGTTATTATAATACTGCATGTGTTTATTGACGACAGACTATAAACTACACATATAAACTAAATTATAATGGTGACTGAACAACTCCCATTCCCTAAAGTGCAACATACACTCTCATGAATATAACTCACAAAGGATCACACAAGTGATCTGACAAAAAATAAATAAATAAATAAATAAATAAGCGGTTTATTTTACAGTGGATGTGCTGTTCATTTTCAGCTATTCTGTAATTAATATTCACACAATCAAATAAATCTCAGTTCAGTCCCTTTCATATTAAGTGGAAACTGTGCTACTTTAATTTTGGCACTGGCACTTTAGCTATACTTTAAAAAGCAAAAGGATTTGAGTACTTTGTCCACCACTACTAAAAACTATGGGGTGTGCTTACCAGTCAGAACACATTGCTGTGCTGTGCTGCGTTGTCGGTGTCAAAGCAGATGCTGGTTGGACTCTAGAAAGCAAATACACACAACTTAAGTACATGCACAGCATGAAAGTGCAACATGTAAAAAAAACACCTTTTTCACCAGGATTACAACTAGCTTATATCATCAGATATTGTAAATACAAGGAGAGCACGGAGTTAGCATTGACGGCTAACTAGCTAGCTCATGATCTGCCCACAAGCAATGTTATTGTGGTCTGTTCAAGGTGAACTTTCCACTACTGGGATAAATAACGTAAAAGATGCTTTATATCACATCACTCACCATCCTCTATATCCGAATATCCCGGCTTTCAACTGCTGAAGTTGGGTGATCCCGCGATCGCAAATTCATCTCGGGTGGCTGCATCTAGTTGCCTCTGGATTCTCTCATCAGCCGAAAAGCACAGAAAACTCTGCTGGACCATGGTGTTAATTTATGTAGGTCTGATTTCTGTGAAGCATTCTATCGTTTATACTAACGATTACTTGCTAGCTCACGGACGAATCTTTGCAAATGGCGTCTCGAGAATTCTGAATTCAGCATTCAAACGTCACTGTCATGACGTTATGCCCTAACCAATCAGTGGCCTGCAGTCTGTTGACATCACATTTTCAGCCCTGATAGTACCCCCCCCCCCCCCGGAATAGGTACGAAAAAAGCACCTGGTACCAGGTACTAGGTACTAATGGAAAACCCTACAAACCGGGTAGAGTAGAGTAGAGTAGGGCTGAGTGGGTACTAGTGGAACAGGGCCTTTAGTTGTGATGTTAGGTTGTCAGCAGCCTCCAGCTGGAATGCTAACTCCACTGCCTTCACCAGTGATAGGTCGTCCGGTGGCATCAACAGCTTTGCCCACAGCCGCAGGTTGTTGGTGTGGTCCACTAGCTGGTCCTGCACCATTTTGTCCTCTAGTTGCCCAAACCTGCACGTGTTCGCCAGACAGCGGAGAGCCGTGACGTACTTCTGGGTTGTCTCTTCCAGTCTCTGTCAGCGCTGGCAGAACCTTATCCCCCTCGCCAACAGGCTTTTGAGCATTGCGAAATGTCCAGCTAGCAGCGTGATACACTCTCGTATATGTCCGCCGGTCCCAATGTACTAAACACCTGTTGTCCCTCGGTACCCAGGCTGTGGATCAGGAATGCATGTAGCTGCATCTTGCCGACCTTAGCCAGGTCCATAGCCGACACGTACATCCGGAATGACTCAAACCAGCGAGGCCATGGGATGGGCGGCTCACCTGGGGATGCAAGGAACAGTGGTAGGGGTGATAAGCACGCTTCCATGTCAATATTTTTAAAATTTCTCCTTGTCACCAGTGTTCTGTCTGTGAATGAGGGACAGTGGAGATGATGGCTGTGCTGAACAGTACCTTTTATTAGCCAAAACTAGCAGCATGTGGAACAGATAAAACAAGCTAATATTAGCAGGGTGCAGGCTGTGTATGACTAGAGGCAGAGCGCCAAAAAGACCCGGGCTGCCGCAGTCATTCTCTTATTATAGGCACGGTGTGATGACGTCACCCGTGCCTGTGCCATCAAATCCATGCCATGCATAGTGTTATGGCCGTACATAACAGTATGCACATGACATGTCACAGACCAGAACTCATGGCAGTGACAAAACACTGAGTGGCAGCGTTAGCATATATGCAGTAAAACACAAAAAACACAGTATTCATTCCCAGCGGTACACAGAGTGACTGATTTGGAGAGAGCGAATCTTATCGTTCTTTCTTGTATTAATTAACAAAAATTAGATGAATAAATAAAAGCTCAGAACAAGTGCTTCACTTAGGTGTGCTCTTACCCACACGTCACTACAGTCAAGTAAAAAAAAGGCACTTTGTGTACTGCTGTGACTAAATATTTTGTGTGATTATTGTTTTGCTGCATACAAACTAAAGCTGTCACGTTTCTGCCATTCAGTGCTGTGTAACTATGGCAACTGCCCTGTAACTGCCAAGAGTTCTATGTGAAATGCTTTGTGGTGTTTTGGGCGTGTCGCGGTGCATTTTTTGGGGTTGCTGTCAGATTGAACGAACTAAGAACTTTTAAATGAGCAGATGCGTGTGTCAGAAACAGATTCAGCAACCAAACAACATATTTCTTACCTCAGATGCTTTCAGACTCACTTTCTGCTGCTTCATTTTTCAGCTATTGAAAGAAAGTTTACTGTCAAGGCGGCGCCATGTTGGACCCATTCAACTTCATGCAGTACCCACCTTCTGATAGACGAGTTGTCCAATAAAAGGCAGCTCTGGGTTTCTGTGGCTGTAGAAGGCTGTAGATGGGCTAGAACAGGGGTGTCAAACTCATTCCATGGAGGGCCAAGACCCTGCAGGTTTTACCTCCACCCAGTGGCTTCAGCAGGTGTTTTCACTGATCAGCAATCAGTGGGAAGAAATTCAGAGAAAACACCTGTTGAAGCCACTGGGTGGAGGTAAAACCTGCAGGGTCTTGGCCCTCCATGGAATGAGTTTGACACCTGTGGGCTAGAAGAACTGTCAATGAAATGTATGAGATTCAGAAGCTGTGGATCCACTGCTGTTGATTCCGCATTTTTGTAAGTGATTCAGTACAGTATCTTCACCTACAAGTACTAGTATATTTGAATGAATCATTTATAAACGTTATATCGTTAGACGTTAACGTCGTATCTGTTAGAGTTTCTAACAGAGTTGACCCTTGCACCAGCTGGCACAGATAAGCCGCATTTCCACAACAGGAAATAGGAACTAATTTCAGGGGATAGGACCTTGATGAGGGCTGGTCCTGTATGTGACCCTTTCACCTGTTGTGTTTCCACTATGGGGATAGAAACTGTCAGTCTCCAAAGGTTTTGTTGGTGATGTAATCACTTGACCGTTTCGGCCATGACACAGCACGGCAAAGTAAAATACGCTTAAAATAAGTTGAAATCATGGAGAAATGAATGAATGTAAAGTGGAGTGCATGGGACCAACTTGCCAATGTGAATTTCAGCCAGGATTCCTAGGAACCCCAGATGTGCAAAAAAAAAATAAAAAATGTCCAGTTCAGGAAATCTGTCCAGCTTCATCTGTTTGGTCCAAAAAATTGGCCAATGTATTTTGGAACAATTAAGTGAAGCCAGACAACCCTAAGAAACTAGACAAATGTCTTGCATCAAACCAGGCACAAAGGCTGAAAGTCACTGCACTGGAGCTGTAAAAGTGCCTCCTTTACATTTTTAGGCATTATACTGCATTAGCAGCACTAACACACCGGGAGAAGCACCAGCATGGGCTCCGTCTCCCATTGGCTTGCTGTGGGGGGTTCACTCCCAGGCAAACAACAGCGGTCACTGCTGGTATTATGTGCCGTGCCGCTCCACTGTAATGCTCATGTCATCCACATATGCAGAAAAATCGTTAAGGCACTCGGTAATCACGGTAACATTATATTATAAATTTTTAAGCATTGGACAGTTTAATTTTCGTGTGTTTTGTTTACGTAGCTCACTAGTCAATACCAAGTTTTATCCAATCAGCACTGAGTCAGTCCAAAACCCCAACCTGCAGTGATAAGATAAGATAAGATAAGATAAGATAAGATCAGACAAGGTAAGGTAAGATAAGATAAGATAAGATAATCCTTTATTAGTCCCGGGGGGAAATTTACAAACAGGGAAATTTACATACACATCTGCCTATTAAAAAAGTGGGTGTTACAAATGTTTACCTCTTTTCTGTTAAAGAGTAGTCATCAACAGGTTGAAGTCTGTCTAAATCTGTACTCAGACAGGCTTTGATGCACCTGTAAAGTCCTTTGACATACAGTAGAAGGAAAAATGTATGTTGCATAAGCAGTTAGAAATAAAAACTATATCGATGGTACCAAAACAAAGACAATTTACAGGAAGCCAGATAGTTACCAAAGGAATCTACTTATGATATACTAGATTTCTTTGGAGTTGCTTTGTTTTTACATTAGACTGAGTTGTTTTTTTCATATTAGTATGTATAAATCATATTGATAAAGTCATGTCAGTAACTTATTAAACAGAAAAAAAATCTTTACTAGAGCATATCTAGTCTGAGGAGAAAACAGGGTATCTTCTTTTTATCAGGAGCAGACGTAGTTGCTTTATTTACAAGTATGAGGGGGGAGCTGACAAGTTCTTAGGCTGACCATGATGTAGTGGTCAAATTTGACCAAATGTGGTTTATTTTTCCAACATATTTTTCAACATTTCAACATTGCTGTTGCAGCGCTTGGATCCCTGCGGTATAGAAGCTCTCATCTTGATTCTCAAAGACATAACTCCTTAGCCAGCCTATGAACTTTTCAGCCCCCCCGCTCATACTTAAGTTACTTTCACACAACTGTACTTCCCCATTCATTTCCCAGTCCTTTCCCATTTTCCTTTTTTTGGCAGGATATTTACCAAGAAAATTCTGCACATTTGCTCTTTTACATTTTACGGGGTTACTTTTGATTTCACCAATAGCATTTGAGGACATATCCAGTTTTAGACACTTGTTCACACATATATCAAAGTAATAATTATGCACTTTTTCCACATGTAGACACAGCTCCCAGAGGTGTAAATTTAATGTCTGAGGCATGCTTTGGTCAAAAAAACATCAGATTTAAATACTTCAGTGTGGCAGGAGGAAGAAACACACAGGAGACGAAGGTGGGCTTTTATCTTTACTCCTCAATTGCCACTGAACAACTAACTGTGAACACTCCCGGACTCCAAAACCGGGAAGCACAAACCACGCCCCCAACCCCAAGTCCCACTGGGTGAGAGATACCTCTTCAGTCCGCCACACAGCCCCTCCCTGAACACCCAGAGGGGACTCCCATAGCCACAATCAGTCTCTCACTGGGGGCCTGATGAGCCTGCCATAACGGCTGCGCCATCCTCCAACTGGAGCCACTGGAGAAACCTGTCATGCGGGGCATCCTTGGGGACAACGGGCAGGTGAAACACAGTCCATAGCAGGCTGGAAACCAGAAAGCTCATCTAGTGCAGACCTAGCCGGGGTCTTAGAAGTGGGGCGACCCCGACGGGGGACCTGGGCTGGAATCGTAGGCTCATCCGCCATGACGTGCACCAACTTAAGCCTATCTAACAGGACCTGCTCTTTACGTCCACCCATGTCTAGCACAAAATTCATAGGGCCCGTCTCCAGAACCCAAAATGGACCATCGTATGGGGGTTGGACAGGAGAGTGGTGAGCATCATGTCGCACAAAAATGAAACGGGCCACACTGAGCTCAGTAGACACAAGCAATCGCGGAAAACAGTGGTTAACGGGGCTCAGAGCCAGTGTGCCATCAGCCAAAAAAGGGTAGATGGCAGGGCTGGCCTGCGGGGCGGAACTTTTGGGCAAAAACTCTCCCGGAATGCAGAGCGGTTGACCGAAAAGCAGTTCAGCAGGCGAAGCGTCGAGATCTTCCTTAGGAGCTGAATGCAACCCAAGCATCACCCAAGCAAACGATCCATCCAGTTACCATTGGAGAGTGCAGCATGCAACGTCGCCTTTAGCAACTGGTGAAAACGTTCACACAAGCCGTTAGCCTGAGGGTGGTACACTGTAATATGGTGTACCTGCACTCCCAAGGACCTTGCAAGCACTGACCAGAGCTCTGACACAAACTGGGGACCCCTATCAGAGGTAATATCTGATGGGGTGCCGAAACGTGCAACCCAGGAAGAAAGAAGCACATGCGCCACGTCTACAGCCGAAGTGGAGGACAGAGGGACCACCTCTGGCCACCTAGTGGTCCAATCCACTGTAGTGAGCAGGTGCATAAAACCCTGCAAAGGGGTTAGAGGACCCATCAGGTCTATGTACATGTGGTCAAAATGTTTAGCCGGAATCCGAAACGGTTCTTGGGGTGCCTTGGTGTGCTGGTGGACTTTAGCGCGTTGACACGCCAAGCATGTGGCCACCCACCCCCTGACATCCCTGCGGAGGCCAGGCCAGACAAACTTTGCTCCGATCAGTTTTACCGACGCCTGAACTCCAGGATGAGAGAGGGAGTGAAATGAGTTGAAAACTCGACAGCGCCAGGTCGCAGGGACACCAGGGCAGAGGCGGCCAGTGGAGACAGAGTAGGACTGCCCTCCTGCATCACCGCCTCCTCGAGTTTGAGGGCTGTACCTGCAAACCGAAGGGCCAGGATGTCCAGGTCATTGGGCTGCTCAGCGGCCATGGCAGAAAAATCCATCCCGAGGTGCACCGGACACACCAGCACACGTGTCAGGCAATCAGCGATGGGGTTGGACTTGCCAGCTACATGCTGAACATCTGTTGTGAACTTGGAGATGGCTGCCAGATGGTGTTGTTGACGAGCAGACCACAGCTCGGTCGCCTTGGACATAGTGAACGTCAGTGGTTTATGATCTACATAAGCCGTGAAAGAACGACCCTCCAATAAGAAATGGAAATGACAGGTCGCTAGGTACAGCGCCAGCAACTCCCGGTCAGAAATGCTGTACTTACACTGACCATTCTACAGCTTGCGACTGAAAAACATGAGGGGCTGCAATGCCCCTGCCATGCGCTGCTCAACCACTGCCCCCACAGCTACATCGGAGACGTCTGTTGTCAAAGCTATGGGCGCCATGGGCACAGGGTGAGCGAGCAGTGCTGTGTTTGCAAGGGCGGACTTAGCTCCGTCAAAAGCTTAGACCCGTTCGGGAGTCCAGGTGACAGGGTCGTTGGCTTTTTTTTAGCCTCAGAGCCTCATAAAGTGGTTGCAGGAGGTGGGCAGGGTGAGGGAGGAAGTGATTGTAAAAATTTACCATGCCCAAAAATTCCTGCAGTGCCTTAACGCAGTCCGGACGGGGAAATTCCACCACCGCTTGAACCTTAGAAAGCAATGAAATCGCGCCTCGCAACGAAATGCAGTGGCCTAAGAAGTCAATCACTGGCAGCCCAAACTGACACTTAGCCGGGTTGATGATCAGGCCATGTTCTTCAAGGCGCCCAAAAACTTGCTTGAGGTGCGACAGATGCTCCTTGGCTGACAGACTGGCCACTAATATGTCATCGAGGTAGACAAACACAAATGGGAGGTCATGTAACACCAAGTCCATCAACCTCTGAAATGTTTGGGCCATGCCTTTAAGGCCAAACGGCATGCGTAGGAATTCAAAAAGCCCAAACGGGGTAATTACTGCGGTCTTGGGGACATCCTCCGTGCACACGGGAACCTGGTGATAACCGGGCACTAGATCCACCTTTGAAAAAATGGCAGAGCCTGCCAAAAGCACAGAAAAATCTTGGATGTGCGGAATAGGATAATGGTCATTAGCAGTGACGTTGTTAAGCCAACGAAAATCACCATGTGGCCGCCATGACCCATCTGCCTTAGATACCATGTGAAGCGGCGAGGCCCATGGGTTGTTAGAATGCCTCACTATTCCCAAACGTTCCATAGTGGCGAACTCCTCTTTTGCTATGGCTAGCTTAACTGCGTCGAGGCGTGGCATGCAAAAACCGGCAGTCCTGCGGTGGGGATGAAATGCTCGACCCCGTGCTTAGTAGCCGCGGTGCAAAAAGCAGGCGTTGTAAGCAACGGGAAATTTATCAGCAAACGCAGAAAAACATTATTCAGCGCTAAAAAGTTAGCGTGTGACAACAGCCCAGCTCCCCCAGCCTCACACGGAAAAGTGGCAGAAGACACACCATCAATCAAACGGTGGTTAGCAACATCAACAAGCACACCATTTGCACACAGAAAATCCACGCCAACAGTAGGTACTGTAATGGAAGCGATTACAAAGTCCCACTCAAAACTGTGCCCCTGGAAACAAACAGTCACAGACCTTGTGCCAAATGTCTCAATGGAAGAACCGTTAGCTGCACTCAAACGCTGGGCATTGCCCGCCACTAGTCTGTCCATGCTGATTGGCGGGAGCAGGCTCTTCTGTGAGCCAGAGTCCACGAGGAAACGTCTCCCTGACAGCGAGTCTTTAATGAAGAGCAGCTCACCTCATCTGCCATCGCCCACAGCTGCCACTGAGCGCTGGCTCTGGAGTTTTCCCGTTGTCTCAAACATGCATGGAGGAACGCAGCACTTAGGCTTGCTGCCAAACAGCAGGTGGAAGAAAGACAGACCTTTCCCGTGTCGTCTCTGGGCCACCACTCCAGCTACTGCTGCTGGGTCCGTGTCCTCCGACATGGGTTGCAGGATATCCGAAGCCCCGCCTTGCAGAGAAAACTGCCTGGTAACCAGCAGGACCTGATCAGCTTCCTCGGCTAAAGCTCGGTAGTCACCGGTAGCCACTTGCGGGGAGTTAGCCAAAACCGCACGCACAGGCGGTGGGAGCTGGTGCAGGAATATGTGCGGAAACAGGAAACCACCTTCGTCCACTCCAAGCAGCGATAGTATTCTGTCCATAGAGTCTGTAGCCATGCTGCTACCCAAACCTGACAGGGAGAGGATTTTTTCCGCTCTTTCCGTGGCCGATAGACTATACCTCTGAAGCAGGAACTGTTTGATGGTGGCGTATTTACCGTGCTGTGGGGGCGTGCGAAGCAACTGCATAGCACACCGTGTGGACTGCTGATCCGAAGCAGCGATGACCAAGTAATACCTGGTTTCATCTGCAGTGATTCCTCGCAGGTGGAACACCACTTCGATATGCTGGAACCACGAAGCCGGGTCGCTCTGCCAAAACTTCGGAAGCTTCACAGCCGCAGTGCAAGCAGCTGGCTGTGAGGGTTGGGGAGACACGGCTGATGAGGAAATGCAGTTTTCTTCTGTGTCGGACATGCTCGAATCGGGGTCACCAATGTGGCAAGAGGAAGAAATACACAGGAGACCAAGGTGGGGTTTTATCTTTACTTCTCAACTGAACAGCTAACTGTGAACACTCCCGGACTCCAGAACCGGAAACACAAACCACGCCCCCAACCCCAAATCCCACTGGGTGAGAGATACCTCTTCAGTCTGCCACAGCAGTAACATTGTCACCACAATTGAAGCCTCTTCCTCAAAACAGCATGTTTTGTAAATACAGATTTTTAATCCTAATCAGCACCAGGCAAGTACCCCCGCCTTTTGTCATTTGTGAGTTCCTTCTCTCATGTGGACCACCACAAGCTAAAGGCCATCCAGGTTGATCTGTTTAGCCCTGCTCCCCCTGAAGTGTGTGTCTCCACTACAGGAACCTCCTTGAAAGGGGACATTTTCAGCAGCTTGTAGTGGCTCAAAGAAGGTCCTAGTCAGGGGTTGGTACTTCAGAGTGGCCAGAATACACCGTATTCCAAATTATTATGCAAATAGGATTTTAGTGTAAACATTCAATTTTTTGTTTTTCAATTAAATCATGGATGGTATTGTGTCTCAGGGCTCTTTGGATCACTGATATCAATCTCAGACACCTGTCATAATTAGTTTGCCAGGTGAGCCCAATTAAAGGAAAACTACTGAAGAAGGAAGTTCCGCATTATTAAGCATGCCACAAGTTTCAAGCAATATGGGAAAGAAAAAAGATCTCTCTTGCGCTGAAATGCATCAAATAGTGCAATGCCTTGGACAAGGTATGAAAACATTAGATATTTCATGAAAACTTAAGCGTGATTATCGTACTGTGAAGAAATTTGTGGCTGATTCAGAACACAGACAGGTTTGTGCACCTAAAGGCATAATGAGGAAGGTTTCTGCCAGACAAATTCATCGGATTAAGAGAGCAGCTGCTAAAATGCCACTACAAAGCAGCAAACAGGTATTTGAAGTTGCTGGTGCCTCTAGAGTCCCACAAACCTCAAGGTGTAGGATCCTCCAGAGGCTTGCAGTTGTGCATAAACTTACTATTCGGCCATCCCTAACCAATGCTCACAAGCAGAAATGGTTGCAGTGGGCCCAGAAATACATGAAGACTAATTTTCAAACAGTCTTGTTTACTGATGAGTGCCGGGCAACCCTGGATGATCCACATGGATGGAGTAGTGGATGGTTGGTGGATGGCCATCATATCCTGACAAGGCTGCAAAGTCAGTAAGGAGGTGGCAGAGTCATGTTTTGGGCCAGAACCATGGGGAGAGAGCTGGTAGGCCCCTTAAGGGTACCTGAAGATGTGAAACTGATCTCGGCAAAGTATATAGAGTTTCTGACTGACCACTTTTTTCCATGGTACAAAAGGAAGAACTGTGCCTTCTGTAGCAAAATTATCTTCATGCATGACAATGCACCATCTTATGCTGCAAAGAATACCTCTTTGTCATTGGCTGCTATGGGCATAAAAGGAGGGAAACTCATGGTGTGGCCCCCATCCTCCCCTGACCTCAGCCCTATTGAAAACCTTTGGAGCATCCTCAAGCAAAAGATCTATGAGGGTGGGAGACAGTTCACATCAAAATAGCAGCTGTGGGAGGCTATTCTGACATCTTGGAAAGAAATTCAAGCAGCAACTCTCCAAAAAACTCATAAGAATGGATGCAAGATTTGTGATGGTTATATCAAAGAAGGGGTCCTATGTTAACATGTAACTTGGTCTCTTAAGATGTTTTTAATTGAAATTGTGTTTGATTTCAGTAAATATGACCTCCTAATGCTGCAAATTCAACAAATGACCATTTTCAGTTCTTTACAACCAATAAAATGTTTTGAAACTCTGTTGTGCATAATAATTTGGAACAGTGCATTTAGAGTTTTTTTTTTATTTTTGAAAAAAAAAATAGTTATCATTAGGAGGTTTGTTCAATAAAATTTGAACTAGAAAAGCACTCGGAGAGCGCAGACCTCCGCCAAGCGCCACAGTTCCCCCCATACAGTGTTTGTGTGTACGTTGTCAGATTCCTTGACCATGAAAACATCTGAGTAGCAATTGGATTCACAATGATAGGATTAGTGGTTCAGTAGTAAAAGCATTACCTCCTTGGCAGAGGTAATAAACTGAAGTGTTGGTGTTGTGTCCATGTCCTGCATCTGCAAACTCCCAGGCTGGGGGCGTTGCAATTGAATGAATGAATGAATTAATCTTTATTTCGAATAGATTAAGAGTACAGGTTAAAAGAAAGTGAATAATATAACAAAGGGGGTAATAAAATCCAACAAGGTGAAATTAGACAATAGCTCTTCTGATTATACAATTAAACATAATTTATCCGAAATATGTGATGGCTGAATCCGCAGCTTATATTGCCCACCCATGTTCCATCCAAGAATTCAAAAGAAAAAACAAAAGAAGTCATGACACAACTGCGTACAACCCACAGGCCAATGGGTTATGCGAGCGTTTTAGATCACTGAAAGCAGCACTGAGGGCTTCACTGACGGATGCCAATACTTCACTTGAATGTTTAGCTGTTAATGTATGTCTCTCTCCGGTAATGAATTTCAACATTGCAGTAGTGTACAACCCACCGTCACACAACTCTTCCTTTTATAATGAATTAAGTGATCTGGTTAAACAACTTGAGAAGAACAGAGAAACAATAATTCATGGTGACTTTAATATCAACTGGTCTGATAAAAAAGACAAACAAAAACTGAAAAGCCTCATGACTAAATTTAATTACCAGCAAATCATCAAAGGACCCACCAGGATAACCAAACAATCCAGAACACTTATTGACATGGTATTTACTAATAAACCAGAACGAATAACCAGAACCTATAATCTTGTAACTGGTCTCTCAGATCATAACATGGTTCTTGCTGTCAGGAAACTTACTAAAAAGCGACTACAGTATTTTGGGGGAGTCGATATTGACAAATCAAATTTTATTATCCCCAAATCAAAAAATGAGGAGTTTGAACATTACTTAGAGAATCAAAATTGGGAGCAGCTCATGTCAACATGTGAAGTAGATGATTGTTGTAATTTTATAACTGCAACAATCACAAAGTCTATAGAAAAATTTTCAAAGCAAATTAAAAGTAGACAACAGAAGATTAGCCTACCATGGTTAAATAATGAAATAAGAAAACTTATGAAGAGGCGAGACTATGCACTGAAAACATCACTAACCTCCAAACTACAAAATGATCACCTTGTGTACAAAAGTTTAAGAAATAAAGTGGTACATGAGCTGCGAAAATCAAAAATATCTTATTACAATAAACTGATAGATCATGCAAAGGGTAACAACAGTTCCCTATGGAGGCATTTAAATAACTTAACTAATAAAAAAAACGATCAGAAGGGGGTAAAGGAACTTAGAATCAATGGCAAGACCGTCAGTGACAAGGCTACTTTGGCAAATGAATTTAATTCACACTTTGTGGGCTCTGTGGAAGACTTAACAAAAATTTTTGTGCTGCCAAATGTGCTCAACAACACAAATTCCATACTTCCAACAGATACTTTTCACATCGATGAGGTAAATGAGAAGTTAATTGCTGGTATTGTTAAAACACTGTCAAACTCAAAAACTAATGATATCTACAATATGAGCACCTCCTTTCTCAAAATGCACAGCAAAATATTAATCAAACCACTGACTCATCTCATTAATCTCTCCATTAGGTCTAGTACATTTCCATCTGGCTGGAAAAAAGCTGTCGTCATACCAGTTCATAAATCAGGCAGTAAAGACGATATATGCAATTACCGCCCAATCTCTATCTTACCAGTCCTATCTAAGGTTCTTGAAAAAGTTGTAGCTACACAGCTGATAGACTACTTACAAGACAATCAACTTCTTCATCCACATCAATTTGGTTTTAGACCAGGATACTCAACAGAAACAGCAAATTGTTGCCTTATTGAAAACGTCAAACAGTCCTTGGACAGGGGTAATGTGGTAGGAGCTGTTTTTCTAGATCTCAAAAAGGCTTTCGATACTGTAAACCACAGTTTGCTTTTATCCAAAATGGTATCTTTTAACTTCTCCCCAAATACATTAGAATGGTTTGCATCTTATCTCCAGAATAGAGAACAGTGTGTAAAAGTTCACCAGGATAAATCCTCATTTTTAAACAACCGCATGGGTATCCCACAAGGGTCCATTCTTGGTCCTTTACTTTTCAGTATTTTTATTAATGACCTGCCGTTACACTGCTCAGCTGCAACATGCCAACTTTATGCAGATGATGCAGTTATTTACACAGCTGCCAAGACTCCAGCACAGGCTGCAGATGTACTGTCTACAAGTATGGTTGATGTCCAAGAGTGGCTCCTCAAGAACCATCTATTGCTGAACCTTCAGAAAACAGTCTCAATGTGCTTTTCAATCAAAAAATGTAACCTGCAACATTTTAAAGTTAATATACATGATCATGACATCAGTTTAGCTACAGAATTCAAATACCTTGGCATTGTACTAGATCCTCAACTCAAATTTAATCTTCATATAAAGAAAATTTCAAAAACAGTAAAAAAAAATCTGAACTGCTTTAAATTAATTAGATATTACATACCTTACGAAGCAGCTGCACTGTATATGCATTCTATGGTTTTTTCTCATATATCATACTGTTTGACAGTCTGGGCTCAAGCAGCCCCTTCCACAATAAGACATATAGGTTCATTATATAATCAAACCCTAAAAATCTTGGACAAAAAGCCCATTAGGTGGCATCACTGTAATGTTTTAAAAAAATACAACCTATTGAGTTTTGAGAGCTTCATTGACCTCTGTCTTCTGAAATTAACGTTCAAATGTTTCCATAAATCAGCACCCGAGCCACTTGCTGGTTTTGTCCAAAGACAGGACAGCAGCAGAGCCACCAGGAGTTCTGTTAACAATAACTGTAAAATATTCCACCGCAGAACCACATTTGGACAAACAGCTTTCTCTATAAAGGGCAGTCACATCTGGAACACAATGCCAAATGAAATTAAAATAATAACGGACTTTAAAACATTCACTAAAAATGTTAAAAACTGGCTGAAAAATAAACAAGAATGTACTCATGTATGAATTAATTGTCTGCAAAGTGAGAGTGAATGAAGGGAAGGAATAAATGTGTTTGTTTATAGTGAGTGACGGAGGGAGGAAGGCCTGAAATAGGCAAATGTGAGTTATGTTATATGTGTTAAATGTGAGTCAGGCTGTTATATTTGTGTATTTATAATATTTATAATATTTATGTTAAATGTGAGTCAGGCTGTTATATTTGTGTATTTATAATATTTATAATTGTGTATTTATAATTTTTCTGCATTGATGTATGTGGTTATTGTGTATATTTTTTATCTTGATTCTTTTTTCTAAAGCCCATCCAGGGACAAGAGTTGCAAATTAGCTAATAGCTATACACTCTATGTGCAACACATCAGATTGATTGTCTTTGATTAATTGTCTATGTTTATTGCACTGTCCCTGTCAAATAAACTAATCTACTACTAATTAGGTAGACAGGTTGGCGTGGGTTTTATTCAAAATTCAAACGTTTATTTCAAACTCAGGGTTCATATTAAATGCAGAACTAAAAGGAGTAGAAAATAAATAAATAAATAAATAAAAGTATATACAGATCAGCAGACAGTCGGCGGTCTTGTAACAACAATAACATACAATATTGGACTCAGTATAAAATGGAACGCCACCACTTCCAAATGCTGGAGTGAAGTGTGAGTGACGAGTTGACAATTGCTGATATAAGATGATTGTTACATGGCAGCAACCTTCTCATCAAACTGTAAACATTGTTACGTATCAACTCGCCAAAAGACGGAATGTTCACAGACACAAACATCTTGCTTGCACTCGACCTTCGTGGTACATCTAATCTTTATCTTTATTGGGGTTGCGCTCCGCGGCCAAAGATGATTTGGAAACTTCCCTGGCAGAGAGCTTCTTTTTGCGGAGCTACTATGGCTGACCGGGGAATTTCTGCCAAATAATCCAGCGGCGGACAGCTGGCCGTCTGAGCTTTTGCAGCGTTGCGCAAACACAGGCACACAGCACGCTGCCGAGCAGCTCGTTTTTGCGCAGCGCCTATGGCTAGCCGGGGAATTTCTGCCAAATAATCCGGCGGCGGACAGCTGCCCGTCTCAGCTTTTGCAGCGTCGCGCAAACACAGGCACACTGCCGGGCCCTGCCCACCAGTGTTTTCCGCGTGCTTTTGTGCCTAAAACGTTGAAGAACGCGGAGTTTATGTTGGTCAGACACGATGACCAGCGCCCTCCATTGCGCCTGCGCACATGTTGAAAATAGCCGTATGTCACAGTGTTAAAGAACGCTTTAAAAAATTCCTGTATCCAGACGGTGATCCGGATCATCCCCAAAATTTAATCAGTTCTTCCTTGTACTATTTCCAACAACGCCTGAAAGTTTCATGGAAATCCGTCCAAGAGTTTTTGAGTTATCTTGCTAACCAACAGACAAACAGATAGACAGGCAGACAGACAGACAGACAGACAGACAGACAAACAGACAAACACACAGACAAACCCCGGCAAAAACATTACCTCCTCCTGGCCTTTTCGGCCTGGCGGAGGTAATTATGCTCCAACAGCTGATGGCTTGAAAATTATACTGACTGTCATTTGCATCGACTTTTTAGGAAAATTAGAGACAAATACAATTTGCATAATAATAATAATTTGGAACATGGTGTAGCTCCGTGTTTGTACTGGTGACTCTTGCTGGAATTGTGTCAGTTAGAGATACTCGCCATCATCAATACAAACAGATATGATCATCTGTGAAAAGAAGCAGGTAAACCTCATAAAACACTAGTATGTTTGTCCCTTTGGATCACTATTTGTCACATTAAGATATGAAAATATCAGAGCTGCACATTACACCACACTGAGCACATAATCTGTTACAGTATTCACTGTGGCCAAACACAACCATGCAATTCCTTCTTCTTAAAAAAAATTACATGCATGTCACAATTAATTTGTGAGCATTTCTGCTGATGTGTGCAATCAAAATATTGTTACCTCCGCCAAGGAAGTTATGTTTTTGTTGGCGTTAGTTTATTTGTTAGTCTGTCTGTCTTTTAACAGAATAACTCAAAAAGTTATGAATGGATTTGGATGAAATTTTCAGGAAAGGTGTGTAATGGCACAGGGAACAGATGATTAGATTTTGGTGATGATCTTTGGATGCATACCTCAGCCAAGGCTCTTATCTTCTCACAAAGCGTTAGCAGCAATACTCCAAAACTAATGGACAGACTTTGATGCAATTTTCAAAAGAAGTGGCTCTAGGCCTACACACAAAACCGTTACATTTTGGAGGTGATCCATGAGGGACAGAAGGAGCCATGGTGGAGGTATGCACTCTCTGAGTGCTTTTCTAGTTTCTTTTGTTTTCATGCTGTAAATACGCAAATGATGAAAAGTGCCTATGCTGCTGATACTTTTCCTCTATTTTCCTCTCCATGTTCTTCATAGTGACTTAGTGCTAAGTGGTTCTCATGAGGGTGCTCCTAGTTGATCAGAGCATTTGAAAGTCTTGAGATGCATGTGATGAGTATCCATTTCTTGAGCAATGCATGAAGGGCTGTTAAAAGAAAACGACTGTCAAAGAATATTTTGTAACATTTAATGATAAAAGCATTCATAATCTAACTGCAAAATTTGGATTGTAGCATCTGCTTTGCTGCATGTTTCAATACCAAAATCCCTCCAACAAAGATTATAAAGAGCTTTGTTTACATGCACACAAATAAGATGATTATAGATTTCTTGAGCTGATTATTCCAGTAGGCATGTAAACAGAATAATCTCATTTCCTTTATGAATGAATGAATGAATTGAATGAATGATAAAGGCCATTATCAGATTAGGAGAAATCAGACCAACACAGCTGGATTATTGCCCAATAATCCATTTATTACCTCCGCCAGGCCGAAGGCCAGGAGGTTATGTTTTTGCCAGCGTTTGTCTGTCTGTTTGTCTGTCTGTCTGTTTGTCTGTTGGTTAGCAAGATAACTCAAAAAGTTTTGGACGGATTTCGATGAAACTTTCAGGCCTTGTTGGAAATGGTACAAAGAAGAACTGATTAAATTTTGGGGATGATCCGGATCACCGTCTGGATACAGGAATTTTTTAAATGATTCTTTAACATTGTGACATACGGCCATTTTCAACATGTGTGCAGGGGCAATAGAGGGCGCTGGTCGTCGTGTCTGATGAACACAAACTCCGCCTTCTTCAAAGTTTTAGGCACAAAAGCACACAGAAAACAGTGGTGGGCAGGGCCCGCCAGAGTGCCTGTGTTTGCGCTACGCTGCAAAAGCTGACACGGGCAGCTGTCCGGCGCCGGATTATTTGGCAGAAATTCCCCGACCAGCCATAGGGGCTGTGCAAAAACCAGCTCTCTGCCGGGGGACGCTTCCAAATCCTCTTTTTTCCGCAGAGCGCAAACCCAATAAAACCCACGGCAACCATTATCGCACCTTCTTTTGTCCTGCGGCTCCGGAACAGAGAGGAATCCCGGCGCCAGTAATGCTGCGCCTGATATGTGTGACTCTAATGCTAAAAGTGACTGCATCAGGGATTTTTGACCTGAAGTCGCACTTTGCTACACGGCGCCACAAAAACTGTGTAGCCAAATTTGATCCATGGATGAACATTTTCAGCCAGTGAGAGAACCGACGCCTTCCAAATCCAATGCATCACTAGCAGAAGTGATGGTTTGTCATTTTGTGGCAGAGCACAATCTACCCCCATTGGTGGCAGATCACTTCAGTGATTTGGTGCCAACATTGTTTCCTGACAGCAAGAGCACTCAATTTTTTGGTGCTACTTGGCTTATTATTTTCACATTACCAAAAAGTTATGGCTCAAGATTGTGTCCATATAAGTGTACATTTGAATAAATATGTTTGAAATAGTTCATGTTGCAGTTGCTGTTTGCTTAGTTTTTGTTTGTTTGTTTGTTTGTTTTTGCTTCAGTTTTCTTTCATCTGCCGATAAATACAGTTTTTAAGTACTCAGTACAGGTGTGAAAGCCCCCACCCCATCATATGTTTTCATGGTCAAGGAATCTGAAAACCTACACACAAACACTGTATGGGGGGGGGGGAACTGTGGCACTTGGCGGAGGTCTGCGCTCTCTGAGTGCTTTTCTAGTTCAGTGTATGGGACCCTTGTAGTGTTGTCCCTATACTAAAATTTCAAACTCAATACCGATACCTGGGAAAACACCCGATACTCGCAATTTATGTGAAAAATTCACTAATTAATGACAAAAAAGTCCAAGATTTCTGTGGAAAAAAGTCACAAATTTATGAGAAAAAATAGGTAATTTACAAGAAAAAAACTGGCACATGATGAAAAAAGATGCATATTATAAGAAAAATAAGCGCAGATTTATGAGAAAAAGGTTGCATCATTGCAAGAGCAATGGCATATTGTAAATCCTTAATTTAGATTGAATTTCTGAATATTTTAATAATTTGAGATACTTGATTTCTGATTTTCATATGATGTAAATTATACGTAATGTCATGTTCGGGGTCGTCACCCTGAGCATGACTTGTGGCTGTTGGGTTTAATTATTGATTATTAATTCCAGCTGATGGATTGAGCTCTGCTCTCCACCTGCCCCACAGCCATGCCTCCTCCTCTCCAGGCATCCACCAACTGTATGGTTCACCACATACACACTCACACACTCATGCACGCACATATACACACACACTCACATTCACACTCACGCACGCACACACGCACTTGTTCAATCAGTCATGCACCGGGTGGCCACACAGCTGTGTCCATTTGCCCTCATTCTGGATTTGTGTATTTATAGGGTAGAATGTGACCAACTGTTGTGGCAGCTTAGCTGTGTCAACCTTGGACATCCAGACTCGCTTATGTTGGTTCCCCCTCGGACTGAATCGTGTTGTCCCCTCAGAGCCTTTCTGCTCCACCGCCATAGTAAGTCCTTTTTTTTTTTGGTACTTATTTTGTACCCGTAGGTAGATTTGTTCTGCAGTCTGGTGACAAGCCACCAGCTGTCGGTCGCTGCGTGCGCAAGCGCCCCTTAACTCCCTAACCTGCATGTTTTTAGCATGTGGGAGGAAACCGGAGAAATCCCGGAGTAAACCCACGCAAACACGGGCAGAACATGCAAACTCCACACAGATAACTGTTGGCCGGGGGCAGGGATCGAACCCACGATCTCATGATCCCCGCGATCCCCCGGCCAAGGGTAAACTGTGCTGCCGCGGTGCTAACCACTGCGCCACCGTGCAGTCCTTGTGCCTTTTCCTCCACTCCTGCCTGTTTGGATTGCGTTAGGCATCCTGTGAACTAACCGAGCTTGTAGTCGGGTGTCTTCCCTTCCGTTGTGACTGTTTTTGGACATTCAACCCATACATCCATTGTAAATAAACATGTTACTTACTCTGCATTTTGGGCTCGTTGCTATTTTATATGTTCGCTGCGCAGTTTGTGCAGTGAACATGATGTGTAAATCAAATGTAAATTATATGTAAATTAAAACAAAGAAAGGCTTGAAATATGTCCCTTATGAGGAATATTAAATATCAAATATAATAAATAATGTAATATAATATTAATATTATGCAAGTTAGGTTAATTGGCATCAAACTGGGGATTCTAAATTGTCCTTAGGTATGACTGTGAGAGTGAATGGTTGTGTCTCTCTGTGTTGGCCCTGCGATGGACTGGCAATCTGTCCAGGGTGTACCTTGCCTCTCACCCAAAGATGCTGGGATAGGCTCCACCTACCCTGCGACTTGAAAAGGATTAAGCAGAAGAAGATGGATGGATGGATGTAATATAATATTATAATGTAGAGGGTGTAAGGGAAGGATGTGGAGGCGAGGCATGTGTGTAGGTCGACACAGATTCTTTATTAAACCCTCTAGCATAATGCACAGCCTGTGACCCCAGCATAGCCCGCTGGGGCCAAGTCGTGTAGAAGAGAAGAGAATCCCCAGCTCCCTCTGCATTCCGCTTATATAGCTTTAATCTCATGCATGAAGAGCTGGGCTGGTGCATATTATCTGCGTTTACACAAAGCCAATGTGTGGCACGATTATCATAATACGTTACATACAAATTCAATGTGTGGCACGATTACCATAACACATGTTACCTTCCTAATATACATTCACCTCCCTGTGCTGTAGTCTAGAGTGACAGGAGGCAAACTGTCTGAGTCTAGTTAACTCTGTGGGGTGCTACCCACCTCAGTCCATTGTTCAGCCCCTCTGTCTGCTTCTGGTGTGAGATAATGTCCATCCGCAGTGTGTTGGTGTCACCACACAGCACCCCCACCCACCCCGAACACCCAGAAGGGGCTGTGACCCTCCGGTCGTTTGGGCTTTAATCGGTGCCCGTGGAGGCTGCAGCAGGGGTTGCCGCTCCAGTAGGACTGTCCTGCTGCCGAGGAGTGTCGGAGGGCATGTTAGTCCATGGGGGGAATGGGGGAGGGGTGAAAAACGCAGTCTGCTCCGCTTCGAGTTCCAACACGTTGAACGGCCATGGATCGTGGGTACACTGGGGCCAGTGTGCGTCGTGTGTAATGGAACAAAACCGGCAATCGGCAGGCTTTAGGGAGGGAGGTGCGGGAAGAACGATGTGGAGGACGAGGGAGAGGTGGGTGGGAATCAATGGAGTGCCCGCCCAGGATGTCGAAAGTGTCTGGGCGGCGCAAAAATTGCGTGTGGATCAACCATGGGTGAGGGACTTTCCCGGTAAACCTTACGGTGATCTGCAACGGCTGTGAAAAAAATTGAGTCTCTGACTCCTCGTGTGGGTCTGGTCCAGCGAGGATCTGGGGAAGGCAATCGGCCCAATTCCCCAAGGATGTGTAGTGGCTGTGCAAAACTGAAGCTGTGTCAGGAAATGTGGCAGTTTTGCTTTAGGTGCGGAAGCAGCTCTAAAAGTATTGGGGAAAGCAATCGGCTATATCCCCCGTTGTACGCAGCGGCTGAGAAACAAACACATGTCCTACGTGCGAGGTTGCACGTCTGCTTTAGGTGCGAGGGCAGCCGTAATGGTTCCAAGGATGGCGATCGACCGTGTTCCCCGGGCATGTGCAGCGGCGGAGGCTGATTTATACTGTAAGTCTGTGGAGCCGGTTTGTCCCTGGTGCGTGGCGTGCACTGTGGTGCAGTGATCACATAGCTGGAGGTTGCACTGTCCTCGTAATCCTGCAGTGTGCGTGCGGGGCTTCTGTGCGCTGAAACTCCACTGTCTGGAGGTGAGTCAGGTTCGGGGAGCTTGATGCAAATCAACACAGATGGTGCCAATCTTCCCGGTTCAGGCTGTTTCTGTGCGGTTGCCATCTCGCTGATCCTCATGCGTCTCCCTCATGCGTCTCGGTCCCTGCGCCGGCTGCTCTGTCCGGCCCTGGAGGTCACCATCGTGGAGAGAGGAACGGGCGCACGCGCTCCAGTGTGGATGAGAAGGATGCAGGGGCGCTCCCTGGTACTCCGGAGTCCACAGCGCGGTGAGAGGGAGAGACAGTCCATCTCACGTCGGGTCACCAATGTGGAGAAAAATGAGTCCACAGCGTGGCAGAAGGGAGAGACAGTCCATTCACGTCAGGTCACCAATGTAGAGGGTGTAAGGGAAGGATGTAGAGGCAAGGCACGTGTGTAGGTCAACACAGATTATTTATTAAACCCTCTAACATAATGTACAGCCTGTGACCCCAGCGTAGCCCGCTGGGGCCAAGTCGTGCAGAAGAGGAGAGAATCCCCAGCTCCCTCTGCATTCCGCTTATATAGCTTTAATCTCATGCATAAAGAGCTGGGCTGGTGCATATTACATGGGGTTACACAAAGGCAATGTGTGGCACGATTATCATAACACATGTTACCTTCCTAATATACATTCACCTCCCTGTGCTGTAGTCTAGAGCGACAGGAGGTGAAGGCGCCTTACTGTCTGGTCTAATTAACGCTGTGGGGTGCTACCCCCCTAAGTCCATTGTTCAGCCCGTCTGTCTGCTTTTGTTGTGAGATAATGTCCATCCGCAGTGTGATGGTATCACCACAATAATTAAATATAATATATAATGTAAACTGAAGCAAAAAAGGCTTGAAATATGTCCCTTGTGAGGAATATTAAACATAGGAAAGTTTACTTTTAGAATTAGATTATGACGAAATAAATAAAATTTTCATGATATTCTAATTTGTGATGCATTAGTATATCCTGCAGGGCTGGGGGCTATACCATGTTGTTTCTACACATAGTTTTTGAATGTGCCTAACATGTGGAACACGTGACAGCTAAAGAGGGAAATTACATTAAGCACTTGAAAAATTAATAATTTCTGCTGATTTAATTTTCTGAATTACAGTTGGTATTACTGTATGAGTGTGAGGAGGTTAAAGTCCCTCTTTTCCATCTCGCTTTCATCTGACTCACAACTGTACCTTTTAAGGTTAGAGATTAATGTGGTCAGCGGGTCATGAATGGGTATCTGAAATTCCATCAAAACAGCCATCAGCTGTCATTACTGCAGCGATAAACAACTCACTGGCAGACAGCCGGCCGGGGTGCTGCCATTTGTGGGTTTTGCACAAAGCGATCGTCAGTACTTGACACGATCCCCCGTTCCCCGTCAGAGTGTTTGGGGGATAATGGCTACATTGTTTTTGGACTCATCAGCAAAAGCAGGCCACTTGTTCTATTTTTGAAAACCCTTTTATGCAGGTGCTAACCATGCATGGGAGTATTGATGTCAGTGTCTGAGCTGATCGGGTCACTGCTAATCAAACACGGGTTAATGCTGTGCGTCATACTTCGCCTCTCGATTTTCATTACCTCACCCCGAATGACCTCTGTGGGAAACAACACACGACTATGGAATGCAACATTTTTGCAGTTGCCTACTTTTACCACCTAAAGGGCTACTTTATTGAATTAGAGAGCAGTGATTTTAAATGAGAGAACTGCAGAGCATGTTTTTTCCTGCTTTTGAGTAACCCCTTTAGATTTTTGCTAAGGCTTAAAGTTCCGGACTTTGACTGACATGTGTCAATGCAACTCTGGCAGCGAAAGACGATATCTGTCTGCTAGGCCTCACAGGACATCTCCTCTGTGTTGGTGTCAGTGCCCTTTCGGAGCATTTTTAAAGGAATTTTGTGTTCTGTGCTCTGCTTTGAAAACTGCTAAATACCATTTTGACCATCATATCTCATCAAAATCATGATATGATATGTAAAGGTTTGGCCTTGGCTAGAAATCAATTCACTGTGATGAATGAGAGGATATAATGTATTAGAGGAATTATTTTTTTGTGTCCAACAGGAATCTGTATTGAAATAAAACACAAAGTAAAAGAGCTTTTGTTACTTTATGCTCAGAAAGTACAGTTCGTTTCTGCATGTTCCTTCCTGTGAAAAATATTTCTCCCATTCAGGAAAGTAACAAAGTGATGTTCAGAAGCTAGTTCAGAAAGCAGTGAGCTGGAATCCAGATCTAAAAACACCTGCACTCGCTGGCATTTGTCTTAATATGATCATGCTTTTAAAATTCTTGGTAGCTTCTTATACTTTTTTAGTAGCTTCTCTTACTTGTTTTTTAATTTTTGTTTTATTTGACTTGTATCGATTATTTCAGGTCACCTTTGTAAAAGAGATCTTGATCTCATTGAGCTTCTACCTGGTTAAAAAAAAAGGTTCTTCTAACAATATGTTAAACTGACAAGCAACCTCCAAAAAATTTTTGTGGTTGCATGTCGGTACCTGGAGCTGTGGGGAGCTAAAATATAAAGGCCAAACTTCTTTGTCTTTCATAAATAATCTTTGTTTAAATCATCCACTGCTTCTATATAAAATCAAATGTAATTCATTGTCACTATGTTACATTAGTCATTGAATCCTTATTAGGGCTGGGCGATGTGACCGAAAAATCAACATGATTAATTGAACAGTTTACTTTGGTTTTTACAACTTTTTAATTTTTTTATTTACTTAAGGAGGTACACACTCCTACTAGAGTGGTGGCCTACTGTTAGAACATCTGCCCCAACAACTGGGAGGTTGTGGGTTCAAGCCCCGGCTGGGTCATACCAAAGACCAGATAACAATGGTACTTCCTCCCTTCTTGCTTGTTGCTCAGCATCATAGAATGGGGGAAGGTTACCCAATCACAGGGGGAGCACCTGTGTCAGTCCCAAGCCCAGATAAATGCAGAGTGTTGTGTCAGGAAGGGCATCCATCCTGAACATCCTTGTCAAATTGACATACGGATCATCATGAGAGCAGGTGATGATACGCTGTGGTGACCCCGAAACAGAGCAGCCGGGGGGTGGGGGGCATTGTGTAGGTATACAGAGGTACAGTGCATCCAGAGAGTTTTCACAGCGCTTCACTTTTTTCACATTTTGTTATGTTACAGCCTTATTCCAAAATGGATTAAATTATTTTTTTTTCCTCAAAATTCAACACACAACACTTCATAATGACAATGTGAAAAAAAGTTTTTGAGATTTTTGCAAATTTATTAAAAATAAAAAACTAAGAAATCACATGAACATTAGTATTCACCGCCTTTGCTCAATACTTTGTTGATGCGCCTTTGGCAGCAATTACAGCCTCAAGTCTTTTTGAATATGATGCCACAAGCTTGGCACACCCATCTTTGGGCAGTTTTATCCATCCATCTTTGCAGCACCTCTCAAGCTCCATCAGGTTGGATGGGAAGCGTCGGTGCACAGCCATTTTCAGATCTCTCCAGAGATGTTCAATTGGATTCAAGTCTGGGCTTTGGCTGGGCCACTCAAGGACATTCACAGAGTTGTCCTGAAGCCACTGCTTTGATATCTTGGCTGTGTGCTTAGGGTTGTTGTCATGCTGAAAGATGAACTGTCGCCCCAGTCTGAGGTGAAGAGCGCTCTGGAGCAGGTTTTCATCCAGGATGTCTCTGTACATTGCTGCATTCATCTTTCCCTCTATCCTGACTAGTCTCCTGGTTCCTGCCACTGAAAACATCCCCACAGCATGATGTTGCCACCACTATGCTTCACTGTAGGGATGGTATTGGCCTGGTGATGAGCAGTGCTTGGTTTCCTCAAAACATGACGCCTGGCATTCACACCAAAGAATTCAATCTTTGTCTCATCAGACCAGAGAATTTTGTTTCTCATGGTCTGGGAGTCCTTCAGGTGCCTTTTGGCAAACTCCAGGCGGGCTACCATGTACCTTTTACTAAGGAGTGGCTTTCGTCTGGCCACTCTACCAAACAGGCCTGATTGGCGGATTGCTGCAGAGAGGGTTGTCCTTCTGGAAGGTTCTCCTCTCTCTACAGAGGAACACTGGAACTCTGACAGAGTGCCCATCGGGTTCTTGGTCACCTTCCTGACTAAGGCCCTTCTCCCCCGATCGCTCAGTTTAGACGGCTGGGCAGCTCTAGGAAGAATCCTGGTGGTTCCGAACTTCTTCCATTTGCGGATGATGGAGGCTCCCATGTGCTCATTGGGACCTTCAAAGCAGCAGAAATTTTTCTGTACCCTTCCCCAGATTTGTGCCTCAAGACAATCCTGTCTCGGAGGTCTACAGACAATTCCTTTGACTTTATGCTTGGTTTGTGCTCTGACATGCATTGTCAACTGTGGGACCTTATATAGACAGGTGTGTGCCTTTCCAAATCATGTCCAGTCAACTGAATTTACCACAGGTGGACTCCCATTAAGCTGTAGAAACATCTGAAGGATGATAAGTGGAAACAGGATGCACCTGAGCTCAATTTTGAGCTTCATGGCAAAGGCTGTGAATACTTGTGTACATGTGATTTCTTAGTTTTTTATTTTTCATAAATTTGCAAAAATTTCAAAAAAACAAAAAACTTTTCATGTTGTCATTATGGGGTATTTTGTGTAGAATTTTGAGGAAAAAATTAATTTAATCCATTTTGGAATAAAGCCGTAACATAACAACATGTGTAAAAAGTGAAGCACTGTGAATACTTTCCAGATGCACTGTATGCCAGTCAATAACTTCATTTATTATTGCTTAAGTTTTGTTTTTCAGAGAAAAATTTAAATTTATGAAAAATCTTCTTTGCATTTATTTTTGAAAGTTTCTGCGCTGCAATGTTAGTTTCACTTTGAAATTTTACGTTCAGTTCATGATTTTTAGAATTTCATAATGACGAGCTGAAGCAGCTGTCACTAACAGTAGAAAAGTAGCTGTACGTTGCTTCAGCTGATTTTCTGTTAGTCCAGTATTTCCACTGGATTTTAGCAGGGACTAAACAAGCTGTTGCTGACCGTTGCTGCACTTTGTATGGAGAGACTCATTAAACTTGTTTTTTTTTTTTTTTTTTTGATTTTGTATACTTTATTGATCCCCAGAGGGGAAATTGAGGGCATCCACCTGGATGGATGAAGCAGCCACGGTACGGCGCTATCCCTTTACCATTCACACACACATTCACACCTAGGGCCAATTTAGAGTCTCCAATTAACCTAACCTGCATGTTTTTGGCCTGTGGGAGGAAACCGGAGAAATCCCGGAGTAAACCCACACAGACACGGGGAGAACATGCAAACTCCACACAGATCACTGTTGGTCAGGGGCTGGGATCGAACCAGGGATCCCATGGCCAAGGGTGAGTTGCTGTGCTGCCGCAGTGCTAACAACTGCGCCACCGCACCACCCGTAAATACATCCAACGTCAGCGTGTACCAGCTCACTGCTCTTTTATATACTGCCACAAAGCAGTATTGAGAGTCCACATACTACATCAAGAGACAGTGCATGAACATGCACACAGTGAGGAAAGTATCAACAGAGCGGTAAAAAAAAAATCAAAACAATCGACATGGGTGAAATTACATTGGTTTAACAGTCTGAATTGGTTATTTTCCAATTAATCACCCAGCTCCAGTCTTAAGTATTTACAGTTGCCATTATTAGATCAAGCATGGGGATTCTCGACGGCAATCAGCAGATGGTTGAGTAAAAAGAAGTGACATGGTTTACAAACCCACACCCAGAAGCAGACATGGATGAGAGCGTTTGTGTAAAGTTTAACAATGATTTTATTGACAATAATTGTGGAATAATAGTGCAACGATGATCTGGCAACCCAGCAGGGAGAGAGCAGACACAAAGGTAAGTATACAGTGGTGTGAAAAAAGTGTTTGCCCCCTTCCTGATTTCTCATGTTTTTGTATGTTTGTCATACTGAAATGTTTCAGATCATCAAACAAATTTAAATATTTGACAAAGATAACACAAGTAAACACAAAATGCAGTTTTTAATTGAAGGTGTTTATTATTAAGGGTAAAAAAAATCCAAACCTACATGGCCTTTGAGGAAAAAGTGATCCCCCCCCCCCCGTTAAAACATAAATTAACTGTGGTTTATCACATCTTTGGAAAGCTGAGTTCAATTTTCTAGCCATTTCTAAAACTTTGGGACTCCAGCGAACAACAGTGACAGCCATTATCCACAAATGGCGAAAACATGAAACAGTGGTGAACCTTCCCAGGAGTGGTCGGCTGACCAAAATTACCCCAAGAGCGCAGCGATGATTCACCCAAGAGGTCACTAAAGACCCCACAACAACATACAAAGAACTGCAGGCCTCACTTGCCTCAATTAAGGTCAGTGTTCATGACTACACCATAAGAAAGAGACTGGGCAAAAATACCTGTATGGCAGAGTTTCAAAACGAAAACCACTGCTGAGCAAAACGAATATAAAGGCTTGTCTCAGTTTTGCCAGAAAACATCTTGATGATCCCTAAGACTTTTGGGAAAATACTCTGTGGACTGACGAGACAAAAGTTGAACTTTTTGGAAGGTGTGTGTCCCAATCACATCCGGAGTAAAATTAACACAGCATTTCAGAAAATTAACATCATACCAGCAGTAAAATATGGTGGTGGTAGTCTAATGGTCTGGGGCTGTTTTGCTGCTTCAGGACCTGGAAGACTTGCTGTAGTAAATGGAACCATGAATTCTGCTGTCTACCAAAAAATCCTGAAGGAGAATGCCCGGCCATCTGTTCGTGACCTCAAGCTGAAACGCACTTGGGTTCTGCAGCAGGACAATGATCGAAAACACACCAGCAAGTCGACCTCTGAATGGCTTAATAAAAACAAAATGAAGACTTTGGAGTGGCCTAGTCAAAGTCCTGACCTGAATCCAATTGAGATGCTGTGGCATGACCTTAAAAAGGCGGTTCATGCTTGAAAACCCTCCAATATGGCTAAATTACAACAATTCTGCAAAGATGTGAGTGGGCCAAAATTCCTCCACAGTGCTTTAAAAGACTCATCGTCAGTTATCACAAACACTTGATTGCAGTTGTTGCTGCTAAGGGTGGCTCAACCAGTTATTAGGTTTAGGAGGCAATCACTTTGTCACAGAGGGCCATGTAGGTTTGGATTTTTTTTTACCTTAATCATAAACACCTTCATTTAAAACTGCATTTTGTGTTTACTTGTGTTATCTTTGTCTATTTAAATTTGTTTGAAGGTCTGAAACATTTAAGTGTGACAAACATACAAAAAAATGAGAAATCAGGAAGGGGGCAAACACTTTTTCACACCACTGTATATCAATGGGAAGATAGGATTAAGAAGATTAATTGGGTAATTTGTGCTTACAGGCTTCTCTGGAAGGTGCCACGTGGAATTGGTGATAATCTTCTGGTACAAGGAAGCTGGATGCCAGCCGTGAATCCTATGGAGCGGGGGAGCTGGTGTGGTTGCACCAGAGGGAGATCGTGGCAGGCTGGCCAGGCCTGAGTGTGGGAGAAAGGAGTGGAGAAGGCGGTGAAGGTAAATGGTGGTAAGTTGACTTACTTGGGGGAGAGGGGAATGTGCACAATCCGGGAAGCAAACAATCCCATTTGTGAGGCAGGCTCAGGGGTCAGATCATGATGTTACACTCAACACCGCCCATTCGACACTGATCCGAGCAATATAAAGTGGAAGTGTTGTGAGCTGTGTATCGAGCACTGTTTCAGCATGCCCACAGTCACGTGACCGTCGCAAGTGAGGCCTCGTTATATTAGTCACATCACGTTACTCGATGGCTCTTGGCAGTAGTGCAACAATTTGGATGAAAGCTGCCGTTAAAATCCAAAGAAGAAGAAGACTTGAGGGCTTGTGGTAAGCTTGAGAGGGTTGGGCATTTGAATATAAGTTAGGGAGAGCATTACACAAGTTAGAATTAGGTTTAGGTTCAGTAACATTAAACGAAAACACATTACATTTACTAAATATTACACAGAGATACAGTACATGCATACACACTCATTCACACAAACACTAGAAAATAGATAGATAGATAGATAGATAGATAGATAGATAGATAGATAGATAGATAGATAGATAGATAGATAGACATACTTTATTGATCCCAAACTGGGAAATTAAGGTGTAACAGCAGCATGACACAGACAACCCAACCAACAGAAATACACACAGCATAATAGAAAAAGCAGTTACCCAGGGAAGTAAAGTAAAAATGCTTAGATAACTTTATATACAACATAGGCTACCACTAGGTTAAATAGATGATGATCCTTATGAGTCTATGGATAGTACTGGCTGGGCAATTACTGGGCAACACACAAAACCATATACCCAAACTGTCCTGTCCTTGCTAAGCACGATAAACTGTCATGCACTTAGTTATCCAGGTAGGTAAACACTTTTTGTCATTCATCCATAAAGACAGTCCAGGTGGTCTTTAGCAGGCTTTAATGACTGAAGTGTAAAACTGAAAAACACACAATACAAAATATGTGGATTGTTATTAATATAGTTCAATATAAAATTGTCTTCACCTTAAACGATCTCAAAATATCTTTAAAAGACCAAATTGCTTACAGACGATGCCAAGTCTGAACAAAACCAAAGGGAAAGGCAGAAAGTCGAACCTCATGGCTGAGCATATGTTCACATCATGATTGCACACATGGTAACTAATTGAAAATGAAACTTAACTCTGCAAAAATGTAGGTGCTATACCACTTTTATCCACTGTGTGGCAGAAAAGACCACTTTAACATAGTCGTTCCATTACACTCCCCGCCCGGCATCTTTAGAAGAGGCCACAAAATTAAATGTCCATGGGGGATAAGAGAAGGATGACCTCCTTGATTGGCCTAGAGAAGATCTTGATATTCTGATGACGTGTGACCTTGACGTCGACCTTCCTTACCAGTCCGTCTTTACTTGGGTAAGACTTCACAATAAGACTCATCAGCCACTCATTCCTATTCATTATACTGTCTTTCAGCAAGATCTCATCTCCCTCCTTAAGATTGGGCTTCCGAGCATGCCATTTTTGTCTCCTTTGAAGAGTACAGAGGTAGTCATTTCTCCATCTTGACCAGAAGGTCTCAGCTAATGCTTGAACTCTTCTCCAGTGACTTTTGAACAAATCCCTTCCAGTAGAATTCTCCGGTAAAGGAGGTGGTACACCTGTCTTTTGCATAAGGAGCATTGCTGTGGTAAGAATCAGAGCACTTTCAGAATCAGTGGAAATGGGAATCAGGGGTCTTGCATTTACATTGGCCATAATTTCAGCCATTAGGGTCATTAAGACTTCATGTGAGAGTTGGGTACGACCAATGTCTAGAAGCATGGAGTCTAAAATCCGTCAAGTAACCCCAATCATTCACTCCCATGTCCCACCCATGTGCGATGTGTGAGGTGGGTTGAATTCCCAGGTGTATTTTCGCTCAAGGAGAGTCCTGTGATGTCAGTTTCAGTTCACTTCAAGCGCCCACAAAGTTGGTCCCTCAATCTGATCTTAGCTGCTTAGCAGGGCCACTGATAGAAAAGAATCTACGAAGGGCGTTGATGAAACTGGAAGAACTAAGGGATTACACAACTTCTATGTGGATGGCTCTGGTTGACATACATGTGAACAGAACTGCCCATCTCTTGTTGATTTGGCCACCCCGTGTGCATTTTGTCACAATCTCCCAAGGACCGAACACATCTAGGCCAACATAAGAAAAAGGGGGGTCCATCTTTAACCTTTTTGCAGGCAATTCAGACATGAGTTGCTGCTCAGACCAACCACGCAGCTTCCTGTAATGAACACACTTGAATATGACACTACTTATGAGACACTTTCCACCAACCAACCATATGCCGCTGGCACATATGGCACCTTCAGTTAGATGTCTGCCTTGGTGTCTAACCCTCTGGTGATGGTAGCTCACAAGCAACGTTGCCATGTGGTGTTTGCTGGGGATAATCAGAGGATTGACCTCATTCACATCCAGTTGAGACTGGCGGATACGTCCACCTACCCTGAGCAGACACTCACCATCAGTGAAGGGATTTAGCTTGAGGATGGGACTGTTCTTTGAAAGAGTTTGATTTGCCTCAGTGGCTGAAACCTCTTGTGGGTAAGACTGTCATTGCACAGTGCGTATTATCAGATGGTCTGCTTTGGCCATTTCCGTGAGTGAAATGTTCTTACAGTAATGCCAGCCGGCACAGCTACCGTCTCTGGGGCTGTGAACAGCACACTGGGCAATGTGAATGAGTCTGGCCATAGCTTTCACAAGTGATCTCCAGTCCGAAAACCGCTCAAAATGTCTGGAATCAAGTTTATGCTTTGAGATCTGTGAAGCCATGCTTGATACTTTGGGACAGATTTCAGCATCTTGGCCTGGGTCCGCCAGGTCATAGTGTTCTTCTTGATCGAGTCTTGTACTTTCAGAGTCTGTAAGAAAGCTTGGTCCTGTAAGGCAAGATGTGTTGGTGAGTTGAGCTGCTGCAACAGACCTTGAACCACAATCTGCTGGATTGAGTTCTGTGGGTACAAATCTCCATTGTTGAGGCTTTGGTGACTGCCGGATTCTCTGGATTCTGTTGCTCACAAAGATGTAAAATTGACGTTTTTCATTATGCAGATAGCCTAACACCAACTTGCTATCTGTGAAGAATGTGACTGCATCCAGTTTGAGGTCTAATTCATTAACGATGACTTCAGCTAATTCTACTGCCAACACAGCCGCACACAACTCTAGCCTTGGCACAGTGAGTTCTGGTTGGGGAGCAAGCTTTGCTTTCCCTAAGATGAATCCTACCTCACGGTGTCCATCTTGATAAGTAACCCTTAAATATGCAACAGCGGAAATTGCATTCACAGATGCATCGCAGAAAACACAAAGCTCTGTCCGTTTGGCTTCTGATGCAGGAGAAGATGTGTATGTTCATGAAATGTGCAGTTCTTTGAGAATGGGGAGTGACTCCTGCCATCTTCTCCATTCCTCAAACTTAGATTGAGGCAGAGGTGCATCCTACTCAGCATCTTCAGAAGTGAGATCTCTGAGAATCATTCTCCCTTTGATCATGACTGGTGCAGTAAAGCCAAGGGGGTAAAACAAGCTGTTTACAGTGGAAAGCACACCACGTCTAGTAAATGGCTTGGAATTCTCTGGGACCCTAAATGTTAAGGTGTTTGACATTACGTTCCAGATAACACCAAGACTACACTGCACTGGGAGGTCATCTGCAAACAGATCTAAGTTTTTAATGTCCTTGGCTCTATCCTCTGCAGGAAAGTGACTCATAACATCAATGTTGTTTGAGGCTATCTTGTGTAGCCGTAGATTAGACATTGCTAACATCTCCTGGACTTGTCCCACAGTCTTGACAGCTTCTGTGGCTGAATGATAGCAACGCATTATCCATGTAGAAGTTCCTGTCTACTAAATGCCTAACCTCACTGCTATAGTATGGTTCCTGTTCCTTTGCTGATTTCCTGAGTCCAAAGATGGCAATAGCTGGAGAGGGGTTGTTCCCAAATATATGGACTTGCATCCAATATTCAGTCACTTCATTATCAGGATCGTTGTCACGATACCATAGGAAATGGAGCACATTTTGGCAATCTTCTCGTACCACAAAACAGTAGAACATTTGCTCTGTGTCAGCTGTGACAGCTATTGGCTCTCTCCTGAACCTTAGAAGGACTCCAAGGAGGCTGTTATTAAGTTCTGGGCCTTGCAAAAGAATATCATTGATGGAGATTCCATTGTATTGTGCAGATGAATCAAATACAACACAAATCTGATCTGGCTTCTGCAGATGGTAAACTCCAAAGATAGGCAAATACTGGCATTCTTTGCCTTCTTCAAGGGGAGGCACAAGCTCTGCATGATGGTTATCAAACAGCTTTTGCAGGAACTCCAGGAAGTGCTTTTTCATCTCTGGCCTTCTTGCAAGAGTTCACTGAAGAGATTCAAGGCATTTTTCAAGCATGCTTCCTGTTGTTAGGAAGTTGTTGCCGAGGTCGTCAAAAAGGCAAAGGAGTCACCCAACTATTAGAATCATCTTGGAAGAGTTCTTTCTCCATCATTCCCAAGAAGAGCCTGTCTTTGATGGAAGGTGCTAGTTGATGGTCCTGAACTGTTCTGTGGGAAACTGAGGTGTTCGAGATGCAATCTGGTTCACTAAGGGAATAGTTGTCTTTCACTATGATCTTGTTCTCACACTTGGGTAGCAGCGAAGGTCTTCCATTGTCATAGATACACGTCTTTATAGTATTGACTGCAGCTGGCTTGTGTCTTCCATTGATGCAGACATCGCCGATGACCACCCATCCAAGGTCAAGTTTTTGTGCAAATGGTTCGTTGTGCGACCCATTTATTTGCTTTCTCACTTTATGAACTCTTAACATATCTCTTTCAATCAGTAGTAGGATATCGGAATTGGGATCAAGTGGAGGAATTTCTTTTGTTTTTTTCTTCAGATGTTTGTGGTGAAAAGCAGCTTCTGGTGTGGGAATTTCTGCTCTGTTGTTAGGGAGCTGGTCACATTCAATAAGAGTGGGAAGAGGCAGGCATGTTTTTCCATCAGTAGACTCCACCATGTAACCGTGAGCCCTTCTTCCATTAGCTTGTGTCACACCCATACACGTGGTTAGAGTGTCTGGAGCTTCTGTACCATGAATGTTAAATGTGTCAAAAAACTCTGTTCGTGCAAGTGACATGTTGCTCTGGTCATCTAACACCGCATACATTCTTTTGGTGTGTTTTTGCTTATCTGCAGGGTAGACATTGACCAAGCAGCTCTTTGAACATGACTTGCCACTGTTTCTAATGCCACATACTTTGGTGCAGTTTGAAGAGATGTCTTCTCTAATTACCTCCTCCCCGCCGTCCTCTGTAGGCACAGGCATCAAGGGTTGCAGAGGAGTTAGTGTAGACCATGCATAGCTGGGGTGAAGAGCCACAACATGTTTTTCACTTCCACATTCTATGCATTTCACTGAAGCACGACAATCTTTTGCATGGTGACTCGTCGAAGCACAGCATCGGAAACAGATAAAGTTGTCCTTGAGAAGCTTCTTGCGATCCTCTAGAGACATTTTGGTAAAAGCTTTGCATTTATTCAGAGGATGAGGTTAGTTGTGGATTGGACATCGTTTTTCTGGGTTCAACTGGTTCTTTTCTGCAGTTGTGGAATTTGAGGAAGCTCCTTTTTGTGTAATATTTGTTTTCTGTACAGACACAGGTTTTTTTTTGTTTTTTTTTTATTACTTATTTTGTACCCGTAGGTAGATTTGTTTTGCAGTCTGGTGACAAACCACCAGCTGCCGGTCGCTGCGTGCGCAAGCGCCCCTTAACTCCCTAACCTGCATGTTTTTGGCATGTGGGAGGAAACCGGAGAAATCCCGGAGTAAACCCACGCAAACACGGGGAGAACATGCAAACTCCACACAGATGACTGTTGGCCGGGGGCAGGGATCGAATCCACGATCTCACGGTCCCCGCGATCCCCCGGCTGAGGGTAAAACTGTGCTGCTGCAGTGCTAACCACTGCGCCACTGTGCAGCACCGTGGTTTGACTATATCTCTCTTTTTTTATGTGAATTCAGAAGCAATGGAAGACTGAAACTAGTATCGATTGTCTCTTCTGCTTCTCTGCATACAAAATCTTTAAAGAAAGAGAATGGTGGGAAAGAAACCCCATACTCTCTTTTATACTTGGAACCTTGTGACATCCAGCAATCCTGAAGTGGGTATGGCAGCTTTCCTACAATAGGTTGCACTCCTCTAGCTGTTCCCAAATATGTTAAACCTGGTAAATTACCATCCTGCTTCACAACATCAAGCGCTTGATGAAGATTGGCTAACTCTTGAAGCTTCCTACTATGTTTGGTCATGAGTTTAGGAAATGCCTCAATTCTTGAGAAGAGTGCACTCTCAAGTACCTCCGCAGATCCATACATTTTATCAAGTCTTGATCATATCAACTTCAGTCCAATCATAGGCTGCTTAATGTTGACTGACCTTATTCTACGGACATGCTCACTTGACTCCTTACCCAGCCATTTTACCATGAGATCAATCTCTTCACTGAGACTCAGTCCAAGTTGTTCTATGGCACAGATGAAAGACACTTTCCAAGCCTGGTAATCTTCAACTGTGTCGTCAAATTTAGACAGACCAGATGTAATCAACTGGTTGTGTGCGAGAAATCTTGCCAGATCCTCAGTTGGGTTTCTTGGATCACCTGCCATGCTAGGTTGGAACCTTGGTCGATTAGGAAGTGGAGCATAAGATGCTTCATATGTAGGATAGCTGCCATAGTGTGAGGTTTCATCCTTTTTGTAGGGGGGTTTATGTTGGAAGACATCAGGTTGTGTCTCTGATTCTACTGCATCATTAGAGGGTAACAAGTTCACAGGATGAAGGGCTGAAAGGCTCTTTTCCACACAATGGAAAATGTCACTGACGTTAGCTTACTGTTGAACAACGTAGTCATCTGTTCTGTTCAGTGTATCCTGAGGAAGAGGAGTATATTCAGTTTCCTCTGTGTTCTGCACTACATTTAGCTGCTGCTGTCTCTAATAGCTTGCTTCTGCATTAGCTGCTTCACCCTCTCTTTCAAGATCAAGTGCACAGAGCGAAGCTTCAATCTTAGTCTTCTGTAACTCAGTATTAATTTCTCTTTGCACAAAGGCTAGTTTTACTTTGCCAGCTTCAGCTTTTGCTCAAGCCTTTGCCGCAACCAAGCTTACAGATGAAGATACGGATGTACTGTATATGATGCTCTTAAGCGTGTTGAACGGGAGGAACACATAGAGCCTGTCTCAATAGATTCTTGCTTTTAACTGCATTTCAGCAGCTCTTTTTTTCACCACCTTCATTATCCATGATGACATTAGTTGCCTTGTATTCAACTTATGGCGTCTTTTTACTGTCCTGTCCTTGCTAAGCACGATAAACTGTCATGTACTTGGTTATTCAGGTAGGTAAACACTTTTTGTCATTCATCCACAAAGACAGTCCAGGTGGTCTTTAGCAGGCTTTAATGACTGAAGTGTAAAACTGAAAAACACAATGCAAAATATGTGGATTGTTATTAACATAGCTCAATATAAAATTGTCTTTACCTTAAACGAACTCAAAATACCTTTAAAAGACAAAATTACTTACAGATGATGCCAAGTCTGAACAAAACCAAAGGGAAAGGCAGAAAGTCGAACCTCATGGTTGAGCATATGTTCACATCATGACTGCACACATGGTAAATGAAAATGAAATTTAACTCTGAAAAAATGTAGGTGCTATACCACTTTTAAGCACTGTGTGGCAGAAGAAACCACTTTAACAAAAGTTGTTCCATAACACAGACCTTTACAAGATGGCAAAAAGTATCTCCATATGCCAGCAACATCAGTGCCATGTGAGAGGGTGTTCTCCAAAGCCACAAGAGGAGCAGACTGAAACTGCACATTGTTGAAATGCTTCTTTTTTTCAATAAAAATCTTTTAACACTCCCCATTTAATAACACTCCCCAGTTGCAGAAGCACCAGCAAGTTCCCTGATGTTCCGCAACATAGATTTTCCCATCTCTTTCCACACACACACACACACACACACACACACACACACACACACACACACACACACACACACACACACACACACAGAGCAAGTGGTGTGAAAAAATGTTTGCCCCCTTCCTGACTTCTCGTTTTTTTGTATGTTTGTCACACCTAAATGTTTCAGATCATCAAACAAATTTAAATACTAGACAAAAATAACACAAGTAAACACAAAATGCAGTTTTTAAATGAAGGTGTTTGTTATTAACGGTAAAAAAAAAATCCAAACCTACATGGCCCTTTGTGAAAAACTGATTGCCCCCCGTTAACTATGGTTTATCACATCTTTGGAAAGCTGAGTTCAAGTTCTCTAGCCATACCCAGGCCTGATTACTGCCACATCTGTTCTCAATCAAGAAATCACTTAAATAGAACCTGCCTGACAAAGTGAAGTAGACCAAAAGATCCTCAAAAGCTAGACATCATGCTGTAAATAAACACAAAATGCATTTTTTAAATGAAGCTGTTTATTATTAAGGGAAAAAATCCAAACCTACATGGCCCTGTGTGAAAAAGTGATTGCCCCCCTAAACCTAATAACTGGTTGGGGTACCCTTAGCAGCAACAACTGTAATCAAGTGTTTGCGATAACTGGCAGTGAGTGTTTTACAGCACTGTGGAGAATTGTGGCACACTCATCTTTGCAGAATTATTGTAATTCAACCACATTGGAGGGTTTTCAAGCACAGACCGCCTTTTTAAGGTCATGCCACAGCATCTCAATCAGATTCAGGTCAGGACTTTGACTGGGCCACTCCAAAGTCTTCAGTTTGTTTTTATTAAGCCATTCAGAGGTGGACTTACTGGTGTGTTTTGGATCATTGTCCTGCTGCAGAATTCAAGTGCGCTTCAGCTTGAGGTCATGAACAGATGGCCAGACATTCTCCTTCAGGATTTTGTGGTAGACAGCAGAATTCATGTTTCCATTTACCACAGCAAGTCTTCCAGGTCCTGAAGCAGCAAAACAGCCCCAGACCATCACACTACCACCACCATATTTTACTGTTGGTATGATGTTCGTTTTCTAAAATGCTGCGTTACTTTTACACCGGATGTAATGGGACACACACCTATCAAAAAAGTTTAACTTTTGTCTTGTCAGTCCACAGAGTATCTTCCCAAAAGTCTTGGGGATCATCAAGCTGTTTTCTGACAAAACTGAGATGAGTTTTTATGTTCTTTTTGTTCAGCAGTAGTTTTCGTCTTAGAGTTCTGCCATGCAGGCCATTTATGCCCAGTCTCTATCTTATGGTGGAGACATGAGCACTGACCTTAACTGAGGCAAGTGAGGCCAGCAGTTCTTTGGATATTGTTGTGAGGTCTTTTGTGACCTCTTGGATTAGCCGTCACTGCGCTCTTGGGGTAATTTTGGTCAGCCGGCCGCTCCTGGGGAGGTTCACCACTATTCCATGTTTTCACCATTTGTGGATAATGGCTCTCACTGTGGTTTGCTGGAGTCCCAAAACTTTAGAAATGGCTTTATAAACGTTTCCAGACTGATAGATCTCAATTACTTTGTTTCTCACTTGTTCCTGAATTCTTTGGATCACAGTATGATGTCTAGCTTTTGAGGATCTTTTGGTCTACTTCACTTTGCCAGGCAGGTCCTTTTTAAGTGATTTCTTGATTGAGAACAGGTGAGGCAGTAATCAGGCCTAGGTATGGATAGAGAAATTGAACTCAACTTTCCAAAGATGTGATAAACTACAGTTAATTTGTGTTTTGTTTTTTTTGTTTTTTTTGGGGGGGGGGCAATCACTTTTTCCACACAGAGCCTTGTAGGTTTGTTTTTTGTTTTTTTTTACCCTTAATAATAAACACCTTCATTTATCTGTCTGTCTCCCGTTACCCAAAATATTATAACCAAAGACAAATACAACATAACTTGATAAATACACGCCTTCCTGCAGCTCCTCCACACCCACCACCCCCAACTTAGCCCCTGTCTTGCCCCTCAAAGAATCTTTATCTACTCCCCCCAAAGTTAATAAAAATATAATGTATAAACATCCCAAAGTGATTAAACAAAAAGTTGTTAAAACTCAAATTAAACATCAAGTCTCTAAATTTAATGATTTGGCCTCTCTTCCTCCTCATAATTTAGAAATTAAATGTGGTTTGTTAAATATTAGGTCTCTAACTCCCAAGTCTCTACTAGTCCATGATCTATTAATTGATCATCAGATTGATTTAATATCCCTTACAGAGACTTGGCTAGGGCAAGATGATTATGTTCGTTTAAATGAATCAACTCCCTCTGGTTATCTAAACTATCATAATCCTAGAAGTGCTGGTTGTGGAGGTGGAGTTCCGGCAATTTACCATTCTAAATTACTAGTTAATGTAATGCAAAAATCATGTTTTAATTCCTTTGAGGGCCTGGCCCTCAGTATGGGGCATGTTAGCAATCTTAGCTTAAACCCAATTTTCTTTGCCATAGTTTACCGTCCTCCCTCAGCCTACTCAGACTTTTAATCCAAATTTGCCGAATTTTTATCTGATTTAGTGCTGAAATCAGATAGAATAATTATAGTAGGGGATTTTAATATACATGTTGATGTAGATAGTGACTGTCTTAATAAGGCATTTTATTCAATATTAGACTCAATGGGGTTTTCCCAGAAAATAGAAAATTCTACCCATTATCTCCACCACACATTGGACCTTGTTCTGACTTATGGCATAGAAATAGAAAATCTGGTAGTGTCTCCTCATAAACCTGTACTGTCAGACCATTGTCTGTTAACCTTTGATTTCACTGTTTCTGACTATTTGACTCCTAAAGAAAAATACTACTACAGCAGATGTCTTTCAGATGATGTGTTACCAAATTTTTGCAGATTGTCTCCTTTATGCCATGTGTCAACACAACGGAAATAAAAGATGGAGAGCTTGCTCCTTCTGTAATTAATAGCATGGTAGACAGTGTTACAGCCTCTCTGCATCAGACTCTAGACTTGGTAGCCCCTTTAAAAAAGAAAAAGTCTAATCAGAGATTTTTAACCCCTTGGTTTAACACAGAAACTCATAGCTTAAAAGAGAAGACTCATCAATTAGAAAGAAAATGGCGTTCCACTAATTTAGATGAAATCTATTTAGCTTGGAGAAATCATCTTTTGTGGAGATATGTGGAAGGACGAGGCTGAGTTTATTTCTCAAGACCAGTTTTATTCACGTTCACATTCTCCAACATCCAAAAACAGAAAGAGAAAGGAACCCCCCCACATTTGTCCCTTTAATACCTCGGGACATCAAAGCACACAGTCACATGGTCTTTTAATCCCAAATCACAATGCCTCCCGCTCCAGGTCTTCTCGTCTCCACCTAAAGTCCTGGTGGTCAGGAAATCCCTCAAGGCCATCTCTCTGCATACAAAAGGCCAGACTTCACATCCTCCTGTTACCCCTAGGAGGTTCAGACCTTTTGTTCCTCTGAGACGTGAAGCACACAATAAGCATACAGTAATACACATGTGAAGCATATGGAACCCACATATGTGCACTACATGACCCCCCCCAAATGTCTAAGATGGAACAACATAACCACAGATTGCATGTCGTAATAAAATCACTACATATCAGTCCACGTGCCGCTTGGGTCTCAACCTTCTCCCGTATTTGCTGTAAGCAGGCTGTACCACTTCCGCAGCGTCTTCCTGCTGTGGAGTCGCTGCCTGGGGATGAGAACTGTTAGTCAACCTCTGTGGGTGTTCTGGGGAATGCTCTCTAGGGGGTCTGCCGCGTCGAGGAGCCTTAGCCAACTGCACAGCTTCATCAGCTACCACAAAAGCGGGTTTGAGCCTGTTAATGCCAATCATTTCTTTTCTGCCCCCCAAATCTAGCAAAAAATGCTTATCCCCTGTTTCCAGCACTCTATATGGTCCGTCATAAGGTGGGCGTAAAGGCGGACGATGGGCATCATGTCTGACAAAAACAAACTCCACATTTTTTAAAGCCTTAGGCACAAAAACACGCGGAAAACTGTGGTGAACGGGGCCAGGTAGCATGCTCGGGCCTGTGCTATTCTGTAACCGCTGAGCCGGGGAGCACTCTGGCGCTGGATTATCTGGGAGAAATTCTCCGGGTAGCCAAAGTGGCTGTGCGAAAACTAGCTCAGCTGGGGAGGCTTCTAAATCCTCTTTAGGTGCAGAACGCAACCCCAATAAAACCCATGGTAGCTTGTCCACCCAATTTGCATCCGTAAGCGACGCTCTGAGAGCTGCCTTCAGTGACCTGTGAAAACGTTCGCATAACCCGTTAGCCTGCGGGTTGTACGCGGTCGTGCGGTGGATCGTTGCCCCCAGGCTGCGGGCCATCGCTGACCAAAGTTCGGAAACAAATTGCGGGCCTCTGTCGGACGTAATGTCCGACGGGACTCCAAAACGCGCTACCCATGCCGTTAAAAACGCGCGCGCCACCTCCTCGGCTGTGGTTGACGACAGCGGAACCACTTCCAGTCAGCGCGTGGTGCGGTCAACCATTGTCAGAAGATGTGTGCACCCTTGTGAGGGCGGGAGGGGGCCTACGAGGTCCACGTGGACATGATCAAACCTTTTAGCTGGGATGTGAAACGGCTCCAAGGGAGCTCTCATGTGTCTATGAACCTTGGCCCGCTGACAAGTCGTGCAGGCTGCCGCCCACTCTCTAACTTGTTTGCGCAGGCTCGGCCATACAAATTTCTCTCCTACCATTTTGACTGACGCACGCACTCCCGGGTGCGCCAGAGAATGGATCGAGTCAAAAACGCGGCGGCGCCACGTGGCTGGAACCACCGGACGCGGCCGCCCAGTGGAGACATCGCAGATTAGGGGGGGGGGGGCATACCGTCTTGCAGCACCCTGTTCTCCAGCCTTAACCCTGTTGGTCCAGACTGGAGCGCGCACACATCCGCGTCACTAACCTGCTCCGCGGCCATGGCTGCATAATCTATCCCCACGCGGACCGGGGCCGCGCGCACTTCCGCGTCGCTAACCTGCTCCGCCGCCATGGCTGCAGGATCTACCTCCGCGCGGGCTGGAGCTCCCACAGCGCGCGAGAGGCAGTCCGCCACTACATTAAGTTTACCCGCCACATGCTGGATATCGGTAGTAAACTCCGATATCGCGGCCAGCTGTCTCTGCTGCTGGCCCGACCAAGGTTCTGAAATCTTGGCCATCGCGAAAGTCAGCGGCTTGTGGTCAACGAACGCGGTGAAACGGCGTCCTTCCAGCCAGAACTGGAAGTGGCGAATGGCCAAGTGGAGAGCTAACAACTCCCTGTCGAATGCGCTGTATTTTCGTTCGCTGTCGCACAGGGTCTTACTGAAAAAGGCGAGCGGTTGCCAGGCTCCGGCTACATACTGTTCCACAACCGCCCCTATGGCCACATCTGACGCGTCAGTAGTGAGCGCCATGCGGGCCGCTGGGACTGGATGTGCTAACAACGCAGCGTTTGCCAGGGCTGTTTTGACTTCAGAAAATGCGCGCTCTCGCTCCGGAGACCATTCGACTTTATTTGTGGGTTTTTGTTTTTTTAGTGCAGCATACAATGGTTGCATGAGCTGCACTGCGCGGGGGAGGAAACGGTTATAAAAATTTACCATTCCCAAAAACTCCTGTAACGCTTTGACCGTTTGTGGCTGGGGAAAATTTGTTACTGCGCGCACTTTGTCAGGCAGAGGGACCGCTCCCTCTGGGGAAACGCGATGCCCCAAAAAATCAATCTGCGTCACCCCGAACTGACACTTCGCTGGGTTAATTATTAACCCGTGCTCTACCAACCTCTGGAAAACTGCCGTGAGGTGGTTTTTGTGTTCATCTTCGGACGCGCTGGCTACCAATATGTCGTCCAGGTAGACGAACACGAAAGGGAGATCGCGCAAAACCGCGTCCATCATGCGTTGGAACGTCTGTGCCGCGCCTTTAAGCCCAAACGGCATGCGCAAAAACTCGAAAAGCCCGAAAGGAGTTATTACCACTGTTTTGGGTATGTCCTCAGTGCGCACTGGGACCTGGTGGTAACCGCGTACCAAGTCTATTTTAGAAAAAACACGCGCCCCCGCCAAATGAACTGAAAAATCTTGGATGTGTGGGATCGGGTAGCGGTCGTGTGCTGTAGCGTTGTTCAGCCTGCGGAAATCACCGCAAGGCCGCCACGAGCCATCAGCTTTCGGGACCATGTGAAGCGGTGAAGCCCATGGGCTCTTCGAACGCCTGATGATGCCCAACCTCTCCAGGTTGGCAAATTCCTCGCGCGCTATGATCAGTTTAGCTGAATCCAAGCACCGAGCTTTTGCGAAAACGGGCGGTCCGGTGGTAGTAATAAAATGTTCCACCCTGTGTTTAGCCACTGTCGCCGAAAATGTTGGGACTGTGAGTGCTGGGAACTGAGTGAGGAGTGTGTGGAACTTACCACCTGCAGCTGTGACGTTGGCTTGTGCTGTTGGCGGGGCCACTCGAGCTGTACAGGGAATAGAAGAAAAAGAGAGTGCATTAACCAGGCGTCTGTTAGCAAGATCGACCAACAAACTATGTGAGCACAAAAAATCAGCCCCTAACATGTTGAAATTGACTGCCGCTATGACGAAAGTCCACTCGAATGTACGGCCGTGTAAAGACAGAAGCAGAGTCCTCTCACCGAAGGTCTTAATCGCCGAGCCGTTCGCTGCTGACACCCGGGGACCACTGGAAGGCGCCAGCCAGTCAGCGTAGGAAGGTGTGATGAAACTCAGCTGGGAGTCCGTGTCCACGAGGAAATGCCTCCCCGAGTGCGTGTCCCTCAAGTAGAGCAGCTTGTTCTCCTCTCCGAGGGCCGCAGCTGCTACCGACCCCCCGTCTTGGTGTTTCCCGAGCACTTAAAGTGGCACGGTGGAATGCACTTGCGTGCCCTCTCTGCGAAGTGGTGATGGTAGAAGCAAAGGATGTCATCTGCTCCGTGTTTCCTGGCCCCTGCTGCCGCCGTCGTCGGTGAGTCTGGTGCTGCAGCCTCTGGCCCCCTGCCTTCTCCGGACGTTGCGCCTGGCTCCGCTGCTGCAGCCGTAGCCGCGCGCCGTTTATTGGCGTCGACGAGTCGTTGCGCCTCCTGGCCCAGCTCGTGGTAGTCTCGTCGGGCCAACAGTGGTGAACTGGCCAGGGTCACTCTCACCGCTGACGGTAGGGTTCTGAGGAAAAGGTGGGTGAAGATGAAGTTATCATCTTCGGAGTCTCTCAAACTCAACATCTTCCCCATCAGGTCTGCAGGTCTGTCGCTCTCAAATTCAGTCAGCGCCAGGAGCTTCTCTGCTCGCTCCTGCACCGAGGGGGTGAAGTAACGAATGAGTGCAGCCTTCAACGTGCCGTATTTGTCACTGTCCGGCGGGTGGTTGATCAGGCTCTCCACTCGCTGGGCTGTGTGGTTGTCCAGCTTTGCAACCACATGGTAGAACTTTGTGGCGTCTACCGAAATCCTCCGGAGGTGGAACTGTGCCTCGACTGCGTTAAACCAGGAGCGCGGATTGTTCGGCCAGAAGTCCGGTAGTTGAACTGTGGCTGCATTTGTTTGGCTGGCTCCTGACGAGTCTGGCTCAGGAGATTCGTCTCCGCTCATGATACGTCTTAGGGTCACCAGTGTGGAGATATGTGGAAGGACGAGGCTGAGTTTATTTCTCAAGACCAGTTTTATTCACGTTCACATTCTCCAACATCCAAAAACAGAAAGATAAAGGAACCCCCCCCCACATTTGTCCCTTTAATACCTCGGGACATCAAAGCACACAGTCACATGGTCTTTTAATCCCAAATCACAATGCCTCCCCCTCCAGGTCTTCTCGTCTCCACCTAAAGTCCTGGTGGTCAGGAAATCCCTCAAGGCCATCTCTCTGCATACAAAAGGCCAGACTTCACATCCTCCTGTTACCTCTAGGAGGTTCAGACCTTTTGTTCCTCTGAGACGTGAAGCACACAATAAGCATACAGTAATACACATGTGAAGCATATGGAACCCACATATGTGCACTACACTTTTAATTTATAAAAAATCTCTTAGAAAAGCTAGAACAAGTTATTCCTCTGCATTAATAGAAGATAATAAGAATAATCCCAGGTTTCTTTTCAGCACTGTAGCCAGGCTGACAAAGAGTCAGGATTCTGTCAATCCTCGCATCCCCCTAGAGCTTACTAGTCAGGACTTTATGAACTTTTTCAAAAATAAAATTTTTATCTATTAGAGATAAAATCAGTCAGATTCTTCCCACCGTAAACTTAAGTACAGCAACTAATACAACTCCTTCAATTGATATCTGTTTGGATAAGTTTACTCCAATTGACCTTTTAGAGCTAGATAAAATAATCTCCTCCAAGCCTTCAACTTGTCTTTTAGACCCCATTCCTACCAGGTTATTTAAAAAAGTCTTCCCATTTATTGGTAGCCGTATTCTTCAAATAATCAATTCTTGTTTAACTTTTGGTCATGTACTGCAGGCTTTTAAAATTGCTGTAATTAAACCCTTACTCAAAAAGCCAACGCTCGATCCAGGAGTTTTAGCTAACTCTTGACCAATCTCTAATCTGCCTTTCATTTCAAAAATCTTAGAGTTGTTGCTACACAATTATTTGACCACTTGCAGGGAAATGGTTTATTTGAAGAGTTTCCATCTGGGTTCAGAATTCATCATAGTACCGAAACAGCCTTAGTAAAGGTCACTAATGACCTCCTTATTGCATCTGATAATGGACTCGTTTCTGTACTTGTCCTTTTAGATCTTAGTGCAGCCTTTGATACTATTGACCATGATATTCTATTTGATAGATTAGAACACTATGCTGGACTAAATGGAACTTCACTGCAGTGCTTTAGATCTTATTTGTCCGATAGACTTCAGTTTGTTCATATCAATAATGAGTTTTCTTCTAACTCTAAGCTCAGTTATAGAGTTCCACAGGGATCTGTGTTAGGCCCTACTCTTTTTAGTTTATATATGCTTCCGTTAGGCAACATCATTAGAAAGCACTGTATACATTTACATTGTTACGCAGATGACACGCGATTATACCTGTCAATGAAGCCTGATGATAGTAATCAATTAGCCAAGTTAGATGCCTGTCTTAAGGAAATCAAAGCTTGGATGACTTGTAATTTTCTGCTATTAAACCCTTTACTGCCCTCCCATCGAGTTTCCCAGTTTTCGACTAGTAGGCAGCAAGCTAACACGTGTGGTGCAGGCCTCAATGATGACAAGATGTTTCCTTTTATCTCGTTTATTGAAGCTACCCCACAAGGAACTCAACATGATGTACACTCGTCTTTTGGGTTTTACATCCGTTTACATTTGTTCCTACATCTGTTTAAAACTGCAACAAAGTAAGCATATACACGCCGTCAATGATATGGTCACCGTATTTAGCTTAGCACATATTAGCGTTAGCTCTAGCTTAGCTTGGTAACAATGATGGCAACAGACTAGAGTCAGATCGCTTAGAATACACCAATGCAACCATGCAGTTCTCATTGTAGCTGTTAACACTGTCAAACCATGCAGATACTCACGGACTAATGATGTCCAAGGCACCGATAATTAACAACGTTCACAGCGTTATTGCAATGAGTGACGCTCTGCTCCGGTCTCCGGTTATATCATTACTGCGCATGTGCAACACCTTGTGTATCAGTTCAAAACGATGCTTTCACTACTCCACTAGAGGGAGCCAAACTCCCTTACATGAAATGCTGTGATGGGAACTGCTTGACTTAATACATGGAGGCAGCATACTCCCCGTCTGGTGCAATAACATTGTACCACTATTTAGCCTTACAACATTTCAAGCAACAGTGCATAACAATGTTAATAAATATCATTATCTGTTATTCCCCTTGTGCTATCAGTAAAACCATTTCTGTAATTGGTCTCAGAAACACTTTAACAGTCCCATCTCTTGTTATCTTCACCTCCGCTTTTCGTACTTTATTGTCCTTTCCGTGAAATGTCTTCACAATCCGCCCCATGGGCCAGTCATTTCTGTGTGTTTGCCCATCCTTGAGCAAAACGACATCTCCAACATTGATGTTCGGTTTCTCATCAGTCCATTTTCTTCAGCTCTGAAGAGTCACAAGATACTCTTGTCTGTGGTTGGATTGTGCTAACATCTTTTGTGCGTTTGTCAGGATGTCAACAGCTTCTTCTGGTGTGGCTGTGGAGGCTAATCCATCATCTACATAGAAATGTCTCATTATGAACTGTGTTATGTCATGTCCATGCTCTTTCTCACCTTCAGCTGCAGCACGTCTAATGTGGTAAACAGCCACGGCTGGAGAAGGGCTATTGCCGAACACATGCACTTTCTTTCTGAAGTCTCTTACTTCTTTGTCCATGATGTCAATAAAAACTTGATCTTCTATTGACAACGCTGGTTTATCGTCCTCCTTTGGTTTATCAAAGACTGTGTTTCCTAAGTGGTCTGTGTCTCTCTCACCCTGCAAGGCATATGGTAGTATGCTGTTGGGGCGTGAGGTGGAGCAACCTGAAACCTCTTTGACAAGAAATGTGTTTGGGCATGGGCTGAGGGATGATGCACGACCATTGTAGAGCACTTGTGTCTTTAGCACGTTAACAGTCGAAGGCTTGTGTGTTGTCCCTGAACACGTTTCTCCCACAATAACCCATCCCAAGTCCAAGCGCTGTGCATAGGGAGTACTGTGGGGCCCATTTATTTGTTCCCTCACCTTGTGTACCTGTAGGATGTCTCTTCCCAGCAGTAGGAGGATGGGAGCATGTTCATCTACAGATGGAATCTTGTCTGCGACTTTTCTCAGGTGTGGATGCACAAGCGCGTCCTTTGGAGATGGAATCTCCCTCCTGTCATCGGGGATCATGTCACACTCGATCAAGTTTGGAAGCTGGAGCTGTACTTTTCCATCCATTGATTCTATCATGAAGTTTGGGGCTCTCCGCCCCCAAACCGTAGTAGCCCCTGAGCACGTTTTCAGTGTGTAAGGGTCGGAAGGTGCTCTAATGTTGAACAGCTGGAAAAACTCTGATTTAGCGAGTGATCTGTTGCTTTGTTCATCGAGCACTGCATACATTTTCTGGGCTTCTTCTCTGTGTCCTGCAGGATAAACTAACACAGGGCTAATTTTTGAGCAGGATCGTGGGTTTTCTGCATTACCGCAAACTTCTGTGCATCTAGACGTGGCTAGTGTGCCCTCATAATCATGGTGCTCCCCGCCATGATCCGTCTCAGCTTCCTGAGGCTCCATGGGAGGAGGAGAGGGACCAGGATGTAGTGCTGCTACATGTCTATCACTACCACAGTCAGAGCACTGGATTAACTGTCTACAGCAGGGGTGTCCAACCATGTGCCATGGAGAGCCAAGACCCTGCAGGTTTTACCTCCAACCAGTGTCTTCAACAGCAGATTTCAGTGAACTTCTTCCCACTGATTGCTGATAAGTGAAAACACCTGCTGAAGAGACTGGGTAGAAGAGAAAACCTGCAGGGTCTTGGCTCTCCATGGCACATGGTTGGACACCCCTGGTCTACAGTCTTTTGCCAGATGCTGAGTGGACCCACAACACTTAAAGCAGATGTAATTCTCTCTCAAGAACAGTTTGCGTTCTTCTATTGGTTTTGCTCTAAACGTTTTACATTCCTTTAATGGGTGTGGCCTTCTGTGTATGGGACATTGTTTATCTGGGCTTTCTGTTCTTTCACGTGTGTGGTTACCTGTAGCTGCGGGTGAAGCTGGTGGGATGTCTGTTTTGTGGACACTGATGAGGTGCTCACTGGCGAACTTGGGGGCCTTTTCAACTCTGGTGTTCGTGTGGGCCGGTGGAGAGAAACTGAAACTTGGGTCGTTTCTTATTTTGGCTTGTCGTCTGACGTAGCTGGAAAAAAAGCTGAAAGGAGGAAAGGCAACTTTGTGTGTTTCTTTGTATTTGGCGCCTGCTGCAATCCACTTCTCCTGTAGGCTGTAGGGCAGTTTCTCAACAACAGGATTCACTCCACGGGCTGTGTCCAGGTATGCGAGCCCAGGTAGGTATCCGCCATCCTTTGCACATTTGAGCTCCTGTAGAACGTCACCAAGTTCTCTCAGCTTGAGTGCATCTTTGTCGCTGATTTTGGGAAAATCATCAAGCTTTTTAAGCAGTGCATTTTCTATTGCTTCAGGTGACCCATAACACTCTTCTAGCCTTTCCCAGACTAAGTTGAGGGCTGCTTTTGGGTTGAAGACATGTGCAGAGCTGATCCTCTTTGCTTGTTTTGCTGATTCTGTGCCAAGCCATTTTATCATCAGATCCAATTGCTCGTGGTGTGAGAGGCTGAGGTCTTGTATGGCGTTCTGGAAGGATGCTTTCCATGCCCAATAATTCTCTGGGAGGTCATCAAACTGTAGGAGTCCCGTGCTCAACATCTCCCGGCGTGTGAGATATTTGGTCAGATCCTGAATGCTTTGTGCTTCCGTGTAATGTGTTGCGGGGCCATAATAGGGTTGTAACGTCGGGGGACTAATTGTCTCTGCAGCTCCATGCTCCTCCATGTTGACACTGACCCTGCTCTTACCATCTACAGCATTAGATGAGATGAATGGTACATTTGTGGCCATTTCAAACTGTTCACACTGGATCTTAGAGGGGGTGGCTGGATCAGTTTTAAATGGAGTTTCCTCAAGGCGCACATCAAAGTGTTTCTGTACATACTCAGATGTGTGTTGTGCTGAGCCAACTGGCAAGTCCATTAGTGCTTGACTGAATTCACTCCTTGCACATTCCTCTACTTCTTCATAGGCCGCAGCTTAACCACTTAACCAGCTTAACCACTGCGCCACAGCTGCATGGTGGCGCAGTGGTTAGCACTGCGGCAGCACAGTTTACCCTTGGCCGGGGGATTGTGGGGATCGTGGGATCGTGGGTTCGATCCCAGCCCCCGACCAACAGTGATCTGTGTGGAGTTTGCATGTTCTCCCCGTGTTGCGTGGGTTTACTCCGGGATTTCTCCGGTTTCCTCCCACATGCCAAAAACATGCATGTTAGGTTAATTGGCTGTTCTAAAATTGTCCCTAGATATCTGTTTCCTATAGGCCCTTAGAATAGAGGGTTAGTATTAAGGAAAGCGCTTTGAGTGGTCTTTGTGACTAGAAAAGCGCTATATAAGTGCAGGTTAGTTAGTTAGTTAGTTAGCTTCAGCTTCTGCAGCTGCAACAGCCTTCTGATGGTTCAAAATGTGCATTTGTGCTTCAAGATTAGCTTTCTGTGCTTCAAGGTTAGCTTTCTGCATGATGAGGGCTGCTTCTTTCTCTGAATAAGCTAATTCAGCTCGTGCAGCCTCTGCTTTGGCTCTAGCTCTTATGGCTGAGGAGGTAGCTGAAGAAGCCTTGCTTGACTTGAAGCTACGTGAGTATAATGAGCTAGCTCGTGCAGCTGTAGCCAAGGGAGCTGTGTGTTCCGTCTCCATAACTTCACTTCTGAGTTGGGGAGTTGGCTGGTGCTGCTCTCCTGCCCTGAGGCTCATTTGCTGCTCGTTGTTTGTTTATTGGGCCCGCCGCGCTGTAGTCCTTTTACTTTACTGCCCTCTCATCGAGTTTCCCAGTTTTCGACTAGTAGGCAGCAAGCTAACACGTGTGGTGCAGGCCTCAATGATGACAAGATGACAAGATGTTTCCTTTTATCTCGTTTATTGAAGCTACCCCACAAGGAACTCAACGTGATGTACACTCGTCTTTTGGGTTTTACATCCGTTTACATTTGTTCCTACATCCGTGTAAAACTGCAACAAAGTAAGCATATACACGCCGTCAATGATATGGTCACCGTATTTAGCTTAGCACATATTAGCGTTAGCTCTAGCTTAGTTTGGTAACAATGATGGCAACAGACTAGAGTCAGATCGCTTAGAATACACCAATGCAACCATGCAGTTCTCATTGTAGCTGTTAACACTGTCAAACCATGCAGATACTCACGGACTAATGATGTCCAAGGCGCCGATAATTAACAACGTTCACAGCGTTATTGCAATGAGTGACGCTCTGCTCCGGTCTCCGGTTATATCATTACTGCGCATGTGCAACACCTTGTGTATCAGTTCAAAACGATGCTTTCACTACACCACTAGAGGGAGCCAAACTCCCTTACATGAAATGCTGTGATGGGAACTGTTTGACTTAATACATGGAGGCAGCATAAACCCAGATAAGACTGAAGTCATTCTTGTTGGTCCAAAAAACCTAATTTGGATGCGGCTACTTTCTCTCAATAATTCTGTGAGGAACCTTGGAGTGACATGATTAGCAGACCCAGTGAGCAGACTCAGACTCAGGAGTAGATGCAGTTATCTTTATTGTGTTAGTGTGTGTGTGTGTGTGTGTGTGTGTGTGTGTGTGTGTGTGTGCGTGTGTGTATGTGGTGATGTAGCAGCTGGGGGTGAGCAGAGCGCCGTGCAACCTGGCAACCCTATGGACAGAGTAGAGACAGAAGGCGTTAGTGATGACCCCGGAGGGAATATACAAGAATGACCAAGGCTTACTGTTTGCAGAGGTGGAGTGGAGCTCAGGTTGGCCGGCAGACTTCGGCCAGGAGGACAGCACCTGCTGTGTCAGCGAAGCTGGAGAGGAGAAGTAGATGTGCGGTGAAGTGCGCTGCTCTGTCCGCCGCCAGGAGGGAGAGAGGTCCGCCACCACGGATCTCCGCCTGTGCACAGGGGACGAGTGTAGATAATGGTGAGTTGATAAGCAGGCTTACTTGGTGTGGAAGAGATGCTCCCTCCAGGAGGTAGAAGGGAGGAGGCGAGGTTAGCTCTGGAGTGCCGGCTGTGGCTAGGAAGTTCTTTGGTGATGACGAGTGTTGGTCTCATCCGACCAAGGAGACAGACGACTCTGCGCTGATCTGAGGGCAGCACGGTCTAAATAGTCCGAGGGTGATGGAGAGCAGGTGTGCGTGCAGCTGCGGATGATAATGAGACAGAGCCAGCCATCACAGTACTCCCTCCCTACGAGGCACCTCTCGGCGCCCGATCCAGCCTACCTGGGTGTGTCCGGTGGAAGTCCCTGATGATTTAATTGTCCAACAAGAAGGAGGGATGCACCCAGGACCTCCATTCTGGGCCATACCCCTCTCAGTCCACCAGGTATTGCAGGCCACGACCCCGACGGCGGACCACCAGGATGGCATTGACACTCCACGTCGGGTCGCCGTCGATCACCACTGGTGGAGGTGGAGACCTGGGAGGGGGACACATAGGGCTGGAACAGAAAGGCTTAATCTGAGAGACATGAAAGGTCAGACAAATGCGGAGGGAGGGGGGAGGGCTAGGCGTACAGCCATAGGGTTGATAATCCAGTTTATATCAAAAGGTCCAATAAACCGTTGTGATTATTTCCTCGCCTCCGCCTTGAGGTTAATGTGCCTGGTAGAGAGCCATACCTGCTGACCCACCCAGTAGGGAGGGGCTGGTGTCTTACGGCGATTTGCGGTCGTGGTGTTAGGCTCTGCCGTGTGCCGAAGTACGGTCCGGGTCGCTCTCCACAGTCATCGGAAGTGCCTCAGGTGGGCTCGGATGGATGGCACGGTGATGTCCCTCTCCTCCTCGGGGAGCAGCGGGGGATTATAGCCCAACGAGGCCTCAAAAGGAGACATGCCAATCGCCGAAGACATGGTGGTATTGTGAGCATACTCGATCCAAGGAAGATGGGTGCTCTACGACGCTGGGTTCGCAGTGGCAACGCACCGCAGTGCAGCCTCCAATTCCTGGTTCGCCCGCTCACACTGTCTGTTACTCTGCGGGTGATAGCCAGAAGACAGGCTCACTGCAGCCCCCAGGGCATTGCAGAATGACCTCCACACCTGGGAAATAAATTGGGGTCCCCAATCGGAGACGATGTCCACGGGGATGCCATGCAACCTCACGACGTGCTGGACGAGCAGGTCCGCCATTTCCTTCGCCGTAGGCAGCCCCTGTAGGGGGACAAAGTGAGCGGCCTTGGAGAAACTGTCTACGATCGTGAGGATGACGGTGTGGTGATTAGAAGGTGGAAGGCCGGTAACGAAGTCCAAGGCAACGTGGGACCAGGGCCTGCCGGGAGTGGGAAGAGGGTGGAGCAGACCAGCCAGAGGAGAGGAAGATGTCTTGCCTGTAGCGCACTGGGGGCAGGTGCGGATGTACTTTGCGACGTCCCTCCGGAGCGATGGCCACCAAAACATCCTCTGGAGGAGCTCCACCGTGTGAGCCCTCCCCGGGCGGCACAAGAGTGGACCCAATGGATCACCTCGCCTCAAACGGAAGAAGGGACAAACAGCTTCCCCGCTGGCCCCCCGCCCGGGTCCGGCTCAGCCACCTGCACTCCCAGGACCTTTTCTTTGATGCCCCATGATAGGGCGCCCACGATGCACGATGGGGAAAGGATGGGATGCTCCGCCACCTCCGCTGCATCCGAGACAAACTGTCTGGACAGCGCATCCGGCTTGGTATTCTTGAACCCGGGGCGGTAGGTGATTGTAAAGTCGAAGCGTCCGAGAAACAGGGACCAGCGGGCCTGGCACGCATTCCGGCGCTTGGCCGTCCTGAGGTACTCCAGGTTTTTATGGTCCGTCCAGACGATGAATGGCTGGACGGCCCCCTCCAGCCAATGACGCCACTCCTCCAGCGCGAGCTTGACCGCCAGGAGCTCCCTGTCACCGATGACATAATTTCTTTCCGCCAGGGACAGACGGCGGGAGAAAAATGCACAGGGGTCTTGCCATCGATTGGAGAGCGCTGGGACAGCACGGCTCCAACCCCCAAGTCCGAGGCGTCCACCTCAACCAGGCATTGAAAGGCGGGATCCACCTGTGCCAAAATAGGAGAGGAAGAGAATTTAGACTTCAGCTCAACGAAAGCCACTTCAGCCTCCTCCGTCCACTGGAAGGCCACCTTGGGGGATGTGAGGCGGGTCAGGGGGAGATCAGTAATGCTGTATTTCTTGATAAAGCGGCGGTAGAAATTGGCGAACCCCAGAAACTGCTGAAGCTGCCTCCTGGAGGAAGGGGTGGGCCAATCTACCACCACTCTCACCTTGTCAGGGTTAGGGATGATCTCGTTGTGGGAGATAATAAATCCAAGAAATGACGTCTTGGGGGCGTGGAACTCACACTTCTCAGCCTTCACGAAGAATTTGTTCTCCAGAAGCCGCTGCAGAACTTGCCTCACGTGCACCCGATACTTGTCTAAGGACTGTGAAAAAATTAGGATGTCATCCAAGTACACAAAGACGAACGAGCCCAGAAAATCCCTCAGTACGTCATTAATTAGGCGCTAGAAAACGGCGGGGGCATTGGTCAGCCCAAATGGCATCACCAGGTATTGGTAATGCCTGCTAGGGGTCCGGAAGCCAGTCTTCCACTCGTCACCCTCCCGGATCCACACCAGATGGTACGCATTGCGGAGGTCCAGCTTGGTGAACCAGGAGGCCCCCCAGAGCGAGTCGAATGCTGTGTTGATTAAGGGGAGTGTATATTTGTCCTTGATGGTAATGTTATTCAGTTTGCGGAAGTCAATGCGCGGCCTCAGCGAGCCGTCTTTCTTTCCAACAAAAACAAATCCCGCCCCCACCGCCGAGGATGAAGGCCGGATAATACCAGAGTTTAGCAACTCCTTGATGTAAGTCTCCATCGCTTCCCGGTCCGGAGCTAACAGGCTGTATAGGCAGCTCGACTGTAACGGGGCTCCAGCCCGGAGATTAATGGCACAGTCATACGGGCAGTGGAGGGGGGGGGGGAGCGACAGCGCTTGGGATTTACTGAAAGCGGCCCCCAGGTTGGGATACTCCAGGGGAACCTTGGAGAGATTGGGAGGGGGGTGACGGGGGCACCCAGGGGCACGGATGGCGAGCAGGCAGCGAATTACAGGCAGGCACTAAGGCAGAAAGAGCTCCATGAAACCACGCTCCCAGAGCACCAGATGATTGTCGGATTATGTAAACCAAGCCAGGGGTAGCCCAGGATAACCGGAGAGGAGGAAACCAGCAGCACAAACAACCTGAGTTCTTCCCGATGGTTACCAGAAACAATGACAGACACCGGGGTGGTTTGTTTGGACACCACTGCCAGGGGGGCTTTAGACAGGGCAATGGGCCTGAGGGGGGTCTTCAGAGGCTGACAGGGAAGCCCCAGCTGGGTTGCCAGCTCCCCCGAAATGAAGCTCTGCTCAGCCCCCAAATCAATCAAGGCATGTGTGGCTATTTCGGTCTGATTGTGAATGAATCGAATGGGAAGGAGAAATTTGGAGAGGGGATTAGATTGTGGTGAGTCCGTGAGTCCCCCTACTGTGACGCACGAACTCCCACTTTTGGCCGAATGGGGCAGGGCTGGAGACAAGGAGAAGCTGAGGGGAGTGCAGCATGAGCTGAGAGAGATGCTGAGGAGGTGCAAGGACAATTATAGGAGGAAGTTGGAAGAGAAACTCAGGCAAAATAACACTAAAGATGTGTGGGAGGGAATGAAACAAATCACTGGGTACAAGGGGAGAGTCAGGCAGCCATCTGGGAGCCAGGAGAGAGCTGAGGAACTGAATCTGTTTTTTAATAGGTTCAACTCACAGTCTGTCACCCGAGCAACACAACCAGACCCCCCCACACCCCTCCCTACCCACGCTCCCGTGCAGAACCTCTCTCCATCTCCCTCCTCCTCCTCCTCAGGGGGCACCAGGACCCTCCCTCACTTCACGGTGACTACAGATCAGGTGGAGAAACAGCTGGAGAGACTCCGTCAGCGGAAGGCTTCGGGCCCGGATGGCATCTCCGCTAGGATCCTGAGGACCTGTGCCAACCAGCTAGCTCCAGTACTGAAACACCTGTACAACCTGAGCCTGAGTCTGGAGAGAGTACCGGTGCTGTGGAAGACATCCTGCCTGGTTCCTGTCCCCAAGAAGTCATCTCCATCGGATCTGAATGACTACCGACCAGTTGCCGTCACATCTCATGTGATGAAGGTCCTGGAGAGACTGGTCTTAGCCCACCTGAGGCCGCAGGTGGAGATGTGGCTGGACCCTCTGCAGTTTGCATATCAGCCCCATTTAGGAGTTGAAGATGCTGTCATCTACCTGCTGCAACGAGCCCATCAGCACCTGGATGGTGGAGGAGATACTGTGAGAATCACTTTTTTTTATTTCTCCAGTGCCTTTTTCACCATCCAGCCACTGCTGCTGGGCGAGAAGCTGTGGGGATGGGGGTTGACAGCTCTGTGATCTCCTGGATTACCGACTACCTGACAGGCAGACCACAGTTTGCCAGGCTGGGCAGTGTCTTGTCAGGAGTGGTGGCTAGTGATACGGGAGTGCCACAGGGGACTGTGCTCTCTCCTTTTCTTTTTACCTTATACACCACGGACTTTCAGTACAACACCGAGTCATGTCACCTGCAAAAATTCTCTGATGACTCAGCTGTTGTGGGGTGTATAAGAGGAAGAGAGGAGGAGGAGTACAGGGCACTGGTAGACAGATTTGTGAAGTGGACGGAACAGAATCACCTGAGGTTGAATGTCAGCAAGACCAGGGAGATGGTGATTGACTTCAGGAAGAGGAAGACTCCTTCTCAGCCACTGCAGATTAGGGGGGAGGATGTGGGAGTGGTTGAAGACTACAAATATCTGGGTGTCAGGATCAGCAGCAGGTTGGACTGGAGATCCAACACCGATGCTGCGCACAAGAAGGGGATGAGCAGACTCTATTTCCTGAGAAAACTGAGATCCTTCAACGTGTGCAGCAGGATGCTGGAGCTTTTCTACCAGACTGTTGTCGCCAGCGCCATCTTCTTTGCTGCGGTCTGTTGGGGTAGCAGTATCAGGGCCAGAGATACCAACAGACTTGACAAGATTATCAAGAGGGCTGGCTCTGTAATTGGTCTCAGACCGGAGACCTTTGAGACAGTGGTGGAGAGGAGAACACTAAATAAACTGCAATCCATCATGAACAATCCTGATCACCCCCTCCACCACACACTAGATAGGCAGCGAAGCACTTTCTCCAGTAGACTACTACAGCTTCGTTGTCGAACGGCCAGGTACAGGAAATCTTTCCTGCCACATGCAATTTCACTGTACAATAACTCACTATGATGTTGTATTCTGGTCATGATGTAGCTATGCTGCCACACTGCACCTTACAGACTAACTGGTACCTCACATTTTCACTCTGCTCCTGATAGTCCTTCTTTGTGCAATGGGATGATTCATGTGTTTATATGGGTCTTCATATATTAAGCTATGATGTATATAGGTTCTATAGTCGTGTTAGTTTCTTTTTTACTTTCCATGGGTAATCCCTTTGTCTGCCGTGTGTGTTTCTGTTGTTTTGCTATCAACTGTCATGCTGCTGTTACACTGTAATTTCCGAGTTTGGGATCAATAAAGTACATCTATCTATCTATCTATCTATCTATCTATCTATCTATCTATCTATCTATCTATCTATCAATAGGGGAGACTGTAGGGAGCGACGAAACTGGTTGCCCGAGCGACCGGAAGTTTTACACTCGGCTGCCCGCTCCCTCAGCCTGTTATCTAGGCTAATGGCTAGAGAAATTAGCTCAGTTAATCTACTTGGCTTTTCTAAGCGGGCCAGCTCATCCCGCAGGCTAGGGCTAAGGCTCCTTACAAATATACAGTACTGCATAATGAGGCGTCCTCCCACCCCACCTCTGCGGCCACTACCCGGAAGTCGACGGCATAGTCCGCTATGGACTTGCTCCCCTGTCTTAAGTTTAGTAGCCCGGAGGTAAGCACACTGTCACGGTCGGAGTGGTCATACACCTCGTTGAATTCACTGACGAACTGGTCATAAGTCAAGCTAGCATAGTTCATCCTAGCCATCACTGCATATGCCCAGGCTAACGCTCGCCCTTCCAGAAGGTTGGTAACGTAGCCTATACGGCTGTGATCTGTGGGGAATTCCCCAGGCATCCACTGGAACGCTATTCCACACTGGAGCAGAAACCCCGTAGCTTCCCCTAGCTTACCGCTAAAGCGAGTGGGAGTGGGGATTGGCGTTAGCCGGGATGTGGAAGCCTGACCTGGTGGTGAGCTAGCGGGAGCAGAGGTGCTACTTGGAGCCAGTGGAAAAGCCTGCGGACCTGCCAGACGATCCAACCGACCATTAATTTGGACCAGCTGAGAGAGGATGACCTGTTGCTGGTAAGCTAATTGATCTACCCGAGCTTCTAGGCTGTTAACTCTGCGCGCTAGCGCGCTGTCTGCCGGGTCACTTTGGCGCGGAGTCGTACTGACATGATTAGCAGACCCAGTGAGCAGACTCAGACTCAGGAGTAGATGCAATTATCTTTATTGTGTTAGTGTGTGTGTGTGTGTGTGTGTGTGTGTGTGTGTGTGTGTGTGTGTGTGTGTGTGTGTGTGTATGTTGTGATGTAGCAGCTGGGGGTGAGCAGAGCGCCATGCAACCTGGCAACCCTATGGACAGAGTAGAGACAGAAGGCGTTAGTGATGACCCCGGAGGGAATACACGAGAATGACCAAGGCTTACTGTTTGCAGAGGTGGAGTGGAGCTCAAGTTTGCCCGCAGGCTTCGGCCAGGAGGACAGCGCCTGCTGTCTCAGCGACGCTGGAGAGGAGAAGTGGACGTGCGGTGAAGTGCGCTGCTCTGTCCGCCACCGGGAGGGAGAGAGGTCCGCTGCCACGGATCTCCGCCTGTGCACAGGGGACGAGTGTAGATAATGGTGAGTTGATAGGCAGGCTTACTTGGTGTGGAAGAGATGCTCCCTCCAGGAGGTAGAAGGCAGGAGGCGAGATTAGCTCTGGAGTGCCGGCTGTGGCTAGGAAGTTCTTTGGCGATGACGAGTGTTGGTCTCATCCAACCAAAGAGACAGACGACTCCATGCTGATCTGAGGGCAGCGCGGTCTAAATAGTCCGAGGGTGATGGAGAGCAGGTGTGCGTGCAGCTGCAGATTATAGTGAGACAGAGCGAGCCATCACATGTAGTTATTTTTGATCAAGATCTGTTTTTTAATTCACATATTAAATATGTTTCTAGGACTGCCTTCTATCATCTGCGTAATATTGCCAAGATTAGGAGCATCTTGTCTCTGAGTGATGCTGAGAAACTGATCCACGCTTTTGTTAGCTCTAGATTAGATTATTGTAACTCATTATTATCAGGTTGTCCTAAAATATCTTTAAAAATTTAGTTGATCCAAAATGCTGCTGCAAGAGTTTTAACAGGTACTAGAAAGAGAGATCATATCTCTCTTTCTATCATCTATAAAGAGAGATCATATCACTCCCAAGTCTCTGTTAGTCCATGATCTGTTAATTGATCATCAGATTGATTTAATTTCCCTTACAGAGACTTAGTTAGGGCAAGAGGATTATGTTGGTTTAAATGAATCAACTCCCTCTGGTTATTTAAACTGTCAAAATCCCAGAAGTTCTGGTCATGGAGGAGGAGTAGCAACAATTTACCATTCCAAATTACTAGTTAATGTAAAGCAAAAAACACGTTATAATTCCTTTGAGGGCCTGGTCCTCAGTATTGGGCATTTTAGCAATTTTAGGTTAAACCCAATTTTATTTGCCATAGTTTATCGTCCCCCATCAACCTACTCAGAATTTTTATCCGAATTTACTGATTTCTTAGCTGATTTAGTGCTGAAATCTGATAGAATAATTATAGTAGGGGACTTTAATATACATGTGGATGTAGATAGTGACTGCCTTAATGTGGCATTTAATTCAATATTAGACTCGATTGGGTTTTCTCAGAAAGTAGGAAATTCTACTCATTACCTCCACCATACATTGGACCTTGTTCTGACATATGGCATAGAAATAGAAAATCTTGTAGTGTCTCCTCATAACCCTGTACTGTCAGACCATTGTCTGTTAACCTTTGATTTTACTATTTCTGACTATTTGGCTCCTAAAGAAAAATATTATTACAGTAGATGCCTCTCAGATGATGCTGTTACCAAATTTATGCAGATTGTTTCCTCTATGCCATGTGTCAACACAACGGAAATAAGCTATAGACAGCTTGCTCCTTCTGTAATTGATAACATGGTGGATAGTGTTTCAGCTTCTCTGCATCAGACTCTAGACTTGGTGGCCCCCTTAAAAAAGAAAAAGTCTAATCAGAGATTTCTAACTCCTTGGTTCAACACAGAAACTCGTAGCTTAAAACAGAAGACTCGTCAATTAGAAAGAAAATGGCGCTCCACTAATTTAGATGAAATCTATTTAGCTTGGAGAAATCATCTTTTAATTTATAAAAAATCTCTTAGAAAAGCTAGAACGAGTTATTACTCTGCATTAATAGAAGACAATAAGAATAATCCCAGGTTTCTTTTCAGTACTGTAGCCAGGTTGACAAAGAGTCAGGACTCTGTCAATCCTAGCATTCCCTTAGAGCTTACTAGTCAGGACTTTATGAACTTTTTCAATAATAAAATTTCATCCATCAGAGATAAAATCAATCAGATTCTTCCCACAGTTAACTTAAATACTGTAACTACTACAACTCCTTCTATTGATGTCTGTCTTGATGAGTTTACGCCAATCGACCTTTGTGAGTTAGACAAAATAGTTTCCTCATCCAAACCTTCAACTTGTCTTTTAGACCCTATTCCTACCAGGTTATTTAAAGAAGTCTTCCCACTTAATGGTAGCTTTATTCTTCATATAATCAATTCTTCATTAACTTTAGGCCATGTACCGCAGGCTTTTAAAACGGCTGTAATTAAACCCTTACTCAAAAAGCCAACGCTAGATCCAGGAGCTTTAGCTAACTATAGACCAATCTCTAATCTCCCTTTCATTTCAAAAATCTTAGAAAGAGTTGTTGCTACGCAATTATTTGACCACCTGCAGGGAAATGGTTTACTTGAAGAGTTTCAATCTGGGTTTAGAATCCATCATAGTACTGAAACAGCCTTAGCGAAGGTCACTAACGACCTCCTCATTGCATCTGATAATGGACTAGTTTCTGTACTTGTCCTTTTAGACCTTAGTGCAGCTTTTGATACTATCGATCATAATATTCTACTTGATAGATTAGAACACTATGTTGGACTTAATGGAACTTTGTTGCAGTGGTTTAGATCTTATTTATCTGATAGGTTCCAGTTTGTTCATGTAAATAATGAGTTTTCTTTCAACTCAAAGCTTAGTCATGGAGTTCCACAGGGATCTGTGCTAGGCCCTACTCTTTTTAGTTTATATATGCTTCCATTAGGCAACATTATTAGAAAGCACTGTATACATTTTCATTGTTATGCAGATGACACACAATTATACCTGTCAATGAAGCCAGATGATAGTAATCAATTAGCCAAGTTAGAAGCTTGTCTTAAGGAAATCAAAGCTTGGATGACTTGTAATTTCCTGCTATTAAATTCAGATAAGACTGAAGTCATTCTTGTTGGTCCAAAAAACCTTAGAAATTCCTTTCCAAATCAAACTTTCAGTTTGGATGCGGTTACTCTTTCTCTTAATAGCTCTGCGAGGAACCTTGGAGTTATTTTTGATCAGGATTTGTCCTTCAATTCACATATTAAATTTGTTTCTAAGACTGCCTTCTATCATTTGCGTAATATTGCCAAGATTAGGAGCATCTTGTCTCAGAGTGATGCTGAGAAACTGATCCACGTTTTTGTTAGCTCGAGATTAGATTATTGTAATTCTTTATTATCAAGCTGTCCTAAAACATCTTTAAAAAGTCTTCAGCTGATCCAAAATGCTGCAGCAAGAGTTTTAACAGGTACTAGAAAGAGAGATCATATCTCTCCGGTTCTGGCCTCCCTTCATTGACTTCCCATAGAGTTTAGAATTAAGTTTAAAATCCTTCTTCTTACTTACAAAGCTCTAAACAATCAGGCTCCTTTTTTATTTAAAAGATCTGATACTACCGTATTATCCTAACAGAGCACTACGCTCCCAAAATGCAGGATTACTTGTAATACCTAGAATCTCCAAAAGTACAATGGGAGGCAGAGCCTTTAGTTATCAAGCTCCTCTCCTGTGGAATCAGCTGCCAATCTGGATTCGGGAGTCAGACTCGATCTCTGTTTTTAAGAATAGGGCTAAAACCTACCTTTTTGATATAGCCTACAATTAGGGAGGGATCATGTGTTTCTGAACCCTCCCTTAGTTATGCTGCTAATAGGTTTAGTCAGCCGGGGGACCTCCAGTAATGCACTGGGCCTCACTCCTTTCCTCACTCTCAATGAAATATTTTTTTTTGCTGGTCATTAACATTTGTTTGTTCTCTCCCATAGATTGAGTCCCCATCGTGCTGTTTGCTCTCTACATGTCTGTTCTTTTCTTCTTCTTTATCCCCTCACCCCCCAGCCAGTCGCAGCAGATGACTGCCCCTCCCTGAGCCTGGTTCTGCTGGAGGTTTCTTCCTGTTAAAAGGGAGTTTTTCCTCTCCACCGTCGCCAAGTGCTTGCTCACAGGGGATCGCCTGATTGCTGGGGTCTTTCTGCAACTGTGGGGGTTCCCCCTACAGTTGATAGTACTATGAGATGACTGTTGTTGTGAAATGGCGCTATATAAATAAAGTGGAATTGAATTGAATTGAATATCTCTCCGGTTCTGGCCTCCCTTCATTGGCTTCCCATAGAGTTTAGAATTAAGTTTAAAATCCTTCTTCTCACTTACAAAGCTCTTAATAATATCAGGCCCCTTTTTATATAAAAGATCTGATATTACCCTATCATCCTAACAGAGCACTACGCTCCCAAAATGCTGGATTACTTCTAATACAGTACCTAGAATCTCCAAAAGTACAATGGGAGGCAGAGCCTTCAGCTATCAAGCTCTTTTCATGTGGAACCAGTTACCAATCTGGCTTTGGGAGTCAGATTCGAGCTCTGTTTTTAAGAATAGGGTTAAAACCTTCCTCTTCAATATAGCTTACAATTAGGGAGGGATCATATGTCTCTTAACCCTCCCTCTGCTTTGCTGTTAATAGCTCAAGTAGGTTCATTTTGTCTTCTTTTAATTATTTACCTTTTAATTATCTATCCCCTCACCCCCCCCAGCCAGTTGCAGCAGATGACTGCCCCTCCTTGAGCCTGGTTTTGCTAGAGGTTTCTTCCTGTTAAAAGGGAGTTTTTCCTCTCCACCGTCGCCAAGTGCTTGCTCAAAAGGGGACCGCCTGATTGCTGGGGTCTTTCTGCAATTGTGGGGTTTCCCCTACATTTGAAAGTGCTATGAGATGACTATTGTTGTGATATGGTGCTATATAAATAAAGTTGAATTGAATTAAAAACTTCATTTTGTGTTTACTTGTGTTATTTTTGTCTAATATTTAAATTTGTTTGATGATCTGAAACATTTAATTGTGACATACAAAAAAATATGAGAAATCAGGAAGGGGGCAAACACTTTTTCACACCACTGTATGTTATGTAAGGCCATGATTTAAATCAGTTTTCTAAGCTTAGTTTACACCTTGAAAGAAGAAACGGAGAGAAAGTTCAACATATTCAACTGTAGCGATATGTGATTTATAATTATGATCAGGTATAAAGGTTATTTAATTTGTATTAATGTATCGGGACCTGAGATTTACTCCGGGTCTACACATAGAAAAAGTTGATAGTAAACACTCGTAGGGGCACCAGCTCACCTCTTTCTCGGTGCACAATTCATCAAATGATTTCACTTTATACTTGTTTAATCACTCAATAAATTAATTAATAATCAGTCTCAAAATATTAGTGAAGTCGATACTGGGGCTTCGAAACCAGACTCAGAATGGGATAAATTCCCAACAATTTCTCTCATTTTACAAATTTATTAAATGAACTCTGATTAAATGATCTTGCATTCAGATAACTTGTAAACAGGTGAATTGACTGATAGAAAAATTCCATATTATCTATACTATTGATATTAATAATGTATTATTATATTTGAGAAGTATCATACCTTTCATATGCCATGTTTAAGGTTTATATGTGCATTCCATATAGGATAAGTTTATATATTCTTGGCCTGTTTCTGTGAGCAATTTCAGTGAGTTCAGACTGAGGATAAGGAAAGGGACAGAACGGGACAGTCCTGATAACCAAACTTATCCAGGCGGACGTCATACACTCTGGAGACATGGGTCATGAAGACATGAGATCCATAAAACTAACAGAATGTCCATGAAACACTAATCTATAAGATGAGGAGTTCCTGTGCATTCCTGTGACCCGGAACAGGACATGTCAAAGAGATTATAATAAATGGCTTAGATCATTCCTTACGCATGTACTGATCCTCAGTCTGAACTCGCTGAAATTGCTCACAGAAACAGGCCAAGAATATATAAACTTATCCTATATGGAATGCACATATAAACCTTAAACATGGCATATGAAAGGTATGCTACTTCTCAAATATAATAATACATTATTAATATCAATAGAATAGATAATATGGAATTTTTCTATCATATTCCCCCCTTGATGCTTAATAAAGCATCAGGATTAAAAGAAAAACAATAAAGTGAATGAATTAATATAAGGATATGTGTAAGAATTTGCTTGCTGTTATATGTCTTTGCAAGTTAAAAACGTGTATAGAATATATCAAAAGTGAATATGTGTGATGTGACCAAAAGTAATCTCCGACAGTGTCACACCGCGCCGCTCATCAGCAGCGCCAGCTGCACGCACACCTGCACATCATCAGCGGTGAGGGATTTAAGCCGCCTCGCCCTGGGCTTCGGCCTGAAGCCGTCAGACTTCACTCGTCGGATTGCTGTGAGTTACCTCCTACACCTCAGCAAGCATCGCGGTAAGAAGCCCTTACCTTTTCCTCTTTCCAAGTCTGCTCCCCTGTGCACAGGTGGATTTCCCGGCGGCGGACCATTCCTCTCCGTCTCCATTCCCTCGCTGCTGCACCGGGCTCTCCAGGTTGCTGTCTACCGGACCTCGTCCTTGCTGTGCCAGCCACCTGCTCATTCCAAGTAAGCTCCTCTCCAACTTTTACATCTCCTGTGTTGGTGTGTGCCCGTCACCCTTCTCCCTGTGTTTTTCCCATAGGGTTGTCCGGCTGTACGGTCTCCTGCCTCTGTGCCCGAAGCAGACGCCACCACCAACACATTTACATCTTGCAGACACACATTCATACACCCTTGTTGTTAATAAAGCTATTTGAGTTACTCTGAGCCTGCGTGTGTGTCTCCTGAGCCGTGCATTATGTCAGTACGGCTTCAGCAGAGCGGCTCGGCAGACGGCGGGATCGCATGCCGACTTACCACTCTCGAGGCTCGAGTGGACCAAATAGCTTACCAGCAACAGGTGATTCTAAACCAGTTGATCAGCATAACTAACCGATTGGACCGCTTGGACCCCCAACAGCCGTTCCCCCTGGCTCGTCAGGGTGGCGCGGCTCCTGCTGCTCCAGCGGCCGTCCAGCAGGCTCCGGGAGCACCGACTCGGCTCACGCCCATTCCGACCCCCACCCGCTTTAGCGGTAAGCTCGGCAGAGCGCGGGGGTTCATAATGCAGTGTGAGTCCGTGTTTCACCGTGTGCCCGGAGACTTTCCTTCAGATCATAGCCGAATTGGTTATATTGGGAATCTCCTAGAGGGGCGAGCACTAACCTGGACTTACGCCGTAATGGCGAGGCCCAGTTATGCCACCCTCACTTATGACCAATTCGTGAGACGATTCCTGGAGGTCTTTGATCATTCTCGTACCGAGACAGTCCAGGTCGATCGGCTTCTCAGCCTCCAGCAGGGAAGCCGGTCGGCAGCGGACTATGCGATCGACTTCCGGGTAATGGCGGAGGAATTGGGCTGGGATGAACGCTCATTCTGCGGCCTTTTCCTCCGCAGTCTCAACGATGATCTGAAGGATGAACTGGCTGGGTGGGACATCCCGGAGACTCTAGCGGAGCTAACGTCTCTAGCTATCAGTTTGGATAACAGGCTGCGGGGCGGAAGTCATCTTCTTCTCGCCCTCGTGGAGCCTCGTCGCGCCAGTTCCAAGCTCGCCCCCTGGCGACGCCGCCACCATCGTGCCCCGAGGAGTCGGAGCCGATGGTGATGGGCTGGACAAAGCTTTCCCCTGCGGAGAGACAACGCCGCCGTGAGTTGAATCTCTGCATGTATTGCGGGGACAGTCAACACACGGTGGAGCTTTGTCCACAGAAGCCAAACGGCGGGGTCCGCGAGTCACTGTAGGGGGCCTCGCGGACATCAATCGGTTAAGTCCCCTCACCCAATTGAAGCTGCCCGTCCGATTTTGTCACAACTCCACTGGGCATCTCACTCACGCACTGGTGGATTCGGGCGCGGAGGGCAGTTTTATTTCACAAAGCCTGGCAACCCGATTGGGCATCCGCTGCCAGGCACTAAAAACTCCTCTCTCCCTGGTCAACCTCTCCCGTGCCTCTCTGGGGAGAGTAACACATCAGACCGTCCCCGTTCCTGTTATCATCTCTGGGAACCACCAGGAGGAGATAACTTTCTACGTCCTTCCCAACTCTGTGTCGCCCGTCATCCTGGGGTACCCCTGGCTACGCCTCCACAACCCCGTCTTGGATTGGAAGTCCGCCAGGGTGTCGGCATTGAGCACATTTTGTATGAGCACCTGTTTACAGTCCGCTGCCTGCTCTCCGTCCTCTTCCCCAACACCTACGGACGCTGCGCCCCCGGACCTATCCCTGGTGCCATCGGAATTTCACGACCTGGGTATGGTATTCAGCAAGTCCAAGGCGATGTCTCTTCCTCCACACAGACCCTACGACTGTGCTATAAACATCCGCCAGGGGGCACCCTTACCCTCTGGGCGACTCTACAGCTTGTCGGCGCCGGAGAAGGAGACCCATGAACGCCTATCTCAAGGAGTCGCTGAGTGCTGGGATTATCCGTCCCTCGTCATCACCACTGGGGGCAGGATTCTTCTTCGTGGGCAAGAAGGACGGTTCCCTCCATCCTTGCATCGACTATCGCGCCCTAAACGACATTACGGAGAAGGATCGCTACACCCTGCCCCTCATGGACACCGCCTTCCACTCCCTCCAGGGGGCGACTTGGTTCACCAAGCTGGATCTACGCAGCGCATACCACCTCGTCCGGATCCGGGAGGGAGATGAGTGGAAGACAGCCTTCCGTACCCCGAACGGCCACTTCGAGTACCTGGTGATGCCGTTCGAGTTGACCAACGCTCCAGCCGTCTTTCAGCGCCTAATTAATGACGTCCTCCGGGACTTCATTGGCCTTTTTGTGTTCGTCTACCTGGATGACATCCTCATCTTCTCCAAATCCAGGGACGAGCACCGGGCCCATGTGAGGCGGGTCCTCCAAAGACTGCTGGAGAACCGGTTGTATGTGAAGGCCGAAAAATGCGAATTCTACGCTAAGACAACATCCTTCCTCGGGTTCATCATCTCCCACGACCAGGTGCTTCCGGACCCAGTGAAGGTGAAGGCGGTGGTGGAATGGCCCACACCTGCATCAAGAAAACAGGTGCAGCAATTCATCGGGTTTGCAAATTTCTACCGCCGCTTCGTCCCTAATTTTGGCACCATCGTCAGCCCATTGACCCGCCTCACGTCCCCTAAGGTCCCGTTCCGGTGGACCGAAGAGGCCGTGGCTGCTTTTCAGGCGCTGAAGGCGGAGTTCTCCTCCTCCCGGGTCCTTAGCCAAGTCAACCCTGCGCTGCAGTGCATCGTGGAAGTGGATGCTTCGGACACAGGAGTGGGGGCAGTTCTATCCCAGCGGTCGCCAGATGATGGAGTCAAACGGCCCTGCGCCTTCTTCTCTCGGCGCTTGTCCCCGGCAGAACGGAATTACGACGTGGTGGGACAGAGAGCTCCTCGCCATCAAGCTCGCGCTGCAGGAGTGGCGTCACTGGCTAGAGGGGGCGGACCTGCCGTTCGTGGTCCTGACGGACCACAAGAACTTGGAGTACCTGAGATCTGCCAAGCGTCTGAACACCCGCCAGGCGCGCTGGTCCTTGTTCTTTGCCAGGTTCCGATTCAACATCACCTTCAGGCCTGGCTCCAAGAACGGCCTGCCCGACGCCCTCTCTAGGCAATTTGCCCCTGAGGAGTCGGAGGACACGGTCCACACCATCCTACCCAGGTCGAGCGTCGTGGGAGCCGTCACCTGGGACATAGAAAGCAAGATCCGGAAGGCGCAGGAAGTGGAACCTGACCCTGGCGGCGGACCGGAGGGGAGGCTGTTCGTGCCATCCACGGTTCGGGGGGAGGTCATCCACTGGTTGCAGACGTCCAAGCTCACCTGCCACCCTGGTTCCTCCCGGATGATCGACCTCCTCCAACGGTCCTTCTGGTGGCCGGGCCTGCGGAGGGACGCTGCCCGCTACGCCCGGGCCTGCCCAGTGTGTGCCACCAGCAAATCAGGTAATGCCCCTCCAGCGGGTTTGCTCCAGCCTCTGCCCGTCCCTGGCAGGCCCTGGTCGCATATCGCCCTGGATTTCGTCACCGGACTCCCAGTCTCAAACACCTTCGACACCGTCCTGACCATCGTGGATCGCTTCTCCAAGGCGGCACACTTCATCCCCCTACGAGGTCTTCCAACCGCCCTGGAGACGGCGGACCTCCTAGTCCAGCACGTGGTCAGGCTGCACGGGATTCCGGTGGACATGGTCTCGGACCGGGGGCCCCAATTTTTCTCAGAGGTTTGGAGGTCATTCTGCAACGCCCTGGGAGCCAAGGTGAGCCTCTCCTCCGGCCATCACCCCCAAACCAACGGGCAGTGCGAGCGGACCAACCAGGAGCTGGAGGCTGCGCTCCGCTGCGTCACGGCGTCCAAACCTACATCCTGGAGTAACCACCTCGCCTGGGTTGAATACGCCCACAACACCGCTCGCTCTTCTGCTACAGGGATGTCCCCCTTTAAGGCGTCCCTGGGCTACGACCCCCCGCTGTTCCCGGCACAGGAGAGTGAGGTAACTGTCCCCTCAGTTCGGGCGCATCTCAGGCAGTTCCGCTCCATCTGGGCGTCAGTGCGCAATGCGCTTTTACGCACAGCAGAGCGCAACAGAGCCGTGGCGGACCGGCACAGAAGACCTGCCCCAGCGTACCGAGTTGGTCAGCGTGTCCATGTGTCGACCCAGGATGTGATTTTAAAGGGCGAGAGGAGGAAGCTGGCACAGCGTTTTATGGGCCCATACCCCATCACCAGGATTATCAACCCGGTGGCTGTGCGTGTAGCTATTCCCCCCTCCCTCCGCATCCATCCCACCTTCCACGTGTCCAAGGTGAAGCTGGCAGTCTCCGATCCCCTTTGCCCTCCTCCTGCTGCGCAACCCGCGCCCCGGATGATTGATGGCCATCCGGCCTGGCCTGTCTCCTCCATCCTGGACTCCCGGCGCCGGGGTCGTGGGTTGCAGTACTTGGTGGACAGGGAGGGCTATGGGCCTGAACATCGGCAGTGGGTACCCTCGTCGTTTGTGTTGGACCCATCCCTCATTACTGAGTTCCACCGAGCGCACCCGGAGAAACCATCGCCAGGAGGCGCTGCTAGAGGGGGGAGTACTGTCACGCCGCGCCGCTCATCAGCGGCGCCAGCTGCACACACACCTGCACATCATCAGCGGTGAGGGATTTAAGCCACCTCGCCCTGGGCTTCGGCCTGAAGCCGTCAGACTTCACTCGTCGGATTGCTGTGAGTTACCTCCTACACCTCAGCAAGCATTGCGGTAAGAAGCCCTTACCTTTTCCTCTTTCCAAGTCTGCTCCCCTGTGCACAGGTGGATCTCCTGGCGGCGGACCATTCCTCTCCATCTCCATTCCCTCGCTGCTGCACCGGGCTCTCCAGGTTGCTGTCTACCGGACCTCGTCCTTGCTGTGCCAGCCACCTGCTCATTCCAAGTAAGCTCCTCTCCAACTATTACATCTCCTGTGTTGGTGTGTGCCCGTCACCCTTCTCCCTGTGCTTTTCCCATAGGGCTGTCCGGCCGTACGGTCTCCTGCCTCTGTGCCCGAAGCAGACGCCACCACCAACACATTTACATCTTGCAGACACACATTCATACACCCTTGTTGTTAATAAAGCTATTTGAGCTACTCTGAGCCTGCGTGTGTGTCTCCTGAGCCGTGCATTATGTCAGACAGTGTCAAATAAGAACATAGAAAATAATATAGTTAGTTAATTCCCTTCCACAGCATGTGGAACACCATTTTGGTGTATGGGGCGGTGCCTATCTCCGTTTCTCTGACCCTAGGCCACACAGCTACTGTAAGTAGTGAAAGCTACAGTGGGGGGTCAGTCCTCTGGTAGCTCTGTGCTTAACTTTCCTTTCCCTGTTCTATTATGCTGAGCACCACACTAGAAGGCGGAAAGTACCATTTTTATATGGTCTTTAGTATGACCTGACCGGGATTTGAACCCTGGCCTCCCGGGTGTGGGGCAGATGCTCTACCAACTAAGCCACCACTCCGGTTGAGAAAATAATATGAAACAGCCTTAAAAACAGCCTTAAATTATATTGCGACCTTCAAAAACATCCTCAGGCCAATATTGTCCCTCTCACTATCCTCATCATCATATTAAGGACTCACACAAGAAAAGTCTGAGGTTATAAAAATCATTACCAAGTTTATGATGAGACTTCTCCTTGAAGAGAAACACTAACTTCTATGAGTATCTGAGGTATTAATATGACCATTTGCATCATTTTCATGGATAGAAGTAATACAATACTCTCCTATAATAGGGCCTACACCCCTACGGGTGGTAATCAGTCAATCAAGGACCATTCTATCCTTTGTCATAATTTTGTAAATAATTGTAGTCTACAATTAAGTGTTTTAATCCCTAAGGTATTTTGTTTCTACTCTCACTCAAAGAAACAATGAACAAAACCTCACTGCTGTACTTTTCATCTGAAATTGCATTCATGCTTCATGAATGGCATCATGTGGTAGAAAAGCATCTCTCTTCAGCCTGCCCACCTGCCCTGCCGACATGATGAGGGTATGGTCAGTTGCCAAAGTGGGGCACACAGATCTGCCCAGTGTCCAGCCAGATGCAAATAAGCCCAATTACTCAATGACCTTTGACAATGTAGATCCTTGGTATAACACTTGCTCACTTCGTTGGTCAAGCAGGGTAGCAGTACAGGGGAGAGACGCACTGTAAGCCATTGCATACTCAGAGAGTGTTAAGCTGTCGGAAAGTGGACATCCCCACTTCAAAAAGAGGAGTTCCCTGATGAAATTAACCTTGCATTCGCAGAGTAAGGAGTGTCATCATGTTTCTAATCAGTGCAGTGATGTGTTGTGTCAGGTGTGATTCAAAATTAAGTTTGCTGTGTTATTTTTGTATATAGCCTCTCTTAAAAAAAAACAAACAGCCTGTAGTACCTGCGTTATTTTAGCAATAAAGATACTGTATTTTGCCTAACTGTTAATGTTATTAAGGAGCAAACATAACAATTCTCTACAGTGTATAAGCATTGGAACAACTTAATAACCAATATTAAATATTACTAGAGGATGATGAGGATGATAAGATAACAACACTAGCCACACCTTTCCTTCCCTTGTCATGATAAACAAACAGCCTGCTTCTCTATTAGCAGAGGTCATTACTGGATGCCAAGTCATCAGCTGACACTTGCATAGAGAAACAGACAGTCATTTGTTGTCCCCCCCCCCCAAATAAGTATACAATATACAGTATATACACTACCGTTCAAAAGTTTGGGGTCACCCAGACAATTATTTTGTGTTTTCCATGAAAAGTCACACTTATTTACCACCATGAGTTGTAAAATGAATAGAAAATATAGTCAAGACATTGACAAGGTTAGAAATAATGATTTGTATTTGAAATAATAATTTTGTCCTTCAAACTTTGCTTTCGTCAAAGAATCCTCCATTTGCAGCAATTACAGCATTGCAGACCTAACATGATTGCACAAGGGTTTTCTAATCATCCATTAGCCTTCTGACACAATAAGCAAACACATTGTACCATTAGAACACTGGAGTGATAGTTGCTGGAAATAGGCCTCTATACACCTATGTAGATACTGCACCAAAAACCAGACATTTGCAGCTAGAATAGTCATTTACCACATTAGCAATGTATAGAGTGTATTTCTGATCAGTTTAAAGTTATCTTCATTGAAAAAAAGTGCTTTTCTTTCAAAAATAAGGAAATTTCTAAGTGACCCCAAACTTTTGAACGGTAGTGTATATTTATACAGTGGGGCAAAAAAGTATTTAGTCAGCCACCAATTGTGCAAGTTCTCCCACTTAAAAGATGAGAGAGGTCTCCAATTTTCATCACAGGTATACCTCAACTATGAGAGACAAAATAAGAAAAAAAAATCTAGAAAATCACATTGAAGGATTTTTAATGAATTAATTGGTAAGTTCCTCGGTAAAATAAGTATTTGGTCAATAACAAAAGTTCATCTCAGTACTTTGTTATATACCCTTTGTTGGCAATGACAGAGGTCAAACGTTTTCTGTAAGTTTTCACAAGGTTTTCACACACTGTTGCTGGTATTTTGGCCCATTCCTCCATGCAGATCTCCTCTAGAGCAGTGATGTTTTGGGGCTGTCGCTGGGCAACACAGACTTTCAACTCCCTCCAAAGATTTTCTATGGGGTTGAGATCTGGAGACTGGCTAGGCCACTCCAGGACCTTGAAATGCTTCTTACGAAGCCACTCCTTCGTTGCCCAGGCGGTGTGTTTGGGATCATTGTCATGCTGAAAGACCCAGCCACGTTTCATCTTCAATGCCCTTGCTGGTGGAAAGAGGTTTTCACTCAAAATCTCACGATACATGGCCCCATTCATTCTTTCCTTTACACGGATCAGTCGTCCTGGTCCCTTTGCAGAAAAACAGCCCCAAAGTATGATGTTTCCACCCCCATGCTTCACAGTAGGTATGGTGTTCTTTCTCCTCCAAATACAACAAGTTGAGTTTTTACCCAAAAGTTCTATTTTGGTTTCATCTGACCATATGACATTCTCCCAGTCCTCTTCTGGATCATCCAAATGCTCTCTAGCAAACTTCAGATGGGCCTGGACATGTACTGGCTTAAGCACGGGGACACGTCTGGCACTGCAGGATTTGGGTCCCTGGCGGCGTAGTGTGTTTCTGATGTAGCCTTTGTTACTTTGGTCCCAGCTCTCTGCAGGTCATTCACTAGGTCCCCCCATGTGGTTCTGGGAATTTTGCTCACCGTTCTCGTGATAATTTTGACCCCACGGGGTGAGATCTTGCGTGGAGCCCCAGATCGAGAGAGATTATCAGTGGTCTTGTATGTCTTCCATTTTATAATAATTGCTCCCACAGTTGATTTCTTCACACCAAGCTGCTTACCTATTGCAGATTCAGTCTTCCCAGCCTGGTGCAGGTCTACAATTTTGTTTCTGGTGTCCTTTGACAGCTCTTTGGTCTTAGCCATAGTGGAGTTTGGAGTCTGACTGTTTGAGGTTGTGGACAGGTGTCTTTTATACTGATAATGAGTTCAAACAGGTGCCATTAATACAGGTAACGGGTGGAGGGCAGAGGAGCCTCTTAAAGAAGAAGTTACAGGTCTGTGAAAGCCAGAAATCTTGCTTGTTTGTAGGTGACCAAATACTTATTTTACTGAGGAATTTACCAATTAATTCATTAAAAATCCTTCAATGTGATTTTCTGGATTTTTTTTCTCGTTTTGTCTCTCATAGTTGAAGTATACCTATGATGAAAATTGGAGACCTCTCTCATCTTTTAAGTGGGAGAACTTGCACAATTGGTGGCTGACTAAATACTTTTTTGCCTCACTGTATATATATATATATATATATATATATATATATACAGTGAGGGCAGTATGGATGACATCACTGTCAGTTGTCATTCTTTGCATATAATCACCCAGAAACCCTTCCTCATCACCTAAGTTAAATGGCTTCAATAGTAGGGTTTGTCATTCACAATCTCCCTATTTTCTTATTTGAATATAAAACTAATCTTGTAAATTGTTGATGGTAAGCTAAGTGGTCTCCTAGGTAAGTGTTTGGTACTAATAATTTAGGAACTGCACGTAAATGTGACATGATTTGATTTACAAAGTGTATTCCATTTCCATTATCTAAGTAAATCATTTCAGCTATTTTAAATCATGATATTGTTTTAGTTTAAACAATATAAACAACATATTGAGGGCGCATCCGCGCCCTCGAAAACAAGGTGGACGAACTGCGTCTGCTGAGAGAAACCCGGAGAGAGTGGAGGGACTGCTGTGTGTTTGTTTTTACCGAGACATGGCTCCACGACAACATTCCTGACGAGGCCATTCAACTGGAAGATATGGCGATGTTCCGTGCCGACAGGGAAATGGCGAGCTCCCGTAAGAGCTGGGGGGGTGGGCTATGCATCTATGTTAACAAGAACTGGTGCGTTAATGCCACGTTAGTGTCTAAACACTGGTCTCCGTTGGCGGAGTTCCTTATTTTTAATTGTTGGCCATTTTATCTGCCGAGGGAATTCAGCAACGTGTTTGTAGCTGGTGTTTACATAGCGCGGAGCCCTAATGCTAAAGCTAATGCTAAGAAGGCACTCAGGGTACTGCACAATGCGATCAGTGAAATCCAAACTTCACATCCGGACAGTTTTGTGGTGGTTGCGGGGGATTTTAACCACACCAGCCTAAAGACTGTGCTCCCCAAGTTTAAACAATGTGTAGACTTTAAGACCAGAGGAGAGAATATGTTGGACTTAGTGTACACAAACACAGATGCATATAAAGCGATACCCCGCCCCCATCTCGGCCATTCTGATCACATGTCCGTGATGCTGCTGCCTGCCTACAAACCTTTATTGAAGCGCAGCAGGCCAGCAGTGAAACAAATCAGGATTTTGCCAGAGAGTGCAACCTCTGCACTGCAAGACTGTTTTCTGCACACAGACTGGAAGATCTTCAAAACAGCAGCCTCCCAGGAAGACAAGACAGATGTGGAGGAGTATGCTGATACGGTCACCAGCTACATCGCGAAGTGCACAGAGGATTTCACTACAGTGAAGACCATCACTACGCGGGGTAATCATAAGCCCTGGATGACTGCAGAGATGCGCTCGCTGCTTACAGCCAGAGATGCAGCCTTCAGAGCGAAGGACAGGATTGCCCTCCGCTCAGCCAGGTCTGCGCTTTCAAAGGGAATTAAGGCGACAAAGCGCGCCTATGCGGAGAAAATCCAGGGACACCTCTGTGACACTAGGAACACCAAGCAGATGTGGCAGGGAGTTCGGACACTGACGGGCTTTAAGTCTAGGCAGGGGGTCGATGATGACAATGCTTCGCTTCCAGACAGGCTTAACGACTTCTTTGCACGTTTTGAAGCATCAAACTCAACAATCAGAGGGAGGGCCGGCCCACCCCCACCATCGGTCGGACCAGCTTTTACCATCAACACAGCGGACACATGGAGGACCCTAACCAGAGTCAACCCACGCAAAGCTGCAGGTCCAGACAACATTCCGGGACGTGTGCTCCGAGACTGCGCGAGCGAGTTGGCGGATGTCCTGACTGACATTTATAACATTTCCCTGAGTCAGGCCATCGTTCCCAGATGCTTCAAGACCTCTATCATTGTACCGGTGGCAAAGAAACCAGTTGTATCCTGTTTGAATGACTATCGTCCTGTTGCACTGACACCAATTGTGATGAAGTGTTTTGAATGGCTTGTCAAACCACACATTACAGCCTGCCTCCCTGCATCACACGACCCGCTCCAGTTTGCATATCGTTCAAACCGCTCCACGGAGGATGCTATAGTCACCACCCTACACTCTGTCATCACCCACCTGGACCAGAAAGACACCTACGCCAGACTCCTGTACATTGATTTCAGTTCAGCATTCAACACCATTATTCCCCAGAGACTGATGGAGAAATTACTCCTCGGTCTGAACACCGCCACATGTCTCTGGATCCTGGATTTCCTGACTGAGAGACCTCAGTCTGTCCAGGTTGGAAACAACATCTCCAACTCTGTCACGCTGAGCACCGGATCCCCTCAAGGCTGTGTACTCAGTCCACTGTTGTTTACACTTCTAACACATGACCGTGTATCCAGACACGAGGGGAACCAGATTATTAAGTTTGCAGGTGACACCACGGTGGTGGGACTTATTCAGAGGGATGAGGAATCAATGTACAGGGAAGAAGTGAGAGACCTGGAGGGCTGGTGCAGGGAGAACAATCTGGTGCTCAACATGGACAAAACGAAGGAGATGATTATTGACTTCCGGCGGTCACAGCCTGAGCACGTCCCCCTCAACATCGGCGGCCGTTTAGTGGAGAGAGTAGAGAACATCAAGTTCCTCGGAGTGCAGATCTTGCAGGACCTGACCTGGAGCAAGAATTCCTTGGAGATCAGGAAGCGGGCTCAGCAGAGACTACACTTCTTGAGGAAACTCAAACAGGCCTCTCTCCCCATCTGCATCCTCAGGACCTTCTACAGAGGTGTGGTGGAGAGTGTTCTGACGTACTGCATTGCTACATGGTACTCCAGCTGCAGTATGTCAGACAAAAAAGCCCTGCAGAGGATAGTCAAGGGGGTGGAGAGGGTAATTGAAGTCTCCCTCCCCTCTGTCCAAGAACTTTTTCAGAACCGTTGTAGGAGCAGGGCACTGAACATTGTCAAGGACCGTTCTCACCCTCTGCATAAACACTTTGAACTTCTTCCATCTGGTAAACGATTCCGGAGCATCAGAGGCAGAACCACCAGACTGATCAACAGCTTCCTCCCACAAGCTGTCAGGATGCTGAACAGCTGACCCGGAATCTCTCATACACACTACTGCGCCTACGGACATTTTGTATATTATAGTTAGTTATTCTTTTTCCCCAAGTATGTCTTAGGGATGTGTGAATGGATGGGGGGGTGGGGGTGGGGGGTGGAGCTATGTGGGAGTGTGTCTTAATCATGCTGCTTCTTATATGGATGCCGAGAGAAACGCAATTTCATCTTGCCTGCACTACAGTTGTATGTACAGCAATATGACAATAAAGTTTGATTTGATTTGATTTGATTTGAATATAAATAAGTAGCTGTAGAAGGTGTGCTCAAAAGACGAGGCTGAGTTTAATCGTAAACCAGCTTTATTAACAGAACACAGCTTCTATCATTCTCAAAGCAGGAAAAAGAGACAGAATCATATCTCAACACCCTTATATATGTTTCCAGCATCAGAATTCAAGTCACATGGTGTCTTCAGTAAACATACAGTCACAAAGCATCCCTTTGAAGCTTCACCATTGTCTCTCATTTCCTGATGAACCGGAAATCTCTCCGGGGCATCTTCTGTGGGACAAAGAGACAAATCTAACACCTCCTTGTTATCTTCTGCAGATTCGAGTCCTCTGTCCTTGCAGACGTGACACCCTCAATACACATACAGTCCTGTCTCTGTGGCAGCGTGAGCCCACAATGTGTGTCGCCCACACTACCCCCCCCAAACGTCTAGTAAGGCAGAACCTGCATGGCATAAAATAAAAAAAAACGAAAAACACAAAGCACTCCATACATCGCTAATCAATCCACCAACTGCCTAGGTTTTAACTTTCTGCCGAATCTGCTTCAACCTGGCTTGGCTGCACCTGCAACATCTCTCTGCACCTGTGGATTAAAGCTGTTATCACCTTTCTGTGAAGACTTTGGAGAATGTCCTCTCGGGGGCCTGCCACGGCGGGGGGGCCTCGCGAGCTGCACTTCCTCATCAGCCAGAACAAAGGCGGGTTTGAGCCTGTTTATGCAAATCGACTCTCTTCTGCCCCCTAAATCTAGCAGAAAATGCTTCTGCCCGGTCTCCAGCACTCGGACCGGTCCATCATAAAACGGCCGCAAACTTGGACGTTGAGCATCATGTTTAACAAAAACAAACTCTGCATTTTTTAAAGCCTTTGGCACAAAAATGTGTGGTAAACTGTGATGGACCGGGCCAGGGAGCGTGTTTGCTCCTGAGTCGCTCTGCCACGGCTGAGCCGGGGGGCCACTTGGTGCGTGATTATTGGGGAGAAATTCCCCCGGTAAACGGAGAGGTTGAGCAAAAACTAATTCAGCCAGGGAAGCATGCAAATCTTCCTTAGGTGCAGAACGCAACCCTAATAAAACCCATGGAAGTTTGTCCACCCAATTTGTATCCGTTAGCGACGCTCTGAGGGCTGCTTTTAATGACCTGTGAAAGCGTTCGCATAAACCATTAGCCTGGGGGTTATACGCGGTGGTGTGATGAATCTTCACCCCCAAGCTGCGGGCCATTGATGACCATAGCTCGGAAATAAATTGGGGACCCCTGTCGGACGTTATGTCCGACGGTACACCGAAACGCGCAACCCACGCTGCTAAAAATGCTCACGCAACTTCTTCCGCTGTGGTTGATGTCAGAGGAACCGCCTCTGGCCAGCGCGTGGTGCGATCCACCATCGTCAAAAGATGTGTGTGCCCGTGCGATAATGGAAGCGGGCCTACTAGGCCAACATGCACGTGATCAAAACGTTTAGCGGGGATGTGAAAAGGTTCTAACGGGGCCCTAGTGTGTCTGTGTATTTTGGCTCGCTGACACGCTACGCAGGCTGCCGCCCATTCTTTGACCTGTTTGCACAACCCGGGCCAAACAAATTTCTGTCCCACCAATTTAATCGATGCGAGAGAATGGACCGAGTCAAAAACGCGGCGACGCCACGCGGCTGGCACCACGGGGTGGGGCCGTCCGGTGGCGACATCGCAGATTAGTGGGGGCATACCATTTTGCTGCACCCTGTGCTCCAGCCTTAACCCTGTTGGTCCAGACTGGAGCGCGCGCACGTCCGCGTCATTAACCTGCTCCGCAGCCATGGCTGCATAATCTAACCCAACACAGACCGGGGCTGCGCGCTCTCCCGCGTCGCTGCCCGGGCCCGCGGCCCCGGCTACAGAGTCTGCCCCTATGGGGCATGGTGGTGCTACTGCGCGCGAGAGGCAGTCTGCCACAACATTGTGTTTACCCGCGACATGCTGAATATCAGTAGTGAACTCCGATATTGCGGCTAGTTGCCTTTGTTGCCGGCCTGACCAGGGTTCAGAAATTTTGGCCATCGCAAAAGTTAGCGGTTTATGATCCACAAACGCGGTGAAACGTCGCCCCTCTAACCAGAACTGAAAATGACGGATGGCCAAGTGTAGGGCCAAAAGCTCCCTGTCAAACGCACTGTATTTCCCCTCGCTATCGCGCAAAGTCCTGCTGAAAAACGCGAGGGGTTGCCAGGTACCTGCCACAAACTGTTCAACTACCGCCCCCACCGCTACATCGGAAGCGTCAGTGGTGAGCGCCATGCGGGCCGTTGGAACTGGGTGCGCTAACAAAACTGCATTTGCCAGGGCTGATTTGACCTGGGCAAAAGCGTGCTCCCGCTCCGGAGACCATTCAACCTTGTTTGCGGGCTTTTGTTTTTTTAACGTGGTGTACAATGGCTGCATGAGTCGTGCTGCGCTTGGGAGGAACCGGTTGTAAAAATTAACCATCCCTAGAAACTCCTGAAGCGCCTTGACCGTTTGAGGTTGCGGAAAATCCGTTATGGCACGCACTTTATCTGACAGAGGAACCGCTCCTTCTGCCGAAACGCGATGTCCCAAAAAATCAATCTGTGCCACCCCAAACTGGCACTTCGCTGGGTTAACTATTAACCCGTGCTCTGCCAGCCTCCGAAAAACAGCTGTGAGGTGTTTTTCGTGCTCGCCCTCGGACGCGCTGGCTACCAAAATATCGTCCAAATAAACGAACACGAAAGGAAGGTCGCGTAAAACTGCATCCATCATACGTTGGAAAGTCTGCGCGGCCCCCTTGAGGCCAAAAGGCGTCCGCAAAAACTCAAAAAGGCCGAAAGGAGTTATGACCGCTGTTTTGGGTACATCTTGCGCGCGCACTGGAACCTGGTGGTAACCGCGCACCAAGTCTATTTTAGAAAAAATGCGCTCCCCCGCCAAATGAACAGAAAAATCCTGAATGTGCGGAATCGGGTAGCGGTCATGAGCTGAGACGTTGTTCAACCTGCAGAAATCGCCGCAAGGTCGCCACGAGCCGTCAGCCTTTGGGACCATGTGTAACGGCGAAGCCCAAGAGCTCTTGGAGCGTCTAACAATGCCCAGTTTTTCAAGATTAGTGAACTCCTCGCGCGCGATGGCCAGTTTAGCTGGGTCCAAGCGCCGAGCTTTTGCAAAAACTGGAGGGCCGGTGGTTGTTATGAAATGCTCTACGCCATGTTTAGCTACCGTTGCCGAAAACGTGGGGACTGTGAGTGCTGGGAACTGAGCAAGCAATGTGTGAAACTTACCACCCGCAGCTGAAACGCTGGCATGTGCAGTCGGCGGGGCCACCCGAGCTGTGCAGGGAATAGAATGAAAGGACAGTGCATTAATCAGACGTCTATTAGCAAGGTCAACCAATAAACCATGTGAGCACAAAAAATCAGCCCCTAACATGTTGCAGCTGACTGCTGCTACAATAAATGTCCACTCAAATGAACGGCCCTCTAAGGACAGAAGCATGGTCCTCTCACCAAACGTTTTAATCGTGGAGCCGTTCGCTGCTGACACTGACACCCAGGGAGCTTTAGAAGGCATCAGCCGTTCCGCGTAGGTGGGTGTGACGAAACTCAGCTGAGAGCCCGTGTCCACGAGGAACTGTTTCCCCGAGCGTGCATCCGTCAGGTAAAGCAGCCTGTTCTCGTTGCCGAGGGTCGCAGCTGCTACCGGCCCTCGGTCTTGGCGTTTCCCTGTCGCTTAAAGTTGCACGGTGGGACGCACCTATGCGCTCTCTCTGCAAAACGGCGGTGGTAGAAGCACGGGCCGTCCTCCGCTCTGCGTCGTCTGGCTCCCGTCACCGCTGCCGTTGGTGCGTCTGGCGCCGCAGCCGCTGGACCTGCGCTGTCTCCGGACGCCGTTCCCGGGCTGGCGGCCGAAACCGCGTTCCGCTTGTGGGCGTCGACCAACTGCTGCGCCTCTTTGCTCAACCCATGGTAGTCTCGCCTGGCCAATCGGGGCGACTCTGCCAGGGCCACTCTCACTGCTGGTGGCAGGGTTCGAAGGAAAAGGTGGGCGAAAATGAATTTGCCATCCTCAGAGTCTTTGAGCTTCAGCATCTTCACCATCAGGTCCGCAGGTCTATCGTTTTCTGCCTCCGTCAACGTCAGGAGCCCCTCTGCTCGTTGTTGGACTGAGGGGGTGAAATGGCTGATCAGCGCGTCCTTCAATGCGCTGTACTTGCCGCTGTCTGGTGGATGATTCACCAGATCTTCCACTCTCTGGACCATGTTGCTGTCCAGCTTCACTACCACGTGGTAGAATCGTGTGTCGTCGTTGGAGATTCTCCGGAGGTTGAACTGCGCCTCGACTGCGCTAAACCATGAGCGCGGGCTGTGCTGCCAGAAATCGGGCAGCCGGATCGTGGAGGCGGCCATCAGGCTGGCTTCCGCCGAGCCCCGCTCGGGAGAATTCTGTCTGCTCATTTTTCGTCGTAGGTCACCAGTGTAGAAGGTGTGCTCAAAAGACGAGGCTGAGTTTAATCGTAAACCAGCTTTATTAACAGAACACAGCTTCTATCATTCTCAAAGCAGGAAAAAGAGACAGAATCATATCTCAACACCCTTATATATGTTTCCAGCATCAGAATTCAAGTCACATGGTGTCTTCAGTAAACATACAGTCACAAAGCATCCCTTTGAAGCTTCATCATTGTCTCTCATTTCCTGATGAACCGGAAATCTCTCCGGGGCATCTTCTGTGGGACAAAGAGACAAATCTAACACCTCCTTGTTATCTTCTGCAGATTCGAGTCCTCTGTCCTTGCAGACGTGACACCCTCAATACACATACAGTCCTGTCTCTGTGGCAGCGTGAGCCCACAATGTGTGTCGCCCACATAGCAATATTTAAATTAGTGTAGGGTAAAGCCTTTGTATATTCAATAAGTGTGTAAATAATTTCTAAACATTTTTACCTTCACTCTTATTTAGTTCAATGAGATTCATGCAAAGGTTTTGAAAAAACAAACAAACAAACAAACAAAAAAACTAAGTTTATGCAGGGAAGATCAAATTATTTTGGTTTGAGCTCCCTAAGGCATTGTTCCCTTAATTGAGTAAGAATCTGTATTGTCTTTGTTGTAGATTCTAAATCAAGTCCCACAGTAAACATAAATTCAGCACAAGTTGGGCTTTCCTTAGACATTTGGAATTTTTGTCATATATTTGCATGGTTTTCTTCCTTATCATTTTACCTTGTTCCTTATAAACATGATATTTCCTTTACAATAATCTACAGATATTTCCTTAAATATCTGGAAATTTATTGATGTAACTTTTAACTTCTTTTGAATGTTGTGATTTCATTACCAAGCGGTTTCATTTATATTTTTCTCTTCATTATTGATTATTTATTGATGATCAGTGATCATCTATTCATTATTGATCATCATTATTGATCATCTATTGATAATTTTTATGTTTTATGTATGTTTTTATATTATCTATTTTTCTGAGGATTGCTCATTATTTTTTTGCTAATTAATTTCTTTGGTACCCCCCTTTTGATGCATGAAGACGTACATGCAGCAAAGTTACAGGGTATTTGCTTGATGGGTAGTGTCTTTTACTGGAAGGAAGCATGTTACCCACTTTTATGTGTTACAACAGTTAATTTAGATGAAAAGTTGTGAGTAGTACAGCTCCTTCAAAATGAGGTTTCAATAATTATAGTTTCTTTTGTGACGTCTCTTGAACTAATTTACAAATTCCATTTAGGAAAAAGCAATATAGCTGTCTGTGCAGATTTGATATGATTTAGCATTGATAACTAAGATCATTTTGTCCAGTTGAACACAGACAGATTGAATTTGTATAAGTGAATCCTTGTGCAAGGTTGTGTCACACTCCTTCAGTCAATGGAAAGGTGGACATTATGCCTAATTATAATTTGGCTTAATTTTGTACAAAGAATGCCTCATTTTATACATTCCTTGGTAAATTATGGGATGGACTGTAGTCCCAAGGCCCAGTTTGGCCACGGCTGAGCATCGGGAAAACACATTCCTTATTTCTGTCACATTTCTGAAATGTGATATTGTCACACCATTATGTGGTAAGTGGCATCAGATGTATCCTGCAGTGTGAAGTCATATGAACACTACATTTTTAAAGTCAGAGTCATTTAAACTGTTATGCTTTATGTCATTTCCAGTGTCATTTGTTCTACTTAGCTTCAAAAAATGCTTGTCAACTGAGAGGTCCTTCCCCCTGTGGTCCCTCCGGCCAATGAGCCTGTCACACACACACCGTCCGGCCTCCTCCCATCTCCCACAAAGATCAAATGTCGGTGCCATCCTGCAAAGAAAAATTTGGGGAAAGCCTGACGGCTTCCCCGTCTGCACCTTCAGTATTTACATCAACAGGAGTGCAAATTTTATCATCTCATAAATTGATTTTACTAATGTTCCAGTGATGATTATTTTTTGTGTCCCTTAAATGTTTATCCCAGTTGTTTATTATAACATGTAATGTTAAGAAACACAAGTGAATTATTGTTTTTTTTATTATTTTATTACATATTGCATATGTCACCAAGGATTTATTAAATTGAAAGGTAGTGGTGATGTTATGATTCCTTGTTAATTTGGCAAATCTAATTCCTAGCGAAAAAGAAAAAAAATGTGAATGCTTTCCCTTTCAATCAATCAATCAATCAATCAATCAATCAATCAATCAATCAATCAATCAATCAAAGACTTTATTCCAGACTCAAGGTCCATCAAGAGAAAAATAAACAAGTAAAGTAAAAAAACAAGACAGTTGAAACAATCAAAAAGTTACAAGAAACACTAAGACATAACTGCTTAAAGAAGTACAAAGACAGTACAGACTTTAAAAAGACTTAAAAAGACTACTGTACCAGTGCCTTCTAAACTGTGACTGACAGCGAATAGAACTGAGCTTAATGCTAGACATGACTTGAATGATTTCATTTCTAGATACATCAAGCCGACAGATGAATTTATACATAAAATTCCTTATTACTGCATGCAGAGTATTTACACGTGATGAGACAAATAACTCGGAGGCACTGCACCATCGAGGCTTTTTAAGTAAAATTCTTAAGGCATCATTGTAGGCAACCTGTAATTTCTGCATACTTAGTTTCCTATAATTTATCCATAAATGAGCAGTGTATAAAGGTGTACAATAGGTTTTAAAAAGAACCAGTTTCACCTCATCTGAACAAAAACCAAATCTGCGGGCAAGAATATTTGCTTGCATGTAGATTTTGCAGCGTTGTCTGAAAATATCATCATCATCAGTCATTCTATCATTAATAACATGTCCCAGATATTTAATTTTATCCCTGACAATTAATTCCCTGCCTGCCTTTCCTGTTGAAAAACGAAGAATGAAGAATAGCAGAAAAACATTTAAATTACACCTAAAGCTTCCACAATTTGAATGTGTTTTTGCTAAATTTACAATTTTTAATGTTCTTTTGCAGTACATTATAAAGAGGATGTTGATTCCTCTACAAAACTTCTAATTTTAATATTGTTGTTGACATGGTAAGAGGTAAGACCCAAATGCAGACAATAAGAGAGACCACAGTTTAAATGCAGTAATGTGATGTTTATTAAGAGAATGTGCTGGACTGAAGGTGCGGAGAGTCTGGCAGCCCTGTGGAGGAGACGAGAAACGCAATTAGTTCAGGAACAAGAGCTGCGTTCAACTGTAGCTTATGATCTGCTTTTCTTACAGAGAGAAACAAGGGATCAGACGTAGGCTGGATTCCTGGGTGATTCTTCGGCGTGGTGAAAAGGGATCACAGGGAGGGGAGTGGAACGCCAAGTGAGTGGCGACTCTGGGGAGGGAGAGGTGAGGGCATAGAGTTAGTGCACATTGGTAAGTCGACTTACTTGGGAGGATGGAGAGTGAAGGTGGGGAATCCGGATCTGTGGTTCCTCCAGGGAGAGGTCCACTCCACCAAGGTGTCCTGAGGGGAGTAATGAATAGGAGGTTTGAGGGAGAATTAAGGAGAGGCTTACGGTGGCGTGATAGGAGAGCGAAGGCTGAAGGCTGCACACTGGGTTGTTGATCCCGATGTGGCATGGATGAGTCTAACAAGCTCCTGCAGTCTGCAGTGTAGCTCCAATTTAAAGAGTGGTGCTGATTACCAGCAGGTGAGGAGCTCAGCTGTGGGGAATAGACAATTAAGGGAGATGGAGAACAGTGCGCAACCTGAACCCTTACAGTTGTCACATTTTCTCTTATTTTGAAACAGAGAGAAAATGCTTCTACTTAACGTAACGTTCCTAATTATCTTAACCCATAAAAGTACAAACAGAGAAATTCTTCACTGATTTTCAGAATTCCCAACCTTAATGGTGAGTTACAAGATTTTAATCACTTTTTTATTGGGGTGTGTGTTTTTCTCTGCTCATTCTGACAGAAACACTGCCTATTGTCATACTTTTGCATGAGCAGCCCTAATCAATAAGGCTACATTAAGTGTGTGTATGTGCATGCTTTAAAGATGCACTGCAGTGAGTATAAATTCCCTTAAAAACAAATCTACATTGGCTAAAATGGTATTTTATGCTCTTTTTTCCACAAAAAACTTCCATTGTCTGACAGAAAATTTTGCCCCTTTTCCTCCTTCAAACCCCAGGATCTAATTAGGCCCACCCACAACCCGACCACGAGGATACTCACACACCACTCCAACACCACAGCATGTAGAAGTATGCAGATTTGAACAGGCACTGCTTAGTCCTGATTGGTTCACCTGTTTGAACGACATCACAAAAATGCTCCGTCTAAACTTGCCTTTTTCCAAGGAGAGGAGCTTAACTGAACTTTCACAACAGAAAAACACAGACATGACACACAAGAGTGATTTCGCTCTTGGAGCAGATTTACTAAGGCAGTGCAAATTAGCGAGTGTGCAAATTAGACAGCGCCTCAGGGAGTGGTCAATTTTTGCCAGTGATCTACTAACAACACGCAAAATTATGAACACAGATGCAGTCGCTTCATTTCAATAATGCCCACCCATCCACCACGATCATAGCAAAATTGTGCACAGGCACAGCATGATGAGGAAGTGGGTCATCAACACAGGCACAGCCAGTTTGGAGGAGCATAATATATAAAACTTTTTTTAAAAGTTTTTGTTTAAGTGCAAACCCCACTAAAATAGTTTATATTTGCTCATTATATTTCAAAATTTAGATTTTCATTTAACATGGCAGAATTTTTTTGTTTAATATGTATAAATGAAGCATTTGTATTGTGGAGGAACAAAAAAGTTCAGGCGAGATGCGACGAGCTGGAAGGTTTCAGAGTTTTATTTCCTCCATCATCATGAGACACACTGTAGCGCTGTGCACTGTGTTGTGCTGTGTGTGCTGTGTGTGCGTCCTCTTGAGGCATGTATAGCAAGCTCTTTTACACATGTTACACAAAGAGAGAATGCATGGCACATTTGCATATTGCTATACATATCAGTCAATACATATCAATCGCGTGACCAACTGGCGCCCGGACTTCCTCTCCTTAATCCAGGGATGTATTACAATAGTCCATTGTTCTGGTTGTCCTCCCAGGGGTTCTTTGTCCGTATGCAATCCCTGTTGAGCGTGAATAGTATTAATCTGCATTGTGCTGGGTGACCACACGGCTCCCCCAGAACGCTTGGAAGGGGCTGTGATCCCCCGCCCCCCCCCCCCCATCATTTGGCTCCAGATCCGGTAGAACTGTCGGAGGGCATGTCAGTCCGTGGGGAGGACGGGGGAGGGGTGGAAAAAAAGTGTGCTCCGCTCCAAGTTCCAGCACGTTGAACGGCCGTGGATTGTGGGTGCACGGGCCGGTGTGTTTCATGCATAATGGAACAAGATGGCAATCGGCTGGCTTTAGGGAGTGAGGTGCAGGAAAAGCGCTGTGCAGGAGGAGGGGGAGGGGGGTGGGAGTAAACGAGTACTGGCCAGGGACGTCAAAGGTGTCTGGGCCGTGCAAACATTGCGTGTGGATCAGTGATCGTGAGGGACTTTCCTGGTAAATCTGGCGGAGATCCACAGCGGCTGTGAAAAAAAAAACATTTTATCTGACTCCTCTCGCGGCTTGATCCAGCGAGGATGTGGGAAAGGCGAGCGGACAAATTCCCCGAGGATGCCTAGTGGCTGTGAAACAACTGCAGCTGTGTGAGGGTGTGAGGCGGTTTGGCTTTAGGTGCGGAAGCAGCCCTAAAGTCATCGGGGAACGCAATCGGCTAAATTCCCCTTGTGCGTCGTGGCTGAGAAACCCATACAAAGTCCTGTGTGCGGGCTGCACGTATGCTTCAGGTGCGAGAGCAGCCCTGAAGGTTCCAAGGATGGCGATCGGCCGTGTTCCTCGGGTATGTGCAGTGGCGAAGGATGATGTAAAAGTCTGTGGAGCTGGTTTGTCCCTGGTGTGTGGCACATGCCTGGCGCAGTGACAACATAGCTGGCAGTTGCACTGTCCTCGTAATCCTGCGGCGTGCACGCGGGGCTTCTGTCCGGAGTTTAGACAGAGTCAGGGAGCTTGGTGGAAATCAACACAGTCCGCGTTGATGATTGTCCCCGTTCAGGCTGCTTCCTTCGTTCGCTCGTGTCATTCATGGTGCGTTTTGGTCCCAGCGCTGCGCTCCGGAGCGCGCTCCAGTGAGGATGAAAAGGTTGCAGGCGTTCTCTGGTCCTCTGGGATCCACGGCGTGGTGAGAGGGAGGAGATGCTCATTCTCCCTCATCAGGTCACCAGTGTGGAGATAAAAGATCAGGTGAGGGGCGCACCATGACACGTGCTGAGGCTTCCCGTCCGGGTCATCTCCGGGGTGTTCGCCTCGTGTTCCATTCTTCGTCAAGGGTCACCAGTGTGGAGGAACAAATAAGTTCAGGCGAGATGCGACGAGCTGGAATGTTTCAGAGCTTTATTTCCTCCATCATCATGAGACACACTGTAGCGCTGTGCGCTGTGTTGTGCTGTGTGTGCTGTGTGTGTGTGTGTCCTCTTGAAGCATGTATAGCAAGCTCTTTTATACATGTTACACAAAGAGAGAATGCATGGCACATTTGCATATTGCTATACATATCAGTCAATACATATCAATCGCGTGACCAACTGGCGCCCGGACTTCCTCTCCTTAATCCAGGGATGTATAACAATAGTTCATTGTTCTGGTTGTCCCCCCACGGGTTCTCTGTCTGTATGCAATCCCTGTTGAGCGTGAATAGTATCAATCTGCATTGTGCTGGGTGACCACAGTATCTAATTTAATAAAGGATTACTCATGAATAAATTGATTATTTAACCAATGTGTTTATTTTATTAACACTAGAACCATCATGGTCTGATGGAGACTCTGGGGTTTTATTATGTGAATAACTTTTTCTTAACAAAATCTACAGGTCTCCCAGTTCACAGCTTTATATAAATGCCATTGAGTTACAGTGTTATTGGGGGATGTTTCTATGGATCTGTGCGCTCTTTTTGTTAATAATCTCATTGTTGTATTCCTCCTATGTTGTGCATCCTGAACTGGGAAAGCAAAATAGAGAGAAGAGGGAACTGAATTTCTGTTTTATGCACAGCAAAAAGACATACTGTGAATATAGAAATATGGATAGGGAAAGAAAAATGAAGAAAATTGGCACTGGGGAAGATTTTGCTTCAAGAGCAAGGAGGAGCTAATAGGGAAACTCTAGATCCAAGTCTAACCTCCGCAGAAAAGAAAAAAAAAGGTATTATTGGCTGACATATCTGTATGTCCACTGCGGGTATAAGGGCTCCTATTGTATCCTATTTTATGGATGCAAATTCATGTAGTAGGCTATATACAGTATAAACAAATGAAATTAAAAAAAAAAAAAAACCTGGCGGCTGATGTCCAGTTCAGCATAACACTGATCTCTATGAGACCGTTGATATTCATATAATCTGTTCTTTTGTCATGCCAAATAAAGCCACAGGCAGCGAGAAGCTTCTGCCACGTGCCCTCAGTTCTCTCCTGGCACCAACAATTGCTATCATGTCAGATGCAGATGAATTAAGATAAGCTTTTTTGGGGCGTTAAATCCTGGCGCATTTAGCAGAAGACTGACAACCGCAAACCTTAGTAAATCACCTTGCCTCAGTCATTTTAATGCTCCCCTCCCTTGAATTTGCGCGTTGACATGACAACTCCCACAAATGCATATGCAATGAGGCCAGGCGCAAAATTAACATAGTCCACGCCTTTCCACTGCAAAGTTTGCCCTGCACCCTTTAGTAAATCTCAACAGTACTTTTTAACGCCAAAACAGGGTTTTGCGATGGCGCAGCAAGTTAGTAAATCTGCCCCTTGGTGTGTATTGTAAGTCATAAAAACATGTTACAGACATGTTGACAAGAAAAAAAAAAGATTTTTATCAGTGTGTCACTTTAATTTTTAAAGAGTTATATGTGTGAACAAGTTGTAAGTTGGGCAGCGCAGTGGTTAGCACTGTGTCAGCACAGCAAGAAGGTCACGGGATAGATCCCACCCTCTGGCCATTGGTGACCCTTCTGTGTGGAGTTTGCATGTTCTCTCCATGTCTGCGTGGATGTATTCCGGGTATTTTGGTTTCCTCCCACAGGCCAAAGACATGCAAGTTACGTTAATTGGCATCAACTGGGGATTCTGAATTGTCCTTAGGTATGAATGTGAGAGTGAATGGTTGTCTGTCTCTCTGTGTTGGCCCTGCGATAGACTAGAGATCTGTCCAGGGTGTACCCTGCCTCTCGCCCAAAGATGCTGGGATAGACTCCAGTCCCCCTGCGACCTGAAAAGGATTAAGCGGTAGAAGATGGATGGATGGATGGAAGCTGTAAATTTAACAAGGTGTAAATTTAGACACTGAAAAACAATTCTACTCTTATTTTAAGCTGAGCCAGCTGCTGAGGCAAACCAGTCACCACTGCTAAGCTCAGCACAGGGAGTGAGTGACCTGACAGTGTAAATTTTTTACGCATTAATTGGCCACATTAATCTATAAAGTTAATGCAGTATCCCAGCCCTAGTATTTTCACTCTTGTTGTTTTCAGGAAGACCAGACCAAACTGATTAAATTAAGGTGTCGAGCTAAACCACACACAGTATTGATTGGAAGATGAAAAGGTGGCTTTTAACTTTACTTCACTCTATAAAAAAATAAATAATATTGATGGAAATAATACAAACTTACGTTGGTGACCTTTGGTTGTGATTACATGACATAACTGGGGTATTAAAAATAAAAATGTATTCAATAAGTTTGGGTAAAGTTTCAGACATCTGAAGAAGACTCAGTTTTTCAGTAACCATTAATAGGAGTTCAAAGTTGTCAGGCTGTAATGTTATGCAATAATGTGCCTTAGAAAATGTAGTTTTGAATCTTTTATTATCAAAATAATAAATAACATTTATTTCATATTGCTTTACATTTGCTTTCTTTTATTTATCAATTATTTTTTATTAATTACCTCTTGGTATGTTTTTTGAACACTATGCCAACATTAACATGAGGATCCACAGCACACAAAAAGCAAGGGAAAAAAACATACATTGGTTAAATAAAAGGCACTGTTTCTTAAGTTTTGAAATAATTAAGAAAACTCATTGTTACATCAGTGTCATCGGCATTAACTTCATTCCCACAATCATCGTTACACAACTGGTTATATCATCAGCGCCCTGGGAGCGCTGCTGGACATTCCTCAGTTGGTACTAGAGGGGCTGGTAGCTGGGAGGCTGCAGTAGCTCCCTCTTCCCGTAGGTGGCAGATCCCACATTGGTAGGCACGTAGACGGTCCCGATGGTGTTACTGGAGCGGACGAGGAAGTCCGCTAGCCTTTGGGTGACGCAGGTTGCCGTGTTGCACTTTCTCTTCTCTATATGGTGACTGAAGGGGCGAAAGAACAACACAGATATTTAGAAACATCACAGCGCCACTCAGGGCTGTGATCTTTTTCCTGTAATGAGCGTTTAATACGGCCTCTGATTTCCTGCTACCTGTTCATAGATGTGAGCCCCCTCCGTGGCCTGGTCCCCATGAGGCCGATGAACGGGTTAGAGATGAGCCCCTGAAGTAACCAGCCTTCGCTGTCGGGGAGAGCACTCTCCTGCTCATTGGAGGAGCTGGGGCTGAAGTACCTGAATCACAGGGGCAGAAAGGCCAGACCGTTTTCACACTGATGATACCCTCTTCAGAGCCTCCACCAGCCCCCAGAGCAAGAAGGGAAAGTGGCCACTTAGCACCCCCCCCCCAACCCTCCCAATTCCCCGGGATGCACAATAAAACACTTTCCCACAGATGAGCGCAATTGGCTTCCACCTCTAGAGCACACATCTTCTCTGCTCATCTCATGTGATCAACATTTGGAGTGAAACCCGTGTTTCATCAGCATGCCAAGGCGCTGCGTGCGGCGTGTTTGCTTACCTGTTGCTCGGGGCAGCGGTGATGGCGCGCAGCAGCACCAGCAGCAAAATGAGAAGCACCGACACTCTCAGCTGATCCATATCGTAGGACGATATTCGCTGGATAAACACAACACCACACCAGACATATATTTTTAGAACAACAGCAGTACACATCTCTTAGTTTTGTTATTATCAGTGTCTCTTTTTATTAGGGATGCCCAGATCCAACATCAAGCATCGGATTGGGAGCCCAGTCGAGGTTTTTGTGACTCGATCAGGTATTGGGGTCACTGGGTTCACCTCCATTCAAGTCTCTATTGTTTTCCATCTGCCGCAGTTATTTTACATCAGCCTCGGCGTAACATGGCAGCTGTACAGAGTTGCAGCAGGGAAGGTGCTGCTATCATGTCTGCTGAGTGGAGTGCTGAGGTGTCAAGTAAATAACTGGAATTGATTTCTTAAATAACTTTAATGCACTTAATGGTGTGTAGTTTGTAAGAATGTGTTGCTGGAAAATGTATCAGATTGTGACTTGGTATCGGCCGATCCTCAGTCTTAACTGACTTGCAGATCGGGGACAAAAGACTCTTGATCAGGACATCCCTTTGTACTTCATTTTTAAAAGTTTGTGTACAGACTTGAAATCATAGTCTGATTTAAAAAGAAAAAAAAATCAGAAACAGCAATAGTCACCTCAGTGCACATTTGGAAAGTCACATTATAATACCTTATCATCAAATATCGCATGATTAAGCTGTTTGTTTGGTTCTTAGTAAGTATGTAGCATGCCATATTAAATATTACTAACTAACTAACTAACTAACTAACCTGCACTTATATAGCGCTTTTTCTAGTCACAAAGACCACTCAAAGCGCTTTCATTAATGCTAACCCTCTATTCTAAGGGCCTATAGGAAACAGATATCTAGGGACAATTTAGAACAGCCAATTAACCTAACATGCATGTTTTTGGCATGTGGGAGGAAACCGGAGAAATCCCGGAGTAAACCCACGCAACACGGGGAGAACATGCAAACTCCACACAGATCACTGTTGGTCGGGGGCTGGGATCGAACCCACGATCCCACGATCCCCACAATCCCCCGGCCAAGGGTAAACTGTGCTGCCGCAGTGCTAACCACTGCGCCACCGTGCAGCAATCTGGGCTAATAGGTTTTTAGGCAGGTTCTTTATTGTTGCAGCTATGGAAAAAAACAACATTCTTGGGTCAAGATGGAATATTCAAGTATCTGCAGACAAAAATGTAATTTCAGCTAAATTGCCATCACTTTTACCTTTTACAAAGAGAGAGAGAGAGAGAGAGAGAGAGAGAGAGAGAGAGAGAGGGCATCTGTGATCTGTGCGGTTTTGGCACTTCAAAGATTGAGCTGATGCGATTAGTAAAGAAATAGTCAGGTTTATGTAATGTAGCTTTAACTATTTTGACTTTATCCGCATTATTTTATGTGCATCTGCCACAGTGGATATTCTGCTTTTTTGTGATTGGACAAACTGTAAAGGCTGAATTTTTATTTTATGAGCTGAAAATCTTGAGCTGTTTAAAGGAAAAATTGTGTGATTGACTGTTGCAGAAATGTTGTTTTGATTTATATAGCATTAATGTCACAATTAGTTCCCCATATTTATTTGTTATATGTGCATACTTCCATCTTTTTGTAATTTAAATTGTACTAAACTACTTAAACAGACTTTATATCTTTATGAGAGAATAAATTAAAATATTCATCTTTACATTATTGCAATAAGATTTAATTTCCTCCTGTAAAAATGGACATACAAAAAGTATTTGTATTTACTGAGTGTTTAAGTGTGCATAAATGTCCAAATATATGAATGATTTTAAAGAAGTCCCTCAGTGTTCAGGTAAGATTATTTAAAAAAAAAAAATCTAGTGACTATTACAGTTCTTTGTCTTTAAACAACTAATTTTCAGTGTAATCAGTAATATGCATACAACACATACGTATGTTCTACATATCCATACATAAACAAAGCACATAATAATTTGATCATAATTACAGGTTCATGATCATCAATTTTGCTTTCATCATTCACTAAGGAATGATTATTGCGCCTCCCCAACCTAAAAAGCTCAATTTAAATGTTTTGAATCAAATCAAATACATTTTCTGCTTAGTAAAAATAAGGATGGATGAATTTAGACTGAACAACTGCATTATTTGAGAATTATCACAAATTGTTAGAAAACAAACAAAACAAACAAACTCAAGACAAAATATCTGTTTATATTATTAGCACACGAATAATTATCAGTTACACTATAATTATAGTAACATTAAATAAAAAAAACAGCAGTATTTAATGTGCATCTACATTTATTAATTTAATTTTGAATAGCATAAACAATAACTCCAATCTTTAAAAGGCAGGTTTACATGAAAAAGGAGCAGAAATATTGAATTCTGAAAATTAGAGTTAATAAAAAGCATCTCAATGTCTTTTGCCAGCTCTGTATAACTGAGCCATAATGAAATGAAAAGCAGACAGAGTACTCACTTTTTGTTTTACTCGTGTCTTGGTTCGATCCTGGCTTTCACTGGCGCTCTCCAAGGTTTTGTCAGACTGTCACAGGGAGCGAGTCCAACAGTTATAAAGCGCTCTGCTCAAACCACTTGTGGCATCATCTCTCTCCAAATATAGCCCTTCATTTTCATCCACACAGAGGGTGGGTGGGTGGGGATAAAGTGGGTTATATTTATGCCACATCACATTCAGCTCCACCTTAATGTACATACACTCTCTAACTTTCACATATTCTGAATTGCTTTCCCTATGCATGGGACATGTGCAGTCAAACGCGCGCACACACAGACACACACACACACACACACACGGGCGCCGATGTACGTCACCATCCTCATCATCACCTCCGTCACTATTGTCATCAGCCGCCATGATGGGACTGACCCGCCACAAAACCACACTAGGGACAGGAATGCTGTCAAAGCGGAAAGCTGTCTTCATATTTACCTCCAGACACTCGATGAACTTTCACTGTAGGTCACCAAACTCTGGCTCTGTCCCCACTCTTCCTCCTCGAGGGCATCACTGGAAATCAATAATGAATGTGAGGATGAGTTGTTATTAATTATGAATTGTGTCTCATTATTTTGAGGGGACGTGTCTCGAGCAACAACGCGCCGATTAATGAAGTTGATGGTAGAAATTCGAGAGCAACACTTGTGCACGTGACTGGGAAAACTGACGAGGGGTGAAAAAAAGCTACTGTGAAACTTCTATGTAGATGCTGAGGTTTGTTAATCGCATGAGTTGATTTCATTGCATTACTTCCAGTATGGGTTTTTCCTGCAATTTTCTCCAACATGTTGATGGCGATGTGTCTGACTGCAGCAGAAGTTGTGGCATCATTACTTTGACTCCATTCACATTAGACAGAGATCCTCCATGACCTACATGATCCATTAGAGCATGGCTGGATCATGGAAAAAAATGGAAAACCTCCTTCAGTGTGAAAGCAGTTGTGACTCTACTTATGTCCCCAAGACGCTTACCTTTGGCCACCACCATGTTCTGTAGGTCAGAAGCACGCTCCCTCAATGATTCTACCATGTACGATTGCACCACATTTCAGACACACCCTTACAGGAACCCCCTTGGACCATGTCAGAATGCAGCTACAGTGGATATAAAATGTCTACACATTCCTTTTCAAATGCCAGGTTTTTATGATGTAAAAAAATGAGACCAAGATAAATCATTTCAAAACTTTTTCCACCATTAATGTGACCTATAACCTGTACAACCCAATTGAAAAACAAACTGAAATCTTTTAAGGGGAAAAATAAAAAACTTGCGTACAATAACCTGTTTGCATAAATATGCACAACTTTAAACTAATACTTTGTTGCAGCACCAGTTTATTACAGCATTCAGTCTTTTTGGGTAGGAGTCTATCAGCGTGGCACATCTTGATGTGGCAATATTTGCCCACTCTTCTTTACAAAAACGCTCCAAATCTATCAGAATATGAGGACATCTCCTGTGCACAGCTTCTTCAGGTCTTCAGATCACCCCACAGATGTTCGATCGGATTCAGGTGTGGACTCTGACTGGGCCATTCCAAAACCTTAATCTTCTTCTGGTGAAGCCATTCTTTTGTTGATTTGGATGTGAGTTTTGGGTCATTGTCATGCTGAAAGATGAAGTTCCTCTTCGTCTTCAGCTTTCTAGCAGAAGCTTGAAGGTTTTGTTGTCAAAACAGTGTTTGTGCCAACACTGACTAGTATTTGGAACTGTTCATAATTCCCTGCACCTTGACTAAGGCCCCAGTTTCAGCTGAAGAAAAACAGCCCCAAAGCATGATGCTGCCACCACCATGCTTTACTGCAGCTATGGTGTTCTTTTGGTGATGAGCAGTGTTGTGTTTGCGCCAAATATACCTTTTGGAATTATAGCCAAAAAAGTTCAAGCTTGGTTTCATTGGACCATAACACATTTTCTTTTTTTATGAAGACGGGAGATTGTTGTCACATGTGCTAAACAGCCAGTACTTGCCAAAAATTCCTACAGCTCCTTCAGTGTTGCTGTCGGCCTCTTGACAGCCTCCTTGACCAATTTTCTTCTCTTCTCTTCTTTTCCTCAGTTTTGGAGGGATGTCCAGTTCTTGGTAATGTCACTGTTGTGCCACATTTTCTCCACTTGATGATGACTGTCTTCACTGTGTTCCATGGTATATTTAATGCCTTGGAAATTCTTTCGTACCCTTTTCCTGACTGATACCTTTGAACAGTGAGATCCCTCTGATGCTCTGGAAGCTCTCTGCAGGCCATGGCTTGTGCTGTAAGATGTGATTACAAAAATGTTAGGAAAAGCCTACTAGAACAGCTGAACTTTATTTGGGGTTAATCAGAGGCACTTTAAATGGTGGCAGGTGTGTGCTGACTCCCATTTAAGATGAGTTTGAATGTGATTGGTTAATTCTGAACACAGCCACATCCCCAGTTATAAGAGGGTGTGCATATTTATGCAACCAGGTCATTTTAAGTTTTTTATTTTTCCCCTTAAAGGATTTCAGTTTGTTTTTCACTTGGGTTGTACAGGTTATAAGTCACATTAATGGTGGAAAAAGTTTTGAAATGATTTATCCTGGTCTCATTTTTTTGCATAATAAAAATCTGGCATTTGAACAGGGGTGTGTAGACTTTTTATATCCACTGTACTAATTAGAAGAGCATGCCACGCTAGCACGATGCTACTTCTACTGCCACGCTTATCAGCATGGTTAGTCCTGCTTCAAATTTTTAATGACCAAGCTGCGCCGCGTGACTTCTATACGATGCCACTACGCTCTACCCAGGACCCTGATATGATGCCACCATGATCATTAATGACCACAACCTTCCTATGGATAGTTTTGTGCATGCTCAAATCTGTCCACACTCCAGCAGGTTCTTAATAGGCTCCCAAAGACCTCACCAAGATCCTGCAAAGATCGTCCTCATTCTGGCTGATTTCTAAGATCGTGGCACAGTGAAGGGTGTTTAAATGATGGCTGATTAAATCTGTTTTCCGTATTATGTTCTGACTTGAGGTCAGTGGTGTTAAATATCAGCAATAACAATCTCAAAGAAAAGCACTTTATATTAGCACTGGTAATTGTTTTGTAATTTGAACAATATTATGTACAGTGCTGTTAAAAGGTATTTGCCCCCTTCTTGATTTATTGTATTTTTGCATATTTGTCACACTTAAATGTTTCAGATCATCAAACACATTTTTTATATTAGACAAAGATAACCTGAGTAAAGACAAAATGCAGTTTTTAAATGCTGATTTCATTTATTAATGGAAAAAAGCCATCCAAACCTACCTGGCCCTATGTGGAAAAGTAATCGTTCCTAAACCTAATTACTGGTTGTTGCCACCGTTGGCAGCAACAACTGCAATTGAGCATTTGCGACAACTGGCAACGAGTCTTTTACATCACTGTTGAGGAATTTTGGCCCACTCTTCTTTACAGAATTGTTTTCATTCAGCTACATTGGAGGGCTTGAGCTTGAGGTCACAAACTGACGGCTTGATGTTCTCCTTCAGGATTTTCTGGTGGAACCTTTAATTCTGCTCTATTAATTCGGGTAAGTTGTCCAGGTCCTGAAGCAGCAAAGCAGCACCAGACCATCACACAACCACCACCATGTTTGACTGCTGGTGTGATGTTCTTTTTATGAAATGCTGTGTTATTTTTTTTATCAGATGTAACAGGATGCACTCCTTCCAAAAAGCTCAACTTTTCTCTCATCAGTCCACAGAATATTTTCCCAAAAGTCTTGGGGATCATCTAGATGTTTTTTTGGCAAATGTGAGATGAGCGTTTGTGTTCTTTTTGGTCAGCAGTGGGTTTCACCTTGGAACTCTCCCATGGATGCCATTTTTGCCCAGTCTCTTTCTTATTGTTGAATCATGGAAACATAGCTTTTTTCTCTTAATAAATGAAATCATCACTTGAAAAAAAAAGTGTTTTGTATTTACTTGAGTTATTTTTGTCTCATATTAAAATTAATTTGATGATCCGAAAAATTTACAGTAAGTGTGACAAATATGCAAAAATATAAGAAATTAGGAAGGGGCGAATGCTTTTTCACAGGATTGAAAACATTATTATATGAAACAGATGTTGACACTTTTACTTTGGGGACACAATTTGATGTTGAATTAGGGGGAAAAGGAGTTTAGTTAAGGAATTGTAGTATTGTGACAGTATTGCATTGTGACTCTAGTATCAGGATGAGGTTGTATGAGGAAGTATGAGGCTTCCCTCCCCTAGTCTTGGACCAGTATCATCTCAACCTCCTAGAGCATGTCAGTATTTGATTTACAGTCACTCCAGTATCCAAAAATGATACTTGTTAACATAAAGCGAGACAACTTTGTTCTCTTGCTCCAGTACTTAGACCCCACACATCTTGGTCCAGTGAGTCGATCCATCTCAAGGCATACCCCAGAGCAATGAGCAAATGAAAAGCATACAAATGAAAAGCATACTTGTCCATTATGTCACCATCACTCCCAAACAGGATTTGCATGTACTCAGAGAGTGAAGAGCTCTGTTGGGTGATGGTACTCTTGATCTTTAAGATATGATCGGCCATCACCACTCAGGGATGTGTGTTTGAGTATGATTGACAGGGTGTCAGGAACAAAAGCTAGCATGGGACAAATATCATCCTTCTTGTCTCTATTAGTGTTCTAGCTGCACAGTAATTGAAATGGTACTCTGAATGGATTAAGTGAATACTTTATGATATGTGGCTGCTATGAAAAATTGAACTCATAAAAATGTCATTAATGGAATCACACAACCATAGCTTTTCTAGCAAGGCAGTGCATACGTCTTAAAGCTGTTGTGATTTCCGGTGATCTAAAGAGAACATCCCACCATCTCACTGGGGAGGGCTGCAGGCTTCTGGTAAGTGCTGGTGGTTTACTCCGCAGTTTTGAGCTTACAGAGCTATAGTGCTGTCCTAATGGACCTGTGACACCCCCAAACTCCACTGTGGTCCAGTGAACACCTTCCTGACTTTCCTGCAAGCCTCACAAGAAGATTGCAGCTGCAGACACAGAGGGGTGGATTTATTCCATCCATCTATCTACATACGTAGTTTGCCTTATTCTTGAAAGAAATGAGATGGAAGGAAAAAGGCAAGCAATAAAATAAGTGGAGTTTGCATGTTCTCCCCGTGTCTGCGTGGGTTTACGCTGGGATTTCTCTGGTTTCCTCCCACATGCCAAAAACATGCAAGTTAGGTTAATTGGCATCAAACTGGGGATTCTAAATTGTCCTTAGGTATGACTGTGAGAGTGAATGGTTGACTGTCCCTCTGTTTTGGCCCTGCGGTGGACTGGTGATCTGTCCAGGGTGTACCCTGCCTCTCACCGAAAGATGCTGGGATAGGCTCCAGCCCCCTGCGACCCGAAAAGGATTAAGCGGAAGAAAATGGGTGGATGAATGGATGGATGGTATGTGTTGAATTTAAGTCTGCACTCGTAGTCCAGGTAAACACGTTATCTTGTCCTATAGGTTTATTTGGTAATTGCAAAAAGACAGGTGCTACAGGGTGAAAAATGTCTTCTATTTTCTAAGATGCAACATGGTATTGCATTCATACTTTGCACTGTTGTCCAATTCACATTCATTTGGACTCCTCTGCTATCTCTGTATTATTAGTATTACCACAGCATTGTAATTGGAGAGAAAAGCCATCTGAGAATGATAATGCAAGCATCAAGAAGAGCTTAGCTTGCAGCTCCATATTGGGATCCCATAAACCAATAGGTGATGTCATGGGCGCACTTAGCCCAACTGGTGCTTCAGCCTACACCCTGATTGTCTGTAGTATGATCATTTGTTGTGTAAAAAATTAAATTCAGTGATTGGCTATTGTTCAAACCTGAATAGGAATTGTCACTGCAAGGATGGAATGAAAATATAGAGGCACTGACAAGGGAAGAAAAAGTAACTGGTGGCTGTTCTAGATAATCACTGAAATCATGTATTGACTGTGGAGGAGGCAAAGAGCAAAGGACTAACAACAGAAGCAAGAGTGCTCTACGTTTCTGGGCCATGTATACTTTTTGTTAGCAGTTCCCAGTGGCAAATCCATGTATAGGGTTAGACTTCACAGACGTCTTTTGAACTGTGTAATACTGACATACAGTACTATATGCAGAACAAACTCTGTGATGTTATTTTAGTCAGTGTATTAAGGTGACCTTATCTTTGTAACCTTTGTGTAAATCATTATGTTTGATTTTTTTTTTTTTTTTTATAACCTGCAACAACTTTGTTTGATGTGACTGGGCAGCTCTAAGTGACAAACCTGGAGGGTGTCCTTTCCGAAAACTGCAGATTTTTTTTTTCATGCTACAAAGAACTTAATAGCAAATGCTGGTTGCACCTTTCACACAAATCTCAACACAACAACTCGCTCTCACAGCTCTCCTGAGTATTTTTTTTTTAGTTTGCAAATACCCAGTGAGTACTTTATGACAGGCAGTAGCTTTTTTTCTTACATTTCTCTCTAATCTTTAAGCTATATTGTAAAGTGTGGAAGTATGGAAAAAAAAATATTGATGCTCATTTTACCTTCCATAAAATAGCTAATGAACACATTTAGTTTGCATATATTTTTTAAACTTACCCCAACAATGTAGTGTGTTTTAATCCAGCCTGGATGCCAGTTTTGTATCTAATTTGAAGCTAATTTAGATTCAGAGATTCAAAGATTTTTATTTGTCAATACTTCTATATGTACAGGACATACAGGAGAATTGAAAAGCAATTTCTGTTTCTCTTAGTAATATATAAGAAAAGAAGGAATAAGGATGAAAAACAACAACAGTAGTCTATGTACAGTAATGCTACCTGTAGTGCAAATAAAGATAAATGATAAAACCTAGCAATCAGCAATACAGAAAAAGTGGAGCCGTAATACCTGCAATTGCAAGTTCAATGTGGTAGTGTAGGTGCAGATATTGACAGATTGGACTGCACATGAACAATATTTCAATAACAGACAGAAGCAGCTATGTGACATAAGCTCGGACCCAGGGAACACGCACATAGGCTCGAGTAAAATTCAGCAGTTTTATTAAGGGAATAATGAGTGTGTGAGTGCGTGTGAACAGGATGTGACATCTTGTAGGAGGACGGGGTGCGCCGAGGGCAAAGCAGTGCGCCGTGCAGCCAGGTAACCCTAAGGGCGGAGCAAACACAGGGATTAATCGCAGGTGTGACCCCAGCGGTAATAATATTCAGACTGGTGCTTACTTGCAGGTGGAATGGTGGCTGGCGTTGGCTTAGCCGCAGGTCTCCGGCCTGGAAGACAGCGTTGCGTTGCGCGCTCGGCGCGGTGAAGAAGATGATGGCATGGCAGAGAGAGGAATCCGCCGCCAGAGGATCCACCTGTGCACAGGGGAGAGAGACTGGAGAAAAGGTAAGAACGATGATGGCTTACTTGCTTGGCGTGGAAGGACTCAGGGGAGCGTAGGCTGGGAAGGAGTATACGAGTGCTGGAATGCACGAGCATAGGTGAGCAGGCAGGACGATGAGCAGATGAGACACCAGGGGTTTTACCTGTGAGACATGGAACGTCGGACAGACACGGAGGGAGGGGGGGGAAAGCCAGACGCACAGCCACCGGATTGATTACCTTAATGATGGGGTAAGGCCCAATGAATCGCTGGGCCAGCTTCCTCTTCTCGGCCTTCAGGTTGATAATCTGGGTGGATAACCACACCTGCTGGCCTACCTGATAGCGGGGGGCGGACTTCTTGCGCCAATTAGCCAATCTGGAGTTGCGCGCCGCCGTGCGTAAAAGCGCTTGGCGCGTAGCGGTCCAAAAGCGCCGACAGCGCCTTAGATGAGCCCGCACAGACGGTACTGCCACCTCCCCCTATTCTTCGGGGAACAGCAGAGGGTTGTAGCCAAGCGATGCCCGGAAAGGAGACATCCCAATGGCCAACGACAGGGTGGAGTTATGGGCATACTCTATCCAGGGCAGATGAGTGCTCCACAAGGAAGGACTGGAGGCAGTGACGCAGCAGAGCGCAGCTTCCAGCTCCTGATTCATGCGCTCGCACTGCCCGTTGGATTGGGGGTGGTGACCGGAGGACAGGCTCACTGTGGCCTCCAAAGCGTTGCAGAAACACTTCCAGACCCTGGACACGAACTGGGGCCCCCGGTCAGAGACGACATCCACCGGGATCCCATGTAGCCTCACAACATGTTGGACCAACAGATCCGCTGTCTCCCGCACCGTAGGAAGGCCATGGAGCGGCACGAGGTGGGCGGCCTTCGAGAACCGGTCCACGATGGTCAGGATGGTGTCGAAGGAGTTGGACGTCGGGAGACCGGTGACGAAATCCAAGGCTACATGGGACCAGGGCCTTCCGGGGACGGGCAGGGGATGGAGGAGCCCCGCAGGAGGAGAGGTCGAGGTTTTACCAGTAGCACATTGGAGGCAGACACGGACGTAATTGAAGACATCGTCCCGGAGGCCCGGCCACCAGAAGGACCTTTGGAGGAGCTCAATCAGTCGGGAAATTCCAGGGTGACAGACGAGCTTGGAGGTGTGAGCCCAATGGATGACGTCGCCCCGGACAGAAGAGGGCACAAACAACCTCCCAGCTGGACCGCCGCCAGGATCAGATTTGGCCTCCTGTGCCCTCCGGACCTTGTCCCTGATGGCCCACAAGACAGCGCCAATGACGCACAAGGCCGGCAGGATGGTGTGATCTGGTTCCATGGGGACCTCTGAAGCGAACTGCCTGGACAGAGCATCCGGCTTCCCGTTCTTGGAGCCGGGACGGTAGGTGATAGTAAACCTGAAGCGGCCAAAGAACAGCGACCAACGCGCCTGGCGGGCATTCAGGTGCTTTGCCGTCCTCAGGTACTCCAGGTTCTTATGATCTGTCCAGACCACAAAAGGCTGCGCTGCCCCCTCCAGCCAGTGACGCCACTCCTGCAGTGCAAGCTTCACCGCAAGGAGCTCTCTGTCGCCGATGTCATAGTTCCTCTCTGCCGCAGAAAGGTGCTGGGAGAAGAAGGCGCAGGGGCGAACCACCCCGTCCACCGGAGAGCGCTGAGACAACACCGCCCCCACCCCTGTATCGGAGGCGTCCACTTCAACGAGGCACTGCAGCACGGGGTCCACCTGAGTCAGGACCCGGGAGGAGGAAAACTCTGTCTTCAGAGCGGCAAAGGCAGCCGTGGCCTCTGTCCACCGGAACAGCACCTTGGAGGAGGTGAGGCGGGTCAGGAGAGAAGCGATGGAGCCAAAGTTGGGAACAAAGCGGCAGTAAAAGTTGGCGAACCCCAGGAATTGCTGGACCTGTTTCCTGGACGGGGCGGGGGGGTCGCATTCAACTACCGCCTTGACCTTGGCCGGATCGGGGATGATCTGGTTGTGATCCACGATGAAACCCAAGAAGGAGGTTTTGTCAGTGTAGAATTCACACTTCTCCGCCTTAACCTCTTGCACTCCGGGCAATTTTCCTAAAAATGCCAAAAAATAATGTTCCCAAAGTAAATCGAAAGCTGTTCTTCAACCCTTTGCAGCATCATCATGGGGTTGGTCTCATTTAAAAGAAAACACTTTGAATTTTTTGGCAAAAAAACCATAATCTCTCTACGTGCTCCGGCCACTGAGTTACAGTCATCTACACATACTGAACTTGAAGAAAAAAAATTTGGACACGGTGTTTTTTTGGATACAAATGCTTGCAAATAACACAGCTGTCCGATCCGGCTGGAAAATGCAACAGAAATGTAGAACCAAGTGTTATCCAGCTGAGATCCAAATTTGGTAACAATACCACAAAAAATGAATATTTTACACAGCTTTGTTCTCAGGCTGTTCCCAGGCGTTTTGGAACTGTGCCAAATTGTGCCAAATGGCACAGTTTGGAAAAACGTCTGTAACTTTTGAATAATTTAATGTAGAATCTTCATTTTAGGCTCAAAGGAAAGGTCACACTCAGGGCTGTGTCTGTGTGTGTGTGTGTGTGGGGGGTCGTCCCCCGCCCCCCGCTACCAAGGACAGAGTTCGGCCCTCGCTACATGACAGATTACACTCGTTGCATGTTTCCACAGCAACGCTGTCACAGCGGCTTCCCCCCCCCCCCGCTATTGTGTGTGTGTGGGGGGGGGGTTGTGTTCCCTCCCCCGCTCGCTACAGAGGAGGGACTTCAGCCATCGCTACACAACGGATTAGCCTTATGTGGTGATGTAGGACAGCAGTGCAATCACCGCGGCTCCCCCGCCCCCACTCGCTGCAGAAGAATAGCGGGGGTGGGGGGGGGGTGTTCACAGCCAGTACACTGCGAGCAACCCCTTGTACCGCGGCGTACGAACTTCAGACTTCGTGAACCGCACAGCTGTAATTTACTGATCGGTCAAAAGTCATTTTGGATTACAATTTTCAGGGATAGAGAATAATTTAGCTTATAACACCTTACCTCTTCACAGCGGAGTCTTGGCGAACTTGTCTTCCTCATTGTCAGACGAACGCGACGCTGGTCCGCTCTGGTTCTGGTCTCACGACTCGATCAAAACATAATTCCATTATTGCGGTTTTGTGCTTCCATGATTGCAGTTTTTGGCGAACGATTTTTCAAAACAAATAACAGTAGTAATTAAAAAAAGACTGGCGAAAGTGTGTGTGTCACTCAGCCTTCGTCGTCAGCCTCCGTCGGTCTATAATGACCATGGAATAAATCATAACGTCTACTCTGCTGGAACCAATACAAAATAAGCACCGCCTGTGGCCGAACATGCCGATCCACGAATGGCACTCCCTGTCACACAGGTTGCATTTGTGGATGGTCTCCATGCTGCTGGGTCTGTGGGGCTCTTCCTGTGTCCTTTTTTGATCCGCTGCAGCAGCCAGTCTTCACCCAGCCTTAAAAAAAAACAGCTCACGAACTCCTCTGCTTCAATTGGCTCACTGCATTCAAAGCGTTGGGAGGCGGGTCCTCCTTCCTAGGTTTTCATTCATTGGCTCTTCAAGGTTTCAGAAACCCAATTCAAGGCTCTTATTAGTCGAATGAGAGGTCAATCAGATGAACTAATCTGTTCGCGGCTGTGTTTGCAGCTTTTTTTTTCAGTGGCGCTTGGAGGCCACACCACCTACACCACCACCATCAATATCCTTATCATGCGTCATGTGCACGAGGGCGCACGAGTGCGCTCTCGTGCGCCCTCGTGCACCTTAGGACGCAGAGACTTGCCCGCCCATGGAACAACGGAGTGCAAGAGGTTAATGTAGAGTCTGTTCTCTAAGAGACGCTGGAGGACCCACCTCACATGAATCCGATGCTCCTCCCGGGACCGGGAGAAGATCAGGATATCGACCAGGTAAATGAAAATGAACACCCCCAGGAAGTCGCGAAGGACGTCATTAATCAGTCGCTGGAAGACGGCCGGAGCGTTGATGAGCCCGAACGGCATGACCAGATATTCAAAATGGCTGCTGGGTGTCCGGAACCCCATCTTCCATTCATTGCCCTCCCGGATCTGAATGAGGTGGTATGCGCTGTGGAGGTCCAACTTAGTAAACCAGGACGCCCCCTGGAGAGTCGAAGGCAGAGTCCATCAATGGCAGCGTATACTTGTCCTTAATCGTGATGTCATTCAAAGCTCGGAAGTCGATGCATGGCCGGAGGGACCCATCCTTCTTGCTGACAAAAAAACCCCCAACCCTGCTCCAACTGGGGAAGAGGAGGGCCGGATGATGCCGGCGCTGAGCGACTCCTTAATGTAGACGTCCATAGCCTCACGCTCCAGTGCAGACAAGCTGTACAGGCGACTGGATGGTAATGGCGCCCCCGGGCGGAGGTTGATAGCGCAGTCGTAGGGGCGGTGGGGGGGGGGGGGGCAGCGCTTTGGACTTACTAAACACGGACCTGAGATCGTGGAACTCCGGTGGTACCTTGGAGAGGTCCGGGGGAGGAGAGTCGGAGGAGGAAGGAGGAAGCGATGGGGCACAGGCAGCGGACTGGAGACAGGCGCCCAAGCAAAAGGTGCTCCAGGAGAGGACACTTCCAGATCGCCAGTTGAAGGTGGGGTTATGAAGACGCAGCCAGGGGTAACCCAGAATGACGGGGGCAGCAGCGGTGGGCAGCACGAACAGGCAGAGGTCCTCCCGATGATTTCCAGAGACAATGACTGGGACCGGGACCATCCGGTGTGTAACCCTCTCCAGTGGGGACGCAGAGACAGAGACAAGGCTGAGGGGAGCTGGCAGGGCTTGGCAAGGGATGCCCAGGCGGGTTACCAGGCTCTTAGAAATAAAGTTCTGCTCCGCCCCCGAGTCCACCAGTGCATGAGTGAGGTGTTCAGTGGAATTGTGGCAGAACCTAATCGGTAAAAGACACTTGGATAGAGAGTTAGATTGGGATGCGTCCGCAAGGCCCCCTCTAGTGACTCGCGGACTCCCCCTTTTGGCTTGATGGGGCAATCCACAAGGTGCTGGTCGTCTCCGCAGTACATGCAGAGGCCCAGCTCCTTGCGGTGCTGTTTCTCCGCCAGCGGAAGCTTGGCCCAGCCAATCAGCATCGCCTCTGGCTCATCGGCGGACTCTGGCGTGGGCAACGCCAGGGGGCGAGATTGAGAGGTACGGGGAAATGCACGGCTCGTGTGGCTGGATGACCTCCGCTTGGCGGCCCGTTCCCTCAACCTGTTATCGAGGCTGATTGTAAGGGAAATTAATTCGGAAAGCCGCTCCGGAGGATTCCGGCTGGCCAGCTCATCCCGGAGGCTGGAGCTCAGACTACGGGTGAAGATGCTGCAGAGGGCAGCATCTCCCCACCCAACTTCTGCCGCTACCACCCGGAAGTCGACAGCGTAGTCGGCGGCAGACCGACTACCCTGGCGAAGATTCAACAGCAGGGTGGTTAGCACACTGTCACGGTCCGAGTGGTCAAAAACTTCATTAAAATCACGAACGAACTGATCATAGGTTAGGTTCGCGTAGCTGGGCCTCGCCATTATGGCGTAGGCCCAAGCTAATGCTCGCCCTTCCAGAAGGTTGGCGATGTAACCAATTCGGCTGTGATCAGTAGGGAAGTCCCCGGGGACGCACTTGAACACCAACTCACACTGGAGGAAGAACCCCCAAGCTTCACCGAGCTTACCGCTGAAGTGCATGGGCGTTGGAATTGGAGTGAGCCAGGTTGGCAGCCCCGGGATAGCCTGGCTAGCCGGGGGGCCGGTGGGAGCTGACCGCTAGGCTGAGCCGGAGGGAACGCCCGCGGAGGATTCAGACGATCCAACCGGTGATTTATTTGGACTAATTGATTCAAAATTACCTGCTGCTGGTGAGTGACTTGATCTACTCGAGCCTCAAGAATGTTAAGCCGGTGTGCGAGCCTGCTGTCCACTGGGCCGCTCTGCTGGAGCCGTACTGACATAAGTTCGGACCCAGGGAACACACACACAGGCTTGAGTAAGATTAAACAGTTTTATTAAGGGCATAATGAGTGTGTGAGTGCGTGTGAGCAGGATGTGATGTCTTGTAGGAGGACGGGGTGCGCCAAGGCCGAAGCAGTGCGTCGTGCAGCCAGGTAACCCTAAGGGCAGAGCAAACACAGGGATTAATCGCAGGTGTGACCCCAGCGGTATTAATATTCAGACTGGTGCTTACTTGCAGGTGGAGTGGTGGCTGGCGTTGGCTTAGCCGCAGGTCTCCGGCCTGGAAGACAGCGTTGCGTTGCGCACTCGGCGCGGTGAGGAAGATGATGGCGTGGCAGAGAGAGGAATCCGCCGCCAGAGGATCCACCTGTGCACAGGGGAGAGAGATTGCAGAAAAGGTAAGAGCGATGATGGCTTACTTGCTTGGCGTGGAAGGACTCAGGGGAGCGTAGGCTGGGAAGGAGTATACGAGTGCTGGAATGCACGAGCATAGGTGAGCAGACGGCTCCAGACTGAGGCTCCAGGCGGAGTGAGCTAAATAGCCCGAGCCTGATGAGGCACAGGTGTGCGCGCAGCTGGAGCGGGAGACAGGCGAGAGCGAGTTGTGACGCTATGGTATTTGAGCAAATGGTTGCAGTATTTGAGCGGTTGAAGTGGTTGAAATGGTTGAAGTGTTTTGAGCGGCTTGTCAAACCACACATTACAGCCTGCCTCCCTGCATCACACGACCCGCTCCAGTTTGCATATCGTTCAAACCGCTCCACGGAGGATGCTATAGTCACCACCCTACACTCTGTCATCACCCACCTGGACCAGAAAGACACCTACGCCAGACTCCTGTACATTGATTTCAGTTCAGCATTCAACACCATTATTCCCCAGAGACTGATGGAGAAATTACTGCTTCTCGGTCTGAACACCGCCACATGTCTCTGGATCCTGGATTTCCTGACTGAGAGACCTCAGTCTGTCCGGGTTGGAAACAACATCTCCAAGTCTGTCACGCTGAGTACCGGATCCCCTCAAAGCTGTGTACTCAGTCCACTGTTGTTTACACTTCTAACACACGACTGTGTATCCAGACACGAGGGGAACCAGATTATTAAGTTTGCAGATGACACCACGGTGGTGGGACTTATCCAGAGGGATGAGGAATCAATGTACAGGGAAGAAGTGAGAGACCTGGAGGGCTGGTGCAGGGAGAACAATCTGGTGCTCAACATGGACAAAACGAAGGAGATGATTATCGACTTCTGGCGGTCGCAGCCTGAGCACGCCCCCCTCAGCATCGGAGGCCGTTTAGTGGAGAGAGTAGAGAACATCAAGTTCCTCGGAGTGCAGATCTCGCAGGACCTGACCTGGAGCAAGAATTCCTTGAAGATCAGGAAGCGAGCTCAGCAGAGACTGCACTTCTTGAGGAAACTCAAACAGGCCTCTCTCCCCATCTGCATCCTCAGGACCTTCTACAGATGTGTGGTGGAGAGTGTTCTGACGTACTGCATTGCTACATGGTACTCCAGCTGCAGTATGTCAGACAAAAAAGCCCTGCAGAGGATAGTCAAGGGGGCGAAGAGGGTAATTGGAGTCTCCCTCCCCTCTGTCCAAGAACTTTTTCAGAACCGTTGTAGGAGCAGGGCACTAAACATTGTCAAGGACCGTTCTCACCCTCTGCATAAACACTCTGAACTTCTTCCATCTGGTAAACGATTCCGGAGCATCAGAGGCAGAACCACCAGACTGATCAACAGCTTCCTTCCACAAGCTGTCAGGATGCTGAACAGTTGACCCGGAATCTCTCATACACACTACTGCACCTACGGACATTTTGTATATTATAGTTAGTTATTCTTTTTTTTCCCCAAGTATGTCTCAGGGATGTGTGAATGGATGGGGGTGGGTGGGGGTGGGGGGGAGCTATGTGGGAATGTGTCTTAAATGATGCTGCTTCTTATATGGATGCCGAGAGAAATGCAATTTCATCTTGCCTGCACTACAGTTGTATGTACAGCAATATGACAATAAAGTTTGATTTGATTTGATTTTGATTTGAGTAAGGTGCAGAGATATACTGCAGCAGATGTATTATTGTTGGTGTGCCAAGTCTTTCTGTACAAACAGCTGAGGTAGTTATTGTGTGGGTGAGTGTGATACGGTCCAGGGGTGGGGGTGGGGGAGTGGGCAGAGTTCAGGGTCCTGATGGCCTGGTGAACAAAGCTGTTTAGTGGTCTTGTGGAGCGGGCCCGGAGGCTCCGGTACCTTTTCCCCGAGGGCAGAGGGCCGAAGAGGGAGTGTGAGGGGTGGGAGGTGTCACCTGCAATGTTGATGGCTCTGCGGGTGAGTCAGGTGAGGTAAATGTCTGAGAGGGGGGGCAGAGGAGCATCGATCTTGCTTGCTGCTTTCACTGTGCGTTGTAGTGTCTTCTGGCAGGAGGCAGTGCAGCTTCTGTACCACACCATGATGCAGCTGGTGAAGATGCTCTCAATGGCGCCCCGGTAGACTGAGCACATGATGGGGGGGGGGGGGGGGAACTCGTGCTCTCCTCTGTTTGTGGAGTCAGTGTTAATCTGATATTCCCTCTTGGTGCCCATCACTCTCTCGTTCCAATGGTTTGCCTCCTCAGCTACAGGACTCTGTCTTTTGACTTTCCTGGATTCAAACAAAATCCACATGTACAGTGGTGTGAAAAGTGTTTGCCCCCTTCCTGATTTCTCATTTTTTTGTATGTTTGTCACACTTTAAATGTTTCAGACTATCAAACAAATTTAAATATTAGACAAAAATAATACAAGTAAACACAAAATTCAGTTTTTAAATGAAAATGTTTATTATTAACGGAAAAAAATCCAAACATACATGGCCCTGTGTGAATTAGTGATTGCTCCCTAAACCTAATAACTGGTTGGGCCACCCTTAGCAGCAACAACTGCAATCAAGCATTTGCAATAACTGGTAATGAGTGTTTTACAGCGCTGTGGAGGCCCACTCATCTTTGTAGAATTGTAATTCAGCCACATTGGAGGGTTTTTGAGCATGAACCGCCTTGGAACTCTGCCATGCAGGCCATTTTTGCCCAGTCTCTTTCTTATAGTGGAGTCATGAACACTGACCTTAACTGAGACAAGTGAGGCCTGCAGATCTTTGGATGTTGTTGTGGGGTCTTTTGTGACCTCTTGGATTAGTTGTTGCTGCGATTTTGGGGCAATTTTGGTCGGCCAGCCTATCCTGGGAAGGTTCACCACTGTTCCATGTTTTTGCCATTTGTGGATAATGGCTGTCACTGTGGTTTGTTGGAGTCCCAAAGCTTTAGAAATGGCTTTATAACCTTTTCCAGACTGATAGATCTCAATTACTTTGTTTCTTATTTGTTCCTGAATTTCTTTGGATCACAGCATGATGTCTAGCTTTTGAGGATCTTTTGGTCTACTTCACTTTGTCAGGCAGGTCCTATTTAAGTGATTTCTTGATTGAGAACAGGTATGGCAGTAATCAGGCCTGGGTGTGGCTAGAGAAATTGAAGTCAGCTTCCCAAAGATGTGATAAACCACAGTTAAAGTTTTAACGGGGGGGGGGGGGGGGTCACTTTTTCACACAGGGCCATGTAGGTTTGCATTTTTATTTACCCTTAACAAGAAACACCTTCATTTAAAAACTGCATATATGTTTACTTGTGTTATCTTTGTCTAATATCTAAAATTGCTTGATGATCTGAAACATTTAAGTGTGACGAACATACAAAAAAATGAGAAATCAGGAAGGGGGCAAACACTTTTTCACACCACTGTATGTGTTGTGGTAGTATCTGACAATTGGTATGCTGTATGTCTGGGGATGTACTGTACCTTTGTTGGCATACAGTCGTGAAAAAATTAGGACACCCTGTATAAGCCTGTGGTTTTTTTTTTTTTTTTACATATTTGGACATATAGATATTTAATATCAGTGTTAAAAATACTGGGAGATTCATGTAATACAACTAAACAATTAAAATGAATTAAAGACTTTTTTCCAGATTTTCTATAAAATGTAATTCTAAACAAATAATGACAAATAAATTTGGCCACCCCCCCCATCTTTTTTAGGACATCCCCACATTCATTCCCACTTAAAATAGCTAAAATAAATGTTAAAAAAAGTAAATAAAAACAAAAACAAGGTTCGATGATATGTGAACATTTCTTAATAAAGAACTGAATATTTAATGTGGTGTCCTAATTTTTTCACATGACTGAACATCACTCACAAGTAGGGCTGGGCGATAAAACGATAATGATAATTATCGTGAAATAACTTTTCCTCACTAGAGACATAAAACATTTTTGATAAAACTCATTTGTTCTGTGTTTTGACAGGCAACACGAAAAGCCAGTGAAAATAAGAATGCACCGCACCGAACCGATCATGTGGCTGGAAGTCATGTTTGATTGACGCACACAAGAGCGTGCTTAGGCGCGTACGACCAGCACATAACCGGGGCTTAGCCTATCACACCTGCTAATGTTTGGACTAGCACAGCTGTGTAGGAGACGACAGAAAACAATGATAAGTTCAGTGACAGCGTTACCAAAGAAGACACTGAAACAGATGCCACCCAATGCTCAATAGACGAGGAGATTGTTGAAAAGAACGGTCCGAGGAATTCAGCAATGTGGAGATATTTTGGCTATTTAAAGTCTGACAAGAAGCAGCTTAACGTGTACTGCAAACTGTCAAGCACGTTCCCACAAACTCAGGTAACACTACAAATCTTTTTTACCATCTGAAGCAGTGCCATCCTATTGAGCACACAGAATGTTGGATTTAAGCGGATGACTAAAGTAATTGACACTCGTTACCAACTCCCTGGCCGTAAATATTTCTCTCAGATGGCACTTGACATGGTTAATAGACCCAGTAAGCAGACTCGGACTCAGAAATAGACACAATTATATTTATTGAACAACAAAGAATGTGTGTGAGTGTGTGGGTGTGTGGTCTTGTAGCAGCTGGGGGAGAGCAGAACACTGTTCAACCTGGCAACCCTAGGGACAGACAGAGGCAGGGACAGTTAGTGGTAATCACAGGTGGAGATGTACAGTTTTAGTCCAGGGCTTACTGTTTGTAGAGATGTAGAGGGGCTCAGGTTCAGCTCGGCGGCTACGGCCAGGAGGACTGTGTCCGCTGATCCATCTGCTGCTGAAGGAGGTAGATGTGTTAGAGGTGGAGCAGTGCAGTTTGGTCCGCCACCAGGAAGGAGGGAGGTCCGCTGCCACGGAGCTCCGCCTGTGCACAGGGGACTGAGAGAGGAATTTAGGAGAATGAACGAGGGCTTACTTGAGCTGTGGATTGATTCTTCCAGATGCCAGCGGGCGGGAGGCTGGATGCGAGGACGAAGGTAGACTGAGGCTGGATGCGAGGATGAAGGTAGACTGAGGCTAGGAAGCTCAGGAACAACGATGAAGGCAAGAGAAGGTCTCATGGAGTGTAGACAGACGACTCCACACTGATCCCAGGGCAGTGTGGTTTAAATAGCCCTGGCCGTGATGAGGAGCAGGTGTGTGCGCAGCTGAGGAGAATAAGCAGCCAGAGCAAACCATTACAGCACTTCCCCAGCTGTACACGGAATGTAGAGAAACTGTTGAAAAGGAGCTGCAAGTGTGCCATACTTGGCTACTATGTCAGATTTGTGGTCAAGTCGCACATCTGAACCATATATGAGCCTCACTGCCCACTTCATTGATCAAGATTGGAATTTGAAAAGCAAATGTCTACAAACTTTCTTGAAGACCATACAGGTGAAGTCATTGCTTTAGGACTGACTGAAGCACTTGCGTCCTGGAGACTGAGTGAAGACAAGTCTGCATCACAACAGACAGTGGGACAAATATAGTGAAGACCACATCACTTAGTGGACACAGCTGCAGTGCTTTGGGCATGCACTTCACTCAGCTATCGGTAAGTTGGTGAGCAGAATATTATAAAATATTTATTATTTTATGTTATATAATTATTGTATGTTTTATAATTATTTGAAATACATTTGTATAATGTTCTACACTACGTTTGTCAGGTTCAACTTCTGACAGAAAATAAATATTTAAAATTAATCTTGTTATACCGTCACATCTCACTTAGGAATAAAAAGGAACCTTTAAGCTTGACAGAAATAGTGATTTGATTCATATCGCAATATATATACATATATCGATTATCGATCAATATGAAAAAAGTATCGTGACTGGAATTTTTTCATATCGTCCAGCCCTACTCACAAGGTAATTGACTGACTTATTTTGAGCTTGTAAGATGAGGTAATTTCTCACCACAATTTTCTACTTTTCATTAATTTTTAAAATTTTCAACAACAAAATTGTCTCATAAATCACATACTCTCTTACATAGTCTCTTAATTTTCTTAATCAGTGTTCATCTATATTTATTTAAGTCAGTAAGATCTCTGATTATTATGGTCTTTGCTTCCTCAGGTGTTCCATTTAGTTTGATCCAAACTCTACAATTTCTTGTCCATGTTGCCTGTATCTTATTTTGTCTTTTTAGTATCTGTGCTTGCCGTGCTATTTCAGCATTAGTCTTTGTTAAATGTTCATTTGGGTAAACTTCTGTTCCCCGTAGCTTTCTGGCCTGCCTCAGTATGTCATTCTTTACCCTTCTGTTCACAAAGCGCATCACAATTGATTTCTTTGTTTTATTATCTTTTCTGGGTAAAGTATGACAGGCTGAAATTGCATTTATTTCAACCTTTATATTTCTGCTTTCAAGGAAGTGAAGCACCTGGTTTTCCAGGGAGACTGATTCACTCACGGGAGCCTCCTCACCTCTCATTCCTGCTGTAACATTGCCATATGATTGGTATGTAATGTCTAGTCCACTTATAATTAGATCATCCATACGAGAATATTGTTCAAGATCCTCGACGCGTCGCTCCAAGTCTGCAGTTTTTTTGTCTTTTTCCTTAACTGTTAATTTTAATTCTCGGACTTCTTCCATTATCCCTAACAGTTTAAGCTGTTGACTAGCCACTTTGGTCAGTTATTCTGACAAGAAGTTCAGAGATTTTTTTTTATCTCTCCCATTTCTTCCTTCTTTGGTGGCATTTTTACTGACCTGTTGATAGTAAAACAACCTCTGCTGGTGTCGCCGGTATCCGATCCGACCGACCTCGAATCCAGCTGGGGCCTCAGCTAGCCCCCTCTGCTGCTAGTCCCGCTGCTTACCGCTGCTGCAATTGAGCTCCTGTCCAGCCGGGGTGCCGGCAGCTCCTCCACCGAGCCCCGCCACCCACCGCCGCTGTAGTTGAGCTCCGATCCTGCTCTTGTCCAGCTGGGGTCCTGGTAGTTCCTCCGCTGAGCCCCGCCACCTACTGCTGTCTTCCTCAGTAGTTCCTCCACCGAGCCCCGCAGCTGTAACTGGGCTTTGATTCTGGCTCTTATCCAGTTGGGGCCCCGGCTGCTCCTCCACTGGTCCCCGTCTCCTACCTCTGCTGTACTTGAACTCCGATCCGGCTCCCGTCCAACTATTGTCTTGGTTAGTTCCTCCGGCGAGCCCCAATCACAAGATTCTAAGAATCTGCACGAGAGGCTCAGCCGTCATCTACCGGGCCGATGCCGGGTCAGTGAGACGAACCAGGGACAGAGTCGCTCCTTTGTATCGGTGTTAGGTGCTACGACTAGCTATGGTGTTAGCTATAGCGATAGCATTAGCTTAGCAAACGCTTCAGGTAAAGCATAGCAGCGAACCACGAAAAGAAACGCTAATCAGTTTACTCACAAATGAGAGCAGTCCCAAAAAGTCCAGTTCTCACAGCGAGTGTAAAATAATCCTTCCTGACATGACGATCTCCCCATGAAGAGCATTACAATAGGGCTTTCGCCAACTCAATCCTGTCATTTTCGACTGTTTCTGAGAACTTCCTCCCACGCTGCTGACAGTCTGTCGGTAGTGTCCGATGCCACTCTTCTTCACCCACACATCTAAAGTGATTCATTTCAATAAAAGCATTTGAAACCACAATTGTCCATTCCAGAGTTTAACCATGTCTTCAGTAGTGGATGCTGCCTTGAGAGAAAGCATATGAATTAATTTATTGTTCACAACTGCAGAGACTCCATTTCAGAGAAAAAAATTATTAAATATTCCTGCGTCGTCCACCAGATGGCACTGTAAAACTGTCTGGTTGATTAATGAGGAATCAAATCCCAAGCCTGGATTATATCAACCATAAATCTGTCATTTGGAGCATTCCTTTGCTTAAGAGCGGAAAAGGGAGAATGACTCTAAGTCCTGGAGAAGGGATTAACTTCCACTTTTTGGCTGATGGGTCGTGTTACAACTCTGGTCCTTGGGTGAGAAAAGCAGTTCCTGACCAGACTTATGGGTGAAACAATTTCTTTAAAGTGAAGAGTGATTTTATAGACTGGAACCAAAGGGGTTGACGCTACAGCTACAACATAACAAAATTTGGAAAAAGTGAAGCCCTGTGAATACTTTCTGGATGCACTGTACCTTTCTTCTCTCCATCATATTAGCCAGGTCTCTGTCTTTACCAAACATAGTCCCTACATTTAACATCCTTACTCTCACCTCCACACTTCTGCCTTTCCTTTTCTGTCTCTCCCTCCAAACATGCCTTCCCCCTCTCCTCCTCCTTGATCTTCGACCAATAGTAGCCCATTTTCCACCGGCACCCTGTCAGTTAACAGCACCGGAGGCAGTCGTTAACCCGGGCCTCAACCGATCCAGTATGGAAGTCTCAGTTGTCATGATTCATATGTTTGATTTGGTAAAGGTTTTATGTCAGATGCCCTTCCTGACACAACCCTCCTCATTTACCTGGGCTTGGGACTGGCAGTAGGAGTACACCGGCTTGCGCACCCCCAGTGGCTGGGTGTCAGGTTTTCTCCTCCAGGGCGAAGAAGAGAACCCAAACGCGAAGTGAAGTTCGTATATGATTTATTGTAAAACTGAACAGAAAACAGCTCGTGGGCTGGAAAAATAAACTTGCCAAGGCAGGCAAAACACAGGCAAGATTTCCAGGCTAGAGCAAAAACACATAGGCTAAGAAACAACAAGGCTCGGTATAAAACAGGCTAGGCTGAAACGTGTGCAAAACACCGACATGAGGTATGCAAGAATGCCGCACCGATGAATGGGGTGGCCTCCCCAAAATAAAGCTGGACTAATTATTTGAACTGAAACAGATGTGGACAATCAAGAAATCAACACAGATCAGGCAAAGGTGGAAATAAACAAAAGACACTGTCAAAGTAAAAGCCTAAACCAGAACTAAGAATAAACATGACTGAGATAATGATAAACAGGACAAGAATAATAAAGCATAAATGTGACTACAATAATAATACTAAGGGTGACAATCAAGAACTAAAAATCAGGCAGGAATAATGATAACAACAAAACAGAGCCATGATAATAATCAAAACAAAACACAGAGAACCTCGTTATAACTAACTCAAAGTGTCAGCATGGTCCCCAGACTATGCCCAGCTCATAACATAGCCCCCCATTCCTTTAAGGGGTGAATTCCAGACACCCCAAAACAACACCTCTCCAAAAAAAGTTACCTTCCCAGGGTGGGTGGTGGGGGCATAAGGCCAGATGGGAAGAAATTAACACACGGATCTAAAAAAAAATGTCCATCGGGTGGTCTCCCAATGTCCTAGACACACTGGACTGGAGAACAAGGCGGGTCAGGGGGCCAACCCAAGCCCATGGACTCCCAGACCGGAGTACAGGATGGATCGCGGGGCCTACCCATGTCCACTGGTCCCCAGACCGGAGTGCAGGGTGGATCTGGCAGCCTACATATGTCCCTAGGTCGCTAGCTCATAAGACAAGGTGGGTCAGGAAACCCACCAAAGTGCATGGGCCCCCAGACCAGAGAACAAAGGGGGTTGGTGGGCCAGCCAGGGGCCAGGGCCCCCAGACCGGACAGCAAGACTGTGCAGGAGCCAGGAGCTCGGGGAACAGCAGCGGGGGAGCTCCCAACTCTGAAACAGGCAACTGAGGCATGCTAAACTCAGGAGCAAACAGAGGCGCACTAACTTCAGTAACAGATGACAAGGGCACGCTGAACTCAGGAACAGGTGGCCAAGGTGGGCCGGTCTCCCGGAACAAATGACAGAGACACAATGGCCTCAGGCGCGGATGATGGAGGTTCACTGGCCACAGGAACAAACATTGGAGGAGCACCGGCCTGTGGAACACATGGCAGAGGCGCGCCAGCCTCAGGAACAAATGGCGGAGGCACACCGGCCTCTGAAATACATGGCAGAGGCACACCGGCCTCTGGAACAAACAGTAAAGGCACACCAGCCTCAGGTTCAGATGGCAGAGACGCACCAGCCTCCTGAACACATGGCGGAGGTGCACCATTCTCCGGAGTGGATGACTGTGACGCGTTGGCCTCTAGAGCTGATGGTTGGAGTGTGCCAACCTCAGAAGCTGATGGTTGGAGCGTGCTGACCTCAGGAGCTGGTGTTTGGAGCACACTGACCTCGGGAGCTGACGGTTTGAGCACGCCGACCTCAGAAGTACATGACTGAAGCGTGCTGACCACCGGAGCTGATGACTGAGGCATGCCGAACTCAGGACCAGGCAACAGAGGCGCACCGGCCTCAGGACCAGCTGATAGAGGCTCACCAGCCTCTGGAACAGACGGTGGCTGGGGAGCGCTGACCACCAGAGACAGCTGCTGAGGTGCAAGAGCGTCCGGCCCAGATGCCTGGAGAGCCATCCCCGCGGCATCCACCTTGGACAAGGGAGAAAGGCAGGGAGTGAGTGAAGCGACACTAAAATCACCAGGAGCAAGACAAGTCTTTTCTAATACTAATGTTATAAATATAAAGAAAAGAACTTGCCTTAGCTCCTGGTCACCTGGTGCTAGGGTGACCACTTCAAGAAGAGCTTCAGGAACGATGGCCTCAGGGAAAAACTGTGACTGAGGAGCGTCAACCACAGAGACAGCTGGAGCTGTGACTTGCACCTTGGGGACAGCTGGAGCTGTGGTGTGCACCTCAGGGACAGCTGAAGCCGTGGTGTAGCTAGACTGGAGAGTAGCAGTGGCTGGAGCTCTCTGGAGAGGAGCCGGAGCTGGCGTTGTTACTGAGCGCTGAGAGGAGCAGCATTTCCCGGCGCCTTCCTTCCACCCAGGACTGCCAAACGCCAACCCAGATTCCTGATACTGCTCCCTCTCGGGGGTAGATCTTGGCGGTGGATCTCGTGGTGCAGCGGGCTGCTGTTTGGGAGTTGGAGATGGAGGCGAGGAGGAGGCTGGTGTTGCTTGTAGGGGAGGAAGAGGAAGCCCCTGCAGCCAGGAAAGGGAGCGCAGGCTTGTGCGAGTTTCCAGAATGTTTGCGATGCCCCCCTAGCAGTCTGTGGCTTCCTCTGGGGAGAGCATGCTGCGTGCAGAGACAATGATGTCCTGCAGCACCTCCGTAATGGACTACTCTCCCCCTCTCCATCTCCTCTTCCTCCTTTTTTCACCCGCTGAGTCCAGTACTGGCAGCATCCTTCTGTCAGGTTTGCCCCTCTGGGATGAAGAAAAGGACCCAAACATGAGACGAAGTTTGTACATGATTTATTATAAAACTGAACCGAAAACAGCTCATAGACTGGAAAAATAAACTTGGTAAGACAGACAAAACATGGGCAAGATGTCTAGGCTAGAGCAAAAACACACAGGCTAAGAAACAACAAGACTTGGTACAAAATAGGCCAGGCTGAAGCGTGTGTAAAACGCCAACATGAGCTATACAAGGACGGCACACTGATGAATGGGGCGGCTTCCCTAAAATAAAGCTGGACTAATTACTTAAACGGAAACAGATGTGAACAATCAAGAAATCAACACAAGTCAGGCTAAGGTGGAAATAAACAAAAGACACTGTCAAAGTAAAAGCCCAGACCAGAACTAAGGATAAGCATGACTGAAATAATAATTAACAGAACAAGAATAATAAAACATAAATGTGACTATGATATTAATACTAAGAGTGACAATCAAGAACTCAGAATCAGGCAGGGATAATAATAACAACAAAACAGAGCCATGATAACAATCAAAACAAAACACAGAGAATCTCATAAAACTAGCTCAAAGCATGAACATTGTCCCCGGACCATGCCCGGCTCATAACACTGGGTCCCAATACTGATACTGTTTTCAATAAGTAGGAGAAACAGAGCTGTTCTTAGATGACTGCTTTTTAGCTCTTTCTAGCAAAGGTGAAAAGAGCTAACGTCATGGTGCTGCGTTTGTTGCCCGTGTGTGCATCCATCCACCTGTCTGTCTGTCCATCCACATTTGATGAGAATTGCTACTCCTCTCAGGGAATTGCCCTATTGCTTGTCAAACTCACATCCAGCAATCCTCATGTGTGTCTGCATCCAGGTTGCACCAAAGCCAAGGGCAAAGGTCAGGAGATGTGGGCACTGAATTGATTTCTTAAAAATCACTACTTTTCCTTTCTTCTATCCCCTCATTGTTCACTGACAAAGCTTGCAACTAAGCAATGTTGCAAATGAGTGAGGTATCAATGAATTGTTTCTGGGGAAAATTTGCAGTAACTTTTGGGGTTACTTTTGGGGTTACAGTAAAAAAAAAACAAAACCAAAAAAAAAAAAAAACAAGATGGCGCCCACAGCGGCCGCCATGGTGTATCGCTGCCCTTTAATTTTTATAATTTGTCTGTTTTTGTTCACTGATTGTGCATCTGCCGGTTCATACACCCGTGAAGAACTACTAAATATCAGGACTCTCACCCCCATGGACCTTCTTCCAGTTTTTTTAGCTCCTGCCATTGATCTGATCCATTGTTTGGCCAAAAAAGCAAGACGGCGGAAAAGAGGGAAGAGAGGAGGGATTCTCGCTCGGCTACGAAAAAGAGGCTCGCGAACAGCCTTGCCTGGCGTATTTCTATCCAATGCCAATTCTCTCCTGAACAAGGTAGAAGAATTAAGACTGCTGATGCGTTTCAAGGACCTCGCTTCCTCGTCTGTCATCTGCTTCTCTGAGACCTGGCTTAATGAGAACATTCCAGATAGCGCGATCAGCCTCGAGGGTTTCCAGCTGATTCGTGCTGACCGCGTCACAGAGCTGTCCGGTAAGTCTATCGGAGGAGGAGTGTGCTTCTATATTAACAACAGCTGGTGCTCTGATGTAACGGTGATTTCCAAACACTGTTCTCCCGCCCTGGAATTTCTTTTCATTAACTGCAAGCCACTCTATTCCCCGCGCGAGTTTGCCTCATTCATTCTCGTCGCTGTGTACGCCCCTCCTGACGCGGACACGCGCGAAGCTCAGCGCGTGCTCGCAGATCACATCCAACTTACGGAGCGGAACTTTCCAGACTCCCTGGTTATCGTGGTGGGCGATTTTAACCAGAGCAATCTGAGTCACGAGCTCCCCCGCTACAAACAGTGTATTAAATGTCCAACCAGAGGAAATAACACGCTAGATCACTGTTATACTTCAGTAAAGGACGCATATCGCGCTGTTCCCCGCGCAGCGCTGGGACTATCTGATCACGTGATGGTTCACCTCATCCCCACATACAGACAGAGACTGAAACTCACTAAACCTGTGGTGACCACCACAAAGAAATTGACCAGTGAAGCTGGAGAGAAACTGAACACATGCATGGAAATAACTGACTGGGACATGTTTAAAAGAGCCACACATGATCTTAATGAGTACACATACACTGTGAACTCATATATCAACTTCTGTGAAGAGCACATTCTCCCATCGCGCACCAGGATAAGATATTCTAATGACAAGCCTTGGTTCACAGCTAAGCTCAGACGGATCAGGAAGGAGAAGGAAGCAGCGTTGAAAAGTGGAGACAGGGACTGCTACAGGGAGGTCAAATATCGGTTTAACAGAGAGCTGAGGAGAGCTAAATCTGTATATTCTGAGAGACTCCAGCAGCAGTTCACTGCTAATGACTCGGCTTCTGTGTGGAGAGGACTGAGGCAAATCACCAACTATCGGCCTCAGGCTTCTAAAGGTCAGGATGACAAAGCCCTTTGTCAAAGACTGTCCCAACACTATGCCCGTTTTGACACCTCGTCAGCTGTGTCCAACTCACCCACTCCACCCAGCTCCTCTGCCTCCTCAGCCCCTAATTCATCAAGAGCGGTCCCCCCCTCCTCCTCCTCCTCCTCCTCCCCCCCTCCCCTTGTCATCAGTGAGCAGGACGTGCACAGACAGTTCTCCAGACTGAACCCGCGCAAGGCCCCCGGGCCGGACGGTGTGTCTCCCTCCACCCTGAGACACTGTGCGAAAGAGCTGACTCCTGTCTTCACAGACATTTTCAACACCTCTCTTAAGCAATGTCACGTGCCGACCTGCCTCAAATCCTCCACCATCATCCCTGTCCCCAAGAAGCCACGGATTACTGGACTTAACGACTACAGACCTGTAGCGCTCACCTCTGTAGTCATGAAGTCCTTTGAGCGCCTGGTCCTGTCTCACCTCAAGTCCATCACCACACCCCTCCTAGACCCGCTGCAGTTTGCCTACCGTGCTAACAGGTCTGTGGACGACGCAGTCAACCTGGCCCTCCACTCCATCCTGCAGCACCTGGACTCCCCGGGAACCTACGCCAGGATTCTGTTTGTGGACTTCAGCTCCGCATTCAACACCATCCGCCCCGATCTGCTCCAGGACAAGCTGTCCCTGCTCAACGTGCCTGACTCCCTCTGCAGGTGGATCACCGACTTCCTGACGGACCGGAGACAGCATGTGCGGCTGGGGAAGTCTGTCTCAGACTCTGTTAGCATCAGCACCGGATCACCCCAGGGCTGTGTACTTTCCCCCCTACTCTTCTCCCTTTATACCAACTCCTGCACCTCCTCCCACCAGTCTGTTAAGCTGATTAAGTTTGCGGACGACACCACCCTCATCGGGCTCATCTCCAACGGTGACGAGTCCGCCTACAGGGAAGAGGTGGCCCAGCTGGTGTCCTGGTGCAGCCACAACAACCTGCAGCTGAATGCTCTGAAGACAGCGGAGATGATTGTGGACTTCAGGAAAGTCACATCCCCCCTGCCCCCCCTCACCATCACAGGCTCTCCCATCACCTTTGCAGATTCCTTCCGCTTCTTGGGCACCACCATCACCCGAGACCTCAAATGGGAGCCAACCATCAGCTCCCTCATCAAAAAGGCCCAGCAGAGGATGTTCTTTCTGCGGCAGCTGAGGAAGCTCAAGCTACCCACCAAGATGTTAGTGCAGTTCTACACGGCCATCATCGAGTCCATCCTCACCTCCTCCATAACTGTGTGGTACGCAGGAGCCACTGCCAGGGACAGACTAAGGCTGCAGCGCGTCGTGCGCACTGCTGAGAAGGTGATAGGCTGCAAGCTCCCATCTCTCCAGGACCTGTACATCTCCAGGACCCGGAGGCGTGCTGGCCGGATCATAGCCGATCCTTCACATCCTGGTCACGTGCTGTTTGCCCCCCTCCCCTCAGGTAGAAGGCTTCGGTCCATTCGGACTAAAACCTCTCGGCACATGAACAGCTTTTTCCCCTCTGCCATCAGACTGCTGAACACTAAGTGACTTTTGACTCTCGTGCACTATGTACAGCAGCTCAACCAGACTCATGTCATTCATCACTGTTTTTCTGTTGCATTATTGACTGCACTATGTGGTACTTCACATTATCTGCTACATGCTAATTTTTTAAACTGCCTTGACTAGTACTACTCATTATTACTAGTATTATTATTATTATTACTTATTATTACTTATTTTTCTACACTTATTGCACGTTTCTAGTCCTTTAGTTTTTTAGTTTATCCCTTTTTCTCATTATGTTTTTAATGTTGCAGCATGGCACCGAGACAAATTCCTAGTTTGTGTATCACATGAACAATGGCAATAAACCTGATTCTGATTCTGATTCTTCTGATTCTGGGGTTGGTCCAACAGAAATGGGTAAACTTAAAACAGGGTTTGATTTGAATAAATTATCATTATATTTGAATAAAACCAAAATAATGTTCTTTGGTAATTGTGAAAGAAATACAGGTGGAAGTGAAGATAAATAATGTTAACACAGAAAGACTGCATGAAATTAAATTTGCTGGAAACGCCGCATAAAATATATGAGAGGAAAGGTATCACGAAGCATTGATGTGCTGGCGAAAACAAAATGGTAAATGGCATTCACTTATATAGTGCTTTTATTCTCATCTACTTGATGACCAAAGCGCTTTACAGATCCTGCTATCCACCCATTCACACACTGATGGCGGCATGCTACCTAACATGGCGCTTCCAGACCCACCAGGAGCAATTGGGGTGAAGTGTCTTGCCCAGGGACACAACGGCAGGATACCTGGGGAGAGTGGAATTCAAACCGCCAACCATGCGGTTATTGGACGACCTGCTCTACCTCCTGAGCCACTGCCACCCCCAAGATATATTTTGAATAAGAGTTCATTGTATCTATCTATCTATCTATCTATCTATCTATCTATCTATCTATCTATCTATCTATCTGTCTGTCTGTCTGTCTGTTTGTTTCCATGTTAGCTTCCACACACTTTGCTTGCTTTTTCTTAGCATCTTCAGATGAAATAGTCAATCACCGCATACTACAGTATGTGGACGAACACCGCATTTCTTTTCAGGTACAAGCCGCTTCAGTTTTTGCACTGTGTTCTCCTGCTTCCAAACAGCGCTGTGTAATATGACTGCATGGCTTCCAGATTACAGAGTCATGTCACACAGGAGATGTTTCAAAAGGGGCAGTACTTGAAAGCTCTCATAAATGAGGAGAGGGGAAAACTAAGAAAAACCTACATGAGCAAGATTATGTCGGTTATATGTCCCAATTGTTGGTTTTAGTTCTTTTTTGGTCACTCACCTAGCCCCTAGGTGAAAGGTCACAAGCTATGAGTATGCGTCAGCCAGTTTAACTTTGAACTGCAGGAAATTGCATAATTCACCAGTTGTGAATGGAGGAGAGATCTATGTACAGTATGTTCATCATGCAGCACTGAGCTTCTGGCCAGTGCAGCCTTGGTGACTTGGTATCTGGTGGTGGACAGCCCAGGAATGTCATTGTTGGACATGCACAAAGTGGAGGCTTGGTGGAGCATGGTGGCCAGTGAACATATGTGGATGTCTCCGCATTTCACCACAGGTGAATTAAGCACAATGTCTTGGGCTGTCCCGGCCAAAAAATAAAGTATTGCAGAATCATGCAAGATATACTGTAATACAGTTGTAATCAAAAGTATTCAATCCCCACTGCAAATTAGGTTTATTGGCATAATGTACAAACTAGCAGCTGTTTGCAATAAATAAATCAAAAAAGAACAATTTAAATAGCTCAACACAACTAATATTAAGATAAGATAAGATTGACATAATTTGCGGACCCAGGGGACAGAAGACAGACTTGAGAAGATACAATTATCCTTTTATTACCCAATGTGTTGAGTGTGAGTGCGTGTATGCTTTGTGGTGTGTGGAGTGCTGGTGTCGTGCTGGAGCTGAGCAGGTCTCCGTGCTGTCTGGCAACCCTAGGGGGACAAAGCAGAAGTGTTAGTGCTGCACTGGAGAAGAGAGGGTGTAATAAAGACTGCCGCTTACTTTACAGGTGGCGATGCTGCGCTTCTGTTTGCCTTGTGGGCGACTGCCAGGGGGAGAGGGTTCAGCTCCGTGTCGAGGAGCGGGGGAGAGACTCTGATGCTGGGGAGGAGCTGCGCCGCCGCCGGGGAGAGAGGATCCACCACCTGGGGGGTCCCCCTGTGCACAGGGGAAAGGAACTTGACAAGGTGAGTGCTTGGAATGCTTACGTACTTCGACGTGTTGCACTTGGTCAGACGAGAAGCCAAGTTATGGCTGACGACGAGAGACGTACCTCCGTAGGTTTGACAGACGGCTCCGTGCTGAATCGCTGGCAGGCCTGACTTTTAAAGCCCGCTGATGACTGGAGACAGGTGTGCACACAGCTGAAACTGATGATGGCCCTGCGGGCGCCATGACAAAGATAAGGCAAGCCTTTATTAGTCCCACAATGGGGAAATTCCAGGATTGCAACAGCACAGGGATAGCAACACTCAGAGCAATAATTAAGAAGATAAGAAAAATAAAAATAAGAGCAGTGAATATACATATAAATATATAAATATATATACACAGTGTGGAGCATTGTAGCTAGATGGAATAAACAGCATAACCGTCTACTTAGTTACTGTATCCTACATAGAATGAATATGTACCCATATATACTGTATTGTCACCCTCCGTAGCGACTGATATTGTCCTAGTTGTATACTGGAGGGGACTATTTGTGAAAGTCTATTTCGTCTTTTGCATTCAATACTATTAGGTTGTCACGTTTTTTTTTTGCTATCTCTGCGAGCAGCCCTGCTTAGGTTATACAGTCTGACAGCCGTAGGTAGGAAGGACTTGCGAAACCTCTCAGTTGCGCACCTAGGATGATGTAGTCTACTGCTAAATGAGCTCCTCAGTGCCTTCAGTATGTCCTACATAGGGTGGGACTCAGACTCCAGCAGAGATGACAGTTTAGCCACTATCCTTCTCTCTCCTATCTCCTCCACTGGGTCAAGGCGTTGCCCCAGGACAGAGCTAGCTTTCTTGATCAGTTTGTTCAGTCTCTTCCTATTGGCTGCTGTAATGCCACTGCACCAGCAGACCACTCCAAAAGTGATGGCTGATGCCACCATCGTGTCGTAGAATATCTTCAGCAGCGCCCCTTGTACGCCAAAAGACCTGAGCCTCCTCAGTAGGAACAGCCTGCGCTGTCCCTTCTTGTAGAGTGCGTTGGTATTGTGTGACCAGTCTAGTTTATTGTTCAGATGAACACCCAGGTACTTGTAGGATGTCACCATCTCAATGTCTGTTCCCTGAATGTTTACTGGTGCTGTGAGGGGTTGTCCTTGCCTGCGGCAGTCCACCACCAGCTCCTTAGTTTTCCTTGCGTTGATCTGGAGATAGTTCCGATGGCACCAGTCCACGAAGTCCTGGATAAGTCCTCTGTACTCAGCTTCATCTCCGTTGGAGATGAGGCCGATGATCGCAGAGTCATCAGAGAACTTCTGTAGATGGCAGTGTGTTGTGTTGTGTGAGAAGTCCGCAGTATAAAGGGTGAACAGGAAGGGAGCCAAAACCGTTTCCTTGGGGGGGGGGGGGGGGGCGGGCAACCGATGATCATGTCGGACACACAATCCCGGGTTCTCACAAACTGTGGCCAGTTAGTGAGGTAGTCCAGGATCCATGATGACAGGTGCTGGTCCACCCCTGCGCACAGCAGCTTGTCCTTCAGGGTCATCGGTCGGATGGTGTTGAAAGCACTGGAGAAGTCAAAGAACATGATCCTCACCGCATTTCTGGGCTTCCCCAGGTGGGACAGAGAACGGTGAAGGAGGAAGATCACTGCATCCTCCACCCCAATGCCATGCTGGTAAGTGAACTGGAGTGGATCCATTGCTGGTCCCTCCAGGGGGCGGAGGTGAGCAAGGAGCAGTCTCTCCAGGGTCTTCATCATGTGAGACGTCAGGGCCACTGGTCTGTAGCTGTTCAGGTCTTTGGGGTGGGGAGTCTTTGGTACAGGTACCACAAAGATGTTTTCCACAACTGTGGTACCCTCCCCAGCTTCAGACTCAGGTTGAAGATGTGCTCCACAATCCTACACAGCTGGTCTGCACAGGACTTGAGGAGCTTCCCGCTGATGTTGTCCGGTCCCGAGGCCTTCCTCGCCTTGATCTTCCTTAGCTCCGTCCTCACCTGGGTCTTAGTGAGGGTCATGTTGGGGGGCTGTGTGCTGGGAGTGGGGGGGGTATTGGGTGGAGTGGGGTGTGGACAGCAGGTCTCGATGACTTTAGAGGCAGCAGTGGTTGTTGTGCAGTCGGGGGGGAGGGCAGTTGGTCAAACCTATTAAAAAACAGGTTCAGATTGTTCATCCACTCCCTGTACCCCGTGGCCTGGGAGGAGGTATTCTGGAGCCCAGAGATGGTTTTAAGGTTTCTCCAGACCCCACCAATGTCGCTCTGTTGCAGCTTGTCCTCCATCCTCCATCTTCTTCCTGAAGCTGTCCTTGCCTTCTCTGATCTTCCTCCTCAGCTCCCTCTGTACAGACTTCAGCATCTCCCTGTTCCCCGACCTGAAGATCCTCTTCTTCTCTCTCAGAAGTGTTTTTATCTCAGGGTTGATCCAGGGTTTGTTGTTCAAGCAACACCGTATGGTCTTGGTGGGTACGGTGTTGTCCACACAGAAGCTGATGTAGTCCGTGATGGTGTGAGTGAGGCCATCAATGTCCTCACCATGTGGATCGCAGAGCTACTCCCAGGCAGTGGTTTCAAAACAGTCCTTTAGAGTGTCCATTGCCTCCTCAGGCCATAACTTCACTGCGCGCATGACCGGAGGTTGTCTGTGTACTAGGGGTTTGTACACCTGCAGGAGATGAACCAAGTTGTGATCCGATCTCCTGAGTGGGGGGAGTGGTGATGAGGTGTACGCCTCCTTAGTATTTGCATAGAATAAGTCCAGTGTTTTATTGTCTCTAGTGTGGCATGTGACATACTGGGTGAACGTGGGTAGAATGGGGGACAGTGAAATATGGTTGAAATCACCTGAGATGAGGAGAAGAGCATCTGGGTGTTCTGTCAGCAGCCTGCCAGTTACTGAGTGGATGACGTCACGCGCTGTCCCAGCGTTCGCCGTTGGATTTGCATAAACAGCAATGCAGATCACGTGTGAGTATTCCCTCGGGAGATAGGTAGGCCACATACTAACAGCTAGCAACTCAATTTCTTTGTTGCAGTGTTGTTGTTTAGCCGTGATATGTCCCGGTCTGCACCAGCTGTTATTGACATACATTATCACTCCCTCGCCCCTTGCCTTGCCACTGTCTGGTGTCCGGTCTGCCTGTATTGTGTGGAAACCCTCCAGTTCAATGTTAGCATCTGTTGCTAGTTCTGTTAGCCACATGTCAGTAAACAACATCAAGCTACTCTGTCTGAAGACGCTCTCGTAGCGGGAGATAGCCGCTAGCTCGTCAGTCTTATTGAGTAGCGATCGTACATTCCCCATAATAACGGATGGGAGGACGTGTCTGTACCTTATATTCCTCGCCCGCTGTCTTACTCCAGCTTGACATCCACGCCGTTTCCGTCTTTTTTCTCCCGGTATGTTGAGATTTTGTGTTAGCATCATGGGCCGGTTAAGTGCTAACAGCTGGTCTCTATTGTACTGCCTCCTGCAAGAAACAGTGGCTCTGTCTGCTGGCTCAGGAGACATTTGGGCGATCTACGTGTCTGGATGGAATAAAGGTGTCGCTGGATCAGAAAGATTAGCAAGAGAGCCAGATAGTAAATAGAAATAGGAAGAAATTGATCCACTGTTGCAAAAAGGCAGCCTACTCGTGTGGCGCCGGAAGTGAACTATTACAAGTGGTTTCTACAAATTCAACACAAAATGCCACTTTTAATGACTACTACAGTTTCAAAATTATTCAACGCCTTCATGACAAGTATCTTTAGTACATAGTAGAACACCCTTTTGCTGTTTTGACCTGCTGCAAACACGATGCATAGCCAGAAATGAGCTTCTGGCTGCATTCCTGAGGAATCTTCGCCTATTCCTCCTGAGCAAAAACCTCCAGTTCACTAATATTCTTGGGCTTGTGTGCTGCAACTAACTTTTTCAAATCCTATCAGAGATTTTCAATTGGGTTCAAGTCAGGTGACTGTCATTGGCCACTCTAGTATCTTCCAGGACTTCTTCTGAAACCAAGCCTTGGTGGACTTTGAGGTATGCTTGGGATCATTGTCCTGTTGGAAGGTTCAATGACACCCAAGCTTCAGCTTCCTCACAGATGGCATGACATTTTCTCCCAGGATTTTCTGATACTTGATTGAATCCATCTTGCTCACCACACTCTGCAGGTTTCCAGTGCCAGAGGAAGCGAAGCAGCCCCAGATCATCACTGAGCCACCACCATGCTTCACTTTAGCCATGGTGTTCTTTTCAGTATGTGCGTCATTCTTTCAACTCCAGACATACTGCTGATCCATAGGTCCAAAAAGTTCAAGTTTTTTTTTTCATTGCTCCACAGAACAGAATCCCAAAACCTCTTTGGGTTATTTCTATGGTTTTGAGCAAATTAGATCAACTTCTCAATCTAGCTTGTGAGGTTCACTGAATTATGTAGACATGCACACATGCATGTGCACGCACATACATACACACACACAATAGGTACAGCAGCATCAATAACATGGGTCACCAACTAAAACTGCAAAAGGTCCGATAAGTTGGTCCTCCTCCCCAGCCGAAGTCCGAACTAGGTGTGGGAATCTTTAGGCACGTCATGATTTGATTATGATTCAGAACTCCAACTTGATTCTAAAACTATTCTAAATGTATCTTGACACTTTTTTTTTTCTATTCAAGATTTTTCCCTCTCACTGTGTGACAACTTGGCCCGTTTTGACATGTTTGACAGTTGTGATCCGATCTCCTGAGTGGGGGGAGTGGTGATGAGGTGTACGCCTCCTTAGTATTTGCATAGAATAAGTCCAGTGTTTTATTGTCTCTAGTGTGGCATGTGACATACTGGGTGAACGTGGGTAGAATGGGGGACAGTGAAATATGGTTGAAATCACCTGAGATGAGGAGAAGAGCATCTGGGTGTTCTGTCAGCAGCCTGCCAGTTACTGAGTGGATGACGTCACGTGCTGTCCCAGCGTTCGCCGTTGGATTTGCATAAACAGCAATGCAGATCACGTGTGAGTATTCCCTCGGGAGATAGGTAGGCCACATACTAACAGCTAGCAACTCAATTTCTTTGTTGCAGTGTTGTTGTTTAGCCGTGATATGTCCCGGTCTGCACCAGCTGTTATTGACATACATTATCACTCCCTCGCCCCTTGCCTTGCCACTGTCTGGTGTCCGGTCTGCCTGTATTGCGTGGAAACCCTCCAGTTCAATGTTAGCATCTGTTGCTAGTTCTGTTAGCCACGTCTCAGTAAACAACATCAAGCTACTCTGTCTGAAGACGCTCTCGTAGCGGGAGATAGCCGCTAGCTCGTCAGTCTTATTGAGTAGCGATCGTACATTCCCCATAATAACGGATGGGAGGACGTGTCTGTACCTTATATTCCTCGCCCGCCGTCTTACTCCAGCTTGACATCCACGCCATTTCCGTCTTTTTTCTCCCGGTATGTTGAGATTTTGTGTTAGCATCATGGGCCGGTTAAGTGCTAACAGCTGGTCTCTATTGTACTGCCTCCTGCAAGAAACAGTGGCTCTGTCTGCTGGCTCAGGAGACATTTGGGCGATCTACGTGTCTGGATGGAATAAAGGTGTCGCTGGATCAGAAAGATTAGCAAGAGAGCCAGATAGTAAATAGAAATAGGAAGAAATTGATCCACTGTTGCAAAAAGGCAGCCTACTCGTGTGGCGCCGGAAGTGAACTATTACAAGTGGTTTCTACAAATTCAACACAAAATGCCACTTTTAATGACTACTACAGTTTCAAAATTATTCAACGCCTTCATGACAAGTATCTTTAGTACATAGTAGAACACCCTTTTGCTGTTTTGACCTGCTGCAAACACGATGCATAGCCAGAAATGAGCTTCTGGCTGCATTCCTGAGGAATCTTCGCCTATTCCTCCTGAGCAAAAACCTCCAGTTCACTAATATTCTTGGGCTTGTGTGCTGCAACTAACTTTTTCAAATCCTATCAGAGATTTTCAATTGGGTTCAAGTCAGGTGACTGTCATTGGCCACTCTAGTATCTTCCAGGACTTCTTCTGAAACCAAGCCTTGGTGGACTTTGAGGTATGCTTGGGATCATTGTCCTGTTGGAAGGTTCAATGACACCCAAGCTTCAGCTTCCTCACAGATGGCATGACATTTTCTCCCAGGATTTTCTGATACTTGATTGAATCCATCTTGCTCACCACACTCTGCAGGTTTCCAGTGCCAGAGGAAGCGAAGCAGCCCCAGATCATCACTGAGCCACCACCATGCTTCACTTTAGCCATGGTGTTCTTTTCAGTATGTGCGTCATTCTTTCAACTCCAGACATACTGCTGATCCATAGGTCCAAAAAGTTCAAGTTTTTTTTTTCATTGCTCCACAGAACAGAATCCCAAAACCTCTTTGGGTTATTTCTATGGTTTTGAGCAAATTAGATCAACTTCTCAATCTAGCTTGTGAGGTTCACTGAATTATGTAGACATGCACACATGCATGTGCACGCACATACATACACACACACAATAGGTACAGCAGCATCAATAACATGGGTCACCAACTAAAACTGCAAAAGGTCCGATAAGTTGGTCCTCCTCCCCAGCCGAAGTCCGAACTAGGTGTGGGAATCTTTAGGCACGTCATGATTTGATTATGATTCAGAACTCCAACTTGATTCTAAAACTATTCTAAATGTATCTTGACACTTTTTTTTTTCTATTCAAGATTTTTCCCTCTCACTGTGTGACAACTTGGCCCGTTTTGACATGTTTGACAGTTGTGATCCGATCTCCTGAGTGGGGGGAGTGGTGATGAGGTGTACGCCTCCTTAGTATTTGCATAGAATAAGTCCAGTGTTTTATTGTCTCTAGTGTGGCATGTGACATACTGGGTGAACGTGGGTAGAATGGGGGACAGTGAAATATGGTTGAAATCACCTGAGATGAGGAGAAGAGCATCTGGGTGTTCTGTCAGCAGCCTGCCAGTTACTGAGTGGATGACGTCACGTGCTGTCCCAGCGTTCGCCGTTGGATTTGCATAAACAGCAATGCAGATCACGTGTGAGTATTCCCTCGGGAGATAGGTAGGCCACATACTAACAGCTAGCAACTCAATTTCTTTGTTGCAGTGTTGTTGTTTAGCCGTGATATGTCCCGGTCTGCACCAGCTGTTATTGACATACATTATCACTCCCTCGCCCCTTGCCTTGCCACTGTCTGGTGTCCGGTCTGCCTGTATTGCGTGGAAACCCTCCAGTTCAATGTTAGCATCTGTTGCTAGTTCTGTTAGCCACGTCTCAGTAAACAACATCAAGCTACTCTGTCTGAAGACGCTCTCGTAGCGGGAGATAGCCGCTAGCTCGTCAGTCTTATTGAGTAGCGATCGTACATTCCCCATAATAACGGATGGGAGGACGTGTCTGTACCTTATATTCCTCGCCCGCCGTCTTACTCCAGCTTGACATCCACGCCGTTTCCGTCTTTTTTCTCCCGGTATGTTGAGATTTTGTGTTAGCATCATGGGCCGGTTAAGTGCTAACAGCTGGTCTCTATTGTACTGCCTCCTGCAAGAAACAGTGGCTCTGTCTGCTGGCTCAGGAGACATTTGGGCGATCTACGTGTCTGGATGGAATAAAGGTGTCGCTGGATCAGAAAGATTAGCAAGAGAGCCAGATAGTAAATAGAAATAGGAAGAAATTGATCCACTGTTGCAAAAAGGCAGCCTACTCGTGTGGCGCCGGAAGTGAACTATTACAAGTGGTTTCTACAAATTCAACACAAAATGCCACTTTTAATGACTACTACAGTTTCAAAATTATTCAACGCCTTCATGACAAGTATCTTTAGTACATAGTAGAACACCCTTTTGCTGTTTTGACCTGCTGCAAACACGATGCATAGCCAGAAATGAGCTTCTGGCTGCATTCCTGAGGAATCTTCGCCTATTCCTCCTGAGCAAAAACCTCCAGTTCACTAATATTCTTGGGCTTGTGTGCTGCAACTAACTTTTTCAAATCCTATCAGAGATTTTCAATTGGGTTCAAGTCAGGTGACTGTCATTGGCCACTCTAGTATCTTCCAGGACTTCTTCTGAAACCAAGCCTTGGTGGACTTTGAGGTATGCTTGGGATCATTGTCCTGTTGGAAGGTTCAATGACACCCAAGCTTCAGCTTCCTCACAGATGGCATGACATTTTCTCCCAGGATTTTCTGATACTTGATTGAATCCATCTTGCTCACCACACTCTGCAGGTTTCCAGTGCCAGAGGAAGCGAAGCAGCCCCAGATCATCACTGAGCCACCACCATGCTTCACTTTAGCCATGGTGTTCTTTTCAGTATGTGCGTCATTCTTTCAACTCCAGACATACTGCTGATCCATAGGTCCAAAAAGTTCAAGTTTTTTTTTTCATTGCTCCACAGAACAGAATCCCAAAACCTCTTTGGGTTATTTCTATGGTTTTGAGCAAATTAGATCAACTTCTCAATCTAGCTTGTGAGGTTCACTGAATTATGTAGACATGCACACATGCATGTGCACGCACATACATACACACACACAATAGGTACAGCAGCATCAATAACATGGATCACCAACTAAAACTGCAAAAGGTCCGATAAGTTGGTCCTCCTCCCCAGCCGAAGTCCGAACTAGGTGTGGGAATCTTTAGGCACGTCATGATTTGATTATGATTCAGAACTCCAACTTGATTCTAAAACTATTCTAAATGTATCTTGACACTTTTTTTTTTCTATTCAAGATTTTTCCCTCTCACTGTGTGACAACTTGGCCCGTTTTGACATGTTTGCACGAAAACCCAAATGCAGACACAGACTTGATTATAAATCACAATGATCTTTATTAATAAAGTGAATAAGTGTGTGAGTGATTGGATGTGAGTGCAGAGCGGGAGAGAACTGGCAACCCTGCTGGAGGAGAAGAGAGAGGGAATTAATAGCAGTTCAGCAACTGTGGGTTGAATGAGCTGAATAGTAAATAATCTTACTGAGCTCCGGAGTAATAGAAGCGCCAAAGAGTAACACAGTCCACTCCAGGTTACCAGAGTCCCATTCAAGAGGTGCAATGTTCGTGACGAGGGAGAAGGAGCAGGTGCAGCTACAGCTGAGAGATGAGAGGGAGAGGGAGTTTGGAGAGAGGATCCGGTCCGCCGCCTGGAGCAGAGGTGAGTCCGCCGCCTGAAGGGAGGTCCACCTGTGCACTGGGGAGAGAGGAGGAGAGAAGCAGGAGTAGAAGGTGTAGATTCCAGAAGGAATAGTCTTACGGTAGAATTGGGGAGGCAAAGCTCCCAGATGAACAGGTGCAGAGTAGATGCAAGGAAGGGAGGCGTAACTCCCAGCAGTAGAGATGGGCGAGTCGAAACAAGGAGAACTTCACCCAAGGAGCAATGACGTGTCTGTGCAGGAGTGCAGGAATCCACTCCTAATAAAGGGTGTCTAATTGGAGAGAGCAGGTGTGTGAGCAGGCGCAGCTGAGCATGATAATTAGTGAACAGAGGCACACAGCGCGGATCACTACACTTTTAAAGCAAAGTATTTGCAGTGACCCAGGAATTTACTTCCAACATCTTTTATTAAAACAAATGGAAGAGAAATCTGGCACATGGACAAATTTTTCTCAAAATGTGCTTTTAAAAGCTGCCATCATTTCTTTGACATTTTTTCAGAAGATCACAGCTGTCTACAGACAGACCAATATCATTTAACTTGCTTTCACACATTATTTTTATTAAGCTCGTATTTTAGCTGCTTTTAGCTCTATATTTTTAAACAAAAAAATTAAATCTTTGTTCAATTTCAAATAAAACATAATATAAAATTTTATAATACAGGAGAACACTAAATGTCAGTCCCTCCAGGATTTCGCGGGATGTTTTTATGATTGTTGCGGCCCAAAAAGCCTGAATTCGCGGGAGCTTTTTTAAAAGTTGTGATAAAAGTTGCGATGTTTGGAGAGGTTTTATTGCACTAAAAGTTGTGGGAAGAATTACAAATTTTAAAGCAGATGGTTTTTCCAGCTTACTACAGTGATATTCTATATAACAATACAAGAAAAGCACAGGATTGTCAAACATTTCCTATTACAGGGATTTGTAAATTAAGCAGAAACTTCTGCTACACAGAAAAACTCTTTCTCTTTCAGCCAATACAGACTTTAACACAATATCCATTACACCAGCTAAATTGCATTGAATGCATGTTAAAGAGTAGAGATGTGGAAATTATTTGCAGCGCCTTCATTTGAAAACTCCCTACGGTCCCCAACCACTTGGTACCGAGTGAAAAGAAAAAATAAATAATTTATTCTGTTAGTCTGTTTTGTCTACTGGAGTCTGTTTTCCTGAAAACAAAAATGTAGACATTATTCCTATGTCTAACTCCTACCTGTTTATCTGCTGCACGTCTTCACACACCCACACACACACACCCACCCACCCACACACACACACACACACACACACACACACATCTTTCATTTACGGGGGTGTGGGGGTGTGGGCTTTGTCCATGTTCAGAGATTCACAGCTTTAAAGCTCATTCAGGTTCAGGTTCAGGTTACTTTATTTGTACCCGTAGGTAGATTTGTTTTGCAGTCTGGTGACATCCATATTTACAAACCACAATTACATTCAACATAAACACAAACATGGGCACTCATGAAGCTGACTATAAACATGATAAAAATACTCAAGGTTCCATCAATCAGGATATAAAGACAAAGAGATGAGAGATAAACCAGAGATAAGAGAGAAGGGTCATATTAAAAAGTTAAAGACTAGTCAAAGAGGTTAAAAACTCAAAGGTCTAAAACCCAATAAAAGATTTAGAACCCAAATAAAATCCTATGAAAATAAGTAAATATAAAATGGAGCTAATAAATAGGTACAGTACCTTAATTATGTGCAATATATTGTTACAACTTGTTCAACTCTTTGACAGCAGCAGGAACAAAGCTGTTTTTGTAGCGCTGGGTTTTACTTTTTGGGACAGCAAACCTCCGTCTTGAGGGAAGAAGCTGAAAGTTGCAGTGCAAAGGGTGGGAGTCATCATTTAAAATGGAGGTAGCAATCCACTGTACCTGTCTGGTGTACAAGGATGTCAGGCTCAGCTGTGACTCACCAAGAAAACGACTGGACCATCTAACTACCTGATCCAAGGATTTCCTCTGTTTCAGTTTTATCTGACCAAACCATGACACTAAAGAAAAGGATAAAACAGATTCAATAAAAGCCCGATAGAACATTGTCATTATGGTTCGGTCAATTTGGAAGCGTGCAAGTTTCCTCAAACAATGCAAATGTTGCTGACCCTTTTTGCACACCCTTTCACAGTTCTCTTCAAAGTTTAAATTACTATCAATAATCGTCCCAAGATATTTGTAGGATTGTACACATTCAGTGGTCTGACCTTTTAGTACGGTGACTTTGTGCCTGGGAGTTTTCCTCCTGAAGTCAATAATCATATCTTTAGTTTTTGTCGTATTCAGCTGCAGGTAGGAATCCTCACACCAGTGAACAAAATCATCAACTACTGGGCCGTGGCCACTCTCACCATCCTGGAGGAGACTGACAATAACTGACTCATCAGCATACTTTATAATGTGTCTGTTGTCATGTCTGCTCTGACACATGTTTGTGTACAGGATGAAGAGTAGTGGTGACAACACACACCCCTGAGGAGAGCCAGTAGAAGAGCACTTTAGGTCAGACAATGTACCATTGACCCTTACTCTCTGCGTCCTGTTGGTTAAGAAATCCAGAATCCAACCCACCAGATTATTGCTCAAATCAAATTGTTGCAGGAGCCTTTCAACTAAAATATGAGGTTGGATTGTATTAAAGGCGGAGGAAAAGTCCACAAATAAAAGCCTGGCATGTGTCCCATTAAAATCCAGATGTTTAAAAAGCATGTTAAGCAGAGTGACAGTGGCATCCTCCACTCCTCTGTGAGGCCTAAAGGCAAACTGCAAAGGATCCAATGCATGTTCAGTCTGCTTTAGGACCTCACATCTGACCAGTTTTTCAAAAATTTTCATTAAAATTGAAGTCAAAGCAACTGGTCTAAAGTCGTTTACCATTTTAGGACAGCTGGATTTTGGAACGGGAACAACCACAGCATCCTTCCAGATCTTGGGCACATGTTGTGTCTGTAAGGACTTATTGAAAATGTAATGAAATACAGGACTCAGTTCATGTGCACAGGACTTTACCAAGCGCCCACATATATTATCAGGGCCCTGACTTTTGTTCACTTTTACAGCGGAGAACTCCCTTTTAATATCCTGCACCTCAATATTAAAGTACCGATTGTCTTTGAGTTTCTGTTTCAAATCTTGGGTTTCTGTGCTAAAATCAAAGGAATCAAAGCGACCATAAAAACAATTAAGAACATTAGCCAGCTCTGTGTCTGAATTAAAACCATCTAAAAACACATGATTACTGCGCTCTGTGCTCTGAAGGCCTGCAATAGTTTTCATACTGGCCCAGGCTGAACCAAGTTTCTTTGTTGCAATCTTACTTTCCAATTCTGATTTATAATTCTGTTTTGTTCTTAAAATTTCAGACTTCAGCTCTTTTGTGGCAACCTGTAGCTCAGAAACAGACCCCTGTTTAAATGCAAGTGCTTTTCTCTGTAAGCAGGATTTAACTGATTTTGTAACCCATGGCTTGTTGTTGGGATATATTTTGACACGTTTACGTGGAACGATCATATTTTTACAGAAAGCCATGTATGAGCATGTGACGTCCACCAGGGAGTCCAAATCATCCCCGCAGGACAGTGTGAAAACCTCCCAGTCGGTACAGTTAAAGCATTCCTGGAGGCAGTGCACTGAATCCTCTGTCCACACTTCTATGTCTCTGGTCTCCACCTTGCCTCTTCTGAGAGCAGTTTTATATGTGGGCAGCAAATGTACACAGTTGTGATCTGAGGATCCTAAAGGAGGAAGGGGAAGTGATTTATAGGCCCTCTCAATGGATCCATAGCACAGGTCCAATGTCTTTTTTCGCCTGGTTGGGCAGGAGACATACTGATAAAAGTTTTTAAGTGACAAGATATAGTAATAATTTTACCTCTAAAGATGTATGAAATGATCAGACACTGGCTGTAGTGTTAGTTAGTTAGTTAGGCCCATCGCTCCTCCTGGAGCATAGGCCGCCGACAACAGTCCGCCAGAGTGCTTTGTCCTGGGCTGCTCTCTCCAGCTGTCTCCAGGTCTTCCCCATCTTCTTGATGTCAGCATCGAGGGCTCATTGCCAGGTGTTTCTTGGCGTTCCTCTCTTCCGCTTCCCTTGGGGGTTCCACTTGAGTGCTTGCCTTGTGGTGTTACTGGCTGGCTTCCTCAGGGTGTGCCCAATCCATCCCCGCCAGATCTCGTCCTCGACTGGCAGCTGGTTGGTACGCTGCCACAGGTCTACGTTGCTGATGGTATTGGGCCAGCGTATCTGGAAGATCCTTCTCAGGCAGCTGTTGATGAACGTCTGCACTTTCCTGATGGTGGTCTTCATTGTCCTCCATGTCTCTGCTCCATACGGTAGGACTGACTTGATGTTAGAGTTGAACAGCCGGATCTTTGTGCGTGTTGACACCACCTTGGAGCTCCAGATGTTCCTCAGTTGCAAGAATGCTGCCCTCGCCTTGCCGATTCTTGCTCTGATGTCTGCGTCTGTGCCGCCCGGCTTGTCAATGACGCTGCCCAGGTATGTGAAGGCCTCTACCTCTTCCAGCTCACTCCCATGCAGTGTAACTGGGTCCTCATTTGCTGTGTTGATCTTGAGGATCTTGGTCTTGCCCTCGTGGATCTTGAAGCCAACTTGTGCTGAGGTGGCTGCCAACTCTGTTGTCTTGTCCTGCATCTGCTGGTGGCTGTGGGAGAGCAGGGCCAGGTCATCTGCAAAGTTGTGTTAGACTTGCTCATTTGTTTGTGATTTTATGGAGTCTTTTGTCACGTGTGCTCCCGCAATGGGGTGCTTTTGGGAGCAGGTGGACTTTTTTCAACACAAACCCAGCACTTCGTGCACATGGTCAGGTTCTGAGATGTCCACCGGTAGGCTGGGGGACACGGAGGAAGGGGCAGTGTTGGAAACCTCGCGGGTGAGTGTTTTTGTTTAATCACACACTGTTTTTTGCTGAAGTGTTCCTTTAATGCTTACTATAAACACAGAAGTGAACACGATGTAGCGATGCATTTGACTGGTTAGACTGAGCGTTTCAGCGCCACTCAGCTGAAATTTGTTTGGTGAAATTGGTGGAAGTTGACGAGGATTGGCCAAAATTACGGAAAAGTTGCGGTGATTGGATAAAGTTGCAAGGTTGTGCAATAGTTGCGCTGATTGGCTGATTTCGGGTAAATTGATGCGATTGCAACATCATGAAATCCTGGAGGGACTGAAATGTTTGTTGACTCTAGATCTAAAATTCTAAAATCTACAATGAAAATCCTAAAAATGTTTTGCAGGAGAACACAAACTAAATTGTATTGCATTTGTAAAAAGGTAAATATCTAAAAACTAAATTTCACAAAACGTCCACCTTTATACAATATTGTCAGTGCATAAAAACCTCTTTCAAAATGTAAGACAAAAAAAATGGACACAAATATATTTCCACACATAAGCAGTAGAAGATGGATGGATGGACTGCAGAATTCCTCTGACATTTTTTAAAAATCTCAACAGTAAACTCTGTTACAGCATGGATGGAGCTGTAGCTCCATGATTACAGGGACAGGGGAGGTGGAACTTTTCATGTTCAGTAACACCAAGCTTTTACAGAGTTTTTACGTGATATCGGAGGCTATAAGAAGGATCTCCATACCAGCGACCTCATCTCTGCATCCTAGCACAGACTACTCTCAGCAGAATAGAGGAAGACGTACCCTGGTAAATGCATTCAATTTCACAATAGCGCTTCATTTTGTGGGTACAGACCTGGCAGTGAAGAGGGGAGTCTGCAGCAGCAGGAGAGCACCCAAGGGCTTGTGCCATAATCTGTCCGAGTGGTCACCGATGCAGCAGTTCAATTCCACTTTTTTCCTCACCAAAATAAAACGGTCTCCCTTTTTCCCAAATTGTATCAAAAGGCTTCGGGGTCTGGACGGAGGACTCTCAGGGTCCAGATCGGAGTCCGCCCGTTGGTGACCCCTGGTCTATAACATTAATTATAGTCAGCTTCAACATTAATAATCAACAAAGGCAGCACAGAAAAACAGTAAAAATTTCCTGTTACCTTCTCCTTCTCCTCAGTTTATCCTGTTTCTTTCTTTAGCAATCACCATGTCTCTGACACACAGTCTCTGGTCTTCAGCAGTTTTGTGTCATTTTTTAATCCGGGATTTCACATATGGAAAGCCGGGAGGCTGACAGTGAGGCTAATTTCTCATGGGAGCTGACTTCTCCAGCTAGCAACAGGTGCAGCTAGGCTTCTAACTCCTAACTTCTACTATACTTCAGCCTGTCCTCCTGTCTCCACGGTGCTCTCCACATCCACTGAAAGGTTTGCTCCCTTAGAATCTGACTGGTCTGCTGGTTTAAAGAAATTTTTTTGGTTATTCATTTCCTTTCCTCCTTGATGCTGAGAACTAATTCATGCCCCGTGCGCACAGTGTTTGAATTGAACTGCCCGGTGCTGCCCACCCCCGCCCCTTGCTAAAATCCAATTTAAAATGCAGATAAAATAGGTGAGGGATTTTTTTTTTTTTTAGTATGTGCAACAAATAAATACAGACTAATACAGAAAACGTTAGACAAAAACTGGTGGGGGATCCTGCTCAAGAGGTTCCAGATCCAAAGTGGGAGGTTCAGGATCTTGGTCTGACTGGATCCTGCTCAAATTAAGCCCTGCTTATGGGGATACTCCCACCATCTCGTGGATGTGCATTGCTTGAAAATATGACCAGTCAAGTAAATCAGCCACTGTGACATCATGTTATGCAAGTCTTACAAGAAAAGTCTCACAAGTAAGAATATATCAGACTTGGGTAAAGTGAGTTTATTTTTAATAGAATTACTATTGCCTTTAGACAATTGTAGGGTGTTAATTCATTGTTGTAACATGGTAGTTAAGTAAAATAAAAATGGTGAAACCAGCCATGGACCCATTAAGTTTTATGTGACTTTGGTTTGATATTCAGTACTGTGATTATATAGTATCATAACATATATAACATACACTAAAAAATAGCCTGTACATACATCGACTACAATATTAAATCACTCAGTGATTTATTCAGTGACAAAAAAATACATTTATTCTAACAATTTAATTCTATATTGATTTACTCTGAACCTTGCAGAATTACAAGGCATATCTTGTAATCTTGTGGATATATGAGTCAGTGTCTGCTGTTATCTACATTCAGCATAATAGAGAACCTAATTTATACCCCTTCTACTTTCACATATGGGACCTTACTTTGAAAAAAATCTCCACTGAAGTGAATGGCAAGAGATAAATTGTCTTTTGATCCCGATCGAATTTTGCCACGATTTAGACATATGATGTTTGTCAATTTAAAAAATAATTTTCCACATAATTAAAGTTGTAGGTTTTTATATAATAAAAAAAGTAATATTTAAGTTTTGTTTTTTAATAAACATTTAGTGCCCTACATCTCCTTGTCTTGGACTATAACACGATTATGGCAGTTCCCCCCATACCTCATACCTGTAGCTCACCTACTGTTTTCTGACTGATGAAAGAAGCATCCAAAGAGGAGAAAATGAAAAATGTATTTTGAGAGCTGCAGCTGATCCACACAATTGTTAGTTACTTCCCCCTAGGTGCCCTTCAAAAATGATGACGCAACTTGCGTTTGACTTCGTTTGTAGTCTAGTAATTTACGTATTTTCATAACCTTATACTTTAAAAGTTAGACAACATCGTACTGCGTTATGTGGAAAATTACATGTTAAATTGACAGGCATCATATATATAAATCATGGCAAAATTCGATGGAGATAAAAAGATACTTTCTCTCTTGCTATTCACTCCAATGGAGATTTTTCAGGAAGCATGGTCCCATATATGGAAGTAGAGGGGGCGTGACTTAGGCTCTCTATTGCATTTTTATACCAGGTACTGGACTGTTTCTAGACCTAGTAATGAATAGAGGCTGAGTTGTCCCTGTCCGTTACATGACAAAGTAGAAAATAGCAGCTCTACACTGTAATAAAGGGAAAATACTGTTAGCAAAGGAGTGCAATAGCCCAGAAGAAAAAAGAATGAGTCTTGACAAGTGGACTTTGAGCAAAACTTTGCGCCATTTACTTGCTCCAGATTATTTTGTTTGATGAAGTCACATGAGCGGATATATGAGCCTTCTTTTTGGCTTAATTTATCTTTCTAACTTGTTTTGTCATCTCTTTGTTCCTCCAGTTCCTCTGCTGCTTCAGTTGCTTCTTGTGCACCAGATTCCTTAAAAACTATGTTGATGTGTGTGCCATCAGAAGAAATAACTGTAATCTCACCAGAGGTCTCTGTCGGGGATTTATTTGTGATCAATTCGTCATTTTGCTGGTTATGCTCCATTGTGTGTACCTCTCCTCCTTCTTTCAGATCTGCAGCAATCCGTACCCAGATTTTGGGGCCATGTGAAAGCCTCGGGTTTTTTTGACTGTCGGGGGTTCCCTCAGTCGGGATTGATGGGATCTTAGGTTCAGTACTTTTAGGACTACCACTGCTGTCCTCACTCAGTTTTGATGGGTCTTGAAGTTCAAATTCCTTTGACGCTTTTGATTGCCGTGTCTCCATTTCCTGCCCTGGCTTGTGGAACTGTCGCCTAAGGAGGATGATGACAGCGATGATAAAGACGTAGGCGGAACCACTGAGACAAGTGATCAGACCCAGGAAAATTATCCTAAAAATAGAGGAAATAAATGCAATTAGATATAAAATTTGAGAATGAGATGTAGTGCAATCATAACATCGGGTAACAGTTTTTTTTTAGATATTTCAGTCAAAGGTACCATTTTTGACATTCTAAATAATATACGATATATGCAGTTTTAACAAATAAAAATTATTCCTGTGTTGTTTTAAGATAAGATAAGATAAGATAAGCCTTTATTAGTCCCACAATGGGGAAATTCCAGGATTGCAACAGCACAGGGATAGCAACACTCAGAGCAATAATTAAGAAGATAATAAAAATAAAAATAAAAATAAGATCAGTGAATATAGTACATACGTACACATAAATATATAAATATATATACACAGTGCGGCGCATTGTAGCTAGATGGAATAAACATCATAACCGTCTACTTAGTTATCCTACATAGTATAAATATGTACCCATACATATTGTCACCCTCCGTAGCGACTGATATTGTCCTAGTTGTATACTGGAGGGGACCATTTGTGTAAGTCTATTGTGTCTTTTGCATTCAATACTATTAGGTCGTCACTTTTTTTTGCTATCTCTGCGAGCAGCCCTGCTTAGATTATACAGTCTGACAGCCATAGGTAGGAAGAACCTGCGAAACCTCTTGGTTGGACACCTAGGATGATGTAGTCTACTGCTAAATGAGCTCCTCAGTGCCTTCAGTATGTCCTGCATAGGGTGGGACTCGGACTCCAGCAGAGATGACAGTTTAGCCACCATCCTTCTCTCTCCTATCTCCTCCACTGGGTCAAGGCGTTGCCCCAGGACAGAGCTAGCTTTCTTGATCAGTTTGTTCAGTCTCTTCCTATCGGCTGCTGTAATGCCACTGCCCCAGCAGACCACTCCAAAAGTGATAGCTGATGCCACCACCGTGTCGTAGAATGTCTTCAGCAGCACCCCTTGTACACCAAAAGACCTGAGCCTCCTCAGTAGGAACAGCCTGCGCTGTCCCTTCTTGTAGAGTGCGTCGGTATTGTGTGACCAGTCTAGTTTATTGTTCAGATGAACACCCAGGTACTTGTAGGATGTCACCATCTCAATGTCTGTTCCCTGGATGTTTACTGGTGCTGTGAGGGGTTGTCCTTGCCTGCGGCAGTCCACCACCAGCTCCTTAGTTTTCCTCGCGTTGATCTGGAGGTATTTCCGATGGCACCAGTCCATGAAGTCCTGGATAAGTCCTCTGTACTCAGCTTCATCGCCGTTGGAGATGAGGCCGACGATCGCAGAGTCATCAGAGAACTTTTGTAGATGGTAGAGTGTTGTGTTGTGTGAGAAGTCCGCAGTATAAAGGGTGAACAGGAAGGGAGCCAAAACCGTTCCCTGGGGGCCCCCCGTGCTACCGATGATCGTGTCGGACACACAATCCCGGGTTCTCACAAACTGTGGCCGGTTAGTGAGGTAGTCCAGGATCCATGATGACAGGTGCTGGTCCACCCCTGTGCACAGCAGCTTGTCCTTCAGGATCATCGGTTGGATGGTGTTGAAAGCACTGGAGAAGTCAAAGAACATGATCCTCACTGCACTCCCGGGCTTCTCCAGATGGGACAGAGAATGGTGAAGGAGGAAGATCACTGCATCCTCCACCCCAATGCCATGCTGGTAGGCGAACTGGAGTGGATCCATCGCTGGTCCCACCAGGGGGCAGAGGTGAGCAAGGAGCAGTCTCTCCAGGGTCTTCATCATGTGAGACGTCAGGGCCACTGGTCTGTAGCTGTTCAGGTCTTTGGGGTGGAAAGTCTTTGGTACAGGTACCACAAAGATGTTTTCCACAACTGTGGTACCCTCCCCAGCTTCAGCAGCGCCCCTTGTACACCAAAAGACCTGAGCCTCCTCAGTAGGAACAGCCTGCGCTGTCCCTTCTTGTAGAGTGCGTCGGTATTGTGCGACCAGTCTAGTTTATTGTTCAGATGAACACCCAGGTACTTGTAGGATGTCACCATCTCAATGTCTGTTCCCTGAATGTTTACTGGTGCTGTGAGGGGTTGTCCTTGCCTGCGGCAGTCCACCACCAGCTCCTTAGTTTTCCTCGCGTTGATCTGGAGGTATTTCCGATGGCACCAGTCCATGAAGTCCTGGATAAGTCCTCTGTACTCAGCTTCATCTCCGTTGGAGATGAGGCCGGCGATCGCAGAGTCATCAGAGAACTTTTGTAGATGGCAGAGTGTTGTGTTGTGTGAGAAGTCCGCAGTATAAAGGGTGAACAGGAAGGGAGCCAAAACCGTTCCCTGGGGGCCCCCCGTGCTACCGATGATCGTGTCGGACACACAATCCCGGGTTCTCACAAACTGTGGCCGGTTAGTGAGGTAGTCCAGGATCCATGATGACAGGTGCTGGTCCACCCCTGTGCACAGCAGCTTGTCCTTCAGGATCATCGGTTGGATGGTGTTGAAAGCACTGGAGAAGTCAAAGAACATGATCCTCACTGCACTCCCGGGCTTCTCCAGATGGGTCAGAGAATGGTGAAGGAGGAAGATCACTGCATCCTCCACCCCAATGCCATGCTGGTAGGCGAACTGGAGTGGATCCATCGCTGGTCCCACCAGGGGGCGGAGGTGAGCAAGGAGCAGTCTCTCCAGGGTCTTCATCATGTGAGACGTCAGGGCCACTGGTCTGTAGCTGTTCAGGTCTTTGGGGTGGGAAGTCTTTGGTACAGGTACCACACAAGATGTTTTCCACAACTGTGGTACCCTCCCCAGCTTCAGACTCAGGTTGAAGATGTGCTCCACAATCCCACACCGCTGGTCTGCACAGGACTCGAGGAGCTTTGCGCTGATGCCGTCCGGTCCCGAGGCCTTCCTCGCCTTGATCTTCCTCAGCTCCGTCCACACCTGGGTCTTAGTGAGGGTCAGGTTGGAGGGCTGTGTGCTGGGAGTGGGGGGGTGTTGGTGGAGTGGGGTGTGGACAGCAGGTCTCGATGACTTTAGAGGCAGCAGTGGTTGTTGTGCAGTTGGGGGGGGGGGGGGGTGTTGGTCAAACCTATTAAAAAACAGGTTCAGATTGTTTGCCCACTCCCTGCCCCCCGTGGCCTGGGAGGAGGTATTCTGGAGCCCAGAGATGGTTTTAAGGTTTCTCCAGACCCCGCCGATGTCACTCTGTTGCAGCTTGTCCTCCATCTTCTTCCTGAAGCTGTCCTTGCCTTCTCTGATCTTTCTCCTCAGCTCCCTCTGTACAGACTTCAGCATCTCCCTGTTCCCCGACCTGAAGATTGTCTTCTTCTCTCTCAGAAGTGTTTTTATCTCAGGGTTGATCCAGGGTTTGTTGTTCAAGCAACACCGTATGGTCTTGGTGGGTATGGTGTTGTCCACACAGAAGCTGATGTAGTCCGTGATGGTGTGAGTGAGGCCATTGATGTCCTCACCATGTGGATCGCAGAGCTGCTCCCAGGCAGTGGTTTCAAAACAGTCCTTTAGACAGTCCATTGCCTCCTCAGACCATACCTTCACTGTGCGCATGACTGGAGGTTGTCTGTGTACTAGGGGTTTGTACACTGGCAGGAGATGAACCAAGTTGTGATCCGATCTCCCGAGTGGGGGGAGTGGTGATGAGGTGTACGCCTCCTTAGTATTTGCATAGAATAAGTCCAGTGTTTTATTGTCTCTAGTGTGGCATGTGACATACTGGGTGAACGTGGGTAGAATGGGGGACAGTGAAATATGGTTGAAATCACCTGAGATGAGGAGAAGAGCATCTGGGTGTTCTGTCAGCAGCCTGCCAGTTACTGAGTGGATGACGTCACGCGCTGTTCCAGCGTTCGCCGTCAGATTTGCATAAACAGCAATGCAGATCACGTGTGAGTATTCCCTCGGGAGATAGGTAGGCTGCATGCTAACAGCTAGCAACTCAATGTCTTTGTTGCAGTGTTGTTGTTTAGCCGTTATATGTCCCAGTCTGCACCAGCTGTTATTGACATACAATATCACTCCCCCGCCCCTTGCCTTGCCACTGTCTGGTGTCCGGTCTGCCCGTATTGCGTGGAAACCCTCCAGTTCGATGTTAGCATCTGTTTCTAGTTCTGTTAGCCACGTCTCGGTAAACAGCATCAAGCTAATCTCTCTGAAGACGCTCTCGTAGCGGGAGATAGCCGCTAGCTCGTCAGTCTTATTGAGTAGCGATCGTACATTCCCCATAATAACGGATGGGAGGACGGGTCTGTACCTTATATTCCTCGCCCGCTGTCTTACTCTAGCTCAACATCCACGCCGTTTCCGTCTTATTTCTCCCGGTATGTCGAGTTTTTGCGTTAGCATCGTGGGCCGGTTAAGTGCTAACAGCTGGTCTCTATTGTACTGCCTCCTGCAAGAAACAGTGGCTCTGTCCGCTGGCTCAGGAGACATTTGGGCGATCTACATGTCTGGATGGAATAAAGGTGTCGCTGGATCAGAAAGATTAGCAAGAGAGCCAGATAGTAAATAGAAATAGGAAGAAATTGATCCGCTGTTGCAAAAAGGCAACCTACTCGTGTGGCGCTGGAAGTATCTACTGATTATGTATTTCAGTAGATTATGTATTACAGCTTATTATTTCAAACACTCCATTTGCTACCTGCTCATTAACATTCATGAGCCTCTTATCTGTTTGGGTATTTTTTTTTCCAAGTGGAGTGCAGTAATGGCCAGTTAAAAGTGTTAACAAAGTAGGTAATTGCTAATCACTAACACTAACCATAAATGGCCTGTCTCACCACAGCTGGTGATTCTGTATAAAGCAGGACAGAAGCAAATCCTGCCAAAAAAAAAAAAATAAAAAAAAAATGAAACCATCACCAATGGGCGCAGTCGGGCATCCGGGCATTTGGCCTACTTCCGGTTAGCAACCCACATGGCAACGCCGTACTAGGTGAAAACAATTCAGTGGCGACCTATTCCCAGGCAGCTGCCGTGACCCAGTCAAGCTTGTCCAGCCCGTCGTAGTGCATTATATTCAGCTCATCACGTCCTATATCAGGTAATTGAGTGATATTGTGTTAGTTTAATTAGTTGCCACTTGATGGGTCACGTTTTGAAAATGCTAGCCGCCAACACAAGCCTCTCTGTATTGTAAACAGAGACGGACATTTCGTCTATGGAAATGCATGACTGATTCCCTTTTCACTCAACAATACAGACCTCTCTATGTGCAGTCAGCCTGACTAATTTAACTGTAGACTGTAGTAAAAAGTGCAACAAAGGGGCTGGCCATTAATGAAAGAGGTGACAAATACAGTTTCGCCGTATTTTAATATGGGGAAAATGCAATTTTAGCAAATACGGGCGTATTGCCATTTCTGTACGCCAAAAAGAAAACTATACGGGAAAAGAGAACACCACCGTGTGACTCCCACAGCGAGCTGGCAGAGCGCTCAGCGTGAGCAATTACTGATCGTTATTGAAGCGCCTCGCACCTTCTGCGGCTCTGGAACAGAGAGGAATCCCGGCACCAGTAATGCTGCGCCTGATATGTGTGACTAATGCAAATGTATATGCTTTCCTGCTGTCTACTGTGATAATGTGCCATGCATGCATTAGCCGGGTATATACGTATGTTGACTGTCTGCATGAAGCACCCTTTTAAACTTCACTCGTGTCCGCCTACACTTATTTCGATCCAACACAAGCGCACCTAAGCAGTGTTTAGCATCAGTGAACATTTTCTTGTTTAATTATTTCTTTTAAGAATTGCTCCTGTGCTGCCCTGATATTTAATGGATTGGTCATGTTACCCATAGGGGCCTTTCCTTAAAAACATTCAAAACATGTAAGAGGGTTAATCATGTTAATATGGGTCGAAGCAAATATGCTTACCAGGGGTGTCGATCAAGTAGCTGTACACGTCCGGCCACTACACAGCTGGCCACCTGGTCGGGTCATTAACTCATTTTCCGGCTGGTAGCTTGTATGGGCAATCTGTCAGTCCACTTGCTGTCAGTTTCTCCAGGTATCTTAGCCTGGCTGACTCATCAAGCTTTTCTACGTAGTCACATGCCATGAGAAAAAGTCAAAAAACTGCACTCCACAATGCTTGGTAACGGGTTGTTTTCACCGAGTTAAGATGGCGGCGATGTGTTACTAATCGGAAGTGACGTAGCCCCGACTGCGCCCATACAATCACTGATAGCAAAGCATACACATCTTCTCTTATTTCAACAGCTTATCAATGCTAGGCTAACAGCAGTGTTAGCAGAGCCTCTGATTTTTCAGCCTCGCCGATAAAATATTTATTTACTTTTGGGTTGTGTTTCAGTGTGGAGGCACCATCCCTAGGAAGTAGCCTCCCACTCAAACAAAACTCGGTGATTTGGTAAAGCTGTTGGCTGATGTCAGTGCTGAGGCTAACAAGCCTTGCTGATTCCCTAGCTCTGAGTGGAAGTTTTTCTGGCCAGATGAGCTCCGACCAGTGGGAAGAGTCGTGATGTATGGAACACAGTGGTGGACTGGGAACATTTTCAGTGTTTTTTTTTTTTTTTACCATTAACTGAAAACCTGCTGTGTTCATCAATACATAACTCCACAGGGATGGGAAAAAAAGGCTTTTCTGATTTTTTTTTTTCTTTTTTGATCCAGTTGGGACCAGTTGGTGCTTCTGGCTAATGGAATCTCTGAATGTGTTGACCGGCTCGATATCACAGCCCGTAGCACAGTGATAGGCAGTAGGTGATGGTATCCGTTAGCAAAATGACGCAAATGCATCCCCTTTGTTAACCTGATAACTCCCCACCCATCCCCATCCCCATCCCATAGGTGTAACTCAAGTGGGGAGACAGCCTGGAAAAAAGAGAGAATTGTCCCTCCAATATTGTCATAAACCTTGCTATACTGTGTTACATAACTGAATAACAGGACTTTGAATGACCAATTCTAAGCAGAACGTGTTTAAAAAAAGTTATACATTTTCAACTTTTTCTCATAAATTTTTTTTTTTTAGTAATCAAGGTTTAAGGCCTGGTGTTGCCATCTGAGAGATGAAAATTGGCCATTAAGCAGAGTATTTAAACCACTGAACAAATCACATCATCCATCCATCCATCCATCCATCCATCCATCGTCCACCCCTTAATTCTTTTCGGGTAGGGGGGGAGGCTGGAGCCTACCCCAGCATCTTTGGGCGAGAGGCAGGGTACACCCTGGACAGATTGCCAGTCCATCGCAGACATCACATCACACAGATCAAAATCTTAAAAATTAGCAACTAACAAAAGTTTATAATTGATCAACCAAAAATGCATTTACAGATGACTTGAATGAGTTTATGTTTGGAGCATGCAGGAGACACAGATACTGGAAGAGAGTTCCATAGACGACTTGTCCTAGGGATGTAGGAAGATTGATGGAGATTGGTGTTGGACTTTGGAACAATAACCCATGATTTACACTGACTCCGGATGCAGTCCACTGCAGATTCAGTACGGATGGACTCTTGCGTCTGTCCCTACCAACTCCATTTGTGTTTTGAAATGGCATGGATGAGAACAGAGTTTTGAAGTACAAGATCATGTGAGAATTATACAAAAGAACGTGAGATCTCGAGAAAGACCCGAGAGTGACCGAGATGAACCGATCGCGATCACATAACAAAAAAGTGTGATGTAGCAGCTATCCACTTGGATCTTTGGACTCTAAATAAAATGTAAGTAGCCTGTTAATTATAATTCTATGAAGCGTTTGTATGTCAAGGCAAGTTTTTAACTTCTCTGACACAGTGGTGGAGGAGTAGACCTCAGAAAATAACAGACTTAAATCATTTTTAATGAACAAACAGCTATTAAATACCGTGGGATTTCCTTGCAGACTGGATCCAGCATCTGTCAAAAATAGACTTCTTGTGTTTCAATAGTGAACGAAATCTGACGAGCTGGATTCGCTCTGCAGTGGTCCAGACCAGGTGGGGATTAGAAAATTGACAAGAATGGGAACTATGTATATGCTGTGGAGGCTGGATCGCAGCCGTAACGTACTGCATCCGGTGTCAGTGTAAATCCTGGGTTACAGTACATGGGTGACAGCTTGTAGTGGATCTTGTTACCCGCATGCTAGAAGCTCCAGAAGGCAAGATATTTGTCAGCTCAATTGATGGTTGAAGGAAGAAATAGCGGTAGAATGTACACAAAGATGCCACCTTTCTCCTGTGGTCTAATGGGTAAATTCCTGCCTTGTAAGGATCATCAATTTTGAGCAGACGATGAGCCTTTTTTTGCAGCCTGTCTAAGAGACTTAATGCTGTGCTTTCTGCTCCACTCATACTCTTGGCAGTCTTCATGGCTAGTCTTGCGATGTAAGGAGTCCAGGACAGAGTATTGGTGATGATGACACCAAGGAGAGTAATACTCTGTATTGGAGTGAGTTCCTTGTATGCAAGATGGTGCCCACCGATGGTGAACGTCTTTGGTCGTTCCGCTCTCGAATGCCGACTTTTCTCCTTTTTTGCATGGTTACTGTTCTTTCTACAGTGCATAAAAGTCATGTACTGCTAACATATGACTGACAGACACTACTGAACATCGCTGAGACAAGCAGTCACACAGATTTTACTGGCTTCATTCCACCCGACCTACAATGCATCGTACGTCCAAGCAGCGATCAACACCACCCCCAGGAAGGCCCTGAAGCATCGAGCCCGGGTGAGCTTGTTGACCCCAAGAGAGCACGTCGAAGATGGCGGTGGAGAAGAGGCAAGAGAGGTGGGCTACATGCTAGGCTAAAGGCCCACGCCAGTTGGCTACCAATTCCCATTCTCTTACTGGCGAATGTTCAGTCTTTGGAAAACAAGCTAGACGAACTAAGAGCGAGGATTGAAGACCAGCGGGAGATAAGAGAGTGCTGCGTCCTAATTTTCTGTGAGACCTGGCGATCAGACAGAATCCCGGAGGCTGCCATTCAACTACAGACTCACTCAACACATCAAGCAGACAGAACCGGAGCCTCTGGTAAGATGAAGGGAGGGGGAGGGGGTATTTTTGTAAACAACTTGTGGTGTGGAGATGTACAGACTATTTACAAGCACTGTTCACCCGACGTGGAGTTTTTACTGTTGAAATGCCGTCCTTATTATCTACCGAGAGAATTTACCGCTGTGTGTTTAGCTGCTGTTAACATCCGTCCGTAAAGCAACTACACAGTAGCGCTAAACAAACTCCATGAAGTCATCAGCGCAGTAGAGACAAAGCATCCCAATGCTGTTTTTATTGTTGCTGGTGACTTTAACCAGTGCAATTTACGGACTGTACTCCCCAAATATTACCAGCATGTGGACATTCCCACCCGTGATAAAAGCACACTGGATCATGTTTACTCCAATCTACGTGGTACTTACAGAGCAGCACCCCGCCCCAACTTCGGACAGTCAGATCTCATCTCATTGTTTATGTACCCAGCCTACAGACAAAAGCTGAATCAAACAAACCCTGTTATTAAAGCAAATTAAGCGCTGGACTTCAGAGGCTGAGAACACCCTGCAAGACTGTTTTGCCTGCACAGACTGTGATGTGTTTAAAGCTGCAGCCACCTGAGAGGACTCTTCTGTAAACATACAGGAATATGCTGAATATGTGACTGGGTACATCAGCATGTGCGTTGATACCATCGTACCCACCACACAGGTCAGGAAGTTCCCCAACCAGAAGCCCTGGATCAACAGTCAGGTACGTCAGATGCTGCGTGCTTGCTCTCTTGCATTTAAATCAGGCAGTGAGGCCGAGTACAAAGCTGCAAAGTATGGACTGAGAAAAGCTATAACAACAGCCCAAAGGCAATACAGAGAAAAGATGGACAGCCTCTACTCCACTCCTGACCCAGGGCACATGTGGTAAGGCCTGCAACACATCACAGGCTACAAGAGGACCAACTGCAGGACCACTAGCTCCACAGACAGCCTGCCGGACGATCTCAACATCTTTTACACCTACTTTGAGACCACCAGCTACAGGGCAGAGAAGAGACCCGCCCCACTAAAAGTCTCACCAGGCTAGCTAAACAAAGCACTGAGGAATATAAATCCCCGCAAGGCAGCAGGACCAGACAACATACCTGGGCGGGCCCTCAGAGCAGGCGCTGCCGAGCTGACTGACGTTCTCACATCAGTCTTCAACCTCTCCCTCAACCAGAACATAGTCCCCTCCTGCTTCAAAACAACAACCATCATCCCCTTCCCCTCAGTCGACCTGTCTGAATGATTACACTGGTCAACACCAAATTTATTGTCTAAGTTTTTCTTTAGCTGATTTAGGACAATTTTGATGTGCTGAATCCAAAAATCACATTGGTTTTGCTCAATCAGGTCAACTTTTTGAACTATGGCCACATGATTTTTACGTTTTTGTCTACATGTATGGGTATTTTTGCTTTATATGATGCAAAATTCTTTTTTATTTATTGAAATTCTCTGAATTTTGAACAATGATGACATAACATTCAATTTACATATACTTACCTTTATCAATGTCTACTATTCAATTTACAGTACAACTGTACAACTGCTGTACAACTGCTTACAACTTTGCATAAAAACCTGACCTGATCGAGAGAAACGGATGTCATTTTCGGATTCAGCGGTGCAAAACTGTCTTAAATCAGTTGAAAAACACAACTTACAAAAAAATTATTTTTGTTATGTTGTGTTACAGATCGGTAGCACTCACTCCAATCATCATGAAGTGCTTCGAGAGAGTGGTGCTGCCCCTCTTTCAGGACAGCATACCGGGCACCCTGGACCCCCTGCAGTACGCCTACTGGCCCAACAGGTCCACCTCAGATGCCATTGCTGCAGCACTCCATTATTCTCTCTCCCAACTGAAAGATAAAGACTCCTACATTAGGATGCTCTTTGTCGACTACAGCTCCGCCTTCAACACGGTCATCCCCCACAAACTCAACAATAATCTGTCTTCACTTGGCCTGCACCCCACTCTCTGCGACTAGCTACTGGACTTTTTAACTGGCAGGCCCCAGTCTGTCAGGATGGGTAACAGGACCTCAGTCAGCATCATCACGAACACAGGTGTCCCACAGGGTTGTGTTCTCAGCCCCATCCTCTACAGCCTCTTCACCCATGACTGTGTTGCCTCCCACAAGGACAATATCATCCTAAAGTTCGCGGATGACACAGCAGTGATAGGACACATCACTGGTGATGACAAAGCATCCTACAGGAGGGAAGTGGCCAACCTGGTGTCATGGTGTGAGGACAACAACCTCATCCTCAACACGGACAAGACAAAGGAGATGATAGTGGACATGAGGAAAGGGAGGAGGAGACCCCACCAGCTGCTGTTCATTCGGAAGCTTGAGGTGGAGAGGGTGAGCATCTTTAAATACCTGGGCATCCACATCAGTGAGGACCCTACGTGGACACACAACACCATAGAGCTGGTTAAGAGAGCTCAACAGCGGCTGTACTTCCTGAGAAGGCTGAAGAAGTTTGGCATGTTCTCCAGGATCCTCAACAATTTCTACAGCTGCATCATCTAGAGCATCCTGACCAACTGCATCACTGCATGATACGGCAACACCACTGCCCTGGACTGCAAACGCCTGCAGGGAGTGGTGAAGACAGTGGAGAAGTTCATCAGGACTCCACTTCCCTTTCTGCAGAGCATCTACCACCACCGCAGAGTCCAAAGGAGACCCCACTCACCCCAGCACAGAATGTTCACACTTCTACTCTCAGACCGGAGGTACAGAAGTGTGAAATGCTGGACAACCAGACTGAAAAACTCCTTCTTTCCCACTGCCATCAGACTCCTGAACAAATAACAACTCCCAAAACTCCGCAACACAGCTTTGCATATATGAACTCGCACACCGGCTGCTAAATTTGCACATTGCTCACCTGTACAGTGCATATAGTCTCACCCATCTGACGTCTATATCATCTCTGCTGCTAATTATCTCTGCTGCTATTTATCTGTTTATCTTGTACAGTCTACTGGTACTCTGCATTGATGTATGTGGTTATTGTGTATATTTTTTATCTTGATTCTTTTTTCTAAAGCCCATCCAGGGACAAGAGTTGCAAATTAGCTAATAGCTATACACTCTCTACTACTACTACTACTACTATTGTTACAGAGAAATTAGCACCAGGTGCTAATTTGTAATTTATAATTACTAGTGCATACTCGTGCATGCCTGAAGAAACCAAGTATAAGCAAGTATTTCTGCATGCCCATAGAAAGCAAGTGTAAGCAAGCATTTCTGCATGGCTGTAGAAAGTTACTGTTACCATGGCAACAGTGCCATGGTGGCCCCTGCCTTTGATCTTTGACATGGTTAAGCAAGCATTCCTGCATGCCTGTAAAAAGAGTATTCTGACCCCACAGGGTGCCTATGATGTCTGTATGACATCATAGAAGGAGTTGTTCAAAGGAGTTGTTCAGAACTCTTTATATGGTCATGTGACATCATTGGAACGCAGTGTGCAGCTGTGATGTCATAGCTATGAACGCCCACAGCTCCCCTATGGATCCCCCATGGATCCCCAATGGACGTTCATTAAAGATCTCCCCTCCCAAACTTCCGCATATCCGGGGAGGTTGAAATTTGGGGATGTTGACATGGTACCCGTGCATGCCCGTATAACCCCCTCTGCATGTCTGCCTTTGATCTTTGACATGGTTGCCATGGCAACACAAAATCCTATGATCGTGACACACACACACACACACACACACACACACACACACACACACACACACACGCAGACAGACACACACAGACAGAGATTTCTTGAATTATAATATGACTTATTCACCTTGCCAATTTTGAGCCATATGACATCATAAAGACACATTAGTGTAGGTATCATGAGTGATGGTCTATATGACATCATAAAGACACATTTGGACACATTTGTCTATATGACGGCATCACGAGTCCTATGTTGCCTGATATCATAGGATCATCATAGGACATCATGCCTCATAGGACATCATGCTGACATCATATCATATCTTTCTGATTCGGCGACACCTTTATCCATCACAGACACGTTGATCGCCCAAATGTCTCCTGAGCCAGCAGACGGAGCCACTGTTTCTTGCAGGAGGCAGTACAATAGGGACCAGCTGTTAGCACTTAACCGGCCCACGATGCTAACGCAAAAACTCGACATACCAGGAGAAATAAGACGGAAACAGCGTGGATGTCGAGCTGGAATAAGATGGCGGGCGAGGAATATAAGGTACAGACCCGCCCTCCCATCCGTTATTATGGGGAATGTACGATCGCTACTTAGTAAAACAGATGAGCTAGCGGCTATCTCCCGCTACGAGAGCATGTACAGAGAGAGTAGCTTGATGCTATTTATGGAGACGTGGCTAACAGAACTAGCAACAGATGCTAACATTGAACTGGAGGGTTTCCACGCAATACGGGCAGACCGAACACCAGACAGTGGGAAAGCAAGGGGCGGAACCAATAATGTCAATAACAACAGGTGCCGACCGGGACATATCACGGTTAAACAACAACACTGCAACAAAGACATGGAGTTGCTAGCTGTTAGCATGCGGCCTACATATCTCCTGAGGGAATACTCACACGTGATCTGCATTGTTATTTATGCAAATCTGACGGCGAACGCTGGGACAGCGCGTGACGTCATCCACTCAGTAGCTGGCAGGCTGCAGACAGAACACCCAGATGCTCTTCTCCTCATCTCAGGTGATTTCAACCATATTTCACTGTCCCCCATTCTGCCCACGTTCACCCAGTATGTCACATGCCACACTAGAGACAATAAAACACTGGACAACAACCACTGCTGCCTCTAAAGACATCGAGTCCTACTGTCCACACCCCACTCCACCAACACCCCCCCCACTCCCAGCACACAGCCCCCCAACATGACCCTCACTAAGACCCAGGTGAGGACGGAACTGAGGAAGATCAAGGCGAGGAAGGCCTCGGGACCGGGACAGCATCAGCGCAAAGCTCCTCAAGTCCTGTACAGACCAGCTGTGTGGGATTGTGGAGCACATCTTCAACTTGAGCCTGAAGCTGGGGAGCTGTACCACAGTTGTGGAAAACATCTTGTGTGGTACCTGTACCAAAGACTTCCCACCCCAAAGACCTGAACAGCTACAGACCAGTGGCCCTGACGTCTCACATGATGAAGACCCTGGAGAGACTGCTCCTTGCTCACCTCCGCCCCCTGGTGGGACCAGCGATGGATCCACTCCAGTTCACCTACCAGCATGGCATTGGGGTGGAGGATGCAGTGATCCTCCTCCTTCACTGTTCTCTGTCCCACCTGGAGAAGCCCGGGAATGCGGTGAGGATCATGTTCGTTGACTTCTCCAGTGCTTTCAACACCATCCAACCGATGATCCTGAAGGACAAGCTGCTGTGCACAGGGGTGGATCAGCACCTGTCATCATGGATCCTGAACTACCTCACTAACCGGCCACAGTTTGTGAGAACCTGGGACTGTGTGTCCGACACGATCATCGGTAGCACAGGGGCCCCCCAGGGAACGGTTTTGACTCCCTTCCTGTTCACCCTTTATACTGCGGACTTCTCACACAACACAACACACTGCCATCTACAGAAGTTCTCTGACGACTCTGCGATCGTTGGCCTCATCTCCAACGGAGATGAAGCTGAGTACAGAGGACTTATCCAGGACTTCGTGGACTGGTGCCATCGTTACTGCCTCCAGATCAATGTGAGGAAAACTAAGGAGCTGGTGGTGGACTGCCGCAGGCAAGGACAACCCCTCACAGCACCAGTAAACATCCAGGGAACAGTCATTGAGATGGTGACATCCTACAAGAACCTGGGTGTTCATCTGAACAATAAACTAGACTGGTCACACAATACCGATGCACTCTACAAGAAGGGACAGCGTAGGCTGTTCCTACTGAGGAGACTCAGGTCTTTTGGTGTACAAGGGGCGCTGCTGAAGACATTCTACGACACGGTGGTGGCATCAGCCGTCACTTTTGGAGTGGTCTGCTGGGGGCAGTGGCATTACAGCAGCCGATAGGAAGAGACTGAACAAACTGATCAAGAAAGCTAGCTCTGTCCTGGGGCAACCACCTTGACCCAGTGGAGGAGATAGGAGAAAGAAGGATAGTGGCTAAACTGTCATCTCTGCTGGAGTCCGAGTCCCTCCCTATGCAGGACATATTGAACGCACTGAGGAGCTCATTCAGCAGCAGACTACATCATCCTAGGTGCGCAACTGAAAGGTTTCGCAGGTCCTTCCTACCTATGGCTGTCAGACTGTATAACCTAAGCAGGGCTGCTCGCAGAGATAGCAAAAAAAAGTGACGACCTAATAGTACTGAATGCAAAAGACGCAATAGACTTACACAAATGTCCCCTCCAGTATACAACTAGGACAATATCAGTCGCTACGGAGGGTGACAATATGTATGGGTACATATTCATACTATGTAGGATAACTAAGTAGACGGTTATGCTGTTTATTCCATCTAGCTACAATGCTCTGTACTGTGTGTATATATATTTATATATTTATGTGCACATATGTATATTCGCTGCTCTTGTTTTTCTTGTCTTCTTGATTGTTGCTCTGAGTGTTGCTGTCCCTGTGCTGTTGCAATCCTGGAATTTCCCCATTGTGGGGACTAATAAAGGCTTATCTTATCTTATCATAGGGCGTCCTATGATGTGCTATGTGTATATGACGTCATATAGACATCATATCTTTATGACGGCATCGCGAATCCTATGATGCCTAAGATCATAGGATCATCATAGGACATCAGGCAGACATCATAGGCTGTCCTATGATCGTGACAGACAGAGATTTCTTGAATTTATAGAGTGATGATGATGATATACTGCTTGCTGCACAATGCTCATTTGCACACTGTACATTGGTTATGCCATCTCAGGTTCATCATCTCTGATATAAATAGACCACTACCACTATAGTCATCCAGTGAATTTTCAATTTCATTCCTCTTGTTTGACTGCATCAACTGCTTTTGCTGTCCAAATTGCCTAATGTGTGTTATTAGTACTAATTAGTGTTAGTGGTTAGTATCAAGGTGTGCTTAGGAGTCCTAATTGCCTGTGTGCTGGTGTGTGTGTTATTAGCATTCATTAGTATTAGGATTGAGTTATTGTGTTATTACCTTATTAGTATCGTTATGTACCTATACCTTGGCATTTATTCGGAGAGCAAAGTAAAAATTTCATTGCTCAGGAAATGTGGCATTTCTTAACTGTGCAGATGATAATAAAGCCTTTGAATCTTTGTCCATGAAGTGATGAGGAGGATGATTTTGGACAGGCTTCCTACTGATGATCATTGCAAATTTTTTCCTCATAAATCTCCAACTTTTTTCTTGTAGATTTGCAACTTTTTTCTCAAAAGTTTGTGACTTTTTTCCTCATAAATTTGTAACTTTTTGTTTAAAATTGTGAAATTTGCAACTTTATACAAGAACACTCTGAAGCGAGTGCAATATCCCCCATTTCTGTTTTCTTTAAAGATCCCAATACTTACTTTTAGATATAATTACTGTGGCAGAACTAAACTATGATAAACCCATCATCCATGAATATGCTGAAGCAATATTACATGAGGGTGAGGTTTGCTATCGTGATTATAGTAACTGCGGCCGTGATACATCTAAGGCCCTCCGCATTGTGGAGGGCATTAGTGTTAGTAATTAACAGTTACTAGAACACCTTTGAAACGGAGTGATACATATCCAGTGAAACTGGAGTGCAATTATTGCAGATTATAGTAACTCCTGGAATCCCTATTGTCCACTCAAATTGCTTGGTCGGAACTAACTGTTGTATAAAACAAAGTATACAACCTACAGTTGCAGGGCAGGATCCTGAGGTGAACCTGTGTAGCAAGTTTGGTGACCCTAGAGAGCTTGACACGTTCTATAGTAAGAGGGCATAAGGAGTGCCAACCTTGACCTTTGATCTTTTGACCCCAAACCTGTAGTCAGAGGCCATGGTCTCCGAGTGAACCTGTGTACCAGGTTTGGTGACCCTAGTTTTTCTTGGTTGTTGAGATATAATTTCTAAGTCATTTTGATGTTGGTCTTTGACCTTGTGATCCTAAAACCATAGTCACCCTTCAGGGTCACAGGGTGAACCTGTGTACCAAGTTTGGTGACCCTAACTTTACTCATTGTACAGTTTAAGTTTAATTTTTATTTGAAATGGACATTACTTACTAATGAACATTAATACAAATGTAAGTATGCCAGATTTAGCAGCACTGCTAATTGCATCTGTAGTCCCCTGGCGGGTCACAAAAACACACAAACAAACAATCTTACACAAGCAGAACAACTGCAATGAAACTGTACAAAGTGTATATGCTAAAGTGCAAAAGAGTTAAGGTGTTTCAAAACAAAACATTCAAATGTCACACAAGTGAATTGCTGTGTATGCGTACGCACACATGCACCCAAGCACCTCACAGTAACAACAGACAGCAAGAAACAAGAGGCGGGGCATATGTGTGTGATGCACGGGCACAGATATATATGTATATATGTATATGTATATATATATATGGTTCCAAGGTTGTCATAGCCAGGAGCGGCACTGGGGTTAAGCTCCCAGTGCTCATAAAATGCTCCTTATGGCGTGCGTCTCGAAAAGCCTCTGACAACTAAGTCCAACTCCTAGCCTGCCCGTGTGGTTTAGTCTCTAAGCCCGGCGGAACTGCTTTTACTAATAGGAGAAGGGGCGAGGGCGGATCTCTGGCGCCTTAAAACCAGATGCTTCGGGTAGATGGTGGCTCATCAACCTGGGAAGGTAGCCCATCTAGGGGAAGGTAAACCCTGATTTCAAACCTCTGCTGCCTTGCGGCATACCCGGTCACGGGAAAGGCTTCGGGAGTCAACCCTGAGGAAAAATCCGAAGTCGGAGCCCCTAAGGCAGTTCTATGTTGTGCTCAACATCGTTCTGGCAGCTCCTGCAACGGCGCTGGTGCCAAACTGTAGCAGCCCTGCTGTTCCTTTGGATTCATCAGTGACGTGGAGAGGGGGGACATGCTGCATGGGCAACATCTTGTCCTCCATATCTTCCTGCCCAGGCTTGAATCCTACCAACGCCCAACACTGGAAGGTAGAACACCGGATCACTGGAGAGGACACTCCAGCTTCGCCTTTGGCGTAGACAAAACACGGGGAATGACAGTTACTGGTTATAAGCCATTGCTCAATTGGCGTAGAGCGTGGCGCCAGGGGTTGTTCCCGACGGTGGGAGGGATCATCAGATCTCACTGGACAGCTACCGCCCGCCTCAAGCTGGGCAGCCCCCAGCCAACAAGGTGTTGTCCCACCACAGCTTGCTTTCCTCATTGGGTGCATGGAGATAAGGAGAAATCCAAACAGCAGGCTGAGAACCTTCGCACCAGGCAAGACAATAAAACAAAAGAGACCAACTCTAAAACTGGGAACTTGGAATGTCTGCACTATGATGACAGGACTCGCTGCTAACCTCAAGGACATCAACGACACCAGGAAGACTGCCATCATCAATAATGAGCTGAAGAGACTGGGAGTGGATATTGCCACTCTCCAGGAAACATGGTTAGCTGATGCAGGCACACTGAGAGAGAAGGACTACACGTTCTACTGGCAGGGAAAGGGCAGTGACGAACACAGGGAACACGGAGTGGGCTTCGCAGTGAAGAACACTTTGCTGAAGATGGTGGAACCGGGCAGCACTGGCTCTGCACGACTCCTCACCCTCCGCCTGAACACCACTGAAGGCCCAGTCACCTTCGTCAGTGTGTATGCCCCAACACAGACAGCCACACCAGAGGCAAAAGACGAGTTCTACGAGAATCTCGCAACAACTGTCAGGATCATCCCCAACTCTGAACAACTCATTCTCCTTGGAGACTTCAATGCCAGAGTGGGTGCTGACCACGACTCCTGGCCCTCCTGTCTTGGACCTTTTGGCGTGGGCAGAATGAATGACAACGGACAGCGGCTGCTCGAGTTCTGCACATATCACGATCTGTGCATCACAAACTCGTTCTTCAAGACCAAGCCCCAACACAAGGTTTCCTGGCAACATCCGCGCTCAAAGCACTGGCACCAGCTAGACTTGATCCTGACCAGGCGCACCTCACTGAAGAACGTGCTAATCACCCGTTCGTTCCAGAGTGCAGATTGCGGCACAGACCATTCATTGGTGTGTTGCAAGGTCAAGCTGCAGCTGAAGAAATTCCATCGTGCTAGACAACCTGGAAAGGCACGGATTGACATCAGCAAGATGGCCCAACCAGAACTTGTTGAGCAGTTTGCCTCCACCTTTGAGAAGGAACTTGGTGTACCACAAGGAGGAGAATCTGCAAAGCAGAAGTGGGAAGAGCTGCGAAACACCATCTACCGCACAGCCTTGGCTACCTTTGGGAGGAAGACCTCGAAGTCACAGGACTGGTTTGATGCCAAGTTGACTGAGATGACCCCCGTCATTGAAGCCAAGCGCTCAGCACTTGCTGAGTACAAGAAGTACCCAAACGAGAAGAATCTCCAGATTCTCAGGGCTGCGAGAAGCAAAGTTCAGCAGACTGCTCGGCGCTGTGCCAACGAGTACTGGACTCAGCTCAGCCAAGACATTCAAACCGCTGCCATAACAGGGAACATCCGTGGTATGTACGATGGCATCAAGAAAGCACTTGGTCCGGCTCAGAGCAAGACGGCCCCCCTCAAATCTTCCACTGGGGAGATGATCACAGAGAAGAACAAGCAGATGGAGAGATGGGCGGAACACTACTCCGACCTCTACTCTAGACAGAACACTGTGACACCGTCAGCCCTTGATGCCATCAACTGCCTGCCATCCATGGACGAACTTGACGCCGAGCCAACCATCGACGAACTCAGTAAGGCCATTGATAGCTTGGCCGCTGGCAAGGCACCCGGCAACGACGGCATACCCCCTGACCTGATCAAGCACTGCAAGACCGCCCTACTGCTGCCATTGCATGACGTCCTCTGCCAGTGCTGGAAGGAAGGTGCCGTACCACAGGACATGAGGGACGCCAAGATCATCACCCTCTACAAAAACAAAGGGGAGAGAAGCGACTGCAACAACTACAGGGGCATTTCCCTCCTCAGCGTTGTTGGCAAAGTCTACGCATGAGTTGTTCTCGTTCGTCTACAGAAGCTTGCCGAACGTGTCTACCCCGAGTCTCAGTGTGGCTTCCGCGCTGAGCGATCGACGGTAGACATGATATTCTCCATCCGCCAACTCCAGGAGAAATGCAGAGAACAGAACATGCCTCTGTACGTCGCCTTCATCGACCTCACCAAAGCGTTCGATCTGGTCAGCAGAGAGGGCCTTTTCAAGATCCTGCCAAAGATAGGATGCCCACCAAAGTTGCAAAGCCTCATCGAATCGTTTCACACCAACATGCAGGGGATAGTGCAGCACGATGGCAACGTCTCAGAGCCATTCAACATACGCAGCGGAGTGAAACAGGGCTGTGTACTTGCGCCAACCCTCTTTGGGATTTTCTTTGCTATGCTCCTGAGGCATGCCTTCAGCACAGCAACAGAGGGAATCTACCTGCACACAAGATCTGACGGCAGGCTTTTCAACCTCGCCCGCCTGAAAGCCAGAACCAAAGTACGCGAGGCTCTAATCAGAGACATGCTGTTCGCAGACGACGCTGCAGTCGCAACCCACACACAGCAGGAGCTTCAGACCCTGATGGACCGCTTCTCCCAGGCATGCAAGGACTTCGGGCTTACCATCAGCCTGAAGAAGACTAACGTCTTGGCGCAAGGCACGGAAGCACCACCAACCATCACCATTGATGACTACAAGCTGGAGGTCGTGAATCAGTTCACGTACCTGGGGTCCACGATCAGCAACAACCTCTCCCTTGATACAGAGATCAACAAGAGGACTGGAAAATCAGCCTTCACACTCGCTCGCCTCACCACACGAGTGTGGGAGAATCCCAAACTCTCTGTCAAGACGAAAATGGCAGTGTACAACGCCTGCGTCATCAGCACACTGCTCTATGGGAGTGAGACATGGACAACATACGCCCGGCAGGAAAAGAGACTGAACTCCTTCCACTTGCGCTGCATTCGCCACATCCTGGACATATCCTGGCAGGACAAAGTGCCCAACACAGAAGTTCTGTCCCGCGCCGGCCTTCCCTCCATGTTCACTCTACTCAGGCAGCGCAGGCTCCGCTGGCTAGGCCACGTTCATCGTATGGAGGATGGCAGAATCCCCAAAGACGTCCTCTATGGAGAACTGGCAACTGGCAGGAGAGACGTTGGCCGCCCACAGCTGCGCTTTAGAGACGTCTGCAAGAGAGACATGAGGGCCCTGGATATCAACACAGAGCGCTGGGAGGACCTTGCAACGGACCGCTCCAAATGGAGAGGCACCCTGACCAGACAGCTCAAGGCGGGTGAAGAGAGACTGACTGCTGCAGCAGATGAAAAAAGGACCCGCAGGAAGAACCGCCACAGACCCAGCAGCACGGAGACCACCCACAAGTGTGACCTGTGTGACAGGGACTGTCATTCGCGCATCGGCCTGTTCAGCCACAGGCGGTGCTGTTCCAGCAGAGTAGATGTTTAGGATTCTCTTCCATGGTCATCATAGACCGACGGAGGCCGACGATATATATATATATATATATATATATATTATGGCAAGCCGTTCAGGAAAAAAAATATATATATAATGTATATACTACAAAGAAAAGTTTGGAATATATTGAATGAACTTCTGAATATATTGAATGAAACTGGGAATATATTGAATGAACTTCTGAATATACTGAATGAACTTCCGAATGTATTGAATGAACTTCCGAATATATTGAATGAAACTGGGAATATATTGAATGAACTTTGGAATATATTGAATGAACTTCAGAATATATTGAATGAACTTCCGGATATATTGAATGAAACTGGGAATATATTGAATGAACTTCCAAATATATTGAATGAAACTGGGAATATATTGAATGAACTTCCGAATATATTGAATGAACTTCTGAATATGTTGAATGAAACTGGGAATATATTGAATGAACTTCAGAATATATTGAATGAACTTCTGAATATATTGAATGAAACTGGGAATATATTGAATGAACTTCTGAATATATTAAATGAACTTCCGAATATATTGAATGAACTTCTGAATATATTGAATGAAACTGGGAATATATTGAATGAACTTCAGAATATATCGAATGAACTTCAGAATATATTGAATGAAACTGGGAATATATAGAATGAACTTTGGAATATATTGAATGAACTTCCGAATATATTGAACGAAACTGGGAATATATTGAATGAACTTCCGAATATATTGAATGAAACTGGGAATATATTGAATGAACTTTGGAATATATTGAATGAACTTCAGAATACAGTGGTGTGAAAAAGTGTTTGCCCCCTTCCTGGTTTTTAATTTTTTTGGTATGTTTGTCACACTTAAATGTTTCAGATCATCAAACAAATTGAAATATTAAACAAATATTGATTGATTGATTGATTGATTGATTGATTGATTGATAGATTGATTGATTTTATTTGAACATCCAGACCAAAAAAAAAAAAAACATAAAACAAAAATCAAAGCCAAAAAAAATAAAATTACAAAAGAAGAATGCCTTGTTCAAAAGAAGTGGGAAGAAGCCACCGCTTATACTGTATAGTCCTACCCCTTCTCCATACCCAATAAATTATAATATCATTCTAGTCATTATTCATCCCACAATTACATTCATTATACAATACCATAATATATAATACATCTTATAATTAAATTATGCAATAGAAATGATACACCTATGATAGTTTATATTGACAATAATACCAACATCTAATAATAATTGTAATATTAATAAATACATGCTTCTGGTATGTTTAAAATAATTATACATGATATTATCATCATCATAATCACCATATATACCACCATATACTCCCACATGGCTTACAATATCTAGGCACAATAAGTAACCATATAATAATAATAACCATAATAATAGGTAGCCATATAGTAGTTACAATAACATTATTATTATTATTATTATTATTATTATTATTATTATTATTATTATTATTATTATTATTATTATTAATAATAATAATAATAATAATAATAATACCACCTGGCCTATATAATACTTCAAATAATCCCATCCTAACAACAATCCTAATACTATAATACTGTTGTAATATTCTAGTAATAATATCAATAATAATTGTACTCAGCATATATACAACAATAACAATCTTTCTTCATTGAAGACACATTGTAATATTACTGTCCTTTATTTTTATATTGCTCAAAAATAATTTCTTTATATGTTGATTTAAATATATAAAGGTAACACAAGTAAACACAAAATGCAGTTTTTAAATGAAGGTGTTTATTATTAAGAGGAAAAAAATCCAAACCTACATGGCCCTGTGTGAAAAAGTGATTGCCCCTAAACCTAATAACTGGTTGGACCACCTGTAGCAGCAACAACTGCAATCAAGCATTTGCGATAACTTGCAATGAGTCTTTTACAGCGCTGTGGAGAAATTTTTGCCCACTCATCTTTGCAGAATTGTTGTAATTCAGCCACATTAGAGGGTTTTGAGCATGAACCAATTTTTTAAGGTCATGCCACAGCATCTCAATCGGATTTAGGTCTGGTCTTTGAGTAGGCCACTCCAAAGTCTTCATTTTGTTTTTCTTAAGCCATTCAGAGCTGGACTGGCTTATGTGTTTTGGATCATTGTCCTGCGGTAGAACCCAAGTGCGGACATGCTCCTTCAGGATTTTTTGGTAGACAGCAGAATTCATGGTTCCATTTACCACAGTAAGTCTTCCATGTCCTGAAGCAGTAAAACAGCCCCAGACCATCACACTACCACCACCATATTTTACTGTTGGTATGATGTCCCTTTTCTGAAATGCTGTGTTACTTTTACCCCGGATGTAATGGGACACACACCTTCCAAAAAAGCTCAACTTTTCTCTCGTCAGTCCACAGAGTATTTTCCTAAAAGTCTTGGGGATCCTCAAGATGTTTTTTGGCAAAACTTAGACGAGCCTTTATGCTCTTTTTGTTCAGCAGTGATTTTCATCTTGGAACGCTGCCATGCAGGCCATTTTTGCCCAGTCTTTCTTATGGTGGAGTCATGAACACTGACCTTAACTGAGGCAAATGAGGCCTGCAGTTCTTTGGATGTTGTTATGGGGTCTTTTGTGACCCCTTGAATGAGTTGTTGCTGTGCTCTTGGGGTAATTTTGGCAGGCCAGCCACTCCTGGGAAGGTTCACCACTGTTCCATGTTTTCGCCATTTGTGGATAATGGCTCTCACTGTGGTTTGCTGGAGTCCCAAAGCTTTAGAAACGGCTTTATAACCTCTTCCAGACTGATAGATCTCAATTACTTTGTTTCTCATTTGTTCCTGAATTTCTTTGGATTGTAGCATGATGTCTAGCTTTTGAGGATATTTTGGTCTACTTCACTGTGTCAGGCAGGTCCAATTAAAGTGATTTCTTGATTGAGAACAGGTATGGCAGTAATCAGGCTTGGGTGTGGCTAGAGAAATGTAACTCAGCTTTCCAAAGATGTGATAAACCACAGTTAAATTATGTTTTAATGGGGTGGGAGATTTTTTTTTTTTTTTTAACACAGGGCCATGTGGGTTTGGATTTTTTTTTACCCTTAGTAATAAACACCTTAATTTAAAAACTGGATTTTGTGTTTACTTGTGTTGTCTTTGTCTAATATTTAAATTTGTTTGATGATCTGAAACATTTAAGTGTGACAGCCATAGAAAAAAATGAAAAATGAGGAAGGGGGCAAACACTTTTTCACACCACTGTAGGTGAGAGATAATTGCACTAGCATGAGATAGCTTGCACTACTTAAGAGATAACAGGGGAACAGCTACAAACAGAATGGGCAGAGCTGTGCAGAAGGAGGACACTGGAGAACAGAGAGGACAAATAATGCAAACAATAATCATAAATAAACTAAATCCGGGAGAAAACATAACTGAACTAAGAACCCGAGCATAACCCAACAAACTAATGATAACAAAATAAAGGCACAACAGTTCAAAACGAACAGAAAATGTGGATATGGTTGGAAACTTTGTCCAGATATGACAATGAACACGTCCAGTATTAGAGTAATCTTCAACATGAGAATCGTTTTGGAGACCAAAACCACAGCTGCAGGGAGGACTAATTGGAAATGTCTGCTGATTGGCTAGTGACTTCGTCACCAGCCCCATGCCTTAGCTATTTGATTGGTTGAAAGTGTTAGGACTGCTCTGTGTGCAGCAGATTAATTAGGTCACCTCAGATGCATATCTCATGAAACCAAGATAAAGGATTAAGACAGGATTTTTAAATAATTTGTGCTTAATCAATACTTGACCGGAGTGGTGGCTCAGTTGGTAGAGCATCCGCCCCACACCCGGGAGGCAGGGGTTCAAATCCCGGCCGGGTCATACCAAAGACCATATAAAAATGGTACTTTCTGCCTTCTAGCGTGGTGCTCCGCATAATGGAATGGGGAAAGTAAAGTTACGCACAGAGCTACCAGAGGACTGACCCCCCACTGTAGCTTTCACTACTTACAGTAGCTGTGTGGCCTAGGTTCAGAGAAACGGAGATGGGCACCGTCCCATGCGCCTTCATGGCGTGAAGGGAATTAACTAACTAATCAATACTTGACTTGGTTGTATAAAAGTAGGATAAATTCAGCCCAGTCAAGTTGTTACTGAGATTTATTCTCTACAGCTAGCCTGGTCCAGAGCAGGCTAAGTCAGGCTAAAATTAATCCTTGTGATTTATTTGTCAGTGCAGGAGTCAGTCTTGTAAGAATTCGGTGCTTTTCTGTGTCAATGGTCTACTGATGTAGTCTGACTAGTAGATAATAGATGAGGTGATGGGGTGATGGGGTGAGGTGATTTTGATGAAGCTGCACTTAATACCTGAGAAGGTATTGAATTTTATTTCAAATAAATATTTCCAAAAAATATGAAAACATGTTTTCTACCCAAACTAAATAAGATAAGCCTTTATTAGTCCCACAATGGGGAAATTCCAGGATTGCAACAGCACAGGGATAGCAACACTCAGAGCAACAATCAGAAGGCAAGAGAAAAAAAACAAGAGCAGCAAGTATACATATGTACATATAAATATATATATATATATATATATATATATATATATATATATAGACACACAGTGCAGAGCATTGTAGCTGGTGATATAATATGATCATCAGATGAAGGATGATATGTGAGGTCATTTTGGTGAAGCTGCACTCAGTTATTTAGAAGTTTTTAACTATCATTTCTAATAAATATTTCCCTAACCTATGATATTTTTTTTTGTCCAACTAACAAGAGTTACTAACAGGAGACCTTAGGGGCTGGGCAGCATTTAGTGGCACTAACCTTGATGATGCTGAAATTTAATCCTAATAAATATTCCCAAAGCTATGAAAATATTTCTTTTAATCCAAACTATGTGTTGTAGTCTGACTAGAAGAAGATGGATTGTATGTGAGGTGATTTTGGTGAAGCCACACTTTGTAGTTTTCAAGTTATTGGGTATTTTTTAAATAAATATTTCCCCAAACTATGAAAAATAAAATTTATGCACACTAAGCATTTTAGTCTGAACAAAACGACACAATTGATGTATGAATTGATTCTGGTGACATTACACCTGATGATCATGACAGTAATTAATTTTAAGTTTTTTTTGTTTGTTTTGTGGGACACATATGTGGGTTTCATATGCTTCACATGTATATTACTGTATGCTTATTGTATGCTTCACGTCTCAGAGGAACAAAAGGACTGGACCTCCTAGGAGATAACAGGAGGATGTGAAATGTGGCCTTTTGTATGCAAAGAGATGACCTTGAGGGATTTCCTGACCACCAGTGATTTTAGGTGGAGGTGAGAAGACCTGGAAGAAGACGCATTGTGACTTGGGATTAAAAGACAATGTGACTGTGTGCTTTGATGTCCTGGGGTATAAAAGGGACAGATGTTGGGGGATTCTTTCTCTTTTCTGTTTTTGATGATGTTGGAGAATGTGAATAAACCTGACTTGTGAAATAAACTCAGCCTCGTCCTTCCACATTCTCCACAGTTTGTTTTTTTTTCCTCGGAGTTGCAATTTGCAGACGGTCCCTGAACATTCGTCTCCTCTATCGCAGCTCATAGACTCCAATCTTCTGCTGGAGCTCAGAGAACGGCTCTATTTAATGAAAATGAGGTTGTAGCTCGTTGTCCACTTTTCCAATGTATTAGAATGGTGTGGTTTGTGTTTTAACAGCGTTTTGTTCACGAATTATTGATGCGCAAAGTCCGAATCTGTGAATATCTTGCCACCTTTACTGAAGTGTCCCCCACGGTAAAACACACTGAATACATTTCTTCATCGGTAGAATTTTGGCTACTACATACATTTGCCAGGATGTTAACCAGCTCTGCATTACTGAGGATTGCTGCAACTAACTTTTCTGCTGATTCACTCACAGCTGCACTTCTTCCATCTCCGTTCATTACATAGAACACAAACGGAAAACAATGCTAAACGTCCAAATGGTCCTGATCACATACATACAAAACACAGAATATATTGAATGAAACTCTGATATATATATACAAAACACTTCGGAATATATTGAATGAAACTCTGATATATATATGTACAAAACACTTCGGAATATATTGAATGAAACTCTGATATATATATACAAAACACTTCGGAATATATTGAATGAAACTGGAGCCCCAAAGGCTGATGGGAAATGTAGTTCATTCAATATATTCTGCAGTTCATTCAATATATACCCATTTTCATTCAATACATTCCCAGTTTCATTCAATATATTCTGCAATTCATTCAATACATTTCAAGTTTCATTCAATATATTCTGAAGTTCATTCAATATATTCCCAGTTTCATTCAATATATTCGGAAGTTCATTCAATATATTCAGAAGTTCATTCAATATATTCCAAAGTTCATTCAATATATTCGGAAGTTCATTCAATATATTCCCAGTTTCATTCAATATATTCTGAAGTTCATTCAATATATTCCAAAGTTCATTCTATATATTCCCAGTTTCATTCAATATATTCGGAAATTCATTCAATATATTTGGAAGTTCATTCAATATATTCGGAAGTTCATTCAATATATTCCCAGTTTCATTCAATATATTCGGAAGTTCATTCAATATATTCCGAATATATTCCGAGCTTTTCTTTGTAATATATTTTTTTTTCCTGAACGGCTTGCCATAATATATATATATATATATATATATATATACAGTATATACAGTATGTGGGTATGCCGCAGAGCAACCACTAGTTATGGGTACAGCTTTGGTTGTTTAAAAGCCAATTTTTACAATGAGTCTTAAAAGTGTTTAGTGTGGTACATTCTCTAATTGCAGGTGATATATTATTCCAGATCTTGGTGCCCCTCACTGATGGCACAGATTGAGCAAATGTGGTGTGTCTGTGGGGGACCCGTTCCTTATTACCTACAGTAACAAGGCATAGGAATGTTAACATTTACCTTTGACCTTTTGACCCCAAACCCATACTCAGAGATCAGGATCCCAAGGTGAACCTGTGTACCAGGTTTGGTGGCCCTAGCTTTGCTCGTTTTATAGTAACAGTAAATTTAGCATTTATCGTTTACCATAGTAAAATAGAATGTTGTGGGGATCCGCCTCAGTATATTTACACTCAGACTTAAAAGACAAAAGGGAACTGTCATGGGGGGTTTGTGTGTGGATGTGGGGGTGGTGTGTTGATGTAAACAGTGACAAAGAGAGTGGGAATTACAAAGGTTTTGATGTTAATGCAGCCAAACCACGCTGACCCGGCGCTACATGCTCTCGGACTATGAGAGAGTGGAGAGGCTCCTGACGCTCTCCGAGTTAGGAGACGGGTTGGCGGTCGAATTAATGGCGAAGATGTTGGTGTTGATGGGCACAGATGATGGGCATTTCCTCTTTGCTCACCTTTTCCTCCGGAACCTCCCGATGGCGGCCAGAGCGGTCCTTGCCAATTCGCCACTGCTGGCCGCGCGCAACTACCGGGCGCTAGCCCAGGAGGCAGATCGGATTATCCTCACCACCAGAGCCCTCACAGTGAACGCAGCGGCGTCGGACCCCGGCGAGACGGCCAGCAGAGGGGAGGAGCCAGCGATGGTGGCTGCGGCAGGGGCCAAGAAGCACCGGAGAGACATGCTCTGTTTCTACCACCACCGTTTTGGAGAGGACGCACGCCGATCCATGCCACCATGCCAATTCAAGTGTTTGGGAAATGCCAGGACCGGCAGTCGGTAGCAGCTGTGACCGCCGGTGAAGCAAGCAAGCTGCTCTATGTGACAGACTCACGCATGGCGAGGCGGTTCCTCGTGGACTCCGGCTCCCAAAAGAGCCTCATCCTGCCGTCCTACGCTGACCGGCTGGCGGGAACTAGCGGCCCTGAGCTGACAGCCGCAAACGGCTCAGACATTAAGACTTTTGGTGAGAGGACGCTGACTGTATCCTTGCACGGCCGTACATACCAATGGACATTCGTCATAGCGGCATGCAGCTTCCCCATCTTAGGTGCTGATTTTTTGTGTGCACACGGACTACTAGTTGATGTTGCTAACAGATGCCTGATTAACGCTATGTCTTTTGATTCTCTCCCCTGTACAGCTCGAGGAGCTGGGCCAACAACACTAGCCAATGTCACAGCTCCAGGGGGTAAGTTCCACACACTACTCAGCCAGTTCCCAGTGCTAACGGTCCCGACGTTTTCAGCGATCATCACTAAACATGGGGTGGAGCACTTCATTACCACCACGGGGCCGCCCGTTTTCGCAAGACCTCGGCGCCTGGATGCAGCTAAACTGGCCATAGCATGCGAGGGGTTTGCCAACTTGGAAAGGTTGGGCATCATCAGGTGCTCAAACATCCCATGGGCATCCCCACTACATATGGTTCCTAAGGCCAAGGGATTGTGGCGACCGTGTGGAGATTTCTGCAGATTAAACAACGCCACAGCGCACAACCGCTACCCCATCCCTCATATTCAGGATTTTTCCGTTTACCTCACTGGGGCACGCATTTTTTCCAAGATAGACCTGGTCCGCGGTTACCACCAGGTCCCAGTGCGCGCTAAGGACATACCTAAAACGGCAGTAATAACCCCGTTTGGCCTGTTTCAGTTTTTACGCATGCCTTTCGGGTTAAAAGGCGTGGCACAGACATTCCAACGCATGATGGATGCAGTGTTGCGCGATCTGCCATTTATGTTCGTCTACCTGGACGACATCCTCGTGGCCAGCGCGTCCGAGGACAAACACGTAACCCACCTCAGGACAGTTTTCCAGACGTTGGAGGAGCACAGATTAATAATCAACCCGGCGAAGTGCCAGTTCGGGGTGGCGGGGATCGATTTTTTGGGCCACCGCATCTCACCGGAGGGTGTGACACCCTTGTCGGACAAGGTGCGTGCTGTGGCGAATTTTCCCCGGCCTCAGACGGTCAGGGCGCTGCAGGAGATTTTGGGGATGGTTAACTTCTACAATCGTTTCCTCCCCCGCGCAGCCCAGCACATGCAGCCGTTGTATGCCGCGCTTAAGAAACAGAAACCGGCGGATAGAGTGGACTGGACCCCTGAGCAGGAGCAGGCGTTTTCCGAGGTTAAAACAGCTCTGGCAAACGCCGCACTGCTGGCGGACCCGGACCCGGCGGCTCGGATAGCGCTCACTACCGACGCCTCGTGGAGCAGCACGTTACCGGTTCTTGGCAGCCACTCGCCTTTTTTAGCAGGTCTTTGCACGACAGTGAGCATAAATACAGCGTGTTTGACAGAGAGTTACTGGCTCTCCACCTGGCCACACGCCACTTCCAGTTCTGGCTGGAAGGGTGCACCTTCACTGCGTTTGTAGACCACAAGTCGCTAACGTATGCGGTGGCCAAGGTTTCAGAACCATGGTCGGGCCGGCAGCAGAGACAGCTGGCTGCGATCTCGGAGTTTACAACTGACATTCAGCACGTGGCCGGTAAACTCAACGTGGTGGCAGATTGCCTCTCACGCACGTTAGTGGCCCCAGTCTACGTGGGAATAGATTACTCGGCCAGGGCCGCTGCGCAGAGCGGCGATGCGGACATTTGTGCACTCGTCTGGACCAACAGCGTTAAGGCTGGAGAGCAGAGTACTGCAAGATGGGGTGTCCCCCCTAATCTGTGACGTCTCCAAGGGCCGCCCGCGCCTGGTGGTTCCATGCGCCTGGCGCCGCCGTGCTTTTGAGTCAGTTCACTCCCTGGCACACCCAGGAGTGCGCGCGTCAGTCAAAATGGTAGGAGCAAAGTTCGTCTGGCCAAGCCTGCGCAAACAGGTGAAAGAGTGGGCTGCAGCCTGCGTAGCATGCCAGCGAGCTAAAGTGCACAGGCACACAAAGGCCCCCTTGGAGCCGTTCCATATCCCGGCTAAGCGGTTCGACCACGTTCACATGGACCTTGTGGGCCCCCTGCCGCCATCGCAAGGGTTCACGCACCTCTTGACAGTGGTGGACCGCACCACGCGCTGGCCCGAAGTAGTCCCGCTAGCTTCCACCACGTCCGCAGAAGTTGCACATGCTTTTTTGACGACATGGGTGGCACGTTTCGGCGCCCCTTCGGATATCACGTCCGAGGAGACCACAATTTGTTTCCGACCTCTGGTCCACCATGGCCCGGAGCCTGGGCATCTCACTTCATCGCACGACCGTGTACAACCCACAGGCCAATGGGTTATGCCAGCATTTCCACAGATCGCTTAAAGCAGCGCTCAGGGCTTCGCTTACGGATGCAAATTGGGTGGACCGGTTGCCGTGGATTCCATTCGGGTTGCGTTCAGCACCGAAGGAGGATTTGGCAGCCTCCCCAGCAGAGCTGTTTTTTTCCCAGCCACTGCGGCTCCCAGGGGAATTTTTGCCGGACAGCCCCGCGCCGAACACCGATCCATCTCCGCTTTCACCGCGTAACGCAGTGGCAGGGATGGTACCCAGTCCAATCCACTACTGTTTTCCACGCGCTTTTGTACCAAAGGCCTTGAAGGATGCAGCATTCGTATTTGTCAGGCACGATGCCCACCGGACCCCCTTGCGCCCACCCTACAATGGCCCGTTCAGACTGCTGGAACCCGGGAAGAAACATTTTGTGTTAGGCTTGGGGGGACGCAGAGAAACAGTCTGTATAGACAGGCTTAAGCCTGCTTTCGTGTTATCAGACGAGCAAGTGGTGCTGGCCCGAATTCCTCGACACGGACGACCCCCACTGAGAACTCCCCAGGTAAATGACTCGTCAGATCAGTCACAAGGGCATGCTAATGATGTTTTCCCCCCTCCCAATGCCCCCCCCACAGACGGATGCACCCCAACCTCGAAGCCGCAGAACCCACGTTACAGCTGCTATGGACGTAAGCTGAAGCCCAAAGGACATGAGGGTCAAGGCTTAGTCTGAGTCTGGGGGTGGGTGGGGGGTGGTGGTGTAGGGATCCTCCTCAGTATATTTACACTCAGACTTAAAAGACAAAAGGGAACTGTCATGGGGGGTTTGTGTGTGGATGTGGGGGTGGTGTGTTGATGTGAACAGTGACAAAGAGAATGGGAATTACAAAGGCTTTGATGTTAATTGGTTCCAAGGTTGTCATAGCCAGGAGTGGCACTGGGGTTAAGCTCCCAGTGCTCATAAAATGCTCCTTACGGTGTGCGTCTCGAAAAGCCTCTGACAACTAAGTCCAACTCCTAGCCTGCCCATGTGGTTTAGTCTCTAAGCCCGGCGGAACTGCTTTTACTAATAGGAGAAGGGGCGAGGGCGGATCTCTGGCGCCTTAAAACCAGATGCTTCGGGTAGATGGTGGCTCATCAACCTGGGAAGGTAGCCTATCTAGGGGAAGGTAAACCCTGATTTCAAACCTCCGCTGCCTTGCGGCACACCCGGTCACGGGAAAGGCTTCGGGAGTCAACCCTGAGGAAAAATCCGGAGTCGGAGCCCCTAAGGCAGTTCTCTGTTGTGCTCAACATCGTTCTGGCAGCTCCTGCGATGGCGCTGGTGCCAAACTATAGCAGCCCTGCTGTTCCTTTGGATTCATCAGTGACGTGGAGAGGGGGGACATGCTGCATGGGTAACATCTTGTCCTCCATATCTTCCTGCCCAGGCTTGAATCCTACCAACACCCAACGCTGGAAGGTATAACACCGGTGCGCATCGGCCTGTTTAGCCACAGGCGGTGCTGTTCCAGCAGAGTAGACGTTTAGGATTCTCTTCCATGGTCATCATAGACCGACGGAGGCCGACGAACAGATGTTAATGCAGCTCAGAGAGAAGGCTGACCGAGTGGTATGATTTAAGAGGAGAGGTGCCTGAGAGCTGTTACTCTTTTGTGGCTTGTGTTTCTAGAGAAATGGAGAGAGGGAGTTGAATAAAGTCTGATATGATCTGGACCTCTCTGCCTGATTATTTCTCTCTCCACAATGTCAACTTTGATCTTTGACCTTTTGACCCCAAACCCATAGTCAGATCAGGGTGTAAGTAGTCCAAGATTTGTCTATGATACAACTACTGCATCGATTTGAAAAGCCTACATCATTTCATTCAGTAGTTATTGCATTTACAAGATTTAGTGAAAATTTGACCTCTGACCTTTGAACTCATAGTCATCCGATGAGAGTCAAATTACAATATGTGCATCATCAATCTATATAAAACCCTGGTGCCAAGTTTCAAAACATTTGGAACACAACTGTAGGAGGAGTTGATTTCACAAGACAGTTACTGTCTATGAAGTCAGGTGAAATAGGAGGTCATAAGTCAGGGGCTACAACTCTGGCAAAAATCACCCAATCAGAGCCAAGTTGCAATATGCGCATCATCAGTGTATATCAAACCATGGTACCAAATTTCAAAACAATCAGAACAAAACTAGGAGGAGTTGATTTCATAAAAGTGGGTCGGACGGACCCATAATAAAATCTTGTTTTTGGGCTTCAACTGGCGGGGGATAAAAACTGTGAGTCTTTTTTCTCATAAATTTGAATTTTTTTTTCTTGTAAACTTGAAACTTTTTTCCTGTAAATTTTTTAACTTTTTTTTACTCATAAATTTACAACTTTTGTTTTATAAATCTGCAGCTTTTTTCCCTCATAAATTTGTGACCTTTTTTGTGACTATTTTTCCTCATCAGTTTGTAATTTTTTTCCTATAAATTTTCTACTTTTTTTTCTCATAAATTTGTGGCTTTTTCCTCAAACATTTGTGACGTTTTTCTCAAAAATTTGCTAATTTCTTTCCTGCAAATTTTCAGCTTTTTTGTGCAAGCTTGAGCAGCACTCAGCTGAATGATGGTTAAATTTTGATTCTGTGTAATTAAATTGTAATTTATGACTTGTTTTTAATTTTTAAGTTGGTGGGTTTTTTTCATCATATCTTTGCACTTTTATTCTTGCAAATTTATACCCAATTTACATTTATATGTTTGTACCTTATGTTAAATTGGTGAATACCTCCCATCCCCCTTGTGAAAAAAATAACAAATCACCTGCTGGTAATAGGAGCTGCTGAAGGAAGGGTTTTCTTTTAGTGACATAAGGAAGTATAATCCAGAAGAGCTATACTGGCTTCTTCCAGAGTCAAGAAAGGTTTCAGTATTTTTATAGCATTCATATGACCCAAGACAGCATTTTAGAAGGGCTAAATCCACAAACACATTTTTATTGAATGAGCCCTTTAACATGAGCATTCTTTATACACCATGGGTTACCTGTACATATCAGAGTCGTAAATCCGACATGCCCCCCTACCACCACACTTCTTCACTGACCATTTCAGGCAAGTTGAATCAATCAGGGCTCCAAAATACACAGGTGCAGGAATGCCACCTGCAAAGTATGACCCAGAAATAAAATATTGAATAAATGGTAAATTTGGTTTAAATCAAACAGATGAGTCATCTTATTTAGACTGTCAGATAAATGCATCTGAATGTGATAAAGTTTACCGAGGGTCCTGGTTACCAAAGCCTGAATTCCCAGTGCAAGTGATTTGAGCTCTGGTGAGATGCATCTGTAATTCAGATATTGTGGATGGATTGGAAATTAGTAACAGCACTTAAAGTATTAGCAGAGGTATGTGTTCTTGGACTACTAGTTTAACTATAGAAAACACTCTTACATTGAAAGTGATTGTGAACTTAAAATTGAACTGTGCCTTCTAGTTTCCATAAAGACATTCTACATATAAATATAAACTCTACTGTATATGCATATTTTGTGAGAAGATTTAACAAGGTCGGTTTGGAATTTGTATGTAGTCCAAGTATAAGTACACAGACTAACTGATGGCATTTTATTATAGTAGCTGCAGTAATGATACCTGGTATCTATCCATTATTATTTATCCGACTGGCTCCCAATACTCTGTCTGCCAATCTCCCCTAAAACGTCTTCTGATTTAGAGTTAGTGAAGAAACAGTGGAGTCCAGTGGGTACACCAGTCACTCCACCCCCTGCAAACTTTATGGTGCATTCCTTTTCTGGCTGAGGTCAAAAACCAGCTAACAAAATTATGCCAAATCCATGTCTACAAAGTTTCATTGCAACAACGTCACTTGTTTAAATACTTACTGAATCGATGCACAAATGTCAAAATTCCAACTCTTAACTTTTTAATTAATAACATAAATCATTTTGACAGAGCAAAACAAAAGGAACGCTTAAACCTGGAAGTAAGGGTAGTATCTCACAGAGCGGCAAATGATGAGGAACTTTTACGAATGCTGTAATTTTTGGGTTTTGTCAGGGTTTGTAAACGGTTGCTAAACAGTTCGAACACAGTTGTGAGTGTTCACTACTAGGCGAATAAAAAAGAACTTTAGTAACATGCGTTACAACCATTTGCAACCATTTGGTGACAAGAAAAACTGTTGGCGAATTGTTTTGCAACCTTTTACGAACCCAGACGAAACCCCAAAAAAGCACAGTGTTTGTGAACGTTCTTCAGCATTTGCTGCTCCGTGAGATACAGGGGTTAGCAATGCATGTGTGTGAAACACAGCTGTGTGGTAGACGGCTTCAGTGCTTGACAGCAATGTGGGGCATCTGACCTGCACAACCACGGCTAGACCAAACGTGGAACCATCAAAGACGGCGTGTAGGAATGCTTCCATTTTTTAATTAGAAGTCTAATATTTGTATGTTAGAAAAATGGATGCATCAAGAATTGATTCAGACACAAATCGAACCCCCTTGAATCGATTCTCGCTCGAATTGTGAGGTGCCTAAAGATTCCAACCCCTACTGTTGATGTACGCCCATGGGTGCAGCCATCTTGAATTTTCAAGTTAGGCATGTAAACATAGTGATCTTTGGGTTTTGTCGGGGTTTGTACAAGGTTGCCAGACAGTTTGCACGGTTTTTAAGGTCCCAAACAGTTTTGTTTGTCACCCCAAAATTTTGAAAATGTTTGCAAATGTTGTAAATAGTTGTAACACGTTTGCAAACAGTTGTAACACATGTCTCTAAAGTTCTTTTTGGTTCACCAAGGAGTTAACACTAGCAACTGTTTAAGGCACTTAAGACAAAACTGTTGGTGACTTTAAAAACTGTTCGAAGAGTTTTGCAACCATTTACAAACCCCGATAAGCCCAAAAAGTACAGCGTTCTTGAACGTTCCTCAGCATTTGCTACTCCGTGAGATACTAACTTGATTTTTGCCGACATTCCTCAGAAAAGTTGGTAAATCCAAACATCGTCGCGTTTATCAACATTCGTCGCGCCGTGAAATACTAGCTCCTTCAGCTTTCATTTTCAGCAGCATTGTTATATACGTTTTTGTGTCCTGCTTTTGAGATTGTCATTTTGTGTATCATGAACAGTTAAGTTGCTACAGACCTTATGATGACCATGTAGCCTGGTGTGGCTCCAAGAGAGTTGATAAAGGAACTCAAAACAGATACAGCCATATAGGAGGTGAAACTGCGACTGCAGTCCTTCGCATGAGGGCACTGGCCCAGTTTCACGGATGTACTGCTGCCAGCTAGAAATGAGGTGGAGACACAGCTGCAGTTGTGAAATTTCTGGGAAAGAGAAAGAGTAACCACATTTAATGTGACAGGAGTTATTTCTCTTTTTGCTGCTCAACAAAACTAAATAGTTCAAAGCAGAATAAAACTATCAATTGTTTCTTGCCTTGCGCCAACTTGTAATGAAATGTATGACTCCATTTATAATAAAATGGGTAGTATACAGTATACACTAAGTATGTACCAGAGATGTCACTCGTAGATGTATCAGAGCAACTGTGGAGTTGAGAGCAGCAAATGAATCAAGAAGAGTGATGATGTATTTGGATGCAGTTTGTCACAACTGATTAGATTTACTAAAATTCTGTCCCAAAGCAAGTAATGACCATATACATACTATTCTGTACTTGTGGTAAAATGTGCCTTCTTCTAACCCAAACACTAACACTAAGCTACTCAGAATATTGTAACACTACAACAAAGATAAGTTACACTAATTGGGTGAACCAGGTAAGACCTGTAGTGATTTATGCTTATGTCATCAGAAACACTTCAGACTTCACAAATCCACACTGTAGAGATACCAAATTGACTATTTATTGTAACTTCCAGCTGTTTGCTCTTTCACTGCTGTGTATATTCAGGCAAAAAGGATACTGATTGGTCCTACACAAAGGAAAACTGTGCTGCTTCTTAGAAATATTTCTTTAAATCAAGGGCAAAGCACCACATAAAACTCTTGTTACACTTGTCTAATCATGGTAAATTAAATTAAGGACATTGAGTGGGTCACTACTAAAGGCATTAGGTTTGATCTCTGCCTCTTTCTAACCCTTAATTCCCATGCAGGGAAGATCTGAACCACAAAAACTTCTTCCAATGTATGGTGTGTGTCTTGTCTATGAGTGAAAATGACAGTATTGACTATGCATTTGTACAGTAGACCAGAAGATTAGATGTATTTGCTGCCGTGTTGCTGCGCGATTAATTTTTGAACTATCATCATTTATCTTAAACAGATCCTTCTTTTTAAATATGATTGCTAAAAAAAGTGCCAGTGTGTGGCAGTGCATAAGCACGAGATGTCCTTGTCACAAATAGCTGATAAGCAAGTCCACATGCTTACTTATGTGTGGCCTTACTGTATTCTTTCCGTGCCCACTGGAGCTGAGGCAACCAGCCATACATGGAGAGATGTAAGTGATGCCGTTGTCTGAGCAGACAGGGTCCCAGTCCTCTGCTGAACATGAACAGTCCTTGTTACATTCAGAGAAGAGCATTTCCTGGTTGTAGGATACACTCCGTGTCCTGGAGGAGATGATAACGTTCAGTTTAAACTGATAGTATTACAAAAAAGACAGCAAACGCATAATTATGACACTAAAGAAATAGTTGGAAACTGTATTTTGTCTTTCTCAAGGCTGTGGTAATCATTTGGCAGTTACCCATTGTATAAAATGGTGAGCCCAGCTACTGGTATGTTATCACACTTTGTGCCAAACTGCAACAGCAAAAGGAGGTAGGCCATGAAAGATGTTGCAAAGGAGAGCTGAGCCCCTGACACCACACTCAGCTTATACCTCTTCATCAGCAGCCCACCCAGGAAGATTCCTACGGCCACTGCTGGCAGGTTCAGCACACCTAGAAGAATAACACAAAGTAATCTCAACACCGGGAAGCCTTTCAACAAAGCCATAATATCAATGATGTCAATAGTTTCTTTGACCTATCAGAAAGTTGGCCCTGGATGCTGACTGCCCAAATTGTTGCTCCATGTACTTTGCTTTGAATGTGAAGAGGCCGATAAAGGAGTTGAACTTCAAGGTGCTCCCACACAGAAGCAGGAAGTACGCAGGAGTTCCCAACAGGCGCTTCAGTGATGGAAGAAATCCTGTGCAAGGACAGCCAGAGAAAAATCAAACAAAGTGCTTAAGCCTGCACATTTATAAAGGCAATGAAGAAATTTACCTTTTGCAATTTCAGTTAACTTGAGGTCGTGGCTATTGTTTAATGTATCAACTCCTTGAACTGAGCGTTCAGAGACAGGAGTTGACTGGTTCTCTTCACCTTCCTGTTTGGGCAGCGAGCGGGGAAGGAACCAGAAAGGAATGCTGGAGATGAGCAGGAGGACAGAGGACACCAGAAAACCCATCCACCATGCACCGACCCAGCGGGCATCTTTGGGAGTGATGGTCACGCTTTCTGTATGAAATGAGGAATTAGAAGTTCCCACTTGTTTTAGAACATGGACCAACCACACTAGATATGTTCCACAGCAAGCAAATGCATTACACTTACCAACATCAACATATCCAATGTCAACATATAGTCTGGCACAATAGGAGCCAAGAAGGAATCCAAACATGGGACCCAGGAGAGTAATAGTCTGGAGACAAGCTGCCAATAACAATAACTACAGATCATCTTTATTCAGAAGTAGGTGTATGTGCATATTCTCAAACCACTGTTGTGACATTTTGCAAAATTGACCAATATGACATCTTACCTATGTAAAAGGGGGAGTTTTCAGCTTTAGCAAAGTCATCGATGTAGGAGATGCCTAGAGGTGTTACTGGGGTTTCACCAATCCCCCTCAAAGCATTTCCCAAGAACACATAGATCCACATATTGGAGCCAGACTCTCGCACACATGCTGTGTAATGACACAAATGGATAATCCTTGATGATGATTTTGGTACAAAGATTCAACAATGGGTGTGTTTTCAGAATTGTTTTGCCAGAAATTTACATTCTTTCTAGCTTTGCTATTTTTATAGCATGGTTTAAATTGGGACTAGCTGTTCTTAGAGCCACAATGTCACCAAATTTAAACGTGGCATTTCGTGCTTTAAGTATGGTGCACACCTCTCCGCTCATCCAGGGTCTGTGGTTGGCCTGGGTGATGATGCTCTTAAAGTGACACTCCACCAAAAATCAAGTTTTTTTCTGTTGCTAACATGTCTATAATATGTTTTTTGTGACTTACAAGACTTTTTTTTCCAGCGCCAGCACAGTTGGCAGCTGATTGCAGCAGCTGCTAAGTTCTGAGTTTTCTTTTTCCTTTTTTATTTACTATTCACTTTTCTCTTGCAACTTTTTTTCTGCTCTTGTTTTCTCATATCCATCACGGACACCATGGACACTAATATTGCTGTTCTTACGATGATATTAGCCGTCCTTCTTTTCATATCGCCAGTGACTGCAGACCCGATGAGTGGCAGAGCTACTGTTTACAGTAGGGGACAATTGTTAGCACTGCGTAGCACAGTGGTGCTAACTGAGAGACCTGATATCCCACAGGAAATCAAATGCAGATGATATGGATGTCAAGCTGGAGTGAAGCGACGGGTGAAGAAAACAAGGTATAAGCCTGTTCTACCATCCTTTATTACGGGAAATGTAACATTGCTGCAGAACAAGACAGATGAGTTAGTGGCGCTGACCCAACATGAAAGAGCCTACTGGGAGGTTAGCATCATGCTACTCACTGAAATGTGGTTAACCAAGCTAAGAACCGATGCTAACATTGGACTGGAAGGTTTTCACTTACTATGGGCAGATAGGACACTGAGTAGTGGCAAGAGCAGAGGAGGTGGGCTGGCAGTATTTGTGAACAACAGATGGTGCAACCCTGGACACATCACGATCAAAGAACAGTACTACAGCAAGGACATTGAGTTGCTAGCCATTACCATGAAATGGGTTTATTAACTGAGAGAATTCTCACACGTCACCGTGATCACCACCTACGTACCCCCCTCCGCAAGTGTTGAGGCAACATGCGACATCATCCACTCAGTCAGCAGCAGGCTACAGACCCAGCACCCAAATGCTCTCCAGATAATCTCCGGTGACTTTAATCACACTTCTCTGTCATCCACGCTATCCACTTTCACCCATTATGTCATGTGCCACACCAGAGACAATAAAACACTGGACCTATATAATGCCAACACCAAAGAAGCATACAATTAAGTTCCTATCCCCTCCCCCCCAGAAGATCTAATCACAATCTGGTTCACCTACTGCCTGTGTACAAGCCCCTGATACACAGACAACCTCTTGTTACCCACACAGTGAAGAGATGGTCTGAGGAGGGGGAGGACGCTCTGAAGGATTATTTTGAATCCACTGCGTGGGAGCAGCTCTAGGATCCACATGGTGAGCACATCGACAGCCTCACACACACCATCACAGACTACTTCAACTTCTGTGTGGAGAACACTGTACCTACCAAGACCATACGGTGTTTCTCAAACAACAAGCCCTGGATCAGCCCTGAAGATAAAGTTGCTGCTGAAGAAGAAGAAGAGGATCTTTCCGCCGAGAAACAAGAACGAGCTGAAGTCCGTACAGAGGAAGCTGAGGGGGAAGAGCAGAGAGGGGAAGAACAACTACAAGAAGAAGATAGAGGACATACTGCAGCAGAGTGATGATAGAGGTGTCATGAGCCTGGGTTTGGCTTCCAAACCCAGTTCTGACTTATTGTTATGTTTTGCCCTAGTTTCCACCTGGCACTTCAGGGAAACTATTGGGTCTCCGCTCCCTGACAGTTTAGGCATGCCCCCTCCTCCTGTCTAGTGCCATCAGCTGTGCTGTCACGGGTGTTCACGCACATACTCACATTCACACACACACACACACACACACATATGCACACGCTCCATTCATTCCCATTCATACACTCATGCACGCTCTCTCACACACCAGGTCTAATCAAGTTCAACCTACGCTTTTTCGCACCGGCAATCTCTCTCCTCATTAGCTTCAGGAGTATTTGTTCGCTGCAGTTGTGGAAAGAGATTGTCGGAGCATTCACCTCCATACGTGGCAGCTAGCTCTCCCCATATGAGTTTTCATCACCTGCTAATTACTCAGCCAGCACTTGAAGTTCAGTTAATCCCTTGGTGTGATCGGCTGACTCTGCTTACCCTCTTCATCCTCCAGACTGCCCGGTTCGCCCCGGGATCGCTCCAGCCCTGTAAGTGTCATGATCCCCTTTCCTTTTGTGCTTTTCAGCCCTGCAGCACTAGGCTCCCTTTTTGACCAGGCTATAGAGCATCTGGCTAGCGCCCTGTATGTCTGGTGGCCGTTACCTCATCAATTGCATCTCCCTGTATTTTGTGGTTAACTGGACTTGTTTCTTTGTTGTTCTGTTTAATAAAATGGCACTGTCTACTTCCGCAATTGGGTTTTTCATTCTCTCCCTTGTGCGTCGCACAATGGCGCACGGGGGTTTGTGACAAGAGGTGTCTGGAGGGACCTCAAAACCATATTGGGACACCAGGATACCTCCTCCTAGGCCATATGGGCTAGGGAGTTGGTGAACAACCTGAATCTGTTCTTCAACAGGTTTGACCAACCACCCTCTTCTCTGCCAGCTCACCAACCCCTTCTACCCCCATCCACATCTAGTCCCCCATTCCACTGCCCCCCCTCCACCCCCTCCTACATCCCTCAGCTCTCAGTACACACCCCCTGCTGCTTTTCCCCTCACAGGCCCAAAACCCTCTCCTCCCAGCACTCAGCCCCCCTGCCCCAGCCTGACTCTCACTAAGACTTAGGTGAGAGCTGAGCTGAAGAAGATCAAGGCAAGGAAGACTGCAGGTCTGGACGGCATCAGCTCGAGGCTCCTCAGGTCCTGTGCAGACCAGCTGTGCGGGGTTATGGAGCACATCTTCAACTTGAGCCTGAAGCTAGGGAGGGTACCACACCTGTGGAAAACATCCTATGTGGTACCTGTACCGAAGACTTGGCACCCCAAGGACCTGAACAGTTACAGACCAGTGGCCCTCACATCACATCTGATGAAGACCCTGGAGAGGCTGCTCCTCGCCCACCTCTGCTCCCTGGTGGGACCAGCAATGGACTCACTTCAGTTTGCCTACCAACATGGCATCGGGGTGGAGGATGAAGTGATCTTCCTCCTACATCGCTCCCTGTCCCACCTGCAGAAGCCTGGGAGCACTGTGAGGATCATGTTCTTTGATTTCTCCAGTGCTTTCAACACCATCCATCCAGTGATCCTCAGTGACAAGCTGCCGTGTGCAGGGGTGGACAAGCACCTGTCATCGTGGATCCTGGACTACCTCACAGACCGAGCACAGTTTGTGAGGACCCAAGACTGTGTGTCAGACACGATCATCTGCAGTACTGGGACTGCCCAGGGAACAGTTCTGGCTCCTTTCCTGTTCACCCTCTACACTGCTGACTTTTCACACAACACACCACACTGCCATCTACAAAAGTTCTCTGATGACTCTGCAATCATCAGCCTCTTCTCCGATGGTGATGACGCAGAGTATGGAGGACTCATCCAGGACTTTGTGGACTGGTGCCTGTGGAACTGCCTCCAGATCAATGCAGGGAAAACCAAGGAACTGGTGGTGGACTGCCACAGACGTGGACAACCCCCCACAACAATGGTTAACATCCAGGGAACAGACATTGAGATGGTAACATCTTACAAGTACCTGGGTGTTCACCTGAACAATAAACTGGACTGGTCACACAACACCGATGCACTCTACAAGAAGGGGCAGTGCAGGCTGCACCTCCTGAGGAGACTCAGGTCTTTTCGAGTGCAGGGGGCATTCCTGAAGACCTTCTATGACTGTATGGTGGCATCAGCCATACATACGGAGTGGTCTGCTGGGGTAGTGGCATCACGGCAGCCGACAGGAAGAGACTGAACAGACTGATTAAAAAAGCCAGCTCTGTCCTGGGGCGCCACCTCGACCCAGTGGAGGAGATAGTAGAAAGGTGGATGGTGGCTAAGCTGTCATCTCTGCTGGAATCCCACCCCATGCAGGACATGCTGAACGCCCTGAGGAGCTCATTTAGCTGTAGGCTGTGCCATCCTAGGTGCTCAAGAGAGAGGTTCTGCAGGTCCTTCCTAGCTGCTGTTGTCAGACTTTACAACCTAAACTGTACTCTTCATAGAGGCCTTACTGAACACCACTACCTTGCACAATAGGGACCGTCCCCTCGAATACTCAACTAATATAATTACAATTATTATTGAGGGTAGCAACAACACTGCTTGGGTTTACATTTCTACATTGCTGGGTAATTTAACTAACTATAATGCTGTTATTACCATCTAACTACATTGCTCCTGCACTGTGTATAAACTGTGTACATTCAATTCAATTCAATTCAACTTTATTTATATAGCGCCATTTCACAACAACAGTCATCTCATAGCACTATCAACTGTAGGGGGAACCCCCACAGTTGCAGAAAGACCCCAGCAATCAGGCGATCCCCTGTGAGCAAGCACTTGGCGACGGTGGAGAGGAAAAACTCCCTTTTAACAGGAAGAAACCTCCAGCAGAACCAGGCTCAGGGAGGGGCAGTCATCTGCTGCGACTGGCTGGGGGGTGAGGGGATAGAGAAGAAGAAAAGAACAGACATGTAGAGAGCAAACAGCACGATGGGGACTCAATCTATGGGAGAGAACAAACAAATGTTAATGACCAGCAAAAAAAATATTTCATTGAGAGTGAGGAAAGGAGTGAGGCCCAGTGCATTACTGGAGGTCCCCCGGCTGACTAAACCTATTAGCAGCATAACTAAGGGAGGGTTCAGAAACACAAGATCCCTCCCTAATTGTAGGCTATATCAAAAAGGTAGGTTTTAGCCCTATTCTTAAAAACAGAGATCGAGTCTGACTCCCGAATCCAGATTGGCAGCTGATTCCACAGGAGAGGAGCTTGATAACTGAAGGCTCTGCCTCCCATTGTACTTTTGGAGATTCTAGGTATTACAAGTAATCCTGCATTTTGGGAGCGTAGTGCTCTGTTAGGATAATACGGTAGTATCAGATCTTTTAAATAAAAAGGAGCCTGATTGTTTAGAGCTTTGTAAGTAAGAAGAACGATTTTAAACTTAATTCTAAACTCTATGGGAAGCCAATGAAGGGAGGCCAGAACCGGAGAGATATGATCTCTTTCTAGTACCTGTTAAAACTCTTGCTGCAGCATTTTGGATCAGCTGAAGACTTTTTAAAGATGTTTTAGGACAGCCTGATAATAAAGAATTACAATAATCTAATCTCGAGCTAACAAAAGCGTGGATCAGTTTCTCAGCATCATTCTGAAACAAGATGCTCCTAATCTTGGCAATATTACGCAAATGATAGAGGGCAGTCTTAGAAACAAATTTAATATGTGAATTGAAGGACAAATCCTGATCAAAAATAACTCCAAGGTTCCTCGCAGAGCTATTAAGAGAAAGAGTAACCGCATCCAAACTGAAAGTTTGATTTGGAAAGGAATTTCTAAGGTTTTTTGGACCAACAAGAATGACTTCAGTCTTATCTGAATTTAATAGCAGGAAATTACAAGTCATCCAAGCTTTGATTTCCCTAAGACAAGCTTCTAACTTGGCTAATTGATTACTATCATCTGGCTTCATTGACAGGTATAATTGTGTGTCATCTGCATAACAATGAAAATGTATACAGTGCTTTCTAATAATGTTGCCTAACGGAAGCATATCTAAACTAAAAAGAGTAGGGCCTAGCACAGATCCCTGTGGAACTCCATGACTAAGCTTTGAGTTGAAAGAAAACTCATTATTTACATGAACAAACTGGAACCTATCAGACAAATAAGATCTAAACCACTGCAACGAAGTTCCATTAAGTCCAACATAGTGTTCTAATCTATCAAGTAGAATATTATGATCGATAGTATCAAAAGCTGCACTAAGGTCTAAAAGGACAAGTACAGAAACTAGTCCATTATCAGATGCAATGAGGAGGTCGTTAGTGACCTTCGCTAAGGCTGTTTCAGTACTATGATGGATTCTAAACCCAGATTGAAACTCTTCAAATAAACCATTTCCCTGCAGGTGGTCAAATAATTGCGTAGCAACAACTCTTTCTAAGATTTTTGAAATGAAAGGGAGATTAGAGATTGGTCTATAGTTAGCTAAAACTCCTGGATCTAGCATTGGCTTTTTGAGTAAGGGTTTAATTACAGCCGTTTTAAAAGCCTGCGGTACATGGCCTAAAGTTAATGAAGAATTGATTATATGAAGAATAAAGCTACCAATAAGTGGGAAGACTTCTTTAAATAACCTGGTAGGAATAGGGTCTAAAAGACAAGTTGAAGGTTTGGATGAGGAAACTATTTTGTCTAACTCACAAAGGTCGATTGGAGTAAACTCATCAAGACAGACATCAATTGAAGGAGTTGTAGTAGTTACAGTATTTAAGTTAACTGTGGGAAGAATCTGATTGATTTTATCTCTGATGGATGAAATTTTATTATTGAAAAAGTTCATAAAGTCCTGACTAGTAAGCTCTAAGGGAATGCTAGGATTGACAGAGTCCTGACTCTTTGTCAACCTGGCTACAGTACTGAAAAGAAACCTGGGATTATTCTTGTTCTCTTCTATTAATGCAGAGTAATAACTCGTTCTAGCTTTTCTAAGAGATTTTTTATAAATTAAAAGATGATTTCTCCAAGCTAAATAGATTTCATCTAGATTAGTGGAGCGCCATTTTCTTTCTAATTGACGAGTCTTCTGTTTTAAGCTACGAGTTTCTGTGTTGAACCAAGGAGTTAGAAATCTCTGATTAGACTTTTTCTTTTTTAAGGGGGCCACCAAGTCTAGAGTCTGATGCAGAGAAGCTGAAACACTATCCACCATGTTGTTATCAATTAAAGAAGGAGCAAGCTGTCTATAGCTTATTTCCGTTGTGTTGACACATGGCATAGAGGAAACAATCTGCATAAATTTGGTAACGGCATCATCTGAGAGGCATCTACTGTAATAATATTTTTCTTTACGAGCCAAATAGTCAGAAATAGTAAAATCAAAGGTTAACAGACAATGGTCTGACAGTACAGGGTTATGAGGAGACACTACAAGATTTTCTATTTCTATGCCATATGTCAGAACAAGGTCCAATGTATGGTGGAGGTAATGAGTAGAATTTCCTACTTTCTGAGAAAACCCAATCGAGTCTAATATTGAATTAAATGCCACATTAAGGCAGTCACTATCTACATCCACATGTATATTAAAGTCCCCTACTATAATTATTCTATCAGATTTCAGCACTAAATCAGCTAAGAAATCAGCAAATTCGGATAAAAATTCTGAGTAGGTTGATGGGGGACGATAAACTATGGCAAATAAAATTGGGTTTAACCTAAAATTGCTAAAGTGCCCAATACTGAGGACCAGGCCCTCAAAGGAATTATAACATGTTTTTTGCTTTACATTAACTAGTAATTTGGAATGGTAAATTGTTGCTACTCCTCCTCCACGACCAGAACTTCTGGGATTTTGACAGTTTAAATAACCAGAGGGAGTTGATTCATTTAAGCCAACATAATCCTCTTGCCCTAACCACGTCTCTGTAAGGGAAATTAAATCAATCTGATGATCAATTAACAGATCATGGACTAACAGAGACTTGGGAGTTAGAGACCTAATATTTAATAAACCACATTTAATTTTTAAATTATGAGGAGGAACAGAGGCCAAATCATTCAATTTAGAGGCTTTATGTTTAATTTGAGTTTTACCAATATTTTGCTTTATCACTTTGGGATGCTTATATATTATATTTTTATTTACTTTGGAGGGAGCAGACAACGATTCTCTGATAGGGAAGACAGGGGCTAAGTTGAGGGGTGGCGGATGAAGAGGAGCTGCAGAGAGGCGTGTAAGACTGCGACTCTGCTTCCTGGTCCCAACTCTGAGTAGTCAGGGTTTTGGAAATTTGGATAAAAAAGATGCCAGATTGTTAGATAAATGAGAAGCACCATCCAAAGTGGGATGAATGCTGTCTCGTCTCATAAGACCAGGTTTTCCCCAAAAAGAGCTCCAATTGTCAATGTAGCCCACGTCATTTTTAGGACACCACACAGACAGCCAGCGGTTCAAGGATGACGAGCGGCTAAACATGTCATCACTGGTCAGATTGGGGAGGGGCCCAGAGAATACTACAGTGGCAGACATCGTTTTTGCAAAGTCACACACCGATTCTATATTAAGTTTCATGACTTCCGACTGCCGGAGACGGATGTCATTAATAAACAATTGTGTGAGTAACAATTGTGGAGTATTTACAGTTACTGTTAGCCAGCATTTTCAAATTTGACTCGATGTCGCCTGCTCTGGCCCCAGGAATGCATTGGACTATGGCCGCTGGAGTCTCTAGGTTCACGTTTCTGACTACAGAGTCGCCAATGATCAGAGTTTTTTCCTCAGCGGGTGTGTCGCTGAGCGGGGAAAAACGATTAGAAACGTGAACAGGTTGGTGGTGTACCGGGGCTTTGTGACTAGGCTTCCTTCTCACCGTCACCCACCCAATCTCCTCGCTGCTGAGGAGAGCCGGGGGACCGCTGACAGTGGGGCCTAAGCTAGCTAGCTCCGCTGCAGCTAAGGGGCGTCTGTCAAGTGTAACTGGCGCAGACGGTGTTTTAATGCAGCGGAGCCGGGATTCCAAATCGGACAACCTCGCCTCGAGCGCCTCAAAAAGACAACATTTATTACATTTACCGTTATCACTAAAAGAGGCAGAGGTGTAGCTAAACATCTGACAGAGAGAGCACACCAGAGGAGGAGAGGAAAGCGAGCTAGTAGCCATAGCTAGTGGCTGGAGAGCAAACCACACAGGCAGACAGCAAAACAGGAAGTGACGATATGTTACCACAAGGAAGTGACGATCCCACTCAGGGATCGTCATATGTATATCGTCATATCATCATATCGTCATATCGTCATACATATGTACGTATATTTACTGTTTTACTATTCAATTCTTATCTTATCATCTTACAGTATCTCACAAAAGTGAGTACATCCCTCACATTTTTGTACATATTTTATTATATCTTTTCATGGGACAACACTGAAGATATGACACTTTGATACAATGTAAAGTAGTCAGTGTACAGCTTGTATAACAGTGTAAATTTGCTGTCCCCTCAAAATAACTGAACACACAGCCATTAATGTCTAAACTGCTGGCAGCGAAAGTGAGTACACCCTTAAGTGAAAATGTCCAACTTGTGCCCAAAGTGTCAATATTTTTGTGTGGCCACCATTATTTTCCAGCACTGCCTTAACTCTCTTGGGCATGGAGTTCACTAGAGCTTCACAAGTTGACACTGGAATCCTCTTCCACTCCTCCATGACGACATCACAGAGCTGGTGGATGTTAGAGACCTTGAGCTCCTCCACCTTCGGTTTGAGGATGCCCCACAGATGCTCAATAGGGTTTAGGTCTGGAGACATGCTTGGCCAGTCCATCACCTTTATCCTCAGTTTCTTTATCAAGGCAGTGGTCGTCTTGGAAGTGTGTTTGGGGCCGTTATCATGTTGGAATACTGCCCTGCAGCCCAGTTTCTGAAGGGGGGGGGGGAATCATGCTCTGCTTCAGTATGTCACAGTACATTCATGGTTCCCTCAATGAACTGTAGCTCCCCATTGCCGGCAGCACTCATGCAGCCCCTAACCATGACATCCCCACCACCAGGCTTGACTGTAGGCAAGACAAACTCGTCTTTGTACTCCTCACCTGGTTGCCGCCACACACGCTTGACACCATCTGAACCAAATAAGTTTATCTTGGTCTCATCAGACCACAGGACATGGTTCCAGTAATTCATGTCCTTTGTCTGCTTGTCTTCAGCAAACTGCGGGCTTTTTTGTGTGTCATCTTTAAAAGGGGCTTCCTTCTGGGATGACAGCCATGCAGACCATTTTGATGCAGTGTGCAGCGTATGGTCTGAGCACTGACAGGCTGACCCCCCCTACCTCTTCAACCTCTGCAGCAATGCTGGCAGCACTCATATGTCTATTTTCAAAAGACAACCTCTGGATATGATGCTGAGGACGTGCACTCAGCTTCTTTGGTCGACCATGGCGAGGCCTGTTTTGAGTGGAACCTGCCCTATTAAACCACTGTATGGTCTTGGCCACCATGCTGCAGTTCAGTTTCAGGGTGTTGGCAGTCTTCTTATAGCCTAGGCCATCTTTATGTAGAGCAACAAATCTTTTTTTTTTCAGATCCTCAGAGAGTTCTTTGCCATGAGATGCGATGTTGAACTTCCAGTGACCAGTCTGAGAGAGTGTGAGAGCGATAACACCAAATTTAACACACCTGCTTCCCATTCACACCTGAAGCCTTGTAACACTAACAAGTCATATAACAGCGGGGAGGGAAAATGGCTAATTGAGCACAGTTTGGACATTTTCAGTTAGGGGTGTACTCACTTTTGTTGCCAGCAGTTTAGACATTAATGTCTGACTGTTGAGTTGTTTTGAGGTGACAGCAAATTTACACTGTTATACAAGCTGTACATTGACTACATTGTATCAAAGTGTCATATCTTCAGCATTGTCCCATGAAAAGATATACAGTAATAAAATATTTACAAAAATGTGAGGGTGTACTCACTTATGTGAGATACTGTACTTACTACTGCTCTGAGTGCTGCTATCCCTTGCTGCTGAAATCCTGTTATTTCCCTATTGTGGGACTAAGAAAGGTTTATTTTATCTTATCTTATCAGGAGCAAAATCAGTCCCAAGTCTGTGTTTTTCTGCTGTGAATATCCAGTTGAGCTCCGCTCTTCCCCAAAAAGGTGACTTTGGACAGAACGTTTCTAGCTACGTAAGCATTCATGCTTAGCCTGATTGGTTATGTGTGTACCCATGCCCAGAGCTTAGCCTGATTGGTTATAATCAATCAGGCTAAGCTCTGGGAATGGCTACACACCTGAGTTCACTCCCCCAGGGGAAGAGGGAGCAGCCAACGTGACTCCGTGGACGGAGGCTCACGGTCTACCTATCACTGATCATGCTGACACTCAGCGTCCCTTCCCGGGAACGGCACAAAACCAACCACGGCCACCCATAGTTTTTTACTGCTGGGGCTACCATATTCTGGAACCCCATAGCGCAAGCGGGTGCAGTCAGCTCGAAGACCAGAGTCCACCAGCTCCTGCACCTGCACCTGCAGGGTCCCAGAGGTGCCCATGGAGGAATGGGAGGCACATGGTCGGAAGGCCAAACCAGAGAGAGATGTCTGCTCTTAGGGGGATGAAGGTGCCAAAATCGCCACCCATCCATTTTGCATTCGTTTGACTCGGCTTGGTAAAGTGGTTTTTGGGGGGCACAAAACACCCTGGACACTCCATTCCATCCCCACCAGGGAGGATGGAGGAGAAGACATTAACTGGAGGGGTTGGGTAACCGGGGACACGTGGCGCATTGACCAGGGTGAGGTTGTAGTTCCACAGTGGCAGGCAGGTGCACTGGACCACTGACCCCTAGCAAGTTACCCGGCGGACTCCCGTCAGCCCCCAGGTGGGACTGCCAAGAGCCAGCTCACTTTGGCGAGGGTCATGGCAGACAGGGCGCCACGCCCGCCAGTTCATCTCCTTCACTCCCACTTGGGAGAGTCTCAGACGGCGAGCCAACCAGAGGGGATGCCAGTTGCTTCCTTCACTTCCACGCAGGAGAGGCTTGGACAGTGAGCCAGGGAGACCCTCAATGATTAGACAACCAGAGACCAGCGGGGAGCCCTCCAGTGTCCACATGGGGCCAGGCAGCGACTCTGAGCTCCATCGAGAATGATGCTTCTGCAGGTTCACCTGCAGAAACCTTGTTACAACTTTTACTTCCTCTAGATAGTCAAGTTGGATCACCTTCTCGTAGCAAGAGAGTGGAGAGAGGGTTGGCCTTGCAGCATCCGCTACTTGTGGGTGGGAGTATGGGTAGAGCTAATTAGAATATTCATAGATCCACACATACTTAAGTAGGCAGAAGATGTAAAAGCTCTTTCCAAGCAATTCTAAGGCAATGAAAGTGTTATGATCTGGACATCTTGTCCACACTTTCTATTTTTTTGAACTATTTTCACCATTATTATTTTTCATGTTGTCTTTCATATTATATAAGTTCTTTATGTGCAGGACCAGCTGTTACTTTTGTATGTTTTCCCTATGTTTCCCTACCTTAGCCTAGGTTGAACATGGTGTTAATCTTTCATTATCATGTCTCTAATCATGTTCTGTAGTTTTGTTCCTGCATGTATGTTTATTATCATTCTCTAGCTCCCTGGTGTCTATTATTTGCACAGCCCCGCCCATCCTGTCTCCCTCACCTGTAGCTGATCCTATTATCTGTTGGCCTGTGATTAAGTGTCACCTGTTTTGTGTTGACCTGTTCCCTTTATTCGCCGTCCTCTTCTGTTGCCTGGTGCTGGAACATGTGTATGTTGTTGTGCTGATCGTCTCACAGGTTGCTTACTCCGGCGTCCATTCCTTGTTCATCTTTTGGTTAATATCCAGTTTAGTTGTTTATCTGACAGCTCAGTCTGTTTTTATGTTTTTCTCATACTGTGTTTGGGAATAAATCCTCGTTTGCTTTACACCGTGCTCACCTGAAGGAGTTAATTTACTGTCGGCCGGAGGCAGCCCATGACAGTATGTTCCAGCCAAAAGACTCTGCAGGCATGGTTACCTTTGTTCTGGAGGAAGATGAGCATTGGACGGTCCGAGCCATGGAGGAGTTTGTCTCCGACGCCCGGGCTTTTTCATTTCTGGAGGCAGCTTTTAATTTTCCGGCCAGCACAGCTGAATGTTTGGAGGCGAATCTCAGCCTGCACAGCCACACTGGTCTGTTTGGTCTGTTCCTCTCCATTTTAATCCTGTGAAGGATATTCTCCAGACTGGTGAGAGACTTTTCCCCCATTTTTGAGCCTGTGCCGATGGTGAAACGTCCCCAGGTTCCCTCCTCTTCCTTATGGAAGCCTATGCGGACAGTTGAGTGTTTCCTGGCTTCTACAACCTCCGCCCCTTGTCGCTCACCAGTTCAGGCACCACGCAAGCTTGTCCAGTTCCAGCTCGTCGCCACCACTCAGCAGCTCTTCGTCAGGCAGTCACAGCAGCCACTTGGAGTGACTCGTCAGGTTCTGCAGCGGCAGTTTCTACATCAGCAGCAACCTCAATGGCAGCGGAGCAGGAGACAAGGCAAGTATTATTTTTTCATTTTAATTTTTACATCTAATTGTGAGAAGTCTCTCCTTGTTCCCAGTGAGGAGCCTCAGCAGCCGCTATCCACTGCTGCTGAGCCCTCACTTTTTGTGTTTGCTATCACCCCCATTTGCCTGCCATCATCTGTTTCTCCTCTCTCCCAAGCTTGTCATCTGGTGAGTCGTCAGTTGTCTCCATGTCATCTGCTGCTCCATCAGCCTCTCCGCTTCAGAGCTCTTCATCTGTTGCTTCATCAGCTTCTCTGCTCCAGAGCTCCTCATCTGCTGCTCCATCAGCTTCTCCGCTCCTGAGCTCCTCCTTTGCTGCTGTTCCGCCAGCTCTTCAGCTCCTGAGCTCCTCTATTACTGTCATGTCTCCTGCTGTTCAGCCTCAGATTGCCTCACCCGCAGTTGAGCTTCAGACCGCCTCATCCACTGCTCCTACAGTGTCTCCTGAGGTCTTCATGTCACCAGCAGTTTCGCCAGAGATTGTCATCCCAGCAGCAGTGGACCAGGAGTTAAGGCAAGTGCTTTTTCTCTTATTTTTAACATCCATTTTTGAAAAGACTTGCCTTGCTCCTGCTGGGGGGACCCAAGTGCAGTTCCCATTGCTTTTGGGTCCTGTCCACCAGTTTCTGCTGTGGACAATTATTTTTTGGACTCAACACCAACATGTGTTTTTTTCCTCCCTGTCTGAGGTGGCTGCATCAGGGATGGAATTCCTGGCTCCCGAGCGCGCCGTTCGCCAGCCTTCATCATCGGAGCGGTCCACTCCACCCTGGCCATCGGAGCAGTCTGCTCCACCCTGGCTGTCATCGGAGCAGGTCGCTCCACCCTGGCCGTCATCAGAGCAGGTCACCCCATCGTCATCGTTTGAGGTCAGCGCTCTCCAGACGCTGGATCCCGAACTTAAAGCTGCCGCAGCACCATATTTTTCTGTCTGGTGGCCTATGGACTTTGAGCAATCCCCTCAACCCATCTTGTTCATCCGTCCGGTGGCCTTTGGACTCTGGTAGGCCACCCGACACATTGTGTTCATCCGTCTGGTGGTCCTTGAACTTTGGTAGGCCACCTGATGCACTGTGTTCATCCGTCTGGTGGTCTTTGGACTTTGGTAGGCCACCCAACGCACCATGTTTCTCTGTCTGGTAGTCCCTGGGCATTGGTAGGCCACCAGGTGTGCCATATCTGGTCTTGGGACTCCGGCCGACCACCCAATGGACTATTTTTGTTTTGTTTTCATATTGACTCTTTCCCTCCAGTCCTTGTCCCCCTCCACCCACCCGGTTTGGTGTTTTTCTTCTTACTATTAAAAAGAAACCTCCATGGAGAAATGCCAAACTAGTAAGAGATGAAAAAAGAGAGTGTCGAAAAGCTGAACGCAGGTGGTGAAAAACTAAATTACAGGTTCATTATGCAATCTATAATGATAGATTGAGCATTTATAATTTGGAGCTGAAAAATGCAAGGCAAGCATATTTTTCTGACATCATTGTTAAAAACAACAATAATGCACGCACCTTGTTCACTAATGTGGACAGGCTAACAAATCCCCCTGTGTCAGTAGCTCCTGAACTTCTATCCAACTGTGCCTGCACTGACTTTGCCTTTTTCTTTCCTTCCAAAATTCAGAAAATTAGACAATCAATCAGTGCTTCTATGCCAGGTGCTGGGCATGTTCTTCCTCCGTGCCCACATACAGAAGACGTAAACACCATGGCAAAGTTTTTCCAGTCAATCATAAAATCTTGGATGACATCATATGCCACCTAAAATCCACTATCTGTTGCCTTGATACCCTCCCAACAGAGGTTTTTTAAAAACATTTCATATTGTATGGCCTCAGATCTACTACAGATCTACTACAGATCATAAATACAGTATGTCTCTGCATTCAGGTGTCTTCCCTCAGTGCTTTAAAACAGCTGTTATCAAGCCACTTCTAAAAAAGAGCAACCTAGACACCTCACTTATGAACAGCTATAGGCCTATATAAAACCTCCCCTTTCTTAGTAAAATAATAGAAAAAGCTGTTTTCAACTGTTGTGCAACTTCCTGACATTAAATAACTGTTTTAATGTCTTCTAGTCAGGTTTTCGACCACACCACAGCACTGAGACAGCTCTAGTTAAAGTCCTTAATGATATCAACTCCAATACAGATAGTGGCAACATTTCAGCCGTGGTTCTACTGGACCTCAGCGCTGCATTTGACCCGGTTACCATACTATATTACTAGACCAGCTGAAAAACTGGGTAGGACCTTCTGGTACAGCACTTCACTGGTATGAGTCCTATTTAAAAGACAGGGACTATTTTGTGTCTATAGGGAACTACAAATCTGAGCAAACAAAAATAAGCTGTTGAGTTCCCCAAGGTTCCATTTTGGGACCTTTGCTTAACATCTGTATGCTCCCACTGTGGTGATCCGAGCACTGATCCCATCTGTGCTCGGGTTACTCAGTATTTTCCCTTTTCTCCCATATTATTTCAGGTTTTGTTATTAGTGCCCTTCCAGGGCTTTTATTGTGACAGCGTCATGGCCGAACTTCGGGCTGTCAAAGCCGAGCCGGCGCCGTGACAGCTGTTCGTGATTTCGTTAATTACATTCCCCTTTCCTGTTTGGTTCGTGTTCAGTATTTAAGGAAGCAGCTGAGGCTTACTCCTCGCTGTGATCTACATTCGTGTTCCTGGACTGGAGTCCCTAACTCCGGCTCCAGTCTTCCCTCTGTTTGGATTCATCTTTGCTTCAGCTCTAGTAAGTGTCATGGTCTGAGCGCCGATCTCATCCACGCTCAGGTCATGCAGTATTTTCCTCTCATTCTGTATTTAGTCCTGGTGGGCTCTCTGAGCTCTTTTTCTGACAGCGTCACTGTGGGGCTTCCGGCTGTCAGAGCCAAGCAGCACAGCTGGTGCTGAGTCAGCTGATGACACCTTCATCAGCTGATTAATTATCTTGCCCTATTTAAGGGAGCAGCTCCTGTCACTCGGGGCTGCGACCTCGCATTATCCAGACTGGTTTCCCTACGTCCGAAGCCAGTTCCTTTCAGCGTCCTATTCGCATGTAAGTGTTGTATCCTTGTCTCCCTTCAGTTTCCCTAGTTCTCAGTATATCATAGTGTGTCTTAGTCCTAGTCCTTATTTGTGTTTTGCCCCACAAGGCTCATTATTTTGTAGTGTATGTCAACCTTTAATAAATGTGCAAACTCTACGGCTGCCTATAGCGTGTCATTAGGGGTCCGCGAGGACTGCTCCACGACAGTAGGTCACAGCCACAACGAGACGCCGGCGACCGTGAGTTTGCACTGTTTGGGCTTGTAGTTTTTCCTTTTGCACGTACCAGTGTGCTGGGAGATGGCATCACCACCCAAAGGCTATGCCATGAGTTTAGGCTACGAGCTAGTCATGGCTCTCATCAAGATCGATGGGATCCTCTCCAACGCTCATAGCCACCTCATCCCCAAGGCTCGCGCTGGTACCTGGACCTCGCTGAGGCGACTATTAACTGCCATCCTAGCTACGCTGACCACCCTGAAATCACGGCGAGGATGGCGGACATCTCTGCTCACCGGAAGAAGCTCCGTGGGCTGAAGGGAAACTCCGGCAGGAAGCCGAAGAGGAGACATCCTCGCTCCTCATCTCGGGATCCCATTCCTTTCCCCCGTCCAGTCCAGGAGTTCGCACCACTCAGGGGCCATCCCCAGCGGAGAAAGATGTCAGCCGGGATTCCCCCGGCGTATCCTCAGCGAGAACCCCGTCCGGATCCTGTTCCGGGTAGCCGCACAAACTCTGTCTCCCAGCCAGCTGCAGCCTCTGCATCTCGTCAGAGGGGTAAGACAGCCGCCGCCGCCGCCTCCGGGTTGTATGTGCCTCGTCCCTGGCCCGCCTTGGCTGTTCCTCCCTCCTGCTCAACGCTCTCTCCAGCGGCTGAGAACCCCTTCATCACTATCCAGGGGCCCTTCATCACTATCCAGCGGGGAAAGGGAAGAACCAAGCCCACCACAGCAGTTTCCATCAGCCCACGGCAGATCAGGCAAGTGTCTTTTCATTCTGTTCCTTCACTGGGTGAATTGCCTTGTTTGATCCTTGGGGGTGGATTTCGGGGTTCACAGTCCCCTGAGCTCCCTCCACCTGCTGCAGTGATTAACAATGAACCTGCTACCTTTGTGTCTCCTTCCCCTGAGCGTTCTTCGGCACCAGGTCTACGCTGTCAGACGAGGAAGGAGCCTGCAGCCCTGGATTACCTGGTTCCAGCCCCGCAGCCACGTCATGGGCAAAGGAGGAGGGCGGACTGCAATTTGGAGCCTGCGCCGACGAGCAAGCGTCTCCGGGTCTCTACGGACGGACAGTCCGACCCGACAGGTCATGGATCCCCTGCCACCACGCCGTACGGGCCCTCGGCATGGACGTCAGTGTCATGGAATCCCCGGACTGTGGACACCATCATGCCGGCTGCGGAGCCCGCTGTAGCCAAGTGGGAACCAGAGGAGGACTTTCTACCTGCTGAACCCGGATTGCCGAAGTCCTGGATGACGGCAGAACTCGAGATCAGGCAAGTGCTCTATTTTGTCTTTCTCCTGTCTATTCTGGAGCATTTTTACCTGTCTCTCGGAGAGACGAGCCGGGTGCAGCCGTCTGCTGCATCTGAGCTTGTCTCGCTGGGCAATGTCGCTGCCGGTGATCCTGATCCCGGTTCTCTTTCTTCTCCTGAGCCTTCTCCCAGGGTCACCGATGTGGAGTTGATTCCGGTCACTGTTCTGGAGGTTCCAGGTTCGGGTTTGGAGGCTTGCCCTGGTGCTGCACCGGCCCAATCGGGGTCTGTCGTGGGTGCTACATTGACCCAATCGGGGTCCGTTGTGGGTGTGGTTCCGGCCCAGTCGGGGTCCGTCGTGGGTGCAGCATGATCCCGCTTGGGATCCAACAAAAGTCTGTGTGGAGTTTGGAGAAGGAGCTGCAGATCCTCTGCTGATTGACGCCGGGCTGGTCCCTCATTGTTTCCCTGATCCCTTTTCTTCTCCACCTGGTGCTGTTGGGATTTCCCTTACTCGACCCGGCTCTCCCTCGTTATCCCTTTCAGTAGGGAGGCCGCCTCCGTGCTCTTCCCTTCGGTCCTGGTGGCCTTTTGACACGGGTCGGCCGCCTGGGAGACTCCTTCGCCGGTTCGGCGTTCTGGGTTGGCCACCCGACAAATTGAACTCGCTGTTCGACAACCTGGTCCAGCTGCCAGAGGTACTGTTTCTCCGGGCCTGGGACTGGGTTAGGCTGCCTGAACTCATCCTTGTTCCCCTGCCTGTGATCTGGACGTTAGATGCGGGTAGATCGCCTGAACTATTATTTTTTTATTCCATTGTGCTCTGCCTGCCTTCATCCCTGTGTTTTTTTTTTCTCCTCTTCCCTCTCCCTGGAAATATTTGGGATGTGCTTGTGTTTTGGTTTATGAACTATATTCAACTGTTTGTATTTCGCCGCTCTTTAGCGTGTTTTTTTTCTTTCTCCCCCTCTGTAGTCTGAAATATGTGCTTTTGTCGCCTCTGCCAGTTTATTTGGACTTGTGGAACTGTCTGTATTTTGCCGCTGTTTAGCATGATTTGTTGTTTTCCCTGCCTCTGTTTGAGAGGTATGTGGTTCCTTTTGTTTCTTTGGGCCTGTATAGTTTGGTCTGTAGGCATTGTATTTCTATTATTTGCATTTATTGTTCTGTTGCCCCTGCCAGTCATTTGGAATTATTGTACCGCCTGTATTTCGCCGCTATTTAGCGTGATTTTGTGTTTTCCCTTTCTCTGGTTGAGAGACGCCTGCGTATTATGGTTTAACCTTGTATCTGTTATTTGCATTTTTTGTTCTGTCTTCTACCTGTGCATTATGGAGTATATTTGTGGGTTTTGTTTTCTTGCTCTGTTGTGCACCATGCTCATATTTGTTCTGTATTGGCCCTGGTCATTGTTGTTGTTTTTTTTCTCCGGTTCCCTTTCTTGGTGTTTGTTTTCCTTTTTTTTTTTGTGACTCTTGCCCGCCGAGCCTTTTCCCCCCTCCACCCGCCCTGGGTGGGTTTTCGTAGCCTTCTGGGTGGGGGGGAGGCTTGGTTGTTACGTTTACGCCCAGAGTGCGTCCTTCGGGGGGGAGTACTGTCATGGTCTGAGCGCCGATCTCGTCTGCGCTCGGGTCATGCAGTATTTTCCTCCCATTCTGTATTTAGTCCTGGTGGGCTCTCTGAGCAATTATTCTGACAGCGCCTCTGCGGGGCTTCCGGCTGTCAGAGCCAAGCAGCACAGCTGGTGCTGAGTCAGCTGATGACACCCTCATCAGCTGATTAATTATCTTGGCCTATTTAAGGGAGCAGCTCCTGTCACTCAGGGCTGCAACCTTGCATTATCCAGACTGGTTTCCCTACGTTTTCAGCGTCCTATTCGCATGTAAGTGTTGTATCCTTGTCTCCCGTCAGTCTCCCTAGTTCTCAGTATATCATAGTGTGTCTTAGTCCTAGTCCTTATTTGTGTTTTGCCCCACGAGGCTCATTATTTTGTAGTGTATGTCAACCTTTAATAAATATGCAAACTTTACAGCTGCCTATAGTGTGTCATTAGCGGTCCCCGAGGACCGCTCCATGACAGTAAGTGTATGTTCTATAGCGTTAGGTTTCATCCTCGCTACACCTTCACTTTCAATGGCAGTGTTTATTATTTCGTGTTTTAGTGTTATGTATGTGTTTTGCCCCATGTGGCTCTTTACTTTATTCTTTTGTTAAATAAACAGACAAACTTACTGCTGGCTTCTGGCGCCTCATTAATGCCCTGAAAGGGGCATTCATGTCATCCACAAGCACAAATCATAAAAAAACAACAAAATATTTTACCATAATTATGCAGATGATACACAAATCTACATAACCATCTCACCAGGAGACTATGGTCCAGTTAAAACCCTGATCAAATGCATTGGTCAAATTAAAGAGTGGATATGCCAGAATTTTCTTCAGTTAAACAAAGACGGACTTCCGGTCTGGACACCATGGTGATAGCAGCTTAACGCTGAAGCTCCCAGACCCCATCCGTGAAAATACCTTGAAAATCAGATTTAACGGATTTTTGGAAGAGTGAAAATCAAAAGACAAAGTCATTATGCCTAAAGGAAAACATAAGAGATCGACATTTGCCAGGCCAAGACGCGCATCGGCCGGAGAATCTGACCTGGAGGACAACAACCACTTGGAAACAGAGGAGCAGAATGAGGCTAGCAACACGGTTAGCTTAAAAATGATATTTCAAGAATTAAGAGAATTCCGCCGAGAATGTTGGGCCGAATTTCGTGAAATTAAAGACGAAATAAAAAGGACAAACAACAGAGTGGACCAGGCTGAGGCCCGAATCATGGAAGCAGAGGAAAGAATAAAAGGGCTGGAAGAAACCGTGCTGGAATTACTCAAATGACAGACAAGACTGGAGGCTAAGCTAACCGCTCAAGAAGGAAGACTAAGAAGGGACAACATAAGAATTCATGGTCTGAAAGAAGGAGTTGAGGACGGTTTCACCACAATGGCTGCATGCGTGGAAACCATACTGAGAGAGAAGTTGGAAATTCCCCAATCCCCAATTCCCCAATCTGCATGTTCTCCCCGTGTTTGCGTGGGTTTACTCCGGGATTTCTCCGGTTTCCTCCCACATGCCAAAAACATGCAGGTTAGGGAGCTAAGGAGCGCTTGCGCACGCAGCGACCAGCAGCTGGTGGCTTGTCACCGGACTGCAGAACAAATCTACCTACAGGTACAAAATAAGTCAAAAAAAAAAAAATCCACCGACTTGAAGATAGAAAAGGCGCACCGTTCATTAGCCCCAAGGCCGTTGGCGGACGTGCCCCCACGATCGGTGGTGGTGAAGTTTCCCAACTTCAGAACAAAAGAAGAGGTTTTGAGACTGGCTTGGCAGAAAAAAGGATTTATGCACCAAGAAAGAAAAGTTTTTGTGGAGCACGACTACGCCCTGGAGGTCCTTAAAAAGCGTCGGGAATACAACAACGCTAAAATGGTACTAAGAGAGAAGAAACTGCGCTTTCAAACTCCATTTCCAGCGAAGCTGCGGGTTTTTTTTACGGGGAAGAGACGTGTCTCTACAACTCGGCGGAAGAAGCAACCGGGGATATGGCGAGAAGAGGGCTCCCGGTAACGGTGTATAAACCCGCAGCAGACCCGATCGAAAGAATCAAGGCTCAAACGTGGTGCACACAGAGACCTTCAAAATCCATGGGCCAGCAGCGGGAAACCCAGCGCCAGGGCTATAAGGAAAAACTGGATGCTTTCAGGAGGGAATAACAATATTTTTAATCAATCTGTGCATCAAACCCTCCTCCTACAAGGTAACAAACATTAAAGGAGATGCAGAATCAGCAAGTATGAAGTGGTAAAACATTTCATGGAACAGTCATAATATTAGAAACAAATAAGTCTTTAAAAAAAAACTTGTTAAAATAGAAATGTGACAATGAACCACATGAACTCTTCACACTAACAAATACTGTATTAACGTGATTGTTTGCTGTGACGGTGGTGGGAGATTGCGCACAATTTCATAGGGTATAGGCATAAAAAAAAAAAATCATTACAAGTTTGGATTGGGATCTGAGCGTGAGGCGCTGGGGACGGTGTGATGGCGAGCGCTGGAAATGATGCCGTCGATCTCGATAAGGGCCATCACCAGCTTGTAGCCCAGGCTCATGGCGTAGCCCTTGGGTGGCGCCATCTCCCAGCACACTGGTACGAGGAAGACAGGGAAAAACAAACAAGCCCAACACAACTCACAGTGACCGGCGTCTCGTTCTGGCTGTGATCTACTGTCACGGTGCAGTCCGCAAGGACCGCAAATGAGACACTATAGGCCGCCAATGAGTTTGCATAATTTATTATTGAAGACAAACGACAAAATAATGAGCCACGGTGGGCAAAAACACAGCTAAGGAAATGACTCAGACACAGGAATACAGACTCTCAGGATAAACACTTACAATGATGGATGAAAAATGAAGGGTTGTTCAATGAGTGAATGTCTGACGACGTCTGACGAGATCGCAGCGAGGATTAACCCTCAGCTGCTTCCTTAAATCCCAGAGACAACCTAATCAAAGGAGAGAGTGATTAGGAAAGATGCCGAACAGCTGTCACAACGTGACCCGGCTTTGACAGCCGGAAACCCCACCGTGACACTGTCAGAATAAAATCCCTGATGGCCAGAGAACGGGAAACCAATGGACAACCTGAGCGCGGACAAAGTCAGCGCACAGACCATGACACCGCCTTTCCTGTCTCCCTCACCTGTAGCTGACCCCCTGTTATCTATTGGCCTCTGATTGTCACCTGTTTTGTGTTGAGTAATCACCTGTTTCCTTTATTAGCCGTCCTCTTCTGTTGCCTGGTGCTGGAACATGTGTGTGTCATTGTGCTGATCGTTGCACGGATTGCTTCTCTGGCACCTGTTCCTTCTTCATCTTTTGGTTAATACCCAGTTTGTTGTTTGTTTGACAGCTCAGTCTGTCTTTGTTTTCCTCATCCCGTGTTTGGGAATAAATCCTCATTTGCTTTACACCGTGCTCGCCTGAAGGAGTCAATTTACTGTCTGCCAGAGGAAGCCCATGACAAAGTTTTTTTTTTCCATAATGTAGTATTTTGGGCAATACACATTTGTTTCTGAGGTGGTTTTAGAGCCGCCATAGTGTGTTTTTAATAACAATGAAACCCTCTATGCACTTCCGTATGTATCCTGACACTGACATGGCATAGTCATTCACATGAGCATTGATCACCTGGAAGAGTGAAACATCTGCATATGAATGCTGTTCTTGGACTTCAGTTCAGCATTTAAGATGATCATTCCCCAGCATCTTATAAGCAAACTGGCACCCCTGAGGTCCCAGATTGTACGTGTGCGAAAGTTCACCTCCTCAGTCATCACCTTGAATACTGGCTCTCCTCAGGGCTGTGCCCTAAGCCCACTGCTCTTCACCCTGATGACCCTTGACTGTGAGTGAGGTCTGCCATGAATCACGTCATCAAATATGTGGACTATGCAACAGTAGTTGGCCTCAGAACACAGCGCTTCTGGTAAAGCAAGTGCAGCAGTGTTTGCACTTTCTCCACAGGATGAGTAGAGCTCACCTCCCCATTAACATCCTCATTACTTTCCACAGGAGCACCATAGAGAGTGTAATCATCAATTGTATCTCTGTGTGGAGTGGCAGCTGTTCAGCTGTGGACTGATAGAGCCTTAAAAGAGTGGTGAGGACAGTGGAGAAGATTAACAAGACCTCTTCCTTCCATCCAGGATATCAAGACTCACATGCTGCTTGTCGCGTGCTAAGATCATCGGAAACTGTTCACACCCACAGAGAATAGAATTTTTTGTCATTATACAATGAAGCATAATGAAATTTGGATGCATCTCTCCATGATAATTTAAGAAAGAAGGATAAAAAAGACAGGTATAAATAGCATTAAAAGGAATAAAAACAAACAAAAACTGACTTTACATAGTACAACCTGTCCAAATATGCAACATACGACAACGAGAGGGCCCTGAAGACTATTTAAAATGTAAATTGCACTTGGAATAAAATTGTCCCTCAGTCTTGTTGTATGAGCCTGAAATGCTCTAAAGTATTTACCAGAGGGCAACAATTCAGTGTCTATGAAATGGATATATGAAGTCTTTACAGATAGACCTCGCTTTCCTGAGACAGCGAGTGTTTTAGATGTCCTCTAGTTCTGGGAGCCACAATTTGATGATTTTCTCTGCTCTTCCCACCACATGCTAAAGTGCTTTCTGCTCAGCCTCAGTGCAACTGTGAAACCACACGCAGATGCAGTGTGTAAGGATGCTCTCTGTGGTGCAGCGGTCGTAGGAGAGCAGGACACACTGAGAGAGGCCAGATTTTTTCAGCATTCTCAAAAAAAAGACACTGTTGGGCCTTCTTCAGCAGAGCACTGGTGTTGGATGCCCACGAGAGATTGTCCGAGATGTAGGTTCCCAAGAACTTGAAGGACAAAACTTGTTCCATACAATCGCCATTAATAAAGATGGGAGGATGATCATTGTCCCCAGATCTCCGAAAATCAATAATTAGTTCTTTAGTTTTTCCAGAGGTAAGGGACAAGTTATTTACAGAACTCCATCTCACCAAATTCTGCACCTCTGCTCTATAGGCTGACTCATCACCATGAGAAATCAGCCCAATCACAGTCGTGTCATCTGCAAGTTTTATTATGGTGTTTAAGGGCGGTGCGGTGGAGCAGTGGTTAGCACTGTGGCAGCACAGCAACTCATCCTTGGCCATGGGATCCCTGGTTCAATCCCAGCCCCTGACCAACAGTGATCTGTGTGGAGTTTGCATGTTCTCCCCGTGTCTGCGTGAGTTTACTCCGGGATTTCTCCGGTTTCCTCCTGTGGTAGACTGCAAGTCTAACTTAAAACATTACTGGCACATGCCTCTAGGGGGAACTACCTTTATTGTTCAGCACTGCTACTAAGGGGACACATTAGAATAAGAGTGTGAAAACCCCGCGCAGAATCCATGTTTAGTCATATTAGGTGTGTTGCAGAATAAACGGCAGAGTTAGCCAAAGAAATAACTCAAGTGTGATCATTGCTACATGGTAGGATATCACACAATTGGCGACGAGGATTAAAAGAAAAAAATCAGCGGCGAGAAACAGAGAACATTGCAAGTGTGGCGAACTCAAGTGACTCCAGTAGTTCGAGTGCAAGTTCAGAGGAGGAAAAACGAGGTTTCCCCACCACGACGAGCAATGGCGGCTGTAATCGGAACGGTAACCCCTTTTGATAACTCGACTCAGTCATGGGAAGAATATGGTGAAATGTTGGACTTTTTCTTCCAAGCTAATGATATTGGGGAGCCAGACAAAAGGAAGGCTGTACTGTTGAGTGGAGTTGGTGCAACTACTTACAGCTTGTTGAGAAATTTAATAAGCCCTGCATTACCGAAAGATAAAACGTACGACCAGCTTACTGCTGAGCTTCAGAAGCACTTCAGCCCCAAACCGAGTGAAATCGTACAACGATTCAAATTTAATTCACGCATAAGGAGGAACACTGAGTCCATAGCAGAGTATGTGGCAGAATTGAGGAAATTAACACTGCACTGTGATTACAAAGACTCATTGGAAGAAATGTTAAGAGACAGACTTGTGTGTGGAGTGAATGATGACCGAATGCAACGGCGACTTTTATCTGAAACAAAACTCACTTTTGCAAAGGCTTTGGAATTATGCCAAGCGATGGAAACAGCATCTAAAGATGTGAGAGAAATGCAAAGGAAACTAGCAGAGGACACAGCAACGCATGTTCGTGTGCCTAAGACCCAAGTAGGTGTCCACAAAGTGTCGACTGACAAAACTCAGCACAAATTCCCCAGTTGTTATCGTTGCAAAGGCCAGCACAATGCCGCCGAGTGCAAATTTGCCACTGAGCTGTGTCATAATTGTGGCAAGCGAGGGCACATTAAGAAAGCATGTAGAATAAAGGTGGACAGCGCACAGGTGCTGAAAGCGACAGTTAATGGGCAAAAGTATGAAAACAAGGGCCCAGGAAAGGAACAGCGAGCGAATCAACTGAGAGGGGAGGGAGAAAGTGATACAGAAGACATGGATTTTCACACAATTTACAACACGTCAGAGGAGCTGACCAAGGTAGCGCCCATCACGCGTACCATGAATGTTAATGGAATGAAAGTAACATTTGAAGTTGATACAGGCTGTGGAGTAACCATATTAAGTAAACAGCAATATACACAACTGTGGAAGAAAACAGACACAGCAGAATTAAATCCCTGTTCATTAAAATTAAAAACATACACAGGAGAGAAGCTAGACGTGCTAGGCATGGCACAAGTGAAGGTGCAGCACGAAAACAAAGAAAAGGACTTACCTGTAGTAGTAGTTGGGAGCGAAGGACCAAATCTACTAGGGCGAAGTTGGCTACAAGAACTGGCCATGATTGATCAGTTGGTGAATAAAGTGGAATCTCAGCCCAAATTGCAGCTGGAGGAGATCCTCGAAAGACACGCTGAGGTGTTCAAAGAAGGCGTAGGACAGCTAAAAGGTGTCACTGCAAAGATTAATGTGGATAAGGAGGCCCAACCACGATTCTGCAAACCCCGACCGGTACCCTATGCAGTCAAGCCACTGGTTGAAAGCGAGCTACAGAGGCTGCGGGATGACAAGATCATTGAGCCAGTGCAGGTTGCAGAATGGGCGGCGCCCATAGTCCCAGTGAGAAAGCCGGATGGCTCCATTAGAATATGTGGAGATTACAAACTCACTGTCAATCGAGCATCACGGGTGGATCAGTATCCAATTCCTAAAGTGGAGGACCTCTTCGCACAGCTGAATGGCGGCCGACACTTCACGAAATTAGACATGAGTCACGCCTACCAACAAGTAGTCTTGGAAGAAGAATCAAGAAAGTATGTAACCATCAATACACACAAAGGCTTATATACCTACACACGCTTACCATTTGGAGTAGCTTCCAGTCCTGCTATATTCCAGAGAACTATGGAGGGCATCCTAGGTGGAATTCCGAATGTTGCCGTTTATTTGGATGACATCCTTTGTACAGGACCAAATGAACAAGAACATCTGAAAACGCTGAAGGAAGTGCTTCAACGGTTGGAGAAAAGCGGTCTGAGGTTGAAAAGAAGCAAGTGTGAGTTCATGGGAAAAGAGGTGGTGTTCCTAGGCCACAAGATCAACGCCAGTGGTCTACACCCTCTAACAGACAAAGTGGAAGCCATTGCGGAGGCACCTGAGCCACAAAATGTTACTGAGTTAAAAGCCTACCTGGGCTTGTTGAACTATTACCATAGGTTCCTCCCAAAGCTCTCCACGCTGCTGGCACCACTACATACCTTACTTAAGAAGGAAGAAAAATGGTCATGGGGGGTCAAGCAGCAGAAGGCGTTTGAAGAGTCCAAAGCGCTACTTCAGTCCTGTAGTGTGTTAGTGCACTATGATTCAAACAAACCACTCATCCTGGCGTGTGACGCATCACCCTACGGTGTGGGTGCTGTACTCTCTCATCGTATGGAGGATGGCTCAGAGAGACCCATAGGGTTCGTCTCAAGAACTCTTAGTGCAGCTGAGAAAAACTACTCCCAGCTAGACAAGGAGGGCCTTGCAGTAGTATTTGGTGTAAAAAAATTCCACAAATACCTGTACGGGAGACAGTTCGCTATAGTGACTGACCACAAGCCACTAATTTCACTGTTCAGTGAAATGAGAGCCATACCCCAGATGACATCTCAGAGAATTCAGAGATGGGCCGTTACATTAGCAGCGTATGAGTACACCATCGTTTACAAAGCCGGACGGGACCATACGAATGCTGACGCGATGAGTAGGCTACCCTTGGATGGAGGAAGAGACAGCACGCCTGAGGAGGAGGAGAGAGTGCTATTGTTTGAAGATATTGGCGTGCCCCTGGTGAACGCACAACAAATAAAGAAGTGGACAGACAAAGACCCTGTTCTAGCAAGAGTGCGAGAATACATCTTGCGAGGATGGCCGAAGATGAACAGTCCTGAGTTCATTCCCTATGCCAGACGACAGGATGAGCTCAGCACCCAGGAAGGTTGTATCCTGTGGGGAGGACGCGTGGTTGTTCCACCACCTGGTAGGAATGCCTTACTGCAACAACTACACCAAGCACACCCTGGCATCACTCGCATGAAAGCGTTGGCGAGGAGCTACATGTGGTGGCCCAACATGGATGCAGAGGTGGAGGCGCTTGTGAAGTCATGTGCGGCATGCCAGGAGAACAGGAACAGTCCTCCAGCAGCCCCACTACATCCCTGGGAAGTTCCAGATAAACCATGGAGAAGAATTCACATTGACTACGCAGGTCCATGGATGGGAAGAATGTTCCTGATCATAGTTGACGCATACTCAAAGTGGATCGATGCATATTCTGTGAGTAGCTCTACTTCTACTGTTACCATTGAATGTCTTAGAAAGAGTTTCAGCCAACATGGGCTACCTGAAATCATAGTATCAGATAACGGTACATGTTTTATGAGTGAACAGTTCCAAGAGTTTTCTGAAAAGAATGGCATACGTCACATCACGACTGCGCCATACCATCCTTCTTCTAACGGCTTAGCCGAGAGGGCCGTGCAGACGTTCAAGTCACTCATGAAAAAGATGACAGGAGACTCTATTGAAACCCGAATGTCGAGAGCTCTGTTCAGCTATCGAATAACACCCCAATCTACAACTGGCAAGTCACCAGCTGAGCTGTTGTGTGGAAGGAAGTTGAGGTCAACATTTGACTTAATACATCCAGACTTCAGAAACAAAGTGCATGATAAACAAGAGAAACAAAAAGGTTATCATGACATGCATGCTAGAGAGAGAATACTGAGAGAAGGAGACGTGGTCTACACCCGCAACTTTGGCTCAGGACCAGCCTGGGTACCAGGAGAAATAACAGAAAAGACAGGCCCTGTGTCATTCAAGGTGACATTAGGTCATGGACAAGTGGTGAGGCGACACATCGACCAAGTTCGTGGTAGGAGCTCCATTCCCCTGCCGATGGCACCAGAGGTGTTGTCTGACAACCATTCTGAGGAGAGCATCAACGAACCACCACTTCAGGTGATACCTGAGGTACCCGTCTCTGCAGATTCTACGGGCAGCACTGCAGCAGCCGAAACAGTGGAGCAGTCTGAGTCTTCACCTGCAGTTGGCTCACCAGCCGTGAGAAGATCTCAGCGAGCTAGGAAAGCTCCAGACTACTTGAAGGACTATACTTAGTCAGTAGTGAGTTCCCCAGCCACAGGACAAGAATGCGTCCTGGAACCTCACTGGGATGTGGTAGTCAAACCAATTCCCCAGTTAGACTGTTATGTGTGTTATACATATAAAAAAAAAGAAAAAAAAAAAAAGAGAAAGACATTATGTGTATGGCACATGTGTTTAAGAATAGTTTAATCTAGAGGGGAGGGATGTGGTAGACTGCAAGTCTAACTTAAAACATTACTGGCACATGCCTCTAGGGGGAACTACCTTTATTGTTCAGCACTGCTACTAAGGGGACACATTAGAATAAGAGTGTGAAAACCCCGCGCAGAATCCATGTTTAGTCATATTAGGTGTGTTGCAGAATAAACGGCAGAGTTAGCCAAAGAAATAACTCAAGTGTGATCATTGCTACATGGTAGGATATCACACCTCCCACATGCCAAAAACATGCAGGTTAGGTTAATTGGAAACTAAAGTGGCCCTAGGTGTGAATGTGTGTATGAATGGTTAAGGGATAGCGCCGTACCGTGGCTGCGTCATCCATCCAGGTGGATGCCCTCAATTTCCCCTCTGGCGATCAATCAAGTGTACAAAATCAAAAAAAAAAAAAAATCAAATCAAAATCAAAAGTTATATGCAGAGACACAATCATGGGTGAGCAGTGGCAACAGAATTGGTGAGAGTACACAGACTTGTGGGGTGCCAATGTTCAGGGTTATGGAAGCTGAAGTGTGTGAGATCAAGTGCACCACTTGTGAGCGTCCTGTCAGGAAGCTGGAGCACTGAGGCCCAGCCGAGCCAATTTGTGTATAAGCTGAGAGGGGATAACAGTATTAAAGGCTGAGCTGTAGTCTACAAAAAGCATCCTGGCCTATGTGCTCTACCCCTCCAAATGTGTCACAACAGTGTGCAGAGAGAGGGAAACGGCATCCTCCGTAGATCTGTTTGCTTTATATGCAGACTACTGTAAGTCCAGCGCCACCAGAATTTTGGCCTTTATGTGAGGTAACACTAGTCTTTCAAAACATTTCATTATTATGGGTGTCAAAGCAATTGGCCGAAAGTCATTCATATTGCTGGTATGTGTTTTCTTTGGCACCGGGACAATAATGCTGACAAGGCATGAGGGCACTGACTGGAGTTTCAGAGATAGATTAAAAATATCACAAAACACCTCAGCCAGCTGGTCTGCACAGATCCTGAGCATGCGTCTGGAGACTCCATCTGGGCCTGGTGCTTTCCAAGGGTTTATTCTCTGCAGTGACCATTGTTTCTCATGTGTGCTCAGCTGAATGATGGAGGCCCTGTCCTCCTCTGTAGCTGTTTCTCTTCCAGGTGGGTTGTGGCTGCTAAGTTCAAAGCGAGCAAAGAAGTTATTAAGGTCATTGGCTATAGTGATGACATCCAGGGGGGTGGGGTGGGGGGGGGGCCTTGACCAGTAATATCTTTAATGCTTTAATGATTCAGTTACTGTCAGTCTCCTTCAGGATGGTGAGAGTGGCCACGGCCCAGTAGTTGATGATTTTGTTCACTGGTGTGAGAATTCCTACCTGCAGCTGAATACGACAAAAACTAAAGATATGATTATTGACTTTAGGAGGAAAACTCCCAGGCACAAAGTCACTGTACTAAAAGGCCAGACCATTGAATGTGTGCAGTCTTACAAATATCTTGGGACGATTATTGATAGTAATTTAAACTTTGAAGAGAACTGTGAAAGGGTGTGCAAAAAGGGTCAGCAACATTTGCATTGTTTAAGGAAACTCACACACTTCCAGATTTACAGAACCATAATGACAATGTTTTTTCGGGCTTTTGTTGAATCTGTTTTATCCTTTTCTTTAGTGTCATGGTTTGGTCAGATAAAACTGAAACAGAGAAAATCCTTAGGCCAGGTAGTTAGATGGTCCAGTCGTTTGCTTGGTGAGTCACAGCTGAGCCTGACATCCCTGTACACCAGACAGGTACAGAGGATTGCTGCCTCTATTTTAAATGATGACTCCCACCCTTTGCACTGCAACTTTCAGCCTCTTCACTCCAGACGGAGGTTTGCTGTCCCAAAATGTAAAACCCAGCGCTACAAAAACAGCTTTGCTCCTGCTGCTGTCAAAGAGTTGAACAAGATGTAGCAATATATTGCACATAATTTAGTTATCTATTTATTAATTTTTATTTTATATTTATTTATTTTTGTAGGCTTTTTATTTGGGTTTTAAATCTTTTATTGGGTTTTAGACTTTTATTTAGTTTTTAATCTCTTTGACTTAGTTTTTAACTTTTTTAATATGACCCTTCTCTCTTCTCTCTTTGTTTTTTCTTTTATCTCTTTGTCTTATGTCCTGATTGGTGGAGCCTTGAGTACTTTTATCGTGTTTATAGTCAGCGTCATGTGTGCCTGTGTTTGTGTTCATGTTGAATGTAATTGTGGTTTGTAAATATGTGTCTAAAAGGATGTCACCTGACTGCAAAACAAATCTACCTACGGGTACAAATAAAGTAACCTGAACTTTTCCACATACGTACCTCTGGTGTCCATGATATTAAATTGGTCCTCTACTCGCTGCATTTTGTCCTTGGCCTTTTTTATACCCTTTTTCAGCTCACACCTAGCAATACCTAGCAATGCCAGCTGCATCACCAGACCTGAATGTCTGATTCTGAGCTTTTAGTAGGATCTTAACTTCTTTATTTACCCAACACTTGTGGTAAGGAAACATTTTTATGTCCTTCTGTACAGTCATAATAGCCACACAGCTGTTGATATAGAAGAGGGCAGATGTGATGTATTCCTCCAGGTCTCTCTCAGAACTCTGTACAGCCTGTTGAGCAAACAATTCCCACTGTGTGCACTCAAAACAGTCCTGGAGTTGGGCCGTTGCTCCTTCAGGCCGCACTTTAACTGTCCTTGTGGTGATTTTATTTCTGTGGATGAGGGGTCTGTAAGCAGGCATCAGGAAAAGTGAGAGGTGGTCAGAGTCCCCCACGGGTGGAAGAGCAAGGGCTTTATGAGAATGTTTAATGTTTGTATACAATTTGTCTAGTGTGTTTGATCTTCTGGTGAGACAGTTCACGAGCTGATAAAAGTTCTTGAGCTCAGAGCGGAGATCTGACTGATTAAAATCCCCAGAGATAATGCAGGCAACCACTGGGTTTGTGTCCTGTTGTTTACTAATAGCTGTGTGTAGCTGAGCTAGCACTAGCTTAGCATTAGCTTGGGGTGGAACATACAGTACAGTCATATAAGCAACAGAAAACTCCCTGGGTAGATAAAATGGTCTGCATCTAATAGACGTGTATTCTAGATCTGGGGAGCAAAATCTCTCATAACGGCATGATTGGTACACCAGTTGTTATTTATGTATGCACAAAGTCCACTGCCCCTGCTCTTACCAGAGTTGGCTGTTCTGTCAGCTCGGTATACAGTCCAGCAAGGTAACTCAAGAGCTCCATCGGGAATCAAGTCGTTGAGCCACGATTCAGTGAATAAGAGCAAACAGTAGTCCCTCAGTGCATGTTGTGTGTTAATTCACAGCCTCATCATGGCCTGTTCTCCTTGCATTTTCTTAACAGATTTTTTTTTTAATCATTACGTTTTTGTAAATTGTGCTTTTAATTCTTGTGGAAGCAAAATCCAACAAAATTTCATTTGGTATATGTACCTTGGTGTATATCTTTCTGAATGACAGTATAAGTATTACTACTAACAGCGATGATGCAAAGCTCTCCTTTGTGGATTGCCACCTTATCGTGGTGGAGGGGTTTGTGTGCCCTACTGATCCCAGGAGCTATGTTGTCGTGGTAACTTGCCCCTGGTGGGGGTCTCCCAGGGCAAACTTATCCTGGGCAAAGGACTAGACTAAAGGTGCGTTCAGACCAAACACGAAAGGGTGACGCAAATACATGTAAAATTAATGTAAACATGCAAATTTAGGCATTCATGCATCCGAGGGATTTGGTAGTGCTAGCTAGTAATCAGCATTGAGATTCTGCCCCTTCTCATAGAGCACGTTGGTGTTGTGTGACCAGTCCAGTTTATTGTCCAGGTGAACAGCCAGGTACTTGTAAGATGTCACCATTTCAATGTCTGCTCCCTGGATGTTTACCGGTGCTGTGGGGGATTGTCCTCGCCTGCAGCAGTTATGACCAGGATGTAAGATAAGATAAGATAAGCCTTTATTAGTCCCACAATGGGGAAATTCCAGGATTGCAACAGCACAGGGATAGCAACACTCAGAGCAACAATCAGAAGGCAAGAAAAAACAAGAGCAGCGAGTATACATATGTACATATAAACATAAATATATAGACACACGATGCAGAGCATTGCAGCTAGATGGAATAAATATATAGATATATAAATACACAGTGCGGAGCATTGTAGCTAGATGGAATAAATATATGAACATATAAACACACACAGTGCGGAGCATTGTAGCTAGATGGAATAAATATGTGAATATATAAACACACACACAGTGTGGAGCGTTGTAGCTAGATGGAATAAATATATGAATATATAAACACACACAGTGTGGAGCATTGCAGCTAGATGGAACAAACATGCAAATATATAAACACACACAGTGCGGAGCATTGTAGCTAGATGGAACAAACATGTAAATATATAAACACACACACAGTGCGGAGCATTGCAGCTAGATGGAATGAAACAGCATAACCGTCTGCTTAGTTATCCTACATGGTATGATTATGTACCCGTACATATTGTCACCCTCCGTAGTTACCGGTATTTTCCTAGTTGTATACCGGAGGGGACCATTGTGTAAGTCTATTGCGTCTTTTGCATTCAATATTATTAGGTTGTCAGTCTTTTTGCTATCTCTGCGAGCAGCCCTGCTTAGGTTATAAAGTCTGACAGCCGTTGGTAGGAAGGACCTGCGAAACCTCTCGGTTGTGCACCTAGGATGATGTAGTCTGCTGCTAAATGAGCTCCTTAGTGCATTCAGTGTGTCCTGCATAGGGTGGAACTCGGACTCCAGCAGAGATGACAGTTTAGCCACCATCCTTCTCTCTCCCATCTCCTCCACTGGGTCAAGGTGCTGCCCCAGGACAGAGCTAGCTTTCTTGATCAGTTTGTTCAGTCTCTTCCTATCGGCTGCTGTAATGCCACTGCCCCAGCAGACCACTCCAAAAGTGATGGCTGATGCCACCACCGTGTCATAGAATGTCTTCAGCAGCACCCCTTGTACACAAAAAGACCTGAGTCTCCTCAGTAGGAACAGCCTGCGCTGTCCCTTCTTGCAGAGTGTGTCAGTATTGTGTGACCAGTCTAATTTATTGTTCAGATGAACACCCAGGTACTTGTAGGATGTCACCATCTCGATGTCTGTTCCCTGGATGTTTACTGGTGCTGTGAGGGGTTGTCCTTGCCTGCGGCAGTCCACCACCAGCTCCTTAGTTTTCCTCGAGTTGATCTGGAGGCAGTTCCGATGGCACCAGTCCACAAAGTCCTGGATAAGCCCTCTGTACTCAGCTTCATCTCCGTTGGAGATGAGGCCGACGATCGCAGAGTCGTCAGAGAACTTCTGTAGATGGCAGTGTGTTGTGTTGTGTGAGAAGTCTGCAGTATAAAGGGTGAACAGGAAGGGAGCCAAAACCATTCCCTGGGGGGCCCCCGTGCTACCGATGATCGTGTCGGACACACAGTCCCGGGTTCTCACAAACTGTGGCCGGTTTGTGAGGTAGTCCAGGATCCATGATGACAGGTGCTGGTCCACCCCTGTGCACAGCAGCTTGTTCTTCAGGATCATCGGTTGGATGGTGTTGAAAGCACTGGAGAAGTCAAAGAACATGATACTCACTGTATTCCCGGGCTTCTCCAGGTGGAACAGAGAACGGTGAAGGAGGAAGATGACCGCATCCTCCACCCCAATACCATGCTGGTAGGCGAACTGGAGTGGATCCATCGCTGGACCCACCAGGGGGCGGAGGTGAGCAAGGAGCAGTCTCTCCAGGGTCTTCATCATGTGGGACGTCAGGGCCACTGGTCTGTAGCTGTTCAGATCTTTGGGGTGGGAAGTCTTTGGTACAGGTACCACACAAGATGTTTTCCACAACTGTGGTACCCTCCCCAGCTTCAGGCTCAGGTTGAAGATGTACTCCACAATCCCACACCGCTGGTCTGCACAGGACTTGAGGAGCTTTGCACTGATGCTGTCCGGTCCCAACGCCTTCCTCGCCTTGATCTTCCTCAGCTCCGTCCTCACCTGGGTCTTAGTGAGGGTCAGGTTGGGGGGCTGTGTGTTGGGAGTGGGGGGGTGATGGTGGAGTGGGGAGTGGGCAGCAGGACTTGATGTCTTCAGTGGCAGCAGTGGTTGTTGTGCAGTCGGGAGGGAGGGCGGTTGGTCAAACCTATTAAAAAACAGATTCAGATTGTTCGCCCACTCCCTGCCCCCCGTGGCCTGGGGGGAGGTATTCTGGAGCCCAGAGATGGTTTTAAGGTTTCTCCAGACCCCGCTGATGTCGCTCTGTTGCAGCTTGTCCCCCATCTTCTTCCTGAAGCTGTCCTTGCTTTCTCTGATCTTTCTCCTCAGCTCCCTCTGTACCGACTTCAGCATCTCCCTGTTCCCCGACCTGAAGATCCTCTTCTTCTCTCTCAGAAGTGTTTTTATCTCAGGGTTGATCCAGGGTTCGTTGTTTGAGCAACACCGTATGGTCTTGGTGGGAACGGTGTTGTCCACACAGAAGCTGATGTAGTCCGTGGTGGTGTGAGTGAGGCCATCGATGTTCTCACCATGTGGATCGCAGAGCTGCTCCCAGGCGGTGGTTTCAAAACAGCCCTTTAGAGTGTCCATTGCCTCCTCAGACCATAACTTCACTGTGCGCATGGCCGGAGGTTGTCTGTGCACTAGGGGTTTGTACACCGGCCGGAGATGAACCAAGTTGTGATCCGATCTCCCGAGTGGGGGGAGTGGTGATGAGGTGTACGCCTCCCTAGTGTTTGCGTAGAATAAGTCCAGTGTTTTATTGTCTCTAGTGTGGCATGTGACATACTGGGTAAACGTGGGTAGAATGGGAGACAATGAAACATGGTTGAAATCGCCTGAGATGAGGAGAAGAGCATCTGGGTGTTCTGTCTGCAGCCTGCCAGTTACTGAGTGGATGACGTCACGCGCTGTCCCAGCGTTCGCCGTCGGATTTGCATAAATAACAATGCAGATCACGTGTGAGTATTCCCTCGGGAGATAGGTAGGCCGCATGCTAACAGCTAGCAACTCGATGTCTTTGCTGCAGTGCTGTTGTTTAACAGTGATGTGTCTCGGTCTGCACCAGTTGTTATTAACATAGATCATCACTCCACCGCCCCTTGCTTTGCCACTGTCTGGTGTTCGGTCTGCCCGTATCGCGTGGAAACCCTCCAGCTGAATGTTAGCATCTGCTACTAATTCAGTTAGCCACGACTCTGTAAACAAAAGGAGGGAGCATTCCCAGTATACGCTGTCATAGCCGGAGATAGCCGCTAGCTTATCTACCTTTCCCAATATAGAACGTACATTCCCCATAACAACGGATGGGAGGGTGGGTCTGTACCTTATACTCCTTGTCCGCCGTCTAACACCAGCCCGACAACCACATTGTTTTCGCCTTATTTCTCCCGGCACGTCAAGTTTTTCCGTTAGCACCGAGTGGCGATTAAGTGCAAGCAGCTGTTCCCTGCTGTAGTATATTTTATTTCAAAAGGGAAACAAAAGTTTATGCTACTAACAGTGCACATTGAGTTTTTATGCACTTTGAGGTGAGCCTGATAAGATGTGACCAAAATGGTTGTTTACAGAATTTTATTTTTTTCCATTCTATTTAATTGCTGTTCAAGAGGAAAAATATTTCTACTACTTCAAGTTCTGCTCAACCCCAGCACCATTATTGTGTTTTTATGCACCTTTGATGTGCCTTTGTCATGTGCCAAGTGCACATTTAGACAGTAAATAAAAAGTGCATATTTTTCATCATATTGATCTGTGCTGGTTTAAAATTTGTCATATTTAACAGATCACCGAACACGTGGGGCCCAGTTACATGTCTTGATTTCAAATTGTGGTGCAACTGATTTTGTAATTGAATAGCCCTGCAGTAGAGGATGGATGGATAAAATTATCCATCCATCCAACCATCCATCTTCTTCCGCTTAATCCTTTTCGGGTCGCGGGAGGGGGGGAGCCTGTCCCAGTATTTTTTGGGCGAGAGGCAGGGTACACCCTGGACAGATCGCCAGTCCATCGCAGGGCCAACACAGAGAGACAGACAACCATTCACTCTCACAGTCATACCTAAGGACAATTTAGGATAAAATTATATGATGGCCTAATTTTTAAAACTCCCTCCAGCAAAATGATGAGCAAAGATAAATTCTGGACGATAATTAACAAAAGAGACCAAGAAATAGGTGTGTGGGTTTGGTAATGTCTGGCTCCCCAAAATGGGAAATTAAAAAAAAATTAAGAGCCACTGCTATAAATGAACAACAAAAACGTCAGCAGATTGCAATGACCAGTTTCTGAACTTTTATTGCTGACATTGGCTTCACCTGCCAAATAAAATAAATGCTACAGCTCCTCAGCTGTACAATTTATTGTTTAAAAGCAGCCTACTTTGTACATTGAGTGCTGTTTACAGCCCAGTAATGCGATCTTACCATGCAAAACACACCTGACAACACTCCTGTGTGCAGCACCCTATCACTACTGCTCCCTCACTCTTGTTCTATGCTCTATCACTTGCAGAGAGCAGCACGAGGTTTCGATTAGAGCTCCGTCTGCTGGAGGACTCTATAATTGCATTTAAGAATGTGGTTCCAAACGTGATATAAATAAATAATTGATTTTTGGAAATGGACTGTGTTATGTATGAGGAAAGGAGTCGGAGTCTCTCTTGTCATGCAGCGAATCAACAACACTTTATTGAGAACGCAGAACTATATATACATAACAACCGTGCCCGCCTGACATCACGTTAGTGGGTACGGCAACACACACACAACACACAACATTCCCCTCCCCCTTACAAAAGTGTAAAACCACAGACACAATCGAGAGCCTCCCCAATTTAGGACCCGAATCATGCACTAAGAAAACAGGGAATAATGAGCTGTAATAAAACGACCAACCACATTCACACGAAACCACTAAAATCGGACCATGTCTCTCAAAATAAGGAAAATAATCCCATATCATACATACTCACATGCACACCAGTATAATACATACATATTTACATTGCAGTGTTTATGTGACACCAATGTCCATTGGCAGCCAGAGATAAAATCGGCCTGTGGGCCCAGGGCAGCCCCAGAGCATGCACACCTCTGGCTGCTGAAGATAAGACCGGCTCGGAGGCCCTGGGCAGCCCCACGGCATGTGTGCCCCTGGCCGCCATCTGCCTCCGGGATCAAAACCGACTTCTGCAAAAATGTCTCCTCTCACCACTGACTGCCTCACTCCTCAGGACCCGCAGTGCTGCTGTCGGTCTGCTCCCGACGGCTTTCAACACCACCGTCGTGGCTCCAAACACTCCGGCCCCCTGTGGCCAAACTCCGGGGAGATCCGAAGCCTGCTCGTCGGCACCGCTCGCCAACTTGGGCGTCTTTCCATAATGCCCAGCACCCTCGTACAGGGCGGCCTGAGCTCCAGCACTGAGACCCTGCCCGACCTCTACGCTGCCCGGCACCTCTTCTCTGTCATCCGAGGCGCTCTGCTGCGCTGCCTCCATGCCCAGCTGCTGTTGCTCACTCCTGTGGTTCACAGCATCACTTTCGCCAGTGTCGTTCGCTGACCCAGGCACCTTGCCACTGCTCCCAGCTCCCTCATCCCAGGCGCTCTGCTGCGCTGTCTCCATGTCCGGCTGTAGCTGTTCTCTCCCGGGGCTTTCAGCTTTGCTCTCGTCAGCGTCACTCTCCGACCCAGGCGCTTCATCGCGACCCCCAGCACCCTCGTCCCAGGCGGTCCACTGCATCGTCTCCATGCCCGGCTGTAGCTGCTCTCTCCTGGGGCTTTCAGCTTCGCTCTCGTCGTAGTCATTCTCCGACCCAGGCGCTTCATCGCTGCTCTCAGTACCCTCGTTCCAGGCACTCCGCTGCTTGATCTCCATGCCCGGCTGTAGCTGCTGTCCCCTGGGGTTCTCAGCGTCACTCCCGTCGGCGTCACTCTCCGACCCAGGCGCTTTGTCGCTGCTCTCAGCACCCTCATCCCATACGCTCCGCTGCGTGATCGCCATGCCCAGCTGTCGCTGCTCTCTTCCGGGGCTTTCAGCATGCATTTTCCCACTCTCCTGCTGTCCAGCCTCAAGCTGTGGGGATGACTTCTGTCACTGCTTTCACCCCTCCGCTGTCGTCGCTCACCATGCCATCAAACTCACCAGCACTACGGTCCTGTACTGTGCTGAGCTCCTTGGCTGGCCCGCCGTCTTCAGTGACTGGGGACTCCTCCACTCGCGACCCCGGTCCCACCTCAATGCCTAGCTGGTAGCCTGGAGCTTGTTTTTGGTGCGCAGTTAGCTTTGTGGCTAACTTGCCCATTAGACACTGAGTGGGCCGTTAGCTCCTCCCAGCTAACTAGCCTAGCTCCATTTGGCGCCAACACTCCTGCCACCCACAGCTTTGTGGTCCTCGTCTGCTCGGTGAAGTACTCAGCCAGCCGCTCGACAGCATCCTCATAGCACTCCATTTCACCCAATGTACCGAGAATTCTTCGGCCTTCCGCGCCGAGATGGTGGGCCAGAAGTGCTCATCTTTGTCTCCTGTCGAGTCTACTTAGGCCCAGCGCCCCATTGTAATCCTCGAACATGGCCACCCACTTAGGCCACAGTATCACTGGCTCTCACGTGTACTCCAGAAATGGTAGCAGGGGTGGAGGTAGCCCATATGCTTCCATGGTTTATTCTCGTCGTCAAAATGTTATGTATGAGGAAAGGAGTCAGTCTCTCTTGTCATGCAGCAAACCAACAACACTTTATTGAGAACACAGAACTATATATACAGAACAACCGTGCCCGCCTGACGTCACGTTAGGGGCGAGTATGGCAACACACACACAACACACTGGCGGGTTGCAGTGGATGATGGGGTGGGCCGCATGCGGCCCGCAGGCCACCAGTTGCCCATCCCTGACCTAGATGCATAAATAGATTCTGTTGATGATTCAGTATCATTTTAATATGATGTGGCATTAAGCTTGTCTGCCACTCCATTGTGTGCAACTTCCATTGTGTTTCTTCACAAATACATCTCAGAAGAATAGCTGAACAGGATCAATACCTCACATTTTGTGGGTGCATGACATGCCTTTGTGAGAGGCAGAATTAATTTGGGCTCAACAACAGAGACACTGAAGCAGCATTTCGCCTAAAACCCATCTCGGGAAAATAATTAATTGGAACAAGAGTACTTCCTGAAACCACTGAAAACACACGGACAAATAAATGTCCAAATGTATTACCATAAATATTACAGATGTCTGCTTTCTTAGTAGTGCTGTGAAACCTTATGACCTTGCATATTATTCTACCTCTTTTCTTTTCCCTTTTTTCCAAATCAGTTCTTGTTGGCTTGGTCTGTAGTCAGCATCCAAACGTATTGTTGTCAGTGTCGGTGTAAGGCTGTTGCTTCTCTTTTTATTTCTACGAATAGGAATGGAGGATTTGCCCTTTTTATACCCCCTTCATACAGGGTTGGAAATCATTGAGAGATCTTGGCAATTTTTGATCTATCAATGATCTTCAGTGATCTCCAAAGTCACCATGGTCTCTTCAAAGTTTTGACCCAGTCCAAACAGATAAACATGAGAAGTTGGCCCAATCTGATCTCCATGGTGTGTAAAGGGGCCCTGAGCACAAATAATATTGTATCACAGTCTTCTGGTGTAATTTGTCAAGACTGTCCTTCCACACAAATCATCTTCAAATAATCAATTCTTCTTTAACTTTAGGTCATGTACCATAGGCTTTTAAAATTGCTGTAATTAAACCCTTACTCAAAAAGCCAACGCTTGATCCAGGAGTTTTGGCTAACTATCGACCAATCTCTAATCTGCCTTTCATTTCAAAAATCTTAGAGTTGTTGCTATGCAATTATTTGACCACTTGCAGGGAAATGGTTTATTTGAAGAGTTTCAGTCTGGGTTCAGCATTCTTCACAGCACTGAAACAGCCTTAGTGAAGGTCACTAATGACCTCCTTATCGCATCTGATAATGGACTCGTTTCTGTACTTGTCCTTTTAGATCTTAGTGCAGCCTTTGAAACTATAGATCATGATATTCTACTTGATAGATTAGAACACTATGTTGGACTAAATGGAACTTCGCTGCAGTGGTTTAGATCTTATTTGTCCGATAGACTTCAGTTTGTTCATATCAATAATGAGTTTTCTTCCAACTCTAAGCTCAGTCATGGAGTTCCACAGGGATCTGTGTTAGGCCCTACTCTTTTCAGTTTATATATGCTTCCGTTAGGCAACATCATTAGAAAGCACTGTATACATTTTCATTGTTACGCAGATGACACACAATTATATCTGTCAATGAAGCCCGATGAGTGTAATCAATTAGTCAAGTTAGATGCCTGTCTTAAGGAAATCAATTCTCTCTGTTAATGTTTGCTCTCTTTAATGTTTGCTCTCTCTGTTCTTTTCATCTTCTCTATCCCCTCACCCCCCAGCCAGTCGCAGCAGATGGCTGCCCCTCCCTGAGCCTGGTTCTGCTAGAGGTTTCTTCCTGTTAAATGGGAGTTTTTCGTCTCCACCATCACCAAGTGCTTGCTCACAGGGGAGCGTCTGATTGCTGGGGTCTTTCTGCAATTGTGAGGTTTTCCCTACATTTGAAAGTGCTATGAAATGACTGTTGTTGTGATATGGCACTGTATAAATAAAGTTGAATTGAATTGAAATTGAATCTTTAAGGTAATTTTTAACAGCAGGGATTACAACTAATAGTACGTTTGAACTCCTGTAAATAATGACATGAAGTGACATACATTAGTGGAGGGTCGCGGTGACAGTGGCCTTCATTTATGAAATGAGTAAGACACAAAATGCAAACCCCAGTTCCAGTGAAGCTGAGACTTTTCAAAGATGCAAAGACTTTTGTCAATATTTCTGTACGTACAGGACATACAGGAGAATTGAAATGCCATTTCTCTTTCTCTTAGTGGTGGGCGCAGTGTATAAGAAAAGAAGGAATAAGGATGAAAAATAACAAGAGCAGCCTATGTACAGTAATGCTACCCATAGTGCAAATAAAGATAAAAGATAAAACCCAGACATCCCATAGTGCAAATAAAGATAAAAGATAAAACCCCACCCAGCAATCCTATATACAGAAAAAAGTGGAGCAGTAACACTCATAGTTGCAAGTTCAATGTGGTAGTGTAGGTGCAGACAGTGACAGACTGGACTGCACATGATCAATATTTCAATAACAGACAGACAGCAGCAGGTATGGAATTTGCGCAGATGTTTGCAGTAAGGTGCAGAGACATACAGGAGCAGGTGTATTACTGTTTGTGTGCCGAGTCTTTCTGTGCAAACAGCTGAGGCAGTTATTGTGCAGGTGAGTGTGTTATGGTCCAGGAGTCGGGTGGGTGGGTGGGCAGAGTTCAGGGTCCTGATAACTTGGAGAACAAAGCTGTTTAGCAGTGTTGTGAGGCAGGTCCAGAGGCTCCGGTACCTTTTCCCCGAGGACAGAAGGCTGAAGAGGGAGTGTGAGGGGTGGGAGGTGTCACCTGCAATGTTGATGGCTCTGTGGGTGAGACGGGTGTGGTAGATGTCAGAGAGGGGGGGCAGAGGGGCACTGATGATCTTGCTGGCTGCTTTCACTGTGCATTGTTGTGTCTTCCAGCGGGAGGCCGTGCAGCTGCCATGCCACACCGTGATGCAACTGGTGAGGATGCCCCGGTAGAATGAGCACATGATGGGGGGTGGGACTTGTGCTCTCCTCAGTTTGCAGAGGAAATTGAGGTGAGTTTGAGCCTTCTTGGTCAGTGATGTGGTGTTGTTGGACCAGAAGAGGTCCCCAGAGATGTGCACCCCTAGGAACTTGGTGCTGCCCACGCTCTCCACAGCTGCTCCATCATAAATGTAAACATTGTAAAATGTAAATAAAAACAGAATACAATGATTTGTGAATCCTTTTCAACTTATATTCAATTGAATACACTACAAAGACAAGATTTTTCATCATCACATCATCATAGCAGTCTGTCGGGGGCGACAATGACTGTTTCATTTAGGTCTGATCAGATTCCTCCACGCAGCTCTGTAATTCGCCTTCCGCTGCCAGGAACTCCTGACTTTGTTAACCCGGGCAACGTCTGAGCCGATATGAGTTAATGTTCAAAATTTATTGTTTTTGTTTTGCCAATATTCAGTCATTTTGAATTTGATGGCTACAACATATTCCAAAAAAGCTGGGACAGGTGCATGTTTACACTGTGTTACATCACCTTTCCTTTTAACAACACTCAGTAAGTGTTTAGACACTGACACTAATTGTTGAAGCTTTGTTGGTAGAATTCTTTCCCATTTTTCCTTGATGTATGACAGTTGCTCAACAGTCCAGGGTCTCCGTTGTGAGATGCAAAATACTCTGCACTTCATAATGCACCACACATTTTCAATGGGAGACAGGTCTGGATTGCAGGCAAGCCAGTTTAGTACCCGCACTCTTTTACTACAAAGCCACACTGATGTAACTCATGCAGAATGTGGCTTGGCATTGTCTTGCTGAAATAAGCAGGGACGTCCCTGAAAAAAAACCTTGCTTGGATGGCAGCATATGTTGCTCCAAAACCTGTATGTACCATTCGGCATTAATGGTGCTTTCACAGATGTGCAAGTTTCCCATTCCATGGACATGAACACACCCCAATACCATCACAGATGATGGCCTTTAAACTTTGTGCTGAAAACAATCTGGATGGTGCTTTTCCTCTTTAGCCCGGAGGACACAATGTCCATGATTTCCAAGAACAATTTGAAATATGGACTCATCAGACCACAGCACACTTTTCCCACTTTGTGTCTGTTCATCTCAGATGAGCTTGGGCCCAGAGCAACCAGCAGCATTTCTGGGTGTTATTGATATATGGCTTTTGCTTTGCATGGAAGAGTTTTAACTTGCACTTGTAGATGTAACGAAGAACTGTGTAAACTGACAATGGTTTTCAAAGTGTTCCCGAGCCCATGTGGTAATATCCTGTACAGAATGATGTTGGTTTTCAATGCAGTGCTGCCTGAGAGATTGAAAGTCATGGGCATTCAATGCTGGTTTTCAGCTTTGCCACTTACATGCAGAAATTCTCTAGATGCTATGAATCTTTTGATGATATTATGGACTGTAGATGATGATCTCCACAGTTGCCATGATCTCCTCAAAATTTTGACTCAGTCCAAAACAGACAAGGATCTCTCAAATGATCCAAAACATCAAAATTGGCCCAATCTCTCAACAATCTCCGTGCTGTAAAGGGGCCCTTACAATTGTACGTTGAGAAATGTTGTTCTTCAGCTTTTGGACTATTTGCCTACACAGTTGTTCACAAAGTGGTGAACCTCAAACCATCCTTGCTTGCGAACAACTCTAAAGCTTTTAATCCACTTTTTAGTTTGACACACAACACTTCTTTATTATTTTTCACTTCTCTTATAATAATATCAGTTTCCACTTTGGAGAAGTTTCTTTTTGTGCTGCTTTACCTTCCATTATGTTGTAAATTCTGGGGGTGAGGCAGGGGCACGGTATTTAAATGACGATTGTTTCCAGCCACCAGACTTATCAAAAAATGATTATTAATGCAATAAGATTAATAGTTTAATAAATAAATATTTGTGGAAAATCTTGATACTTCAGTCCATACATGGTTAAGCTATAGTATTTTCTTAAGTAGTAAATGGTGTTGTATTTTACAATTATATACAATGGATATAAAAAGTCTACACACCCCTGTTCAAATGCCAGGTTTTTGTGATGTAAAAAAATGAGACCAAGATAAATCATTTCAAAACTTTTTCCACCAGTAATGTGACCTATAACCTGTACAACCCAGCTGAAAAACAAAAATCTTTTAAGGGGAAAAATAAAAAATAAAAAACTTGCAATAACCCATTTGCATAAGTATGCACACCCTTAAACTAATACTTTGTTGCGGCACCTTTGACTTTTATTATAGCACTCTATCATAAACTCCCCATGCGCTCTTCCATAGCGCACGGAGGAGGAGGAAAGGACAAGGATTTATGCGCAGGATTTAACACCACACACATTTATTAAACACACGAAGATACTGACACACAGTTTCCACAATAGTTTCCTCTGAAGCTTAAGGAGTCCTCAGGGACGCTCTACAGTCTACAGGTGAGGATGACCGTGGAAAACACACGCAGTAAACACTCACAGAGCTGAAGCTGTCCAGTAAGTCCAAGTAAGCACCAAGAGAAACAGTCCTTTAACGACTTTGACTATCATGCGGTGATTGATGACCGCATGTCTAGTGCAATGACCCAGCAATGCGTGACTGGAAAAAGGCTCCTAAAGTACATGCATTGCTGGGGATGGTAGATTGGAGGCACCTGGGCGAGGCTCGGGAAAGATGATCAATGGGGCTGGGAACAGCTGATGGTGATCAGTGAGGGGGGCATAGTTGGACCAGTAGACTGTCAGCAGAAACACAGCTGCCGGCCCCAGAGCAGTGGCTATGTGCACGGTACACACTGGAAATACATACTAAACATGCAAACACAATGGCCTCGAGACCCACAGAGAGATCAGGAAAACCGAGCCGAGGAAAACCAGCTGGCTCAGCTCCTGACACACTCAGTCTTTTTGGGTAGGAGCCTATCAGTGTGGCACATCTTAATGTGGCAATATTTGCCCACTCTTCTTTGCAAAAATGCTCCAAATCTGTCAGATTGCGGTGCAACTCCTGTGCACAGCCCTCTTCAGTTCACCCCACAGATGTTCGATTGAATTCAGGTCTGGACTCTGGCTGGGCCATTCCAAAACCTTAATCTTCTTCTGGTGAAGCCATTCTTTTGTTGATTTGGATGTGTGCTTTGGGTCATTGTCGTGCTGAAACATGAAGTTCCTCTTCATCTTCAGCTTTCTAGCAGAAGCCTGAAGGTTTTGTACCAACACTGACTGGTATTTGGAACTGTCCATAATTCCCTCCACCTTGACTAAGGCCCTAGTTCCAGCTGAAGAAAAACAGCCCCAAAGCATGATGCTTCCACCACCATGTTTCAGTCTAGGTATGGTGTCCTTTTGGTGATGAGCAGTGTTGTGTTTGTGCCAAATACACCTTTTGGAATTATAGCTAAAAAGTTCAACCTTTATTTTACTGGACCATAACGCATTTTACCACGTGCGCTTGAGAGATTTCAATTGTGTTTTTGAAAAATGTAGCCGGGCTTGGATGTTTTTCTTTGTAAGATAAGGCTTCTGTCTTGCAATCCTACCCCATAGCCCAGAGATATTAAGAAGACGGGAGATTGTTGTCACATGTACTGAACAGCCAGTACTTGCCAGAAATTCCTGCAGCTCCTTCAGTGTTGCTGTCGGCCTCTTGGCAGCCTCCCTGACCAGTTTTCTTCTCATCTTTTCATCAATTTTGGAGGGATGTTCAGTTCTTGGTAATGTTACTGTTGTGCCATATTTTGTCCACTTGATGATGACTGTCGTCACTGCGTTCCATGGTATATTTAATGCCTTGGAAATTCTTTTGTACCCTTCACCTGACTGATACCTTTGAACAATGAGATCCCGCTGATACTTTGGAAGCTCTCTGCGGACCATGGCTTGGGCTGTGAGATGTGATTACAAAAAATGTCAGGAAAGCTTACTAGAACAGCTGAATTTTATTTGGGGTTAATCAGAGACACTTTAATTGGTGGCAGATGTGTACTGACTCCCATTTAACACGAGTTTGAATGTGATTGGTTAATTCTGAACATGGCCACATCCCCAGTTATAAGAGGGTGTGCATATTTATGCAACCAGGTTATTGTGCATTTTTTTATTTTTCCCCTTAAAAGATTTCAGTTTGTTTTTCACTTGGGTTGTACAGGTTATAGGTCATATTAATGGTGAAAAAGTTTTGAAATGATTTATCTTGGTGTCATTTTTTAACATCACAAAAACCTGGCATTTGAACAGGGGTGTGTAGACTTTTTTATCCACTGTGTATATGTACTGTACCTGCATAATATTAAACATTTACTGTACACAGTCAAATACTGTTAATACTTACCACTGTTGTTTTCCTCTGTTGGCTCTTTTGGAATTCCTGGTACATCCAGTATTTTTAGAGGATCAACGCAGGCAGCAGCATTAACACTGTCATTGTGGAAGACCTGTATTGCAGTGTCGTACTTATATCTGTGGAAAAGCCAGCATCACAATGAGACATTAAACCAGACAATATTTTTATTTCATAAATTCAGGTATTTATAAACTCTACCTACGGGTACAAATAAGTAACAAAAAAAAAACAAAAAAACAAAAAAAAAACCTCTTACCTCCCCATGAAGAAATGTGTCAGGCCTGTTAAAAATGCCCCAACAGCCATGAGGAAACAGCCCATAGCAATTAGCCTTGGCCGGTGCAACTTGGCCCCAAAGTGACTGACCATGGCTAGAAACAAAAGGTTGCCTATCTCCAAAAAAGAGAAAATCAGATAAAAGGCTAGAAGGGGACAATTTGTTTCTCTTTAGCATGAACTCAACAGATAGAAGTTACCCATCTCAAAACTGCCATCTATAAGTCCAATGTGTGTACTGGAGAGGTCAAAACGTCTCTCAATTTGAGTGATGGAGCTCTTCATGTAGGTCCCCGTCAGTGCTTTGGAGAAGTAGGCAAAGGAAAGTGCCACAATGAACAGCTAGAGGACATAAGACAAGGGGAAATACAGACTAAGAATTCTGTCATCAAGAAAATACTATACAGCTAGTAAATACACTGCATTCAAAATTATTATGCAGATGATATTTGCCTTTGATTTTCCTAAATAGTCAATGCAATTGACAGTCGGTATAATTTTCAAGTCATCAACCATTAAAGCATAATTCAAAATTTATTGAACAAACCTCCAAATGATAACTATTTTGCAAAAATAAAAAAAAATCAAAATGCACTGTCCCAAATTATTTTGCACAACAGAGTTTCAAAACATTGTATTGGTTTTAAAAAAACTGAAAATGGCCATTTGTTGAATTTGCAGCATTAGGAGGTCATATTTTCTGAAATCAAAAGCTATTTCAATCAAAAACATCTTAACAGACCAAGTCACATGTTAACATAGGACCCCTTCTTTGATATAACCTTCATAATTCTTGCATCCATTGAACTTGTGAGTTTTTGGAGAGTTTCTGCTTGAATTTCTTTGCAAGATGTCAGAATAGCCTCCCACAGCTGCTGTTTTGATGTGAACAGCCTCCCACCCTCATAGATCTTTTGCTTGAGGATGCTCCAAAGGTTCTCAGTAGGGTTGAGGTCAGAGGAGGATGTTGGCCACACCATGAGTTTCTTTCCTTTTATGGACATAGCAGCCACTGCTGCTAATACACAGAGGTATTCTTTGCAGCATGAGATGGTGCATTGTCATGCATGAAAATAATTTCGCTACGGAAGGCACAGTTCTTCTTTTTGTACTCTGGAAGAAAGTGGTCAGTCAGAAACTCTATATACTTTACCAAGGTCATTTTCACACCTTCAGGGACCCTAAAGTGGCCTACCAGCTCTCTGCCCATGATTCTGGCCCAAAACATGACTCTATCCCCTCCTTGCTGACGTTGCAGCCTTGCAGCCAGACATGGTGGCCATCCACTACTCCATCCATCTGGACCATCCAGGGTTGCATGGCATTCATCAGTGAACAAGACTATTTGAAAATTAGCCTTCATGTATTTCTGGGCCCACTGCAACTGTTTCATGCTTGTGAGCATTGGTTAGAGGTTGCCGAATAGTTGGTTTATGCACAACTGCAAGCCTCTGGAGGATCCTACACCTTGGGGTTCGTAGGACTCCAGAGGCACCAGCAGCTTCAAATACCTGTTTGCTGCTTTGCAATGGCATTTTAGCAGCTGCTCTCTTAAACAGATGAATTTGTCTGGCAAAAACCTTCCTCATTATGCCTTCATCTGCACAAACCTATCTGTGCTCTGAGTCAGGTTCAGGTTCAGGTTACTTTATTTGTACCCGTAGGTAGATTTGTTTTGCAGTCTGGTGACATCCATATTTACAAGCCACTAATTACATTCAACATAGACACAAACACAGGCACACATCTTACAAAATAGGTAAATATAAAATATGTACAATATAATTTTTATAGCTTGTTCAACTCTTTGACAGCAGCAGGGACAAAACTGTTTTTGTAGCGCTGGGTTTTGGTTTTTGGGACAGCAAACCTCCGTCTGGAGGGAAGAAGCTGAAAGTTGCAGTGCAAAGGGTGGGAGTCATCATTTAAAATTGAGTCAGCCATCCTCTGTACTTGTCTGGTGTACAGGGATGTCAGGCTCAGCTGTGACTCACCAAGCAAACGACTGGATTGTCTAACTACCTGATCCAAGGATTTCCTCTGTTTCAGTTTTATCTGACCAAACCATGACATTAAAGAAAAGGATAAAACAGATTCAATAAAAGCCCGATAAAACATTGTCATTATGGTTCGGTCAATTTGGAAGCGTGCAAGTTTCCTCAAACAATGCAAATTTTGCTGACCCTTTTTGCATACCCTTTCACAGTTCACTTCAAAGTTTAATTTACTATCAATAATCGTCCCAAGATATTTGTACGATTGTACACATTCGGTGGTCTGGCCTTTTAGTATGGTGACTTTGTGCCTGGGATTTTTCCTCCTAAAGTCAATAATCATATCTTTCGTTTTTGTTGTATTCAGCTGCAGGTAGGAATCCTCACACCAGTGAACAAAGTTATCAACTACTGGGCCGTGGCCACTCTCACCATCCTGGAGGAGACTGACAATGACTGAGTCATCAGCATACTTTATAATGTGTCTGTTGTCATGTCTGCTCCGACACATGTTTGTGTACAGGATGAAGAGTAGTGGTGACAACACACACCCCTGAGGAGAGCCAGTAGAAGAGCACTTTAGGTCAGACAATGTGCCATTGACCCTTACTCTCTGCGTCCTGTTGGTTAAGAAATCCAGAATCCAACCCACCAGATTATTGCTCAAATCAAATTGTTGCAGGAGCCTTTCAACTAAAATATGAGGTTGGATTGTATTAAAGGCAGAAGAAAAGTCCACAAATAAGTGGAGTCGGCCACACATTTCTTTACAGTACAATGATCAAGCTTAAGTTTCGTGAAATATCTATTGTTTTCATACCTTGTCCAAGGCATTGCACTATTTGATGCTTTTCAGCAGCAGAGAGATCTTTTTTCTTTCCCATATTGCTTGAAACTTGTGGCATGCTTAATAATGTGGAACATCCTTCTTAAGTAGATTTCCTTTAATTGGGCTCACCTGGCAAACTAATTATGACAAGTGTCTGAGATTGATATTAGTGATCCAAAGAGCCCTGAGACACAATGCCATTCATAAGTTTAATTGAAAAACAAAAAATTGAATCCCATTTGCATAATAATATGGAAAGTGGTGTATACAGCTTTGCCTGCATGCTGAAAAAAGATAACGTTGGTCAATACCAAATTTACTAAGTTTATTTTAGCTGATTAAGGACAATTTTGATGTGCTGAATCCAAAAATCACATTGATTTTGCTCAATAAGGTCAACTTTTTGAACTATGGCCACATATTTTTTTATGTTTTTGTTTACATATATGGGTATTTTTGCTTTATATGATGCAAAATTCTTTTTTATTTCTTAAAATTCTCAGTATTTTGAACAATGATGACATAACATTCAATTTGAATGTACTTACCTTTATCAATGTCTACTATTCAATTTACAGTACAACTGTACAACTGCTTACAACTTAGCATAAAAATCTGACCTGATTGAGAGAAACGGATGTCAATTTCAGATTCAGCGGTGCAAAATTGTCTTAAATCAGTTGAAAAAACAGACAACTTAAAAAAAAATTTTTTGTTATGCTGTGTAATCATTGAAAGTCCTCCAGTTAATACACTGACATCTGCCATTTGTTCCAACCCTCTAAATAAACCCCTTTGGATCATTTCAAAAGCACTTGAATCCTCTTGTGGAGGTGACTCATTTTATTACACTATTTTGACTCCCATCTGTGTTAATTTTCACTTCCACATTGAATTTTACATCTGTGTTCCACTCAGTCATTACTTTACACATTAAATTCACATTCTTTAGGGTGGTTACACATAGGGTTTGGGTTATTTATAGCATGGGTGCTGTTATATAGTTCATGATGCTCTTATTTGTGAAGTATGGTGTGGTGGCGCCCACTTCCGTTTCCGCCACCACACCGTGCCTATAAATAGCAGCAGGCAGGGAGGGCGGGCCTCTTTGCCAGCACCCCTGCCTGGTGGTTGTAGTGTGGAGTTTGGAGCTCAATAAAGACAAGTTCAGTCATGCACCTGGCCTCATTATTGTAAGTCTATTTTCAAACATAACATTTGGCAACAAGGATGAAAGTATGGTAACATGTGGGTCTCCAGTTCGGCCTTTTCTGGAACTCCCGGGAGAGCCACCTGTCCCCTGGCTGAGATGGTACACTGCCTTTAAAACATACATTCATCTTCTTCCGCTTAATCCTTTTCAGGTCGCGGGGGGCTGGAGCCTATCCCAGCATCTTTGGGCGAGAGGCGGAGTACACCCTGGACAGATCGCCAGTCCATCACAGGGCCAACACAGAGAGACAGAAAACCTTTCACTCTCACGTTCATACTAAGGACAATTTATAATCCCCAGTTTGCTGCCAATTAACCTAACTTGCATGTTTTTGGCATGTGGGAGGAAACCGGAGAAATCCCGGAGTAAACCCACGCAGACATCTGGGCAAGATGGACAAGCTGAGGGCACGCGCGCTGTTTGTGCACAGTTTGGGAATTGAAGGCCAGCGGATATTGAGCACACTTGGCGATTCGGATGATTTCGAGGTTGTGGTCAAGCTGAGAGCATACCATTTTCACGCCCCGGACAACGTCATCATCTAGAGGATCGAGTTTCGGCAGCGCCGCCATCAGGTGGCTAAGCTTATTCAGCAGTTTGTCGCCAACTTGAAACTACTGGCTAGTGAGTGTTGGTTTGGGCCACTGGAGGAGGAGATGGTTCGCGACCAGCTGGCGGAGCATACCAACAACGCTGCAATCAGAACAAAGTTACTCACAATACCAGGTGACTTGATGCTAGTCAGGGCCATTGAGTTAGCCCTTCAGCTGGAGACAGCGGATAGGTTAACACTGGAGCTGAGTGAGTGTCTGTCACAATGACAGCTGGAGTTTCCCGCAGCCACACAAGTAACTGACCCAGACAGCGATGGAAGCATGGAAGACGACACTGCGGAGGCCAATGCTGCACAATTTAGATCTGCCCCGGGGAAACCCAGGTGTTTGAGTTGTGGGTCTGTGAATCACCACATCAAGGCCAGGGACTGCCCGGAGAGAGGGAAACGCTGTGGCAAGTGTGGTCGCTTGAACCACTGTGGCAGCGTGTGCAGTGTGTCCGAGCATGGGAGCCCACAGAGGAAATAACACCCCCCCCCCACCCCGACTGCTGTCCACACAGTGTCTCTGAGCACCAACGGGTATGCAGTCTGCACGGTGGAGCTGGATGGTCTGGAGGTGCCGCTACTGATCGACATGGGGGTGGAGGGTTCTCTGCTGAATTGGGCTATGGTGAGAAAATTCTTCCCCCACTACAGGATTGAAGGGAGACCCAGCGCCGCTCTATAGCTATGGGGGTGGACCGCTGTGCACAGTGGGAACGCTAGTGCTAATGGCCCGGTACAAGTCGGCGGAGATGACTAACCTCAAGTTCATTGTGACGGCCCATGGCGACAACATTATGGGCTGTCACCTCTTTTATGGTCTGGGTTTTGCCATCAAGAGCAGCACTGGGGAGGAGTGGTTAGGCTGTGGACTGTGGGACCAGCTGGTTCCGAGAGTGGAGGACAATGTGGTGTGGGATCAGGAGGTACTGAGCACCCCGGAGGGTGAGCAGGACCAGCCTCGCACAGAGTCATTGCAGGAGGGTCTCAGTGCCGGTGCTCAAGTCACCCTGGATGAGGGTACTGGGCGTGACAGCGAGGTGCCTGCAATGGCGAGCGACGCCGAGCAGCTAGCTCCAGTTGTTCCCGGAGATCAGCTAAAGTGGGCCAGTGAACATGAGGCTACAATGGCGACAGCTGCAGCAAATTTAAAAGAGGTCGGGCCAGACTGTTAGGCATGGAGGGACCGTGTGCTGAGCAGAAACACTGCAAGCTGAGCAAAACCCCTCTGGGAGTCGCAGACCTGGTTTGGGCTCATGGGGAGGGGCGACCATGGTGAGTACGGACCAAACGGCAGGCTGAGGACCACCAGGGGTGGCTGCACATTGTGGCTAAATGAGGCGCTGCCTGTTTCCAATTCACTTCAACTTCAATTCAATTCAACTTTATTTATATAGCGCCATTTCACAACAACAGTCATCTCATAGCACTTTCAACTGTAGGAGAAACCCCCACAGATGCAGAAAGACCCCAGCAATCAGGCGATCCCCTGTGAGCAAGTGCTTGGTGACGGTGAAGAGGAAAAACTCCCTTTTAACAGGAAGAAACCTCCAGCAGAACCAGGCTCAGGGAGGGGCAGTCATCTGCTGCGACTGGCTGGGGGGTGAGGGGATAGAGAAGATGAAAAGAACAGACATGTAGAGAGCAAACAGCATGATTGGGACTCAATCTATGGGAGAGAACAAACAGATGTTAATGACCAGCAAAAAAAAAAAAAATAAATAATTGAGAGTGAAGAAAGGAGTGAGGCCCAGTGCATTATTGGAGGTCCCCTGGCTGACTAAACCTATTGGCAGCATAACTAAGGGAGGGTTCAGAAACGCATGATCCCTCCCTAATTGTGGGCTATATCAAAAAGGAAGGTTTTAACCCCTTGACGCCTGTTGTCGCGAATTCGCATCAAACCGCTTCCGCTCCAAATGCAACCAAAATACTGTCTGTATACCTCCACTTCCGGTTGGAGCACTTCCAACACATACCTAGGAACCTTTTGCAAGCATTAGTTTCTCGGAGGAACGGTCAGAGACGGAGCACCATCCATTTTCTGATTGCTAGGGTTAGGGTTAGGGTTAGGGTTAGGGTTTGGGTTAGGGTTAGGGTTAGGGTTAGTGTTAAGGTTATAGTTGGCAGTCATGAGAGTTGAAAATACTGAAAATAACTGTTGCATAAATAAAAGATTCTTCATACTTGAGATGGGAACAGGTGCTTTTTTATCATTTTTTTTTTACCATAGATGCCTGTTTTCGCTAAGTTGCATCATACCTAAAATTATATCTATTTTATGTGCTATAGTCAAATTAACTTTCTCAACTTAATTTAGCATCTACTTGAAAGCAAAAACACAAGTGAATTTTTTTTTTTCATAATTGGAAATAAATTCAGGCGTTAAGGGGTTAATCCTATTCTTAAAAACAGAGATCGAGTCTGACTCCCGAATCCAGATTGGCAGCTGGTTCCATAGTAGAGGAGCTTGATAACTGAAGGCTCTGCCTCCCATTGTACTTTTGGAGATTCTAGGTATTACAAGTAATCCTGCATTTTGGGAGCGTAGTGCTCTGTTAGGATAATACGGTAGTATCAGATCTTTTAAATAAAAAGGGGCCTGATTGTTTAGAGCTTTGTAAGTACGGTGGGGGAAAAAAGTATTTAGTCAGCCAGCAATTGTGCAAGTTCTCCCACTTAAAAGATGAGAGAGGTCTCCAATTTTCGTCATAGGTATACCTCAACTATGAGAGACAAAATGAGAAAAAAAAAATCCAGAAAATCACATTGAAGGATTTTTAATGAATTAATTGGTAAATTCCTTGGTAAAATAAGTATTTGGTCAATAACAAAAGTTCATCTCAATACTTTGTTATATACCCTTTGTTGGAAATGACAGAGGTCAAACGTTTTCTGTAAGTCTTTACAAGGTTTTCACACACTGATGCTGGTATTTTGGCCCATTCCTCAATGCAGATCTCCTCTAGAGTAGTGATGTTCTGGGGCTGTCGCTGGGCAACACGGACTTTCAACTCCCTCCAAAGATTTTCTGTGGGGTTGAGATCTGGAGACTGGCTAGGCCACTCCAGGACCCTGAAATGTTTCTTACGAAGCCACTTCTTCGTTGCCCCGGCAGTGTGTTTGGGATCATTGTCATGCTGAAAGACCCAGCCACGTTTCATCTTCAGTGCCCTTGCTGATGGAAGGAGGTTTTCACTCAAAATCTCACGATACATGGCCCCATTCATTCTTTCCTTTACACAGATCAGTCGTCCTGGTCCCTTTGCAGAAAAACAGCCCCAAAGTATAATGTTTTCACCCCCATGCTTCACAGTAGGTATGGTGTTCTTTCTCCTCCAAACACGACAAGTTGAGTTTTTACCAAAAAAGTTCTATTTTGGTTTTATCTGACCATATGACATTCTGCCAATCCTCTTCTGGATCATCCAATTGTTCTCTAGCAAACTTCAGACGGGCCTGGACATGCACTGGCTTAAGCAGGGGGACACGTCTGGCACTGCAGGATTTGATACCCTGGCGGCGTAGTGTGTTACTGATGTAGCCTTTGTTACTTTGGTCCCAGCTCTCTGCAGGTCATTCACTAGGTCCCCCCATGTGGTTCTCGGATTTTTGCTCACTGTTCTTGTGATCATTTTGACCCCACAGGGTGAGATCTTGCGTGGAGCCCCAGATCGAGGGAGATTATCAGTGGTCTTGTATGTCTTCCATTTTCTAATAATTGCTCCCACAGTTGATTTCTTCACACCAAGCTGCTTACCTATTGCAGATTCAGTCTTCCCAGCCTGGTGCAGGTCTCCAATTTTGTTTCTGGTGTCCTTTGACAGCTCTTTGGTCTTGGCCATAGTGGAGTTTGGAGTCTGACTGTTTGAGGTTGTGGACAGGTGTCTTTTATACTGATAACAAGTTCAAACAGGTGCCATTAATGCAGGTAACGAGTGGAGGACAGAGGAGCCTCTTAAAGAAGAAGTTACAGGTCTGTGAGAGCCAGAAATCTTGCTTGTTTGTAGGTGACCAAATACTTATTTTAAGATAAGATAAGATAAGATAAGCCTTTATTAGTCCCACAACGGGGAAATTCCAGGATTGCAACAGCACAGGGATAGCAACACTCAGAGCAACAATCAGAAGGCAAGAAAAAAACAAGCAAGCAAGAGCAGCTAATATACATATGTACGTATTACTATAAAATATATATATATACACACACACACAGACACACAGTGCAGAGCATTGTAGCTGGATGGAATAAATATATGAATATATGAACACACAGTGCAGAGCATTGTAGCTAGATGGAATAAATATGTAAATATATAAACACCCACAGTACGGAGCATTGCAGCTAGGTGGAATAAATATGCAAGTATATAAACACACACAGTGCGGAGCAATGTAGCTAGATGGAATAATATGTAGATATATAAATATATAAACACACCCAGTGCTGAGCATTGTAGCTAGATGGAATAAATATGTAAATATATAAACACACACAGTGCAGAGCATTGTTGCTAGATGGAATGAAACAGCATAACCGTCTACTTAGTTATCCTACATGGTATGATTATGTGCCCATACATATTCTCACCCTCCATAGCGACCGGTATGTTCCTAGTTGTATGCCGGAGGGGACCATTGTGTAAGTCTATTGCATCTTTTGCATTCAAAAAACTATTAGTTTGTTACGTCTTTTTGCTATCTCTGCGAGCAGCCCTGCTTAGGTTGTACAGTCTGACAGCCGTTGGTAGGAAGGACCTACGAAACCTCTCGGTTGTGCACCTGGGATGATGTAGTCTGCTGCTAAATGAGCTCCTCAGTGCATTCAGTATGTCCTGCATAGGGTGGAACTCGGACTCCAGCAGAGATGACAGTTTAGCCACCGTCCTTCTCTCTCCTATCTCCTCCATCGGATCAAGGCGCTGCCCCAGGACAGAGCTAGCTTTCTTAATCAGTTTGTTCAGTCTCTTCCTATCGGCTGCAGTAATGCCACTGCCCCAGCAGACCACTCCAAAAGTGATGGCTGATGCCACCACCGTGTCATAGAATGACTTCAGCAGCGCCCCTTGTACACCAAAAGACCTGAGTCTCCTCAGCAGGAACAGCCTGCGCTGTCCCTTCTTGTAGAGTGCATCAGTATTGTGTGACCAGTCTAGTTTATTGTTCAGATGAATACCCAGGTACTTATAGGATGTCACCATCTCGATGTCTGTTCCCTGTATATTTACTGGTACTGTGAGGGGCTGCCCATGCCTGCGGCAGTCCACCACCAGCTCCTTAGTTTTCCTCGCGTTGATCTGGAGGCAGTTCCGATGGCACCAGTCCACGAAGTCCTGGATAAGCCCTCTGTACTCAGCTTCATCTCCATTGGAGATGAGGCCAACGATCGCAGAGTCATCAGAGAACTTCTGTAGGTGGCAGTGTGTTGTGTTGTGTGAGAAGTCCGCAGTATAAAGAGTGAACAGGAAGGGAGCCAGCACCGTTCCCTGGGGGGCCCCCGTGCTACTGATGATCGTGTCGGACACACAGTCCCGGGTTCTCACAAACTGAGGCCGGTTCGTGAGGTAGTCCAGGATCCATGATGACAGGTGCTGGTCCACCCCTGCGCGCAGCAGCTTGTCCTTCAGGATCATCGGTTGGATGGTGTTGAAAGCACTGGAGAAGTCAAAGAACATGATCCTCACCATATTCCCGGGCTTCTCCAGGTGGGACAGAGAACGGTGAAGGAGGAAGATCACCGCATCCTCCACCCCAATGCCATGCTGGTAGGCGAACTGGAGTGGATCCATCGCTGGTTCCACCAGGGGGCGGAGGTGAGCAAGGAGCAGTCTCTCCAGGGTCTTCATCAAGTGGGACGTCAAGGCCACCGGTCTGTAGCTGTTCAGGTCTTTGGGGTGGGAAGTTTTTGGTACAGGTACCACACAAGATGTTTTCCACAGCTGTGGTACCCTCCCCAGTTTCAGGCTCATGTTGAAGATATACGTCACAATCCCACACAGCTGGTCTGCACAGGACTTGAGGAGCTTTGCGCTGATGCCGTCCGGTCCCGGCGCCTTCCTCGCCTTGATCTTCCTCAGCTCCGTCCTCACCTGGGTCCTGGTCAGGGTCAGGATGGGGGGCTGTGTGTTGGGAGTGGGGGGGTGTTGGTGGAGTGGGGAGTGGGCAGCAGGACTTGATTTCTTTAGAGGCAGCAGTGGTTGTTGTGCAGTCAGGGGGGAGGGCGGTTGGTCAAATCTATTGAAAAACAGATTCAGGTTGTTCGCCCACTCCCTGCCCCCTGTGGCCTGGGGGGAGGTATTCTGGAGCCCCGAGATGGTTTTGAGGTTTCTCCAGACCCCGCTGATGTCGCTCTGTTGCAGCTTGTCCTCCATCTTCTTCCTGAAGCTGTCCTTGCCTTCTCTGATCTTTCTCCTCAGCTCCCTCTGTACGGACTTCAGCATCTCCCTGTTCCCTGACCTGAAGATCCTCTTCTTCTCTCTCAGAAGTGTTTTTATCTCAGGGTTGATCCAGGGTTTGTTGTTTGAGTGACGCCGTATGGTCTTGGTGGGAACGGATTTGTCCACACAGAAGCTGAGGTAGCCCGTGAAGGTGTGAATGAGGCCATCGATGTCCTCACCATGTGGATCGCAGAGCTGCTTCCAGGCGGTGGCTTCAAAACAGCCCTTTAGGGTGTCCATTGTCTCCTCAGACCATAACTCCACAGTGTGCATGGCCGGAGGTTGTCTGTGCACTAGGGGTTTGTACACCGGCCGGAGATGAACCAAGTTGTGATCCGATCTCCCGAGTGGGGGGAGTTGTGATGAGGTGTACGCCTCCTTAGTGTTTGCGTAGAATAAATCCAGTGTTTTATTGTCTCTAGTGTGGCATGTGACATACTGGGTGAACGTGGGTAGAATGGGAGACAGTGAAACATGGTTGAAATCGCCTGAGATGAGGAGAAGAGCATCTGGGTGTTCTGTCTGCAGCCTGCTGGTTACTGAATGGATGACGTCACGTGCTGTCCCAGCGTTCGCCGTCGGATTTGCATAAACAACAATGCAGATCACGTGTGAGTGTTCTCTCGGGAGATATGTAGGCCTCATGCTAACAGCTAGCAACTCAATGTCTTTGCTGCAGTGTCGTTGTTTAACAGTGATATGTCCCGGACTGCACCAGTTGTTGTTAACATACATTATCACTCCACCGCCCCTAGCCTTGCCACTGTCTGGTGTTCGGTCAGCTCGTATCATGTGAAAACCCTCCAGCTCAATGTTAGCATCTGCTGCTAGTTCAGTTAGCCACGTCTCAGTAAACAAAAGGAGAGAGCACTCCCGGTATGTGCTATCATAACGGGAGATAGCCGCTAGCTCATCTAACTTTCCCAGTATCGACCGTACATTTCCCATGACAACAGATGGAAGGGAGGGTCTGTACCTTATATTTTTTGTCCTCCGCCTTACTCCAGCCCGGCAGCCGCGGCGTTTTCGCCTCAGTTCTCTCGGTATGTCGAGTTTTTCCAATGGGACCGGGTGGCGGTTGAATGCTAGCAGCTGTTCTCTGCTGTATCGTATCCTGCTATAAACAGTGGCTCCGTCCACCGGCTCAGGAGACATTTAGGACGATCTGTGTGTCCGTGATATAAGTGGGGTGAAAAAAAAAGACGGATCAAAAGAGAGAGGAAGGGAAAAAGACTCGGAATCGAGCCGCTGTTGCAAAAGGCAGCCTACTCGAGTGGCGCCGAGAAAAAAAAAAAAAAAAAAAAAAAAAAAAAAAAATTACCAAGGAATTTACCATTAAAAAATCCTTCAATGTGATTTTCTGGATTTTTTTTTTCTCATTTTGTCTCTCATAGTTGAGGTATACCTATGATGAAAAATGGAGACCTCTCTCATCTTTTAAGTGGGAGAACTTGCACAATTGGTGGCTGACTAAATACTTTTTTGCTCCACTGTAAGAAGAAGGATTTTAAAGATAATTCTAAACTCTGTGGGAAGCCAATGAAGGGAGGCCAGAACCGGAGAGATATGATCTCTCTTTCTAGTACCTGTTAAAACTCTTGCAGCAGCATTTTGGATCAGCTGAAGACTTTTTAAAGATGTTTTAGGACAGCCTGATAATAAAGAATTACAGTAATCTAATCTAGAGCTAACAAAAGCGTGGATCAATTTCTCAGCATCACTCTGAGACAAGATGCTCCTAATCTTGGCAATATTACGCGAATGATAGACGGCAGTCTTAGGAACGAATTTAATATGTGAATTGAAAGACAGATCTTGATCAAAAATAATTCCAAGGTTCCTCACAGAGCTATTAAGAGAAAGAGTAACCGTATCCAAGCTGAAAGTTTGATTTGGAAAGGTATTTCTAAGGTTTTTTGGACCAACAAGAATGACTTCAGTCTTATCTGAATTTAATAGCAAGAAATTACAAGTCATCCAAGCTTTGATTTCCTTAAGACAGGCTTCCAACTTGGCTAATTGATTACTATCATCTGGCTTCATTGACAGGTATAATGGTGTGTCATCTGCATAACAATGAAAATGTATACAGTGCTTTCTAATAATGTTGCCTAACGGAAGCATATATAAACTAAAAGGAGTAGGGCCTAGCACAGATCCCTGTGGAACTCCATGACTGAGCTTTGAGTTGAAAGAAAACTCATTATTTACATGAACAAACTGGAACCTACCAGATAAATAAGATCTAAACCACTGCAACGAAGTTCCATTAAGTCTAACATAGTGTTCTAATCTATCAAGTAGAATATTATGATCAATAGTATCAAAAGCTGCACTAAGGTCTAAAAGGACAAGTACAGAAACAAGTCCATTATCAGATGTGATGAAGAGGTCGTTAGTGACCTTCGCTAAGGCTGTTTCAGTACTATGATGGATTCTAAACCCAGATTGAAACTCTTCAAGTAAACCATTTCCCTGCAGGTTGTCAAATAATTGCGTAGCAACAACTCTTTCAAAGATTTTTGAAATGAAAGGGAGATTAGAGATTGGTCTATAGCTAAAGCTCCTGGATCCAGCGTTGGCTTTTTGAGTAAGGGTTTAATTACAGCCGTTTAAAAGCCTGTAGTACATGGCCTAAAGTTAATGAAGAATTGATTATATGAAGAATTAAGCTACCAATAAGTGGTGACTTAATAGCGAGCCCAGGGAACACGCACACAGGCTCAGGTGAGATTCAAAGGCTTTATTCAACAACAAGATGTGTATGGATGCGTGTGTGCGGAATGTGAATGGTCTGTGGGTGAACAAGGAGCGCTGGGAGCAGAATGACACGCCGTGCAGCCAGGCAACCCTATGGACAGAGCAGAGACAGGGATATGAGCAGACCTTCACCATGCAGGGTTAATATACAGAGCGTTGCTTACTTGCAGGTGTTACGGTGGCTGGCGTTGGCAAAGGAAGCTCCTGCCTGGGAGACAGCACCCTGCTGCGCGCTCGGCGATGAGAGGAAGAGGAGGACGAGGATGTGGCGAGGACGGGAGGAATCCACCGCCTGGAGGATCCACCTGTGCACAGGGGAGAGACTGAAGGACAGGTGAGCAAACAATACAGCTTACTTGCTGGGAGGAGAATGGCGCAGGTCGGGAAGAGACGATCCTGCAGAGGGATTGAGAGCATTGGTGAACAGACAGCTCCAGACCGACGCTCTGGGCCGAGCGGGTTAAATAGCTGATGATTGATGAGGCGCAGGTGTGCGTGCAGCTGAGGCAGATGACTGGGGAAGGCGAGTTGTGACAAGTGGAAAGACTTCCTTAAATAACCTGGTAGGAATAGGGTCTAAAAGACAAGTTGAAGGCTTGGATGAGGAAACTATGTATTTTGTCTAACCCTAAAAGGTCAGTTGGAGTAAACTCATCAAGACAGATATCAATTGAAGGAGTTGTAGTAGTTACTGTATTTAAGTTAACGGTGGGAAGAATCTGATTGATTTTATCTCTGATGGATGAAATTTTATTATTGAAAAAGTTCATAAAGTCCTGACTAGTAAGCTCTAAGGGAATGCTAGGATTGACAGAGTCCTGACTCTTTGTCAACCTGGCTACAGTACTGAAAAGAAACCTGGGATTATTCTTGTTCTCTTCTATTAATGCAGAATAATAACTCATTCTAGCTTTTCTAAGAGATTTTTTATAAATTAAAAGATCATTTCTCCAAGTTAAATTGATTTCATCTAAATTAGTGGAGCACCATTTTCTTTCTAACTGACGAGTCTTCTGTTTTAAGCTACGAGTTTCTGTGTTGAACCAAGGAGTTAGAAATCTCTGATTAGACTTTTTCTTTTTTAAGGGGGCCACCAAGTCTAGAGTCTGATGCAGAGAAGCTGTAACACTCTCTACCATGCTATCAATTACAGAAGGAGCAAGCTCCCCATAGCTTATTTCCGTTGTGTTGACACATGGCATAGAGGAAACAATCTACATAAATTTGGTAACAACATCATCTGAGAGGCATCTACTGTAGTAATATTTTTCTTTAGGAGCCAAATAGTCAGAAATAGTAAAATCAAAGGTTTACAGACAATGGTCTGACAGTACAGGGTTATGAGGAGACACTACCAGATTTTTTAATTCTATGCCATACTGTATGTCAAAACAAGGTCCAACGTATGGTGGAGATAATGAGTAGAATTTCCTACTTTCTGAGAAAACCCCATCGAGTCTAATATTGAATTAAATGCCACATTAAGGCAGTCACTATCTACATCTACATGTATATTAAAGTCCCCTACTATAATTATTCTATCTGATTTCAGCACTAAATCAGCAAAGAATTCAGCAAATTCGGATAAAAATTCTGAGTAGGTTGATGGAGGATAATAAACTATTTGATGTGTGGACAGAAGATTCAGTGCACAGCCTCCAGGAATGCTTTGACTGTACAGACTGGGAGATGTTCACACTGGCCTGCGGGGATGATTTGGACTCTCTGGTTGACGTCACATGCTCATACATGTCTTTCTGTAAAAATAAGATTGTTCCACGTAAACATGTCAAAATATATCCCAACAACAAACCATGGGTTACAAAATCAGTTAAATCCTGCTTAAAGAGGAAAGCACTTGCCTTTAAACAGGGGTCTGTTTCTGAGCTACAGGTTGCCACAAAGGAGCTGAAGGCCGAAATTTTAAGAGCAAAACAGAATTATAAATCAGAGTTGGAAAGCAAGATGGCAACAAAGAAACTTGGTTCAGCCTGGGCCAGTATGAAAACTATTGCAGGCCTTCAGAGCACAGAGCGCAGTAATCGTGTGTTTTTAGATGGTTTTAATTCAGACACAGAGCTGGCTAATGCTCTTAATTGTTTTAATGGTCGTTTTGACTCCTTTGATTTTAGCACAGAAATCCAAGATTTGAAACAGAAACTCAAAGACAATCAGCACTTTAATATTGAGGTGCAGGATGTTAAAAGGGAGTTTTGCGCTGTAAAAGTGAACAAAAGTCAGGGCCCTGATAATATATGTGGGCGCTTGGTAAGGTCCTGTGCACATGAACTGGGTCCTATATTTCATTACATTTTCAATAAGTCCTTACAGACACAACATGTGCCTAAGATCTGGAAAGAAGCCGTGGTTGTTCCCGTTCCAAAATCCAGCTGTCCTAAAATGGTAAACGACTTTAGACCAGTTGCTTTGACTTCAATTTTAATGAAAATTTTTGAAAAACTGATCAGATGTGAGGTCCTAAGGCAAACTGAGCAGGCATTGGATCCTCTGCAGTTTGCCTATAGGCCACACAAAGGAGTGGAGGATGCCACTGTCACTCTGTTTAACATGCTTTTTAAACATCTGGATTTTAATGGGACACATGCCAGGCTTTTATTTGTGGACTTTTCTTCCGCCTTTAATACAATCCAACCTCATATCTTAGTTGAAAGGCTCCTGCAACAATTTGATTTGAGCAATAATCTGGTGGGTTGGATTCTGGATTTCTTAACCAACAGGACGCAGAGAGTAAGGGTCAATGGTACATGCGCGGACCTAAAGTGCTCTTCTACTGGCTCTCCTCAGGGGTGTGTGTTGTCACCACTACTCTTCATCCTGTACACAAACATGTGTCGGAGCAGACATGACAACAGACACATTATAAAGTATGCTGATGACTCAGTTATTGTCAGTCTCCTCCAGGATGGTGAGAGCGGCCACAGCCCAGTAGTTGATGATTTTGTTCACTGGTGTGAGGATTCCTACCTGCAGCTGAAAACGACAAAAACTAAAGACATGATTATTGACTTTAGGAGGAAAAATCCCAGGCACAAAGTCACCATACTAAAAGGCCAGACCACCGAATGTGTACAATCCTACAAATATCTTGGGACAATTATTGATAGTAATTTAAACTTTGAAGTGAACTGTGAAAGGGTGTGCAAAAAGGGTCAGCAACATTTGCATTGCTTGAGAAAACTAGCACGCTTCCAAGTTGACCGAACCATAATGACAATGTTTTATCGGGCTTTTATTGAATCTGTTTTATCCTTTTCTTTAGTGTCATGGTTTGGTCAGATAAAACTGAAACAGAGGAAATCCTTGGATCAGGTAGTTAGATGGTACAGTCGTTTGCTTGGTGAGCCACAGCTGAGCCTGACATCCCTGTACACCAGACAAGTACAGAGGATGGCTACCTCCATTTTAAATGATGACTCCCACCCTTTGCACTGCCACTTTCAGCTTCTTCCCTCAAGACGGAGGTTTGCTGTCCCAAAAAGTAGAACCCAGCGCTACAAAAACAGCTTTGTCCCTGCTGCTGTCAAAGAGTTGAACAAGCTGTAAAAATATATTGTACATAATTTAGGTACCTATTTATTAACTTCATTTTATATTTACTTATTTTTGTAAGATGTCACTTGGGTTCTAAATATTTTATTGGGTTTTAGACCTTTGAGTTTTTTAACCTCTTTGACTAGTTTTTAACTTTTAATATGACTCTTCTCTCTTACCTCTGGTTTTTCCCTCATCTCTTTGTCTTTTTATACCCTGATTGATGGAGCCTTGAGTATTTTTTATCATGTTTATAGTCAGCTTCATGTGTGCCTGTGTTTGTGTCTATGTTGAATGTAATTAGTGGCTTGTAAATATGGATGTCACCAGACTGCAAAACAAATCTACCTACGGGTACAAATAAAGTAACCTGAACCTGAACCTGAACCTGAACTATGGCAAATAACTGTCAAATGGTTTGTGGAGACATGCCAATGAGCTGTGGCATGCCTGGGAGGAGCCTCCAGGTGGTGGGCCCGGACGAGAGGAACGCCCGATGGCATGGACGAAGAGGTGCATCATCGTTTATGCGATCAGCTGCGGGCAGACTTACGGAGAGATGGTCCGGGGGTCCCACAGGCCAGTTCCTCCCTTATCAAGCCATGTGAACTGTGAGTCTATATATATATATATATATATGTATATATACAGTATATATATATATATATATATATATATATATATATATATATATATATATATATATGTATAGATACATACACACACACTACCGTTCAAAAGTTTGGGGTCACTTAGAAATTTCCTTATTTTTGAAAGAAAAGCACTGTTTTTTTTCAATGAAGATAATTTTAAACTAATCAGAAATACACTCTAATATCTAATATACATTGCTAATGTGGTAAATGACTATTCTAGCTGCAAATGTCTGGTTTTTGGTGCAATATCTACATAGGTGTATAGAGGCCCATTTCCAGCAACTATCACTCCAGTGTTCTAATGGTACAATGTGTTTGCTCATTGCATCAGAAGGCTAATGGATGGTTAGAAAACCCTTGTGCAATCATGTTAGCACAGCTGAAAACAGTTTAGCTGGTTAGAGAAGCTATAAAACTGACCCTCCTTTGAGCAGGTTGAGTATCTGGAAAAAATTATTATTTCAAATTCAAATCATTATTTCTAACCTTGTCAATGTCTTGACTATATTTTCTATTCATTTTACAACTCATGGTGGTAAATAAGTATGACTTTTTATGGAAAACATAAAATAATTGTCTGGGTGACCCCAAACTTTTGAACGGTAGTATATATATATATATATATATATGACTGAGTGAAAAGTTATAATAGTGTGTTTTTCTAATAATGGGTTTGCATTTGTTTTAAAGCGATGTTCATATGTGTGCATGTAAAAAAAAGATGAGTGTTTTGTTGTGTATGCAATTGTATGTACTTCTGGGGATTATTTTATGTGTTTTGGTTAGTTTAGGAGATACGGCGGTGATTTTATGTTTTTAATGGACTGTAATTGTTTATTTTAAAGGTGGCAGGATACTCTGCCTTGCCGTGTGGGGGTTGAACGGTAGTGTACCCATTCCCCCCTAGTTTCAGTTTGTTGTGTAAATGTGATAGGCCCTTTAGTTATTACAGTTTAGTTTAGTGTGTTATTCGGGTCCTAAATTGTGGAGGGTCTCAATTGTGTGTGTGTGTGTTTTTTTAGACTTTTCTATGGGGTGGTGGTGGTGGTGGGGGTGTTATATAGTTCATGATGCTTTTATTTGTGAAGTATGGTGTGGTGGCGCCCACTTCCGTTTCCACCACCACACCGTGCCTGTAAATAGCGGCAGGCAGGGAGGGCGGGCCTCTTTGCCAACACCCCTGCCTGGCAGTTGTAGTGTGGAGTTCGGAGCTCAGTAAAGACAAGTTCAGTCATGCACCTGGCCTCATTGTTGTCAGTCTATTTTCAAACATAACAGGTTCTACTTTAAATACATTACAGATCTACCCCATGCCATGTCACTTCCTGTAGTTTTTTCTCAACCACTAGAGGTTGCTTTTCCCCCCAGAATCTAACTACAGATCATAGTATCTGCTAGAGCTGGGCAATACACCAAATATATTTGTTATATTGATATTTCTACTTTTTTTTTTTTTGTTACTTATTTGTACCCGTAGGTAGATTTGTTTTGCAGTCTGGTGACAAGCCACCAGCTGCCAGTCGTTGCGTGCGCAAGCGCCCCATATCCCTAACCTGCATGTTTTTGGCATGTGGGAGGAAACCGGAGAAATCCCGGAGTAAACCCACGCAACACGGGGAGAACATGCAAACTCCACACAGATCACTGTTGGTCGGGGGCTGGGATCGAACCCACGATCTCACGATCCCCGCGCTCCCCCGGCCGAGGGTAAACTGTGCTGCCACAGTGCTAACCACTGCGCCACCGTATGTGCAATACATGAAATGGCTTTATTCTGGATATTAAGCATAAATTGGTGCAGCAATGTAAGCCGTCAGCATTTATTTATCTGTTTAAATTCCTCTCACATGGCTGGACTGCAGCTCAGTGACTCCCACCATGGTTGTGTTTTGCATTAGGGTCGTTGCCAGGTCCGTTTTTCCTGCATTTTATTTCTTTGGAAACTGCTTCTTTTGAGCCTGTTTTTGTGGAGCAGAGACATTTGTTTTTTTATGCACAATCTGACAACACTGGCAGAGCGCGTGGAGAGGGAAAAGAAGGTGAAGCGAAGAGCCCCGTCTCCGTTGTCTGGCAGTGGTTCAGAATTCAGAAGGAAGACACTTAACAAAAGACAGTTTTCTGTAAAATATGTCACAGAGCCGTTGTCTTTAAAGGTAGCAGTACCGCTAATTTGTTTCACCACTTGACATGTCATCCAAGAGTCTTTTATAGTGCTGTGGAGGAATTGTGGCCCACTCATCTTTGCAGAATTTTTGTACTTTAGCCACATTGGAGGGTTTTTGATCATGAACTGCCTTTTTAAGGCCATGCCACAGCATCTCAATCAGATTCAGGCCAGGACTTTGACTAGGCCACTCCAAAGTCTTCAATTTGTTTTTCTTAAGCCATTTAGAGGTGGACTTGCTGGTGCGTTTTCGATCATTGTCCTGCTGCAGAACCCAAGTGCGCTTCAGCTTGAGGTCACAAACAGATGGCCGGACATTCTCCTTCAGGACTTTTTGGTAGACAACAGAATTCGTGGTTCCATTTACCACAGCAAGTCTTCCATATCCTGAAGCAGCAAAACAGCCCCAGGCAATCACACAACCACCACCATATTACACTGTTGGTATAATGTTCCTTTTCTGAAATGCTGTGTTACTTTTACACAGGATGTAATGGGACACACACCTTCCAGAAAGTTCACTTTTTGTCTCATCAGTCCACAGAGTATTTTCCCAAAAGTCTTGGGGCTCATCAAGATGTTTTCTGGCAAAACTGAGACAAGCCTTTATGTTGTTTTTGCTCAGCAGTGGTTTTTGTCTTGGAACTCTGCCATGCAGGCCATTTTTGCCCAGTCTCTTTCTTATGGTGGAGTCATGAACACTGACCTTAACTAAGACAAGTGAGGCCTGCAGTTCTTTGAATGTTGTTGTGGGGTCTTTTATGACCTCTTGGATGAGTCGTTGCTGCGCTCTTGGGGTAATTTTGGTCGGCCAGCCACTCCTGGGAAGGTTCATCACTGTTCCATGTTTTCACCATTTGTGGATCATGGCTCTCACTGTGGCTTGCTGGAGTCTCAAAGCTTTAGAAATAGCTTTATAACCTTTTCCAGACTGATAGATCTCAATTACTTTGTTTCTCATTTGCTCTTAAATTTCTTTGGATCACAGCATGATGTGTAGCTTTTGAGGCTCTTTTGGTCTACTTCACTTTGTCAGGCAGGTCCATGTCCTATTTAAGTAATTTCTTGATTGAGAACAGGTGTGGCAGTAATCAGGCCTGGGTGTGGCTAGAGAAATTGAACTCAGCTTTCCAAAGATGTGATAAACCACAGTTAAATTATGTTTTAACAGTTGGGTGGGGGATGAGGGGCTGCCCTTTGTCACCAATCCTGTTCATAATTTTTATGGACAAGATTTCTAGGCGCAGCCAGGGAATGGAGGGTGTCATGCTTGGTGACCACAGGATCTCATCTCTGTTGTTTGCAGATGATGTTGTCCTGTTGGCTTCATCCAGCAATGACCTACAGGTCTTACTTGGATGGTTTGCCACTGAGTGTGAAGCAGCTGAGATGAGAATCAGCACCTCCAAGTCCGAGTCCATGGTCCTCAGCCGGAAAAAGATGGATTGTCCTCTCTGGGTTAGGGACAAGCTCCTGCCCCAAATGAAGGAGTTTAAATATCTTGGGGTCTTATTCACGAGTGAGGGGAGAATGGAGCGAGAGATTGACAGACGGATCGGAGCAGCATCTGCAGTGATGCGGACATTGTACCGGTCCATTGTGGTGAAGAGGGAGCTAAGCTCTAAGGCAAAGCTGTCAATTTAGCTGTCAATCTACATTTCTACCCTCCTCTATGGTCATGAGCTTTGGGTAATGACCAAAAGAATGAGATCGCGGATGCAAGGGGCTGAAATGAGCTTTCCTCATAAGATTGCTGGACTCACCCTTAGAGATAGAGTGAGGAACTCAGTCATCCAGGAGAGGCTCAGAGTAGAACCGCTGCTCCTCCACATTGAAAGGAGCCACTTGAGGTGTTTTGGGCACGTCCCACTGCGGGGAGACCCCGGGGCAGACCCAGCACTCGCTGGAGAGACTACGTCTCCCAGCTGGTCTGGGAATGCCTTGGGATCCTCTCCAAAGAGCTAGAGAAGGTGGCTGGGGAGAGGGAAGTTTGGGCTTCTCTGCTTGAACTGCTGCCTCCGTAACCCGGACTTCCGGAAAAGCGGTACAAAATGGATGGATGGCTGGACAGTGTGTGGGGGGGGTCTCACTTTTTCTCACAGGGCCATGAAGGTTTGGATTTATTTTTTTTTACCCTTAATAACACCTTCATTTAAAAACTGCATTTTGTGTTTGCTTGTATTATCTTTGTCTAATATTTAAATTTGTTTGATGATCTGATTCAAGTGTGAATTGTCCACACATTCAAGTGTGACAAACATCCAAAAAAAAAGAGAAATCAGGAAAGGGGGCAAACACTTTTTCACATCACTCTGTGTGTGTGTGTGTGTGTGTGTGTGTGTGTGTGTGTGTGTGTGTGTGTGTGTGTGTGTGTGCTGATTCTCATATATATATTAAATATTATCCAGTGCAGAAGTTAATGTTTATAATACAGAGGCTATAAAAAGTCTACACACCCCTGTTCAAATGCCAGGTTTTTGTGATGTAAAAAAAATCAGACCAAGATAAATCCTTTCAAAACTTTTTCCACCATTAATGTGACATATAACCCATACAACCCAACTGAAAAACAAACTGAAATCTTTTGAGGGGGGAAATAAAAAACTTACAACAACTTGGTTGCATAAATATTCACATCCTTAAACTAATACTTTGTTGCAGCACCTCTGGCTTTGATTACAGCACTCATTCTTTTTGGGTAGCAGTCTATCAGTGTGGCACATCTTGATGTGGCAATATTTGCCCACTCTTCTTTGCAAAAACACTCCAAATCTGTCAGATTGCGAGGGCATCTCCTGTGCACAGCCCTCTACTCCACAATTGTTATCCACACTGGCATTAACAACATCTGACTCCGGCAGTCGGAAGTCACAAAACTTAGTGTGGAATCGGTGTGTAGCTTTGCCAAAATGATATTGGCCTCTGTAGTATTCTCTGAGTCCCTCCCCAACCTGACCAGTGATGACATGTTTAGCCACATGTCATCCTTCAACCTCCAGCTGTCTGTGTGATGTCCACCAAATAATGCGGGCTACATAGACAATTGGAACTCATTTGGGGGAAAATCTGGTCTTGTTAGGCAAGAATGCATCAATCCCACTTTGGATGGTGTGCTTCATTTATCTAACAATCTGGCATCATTTTTATCCAAAGTTCCAAAGCCTTGACTACTCAGAGTAGGGACCAGGAAGCAGAATCACAGTCTTACACGCTTCTCTCCATCCGCCACCCCTCAACTTAGCCCCTGTCTTTCCCATCAGAGAATCACTGTCTGCTCCCTCCAAAGTAAATAAAAATATAATGTTTAAGCATCCCAAAGTGATTAAACAAAAAGCTGATAAAACTCAAATTAAACATATAGCCTCTAAATTTAATGACTTGGCCTCTGTTCCTCCTCATAATTTAAAAATTAAATGTGGTTTGGTAAATATTAGGTCTGTAACTCCCAAGTCTCTGCTAGTCCATGATTTATTTAATTGACCATCAGATTGATTTAATATCCCTAACAGACTTGGTTAGGGCAAGAGGATTACAGACGTGGACAAAATTGTTGGTACCCCTCTGTTAATGAAAGAAAAACCCACAATGGTCACAGAAATAACTTGAATCTGACAAAAGCGGTAATAAATAAAAATTCTATGAAAATTAACCAATGAAAATCAGACATTGCTTTTGAATTGTGGTTCAACAGAATTATTTTAAAAAACAAACTCATGAAACAGGCCTGGACAAAAATGATGGTACCCTTAACTTAATATTCTGTTGCACAACCTTTTGAGGCAATCACTGCAATCAAACAATTTCTGTAACTGTCAGTGAGACTTCTGCACCTCTCAGCAGGTATTTTGGCCCACTCCTCATGAGCAAACTGCTCCAGTTGCCTCAGGTTTGAAGGGTGCCTTCTCCAGACGGCATGTTTCAGCTCCTTCCACAGATGTTCAATAGGATTTAGATCAGGGCTCATAGAACACCACTTTAGAATAGACCAATGTTTCGCTCTTAGCCATTCTTGGATGTTTTTAGCTGTGTGTTTTGGGTCATTATCCTGTTGCAAGACCCATGACCTGTGACTGAGACCAAGCTGTCTGACACTGGGCAGTGTGGGGAGCGTGAAATGACGAAGCTGAATTGGTTCTTAATTCAGGTTTTATTCATGCACTTCATCCCCAGCCTTCTCTCAAGAACACAAGAGAGAGAGAGCTGCATCAGACCTTCACATTTATACATTTCACACAAAGGGAGAATCACATATCCCTGTCAAAACCCCCTATTGACATTAACTCCCCCTCCGGTCTCTCAGTCCTCCACCTGTCTCCTAGGAGGTCGGGAAGTCCTTCAGTCCTTTATCGCCGTACCTCCGTCCTCTTGTTGTTAACCGCAGGTGGTCCAGACATATTGTTCCATTCAGGACGTGAAGTCAATCCACACAAGCAATCTCCAGCATCCCCTTTATGCTTATGCATACGTGGGCCAAAATACCTGAGCTACAACCCCCCCCCCCCCCAAACGTCGAAGAATGGACAATATATTAAAATTCAGAGAACATGTTAATATCAACAGCACAGTCTATACCACATGACCACATCAAAAATCAGTGATAACATCAATAGCATAGTCTATACCACATGATCACATCAAACATCAAACAGTCAGTCCGTACGCCGTCTGGGCGTCAACCGTCTTCCGAATCTGCTGTAGGCAGGTCTCGGCGTCCCTGCGGCGCCGTCCTGCAAAGAATCTGCTGACTGCGGAAGAGAGTGGTTATTTGATCCCTGCGGGGGCACCGGGACACGTTCCCTGGGGGGTCTGCCACGTCGAGGTGCCCTCGCTACCCGTACAGACTCGTCGTTCATCACAAAGGCCGGTTTTAGTCTGTCAATACTGACTGTCTCTTTTCTGTCTCCCAAATCTAGCACAAAATGCTTATCACCTGTCTCCAGCACTCTATATGGCCCATCATATGGCGGTCGGAGGGTTGGTCTTAGAGCCTCGTGCCTGACAAAAACGAACTCAGCATTTTTCAAAGCTTTGGGAACAAAAACGCGCGGAAAAGTGTGATGAACGGGGCCCGGGAGCATGTCCGCTCCCGTGCTGATCGGTGGTCCAAGAGCCGGGAGGCGTCCCGGTTCCGGATGCTCTGGTAGAAACTCACCGGGCAGCCTGAGAGGTTGTGCAAAAACTAACTCCGCTGGGGAGGCATTTAAATCCTCCTTAGGCGCAGAACGCAACCCTAATAAAACCCATGGTAGTTTGTTTACCCAATCTGCATCCGTAAGCGACGCTCTGAGGGCTGCCTTCAAAGACCTATGAAAACGTTCGCATAAACCATTAGCCTGAGGGTGATAAGCGGTAGTGCGGTGCTGCTGGCCATCGCTGACCACAGCTCAGAGACAAATTGAGGCCCTCTGTCGGACGTAATATCCGACGGGACCCCGAAACGCGCTACCCAGGCCGTCAAAAAAACGCGAGCCACCTCTGCGGCCGTGGTCGATGCCAGTGGGACCACTTCCGGCCAACGTGTGGTTCGGTCCACACGCTGTCAAAAGATGTGTGAACCCCTGCGACGACGGTAGGGGGCCCACGAGGTCGACGTGCACGTGACTGAATCTTTTGGCCGGAATGTGGAACGGTTCTAAAGGGGCTCTTGAGTGCTTATGAATTTTGGCCCGCTGACAAGCCATGCAGGTCCTTGCCCACACTTTCACGTGCTTGCGCAGGCTCGGCCAAACAAACTTCTCCGCTACCATTTTCACCGAAGCGCGCACCCCTGGGTGTGCCAGGGAGTGGACCGAGTCAAAAACGCGGCGGCGCCACGCAACCGGAACTACCGGGCGTGGCCGCCCGGTTGACACATCGCAGATTAGGGGGGGGGCATACCGGTTTGCAAACACCTGCTCTCCAGCCTTAACCCTGTTGGTCCAGACAGGAGCGCGGGCACGTCCGCATCTCTGCCCTGCTCCACTGCCATGGCTGTGTAATCTATCCCCACGTGAACTGGGGCCGCGTGCGCTTCCGCACTGCTATTTTGCTTCGTGGCTGCCGTAGTATAATCTGCCCCTGTGCGCGCCGGTGCTGTGGCCGCGCGAGAGAGGCAGTCTGCTACTATGTTGAGTTTACCCGCTACATGCTGAGTATCAGTGGTAAATTCCGAAATTGCGGCCAGCTGCCTCTGCTGCCGGCCCGACCACGGATCTGAAATTTTGGACATCGCGAAAGTGAGCGGCTTATGGTCAACAAAAGCGGTGAAACGCCGGCCTTCCAGCCAGAACTGGGAATGGCGGATGGCCAAATGGAGCGCTAACAGCTCCCTGTCAAACGTGCTGTATTTCCGCTCAGCTTCACTCAAGGATTTGCTGAAGAATGCTAGCGGCTGCCAAACACCGGCAACGTGCTGCTCTATAACTGCCCCTATGGCCAAATCTGATGCGTCGGTAGTTAGCGCGATGCGGGCCGATGGGTCCGGATGAGCTAGAAGCGCGGCTTCAGCCAAGGCTTTTTTTACCTCCGTGAACGCGCGCTCCCGCTCCGGGGACCACTCGATTGTATTGGAGGGTTTTTGCTTTCTGAGCTGCGGCGTATAATGGCTGCATGAGCTGCGCTGCGTGGGGTAGGAAACAGTTATAAAAATTTACCATTCCTAAAAATTCCTGCAATGATTTGACCGTTTGTGGTCGGGGAAAATCTGCTACTGCGCGCACCTTATCCGGCAGTGGAACTGCCCCTTCTGGGGACACGTGGTGGCCCAAAAAATCGATCTGCGCAACACCAAACTGGCACTTGGCTGGATTAATTATTAAGCCGTGTTCTCCCAACCTCCGAAAAACCGCAGTGAGGTGTTTTTCGTGTTCTTCCTCTGAAGTACTGGCGACCAGAATGTCGTCGAGGTAAACGAACACGAATGGAAGATCACGTAACACGGCATCCATCATGCGTTGGAATGTTTGTGCCGCGCCTTTAAGGCCAAACGGCATGCGCAAAAACTCAAAAAGTCCAAAAGGGGTTATCACCGCTGTTTTAGGAATGTCCTCCGGCCGGACTGGAACCTGATGGTAGCCGCGAACCAGGTCTATTTTAGAAAAAATGCGCGCCCCCGCTAAATGCACCGAAAAATCCTGTATGTGTGGGATGGGGTAGCGATCGTGTGCCGTGGCGTTGTTTAGCCTGCGGTAATCGCCGCAAGGTCTCCAGGAGCCGTCGGCTTTCGGGACCATATGCAGCGGCGAAGCCCATAGGCTTTCCGAACGGCGAATAATGCCCAGCCTCTCTAGGCTGGCGAACTCCTCGCATGCCATGGAGAGTTTAGCAGCATCCAGGCTCCGAGCTTTCGCGAAGACGGGGGGGCCAGTTGTAGTGATAAAATGCTCCACCCCGTGTTTCGCAACTGTTGCCGAAAATGTGGGAACCGTGAGTGCTGGAAACTGGGTGAGGATTGTGTTAAACTTACCGCCTGCTGTGGCGACGTTGGTCTGCACTGGTGGCGGGGACACTCGAGCTGCACAGGGAATAGAATAAAAAGAGAGTGCATTTACCAGCCACCTATTGGCAAGATCAACTAACAAACCATGTGAGCACAGAAAATCAGCACCTAACATGTTGAAACTCACCGCCGCTATGACAAAAGTCCATTCATAAGTGCGGCCATGCAAGGACAGAGACAAAGTCCTTTCCCCGTAGGTGTTGATGCTCGAGCCGTTCGCCTCCGTTGCCCTGTTTCCACGGGGGCCAGCCACCCGGTCAGCATAGGTTGGGGTGATGAGACTCACTTGGGCTCCGGTGTCTATAAGGAACTGCCGCCCGGAGCTCGTATCTGTGATGTAGAGCAGCTTATTTCTTTCGCCGAGAGCCGAAGCTGCTAACGATTCTCGGTCCTGCCGTTTCCCGACTTCTTGAAGTTGCACGGCGGCACACACCTGTGTGCCCTCTCTGCAAACCGCCGATGATAAAAACAGAGATCCTCTCCTCCACTGCGTCGGGGCCGCGTTTCTGCCGCTGGGCCATCACCTCCGCCGCGTCGGGGCCGCGCCGCTGCCATTGTTGGTAGGCTTGGCTCGGCTGTCTCCGGCTCGTCACTGCCTCGGGTCGCCGCCGCGGTCATCTGCTCGCTGCAGGAGCTGAGGAGCCTCTGTGCCTCTTGGACCATCTCACGGAAATCCTGCTGGGTGTCACAACGCATGCTGGACAGCGTTCCTCTCATATGCGTCGGGAGGTTAGTCAGGAAGATGTACTTAAAGAGGAAATCATCGTTGTCTGACCCCCTCAGCTGCAGCATGTCTTCCATCAGGGCGACTGGCCTGTGTCCTCCTTGGTTGAGCATAGCCAGGAGCCTCCTAGCCGTCTCTTCGGCTGAGGGCATGAAACACTTGGTGAGGGCAGCCTTCAATCTGCCGTATTTGTCTTCGGCGGGTGGCTGCTGTACCAAGCTCCGCACGCATCGAGCTGTGCGGTTGTTGAGTCTAGCGATGACATGGTAGAACTTAGTGTCATCCGCCGTTATGCCTGCGAGAGTGAACTGTGCCTCCGCCTGGAGGAACCACGAGTCTGGGTTGTCCTGCCAGAATTCCGGCAGTTTGATGGCGATGGCGCTCGCTAGGGCAGACTCCAATGAGTCCTGATCGTGGAGAGCATTTCCAGGCATTCTCACACGTCACTGGTCACCAATGTGAGGAGCGTGAAATGACGAAGCTGAATTGGTTCTTAATTCAGGTTTTATTCATGCACTTCATCCCCAGCCTTCTCTCAAGAACACAAGAGAGAGAGCTACATCAGACCTTCACATTTATACATTTCACACAAAGGGAGAATCACATATCCCTGTCAAAACCCCCTATTGACATTAACTCCCCCTCCGGTCTCTCAGTCCTCCACCTGTCTCCTAGGAGGTCGGGAAGTCCTTCAGTCCCTTATCGCCGTACCTCCGTCCTCTTGTTGTTAACCGCAGGTGGTCCAGACATATTATTCCATTCAGGACGTGAAGTCAATCCACACAAGCAATCTCCAGCATCCCCTTTATGCATATGCATATGTGGGCCAAAATACCTGGGCTACAGGCAGCACATTTCTCTCTAGAATACCTTGATAGTCTTAAGATTTCATTGTACCCTGCACAGATTCAAGACACCCTGTGCCAGATGCAGCAAAGCAGCCCCAGAACATAACAGAACCTCCTCCATGTTTCACAGTAGGGACAGTGTTCTTTTCTTGGTATGCTTCATTTTTGCGTCTGTGAACATAGAGCTGATGTGCCTTGCCAAAAAGTTCCAGTTTTGTCTCGTCTGTCCATAGGACATTCTCCCAGAAGCTTTGTGGCTTGTCAGAATCAGAATCAGAATCAGAATAAAGTTTATTGCCAAGTACATTTACAAGTAAACAACAGGTAAACATACGAGGAATTTGACTTGACATTGGACAACGCCTGATAGACCGGGAAGGCCAGGACAGGCGCATCCAATGACACGGCAGCCATGCAAGGCGCCTGTCATAACAGTGGGGGGTAAAGAGGGGGAGGAGGGGAGAGGGGGGGAAACACAATAGGCAGAGAGAAAAAAGCATTGTTGATCAAAATAAAGCTCATTATATGACCAAAATTATGATTACAAGAAAAAAACTCTCAAATGCACAATTAGCAGACAATAGAAAGCTCACACAACATACAGAAACAGTAGAGAGCAGTGAATGATTGTTTTCGTCAGTATAATGAGTCAGTCATGTGTGTGTGTTGGATGCAGAGGTGGTGGTTATCAGTTGCTGGTGAAACAGCAGAGGACTCTCTCTCAGCAGATGTTATGACTAGTGTCTGAAAGTCAGAGGCAACATGTCCTTGGCATGGCAGATGGGATTTCTCTGTGAGTCAGACATATGGCTGTCCTTGGGAGTTCAGATACTGTTCGCCAATTTTTGTGAAGAGGAAAGTCAACATTTATACTGTTATCATCAGGAGGACTGAGTGCTGAGGGCGCCGAAAAACAGGTCAAATAGCACTGACTTAAGAGAAAAAAACTTTCCATTCTCTTACGGATTCAGTGCTCCAAATCCATCGTTGCCAGGCTTTGAAATCATATCCTGGACAGCTCTTAGCGTGATCGTGATGTTTTCCATCTTTCTATACAGTTCTCCATTGGCCGCTGTCAGAGTCCTGCCCAGCTGGTCGAATTGATGAGAGAGCTTCGCTGGGTCCGCTTTTTGATAAGCTCTGTCCATCTTCTTTAATTTGCGATACACCAGGACAGTCCCAAAGCCGATCAGTAGAAGTCCTGAGACCAAAGCTCCAAATAGATATAGATCTTCTATATCTTCAATTGAAAGATCGCACAGACACAAGAGTTTCCAATTGCTTGTATCCTTTATATAACCCGCAGCAGCAGTCCCTGCGGGACAAATAGGCTCCGCCGGACCTGATTTCCTCGTTGAAAAAACAGTGTCGATTGCGTTCAAAGCCCAGCTTATTAAATCCATAATTTCGTTAGGATGAATCACCAGTAGAGAGCCACGCAGACACAGACAATAGCAAGCCGGGATCCAGTCAGTTAGGGAGGGAGAGACAGGAGCGAGAGCAGAAGAAAAAGCTGCTGCTCTCTTTGGAGGGCGGAAGTGAAGTGTCAATATGCAGTTTGGCAAATTCCAGTCTGGCTTTTTTATGATTTGTTTTCAACAGTGGTGTCCTCCTTGGTCATCTCCCATGAAGTCCACTTTGGCTCAAACAACGACGGATGGTGCAATCTGACACTGATGTACCTTGACCTTGGAGTTCACCATGAATGTGTTTAGAGGTTGTTCTGGGCTCTTTTGTTACCATTCGTATAATCCGTCTCCTCCTGCGGCCACGTCCAGGGAGGTTGGCTACAGTCCAGTGGGTCTTAAATTTCTGAATAATATGTGCAACTGTAGTCACAGGAACATCAAGCTGCTTGGAGATGGTCTTATAGCCTTTACCTTTAATATGCTTGTCTATAATTTTCTTTCTAATCTCCTGAGACAACTCTCTCCTTTGCTTCCTCTGGTCCATGTTTAGTATGATACACACCATGTCACCAAACAGCACAGTAACTACTTGTCACCCTTTAAATAGGCCAACTGACTGATTACAAGTTTGTAGACACCTGTGATGTTAATTAGAGGACACATCTTGGTTGAACATGCCCTATGGTCACATTATTTTCAATCTTTTCTAGGGGTACCATCATTTTTGTCCAGGCCTGTTTCATGAGTTTGTTTTTTAAAATAATTCTGTTGAACCACAATTCAAAAGCATTGTCTGATTTTCATCGGTTAATTTTCATAGAATTTTTATTTATTACCACTTTTGTCAGATTCAAGTTATTTCTGTGACCATTGTGGGTTTTTCTTTCATTAACAGAGGGGTACCAACAATTTTGTCCACGTCTGTATATATAATGTATATGCCGTGTATCATGATAAAACCCTAAATGTATCGCGATACACATTAAAAGCCATATTGCCCAGCCCTTGCATCTGCTGGTTAATACATCTTCTGTTGTCATTTTCTGTTGGCGCACACTCTTACCCAACTCGGAAACCATTTTTCCTACTCTGTAACCTCCACTTGTTTTACTCTGATTAAACAATCATCCTGTCATGGATAATTCACATTCCTCTGCAACATTTCTGTATAACATTTTTTTGATTATGTTATACAGAAAAGCTGCAGAGGATGTGAATGTGAATTATCCTTTTTTTTTTTTTTTGATTACCCCTCATGGATCGTCACCTTATCATGGTGGCAGGTTTGCGTGCCCTAGTGATCCCAGGAGCTATGTTGTCCGGGGCAATTTGCCTCTGGTAGGGTCACCCAAGACAAACTGGTCCTGGGTGAAGGGCCAGACTAAGAACGATCCAACAGACTCTCATGATAAATACTAGAACAAGGATTCAGTGTACTCCGCCCGGTATGGGGTTACCGGGGCCCCACCCTGGAGCCAGGCCTGGGGGAGGGGCTCAATGGCTAGCGTCTGGTGGCCGGGTTTCCGCCCATGGGACCCAGCTGGGCTCAGCCCAAAGGATTTACATGGGTCCGCCCTCCAGTGGGCTCACCACCTGCGGGAGGGATCATGGGGGTCCGGTGCTATGTGGATCAGGTGGCGGTCAAAGGCAGAGATCTTGGCGGTCTGATCCCAGGCTTCTTAAACTGGCTTTTGGGATGTGGAATGTCACTTCTCTGTTGGGGAAGGAGCCTGAGCTGGTGCATGAGGTTGAGAGATACCGGCTACATATAGTCGGCCACCTCAACACACAGCGAGAGGCGACGAGCAGGGGTGGGTATTCTTGTATCCCCCTACCTTGCTGCCTCTATATTGGAGTTTTCCTCGGTGGACAAAAGGGTTGTTTCCCTGCGCCTTCGGGTTGGGAAACGGGTCCTGACCATCATTTGTGCCTATGCACCAAATGATGGTTCAGTGTACCCACCCTTTTTGGAGTCTCTGACTGGGGTGCTGGAGAGTGCTCCTCTTGGAGACTCCATTGTCTTACTGGGGGACTTCAGTGCGCACGTGGGCAATGACAGTGAAACCTGGAAGGGGGTGATTGGGAGGAACGGTCTGCCCAATCTGAACCTGAGTGGTGTTCAGTTATTGGACTTCTGTGCCAACCACAGTTTGTCCATAATGAACACCATGTTCAAGCATAAGGGTGTCCATATGTGCACCTGGCACCAGGACACCCTAGGTCACAGATCGATGATCGATTTTGTTATCGTGTCATTAGACCTGCGACCGTATGTCTTGGACACTCGGGTAAAGAGAGGTGCAAAGCTGTCAACTGATCACCACCTGGTGGTGAGTTGGATCCAATGGCAGGGGAGGATGCCATTCAGACCTGGTAGACCCAAACGTATAGTGAGGGTGTGCTGGGAACGTCTGGCTGAGGCCCCTGTCCGGGAGGTCTTCAATTTCCACCTCCGGAAGCACTTCAGCCACATTCCGAGGGAGTCTGGAGACATGGAGTCTGAATGGGCCATGTTCTCCACCTACATTGTTGAAGGAGTGGTCCAGAGCTGCGGTTGCAGGGTCGTCGGGGCATCTCGTGGTGGCAACCCCCAAACTAAGTGGTGGACACCAGTGATGAGGGGGGGCATTAAGCTGAAGAAGGAGTCCTATCAAGCTTGGTTGGCTTGTGGGACTCCCGAAGCAGCTGAGGTGTACCGGCAGGCCAAGCGGAGTGCAGCTCGGGTGGTTGCTGAAGCAAAAACTCGGGTATGGGAAGAGTTTGGTGAGGCTATACAACAAGACCTTTGGTTGGCCTTGAAGAGATTCTGGCAAACTGTACGGTGGCTCAGGAGGGGGAAGCAGCTCCCTGTCCACACTGTGTATGGTGTGGATGGGGCGCTGCTGACTTCGACTTGGGATATCGTTGGGCGGTGGAAGGAATACTTCAAGGATCTCCTCAATCACACTGATACGCCTTCTATAGAGGAAGCAGGACTTGTGGATGAGGGGACGACTCGCCTATCACAGGGGCTGAGATCGCCAAGGTGGTTGAAAATCTCTTTGGTGGCCGGGCCCCGGGGGTGGATGAGATTCGCCCTGAGTACCTCAAGGCCCTGGATGTTGTAGGGCTGTCATGGTTGATACGCCACTGCAACATTCCATGGAGGTTAGGGGCAGTCCCTTTGGCATGGCAAACAGGGGTGGTGGTTCCTCTCTTCAAAAAAGGGGACTGGAGGATGTGCTCCAGCTTTAGAGGGATCACACTCCTCAGCCTCCCTGGGAAGGTCTATGCCAAGGTACTGGAGAGGGGAGTCCGGCCATTGGTTAAACCTCGGATTCAGGAGAAGCAATGTGGTTTTCGTCCTGGTCGTGGCACATCAGACCAGCTCTTTACCCTTTCGAGAATCCTCGAGGGTTCGTGGGAGTTGCCCAACCAGTTTACAGTTGTGTTTTGTGGACTTGGAGAAGACATTTGACCGTGCCCCTTGTGTTTTTTTGTGGAGGGTGCTTTGGGAGTATTGGGTATTGGGCTTGTTGTTACGAGCCATTCGGTCTCTGTATGACCATTGTGAGAGTTTGGTTCGTATTGCCAACACTCAGTCGGAATCATTCCCAGTCAGAGTTGGACTCCGTCAGGGCTTCCCTTTGTCACTGATCCTGTCTAGGCACAGCCAGGGAACGGAGGGTGTCATGCTTGGTGACCACAGGATCTCATCTCTGTTGTTGGCAGATGATGTTGTCCTGCTGGCTTCATCCAGCAATGACCTACAGTTCTTAGTGGGACAGTTTGCTGCTGAGTGTGAAGCAGCTGGGATGAGAATCAGTACCTCCAAGTCTGAGCCCATGGTCCTCAGCTGGAAAAAGGTGGATTGTCCTCTCTGGGTTGGGGACAGGCTCCTGCCCCAAGTGGAGGAGTTTAAGTATCTTGGGGTCTTACTCACGAGTGAGGGGAGAATGGAGCGAGAGATCGACAGACGGATTGGAGCAGCATCTGCAGTGATGCAAACATTGAAGCGGTCTGTTGTGGTGAAGAGGGAGCTAAGCTCTAAGGCAAAGCTGTCGATTTACCAGTCAATCTACATTTCTACCCTCACCTATGGTCACTAGCTTTGGGTAATGACTGAAAGAATGAGATCACGGATACAAGCGGCTGAAATGAGCTTTCTTTGTAGGATCGCTGGACTCACCCTCAGAGATAGGGTGAGGAGTTCAGTTATCCGGGAGAGGCTCAGAGTAGAACCACTGCTCCTCCACATTGAAAGGAGCCAGTTGAGGTGGTATGGACATCTGATCAGGATGCCTCCTGGACACCTCCCACTTGAGGTATTTCGGGCACGTCCCACTGGGGGGAGGCCCCGGGGCAGACCCAGGACTCGCTGGAGAGATTATGTCTCCCAGCTGGTCTGGGAGCGCCTTAGAATCCTCTCCGAAGAGCTGGAGCAGGTGGCTGGGGAGAGGGAAATCTGGGCTTCTCTGCTTGAACTGCTGCCTTTGCAACCCGGACCTCCGGAAAAGCGGTAGAAGATGGATTGATGGATGGATTTTTTGATTATTAATAATGAGGTGCTACAGAGGCTTTGACTCCCAACATAAAAAGCTCAAATAATCGTGTGTAGTCAAGATCAGTATTTTTCAGCTGGGGGTCTCTGGAACGTCCAGGTTTCTGGGTTCTGTAGGCACCCATGCACAACAATAGAAAATTATTTTCAATTTTTTTGACCAATAAAGAAGTGAAATTAGAAATTAGAAATTAGAAAATTTCCCATAGAAACCTGAACGTTCCAGGGACCCCTGAATGAAAAACACTGGTCTAGATACTGTAGGATAAAGATACAGCGAAGATAATAAGTATTGAACACATTAACATTTGTCTCATTAAACATATTTCTGATGGAGCCATTGACCTGAGATTTTCACCAGATATCAGTAACAACCCAACTAATCCATACATACAAAGAAATTAAGGCAACTGTGTTCACAAAACAAGTTATATTTAATAAAGTGGAATGACTAAGAGAATATGTATTGAACACATGAAGAAAAAGAGTTGCAAAAAGGCATAGAAAGCCAAGAAACCAGCTGAAATTCTATTATATCTATAAATGCACCAAATCTCTTTCTGTGTGTGTGTTTGTGTGTGAGTCTGTCTGTTCCATGCATATCTCTTGAACCGTTCCTCAGACTAACCTAAGATTTTATACATGTTTTACTGAGGTTACAAGGGTGTGCACCCCTGAGTATGGAGTCGCTCAGTCAAAATATGTAAGTTTTAACAATAAAAGTTTAGCCACCGCTCTGTCACCGCTGTCTCTTCATGCCCTTCAGTGTGTGTGGGGTGTCGCACTGACTCTGTGCTGATCGGATAATACCTGGGCATCATGGCCATGCTGACTGGATAATACACGACGTCACAACCATGCTGATTGGATAATACACGGCATGACGACCAGTCAGTTACAACAGCATTTCTCAAACAAAAAAAGGAAATGAAAAGCGACAAATTTGACAAGAAAGAGAGAATAGTGAAGATGTAATGCTTTAAAAAAATAATACTGTAATGTTGGCGTGACTGCATACGTCTAAAGGATAATTCGAGGAATGCCAGCGGGGACCCAGGGTCTGCCTTCTCCAACACAACGGGCGGAACACGGTTCTTCGCATTGAAGAATGCCCAGCCCACCCGGTCAGCGGTAGATGGGAGTCCCTTTGCAGGACCACGACTCACCGTTGTTAATGGCGCTCCTCTCAGTGTCACGGTCCTTTGCATTGAAACAAGCCCAGCCCCCCCAGTCAGTGGTAGACGGGAGTCCCTTTGCCGGACCACAACTCGCCATTGCCAATTGCGCTCCTCCCGGTGTGTTCGCAGGGCTATCTAAAAATTACAAGTTAATAGTTGTGGAGCAGAATGTCCAGATCAACTGCATATCATATACAGCCACATGTACAGTTTGATGAAACGAGAGAATTGTGAATATGTAATGCTTAAAAACTTATTCTGTAATGTTGCTGTGATTGCGTACGTCTAAAGGATAATACCAAGAGAAGCAGTGGCCTGACACGACCTGGCTCAAAGGCACGCTAACTGATGGTGATTGAAAAAAGTTATTTTCAATAAAGTGAAAAAAAAAGATAATGCATGGAGTGTGCTTTTGCCCTGAGGCTGATTTATCATTGAAAACAGCTGAGCTCTGTGGTTTGAGCAATCAGCTGATTGGATCCACCTCCTCTGGTGTTCTGAGATTTTCCTTCTTGCCTTGAGAGAGAGCAGTCGCATTTTTCTTCCCTCCTCCCCTGCCTTCCTGATCTATTTCCAGCTTTTGCAATGTTGCGTTTTTGTCTGTGTTTAGTCGCTCTTCTTCTGCTGAATCTTAATCTAAACGGAAATTATGGATTTGGAAGCGGCTTAAATGTGCTATTGTCACTATTTTTCAACAAGAATTGGGCCAAGGGGAAGCCCAAGAATTGGAACCTACGAGGAGACTCATAGACATTGGAATTCATGCGTCTGTGGAAACATTATTGGTTATGATCTCAGGACTTCTATTTTTGGCTGCGGAGTTCCCTGATGCATCAGAAATTGAAGGAAAGTGAGAGAGCTGATCAAAGCGGACCCGTCAAGCTCCTTCATCAAATTCGACCAGTTGGGGAGGGCACGAGTAGCGGCAAACGGTGAACTGAATGACAGTGATTCAGTGAAGGAATACATCTGAAGCCCTGTGCTCTCTATGGAAAAACAGTTTAAGCCTGCACATATAATGGAAGCACAGAATTACACGGGTGAGGACAAATTCTATTCTCTGAGTGCACTGTGCTGATTTGATTTGATTTGACCTTGTTTGCCCCGTGTTTACATTCCTCCTGATTGAGATAAGCGGAAGGACCGGCTCTTATGTCTACCCAAACAATCAACAATCAGTTGTTTGTCGTCAGCGGATTGGACCCTCAAGGACAATGCCCATGTGCCTTCTGCAAGCAAGAGAGAGAGCAAGAGAGATAGACTCTGGACTCTGGACTTGTTTATAAGTCACATGATTATAACATCTATCCACTGCCAGGAGGCGCCCTCTGCTGCTCACTAACAACTGTTACATTTACACTACACAATGCATACAACACTACATGCATACAATACACTGCCTCTCAACTTTTGTGTGTGATCTCCTGCTAAATGTCTGCTAAATGTGCATTGAGGTTTTTTTTTTGCCTGCAATCAAAATTTCGCTCACTTGCCGAGCGTCATTCTGATAAAACGTGTTTTTTTCTCTCGCCTACTGTGTCATATCCATTTTCTTTTCTTTTTTTTCCTTTCTTCTTTATGACTGGCGCCTAGCGGCTGCCCCGGCCTTGTATGCGCTCTGCAGAGCGTGCCCAAATGCCAAGTCACGTTTCGTTACCTTGTATTCATACATGTGTAATGACAGTAAAGTTGAATCTCAATCTCAATCTCAATCTCAGAACAGCACTGGACAGCCGATGGTATAGGCTTCAAAGGTGAAAAAAAAAAACCAAACAAACATGGGGGAAGGCCCTACAACATTTGCTCCATGAATGTGGGACCTATCAACCATATGCTGGATAAATTTTCAGCATGAGGTACATTTTCACCAGGTCTGAGGTGTGTGAAAAAAAAATGTGTTTGGTTAACGTTTAGAGTGCAATTGTTTAGGCGGAATAATAATAATAATCTTCTTTCATCAATAAAAAACAACAATAGAGCCACAGTGCTCACATTGTTAGTCTTTGCCATTCACAGCCTCAAGGTTCTCATCATTATTTGGCCTCAGTATCACCCTAGCACGACGATATAAACACTGCCTCAATCTTAGCATTAAAGTTTTAAAAAATGTTTTAATAACAAAATGTTGCTAAAATATAAACTGATGCACTACAATGGGTCTCAAATATTTGTAAACGTGTCCTGTTATAGAACTGTATGAATTTATTGACAATACGCAGAAGAAATTCAATATCACACGGAACTCCATCACTGAACAGTGTGTAGCATCATCTCACTTTGGCTCAGCAATAATTATTCTTCTGCTTAAAGACATTTTGTTTCACCCAGGAGAAAGCCAGTCAAAAACTGCTCTTCTTCCCCAGGCCACAGCAAAAATCTACTCCTTTGTTAAAACCAGCCTAAGGAATTCCACCTAGGTCAGTCTGATTACTTATCTTTGTTCCTTACCTCCAAGTATGTACCGCTCATCAACCGGGTGAAGCTATCAGTGAGGACCATCAAAGTGTGGCCAGAGGGGGTTGACTCTGTACTCCAGGAGAAGTTTAGGAACACAGACTGGAGTATGTTCACCTCTCAGGCTACCTGTGGCTCCCACATAAACATCGACTCTTACACCCACTCAGTCCTGGACCATATCAACACCACTATTGACAGTGTCACCACGGAAAGACAGATCACCATGTACCCAAATCAGAAGCCGTGGATGAACAGAGAAGTGCGGCTTCTGCTAAAGGCACGTAACAATGCCTTTAGATCTGGTGACGCACACGCCTACAGTTCATCCAGGGCAGATCTGAAGAGGGGCATCAAGAAGGCCAAGCACAGCTACAAGCTGAAGGTGGAGGAACATTTTGGGGACTCTGACCCCTGACGCATGTGGCAGGGCATTCAAGCTATCTCTGATTATAAGCCCAGCAACTCCATACCTATAGCCATGACTGTGTCCTTTCTCAATGAGCTAAATGACTTCTATGCTCATTTTGACAAGGACAATAACGAAAAGAATATCAATTTCCCACCCTCTGATGACCTCCACCACCTCACACTCACCCACATCGACGTCCGTAATGCATTGAGTCATGTCAATGTACGTAAGGCTGCTGGCCCTGACAGCATTCCTGGGCGTGTGCAGAGGGCATGCGCTGAGCAGCTGGCAGGGGTCTTCACGGACATCTTCAACCTGTCCCTGGCCCAGGCCGTGGTACCAGTGTGCTTCAAGACCACTTCTATAGTACCAGTGCCGAAACATTCAACACCATCGTGCCTAAATCGCCCTGTGGCACTGACGCCCATAGTCGTGAAGTGCTTTGAGCGACTGGTCATGGCACAGCTCAAAAAATGCCTGCCCCCTACACTGGACCCTCACCAGTTTGCCTACCGGAGCAACAGGAGTACAGAGGATGCGGTTTCTACAGCGCTGCACTATGTACCCTCACACCTGGATGACAAGAACACCTACGCAAGAATGCTGTTTGTTGACTTCAGCTCAGCATTCAACACAGTTATCCCCTCCAAGTTGATCACTAAACTTGGGGACCTGGGAATCAGTACCTCCACCTGCAAATGGATCATGGATTTTCTGACCAACAGACCCCAGCATGTTAGGTCAGGCCCCAACTGTTCTTCCGTCATCACACTCAACACTGGTGTACCACAGGGCTGTGTGCTCAGCCCATTACTCTACTCCCTCTTCACCCATGACTGCAGGCCTATGTATGGATCGAATTCCACCATAAAGTTCGCAGATGACACCACAGTGATCGGACTCATCAGGGACAACGATGAGTCAGATTACAGAGCAGAGGTTGAGCACTTGGCTACTTGGTGCGCTGGCAATAACCTGCTCCTTAACACCAGCAAAACCAAGGAGCTCATAGTGGACTACAGGAAGGAGAGGGGAGAGACACATGACCCCATCCATATCAATGGCATAGCTGTTGAACGTGTCCCCAGCTTCAAATTCCTGGGGACCCACATCTCGGAGGACCTGTCCTGGTCAGTTAACACCACCAGCCTGATCAAGAAGGCCCATCAGCGCCTTTTCTTCTTGAGGACACTGAAGAAGAACCATCTGTCAACTGACATCCTGGGCAACTTCTACCGCTGCGTGATAGAGAGCACCCTGACCAACTGTGTCACAGTCTGGTATAGGAGCTGCTCTGTCACTGACCGTAAGGCGCTGCAGCGGGTGGTGAAAACCGCCCAACGCATCACAGGGACTCCACTTCCAGTTATAGAGGACGTCTACAGGAAAAGATGTCTGCACCGGGCACGCAGCATTCTTAGGGACTCCAACCATCCTGCTCAAGGACTGTTCCAGCTTCTCCCCTCCGGAAGGCATTTCAGAAGCCTTCGGACTAGAACCAGCAGGTTTAGGAACAGTTTCTTTCCAACAGCTGTCACGTTATTGAACTTAGTTCCCCGCTGACTCTCTTACCATCATCTCTTACCATCCTCACCTGTACATAACTGCCCATCTAACTAATTGTACATTATTTGCACATAACAGTACTCTTAACTTTCTGCACTGCTGCATATATTTGCATATATTTGCTTAAATTGCACATACTGTCAATTACTGTATATACTGCACTGCTGTCCTTTGCACTTCTGATTGGATGCTAAACTGTGTTTCGTTACCTTGTATTCATACATGTGTAATGACAATAAAGTTGAATCTAATCTAATCTAATCTAATCTATGTCCGGCTTTGGCTTTATTGCCCCCATAAACATGGAGACATGGAGCCCCTCATTGCCACACCGATCCACAGCTCAATAAAATTTCCTTAAACTTTGGGGCATGCTGGATTTAACCAGTGTTAAAGTACATTATTACCAACTCAATTCTAAATCTTCCCTTCGTTTCAGGACTATGAAAAGCAAATGGACTCTGATGTTTTTAATGTGGAAAATCAATAATATGTGTGAAATGCATTAATCTGTGATTTTATATGTATGCATGATAAAAATGTTTAAATGAATGTTTATTTCTGCATGTTGATTTAGAAGCACTGCTTATAAGTTACACTAATCACTAAGGTTAGCTTAGTTATACATAAGTGTGTACAGGAATATTCCAGTGTATTGAAATTGTGTGTCCATGTGGACCGGTATCAAATGTCACCCAGCATTCACTGAGCTCCAGCTTCTCCATCCCATTGGTCCCTCGCAGACAAAGCCTGTCATTGGACTAAAGTTCATCAAGCCCGCCCACAAAGAAAGCTTATTGGCTGGAGTTCCTGTCAACCCGGAAACCCGCGAAAGCTTGTCTGAGGTTATAAAAAGGAGCGATGCACACGCTCCGGTCTCTTATCTCTTTTACTTTTCTTTCTCTGGGACACATCTTCATCCATTGTCCACACACAGAGAGAGAGAACTTTGGGAAGAACAATGGACGGTCCGAACAAAGACTTCTCCCACGTGTTCCTTTTCCGAGCACAGAGCAGATAACTCATAATTTGTTTATGTAACTTTGTATTTTAATGTTTTTTTCTTTTTCTCTTAAATGCCCAGGAATTCCTATTTCTTTGAGCTCAATTCTTAATCGGAGTTAAACTCCAATTTTTATTATTTAGCTTTTGTTCTTATTAAAGACAAAAATAGAATAAAAAGGAGATGTCTTTACCTTCTTAACATGTTTCGACTGTACACTGCAGCCTTCGTCAGAAGAGTCAGCTGATTGCTGCCAGGTGACATTTATCAGCTGACTTTTGTAGGCTAATAATAGACAGTATTGGATCAGTCACATACAATTTATCAAAAGCCCTGGTTGAAATCATCAAACCCCTCCTTGGACTCTCAGATTTCCACGGCAAAAACTCAAAAGAGCTGGCACAAGAACTCAAAAATATGAAAATAGAATCAGACGTGATCCTCATTTCACATGACGTCAGTTCATTATTCACCAAGACACCTGTTGATGTCACACTACATATAGTGCAAGAACGCCTCAATAATGACAGTACCCTAAAAAGACGCACCAATCTCACAGTTCACGACATATCCGAATTATTACAGTTTGTTGCAAAATCCACCTATTTTCAATACAGAGGAAAAATTTACAGACAAAAAGAAGGATTTGCAATGGAAGACCCACTATCAGCCATTATGAGCAGCTTTTTCATGCAGGATCTGGAAAACAAAGCCATCAACACAGCACCTACACAATGCAAACCCACCCTTTGGAAGAGATACGGGGATGACATTCTGGGAAAAATAAGGAAAGGACACACACAAGAACTCACTGACCATCTGAACAGAACGGACAGCACTGGGAATATAAAATTCACATACGAAGAGGAGGAAAATGGCACCATAGCCTTTCTGGACATGAAAATCCACCACAACGATGACGGCAACATAAAAATCACAGTCTACAGGAAACCAACCCACACAGATCAATACCTACTATGGACATCGGAACACCCCACAGCACACAAGCTATCAGTTGTCAGGACGTTATATGAACGAGCCACCATCATCACAGACCAAGAAGACAGACAGGAGGAGGAAAACCACATAAAACATGCACTTATACGCTGCCAATATCCAGTATGGGCTATAAACAAAGGGAAACAGCAAGTCAAAAACAAAGAAAACAAACAGGAAACAAGACACAGAACAAAAGCCGAAATCAAAAACAAGGACACCATAACTATACCATACATACGAGGGATCACAGAACCAATTCAAAGGATCATGAAAAAATACAAAATAAACAGCAGTCAAACCACACAAAAAATTAAGACAGTTATTAGTACACCCCAAGGACAGAATAGAACAAGATAAATAAAAATGCAATGCAATATATGAAATATCATGCAGATCATGCAACAAAACCTACATTGGAGAAACTGGAAGACCATTTACCACAAGAAAAAAAGAACACCAGAAGGAATGTGAGAAGGAAACACAAGGACGACTCACAAGATCACAAAAAGAAAAGGCAAAACAAGAAACATTAAAATTAGCAATATCAGATCACTGCAAAAAAAATAATCACATCATGGACTGGGACAACGCAAGGATTATTGGGTCGGAGAGCAACAGACACAAACACTGGATCAAGGAGGCCATAGAGATCAGGAAGCGGGGAAAAGACACCATGAACCGAGATGAGGGGGCCTTTATGCTTTCCCACACCTGGGATCACATTCTCCAGAGACCATCTGATGGCAGAAGGCAGGGCCGGCTCGGTGGATCTGACAGATCTGCTGAGCTTGCCCCACCTACAAAAGTCAGCTGATAAATGTCACCTGGCACGCAGTCAGCTGACTCTTCTGACGAAGGCTGCAATGTACAGTCGAAACATGTTAAGAAGGTAAAGACATCTCCTTTCTATTCTACTTTTGTCTTTAATAAGAACAAAAGATAAATAATTAAAAGAAGACAAAATGAACCTATTTGAGTTATCCAATTTTTATTTATCACTTTTTCTTTGTTAAACTTTCTGTAAAACCACCGTTTGTTTTAATTTTAATGTAAACTTTAATCTTGACTTTATTTTTATAATATTTTTCTTGACCAATCACACACCAGAAGCTATTATTTTTATCTAAAGTTTGAAACTCTTTAATTTGAGATCCAATTAAATAAAATTAATTATCATCAAAGGCCTCTGAGAAGACGCAGCTCTCCACATTACGCGCAGCTGAATAATCAGCGTGCTTCTGCAGGATTTCCACCATTGAGATCAAACATACAATCTCATCCATCGTCAAGAGAATATTTGCTGGACAAATATTCTGGGTTTTGGCCCTGAACAACACATCAAAACTTCATGAGGATGACGAAAGAACATTGACCAGATCAACGGGGAATCATCACCAAGAAGAATCACGTGAGCTGCAAATTTTAATTCATCTGCTGAATTAAACTTCTGAGGTTCGGTAATAATTGATATCTAATCAGATGCAAATTAAGAATCCATTAACATAACTCTTCTTTTCATTAAAATTACATTTTTATTTTCTTAAGATTAATCCAGAACTTTTCATATAATTAGTAAACTTTCTCCATAAATTTGCGTTGTTTCCATAATCTGTTAACTCAAACTGATCAAATTCGTTTCTCAGTTTAACCCTGGTTCTGAAAATATTGACATTGTTAATCTATCTTTTACAAGATTGATTTTATGATTAATGAAATTACTGCAATCTCTGTTAACCATCCATCCATCCATCCATCCATCTTCTACCACTTTTCTGCAGGTCCGGGTCGCGGAGGCAGCAGTTCAAGCAGAGAAGCCCAGACTTCCCTCTCCCCAGCCACCTGCTCCAGCTCTTCAGAGAGGATACCAAGGCGTTCCCAGACCAGCTGGGAGACATAGTCTCTCCACCGAGTCCTGGGTCTGCCCCGGGGTCTCCTCCCAGTGGGACGTGCCTGAAACACCTCAAGTGGGAGGTGTCCAGGAGGCATCCTAATCAGAAGCCCATACCACCTCAACTGACTCCTTTCAATGTGGAGGAGCAGCGGTTCTACTCTGAGCCTCTCCCGAATGACTGAGCTCCTCACCCTATCTCTGAGGGTGAGTCCAGCAATCCTACGGAGAAAGCTCATTTCAGCCGCTTGTATCCGCGATCTCGTTCTTTCGGTCATTACCCAAAGCTCGTGACCATAGGTGAGAGTAGGAATGTAGATTGACTGGTAAATCAACAGCTTTGCCTTAGAACTCAGCTCCCTCTTCACCACAACAGACCGGTACAACGTCCGCATCACTGCAGATGCTGCTCCAATCCGTCTGTCGATCTCTCACTCCATTTTCCCCTCACTCGTGAACAAGACCCCAAGATACTTAAACTCCTCCACTTGGGGCAGGAGCCTGTCCCCAACCCAGAGAGGACAATCCACCTTTTTCCAGCTGAGGACCATGGACTCGGACTTGGAGGTGCTGATTCTCATCCCAGCTGCTTCACACTCAGTGGAAAACCATCCCAGCAAGAGCTGTAGGTCATTGCTGGATGAAGCCAACAGGACAACATCATCTGCAAACAATAGAGATGAGATCCTGTGGTCACCGAGCATGACACCCTCCATTCCCTGGCTGCGCCTTGAAATCCTGTCCATAAAAATTATGAACAGGATCGGTGACAAAGGGCAGCCCTGGCGGAGTCCAACTCTCACTGGGAATGACTCCGACCGAGTGTTGGCAATATGAACCAAACTCTCACAACGGTCGTACAGAGACCGAATAGCTCGTAACAACAAGCCCGATACCCCATACTCCCGAAGCACCCTCCACAAAAATCCACGAGGGATGCGGTCAAATGCCTTCTCCAAGTCCACAAAACACATGTAAACTGGTTGGGCAAACTCCCACGAACCCTCAAGAATTCTCGAGAGGGTAAAGAGCTGGTCCGATGTGCCACGGCCAGGACGAAAACCACATTGCTCCTCCTGAATCCGAGGTTCAAACAACGGCCGGACTCTCCTCTCCAGTACCTTGGCATAGACCTTCCCAGGGAGGCTGGGAAGTCTGTTAACCATTTCGTTTAATAAATATGTGAAAATGAGAGAAGTTGTTGAGAATTTATTTCATTCTGAGTCTGTTTCAAGCCCTGGTATTGAATTCACAGAAAATTTTTGAGACTGATTATTAATTAATTTATTGAGTGATTAAACAGGTATAAAGTGAAATTAAAGATTAAATTGCTTCTTAGAGATAGAAGCTGGTGCCCCATGAGTGTTATTAACTTTTCTGGTGTATATAAAATGAGATTTGATCTCAGATTCCAATACATCAATATAAATTAAATAATTTTATACCTGATCATAATTATTAAATTTCATATTTTTCTACAAATGATATAAACTAAAATAATTATAATGATGACTGAACAACTCCCATTCCCCAAAGTGCAAGATACACTATTATCTTGAATATAAGTGATAAAAGATCACACTAATAAGTGATCTGACAAACAAATAAACAAAGGATCTGAAATAGTCACTAATATTGGATGTCCCATTCATTTTCAATATTTAGGTATTCTGTAATTAATATTCACACAATAAAATAAATCTTAGTGCCATTTACTCCCTTTTATATTTGTCAAAGTCTAACATGTGATTGCCTACATATAGGCTACACCTCTTTGTATTCCACTTTCAAACAGCCTACATTTGGGCCTGTAAAGCCTGATTAGGATATCGGTTTCAGACAGGAAAACTTTTGTTCTATGGGCAATACACTAGTTCTAATCTAAAGAAATACAATTTTGTTGTAATGTACAATGACAATAAAGCCTATTCTATTCCAAATCCATCAGAATTTAGGAAGCCATCTCATCCCCCATCAGTTCAAATTAATTTCAGCTGGTTAAATCCTGACTGATAGCCTTTTAAAAGGTCTTTGAACATCAGATTGCCACATCACAAAGAACTCATGATGGGTAGAAGCAAAGAGCTCTGTCGAGACCTTCGCAACCTTATTGTTGCAAAACATAATGATGGCATTGGTTACCGGTGCATTTCTAAACTGCTGAATGTTCCAGTGAGCACTGTTTTTCCATAAAACGGCTACGACCAGGAGCTCCTTGCAAGATTTCTGACAGAAGAGTCAAAAGAATTATCAGAAGAGTTATCCAATAGCCAAAACTCACTTGTGGAGAGCTCCAGAAATACCTGGAGTTAGCAGGTACTGCTGTTTCAAAGAAAACAATAAGTAATGCACTCAACCAACATGGGCTGTATACCTCACAAGACTCAATTGCTGAAGAAAAAGCATGTTGAATCTAAGTTTGCTACACAACTTTAAGCCAAGCCAGTAAAATACTGGGAGAATATAGTCTGGACAGATGAGACCTAAATTGAACTTTTTGGATGCTACAACATACAGCATGTTTGGAGGAGAAATAACACTGCACATCAGCCCAAAAATACCATACCAACAGTGAAATTTGGAGGTGGGAGCATCATAGTGTGGGGGTGTTTTTCATCACATGATACAGGCAGACTTCATATAATTGAAGGAAAGATGAATAGACAAATGTACAAAGACATGCTCGATAAGAACCTGTTGTCATCTGCCAAGATGCTGAAGATGAAATGAGGGTAGACATTTCAGCAAGACAATGATTCCAAACACACAGCCAAGGAAATGCTCAACTGGCTGCAGAGAAGGAAAATAAAGCTGCTAGAATGGCCCAGTTAGTCACCTGACCTGAATCCAATTGAAAATCTATGGAATTAACTGAAGATCAGAGTTCATAGAAGACACCCACGGAGCCTTCAAGATTTGAAGGTATCACTCGACTCCAGGTAAGATTAGTCATCCAAGGGGCGTCTTTTTATCGGGTTTTGTGCACCCGCAGGTGACTGATCAGTCCTATGCGGGACGCGCATAGTTGTCCGCACTCGTCACATTTGTAGGCAGTAGTCACCAGTGTGGGTTCCTTTTCTCTTTCTTTCCTCATCAGGCGCTTCTCTTGGGCCCTATTTTGTTTTTGGACCTCAAACTGGGACATGCCCTTGTACACGGTCTTACACCAACAGGATCTGTTGAAAGTGACATCGTCCCACTTACCTGTATTGATGCCACATGCTTTTAAGGAGGCTTTGATGTTGTCCTTAAAACGCTTTCTTTGACCTCCCCTTGATCTTGTTCCAGATCGAAGTTGTCAAACAGCAACTGTTTTGGAAGACGAGAGTTGTTCATCTGTGACAGATGACCAGGCCAACGAAGTTGGTTTTGGATGACCATTGCTTCGATGCTGGTGCAATTTGACTCTTCCAAAATATTGACATTTGTTCGTCAATCCTCCCAGCTGATGCCAAGAATTCGGCGGAGGCAGCGCTGATGGTATTTCTCAAGGGTATTCATGTGCTGTCGATAAGTCATCCACGACTCTTTATGTAAGTTTTTCGACCGCTGAAGGTGATCCCACTGGACGCGACATTCCAGCCAGGAAAGGGTGGAGCAGACTATTTTTGGGGCACATTTTCTAGCCCCCTCCCCAGTGTACACTGGTGGGGGAGCTGGTTTAGATGCTGACCATCCGTCCATGAGGCAGGTTGTACTGGGTTACATGTTACCAGCAGCCGGCTCCAAGCCTGACCTGACCTGATTTGAAGAAGATTTGAAGATGGTTTGTGTGGAAGAATGGGCTAAAATCACTCCTGAGCAATGCCTGCACCTAGTTTCTCCATACAGGAGGCGTCTGGACCAACAATGGCTTTTCTACTAAATATTAAATGAATTTCACCAAGCGTGTTGAATACTTTTCCCTGTGCCATTCCACTTTATTAAATATAACTTGTTTTGTGAACACAGTTGCCTTGATTTCTTTGTATGGATGGATTACTTGGGATGTTACATGATATCTTGTGAAAATCTCAGGTCAATGGCTCCATCAGAAATATGTTTGATGAGAAAAATGTTGACATGTTCAATACTTACTTTCCCCACTCTACATATTTCTATAAGACATTCTATAAAAATTACCTTGAAGTCCAAATCCTACTTACTTAAGAGTGTAACAAAGTCATTAATAAAATCTCAACTTTTTTCTGTTTTGGAATGAAGATGAATATTGAAATGGTCTTCATTTTTGACCTGTGGATCAACTACCAGAATGTGAAGCTCAAAATAGCGGGTACTGTGTACCGATAATTACAAATGTGTCGGGGTTTTTTTTTTGTTTGTTTGTTTTTTTTTACATTGTAATTAAGTCTATAAAAAGGTCATTTACACTGTGATCTGTCTCTTATGATTATACAGTTAGATACTGTAAAAGTTGGGTTTGAGAAAGAAATGATCCATCACAAGCTACTTGTAAAATCCTGAGAGAGGGATGGGGTACTTCTTGTCAAACTTTGTTTTGACAGGTGACCTTTGACCTGACATGCCCCCTGACCTGCCCCTGACTTGACCTATGTATTTGGGGATTATCTCTAATGACATGGGGATTAGTGTGGGGCTCGAATGTCAATTATAATTGACCTATGGGATTAGTGCGGGGATTAGTGTGGGAATAGAATGTCAATTGTATACTTTTAAAAATGATTTTTGACCACATGGGATTAGCATGAAAATGGAATGTTAATTATGGGGGAAACAGCTTTCAAGGATAATCAATAATATGTTTTTAGTTTGTTCATTTGACAAAACACACATCAGTCAGAGTGACCAAATAAGCACCAGAATTCTCTCTCTTACACACACACACACACACACACATGCATTCACACTTTGATACACAGGTGCGGGTCTGACCCACAAGGAGCAAAGACTGCTTCTTCAAATTAGATTTTCACAAAAATGTAGCATCATAGTTTGTTGGCTTTTTTCCTACAGAAAAATATACTGCATAAACAGCTGATGCATTTAAATTTTCAAACAACTAAACACTTAAATAAGAAAAAAAAACATTCTCTTAGCTAAACAGAGAGGAATATTTCCCTCTGTCAGGCTCTGGAACCAAACACCGATGATATCAGCTTTCCTAAAGCTCTGAGTTCCCTCTGGCTTAACAGACACGGCGAGAGAGAGAGAGAGAGAGAGAGAGAGAGAGAGAGAGAGAGAATGTTGTGATTAGAGTTATAACTTGTAATAACGTGCCAATCTATGTGATATGCAGGCTTTAGCCAACTATTATGATGGATACAATTATTTATTAACGGTTATAGATGTATTTTCCAAGAAGGCGTATGTATGGGCTCTGAAGAGAAAGATGGCCATTGAGGTGGTACGGGCCCTTGAATCCATGTTTGAAGAAAGCCGAACACCCGTCAAACTACAAACCGATGCGGGAAAAGAATTTTCACCAAAAGTTTTGAGGCTTTAATGGAAAAACAAGGTATTGTGGGACACATATGTGGGTATCATATGCTTCACATGTGTATTACTGTATGCTTATTGTATGCTTCACGTCTCAGAGGAACAAAAGGACTGAGCCTCCTAGGAGATGACAGGAGGATGTGAGAGGTGGCCTTTTGTATGCAAAGAGACGACCTTGAGGGATTTCCTGACCACCAGTGACTTTAGGTGGGGGTGAGAAGACCTGGAAGAAGACAATGTGACTGTGTGCTTTAATGTCCTGGGGTATAAAAGGGGCAGATATTGGGGGACTCTTTCTCTTTCTGTTTGGATGATGTTGGAGAATGAAATAAACCTGACTCGTGAGATAAACTCAGTCTCGTCATTTCCACATCCTCCACACTGGTGACCCTAAGACGTATCATGACCAGAGGGAATTCTCCCAAGCCAGACTCGTCAGGAGCCAGCCAAACAAATGCAGGCACTGTTCAGCTACCGGACTTCTGGCAGAACAATCCGCGCTCCTGGTTTAACGTGGTCGAGGCGCAGTTCAACCTCCGGAGGATTTCGGTAGAAGCCACAAAGTTCTACCATGTGGTTGCAAAACTGGACAGCCACACAGCCCAGCATGTGCAGAGCCTGATCAACCAGCCGCCAGCCAGCGACAAATATGGCGCGTTAAAGGCTGCACTTATCCGGTACTTCACCCCCTCGGTGGAGGAGTGAGCAGAGGGGCTCCTGGCGCTGACTGAATTTGAAAGCGACAGACCTGCGGACCTGATGGAGAGGATGTTGGGGTTGAAAGACTCTGACGATGACCACTTCATCTTCGCCCACCTTTTCCTCAGGACCCTACCATCAGCGGTGAGAGTGACCCTGGCAAGTTCGCCACTGTTGGCCTGTCGAGACTACCGAGAGCTGGGCCAAGAGGCGCAACGACTCATCAACGCCGCCAAACGGTGTGCGGCCACCACCGCGGCAGCGGAGCTCAGCACAACGTCCGGAGATGGCAGGGGGCCAGAGGCAGCAGTACCAGACTCACCGACGACGGCGGCGGCAAAGGCCAAGAAACACGAAGCAGACGACGTCCTTTGTTTCTACCATCGCCGCTTCGCAGAGAGGGCACGCAAATGTATACCACCGTGCCATTTCAAGCAGACGGGAAACGCCAAGACCGGGGGTCGGTAGCAGCTGCGGCCCTCGGAGAGGAGAACAAGCTGCTCTACTTGAGGGATGCGTGCTCGGGGAGACATTTCCTCGTGGACACAGGCTCCCAGCTGAGTTTCATCACACCTTCCTCCGCTGACCGGCTGGCACCTTCCAGTGGTCCCGGGGTGTCAGCAGCGAACGGCTCGGCGATTAAGACCTTTGGTGAGAGGACGTTGCTTCTGTCCCTACACGGCCGTACATTCGAGTGGACTTTCGTCATAGCTGCAGTCAATTTCAACATGTTAGGGGCTGATTTTTTGTGCTCACATGGGTTGTTGGTTGATCTTGGTAACAGACGCCTGGTTAATGCACTCTCTTTTTATTCTATTCCCTGTACAGCTCGAGTGGCCCCGCCAACAGCACAAGCCAACGTCACAGCTGCGAGTGGTAAGTTCCACACACTCCTCACTCAGTTCCCAGCACTCACAGTTCCAACATTTTCGGTGACCGTGGCTAAACACGGGGTGGAACATTTTATTACTACCACCGGACTGCCCGTTTTTGCAAAAGCTCGGCGCTTGGATTCAGCTAAACTGACCATAGCGCGCGAGGAGTTTGCCAACCTGGAAAAGTTGGGCATCATCAGGCGTTCGAAAAGCCCATGGGCTTCACCGCTTCACATGGTCCCAAAAACTGATGGCTCGTGGTGACCTTGCGGTGATTTCCGCAGGTTGAACAACGCTACAGCCCACGACCGCTACCCGATCCCGCACATCCAAGATTTTTCAGTTCATTTGGCGGGGGCGCGCGTTTTTTCTAAGATAGACTTGGTACGCGGTTACCACCAGGTCCCAGTGCGCGCTGAGGACATACCCAAAACAGCGGTAATAACTCCGTTCGGGCTATTCGAGTTTTTGTGCATGCCGTTTGGGCTTAAAGGCACGGCGCAGACGTTCCAACGCATGAAGGACGCGGTGTTGCGCGATCTCCCCTTTGTGTTCGTCTACCTGGACGACATATTGGTAGCCAGCGCATCCGAAGACGAACACGAAAACCACCTCACGGCAGTTTTCCGGAGGTTGGCAGAGCACGGGTTAATAATCAACCCAGCGAAGTGTCAGTTCGGGGTGACGCAGATTGATTTTTTGGGGCATTGCGTCTCTCCAGAAGGAGCGGTTCCTCTGCCTGACAAAGTGCGCGCAGTAACAAATTTTCCCGTCACAAACAGTCAAAGCGCTACAGGAGTTTTTGGGAATGGTGAATTTTTATAACCGTTTCCTCCCCTGCGCAGCGCAGCTCATGCAACCATTGTATGCTGCACTAAAAAAACAAAAACCCATAAATAAAATCGAATGGTCTCCGGAGCGAGAGTGCGCATTCTCCGAAGTCAAAACAGCCCTGGCGAACGCTGCATTGTTAGCACATCCAGTCCCAACGGCCCGCATAGCGCTCACTACTGACGCGTCAGATGTGGCCATAGGGGCGGTCATGGAACAGTATGTAGCCGGAGCTTGGCAACCGCTCACCTTTTTCAGCAGGACCTTGCGCGATAGTGAACGAAAATACAGCGCATTCAACAGGGAGTTGTTAGCTCTCCACTTGGCCATTCGCCACTTCCAGTTCTGGCTGGAGGGACGCCATTTCACCGCGTTCGTTGACCACAAGCCGCTAACTTTCGCGATGGCCAAGGTTTCAGAACCGTGGTCGGGCCGGCAGCAGAGGCAGCTGGTCGCAATCTCGGAGTTTACTACCGATATCCAGCATGTGGCGGGTAAACTTAATGTAGTGGCAGACTGCCTCTCGCGCACCGTGGCGGCTCCAGCCCATGTAGGGGTAGATTTTGCAACCATGGCTGCGGATTGGGTTAGCGACGCAGAAGTGCGCGCGGCCCCAGTCCGCGTAGGGATAGATTATGCAGCCATGGCCGCAGATCAGGTTAGCGACGCCGACGTGCGCGTGCTCCAGTCTGGACCAACAGGGTTGAGGCTGGAGGACAGGGTGCTGCAAGACGGTATGCCCCCCCTAATCTGCGATGTCTCCACTGGGCGACCGCGTCCTGTGGTACCGGCCACGTGGCGCCGCCGCGTTTTTGACTCGATCCATTCTCTGGCGCACCCAGGAGTGCGCGCGTCGGTCAAAATGGTGGGAGAAAAATTTGTATGGCCGAGCCTGCGCAAACAAGTTAGAGAGTGGGCGGCAGCCTGCATAGCTTGTCAACGGGCCAAGGTACACAAACACACGAGAGCTCCCTTGGAGCCGTTTCACATTCCAGCTAAAAGGTTTGATCATGTTCACGTGGACCTCGTAGGCCCCCTCCCGCCCTCACAGGGGCGCACACATCTTCTGACAATGGTTGACCGCACCACGCGCTGGCCAGAAGTGGTCCCACTGTCATCAACCACAGCCGAGGAGGTGGCGCGCGTTTTTAATGACATGGGTAGCGCGTTTTGGAGTTCTGTCGGACATTACGTCCGACAGAGGCCCTCAGTTTGTTTCCGAACTTTGGTCAGCGATGGCCCGCAGCCTGGGGGCAACGATCCACAGCACGACCGTGTACAACCCGCAGGCTAATGGGTTATGCGAACGTTTTCACAGGTCATGGAAGGCGGCCCTCAGAGCGTCGCTTACGGATGCAAATTGGGTGGACAGGCTACCATGGGTTTTATTGGGGTTGCGTTCTGCATCTAAAGAGGATTTAGACGCCTCCCCAGCTGAGCTAGTTTTCGCACAGCCACTTCGGCTGCCCGGGGAATTTCTCCCAAATAATCCTGCGCCAGAGTGCTCCCCAGCTCAGCGGTTACAGAGTAGCACGGACTTGAGCACGCTACCTGGCCCCGTTCACCACAGTTTTCTGCGCGTTTTTGTGCCTAAGGTTTTAAAAAAATGTGGAGTTTGTTTTTGTCAGACACGATGCCCATCGCCCACCATTACGCCCACCTTATGATGGACCATATAGAGTGCTGGAAACAGGGGATAAGCATTTTTTGCTAGATTTGGGGCCAGAAAAGAAATGATTGGCATAAACAGGCTCAAACCTGCTTTTGTGGTGGCTGACGAAGGCGTGCAGTTGGCCAAGGCTCCTCGGCGCGGCAGACCCCCTAGAGAGCATTCCCCAGAACACCCACAGAGATTGACTAACAGTTCTCATCCTCAGACAGCAGCTCCCCAGCAGGAGGGCGCCGCGGAGGTGGTAAAGCCTGTTTACAGCAGCCGCGGGAGAAGACTGAGGCCCAAGCAGCATGTGGACTGATGTGTAGTGATTTTATTATGACATGCAAACTGTTATTACGTTGTTCCATCTTAGACGTTTGGGGGGGGGGGGGTCATGTGGGACACATATGTGGGTTTCATATGCTTCACATGTGTATTACTGTGTGCTTATTGTATGCTTCACGTCTCAGAGGAACAAAAGGACTGAGCCTCCTAGGAGATGACAGGAGGATGTGAGAGGTGGCCTTTTGTATGCAAAGAGACAACCTTGAGGGATTTCCTGACCACCAGTGACTTTAGGTGGGGGTGAGAAGACCTGGAAGAAGACGCATTGTGACTTGGGATTAAAAGACAATGTGACTGTGTGCTTTGATGTCCTGGGGTATAAAAGGGGCAGATGTTGGGGGACCCTTTCTCTTTCTGTTTGGATGATGTTGGAGAATGAAATAAACCTGACTCGTGAGATAAACTCAGTCTCGTCATTTCCACATCCTCCACAGTATAACACATTTTTCCATGGCCAGTGATCTCAAGGCCTCTGTGATCGAAAGGTTTAATCGTACGTTAAAAGGCAGAATGTGGAGGTATTTTACAGCCAACAACCCACTGCGGTACCTCGACATCATACAAGACTTGGTGACGGGTTACAATCGAGGTTGTCACAGAAATATTAAAATGACACCTATACAGGTGACCGTGGAGAACACGAGCCAAGTGTTTCAAAACCTGTATGGCACACCCCGAGTTCGACAGAGCGGTGAAATAAAAATGAATTTTAAAAAGGGAGACTCTGTCAGGATATCAAATTTGGCGGGGGGGGGGTGTTTAATAAGAAATATGAACAGAGTTTTAAGGATGAAGTGTTTACGGTATCTAAGTGCATCCCCTGCGACCCCCCCTTCCCCATCTACAAACTGAAAGGTTATGATGGAGAACCGATTCAAGGTTCATTTTATGAGGCGGAGTTACAAAAAATAATGCTGGGTAACAACAGAGTCTACCATGTGGAGAAGATTCTGAAACAATGTACCGTCAAAGGTGAAAAGCAGGTGCTCATTTTATATTTTCCACAGAATATTCTGTGTTATACCCACACAGCTGTACAAACCAGTAAATAAATGATTTTTTTGTATGTTCTTCTTATTTTTTTTTTTGATTTTGTCTGTATTATGAGGAGCATGGACAAATAACATGGAATGATATTAAATTCTCAAGTGTGAAACAAAGCAAAACATGCAACTTAACACAAATATCTATCACAGCTAAGGCCCGAGGTTGACCAACAACGTGCTCCATCTGCTTGGCAAAACTCTGAAGTGCCAGCATAAGAAATTCTGGGGTCGTATTAATCACCCCAGCAAGCAGCACCGCAAACCAAAGATATCGTTTTACTCTTCCTAAACTTCTGAGTTCCCTCGGTCTTAACTAACACACACACAGACACGGAGAGAGAGAGAACGTTGTGATTAGAGTTATAGGATTCTGAAACAATAAACTTGTAATAACGTGTACTTACTTCTCTGCACAAGGGTATTTTTTATCTTTTTATTAACAAATTACATGTTTGCACGGTGTTGATACAAACTCTGATTTTGAAACCAGTAGTTATATTCACACAAACCTGCTTCAGCATGATTGCTTCAGCTGTTTAATATTTTTTTGAAAAACGTCGGTTTAATTTGTGGTGACATTCCCCCCTCATATATATTTTCCGCAGAATATTCTATGTTTTACCTACACAGATGTACAATCCAATAAATGAACAATTTTTTGTATGTTATTTTTTTATTATTCTTTATATTATGAGGAGCATGAACAAATAAAATGGAATGATATTAAATTCTTGTGTGAAACAAAGCAAAACTTGCAACTTAACACAAATGTCTTTCACAGTATGCTGTAGTGATAGACAGTAGTGATGCCCGATAGATCGGGTATCGTGTTTATAGTTTAATGTTTTTTTCCTACAGAAATAAATATTGCATCACCAACTTTGTCTCTACCTTTCAATACCAGGGCTCAACAATTTCTCAGACTGGTGACCTAAGGCCCGAGGTTGTCTATAAAGCGGTTAAAGATCCTTCTGCTTGAAGAATTGTGTTACCGACACATCTTGGCTCCAAGAAAAACACAAACTGAATTCTGAAAATATTGGTTTAACCAGTATAAGCTTTAAACAACTAGAAATGAACACTTTAACAGATCAACATCTTGCCTCTTCCAAAATGTATTTCTGTCTACAGTATGTATTTATTGACTTAAAATACATCGATTCTATGTGCGCTGTTTAATAATTTTCAAACCTCACATCACTAACAACCCCTTCCCTCCCTCCCCTCAGCAGCATCATAACCGTGTCTCTTGGGGTCAGAAGGCTGCTTACATTTTTCAGTGTTGGTCGGTCATTCAGACAGTATCGTGTTATTTAAAAGATTTTTTTTTCTGATAACACAGACATTTTTTAACATTCCATTCAGTTTTTTCCAAACGATCCAAACAATATTTTTCACTCTGCAGTCGGTAAATGTAAGAGCGATTGATCAGTAAATCAGACTAAAGTGAGTTGAGGACAAATATTCATGATTCACCCCAACGGTTTCCACACACGAGTTAGTCGATTATATTTAATGAGTTTAAGTGTATTCGGTTTTGTAGAATCGTATATTATATATGTTTTATTTTTATGGCAGTGCCCTAGGCTTGGGAGGGGTGTTGCCCCGCTCTGGGGGGTGGCGTCACCTGTAGTATATAAGCCAGCTGCGGGAGACATATTGTCTCTTCGCTGTGGCTTCTGCACTCACTGTAGGGACTCCTGTGTGTATAGTTCATATTATAATAAAACCATAAAACATCACCTCGACTCTTCTTTATTTGGACACAACATTTGGCGACGAGGATATACGGAGATGGAGAGGGCTGCTATCACGCTTCGTCCCTTTGTGGAGGCTCCGGGTGAGCCGCTGGTCCCTTGGGCCAGGTGGTATGCGGCGTTCCAAAACTATCTGTTGGTGTTAGACCTCGGCGACCTGGATAAATTGCGAACGAGGGCTATTCTGGTCCATAACCTAGGTATGGAGGGCCAGAGAATCCTGAGCACACTTGGAGGAGGTGACAGTTTTGACGACATCGCAAGGCTCATGGCTGGCTATTTTCGCACCCCTGAAAACATCATTATGTGGCGCATTCAGTTCAGGCAGCGGCGCCAGCGACCCAGAGAATCGGTCCAACAGTTCGTGGTGGACCTCTTACAGCTGGCGGGTGAGTGCAGCTGACATGAAACCTCGGCAACAACGAGGCCCAGTCCAAGAACGATGCACGGTGGAAGACCCTTGCCTTGGATTTGGACGATGGAAGCAAAGACGAGTACGCGGCCATTGTTAAAATACGGTCCGCCCCAGGGACGCCGAGATGCTACGGCTGCAGATCCAGCAGGCACCGCTATCGAGCCAGGGAGTGCACAGCGAGGGGCAAGTGTTGTGGACGGTGTGGTTTGCTCCATCACTTAGCCAGAGTTTGCCGCAATTTTGACAAGGAGGAATGGAGACCTGCTAAGGACAGTGTGAAAAAGAAAGCACCTACGGTGGTCCACACTGTCTCGCCCAACACAGACAATTGTATTATTTGCAACATTTTGTTGGATGGGACCCCAATACCGCTGTTGGTGAACACAGGGTCAGCGTTCTTCATTCTGAACTTTCTGAACCGACACAACAACAGCAACAACAACAACAAAACCTAGCAACCGGGGTAACATCAGACGGCATGATCCCTAGTCGTGCCAAAAATAAAAGCAAGGGACTTGGCTTGAGTCAGCTTGGCGGGCCACTGAGGAGCCATAAGGGTGCCAGACTGCGGCGCAGATGATGGAAGAAGCCAGTGAGCTCTCCCCTGGGTGAGGGTGATGACGTCCGCCCTAGGGTCGAGCCTCGGCTTGGTCGGGTGCGCAGTTCGAGAGAACTGAGAGTTGGACAGGATAATCTGCGGGTGGTCCAGTCCGACGGTGACGGGTATCTGAATTTCACTGATGGGTTGAGATGCCATCCCAATGAGCTGCGGCGTTTGAGCAGAAAAGGATGTCAATGCAGCCCGTCTCCTGTCACAAGTAAGCGGAGACGCTCTGGGAGTGGGCCACGGGATGGACACTCCAGAGGGGGGCCTTCGGGAGACCCGGGTAGGGTTTGAATGGGGTCTTACGGTGTGTCTGATTTAGTGCATTTAAAGATGTGTCTGCTATTGTTAATGTTATGGTGTTCAAGATATGTTCAGTAGTTAAAAAAAAAGAGAGGCACGGTTTTGTCAATATCATAATGGGAATTTTGTGATATTCCCTGTTTGAGTATTTGTTTATGCACACTTGACCAACGTTGTGTGCGTGAATGCCTGGTGACTGAATGTTGTGTGTGTTGAGGGTGCAGTAACACCTAGGTGCGATTGTTCGTGTTGTGTGTGAGTGTGTTAATTGCCATATATTGTGTTACTTGTATAATGTTGTCAGGAATCTCTGTGTTTAATTGTGTATATCCTGCAAGTCTAGGGGGTCGGGTACTGCCCTTGTTTATGTCTGTAATTACTTATTTGTAAATATGTGTCTATTCTCATCGGGATTAATTTATTTTGGTGTGTAGCCCTTTTTCTTTTCAGTGACTGTGGGTTTACATAGTGGGGAGCTCCACTGGGCCAGTGTGGTGTGTGTGTGTGTGTGTGTAGGCCTATACCCCTTTGTACTAGTGTGTGAATCGGGTGTAAATTATATGGTTGGGAGAATTTGTGTGCTTGCATTTTTCAAAAGGGGCGGGGGAATGTAGAATCGTATATCATATATATATATATTATATTATTATGGCGGTGCCCTAGGCTTGGGAGGGGTGTCACCCTGCCTCTGGGCGGTGGGGGTGGCGTCACCTGTAGTGTATAAGCCAGCTGCGGGAGACATATTGTCTCTTCGCTGTGGCTCCTGCACTCACGGTAGGGACTCCTGTGTGTATAGTTCATATTATAATAAAACCATAAAACGTCACCTCGACTCCTCTTTATTCGGACACAACAGGTTTGGTTTCATAATTCATAAAAAATATAAGAAAGGGCATCCGGACAGTAAAAGCGCCAAAAAAGAGAATGTTGTATCTGTGGCGCATCCACCCACAACCGGGAGTCTTCAGGAGGAATGGCAGTTAGAAGCCGGAGGTAGATAGGGTTATGTGTTCTACTACGCAAGTAGCGAACTGTGTTTTTACCAGTTGGATGAAGGAGAAATTTTTGACCCGCTCTCCAGAAAAGCCACACTTTTGGCAACAGACTTTAGCGTCCTGCAAAACGTGATTATGCCGATCTGAAAACAAGCGATGTACATCACCAACAGATGGTGGCGGAGGATGAGCCTGTTAGAAAAGACCAACAGACCCAGACACCTTTGCGAGTGAAAGAAGATCAACTACCGGTATTCATTTGTGGAACAGTGTTGGCTAGTAGTGTTTGGGAGACAAAGGCGTCCCCATCTGGGAGGTGGTACTTCCGAGCCACTCATCAGCTATCAACAGGTGATGCCCCATCCAATGACAAAACCCACGTGTGACTCTCCAAGGGTGTTTTGAACAAGACCCTCGGGAAAAATTATCGTCTGAAAATATTGAGTGAGGATGACTCCCCACCTTCGCAAACATGCTCCCTGGATACCGAGGGTCCTCCTCAACAGTCTTCACCTACCCTCCCTTCTGCAACGGAGCAGATATTCAAAACACCCTTGGAGAGTCACACGTGGGTTTGCCTCCATTTTGGTTTAATAATAATAATAATAATGCATCAGCTTTATATAGCGCTTTATTATAGACACTCAAAGACGCTTTACAAGTAGATACATTATTCATTCACTCCAGACAGACAATGGTAGTGGCAAGCTACTACTGTAGCCACAGCTGCCCTAGGGCAGGCTGACGGAAATGTGGCTGCCAATCCGCGCCAACGGCCTCTCCGGCCACCACCGAACATTTATACATTATTTATTTATTTAGCGAATGCAAAGTCCTCAAGCCAAGCAGTTGCCTCCTGGTTTGCTGTATGGAGGGTGTGTAATCCTCCTTCCTGTCTTTGGAGCGTGCAAGCCTCTATGATGTGTTCCATTGTTTGCTCCTCTCCACATGCGCACAGTGGGCTAAGGCTACTGCCCCATCTGTGAAGGCTGGCCAAGCAGGGGCCATGTCCAGTCCTGAAGCGATTGAGTGTAGACCACTGTCTCCTTGGGAGGTTGGTGCCCGGGACCTGTTGGTTGGGGTTTGTCACCAGGTGTTTGTTTGGGACCTCATTGGTCTCCCATTCCTCTTGCCAAGCTGTCTGGATGGTGAAGTCAGCTGGGGGAGGGTTTTTGCAAATCGGCCGTCTGGATGGAAGTCGGGCAGTGGGTGGGGTGTAGATATCTGCATAGATTGGTAAGTGAGGAGAATCTTTGGTTTTTTGAAGCATCCTTTGAGTTAGTGCTGCTCGCCGGATGTGTGTGTGTGTGTGGGGGGGGCTATGTTTGACAGTACAGGGAGCCAGGGGAGTGGTGTTGAGCGGATTGTCCCAGTTATGGTTCTCATGGTTGTGTTGAGCTGGGTGTCTACGTGGTGTATGTAGGATGACCTGGACCAGACAGGGGCACAATATTCTGCTACAGAGTATGAAAGGGCCAGTGCTGAGGTGCGCAGGGTGGAGGCTGCCGCCCTCCATTTTTCACCAGCGAGCTTGCAGAGCAGGTTGTTTCGTGCCTTCACCTTAGCAGCCGTCCCCTTTAAATGTTTCTTGAAGGATAGGGTCCTGTCAAGGGTCACTCCAAGGTAGGTTGGATTCGAGGCATGCTTAAGCTTAAGTCCGCTCAGGTGGATGTTTAGTTCTCTGGCAGCTTTTACATTGTGGAGATGGAATACACTGGAGACGGTTTTTGCTGGTCTTGGTTTTAGGTGCCAGGTTTTGCAGAACTGGTCCAGTTTGGCAAGATCTTCCGTGAGCACCCGTTCCAGTGGCTCAAAGTCTGGTGCTTGGAGTGCCAAACAGATGTCGTCTGCATAGATGAATTTGCGGGATTTTGTAGTGGGCAGGTCGTTTATGTAGAGGCTGAACAGGGTTGGAGCTAGAACTGAGCCTTGTGGGAGTCTGTTTTTCTGCGTTCTCCATGCACTTGTGTTCTGACCGAGGTGGACTCTGAACCTTCAGTTGGTCAGCAGGGTTTTTATAATTGCTGATGCCCAGGCAGGGATTGCCTTTGTAAGTTTCAGGAGGAGGCCTTTGCGCCAGACCGTATCATAAGCGGCTGTAAGACTGAGAAACACAGCCCCTGTCTTCAGTCTGCTCTCGAAACCATTTTCGATGAAGGTGGTTAGGGCCAGTACTTGTTCTCCTGTGCTGCGGTCCTTGCGGAAACCTGCTTGATCCACACTCAGAATTTTCTCTATTCCTGGGGAAATACGTTGCAGTATTAGGCGTTCCATGATTTTATAAGGAACGCTGAGCAGGGAGATTGGGCGGTAGCTTGCTGGTAGTTTGTGGTCTTTGCAGGTTTTGGTATAGCAATGACCTTTGCTGTCCGCCATTTCTTTGGGATCGAGTTTGTTTGTATGATCCTTGTGTAGAGTTGTGTCAACCAGGTTAGGGCTCGGGGGCCAAGATTTTTCATGAATTCTGGGAAGATGTTGTCATATCCTGCTGCCTTTCCACATTTCAGGCCCTGTAGGACTTTCTCCAGTTCAGCAGCCTCGAAGGGTTTAGGGTTCGTTTCCTCTACGGGCATTTTTTGGTGTTTTTTTTAGCTCAGTTGTAACTGCTCTTCTGGTGTCTTTGTCTTGGGGTGCTTTGGCGATGGTCAGTAGGTGGGATGCAACTTGGTTGGGTGTGACAGATGCTCGGCTTTGGCTAGGGGGCTTCTGTGCAGCTCCTAGGCGACGGATGAGGCTCCAACATTTCCTGCTAGAGTGGGTAAAGCTCCGGTCAGCAACTGTCTCCTCCCATTTCTTTCGCCGGGCTGTACTTAGCGATTCAATGAGATGGTCTGCTATCTCTGGGTCCCCTGATGTTTGATTGGATTGTAGGAGAGCAGCGCTTTCTCCGTCCAGGCATGGGACATAGAGGGGTTGGTAGCCTCGTGGGATTGCAGTGTGAGCAGCCTTGAAGATTGCGCTGCAGAAGCGGTTGTATGCTTCATCTACAGTGATGGTGTGGAGTGGGATGGTAACAGCACTCCGATCCAGGGTTTCACTGAATTTCTTCCAGCTGGCTTTGTGGAAGTTCCAGCGCATCTTCCTTGGGCTGTTTATGACTGGAAGTTGTAGGCCAATGTGTACAAGCAGGGGCCGGTGTTGGCTGTGTGGAAAATCATCAAGAATGAGGATCTGTGTAGGATATGGCATCCCATTCAAAGAGCTGACCCAGCACAGGTCAGGAGAATAGTCCTTCTTCCACCTAGCAGAGTGGAAGGTTCCTCTTTGTTTGGGGTCGTGTATCAGAGCGAGATCATTTCTAGATGCCCATTCTGAAAGTACCTCCCCGTCACTATCCACTGCTGGGTACCCCCAGTCAGGGTGATGGCTGTTAAAGTCCCCCACATAGATGGCAGGGTGGGGTAGGGTGGGTAAGACCTGCAGATCCCAGTTGGCACTAGGGGGCTTGTACACATTGACAATATGGAAGCCACCAATGGTTATGGTGTTGTTGTTAGGTGGTTTACTTCAACTATGTCAGAACGCACATAAGTGGCATGTCCATGTGTCCATCATGTATACATTTATACACATTCATACCCAGTGTTATGGGCACTGGAGGCAATGCGGGTGAAGTGTCTTGCCCAGGGACACAACGGCAGGATATCTGGGGAGAGCGGGATTCGATCCGCCAACCATCGGGTTATTAGACGACCTGCTCTACCTCCTGAGCCACTGCCGCCCCGTTTGGGGCTAGATGGGTAGTCGGAGGTCTTCTTTTAAATCGTTAGGAGGGTGGGATTAGGTGCGAGAGGTCATGGGAGTGGCATCGTCTGGAAAAGCTAGGGTTTTTTTTTCACCATGACCACATCTCTCGCAGTACGGCTGGAAAAGAAGATGGCCTTGAGCTTTTCCCCTTTCTCATCAACCATTTTGACCCACACCGTTGTAGGCAGGCACAACGCTGTGTGGAACACACCACATTCGGAATTAAAATACTGCAAGATAAATTCGTCATTGGATGGGGCATCACCCGTTGATAGCTGATGAGTGGCTCGGAAGTACCACCTCCCAGATGGGGACACTTTTATCTCCCAAACACTACAAATAATTGAATGAATAATGAATACCGGTAGTTGCTCTTCTTTCACTCGCAAAGGTGTCTGGGTCTGTTGGTCTTTTCTAACAGGCTCGTCCTCTGCCACCGTCTGTTGGTGATGTACATCGCTTGTTTTCAGATCGGCATAATCACGTTTTGCAGGACGCTAAAGTCTGTCGCCAAAAGTGTGGCTTTTCTGGAGAGCGGGTCAAAAGTTTCTCCTTCATCCAACTGGTAAAAACACAGTTCGCTACTTGCATAGTTGAACACATAACCCCATCTACCTCCGGCTTCTAACTGCCATTCCTCCTGAAGACTCCCAGTTGCGGGGGTCTGGATGCGCCACAGATATAACATTCTCTTTTTTGGCGCTAATCCCGGAGCGCTCTGTAGCAAGGTGGAAACGGGTGTCTTGCTGATCAGATGAAGGTTGTTCTGCCTCTTAGTCATGGTGAGTTTTTTTCTGTCTTTTTCTCGAAGATTGTTTAATTTTTCCGATTTCGGGCTACTTATTTATCCGATTTTCACACGCTCCACCCTGTAGTTTCATTGGTTGACAGTAGAGGCCTGCCCTTAGACCGTTATAGGGGAGGACTCTCACTCTCTGCTCATTGGATAGAGCGACCTTGCATTCGTTGTGTAAGGGAAAATAGAAATATTTAATAAATAATAAATATGATCAGGTATGAATTATTTAATTTATATTGATGTATTGGAATCTGAGCTCAAATCTCATGTCATATACATCAGAAAAGTTAATAACACTCGTAAGGGGCACCAGCTTCTGTCTTTAAGAAGCAATTTAATCTTTAATTTCACTTTATACCTGTTTGATCACTCAATAAATTAATCAATAATCAGTCTCAAAAATTCTCCGTGAATTCGATACCTGGGCTTGAAACAGACTCGGAATGAAATAAATTCCCAACAACTTCTCTCATTTTTAAATATTTATTAAATGAAATGATTAACAGACATTGCAGTAATTTCCTTAATCACAAAATCAATCTTGTAAATGATAGATTAACAATGTCAGTATTTTCAGAACCAGGGTTAAACTGAGAAATGAATTTCTATCAGTTTGAGTTAACAGATTATATAAAAAAAAACGCAAATTTATGGAGAAAGTTTATTAATTATATGAAAAAGTCCTTGATTGATCTTAAGAAAATAAAAACGGAATTTTAATGAAAAGAAGAGTTATGTTAAGGGCTTCTTAATTTGCATCTGATTAGATATACAAATTATTACCGAACCTCAAAAATTTAATTCAGCAGAGGAATTAAAGTTTTTGCAGCTCACGTGCTCCTCGGTGATGATAGTTCTGTCGTCGTCCACAGCCCAAGATTTCGTGGATGTTAGGGGAAATATCTGCTCGCAGATATTTCAGGGTCCACAGTTCGACCTTTAAATTCAAGCGGTCGAAGGGGGCTGGATCTTGGCCGTATGACCCATAGTTGAAACTGGGTTCTAGCCAGATGGTGCCGATGCTTCTTCAGCGTGTGATGGACAGCTGCGCATTGATTCTTCAGCTGCGTCTTTTCTTCCTGGTAGACAAGCAGCTGTAGAGGTTTTCGGGAATAATTAAAGATATCTAATCCGATCTCAAATTAAAAAAAACAAACTTTCGGACTTTAGATAAAAATAGTAGCTTCTGGTGGGTGCTTGGTCAAGAAAAATATTATAAAATAAAGTCAAGATTAAAGTTTACATTAAAATTAAACAAACGGTGGTTTTACAGAAAGTTTAACAAAGAAAAAAGTGATGGATAAAAATTGGAGTTTAACTCCGATTAAGAATTGAGCTCAAAGAAATAGGAATTCCTAGGTATTTAAGAGAAAAAGAAAAAGGCATTAAAATACAATTGCATAAACGAATTACGAGTTATCTGCTCTGTGTTCAGAAAAGCGACACATGGTCGAAGTCCTTGTTCAGACGGTCCTTTTTCTTCCTTGCTGTGTGTAGACAATGGAGGAGATCAGAAAAAAGGGAGCAGCCGAAAAGAAATCCGGGAGAAGAGTTGACGAAAAAGGGATGACGAAAAGAAGTGATGAAAAAAGGCTGAAGCAGGGGTCCCTCTCCTTTATATAAGCTCTGTTGAGTTTCGCGGGCTTCCGGCCTGACCGGAATCTCAGCCAATGAGAGTCCTTCGTGGGCGGGCTCGATGAACCTTTAGTCCAATAACAGGCCTTGTCTGTGAGAGACCAATAGGATGAAGAAGCTGGGGTTCTATGAAGACTGGTGACACGTGATATCAGTCCACAGGAATACACAGTTTTAAATACATTGGAATGTACTGTTACACACTTATGTATAACTAAACTAACCTTAGTGTATCTTATAAGCAGTGCTTCTAAATCAACATGCAGGAATAAACATTCATTTAAACATTGGCATGCATATATATAAAATCACAGATTAATGCATTTCACACATATTATTTTCCACATCAAAAACATCAGAGTCCATCTGCATTTTCATAGTTCTGAAAAGAATGAAGGTTTAGAATTGAGTTTGTAATAATGTACTTTAAAGTTCACTGTTTAAATCCAGCATATCCAGAGTTTAAGGAAATTAGCTGAGTCCTGGATCTGTTGCATGTTTTATGGGGGCAATAAAAGTGAAGCCGGACATTGGGGAAATTCCTTAGGCTGGTTTTAGAAAGAAGGGGGATTTCAGCTGTGGCCTGGAGGAAGTAAATCCATTTTTTTTGTGTTATTCCTGGATGAAACAAAATGTCTTTAAGCAGAAAAATAATTGTTGCTGAGCCAAAGTGAGATGATGCTACAGTTGTGTAGATCGGTGGGTTCTTATACCACATTTTTCTAATGTAGATGGTAAAATGGTATGAACTAATGCGTCAAATGTTTTTTTTAAAAGTCAATAAATATTCTTTTGCTCTCTATCTACCCACGAGTAATGCAGACTTAGAAACTCGGAAAAGAAGGTAAAAGCCATTGCCTTATTTTTTTTAAGATAAAGCTTTTTTTAATTAGAATTTGCCACAGTAAATACATGTGCAAATGATAAAGTTTTGAAATAAACTGAATAAAATAATTTACCTGTTGGTAAATATCGTGTATGTGGTATATATGACTCTTATATCCCATACTTACATATGTTAGAGCAAGTGGAAATGTTTTGTGACAGCATATGTAAGGAACTTCACACCTGGAAAGGACAAAGGATCTCCCCCGCCGGGTTAAAGACATTGGACCTCCCAAGACACAGCGGCGGAGACGGACTTGACACCTTTACCCCCTAAGGCGAGAGGAGGAGTTCCCATCACCTCCCAAGACAAGGAGAGGAGATAACAGAACAATGGGGGGGTTAAGATAACGGGGGGATGTCAGCTTTTTCAATGTGTGGCTGATGTCAGCTTTTTCAATGTGTGGCTCTATGTGTGCTTGTATTTAACCAGCGAGCTGAGCAGAGATCTCTCTCTTGCCTTCTGCCAAGCTCTACACCTGATGAGACTCGATAGAAGAGCTATTCATTAAAAACCCTGTTTTTAATACAAAAATCGCCTCGTTATTTCAGCTCCTCTACACTGGTGACCTTGACGCGAGAATATGGACCAGAGGCGTTCTTCAAGCTGCTCATCCATGGTGACTTGGGCATACGCCAGCGACGACGCAGACGAGGGAACAAGCAGACAGCTGTTCCCCACGGCAGAGGGCACTGAGAGAGCTCAACCGAGCTCCAGCACCGCCGTGAGTGCCGAGGCAAGGCACTCTCACCCGGTGGGCACAACAGTGATGGTGTGCACGAACGCCGTTGCTGTCAACCTGCCAGACTTCTGGCGAGAAGACCCCGCCTCTTGGTTTCAGCAAGCTGAAGCCCAGTTTATACTGGTGGGCATCACAGCAGACGATATTAAGTTTTACCATATCGTCTCCAAACTCGACTCCGCCACTTCGAAGTGTGTGCGGAGCTTGGTCCGGCGACCACCAGCCCGGGACAAATATGAGACACTCAAGGCGACCATCGTGGCGAATTATGTCCCGTCAGCGGAGGAAAGAGCCGAGAGGATCCTGGCGGTCTACGGCCACAGAGGGAGCAATCCGAGGACCCTCATGGAGGATTTGCTACAACTCAAGGAGGAGGATAATGATAATTTCCTTTTCCAATTCATTTTCCTCAGCACGCTACCACCGCATTTGAGAGGGACACTCGCCAGTATGAAGTGCAATAATCATCAGGATTTCCGCACACTGGCCAACGAGGCTTACCGGCTCGTCAACGCCTGCAGAGAACGGACACCCACAGCGGCATCCGCAGATCTGAAAACTGACACCCCGAGCCTTGGAGAGACTCAACCCACGGTGACAGCGGCGCGGCCCAAGCGCAACGAGCAGAACGACATCTGCTATTATCACCACCGCTTCGCAGAGAAAGCCCGCAAATGCGTTCCCCCCTGCAAGTTTACGATGTCGTGGAAACGCCAAAGCAGAGGGCCATTAACAGCAGCGGTTCTCGGCGAGAAGAATAAGCTGTTATATGTGACGGATGGATACACAGGCAAGCAGTTCCTCATCGACACGGGAGCTCAGCTGAGTTTCGTCATGCCCTCCCACGCAGATCGAACCATGGGCACCCGGGGCAACGGAGCAGTGGCAGCCAACGGCTCTGACATCGACACGTTCGGGGAAAAGAGCCTGCACCTCCTCATTCACGGCCGCAGCTACAGATGGACATTTGTTGTAGCAGCGGTGAGCTTTAACTTGTTAGGCGCAGATTTTCTGTGTGCACACGGGTTATTAGTGGATCTTGCAAATAGGCGCCTGGTTAATGCACTATCTTTTGCTTCTATTCATGTTCAGCTCGAGTTTCCCCACCACCTGTGCAGGCCAACGTCACCACAGCGGGAGGTAAGTTTGAACAACTCCTCACCCAATTTCCAGCACTCACAACCCCCAAATTCTCAGCCACTGTAGCCAAACACGGGGTTAAACACTTCATTCCGACAACAGGACCTCCTGTTTTTGCCAAAGCTCGCCGCTTAGATGCGGCCAAGCTCAACATAGCAAAGAATGAATTTGCAGCTCTCGAAAAATTGGGCATTGTTAGACGCTCGAAGAGCCCCTGGGCTTCACCACTTCACATGGTTCCGAAATCTGACGGTTCTTGGAGACCGTGCGGAGATTACCGCAGGCTAAACAACGCTACAGCGCATGACCGCTACCCCATTCCTCACATTCAGGACTTTTCACTGCATTTAGCGGGTGCGCGCATTTTTTCAAAAATAGACTTAGTCCGTGGTTATCACCAAGTCCCAGTCCGAGCTGAAGATATTCCTAAAACAGTGGTAATAACCCCTTTCGGCCTTTTTGAATTCCTACGAATGCCATTCGGCCTCAAAGGCGCTGCTCAAACTTTTCAACGGATGATGGACGCTGTCCTACGCGACCTTCCTTTTGTCTTCGTCTACCTCGATGACATGCTGGTAGCCAGCTCATCCGAGGAAGAACACGAGCAGCACCTCACTACTGTTTTTCAGAAGCTGGAAGAGCATGGACTAATAATCAATCCAGTCAAATGCAAATTCGGCGTATCACAAATTGATTTTTTGGGACATAGAGTCTCCCCAAAAGGTGCATTTCCGCTTCCAGACAAAGTTCATGCGATAGAAGGTTTTCCACGGCCCCAAACGGTTAAATCGCTACAGGAATTTTTGGGGATGGTTAATTTTTACAACCGTTTCCTCCCCCATGCAGCTCAGCTCATGCAACCCCTATATGACACGCTCAGAAAAAAGAAAGCTTCCAACGCGGTCGAATGGACCCCGGAACGCGAACGCGCTTTCGCGGAAGTAAAAGGCGCCCTAGCTAACGCCACAATGTTAGTCCACCCAGATCCCTCAGCCCGCATTGCTCTAACCACAGATGCTTCAGACCTGGCTATAGGGGCAGTTGTAGAACAACTTGTCAGCGGGGTCTGGCAACCTTTAGCATTCTTTAGCAAATCGCTAAACCCAACTGAGCGCAAATACAGCACTTTTGACAGAGAGCTCCTGGCGCTTCATTTGTCCGTCCGCCACTTCCAGTTTTGGTTAGAAGGGCGGAGTTTCACGGCTTTTGTGGACCATAAGCCGCTCACTTTTGCTATGGCTAAAATTTCAGAACCATGGTCAGGCAGACAACAAAGACAGCTAGCTGCGATTTCAGAGTTCACCACAGACATTCGACACGTAGCAGGCAAACTTAACGTAGTAGCTGACTGTCTCTCTCGCGCTGTGACACCGCCAGAGCACGAGGAGACAGATTACATCGCCTCAGCAGCGGAACTCTTCACTAACGCACACACATACGCAGCACCTATCCAGGATGGGATAGATTATGCAGCCATGGCGGAAGAACAAAGCAGTGATGCAGACGTGCGCGCGCTCCTGTCTGGACCAACAGGGTTAAGGCTGGAGAAAAAAGGGTTGCGCGACGGCGTGCCCCCCCTAATATGCGACGTTTCAACCGGCCGACCTCGCCCGTTAGTACCAGCTGCTTGGCGCCGCCGCATTTTCGACGCAATTCACTCCCTCGCGCACCCAGGTGTGCGCGCCTCAGTCAAAATTGTTGCCGAAAAGTTTGTGTGGCCAGGCCTGCGCAAAAACGTAAAAGAATGGGCAAAAACTTGCATTCCTTGTCAACGCGCCAAAATACACAGACACACAAAAGCCCCTCTGGAGCCTTTTCCAATCCCTGCTAGAAGATTCGACCACATTCATGTCGACCTCGTGGGGCCGCTACCTTCCTCCCAAGGTTTCACACACCTGTTAACAATGATAGACCGCACCACGCGCTGGCCAGAGGCAGTCCCTCTAGCGTCAACCACAGCGGAGGAAGTCGCTCGCGTTTTTCTAGCAAACTGGGTGGCACGTTTCGGCATTCCATCAGACATCATGTCAGACACAGGGCCTCAATTTATCTCAGAGCTCTGGTCAGCCATGTCCAACAGTTTAGGGGCAACAATTCATCGCACCACCGCTTATCACCCTCAGGCTAATGGGTTATGCGAGCATTTTCACAGGTCCTTAAAGGCCGCCCTCAGAGCCTCACTAACGGACACAAATTGGGTAAATAAACTTCCCTGGGTTTTATTGGGGTTGCGTACAGCACCTAAAGAGGATTTAGACGCTTCTCCCACAGAATTAGTTTTTGCCCAGTCTATCAGACTCCCAGGAGAATTTTTACCAGAGAACCCAGAACCAGGACACCTTCCAGTCCCAAGGTTTTTAGGCAGCAGTGGACCGGACTCCCTCCACGGTCCAGCTCATCACTCTTTTCCACGAGTTTTTGTTCCTCAAACTTTAAAAAACGCTGAGTTCGTTTTTGTTAAGCACGAAGCCCTTAAACCAACGTTACGCCCAGTTTACGATGGCCCGTTCAGAGTGCTGGAAAATGGTGACAAACACTTTGTGCTTGATTATGGGGACAGAAAGGAAGTGGTCAGTGTTGACAGACTCAAACCTGCTTTCTTGCTGAGAGACGAACCTGCACAGTTGGCACGAGCACCTCGGCGTGGTAGACCCCCCAGAGGAAAAGTCTCAGCCCCCAGGCAGGAACAAATAATCTCTTTCCTACCCACAATGCAGATTCACCACGAGAAGGTCCCAGCAGGACACCTAAACCAACCTACAGCAGTTTTGGGAGAAGATTAAAGCCCAGACAGCACAGGGACTGATACCAACCACCCCGCAATTATTCACTGATTGCGCTACAACAGTTTAAGGCTACTTATGATTTCACTATGCTGTTATGTTTACCACTGAACTTTCTTAGGAGCATGGCTGCTAGAAAACTTCTCCTGTGGCAACAGCTGTAACACGTAGTATTTCATAGTTATTATCTTAGACTGTGATTCTTTCTGTGTCCTTTCCTAGTGTTTGGGGGGCCTGTGGTATATATGACTCTTATATCCCATACTTACATATGTTAGAGCAAGTGGAAATGTTTTGTGACAGCATATGTAAGGAACTTCACACCTGGAAAGACAAAGGATCTCCCCCGCCGGGTTAAAGACATTGGACCTCCCAAGACACGGCGGCGGAGACGGACTTGACACCTTTACCCCCTAAGGCGAGAGGAGGAGTTCCCATCACCTCCCAAGACAAGGAGAGGAGATAACAGAACAGTGGGGGGGTTAAGATAACGGGGGGATGTCAGCTTTTTCAATGTGTGGCTGATGTCAGCTTTTTCAATGTGTGGCTCTATGTGTGCTTGTATTTAACCAGCGAGCTGAGCAGAGATCTCTCTCTTGCCTTCTGCCAAGCTCTACACCTGATGAGACTCGATAGAAGAGCTATTCATTAAAAACCCTGTTTTTAATACAAAAATCGCCTCGTTATTTCAGCTCCTCTACAGTGTACAATGTTTTACTGTCCAGATGCCCTTTCTTATATTTTTTATGTTTTATGAAACCCAACCAAATAAACTTAAACTCACTAAATATAATCGACTAACTCGTGTGTGGAAACCGTTGGGGTGAATCGTAAATATTTGTCCTCAACTCACTTTAGTCTGATTTATTGATCAATCACGCTTACATTTACCGACTGCAGAGTGAAAAATATTGTGTGGATCATTTGGAAAAAAAACTGAATGGAATGTTAAATAATGTCTTTGTTATCAGAAAAAACTTAAATAGCACAATACTGTTTGAATGACCAACCAACGCTGAAAAATGTAAGCAGCCTTCTGACCCCGAGAGACACGGTTATGATGCTGCTGAGGGGAGGGAGGGAAAGGGTTGTTAGTGATGTGAGATTTGAAAATTATTAAGCAGCACACATAGAATCGGTGTATTTTAAGTCGATAAATACATAGACAGAAGTACTTTTTGGAAGAGCCAAGATGTTGATCTGTTAAAGTGTTCATTTTTAGTTGTTTAAAGCTTATACAAGTTAAACCAATATTTTCAGAATTCAGTTTGTTTTTCTTAAAGCCAAAATGTGTCAGTAACACAATTCTTCAAGCAGAAGGATCTTTAACTGCTTTATAGACAACCTCGGGCCTTAGGTCACCAGTCTGAGAAATTGTTGAGCCCTGGTATTGAAAGGTAGAGACAATGTTGGTGGTGCAATATTTATTTCTGTAGGAAAAAACATTAAACTATAAACATGATGCCCGATCTATCGGGCGTCGCTACTGTCTATCACAACTGCGTGCTGTGATAGACATTTCAAATCAAATCAAATCAAATCAAATCAAACTTTATTGTCATATTGCTGTACATACAACTGTAGTGCAGGCAAGATGAAATTGCGTTTCTCTCGGCATCCATATAAATAGAAGCAGCATGATTTAAGACACACTCACACATAGCTTCACCGCCCCCCCACCCCCCCCACCCCCATCCATTCACACATCCCTGAGACATACTTCGGAAAAAACTAACTAACTGTAATATACAAATAATATACAAAATGTCCGTAGGTGCAGTAGTGTGTATGAGAGATTCCGGGTCAACTGTTCAGCATCCTGACAGCTTGTGGAAGGAAGCTGTTGATCAGTCTTGATCAGTCTGCCTCTGATGCTCCGGAATCGTTTACCAGATGGAAGAAGTTCAAAGTGTTTATGCAGAGGGTGAGAACGGTCCTTGACAATGTTCAGTGCCCTGTGACTATCCTCTGCAGGGCTTTTTTGTCTGACATACTGCAGCTGGAGTACCATGTAGCAATGCAGTACATCAGAACACTCTCCACCACACCTCTGTAGAAGGTCCTGAGGATGCAGATGGGGAGAGAGGCCTGTTTGAGTTTCCTTAAGAAGTGCAGTCTCTGCTGAGCCCACTTCCTGATCCCCAAAGAATTCTTGTTCCAGGTCAGGTCCTGCGAGATCTGCACACAGAGGAACTTGATGTTCTCCACTCTTTCCACTAAACGGCCGCCGATGCTGAGGGGGACGTGCTCAGGCTGTGACCGCCAGAAGTCGATAATCATCTCTTTCGTTTTGTCCACGTTGAGCACCAGATTGTTCTCCCTGCACCAGCCCTCCAGGTCTCTCACTTCTTCCCTGTACATTGATTCCTCATCCCTCTGAATAAGTCCCACCACCGTGGTGTTGTCTGCAAACTTAATAATCTGGTTCCCCTCGTGTCTGGATACACAGTCATGTGTTAGAAGTGTAAACAACAGTGGACTGAGTGCACAGCCTTGAGGGGATCCGGTGCTCAGCGTGACAGAGTTGGAGATGTTGTTTCCAACCTAGACAGACTGAGGTCTCTCAGTCAGGAAATCCAGGATCCAGAGACATGTGGCGGTGTTCAGACCGAGAAGGAGTAATTTCTCCATCAGTCTCTGGGGAATAATGGTGTTGAATGCTGAACTGAAATCAATGTACAGGAGTCTGGCGTAGGTGTCTTTCTGGTCCAGGTGGGTGATGACAGAGTGTAGGGTGGTAACTATAGCATCCTCCGTGGAGTGGTTTGAACGATATGCAAACTGGAGCGGGTCGTGTGATGCAGGGAGGCAGGCTGTAATGTGTGGTTTGACAAGCCGTTCAAAACACTTCATCACAATTGGTGTCAGTGCAACAGGACGATAGTCATTCAAACAGGACACAACTGGTTTCTTTGCCACTGGTACAATGATAGAGGTCTTGAAGCATCTGGGAAGCCTGACTCAGGGAGATGTTATAAATGTCAGTCAGGACATCTGCCAACTCGCTCACGCAGTCTCGGAGCACACATCCCGGGATGTTGTCCGGACCTGCAGCTTTACGTGGGTTGACTCTGGTTAGGGTCCGCTGTGTTGATGGTAAAAGCTGGTCTGACCGATGGTGGAGGTGGGCCAGCCCTCCCTCTGATTGTCGAGTTTGATGCTTCAAAACTTGCAAAGAAGTCGTTAAGCCTGTCTGGAAGCGAAGCGTCATCATCATCGACCCCCTGCCTAGACTTATAGCCCGTCAGTGTCCGAACTCCCTGCCACATCTGCTTGGTGTTCCTAGTGTCACAGAGGTGTCCCTGGATTTTCTCCACATAGGTGCGCTTTGCCGCCTTAATTCCCTTTGAGAGCGCAGACCTGGCTGAGCGGAGGGCGATCCTGTCCTTCGCTCTGAAGGCTGCATCCCCGGCTGTAAGCAGCGAGCGCACCTCTGCAGTCATCCAGGTTATGGTTACCCCGCATAGTGATGGTCTTCACTGTAGTGACATCCTCTGTGCACTTCGCGATGTAGCTGGTGACCGTTTCAGCATACTCCTCCACATCTGTCTTGTTTTCCTGGGAGGCTGCTATTTTGAAGACCTCCCAGTCTGTGTGCAGAAAACAGTCTTTCAGTGCAGAGGTTGCACTCTCTGGCCAAATTCTGATTTGTTTCACTGCTGGCCTGCTGCGCTTCACTAAAGGTTTGTAGGCAGGCAGCAGCATCATGGATATGTGGTCAGAAAGGCCGAGATGGGGGCGGGGTATAGCCTTATATGCATCTGTGTTTGTGTACACTAAGTCCAACATATTCTCTCCTCTGGTCTTAAAGTCTACACATTGTTTAAACTTGGGGAGCACAGTCTTTAAGCTGGTGTAGTTAAAATCTCCCGCAACCACCACAAAACTGTTCGGGTGTGAAGTTTGGATTTCACTAATCGCATTGTGCAGTTCCCCGAGTGCCTTCTTAGCATTAGCGTTAGCGTTAGCGCTCGGCGCTATGTAAACAGCCACTACAAACACGTTGCTGAATTCCCTTGGCAAATAATATGGCCAACAATTTACAATAAGGAACTCTGCCAACGGAGAGCAGTGTTTAGACACTAATATCTTTATTTTATTTTTTTATTTTTTTTTAAAATAAAAAAACGGAGAGCAGTGTTTAGACACTAACGTGGCATTAACGCACCAGTTCTTGTTAACATAGATGCATAGTCCAACCCCCCGGCTCTTACCGGAGCTCGCCGTTTCCCTGTTGATACGGAACATTGCCATATCTTCCAGTTGAATGGCCTCGTCAGGAATGTTGTCGTGGAGCCATGTCTCCGTGAACACAAGCACACAGCAGTCTCTCCACTCTCTCCGGGTTTCTCTCAGCAGACGCAGCTCGTCCAGCTTGTTTTCGAGGGAGCGGACGTTAGAGAGAAGGAGCGACGGTACCGCTGGTCTGGAGGGGTTAGCCTTTAGCCTAGCATGGATCCCGGCCCTTTTTCCATGCTTTTCCTTGCGTTCGCTCCGCTTACGCCTCCTCCTTTCTCGGGTAGCTTCCAGCGGCTCCGCCAGAATTCCATGCTGGCGTAGAATGTTTAAATCACAGCCGATCGCCGCGATTCTTGCAGCGTGCAGTACCTTGATGTTTAATAAGGTCTCACGGTTGTAAGTTTTACAGAATGTACGTCTGGGAAGATCAAAACACTCAAAACTCTCACACTCGCTGATGCCAAGAGGGGCCGCTGCGTCCATGCGCGCTGCCGCCATCTTTTCCTTTTGTGTTAAGTTGCAAGTTTTGCTTTGTTTCACACTTGAGAATTTAATATCATTCCATTTTATTTGTTCATGCTCCTCATAATATGAAGAATAATCAAAAAAATAAGAAGAACATACAAAAATAAATAATTTATTTATTGGATTGTACAGCTGTGTAGGTATAACACAGAATATTCTGCGGAAAATATAAAATGGTTATATATGAGGGGGGAATGTCACCACAACTTAAACCAACCTTTTTCAAAAAAGTAATAAACAGTTGAAGCAATCATGCTGAAGCAGGTTTGTGTGAATATAACTACTGGTTTCAAAGTCAGAGTTTGTATGAACACTGTGCAAACATGTAATTTGTTAATACAAAGATAAAAAATACCCTTGTGCAGAGAAGTAAGTACACGTTATTACAAGTTAATTGTTTCAGGATCCTATAACTCTAATCACAACGTTCTCTCTCTCTCCATGTCTGTGTGTGCTGGTTAAGCCCGAGGGAACTCAGAGGTTTAAGCAGCGTAAAACGATATCTTTGGTTCGCGGTGCCGCTTGCTGGGGTGATTAATACGACCCGACATTTCTCATGCTGGCACTTCAGAGTTTTGCCAAGCAGATGGAGCACGTTGTTGGTCAACCTCGGGCCTTAGCTGTGGTAGATATTTGTGTTAAGTTGCATGTTTTGCTTTGTTTCACACTTGAGAATTTAATATCATTCCATTTTATTTGTTCATGCCCCTCATAATACAGACAAAATAAAAAAAATAAGAACATACAAAAAAATGTTTATTTGTTGGTTTGTACAGCTGTGTGGGTATAGCACAGAATATTCTGTGGAAAATGTAAAATGAGCACCTGCTTTTCACCTTTGACGGTACGTTGTTTTAGAATCTTCTCCACATGGTAGACTGTTGATACCCAGCATTATTTTTTGCAACTCCGCATCTTAAAATGAACCTTGAATCTGTTCTCCATCATAATCTTTCAGTTTGTTGACGGGGGGGTGGGGGTGCGGAGGATGCACTTAGACAGCGTAAACACTTCAGCCGTAAAACTCTGCTCATATTTGTTATGAACCCCCCCAACTTTGATATCCTGACAGAGTCTCCCTTTTAAAATGCATCTTTAATTCACTGCTCTGTTGAGCTCGGGGTGTGCCATATAGGTTTTGAAACACTTGGCCATTTTAATACTCCTGTGATAACCTCGATCGTAGCTCGTCACCAAGTCTTGTAAGATGTCGAGGTACCGCAGTGTGTTGTTGATTGTAAAATACCTCCACATTCTGCCGTTTACTGTATGATTAAGCCTTTTGATCACAGAGGCCTTGAACTCACTGGCCATGGAAAAATGTGTTATACCATGTTTTTCCATTAAAGCCTCAAAACTTTTGGTGAAAAATTCTTTTCCCGCATCGGTTTGTAGTTTGATGGGTGTTCGGCTTTCTTCAAACATGGATTCAAGGGCCCATACCACCTCAGCGGCCGTCTTTCTCTTCAGAGCTCGTACATACGTCTTCTTGGAAAATACATCTATAACTGTTAATAAATAATTGTATCCGTCATTACAGTCGGTTAAACCTGCATATTGCATAGATTGGCATGTTATTACAAGTTAATTGTTTCAGAATCCTATAACTCTAATCACAACATTCTGTGTGTGTGTGTGTGTGTGTGTTGGTTGGTTGGTTAAGCCCAAGGGAACTCAGAGCTTTAGGAAAGCTGATATCATCGGTGTTGGGTTCCAGAGCCTGACAGAGGGAAATATTCCTCTGTTTTGCTCAGAGAATATTTTTTTCTTATTTAAGTATTTAGTTGTTTGAAAATTTAAATGCATCAGCTGTTTATGCAGTATATTTTTCTGTAGGAAAAAAAAGACAACAAACTATGATGCTAAACTTTTGTGAAAATCTAATTTGAAGAAACAGTCTTATCTCCCTGTGGGTCTGACCAGCGACTGTGTACCAATGTGTGAATGCGTGCGTGTGTGTGTGCGTGTGAGAATTTAGGTGTTTATTTGGTCACTCTCACTGACGTGTGTTTTGTAAAGCGAACAAACTAAAAACATGTCATTGATTATACTGGTCAATACTAAATTTATTGTCTATGTTTTTTGGTTTTTTTTAGCTGATTTAGGACAATTTTGATGTGCTTAATCTAAAAATCACATTGGTTTTGCTCAATCAGGTCAACTTTTTGAATTATGGCCAAATGTTGTTTTATACGTTTTTGTTTACATGTATGGGTATTTTTGCTTTATATGATGCAAAATTCTTTTTTATGTCTTGAAATTCTCTGAATTTTGAACAATGATGATGTAACATTCAATTTACATGTACTTACCTTTATATAAAGGTAAGTACATGCACAGTACTAAGTAAGTACTAAGTAAGTACAGGTTATTACTTAACACCTGATCGAGAGAAACAGATGTCATTTTCGGATTCAGCGGCGCAAAATTGTCTTTAATCAGTTGAAAAAACAGATAACTTGCAAAAAAATATTTTTGTAACCCTGTGTTATCCTTGAAAGCTGTTTCTCCCCATAATTAACATTCCATTCTCATGCTAATCCCATAAGGTCAAAGATCATTTTTAAAAGCATATATAATTGACATTCTATTCCCACACTAATCCCCGTATTAATCTCATAGGTAAAACAAAGACAAGACTTGACCAAACTAAGAATACAAAACACAAAAGGCAATATAGATTGCTTTACCTGACTTATGGCTTTCAAAACACGAACAAAAAAAAAAAAATACACACCAACACACAGGGAGCAATCTAAAATTGCTTAGCTTTGGCTTACAAGAAAACAAGAGGCAATCTAAAAAATTGCTCAGACCTGACTAAGACTATGACTTTGGCTTACAAGAAAACAAGAGGCAATCTAAAAATTGCTCAGACCTGACTAAGACTATGAGAAACAACAAAAAATCTCAAGAAGTACTTCACACGACCAGGCCCGTATGGGCCCACAGATAGTCCCACAGTACATGATAATCAGGTGGCCTGCCCCAGTCCTATGCCCCCAGAAACAAGTCCTCTGGTGGCCAAACCAGGTCACCCTGTAACACACACAGTTTATTGGGTGGCCAACCCAAGACGCCGAACACTCCAAGCAGTTCCTCAGGTGGCCGACCCGCATCCCACAACCACCAGGACCGTGGAGGGATTGCATGCAGCCGCTCACCTGAACAAAACAAGACAGGGGAGCACCAGACCGTCAAACAGAGCCCTCTCACGGACCCCAGCTGGTGGCTCCTGAGAGGGGGACAACCAAAACCTTGGGCCCCCTCAAATCCTGATTGGGTCACAGCCGCACCTGCGCTGGACCCCCACTGGACCTCGTCGGACCCCGATTGGGTCACAGCCACACCTGAGTCGGACCCCGACAGAACCTCGTCGGACCCCGATTGGGTAATCGCTGCACCCACGTTGGACCCCGACTGGGTCACCTCAGCCCATGCGTCGGACCCCGACTGGGTCAGGACAGACCCTGATTGGGTCACCGCTGCACCCACGTTGGACCCCGACTGGGTCACCTCAGCCCATGCGTCGGACCCCGACTGGGTCAGGACGGGCCCCGATTGGGTCACCGCTGCACCCACGTTGGACCCCGACTGGATCACCTCAACCCATGCGTCGGACCCCGACTGGGTCACCTCGGCCCACGCCGGACCCCGACTGGGTCACCTCGGCCCACACGTCGGACCCCGACTGGGTCAGGACTGCTCCGGCGACGACCTCCAACTCCGAACCTGGAACCCCCGGTCCCGTGACCTTGACTGGCTCCGGACCGGTAACGCTGTGGAGGTGCTCAGAAAATAAGAGAGGACCGGGATCAGTTCCACCGGCAGCGCCAGAGCCCAGCGAGATGAGCTCGGGTGCAGCGGACGGCTGCCCCTCACTCGCCTCCCCATGAGGCAGGCAAAAATGCTCTAACACACCATACAGGAAAACAAGAAAGAGCACTTGCCTGCACTCGGGCTCTGGAGCCGTTCAGGACTTCGCCGATCCAGGTTCAAGAAGAAGTTCGTCGTCGGGCTCCCACTCGGCTGTGTCGGGTTCCACAGCCGGCCTGATGGTCTCTGCAGCTGGATCCTCACGCGCTGGCGTCCACGCCAACAACCCGTATGGCGTGGGGGCAGAGGACCCTGGACCTGCTGACTTGGACTGCATCCCTGAGGAACCCTGGGGACGCTGTCTCGTCGGCTCTGGCTCCTCACTGCAGTCCGTTCTTCTCTGTCCAAAGCGCGGCTGCAGGGCTGGGATATTACCCAGAGCTGCAGGCCTCCCCCTCGTTCGATGGCGTGGGACTGACGCCGAGGACCGCTCCGCAGGAGGAGACACAGAGGCAGCAGGTTTAATAACAATGGCTACAGCTGGGGAAAGAAGCTCAGGGAGCTGCAAACCCCGAGCTTCACCCCCAGGAGTCAGACAAGACAGATCACAATGATCGATAGATAAGTGAACTTGAACTTGCCTGTCTCCCGGGGGGAGGATGGTATCAGCTGTAGCGGACATCGCTCCTTCCCTCGCTCGCTGGATGGTGGAAACGGACCCATGGACGGAGCCCACCGGCACAGGACTCAGCTCACTCACAGCAGCCAGCTGGTTGAGGGGGTCATCCCGGCGGCCCGGAACTGGATCCGGAGCAGGAGCTTGCCAAGGATGCGCCCGGCCGCGGCGCCGACGCCTCCGCCGGCCCCCAGGCGGTGCGAACTCCCGGAACGGATCAAGGAAAGGATCAGGATCCATGAGCAAAGAGCAGGAGTGCCTCTTCTCCTGCTTCATGCCACGTCCCTCCTCCATTATCAGGTAAATCTCGCGTTGCGCAGCGATGTCCTCCCTCCTCGCGTCGACTTCCGGGTGGTCAGCGTAGCGGGGAGAGAGATGATAAAGTATATCCTCGGCGGCGTCCAGGTACCAGTGTATGCCGTGGTCATAGTCTAGCAGAGAAGCGGAGATGAGAAGCTCATCCACCACTTCCAGCACATCAGTCAGCTCGTGGCTCGGACTCCACACACGGTTCCTCCGCGACGGCATTCTTCACATACACGGCACCCTGACAGGAAAAAGCAAATGTCCAAAAAACTCAAACTCACTGGTGAATAGCGTCTCGGGTTGGCGTCACCGTAACGCTGTTTTGACAGCAGTGTACTGTCATGCGCTGGCCCTCGCGAGCCAGCATAAGACGCACACAGTCACCAGTGAGTTTACAGTGAGTTTTATTACGGTGAAAAGTGAACAACACAAGATGCAGGGGCAATGACACATGAGTCTACACACTTCCGGAGGCGTAAGGCTAGACAGCTCACTTACGAGTCCATAGGAGGAGACAGTCATACACAGGCAAAGGTTGTTAAGTAATTAGCTACACAAGCTGCTGAGGCAAAGACACACAAAGGTCCACTCTCACCGGGAGGAGCAAGGCTAACAGCTAACTTACTGGTGCCGGAGAGGCGACGGTCAACCACAAGCATGCGAGGTAGATAATGATCCAAGTCGTCCGTAGCTCAGACGTATAGCGACTAACACTGCTGCGTCTTACCGTCGCCAGTGCTGGGCTTAAATAGCGAAACACTAACGACGGTAATGACACACAGCTGACCGACCATTGACAGGCGGAAACCCCACCGAGCACCTTCACAATAAGAGCCCGGTGAGGCCAGAATACAGCCCGCAGCTGTCAAGGCTGGCAGCGAGACATAACTTTAGCCCGAGCACGAGCAGAACCGGCGCTCGGGTCATAACACCAGTATTTTATTGGCTTGCCCAAATGTTGTCCAGCAAACTTCAAACAAGCTTCAACATGTTTTTTCTTCAGCAGTGGAGTCTTGCGAGGTGAATGGCTATAGGGCCCATGTCGGTTGAGTGCATTACTTATCGTTTTCTTTGAAACAGCAGGATCTGCTAACTCCAGGTCTTTCTGGAGCTGTCCACAAGTGGTCTTTGGCTCTTGGATAACATTTTTGATAATTCTTTTGAATCTTCTGTCAGAAATCTTGCGAGAAGCTCCTGGTCATGGCCGGTTTAAGGTAAAATGATGTTCTTTCAACTTCCGAATGATGGCTTCAGTAGTGCTCGCCGGAACATTCAGCAGTTTATAAATGCGCCTGTAACCAATTCCATCATTATGTTTTGCAACAATAAGGTTGTGAAGGTCTAGAGAGAGTTCTTTGCTTCTACCCATCATGGGTTCTTGGTGGTGTGACAATCTGATATTCACAGATCTTTTTAAAGGCTATCAGTCAAGACTTAGATAGATAGATAGATAGATAGATAGATAGATAGATAGATAGATAGATAGATAGATAGATAGATAGATGTACTTTATTGATCCCAAACTGGGAAATTACAGTGTAACAGCAGCATGACAGTTGACAGCCAAACAACAGAAACACACATGACAGACAAAGGGATCACCCATGGAAAGTAAAAAAGAAACTAACACGACTATAGAACCTATATACATCATAGCTTAATATATGATGATGACCCGTATAAACACATGAATCATCCTATTGCACAAAGAAGGACTATCAGGAGCAGAGTGAAATGTAAGGTACCAGTTAGTCTGTAAGGTGCAGTGTGGCAGCATAGCTATGACCAGAATACAACATCATAGTGAGTTATTGTACAGTGAAATTGCATGTAGCAGGAAAGATTTCCTGTACCTGGCCGTTCGACAACGAAGCTGTAGTAGTCTACTGGAAAAAGTGCTTCGCTGCCTATCTAGGGTGTGGTGGAGGGGGTGATCAGGATTGTTCATGATGGATCGCAGTTTATTTAGTGTTCTCCTCTCCACCACTGTCTCAAAGGTCTCCGGTCTGAGACCAATTACAGCTGACCAGCTGAAATTAATTTGCACTGATGGAGGATGGGATGGCTTCCTAAATTCTAATGGATTTCACCTGGTTTCTTGGCTTTCTATGCCTTTTTGCACCTCTTTTTCTTCATGTATTCAATACTTCTTCCCTGTGTCATTCCACTTTACTAAATATAACTTGTTTTGTGAACACAGTTTCCTTGATTTCTTTGTATGTATGGATAACTTGGGTTGTTACTGATATCTGGTGAAAATCTCAGGTCATTGGCTCCATCAGAAATATGTTTAATGAGAAAAATGTTGACATGTTTGACATGTTGACATCATTATTACTGACTACCTGACAGGCAGGCCACAGTTTGTTCAGCTGGGCAGTGTCTTGTCTGTCGTTGTGGTTAGTGATACGGGAGATCTACAGGGAACTGTGCTCTCTCCTTTTCTCTTCACCTTATATACCACTGACTTTCAGTACAACACCAAGTCATGCCACCTGCAGAAATTCTCTGACGACTCAGCTGTTGTGAGGTGTATAAGAGGGGGAGAGGAGGGGGCGTACAGGACACTGTCAGATTTGTGGAGTGGACAGAGTAGAATCACCTGAGGCTGAATGTCAGCAAGACCAGAGAGATGGTGATTGACTTCAAGAAGAAGAGGACGCCTTCTCAGCCATTGCAGGTTAGGGGGGAAGATGTGGGAGTGGTTGAGGACTACAAATATCTGGGGGTCAGGATCAGCAACGGGCTGGTCTGGAGAGCTGAGATCCTTCAACGTGTGCAGCAGGATGCTGGAGCTTTTCTATCAGACCATTGTCACCAGCGCCATCTTCTTTGCTGCTGCCTGCTGGGGTAGCAGTATCAGAACCAGTGACACCAACAGACTTGACAAGATTATCAAGAGGGCTGGCTCTGGAATTCGTCTCAGGCCAGAGATCTTTGACACAGTGGTGGAGAAGAGGACACAAAATAAACTGCGATCCATCATGGACAATCCTGATCACCCCCTCCACCACATACTGGATAGACAGCGGAGCTTTGCTGTCGAACAGTTAGGCACAGGAAATCTTTCCTGCTGCATGCCATTTCACTGTACAATAACTCACTATGATGTTGTATTCTGGTCATAACTATGCTGCTATACTGCACCTTACAGTCTAATTGGTACCTCACATTTCACTCTGCTCCTGATAGTCCTGCATTGTGCAGCTGGTATAATTCATGTGTTTATATGGTCACCATCTATTCAGCTATGATGCATATAGGCTTTTTTATAGTAGTGTTATTTTTACTTTCCGTGGGTAATCCCTTTGTCTGTCATGCATGTGGTTTCTGTTGTTTGGTTGTCTACTGTCATGCTGCTGTTACACTGCAATTTCCCAGTTTGAGATCAATAAAGTCTATCTATCTATCTATCTATCTATCTATCTATCTATCTATCTATCTATCTATCTATCTATCTGTCTGTCTGTCTGTCTGTCTGTCTGTCTGTCTGTCTGTCTGTCTGTCTCATCACCATCATCATCATCATAGCAGTCTGTCGTGGGTGACAATGACTGTTTCATTTATGGAAACAGTCATTGTTGAATTGCTGTGTGGAGGAATCCACACAGTGAATCCACACAGCTCTGTCCTTAGCCTTCTGCTGCCAGGAACTCCTGTCTATGTCCAACTTCTTCAAGTTTCTTTTTACAGTGTCTTTAAATCTGAGCCTTGGTCTACCCTAATTGCATTTGCCCTCGCATAACTGTGAGTAGAGTAACTGCCGAGGGAGACGCAGGTGGTCCATCCTCTCAACATATCCAAGCCATCTCAGGTTCATCTGTATTAGCATGTCCTCCATTGATGGTAGACCAGCTTGCTTCAACACTTCTATGTTGGTTAACTTGTCTTTCCATGAGATGTTCATTATGGCTCGAAGGTGTCTCATCATGTACGCGTGGAGTTTCTTCACCTGCACTCTGTAGACAGTCCAAGTTTCAGCACCATACAATAGAGTAGCCAGTGCTGTCGCTCTGTACACTTTGCATTTCACACGGATAGACACTTATTGATTGTTCCACAGTCTCTCCCTCAAGTTTCCAAACACAGTGCTCGCTCTTCCCATTCTGAGAGATAGTTCATCCTCCAGCCTAGCATTCTCTGAAACAGTACTTCCTAGATACTTGAAAGTCTTGCACTTGACTAGTGGCTCTGTACCAATGCTGATCTCTTCTGTTAGTGATGTCGATAATTGGAACTTTGGTGGTTGATAAAGGCACTCTGTCTTCTTGATGTTGATTTTGAGGCTGAATTGGCTAGCTGCTCTTGCAAATTTCTCCACTAAAGATTGCATATCTTCCACACTGTGTGCAACTAGAGTACTGTCGTCGGCAAAGAGCATTTCTCTTACTACCTTTATCAATGTCTTACACTTGGCTTTAAACTGTGCCACATTGAACAAGTCTGCTTCTTTCCTTGTTTGAATGTATACTCCTTCTGAAGTGTCTTTGACGGCCACCTTAAGCATGGCTGCCAGATATAGCGAGAGGAGCGTTGGTGTCAGCACACACCCTTGTTTCACCCCGTTGCTTACTAAAAAGTCTTTAGATACTGAACCACTCATTACCACGTTTGCTTGCATACCTGTATGGAGTGCCTCGATCAGGCTGACAAACTTCTCTGTACAGCCATATTTCTTGAGTACCTGCCAAAGTCCTTGTCACGAAACAGTATCAAAGGCTTTACTGAAGTCTATGAAGACTACATAAAGCGGCATGTTCTGTTCAATACACTTTTCTTGAACCTGTTTCAAGCAGAAAATCATGTCCATTGTGCTTCTTCCACTTCTAAAGCCGCACTGGGTTTCCAGTAGTACATTCTGCGAGATGTGTTCACTGAGTCTGTTCAGTAGTACCCGTGAGAAAATCTTACCAACAGTGGCTAGCAGTGATATACCTCTGTAATTTCCACAATCACTGTCACTTTTCTTGAACAAAGGCACAATACTTGCATCCTTCCAGTCTTGAGGTACTTTCTGGGCATCCCATATCTCTTGGATGAACTTATGCAGGCAGTTGGTCAGCTAAACACCACCAAATTTTCACACTTCTGCTTGAATTCCATCCCTTCCTGGAGCTTTACCATCCTGTGTTGTCCTAATAGCTGCCATTAGTTCATCAAAATTTGGTGGTTCATCCAGACTTGATACAGCTGGTCGCTGCACTAGAGCTTCTTTAGCCTCTTCAGTGAGATCTCCAGGGTTGTTTAGTAGTTGGTCAAAGTGGTCTGCAAATCTGTCCAGGATCTTGTCTTTCTCCTGCAAAACTGTTTCCCCATCTATAGCCTTTAGTTGGATCAGTCCTCTTGGTTTAGGACCGTAGATTTCTCTCACACCTGTGAAGAATGTTTTCATGTCCTTTCTGTCTGCTGCAGTTTGAAGTTTCTCTGCTTTTTCATCCCACCAGTTGGACTTCATCTCTCTGGTGTACGTCTGTAGCTCACTCTGAGCCTTTGAGTATTTCTTCTTCTTCGACCTTGCATTACAATGTAGGTTTTCCTGCCTAGCTGTATTCCTCGCTTCTAGTAGTTTCTTCAGGTGTTCATCATGCTCATCAAACCAATCTTGATGTTTCCTCTCAGGGTGGCCTAATACATCATTCGCAGTCTGATACACCGTATCCTTCAGCGTTTCCCATTTCTCTTCTATGTCATTCTCTGAGTTGTTGCTGTCCCAGTCTTTCAAGTTTTCATCCATTTCCTGTGTAAGTTCTTCCTGCTTCTTTTGGCCTTTCAGTGCACTAGTGTTTAGCTTCCGTGGTGGCTTCACACCCGTCCTGCAGTGCTGTTTTCATCTCCAAATCCTTAGTCTAAATCTCAGCATAACATGATCTGTACCACAGTCTGCGCCTCTCATTGCTCTGGTGTCCAATACATCCCTTATGTCTCTCTGCCTGACTATGATGTAGTCTAATAAGTGCCAGTGCTTCGATCTTGGGTGCATCCATGTCTTCTTGTGTGTGTCCTTGTGCTTAAATAGAGTGCTGGTTATCACAAGGTTGTACTCTGAACATAGTGCAAGTAGAAGTTCTCCATTAGCATTGCACTTACCTACTCCATGACTGCCTAGCACTCCTTTCCATTTCTCAGTGTCCGAACCAACTCTGGCATTAAAATCTCCAACGAGTATCAGCCTGTCATCAGTCGGTACATGCCTGATAGTCTCACGTAAATCACTGTAGAACTCTCCCTTCACCTCCTCTGTGTTGGTCATTGTTGGGGCATATACACTGATGAGTGTGGCATACATCTTTCGCTGTAGTGGGAGTCTCATAGTCATTATCCTGTCGTTGATTGGCACCAGTTCCTCATCAAGCATTGCTGCTATCTAAGCCCACTCCTGCTGCTCTCCTTTCTTGAATTGATCTCCCACTCCAAAAGAAGATGTACCCATGGTCTTCCAAGCTGTCATATCCAGGCAATGTTGTTTCACTAAGTGCAGCTATGTCTACATTGTACCTGTTCATTTCCAGGGCCACAAGCGCGGTCTGTCTTTCTGGGCACTGTGATGTTGTTCTGTCCAACAGAGTGCGTACATTCCATTCTGCTACACAGAAGGCTGCTGTTTTCCTCTTCTTTTGTCTTCCTGCTCCTAGCTTACTTTTTGCTGCCTGTCGGAGTGTGAACAGATCAGCGCGGCCCTTGTAAGCCTGGGCAACATCCGAGCTGGTATGAGTTGCTTTCTGACTGACCATTTCATGAAACTGCTTGCAAAGTATTTGAGTACTGCTAGCTTTTGCTGGACTAGCAGCACATTCTTGGCAGATAAAGGTATTATCAGTGGCAAGGACAAGCCAAGACAAACTGACTCCAGTATCTGTTGCAATGACTGACCAGATGATGGGTTTGTTTAGCTCTGCTCTTTGTGTAGTGCATGTCACAATGCACCGACTGGCACAGTCCACCACAGACCTTGCGACAGATGTGTTTATCTGCCAGGATGTCCAGTCTCAACCCGTGTAACTGGGAGTGGTCCACCACAGACCTGTGGCAGATACTGTTTTTAGTTCTGCCAGGATGCCCAGTTTCACCCTCCACACCCTCGGAAGGGTGGGGATGCCAGTTGAGTCACCGACGGCCCGACCCATGAGACAGGTAGTACCGGTTTTCATGGTTATCCAGTAGCAAGCAAGCCAATGCCTAACCTGACAAAAAAAAAAAAAGAAAAAAAAAAAGGATGTAAGTCTCAGTTAAAAGCTGCCAATTTCTGACCAAAAAAAGTAGAATTTTACGGGTAAGAAGCTGCAAATTTAGCAAAAAGACAAAAAAGGTGTAAATTTCCAACTGTTTACAACCTAAAACACTGCAAATATAAGATTTGAGTAAAATGCTGCAAGTTTAAGCTTCTTTTTTTTAAACTGCAAATTCAAGAGTAAGAAAAGTTCTAAATTCATGAGGAAAAAGCTGCAAAATTATGATTAATAAAAAGCTGCAAATTTTCAAGTAAGAAGCTGCACATTTCTGAGTTAAATGGCTCTAACTCTGCAGGAAAATCCTGCAAATTTATGAGAAAAATCCTCACATTTGCAAAAGAATGTTTCTAATTTACATGAAAAATAATGTGATAAATTGGCATGTGTTGGCCATTTTTTTAAATGACAGCCGTGAGGAGGAACTAAGCAGTGGTGTTCGGAGGTGTTAAATCCTGCAAATCTGCACTAATCAGCAGGGAAAAGGAGAAGAAGAGGAATAGGTGATCCCCAGCAGCAGAAATAATCCAGTTAACCCTGGAAGAGTAAACACATGACACCTAACAGATTACCCCCCCCCCCCCCCCAGTGACATCAGTGGAAACAGCTGGGCCAGACTTCACACCTCTGTCGATTTACATGTTCCCTTCTGAGGACAATTCAAACAGAGCTGCTGCTGAGATGGAAGCCAAAAGGTTAAATGGTGACATGGCTTTATCAGCAGCACTGGTCCCCCCTCCCCCACCCCCAACTGACCCGCTGGACAGGAACTAACAACTCCTCAGACCTGTTAACACAATTTTAACAACAAAAGGACATGCAAAAGAATAAAGATTCCCTTTGATTTAACAGGATAACAGCATAAATGTTCTGGTCTGTGAATGAACAGAGCAGTCATGAGTGTTTCACGGAATCACTTATTGAATTATAATGGTCAATCTAAGTCACAATTTCAGGAAACAAACTTCAGGGGACACTTAAACCCATGACACATTGTTTAAAATTTTGCTGATTTTTTCTTTTTTCCCCACTTCTCTTCCAGTCCTTATGGCCACTTTCTGATTGCTTTGAGTTTTTAAAACATCACTTTAAGAATAATGTTATCTGACTTAAAGTACATTTCTAACTACGCTATATCATACAAAATGCCGTTTAACATACAATTTCATTTGATCACATTTAGTTCTTAATTCAAACAAGCAGAGTATTTGCAACCAACTTAATTAAGACTTGAACCAAAAACAATCAATCTGAATACAACTGGGAGCATTTAAGAATAAAAATCTTTGGATTCCTGAATGAAGTTCTGCCTGCAAATCACCTGCACTCAAACATTCCAAGTATCACTCATGGGACGGACCAGATTCCATACAAAATGTTAAAAATTTTACTTTGGCTTCATCTTTAAGGAGTTGCTGTTCCAGTTAAAAGTCTCAAGTGTTGAAGAGTCCACCTTTGTATAAAATGGTCAAGTCAGTATATCACAAAAGGCTCAAAGTCGCTAAGATAATCCAGAGGTTAAACCGGCTGTTAATGTCATTTAAACCCTGCATGGCTTCAACAACGTGGAACCGGCATTTCACTTTGAAACGGATGGCAGCGAGTTATTGCAAACGAGCAAGTTTAAAACACACATAACACTAAAGTTAAGAGTATTGCAAGAAGGAAAATAGTTTAATATAAAACACAACTGTCTTACTTTGAAATGTCCTTTACAAATGAAGAGATTCAAACTGAAGAATGTAGGAAAAACATAAAAAATAAAAGATTAAAATACCAAGAACTCATCGTAAGAACCCAGCAAGGAAGATATGGTGGTAGAACAGTTTAAATCCACCTCCAATGCTCCTAGCCTTGCTTCACGTCCATCTGGTTTCTTGAACACACAGTATATCAACCTTTCTTCTCTCCATCATCAGCCAACTCTCTCATCCATCCATCTATCTATCTATCTATCTATCTATCTATCTATCTATCTATCTATCTATCTATCTATCTATCTATCTATCTATCTATCTATCTATCTACGCTGTAATACAGCAGTTTCCTACTATTGTGTTATCTGGCTAATAATACTGCTATTTTTCAAATTACTGAAAAATGGATCAGCATGCTGCAAACTATACTGTTAAGGTGGTTTTTGAAATTTTGACATGGCCATTTTCCCCTCCGGGGATCACCACCTTATCATTGTGGAGGGGTTGGCATCCCCTAATGATCCCAGGAGCTATGTTGTCAGGGGCAGTGTGCCCCTGATAAGGTCTCCCAAGGTAAATTGGTCTTGGGTGAAGGGCCAGACTACTTAGAGTGGTCCAGTGGATCTCTATAAAAAATTATATCAAGAACCCATTGTAGCCGAAGGAGGCACGTGAATCCGCCCTCCAGTGGGCTCACCACCTGCAGGAGGAATCATGGGGATCATGGTGCTATGTGTCTGAACTACTGTACTTGGCCTGCTGGCCCAGCAACCTGGACCCCCGGATAGGTGGTAGAGGATGGATGGATGGATGGATGGATGGATGGATGGATGGATGGATGGACATGACCATTTTTAATGCAAAGTGATGAAGAACAATGGAGTAATATTTACAGTTACACAACAGTTGGTTCTGACCAAGCCATTTGATTGGGCAAATGGGATTCCAGGAGTGGCTATATCCCCCAGCTCTGTTTCATCTGAAAATGCCAAGAAAAAGAGAATGAAGATGCCAAAGCCAAACTGCTAGCATGCTAACTAGACACCAGCATGATGTCACAATGACCCACAAACCTTACTCATCCGGTGACCGGTATGCATTATAAACACTGACTTCTGCACTGGACAATATTTAATTTGTTTACATGTGTATGAAATGACATTAGGTCTGTTCTTTTCTATATTACTAGTGCAGTGCCCGAATGACCCTGTGTGGACTGGTGACATCATAGAAGTGATGCTTGCACCAAAGAATAGATGGCATCTATTAAGAACACCCAAGGAGTTCTAATAAGGAGTTCTGAACAACTCCTTATAGCTCTTCTAAGGAAGACCCAGTTCCAGAGCTTGGATCAGATCCATATTTTTATAATTTTATCCCACCGGTCTCCAGAGCCTGCCCTGTGAATTTCAGCCCCCAACTCCCAGCGATTGTACCTTTTCCTCCTCTGTGTTCATTTAATAGCTCCCCTATGGATGTTCAATAAAGATTTCCTCTCCTAAACTTCTAGGTATCAGGGGAGGCTGAAATTTACAGGGGTTACTGGGCTTAATATTATAGCTGTAAATCCAAATTTTCAGCCCCAAATCTCAGCAGTAATACCTTTTCTACCTCTGTGTTCATTTAATAGCTCCCCTATGGGGCACGGACCCGCCACGCCAGCCGCTTGGCGGCCTGGCCTCCTTCGGCAGGCCTTCCTGGGGCAGATCCCTGGCTTTCTTGGAGCTTGTTGACCTCGGACATTTGTGCCCTGTGGGGGTTGATGGCGCTGCCTTGCCTGCCCGGGGTTTCTGGCGGGGGAATCTGCTGTGACTGGCCTCCCTCTTTGCATGTTTCCTGACAAACCACTCACATGCACACACTTATTTTGTGCTCGCCCTCATATACACACACATGGACGCACATGCACAAATGTCTCCCCTTTAACAGGTGCGAATACCAGACTCGTGTTGAGACCTCTTCGGTGGAAGAAGCAGTCTGTCTTTTGTTTGTTTTAGTTGTTGGTTTGTTTGTCTTTTTTGTCTGTTCCTCTCCTTTTTCTTTCCCCCTCCCCACGCTTCCTTTCCCCATTCCCCATCTTGTCGGGTCCTTCATGGGTAAAATAATTTAAATAAAGTATTAAAAGTTATTACAGGAGGAGCTTACAACAATATACAGTACATAGATAGGTACTGCATATAGCTCCTTTTGGCAAAGTAAATCTGTTTTGGCACAATAAGGGTAGCAGATTTCTGTGAGAGTGAATGGTTGTCTGTCTCTCTGTGTTGGCCCTGCGATGGACTGGCGATCTGTCCAGGGTGTATCCTGCCTCTTGCCCAAAGATGCTGGGATAGGCTCCAGCCCCCTGTGACCCGAAAAGGATTAAGCGGAAGAAGATGGATGGATGGATGGATGGATGGATGGATTTCTGTTCTGCTCACCTAGCTGCCTGACAGGACAAGGGGAAAAAAATAATAGCTCTCCTGTGGACGTTCATCAAAGATTTCCCCTATTAAACTTCCACATATCTGGGGAGGCTGAAATTTGGGGATGTACACTCCCATAACCTAAGCAAAGCATGTTTCAAATCTGAGGTCAGTCTGACAAACAATTCGAGAGATATATGTGGAACAGGCAGAATGACACACACACACACACAGAGAGACAGCGAATCCTTGTATTATAATATGAGTAGTACATATCCCGTAGAACGCAAGTATTCTTGTGTAAAAACAGGTATCCCAATTAAGCTTTACAGGCCCAAATGTAGGCTGTGTTTGAAAGTGAAATACAAAGAGGTGTAGGCTCCATGTATGTCGGCAATCACACATTAGACTTTGATAAATATAAAAGGGACTAAATGGCACTAAGATTTATTTGACTGTGTGAATATTAATTACAGACTACCTAATTACTGAAAATGAAATGGGACATCCAATGTAAGTGACTGTTTCAGATCCTTTTTTTTTACTTGTTTATCAGATCACTTATTTGTGTGATCTTTTATCACTGACGCTACATGTCCACTGGTCCCATTGTTTTTCCACTTACCATTCACTGTGTATTGGAAACGCAGCGGAAAGCAATTGGGTGCGGACCGGTCGAAAACCATACTGTGGTGTGCCGAGTCGCCCGTGGGTTCTCCTACAGCTCATTTGCATAAACTTTTCCATTGGTCATGACTTTTTCCGTACGGTCATGAACTGGAGGCAGCACTCTCGACCTGAACTTTTAAACCAGCGGCTTTTGATGTCAAATAACGACGGATTCATTAACTGAACCTACAATTTCTCGCATGAAATGATGTTAGAAACACTTTTTTCTTTTTTGTTTTGAAGATATGGAGACCAAGGACCCCATATTGTCTAGTAGCAGCGAAGAGCTGAAGACCGCCCACAGCCGGACCCGTCGACCAATCCAGTGAACCAGTCAGCTGGAGGAGAAGACGAGAAGGGAGGGGGGAGGGAAAGAGAAGCAGATCTGTACATTACCTGTTGTTTTGAAGACATGAAGGACAAATTAATAACTGCTGTTTCAGGCAACCCGATACTATATGACCAGTCCTTGCCGTCATATAGAAACAACATACAAAGGAACAAGGCATGGAGAGCAGTGGAACATGGGCTCATTCAGCCGAAGCTCACAAACCAGGTGGTCAAATTTGGCATGCATTGTGCAGGTCTGTAGGATTGGGCGAACCCAAAATCGGCAGTGACGACGACAAAGTCACCTTTTGTAGCACAAATATACCAGCACCATTGTCTCCCCAAAAAGATCCCGCCAACCTGTCTGAATGACTACAAGCCGGTAGCACTCACTCCAATCATCATGAAGTGCTTCGACAGAGTGGTGCTGCCCCTCATTCAGGACAGCATACCAGATGCCCTGGACCCCCTGCAGTACTCCTACCAGCCCAACAGGTCCACCTCAGATGCCATTGCTGCAGCACTCCATTATTCTCTCTCACACCTGGAAGATAAAGACTCCTACATCAGGATGCTCTTTGTCAACTACAGCCTCGCCTTCAACACTGTCATCCCCCACAAACTCACCGACAAACTGTCTTCACTTGGCCTGCACCCCACCCTCTGTGACCGGCTACTGGGCTTTCTGTCTGGCAGGCCCCAGTCTGTCAGGATGGGTAACAGGACCTCAGCCAGCATCATTACGAACACAGGTGTCCCACAGGGTTGTGTTCTCAGCCCCATCCTCTACAGCCTCTTCACCCATGAGTGTGCAGCTTCCCACAAGGATAATATCATCTTAAAGTTTGCGGATGACACCGCAGTGATAGGATACATCACTGGTGGTGATGAAGGATCCTACAAGAGGGAGGTGGCCAGCCTGGTGTCATGGTGTGAGGACAAAAACCTCACCCTCAATATGGACAAGATGAAGGAGATGATAGTGGACATGAGGAAGGGAAGGAGGAGACCCCATCAGCCGCTGTTCATCCGGAAGCTTGAGGTGGAGAGGGTGAGCAGCTTCAAATACTTGGGAATCCACATCAGCGAGGACATTACGTAGGCACTCAACACCACAGAGCTGGTTAAGAGAGCTCAACAGCGGCTGTACTTTCTGAGGAGGCTGAAGAAGTTTGGCATGTCCCCCAATATCCTCAACAATTTCTACAGCTGCATCATCGAGAGCATCTAGACCAACTGCATCACTGCATGGTATGGCAGCACTACTGCCCTGGACCGCAAACGCCTGCAGAGAGTGGTGAAGATGCGGAGAAGATCATCAGGACTCTACTCCCCTCTCTGCAGAGCATCTACCACCGCAGAGTCCAAAGGAGAGCTGTCACCATCCTCCAGGACCCCACCCATCCCCAGCACAGAATGTTCACACTTCTACCCTCAGGCCGGAGGTACAGAAGTGTGAAATGCACGACATCCAGACTAAAAAACTCCTTCTTTTCCACTGCCATCAGACTCCTGAATAAAAAACAAACTCCGGACACAACTTTGCAAATAGGAATTAATACACTGGTTGCTAAATTTGCACATTGCTCACTTGCACAGTGTACATAGTCTCACCCCATCTCATGTCCATATCATCTCTGCTGCTAAATTATCAATGTACAGTCTACTGGGTATTATCATTACAGAGAAATTCTCACACTGGATGCTAATTTGTACATTGCTAATTTGCACATTGCTCATTTGCACACTGTACATAGGCTTATGCCATATCAGGTTCATATCATCTCCGATATTAATATACCATTGTCAATTATAGTTATCCAGCGAATTTTCAATTTTCCTTCTTCTTGTTGCCTCTAGTTTAACTGCTTTAACTCTCCTAATTGCCTAATGTGTGCTATTAGTATTCATTAGTATTAGTACTTAGTATTAAGGTGTGTTTAAGGTGTCCTAATTGTCTAATAGGTGTTATTAGTGTGTGTTGTTAGTATTCATTAGTATTAGGTGTGTCATACCCAGTGCCCATAACACTGGGTATGAATGTGTATAAATGTATAAATGTTCGGTGGTGGCCGGAAAGGCCATTGGCACAGATTGGCAGCCACGTTTCCGTCAGCCTGCCCCAGGGCAGCTGTGGCTACAGTAGTAGCTTGCCACTACCATTGTCTGTCTGGAGTGAATGAATAATGTATCTACTTGTAAAGCATCTTTGAGTGTCTATGATAAAGCGCTATATAAATCTGATGCATTATTATTATTATTATTATTACCTTATTAGTATTGGTGTGTATCTATTATGCATGTGTATCTATTATGCATCTATTAATATGCATTTGGGTGGTGCGGTGGCGCAGTGGTTAGCACTGTGCCAGCACAGCAACTCACCCTTGGCCATGGGATCCCTGGTTCAATCCCAGCCCCTGACCAACAGTGATCTGTGTGGAGTTTGCATGTTCTCCCTGTATCTGCGTGGGTTTACCCCCGGGATTTCTCCGGTTTCCTCCCACAGGCCAAAAACATGCAGGTTAGGTTAATTGGAGACTCTAAAGTGGCCCTAGGTGTGAATGTGTGTGTGAATGGTTAAGGGATAGCGCCATACCATGGCTGCTTCATCCATCCAGGTGGATGCCCTCAATTTTCCCTCTGGGGATCAATAAAGTATACAAAAAAAAAATACCTTGGCATTTGTTTGGAGAGCAGAGTAAGAATTTCATTGCTCAGGAAATGTTGCATTTCTTAACTGTTTACATGATAATAAAGCCTTTGAGTCCTTGAATCCTATTAAAAGCAATCTGCTCATAGTTAATAATGGCTATTCCAGTATTTCTTCCCACATTGCTCAACTCTGCCTATCCAAAAACTATGCTACTCGCCCCTTTTCTGTGCCTCACAGGTTGCGGTATGTGGATTCCTTTCCGAAAAATTCTGACCAGTGGACACGGAGCATTATACTACTCACAGAAGGTTAGGGATATGAAATATATGGAAAATGTAAAATGTTCACATTACAGTGATATTATATCATGAAAGTAGGGCATTTAAGTAGAAGCATGCAATGGTGAGTTCCTCATCTCAAGCAACTTATTGAAACAAGAGCCAACAACATTGGTGGGTATACCACAACAAAAAATGTCAGTGTCTCACTAACTTGTCATGTGCCACTGAGCATCAATTACAGCTTGACAACGATGTGCCATACTGTTCACAAGTCGACTTATTGTCAGGCCACTCCATTTGAGGTACCCCAGCCTCCAGCAGCCATTCCCTAATGATGCAACCTTGATGACCTGGAGCATTGTCATCCATGAAGATGAAATTAAGCCTGTGCTGTTCATGCAGGGGCACAATGACTGGATTAATGATGTTATTCAGGTAGCATCGGCTTATCACTGTATGATTCACAAGGTGTAGGGCAGTTCTATATTGACTAGACACCCCTGCCCAGACTGTAACACCACCACCACCAAAGGCTCGTCTGGTGACAACAGTGGCTGATTCATAGCGGTCTCCTTGACGTCTCCAACATCACTGGCGGCCATCATTTCTGCTCAACATGAATTGACTTTCATCAGAGAATAGCACTGAGGCCCACTGGTCCCTTGTCCAGCGTAAATGCTCCCTGGCTCATGCAAGACAATGACGCCTGTGCCTGGTGGTGTGGTCAGGTACCCTTGTAGGTTGTCTAGCATGCAGACCATGCTGATGTACACCGTTTAGAATGGTCTGACGTGACACTTGGGTTCCTCTCATCTCCCTTAAATGTGCCTGGAGTTGAGTGGCATTCATCATCCGGTTCTGCAGGGCACCATTCAGAATGAAACGGTCATCAGCGTCTGATGTGGCCAAAGGACATTACTTCTATGCTTTTCTGTGACTCTTCCAGTCTCTCTGCATCTCTGTTGCAATCTGCTGATGACACTCTGTGACACTCTAAGCTCAGTGGCCACTACCCTCTGAGAACATCCTGTTTGAAGCCTTGCAACGCCAAGGTACCGTTGATCAATTCTTAGGTGTTGTCTTGGTCTCATGATGTCAAAATGTGAACGGCATGATGAAGACGACTGTTTAAATACCAATTGTAATTGAATCAGAAAATGTATTGGTCGATTCACGGATCAAACAACTTTTCCGGAATTTTGCTCTTAAGCACCTTGTTAGAGAGCAGCAAGTTATGCAAAAAGTACTGAAACATTGGACAGTTGGACGTGTACATTCAAAAGGTTAGAGAAGGTCAAATTAAGTTCACCTGTAAAGGTTGTAGTGCATTTTAGGTACATCCTGAAATTTCACCCAAAAGCTGAACACCCCTAACTTTTTGTGAGTAGTGTATATTCACATGTATATTCATAATAGTGTATCTTACACTTTGGGGAATGGGAGTTGTTCAGTCACCATTATAATTATTTTAGTTTATGTCACTGTCCAGTGATGGAGTTAAGTGTAATAGTGAATTTCTTCTTTGTATCATCAATAAACTCATGTAATAATATAACAGGACACGTTTACAAATATTTGAGACCCACTGTAGAGCATCAGTTTATATTTTAGCAATATTTTGTTATTAAAAGGTTTTTTAAAAGTATAATCAACTGAATTATCTACAAAATACCCAACATCAATAAAGTACATCTGTCTTTCTATTATTATCCACAGCAGAAGGACCTGTTTGACTACAACCATTGCATCAGTGTTGCCCATTTGTCAGTAAATATTTAACTAAAAATGATTTATTTCATTATTTGGGCGTTTTTGTGTCCTGCATTTGGTCGTTAAGTCATTCCGGCCATTCTGCTCCACAATCATGGCGGTATTATTATTAAGTTTTTAATTTTTAGATACTTGCGCGGGAGGGGGCACTCGTGGTTCTGCAAAGTACAGTGGTACCACAGTGGTACCACAGTGGTACCACACGGGTGAAACAGAAGCAGATACTCCCGTCTACCACTGACTGGGCAGACTGAGTGTGCCTTTTCCAAAGGACCGTGGCTCGCCCATTCAGTCCGCTGCTTCTCCCGGCATGTTCTGTGTTGATACACCAGTGTTCTTTGTCAGACCTAGACCCCGCTGACGCTCCGCCCAGTCTTCTCGCACGCTTCGTGTTCGCCATATATTGTGAATTATCCTTTAGATCTATGCAGTCATGGCAACTTTATGGCAACTTTATGGTATTATCTTTTTCTAGTCAGATTTGTCATTTTTCACTTCCTTGTTTTGTCCAGCGAACACTGTGGTGACTGACAGGTAGTGGTGCTACGTATTTTCCAATCAGCATGGTCGTGATGCCACGTATTATTCAATCAGCATGGCCGTGATGTGGCATATTATCCAATCAGCATGGAGTCAATCCAAAACTCCACCCACACTTCTTGAAGCCAGGGCATGAAGAGACAGAGCGATGACAGAGTGGTGGCTAAACTTTTATTGATAAAAATTGCATATTTTGACTGAGCGACTCCATACTCGGGGATGCACACCCTTGTAGCTTCAGCAAAACACTTAAAATCTGAGGTCAGTGTGACGAAAGGTTCAAGAGACATGTGTGGAACAAACAGACACACACACACACACACATACAGAGAGAGAGAGAGATGTGCTGCACTTATATATAGATGTCACAAGCCTCCTTGTGCGCTTTTATGCAGCGCACGGAGGAGGGGAAGGATGAATGGATTTACTCACAGGTTACACCACAACCACATTTATTAACACAAAAGGCAAACGGTTCCAAAAATAAAGACATACAAAAAGGCAACAGGGTGCACCAAAGGGCTCACACGTAAGACGTGCAGCGGGGCAGATCACGATGCACAACAGCCACAAAAAGCAGTACAAAATAATATAACAGCTCGGGTTAACTTAGAGTCTTCCAGGACACTCAACAGGTTGGGGTGAATTAACTGGACAACAGTGCCAAAGCGTAGCAGCGAACTGCACAGAGAAACGCAGACAGTTTTTACTCACAGCACTGGATCAGTCTGAGTAGTCCAAGTCTCCCAGCGAGCACACACAATCAGTAACTACACTGAGGGGAATAGCGACAGCGTAGTTCCCGACTCCCTCATTAGACAGTACATCCATATGGCGATTCACGTCCATATGACTATGCACACAAACACAATGGTCCAGCAATGCTTGACTGGCGAAAGCCGCTGAAGTACAAGCATTGCTGGCACCACAAATTGGATACACCTGGGCGAGGCGCGGGAAAGACAATTACCGGAGTAGAATCAGCTGGCTGTCAAGAGAGAGGGGGCGTGGTCGGACCGGCAAGTGTTAGACAACACCCACACGAATGTAGGTCAAGGAAGCTGCCTAACAGCTGCCGGCCAGAGCGGTGGCTACAGGCACGGAAAACAAAGGAACAAAGACTCAGAAACAACAAGAACTCAAAAGATAATACAATACATAAATAATCCAATACCTGAGCCACAGAGAACGGTCAGAACCGAGCCTAAAGGACAACACCGACTCGGTTTGTGACATATAGATACTCACTAAGGTGCTTAGCAACAGTTAAATGGGTACACTTAGAAGGGACTATTTTTCTCGGTGGTGCAAAATAACTGGTTAAGCAAACAAATCATAATATTTTGCCCTGTATTGCTGTCATTTAATAAACTGCTTGTGAAACTGATGTATAAAAGCAATATTACACTCTAGGTTGTGCGGTGTCATGAATATATGTAACTGTGGTGATGTCTATGACGGATCTCTCTCGTGTAATATTGCTTTATTATCTGACAGCAATAAAGCCTGAACGCATAAAGACCTTGTAAATACCAATAAAAAATATATGCAGTTCTACTAGCCAAGTCATATTTAAAGCACTGAGGTATTTTAGACATGGGATTATAGTAGTTAAAAGCCACAATCAACAGCCAATATTCCTGATAGGGATTAAACTGCCATATTATTTGTTATAGTGTTACAATTTAGTGTGAGAGGAATGTGCTTTAAAAGCAGACATTTATAAACTAGACCAGGGGCCTGCAACCTGTGGCTCTGGGGCCACATGTGACTTTTTTATCCATAGATAGTGGCTTCCTGAGGCCTTAAAGAAAAAAGCTCATACATTTCCAAGAAGCACTAAATTTACAACAAAAAAGGTTGCACATTCATAAAAAAAAAATCCTGAAAAGCAGAAATTGAGAAAATCTGAAAACTTACACAAAAAACTCTGACAAATTTAAGGAAAAAATCTGCAGTTTTCTGGGGAAAACATACTCACAATTTGAAGGAGAAAAGTCACAAAATTCCTGGAAAAGAAATCACAAATTCACTGGAAAAAGATGTTGGAGTTTTGTTATAAAAAAATAATAAATTTATGTAAGAAATGCTGCAGTTTTGCCCATGAAGGCTAATAAATTTACAAAGAAATATATAATAAATTTATGGGAATAGCTGAAAATTTTTATATTAACATTCTAAAATTTTCAGGAAAATTTTGCAATATTATAAGGGGAAAAAACCCACATATTTGCAAGAAAAAAGTAACAAATTTACCTGAAAAAACTAAAAAAAAAAAAAAAAATTAGAAACTGGTTGGAAATTTATATGAAAAAGGCAGCATTTTTTTTTTTTACACCAAAAAGGGTAACAATCAGAAGAGACAATCTTATGAGAAAAGCAAAAGATTGTGTCAAAAATACCAAAATTTATGAAAAACGCTTATAACTTTATTGGTAAAAATGTCACAAATTTTCATGGAAAAAGCCTTCAATTTTACTTGAAAAAGGTTTTAAATTTACAAAGAAAAAAGGCCAAATTTAGAAAAAAAAATCTAAACATATTTATCCCACAAAATATAACAAATAAAAAAATACAGTTAAAAGGAAAACACCCCACAAAAAAGAGACACAATCACAAAAATTGCCAGAAAAAGGAAGTTTTGTGAGAAAAAGATAACAAATTTACATTAAAAAAAAGCTGTAAATTTATGAGAAAAAAACTCTTAATCCTGATTTTTTCAGCCCAGACTGTAGTTGTAATTCTGCTGTTTTTAGGCTCAGATACCATACAGACTTTCTTTTAAATACAAAAATCACTCATAGTGGCTCTTTGTGCAGTACAGACTGCTGACCCCTGGACTAGGCTAAAGGTGAAGATAAAGTCAACTTTCTTGTCATTCAATCCATACAGCCAATCATGTACAGTAGAACAAAATTGCATTTCTCTTATCTACAATGTTAATCACATCTAGAATCAGAGAGGCTGCTGCCATGCAAGGTGCCACCACAAATTTCCCTCCTCCGTTTCATTATTGCTGAGCACTAAGCTGGACAGCAGGAAGTTCCCCCTTCATATGGTCTTCGGTATGACCCGGCCGGGATTTGAACCCAGGCCTCCCGGGGGTGGGGGCAGATGCTCTACCAACTAGGCCACCACTCCAGTAGATAAAAATGAATATAAATGTGTTTTGGAACAAACACACATTAAAATGGTTTATGATGAATACTGCAGTGCTGCAATCAGAGAAAGAGGCTCATACAGAGGCTGACATGCTCATCTACAGCACAATTTTGGCCCAGGCTTGAGTTCAGCTACTTTTGGGAATAGCATATTGTATTTCTGAAAATGCTCCTCAGTTGGCCATAAACAGATGTGATTGTAACGTTTTAAGCTTTCATCCATCCAGCTATCGCATTTTAGCCAGCAAAGGGTGAGAGAGAGAGTGCTATTCCAGGTCACAGTGGTGATAAGTGGGCACACAAGTCAGCGATTAACTGAAACCTCTTCATCTCTGGAACAAACAAACTGCCTGAAGACAGCCTGAGCAGGCAACTGGAGGTCAGAACTTGACCACTGCACCTTCTAAAAATTGTACTGTCTGCTACCTTTTAGGATTTTGATACTGGGTGTTTTTTTACGAAGTGCAGTTTAAAGTGAGTGCACCAACAGAATGGACTTCATTCTGAGAAGAAATAAAACAGGACTTCAAATAAACAGCAAGAAATGTTAAGTACTTTGAGGTTGGAGAGAGCAGGCCATTTCTGGGTCTTCTCCGCAGGGTCACACCGAGCCTGCTGGTTGGTCATGTTGTCCTCTGCTGACTTTTCCATGTTTGTCTACCTGTTAAGAAAGAATTACTGATAAAGCAGTGTTGGGTTTTGGCTAGATTGATTCCATAGTACAGCAGTGGATTCTCTCTGGTACTGAAATGTTTGGACCTACTAAAAGAAAAAAACACTCCACATTTTAGCGAGATGAGCTTTTTTTTACTTTTGCTTTTGTGTTTAGCATGTACTTATAGTGGTGATTCAATTCTTTCAGGACAAATGTGAATGTGTAGCTTTAACCAGACAGGTGGTGTAGCTCAGTTCAAAAATCAGGCCACTTTGAAGTTCTGTTCACAACAAAATGGTATTTTCTTGGGGTTTAACCTTAATAATAATGGATTTCATTTATATAGCACTTTTCATGACACCTAAAGATACTTTATAATGAGTTATTCTATTATTCATACACTTAAGACAGACAATGGTAGTGGTAAGCTACTTCTGTAGCCACAGCTACCCTGAAGCAGACTGACAGAAACGTGGCTGCCAATTCACACCAATGGCCGGTCCAAGCACCACCAAACATTTACTCACATTCAGTACACCAGTGTCATGAACACACTGAAGGCAAGGTAGGTAAAGTGTCTTGCCCAAGGATACAATGGAAGGAGTGCTGGGGAGGAGCAGGATTCAAACCCCCAAACCTGCGGTTATTGGATGACCTGCGCTACCTCTTGAGCTACTACTGCCCGATGTTTTCTTCTAAAATGTTCCCATTGTCATTAAAATATTAAAATGCTGACTTCTGTTAGGAATACATAAAATCTTTAGATATTCTACAGCAGGAAGGAGTACATCTTTTCCCGGTTTATTTGCAACATCAGCAAAAGAAAGTCCTGCCTTCAGTGATTCGCCCATCACTGGGACATTTGGTGAATTCCTTACCTTGGAGCAAGTCAGATTTCGGGCATGCCCAACAAGTCCTTCTGGGGCTTAAAGCCAATGTTTTGTTCCTTAAGTTGAACGAGCTGTGCAGAGACTGACTTAAAGTCAAGATGGCTGGTTGGACACGTTGTACTGTCCAACTTTTATCTCTGAACATGTCAGTCCTGTGTTTATCATCACTATAAATTCAAGAAATCTCTGTTTGTGTGTGTGTGTCTGTCTGTCTGTGTGTCACTATCATAGGACATCACAGGACGACCTATGATGTGCCTATGATGTCTGCATCATAGGACAGCCTATGATGCTCCTATGATGTCCCTATGCCTTGATGTTTTTATGATGTCATATAGACCATCAGGACTCGCGATGCCGTCATATAGACAATAGGACACAGCACTTTCTTTGAAAATATCACTATAAATTCAAGAAATCTTTGTCAGTTTCGGTGTAAATCTGGAAATCTTACTAATCACCCAATTAACAATAGGACGCACTACTTTAAACTACACCCATTCGAAGCAGTACATCATGTCTGTATGTCATGATCAGAGCACATCATAGGACAGCCTATGATGGCTGCCTGATGTCCTATGATGATCCTATGATATCACACAACATAGGACTCGTGATGCCGTCATATACACAATAGGACTGGCTACCCATGATGTAGGCATGAGGTCCTATGATGCCTGCTTTCATGTGTTTATGATGTCATATACACTATCACTCACCAAAGAAAAGATACTCATCACCCGATTACCAATAGGACACAGCACTTGAAACCAAATGGGAGCTGCCAGAAACAGGAAAGAACAGATACTCATCACCCGATTAAGAATAGGACACACTAATTTAAACCAGGATCAAATGCAGGCATCATATGACTCCCTATGACATCATCACAGATCATAGGACTCACTTTGACACCATCAAAAATCAAAGGCAGGCATCACTGAATGAGTGCTGACGTGCTTGCTTACACCTGCTTTCTACGGGCATGCAGAAATACTTGCTTATACTTGGTTTCTATGGGCATGCACGGGTATGTACTAGTATAAGATTTCAGGGGGCCTTGCTACCAATGGCTAATGGCTAACTAGCCGAAAACAAGCTAACTTGAAGAACAAATTGTGGCTTATATTAATCATCTTCATTCCAAGCTCCCTACACAAATAATAATTTCAAAGTTGAAGAGTTAAAATAGCTTTTTGCTCTGGGTTAGATGGGCCAAATGGTGACTAATGTTTGTTATTTTTACCTGAAAACACCAACTTGGGTCTTAATTTTCTAGATTATTGTTATGAAACTATTTTGACTAAGCTGTGATGTCATCAGTATCAGCTGGTATTTGACCTCCAACTGAAAAGTAAGGGCCCCTTTACACAGCACAGAGATTGTTGGGTGAACTTTGAGTGATCAGTTAATTGGTTTGATCTGTCAATGATCACCTGAAGCCTCGAAAAAGCCTTTTCTGTGTAAATGTTTGGAAGATCCTTGTGCGCTCAATCTTCTTCTCTTTTCGGCTGCTCCCTTTAAGGGCCTCCACAGGGGATCATCTGCTTCCATCTCACCCTATACCTTGTATCCTCTTCTCTTACACCAACCCTCTCCATGTCCTGTTTCACGACATCCATGAATCTTCTCTGTGGTTTTCCTCTTTTTCTCCTGCCTGGGAGTTCCATCTTCAACATCCTTTGTCCAATATCTCCACTATCCCTCCTCTGCACATGTCTAAATCATCACAGGCTTACTCTTACATAGTCTTAATATCTCTTACTTTGTCTCCAAACTGCTCAACCTGAGCTGTACCTCTGATATACAGGTACATCTGAGATGTACCTGTATGGTGGTGGTGGTGGTGGTGGTGGGGGGAAGTCCTGCCGGAAAATGAAATTAGCTTCTTCATAAAGCTTGTCAGGACTTGGCACCCCCCCCCCCCCCCAACACACACACTGCCAAAAGTATCAAAACCTGGTTTGATGACCATGGCATCACTGTGTTTGATTGGCCAGCAAACTCTCCTGACCTAAACCCCATAGAGAATCTATGGAGTATTGTCAAGAGGAAAATGAGAGACACCAGACCCAACAATGCAGACGAGCTGAAGGTCACTACCAAAGCAACCTGGACCTTCATAACACCTCAGCAGTAACACAGGCTGATCACCTCCATGCCACACCACATTGATACAGTAATTAATCAAAAAGGAGCCCCGACTAAGTATTGAGTGTGTACATGGACATGCTTTTCATTCAGTCCACATTTGTACTAAAAAAAATATTTTTTTAAAATTAATTTTATATAATATTCTAATTTTTTGAGAAACTGAATTTGGGGTTTTCATGGGCTGTAAGCCATCCATCCATCCATCCATCTTCTTCCGCTTAATCCTTTTCAGGTCGCGGGGGGGTGGGGGGGTGGGGGAGCTGGAGCTTATCCCAGCATCTTTTGGGCGAGAGGCAGGATACACCCTGGACAGATCGCCAGTCCATCGCAGGGCCAGCACAGAGAGACAGACTATCATTCACTCTCACAGTCATACCTAAGGACAATTTAGAATCCCCAGTTTGATGCCAATTAACCTAACTTGCATGTTTTTGGCATGTGGGAGGAAACCGGAGAAATCCCGGAGTAAACCCATGCAGACACGGGGAGAACATGCAAACTCCACACAGATCACTGTTGGTCGGGGGCTGGGATCGAACCCAGGATCCCCCGGCCAAGGGTGAGTTGCTGTGCTGCTGCAGTGCTAACCACTCCGCCACAGCGCTGCCCCGGGCTGTAAGCCATAATCATCAAAATTAAAATAAATAAACACTTGAAATATATCACTCTCTGTGTAATGAATCTATATAATATATGGGTTTCACTTTCTGAAATGAGTGACAAAAAATGTTGAACTTTTTCATGATGTTCTTTTTGAGATGTACCTGTACTAATTTCTAATCCTGTCACTCCTAGTCACTCCCAATGGGAATCTTAGCATCTTCAGCTCTGCCACCTCCAGCTCTACCTCCTGTCTTGTTGTCAGGGCCATGTCTCCAAACCATACATCATAGCAAATCTCACTTCTGTCTTGTAAATCATCCCTTTCACTTGAGCTGCTATCCTTCTGTCACAAATCACCCCTGACACTCGTCTCCACCCACTTCACCTTGCCTGCACTCTCTTCTTCACCATGCATTTTCCATTGCTTTGGATGGTTGACCCCAGTTATTTAAACTCATCTACCTTCACTACCTCTGCTTCTTACATCTTTGCCGTTACACCTGCCTCCTTCTCATTCCCACTCATGTATTCTGTCTTGCTTCTCCTCACTTTCATTCCTCTTCTCTCTAGTACATACTTTACCTCCACCTGTCCAGATTTTCTTCCACCTGGTCCTTACTCTCATTTCATATCATAATGTTGTCTGCAAACATGGTCCACAGAAACTCCTGCCTGACCTCGTCATTCAGCCTGTCCATCACCGTGGCAAACAAGAAGGGGTTCAGAGCCAATCCCTGATGTAATCCCTCCCTCACCTTAAATTCATGTCACTCCTACAGCACACCTCACCACTGTCTCACTGTCCTCAAACACGTCCTGCACCACCCTCACATACTTCTCTGCCACTCCTGACCTTTTCATACAGTACCACTCTTCCTCTCTTGGCACCCTATCATATGCTTTCTCTAGCTCCACAAAGACAATGCAACTCGGAACTTCCTTGTTCATTATTTTTCCTTCATCCATCCTCCTCTCTCTCTCATTTTCTTCATTCATCAGCTCCTCAAAGTGCTCCTTCCATCATCTCAACACACTCTCTTCACTCTCTCTTTAATCAACCTAACCTGCTGCACATCCTTTCCAGCTCGATCTCTGTGTCTCGCCAGTTGATACAAGTCCTTTTGTCCTTCCTTAGTGTCCAGCCTCTCACACAATTCACTATATGCCTTTTCCTTTGCCTTTGCTACCTCTCTCATCGCCATATGTCTAGATTCCAGATATTCCTGTCTACTTTCTTCATCTCCCTGACTATCCAACTTTTGTTTTATCAAACTCTTCCTTTAAATACTTTCCTGCACTTCCTCATTTTCACTTCCTTTATTTAATATACTATTTTTGAAGAATAAAAAAACTTTAATTCTGCACCTTTCTAAACATTTTCTTGATGTATTATTTTTTGAAATAATTGTTTTCATGAAAATACTGTCTAGTTAACCTTTAAAGGTGTTTCCAAACTTTTTCTGACCAGTGTTGGTATATGGCAATTTCCATGTGAAATTGCAACTTTTATTTATACATTTACAATATTTTCTTTTAGTTTTTTACTCAAGTCTTGTCAGTTTGTGAAGCCTTTCCTTTCAATGTTAGTCTGAGAAAAATAAAATCTAAACTATATCCACATCATGTAAAGAAGCAGCAAACTGTATTAAATTAAATATTCCCTGAGCCAGAATATAAAAACAATGATTTGAACATTGATTTGACAGTATTAACACGAGTCATTTCAGTATAAACAAAGACAATGTAACTAGTTTTCAAAAAAGTAAAATCAAAAATAACTCAGATTTACAGCCAAATGTACTTGAGCAAAAGTATTTTTCTTCATAAATGTACTCAAGCAAGAGTAAAAAAGTGTCCTATAATAAAACTACTCTAAAGTACAATTTTATAAAAAAAAGTTGCATGAGTATGTGGACTTGAGTAACTCATTACTAACCACCTCTACATATTATAGTGCAAAACATTCTACACATTCAATAGGACTTTGAGTATTGTTTTAAAGTTTAAAGCCAATTCTTCATTTTTAGTACAAATGTGCCTATTTGTAATATGAAGTGTTAAAAAAGAAAGAAAATACCTCTGTCAGCTGCTGCAGGGTCAGTCCACATCAGAAATAAAACTTGTTTCCAGAACTCTTGACTTCATTTGACTGTGACATGAAGCTCTCTGGATGATTCATGAATGAAGTAACTATTTTTGAAGACATCAGAGTACAGGAACAGAACAAGCAATCAGCGGTTCACTAGTACATCTTAAAAGTGGAGGGGCGTGGTGTCTCCCCTTTCTCGTCCTCCTGCCCCACTTTAACAGCCATGTGTACCTCTTCTTCCTACTCAGAGGAGACCGTCCTGCTCTCCCCCCGGACCCTCTTTTCTTTTCGTCTGAGGGCAAAGCTGTTACTTGGAACCAGTGGACAAAAGGCCTCACATTTCTATTCCCCACACACACATGCCAGCCACAAGCGGCCGGATGGTGAAGATGGGGGAGGAGGAGGGTGCTGATTAGTAACTCCAAGTCACATTCTTGGATTTTTTCCCCCCACACTCATACTGTAAAACGTCAGGTGGTCTGTGGTGTTATGCAGGATTAAAAGTGAACTTTCGTTTATAGATTACAAAGTGGCGTGAGTGACCAAACTGCATTTCATGCATCAGCTGGTCCTGAGTTAGATGGCTTTGATGAAGACCTCAAAAGGTGGAACATACAGTATTGTCTGGGTTATCAACATGTGTCGGGGAGTGCTTTTTAAATAGTTTGACCGTGATGGTGGGGGGGTTCAGGTGGCCATTAATGAGCTGGCCACACAACCAGCTTTGTCCCCAGGAATTCCAGAGATTATGATTAAGAGCCTTCACATTCCTCCACAGCTGCAGTGCCTGTTTACCACATTACCTTTCTGAGGAGCTCTGCTTCGCTCAACCATTGTACAGTTAGCTGGGGTGTTTTGCATGTCTTTTGCCACTGTATCAAGTTCCAGGTGCAGTCAGGCAGGAATGCAGATCACCAGTACACCTGTACACTTCAGACCACTGAGCAAGTGTACCTGCTGAAAGTAAAAGAAATCACATAGAGATCAGACATGATTACATTATAGTTAAAAAAAACAAACAAAACCCCTGTAATACAAGCTTTGGCTTCTGATTAGCTTCAATTTGTGTAAGCAAAAGAGATATTAGATAAATCATGTGGCACAGCAATGCTTTGCAAATCATATTGTGCTGTGTAGAGCACAGCCTGCTGGATGAACGAGATATAGGGGGAAATAAACATGGAGGGTGGATGCTGCTGGGCACTGATTATATGAGTGGTACCCATATCATATTTTTAGTTCTAGATTAGATTATTGTAACTCGTTATTATCAGGCTGTCTTAAAACATCTCTAAAAAGTCCTCAGCTGATCCAAAATGCTGCAGCTAGAGTTTTAACAGGAACTACAAAGGGAGATCATATCTCTCCCCTTCTGGCCTCCCTTCATTGGCTTCCCATAGAGTTTAGAATTAAGTTTAAAATCATTCTTCTCACTTACAAAGCTCTAAATGATCAGGCCCCTTGTTATTTAAAGGGGTCATTGACTGCACTTTTTCCACATTTTAATAGCTCAGACATGTCTTAATGAAATGATTGTGACATATTTTATTCACATTTTCTTAAATTTTTTTAAGTGAAGCAAATTTGTTCTTAATTTTTACTGGTTTTCTTTAAACGCTCTGATTTATGGCCTGTGACTTTAAGAACCATCCTTCACCATTTCAACTTCACCCTCCCTCTTACGTCAGTTAGTCATTATAGCTGACTAGCTTCTAGCCTCCCAGCTCGGATGAGCAGTGCTCTGGTTCATTGATCCACAGTTGATGGTGTATCGCACATCAGTCTGGCCTGTCTCCCAATAATTTTGCCGTGATTCCACAACATATCACTAGCACCAGGCACTTGGCAGCTTCCCCGATCACTGCAACCTGGCCCAAGACCTGAGGCGAAGTACCAAGGGATCTCAAAGGGCAGTGGGGCTCTGTGAGACTCTACTCTGCTCTCACGGCCAGCTGAAAGCTGGAGTGATTAGGCTGCCCATGAGAGCAGCGCAGATCCATGGAGGATGGTGGGGGAGCCAGTAGCCTCCAGCCAGCAGCATCTGGTCCCAGGACATTTTGATTGCAGCAAGCCAGAGGCTTCGTCGTGATTCCACGGTGGGTCACCTGCCCTGTACCAGCTTGTGGTTCACACGGCCAGCTAAAGGCTAAAGGTAGCCAATCAGCCCATGAGCTAACACTGTTACCAGAACACTCGCTGTAAGCGTGGTTTATATTTTTATTTTCTTCAGATCTTAGTCACCCTAATAGCCATCCCTGTTATCACCTGGTTCGGCAGTGTGCCTTGCATCACTGCGGTCCATCTCTCAATGGTTTTGTCATGATTCCACAACGGCTCGCCTGTATCGGAACTCCCCCACTCATTCAGGGGAGTTCTTGGCATAACACCGGCCAGTAGCCCCGGTCCCGGGTTATTGCAGCGACCGATGTGCTCGTATGGGCGACCCGCCATGGAATCATGACAAAACCGCTCAGAGACTGGCCGGAGCGAACCAGGTGGTAACAGGGATGGTGATTAGGGTGACTAAGATCTGAAGAAAACAACATTATAAGCCGCGCTTGGTTCGAGCTTCCTGACATTAGCTTGGGGGTAATAGCTCAGGGGCTAATAGGCTACCTTTAGCATCCCACCATCAACAAAATGGACATACAGTACATGACAGACAGCTAGGCAGGCCAATAATAGAGCAGTGGGCTGGTCTCAAGGATGGCAGTGGGCTGGCTTTTTCTAAATGTGATGTATACAATTTCCACAGAAAAAGTCAAAAACATTTCTGGCGTTTCTGGGAGAGAAAAATGGAATAAAGGCTGTGTGTTTTGTAAGAGAATTGACTGTTTTGAAAATTTGGGGCTAATTACGTGAGCAGTTGACACATTTGGTTCCGTTAAAACCTACAAACACACCATTTTTTCAGTCAATGACCCCTTTGAAAGATCTGATAGTACCTTATCATCCTAAGAGAGCACTATGCTCCCAAAATGCAGGATTACTGTAATACCTAGAATTTCTAAAAATGCAATGGGAGGCAGAGCTTTCAGTTATCAAGTTCCTCTCCTTTGGAACCAGCTGCCAATCTGGATTCTGGAGACACACTCAATCTCTGTTTTTAAGAATAGGGTTAAAACTTTCTTTTTTGACAAAGCCTATAGTTAGGGTTGGATCAGGTGACTCTGAACCCTCCCTTAGTTATACTGCTAATACGAGGGCCCTCCCACGATGCACTGGGCTTCACTCCTTTCTTCCCTGTCAACGTAACATTTTTGCTGGTCATTAACATTGAGTCCCTGTCATGCTGTTTGCTCTCTACATGTCTGTTCTTTTCTTTTTCTTCTCTATCCCCTTACCCCCCCGTCCTCAGCCAGTTGCAGCAGATGACTGCCCCTCCCTGAGCCTGATTCTGCTAGAGGTTTCTTCCTGCTAAAAGGGAGTTTTTCCTCTCCACCCTTGTCAAGTGCTTGCTCACAGGGGATTACCTGATTGCTGGGGTCCTTCTCTGCAATCGTGGGGTTCCCCCTACAGTTTTTTCCCCTGTCCTGTCCTAGCAGCTAGGTAAGCAGAACAATATCTGCTTCCCTTATTGTGTCAAACAGATTTACTTTGTCAAAAGGAACTTTGCTCAAATTTTGATATGTACTGCCAGCCCACCGCTCCCCAGTGCGGGCTCCCCAAGCACCCACCCCCACCCCTACAGCGGATCAGCACCCACCCCCAGCACCCCCAGACATGCCCTGGGGGCCACCAGGCACCCCCGCCCAAGGGAGGTGGCAGCAAGGAGCGGGGAGCCCCAGGGGAGGCCAGCCCCACCACCTGCCAGAGGGTGGTGGGGCTGTAGTCAACATGGGCTGTAATAGACCTGTGAAACTCACTTAAATATATATCTGAATCCCAGTTGTTACCTGAGTTTTTTTAATATTACTTTGTGTATGCAGAATCCATCGGTTAATTGATGTTACCATTACTTTTATTAATATTAGCTTAGTTAGCCTCCAATTGCTAGTGTGTTATTTATTCTCGTAATAAACTTTGACTCACTCCTAGTAACATTGCATGGACTCAGATGAACATGAATGAGCTTGTGTAAAGACTTTACACAATACATGTCCATTACACAGGTCTATTACAGCCCATGGAGTGGTATTTGAAATGGCACAGACATAAGGTAAGATAAGATAAGATAAGCCTTTATTAAGTCCCACAATGGGGAAATTCCCAGGATTGCAGCACTCAGAGCAATAGTAAATAAGACAATAAGATTAAAACTGGTTAGCCAAAGCAGTAAATAAATACAGTATGCTGTGGAGGATACGAATAAGGGTCACCAGTGTGGAGGCAAGGATCAAATAAGTGCAGGGCGGACACAGGCGAACTGAAGGTTAAAAAGGGTACTTTATTCATCCTCCATCACGAGGCTCACTCAGCGCTGTGGCAGCGTGCTGGAGTGAGCCCTGTGTCTCTAAGTCTGCAACAAGCACTTGAGAGAGCCCTTATATACTCAGCCACAGACAATGCATGCATGGCATATTAGCATCACAATATGATCCCCGCTCAGTGCATTCAGCGTGTCCTGCATGGGACTCTGACTCCAGCAGAGATGACAGCTTAGCCACCATCCTCCTCTCTCCTATCTCCTCCACTGGGTCGAGGCAGTGACCCAGAAGAGAGCTGACTTTTTTGATCAGCCTGTTCAGTCTCTTCCTGTTGGCCACCGTGATGCCGCTGCTCCAGCAGACCACTCCAAATGTGATGGCTGATGCCACCACCGAATAGTGGAAGGTCTTCAGGAGTGCCCCTTGCACTCAAAAAGACCTGAGTCTTCTCAGGAGGTACAGTGATCCCTCGCTACTTCGCGCTTCACCTTTCGCGCCCTCAGTGCATCGCGGATTTTTCAAAAATATTCATCAAAAATTCAAAATTGAGAAATAATGGGCGGGCGCTAGCAGAAGGCAGGGAGACTACATTAGAACATCAGGTATCAACACGGAGAGGCCGCACAACTCAAAAATTCCACCTCTCTGTTCGCTGTTCTCGTGTTGGCTCGGCCGGAAATCTCGCAAGCTGATTGGCCGAGACTTTCACACCCCGCAAGCTGATTGGCCGAGACGTTTCACCCACCTTCTCTCCCTGCCGAGCGCCCATGCAGTGAAGGAAGACCGCATTCATTGCTTTTTATCGCTCGGGTTTCTTAGTCTCGCCGCGTGGAAGCTTTTTGCTGTTCTCTTGTGCCATTTTGTGCGAAATAGTCTTCCCGTCGAGCCACTATACGCCGCCTCCTGCAGCTTCTCCAGCTCTAACCGGAAGCTGCCCCTCGACGATCCTGCGCTTCTAGCACCTGACGATGAGGCGTCACCTGAGGAGCAGTAAAGCTCTCATTAACCTGTGCAGTAAATCATCTTCATCTTGAGTTACGTATCTTGTTATAAGAATAAAAGAGTTCTAAAAACATATTTATGTACACTTTATTTACATCTACGTATGTATGTACACTTACACACACACACACACGTATCACACGAGAGAGAGAGTGAGAGAATGAACGTACGTATTATTTATGGATGACGTCATTAGGGGTGACGCTACTTCGCGGTTTTTCACTTTTCGCGGTCGGTTCTGGAACCCATTAACCGTGATAAGTGAGGGATCACTGTACAGCCTGCACTGCCCCTTCTTGTAGAGCACGTTGGTGTTGCAAGACCAATCCAGTTTATTGTTCAGGTGAACACTCAGGTACTTGTAAGATGTCATCATCTCAATGTCTGTTTCCTGGATGTTTACTGGTACTGTGGGGGGTTGTCCTTACCTATGGAAGTCCACCACCAGTTTCTTGGTTTTCCTCACATTGATCTGGAGGCAGTTCTACAAGCACCAGTCCACAAAGTCCTGGATAAGTCCTCTGTACTCTGCATCATCCCCATCAGAGATGAGGCCGATGATCGCAGAATCATCAGAAAACTTCTGTAGATGGCAGTGTGGTGTGTTGTGTGAAAAGTCAGCAGTGTAGAGGGTGAACAATAAACGAACACGATAGCTGCTAGCCCGTAAACTGACTGGGGAACTATTAAATGGCTCATTATGGTTACAGGCAGGATTTAGTTATTGCAGAAACGTTGTACACTAGTGCAAAGAGCTTTCCACAAAACTGGTTGTTTTATGGCATATTGCTTTAACCCCTTGAACTCTGTGAATTTCGCGGGCGGTCACGTCTCTGCATCTTAGTGTGTCTCAGTGCACACTGAAAAAAAAAAGCTGTATTTTCGGTCTTCCAGTACAGACACAGCCTTGTTACAACCTGAGAAAAAAGCTGTGTAATATATTCCTTTTTTGTGGCATTTTTACAAAATTTGACCTGAGCTTGAAAACACTTGGTTCTACATTTCTGTTGTGTTTTCCAGCCAGTATCTGACAGCTGTATGTTATTTGCAAGGATTTGTACCTAAAAAAAACACCCAGGCGAACTTTCTTGTTACTCAGTGGCAGGAGCACTTAGAGAGATTATGACTGTTTTGGCAAAAAATTCAGAGTGTTTTCTTTTAAATGAGACTAACCCCATGAAGATACTGCAAAGGGTTGAAGAACAGCTTTTGATTTACTTTGGGCATGTTATTTTTAGGCGTTTTTAGGGAAGTTGAACAGAGTTCAGCAGGTTAAATGCTAATGAGCAACAGTTCACCCCACCCTCGTCTTTCATCATTCCCCCAAGACCACTGTTTTGAGGGTAACTTTTAATTTAGGTTGCCAAACTAAATAACATGCTAACAAATACTGGATAAATGTAAGAGTTTAAAGCCCAAATTTAAAAAAAAAAATAATCCCAGAGACAGGGGTGTGTGGTTTGCGTTGTCTTTAACATGTGACTGATCCCTGAAGTGTAGTAAGCACAGAAACAACCCTGAATTATTGAGTGTCTAACTCTGTCAACAGCAGCTAACTGACGCTAATGGAGGAGGTGTCCGGTCCAGAGTATAATAAACTATTATAAAATAAGTGAAATGTTAAGTAATGACAAGACAACCTCACAGAAGAGAACAGTGACTCCAAACAGGGCATTTCAGGCAGCTTTGTAGTCCTAGTTTCTGTGGGGGAGCAGAACTCCTCTCCATGCAGACTTTGGGCTGTTTGGCTTTGACTGATCACAGCGTGATGTGAACTGGGCGTAAGTCTGGGCTTCTCTGTCTGGACCAATGCCCCCACGACCCAGATCCCCGGATAATAGGTAGAAGATCGATGGATGGATTCAAATCAGTTCAACTTTATTTATATAACACCATTTCACAACAACAGTCATCTCATAGCACTTTCAAGTGTAGGGGAAAACCCCACAATTGCAGAAAGGCCCCAGCAATCAGGCGATCCCCTATGAGCAAGCCCTTGGTGATGGTGGAGAGGAAAAACTCCCTTTTAACAGGAAGAAACCTCGAGCAAAACCAGACTCAGGGAGGCGCAGTCATCTGCTGCGCCTGGCTGGGGGGTGAGGGAATAGAGAAGAAGAAGAAAAGAAAAGACATGTAGAGAGCAAACAGCATGACGGGGACTCAATCTATGGGAAAGAACAAACAGATGTTAATGACCAGCAAAAATATTTCATTGAGAGTGAAGAAAAGAATGAACCCCAGTGCATTGTTGGAGGTCCCCCAGCTGTCGAAACCTATTAGCAACATAACTAAGGGAGGGTACAGTTTCACCTGATCCCACCCGAACTATAGGCTATGTCAAAAAGGAAGATTTTAACTACATGAGGTTTTCTGTCGCAGATCCACACCATCCGCATGCATCCTCTTGTGGCGAAGATTTTTTTCAGGAAAATATTCAGTTGAGCTATCACAAATTTCCAAAGGCTGTAACTTGAAAGTGGTAAGAGATAATGGCTTATTGTCAATGAGAAAGATATAGAATATGATCCAAAGTTTGTGATAGGAGTAAATTTACACATCTAATTTGCATAATGTGACGACAACCACATCAGATTACATAACTTTCGGTCAAAGTGGACTTTGGACATATTTACACAAAGGATGGGTTTGTTTTTTTGTCTTTGTTTTTTTTTAAATTATTTTTGTTATCTTCAAAATATATGAACCAGAAACTCAGTAGAATGTAAACAAACTGAAAAAAAAAATCATTAGACCTACCACTCGTCGTGTGTCACCATGCATCTGTGTGCTTGTCCATGTGCTCATCCCGGTCCTTATTTTGGCTTCTGTCGGTCATTTTCGCTTTCTCTCCCACATCTAGAAACAATCACATTTATCTTTTAATTTATTCCACCTCAATTTCGATTAGATTACCCCGCGGAACCGGCAGTATTATCCTCTCCATCATGTGCAGCTTCGTCAATGGCGGACGAAAAGTGTTCTGCTCCAGTCCGCATTGTGCTGTCCAGAAGGTAAATATTTCCCTTCAGAAGCTAAATAATCCCTTTTAGAATCATAGTTGGCAAAATTTGGAGCAAATGCTTCCTCCCTGTGGAAATATATGTTGCACAGCTGTTTATATGGCTCTTCTTCTGCTCCCCGGAAGTGATATCAGATTTGGTCCTCCAGTGCATAACAGTAAGCTATATGTGTCTGCCATCTAGTGATGTGAAATGCTTGGTACATCTGTGTTTATTTTGTTTTTGTTTTTTTTTCATACTTTTTGACCAATCACGTGACAAGCGCAGATCTGCAACACCAGCCACAGGAGAGGCAGATCATGTAATCAAATGTAATCCTTAAGGAGTTTTTGACATATTACTCGGCCCAGGAAACACGCACGCAGGCTCAGGTAGATTTGAAAGCTTTATTTCAACCAATAAAACATGTTTGGATGCGTGTATGCGATATGTGAATGTGTTGGGGGTGGAAGATGAAGGCAGGGACAGAGCAGCACGCCGTGCAGCCAGGCAACCCTATGGATGAGACGAGAGCAGGGAATTAGCTGGGCAAACCACACAGGAGAGTAATAAAGCAATGTGCTTACTTGCAGTAACAGAGGTGGCTGGCGTTGGCAAGATCCCAAGCCTGGGAGACAGCGTCCTGCTGTGCGTCCAAGGAGGAGAGGTGTTGCAGGGGAACGATGATGAGGAAGGAGAGGATGTCCACCGCCGGGGAATCCACCTGTGCACAGGGGAAGGCTGAGAGGACAGGTGAGAAAAACAGACAGCTTACGTGTCATTGTGATGATCAGCAGGCCTGGAGGAAGGAATCTGCTGAGGGTTAGAGCACGAAGGAAGACAGACGGCTCCAGGCCGATGCTCAGGGCGAGGTGGAATAAATAGTTGCGCGCTAACGAGGTGCAGGTGTGCATGCAGCTGAGGTGGATGCCCAAGAGCGGCGAGTGGTGACAGTACTCCCTCCCCTAACAACGCCTCCTGGCGCTGGCTTACCTGGGTGCGCCCGGTGAAACTCCGCGATGAGATCTTGATCCAGCACCCACGAAGAGCGCACCCCGGACCTCCCCTCCAGCCCATAACCCTCCCAATCCACCAGGTATTGTAGCCCATGACCTCGGTGCCGGGAGTCCAAGATGGAGGTATCACCCCACGCCGGGTCACCATTGATCATCCTGGGAGTGGGCGGCGACCTAGGAGGAGGGCAGAGTGGATTGGAGAGAACAGGCTTAACTTTAGACATGTGGAAGGTGGGACACACACGTAGGGAGAAGGGAGGGCCAAACGCACAGCCACCGGGTTGACAATTTTGGTGATCACGAAAGGACCTAGAAACCATGGGGCCAGCTTCCTCTTCTCGGCCTTGAGGTTGATGTCTTGGGAAGATAGCCAAACCCGTTGACCCACCTGGTAATCAGGAGCTGGCCTCCTGTGGCGATTGGCGGTGGAGCTGTTGCGCGCCACCGTGCGTAAAAGCGCTCCTCTCGTCTTAGTCCACACACTCCGGCAGCGTCTCATATGTGCCTGGACAGATGGAACAGCCAACTCACCCTCCTGCTCGGGAAACAAGGGGGGCTCGTACCCCAAGGACGCCTTGAAGGGAGACACACCAGTAGCAGAAGACTGCGTCGTGCTGTGGGCATACTCCATCCAGGCCAAGTAGGAGCTCCAGGAGGATGGATTAGAGGAGGTCACACAGCACAGAGCAGCCTCCAGCTCCTGATTAGTGCGCTCACATTGTCCATTGGACTGGGGGTGGTGACCAAAGGAGAGACTAACCGTGGCCCCCAAGGCATTGCAGAAGCACCTCCATACCTGGGAGACAAACTGAGGGCCCCGATCCGATACAACGTCCAATGGGATCCCATGCAGTCTGACAACATGTTGGACGAGGAGGTCAGCCGTCTCACGTATCACTGGACAAGCCACGGATCACTGGACTTAATGACTACAGACCTGTAGCGCTCACCTCTGTAGTCATGAAGTCCTTTGAGCGCCTGGTCCTGTCCCACCTCAAGTCCATCACCACCCCTCTCCTGGACCCGCTGCAGTTTGCCTACCGAGCCAACAGGTCTGTAGACGATGCAGTCAACCTGGCCCTCCACTCCATCCTGCAGCACCTGGACTCCCCGGGAACCTACGCCAGGATCCTGTTTGTGGACTTCAGCTCCGCATTCAACACCATCCGCCCCGCTCTGCTCCGGGACAAGCTGTCCCTGCTCAACGTGCCTGACTCCCTCTGCAGGTGGATCATCGACTTCCTGACGGACCGGAGGCAGCATGTGCGGCTGGAAAGACTGTCTCAGACTATACTAGCATCAGCACCGGATCACCCCAGGGCTGTGTACTTTCCCCCCTACTCTTCTCCCTTTACACCAACTCCTGCACCTCCAGCCACCAGTCTGTCAGTTGATCAAGTTTGCGGACGACACCACCCTCATCGGGGCTCATCTCCAACGGCGACGAGTCCGCCTACAGGAGAGAGGTGGCCCAGCTGGCGTCCTGGTGCAGCAATAACAACCTGCAGCTGAACGCTCTGAAGACAGTGGAGATGATTGTAGACTTCAGGAAAGTCACTACTCCTCTGCCCCCCCCACCCTCTCAGGCTCTCCCATCACCACTGCTGATTCCTTCCGCTTCCTAGGCACTACCATCACCAGGGACCTCAAATGGGAGCTGACCATCAGCTCACTCATCAAAAAAGCCCAGCAGAGGATGTTCTTCCTGCGGCAGCTGAGGAAGCTCAAGCTACCCACCAAGATGTTAGTGCAGTTCTACACAGCCATCATCAAGTCCATCCTCACCACCTCCATAACCGTGTGGTACGCAGGAGCCACTGCCAGGGACAGACTAAGGCTGCAGCGCGTCGTGCGCACTGCTGAGAAGGTGATCGGCTGCAAGCTCCCATCTCTCCAGGATCTGTACATCTCCAGGACCCGGAGGCGTGCTGGCCGGATCATAGCCGATCCCTCACACCCTGGTCACGTACTGTTTGCCCCCCTCCCCTCTGGTAGAAGACTTCGGTCCATCCAGACTAAAACCTCCTGTCACATGAACAGCTTCTTCCCCTCTGCCATTAGACTGCTGAACACTAAGTGACTCTCGTGCACCATGTACAGCAGCTCAACCAGACTCATGTCAATCATCACTGTTTTCTTCCTGCATTACCGACTGCACTATATAGTTCTCCACAGTATCTGCTGCTGGCTAATATATATTTTAACTGTTGACCAGTATCACTTAATCTTATCCTACACTTTATTACATGTATAGTTTATTTCTCTTATCTTATCATGTTTAATGTTGCAGCATTGTACCGAGACAAATTCCTAGTTTGTGTACTACATGAACAATGGCAATAAACCTGATTCTGATTCTGATTCTGATTCTGATTCTGATTCACGTGCCGAAGGGAGACCCCGAAGAGGCACAAAATGGGCGGCCTTAGAGAACCGATCCACAATTGTCAGAACTGTGTCATAGGTGTTAGAGACCGGGAGACCAGTGACGAAGTCAAGGGCGATGTGTGACCAGGGCCTGCCCGGGACCGGCAGGGGCTGGAGCAGACCCACAGGTGGAGAGTTTTGAGACTTGCCGGTAGCGCACTGGGGACAAGCCTGGACGTAGTTGGTGACGTCCTTCTGGAGACCCGGCCACCAGAACGAGCGTTGCAGAAGATCCACCAGACGGGAGATGCCAGTGTGACAGGCGAGCTTGGAGGTATGGACCCAGTGAATAACCTCCCCTCGAACCGCTGAAGGAACGAAGAGCCTCCCCTCTGGACCACCGCCAGGGTCCGGTTCCATCTCCTGCGCCCTTCGGATCTTGTCCCTGATGGACCAGGAAACCGCTCCCACAACGCACGAGCTGGGAAGGATGGTGTGGTCCGACTCCTCCGGATCCTCCGGTGCGAACTGCCTGGACAAGGCATTGGGCAACCCATTGTTTGAGCCTGGACGGTATGTGATGGTAAACTGAAACCGAGCAAAGAATAGAGACCAGCGCGCCTGGCGGGCATTCAGGCGCTGTGCTGACCTCAAATACTCAAGGTTCTTGTGGTCCGTCCAGACCACAAAAGGCTGAGCTGCCCCCTCCAACCAGTGACGCCACTCCTGCAGCGCGAGCTTGACGGTGAGGAGTTCCCTGTCGCCGACGTCATAATTACGTTCCGCTGCAGATAACCGTCGGGAGAAGAAGGCACAGGGCCGCTTGACTCCGTCCACTGGCGAGCGCTGAGAGAGCACCGCCCCCACCCCCGTGTCGGATGCATCGACCTCCACCAAGCACTGCAGCGTGGGGTCGACCTGGGTCAGGACCCGGGAGGACGAGAACTCCGCCTGTAGGGTCTTGAAGGCGGCGGCTGCCTCCTCGGACCACTGGAAGGGCACCTTCGATGAAGTGAGGCGAGTCAGGGGGGTGACAAGGGCGCCGAAGTTGGGGACAAAGCGACGGTAGAAATTAGCAAAGCCAATAAACTGCTGTACCTGCTTCCTGGAGTTAGGCGTGGGCCACTCGACCACCGCTTTAACCTTAGCGGGGTCGGGGAGAATCTGATTGTGCGAGATGACAAACCCCAGGAAGAAGGTGGTCCGGGCGTAGAACTCACACTTCTCTGCCGTGATGTACAGTCTGTTCTCCAGCAGCCGTTGCAGGACCCGCCTCACATGAGCCTGGTGCTCCTCCCGTGACCTGGAGAAGATGAGTATTTCGTCCAAGTACACAAAGACAAAGACCCCCAGGAAATCTGGTAGGACGTTGTTTATGAGCCGCTGGAAGATGGCAGGAGCGTTGGTGAGCCCAAATGGCATCACAAGGTACTCAAAGTGACCGCTGGGCGTCCTGAAAGCCGTCTTCCACTCATCCCCCTCCCGGATCTGAACGAGATGGTAAGCGCTGCGGAGATCTAGTTTCGTGAACCAGGTCGCTCCCTGGAGGGAGTGGAAGGCGGTGTCCATCAGCGGCAAGGTGTAGCGATCCTTAATTGTAATATCATTCAGTGCTCTGAAGTCAATGCAGGGGCGAAGGGACTCATCCTTCTTGGACACGAAGAAGAAGCCCGCACCGAGCGTAGACGAGGAGGGGTGGATGATCCCAGCGCTGAGCGACTCCTTGATGTAAGCATCCATCGCCTCACGTTCAGGAGCGGATAGGCTGTACAGGCGGCCAGATGGCAAGGGGGCCCCTGGACGGAGGTTTATGGCGCAGTCATACGGCCGGTGAGGGGGAAGAGACATAGCCTTGGACTTACTGAAAGCTATTCCCAAGTCGTGGAACTCCTGCGGCACCAGGGTGAGGTCTGGAGGCTCGGAGACTGGTGCCGGCGGAGGGGAGGAGGGAGCACAAGCTGCAGACTGGAGGCAGGTGCCCAGGCAGAAGGAGCTCTATGAAAGGACACTGCCGGATCTCCAATCGAAGACGGGGTTGTGCAAGCGCAGCCATGGGTAGCCCAGGATGACACGGTCCGAAGAGGAGGGCAGGACAAACAGGGTCAGATCCTCATGGTGGTTGCCAGAGATGATAATGGGAACCGGCTTGGTGCGATGCGTCACTACCCCTAGGGGAGAGCGAGAGAAAGTGACCAGGTTGAGGGAAGTTGACAGTGGCTGACAGGATATGCCCAAATGGGTTGCCAGGCTCTTGGAAATAAAACTTTGCTCTGCCCCTGAATCCACCAGTGCGTGCGTGAGATGCCCGATGGAGTTGTGGCAGAATCGAATGGGCAGTGTGCAACAGGATAGGGGATTTGACCGGTTAGAGTCCGCGAGGCCCCCTACAGTGACGTGTGGACCTCCCCCCCCCACCCCCGTTTGGCTTAACCGGGCACAGCTCCACGGGATGCTGGTCATCTCTGCAATACATGCAGAGACCCAGTTCCCGCCGGCGTTGTCTCTCCGCAAGAGGGAGCCTGGTGCGCCTGATCGCCATGGCCTCTGGCTCATCGGCAGACTCCAGAGCGGGTAACGCCAGGGGGTGAGACTGAGGAGAGTGGGCGGAAGCTCCGCGCGAGCGGCTGACTGACTTCCGCTCCGCGGCCCGCTCTCGCAGCCTATTGTCCAGGCTAATTGTGAGGGAGATCAGCTCGGACAGCCGCCCTGGGAGATCCCGACTGACTAGCTCATCCCTCAGACCAGAATTGAGGCTACAGAGGAAGATGCTGCAGAGAGATGCCTCTCCCCAGCCCACCTCCTCCGCTGCCACCCGAAAGTCAACAGTGTGATCCGCCGCTGACCGGCTTCCCTTTTGGAGACTAAGGAGCCGATCGGCGAGGACACTGTCACGACGCGAGTGGTCGAACACCTCTAAGAAGTCTTGCACAAACCGGTCATAAGAGAGGGTTGCGTAGCTGGGCTTTGACATAACGGCGTAAGCCCAAGCTAACGCTCGCCCCTCCAAGAGATTAGCCATGTACCCGATTCGGCTATGGTCTGAGGGGAAATCCCCGGGAACGCGCAGGAACACTGACTCACACTGCAAAATAAACCCCCGTGCTCCACCGAGTTTCCCGTTGAAGCGAGCGGGGGTCGGAATAGGTGTGAGCCGGGTCGGCGTTCCCGAGCTAAGCTGGCAAGCCGTGGAAGCGACCGGAGCCGAGGCACCTTGAGGAACCGGGGGGAACATCTGCTGGGGATCCAGGCGGTCTAACCGGTGAGTAATTACGGTTAATTGATTGAAAATAACTTGCTGTTGGTGCGCAATCATATCCACCCGAGCCTCGAGGGTGGAAAAGCGGCGTGCGAGCCCGCTGTCTGCTGGGCCGCTCTGCTGGAGCCGTACTGACATATTACTCGGCCCAGGAATGGGAAACCAAGGAGGTCCCAAACAAACAGCTGGTGATAAACCCCAACCAACAGGTCCCGGGCACCAACCTCCCAAGGAGACAGTGGTCTACACTCAATCGCTTCAGGACTGGACATGGCCCCTGCTTGGCCAGCCTTCACAGATGGGGCAGTAGCCCTAGCCCCCTGTGCGCATGTGGAGAGGAGCAAACTATGGAACACATCATAGAGGCTTGCCCGCTCCAAAGACTGGAAGGAGGATTACACACCCTCCATACAGCAAACCAGGAGGCAACTGCTTGGCTTAAGGACTTTGCATTCGCTAAATAAATAATAACTCGGCCCAGGAAACACGCACGCAGGCTCAGGTAGATTTGAAAGCTTTATTTCAACCAATAAAACGTGTTTGGATGCGTGTATGCAATATGTGAATGTGTTGTGGGTGGAAGATGAAGGCAGGGACAGAGCAGCACACCGTGCAGCCAGGCAACCCTATGGATGAGATGAGAGCAGGGAGTTAGCTGGGCAAACCACACAGGAGAGTGATAAAGCAATGTGCTTACTTGCAGTAACAGAGGTGGCTGGCCTTGGCAAGATCCCAAGCCTGGGAGACAGCGTCCTGCTGTGCGTCCAAGGAGGAGAGGTGTTGCAGGGGAACGATGATGACGAAGGAGAGGATGTCCGCCGCCGGGGAATCCACCTGTGCGCAGGGGAAGGCTGAGAGGACAGGTGAGAAAAATAGACAGCTTACGTGTCGTTGTGATGATCAGCAGGCCTGGAGGAAGGAATCTGCTGAGGGTTAGAGCACGAAGGAAGACAGACGGCTCCAGGCCGATGCTCAGGGCGAGGTGGAATAAATAGTTGCGCGCTAACGAGGTGCAGGTGTGCACGCAGCTGAGGTGGATGCCTGAGAGCGGCGAGTGGTGACAGTTTTAATCCATCCATCCATCCATTTTCTACGACTTTTCCGGAGGTCTGGGTCACGGAGGCAGCAGCTCCAAGCAGAGAAGTCCGACTTCCCTCTCCCCAGCCACCTGCTCCAGCTCTTCAGAGAGGATACCAAGACGTTCCCAGGCTAGCTTGGAGACGGAGTCTCTCCAGTGTGTCCTGGGTCTGCTCCGGGGTCTCCTCCCAGTGGGACACGCCTGAAACACTTCAAGTGGGAGGCATCCAGGAGGCATCCTGATCAGATGCCCAAACCACCTCAACTGGCTCCTTTCGATATGGAGGAGCAGCGGTTCTACTCTGAGGCTTTCCTGGATGACTGAGCTCCTCACCCTATCTCTGAGGGTGAGTCCAGCAATCCTACGGAGAGAGCTCATTTCAGCAGCTTGAATCTGCGATCTCATTCTTTCAGTCATTACCCAAAGCTACCCATTACCCAAGGCCAGAACCGGAGAGATGTGATCTCTCTTTCTAGTACCTGTTAAAACTCTTGCTGCAGCATTTTGGTTCAGCTGAAGACTTTTTATGTCAGGACGTCAGTTGGAGCCTTGTCCTCGTCTTGTCTTATAATTTATACAGTATTTCTTGTCACTTGGACGTGGTCTCCAACCCACATCTTCACTTTAAGTTTATTTTCTGAGTTTCTTTATTCACTATTGTTTTTTATCATGGTCCTGTTTGTCATTTTGTTTATCATATTCATGTTATACCTTGGGTTTGAATTATGTGTGTATATTTCCACCATAGTCTAGCTTGTTTCATGCTTTATTTCCTGATTTGTCATGGCTGTTTTGTGTTTCTGTTAATCAGTGTCTGCCTTATTTAAATGACGCAGTCCCTCAGCTGGGTGCTGCGTCATTTGTCTTCATGGGGTCTCACAAGCGCCTGTCTGCCTCGCCTGAATCCTAGTCTGTGAGTTTTTGTGTTAAATAAATTATTGAAAACGCTTGCTTTGCTTCTGAGTCCTGCTCTCTCCCCCATTGGGGCGAACAGCATGACATTTTAGAGATGTTTTAGGACAGCCTGATAATAAAGAGTTACAATAATCTAATCTAGAGCTAACAAAAGCATAGATTAGTTTCTCAGCATCACTCTGAGACAAGATGCTCCTAATCTTGGCAATATTACTCAAATGATAGAAGGCAGTCTTAGAAACAAGTTTAATATGTGAATTAAAGAACAGCTCTTGATCAAAAATAGATGGATACTTACTATGACAATATGTTATGTAATGTGGTAAGAGTTCAAACATGCGTCTGGACCAATAAAAAGCAAGGAGAGCACAAGTGGGAAGCAAAAAAGTAAACAATGAGTTAACGTTTGATCAGAAAGCCTGACTGATTAAAGGCCTGTACATACTCTGCAAGAACAGAGAAATTTGTTGTTTTCCCAGAAGTGGCAAGAACAAGAGCAAAGTTAATTCTGACCAGGACATTTCATACTTATTATCTCAAAATATAAAATAACAACACGATCTAATCACAAGAGAAAACAGGATCTACCTTGGCTAAATGAAAAATTATGAAATCTCATGAAAAAAGGGATTTATCTCCTAAAAAAAATGGCTGAAAACTGTTTTAAGTGCAGATAGACTGATTTTTAAAAGCCTCAGTCTTCTTAAACATAATCAAAAATGCAAAAGGGAACAACAAAAACTCTGGAAATGTATTGATAAACTCACAGGAAAAAAAATGCAAAAAAGTGAAGTCATACAAATCAGTTTAAATGGAAAACTTCACTCAAATAGCTTAGATACAGGTGCATCTCAATAAATTAGAATGTCAACAAAAAGTTGATTTATTTAGGTAATTCAATTCAAAAAAATTAAACTATATTAAATAGAGTCATTACACAGAGAGTGATATATTTCAAGTGTTTATTTATTTTAATTTTGATGATTATGGCTTATAGCCCATGAAAACCCCCAATTCATTTTTTCAAAAAATTAGAATATTACATAAAATTAATTTTAAAAAATAGTATTTTAATAGAAATGTTGGCCGACTGAAAAGTATGTCCATGTACACACTCAATACTTGGTCCGGGCTCCTTTTGGATTAACTACTGTATCAGTGTGGTGTGGCATGTAGGTGATCAGCCTGTGTTACTGCTGAGGTCGTTTATGAAGGCCAAGGTTGCTTTGATAGTGACCTTCAGCTCATATTGCATTGTTGGGTCTGGTGTCTCTCATCTTCCTCTTGACAATGCCCCATAGATTCTCAATGGAGTTTAGGTCAGGAGAGTTTGACTGGCCAATCAACACAGTGATGCTGTAGTCCTTAAACCAGGGTTTTGATTTTTTTACTTATATGGATGCCGAGAGAAACGCAATTTCATCTTGCCTGCACTACAGTTGTATGTACAGCAATATGACAATAAAGGTTGATTTGATTTGATGCTTTTGTCAGTGTGTGTTACGTATGGCTCTCGCGAACCATACAATGAGAGCCAAGGGCAGACCAGTGAGTTTGTGATGTTTATTGTAATAAGGGAAAGGAACAAAGGAACAGGGCCTCGTGGGGCCAAAACACAAATAATCCAACAATGGTAAACACTTACACACGATGCTGAATGACGAGCGGGTGGCTGGCACCAGACGAAGGGGTTCCAGCCTTACCCATGCCGGAGAAGAGCGTGGATAATCGTGCGAGGTCACAGCCACGAGTAATCGGAGCTGCTCCCTTTTATACTGGTTGACAGCGCCTCAGCTGATGAGAGGTAATTGGGCTCCAGCCATCCCGTAGAGCTTGACAGCTGGGAGCCCGCTGAGACGCTGTCACAATAAGAGCTGGGCTGAGGAGGAATATGGCCTAAGCACCAGATAACAATGCCGTCTCAGCCCATGTGACAGTGTGGGGGGTGCCAAGTCCTGCTGGAAAATGAAATCAGCTTCTCCATAAAGCTTGTCAGCAGAGGGAAACATGAAGTGCTCTAAAATTTCCTGGTAGACAACTGTGTCGACTTTGGTCTTGATAAAACACAGTGGACAAACACCAGCAGATGACATGGTTCATCAAATCATCACTGACTGTGGAAACTTCACACTAAACCTCGAGCAACTTAGATTCTGTGCCTCTCCACTCTTTCTCCAGACTCTGGGACTCTGATTTCCAAATGAAATGCAAAATTTACTTTTATCTGATCAGAGGTCATCTGCTGGTGTTGGTCCACTGTGTTTTATCAAGACCAAAGTCAGCGTAGTCGTCTACCAGGAAATTTTAGAGCACTTCATGCTTCCGTCTGCTGACAAGCTTTATGGAGAAGCTGATTTCATTCTCCAGCAGGACTTGGCACCCCCCCCCCCCCCCACACACACACACACACTGCCAAAAGCATCAAAACTTGGTTTAAGGACCATGGCATCACTGTGTTTGATTGGCCCACAAACTCTCCTGACCTAAACCCCATAGAGAATCTATGGGGTATTGTCAAGAGGAAGATGAGAGACACCAGACCCAACAATGCAGACGAGCTGAAGGTCACTATCAAAGCAACCTGGACCTTCATAACACCTCAGCAGTGCCACAGGCTGATCACCTCCATGCCACACCCTATTGATACAGTAATTAATCCAAAAGGAGCCCTGACCAAGTATTGAGTGTGTACATGGTACATGGACATACTTTTCAGTCGGCCAACATTTCTATTAAAATTAATTTTAAAAAATATTTTTTTATGTAATGTTCTAATTTTTTGAGAAACTGAATTTGGGGTTCTCATGGGCTGTAAGCCATAATAAACAAAATTAAAATAAACACTTGAAATATATAACTGTCTGTGTAATGACTCTATATAATATTGAAGTGCATGGTGGCGGAGTGGTTAGCACTGCAGCAGTGCAGCAACTCACCCTTGGCCGGGGGATCCTGGGTTCGATCCCAGCCCCCGACCAACAGTGATCTGTGTGGAGTTTGCATGTTCTCCCCGTGTCTGCGTGGGTTTACTCCGGGATTTCTCCGGTTTTCTCCTACATGCCAAAAAAAACCCCAAAAACATGCAAGTTAGGTTAATTGGGACCAAAAAACTGGGGATTCTAAATTGTCCTTCGGTATGACTGTGAGAGTGAATGGTTGTCTGTCTCCCTGTGTTGACCCTGTGATGGACTGGCGATCTGTCCAGGGTGTACCCTGCCTCTCGCCCAAGATGCTGGGATAGGCTCCAGCCTCCCTGTCACGACTCGCCGCTCAATCATCTGCCTCAGCTGCGCGAACACCTGCGCTCGTCAGCCATGGGCTATTTAGCCCACTCAGCCCTGTGGCAGTGGTCTGGGAGCCGTCTGTTCGCATCGGCACTTCTTCTCATTTGGATCAGCTCCTGATCATCAGCGAAACTACTCTTCAACGTAAGCATTCCTTACCTTTCCCAAGTCTTCTCCCCTGTGCACAGGTGGATTCCCTGGCGGCGGATACCCCGTCATCGCCACCCAATCCTCACCATCGTCACAGGCTCTGCAGGGCGCTGTCTTCCGGGCTTCTCAATTGGCCAATGCCAGCCACCTGCCACCCACAAGTAAGCAACACAAGCTCATTATTCCTGTTCAGGTGTGGTGCCCTTTACCCCTGTCCTTTGCTCTCTCCATAGGGTTGTCCGGCTGTACAGCGCACTGCTCTGCTTCCTGTGCATCAGCGTTTACCATCATCACATACACATATCTCACACATCCATTCAGACACATCTGCTTGTTGAATAAAGCTGTTGAATCTATCCTGAGCCTGCGTGCGTGTTTCCTGAGCCGGACATTATGTCAGTACGGCTCCAGCAGAGCGGCTCAGCAGACAGTGGGCTCGCACGCCGTCTTTCCACCCTCGAGGCTCGGGTGGATTTAATAGCCCACCAACAGCAGGTGATATTGAACCAGTTGGTAAACATCACTCACCGGTTAGACCGCTTGGACCCCCAGCAGGCGTTCCCTCGGCTCGTCAGGGGTGGGGTAGCTCCTGTGCTCCTGTGGCCGGCCAGTCTGCCGCGGGAACGCCAACCCGACTCACACCTATCCCAACCCCCGCCCGCTTCAGCGGGAAGCTCAGCGGAGCGCGGGGGTTCATCATGCAGTGTGAGTCGGTGTTTCTGCGCTTTCCCAGGGATTTTCCCTCGGACTGCAGCCGAATTGGCTATATTGGTAATCTTCTGGAGGGGTGAACGTTAACTTGGGCTTACACCGTTATGGAGAAGCCCAGTTACGCAAACCTCTCCTACAGCCAGTTCGTGCAGAGCTTTCTCGAGGTGTTCGACCATTCCCAGCGTGATAGCATCCTCACTGACCGTCTCCTTGGCCTCCAACAGGGAAGCCGGTCAGCGGCGGACTACGCTATCGACTTCCGGGTCGCAACGGAGGAGGTAGGCTGGGGTGAGGCGTCACTCTGTGGCATCTTCCTCCGCAGCCTCAGCTCGGGTCTGAGGGATAAGCTGGCCGGTCGAGACCTTCCGGAGACGCTCTCGGAGCTAATTTCCGTAACTATTAGTTTGGATAACAGGCTGCGTGAACGGTCCACCGAGCGGAAGTTAATCAGCTGCTCGCGTGGAGGCTCCGTCCGCACGCCTCAAGGCCGCCCCCTGGCGTTACCCTCTCCGGGTCTTCCGAGGAATCGGAGGTGATGGTGGTTGGTTGGTCAAGGCGCCCCTAGCGGAGAAAAACGGCGCCGCGGGAGTTGGGCCTCTGCATGTATTGCGGAGGCATTCAACATACGTGGGAGCATTGTCCGGAAGAAGCCAAACGGGGAGGTCACGTGAGTCACTGTTGGGGGCCTTGCGGACTCTCTACCGGTCAAATCCCCTCACTAGTCTATCACTGACCATTCGATTTTGTCTCAATGCCACTGGGCACCTCAACACATGCATGGTGGACTCAGGAGCAGAGCAGAGCTTTATTTCAAAGAGCATGGCAACCCAATTGGGGCATCCACTGCCACCCTCTGGCCGCTCCTCTCAGCCTGGTCACCCTCTCCCGTGCGCCCCTTGGACAAGTGACTCATCGCACCCAGCGGTCCCTGTTATTTACTCAGGTAACCACCGGGAGGATCTCACCCTATACGTTCTGTCCTCCTCTGTGTCGCCTGTCATCCTTGGGTACCCCTGGTTGTGTCTGCACAACCCTGTGCTGGATTGGCAGACAGGAAGAATTGCCGCCTGGAGTTCCTTCTGTATGGGTACCTGCCTACAGTCCGCAGCCTGCGCCCTGTCCTCTTCCCCTCCGGCCAAGGACGCCGCGTCTCCAGATCTTTCTCTGGTGCCCTCGGAGTTCCATGGCCTGGGTCTCGTATTTAGTAAGTCCAGGGCGATGTCTCTTCCTCCTCACCGGCCCTACGACTGCGCCATCAACATCCGCCCGGGGGCGCCCCTGCCTTCTGGACGCCTCTACAGCCTGTCAGCGCTGGAGCGAGAGGCAATGGATAGTTACATCAAGGAGTCACTCAACGCGGGAATCATCCGTCCCTCCTCATCTCCGCTCGGCGCAGGGTTCTTCTTCGTGTCTAAGAAGGATGGGTCACTCCGCCCCTGTATCGATTTTCGGGCCCTGAATGACATCACGGAAAAGGACCGTTACACCCTGCCTTTAATGGACACTGCCTTCTACTCCCTCCAGGGGGCGACCTGGTTCACCAAGTTGGATCTCCGCAGCGCATACCACCTCGTCCGGATCTGGGAGGGGGATGAGTGGAAGACGGCCTTTCGAATGCCTAGTGGTCACTTCAAGTATCTGGTGATGCCGTTTGGACTGACCAACACCCCTGCTGTATTTCAACGCCTAATCAATGGCGTCCTGCGTGATTTCCTTGGCCTCTTCGTGTTCATATACCTGGATGACATCCTCATCTTCTCCAGGTCACGGGAGGAACACCAGGTTCACGTGAGGTGGGTCTTACAGCGGCTGCTGGAAAACAGGCTGTACGTCAAGGCCGAAAAATGTGAGTTTTACCCCAAGACCACCTCCTTTTTAGGATTCGTAATCTCACACAACCAGGTCCTGCCTGACCCCGCGAAGGTCAAAGCGGTGGTTGAGTGGCCCACGCCGACCTCCAGGAAGCAGGTCCAATAGTTTATTGAGTTTGCCAACTTCTACCGCCATTTTGTGCCCAATTTTGGTACCATCGTTGCCCCGTTGACCCGTCTCACTTCCCCCAAGAACCCCTTCCGGTGGACCGAAGAGGTCGCAGCAGCATTCCAGGCGTTGAAGGCGGAGTTCTCCTCCTCCCGAGTCCTGACCCAGGTTGACCCCCACGCTCTGCAGTGTTTGGTGGAAGTCGACGCGTCTGATACGGGAGTGGGGGCGGTGCTATCCCAGCGATCACCCACCGACGGGGTCAAGCGACCCTGCGCCTTCTTCTCACGGCGTCTGTCTCCGGCCGAGCGGAACTACGACGTTGGGGACAGGGAGCTTCTCGCCATCAAGCTCGCCCTACAGGAGTGGCGCCACTGGCTGGAGGGGGCTGCGTTGCCATTTGTGGTGCTGACAGACCACAAGAACCTGGAATACCTTAGATCTGCCAGACGTCTGAACGCCCGCCAGGCACGCTGGTCCTTGTTTTTCGCCCGGTTCCACTTCACCGTCACCTACCGCCCTGGTTCTAAGAACGGCCTGCCCGATGCCCTGTCCAGGTAGTTGAATTTATTTTATTTCGGATAGTACATTACAGGTTAAAAGAAACTGTATAATATAACAACAAGGTCAAATTAGACAAAGACTCCTTCTACTATACAATTCCACGTGAGTTATCCGAAATGGGTGATGGCTGAAGCCGCAGCTTATATTGCCCACCCATATTCCATCCAAGAATTCAAAGGAGAAAAAGGAGAAAACAAGACAAGAGCGATTACAATTTAAAACAAGGCTAAGACAAAATATGACTGAGAGAAAAGAAAACTGAGCTAGTCTAAGTTAAGCGGTTACTATTCAAAAACAAATCTAAGACATAGTGTCACAGAGAAAAAAGAAAAACTAAGCTATAACACAACACAGGCTGGAAATGTCAATCCTTATGTGAGTTTACGTGTCGTCTTGTAAATATGTTTGGAGTATTTCTTCCTTTAGTTTTTGTTTAAATTGTCCAAGCTTTGTACATGATTTTAATTCAGGTCCAAAATCGTTCCATAATCTGACACCTTGCACTGAAATACAGTGTTGCTTGGTGGTTGTTCTCACTGTAGGCTTTTGAAATATACATGTTCCTCTGAAGTGATATTGTTTCTCCCTTGTTTGGAACAACTTTTGGATATTTGCGGGCAGTGATAGATTCTTCACTTTGAACATTATTATTGCGGTTTTAAAGTCGATCAGATCTTTCAACTTGAGAGTTTTTTGTTTAAGAAAAAGTGGGTTTGTTGGTTCCCTGTAAGCTGCTTTGTTGATTATTCTAATAGCTCTCTTTTGAAGCATAAAGAGTGGATATATGTTTGTTTTATATGTTATTTCCCCATACTTCATTAAATATGTCATGTATGGGAGTATTAATGAATGATACAAGGTGTATAGTGAGGGTTGATTCAGCAAATTTTTCACTTTGTGTAATATTGCAATTGATTTGGATTACTTTACCTTTTATCTAATTAATATGTGGCTTCCAACACAGTTTGTTATCAATTATTACTCCAAGGAATTTAGTTTCGGATACCCTTTCAATCTATACACCCATTTACACTGAGTTTGGGTACTGGGAGTTGTGATGGTTGTTAAGACTATAAATTTTGTCTTGCTTTAATTGAGCGTTAAATTTGTTTGAATCAAACCACAGTTTCAGCTTTCCTAATTCCTTTCCGAGTGTATCCAGGAAGTTGTTCCAAATTGTTTCCAACTGCATAGCAGGTTAGTGTCATCAGCAAACAATAATAAGTCCCATTTTTTCTGAAACTTTGACATATATCATTTATCTACATATTGAATAATAATGGTCCCAAAACTGAACCCTGTGGGACTCCACAGGTGACCTTCAGTAGCTCTGAGTTTTTGTTGTTAACACATACAAACTGATATCTATTCTTTAAGTAACTTCTTAACCAGGACAGTGCTACCCCTCTGATACCACAATTTTGTAGTTTCTTTAATAATAGATTGTGATCTACTGTATCAAATGCTTTTTTAAGATCCAGGAATACTCCAACTGAATACTCTTTATTTTCAATGGCTGTTGATATTTTTTCTGTAAATTCCATTAAGGCATATGCTGTTGTCCTTTTGTGTCTGAACCCATATTGCTGCTCACACAATAAATCATTCTTCAGTATGAAGTTGTCAATTCTCTCATAGAATATTTTTTCAAGTATCTTGGAAAATTGCGGGGTAATAGTGAAATTGGTCTGTAGTTGGAGAGTTCCCCTCTGTCGCCTGTCTCTGTAAACTCGGAATTACTTTAGCTATTTTTCATTGCATTGGGAAATATACTGATTGGTGAGGACAGGTTACAGATATACGTCAGTGGTTTCACTATGCATTCGATAAACAGTTTGACTAGTAGCATATCAATACCATCGCAGTCAGTAGATGTTTTACTTTTGAACGATTTAACAATTTCAATGACCTCTCTTTCGTCCTGTGTTCTCTTATGAAGATGGTGTCTTTTACAGCAGTGTATTGCATATTGAATCACCTCGTTGGCACCGTAGTGGGTATTTCTTCGGGCCTGTTTAGGTCCAATGTTAACAAAAAATTATTAAATTCATTCTGCAGGTGAAGCTATATTCACATTCGGAGTCGATTTATTATTTTTTGGAATGTTAGTTGGGATAGATGGTATTTCTGCTTTTATTTTCCAAGGATACTGTTGATTATTGTCATGTATTTTTAATATTGTCTTTGTTTTTTTCCAGTTCTTTACTGTAATAGTCTCACTTTTACTACATCTTATTATATATGTTAACTTATTTTTGTCTGTTTTATACCGCTGCTCCTGCTTCTTTTGTCCTTTTCTTTATGAAAGCTTTATATAATAAATTTTTCTTTTTACCCGCCTTTTGTAGTCCTTTGGTTAGCCATGGTTTGTCAGTAAATTTGTGTTTTAAGCTTTTTTTTAAACTAATGGGCAGTTTTTTCTTCATAAAGAGTGGTTACAATGTTTGTAAAATGTGTCATAGGCTTCATTTACATCTGATACATAGACTTCTGTCCAGTCTTGCTTCAGCAAGTACTCTTTAAAAGAACTGATTGCGTTTGGTGATTTGTGTCTGAACGATTTTGAGATTTTTTCTGGGTTGGCCCGTCGTGGCCATGGATAAGTGCAAGATTGGCAAGTGGTCGCTTATATCATTTATCAATAATCCACTTTCTATTGTCTTGTCGAGAACATTGACAAACAGGTTGTCAATAAGTGTAGAGAGTGAGCTGTGATTCTATGGGATGTGTTATTGTGGGATATAGACTCATGCTGTACATAGAGTTCATGAACTCTGTAACTACATTTTGTTGATGTGGATTAAGTAGATCAATATTGAAATCTCCACAAATTGCTACCATTTTCTTACTAGTAATATTATTGTACAGCTCGACTAATTTATCTCTGAATGTCTCAATGCAAGTTCCCGGCGTTCTGTATATGCAGCTTATGATTAGATTTTTTGTTTTGTCTAGGTCAATCTCAACAGTAACACATTCCAGAAGCCCTGGTAGTGCTGAGGACATTTCATTTACAAGCTTACATCTATATAGGTCATCAATATACAGTGCAACACCACCACCCTTTTTTTGAGATCTGTTAATGTTAAACATCTGATATCCCTCTATTGCCATCAGGGGAGCCTGGTCTGCATTAAGCCAGGTTTCAGAGACTGCTATAGCTGTGAATTTTCTGTTTAGCTGTTTTAAATAGTCCTGAATCTGTGAGAAGTTTTTGTTAAGACTTCTGCTATTGAAGTGTATTATTGACAGTTCTACCATCTAATTGCACTTGACTTTTGAATTGCTTTTCAGTGTAATATCACAGTGGTTATGAATATTATTGAAAAAGTGGTTATCAGGATCAATATCATTCTCCATCTCTTGTGGTTTATGTTCAGCATAGTGGCATATTTTTAGAGTTTGAGTTTCCTCACTCTGTGTTTCATAGTCAGTGTTCATCTGTATTTATCTAAGTCAGTAGCATCTATGTTCATTATACTTTTTGCTTGCTCAGGTGTTCCATTTAGTTTAATCCAAATTCTACAATTTCTTGTCCAGGTTGTCTGTATCTTATTATGATTCTTTAGCATCCGTGCCTGCCGTGCTAATTCAGCGTTTTTTTTTTGTCAGGTGTTCATTTAGGTAAACTTGAGTTTCCTTTAGTTTTTTGGCCTGCCTCAGTATGTCATTTTTCACCCTCCTGTTCACAAAGCGCATCACAATTGATTTCTTTGTTTTGTTATCTTTCTTCGGTAAAGCATAACAGGCTGAGATCGCATTGGCTTCTACCTTAATGTCTTTATCATTAAGGAACTGAAGCACTTGGTTTTCTAAGGACATTGATTCACTTATGGAAGCATGTTCACCACTCAGGTCCTGTAGCGGCATGGGCGTACGACTGATATCTGATGTCTAGTCCACTTATAACTAGGTCATCAATGCGAGAACCTTGTTCAAGATCCTCGACGCGTTGCTCCAAAAGACGCCCGTGTTGCTCCAGGTCCATAATTTTTTTGTCTTTTCTTTTATTATTGAATGTAGGGCTGTACCTCCTGTATTGGTCTAATATTTTGTCCTGCTGGCTAGTCTCTTTGGCAATTTCTTCTAACACAAAGTTCAGAGTTTTTTTAATTTCTTCCATTTCCTCTTTTTTGGGTGGCATTTTACTGACCTGTGGATAGAAATAAGCAGAGAATCCGGCTAGGCCTCAACTAGCTCGGTCGCTACTGGACCCGCCGCTCCTGCGCAGCTTCTCCGCCGAGTGACGCTGCTTAGCTCCGCAGATCACCGCCGTCTATCGCCGGCGCCTGCCTCCGTCTACCTGGCCAGTTATGTCGTGCATCGCCGGCGCAGCCGGAATCCACCGATGACAGCCACTCGTCGCCGTCTGGCTAGGCGGCTCCTCCGCTGGGCCCCGTCCCCGTCAGTTATGTCGCACTCCGCCGGCGCAGCTCTAATCCACCGATCACCTCCGCCCGATCGGTGGCCGATCACCGTCGCTCGCTGTCGTCCGGCTGGGTGGCTTCTCCTCTAGGCCCCCTCTAGGCCCCGTCACCGACCGCCGTCAGTCTGGTAGTTCCTCGGCTGGGCCTCGCAATTGGGCCACCGGTTCAGGCCACTGTCCTGCTGGATCCAGGTGGCCCCCGTCTCTCTCCAACGCCGCGCCCGAGCTCCCAAATCGCCGCCTCGGTTGGTTCGTCCTCCTTTTAAATCCTTCTCTCCTCGGCTCCAGATGGCCAGATGTAAAGAATACCTTCTCACTGCTGCAGTTACTCTGGGTTAGCATCTGGGTTAGCATCAGAGGCGAGCCTTTAGAGGTCGGAAACGGGGCGAAACGGAGCCAGATCTGCCAGAACCTTCATCAGGTCAGCACTGGGTCGTAAGGGTATTCCCCACGTTTGTTGGTAGCCAACAGAAGTCCTTATTTTGATGGTTTTGCTTAAAATTCTCGGCTCATATCAAGCATTACAAGTGCAGCACCGGAAGTGTAGCACCGGAAGTGCTGCACTTAGTTGGCCCCCGAGACATCAGAGGAGCCAGGTCATACCATCCTGCCCAGCTCGTGTGTGGTAGGGGCGATTTCCTGGTCCATCAGGGACAAGATCCGGAGGGCGCAGGAGACCGAACCAGACCCTGGCGGCGGACCGGAGGGAAAGCTGTTTGTTCCATCTACTGTCCGGGGGGAGGTCATCCATTGGGTTCACACCTCCAAACTCGCCTGTCACCCTGGTGTTTCCTGGCTAGTGGATCTCCTCCAGCGCTCCTTCTGGTGGCCAGGTCTTCAGAGGGACGCCACCAACTACGTCCGGGCGTGCCCTGTGTGTGCCACCGGCAAGTCAGGAAATTCTCCCCCGCGGGCCTGCTCCAGCCCCTGCCTATCCCGGGCAGGCCCTGGTCCCGCATAGGCCTTGACTTCGTCACCGGTCTCCCGACCTCCAACACCTATGACGCTGTGCTGACCATCGTGGATCGCTTCTCTAAGGCTGCCCACTTCGTGCCACTTCGGGGCCTCCCAAAGGCTCGGGAGACAGCGGACCTTTTGGTTCAACACGTGGTCAGGCTGCACGGGATACCGGTGGACGTCGTCTCTGTTCTGGGGCCCCGGTTTGTCTCAGAGGTATGGAAGTGTTTTTGCAACGCCTTGGGGGCCACAGTAAGCCTCTCCTCCGGCCACCACCCGCAATCCAATGGGCAGTGCGAACGGGCCAACCAGGAGCTGGAAGCTGCCCTACGCTGCGTCACTTCCTCCAACCCGTCTTCCTGGTGCATGCACCTGGCCTGGGTAGAGTACGCCCACAACACGGCATGGTCTTCTGCCATAGGGATGTCCCCCTTCAAGGCGTCCTTGGGATATGACCCACCATTGTTCCCGGAGCAGGAGGGTGAGCTGGCCGTTCCATCCATCCAGGCGCACCTGAGACGTTGTCAGAGTCTGTGGACCAAGGCGCGCAATGCGCTTTTACGCACGGCGACGCGCAACAGCACCACGGCGAATCGCCACAGGAGACTGGCCCCTGCATACCAGGTGGGCCAACGAGTCTGGTTGGCCTCTCAGGACATCCATCTCAATCCTGAGAAGAGGAAGTTGGCCCCACGCTTCATTGGTCCCTTCACCATTTCGAAAATTATTAACCCGGTGGCTGTGCGTCTGGCCCTCCCCCCTCCCTCCGCATATGCCCCACCTTCCACGTGTCCAAAATCAAGCCCGTGGTCTCCGATCCCCTCTGTCCCCCGCCCGTGGCACCGCCCGCACCTTTGATGATCGATGGCCACCCGGCCTGGAGAGTCGCTTCCATCATGGACTCCCGGCGCCGAGGTCGCGGGCTGCAGTACTTGGTGGACTGGGAGGGATTCGGCCCTGAATGGAGGTCCTGGGTGCACTCTTCCTTGGTGTTGGACAGGAGTCTCATCACGGAGTTCCACTGGGTGCATCCGGACAAACCAGCGCCAGGAGGTGCTGCTAGTGGGGCGAGTACTGTCACAACTCGCCGCTCATCATCTGCCTCAGCTGCGTGCACACCTGCGCCTCATCAGCCGCGGGCTATTTAGCCCACTCAGCCCTGTGCAGCGGTCTGGAGCCGTCTGTTCGCATCGGCACTTCTTCGCGTTTGGATCATCTCCTGATCATCAGCGAAACTACGCTTCAACGTAAGCATTCCTTACCTTTCCCAAGTCTTCTCCCCTGTGCACAGGTGGATTCCCTGGCGGCGGATACCCCGTCATTGCCACCCAATCCTCACCATCGTCACAGGCTCTGCAGGGCGCTGTCTTCCGGGCTTCTCCCTTGGCCAACACCAGCCACCTGCCACCCACAAGTAAGCAACACACAGCTCATTATTCCTGTTCAGGTGTGGTGCCCTTTACCCCTGTCCTTTGCTCTCTCCATAGGGTTGTCCGGCTGTACGGAGCACTGCTCTGCTTCCTGTGCATCAGCGTTCACCCTCATCACATACACATATCTCACACATCCATCCAGACACACCTGCTCGTTGAATAAAGCTGTTGAATCTATCCTGAGCCTGCGTGCGTGTTTCCTGAGCCGGACATTATGTCACCCCCTGTGACCCGAAAAGGATTAAGCGGAAGAAGATGGATGGATGGATGGAATTACCTAAATAAATCAACTTTTTGTTGACATTCTAATTTATTGAGATGCACCTGTATAGCCAGTGATTTTAATGAGTATTTTATAAAATCGGTACAAGAACAGGGTCTGAATTTTATCCAAACATACCCACGCCAAATTAAAATAAATCATGAAACTGATCTAAACCTTAAACCCACAAATGAGGTAAACCTTAACAAAATTTTATCATCTCTATCAAGTTCCAGGGTTAAAGATATTTATGGACTAGACACTGTATTCTTGAAAAAACATAAAGATACTTTATTAATTCCAATTACAGAACTAATAAATCAATCATTACATGAAAATATCTTCCCTGATGCATTGAAACCCACCATTGAAACCCCCATACACAAAGCTGGAGACAAACAGGAAATTAGTAATTATAGACCGATAAGTATACTTCCTGTTTTGTCAAAAGCCACTGAAAAGGTGGTAGTAGACCAGCTGGTAGAACATCTTGAATCTGCCCAGCTGCTGCATCCCATGCAGTTTGGTTTCAGGCCGAACCACTCAACCGAGACTGCATGTTATTACTTTATTGAAATGATTCAAGAAAATCTGGACGGGGGTGGTAGGAGCCATCTTTTTAGACTTGCATAAAGCCTTTGATACAGTCAATCACTCAGTCCTTCTTTCTGAACTACCAGGGTATAAACTGTCCATGAATACCCTTAGCTGGTTAAAATCTTATCTATCTGGTCGCTCCCAGTGTGTGTGCATAAACAATACTGTATCCCAATGAAAGGCACGCACCTTGGGAGTACCAAATGGATCAGTCTTAGGTCCACTGCTGTTTACTTTGTATATTAATGATTTGCCATCAGTATGTGAAAATGACATAAACATTCAGATGTATGCAGATGACACAGTCATCTACACACATGGGAAGGATGCCAAACAAGTGGCTGACAAGTTAATGATAGCAATGGAGAAAGTGTCAAAATGGCTTAATCAATCATACCTCACTCTGAACATAGGGAAAACAGCTACCATGTACTTTACCAACAAACAAAACCATACGCACAAGCCGACTATAACTGTAAATGGAGCAAATATAGAAAATGTAACAGAGTTTAAGTATTTTGGGTGTCACATTAGATCCCACACTTAGCTTTAAAAAGCACATAAACAGCACATTTCACACAGGGCCATATAGGTTTGGATTTTTTTTACCCTTAATAATAAACACCTTTATTTAAAAATTGCATTTTATAATGGGCAAGCATGACGAGTGCATGACGCTGTGATTGTGAGACGTTCTGAGACGGTTGTGCAATAATCTAAAATGTTGACTCGCGTCGACCGAGCTTGAACAAGAATTTTCTGCAGGTAGTGTTTCTTTTCTTTTGAAATTAATCTGCTAATTGATTATCTGTTCATTTGTATTTCATTTTGCCATCTTCTCAACGGAGCTGGAGCAACTTGAGAATTATATAAATGAGTTTTATTATCGCTGGTGTGTCATGGAGGAGACGTGGAAAAGCTCAATGAGGCTAGGAAGCTTGATGATAGGCGTAGCAGGTTTCTGGAGAGAGAAACAGACGACTCCACACAGAGCACTGGACCTGACGGTATAAATAGGCAGAGGATGATGACAGGCAGGTGTGCACACAGGTGTAACAAATTGGCAGCCATGACAGTACTCCCCCCCCATGACACGCCTCTCGGCGGTCGTTCCAACCTTCCTGGGTGTGTCCGATGGAAGTCCCTGATGAGCTGCTTGTCCAGCACGAAGGAGGGACACACGCACCCAGGATCTCCATCTGGCCCGTAACCCTCCCAGTCCACCAAGTACTGCAGGCCACGGCCCCAGTGATGAACGTCCAAGAAGGTGGTGACTGGCCATGGCGGGTAACCATCGATCACCATCGGTGGAGGTGGAGACCTGGGAAGAGGACACAAAGGGCTGGAGCAGACGGGCATAACCTGCGACACATGAAAGGTTGGGCAGATGCGGAGGGAGGGGGGGGAGAGTTAGGCGCACAGAAACAGGATTGATAATCCGGCTAATGGGAAAAGGTCCAATGAACTGTTGCGACGTCTTCTTTCTTTCAGCCTTCAAATTAATGTGTTTAGTGGACAACCATACCTGTTGGCCCACCTGGTAGGCAGAGGCCAGGACCCTGCACCGGTTGGCCACCGAAGTGTTGCGCTCAGCCGTCCGCTGTAGTGCTGCCCTGGTTGCCTTCCAGATCCGCCGTCAACGCTTTTGAGCGCAAACAGAGGAAACGGCGATGTCGCCCTCCTCCTCACAAAACAGTGGGGGATTATAACCCAATGAGGCTTCAAAGGGGGACATGCCAATAGCAGTGGATACAGCAGTATTATGAGCATATTCAATCCAGGGGAGATGAGTACTCCAAGACGATGGATTCGAGGTTGCGATGCACCGCCGCTTCCAACTCTTGGTTAGCTCGCTCACACTGCCCGTTGGATTGCGGATGGTAGCCTGATGACAGACTTGCCGTAGCCCCCAGCGCAACGCAGAAAGACCTCCAGACTCTGGAGATGAACTGGGGCTCTCGATTGAAGATGATGTCCCGGGGGATGCCATGCAGCCTAACCACATGCTGGACAAGAAGGTCCGCCATCTCCTTAGCTGTGGATAGCCCCCGCAGAGGGATGAAATGGGCAGCCTTGGAGAATCTGTCAACCAGTGTGAGGATAGCCGTGAGCTGATTGGATGTAGGGAGTCCGGTGACAAAATCCAAAGCCACGTGGGACCATGGTCTACCAGGGATAGGGAGGTGGTGGAGCAGCCCAGCAGGTGGAGAAGAGGATGTCTTGCCAGCAGCACACTGAGGACAGGCCCGGATGTAGTCCCCCACATCCTTCTGGAAGGACGGCCACCAAAACGTCCTCTGCAGGAGAGCCACTGTGCCTGCCCTTCCCAAGTGGCACGCAAACCTGGACGCATTACCCCACTGAATGACCTCCCCCCAGACGGCTGATGGAACAAACAACCTCCCCGCTGGCCCCCCGCCCGGGTCGGCCTCGTCAGCCTGTGCACTCAGGACCCTGTCCTCAATACCCCAAGAGAGGGCGCCCACGACACATGATGAGGGGAGAATAGGATGTTCGGCCATCTCTGCCGTCTCCGGTGCAAACTGACGAGACAGGGCGTCCGGTTTCGTATTCCTCGACCAGGGGCGGTAGGTAATGGTGAAGTTGAAACGTCCAAAGAAGAGAGACCAGCAGGCCTGTCGAGTGTTGAGACGCTTGGCCGTCCAGAGGTACTCCATATTTTTGTGATCGGACCAGATGACGAATGGCTGAGAAGCGCCCTCCAGCCAGTGATGCCACTCCTCCATTGCAAGCTTGACCGCCAGTAGTTCCCTGTCGCCGATGTCGTAGTTGCGTTCGGCTGGGGAGAAGCGACAGGAGAAGTATGCACAGGGGCGTATCTTGCCGTCTGCCGGGGAGCGCTGGGACAAGACGGCTCTGACCCCCGAGTCCGATGCATCCACTTCCACCAGGCATTGGAGAGTGGGGTCCACCTGCGTTAATATGGAAGAGGAGGAAAACTTGTCCTTCAGGAAAGAAAAGGCCACAGCCTCCTCCTCCGTCCACCGAAAAGGCACCTTGGTAGAGGTTAGATTGGTTAGTGGCAGAGCAATGCGACTGTAGTTCTGAATAAAGCGGCGGTAAAAGTTAACCAACCCCAGGAACTGTAAAAGCTGCTTCCTGGACGAGGGAGTAGGCCACTCCACCACCGCCTTTACCTTAGCTGGATCGGGGATGATCTCATTGTGGGCGACGATAAAGCCAAGGAAAGATGTACGGGGAACATGAAACTCACACTTTTCCGCCTTCACAAAGAGTTTGTTTTCCAGCAGCTGCTGCAGTACCCACCTCACATGCACGCGGTGTTCATCCATGGACTGAGAAAAGATGAGAATATCATCCAGATAAACAAATACAAACGTGCCCAAAACGTCTCTCAGAACATCATTAATCAATCAATGGAAGATGGCTGGGGCATTGGTCAGCCCGAACGGCATGACCAGGTATTCAAAATGCCCACTAGGGGTCCGGAAGGCTGTCTTCCACTCATCCCCCTCCCGTATTCGCACCAGATGATAGGCATTGTGCAGGTCCAACTTTGTGAAGCAACAAGCCCCCTAGAGGGAATCATAGGTGGAATTGATGAGAGGGGGAGTGTACTTGTCTTTGATGGTTATATTATTAAGTTCACAAAAGTCAATACATGGCCTAAGAGAACCATCCTTTTTCCCAACAAAAAAACCCCCTGCCCCCACCGCCGATGAAGATGGTCATATTATGCCCGAAGTCAGGGACTCCTTGATGTACGTGTCCATAGCCGCGCACTCCAGGGCAGACAGGTTGTAGTCTACTAGATGGCAGTGGAGCACCGGCCCGGAGGTTAATCGCACAATCATACGGGCGGTGAGGGGGAAGGGAAAGGGCCTGAGATTTGCTGAAAATGACCCCTAAGTCGTGATATTCAGATGGTACCTTGGACAGATCGGGAGGAGGAGAGGCAGGTGCACCCAGAGGCATGGCAGGCGAGCGTGCAGCAAACTGCAAACAGGCACTCAAACAGAACGCGCTCCAGGAAATAACACACCCCGAATGCCAGTCAATAGAGGGGTTGTGCAGGCGAAGCCAGGGATAGCCGAGGATAACTGGGGTGGAGGACACTGGTAGAACAAACAGCCTTAACTCTTCCCGATGGTTGCCTGAAACTGTAACTGATACTGGGGCGGTTTGATGAGTGACTGTGGCAAAAGGAGCTTTGGACAAGGCAATAAGTCTCAGTGGGGTTTCTAATAGCTGCATGGGAAGCCCCAACCGGGTAGCCAGACTCCCTGAAATAAAGCTCTGCTCGGCCCCTGAATCAATGAGTACATGTGTGTTTATCTCTCTATGACCGTAATTGAAATGAATAGGAATCATGAAATGGGAGAGGGGATTATCGCGAGGTGAGTCCGTGAGTCCCCCTACTGCGACGCACAAACTCCCCCTTTTGGCCATTCAGGACATGACCTGACCTCATGCTCCTCGCTCCCACAGTAAATGCACAACCCCAACAACCGGCGGCGCTGTCTCTCCATTGACGATAGTTTGAAACCACCCACAACCATAGTTTCCTGATCTTCAGGGGAATCAGCAGATGGGAGGGCCAGCAGGGGGGGCTGTAGGGAGTGGCGAGCCTGACTGCCCGAGTAACCGGAAGTTCTTCGTTCGGCCGCCCACTCCCTTTGTCTGTTATCGATACTAATAGCCACGGATATTAGCTCATGCAGAGTAGAGGGCTTATCCAAATGGGCCAGCTCATCCCGTAGGCTAGGGCTCAGGCTTCTGACAAAAATACTACATAGTGAGGCATCCTCCCACCCAACCTCCATGGCCACGACCCGGAAGTCCACGGCATAGTCGGCGACGGCTCTAGTCCCCTGCCGAAGATTCAACAACTGGGAGGCAAGCACGTCCTCCCGGTCCAAGTGACCGAACACCTCCTGAAATTCATTCACACACTGAGCGTACATTAGCGAAGCATAACTAGCTCCAGCCATTACCGCATATGCCCAAGCCAAAGCCCGTCCCTCTACCAAATTAATCACATAACCTACTGTATGTGACTATGGTCGGTGGGAAAGTCCCCCGGCACCAGTTGGAACACAATGTCACATTGCATTAGGAACCCCCTGGCTTCCTCCAATTTGCCACAAAAACAGGTGGAAGTCAGGATGGGAGTAAGCCGAAATGCGGGGCCTGGAGTAGGTTGACTAGAGATTGAGCTAGCGGTAGAACTAGCGGGAGCAGAGGAGCTAACAGAGACTGAAGGGAACCCCTGTGGGCTAACCAGACGATCTAGCCTGTCAGTTACTCGGGCTAACTGTGTTAGCATAACCTGCTGTTGATAGGCTAACTGATCAACTCAAGTCTCCAAGTTGTTTATCCTGCGCGCTAGCGCGCTGTCTGCTGGGTCACTCTGGCGGAGTCGTACTGACATGGCTCTAGTGATCCACAGAGCAGACACGACCCAAGACTGATACAATTAACCCTTTACTGAGTATAATGGACATGAGTGGGTGCGTGTATGTGTAATTGAGTGTATGTAGTGTGAGCAGGCAAGTCAGTTGGGGCGAGCAGAGCACCATACGACCTGGCAACCCTAGGAAGAGGCAGAAGGAGCGTTAGATGCAAGTCAGGCTAGAAGAGCACCAGATAGTTCAGCGCTTACTGTCAGAGGTGGTGGAGAGATGCCCAGATTAGCACTAAAGCTACTGCCAGGAGGATAGTGCCCGCAGGACAGCCAGAGAGCTGAATGCCGGTGTGGGAAGCAGGTGGATCCGCCGCCAGGAAGAAGGGGTCCGCCGCCACAGATCTCTGCATGTGCACAGGAGAATCGGACAAGGTGAGAAGGAATGTTGGTAGGTTGTTCGGGATGTTTGGGGTCATCACCCCGAACGTGACTCGTGGCTGTTGGGGTTAATTATTGCTTATTAATTTCAGCTGGCAGATTGGGCCTCGCTCTCCCACAGCCATGTCTCCTCCTCACCAGGCATCCACCAGCTGTATGGTTCACCACATACACATTCACACACTCATCCACGCACACACACTCATGTACGCACGCACACATACACACACACATATACACACACACACACACACACACACACACACACACACTCACATTCACACTCACGCACACACACATAGTCCTATCAGTCATGCACCTGTTGCCACATGGCTGGTCTACTTGCTATCATTAGGGCTTTGTACAAATAGCAGGGCAGTACGACCAGCCAGCATGGCAACTTAACTATGTCAACTTCAGACATCTAGGCCCGCTTCTATGGGTTCACCCTTGGACTAATCATGTTGTTTCTCCAGAGCCTTTCCGCTCCAACGCTATTGTAAGTCCTTGTGCCTTTTTCTCCTCTCCTGCCTGTTTGGAGTGCGTTAGGCATCCTTTGAAGCAATTGAGTTAGTAGCCGGGTGTCTCACCCCCTTTTCAATGTGATTGAATGGATTAAGCAGAAGAAGATGAATGAATGAATGAATGTATTTGGACATTCTACACATTCACCCATTGTAAATAAACACGTTGCTTACTCTGCATTTTGGGCTCACTGCTAATTTCTATGTTCGCTGCGAAGTTACGTAGTGAACATAACAGTAAGTTGCCACCAAAAAGGAGCCCAAGCAGTAAGTAATGTGTTACTCATTTTTGGTGCTTTTTCACTCACCTGCTCGGAGCGTCATGTCCTGGTCTAGCCATTCCCACACTGGGTTTAGTGGATGGGCAGCAGGACAGCCCAGTACGGAATTGCAGTGGGCGGCCTGGCAAATCTGGGAGTTCCTGGAGGGAGCGCACGACTCCTTCGGACCCGGAGAGTATTTAGCCTGCCTCGACGGAGTAATCCGGATCCTGAGGACTCACCGGGGCCTCTGGAATTACCCCGAGTACTCCGAGCTGCTGTCCGGAGTCTTCACGCTCGAGCAGGCTTTCCCCGACCTGAAGAGAAGGGCTTCCCAGACGAAGCCCAGACAAAGACAACCTTCTCCACCAGTGGCCATCTTCTCCTCTCCTCCCTCCACCGTTCCAAGATGGCAGCCACCAGGTCGGCATTGTCGGCATCACCCAGAATCCCGGAAGAACGATCCAGCCCCGCCAACTGCTCCAGCTCCTACACAGAGTCCATTCACCTCCGCAGCAGATCATCAGTCCCAAGCAGTCCCATCTGCAGGATCTCCCTCCGCATCCGCTGTGAGGTCTTCCTCCTCAGTTTGTTCACCAGCAGCAGTGGGGCACCTGCTTTCCTCACCGGGGTCTCCCATTTCTGTGGCGAGGGGGGTGGCTCCCATATCTTCTACGGAGAAGCCAAACATCGCCTTTCCCGGATGGACAGGTGAAGACGTCCGAACAGCAGCAGCTGCAATCAACACCAAAAACCGGGAGAACAGGCAAGTACGTTTTCATTTGACTCACTTTAATAATGAAATGTCATGCCTGATTCCTGGCAGGGAGGCTCAGGGAAAGCAGTCCCCTGAGCCCTCTCTGCCTGCTGCTGTTAAAAACTGTTCACCAGCCCTCTCGCCTCTCTCCTTTGTTTGTCTGCTGGAACCAAAGCCGAGCAGCCTGGATCAGGAGGAGCCAGAGGTCCGGGAGGGGTGTCCTCCCACAGCCATGGTGAACCAGGTCCCAGCCGCCACGCCGGACGAGTCACCAGCGTGGATCATGGCAGCTGGGAAAATTAAGACTGCAGTAACCATCACGCCTGCTGTGGAGGCTGCCACAGCAGAGTCAGCACCCGAGTGGAACCTTTTGGAGGACAAACCTGAGGAGACATCGCTCGGCTCACCGGAGTCCTGGACGGCGGTAGAGCTTGAGCTAAGGCAAGTGCTCTCTTTTGTCTTTCTCTTTTCCATAATTGAGCATTTTTGCCTAGCTTTAGGTGAGGAGAGCCAGCTGCTGCCAAAAGCTGCACCTGAGCTCGCCTCGCCGGGCTCTGCCGCTGCCGGCAACTCTGACCCTTCCCCCTCTCTTTCTGAGTCCATTTCCAGAGTCGGCGGAGAGGGTCCTCCATCACCAGACGAGTCCGTGGATCCAGGTTCGCAACCGGAGGTCACCGAGGTTCCGGTCGAGGTGGTTGTCGGGGGCACCCAGCACCAGTCCAGAGTGCCCATGATTGATTGCCTCCTTGCTTGGGTGCTCATATGGGTCGGCTGGCCCATGGCTGAGATGGTGTTGGGGTCAGCAGTGGCCGAGCTGGGTCCCACCGCAGGTGCAGCAGGGGTCCAGCTGGACTCCATCATGGGTGCAACAATGGCTCGGTCAGGGTCCACCATGGGTGCAACATTGTCCCAGGTTGGGACCACCGTGGAAGCAGCCACGGCTCAGCCCAGGTCCAACGTGGGTTCTACTAAGTCCCTGTCCTATGTCAGGACCACCGGGGGTGCCACAGGACAGTTTGGGGACGTCGGGGTCTTCCGTTCCCTTTTGGAGGCCCTGTGGGTGTCCCTCCTCCTTCTGCTGGACACCGTCAGGGTTCCTTCCCTTCCGCCGCCAGCGACCGCAGGGGTTCCTCTTCCTCTGCCTGGCCACCCACCTCTCAGTTTTCCAGTGGGTAGGCCACCACCTCATTTGCCCTTCCGGTCCTGGTGGCCTTATTGTGTGGGCAGGCCGCCTGAAAGACAGGGTTCCCTCGCCGGGTGGCCCGTATACCCTGGCAGGGCGCTGGATACTGCTCTGCAGGCCGCCCGCTGGCCCTAGGATTTTTGCTGGCCCTCTGAGCTTATGGCAACCTGCTGGGCCTTGGACTCTGGCCGACCCCCTGAACTGTGGGACTCTTGGGGGTGGGGTGGGTTAGTTTAGTTTTGGGGTTGGGGAGTGTTGTTGTGCTGTATCGTGGTGATTTTCCTTCCCTGATCTATCCCCCCTAACCTGTTTTCCCCCACCTCCCACCCTGGGTTGTTGTATGGGCTTTTTGAGTGGAGGGGGTAGTTTTTTTCTTTTCCTGATGGTGCGGTGGGTGTCTGGTGTCCACCCCTTGGGGGGGGGGGCGCACTGTCATGTTTGGGGTTGTCACCCCGAGCATGACTCGTGTCTGTTGGGGTTAATTATTGCTTATTAATTTCAGCTGGTGAATTGAGCCTTGCTCTCCCACAGCCACGTCTCTTCCTCACCAGGCATCCACCAGCTGTATGGTTCACCACATACACACTCACACACTCATCCACGTATGCATGCACACTTACACACACTCACATTCACACACTCACACACACACACACATAGTCCTATCAGTCACGCACCTGTTGCCACACGGCTGGTCTACTTGCTGTCATTAGGGCTTTGTACAAATAGCAGGGCAGTACGACCAGCCAGCGTGGTAACTTAGCTATGTCAACTTCAGATATCCACGTTCGCTTCTGTGGGTTCACCCTTGGACTAATCGTATTGTTTCTCCAGAGCCTTTCCGCTACAACTCTATTGTAAGTCCTTGTGCCTTTTTCTCCTCTCCTGCCTGTTTGGAGTGCGTTAGGCATCCTTTGAACCAATTGAGTTTGTAGCCGGGTGTCTCACCCCCTTTTCAATGTGACTGTATTTGGACATTCTACACATTCACCCACTGTAAATAAACACGTTACTTACTCTGCGTTTTGGGCTCACTGCTAATTTCTATGTTCGCTGCGAAGTTACGCAGTGAACATGACACATATAATCACATAGGCACATTTAGTTAGCCTTTAGCACAAAACCAGTTGGTGAAAACATGTCCACATTTAAGTTTGTCACATAGAACATACGTGGAATTGGTACCAGGGAGAAGAAGCTAAAAGTTTTTAATTGACTGTCTTATTACAGGAAACACATGTTTCTAAGTCATCTGTAGATGAGCTCACCTCCTCGGAATTCCCTACATGTACTCAGCCGGCTTTAATTCTAAACAAAGGGGGGTAGCTATATTGGTAAACAGAGGAATACACCTTATTGTGAATAATACCATAGCAGATCTGGAAGGTAGATTTATAATATTAAAAATCTCAGTTCAAAAATTTGGATCTATGTATTGCAAGCGTTTGTGGTCCAAATGTTGATGACCCATCCTATTTTCACACTTTTTTCACTTCTCTTTCTGAGCACTTGGGCACTACACTCATAATAGGAGGAGACTCCAACCTGGTATTAAACCCTGCAATTGACAGGCTCAGTGCAACGGGGAATTCCTGAAAATGGCAGGCTACTGACACTCTCAGTAAAATGGTGTTCTCTTCACCCAACTTTTCGAGAATATACCTTTTTTTCATCAGTTCATAGTTCACATTCACGTCTAGATTTCTTTTTAGCCAGTAACTCTATTGTGAGGGACATCACAGACACTGAAATATGTTCAAATCAAGCTATTAGCGATCACCATCTAGTATCTCTTACACTAGTAAATAGGAAAGCTACAAGGGAAACTAGGAACTGGAAATTTAATATATCACTACTAAAAGACAAAGACTTTATTAACTACTTTAACAAAGAATGGGAATCATATCTGGAATATAATGATGTGCCAGGAATATCCCGGTGTGTTCTTTGGGAAGCAGCAAAAGCGGTAACGTGAGGTAAAATAATCTCTGACTGTTCGTATAAGAATAAAAAAGAAAAAGCACTGGTACTGGTGTTAGAACAGAAAATTAAATCACTGAGATGACCTGTGCCATTTCTCCACAGGAACAGGCACTTAACAATCTGAGAAAATTAAAGCTGGAATTAAAAGAAATTATAAACAAAAGAGCACAGTTTTTAATACAAAGACTGCGTCTTGAGAAGTTTGAACACAGTAATAAATCGGGGTGATATCTTGCGAACCAGCTTACATTTAATAAAGAAAAACAACTATCCACTCTATTAAGGATATGACTGGAAATATTACTCACGAGCCTGAAGAAATAAATAACTCCTTCAGAAAGTTTTATGAAAACCTCTATTCATCTCAGATTAACCCATCTGACTCAGAGATAAATACATTTTTGGACGATATTAACTTACCACAATTAAATAATGAACAGATTGCAGCTCTGGATGCACCTCTTCTGGTGTCCGAACTCCAAGAGGCACTTAAGCACATCCCAAACAACAAAGCTCTGGGACCAGATGGTTTTCCAGTAGAATTTTATAAAGAATTCTGGCCTCACGCCCATTTGGAATAATCCTGATATCTTGTAACAAAAGAGGACGTTCAATTTTCCACTATGGCAAGAGAAGGGAATAAAAGCTTAGAGCATCTTATTCAAGGTGGAAATTTTATCCAATTTCAGGAACTAGTGTCACAGTACGACATCAGTGATAAAAAGTATCTTGAATACCAACAGCTTAAATCCATAATAAAAGCAATATTTAATCTTAATCAGACAGATTTAGAGGTACCAGTTAAGGTGGCAGAGTTTCTAAATTTTTATTCCCCCAAATTGATATCGAAAATACATGGACTATTATCTAAACTGGATGAGTCAGTATCTCTTCCAATGTCAAAATGGGAGACAGGCCTATTGATCAATAAGAAGGCTTCTGGACACAAATATGTTTAAACACTTTTAAGATGACTAAAATCTCTAACTTACAACTTATACAATATAAAGTTCTACATAGAATTCATTACACAGGACAAAGGGTGTTCAAAATGGGCCCGAGTCACACAAATATCTGCTCTTACTGCACCAGCAACGTCCTGGATAGCTATATTCATGCTATATGGTCCTGTGCACCGGTTCAAAAGTTATGGCGGAAGACATGTGAGGACTTGTCGGCATGGCTTGGGTATAGTGTCCTATCCTCACCCACACTTTGTATATTAGGTGATCTAAGTGAAATAAATATAGATTCAAGGATGTTACACATGGTTCTCACTGCCTTATGCATCACAAAGAAAACTATCCTCATGAACTGGAAATCAAGAAATAATTTATGCATGACTCATAATAACTTACTATTAGATTATATGAGCCTGGAGATAATGTCAGCCTCCTCAAATAATCAATTGGCATAATTCAATTCTCTCTGGTCCCCGCTTATTAATTCTATAACCTGTGGGGTGGCAGGCGGTGGCTTGCTCTCCTTGGCGCCTCTGACGGCTGGCTGCACCCTGACCACGGGGAACCGGTGTCTGGGGGGGTTGGTTGGGGGGGCTGCGGGGTGGGCTGTTGCCCCTGACCGGCTGGCCTCGCCTCCCGGTGGGGGGGGGGGGGGGGGGGGGGGGGGGATAGGTCTGGCCCTGGGCCCCTGGTGCTGGGGGGGGGGGCCTTCACCCCTTGGGCCGGGGTCAGGTGTGTGCCGGTGGTGTGGGCTGGCCCCGGTGCATCCTTGTGCGCGGGGGTCGTGTCCTCCCTGACGCCCTGTCGGTGCCCTGGGGCAGGTGCCTGCGTCCTGGGTCACCTGTCCCCGTCCACTGGGGCCTGCGGGTGTGGATGTGCATGTGTGTGTATGTGTGTGTGTGCGTGTGTGTGTGAGAGTGTATGTGAGTGGGAGTGTACGTGTGAGCGGGTGCGGAAGTGGGTTTGTGTGTTGTGTGTGGGCATGTGGGGCTGTGTGTGGGTGCAGGTGGGCATGTGTGATGGTGAGTGTGCTTGTATGTGTGCACATGAGGGTGGGCGGGTGTGTGTGTGTGTGTGTATGGTTGCCGTTACCTGTGGGTGGATATCTGGGGGTGGAGGATGTGTATATGGGTAGGAGAACGTCGTTGGGTGGCGGGAGTGAGGCAGTTCATCTAGTGGCATTGAGGTTGGCGATTCGAGGCCTGCTTGTCCCAGCCACCCTGCTGTTGTGTTGTGGGGCAGGGCGCTTTGTCGCATTGCCCCTGGTGTTATTGGTGGCGGGTGTGTGTTGGTGCTCGGGGGTGGTTGGGGGGGGCCGTCGGCGCAGGTTGGTGGCCGTGTTTCCGTCGAGCTGCTCCGGGGTGGCCATGGCTGCAGGGCGGCCTGCTGCTGTCGGTGTGCATCTGGGGTGGATGACAGTGGGCTTGCGCGCGCGTTCGGGGGTGTCCTTGGCATGTGGGGCACCGTGTGGGTCTGGTCCATTGTTCACTATTGTGACTATTGTTGCTGTGCATGTTTGTGTGTGCAAGATGAGTGGGAATGGGTATGGCTGCCCAATCATATTTGTGGTGCTGGGAGCACCGAGGCGCGATGCTGGTGGGTCCTGGGCAGCTCGCACTGGCAGCCCTTGCCCTGTGTTAGGATTTGGGGGCAGTGGGTGGCCTCATGAACCAGTTTGCGAGCTGGCTTCTTCGGGTGGACGGCCTCGCTTTTAGACCGCCTCCCTCCCAGTCTTATTCCCCTCCCTCCCCCTCCCCCTGACTTTGGGAGGAATATACATCTTCTTGGATATATTTAGGGCTTTGGGGTGGGGGTGTGCCTCACCTTGTTGGCGAAGGGGATATCTTTGCTGCGCAGTGGGGCTGCCCTCACCTCAGTTTTAATTGCATTTTAGACACTGAGGCCTTGGGGGGATGGGGGCCCCACTGCCAATCACAGTGGCTAGTTGTGCTCCAACCACCATCCCCCCAATTTTAACTGCACTATGGTAGTCCACACATTTACACACAATCACATCATATAACTAACATACACCTACCATCTTTTGTGCAAGGGGGGGGGGGTCTTCCCCCACCCCTGTTATCCTCCTCCTGCTGGTGGCGTGAGGGCCCGATGGGGGATCCTGGGACCCGTAATGTTGTCAAAATCCCTGGGCACTGCTGAATATATAGATACAACCAAGAAAGTGAGAGCTTGACTGAATATGAGAGTAAGTGAGAGTGAGGCGGTGATGAATGGAGGTGGTGATGGTGGGTCAGTTTTGTGCAGCCCTTTGCATGTCAGGTGGCATCTTGGGGTGCCTGCAGTGGTCTGCTGATCAGTCACTCGGGTGGGCGCTGGGGGTGGGGGTCTGCTTCTGTGGACGCAGCCGCCCTGGGGTGGGTCGGCGGGGGGATGGCCACTGACCTGTGTTGGTGGGTTCCCCGGCTGCTGCCGGGTGCTGATGCACGTTTGGGCTTGCTGCATCTGCTTCGCAGCTGCCTTAAGAAAGAAGGTGAATGAGGGGTGAGATTGAATGGGTACAGGAGTGAGAGTGAATGGGTGGGTCCGGGTGAGTGAGAGTGAGGGAGTGCATGTGGGTGCATTTGGGAGCTTGTGGGTGTGAAGGTGTGGGGATGGGTGTGTCTGCGAGTCGGGAGGTGCTGGATTGTGGGAGGTAGTGCCTCTTGGCTATGTGGGCTCCCCTGGGCAAGGGGGACTTCTTTAGGCATGGGAGTCCCTGGGGTGTGCGGCAGTGGTGCTGGGGGGGGTGGACCTGCTGTGGGGGTGCCTGGGGGGGCTCACGCCAGGGGGCGCAGGCCGGTCTCCGGCCCGGGGGGTGGGGTCACTGGGGCCTGGGGTGGGTGTTGGCCCCGCTGGGGGTGGTGGGAGCTTTGTGGGTTCAGAGGTGTGGGACTGCCACGCCGGCGGCCTGGCCTCCCTCGATCGTCTGTCCGGGGGTGGATGCCTAGCTTTTCTGGGGCTTGCTGACCTCAGACATTTGTGCCCTGTGGGGATTGGTGGCACTGCCTTGCCTGCTCGGGGTTCCCGGGGGGAGAGCTGCTGTGACCAGCCCGCCTCATCGTATGTTTCCTGACAAACCACTCACATGCACACACTTATTTTGCACGCGCTTTCATATATACGCACACAGACGCACACACACAAGTGTCTCTTCTTTAACAGGTGTGGAAACCAGACTCGTGTCAAGACATCTTCAGTGGAAGAAGCAGTTTGTCTTCTGTTTGTTTTAGTTGTTGGTTTGTTGGTCTTTTTGTCTGTTCCCCTCCCTTTTCTTTCCCCCTCCACACACTTCCTTTCCTTATTCCCCATCCTGTCGGGTCCTCTGTGGGTAAAATAATAAAAATAAAATATCAAAGTTATTACAGGAGGAGTTTACAACAATATACAGGACATAGTTAGGTACTGTATAAGATCGTCTTGGCAAAATAAATCTGTTTTGGCACATTTTTTTTTTCACTTCCGGCGCCACAGGAGTCGGCTGCCTTTTGCAACAGCGGCTCAATTCTGAGTCTTTTTTTTTTCCTTCCTCTCTCTTCTGATCCGGTGACAACTCTCTGATCCGGCACACCTTTCACTCCATGTATATTACGGACACACAGATCGCCCCAAATGTCTCCTGAGCCGGTGGACGGAGCCACTGTTTATAGCAGGAGATGGTACAGCAGGGAAGAGCTGCTAGCACTCAACCGCCACCCGGTGCTAATGGAAAAACTCGACATACCGGGAGAACTGAGGCAAAAACGCCGTGGGTGCCGTGCTGGAGTAAGGCGGAAGGCAAGAAATATGAGGTACAGACCCACCCTTCCATCCGTTGTTATGGGGAATGTACGATCGTTACTGGGAAAGGCAGATGAGCTAGTGGCTATCTCCCGCTATGATAGCCTATACCGGGAGTGTAGCCTGTTTCTATTCACAGAGACTTGGCTAACTGAATTAGCAGCAGATGCTAACATTGAACTGGAGGATTTCCACGTGATACGGGCAGACCGAACATCAGACAGTGGCAAAGCAAGGGGCGGTGGAGTGATAATGTATGTTAACAACAACTGGTGCAGACCGGGACATATCACTGTTAAACAACAACACTGCAGCAAAGACATTGAGTTGCCAGCTGTTAGCATGCGGCCTACATATCTTCCGAGGGAATACTCACACGTGATCTATATTGTTGTTTATGCAAATCCGACGGCGAACGCTGGGACAGCGCGTGACGTCATCCATTCAGTAACCAGCAGGCTGCAGACAGAACACCCAGATGCTCTTCTCCTCATCTCAGGCGATTTCAACCATGTTTCACTGTCTCCCATTCTACCCACGTTCACCCAGTATGTCACATGCCACACTAGAGACAATAAAACACTGGACTTATTCTACGAAAACACTAAGGAGGCGTACACCTCATCACAACTCCCCCCACTCGGGAGATCGGATCACAACTTGGTTCATCTCCGGCCGGTGTACAAACCCCTAGTGCACAGACAACCTCCGGCCATGCGCACAGTGAAGTTATGGTCTGAGGAGGCAATGGACACTCTAAAGGGCTGTTTTGAAACCACCGCCTGGGAGCAGCTCTGCGATCCACATAGGGAGGACATCGATGGCCTCACTCACACCATCACGGACTACATCAGCTTCTGTGTGGACAACACCGTTCCCACCAAGACCATATGGTGTTGCTCAAACAACAAACCCTGGATCAACCCTGAGATAAAAACACTTCTGAGAGAGAAGAAGAGGATCTTCAGGTCGGGGAATAGGGAGATGCTGAAGTCCGTACAGATGGAGCTGAGGAGAAAGATCAGAGAAGGCAAGGACAGCTTCAGGAAGAAGATGGAGGACAAACTGCAACAGAGTGACATCAGCAGGGTCTGGAGAAACCTCAAAACCATCTCTGGGCTCCAGAATACCTCCCCCCAGGCCACGGGGGGCAGGGAGTGGGCGAACAATCTGAATCTGTTTTTCAATAGGTTTGACCAACCGCCCCCCCCCCCGACTGCACAACAACCACTGCTGTCTCTAAAGACATCAAGTCCTGCTGCCCACTCCCCACTCCACCAACACCCCCCACTCCCATCACACAGCCCTCCAACCTGACCCTCACTAAGACCCAGGTGAGGACAGAGCTGAGGAAGATCAAGGCGAGGAAGGTGTCGGGACCAGACGGCATCAGCGCAAAGCTTTTCAAGTCCTGTGCAGACCAGCTGTGTGGGATTGTGGAGTACACCTTCAATCTGAGCCTGAAGCTGGGGAGGGTACCAAAGCTGTGGAAAACATCTTGTGTAGTACCTGTACCAAAGACTTCCTACCCCAAAGATCTGAACAGCTACAGACCAGTGGCCTTGACGTCCCACATGATGAAGACCCTGGAGAGACTGCTCCTTGCTCACCTCTGCCCACTGGTGGGACAAGCGATGGATCCACTCCAGTTTGCCTACCAGCATGGTATTGGGGTGGAGGATGCTGTGATCTTCCTCCTTCACCATTCTCTGTCCCACCTGGAGAAGCCCGGGAATGCGGTGAGGATCATGTTCTTTGACTTCTCCAGTGCTTTCAACACCATCCAACCGATGATCCAGAAGGACAAGCTGCTGTGCGCAGGGGTGGACCAGCACCTGTCATCATGGATCCTGGACTACCTCACAAACCGGCCTCAGTTTGTGAGAACCCGGGACTGTGTGTCCGACACGATCATCGGTAGCACGGGGCCCCCCCAGGGAACGGTTTTGGCTCCCTTCCTGTTCACCCTTTATACTGCGGACTTCTCACACAACATAACACACTGCCATCTACAGAAGTTCTCTGATGACTCTGCGATCGTTGGCCTCATCTCCAACAGAGATGAAGCTGAGTACAGAGGGCTTATCCAGGACTTCGTGGACTGGTGCCATCGGAACTGCCTCCAGATCAACGCGAGGAAAACGAAGGAGCTGGTGGTGGACTGCCGCAGGCAAGGACAACCCCTCACAGCACCAGTAAATATACAGGGAACAGACATTGAGATGGTGACATCCTATAAGTACCTGGGTGTTCATCTGAACAATAAACTATTGAAATTATTGAAAATTATTTTTCAATAATAAAATTTCATCCATCAGAGATAAAATCAATCAGATTCTTCCCACAGTTAACTTAAATACTGTAACTACTACAACTCCTTCTATTGATGTTTGTCTTGATGAGTTTACTCCAATCGACCTTTGTGAGTTAGACAAAATAGTTTCCTCATCCAAACCTTCAACTTGTCTTTTAGACCCTATTCCTACCAGGTTATTTAAAGAAGTCTTCCCACTTATTGGTAGCCTTATTCTTCATATAATCAATTCTTCATTAACTTTAGGCCATGTACCGCAGGCTTTTAAAACGGCTGTAATTAAACCCTTACTCAAAAAGCCAACGCTAGATCCAGGAGCTTTAGCTAACTATAGACCAATCTCTAATCTCCCTTTCATTTCAAAAATCTTAGAAAGAGTTGTTGCTATGCAATTATTTGACCACCTGCAGGGAAATGGTTTACTTGAAGAGTTTCAATCTGGGTGTAGAAGAGCTTGAAATGATGAGGCGGTTTGATATATAAACCAAAGTTTATTTATCAGCTCTCCTAACAAGTCTCATCTTAGTGCAGAGGCAGCAGAAGGAAAAGAGGCCGAATATCTCCGGCTCACTGACTTTATACTTGCACATAACAAAAGACATGCATAACAAAGACTGACATCCCTCATTATCTTAATCCCCCCATTGTCTTGGCGCTTCCTCTCTTCTCCCTAGGGGGGCGAGGGTAGCTCCTCCGGTCTCCACTGCAGTGTCTTTGTTCTTCACTTGGCGGTTGAGAGCCTTTGTCCTTTCAGAGGTGTGAAGTTGCTTTACATATGTAATTACCAAACATTTCCACATGCTTCAACATATGTAGGTTATGGAATATATGCTTAATATAGACCACAGCCCCCCCCAAACGACTAAGAAAAGACAATAGAAAGGTTCACAGTCTAAGATAATTACTATGACATACTAAGTGTTACATTTCTTGCCACAGAAGAAACTTTCCAGCAGCCATGCCCCTAAGAGAGTTCAGTGGTAATCATAACAGCATAGTAAAATCATAAGTGAGTCCTAAACTGTTGCAGCACAATTAGTGAACAATTGTGGAGTAGTTTGCATCAGTCCCTGTGCTGTCTGGGTTTTAATCTTCTCCCAAAACTGCTGTGGGTTGGTTTAGGCGTCCTGCTGGGACCTTCTTGTGAGGAATCTGCAGCGTGGGAAGGAGAGTGGTTAATTGTTCCCTGCAGGGGGGCTGAGTCTTTTCTCTTGGGGGGTCTACCCCGCCGAGGTGCTCTCGCCAACTGTGCAGGCTCGTCTTTCAACAAGAAGGCAGGTTTAAGTCTGTCAATGCTGACTGTTTCTTTTCTATCCCCAAAATCAAGCACAAAGTGTTTATCACCATGTTCCAGCACTCTGAATGGCCCATCGTATGCTGGGCGGAAAGTTGGTTTTAAAGCTTCATGCCTAACAAAAACGAACTCAGCGTTTTTTAAAGCTTGAGGGACAAAAACCTGTGGAAAGGAGTGATGAGCTGGACCGGGGAGAGAGTCCGGTCCGTTGCTGCCTAAAAACCTTGGGACTGGAAGGTGTCCTGGCTCTGGGTTCTCTGGTAAAAATTCACCTGGAAGCCTGAGAGGTTGTGCAAAAACTAATTCTGCAGGAGAGGCGTCTAGATCCTCTTTAGGCACAGCACGCAACCCCAATAAAACCCAGGGAAGTTTGTTTACCCAATTTGTATCCGTTAGTGAGGCTCTGAGGGCAGCCTTTAAAGACCTGTGAAAACGCTCTCATAACCCATTAGCCTGAGGGTGATAAGCGGTGGTAAGATGAATTGTTGCCCCTAAGCTGTTGGACATGGCTGACCAGAGCTCTGAGACAAATTGAGGCCCCCTATCGGACGTGATGTCCGATGGGACGCCGAAACGTGCCACCCAGTTTGTCAAAAAAACGCGAGCGACTTCCTCCGCTGTGGTTGCCGCTAGAGGGACTGCCTCTGGCCAGTGTGTGGTGCGGTCTATCATTGTTAACAGGTGTGTGAAACCTTGGGAGGAAGGTAGTGGCCCCACGAGGTCGACATGAACGTGGTCGAACCTTCTAGCAGAGATTGGAAAAGGCTCCAGAGGGGCTTTTGTGTGTCTATGTATTTTGGCGCGTTGACAAGAAATGCAAGTTTTTGCCCATTCTTTTACGTTTTTGTGCAGGCCTGGCCACACAAACTTTTCGGCGACCATTTTAACCGAGGCGCGCACACCTGGGTGCGCGAGGGAGTGAATTGCGTCGAAAATACGGCGGCGCCATGTAGCTGGTACTAACAGGCGAAGTCGGCCGGTTGAAACATCGCATATTAGGGGGGGCACGCCGTCACGTAAACCCTTTTTCTCCAGCCTTAACCCTGTTGGTCCAGACAGGAGTGCGCGCACGTCCGCGTCACCGCTTTGTTCCTCTGCCATGGCTGCATAATCTATCCCTGCATGGATAGGTGCTGCGTATGTGTCTGCGTTAGTGAAGAGTTCTGCTGCTGAGGCAGTATAATCTGTCTCCTCGTGCTCTGGTGATGTCACAGCACGAGAGAGGCAGTCTGCTACCACGTTAAGTTTGCCTGCCACGTGTCGAATGTCTGTGGTGAACTCTGAAATCGCAGCCAGCTGTCTTTGTTGCCTGCCTGACCATGGTTCTGAAATTTTAGCCATAGCAAAAATGAGCGGTTTATGGTCTACAAAAGCTGTGAAACTCCGCCCTTCTCACCAGAACTGGAAGTGGCGGATGGATAAATGAAGCACTAGCAGCTCCCTGTCAAAAGTGCTGTATTTACGCTCAGTTTGGTTTAGCGATTTGCTAAAGAATGCTAAAGGTTGCCAGATCCCGCTGACATGTTGTTCTACAACTGCCCCTATAGCCAGGTCCGAAGCGTCTGCGGTTAGCGCGATGCGGGCCGAGGGATCTGGGTGAACTAACAATGTGGCGTTAGCTAGAGCGCTTTTTACTTCCGCGAAGGCGTGTTCGCGCTCCGGGGTCCATTCGATCGCGTTGGAAGCTTTCTTTTTTCTGAGCGCGTCATATAGGGGCTGCATGAGCTGAGCTGTGTGGGGGAGGAAGCGGTTGTAAAAATTAACCATTCCTAAAAATTCCTGCAGCGATTTGACCGTCTGTGGCCGTGGGAAACATTTTATCGCGTGAACTTTGTCTGGAAGTGGAACTGCCTGCCGGTGTGTCCATCCGCCACATACAACAGCTTATTCTTCTCGCCGAGAACCGCTGCCGTTAACGGCTCTCGGCTTTGGCGTTTTCCCGAAATCGTAAATTTGCAGGGGGGAACGCATTTGTGGGTCTTCTCGGCGAAACGGTGGTGATAATAACAGACGTCGCTCCATCTGTTACGTTTTGGCCGTGTCGCTGTCGCCGCGGGCTGGATCTGCTCAGTGGGTTGTGGTTCTTCGTGGTTCTGGGCATCAGCGTTGAGGTCTGCGGATGCTGCTGTGGGTGTCAGCTCCTTGCAGGCGTTGACGAGCCGTTAAGCTTCGTTGGCGAGCACGCGGAAGTCTTGCTGGGTGCTGCATCTCATGTTGGCGAGTGTCCATCTCATGTGTGGCGGCAGCGTGCTGAGGAATATGAATTGGAGGAGGAAGTTGTCATTGTCTTCTTCTTTAAGCTGCAGCAAATCCTCCATGAGGGCTTTAGGTTTGCACCCTCTGTGGCCGTAGACCGCCAGGATCTTCTCGGCTCTCTCTTCAGCTGAGGGGACGTAATTTGCCATGATGGTTGCTTTCAGTGTTTCATATTTGTCTTGGGCCGGTGGCCACCGGATCATGCTCCACACACACTTCGAAGTGGCGGCGTCGAGTTTGGAGACGATATGATAGAATTTCGTATCGTCAGCTGTGATGCCCGCCAGTGCAAACTGGGCTTCAGCTTGTTGAAACCACGAGGCTGGGTCTTCTTGCCAGAAGTCTGGCAGCTTGACAGCGACGGCATTCGTGTAGACCATCACTGCTGTGTCCGCAGGGTGAGGGTGCCTCGCTTCGGCTCTCTCAGCGGCGCTGGTGCTCGGTTGAGCCCTCTCAATCCCTTCTGCCGGGGGGGAAAGTCGTCCGTCTGTTCCCCTGTCTGCGTGGGCGCTGGCGTCTGCCTGGGTCGCCGCAGATGAGTCGATTGCGGGGGAACGCCTCAAGTCCATACTCACGTCAGGGGTCACCAGTGTAGAAGAGCTTGAAATGATGAGGCGGTTTGATATATAAACCAAAGTTTATTTATCAGCTCTCCTAACAAGTCTCATCTTAGTGCAGAGGCAGCAGAAGGAAAAGAGGCCGAATATCTCCGGCTCACTGACTTTATACTTGCACATAACAAAAGACATGCATAACAAAGGCTGACATCCCTCATTATCTTAATCCCCCCATTGTCTTGGCGCTTCCTCTCTTCTCCCTAGGGGGGCGAGGGTAGCTCCTCCGGTCTCCACCGCAGTGTCTGGGAACGTCTTTGTTCTTCACTTGGCGGTTGAGAGCCTTTGTCCTTTCAGAGGTGTGAAATTGCTTTACATATGTAATTACCAAACATTTCCACATGCTTCAACATATGTAGGTTATGGAATATATGCTTAATATAGACCACACTGGTTTAGAATCCATCATAGTACTGAAACAGCCTTAGCGAAGGTCACTAACGACCTCCTCATTGCATCTGATAATGGACTAGTTTCTGTACTTGTCCTTTTAGACCTTAGTGCAGCTTTTGATACTACCGATCATAATATTCTACTTGATAGATTAGAACACTATGTTGGACTTAATGGAACTTCGTTGCAGTGGTTTAGATCTTATTTATCTGATAGGTTCCAGTTTGTTCATGTAAATAATGAGTTTTCTTTCAACTCAAAGCTCAGTCATGGAGTTCCACAGGGATCTGTGCTAGGCCCGGCTCTTTTTAGTTTATATATGCTTCCGTTAGGCAACATTATTAGAAAGCACTGTATACATTTTCATTGTTATGCTGATGACACACAATTATACCTGTCAATGAAGCCAGACGATAGTAATCAATTAGCCAAGTTAGAAGCCTGTCTTAAGGAAATCAAAGCTTGGATGACTTGTAATTTCCTGCTATTAAATTCAGATAAGACTGAAGTCATTCTTGTTGGTCCAAAAAAACCTTAGAAATTCCTTTCCAAATCAAACTTTCAGTTTGGATGCGGTTACTCTTTCTCTTAATAGCTCTGTGAGGAACCTTGGAGTTATTTTTGATCAGGATTTGTCCTTCAATTCACATATTAAATTTGTTTCTAAGACTGCCTTCTATCATTTGCATAATATTGCCAAGATTAGGAGCATCTTGTCTCAGAGTGATGCTGAGAAGCTGATCCACGCTTTTGTTAGCTCGAGATTAGATTATTGTAATTCTTTATTATCAGGCTGTCCTAAAACATCTTTAAAAAGTCTTCAGCTGATCCAAAATGCTGCAGCAAGAGTTTTAACAGGTACTAGAAAGAGAGATCATATCTCTCCGGTTCTGGCCTCCCTTCATTGGCTTCCCATAGAGTTTAGAATTAAGTTTAAAATCCTTCTTCTTACTTACAAAGCTCTAAACAATCAGGCTCCTTTTTATTTAAAAGATCTGATACTACCGTATTATCCTAACAGAGCACTACGCTCCCAAAATGCAGGATTACTTGTAATACCTAGAATCTCCAAAAGTACAATGGGAGGCAGAGCCTTCAGTTATCAAGCTCCTCTCCTGTGGAATCAGCTGCCAATCTGGATTCGGGAGTCAGACTCGATCTCTGTTTTTAAGAATAGGGCTAAAACCTACCTTTTTGATATAGCCTACAATTAGGGAGGGATCATGTGTTTCTGAACCCTCCCTTAGTTATGCTGCTAATAGGTTTAGTCAGCCGGGGGACCTCCAGTAATGCACTGGGCCTCACTCCTTTTCCTCACTCTCAATGAAATATTTTTTTTGCTGGTCATTAACATTTGTTTGTTCTCTCCCATAGATTGAGTCCCCATCGTGCTGTTTGCTGTCTACATGTCTGTTCTTTTCTTCTTCTCTATCCCCTCACCCCCAGCCAGTCGCAGCAGATGACTGCCCCTCCCTGAGCCTGGTTCTGCTGGAGGTTTCTTCCTGTTAAAAGGGAGTTTTTCCTCTCCACCGTCGCCAAGTGCTTGCTCACAGGGGATTGCCTGATTGCTGGGGTCTTTCTGCAACTGTGGGGGTTCCCCCTACAGTTGATAGTGCTATGAGATGACTGTTGTTGTGAAATGGCGCTATATAAATAAAGTTGAATTGAATTGAATTGAATTAAACTAGACTGGTCACACAATACTGACGCACTCTACAAGAAGGGACAGCGCAGGCTGTTCCTACTGAGGAGACTCAGGTCTTTTGGTGTACAAGGGGCGCTGCTGAAGACATTCTATGACACGGTGGTGGCATCAGCCATCACTTTTGGAGTGGTCTGCTGGGGCAGTGGCATTACTGCAGCCGATAGGAAGAGACTGAACAAACTGATCAAGAAAGCTAGCTCTGTCCTGGGGTAGCGCCTTGACCCAGTGGAGGAGATGGGAGAGAGAAGGATGGTGGCTAAACTGTCATTTCTGCTGGAGTCCGAGTTCCACCCTATGCAGGACATACTGAATGCACTGAGGAGCTCATTTAGCAGCAGACTACATCATCCTAGGTGCACAACCGAGAGGTTTCGCAGGTCCTTCCTACCCACGGCTGTCAGACTGTACAACCTAAGCAGGGCTGCTCGCAGAGATAGCAAAAAGACGTGACAACCTAATAGTTTTGAATGCAAAAGACGCAATAGACTTACACAATGGTCCCCTCCGGTATACAACTAGGAAAATACCGGTCGCTATGGAGGGTGAGAATATGTATGGGTACATAATCATACCATGTAGGATAACTAAGTAGACGGTTGTGCTGTTTCATTCCATCTAGCTACAATGCTCCGCACTGTGTGTGTTTATATATTTACATATTTATTCCATCTAGCTACAATGCTCTGCACTGTGTGTGTTTATATATATATTTATATATTTACTCCATCTAGCAACAATGCTCCACACTGTGTGTGTTTATATATCTACATATTTATTCCATCTAGCTACAATGCTCCGCACTGTGTGTGTTTATATATCTACATATTTATTCCATCTAGCTACAATGCTCCGCACTGTGTGTGTTTATATATCTACATATTTATTCCATCTAGCTACAATGCTCCGCACTGTGTGTTTATATATTTACATATTTATTCCATCTAGCTACAATGCTCCGCACTGTGTGTGTTTATATATCTACATATTTATTCCATCTAGCTACAATGCTCCACACTGTGTGTTTATATACTCATATATTTATTCCATCCAGCTACAATGCTCCGCACTGTGTTTATATATTTATATATCTATCCCATCTAGCTACAATGCTCCGCACTGTGTGTCTATATATATATATATATATATATATTTATATTTACATGTACATAAGTATACTTGCTGCTCTTGTTTTTTTTTTCTCTTGCCTTCTGATTGTTGCTCTGAGTGTTGCTATCCCTGTGCTGTTGCAATCCTGGAATTTCCCCATTGTGGGACTAATAAAGGCTTATCTTATCTATCTTATCTTATCTTATCTTATAAGGGTGACAGATCTCTGTTCTTCTTACCTAGCTGCCTGACAGGACAAGGGGAAGAAAATAAGTAAATAAATAAAAAGCACATAAAACGGATTAGCTGCACTCTGAAATATAACCTTGCAAACTTTCGTTGCCTCAGAAACTTACTCTAAAAGTATCAAAAAACCTTTCTGAGTGCCATGGTTTTGACACATTTCTCCTATTGCATCTCATGCTGGTCACAAGCCAATAGTACAACTCTAAAACCCTTGGAATCCCTGTATAAACAAGCCATTAAAATTCTGGATAAGAAGACACGACACTATCACCATTGTGGTATACTTGCCAAACACAAGATGTTAAGCTTTGAAAATATGATCATGTATGCAAATATATGGTTGACCTTTAAAATTATCCATGGTTCTGCACCCCCGCCCCTTAAGATTTTTGTGTACCTAACTTTTGAACAAAATACCAGAATAACAAGGACTTCCTCTCGGTGGCATTGGTGCATCCCCTATGTAAAACTGCTTTTGGACAATCAGCATTGTCATACACAGCTATAACGGAATGAAACAAGCTCCCCACTGCTTTGAAGACCAGAACAAATTACAGAGACTTTTCCACAAAGACTAAATAATGGATTTTACGTAATCAAGCCTGCCAGCATTGACTCTCTCCCTTAAATGGGATTATGAAATTGTACACTTAAATTGTTTTATGTATGCCATCTCTCTTGTCTTTTTACCTTTAAAGCTAAATTGCTTTCTATATGTGCAGTTTTTCCTTTAATATCTTCCTGCCTGCCTCAGGGACTACAGATGGAAATTAGTGAGAATGTGGGACAACCCCCACAGACTAAGGACAGACAGCTTGCTACTCCTGGTTATTTTCCGCAGCACTAGTGTGATGTTAATGTGCCATTCATGCTTTGTGTTCACACGTCCTGTCCTCACTGTGACCTAGAGACAGATCAATATGTAGATGTGACTTGTCACCTCTTTGTCCTGCAAGCTGGAGCAGGGGCTGGCAATCTGCCTATTTGATATGTATGTCTCTCTCATATGCAAATGCCCATGTTCTTTCATGCATTGTCTGTAACTGGTATATATACCGCACATATCCTGTAACTCACCCTCTCTGCTACTGCTCAACTGACTGCACCTGTCTTCACGCTGCTGAGAGCCCTCAGGGCTCGCTCTGGGCCGCTCTGCACAGCACCAGAGTGAGCTCGTGTTGGCGATGTGATTTAATAAAGACACTTTAAACTCCTCAGTTCGCCGCTTATTATTCCATGTCGCCACAAGAACGCTATAATCTGGTACAGAGCATCTTTACCCAATGTTTAATGTTTTTTTCTGTACGTGGTCCATGACAAATAAACCAATAAACTAAACTTGGCGAGAAACTCAAGTGCAAAATTCCTGGGAAATTCAAATTTCTGACCAATCACACAATAGTTGTTGGACACCACACAAGAAAGGAAAGTTATGCCCAGATGATGGATCAAAGACAAGCTGCAAGAACTCCCAAACCAGGGCTGCAAGAGAAGAATGACATCATTTTTTTTTTTCTTGGAGCCCAGGGAGGGAGAACAAATTTCTATGTTCAAGGTGAGTATGTACAAGCCTTTATCTGGGGGAAAAGTAATGATGTGTAGCAAGAAAAAAAAAAAAAAAACTTCCGGCGCCACACGAGTCGGCTGCCTTTTGCAACAGCGGCTCAATTCTGAGTTTTTTTTCTTTCTTTCTTTACACACTTTATACATCACGGACACACAGATCGCCCCAAAATGCCTCCCGAGCCGGAGGACGGAGCCACTGTTTACAGCAGGAGACGGTACAGCAGGGAACAGCTGCTTGCACTTAATCGCCACTCGGTGCTGACGAAAAAACTCGACGTACCGAGAGAAATAAGGCGAAAATGACGTGGTTGTCGGGCTGGTGTTAGACGGCGGACAAGGAGTATAAGGTACAGACCCACCTTCCCATCCGTTATTATGGGGAATGTGCGCTCTATACTGGGAAAGGTAGATGAGCTAGCGGCTATCTGCCGTTACGATAGCACATACCAGGAGTGCTCTCTCCTTTTGTTTACTGAGACGTGGCTAACTGAACTAGCAGCAGATGCTAACATTGAGCTGGAGGGTTTCCACATGATAAGGGCAGACCGAACACCAGACAGTGGCAAAGCAAGGGGCGGTGGAGTGATAATGTATGTTAACAACAACTGGTGCAGACCGGGACATATCACTGTTAAACAACGTCACTGCAGCAAAGACATTGAGTTGCTAGCTGTTAGCATGCGGCCTACATATCTCCCGAGAGAACACTCACACGTGATCTGCATTGTTGTTTATGCAAATCCGACGGCGAACGCTGGGACAGCGCGTGACGTCATCCATTCAGTAACCAGCAGGCTGCAGACAGAACACCCAGATGCTCTTCTCCTCATCTCAGACGATTTCAACCATGTTTCACTGTCTCCCATTCTACCCACGTTTACCCAGTATGTCACATGCCACACTAGAGACAATAAAACACTGGACTTATTCTACGCAAACACTAAGGAGGCGTACACCTCATCACAACTCCCCCCACTCGGGAGATCGGATCACAACTTGGTTCATCTCCGGCCGGTGTACAAACCCCTAGTGCACAGACAACCTCCGGCCATGCGCACAGTGATGTTATGGTCTGAGGAGGCAATGGACACTCTAAAGGGCTGTTTTGAAGCCACCGCCTGGAAGCAGCTCTGCGATCCACATGGTGAGGACATCGATGGCCTCATTCACACCTTCACGGGCTACCTCAGCTTCTGTGCGGACAAATCCGTTCCCACCAAGACCATACGGTGTTGCTCAAACAACAAACCCTGGATCAACCCTGAGATTAAAACACTTCTGAGAGAGAAGAAGAAGATCTTCAGGTCGGGGAACAGGGAGATGCTGAAGTCCGTACAGAGGGAGCTGAGGAGAAAGATCAGAGAAGGCAAGGACAGCTTCAGGAGGAAGATGGAGGACAAGCTGCAACAGAGTGACATCAGCGGGGTCTGGAGAAACCTCAAAACCATCTCTGGGCTCCAGAATACCTCCCTCCAGGCCACGGGGGGCAGGGAGTGGGCGAACAATCTGAATTTGTTTTTCAATAGGTTTGACCAACCGCCCTCCCCCCTGACTGCACAACAACCACTGCCGCCTGTAAAGACATCAAGTCCTGCTGCCCACTCCCCACTCCACCAACACCCCCCCACTCCCAACACACAGCCCCCCATCCTGACCCTGACCAGGACCCAGGTGAGGACAGAGCTGAGGAAGATCAAGGCGAGGAAGGCGTCGGGACCGGACGGCATCAGCGCAAAGCTCCTCAAGTCCTGTGCAGACCAGCTGTGTGGGATTGTGATGTACATCTTCAACCTGAGCCTGAAGCTGGGGAGGGTACCACAGCTGTGGAAAACATCTTGTGTGGTACCTGTACCAAAGACTTCCCACCCCAAAGACCTGAACAGCTACAGACCGGTGGCCTTGATGTCCCACTTGATGAAGACCCTGGAGAGACTGCTCCTTGCTCACCTCCCACCCTGGTGGAACCAGCGATGGATCCACTCCAGTTCGCCTACCAGCATGGCATTGGGGTGGAGGATGCTGTGATCTTCCTCCTTCACCATTCTCTGTCCCACCTGGAGAAGCCCGGGAATGCGGTGAGGATCATGTTCTTTGACTTCTCCAGTGCTTTCAACACCATCCAACCGATGATCCAGAAGGACAAGCTGCTGCGCGCAGGGGTGGACCAGCACCTGTCATCATGGATCCTGGACTACCTCACGAACCGGCCTCAGTTTGTGAGAACCCGGGACTGTGTGTCCGACACGATCATCAGTAGCACGGGGGCCCCCCCAGGGAACGGTGTTGGCTCCCTTCCTGTTCACCCTTTATACTGCGGACTTCTCACACAACACAACACACTGCCATCTACAGAAGTTCTCTGATGACTCTGCGATCGTTGGCCTCATCTCCAGTGGAGATGAAGCTGAGTACAGAGGGCTTATCCAGGACTTCGTGGACTGGTGCCATCGGAACTGCCTCCAGATCAACGCGAGGAAAACTAAGGAGCTGGTGGTGGACTGCCGCGGGAAAGGACAACCCCTCACAGCACCAGTAAATATACAGGGAACAGACATTGAGATGGTGACATCCTACAAGTACCTGGGTGTTCATCTGAACAATAAACTAGACTGGTCACACAATACTGATGCACTCTACAAGAAGGGACAGCGCAGGCTGTTCCTACTGAGGAGACTCAGGTCTTTTGGTGTACAAGGGGCGCTGCTGAAGACATTCTATGACACGGTGGTGGCATCAGCCATCACTTTTGGAGTGGTCTGCTGGGGCAGTGGCATTACTGCAGCCAATAGGAAGAGACTGAACAAACTGATCAAGAAAGCTAGCTCCGTCCTGGGGCAGCGCCTTGATCCGGTGGAGGAGATAGGAGAGAGAAGGATGGTGGCTAAACTGTCATCTCTGCTGGAGTCCGAGTTCCACCCTATGCAGGACATACTGAATGCACTGAGGAGCTCATTTAGCAGCAGACTACATCATCCCAGGTGCACAACCGAGAGGTTTCGCAGGTCCTTCCTACCAACGGCTGTCAGACTGTACAACCTAAGCAGGGCTGCTCGCAGAGATAGCAAAAAGACGTAACAACCTAATAGTTTTTTTTTGAATGCAAAAGATGCAATAGACTTACACAATGGTCCCCTCCGGCATACAACTAGGAAAATACCGGTAGCTACGGAGGGTGAGAATATGTATGGGCACATAATCATACCATGTAGGATAACTAAGTAGACAGTTGTGCTGTTTCATCCCATCTAGCAACAATGCTCTGCACTGTGTGTGTTTATACATTTACATATTTATTCCATCTAGCTACAATGCTCCGCACTGGGTGTGTTTATGTTTATATTTATATATCTATATATTCATTCCATCTAGCTACATTGCTCCGCACTGTGTTTATATATTTACATATCTTTTCCACCTAGCTGCAATGCTCCGTACTGTGTGTTTATATATCTACATATTATTCCATCTAGCTACATTGCTCCGCACTGTGTTTATATATTTACATATTTATTCCATCTAGCTGCAATGCTCCGTACTGTGCGTTTATATACTCATATATTTATCCCATCCAGCTACAATGCTCTACACTGTGTGTCTGTGTGTGTCTGTGTATATATATATATATATATATATATATATATATATATATATATATATTTATAGTAATATGTACATATGTATATTAGCTGCTCTTGCTTGCTTGCTTGTTTTTTGTTTTTTTTTCCTTGCCTTCTGATTGTTGCTCTGAGTGTTGCTATCCCTGTGCTGTTGTAATCCTGGAATTTCCCTGTTGTGGGACTAATAAAGGCTTATCTTACCTTATCTTATCTTAAGATAACCTGAGATTTGTGCCTGCTCACTAGATGGTAAAACTAAGACATAACACATAACACGTACTCATATAAATGGTTGAATGAATGGGCTTTAATAGTGCCAGTAACATCCAAGTTACCCAATATTTAGATATAGATGGATGGATGTACTTTATTTATCCCAAACTGGGAAATTACAGTGTAACAGCAGCATGACAGTAGACAATCAAAAACGACAGAAACACACACAGCATAATAGAAAAAGGAATTACCCAGGGGAAGTAAAACTGCCTAGATACAGTAACTTTATATACATTACAGATGATGACCCGTTTGGATACATGAATCGTACTCGCTGTATTAGGAAGTATACCTGTTGGTAAAAGCAAACGGCATCAACCACTAAGCAAGGTTACCACTATAGGACTGCATGACTGGCATACATGGAATCAAAGTTCTGTTTCATGGGGCTATTTGTATTGTGACAATCACTGCAAGTTCTACATCTACTTGTTTTTTGTCCGGCAAGATATATTTTATTGTCATGCTGTTTTCTATAAGAAAATTTGACTGGTTATGTTTTTACAAATATAATTTTTTTTGCCAGGAAATTTTTACTTGTTTTAAGCAACCTGACCAGAAAAATTTTCTTTCTCCACTGGTAGAAAATTTCACGTAAAACAAGTTAAATTGTCTTATAACAAGTAAAATTTTCTGACAGAAAAATGCACGACAAGAATATCTTGCCAGACAAAAAACAAGCAAATAAAGCCTTGATTTAAGATTTTTTTTTTTTTTTGTCTTACTACGATTTCATTTTTTGCAGTGTAAAAACTGCTTTTCTTGCCATTCAGGAAAATTTCTCATTGCTGCTCAAACAAATTACACAACTACATACATTGAACCACTGAAGAAAAATAAATATTGGAGGGGTCGGCAGGTCTGTGAGTGGTCCAAATAACCACTTTACTCTGTTATTGCCATGAGTGTTGTCAAGCCACCAATGTCATCCTGTCAAAGGGTGAGAATTGATTATGTACACTGAATGATCTCATTAATTATATTTATCTACTGTTTTGTGCTGCGTGGAAATTACATTCTTTTTTTTTTTCTTTGATGTCTGTCACATTTCCATTATGACTTCTAACCATTTTTAATCCACTTACCCAGTTCATAGCTCTTTACTTGCTTGATTTATTCAAGTCAGTGTGGCTCTCCCTTTGGGGAAAATTGCCACGTACTGCCTTAAATTTGAACTCCATGTGGTTGTCATTTTTTTTTGTTTGCTGTTATATATCAACTTACAATGTTACCTCTAACATTGTATCACATATATCACCATGTTAACATACTTGTTTACATGAATAATCCCGTTTCCAAAAGGCCGGGATGCTGTGTAAACTCTCAATAAACACAGAATGCAATGATAGGCAATTCTCATAAACCACTATCTACCCTATAGAACATAAAAAATGTAAAATGTTGAAAGTTAGTAATTTTTCTATTTTATGAAAAATATCAGCTTATTTCTAACTTGATGGGTGCAACACCAATTAAAAGCGTCAGGGCAGGAGCAACAACATGATGGGAAAATAAGTGGCACAAAAAACAGCTGGGTGAACATGTAAATAATTCAGTTAATGGGCAGCAGGCAGTATGATTGGATAAAGAGCCTCATAAGTAACAAGAGTACTCTGAGGTGAGTCCAATATCCCTCACCTACGTTTTCTTTGAAGATCCCAATATCTTACTGAAGGAGAGCAGTTTTCAACTTTTCTATGCACATCAGAGTATATCAAACCCTGGTACCAAGTTTCAAAACATTTGGAACAAAATTGTTGGAGGAGTTGATTTCACAAGAAAGTTACTGTCTACTAACCAAGGAGAAATAGGACTTAAGTCAGGGCTGATAACACCTACAAAAAATTACCCGAATGGAGCCAAACAGCTCTATGCACATCATCAGTGTATATCACTCTGGTACCAAGTTTCAAAATATTTGGAACAAAAGTGGAGGAGAAGTTGATTTCACAAAACGGGTACCTTTTGTGGGACAGACAGACGGACATTGCCATAACATAATCCCTCTTTGGTCTTTGAATGGCAGGGGATAAAAAAATGGGCAGAGGTTCAGCAAGCTGCAAAAAAATTACATCTACAAATTGTGGTGCAATTTCAGTTTAAAAAAAATATTACCAATGTAAAATTGAGAAGAGAATCTGAAGACATCTCTGTGCACACGGGACATCGCTAAAATCAGGACTGGATGCCAGTGATATTTGGGCCCTCAGGTGGCACTGCATTAAAAACAATCATGATTCTGTAATGGAAATTACAGCAGAGGCTTAGGACTGCTTCCAGAAATTAAACACAGTTCACCAATCTATCCACACATGGAGATTAAAGCTCTATTTTGCAGAGAAGAAGCAATATACCACTGTCTTCTTTGATTCAAAGCTCTTTCAAAATGAACTGGGAAAAGTGGAACACTATTCTGTGGTCAAATGAATCAATTTTTTTTTTCAGAAAATTATGGATATGCATCCTTCTGACTAAAGAGGAGAGGAATAGACATCTTACTAGCGCTTAGTTCAAAAGCTTGGATCTTTGGATGGTATGGGGTTGCATTAGTGCCTAATGAACTGGCAACTTGGACATCTGGAAAGGCACAAACAATACTGAAAGGTGTATACAGATTTTAGAGCATCATTTTTCAGGGAAGGCCTCACAAATTTCAACAAAACAAGGTTAAACTGCATATTGCATCTATCGCAACAGCATGACCTTGTAGCAGCATATGGGTGCTGGACTGGCCTTTCTGCAGTGGAGACCTTTCACCAACTGAAAACATTTAGCAAACCATGATTTTATTTTTTTTTTATCTTTACTTTTAAAAGAAAAAATGACTAGAGTGGTGGCCTAGTTGGTAGAGCATCCGCCCCACACCTGGGATGCCTGGGTTCAAATCCCGGCCGGATCATGCCGAAGACCATATAAAAGTGGAACTTCCTGCCGTCCAGCTTGGTGCTCAGCAATAATGGAACTGAGGAGGGAAATTTGTGGCGGTGTCTTGCATGGCAGCGACCCCTCTGATTCTAGATGTGATTAACATTGTAGATAAGAGAAATGTAATTTTGTTCTACTGTACATGATTGGCTGTATGGATTGAATGGCAATAAAGTTGGCTTTTCCTTTTAAATGGAGATTATCAAAGAGAATACCCAGGACCTGTGAAGCTAGAATGTTTTATCAGACAAGAATAGGACAACAGCAACTGGTCTCATCAGTTCCCAGTTTTTGTTATGAAGGCAGGCTACACAGTGCTAAACATGGCTCTGTCCCAAAACTTGAGGTGTGTTGCTTCCATCAAATTCAGGATGAGCTAATATTTTTCATGAAATAGTAAAATGTCAACATACGTTTTCTGTTCTATTATGAATAAAATAGTGATTTATGAACAAATATACAAATTATACAGTGTGTTGGTGATAGTTTTGTTTCATTGGCAAATGTCATTTATAACTACAGTATTCCTTTGTTCAACAATACCTTAAGATCTAGCCTACAACATTTTTTATTCGTTTTTTTCCCTTTATTTTTTTTTAGATTACAAAACCATGTTTGCTAACTTTGCAAACTGAACTTTTTCTACTTTAGGTCTTTATGATAGATATACAATTAGAGATGAATGCATGGAAAAAAAAACTATTTTCAAAAAAGGACAGAGTGCAAAAGTGACAAAAATGTATTTTATTTTATTATACAATCAGCAGGACTTGAAAAAAAGGAAACTATTTTAAAAACAAGATAAATGGCAAAATACAAGTAAATTTATATAAACAGATGCATTACCAGTATTTTTGTTTCATCATTGAGAATACTGTGGATTTCATGAACAACAGTCTAAGTTAGAAAGTCACTCTTTCACCCTCAGTCCACTGTCCAAACTAGAGTGAACTCTTCTAAGGCAAACACCGGAGAGTATGGGGATTGTGTGAATGACCTTTGGATTTGTGTAAAAAAGTCATGTAACGATTACGTGGAATTTCAAACATCATGAGATGTCCACACATCAAACATCATGAATAATAAAGATTAACACATTAACCTGCTTAACATCTGACCTGTCAAATGAACCTTTTTGTCAGTTTAATCTTCCTTCTTCTCATTCACATTCTCAGATGCATGCATATAACATGGTTTATGAGGTAATAAACATAACACTGATATGATTTCCTTAAAAAAAAAAAAACATGAATCGCTGTTAGGCAGGTATGAATGAGATATAAAACAATCCCAAATATGCCTATAAAGTTCTTGAGCAAAAAATAGTCACACAATGAATTCACGTTTACAAAATAAATCTCCCCAATATTAGGTTAGTTAGAGAAAATGTAAATGTCTACCACCACGGCAATTTAACATGATAAAATATAGGCTACAGTGGTGTGAAAAAGTGTTTGTCCCCTTACTGATTTCACATTTTTTTTGTATGTTTGTCACACTTAAATGTTTCAGATCATCAAACAAATTTAAATATTAGACAAAGATAACACAAGTAAACACAAAATGCAGTTTTTAAATGAAGGTGTTTGTTATTAAGGGTAAAAAAAATCCAAACCTACATGGCCCTGTGTGAAAAAGTGATAGCCCCCTAAACCTAATAACTGGTTGGGCCACCCTTAGCGGCAACAACTGCAATCAAGCGTTTGTGATAACTGGCAGTGAGTCTTTTACAGCACTGTGGAAGAATTTTGGCCCACTCATCTTTGCAGAATTGTTGTAATTCAGCCACATTGGAGGGGTTTTGGAGCATGAACCGCTTTTTTAAGGTCATGCCACAGCATTTCAATCTGATTCAGGTGAGGACTTTGACTAGGCCGCTCCAAAGTCTTCATTTTGTTTTTCTTAAGCCATTCAGAGGTGGACTTACTGGTGTGTTTTGGATCATTGTCCTGCTGCAGAACCCAAGTGTGCTTCAGCTTGAGGTCATGAACAGATGACCGGACATTCTCCTTCAGGATTTTTTGGTAGACAGCAGAATTCATGGTTCCATTTACCACAGCAAGTCTTCCAGGTCCTAAAGCAACAAAACAGCCCCAGACCATCACACTACCACCACCATATTTTACTATTAGTATGATGTTTCTTTTCTAAAATGCTGTGTTACTTTTATGGCGGATGTAATGGGACACACACCTTCCAGAAAGTTCAGCTTTTGTCTCGTCAGTCCACAGAGTATTTTCCCAAAAGTCTTGGGGATCATCAAGATGTTTTCTGGCAAAACTGAGACAAGCCTTTAAGTTCTTTTTGCTCAGCAGTGGTTTTCGTCTTGGAACTCTGCCATGCAGGCCATTTTTGCCCAGTCTCTTTCTTATGGTGGAGTCATGAACACTGACCTTAACTGAGGCAAGTGAGGCCTGCAATTCTTTGAATGTTGTTGTGGGGTCTTTTGTGACATCTTGGATGAGTCGTCATTGCACTTTTGGGGTAATTTTGGTCGGCCAGCCACTCCTGGGAAGGTTCACTACTGTTCCATGTTTTCACCATTTGTGGATAATGGCTCTCACTGTGGTTTCCTGGAGTCCCAAAGCTTTAGAATGTCTTTATAACCTTTTCCAGACTGATAGATCTCAATTACTTTGTTTCTCACTTGTTCCTGAATTCTTTGGATGATGTCTAGCTTTTGAGGATCTTTTGGTCTATTTCACTTTGTCAGTCAGGTCCTATTTAATTCAGTTCAATTCAATTCAACTTTATTTATATAGCGCCATTTCACAACAACAGTCATCTCATAGCACTTTCAAATGTAGGGGAAACCCCCACAGTTGCAGAAAAAAACCCAGCAATCAGGCGATCCCCTGTGAGCAAGCGCTTGGCAATGGTGGAGACGAAAAACTCCCTTTTAACAGGAAGAAACCTCCAGCAGAACCAGACTCAAGGAAGGGCAGTCATCTGCTGCGACTGGCTGGGGGGTGAGGGAATAGAGAGAAGAAAAGAACAGACATGTAGAGAGCAAACGGTACGATGGGGACTCAATCTATGGGAGAGAACAAACAGATGTTAATGACCAGCAAAAAAAAAATAAATAAATAAAATAATTGAGAGTGAAGAAAGGAGTGGAGCCCAGTGCATTATTGGAGGTTCCCGGCTGTCTAAACTTATTAGCAGCATAACTAAGGGAGGGTCCAGAGACACATGAGATTTCAGGTATTACAAGTAATCCTGCATTTTGGGAGCATACTGCTCTGTTAGGATAATACGGTAGTGTCAGATCTTTTAAATAAAAAGGGGCCTGATTGTTTAGAGCTTTGTAAGTAAGAAGAAGGATTTTAAACTTAATTCTAAACTCTATGGGAAGCCAATGAAGGGAGGCCAGAACCGGACAGATATGATCTCTCTTTCTAGTACCTGTTAAAAATCTTGCTGCAGCATTTTGGATCAACTGAAGACTTTTTAATGATGTTTTAGGACAACCTGATAATAAAGAGTTACAATAATCTAATCTAGAGCTAACAAGTTTAAGTGATTTCTTGATTGAGAACAAGTGTGGCAGTAATCAGGCCTGGGTGTGGCTAGAGAAATTGAACTCAGCTTTCCAAAGATGTTTATGTTTTAACAAGGAGGGCAATCACTTTTTCACACAGGGCCATGTAGGTTTGGATTTTTTTTTACCCTTAATAATAAATGCCTTCATTTAAAAACTGCAGTTTGTGTTTACTTGTGTTATCTTTGCCTGATATTTAAATTTGTTTGATGATCTGAAACATTTAAGTGTGACAAACACACAAGAAAATGAGAAATCACCAAGGGGTCAAACACTTTTTCACACCACTGTATGTTTGTTGTTTAGAACCTGTAAAAAAGTCCTAATGCAACAGTTTCACATTTTTTGAAAATATCCTAGACTGATGTTCTGCCAAGTTTGGTGAGCCGATTACACAGTGCTCATGTTTGCATAACTGAACTGCAGTGAAGTAGGTTTGCTTAACAGGAAAACCGGAAACAGACAGAAATGGTTAGCTTTGGTTCTTTCTCAATTCCAGCATCCATAAGTTATAGGAAATTGATTTTTGCTATTCTTAAATGGCTTTTACATATAGTCCATCATTAATGGACTTATAAATCCTGATTTATACAGTACTACTACATTAAACCTAAGCAGACCCAGCAGCATACCCTTTGCAAGTGGACCAGGTGTTTGTGCACTGGTTTGAATGCGTTGGTGCACAGCCAAAAATGCGTTTCTGCACATGTGTAGAGGGACTTCCTTTGTTTACTTTGTGCATTTTTGTTTATTCAATGGCAACAGACAATGAGCAGAAATGTTGAAAAACAGCAACTTTTATTATGATTGCTGCAATGGAAAAAAAGAGAGAAGACATTGGAGAAAATGGTATGTATGATCACCACCGCTACCCTCATTTAAAAATCTTTATTATGGGGTGAGGCCGAGTCATAGATATGTTCATATATCTTTTTTTGCAAAATATGCTAGTTGAAATCATGAAGAAGCTACTCCATGCTTCAAATAACAATGTGGGAGATTCTAAAACCGTTAACTTTGTATTTGAAATAGAGTAGTCAATAAACAATAGACAATCCTTGGAAACTTTGAACCTGGCTTTCTCAGAGAAGTACTGTGTGGGCAGTGACTAGACCTTGCTTGGAGCCGGTCTAGAATGGAGCAGTAGGGTGCCTCCTTCCTTCCACTAGCTTGGGTGGACACCTTGGGCAAGTATTAGTACACCCTTAGCCTCCCTTGACCAGGGATATGGTCCCACTGCCTTGTTGGTGGCTAGGGATAGCCTAAGGCTAAGGGAGTAAACCCTGACAGAAAAACCGGAGTGGAGCTCCGTGAGGCACCCTGATGGTTCATCAGTGACTGGCAACTCCTACAGTTGACCTGATACCGAATGTACTGGCTACGCCTTTCCTTTGGATTCTATCAGCAAGACCAAGAGGGGGATTCTGGGACATGGGCAAACCAGTCTCTCCATACACACTGCCCAGGCAAGTGCCTGGAGAGGCAACTTTAGCGTGTCGCACGGCTCTGCCTGGCACGGAATCAAACCGGGGAGTGGCAGTTGCCGGTTCTAAGTCATGGCTTGATTGGCATAGAGCCAGACACCAGGGATCACTCCTGACAGTGGGAGGGGCTGTTTAGCCCCAATGGATAGCTACCGTCCGCTTAAACTGGGCAGGCCCCAGTTAATAAGGTGCTTTCCCGCCACTGTCCACCTGTCTTGCTGGGGTGAGCAGGACTTAAGCCTGGAAACAGACTGACAAGTGGACTGCGACACTCTCACCTAAGAATCAAGGATCTACTAGAAGAAGGCCAGCTCTCACTCTTGGGAGCTGGAATGTTCGAACAATGCTGACTGGCCTGACCAAGGAAATATGTGACACTGATGGACTACCCAAGATAGCTGTCATCAGCAGAGAGCTGGATAGACTCAACATTGACATTGCTGCTCTACAGGAAACCCGCCTAGCTGCTTCTGGAAGCCTTAAGGAAAAGGAGTACACTTTTTCTGGCATGACAAAGACAAATATGAACCTAGAGAGCATGGAGTTAGTTTTGCTGTCAGCAATAAGCTGATTCAGATGGTGAAGCTAGGTTAAACCAAGTCAGAGTTCATGCACATGAAATTAAACACTGATTCAGGCACCACCAATCTGCTTTCTGCCTATGCTCCAACCTTGACTTCTGGCTCTGATGCTAAGGATGTCTTCTACAACCAACTTGATGAGGCTATCAAAAATATCCCGAAGAACGAAGTGCTGATTCTTCTTGGTGATTTCAATGCAAGAGTGGGCAATGACCAAGGCTCTTGGTCCAACTGCATAGGTCATTTTGGTGTTGGCAAATGTAACAAGAATGGACAATGTCTGCTGGAGCTCTGTACTCACCATCATCTCTGCATTACAAACACATTCTTTTCCATAAAGATGCGACATAGGTTCTCATGGATGCACCCCACATCCAAAAACTGGCATCAGCTGGACCTCATCATCTCACGATGGTTGCATCTCAACAACATTCGCATCACAAGAGCATACTGTAGTGCTGACTGTGACACTGATCACTCCCTTGTCTGTACGAAGGTCCAGATGCGTCCAAAGAAATTTCATCATGCTAAGCAACTTGCCTAATCTTGCATCAATACCGCCACCACTTCCATCCCTGAAAAAGTTTCACTATTCATAGACATCCTGAGCACTAAACTAGAGAATTGCCAGGAGCTCGATATTGATGATCACTGGCAACATATCAGGGACACAACTTATGCTGCAGCAGTGCAGGCTCTCGGTAAGAAGGAAGCCAAAAGCCAATATTGGTTAAATGCAAGCATTGCGATCCTCCAACCTCTAGTTGAAGAAAAGAGGGATGCCCTGCAGAACTACCAGCGTAACCCCTCATCACACTCCCTGGAAACACTCCGCAAGGCCAGAAGCTGTGCAAAAGAAGAATGCAAAAACTGTGCTAACAACTACTGGAGTCTTTGTGCTAAGATCCTGTCAGCTGCTGACACCGGAAATGCCAGGGGCATTTTTAAGGGTATTAAGAAGGCAATTGGACCTACACAGTTAAAGTGCACCCCACTGAAGACATCAACTGGGGAGACCACTACTGACAAGTCAAAATTGATGGAGTGCTGGGTGGAGCATTACAGTGAGCTCTATGGTGGTACAAACTTTGTCTCACCCTCTGCCCTTGACAAAATTGAGAGGCTTCCCACATTGCTCGAGTTAGATGATGCTCCTACCAAAGAGGAGCTCTCAAAGGCAATTATGGAGCTGTCGTCTGGCAGGGCCCCAGGACAGGATGACATCCCTGCTGAAGTGTTCAAATGTGGTGGAAGCCAGTTGCTTGATACTCTCCACCAGCTGCTCTGCAGATGCTGGAAGGCGGGATTAGTCCCACAGGAGATGAGAGACTCTACTATCATAACCCTGTACAAGAACAAGGGTGACTGTAGCTACCGCAATAACTATCGAGGCATCTCATTACTATGCGCTGCTGGAAAACTGTTTGCCCGAGTAGCACTACATCGCCGACAACAGCTCACTGAGAGGGTGTACCCTGAATCCCAGTGTGGTTTCTGCTCCAAACGGTCAACAGTGGATATGATCTTCTCACTGAGGCAACTCCAGGAGAAGTGCCGAGAACAACAACAGCCTCTCTTCATCGCGTTTATTGATTTAACAAAGGCTTTTGACTTGGTCAGTAGAGATGGCCTTTTCAAGATCCTGCCATTAATTGGCTGCCCTCCAAAACTCCTGAGCTTCATCATGTCATTTCATGATGGGACACGGGGCACTGTGCAATATGATGGAAGCATGTCTGAGGCCATCCATCCATCCATCTTCTACCGCTTTTCCGGAGGTCCGGGTCGCGGAGGCAGCAGTTCAAGCAGAGAAGCCCAGACTTCCCTCTCCCCAGCCACCTGCTCCAGCTCTTCAGAGGGGATACCAAGGCGTTCCCAGACTAGCTGGGAGACATAGTCTCTCCACCGAGTCCTGGGTCTGCCCCGGAGTCTCCTCCCAGTGGGACGTGCCTGAAACACCTCAAGTGGGAGACGTCCAGGAGGCATCCTAATCAGATGCCCATACCACCTCAACTGACTCCTTTCAATGTGGAGGAGCAGCGGTTCTACTCTGAGCCTCTCCCGGATGACTGAGCTCCTCACCCTATCTCTGAGGGTGAGTCCAGCAATCCTACGGAGAAAGCTCATTTCAGCCGCTTGTATCCGCGATCTCGTTCTTTCGGTCATTACCCAAAGCTCGTGACCATAGGTGAGAGTAGGAACGTAGATTGACTGGTAAATCGACAGCTTTGCCTTAGAACTAAGCTCCCTCTTCACCACAACAGACCGGTACAACGTCCGCATCACTGCAGATGCTGCTCCAATCCGTCTGTCGATCTCTCGCTCCATTTTCCCCTCACTCGTGAACAAGACCCCAAGATACTTAAACTCCTCCACTTGGGGCAGGAGCCTGTCCCCAACCCGGAGAGGACAATCCACCTTTTTCCGGCTGAGGACCATGGACTCGGACTTGGAGGTGCTGATTCTCATCCCAGCCGCTTCACACTCAGCGGCAAACCGTCCCAGCAAGAGCTGTAGGTCATTGCTGGATGAAGCCAACAGGACAACATCATCTGCAAACAACAGAGATGAGATCCTGTGGTCACCAAGCATGACACCCTCCATTCCCTGGCTGCGCCTAGAAATCCTGTCCATAAAAATTATGAACAGGACCGGTGACAAAGGGCAGCCCTGGCGGAGTCCAACTCTCACTGGGAATGACTCCGACCGAGTGTTGGCAATACGAACTAAACTCTCACAATGGTCGTACAGAGACCGAATAGCTCGTAACAACAAGCCCGATACCCCATACTCCCGAAGCACCCCCCACAAAAATCCACGAGGGACGCGGTCAAATGCCTTCTCCAAGTCCACAAAACACATGTAAACTGGTTGGGCAAACTCCCACGAACCCTCAAGAATTCTCGAGAGGGTAAAGAGCTGGTCCGATGTGCCACGGCCAGGACGAAAACCACATTGCTCCTCCTGAATCCGAGGTTCCCCCCTCATGGATCGTCACCTTATCGTGGTGGGGGGGTTTGCGTGCCCCAGTGATCCCAGGAGCTATGTTGTCCGGGGCAATTTGCCTCTGATAGGGTCTCCCAAGACAAACTGGTCCTGGGTGAAGGGCCAGACTAAGAACGATCCAACAGACTCTCATGATAAATTGTATATCAAGGATTCAGTGTACCCCGCCCGGTATGGGGTTACCGGGGCCCCACCCTGGAGCCAGGCCTGGGGGAGGGGCTTGAAGGCTAGCGTCTGGTGGCCAGGTTTCCACCCATGGGACCCGGCCGGGCTCAGCCCGAAGGAGTTACATGGGTCCGCCCTCCAGTAGGTTCACCACCTGCAGGAGGGATCATGGAAGTCCGGTGCTATGTGGATTAGGTGGCAGTCAAAGGCGGAGACCTTGGCGGACTGATCCCAAGCTTTCTAAACTGGCTTTTGGTATGTCTGAGGCATTCGACATAAACAGTGGTGTGAAACAGGGCTGTGTACTAGCTCCAACATTCTTCAATATCTTCTTTTCTGTCCTCCTGGAACATGCATTCGGGTCAGCTGATGAAGCCATCCTGTTACGTACTCGATCCGATGGGAAACTCTTCAACCCTGCACGCCTTTGCGCAAAGACCAAAGTTCGCAAAGTAATGCTGCGCGACTTTCACTTCGCTGACAATGGTGCCCTTGTTGCACACAGTGAAGAACAGCTCCAGAACCTTCTCGACCAGTTCTCCAATGCATGTGAGGCTTTCAGACTGAGCATTAGCCTGAAGAAGATGAAAGTCATGTGTCAAGGCTCTGAAGCTACGCCTGCTCTAACCATCAAAGACTACACCCTGGATGTCGTCTTGCAGTTTACCTATCTTGGCTCTACTACCTCTGACAATGCCTCTCTTGATGTGGAGCTTGGAAAGAGAATCAGAAAGGCTGCAACCAACATGGCCAAACTTTCCGCTCAAGTGTGGGAGAACAAGAAACTTAATACCCAAACTAAAATTGCTGTTTATTGTGCCTGCATCATGAGCACCTTACTTTACAGCAGTGAGTCCTGGACCACCTATGGTGGGCAAGAGAAGCACTTGCACACCTTCCACATGAGATGCCTTCGTCACATCCTGTCCATTTCGTGGATGGATAAGGTCTCCAACAATGCCGTATTTGAAAGAGCAGGTGTTCCCTTGATGTACACCCCCCTCAGACAATGTAGACTGGGGTGGTTGGGCCATGTCCGCCAAATGGAAGATGGTCGAATTCCTAAGGATCTTTTGTACAGGGAGCTAGAACTTGGGTCGAGGCCAGTTGGCAGATCTTTGCTACGTTTCAGGGGATGTCTGCAAGAGAGACATGCTTGCAACTGGTCTGTCAGCCGACAACTGAGAACCACTTGCTGCAGATCGAAGCAAATGGAAGACCATGAGTAGTCAGGCACTCCCAGCAGGGGAGACAAAACTGAAAGCCGAAGCCGACACAAAGAGAGCAAAGAGGAAGGCTGCTGCAAAGGCAGCAGTACCTGCACCAGCAGCATCAACATATGTCTCTGGGGGCTGTGGTCATGTCTGTTGTTCACGGATTGGATTAGTTAGTCATGAAAGGAAATGTTTGCAAATGCGCTTGGTCATGGACAACAGTCTGACGACTACCTACTACTACTGTAGTTTGAGAGCTGCTAACATTCAAACGGCTACATCTTCTTCAAATCTTTTCAGATTTCCATATGTTAGACATCATTGGAAAGCTTAGATTCCACACTTTTAGACTCTGCAAATAACTCAAGATACTCTTCGGGAGACTTGTTCCTGGTTTTTCCATGGCTGGTCACATTTCTTTTGGAACTTACTGTAATGCTTTAACGTTCTATGTGAAGCACTTTGAATTGCCTTGTACATGAAATGTGCTACAAAAATAAATTTGCCTTGGCTATACGACTCGCTTTGGAAGTGGCACCGTGGTGAATGAATAGAGGCAAGAAGCAAGAAATGTATGAGAGGAGACAAAGCAGACCAATCACAGCTGCTCTTGTCTGCGTTACCGTGACGGTTACATTTTTGGAGAGGTGCCCATCAGGCTATGGCGTAGGGTAGTGGCCCCCAACATTTTTTGCCTCATGGATCAGAAACACTTAAAAAAAATTCCCTGACCAGGGAAAATCAATTTCAAAACAATGGAATGTATCAGCATAAAAACAAATTGTGTGTTATTAAAACTGTAAATTGCTGTTTTTTTTAAGGACAGTGTAAGTTGATGAACATTGTTATCAATCATTGCAAACTTGCCAAATTGTAACCACTGGCTAATTTCCATCTGTTGTCCTTGGGTTACAATTTTTCCTTCCCATATTCTTAAAAAAGTCTGTCGGTCTTTTGTGGTCAGAAAGTAATGCTCAAACTCTCTAACGATGACTGTTTTTTTATTATTATTATTTTATGTAGCTAGCTTGTGGGTTTACTTTTTGAGCATTACCGATAACCACTGAGATATATGATATATGTCAAGACCATGGAGCCAAGATAGGCAGGAAGTCATGTGGGAAGAGACTATCCTGTAAATTTTTTTTGGCAAAAAAACCACCTCTGCAGCTCTCTGCAAGTGGTCCACGGACCAGTACTGGTCTGTGGCTCACTGTGAATTGTGAAATTCACAGTTTGTCACTACGGATTGTGAAATGTTCTATGCCTGAGCCTCAAAATGCATGTTTAGCATTTAGCACAAGCTATTGTTAGCTATAACAACCAGCATACACATCAAATTTGGTGTTAATTGGGAACTTATTGGGCCTTATTCCTGAGGTAAGAGGCCAGCATGCAAAAGAGAGCATTAAACTTCTCCACTGTCAGCCAAACATATAAAGCAGGGCAAAAACTGTACTCAACATGCAGGAAATTCTGCACTAGATATGCGGAAAAAAGAGAGTTTCTGTACTGCTACATTTTCACATCATTACAGTGCGATAGCCTTTAAATGGAACAAATGAGGAACCGTCATGCAGTAAATGTGTAACATGATCACCTCCTGTGGTCCCAGGTTATTATCCCCTTTCAGCTTAATATAACATATCCAGAAGGTTGTTTTTTAAGTACAACCACCTCCTTTAAACTAGACACTGACTCCAGTACGAGCAGGTTTATATAGAGCAATAAAACAATAAAATGATGTAATCACAAAAAAATGTCTTTTATGACTGATTGAAAAGAAAAACATAAACGACAAGTATGACAACTATTACTCCTGAGCTCGTGCTATTCAAGTACGAATGGTGAAGAAAAAGAGAATTTCTCTGTCTAGTTCGCTATTTTTTTTTTTTTTGTAACTTAAATTGAATATCATAAGTGAATCATAAATGAATTGTGTGTTCCGGCTCAGGTGTGTTGCTGATGTTTTTATTCACCATTTTTAAAGGCAACTGAGACACATTTTCCCAATCCATTTATAATGCTTTTCATACCTGTGTTACAAATGCAAGGTGACAAAAATCAGAATTCGGATTGGCTGATAACAAATTCTTCTTTCATCCAACATCCACTCAAAATGTATTTCTCACAATAAAAAAAAAGAAATAGTGTCCTGGGAGAATGGTCTATATGTTAGCATTTGATTGGGAAAAGGCAGGAAGAGACTAGGTCAAGAACTGTAGAGCCACTGTGGCAATTGTGTCACTCAGTGAAGACTCCCTTTGTCAAAAGGAAGTAACCATTAATCCATGCTTTACTCTCTATGCTACTTTCCCCGTGTTATGCGTTAGTCATCATCATTTGGTGATTAGGAAAATGGACCTGGGTGCAACAAGGTACCACTTCAAATGCTAGCAGCAGTGGACTGGGAAAAGCTGTCTGTGTTGCCTTTAAGAATAAGAGGTATGCTGGTTAACATCAAAGAGTGCTGACACTGCACCAAAGATAGTTTCAGTATGGAATCAGCACAGTGCTCATGCCTCCACCTGCAACAGACAATGGAAAGGACTGCTTAAAAACCATTAAATTGTGCTCTCCTCATCTTGCTGGTTATTAGCTAGGTTGATGCTGGCATGCCCGTTGCTCATCCTGTTGGTTGTCCCGTTGGTTGTCCCGTTGCTTGTCCTGTTGCCTGTACCGTTATTTGCTGCTCCATTTTCAGCGTCAGCTTTTTTCAGAGCTAACTTCTTCTCTCTCTTAACAATGTTGACATACAGACATCCCCACAGCATGTTGGCGAGGACGTATAGCCCAACGATCAGTCCAAGAAATATCATTCTGGAAGTAATAAAAATTTGACAATGCTTAAAAATTAGATGTTTTAAACTTTTTTCCTCTGTGTTTTTGCTATTATAGTATCGCTGTAAAAATGATACTGTCATCATAATCCTTTTGAAGTTATTGCACTTCCTATCCTTAAAGGTCTGATGACACGTTCTTGACTTCCTCTAATTTTTCAACACATATGACGAAGTTGGTTTGTCTGTGCAGTTCTAAGTGAAACAGGCTTTTTTTTACACGAATATCCGACGTTTTCATGAGCGCCACGTCACCCATTACGTCAGTGGCTGGAAACCCCCCCAGCCATGTTGTAACGTCATTGATGGAACACAGCGCTTGGCTGCCCTTTGTACACACAGGATGGAAGCGGTTGAAAACATTGACCCTGGTTCCAGCACATGTAGTCTGGAATTGGTTTGTGTTGTCCAATCTTCAGACGATTATAGTTCCAAAGAATGGGATGACAATGAAGAATCTGGGGGCATCAAACTGTATAGGTTTGAGCCTTGCCAAGTGGGTATTGTGCCTAACGAGTCAGACTCAGTGACAGTCAGCTGTTCATGTTTTGTGTGCATCATCTGCCGTGTTGTCAGCCAGCCAATACTGCCAACACTATCACAACGTGTTAGCCACTCCACACAGCCGTGGTTCTGTTGCGCCCCTTAGTAGCGATGTCGGCTCTGGTGCGCAACCTTGGTTAATACACCTTCTCTCCATGTTCACTGAGCGATGTCGGCCCCGAACGCCTACTGTTTGTGTTTCTATATATTATTTGTAAGTCTTCACCTTTTTGGGAATTGTCTGTTGTTCTATATTAAATGTGCTGTGGTGAATACTGCGCTTAAATCCTCGTGTAAATCCTTGTTATTTATATGTAAATCATCCCTCTCCGTGCGCTCTTATGCAGGGCAAGGAGAGGGCGCATGAAATAATGAGGATTTAAGCGTAGAATTCACCACAGTACATTTAATATAGAATGACAGACAATTCCCAAAAAGGTGAAGACTTGCAAAAATACACAGAAACACAAACACTAGGCGTTTGGGGCCGACATCGCTCAGTGAACATGGAAAGGAGACATATTGACCACGGTTGCGCACCAGAGCAGACATTGTTTCAAGGATGCACAAGAACCACCGCTGTGTGGAGTGGCTAACACGTCGTGAGAGTGCTGAAAATACTGGCAGACTAACAGCACAGATGACAATACTATTGACCAGCAGTGCGTGTACATTTTGGCGGCCGTTTGCCATTAATGCACTGCTGGTGATGGCATGATGACATGCACCTGGGCGAGGACCGGGAAACATGATCAGCGGGATGATGCTCATGATCACCTGTTGATCACCAGTTGATAATGATTGAAAGGACGTGCCCAGACCGGCGTGCGATTAGAGAAAGTAGGTCAAAGCTGCATGTAAATCCATTAATCCTCCCCCTCCTTGCGCTACTCCTGCATAAAAGTGCAGAGGAGAGCAAGCTCGAGCTGAAGCTGTGATGTGATCTTTCACACATCACATGCTTTATCTAAGCCTGCGACACAACACAAAGGCATAGCCATTAAATTGAATCGGTGAATTCAAAAGGGGCCCAGGTCCAAGAAATATGTTTTTGCAGGAACTCAAATAAATTGCATATCTCAAAGGTAGTCTACGCCAGATGGTTCATACTTTACTCAGATATAGCACAAGGCCATAGCTTAGAAATGGTATAATATGAAGCATTTCACCTTTTTAATTTCAGAGGATTGGCAAACTAAAGTCCCTGGACTTGGGCCCTTCTTGAATTAAACAATAAGAACATATGAAAAGAAGCGCATGACATCTATTTCTCACATGTTGAAAACGTTTTTTAATTATGCCATGTTTTGAACACCTTTTATGATCACTTTATATTCAAACTATTGTTTTGATAACTGCCAGCAAATGAGATTTTCATCTAAAAGTGGGCAGATTAACATAGAGTTCCATCTACTGGTAACTAATCGTCAAAGTCAGACTCATCTTCACGCCTAGCATCACAAACTCTTAAATTACTGAGGAACTGTTGAGCCTCTGGTGAAAGATATTTCGCCAATTTCTGAACATCCTTTACTTTAGCTGCCTTTACACCAAGATGCTCGCTGTAGAGTGGCTCTTCTGGGTATGTAACAACCCTGCACGATGGCTTTAGAAGGCGGAATCTGGATGTGACCTGAGCAGACATATTTTCGGAAACTTCTATATCATTTCTGAAATTTGTGCTGCAACCTATGACTTTAAGTTTAATCCATGCAGGAAGGGCCCAAGTCCTGGACTTGGGTCTCTCTTGCACTCAATGCATAAACTGTGAATAGTCAATGTGAACTGTGAATAGTCAGTGCATTAAAGTTGACTTGGGACGTTTTTGCACATAATCAGATAGCTTGTCTCTTAACGTTCATTAAACATGTAATACCTGGGTTTTGAAAAAGTGTGGACTTGGGCCCTTTTGGAATTCACCGATTCAATTAAAAGAAGAAACCAGAGAAACTGTGAGCCACAAAGCTGCTGTCATTCCAGTCAACAAGATCGGAGTCCGTTCCTGCGATTACATCATGGGGGTGCCGCCCTTAATTCAGTGGGCGGCTCCACAGTCCAGTCAGCGGCTGCTGTTTTTTGATGATAACTAGTTTATGCAGGCGCGATTGTAAATATTATATTGATCATTGACAATGACTTTTGGGTTTACACAACATGCTAAAAAAGGTCAAAAACGTGTTATCAGACCTTTAATGGGAGCACATAATGTATTTTTTTACTTTATCAGTGATTTTGCACATCAATTTGAGTATTTGGAATAGTTAACACTGGAAAAACTGAAAAAAAAAAAACAATGTTGGGGTTCACCTTGGTCCCACTTGGTCTCATTCTGTAAGCTATTGTGATTTGCCTTCAGGTGTGACCTGACAATCAGAGCTCATTGGAATGATACAACCATACTTTTCACCAACCACTTTAATGACGTGGAAGAAGACATGTTCCCACGACTGTCCTAAGTCACACGCTGACAGCGTAGCGAGCCTAGAATAGTGACTGCTGTTTTTATGGCTACTCTCTATGTATTCTACTCACTCCACTAAACAGCCAAGTTCCCAGCTTGTTCATTGTTCCACAGTCAGTAATATATCTCATTTGTTGGATTATTTAGGCCTATTTTTCTAATATTTCTGTCATGATTTGCCCCTCGGAGCAGTGAGAGACAGACCCAGATGCTGACTGCAGTTTGTGGTATTTATAAACAAAAACACACAAAGTGCCAGAGTGCACCAAAGCAAAAATCAAAACACAGATAATAAGGTAACTTACATGCAGGAAAGAATACGGAATAAACTCACCAGAGCGGGGAAAGGGCTCTGGTGGTGAGGAGGAATCACTAAGACTGCGGCAGTGAACAGAAGAAACAACAGTCTATAAATACTGAGGAAATAATTGATGGCAGGTGCGGATTCACATGAGCGGGCAGGTGATCTAATTACTAACACAAAACACACAGACAAGATAATGACAAAGTGGGAGTGTCTGGAACAGGTGCAAAGCTCATGCCACGAGGAAATGAAATATAAACACTGAGAGCCAAAATAAAACAGGAATCTAAAAATACTGACAGAATCATGTCATAATAATAAGGGCAAGAAACATCATCAAACTACTGACAGCCAAGAACACATCTAGAATCAATACACAGAAAAATAATATAACGCTGGAAAAATACAGAAAATACATAGATATAAATTAAGAGCCTGAGCCCGGTGACACACCGGGCTCAGCCTCGTGACAGAGCCCCCCCCCCCGCCCCCAAGGGGTGGATCCAGACACCCCAAGGTAACACCAAAACAGAAAAGCACCCCGCCCCCCCAAAAAGGTATAACAATAAACCACCCCGGGTGGGAAGTGGGGGGAACAGGATAGGAGGGATCAAGAACATAAACCCCGCTCAGGATCTGCACTCACGTAAAACTAGGCCCCTAGGCCCCCCAGGCCAAAGATCTAAACAGTTCAGGTGGCTGGCCAAAGTCCCAGGCCTGACAGACAGCGAGATGGTATGAGTCGGGTGGCCTGCTGGAGAATATGGGCCACCCAACCCAACGGCACAGTCTATGAGGCAGTTGACCAAAGTGTTTCAGCCACCTAAACAGAAGGGGTGGCCCAGGAGGCAGCTCCCCCATGGGGAGGCCAAATGAAGAGAAGGACACCAGAGGAGGGGGAACCACGACAGTACCTGGCAGAGAAGGGGGAACCACGACGGCGCCTGGCAGAGAAGGGGGAACCACGACGGCGCCTGGCAGAGAAGGGGGAACCACGACGGTGTCTGGCAGAGGAGGGGGAACCACGACGGTGTCTGGCAGAGGAGGGGGAACCACGACATTGTCGGACTGGCCACCAGCACTCTCGGTGGACCTGGACTGGGACATTGGAGCACCCTCTTTGGCTCCGGACTGGAGTGAAGCAGCACCCATAGTGGCTACAGGCTGGAGCAAAACAGCACCTGTAGTGGCTCCGGGCCGGAGCAAAGCAGCACCCACGGTGGCTCCGGGCTGGAGCAAAGCAGCACCTGCGGTGGATCTGGGCTGGAGCAACGCTGCACCCGCGGTGGCTCCAGGCTGGAGCAATGCTGCACCAGCGGTGGCTCCGGACTGGGACATAGCTGCACCCTCGGTGGGTCCACACTGGGCCAAGGCTGCACCCTTGGCGGGCCCAGACTGGGCCAAGGCTACACCCTCAGTGGGCCCGGACGGTGCCAAGGCTGCACCCTTGGTGGGCCCGGACTGGGCCAAAGCCGCATCCTTGGTGTACCCGGACCGGGCCAAAGTGGCAGCCACGGTGGCTCCTGGGATGGGGCGTAGCACCCATGGTGGGCCCACACTGGAGCGCAGCACCCAAGTTGCTTGTAGGCTGGGGCGCAGCCCCCATGACGGTCCCCAACTGGGACACAGCACCCACAGAGACCTGGACTGAGGAGGAGCTGCACCCATGGAGGTCCCGGGCTGGGACAGAACGCCTGCAACGACCTCAACTGGAGGGGAAGCAGTACCCATGGAGGACCCGGACTGGGCCGAAGCTGAACCCACGGAGGTCCCGGGCTGGGACAGAGCATCCTCGACGACCTTAGCGGGGGGAACTGGACCCACGGCAATCTCGGGTGGTAAGCCTGGATCCATGGATACATCTGGAAAAGGTGGAATATCCTCAGTGACCCTGGGGGAAAGCTCAGACAGGACAGGCAGAGAAACAGGGTCAGGGTCACCGCCAACAGCGGAGCCTGGTGAGGTGAGCTCAGGTGCAGCTGACGGCTGCACCCGGCTCTCCTCACCAAGAGCCAGGCAAGATTTCTCCAAAACAGACACAAGAAAATCGAAGGGGCGCACTTGCTTGAGCTCGAGCTCCACCGCCGCCCAGGACTCCGTCAATCCAAGCGATGGTGCCTCGGGCTCGGCCCTCTGGAGATCCAGCCCCAACTCTGCTGTGGCGGCCCCTGCAGCAGGCATGGTGGCGGGTGCAGTCCTGGGACCCCTCAGCGATGTGGCCAACACAGGTGGCTCGCCCTGCGTGGCGACAGGGTTTGGCTCCCTTCTAGCACTGCATCCTGCTTAGCTGAAGCCCAGGGACTTTCCTTAGTCAGTGCAGGCGTCAGCTTTAGTTCAGCACGCTCCCTCCGTCCATAGCATGGCTGCGGGGCTGGAACCAGGCCCTCCAGAGCTGCAGGCTCCTCCATCGTCCGGCGGCTCAGTTCCAGGGCTGGCGGCTCTCAGGGGTGATAGGAGGAGACACAGAAAGAGCAGGTAAAGGGTGTGTAGCTGCAGCAGACAGTGAGGACTCAGAGGACTGCACGGCCTGAGCCTCACCTCCGGGAATCAGACAAGGTAATTCATGTTTAAATGATAGAGAATGAAAAAAACACTTGCCCATGTTCCTGGGGCGTGATATTTTCTGCTGCAGCTGGTCTGCAGTCATCCCTCTCTGTGGCTATGGTGGTTGTGGGCCCCTCAGAGGATCATGGAGGAGCCACCCCTGCAGGCATGGAGCCGGGCGGAGCCGGGAGAGAAACGGCCAAACCCTCAACAGCGGGAAAGAACGCCGAGGAGAAGGGGGAGGCAGCAGCTGCAGGAAAAGATGATGCTGACGAGGCAGCCAGAGGGGAAAAAGCAAAGAAGGCACTGCTGCAGAGGTCTTCTCCCTCAGCGAAGGAGGTGCTGCTGACAGGGAGGTGGAGGTGTTCTTCCGGCAGCCCAGAGCTGGATGATGGTGTCTCGGAGCTGGCGTCACGGGAGCTGGAGCTGGAACCCGAGCTGGTGAACAGGGAGGGGAGAAGGACGTCTGCCGTGGAGAGAGCCTCCGCGTTGGCTTCTGTCCCGCTGGAGGTGGCCCCATTGTCAGCCCGGGGAATGACCGCTGGAGCGAGGAGAACGTGGACAGCAGTTCCGCGTATTGGGGATATTTCCACAGGCCGGGGTGTGCCTCTAGGATCACCACTGCTCCAGTCACATTTTCCCAGGTCTTTTTTGGTCTGCAGGCAGCGAGAGCTTCATCCACAAAACTCTGGATGAAGTCAGCAGCCCACTCCTCCTCCAGGCTCGGGGACCCCGCTGCCAATCTCCCTTTAATTGGCGGAGGCTGGCGTGCTGGGGACATAATGAGCTCCAGGTGAGTGAAACACAAAAACAAAAAAGGCAAAATCCACTAACTGCAGTGGCTGGGTCTTCTTAAAGGCCACAGTCTTCTGTCATGATTTGCCCCTTGGGGCAGTGAAAGACAGACCCACACGCCGACTGCAGTCTGTGGTATTTATTAACAAAAACACACAAAGTGCCAGAGTGCCCCAAAGCAAAAATCAAAACACAGATAATAAGGTAACTTACATGCAGGAAAGAATTAGGAATAAACTCACTGGAGCGAGGAAAGGGCTCTGGTGGCGAGGAGGAATCACTAAGACTGCAGCCTTGTGACAATTTCGACTAGGATGGCCCAGTGGTCATGGGCAGACAGGCTAGATGAGTTAGGCTAGCTTAGCTAGCACTTATGACTCCCATTGACTTACTGTAACTCTTCTACCCAAATACCAACATTTGGACCATACTATATCTCATTCTAGATTCCTTCTTAGTTTATTTTAATATAGTCTGTTTTACTCTGTTCGAGATGACTCCTCCACCAGCACTAGTTAGCAACAGCTAGCAGAGCCAGCCATTCTCATTCAGGGTCATGTCTGTGCAGGGACTGGACCTGTCATATCAACCGCTCAAACCACACAACCCTGTCCTCAATAAATGTTTTATTTGGGTGTTTACTATTTCCCATTCAGCTAATTGTATGTTAGCTAGCTCTGTGAGAAAAAGGCAGAATGTGTATCCTTTGACATTTCTTAAAATGTGCTAAATATTCATGACAGATACCTATACCCAGGGATTGTGTTTGAAGAAAATGTCCTTTATTTCTAAATCTTTCAGTTGTTAAAGGGATCATTGACTGAAAAATGGTGTGGTGGTGTTTGTAGCTTTTAAATATCTGAAATGTGTCCATTGGTCATATAATTATCCAAAAAATATTAAAACAGTCAATTCTCTTAAAAAACAAAAACAAAAACATGGCCTTTATCTTGTTTTTCTTTCCCACAAACACCAGAAATGTTTTTGACTCTTCCGGGTAAATCATATACATCATGATTAGAAAAACCCAACCTACTGCTGTCCTTGAGACCTTCCCACTGCTCTATTATTGGCCCACCTAGCTGTCTGTCATGTAGATGGAAGGGGTGCTAAAGGTAGCCTATTAGTCCCTGAGCTATGAGCCCCCCAGCTAATACTGGTACCAGGAAGCCCGAACCAAGTGCGGCTTATATTGTTATTTTCCTCAGATCTTAGTCACCCTAATGTCCACCCCTGCTACCACCTGGTTCACCAGTCCATAGTTTACAATAATACAGTGGTGTGAAAAATGTGTTTGCCCCCTTCCTGATTTCTCATTTTTTTGTATGTTTGTCACACTTAAATGTTTCAGATCATCAAACAAATTTAAATATTAGACAAGGATAACATAAGTAAACACAAAATACAGTTTTTAAATGAAGGTGTTTATTATTAAGGGGAAATAAAATCCTAACCTACATGGCCCTGTGTGAAAAAGTAATTGCCTCCTAAACCTATTAACTGGTTGGGACACCCTTAGCAGCAACAACTGCAATCAGGCGTTTGCGATAACTGGTAATGAGTCTTTTACAGCACTGTGGAGGAATTTTGGCCCACTTATCTTTGCAGAATTGTTGTAATTCAGCCACATTGGAGGGTTTTGGAGCATGAACCGTCTTTTTAAAGTCATGCCACAGCATTTCAATCGTATTCAGGTCAGGACTTTGACTAGGCCACTCCAGAGTCTTCATTTTGTTTTTCTTAAGCCATTCAGAGGTGGACTTGCTGGTGTGTTTTGGATCATTGTCCTGCTGCAGAACCCAAGTGCACTTCAGCTTGAGGTCATGAACAGATGGCTGGACATTCTCCTTCAGGACTTTTTGGTAGACAGCAGAATTCATGGTTCCATTTACCACAGCAAGTCTTTCAAGTCCTGAAGCAGCAAAACAGCCCCAGACCATCACACTACCACCGCCATATTTTACTGTTGGTATGATGTTCCTTTCCTGAAATGCTATGATGTTATGGGACACATACCTTCCAAAAAGTTCAACTTTTGTCTCATCAGTCCACAGAGTATTTTCCCAAAAGTCTTGGGGATCATCAAGATGTTTTCTGGCAAAACTGAGACGAGCCTTTATGTTCTTTGTGCTCAGCAGTGGTTTTCGTCTTGGAACTCTGCCATGCAGGCCATTTTTGCCCAGTCTCTTTCTTATGGTGGAGTCATGAACACTGATCTTAACTGAGGCAAGTGAGGTCTGCAGATCTTTGGATGTTGTTGTGGGGTCTTTTGTGACATCTTAAATGAGTCATTGCTGTGCTCCTGGGGTCATTTTAGTCGGCCGGCCACTCCTGGGAAGGTTCACCACTGTTCCATGTTTTCACCATTTGTGGATAATGGCTCTCACTGTGGTTTGCTAGAGTCCCAAAGCTTTAGAAATGGCTTTATAACCTTTTCCAGACTGATAGATCTCAGTTACTTTGTTTCTCATTTGTTCCTGAATTTCTTTGGGTCACAGCATGATGTTTAGCTTTTGAGGATGTCTTGGTCTACTTGACTTTGTCAGGCAGGTCCTATTTAAGCGATTTCTTGATTGAGAACAGGTGTGGCAGTAATCAGGCCTGGGTGTGGCTAGAGAAATTGAATACAGCTTTCCAAAGATGTGATAAACCAGTTAATTTATGTTTTAACCGGAGGGGGGGGCAATCACTTTTTCACACAGGGTCATGTAGGTTTGGATTTGTTTTTACCATTAATAATAAACACCTTCGTTTAAAGACTGCATTTTGTGTTTACTTGTGTTATCTTAGTTTAATATTTAAATTTGTTTAATGATCTGAAATATTTAAGTGTGACAAACATCCAAAACAATGAGAAATCAGAAAGGGGGCAAACACTTTTTCACACCACTGTACCTCACACCATTCCAGCCCATCCCCCAATGATTTTGCTGTGATTCCACAGCAAATCGCCAGCAGTGGCATGCCGGTCGCGGTAACCATCTACACCAGAACTTGAGGCTGCTGACTCTCATGGCCAGCTTCCCCACCATCCTCCGGGGCGCCACACAACTCTGCTCTACTCTGGCAGCAATGTAGGGGAGCCACCTCGTGACGGCGCATCCCCCAGCTGGCTGTGGGAGCGGAGCAGAGTCCCGCTCAGCCAGACACTGTCCTTTGACATCCCGTGGTTCGGCAGCTTGGCTCGGCCAGCAGCCTTGAGTTGCAGCAATCGCGGGGCCAGTTGATACGCGGCATTCGCGATTTGTTGTGGCATCCTAGCAAAATTATTGAGAGATGGGTCGGAGTGATGCGAGGTACACAATTGACTGTGGATCAGTGAACCAGCGCCACTCATTCCAGTTAGAAGGGGGCTAGAAGCTAGTCAGCTAATGGCTAACTGATGTAAGCGGGAGGGCGGAGTTGAATAGTTGAAGGATGTTTCTTAAAGTGACAGGCTTTAAATCAGAGCATTTCAAGAAAGCCAGAGAAAATACAAAGTAAATTTGCTTCAATAATTCAAAAATTAAAGAAAATATGAACAAAATATGTCACAAACACTTCATTAAGACATGTGTGAGCTGTTAAAATGTGGAAAAAGTGCACTCAGTGACCCCTTTAAGTAAATTTGACATAAGATGAATTAAAACCAAACGACTTTTACTGTTCCTCCACATACATAGTTAGCATGAAAGTTATTATTTATTATCTTTACCGAATGCTTAAGCCACACATGCTTGAGGTAAATTGACTCCTTTGGTAGTCTTTTTTTTTTAAACAGTTTTCCTCAAAACGTAAAAATAGACTAAGTCAATATGTTGCATGCTGCATATTCATGTACAATAATAAAAGTGGTTTATTAACTGTACCTGAATATATTAGCATCATAGAGTCTGCATGCTCCACTGCCTCCACATTGTTTCGTGCCCCACTTCAAACATGTCCGGTCAATCAGGGCTCCAAAATATATAGGCGGAGGGATCCCACCTGAAAAACATAAATTTAGAAAATCTTATCAAATATATTATGAAATGGCGTATCTGAACAGTTTTAATCTCACGTCTTTCTGTACTCACCAAGAGTTCTGACAATCAGAGTCTGCATACCCAAGGCAAATGACTTCAAATCGGGTTTAATGGACCTGAATTATAGACCAATAAACCGTAAAAGATTAAAGCATCCATGGTAAAGCACATATACAAATAATGGCAAGTGTTATACAGCATAATTATGTTTTCATCACAATATAAGTCAAAGCATTTTTTTTTTAGCAGGACTAGCCATTGAGAATTTTAACAGAGTAATATTACTGCAGCGACAATCTATTGCATGTACATGAGACACAGTCTGTTCTCATGGCTCCTACCCGGTCTCAGTAAAAAGCGTATCTAAAAAACGTTTTCCCACCCCTCTAAAAATGTACATTTGCACAATAAATCAAAAAAAAAAAAAAAAAAGTGCCTCGGTACATTTTTTACAAGCTCACTCACTGAGCGTAGTCCTCAATGCGCATGCGCAGAACAACGCATTTATTTACTTTGGTTTCCCGACGCTCATTCGGTTGGTGATGTTATGTTGGTGACAGTTACCTACAACAGACACAAAAACACTCGAATTCGACTCTCGTCTGTGACTGATTTTTTTTCTTCGTTTTTTTTTTTCCCTTACTTTGTTTTTCACTCCACTACTGAAAGGTTCCTGTCAGGTTAGGGTTAGGGATTAAAGTATGGGGTAGTTGGTTGACATTGCAAGACAATAAAAGTGAAAAAAAAACTGCCATTAGACACCTTTCTTAAAGCTGTAAATGCCTCGTACCCACTGCACGTCAAAAATCTCTTTTACGTGCCTGTGTACGTTTTCTCTGAGTGACAAAACATGCAATTGAACATTTTCTTGACTGGTTACATATTTTAATTCAGTCCTGAGCATGGGTGTCAATAGTTGCCATGCAGAAAAAAAATCAGATTTTCTGCAATTCCGCGCCACATTTTTGCATTGTAGCGGTGGGGAACAGCCACGATGTTGGCTGTGCTAGCTAATCAGCTGAAAATATTCTCCCTTATTGTCACCTGAATTATGCTTTTTAATTAAATATGCAACTCCGTTAGCTTCCCTGTGTCTCACCTGAGCAGCACGATGTATCCTGGGGTGCCGCCACAGGCAGAGATGAAGGACCCAATCACAGACAGAGCCATGTAGATTTTGAATTTGAAGTCACAGTCGCTCTTCCTTGGGCACTGTCCCAGCACTGCAGATGTGTTCATGACTGGAGTCATCAGCTCACCAATACAGGTACAATTATGAAATACCTAAAAAAAAGTATGATTTATAACCGGCTTTTTTATTATTCAGACTTTTTAGCCTGTAAATTCCTAATGCATCAGTGAGTTGATAATCACCATTTGTTTGCCAGACCCGATGGAGGTCTGACAGCCTGCAAGGCAAGGTGAGACATAAGTCATGCCGTTGTCGGCACACACAGGGTCCCAGTGCTTCGTTGAGCAGGAGCAGTCCGTGTTACACTGTGACAACAGAGTCTGTGGGTTGTAGGACACTTGGCTAGCCCTGGTGCACAAGGAAAGAAGATGAAAGAGTTTAACTGCAAACCATAATTTATAATTAGACTTTAGAAATTTACCCACAACATTTCTGTGTGAATTCTGCTCACCCCTGATATGACACAGTAAGACCTGCCACCTCTGCATTGTCACAATTGATGAAAATCTGAAGGGCAAGGATTAAGGTGGACCCCATAGTGGCAGCGAATGCCACCCTGGCGGCTCCAATAACACCCAGCTTGAACTTCTTCAGCACGAAACCTCCAGTGAGGATGCCCAGAGCTACAGCAGGCAGATTCATTATACCTGTTTTACCATAAAAAATAAGAAACACAGGGATGAGGAAACAGAACAGGTCACACAAAAAAATAAAGAAGTCAATGTTTATAAAACTTTAAAACTCAAACTGGAAAAAAAAATGAAAACAATTGAAAGCATAAGGAAACTGGGCAATGTTTTCAACTGTTTCAGCTAAGCATATTACCTTGATAATATGCTAATTAAGTTAGAATCAATACTCATCAAAGAAACAAAGAAATTAGATTTATTTTTCTAAATGAGTAATGCAAGGGGTGAGTTCACTGATTAAAGTAATGAATTACTTTGTTGCTTTTTCACAAAAGTAATCTGCTACTTTTGTGCCAATGTCACTGTTTGTTTCTAAGAAGAGACTAGCCCCCCCTTGGCAGTAGTGCAACAACTTGGATGCAAGCTGCCGTTAAAACCTAAAGAAGAAGAAGAAGACTAGCCCCCCAACACTACTGAGTTAGCTCAGAAAAAAATGTTTTTATTGTTATTTTTTTAAAATCTCCAGTCACCCCGCTAGACAATCTTGTTCCCAGTTCCCAGCTGGTTCACTAATCCACAGCCGCTAATATACCTTCCGTCATTCTGGCTTATTTTATTTTATTACCTCCGCCAAGGGAGGAGGTAATGTTTTTGGAAGCGTTGATTGGTTTGTTGGTCTGCCTATCTGTCTGCCTGCTAGCAACATTACTCAAAAAGTTCTGAATGGATTTTGATGAAATTTTCACAAAAGGTGTGTAATGGCATGCTGAACAGATGGTTAGATTTTGGTGGTGATCCGGATCACAGTCTAGATCCAGGAATTTTTTGAAAATTGTTTTTACATTAATATGGCGCTTTTCATGTACTGCCCCTTTAAGACATGTCCACTGAGTTACGTGCGTCACCACGCCATAGGCCAACACACGTCTGCAACCCGGAAGTTGTGGATATGCATAGTATGTGATGATTGACATTATTTTTTTATATGAAGACACCAAAAAAAAGCAAGACGGGGTGCCCTAGCGGCACAGCGATGCATCAACAAATGATGATTTCAATGCATTTCTATGGCAGTTAGCTAAATTTAAACAAAGAAAATGCCGAAATGTTGCATTACTGGCTCATGTACTGTAACATCACCTTCTTATGAAAGATGGTGATAGCAATCAGAAATACAAGTTCTTTAGATTCGCATCAGTCAGCAGAGATTACCAAAGGAGTATATTGTGGGCTGCCTTTTCATAATGGGATAAGAAACATATCAGCTCGGTAGGAATATTCATTTGAGCCGCTAATCAGCCTCAGAGTACAGTAAACATATCAACACTGCAATTAAACTAGTTTAAAAATAAGATTGACCCGCACCTGCTGACAAATGGACTGAAGCTCTGTAGCGCTGAAACGAAGTGTTGGGATTAATGAGGGCTAATGATTGTAAACAAACAGCATCTCCCATACAGGAGACGGGAGATTGTTTTTCCTGTGAGTGCCGGTGGATAAATTTTAACTACTGAACAGATTTTGGTGAAAATTTCATCAGAGGTAGCCCTTGGGCCGAGGATGAATCCATTAAATTTTGGTGATGATCTGAGAGTGCATACCTCCACCAACGACCTTCTTTGTATTTGTGCAGCAGGATTACACAAAAACTACTGGATGGATTTGGATGAAATTTTTACCAGAGGTGGTCCTTGGCCTACAGAGGAACACATAATATTTTGGTGAAGATCTGAGAATGCATACCTCCACCAAGGCTCTTATCTTCTCACAGTGTGTTAGCAAGAATCCTCCAAAACAGTACTGGATAGATTTTGATGCAATTTTCACCAGAACTAGCTCGTGGCCTACACACAAACCCATTACATTTTGGAGGTGATCCATGAGGGACGGAAGGAGCCATGGCGGAGGTATGCGCTCTCTGAGTGCTTTTCTAGTTTTATTATATTTTTGCTGTGATGGTCAGTAGCTTGAACAATTAGCATTAGCTTGGCTAGGTGGTCTGAGTCAGTCTGTTTAACGTTAGCTTAACTAGCTGGTTTTGATCACTATTTTCTGTGACCTCTGCTGGAGCTTTTTGTTTATTTTATTTACCCTTTATTTATACAGGGTAGATCCACTGAGAGGCAACCTCTCTTTTTCAAGGATGCCCTGTTCACTCTCACACAGTTACACATTCACACCTGGAAGCTGCCCAGTACAACCACAAACTGACCTGTGGCCACTGAGCAGCTCCACTGGAGCAGTTGGGGTTAAGGGCTTGCTTAAGGGCAACACAGTGGGGTTAAGGAGGGTGGGGCAGACACTGCTATGTCATTTGTCCCACCCAGATCTGATCCTGCCAGTCCTGGGATTGAACCAGCAACCCTCCACTCACCAGTCCACATCCCTAACCACTAGGTCACTACTGCTCAATTTGCTAATATTAGCTAAGAGCTAATACTAGCAATGTAGTGTCAACAACGGACCTGAGCAGTAACGAAAGAGGGAGTTCATGAGCATTTAAAGAAACATGCACTAAAATGAGCAATTCAGAGGAAGGCTGCAAAAGATGGGTTAAAATAGGGCTGGATGATTAACTGACATAAAACGAAGTCCATTGTTTGGGGCATAAAACCAATATAATCTTGCTCATGTTGATTTTTTTCCCCATTCTTCCCTTCTTTCTGTTGTGTGTATGTGTATATGACAGCCTTCATATACTGCCCCTTTAAAATGTGACTACAACCTAGAAGTAGTGCAGTCAGCACTGTTCGTAAGCAGCAAAACACGTCCGTCTATATAGAATGAGATGACTGACTCTTAATTTCATCTGAAGATGCCAAGGAAAAGCAAGCGAAGTGCACAGAAACTAACATGGAAATGCGCTGAAGCTAAATCGCTGTTAGCCTTTGACCACTCTCCACTTCATTGCGACTGTTTTACAGTGGAAATGTACGACAAGATGGACAAGCTAAGGCTGTATTTAAGAACCCAATCAGAGATTTGCAATCCCTATGTGGTGATAACATAATCATGGCTGCGTGAAGGACTTCCCCAACAAAGCTAACAGCTCACCAGTGTGAGTCATGTGACCCACAAACCTTCAGAGGTATGTATTGGATATATAGTAAATTCTGCACCAGACAATATTTAATTTGGTTACATGTGTGTAAAATAGGGCCGTGCGATATGACCAAAATTTTATATCACGATATACGTAATGCTATTTGACGATAATGATATATATCATGATATACATTTTCTGTAAATTCTGTAGTTTATAGGTATATAATAACCAATAAAAAGGGCCATCTCTTTTTCTACATTTTAAATTACATACTGAAAAAAGTCAATTGTATAAATTCATCTGTCATTAATTTTATGCACCTTTTTTCCACTCTTAATTTTGCAGTGTTGTTATAAAATCGTTTTTTAATATGCATTTGAGATGACTTCAACTTTATTCATTATCACTACTTGACTAATTAAAAATTATTAGAAATCAAGTTACATTAGCCAGTTTGTTCCTCCAACACATTTTAATTTAGGATTTAGTTAATTGAGTGGATTTAGTGTGTCTGCGTGGGTTTCCTCCGGGATCTCTCCGGTTTCCTCCCACATGCCAAAAACATGCAAGTTAGGTTAATTGGCATCAAACTGGGGATTCTAAATTGTCCTTAGGTATGACTGCGAGAGTGAATGGTTGTCTGTCTCTCTGTGTTGGCCTTGCGATGGACCGGCGATCTGTCCAGGGTGTACCCTGCCTCTCGCCCAAAAGATGCTGGAATAGGCTCCAGCCCCCCCGCGACCCGAAAAGGATTAAGCGGAAGAAGATGCATGGATGGATAGATAGTGTGTATGTGGTTGCTGTCATGCACATTTGCAGCTTTAGTAATATTTTTCAGACAAAATTAAGAAACTCAGCAGTAATTTAAACCAAAGAAATGATAGTCTGATAAATTACAATGTTTCCTATTAGCAACAAGTTAGCATCGTCAACTAGCATTTGCTGTTTTAGAATTAGAGAGAGAGGGTGTTAACTTTACTTACCTTCAATTAAAAACGAGTTAGGGGACTATCCTCTCTGACACAGCACAGTGGGAAAAAGTCCCAAGTCCCTGGCAGACAGAAGTAGTGGCTATATGACCAAAACATTAGCTTGCAGTTACCTGCTGTGCTAACCACCGGAAACCACTATTGCATGCACCTGGTGCACTGCGGGGAAGAGGCGGTGACAAGTAGAAATGAGGTATTTGTCTTAAATCCTGATATAAACGATAGTTTCATATGAAACCGTAGACGTTTTTTTATCGCATCACCAATATATATCGTCAAATCGCACAGCCCTAGTTTGAAATGACAATATGTCTATTCTTTATTATATTATGCTCATTTACGACCAAATCACCACAGTGATATATTCATTAATACTGCACTCATGTAATATTGTTTAATTATGAGCGGTGTCAGTGAATTATAAAGGAGAAGAAAGGAGGGAAAAAACAAAACTGAAACTTGTGTGAAAACTTTACTTAACCGTGATGCTGATTTAAGGTCAAATCACCCACTTTAAGAAAAAATGGTGCTGCAGTAATTAAACCCTGAGGCAAATCATGTCACAGACATTTCAGTTTTTGAAACTATTCACCTCTCACTTCAGTAGTGGTTGACTGCGGGAACTGTTTCAAAAGCAAAGTTTGATAATTTCATAATCCATATTGCTAAGAGTATCTTCAAGCAGTCACTGAGGTAAACAGTCATTAAACACCAAGCATGGTGACCTGGCGTGTACACAAACACACCAAAAAGGGAAGTCCACAGAGAGCTATTTAGCAAATCCATTTTAAACAACTTTATCATTCACAATCACACTTCCTTTCAACAACATCATTGTTTCAATTGCCTCGGGCTATGAAGTGCAGTCAACACAGAGAGAAGAGGGGATGTCTGTTGCACCATACCTATGAGGAAGATTGATCTGGAGGCTGACTGGCCATAAATCTGCTCCATGTACTTGGGCTTGAATGTTATCATCCCAATGAAGCCGTTGACCACCACGATGTAGGTAAGGACCATCAGACAGTAGATCCTGTTTTTGAAGAGTCTCTTTATAGATGGGAAGAAATCTGGTGAAGAACCAGACACAAACATGTTATTGTTATTTTAACATGTTTTATTTGATGCTATTTATAATACCTGTTATTTTGAATCTACTAGTTTTATGGCCTACATTGTTATAAGCAGTTTTCCTCCACCTTTCTTTGAGCTTTATTTACCTAAACAGGCTTAAACAATGTTGTGTTACCTTTAGCCAACTCTTTGAAGGACACTCCTCTCTCTTCTTGATTGTGGGTTTCCTCCGGTAAGAAATTCTCCAGTTCCACCACCGGGCCTAGCTCTGTGTTCTCATTGCCGTCCTCATCTTTCTTTTTCCCCTGCTTGGGCAGTGTTTTTGGTAGGAAAAAGAAAGGGATGCTGGACAGCAAAATCACAAGGCCAGTTAATATGAAGCCCAGCCACCAGGCCCCAACCCAGCGGGAGTCCTTATAGGTGATGGTGATGGTGTCTGGGGGGTAAATAAAACAGAAGAAGGGTCATGGAAGTGGGCCCTAAAAGAGACCACAATTCCAGGAAGGATACCACTTCTTATTCCTGTAGCAAACATCACCTTCAATAATTTAAAGAGGGTATGTTGTGAAATCCCACGCGTCAATGCTCAGCAGAAATGCAATATTTCTTGGTCTTTGTAGGTTCAGAGGGAGGATAGGTTAAATTATTTGCCAGAGATAATTACAAAATCAGGACTTTGGCACCAAAATGTGTTGGTTTCTTTGTATGTGTTTGCATGCATTTTGACCTACGTGAAAAACTTTTTTCAAATTAAGTTGACTTGATTTGATAGTGCTTAAAATTAACAACAATATGTATGACGTTCGGGGATGCAGTAGTATTATAAGAAATGACAAGCATTCCCATGAAAAAATCCTATGAAAAAAGGTTATGATTTGTTAAACTAAATTCAACGAAAAGCTATTTTATGTGCACATTTTAATTAATTCATTCCTACATTTACAGAGGATTAACACTGACTCGGGATGCAGTCCTTTGCGGATGCAGTGCGGATGGAACCTTGCGTCCATCCCTACCAGCTCCATCTGTGTTTTCAAGTGGCATGAATAAGAACAGGATTCAAAATACAAGATCCCACGAGAATTCAGTACTCAAAGATTTTTATTTGTCAATACTTCTATACATAGAATAGAATAGAATAGAATAGAATAGAATAGAATAGAATAGAATAGACTTTTATTTATCATTATAACAAGTACAATGAAATTAAAATGCAAACCAATCAGTGAATTAAAAGTAAAAAGAAGCTTAAAAAAGATTACTGGACTGTACAGGACATACAGGAGAATTGAAATGCCGTTTCTGTCTCAGTGGTGTGCAGAACATACAGGTGCATCTCAATAAATTAGAATGTCATCAAAAAGTTGATTTATTTCAATAATTCAATTCAAAAAGGGAAACTCATATATTATAAAGATTCATTACACACAGAGTGATATATTTCAAGTGTTTATTTCTTTTAATTTTGATGGTTATGGCTTGCAGCAAATGAAAACCCCAAATTCAGTTTCTCAAAAAAATAGAATATTACATAAAATTAATTAAAAAATGATTTTTAATAGAAATGTTGGCCGACTGAAAAGTATGCCCATGTACACACTCAATACTTGGTTGGGGCTCCTTTTGCATAACTGCTACATCAATGCAGCATGGCATGGAGGCGATCATCCTGTGTTACTGCTGAGGTGTGATGGAAGCCCAGGTTGCTTTGATAGCAGCCTTCAGCTCGTCTGCATTGTTGGGTCTGGTGTATTTCATCTTCCTCTTGACAATACTCCATAGATTCTCTGTGGGATTTAGGTCAGGAGAGTTTGCTGGCCAATCAAGCACAGTGATACCATAGTCATTAAACCAGGTATTTGTACTTTTGGCAGTGTGGGCAGGTGCCGTGTTCTGCTGGAAAATGAAATCAGCATCTTCATAAAGCTTGTCAGCAGAGGGAAGCATTAAGTGCTCTAAAATTTCCTGTTAGATGGCTGCACTGACATTGGACTTGATTAAACACAGTGGAAAAACACCAGCAGTATCCCATAACCAATTTCCATCTTCAGGAAAAATATTGTTTTTTCCTCCAGAAGACCAATTTTTTTCCTTGTCGCCATTGTTATGTCTGAGAATGAGGGACAGTGGAGGCGGTGGCTGTGCTGAATGGTGGTTTTAATAAGGACAGTTGGTAGGACGGGTTACATACAGTAGTATAGCTGCTATGCTAACTGGTATGAGGTACAGGCTGGTGTTCAGTAAAGGCAGAGCGCCAAAAAGACCGTCTCCTGCCGTCAGTCCCCCAACATGATGTCATCCACGCCTGTACCGCCCGTCGTCAACATGGGAACATCCAACAGTTATGTCAGTTTTTACCTTATCTCACACAGTTGTGGAGAAGTAGACTTCAGAAAATAACGGACGATCCTTAAATAATTTTTAATGAACAAACAGTTATTAAATACAGTAGATACTGGGGCTTTTCCTTGAGGTCTGGATCTGGCATCCGTCAAAAATAGACTCCTTGCGTATTTTTAGCAAGCCGAATCCCAGTGGTCCGGACCAGGTGGGGATTAGAACATTAATTACAATGGGAACTATTTGCTGCGGAGACTGGATCGCAGCCATACCGGACTGCATTAGGAGTCGGTGGAAATCCTGGGTTAGGCTGATTAACCTGGACAGTTTTGAATGTAAATTGTTCCCTAGTCTCAGCGGTGACAAAAGAAGGAGAGTGGAGCAAAATGGGTCTCATAAGTATTTAAACAAAGATGCAGTGAAATGAGCCATTCTGAGGAAGGCTGCTTACACTGGGTGGAATATGGAGTTGCAATAATTAGAACCTGATGTATTTTGCGCAAAAAAATGTTGCAGACATTTCATTAACACTTCTGGGAACTGTGTCACCATGTGGAAATAGTGCATAATATGTCCCCTTTATGGGTATTTTCACACCTGAAACTCGATCTGGATCAAGGTTTATATTTTTGATACATTGTCTACATTTGGCTCAGAGAGGTTTGGTTTCTCGCTGCTCCTTTGCCAAATGAACAAAACAACTTCATGATGCACCTCAGTCTTGTTGTCGTGACGACACCCTGCTGGCATGATGACATTTGTGTTGTTAGCACAGACCGGTAATTAGCAAACATACTACTCACCCTCCAAGGTACAACTTAAAGGCACTTTAAGTTGAAACAGGGGAGACTCCATCATATTAGTCGTTGAACTAGTTTAGAGAGACTAGAATATTATCCAGGACTTTATTAAAAAGGGTGTTTGTCCTTCTCATCAGCTGTGATAATCATCAGGTGGCATTGCTTGTCCTTTTTTTAAACTGTGATATCCTCTCCCAAAATATCTTAAGTCTCTCAATTTTAATACTTTTTTTCTTGCAGGTCACTGCCATATTTCCTCCCTTTGAGTGCTACTACAGCTCATTTTCCCACTTATCAGCTGCCTTTACATCCTGTGTTTGGTCCAAAAGTCCAAACCAGTCTGAAAATTGCTTTCACACAACAAACCAGACCAAGGTTGAGTTTGATCTGGACTGAGACTATTGCTTTTTGCCAGACCAAATTTCAGCTCTTTGGTCCGGACTGTGGTTTGGGGGAGGTTTCACACCTAAATTTTTGGTCCGAATCAAGCTGAAAAGTCTGAAAGCCCGCTAAAGGTCAGCTCGGTGGTGCAGTGGTTAGCACTGTGGCAGCACAGTAAGAAGGTCACAGGAACGATTCCACCCCTAACCATCGTGGGTTCGATCCCACCCCATGAACATTGGTGACCCTTCTGTGACGAGTTTGCATGTTCTCCCCATGTCTGCGTAGGTCTACCCCGGCTACTCCAGCTTCCTCCCACAGGCCAAAAACATGCAAGTTAGGTTAATTGGAGACCCTAAAGTGGCCTTAGGTGTGAATGTGTGTATCAGTGGTGAAGAGATTGGCACCGTACTGTGGCTGCCTCATCCATCCAGGTAGATGCCCTGAATTTCCCTCTGGGATTAATAAACTATACAAAAAAAAAAAAAATACAGAGAGCCTTTATATCAGCATATTGTACAGAGTCCCTCTGAGGGGATAACGTTTGCATTCTGCAGACTGTGTTTGCGTACACAGCAATATTCAGAGATGTTTTTGAGCCACTGCAGTTACCGTTCAGCAGCCACGTTTTGCGCAAGTGCAGTCAAAATAAGTTTAAACGTTTTAACAGATGCAATCGAAATGCAAAAGAAGAGCTCGGTGGTGGAGGTTTTTTTAATGTTTAATAATCTGTGGATTAAGTGTCTTAGATATACAGTATAAAGTAAGTATTGAACACGTCAACATTTTTCTCATTAAACATATTTCTGACTGAGCCACTGACCTGAGATTTTCACCAGATATCAGTAACAACCAAAGTAATTCATACATACAAAGAAATCAAGGCAACTGTGTTCATAAAACCAGTAATATTTAATAAAGTAGAATGACACAGAGAATAAGTAATGAACACGCTTGGTGAAATTCATTTCATATTTAGTAGAAACGCCTTTGTTGGTAATAACAGCTTCCACATGCCTCCTGTATGGAGAATCGAGGTGCAGACATTGCTCAGGAGTGAGTTTAGCCCATTCTTCCACACAGACTGTCTTCAAACCTTGAAGGTTCCGTGGGTGTCTTCTATGAACTCTGATCTTCAGTTCATTCCATAGATTTTCAATTGGATTCAGATCAGGTGACTGACTGGGCCATTCTAGCAGCTTTACTTTCCTTCTCTGTAGCCAGTTGAGAGTTTCCTTGGCTGTGTATTTGGGATCATTGTCTTTCTGAAATGTCCACCCTCGTTTCATCTTCTGCATCTTGGCACACGGCAACAGGTTTGTATCAAGGATGTCTCTGTACATTTGTCCATTCATCTTTCCTTCAATTATATGAAGTCTACCTCCAAACTTCACTGTTGATATGGTGTTTATGGGCTAATGTGCATTGCCATTTCTCCTCCAAACATGCTGTGTGTTGTGGCATCCAAAAAGTTCAATTTTGGTCTCATTTAACCAGACTATATTCTCCCAGTATTTTACTGGCTTGCCCAAATGCTGTGCAATAAACTTTAAACGAGCTTCAACATGCTTTTTCTTCAGCAATGGAGTCTTGCAAGGTGAGTGGGCATACAGCCCATGTTGGTTGAATGCTTTACTTATTGTTTTCTTTGAAACAGCAGTACCTGCTAACTCCAGATCTTTCTGAAGCTCTCCACGAGTGGTCTTTGGCTCTTGGATAACTCTTCTGATAATTCTTTTGACTCCTCTGTCAGAAATCTTGCAAGGAACTTCTGGTCATGGCAGGTTTATGGTAAAATGATGTTCTTTCCACTTCCGAATAATGGCTCTAACAGTGTTCACTGGAACATTCAGCAGTTTAGAAATGCACCTGTAACCAATGCCATCTTATGTTTTGCAACACTAAGGTTTTGAAGGTCTAGAGAGAGCTCTTTGCTTCTACCCATCATGAGTTGTTTGTGGTGTGACAATCTGATATTCACAGATCTTTTTAAAGGCTATCAGTCAGGACTTAACCAACTGAAATTAATTTGCACTGATGGGGGGTGGGATGACTTCCTAAATTCTGATGGATTTCAGCTGGTTTCTTGGCTTTCTGTGCTTTTTTGACACCTCTTTTTCTTCATGTGTTCAGTACTTATTCCCTGTGTCATTACATCCATCCATCTTCTACCACTTTTCTGGAGGTCCGGGTCACAGAAGCATTAGTGTCATTCCACTTTAATAAATATAACTTGTTTTGTGAACACAGTTCCCTTGATTTCTTTGTATGTATGGATTACTTGAGTTGTTACTGATATCTTGTGAAAATCTCAGGTCAGTGGCTCCGTCAGAAATATGTTTAATAAGAATCATAAGAAATAAGTAGAAATATGTATAAGAAAAATGTTGCTGTGCTCAATACTTATTTTCCACGCTGTTTTTACCATAAAGTGATAATGTTCCCCAGCCCCAAACCACACCTGTGGCAGCTGCTGTCACAAGCTATGGAGAAATACAAAGCAATGAAATAGATTGGAATATGATTTACTGTTTTGGTGTTCTGGGTGAAAAATTGACAGACGAGCCACTTCACAGTAGAAGAATGCACAACGTTTATTTCGAGGTTACGTGAAAAACATGTTTTAATAGTGAAACACGTGCACATCTGTTTACCCTCACCAATACTTTCCCATCAGGGATGGCAGGAGTTTCCTGGCGCATGTGCAGTTCACTATGACCACTGCGTTCTTGCACATGCCGTCACTTTCTGGGACCTGCATGCGCTTGATCAGTGCTCACACTTTGCGTAAGGTTTGTGCACGAATGTATCCACTGCGCTTGCTCGTGTACCAGCGCATTTTTGCCACTAGGAATTGGGCTGTTAACAGGCAGCTTAGCAGGTCATAGCTTGAATGAATGACTAGCCAGAAAAGATAGAGCTGCTATTAATTTTTGCAAAATTGCAAAAATTACTGAAAATGTGGTTGAAAAGAAATGCCAATTTTGAGCAAATTAAAACAAGTTGAATAAAATGCAGGAATGAATTCCATTTTGTTACCTCAATCAAGTGAAACATGGGCTTGAAATAGGATTTTTTTAAACAACAATGCCATGCTTTTCTTGCTTGCCATGCATACGTTTTCTGCCCAAAGATCAAGAGAAGTTTATTACCTAGGTCCACAAATCCAACATCCACATAGATCTTTGCGAGGTAGGAGCCCATCATGAACCCAACCATGGGTCCCAAGATTCCCACCGTGTGGATGAAGGCTGGCCAAGGAAAAGGAACACACAGGGAAACAGAAGTTATCACTATGCCGTAAATCATCATTACCACTAACAAAACTCTAATGTGAGTGTCAAAGGTTCAGGGTCTAAGAAGGACACAGAAAATTAAATAAATGATCTTAAGTCAGCACATAATAAACTTGTGAAATGCTTTAGAAACATGTTAAGCGGTTGAAGAGTTGCTGACCCAGATAGAAGGGGGCATTTTCAGGTTTGGAGAAGTCATCCATATAAGACACTCCCAAGGGCATGATGGGAGTCTCTCCAATTCCACGCAGCATGTTTCCCAAGAACACAAAGATCCACATGGACGAACCGACTGCCTTTTCACAAGCTGTGTAAAAGTGGAAAACTTAAGTTGGAACCGAGCATACACAGCAGTAAGTCAATTAAAGCTGTTGTACATTACCTTGGTTCAGACCTGAGAGATGTCAAATTTAATCCAAAGCAGTAAATGCAAGGGCCAAATACCTGCTTTTGTGTTGATGTCGGGTGTCTCATCTGCGTTGCTCATGCTACCGTTGGTCAGGCAGGGCATAATGGTCTTAGTGCTGTTGGCACTTGTAGTGTGAGACATGCTGGTCTCATATTTGTAGCTGTAAAATAAGGATAATTACAACAAGATTTTTAGGTTTTCTACTACTCCCTGAACATGTAGAATGTAACCATGACACTTTGCAGCTATGTTGGTCCAGACTCCAGGCACACACGTGGGTGTTTACTTTGAAGGTCCCTACATTGTGCATTTTGAAGATGATGAAGTTGATTTTAATTTTTAACATCCTTAAGGACGTAAAGTATGTGTTGTTTTATAGCTCTCCAAAAAGCTGTCTGTAAAGATTTGCGTTAAACAGTCAGTTTTCAGCCTCGTTATTAATATTTATGAGCCTCTAATCTGTTTTTTTTTGTGTGTTGGCCAATCATGAGGCTTATAGTAAAATGATGTCACACTACCTATAAAGTGCAATTTGCTCATTTCTTTAAGAGCTTAACTAAATAAAAGCAGTGGATATTTCTTTCTGAAGCAAGTGTTTTAATATTGAACATATGAACCATGCCCATGTTTTAAAAAGTAAAACGTACATTACAGCTTTGTACAAGATAGATAGATAGATAGATAGATAGATAGATAGATAGATAGATAGATAGATAGATAGATAGATAGATAGATAGATAGATAGATAGATAGATAGATAGATAGATAGATAGATAGATAGATAGATAGATGGATGGATGGATGGATCCCATACTGGGAAATTACAGTGTAACAGCAGCATGACAGTAGACGACCAAAACGACAGAAACACACACAGCATAACAGAAAAAGGGATTACCCATGGCAAGTAAAACTTATGTAAATATATAAAATTTATATACATCATAGATGAATAGATGGTGACCCATTTAGGTACATGAATGTGCCTGCTGTACAATGCAGTACTATCAGGTGCAGGATGAAATGTGAGGCACAAATTAGACTGTAAGGTGCAGTATGGTAGCATAGTTATGGCCAGAATACAACATGAGAGTGACTTATTGTACAGTGAAATGGCATGTGGCAGGAAAGATTTCCTCTACCTATATAGGGTCTTTAAAACTCTGAGATAAAAGCAGACTTAACTAGAGGGCACTCAACAGAGATGCAGACCCACACCATAAACGCCCAGTCACTTTTTGAGAAACAGATTAGCATTGTGACATTTTTTGACCTTATGACCTTGACCTTTTGACCTCATAAGCAACGGATTTCCACAGTGTGTCTAGGTCTACCACTGTACCAACTATGGTGATTTTATCTTCAGCCAATTCTATTTTATTGCACGGACAAACATACAGACCTGCATACTGTACATACTGCATACATACAGACGTGGATAAAAGTCCTGCCTATGTTCCGACTGTCATCAGGGTGAGTAAAAATCAGTGGTCAACATGATTTAAAAGTGCCTGTATAGAACCGTCAGTTAAAACTAATTTAAAGAGACTGGATGAAACTTTCAGAATCTTGAGTTTCAAAAAGTTATGGAGTCAGAGTCGCCTGTAAAATGGAACGTTAAAAGTGGTCTAGATAACATTGTGACATCCTGGCCAGCATGTGTCGCACTTACTCTTGCTCCAACTGCCTGGTAGAGGTATGGGACATCAACCCGGTTACGCCATTGGCTGTGACCAGCTGTGACATCTTTACAGGCATAGATATGTAAACATTAGATAGGGCATGGCTAGCCCCTAGGCTCTGCTGCTCAAATGTAAATATTATGATTATTTCGGACTCATGAAAACATTATTATGGATCCTATATTTTTTCATCAATATATGTTTTTAAGAATATACAGGCCTTCGTAGGAGGCCTGTATAGCCTTCTCTGTAGGACTGCTGGACTCACCCTCTGAGATAGGGTGAGGAGCTCAGTCATCTGGGAGAGGCTCAGAGTAGAACCGCTGCGCCTCCACATTGAAAGGAGTCAGTTGAGGTGGTGTGGGCATCTGATCAGGATGCCTGCTGGATGCCTCCCACTTGAGGTGTTTCAGGCATGTCCCACTGGGAGGAGACCCCGGGGCAGACCCAGGACTCGGTGGAGAGACTATGTCTCCCAGCTGGTCTGGGAACACCTTGGTATCCTCTCTGAAGAGCTGGAGCAGGTGGCTGGGGAGAGGGAAGTCTGGGCTTCTCTGCTTGAACTGCTGCCTCCGTGACCCGGACCTCCGGAAAAGTGGTAGAAGATGGATGGATGGATGGATGGACAGGCCTTAATTCTGCACTTTCTGAACACTAACGTTTTTTTTTTTTTAAGATTTGTCTTCATGAAAATACTGTCCAGGTCACCTTTAATTTGTGGTTAAAACCACTCTGCAAAAGTTTTGTATAGTACCTCTGAAATAGCCAATCAAAAACTGTTCCTGATCAGACACCCTGGCGTTTAAAATTTTACTGTAGTAAATGTAGTACTGCAACTTTAACATGAGAAATACGCTTTTCTGTGGAAAAACTGGATCAGTGAGAGAGCAATAAAAACTGAAGTCATAATTTAACCAGTCTGAATCATGATTTTGTCATTTTTGATCATGATTTTAAAAACATTATAATAATGTTGATATAAATATGGTGAACCAAGAAAAGTGTTTCTGTGTTTTGTTTCATGGGTTTATGTCACTTTATAACAGTTTTTCATAGATAAACCTATACAGCTGTATAGGATTAACGGTTTAAATGACAGATTCTTTGAGTGAAATTCTTTCTCATAATATTTTGGTTTTTATTAATTGATATCTATAACATCAAGGAGACACATTGTCTGAATTTAGCATTTTTAATCAAATTTTGCATTAGCTACTACACTGAACAGCCTAACACGTCTGTTTAATCTACTATAGGATGCCAGGTGACATTTGAGAACTGTTTATTGTTAGTCATATTAAGTCAGTATGTTGTGTCTTCTTTATTTCAATTTATTGACATTTGTACAATGTTTGTAATGTCTTGAGTGGTGGGACAATGAAGAAGAAGAATTAAATAATGAAACAATGCAAGTGTTAAGTTAAAATCCACTTGAAAATTTTTTGGGGGGGAAACTGACCTATAAAGCCTAGGTGATTTCTAAACTTTTTTTTTTTCCATAATTCATTTTAAAGTCAAAAGCAACAAAATACATCAATTTCTTTTAGCTTGTGATACATTAGGATTTAAGTATTGCTTCTCCCCACTAGGGCTGGGTGTCATGGTCTGGGCATGGGCAGGGACCATGCCCCCACTTTATCTTAATTTTGTTTTCTTTGTTTTTCCCTTCAGTTATTATTATCATCAGGGCCTTAGTTTTGTCTTATTTTTCCATGCCTCATCCTTTGTTCGGGTTTTCATTATGTTATCATTATTTCTGTCTTAGCTTTATTTTAAGGTCATTAAGGTCATTTTAAGGTCTTTTTTTTAATGGCGCCGGAGGCAGGGAGGCCGTACCAGCAGCAACTCTATGGTGTCTTTGTGTTTTTATCTGCTTATTCCTGTACATAGTGTGTCTCTTATTAACCAGGGCTCGGTAGGAAGACTCGGATTAAGACTGGACCAACTTTTTTTCTATTTTAGCCCGGTCTTTCTCTAGTTTTTTCTCTTCCTTGGGCAATGGAGCTCAACAGAGGTGGGGGCAGACGCATTGTTTACACACGCGAACAGCTGATTGTGCTGAGGAGGCCAGCGCTGCTGCCCAGAGCAAAGCCCCTCATCTTGGATGAGCTAAAGAGGAGACGCCGCAGACGAAGGGCTGGAGCTAAGGTGAGGAGGAGGAGGAGAAAGCATAAGCCAGCTGTACCGATGGTCATCACCAGGAATGTGCAATCGCTTGGAAACAAAACAGATGAGCTTACAGCGCTGGTCAGGATGCAAAAGGAGTATTGTGAGTGTAGTATCATATGTTTCACAGAGACGTGGTTACACTCACAGGTCCCAGATGTAAACGTAGTGATACTTGGCTTCAAGACTATACAGGGAGACAGAGATGTGGTAAGCAGCAGGAAAAAGTGGGGAGGAGGAGTGGCACTTCTTGTTAATGAACAGTGGTGTAATCCTGGACACATTCATGTGAAGGAAAGGCACTGCAGCCCAGACATTGAACTGCTGGCTGTGAGTATGCGACCTTATTATATGCTGCGAGAAATGAAGTGTGACTTAATTATTATCGTCTACGTCCCTCTGTCAGCTGATGCAGCGGTGGCCTGTGACATCATCAGCTCCACTGCGGCCACATTACTGGAAAAGCACCCAGACGCGTTTATGACCATCACAGGTGATTTTAATCATGTCTCACTGGGAAAAACATTATCAAACTTTCACCAGTTTGTTGACTGTCCCACCAGAGAAAACAAAACACTGGATTTACTGTATGTCAATGACAGAGATGCATATAGTGCAACAGCTCTACCTCCTATTGGCAAATCGGATCACTGCATGGTCATGTTAACACCCAAATACGTTCCCCTTGTGCAAAGGCAGTCTGCTTATACACGGACTGTGAGGAGGTGGACACAGGAGGCTGCTGATGCACTACAGGACTGCTTCGCAACGACAGACTGAGGCGTACTCTGTGAACCACATGGGGTGGACATAGACAATATGACTGACTGCATCACAGAATACATTAGATTCTGTGAAGACACGACCATGCCAGCTCAGACTGTACACTGCTTCTCCAACAACAGACCATGGGTCACCAGTGAGCTGAAAGTACTTCTGAACAAAAAGAAGATAGCTTTTAGGGCTGGAGACAAGGAGAAGCTGAGGAGAGTGTAGCATGAGCTGAGAGAGATGCTGAGGAGGTGCAAGGACAATTATAGGAGGAAGTTGGAGGATAAACTCTGGCAAAACAATGCTAAAGATGTGTGGGGGGGGGATGAAACAAATTACTGGGTGCAATGGGAGAGTCAGGCAGCCATCTGGGAGCCAGGAGGGAGCTGATGAACTGAATCTGTTTTTCTATAGGTTCAACTCACTGTCTGTCATCCCCAAAACACAGCCAGGCCCCCACGCACCCCTCCCCACCAACCCTCCTGTGCAGCACCTCTCTCCATCTCCCCCTCCTCTTCCTCAGGGGACACCAGGACCCTCCCTCACATCGCGGTGACTACAGACCAGGTTAAGAAACAACTGGAGAGACTCTGTCAGCGGAAGGCGGCGGGCCCTGACGGCATCTCCGCCAGGACCCTGAGGACCTGTGCCAACCAGCTTCGTCCAGTACTGAAATACCTGTACAACCTGAGCCTGAGTCTGGAGAGAGTACTGGTGCTGTGGAAGACATCCTGCCTGGTTTCTGTCCCCAAGAAGTCATCTCCATCGGACCTGAACGACTATCGACCGGTTGCCCTCACATCTCGTGTGATGAAGGTCCTGGAGAGACTGGTCTTAGCCCACCTGAGGCCGCAGGTGAAGACGTGGCTGGACCCTCTGTAGTTTCCATATCAGCCCCATTTAGGAGTTGAAGATGCTGTCATCTACCTGCTGCAACAAACCCATCTGCACCTGGATGGCGGAGGAGACACTGTGAGGATCACTTTTTTTGATTTCTCCAGTGCCTTTAACACCATCCAGCCACTGCTGCTGGATGAGAAGCTGTGGGCGATGGGGGTCAACAGCTCTGTGATCTCCTGTATTACTGACTACCTGACAGGCAGGCCACAATTTGTCTGGCTGGGCAGTGTCTTGTCTGACGTGGTGGCTAGTGATACGGGAGCTCCCCAGGGAACTGTGCTCTCTTCTTTCCTTTTACTTATACATCACTGACTTTCAGTACAACACCGAGTCATGCCACCTGCAGAAATTCTCTGATGACCCAGCTGTTGTGGGGTGTATAAAAGGGAGAGAGGAGGGGGAGTACATGGCACTGGTAGACAGATTTGTGAAGTGGATAGAACAAAATCACCTGAGGCTGAATGTCAGCAAGACCAGAGAGATGGTGATTGACTTCAGGAAGAGGAGGATGCCTTCTCAGCCATTGCAGATTAGGGGAGAGGATGTGGGGATGGTTGAAAATGGTAAATGGCATTCACTTATATAGCGCTTTTATTTTCATCTCTTGATGACCAAAGCACTTTACAGATCCTGCTATCCACCCATTCACACACACATTCACACACTGATGGTGGCATGCTGCCTAACATGGCGCTTCCAGACCCACCAGGAGCAATTGGGGGTAAAGTGTCTTGCCCAGGGACACAACGGCAGTATATCTGGGGAGAGCGGGATTCGAACCGTCAACCATGCGGTTATTGGATGACCTACTCTACCTCCTGAGCCACTGCCGTCCCCAAATATCTGGGTGTCAGGATCAGCAACGGCTTGGACTGGAGATCCAACACCGATGCTGTGCACAAGAAGGGGATGAGCAGACTCTACTTCCTGAGGAAGCTGAGATTCTTCAACGTGTGTAGCAGGATGCTGGAGCTTTTCTATCAGACCGTTGTCGCCAGCGCCATCTTCTTTGCTGCTGTCTGTTGGGGTAGCAGTATCAGGGCCAGCGACACTAACAGACTTGACAAGATCATCAAGAGGGCTGGCTCTGTAATTGGTCTCAGACCTGAGACCTTTGAGACAGTGGTGGAGAGGAGAACACTAAATAAACTGTGATCCATCATGGACAATCCTGATCACCCCCTCCACCACACACTGGACAAACAGCGGAGCACTTTCTCCAGTAGACTACTCCAGCTTCGCTGTCGAACAGCCAGATACAGGAACTCTTTCCTGCCGCATGCCATTTCACTGTACAATAGCTCACTATGATGTTGTATTCTGGTCATAACTATGCTGCCACACTGCACCTTACAGTCTAACTGGAACCTCACATTTCACTCTGCTCCTGATAGTCCTTCATTGTGCAGTGGGATGATTCATGTGTTTATACGGGTCATCATATATTAAGCTATGATGTATACAGGTTTTATAGTCGTGTTAGTTTTACTTTCCATGGGTAATCCTTTTGTCTGTCATGTGTGTGTTTCTGTTGTTTGGTTGTCTACTGTCGTGCTGCTGTTACACTGTAATTTCCCAGTTTGGGATCAATAAAGTACAACTATCTATCTATCTATCTATCTATCTATCTATCTATTATGCTTTCCCTGGTCAGTATTTACAGTATTTCAGTTATTGCCTTCTGTGTATTATTATTATAGTTATTATCTTCTGTGTTCCCCCTGGTTGGTTGTGTCATCCCCTGTTTGTCTGTATTGTCATTATTGTGGTCTGGTGTGTATATTTGTTTACCTATTGTCCCCAGTTCCTCATGTTTTCTGTACCTATAGCCACTTTCCCTCATGTGTGAGGGAAAGTGGCTAAGCTCAAGCTACCCTGGAAAGCTCAAGCAACCCACCAAGATGTTGGTGCAGTTCTACACGGCCATCATCGAGTCCATCCTCACCACCTCCATAACCGTGTGGTACGCAGGAGCCACTGCCAGGGACAGACTAAGGCTGCAGCGCGTCGTGCGCACTGCTGAAAAGGTGATCAGCTGCAAGCTCCCATCCCTCCAGGATCTGTACATCTCCAGGACCCGGAGGCGTGCAGGCCGGATCATAGCCGATCCTTCACACCCTGGTCACGTACTGTTTGCCCCCCTCCCCTCAGGTAGAAGACTTCGGTCCATTCAGACTAAAACCTCCCGTCACATGAACAGCTTCTTCCCCTCTGCCATCAGACTGCTGAACACTAAGTGACTTATTAGACTCTCGTGCACTATGTACAGCAGCTCAACCAGACTCATGTCAATCATCACTGTTTTCTTTTTGCATTACCGACTGCACTGTGGGGTACTCCACAATATCTGCTGCTCGCTAATATATTTAAAAATTGCTTTGTCTAGTATTACTCATTCATATTCTACATTTTATTGCATGTATAGTTTTTTATTTCTATCTTTTATTTTTATCATGTTTAATGTTGCAGCATTGCACCGAGACAAATTCCTAGTTTGTGTACTACATGAACAATGGCAATAAATCTGATTCTGATTCTGGTGTGCACTGATTAGCCCTTGATTGTTCTTCCAGCTGTCCTGCGTCTGTGATCGTTAGTTCCCCTATTTATGTCTGTGTCGGTCTCAGCTCTTTGTGGCGTCATTAACGTTATGATCGTATTGGTTGCTGTCATTTATTCCTGTGGTTTTCCCGTCTCCCGAGCTGTCTCCGTGACTTTGTTTGCCTCAGTGGTTTTTGAGTATTTCTAGCCCTCGTGCTGCGCCTTTGGTTTTGTTCCCGAGCTTTTGTTAATAAATCTTCACCGCACCATGTTCCTGCCTGCGCTTTTGTGCCCAGTCCTTTAACCTCATCTGCCATAGGCAGATTGTCATGACGCTAGGTGATATGTCCTAGAAGTAAAATCCATCGTTTTTCTTGGTATTTTTGATTTTAATCGATATTTCTAACTGAAGAAAAGGAATTATTTCAAGTAGTTTCAAGTAGTTTCAAGTAGTATCTTGGGGCTGCACGGTGGCGCAGTGGTTAGCACTGCGGCAGCACAGTTTACCCTTGGCCGTGGGATCGTGGGTTCGATCCCAGCCCCCGACCAACAGTGATCTGTGTGGAGTTTGCATGTTCTCCCCGTGTATGCGTGGGTTTACCCCGGGATTTCTCCGGTTTCCTCCCACATGCCAAAAACATGCAGGTTAGGTTAATTGGAGACTCTAAAGTGGCCCTAGGTGTGAATGTGTGTGTGAATGGTTAAGGGATAGCGCCGTATCGTGGCTGCTTCATCCATCCAGGTGGTGGATGACCCTCAATTTCCCCTCTGGAGATCAATAAAGTATACTAAATCTAAAAAAATCTTCATGGGGTTAGTCTCATTTAAAAGAAAACACTCTGAATTTTTTGGCAAAACAGTCATAATCTCTCTAAGTTCTCCTGCCACTGAGTAACAAGAAAGTTCGCCTGGGTGTTTTTTTAGATACAAATGCTTGCAAATAACATACAGCTGTCAGATACTGGTTGGAAAACACAACAGAAATGTAGAACCAAGTGTTTTCAAGCTCAGGTCAAAATTTTGTAAAAATACCACAAAAAATGAATATATTACACAGCTTTTTTCTCAGGTTGTAACAAGGCTGTGTCTGTACTGGAAGACCGGAAATACAGCTTTTTTTTTCAGTGCGCACTGAGACGCACTAAGATGCAGAGACGTGACTGCTCGCGGAATTCACAGTTCAAGGGGTTAAATGGGGGAGGGGGGGTCGGTTTTCACAATATTCATTTTGTTGCCATTGTCAAAAAAAAAAATTAAATTATTAAATTAAAATAAAATTGCCCATCCCTACTCCACACTAAATAAATGACTCGGTCACTTATAAATAAACTGAAACAGCTGTAATGGTCCACAATGGCTAATTTAGTTCTGTTCTGGGAGGGTATAGCTACTGGATCCCAAGTAAACAATTTTGTAGTTTTAGCTTGAAATCTCAACTTCCATCCATCCATCCATCCATCTTCTACCACTTTTCCGGAGGTCCGGGTCGCGGAGGCAGCAGTTCAAGCAGAGAAGCCCAGACTTCCCTCTCCCCAGCCACCTGCTCCAGCTTTTCAGAAGGGATACCAAGGCGTTCCCAGACCAGCTGGGAGACATAGTCTCTCCACCGAGTCCTGGGTCTGCCCCGGGGTCTCCTCCCAGTGGGACGTGCCTGAAACACCTCAAGTGGGAGGCGTCCAGGAGGCATCCTAATCAGATGCCCATACCACCTCAACTGACTCCTTTCAGTGTGGAGGAGCAGCGGTTCTACTCTGAGCCTCTCCCGGATGACTGAGCTCCTCACCCTATCTCTGAGGGTGAGTCCAGCAATCCTACGGAGAAAGCTCATTTCAGCCGCTTGTATCCGCGATCTCGTTCTTTAGGTTATTACCCAAAGCTCGTGACCATAGGTGAGAGTAGGAACGTAGATTGACTGGTAAATGGACAGCTTTGCCTTAGAACTAAGCTCCCTCTTCACCACAACAGACCGGTACAACGTCTGCATCACTGCAGATGCTGCTTCAATCCGTCTGTCGATCTCTCGCTCCATTTTCCCCTCACTTGTGAACAAGACCCCAAGATACTTAAACTCCTCCACTTGGGGCAGGAGCCTGTCCCCAACCCGGAGGGGACAATCCACCTTTTTCCAGCTGAGGACCATGGACTCGGACTTGGAGGTGCTGATTCTCATCCCAGCCGCTTCACACTCAGCGGCAAACCATACCAGCAAGAGCTGTAGGTCATTGCTGGATGAAGCCAGCAGGACAACATCATCTGCAAACAACAGAGATGAGATCCTGTGGTCACCGAGCATGACACCCTCCATTCCCTGGCTGCACCTAGAAATCCTGTCCATAAAAATTATGAACAGGATCGGTGACAAAGGGCAGCCCTGGCGGAGTCCAACTCTCACTGGGAATGACTCCAACCGAGTGTTGGCAATACGAACCAAACTCTCACAACGGTCGTACAGAGACCTAATAGCTCGTAACAACAAGCCCGATACCCCGTACTCCCGAAGCACCCCCCACAAAAATCCACGAGGGACGCAGTCAAATGCCTTCTCCAAGTCCACAAAACACATGTAAACTGGTTGGGCAAACTCCCACGAACCCTCAAGAATTCTCGAGAGGGTAAAGAGCTGGTCCGATGTGCCACGGCCAGGACGAAAACCACATTGCTCCTCCTGAATCCAAGGTTCGACCAACGGCCGGACTCTCCTCTCCAGTACCTTGGCATAGACCTTCCCAGGGAGGCTGAGGAGTGTGATCCCTCTAAAGTTGGAGCACACCCTCCGGTCCCCTTTTTTGAAGAGAGGAACCACCACCCCGGGGCCAAAGGCACTGCCCCCGACCTCCACGCAATGTTGCAGAGGCGTGTCAACCATGACAACCCAACAACATCCAGGGCCTTGAGGTATTCAGGGCGAATCTCGTCCACCCCCGGGGCCCGGCCACCAAGGAGATTTTTAACCACCTTGGCGACCTCAGCCCCGTGATAGGCGAGTCATTCCCCTCATCCCCAAACCCTGCTTCCTCTGTGGAAGGCGTATCAGTGGGATTGAGGAGATCCTCGAAGTATTCCTTCCACCGCCCAACGATATCCCCAGTCGAAGTCAACAGTGTCCCATCTGCACCATACACAGTGTGGACGGGGAGCTGCTTTCCCCTCCTGAGCCGCCGGACAGTTTGCCAGAATCTCTTTGAGGCTGACCGAAAGTCTTGTTCCATGGCCTCACCAAACTCCTCCCATACCCGGGTTTTTGCTTCAGCAACCACCCGAGCTGCACTCCGCTTGGCCTGCCGGTACATCTCAGCTGCTTCGTGAGTCCCACAAGCCAACCAAGCTTGATAGGACTCCTTCTTCAGCTTTATGGCCCCCCTCACCACTGGTGTCCACCACTTGGTTCGGGGGTTGCCACCACGAGATGCACCGACCACCTTGCGGCCACAGCTCTGGGCCGCCGCTTCAACAACAGAGGTGGAGAACATGGCCCATTCAGACTCCATGTCTCCAGACTCCCTCGGAATGTGGTTGAAGTTCTTCCGGAGGTGGGAGTTGAAGACCTCCCGGACAGGGGCCTCAGCCAGACGCTCCCAGCACACCCTCACTATACGTTTGGGTCTACCAGGTCTGAGTGGCTTCCTCCCCTGCCATCGGATCCAACTCACCACCAGGTGGTGATCAGTTGACAGCTCTGCACCTTTCTTTACTCGGGTGTCCAAGACATACCGTCGCAGGTCTGATAATACGATAACAAAATCGATCATCGACCTGCGACCTAGGGTCGCAATTAAATCTCAACTTTAATTTCAAAATTCTGAGTTCATTCTCACCATTCAGAAGACTAAAAAAATCCATCTGAGTTTTTAAAAGTGATTAATATACATTGTGTATATACAGTATATGTATGTATGTATGTATGTATATATATATATATATATATACAGTATATATATATATATACAGTATATACTGTATATATATATATATATATATATATATATATATATATATATATATATAAGTAAGGCTTGCACTGGCTTTTAAAACTTGCTTCTACAAAACAGACAGCCTAAAATGTTTAAACAATAAGCTCAAAGCCCGAGAAAGACTTAATTTAGTTCATTTTATAATGAAAAAAGTAAAATATTTACCATTGAGTGCCATTTTGCCTTTAAACATATCAGCTATTACTGCATCTTCAGTAAGTCACTCGTATTAGTTGAAGGACTAAATGGCAAAAGTCTAATTCAGATTCAGAATCCCCTTTGTTAGGACGCAGGTTGAAGAGAACCTGGAGAGGTGGAGATATGCTCTGGACAGAAGAGGAATGAAAGTCAGTAGAAGCAAGACAGAATTCATGAGTGTGAATGAGAGGGAGGCAGGTGTAACGTGAACATGGAAGGAGTAAAGGTAGTGAAAGTAGATGAGTTTAAATACCTGGGGTCAGCCATCCAAAGCAATGGAAAATGCACAAGAGAGGGGAAGAAGAGAATGCAAGCAGGGTGAAGTGGGTGGAGACGAGTGTCAGGGGTGATTTGTGACAGAAGTGTAGCAGCAAGAGTGAACGGGAAGATTTACAAGACGATAGTGAGTCCTGCTATGATGTCTGGTTTGGAGACAGTGGTGCTGACAAAAAGACAGGAAATGAAGCTGGAGGTGGCAGAGTTGAAGATTTTCATTGGGAGTGACCAGGAGGGACAAGGTTAGAAATAAATATATCATAGGGACAGCCCAGGTTGAGCACTTTGGATACAAAATAAGAGAGGCAAGACTGAGATGGTTTGAACATGTGCAGAGGACAGATAGTGGATATACTGGACAAAGGATGTTGAAGATGGAGCTGCCAGGCAGGAGAAAAAGAGGAAGATCACAGAGAAAATTCATGAATGTAGTGAAGGAGGATATGGAGAGGGTTGGTGTTACAGAGGAAGATGCAAGGGATAGGGTGAGATGGAGACAAATGATCCACTGTGGCGACCCCTAAAGGGAGCAGTTTTCCCCTAAAGACCACACAGGAGAAGCTATAGCCCATGGACTGAGGGAAGCGCAATCATTTTGGAGCTTGCAGGACGAGGGATTAGTCTGCATAGCAACAGACAGTGAATTTTATGTCATCAAGGCAGCTTCTCTAAATAAATGGACAAGGCTCCAGTGCTTTGGCGACAGGCTTCATCTAGCAATTGGTAAGTAGGATGACTTAAAAAAAAATGAATTTCATGTAATCTGTGTTTTTACAAAAGTTAAAGAATAATCGTGATTAATAATCATGATTTCAATATTGATCAAAATAATTGCAATCATCATTTTGGCCATAATTTTGCAGCCCTACATCATCATAGCAGTCTGTCGTGGGCGACAATGACTGTTTCATTTAGGTCTGATCAGATTCCACCACACAGCTCTGTCCTTAGCCTTCCGCTGCCAGGAACTCCTGTCTATGTCCAACTTCTTCAAGTTTCTTTTTACAGAGTCTTTAAATCTGAGCCTTGGTCTATCCTGATTGCGTTTGCCCTCGCATAACTGTGAGTAGAGTAACTGCCGAGGGAGATGGTGGTCGTCCATCCTCTCAACATGTCCGAGCCATCTCAGGTTTGTCTGTATTAGCATGTCCTCCATTGATGGTAGACCAGCTCGCTTCAACACTTCTATGCTGGTTATCTTGTCTTTCCATGAGATGTTCTTTATGGCTCGAAGGTTTCTCATCATGTACGCGTGGAGTTTCTTCACCTGCACTCTGTAGACAGTCCAAGTTTCAGCACCATACAATAGAAGAGCCAGTGCTGTCGATCTGTACACTTTGCATTTCACACGGATAGACACATGTCTATTGTTCCACAGTCTGTCCCTCAAGTTTCCAAACACAGTGCTCGCTCTTCCCATTCTGAAAGATAGTTCATCCTACAGTCTAGCATTCTCTGAAACAGTACTCCCTAGGTACTTGAAAGTCTTGCACTTGACTAGTGGCTCTGTACCAATGCTGATCTCTTCTGGTAGTGATGTTGATAACTGGAACTTTGGTGGTTAATAAAGGCACTCTGTCTTCTTGATATTGATTTTGAGGCTGAATTGGCTAGCTGCTCTTGCAAATTTCTCCACTAAAGATTGCATATCTTCCACGCTGTGTGCAACTAGAGCACTGTCGTCGGCAAAGAGCATTTCTCTTACTACCTTTATCGATGTCTTGCTCTTGGCTTTAAACTGTGCCACATTGAACAAGTCTGCTTCTTTCCTTGTTTGAATGTATACTCCTTCTGAAGTGTCTTTGAAGGCCACCTCAAGCATGGCTGCCAGATATAGCGAGAAGAATGTAGGCGCCAGCACACACCCTTGTTTCACCCCGTTGCTTACTGAAAAGTCTTTAGATACTGAACCACTCATTGCCACGTTTGCTTGCATACCTGAAAGGAGTGCCTCGATCAGGCTGACAAACTTCTCCGTGCAACCATATTTCTTGAGTACCTGCCAAAGCTCTTGTCGCGAAACAGTATCGAAGGCTTTACTGAAGTCTATGAAGACTACATAATGCGGCATGTTCTGTTTGATACACTTTTCTTGAACCTGTTTCAAGCAGAAAATCATGTCCATTGTGCTTCTTCCACTTCTAAAGCCGCACTGAGTTTCCGGTAGTACATTCTGCGAGATGTGTTCACTGAGTCTGCTAAGTAGTACACGTGAGAGAATCTTACCAACAGTGGCTAGCAGTGATATACCTCGGTAATTTCTACAATCTTTCCTGTCACCTTTCTTGAACAAAGGCGCAATACTTGCATCCTTCCAGTCTTGAGGTACTTTCTGGGCATCCCATATCTCTTGGATGAGCTTGTGCAGGCAGTTGGTCAGCTGAACACCACCAAATTTCCACACTTCTGCTGGAATTCCATCCCTTCCTGGAGCTTTACCATCCTGTGTTGTCCTAATAGCTGCCATAGTTCATCAAAATTTGGTGGTTCATCCAGACTTGATACAGCTGGTCGCTGCACTAGAGCTTCTTTAGCCTCTTCAGTGAGATCTCCAGGGTTGTTTTAGTAGTTGGTCAAAGTGGTCTGCAAATCTGTCCAGGATCTTGTCTTTCTCCTGCAAAACCGTTTCACCACCCATAGCCTTTAGTTGGATCAGTCCTCTTGGTTTAGGGCCGTAGATTTCTCTCAAACCTGTGAAGAATGTTTTCATGTCCTTCCTGTCTGCTGCAGTTTGAAGTTTCTCCACTTTTTCATCCCACCAGTTGGACTTCATCTCTCTGGTGTACTTCTGTAGCTCACTCTGAGCCTTTGAGTATTTCTTCTTCTTCAACCTTGTGTTACACTGTAGGTTTTCCTGCCTAGCTGTATTTCTCGCTTCTAGTAGTTTCTTCAGGTGTTCATCATGCTCATCAAACTAATCTTGATGTTTCTTCTCGGGGTGGCCTAATACATCACTCGCAGTCTGATACACCATATCCTTCAGTGTTGCCCATTTCTCTTCTATGTCATTCTCTGAGTTGTTGCTGTCCCAGTCTTTCAAGTTTTCATCCATTTCCTGTGTAAGTTCTTCCTGCTTCTTTTGGCCTTTCAGTGCACTAGTGTTTAGCTTCCGTGGTGGCTTCACACCCGTCCTGCAGTGCTGTTTTCATCTCCAAATCCTTAATCTAAATCTCAGCATAACATGATCTGTACCACAGTCTGCGCCTCTTCATTGCTCTGGTGTCCAATACATCCCTTCTGTCTCTCTGCCTGACTATGATATAGTCTAATAAGTGCCAGTGGTTGGATCTTGGGTGCATCCATGTCTTCTTGTGTGTGTCCTTGTGCTTAAATAGAGTGTTGGTTATCACAAGGTTGTACTCTGAACATAGCGCAAGTAGAAGTTCTCCATTAGCATTGCACTTGCCTACTCCATGACTGCCTAGCACTCCTTTCCATTTCTCAGTGTCCAAACCAACTCTGGCATTAAAATCTCCAACAAGCATCAGCCTGCCATCAGTCGGTACACGCCTGATAGTCTCACGTAAATCACTGTAGAACTCTTCCTTCACCCCCTCTGTGTTGGTCATTGTTGGGGCATATACACTGATGAGTGTGGCATACATCTTCCGCTGTAGTGGGAGTATCATAGTCATTATCCTGTCATTGATTGGCACCGGTTCCTCATCAAGCATTGCTGCTATCTCCTTTCTAACTGCAAAGCCCACTCCTGCTTCTCTCCTTTCTTGAGTTGATCTCCCACTCCAAAAGAAGATGTACCCATGGTTTTCCAAGCTGTCATATCCAGGCAATCTTGTTTCACTAAGTGCAGCTATGTCTACATTGTTCATTTCCAGGGCCACAAGCGCAGTCTGTCTTTCTGGGCACTGTGATGTTGTTCTGTCCAACAGAGTGCGTACATTCCATTCTGCTACACACAAGGCTGCTGTTTTCCTCTTCTTTTGTCTTCCTGCTCCTAGCTTACTTTTCACTGCCTGTCGGAGTGGGAACAGATCAGTGCGGACCTTGTAAGCCCGGGCGACATCCGAGCTGGTATGAGTTGCTTTCTGATTGACCATTTCATGAAACTGCTTGCAAAGTATTTGAGTACTGCTAGCTTTTGCTGGACTAGCAGCACATTCTTGGCAGATAAAGGTATTATCAGTAGCAAGGACAAGCCAAGACAAACTGACTCCAGTATCTGTTGCAGTGACTGACCAGATGATAGGTTTGTTTATCTCTGCTCTTTGTGTAGTGCATGTCACAATGCACCGACTGGCACAGTCCACCACAGACCTTGCGACAGATGTGTTTATCTGCCAGGATGTCCAGTCTCACCCTGTGTAACTGGGAGTGGTCCACCACAGACCTGTGGCAGATGTTGTTTTTAGTTCTGCCAGGATGCCCTGTTTCACCCTCCACGCCCTCGGAAGGGGGGGATGCCGGTTGAGTCGCCGATGGTGACTGTATTTATTTAAAATACAGGCACATAAACTTACCTCAGTCTCATCGGCTGAGGTCACAGGAACAGCCGGCCAAAGAGGTCTAGATTTGCAGAAAAAAACCCAAAGTTTATGTGGGGTAAAAAATGCACATTCACACACATTAAAAAAAAAAAAAATAGGACAAGCCAACTGCAACTATTGAGGTTGCTTGGCAACCTCTGGTCGACTTGTCAATAGCAAGGTTATAGTGACAGCCCTATACGTACGCATGCACATGCTTGTACATGAGCAAACACTTGCATTCTTTCTTGTCTACAGACCACCTCTTCCAACCATTCCAAAGCTGGTGGAAGGTGCTGTTCTGCAGAACGGCAGGGAGTGATCACACTGACAGAGGTTCTATACTTTAGGAGTCAAACCTCAGTCAGCACAGAACTGCCACTACAGTGAGAGTAGACCCTTAAACTTATTTGATTTTAATATACCAGAAGCTTACATACAATGTATAAAAAGACACAATATTTTTTCCCCTCATTGTCTGGCATTAAAACGGACTAAACATTTCCTGCTTTAGGTCAGTGAGGATTAACAAACTCACTCTATTTGCTAAATAATTTTTTAGAGAATTTTTGTTTCTTTATTCAAAGTCAGAAGGTTACATACACTAAGATAAACTTTAAACCATTTCGGAAAGCCCAGATGATGAAATCACAGCTTTGGAAGCTTCTGATAAGTTAATTGACAACATTTGAGTTAAACAGAGGTACAGGTCTCACAGAGACCATTAAGGAGTTGATACAGGCTCTGGGTGGTAGGGAAGAATTACCAGATGACTGGGACAGTACAGCAAAACTATTGATGGAAATGGGTAGAAAGGTATGTGGTATATCCAGTGGACAGAGGAAGGAAGACAAGGAGAATTTGTGGTGGAATGAGGAGGTACAGGAAAGTATTCAAAGGAAGAGGTTGGCAAAGAAAAAGTGGCCCCGCGCACCCGCGGGCCCCACCGCCCATCTGACCCAGCTGGCTCAGAAAATTTCCCATCGTCATGGCAAGCACTGCGTGAATAATAAAGAAAACTGTTTGGTGCAGTACTTTGCATGAGCAGTAGGTGGCCCTATAAGCTTTGTCAAACATTTTTATGTAGAAGTGTGTGGGGTGGGACTAATATCCATCGTACAAAATTTGGTGAGACACTCACCATTATACCCTCAATGGAGCCATGACAAAAGTATTGTAATAACTAGGCCAGGTCAGTAGAGGTTGCACTGAGGCAGCTGCACCTTGGTGCTTTCATTTTTGGAGGCATGTCCTGTGGTCTGATGAAACTAAAATTGAACTGACCTTTGAAACCATTGACCATTGAAATGACCATCGTTACATTTGAAGGAAAAAGGGGGAAGCTTGCAAGCCTTAGAACACCATCCTAACTGTGGGGGTGCAGCATCATGTTGTGGGAGTGTTTTTGGTGTAGGAGGGACTGGTGCACTTCACAAAATACTAGATGACATCATGTAGAAAGAACATTATCCGGAAATACTGATGTAACATCGCAAGACATCAGCCAGGAAGTTAAAGCTTGGGAGCAGGTAGTCCCTGCCTGCCTCAGGGACTACAGATGGAAATTAGTGAGAATGCTATAATCTCGTACAGAGCATCTTTACCCTGTGTTTAATGTTTTGGGTTTTTTTTCTGTACATGGTCCCTAACAAATAAACCAATAACCTAAACTAAACCAAATGGGTCTTCCAAATCGACAATTACCTTAAGCATACCACCAAATTAGTTACAGAGTCGCTTAAGGACAACAAAGTCAGTGTTTTGGAGTGGCCATTACAAAGTCTTGATCTCCATCCCATAGAAAATTTGTGGGCAGAGCTGAAAAGATGCGTGTAAGCAAGGTAACCTACAAACCTGACTCAGATACACCAGCTCTGTCAAGAGTAATGGGACAAAATTCCAACAAACTATTGCGAGAAGCTTGTGGAAAGATACCCTTGAGTCAAGTCATATAGTTTAAAGGCAATGTTACCAAATACTAAGGAAATGTATGTAAACTTCTGATTTTGAAGAAAGTAATAAAAATAATTCTTTAAAAAGTTGTTTAGGAAATATTGTGGCGGACTGAAGAGGCGCTTCTCACCCAGTGGGACTTGGGGTTGGGGGACGTGGTTTGTGCTTCCCGGTTTTGGAGTCCGGGAGTGTTCACTGTTAGTTGTTCAGTGGCAGTTGAGGAGTAAAGATAAAAAAAACACCTTCATCTCCTGTGTGTTTCTTCCTCCTGCCACATTGGTGACCCCAATTCCAGCATGTCCGACATAGAAGAAAATTGCATTTCATCAGCCGTGTTGCCCCGACCCTTACAGCCGGCAGCTTGCACTGTGGCTGTGAAGCTTCCGGACTTTTGGCAGAGCGACCCGGCTTCGTGGTTCCAGCATATCAAAGCGCTGTTCCACCTGCGAGGAATCACTGCAGATGAAACCAGGTATTATTTGGTCGTCGCTGCTCTGGATCAGCAGTCTACATGGCGTGTCATGCAATTACTTTGCACGCCCCCACAGCACAGTAAATACTCCGCCATCAAACAGTTTGCAGCAGCAGAAGAGGGGCGACCCTGACGGGGGACCTGGGCTGGAACCATGGGTTCATCCGCCATAACGCGCACCGGCTTAAGCCTATCTAACATGACCCGCTCTTTACACCCACCCATCTCTAGCACAAAACTCTTAGGGCCTGTCTCCTGCAGCCCTATATATATACAGTATATACAGTGTATATATATATATATATATATGCTGCTCAAAAAAAATAAAGGGAACACTAAACAGCACAATGTAGCTCCAAGTCAATCACACTTCTGTGAAATCAAACTGTCCACTTAGGAAGCAGCACTGGTTGACTGAGCACATGTGACAGACGTGACAGAGTCTGGAGATGCCGTGGAGAACGTTCTGCTGCCTGCAACATCCTCCAGCATGACCGGTTTGGCAGTGAGTCAGTAATGGTGTGGGGTGGCATTTCTTTGGGGGGCCGCACAGCCCTCCATGTGCTCGCCAGAGGTAGTCTGACTGCCATTAGGTACCGAGATGAGATCCTCAAACCCCTTGTGAGACCATATGCTGGTGCGGTTGGCCCTGGGTTCCTCCTAATGCAAGGCAATGCTAGACCTCATGTGGCTGGAGTGTGTCAGCAGTTCCTGCAAGACGAAGGCATTGATGCTATGGACTGGCCCACCCGTTCCCCAGACCTGAATCCAACTGAGCACATCTGGGACATCATGTCTCGCTCCATCCACCAACTCCACGTTGCACCATAGACTGTCCAGGAGTTGGCGGATGCTTTAGTCCAGGTCTGGGAGGAGATCCCTCAGGAGACCATCCGCCACCTTGTCAGGAGCATGCCCAGGCATTGTAGGGAGGTCATACAGGCATGTGGAGGCCATACACACTACTGAGCCTCATTTTAACTTGTTTTAAGGACATTACATCAAAGTTGGATCAGCCTGTAGTGTGTTTTTCCACTTTAATTTTGAGTGTGACTCCAAATCCAGACCTCCATAGGTTAATAAATTTGATTTCCATTGACAATTTTTGTGTGATTTTGTTGTCAGCACATTCAACTATGTAAAGAACAAAGTATTTAATAAGAATATTTCATTCATTCAGATCTAGGATGTGTTATTTTAGTGTACCCTTTAGTGTACCCTTTATTTTTTGAGCAGTATATATATATATATATATATATAGGCCACGCTAGGCCACGTTCACCGTATGGAGGATGGCAGAATCCCCAAAGACGTCCTCTATGGAGAACTGACAACTGGCAGGAGAGACGTTGGCCGCCCACAGCTGCGCTTTAGAGACGTCTGCAAGAGAGACATGAAGGCCCTGGATATCAACACAGAGCACTGGGAGGACCTTGCAACGGACCGCTCCAAATGGAGAGGCACCCTGACCAGACAGCTCAAGGCGGGTGAAGAGAGACTGACTGCTACAGCAGATGAAAAAAGGACCCGCAGGAAGAACCGCCACAGACCCAGCAGCACGGAGACCACCCACAAGTGTGACCTGTGTGACAGGGACTGTCATTCGCGCATTGGCCTGTTCAGCCACAGGCGGTGCTGTTCCAGCAGAGTAGACGTTTAGGATTCTCTTCCATGGTCATCATAGACCGACGGAGGCCGACGACGATATATATATATATATATATATATATATATATATATATATATATATATATATATATATATACACTACCGTTCAAAAGTTTGGGGTCACCCAGACAATTATTTTGTGTTTTCCATGAAAAGTCACACTTATTTACCACCATGAGTTGTAAAATGAATAGAAAATATAGTCAAGACATTGACAAGGTTAGAAATAATGATTTGTATTTGAAATAATAATTTTTTCCTTCAAAATTTGCTTTCGTCAAAGAATCCTCCATTTGCAGCAATTACAGCATTGCAGACCTAACATGATTGCACAAGGGTTTTCTAATTATCCATTAGCCTTCTGACGCAATGAGCAAACACATTGTACCATTAGAACACTGGAGTGATAGTTGCTGGAAATGGGCCTCTATACACCTATGTAGATATTGCACCAAAAACCAGACATTTGCAGCTAGAATAGTCATTTACCACATTAGCAATGTATAGAGTGCATTTCTGATTAGTTTAAAGTTATCTTCATTGAAAAAAAGTGCTTTTCTTTCAAAAATAAGGACATTTCTAAGTGACCCCAAACTTTTGAACGGTAGTGTGTATATATATATATATATATATATATATATAATAGAATGGACTAGAATAGGCTTTATTGTCATTGCACAGTTGTACAATACAATGAAATTGTGGGTGCTCCACCAGGCTACTGCGCAGTAAAGTAAGACAGAAGGATTAGATAGAACACATGATTAAACCCATGACTGAAAATAAAGGTAGCCCAGGATTATGGAAATATACACAGGTATGGTAGTGGCTTCGTGGGTAGCAATAAATCGTCAGATGTCAGAAAATGTCATCTAGCTTCTGTTACAAAAAACAGAAACTTTTTCTGCTAAATTACTGCCCCTATGACTGCGGCTTCTCAGAGAGAGCAGACGCTTTTTCTTCCTTCTCTCCCACCTGATTCTCTCCCTTCTGATCCCAGCTTGCAATGTTGCGTTTTTGTCTGTGTTTAGTCGCTCTTCTGCTGAATCTTAATCTAAATGGAAATTATGGATCTGGAAAGCGGCCTAACTGTGATTGTCACCACTTTAAAAGAAGATCGGGTCAGGAGGAACCCAACGAGGAGACTCATGGACATTGGAATTCATGCGTCTGTGGAGATTTGGCAGGAAACATTATTGGTTATGATCTCAGGACTTCTATTTTGGCTGTGAAGTTCCCTGATGTATCAGAAATTGAAGGAAGGTGAGAGAGCTGATCAAAGCGGACCCGGCAAGCTCCTTCATCAAATTCGACCAGTTGGAGAGGGCACGATTTGCGGCAAATGGTGAACTGAATGACAGTGATTCAGCGGAGGAATACATCTGGAGCCCTGTGCTCTCCATGGAAATTCCTGTTTAAGCCTGTATATGGAAATTATGAAGCACTAGCGCATGAGAGAGGAAAATTCTATTCTCCGTGGGCTCTGAGCTGTGTAGATTTGACCTTGTTTTGATGCCCTGTTTACATTCCTCCTCAATGAGATAAGGTAGTAGTGGCGGCTGTTAACCCAAACAATCGACAGACAATTGCTGTTGTTTCAGCGGATTGAACTTCTCAAGGACAGCCCATGTGCCTTCATCTGCAAGCAAAGAGATAGACTCCGGACTTGTTTATAAGTCACATGATTATAACGTCTATCCACTGCCTGGAGGCGCCCTCTGCTGTTCACTAGCAACTGTCACACCTACACTACACAAATGCATACAACATTACACGACTGACACATATATACTGACTCATACATACACTGCCTCTCTCAACTCTTGTTTTTGTGTGATCTATATTGTCTGCTAATTGTGCATAGAGGGGTTTTTTCTGTGTAGTCAAAATTTGGCTCATTTGAGCTTTACATGAGCTTATACGAGCGTTATTCTGATTAACTATGTTTTTTCTCTCTGCCTATTGTGTTTTCCTCCCCCTCCCTTCTCCTCTTTACCCCCACTGAATGACAGGCGCCTTGTATGGCTGCCGCGTCATTGGATGCGCCTAACGTGCGCGTCCAATGTGAAGTCAAATTCCTCGTATGTTTACTTGTAAATATACTTGGCAATAAAGCTGATTCTGATTCTGATTCTGATTCTTATGTGGTTAGAATGGGTAGGTGAAACTTATAAAATACATTTCTCAATTTAACAGCGGGAATCATTTCTAAGATAACATATTTAGCCTAATATTAGATTCTTTGTTTTCCTCTATCACTAACAAATGGTGATACCTACAGCAATTATGGGGTAAGTTAATTTACATGTCAATATCTTTTTTAGTCTTTATTTAATTCTTTTGGCACCTCATAACTGAATTTGACAGATGTGTAGCATTGTTAAACACACAATAAATAAATAAATATTTCTTGGAGATATAGGTGATATGAGCATGGATGTTACTACTAAAAAGCAAAACCCCAATTAACATTATTTATAAGGTATTTGACCGTACTTACCTACACCAAAATATTGCAACATAAGTGATGCTGTATGGCACATATTGAGAAAGTTAGGCCAAAAACAACTTACTTTATTTAAAATAATCTTTCAACTGAAGATATTTTGCAAATAAAGATTCTAAGTATTATATTAAGTTTGTGGCGGTGCCTTGCCTGGCAGCGGCTCTTCTGATTCTAGATGTGATTAACATTGTAGGTAGGAAAAACGTAATTTCGTTCTACTGTACATGGTTGGCTGTATGGACTGAATGACAATAAAGTTGGCTTCTTCTTATTCTTAAGTGCTGTAAAAGTCGAGACACAATTTTATCATAAAACAACAGAGCTAAACTGGTTGATTTTTAAAATTTCTCTTTGTTTGAAGAAGAAGAAACCAGAAGTTTTTTTGTGTGTGTGTGGGGGGGGGGGGTGAAAAAAATCTGGCACCTGTATAGTTGCAATCAAGATTATTCACCCCCCATTGCATTTTAGGGTTACTGGCAAAATTTACATTTTTCAGGTGTTTGCAATAAACAAATTACACAAGAGCAGCTTAAATAGTTAAATAAAACTAAAATTACAAGGATTTTTATTCAAATTTAACACTAAATCCTACTTTCAATAACTACTGCAGTCTCAAACTTATTAAACCCTCTGAATAGAATTCCTCATAAGAGGACACATTTACAAATCAGGTGTGGTCTCAAGCACACCTGATGCAGCCTATCAAGGGTTTCGGTAGTTGCATCAGGTGTGCTTGAGATGGAACACCTCAAATACCTGGACTGTTGATGGTAACCTTTAATTGTATGTTAGAAATATAGCGAATTCAAAAGAATTGTCCAAAAAGTTCAGAGAAGAGATCATTGCCTTGCACAAACAAGGAAAAAGATACAAAAAGATAGCAAAGGCACTGAATGTTCCTAGAAATACAGTCAGATGCATAGCTCACAAATTTAAAGTTAAAGGAACAATGGCTACACTGCCTGGACTTGGCAGAAAGTGGAAGCTATCAACAGCTGCCACCAGAGTCCTGAGGAGGCAAGTGGTCAAAAACCCTTGAATGACTGCAAAAGACCTCCATACCCAAACTCCAAGATGTACACCACTACTGACCCAAAAGCACAAGAAAAGTTGGCTCCAGTTTGTTCAAAACTATATAAATAGGCCAAAGAGGCTTTGGGATTCTGTTCTGTTGAGCGATGAAACAAAACTGAAATGTTTCTGGCATCACGTTTGCAGCAGGTCATAATAGCAAAAAGAATGCTTTACTAAGTGCTAATGATGCTTGTGATGAAGGGGTTGAATCATTTTGAGACTGCAGTAGTCATTAAAGGTGGATTTTGTGGTGAATCTGGAGAAGCCACTTGTAATATTAGTTGTGTTGAGCTATTTAAATTGTTCTTGTTTGATTTGTTCATTTGAAACAGCTGCCAGTTTGTACATTTTGCCAATAAACCTAAATTGCAGTGGGGGTTGAATAATTTTGACTGTTTCTGTCTCAGATGAGCCGTTTAAATCTTCTGGGTTTGCTTCAGAGTATCTTAAACATAGTAAAATTAAAATTAAATTAATTTTTTTTTTTTTTATTAAATCACCCTTTATTGTCATTCAACCGTACAACCAATCATGTACAGTAGAACGAGATTGTGTTTTACCTATCTACAGTGTTAATCACACACACCCCAAGTGTAGAATCAGAGGGCCGCTGCCATGCAAGGCGCCGCCACAGATTTCCCTCCTCCATTCCGTTATTGCTGAGCACCAAGCTGGACGGCAGGAAGTTCCACTTTTATATGGTCTTTGGCATGACCCGGCCGGGATTTGAACCCCTGCCTCCCGGGTGTGGGGCGGATGCTCTACCAACTGAGCCACCACTCCGGTAAACCGGAGTAAACCCAGGCTCAACACCTGCCCGCTGCTCTATTATTGGTCACCCTAGCTGCCAGTTTGCAAACGTGAGCAGGGAGCCCAAGCTTCAGATCTAGTATTGGTAAAGAGTTGCTTACCAAGCATTGTTTATATATATATATTTGTTTGTTTGTTCTAGATTTCAGTCACCCTAATAAACATCCCTGTTTCCATCTGGTCCACTAATCCACAGTCGATAATATATCTCATCATTCTGGCTTATTTTGTTGTATTTTCACTGTGATGCTACATTGAACCGTTAGTTATTATTTTGTCTAACCAAGACCCAAGGCTGAAGCTGAAGCTAACAGTTTAGCCACTCATTCATGAATGTTTCTGTGCTTATTCTACTCCAGGTACCGACAATCCAGGCAAACCCAGTACGATCCAGGCTCCCTCTGTTGTCTGAATGGGATTATCCAGGCTACATGATGCGGGTTAAATGATCCTGCAAGCGACACTGGCTGTTGCCCACTTGATCTCAGCTCGACGGACATTTGAATAGGACAACATGGCTAAATGGGCGATGAAGTAGGTGTCACCATCATCATGTCACAGCACAGCGACAGAGACTGGAAATGAATTTAATCTGCTCATAATGTATTCTTCTTTGCACTAAAAGAAAGACAAAAATTGGAGTTCTCAGTATTTAGGTTATTATGCTATTATTTTCCCAAAAGCCAGCTTTGAAAGCCGGGGATCAGACCGTGAAGGTCACTGCCTTCGCCCGCCGCCTGATCCACACTCCTGGTGTATAAAAAAGGCTGTTAGCATCTAGGCATGTATAAGTGCACATGTAAAAATGTCTGAAAAGAAGTAGAGCAGAAATAGTTAGTACTCACGGTCCCTGGAAGAAGTGAGGCAGGGCGATAAGGAATGATCCGGCAGCCATGATCAAACACCCAACACCAATCAGTCTAGGACGATGGAGCTTAGCCCCAAAATAGCTCACAAAGGCGATCACCAACAAGTTGCCTTTAAAGTAGAATATGTTTTTCTTTAAAGGTGACTATATAAATGTCCGAAAGAAAGAACTGTTGCCATAAGAGCTTTCTTTTGTGTGTGTGTGTGTCGGGGGCTTTTGTACTGGGGGAGAAACATGAAAAAAATAACCATCATCCATAGCAATGTTACAAATTTTCAAGAAAAAGTTGCAAATTTACAAAAAAGTCACAAATTTACAAGAAAAAGATTGCAAACTTATGATTAAAAAAATGCAAATTTGTGAGAAAAAAACTAATTTACAAGTAAAAATATGCAAATTTATGAAAAAATAGCAGATTCATGAGGAAATATTAGCACATTTGAGACAAAAAAGTCACAAATTAACAAGAAAAAGTTAATTTACGAGAAAAAAGCTGAGGTTGAGCTTGTAGTTTTGGGCCCCAGACTGGCTGAAGGGGCCGTAATGTTGACGTTCTCTGCCAGAAACAGCTCAGGTTGGCATAAATAATTGCTGTTATGATTTGATAAAGGGTTACTCCACCTCCTGTCAACCTATTTGGTTTGTGCTTTAATAAATGTAGTATTTTATTGTTATAGTATATAGAGTTATAGTACAGTATTCAATTACCTAAAAGTATAAACTGACCATACTGTATTTAGGAAAGTATGTGCACATACCCATTTCGAAGCTGCCATCTATAACTCCGATCAGAGAGCTGGGGATATCAAAGCGCCTTTCGATCTGGGTGATGGAGCTCTTCATATAGGCTCCACCAAAGGCCTTACTGAAAAAGACAAAACACATCGCAGCCAGGAAGAGCTGGAAAACACAAAGTTTGATAGATTTACAAAGTGACATCCATTGTTATGACCTAAATGATTACTGTGGCAGTTTACAAGATCTGATAATGTTTTCTGTTAATTCAGTTTTCAGTTCAATTCAGCTTTATTTGTATAGTTGTATAGTCACAACAAAAATCATCTCAGGGTCCCATTCACTGAAAAATTGTGTTTTTTGTAGGTTTTAACCTGAAATGCATCAGTTGGTCGGTCACATGATTATCAAAAAAACATCAAAAATTCTCACTTCTCTTAAAACAAGAACACTCTGAAGCAAGTGCAATATCTTTGAATATCTTTCTTTGAACATCCCAATGCTTGCTGGAGAGCAGTGTTCAACCTTTCAATATAATTACTATGGCAGGACCAAATTATGATAAACCCATCATCCACAAATATACAACAGAGTATACAACCAATAGCTGTAAGTCGGGATCACAAGGTGAACCCGTGTAGCAAGTATGGTGACCCTAGAGAGCTTTACACGTTCTATAGTAAGAGCTCATAAGGACTGCCAGCTTGACCTTTGACATTTTGACCCCAAACCTGTAGTCAGAAGTTATGGTCTCAGAGGGAACCTGTGTACCAGATTTGGTGACCCTAGCTTTCTTTGTTGTTGAGATATACTTTATAAGACATTTTGATGTTGACCTTTGACCTTGCAATCCCAAAACCACAGTCACACTTCAGGGTCACAGGGTGAACCTGTGTACCAAGTTTGGTGACCCTAGCTTTACTCATTGTACAGTAATGGGCAGCTCAGTGGAGCAGTGGTTAGCACTGTGACAGCACAGTAAGACGGTCACAGGATCGATCCCACCCCCTGACCATCAGTGACCCTTCTGTGTGGAGTCTGCATGTTCGCCCCATGTCTGCATAGGTTTACTCCAGGTACTCCGGTTTCCTCCCACAGGTCATAAAACTTTTAAGTTGGGTTAACTGGAAACTCTGAAGTGGTCCTAGGTATGAATATGTGTGTGAATGGTGAAGGGATTGGCGCCGCACCATGGCTGCCTCATCCGTCCAGGTAGATGCCCTGTAATTTCACCATTGTGGGACTAATAAAGGATTATAAAATAAAAATAAATAAAATAAAATAATAAGGCATAAGGAATGTTAACTTTGACCTTTTGACCCCAAACCAATAGTCAGAGGTCAGGATCCCAAGGTGAACTTGTGTAGGAGGTTTGGTAGCCCTAGCTTTATTCGTTGTACAGTAATAAGGCATAAGAAATGCTAACCTTGACCACTGACCTTTTGACCCCAAACTCGTAGTCAGAGGTCAGGATCCAAAGGTGAACCTGTGTACCAGGTTTGGTGGCTCTAGCTTTACTCATTGTACAGTAACAAGGCATAAGAAATGCTAACCTTGACCTTTGGACTTTTGACCCCAAACCCATAGTCAGAGGTCAGGATCCCAAGGTGAACTTGTGTAGCAAGTTTGGTGACCCTAGCTTTCTTTGTTGTTGAGACATAGTTTATAAACCATTTTGATGTTGACCTTGGGATCCCAAAACCATAGTCACACTTCAGGGTCACGGGGTGAACCTGTGTACCAAGTTTGGGGACCCTAATTTTACTTGTTGTACAGTAATAATGCATAAGGAATATTAACCTTGACCTTTGACCTTTTAACCCCAAACCCGTAGTCAGAGGTCAGGATCCAAAGGTGAACCTGTGTACCAGGTTTGGTGGCCCTAGCTTTAGTCGTTGTACAGTAATAAAACTGCTTTTGGACAATCAACCTTTTCATACAAAGCTATAACGGAATGGAACAAGCTCCCCACTGCTTTGAAGACCAGAACAAATTACAGAGACTTTTCCACAGAGACTAAAAAATGGATTTTAAGTAATCAAGCTTGCCAGCATTGAGTCTCCCCCTTAAATGGGATTTGAAATTGTTCTCTTAAATTGTTTTTATGTGTGCCATCTCTCTTATTTTTTTACGTTTTAAACTTACTCCCTGCTTGTTTCAGGGTCAACAGTTTCTGAAACCCGACCTGAATTGCTTTCTATATGTGCTGTTTTTCTTTTAATATCTTCCTGCCTGCCTCGGGGACTACAGATTGAAATTAGTGAGAACACTATAATCTGGTACAGAGCATCTTTATCCTGTGTTTAATGTTTTTTCTGTACATGGTCCCTGACAAATAAACCAATAAACTAAACTAATAAGGCAAAAGAAATGCTAAACTTGACCTTTGACCTTTTGACTCCAGACCCATAGTCAGAAGTCAGGATCCCAAGGTGAACCTGTGTAGCAAATTTGGTGACCCTAGCTTTACTCATTCATTCATTCATCTTCTTCTGCTTGATCTTTTTCGGGTCGCGGGGGGGCTGGAGCCTATCCCAGCATCTTTTGGGCAAGAGGCAGGGTACACCTTGGACAAATCGCCAGTCCATCGCAGGGCCAACACAGAGAGACAGACAACCTTTCACTCTCACAGTCATACCTAAGGACAATTTAGAATCCTCAGTTTTTGATGCCAATTAACCTAACTTGCATGTTTTTGGCATGTGGGAGGAAACCGGAGAAATCCCAGAGTAAACCCACGCAGACATGGGGAGAACATGCAAACTCCACACAGATCACTGTTGGTCGGGGGCTGGGATCGAACCCAGGCTCCCCCGGCCAAGGGTGAGTTGATGTGCTGCCGCAGTGTTAACCACTCCGCCACTGTGCCGCCCACTCGTTTTATAGTAATAGTGCAATTGGAATGCTAACTTTGACCTTTTGGCCCCAAATCCATAGTCAGACTTCAAGATTCCAAGGTGAACCTGTATACCAGGTTTGGTGGCCCGAGCTTGACTCGTTTTATAGCAACAGTAAATGCCATAGTGCAACTGCAATGCTGACTTTGGCCTTGACCCCTTGACTCCAAAGCCATAGTTAGGTCAGGGTGTAAGTCGTCCAAGATGTGCATTAGATGCAACTCTTGTATCGATTTGAAAAGCCTACATCATTTCTTTCAGGCGTTATTGTGTTTAGAAGATTGAGGGAAAAATCTGACGTTTGACCTCAAGGTCATCCAATGAGAGTGAAATTGCAATATGCGCATCATCAGAGTATATTAAACCATGGTACCAAGTTTCAAAACAATCGGAACAAAACTGTAGAAGGAGTTGATTTCACAAGGCAGTTACTGTCTATGAAGTGAGGTGAAACAGGAGGTCATAGGTCAGGGGCTACAATTCCTGCAAGAATTATCTGTTCAGAACCAAATTGCTATATGCGCCTCCTCAGTATAAATCAAACCATGGTACCACATTTCAAAACAATCGGACCAAAACTGTAGGAGGAGTTGATTTCTCCGTAGTGGGACAGACGGACAGATGGACTAACCTGTAACATAATCTCTCTTTGGTCTTCCCTCAAAGGGCTCTTCAACCCTTTTGGGCTTCAACCGGCAGGGGATAAAAAAAAAAAACCCATAGCCTTTATATAATTTCTGTGTCCAATTAGCCATTTTAACTCTTCCAGGTTTCTTCTACGTCAAGTAAAGGTAAGCCCAGCCTTGATATGTGCCTCTGCTCTACTGTTGACCAACATATCTGTCTGTCTGCAAACATAACTAGCAGGGAGCCTAGCCAAGGGGTTAGCTTCAGATCTGGAGAGTAGGCTTATCAAGCGTGGTTTATATTGTTATTTTCTTTAAGTTTCAGTCACCCTAATAAGCATCCCTCTCAATAGATAATATATCTTGCATCATTTTGGCTTATTTTGTTACGTATATTTTCACTGTGATGCTTCATCTATGCATTAGCTTAGCTTTTCTAGGTGGCCTGAGTCGGTCAGTAATGGCATTATTGGAGCTGGCCTCAGCCCAAGGTGGCTAGCTGAAGCTAGCAGTTTAGCCAATTACAGTGATCCCTCGCTACTTCGCGTTTCACCTTTCGCGCCCTCAGTGCATCGCGGATTTTTCAAAAATATTCATCAAAAATTCAAAATTGAGAAAAAATGGCACGAAAGTTGCCTGGGCGCTAGCAGATGGCAGGGAGACTACATTAGAACATCAGGTATCAACACGGAGAGCCCGCACAACTCAAAATCCACCTCTCTGACCACCGCTCCACTCCTCTCCGCCCACCTCTTCACCGCTCGGTAATCTCTTAAGCTGATTGGCCGAGACGTTTTACCTCGCAAGCTGATTGGCCGAGACGTTTTACCCAGCTTCTCTCCCTGCCGAGCGCCCATACCCAGCGAAGGAAGACCGCATTCATTGTTCTTTATCGCTCTTGTTGCTTAGTGGCACTTTTCGCTGTTCTCTTGTGCCTTTTTGTGCAAAATAGTGCTTGTGACGCCCTTGGGGGGGGGTGACGTTACTTCGCGGTTTTTCACTTTTCGCGGTCGGTTCTGGTCCCCATTAAACGCGATAAGTGAGGGATCACAGTACTAACAAATATTTTTGTGCTTGAAAGACTGGTCATATCCTATCGAGCACTGAAACCACACACTCCATTCCAGTGATGCTTTATTTTATTTATTCTTTGAGACAAAGTTACATATTAGCAATAGCTATCAACGAGGGAGGGCGGAGTTAAACATGGCTCTTTGGAATTTATACATAGAAACATGCACTGAAACCAGTTGTTCTGAGTAAGGCTGCAAAAGTTGATTCACAATGACGCTGCAAAAAATGAATAATTAAAGGCAGTTTAACCGAAATATGTCCCAAACATTTCTTTAAGGCCTGTGGGAGCTGTCAAAATGTGGGAAAAGTGCAGTGAATGGGACCTTTACAAGTAAATCATTTTATAATCAAGGGTGCACATAAGTGGTGCGCAGGTGCGCATGCATGATCAAAATAAACAATGTGCAAAAGTTGTAATGGACGTTTGCGTACCTAGAGACAAATAAATTCTAAACATTGGACGGCAGTTCATAGTATGAACGACTGCTTTTAGGTTTTTCTCCTTTCATTAAAATGTCCAAGAAGCAAGCTCCATTAAGCAATTACTTTGGTGTTCCTCAACCTCCAAAGAAACGCCAGACTGAACCTGAACCGCAAAAGAAGTGTGTGTTCTCTGAAAAGTGGCTGCAGGAGGTCAGCTGGCTTTCAACATCTGATATTCGCACCGAGATCTGGTGCAAACTACGCCGTGAAAATCCCACTCTGGCGGAGTAATGTTTTTCTGTTGGCCTTTCACAAAGCGAAACATGCACGTCCTATGCGTTCATATGAGGAGGATATTCCGCTTCTCAAAAGGCTTGAAGTTAACATCAGGACCTCTTACCATTCTCGAGAAGGGGGAGGGAGTATCATGCAGTGCATCACACAGACAATAACTTCAAGTTTTAGTGAAAAGCTGAAAGCAGCTGAATTCTGGGGTGTGCTCTTCGATGGATCAGAAGATATAACAAAAATGGAGTAGGAAATTGTGTACATTGTTTCTGTGTCCAGCAACGGACAATTCATCTCGGGCCTCATGTATAAATGGTGCACACGCACAAAAACATGGCATACGCTGATTTTCACTCACACAAAGGGATGTATAAAAACAAACATGACGTGAGAATCTGTGGGCCGAGCCTCAAAGTTTCTCAAAGTTCTGTTTGACTCTATCAGGTGGGTCTGTTAAACTACAAAACAGATGAAACTCACAAAATGTGTTAAAGTAACATTTCTACTTCAGTTAAAATAACTTGTCTGTGTAGGAAGGAATCAGACGAGACCACGAACTGATGACATAGGCTTTATTTCTCCTCCAACAAGTAAAATGTACTGAATCTGAGTGCCAGAGCGATCGCTCTTATATACTTATTCCCGCCTCTGTGGCACCCAGGGTAGGCACATTAACATACACGCTGTGAAACATGCACACACATCCACATATCCATTAACATACGTCACAGAGCAGGTCTTGGTACAATACATTGGCACCCCTGTGTCCTCAGGTGTGAATAACACGCTGTCACAACCAATACGACTAGAACCCAACAAAGAGATAAGGGAGAGGCATCACTAAATAGGGAAGAACACAATTAACTGATGGGGGATAGCCGTGAGCAATATTTAATAAATGAGGAAGAGCTATGGTAGTAAGGAAGTAAACAAACAACACTGTCAAAATAAAAGCCAACTCAGAAACGATGATGAAGCAGGGAAAATATATAACATACAAAGGTAGCTGAGAAGGTGATATAATAACAGTGATGATGAAACTGAGGTGAAAGTGAAAATACCAATGATGATACTAATAATACTGATAATAAGTCTAACAAAGAACATAAGACATGGACAGGGTCCACAACCCTGCCCAGATTACTACAACGGGATCCAGTTTCCTGAGGCACTGGTTTTGGACCATGAATGAGGCAGGTTATATCTGAGGGAAATTAGTTATTATTCATCGGGGTTTCATATTGTATCAAGACCTGCTCTGTGACGTATGTTAATGTGGCACGCCGTGTCCTCAGGTGTGAACCTGGCACAGCGGGGCGGAGGGCACATCTTTCTTTGGCTTATTACCCTCTAGCGCTCTGGCACCCTTAGTCATGGTCATTTCTGACTATCTTCTCCCCCCACCAACCCCATGTCCTGGGTGGAATGCCATGACCTATTGTCCCCCCCCCCCAAACACCCAGAAGGGGTCCTATCCCTCTGGACTTTTGGGCTTGAGCAGAAGCAGAATCAGAATCAGAATCAGAATAAGCTTTATTGCCAAGCATGCTTACATGTAAACATACGAGGAATTTGACTTGACATTGGGCGCGCTCGATAAGCGCTTCTCAATGACGCGGCAGCCATGCCTGTCATACAGTGGAGGGTAAAGAGGGGAATGGGGGGGGAGGGGGATGACACAATGGGCAGAGAGAAAAAACATAGTTTATCAAAATAAAGCTCGTATGAGCAAAATTGTGATTACATAGAAAAAAAACCCTCTAATGCACAATTAGCAGACAATACAGATCACACAATAACAAAGAATCAAAAGCTGAGAGAGACAGTGTAAGTGTGTGTGTGTCAGTGTATGTGTATCAGTCATGTAATGTTGTATGCAGTGTGTATCAGTTACTGGTGAACAGCAAAAAACCTCCCTGAGCAACGTTTAGATGTTATGTCTTTAGTGTCCTCAAAACATAGATAGCATGTCCCCAAGAGTTCATTCTCTCAGTGCATGTCCGATGGTAAACTCCATGCTGGACACATAACGCTGTCCTTGAGAGATCAGATTACTGCACACCAGATGTTTATGTTAGGGATAAGCAAGCCAAAGCTCTCTTCTGCCTTATCTTCATCAGGAGGAATGTAATCTTCAGGGCGCCGAATCAAGGTCTAATAGGCACAGTTCACTCAGAGCATAGAATTTTCATCTCTCATGCGATTCTGTGCTTCATAATTTCCATATACAGGCTTTAAAATCATTCCCTGGAGAGCACCAGCAACTCCAAGATGTATTCCACCTACTGAATCAGCCACCATTCAGTTCACCATTGCCGCTATTAGTGCACTCCCCAACTGGTCGAATTGTTGAAGGAGCTTTGCCGGGTCCGCATTTTGATCAGCTCTCCCAACTTCTTTAATTTCTGATACATCACGAAACTCCAAAAGCCAAAGTAGAAATCCTGTGATCATAAGCCAAACAGATAGATGTCTTCCGCATCTCCAGTTGAATCACACAGACACATGAGTTCCCAAGTGTCCATGAGTCTCCCCACTTGGGCTCCCCCTGGCCCGATCTTCTTTAAAAGTGGTGTTAATCGCATTTAAAGCCCAGCTTACCAAATCCGTAATTTTCCGTTTGGATTAAGATTCAGCCAGAATCAGAATCAGATTTATTGCCATTGTTCATGTAGTACACAAACTAGGAATTTGTCTCGGTGCCATGCTGCAACATTAAAAACATGATGAGATAAAGAGATAAACTAAAAAACTAAAGGACTAAAAATGTGCAATAAGTGTAGAAAAATAAGTAATAATAATAATAATAATAATAATAATAATAGTAATAATGAGTAATACTAGTCAAGGCAGTTTTAAATAAATTAGCAAGTAGCAGATAATATGGGGTACCACAGTGCAGTTGATAATGCAACAGAAAAACAGTGATGAATGTCATGAGTCTGGTTGAGCTGCTGTACATAGTGCACGAGAGTCAATAAGTCACTTAATGTTCAGCAGTCTGATGGCAGAGGGGAAAAAGCTATTCATGTGCCGGGAGGTTTTAGTCCGAATGGACCGAAGTCTTCTACCTGAGGGGAGGGGGGCAAACAGTACATGACCAGGGTGTGAAGGATCGGCTATGATCCAGCCAGCACGCCTCCGGGTTCTGGAGATGTACAGGTCCTGGAGAGATGGGAGCTTGCAGCCGATCACCTTCTCAGCAATGCGCACGACGCGCTGCAGCCTTAGTCTGTCCCTGGCAGTGGCTCCTGCATACCACACAGTTATGGAGGAGGTGAGGATGGACTCGATGATGGCCGTGTAGAACTGCACTAACATCTTGGTGGGTAGCTTGAGCTTCCTCAGCTGCCGCAGAAAGAACATCCTCTGCTGGGCCTTTTTGATGAGGGAGCTGATGGTTGGCTCCCATTTGAGGTCCCGGGTGATGGTGGTGCCCAAGAAGCGGAAGGAATCTGCAATGGTGATGGGAGAGCCTGTGATGGTGAGGGGGGGGCAGGGGGGTTGTGACTTTCCTGAAGTTCACAATCATCTCCGCTGTCTTCAGAGCGTTCAGCTGCAGGTTGTTGTGGCTGCACCAGGACACCAGCTGGGCCACCTCTTTCCTGTAGACGGACTCGTCGCCGTTGGAGATGAGCCCGATGAGGGTGGTGTCATCTGCAAACTTAATCAGCTTAACAGACTGGTGGGAGGAGGTTCAGGAGTTGGTATAAAGGGAGAAGAGTAGGGGGGAAAGTACACAGCCCTGGAGTGATCCGATGCTGATGCTAACAGAGTCCGAGACAGACTTCCCCAGCCGCACATGCTGCCTCCGGTCCGTCAGGAAGTCGATGATCCACTTGCAGAGGGAGTCAGGCACATTGAGCAGGGACAGCTTGTCCTGGAGCAGAGCGGGGTGGATGGTGTTGAATGCAGAGCTGAAGTCCACAAACAGAATCCTGGCGTAGGTTCCCGGGGAGTCCAGGTGCTGCAGGATGGAGTGGAGGGCCAAGTTGACTGCGTCGTCCACAGACCTGTTGGCACGGTAGGCAAACTGCAGCGGGTCCAGGAGGGGAGTGGTGATGGACTTGAGGTGAGACAGGACCAGGCGCTCAAAGGACTTCATGACTACAGAGGTGAGCGCTACAGGTCTGTAGTCATTAAGTCCAGTAATCCGTGGCTTCTTGGGGACAGGGATGATGGTGGAGGATTTGAGGCAGGTCGGCACGTGACATTGCTTAAGGGAGGTGTTAAAAATGTCTGTGAAGACAGGAGCCAGCTCTTTCGCACAGTGTCTCAGGGTGGAGGGAGACACGCCGTCCGGACCGGGGGCCTTGCGCGGGTTCAGTCTGGAGAACTGTCTGTGCACGTCCTGCTCACTGATGACAAGGGCAGGGGGGGAGGAGGAGGAGGAGGGGGTGACCGCTTTTGATGAATTAGGGGCCGAGGAGGCAGTGGAGCTGGGTGGAGTGGGGGAGTTGGACATAGCTGACGAGGTGTCAAAACGGGTGTAATGTTGGGACAGTTTTTGACAAAGGGCTTTGTCATCCTGACCTTTAGAAGCCTGAGGCCGATAGTTGGTGATTTGCCTCAGTCCTCTCCACACAGAAGCCGAGTCATTAGCAGTGAACTGAAGAAGAGCGACACAGATAGGACACAGCAAGCTGGGATCAGTAAGGGAGTAGGAGGGAGAGGAGAGGGGGAAAAAAGCGTCTGCTCTCTCTGAAAGCCGGAAGAAGAAGCAAGTGCCCATAGCGGCTGTAGCATGGAGCCACCGGGCCAGTCGAAGCACCTTCTTGTCGAGGTGGGTGGGAAGGGAGGTCGGTCTCTGGAGGGGGAAAGGGAGGGGAGGGAAAAGGGTCAATTCCGGGATAACCATTCTCTGCTGGGGAAGCACCAACCTGTGGAGCCGCTGCAGTAGGCACCTGCACCGGGGAGCTTGAGCCAACACCACCTGTTCATCTGCCAAAACATAAGCGGGCTTCAGCCTGTCTATGCAGATGGTTTCCTTACGCCCCCCCCCCCCCAAGTCTAACACAAAATGCTTCTCTCCGGTTTCCAACACTCTGAACGGTCCATCGTGCAACGGCTGCAGCGGGGTTCTGTGAGCGCCGTGCCTGACGAAGACGAATTTGGCATTCTCTAAGCACTTTGGAACAAAAGTGCGGGGAAAACAATGCTGTGCCGGGCCTGGAACGCTGGCAGCCCCTGTACCAGAAAAAAGGTGCGCAGGTGGGACGGTCCGGGGCACAGGGCTCTCGGGCAAAAATTCTCCCGGGATACATAACGGCTGAGAAAAAATGAGTTCTGCCGGGAAAGCTGCCAAATCTTCCTTAGAAGCGGAGCGCAACCCCAATAGAACCCAAGGTAAGCAGTTGGCCCAATTTGCATCCGTTAGCAAGGCCATGAGTGCTGCTTTAAGCAACATGTGAAAACGCTCATACAAACCATTAGCCTGTGAGTAGTACGTGGTTATGCGGTGGATTTTGACCCCCAGGCTATCGGCCATCGCGGACCAAAGCTCCGAAACAAATTGCAGACCCCTGTCGGAAGTGATGTCCAATGGCAATCTGAACCGTGCGACCCAAGTTGGCAAGAATGTGCGGGCTGCCTCGGCAGACGTGGTGGAACTCAGCGGAACCACCTCTGACCAACGTGTAGTGTGGTCCACAATTGTTAAAAGCTGTGTGAACCCCTGTGACGATGGAAAGGGGCCCACTAAATTCACGTGTACGTGGTCGAACCTCCTGGCTGGAATCTGAAATGGCTCAAGTGGGACTTTGGTGTGCTTGTGCATTTTAGCCCACTGGCACATGACGCACGCTGCAGCCCATTCTTTCTCATCCCTCATCTCTCATCCCTACATAGGCAAGGTCAGACAATTCTGGGCCCCACTAGTTTAACCGAGGTGCACACGCCGGGGTGTGAAAGGGAGTGGGCGGACTCAAAAAGGCGGTGGTGCCAAGAGCTCAGAACCACTGGGTGGGGGTGGCCAGTGGAAACGTTGCAGAGCAAGGGGGGGCACCCTTCTTGCACCACCCTGCTCTCCAGTTTTAATCCAGTAGCTACGGACTGGAGCGCGCAAATGTCTGTGTCCCCGGTTTCGGCGGCGGCCATAGCAGGAAAATCTATCCCCATGTAGACCGGGAAGACTAACACGCGTGACAGGCAGTCAGCCATGACATTAAGCTTACCGGCTACAAGTTGAATGTCGGTAGTGAACTCAGAGATTGTGGCCGAGTGCCGTTGCTACTGAGCTGACCATGGTTCCGAGACTTTGGACATTGCGTACATTAGTGGTTTGTGATCGCAAATACGGTGAGCTCGTGCCCCTCAAGCCGAAACTGGAAATGACACGTAGGCAGGTGGTGGTCCAACAACTCCTGGTCAAAAGCGTTGTATTTACGCTCGTTGTCACGCAAAGTACAGCTGAAAAATGCGAGTGGCTGCCACGAATCGGAGACGTACTGCTCCACCACTGCCCCCATCGTGACATCAGACGCATCTGTGGTGAGCGCTATCCACGCTGACAGTGTTGGGTGGCCCAGCAGAGCCGCATTAGCGAGCACCCTTCTGGTATTTGTAAAAGCCTGCGCCTGCTCGGGGGTCCAGTCGATGCTATCTGTAGGCTTCTTTTTTTTTTGAGTGCGCCGTACAGTGGTTGCAGCAGCTGTGCTGCCCGTTTGTAAAAAATAAACCATCCCCCAAAATTCCTGCAGTGCCCTCACGGTCTCTGGACGTGGAAAATCCGACACTGCACGCATTTTATCCGGCAGTGGGATTGCGCCATCTGGCAAGATGTGGTGGCCCAAAAATTCAATCACTGGCAGCCCGAACTGGCACTTTTCTAGGTTAACAATAAACTTGTGTGCTTCCAGCCTTTGGGAAACTTGTTTGAGGGGGGCAAGGTACTCTTCCTCTGATGCACTAGCCACCAAAATGTCGTCCAAGTAGACAAAAACAAACGGCAGGTCCTGGAGCACCGCATCCATCATTCTTTGAAAAGTTTGCGCTGCACCTTTTAACCCGAACGGCATGTGTAAAAACTCGAAAAGACCAAAACGAGTTATTACCACCATTTTGGGAACCTCCTCTGCTTGAACCGGGACCTGGGGTTACCCGCGGACCAGATCCACTTTTGAAAAAATGTGCGTCCCGGCCAGGTGCACGGAATAATCCTGGATGTGCGGGATGGAATACCAGTCGTATTCCGTTGCGTTGTTCAAGCGTCGGAAATCACCGCACAGCCGCCACAACCCATTGCCTTTAGGCACCATGTGCAACGAAGATGCCCATGGGCTGTTGGAGTGCCTGACAATGCCCAGTCGCTCTAAGTTAGCAAATTCCTTGCGCGCACTGGCTAGTTAAGCTGCATCCAGGTGGCGAGGGCGCACGAACACAGGTGGGCCTTTTGTTGTGATAAAATGTTCGACCCCGTGCTTGGTTACCGCAGTGGAAAAGGTGGGAACCGTGAGTGTGGGAACTTGGAAAGCAAATGCTGATACTTACCCCCTGGAGCTAGAACGTTAGCATGTGTTGGTGGCCCAACTCCCCGAGCTGTGCAGGGCAAGGAGGAAAAAGAAACAGCGTCCACTAAGAGTCTGTTTGCAACATCAACCAGTGATCCGTGAGCACACTGAAAATCAGCACCTAACATGGGGACTGAACATGCAGCTACCACAAAGTCCCACTGGTAATTGCATCCGTGTAAACATACAGTCACCTTCCTTTCTCCAAACGTCCTGATGTAGGATCCGTTGGCAGCTGTAAGAGCCGGGCCGCTGCCTTCTGCCAACCAGTCCACACTGACTGGCAAAATGAGGCTGTTCTGGAAGCTGGAGTCCACCAGAAAACATCTCCCAGAACGTGTGTCCGTGATGAAAAGCAGCTTCTCCCTGTCGCCAGCGGTCGCAGCTGCTACCGACCGCTGACTGTCTTGTTTTCCGGCTTTCTTGAAGTGGCACGACAGCAAACAATGTTGGGCTTCCTTGACAAAACGGCGGTGATAAAAACACAGCGTCCCAGTCCCGTGTCTCCAGGTGGCCGTCCCTGCCACCACCATCAGCTCCCTGACCTTGCTGGATTCCTTTGGAGATCCCGGTGTCACTGCGTGCACACTGAGAGCCCTGTTCACCAGGATGATTCGGTCTGCCTCTTGTGCAAGTTCACGGTAGTTCCTGGTCGCCAGCAGTGGTGAGTTGGTGAGGATCATCTGCACTGTAGCTGGTAGGTTCCTGAGGAAGAGGTGGGTGAACAAAAAGGATCCATTGTCCCTGCCCATTAATGCGAGCATACTCTGCATAAGGTCCACAGCCGATATGTCACCTAACTCCAAGCTTGTGAGCAGCTTTTTTGCCCTCTCCCCGTCCGAAAGGGTATAACGTTGTAGCAGCATCTGCTTGAGAGCGTTGTATTTACCCTGGGTTGGGGTGTCCTGGAATAGGCTCATGACTCGTTGTGTGGCACATGCCTCCAGCGCAGCTACCACATGGTGGAATCTGGCGTCGTCTGTAGAGCTTCTGCGGAGGGCGAACTGGGCTTCCACAGGCAAAAACCATGTGGTCGGGTTGTGAAGCCAAAAGTCCGGGAGCCTGACTGTGACGGCGCACACAGCCATGTGTGGCTCCCGCGGGAGTGTTTCCGCAGAAGTACTCGGCTCGTTCTCCATTTCACGTCTTAAGGTCACCAATGTGGAGGAAGGAATCAGATGAGACCACGAACTGATGACACAGACTTGATTTCTCCAAGTAAAACATACTGAATCTGAGTGCCAGAGCGATCTCTCTTATACACTTATTCCCACCTCTCTGGCACCCATGGTTAAGCACATTAACATACACGCTGTGAAACATGCACACACATCCACATTTACTGTGCTCAGTAAGTTGAGTTGTGGAGATAAATCTTCTAATAATAATAATCAATAATAATCATGTTTTTCAACCACTAATTTGTAGACATGTGGGGGACACAATAGGTCATGGAACTCCACCCAGGACAGGGGGCTGGTGGAGGAGAAGATAGTCACAAATGACCATGACTTAGGGTGCCAGAGCGCTAGGGGGTAATAAACCAAAGAAAGATGTGCCTTCCACCCCCGCTATGCCAGGTTCACACCTGAGGACACGGCGTGCCACATTAACATACGTCACAGAGCAGGTCTTGATACAATACGAAACCCCGATGACTAATAACTAATTTCCCTCAGATATAACCTGCCTCATTCATGGTCCAAAACCAGCGCTACTAGAAACTGGATCCCGTTGTAGTGATCTGAACAGGGTCGTGGACCCTCTCCATGCTTTATGTTCTTTGTTAGACTCATTATCAGTATTATTATTATCATCACTGGTATTTTCACTCTTACCTCAGTTTCATCATCACTGTTGTTATATCACCTTCTCAGCTACCTTTGTATGTTGCATATTTTCCCTGCTTCATCATCGTTTCTTAGTTGGCTTTTATTTTGACAGTGTCGTTTGTTTACTTCCTTCCTAGCATATGTAACCCAGCTGAGAAAATGACCCTTTTTCTCATATTTCATTTGTATTAATGAAAGTGTGTGATTTTATTTTGAAAACCGACTATCTTGGGGAAGAGGAAGTGCGATCCTCGTCATCCAACTTTTGAATTTCCGGTTCATGGTCACGTTGGGTGATCTGGGTCTTTCTATTCGTTAAGAGCAAGATTAGCCCCGCCTTCCGAGCAAAGTGCTGAGGCACTATGCTGGAAATAGGTCTTTTAACGATACGAGCGTGGGCGAGGGAGGTTGTGAAGCGATTCACACAGATTCCTCTTTCTTGGTGAGTTTCATTCAGAAAGATGCTATAAATGAATCTAAACACTCTCCAAACGCTAATTTGCAACCTTTATTATCCTAAGTTGACGGGACCACGAGCGTGAGGGGCATTTTGGCTGTGTCCTTTGCTGTATTCACACTGAAATCTCATCTTGGTGAGTCAGATACATGCTAATGTTAGCGCTATGCTAATGCTAGTCCCGAGTGGATTGTTCCTGTTTAAAAGCAATGGAAAAGGCTGTCTTTGTGTCTGTATGGTTTTCCTAAATGTGATTTCAGTTCCCAACAGTATGCTGAAGTACTTTTAGTTCATATGCACTATTTCTGTCGAATGCAAAGTGTAGTTTGATGCTAAAAGCACATGGTGTTAGTCTACTATGTAAATCCATAGGTTATGCTAAACCCAGTAGCTCAGACAAGGTTGAAAGGGATTAATCATAATTTCATGGTTAAATGATATAGAGATGAACAGAGGAATTCATTTAATTGGTTACATGAAAAAAAGGGTATTTCATGTGCTACCAGAGAGATTGTGAGAAAAAAGAACACATGCATGTAAGATGTAAGATGTGAAATGTAAGATATTACTATATTGCTGGATTGTGATAATAGTAATATGAGAGAAGAATTTAAACACTAAGCTATGGGGTTATATAAGAAGGGATTGGAAGACGAATTACTCTAGCTGTAAACAATAATACCATTATTGTCGTGCAGGCTAGGTTTTTTCTGGTTGCCGACCAAAAACCTTCTGGATCCTGGATTTTCTCCGAATGGAGATGGCGAGCCTGACCCGAGATTGAACCGAGATTGAACAGAGGTCTGACCAAGGTCTCAATTGAAGGACATCCCTCCTGTCTCCAGTGCCCAGGATTTAAAGTGGTAACAACCCAAGTCGCTGCTTTAAAAGAGGAAAACAAACCTGAGTCTGGAGTTACAAGACATCTTGACTGGTCAACCAAGTAACCCGAAAGGACAAACAAACACTGAGCTCAGTAGTACACTTTTGGGGTTTTATTTCATGCCGGCCGTTGTTATATTTGTATATTTGTACATTGATTGTATATTTTGCTCCCCTTATCTTTATTAATAACAGATATGAATTGCTCATTTCTTGCCTCCAGCTATTTCATTCCACACTCACTCTAATTCCCTATTGTAACCCTTACGAACCTAGCAACTGGTCTACACTTAATTATTTCCCTTACCTAATTAACATAAGGCAAGGGTTACACATAGCTCTTCCTCATTTATTAATTATTGCTCACGGCTGTCCCTCATCAGTTAATTATGTTCTTCCCTATTTAGTGATGCCTCCCCCTTATCTCTTTGTTGGGTTTTCGTCATTTTGGTTGTGACAGCACATTATTCCTCATCGCTGTTTGAGTTTCCTTCCCCAGCATTTTGCACTACTGCCATTGTGGCTTATTTTGTGTTCATCTCTCACGCTGCATTTTTTTCCAATAAATTATGGTTCAATGTTGCCCTGCAAGTGGGTCCGTCCTTAAGCCCCGTAGGGCAGACATGACAGTAGAACCCATCCAGTGAAGGACCCAGTGGGCAAAGGGAGGTCGGTGGCCAGTGGTCCCAGTGTAGATGAGCAGTGGGCAGCCCAGGTCATCCAGAATTTTGTCTCGGCCGCTTGCGCCGGAGGAGGCCCTGGAGTGCCTGGATGCCGCGGCTGGGATTGTGGAGGCACACCCTGGTCTGTGGAGATACCTTGAGCTGGCAGGACTACTGGGCACCATTTCCAACCTGCACCGGACATACTGCGAATTGGTGAGGAAGTTATGTGGGGCACCGGAGTTTGTGTCGATGGCGCAGTGTCCCCTGACTCTGACATCCCTTTTTCCTCACCGCTCACCCATCTCACAGCCATATCGCGGGTGGAGGGATTCACCCAAGATCTCGGAGACTGTGCTGACAAATCAGTGTCCCCTGACTCCGTCTGTCATTGCGCCTCCTCGCCACTCGCCAGTCCCAGCATCTCGGAAGCTTGTGCCGACGCAGATACGTCTCCTCGCTTCCACAAATTCCACACACCTCCCCTCCGCTCCAACACCTGCTTGTCGCTGCTGCGCAACAGCTCCTCGCCAGGTGGTCACTGTAGCCACTCGGAGTGATTCATCTGGTTCTCCAGCAGCAGGTTCAACAACAGCGGCAGCCTCAGTGGCAATGGAACTGGAGACAAGGCAAGTACTATTTTCTCATTTTTTAACATCTAATAGTGACTTGCCATGTCCCCAGTGATGAGCCTCAGCAGTTGCTTCCTATCACTGCTGAACCCTCATTTTTTGTTCCTGCTGCTGCCCCATGTGTATTCCACTACTCACCTCTACTCGTTGTTTCCCCGAGGTCATCTCCACCTCAGCTGGGTCCATAATGGAGGAGGTGCGCTAAACCACTGCCACTGCTTCTCCTCACGTGCACGCCCCTGCAGAGACTGCTTCTCCTCATGTGCACGTTCCTGCAGAGACTGCTCCTATTGAGGTCGTCATCCCAACATTGGCAGGACCGGGGTCCTCGCCAGCGGAAGAGCAGGAGTTAAGGCAAGTCCTCTTCTTTGTTTTGTTAATATCTGTCTTAAAGAGGTCTTGTTTTTCTCCCAGTGGGGAGACCCAGTTGCAGCCTCCATCTGCTTCTGAGCTCTCTCCACCAAGCTCTTCTGCTGACTGTTTTGGTGTGGTTCCTGCTCCAACCTGCACCTCTTCCTCCCTGCCCAAGGTGGCTGTGTTGGAGAGGAATTCCTGGGCATCCGGACCGGATGCGCCCCTCATGTCTCAGCCTGAGGTTGGCGTGCCCCAGCCATCTCATTCAGGAATAGGTGCACTCAAGCCATCAACACATGAGGTTGGCGTGCTTCAGTCATCTGATCCAGAGGTCGGGGCACCCCAGCCATCACATCCTGAGGTCAGCACGCCCCAGCCATCTCATCCAGAGGTCAGCACACCTCAGTCTTCAGTTTTAGAGCAAAATACTCGAAAATTACTATCCCCAGAGCTGAAGGCTCCCATGTTGTATCCTGGGTTTGGAGCCTCTATCTCCTGAGTTTAAGGTTTCTGTGTTAATTCCTGTGTTTAAGAGTTCTTTGTTATCAGTTCCTCAGTTTAAGATTTTCTTGTCGCTTTCACCTCAATTTAAAGCTTCCCTGCAGTTATCCGTACCGCTCTCCAGTCTGGTGGTCAAGGGTCTCTGGGAGGCCACCGGATCCACCCTGCTCCTCGGTCTGGGGTCCCATGGACTTGGGTAGCCCCCCTGACCCGCCTTGTTCTCTGGTTTGGTGGTCCCGGGACTTTGGGAAACCACTGACTCACCTTGTTTTGTTTTGGGGCCTTAGACTTTGGGTTGCACCCACAAACTGGATTTATATGTTGGACTTTGCTTGAGAAGGGAGTTTGTTTTGGCCTGCCTGACCTTTTCCCCCACCACCCACCCTGTGAGGGTTTTTTTTTTTTTTTTCCTGTTGTTGGTATTACCCTAGGGTCTGACCCTTAAAGGGGGCTACTGTAGCGATCTGGATGGGGTTGCAGACCCTGTCCACTCCTTATGTTCTTTGTTGGACTCATTATTATCAATATTATTATTATCCATCCATCCATCCATCCATCCATCCTCTACCGCTTTTCCGGAGGTCCGGGTCGCAGAGGCAGCAGTTCAAGCAGAGAAGCCCAGACTTCCTTCTCCCCAGCCATCTGCTCCAGCTCTTCAGAGAGGATACCAAGGTGTTCCCACACCAGCTGGGAGACATAGTCTCTCCAGCGAGTCCAGGGTATGCCCCGGGGTCTCCTCCCAGTGGGACGTGCCCAAAACACCTCAAATGGGAGGCATCCACGAGGCATGTTGATCAGATGCCCATACCACCTCAACTGGCTCCTTTCAGTGTGGAGGAGCAGCGGTTCTACTCCGAGCCTCTCCCGGATGACGGAGCTCCTCACCCTATCTCTGAGGGTGAGTCCAGCAATCCTATGAAGAAAGCTCATTTCAGCCGCTTGTATCCGCGATCTCGTTCTTTTGGTCATTACCCAAAGCTCATGACCATAGGTGAGGGTAGGAATGTAGATTGATTGGTAAAACGACAGCTTTGCCTGAGAGCTTAGCTCCCTCTTCACCGCAACAGACCGGTACAACGTCCGCATCAGATGCTGCTCCGATCCATCTGTCAATCTCTCGCTCCATTCTCCCCTCACTCGGGAATAAGACCCCAAGATACTTAAACTCCTCCACTTGGGACAGGAGCTTGTCTCCAACCCAGAGAGGACAATCACCCTTTTTCCAGCTGAGGACCATGGACTCGGACTTGGAGGTACTGATTCTCATCCCAGCCACTTCACACTCAGCGGCAAACCATCCCAGTAAGACCTGTAGGTCATTGCTGGATGAAACCAGCAGGACAACATCATCTGCAAACAACGGAGATGAGAACCTGTGGTCACCAAGCATGACACCCTCTGTTCCCTGGCTGCACATAGAAATCCTGTCTATAAAAATTATGGCCAGGATCGTGACAAAGGGCAGCCCTGGCAGAGTCCAACTTTCACTTGGAATGAGTCCAACCAAATGTTGGCGATACGAACCAAACTCTCACAATGTCGTACAGAGACCGAATAGCTCATAACGACAAGCCCAATACCCCATACTCCCGAAGCACCCCCCACAAAAAACCATGAGAGACGTGATCGAATGCTTTCTCCAAGTTCACAAAACACATGCAAACTGGTTGGGCAAACTCCCACAAACCCTTGAGAATTCTCGAGAGGGTAAAGAGCTGGTCCAATGTGCCATGGCCAGGATGAAAACCACATTGCTCCTCCTGAATCCGAGTTCGACCAACGGCCAGACTCTCCTCTCCAGTACCTTGGCATAGACCTTCCCAGGGAGGGTGAGGAGTGTGATCCCTCTAAAGTTGGAGCACACCCTCCGGTCCCCTTTTTTGAAGAGAGGAACCACTACTCCAGTTTGCCATGCCAAAGGCACTGCCCCCAACCTCCACACAATGTTGCAGAGGTGTGTCAACCATAACAGCCCTACAACATCCAGGGCCTTGAGGTACTCAGGGCGAATCTCGTCCACCCCTGGGGCCCGGCAACCGAAGAGATTTTTACCACTTTGGCAGCCTCAGCCCCTGTGATAGGCGAGTCGTCCCCCTCGTCCACAAGCCCTGCTTCCTCTATGGAAGGAGTGTCAGTGGGATTGAGGAGATCCTTGAAGTATTCCTTCCACCGCCCGACGATATCCCCAGTCGAAGTCAACAGTGCCCCACCCGCACCATACACAGTGTGGACAGGGAGCTGCTTCCCCCTCCTGAGCCGCTGGACAGTTTGCCAGAATCTCTTCGAGGCCGACTGAAAGTCTTGTTCCATGGCTTTACCAAACTCCTCTCATACCTGTGTTTTTGCTTCAGCAACAACCTGAGCTGCACTCCACTTGGCCTACCGGTACACCTCAGCTTCTACGGGAGTCCCACAAGCCAACCAAGCTCAATAAGACTCATTCTTCAGTTTAATGGCCCCCCTCACCACTGGTGTCCAACACTTGGTTTGGGGGTTGCCACCACGAGATGCCCCGACGACCATGCAGCCACAGCTCTGGGCAGCTGTTTCAACAATGGAGGTAGAGAACATGGCCCATTCAGACTCCATGTCTCCCTCGGAATGTGGTTGAAGTTCCTCCGGAGGTGGGAGTTGAAGACCTCCCGGACAGAGGCCTCAGCCAGACGTTCTTAGCACACCCTCACTATATGTTTGGGTCTACCAGGTCTGAATGGCATCCTCCCCTGCCATCGGATCCAACTCACCACCATGTGGTGATCAGTTGACGACTCTGCACCTCTCTTTACCCAAGTGTCCAAGACAAACGGTCGCAGGTCTGATGACATAACAAAATCGATCAATGACCTGCGACCTAGGGTGTCCTGGTGCCAGGTGCACATATGGACACCCTTATGCTTGAACATGGTGTTCGTTATGGACAAACTGTCGTTAGCACAAAAGTCCAATAACTGAGCACCACTCGGGCTTAGATCGGGCAGGCCATTTCTCTCAATCACCCCCCTTCAGATTTCACTGTCTTTGCCCATGTGCACATTGAAGTCCCCCAGTAGGACAATGAAGTCTCCAAGAAGAGCACTCTCCAGCATCCCAGTCAGAGACTTCAAAAAGGGTGGGTACTCTGAAGCATCATTTGGTGCATAGGCACAAATGATGGTCAGGACCCATTTCCCAACCCGGAGGCGCAGGGAAACAACCCTTTCGTCCACCAGGGAAAACTCCAATATAGAGGCAGCAAGGTGGGGGATACAAGAATACCCACCCCTCCTCGTCGCCTCTCGCCCGGGGCAGCTCCAAAGTAGGCCAAGCTCCAGCCCCTCTCCAGGAGATTTTTTCCAGAACTGGAGCTGTATATTGAGGTGAGGCCAACTATATCTAGCTGGTATCTCTTAACCTCATGCACCAGCTCAGGCTCCTTCCCCACCAGAGTGGTGACATTCCACGTCCCAAAAGCCAGTTTAGGAAGCTTGGGATCAGACCGCCAAGGTCTCCGCCTTTGACCGCTGCCTGATCCACATAGCACCGGACCCCCATGGTCCCTCTTGCAGGTGGTGAGCCCACTGGAGGGCGGACCCATGTAACTCCTTCGGGCTGAAATCGGCCGGGTCCCATGGGCGGAAACCCGGCCTCCAGACGCTAGCCATCGAGCCCCTCCCCCAGGCCTGGCTCCAGGGTGGGGCCCCAGTAACCCCATACCAGGCGGGGTACCCTGAATCCTTATTCCGGCATTCCTCATGAGCGTATACATGAGAGTATCATCATTGGTATTTTCACTTTCACCTCAGTTTCATCATCACTGTTATTAAATCACCTTCTCAGCTACGTTTGTATGTTGTGTATTTTCCCTGCTTCATCGTTTCTGATTTGGCTTTTATTTTGCCAGTGTCGTTTGTTTACTTCCTTAATAGCATAGCTCTTTCCCTTTTATTAATTATTGCTCACGGCAGTCCCTCATCAGTTAATTATGTTCTTCCCTTTTTAGTGATGCCTCTCCCTTATCTCTTTGTTGGGTTCTCATCGCATTGGTTGTGACAGCACATTATTCCTCATCGCTGTTTGGGTTTCCTCCCCCAGAGTTTTGCTCTACTGCCGTTGTGGCTTATTTTGTGTTCATCTCTCTCGCTGCATTTTTTTCCAATAAATTATGGTTCAACGTTGCCCTGTGAGTGGGCCCGTCCATAAGCCTCATAGGGACAGACATGACACCCATCTCTGTAAATGTGACATTGAGTTAAAAAAAAAAATATCAGAGACTATACAGTTGACTCACGAGGCAACGTGCACAGATCCATCTCTCCTGGGAGGAATTCTGTTCAGCAAAATGCGCTCTAATCAAGTCCCAGCTCCAGCACAATATATACCGAGGCAACGAGAAGCCCCTGACTGCAGATTAATCCCAGTAGCTGCAGCTGTGACATTTGCAGCTGTATTGGAGTGAAGAGATGTTTCCATAGTCTAAAATATCTCTGTTTGGAGATTACAATCTGGAAATAAAAGGCTTCTTCCTGGCTGTCGTGCTTAATTTGGATTCTGACAGATTTGGTTTGTAACTATAAATTCAGCTGTAAGATTGGAGTGGTATTCAGTGGTGTTTATTTACTTTATTTTATTTACTTATTTTACTCAGTAACATCACGTCTGTCTTTGCAGATTACCGGTGGCTTTCTTTCACAGCATTTTTTTCCATGTTAGTCCCCCCCCCCACCGTCACACTGTCATATAGTGATCCATCTATCTATAGACTTTAATTTTAATGCCATTTTATTTTATTTCAGTGTGAGCCAGCTGCATTAGCTGAGGTGTAGACAGCAGTTGTTGCTTCTGCCTACATCCTTTCTGTTCGAAATATGTTGTCTTTTTCTCTTTCCTTTTCTTTTTTGTCTTGTTATGATCTGACAGAAATAAAAAAAGAAAAAAAATTAATGCATGAACTGTCATTGTATCATGGTCCACTCTGTAAACTTAGGTTTATTGTTCGTTCCGGAGGGTCAGAACAAAATAAAATACTTTTTTCTGACCTCTACCTCCCTTCACACCTTGGTGTCACACTCTGTGAAGTTATTATTTTTTACCTCCGCCAAAGGGGGAGGTTATGTGATCATCGGCGTTGGTTTGTCTGTTTGTTTGTTTGTTTGTCTGCTTGTTTGTCTTTTAGCAAGATAACTCAAGAAGTTATGGACGGATTTTCATGAAATTTTCACAGAATGTCAGAAATGGGGTATCCTACAGATGATTACATTTTGGTGGTGATCCCGATCTCCGTCCACAAGAAAACCGCTATTACGCAAAATGCCATTTTCGTGAATAACTACTGAACCACTAATCCTATCATTGTGAATCCAATTGCTAGTCATATGTTTTCATGGTCAAGGAATCTGAAAACGTACACACAAACACTGTATGGGGGGGAACTGTGGCCGCCATTACCGAAAAGGCCATTTTCAAGAATAACTACTGAACCACTAATCCTATCATTGTCAATCCAATTGCTAGTCATATGTTTTCATGGTCAAGGAATCTGAAAACGTACACACAAACACTGTATGGGGGGAACTGTAGCGCTAAACCGCCATTACGCAAAATGCCATTTTCGTGAATAACTACTGAACCACTAATCTTATCATTGTCAATCCAATTGCTTGTCATATGTTTTCATGGTCAAGGAATCTGAAAACGTACACACAAACACTGTATGGGCGGAACTGTAGCGCTAAACCGCCATTATGGAAAATGCCATTTTCCTCGAATAACTACTCAACCACTAATCCTATCATTGTCAATCCAATTGCTAGTCATATGTTTTCATGGTCAAGGAATCTGAAAACGTACACACAAACACTGTATGGGAGGAACTGTGGCCGCCATTACGGAAAATGCCATTTTCGTGAATAACTACTGAACCACTGCTTCTCATATGTTTTCATGATCAAGGAATCTCAACACTGTATGGGCAGAACTGCGGCACTTGGCGGAGGTCTGCGCTCTCCGAGTGCTTTTCTAGTTTTTTATGTCATGCTTTCCCACAGGATTGACAGTCACTGTTTGACAGAAGAGTGACAGAAGAGATGTTTTTCTTCATTTACATATTCATTTGTGGGAGGAACTGAGGCGGAGTAAAGAGACAGTGCATGTGCACTGACTTTTCATGTGAGGTGGGATGTATAAAGAAAAGCACTGGAGAATCGGGCGTGTGCACAGTTTTGTAAATCTGAAAATTTTTGTGCACACGTACTTTTCAAATTTTGTGAGTATGCCATCTTTCAGTATGAACGCTGTGCAATACTTTATCCACGAGGCCCCAGATTTCCTTGGACTAATTAATCTGGGGGCCAATTGAATGGCACAGGACATAGTGGACGGACTTGTGCAACTATTCCATATTTGTGGTTTAGCAGTGTGGAAGACAAGTGTGCACTGACGGAGCGGCTGTTAACATTGGAATTTACAATGAGGCCATTCCCAAATTGCATCAGATGGTGGTCATCGGGGATTTCCTTGTGCATATTCCATGCACCGCCCACACCCTGGAGAACTGTACCAAGTCAGCTGATCGCATGGTCCCATACCATGAGTTATTTAATCAATCCACTGTCAAATTGCTAAGCTTTTACTTTCAGAAAGGGGGTAAAAAACAAATTGCGCAACTAAAAAAGATCTGTGGGGAGAAAGGTATTGCTTTTGTCAAATTAGGAAAGTTTAACAATATTAGATGGTCTGCATGGAGACAAGGGACTCTGTTGAAAATATGGAGAATGTTACCCGCTATTGAGATTCAAGTGGCAACAAGTGATGGCAGTTGCCTGAAAATCAGACGTGCACATTTAGTTTTCAGTGCTTGAAGCGCAGTCATTTCATTAGAAAGTTTACATACTATGGACCTTTAAAGAACAGACATTTTGTTGTAATGCCTTCATTCATTTCACTTGAAATTAAAATGTGTGTTAAGTTATCCACATATTCCTCTATTTTGTGAGGTGGGTCAAGAACAAAAAAGAGGACCAAGCAACAACCTTGGGTTCTCCCCTGAGAACAAGACCAAAAAAGTTACAGTATGTGCACCCCTGTTTATAATGCAGTCCACTAATTACACCATATTTAATTCAATTCAATTCAATTCAGCTTTATTTATAATGCGCCACATCACAACAAAAGCCGTCTCATGGCGCCACAATCACATTTACAATCTGAGTATGAATAAGTATGGCATATGTACATGTAAGTATGGGGTAAATGTGGCTTAAGTGTGGAATAGGTGCAGCGTAAGCATGGCGTAAGTATGAGGTGAATACAGCATAAGTAGGACATACATAAGAGATGCTGTAAGTACAGGGTAAGTACAGCATAAGTATAGGGAAAGTACAGGAAAATGTGGATTAAGTATGACATAAGTGTGTCATACATGAGTCATATAGCATGAGTATTGCATACGTATGGGGTAAGTATGGTTTAAGTATGGGGTTAATACAACATACGTTGGACATACATAAGAGGCAAGTATGTGGTAAGTACAGTGAAAGTATAGGGAAAGTACAGGTAAATACAGTTTAAGTATGACCTAAGTATGGCTTACATATGGGTAAGTACAGCATGAGTATGGCAAAAGTATGGGGTAAGTATAGGAAAGTATGGCTTTTTATGATGTAAGTTCTGTGTGAGCATCACTCTATAAATTCAAGAAATCTCTGTCAGTTTGTATGTGTGTCTGTGTGTCATGCTCATAAGCCGCCTATGAGGTTCCTATAATGTCTGCAGGATGTCCTATGATGTTCCTGTGATGTTCGCGATCATAGGACCGTCTACATGATGTCTATATAACGTCAGATAAACCGTAATCTATATGAGGTCAGATAAACCGTAAGCCTGATGTTCCGATAATCTCGGAAGGATGTCTATATGACGTCATACAGACCGCAGGACTCCCTACAAGACATATATATAGACACAGGTAATCAACATAACACAGAACAGTAACAGGCAGGAGAAGAAGAAACAAGCAGGGGCAAACAGAGATGGCAGAGCATGGTTACAGAAAATGGGATAGACGGGGCTGCACAGATAATCACACACAGGGGACCAGAGGGGAGACAAGACCAAGGCAATGATGATAATGATAATGATGATAATAATAAGAATAATGCTGATAAACGAAGAGCAAGACCAATGAAGAAATAAATATGCAAGACAGAATAATAATAACAATAATAGCAACCCTGGATAGTAACAATAAGGTGAAATACAGAAAATCCCAACTTAAACTGAGGATGTGGGCTGGGACCCATGCCCTGGAGACAAGGAATATCACTCTATATATAATTCAAGAAATCTCTGTCTGTCACGATGTCATGACGTCATGATCACAGGACTCGCTAAAAGATCATAGGACGTGCTATGACATCAAAGGCAGGCTGCACTCACGATCATAGGACTCACTATGACATCATCAAAAATCAAAGGCGGGCATTACTCATGACCACAGCACTCGCATTATCAAAGATCAAAGGCAGCCATCACAGATCAAAGGCAGGCATCAACAAACCAGTGGTGACGTCAAAGATCCAAGGCAGGGTTCACCATGGTTGCTGTTGCCATGGCAACAGTAACTTTCTACGGCCATGCAGAAATGTTTCCTTACACTTGCTTTCCATGGGCATGCACGGGTGTGCACGGGCATGCACAGGTATGCACTAGTAACTTAAATACAAGGTAAGTATATGATAAGTATGATGGGTACATTATAAGTACAATGTAAGTACGACATATATACTATAAGTATATATGTCTTACTTACTGCATGGGGCTGCACGGTGGCGCAGTGGTTAGCACTGTGGCAGCACAGTTTACTCTCAGCCGGGGGATCGCAGGGATCGTGGGTTCGATCCCAGCCCCCGACCAACAGTGATCTGTGTGGAGTTTGCATGTTCTCCCCGTGTTGCGTGGGTTACTCCGGGATTTCTCCGGTTTCCTCCCACATACCAAAAACATGCAGGTTAGGGAGTTAAGGGGCGCTTGCGCACGCAGCGACCGGCAGCTGGTGGCTTGTCACCAGACTGCAAAACAAATCTACAGTACCTACGGGTACAAAATAAGTAATAAAAAAAAAAAAAAGTGTGATATAAGTACAACACAATGTACAGGTAAGTGTGGCTTAACTATGACATAAGTACAAGGCAAGTACAGCATAAATATGAATTAAATATGATATAAGTATAACATAAGCACATGGTTTGCAGTTATTGACTCATCCAAACTAAAGATGTAGAGGATAAGAAGAGGACAGTCTTTAAATGCAGATCAGATTGTTTTCTCTATAAATGTACTAATTGCTTATATTGTACTTAAGGTGTACTTAATGCCATATTTATATTTTACTAACACCATATTTTGAGAACTGAAACTTTTTACTATAAGATATAAGGATGTGTAGATAATACAGGAAAACCTGAATAATATTCATGTGTCTGACAGATGGAAAACACTCACATTTAATGACCTACAGCACTTCTGTCTGCTTTTGACATTGATTTACATTAATTTACATATGGCACAGTGATGAATATTCAAAAAGCATTACATCAATTCATTATTTATCAAGCATCCCCGCGGAATACTCATTTGTCCGTTGATTATGCAGAAACCCGGTGTGATCAGGGAATTTATCCTGACAATAAAGATGGGTCTTAGTTTTAGAGCAAATATGTCAGGACAGGACTCTGGGCATGTTTATAAATGCTGTAGATATCACCCAACAACAGCAGCTGTGGTCCTGTAGATAATATTGTCTAATGCTAAAAATTAAAACATCTTATTCTTCCGGCTGCTCCCTTTAGGGTTTGCCACAGTGGATCATCTGCCTCCCTCTCACCCTATCCCTTGCCTCTCCCTCTGTAACACCAACCCTCTCCATGTCCTCCTTCACTACATCCATGAATCTTCTCTGTGGTCTTCCTCTTTTCCTCCTGCCTGGCAGCTCCATCTTCAACATCCTTTGTCCAGTGTACCCACTATCCCTCCTCTGCACATGTCCAAACCATCTCGGCCTTGCCTCTCTTACTTTGTCTCCAAACCGCTTAACCTGAGCTGTCCCGCTGATATACTCATTTCTAATCTTTTTCCTCCTAATCACTCTCAATGGAAATCTTAGCATCTTCAACTCTGCCACCTCCAGCTCCACCTCCTGTCTTTTTGTCAGTGCCACCATCTCCAAACCATACATCATAGCAGGTCTCACTACCATCTTGTAAAGCTTCCCTTTCACTCTTGCTGCTGCCTTTCTGTCACAAAACTGTAATTTCCCAGTTTAAAATCAATAAAGTACATCTATCTATATAGCTATCTAAATCACCCCTGACACTCATCTCCACCCACTCCACCCTGCCTGCACTCTCTTCTTCACCTCTCTTGTGCATTTTCCATTGCTTTAGATGGTTGACCATAGGTATTTAAACTCATCTGCTTTCATTACTGCTACTCCTTCGATTTTTGCCATTTCACCTACCTCCCTCTCATTCACACTCATGTATTCTGTCTTGCTTCTACTGACATTCCTCTTCTCTCCAGAGCATACCGCCACCTCTCCAGGTTCTCTTCCACCTGCCCCCTACTCTCACTGCAGATCACAATGTCATCTGCAAACATCATGGTCCACAGACTCTTGCCTGACCTCATCTGTCAGCCTGTCCATCACCATACCAAATAAGAAGGGGCTTAGAGCCGATCCCTGATGTAATCCCACTCCCACCTTGAATCCATCTGTCACTCCTACAGCACACCTCACCACCGTCTCGCTGTCCTCATACATGTCCTGCACCACCCTCACATACTTCTCTGCCACTCCTGACTTTCTCATACAGTACCACACTTCCTCTCTTGGCACCCTATCATATGCTTTTTCTAGAGCCACAGAAAGTGCAACTCCTTCTGACCTTCTCTATACTTCTCCATCAGCACTCTTAGAGCAAACATTGCATCTGTAGTACTCTTTCTTGGCATGAAACCGTACTGCTGCTCACTGATTGTCACCTCTCCTTTTAACCTGGCTTCAACAACTCTTTCCCATATCTTCATAGCATGGCTGATCAACTTTATGCCTCTGTAGTTACCACAGCGCTGAGCATCACCTTTGTTCTTGAAAATTGGTACCAAAACACTTCTTCTCCACTCCTGTGACATCCTCTCACTTTCCAAGATTGTGTTACACAATCTGGTTAAAAAGTCCACTGTCGTCTCTCCTAAACATCACCACACCTAGACTGGTATGTCATTTAGACCAACCGCCTTTCTATTCTTCATCTAAAAATTGCTAAAAATTAAAACATACTGTGCCAAAATATAAAAAAAAATATGCAGTTAAACAATTAAAATGAGATGGGCTGGAAAGGAAACAAAGAAAGACCATATACAGTAGGTTGAGCTGGGGCAAAAAGTTACACAGGGCAAGTTGTTACACTCCCTCCAGCCCTTGTTGCATGTGTGTGGTCTTTCAAATTTTAGACTCGGTGCATGCGCAGTACACTTTCACCCTGCAGATGAGCCATGCATGTGGATCTTTGTACATGAGGTCAAACAAATTAATTATGAGCCCTCTGAGTAATTTTTTGAAAATCTGTTGTTTTCCTCATAGTTGTCAGACTGTAGTGATCTTGTGCACAGTATGTTTTACTCCTGAAATGAGACTTATAGAGCCACATGGTCACGTGTCCATTTTCATGCTAAGTAATTCAATTCAACTTTTTTTATATAGCACTATTTCACTGCAACAGTCATCTCATAGCACTTTCAAACTGCAGGGGAAAACCCAACGATTTCAGAAAGACCCCAGCAATCAGGCAACCCCCTGTGAGCAAGCACTTGGTGACGGGGGAGAGGAAAAACTCCCTTTTAGTAGGAAGAATCCTCCAGCAGAACCAAGCTCAGAGAGGGGCAGTCATCTGCTGTGACTGGCTGGGGGATGAGGGGATAGAGAAGAAGAAGAAAAGAACAGACATGCAGAGAGCAAACAGCACGATGGGGACTCAAATCTATGGGAGAGAACAAACAGATGTTAATGACCAGCAAAAATATTTCATTGAAAGTGAAGAAAGGCGTGAAGCCCAGTGCATTATTGGAGGTCCCCCGGCTGTCTAAACCTATTAGCAGCATAACTACGGGAGGGTTCAGGGGCACATGATCCCTCCCTAACTATAGGCTATGTCAAACAGGAAGGTTGTAACCCTATTCTTAAAAACAGAGATCGTGTCTGACTCCTGAATCGAGATTGACAACTGGTCACAAAGGAGAGGAGCTTGACAACTGAAAACTCTTTCTCCCATTGTACTTTTGGAGATTCTAGGTATTACAAGTAATCCTGCATTTTGGGAGTGTAGTGCTCTGTTAGGATGATAAGGTACTCTTTTAAGTAAAAAGGGGCATGATTATTTAGAGCTTTGAAAGTGAGAAGAACAATTTTAAACTTAATTCTAAATTCTATGGGAAGCCAGTGAAGGGAGGCCAGAACCGGAGATCTCTCTAGTACCTATTAAAACTCTTGCTGCAGCATTTTGGATCAGCTGAAGACTTTTTAAAGATGTTTTAGGACAGCCTGATAATAAAGAGTTACAATAATCTAATCTAGAGCTAACAAAAGCGTGGATCAGTTTCTCGGCATCAATCTGAGCAAGATACTCCTAATCTTGGCAGTATTACACAAATTATAGAAGGCAGTCTTAGAAACAAGTTTAATATGTGAATTGAAGAACAGATCTTGATCAAATAACTCCAAGGTTCCTCACAGAACTATTAAGAGAAAGAGTAACCGCATCCAAACTAAGAGTTTGTTTTGGAAACGTATTTCTAAGGTTTTTTGAACCAACTAGAATGACTTCATTTTTACCTGAATTTAATGTCAAGAAATTTCAAGCCATCCCAGCTTTGATTTCCTTAAGACAGGCCTCTAATTACCTCCACCACGGAGGTAATGTAGTCGGGGTGGTTTGTCTGTTTGTCCGTCCATCTGTTAGCAGGATTACGCAAAAAACTACTGGACAGATTTTGATGAAAATTTCACCAGAGGTAGCCCTTGGGCCAAGGATGAACCCATTAAATTTTGGTGATGATCTGAGAGTGCATACCTCCACCAAGGGCCTTGTTTGCATTTGTGCAGCAGGATTACACAAAAACTACAGGATGGATTTGGATAAAATTTACAGAGGTGGTCCTTGGCCTACAGAGGAACCCACAACATTTTGGTGATGATCCGAGAATGCATACCTTCACCAAGGCCCTTATATTCTCACAGTGTGTGAGCCAGAATCTTCCAAAACTATTGGACAGACTTTGATGCAATTTTGGCCAAAACTGGCTCATGGCCTACACACAAACAATTACATTTTGGAGGTGATTCATGAGGGACGGATGGAGCCTTGGTGGAGGTATGTGTTCTCTCAGTGCTTTTCTAGTTTTATGTACAAATCTTTTAATTGATTTTTATTAAACACTGATTTATACTGAAGTTTCAAAAGTGGTGTAGCTTTAATGTTGCAGATGCTGAAAAAATAAAGATTTTTGTTTTTGGTAAACTAGGTTTAATTCAAGTATTTTAAAAATCTAATTGATTTTTCTGGTTGGAAGTAAAATCCAAGTTCCTGTTGATATGATCAGTTTATACCAGCTGGAGGAAAAGATTTTTAATCATAAGGAGTCTGCAGGGATATTGGCTTTTAATCAAGGTAAGAAAGTTGACAATAAACAGCTTCTGATGGGTTGTTGCACATAAATGAGTTAATTACCTCCGCCGAGTAGGTAATGTTTTTACTAGTGTTGGTTTGTTGGTTTGCCTGTTAGCAGCATTACTCAAAAAGTTCTTAACGGATTTTGATGAAATTTTCAGGAAAGGTGTGTAATGGCACGGGGAACAGACGATTAGATTTTGGTGGTGATCCAGCTCACGATGTGCATGCAGACATTTTTTGGGCGGAAATAATAATATTGAGCTTCCCCTTTAAGACGTGTCCACGGAGTTACATTCACCTCCGCACCCATACACAGTATGAGATGGCTGACATTATTTCATCTAAAGACGCCAAGAAAAAGCAAGCAAACTGTGCGGTCTATGAATGGATTTTGATAACATTTTCAGGAAAAGTGTGTAATGCCCCAGGAACAGAGTACCAGCAGACAAGCTAAGAGTGTCTTGTGAGGCACGTTACCCACACGGTATGTAAACACACAGCTCTGGACAATGTTTAATTTTTATTAGCTCAACCAAGAGGAGGAGTTAATGTTTTTGCTGGTGGTGTGCCAAAAAGCATACTGTAATTGTCCATTGTTGATGCATAGATTATGTACGTATTTATACAGAAACTACATGTCTATATCCTGTAAATCTACTGTATGTATTTTTCCATGTAATCTCGTGACTGCGTTATTTTAATTGCTTATAATCCTACATCAAGTTTGTGTCCGGTTCAAAATGCATCATAAGTGTTTAATATATCTAACTATATATGTCTAACTCAGTACTGTTTACCTGTAGAAATATATACTGTATATTTACGGCTAATATAACCCTATAACTACAACATGGCACCTGGTGATGAATTTTTGATAGCTGATCACTTTTTGCCACAACACCGGCATTGCTTTTGTAGTGTACCACTATGGTACTGGGTGTACCCTGAGTGTAGTGGGGGTGACGGCCCCGCCTTTCCAGTTCCGCCGTCACTCTGGGTATAAAAGGCATAGGCGGAAGGGACACTCTCTCTTTTTTGCCGTCGACCCTTTGTCTATACGGAGCACCTGTATCACTGTGGTTCATTTAATAAAGTTACATTCAACTGCACCTCAAGCGTGATTCTTGATAGCGTAAGTTATGGACATAACATTTGGCAATGAGGATAAAGGTATGGAGAGAGCTGTTTCTGGTATTCGGCCGTTTTTGGAGGTTCCGGGCAAGCCGCCTGTCCCCTGGGCGAGATGTATGCAGCTTTTCAAAATTACTTGGTGGCCCTGAACCTCGGTGAGCTAGAGAAACTGCGTGCGAGAGCTATTTTGGTCCATAATCTTGGCATGGAGGGCCAGTGGATACTTAGCACATTGGGAGAGTGTGATAGCTTTGACAACGTGGTGGGGCTAATGGAGCACTATTTTCACGCTCTGGAAAATGTCATAGTCCGTAGGATCAGGTTTTGGCAGCGTCGCGAGCGGACTGGAGAGTTGGTGCAGAGTTATGTTGCAGACCTGCGTCAGCTGGCAGGGGAGTGCCAGTTTGGAGCCTTTGAAGAAGAGATGGTCCGTGATCAATTGGCGGAGCACACACTTTGTTCCAGGGCACGGTCAAGGCTCCTGAATTACTCGGGTGAACTGACATTAGCCACGGCAGTTGAGATAGCGCAACAATTTGAAGCAGCTGAAAAACTGTCGGAGGACCTTGATGAGAGAACGCTGAACCATGATTGAAGACGCTGGCTGTGGACCCGGATAGCAAAGGCAGCATGGATGAAGAAGAACACTCTGCAGCTATAAAAATTAGGTCTGCCCCGGGTACGCCAATATGTTATGGCTGTGGGTCCACCAGGCACCAGTATAAGGCAAGAGAGTGTCCGGCGAAAGGCAGAGGCTGTGGCAAGTGTGGTCTTCTGCATCATTTTGCCAGGGCCTGCAAAAATTTTGAGTGAGGGGACCAAAGAAGTGGAGCGGATGCCCCGCCTCGAATCCTACAGTTGTTCATACCATCTCCCCAAGCAAAGATGGGCGGATTTACTGTAACGTTTTGCTGGGCGGTATGGAAGTGCCGTTGTTAGTGGACACGGGAGCAGCAGCTTCTGTGTTGAACTGGCCCACTGTGAGGAGTCTGTTCCCGCATTACTGTGTGAGGGGACTGTCAACGTCATACTTTGGCTATGGAGGAAACAAGTTAGCCATCGTGGGTTCGCTGGAGCTGACAGCGAAGTACAAGTCAGCAATGATGTCCAATTCGTAGTGACAGCCAGTGGCTCGAACATAATGGGATGTGATATGTTCTATGGCCTGGAATTCACAATTACCAGCAGCGTCGGAGAAGAATGGTCGGGCTGTGGGACTGACTGGTTCCGTACGTGGACAACGATGCGGTTTGAGACAGTGACTAGCCTAGTATTCTGGGAGATGAACAGGACCAGTGCCACAGAGCGCCATCGTGGGAGGGTTCCGGTACCAGTGTCCGAGTTACTCTGGATGTGGGAACTGGATGGCACAGTGGGACACCTGTGAAGGCGGATGGAGCCAGAATGACAGCCCCCTCTACTTCCGGAGTTCGGCCTGATGTTTCCAAGAAGCAAGGCGCTGCAGTGGCTTTGCCCGCATTCAAAATGAAAGCGAGTGGGGCAGGACCAGCTGGCGTGGTAAAACGATGCACCAACCAGCAACACTGGAGGCCGAGGAGGGCTACAGAATGGATGGGTGGAACGGTTCGACCCAGAAAAGAAGCCCGGTTGAAACACGGTGTGTCATGGCCGGTGAGAGCACGCCCCCTCCTTCCTGTTCATCTCTCCGCTGCTCATCATCGCACCTGAGGGAGAGGACACACCTGCGCCCTCTTATCAGACAACGTACTTAAGGAGGCATCCTTCCGTGACTCAACGCTGGCTCGTCTGGGTATACTGCCGTGAACAGACAGCAAGTCATCACAACACCGGTAAAGAAGTTATTAACCTGTGTGCTTTTTCTCTATTGTGCAGGTTGCTGCCATCGTGCAGTTGTGTCTCTGAGGTATCAGAGGTATCTTTTCCCATGACGGTAACCTCCACCCAGTCAGGCTCCACCAGCAGTCCCTTACCCTGCTGGTTCGTCTATTCCCCACTGGAGTCCTGCCGGCGCTCCCTCGTAGCCCACGTAAGTGGTAATTTGGCTCACCCATTTTCTCTATCTCAGTTCCTCTGCTTACAGCTCTCGTTCTCTCTCCATAGGCCCATTCCTCTGGCGAGTGACTGTTCTGTAGCAGTGCGGTTTTTGCTATTCAATAAAACATTCAAACGTGTGTACTGTTTGATTGCCTCTTTGTTGCTGCACCTTGCATGTGGGCTGAATTATCTTATCAGTCATGACACGGTGGACATTTGAAGCCGAGTTGATCTCCTTTATGGATTGATGATGAGGTTCGGCCCAGAGAGGAGACTCGGCTGAGGGGGGTCCACGAAAAGAGAAAATGACAGGATGACCAGGGGCGGCTCCGGGTGGCGGCTGCCCGGGAGGACGGCTATCTCTGGCTGTCGGATGACTCATGGAGATACCCCAACGAGCTGTGGCGCGTGGACGAGAGGAGGTGCTGACATGGCTCATCCCCAGATGTGAAGAGGCGAAGACGCTCTGGGAGGGATCTGCCAGATGGAAATCCATGGGGTGGGTCTTCCATCAGGACTGCAAGGTGACTGTGGGGTGGCTATTAACATGATGCAATGGATATGTTCATATGTTTTATTGCCCAGAAGTCACGTTGTTATGTTCTACATGCACTCATTGTATTATTGCCCTGTTTTACAAAAAACAAAAAAAGAAAAGAAAAGAAGAAATCCTCAACACTGCTTGTTTTATATCTTGAATACGTGTCTGTGAAATGCCAAGTTATTGGGTGGGTGTGTTGGGGTGGGGGCTAACAATGGGTTGTAGTCAAACATATTAACTGTTGTTTTGTTGTAGTGCTATGGAAGTTTGGATTCATATATAGAATTGTTCTGGGATTATTTTGCTTCTTAGGAACACGGCTAAATTTATTTTGTGGACTTAGAGGATCAAAGACAGCAGAATAACCCATCTAGCCGTGTTGAGGTGGGTTGGCAGTCTACCTGGCCCCCTCTAGTTTGTTTATGTTGTATGAATGGATAGGCCTATATATATTAGATTAGATTATTTGTTTATTTGACAGGGACAGTGCAATAAACATAGATAATTAATCAAATGACAATCAATCTGATGTGTTGCACAAAGAGTGTATAGCTATTAGCTAATTTGCAACTCCTGTCCCTGGATGGGCTTTAGAAAGGAGAAACAAGTAAGAAGAAAAAAGGATAAGGAAAAGAAAAAATGAAAACAGAATAAACAATAACCACATACATCAATGCAAAAAAGATTATAAATATATTATAAATACACAATTATAAATATTATAAAGATTATAAATATTATAAATACACAATATAAAAACCTGACTCCCATTTGCCTATTTCAGGCCTCCCTCCCTTCGTCACTCACTATAAACAAACACATTCATTCCGTCCCTTCATTCACTCTCACCCTGCAGACAATCATTTCATACATGGGTACATTCTTGTTTATTTTTCAGCCAGTTTTTAACCTTTGTAGTGAATGTTTTAAAGTCCGTTATTATTTTAATTTTATTTGGCATTGTGTTCCAGATGTGACTGCCCTTCATAGAGAAAGCTGTTTGTCCAAATGTGGTTCTGCGGTGGAATATTTTACAGTTATTGTTAACAGAACTCCTGGTGGCTCTGCTGCTGTCCTGTCTTTGGATGAAACCAGCAAGTGGCTAAGGCGCTGATTTATGGAAACATTTGAAAATTAATTTCAGAAGACAGAGGTCAATGAAACTCTCAAAACTCAATAGATTGTATTTTTTTTTAAATATAACAGTGATGCCACCTAATGGGCTTTTTGTCCAAGATTTTTAGAGTTTGATTATATAATGAACCTATATGTTATATTGTGGAAGGGGCTGCTTGAGCCCAGACTGTCAAACAGTATGATATATGAGAAAAAACCATAGAATGCATATACAGTACAGCTGCTTCGTATGGTATGTAATATCTAATTAATTTAAAGCAGTTCAGATTTTTTTTTTTACTGTTTTAGAAATTTTCTTTATATGAAGATTAAATTTGAATTGAGGATCTAGTACAATGCCAAGGTATTTGAATTCTGTAACTAAACTGATGTCTTGATCATGTATATTAACTTTAAAACGTTGCAGGTTACATTTTTTGATTGAAAAGCACATTGAAACTGTTTCCTGAAGGTTCAGCAATAGATGGTTCTGTAAGAGCCACTCTTGGACATCAACCATACTTGTGGACAGTACATCTGCAGCCTGTGCTGGAGTCTTGGCAGCTGTGTAAATAACTGCATCATCTGCATAAAGTTGACATGTTGCAGCTGAGCAGTGTAGCGGCAAGTCATTAATAAAAATGCTGAAAAGTAAAGGACCAAGAATGGACCCTTTGGGATACCCATATAGTTGTTTAAAAATAAGGATTTATCCTGGTGAACTTTTACACACTGTTCTCTATTCTGGAGATAAGATGCAAACCATTCTAATGTACAGTATCTGGAGAGAAGTTAAAAGATACCATTTTGGATAAAAGCAAACTGTGGTTTACAGTATCGAAAGCCTTTTTGAGATCTAGAAAAACAGCCCCTACCACATTACCCCTGTCCAAGGACTGTTTGACATTTTCAATAAGGCAACAATTTGCTGTTTCTGTTCAGTATCCTGGTCTAAAATCAAATTGATGTGGATGAAGAAGTGACTGTCTTGTAAATAGTCTATCAGCTGTGTAGCTACAACTTTTTCAAGAACCTTAGACAGGACTGGTAAAATAGAGATTGGGCGGTAATTGCATATATCGTCTTTACTGCCTGATTTATGAACTGGTTTGACGACAGCTTTTTTCCAACCAGATGGAAATGTACTAGACCTAATGGAGAGATTAATGAGATGAGTCAGTGGTTTGATTAATATTTTGCTGTGCGTTTTGAGAAAGGAAGTGCTCATATTGTAGATATCATTAGTTTTTGAGTTTGACAGTGTTTTAACAATACCAGCAATTAACTCCTCATTTACCTCATCGATGTGAAAAGAATCTGTTGAAAGTATTGATTTTGTGTTGTTGAGCACATTTGGCAGCACAAAGTTTTTTGTTAAGTCTTCCACAGAGTCCACAAAATATGAATTAAATTCATTTGCCAATGTAGCCTTGTCACTGATGGTCTTGCCATTGATTCTGAGTTCCTTTACCCCCTTCTGATCATTTTTTTTTATTAGTTAAGTTATTTAAATGCCTCCATAGGGAACTGTTGTTACCCTTTGCATGATCTATCAGTTTATTGTAATAAGATACTTTTGATTTCCGCAGCTCTTGTACCACTTTATTTCTTAAACTTTTGTACACAAGGTGATCAATTTGTAGTTTAGAGGTTAATGATGTTTTCAATGCAGAGTCTCGCCTCTTCATAAGTTTTCTTATTTCATTATTTAACCATGGTAGGTTAATCTTCTGTTGTCTACTTTTAATTTGCTTTGTAAATTTTTCTATAGAAAATTTTTCTATTTTTCTCCTTCCTGCCAGTAATCTTGCTATTGATATGCATGACTCTCATGTAAATGTCCCATGCATTCCTGCTGTACTGTGATGCTAATGTGCCATGCATGCATTGTCTAGCTGGGTATATAAGTGACTGAATATCGCTTGCTCTCTCTCTTACTTACTGCTTCTGAATACACGCATTGCCTGTTTGCTGAGGGCTCGCTCCAGTGCGTTTTCACAGCGCTGGAGTGAGTCCTGTGATGGTGGATGAATAAAACACCCTTTTAAACTTCAGTTCGCCGTGCCTTATTATACCATCCGCCACACATATGCATATGTGTTATTGTTTTAGCGTGTGAGTCGGGTTTAAATTTGGGCTGGCCTAATTTGTGTGTTTTGCATTTTTCTACGGGGTGGGGGTGGTGTAGTGTACCAACATGGTACTGGGTGTATCCTGGGTGTAGTGGGGGTGACAGTCCCGCCTTTCCGGTTCCGCTGTCACTCTGGGTATAAAAGGCATAGGCGGAAGGGACACTCTCTTTTTCGCCGTTGACCCTTTGTCTATACGGAGCACCTGTATTACTGTGGTTCATTTAATAAAGTTACGTTCAACTGCACCTCCAGCCTAATTCTTGATAGCGTAAGTTATGGACATAACAGCTTTGTTTTTCTGTCTGTCTCTTAGCAACATGACTCCATAATTTATGAATGGATTTTGATGAAATTTTCAGGAAAGGTGAGTAATGGCATGGGGAACAGATGATTACATTTTTGTGGTGACCCTGATCACCACCTGGATCCAGGAATTTTTTAGGAAAAATCAGTATCAACTTGGTGATTTTTTTTTCCACAATATTTTTTATTGAACCTTTTTTTTTTTTTTACAAACATAACACAAACAATCAAACACTAACTACAGTAATTTAAAAAAAAATGTACTAAGAACACCAACAACCACTAACAAAGACTTTTGCTGGAACACCAGAATTTCTGTGGCTAAGTTACCTAATACTATTTATTTGTTATTTCAATAAATATTATATAAGGAAACTTGACTTAGTACTTTTCATCAATATCAGATGCAGAAATGTTGCATTTAGAAAACTGCTACATTTCTAACAATGTCATTTGGGCGAAATGAGCTGCTTGCCGGAGGTCTGCACTCTCCAAGTGCCTTTCTAGTTGTTTTTGCTGCCGTTTCTGTCTGTTAGCAGGATCAGGCAAAAACTCATTGATGGATTTGGATGACATTTTCACCAGAGGTGGCTCTTGGCCCAAAGATGAACTCATTACATGTTGGAGGTGATTCGTGAATGCATACCTCCACCAAAGCCCTATCGCACAATGTACAGATGGATGGCGATATGGACAGACAAAAGGACAGAGGAGAGGACAAAGGGAGGGAGCCTTGGCAGAGGTATGCACTCTCTGAGTGCCCTCTAAGTTTGGCTAATTGGTTACTGTCATTTGGCTTCATTGACAAGTATAATTGTGTGTAATTTGCATAACAATGAAAATGTATGCAGTGCTTTCTAATAATATTGCCTAGCGGAAGCATATATAAACTAAAAAGAATAGGGCCTAGCAGAGATCCCTGTGGAACTCCGTGACTGAGCTTTGAGTTAGAAGAAAACTCATGATTGACATGAACAAAGTGGAACCTATCAGATAAATAAGATTTAAACCAATGAAGTTCCATTAAGTCCAACAAGGTGTTCTAATCTACCAAGTAAAATATTATGATCGATAGTATCAAAAGCTGCACTAAGGTCCAAAAGGACAAGTACGGAAACAAGTTCATTATCAGATGCGATAAGGAGGTCATTAGTGACCTTCACTAAACCTGTTTCAGTAATATGATGATTTCTAAACCCTGATTGAAACTCTTCAAATAAGCCATTTCCCTGAAAGTCGTCAAATACAGTGGTATGAAAAAGTATTTGCTCCCTTCCTGATTTCTCATTTTTTTGTATGTTTATCACACTTAAATGTTTCAGATCATCAAACAAATTTAAATATTTAACAAAGATAACACAAGTAAACACAAAATACAGTTTTTAAATGAAGGTATTTACTATTAAGAGAAAATAAAATCAAAACCTACATGGCCCTGTGTGGAAAAAGTGATCGCCCCCTAAACCTAATAACTGGTTGGGCCACCCTTAGCAGCAACAACTGCAATCAAGCATCGTCGATAACTGGCAGTGAGTCTTTTACAGTGCTGTGGAGGAATTTTGATCCACTCATCTTTGCAGAATTGTTGTAATTCAGCCACACTGGAGGGTTTTTGAGCATGAACCGCCTTTTTAAGGTCATTCCACAGCATCTCAGTTGGATTCAGGTCAGGAATTCGACTAGGCCACTCCAAAGTCTTCATTTTGTTTTTATTAATCCATTCAGAGGTGGACTTGCTGGTGTGTTTTGGATCATTGTCCTGCTGCAGAACCCAAGTGTGCTTCAGCTTGAGGTCACGAACAGATGGCCGGACATTCTCCTTCAGGATTTTTTGGTAGACAGCAGAATTCATGGTTCCATTTACCACAGCAAGTCTTCCAGGTCCTGAAACAGCAAAACAGCCCCAGACCATCACACTACCACCACCATATTTTACTGTTGGCATGATGTTCCTTTTCTGAACTGCTGTGTTACTTTTACGCTGGATGTAATGGGACACACACCTTCCAAAAAGTTCAGCTTTTGTCTCGTCAGTCCACAGAATATTTTCCCAAAAGTCTTGGGGATCATCAAGATGCTTTCTGGCAAAACTGAGAGGAGCCAGATTTTCTATTTCTACCCCATACTGTATGTCAGCACAAGGTCCAGCATGTGGTGGAGATAATGGGTAGAATTTCCTACTTTTTGAGAAAACCCCATCAAGTCTAATATTGAAGTAAATGCCATGTTAAGGCAATCACTATCTACATCTACATGTATATTAAAATTCCCTACTGTAATTATTCTATCTGATTTCAGCACTAAATCTGCTAAGAACTCAGCAAATTCAGATAAAAACTGAGTAAGCTGAGAGAGGATAATAAACTATGGCAAATAAAATTGGGTTTAACCTAAAATTGCTGACATGCCCAATATTGAGGACCAGGCCCTCAAAGGAATTATAACATGTTTTTTGCTTTACATTAACTAGTAATTTGGAATGGCAAATTGTTGCTACTCCTTCTCCATGACCAGCACTTCTGGGATTTTGACAGTATACTGTAAATAACCAGAGGGAGTTGATTCATTTAATCCAACATAATCCTCTTGCCCTAACCAAGTCTTGGTAAGGGATATTAAATCAATCTGATGGTCAATTAAACAGATCATGGACTAGCAGAGACTTGGGAGTTACAAACCTAATATTTACCAAACCGCATTTAATTTTTAAATTATGAGGAGGAACAGAGGCCAAGTCATTCAATTTAGAGGCTATATGTTTAATTTGAGTTTTATCAACTTTTTGTTTAATCACTTTGGGATGCTTATACATTATATTTTTATTTACTTTGGAGGGAGCAGACAATGATTCTCTGATGGGGAAGACAGGGGCTAAGTTGAGGGGTGGCAGATGGAGAGAAGCGTGTAAGATTGTGACTCTGCTTCCTGGTCCCAACTATGAGTAGTCAAGGTTTTGGAACTTTGGATAAAAATGATGCCAGATTGTTAGATAAATGAGATGCACCATCCAAAGTGGGATGGATGCATTCTTGCCTAACAAGATCAGGTTTTCCCCCAAATGAGTTCCAATTGTCTATGTAGCCCGCATTGTTTGGAGGACACCACACAGACAGCCGGCGGTTGAAGGATGATACGTGGCTAAGCATGTCATCACTGGTCAGGTTGGGGAGTGACCCAGAGAATACTACAGAGACCAACATCATTTTGGCAAAGCTACACACCGATTCCACACTAAGTTTTGTGACTTCCGACTGCTGGAGTCAGATTAGATTAGATTCAACTTTATTGTCATTACACATGTATGAATACAAGGTAACGAAACACAGTTTAGCATCCAATCAGAAGTGCAAAGGACAGCAGTGCAGTATATACTAACTAACTAACTAACTAACCTGCACTTATATAGCGCTTTTCTAGTCACAAAGACCACTCAGTATGTGCAATTTAAGCAAATATATGCAAATATATGCAGCAGTGCAGAAAGTTAAGAGTACTGTTATGTGCAAATAATGTGCAATAAGTTAGATGTAGTTATGTAGTTATGAAGTTATGTACAGGTGAGGATGGTAAGAGATGATCGTAAGAGGGTCAGTGGGGAACTAAGTTCAATAACGTGACAGCTGTTGGAAAGAAACTGTTCCTAAACCTGCTGGTTCTAGTCCGAAGGCTTCTGAAACGTCTTCTGGAGGGGAGAAGCTGGAACAGTCCATGAGCAGGATGGTTGGAGTCCCTAAGAATGCTGCGTGCCCGGCGCAGACATCTTTTCCTGTAGACGTCCTCTATAACTGGAAGTGGAGTCCCTGTGATGCGTTGGGCGGTTTTCACCACCTGCTGCAGCGCCTTGCGGTCAGCAACAGAGCAGCTCCCATACCAGACTGTGATACAGTTGGTCAGGGTGCTCTCTATCACGCAGCGGTAGAAGTTGCCCAGGATGTCAGTTGACAGATGGTTCTTCTTCAGTGTCCTCAAGAAGAAGAGGCGCTGATGGGCCTTCTTGATCAGGCCGGTGGTGTTAACTGACCAGGACAGGTCCTCCGAGATGTGGGTCCCCAGGAATTTGAAGCTGGGGACACGTTCAACAGCTATGCCATTGATATGGATGGGGTCATGTGTCTCTTCCCTCTCCTTCCTGTAGTCCACTATGAGCTCCTTGGTTTTGCTGGTGTTAAGGAGCAGGTTATTGTCAGCGCACCAAGTAGCCAAGTGCTCAACCTCTGCCCTGTAATCTGACTCGTCGTTGTCCCTGATGAGTCCAATCACCGTGGTGTCATCTGCGAACTTTATGATGGAATTGGATCCATACATAGGCCTGCAGTCATGGGTGTAGAGGGAGTAGAGGAATGGGCTGAGCACACAGCCCTGTGGTACACCAGTGTTGAGTGTGATGACGGAAGAACGGTTGGGGCCTGACCTAACATGCTGGGGTCTGTTGGTCAGAAAATCCATGATCCAGTTGCAGGTGGAGGTACTGATTCCCAGGTCCCCAAGTTTAGTGAGCAACTTGGAGGGGATAACTGTGTTGAATGCTGAGCTGAAGTCAACAAACAGCATTCTTGCGTAGGTGTTCTTGTCATCCAGGTGTGAGAGTACATAGTGCAGCGCTGTAGAAACCGCATCCTCTGCACTCCTGTTGCTCCGGTAGGCGAACTGATGAGGGTCCAGTGTAGGGGGCAGGCCTTTTTTGAGCTGTGCCAAGACCAGTCGCTCAAAGCACTTCATGACTATGGGCGTCAGTGCCACAGGGCGATAGTCATTTAGGCACAATGGTGTTGAATGTTTCGGCACTGGTACTATTGAAGTGGTCTTGAAGCACGCTGGTACCACGGCCTGGGCCAGGGACAGATTGAAGATGTCTGTGAAGACCCCTGCCAGCTGCTCAGCGCATGCCCTCAGCACACGCCCAGGAATGCCATCAGGGCCAGCAGCCTTACGTACGTTGACATGACTCAGTGCGTTACGGACGTCGGTGTGGGTGAGTGTGAGGTGGTGGAGGTCATCAGAGGGTGGGAAATTGATGTTCTTTTCGTTGTTGTCCTTGTCAAAATGAGCATAGAAGTCATTTAGCTCATTGAGAAAGGGCACAGTCATGGCTATAGGTATGGAGTTGCTGGGCTTATAATCAGAGATAGCTTGAATGCCCTGCCACATACGTCGGGGGTCAGAGTCCCCAAAATGTTCCTCCACCTTCAGCTTGTAGCTGTGCTTGGCCTTCTTGATGCCCCTCTTCAGATCTGCCCTGGATGAACTGTAGGCCTGTGCATCACCAGATCTAAAGGCATTGTTACGTGCTTTTAGCAGAAGCCGCACTTCTTTGTTCATCCACGGCTTCTGATTTGGGTACGTGGTGATCTGTCTTTCCATGGTGACACTGTCAATAGTGGTGTTGATATGGTCCAGGACTGAGTGGGTGTAAGAGTTGATGTTTATGTGGGAGCCACAGGTAGCCTGAGAGGTGAACATACTCCAGTCTGTGTTCCTAAACTTCTCCTGGAGTACAGAGTCAACCCCCTCTGGCCACACTTTGATGGTCTTCACTGATGGCTTCACCCGGTTGATGAGCGGTACATACTTGGGGGTAAGGAACAAGGATAAGTGATCAGACTGACCTAGGTGGGGGAGGGGAGTTGCTGTGTAGGCTCCCACAATATTGGTGTAAACATGGTCCAATGTTTTGTCCCCTCTTGTGTGACAGGAGACATGCTGGTAGAATTTAGGAAGCACTGTCTTGAGGTTAGAGTGGTTAAAATCACCCGCCACAATAAACGCTGCCTCTGGGTGTGCAGTTTGTTGTTTGCTAATAGCTGCATGCAGTTCTTTCATAGCAAGCTTAGCATTAGCATCCGGAGAAATGTAAGCGGCTGTTATGATGGTACAAGTGAACTCGCGTGGCAGATAGAAAGGTTTACATTTAACCATGAGAAACTCCAGGTTAGCTGAGCTGAGAGTTTGTGCACCAAGCCTTGTTAATATAAATGCACACCCCCCCTCCCTCTTGTCTTACCGGAGTCAACTGCTGCTCTGTCTGCCCGGAGCGTGTGTAGGCCGGCTAGCTCGATAGCATTGTCGGGTATTCCACTGTGAAGCCATGTTTCCGTAAAAATCATGATATTGCAGTTCATAAGTCTCTTATTGTTGGTGATCCGAAGCCGTAGTTCACTCATTTTGCTCGCCAGAGACCGTACATTAGCAAGGAAAATACTGGGTAGCGATAGCTGGTGCGGTGTTAGCTTTAGCTTAGCTCTTAGCCCACCGTGCTTACCCCTCCTTTGTTTACGATCTTTACGCCGCCTGCGAGCACTTCCGGTCGGCCGGGAAGCCTGCCGAGCGTCGGGAGTTCTCCAGAGCTGCAGGATGAGACGTAGATTCAGACGTAGGTTGCTGATAAAAAGGTCGTTATCGTTGCTTTGTAATCCAATATTCAAAAGCTCATCTCGGGTGTAAGATGTAAAAGCAGAGCTGTTCTGAACGAACATACCCGAAATGAGCAGAAATAACACTGCTAGTCCCCAGAATCTGGTAGGACGCTGGGCCTCGCGTTGTGCACGCGCCGCCATCTTGCACCATCAGATGTTGTTAATGCCAGCGTGGATAACAATTGTGGAGTAGAGGGCTGTGCACAGGAGATGCCCTCGCAATCTGACAGATTTGGAGTGTTTTTGCAAAGCAGAGTGGGCAAATATTGCCACATCAAGATGTGCCACACTGATAGACTCCTACCCAAAAAGAATGAGTGCTGTAATCAAAGCCAGAGGTGCTGCAACAAAGTATTAGTTTAAGGATGTGAATATTTATGCAACCAGGTTGTTGTAAGTTTTTTATTTCCCCCCTCAAAACATTTCAGTTTGTTTTACAGTTGGGTTGTACGGGTTATAGGTCACATTAATGGTGGAAAAAGTTTTGAAAGGATTTATCTTGGTCTGATTTTTTTTACATCACAAAAACCTGGCATTTGAACAGGGGTGTGCAGACATTTTATATCCTCTGTATGTATTATATTATGGTCATTTACTCCTGAATCACCGCAATGATATATTCATTGATACCACACTCTTGTGTAATTTTGCTTAATTATGAGCCTTGTCAGTGAACTAAAAGGGAGAAGAAAGGAGGAAAAGACAAAAACCCCAAAACCGATATGAAAGATTCAAATAACAGTGATGCTTATTTAAAGTCAAATTGTCCAGCCCTGGTATGGCTTCAAAATCCCACCCTGAGTTTGTGCATCTTTTGATCCATTTTCCACAAATATTCTAACTTCAAGCCAGCAAGCAGTCGACATCTTTATGTGTGGACCGATACACTGCATTCACGTTTTAGTTCAGCTATAAAGCATGGTGTACAAGTGTATAAATGTATAAATATTTGTTTACAGTTTGAATAAAAGCTTGCATGACTTACCACCCAATGTAACAACTTACCCCAATATATGTAACAACTTTCCCTGGCAGTGGGGTAAAATGTTACATGTCTATATATATGTTTTCATTTGTCCACTACAAGCATGTAATACAAGATGAAAAACAATTAAATCATATGAACAGGGACATGTGCAAATGCATATGGATGAGATTTGTTTGAAATAAAACTATATTCTTCTTCTTCTTCTTTGAGATTTGATTGGCGGTTGGCAACCAGCTTACAGGTGCATTACCGCCACTGACTTGATTATCACTCTACATCTCTGCACAAGGAGTTCCTACAAGGAGTTCTGAACAACTCCCTATGTGTGAAAAAATCATCCGTCCCTGGACTGTGTCACTCTATAAAACTACTGTATATTAACCACATTTATGTGATACTTGTAAAAAAAAATGTAATTTTGTTCCCCGGCTCACCCAATATTGTTTTGAAGTTTCACATAATATACGGGGGGGGGGGGGGGCTGTAAAGTTCATAGTGATCAAATTTGACCAAATGTTATTTATTTTTCAACCACAGAGATCCTAGCGCTGCAAACACCGATGGAAGATGTGTGTGGACTGAAGGAGAGACTATGTTGAAAAATAAACCACATTTGGTCAAATTTGACCACGATGAACTTTTCAGCCCCCCACCCCACCACCCCCTTGTATCATATCCAGCCATAGAGAGCACAAACTTAAAAGAAAAGGGGGTTACAAGAAAGTTGTTTTACACTTTATAAGAAATTTTGACGTGTAAAATTAACCCCACTGTATTGATATTTAGATAGCCCTTTAATATTTTGGAAAGTGCCACTTGAATATTCTAAAAAGCCCAGATATACGCAGGGTTGGAGGTCAGAAATGATTTTGTGAAAATACAAATAATTGGGAAAGAACACACACACACACACACACACACACACACACACACACACACACACACACACACACAGGTAGATCTCCGTTAGAGTCTGGGGTAATTCCAAGATTCTAAAATTTGCAAGAATCCTGGTTTATTGACTTACTTGTGGTTTACTGAGTAACAGCTATCACACTGTGCAGGGGAAAATAAAAGTTTTATACCATCAAGAAATAAAGTGCACAAAGTAGAGGTAAAAACACAGATCTGTACAACTGGATATATACATTTTCATATTTAAATTTAAACATTTAAGAAAGTAAGTGACAAAAGTTGTGTTTGCCAGAGCTTTGTAATTCAGGGAAAGGGTAATATTTCACTGACCTTGAGCTTGGAGCAAAAGGGCTCACGTGTTCTTTTGGACTCTTTGCTCATGATGCTGCTGTGTGCCCAAGTTAGGAAAAAAAAGCAAACAAGATCAAAAGCCACAAAGTCCTGCAACAAGACAAATGAGTGATCATTTTGGGACAAATCCATTTCAGTTTGAGCTTACACAAGTAAATTTTGTGGAAAGAAATGTAGATAGCTACTTAAAAATATATCATAATAAACTTATAAATCTTTAAAAGGAGATCTAATTGTAAACTTTGTCACCTGCAGACATTACCATACACCAACAGCTTAAAGAGAAAGGACGCAAAACAAAACTTTCTAGCATCAGAAGAAGTGACAGAGCTTCATTTACCTGCACAGCCACAGATGCCCGGTGACTGGATGTCACTGCACGCGGCTTTTTATACCCTCCAGGACTTTATGCAAGAGTCTTATCAAGAACAAATTATACCATCATCTGTAATCAGTAACTGAGGCACTCAGGAGAGCCTGTCAATAAAAAAAAAAACCATCCAGCCTCCTCACCCCTCACACAGAGAGACCGTCCACTCACACCAACACAAACGTGACAGCGGCGCAGGATGCCGCAGAGGGTGCCTGTGTGGCCGGCCTTAGAGGTTCAGAGGTTCATTCAAACACGCAGGGACATTCACGGCCTCGCACATCCTCCTCTGAAGATATCATCCTTCTGAACAAACAACAAACAGCAGCAGCATGAGGCTGGCCAGCACTTATTGTAGTGCAGGGCCTGCTGTTTCTGTTAGTTTGCCGTTTCAAAGTGAAATGCTTTCCCCGTCCTGAGAAATTTGGCTTTTGTGAGGGTGGGTGTTTTCAAGACCAGATCAAAGTCTTCCTGTCCTATTGATAGTCTCTAACAATGGATTTCTCTGTTTGTCCACAGTGCTGCAAAACTCATGTAATCACTCTTGTAGTAAATGCTTAACTGAGACATACAGTATACAGACACATTCTTTGATTACAACATGCTGAGTATTATTTTTTTGGATTTTCTTTTGGGTGGGGGTTTTCTTAATGTTTGCTCAGGCTGTTGATGAGGCCTAAAATTCTGGTCACACAGGTGATGGAAGTTTTCCAAAACTGACAGAGCGAGAGAGAGAGAGAGAGAGAGAGAGAGAGAGAGAGAGAGAGAGAGAGAGAGAGCGAGAGGGCACAGTCCACTCACTAACTAAAAATAGTGAATATTTCTTTGTGAAGGGAGGTTTTTTGTATTTTGACATATCTAATATATGCATACATTAAATAGTTAATATTGGCATTAAATCGTTAATATTAGTCCATCAACATCTTAGAAAGATGGAACAATAAGGACAAGGTGCTTGAAGTTATACAAGTTCTTGAGATAAAAATGAATGTACTTAATTGGTTTGCTCTTGACTTGTGGCAAGATGGCGCTGGTGTGTGTGGCTGACTGTCACTGACACTTCCGTTTGTGTTTTTGTTGTTTTTAACCTTCTACACTCAACAAATCGAGTCTCTGCTGGTTTATGATCACCAAACTACTGGATCTTAAAAACTCTGTCAAAGATTTTATTTTTTTTTGAGAACGGTGGACAGAAAGCCTTGTCCCCGTTCTTACTGGAATTCCCTCTCACCTTTACTGGGGCTCGGCTGCTCCACTTTCCTGGCAGAAGCGTCACCGTCATCGTGATAAACGCAGCGGTCGGTTGGTGAAGCTAAAATGCTTCCTGGGGTGTTCTGCTGCTTCTCGAACGCAGTATGGATTATTGTTTCGTCTATTGGTGTCTCGGTGCTCCCTGGATCCCATTGACGCTTGCCTGGTACATGTAGTCAGCTTCAGTCAGGTGCTTTGGCCCCGCCGCCCCTGCTCTCCCCAGTTCCGCCAGTGCAGGGTGAACCTCGGGAACTTGAGGCCGCTGTGTCGGCCATCTGGGTCCGCTCCACCACAGGCCCCGGCTCCTGCCAGGATTGGCCTGGTAAATGCCAGATCACTGGTAAATAAAACTTTCATTCTCAGGGATTTCTTCACCTCTCGTGGTCTGGACTTCCTCTGTATATGTGAGACTTGGCTGAGTGTTGGTGACTGTAGCACTTTCTCTGAGCTTTTACCAGCTGGTTGCTCTTATTTTAAGTTCCTGCAGATGTCGGGTCGAGGAGGAGGAACGGCGACTATTTATAAAAATGATTTTAAATGTAAGCAGCGCTTTTTATCCTCTTCCTTCACCAGTTTTGAAGTGACTTTATTTGAGGTGGGTCACTCTGACCTGGTGCTGTGCGCTGTCATCTACCAACTCCCCAAATATAATAAGGACTTTGTGAATGACTTTGGCGATTTTCTGGCTGAAATTATGCCAAAGTATGACGAGTCCTTATTGTTAGAGATTTTAATATCCATGTGTGCTGTCTATATACAGTAAGCCACTGGTAAATGACTTAAAACCTCATTTATTCTTTTAACCTGGAACAGTTTTTACCTGGTGGTCCTACACATGAACACGGACACACATTAGACCTTGTTCTCTCTCATGGTTTATCTGTGTTTAACTTGATCTGTGATAATGTGTTCTCTGATCATATGTATGCCGATTTTATTTGATGCTGCCTTCTCATGTACCAAAGTTTAAACTTGCGCTCCTGCTGGCTGCGGTCGTATTTTTAACCCCTGCACTGCTGGTCAGTTTTCCGCTGCTTTTGTCCAGCTCTTTGCTCCTCCTGATTCAATTCTCTCTGATACGGAGGAGCTTAATTCCTGGTTTTATTCCTCCTGCAAAACCATCCTGGACTCTGTGGCTCTATCAAAAATTAAGCAGCCCAGAGTCAAACTCAAGCCATGGTTCAATGACAGAGCTTGGGCAGTCCGAAGGGAATGCTGCAAAGCTGAGTGTAGGTGGAAGAAGGATATGCTGCAGGTATCTCATCAAATTTTAAAGGACTGTTGGCATTGTTATCAGAGTGTTGTTAAAGAGGCTAAAAGGTAACATTTGTCTATTATTATTGTGTCCAACTGTCATTATCCACATGTGTTAAGACCACTGACTCTGTTCTTAATGCCTCACCAACTGTTGGTATAGAAGCATGTGCTGAATTGTGCAAGGACTTTTTGCATTTTTTTATTGATAAGGTCACCAGTATTAGGGCTCTCATCCCAGCTCCTGTCTCTGACCCCTCTGTCTCTGCCCCTTGCTCTGCTGTCTTCAATCAGTTTGAGCCTGTGACCCTGTTGCAATTAGAGGATGTGGTTGGTCATATTAAGCCCTCAGGTTCCCCTTGTGATGCTCTCCCACCTCGCTTTTTTAAAGAGGTTTTATCTAGCATAGGTCAATCAGTTTTAACCATTTTAAACAACAGTTTGTCTTCTGGTGTGGTTCCTGCAAATTTTAAGCATGCAGTAGTGAAACCTTTGCTAAAGAAACCCGGTCTTGATCATCCTGTGTTGGCTAATTTTAGGCCTATTTCAAAGCTACCTTTTCTCTCAAAAATATTGGAGAAAATTGTTTATCTTCAATTAAGAGCTTTTTTGGATGAGAATGGTGTCCTAGAGATGTTTCAGTCTGGATTTAAAATCCTCCATAGCACAGAGTCGGCTTTGTTAAGGGTCTTTAATGACATCCTCCTGGCATTGGATTCTAGTGATTTTGTGATTCTTGCTCTGCTTGACCTATGTAACTGCCACCTTTGACACAGTGGACCATGACATTTTCATGTCCAGCCTACGGCATCTACTGGGAATTTCTGGTACTGTATTGGAATGGTTCAGGTCCTATTTAGCAGATAGAACCATGTCTGTAAGTCTGGCTGGTTTTGAATCTTTCTTGGCTTCCCTGTCATGTTGAGTCCCACAGGGCTCAATTTTAGGGCCCTTGCTTTTCTCCCTGTACTTACTTCCAGTGGGTTCAGTCCTTAGGAAGCATGCTATCTCCTTCCACTGTTGTGCTGATGACTGTAAGATCTTTGTACCATTAAAGCAGAAAGAGGCCTTCTCAATTAAACCACTTCTTGCATGTCTTGATGACATTAAAGCTTGGATGGCTTTAAACTTTTTAAATTTTAATGAAAAGATGACTGAAGTGATGGTTTTTGGACCCAGTGGATCCTGTGAATCCCCCCCGTTGACTTGGACCCCTTGGCACAGTTTATTAAGACAACTGTTGCTAATTTGGGTTTTAAGATGTACAGTGATTTTAGATTAAACTGTCAAATTGGTGAAGTAGTCAAGTCCAGCTTTTTTCATTTGAGGCAGCTGGCAAAGGTTAAACCCATTCTATTAAGGCAGCACTTTGAAACAGTAATTCATGCCTTCATTACATCTCAGCTGGATTACTGTAACACACTTTATTTTGGAGTCAGTCAGTCTTCCCTCTCATGTCTGCAGTTAGTTTAACCTGTTGAACTCTGGGATTCCACGGGAGGTCACATCTCTGCGTCATAGTGCGTCTCAGTGCATACTGAAAAAAAAAAGCTGCATTTCTGTTCTTCCAGTACAAACACAGCCACGAACAGAAAGCCAAAGGAGTGTTTGATTGGTTTAGATTTGATTGGCCTCTCATTCGACTAATAAGAGCCTTGAATTGGGTTTCTGAAACCTTGAAGAACCAATGACTGAAAACCTAGCAAGGAGGACCTGCCTACCAACGACCGCGAATACAACGAGCCAATTGAAGCAGAGAAGTTCGACGATTGAAATGTGTCGTCGCTGTGCGTAAAATCTTTTTTGTCTAAGCCGCTGGGTGACACACATTGAGACCTGTGTGTAACGGTAGCGTTAGCCACTCTCAGCCATTAGCCAGTCTTTTTTTATTACTACTTGTAACCCAGCTGAGAAAATGACCCTTTTTCTCAGATTTCATTTGTATTAATGAAAGTGTGTGATTTTATTTTGAAAACGACTATCTTGGGGAAGAGGAAGTGCGATCCTTGTCATCCAACTTGTGAATTTCCGGTTCATGGTCACATTGGGTGATCTGGGTCTTTCCATTCGTTAAGAGCGATATTAGCCCCGCCTTCCGAGTAGAGGCAGCGAGCGTGCACTCGGAATTCAGTCTTTCACGATATGAGCGCGGACGAGAGAGGTTGTGAAGCGGTCTGATTCACACAGATACCTCTTCTTGTTGACGGGAGCACGAGCGTGAGGGGCATTGTGGCTGTGTCCTTTGCTGTATTCACACTGAAACCTCATCTTGGCTAGGTTTTTTCTGGTTGCCGACCAAAAACCTTCTGGATCCTGGATTTTCTCCGAATGGAGATGGCGAGCCTGACCCGAGATTGAACCGAGATTGAACAGAGGTCTGACCAAGGTCTCAATTGAAGGACATCCCTCCTCTCACCAGTGCACAACACTGAAGTGGTAACAACTCAAGCTGCCGTTTTAAAAGAGGAAAAGAAACCTGAGCCGGAGATACAAGATATCTTGACTGGTCAAACGGCTAAACCAAACAAACAAACAAACACTGAGCTCAGTAGGACACTTTTGGGGGTTTATTTCATGCCGGCCATTGTTATATTTGCATATTTGTACATTGTATATTTTGCTCCTTCTATATTTATTAATAACAGACAGGAATTGCTCATTTCTTGCCTCCAGCTATTTCATTCCACACTCACTTTAATTCCCTATTGTAACCCTTACAAACCTAGCAACTGGTCTACACTTAATTATGTCCCTTACCTAATTAACATAAGGCAAGGGTTACATACTGTTCTTATTTGTTTTGAAAAATGGTTCGCAAAAACCGCAATCGTGGAAGCGGAGATGGTTTGACTGGGTCGGGTGACCAGAACCACGAGTCCGTAACAACCGGATCAGCTTCATGTTCGTCTGACAATGAGAAACAGATGTTCGCCAACGACACTGCTGTTGTGGACAGGTAAGTGTTATAAGCTAAATTATTCTTTATCAATGAAAATAGTAATAAAAATGACTTTTGACCGATCGGTAATTACAAAGGTCCGTCATGGCCACAAGTTTTTTTGTGCGCCGAGCTCCTCTGTAGTGTGTGTGTGGGGGGAGTTGTTATCCTCTACATTGCAGATATTTTAGTATAATTTTTATTGCACTGTAGGTTATTTTTTCTTGTAAAAAAAGGCCACACATTTTTTACGTGGCATGTTTCTTTGTGTGTGGGGGGCTTGTTTGTTCATTCATTCATTCATGAATGAACAAAACAACCCCCCCCCCCCACACACACACAGCTCTGAGTGTCACCTTTCATTAGAGCCCAAGATGAAGCTTCTATGTTGAAGCATTCAAAAGTTATAGACGCTTTTCCAAACTGTGCCATGAAAAGTTTTCGGAATATTACAATCATCCTGTGTTGTAGTCATCAAGGACCGAAGCAGCATCTTTGGTTGACGCTGCACAAACAACTTTAATGATGGGGGGGGGCAGGGGGCAGCACTATGAATAATCTTATGGACTAGTCTTACATCGGAAAAGTTGATGAGATTGTCAGAGGATAACATTTTATATTTTAAGAGTCAATCACAATGATGGTGCTGCTGTGGTTTTTTTGTCTAGCGCTTTGGATTTTGAGCAGTCATGTTTGCCTGAGACCAGGATGATATGCAATATACAGTGGGGTAAAAAAGTATTTAGTCAGCCACCAATTGTGCAAGTTCTCCCACTTAAAAGATGAGAGAGGTCTCCAATTTTCATCATAGGTATACCTCAACAATGAGAGACAAAATAAGGAAAAAAAAATCCAGAAAATCACATTGAAGGATTTTTAATGAATTAATTGGTAAATTCCTCGGTAAAATAAGTATTTGGTCAATAACAAAAGTTCATCTCAATACTTTGTTATATACCCTTTGTTGGCAATGACAGAGGTCAAACGTTTTCTGTAAGTTTTCACAAGGTTTTCACACACTGTTGCTGGTATTTTGGCCCATTCCTCCATGCAGATCTCCTCTAGAGCAGTGATGCTTTGGGGCTGTCGCTGGGCAACACAGACTTTCAACTCCCTCCAAAGATTTTCTATGGGGTTGAGATCTGGAGACTGGCTAGGCCACTCCAGGACCTTGAAATGCTTCTTACGAAGCCACTCCTTCATTGCCCGGGCGGTGTGTTTGGGATCATTGTCATGCTGAAAGACCCAGCCACGTTTCATCTTCAATGCCCTTGCTAGTGAAAGGAGGTTTTCACTCAAAATCTCATGATACATGGCCCCATTCATTCTTTCCTTTACACAGATCAGTCGTCCTGGTCCCTTTGCAGAAAAACTGCCCCAAAGTATGACGTTTCCACCCCCATGCTTCACAGTAGGTATGGTGTTCTTTCTCCTCCAAACACGACAAGTTGAGTTTTTACCAAAAAGTTCTATTTTGGTTTCATCTGACCATATGACATTCTCCCAATCCTCTTCTGGATCATCCAAATGCTCTCTAGCAAACTTCAGACGGGCCTGGACATGTACTGGCTTAAGCAGGGGGACACGTCTGGCACTGCAGGATTTGAGTCCAGGGCGGCGTAGTGTGTTTCTGATGTAGCCTTTGTTACTTTGGTCCCAGCTCTCTGCAGGTCATTCACTAGATCCCCCCATGTGGTTCTGGGATTTATGCTCACCGTTCTCGTGATAATTTTGACCCCACGGGGTGAGATCTTGCGTGGAGCCCCAGATCGAGGGAGATTATCAGTGGTCTTGTATGTCTTCCATTTTCTAATAATTGCTCCCACAGTTGATTTCTTCACACCAAGCTGCTTACCTATTGCAGATTCAGTCTTCCCAGCCTGGTGCAGGTGTACAATTTTGTTTCTGGTGTCCTTTGACAGCTCTTTGGTCTTGGCCATAGTGGAGTTTGGAGTCTGACTGTTTGAGGTTGTGGACAGGTGTCTTTTATACTGATAACGAGTTCAAACTGGTGCCATTAATACAGGTAACGAGTGGAGGACAGAGGAGCCTCTTAAAGAAGAAGTTACAGGTCTATGAGAGCCAGAAATCTTGCTTGTTTGTAGGTGACCAAATACTTATTTTACTGAGGAATTTACCAATTAATTCATTAAAAATCCTTCAATGCGATTTTCTGGATTTTTTTTTCTCATTTTGTCTCTCATAGTTGAGGTATACCTATGATGAAAATTGGAGACCTCTCTCATCTTTTAAGTGGGAGAACTTGCACAATTGGTGGCTGACTAAATACTTTTTTGCCCCACTGTAAGATAGATTCAAGGTTCAAAGGCCTTATTATCATGTGCACAGTTAAGAAATGCTACATTTCCTGAGTAGTGAAATTCTTACTTTGCTCTCTGAACCAATGTCAAGGTAATAGGTACAGAAACAACAATTCTAATAAGGTAATGACACACTAACACAGTAACTCAATCCTAATACTAATGGATGCTAATAGCACACACACCAACACACAGTTAGGCAATTAGGACTCCTTAAACACACCATCCATCCAACCATCTTCTTCCGCTTAGTCCTTTTTCGGGTCGCGGGGGGCGGGGGCGCTGGAGCCTATCCCAGCATCTTTGGGCGGGAGGCAGGGTACACCTTTGACAGATCGCCAGTCCATCACAGGGCCAACACAGAGAGACAGACAACCCTCAACCGTTCACTCTCACAGTCATGCCTAAGGACAATTTAGAATCCCCAGTTTGATGCCAATTAACCTAACGTACCTTGATACTAAATACTAAAACTAATGAGTACTAATAGTAATAACACACACTAGGCAATTTGGACAGTTATAGCAGTTAAAGCAGTCAGAGAAGAGGAATGAAAGTGAAAATTCACTGGATGACTAAAGTGATAGTGGTATATTGATATCAGTGATGATGTGAACCTGAGATGATATGAACCTGTGTATAGTGTGCAAATGAGCATTGTGCAACGAGCAGTGTAAAATTACAAATTACGAGGTGTGCTGGCAATGGAGTAGGTGTGTGCATTGCTGGCTCCTGCTATATTTTTTTTCCTTACTTTTTAAACCCTATTTTGCTGTAAGCTGTTAATCTTTTGGACATTTAATACGCGCAGAATTTGTTTTGAGTTGTGAAATATGTCCAAAACAAGAAAGCAGACTGAAAAGGAGGCAGCAGGGAACAATACTAACACCAGCTTAGCTGAGGATGCTAATATCAGCCTTAACCCTGCACTTGTTGCCTTGCTAGAGCAACACAGAATGTCCATAGCTGCTGACTTCAAAGCTTCATTTGAGCTTATTAATGGTAAGCTGGACAAGATTCAAGCAGATGTGGCGAACCAGGAGCAACGCATTGGCGACCTTGAAAACAACGCGGAGGACGTCAGCCAGCGCCTAGCGGCGCTTGAAGTTACATGTGAGTCAATGCAGGAGGAGAACAAACTTTTGAAAAACAAACTTTCTGACCTGGAGGGAAGAAGCAGGAGGCTGAATATTCGTCTGGTGGGTCTGCCGGAGTCCTTTGATGTGGGTCCACGGCCATCTGAATTTTTTTCTCGGCTGTTGGTGGACGTCTTTGGCACACAAACTTTGCCATCTCCCCCAGAGCTGGATAGAGCCCACCGCAGCCTCATGTCCAAGCCGAGTCCGAATGGGAAGCCGCGCGCTGTCATTATTTGTTTCCACCGGTTTCGGACCAAAGACTTGGTGATGAGAGAAGCACGGAGACGCCGTGGGACTTTGGAATATCGTGGACATAAACTTCAGTTCTACGAGGATTATAACGCCGACGTTCAGAAGCAACGAGCCGAATATAAGGAGGTTATGTCCGAGTTGTACAAGAGAGGTTTTCGTCCTTCTCTTCTTTTCCCCGCCAGGCTCCGGATAACTCTTCCAGACGGCCAAAACCAGTGGCTGGCGTCCGTCTCAGAGGCCACCCGCTTCATGCAAACCAGGGAGAGAAACCAGCAATTTTCGCCTTGAACTGGACATTTCTGGGTTGACCAGCTGCCGCGCTGGACTGCTTGATTGTAACTTCATTGAAGCTGCACTGACTGGACATTGATGCATTTTTAGATGTTCAAAAACAAGGTAAAATTGGCTCCCTATACGTTGTTGTTTACTTAATTCTTTTTTAATTTAATTTAATTTTTTTTTTTTTTAGGGTAAAACGTTCATATTATGCAGGATTGAAGCCAGTTGTATGGGAGCATTCTATTAGGATGAAAATAGAGCAGGAGATGGAGCGGTTGCTGTTTTTTTGCAACCGGCTGGAGTGTTGTTATAGGTTTGGTTGTTGGATTTTTTTATTTTTTTTTTGTTTTGTTTTGTTTTTTGTTATGGATTTATTTACACCCCCCTTACCCCCTCCTTTTTTTTTTTTTTTTTTTTTTTTTTACCCGTACCTCACTTTACTCTTCTTTGGGCTACACAACATAATATATAAATTTTACTCTTTGAATGAATAGTAATCTTACTTTGGTAAGCTGGAATGTGAAGGGGTTGAACCATCCAATTAAACGAAAGAGAGTCATGTCACGTCTAAAGCAGTTTAAGCCTGGGGTACTGTTTTTGCAGGAAACCCATTTGCAGGATTCCGACCACTTGCGTTTGTCAAAATGTTGGTCAGGACAATTTTTTCATTCAAATTTTAAAGCTAAGGCCAGGGGCGCTGCTATTCTTATTGATCGAAATATCCCATTTATTCCCTCTAATGTTGTATTAGATAAAAATGGACGATTTGTAATAGTATCAGGTAAACTTGGCAATAAACATGTCACCTTGGCTAATCTGTATGCACCGAATTTTGATGATGTGCACTTTTTTCGCAACCTTTTTTCGCAACTTCTGGATTTAAATACTCATTCTTTAATTCTTGGGGGTGACTTTAATTTGTATATGGATCCGATCTTAGACCGCTCATCCTCAAAACCTGCTAGTCTTAATAAATCTGCAACTTATGTTAAGTCTTTTCTTGAGGAATATAGCCTTACAGATCCTTGGCGTTTTTTTACATCCTAACGGCAGGGACTATTCTTTTTTCTCTCACGTACACCATACTTATACCAGAATAGATTATTTTTTTGTTGACAATTTATTAATTAATAACCTTTGCTCTTGCAGTTATGATAGCATCTCGGTTTCTGATCATGCCCCTCTTGTACTTAAAATGATCCTCCATGGATGTGACTCCATGAGAAAGCATTGGAGATTGGATCCATTATTACTTACAGATGAAAAATTGGTTGCGAATATTTCTTCTAAAATTAATTTTTTTTTGAAAGAAAATAAAACTCCTGGTATGCCAAATAAAACGATATGGGAGGCCATGAAGGCATTTCTTAGGGGGGAATTTATTTCATTGGCAGCATTTAAAAGACGATCCTTAATACAGGAACAGAAGGCTATTTTAGATCAAATCCTGGACATTGACAGACAATATGCTCAATCTCCATCACCCGCTCTGTACAAGGAACGTATGATATTACAAACTAAACTTAATTTACTTTCTACTCGACAAATTGAAGGTTGTTTAATAAGGAACAAGAGTGAATTTTATGAACATGGCGAAAAAAACAGTAAACTTCTAGCTAATCAACTGCGTGGTATTAGAGCTAAGCAAATTATTACTGGAGTTAGGACAGATAAAGGAGAGGTGACATCAGACCAACAAGTGATTAATGATATTTTCAGGTCATTTTATTCCAAATTATATACCTCAGAATATACAACAAACTTAAAGGATTTGGAAATTTTTTTTGATTCTATTGATATTCCTTCGATTTCTTCAGAATCTCAGCAAATTTTAGAAGCTCCCATCACAAAAGAAGAAATTCAGCTGGCAATATCATCCATGCAATCAGGAAAATCTCCAGGACCTGATGGGTTTTCCGCTGATTTTTTCAAAAAATTCTCTGACGACCTCGCCCCTTTCCTTTGTCAAGTTTTTACAGAGTCGCTTGACTCCGGTACACTTCCTCCTTCATGCTATCAGGCCTGTATCACTGTGTTGCTTAAAAAAGATAAGGATCCTGTTGATTGTGCTTCTTACAGGCCTATTTCCTTGTTAAATACCGATGTTAAAATTTTGTCAAAGTTGTTAGCTTTTAGGTTGGAAAAGATTCTTCCTTTTATAATTTCACAGGACCAAACCGGTTTCATTAAAAATCGCCATTCTTTTTTTAACTTGCGGCGGTTGTTTAATATTATTTATACTCCTCACCACAACATACCTGAATGTCTTATTAGTTTGGACACTGAAAAGGCATTCGATAGGGTTGAGTGGGAGTATTTGTTTTTTACTTTGGAGAGGTTCGGTTTTGGTCCTTCCTTCTGTTCCTGGATTAAACTTCTCTATGCTAGTCCTTTAGCTTCAGTGTTAACTAATTGTCGCTATTCTGACTATTTTAGACTTTACCGTGGTACGAGGCAAGGCTGTCCTTTGAGCCCGTTGCTCTTTGCCTTGGCAGTTGAGCCGTTAGCTATTGCAATCCGCGGGAGCCGGGACTTTCTAGGCATTCGTAGGGGTGGCATTGAGCATAGGGTTTCACTCTATGCTGACGATCTTTTACTATTTCTCTCCAACCCACTTACTTCATTACCCGTTATACTCAACATTTTGGATAGTTTTAGTAGGTTTTCTGGTTATAAAATTAATCTTAATAAGAGTGAACTGTTTCTGATTAATGAAAAGATTCAAGTTCAGGATTTTGAAAATTTTCCTTTCAAGGTTGTTATTGATCATTTTAATTATCTTGGGATATGTGTCACTAAACAATTTAATTACTTGTTTAAAAATAATTTTCTCCCCTTACTTGACCAGTGCAAGTTAATACTTTCCAAATGGTCCCCATTATCCTTGTCTTTAATTGGCAGAATCAATTCTGTAAAAATGATGTTACTTCCAAAGTTTTTATATTTGTTTCAATGTCTCCTCATTTTTATTCCTAAATCCTTTTTTAAGTCTTTGGACTCTCTGATTACCTCATTTATTTGGAATGGTAAACATCCGAGATTGAGGAAAGTTTTTTCTTCAAAGACCCAAATCAGTGGGTGGCATGGCTCTGCCTAACTTTCAATATTACTACTGGGCAGCAAATATCAGGTGCATGTTATATTGGAAACATTTTTATCTGGAACCCAAATCACCAATTTGGATCCTTATGGAGTCACATGTGGACAATCAAACCTCCCTACCGCAATTTTAGGTTCACCACTTCCCCTTGCTTTGTCTACACTGGGTAATAATAAAGTAGTTCGTCAGTCTCTTAGAATTTGGTCTCAATTCAGGAAAAACTTCGGTCTTCAGTTTTTCTCCATTAGAAGTCCAATTGCCGCAAATCATTTATTTACCCCATCAACTATTGATAGCGCATTTCATATATGGCACAGAAAAGGTTTAAAATCTTTTGCGGATTTATATTTTGATGGTCAATTTGCAAGTTTTTCTCAACTTTCCACTAAATTCGACATCACTTCTACACATTTTTTCCGCTTCCTCCAGGTCAGACATTATGTGCAAACCATGACAAAACAATTCCCTCAAAAACCTTCTGATAATCCTCTAGATGATTTTTTATTAGTTAAACCAACTTCTAAGGGGGTAATGTCAGTTTTATATAATTTAATTTCAAATTTACAATCTTCTTCTCTGGCCGCTATCAAATTGGATTGGGAACAAGATCTTAATTTTACTTTTACTGATGAACTGTGGGACTCTATTCTTGGCCAGGTTCACACTGTATCAATGTGTGCTCGTCACGCTCTTATTCAATTTAAGATTGTACACCGGATGCACCTGTCCAAGGTTAAGTTAGCACGTATTTACTCGGATATAGACCCAACTTGTGAAAAGTGTGGTAGCGCTCCTGGCACTTTGCTTCACATGTATTGGTCCTGCCCTGCATTGATGAATTTTTGGCATTCTGTTTTTATCACTATGTCTGAAGTCCTGCAATATCAAATTAAACCTGATCCATTATGTGCCATTTTTGGTGTGGCTCCAGAACTTGTCTTGCCAAATTCCAAATTAAAAGTATTCAAATTTTCATTATTATTGGCCAGACGTGCTGTATTACTGAAGTGGAAAGACTCTTCGCCCCCTTCACATTACAGTGGATAAAAGATATAATGTCCTGTTTGGATTTAGAAAAAATCAGATATACAGTCTGTGGCTCTGAAAACAAATTCTATAAATTATGGCGCCCGTTTCTTGACTTCTTTGAAAGACCCACGATTATAGTTTCTGAGTAGCTCATATCCCCTTTACCCCACCCCCACTTCACACACACAATTTTTCTTTGTATTTTTTTAAATTATTGTTTATTTAAAGGTTTTTGTGCTTTGAAGCATTTACATTTGTTAGCTTTAAATTCTAGTTTTTCACTGTTTGGTTAAAACAAAAATGAAAATTTTTAATACTTTGTATTGTATTGATACTTCAATTAATAATAATAAAAAGACCTTTGAAAGAAAGAAAATTACAAATTACAAATTAGCACTCGGTGCTAATTTCTCTGTAATGATAGTACCAGTATGTCATGAGTCTGAGCTCTAATTTTCCCTCTGAACTCAGACTCAATTTATTATCTGTGTTCTGGATGTCTGTTATTATTTTGTGGTCAGTTCTTTGTATTTACTTTAGTTTGTTCTCTCTCAGACCCCTTCCTCTTGCCCAGACACTCCCACCAATTACTCATGCTGTCTCTCTGCCTTTCCAAGCTGTAAGTAGTTGATTAATCAGGTCACCTGCTCACTCAGCTAACACCTGTTGCACATCTGCCTGCCAATCTGCTGCCCACTATTTAAGGACTGCTGTTTTGTCTCTCAGTGCTGCAGCATTACTTTGGCTTTTGGCTTTTCTTCTTCTTCCGGCTATCAGAGAGAGCAGACACATTTCTTCTCCTCTCCCTTCTCCTCCTCCCTTTTACTGATCCCAGCTTGCTGTGTCCTGTCTGTGTCTCGCTCTTCTTCTGCTGCATCTCGACCCGAACGGAAATTATGGAATTGGTGAGCTGGGCTTTAATGCTATTGACACCACTTTTTAACAGAAAATCGGGCCAGGGGGAGCCCAAGTGGAGAGACTCATGGAACAATTGGAACTCCTGTGTCTGCGTGATTCGATTGAAGATGTGGAAGACATCTACCTGTTTTGGCTTCATGATCACAGGATTCTGCTGTTTGGCTCTGGAGTTTTCCTGGTGTATCGAAAATTAAAGAAGTTGGAAGAGCTAATCAAAATGCGGACCCGGCAAAGCTCCTTCAACAAATTCGACCAGCTGGGGAGAGCACTGATAGCGGCAAATATGTGACTAACATGGAATTTACCATCTGGCATGCACTGAAGAGAGATGGGCTCTGTGGACGTGTTTATCTATGTTTGGCAAACTAAGTTGGAAGGTGGAAAACATCTTGGAGTCGCTAGGTGCTCGCCAGGGAATGATTTTAAAGCCTGTGTATGTAAATTGTGATGCATAGAATCGCATAAGAGAGGAAATTTCTATGCTCTAAGTGAACTGTGCTTATCAGGCCTTGATTCGGCGTCCTTATTCCTCCAGGAGAAGAGATAAAGCAGAAGGGAGTTGTGGCTTCTCCTTAACCCAAACAATTGCTGATGTACAGCAATCTGAACTCTCCAAGGACAGCGTTATCATGTGACTAATATGGAGTTTTACCATCTGGCATGCACTGAAGAGAGATGGACTCTGTGGACATGCTTATCTATGTTTAGAATACATGGACATAACATCTAACCGTTGCCTAGGAGAGGATTTTTTGTTGTGCACCAGTAACTGATACATTCACACTGCACTCATACTGATATCACATGACTGACATACACACACTGGTCTCTCTCCTTTGCTCTGTAATGTGTAGATCTGTATCTTGTCTGCTAATTGTGCAATTAGAGGTTTTTTTTCTATGTGATCACAATCTTCCTCACTCGAGCACTATTCTGATAACTTTGTTTTTTCTCTCTGCCCAATGTGTCACCCCCCTCCCCCTCCTCCTCTTTACCCCCCCACTGCATGAGGCGCCTTGTATGGCTGCCGCGTCATTAGGGAGCACTTAGAAACGAGCGCACCTTAGTGATAAGTAAAATTCCTTGTATGTTGTAAGCATACTTGGCAATAAAGTTGATTCTGATTCTGATTCTGATTCTGAAGTATGTCTTATGCCCAAGGACTACTCCTGTCCTCATCTCCTCCTGAGCTAAGGCGGCTCTGGAGCGCACCTCTTTGTAAGTTGTTCTTTTGTATTTTTGTATTGTCTTCACCATTTTTGGACTGTTTGTTATTTGGTTAATAAATGTCACAAAGCAATTCAGCGCGTGGATTTGCCTTTCTGTCCCGAAGGGGCATTCATGACACAGTAGACTGTACATGATAAATAGCATCAGAGATGATATGAACATCAGACAGGTGAGACTATATCTACTGTACAGGTGAACAGTGTACAAATTTAGCTGCTGGTGTGTGAGTTCCTATATGCAAATCTGTGTTGCAGAGTTTTGGGAGTTATTTTTTGTTCAGGAGTCTGATGGCAGTGGGAAAGAAGGAGTTTTTCAGTCTGGTTGTCCTGCATTTCACACTTCTGTACCTCCAGCCTGACGGTAGAAGTGTGAACAGTCTGTGCTGGGGGTGGGTGGGGTCCCGGAGGATGGCGTCAGCTCTCCTTTGGACTCTGCAGTGGTGAATGCCCTGCAGAGAGGGGAGTGGAGTCCTGATGATCTTCTCTGCTGTCTTCACCACACTCTGCAGGCATTTGCGGTCCAGGGCAATGGTGCTGCCTTACCACTCAGTGATGCAGTTGGTAAGGATGCTCTCGATGATGCAGCTGTAGAAATTGTTGAGGATCCTGGAGGACATGCCAAATTTCTTCAGCCTCCTCAGAAAGTACAGTCGCTGCTGAGCTGTCTTAACCAACTCTGTGGTGTTGTGTGTCCACTTAAGGTCCTTGCTGATGTGGATGCCCAGGTATTTAAAACTGCTCACCCTCTCCACCTCAAGCTTCTGGATGAACAGCGGCTGATGGGGTCTCCTCCTCTCTTTCCCCATGTCCACTATCATCGTCTTTGTCTTGTCCATGTTGATGGGTGAGGTTGTTGTCCTCACCACCATTTTTTTTTTTTTTGGACTTATTTTGTACCCGTAGGTAGATTTGTTCTGCAGTCCAGTGACAAGCCACCAGCTGCCGGTCGCTGCGTGCCGCAAGCGCCCCTTAACTCCCTAACCTGCATGTTTTTAGCATGTGGGAGGAAACCGGAGAAATCCCGGAGTAAACCCACGCAAACATGGGGAGAACCATGCAAACTCCACCACAGATCACTGTTGGCCGGGGGCAGGGATCGAACCCACAATCTCATGATCCCCGCGATCCCCCGGCCGAGGGTAAACTGTGCTGCCGCGGTGCTAACCACTGTGCCACCGTGCAGCCCACCGTGCAACCCCACCGTGCAACCATGACACCCAGGTTGGCCATCTCCCTCCTGTAGGATGCTTCGTCATCACCAGTGATGCGTCCTATCACTGCTGTGTCATCCGCGAACTCTAGGATGATATTGTCCTTGTGGGAGGTAACACAGTCATGGGTGAAGAGGCTGTAGAGGAGGGGGCTGACAACACAACCCTGTGGGACAACTGTGTTCGTAATGATGCTGGCTGAGGTCCTGTTACCCATCCTTACAGACTGGGGCCTGCCAGTTAGAAAGTCCAGTAGCCAGTCGCAGAGGGTGAGGTGCAGGCCAAGTGAAGACGACTTGTTGGTGAGTTTGTGGGGGATGACCATGTTGAAGGCGGAGCTGTAGTTGACAAAGAGCATCCTAATGTATGAGTCTTTATCTTCCAGGTGGAAGAGAGAATAATGGAGCGCTGCAGCGATGGCATCTGAGGTGGACCTGTTGGGCCGGTAGGCATACTACAGGGGGTCCAGGGTGCCCGGTATGCTGTACTGAATGAGGGGCAGCACCACTCTCTTGAAGCACTTCATGATAATTGGAGTGAGTGCTACTGGTCTCCAATCATTCAGACAGGTCGGTGGTCTCCTTTTGGGGAGGGGGATGATGGTTGTCATTTTGAAGCAGGAGGGGACTATGTTCTTGTTGAGGGAGAGGTTGAAGATTGATGTGAGAACATCGGTCAGCTCGGCAGCACATGCTCTGAGGGCCCACCCAGGTATGTTGTGTGGTCCTGCTGCTGGGGGTTGATATTCCTCAGTACCCTCTGGCCTGGTGAGACTCTAAGTGGGGGGAGGGGGGGGGGGGGGGGGGGGGAGGGGGATGCGTGAGTGTGTGTCTCTTCTCTGTACTGTAGCTGATGGTCTCAAAGCGGGTGTAAAAGATGTTGAGATCGTCCGGCAGGCTGTCTGTGGAGCTAGTGGTGTTGCTGTTGGTCCTTTGTAGTCTGTGATGTGTTGTAGGGCCTTGCCACATATGCCCCAGGTCAGGAGTGGAGTTGAGGCTGTCCAGCCTTTTCTCTGTATTGCCTCTTGGCTGTTTACCTAAATGAACATTTAACAAAGACTAATGCTGAAATAGAACGGCAAGCACGGATGCTGAAAAGACAAAACAAGATACAGGCAACATGGACAAGAAACTGCAGAGTCTGGATTAAACTAAATGGAACACCTGAAGAAGCAGAAGCCATAATAATAAGAGATCTCACTGACTTAAATAAAATATAGATGAACACTGATTAAGAAAATTAAGAGACTACAATAATCCATATCCACACACACGGCAAGAACAGTCCTTTTGTGACATAACATGATAATATACTTTAAAAAAAAACAAAACAAACAAAAAAAACCTCATGACTGACTTTAGTAAACATCAATCATCCCCAGTTGGAGGAAGTAATTTGACACAGAGAGGAAATTCAGACTCTGAAAATATGTCATTATGCTGAACATAAACTACAAGAGATGGACAATGATATTGATCCTGGCAACCACTTCTTCAATAATATTCATAATCACTGTGAATATTACACTGAAAAGCAATTCAAAAGTCAAGTGCAAGTAGATGGTAAACTATCAATAATACAGTTTAACAGCAGAAGTCTTAACAAAAACTTTTCACAGATTCAGGACTATTTAAAACAGCTAGATAGAAAATTTACAGCTATCGCAGTCTCTGAAACTTGGCTCAATGAAGAGCAGGCTTCTTTGATGGCAATAGAGGGATATCAGATGTTTCATATTAACAGATCTCAAAAAAAAGGGTGGTGTTGCTGCACTGTATATTGATGAACTGTATATGTGTAAGCTTGTAAATGGAATGTCCTTTGCACTACCAGGGATTCTGGAATATGTTACTGTTGAGATTGACCAAGATAAAACAAAAAATCTAATTATAAGTTGTATATATAGAATGCCGGGAACTTGCGTTGAGACCATTCAGAGATAAGTTAGTTGAGCTGTACAATAATAATACTAATAAGAAAATGGTGGTAAGTCTGTAGAGACTTCAATACTGATTTACTAAAATCCATTTCAACAAAATGTAATTACAGAGTTCATTTCTTTATTTCTTTATTTTATCATGTTTAAATGTTTGCACATTGCACCGAGACAAATTCCTAGTTTGTGTACTACATGAACAATGCAATAAATCTGATTCTGATTCTGATCTGATGAATTCTATGTACAGTATGAGTCTATAGTCCTACAATAACACATCCCAGTAGAATCACAGTCCACACTGTAACTCTTATTGACAACCTGCTTGTTAATATTATTGATAAGAAAATAGAATAGTGGGATTATTGATAAATGACATAAGTGGACCATTCTGACAGTTCTTTGCCACTTATCCATGGCTACACGGGGGCCAATACAGGAAAAAACTTTAAAATCTTTTAGATACAAATCACAAAATGCAATCAGTTCTTTTAAAGAAGACCTGCTGAAGCAAGACTGGACAAAAGTCTATGTATCAGATGTAAATGAAGCCTACAATACATTCATGAACATTGTAACCGCTCTTTATGAAAAATTGTCCATTAGTAAAGAAAAAGCTTAAACAGAAATTTGTTTGACAAGCATGGTTAACTAAGCATTACAAAAAGTGTGTAAAAAGAAAAATTCACTATATAAAGCCTGCTCTAAGAAAAGGACAAAAGAAACAGAGCAGCGGTTATAACCCTAACATACAAAAATAAGTTAACATATACCTGTATATATGAGATGTAGGCTAAAAGAGACTATTACAGTAAAGAACTGGAGAAAAACAGAGAACACTAAAAATACATGGACAATACTTAACAATATTCTTGGAAATAAAAACAGAAATACAAGCTACCCAACCAGTCTTTCAAGAAAAAAAAAAAAATGACTCAGTGTGAATGCAGTCTCACCTGCAGATGAATTTAATACATTTTTTGTTAACATTGGTCTTAATTTGGCATGAGAAATACCCATTATAGCACCTACAGGTGATACAATAAGCAAAAACACTGCTATAAAAGACTCCATCTTCATAAAGAACACAGATGAGAGAGAGGTCATTGAAATTGTTAAATCGTTTAAAAGTAAAAACATCTATGGATTGTGATGGTATTGACATACTTTTAGTCAAAACCATCATTGAATGCTTAGTGAAGCCATTGAAATAGATCTGTAACCTGTCTCTCCAAACAGGTATACTTCCCAATGCAATGAAAATAGCCAAAGTAATTCTGATATACAAGGCGGGTGACAGAGGGGAATTTTTAAACTACAGGCCTATTTCACTATTGCCACAATTTTCTAAGATACTCAAAAAATATTCTGTGAAAGAACTGACAACTTTATAATAATAGAAGAATAGAATAATAATTTATAATAATTTATTGTGTGAGCAGCAATATGGGTTCAGACACAAGAGGACAACTGCATTTGCGCTAATGGAATTTATAGAAAAAATATCAACTGCTGTAGAAAATAAAGAGTATTCAGTTGGGGTATTCCTGGATCTTCAAAAAGCATTTGATACAGTGGATCATAAATTATTGTTAAAGAAACTACAAAATTATGGCATTGGGGCTAGCACTGTCCTGGTTATGAAGTTACTTAAAGAATAAATATCAGTATGTATGTGTTGGTAGTAAAAACTCAGTTACTGAAGGTTACTTGCGGAGTCCCACAGGGTTCAGTTTTGGGGCCATTGTTATTCAATGTGTATATAAATGATATATGTAAAGTTTCAGAAACAAATGGATTTAATACTGTTTGCAGATGACACATAATTTATTATGCAGTGGAAGCAATTTGGAACAACTTTTGGATACACTTGGAGAAGGAATTAGAGGAAGCTTAAAACAGTGTCTTGATTCAAACACAATTAACGCTCAATTTAAGTAAGACAAAATTTATAATTTTTACAACCATCACACCCAACTCAGTATCTAAACTCAGTGTAAATGGTGTAGAGATTGAAAGGGTATCCAAAAATTAATTTTCTTGGAGTAATAACTGATAATAACTGTGTTGGAAATCAACATAATAATTATATTAAAGGTAAAATATCCAAATCAATCACAATACTACACAGAGTGAAATATTTGCTGAATCAACCCACACTATATACTTTGTATCATTCATTAATACTCCCATACATGACATATTGTACTGAAGTATGGTGAAATACATATAAAACAAACATATATCCAGTCTTTATGCTTCAGAAGAGAGCTATTAGAATAATAAAAAAAAAGCTGCTTACAGGGAACCAACAAACCCACTTTTTCTTAAATTAAAAGCTCTCAAGTTGAAAGATCTGGTTGATTTTAAAACTGCACTAATAATGTTTAAAGTGAAAAATCAATCACTGCCCTCAAATATCCAAAAGTTGTTTCAAATAAGGGAGAAACTGTGGAGAAGTGTGGAAGGACGAGGCTGAGTTTATTTCTCAAGTCCAGTTTTATTCACATTCATATTCTCCAACATCCAAAAACAGAAAGAGAGTGAATCCCCCAACATCTGTCCCTTTTATACCCCAGGACATCAAAGCACACAGTCACATTGTCTTTTAATCCCAAATCACAATGCATCCCCCTCCAGGTCTTCTCGCCTCCACCTAAAGTCCTGGTGGTCAGGAATCCTTCAAGGCCATCTCTTTGCATGCAAAAGGCCAGATTCACATCCTCCTGTTACCCCTAGGAGGTTCAGTCCTTTTGTTCCTCTGAGAGTCGTGAAGCATACAATAAGCATACAGTAATATACATGTGAAGCATATGAAACCCACATATGTGCCACCACATGACCCCCCCCAAACATCTAAGATGGAACAACATAACCACAGATTGCATGTCATAATAAAATCACTACATATCAGTCCACGTGCCGCTTGGGCCTCAGCCTTCTCCCATACTTGCTGTAAGCAGGCTGTACCACCTCCGTGGCATCTTCCTGCTGTGGAGCTGCTGCCTGAGGATGAGAACTGTTAGTCAACCCCTGTGGGTGTTGTGGGGAATGCTCTCTAGGGGGTCTGCCGCGCCGAGGAGCCTTAGCCAACTGCACAACTTCGTCAGCTACCACAAAAGCGGGTTTGAGCCTGTTTATGCCAATCATTTCTTTTCTGCCCCCCAAATCTAGCAAAAAATGCTTATCCCCTGTTTCCAGCACTCTATATGGTCCATCATAAGGTGGGCGTAAAGGTGGACGATGGGCATCATGTCTGACAAAAACAAACTCCGCATTTTTTAAAGCCTTAGGCACAAAAACACGCGGAAAACTGTGGTGAACGGGGCCAGGTAGCGTGTTCGGGCCCGTGCTATTCTGTAACCGCTGAGCCGGGGAGCACTCTGGCGCTGGATTATCTGGGAGAAATTCCCCGGGCAGCCGAAGTGGCTGTGCCAAAAACTAGCTCAGCTGGGGAGGGCTTCTAAATCCTCTTTAGGTGCAGAACGCAACCCCAATAAAACCCATGGTAGCTTGTCCACCCAATTTGCATCCGTAAGCGACGCTCTGAGAGCCGCCTTCAGTGACCTGTGAAAACGTTCGCATAACCCCATTAGCCTGCGGGTTGTACACGGTCGTGCGGTGGATCGTTGCCCCCAGGCTGTGGGCCATCGCTGACCAAAGTTTGGAAACAAATTGAGGGCCTCTGTTGGACGTAATGTCCGACGGGACTCCAAAACGCGCTACCCATGCCGTTATAAAACGCGCTGCGGCCACTCCTTGGCTGTGGTTGACGGACAGCGGAACCACTTCCGGCCAGCGCGTGGTGCGGTCAACCATTGTCAGAAGATGTGTGCACCCTTGTGAGGCGGGAGCGGGAGGGGGCCTACGAGGTCACATGGACATGATCAACCTTTTAGCTGGGATGTGAAACGGCTCAAGGGAGCTCTCGTGTGTCTATGAACCTTGGCCCGCTGACAAGCCATGCAGGCTGCGCCCCACTCTCTAACTTGTTTGCGCAGGCCTCGGCCATACAAATTTCTCTCCTACCATTTTGACTGAAGCGCGCACTCCCGGAGTGCGCCAGAGAATGGATCAAGTCAAAAACGCGGGCAGCAACCACGCAGCTGGAACCACAGGACACGGCCCGCCCCAGTGGAGACATCGAGATTAGGGGGGGCCATACCGTCTTGCAGCACCCTGTTCTCCAGCCTTAACCCTGTTGGTCCAGACTGGAGTCGCGCCGGCACATCCGCGTCGCTAACCTGCTCCGCGGCCATGGCTGCATAATCTATCCCCCACGCAGACCGGGGCACGCGCACCTCCGCGTCGCTAACCTGCTCCGCGGCCATGGCTGCAGAATCTACCTCTACGCGGGCTGGAGCCGCCACGGCGCGCGAGAGGCAGTCCGCCACTACATTAAGTTTACCCGCCACATGATGGATATCGGTAGTAAACTCCGATATCGCGGCCAGCTGTCTCTGCTGCCGGCCGACCAAGGTTCTGAAATCTTGGCCATCGCGAAAGTCAGCGGCTTGTGGTCAACGAACGCGGTGTAATGGCGTCCCTCCAGCCAGAACTGGAAGTGGCGAATGGCAAGTGGAGAGCTAAACATTTCCCTGTCGAATGCGCTGTATTTTCGTTCGCTGTCGCGCAGGGTCTTGCTGAAAAAGGCGAGCGGTTGCCAGGCTCCGGCTACATACTGTTCCATGACCGCCCATATGGCCACATCTGATGCGTCAGTAGTGAGCGCCATGCGGGCCGCTGGACTGGATGTGCCAACAACGCAGCATTTGCCAGGGCTGTTTTGACTTCAAGAGAATGCACGGCTCTCGCTCCGGAGACCATTCGACTTTATTTGTGGGTTTTGTTTTTTTAGTGCAGCATACAATGGTTGCATGAGCTGCGCTGCGCGGGGTAGGAAACGGTTATTAAAAATCACCATTCCCTAAAACTCCTGTAACGCTTTGACCGTTTGTGGTTGGGGAGAATTTGTTTACTGCGCGCACTTTTGTCCGGCAGAGGAACCGCTCCTTCTGGGGAGACGCGATGCCCCCAAAAATCAATCTGCATCACACCCGAACTGACACTTCGCTGGGTTGATTATTAACCCGTGCTCTGCCAACCTCCGGAAAACTGCCGTGAGGCGGGTTTTCGTGTTGTCTTCGGACGCGCTGGCTACCAATATGTCGTCCAGGTGGACGAACACGAAAGGGAGATCGCGCAAAAACCGCGTCCACCATGCGTTGGAACATCTGCACCGCGCCTTTAAGCCCAAACAGCATGTGCAAAAACTCGAAAAGCCCGAAAGGAGTTATTACCGCTGTCTTGGGTATGTCCTCAGTGTGCACTGGGACCTGGTGGTAACCGTGTACCAAGTCTATTTTAGAAAAACGCACGCCCCCGCCAAATGAACTGAAAAAATCTTGGATGTGCGGGATCGGGGTAGCGGTCGTGCGCTGTAGCGTTGTTCAGCCTGCGGAAATCACTGCAAGGTCGCCACGAGCCATCAGTTTTCGGGACATGTGAGCGGTGAGGCCCATGGGCTCTTCGAACGCCTGATGATGCCCAACCTTTCCAGGTTGGCGAACGCCTCACGCGCTATGGTCAGTTTAGCTGAATCCAAGCACCGAGCTTTTGCAAAAACGGGGGCGGTCCGGTGGTAGTAACAAAATGTTCCACCCCGTGTTTTAGCCCACTGTCGCCGAAAAGGTTGGGACGTGAGTGCTGGGAACTGAGTGAGGAGTGTGTGGAACTTATCACCTGCGGCTGTGACGTTGGCTTGTGCTGTTGGCGGCAGCACAAGTCTACAGTCTACAGGGAATAGAATAAAAAGAGAGTGCATTAACCAGGCGTCTGTTAGCAAGATCGACCAACAAACCATGTGAGCACAAAAAATCAGCCCCTAACATGTTGAAATTGACTGCCGCTATGACGAAAGTCCACTCGAATGTACGGCCGTGTAAAGACAGAAATAGAGTCCTCTCACCGAAGGTCTTAATCGCCGAGCCGTTCGCTGCTGACACCCCCGGGACCACTGGAAGGCGCCAACACGGTCAGCGTAGGAAGGTGTGAATGAAACTCAGCTGGGAGCCCTGTGTCCACGAGGAAATGCCTCCCCGAGTGCGCTCATCCCTCAAGTAGAGCAGCTTGTTCTCCCTCTCCGAGGGCTGCAGCTGCTACCGACTCCCGGTCTTGGCGTTTCCCGAACGCTTGAAATGGCATGGTGGAATGCACTTGCGTGCCCTCTCTGTGAAGCGGCGATGGTAGAAGCAAAGGACGTCGTCTGCTCCGTGTTTCCTGGCCCCTGCCGCCGCCGTCGTCGGTGAGTCTGGTGCTGCAGCCTCTGGCCCCCCTGCCATCTCGGACGTTGCGCCTAGCTCCGCTGCCGCAGCCCGTAAGCCACGCACCGTTTATTGGCGTCGACGAGTCGTTGCGCGCTCCTGGCCAGCTCGTGGTAGTCTTGTCGGGCCAACAGTGGTGAACTGGCCAGGGTCCTCTCTCACCGCTGACGGTAGGGTCCCTGAGGAAAAGGTTGGGTGAAGATGCAAGTTATCATCTTCGGAGTCTCTCAAACTCAACACTTTCCCCATCAGGTCTGCAGGTCTGTCGCTCTCAAATTCTGTCAGCGCCCGGCAGCCTCTCTGGCTCGCTCCTCCACCGAGGGGGTGAAGTAACGGATGAGTGCAGCCTTCAACGTGCTGTACTTGTCGCTGTCCCGGCGGGTGGTTGATCAGGCTCTCCACTCGCTGGGCTGTGTGGTTGTCCAGCTTGCAACCACATGTAGAAACTTTGTGGTGTCTACCGAAATCCTCCGGAGGTGGAACTGTGCCTCGACTGCGTTAAACCAGGAGGCGCGGATTGTTCTCTGCCAGAAGTCCGGTAGCTGAACTGTGGCTGCATTCGTTTGGCTGGCTCCTGACGAGTCTGGCTCGGGAGAATCGCCTCCGCTCATGATACGTCTTAGGGTCACCAGTGTGGAGAAGTGTGGAAGGACGAGGCTGAGTTTATTTCTCAAGTCCAGTTTTATTCACATTCACATTCTCCAACATCCAAAAACAGAAAGTGAGTGAATCCCCCAACATCTGTCCCTTTTATACCCCAGGACATCAAAGCACACAGTCAGATTGTCTTTTAATCCCAAATCACAATGCATCCCCCTCCAGGTCTTCTCGCCTCCACCTAAAGTCCTGGTGGTCAGGAAATCCTTCAAGGCCATCTCTTTGCATACAAAAGGCCAGATTTCACATCCTCCTGTTACCCCTAGGAGGTTCAGTCCTTTTGCTCCTCTGAGGCGTGAAGCATACAATAAGCATACAGTAATATACATGTGAAGCATATGAAACCCACATATGTGCACCACAAAACTATCATTTCAGAGGACATGTATATTTCAAAAACCTTCAGTGAGAACTACCACCAAGCAACACTGTGTCTCAGTGCAAGGAGTCAGACTGTAGAACACTTTTGGACCTGAATTAAAATCATGTACAATGCTTGGACAATTTAAACAAAAACTAAAGGAAGAAATACTCCAAACATATATACAAAACGACATGTAAAATCACATAAGGATTATCATGTCCAGTCTGTGCTGTGCTGTTGCTTAGTTTTGTTTCGTCACGTTTTGTCTTAGCTATGTTCTGATTTGTAATCACTTTTATTTTTGAATTCTTAGATGGAACATGGGTGGGCAATATAAGCTGCGGCTTCAGCCATCACCCATTTCAGATAACTTATGTTGAATTGTATAATCTGAGGAGTTATTGTTTAACTTGACCTTGCTGGATTTTTTCCCTTTGTTATATTATTCTGTTCCTTTCTTTTAATATTTTAATCTAATCTATCTGAAAAAAGATTCATTCATTCATTCATTCATTCATTCATTCGTTATAGCCTTTCTCGGTCCATACTTTGCAGCTTTGTACTCGACCTCACAGCCTGATTTAAATGCACGAGAGCGAGCACACAGCATCTGGACGTACCTGACTGTTGATCCAGGCTTCTGGTTGGGGAACTCCCTGTCCTGTATGGTGGGTACGATGGGTATCAGCACATGTGCTGATGTACCCAGTCACATATTCAGCATAATCCTGTGTGTTTACAGAAGAGTCCTCTTGGTTGGCTGCAGCTTTAAACAACATCCCAGTCTGTGCAGGCAAAACAGTCTTGTAGGGTACTTCAGTCTCTGGAGTCAAGCACTTAATTGCTTAATAACAGGGGTTTTTATTTCAGCTTTTGGTCTGTAGGCTGGGTACATAAACAGTGAGATGTGATCTGACTGTTCAAAGTGGGGGCGGGGTGCCGCTCTGTAGGCACCACGTATATTGGGAATAAACATGATCCAATTGTGGGTGACCCCCACAACAGACTGGGACAAAGCAGGAGCAGCTCAGCTGGAGCTATTGGCAGAACAATGAAGATGTGTGTATTGATATCAATAGGCAGCCTCCCTTTGTCTAGCTCTTTCCTGCCAGTAATCTGCCTATTGTTATGGGTGACTCTCAAATGCAAATGTCTTCCTGTCAGTAATCCTCCTATTGATGTGGGTGACTCTCAAATGCAAATGTCCATGCCTACTGCTGTGAATGCATTGTCTGTAGCTGGGTATATAAGCTGACTGAAATTCACATGTTCTCTCTCTCTGACCACTGCTTCTGACTACACGCATTCCGTGTCTCCTGATGAGAGCCTCCGGGCCCGCTCCGGCGCGCCTGCACGGCGCTGGAGTGGGTGTTGTGATGGCGGTCTGATTAATAAAATCCACTTTTAAACCACAGTCGCCGCTTATTATTTCATGCCGCCACACAATGTACTTTTATTGCGGGTGGGAATGTCCACATGCTGGTAATATTTGGGGAGTACAGTCCGTAAATTGCACTGGTTAATATCACCAGCAACATTAAAAACAACATCGGGATGTTTCGTCTCTACTGTGCTGATGACGTCATGGTACATGATACATGGTATATGATATATGGTAAAAATAACAGCATCAGGTAAATCTTCGAAGCATCCTTGGTAAGAGAATTTATAATGAATTAAAAGTTAGTATGTTGAGCTTTACAACATGACACACTTTTTAATGTGCTTATTAAAAGTCAGAGCAGAGTCGAGGAGAAGGCCAAAATATTTTGATTTAACTTTTAATGTTTTACATGGTTTTATATGGTAGGTCCATTAGTTGGTGTGTTGTGAGTGTATGTTTGTGTGGGTGAGCCATACAAACTATATCTCAAGAACAAAGAAAGCTAGGATTGTGGGGTGTGTAAATGAAGAGGCAGCTTCATGTCAGACGATTTATTACACACTCACATCTCACAAGCACAGAACAGAATGACTGGTTACAGCAAGCACTCCTCTCTATATATCAAGTCACCACAAGCTTCAAGGCACTTTCTCATACACAGCATGATATTTACACTACACTTCATTCAACCCCCTCTCACCCTCTTGGGCATTGTTCTCCAATGTGTATTCATTGTCTCTGTCTGAGGTGCGAAATAATCTGACTTCCATACCGCCCCCCCCAGCATCTTAGATAGAACAATAGAATATCAGTCCACATGCTGTTTCGGCTTCAGTCTCCTCCCATATCTGCTGTAACTGGGGTTTACTGCCTCTGTGGCGCTGCTGTTCCGGTGGGGGGCTGCTGGGAGTGTGTCCGACTGCGGGTGAGCCGTGGTGAGGGGGGGAGGGGGTTCGCTCTGTCCGTGTGGCTGCTCTGATGAACCGTTCTCCTGGGGAGTTCTCCGTGGGGGTCTTCCACGCCGAGGGGCCCTCACCAACAGCACTTGCTCATCCGCCACTACAAAGGCGGGTTTGAGTCTGTCTATGCCAATTTCCTCCCGTCTACCCCCCAAGTCTAGCACAAAATGCTTATCCCCTGTTTCCAACACTCTGAACGGTCCATCATAGGGTGGGTGCAATGGAGGGCGGTGGGCGTCGTGTCTGACGAACATGAACTCCGCGTTCTTCAAAGTTTTAGGCACGAAAACACATGGAAAACAGTGGTGGGCCGGGCCCAGCAGCGTGCCTGTGTTTGCGCTACACTGCAAAAGCTGAGACGGGCAGCTGTCTGGCACGGAATTATCTGGCAGAAATTCCCCGGGCAGCCGTAGGGGCTGCGCAAAAACAAGCTCTGCCGGGGAAGCTTCCAGATCCTCTTTTGGTGCGGAGCGCAACCCCAATAATACCCATGGCAACCTGTCCACCCAATTTGTATCCGTCAGTGAAGCCCTGAGTGCTGCTTTCAGTGATCTATGAAAACGCTCGCATAACCCATTGGCCTGTGGGTTGTATGCGGTTGTGCGATGAATTGTAACACCCAGGCTGCGGGCCATCACGGACCAGAGTTTGGAAACAAATTGAGGGCCCCTGTCGGACGTAATGTCTGACGGGACTCCAAAACGCGCCACCCATGCCATTAAAAAAGCGCGTGCTACGTCTGCGGACGTGGTTGCCGCCAGTGGGACTGCTTCTGGCCAGCGCGTGATGCGGTCCATCACTGTCAGGAGGTGCGTGCACCCCTGTGATGGCGGGAGGGGGCCCACGAGGTCCACGTGAACATGGTTGAACCGCTTAGCCGGTACCCAAAATGGCTCCAAGGGAGCCTTCGTGTGTCTGTGTACCTTGGCTCGTTGGCACGCCACGCAGGCTGCAGCCCGCTCTTTTACTTGTTTGCGTAGGCTCAGCCACACAAATTTCTCTCCCACCATTTTGACCGACGCGCGCACTCCTGGGTGCGCCAGAGTGTGAACCGACTCAAACACGCGGCGGCACCACGCGACCGGGACCACCGGACACGGGTGTCCCGTGGAGACATCGCAGATTATGGGGGGCATGCCGTCTTGCAGCACCCTGCTCTCCAGCCTTAACCCTGTTGGCCCAGACTGGAGCGCACGCACGTCTGCATCGCTAATCTGCTCTGCGGCCGTGGCTGCGTAATCTATCCCCACATAGACCGGGGCAACCACGGCGCGTGAGAGGCAGTCCGCCACCACATTCAGTTTACTCGACACATGCTGAATATCGGTAGTATACTCTGAGATCGCGGCCAGCTGTCTCTGCTGCCGGCCCGACCACGGTTCTGAAACCTTGGCCATTGCGAACGTTAGTGGCTTGTGATCCACGAACTCAGTGAAGCTGCACCCTTCCAGCCAGAACCGGAAGTGGCGTATGGCCAGGTGGAGAGCCAGCAACTCCCTGTCGAATGTGCTGTATTTACGTTCGCTGTCGCGCAAAGTTCTGCTGAAAAAAGTGAGCGGCTGCCAAGCCCCGGCGACGCGCTGCTCTACGACAGCCCCTATGGCCACGTCTGAAGCGTCGGTGGTGAGCACTATCTGGGCCGCCTGGTCCGGATGCGCCAGCAGTGCGGCGTTTGCCAGGGCTGCTTTAACCTCCGAGAACGCCCGCTCTCGCTCCGGGGTCCATTCGACCCTATCCACGGGTTTCTGTCTCTTGAGCGCGGCGTACAATGGTTGCATGAGTTGCGCCGCGCAGGGAAGGAAACGGTTATAAAAGTTCACCATCCCCAAAAATTCCTGCAGCGCCCTGACCGTCTGAGACCGGGGGAAATCCGCCACGGCACGCATTTTGTCAGGCAGCGGGATCGCTCCTTCCGGAGAGACGCGGTGCCCCAAAAAATCAATCTCCGTCACGCCAAACTGGCATTTCGCCGGGTTGATTATTAACCCGTGCTCCTCCAACCTCCGGAAAACCGTCCTGAGGTGGGTTTTGTGTTCGTCTTCGGACGCACTGGCTACCAGGATATCGTCCAGGTAGACGAACACGAAAAGGAGATCGCACAGCACTGCATCCATCATATGCTGGACTGTCTGTGCCGCGACTTTTAACCCGAATGGCATGCGCAGGAACTCGAATAAACCAAACGGAGTTATTACCGCTGTTTTGGGTATATCCTCCGCGCACACTGGGACTTGATGGTAACCGCGGACCAGGTCTATTTTGGAAAAAATGCGTGCTCCAGTGAGGTGGACGGAAAAATCCTGTATGTGGGGAATCGGGTAGCGGTCATGTGCTGTGGCGTTGTTCAACCTGCGGAAATCACCGCACGGTCGCCACGATCCCTCAGCCTTAGGGACCATGTGTAGCGGGGGAGCCCATGGGCTGTTCGAACACCTGATGATGCCCAACCTTTCCAGGTTGGCGAACTCCTCATGCGCTATGACCAGTTTAGCTGCGTTCAAGCGCCGAGGTCTTGCAAAATCGGGCGGCCCGGTGGTGGTGATAAAGTGCTCCACCCCGTGTTTAGCGATGGCCGCCGAAAACGTCGGGACCGTGAGTGCTGGGAACTGAGTGAGCAGTGCGTGGAACTTACCACCTGGAGCTGTGACGTTGGTTTGTGCTGTTGGCTGGGACACTCGAGCTATACAGGGGAGAGAGTCAAAGGACAGTGCATTAACCAGGCGCCCGTTAGCAACATCAACCAGTAAACCATGTGCACACAGAAAATCAGCCCCCAGGATATGGTAATTCAGTGCTGCTACGACAAAAGTCCACTCATATGTACGGCCGTGTAGAGATAAGATCAGTGTCCTCTCACCAAAGGTCTTAATTTCCGAGCCGTTTGCTGCCAACATCACAGGGCCGCTAGGTCCTGCCAGCCGGTTGGCGTAGGTCGGCAGGATGAAGCTCTTCTGGGCTCCGGTGTCCACGAGGAAACGCCTCCCCGAGCGCGCGTCCGTCAAGTAGAGCAGCTTGTTCTCTTCACCGAGGGTTGCAGCTGCTACCGACCGCCGGCCTCGGCGTTTTCCCGAGCGCTTGAATTGGCACGGTAGCGCACATCTGCGTGCGTTCTCTCCGAAGCGGCGGTGGTAGAAACAGAGCGTGTCTCTCTGGCGCTCCTTGGCCCCCGCTGCTGCTACCGTTGGTGGCTCCTCGCCTCCTCTGGTCGTCTTGCTGGGCTCCGCCGCTGCTGCGTTGACTGTGATCGCCCTGGTGGTGAGGATGATCCTGTCTGCCTCCTGGGCTAGCGCACGGTAGTCACGTGCGGCCAGCAACGGCGAATTGGCCAGAACCGCTCTCGCCACTGTTGGAAGGTTCCAGAGGAAAGGTGGGCAAACAGAAAGTGCCCGTCGTCTGTGCCCATTAACGCCAGCATCTTCTCCATCAGGTCTACGGCCGACCCATCTCCTAACTCGGTCCGCGTCAGGAGCCTCTCCGCTCTCTCACATTCCAAGAGTGTGTAGCGCCGGGTGGGCGCAGCCTTGAGCGCCTCATATTTGTTGCTGGCTGGCGGCTGATCGAGCAGGCTCACTACCTGCTGGGCTGTGCGGGAGTCCAGCGCTGCTACCACATGGTAGAACTTGGTGTCGTCTGCCGTTACTCCCCGAAGGGCGAACTGGGCCTCGGTGTGGTGGAACCAAGAGCGCGGGTTGTGCTGCCAGAAATCCGGTAGCTTGACTGAAACTGCACACGTGTTGCTGGGGGTTCCAGTCCTGGCTGTCTGTGGAATGGCTGCTGCGTCTCTGGGGCTTCCCGACCGGGCCGGCTCCGGGGTTCTGGCCTCGTGTTCCATAATACATCTTGGGTCACCAGTGTGGGGTGTGTAAATGAAGAGGCAGCTTCATGTCAGACGATTTATTACACACTCACATCTCACAAGCTCAGAACAGACTGACTGGTTACAGCAAGCACTCCTCTCTATATATCAAGTCACCTTCACAAGCTTCAAGGCACTTCCTCATACACAGCAGGATATTTACACTACACTTCATTCAACCCCCTCTCACCCTCTTGGGCATTGTTCTCCAATGTGTATTCATTGTCTCTGTCTGAGGTGCAAAATAACCTGACTTCCATAGGATCACCAGAATTGGTACACAGGTTCACCTTGGGATCCTGACCTTGAACTATGGGATTAGGGTCAAAGTTCAATGTTTTAGATTTCCATTCAAATTCAGTTGATTTTCATAATTTTTCATTATGTTCTCATGGATTAAAGGCATGCAAAACTGGCAATTGCATTGGCACACTCAAAATTTCCATAGGGAATTTTCTAGTCGTTTCTTGGGTGATTTTCAATTTGGGTGACCTTGAACTCAAGGTCAGAGGTCAGTTTTTCCAAAAACATGAACATGATCACTTGAAAGGAACATAAAATGAAATAACGTAGTACATTTTCACACTGATATCATAATTCTGTTTTTGAAAAATCTGGGATGAGTTAGAATTTTGTCGACCTTGCCCTCAGGTCAAGGTCAGAGGTCAGTTCTCAAAAAGCCTGCAAATGTAATAACTTGAATGACATAGGCCAGGGATCCTCACATGTTTTTGCCAGGAGCCAGTGCCAATATGCTGCATGGGCAATATTTCATTTTTTTGTTGGGAGGGACAATAAATAGAAGATTTTCTCCCGAGTAAATATTGAGAGGACTATAAGTATTATTGTCAGTCACAAATTTATGAGAATGTACACTTATGGGGAAAAACATACAAATTTGCAAGAAAAATCAAATTTATGAGACAGAAAATTGCAAATTTAAAAGAAACAATTCCACATACACAAAAAGTCAAGTTTAGTAGAAAAAGCTGCAAATTTAGTAAGAAAAAATATGCAAATTTATATGGGAAAAAACTCTCAATTATGAAAATGTTGCAAGTTAACAAGAAAAAAAAATGCAGATTTAAGATGTAAAAGCAGCAGATTTATGAGGAAAAAGTGGCAAATTTACAACAAAAAAATTTTACATTTACAAATACATGCAGTAAATTAATGAGAAAAAAATTACAAATTTATAAGAAAAGCTGCAAATTTTAAAGGAAAAAAAATGTCTACCCTAGGCTGTTCTGCTGTGGGAGGAGCTGGGTGATGGCAGCGGCAGTTAGCGGAACATTAGTGCACGTAACTGTACCAGAGATGGGCACGCCTGCACATGGGCAACGAGCTTGGTTTTAGAGCTACAGTGGCAGCAAGGCCATGTTGGTCGGTCAAATCTACTGTTTGAACGGAGTGATCACAAGCACATGTGTCGCTAAATGCACGTGCACAATGCAGAAGGCAGCGCAGCTAAGCTGATAAGCACAGAGAAGCAAATATATTAAATAAAGGTGAAATAAAATAAACAGTAACGTAGTCCTTCAGTCAAAAACACAGAATTTCTAACCTATAAATATCAGACTTCTAATAAAATCTGGAAATAAGCCTGCTGATGTCTGACAGTGGCTCTCTGACTTTTGTTTTGTGTCATGTTTGGAGGTTAGAAAATACCAAGTGTCACGTTTTGTCCTACAGGATTTTTTTTGGTCATGGTTTACATAAATGACAAAATGTGTATTTTTTGTATTTTTATTCTAGAGTTTCTTTGTTTCCATTGAGAAACAGTAGGAGAAAGAAGGGGGGAAGAAACGTTCAGATGAGTAATTTACTCATGCATACTTAAATTATTTGATCAGAGGTGGGTATAGTAGCCAGAAATTCTACTCATGTAAAAGCAGTGTTTTCTTATGAAATTAATAATTAAAAGTAGACAACCAAAAATTTCTAGTTGAGTCAAGGGTACAAAGAGCACCCACTTAAAAACTTGAGTAATGACTTCAGTCTTGAAGCTTTGAGGTTTTTCTCCAAAATTTATAACAATTTTCTTATAGTTTTCTACTTTTCTCTGTATATTTATCTAAATTTGCAACCATTTTCCTCATTTGTAATTTCCTCTTGTAAAATTGACTGTTTTTGTATATGTGAGACTTTATTGTAAACTTGTTGATTATTTTAGAGCTAATTTTTGTCTATTTTTCATAAAATTACCATGCTTTTTATATATAAATTTGAAATGGATTGTGGTAAAATTTTGACTTTTTTTCCTTATACAATTTACACTTTTGACCATAATTTTGCAGAGCCAGAACAGAACAATAATTTCTGATTTCAAAGAAAAAATATTAATAATTTGTATTTAATGAAATAAATGAACTTAAATTACCAAAGATTCCATTATTTCTGTTAAAATATTTCTATATATTTATAGTTTTTATATACTGTAGTTTTTATAACTCTCCTCACCAACCAGACAGCAGGAAAAATCTCCCTTATTTTGAAATCCAAAATGTTGGCACATTTAGTTTGTCTGAAGGCTGCTGACAGATTGAAGTCATTAACTTCGTGAATTTCGGTCATCTTAACTTGCCAGGTACATAATAATGAACATAAATTATTAGTTAATATTGTTGTGGCTGATGAAGTAAATCCTCAGCAATTGAAGTCACTCTTGCATTTCCCTACACATGAATCCTAACTACACCTGTTAGCTAAGCAACTTCTTTTATTGCTCCCATTACCAGCGGGTTAAAACCACCATAAATGCCTCCACTGCTTACATACTTGTTCTGCTTTTTTCTGCGTTTAAAGTGCTTTAATAAGCTCATGAGGGCTTAATAAGCTCATTCTCTCAGACAGTGACACTAGAGAGACGCTCTGCCTGCAAGTTGACGGTCTCACGGGCGGGGCCCTTCCGAACTCCAATGCGTGGATGACTGTCACGTGCCTTGTTTGTGTGTGCATTTGTGGAGCGTCATAATTTATTTTTTTTAAATTTATATTTCCTCTTAGTGTGGCAGCACAACTTCAAGGGTGGTGGCCCGCCACGCGGAAATGTTACCATAGGAAACCTTGCATATTGATCGTATAGTTGCATCTATGAAAAATCTGGGAAGATTTAGATTTTGTGCAAATTTGCACAAAAATTCAGCCAGCCAATGCAAACCCTCTATAAGAGTCTACACATTGGAACAGAACTCTTGGCAGTTACTACAGTTACATATCGTGGAAAAAACATGTTCGCTTTAGTTTGTGTGCTGAAAAACATTAAAATATTTAACACAATAAAACACAATATTTAATCACAGCAGTAAACAATACACCTTTTTTAACTTTCAATGTTAACACCACACATTTACTTGACTACAGTGATGTGTGGGTAAAGAACAAGGAGTACATCTATGTGAAAGACTTGGTCTGAGCCTTTATTTATCTACTTTTTTTAATACAAGATGGGATGAATAAGATTGGCTAGAAGAAGAAGTCAACTTTATTGTCATTCAGTCCATACAGCCAATCATGTACAGTAGAACAAAATTATGTTTCTCCTATCTACAATGTTAATCACATCTAGAATCAGAGGAGCTGCTGCCATGCAAGGCGTCACTACAACCAACTTTTCCTTCCCTCATTCTATTACGCTGAGCACCAAGCTAGAAGGCGGGAAGTATCATTTTTATATGGTCTTTGGTATGACCTGGCTGGGGTTTGAACCCATGACCTCCTAGCTGTGGAGCAAATGCTCTACCACTAGGCCACTACTCTGGTATAAACACAACGCAAAGACTGGAGAGCTAGAAATGTCTCTCCTCTCAATAAACAGTAATTTGGCTCATAGTCTACGTCAGTGATTTTCAACCTGTGTGCCGTGAGAGCTCGTTAGGTGTGCCGTGGGAAATTATCCAATTTAATTTAATTACTCGAGTGAGTGCCTATGTTTACATGGACACAAGTAACCGGATTAAAAGCCTGATGGGAATAAAAATGCTTCATGTAAACACGGCAATCTGAATATTCTAACCCGATCACACTCATTCGGATCAAAATTTCATTCCGATTGAGAGGGTTTGGGTTATGCCGGTTGTTAATCCGAATGGTGCGCATGAAAACACTTATTCCGAACACAGGGCAGAAAATATGTTTACTGCGCATGTCTGTACACCAGCCGCACGTCAACGTGACGTATTTCCGCCTTAGCAGCAGCTAGCGGAAGACATGGCGGGAGTAAAACAAAACTGGTCTATATCGTCCTGCTGTCTCCCTCTTTTCGTCATATGCAGAAGTATGTACTTGTAGCTTCATTACGGAGACCAGCAGAAGCAAAAGTACAGTCTGAATAACACGAAACAGGTCAATTTCGACACGAAGTGGGGCTCGCTAACACCGGAAGTTGCTTCTTCTTCTACTATTTTTTGAATGTCGAAATGTCGACCTGCGCATGTCAAAATGATTTATTCCGTTCAAACCTGTGACACATGAAAACGCACGTCCTAATCAGATCAGCTTTTTCAGGATCCACGTAAACAGTAAAATTCTGATCTGAACTGTGAAGAAATACACTCCTCGATGTCAATTTATATTTTAATGACAAAGATGAAGGAGCCCTGCTGGGATACAAATATACAAATATAAAATGACCGCGGCAACTAAATGTGGAAATATGTAATAAAGAAACCAACATAACTGAATATAACTAACAGAATAAGTAATGAAGCAGAGAAACTTACAGTAACAAAGTCGGTAACTTGATGCAGAGGTTGTGTCATGAACAATGGGGAAGCATGAGACAGAACAACAAACAAAACGGATGACTATCCCCTTTCGTTCCATAATATATTCCTTTGTGGCCCCTAGTGGCCGGAGGTAAACTCTACAAACTGTAATAAGACTGAAGAAATTTTGCCCATGTAACTGTGGCCAGTGTCAGAGTAATACTCTTTTATGTCACTGGATGGCAGCAGACGGCTAATTGCCTGTAAAAAGACAATAGAATTAGAGCTGCACCTGACAGGTCACAGTGACAGTGATGGAGAAGTTTCAGACAAGGGGAAAGGCTAAGTCCGAACAAGGCTCTGGACAAAATTCTGACCAAGAAGAAGACCGTAGTATGAGTGGTACACGAAAGAAACAAGATGGTGAGCTCAAGGCAATATAGCGAAAGCTATCTTTCATTCGGATTTACTTTCACCGGGGATGCGAAGACACCGACTCCGTTATGCTTGGTGTGTGGTGAGAAGCTATCTAACAGCTATCTAACAAGATCATGGTTTAAAGCTAAACTTTGCTGATCTTCCTTTGGACAGTTTTTGGTTAACTGCTGCCAAGGAGTTCCCCATTCTGGCCAACAAAGCTATTTCAACATTGCTCCCATTTTCCACGACATATCTGTGTGAGCTGAGCTTTTCAAGCTTGACTGTGATAAAAACTAAAAACAGAGAGAGACTGAGAGCTGTTGAGGAAGAGCTCCGTGTGTGTCTTTCTTCCATTCCTGCCAGGATATCAGCTTTGTGTTCATCTAAACAGGCCCAGGGTTCACACTGAGTGAGTATAAATACATTTAGAAACTGTATTGCCAACTATATTTTATTATTTTTACAGTGTTAGGCTATAGAGTTTCATTTTGTGTCATTTTGGTTGGTGGTGTGCCCCAGGATTTTGTCAATCTAAAAAAATGTGCCGTGGCTTAAAAAAGGTTGAAAAACACTGGTCTAGGTGAACAGAAAAAATTACACCATTACTTAGAAAAAAATATAACCAGCATCCATATGAACAGTGTGAATTTACAAGAAAAAAAGCTGAAAAGTTAAAAGAAAAAGTCACGCCTATGAGGAAAAAGCTGCAGATTTACAAGTAAAGTCAAAAATTTACAAGAAAAAAGCAGCAAATTTATGAGAAAAAGTTGCAAATTTGTAAGAAAAATGTCAAAAGTTATGAGAAAAGTTGCAAATGTACAAGTAAAAATGCCGCAGATTCATGAAAAAAGTTGCAAATTTGCAGAAAAAGAGTATCAAAATTTATGATGAACTTTACAAGTTTAAGAGAAAACAAGAGTCATCTGAGGCAGTGATGTGCGGTCAGGGGAGGCTGTTATCATGAAAAAATAAAATAATTATAAATATATTTTTCCACTGATTTGTCTTGTAGGTCTAAATGTAATTTCTGAATGATTCCAATCATTTCAACAATATTTATATATTTAAATCTAACTTTGAAAGAGGCAGTGCCTCACCACCCACAGACCTCACCGCACGTCACTGCTCTGAGGTGAGTACAATATCCCCCACCTCCGCTTTCTTTGAAGATCCCAGTACATATAGATGGAGAGCAGTTTTCAACTTTTCCATATAATTACTGTGGCAGAACAAAATTCTTATAAACCCACCACCCATGAATATACAACAAAGTATACAACCTATAGTTGTAGGGCAGGCTCCCGAGGTGAACCTGTGTAGCAAGTTTGGTGATCCTAGAGAGCTTTACACATTCTATAGTACTAGTACATACCCGCGCATACCCGTCCATGCCCGTAGAAACAAAATATAAGCAAGTATTTCTGCATGCCCATTGCTGAAGGGTCTCCTCCTGTCTGTTGTACAGTCATGCCTGCGGCGTACTGCTCGAACCTGAGGTGTTTCATCTTCACGGCATCTTTTCTGACGTGCAGCAATTCTTGTCACTCTATTGCTCTCCATCTGGTGGGTCTTCTTGCTCTTCTTCGCCTTCGTTCAGCCGACTGATTGAGGGATAGTTGCGTTGTAATTCCAGTTCATGGACAGGATCATGCAAATAGATCTGAGCAAAAAGTGGCTTTTGACACTGTTCAGGAAGACCCGTGCATGCCCGTCGAAACCCAGAAACTGGAGCACCCGGAGAAAATCATCGCTTTGCTTGACATTTTACACATTTGTAGTGTAGACTGCCATTCTTCATGGGTACTGCTTCGACTGGGTGTGGTTTAAAGTAGGGTGTCCTATTCTTAATCGGGTGACAGACTGACACACTGACAGATTTCTTGAATTTATAGAGTGCCTTCTGCCTTACTGAGTGAGATTTCCAGATTTACTGCTTTGAATGGGTGTGGTTTATAGTATTGCATCCTATTCGGTCTCAGCTTCTCTGTGCCTTGCCTGGTGTGCAGCGTTGCTCGCTTTGCGGGCATTTCAGGCTTCAAGTGACTCAGCACGTACTTGGCACACTGCCACACGTTTCCCGTCTGTCTGTGCATCCCTTATCTGTCGTACTCTGTGCTGGTGAGGGGTCTCCTCCTGTGGCAGGCATCATAGGACACTCCATCATAGGTAGGCAGGCATCGTGAGTGATGGTCTATATAGCATCATAAAGACATCAAGGCAGGCATCATAGGACACTACATCATAGGTGGCCAGTCCTATTGTCTATATGACGGCATCGCCTATATGACGGCATTGCGAGTCCTATGTAACCTGAGATCATAGGATCATCATAGGACATCAGGCAGACATAGGCTGTCCTATGATGTCCTAATTTATAGAGTGAAGAGGGCATAGGCAGTGGCAACCTTGACCTTTGACCTTTTGAACCTAAACCTGTAGTCAGAGGTCATGGCATCAGAGTGAACCTGTGTACCAGGTTTGGTGACCCTAGTTTTCTTTTTTGTTGAAATATTGTTTATAAGCCATTTTGATGTTGACCTTTGACTTTGCAATTCCAAAACCATAATCACACTTCAGACTCACAGGGTAAACCTGTGTACCAAGTTTGGTGACCCTACCTTTACTCGCTGTACAGTAAAAAGGCATTGGGAATGTTAATCTTGATCTTTGACTTTTTGACCCCAAACCCATAGTCAGAGGTCAGGATCCCAAGGTGAACCTGTGTACCAGCTTTGGTGGCGCTAGCTTTACTCATTATATAGTAATAGCAAATTTAGCATTACCATACAGCAGGGGTGTCAAACTCATTCCATGGAGGGCCAAGACCCTGCATGTTTTGCATCTACCCAGTGGCTTCAGCAGGTGTTTTCACTGATCAGCAATCAGTGGGAAGAAATTCAGTGAAATCACCTGCTGAAGACACTGGGTGGAGGTAAAACCTGCAGGGTCTTGGCCCTCCATGGAATGAGTTTGACACCTGTGCCATAGAGCAAATGGAATGTTAATTTTGAACCTTTGACCTTTTGACCCCAAACCCATAGACAGGTCAGGGTGTATGTCATCCAAGATGTGTACTGGATATTATGCTTAGAAGATTTAGGGAAAATCTGACCTCTGACCTTTGACCTCAAGGTCATCTGATGAGTCAAACTGTAATATGAGCATCATCAGAGTATTTCAAACCTGGCTACCAAGTTTCAAAACATTTGGAACAAAACTGCCGGAGGAGTTGATTTCACAAGACAGTTACTATCTCTGAAGTGAGGTGAAATAAGAGGTCATAGGTCAGGAGCTGCAACTCCTCCAAACATCATCCAATCAGAACCAAATTGCAATATGCACATCATCACTGTATGTCAAACCTTGGTACCAAGTTTCAAAACAACTGGACTAAAACTCTAGGAGGAGTTGATTTCACAAAAGTGGGACAGATGGACAGACGGACGGACTGACCCCTAACATAATCCTCCTCTGGTCGAAGCATCGACCGGTGTTTGATTAAAAAAAAACAACTTGCAAAATTGAAAGTAATTCTAGTTTGATGCTTGGGCTCCTCCTAGTGGCTAAGAGTGTTAAAATGCATCTACATACTCTGCGTTAAAGGCAGAAACTGCTGTGCTTGCACAAAACGTGAGTGTCAGCAGTAAACAAATGACTGCTTTAGCTGTTTTGGGTGGCATTTATGTCACTGTGCTGATTAATAATCTGTAAAACAAACATTCCTCTGCCTTAGGACCCTAATCAAAGTTATCACCATCAAACAGTGACTACACCTAAGATAGATACATACTTTATTTCGAACAAAAAAGTAAAAAAAAACAAAACAAATGACAAGTGCGATAAAAGTGATAGTATACAGTGCTCGAAAGGGAGAAGGAAGAAGTGAACACTTATTAGCTCCAACTCCTCATTTCCATAAATACAACCCATGTGAAATATATACAAATTACCTCATTTAAGACCCCAAGTAGACAATTAACTATATTTTGTACATATCAACATTGACACCCATCCATCCCAACATACATATTGTCCATACATCAAAACCCAGCCCCAAACAGCACAGATATACACAGTACTGTCCCACCTACCATTCCATAGTGTGCCAGAGTGAGCGTAATGAATCATACATATAAATACTACCCCTCTAACATATATTCTTTCAGCAAATAATGTTTATACCTATTTTTTAATTGATTTCTGTTTGTACATAGTTTCAGTTCCAGCTCCATTCATTATCATTCACCTCAGAGAATGATAATGAATGCTTTTGATTGATTTGGTCAATAATTAGGTTAGTGTGAATTGAGAGACCACATGACAGAGATCATTTGGAAGGAAGCTGTAGAAGCTTTTTCATGTTTGCCGACTTCCTGAACTGTCCATGTCCTCGAAGGATTTATATGTCCCACACATCTTAGGAAATATCAAAGTTCTTGCAGGTTTCGTGTTGTCATCACTCCTTGCTGTAGTTGTTCTCACACTACTACAGATGTAGTTTGACGTATTGATTTATTTCATGCACAACTTCAAGTCAGTGCACACAGTGTCTCCTTTGACATACATACATAGATAAGGGTTAGAGGTGAACTTTGACTAGACCAGGAGTCTGCAACCTTGGTCAACCGAAGAGCCATTTCACCCATTTCCAACTAAAATAGAAGTGGTTGAGGGCCGCAACAGCAATTTGACCTTTAAAATAAAGATTATGCTGCTTATAAAGGTTTTTATAGACATAGCTCTGAATATTTTGTGGCATTAACAAATTCATACTACCAGTGGGGGGGGGGGGATACACTGTCAAGCTTTATATGTAGCTTCATTCATGAAATAAAAGTAGAAATATATTACAAATTGTTTTGTGCTGAAAAATACATTTCTGAGCATAATTCTTTGTATAGTTTTTAATTATCAGTACATTCATAAATTGCATCTGAAAAATATCATCCATTTCCTACTTTCAGCAGTGATCACACAGCTTTAGTTCCTGATATTTTAATAGAGACGAAAGTTTTATTTATAAGAAGCTACTTTTCATCCTTTTTATGTTTCTTCATAATGCTCCTTATTCAGATTTATGAATATAATATAAATCTGTATTCTTCACCTGTTCTCCAGACTCTCAGTTTGACAACTAGTGGATTGGTTTTCTGATAATTGGTTGTCTGATATTCTTTATTTATTTTGAAATAAAAACAAAACGAATTCTAAACAACTTTCTAAATAATATAACTTTAAAAATCATTTGGTGCAAATTAAACCATCCATCCATCTTCTCCTGCTTCTCCAAAGGTCCGGGTCGCGGAGGCAGCAGCTCAAGCAGAGAAGCCCAAACTTTCCTCTCCCGGCCACCTGCTTCAGCTCTTCAGAGAGGATACCAAGAAGTTCCCAGGCCAGCTGGGAGACATAGTCTCTCCAGCGTGTCCTGGGTCTTCCCCGGGATCTCCTCCCAGTTGGATGTGCCTGAAGCACCTCAAGTGGGAGGTGTCCAGGAGGCATCTTGATCAGATGCCCAAACCACCTGAACTGACTCCTTTTGATATGAAGGAGGAGCAGTTCTCCTGAGCCTCTCCCAGATGACTGCGCTCCTCACCCTATCTCTAAGGGTGAGTCCATTGGAGAAAGCTCATTTCAGTTGCTTGTATCCGCAATCTTATTCTTTCGGTCATTAGACTTTTAGACTTTAGACTTTATTGTCCCCGAGGGAAATTCTTTTTCACAGACCTGTACATTAGAACTCCCCATAACTTAACAAAGATGAGGGGAGTAACACTTACTACGGTCTGTGTTGTTGCAGCAGAACGTGCGCTTACCCAAAGCTCATGACCAAAGGTGAGGGTAGGAACATAGATTGACCGGTAAATCGACAGCTTTGCTTTAGAGCTCAGCTTCCTCTTCACCACAACAGACTGGTACAACGTCTGCATCACTGCAGAGGTTGTGCCGATCCGTCTGTCAGTCTCTCGTTGCATTCTCCCCTCACTCGTGAATGAGACCCAGAGATACTTTAACTCCTCCACATGGGGCGGGAGATTGTCTCCAACCCGAAGAGGACAATCCATCTTTTTCTGGCTGAGGACCATGGACTTGGACTTGGAGGTGTTGATTCTCATTCCAGCCACTTCACACTCAGTAGCAAACCGTCCCAGCAAGGCATGTAGGTCATTGCTTGATGAAGCCAACAGGACAACATCATCCACAAACAGATGAAATTCTGTGGTCACCGAGCATGACACCCTCCAGTCCTTGGCTGCACCTAGATATCCTATCCATAAAAATTATGAACAGGATTGGGGACAAAGGGCGGCCCTTATGCAGTCCAACTCTCACTGGAAACAAGTTTGACTGGGTATTGGCAATATGAATCAAACTCTTACAACGGTCGTATAGGGACCGGATAGCTCATAACAATGAGCCTGATACCCCATATTCCTACAGCACCCCACACAAGAGACCACGAGGGACGCGGCTGAATGCTTTCTCCAAGTCCACAAAACACATGTGGACTGGTTAGACAAACTCCCACGAACCCTCTAGGATTCTCGAGAGGGTCAAGAGCTGGTCCGATGTGCCATGGCCAGGACAAAAACCACATTGCTCCTCCTGAATCCAAGGTTCGACCAGTGGTTGGACTCTCCTCTCCAGTACCCTTGCATAGATCTTCCCAGGGAGGCTGAGAAGTGTGATCCCCCTAAAGTTGGAACACACCCTCCAGTCCCCCTTTTTAAAATGAGGAACCACCACCCCAGTTTGCCATGCCAAAGGCACTGTCCTCGACTTCCATGCAACATGGCAGAGGCGTGTCAACCATGACACCCCTACAACATCCAGGGCCTTGAGGTACTCAGGGTGGAGCTCATCCATTCCCGGGGCCCGACCACCAAAGAGTTTTTTTTAACCACTTCGGCGACCTTAATCCCTGTGATAGGTGAGTTGTCGTCCTCAAGCCCTGCTTTCTCTATGGAAGGAGTGTCAGTGGGATTGAGGAGATCCTTGAAGTATTCCTTCCACTACTTGGCGATGTCCCCAGTTGAAGTCGGCAGTGCCCCATCCGCACTATACACAGTGTGGACAGGGAACTGCTTCCTCCTCCGGAGTCACCGAACAGTTTGCCAGAATCTCTTCGAGGTTGACCGAAAGTCTTGTTCCATGGCCTCACCAAACTCCTCCCACACCCAAGTTTTTGCTTCAGCACCCACCTGAGCTGTGCTCTGCTTGGCCTGCCAGTACACCTCAGCTTCTTCAGGAGTCCCACAAGCCAACCAAGCTCGATAGGACTCCTCCTTCAGCTTAATGGCCCCCCTCACCACTGGCATCCACCACTTGATTTGGGGGTTGCCACCACGAGATGCACCAACAACCTTGGAACCACAGCACTGGGCAGCTGCTTCAACAATAGCGGTAGAGAATATGGCCCATTCAGACTCCATGTCTCCAGACTCCCTCGGAATGTGGTTGAAGTTCTTCCAGAGGTGGGAGTTGAAGACCTCCCGGACAGGGACCTCAGCCAGACGTTCCCAGCACACCCTCACTATACATTTGGGTCCACCAGGTCTGAATGGCTTCCTCCCCTGCCATCGGATCCAACCCACCACCAGGTGGTGATCAGTTGACAGCTCTGCACCTCTCTTTACCCGAGTGTCCAAGACATACGGTCGCAGGTCTGATGACACAATAACAAAATCGATCATCGACCTGCGACCTGGGGTGTCCTGGTGCCAGGTGCACATAGGGACACCCTTATGCTTGAACATGGTGTTCATTATTGACAAACTCTGGTTGGCACAGAAATCCAATAACGGAACACCACTTGGATTCAGATCGAGCAGGCTGTTCCTCCCAATCACACCCCTCCAGGTTTCACTGGCATTGCTCACATGTGCATTGAAGTCCCCCAATAGGACAATGGAGTGTCTAAGAGGAGCACTCTCCAGCACCCCAGTCACAGACTCCAAAAAGGGTGGGTACTCTGAAACATCATTTGGTGCATAGGCACAAATGATGGTCAGGACCCATTTCCCAACCCGAAGGCGCAGGGAAGCAACCCTTTCATCCACCGGGGAAAACTCCAATATAGAGGCAGCAAGGTGGGGGGACACAAGAATACCCACCCCTGCTCGTCGCCTCTCGCCCGGGGCAACTCCAGAAAAGGCCAAGCTCCAGCCCCTCTCCAGGAGACTGGTTCTGGAACCGGAGCTGTGTGTTGAGGTGAGGCTGACTATATCTAGCCGGTATCTCTCAACCTCGTACACCAGCTCAGGCTCCTTCCCCACCAGAGGGGTGACATTCCACATACCAAAAGCCAGTTTAGAAAGCTTGGGATCAGTCCGCCAAGGTCTCCGCCTTTGACCGCCACCTAATCCACATAGCCCCGGACCCCCATGATCCCTTCTGCAGGTGGTGAGCCCACTGGAGGGCGGACCCATGTAACTCCTTCGGGCTGAGCCCGGCCGGGTCCCATGGGTGGAAACCCGGCCACCAGACGCTAGCCATTGAGCCCCTCCCCCAGGCCTGGCTCCAGGGTGGGGCCCCGGTAACTCCATACCAGGCGGGGTACACTGAATCCTTGATATAGAATTTATCATGAGAGTCTGTTGGATCATTCTTAGTCTGGCCCTTCACCCAGGACCACTTTGTCTTGGGTGACCCTATCAGAGGCAAATTGCCCCGGACAACATAGCTCCTGGGATCACTGGGGCACGCAACCCCCCCCCCCCCCCATCACCACCACCACCACCACCACAATAAGGTGATGATCCATGGCTAAAATAAATGTTAAAAAATCCAAATAAAAAAACAAGGTTAGACATAGATATGTGAACATTTTTTTAATAAAGAGCTGAATATTTAAAGAGGTGTCCAAATTTTTTCACATGACTGTATGTACAGTAATGCTACCCATAGTGCAAATAGCGACAAAAGATAAAACCCAGACATCCCATAGTGCAAATAATAATTAAGGTGTTGATTAAGGTGTTGATTTAGATAATCACATTAATGACTTTTTATGGACCTGTAGACACTAATGAGGTGACTGTTTTTCTCCTCGTTTGTTTTTGCGGAGAAATTCTCTCCACAACAACCATACATGAACACAAATTAAACTGTCCACACAGAATTAGACTCTATTTTAATCTGTGATTTAACTTTTTCTGGATTTGTTCATGTCTTACCAAGGGTGGCAGAAAGCTGTTGCTGTCCGTGCTCTCCGCATGCACTGAAAACAGAGAGGATGAGCGACTCTGTGCAGCCGCTGTCAGATGTGACACAGTCATGCATGATTGACAACATAATAAATAATTTAAAAAATATTTTTTATGTTCATAAAAGTATGCATTTCCATTGAGAAATGTATCCAATTGCAATAAACAATAATTTAAAAAATAAAATAATTAGATAAGATAAGCCTTTATTAGTCCCACAATGGGGAAATTCCAGGATTACAGCAGCAAAGAGATAGCAGCACTCAGAGCAATAGTCAAGAAGATAATAAGAACTGGTTAGCCAAAGCAGTAAATGAATATACATATGTACACAGATATATACACAGTGCAGGAGCATTGCAACTAGATGAAATAAACAGCATTACGGTTTGTTAAATTACCCTGCAGAATATGAATATGTACCCAGACAGTATATTTTGCTTTTGAATCAACAGTGTTGTTGCCACCCTCAGTAATGATTGTTATTGTCCTAGTTGAACACCACTGATGGGAACATTATCAGAGCCATTCTCTGAACTAGAGTCACTAAACTCTAACCTTAACCTACTTCTCATTCTTATGATCTTATGAATGAATGAATTAATTTTTATTTCGGATAGATTAGATTAAAAGAAAGGAACAGAATAATATAACAAAGGGAAAAAAATCCAACAAGGTCAAATTAAACAATAACTCCTCGGATTATACAGTTCAACATAAGTTATCCTAAATGGGTGATGGCTGAAGCCGCAGCTTATATTGCCCACCCATATTCTATCTAAAAATTCAAAAGGAAAATAAAATGAAAGTGATTACAAATCAGAACAAAGCCAAGACAAAATGTGACAAAAAACTAAGCAACAGTACAACACAGACTGGATATGATAATTCTTATGTGATTTTACATATCGTTTTGTATATATGTTTGGAGTATTTTTGCCCTTTAGTTTTTGTTTAAATTGTCCAAGCATTGTACATGATTTTAATTCAGGTCCAAAATGACAGGGGTATGCATCCTGCAGCTCTGAAGCCACATGCTGCTCTTTGACGCTATGATATTTCTAGTGTATTTCACAAATGTACTCTAGGTATTGTGAGTGATCCTGCATTTTTGGAGCACTGTGTTCTGTTAGGATGATAAGGTACTATGAGATCTTTAAGATAACAAGGAGACTAATAATTTAGAGCTTTGTAAGTGAGGAGAAGAGCAGAGATAAACAAACCTATGATCTGGTCAGTCACTGGAACAGATACTGGAGTCGGTTTGACTTGGCTTGTCCTTGCCACTGATAATACCTCTATTTGCCAAGAATGTGCCGCTAGTCCAGCAAAAGCTAGCAGTACTCAAATACTTTCCAAGCAGTTTCATGAAGTGGTCAGGCAGAAAGCAACTCATACCGGCTCGGACGTCGCCCGGGTTAACAAGGTCAGGAGTTCCTGGCAGCGGAGGGCAAAGAACAGCTGCGTGGAGGAATCTGATCAGACCTAAATGAAACGGTCATTGTCGCTCCCAACAGACTGCTATGATGATGATGATATGTATTGGAGGGGACAGTGTTTTTTGTGCAAAGTTGTTACATTAAGTACATTTAATATGACCTCTACAAGCAGCCCTGGTTAGGTTATAAAGTCTGACAGCTGTACGTAGGAAGGACCTGCGGAACCTCTCCGTCGTGCACTTAGGATGGCACAGCCTTCTGCTAAATGTCCTTCTCGGTGCGTTCGGCATGTCTTGCATGGGGTGGGACTCGGACTCCAGCAGAGATGACAGCTTAGCCACCATCCTCTTCTCACCTAACTCCTCTACTGGGTCGAGGAACAGCCTGCACTGCCCCTTCTTGTAGACTGCGTTGGTTTTGTGTGACCAGTCCAGTTTACTGTTCAAGTGAACACCCAGGTACTTGTAAGATGTCACCATCTCAATGTCTGTTCCCTGGATGTTTACTGGTGCTGTGGGGGGTTGTCCTCACCTGCAGCAGTCCACCACCAGTTCCTTGGTTTTCCTCGCATTGATCTGGAGGCAGTTCCGTAGGCACCAGTCCACAAAGTCCTGAATATGTCCTCTGTACTCCGCATCATCCCCATCAGAGATGAGGATGACGATCGCAGAGTCATCAGAAAACTTCTGTAGATGGCAGTGTGGTGTGTTGTGTGAAAAGTCAGCAGTGTAGAGGGTGACCAGGAAGGGGGCCAGAACTGTTCCCTGGGGGGGCCCTGTACTGCAGATGATGGTGTCAGACACACATTCTTGGATTCTCACAAACTGTGGTCGGTTTGTGAGGTAGTCCAGGATCCACGATGGCAGGTGCTGGTCCACCCCTGTGCTCAGCTGCTTGTCCCTCAGGATCACTAGTTGGATGGTGTTGAAAGCACTGGAGAAATCAAAGAACACGATCCTCACGGTGTTCCCAGGCTTCTCCAGGTGGGACAGAAAATGATGTAGGAGGAAGATCACTGCATCCTCCACCCCGATGACATGCTGCTAGGCAAACTGAAGTGGCTCCATCGCTGGTCCCACCGGGGGAGGAGGTATGCGAGGACCAGCCTCTCCAGGGTCTTCATTAGGTGTGATGTGAGGGCCACTGGTCTGTAGCTATTCAGGTCCTTGGGGTGAGGGGTCTTTGGCACAGGTACCACACAGGATGTTTTCCACAGCTGTGGTACCCTCCTCAGATTCAGGCTCAGGCTGAAGATGTGCTCCACAATCCTGCACAGCTGGTCTGCACAGGACTTGAGGAGCTTCAGACTGATGCCATCCAACTCTGCAGCCTTCCTCACCTTGATCTTCCTCTGCTCAGCTCTCACCTGGGTCTTAGTGATGGTCAGGCTGGGGCAGGGGGGCTGTGTGCTGGGAGGGGGGGTGTTGGGTCTGTGGGGGGGCAGCGGGGGATATATGAGGGGGGTGGGGGGAGGGCCATGGACAGTGAGACTAGATGAAGGTGGGGGTAGCAGTGGTTGGTGGGCAGGCGGAGAAGAGGGCGGTTGGTCAAACCTGTTAAAAAACAGGCTCAAGTTGTTCACCCCCCCCCCCCCCGTGGCCTGGAAGGAGGTATTTTGGTGCCCAGAGATGGTTTTGAGGCTTCTCCAGACATCGCTGATATCACTGTGTTGCAGCTTGTCCTCCATCTTCTTCCTGTAGCTGTCCTTACCCTCTCTGATCTTCCTCCTTAGCTCCCTCTGTATGGACTTCAGCTGCTCTTCTCCTCCTTCAGCAGTGACTTTATCTCAGGGTTGATCCAGGGTTTGTTGTTTGGAAAACACTGTATGGTCTTGGTGGGTATGGTGTTCTCTACACAGAAGTTGATGTAGTCTGTGATGGTGTGTGTGAGGCCGTCGATATCCTCACCATGTGGATCACAATCCTGCTCCCACACAGTGGATTCAAAACAGTCCTTCAGAGCGTCCTCCGCCTCCTTAGACCATATCTTCACTGTGCGGGTAACGGGAGGTTGTCTATGTATCAGGGGTTTGTACACAGGCAAGAGGTGAACCAAGTTGTGATCCGATCTTCTGGGGGCGGGGGTGGGGGTGGGGTGATGAGGTGTAAGCCTCCTTGGTGTTTGCATAAAATAAGTCCAGCGTTTTTTTTTTCTCTGGTGTGGCACATGACATTCTGGGTGAAAGTGGGCAGAATGGAGGACAGTGAAGTATGGTTAAAATCACCAGAGATGAGGAGAGCATTTGGGTGCTGGGTCTGCAGCCTGCTAGTGACTGAGTGGATGACGTCACACGCTGCCTCAGCACTCGCAGAGCGGGGGTACAAAAATAACAATGCCGACGACATGTGTGAATTCTCTGGGGAGGTATGCCGGTCGCATGCTAACAGCTAGCAACTTAATGTCCTTGCTGCAGTGTTGTTCTTTAATCGTGATGTGCCCAGGATTATACCATCTGTTATTCACAAACATTATCAGCCCTCCGCCTCGGCTTTTCCCACTATCTGATGTCCGATATGCCCGTATTACTTGGAAGCCCTCCAGATCGATGTTAGCATCTGTTGCTAGTTCTGTTAGCCACGTTTCAGTAAACAACATAATGCTAATCTCTCTGAAGATGCTCTCATACCGGGACATAGCTGCCAGTTCGTCCATCTTGTTAAACAGCGATCTCACATTTCCGATAATAACGAATGGAAGGACGGGTCTGTACCTTGTTTTCCTTGTGCGTCGCTTCACTCCAGCTCAACATCGCCATTGTTTTTGCCTGATTTCTCGAGGGATATCAGGTCTCTGCATTAGCACCGTGGAGTAGCCCAGTGCTAACAGCTGACTCCTGCTGTAAACAGTAGCTCCTCCACTCACTTGGTCAGTAGTCATTGGCAAAATGGGCAGAAGGATGGCTAAATATCCATGCCAGTGTGGCGATATATGTGTCCTTGGTGTCCGTGATGGATACGGGGTAACAGGATCAGAAAGTTGTGGCAAGAAAAAAAAAACGGATAGTAAATAAAAAAACGAGAAATTCAAAATTGAACCGCTGCTGCAAAAAGGCAGTAAAAGTAAGAGTAATTAAAATGAACTTAATTAATTTCCATGTGTTTTGAGATATAACTGCAGGGAGCCGCAGCATAGGGGCTGAAGGGCCGCAAGTTGCCAACCCCCGGACTAGACTGACTACCATTTGTCTGTACTTGGGATTTGTATGTAGATAAGATCACATTTTATGAACAACTAGCAGCAATACCCGGTGAATACGGCATGCAGTGTTTAACCCTGATGATACTAAACAGAGATATGAAAGACCTGCTGACAAACCTCCACTCCTCCCAGAGGTCAGCTGGGCTGCAATGAATATATAGCTTATATTGACCTGACGTGCACTTCTCCAGAATGTAATTTACACATCTGTGGCAATGTTTTGAATAGGATGGCCTTCAATATAATCATCCCATTCCCAGACTGTAGCAATGTCAGCATTACATAATGTCATGTGTAATATTTATAAAGGCTAGTGTTTGGCTGCAGGACTTATAAAAAGCTGATGTTTCCAAATGTTGGTAATGCATTGTGTTGTGTAGCATTCAAGGAGGGTTATTGCTCCAGTATTCCTACGTTGTCAAGGGTATGTAAAGCATTAAACGTGTATTAATGTTTTCATGTTAGGTTTTTTTTTTGCACTAAATAAAATGCTGATAAAAGCATGTTGGGTTTAAACACATAATAATAATGCATCAGATTTATATAGCACTTTTCAGGGACACTCACAGACACTTTACAGTGGATATATTATTCATTCACTCCACAGACAAACACTGATAGTGGTCAGCTACTCCTGTAGCCACAGCTGTGCTCAGAAAGACTGACAGAAATGTGGCTGCCAATCCTTGCTAATGGTCTCTCTGATCACTATCAAACATTTATACACATTCATACCCAGTGTCATGGACATTGGAGGCAAGGTGGGTAAAGTGTCTTGCCCAGGGACACAATGGCAAGAGAGAGCAGGATTTGAACCGCCAACCCTCCAGTTATTGGACGACCCGCTCTACCTCCTGAGCTACTGCTGCCCCATAATTGACATTTATTTACCTTATTACTTAATGTATTACTTTATTCTTCAGTCATGATAAAGTGATTTTGCTCTTGTATGTCCTTTCAGTTTGACTACTGTTTAACTTTGGTGAAATTAATTTATTTCAAAAATTTGCTACTTGTTTTGTCTTAAAAATTTGACTTTTTACCCACTTAAATTTGTGTCTCATATATTTGCAACATTTTTTTCACAAATTTGACTTTCTTGTAAATTAGCTGCTTTTCTTTTGGAGTTCAAATTTTTCTCATAAACTTGCATATTTTCTCAAATTAGCCTTTTTCTTGTAAAGTAAAAACTTTTTCAAACTTACCAATTTTTTCCTCATAAATCTGCTACTTTTTCATGTAAATTTGCAATGTTCATAGGAATGCTGGTTAAAGTTTTGTTCTATGTGATGGTTTATTTTTCTGCAGATCTGGACGATGATCCAATTTTATATGTAATGTTTATATTGGAAGAGAAGTTTTTTTCTTTTTTTTTGTCCATTTTAAATGTTTTGGTAGATAGATGGATGGATCTTCATAAAAAGACATTTTCCTGGGCATTTTTACAAACATTTTTAATCCACAATAATTCACACTTTCTGTCAGTATACTGTTAATATTGTTTAAACACATTACTTTTAACAGAAAACAATTGTGTCCTTCACATTTCCTGCACTTACAAAGCAAGTGGGAAAAACAACAGTCTGAATTCAAAAGAATATTGAGGACGTTAGTAGACACAGAACATTTGTATGACTCCTCCTAACCCTAATAACTGCATAGATAATGGCAGCTGGTGTACATACCGATTTGTGTCACATCAAAAAGAAAAGCTTTGATGAAACAAAAAGAAATTATTTGAATAGAAATTACTGGACACAGCAGAAAGCCGCTTTGGTAATGCAAGAACACATTCAAAGCAGTGCACAAAAAGAAATGAGCAGATTACCTGTTCAGTCTCCCAGTTTCCGTCTTCCAGCCACACCCCACACAAACGGTCAGGATGCACTTGAGTGGATTCTATCACCAGCATACACCTCAATGGGGATTATGAGTGGATTAAACAAATAAATGTTAATATAAACGTAAATATAGTTTTATTGTCCCAGCACCCAGCAGTAACCTGTACCTCCATCTTCCCATCAGTGTACAGCGCCTGTTTGGTGGAGAGAGACCCACGGATCCTAAACTCCGCCGACTGTGTTGGGTGTGCTTGATTCTTCCCTGGCGTACATCTTGACCGGTAAAGGTCACTTAAAAAAAGTTGCTTTTGACCTCTTATGTTCAAACGGTCAGTGAAACCATGTCAGGTTCACTCTTCAGGTATTGTAGCATCGCCATGCAAGAGATGAGAGCCTACCAAGTGGTTTCTGAGTTAGTAGGGGGACAAAGTTTTTGCCACATACATACATACCCAGACCGCAGAATCTCTTTCATTGTCCCCCGCTGAACGAAGTCCAAAGGGGTTGAAGAGCCCTTTGGGCAAAGGCCAAAGGGGGGTTATGTTATGGGTCTGTCCGTCTGTCCTACTTTTGTGAAATCAATTCCTCCCACAGTTTGGTTCTGATTGTTTTGAAACTTGGTACCATGGTTTGAGATACACTGAGGATGCACATATTGCAACTTGACTCTGATTGGATGACTTTTGCAAGAGTTGTAACCTATGACCTCTTATTTCACCTCACTTCATAGACAGTAACTGTCTTGTGAAATCAACTCTTCCTGCAGTTTTGTTCTGATTGTTTTGAAACTTAGTACCATGGTTTGATATACTCTGATGATGCGCATATTGCAATTTCACTCTCATCGGATGACTTTAAGGTCAGAGGTCAGATTTTCCCTAAATCTTGTAAACACAGTAACAACTGAAAGAAATGATGTAGGCTTTTCATATTGATACAGTAGTTGTATCTAATACATGTCTTGAACAATTTACACCCTGACCTAACTATGGGTTTGGGGTCAAGGGCTCAAAGGTCAAAGTTAACACTGCAGTTGCACAATGGTAAATGCTACATTTACTATTACTAAAAAACAAGTAGAGTTAGGGCCACCAAACCTGGTACACAGGTTCACCTTGGGATCCTGACCTCTGACTATGAGTTTGGAGTCAAAAGGTCAAAGTTAACATTCCCTATGCCCTATTACTGTATAACAAGTAAAGTTAGGGTCACCAAACTTGGTACACAGGTTCACCCTGTGACCCTGAAGTGTGGCTATGGTTTTGGGACTACAAGGTCAGAGGTCAACATCAAAATGGCTTATAAACTATATCGCAACAACAAAGAAAGCTAGGGTCACCAAACCTGGTACACAGGTTCACTCTGAAACCATGACCACTGACTACAGGTTTGGGATCAAAAGGTCAAAGGTCAAGGTTGACCTTGCCTATGCTCTCTTATTACAGAACTTGTAAAGCTCTCTAGGGTGACCAAACTTGCTACACAGGTTCATCTTGGGATCCTGCAACTATGGGTTGTATACTTCGTTGTATATTCGTGGATGATGGGCTTATAAGTTGGTTCTGCCACAGTAATTACATGGAACAGTTGAAAACTGCTCTCTGTCAGTAAGTATTGGGATCTTCAAAGAAAATGGAGGTGGGAGATATTTCACTCGCCTCAGAGTGCTCTTGTACATGTAGAAATTAATGCAGAAAACCAGGTAATTCCTAAGAGTTCACATTCTTTTTCTTGCCACTGTGTGTATTAGTTCCTTCTCTGAGTAAATGTAAGTGCGCTGAAATCAAAATCACTATCATATATATGGATGGTTGAGATATCCTCAACCTTCTGCAATTAACACAAACATGAAATGTCCACGTCCTCAAAAGTCCCATCAACAGAAAAATGTGCAAACAAGAGTTTGGTTGAAACTCTCCCTTCCTCTTTGTTTCTTCTCATCTTCTCCTGCTTGTGTAAAGGGCACATTAAAAAAATATTAAACCTGCAAATGACTTTATTGTTACGTTTAAGGGGAACTGCTCTCTGCAACCATGCACTGGTCTTGAGTGGTCTTGATTTAAAATCCAGAGTGTGGGAGCATGGTGTGGGACTTCTCCACCCAGAGAAGAAGGCAACTGGGGAAGGAGGGAACAATGGACCAAAAGAGGAGGCGTCACCGGGGGGGTATCAGACGGGACAGTAAGGACTATGTGCCCCCCCCCCCCCCCCCCGGGAGAGGAGTAAATTCTGGAGCCGCTGGAAGAAGAAGGGTATGAGAGCGGCGCTGGTGTTATGTCATGTTAATGTGCCACACAGGCTTTGTTCTAAACACAGTGTATGATGGTCGGAAGTTCCGGGTCTCAATGCATAGTATTAAAGCTATAAAAGAGGATTGCACAGAGACCCGGGAGCTCATTTACTGTACTGTATATTGGAGATGGAATAAAGTTTCTATGTCATCCAGCTCATTGCCTCGCCTGCCTCCTTTCTCCACAAGAGTACATTTTGTCCATGACTGAGACGAGACAGAGTAAAAAATAGACCAATACCGATTTTGAATACTACAACACTAATATAATCTGCCACTTTTGTTTTACTGTCCAAGGACTGCTTGCAGTTTATCATGGAAGCATTGCCATCTGGTGGCGTTTGTTACAAAGGGTTTTTCCTCTTGGTTTCTGCCGTCTTTGATTTGACCTGGTGACCAAAACATTTTAAGACAGGATATAGGGAGAGCTTGACAAATGTATTTTTTCTCTAGCCAAGAGAGTTGTAACCTCTACTGTGGAAAAAGTCATTCTGAGCAAATTTTAGCCAAGAAAAGGATATGCATGGAGCAACAATAATATTAGATGTTGAAATAATGGTAAAATGGTCCTAAATTTCATTGTGAAAAGCAATAAACACACATTTTAAAACTGGCCCGGCAGCATTACTAATACTGAAGATTTTTTTTCCTCTTAGAGGAAAGAAGGTTGTTTATCTGATATGATTACATTTTGGGGTTATTTTTAAAGAACCATCTTATTTTAGAGACAGTAGTAATGAGAATCTTAAATAATGACTGTCAACAAGAAAAAAGCACACTATAGTCTGGCAGTCGATACATATTTTATTTTATCTGACATAAAACAAATGCAGTATTTGATTCAATAAAAGCACAGAAACATCAAATCAATCTGGAACAGATTTTATTTTTGAATGGTATTAGATATTCTTGACTGTGCAATGACTGCTTTTCAGCTCTTTGTACATGATTTGCACAGACAGCTGGTGACGTGCCTGTAGTTGTACTGTCTGGTAGTCTGGTCAGAGCAATGCAGGGTCACTGGTCTGCTTTCTGAGTTCTGCTCCACACAGCATCTGCTCTTCTGCTGCAGCAGTAAGTCGCCTTGTAGCACCACCCTGTTAACATGGGCCAAGGCATAGGTAATAAGGAAAGATGGAAGAAGGAGGGAGGGACAGGAGACAGAATGAGCCAGAGAACATAATCCGAGGTCACACAGGTCTTAATGAAATATCCGTTACATATTTCGGTCAAATTCCCTTTATTTAATTATTGCAGCATTGTTGTGAATCATCTTTTGCAGCCTTCCCCAGAACAGCTTGATTCAATGCATGACTTTTCAAATGCTCATGAGCCTCAGTTCACCTCACACTCCCTCTTTCATCCCTTAGGATGTGAGCTGGTGAGCTCCTATATCGGGTACCTAACACAGCCTGAGCCAACTAATGTAAATTTGTCTTAAAGAATGAATGAAATCAAGCAACACTGGTGTACAGGGGCATGTGGTTTCAGTGGTCGATAGGATATGACCGCCCCCTGGAGTACAATAAAGCAGAGAAGCAATTGCAAACAACTGAATGGGAAACTGCCAACAGCAACTAGTTACCTTTAACGGTCCCAGTCAGAGTATAATAGAGAGCCTAAGGCTACGGTCACACTGCAGGTCTTAATTCTGATTTTTTTCCTTGGATCCGATTTTTTTTTTTGTGTGTGTGTGGGCGTTAACATTACAATTTCAATGCAACCCCCATCAGACTCCAGCATGAACAGTCTACATCTATGAAGTGACCTGCATGCACAGAAGAAAACATAACATCAGACACAGCGTTGTGTTTACGGAAGTAAATATGAGCCCAGAACAATTGAGGGGAACAGAACTTCTTCACCCTGATGCAGCGCAGCAAAATAAATGTTAAAATCATTCAGAAATGATTATGCACAAAATAAATATGAGACCAGCTTCATCCCTCTACACACCAGATGACCGCTGTGATCAGCTCTGCTTTAACAGAACTGATCGATTGAACAGCTCTACTGAAAATAAGACACCTTGTCTCACTGACCATGTTTATATGGTCATGAGTAAACCAATTATAATCAGCTTTCTGGAGTTACCTGATTATTCAGACTGTCATGTAAACAGAGTAATCCGATTACCTTCATCAGTTAAAGGCCATTATCGGTTTATGAGAAAACTGATTAACACACCTAATTTATTTGCCCAATAAACAGTTTACTTGGTGTAGGAAAACACAATGAGCCGTCTATTACCTTTATCAGTTTACTCCAGTAATCAGTTTACTTGTGACCATGTAAACAGGGTCAGTGGGATTACCTGTTTAACCCCTTAACATTCCAGCCAATTTCCAGTCAATGTAAAACATTCCATGGGTGGAACACTGTAATTTTAAGTAGATAAATAAGATTAATAATAAATAATCCTAGCGATTACAATAAGGCTCTTGCCCACTGACGTCAGCGGCTTGTACCAGCGGTCCCGCACAGGAAGGAGAAGCCACCACAGACTCTCCTCTCCTGTATCCCTCTATCTGGACATTCTGCTCCACAGTAATATCGGTATTAACTTTATATTTTAGATATTAGAGTGGCCGGGACTCACGGTGTGCTGTTTACAGGGAAAAAGGAATTTGCAGTGTCCAGTAAATGTGCTGTTACTTTTTTTTTTTTTTAATGTGCTGTTACTGTGTGCCTGCTTGTCTGACAGTTTCAGCCCTGACGCCCCCCCCCCCCGGAATTTTGCAGTTATTGTGCAGTCGGAGCCAACAAAATTACAATGCAGTGATAACGGGAAGAAGATTGATTAAAACGAGAGCACAAATTAGCCGTGTCTGCCATGCTTCCTGCATCCTCCACCGCAGAACTGTAGTGTCTGTCTCACTTCAATGAGGAAAAAGTCAGATGAAATGTGACATGACCATTCAGACTGAGATCGCTGTGGAAAATATCAGATACATATCCGAATTAGGACCACATATGAAAGTGGCCTGGGTCTGGTGTGAAAAAAATCAGATATGTGCTGTTCAGACAGTCATTAAAAAAATCGGATATTGGTCACATCTGTGCAAAAAAATCAGAATTGAGCATTAAAACCTGCAGTGTGACCGTAGCCACACTGCAGGTCTTGATGCTCAATTCTGATTTTTTGCTGAGATCCAATTTTTTTTGTGTGGGCGTTCACATTATTATTTAACGGTGACTCCCATCAGACTCCAGTGTGATCAGTCTACAGCTATGAAGTGACCTGCATGCACAGAAGAAAGCGAAACGTCAGACACAGTGTTGTGTTTACGAAAGTAAATATGACCCCAGAATGACTGGGGGGAGGGGGGCAGAACTTCTTCACCCTGATGCAGCGCAGCAAAATAAAATGTTAAAATCATAAATATGAGACCAGCTTCATTCCTCTACAGGGCAGATGACCACTATGATCAGCTCTGCTTTAACAGAACTGATCGATTAAACTGCTCTCTTTAAAATGACACCCCGTGTCTCAATGGGACTACCTGTATAAATAAGGTTAATAATTAATAATCACAGCGATTACAATAGGGATCTCGCCCATTGACGTTGTCAGTGGCTCGCCCAAACTGCACAGCTCATTCCAGCGGCGCAACACCGGTCCTGCACAGGTTGAGCCGACTCCCCTCTCCTTTGTCCCCCTATCTGGCCATTCCGCTCCACAATCGTGTCAGTATTAACTTTACATTTTAGATTTTACAGCAGTATTCAGTCCCAAATTTCTTCACAGTACAATGATAATGTAAGAAAGAATATTACAACAGAATATTAGAGGATAATAAAAATAACTTAAGAGGAATATGGCAAGTACTCAATGGGATTATTAGTAATCGACCTAAGAATGCTAATTATCCAGAATATTTTATTGAAAATGGCAATTTGATAAATAATATGGAGGATGTGTTCAGTGGTTTCAATAATTTTTTTGTAAACGTTGGTCCTGAATTAGCAAAATCAATAGTGACAACAGAAACAAACAACTGTGGTTCTGTAAATGAAATAGAGGATAGAAATCCAAACACAATCTTTCTGGGTGCAGTTACTGAAAAGGAAATTATCGAGACTGAGTAAATTTAAGAACAAAAAATCAACGGACTGGAATGAAATTGACATGACAATAGTGAAAAAAGTAATTGAAGGAATTGTTAAGCCACTCACCCACATCTGTAACCTGTCATTTCAAACTGGTAAATTTCCAAACAAAATGAAAATAGCAAAAGTAATACCTCTATACAAAACAGGAGACAGTCATTGTTTCACAAATTACAGGCCAGTCTCTTTACTCTCACAATTCTCCAAAATACTTGAAAAAATCTTCACTAAGAGACTGGATGATTTCATTGAAAAACACAACCTCCTTACAGACAGCCAGTATGGTTTTAGAACAGATAAATCTACATCTTTGGCACTGATCAAACTTATAGAAGAAATTACTAGTTGTATAGATAAAAAAAAAGGTTGCTGTAGGAGTATTTATAGATTTAAAGAAAGCCTTTGACACCATTGACCACATAATACTACTAAGGAAACTGGAAAGGTATGGGATAAGAGGGGTAGGACTGAGTTGGGTGGAAAGTTATTTAAGTAACAGACAACAATTTGTACAAATTGGTGAGCACAAATCACCCTTCATGGACATCACTTGTGGTGTGCCCCAGGGGTCAGTTTTGGGACCCAAACTCTTTATTTTGTATATAAATGACATATGCCAAGTATCAAAAATTCTGAAATTTATTTTGTTTGCGGATGACACAAATATCCTTTGCACTGGTGAGAATTTGCAGCAGGTTTTAGAGGTGGTCACAACTGAAATGAAAAAGTTAACGCAGTGGTTCAACAAAAATAAATTATCTCTAAATCTAAAAAAAACAAAGATGTTGTTTGGAAATTATAAAATAAATCATGAAATAATGGTAACGATAGATGATACCAGAATAGAAACAGTACAGGAAAATAAGTTTCTGGGGGTGATGCTAGACAATAAAATCTGCTGGAAACCTCACATCAGTCACATCCGGGCCAAGTTGGCAAAATGTATAGGCATACTGGGGAAGACAAGACACATCTTGGACTATAAATCATTGGTCTTACTGTACAATTCACTGTTTCTACCTTATCTTAACTACTGTGTAGAAGTCTGGGGAAACACCTACAAGACCAACCTACAGTCAATATGCACATTACAAAAAAGAGCTATAAGGATAATAAATAATGTAGGATATAGAGACCATACCAATTCGTTGTTTTTAAAGTTTCATGTCATAAAGTTCATGGATTTAGTTAAATTTAAGACAGCACAAGTCATGTACAGGGCAATTAATAATCAACTCCCAACTAATATACAAAAAATATTTAAAAAAAGAGACAATGATCATAATTTGAGAGGAGACTTGAACTTTACAAAACCCAAGATACGAACAACCAAGAAAAGTATATGCATATCTGTCTGTGGAGTGGATTTGTGGAACAGTCTGGAGCCGGAACTGAAACTATGTACAAACAGAATTCAATTCAAAAAGAGGTACAAACATTATTTGCTGAAAGGATATATGTTAGAAGGGTAGTATTTATATGTACGATTCACTATGCTCACTCTGGGACACTATGGGACACTATGGAATGGTGGGTGGGACAGCACTGTGTATATCTGTGTTGTTTGAGGTTGGTTTTGATGTATGGACATCAATGTATGCTAAGATGGATGGGTGTTAATGTTGATATGTACAAAATATAGTTAATCGTTTACTTGGGGTCTTAAATGTGGTAATTTGTATATAATTCACATGGGTGTATTTATGGAAAAGAGGAGATGGAATTAATAAGTGTTCACTTCTTCCTTCTCCCTTTCGAACACTGTATACTGTTACTTTATTGCATTTGTCATTTGTTTTGTTTTTGTTATACTTTTTTGTTCGAAATAAAGTATCTATCTATCTATCTATCTATCTATCTATGATCACGCTTACATTTTCATGAAATGTCTAATACTTTCATACCTTGTTCAAGGCATTGCACTATTTGGTGATACATTTTGGCAGCAGCGAGATCCTTTTTCTTTCCCATATTGCTTGAAACCTGTGGCATGCTTAATGTGGAACATCCTTTTTAAGTAGTTTTCCTTTAATCGGGCTCACCTGACAAACTAATTATGACAGGTGTCTGAGATTGATATCTGTGATCCAAAGAGCCCTGAGACACAATTCCATCCATGAGTTTATAATTGAAAAACAAAAAATGAATGTTTATGACACTAAAATCCTATTTGCATAACACTTTCGAATGTGGTGTATTGTAGTTTGAGAGCTGGAGCTAAACCATGGGACTGTTACTTCTCCCTGGGTGCTCTTTGAAAACGATGTAACTTACATGAGTCTGTGTTTATAGTCTTTCAATTGACATATTTTCACAACCTCATACCTTAACAGTGAGACAACAACCTACTGTTACGACCTGAGCGCCGGTCCTGTCCGCGCTCGGGCTATGTATATTCGCTGCCGGCTTTGACAGCTGTGGGTTATATTCTGGCTTCACCGGGCTCTTATTGTGAAGGCGCTCGGTGGGGCTTCCGGCTGTCAAAGACGGTCAGCTGTTTGTCATCACTGCTCGTTAGCGCTCGGCTTTATTAGGCGGGCGCTGACGGCAGTCAAGTTGCGGGAGTATCGTCAAACAATCACCAAGCTTTGGTCAGCGTTCAAGCCTCGTCAGACCTTCATGTCAGGTTCGTTCGCTGTTCTTGTTATGTCATAGTTTAGCTCGTAGTGGCTGGGATTAGCCCTACGAGCCCCTGTACCTCGTAGTGTGTGTTTTTGCCCTTAGCGGCTCATGGTCTTGTGTCACGTCTTGTCCTGTCTTGTGAATAAACATCATTGCAAAACTCTCCGGTGACTCTTGGCGTCTTATGGTGATCCGCGAGGATCACCGCATGACAGTATACTCCCGCCAGACGTCTAAACGGTGACGCCACACCGAGATGCCTTTTTTCACCGTGAGTTTTGCTTTAATTGGACAATTGTTCTTCCCTGTTTGGGTGCCAATTGCTGGGAGAATGCCGTCATCCAGGGACCGCGGCCGGCGCCTGGGCAAGGAGCTAGCCGAGGCTCTGGAGTATGTGGACGGTACTCTATTCACCGCTACACTGTACGACACTCCCAGCGACATACATCGGCACCTGGACTACGCTGAGGTTCTCCTGGACAACCTTCCTCTCCATTACGACGATCACCCGGAGGTGATGACGGGGAGGGATGAACTCGCCACGCAGCGCGAGATACTCCGTGGGCTGGAGGAGGAGGAAAGCGGGAAGCAGAAGAGGACGCATCCTCGCTCCCCGCGTTGGAGTCCCGTTCCTGTCCCGGAACCGGTCCAGGAGCTCGCGCCATCTGGAGGTCGTCGACAACGTTGGCGCCATGGCCAAGGAGAACCTCGGCAGAATCCCCGGCTGGACCCGCTGCCGGCAAATCCCGTCAGCGAACCTCTGAGAGCGGCTCCACTTCGTCCTTCCAGGGAGCCCTCTGTCGCCATCCAGAGGGGAGAAGGAGGAACAGCGTCCCCTACAGCAGGCACCATCTCTCCTCCGGGGGAAAGGCAAGTGCAAGTTAATTTATTACACCATAATTGTAACCTGCCTTGTCTGACTCCTGGGTGCGGAGTTCTGGGTTCGCAGCCCCCCGAGCTCCCTCCACCTGCTGTAGTGATAATAACTAAACCTGCTGCCTCTGTGTCCCCCCCCGTTGAGCGGTCCGCGACGCCAGGCCTACGTCGTCGGATGAGGAGGGGGCCTGCAGTGCTGGAAAGCCTGAATCCGGCCCTGCAGCCACGTCGTGGACGGAGGAGAAAAGCCTACTGCGGCCCGGAGCCTGAGCTGACGGAGAAGCCTCCCCGGGTTTCCTCGCCGGAACAGTCTGAGCCAGCGGGTCGAGTGTCCCCTGCCCCCATGCCATACGGGTCATCGGCGTGGACATCAGCACGGGAGGAACCTCAGGCTGCAGACGTCATCTTGCCAGCTGCGGAGCCCGATGCAGCTGAGTTGGAGCCTGCTGACCAGAGTTGCCGCCCTGAACCTGGATCGTCGGAGTCCTGGGTGGCAACAGAACCCGAGTGCAGGCAAGTGCTCCCTCTTGTGTCTCTGTCCCCTGTCTTGGAGCATTTGTGCCTGCCTCTCGGGGAGGCGAGTGAGGAGCAGCCACCTGCTGCGCCCGAGCTCGTCTCGCTGGGTTCTGTTGCTACCGGTGATACTGATCCCGGTTTTCTTGTTTTTTGTGAGCTTCGTTGCAGTGTCGCCGGCATGGAGCCAGTCGGAGTCACTGATTTGGAGGTTCCAGGTTCGGGGGTGGAGATCGTCAGCGGAGCTGCACCCACCCAGTCAGGGTCCGTTGTGGAGGCTGCTGTGGCCCAATCGGGGTCCGACGGGGGTGCGCCCGAGACCCAATCAGGGTCCATCGCGGGAGCTGCTTTGGCCCAATCGGGGTTCGACGTGGGTGCAGCCGGGACTCAATCGGGGTCCAGCGGAGGTGCAGCGCCGGTGTGGTCCGCGGACGGTGGAGGAGCTGCAGACCCTTCGCCGTCGGACAGAGTACGGGCTCATCCTTGCTTCCCAGTCCCTCGTCAGAGTCATCGCCCCTGCTTTTTATTGCCGGGGGTCGTGGAGGTCCTGCTACACTCGCCCCGGCTCTCCCATGTTCTGTCTTCACCAGGGAGGCCACTGCATGCTGTTTTCACCCAGTATTGGTGGCTGAGGGACGCGGGTCGGCCGCCTGAGGAACTGCTTCGCTGGTACAGCACCTCGGGTCGGCCACCCGACTTGTTACGTGTTCTTCTGGGCGACCTGGTTCGGCCTCCGGGGGAGGGGACTTTCCGGGCCTGGGACTTTGACAAGCCGCCCGGTCATGTTCCGCCTCCCATGACCACCCACCGGCTGCTGGACGCGGGGAGACCGCCCAAACTGTTCCTGGGGCGCTGGGTCTCCGCCGTTCGGCATGAACTGTTGTGGGGGTAGAGGTCACTTTTTGTGAGGGTTTGATCCAGTAATTGTTCTGTTTTTGTTTTCTTGCTACCCTGTGTGTTCTTTGTAAGGGTTATCTGGGTATCTGTGGGCATTTGTGTTTATGTCTGGCAGTTGCCCTATTTTGTTCTGTGGGTGTTGAGGTGATCTGTCCCAGTAATTGTTCTGTTTTTTTTTTCTTGCTATCCTGTGTCCTCTGTGTAATGGTTATTTGGGTATCTGTGGGTGTTTGTGCTTATGTCCTGCAGTTGCCTTATTTTGTTTTGTGTGCAGTTAGGTTTGACCCAGTAATTGTTCTGTTTTTCTGTATTTGGTTATTTTAAAGTTCACATAAGAATTCACACAGGTGGGGAGCCGTTTTCTTGTGAAACATGTGGACAAAGGTTTAATCAGCATGGTAATTTGAAAATTCACATGAGAATTCACACGGGTGAGAAGCCATCTTCTTGTGGGACATGTGGGCAAAGATTTAATTTTCTCTTGCTGTCCTGTGCTGTTTTCTGTAACTGTTATTTGGGGATCCTTGGCAATTTGTGTTTTATGTCCTACAGTTGCCTTATTTTCCTCCGTGTGTATTTAATCTGATTTGAGTATTTGGTATTTTTTGTCATTGTGCTGGGTTTAGTTTTTTTTGGCCTTGTCTGGTCTGGATTTTGTCTTTTTCCTGTACTGATTCTGTGTTTGTTTTTTTTTCTTCCTCCGGACCTACTCCCATCCGCCCACCCTGGAGGGGGTGGGGGGGCAGGGTGGTCTATGGGCGTTCTGGAAGCCCGCCCTCGGAGGGAGGGTACTGTTATGACCCGAGCGCCGGTCCTGTCCGCGCTCGGGCTATGTATATTCGCTGCCGGCTTTGACAGCTGTGGGTTATATTCTGGCTTCACCGGGCTCTTATTGTGAAGGCGCTCAGTGGGGCTTCCGGCTGTCAAAGACGGTCAGCTGTTTGTCATCACTGCTCGTTAGCGCTCGGCTTTATTAGGCGGACGCTGACGGAAGTCAAGTTGCGGGAGTATCGTCAAACAATCACCAAGCTTTGGTCAGCGTTCAAGCCTCGTCAGACCTTCATGTCAGGTTCGTTCGCTGTTCTTGTTATGTCATAGTTTAGCTCGTAGTGGCTGGGGTTAGCCCTACAAGCCCCTGTACCTCGTAGTGTGTGTTTTTGCCCTTAGCGGCTCATAGTCTTGTGTCACGTCTTGTCCTGTCTTGTGAATAAACATCATTGCAAAACTCTCCGGTGACTCTTGGCGTCTTATGGTGATCCGCGAGGATCACTGCATGACACCTACACTGCTATTTACCTGTAAAATTATCTTTTAAACTGACAAACATCAATATGTGTATCTCATAACAAAATTAGGATCAAAAGATCATTTCTCTCTTGCCATTCACTTCAATGGAGATTTTTTTTTTCTGATTTAAAGGTCCCAAATGTGGAAGTAAAGGGGGTGTGACTTAGACTCTCTATAAACTATTGTAAAATAAGCTAAAATAATGTCTAAGAAGGACATATAGGGTTGATTGTTAATAGATGAACAAGGATTTTTGTGGGGGTGTATAGAATTTGTACAAAATAGTGATCAAAACCATTCAGGATCTGACTGTTAAGCTAATGCTAGGTGGCCTAACTATCAGCATTTTCCTGCCGGGGTGCTCTCTAATGCAGAAGACAGACTGACCTCGACTGTCTAGCTAAGCTAATGCTAACAGTTCAATCTACCATCACGGTGAAAATATACCTTAAGTGTTTTTCAACTGGGGGTTCATGAGAGAAGGTTTGTGGGTCAGCGGGGAATTGTTTAATTTCACTTTTTAATTGGTCTAAAAAATTGTGAATAATTTGCCCTTGTTGTGCATGGATGCCTGTAGTGGCTCTTCCATGTCAGTAGGTGGCATTATGAAGTAATAATGGCTACCATCTTCTTCTTCATCTTTGTGTGTTTCACTGAGGTTAATGGCCTTGTCAAGACACGCTAGAGGTTGAAATCACTAGATGAAAAACAGTGATGGATAAATATTTGAAGAGGAAAGATTCAGAGTCTGAAATGGGCCCTGAGAAAAATTCTGGCCCAAGTAAAGGGCTAAGTGATTGTCAAAAGAAAGCTAAGACAGTGAAGACAAGGCAGTACAGTGAAAGTTACCTTGCATTTAGATTTACTTCCACCGGGGATCCCACTGCATCAAGTCCATTATGCTTACTGTGTGGGGAATAGCTACCCAACAGTGGCATGGTCCCATGCAAGCATAAACATCATCTCAAAATGAAACATCCATCACTTCAAGATAAGAACACGGACTGTTTTGTTCGTTTCCGTGAGCACACGGAAAAACCTCAAAGGTGTCTGAGAGAGCTGTCAAAGCTAGCTAGTTAGTAGCTGAACTCGTAGCCAAATCAAAAAAGCCACACACTGGTGCAGAGAAATTAATACTACCTACCTGCAAAGCTATTGTGAATGAGGTGTTCGTCCCTGATGCAGTTAAAGAAGTAGCTTAAGTCCCCCTCTCAGATATCTTTGCAGATACTGAAAACATTGTTTTGGAAAAGATAGGCCTCAGTGGGAAATTTGCATTGCAACTTCATAAATCTATGGGCAAAAGTGGACACATGCAGCTCTTGGCCAATGTGCATGTTGTGAATGGGGACACCATCAAAGAAAATGTTTCCATTTTTCCTATTAACTGAACTGGGGGAGACCATGGTTTACAGCTAAGCTTTGCTAAGCTACCTTTGGACAGTTTTTGGTTGACTGCTGCCAAGGAGTTCCCAATTCTGGCAAACAGAGCAATTTCCGAATTGCTCTGTTTTGTTTGTGAAAACAGCTGATTGTCAAAACAACATCACGTGACCCTTCTGAGGAAGGCTGCAAAAAGTGGCTGAAACATGTCAAGGTAAAAATAACCTTATTCACTGTCTGATAGAAAAAGAATTTATTTCTGTAATTTCAAAATTGCTCCAATTTTCCACAACATATCTATGTGAGCCAGGCTTTTCAAGCCCGAATGCTATAAAAACTAAAACAAGAGAGAGACTGAGAGCTGTGGAGGAAGCGCTTCACGTCTGCTTTCAGTTCCTGCCAGGATATCAGCTTTGTGTTCATCTAAACAGGCCCAGGTTTCACACTAAGTGAGTATAAATAAATTGCAAAACTAAAATATAGCCACAAGCGATGGTCATCGGGTTCCAAGCAGATGTACACTTCAAGGTCTTGTCTTGCTTAGCAAGAGCATTTAAAACCTAAGGTCTGCTACAGATTAGTTTTTAAAGCAGCACCATGTAACTTTCTTGTTGTTTTTAGGAACACTGAAAAGCCCACAACCACAGGAACCACAAACCCAGTCCCAACAGTCAACCACAGGGCTTCTTGTTGGTGGCTAAAGTCATGCCCTGTGATTTGCTGCAGCAACTGAGGCCACAGCCGCCACAGCTGCTGTCCCCCCAGTGATCACACCAAAAAAAGAGCTGTTGCAGGAAATGTGGGCCCACTCAGGCTATGGAGGAATTCGCATTCACTTGGTCAAATACAGTCTACCACCAAAATGCATGTATTTTTGCTAATATTATTTTGAGGTGAAAATCTTACATAATGTTTCTTTAAAATGCACAACAGAGCAATGCTGTACTTCAGAAGAATAAGACTTCCCTGGTAAGATTCAAACCTGGGACCTCCTGCACACCAAACACTCACCTTAACCACAACAATGTACAATTGCTTTGGCTTGAACTCTAACGTTCTCAAATGGTAGATGTTCTATTAAAATTATTACCAGCAGCAGTAGTACAGCATTTAAAACTTAATGTGCACTACACATTGTTTGCAAATACACAGAAGAGGTATGTTGCACTTCAGAAGAATAACACATTAGAGGAAGATTCGAACCCAGGTCTCCTGCACAGCAGAGGAGTATCTTAACCCCTACATCATTACAGTCGCTTTGGTCACACGCTGACTTCCTCACACACTAATAAAATGGTCCACTGACCATTTTATTAGTGTGATTGATTGAGAGATTGAGAGGTGTTTCAGAAACATGATTTTTGGAACATTAACAGAATTACATGAAATTTGGTGTTTTGTTGAATAGTGCTATGAATGTGAGGTTGAAGTTTCATCACATTTGAATTACTATATCAGGTGTTAAACCCAAAACTATATGCGAAAGAGAAACTGTACAACTTGACTGACCTACAAAATCAAAATGGATTGACTTTTTTGGATAATTATAACAACTTTTCATTATCAATGTCTGTAGATGATCTGTTTAATTTCAAGCAATTTGAATGAATGGCCTAGGAGGAGTTCATTTTGAGTTCACTTGGATATTTTTGAAAATATGGTGCAGAAAACTTCATTTTTAGACTTTTTGACCATTGAAGAAAAATTGAGGACGGTTTCAGAGAACAGAATGATGAAAGGATTGTTAGTCTATGTCCAGCATGGACAAAATTGTTGGTACCCCTCTGTTAATGAAAGAAAAACCCACAATGGTCACAGAAATAACTTGAATCTGACAAAAGTGATAATAAATAAAAATTCTATGAAAATTAACCAATGAAAATCAGACAATGCTTTTGAATTGTGGTTCAACAGAATTATTTTAAAAAACAAACTCATGAAACAGGCCTGGACAAAAATGATGGTACCCTTAACTTGATATTTTGTTGCACAACCTTTTGAGGCAATCACTGCAATCAAACGATTTCTGTAACTGTCAATGAGACTTCTGCACCTCTCAGCAGGTATTTTGGCCCACTCCTCATGAGCAAACTGCTCCAGTTGTCTCAGGTTTGAAGGGTGCCTTCTCCAGATGGCATGTTTCAGCTCCTTCCTCAGATGTTCAATAGGATTAAGATCAGGGCTCATAGAAGGCCACTTAAGAATAGTCCAGTGTTTCGCTCTTAGCCATTCTTGGGTGTTTTTAGCTGTGTGTTTTGGCTCATTATCCTGTTGCAAGACCCATGACCTGCGACTGAGACTAAGCTGTCTGACACTGGGCAGCACATTTCTCTCTACAATTCCTTGATAGTCTTGAGATTTCATTGTACTCTGCACAGGTTCAAGACACCCTGTGCCAGATGCAGCAAAGCAGCCCCAGAACATAACAGAACCTCCTCCATGTTTCACAGTAGGGACAGTGTTCTTTTCTTGGTATGCTTCATTTTTGCGTCTGTGAACAAAGAGCTGATGTGCCTTGCCAAAAAGTTTCAGTTTTGTCTCATCTGTCCATAGGACATTCTCCCAGAAGCTTTGAAGCTTGTCAACATGCAGTTTGGCAAATTCCAGTCTGGCTTTTTTATGATTTGTTTTCAACAGTGGTGTCCTCCTTGGTCGTCTCCCACGAAGTCCACTTTGGCTCAAACAACAACGGATGGTGCGATCTGACACTGATGTACCTTGACCTTGGAGTTCACCATGAATGTGTTTAGAGGTTGTTCTGGGCTCTTTTGTTACCATTCGTATTATCCGTCTCCTCCTGCGGCCACATCAAGGGAGGTTGGCTACAGTCCCGTGGATCTTAAATTTTTTCTGAATAATATGTGCAACTGTAGTCACAGGAACATCAAGCTGTTTGGAGATGGTCTTATAGCCTTTACCTTTAACATGCTTGTCTATAATTTTCTTTCTAATCTCCTGAGACAACTCTCTCCTTTGCTTCCTCTGGTCCATGTTTAGTGTGGTACACACCATGTCACCAAACAGCACAGTGACTACTTGTCACCCTTTAAATAGGCCGACTGACTGATTACAAGTTTGTAGACACCTGTGATGTTAATTAGAGGACACATCTTGGTTGAACATGTCCCTATGGTCACATTATTTTCAATCTTTTCTAGGGGTACCATCATTTTTGTCCAGGCCTGTTTCATGAGTTTATTTTTTAAAGTAATTCTGTTGAACCACAATTCAAAAGCATTGTCTGATTTTTATTGGTTAATTTTCATAGAATTTTTTATTTATTACCACTTTTGTCAGACTCAAGTTATTTCTGTGACCATTGTGGATTTTTCTTTCATTAACAGAGGGGTACCAATAATTTTGTCCACAGCTGTATGTATGCAGTGCCTTGATTTTTGGTTTCTGAGTAGTGGGGAGAGTTTGTGATGAGTGTGTAAAATTTCATGTTTCTACATATTATCATTTTTCCTCCCCATGCACTTTAAGTGGAGAAAAATCATAAGAATCAGAACAAAAACAATAGGTTTCCCACAGTACAGCTGCTTGGAACCCAAATTATCCATGCATAGTATGCTGTAATAGGCTACAAAGTGTCATTTTGTAACATTTTTGCTTGGTGAGGTGTTGCAAGATTTTTTCAATGTAAAAAGGATTCCTTGTTTCAAAAACATTGAAAAACACTTAATTACTGAACCAGGAGGGAACATGCATGTCTATTGGGGTGACTGGAATTTCAGAAAAATAATAATTAAAAAACATGCATGCTATGCTAACTCCACAGTAGCACTGTTAACTCTGAAGCTAATGTCTTGAACTCAGAAACTGTGGGTGGGGACTGGATCAATACTGCAGTCAATAGCATGGTAATGGTTGTCACTGAAGACTGGATCATTTGTTAGTGTAATCATATGACCCAAGAAAAAATATTTTGAAGGCTGTAAGCCATACAAACAGTTACTGTATATGTTCCAAGAAGTATGAAAACAAATAGCAGTCTTGGACTGTTTTAAATATAATAGCCGTAAACCAGTGAAGATTTTTCTTACCTAGTGTCAGACTCACACTGACCCTGACAGACAGGCATCTGTATGATGGTGGAGCAGTTTTCTACGGTGATACTGATACTGGAAATTTTGGGAACACAGCCCCGGTTACCTGGAGCAGGATGACATGCAATAAAGGGAGTGGTAAACATGAGGGGAAAAAAAAACTAAATTTAAGAAAAAAAGTAAGTTTCATAATTCGTATAACTCAGATGTATTACTAAAAGTAATGCATTCACATTTTTTGTAATATCCTACAGTGCTGTGAAAATGTATTTGCTTTCTTATATTTTTGCACATTTGTCACACTTAAATATTTCAGACCATCAAACAAATTTTAATATTAGACAACGATAACCCGAGTAAATATAAAATGCAGTTTTTAAATGATGATTTCATTTATTAAGGGAAAAAGCTACCCAAACCTACCTGGCCCTATGTGAAAAAGCAATTAACCCACAAACCTAATAACTGGTTGTGCCACCATTGGTGGCAACAACTGCAATCAAGCGTTTGCAATAACTGGCAAGGTTCAGGTTCAGGTTACTTTAGTTATACCTGTAGGTAGATTTGTTTTGCAGTCAGGTGATGACATCCTTGTAAACACATATTTGCAAAACACAATTACATGTAACATGAACACAGCACAAACAAACATCAAGCTGACTATAGACACGATAAAAGTACTCGAGACTCCACCAATCAGGACATAAAAGAGTAGAGAGAAGGGTCACGGTAAAAAAGTTAAAAGCTAAGTAAAAGAGATTAAAACCCCAATAAAAGAAGTCTAAAACCCAATAAAATGTTTAAAACCCAATTAAAAAAACCTACATAAATATAGGGTAAATTCATAAATAAATTATGTGCAATATATTGTTATAGCTTGTTCAACTCTGACAGCAGCAAGAACAAAGCTGTTTTTGTAGCGCTGGGTTTTACATCTTGGGACAACAAACCTCTGCCTGCAAGGAAGAAGCTGAAAGTGGCAGTGCAAAGGTTGGGAGTTGTTGTTTAAAATGGAGGTAGCAATCCTCCGTACCGGTCTGGTGTACACAAATGCCAGGCTCGGCTGTGACTCGCCAAGCAAGCGACTGGACCATCTAACTACTTGGTCTAAGGATTTCCTATGTTTCAGTTTTATCTGACCAAACCAAGAAAAGGATAAAATAGACTCAATAATGTCACAAACTGAGCCGGTGTTGTCCTTCAGGCTCGGTTCTGACCATTCTCTGTGGCTCAGGTATTGGGTGATTTATGTATTGTGTTATCTTTTGAGTTTTCATGTCTTGTTCCTTTTCTTTTCCATGCGTGTAGCCACCACTCTGGCCGGCAGCTGTTAGGCAGCCTCTTTGACCCACATCCGTGTGGCCGTTGTCTAACACTCGCTGGTCCACCCACGCCCCCTCTCTCTTGACAGCCAGCTGATTCCACACGGTGATTGTCTTTCCTGCGCCTTGTCCAGGTGCGCCCAATGTGCTGTCCAGCAGTGCTTGTACTTAGGTGGCCTTTGCCAGTCAAGCACTGCCGGACCATTGTGCATAGTCGTATCTGTGTTTGTCACTGAGGGCCACGGTCCACTATGGTCTGCCCTCTGCACGTCGTGTGTAAGCAGTAAGTGGACATTTAAGATAAGATAAGATAAGATAAGCCTTTATTAGTCCCACAACGGGGAAATTCCAGGATTGCAACAGCACAGGGATAGCAACACTCAGAGCAACAATCAGAAGGCAAGAAAAAAAGCAAGCAAGCAAGAGCAGCTAATATACATATGTACATATTACTATAAAATATATATATACACACACACAGACACACAGTGCAGAGCACTGTAGCTGGATGGAATAAATATATGAATATATAAACACACAGTGCGGAGCATTGTAGCTAGATGGAATAAATATGTAGATATATAAACACCCACAGTACGGAGCATTGCAGCTAGGTGGAATAGATATGTAAATATTTGTCTCCTTTTGTGTCAGTTTTTGTGTTTTGAACTGTCTGTTTTTATGGCCACTGCACACTGTGGTCTGCCCGCTGCACGCTTGGCATGTTAGCCCTTTAGTGGGCCCAGTTCCCTTTTTGTATGTTGCTATTTTTGAACTGTGTGCTTTTCTGTTAATAAATGTGCTTGTGGTGAAACCCAACGCGTAAATCCATCATTCCTCTTCACTCCTCCGTGTGCTGCGTAAAGCAAACAGGGAATCCGTGACAAATAAAAGCCCGGTAAAATATAGTCATTATGGTTCTGTCAGTGTGAAAGTGTGTGAGTTTCCTTAAACAATACAAACTGCTAACCCTTTTTGCACACCATTTCACAGTTCTCTTCAAAGTTTAATTTATTATCAATGAAAGTCCCAAGATACAGTATTTGTAAGATTGCACACACTCAATGGTCTGACCTTTTAGTAAAGTAATTCCGTGCCTGGGAGTTTTCCTCCTAAAATCAATAATCTTACTGTATCTTTAGTTTTTGTCATGTTCAGCTGCAGGTAGGAATCCTCAGATTAGTGAACAAAATCATCAATTACTGGGCTGTGGCTGCTCTTGCCATCCTGAAGAAGACTGGCAATAACTGAATCATCAGCATACTTTATAATGTGTCTGTTGTCATGTCTGCTCTGACTCATGTTTGTGTACAGGATGAAGAGTAGTGGTGACAACACACACCCCTGAGGAGAGCCAGTAGAAGAACACTTTTGGTCAGACAGTGTACCGTTGACCCTTACTCTCTGTGCCCTGTTGGTTAAAAAATCCAGAATCCAACCCACCAGATTATTACTCTAATCAAATTGTTGTAGGAGCCTTTCAACTAAAGTGTGAGGTTGGATTGTATTAAAAGCAGAGGAAAAGTCCACAAATTAAAGCCTGGCGTGTGTCCCATTAAAATCCACATGTTTAAGCAGATGTTAAGCAGAGTGACAGTGGCATCCTCCACTCCTCTGTGAGGCCTGGATGCAAACTGCAAAGGATCCAGTGCATGTTCAGTTTGCTTTAGGACCTCGGATCTGACCAATTTTTCAAAAATTTTTCAGAGTGACTGGTCTAAAATCATTTAATGTTTTGGGACAACTGGATTTTGGAACAGGGACAACCACAGCATCTTTCCAGACCTTAGGCACATGTTGTGTCTGTAAGGACTTATTAAAAATAAAAAAAAGACCCTGTTTAAAATCAAGTGCTTTCCTATGTAAGCAGGATGTAACAGATTTAGTAACCCATGGTTTGTTTTTGGGATATATTTTGACACGTTTACATGGGACAATCATATCCCTGCAAAAAGCCATGTAAGAGCATGTCACATTCACCAAAGAGTCCAAATCAACCCCACTGGACAGTGTGAACACATCCCAGTCTGTACAGTTAAAACATTTCTGGAGGCAAAGTACTGAGTCTTCTCTCCTGACTTTTATGTCCCTGGTCTTTGTTTTCTCTCTTTTGAGAACAGTTTTTTATGTGGGCAGCAAATGTACACAGCTGTAATCTGAGAAGCCTAAAAGAGGAAAGGGAAGAGATTTATAGTCCTCCCTCTATAGATCCGTAGCAGAAGTCCAGTGTCTTTTCCCGCCTGGTTGGACAGGAGATGTACTGATAAGTTTTTATGTGTCTTTTTTAAAGACACATGGTTCAAATCCCCAAGGATAAAATTTGGAGCCTCTGGGGAGATCGACTGCAACTGCTGTACCACATCAAAAGATGGTGCTGGAGGCAGCGGCAGCATCCGCACTCAGGTGAATGTACACAGTCGTTATAAAAAGTTGGGAACTCATGAGGCAGATAAAAGGGGCATGGAGATATGGACAGAACTTCCACATCTGGCGTACAGATGCACGCTCTGACTGTGACAGATGTACAGTACTGTTTATTAACATACAAACCTACTTCACCTCCCTGGCGTTTCTCCGTTACCTCTGCCTGCCGGTCCAAGCGAAGTGGGGCTTCGAAGCCATCAATGAACAGGTCCGGGTCCTTGTCGTGAGCTGTAAGCCACGTCTCCAAGTAACCCATAACACAGCAGTTTTTGAAGTCCTTCTGATATCGGATGTTTCCCTGAATTTCATTCACTTTATTTCTCAGGGACTGTACGTTCCCCATAGTAATAGAAGAAGAATGTGGTTAAGCTGGCGTCTCCTCAGGTGTAATCTTACACCTCCACGCTTTCCGCATTTCCTCCTCTTGTCTCTCTTTGCATTGCTGTGTGCATGAAAGTCTCTTAAAACAAAGTCCGGCAGTTGCAGTGCAAACTCAGTCACAGGCACTAAATTATCCATGTTTATCTGCAGTAAACTACTGTCAGATCAGGCATTGGTTTGCTTGCTACCGGATAACCATGAAAACCGGTACTACCTGTCTCATGGGTCTGGCCGTCGGCGGCTCAACCAACAACCCCGCCCTTTCGAAGGCGTGGAGGGTGAAACTGGGTATCCTGGCAGAACTAAAAACAATATCTGTCACAGGTCTGTGGTGGATAACTCCCAGTTACACGGGGTGAGACTGGACATCCTGGCAGATAAGCACATCTGTCGCAAGGTCTGTGGTGGACTTTTGCCAGTCGGTGCATCATGACGTGCACTACACAAAGAGGAGAGATAAACAAACCTATCATGTGGTCAGTCACTGCAACAGATACTGGAGTCAGTTTGTCTTGGCCTGTCCTTGACACTGATAATACTTTTATCTGCCGAGAATGTGCCGCTAGTCCAGCAAAAGCTAGCGGTACTCAAATACTTTGCAAGCAGTTTCATGAAATGGTCAGTGAGAGAGCAACTCATACTGGCTTGGATGTCGCCCGGGTTAACAAGGTCAGGAGTTCTTGGCAGCGGAAGGAAAAAGACAGAGGTGCATGGAGGAATCTGATTAGACCTAAATGAAACAGTTATTGTTGCCCCCGACAGACTGCTATGATGATGATGATCTGCAGTAACATGTCTCTGGAATACTGCATTCTTACCAGCGTGACAGCGCTGACTTCCCAGGCAAAAAGCCGGTAGGAAAGGAGCCACAGTGCAATAAAGAGAAGAAAATCCATATAGATGGAACCAAGGAGCTCTTCATTATATAGTCCACATACATTCAAGGACGGCACATAAAATCACTTTAAAATATGTTAAAATACATAAAAACAGAGACTAAAAGACGGCAAACTTTTCACCCACTGCTGGTCGCTGTGTGCACATGCGCCCCCAGAGATTCAAATGAGAATGAGCCTTTTAAGTCGCTGTTGAGGAATTTTGGTCCATTCTTCTTTGCAGAATTGTTTAAATTCAGCCCCACCGGAGGGCTTCAGCTTGAGGTCATGAACTGATGGCCGGACATTCTCCTTCAGGATTTTCTGATAGAGAGCAGAATTCTTGGTTCCATCAATTACGACAAGTCGTCCAGGTCCTGAAGCAGCCCCAGACCATCACACTACCACCACCACATTTAACTGTTGGTATGATGCTGTTTTATGAAATGCTGTTAGTTTTACGCCAGATGTAACAGGACGCACGTCTTCCAAAAAGTTTATAGTTTAGTTGGGCAAACGTAAGATGAGCTTTTGTGTTCTTTTTGGTCAGCAGTGGTTTTCACCTTGGAACTCTCCCATGGATGCCATTTTTACCCAGTCTCTGTCTTATTGTTAAGTCATGGATCTGTGCCCAAACTGAGCCAAGTGAGGCCTGCACTTCTTTGGATGTTGTTCTGGGTTTTTGTTTCTCATCCATTCTTAAATTTCTTTAGATTGTGGCATGATGTGTTGCTTTTTGAGATCTTTTAGCCTACTTCACTTTGACAGACAGGTTCTATTTAAGTGATTTCTTGATTCAACAGATCTGTCAGTAATCAGGCCTGGGTGTGGATAATGAAATTGAATCCAACTTTCCTAAAAATGTGATTAATCACAATTCATTCATGATGCAACAGGGTGGGAGGCAATTACTTTTTCACATAGGGTTTGCATAGCTTTTTCCCTTAATAAATGAAATAATTTAAAAACTGCATTTTGTATTTTCTCAGGTTATGTTTGTCTAATGATAAAATTTGTTTGATCTGAAACATTTAAGTATGACAAATATGCAAAAATATAAAAAAAAATCAGGATGAGGGCAAATACTTTTTCACAGCACTGTATATGCTGATTTACATTTTTGGTATTAATCAGACTAAGAGGAAATAAAATTAGTGGTGAGTGAATGTGACCAAGTTCACTATTGAACAAAGAACTTCTTTTTGTCTGACTTCGCTTACATGTGTAGCAGCAGTGTTCTTCATCCCAAACTTTATGCTCCTGAAGAAAGAGGATTCAACAGCAGGCCATGAAAAGCTGTTTACTAACATTATTCTTCAGTCATTTAACCGTGGCCTTTTAATTTATTAACGTAAAACAGACTGTGACAGTTGTGTGTACCTCGGAGCAGCTTTCATTGGGACAGACTCTAGTCTCCGTCTGAATGCCGTCTTTACTGCAGCTGAATGACGAACAAGGATGGGCAGCATCTTTCCACCTGTCTCCCACCTAACAGTACACCACAGAAAAACAAGACAATTAGCTGCTGTCCTTATTTAATTTAAATACTTCAGGAGAAGGAATTTTTATTTGTTAAAGTCACAGCAGAACTTACCTTGTATGGCTGTTCATTATAACTGCACATCTTCTCAACTAAAAAACAACAAATTATAAGCATGCCACTACTGAAACAAGTCTAAATGAGGAAATTATGTAATGCACATAACTGAGTTTTATTAGCACAGACTGATAAAAATTATACCAGGGCCTTATCTTATACTGTATAACCGACAGAATATCATAGACTCAAAGTAGGACTGGGTGATATACCGAATATACAGTATTTGTTATATTGATATATTGTACTATGCGCAATACATAAAAATGCCTTTAGTGCAGATACTGAGCATAAATTCTTGTGGCAATGTAAGCTGTCAGCATTTGTCTGGTTGTAGTTCCGCTTCCCTCTCCTCTCCTCCAAACTCATCTCACACAGCTGCACTGCAGCTCAGTCACTCTGCCGCACCATGTTTCATATCAGGGTCATTGCCAGGTCTGTTTTTTTTTTTTTCCTGCAGTTTTTTCTTTAGAAACTGCTTCTTTTGAGCATGTTTTCATGGAGCAGATATGCTTTTTTTAATGCACAATCTGGCAACACTGGCAGAGCACAGGGAAAGGGAAAAAAGGTGAAGCGACACACACACTGGCTGCAATGGAAGCAGAGTTGAATGAGATCATTCCAAGGAGAAAAAGCACCGGCTCCATTGTCTGGTAGTGGTTTAGACTTCAGAAGGTAGAAACTGAACAAAATACAATTTTGTGCAAATTATGTCGCAAAGCTGTTGTCTTTAAAGGTAGCAGTAGCACTAATTTGTTTCACCAGTTGAAATGTCATCCACTACAATATGAAGAATGCATTAAAATCTGCTTTCAACAGCCCAACTAGCCCCTGCAACAAATCAACAAATAAATAAATATTTTAAAAAAAAAATAAAGGAAACAGCACTAAGGAAAGTGACTATGGCTTCTTCATTTGGAAAATTTATCCCATACAACAAAAATGCAAAATGGAAAGAGATCACAACTGTAGTCACACTGCCAAAGACACGGCCCTTATTGTTAAAAACATGACCAAACAGAAAAAGTGGACTTTAATTTAAATGGCTTTAAAATATCTTTCTCTAGAATTCTTGCCTAATGCACTTTTTTTTTATTATATTGAGTCCTTTTTTGTTTTTGTTTTATTGGTTTTAATACAGGCCGTAATAGGAAGGCCTACCATTATTTATTCTGATTTGTTGCAAATTTATGAGTGGGGCTGCCTGACTGGCTCAATAAAATTTGTTAAATTTAACTTGATTTTATCCTCCCCCCCCTTTTTTTTTTTGCAATTTTTAAACAAACCCTCAATACACGGGTCTGTTCCTATTACCAAGCTGGTGTCATTTTATGCAAAGGATTACATTTATACAGTGGTTCGAAGGAGATCTCAAAATATCAAAGCCCTAAATGTATTGTGATACATGTTAAAAGCCATATCGCCCAGCCCTAACTCAAAGCTGTTATCAAAGGCAAAATGTTGATTTCCAGATTTTACAGTATATTTGGTTTGTTTACATCTATCTATATCTTCCCTTTATGTTTCCCAATAAATAAAGTAGGCTCTTTGAATTACAGAGTCCAAATATTTTGTCCATTTGCTGCTGAATGCAAATGCAAATGCAAAAAAACCTCAAATTTTACCACAAATCTGATCGCCACAGCAACTGGTGTTAACTAAAATCTGGTTGGGAGTGCAGACAGGAGTTGGCTCAGGTGGTTTAGGAATGCAGTCTTCAGTCCATGTCTGGTTATTGCACGTGCACTTGTAACAGTTGGAGTACCACACCTCACCAGGCTGAAAGAGAGATTTTTTAAATTTACTTTCCAAATAGACATATTGTAAATTTTTCACAAATGAGAGAAATGTACTCACTAGTCGAGGTTCTCCACTCGGTCCTTTGCAAACTGTGGAGTCAAATAGATAAAACTCAGTCACCTCCAAGGCTCAGAGTTTTTCTCAATTTTATTTTTATGAAGGCACAAGAAATCCTAAATGGATCTGGATGAATTTGGTCTGGGGTTTTTTTTAATTTAAGATTAGATCTTTGAGAAAATTTAAGATTTGAACTTTGAGATTAAGTATCTGTTCTACCAATACTGGGCCAAGATTGGCAGAAGTAACCTGTTGTCAATAGATATTGTCGTCCTCAAATTTATCAAATTGCTCCAAGGATTTCTTTAGGATATCAATTTTGGGTGTTTCTGCCTTTATTTGATACTGACAGTGATGGAGACAGGAAGTTAGGGAGCAGATACACAGAGAAAGGCATGAAATGAAATAGAACCTGGTCCTCTGCACTTGGGGTTTTGGCCCTTGAACATGGAGGACATGTGGTGGAGAGTGAGGCCCCTGTTACCAAGAGAGATGAATTTGCCAAGGAGGTCATGTAATCAGTCCAGTTTACTTGTTTTCTATTTTGTAGGTTGTGAGAAGGAAGACACAAAAATTCAGAGATGGCTTTGCTACCATTTCTCACCTACAAGCCATCCACAACCTTGCCCCTCCGTACCTCTCTGACCTACTCCACATCACTATACCTGCACACCCCCTTAGATCCTCTTCTTCCATTCATCTCACTGTTCCCCTTGTTCGCCTCACTGCCATGGGGGGCAGACCATTCAGTTTCTCGCCAGCCAAACTCCGGAATATGCTCCCACCCAACCTCCGTAACACTGATTCTCTCTCATTTTTCAAATATGAATTTAAAACTCATCTGTTCAGGCTTTCTTACTCTGACTGAGTTGCACTGTCCTTTGTCTGTTTTATATTTATTTTAATGTATTCTCTTTATTTTTATTACTGTAAGGTAATGTAAGTGTCAAGAAAGGGGCCTATAAATAAAATGTATTATTATTATTATTATTATTATTATTATTATTTGCATAAATTTTTTACCCAAGGTAAATTTGCCCCAACTTAAAACTCATTAACTTTGGAAGTTGATCAAACTAGGATCCCTAAACTAGTTTTAGCCACTTATTATGTATTATATAAAATATTAACTCTTGATCTTTTATCTTGAAATAAACTGGGTAATTCCTTGTCAAACCACTACATTAAGAAAATTTCGTCATCTGAAATCTAGTTGAAATCTTGTCATTATATAACCGTATATTTACAAGACAATGGCCTAAGCTTTATGGCGTGGTATGGGGGATACATGAGATGGAGCATTGCAGTGCACAACCTGGGCATATGGTAGTGTGTGAATGCCTCTGTATCTGTCTGTTTTTAGCTCACCAGGTCATAATCCACATGCACCAGGGCATCAGCACCAGGTGTTGACATGGAGCTATTGCCCATTATCAGTGCTAAAATATAAACTTGTATAGAAAAATATAAATACTAATAAATAAATAATTAATTAATACAATACTAACTAGAAAAGCGCTCAGAGAGCAAATACTGTATCTCACAAAAGTGAGTACAACCCTCACATTTTTGTAAATATTTTATTATATCTTTTCATGGGACAACACTGAAGATATGACACTTTGATTCGATGTAGTCAGTGTACAGCTTATATAACAGTGTAAATTTGCTGTCCCCTCCGAATAACTCATCACACAGCCATTAATGTCTAAACTGCTGGCAACAAAAGTGAGTACACCCCTAAGTGAAAATGTCCAAATTGTGCCCAATTAGCCATTTTCCCTCCCCGGTGTCATGTGACTCGTTAGTGTTACAAGGTTTCAGGTGTGAATGGGGAGCAGGTGTGTTAAATTTGGTGTTATAGCTCTCACACTCTCTCATACTGGTCACTGGAAGTTCAACATGGCACCTCATGGCAAAGAACTCTCTGAGGATCTGAAAAAAAGAATTGTTGCTCTACATAAAGATGGCCTAGGCTATAAGAAGATTGTCAACACCCTGAAACTGCATCATGGTGGCCAAGACCATACAGCGGTTTAACAGGACAAGTTCCACTCAGAACAGACCTCACCATGGTTGACCAAAGAAGTTCAGTGCACGTGCTCAGCGTCATATCCAGAGCTTGTCTTTTGAAAATAGATGTATGAGTGCTGCCAGCATTGCTGCAGAGGTTGAAGGGGTGGGGGGGTCAGCCTGTCAGTCCTCAGACCATACGCCGCACACTGCATCAAATTGGTCTGCATGGCTGTCGTCCCAGAAGGAAGACCCTTTTAAAGATGATGCAAAAGAAAGCCCGCAAACAGTTAGCAGAAGACAAGCAGACTAAGGACAAGGATTACTGGAACCATGTCCTGTGGTCTGATGAGACCAAGTTAAACTTATTTGGTTCAGATGGTGTCAAGCGTGTGTGGCTGCAACCAGGTGAGGAGTACAAAGACAAGTGTGTCTTGCCTACAGTCAAGCATGGTGGTGGGAGGGTCATGGTTTGGGCCTGCATGAGTGCTGCTGGCACAGGGAGCTACAGTTCATTGAGGGAACCATGTACTGTAACATACTGAAGCAGAGCATGATCCCCTCCCTTCGGAAATTAGGCTGCAGGGCAGTATTCCAACATGATAACGACCCCAAACACACCTCCAAGACTACCACTGCCTTGCTAAAGAAACTGAGGGTAAAGGTGATGGACTGGCCAAGCATGTCTCCAAACCTAAACCCTATTGAGCATCTGTGGGGCATCCTCAAACCAAAGGTGGAGGAGCGCAAGGTTTCTAACATCCATCAGCTCCGTGATGTCATCATGGAGGCATGGAAGAGGGTTCCAGTGACAACCTGTAAAGCTCTAGTGAACTCCATGCCCAAGAGAGTTAAGGCAGTGCTGGAAAGTAAGGCTGCGTGTCCACCAAACGCGTTTTTTGTCGCCCGACCGCCCTGAGCATTTTTTTTCAGTGTTTGTACGCTGCACTCTGGGGAAAAAAAGTCTGTGCCCTGTATCCCGGCAACAGCTTGTCACTCTCAGCGCATCACTCCCGCTTTTCCTATTGTCAGACTTTCTACAGATTTTTTAATAGCAGTCTCTAAATAATGGACAGGAAAGGTTTTCTAGCAGCTCTGGATGTAAAATATGATGACACGGAAAGCAGGAGTCTGAGTACAGACTAGTACTGGCATCCTATGTCCCACCCATGCAGCAGTTCTGATTGGCTGCTTAAGGTCTGACATTGACGAGCTCAGCTGCAGTCTCTGAAAAGTTGAACATTTTTCAACTCTGAGCACTCTGAGCACTGTGACAAAAAACGGCCACCGCCGAGAGCGTTTCAGTGCCGTGGGCGCTCAGTGCTGTAAACGCTGGACTACATAGAGAATGAATGGAAAATAGCCGCCCAGAGCTGAAAAAACGCATTTGGTGGACACGCAGCCTAATGGTGGCCACACAAAATATTGATGCTTTGGGCACAATTTGGACATTTTTACTTAGGGGTGGTCTCACTTTTGTTGCCAGCAGTTTAGACATTAATGGCTGTGTGTTGAGTTATTTTGAGGGAACAGCAAATTTACACTGTTAGACAAGCTGTACACTGACTACTTTACATTGTATCAAAGTGTCATATCTTCAGTGTTGTCCCATGAAAAGACATAATAAAATATTTACAAAAATGTGAGGGGTGTACTCACTTTTGTGAGATAGTGTACCTCTGCCCAGGCTCCTTCCATCCCTCATGGATCACCTCTAAAATGTAATGGGTTTGTCTGTAGGCCTAGAGCCACTTCTGGTGAAAATTGCATCAAAGTCTTTGTATCAGTTTTGGAGTCTTGTTGCAAACACACTGTGAGAAGATAAGAGCCTTGGCTGAGGTTTGCATTCTCAGATCATCACCAAAATGTAATGGCTTCCTCTCTAGCCCAAGGACCACCTCTGGTGAAAATTTCATCCAAATCCATCCTGTAGTAATCTTGCTGCACAAATAGATACAAAACCCTTGGTGGAGGTGTGCACTCTCAGATCATCACCAAAATCTAATCATCTGTTCCCCGTGTCATTACACACCTTTCCTGAAAATGTCATCAAAATCCGTTCATAGCTTTTTGAGTACTGTTGCTAACAGACAGACAGACAGACAAACCAATGCTGGCAAAAACATAACCTCCTTGGTGGAGGTAATAAAAAATATATATTCATAAAAATATAAATGTTTCCTAAATTCATTTTAAGAAACTGAGATAGAAAATATTCAATATGTTAAAAACAGGCACCATATCTTTCCTTAAAAAAACATTTGAAGTTAGTGGGTGGTGTCAGTTTAAAACAGTGGTTTTTTGGTTTGTTTTTTTTTTTTTTCATTTTATAGCTCCAACCATTAGATGTAGACAGTTTCATAGTACAGAGTACACCTAATGTATGTGAAACTGTTACATACAGTATCTCAACCCTCAGTCTTTTAAATTGTGATTTGTACAGAATTCAAAGATGCCTGAGGCTTCACAGTCAAATTATGGAACAAATTTAAGCACCTGGGATTCTATGTTAAACTTGAGTGACACTATTTAATGTCCAAATTCCCAAAGTTATCTTAGCAGTTAATTAACCTAAAAAACTGAAGGCCATAGGTTTCTAGTTTCCTAGTTAGCAGTAGTTTCCTAGGCCCAATTCCTTAGAAAATGCTGCTTGAAAAAGGCATAAAAACACCCACAAATATTTTTTTTAGAGTATTTTTTTTTAATTGAGAGAACCGATGACTTTGGATAACTAGAAGTTGACACTTTTCCTATTAAGTGCCCCTCCCCCCCGTTAAGGTAAATCTGGGTTGTTTAGAGAGGAAACATTTCTTGAACTGAGACGGAATGATCCAGTTTGCTTTAAGGTGAACTAACACCCACCTCTGATTTCGGTCTCTTACTTTGGAAGTTATCCTGCTATCAAATATATGGACAGACTGAACACTTCACCTTCTTGGCAGAGGTAATAGAAATCTTCCTGGAGTCCATATTACTCACAGAGACAGTCTGGCACACAGACATTTGAGTGATTTCCTGCTCTAACCAGGTTTCCAGGGCAGAAACAACCTGCAGTTTTCCTGTCAAGGGAAGCCCCTTGATAATTAACTCTGAAAAAACAAATGAAAGAAAAATGATAACAAAAAAATGAGCACTGGGTTTTTTGAATGTAAAAAAAAAATGGTTTGGGGTATTATTTGTTAAAAGTAAAGTCTCCAAACCCTCCATAGCAGAAGCCATCCTGTTTGTTATGACATTCTCTGTAAACCAGTTCTCCAGGACACGACACATCTGAAACATGACACAGGAAATTAAAGTTTATAACCATTAATGAAACATCAGTTAATGCACAAATGTGTCAAACATATTGATTACAACAGTCAGATCCAAGGCCCCTTCACAATGGATGAAGACCCCAATACATTCTCCATGACCTATTAGAATGTGGCTGGATCACGGTAAAAATGGACAACTATCTTCAGTGTGAAGGTTCATGGTGTGTTTATGCCTTTGCCTTGCTATTTTTTTGCTAATTTCCACATTCTCCAGATGTTCTCCTTTACCTCCTAATACTCTCTCTGCGACAGCAGCACATTCCTTTGACGATCCACCGATGTACGCCCACAATTGCACTATGCTCCGGACACGTCCTGGTATGATCCCCCTTGGACCGTGTAAGGGTGCAGCTAAGCACTAAAAGATCATTTCACTCTGCCATGTTTATCAGCAGGTCAGTCCTGCTTTAAATCCTTGACGACCAAGCCACACCAGTGTGCGTGGACCCCACAACTTTGATACAATGCTACCACTCCCACTATGCTCCACTAACGAGCTCGATACGATGCCACCACGATCATTAACCACCATGACCTCACAATGGAAGTTTTGTGCATGTTCAAAAACTTTCCACATTCTATCATACATAATGGGGATCCCTGTACATTTGTAACACTCTCCAGAAGATCTGCCAAGACCCTGCAAAGACCATCCACCTTTCTGGCTGATTTTTAAGGCCATAGTGGGGTCTTTATCCAGTGTGAAGGGGGTTTAAAATAGAAAATATTAGGTTTCTGTGGTAGTATGTGGTAGCTTAAAACGTACCACACATTCCTTTAGTCAGCTTTCTCCAGTCAATACAGATGCCAACATTTTTACATTCTTCTGCTGTTTGCTCCAGAGTAAAGCAAGATGCCTTTGGGTTCCGACATGAATCGAATTCGCAGTTCTTCTTTTTGACTGTTAAATTAAGAAACTTGCTGCAAGGTTCAAAGACTCTGAGAAAACAGAACAACATTTTAAAATTGTGAATTTGGTGTAATACTTCAACTGAAAAAAGGAATACAAACCCATTTGAAACCAATATATAAGGTTGCAGTTTTGAAATATTCTTGCCTGTTGTTAGGCAGTATTATAATCTACCACTACAGTGTTATCTTTGAAATTGACAGATGGTTTGACTAGCTCAGCTTCTTCTTCTTCTCCTTTTGGCTGTTCCCTTTAGGGGTCACCACAACGGATCATCTGCCTCCATCTATACCCTGCATCAACCAACAGTAGCCCAATTCCCACCAGCACCTTGTTGGTTAACAGCAATGGTGGCACTCATTGTTAACCCGGACCTTGACCAATTAGGTATGGAAGTCTCATTCATGATTATCAGCTTCTTTGATTTGGCAAAGAGTTTATGCCAGATGATCTTCATGATGCAACATTTCTCATTTACCCGGGCTTGGGACCGGCACAGGGAGTACACTGTTATCCCTCTGTGGCTGGGTTATTTGACTAGCTAAGCTAACCTAACTATATACAGTAAGTCTCCATTAACTATGACACTGGTCTTTGGTGATTTAGTAGTTGGCACTACACAAATTCCAAAAACATTTTTATCAGTTTTACTTTCATCAGTATTTATTTCCACATAACTTGATTTATTGCATTCTATGAGAAATTCTGAATGGTATTAAAAAATGCCATCAAGCCATTTTCATAGTTACTGTGAAGAGCTTACACATCGTCAAGCAGCTCACACAGTGGGCTCGTAATGCAGGTGGGGGTAGTGGGTATAAGAGAAGATGAAGAATCACATGGTATATCCCTTGGTGCAAAATTGCACTTTGGTTTCCCAGGATCTGCATACACCCAGTCATAGGCTGTCTCATCACAGCACCTTTCATCCTCAATTTCTCCTCCTTTACGGACACACGATTCACCACCACACAAACCTGGAGGGAGAAATATGTGAAATGAGATTTTTAATGCTCATAAAATTCATGAATTGTGAAGTGATTTACAGAATTAATAACTTTGACGTCAGTGAAAAATGTACAATATGCACCCAACCAAGCCTCCAGCCTTTCATTTTCCAGGAAGTACTCACCACATTGGCCCTGTGTGTTGTTTAGGAAGTACTCCATGGCCAGACTGACCACCAGTCTGTAAGATGGGCTCAGGGACACAAAAGAGCGGATCTCTGGGAGAGAAATGACCACCTTGAACGCAGTGGTCTCAAACCTTAAACCATATTCTTCATGTGGTGGCTGTATGGTTACATTGTTCAGAGTAGCCTGGGATGGATGCAAATTTCAAACTAATTTCATTATTAAAGCAATGCTATCTAAATAAATAATTATTTTTAAATACAGCGATCCTTTGACACTGAAAATAATCATTAGAAATAATTTATAGGGAAACTGGAATTTAAGTCAATTACAGAATTGCCTTACATATACCTTACCTGCACTGTAAACAAATGTGGGAGAATGCTGAGTGTAGCTATATTGTTCTGATATACCAGGATGATGCGTTTAGCACATAAGCCTTGGAGGTCTGGCACACAACTGAAGTTATCTACAGCAATGGTCAGATTGTGACGTGGCGAACTCTCTTCCACCAGGATGTAGGTGCATTCATCAAGGAAATCGAAGTTTACTCCTTGGAAAGAAATGTAGTGGGACTCCCCATACAGGTCACAGCAACCTTGGAATGGAAGAGGATTTTTTTTTTTTAAAGTAGATACTTGAAAAAAGCATGAGGAAAAGATTTTCAAATTTCAAAGGTAGGGAATAGCTGTCCAAACAACATAGAATGAATGAAAGAAACTTAGTGAGCAAACTCTCATAGCCCACGCATCTGCATATAAGGGGCCCCTAATGAGAATTGTGATCAGCAAAAAATGGATGGAGAAAAATAAGTCCCCCTCTCCCAAAATTGAACCCCTCATTTGAGTCAGAGCTTCTGTATACATTTGAAGTCGATCTGATCAGAAATGTAGAGGCTGTGGTGGCGGCAACATAAAATGACCCTCCCCAAAATAAATGGAAGCCCTCATTAGATGTCTGAAAATCTAAAGCATCCAAGGTATTGATGAGTTAAAATTTGTGTATAAATGTGAAGTCAATCCCATCAGCAATGTAGAAGCTGTATTGGTGACAACATAAAAAGACCCTTCCCCCAAATACATGGAACCCCTCATTAGATGTGTCTGAAAATCAAATGCATCCAAGGTATTGTTGAGTTAAAGTTTGTGTATAAATTTGAAGTCAATCCTATCAGAAATGTAGCAGCTATAGTGGCGACAACATAAAATGACCCCTCCCCAAAATAAATGGAAGTCCTCGTTAGATGTGTCTGAAAATCCAAGCATCCAAGGTATTGCTGAGTCAAAATTTGTGTATAATTTGAAATCAATCCAATCAGAAATGTAGAAGCTATAGTGGTGACAACATAAAAAGACTCCTCCCCAAAATACATGGGACCCCTCATTAAATGTGTCTGAAAATCAAATGGATCTAAGGTATTGGTGAGTTAAAGTTTGTGTATAAAATTGAAGTCCATCTGATCAGAAATATAGGAGTTACACTGGCGACAACATAAAATCTCAAACGGATGGGTGGACAGGTCAAAAACATTATACCCTCTTCATTGCAACTTCATTGCGTGGAGCATAAAATGCAGAAATGTTGAGACAGATTGCCCAGAAAATGAGATTCAATTCAATTCAACTTTATTTATATAGAGCCATTTCACAACAACAGTCATAGCACTTTCAAATGTACGGGAAACCCTCACAATTACAGAAAGACCCCAGCAATCAGATGATCCCCTGTGAGCAAGCGCTTGGTGACGGTGGAGAGGAAAAACTCCCTTTTAACAGGAAGTAACCTCTAGCAGAACCAGGCTCAGGGAGGGGCAGTCATCTGCTGCAACTGGCTGGGGGGTGAAAAGATAGAGAAGATGAAAAGAACAGACATGTAGAGAGCAAAGAGATGACAAGAGGACAATTTGGAATCCAAAGTGACAGACAAATATGCACTTACAGTCACACTTCCATGTTTCACAGCACCCATCTGACACCTTTGTGGCCTGCCCTCTAGGACAGGTGGGAATTGTAGGGTCTGGGCAAACCACTGGAGTCAGCACAATCGTTCCATTTGTACAGTGCTTATGGAAACAGTCCTCTGACCACATCTCACCACATAGCCAGTGCTGCTTATTCTTCAGGTCCACACACTGACATGCTGGTGGTATGACAGGCAAAACTTCAGAACACAGTGTTTATAGATAAAAGTACATTTTTTTAAGTCACTGAATAAAACTGCTTTTAATGCCATTGAAAATACTTGGTATAAAAGATAGGAAAGTACTAACCCTGTGATGTTGATTTTTGTGTTTGCAGTAATCCCATATTGGTTGTTGTAAGCACAAGGTTAGGGGCTTTAGATATGGTTGACTCTGTAGCAGTCACTGCCTCTGTGGTTGCTGGGGTTACAGTTGTTTTTGAAGAAGTTCTCATAGATGGAGATGAAGTCCTGTGTGGTATCGCAGTATAGCTAGAGGTAGTGGCTGAATGAACTGAAGTACTTATGCTTATGGGCACTGGTGACCCTATTATAATGGTACTTGAAGTGCTGAGAGTTGTGGGTGTTGGAGTACTTTTGGGCATTACTAATTTTGTTTTAGTTGATGTTGTTGTGGTTGATATGACAGGCACTGTTGGCTTTATTTTAGTTGCAGGTGAAGTGAGTTTAGTTGTTGGCATCGAGGTTGTGATGGCCACTGCTGGCCTGATTGTAGCGGTAGTTGAAGATGGAACAGTTGTAGATTGAGTAGCTGGCATTGTACGCCATTTCTCTGCATGCATTGAAGTATCAGTCATAGAAGTGACAGAAGGGGTGGTAATGGGCATTGTTAACCCTGCTTCAGTGGTAGCTGAATTTGAACTAATGGTTGGCATAGAAATTGTGAGAGGCCCTGTTGATCTTGTTCCAGTGGTCACTGAATTGGATTTAAACGTTAGTAATGAGGTCGTGATGGCCGTTGTTGTCCTTGTGGTACCCAAAGTCATAGTAGTTGTTGGTGAGGAATGAATAGTGGGCATTGTTGTCCATATTCCAGAAGGCAATGGGCTTCTGGTAATAGCTTGCAAGGAGGTGGTGATTGGCAGTGTTTCTGGGGATGATGTAATAAATGTATTTTTTGATGTTAAGATGGGCATTGTTGACATAGTGGTAGTTGAGGTTGTAGTAGTTGTTTGAGTAGAAGGGCTAGAGGATATTGCTGACACTGTTGAAGTATTTACAGTAATTGGATTTGAGGTAGTGGTGGGCACTGTTGAATGTGTTTTATAAGTATTTAAAGTAGTTAGTTTGGAAGTACTGCTGAACATTACTGACCTTGTTTCTGTGATGGCTGAAGTAGTGTGTGGAGAATAGGTGGTCTTAGAGATAGCTGGCAATGTAGTTGAAATACCAGTCGTGGTGGTTATAGTGGTGGTTGGCTTTGCCGGCATGGCTCCTGTGGTAGTTGATGTTACAGTATTTATCAGTTTAGAATGGGTAGTGGGCTTTGTCAACCGTGTTTCTGGGGAGGTTGAAGTAACTGTAGTCATTCTTATAGGGGTAGTGGCAGGCTCTGTTGACATATATTTAGATGTAGTTGATGTTTGTGAAGAATGGGTAATGGAATTTGCTGACCATGTTTCAGGTGAAGTTAATGTAGTTGTAATGGTGGGAATAGAGGTGGTGGAGGATGTTGCAGAATTGGTTTCAGTCAGCTGTGATGTCATAGTAGATAATGGTGGAACATGGGTAGAGGGGTTTGTCAACCATGTGTTAGTAGAGGCTGAAGTAGCTGTAGTAGTGGGTATGGAGGTAGTGCTGGATGCTGCTGAGATGGCTTCAACTGTAATTGATTTCACAGTAGTTACTGGTTTTGAAAGTGTAGTGGTCTTTGTTGATAATGTTTCAGATGTGGTTGAAGTGATTGTAGTAGTTGGCATAGAGGTGGTGGTGGCCTTAGTTGGAATGGATTTGGTGGAAGTCATCATTGTAGTTGGTGCAGGATATGAAGTGGGCTTTGTTAACCATGTTTCAGGGGAGGCTGAGGAAGCTGCAGTGGTGGGTATAGGAGTAGTGCTGGATGTTATTGAGATGGCTTCACCTGTAGTTGATGTTTCGTGGAAGGCTGAAGTAATTAAAGTGGTTGTGGCCTCTGTTGGCAAGAATTCAGTAATGCTTGATGTCACAATAGTTGGTGAAGAATGGGTAATGGGCCTTGTTGACTCTGAGTAAAGAGAAGCCGAAGTAATTGTGGTGGGTATAATGGTGCTGGTGTAACTTGTTGAAATGGTTTCAGAGGTAGCTGATGTAACACTAGACGTAGATAAAGAATGAGTGGTGGGTATTGTAGTCCTTACTGTCTGTAACGTCATAGCAGTAGTAGATGGTACTGAGATGTGGTTTTTTGACATTGTTTCAGTGATTCTTGATGTTACACTAATTGTTGGTGTAGAATTAGCATTTGAATTTGTTGACCATCTTCCAGGAGAAGTTGTAGTTGTTGTCTTAGAAGTGGTAAGAGGCTTACTTGTCAAGAGTTCCATAGTTTTGGATGTCACAATAGTTGTTGGTGAAGAATAGGCAGGGGGAACCGTTGTTTCAGGGGAAGATGAAATAGTTGTGATGGGGAGTCTAGAAGTAGTACCGGATGTGCTTGAGATAGTTTCAGTGGTAGTTGTTGTCACACCTGATGAATAGGTAGGTGGCCTTGTTGACCATGTTTCATGTAAGGGTGCAGCTGTTGATACAGAGGAAGTGGTGGACTTTGCTGAGATGGCTTCCATGGTACTTGATGTCACAGCAGTTGTTCGTGAAGAATAACTAGACGACCTTGTTGACTGAGTTTCAGTCAAAGATGCAGCAGGTGTAGTGGTTGGTATAGAGGTTGCCGTGGGGTTTGTAGACATGGGTTCAGTGGTAGTTGATGTTACAGTAGTTGCTAGTGAAGAATGACTAGTGGGCCTTGTTGACCATGTCTCCAGAGAAGTTGAAGATCTCCCAGTCGTAGTTGTTAGCAAAGTGATAGGCACTGGTGACTGAACTTTAGTTGCAGCTGAGTTAAGATTAGTTGCTGATGTGACAGTTGTGATTGGTGTAGTTGTCCTTGTCTCAGAAATAGCTGGAGTTTCAGTAGTTATTTGTGTAGAAGGGGGTGCTGATTCTGCTTCAATGGCAGTTGAAGTTCTTAAATAACTTGTAGTCATTGGTAAAGAAGTACTGGCAAGGCTTGATACAGAGGAAGTGGTGGGCTTTGCTGAGATGGTTTCCATGGTACTTGATGTCACAGCAGTTGTTTGTGAAGAATAAGTAGACGACCTTGTTGACTGGGTTTCAGGGAAAGATGCAGCAGGTGTAGTGGTTGGTATAGAGGTTGTCGTGGGGTTTGTAGACATGGGTTCAGTGGTAGCTGATGTTACAGTAGTTGCTAGTGAAGAATGACTAGTGGGCCTTGTTGACCATGTCTCCAGAGAAGTTGAAGAACTCCCAGTCGTAGTTGTTAGCAAAGCAGTAGGGATGGGCATTGGTGACTGAACTTTAGTTGCAGCTGAATTAAGATTAGTTACTAATCTCACAGGTGTGATTGGTGGAGGTGTCCTTGTCTCAGTAGTAGCTGGAGTTTCAGTAGTTGTTTGTGTAGAAGGGAGTGCTGATTCTGCTTCAATGGTAGTTGAAGTTCTTAAATAACTTGTAGTCATTGGTAAAGAAGTACTGGCAAGGCTTGATACAGAGGAAGTGGTGAGCTTTGCTGTGATGGTTTCCATGGTACTTGATGTTACAGCAGTTGTTTGTGAAGAATAAGTAGATGACCTTGTTGACTGTGTTTCAGGGAAAGATGCAGCAGGTGTAGTGGTTAGTATAGAGGTTGTCGTGGGGTTTGTAGACATGGGTTCAGTGGTAGTTGATGTTACAGTAGTTGCTAGTGAAGAATGACTAGTGGGCCTTGTTGACCATGTCTCCAGAGAAGTTGAAGATCTCCCAGTTGTAGTTGTTAGCAAAGTGATAGGCACTGATGATTGAACTTTAGTTGCAGCTGAGTTAAGATTAGTTGCTGATGTGACAGGTGTGATTGGTGTAGTTGTCCTTGTCTCAGAAATAGCTGGAGCTTCAGTAATTATTTGTGTAGAAGGGGGTGCTGATTCTGCTTCAATGGTAGTTGAAGTTCTTAAATAACTTGTAGTCATTGGTAAAAAAGTACTGGCAAGGCTTGATACAGAGGAAGTGGTGGGCTTTGATGAGATGGTTTCCATGGTACTTGATGTCACAGCAGTTGTTTGTGAAGAATAAGTAGACGACCTTGTTGACTGGGTTTCAGGTAAAGATGTAGCAGGTGTAGTGGTTGGTATAGAAGTTGTCGTGGGGTTTGTAGACATGCGTTCAGTGGTAGTTGATGTTACAGTAGTTGCTAGTGAAGAATGACTAGTGGGCCTTGTTGACCATGTCTCCAGAGAAGTTGAAGATCTCCCAGTTGTAGTTGTTAGCAAAGTGATAGGCACTGATGATTGAACTTTAGTTGCAGCTGAGTTAAGATTAGTTGCTGATGTGACAGTTGTGATTGGTGTAGTTGTCCTTGTCTCAGAAATAGCTGGAGTTTCAGTAATTATTTGTGTAGAAGGGGGTGCTGATTCTGCTTCAATGGTAGTTGAAGTTCTTAAATAACTTGTAGTCATTGGTAAAGAAGTACTGGCAAGGCTTGATACAGAGGAAGTGGTGGGCTTTGCTGAGATGGTTTCCATGGTACTTGATGTCACAGCAGTTGTTTGTGAAGAATAAGTAGATGACCTTGTTGACTGGGTTTCAGTCAAAGATGCAGCAGGTGTAGTGGTTGGTATAGAGGTTGTCGTGGGGTTTGTAGACATGGGTTCAGTGGTAGTTGATGTTACAGTAGATGCTAGTGAAGAATGACTAGTAGGCCTTGTTGACCATGTCTCCAGAGAAGTTGAAGAACTCCCAGTTGTAGTTGTTAGCAAAGTGATAGGCACTGGTGACTGAACTTTAGTTGCAGCTGAATTAAGATTAGTTGCTGATGTGACAGTTGTGATTGGTGTAGTTGTCCTTGTCTCAGTAATAGCTGGAGTTTCAGTAGTTATTTGTGTAGAAGGGGGTGCTGATTCTGCTTCAATGGTAGTTGAAGTTCTTAAATAACTTATAGTCATTGGTAAAGAAGTACTGGTAAGCCTAAGTGGAGTTGATTTAGTGATAGCTGAAGTGATTACAGAACTGGTTGGTGGGATTGTTGACCATGTTTTAGGGAAGATTGAAGCTCCTGTATTAGTTTGTATAGAAGTAGTGGCTGGCCTTGATGACCATGTTTTACTGATACTTGATGTCCCTGCTGCTGCTGTAGAGGAAGTACTGGGCATTGTTGAGCTTGTTTTAAAAGTAGTTGAAATAGCTTTTGCGGTTTCTATTGAAGTAATAGTGGACATTATTGACTTGGTTTCTGTTGTTTCAGTGGTAGTCATTGCTGTAGAGGTGGTGCTGGGTATTGCTGTAGTAGTTAAAGAAGCTAAAGGGGTTGGTACGGAGGTGGTGGGCATTGTTGACATGATTTCAGTGTTGTGTGGTATGAATGCAGTTGTAGGTGTAGAATGTGTAGTTGGCCTTGTTGACTGTACGTTAGAATTTGAAGTAGCTGTAGTGATTGATGTTAAGGTAGTGGTGGCCATTGTTGACTGTTTTTCACCAAGAGTTGAAGTACCCATGGTTGCAGTAGTTTGTGAAGCAGTACTGATTGACACTGTTGACTCGTCTTCAGATTTAGCTGTAATAGGTTTTGTTGATATAAAGGCTGTGATAGGTATTGTTCCTGTTTCTTTGACAGCCAAAGTTGCAGTACTTGTTTGTATTGAATGGATAGAGGATAAAGTTGACGAATTTTCTGATGGAGTTGAAGTTGCTGAAGTACTTGTAGTCTTTGGTGTAGAAGTACTGGCAAGCATACTTGAACCTGATTCTGTGATCGCTACACCCTCAGTGGTAGGTTGTGTAGAATAGGAAACAGGCGTTTTTGATGATTTTTGAAGGAAAACTGAAGCAGTTGTTGTGGTTGGTCTAAAGGTGGTGGTGGGTATTGCTGACCATGTAGTAGTAGCAGATGTAGTTGGTGTTGAAATGGTGGCACTGGACATTGATAACTGAGTTTTAGTAGCCATTGGCATTGCTGATGTGGTTTTTGACCACACTGCACTATTGGTAAGTGCACTAGTAACTGTTGTCAGCAGTGAAGTTGCAGTAATAGTTGTTTTGTAGTTGATAGTTGGCCTTCCTGAAGTAGTAGTAGTTTTTGTGGAGGTGAAGGTAGGGATTGTTGATTTTCGCTCAGGGACAGCTGACGTTTTTGGCATTGAGGTTGTGGCAATCGGTGTTGAACCTGGCATAGTAGCGGCTGAAGTATATTCCTTGCTTTTTGTATTTGTAGTGGGTACTATTGACCATACTGTAGGGGAAGCTGGAGTAAATGTAGTTTCTGATATAGAGATGGTGGTGGGCATTGTTGACCTTGTTTCAGTGGTAGCAGGAATTTCAGTAGAGGTGATGGTGGGTATTGTTAACCAAGGTTTAGGTGTAGTTGAGTCATATACAGCGAACGTCATTGGCATTATTGTTGTGGAAAGGAGAGTTGTTTCACTGATAGGTGAAGCAGTTGTTTTGACAGTACTTGTAAGAACAACGGTAGGCATAGATGAGGGAAGAGGTGGTGGATGTGCTGTTGGAACCCAAAGAGATGCAAACTAAAATTTTTAAATAGCTTTTCATTAGAATTACTGCATAAGCAATCATCAGTAATCAGAGGTAAACTGATACAACACACTTTAAGCATCTTTTTTCTATAATTGTGATCAGCTTTTTTTTCAAACTCATGCAGCACTTAATATTTATATACCACTGCAAAATTATCACTTTCTGATTTTAATGTGTGTGTGTGTGTGTGTGTGTGTGTGTGTGTGTGTGTGTGTGTGTGTGTGTGTGTTGAGTAAAATGAACAATTTTGTTTTATTCTCCAACCTTCTGAAAATTACTCACCCAAATTCCAAGTCAACATATCACCATTTAGAGCATTTATTTACAATGAAAGCGGTAGTGAAGGTAGATGAAAATGACAACTGGCCAAAAACAACAATAAAGATGTTGCTTGTAGATGTGCTTTTAAATCAAATAACGCAAAGAAAACAAGTTCATGTTCATTCTTAAATACTACAATACTGAGGTTTTAACTTTGGAAGAACTCAGAAATCTGTGTTTCTGTAATAACGCTGATTTTTATTCACAGCTTTCATGTGTCTCACCATGCTTAGATGATCACCTAATCAGTACCTCCTTAAGCAGACAAAAAGATAGGGATATTCGACTTTCGGGTGAAATTTCAGGATGCACCTACAATGCACTAAAACCTTTACAGGTGAACTTAATTTGACCTTCTCTAACCTTTTAAATGCACGTGTCCAACTGCTCATTGTTTCAGTACTTTTTGCTTAACTTGCTGTTCTCTAACAAGGTGCTTAATGACAAAATTCACAGCAGGTATTTGATTTTTTATGGTTCAGTTAGAATTGATATTTAAACAGTCCTCTTCATCATGCTTTTCACATTTTGAAATCATGAGAACAAGACGACGCCTCACAATTGATCAACAGTACCTTGCCATTGAGAGGCTTCAAACAGGATGTTCTCAGAGGGAAGTGGCCACTGAGCTTAGAGTGTCACAGAGTGTCATCAGCAGGTTGCAACACAGATGCTGAGAGACTGAAAGAGTCACAGAAAGGCATAGAAGTGAACTTCCTTTGGCCACATCCCACACTGATGACCGCTTCATTGTGAACAATGCCCTGCAGAACCAGATGATGAATGCTACTCAACTCCAAGCACATTTAAGGGAGGTGAGAGGCACCCAAGTGTCATGTCAGACCATTCAAAACCATTTATATCAGCGTGGTCTGCGTGCTAGATGGCCTGCAAGGGTACCTGATCAAACCACCAGGTACAGGTGTCATCGTCTTGCATGGGCCAGGGAGTATTTACGCTGGACAAGGGACCAGTGGGCCTCAGTGTTGGTCTCTGATGAAAGTCAATTCACGCTGATTAGAAATGATGGCTGCCAATGATGATGAAGATGTCAAGGAGAACACTATGCATCAGCCGACGAGCCTTTATTGGTGGTGGTGCTACAGTCTGGGCAGGTGTGTTTAGTCAATACAGAACTGCCTTACACCTTGTGAATGGTATTGTGGCAAGCTGATACTACCTGAATTTTATTTTATTTTATTGTATTTTGTATACTTTATTAATCCCAGAGGGAAATTAAGGGCATCCAACTGAATGGATGAGGCAGCCACGGTGCGGCACCAATCCCTTCACCATTCACACACACATTCACACCTAGGGCCACTTTAGAGTCTCCAATTAACCTAACTTGCATGCTTTTGGCCTGTGGGAGGAAACCGGAGTACCCAGGGTAAACCCAAGCAGACACGAGGAGAACATACAATCTGCACACAGAAGGGTCACGGATGGTCAGGGGGTGGGATCGAATCCACGATAGTCAGGGGTGGAATCGATCCTGTGACCTTCTTTACTGTGTTGCCACAGTGCTAACCACTGTGCCACCGAGCTGCACCAATATAATAATATCATTAATCCAGTCATTGTGCCCCTGCATGAACAACACAGGTCTAATTTAATCTTCATGGATCTGTCCAGGGTGTACCCTGCCTCTCGTCCAAAGATGCTGGGATAGGCTCCAGCCCCCCCCCCCCCCCCCCCCGTGACCCCAAAAGGATTAAGCGGAAGAAGCTGGATGGATGGATGGATGGATGACAATGCTCCAGCTCACTGAGGTCGCATCATTAGGGAATGGCTGCTGGAGGCTGGGGTACCTCAAATTGAGTGGTCTGCACTTTCTCCAGACCTGAATCCCATAGAAAACCTATGGGATCAGCTGAGTTGCCGTGTACAGGCTCGTAACCCTGCACCTCACAACTTCAATGACCTGAGGGCCGCCCTTCAAGAGTGGAATGCCATGCCTCAGCAGACAATAAGTGGACTTGTGAACAGCATGCAATGCCATTGGCAAGCTGTAATTGATGCTCAAGGGCACATGGCAAGTTATTGAGACATTTTTGTTGTGGTATACCCACCACTGTTGTTGGCTTTTGGTCCAGTAAAATGTTTGAGAGGAGAAAATCACCACTGCATGCTTCTACTTAAATGTCCTACTTTCATGAAATAATATCAATGTAATGTGAACTTTTTACATTATCCATAAATTTCACCCGAAAGGCAAATATCCCTAACTTTTTGTCAGTAGTGTATATATATATATATATATACCCTGTCTCTCCAAAGAGGTATATTTCCCAATGCAATGAAAATAGCTAAAGTAATTCCGATATACAAGATGGGTGACAGAGGGGAACTTTCAAACTATAGACCAATTTCACTATTGCCGCAATTTTCCAAGATACTTGGAAAAAATATTCTGTGAGAGAACTGACAACTTTATAATGAAGAATAATTTATTGTGTGAGCAGCAATATGGGTTCAGACACAAGAGGACAACTGCATTTGCTCTAATGGAATTTATGGAAAAAAATATCAACTGCCGCTGAAAATAGAGTATTCAGTTGGGGTATTCCTGGATCTTAAAAAAGCATTTGATACAGTGGATCACAATTTATTATTAAAGAAACTACAAAATTATGGTACTGGGGGGTAGCACTGTCCTGGTTAAGTAGTTACAGTACTTAAAGAATAGATATCAGTATGTATGTGTTGGTAACAAAAACTTACAGTTACTGAAGGTTACTTGTGGAGTCCCACAGGGTTCAGTTTTGGGGCCATTGTTATTCAATATGTATATAAATGATATATGTAAAGTCTCGGAAAAAATGGATTTAATATTGTTTGCCGATGACACTAATCTATTATGCAGTGGAAGCAATTTGGAACAACTTTTGGATACACTCAGAAAGGAATTAGGAAAGCTTAAACTGTGGTTTGATTCAAACAAATTAACGCTCAATTTAAGTAAGACAAAATTTATAGTTTTTAACAACCATCACAACAACTTAGTATCTAAACTCAGTGTAAATGGTGTAGAGATTGAAAGGGTATCTGAAACTAAATTTCTTGGAGTAATAATTGATAATAAACTGTGTTGGAAGTCACATATTAATTATATTAAAGGTAAAATATCTAAATCAATCGCAATACTACACAGAGCGAAATATTTGCTGAATCAACCCACATTATATACTTTGTATCATTCATTCATACTCCCATACATGACATATTGTACTGAAGTATGGGGAAATACATATAAAACGAACATATATCCAGTCTTTATGCTTCAGAAGAGAGCTATTAGAATAATAAACAAAGCTGCTTACAGGGAACCAACAAACCCACTTTTTCTTAAATTAAAAGCTCTCAAGTTGAAAGATCTGGTTGACTTTAAAACTGCAGTAATAATGTTTAAAGTGAAGAATCTATCACTGCCCGCAAATATCCAAAAGTTGTTCCAAATAAGGGAGAAACAATATCATTTCAGAGGAACATGTATATTTCAAAAACCTTCAGTGAGAACTACCACCAAGCAACACTGTGTTTCAGTGCAAGGAGTCAGATTATGGAACGATTTTGGACCTGAATTAAAATCATGTACAACGCTTGGACATTTTAAACAAAAACTAAAGGAAGAAATACTCCAAACATATATACAAGATGACATGTAAAATCATATAAGGATTGTCATATCCAGTCTGTGTTGTGTTGTTGCTTAGTTTTTTTTTTTGTCACATTTTGACTTAGCTTTGTTCCGAATTGTAATCGCTCTTGTTTTGTTTTTCTTTTGATTTCTTGGATGGAATGTGGGTGGGCAATATAAGCTGCGGCTTCAGCCATCACCCATTTCGGATAACTTATGTTGAACTGTATAATCAGAGGAGTTATTGTCTAATTTGACCTTGTTGGATTTTTTCCCCTTTGTTATATTATTCTGTTTCTTTTTAATCTTTACTTTTAATCTATCCGAAACAAATAAAGATTCATTCATTCATATATACTGTATATATATATATATATATATATATATATATATATTCATATTCATATATATAAACATTCTTAAAATATGTATATTAACTTATTAACATTCTTAAAATATGTCCATGCATTAAGGATCAGTCTAACTAATAATAATATGAACTTACCACAACTTATTGTTCCACTTTCACATGCACTGAAAATATAGGAGATATAGATAAGATACAAATTTCTCAATAAAACTATTAGAATAATGTGGACAATAATATGCATTTTACTCATTTTAATATGTGGATTCTGAGTGAAATATAATTATTTTTAAAAGAGCTAAGCAAATAAAATGATTGTTCTATGTGTACATATTTAGGCATATGATATATAAAATCCAAAGTTCCACTAACCATGTAACAGAGTTGATCACCACCATTTCACCAGGTTGAACAATGGTGTGATTGTAATAACAAGAGCAGCTCCTCAGTGTGGTGCATCCTCCTGTATTTTCATCATAGTATGGTGCCTCCTTTGGACATCTGGGGTAACAACCTTCCCCAGCAAAAAATAAATAAATAAATAAATAAATAAAACATTGGTAAACTCAAGATGAAGAGCACAAAAAAACAAAGTAAAAATCAAGTCATGCTAATATCGTGGCAAGGAAAAGAAAGCAAACTCTGGAATCATCTGTACTTTAGAATTCATTGGTAGAAAAATGCATCTCACAAAACATCTAAATTCATCAGTTTTGATCAGAAAACACTAAACACTAGAATAAGCAAGTGCCACAGTAATCTCAGATAACACAACCACAAAATGTTCAAGTATAATATCACAACATTAAGTAACTCCTAAGACATTACTAATTATGCTTTGTTCATTTAGTTAGGCCATTTCCTCAAATGTTGTTGATAATTCTGTATGGAATTTCAAGCACTGAATATTGTCTGCTGGTGACAAAATATTTTTCGTAATGACAGAAAAATCTTAAGGCTGTCTATCATTTTGACAAATCACAATGAACATGAACTGTTTTAACACTGTTGTTACTTCTATTTTCCACTTGTCCATTTTTACAGTGCAAACAGATTATCTAATATTGTCTCCCCAGTCTCTGTTCATCAGTTCAATAAATAAATGCAAAATCTGCATGCAGATCATGCAAATAAAAACAAAAGCTAAGACAGATAATAAAAGATTATGAGGGAATTTTAAAGACCCTGTCAAAATGACAGATAAGGAGAAAGTGTAGCACAACCTCAGATTCCAGAATAAATCAAATCAAACTTTATAAAGTCCCAAATTATGACACCATTTCAAGGTGCAAAAAACAGTACAGTAAAAGTCCAATGGAAAAAAAACTGTTGTAAGAAAAATCCTGTGGCAAAACCAGGCTCAGACAACCTAAACAACTTAAGGGAAAACAGAAGACTATACAGAGCAATTGCACAATACAATACACAGTATATCTGGATTGGATAGGCTGACAGATGAGATCAGGCAGGAGTCTCCGTGGACCATGGTGCTTGCAAAGGATATTGTGATCTGTAGTAAGAATAGTGAGCAGATGGAAGAGAACCTGGTGAGGTGGAGGTATGCTCTGGAGAGAAGAGGAATGAAAGTCAGTAGAAGCAAGACAGAATACATCTGTCTAAATGAGAGGGAGGCAGGTACAGGTCCAAAGCAACTGACAGAGCACAAGAGAGGTGAAGAAGAGAGTGCAGGCAGGGTGGAATGGGTGGAGAGGGGTGATTTGTGACAGAAAGTTAGCAGCTAGAGCAAAAGGGAAGATTTACAAGACAGTAGTGAGACCTGCTATGATGTATGGATTGAAGATGGTGGTGTCATGGTGCGGTCCTGGCGGACCACTAATGAGACGCTATAGGCAGCCGTAGAGTTTGCATATTTATTAAGGAAAGGAACAATGATACAAAACAATGAGCCACATGGGGCAAAACACAAATAAACACTATGACTAGGATACACTAACGAAAAACTGAGAACAAGGAGAAACCTACTGGGAACACGGAGGATCAAGGGAGTGACTGAAGCCAGGGTTAGGAGCTTCAGCCGAACGTCAGGGAGACCAACGTTAAACGTATGTGAGTGAGGTCGCAGCACCGAGTAACAGAAGCTGCTCCCTAAAATAGGGCAGGAGGATTAATCAGCTGATGAGGATGTCATCAGCTGAAATGGCAAACAGCTGTCACGGTGGAGCTCGGCTCTGACAGCCAGAAGTCTCGCAGAGACACTGTCAGAATAACAGCCCAGGAAGACCATAAGGAAAACTACTACAGAACGGGAGGAAAATACTGCATGACCCGAGCGCGGACGATATCGGCGCTCCGATCATAACAGTACTCCCCCCGAATGACGCACTCTGGGCGTAACATAACATCCAAGCCTCCCCCCACCCAAAAGGCTATGAAATCCCACCCAGGGTGGGTGGAGGGGGAAAAAAGGCTAGGAGGGCAAGAGTCAAAAAAAAAAAAAAAACCACCAAGGAATGGAACTGGGAAAAAATGACAAGGGCCAATACAGAACAAATATGAACATGGTGCAACAACAGAGCATGGGGAAAAAAGAAAAAAACAAAACCACAAATATACTCTATAATGCACAGGTGGAAATACAGAAAACAGAACAATGGATGCAAATAACAGAGATACTAAACCTAAAGACCATGCTACACAGGCAACAGAAAAAAAAAAGAAAATCACAGAGCGTCTCTCGAACAGAGGAAGGAAAAAAAAAACACGCCAAACAGTGGCAAAAAACAGATAATTCAATAAGTCCAAATAAACTGGCAGAGGCAACAACAGCGCATAGCTCAGACTACAGAGGGAAAAAAAAAAAAGAAAAAAAACACACACTGAAGAGCGGCGAACCACAGACAGTACGGATAAATACAAATAAACAGGCATAAGCAACAAAAAGAGCCTCTCAAACAACAGAGGAGGGAGAAACTGAAATACCGGCACATACCAAAATACAACGTACCCTAATAATACTAGACAAAAGGGGAAATGAAAAAAACACGCTAAACAGCAGCAAAATACATGCAGTACAATATAGTTCAAAGAAACAAAAAAAACACACAAGGGCATCCCAGAACTACAGGGGAGGGAAAAAAAACCTACAGGGATGATGGCAGGCAGAACACAAAGAAATAATAAAGAAAAAACAAGTTCAGGCGGTCTACCTGTATCCAGCGTCCAGATCGCTAGCAGGGGAAAAAGAAAGCGTTCGGGCGATCTACCCCAGTCCCAGGCCTGGAGAAACAGTATCTCTGGCGGTCGGACCAGGTCGCCAAATGAAAAGTCCAGTTTGTCGGGTGGCCGACCCAGAACGCCAAACCGGCGAAGCAGTTTCCCAGGTGGCCGACCCACATCATCAGGCCACCAGGACCGCAGGGGAGAACTTGGAGACAGCCCCCCTATCGCAAGGAATAGCGAGGAAGAGCTGAGCCGATTACGGGGAATCCCTGCAGCACCCGATGGAGGGAAAAAGGAAACGAGGAAAAGAGGGACTGGTCCGGCGTCGATCGACAGAGGATCTGCAGCACTTTCTCCAAACTCCACACGGACTGGCGCTGCGCTCTCGCTGGATCCCAAGCGGGGCCGTGCTGCACCCACGATGGACCCCGATTGGGTCAGAACAGCGTCCATGATGAACCCCGATTGGGTCCACGTTGCACCCACGTTGGACCCGGACTGGGCCGGAACACTACCCACGACGGACCTCGACTGGGCCGGAACAGCACCAGGGATGACCTCCAGACATGAACCCAGAACCTCCAAGGCGACGACCGGAACAGGCTCAGAGGAGAGAAGAGAACCGGGATCAGAATCACCGGCAGCGGCAGAGCCCAGCGAGATAAGCTTGGACGCAGCGGACGGCTGTGCCTGGCTCGTCTCCCAGAGAGACAGGCAAAAGTGCTCCAGAATAGAAGAAAGGAAGACAAAATAGAGCACTTGCCTTATCTCAGGCTCTACCGCAGCCCAGGACTTCGATGATCCGGGTTCAGCGCGCTGAAGGTCCACCTCTGGTTCCCACTCGACTGTGGTGGGCTCCGCAGCCGGCATGATGGTGTCCTCAGTCTGGGGATTCCCTGACGCTGACGTCCAGGCCGAAAACCCGCACGGCGTTGTGGCAGGGGATCCTTGACCTGCTGGGTCGAACCGCTCCTCCGTGGAGACCCGGGGACACTTAGTCGTGGGCGCAGGCTCAAGTTGGCAGTCCGCCCTCCTCCTCTGCCCATGTCGTGGCTGCGGGGCTGGAACCAGGCACTCCAGGGCCGCAGGCTCCCTCCTCATCCGGCAGTGTAGTCCTGGCACCGGGGAACGCTCAGGGGAAGGAGACACACAGGTAGCAGGTTCACAATTCATAATTGCAGCAGGTGGAGGAAGCTCGGGGGACTGAGAACCCCAAACTTCACCCCCACGGATCGAACAAGGCAATTCACCCAGTGGAGGAAAAGAATGAAAAGCCACTTGCCTGATCCGCTGAGGGCCGATGGAAGCTGCTGCAGTGGGTTTTGTCTTCTCCCTTCCCCTTTGGATGGTGATGGAGGGTCCCCCAGGAGGACGAGGAGGAGCCACTCGCACCGGATCGATGACAGGCACAGCTGGAGCAGGACTCGTGGAGTTCTCAGCCGCTGGAGAGAGCATCGAGGAGGAGGGAGGAACAGCCGAGGCGGGCCGGAGACAAGGCACATACAACCCGGAGGCAGCGGCTGTCTTACCCCTCTGGCAAGGCACAGAGGCTGCAGCTGGCTGGGAGACAGAGTTTGTGCGGCTACCCAGAACCGGGTTGGGACAGAGTTTTCACTGAGGATTTGCCAAGGGAATCCTGGCTGACGTCTTTCTCCGCTGGGGATGACCCCTAGGTGGTGCGAACTCCTGGACTGGGTGGGGGACAGGGATGGGATCCCGGGATGAGGAGCGAGAATGTCTCCTCTTCGGCTTCCTGCCGGAGTTTCCCTTCAGCCCACGGAGCTTCTCCCGGAAAGCAGAGATGTCCGCCATCCTTGCCGTGATTTCAGGGTGGTCAGCGTAGCGAGGATGGCGGTTAATAGTCACCTCAGTGAGGTCCAGGTACCAGCGTGAGGCGCTGGGGACAGTGTGATGGCGAGCGCTGGAAATGATCCCGTTGATCTCGACAAGGGCCATCACCAGCTCATAGCCCAGGCTCATGGCATAGCCCTTGCGTGGCGACACCATTCCCCAGCACACTGGTACATGGAAAGGGGAAAAACTACAAGCCCAAATTAAGCAAACTCACGGCCACCGGCGTCTCATTTTGGCTGTGACCTACTGTCATGGTGCGGTCCTGGCGGACCACTAATGAGACGCTATAGGCAGCCGTAGAGTTTGCATATTTATTAAGGAAAGGAACAATGATACAAAATAATGAGCCACGTGGGGCAAAACACAAATAAACACTATGACTAGGACACACTAACAAAAAACTGAGAACAAGGAGAAACTTACTGGGAACACGGAGGATCAAGGGAGTGACTGAAGCCAGGGTTAGGAGCTTCAGCCAAATGTCAGGGAGACCAACGCTAAACGTATGTGAGTGAGGTCGCAGCACCGAGTAACAGAAGCTGCTCCCTAAAATAGGGCAGGAGGATTAATCAGCTGATGAGGATGTCATCAGCTGAAATGGCAAACAGCTGTCACGGTGGAGCTCGGCTCTGACAGCCTGAAGTCCCTCAGAGACGCTGTCAGAACAAGAGCCCGGGAAGGCCATAAGGAAAACTACTACAGAACGGGAGGAAAATACTGCATGACCCGAGCGCGGACGATATCGGCGCTCAGACCATGACAGGTGGCACCAACAAAGAGACAGGAGGTGGTGCTAGAGGTGGCAGAGGTGAAGATGCAGAGATTATCACTGGGAGTGACTTTGAGGGATAGGATTAGAAATGAGTTTATCAGAAGGACAGCTCAGGTTGGGCAGTCAGGAGACAAAGTAAGACAGGCAAGGCTGTGTCTGTATAAAATAGGACAAACGGAGTCCTCAGTGTTACGTCTGGAAAACAGGGACAGCAGAGGCAATGGCTGTGCTGAACTGTGGCTTTATTAAGCAGTAACTAGGAGCACGTGGCACATACAGAACACGCTAGTATGCTAGCTATAAGGAAATACAGGATGGCGTGTTATAGAGGCGGGGCACCAAAAGAGACCGTCTCCCACCGATAGCTCCTTAATATACCCCTGACCTGGTGATGTCATTGTGCAAATGCATTCCCACGTCCGAGGCCCTTAAGGTGGACCTCGCGGTATACCACACTTGGTACACTTGACTTTCTGATTTTTTTCTTTAGCTAATTTGGCACTTAGCCTCAGCGTAGAAGAGGAGCAACAAGTACAAAACCCTATGGTGCTCAAGCACCACCCCCCCCCCGTTTAAGCAATGGTACTGCGCAGCCTCTGACTGTGATTTTTAACTAAAGTTTTATATCAGATTAAGAAGACTAAATATGTTATACACACACGTCAGGAACATTACATTGACTATGGAAAAGGAAGACACACAGTAAAAGCTCCTACAAACATTACATTTTTGCCATACACAGAACTGTCACCAGGAACCCGCATCTTGCATGAGCTCTAACCGGGCTGTGAAGGATCGTGTAATCCCTTTGAGGCTGCATTTGTTGTTGCTTCACCTGGCCTCTCTCCCTTGTATTTAAACAGGAAATCCGCAGATTTGGCAATTTTAAATATATAAATATTGTTGAAATGATTGGAATCATTCAGAAATTACATTTAGACCTACAAGACAAATTAGGGGACAAATAATAATATATTTATAATTCTTTATTTTTTCATGAAAACGACCGCATGTCACAGTACCAGAATTTACTGGAAGACAGTCGACTCCCCCCCCCCCCACACACACACAAACACAATTAAAATGGAAACATTCTTGTAGTTTCCACACCAGTATATAATTCTGAATAAAACTGAGAAAGCCAAATTACCTTCCAGCTTATCATTGTAGTGGTTTCCTCTCCCACAGGTTTTCATCGTACCACAGGATTCATAATGCCAAATACTTTGGTCAGGCTTGTTGTAGTAGTCACAGTAAATTGCTGTAGATCAGAAGTTCAGAAGTTTTATTATTACAGACTGAGTTGTAGTTTGTGCATTTCTAATATTACTCATTAAATGTACCAAGTGGATCCTTGTTAACAAGTAAGGGTCACCACCACTAACAATTAGAATAATAACAAACAAGCTACTGTCTTAATGATGAGTGTGCAAAACAGGGCAATTTAAAATACATTTTTACTTCCCTTAAATTTCCTACAAGTTATAAGTTATATGTGGAAAAAGAGCCCAAACGTACGACACAAATCAGGGGTCCTCCAATTTATGCAGACATTCTGGTCACTGCAGGCCTCTGCATAAGCTGCCACAGCTGTGCAGTAACCCAGAAACTTCCCTTCAAACTCACACGAGCACGACTCCAGCAAGCAGGCCTGGTAGTAGGGATTTGGGTCCACCTGGTGATTGGAAAACATCCAAAACTGAGCTTTTATAGACACATTTATGGGCTTTTTTGGAAGGTGTGAAATAGTAAAGAGATAAATGATCATGCATAAGAGAAAAAACTTGGGACACAGAATTATAAACGTGTTCCTACTTTTAAGTGGCACTCTTTGAAGGTGTCTCCTTTGAGGATCATACAGCGGCGCTGGGCCCAGGCAGAGCAGTAGGATTTCCGGTCGCATGGAAATATCTCAGAGGTCACGTCAGAACAAGGAGGAGTAGCTGCCTTCCAGCTGTTGCCAAACGCCATTGGGCCAGACTCGACTGAAATAAGAAAGTTCTTGGTTGTTTTGTTTTTACTCACCACTCATTAAACATCAATCTGTTTTGAATACAGATTTTATGTTTACACAATCAATTCTGACTACACTGAAGGACCACATGGGTTCCTGATGGAACGCTGTGTTCTTCTCACACTCAGTGTTTGCCCATATGAACCACATAGTGGAAGCAGTAAGTCACAAACCATCCAACAGCCTTTTTTTTTTTCCAAGTGTTTTATTGGTATTAATAATGACTTGAAACAAAAGATATCAATTTGCTACACACTTGATAAATTTTTATCAAGTAAAACAAAAAAAATTCTTGCTCATTTTGAGACAAATATCACAACCCAGGTATCTCCAGTTATGCTACTCCAGCCAATGTGAGTCAACAGCCAGCATTTGCATACTAAAAATCAGGCTATTTGAGGGCCCTGTGCAAGACTTTGTTTGCAGGCCCCTGTTTTTAAAATCCTTTCAAATGGAAAAATAGAATATCTCTCTTCCCAACAAAAACATGAAAAATAAACTCAGTTCATTGTCAAAATGAGAGGAAAAAAGTTGATGGAATAAAACTTTAATGAGCATCCATATGAACGTTGCAAATTTACAAAAAAAGGTCACAAATTTAAAAGAAAAATCAGTCTAATTTATGACAAAAAGCTGCAAATTTGCAAGAAAAAGACAAATTTATAAGGAAAAAGTGGCCAATTTACTAGAAAATTAACAAATTTGCATGAAAAGAGTTTAAAATTTACAAGAAAAATGTGATAAGTTAACCAGAAAAGAAATTAAATTCACTAGTGTGGCGGTTCGGTTAACCCCCACAACAGATTAAGGACACTCAGCTCTCTTCTCTTGTTTTTTTCTGCTGCACTACTGATATGTAGATGTGCTTTGTTGTAACCCCCACAAACAGACTGGTCAAACACAGCGCTGGGCTAGAGCAAATAACAGAACAGTGAAATGTGTATTAATGTCTACAGGCAGACTCGTTTTGTCTGGCTCACTTCTGTGATGTTAATGTTGCCTTTCATGCATTGTGCTCATGTGTCCTGTCCTCACTGTGACCTAGGGACTGAGATCAATATGTCTCTCAAAGGCAAATGTCTTATGCCTGTTCTGTTATCTCTTTGATCATACCAACTGCTGGGGTATGCCCTTGATGTATTGTTGTAGTCGAGTATATAGGCTGCAAACTCTGTAATGCAAACCCTCTCTTTCACTCATTCTGGTTCTGCATCTGCTGCGAGACACACACACTGTCTCCTCTTTGAGAGCCTGAGGAATTCGGCTTCAGCCTGCTCACACTATGGGCTGGAGCCGAGTTCTGATGAAGGCGGGTGATAATAAAGCTATTTAAAAATCCAACGCTGCCTTCATTTTATCATCCTCTTCACTAGAAAAAAGTTTAAAAAAAATTACTAGAAAAAGTAGGTAAAGTATGGGGAAAAAATGGCAACTTTACCAAAATCACAAATTTAGGAGAAAAAAAATTATTCAACTTTATAAGAAAGAAGTCACAAATTTACAAATTACACATGTGGGAGACAAAGATGAAAATTTACAAGAAAAATTAAAAAAAAAATCAAGTTGATAGGAAACAAGTCACAAATAACAAGAAAAAGCTGAAAATTTATGAGGAAAATGTAGCAGATTAATGAGAGAGGTTGCAAGTTTAAGAGAAAAAAAAAATTTTGAGAAAAAATATTCAGAGGTGATTTTAATTCTCCCCTAAAAAATGTTAAGGGAGAACTTGTAGCTTGGGGGCCCCCTAATGGCTGAAGGGGAACATTGCATTTATGTACTTTGCTTTACAACAACCAGGACGTTCAGCACTATCAAGCAACCATGGAGTCCATGCTACATAAATTAGCTGCATATAGTTTTTTCACTTTTATGTGCTTACTTTTTATTCATTTAGAGGCTGTTAAATAATCCAACTGACTGCCATGTTTAAGTTCTTAAGTCTGGCTTCCTGATTTTTCCAAGATAAGACAAACATAGTCCCAAAAAGGTATAATATTGTATAATATAGTGAAGGAAAACACAATTAACCTGCTGAGCCGCTTATCTGCAGGTCATTCATCTCATTGAAGTCAAAGTTTCCACAGAGGCCACATACTTTGTTCTACAAATAAAATGGTAACAACAGAAAAAGAAAACATTCACTCAAATTTTTAAAGTGAAAAATCTGCCTTTTAAAATTTTAACATTCTTGATAACAGTTTCCAACAAACTCACTTGGCATTAAGGAAGAGCATGCCAAACTAAACACAGCCTAGCTTAATGTTCCCACTGCTTACCCTCCACTTTTCATGCAGCTTTATTGTGAGCCGTGTGTGTTTGTCCCAAATGAGAGTGATCCCACTGCTCGGCACAGAGACTATGATATAGAGTCCAAGAGTATATGTGGAATAAAGTGAGTTATCTGCCGGAGTCCAGCCTGGTTGGAGGCGTTTGGTTACTTTCATGTCACTCAGTGTCAGGGTGACTTTGTCCTTGATGGATCAAAACAAGACATTTACAAGACTTACAAACCTGTAATATTAGACTCCCTGAAGATGAGTGTATTACCAACCTGAGAAATTATGAACTTTACTAATTGAAGCACAAACAGTCTGTTTTAGATCATTACGCTGCACCAATTCGGTGATTATGAAATAAGTACTTGATCCACTTAATAAAGAAACTGAATAAATATACAAATACATAAACAGATATTAGAATATGATGAACAAACTAGTCAAAGAAAGAGCTCTCTACCTCCAGGTCCAGGACAATGGAACGAGAGCAGGTGAGGATCTCGTCACAGCAGGGAACACTCTCCACTCTGACAGAAAATAAGCCGTTTAGATTTCCACAGTAATCCTAAAGTAAGAGAACAGAAGTAAAGTAAATAATTACGTATGTTCCTTCCTGCACCAATGAAGAGCTTCGGGAATCATGTATCCCTTTTTCTATGAACCTTGAAATATCTTACTTTATCCCCCTAGGGTGATTGTTATTGCATTGTCCATTATTGATTGATTGATTAATGTCTGCCAATAGCAGCAGCTGACAGGAATTTGTCCTTTACTGATAATAAAGTTGGCTTGTATCTAGGCCACACAGCTAACATAAGTAGTGGAAGCTACAGTGACAGCAGGGGTAGTACCTTGACAGTTCTGTGTATTAAATAATTTCCACATGCCCTTCATTCTGAGTACCAAGCTAGATGACAGAAAGGCAAGGCAAGTTTATTTGTATAGCACATTTTGTGTACAAGACAGTTCAAAGTGCTTTACATAAAAACATTAAAGCATTACAGCAAGTTACAAGAGGAATACATAAGAATTTAAAAGCAAACTAAAAAGTAAATTAAAGAGAAACAAAAACAAGCTAAAATAGAATGTGACCGAAATAAAAGTTACAGTACATTGTAGGCTACTGAAAGGTTGCGGCAAATAGGAGAGTTTTTAACCTGGATTTAAAGCAGCTGAGAGTTTCAGCAGCCCTGATGCTTTCTCGGAGTTTGTTCCACATGTGAGGGGCATAAAAACTGAACACTTTGGTTCTAACTCTGGACACAGATAGTAGGCCTGACCCTGATGACCTGAGGGCTTTGGGTGGTTCATAATGGACTGGCAGATCTGAAATGTATTTTGACCCTAAATCATTCAGAGCTTTATAAACCAACAGCAGTATTTTGAAATCTATTCTCTGACAGACAGGAAGCCTGTGTAAAGATCTGAGAACTGGAGTTATATGATCCACTCTCTTGGGCTTAGTGAGGACTCAAGCAGCAGTATTCTGAACCAACTGCAGCTGTGTGATGGACTTTTTCGGGAGACCTGTGAAGACAGCATTACAGTAGTCCAGTTTACTGAAGATAAATGCATGGACAAGTTTTTCTAGATCCTGCTGAGACATCAGACCTTTAATCCTCGCTATGTTCTTCAAGTTATGATAGGCTGACTTCACTACTGTCTTAATGCGGCTGTTAAAATTTAGGTCCGAGTCCAGAACCACACCCAGATTTCTGGCTTGGCTGTTGGTTTTCAGCATCATTCATTGAAGCCGAGTACTAACTTTGAGCCTTTCTTCTTTGGCTCCAAAAACTATTATTTCGGTTTTTGTTTTCGTTTAACTGAAGAAAATTCTGGCACATCCACTGTTTAATTTGACCAATGAATTTGATCAGAGTTTTAATTGGACCATAGTCTCCTGGTGAGATGGTTACAAGATAAGATAAGATAAGATAAGCCTTTATTAGTCCCACAACGGGGAAATTCCAGGATTGCAACAGCACAGGGATAGCAACACTCAGAGCAACAATCAGAAGACAAGAACAAAAAAACAAGCAAGCAAGAGCAGCTAATATACATATGTACATATTACTATAAAATATATATATACACACACACAGACACACAGTGCAGAGCATTGTAGCTGGATGGAATAAATATATGAATATATAAACACACAGTGCGGAGCATTGTAGCTAGATGGAATAAATATGTAGATATATAAACACCCACAGTACGGAGCATTGCAGCTAGGTGGAATAAATATGTAAATATATAAACACACACAGTGCGGAGCAATGTAGCTAGATGGAATAATATGTAGATATATAAACACAGTGCGTTGTAGTTGTACAATGCACACAGTGCATTGTAGCTAGATGGAATAAATATATAGATATATAAATATAAACACACCCAGTGCGGAGCATTGTAGCTAGATGGAATAAATATGTAAATATATAAACACACACGGTGCAGAGCATTATGTAGATTTGTGTATCATCAGCATAATTATGGTAACATATTTTGTTGTTTTTTTATGATTTGAGCTAGTAGGAGCATAAAGTTGTTGAAAAGCAAAGGTCCCAAAATGGAACCTTGGAGAACTCCACAGGTTATTTTTGTTCACTCAAATTTGTAGTTACTTATAGACACAAAATAGTCCTTGTCTTTTAAATAGGCCTCAAACCAGCTAAGTGCTGTACCAGAAAGTCCCACCCAGTTTTTCAGCCGGTCTAGTAAGATGTTATGGTTGACCGTGTTGAATGCAGCACTGAGGTCCAGTAGAGCCACAACTGAAATGTTGCCATTATCTATACTGGAGTGGATGTCATTAACGACCTTAACTAGAGCTGTCTCAGAGCTGTGATATGGCCAAAAACCTGACTGGAAGACATCAAAGCAGTTATTTAATGTCAGGAAGTTGTACAGTTGTTGAAGTCCAGAAAGCATATGGCCTTTGGGATGAACCAGACCATGTTTTTCCTGGGCAGTCCCCAACCTAATACTTAAAAGACTGTAAGGTTGTGTGTCCACAGAGAGCGTGGGAGCATCTATTTTCCATTTCTTTGTAGTCCAACATTTAATGCACTCAGTGAGCTTGGCACAAAAACGCTCTCAGCGGTGAACATTTTTTGTCGCTGCTCCCACAGCGCTTAAAGTGAAAAAAAAGTCCAAGTTTGGGACTTAAGTTCATCAGCGCCACACCTCTCTAACCAGCTGATCAGAATCAGAATAAAAGTATACCATGATCAATATTTGACAGCAAAAGCTTGGAGGGATGCATGTTTTCTTACCAGTCTTAAATAGATTAGTGCATGTAGTAGGGGTTTCAGGGCAAAATCTGTGAAATCCTAATTGAGAGCTGTGAGTGACATGTGAGGCGGTTGCTAGGATACAGAGCTGAGACCTTTTTTCAAGAATGCCCATAAAGCATCCAAAAAAATAGGTCCAGTGTGGGTGACACACATTGTGGGTTCACATTTCCACAGAGATATGACTGCATGCGTATTGGGGGTTTCACGTCTGGAAGGACAAAGGACTCGAATCTGGTGCGTCCCGCCGTGCAACTTCAAGCGCCAGGGAAACGCCAAGACCGAGGGCCGGTAGCAGCTGCAACCCTCGGCGACGAGAACAAACTGCTTTACCTGACGGATGCACACCCGGGGAAACAGTTCCTCGTGGACACAGGCTCCCAGCTGAGTTTCGTCACACCCACCTACGCGGAACGGCTGATGCCGTCTAAAGCTCCCTGGGTGTCAGTGTCAGCAGCGAACGGCTCCGCGATTAAAACGTTCGGTGAGAGGACCATGCTTCTGTCCTTACAGGGCCGTTCATTTGAGTGGACATTTATTGTAGCAGCAGTCAGTTTCAACATGTTAGGGGCTGATTTTTTGTGCTCACATGGTTTATTGGTTGACCTTGCTAATAGATGTCTGATTAATGCACTGTCCTTTCATTCTATTCCCTGCACAGCTCGGGTGGCCCCGCCGACTGCACATGCCAGCGTCTCAGCTGCGGGTGGTAAGTTTCACACATTGCTCGCTCAGTTCCCAGCACTCACAGTCCCCACGTTTTCAGCGACGGTGGCTAAACATGGGGTGGAGCATTTTATCACCACCACCGGGCCTCCTGTCTTTGCAAAAGCTCAGCGTTTGGACCCAGCTAAACTGGCCATCACGCGCGAGGAGTTCACTAATCTGGAAAAACTGGGCATTGTTAGACGCTCCAAAAGCCCCTGGGCTTCGCCGCTACACATGGTCCCAAAGGCTGACGGCTCGTGGCGACCTTGTGGCGATTTCCGCAGGTTGAACAACGTTTCAGCTCATGACCGCTACCCGATTCCGCACATTCAGGATTTTCTGTTCATTTGGCGGGGGCGCGCATTTTTTCTAAAATAGACTTGGTGCGCGGTTACCACCAGGTTCCAGTGCGCGCGCAGGATGTACCCCAAACAGCGGTCATAACTCCTTTCGGCCTTTTTGAGTTTTTGCGCATGCCTTTTGGCCTCAAGGGGGCCGCGCAGACTTTCCAACGCATGATGGATGCAGTTTTACGCGACCTCCCTTTCGTGTTCGTTTATTTGGACGATATTTTAGTAGCCAGCGCATCCGAGGGCGAGCACGAAAAACACCTCGCAGCAGTTTTTCGGAGGCTCGCAGAGCACGGGTTAATAGTTAACCCAGCGAAGTGCCAGTTTGGGGTGGCGCGGATTGATTTTTTGGGGCATCGCGTTTCGGCAGAAGGAGCGGTTCCTCTGCCAGATAAGGTGCGTGCAATAACAGATTTTCCGCAACCTCAAACGGTCAAGGCGCTTCAGGAGTTTCTAGGGATGGTTGATTTTTACAACCGTTTCCTCCCAAGCGCAGCAGGGCTCATGCAGCCATTGTACACCGCGTTAAAAAAACAAAAGCCCGCAAATAAAGTTGAATGGTCTCCGGAGCGGGAGCGCGCTTTTGCCCAGGTCAAATCAGCCCTGGCAAACACAGTTTTGTTAGCGCACCCAGTTCCAACGGCCCGCATGGCGCTCACCACTGACGCTTCCGATGTAGCGGTGGGGGCGGTAGTTGAACAGTTTGTGCCAGGTACCTGGCAACCTCTCGCGTTTTTCAGCAGGACTTTGCGCAATAGTGAGCGTAAATACAGTGCGTTTGACAGAGAGCTTTTGGCCCTACACTTGGCCATCCGCCATTTTCAGTTCTGGTTGGAGGGGCGACGTTTCACCGCGTTTGTGGATCATAAACCACTAATGTTTGCGATGGCCAAAATTTCAGAGCCCTGGTCAGGCCGACAACAAAGGCAACTAGCCGCAATATCGGAGTTCACTACTGATATTCAGCATGTCGCGGGTAAACACAATGTTGTGGCAGACTGTCTCTCGTGCGCGGTAGCAACACCAAGCCCCATGGGGGCAGACTCTGTAGCCGTGGCCGCGGGCCCGGGCAGCGACGTGGGAGCGCGCACAGCCCCGGTCTGTGTAGGGTTAGATTATGCAGCCATGGCTGCGGAGCAGGTTAACGACGCGGACGTGCGCGCGCTCCAGTCTGGACCAACAGGGTTAAGGCTGGAGCACAGGGAGCAACAAATCGGTATGCCCCCACTAATCTGCGATGTCTCCACGGGACGGCCCCGCCCCGTGGTGCCAGCCGCGTGGCGTCGCCGTGTTTTTGACTCGGTCCATTCTCTCGCGCACCCGGGGGTGCGCGCATCGATTAAGTTGGTGGGGGAGAAATTTGTTTGGCCCGGGTTGCGCAAACAGGTCAAGGAATGGGCGGCAGCCTGCGAAGCGTGTCAGCGAGCCAAAATACACAGACACACTAAGGCTGGTTGGAACCTTTTCACATCCCCGCTAAGCGTTTTGATCACGTGCATGTTGACTTGGTGGGCCCGCTCCCACCATCACACGGGCACACACATCTTTTGACGATGGTGGATCGCACCACGCGTTGGCCACAGGCGATTCCTCTGACATCAACCACAGCGGAAGAAGTTGCGCGAGCATTTTTAGCAGCGTGGGTTGCGCGTTTCGGTGTACCGTTTCGGTGTACCGTCGGACATAACGTCCGACAGGGGTCCCCAATTTATTTCCGAACTATGGTCATCGATGGCCCGCAGCTTGGGGGTGAAGATTCATCGCACCACCGCGTATAACCCCCAGGCTAATGGTTTATGCGAACGCTTTCACAGGTCATTGAAAGCAGCCCTCAGAGCGTCGCTGACGGATACAAATTGGGTGGACAAACTTCCATGGGTTTTATTGGGGTTGCGTTCTGCACCTAAGGAAGATTTGCATGCTTCCCCGGCTGAATTAGTTTTTGCACAACCTCTCCGTTTGCCGGGGGAATTTCTCCCCGATAATCCCGCACCAAATGGCCCCCCTGCTCAGCCGTGGAAGAGCGACTCGGGAGCAAACACGCTCCCTGGCCCGGTCCATCACAGTTTACCACACGTTTTTGTGCCAAAGGCTTTAAAAAATGCAGAGTTTGTTTTTGTTAGACATGATGCTCAGCGTCCAAGTTTGCGGCCATTTTATGACGGACCGTTCAGAGTGCTGGAGACTGGGCAGAAGCATTTTCTGCTAGATTTAGGGGGCAGAAGGGAGTTGATTTGCATAAACAGGCTCAAACCCGCTTTTGTTTTGGCTGATGAGGAAGTGCAGCTCGCGAGGCCCCCCCGCCGTGGCAGGCCACCTAAAGGACATTCTCCAGAATCTTCACAGAAAGGTGCTAACAGCTTTAATCCACAGATGCAGAGAGATGTTGCAGGGGTAGCAAAGCCAGGTTGCAGCAGATTCGGCAGAAGGTTAAAACCCAGGCAGTTGGTGGATTGATTAGCGATATATGGAGTGTTTTGTGTTTTTCTTTTTTTTATGCCATGCAGGTTTTGCCCTTACTAGACGTTTGGGGGGGGGGGGGTAGTGTGGGTGACACACATTGTGGGCTCACATTTCCACAGAGATATGACTGCATGCGTATTGGGGGTTTCACGTCTGGAAGGACAAAAGACTCGAATCTGCAGAAGATAACGAGGAGGTGTGAGATTGGTCTTTTTGTCCCACAGAAGATGCCCCGGAGGGGTTTCCGGTTCATCAAGGAATGAGAGACAATGGTGAAGGTTCAAAGGGATGCTTTGTGACTGTATGTTTACTGAAAACACCATGTGACTTGAGTTCTGATGCTGGAAACATATAAAAGGGTGATATGATATGATTCTTTCTCTTCTTCCTGCTTTGAGAATGCTAGACGATGTGTTCTGTCAATAAAGCTGAACTTAAGAACTAAACTCAGCCTCATCATTCGAGCATATCCTCTACACCAGAGCATTTTTACATGCTCAGTGGGCACACAGCTTAAGTTCCTCACCTCAGAATATCACTCGTATGCAGTGATTCAAGTGAATCTTGACTTTTAGTCACTGTGGTTACTTCCAGGTTGACTACTTATGTTAGTCATTAAATACATATTTTCACATGGTTTAAGTTAGGTAAGGGAAGGTTTGGTTCTAAAAATATGTTGGTTAAGTTTAGATTCACCAGTATCAGCGGCTGATAATCTGGTGCGTCTCAGGAGTGTGGCATAGATTTTTCCCTGAAATGAACAAGAGTAGCCTGACAATTTCACAGCTGGTGCATTCCCATTTTCTTCCACTTTGAACCTCTCTGGTCTCACCTCTACAAGTGTGTACTGACAGTGCCCACTGAAGCGATACCATTTAGAGTCAAAGGTCTGGTAATGTCCGTTTCCATAAACTTGACACGTCCCAGGACACGGCTCATTTCGGCAGTGCCACTGCCCCTGACCACAGACACTGTAAGGCAGACACACTTAACTGTCACAGCAATTAATAGAAAAAGCAATTCATTTATAGTAGTGTGCACAGTGTTACTTTACAATAATAATGACTGTGTTACCATTTTTTGCAGTTGGTTTTGACATGCTCCCCTACACTGAAGACTTTACCACTGTACATGCAGGTGCAGTTATCTCTTAAAACACAGTTTCCATGGTGATCCTCATAGTGATCTTGTGGACAGTAACATCCACTCTCACAGGTCATATTGGCACCCTGGGAAGAATAATAGAAATCATGCATAAAATAATAGACTATCATCCTTAAAAAAAAGCACTTTGTGATAAAATGTTTATATTGTGTATAACACATCTGGCAGCTCTTCCACATGATGTGTCTTTTATATTAATAATAATAATTAACATAATAACACTGTGATAATGAATAATAGAGTTCTGTATCTGTTCACATACCAAGTGCTTGCTGAGGCCTTCACACGTTTTCTGATCCGTTCTAACTGGATTCTCTGAGCAGTGAACACAAACCTTCCCATTCCCGCAACCTGACACACAAAAAGTGTTGTGAAAAAGTATTTGCCCCTTTCCTGATTTCTCATACTTTTGCACATTTGTCACACTTAAATATTTTAGATCATCAAACAAATTTTAATATTAGACAGAGATAATCTGAGTAAATACAAAATGCAGTTTTTAAATTATGATTTCATTTACTGAGCAGAAAAAAAAATGATACAAACTTACGTGGCTCTATGTGAAAATGTAATTGTCCCCTAAAACTAATAATTGGTTGTGCCAACCTTGGTGGCAACAACTGCAATCAATCACTGCAATAACAGACCATCACACTACTGCCACCATGCCTCACAGTTGGTTTGATGTTCTTTTTATGAAATGCTGTCAGTTTTACACCAGATGTAATGGGACGCATGGCTTCCAAATACCTTGGTCTCATCAGTCCACCAAATATTTTCCTCAAAATCCTAGGATCATCAAGATATTTTAGGGCAAATGTGAGATGAGCCTTTGTGTTATTTTTGGTCAGCAGTAGTTTTCTCTTTGGAACTCTCCCATGATTGCCATTTTTGTCCAGTCTCTATCTTATTGTTGAATCATGGACCAGTGTCCAAACTGAGGCAAGTGAGGCCTGCAGTTCTTTAGATGTTCTGCTGGGTTTTTGTCTCTCATCTCTTCTTGAATTTCTTTAGATCGTGGCATGCTATGTTGATTTTTGAGATCTTTTAACCTACTTTGTATAACCTACTTAATTTTAGTATTTAAGTGATTTCTTGATTCAACAGGTCTGGCAATAATCAGACCCAGGTGAAATTGAACTCAGCTTTCCAAAAAAATGTGGTTAATCATGATTAATTCATCATATAACTGATGTGTGTGTGGGGGGGCAATTTTTTTCATAAGGGGCAGGTAGGTTTGGGTGGCTTTTTTCCCTTAATAAATGAAATGATGATTTAAAAAACTCAGGTTATCTTTGTCTTATATTAAAATTTGTTTGACGATCTGAAATTTTTAAGTGTGGCAAATATGTGAAAGTCTAAGAAATCAGGAAGAGGACAAAGAGGGCAAGACGGCTTTTGTTGTGATGTGGCGCATTATAAATAAAGCTGAATTGAACTGAATTGAAATACTTTGTCACAGCACTGTATATTAGTGAATTATACACTAGTCTGTTGGACAGAGCCAGCTAAATGTTGTATGTTTATTCATCTGCACTCAGAATAGGCTGCTCAACCCTATATGCTGCCAAAACCTGTACAAATAAATCACATTACTGAACCAGGCATGAGCCCCCAACTCCCCCTGAACTGTGGGTAAATTTCATTTTATCATATACAGTATTTGTATCAATTAAATCACGCACAGTAACAGAGACACAATGTGTACACTATAAACTATGTGCTGTACTTTTTTACAAATCAGTAAATGTCATTGAAATACTGGATAATTTTTGCTGTAAGCAAAATGAAACATGACTTTACCACAATCCTTAGAACAAGTCAGTTTTCCATTCTCACAGAGGCTGGAAAAGAAATAAAAGTTAGCAAAAAGAATACTGAGCTAAATAATTTTTTCAATATTATATTGCTGTAAACACCCCCAAATAGAGCTCACCACTCCCGTCCATTGATAAAAACGGGTCCTGGTTGTGTTACACCACCATGATAGCTGCATGCACACTCTGTCTTTGGAGTGCACATGTTTTCTTGGTTTAGGTGGGTTCCTTCAGGACAGCCGCAGCCCTCCACGGGATCAAAATCCAGGTCACAGACAGGATCTCGCGCTGACAGTGAACGGCATGTACGGTTGCAAGCCTGTATGTTGTAGGTGAATTCTTGGTTCTTTGGGCATGTTGGAGCTGTAACACCACATTGAGAGCAAAATGGATAAATAAGTATTTCAAGCATTAGTAGTGATTTAAAGGGGTCATTGACTGCACATTTTAACAGCTCACACATAGCTTATTGAAATGCATACGTATGTCATATTTTGGTCACATTTTATTTAATTACTAGAAAAGCACTCGGAGAGCGCAGACCTCCGCCAAGCGCCACATTTCCCCCCATACAGTGTTTGTGTGTACGTTTCCAGATTCCTTGACCATGAAAACATATGACTAGCAATTGGACTGACAATGATAGGATTAGTGGTTGAGTAGTTATTCACGAAAATGACATTTTCCGTAATGGCGGCCACAGTTCTGTCCATACAGTGTTTGTGTGTACGTTTTCAGATTCGTTGACCACAAAGACATATGACTAGCAATTGGATTGACAATGATAGGATTAGTGGTTCAGTAGTTATTCAGAAAAATGGCATTTTTCCGTAATGGTGGCCACAGTTCCCCCCATACAGTGTTTGTGTGTACGTTTTCAGATTCCTTGACCATGAAAACATATGACTAGCAATTGGATTGACAATGATAGGATTAGTGGTTCAGTAGTTATTCACGAAAATGGCATTTTCCGTAATGGCAGTTTTCTTCTGGACGGTGATCCAGATCATCCCCAAAATTTAATCAGTTCTTCCTTGTACCATTTCCAACAACGCCTGAAAGTTTAATCGAAATCCATCAAAAACTTTTTGAGTTATCTTGCTAACCAACAGACAAACAGACAGACAGACAGACAGACAGACAAACCCCGGCAAAAACATAACCTCTTGGCGGAGGTAATAAACTAGAATGACACAGGATGTATTATCAACTGTGTCAGGGCTTGTCATTAACCCCCGCCCACCTGCCCCTGGTGGGTATATTTCACCGGTGGCAGGTAAGACAGCCAGTCTCACCACTTTGGTGGGTTGTAGTTTTCTCAAGCAACATCTAAATCAGTGTTTTTCAACCTTTTTTAAGCCATGGCACATTTTTTTACATTGACAAAATCCTGGGGCACACCACCAACCAAAATGACACAAAATGACACTCTATAGCCTAACACAGTAAAAATAATAAAATATAGTTAGCAATACAGTTTCTAAATGTATTTATACTCACTCAGTGTGAACCCTGGGCCTGTTTAGATGAACACAAAGCTGATATCCTGGCAGGAATGGAAGAAAGACACACACGGAGCTCTTTCTCAACAGCTCTCAGTCTCTCTCTGTTTTTAGTTTTTATCACAGTCAAGCTTGAAAAGCTCAGCTCACACAGATACAGTGGGGCAAAAAAGTATTTAGTCAGCCACCAATTGTGCAAGTTCTCCCACTTAAAAGATGAGAAAGGTCTCCAATTTTCATCATAGGTATACCTCAACTACAAGAGACAAAATAAGAAAAAAAAAAAAACAGAAAATCACATTGAAGGATTTTTAATGAATTAATTGGTAAATTCCTCAGTAAAATAAATATTTGGTCACCTACAAACAAGCAAGATTTCTGGCTCTCACAGACCTGTAACTTCTTCTTTAAGAAGCTCCTCTGTCCTCCACTCGTTACCTGTATTAATGGCACCTGTTTGAACTCATTATTAGTATAAAAGACACCTGTCCACAACTTCAAACAGACTCCAAACTCCACTATGGCCAAGACCAAAGAGCTGTCAAAGGACACCAGAAACAAAATTGTAGACCTGCACCAGGCTGGGAAGACTGAATTTGCAATAGGTAAACAGCTTGGTGTGAAGAAATCAACTGTGGTGTGGCCCCACATATGTGACCTACTTTGTGACTGATGTAAGGCCTCACATTTTAGATCAGAACAAAGACAGAGCTTCCTTGGAGATAACAGGAAGCTGCGAGGATGTTAGCTTTGGTATACAGGGCTTGAGACTGTGGGGGTGATATTAGAGGATTAAAGAGGAGATGCATTGTTACTGGCGATTATAATGCAATGTGACCTGTGATGCAATGAGACTTGTGAACTGTGAGAGTCCTGGTGTTTAAGGACGAGAGTTCCCTGTAATGTCCTCTTTCTTCTTTGAGATGTTGGCGAATGTGAATAAAGCAGCCTTGAGAGAAATCTGTCTCATCATTTTCACATTCCCACACTGGTGACCCAAGACGTAGCATGCAGCGACAGGAGAATTCCCCGGGGCCAGCCTCGTCAGGAGCCCCCAGCCAAGCGAATGCCGCTACGGTCCAGCTACCGGACTTTTGGCAGAACAATCCACGCTCCTGGTTCCACGCGGTTGAGGCACAATTCAACCTCCAGGGGATATCGGTAGACGACACAAAATTCTACCATGTGGTCGCAAAACTGGACAACCACACGGCTCAGCATGTGGAGAGCATGATCGATCAGCCGCCAGACAGCGACAAATATGGCGCGTTGAAGGCTGCACTCATCCAACACTTCACCCCTTCCGTTGAAGAGCGAGCAGAGGGACTCCTGGCGCTGACTGAGTTGGGAGATGACACGTCCGTTAATCTTATGGAGAAGATGTTGAGGTTGAGAGGCTCAGACGACGACCACTTCATCTTCACCCACCTCTTCCTCAGGACCCTACCGTCAGCGACGAGAGCGACCCTGACCAGTTCGCCGTTGTTGGCCCAGCGGGACTACCGCACGCTGGCCCGGGAGGCGCGGCGAATTGTCAACGCCAGCAGACAGCGCACGGCCACGGCCGCAGCAGCGGAACTCGGCGCGACGACCGGAGATGACAGGGGGCCACGGGCAGCAGTAGCAGACCCACCAACGACGGCGGCAGCAGGAGCCAGGGAACGCGGAGGAGACGTCCTTTGTTTCTACCATCGCCGCTTTGCAGAGAGGGCACGCAAATGTGTACCACCGTGCCAGTTCAAGCGTTCGGGAAATGCCAAGACCGGGGGTCGGTAGCAGCCGCGGCCCTTGGGGAGGAGAACAAGCTGCTCTACTTGTTGGACGCACGCTCGGGGAGGGAGTTCCTCGTGGACACAGGCTCCCAGTTGAGTTTCATCACACCTTCCTACGCGGACAGGCTAGCAGGTTCCAGAGGTCCCGGGGTGGCAGCAGCAAACAGCTCGGAGATTAAGACCTTTGGTGAGAAGACTCTGCTTCTGTCTCTACACGGCCGTACATTTGAGTGGACTTTTGTTATAGCAGCAGTGAATTTCAATATATTGGGGGCTGATTTTTTGTGCTCACATGGTTTGTTGGTTGATCTCGCTAACAGGCGCCTGGTTAATGCATTTTCTTTTGATTCTATTCCCTGTACAGCGCGAGTGGCCCCACCAACAGCACAAGCCAACGTCACAGCTGCAAGCGGTAAGTTCCACACACTGCTCACTCAGTTCCCAGCACTCACGGTCCCCACATTTTCGGCAACCGTCGCTAGACACGGGGTGGAACATTTTATTACCACTACCGGACCGCCCGTTTTTGCAAAAGCTCGGCGCTTGGACGCAGCTAAACTGGCCATAGTGTGCGAGGAGTTCGCCAACCTGGAGAGGTTGGGCATTATCAGGCATTCAAACAGTCCGTGGGCTTCCCCACTACACATGGTCCCGAAGGCTGACGGATCATGGCGACCTTGCGGGGATTTCCGCAGGTTAAACAACGCTACAGCGCACGACCGCTACCCAATCCCGCATAGCCAAGATTTTTCCGTTCATTTGGCAGGGGCTCGTACTTTTTCTAAGATAGATTTGGTCCGCGGTTACCACCAAGTCCCAGTGCGCGCTGAGGACATACCCAAAACAGCGGTAATAACTCCATTTGGCCTATTCGAGTTTTTGCGCATGCCATTCGGGCTCAAAGGGGCTGCACAGACGTTCCAACGCATGATGGACGCGGTGCTTCGCGATCTCCCTTTCGTGTTCATCTACTTGGACGATATTTTGGTAGTCAGCGCGTCCGAAGACGAACACGAAAACCACCTGGCCACAGTTTTCCGGAGGTTGGGAGATCACGGGTTAATAATCAACCCAGCGAAGTGTCAGTTCGGGGTGGCGCAGATCGATTTTTTAGGACACCACGTCTCCCCCGAAGGAGCGGTTCCACTTCCTGACAAAGTGCGCGTGGTAGCAGATTTTCCAGCGTTACAGGAGTTTTGGGGAATGGTGAATTTTTATAACTGTTTTCTCCGCCGCGCGGCGCAACTCATGCAGCCGCTGTATGCCGCGCTCAAAAAAACAGAAACCCGCGGATAAGGTCAAGTGGTCCCTGGAGCGGGACCAAGCGTTCTCGGAGGTAAAAGCAGCCTTAGCAAAGGCTGCGTTGTTGGCACACCCAGACCTAACGGCCTGCATAGCGCTCACTACTGACGCGTCAGATGTGGCCATAGGGGCAGTCGTGGAGCAGCATGTAGCCGGGGTTTGGCAGCCCCTCGCCTTTTTCAGCAGGACCTTGCGCGATAGCGAACGTAAATACAGCGCGTTCGACAGGGAGCTGCTGGCTCTCCATTTGGCCATCCGCCACTTTCAGTTCTGGCTGGAAGGACGCCGTTTCACCGCGTTCGTTGACCACAAGCCACTAACATTCGCGATGGCCAAGGTTTCCGAACCGTGGTCAGGCCGGCAGCAGAGACAGCTGGCCGCGATCTCAGAGTTTACCACTGATATTCAGCATGTGGCAGGTAAACTGAATGTAGTGGCAGATAGCCTCTTGCGCGCCGTGGCGGCCCCAGTCAGCGTAGGAATAGATTACGCAGCCATGGCCGCGGAGCAGGTTAGTGACACGGATGTGCGCGCGCTCCAGTCTGGATCAACAGGGTTAAGACTGGAGAACAGGGTGCTGCAAGACGGTATGCCCCCCCTAATCTGCAATGTCTCTACTGGACGGCTGCGTCCAGTAGTATCGGCCGCGTGGCGCCACTGCGTTATGACTCCATTCATTCTTTGGCGCACCCGGGAGTGTGCGCGTCGGTCAAAATGGTAGGAGGGAAATTTGTGTGGCCGAGTCTTCGCAAACAAGTTAAAGAGTGGGCAGCAGCCTGCACGGCGTGTCAACGAGCCAAAGTACACAGGCACACGAGGGCTCCTTTGGAGCCGTTTCACATTCCGGCCAAGAGGTTCAATCACGTTCATGTGGACCTCGTGGGACCCCCTCCCGCCGTCACAGGGGTGCACACACCTTCTGACAATGGTGGACCGCACCACGCGCTGGCCTGAAGTGGTTCCGCTGGCATCAACCACGGCAGAGGAGATAGCGCGCGCATTTTTAACAGCTTGGGTGGCGCGTTTCGGAGTTCCGTCGGACATTACGTCCGACAGAGGCCCTCAATTTGTGTCCGAACTTTGGTTGACAATGGCCCGCAGCCTGGGTGTCACAATTCACCGCACAACCGCGTACAATCCGCAGGCTAACGGGTTATGTGAACGTTTTCATAGGTCATTGAAAGCGGCTCTCAGAGCATCACTGATGGATGCAAATTGGGTAGACAAGTTACCGTGGATTTTATTGGGATTGCGTTCTGCGCCTAAAGAGGACTTAGAAGCCTCCCCAGTGGAGCTCGTGTTTGCGCAACCACTTCGGCTGCCTGGGGAGTTTCTCCCAGATAACCCGGCGCCAGACACCTCCCCGTCTCAGCTGTTGCGGAGTAACATAAAATCAAGTACGCTGCCCGGCCCCGTGCACCACAGTTTTCCGTGCGTTTTTGTGCCTAAAGCTTTGAAGAACGCAGAGTTTGTTTTTGTCAGACACGATGCGCATCGACCCCCGCTGCAACCACCTTATGACGGACCCTTCAGAGTGCTGGAAACAGGGGACATGCAATTTTTGCTAGATTTGGGGGGTAGGAAAGAAAAAGTTGGCATAAACAGACTCAAACCCGCTTTTGTGGTGGCGGATGAGCAAGTGCTGTTGGCAAGGGCCCCACGGCGAGGTAGACCCCCACGGGGGGCTTCACAGAGTAATGTTTCCCCAGAACACCCGCAGGTACTGACAAAAGGTTTCCACCCCCAGACAGCAAGCCCCCAGCGTGACAGCGCCCCGGAGACGTTGAATCCCGGCTACAGCAGATACGGCAGGAGACTGAAGCCTAGACAGCATGCGGACTGATGTGTATTGATTCTATCATGGCATGCATGCTGTTATTCTCTTGTTTGTTCTAAAATGTTTGGGGGTGGTGGTGTGGCCCCACATATGTGACCTACTTTGTGACTGATGTAAGGCCTCACATTTTAGATCAGAACAAAGACAGAGCTTCCTTGGAGATAACAGGAAGCTGCGAGGATGTTAGCTTTGGTATGCAGGGCTTGAGACTGTGGGGGTGGTATTAGAGGATTAAAGAGGAGATGCATTGTTACTGGCGATTATAATGCAATGTGACCTGTGATGCAATGAGACTTGTGAACTGTGAGAGTCCTGGTGTTTAAGGACGAGAGTTCCCTGTAATGTCCTCTTTCTTCTTTGAGATGTTGGCGAATGTGAATAAAGCAGCCTTGAGAGAAATCTGTCTCATCATTTTCACATTCCCACACTGGTGACCCAAGACGTAGCATGCAGCGACAGGAGAATTCCCCGGGGCCAGCCTCGTCAGGAGCCCCCAGCCAAGCGAATGCCGCTACGGTCCAGCTACCGGACTTTTGGCAGAACAATCCACGCTCCTGGTTCCACGCGGTTGAGGCACAATTCAACCTCCAGGGGATATCGGTAGACGACACAAAATTCTACCATGTGGTCGCAAAACTGGACAACCACACGGCTCAGCATGTGGAGAGCATGATCGATCAGCCGCCAGACAGCGACAAATATGGCGCGTTGAAGGCTGCACTCATCCAACACTTCACCCCTTCCGTTGAAGAGCGAGCAGAGGGACTCCTGGCGCTGACTGAGTTGGGAGATGACACGTCCGTTAATCTTATGGAGAAGATGTTGAGGTTGAGAGGCTCAGACGACGACCACTTCATCTTCACCCACCTCTTCCTCAGGACCCTACCGTCAGCGACGAGAGCGACCCTGACCAGTTCGCCGTTGTTGGCCCAGCGGGACTACCGCACGCTGGCCCGGGAGGCGCGGCGAATTGTCAACGCCAGCAGACAGCGCACGGCCACGGCCGCAGCAGCAGAACTCGGCGCGACGACCGGAGATGACAGGGGGCCACGGGCAGCAGTAGCAGACCCACCAACGACGGCGGCAGCAGGAGCCAGGGAACGCGGAGGAGACGTCCTTTGTTTCTACCATCGCCGCTTTGCAGAGAGGGCACGCAAATGTGTACCACCGTGCCAGTTCAAGCGTTCGGGAAATGCCAAGACCGGGGGTCGGTAGCAGCCGCGGCCCTTGGGGAGGAGAACAAGCTGCTCTACTTGTTGGACGCACGCTCGGGGAGGGAGTTCCTCGTGGACACAGGCTCCCAGTTGAGTTTCATCACACCTTCCTACGCGGACAGGCTAGCAGGTTCCAGAGGTCCCGGGGTGGCAGCAGCAAACAGCTCGGAGATTAAGACCTTTGGTGAGAAGACTCTGCTTCTGTCTCTACAACGGCCGTACATTTGAGTGGACTTTTGTTATAGCAGCAGTGAATTTCAATATATTGGGGGCTGATTTTTTGTGCTCACATGGTTTGTTGGTTGATCTCGCTAACAGACGCCTGGTTAATGCATTTTCTTTTGATTCTATTCCCTGTACAGCGCGAGTGGCCCCACCAACAGCACAAGCCAACATCACAGCTGCAAGCGGTAAGTTCCACACACTGCTCACTCAGTTCCCAGCACTCACGGTCCCCACATTTTCGGCAACCGTCGCTAGACACGGGGTGGAACATTTTATTACCACTACCGGACCGCCCGTTTTTGCAAAAGCTCGGCGCTTGGACGCAGCTAAACTGGCCATAGTGTGCGAGGAGTTCGCCAACCTGGAGAGGTTGGGCATTATCAGGCATTCAAACAGTCCGTGGGCTTCCCCACTACACATGGTCCCGAAGGCTGACGGATCATGGCGACCTTGCGGGGATTTCCGCAGGTTAAACAACGCTACAGCGCACGACCGCTACCCAATCCCGCATAGCCAAGATTTTTCCGTTCATTTGGCAGGGGCTCGTACTTTTTCTAAGATAGATTTGGTCCGCGGTTACCACCAAGTCCCAGTGCGCGCTGAGGACATACCCAAAACAGCGGTAATAACTCCATTTGGCCTATTCGAGTTTTTGCGCATGCCATTCGGGCTCAAAGGGGCTGCACAGACGTTCCAACGCATGATGGACGCGGTGCTTCGCGATCTCCCTTTCGTGTTCATCTACTTGGACGATATTTTGGTAGTCAGCGCGTCCGAAGACGAACACGAAAACCACCTGGCCACAGTTTTCCGGAGGTTGGGAGATCACGGGTTAATAATCAACCCAGCGAAGTGTCAGTTCGGGGTGGCGCAGATCGATTTTTTAGGACACCACGTCTCCCCCGAAGGAGCGGTTCCACTTCCTGACAAAGTGCGCGTGGTAGCAGATTTTCCAGCGTTACAGGAGTTTTGGGGAATGGTGAATTTTTATAACTGTTTTCTCCGCCGCGCGGCGCAACTCATGCAGCCGCTGTATGCCGCGCTCAAAAAACAGAAACCCGCGGATAAGGTCAAGTGGTCCCTGGAGCGGGACCAAGCGTTCTCGGAGGTAAAAGCAGCCTTAGCAAAGGCTGCGTTGTTGGCACACCCAGACCTAACGGCCTGCATAGCGCTCACTACTGACGCGTCAGATGTGGCCATAGGGGCAGTCGTGGAGCAGCATGTAGCCGGGGTTTGGCAGCCCCTCGCCTTTTTCAGCAGGACCTTGCGCGATAGCGAACGTAAATACAGCGCGTTCGACAGGGAGCTGCTGGCTCTCCATTTGGCCATCCGCCACTTTCAGTTCTGGCTGGAAGGACGCCGTTTCACCGCGTTCGTTGACCACAAGCCACTAACATTCGCGATGGCCAAGGTTTCCGAACCGTGGTCAGGCCGGCAGCAGAGACAGCTGGCCGCGATCTCAGAGTTTACCACTGATATTCAGCATGTGGCAGGTAAACTGAATGTAGTGGCAGATAGCCTCTTGCGCGCCGTGGCGGCCCCAGTCAGCGTAGGAATAGATTACGCAGCCATGGCCGCGGAGCAGGTTAGTGACACGGATGTGCGCGCACTCCAGTCTGGATCAACAGGGTTAAGACTGGAGAACAGGGTGCTGCAAGACGGTATGCCCCCCCTAATCTGCAATGTCTCTACTGGACGGCTGCGTCCAGTAGTATCGGCCGCGTGGCGCCACTGCGTTATGACTCCATTCATTCTTTGGCGCACCCGGGAGTGTGCGCGTCGGTCAAAATGGTAGGAGGGAAATTTGTGTGGCCGAGTCTTCGCAAACAAGTTAAAGAGTGGGCAGCAGCCTGCACGGCGTGTCAACGAGCCAAAGTACACAGGCACACGAGGGCTCCTTTGGAGCCGTTTCACATTCCGGCCAAGAGGTTCAATCACGTTCATGTGGACCTCGTGGGACCCCTCCCGCCGTCACAGGGGTGCACACACCTTCTGACAATGGTGGACCGCACCACGCGCTGGCCTGAAGTGGTTCCGCTGGCATCAACCACGGCAGAGGAGATAGCGCGCGCATTTTTAACAGCTTGGGTGGCGCGTTTCGGAGTTCCGTCGGACATTACGTCCGACAGAGGCCCTCAATTTGTGTCCGAACTTTGGTTGACAATGGCCCGCAGCCTGGGTGTCACAATTCACCGCACAACCGCGTACAATCCGCAGGCTAACGGGTTATGTGAACGTTTTCATAGGTCATTGAAAGCGGCTCTCAGAGCATCACTGATGGATGCAAATTGGGTAGACAAGTTACCGTGGATTTTATTGGGGTTGCGTTCTGCGCCTAAAGAGGACTTAGAAGCCTCCCCAGTGGAGCTCATGTTTGCGCAACCACTTCGGCTGCCTGGGGAGTTTCTCCCAGATAACCCGGCGCCAGACACCTCCCCGTCTCAGCTGTTGCGGAGTAACATAGAATCAAGTACGCTGCCCGGCCCCGTGCACCACAGTTTTCCGTGCGTTTTTGTGCCTAAAGCTTTGAAGAACGCAGAGTTTGTTTTTGTCAGACACGATGCGCATCGACCCCCGCTGCAACCACCTTATGACGGACCCTTCAGAGTGCTGGAAACAGGGGACATGCAATTTTTGCTAGATTTGGGGGGTAGGAAAGAAAAAGTTGGCATAAACAGACTCAAACCCGCTTTTGTGGTGGCGGATGAGCAAGTGCTGTTGGCAAGGGCCCCACGGCGAGGTAGACCCCCACGGGGGGCTTCACAGAGTAATGTTTCCCCAGAACACCCGCAGGTACTGACAAAAGGTTTCCACCCCCAGACAGCAAGCCCCCAGCGTGACAGCGCCCCGGAGACGTTGAATCCCGGCTACAGCAGATACGGCAGGAGACTGAAGCCTAGACAGCATGCGGACTGATGTGTATTGATTCTATCATGGCATGCATGCTGTTATTCTCTTGTTTGTTCTAAAATGTTTGGGGGTGGTGGTGTGGCCCCACATATGTGACCTACTTTGTGACTGATGTAAGGCCTCACATTTTAGATCAGAACAAAGACAGAGCTTCCTTGGAGATAACAGGAAGCTGCGAGGATGTTAGCTTTGGTATGCAGGGCTTGAGACTGTGGGGGTGGTATTAGAGGATTAAAGAGGAGATGCATTGTTACTGGCGATTATAATGCAATGTGACCTGTGATGCAATGAGACTTGTGAACTGTGAGAGTCCTGGTGTTTAAGGACGAGAGTTCCCTGTAATGTCCTCTTTCTTCTTTGAGATGTTGGCGAATGTGAATAAAGCAGCCTTGAGAGAAATCTGTCTCATCATTTTCACATTCCCACACTGGTGACCCAAGACGTAGCATGCAGCGACAGGAGAATTCCCCGGGGCCAGCCTCGTCAGGAGCCCCCAGCCAAGCGAATGCCGCTACGGTCCAGCTACCGGACTTTTGGCAGAACAATCCACGCTCCTGGTTCCACGCGGTTGAGGCACAATTCAACCTCCAGGGGATATCGGTAGACGACACAAAATTCTACCATGTGGTCGCAAAACTGGACAACCACACGGCTCAGCATGTGGAGAGCATGATCGATCAGCCGCCAGACAGCGACAAATATGGCGCGTTGAAGGCTGCACTCATCCAACACTTCACCCCTTCCGTTGAAGAGCGAGCAGAGGGACTCCTGGCGCTGACTGAGTTGGGAGATGACACGTCCGTTAATCTTATGGAGAAGATGTTGAGGTTGAGAGGCTCAGACGACGACCACTTCATCTTCACCCACCTCTTCCTCAGGACCCTACCGTCAGCGACGAGAGCGACCCTGACCAGTTCGCCGTTGTTGGCCCAGCGGGACTACCGCACGCTGGCCCGGGAGGCGCGGCGAATTGTCAACGCCAGCAGACAGCGCACGGCCACGGCCGCAGCAGCAGAACTCGGCGCGACGACCGGAGATGACAGGGGGCCACGGGCAGCAGTAGCAGACCCACCAACGACGGCGGCAGCAGGAGCCAGGGAACGCGGAGGAGACGTCCTTTGTTTCTACCATCGCCGCTTTGCAGAGAGGGCACGCAAATGTGTACCACCGTGCCAGTTCAAGCGTTCGGGAAATGCCAAGACCGGGGGTCGGTAGCAGCCGCGGCCCTTGGGGAGGAGAACAAGCTGCTCTACTTGTTGGACGCACGCTCGGGGAGGGAGTTCCTCGTGGACACAGGCTCCCAGTTGAGTTTCATCACACCTTCCTACGCGGACAGGCTAGCAGGTTCCAGAGGTCCCGGGGTGGCAGCAGCAAACAGCTCGGAGATTAAGACCTTTGGTGAGAAGACTCTGCTTCTGTCTCTACACGGCCGTACATTTGAGTGGACTTTTGTTATAGCAGCAGTGAATTTCAATATATTGGGGGCTGATTTTTTGTGCTCACATGGTTTGTTGGTTGATCTCGCTAACAGACGCCTGGTTAATGCATTTTCTTTTGATTCTATTCCCTGTACAGCGCGAGTGGCCCCACCAACAGCACAAGCCAACATCACAGCTGCAAGCGGTAAGTTCCACACACTGCTCACTCAGTTCCCAGCACTCACGGTCCCCACATTTTCGGCAACCGTCGCTAGACACGGGGTGGAACATTTTATTACCACTACCGGACCGCCCGTTTTTGCAAAAGCTCGGCGCTTGGACGCAGCTAAACTGGCCATAGTGTGCGAGGAGTTCGCCAACCTGGAGAGGTTGGGCATTATCAGGCATTCAAACAGTCCGTGGGCTTCCCCACTACACATGGTCCCGAAGGCTGACGGATCATGGCGACCTTGCGGGGATTTCCGCAGGTTAAACAACGCTACAGCGCACGACCGCTACCCAATCCCGCATAGCCAAGATTTTTCCGTTCATTTGGCAGGGGCTCGTACTTTTTCTAAGATAGATTTGGTCCGCGGTTACCACCAAGTCCCAGTGCGCGCTGAGGACATACCCAAAACAGCGGTAATAACTCCATTTGGCCTATTCGAGTTTTTGCGCATGCCATTCGGGCTCAAAGGGGCTGCACAGACGTTCCAACGCATGATGGACGCGGTGCTTCGCGATCTCCCTTTCGTGTTCGTCTACTTGGACGATATTTTGGTAGTCAGCGCGTCCGAAGACGAACACGAAAACCACCTGGCCACAGTTTTCCGGAGGTTGGGAGATCACGGGATAATAATCAACCCAGCGAAGTGTCAGTTCGGGGTGGCGCAGATCGATTTTTTTAGGACACCACGTCTCCCCCGAAGGAGCGGTTCCACTTCCTGACAAAGTGCGCGTGGTAGCAGATTTTCCAGCGTTACAGGAGTTTTGGGGAATGGTGAATTTTTATAACTGTTTTCTCCGCCGCGCGGCGCAACTCATGCAGCCGCTGTATGCCGCGCTCAAAAAACAGAAACCCGCGGATAAGGTCAAGTGGTCCCTGGAGCGGGACCAAGCATTCTCGGAGGTAAAAGCAGCCTTAGCAAAGGCTGCGTTGTTGGCACACCCAGACCTAACGGCCTGCATAGCGCTCACTACTGACGCGTCAGATGTGGCCATAGGGGCAGTCGTGGAGCAGCATGTAGCCGGGGTTTGGCAGCCCCTCGCCTTTTTCAGCAGGACCTTGCGCGATAGCGAACGTAAATACAGCGCGTTCGACAGGGAGCTGCTGGCTCTCCATTTGGCCATCCGCCACTTTCAGTTCTGGCTGGAAGGACGCCGTTTCACCGCGTTCGTTGACCACAAGCCACTAACATTCGCGATGGCCAAGGTTTCCGAACCGTGGTCAGGCCGGCAGCAGAGACAGCTGGCCGCGATCTCAGAGTTTACCACTGATATTCAGCATGTGGCAGGTAAACTGAATGTAGTGGCAGATAGCCTCTTGCGCGCCGTGGTGGCCCCAGTCAGCGTAGGAATAGATTACGCAGCCATGGCCGCGGAGCAGGTTAGTGACACGGATGTGCGCGCGCTCCAGTCTGGATCAACAGGGTTAAGACTGGAGAACAGGGTGCTGCAAGACGGTATGCCCCCCCAATCTGCAATGTCTCTACTGGACGGCTGCGTCCAGTAGTATCGGCCGCGTGGCGCCACTGCGTTATGACTCCATTCATTCTTTGGCGCACCCGGGAGTGTGCGCGTCGGTCAAAATGGTAGGAGGGAAATTTGTGTGGCCGAGTCTTCGCAAACAAGTTAAAGAGTGGGCAGCAGCCTGCACGGCGTGTCAACGAGCCAAAGTACACAGGCACACGAGGGCTCCTTTGGAGCCGTTTCACATTCCGGCCAAGAGGTTCAATCACGTTCATGTGGACCTCGTGGGACCCCTCCCGCCGTCACAGGGGTGCACACACCTTCTGACAATGGTGGACCGCACCACGCGCTGGCCTGAAGTGGTTCCGCTGGCATCAACCACGGCAGAGGAGATAGCGCGCGCATTTTTAACAGCTTGGGTGGCGCGTTTCGGAGTTCCGTCGGACATTACGTCCGACAGAGGCCCTCAATTTGTGTCCGAACTTTGGTTGACAATGGCCCGCAGCCTGGGTGTCACAGTTCACCGCACAACCGCGTACAATCCGCAGGCTAACGGGTTATGTGAACGTTTTCATAGGTCATTGAAAGCGGCTCTCAGAGCATCACTGATGGATGCAAATTGGGTAGACAAGTTACCGTGGATTTTATTGGGGTTGCGTTCTGCGCCTAAAGAGGACTTAGAAGCCTCCCCAGTGGAGCTCGTGTTTGCGCAACCACTTCGGCTGCCTGGGGAGTTTCTCCCAGATAACCCGGCGCCAGACACCTCCCCGTCTCAGCTGTTGCGGAGTAACATAGAATCAAGTACGCTGCCCGGCCCCGTGCACCACAGTTTTCCGTGCGTTTTTGTGCCTAAAGCTTTGAAGAACGCAGAGTTTGTTTTTGTCAGACACGATGCGCATCGACCCCCGCTGCAACCACCTTATGATGGACCCTTCAGAGTGCTGGAAACAGGGGACATGCAATTTTTGCTAGATTTGGGGGGTAGGAAAGAAAAAGTTGGCATAAACAGACTCAAACCCGCTTTTGTGGTGGCGGATGAGCAAGTGCTGTTGGCAAGGGCCCCACGGCGAGGTAGACCCCCACGGGGGGCTTCACAGAGTAATGTTTCCCCAGAACACCCGCAGGTACTGACAAAAGGTTTCCACCCCCAGACAGCAAGCCCCCAGCGTGACAGCGCCCCGGAGACGTCGAATCCCGGCTACAGCAGATACGGCAGGAGACTGAAGCCTAGACAGCATGCGGACTGATGTGTATTGATTCTATCATGGCATGCATGCTGTTATTCTCTTGTTTGTTCTAAAATGTTTGGGGGTGGTGGTGTGGCCCCACATATGTGACCTACTTTGTGACTGATGTAAGGCCTCACATTTTAGATCAGAACAAAGACAGAGCTTCCTTGGAGATAACAGGAAGCTGCGAGGATGTTAGCTTTGGTATGCAGGGCTTGAGACTGTGGGGGTGGTATTAGAGGATTAAAGAGGAGATGCATTGTTACTGGCGATTATAATGCAATGTGACCTGTGATGCAATGAGACTTGTGAACTGTGAGAGTCCTGGTGTTTAAGGACGAGAGTTCCCTGTAATGTCCTCTTTCTTCTTTGAGATGTTGGCGAATGTGAATAAAGCAGCCTTGAGAGAAATCTGTCTCATCATTTTCACATTCCCACAGTGGGAGCAATTATTAGAAAATGGAAGACATACAAGACCACTCATAATCTCCCTTGATCTGGGGCTCCACGCAAGATCTCACCCCGTGGGGTCAAAATGATCACGAGAACGGTGAGCAAAAATCCTAGAACCACATGGGGGGACCTAGTGAATGACCTGCAGAGAGCTGGGACCAAAGTAACAAAGGCTACATCAGAAACACACTACGCCGAAAGGGACTCAAATCCTGCAGTGCCAGACGTGTCCCCCTGCTTAAGCCAGTACATGTCCAGGCCCGTCTGAAGTTTGCTAGACAGCATTTAGATGATCCAGAAGAGGATTGGGAGAATGTCATATGGTCAGATGAAACCAAAATAGAACTTTTTGGTAAAAACTCAACTTCTTGTGTTTGGAGGAGAAAGAACACCATACCTACTGTGAAACATGAGGGTGGAAACATCATACTTTGGGGCTGTTTTTCTGCAAAGGGACCAGGGCGACTGATCTGTGTAAAGGAAAGAATAAATGGGGCCATGTATTGTGAGATTTTGAGTGAAAACCTCCTTCCACCAGCAAGGGCATTGAAGATGAAACATGGCTGGGTCTTTCAGCATGACAATGATCCCAAACACACCACCCGGGCAACAAAGGAGTAGCTTTGTAAGAAGCATTTCAAGGTCCTGGAGTGGCCTAGCCAGTCTCCAGATCTCAACCCCATAGAAAATCTTTGGAGGGAGTTGAAAGTCTGTGTTGCCCAGCGACAGCCCCAAAACATCACTGCTCTAGAGGAGATCTGCATGGAGGAATGGGTCAAAATACCAGCAACAGTGTGTGAAAACCTTGTGAAAACTTACAGAAAATGTTTGACCTCTGTCATTGCCAACAAAGGGTATATAACAAAGTATTGAGATGAACTTTTGTTATTGACCAAATACTTATTTTACCGAGGAATTTACCAATTAATTCATTAAAAATCCTTCAATGTGATTTTCTGGATTTTTTTTTTTATTTTGTCTCTCATAGCTGAGGTATACCTATGATGAAAATTGGAGACCTCTCTCATCTTTTAAGTGGGAGAACTTGCACAATTGGTGGCTGACTAAATACTTTTTTACCCCACTGTATGTCGTGGAAAATGGGAGCAATGTTGAAATAGCTTTGTTGGCAAGAATGGGGAACTCCTTGGCAGCAGTTAACCAAAAACTGTCCAAAGGAAGATCAGCAAAGTTTAGCTTTAAACCATGATCTTGTTAGATAGCTGTTAGATAGCTTCTCACCACACACCAAGCATAACGGAGTCGGTGTCGTCGCATCCCCGGTGAAAGTAAATCCGAATGAAAGATAGCTTTCGCTATATTGCCTTGAGCTCACCATCTTGTCTTTTTTCTTCCGTGTACCACTCATACTAGCGCCTTCTTCTTGGTCAGAATTTTGTCCAGAGCCTTGTTCGGACATAGCCTTTCCCCTTGTCAAAAACTTCTCCATCACTGTCACTGTGACCTGTCAGGTGCAGCTCTAATTCTATTGTCTTTTTACAGGCAATTAGCCGTCTGCTGCCATCCAGTGACATAAAAGAGTATTACTCTGACACTGGCCACAGTTACATGGGCAAAATTTCTCCAATCTTATTACAATTCAGATCAGAATTTTACCGTTTACGTGGATCCTGAAAAAGCTGATCTGATTAGGACGTGCGTTTTCATGTGTCACAGGTTTGAACGGAATAAATCATTTTGACATGCGCAGGTCGACATTTCGACATTCAAAAAAATAGTAGAAGAAGAAGCAACTTCCGGTGTTAGCGAGCCCCGCTTCGTGTCGAAATTGACCTGTATCGTGTTATTCAGACTGTACTTTTGCTTCTGCTGGTCTCCGTAATGAAGCTACAAGTACATACTTCTGCATATGATGAAAAGAGGGAGACAGCAGGAAGATACAGACCAGTTTTGTTTTACTCCCGCCATGTCTTCTGCTAGCTGCTGCTAAGGCGGAAATACGTCATGTCGACGTGCGGCTGGTGTACAGACATGCGCAGTAAACATATTTTCTGCCCTGTGTTCGGAATACTGTAAGTGTTTTCATGCGCACCATTCGGATTAACAATCGGCATAACCCACCCCTCTCAATCGGAATGAAATTTTGATCCGAATGAGTGTGATCGGGTTAGAATATTCAGATTGCCGTGTTTACATGAAACATTTTTATTCCCATCAGGCTTTTAATCTGGTTACTTGTGTCCATGTAAACATAGCCACTCACTGGAGTAATTAAGTTAAATTGGATAATTTCCCATGGCACACCTAACGAGCTCTCACGGCACACTAGTGTGCCGCGGCACATAGGTTGAAAATCACTGATCTAAATAATAAGTCAATCGCAATGTGAGACTACAAAACTACAACTGCCATGAGCACTATCTGCACACACAGTGTATTGTCGTTGGTCCACTGTTGCCATGGGCATGGTCTGGCTCAACGTGCAGTACGGTACGCAGGACTGCTCCAGGCTGTACAAAACAAACCGTGGACACTGTGCTCCGTAGGTCGGTTCATCATTCACGGCCAGGAACAGCGCCGAACTGATAGCAGGCCAGCAGAACACACCTGTCCCTGCTCTTAGTGATCAGATCACCAGGAGAATTCCACCTGATCCTCTGTTGTCACAGCGTGAGTAGTTAAACTGCGCTCTTCCCTCACATTGGGCTGCACGGTGGCGCAGTGGTTTAGCACTGTGGCAGCACAGTCTTACCCTCGGCCGGGGGATCGCGGGGATCATGAGATCGTGGGTTTGATCCCAGCCCCCGACCAACAGTGAGCTGTGTGGAGTTTGCATGTTCTCCCCGTGTTGCGTGGGTTTACTCCGGGATTTCTCCGGTTTCCTCCCGCATACCAAAAACATGTAGGTTTAGGGCGCTCGCGCACGCAGTGACCAGCAGCCAGTGGCTTGTCACCAGACTGCAAACCAAATCTACCTACGGGTACAAATAAGTACCAAAAAAAAAAAAAAAAAACATTAGCTTCTACCTCTGTGGTTAAATGTGATTATTTTTAGAACAAGAAGCCCCCGTTTACTGTCCACAGTTGTGCAAATTTAAGTTTTCATATGACAGAGAGAAAAAGCAGCTAAACTTTATGTTGCTGTAAAGAGCAAATGAAGCTTCTTCTGAGGTGAATTTTTGTTTATCTGTGATTATCTATGATATCTGTGATATTGTGGGTGACCCCCACAGCCTACGGACAAGCAGAGCGCTCAGCTGGAGCAATTAGCAGAACAATGAGATCTATGGACTGATATCATTAGGCAGCCCTCCTTCCTGCCAGTAATCCTGCTTTTGATATGCGTGACTCTCATGTAAATGTCCCATGCTTTCCTGCTGTACTGTGATGCTAATGTGCCATGCATGCATTTTTTTTTATTTTTTTTTTGTTACTTATTTGTACCCGTAGGTAGATTTGGTTTGCAGTCTGGTGACAAGCCACCGGCTGCCGGTCGCTGCGTGCGCGAGCGCCCTAAACCTACATGTTTTTGGTATGCGGGAGGAAACCGGAGAAATCCCGGAGTAAACCCACGCAACACGGGGAGAACATGCAAACTCCACACAGCTCACTGTTGGTCGGGGGCTGGGATTGAACCCACGGTCTCATGATCCCCGCGATCCCCCCGCCGAGGGTAAACTGTGCTGCCACAGTGCTAAACCACTGCGCCACCGTGCATTGTCTAGCTGGGTATATAATTGACTGAATATCGCTTGCTCATTCTCTCTCTGACTACTGCTTTTGATCACATGCATTGCCTGTTTTGCTGACAAGAGCCTGAGGGCTCGCTCCAGCATGCTTACACAGTGCTGGAGTGAGTTTCGTGATGGCGGATGAATAAAACACCCTTTTAAACTTCACTTCGCCATGCCTTATTATACCATCCACCACACTGGTGACCCCGAAGAAAAGAACACGCTGACGACGAACGAACGCAGCCCCTAGCGGTGACTCCGACGACAAGCGAACGCAGCAGCCTGACGCAAATGGACTGCCTCCCTTCTTCCACACGGGAGACCTCGACGCAGAACCGACACCAGGCGAACTCCTTCGGAGATCATCCACGACTGAGAGAGCTGCAGAAAGCGTCATTGTGCGACCCTCACCTGAGATCTGCACATCCACGCTGGGACCGGCCAATGGACAAAGATCGTCTACTCCCTCTCACCGCTCCTCCGCATGACCCGGCACGAGCGAACGACAGCAACAGCCAAGACAGGGAGGACCATCGGCGCCGACGACGTTGATCTCCATCAAGCTCCCTGACCCTGATTCGCCTCACGACAGCGGACCTGCCATGCACAGAAGCCCCGCATGAGAACAGCGCAGCTGGAAGGTACGTGGCCGCAGCGCGCGCCACGCACCAGAGACAAACTGGCTCTACAGACTTATACATCGTCCCCCGCTGCTGCGCACACGGCTCTTCAGGGCTGCTCTCACACCTGAAGCACTCACGCAGCCCGCACACAGGATTTTGTATGGGTCTCAGCCACGGCGCACAATGGGAATTCAGCCGTCTGCTGTCCCCGAGGGCTTTAGGGCTGCGCCCGCACCTAAAGCCAACCCGCCAAGTCCCTCAGCTTTTGTTTTTCTCACAGCCGCTACGCAGCCTCGCAGAACTGAGCCGCGAGACGAGTCAGAGACGAATTTTTTTTCTCACAGCGGCTGTGGATCTCCGCCACGTTCAACGGGACAGCCCCTCAACTTCGTGGATCCACATGCAATTTTTGCGCGGCCCAGGCAACTTCGCCGTCCCGGGCCGGCACTTGCTACCCCCACCCCTCCTCCCTCCACCTCCGCCTGCACAGAGCTTTCCCCGCAGCTCGCTACCAAAACCGGACAATCGAGGCCTCAGCCCCCCGCTGAGCCCTCTGGGGGGGAGTGTGTGGGTGACCCCCGCAGCCTACGGACAAGCAGAGCGCTCAGCTGGAGCAATTAGCAGAACAATTAGATCTATGGACTGATATCATTAGGCAGCCCTCCTTCCTGCCAGTAATCCTGCTTTTGATATGCGTGACTCTCATGTAAATGTCCCATGCTTTCCTGCTGTACTGTGATGCTAATGTGCCATGCATGCATTGTCTAGCTGGGTATATAAGTGACTGAATATCGCTTGCTCATTCTCTCTCTGACTACTGCTTTTGATCACATGCATTGCCTGTTTTGCTGACGAGAGCCTGAGGGCTCGCTCCAGCATGCTTACACAGTGCTGGAGTGAGTTCCGTGATGGCGGATGAATAAAACACCCTTTTAAACTTCAGTTTGCCGTGCCTTATTATACCATCCGCCACAATATGCAACTTTTTCATGGAAGTAATGTAATGTAATGTACTTTATTTATAGGCCTATAGCCCTTTAAAACAACCCATAGGTGACCAAAATGCTTTACAGAAAATTAAACAGCATTAAAAACACACAGAGCATTAAAAACAAATAACATAAACAAAGAAATACGAATAAATACCTGAAAATAAAAATAAGAATAAAATAAAAACAAATGCCAAGACAAATATCACCACTACTGGATATTAAAAGCCATCCTAAACAAACATGTTTTAAGTTCTGATTTAAAAAGGGCCAGGTCAGAGATAGCACGTAGGTCAGGGGGGAGATTATTCCAGAGCCTGGGGGCGACAACAGAAAAAGCTCGGAAGTAAAACCTCTAATTATATATTTTTAATGTGCTGGTCCAGGGTGTCAAACATGTGGCCCACGGGCCAAAAACAGCCACCAGGGAGTCCAAGTTTTTCTCTGAATTTAGAGCTTTCTTTCTTGTAAATTTCTGACTTTTTCTACTGATTAGAATTGTTCATGTAAATTTGAGACATTTTTCTCCTTAAGATGAGACTTTTTCCTCATCAGTTTTTTTTTTTTTTTTCTGGTGAAAACAGGTAGTGTCGTTGTAGATTAAATCCATCAGCAACTAGTAATGACATTGTGCAGCCCAGAAGAGGTGTCCCAATTCATAGGGGTCATTTTCAACCTCTATCAAGGGTCAAGGGGTAAAGTAGGCAAAGGGGAGGGGATAGGGATACAAATGAGAATTGGGATGGATCCCAAATCTGTCTGTACTTTACTCTTATATTGAAAATATTTTTTCTAGACTGAAAGCATTTAATGCTGTTAATAAATAATTCATCAGTATTACTCTTGCTATTTTTATGTCTGTATGAGGGTCATTTATATTTAAAGTGATTGTAAATTTAGTTTACTCCTGCTCATCAGACCCAGAGATTATTCGCCACCTGCAGCTGTCTCGCAGTGCTTTCGGACGCCTCCAGAGAGTCTGGCAGAGCGGGAAGATCTGCACGACCACAAAGTTGCAAATCTTTAACACCTGTGTGATCCCCATCCTCCTTTACGGGTCCGAGACCTGGACCCTCTCCACCACAGCCACCCACAATCTGGATAGATTCCATTGGACCTGCGTCCATAACGTTCTTGGCATCCAATGGTTCCACCACACCACAAACGATGAGGTCTACAGGAGGGCTGGCTGTTCTATCCCCATCTCATATCAGATGAGGGAACTGGGGCTCCTCAGTCACATGGCCAAGCTGGAAGATGGGACACCGGCCAAGTAGGCCCTCTCCGCCAGCACTCGTCTGCCCCCGAGGTCAGCCCAGACTGTCCTAGATGACCCAGATTGCAATGATAAGACCTCTGGCTGACCTCATTGCCCTAGCCCAAGATCACTCTCTGCCTTCAGACGATTGGCCGCAACGGTCACTTAAGTGGCCAGGCTAGGATTAAGTTAAGTAAGTAAATTTAGTTCAAGTAAATTTTAGCATACAATACTCAGATTTGATCATATTAAACATAATTTTCCAACCACAAAATTGTGGCTAATGAAAAGGCTGACTGGCTAGTAATTTTGGAAAGTCACTAGCCACAGTCGCCAGTGAGCAAAAAAGTTAATGTCAAGCCCTGTGTGGATTAGTGAACCAGGTGAAAACAGTGATGTCTGTAACAATAATTTATAATTGTATACAGTAAATGTGAGCTTCCTGTAGGGGTGTGCCATATTGTATCGTTCACGATAATACCAGTATAAATTTCGATACCGGTGTAAAACTGAAGTCATCGTCCTTGGCCCCAAACATGCTAGAAGTACTCTTTTTAGCAAGATAACAACACTACATGACATTGCACTGGCTTCTACATCTTCTGTTTGGAATGTTGGCGTTGTCTTTGACCAAGATGTGTCTTTCAACTCTCATATACAGCAAACCATTAAGACCGCCTTCTTCCATCTGCGTAATATTTCTAAAATTAGGTCCATCCTGTCTCATAAAGATGCAGAGAAACTTGTCCACACCTTTATCACCTCTAGACTTGACTATTGTAACTCACTTTTATCAGGTTGCCCAAATAAGTCCATAAAGTTTCTCCAACGCATTCAGAATGCAGCTGCACGTATCCTTATGAGAACAGGGAGAAGAGATCACATTACTCCAGTTTTAGCTTCTTTTCATTGGCTCCCAATAAAATATAGAATTGAATTTAAGATATTGCTCTTAACCTATAAAGCTCTTAATGGTATGGCTCCTTCTTACCTGCAAGAACTCTTAGTTCCTTATCATCCAACCAGAGCTCTGCGCTCCCAAAAATCCAAACTACTAGTGGTCCCCAAGGTATCTAGAAGTAGATTGGGAGGTAGAGCTTTCAGCTCTCAAGCTCCCTTCCTGTGGAACCATCTTCCCAGTTCAGTTTGGGAGGCAGACACTCTCTTTATTCAAGAGCAAGTTGAAATCTTTTCTCTTTGATAAGGCCTTTAGTTAGAAATGCTGCCCCTGCCAGGCCTTTGCTTGCATGTGCAGCCTGGCCAGGCTTGGTACTGGACTGTTTGGCTTTGCATGTTGTATTTGTGTGTTTGTTTTTGAATGTAGCTACTCAAACCAGCCGGTCAAGGCAGATGGCTTGCTCTTAGGGGTCTCTGCTGGGTTCTATAAACTAAGAGTGTGGCCTAAACCCACTCTTTTCTGTAAAGTGCCTTGAGATGACCTGTGGTGTGATTTGGCACTATATAAATAAATTGAATTGAATTGTAAAACAGAATATCACAATATTTTAGGTCTGCTGTGTGACGACGTCACGTCGTTATGCTGCCGACAGAAGTTGCGCGTTAGCATAGAAATGGCGAAACAAATATGGCGCAGGAAGCAGCAGCTCCAAAGTTAGGCCGTCTACATCCAGTTGAGTGGAAATATTTAAGTTTCTCTTTCTGTTTCAGACTGCTGTCATCTTTAAAAAAAAAACGGTGCAGCGGAGGTGGATAATCTGTCTGCATTTTTTCCGCATGTCAACAACACCGCTGGAGCAGTATTAACGTCGGACAATGTGCCGCTTGAAGTGTAGTTCAGTTTTGGCTGCTTCATTTTGATTTTATTCAACCACCTGAAGAGGGGGAAAAAAACCCAAAACATCCATTCAGTGCAACGAGAGCCAAAAAGCCCCAGGACAGGTCCATGCAATGGGAGTAATGCAGGTAAAGTGATTCACCATAAAACCCGATGTCTGTGTGAAGTTAAGTTATAATGGTATTATTTTCTTGTAATATTTGATACAGAACTAAAACGTATTTTAAACTAAACCTGAGCTGCTGTTTATAAACAATCATAATAATAAGAGTTTTTGTTTTGTTTTTTCCTGAATATGTTGAAGGTAAATAATGCTGGCCTGTGAAACTGTCCTTTTTGCATAAATTTAAAAGAAAAAAATGTATTCTGCAATATCGTGAAAAATATCATTACTGTGAAAATTCGCAGAAATATCGTGATATCATTTTTAAGCCATATTGCCCACCCTAACTTCCTAGAACCACTGTTACTTCTTAAGCTGATGCTTTTGGCTCCTTGCCCATCTACAATGCAGACAGTTAGGTTGGCCAGTAATAGAGCAGTGGGCAGGTATGAAGGCTAGTGACATTTACCTTTCAGTGCCCTTTATCGGAGTGGTGGCCTAGTTGATAGCGCATCCGCCCCACATCTGGGAGGTTGGGGGTTCAAGTCTCGGCCGGGTCATAGCAAAGACCATATAAAAATGGTACTTTCTGCCTTCTAGCTTGGTGTTCAGCATAATAGAATGGGGGAAGGAGAATTGTTTATGGCAGCGACCCCTCTGATTCTACATGTGATTAACATTGTAGATAGGAGAAACGTAATTTTGTTCTGCAGTATGGACTGAATGACAACAGAGATGACTTCTTCCTCTTTCCTATTTCTTGACGTACAGGAAAATACCCGGAATTTAAAACAACTTCTTGGAGAGAAAACCAAGATAAAGGCCATGTGTTTTTAAAGATAAGTCAGTGTTCTGACATTTTTTTTTACGATAATCATGTGAACAATAGATGCATTTTAGAAGGTCAAAACCTACAGAAACACAATTTTTCAGTCAATGACCCCTTTAATCAATATGTAGTGTTTAATTCTTTCAGCTGTGAGCAAAGCTGTGAAGGTGCTGACAGGAAAAATGAACGTTGTGCGCCTGTTTCAGCTGAACTCACTGCAGTTGGTAGCCCTCCTCCAGTCGCCAACTAAAACCCCCAGGCCAGAACAGGCTTTGGCGTAGCTGCCCAGAGCAACACACAGGCACTGCTGAAGGTTGCTGCCACAGTTACAAGTCCTTAGGATGCAAGCCTGAAAACAGTAATTACTTTCATTAATTAGATAGCAAAGATAGCAAAGATATACTTGTTTTTCAATGTGGAGCAGGAACATAGTTTTTCAATTTATGCAGTGATCACCTTAAGTTTCGTGTTATACATCAACAAATTCCTTTATAGAGGGGTTGCACATGACATCAGTGGTCAAGTGCCACATTGTTTGTATGTCATATTGGACGGCACATTGCGTGGGCCCTGTGTTGAGAAAAAAGTATCTGAAATGGTGCTCCACTGCTGTGCAGTTGGTTGTATTAATAGACAGGGGAAGGTGGAGGGCTTATCTTTCTACTGTTTCCCATCAGATGAAGAGCAAAGACAACAGTGGGTGACAGCTGTCAACCGCAAAGATTGGAAGCCCACAGCCAACACCAGACTGTGTAGTGCACATTTCATATGAGGTAGGGTCTTTCAGATTTCCCCATATGCTTTTTGAAAGTGACATTTGTCCCTGTCCAGATTTATAATGATTTTTTCTTTTTAGAAATTTTGGCCTGTCCTGTTACTCATTTTAGCCATACACCGTGGACCTTTTCGCAAATGCATGATGGCGGCTGCTCATCATGCATTCGACAAAGTATCCTGGAATTGTTTGGGGCCAAAGCTGGGCCACATCAATGCACTGGCTATATATTTTTAGAATTTTTTTTAATTTTAATATGTAAATTCTGATGGCAGGTTAAAGATTATTGCATTGTACAGTATACTAGTATCCACTGACACTTAACCTGAGTGGACAATATACTCAACTATGTATTACCATAAATAATAATGGATTGCATTTACTATATAGTGCCTTTCAAGATACCCACAGTGCTTTACAATGAGTCCATTATTCATTCACTCCACAGACAGACAATGGTAAGCTACTGCTGTAGCCACAGCTGCCCTGGGCAGACTAACGGAAACATGGTTGCCAATCTGCACCAACGGCCTCTCCGACCACTACCAAACATTTATACATATTCGTACCCAGTGTCATGGACACTGGAGGCAAGGTGGGTAAAGCGTCTTGCCCAGGGACACAACGGCACGATGGCTGGGGAGAGCAGGATTCAAACCGCCAACCCTCTGGTTATTGGATGACCTGCTCTACCTCCTGAGCCACTGCTGCCTCAGTACAGATTTATAAGATTATAACTTGAAAATAATGGTCATAATTTATCTAAGAAAAATGGTCTTATAGCAGTTCAATGCAAAGTTCAGTATTTATCAATGTGAATGTGAACATGCATGCTCAGATGACAGATCTGATGCAGCACAGAATTGTTTGATCATACCAGGTTATATCGAGCAGTGCATCCTTATATTGAGGTTACATTGAGCAATATATCCTTGGGTTCTATTGAGCAGTGATCAGTTTGCCTTGGGTTAGATTTAGATGAGGGTTTTAACAATTTACTCTTAAGATTGAAGCTTTTAAGAGCTATAAATGTTCCTTACGCATTTATATCACTGCAGCCAAAACAGCAGATTTAAGCAGAAAATCTAAAATCTAATTGGTTGTATGCAGAAACTTGAATTACACTTTTAGCTTCTGAAATTTTAAATATTTTTCATACAGTTGTGATTGGGCTCACAGCTTTTAAAGAATGTCATTTTCATCTTTTTCTTTTTTTTTTTTTTTTTTTTTTGGTGCACCGGAGTGCAGAGAGCCACCATATCCAGTGTCAGTACTGTGGTAAATTATTTCTACAAAGATAAATTGTGGTAAATTTGTCTATTCTAAGAAGATATTTCTTTGACTAAGTCTGGTGTTACTAATTAATAACTGGTATCCATCATAGATTTTCTGGTTAACTCCACTGGTAAACTAACGCATCAGGCTCAGCGGCACAGTGCTCACAGTACAGCTGCAGTGACTGTATACAGTCACCATATCAGGTTAATTAAATAAATAACTTTACCTGTATGAATGGTGTACGACAGAGCAAATCATGAAAGTATTTTCACTCCTGCTCTGAATAATATCACACAGGAGGACTGTGCAGAACAGCTGTGGGCACAGCTGAGGGAAGGGGAGGATATTACTTCATCTCTTCTAAAATATAAGTATAAATTCTTATGTTTGACATGTATACTTTTAAAATGACCAGACAGCTAACACTTAAAACACTTTATTCACTTATTTCACCAATGCCTGTAACCGAACCGATGAGTTCATTTACATCGTATATCATGGCTGTATAAATTTAAATTATTTCCATCAGCCTGAGTTCACCCCAGTGTTGCTGATTATCGATTTGGTTCCCAGCATCTGTCTTCTGCCTTTAATGACAGTTTTAATGCTGGCACACATTACTTTATTAGTTTTTATTAATCCTCAGATGGTGCTCAGCTGGTCAAACCAACAGTGTTGTGCAGCACCTGTCTCCTCCAAGACATGGTTCTTTAGCATTAAATGTGACTTTTGAGGCTGCCACACACACTGCTTGATCCAGCTGTTTTGCGTAATCACTAAGTTGTAGCTCTGTTGATTGTTCCATTGTTACGCTCGCATGGTTAGCCTTTTGTGTTGCTGTCCAAAATGGCGGAGAAAACAAAATATACGTGACCCGTGTGACGTCAGTGCAACCCCTCTATAGCTACACATACAATATAGCTGTTTTTAGATTGTGTAGTTGAACAAACTTCAGGTTGAATCTATTATTTGGCTGTTTTCTTCAACCAACTCTACCCTCCTTTTTACACCTCAGCTACCTGACAATTCCCTCTTGTAGATATTCTGTATAGAAAATTCAAACTAGGAATGGGAGATGTGACTTGGTATTTACAGCATTTTTTTTTTTATTTGGGGAGTCTGATGGGAATTAATTTTCACTTCTGCGAACTGCTGTCTTCCTGCCCACACATCCACCCATTATAGTCTATGCAGCAACTCAGACATGATCAATCACAACCACTCTCACTCATGACCACACCTCTGTTTTTATAGCATCACATAACTCATTAAAACCAAACTCATCTGAACAATGAGCACTTATGCTCAATTCAGCATGATAAGAGAAGCCATCTCTACCTTCTTCTTCCTCTTCTTTCAGCTGCTCCCTTTAGGGGTCGCTACAGTGGATCATCTGCCTCCATCTCACCCTGTCCCTTGCATCTTCCTCTGTAACACCAACCCCCTCCATATCTTCCTTCACTACATCCATGAATCTTCTCTGTGGGCTTCCTCTTTTCCTCCTGCCTGGCAGCTCCAGCTTCGACATCTTTTGTCCAATGTATCCACTATCCCTCCTCTGCACATGTCCAAACCATCTCAGGCTTGCCTCTCTTACTTTGTCTCCAAACCGCTCAACCTGAGCTGTCCCTCTGATATATTCATTTCTAATCTTGTCCCTCCGAGTCACTCCCAATGAAAATCTTAGCATCTTCAACTCTGCCACCTCCAGCTCTGCCTCCTGTCTTTTTGTCAGCACCGTCGCCAAACCATACATCATAGCTGGTCTCACTACCATCTTGTAAATCTTCCTTTTCACTCTTGCTGCTATCCTTCTGTCACAAATCACCCCTGACACTTGTCTCCACCCACTCCACCCTGCCTGCACTCTCTTCTTCACTTCTCTTGTGCATTTTCCATTGCTTTGGATGGTTGACCCCAGGTATCTAAACTCATCTACTTTCACTACTGCTACTCCTTCCAGCTTCACCGTTTCACCTGCTTCCCGATCATTAATACTCATGTATTGTCTTGCTTCTACTGACTTTCATTCCTCTTCTCTCCAAAGCATACAGTACCTCCACCTCTCCAGGTTCTCTTCCACCTGCTTCCTACTCTCACTACAAATCACAGTGTCATCTGCAAATATCATGGTCCACAGAGACTGTTGCCTGACCTCATCTGTCAGGCTGTCCATCACCATGGCAAACAAGAAGGGGCTCAGAGCCGATCCCTGATGTAATCCCACCCCCACCTTGAGTCCATCCATTACTCCTACAGCACACCTCACCACCATCTTGCTGTCCTCATACATGTCCTGCACCATCCTCACATACTTCTCTGCCACTTCTGACTTTCTCATACAGTACCACACTTCCTCTCTTGGCACCCTATCATATGCTTTCTCTAGATCCACAAAGACACAATGTAGCTCCTTCTGACCTTCTCTATACTTCTCCATCAACACTCTTAGAGCAAACATTACATCTGTAGTACTCTTTCTTGGCATGAAACCATACTGCTGCTCACTGACTGTCACCTCTCCTCTTAATCTGGCTTCAACAATTCTTTCCTATATCTTCATCGTGTGGCTGATCAACTTTATGCCTCTGTAGCTACTACAGCTCTGAGCATCACCTTTGTTCTTGAAAATTGGTACCAAAACACTTTTTCTCCACTCCACCAGCATCCTCTCACTCTCCAAGATTGTGTGAAACAATCTGGTTAAAAAGTCCACTGCCATCTCTACCAAACATCTCCATACCTCCACAGGTATGTCATCTGGACCAACCACCTTTCCATTCTTCATTCTCTTCAAAGCTACCCTCACTTCTACCTTGCTACTTCTTGGGACATCCTTGTTCACCATCTTTCCTACATCCATCCTCTTCTCTCTCTCATTTTCTTTATTCATCAGCTCTTCAAAGTGCTCCTTCCACCTTCTCAACACACTCTCATCATTTGTTAGTACATTACCATCTCTGTCCTTAATCAGCCTAACCTGTCGTACATCCTTTCCAGCTCGATCTCTCTGTCTAGCCAATTAATACAACTCCTTTTCTTCTTCCTTAAGTGTCCAGCCTCTCATACAACTCCCTATATGCCTTTTCCTTTGCCTTTTCGACCTCTCTCTTTGCCATGCACCTAGATTCCAAATACTCCTGTCTACTTTCTTCATCTCCCTCTCTTTCCTACAAGGAGACAAGCTGAGGGTGAAGGAACTGCTAAAAGATTTTGGGAGGATGGCGAAGCTGGCTAAAATAATTTATAAGAATAAGGTGGAGCAGAAATTAACATCAGGAAGTGCGAGAGAGGCGTGGCAGTGTTTAAACATCATGATGGGCAGAGCCCCAAAACCTGCCATAGTCAACTGCCCAGACCCCACTTCCTTTGCAGAACAGCTTAACACCTTCTTCACCCGTTTTAATACCAGCAGCACACCAACCACCTGGACCTCTCCATCTTCCATCTCCTCCCGTGAACCCCTTATCATTGAGGAGCAACTTATGACATCCATCCTACATAGGGTCAACCAACACAAAGCCGCTGGCCCTGATAGGCTCAGAGGCAGAATCCTAAAGGAATGTTCCACTCAGCTAGGTGGAGTCCTCACCAGACTTTCTCAGCATCTCTTGGATTCTGGATGTGTCCCTGATCAGTGGAAGGAATCTATCATCATTCCAATCCCCAAAAAGACTCACCCTAAGGACCTGAAAGACTACAGATCAGTGGCCCTGAGCTCTGTGCTCTGTAAATGTATGGAGCAAGTGGTGTGTGACTTTTTGACTAACATGTTGTCACACAAATTGAATTCCCTCCAGTTTGCCTATAAGACAAAACGGGGTGTAGAGGATGCACGTCTTACACTTCTAGACACTGTCACTAAACAAATGGATTCTTCACACCCACACACAGAGATTTTGTTTATGGACTTTTCTTCTGCTTTTAACACTGTACACACAGGCACCTTGCTACATCACTTGACAGACCTGCAGGTTCACCCAACATTGATTTTATGGATTCAGAGTTTTTTATGTGACAGGCCACAACAAGTGTTTTTAAATGGTTTTACATCTAGCAAGTTGATTTTAAACACAGGTCTTCCTCAAGGTTGTGTTTTATCTCCGGTTCTGTTCTCTGTATACACAAATAACATCTCCTGTGACAGTGAAGGAATGACTCTTTTTAAATATGCAGATGACATGGCCTTGGTGGCCCATCTGACAGGCAGTACTGCACTGACCCGCTATCAGCAGGCAGTAAACAATCTAGCTCAGACTTTTAATCAAAACTCTCTGGAGTTAAACACCACAAAGACTAAGGAGTTGTGCTGTGGGAACAAAGAGAAACTTTCAACTACTTTCTTTACACCCCTCAGTATCCAGGGTCAGGCTATTGCGCAAGTTCAAGTTTTTAAATACTTGGGAATAGAGATGGACTGCACACCATGTTGACTCTGTTTATAAAAAAAGCACAATAACGCCTCCACCTGTTGAGGAAACTGAGGACTTTTAATGTCAGTAGACACATTTTAACTCTGGTTTACACTTCATTAATTGAATCCATCCTTACTTTTAACATTTCATCCTGGTACAGCTCCCTCTTCATTAAGCACAAAACAAAGGATTCCCGTATAGTTAATCAGGCTAGCAAAATCATTGGCTCACCACAGACACCGCTGTCTGAACTGTATCAGCGCTCTGTGATCAGGAAAGTCACCCTGATCACAAAGGACCCATCTCACCCCCTCCATCACTCTTTTCAGTTACTTCCATCAGACGATATAAAGTTCCATTGGCCCATAAAAACATTTACAAGAAATCATTTATTCCTTCTGCAGTAACAATCCTGAACAAAATCAAATAGTTATCATACTTCAGTTAGTCATCAATATTAGTTATCAACATTTATCTATTAATCACTGTTAATTTTTAATAGTTATTAATATTTTCTGCCACATGATTTTATTTGCTGTTTCCTTTTTAACCATGTTTACTTTTTTAAACTGTTTTTATCCTGTGAGTTTGAACATGTTTTTGAGAGTGTTGAATGTGTTATATTGTTGTAGCCGTGTAGAAGAAGAATTTCTCTCACTGACTGGGACAGACAATAAAGCTATCTATCTATCTATCTATCTATCTATCTATCTATCTATCTATCTATCTATCTATCTATCTATCTATCTATCTATCTATCTATCTATCTATCTATCCCCTTTTGAATACTTTCCTGTACCTCCTCATTCCACCAACAAGTCTCCTTGTCTTCCTTCCTCTGTTCACTGGATACGCCACATACCTTTCTACCCATTTCCCTCAATACTTTTGCTGTACTTTCCCAGTCATCTGGCAATTCTTCCCTGCCACCCAGAGCCTGTATCAACTCCTTTCTGAACTCTGTGTGACCTTCTTCCTTCTGTAACTCCCCCCACTTAATCTTTGGCTCTGCCTTCGCTCTCTTCCTCTTCTTGCTTTGCAAAGTCATCCTACAGACTACCATCTGATGATGTCTAACTACATTCTCCCCTGCCACCACCTTGCAGTCTCCTATCTCTTTCAGATTTCTCTTTCTGCATAGGATGTAGTCCACCTGTGTGCACCTTCCTCCACTCTTGTAAGTCACCCTATGTTCCTCTCTCTTCTTGAAATATGTGTTCACCACAGCCATTTCGATCTTTTTAGCAAAATCCACAACCATCTGTCCTTCCACATTTCTCTCCTTAAGACCATACCTACCCAGAACCTCCTCATCACCTCTGTTCCCTTCACCTGCTGTATATGTCCATTAAAGTCTGCTCCAATCACCACTCTCTCCAACTTACTCCAGAATTATTCTTTCTCTTCTACCTGACATCCAACCTGTGGGGCATATGCACCAACAACATTCAACATCACACCTTTGACATTTAGCTTCAAACTCATGATTCTGTCTGACTCCCTCTTTACCTCCTGAACACTCTTCACATACTCTTCTTTCAAGATTACTCCTCCATTTCTCTTCCTAGCTACACCATGGTAGAACAGTTTAAATCCACCTAAAGTGCTCCTAGCCTTGCTTCTCTTCCATCTGGTTTCTTGATCACACAGTATATCTACCTTTCTTCTCTCCATCACATCAGCCAACTCTCTGCCTTTACCAGTCATAGTCCCTACATTTTAACGTACCTACTCTCACCTCCACACTTCTACCTTTCCTTTTCGCTCTCTCCCTCCTAACACGCCTTCCCCCCGCTCCTCCTCCTTGATCGTAGCCCAATTTCCACTGGCACCCTGTCAGTTAACAGCATTGGTGGTCGTCGTTGTTAACCCGGGCCTCAACCGATCTGGTATGAAAGTCTCATTTGTCATGATCTGCATGTTTGATTTGGCAAAGGTTTTACGTCGGATGCCCTTTCTGACACAACCCTCCCCATTTACCTGAGCTTGGGACCGGCACTAGGAGTACACTGGCTTGTACACCCCCTGTGGCCATCTCTACCTTCAGGGTGGACAAATTTGGAGTTTACTGAAAGATGGTTGACAGATCATTGGGAGATCGATGAGATCAGTGACTGCTCCTTGAGCTCTCCTTGACCACTCAACAATCTCAGTGATCTCCCAATGATCTCTCAGCAATCCATGCTTGTGAATAACATGTGAAGCTTAAAAAAATAATAATTACCGCATGGTACTGATCCGGTGGGACGTGACTGTGGCACACAGCAAATATTCCACTTGGGTTGGTCAACACTGAACACTTTTCATCAGCAAATATTTCTAGAAGAGAATATTTTATACAATAAAAAAGCATCACCAATGTTATACTTGGTCTGTAAGCTGGATTGTTCTTTCTGATATATACAGTTGAAACCAGAGAAACTATAGAAATAATTTTGGTAATCCTAACTGACCTAAAACAGGAGAAGTTTAGTCTGATTTAATGTCAGACAGTGAGAAAAAATGTTACGTGTTTTATTATACAGCATATATAAACTCATTTCAACTGAATATAGTCTTGCAATTAAATTTATATATGCAGTAGGCAGTTTATTTTCTAACAAGGGTGGTGGGGGGGGGAGTATTCACAAATTTAGCTTAAGGTACAAATGTATAAACAAAAATTAATTACAAATATGCAAGAGTCAAGGTGGAAAAATATGAGAAAACATGCAAATTAATTTGCAATTAATTAGGCAAGTCTAAAATTTGTGAGAAAGAAAAAGACATCTCCTGAATGAGGAAAAAAAAAAAACATTTCCAAGAAAAAAGTCATAAATTTACTAGAAAAAAAAAAATCCAAATTCACAAGAACAAAAGCTGAACATTTGTATCATTTTTTAAAACTTTTGTCTCATCGATTTTACTGTACATTTTGTCACCAGTGCTTATTAGAAACTTGTAACATTTTTTCTTTGAAATGTACAGTATACATTTTTAAACAAATGTGCAACTGTTACCTAGTAAATTTGTGACTTTTCAAAGGAATTTAAAAAAACCGTTTTTCCTACAACTTGGCCACTTTTGCTACCGTGTCCCCCACAATTATTACAACTACAGAATTACAACTACACAATATACTCATGTAAATTTGCAACTTTTTCTATTAAATTTGCAACTTTTATCTCACAAATTTTCTACATTTTTCTTGTACTGTTACATCTGAATATGTCAATAGGAGTTCAGTTGCAATTGTCTAAGAAAAATTCCAGGTTAACAAGAAAGACAGCACCCCCCATCCCCCCAAATCACCTACTGCATATACATAGGTCTTTTTACTTGTAAGTATATCATGTATCATTAATTGGTACCATTGTGAGTGTTGATGCAGGTAGTTGGCATGTTTGCTCCACAAGCTCCCACACTCCAGGACAGAGCAAAAGGCTCAGGTGAGTTCTCGATGATCCCACTGCTGCTGGTGAAATCGTCAGTGCTGTCACTGTTTCCGTTACCACAGAGACCTGAACAACAGGCTGAAGGGTTAAACTGGATCATGGTGTCAGTTTTAGTTTTTATTTTGACCGCTGTGTGGCTAACCTGTCATCGTAACTGTGTGTTCTCTTGGAGCAGAGATGTAGAGCTGGATTTCAGGAGACATCTGCACCTGAATCGTCATTCCACTGGTTGTGTGGACTTGAGCATACATGGAGGACTGCCATAAAACCTGGGCATGAGCTGGCAGGTGGCAAAACAAGCATTTTGAAGTTAAAAATCATGCCACCGTGGAATATATGCACTGCAACGTGTTTTTTTTGTTTTTTTTAACTTACGAGTCTGATGAAATCCAGTAATTTCTTGGTCTCCAAATGTAATCAAATTGTTTTTAAATGTATATGTGTGCTGAAAAGCCAAAGCAAGGGGTGATTATAGAGATTTTCTCCTTTTGCATGAAATTATATATTATATGATCTGTACCTCTAAATGCCCGAGAACTACTGTTTTCAGTGAAGCCTCCTTTTCAGAGAACTGAATGATTACTGTCCAGTTAAAACCCTGCATAAATAAATGAAAAAACACTAAATATCAAAACCATACACAACGTAATCATAACTAAAATATTAAACTAGAGAAAGCAAGTACAAATTACCTGTAGTGCTACGTATTTACATTTGCCAGGGACCATATACTGCTTGCCATCAAATGTTGTTACAAACTGCCCTTCAATGAGACATTTCATTGGGCAAAAGTTTTCAGAGCAACGCCACTTCCCGCCGTCGCACATGCTGAGATGTTAAAGGAAGGCATTTTAAATTCTAATTTCCCTTTTGTGATCCAAGATGAAAAATTTGTGACTCAAGAACACATCACAAATGCGCTAAAATTTGTTAAGACTCTTACCATGTTTGGCACTTGGTTTCATGGAGGTCCCCAGTTGAATGGCTCATGCCAGCAAACACACATGGGCAGCTTTTCTCATTCACACAGTGGAAGCCATCTGAGTGGTCATTAATCACCTGGCCTACAGAAAAAAATCAGTAAAACCTAAATATCCAGTGAAACAGCCACAGATGTAAATTACAGAACTGAATAAAATCCATTTAAAGCACCAATGCTAAAGTCAAATGCAAATTAATTAACTTTTTTCTTAAAATTTGCAAGTTTTTCTTATAAATGTATTACTTTTTTCATGAAAATTTGTGACTTTTTGTCATGATCCTGGGCATGGATGGGAGCCGTGCCCAGTCTTCAGTTTGGGTTTAGTCTTTTCTGTTTGTTTATTTCTTTGTTTATTGTTATCTGCTGTATTTGGCCTCTGTTTGTTTATGAGTTGTCTGTATTTTTAATCTCATCCTTATTTTCTTGCCTAGTCATTTTGTAGTTATGGTATTGTTTATATCTTTTGGGGTTGTGTTATTTTATTCTGTATTATTTAGTTCCGGTCTGTACTTTTATTTTGACAGCGCTGTACAACTTTCGGCTGTCAAACTGTTTTGCAGGCTGCACACCTGTCACTTGTTGTTTTGATTACGTTTTCACTCATGTACCCACACCTGATTATCATCATGGAGGGCAATGGATCAGCGTTCTCGTCGCGCCCTCCGCCAGTACCCGGGCTCACCCGGGGAAGCTAATGATCCTACCAGCAGACTAAATTCGAAGAGACAACGCCTCTGCGCCAAGTCAAAAAAGAATCCTAGTCACAGTCCTAAAGCCGAAAGCAAACAGCCCCGAGAGCACTCTGTGGTAGGATCTGCCCTTCGCATATTACAACTAAACGTTGAGGGCCTATCTGCAGCCAAGCGAAGCCTTATCGAAGTCCTCGCCTTCCAACATTCGATTGATGTAATCTGCCTCCAAGAGACTCATATTGGCACAGAGGAAGCTGGCCGCTACACCATCAAAGGCTTTGACCTCCTGTGCTATGTTCCACATGCTAAACATGGACGTGCCACCTATGTGCGTTCTGACATAGTTGAAGCAAATCACCTGATAACAACACATTTCTCAGACACCATAACCATTGGTGGCTTCCATATTGTCAATGTGCACAAGCCCCCTAGTGCCAATAGGGATCTACAGGTCTTACCCACCCTACCCCACCCTGCCATCTATGTGGGGGACTTTAACAGCCATCACCCTGACTGGGGGTATCCAGCAGTGGACAGTGATGGGGAGGCACTTTCAGACTGGGCATCTAGAAATGACCTCACTTTGATATATGACCCCAAACAAAGAGGAACCCTCCACTCTGCTAGGTGGAAGAAGGACTATTCTCCTGACCTGTGCTGGGTCACCTCTTTGAATGGGGCACCATATCCTACACAGATCCTCATTCTTGATGATTTTCCACACAGCCAACACCAGCCCCAGCTTGTACACATTGGCCTACAACTTCCAGTCATAAACAGCCCAAGGAAGATGTGCTGGAACTTCCACAAAGCCAACTGGAAGAAATTCAGTGAAACTCTGGACCGGAGTGTTGTTACCATCCCACTCCACACCATCACTGTAGATGAAGCATACAACCGCTTCTGCAGCGCAATCTTCAAGGCTGCCCATACTGCAATCTCACGAGGCTACCAACCCCTCTATGTCCCATGTTTGGACGGAGAAAGCGCTGCCCTCCTACAATCCTATCAAACATCAGGGGACCCAGAGATAGCAGACCATCTCATTGAATCGCTAAATACAGCCCGGCAAAAGAAATGGGAGGAGACAGTTGCTGACCGGAGCTTTACCCACTCTAGCAGGAAATGTTGGAGCCTCATCCGTCGCCTAGGAGCTGCACAGAAGCCCCCTAGCCAAAGCCGAGCATCTGTCACACCCAACCAAGTTGCATCCCACCTACTGACTATCGCCAAAGCACCCCAAGACAAAGTCACCAGAAGAGCAGTTACAACTGAGCTAAAAAAACACCAAAAAATGCCTGCAGAGGAAACGAACCCTGAACCCTTCAAGGCTGCTGAACTGGAGAAAGTCCTACAAAGCCTGAAATGTGGAAAGGCAGCAGGATACGATAACATCTTCCCAGAATTCATGAAAAATCTTGGCCCCCGAGCCCTAACCTGGTTGACACAATTCTACACAAGGATCACACAAACAAACTCGATCCCAAAGAAATGGCGGACAGCAAAGGTCATTGCCATTCCAAAACCTGGCAAAGACCACAAACTACCAGCAAGCTACCGCCCAATCTCCCTACTCAGCGTTCCTTACAAAATCATGGAGCACCTAATACTGCAACATATTTCCCCAGGAATAGAGGAAATTCTATGTGTGGATCAAGCAGGTTTCCGCAAGGACCGCAGTACAGGAGAACAAGTACTGGCCCTAACCACCTTCATCGAAATTGGCTTCGAGAACAGACTGAAGACAGGGGCTGTGTTTCTCGATCTTACAGCCGCCTATGATACGGTCTGGCATAAAGGCCTCCTCCTGAAACTTATAAAGGCGATCCCTGCTTGGGCAACAGCAATTATTAAAACCTTGCTTACCAACCGAAGGTTCAGAGTCCACCTTGGTCAGAACACAAGTGCATGGACAACGCAGAAAAACGGACTCCCACAAGGCTCAGTTCTAGCTCCAACTCTGTTCAACCTCTATATAAACGACCTGCCCACTACAAAATCCCGCAAATTCATCTATGCAGACGACATTTGTTTGGCACTCCAAGCACCAGACTTTGAGCCACTGGAATGGGTGCTCACAGAAGATCTTGCCAAACTGGACCAGTTCTGCAAAATCTGGCGCCTAAAACCAAGCCCAGCAAAAACCGTCTCCAGTGTATTCCATCTCCACAATGTAAAAGCTGCCAGAGAACTAAACATCCACCTGAGTGGACTCAAGCTTAAGCATGCCCCGAATCCAACCTACCTTGGAGTGACCCTTGATAGGACCCTATCCTTCAAGGAACATCTAAAGGGGCGGCTGCTAAGGTGAAGGTACGAAACAACCTGCTCTGCAAGCTTGCTGGTGCAAAATGGGGGGCAGCAGCCTCCACCCTGCGCACCTCAGCACTGGCCCTTTCATACTCTGTAGCAGAATATTGTGCCTCTGTCTGGTCCAGGTCATCTTACACACACCACGTAGACACCCAGCTCAACACAACCAAGAGAACTATAACTGGAACAATCCGCTCAACACCACTCCCCTGGCTCCCTGTACTGTCAAACATAGCCCCTCCACACATCCGGCGAGCAGCATTAACTCAAAGGATGCTCCAAAAAGTTAAAGATTCTCCTCACTTACCAATCCATGCAGATATCTATACCCCACCCACTGCCCGACTTTCATCCAGACGGCCGATTTGGAAAAACCCTCCCCCAGCTGACTTTACCATCCAGACAGCTTGGCAAGTGGAGTGGGAGACCAAGGAGGTCCCAAACAAACACCTGGTGACAAACCCCAACCAACAGGTCCTGGGCATCAACCTCCCAAGGAGACAGTGGTCTATACTTAATCGCTTCAGGACTGGACATGGCCCCTGCTTGGCCAGCCTTCACAGATGGGGCAGTAGTCCCAGCCCACTGTGCAAAGACTGGAAGGAGGATTACACACCCTCCATACAGCAAACCAGGAGGCAACCGCTTGGCTTAAGGACTTTGCATTCGCTAAATAAATAATTATCATCTGGGCAGTGCTATTTAAGCAGACCGGTGTAGCTGTTCCTTGCAGCGGTCTTGCGTCTCCAGACGTTGTTGTCATGTCCTTCTATTTTAAGATAGCATTCACGTCTGTGCCATTTTCCCCGGTATAACCTGTAAGTGTGCGTTTTTGTTTATTGTAATTTCTTACGTCTTTTCAGTTAATAAATGTGCAGAAACTCACTGCCTGTGATTGGCGTCCTCTGTTAGCATCAGTAAAGGCACTTCTTAAAACTTTTTCTTGTAAATTTGCGACTTTTTTTTCATGAAATTTGCAATGTTTTTCATGTAAATTTGTAACCTTTTTCTTATAAATTTGCAGTTTGTCTTAAACCCCTTGCAGTCTGGTTAATTTCCCTAAAAACGCCTAAAAATAACATACCCAAAGTAAATCAAAAGCTGTTCTTCAACCCTTTTGCAGCATCTTCATGGGGTTGGTCTCATTTTAAAGAAAACACTTTGAATTTTTTGGCAAAACAGTCATAATCTCTCTAAGTGCTCCTGCCACTGAGTAACAGTCATCTAAACATACTGAACTTGAAGAAAATAAAGTTTGTCTGGGTGTTTTTTTAGATACAAATGCTTGCAAATAACACACAGCTGTCAGATACTGGCTGGAAAATGCAACAGAAATGTAGAACCAAGTGCTATCAAGCTGAGGTCAAAATTTTGTAACAATACCACAAAAAATGAATATATTACACAGCTCTTTTCTCAGGTTGTTCCCAGGTGTTTTTGAACTGTGCCAAATTGTGCCAAATGGCACAGTTTGGAAAAACGTCTATAACTTTTGAATGCTTCAACAAAGAAGCTTGATCTTGGGCTCTAATGAAAGGTGACACTCAGGGCTGTGTGTGTGTGTGTGGGGGGGGGTTGTTTGTTCATTCATGAATGAATGAATGAACAAACAAGCCCCCCACACACAAAGAAACATGCCACGTAAAAAATGTGTGGCCTTTTTTTACAAGAAAAAATAACCTACAGTGCAATAAAAATTATACTAAAATATCTGCAATGTAGAGCATAACAACTCCCCCCCACCCCTGCTACAGAGGAGCTCGGCGCACAAAAAACGGTCCGTCAACGGTCCGTCAGGTGGCGATGACGCACCGTTGTAATTACCGATCAGTCAAAAGTCATTTTTATTACTATTTTCAGTGATAAAGAATAATTTAGCTTGTAACACTTACCTGTCCACAACAGCAGTGTTGTTGGCGAACATCTGTTCCTCATTGTCAGATGAACATGAAGCTGGTCCGCTTGTTACGACTCGTGGTTCTGGTCACGCGACCCGGTCAAACCATGATTCCATGATTGCGGTTTTGCGCTTCCATGATTGTGGTTTTGGCGAACGATTTTTCAAAACAAATAAGAACAGTAGTAATAAAAACAGACTGGCGAACGCTACCATTACACACAGTGGCTTACACAAAACAGATTTTACGCACGGGACGCACGCGTTTCAATCATCGAACTTCTCTGCTTCAATTGGCTCGTTGTATTCGCAGTCGTTGGTAGGCAGGTCCTTCTTGTTAGGTTTTCAGTCATTGGTTCTTCAAGGTTTCAGAAACCCAATTCAAGGCTCTTATTAGTCGAATGAGAGGTCAATCAAATCTAAACCAATCAAAGCACTCCTTTGGCTTTCTGTTCGCGGCTGTGTCTGTAGTGGAAGAACGGAAATGCAGCTTTTTTTTTTCAGTGCGCACTGAGATGCACTAGGACGCAGAGACGTGACTGCCCGCGGTATCCCGGAGTGCAAGAGGTTAAATTCCAAACTTTTTTCTTGTGCTATTTTTTCACAAATTTGCAACTTTTGTCTCATAAATTTGCAATGTTTTTCACATAAACTTGTGATCTTTTTCCTGTGAATTTGCAACTTTTTCATGAATTGTGTAACTTTTGACATTTTTTCTTGCAAATTTGTACCTTTCCTAGGAATTTTCAAACTTTTTTCTCATAAATTTGCAACTTTCCTTGTAAATGGGAAACTTTTAAAAACTCTTTTAAACTTACAACTTTTTTCTAGTAAATTTGCAAATTTTTCCTTATAAATTTGTGACTTTTTTCTCATAATTTGAAACTTTTTCTTTCATTTATTTCTTTTTACTTTTTTTAGATTCATTACTTTTCTCATCATAAATTTTCCAACCCCTCTCGGCTAAAATTATCACTTTTTTCTTGCAAATTTTCCAACTTACTGCTTATTGCAAAACATGGGTCCCCAGACAATCTTATAAAGGGCCCCCAAAAAGCTAGAAATGGCCCTGACTGCAATAATACTTAGTGTCTCCTTCAATATTTAGGGCCGTATTACAACGACAGGATCGGTTATTCAGTTGTCAGTGACGCAGAACGCATTTATAGGCGTTTCCAAGTTAATTTCCTTATCACAATGGTGTAAAAACAAACTTTCCGCATGACACAAAGAGGCTGGTCTAATCATTTAGAGCTGTGTTTTGGATAATCCAATCCAAAGTGGTCCTGTCCATCCTTTTAATGGACAGAGGCACATTATCTAAAGTGAACTGTGATCATGATGGTTTGTCAGAGATCTGCTTCCAGGCAGATTGTGGTTGAAATGAGGACCCAGGGTACAGACTGAACTCCAGAGTAACGTATTTTATTACAAAAACAAAAGAATAAATAAATGGCTGCACTGGGGCAGAAAACAACGCAGATCTCAAAACTAAATAAACTCACAGGGATAACATAGCATAGGTAGTCACGGGAAGAACATGACAGAGAAACCATGGGAGAACAGCAACAATGACGCCAGACACAGCACATGCAAAAACTGACATAAATAGGGTATCTGATAAATTACAAATGTGAGACAGCTGGGTGAACAATCAGGGGCAGCAAGTGAGGAAAACAGGACAGGCGGGGCTACACAGACTCTCATAGACAGGGGATGCACAAGAGACATGACAATGAACATGCAGGGCACAATACAGAGAAGGCAGTGGCAAAAACATGACTATGAACATAATCATAATACCAAAGAGCAGGACCAAAGACTACAGTGCATACTTAAAAGTAAGATAATGAGGGATAAACAATATTTAACTAAGGGGAAGACATAATGCAAATAAAAATCATGACAGATGAAAACACAGAGACACCAATAAAGACAGCAGGACCCAACGGGGATGACGCCACATAACAATAGATCAAGGGACACAGAAGACATTGACAGAGGACACAGAGGGCAAATAATGCAATTAAACATCATAAACCAGATCAGGGAGGCACACAGAGAACACAAATGAACATAAAGTGTGGGCACGGTCCCCAACCATGCCCAGAATCTGACACGGTTTAAGACAGGTTTTGCACTGACCAAAGCCCATGTGTGAGCCAAAATGCATGTGATAGTAATGCTGCTTAGTAATAAGGAAGACATCAGTCATAGCTGATGCCCAGTTAGTTATGTTAGAAAGAACAAACGGTGAAGAATGGGCTGAAAAATCAGCTGAATGATTTAATTTGGTACGCACGGATGCAACACACAGACATGAATGGATTTGAAACTTCAGGATTTGAAACTTCAGGAAAAGAGGATGATGCCTGTGCAAACTTTCATTAACTTTCATAAACTTAAAGGAGGAGATCTCCCGTCCGTGGCAACCCTGGCCACTAAACAAGCCCACTTTCGGCAGCTTCTGCCAGCCCTTGACGGGTGGCAGTCGGTGAGCTTGCTGGTGGAGAACCACAACCCTATGGTGTGGGTGCCAGCTGGAAACCCGGGGTGCGCGGACAAGGCAGATGTGTGGATGAATCTCCTGTCTCTGTGGGGAGTTACAGTGAAAAGTAAAACACTGCACACTCCTTGTTCATTCATTTATTCCCTTAAAAAAAATCCTACATTAATGCCTAATCTATAAACTCCAATGGTAAGTCCGCAATTAAAATGAGAGTGTAGATGGAATAAAAAAACTAGGGTGTAAATGTCATATAATTAAAATGACGGGCCATTATATGATGACTGTTACAGTTCTCTTTATTAAAATAAGAACCCAGCTCTGTCATTCCCTCATGAGCTCTGGAGCTGTGCAATTTCAAAATGCATCGCTGAAATATCATTAAGCAATGCACTTCTGATGATAGACCTCCTTTTTCCTGATCAAAAGCAGATTCTCACAGAATGCATTACAATAATAATGCACATTAGACTGTACGCTGCCACACCTCTTTGAAATGAGACGCCTCCTCCCAGCGCATAGCGGGTGCACTGTCTACGGGTAATTTGATGGTGTGACGCAAAGTGTAAAAAACTGACAATGCGCTGACAGAAACTAACAAAAACACTGGCGTACGCCGAAAAGTCTGTGGGAAAACTGTGTGGATGATCATCCAAATACAGCCCTTAGTCTGGAGAAAAGGGTCTGTTTTTGTTCCGCCAACAGTGAAATTAAATATCCACCCATGACAACATGAATGATTTCCTCTTCTAACTGTCAGTAAAATTCGGATAGAGCTCACCTTCTGGGCAGACACAGGAGCTAGTCGTGTCCTGATTTAAGAATTGGGGGTTTGGTCTGGAGCAACTAGGAACAAAGGCAGGGCCATCTTCTTCATATAATAGGTCCCCAGGACAAGTTTCTTGAGCTACATCCACACACAAAAACAGATAATTGTATCAAGCTGCATAAATGTAAAGAACTGACACTAAAATTATAAATAAGAATTTGCTTGGGATAATCAATCTGAAATAAATCTTAAAGACATACCACACTGAGTTAAAGCTCTCCATTTTTGCCAGACATTACTGTCTTTGCCACACTGCAGGGCAATCTCCTTGAAAAATGCACAGCCAATGGATTCACTGTTTTCATAATTGTAAATGTTTTGGCTGCAAAGTTGAAAGTACAGGAGCCACTTTGATTGCAGACAAGCCATCGTGTGAGAAAATAGCTGTTCACATATCTGCAAATGTCAGAGCAACAAGCCACAAGTTTATCATTAACTTCCTATAAGTCCTGGGTATCTATCATGTTTAGTGAGAAATGAAAATATTAAAATAAGGACACTTACTTGGCTAAAAGAGGAGACATCATCTCGTACTTGACATGTGTTGTCGGTAAGCACACTCTCACTGATCAGCTGCTGCTTATTGCCTTATGTTATATAAAGGAGACTGTGTTTAGATTAATGTTAATATTTGGGAAAAATATACATTTCTATAAAATGTGATTACAGTGTGATTTATTTGGAAGAGTACACCATCTTAGCACACTTTTTAGCCTGTTCTCAGAAATAAACAACCAAAGAATGTTTTCACCCAGGAATTATGCCTTAATTACATATTTTTTGGGGGGACAAAAGCCCTCTAGTGGTTGCGGAAAAAAATACATGCAATAAGATGACAGAGGGAAAGAGCTGCAGTACGGATAGGATTTTTTAGGTTTGACTGCTTTCTCTCCTTATGCTTCCCTAAACTTGAACCTTAATCTTTTTAGCTTTTTAAAATTATTTTTAGTGGCAAATCCTAAAATTTTAAACTTTTAAAAATGCAAAATTTTAAACTTTTAAAAATGGAAATAAATTAACAACCAGATTCCTCAGCAGTGGTTGGGTGCTATGAGAGAATTTAGTGAAGTGATTCCCTCTGGCTGTCTTTCTGTTGATTCTCAGACTCTTGTTCTCATTGCCGGCCTGGCCGTCCACTTTTCTAGGCCCTCCCCTTGAAACCTTTGGCCCACCTCTGTTGCATGGCAATGTGAAGAATGGCAGACCACCATAAAGGTTTATGGGAGCAGACTGAAAGATAGTTCTGCTAATGCGTTACTTACTTGTTATATTTACCTATTCTAAATACAACTGTGTGGGCTCTACTGACACTGTGAATCACACAAAACATATCTCATACCCATTTAGTATATGACTTATTTTGTCTTTATGCGCGCAGAAACCTGTGGCTATAGTTTATTACTCCTGATAGCATGACATAGCAGTTAACGTGTTTGGTTATGCCTCTTATCAAACATTTACAGTGGGGAAAATAAGTATTGAACACATCAGCATTTTTCTCATTAAACATATTTCTGATGGAGCCATTGACCTGAGATTTTCACCAGGTATTCAGTAACAACCCAAGTAATCCATACATACAAAGAAATGAAGGCAACCGTGTTCACAAAACAAATTATATTTAATAAAGTGGAATGACAAAGGGAATAAGTATTGAACATGCTTGGTAAAATTCATTTAATATTTAGTAGAAAAACCTTTGTTGGTAATAACAGCTTATAGACACCTCCTGTATGGAGAAACTAGGTGCAGGCGTTGCTCAGGACTGATTTTAGCTCATTCTTCCACACAAACTGTCTTCAAATTTTGAAGGTTCCGTGGGTGTCTTCTATGAACTCTGATCTTCAGTTCCATAGATTTTCAATTGGCTTCAGGTCAGGTGACTGAGTGTGCCATTCTAGCAGCTTTATTTTCCTTCTCTGGAGCTAGTTCAGAATTGAGAATTTCCTTGGCTGTATGTTTGGGATCATTATCTTGCAGAAATGTTCACCCTCGTTTCATCTTCAGCATGTGGGCAGATGGCAACAGGTTCTTATCAAGGATGTCTGTACATTTGTCCATTCGTCTTTCCTTCAATTACATGAAGTCTGCCTGTACCATGTGCTGAAAAACACTTCCACACTATGATGGGATGTGTAGTGCCATTTCTCCTCCGAACATGCTGTGTGTTGTGGCATCCAAAAAGTTCAATTTTGGTTTCATCTGACCAGACTATATTCTTCCAGTATTTTACTGGCTTACCCAAATATTGTGCAGCAAACTTTAAATACGCTTCAACATGCTTTTTCTTCAGCAATGGAGTCTTGCGAGGTGAGTAGGAATAGAGCACATGTCAACTGAGTGCATGAATTATTGTTTTCTTTGAAACAGCAGTACCTGCTAACTCCAGGTCTTTCTGGAGTCTCCATGAGTGGTCTTTGGCTCTTGGATAACTCTTCTGATAATTCTTTTGACTCCTCTGTCAGAAATCTTGCAAGGAGCTCCTGGTCATGGCCAGTTTATGGTAAAAGGATGTTCTTTCCACTTCTGAATGATGGCTCTAGCAGTGCTCACTGGAACATTCAGCAGTTTAGAAATGTGCCTGTAACCAATGCCATCATTATGTTTTGCAACAATAAGGTTGTAAAGGTCTAGAGAGAGCTCTTTACTTCTACCCATCATGAGTTCTTTGCGGTGTGACAATCTGATATTCACAGACCTTTTTAAAGAGTATCAGTTAGGACTTAAACAGCTGAAATTAATTTGCACTGATGGGGGGATGGGGGATGGGACGTCTTCCTAAATTCTGATGGATTTCAGCTGGTTTCTTGGCTTTCTATGCCTTTTTGAACCTCTTTTTCTTCATGTGTTCAATATTTGGGTCATTCCAGAATTGGAGGACATTAGGGCTTCAAAATTCTTGAAAAATAAACCTTCACTTTTCTGATTTTCTGCTACATATTCATCAATAATAGGTAATAAACTATCAAAGGCTTGATTAGCTCAGCTTACAGATCAATGGTACAATTTTTATTACATGATTTATTTGGTGTTTACAATGCTTGGTGCAACCCACAGCAACAGGGTTGCAAATCCAGACGAATGTTAGCTTTCTCTCAGGAGTAGAAGCTAGCTGTTTAGCTAGCTGTTACTGCTGACCAAGAGGACAAACTTACTTATGTAAATAAGTAAAGAAAAATTTTTTAAAAAATTGTCTTATTCTGATCATACGCATAACAGGGTTGCATGAGGTAGAGTGAGACATTCAATCAAGGCTAACTATGTTATAAAAATATGAAAAATAGAAGAGAGGACATACCTTTGCTCTACCCATTCTTTTGGAAAACTGTTTGATGATGTCAAGTCCAGCGTATCATGCGATTCACTGCTTTCTTTTTCTTCTACCATGCTAAAAAGGTTATGGTAACAGGGTTGTGTGCATGTTGTGGGACACACGTTCCATGAATAATAATTATTATTTGAAATATTATGTTTATTAAAACAAATGTTCCCACAGTTACAAGAGACAGCAATGAAACAAATAATACCAAAAAAATGAAATTTAAATTTCATTTTAACTTTTATTTGAAATTCAATTTGGTCATTAGGGGGGTGGGACAAGAGAAAAATGGCATTTTAGGGGGTACTCCACACTTATTTGGTATTTTTTAAACTATTTTCAAGCATTCTTTTCTCTTAGTTTTTTTTAGATTTGGTCTCAGAACAAGTAAATTTACTCACTTATTTACTAATTTTAGTATTTTGTATGTGGATTATTTAAAATTTGATGGGTGGGACGTAAAATGTCCTCCAATTCTGGAATGACTCATTTATTCCCTATGTCATTCCACTTTATTAAATATAACTTGTTTTGTAAACACAGTTGCCTTCATTTCTTTGTATGTGTGGATTACTTGGGTTGTTACTGATATCTGGTGAAAATTTCAGGTCAGTGGCTCCATCAGAAATATGTTTAATGAGAAAAAGGTTGACGTGTTCAATACTTATTTTCCCCGCTGTACCTATTTCAAATAACACTGAATGGGCTTTAATGAATCTGTGAAACGTACTAAAACACATATTTTTTTTATTTTATTTATTGGTTTATTTGGCAGAGACATTGTACATTAATAAGAGTTAGCCAAAAGGCTATTTTTCCTCTGCAGTCCAAGTACAGAAAAAAGAAAAGAGCAAGATAAAATCTCAGATATATAGGATCATCAGTGAAAATATAAGTATACACAAAAGACAAATACAGCGAGCAGACAGAATAAAATACGACAAACAACAATACCCAAAAGTACCAACAGTTAGTTAAAAATATTCAAACATCCAACAAATATTGAGACAACAAGATGACAGATACAGGCCACATGTACTGATAATGCTAATGGTAACATGTCTATTGATGAACGAGTTTTTTAGATGGTAGATAATAATAATAATAATAATAATAATAATAATAATAATAATAATAATAATAATAATAATGCAGTTGAAGCCTAGCAAATCCTGCAGCATCTCCATTGTCAAAGGCCAACTCGTCAACTTGAGGTTTCATATCAATGGTGAGCCTATATGATTCTGGAGAAGCCCATAAAAAGCCTTGGTCGCTGGTACAGCCCAGGTCTCAAAGACTCAGAATAGGTGGACCAACTAAGGCAGGATACCAACAGCATAGGTTTGTATGGGAATGGAGTCCTCTCTCTGTCAATTTCAACCACTGCACGGTGGCGCAGTGGTTTAGCACTGTGGCAGCACAGTTTTACCCTCGGCCGGGGGACCGCAGGGATCATGAGATCGTGGGTTCGATCCCAGCCCCCGACCAACAGTGAGCTGTGTGGAGTTTGCATGTTCTCCCCGTGTTGCGTGGGTTTACTCCGGGATTTCTCCGGTTTCCTCCCGCATACCAAAAACATGTAGGTTTAGGGCGCTCGCGCACGCAGCGACCAGCAGCTGGTGGCTTGTCACCAGACTGCAAACCAAGTCTACCTACGGGTACAAATAAGTAACAAAAAAAAAAAAAAAAAGCCTGGTGGACGAGTACAAATGTGCCAAATCAAGGCTGGAAATAACCTTTCCAGAATCCTGGGATCCATTTGTTAGAGGTGCTGCTCCCACCCTAGCAACAGGGAGGAAGTGGAAGCCAGGTACAGCAGTTACGGAGTCGAAGTCCATCTTGAGACACTGAGACATAGTAGGGCAAGTCCAACATGGTAGAGGGGGCCTTGGCTTGGGAGTAATAACACTCATATGGCAAAAAGCTACTCCATCTGAACGCTGGCACCTGGTGGTGGAGGAAGTATGCCACCAGAAAGAAGCAGCCAGATGTGCTACAGTTGTGTCACAAGTCAAGCAAGGCCGCTGGATTAAGTGGGAGGGCGTGGAGAGGAGGAGTATTGCATGGAGCGAGCTGTGGAGCATTAAGTCCAGTTGGCTGAGCTTTGTCATCAGAGCCACATATGATGTCCTGCCCTCTCCAACCAACTTACATTTTTGGTTTGGAGAGGATCCAGCCTTTCCCCAATGTGGTGCACCAGCAACCCTCAAACACATTCTGGTGGGTTGTATGACTAGTCTAACTAAAGGGAGATACACCTGGTGCCACAATCAAGTGCTGAAGTGCTTGGCTGCTGAAATTGAGAGAAGGGTGGTAGCCATCAATGCCATGCCTCGAAAGGCCCAGAATACTTTCCAGCGATTGATATCCTTTATGAGGGAAGGGGAGAAACTGCAGGCCAACCCAGTACAAACAGACTCATGCCAGCTTGACGCAGCCCAGGACTGGGAAATGCAGGTCGATCTAAGCCAGAGGCTCACCTTCCCATCTGAAATTATAGTGACCAACCAGCGCCCAGACCTGGTCCTCTGGTCCAAATCCTGCGGATGTGTTTTCATCGTTGAGCTGACAATCCTTTGGAAGAAAGCCATGAGGCTTTCGAAAGGAAAAGGCTGCAATATACAAATCTAGCAGATGAAGTAGAGGAGCATGGCTGGAATGTAAAGGTGTGCCCTGTGGAGGTGGGCTGCAGGGGCTTTGTAGCCAGTTCCACCACAAGGCTACTGAAGGAGGTGGGAATCAGAGGACAGGCTCAACAGAGAACTATCAAAGAGCTCACCAGTGTCACTGAGAGAAGCAGTCACTGGCTATGGCTGAAGAGGAAGGACACAGTATAGGCTGCCAAGTGACCACATGGAGCCTCCATGCGACATACGCCCAGGTCTCATCAGCTTGTGGGGGGCCAGCCGCGGGCAAGGGTGCCTTGTGATAAAAGGCTGAAACACCCAGTGAGCCTGGGGTGCACAACTGATGATGTGTCGTATTGGTGGCACCATGTGGTAATCAACCTCTCCCAGGAAGACATAGTGGGTTGGGGGGCTGAGTTGGTTGAAACCAGTCAACTGAGGTGGTTATTTTAGGAATTTTAACAACTAGTCCTATTAAGGTGATTAATGGCATCTGCCACATACGGGCTGGTTAGATGATGGGAGCTGGCCTCTGTTACACAGCAAGCCCGCTCTGGGATGCTCTTCTGACGGGTGCCTGTTCCACGCTGCTCATTGGAAGACACAAAAGAACCACGACAAACTCACGGGCTGGGAGAGGAGACCCTTGATTGGCAAAAGGCAATGGAAAAGTGCAGGGAGTCGGCCCACCGCTGACTGTAAACTTGTATGCAGCGGAGGTTGCTGTAATTAGTCATTTGCATGGATTATGTTGGCAGAGGGAAGGCAGAAGAGAAGGCAGTGACAATTCGTGTTAGGTGGTGTCTCCAAGCTTCATGTTTTGTTTTGTGTCACACCAAAGCTCTAGTGCGGCATCCAGTGGTGGGCAGATGTGATGAGTGCTCCTTTTAAGGTTTGTATCTGGACTTGCCTTTTTGAAAGTCTATTTTTTAAACTGCAACCAAACCCCAGTCTCTCTCTTTACACAGATTTTACAGCTTTTAAAGTGACACTCTGCCAACAGTCAAGGTATTTTTCTTGTTAATAACATGTCTGTAACATGTTTTTATGACTTACAAGACATATGTAGCGCAAAATCACTCAAATGTCTCATGTCTTTGTTTTTTTGCTTTAAAGTTTCACTTAAGCTCCACCCCCTGAAAAAAGGCGAATTTGGACAGAGTGTTTTTGGTGACGTACAGTGGGGCAAAAAAGTATTTAGTCAGCCACCAATTGTGCAAGTTCTCCCAATTAAAAGATGAGAGAGGTCTCCAATTTTCATCATAGGTATACCTCAACTATGAGAGACAAAATGAGAAAAAAAAAATCCAGAAAATCACATTGTCTGATTTTTAAAGAATTTATTTGCAAATTATGGTGGAAAATAAGTATTTGGTCACCTACAAACAAGCAAGATTTCTGGCTCTCACAGACCTGTAACTTCTTCTTTAAGAGGCTCCTCTGTCCTCCACTCGTTACCTGCATTAATGGCACCTGTTTGAACTCATTATCAGTATAAAAGACACCTGTCCACAACCTCAAACAGTCAGACTCCAACTCCACTATGGCCAAGACCAAAGAGCTGTCAAAGGACACCAGAAACAAAATTGTAGACCTGCACCAGGTTGGGAAGACTGAATCTGCAATAGGTAAGCAGCTTGGTGGGAAGAAATCAACTGTGGGAGCAATTATTAGAAAATGGAAGACATACAAGACCACTGATAATCTTCCTCCATCTGGGGCTCCACGCAAGATCTCACAGAAGACGTTTGACCTCTGTCATTGCCAACAAAGGGTATATAACGAAGTATTGAGATGAACTTTTGTTATTGACCAAATACTTATTTTTCACCATAATTTGCAAATAAATTCTTTAAAAATCAGACAATGTGATTTTCTGGATTTTTTTTTCTCATTTTGTCTCTCATAGTTGAGGTATACCTATGATGAAAATTGGAGACCTCACTCATCTTTTAAGTGGAAGAACTTGCACAATTGGTGGCTGACTAAATACTTTTTTACCCCACTGTAACTGTAACGGATCAGTAGTGTTGAGCCAATCAGGACTGTCTGACCTAACTGAAGTTAGCCTCCAGGCCCAGTTAGCATTTTGGCCTGCTGCTTTGAAAACTTGGCCCAAATTAAGATTGGTTTTACCATTAAACTGCTTTTAAGGCCCAGTGCAGTTTTAGTCATTATCCTGAACCACCGTGCATACAATTGGGCATGCTGTTCAACCGGAAAGTTTTTTAATCACAGGTTTTATGCTGTTTAATGTAGCACTAGCCACTATTAACCTTGTGGAATGTGGGTGGACAGATCCTGCCATTTGAAGGAGGAGGAAAAGTAAAAAAGATTTAGACACAAAACTGTAACACAATAACAAAGATTTTTTTGTAGAAAAAAGGGCATAAGATACCATTTTAAACAATGTAGATTTGTTTTTATAGGGGATTAATAGCTACCGGAGTACTTCTTAAAAAGAAAATGAGTTAGAGGACAGGCTAACATCTTTTTTATTTTTATTTTCTATTTAACCTTTATTTATACAGGCGAGTTCCATCGAGAGGCAACCTCTCTTTTTCAAGGACGCCCTGTTCACACACAGTTACACATTCACACCTGGAAGCTGCCCAGTACAACCACAGACTGACCTGTGGCCACTAAGCAGCTCCACTGGAGCAGTTGGGGTCATAGCCTGGCTCAAGGGCACCACAGTGGGGTTAAGAAGGGCGGGGCAAACACTGCTACATTATCTGTCCCACCCAGATCTGATTCTGCCGGTCCAGGGATTGAACTGGTGACCTTCCACTCACCTGTCCACATCCCTAACCATTAGGCCACCACTGCTCGATCTCTGTCATTTGACTCTAGTTTTTGCCCTTATTTAAACAAAGTTCTATTTATTTCACTTCATTTATTTTTATGGTTACAGGTGTACACAGCAAGTTCAGATAGGTAGGAAGCTAGGTGCTGCCTAGGATGTTATAGAAATGCTAGAATATGTAATTTTGCCATTGTACCTGGTACGTTGTATTTCCCACACAGCCCGCTCATATCAGTGCTGATCTCCTGCTCCAGTTCCACCTAAACAACAGATCAAACAGAAGCTTCAGAGGTTGCACAAATTTATCACGTATTTCATACTTTAATTTAAATGAACATCTCTCACCCTAAGAGTATCTATTCCTCCAGGTACATTGTGCCAGGTGACAGACAGAGGAAGCAACGAGCTCTTTAGTTTAGTGTAGATGCCGTACTGAAAAATGTGTTGGTAGGTGTGGTCATATGGAAGGGAAACACTGTCAGTAAACAGACATGCAGAAATATTTAGTAGCATCATGTGGCCCAGACTCAGAAAGCAGTCATATACAACCTAATTCTTGGAAGTGCTCAGGACAAATGTCTGCAGACTGTAGCTCCAGAGTTACAAATCTACAAAAACATTTTCTACATGTATGAGGAAAAAAGTCTATTTGAAGAAAACTGTTGAATTTACAAGAAAAAGTTTGCAAATTTACATGAAAAAAGTCACAGATTTATGAAGCACAGAATTGCAAATTTATGTGGAAAACAAGTAATATTAAAATTTAAAAAAAAAAAAAAGTTAGAAGAAAAAACAGAAAAATTGCAAATCTATAACAAAAAGCTGTATATTTCAGATTGAAAATCTTTCCTTTTTTGTATTGGTGACAGGTTAGTTTATACTAATGCTTTAAAAAAAAAATGCTCAAAATGGCCACCTCAAATACTTTAATTGCTGGCTTCTGGTTTACAGCCGTGGACAAAATTGTTGGTACCCCTCTGTTAATGAAAGAAAAACTCACAATGGTCACAGAAATAACTTGAATCTGACAAAAGTGGTAATAAATAAAAAGTCTATGAAAATTAACCAATGAAAATCAGACAATGCTTTTGAATTGTGGTTCAACAGAATTATTTTAAAAAACAAACTCATGAAACAGGCCTGGACAAAAATGATGGTACCCTTAACTTAATATTTTGTTGCACAACCTTTTGAGGCAATCACTGCAATCAAACCATTTCTGTAACTGTCAATGAGACTTCTGCACCTCTCAGCAGGTATTTTGGCCCACTCCTCATGAGCAAACTGCTCCAGTTGTCTCAGGTTTGAAGGGTGCCTTCTCCAGACGGCATGTTTCAGCTCCTTCCACAGATGTTCAATAGGATTTAGATCAGGGCTCATAGAAGGCCACTGTAGAATAGTCCAATGTTTCGCTCATAGCCATTCTTGGGTGTTTTTAGCTGTGTGTTTTGGGTCATTATCCTGTTGCAAGACCCATGATCTGCGACTGAGACCAAGCTGTCTGACAATGGGCAGCACATTTCTCTCTAGAATACCTTGATAGTCTTGAGAATTCATTGTACCCTGCACAGATTCAAGACACCCTGTGCCAGATGCAGCAAAGCATCCCCAGAACATAACAGAACCACCTCCATGTTTCACAGTAGGGATGGTGTTCTTTTCTTGGTATGCTTCATTTTTGCGTCTGTGAACATAGCGCTGATGTGCCTTGCCAAAAAGTTTGTTTTGTCTCGTCTGTCCATAGGATATTCTCCCAGAAGCTTTGTGGCTTGTCAACATGCAGTTTGGCAAATTCCAGTCTGGCTTTTTTATGATTTGTTTTCAACAGTGGTGTCCTCCTTGGTCGTCTCCCATGAAGTCCACTTTGGCTCAAACAACAACGGATGGTGCGATCTGACACTGATGTACCTTGACCTTGGAGTTCACCATGAATGTGTTTAGAGGTTGTTCTGGGCTCTTTTGTTACCATTCGTATTATCCATCTCTTCCATTTTTCATCAAGTTTCCTCCTGCGGCCACGTCCAGGGAGGTTGGCTACAGTCCCAATCTTAATTCTTAAATTTCTGAATAATATGTGCAACTGTAGTCACAGGAACATCAAGCTGCTTGGAGATGGTCTTATAGTCTTCACTTTTAACATGCTTGTCTATAATTTTCTTTCTAATCTCCTGAGACAACTCTCTCCTTTGCTTCCTCTGGTCCATGTTTAGTGTGGTACATACCATGACACCAAACAGCACAGTGACTACTTGTCACCCTTTAAATAGGCCGACTGACTGATTACAAATTTGTAGACACCTGTGATGTTAATTAGAGGACACATCTTGGTTGAACATGTCCCTATGGTCACATTATTTTCAATCTTTTCTAGGGGTACCATCATTTTTGTCCAGGCCTGTTTCATGAGTTTGTTTTTAAAAATAATTCTGTTGAACCACAATTCAAAAGCATTGTCTGATTTTCATTGGTTAATTTTCATAGAATTTTTATTTATTACCACTTTTGTCAGATTCAAGTTATTTCTGTGACCATTGTGGGTTTTTCTTTCATTAACAGAGGGGTACCAACAGTTTTGTCCACGTGTGTATATGTAGGGTTAGGGCCCTTGGCATAGTCCAGCATTATTCACTTATTTAAAAATGACAAATCTGTAATGTGCTAAAAATGGTATATTTACATTCGTTAATCCTACTTCCACAGCTAATGGGAGACCATGTGGTGTATGGGGTGGCTCCAATCTCTGTTTCTCTGACCCTAGGCCACACAGCTACTGTAAGTAGTGAAAGCCTACAGTAGGGGGTCAGTCCTCTGGTAGATCTGTGCATTAACTTTCCTTTCCCCATTCTATTACTCTGAACACCATGCTAGGAGGCAGAAAGTACCATTTTTATATGGTCTTTGGTATGACCCGGGCAGGATTTGAATCCACGACCTCCCGGTTGTGGGGCGGATGCGCTATCAACTAGGCCACCACTTCGGTATATATTTACATGGTTTGACGTTAATCTGGAGCCAACTAAGAGGAAGACATTTGTTAAATGTAAATGTGAACCAAGCTAATTGTTGGTGTTTTTGAGGAACTAATCCACAGTTACCAGAACGCTTGGTTTGTTCTTCCTGGTGCTAAAAATGATTTTTTTTAAAAATCCTTAAAGTACTATTGACTTTATAAAAGAAACAAGGTGACTGTTTATTGAATGACAAAGTAATATATGAGCATAAACATCACCAAATAATCGAGTGGTCCACCATAAACTTATAGCCCTTCTTGGATGTTATTAAGGGTATCCTCTACTTTCCACCCTCCTCATCAATCTAAATGCATGCAATACAAACCGACTGCAGTGGAAACTAAGAAGGTTGAAAAGGACTGAAAAGAGACAAAGGTGACACAAGGCTGCACAACTCTTAGACCAAAAGTTGTCTCTACAAAGGTGATATTTTGATCTCTTTAGCCGCTGGAGATCAGTTACCAACACAAAATAACTGCACTAAATGACTGACCCAAATACTAAATCACAGTTGTAAAAAGAAATATGAGAGGCAGCCTGCTTCACACAAATGTTTGATCACATATGAAAACAAAGTACATACACCTGCATCAATAATAGGTGGAAAAGTTTCAGACTACTGGGTTACAAAGCTGCTTAGTAAACAAAGTTATTGGTGGTTCTATTGTAAGGGCAGACAAACTCTAGGTAAAAGCATACAAGACAAATGAACTGGTCAGTTTTCTTTTAATAAAATTTTAGGTTCAAACCTTTTCTCTCCCACCACAATGCTTCCATTCTGCAGGACAGTCTTGACTTTGTTGATGATGATCTCGACTTGGGCCAGCAGTCCGTTGTCTCCACGCCGGATGTTGATGACACATTCCACCCGGTTGTAGGTGAATCGAGTGAGGGTGAATGGGCAGTTGGATCGAACATAGTAACCTACGCCTTGGAATGTCTCAAAGATGCCGCTGCCGAATGTCTTGCAAGTATCTGCCAATAACACAGTTTTAATTAGTGAGACTGGAAAGTGGGGCAGCTTGGTGGAGCAGTGGTTAGCACTGCTGCTTCGCAACAAGGAGTTCAAACCCAAGAGCTGCTGACCTTTCTGTGTGGCATTTGCATGTTTGCCAGGCACTCTGGTTTCCTCCCACAATCCAAAGAAATGCACGTTAGGTTAACTGGCATCAGCTGGGGATTCTAAATTGTCCTTAGGTATGGATGTGAGTGTGGTGATCTGTGCTGTGCTGCCTTTTTTTTCTCCCTAATTACCTTCACAGCCACGGACACACCTGCTCCTCCTAATTAGCAGCCTTTATAAAGAGGGCTGCCTTTCCATCTGCACAGAGACGTCTACACTCCTCCAGGAAGAGACTTTGACGCCTGAATCCTCCCTCGACTACTTTTGGAAGTTTCGCCTTCCTGCCTTCAACTTCTCCTGGAAGTCTTGCCTTCCTGCACCAGCGGTTCAACGCATGGGAGTTTCATGTCCCTAACTCAGCTGTAAGCATTACTTGGATTTAGGGGCGGCAGTGGCTCAGGAGGTAGAGCAGGTCGAACCGTCAACCTGATGGTTGGCGGTTCGAATCCCGCTCTCCCCAGATATCCTGCCGTTGTGTCCCTGGGCAAGACACTTCACCCGCATTGCCTCCAGTGCCCATAACACTGGGTATGAATGTGTATAAATGTATAAAAATGTTCGGTGGTGGCCGGAAAGGCCGTTGGTGCAGATTGGCTGCCACGTTTCCGTCAGCCTGCCCCAGGGCAGCTGTAGCTGCAGAAGTAGCTTGCCACTACCATTGTCTGTCTGGAGTGAATGAATAATGTACCTATTTGTAAAGCGTCTTTGAGTATATATGATAAAGCGCTATATAAAATCGATGCATTATTATTATTTCTGCACAATCTGCACCTGCTCTCCTCTCTCTCCTTCCCCTGTACACAGGTGGACCAGCCCGGCAGCGGACCCCCTCCTGTTCCCGGCGGCGGACCTCTCAGCTGTGGACTCTCTTCTCCACCATTGTGCCCTGCCTGTTTCTGCACCTACCCACAAACAGCCAACACGCGCCAACATCAGCCGAGCCAGTGGGACTTAGTGGACCGGTGAAGTATAACTCGCTCATCTGAGCATTAACCATCATTTTACCGCTGTAAGAATTGTTTCATCACTCCCAGTTCACCAAAATGGGTCAAGAACTAACTCTCCTGTCCTTTCTCTCTCTTTAATTCAATACTATTCAATTCAATTCAATTTTATTTATATAGCGCCAAATCACAACACAGGTCATCTCAAGGCACTTCACAGAAAAGAGTGGGTTTAGGCCACACTCTCAAATTTATAGAACCCAGCAGAGACCCCTAAGAGCAAGCACTGCGGTGACACAGGTGAGGAAAAACTTCCCTTTAACGGGCAGAAACTTCGAGCGGAACCATAGCTCATAGAGGACGGCCATCCGCCTCGACCGGCTGGGTTGAAAAAAAGAGATAAAAAGTAGGAGGCCTGGCAGTAGCTACATTCAAAACAAACATAACAAATACAATATTCAAAGCCAGACATTCCAGTATCAAGCCTGGTTGGGCTGCACATGTGAGTGAAGGCCTGGTAGCAGCAACATTTTTAACTATAGGCCTTATCAAAGAGAAAAGATTTCAACTTACTCTTGAATAAAGAGAGAGTGTCTGCCCCCCGAACTGAACTGGGAAAATGGTTCCACAGGAGGAGAGCTTGATAACTGAAAGCTCTACCTCCCAATCTACTTCTAGAGACCTTGGGGACCACCAGTAGTTTGGATTTTTGGGAGCGCAGAGCTCTGGTTGGATGATGGGGAACTATGAGTTCTTGCAGATAAGAAGGAGCCATACCAATAAGGGCTTTATAAGTTAGGAGCAATATCTTGAATTCAATTCTACATTTTATTAGGCGCTAATGTAAAGAAGCTAAAACTGGGGTAATGTGATTTCTTCTCCCTGTTCTCATTAGGATACATGCAGCTGCATTGTGAATGAGTTGGAGAAACTTTATGGACTTATTAGGACAACGTAATAAAAGTGAATTACAATAGTCTAACCTAGAGGTGATAAAGGCGTGTACAAGTTTCTCTGCATCTTTATGAGACAGGACGGACCTAATTTTAGAAATATTACGCAGATGGAAGAAGGCAATCTTAATGGTTTGCTGTATATGAGAGTTGAAAGACATATCCTGGTCAAAGACAACTCCAAGATTCCGAACAGAAAATGTAAAAGCCAGTACAATGTCATCTAGTGTTGTTATCTTACTAGAAAGAATACTTCTAGCATGTTTGGGGTCAAGAACAATGACTTCTGTTTTATCTGCATTCAGCAATAGAAAGTTGTTGTTCATCCAGGTTTTAATATCCTTAAGACACTCCTGGAGTGAACCCAAATGGCTGGGATCATCTGGATTGATGGATAAATACAACTGAGTGTCATCAGCGTAACAATGAAAATGAATAGAATGCTTCCTCATAATGTCTCCCAAAGGCAGCATGTATAATGTAAACAGTTCTGGTCCAAGTACCGATCCCTGCGGAACGCCATAGCTAACCATGGTCTGGGTAGAGGACTTGTTATGGACATTAATAAACTGGGAACGGTCTGATAGATAAGACTGGAACCATCTTAGCGGTGTTCCTTTCAAACCAATTCGCTGTTCAAGTCTCTCTAGCAGAATATGGTGGTCAGTGGTGTCAAAGGCAGAACTAAGGTCCAATAAGACAAGGACGGAGACAAGTCCTTTGTTAAATGCCATAAGGAGGTCATCAGTAACTTTCACTAAGGCTGTTTCTGTGCTGTGGTGTTTCCTAAAACCTGACTGAAATTTCTCAAATATAGAATTATTTTCTAAAAAGTGCACAGTTGGTTGGCGACTACTTTTTCGAGGATCATGGAAAGGTAGGGGAGGTTACATATTGGTCTCTAATTGGCCAAAATCCCAGAATCATGCAAAGGTTTTTTAAGTAGAGGTTTAATTACTGCCACTTTAAAAGACGGCGGTACGTGTCCTATCAATAGAGACATATTAATTATGTTCAAAAGCGGTGGACTAATCAGAGATGGCAATTCCTTCAGGAGCCTAGCGGGGATTGGGTCTAAGAGACAGGTAGTTGGTTTAGAGGCTGACACTATTAGGGCTAGATCAGAATGACTGATACGAGAAAATTCAGAAAAGTGGAGTTCTGAGCCTGTGGACACAGCAGTGTTGGGCAGAGGCTTGGTATTTTTAAGGGGGTAATTTTTGGAATAGTATTCCTAATACTGACAATTTTATCATTAAAAAAATTTAAAAAGTCATCAGCACTAAGAGTTGTAGGAATGTAGGGATCTATGGCATTTTGGCTCTTGGTTAGCTGAGCCACAGTGTTAAAAAGAAATCTGTGGTTGTTTTTATTTTCTTCTATCAAGGATGAATAGTACTGTCACCTAGCACTACGGAGAGATTTCTTATAAGTGATAAGGCTAGCATTCCAGGCTGAACATGATTCTTCTGTCTTATTTGCACGCCAAAGCCTTTCACAGAATCTAACTTTCTGTTTTAACTCACGAGTGTGGGAGTTGTACCATTGAGCTAATCTCCTATTTTTAATAATTTTCTTTTTAAGAGGGGCTATGGAGTCAAGTGTTGTCTGCAGTAAGGTTGCAGTACTATCAACTAAGAGGTCTAATGCTAATGAATTCAAGCAGTCAGTGCTGTCCTCTGCTATATTGAGACATGGTAATAGAGTAAGTGCTGAAGGAATTAATTCTTTAAAGTGAGCCGCAGCACTATCAGGTAAGTATCTGGTAACTATATTTCTGCTTGATGCTGTAAAATCAGAACACAATTTGAAAGTTATCAAGTAATGGTCAGTCAGCGTAGGATTTTGGGGGATGACAAGCAGCTCATCAATTTCTACACTGTAGGCCAAGATCAGGTCAAGGGTGTGATTATGATGATGAGTTGGTTTATTAACACACTGAGAAAAACCAGTTGAATTTAAGAGGGAGAGAAATGCTACACTATGACTATCATTATCAACGTCTGTATGAATATTAAAATCACCAGCTATGATAATCTTGTCTGAACTGAGAATTAAGGTTGTTAAGAACTCAGAGAATTCAGACATAAATTCAGCAAAAGAAGCACTAGGAGGGCGATATACTGTGGTAAATAAAATAGGCTGTTCTGTCCTCCAGGATGGGTGTGCTAAGCTAAAAATTAAGGATTCAAAAGAGTTATAATTTGAGTTTAGCTTAGTCTGAGGGTTCACTGGTAATGTGGATTCATATATTACCCCGACACCACCACCTCGGCCAGTGTTCCTTAAGGTTGCCTGACTCGTCCTGCTCTTCCCGCTCCAGCCCACTCAGCCACTCATGCACACACACTCACATTCATATTTCAATAAAAGATCACTGTGGTTTATTTGAGTCTTTGTCTGTGCTTAGGTTTTTCTACAAACATGTCAGTACGTCTTCGTGTGGAAAATCCAACTGACAGTGCCTTGGCACAAAGACTTAACATCATGGAGGCTCAAATTGACCAATTAATCTACCAACAACAGGTGATCCTAAACCAACTGTCACAAATTAAGATAAGATAAGGTAAGATAAGATAAGATAAGATAGGCCTTTATTAGTCCCACAATGGGGAAATTCCAGGATTGCAACAGCACAGGGATAGCAACACTCAGAGCAATAATTAAGAAGATACGGAAGATATAAATAAGAGCAGTGGATGTACATACATACACATAAATATATAAATATATATACAAAGTGCGGAGCATTGTAGCAAGATGGAATAAACAGCATAACCGTCTACTTAGTTATCCTACATAGTATGAATATGTGCCCATACATATTGTCACCCTCCGTAGCGACCGATATTGTCCGAGTTGTTTATACTGGAGGGGACCATTGTGTAAGTCTATTGCGTCTTTTGCATTCAATACTATTAGGTCATCACATTTTTTTTGCTATCTCTGCGAGCAGCCCTGCTTAGGTTATACAGTCTGACAGCCGTAGGTAGGAAGGACCTGCGAAACCTCTCGGTTGCGTACCTAGGATGATGTAGTCTGCTGCTAAATGAGCTCCTCAGTGCGTTCAGTATGTCCTGCATAGGGTGGGACTCGGACTCCAGCAGAGATGACAGTTTAGCCACCATCCTTCTCTCTCCTATCTCCTCCACTGGGTCAGGGCGCTGCCCCAGGACAGAGCTAGCTTTCTTGATCAGTTTGTTCAGTCTCTTCCTATCGGCTGCTGTAATGCCACTGCCCCAGCAGACCACTCCAAAAGTGATGGCTGATGCCACCACCGTGTCGTAGAATGTCTTCAGCAGTGCCCCTTGTACACCAAAAGACCTGAGTCTCCTCAGTAGGAACAACCTGCGCTGTCCCTTCTTGTAGAGTGCGTCAGTATTGTGTGACCAGTCTAGTTTATTGTTCAAATGAACACCCAGGTACTTGTAGGATGTCACCATCTCAATGTCTGTTCCCTGTATGTTTACTGGTGCTGTGAGGGGTTGTCCTTGCCTGCGGCAGTCCACCACCAGCTCCTTAGTTTTCCTCGCGTTGATCTGGAGGCAGTTCCGATAGCACCAGTCCACGAAGTCCTGGATTAGTCCTCTGTACTCAGCTTCATCTCCGTTAGAGATGAGGCCGACGATCGCAGAGTCGTCAGAGAACTTCTGTAGATGGCAGTGTGTTGTGTTGTGTTGTGTGAGAAGTCCGCAGTATAAAGGGTGAACAGGAAGGGAGCCAAAACCGTTCCCTGGGGGGCCCCCGTGCTACCGATGATCGTGTCGGACACACAGTCCCGGGTTCTCACAAACTGTGGCCGGTTAGTGAGGTAGTCCAGGATCCATGATGACAGGTGCTGGTCCACCCCTGCGCACAGCAGCTTGTCCTTCAGGATCGTCGATTGGATGGTGTTGAAAGCACTGGAGAAGTCAAAGAACATGATCCTCCGTCCTCACCTGGGTCTTAGTGAGGGCTCTGTCCTCACCTGGGTCTTAGTGAGGGTCATGTTGGGGGGCTGTGTGTTGGGAGTGGGGGGGTGTTGGTGGAGTGGGGTGTGGGCAGCAGGACTCGATGTCTTTAGAGGCAGCAGTGGTTGTTGTGCAGTCGGGGGGGAGGGTGGTTGGTCAAACCTATTAAAAAACAGGTTCAGATTGTTCGCCCACTCCCTGCCCCCCCCCCCCCCCCCCCGTGGCCTGGGGGGAGGTATTCTAGAGCCCAGAGATGGTTTTAAGGTTTCTCCAGACCCCACCGATGTCACTCTGTTGCAGCTTGTCCTCCATCTTCTTCCTGAAGCTGTCCTTGCCTTCTCTGATCTTCCTCCTCAGCTCCCTCTGTACAGACTTCAGCATCTCCCTGTTCCCCGACCTGAAGATCCTCGTCTTCTCTCTCGGAAGTGTTTTTATCTCAGGGTTGATCCAGGGTTTGTTGTTCGAGCAACACCGTATGGTCTTGGTGGATAAGGTGTTGTCCACACAGAAGCTGATGTAGTCCATGATGGTGTGAGTGAGGCCATCGATGTCCTCACCATGTGGATCGCAGACCTGCTCCCAGGCAGTGGTTTCAAAACAGTCCTTTAGAGCGTCCATTGCCTCCTCAGACCATAACTTCACTGTGCGCATGATCGGAGGTTGTCTGTGCACTAGGGGTTTGTACACCGGCACAAGATGAACCAAGTTGTAATCCGATCTCCTGAGTGGGGGGAGTTGCGATGAGGTAAACACCTCCTTAGTGTTTGCGTAGAATAAGTCCAGTGTTTTATTGTCTCTAGTGTGGCATGTGACATACTTGGTGAATGTGGATAGAATGGGAGACAGTGAAATATGGTTGAAATCGCCTGAGATGAGGAGAAGAGCATCTGGGTGTTCTGTCTGCAGCCTGCCAGTTACTGAGTGGATGACGTCACGCACTGTCCCAGCGTTCGCCGTCGGATTTGCATAAATGACAATGCAGATCACGTGTGAGTATTCCCTCGAGAGATAGGTAGGCCGCATGCTAACAGCTAGCAACTCAGTGTCTTTGTTGCAGTGTTGTTGTTTAACCATGATATGTCCCGGTCTGCACCAGTTGTTATTGACATACATCAACACTCCACTGCCCCTTGCCTTCCCACTGTCTGGTGTTCAGTCTGCCCGTATTACGTGGAAACCCTCCAGTTCAATGTTAGCATCTGTTGCTAGTTCTGTTAGCCACATCTCCGTGAATAGCAACAGGCTACACTCCCTGTATTTGCTATCGTAGCAGGAGATAGCCGCTAGCTCATCTGTTTTTCTGAGTAACTATCGTACATTCCCCATAATGACAGATGGGAGGGCGGGTCTGTGCCTTATAGTCCTTGCCCGCCGTCTTACTCCAGCACGACACCCACGTCGTTTTTATCTTAATTCTCCAATTAAATAATTCTCCAAATTGACACTAAGCTCAATCAGGTCGCTCCTGCTCAGCCATCAGCGTTGAAATCCGGGGGCTCAACCGAGTCTACCAGTCCCGCTTCTCCCTCTACGCTGCACTCCCGGGTTACTCCTACTCCTACCCCCACTCGTTTTAATAGTAAGCTAGGGAAGGCTGTGGGCTTTTTGCTTCAGTGTAGCACTGTGTTTCAACAGGTGCCACAAGATTTTCCTACTTGTCACAGTCGCATCAGTTATGTGGTTAATTTGTTGGAGGGGCAGGCCCTAGCTTGGGCATTTGCTATCATGTCCTGCCCCGATTACTCTGGTTATACTTATGACCGTTTTGTCTCTGAGTTTAATGAGGTGTTTGATCACTCTGACCGCGATAGTGTTCTCACCACTTAGTTACTTAACCTTAGACGGGGGCTAAGATCGGTGGCAGACTATTCTGTTGATTTCCAGGTGGTTGCGGCAGAGGTTGGGTGGGAGGATGCTTCCCTATGCAGTATTTTTGCTCTCAGCCTCTCCCCCAGTTTATGAGATGAATTGGCCCGGACAGATGAGCCCTCCACATTGAATGAGTTAATTTCCCTATCCATTAGCATTGATAATCGTTTAAGGGAACGGGCTAGTGAGCAGCGTCTGTCGGGCAGCACTAGAGCCCAGCCTCGTCATTCTCCTGTCCATCCCCTGATGGCTCCCCCCTCCCCCCGACTCCCTCGAGGATGCTGAACGTATAGTAATGGAGCGATCGAAGGCAGAACGACAATGCCGCTGCAACCTCGGATTGTGTATGTATTGTGCTAGCACTGATCACGAGCTTGCTACTTGTCCTAATCAGTTGGGGGGGGGGGGGGGTCCATGCGTCACAGTAGGGGGACTCACGGACAGGGTAACCACAAAACCCCTTACATGCTTGATGCTCCCTATCCGATTTCAACACAAACAAACTGAAATTTCCACTAATGCACTCATTGACTCTGGGGCCGAGCAGAGCTTTATCTTGGAGAGTCTGGCAACCCAGCTGGGGCTCCCCTGTTATAACCTCAGGGCTCCGTTGAAGCTTATCGCCCTGTCTAAAGTGCCCCTTGCCATAGTCACTAAACAAACTGTGCTTGTTTCTGTGTTGGTATCAGGTAATCATCGGGAACAGATCAGTTTTTTTGTTCTTTCTGTTACGGCCTCCCCCATTATCCTTGGGTATCCCTGGCTCAGGCTTCACAATCCAGTTATTGATTGGCGGGTGGGGAGAATTATGTCATGGAGCTCTTTCTGCCTGAGTGCATGTTTACAGTCCGCTGCCTCTTCCCCCTCCATGCCCATCTGTTCTCCCACTACTCCCCCCCCCACCCCCCGACCTCTCCTCTGTCCCTTCCGAATATCATGATTTGGGCCAAGTATTCAGCAAGGCTAAGGCTCTCTCCCTGCCCCCCCCCAACGCCCTTATGAATGTGCCATTAATCTCTGGCCAGGGGCCCCGCAACCTTCTAGCCGGCTTTACAACCTATCTGCTCCTGAGCAGGAGGCGATGGATAAATACATCAAGGAGTCCCTAAAGCTCTGGTATTATCAGGCCTTTCTCATCAGCAGTGGGGGCGGGGTTCTTTTTTGTGGGCAAGAAGGATGGCTCCCTTAGGCTTTGCATTGATTACAGAGAACTCAATAACATCACGGTAAAGGACAAATACACCCTTCCCTTGTTAAACTCTGCTTTTGACTCTCTCAAGGGGGCCTCTGTCCTCACAAAGCTGGGCCTAGAGAATGTGTACCACCTGGTTCGGATTAAGGAGGGGGATGAATGGAAGATGGGGTTCCGCACGCCCAGTGGCCACTTTGAGGATCTGGTGATGCCGTTTGGGTTAACTAATGTGCTTGTGGTGTTCCAGCAGCTCATTAATGACGTGCTCAGGGATTTTCTGGGTTCATTTGTGTTTGTTTACTTGGATGATATCCTCATTTTCTCCCGCTCTTTAGAGGAACATCGGGTACACATCAGGCGGGTCCTTCAATGCCTCTTGGAGAACCAGTTGTACGTCAAGGCTGAGAAATGTCAGTTCCACACCTCTTCCACTACCTTCCTGGGGTTTGTTATTGCTCACAAGAAGATCATCGCCGATCCCGATAAGATAAACGCTGTTGTTGAGTGGCCTACTCCTTCCTCCCGGAAGCAGCTGCAGCAGTTCTTAGGGTTTGCTAACTTTTATCGAAGATTCATCCAAAATTACAGCATTATTACCCTCACCCTCACCCGTCTCACCTCGACCAAGGTCCTCTTCTGTTGGTCCAAGGAGGCGAAGGTGGCTTTTTCCAAGCTCAAATCTGACTTTTCTTCTCCTCCTATCCTCGCCCAGGTGGACCCGGCCCTGCAGTTTTTGGTGGAGGTGGACGCCTCGGACTGCGGCGTAAGGGCTGTTCTGTCTCAGGGCTCTCCATCTGACCATAAGGTCCGCCCCTGTGCCTTCTCCCGCTGTCTGTCCCCAGCAGAGAGGAATTATGATGTGGGTGATCGGGAGTTGCTGGCAGTCAAGCTGGCCTTGGAGGAGTGGCGCCACTGGCTGGAGGGTGCTTCGTAGCCATTCGTCGTTTAGACAGACCACAAGAACCTGGAGTATCTCTGTATGGCCAAGCGACTGAACTCCAGGCAGGCCCGCTGGTCCCTGTTCTTCAGCAAGTTCGACTTCACCATCACCTACCACCCAGGGTCCAAGAACACCAACCCCGACACGCTCTCCAGGCAGTTTTCCCCCAACACTTCGGCACCTGATCTGCATCCCATCGTTCCACCCTCCTGCATTGTGGGCATGCTCTCCTGGGAGATCAAAGAAAGGGTCAGGAGGGCAGAGGAGGATGAGCCCAACCTGGGCGGGGGGCCAGCGGGTCAGATGTATGTTCTGGGGCGAGGTGATTGATTGGCTGCACTCGTCTAAGGTCATGTGTCACCCTGGGATGGCTCGCACCACCACTCAACTTCAGAGGACCTTCCGGTGGCCATCACTATGGAAAGACGTGAACGAGTTTGTCCGTGCCTGTCCCCAGTGTGCCACTGGCAGTCATCCTCGACCCCTCTCTCGGGCTTACTCCATTCTCTTCCCATCCCCAGCAGGCCCTGGTCTCACGTGGCGTTGGACTTTGTGACTGGTCTTCCCCCCTCTTCTGTCCACACTGTCATCCTCACCATCGTAGACAGGTTCTCTAAGGCAGCCCACTCTGTCCCCCTCCACAAGCTCCCCTCAGCCAAAGAGACAGTCAAACTGTTTGCCCTGCATGTGGTTCGCCTTCATGGGCTCCCATTTGACATCGTCTCGGACCGGGGTCCTCAATTCATCTCCCAAGTATGGCATTCTTTTTGCAAGGCTATTGGGGCTATGGTCAGTTTGTCATCTGGCTACCATCCGCACAGTAATGGACAATGTGAGTGTGCTAATCAGGAGCTTGTGGAGGCTCTGAGATGTGTGGAGGCCTCCAACCCAGCCTCCTGGAGCTCTTACCTACCTTGGATTGAGTACGCTCATAACTCATCCATCTCTTTAGCTACAAGCCTGTCTCCCTTCGAGGTGTCCCTTGGTTACAACCCTGCCCTGTTCCCGGAGGAGGAGGGGGAGATTGCTGTCCCTTCAATCCAGGCCCATATAAAGCGATGTTGACGACTATGGAAGATGACCAGGGCTGCTCTTCGCCGCACCACAGGGCGCAACACAGAGATTGCCAACCACCACAGGACCCTGACTCCATGCTACCAGGTGGGCCAGCAGGTATGGTTGTCCACCAAAAATATCAATCTCAAGAATGACTGTAAGAAACTGTCCGAGCAATTTATCGGTCCTTACACCATTACACAAAATGTCAACCCAGTCGCTGTCTGTCTGGCTCTACCTCCTCTCCGCATTTGTCCCACTTTTCATGTTTCTCAGGTCAAGCCGTTCATTTCCAGCCCTCTGTGTCCTCCTCCCAAGCCCCCCCGATGGTTGATGGTGGTCTTGCCTACAAAGTCAGCTGCATCCTGGATGTCCAGCACAGAGGGCGTGGCCTCCAGTACCTGGTGGATTGGGAGGGGCACGGTCCTGACATGAGGTCCTGGGTGCGTTCGTCCTTCATCTTGGATCCTCATCTCATTAGGGAGTTCTACCGTACGCATCCGGACAGGTTGGAATGGCTGCTGAGACGCGTCATGTAGAGGGGAGGTACTGTGGTGATCTGCGCTGTGCTGCCTTTTTTTCTCCCTAATTACCTTCACAGCCACGGACGCACCTGCTCCTTCTAATTAGCAGCCTTTATAAGGAGGGCAGCCTTTCCATCTGCACAGAGACGTCTACGCTCCTCCAGAGAGAGACTTTGACGCATGAATCCTCCCTCAACTACTTTTGGAAGTTTCGCCTTTCTGCCTTCAACTTCTCCTGGAAGTCTCACCTTCCTGCACCAGCACGTCAATGCATGGGAGTTTCATATCCCCAACTCAGCTGTAAGCATTACTTGGATTTCTGCACAATCTGCACCTGCTCTCCTCTCTCCCCTTCCCCTGTGCACAGGTGGACCAGCCCGGCAGTGGACCCCTCCTGTTCCCGGCGGCGGACCTCTCAGCTGTGGGCTCTCTTCTCCACCATTGTGCCCTGACTGTGTCTGCACCTACCCACAAACAGCCAACACGCACCAACATCAGCCGAGCCAGCGGGACTCAGTGGACCGGTGAAGTATTACTCTCTCATCTGAGCATTAACCATTGTCTTACCACTGTAAGAATTGTTTCATCACTCCCAGTTCACCAAAGTGGGTCAAGAACTAACTCTCCTGTCCTTCCTCTCTCTTTAGGGTTGCTTGACTTATCCTGCTCGGCCCGCTCCAACCCACACAGCCACTCACGTACACACACTCACATTCATATTTCAATAAAAGATCACTGTGGTTTATTTGAGTCTGTGTCTGTGCTTGGGTTTTCTACAAACATGTCAGTGAGAGTGAATGGTTGTCTGTCTGTCTGTGTTGACCCTATGTTGAATTCAATAATGGAGCAATGAATCCAATACATTGTCGTCTTGTGGTGCATGTAGCATAGATGAGTGAATAAACAGTATTTTCTAATGCTGATAAGGCAACGCTAATACTAATCACATTCAGCTGTTGCTTTATAGAGCTCACTCTTACTGACATATCAGATCAAATGTCAGCAGGCAACTTGAAAAACACCATTTAACTTAATATGGATGTCTTTGGACTGTGGGGGTAAACAGGAAGAACATATATAAAAACCCCTTTTGTAAGGAAGACTCAAACTGGGAACCTTCTAATTGTGTGGCAACAGGGTTATCCACTTTACTACCCTGCCACCAAGTGTTGTAGTCAAGACATTGTCAAGAGCAGAGTCTCCCAAGACCAAGATAAGAGGCCAAGACCAAGTCCAGACCAAGACTTCTATACACAGTGGTCTTGGTTGCAAACCTTTAAAGTCTTGATCTTCCTAAACCCTGGTCTTGATTAAAACACTACCAGTACCACCATAAAGGATTTTCATGAGTGAAGATTAGTTATGTAAACAATAAACTCCCCCATTTATTATTTTAAGATAAAATAAAAACAAATGAACAAAATAATATTCATCAAGATCCATAATAGTATGCATACTCACATTTCTGAGTTTCACCTGTCAAAGATTGTCCACTCCCAAAAACTACAAGGGAAATACAACATGAAACATGAAGACATGCAAGCATGAAGGCTGACACAAATGCAGAAGATATGTTTTAAAATACTGCATCCATCCATCTATCTAAATAGTCTGATGACAAACTAAGATTAAAAGTTATAAATTTCTTAGATGTTCTGGTGGCCTACCTGAGAGCAGTGAAAAGCAGAAAGCTACCATCCACTGCTGTGGGGTCATGCTGGAGGTGCTACCTGGAGCAAATACACAACCATCCCAAAACTTGCCTCATATATATGCTGGGCTCCTGCATACATATTCTGCCTGAATGACCACACGCCCATTCAAGATACACACACTCACTGACATGCGTAGACTTCACACAGTCGAGTTTCCATCACCTCGGGGCATAGTACACTGACCTACATCCCTTTGATTGAGGCCTGGTCATAATAATAATAACTACCCCTTCTTGATCTCTAACCTTAACCATAACACATATCTATCAATAAACCACCTGTAAAAGAAAAAAAACATATATTCCCTTTAAATTTTAATGATTTATTTTATTGGGGGCTACACACAATTCTCCCTGTCAGTCACTTATTTTAGCTGTAAACGGATAACACCTGGGCTACACCCCTGACCTGGTCAAGAAAATTCCAGCTCTCCTTTGTTGCATTTCTTTACCTCTTTTTCTGCTGAAGACCCTTTGATGTCTTCTGTTCTGTTGTCTTCTAAGGGCAGGTACCGACTTAAAAGTGTACCTAAGACATAAGGTGATATATGTATATATAGTCAGTGACAGCTGGTGAGGATAATGGCTGGGGTGGGGTGGGGGCTAAGAGGTGTAAAATTGCTTATCCACTGCACACCCAAAACTGAGGTCTTCTGTGGCTAGAATCTGCAACAAAGCAGGTATGGCTCCTCCACTGACAACTTCTTCCGTAAGAATTGCCTCAGTTCAGCATGGTCACTCTTGGAGAGTGGAATGTTTACTGCAGTGCAGGTGGCAACCCAGTCTTCACAGATCTTAAGAGGATATGGAAAAGATAGTATATTTCAATATGGAATTAAACATATTTTTAAGTCCCCCAGAACAAGCCATAATTTAAGCCTGGTGCACACAACAACATTTAGACCCGGAGAGAAACATCTGTGCACATGACACGTCAAGGAAGCAACCACATATGCATACAGATCAGAAGGTATGAAAACTGCTGTTGGAATTAACAGATGAAAAGTAGAAGTTTACTAGGGAATTTGTATTATAACAATAAATGCCAGATTCCATCTCCAAGAAATATTCATATTCATTTTTTAAGCTGAAAGAATATGGGATTTATAAATAAATAAATGAATAGGAGGTCTCTATACAAATAAAGTTGAATTGAATTGAATGAATATTGAATGAATCTTTATTTCAGATAGATTAAAAGTAAAGATTAAAAGAAAGGAACAGAATAATATAACAAAGGGGAAAAAAATTAAAAAAAATCCTACATGGTCAAATTAAACAATAACTCCTCTGATTATACAGTTCAACATAAGTTATCCAAAATGGGTGATGGCTGAAGCCGCAGCTTATATTGCCCACCCATATTCCATCCAGGAATTCAAAAGAAAAACAGAACAAGAGCGATTACAATTCAGAACAAAGCTAAGACAAAACGTGACAAAAAAACAACAACAAAAAAAAAACAACTAAGCAACAACACAGACTGGATATGATAATTCTTATGTGATTTTACATGTCATCTTGTATATATGTTTGGAGTATTTCTTCCTTGAGTTTTTGTTTAAATTGTCCAAGCATTGTACATGATTTTAATTCAGGTCCAAAAGCGTTCCACAATCTGACTCCTTGCACTGAAACACAGTGTTACTTGGTGGTAGTTCTCACTGAAGGTTTTTGAAATATACATGTTCCTCTGAAATGATATTGTTTCTCCCTTATTTGGAACAACTTTTGGATATTTGTGGGCAGTAATAGATTCTTCACTTTAAACATTATTACTGCAGTTTTAAAGTCAACCAGATCTTTCAACTTGAGAGCTTTTAATTTAAGAAAAAGTGGGTTTGTTATTTCCTTGTAAGCAGCTTTATTTATTATTCTAATAGCTCTCTTCTGAAGCATAAAGACTGGATATATGTTAGTTTTATATGTATTTCCCCATACTTCAGTACAATATGTCATGCGTGGGAGTATTAATGAATGATACAAAGTATATAGTGTGGGTTGATTCAGCAAATATTTCACTCTGTCTAGTATTGCAATTGATTTGGATATTTTACCTTTAATATAATTAATATGTGACTTCCAACACAGTTTATTATCAATTATTACTCCAAGAAATTTAGTTTCGGATACCCTTTCAATCTCTACACCATTTACACTGAGTTTAGATACTAAGTTGTTGTGATGGTTGTTAAAAATTATAAATTTTGTCTTACTTAAATTGAACGTTAATTTGTTTGAATCAAAACACAGTTTGAGCTTTCCTAATTCCTTTCCGAGTGTATCCAAAAGTTGTTCCAAATTGCTTCCACTGCATAATAAATTAGTGTCATCTGCAAACAATATTAAATCCATTTTTTTCCCAAAACTTTACATATATCATTTATATACTGTACACATTGACTAACAATGGACCCAAAACTGAACCCTGTGGGACTCCACAAGTAACCTTCAGTAACTGTATTCATATATATGAATTATATATATGAATTATATATATGAATTATATATATATATATATATATATATATATATATATATATATATACAGTATATATATATATATATATATATATATATATATATATATATATATATACAGTATATATATATATATATACAGTATATATATATATATAGTATATATATATATATATATATATATATATATATAATCATATATATTCATAATATATTCATTCATTCATCTTCTTCCGCTTAATCCTTTTCGGGTCGCGGGGTGGCTGGAGCCTATCCCAGCATCTTTGGGCGAGAGGCAGGGTACACCCTGGACAGATCGCCAGTCCATTGTAGGGCCAACACAGAGAGACAGACAACCATTCACTCTCACAGTCATACCTAAGGACAATTTAGAATCCCCAGTTTTGATGCCAATTAACCTAACTTGCATGTTTTTGGCATGTGGGAGGAAACCGGAGAAATCCCGGAGTAAACCCACGCAGACACGGGGAGAACATGCAAACTCCACACAGATCACTGTTGGTCGGGGGCTGGGATTGAACCCAGGATCCCCCGGCCAAGGGTGAGTTGCTGTGCTGCCGCAGTGCTAACCACTCCGCCACCGTGCCGCCCGGCAGTTGATATTTTTTTCTATAAATTCCATTAGAGCAAATGCAGTTGTCCTCTTGTGTCTGAACCCATATTGCTGCTCACACAATAAATTATTCTTCAGTATGAAGTTGTCAGTTCTCTCACAGAATATTTTTTCAAGTATCTTGGAAAATTGTGGCAGTAGTGAAATTGGTCTATAGTTTCAAAGTTCCCCTCTGTCACCCTTCTTGTATATCAGAATTACTTTAGCTATTTTCATTGCATTGGGAAATATACCTGTTTGGAGAGACAGGTTACAAATATACGTCAGTGGTTTCACTAAGCATTCAATGATAGTTTTGACTAAAAGCATGTCAATACCATCACAGTCCGTAAATGTTTTACTTTTAAATGATTTAACAATTTCAATGACCTCTCTCTCGTCTGTGTTCTTTATGAAAATGGAGTCTTTTATAGCAATGTTTTTGCTTATTGTATCACCTGTAGATGCCATAATGGGTATTTCTCAATCCAAATTAGGACTACTGTTAACAAAAAATTTATTAAATTCATCTGCAGGTCAGACTGCATTCACACTCTGAGTCGTTTTTTTAATTTTTTTGAAAGATTGGTTGGGTAGCTTGTATTTCTGTTTTTATTTCCAAGAATATTGTTAAGTATTGTCCATGTATTTTTAATATTATCTCTGTTTTTCTCCAGTTCTTTACTGTAATAGTCTCTTTTACTACATCTCATTATATATATCAACTTATTACCTCCGCCAAGGAGGTTATGTTTTCATCGGCGTTGGTTTGTCTGTCTGTCTGTTTGTTTGTCTGTCTGTCTGTCTGTTTGTTAGCAAGATAACTCAAAAAGTTATGGACGGATTTTCATGAAATTTTCACAGATTGTCAGAAATGGGGTATCCTACAGATGATTAGATTTTGGTGGTGATCCGGATCACCGTCCACAAGAAAACCGCCATTACGCAAAATGCCATTTTCGTGGATAACTACTAAACCACTAATCCTATCATTGTCAATCCAATTGCTTGTCATGTGTTTTCATGGTCAAGGAATCTGAAAATGTACACACAAATACTGTATGGGGGAACTGTGGCGCTAAACCGCCATTACGGAAAATGCCATTTTCGTCAATAACTACTGAACCACTAAACCTATCATTGTGAATCCAATTGCTAGTCATATGTTTTCATGGTCAAGGAATCTGAAAACGTACACACAAACACTGTATGGGGGGAACTGTGGCGCTAAACCGCCATTACGGAAAATGCCATTTTCGTCAATAACTACTGAACCACTAATCCTATCATTGTGAATCCAATTGCTAGTCATATGTTTTCATGGTCAAGGAATCTGAAAACATACACACAAACACTGTATGGGGGGAACTGTGGCGCTTGGCGGAGGTCTGCGCTCTCCGAGTGCTTTTCTAATTTTTGTATGTTTTACACCACTGCTCTGTTTCTTCTGTCCTTTTCTTTAGAAAAGCTTTATATAGTGAATTTTTCTTTTTACACGCTTTTTGTAATCCTTTGGTTAACCATGGCTTGTCGACAAATTTCTGTTCAAGCTTTTTCTTTACTAATGGACATTTTTTTTTCATAAAGAGCGGTTACAATGTTCATGAATGTGTCATAGGCTTCATTTACATCTCATACATAGACTTTTGTCCAGTCTTGCTTCAGCAGGTCTTCTTTAAAAGAACTGATTGCATTTTGTGATTTGTATCTGAAAGATACAAATCTACAAATCAAAAAAAGATTAAATAAATAGACTAAATAAATAACCTGTAAAATTAGAGGCTAATGAAAAAATCTTATTACTGACAGCTGGGTTGAATATTTGATAAGGAATCTTCAGTCATAACTTTTACAAAAGCATTACAAGTAAGAAAGAATAATGAAATTAGAGGGCACTCAGAGTGTATACCTCCGCCCCTCCGTCCCTTTGTCCGTCCAGAATTTTTTTTTTTTTGTTTATTTTAAGTAAAATTATCTGCCAAGAGTATCATGTGTGGCCCTCCAGCGCAGATAGAAGGACTCGCATGCAGGGCGATCATTTAACATAATTTATTATAGAACACAAAATAAACAAGAGCTACCATGGTGTGGAGAGTGGCCATGAATGATGGAGAATGCCATACTGAAAGTATGGCATGAGCAGTATATATAAGGCAAGGGCTGATTAGCAAGATGAGGAACAGCCATGAATGATTAACAACAAAGAACCAATAAACAAAGGAGCAGAGTAAACAGAGCACTGTCACAAAATAAACACAACAGGAAGAGCAGAACAGGATAATGGCAATAATAATAATGCAAAGGATAACATAACTAAGAGTGGATATAACTGAAGTGAGAATGAAAATACCAATGATGATGATGCTGATATTATTATTATTATTATTATTATTATTATTATTATTATAAGAAAGAGACCGAAGGACTTATTACTGCTGCACAAGATCAAGCATTAAGTACCAACTCAGTGAAGGCTAAGATCCAGAAGCAGAACCTATCCCTCCTATGCAGGATTTGCGGGTAAAGGATGAAACAACAAACCATCTTGTATGCGAATGCAGTAAATGTGCACAAGTTGAATACAAACAATGACATGACAATGTTGCATAGCTTATCCACTGGAAGCTTGCCAAAGTACATGGACTCCACGCTGCTGACAAGTGGCATGACCGCAAGCCAAAAGGAGTAGTTCAAAGTAAAGAAGTGAAACTCCTCTGGGATTTCAACATACAGACAGACAAGGAAATACAAGCTCGTAGACTGGATCTAGTGCTGGTTAACAGAAAGGAGGGACAGCGCTTTATAACTGACATCGTTGTATCAAGTGATACAGGAGTTGGGGAAAAGGAAAAGGAGAAAGTTTATAAATATTAGGACTTGAGAAGAGAGTAGGCTAGACTATGGGATATCAAGACAACTGCTGTTCCAATAGTGGTGGGAGTCACAGTCACAAACAACCTGGAGAAACATCTAAGCACAATAGGCGTCTCTGCCAAGATCAAGCTCCTACAAAAAGCTGCCCTACTTGGAACGGCACACGTCCTCAGAAAAGTTCTCGAGGCCTGAGGCTAAAAGGCTTAGCTTGCCCTCAAAGATACAGAACTAACCGGCATAAAATCAAGCCAAGAAATAATTTATAATAATAATAATAATAATAATAATGGGACAATGCATTATATTGAGTCATCATGGAGTTCTATTTTGAAAGCAAACCAGGAACTAGAGGATACAGGGAGAGGATATTGAATAATTGGACAAGTAGGGGATGTTCAGTATATCCAAGCAAAACTTAGCAGACCAGGTAAGGGTGATTAGAAACAACAACTGGCTTTCGTCCATTGAAATGGAGGAGATAAAACGGCAGGTGAATAGTGCAACAGAGGGTGACATTAACAGCATCAGAGAAGACCCTGTTAGTGATGGATATGATGGAATGGGTGCTTTTTCAGATAATCAAGTACCCCAAGACCATACTGACTTGCCTAGGATGAGAAAAGAGAATCAAAGAGGCTATTGATTCCAAGTTGAGGAAGTTGAAGGCTTGACAGAGAGGCAGAGGGATATCTTAAATACCACTGAACTAGCACTAGAGGAAACAGAGAAAGAGAAATTGATATTGTTGAAACATGTAGAGAAAAAGACCCTTTGGTCAACGGTCCAGGAAGTGAATGGAGTATTAACCCACAACTGTACATCAAATATAACCGAAACCAATCTGCTAATTTGAGCTGTGGTCATTGTAGTGATGCAGAAGCAACGAGTAACGGAAAAGCCGCCAAATTAAGAAGGTACTGTTGTGTATGAGGTTGGCCCTAGGGGTTGCCGTGGGCATCTGGGGGGATGATGTCAGGCAAGCTGTGGCCACTGTATATAGTTGGTGTGACTCTCAATAAAGTTCAGTTCACTGTTTGCCACAGGACGACTCCTGTTTTGATTTCATACATAACATTTTGGCGATGAAGAGAATCTATGGAGGCGTATGGGCCACATCCACCACCGTTTCTACAGTATCCGGGAGAGCCAGCGATCCTGTGGCCTAACTGGTTGGCCATGTTTGAGGGATACAATGTGGCGTTGGGCCTGAGTAGACTCGATGGGATACGGAGATGAGCACTTGTGGTCCACCATCTTGGTGTAGAAGGTTGGAAAATTTTCCACATGTTGGGGAAGACGGAGTCTTATACAGAAGCTGTCGGATGGATGGCTGAATACTTTGCCAAACACACAAGGAGCACGGAGCTGTTGGTAGAAAGGCTGTTGGTGCCAAAAGTAGCTAAGCTAGCTAGCTCGGGGAAGCTAACAGCTCAGCCAGTGGGAATGGCGAAGTTAACCACGGAGCTAGGTGGGTGCCAAACACAAGCTAAAAGCTATAAGCTAGTTTTCACGGTGGAGTCAGAGCCACAGGAGAGGGAGCCCGTGTCCACCGAAGATGACAAGCCAGCCGAAAAACACAGCACGGTGAGTAACCACAGCACTGGAGGTGAACACAGTGTGGTGAGTGAAAATGGCACAAGGGGAGAGCAGCGATCAGACTCGCCTCAGTTTCCCTGCAGCTAGGGCCGGAGCAGTGGAAAGGAGAGCGCAAGCATGCTGAGAGCCCCGAAAAGCAGCAGCAGCAACCAAACTTGGCTCGGTTTTCCCTGCAGCTAGAATCGGAGCAGCGGGAGGGAGAGTGTGAACATGCTGAGAGCCCCGAAGAGCAACAGTGGCAACCGGGCACAAACACAGCTCGCGGTGCGGAGCAACTCGGACGACAGAGAAGAGGTACCGGACTGTTCTTATACACGAGACGAGCCACAGTCGGAGATGGACACCGGGAGCGAGCAGTGTGAGGAGTTGCCGGGCATCATGGAGGTCGAGTGGGACTGGCCTCGCTTGGGGTTGGCACGGGAGGATCTCGGTGCCAGAGCTCAGGATGCCTTGGATGAGGGTGCTAGACATAATGGCGAGGCACCTGGGTCGAGGAGTGACGCCAACAAGCAACGCCGACGAGCGAGTTTCAGTTTTCTCCAGAGCTCCGCCATAGGGGGCCAGAGGATCTGGGACTACAAAGGCGACAGCTGCAGCGGTTTTAAAGGTGGTCGGGGCCGGACCGTCAGGCACAAAGAAACCGCGTACCAAGCAGCAATACTGTAAGCTGAGCAAAGCTCCCCTGAGAATTGCGGACTGGGTTCGGGTTCATGAGGAGGGACAACCACGGCGAATATGGACCAAACGACAGCCTGAAGATCACCAGGGGCGGCTGAACATCGTGGCTAAGCTGGGTGCAGCTTATTTTCAGCTGTCGAGCGGCTCGAGGAGGCACACCAATGAGGTGCAGCGTGTCCGTGAGAAGGCTTCAGATGGCGTGTCCGGATGAGAGGAGCAGCCAATGGCAAGGAGAAGACGCATTCTCGTCTATGAGTTCAGCTGTGGCCTCGGGGGCTTACCGCCTCCAGGGGCAGGCCTGATGGGGGGCTGCCCTGGACCCCCATGCAAGTTACAGGTTTTTTTGTTTTTGTTTTTGTTTTTTTTACCAGAATGGCTGTGTTTATTAATAGTTCTGTGGTTCTTGTGTGTGTATGGTATGTAATGGGATTATTTTGTGCATTTTCTTTAGTTTGGGAGCACGGCGTACAATTTTAGTTTATGAATGGACTCTCTTTTAGTTTAGGGCTGCACGGTAGTCCACCCATCAGCCCTGTTTTAATTGCTTTGTGTGAATGAGGCCAATTATAGTACATTGTTCTCCGTTATTTTAGTGCGTGACTCAGGTCCTAAACTGGGGAGGTTTTCAATTGTGTGTGTGTGTGTGTGTTTTGGACTTTTCTAAAGACAGGTGAGAATACTATGTGTGAGTTTGGCTCTCGGGGCTTGCCGTGGCTCTCTGGGGAGATGATGTCAGACAGGCTGAGGCCACTGTATATAGTTGGTGTGACTCTCAATAAAGTTCAGTTCACTGTTTGGCACAAGATGACACCTGTCTGATTTCATACATAACAGGTACAAGCAATGCGTCAACCAGTACAGACAAAACCGACTGTTTCAACAAGATCAGAAAAAGTAGTATCAGGAGCTGGATGGTATTAACTTCACCAATGATGCAACACCTGACCCCAGTGAGAGCTGTGACTTCTGGAATGGTATTTGGGGTACCCCAGTTGAACATAATAGGGAGGCAGAATGGCTGAACGGTGTGAAGAGAGAGCTGTCACGTCATTCCTCCCAGGCAAAGGTGACCATTACAGTGATTGATGTAAAAAAAAAAAGCTTAAAAAGGTATCCAACTGGAAAGGGCCTGGCCCTGATGGTGTGCATGGATACTGGCTGAAATATTTCACAACTCTTCATAACAGCATAGCAGATCATCTTAATGAAATCTTGGAGGTGAGTTCCAATCCAGAATGGATGAACCTCGGAAGGACAATTCTTTGTGTTAAGGATCCCTCACTTGGAAATGCTGCTGAGAATTTTAGACCCATAACATGCCTTCCAGTGATGTGGAAGCTGTTTAGTGGCATACTGTTTGAGAAGATGTACCAGCACTTAGAGACATCAAAGTTGCTCCCTGAGGAACAAAAAGAGCATCAAAAAGGATCAAGAGCACAAAAGACCAGCTGCTTATTGATAAAATGGTACTGCAAAGTTGTAAAAGGTGGAAAACCAACTTGGTAATGGCATGGATCATCGGCCTCCGTCGGTCTATGATGACCATGGAAGAGAATCCTAAACGTCTACTCTGCTGGAACAGCACCGCCTGTGGCTGAACAGGCCGATGCGCGAATGGCAGTCTCTGTTACACAGGTCGCACTTGTGGGTGGTCTCCATGCTGCTGGGTCTGTGGCGGTTCTTCCTGCGGGTCCTTTTTTCATCTGCTGCAGCAGTCAGTCTCTCTTTACCCACCTTGAGCTGTCTGGTCAGGATGCCTCTCCATTTGGAGCGGTCCGTTGCAAGGTCCTCCCAGCACTCTGTGTTGATCTCCAGGGCCTTCATGTCTCTCTTGCAGACGTCTCTAAAGCGCAGCTGTGGGCGGCCAACGTCTCTCCTGCCAGTTGCCAGTTCTCCGTAGAGGACGTCTTTGGGGATTCTGCCATCCTCCATACGGTGAACGTGGCCTAGCCAGCGGAGCCTGCATTGCCTGAGTAGAGTGAACATGGAGGGAAGGCCGGCGCGGGACAGAACTTCTGTGTTGGGCACTTTGTCCTGCCAGGATATGTCCAGGATGTGGCGAATGCAGCGCAAGTGGAAGGAGTTCAGTCTCTTTTCCTGCCGGGCGTATGTTGTCCACGTCTCACTCCCATAGAGCAGTGTGCTGATGACGCAGGCATTGTACACTGCCATCTTCATCTTGACAGAGAGTTTGGGATTCTCCCACACTCGTGTGGTGAGGCGAGCGAGTGTGAAGGCTGATTTTCCAATCCTCTTGTTGATCTCTGTATCAAGGGAGAGGTTGTTGCTGATCGTGGACCCCAGGTACGTGAACTGATTCACGACCTCCAGCTCGTAGTTGTCGATGGTGATGGTTGGTGGTGCTTCCGTGCCTTGCGCCAAGATGTTAGTCTTCTTCAGGCTGATGGTAAGCCCGAAGTCCTTGCATGCCTGGGAGAAGCGGTCCATCAGGGTCTGAAGCTCCTGCTGTGTGTGGGTTGCGACTGCAGTGTCGTCTGTGAACAGCATGTCTCTGATTAGAGCCTCGCGTACTTTGGTTCTGGCTTTCAGGCGGGCGAGGTTGAAAAGCCTGCCGTCAGATCTTGTGTGCAGGTAGATTCCCTCTGTTGCTGTGCTGAAGGAATGCCTCAGGAGCATAGCAAAGAAAATCCCAAAGAGGGTTGGCGCAAGTACACAGCCCTGTTTCACTCCGCTGCGTATGTTGAATGGGTAATGGCATGGATAGACTATCATAAAACCTATGATATGATACCACACTCATGGATGTTGGATACAATGACGGTGACTGGAATTGCTCCCAATATCAAAGAACTGGTACAACAGAGCATGGCCAACTGGAAAACAGTTCTGATATCAGGTGATCAAACCTTAGGAGAAGTGCAAATCCGACGAGGTATATTTCAAGGTGACAGTCTATCACCTCTTCCGTTTGTTATCTCCTTGATGTTACGACCCGAGCGCTGGGTTCTGTCCGCGCTCGGGCCACGCACAGCTCGCTGCCTGCCTTGACAGCTGTGGGTTGTATTCTGGCCTCACCGGGCTCTTATTGTGAAGGCGCTCGGTGGGGCTTCCGCCTGTCAAGGTCAGTCAGCTGTCTGTCATCACTGCTCATTAGTGTTCGCCTTTATAAGACAGGCACTGACGGCAGTTAGACTGCGGGAGCATAAGTCAACCTAACTCAACCTAAGTCAACCTACCCTCGTGATACCCTATCAGACCTTCATATCAGGTTCGTCTTTATTCTTGTCTTGTCATAGTTTAGCTCGTAGTGGCTGGGGTTAGCCCTACGAGCCCTTATATCTCTTAGTGTGTGTTTTTGCCCTTAGCGGCTCATAGCCTTGTGTCCTGTCTTGTCTTGCAAATAAAACATCATTGCAAAACTCACCGGTGACTCTTGGCGTCTTATGGTGATCCGCAAGGATCGCCGCACATGACACTTGATTCCATTGTCGATGGTACTATGCATCTCTAAATGTAAATACCAACTGGGAAAAGACACTGGATTTCTTAACCACCTGTTGTTCATGGACGACCTCAAGTTGTACAGAAAAGATGAGCATGGGACTGAATGTTTAGTGAACACAGTACGTATTGTCAGCAGTGACATAGACATGGAGTTTGGTCTTAAGAAGTGTGGTATTTTCATATTAAAAAGGGAAAAGGTAGTGAAGGTTGAAGGAGTAGATTTGCCAGATGGATATAGGATTAAAACTGTGGAGGAAACTGGGTACAAGTACCTTGGAATCCTTGAGTATGATGATCTCCTACATGAAAGTATAAAGGAAGCCCTGAAAGGTGAATATTTCCGCAGACTGAAAAAGACCTTAAAATCAAAGTTGAATGGAAGAAATGTCATCATGGCCATTAATACCTGGGCAGTATCAATGATGTGGTATGGTGCTGGAGTTGTCACTTGGACCAAAGTGGAACTTGAGAACATGGATCGGAAGACAAGGAAACTACTAACAGTCTACTGAATGCTACACCCTCGGGCAGATGTTGATTGTCTATACTTTCCAAGGCAAAGTTGAGGTTGTGGTCTCATAAGTGTGGAGGACTGTGTATGAGGGGAAGAGATAGGCCTGCTGGATTATGTCCAGAGGAGTGAGGAACCTCTTTTGACTGCAGTAAGAAATGAGAATCTGGTGAGATCAGATGTGGCTGGAACACCAAGACAACCAAAAGACATGATGCGGAAAAAGAGATTAGAAAACTGGAAAGTTAAGACCATGCATGGCCAGATCCTACGTCAAACAGGTGACATCAGACACAAAGCTTTGTGGGCCTGGTTAAAGAGAGAAGACCTGAAGAAGGAAACAGAGGGGCTAATCACAGGAGCCCAAGATCAGGCCTTAACAACAACTGCCTTGAAAGTAAAAATAGGGAAACAAGAGCTTTCTCCTTTATGTAGGATGTGTGGGGTGAAAGATGAGACGGTGGGTCACTTGTTGTGTGAATGCAGTAAGCTGGCACAGACTCAGTATAAACACCGACATGACAGCATGGCCAGGATTGTACATTAGTCAATCATGAAACAGTTCGGTCTTGAAGTCAGAGAAAGATGGTATGCGCATAAACCGGAACCAGTGATTGAAGATGAAGGCATTAAACTATTTTGGGACTTTTCTATCCGGACGGATCGTGAAATCCAGGCCCACAGACCAGACACTGTGATAATAAACACGGAGATTAATGAGTGCTTGATAATCGATATTGCTGTGCCTGGTGATGCTAGTAACGTGGATAAAGAACAAGAAAAGATCCAGAAGTATCTGGATCTCAGAAGAGAGGTTGCACATTTATGGAACATCAAAACATGCATCATTCCAGTGGTTGTTGGATCCTTGGGCATGGTCAGTAAGAACCTTGCCAAATACCTAGCAAAGATCGGGATCCAAACGAAGATAGAGCACCTGCAAAAAGTAGCACTACTTGGCTCTGCAAGAATCCTTAGAAACGTACTTGAGGTCTAAAGCCTTGTGCATTTTTCTTTTTTCATCCATTCAGGCCAAGCGATTGACGCATGCGCACAACCATCATTTGTAGTTTCACTCTTGCCCTATAGGTAGTGCCAATGCGCTCACACGCCAGGATTTTCACCAACGAAGAAATGCGAGAGCAACGCACATCAACAACAATGGCGTCATTTAACCATCACCAAGAGGAAGAGGAGCTGCTGTTACTATATTCTGTGGCAGAATTACACAAAAAAAACAAAAAAAAAAACAAGGTATAGCATGTGACCACTGAATGAAAACTGGGCCACGAACGGTGAATTCAGTACACTGGTGCAGGAGATGAGACTTCTGGACGGAGAAAAACACCACCAGTACTTCCGCAACACCACCAGTACTCCCGTTCTGACGACCTCATTCGTCGCATTGCCCCGTTCATACTCCACAACAAAAAACACAGCTGTCCAGTTGGTGTTCCTGAAAGGCTGGCAGTGACTTTACACTTTTTAGCCACAGGATCGTTACATATTGCAGCAAGTTACAGACTGGGCTGTTCCACTGTGTGTGGGATCGTTCCCGAGGTTTTCCAGGCCTTGTGGGACAGCCTGCAGTCAGAGTTTGCATTTTTCCAATCCCCAGCACAGTTTCAGGACATTGCACGTGATTTCTGGAATTTTCCACTTTATTTGGGAGCCATCGACTGTAAACACATGCAAATTAAAGCACTGCCAAAGTCGGGCAGTGACGATTTCAATTACAAGCGCACCTATTCTGGTGTTCTCCTGGCTGCTTGTGATGTACACCACCGTTTTACAATGGTTGATGTCGGGGCCTACAGCAAAGAAAGTGATGCAGCGATATTCAAGAAGAATGTGTTTGGAGTGAAGCTGATGGAAGGAACCCTGGCCATACCCGCACCAACAGACCTCCCAGGCACAGATGTGCACAGCCCACACGTGTTTGTGGCAGATGCAGCCTTCCCAGTGCATCAAAACCTGATGTGCCCATTCCAGGTGTGTATTGTTTATTGACATAAACTGCATTATTGGTATTGAAGTGTTATGTTAAAAAGTTGTTTTGTAGCTATGGTTTAATGTGTGACCCCTCTGTGCTGTGCACAATAAGTAATTTTCTTAATTTCAAATTTGCACAGGATTCAATCTCACTGAGGAACAGAAGATCTTCAACTACCGTCACTCCCAGGCACGAGGAATTATTGAAAACACATTTAGGATCCTGGCAGCATGGTGGACGATCTTTGGTTGGCCGATTGTGCGCGTCCCAGAGAATGTTGTTTTGATAATCAAGGCCTGTGTAGCACTACACACCTTCCTGGCCCGCACTGATGCTGGAGCCCCAACACACAGCTGTTACATTCCACCAAATTATGCAGACAGTCCTACTTCTGAAGGGGTCATTCAGCCAGGGGAATGGAGGCAGTATGTGGAGGGGGACAACAATCACCTTGGGGCAGATCGTATCTCGTCGGCGCAAGCAACACGAGCTGCACTCAACATGGGGTGCACTCAACACCCAGCGCAACCTTATGACTTTCTTTCAAATGCCTGTGAGATGTGTGCCATGGCAGGAGCAATCTATAACAAGGGGCTCTCAGCTGAGCACAGCATAACATTGTACACCACTTCTATGTGTAGTACTATACAAAAAATGTGATCTGTACTTGTTTTTCAATGCATAAAGTTAAGTTTTGGCAATAAACGCTTGTTTGCTTGACATGTCTGTGTTACTACTGGGTGAATGACTACATCAATGTTAGTTTATAAATTTGAAAAGTCAGATTAAAAGTTTTCTCCATAGATTAGCTCATTTTTGTCTTGTACATGTGCATGAGTTTTTTCAAATTACTGTCCTTGTCCAAAATTTCCTGGACATTAATTCTGAATTTGCAACACAGTTTTTTTAATCCAAATTTGTAAATTTCTTTACACTTTTTTCTTCTGAATATGCACATTTTGTCCTAATTTAAACATACAACTTCTCATTTACAAATTTGGACATTTTTCTATGTAACTTTATTTTTTCTTTATGAGGCAATACCATTTTTTTTTAAGGAAAACTCATTCTGCTTTTACTTAAAAACAGTAGTGTCTTACACTTTACTACTAAATGAAAACAATAACCAAAAATACCCTGTATGGGAATATGTTTTTATTTCACACCACAAACATGCAAGCTATATGTTTACAAAAAACACCTTTTTTTCAAACCAGAGAAAACACACCATGTATGTACAGTTAAAAAAAAATACACACACACACACACACACAAAGGTGCTAAGCATGCCAACTAATTGCACCTAGCCCGCTACAATGACTGTGTCTATTGTTTCGCTTTCAGAGCTCGGATAATTGTGCAGTTCAACCTGAACAGTATTAAGTAAAGTGTGTATCTGCAGTTGGACCTCAAACCTTTTTGACTGGGGGATTTTTTCAAGGGTACATCCCACCATTGCTCGAAAACACATTTCAGCACTTCCACTGGACCGCTCCTTTTCAATTTCTTGTAGCCGTTTCTGGATTTTTTCCTGAGTCAGCCCAAGTTTGTCCCTTCTTTTTCTTTTGCGTGGCCTCACGGGTGATGGTGTGGGAGGCCACGGTGAGGCCGTGGACTGGCCTGATGACGAGGGGCATGGTGATGGTGGACAAAGAGGGAGAGGAGTCGTGTTCCCTGAGGGGGGGGGGCAAGTTTGTTAAAAGGTTCATTGTATTGCAAGGTCCCCTTTGTGAGGCCATGGACTGACCTGATGACGGGGTGCACGGTGATGGTGGATGAAGGGGGATAAGTGTTATTATTATGTCCTGGGGGAGGGAGCACATGTTTGTCACCTGGGGTTCATTATTGTTCTCTGGAGACTGGGTGTTGTCAGAGGGTGGAGGGTCAGGAGAAATGCTGTTTGTGTCCAATGTTTCCAGTGTGTTCTATAAAAAAAGTGAGAAGATACATTCAAACCACTTTAGTCTATGAAACTGCAAATACCAATGCATTTTCGGTTAGCTGTCATATCTTTCATATTAAATCTACAAGTGTTTATATTACCTCATCAATGTAGTTGGTCTGTGTTGGCCGATGCTTTATGTGCTCTGACAGCCAATCCATCATTGTAATGAAAAACCGAGTTTAAACCGAGATTCTGTATTCTGTAAAATCTGAAATTTCTAGGTATACAGTGTGGTATTTTTTCCTTGTAGTATTACTGTAAACATGACATTGAATATCAATGTTTTTAAGGTTTTATCAAGGTAAAAAAAAAACAATAGTATTATGACAACACTAATGTCCACAACATCGTGGCACCGAGCAATAGTTAAAACCCCCTGTCCCTTATTTGAGTGTGAGAAAGTTGGCAACCCTACCTCCAACATTGAATGAGTTCATCTTTGGGCCAAGGGCCACCTCTGGTGAAAATGTCATCCAAATCCATCTAGGAGTTTTTCTGTGATCCTGCGAACAGACAGACAAACAGCAGCAAAAGCAATAAGACTACATTATATGGATACATTATAATAAGACATAATGTATGGTCATAATTGTACTGACCATACATTGGGGTTGGGCAATTCCACCTTAAATCAGCATCATGGTTTATTGAATCTTTCAGGTTGGTTTTTGTTTTGTTGTTTTTTTCTCCTCTTCTCTTCTCCCTTACAGTTTACTGACAAGGTTCAAAATTATTCAGCGATATTACACAACAGTGTGGTATCATATCACTGTGGTGCATAGTAAACGAGCATAATAGAACAGGCCTATTATGATTTCACAAACAAAAAAATTAACATTGTCATCCTGAAGTTTACTGTGTTTACATACCGTGTGAGTCATGTGGCTCAGAATGACATCCAGAAGCCCTACACACAAGGGGAGCACCCAAAGAGGGATAAGAGGCATTTTAATAAGGAGAAATGGTTACAGGAGTCTCGATGCACTAGCTGTAATTGTACACACAGCAGAATGAGTGCCCAACATGCAACAAACAGTGCAGAAAGTGTAATAAACTGGGACATATTCAAAGATTTTATTTGTGACTACTACTATATGTACAGGACATACAGGGGGATTGAAATGGCGTTTCTCTCTCTCTCTTCAGTGACGTGTACGATATAAAAAAGAAAAAGGAATAAGGCTGGAAAAACAACACTTTGCAGTTGTATGCATGAGTAAAGTAGTCAAAGCTGAAGCTGTTAATGAAAGGGCAGATGAGAGTGAGCCTTATTTTCTGGGGAGAGTAGAAGACAACTCAGATCAGCTGTGGCAGGTAGATTTGGCAGTAGGGGGCAGTATGGTGTCATTTAAGATAGACACAGGGGCTGACATTACACTAACGTCACATAGTACATACAGAAGCCTGAAACAGCATCCCCCTCTGTTAGAAACGGGTATAAGGCAAAAAAGTCCAGAAGGTGATGTGAAGATAATGGGTAAATTCCCGGTTCGGGTTTTGAATAATGGGAGAAAACATACTAAATTGCGGATTTATGTTGTGAAAGGTTCGTAGGCAAACCCTCTCTTAAAGTAGGAGTGCATCAGTCAGCATGGGGTTAGTTGAATGAATGAATGAATGAATCTTTATTTCAGATAGATTAAAAGTAAAGATTAAAAAGAAACAGAATAATATAACAAAGGCGAAAAAATCCAACAAGGTCAAATTAGACAATAACTCCTCTGATTATACAATTCAACATAAGTTATCCGAAATGGGTGATGTCTGGAGCCGCAGCTTATATTGCTCACCCATATTCCATCCAAGAATTCAAAAGAAAAACAAAACAAGAGCGATTACAATTCGGGACAAAGCTAAGACAAAATGTGACAAAAAAAACTAAGCAACAACACAACACAGACTGGATATGACAATCCTTATGTGATTTTACATGTCATCTTGGATATATGTTTGGAGTATTTCTTCCTTTAGTTTTTGTTTAGTTTTTGTTTAAGTCTTTAGTTTTTGTTTAAATTGTCCAAGCGTTGTACATGATTTTAATTCAGGTCCAGAATCGTTCCATAATCTGACTCCTTGCATTGAAACACAGTGTTGCTTGGTGGTAGTTCTCACTGAAGGTTTTTGAAATATACATGTTCCTCTGAAACGATATTGTTTCTCCCTTATTTGGAACAGCTTTTGGATATTTGTGGGCAGTGATAGATTCTTCACTTTAAACATTATTACTGCAGTTTTAAAGTCAACCAGATCTTTCAACTTGAGAGCTTTTAATTTAAGAAAAAGTGGGTTTGTTGGTTCCCTGTAAGCAGCTTTGTTTATTATTCTAATAGCTCTCTTCTGAAGCATAAAGACTGGATATACAGTATGTTTGTTTTATATGTATTTCCCCATACTTCAGTACAATATGTCATGTATGGGAGCATTAATGAATGATACAAAGTATGTAATGTGGGTTGATTCAGCAAATATTTCGCTCTGTGTAGTCTTCTTTAAAAGAACTGATTGCATTTTGTGATTTGTATCTGAACGATTTTAAAATTTTTTCTGTATTGGCCTCCGTGTGGCCATGGATAAGTGCAAAGGTTGGCAAATGGTCACTTATATCATTTATCAAAAATCCACTTTCTATTTTCTTATCAATAATATTAACAAACAGGTTGTCAATAAGTGTAGCAGTGTGAACTGTGATTCTTCTGGGATGTGTTATTGTGGGATAAAGACTCATACTGTACATAGAATTCATGAACTCTGTAATTACATTTTGCTGATATGGATTTAGTAAATCAATATTGAAATCTCCACAAATTACTATCATTTTCTTACTAGTAATATTATTGTACAGCTCGACTAATTTATCTCTGAATGTCTCAATGCAAGTTCCCGGCGTTCTATATATACAACTTATAATTAGATTTTTTTGTTTTATCTTGGTCAATCTCAACAGTAACACATTCTAAAATCCCTGGTAGTGCAAAGGACATTCCATTTACAAGTTTACACCTATACAGGTCATCAATATACAGTGCAACACCACCACCCTTTTTTTGAGATCTGTTAATATGAAACATCTGATATCCCTCTATTGCCATCAGGGGAGCCTGCTCTTCATTAAGCCAAGTTTCAGAGACTGCGATGGCTGTAAATTTTCTGTCTAGCTGTTTTAAATACTCCTGAATTTGTGGAAAGTTTTTGTTAAGACTTCTGCTGTTGAAGTGTATTATTGATAGTTTACCATCTAGTTGCACTTGACTTTTGAATTGCTTTTCAGTGTAATATTCACAGTGTAATATTCACAATGATTATGAATATTATTGAAAAAGTGGTTATCAGGATCAATATCATTCTCCATCTCTTGTAGTTTATGTTCAGCATAATGGCATATTTTTAGAGTTTGAATTTCCTCACTCTGTGTCAAATGACTTCCTCCGACAGGGTATAATTGATGTCTACTCAAGTCAGTCATAAGTTTTTTTGTTTGTTTTGTTTAGTTTTTTTTTTAAGGACATTGACATGGTATGTCAAAAGAACTATTCTTGCCGTGTGTGTGTGGATATGGATTGGATATGTGGATATGGATCATAGTCTCTTAATTTTCTTAATCAGTGTTCATCTGTATTTATTTAAGTCAGTAACATCTCTGATTATTATACTCTTTGCTTCCTCAGGTGTTCCATTTAGTTTGATCCAAACTCTACAGTTTCTTGTCCATGTTGCCTGTATCTTATTTTGTCTTTTCAGCATCCATGCTTGCCGTGCTATTTCAGCATTAGTTTTTGTTAGATGTTCATTTAGGTAAACTTCTGTTCCCCGTAGCTTTCTGGCCTGCCTCAGTATGTCATTCTTTACCCTTCTGTTCACAAAGCGCATCACAATTGATTTCTTTGTTTTATTATCCTTTCTAGGTAAAGCATGACAGGCTGAAATTGCATTTGCTTCGACCTTTATATTTCTACTAGATAGATAGATAGATAGATAGATAGATAGATACTTTATTTCGAACCAAAAAAGTATAACAAAAACAAAATAAATGACAAATGCAATAAAGTAACAGTATACAGTGTTCGAAAGGGAGAAGGAAGAAGTGAACACTTATTAATTCCATCTCCTCTTTTCCATAAATACACCAATGTGAATTATATACAAATTACCACCTTTAAGACCCCAAGTAAACAATTTACTGGTTTTTTTTACATATCAACATTAACACCCATCCATCCTAACATACATTGATGTCCATACATCGAAACCAGCCTCAGACAACACAGATATGCACAGTGCTGTCCCTCCCACCATTCCATAGTGTCCCATAATGTCCCAGAGTGAGCATAGTGAATCGTACATATAAATACTACCCTTCTAACATATATCCTTTCAGCAAATAATGTTTATACCTCTTTTTGAATTGATTTCTGTTTGTACATAGTTTCAGTTCCGGCTCCAGACTGTTCCACAAATCCACCCCACAGACAGATATGCACATACTTTTCTTGATTGTTCGTATCTTGGGTTTTGTAAAGTTTAAGTCTCCTCTCAAATTATGATCATTGTCTCTTTTTTTAAATATTTTTTGTATATTAGTTGGGAGTTGATTATTAATAGCCCTGTACATTACTTGGTATGGTCTCTATATCCTACATTATTTATTATCCTTATAGCTCTTTTTTGTAATGTGCATATTGACTGTAGATTGGTCTTGTAGGTGTTTCCCCAGACTTCTACACAGTAGTTAAGATAAGGTAAAAACAGTGAATTGTACAGTAAGACCAATGATTTATAGTCCAAGATGTGTCTAGTCTTCCCCAGTATGCCTATACATTTTGCTAACTTGGCCCGGATGTGACTGATGTGAGGTTTCCAGCAGATTTTATTGTCTAGCGTCACCCCCAGAAACTTATTTTCCTGTACTGTTTCTATTCTGGTATCATCTATCGTTACCATTATTTCATGATTTATTTTATAGTTTCCAAACAACATAATCTTTGTTTTTTTTTAGATTTAGAGATAATTTATTTTTGTTGAACCACTGCGTTAACTTTTTCATTTCAGTTGTGACCACCTCTAAAACCTGCTGCAAATTCTCACCAGTGCAAAGGATATTTGTGTCACCCGCAAACAAAATAAATTTCAGAATTTTTGATACTTGGCATATGTCATTTATATACAAAATAAAGAGTTTGGGTCCCAAAACTGATCCTTGGGGCACACCACAAGTGATGTCCATAAAGGGTGATTTGTGCTCACCAATTTGTACAAATTGTTGTCTGTTACTTAAATAACTTTCCACCCAACTTAGTCCTACCCCTCTTATCCCATACCTTTCCAGTTTCCTTAGTAGTATTCTGTGGTCAGTGGTGTCAAAAGCTTTCTTTAAATCTATAAATACTCCTACAGCAACCTTTTTTTTTATCTATACAACTAGTAATTTCTTCTATAAGTTCGATCAGTGCCAAAGATGTATATTTATCTGCTCTAAAACCATACTGGCTATCTGTAAGGAGGTTGTGTTTTTCAATGAAATCATCCAGTCTCTTAGTGAAGATTTTTTCAAGTATTTTGGAGAATTGTGAGAGTAAAGAGATTGGCCTGTAATTGGTGAAGCAATGACTGTCTCCTGTTTTGTATAGAGGTATTACTTTTGCTATTTTCATTTTGTCTGGAAATTTACCAGTTTGAAATGACAGGTTACAGATGTGGGTGAGTGGCTTAACAATTCCTTCAATTACTTTTTTCACTATTGTCATGTCAATTTCATTCCAGTCCATTGATTTTTTGTTCTTAAATTTACTCACAGTCTCGATAATTTCCTTTTCAGTAACTGCACCCAAAAAGATTGTGTTGTGGGACACATCTGTATCACTTTAAGCTTCACATCTCAGAGTAGAACAAAGAACTGGGTCTCCTTGGAGATAACAGGAGGATGTGAAAATTTAGTCTTTGGTATGCAAGAGACGGCCTTGGGGGATTTCCTGGTCTGCCAGAGACTATGAGGAGGATGTTATAGGATTTAAGAGAAGATGCATTGTTACTTGTGATTAAATGCAATGTGACTGTGAGCTTTGAAGGTCCTGGATATATAAAGGACGAATGTCTGTGTTTTTCCTCTTTCTGCTTTGCTGATGTTGGAAGATGTGAATAAACCTGACTCATGAGATAAACTCTGCCTCGTCATTTTCACATTTCCACACTGGTGACCCTAAGATGTATCATGGACGAAAAAAATTCCCCCGGGCCAGCCGAGTCAGGAGCACCCAGCCAAGGGTATGCCGCTACGGTCCAGCTACCGGACTTTTGCTACCTTCACTTCCGCCCTCCCAAGAGAGTAGACGCTTTTTTCTTCTCTCCTGCTCTGACTTTTTCCTCCCCTCCTAACTACTGGATCCCAGCTTGCTGTTGTCTGTCTGCGTCCAACTGCGACCGCCGAAAAGAAATTATGGAGTTAATAAGCTGGGCTTTGAACACAATTGACACTATTTTTTCAACAAGGAAAAGTGCTCTGGGGGAAGCTGTCTGCCCCGCTGGAACGGCTCCAGTGGGCTATTTACATGACACAGGTAATTGGAAAATGCTGTGTCTCTCTAATCTCTCTATCGAAGATATTGAAGATTTGTTTATCTTCGTAATCTTGGTGATTGGGATAATTCTGATTGGGACGGGAATTGTCTTGGTTTACCGCAAATTGCTGAAGATGGATTCAACCTATCAAAATGCTGGCCAGGCGAGGTGCATCCAACAAATTGAAAAACTGGAGAAGACCCTGATAGCGACTACTGGAGAACTGTCTCGTAAGGTGGATTACATCATGGGTTCGCTCAGGTCTTTCCACGACGAATTCAAAGCTGCGCAATGAAGGATTAATGTACTGAATCTACAGAAGAAATACAAGTCTTCTCTGTGATCAGTCCTATTTGGCATTATTATTCCCCATGAAAATTCCTCCTGGCTGTCTGCAGACTGTGTTTTTTCAAAATCATGAGCACAAGGCCTTGGACAGCCAGCTGCAGCGCCAGATAAGACTGGCGCCAGACAGACAAAACATCTTCTGCCAGGGGTCCTTGGGTCTCTCTTATTATCATCAACACTGCTCAACACCGCACACACATTGATCCATGAACTGAATAAAGATAACACTGCTCTCTTGTGTCCTGTGAATCCTGTGTGTAGCGAATATATGTGCATGAGCTTTTTTTTTCCTTGAACTCTTAATATTGATTAAGTATGTAACCAGTATTTTGAATCAATGATTTTTTTGCTCCTTCCTATTGTATCATCTTTATGCGACCTGTACCCTCCTGCTGATAGGCGCGTTGCAGATGCGCCGCGGCACGGAAATGCAGGTTCATTACTGTGTCAAGTCAAATTCTCTCGTATGTTATCAGTGATCTGTTAATGTACTTGGCAATAAATCTTTTTCTGATTCTGATTCTGATTCTGATTCTTTTGGCAGGACAACCCGCGCTCCTGGCTCCGCTTGGTCGAAGCACAGTTCGCCCTCCGGGGGATAATGGTAGATGACACGAAGTTCTACCATGTGATTGCAAAGCTCGACAACTGCACGGCTCGGCATGTGGAGAACCTATTGGAGCGGCCACCGGCCAATGACAAATACGGCGGGTTGAAGGCTGCGCTTATCCAGCGTTTCACTCTCTCAGTCGAGGAGGGAGAGGAGAGGCTCCTGGCTCTGAACGACTTGGGAGATGGCACGCCCATTGACCTGATGGAGAACTTGCTGAGGTTGAGAGGCTCAGACGACGACGACTTCATCTTCACCCACATTTTCCTCAGGACCCTACCGTCGGCCACGAGAGCGACCCTGGCCAGTTCGCCGTTGTTGGCCCAGCGGGACTTCCGCACGCTGGCCCAGGAGGCGCACCGGATTCTCAACGCCAGCAAACAGCGCGCGGCCACCGCAGCAGCGACGGAGTTCGGCGCGACGGCTGGAGATGGCGGGGGGCCAGAGACAGCGGTAGCAGAACCACCGATGGCAGCGGCGGCAGGGGCCAAGGATCGCGGAGGAGACACCCTCTGTTTCTACCATCGCCACTTTGCAGAGAAGGTACGCAAATGTATACCACCGTGACAGTTCAAGCGCTCGGGAAATGCCAAGACCGGGGGTCGGTAGCAGCTGCGGCCCTCGGGGAGGAGAACAAGCTGCTCTACTTGAAGGATGCGCGCTCGGGGAGGCATTTCCTCGTGGACACAGGCTCCCAGTTGAGTTTCATCACACCTTCCTCCGCTGACCGGCTGGCGGTTTCCAGAGGTCCCGGGGTGTCAGCAGCGAACGGCTCGGAGATTAAGACCTTTGGTGAGAGGACTCTGCTTCTGTCCCTACATGGCCGTACATTTGAGTGGACTTTTGTCATAGCTGCAGTGAATTTCAATATGTTGGGGGCTGATTTTCTGTGCTCACGTGGTTTGTTGGTTGATCTTGCTAACAGGCGCCTGGTTAATGCACTTTCTTTTTATTCTATTCCCTGTACAGCCCGAGTGGCCCCGCCAACAGCACAAGCCAACGTCACAGCTGCAAGCGGTAAGTTCCACACACTGCTCACTCAGTTCCCAGCACTCACGGTCCCCACATTTTCAACGGCTGTCGCCAAACACGGGGTGAAACATTTTATTACTACCACCGGACCGCCCGTTTTTGCAAAAGCTCGGCGCTTGGATTCAGCTAAACTGACCATAGCGCGCGAGGAGTTCGCCAACCTGGAAAGGTTGGGCATCATCAGGCATTCGAACAGCCCATGGGCTTCCCCGCTTCACTTGGTCCCGAAAGCTGACGGCTCGTGGCGACCTTGCGGAGATTTCTGCAGGTTGAACAACGCCACAGCGCACGACCGCTACCCAATCCCGCATATCCAAGATTTTTCCGTTCATTTGGCGGGGGCGCGCGTTTTTTCTAAGATAGACTTGGTCCGCGGTTACCACCAAGTCCCAGTGCACGCTGAGGACATACCCAAAACAGCGGTAATAACTCCGTTTGGTCTATTCGAGTTTTTGCGCATGCCATTTGGGCTTAAAGGCGCTGCGCAGACGTTCCAACGCATGATGGACGCGGTGTTACGCGATCTCCCCTTCGTATTCGTCTACCTGGATGACATCTTAGTAGCCAGCGCGTCCGAAGACGAACACGAAAACCACCTCACGGCGGTTTTCCGGAGGTGGGGAGAGCATGGTTTAATAATCAACCCAGCGAAGTGTCAGTTCAGGGTGACGCAGATTGATTTTTTGGGGCATTGCGTCTCTCCAGAAGGAGCGGTTCTGCTGCCTGACAAAGTGCGCGCGGTAGCAAATTTTCCCCAGCCACAAACGGTCAAGGCGTTACAGGAGTTTTTGGGAATGGTGAATTTTTATAACCGTTTCCTCCCCCTCGCAGCACAGCTCATGCAACCATTGTATGCCGCGCTAAAAAAACAAAAACCCACAAATAAGATTGAATGGTCTCCGGAGCGAGAGCAAGCATTCTCGGAGGTCAAAACAGCCCTGGCAAACGCTGCGTTGTTAGCACATCCAGACCCAACGGCCCGCATAGCGCTCACTACTGACGGGTCAGATATGGCCATAGGGGCGGTCGTGGAGCAGCATGTAGCCGGGGCTTGGCAGCCGCTCGCCTTTTTCAGCAGGACTTTGTACTATAGTGAACGAAAATACAGCGCATTCGACAGGGAGTTGTTAGCTCTCCACTTGGCCATTTGCCACTTCCAGTTCTGGCTGGAGGGACGCCGTTTCACCGCGTTCGTTGACCACAAGCCGCTGACATTCACGATGGCCAAGGTTTCAGAACCGTGGTCGGGCCGGCAGCAAAGACAGCTGGCCGCCATCTCAGAGTTTACTACCGATATTCAGCACGTGGCGGGTAAACTGAATGTAGTGGCAGACTGTCTCTCACGCGCCGTGGTGGCCCCAGTCCGCGTAGGGATAGATTATGCAGCCATGGCCGAGGATCAGGTTAGCGACGCGGACGTGCGCGCGCTCCAGTCTGGACCAACAGGGTTAAGGCTGGAGAACAGGGTGCTGCAAGACGGTATGCCCCCCCTAATCTGCGATGTCTCCACTGGGCGACCGCGTCCTGTGGTACCGGCCGTGTGGCGCCGCCGCGTTTTTGACTCGATTCATTCTCTGGCGCACCCGGGAGTGCGCGCGTCGGTCAAAATGGTAGGAGAGAAATTTGTATGGCCGAGCCTGCACAAACAAGTTAAGGAGTGGGCAGCAGCCTGCATGGCTTGTCAACGAGCCAAGGTACACAGACACACGAGAGCTCCCTTGGAGCCGTTTCACATCCCGGCTAAGAGGTTCGATCATGTTCACGTGGACCTTGTAGGCCCCCTCCCGCCGTCACAGGGGTGCACACACCTTCTGACAATGGTGGACCGCACCATGCGCTGGCCGGAAGTGGTCCCACTGGCGTCAACCACAGCCGAGGAGGTGGCGCGCGCATTTTTAACAGCATGGGTAGCGCGCTTTGGAGTCCCGTCGGACATTACGTCCGACAGAGGTCCTCAATTTGTTTCCGAACTTTGGTCAGCAATGGCCCGCAGCCTGGGGGTGACGATCCACCGCACAACCGTGTACAATCCGCAGGCTAATGGGTTATGCAAATGTTTTCATAGGTCATTGAAAGCGGCTCTCAGAGCGTCACTGACGGATGCAAATTGGGTAGACAGGCTACCGTGGGTTTTATTGGGGTTGCGTTCTGCACCTAAAGAGGACTTAGAAGCCTCCCCGGCTGAGCTAGTTTTTGCGCAGCCACTTCGGCTGCCCAGAAACTGGGAGTTTCTCCCAGATAATCCTGCGCCAGATAGCTCCCCGTCTCAGTGATTGCAGCGTGGCACGGAATCGGGCACGCTGCCTGGCCCCGTTCATCACAGTTTTCCACGCGTTTTTGTGCCTAAGGCTTTGAAAAACGCGGAGTTTGTTTTTGTCAGACACAATGCCCATCGCCCACTGCTGCGACCACCTTATGATCGACCATTTAGAGTGCTGGAAACAGGGGACAAGCATTTTTTGCTAGATTTGGGGGGCAGGAAGGAAAAGATTGGCATAAACAGGCTCAAACCCGCCTTTGTGGTGGCAGACGAGGATGTGCAGTTGGCCAGGGCTCCTCGGCGCGGCAGACCCCCCCCTGGACATTCCCCAGAACACCCACAGGGAGTGACAAACAGTTCTCACCCCCAGACAGCAGCTCCCCAGCAGGATGGCGCCGCAGAAGTGGCGAAGCCCGCTTACAGCAGATACGGGAGGAGACTGAGGCCCAAGCAGCACGTGGGTTAATGTGTAATGATTTTATCATGACATGCAGACTGTTATTCTGTTGTTCCATCTTAGATGTTTGGGGGGGGGGGGGGTCATGTGGGACACATCTGTATCACTTTAAGCTTCACATCTCAGAGTAGAACAAAGAACTGGGTCTCCTTGGAGATAACAGGAGGATGTGAAAATTTAGTCTTTGGTATGCAAGAGACGGCCTTGGGGGATTTCCTGGTCTGCCAGAGACTATGAGGAGGATGTTATAGGATTTAAGAGAAGATGCATTGTTACTTGTGATTAAATGCAATGTGACTGTGAGCTTTGAAGGTCCTGGATATATAAAGGACGAATGTCTGTGTTTTTCCTCTTTCTGCTTTGCTGATGTTGGAAGATGTGAATAAACCTGACTCGTGAGATAAACTCTGCCTCGTCATTTTCACATTTCCACAGTGTTTGGATTTCTATCTTCTATTTCATTTACAGAACCACTGTTGTTTGTTTCTTTTGTCACTATTGATTTTGCTAATTCAGGACCAACGTTTACAAAAAATTTATTGAAACCACTGACCACATCCTCCATATTATTTATCAAATTGCCATTTTCAATAAAATATTCTGGATAATTAGCATTCTTAGGTCGATTACTAATAATCCCATTGAGTACTTGCCATATTCCTCTTGAGTTATTTTTGTTATCCTCTAATATTCTGTTGTAATATTCTTTCTTACAGGTCCTCATTATATTAGTAAGCTTATTTTTATATCTTTTATATTTGATCTCAGCTTCCACCGTTCTGCATTTAATGAATTGTTTATATAATGTATTCTTCTTTTTACATGCATTTATTAACCCCTTGGTGCCCCAAGGAATATTTTTTTTGTTGTTGTCTGTCACTGTATTGTTTTATAGGACAGTTTTTATTGTACAATGATTGAAATATTTGTAAAAATTTATCATATGCTTTATTTATGTCATTTTCCATTATAAACTATCTTCCAATCTTGTATTAATAATTCCTTTGTCAGTAAATACATTGATTCTTCGGTTCTTATTCTTTTATATTTAATATTTTTGGTATACTTTTTCTTCCTATAATCACATTGATAGACAACAAAAATCGGCAGGTGGTCACTGATATCATTCAATAAAAGCCCACTCCTGATATTATTTTCCACAATGTTTGTGAATATGTTATCTATTAGTGTGGCACTGTGTGACGTGATTCTGCTAGGTCCGGTATTTGTTGGATGTAAGCCCATACTGTACATTGTGTTGATAAATTATTCTGTCAAACTATGTTGTTTTGAGTTCATCAGATCTATATTGAAATCCCCACAGATGAACATAACTTTATGAGTTAGTTTTGCATACATTTTTTCCATCCAGTCCTTAAATAAGTCAATGTTTGATCCAGGTGTTCTATACACACAGCTCACTACTACATTCTACTATCAAGGAACTGAAGCACCTGGTTTTCCAGGGAGACTGATTCGCCCAGCGGAGCCTCCTCACCTCTCATTCCTGTTGTAGCATGAGCATATGATTGATATTTAATGTCAAGTCCACTTATAATTAGATCATCCATACGAGAATATTGTTCAAGATCCTCGACGCGTCGCTCCAAGTCTGCAATTTTTTTGTCTTTTTCCTTAATTGTTAATTTTAATTCTCGGACTTCTTCCATTAGCCCTAATATTTTAGCCTGCTGACTAGCCACTTTGGACAGTTCTGACAAGAAGTTCAGAGATTTTTTGATCTCTTCCATTTCCTCCTTCTTTGGTGGCATTTTTACTGACCTGTGGATAGTAAAACAATCTCTGCTGGTGTCGCCAGTATCCGATCCGACCGACCTCGAATCCAGCTGGGCCTCAGCTAGCCCCCTCCGCTGCTAGTCCCGCTGCTTACCGCCGCCGTAACCGAGCTCCTGTCCAGCCGGGGTACTGGCAGCTCCTCCACCGAGTCCCGCTGCCGCTGTAGCCGAGCTCCGATCCTGCTCCTGTCCAGCTGGGGTCCCAGTAGATCCTCCGCTGAGCCCCGCCACCTACTGTCGTCTGCCTCAGGAGTTCCTCCGCCATGCCCCACTGCTGCAACTGGGCTCCGACTCCGGCTCTTATCCGGCTGGGCCCCGGTGGTCCTCCACTGGTCCCCGTCTCCCACCACCGCTGCACTTGAGCTCCGATCCGGCTCCCGTCCAGCTACTGCCTCGGCTAGTTCCTCCGGCGAGCCCCTATCACCGGGGACAGAGTCGCTTCGCCGTGTCGGTGCTAGGTGCTATGACTAGCTATGGCATTAGCTATATCAATAGCATTAGCCTAGCAAACACTTCAGGTAAAGCGTAGCAGCAAACCACGAAAAGAAACGCCAATCATTCACTCACGAATGAGAGCAGTCCCAAAAGACCAATTCTTACAGCGAGTGCAAAACAACTCTCACATCTTATGCAGAAGGAGAAATCTGAAAGAGCTGGGAGACTGCAAGGTGGTAGCAGAAATCTTTGAACTCAAATGAGTTCACGGAGTAGATCAGATTAGTCCGGGACTTTGTGGGGGAAATAGGACTATTGAACTGCAGACCAATTAAGATAGAGCTCAAGCCAAATTTTCAGCCATATAGTCTGGTTACCACACATGGAGTGCCTTTTCCACTAATGCAGAAAGTTGAAACTGAGCTTAAGAGAATGCAGAAAACAGACATCATCCGAGAGGTTACAGAGCCTACAGAATGGTGTGCTCCCATGGTTCCTGTAGCAAAGAAAAACGGCAAGTTGAGAATCTGTGTGGACTTAAAACCCCTAAATAAAGCAGTAAAGAGAGAGCTGTTTATCCTACCCACCCTAGATGAAATAACACCAAAGCTAGCAGGAGCAAGCATTTGTTCCACACTCGATGCATCCTCAGGGTTTGGGCAGATCCCCTTAGAGCCTGAGAGTGCCAAACTGACAACCTTCATCACCCCCAGAGGTCACGTTTGTTTCCAGCATTTCAGATTCAAGATTCAAAGGCTTTTTTATTATGTGCACAGTTAAGAAATGCAGCATTTCCAGAGCAATGAAATTCTTGCTCTGCTTTCCGAACGAATGCCAAGGTAATAGGTATACAGCAATACTAATAAGGTAATAGCCCACCTAAACTAATACTAATAACACACTATAACACACCGTTAGGCAATTAGGACACTTTAAGCACACCTTGATACTAAGTACTAATACTAATGAATACTAATAACACACATTAGGCAATATGGACAGTTAAAAGCAGTCAAACTAGAGGAAACAAGAAGGATGAAATATGAAATTCCCTGGATGACTATAGTGAACTATAGTGGTATATTGATATCAGAGATGATATGAACCTGAGATTATATGAACCTGAGATGGCATAAGCCTATGTACAGTGTGCAAATGAGCAGTATACAAATTACAAATTAGCACCCAGTGTGCAAATTTCTCTGTAATGATAATACCAGTAGACTGTACATGATAATTAGCAGCAGAGATGATATAGACATGAGACAGGGTGAGACTATGTACACTGTACAAATGAGCAATGTGCAAATTTAGCAACCAGTGTGCGAGTTCCTATTTTCAAAACTGTGTTGCGTTTACCATTTGGGATAATGTCAGCTCCAGAGATCTTCCAGAGCAACCTGCTGAAAGACCATGATGGGGCAGCAGTTGAAATGGATGATATATTAGTTTTTGGCCATGATAAAGCCAGCCATGACAAAAACCTGGAAGAAGTGCTCCAGACGATCCAGGAGTCTGGACTGAGATTGAACAAGGAGAAATGTTACTTGGGCAAAAGTGAACTGCAATACTTTGGACACATTTATTATCAATGAGCATGGTGTCTGCCCTGACCCCAACAAAGTGAAAGCCATCGCAGAAATGCCCGGCCCCACAGACATCACGCAACCGAGGCAAGTCCTGGGAATGATCAGTTACCTAGGAAGGTTCATTCCAGGTCTCTCCACAGAGTTCCACCCCATCACAGAACTTTTAAAGAAAGAGACAGCATGGGTGTGGGACACACCTCAGCAACAAGCTTTTGACAAGGTAAAGACCATATTAATAACAGCTCCTGCACTTGTTTGCTATGACATGAGAAGGTCCATCATTGTCTTAGCAGATGCCAGCAGCTTTGGCCTAGGTGTAGCTTTACTACAGGTCCACGGAGAAAAGATTCTTCCCGTAGCCTTCTGTTCACTTTCACTCACCTTAGCTGAGCAGCGGTACTCACAGATCGAAAAGGAGTGTTTGGCTGCTGTGTGGGCATGTAAACGGTTTCTAGGTATCTTCAGGGCCTGAGTGAGTTTTCCTTACAGATAGACCACAAGCCTCTGGTCCCGCTAATCAACACATGTGATCTTGTGTAGTGGAATTAAAGGGTTTTATAGGTAATTTAATGTTGGTACACATATTAGTGTAAATATGAATGTGAGAAGGAATGAAGATTTACTTTCATCACACTCATTTCCTCATTAGGGCACCATCCACGTTTTATAGAGGTGGAAACTCTTATGAACAAAGACTTAAGCTTAAGAATTTAGCAATTGGTAAGTTAAGCCTTAGTTAATAATTCTATTGACAATATTTGGTCTCATAATAAACCTTTGTGTGAGATCTTGTCTCTGATGATCAAGAAGATGGACATGAAATCAAACAATAACTCCCATATGTCTTTCAATGATTTAATAACAAATGTCAGAATAGGTTAACATATGTGGATAACTTTAAAACAGAGAATTTACAGGTATCATGGGCATACTTGACTGTTACGGAGTTACTTATGAATCAAGCATTTATGGAAACACATGAAGCATTGTTTAATTTGTCAGTATACTGGAAATTGGAAAACCATAAAATAGCATTGGTTGAGAAAGGTGGATGAGATTTTATGAGGAAAATGATAATTAACTTCATAAACATTTAGAAAATTTGTTTTACTCTGAAAAAGAATGTCAATTAATGAAAGATGACATGCATTTTGAGATTCTGATGGGTGTTTGCATAAAATTAGGTTCAAAGAACTTATACTAGGAATATTCTGAAGACAAGTGTAAATTACATAACAGACTGTCAGCCGCAGAAACTTTGTGTCCCCGTGGGTAGCAGGCAGTCCACTTTCTGTTCAGCTGGACCAGGAGGGGTTCTGTTGGGAGGCTTGCAGACAGACTCCGTACGACTGTTATGGCCTCCTCCCGTGATCACAAAGGCTGTTCCAGCAAACTGGGCGAGAGGTCCTCTCTTATGCACTGAAGAAGGAATTGGTTTATTGTGCAAAGTCTCATCAGAAAATCAAATTACATCACAAACCCATTTCTTCTGATGTTGGTGGTTTAAATGAGTTGGTTTAAGCTTTAAAAAAAATTAAACAAAATCTTCTTGCACGATGATTTAAAGAAAAAGAAGAATAAAATAAGAAAAATGAATTTTAAAGAAAAGAAACAGGATTTACACAGAGCATGACAGACTCTGGGCCCTTCTTAAAAGATAGGAGCAACATTGAGGAGCAGAAGGGGGCTCCTTACAGCTTTAGCCAACCACACCTGAGCAGACTCCACAAAGAGCAATAAAACTTAAGTTTTCTCTAGTGCTGCAGGGTGGTCCAAAACTTCAGGAACCCTGAGCTGGCCCAATTATATTTGAGCTTTGTTCAACAAACTCGACCTAAAAAGGGAACTTCAATGAAGCTTTGAACTCTATTGGCCAGTTAAAGTGCAGCTATGGACTCCTGCAGAACAGAGGATAGATGAGTGGGAGAAAGAGACATTTTATCTTAGAGTGAGACCCCCCTTTAAGACACATATTGCTGAATAAAGCATAAATTCCTTAAACTTTAGTGACTAAGATATTCTACTCAATAAAGGGGCATAAACTGCATCTACATCTGCTGTAATTAACTTGTGATATTAAGCATGGTGGCTCGTCAACCTAGGAAGGTAGCCCATCTAGGGGAAGGTAAACCCTGATTTCAAACCTCCGCTGCCTTGCGGCACACCCGGTCACGGGAAAGGCTTCGGGAGTCAACCCTGAGGAAAAATCCGGAGTCGGAGCCCCTAAGGCAGTTCTCTGTTGTGCTCAACATCGTTCTGGCAGCTCCTGCGACGGCTCTGATGCCAAACTATAGCAGCCCTGCTGTTCCTTTGGATTCATCAGTGACGTGGAGAGGGGGGACATGCTGCATGGGTAACATCTTGTCCTCCATATCTTCCTGCCCAGGCTTGAATCCTACCAACACCCAACACTGGAAGGTAGAACACCGGTGCGCATCGGCCTGTTCAGCCACAGGTGGTGCTGTTCCAGCAGAGTAGACGTTTAGGATTCTCTTCCATGGTCATCATAGACCGACGGAGGCCGACGACGATTAAGCATGCAAGAATTAAGTTCTTCTTGAAAATAGAGCACATATCAAGTTATATCAAATCATTTCAATAGAAGAATTTGAAACCCATATTGTCCATCCCAGAGTTCAACCATATCCTCTGTAGCAGATGCTGTCTTAAGAGAAAGAATATGAGTTAGTTCATAGTCCATAAGACATACGTAAATTTCACTGCAATGGAAAAAGTTAAATATTCCTGATTCATCCACCAGATGGCACAGTGAAACTGGTTGTTTACTAGAGAGTCTTGGCTTCCCCATCTGGTTTACTGTATGTCGCTCAATAAAACTGTCAATTAGAACATTCCTTTACCATGAACAAACGTTTACAGTTTGTTCATGTAAATGATGAGTTTTCTCTCAGCTCAAAGCTTAGTCATGGAGTTCCACAGGGATCTGTGCTTGGCCCTACTCTTTTTAGTTTATATATGCTTCCGTTAGGCAACATTATTAGAAAGCCCTGTATACATTTTCACTGTTATGCAGATGACACACAATTATACCTGTCAATGAAGCCAGATGATACTAATCAATTAGCCAAGTTAGAAGCCTGTCTTAAGGAAATCAAAGCTTGGATGACTTGTAATTTCCTGCTATTAAATTCAGATAAGACTGAAGTCATTCTTGTTGGTCCAAAAAACCTTAGAAATTCCTTTCCAAATCAAACTTTCAGTTTGGATGCAGTTACTCTTTCTCTTAATAGCTCTGTGAGGAACCTTGGAGTTATTTTTGATCAGGATTTGTCCTTCAATTCACATATTAAATTTGTTTCTAAGACTGCCTTCTATCATTTGCGTAATATTGCCAAGACTAGGAGCATCTTGTCTCAGAGTGATGCTGAGAAGCTGATCCACGCTTTTGTTAGCTCGAGATTAGATTATTGTAATTCTTTATTATCAGGCTGTCCTAAAACATCTTTAAAAAGTCTTCAGCTGATCCAAAATGCTGCAGCAAGAGTTTTAACAGGTACTAGAAAGAGAGATCATATCTCTCCGGTTCTGGCCTCCCTTCATTGGCTTCCCATAGAGTTTAGAATTAAGTTTAAAATCCTTCTTCTTACTTACAAAGCTCTAAACAATCAGGCTCCTTTTTATTTAAAAGATCTGATACTACCGTATCATCCTAACAGAGCACTACGCTCCCAAAATGCAGGTTTACTTGTAATACCTAGAATCTCCAAAAGTACAATGGGAGGCAGAGCCTTCAGTTATCAAGCTCCTCTCCTGTGGAATCAGCTGCCAATCTGGATTCGGGAGTCAGACTCGATCTCTGTTTTTAAGAATAGGGCTAAAACCTACCTTTTTGATATAGCTTACAATTAGGGAGGGATCATGTGTTTCTGAACCCTCCCTTAGTTATGCTGCTAATAGGTTTAGTCAGCCGGGGGACCTCCAGTAATGCACTGGGCCTCACTCCTTTCCTCACTCTCTATGAAATATTTTTTTTTTTTTTTGCTGGTCATTAACATTTGTTTGTTCTCTCCCATAGATTGAGTCCCCATCGTGCTGTTTGCTCTCTACATGTCTGTTCTTTTCTTCTTCTCTGTCCCCTCACCCCCCAGCCAGTCGCAGCAGATGACTGCCCCTCCCTGAGCCTGGTTCTGCTGGAGGTTTCTTCCTGTTAAAAGGGAGTTTTTCCTCTCCACCGTCGCCAAGTGCTTGCTCACAGGGGATCGCCTGATTGCTGGGGTCTTTCTGCAACTGTGGGGGTCCCCCCTACAGTTGATAGTGCTATGAGATGACTGTTGTTGTGAAATGGCGCTATATAAATAAAGTTGAATTGAATTGAATTGAATTACCAAAGAGTCTTGGAGAAAGGGATTAACTTCCACTTTATGGCCAATGGATAGGGTTACAGCTCTGTTCCTTGGATGAGAGCAGCAGTTCAGCCAGATCTAGCAGTTGAAACAATTTTTTCTTCAGCATAGAATGATTTTAATAAATTGGAACTCAAGATCACACTACACTTGATAAAACACCAATACATTGCCAGCCCCTGCTTACTCGCCTGATACATTTCAATGCCAAAGCAGTCCACATTCCAGGTAAATCAGTGATGATAGCAGGCACACTGTCATGCCACCCTCTCAAAGACAATAGTCATTCAGACACAGAAGAGGTAGTAAAAACCTATGTTGACACAGTGATAGACTCCAAGCCAATATCTGAGCCAAAATTAGAGAGCATCAGAAAAGCTACAAACTCAGACCAACTTTATCCAGGTCATGCACCACATTAAACGTGGTTGGCCCCATCATGTGCCCCAGGGACTGAAGGAGTTTTATGTAGCTCAAGCCCTTCTGTCCGAGGTGGGTGGATTACTGCTTTATGGAGACAGGATTGCAGTTCCTAGCAGTCTGCAAGAGGACGTTCTCAACTGCTTGCACAGTGGGCACCAGGGCCTGACCAAATGCCGTAAATGGGCCAAAATGTCTGTTTGGTGGCCCAGCATTGGAGCTGACATTGCCAGAGTGGTTCAGAGCAGTAAATTCTGCCAAGAACATAAGCCAACCTAGAGAAAAGAGCCTCTCATCACAACACCACTCCCGCCTGGTCCATGGTTCAGAATTGGAGAGGACCTGTGTGAGCTCTCAGGTAAACATTACCTTGTGGCGGTAGACTACTATTCAAGAGACATCGAGATAGCCCATCTCCATTATACATTCAGCAAACACGTCATAGCCAAACTAAATGGTTTGTGTGTGTCATGGCAGCCGCTGGGCCGTCATCAGCCTCAGCTGTGCACACACCTGCCGCTAATTATCAGCGGGTCTTAAAAGCCGGCGTCTCTGAGGGCTCAGCACGGAGTTGTCTGCCAACTTCGCCACGCAGCGCGTCACGGACTCAGCCTCTCGCCAGAGTACCCACTACGCAGTCTCGCCAAGCTACGCCACGTAAGGATCATAGTAACATATCTTGTCAAAGTATAATTCCCTGTGCACAGGTGGACCTCCCTGGCGGCGGACTAGTCTCCCTGGATAATGGAGCCACTCCTCCTTCCCCTTGGGACTCCACCACCTCGCCACGGCACCTAGCGTCACCCACCCGGAGCCACTGCGAGCCACAGAGCCAGCGCGAGCCCTCCTGCACCACCCGCAAGGTTGCCAGGTCATGGCAGGACTCGCTCAGCCCTAGTGGTCCCACAGCATCACATTCACTCTCATCTACACACACACTACACACTGCACTCAATAAATAATTGTCTAAAAACAGTCTACTCATGTCAGTGTCTGTCTCCTGGGTCAACCAGCCATGTCAGTGTGTTTGATGGGGCATCCCAAGAGAACTTGTTTCTGACAATGGGACTCAGTTCAGCTTAGCTGAGTTTGCCCAATTTTGCTCTGACTGTGATATTACTCACGTCACCAATAGCCCACATTTTCCCCAGTCGAAATGGTGCTGCAGAGCGATCTGTAACAACAACAAAGCAAATTTTATATCAGCAAGACCCCTATAAAGCTCTCATGAGTAACACAGCCACCCCAGTAGCTGCTATAGGGACATTGCCTGCCCCACTAATGACAGGACGTCACATCCGGACCACAGTCCCAGTCCTCAAGAAAACACTGCAACCCACACTCATCAGCAGGGGGAGCATTGCAGCCCATGACGCCAAGGCAAAGGCAGTCTACAAGTTCTTCTATAACAAGCATCATTCAGCTCGTCCCCTTCCGGCACTGCACCCCGGTGAAGGAGTGCTTCTCAAGTTAGATGGAGAGGAAGAATGGGGTACCCCCAGTTCCACAAAGGAGCCTCACTCATGGTGCAAACACAGAATGGAAACATTCTACGGCAAAATCGCAGACACCTAAAGACAATGTCAGCCCCAGAGTTCCAGTAAGATCATCTCACTAACTGTTCTCCACCACAGGAACCTGGAGAACTCATCACACTCTCAGAACCATCTTCAACTACAGTGATGGATAAGGTTCCCTCAGGGCCCAATTCCGGGTTCAAAACTACTAGGTTTGGTAGAGCAAAAAAGCCTCCCGTTTGTTATCTGAACTAAAGGTAACAGGGCTTATAAATGAGAAAAGGGGGACCGACAGATTTACACAAATGGATGTGAGAATTCTAATTTGTTTGCAGTTAAAGATGTGCCTGTTATATCTGATAAATGACCAGGACAGAGGCGAGTCTTCATGCAGCAACTAACTAACTTTATTATGAACTTGAGTTTATATACAGTGGGCCGTGCCAACCTGACGTCACCCTGTGGGTGGGCATGGCATCCCAGACACACACACTCTCATACATCACAACCCCCCCCTTTACAAAACTGGGAAACCACACACACAACTGAACCTCTCAAATTTAGGAACCCGAATCACACACTAAGAACAGGAGAACAATATACTGTCATGAGCAACCTATCACATTCACACAAAACAATTAAACTGGACCTTGTCTGTTGAAAAATACAACATAACCCCACAATACTCACATTCACTCACATGCACACCAGCATCAAATATATGCAAGCTCCACTCCTTATCTTCTATACATATACAGACGTGGACAAAAATGTTGGTGCCCCTCTGTTAATGAAAGAAAAAACCACAATGCTCACAGAAATAACTTGAATCTGACAAAAGTGGTAATAAATAAAGATTCTATGAAAATTAACCAATGAAAATCAGGCAATGCTTTTGAATTGTGGTTCAACAGAATTACTTTAAAAAACAAACTCATGAAACAGGCCTGGACAAAAATGATGGTACCCCTAGAAAAGATTGAAAATAATGTGACCATAGGGACATGTTCAGCAAAGACATGTCCTCTAATTAACATCACAGGTATCTACAAACTTGTAATCAGTCAGTCGGCCTATTTAAAGGGTGACAAGTAGTCACTGTGCTGTTTTGTGACATGGTGTGTACCACGCTGAACATGTACCAGAGGAAGCAAAGGAGAGAGTTGTCTCAGGAGATTAGAAAGAAAATTATGGACAAGCATGTTAAAGGAAAAGGCTATAAGACCATCTCCAAGCAGCTTGATGTTCCTGTGACTATAGTTGCACATATTATTCAGAAATTTAAGATCCACGGGACTGTAGCCAACCTCCCTGGACGTGGCCGCAGGAGGAGACGGATAACATGAATGGTAACGAAAGAGCCCAGAACAACCTCTAAACACATTCATAGTGAACTCCAAGGTCAAGGTACATCAGTGTCAGATCGCACCATCTGTCGTTTGAGCCAGAGTGGACTTCATGGGAGATGGCCAAGGAGGACACCAGTGTTGAAAACAAATCATAAAAAAGCCAGACTGGAATTTGCCAAACTGCATGTTGACAAGCCACAAAGCTTCTGGGAGAATGTCCTATGGACAGACGAGACAAAACTGGAACTTTTTGGCAAGGCACATCAGCTCTTTGTTCACAGATGCAAAAATGAAGCATACCAAGAAAAGAACACTGTCCCTACTGTGAAACATGGAGAAGGTTCTGTTATGTTCTGGGGCTGCTTTGCTGCATCTGGCACAGGGTGTCTTGAATCTGTGCAGGGTACAATGAAATCTCAAGACTATCAAGGTATTCTAGAGAGAAATGTGCTGCCCAGTGTCAGACAGCTTGGTCTCAGTCGCAGATCATGGGTCTTGCAACAGGATAATGACCCAAAACACACAGCTAAAAACACCCAAGAATGGCTACGAGCGAAACATTGGACTATTCTAAAGTGGCCTTCTATGAGCCCTGATCTAAATCCTATTGAACATCTGTGGAAGGAGCTGAAACATGTACAGGGAAGAAGTCAGAGACCTGGAGGGCTGGTGCAGGGAGAACAATCTGGTGCTCAACATGGACAAAACGAAGGAGATGTTTATCGACTTCTGGCGGTCACAGCCTGAACACGTCCCTCTCAGCATCAGCGGCCGTTTAGTGGAGAGAGTGGAGAAAATCAAGTTCCTGAGTGCAGATCTTGCAGGACCTGACCTGGAGCAAGAATTCCTTGGGGATCAGGAAGCGGGCCCAACAGAGACTGCACTTCTTGAAGAAACTCAAACAGGCCTCTCTCCCCATCTGCATCCTCAGGACCTTCTACAGAGGTGTGGTGGAGAGTGTTCTGACATACTGCATTGCAACATGGTACTCAGCTGCAGTATGTCAGACAAAAAAGCCCTGCAGAGGATAGTTAAGGGAGCTGAGAGGGTAATTAGAGTTTCCCTCCCCTCTGTCCAAGAATTTTTTCAGAACCGCTGTAGGAACAGGGCACTGAGCATTGTCAAGCACCACTCTCACCCTCTGCATAAACACTTTGAACTTCTGCCATGTGGCAAACGATTCCGGAGCATCAGAGGCAGAACCACCAGACTGATTAACAGCTTCCTTCCACAAGCTGTTAGGATGCTGAACAGCTGATCCGGAATCTCTCATACATACTACTGCACCTTATGGACATTATGTATATTATTTGTATATTATAGTTCTGGTTAGTTTTCAAGTATGTCTCAGGGATGTGTGAATGGCTGTGTTGGGGTGGGGGGTGAGGGTGTGTGTCAGTGTGTCTTAAATTATGTTCTTTTTACTTATATGGATCCCGAGAGAAACACAATTTTATCTTGCCTGCACTACAGTTGTATGTACAGCAATATGACAATAAAGGTTGATTTGATTTGATTTTTGATTTGAGCATGCCGTCTGGAGAAGGCACCCTTCAAACCTGAGACAACTGGAGCAGTTTGCTCATGAGGAGTGGGCCAAAATACCTGCTGAGGGGTGCAGAAGTCTCATTGACAGTTACAGAAATCGTTTGATTGCAGTGATTGCCTCAAAAGGTTGTGCAACAAAATATTAAGTTAAGGTTACCATCGTTTTTGTCCAGGCCTGTTTCACGATTTTGTTTTTTAAAATAATTCTGTTGAACCACAATTCAAAAGCATTGTGTGATTTTCATTGGTTAATTTTCATAGAATTTTTATTTATTACCACATTTGTCAGATTCAAGTTATTTCTGTGAGCATTGTGGGTTTTTCTTTCGTTAACAGAGGGGTACCAACAATTTTGTCCACATCTGTATACACAGGTATTTACACAAGGACAAAGAAAAAAACTGAAGTAACACCAACATCTCTGGGCAGCCACCATCCACAAAACTTTCTCGGAGGCCCCGGGCACCCCCACAGCATATGTGTCCCCGGCCTCTGTCCACATCCAGGGTCGAAGACCTGGGCTCCTCACTGCTGTATTCGGTGATCTCAGTGTTGGTGCTCCGGTGTGCTGTCACCGTGTTCCACGGCTGCTGCTCCTCTCCAGGACATGCACCATCACCTTCATCAGGCCCGCTCACCGACCTGGGCTCCTCATCGCTGCATCCATCGTTCTCAGTGTCGGTGCTCCGCTGCGCTGTCACCATGTCCTGTGGCTGCTGCTCCTCCCCGGGGCCATCAGCCTGCCTGGCCTCACTCGCCTGCTGCGTAGCTTCTACAAGCAGCTGTTGCTGCTCGCCTCCAGGGCTCACGGCGTCATCCTCACCAGTCCTGTCCTCTGACCCCGGCTCCTGGCTGCTGCTCCCAGCACCCACTGTCTCGGTGCTCCGCTGTGCCGCTACCGTGTCTTGCTGCCCAGTTAGCTTGCGAACCTCCGCTCTCGGCAGGAAATCGCACGCGGTCAGCCCCACGCTAGCCTTAGCTGCTAGCTCACGCTGGATCATGGACTCCCTCCACTCCACCAAAGCCAGAACCCTTCCAATGACTGCAGCACCTCACATCTCTTCAACGTGCGCTCCAGCCAAACGTCGCTTGTGTCATAGGCCAACCCTTCCCTCACCATGTCGACCTCCATAGTCCCAAACCTGCACTTCTTAACTTGGCTACAAAGGCTTGCCAGAAACAACGTAAGGGACTCGCCCGTCCACTGTCTAAGGCACAGGAATTCGCATCTTCTCCTGACAAGAGTGACAGTGTCCTCGCACGCATAATCCATTATTCAAAATAACACCAATCTTCCTCGTCGCCAAATGTTATATCTGATAAATGACCAGGACGGAGGCTAGCCTTCATGCAGCAACTAACTAACTTTATTATGAACTTGAGTTTATATACAGAGTGGGCCGTGCCCGCCTGACGTCACCCTGTGGGTGGGCACAGCATCCCAGACACACACACTCTCATACATTACAGTGCCTTGTTTTATTTCTGTGCACAATTTTACTAAGTTGGATTAATGGGAGAATGTTGAACAATTCTGGATACAGAGTACAGACTGGTTTTGTAGAGTAAAAAAACATGGAGTGAGTTTGTAGTTCAAGTTACTCTTGAAGAGTAATTAATCATTACCTGGGGTAATGATTAATTACTCGCCTGGGGGCGGCGGTGGCACAGGTGTAGTGTGACTGACTACTGATTGGAGGGTCATGGGTTCGATTCCCCCTCTGTCTGCTGTCCACTTGTCGAAGTGTCCTTGAGCAAGACACTGAACCCCCAATTGCTCCTGGTGGCCTGGTTAGCGCCTGTGTGTGTGGCAGCTCTGCCACCATCAGCGTGTGAACGGGTGGATTGTAGGATCTGTAAAGCGCTTTGGTCATCCTAGATGAGAAGAAAAGTGCTATATAAGTGAACGCCATTTACCATTTGTATTAGTTCAGCATTCTTTTGAAAGAGGGGAGATGTGGTGAGTGGATGTATTCTTGTGTTACTACACTACCCACAATCCCTTGGGGATAAGGAGCAGGAAGTTACCTGCGTGTTTTCTGAGGAACATGTTCTGTGCACTATATGGCTATGGTTCTGTGTATTATGCTTCCGACAAAAGCAGTCATTAAAGCCAAGTTATTGCAGCCAAGTTGTCCTGAGCCATTCATGACAGCATCTCATGACAGTAGGGGTCCTCCTTTGTTACACTTTTGATTATTTTTCTTTATATCTTTATATCTTTATTTTTCTTTATATCTTTGGGGCGGTGCGGTGGCACAGTGGTTAGCACTGCACCAGCACAGCAGCTCACCCTTGGCCATGGGATCCCTGGTTTGATCCCAGCCCCTGACCAACAGTGATCTGTGTGGAGTTTGCATGTTCTCCCCATATCTGCGTGGGTTTACTTCGGGATTTCTCTGGTTTCCTCCCACAGGCCAAAAACATGCAGGTTAGGTTAACTGGAGACTCTAAAGTGGCCCTAGGTGTGAATGTGTGTGTGAATGGTTAAGGGATAGCGCCGTACCGTGGCTGCTTCATCCATCCAGGTGGATGCCCTCAATTTCCCCTCTGGGGATCAGTAAAGTATACAAAAAAAACATATATAGCTGCATCTACTTTGTAAAAGAAAAAAACGTTTTATAGACACCATTAAGAGCACTTTTTAAACATAATCCTAACTATAAACACATCAGGCTTAAAGTTTAATTACGGAGCTTGTATTTCTGTGAGAAATACAGAAATACAAGCTCTGTATTTTTATTTCTCTGTGAGCAATAAATGCTCCTTGTGTGAATTGCCTGAAATGTATTGCATGTTTAAGCTCTATCATGCTGTAGCTCTTTCCGTCTGTGTCAGCACCGACAAAGCCTCTCCACTCTGGAGACTGGTTTCAAATCTCTACATTTTCACACCTCTAAAAACCCAGCGTAGTATGCACGGACAGCTAAACTGTGGATGAACTTCCACAGTTTGGGGTAAAAACGTTGTCATGTGCACGGCCCCTAGATATTGTGTTATGGGATATGGTAAGCCTATTCAATTGGCGGCCCGCAGGCCACATGCCGCCCAGAACCAACCTCCAAGTGGCCCAGGTCCAGTCTGTGGTCCAGCCAGAGAAGCAAAGGCCAACACGTTTCACAGAATTGCAGAAATCCATTAATTACTACAGACTACAGACCGTAAATGCAACACTTGGCGTAGCCTAGCAACCATCAACCCACAATACAGTGCATTTGTTCTGAAGTGTGGGCTCTATGACTGTAGCTAATGGTGCTAGTGGCAAGACACCAAGCCTAAAACATGTCACTGTCAACTCTGAAGTGTAAACCATCGGCTTCAAACGCCAAACCACTGTGTTTAATCTGCCACAAGTGTATCAGGGTACTAAAAGAGTACAGTATCCAGAGACACCACACTGAGAAACACCTGGAAAAAGAGAAAAAAGAGGTTCCGACTCACACATGTGGTGACTTTAAACAAAACAAGCAACAATAGCGGATGTGCAATGTTTGTTAATGTTAACAATCTTTTCTTGGGGGGTTTGTGCACTGAAGTGTTTGACAGTTCTTTTTTTATTAAGCTAAATGCACTTTGCGATGTGCCAAGGTCAGTTATGACCAGGATGTAGTACATTTCATTTCAAAAGGGAAATGAATGTTAATGCTACTAACAGTGCACATTGAGTTTTTATGCACTTTGAGATGAGCCTGAGTAAGATGTGACCAAAATGGTCATTTATAGAATTTTTTTTTCATTCTATTTATTTGTTGTTCAAGAGGAAAAATATTTCTACTGCTTCAAGTTCTGCTCAACCCCAGCACTGTTATTGTGTTTTTATGCACATTTGATGTGCCATTGTCATGTGCCAAGCACACATTTAAAACCAAGACAATGAATAAAAAGTGAGTGGTAAATGGTGTTCACTTATATAGCGCTTTTTCTCATCTCTGGATGACCAAAGCCCTTTACAGATCCTACTATCCACCCATTAACGTACACATTCACACACTGATGACGGCAGAGCTGCCATACACACACAGGTGCTAGCCTGGCCACCAGGAGCAACTGGGGGTTCAGTGTCTTGCTCAGGACACTTCGACATGCAGACTGCAGACAGAGAGGCAATCGAACCCCTGACCCTCCAATCAGTAGTCAGCCACACTATACTTACCTGCACCACAGCCACCACCAGTGGCCCCACAGCCTCAAAAGTGCATATTTTTCATCATATTGATCTGTGTTGGTTTGAAATTTGACATTCAACAAATTGCTGAATATGTGTGGCCCAGTTACACATCCTGATTTCAAATTGTGGCTTAAGTGATTTTGTAATTGAATAGCCCTGGGCTAGGGTCTGTGAGTCCAAGCCTTAATTTAGCCTAGAAATAGACATTAAAATTTGGGTTGTGTTTAGTATGTCTAATATGAACCACATTTAACCATAAAATAGTTATTGAAAATTGTCATTGTTTGAATACAAGTGTGTTTTGCAAATTTCTCTTGTGTTATATCTCTTTATTGATGCACACAAATTGGGCTCCAGGCGTCCCTAGACACTCCTAGTCTGGTCTGGCTTGGTTAGTACTTTGATAGGAGACCTTTCACATTTACCCTTAACTTCTTACATGAAGAGCAATTTCTTATCAGGGGCCATATGCCATTTTATGTTTATAATCTAGCACAAGTCATTAACAACAGCCTGAAGGCGACAGTTGGTACCCAGGCTCTAGTTTGGATGCTACTGCCTTAAAATGTTTAACATGCAGGGTTACTTAAGTAAATCTGATTTAAGATAAGTTTAAAAAAATTTTAAACTAAGTACACAACATCTTCATTATAGTTTGTCAGAAATTGATCTCTTCTGTATGATGAGCATGGAAATTCAGTTCAGTTCAACTTTATTTATATAGTGCCATTTCACAACAACAGTCATCTCGTAGCACTTTCAACTGTAGGGGAAACCACCACAATTGCAGAAAGACCCCAGCAATCAGGCTGTGAACAAGCACTTGGCAACGGTGGAGAGGGAAAACTCTTTTAACAGGAAGAAGCCTCCAGCAGAACCAGGCTCAGGGAGGGGCAGTCGTCTGCTGCAACTGGCTGGGAGGTGAGGAGATAGAGAAGAAGAGGAAAAGAACAGACATGTAGAGAGCAAACAGCACGGCAGGGACTCAATCTATGGGAGAGAACAAACAGATGTTAATGACCAGCAAAAATATTTCATTGAGAGTGAAGAAAGGAGTGAAGCCCAGTGCATTGTTGGAGGTCCCCCTGCCGTCTAAACCTATTAGCAGCATAACTAAGGGAGGGTTCAGGGGTACATGATCCCTCCATAATTATAGGCTATATCAAAAAGGAAGGTTTTAACCCTTTTCTTAAAAACAGAGATCAAGTCTGACTCCTGAATCCAGACTGGCAGCTGGTTCCACAAGAGAGGAGCTTGATAACTGAAGGCTCTGCCTCTCATTGTACTTTTGGAGATTCTAGGTATTACAAGTAATCCTGCATTTTGGGAGCGTAGTGCTCTGTTAGGATAATGGGGTAGTATCAGATTTTTTAAATAAAAACTCTCTCTTTCTAGTACCATACGATAACTTTTTTTGAGAGTAATGTTTCAGACAAAAACACTTGATAGGATTCTGAGTAAGGGCAGTTTGCCTGAAACATTACTCAATAAAAGTTATTTTATTGAAGCTTCTTGTATGTGGATCTTCTTTTTGACTTTTTGAGCAGTGACATAAATAAAGTTACACCAGAACTGGTTTTTGTGAGCTAATTATCTCTGCAGAAAGGAGCAGCAGCAGCTCTGAGGAAATTGCTCACCTCTAACAATATGGGCTTGGTTTTGATAAACAGACTCCCCTCTGGCCTTGTGTACAGGCAGTCACAGACTAGTTGGAGTTGGTCTCAAAGAAGGTCATCATGCTTTCCCACTTACAGTGGACATAAAAAGTCTACACACCCCCGTTCAAATGCCAAGTTTTTGTGATGTAAAAAAATGAGACCAAGATAAATCATTTCAAAACTTTTTCCACCATTGATGTGACCTATAACCTGTACAACCCAATTGAAAAACAAACTGAAATATTTTAAGGTGGGGAAAAAACTTAAAATAACCTGGTTGCATACTGTAAATATGCACACCCTATTATAACTGGGGATGTGGCTGTGTTCAGAATTAACTAATCACATTCAAACTCATGTTAAATGGGAGTCAGCACACACCTGCCTCCATTTAAAGTGCCTCTGATTAACCCCAAATAAAGTTCAGCTGTTCTAGTAGGCTTTTCCTGACACTGTTGTAGTCACATCTTACAACACAAGCCATGGTCCACAGAGAGCTTCCAAAGTATCAGAAGGACTGCTTTGTTCAAATGTATCAGTCAGGAGAAGGGTACAAAAGAATTTCCAAGGCATTAAATATACCATGTGTTGGAAAAATTGTATATATGTATATAAACAGTTATCATTTTATTAATGATTCATGAAGCTGAGACTGATGTCCCCACATGTGGGTGGGTGTAGCTGGAGCGTTGTGTGCCAAGACTCATCCTTTTCATATCTTGTACCTTTTTGCATATCCTGTACTTTTTATCTTCTCTGCAAAAGACTGTTGTGTACATATATATGTTATCATTTAACCATTTCATCTGTTAACTATGTTCTTTTTGACCGGAAGCACTGGTTTGTTGTAGGCCCATATATGGAGTTGTTTCCCCCTCTCTGTCTTTGCTGAGTGGAGAAGCAGATGTTCTCCCCGCGATAAGAGTGTTCATGCGATTTATCTCCTACACACACTTGAAGACGTACAGAGCGTACTTTTGCTCATGTGGTAATTCCGTTGTTCTGCTTTTGCTGAGTTTGTCACATACACCATGTACTATCATTGTATATAAAGAAGGCAGCTGCGGGACTGCCCCCAGCATTTCAACTCATCCTGTACAAGGTTTGTTTTGATTGTTCCTTGTGCAAGTAAAAACTTCAAAGGCTCTGCGTGTCTTAAGTCTGATCTTTGATTCAGTCTAATACCTTTTTGTACTCTGTATTTGTGAGGTTTATATTTCAGACTTCTGACACCATGGAACACAGTGAAGACAGTCATCATCAAGTGGAGAAAATACGGCACAGCAGTGGCATTACCAAGAACTGGACATCCCTCCAAAATTAATGAAAAGAGGAGAAGAAAACTGGTCAGGGAGGCTGCCAAGAGTCCGACAGCAACATTAAAGGAGCTGCAGGAATTTATGGCAAGTACTGGCTGCTTAGTACATGTGACAATAATCTCTCGTCTTCTTCATATGTCTGGGCTATGGGGTAGGGTGGCAAGATGGAAGCCTTATCTTATGAAGAAAAACATCCAAGCCTGACTACATTTTGCAAAAACACATTTGAAATCTCCCAAATGTATGTGGGAAAATGTGTTATGGTCCGATGAAACCAAGGTTGAACTTTTTGGCCATAATTCCAAAAAGTATATTTGGTGCAAACACAACACTGCTCATCACCAAAAGAACACCATACCTACAGTGAAGCATGGTGGTGGCAGCATCATGCTTTGGGGCCATTTTTCTTCAGCTGGAACTGGGGCCTTAGTCAAGGTGGAAGAGATTATGAACAGTTCCAAGTACCAGTCAGTGTTGGCACAAAGCCTCCAGGCTTCTGCTAGAAAGCTGAAGATGAAGAGGAACTTCATCTTTCAGCACAACAATGATCCAAAGCACACATCCAAATCAACAAAAGAATTGCTTCACCAGAAGAAGATTAAGGTTTTGGAATGGCCCAGCCCGAGTCCAGACCTGAATCTGATCAAACATCTGTGGGGTGATCTGAAGAGGGCTGTGCACAGGAGATGCCCTCGCAATCTGACAGATTTGGAGTGTTTTTGCAGAGTGTGCAAATATTGCCACATCATGATGTGCCACACTGATAGACTCCTACCCAAAAAGACTGAGTGTTGTAATAAAAGCCAAAGGTGCTGCAACAAAGTATTAGTTTAAGGGTGTGCATATTTTTGCAACCAGGTTATTGTACGTTTTTTATTTTTCCCATTAAAAGATTTCAGTTTGTTTTTCAATTGGGTTGTACAGGCTATACATAGGTCTCATTAATGGTGGAAAATGTTTTGAAATGATTTATCTTGGTCTCATTTTTGATATCACAAAATCCTGGCATTTGAACAAGGGTGTGTAGACTTTTTATATCCACTGCATCTGTCCTGTACAGATGAGTGGGAAACAATGACTTTCCTTGAAAATCACAAATTATTTATAATTTTAAAGTTATGAATAAGCAGTGAATGAGCATGGAACATAACATTAAGCATTAGAAATTTCCATCACAACATATTAAATTAATTAACTGAAAAATCTATTTAAAAATATTTTTCAATAAAGTCACACACAAAACATGAACCATTTCAAAGATTCAAAGATTTTTATTTGTCAATACTTCCATACGTACAGGACATACAGGAGAACTGAAATGCCGTTTCTTTCTTTCTTAGTGGTGTGTGCAATATATAAGAAAAGAAGGAATTTAGGATAAAAAACAACAACAGCAGTCTATGTACAGAAATGCTACCCATAGTGCAAATAAAGATAAAAGATAAAACCCAACGATCCTGTAGTGCAATAACAATAAATGATAGCACCCAGCAATCCTACATACAGAAAAAGTGGAGCCATAATACCCCTAATTGCAAGTTCAGTGTAGGTGCAGACAGTGATGATTGGACTGCACATGATCCAGTGTAGGTGCAGACAGTGATGATTGGACTGCACATGATCAATATTTCAGTAACAGGCAGACAGCAGCAGGTATGGCATATGTGCAAATGGTTGCAGTAAGGTGCAGTGACATACAGAAGCAGATGTAATTACTGCTGGTGTGCACATGATGGGGGTTGGGGTGGGACTCATGCTCTCCTCAGTTTGCAGAGGAAATAGAGGCGAGTTTGAGCCTTCTTGGCCAGTGGTGTGGTGTTGTTGGACCAGGAGAGGTCCACACAGATGTGCACCTCCAGGAACTTGGTGCTGCTCATCCTCTCCACAGCTGCTCCATCGATGATCAGAGGGGGATGCTGTGTGTATCCTCTCCTAAAGTTGACCACAATCTCCATGGTTTTTCCCACATTCAGGAAGAGATTATTGTCATTACACCACTGGACCAGTTGGCTAACCACATTTCTGTAGTTGGCTTCTTCATTGTTTGTGATGAGGCCCACCACTGTTGTGTCAGCCGCAAACTTGATGATGTGGTTGGTACTGTAGGCTGATATGCAGTCATGGGTCAGCAGGGTGAAGAGCAGCGAGCTGAGCATGCACACTTGTGGGGCCCTTGTGCTCAGTGTGATGGTCTTGGAGGTGCTGTTGCCGTCCCGCACATTCTGTGGCCTCCCTGTGAGAAAGTCTAGCACCCAGTTACAGAGAGAGGTTTTGAGTCCCAAGTGTCTGAGTTTTTGTATTAGGTGCTGGGGGATGATTGTGTTGAATGTTGAACTGAAGTCCAAGAATGGCATTCGAACATAGGAGTTCTTTGGGTCCAGGTGGGTGAGGGATGGATGGAAAGCAGCAGCGATGGCATCTTCTGTGGATCTGTTTGACCTGTATGCAATCTGAGATGGGTTGTGAGAGGGTGGGAGGGTGGACTTGATGTTCTGCATGACCAGCCGCTTGAAGCACTCCAGTATGATGGGGGTCAGTGCTACGGGCCGGTAATCGTTGTAGCTGGATGGGACAGGCTTCTTTGGGACTGGTATTATGGTAGCAGTTTTGAAACATGTGGGGACAACATCTTGACTCAGGGAGATGTTGAAGATGTCAGCCAGAACATTCTTGAGCTCCTCCGCACAGTTCTTTAGAACGCGACCTGGTATGTTGTCTGGGCCCGCTGCAATGTGTGGGTTTATCCTGGAGAGGGTCCTCTTCATGCTAGCTGGATCCAGACTTATAGCCCGATCATCTGGAGGAGGAGTGGTCTTCTGTGCTGATGTGCTGTTTTGTGTTTCAATGCGGCCAAAGAAGTCATTTAGGTTGTTAAGCAGTGTGATGTCACTTGCACACGTCTGAGGTGGAGGTTTGCAGTTGGTGAGGGTCTGTATGCCACGCCAGAGAGAATGCATCTCTGGTGTTGCTTAAGTGGCTGGATATTTTCTTGGTTTACTGTCGTTTTGCCTCCTTGATACCACGAGACAGGTTGGCCCTAGCCGTTATAAGTCTTACAGTGTCGCCGGCCCTGAAGGCTGTGTCCCAAGCACTCAGGAGCCTGTGGACCTCTGCTGTCATCCATGGCTTCTGGTTGGCACAAACAGTGATGGTTTTGCAGTGAGTGACATCAATGCATTTAGCTATGTATGCTACAACAACCGCAGTGTACTCCTTTATGTTTGTGTGTCCATTGTGAGTGGCTACATACTTGAACATGTCCCAGTCTGTAGTGCTGAAGAAGTCTTTCAGAGCATCAGAGGCCCCCTCTTTGCCACTGATGGCTTTCACTCTGGGTCTGTATGCAGGCCTTAGCAAGATGGTGAAGTGATCAGAGACCCAGGTGGGCAAGTGGGGAGGCTCTGTATGCGCGCTTATGAGTTAAGTACACCAGGTCCAGCAAGCTGTCTCGTCTCATTGGAAAGTCCATATATTGGTGTAGTTTTGGAAGGAGGGCTTTTAAATCTGCATGGCTGAAGTCTCCTGCTGTGATGAGGAATCCGTATGGATGCACCGTTTGTGTATCACTGATGACCTGATAGAGTTAATTTAGTGCTTTACGCCTCTCGCCGATGGTGGTGGGCGAGACATACATGACGGCTAGCAGGATAGATGTAATTTCTCTCGATAAGTAGAAGGGTTGGCACTTGATGATAATAAATCCCACCAATGGAGAACAGTGTTTGCGTACAACAGTCGCATCTCTGCACCAAGCGTCACTGATGTAAACACACACCCCTCCTCCGCAGGTCTTCCCTCCAGCCATGAATACCCAATCAACACGATAGCATGTTAGCTCCGCTAACTGAATGCTACAGTGGGATGCGAGGAGTCTTATAGCAAACGGACAAGAACTCAAGAAGTGTCTTTACAAACTACTAGTTGTTCCAGAGGTAGTGTGTGTACAGGAGACATGGCTTCAACCTCACTTAGATTTTGTTATTCCAGGATATAGTTCAATCAGACAGGATAGAATTAACACTGTAAATGGAGGAGGATGTGCCACTTTCATTAAAGATGGCCTGGCATAAAGGGTGATTCCCTTCCCTGGGGATATAGAGTGTAATATTATTGAAATATGTAAGCCAAATGGACAAGGAAATATAAAGCTGATTAATTATTACAACCCATGTCGGAAGTTAATAGCAGATACTTTCAGTGTTATGGCAGGGGAAGGCCATATGAAAGAGGTACTGTATGGTGTGGAGACTTTAATGCTTGTAACAGCTTGTGGGGAAGCACACATACAGATAACAATGGAAATGTTGTGGAAGAGATGTTTGATGAAATATTGTTAATTTGTCTCAACAGTGGTGAAGGTACCATGGTGGATGTGCATAGGGGCACATCATCATGTATTGACGTGACTCTGGTATCTGATTCTTTAGTGAGAACCTGTGAATGGATGGTTATAAACAGTACAACTATGGGAAGTGATCACTTCCCAATACTTACAGTCATTAAAACTGAAGTATGTATACAAGAGGGAAGATGTTTTACAAGATGGTGTTTTGACAAGGCAGACTGGGAAAAATTTAGGCAATACTGTGTACAATCATGTCATTTGGTAACATGAGAAGGTGGCATAGAAGAGTGTCCAAGTCAGGTAACCAATCATATTCTGAATGCTGCAATAGCAAGTATACCTAAGAAAACAACACAGAGTAGGAAGAAGGTTGTACCCTGATGGAATGAGGAATGTAGTATTGCAGTAAAAGAGCGAAACAAGGCATTCAGAGAGCTGAGGAAGAATAGGAATAGTGAAAATTTAATAGATTATAAAAAGAAAAGGGCAGTAGCTCGAAGGATTATTAAAAACAGGAAAGGTCAACATGGAGAGAATTTTGTTCCACCTTTGGTTGGAAAACAGAACTAGGTGATGTTGGGGGTATGTTTAAAAAAATGAGTGGGAAGATGGTGTCTGTTAAAGTCTCAGTTCTAGTGAATGGGGACAAGATGGCTGTATCAGACAAAGAAAAGGCAGAAGTCCTAGGTAGAGCATTTGCATCAGTGCATAGAGGAGAACATCTTGGTGAGAGTCATAGACAGCAAAGGGAGTGTAACACACTACTGTATAACACTGTAATTGGGTAACAGGGTAACACCCACTAACACCTGCGCTCGCCAGATTTTTGTGTGTAACCCTTACTAACACCCACTCACCCTACTCACTTTAGGTGTAGTACCCTTTTTGGTAGTATTGTGTTATGGCAATGTAGTTACCTTAACCTTTCTACCTGGGCAGAGGGAATTTTGTATAATACCACTGTAACACACAGGGTAATTGGGCCAGGTCAGACCGACTCCGGGTTCGTAGGAGCCTGGGAGGTGCAACAACAGATGACACAACACACACGGTGTATGGAACTTGCAACTATGTATATTATTTACAAATATGTACACATAAATAAATACACAGCACGATAAAAGAAAACACAATCCATAAACTCCAACTTATATTTACAAAATTCACAGTCATGTTGTTTCAGTTCCAGGTGACCAGTGGGGTCACCTCTAGCAGTTCCTAGGATTCGGGCTTTGGCTCACCATTCAGATCTGGAGAATCCACAGTCTTGACAATCCAGCACAAAAAAAAAGAACTGACCATGCTAAGTGGCTCATGCGTCAGGGGTTCCCGCGCTCAACGGTGTCGACAGCCTTTGTATCCCAATCAATCTCGAATTTTCTCCAAGGCAAAGACTGTTATCAGCACGCTAGCTCACCGTCTCTGTGAGTGATCGTCTCTCTCGGTCGGTGCCTTCCGCTGTGTCTAAGAGCGTTCTGTGGATTATGCACAGACCGAGGGAGAGAGTGCGTGACCCCATTGGCTGGCGTGACCCAGCAACGGCGCAACCATTGGTTGCTCAAAATACCAACACACATGATGATTAATAAACAACTATCAGAATGGTTTTAGAAGAGGAAGATCCACAGTGGATGCTCTAGTTAGGGTAAGTAATGATATTGAAAAGACTCTCAAAATGAAAGAAGTAATGGTTATAGTTTATCTGGATATTGAAAAGGCTTAATTGACTCACTGTGGAGGGATGGATTTCTTATCAAACTGAATAAAATGGGCATTGGTGGTAGGATGTATAATTGGATGATGGATTTATTATTTTTTTTTAACACAGGACAATTAGGGTTAAAGTAGGATCAGAAGTTTCTAATGACTTTGAAATAGAAAATGGTGTTCCTCAGGGGAGTGTGATAAGCCCAGTTTTATTCAACATAATGATTAATGACATGTTTGAGGATCAAGAGGGATCCATCAAAACAGCACTATATGCAGATGATGGAGCCATATGGACAAGGGGAAGAAATGAGAAATTTGTGTTCAAAAACATCAGGAAAGTAATGAAGAAAGTGGAAAAGTGGTCATATGAGTGGGGATTTAAATTTTCAAACAGTAAAACCTGCTATATGATTTTCACACAAAAAAAAACAAACAAAAAAAAACAAACAAAAAACGAAGAACTGGTTCAGAACCATTAACATTATATAATCAACCAATAAAGTGAGTGAGTTCAAATACCTAGGATTGTGGTTTGATAGTGTATACACATGGAGAGTTCATGTTGAAAATCTGGAGACAAAGTGCAAAAAACTCATTAATCTCATAAAACCTGTAGCTGGACATGAATGGGGTGCAGATAACCAGGCATAAATTGACATTTACAGAACACTAATGAGATTGACAATAGACTATGGATGCATGATTTATGGAGCAGCAGCAAAGACGACTCTGGAAAAAATAGACAGAATGCAGCATAGAGCACTTCCCCTGTGCATTGGAGCCATCAAAACAACACCAAACAATGCAGTTTTAATAGAAGCAGGAGAAATGCCAATGGATTTGAGAAGAGATAAACTCGCATTATCATACTGGGTCAAGCTGAAAGGCTGTACGGTGGCGCAGTGGTTAGCACTGTGGCAGCACAGTTTACCCTCGGCCGGGGGATCGCGGGGATCGTGAGATCGTGGGTTCGATCCCTGCCCCCGGCCAACAGTGATCTGTGTGGAGTTTGCATGTTCTCCCCGTGTTGCATGGGTTTACTCCGGGATTTCTCCGGTTTCCTCCCACATGCCAAAAACATGCAGGTTAGGGATAAGGGGTGCTTGCACACGCAGCGACCGGCAGCTGGTGGCTTGTCACCAGACTGCAAAACAAATCTACCTACGGGTACAAAATAAGTAATAAAAAAAAAAAAAAGGAAGTGAGGAAGTGAATATTTCAAAAACAACACTACAAGACTGCTGGGAATATTCTAACTTCCAGGGACACGGGTTTGGGTGGACAATTGAAAGAAAAGCCAGAATGTATGGACTACACACTATTGATATAGCTAACACCACTCCAGTGAGTAATGTTTCCCCTTGGCTGTTTCCAGGAAAAGAAGTAGACATTAGTCTGCTAATGAGGAAAAAAGGTTGGCATATGAGTGAAGTTGGTGTTAAAACAAGCATTTCGTCGGCCTCCGTCGGTCTATGATGACCATGGAAGAGAATCCTAAACGTCTACTCTGCTGGAACAGCACCGCCTGTGGCTGAACAGGCCGATGCGCGAATGACAGTCCCTGTCACACAGGTCACACTTGTGGGTGGTCTCCGTGCTGCTGGGTCTGTGGCAGTTCTTCCTGTGGGTCCTTTTTTCATCTGCTGCAGCAGTCAGTCTCTCTTCACCCGCCTTGAGCTGTCTGGTCAGGGTGCCTCTCCATTTGGAGCGGTCCGTTGCAAGGTCCTCCCAGCGCTCTGTGTTGATATCCAGGGCCTTCATGTCTCTCTTGCAGACGTCTCTAAAGCGCAGCTGTGGGCGGCCAACGTCTCTCCTGCCAGTTGCCAGTTCTCCATAGAGGACGTCTTTGGGGATTCTGCCATCCTCCATACGGTGAACGTGGCCTAGCCAGCGGAGCCTGCACTGCCTGAGTAGAGTGAACATGGAGGGAAGGCCGGCGTGGGACAGAACTTCTGTGTTGGGCACTTTGTCCTGCCAGGATATGTCCAGGATGTGGCGAATGCAGCGCAAGTGGAAGGAATTCAGTCTCTTTTCCTGCCGGGCGTATGTTGTCCACGTCTCACTCCCATAGAGCAGTGTGCTGATGACGCAGGCGTTGTACACTGCCATCTTCGTCTTGACAGAGAGTTTGGGATTCTCCCACACTCGTGTGGTGAGGCGAGCGAGTGTGAAGGCTGATTTTCCAATCCTCTTGTTGATCTCTGTATCAAGGGAGAGGTTGTTGCTGATCGTGGACCCCAGGTACGTGAACTGATTCACGACCTCCAGCTTGTAGTCATCAATGGTGATGGTTGGTGGTGCTTCCGTGCCTTGCGCCAAGACGTTAGTCTTCTTCAGGCTGATGGTAAGCCCGAAGTCCTTGCATGCCTGGGAGAAGCGGTCCATCAGGGTCTGAAGCTCCTGCTGTGTGTGGGTTGCGACTGCAGCGTCATCTGCGAACAGCATGTCTCTGATTAGAGCCTCGCGTACTTTGGTTCTGGCTTTCAGGCGGGCAAGGTTGAAAAGCCTGCCGTCAGATCTTGTGTGCAGGTAGATTCCCTCTGTTGCTGTGCTGAAGGCATGCCTCAGGAGCATAGCAAAGAAAATCCCAAAGAGGGTTGGCGCAAGTACACAGCCCTGTTTCACTCCGCTGCGTATGTTGAATGGCTCTGAGACGTTGCCATCATGCTGCACTATCCCCTGCACGTTGGTGTGAAACGATTCGATGAGGCTTTGCAACTTTGGTGGGCATCCTATCTTTGGCAGGATCTTGAAAAGGCCCTCTCTGCTGACCAGATCAAACGCTTTGGTGAGGTCGATGAAGGCGACGTACAGAGGCATGTTCTGTTCTCTGCATTTCTCCTGGAGTTGGCGGATGGAGAATATCATGTCAACCGTCGATCGCTCAGCGCGGAAGCCACACTGAGACTCGGGGTAGACACGTTCGGCAAGCTTCTGTAGACGAACGAGAACAACTCGTGCGTAGACTTTGCCAACAACGCTGAGGAGGGAAATGCCCCTGTAGTTGTTGCAGTCGCTTCTCTCTCCTTTGTTTTTGTAGAGGGTGATGATCTTGGCGTCCCTCATGCCCTGTGGTACGGCACCTTCCTTCCAGCACTGGCAGAGGACATCATGCAATGGCAGCAGTAGGGCGGTCTTGCAGTGCTTGATCAGGTCAGGGGGTATGCCATCGTTGCCGGGTGCCTTGCCAGCGGCCAAGCTATCAATGGCCTTACTGAGTTCGTCGATGGTTGGCTCGGCGTCAAGTTCGTCCATGGATGGCAGGCAGTCGATGGCATCAAGGGCTGACGGTGTCACGGTGTTCTGTCTAGAGTAGAGGTCGGAGTAGTGTTCCACCCATCTCTCCATCTGCTTGTTCTTCTCTGTGATCATCTCCCCAGTGGAAGATTTGAGGGGGGCCGTCTTGCTCTGAGCCGGACCAAGTGCTTTCTTGATGCCATTGTACATACCACGGATGTTCCCTGTTATGGCAGCGGTTTGAATGTCTTGGCTGAGCTGAGTCCAGTACTCGTTGGCACAGCGCCGAGCAGTCTGCTGAACTTTGCTTCTCGCAGCCCTGAGAATCTGGAGATTCTTCTCGTTTGGGTACTTCTTGTACTCAGCAAGTGCTGAGCGCTTGGCTTCAATGACGGGGGTCATCTCGGTCAACTTGGCATCAAACCAGTCCTGTGACTTCGAGGTCTTCCTCCCAAAGGTAGCCAAGGCTGTGCGGTAGATGGTGTTTCACAGCTCTTCCCACTTCTGCTTTGCAGATTCTCCTCCTTGTGGTACACCAAGTTCCTTCTCAAAGGTGGAGGCAAACTGCTCAACAAGTTCTGGTTGGGCCATCTTGCTGGTGTCAATCCGTGCCTTTCCAGGTTGTCTAGCACGATGGAATTTCTTCAGCTGCAGCTTGACCTTGCAACACACCAATGAATGGTCTGTGTCGCAATCTGCACTCTGGAACGAACAGGTGATTAGCACGTTCTTCAGTGAGGTGCGCCTGGTCAGGATCAAGTCTAGCTGGTGCCAGTGCTTTGAGCGCGGATGTTGCCACGAAACCTTGTGTTGGGGCTTGGTCTTGAAGAACGAGTTTGTGATGCACAGATCGTGATATGTGCAGAACTCGAGCAGCCGCTGTCCGTTGTCATTCATTCTGCCCACGCCAAAAGGTCCAAGACAGGAGGGCCAGGAGTCGTGGTCAGCACCCACTCTGGCATTGAAGTCTCCAAGGAGAATGAGTTGTTCAGAGTTGGGGATGATCCTGACAGTTGTTGTGAGATTCTCGTAGAACTCGTCTTTTGCCTCTGGTGTGGCTGTCTGTGTTGGGGCATACACACTGACGAGGGTGACTGGGCCTTGAGTGGTGTTCAGGCGGAGGGTGAGGTGTCGTGCAGAGCCAGTGCTGCCCGGTTCCACCATCTTCAGCAAAGTGTTCTTCACTGCGAAGCCCACTCCGTGTTCCCTGTGTTCGTCACTGCCCTTTCCCTGCCAGTAGAACGTGTAGTCCTTCTCTCTCAGTGTGCCTGCATCAGCTAACCGTGTTTCCTGGAGAGTGGCGATATCCACTCCCAGTCTCTTCAGCTCATTATTGATGATGGTAGTCTTCCTGGTGTCGTTGATGTCCTTGAGGTTAGCAGCGAGTCCTGTCATCATAGTGCGGACGTTCCAAGTTCCCAGTTTTAGAGTTGGTCTCTTTTGTTTTATTGTCTTGCCTGGTGCGAAGGTTCTCAGCCTGCTGTTTGGATTTCTCCTTATCCCCATGCACCCAATGAGGAAAGCAAGCTGTGGCGGGACAACACCTTATTGGCTGGGGGCTGCCCAGCTTGAGGCGGACGGTAGCTGTCCAGTGAGATCTGATGATCCCTCCCACCGTCGGGAACAACCCCTGGCACCACGCTCTACGCCAATTGAGCAGTGGCTTATAACCGGTAACTGTCATTCCCCGTGTTTTGTCTACGCCAAAGGCGAAGCTGGAGTGTCCTCTCCAGTGATCCGGTGTTCTACCTTCCAGCGTTGGGCGTTGGTAGGATTCAAGCCTGGGCAGGAAGATATGGAGGACAAGATGTTGCCCATGCAGCATGCCCCCCCTCTCCACGTCACTGATGAATCCAAAGGAACAGCAGGGCTGCTACAGTTTGGCACCAGCGCCGTTGCAGGAGCTGCCAGAACGATGTTGAGCACAACATAGAACTGCCTTAGGGGCTCCGACTCCGGATTTTTCCTCAGGGTTGACTCCCGAAGCCTTTCCCGTGACCGGGTATGCCGCAAGGCAGCAGAGGTTTGAAATCAGGGTTTACCTTCCCCTAGATGGGCTACCTTCCCAGGTTGACGAGCCACCATCTACCCGAAGCATCTGGTTTTAAGGCGCCAGAGATCCGCCCTCGCCCCTTCTCCTATTAGTAAAAGCAGTTCCGCCGGGCTTAGAGACTAAACCACACGGGCAGGCTAGGAGTTGGACTTAGTTGCCAGAGGCTTTTCGAGACACACGCCATAAGGAGCATTTTATGAGCACTGGGCGCTTAACCCCAGTGCCGCTCCTGGCTATGACAACCTTGGAACCAAACAAGCATTTACCTCAGGAACAATTACTATAACTACTTACAGCTCTATACTGACGGTTCAAAGAACAAAGAGGGCTCTGTTGGAGTTGGAGTATACATTCCAAAGTTTAAAGTGACCATCTCAAAAGAAACTCCAACAATACATCCGTGTTTACAGCAGAGATGGTGGCAATAATTATTGGTTTGCAGTGCGTGGAGGAGGTAAGACCGGACCGGGTGGTGGTGTGCACAGATTCACTTGCAGCTTTTAAAACCATACAGACACTAAAATTTACAAGAGAAGACTTGGTGATTGAGCTATATCACAGTTTATTTAGGGTACACAGGGGTGGTGGAGAAGTTCAGTTTTGTTGGGTTCCTGCATATGAAGGATTGAAAGGGAATGACTGTGCAGACAAATTGGCAAAAAGTGCACTTGGGAAAGAAATAACTACAGCTGTGGACAAAATTGTTGGTACTCCTCTGTTAATGAAAGAAAAACCCACAATGGTCACAGAAATAACTTCAATCTGACAAAAGTGGTAATAAATAAAAATTCTATGAAAATTAACCAATGAAAATCAGACAATGCTTTTGAATTGTGGTTCAACAGAATTACTTTAAAAAACAAACTCATGAAACAAGCCTGGACAAAAATGATGGTACCCCTAGAAAAGATTGAAAATAATGTGACCATAGGGACATGTTCAACCAAGATGTGTCCTCTAATTAACATCACAGGTGTCTACAAACTTGTAATCAATCAGTCGGCCTATTTAAAGGGTGACAAGTAGTCACTGTGCTGTTTGGTGACATGGTGTGTACCACACTAAACATGGACCAGAGGAAGCAAAGGAGAGAGTTGTCTCAGGAGATTAGTAAGAAAATTATAGACAAGCATGTTAAAGGTAAAGGCTATAAGACCATCTCCAAACAGCTTGATGTTCCTGTGACTACAGCTGCACATATTATTCAGAAATTTAAGATCCACAGGACTGTAGCCAACCTCCCTGGACGTGGCCGCAGGAGGAGACGGATAATACGAATGGTAACAAAAGAACCCAGAACAACCTCTAAACACATTCATGGTGAACTCCAATGTCAAGGTATACATCAGTGTCAGATCGCACCATCCATCATTGTTTGAGCCAAAGTGGACTTCATGGGAGATGGCCAAGGAGGACACCAGTGTTGAAAACAAATCATAAAAAAGCCAGACTGGAATTTGCCAAACTGCATGTTGACAAGCCACAAAGCTTCTGGGAGAATGTCCTATGGACAGACGAGACAAAACTGGAACTTTTTGGCGAGGCACATCAGCTCTTTGTTCACAGACGCAAAAATGAAGCATACCAAGAAAAGAACACTGTCCCTACTGTGAAACATGGAGAAGGTTCTGCTATGTTCTGGGGCTGCTTTGCTGCATCTGGCACAGGGTATCTTGAATCTGTGCAGGGTACAATGAAATCTCAAGACTATCAAGGTATTCTAGAGAGAAATGTGCTGCCCAGTGTCAGACAGCTTGGTCTCAGTCGCAGATCATGGGTCTTGCAACAGGATAATGACCCAAAACGCACAGCTAAAAACACCCAAGAATGGCTAAGAGCGAAACATTGGACTATTCTAAAGTGGTCTTCTATGAGCCCTGATCTAAATCCTATTGAACATCTGTGGAACGAGCTGAAACATGCCGTCTGGAGAAGGCACCCTTCAAACCTGAGACAACTGGAGCAGTTTGCTCATGAGGAGTGGGCCAAAATACCTGTTGAGAGGTGCAGAAGTCTCATTGACAGTTACAGAAATGGTTTGATTGCAGTGATTGCCTCAAAAGGTTGTGCAACAAAATATTAAGTTAAGGGTACCATCATTTTTGTCCAGGCCTGTTTCATGAGTTTGTTTTTTAAAATAATTCTGTTGAACCACAATTCAAAAGCATTGTCTGATTTTCACTGGTTAATTTTCATAGCCTTTTTATTTATTACCACTTTTGTCAGATTCAAGTTATTTCTGTGACCATTGTGGGTTTTTCTTTCATTAGCAGAAGAGTACCAACAATTTTGTCCACGTGTGTATATCATTGTCTCTTGGAAAAGGTGAAGGGAAAGCAGTAACAAAGAAAAAAAGAAGTGAGCTATGGCAAAAAAGATGGGATGAAGATCGTAAAGGTAGATCGTATTATAAAATACAAAAATCTTTTGCAATAAAGAATTATAAAAAAGCAAACAGGAGGGAAGACATCTTTATGGCAAGACTCAGACTGGATCATACAGGTTTAAATGGCACTTTATTCGCCATGGAGAAAAGCGAAAGTGACAAATGTAGAGAATCTGGAGTAAAAGAAAATGTCGAGCACATCTTATTACACTGTCAGAAGTATAGAAATGAAAAAGAGAGAATGAAAAATGAAGTTCAAGAGGCTGGTAGGGAATGGGATTTAATTGGGATTCTGGCAACTGATGGAGACGGAGAGGCACTAAGAATCACTAGAAGGGGTCTTTTCTCTTTTTTAAATAACACAGAATTAAGTCATAGACTTTAGGGATAGGGCTCAGATGGCATAATGTTTCACACTCTTGTACAGTAGGTGGCAGTATGCACCTTTTAGTTGTTTGCTATCCACCAGTAACCCAGGGAAGAAGAAGAAGAAGAAGAAGAAGAAGAAGAAGAAGAAGAAGAAGAAGAAAAAAGAAGAAGAAGAAGAAGAAGAAGAAGAAGAAGAAGAAGAAGAAGAAGAAGAAGAAGAACAGCAGAGTCCAGGGTATTGTCAGTTAGCCACATTTCCATAAAGATAAAAACAGCAGTTCTGTGCATCATGGTGCATAGATCTTATGAGCTGTATGTGGTCTATTTTGTTGTCTAGTGAGCGTACGTTGGCCAGAATGAGGGAAGGAATCGGGAGTGTGTGGGCTAGCGGCTAGCTTCGTTTAGATCCCTCCATGTTTACCTCTCTTTCACCTTCGACACAGCAGTCGAGGCCGGGAGTGTGGAAGTCTGCCAGAGAGGTCCTAGGCCACAGAGTTCCTCTGTAATGCTCTGGTCCAGGGCGTAATGTTTGGTCATATTCCTTATCTCCAGAAGGCTGTGGTGACTAACTTGTGTGCAATATCATATGTGGATGTTAAACACATGAATATACTCTTAGGTGTAATTTAAAACAACACTAAATGGCACAAAATACGAAGGGAGAAGGGAAGCTGCTGCGCATTCACATGCCACCTAGTTAAAAGCTCCAGGAAGTTTCTTATTTGTGGAAAACCACTGAGCTTTCCTAATAGATGCATGCTTCAAATGGAGTCCAAAAGTCACAAAAAGGATACCTCTTTTTTCATCTCTTTGTTGGGGGACTTAATTTCAGAAATGTGGAACTGGTTGGTCTTTCGCTTGTCTATTGCTCAACAGCCTTTTGTCTTCCAACCTTAAAAAATGGTGATGACATATGACAGCACACTTAAAGGAACACTTTAAAAAATGGCTACATATTGTACATGTTCACTTTTCCCCCCACAACAACACAGAGTGAAGTCTCTTGCGTTCCCTTAGTAAAAGAGGGAATGGAAGTATGTATGTAATGATGAATAAAAAATAACAAGAAAATACTATATATACCAGTGTCACTACTAGGTAAATATTCTCACTTTTCTTTTAATCACTCTTTCAGTGATTGTACCTGTAATCTGATGATCTGGACTACACCCCTGACCGGGTCAAGAAAGTTGCAGTTCCACTATTGTTGTCTCCAGAACTCCTTTTTTCCTCTGGCTATTTGGATAGATATCTGGGTGCAGAACAAAGAAAGTTATTGTGTACTTCATGCAGAGTAATTAAACTTTCCCATTGAAGTTTGTTCAATTAGAACTGATGAGATCGACACCAGGCTATTATGTTGCTTCTTAATGCACACAGAGAACCACATGGACGCATTTTCCTGATTCATGTCTTCTATTCACCGTTGTGTACCAAAGCTCAAGTTATACAAGCATCTCTTTCTGGGTACTCTCTACTGGTTGGTAATTGTATAACACATACATAAAGGTTCATACATATTGTAACTTCTCCCCACTAAGGTATGTTGTCAATAAGCAAAAATTATATTTTCTTTAACAAAACATAAAAATGCAACTTCCCTGTACACAACATAAGACGAATACTCTCTTCCTTTTAATAACCAACGTAAACGGGGAATTATTTTACTTTCTGTCTGTAACTTTTATGTTGAAAACAATATTTCAGAACTCAACCAGTTTTACATCTCAGTTATTTCAGTGTGCTCACTCGTCACAGAAACGTACTGGTGGTTTAGTCATCCTCACAGGATAGCGTCTTACAGTCTCTGTTACCTGAGTGTGTCCAGTCTGTGTTGAATCACTGGACTGGTGTGTTTCTGGTGGTACGGTGGTCTTAAGAATTTGATCAGCGTCCTTTTCATGGTGAGGTCCTCTTGGGAAGAAGTCCGGTCTTCTGGTCTTCCGGTCCGGTCTGGTCTTCCGGTCTTCCGGTCAGCCCCCCGACACTGGGGAGCTGACCAGAATGTTTACTGCAGGCTGCTGAGTCACTGACTCAGAGCGTATCAGCATCTGGTCCACATGGTGCTTCCATACCCCTTGTGCTCCCACATTTATCTTGTACGACACTGGTCCAGTCTTCTCCATGACCACACCTAGTGTCCACTTCTCCTCCCCCTTCCTATAATCATGCACAAAGACTGGCTCTCCAACATCAAACTGTCTGTCTTTAGAGTGTTGCTGGCGGCTATGTTGAGCATCCTGTTGTAGTGATCCCGAGCGCGAGTCTGTCCCGTGCTCGAGTCACTTATTTTTTTTACCCATTTTCTGTCTATTATTTAGTCTTGTGTATTATGGGGTTTATTGTGCTCTTATTTTGACCGCGCTGCGGCAGGACTTAGGGCTGTCAAGCCTGCTCGTGGCCTGTCACAGTTGTTTGTATTTAGTAATTACTGCCTCTCCACACCTGTTTGTAGTTTGAGTTTCTGTGTGCTATTTAAGATCACTAGCGAGGGTTATTCCTCGCTGCAACCTCGCCCAACCTAGGCTGGAGTCTCCAACCCTGACTCCAGTCCCTTTTCAGCGTCAGATTCCGCCATCACTATATTTATGTAAGTGTTTGTGTCACAACTCGCCGCTCATCAGCGGCGCCAGCCGCGCGCACACCTGCACCTCGTCAGCAGCGTGGGATATAAGCCACTCTGCCCTGGGCTTCGGCCTGAAGCCGTCTGATTCCCTTGGCTGAAGTTGCTGCAGAAGAACCCCCTCGTCTTCCAGCAAGATCTACAGCGTAAGCATACCTTACCATTGTATTTCCAGTCTCTCCCCTGTGCACAGGTGGATTTCCCGGTGGCGGACCTCGCCTCCGCATCACCGTCTGCCAGCTGCTGCCATAGGTGGACTCCCCGGCGGCGGACCTCGCCTCCGCATCACCGTCTGCCAGCTGCTGCCATAGGTGGACTCCCCGGCGGCGGACCTCGCCTCTGCTTCGCCGTCTTCCTGCTGCTGTCACAGGTGCACCAGGATGCTGTATCCCGGGCTCGCCCTTGTGCACGCCATCCACCTGCCCTGCCAAGTAAGCAAACAAACCCAATTTATTCCCTGTACTGGTTTGGTGCCCGTTACCGTTTCCCTGTGCTCTCTCCCTAGGGTTGTCTGGCTGAACGGTTTCCTGCCCCCGTGCCTGACGCAGACGACCACCACCAGTACATCTACATATCACAGACACGCAACCACACATCCCTGTTGTTGAATAAAACTGTTAAATTTACCCTGAGCCTGCGTGTGTGTCTCCTGAGCCGTGCATTATGTCAGTACGGCTTCAGCAGAGCGGCTCGGCGGACAGCGGGCTCACACGCCGTTTTTCTACCCTCGAGGCTCGGGTGGATTTAATAGCTCTTCAGCAACAGGTGATACTAAATCAGTTAACCTTAATTACTGACCGGTTAGACCGCCTGGACCCCCGTCAGCCATTCCCCCCGGCTCGTCAGGGAGGCGTAGCTCCTGCTGCTCCAGCGGCCGTCCAGCCTGCTCCGGGTGCCCCAGCCCGGCTCACACCAATTCCGACCCCCACCCGCTTTAGCGGTAAGCTCGGTGGAGCGCGGGGGTTCATTATGCAGTGTGAGTCGGTGTTCCTGCACGTCCCCGGAGATTTTCTCTCAGACCACAGCTGAATTGGCTATATAGGAAATCTCCTGGAGGGTCGTGCGCTCACCTGGGCTTACGCCGTAATGGCGAAGCCCAGCTACGCCACCCTCACCTATGGCCAGTTCGTTAACCAGTTCCTGGAGGTCTTTGATCATTCGCGTTTGGATAGCGTCCAGGTCGATCGTCTCCTCAGTCTGCAACAGGGGAGCCGATCGGCCGCGGATTACTCCATCGACTTCCGGGTAACAGCGGAGGAAGTTGGCTGGGAGGAACGCTCCCTCTGTGGCATCTTCCTCCGCAGTTTAAACTCTGGTCTGAGGGATGAGTTGGCTGGTCGGGATATCCCTGGGACATTAGCGGAGCTAATCTCCCTCGCCATCAGCTTGGATAACAGGCTGCGCGAGCGCGCCTCGGAGCGGAAGTTGCCTTCTCGCTCGCGGGGTGCCTCGTTGCGCACATCCCAAGCTCGCCCCCTGGCGTTACCGCCACCAGAGTCCTCCGAGGAGTCGGAGCCCATGGTGACGGGCCAGGCAAAGCTCCCCCTTGCGGAGAAACAACGGCGCCGTGAGTTGGGCCTCTGCATGTATTGCGGAGGCAACCAGCACACTGTGGAGCATTGCCCGGAGAAGCCAAACGGGGAGGTCCGTGAGTCACTGTAGGGGGCCTCGCGGACGCTAACCGGTCAACTCCCCTCACACATTTGTCGCTGCCCATCCATTTTTGCCATAACACCACAGGACATCTCACCCACGCACTGGTGGACTCAGGCGTGGAGGGAAGCTTTATTTCTCAAAGCCTGGCAACCCGATTGGGCATCCGTTGCCAGCCCCTCAAAACTCCTCTCTCCCTCATCAATCTCTCCCGTGTGTCCCTGGGGAAAGTGACTCACCGGACAAACCCCGTCTCAGTCATCGTCTCTGGAAACCACCGGGAGGACATATCTTTCTACATCCTGCCATCCTCTGTGTCTCCGGTGATACTGGGTTACCCGTGGCTCCGCCTCCATAACCCCGTCCTGGACTGGAAGACCGGAGGGGTGACTGCCTGGAGTACGTTCTGCATGAGCACCTGCCTCCAATCCGCTGCCTGTGCCCCATCCTCTCCTCCCGTGGCCAAGGATGCCGCGCCCCCAGACCTCTCTTTGGTGCCCGCAGAGTTCCACGACCTGGGCGCGGTCTTCAGTAAGTCCAAGGCGATGTCTCTCCCCCCACACCGGCCTTACAACTGCGCCATAAATCTCCGCTAGGGGGCGCCTCTTCCCTCAGGACATCTATACAGCCTGTCAGCGCCGGAGAAGGAGGCCATGAACACCTATCTTAAGGAGTCGCTCAGTGCAGGAATAATTCGCCCATCCTCATCCCCATTAGGTGCAGGGTTCTTCTTCGTGGGCAAGAAGGATGGCTCCCTTCGCCCATGCATCGACTTCCGTGCCCTTAACGACATCACGGAGAAGGACCGTTACACCCTGCCCCTGATGGACACTGCCTTCCACTCCCTCCAGGGGGCGACCTGGTTTACCAAGCTGGATCTCCGCAGCGCGTACCACCTCGTCCGGATCCGGGAGGGAGATGAATGGAAGACTGCCTTCCGTACCCCGAACGGCCACTTTGAATACCTGGTCATGCCATTCGGGTTGACCAACGCTCCAGCCGTCTTTCAGCGCCTGATCAATGACGTTCTCCGGGACTTCATCGGTCTGTTCGTGTTCGTCTACCTGGATGACATACTCATCTTCTCCAAATCCAGGGACAAGCACCGGGTGCACGTGAGGCGGGTCCTCCAGAGGCTCCTGGAGAACCGGTTGTATGTGAAGGCGGAAAAGTGTGAATTCTACGCCAAGACGACGTCATTTCTGGAATTTGTCATCTCCCATGACCAGGTGCTCCCAGACCCAGCCAAAGTAAAAGCGGTGGCAGATTGGCCTACTCCCACATCCAGGAAGCAGGTGCAACAGTTCATCGGCTTTGCCAATTTCTACCGCCGCTTCGTTCCCAATTTTGGAGCCATCGTCGGTCCTCTGACCCGCCTCACCTCCCCTAAGACCCCGTTCCGGTGGTCTGAAGAGGCCGCAGCGGCTTTCCAGGCACTGAAGGCGGAGTTCTCCTCCTCCCGGGTCCTCAGCCAGGTCGATCCCTCTCTACAGTGCATCGTGGAGGTCGACGCCTCGGATACGGGGGTGGGGGCGGTGTTATCACAGTGGTCACCTGCTGACGGGGTCAAACGGCCCTGCGCCTTCTACTCCCGGCGCTTGTCCCCGGCGGAGCGTAACTACGACGTGGGGGACAGAGAGCTCCTCGCCATGAAGCTCGCGCTTCAGGAGTGGCGTCACTGGCTGGAGGGGGTCGCCCTGCCATTCGTGGTATTAACGGACCACAAGAATTTGGAGTACTTAAGAACTGCCAAGCACCTGAATGCCCGCCAGGCGCGTTGGTGTTTGTTTTTTGCTAGGTTCCGTTTCACCATTACATTCAGGCCGGGCTCCAAAAACGGTCTCCCTGACGCCCTCTCCAGGCAGTTCGCCCCAGAGGAACCTGTGGACGCCGTACACACCATCCTGCCCAGGTCGTGCGTCGTGGTGGCCGTTTCCTGGGAGATCGAGGACAAGATCCGGAGGGCGCAGGAATCAGAACCGGACCCTGGCGGCGGACCGGAGGGGAGGCTCTTCGTTCCATCCTCCGTCTGGGGCGAGGTCATCCATTGGCTGCATACATCCAAGCTCGCCTGCCATCCTGGGACCTCTCGGATGATCGACCTCCTCCAACGCTCCTTCTGGTGGCCGGGACTGCGTAAGGACGCCGCCCGCTACACCCGGGCTTGCCCCATCTGCGCCACCAGTAAGTCTGGCAACGTTCCCCCTGCGGGCCTGCTCCAGCCCCTACCCATCCCTGGTAGGCCCTGGTCGCACATCGCATTAGACTTCGTCACCGGTCTCCCCGCCTCTAACAGCTTCGACACTGTCCTGACCATCGTCAACCGCTTCTCCAAGGCCGCCCACTTCGTGCCATTACGGGGACTCCCCTCTGCCTTGGAGACGGCAGACCTCCTTATCCAACACGTGGTCAGGCTGCACGGGATACCGGTTGACGTGGTCTCCGACCGGGGTCCCCAGTTCACCTCGGACGTCTGGCGGTGCTTCTGCAAAGCCTTAGGAGCCCAAGTAAGCCTCTCCTCCGGCCATCACCCCCAATCTAACGGGCAGTGTGAGCGGACCAACCAGGAGCTGGAGGCTGCTCTCCGCTGCGTCACCACATCCAAGCCTGCATCATGGAGTAAACATCTCGCCTGGGTGGAGTAGGCCCACAACACCGCTCGCTCCACCGCCACCGGGATGTCCCCCTTTAAGGCATCCCTGGGTTACGACCCCCCTCTGTTTCCCTCACAGGAGAGCGAGTTGGCAGTCCCTACGGTCCAGGCTCACCTCAGGCGGTGCCGCTCCATCTGGGCCACTACGCGCAATGCGCTTTTACGCACGGCGGAGCGAAACAAGACCACGGCGGACCGGCGCAGGAGGCCTGCTCCCGCCTACCAGGTAGGCCAACCAGTCTGGGTTTCCACGCAGGATGTTAACCTGAAGGGTGAGAGGAGGAAGCTGGCAAAGCGTTTCATGGGCCCATTCCCCGTCACCAAAGTTATCAACCCGGTGGCCGTGCGTGTTGCTACTCCCCCCTCCCTCTGCATCCATCCCACCTTCCACGTCTCCAAGGTAAAGCCGGTGGTGTCTGATCCCATCTGCCCTCCTCCTGCTGCGCCGCCCGCACCCCGGATGATAGATGGCTACCGGGCCTGGACTGTCTCCGCCATCTTGGACTCCCGGTGCCGGGGTCGCAGGTTGCAGTACTTGGTGGACTGGGAGGGCTACAGTCCTGAATGGAGACAGTGGGTGCATCCCTCATTTGTGTTAGACCCCTCCCTCATCACTGAGTTTCACCGGGCGCACCCTGATAAACCATCACCAGGAGGCGCTGCTAGAGGGGGGAGTACTGTCACAACTCGCCGCTCATCAGCAGCGCCAGCTGTGCGCACACCTGCACCTCGTCAGCAGCGTGGGATATAAGCCACTCTGCCCTGGGCTTTGGCCTGAAGCCGTCTGATTCCCTTGGCTGAACTTGCTGCAGAGGAACCCCCTCGTCTTCCAGCAAGATCTACAGCGTAAGCATACCTTACCATTGTCTTTCCAGTCTCTCCCCTGTGCACAGGTGGATTTCCCGGCGGCGGACCTCGCCTCCGCATCACCGTCTGCCAGCTGCTGCCATAGGTGGACTCCCCGGCGGCGGACCTCGCCTCCGCATCACCGTCTGCCAGCTGCTGCCATAGGTGGACTCCCCAGCGGCGGACCTCCCCTCTGCTTCGCCGTCTTCCCGCTGCTGTCACAGGTGCACCAGGTTGCTGTCTCCTGGGCTCGCCCTTGTGCACGCCAGCCACCTGCCCTGCCAAGTAAGCAAACAAACCCAATTTATTCCCTGTACTGGTTTGGTGCCCGTTACCGTTTCCCTGTGCTCTCTCCCCAGGGTTGTCCGGCTGAACGGTTTCCTGCCCCCGTGCCTGACGCACACGACCACCACCAGTACATCTACATATCACAGACACGCAACCACACATCCCTGTTGTTGAATAAAACTGTTAAATTTACCCTGAGCCTGCGTGTGTGTCTCCTGAGCCGTGCATTATGTCAGTTTGTATTGACTCTCTTTATTTCTCTTGTTATTCACCTTTCGAGGTCGTATGTTTAGTTGTTTTTATTTTGTCCCTAGTGGCACATTCTTTTGTTCCTTTTCATTAATAAAGAAGCAAACTCACTGCTGGCTATTGGTGCCTTATTTATGCCCTGAAAGGGGCAGTCATAACAGTAGGTCGCAGCCAAGCAGGTGCCAGTCACAGTGAGTTTGTTTTTTTGGCTCTAATTTTTTCCTTTTCCAGGTGCCAGTGCTTTTTGGGGGTTATGGTGTCTTTCACCAGGTGATATCCTATGAGCCTGGGTTTTGAGCTCGTCCAGGCTCTTATGGAGATAGAAGACCACCTGGCCATAGCCCGTCAACGTTCCCCCGAAGATGCATTATTGTACCTGGGCCTCGCGGAAGCGGCTGTTAAGCATCATCCTCGCCTTGCTGAGCATGCTGAAGGCAGGGAGAGGATATCTGAACTATCGGCGCTTCAGCAGACGAACCATGAGTTGGAGAAGAAATCCTGCAGGAAGCCTAAGACGGGGCCGATGGCAAAGCACTCCCGTTCCTCGGCTCATTATCAGATTCCTGCTACGGCTCCAGCTCCCGTGTCTGCACCGCCAGAAAGCCGTTTTCCAGCATGCCGTAGGAGGAGGGCAGCCAGGGTTCCCAGCAAAGATGAACTGTGGGCAGCTGAATTCGTCAGGGACCGTATGGCTGAAGCTCACTCTTCCTGCAACCCGGACAAAGCTCTAAAGAGAGTGGTGGCAGCAGTCAGGATTGTGGAGGCACATCCCGCTCTGAATAATTTTCCTGAGTTCACCGAGCTGCTTGCCACCATCTCTGCCCGGCAGCAACATTTTCCCAATTTGACGATAGGTTCATCCCCACCCCGAAGACCCTGCCGCCCGGCACAGAACCCTTCTCCTCCCTGTGACATGGCTGTCTCAAAGCAGAAGGAGGAGAATCAGCGGGTGAATACGCTACAAGGTTCCCGTTTAGATGCTGCTACGGGCCGCCAGAAAAATTCCTCTGTCTCCCAGCCAGCTGTGTTTTCTTCGCCTCTGCAGAGAGATAGGACAGCAGCCTCAGCCTCCGGGTCGTCTTTGTCAGCTGTTTGGCCAACTCCCCTTCCCCGGATTGCATCGGCTGCTCCTTCCTCCTCTACAGTGCTTCCTCCAGCTGCTGTGAGCCCAGTGGTTTTTTCTCCAGCTGCCCCCATCACCGATCCTCCAGGAACGGCTCCTCTTGGTCTTCCCGAGGGGCCCACTATCACCGTTACAACGGGAGAGGGAAGAATTGAGCCTGCTGCAGCAGTCACCACCGTACCCCAGGAAAACAGGCAAGTGTTTTTTTTCATTCTATAGCACAATTTGATAATTACCTTGTCTGATTCCTGGGGGTGAGGCTCAGGTTTTACAGTCCACTGAGCTCTCACCACCTGCTGCAGCCACAAACATATTACCTGCTTCCCCTGTATCTCCTCCTATATCCCCCGAGTGTCCACCGGTGCCAGGATCAAACTGGCAGACAGAGGAGGAGCCTACGGCCCTGGTGAACCTGGTCCCAGCCCCGCAGCCACAGTATGGACAGAGGAGGAGGGGTGCCTGCCATTTGGAGTATGAGCCCACGATGAAACGTCTCTGGGTCTCCCTTGAGCTGAGTTCAGTCCCAGCTGGTATTGTATCTCCTGTCACCACGCGGAGTGAGCCATCTGCGTGGATTACAGCACCAGGGGATCAAGAGACTGCCAAAACCATTATGCCTGCTGTTGGGGCCGCCGCAGCAGAGTTGGAGTTGGACCTCCAGGAGGCCAGGCCAGTAGGATCGCCATCCGGATTGATGGAGTGCTGGACGGCAAGGGAACTTGAGCTCAGGCAAGTACTCTCCTTTGTTTTCATTATTTCTGTATTGGAGAGATCTTGTCTGGCTCTTGGGGGCGGGGGGGGGGGGGGTTGCTGCTGTCAGCAGCATCTGAGCTCACCTCGCTGGGTTCGACTGCTGCCGGTGACCCTGACCTTGTTCCTGTTCCCCTTGTATTTGAGCCTTTTCTCAAGGTCACGGAGGAATTTCCTGCCACATTGGAGGTCTCCGTGGGTTCCAGTCTGCTGCCTAAGGTTGTCATGGGTCCAGCTCCACCGGCTGAAGACGTGGCGGAGACATTGTTCAAGCCTGGGCTTCCACGGGGGCTACGCTCCAGCCCAGGGGCCACCGAGGGTGCAGCCACGCCTCAGTCCAGGGCCACCGAGGGTGCCGCAATGCCTCAATCTGGGGCCACCGAGGGTGTCGCAACGCCTCAATCTGGGGCCACCTTGGGTGCTGCGCTGGGGCCCAAGGCTGCTGTGGGTCCTCTCTCTTCATCTGTCTCCATTGTTTTTTTTTTCCGGTTCTGGTTCCGCCGGACTGGCGGCGCCACACGAGTTGGCTGCCCCTTGCAACTGCCTTTTTCTTATCTTCCTTTTTCTTTCTACACCTTTCACTCTCTCTCTATATATATATATATCACGGACACACAGATCGCCCCAAGGGTCTCCCGAGTCGGCGGACGGAGCCACTGTTTGCAGCGGGGGACGATACAGCAGGGAAGATAGCTCCAACCGCCACCCGGTGCTAACGGAGAAGCTCAACATGCCGAGGAATTGTGGCGAAAACGACGCGGGTGCCGGGCTGGTGTTTAGGCGGCGTGCAAGAAATATAAGACAGAATAATAAAGAGCGATGGCAAGAACCAAGCAGACCGCCCGTAAATCTACTGGAGGAAAAAGCCCCCCAGGAAGCAGCTAGCCACCAAGGCTGCTTGAAAAAAGCGCTCCGGCCACCGGCGGAATGAAGAAGCCTCACCGTTACAGGCCCGGTACCGTGGCTCTGAGAGAGATCCGTCGCTACCAGAAATCCACGGAGCTGCTCATCCGTAGGTTGCCCTTCCGGCGCCTGGTGAGGGAGATTGCTCAGGACTTCAAGACCGACCTGCGCTTCCTGAGCTCCGCCGTCATGGCTCTGCAGGAGGCCAGCGAGGCCTACCTGGTGGATCTCTTCGTGGACACCAACCTGTGCGCCATCCACGCCAAGAGGGTCACCACCATCATGCCCAAAGACATCCAGCTGGCCCGCCGCACCCCCGCGGAGGGAGAGAGAGCTTAGACTTTCTGCTGCACATTCACCAACCACAATGCTCTGCACTGTGTGTCTATATATATATATATATATATATATATATATATATATATATATATATATACTGTATATATATACTATATATATATATATATATATATATATATACTGTATATATATATATATATATGTGTGTGTGTGTGTGTGTGTGTGTGTGTGTGTGTGTGTATGTGTATATATATATATATATATATATACGTATATATATATATATATATATATATATATATATATATATATATTAATATGTACATATGTATACTAGCTGTTCTTGTTTTTTTTCTTGCCTTCTGATTGTTGCTCTGAGTGTTGCTATCCCTGTGCTGTTGCAATCCTGGAATTTCCCCATTGTGGGACTAATAAAGGCTTATCTTATCTTATCTTATCTTATCATGGTTTGTCCCCTGCCATGGTTTGTTTCTAGTGTCCTTCGTCCAGGGGTCTGCGGTGGTTACCGGTTTCATCTTCCGCCCCCAGGGGGAGGTGAGCTGTGTTCCGTGGTCCACCGGCCTAGAGATGCGGGGAGGCCACCCAATGGACTTTTTCATTTATGTTGGTGATGCTGGAGACCTGGTAGGCGTCCGACCTTTTCCATGTAACGGTCGGGTGGAGCCAGGACTCTGGTAGGCCACCAGAACCGTTCTCACGTTTGACTGGTGATGCTTAGCTCTTTGCCTCTGTTTTTCAGGATTACCACTGTCTAAATTACTATCAGTTTTCCTCTACTGTTTATTAACTATAAGTACGAATGTTCAAGCCTTCTTAGTCTGGATTTCTATCCTGGTTTGACATTGGTGGGTGTATTGTCATCTGTTCTTGAAGTTTTGGTATCTGCTATGATATTTTTGTGTCTAGGTACGTTGAAAAATTTTCACATTGACATTTCTGAGAAAAAAGAAAAAACAGAAAAAAGAAATTCTCATTTGTACTTGTAGTTGTGGGTTTTGCTATTTTTTGTATTGAGTACATTGTTAAATTTTCTCATTGTCATTTCTAGGTAAGAAGAATATTCTCATTTTTCCTTAAAATTTTGATATCTGCTATGATATTTTTGTGTTTAAGGTACCGGTACCTTGATGAATTTTCACTTTGACATATGCTGAGAGTTTTCGCTGTAAAGCATTTTTGAGTGTGTTTTCATGTTAGTGTCTCGCCCTCCAGGCCTGGATTCCCCCTCCACCTTCCCGAGGCTGGTTTTTGGGTAAGTTTTTCCGGTTGGGGGGGGGGGGGGTCCTTTTTTCCTTGATGTTACAGTTGGATGCCTAGAATCTATCCCTTAAAGGTGGGGGGGGCACTGTAGTGATCCCAAGCACGGGTCTGTCCCGTGCTCGAGTCACTTATTATTTTATCCATCTTCTGTCTATTGTTTAGTCTTGTTTATTATGGGGTTTATTGTTCTTTTATTTTGACCACGCCACGGCAGGACTTACGGCTGTCAAGCCTGCTCGTGACCTGTCACAGCCGTTTGTGTTCAGTAATTACTGCCTCTCCACACCTGTTTGTAGTTTGAGTTTCTGTGTGCTATTTAAGATCGCTAGCGAGGATTATTCCTCGCTGCGACCTCGCCCAACCTAGGCTGGAGTCCCCAACCCTGACTCCAGTCCCTTTTTAGCGTCAGGTTTCACCCTCACTATATTTATGTAAGTGTTTGTATTGACTCTCTTTTTTTCTCATTATTCACCCTTTGAGGTTGTATGTTTAGTTGTTGGTATTTCGCCCCTTGTGGTGCATTCTTTTGTTCCTTTTCATTAATAAATAAGCAAACTCACTGCTGGCTATTGGTGCCTCATTTATGCCCTGAAAGGGGCATTCATAATACCTGTAACTGGTGCACTGCTGCAGCAACACTAGGTTTCAGGAAATCCAGCCGAGAGCGCAGCTTGCATCCGATGAACAACATAGCTGGCGTTTCTTTTGCGTGAGGGGTATTGCGGTATCCATCCATCCATCCATCCATCCATCCATCCATCTTCTACTGCTTTTTCGGAGGTCCGGGTCGCGGAGGCAGCAGTTCAAGCAGAGAAGCCCAGACTTCCCTCTTCCCAGCCACCTGCTCCAGTTCTTCAGAGAGGATACCAAGACGTTCCCAGACCAGCTGGGAGACATAGTCTCTCCAGCAAGTCCTGGGTCTGCCCCGGGGTCTCCGGAGTAGCAGCGGTTCTACTCTGAGCCTCTCCCGGATGGCTGAGCTCCTCACCCTATCTCTGAGAGTGAGTCCAGCAATACTACGGAGAAAGCTCATTTCAGCCGCTTGTATCTGCGATCTTGTTCTTTTGGTCATTACCCAAAGCTCGTGACCATAGGTGAGAGTAGGAACGTAGATTGACTGGTAAATCGACATCTTTGCCTTAGAACTCAGCTCCCTCGTCACCACAACAGACCGGTACAACGTCCGCATCACTGCAGATGCTGCTCCAATCCGTCTGTCAATCTCTCGCTCCATTTTCCCCTCACTCGTGAATAAGACCCCAAGATACTTAGACTCCTCCACTTGGGCAGGAGCCTGTCCCCAACCCAGAGAGGACAATCCACCTTTTTCCGGCTGAGGACCATGGACTCGGACTTGGAGGTACTGATTCTTATCCCAGCCGCTTCACACTCAGCGGCAAACCGTCCCAGCAACAGCTGTAGGTCATTGCTGGATGAAGCCAGCAGGACAACATCATCTGCAATCAACAGAAATGAGATCCTGTGGTCACCAAGCATGACACCCTCCATTCCCTGGCTGTGCCTAGAAATCCTGTCCATAAAAATAATGAACAGGATCGGTGACAAAGGGCAGCCCTGGCGGAATCCAACTCTCTCTGGGAATGAGTCCGATCGAGTGTTGGCAATATGAACCAAACTCTCACAACGGTCGTACAGAGACCGAATGGCTCGTAACAACAAGTCCGATACCCCATACTCCAGAAGCACCCCCCACAAAAAAACACGAGGGACACGGTCAAATGCCTTCTCCAAGTCCACAAAACACATGTAAACTGGTTGGGCAATCTCCCACGATACCTTGAGAATTCTCAAGAGGGTAAAGAGCTGGTCCGATGTGCCACGGCCAGGACGAAAACCACATTGCTCCTCCTGAATCCGAGGTTCGACCAACAGCTGGACTCTCCTCTCCAGTACCTTGGCATAGACCTTCCCAGGGAGGCTGAGGAGTGTGGTCCCTCTAAAGTTGGAGCACACCCTCCGGTCCCTTTTTTTGAAAAGAGGAACCACCACCCCGGTTTGCCATGCCAAAGGCACTGCTCCCGACCTCCACGCAATGTTGCAGAGACGTGTCAGCCATGACAGCCCAACAACATCCAGGGCCTTGAGGTACTCAGGGCAAATCTCATCCACCCACGGGGCCTGGCCACCAAGAAGATTTTTAACCATCTTGGCGACCTCAGCCCCTGTGATAGGCGAGTCATCCCCCTCGTCCACAAACCCTGCTTCCTCTGTGGAAGGCATATCAGTGGGATTGAGGAGATCCTCAAAGTATTCCTTCCACCGCCCGACAATATCCCCAGTCGAAGTCAACAGTGTCCCATCCGCACCATACACCGTGTGGACAGGGAACTGCTTTCCCCTCCTGAGCCGCTGGACAGTTTGCCAGAATCTCTTCGAGGCCGACCGAAAGTCTTGTTCCATGGCCTCACCGAACTCCTCCCATACCCGGGTTTTTGCTTCAGCAACCACCCGAGCTGCACTCCGCTTGGCCTGCCGGTACACCTCAGCTGCTTCGGGAGTCCCACAAGTCAACCAAGCTTGATAGGACTCCTTCTTCAGCTTAATGGCCCCCCTCACCACTGGTGTCCACCACTTGGTTCGGGGGTTGCCACCACGAGATGCACCGACCACCTTGCAGCCGCAGTATTGCGTATGTCAAGAGTATTGCGGTATGTCAAGAGAAATGTATCCAGGCATTGTTGCACTGGTGCTGTGCCTCTGCAAGATTTTAAGGCATGTTTGAACATCTGCACAAAATGCTTGACCAAGCCATTGTTGGCAGGATGATACGGTGCTGAGCGGATGTGTTTGACTCCACTGGACTTTAGGAGTGCACTGAATTCTTCAGAACAGAACTAAGGTCCGTTGTCACTCACAAGGACGTGTGGAATGCCATAGTGACTAAACAGACCGCTAACCACTTGTATGGTTTTACTGGCTGTGGTACTGTCCATAATGTGCACCTCAGACCACTTGGAATGCATATTGACAGCAACTAGGTACATATGTCCTTCAAATGGACCTGCAAAGTCCACATGTATCCTTTCCCAAGGACTGGAGGGCCACATCAAAGGGTGAAAAGGTGTTAGCCCAGGCTCTTTTTGTACACGCTGACAGGCGTGGAAGGCTTTAGCCTAGAGCTCAATTTGAGAGCCTATGCTGGGCCACCAGACATAACTACGTTCTAAGCTTTTCATCCTCACTACACCTGGATGTGCTGTATGGAGCTCTTTTAGAACACGGGGATGCAGTCTAGGCGGCACAATCACTCTTACACTCCACATGAGGCATCCCTGTTGTATTGTGAGATCATCCCGGCGCTGCAGATAGGGCGACAGCTCTTGATCAGTCTCCTTTGCAGCTGGAAAATGACCAGTTGTGACCATCTCCAGAACACGAGACAAGATGGAGTCAGACATGGTGTCATGTATGATCTCAGTGTTACTGACTGGTAGTATGTCCAACTGTCCAACTGAGATGTGTAGAATACATCTACTGTGCCTAGCTTCTCTTCATGAGCATGAGGGAGAGGTAACTGTGGAAGTCTGTCAGTATTGGCGTGTAGTGCACCTTTCCAGTATTGAATGGTCTAATTGTGTTCTGACAGGAGGAGTGCCTATCGTTGCATTCGAGTTGTGGCCATTGACAGTGTACTTTTCAATGGACTCAGGGTGGAGGTCAGTGCCGGAGGAGGTGGATCCAATCGGCAGATGTGATTGCCTGAAGCACGGAGCTCAACTGTTTTCTGTCAGCTGATGTGGAAGGATAAATGCCACACCCTGCCCGGCCCTTGCTCTGCTCTGAGCGCTCTGCTCCTCCTGCTCTGTCTGGTGGTCATCTCACTGCTCTGCTCTTCTACTATTGTCCTGGGGGTCGGTGGTTCTTTCTGCCCTGATGTTCTCCTGGCTGGCTGTTTGGCTTGTTGCTGCTTTTGGCTTGGTTGGGTCCATATTGGCGACAGTGAACGCCATGCATTATTTTGTTATTTTTTTCATTTAATTTAAAAAAACCTTTTTAAAATCGCCAATTGTTCATGTGCTCTTGTCATGACTGTTGAGCCTGGCTGTGACAAATGGGGGCTCGTCCGGTCATTTGAACCTGATTTGTTTGTTTGAGCTTAGACCCACTTGTGACAAATGGGGGCCACCCGTTTTTTTTTTGCACAATTTTGACAAAATAGGGGCTCATCCTTGTGGCGTTTTGGACATGGTGGCTCGCCGTAGGTGATGGCATTACGTGGTGAACTGGCTGTGGCACCATACGACGCCACCCTTCTGCATATAATTGTGTGCTGAATAAAACACGGGCAAGTGCCTGTCCTGCAATGGCTATGGTTCATCCAGACATCAGACCCAATCAACCGCCTGCCCAGCTAGGGGGATGAAATGCTACGGCTATAAAAAGCTAAACCATTTTGTCAGGGTCTGTCACTCAACCTTCACAGACTCGATGACCCGCTCACCAGGCTTAGTTGTCATTCACTCAGTTGGCACCAAATATGGGCCATTCACAGGTGGTGCACAGTGGAGCTGGATGTGTCAGCGTGCCACTGCTGCTGGATACAGTGGCCTCGAGGTCCCTTCTGAGCATGTCTATGGTCAGGAAGCTGTTCCCTCGGCAAACCATTGCAGCTAGTGCGGAGGACTGAGGACAGTTACGGCCACGTCAGAATCAGTATGGTAGGGACGGTCGGTTTTTCTGTGTGATACTTCTCTTAAGCAGTTCCATCATTCACCTTCTAAGTCGGCCAGGGGGCCGATCTGTTGAACATTGAAATGATCAGTGAGCTGGGTTATGCATCACCGACCAAATGGGCACCACCATTCTGGCAGTCGCTTCATCCTGGCAACACTGCTGGCCAGCGCTTTTCACGGGGCTGGGCTGTCCCACCTCTTTCAACCACCGACCGCTCATTGACCCAGACAGTGCCCCCGAAAATTCAGCCTCTCCACCAGCTACCCCTGGCACTACAGGAAAATGTCACAGCAGAGTTGGGAAGAAGAAAGAAGCTGTTAGACGCCGGCATCATCAAACGAGTCGACGCATCTCCCTGGATCTCAAACTTGGTAGTGGCAAAGAAGAAGACTGGCGGCCTACGGCTGTGTATTGACCCTAGACTGGTGAACATGGCAGTGATCCCTGACAAATATCCCCTGCCCACAACAGAGGAGCTGACGGTGGGGTTCCGTGGTTCAAACGTTTTTTCCAAACTGGACCCTGCCAAGGCTACCTACAAGTTCCCCTTCACCCAGACAGCCACAACCTAACAGCCTTCATCATCCACATGGGAGTATTCAGGTACACCCGAATGCCTCGTGGCCTTAGTTCCACCCCGAGCTGCTTTCAAAAGGTCATGGCTACCATCTTCGCCAGTCTCCTGGGGGTGGTGGTGTACTTGGACGACATTGTGGTGCACGGCGCAACATCAGCCTCCCACGACGCCCACCTTGATGAGGTTATGGAAGCGCTAACGAGACACTCAACGGGGAGAAATGCATCTTTGGAACAACGACCATCGAGTTCATTGGTTTCCGCCTGTCTGCCGAGGGCCTGAGCACCCTACACTCAAACGTCGAGGTGGTATTGCAGCTACCCGAACCATCATGTCCCGCACAACTCTCATCCTTTTTGGACATGACAAAAAAAAAAAAAAAGGTGCGGTGGTGCAGTGCACCAGCACAGCAACTCACCCTTGGCCATGGGATCCCTGGTTCAATCCCAGCCCCTGACCAACAGTGATCTGTGTGGAGTTTGCATGTTCTCCCCGTATCTGCGTGGGTTTACTCCAGAATTTCTCCGGTTTCCTCCCACAGGCCAAAAACATGCACGTTAGGTTAATTGGAGACTCTAAAGTGGCCCTAGGTGTGAATGTGTGTGTGAATGGTTAAGGGATAGCGCCATACCGTGGCTGCTTCATCCATCCAGGTGGATGCCCTCAATTTCCCCTCTGGGGATCAATAAAGTGTACAAAATCAAAACCAAATCAAAATTTTTTTTACAGGCGTTTCATTCCCCAGTACTCGGAGACGATAGAGCCACAGGATGCACCCTAGGTGTGGACTCCGGCATGCTCCACCGCCATCAGCCAATTGAAGACACAGCTCACCTCCCCACTGGTACTCACCCACTTCGACCCACAAAGCCCCACATTCGTGAAGTGCAACACCTCCAACACATCAGTAGGAGTTGTTTTGTCACAACTGCAAGGAGGAACTGAGCGCCCTGTAGAAGGAAATATGGAATTTTAATAAATATGATCAGGTATGAATTATTTCAATCAATCAATGCATCAGATTTATATAGAATTATTTAATTTCTATTGATGTATTGGAATCTGAGATCAAATCTCATTTCATATACACCAGAAAAGTTAGTAACACTCGTGGGGCACCAGCTTCTATCTCTAAGAAGCAATTTAATCTTTAATTTCACTTTATACCTGTTTAATCACTCAGTAAATTAATTAATAATCAGTCTCAAAAATTTTCCTCGTGAATTCAATACCTGTGCTTGAAACAGACTCAGAATGAAATAAATTCTCGACAACTTCTCTCATTTTCACATATTTATTAAGCAAAATTGATTAACAGACATTGCAGTAATTTCATTAATCATAGAATCAAGCTTGTAAATGATAGATTAACAATGTCAATATTTTCGGAACCAGGGTTAAACTGGGAAATGAATTTCTATCAGTTTGAGTTAACAGATTATGAAACAATGTAAATTTATGGAGAAAGTTTACTAATTATATGAAAAGTCCTGGATTAATCTTAAGAAAATACAAACAGAATTTTAATGAAAAGAAGAGTTATGTTAATAGTTTCTTAATTTGCATCTGATTAGATACACAAATTATTACCAAACCTCAGACGTTTAATTCAGCAGATGAATTAAAGTTGCAGCTTCCTCGTTCGGCGTCGTCCTCAGCCCAAGATTTCGTGGACGTTAGGGGAAATATCTGCCCGCAGATATTTCAGGATCCACATTTCGACCTTTAAAGTCAAGCGGTCGAAGGGGCTGGATTTTGGGCTGTATGACCCACAGTTGAAACTTTGGAGCCAGATGGTGCCGACGTTTCTTCAGCATGTGATGAACAGCTGTGTGTTTTCTCCTTTGTAGAAAAGAGGCTCCAGAGGTCTTCGAGAATATCTAGATCTAATCAGATCTCAAATTAGAAAAAAAAAAAGACTTTCGGACTTTAGATAAAATAATAGCTTCTGGTGTGTGATTGGTCAAGAAAATTATTATAAAAATAAAGTCAAGATGAAAGTTTATATTAAAATCAAACAAACGGTGGTTTTACAGAAAGTTTAACAAAGAAAAAGTGGTAAATAAAAATTGGAGTTTAACTCCGATTAAGAATTGAGCTCAAAGAAATAGGAATTCCTATGCATTTAAGAGAAAAAGAAAAAGACATTAAAATACAAAGTTACATAAACAAATTACGAGTTATCTGCTCTGTGTTCAGAAAAACGACACGTGGTAGAAGTCTTTGTTCTTCCTTGCTCTTCCTTGCTGTGTGTAGACAATGGACAATAGAGAGAGACGAACAAAAAAAAGGAGATGAATCAGAGCGAAGAGAAAAAGGGAAAAAAAAGAGATCGAAGCAGGGGTCTCCCTCCTATTTATAAGCTCTGTTGAGCTATCGCGGGCTTCCGGGTTGACCGGAATCTCAGCCAATGAGCGTCCTTCGTGGGCGGGCTCAATGAACTTTTAGTCCAATAACAGGCCTCGTCTGTGAGAGACCAATAGGATGAAGAAGCTGGGGTTCCATGGAGACTGGTGAAACGTGATATCGGTCCACATGAACACACACAATTTTAAATACATTGGAATATGTTTTTACACACACTTATGTGTAACTAAACTACCTTAATGTATCTTATAAGTAGTCCTTCTAAATCAACATGCAGGAATAAACATTCATTTAAACATTTTTAACATGCATATAGTATATAAAATCAGATTAATGCATTTCACACATATTATTGATTTTCCACATTAAAAACATCAGAGTCCATTTGCTTTTCATAGTCCTGAAAAGAAGGGAAGGTTTAGAATTGAGTTTGTAATAATGTACTTTAAAGTTCACTGTGTGGCACACATACAGTATGTGAGTTGCTTAGGCTGCATATGTATATTACTCTTGCTTCACGTCTCAGAATGAACAATAGGTCTGGGTCCCCTGGGGATAACAGGAGGGTGCGAAATGTGATCTTTAGAGATGGCCTTGAGAGATTTCCTGACCACCAGTGGTTTTAGGTGGAGGGGAGAAGACCTGGAGGATGATGTATTGTGTCTTGGGATTTAAAGACAACGTGACTCTGTACTTTGATGTCCTAGGTATAAAAAGGACAGATGTGGGAGGATGTGTCTCTTTTTCTGTTTGGAGGATGTTGGATACAAGTGAATAAATCTGATTTGAGAAATAAACTCAGCCTCATCTTTTCAAGCTCTCCACACTGGTGACCTTAAGACGTATCATGGGCGAAAGAAATTCCCCCGAGCCGGACTCGCCAGGAACCAGCCAGGCGAACGCAGTCTCAAACTACCAGATTTCTGGCAGGACAACCCGGACTCCTGGTTCCTCTTGGCCGAAGCTCAGTTCGCTCTCCGGGGAATAACGGCAGATGACACGAAATTCTACCACGTTATCGCCAAGCTCAACAACCGCACGGCTTGATGTGTGCAGAGCCTGGTGCAGCGCCCACCGGCCGAAGACAAATACGGCGGGTTGAAGGCTGCGCTCATCCAGCGTTTCACTCCCTCAGTCCAGGAAAGAGCGGAGAGACTCCTGGCTCTGAACGACTTGGGAGACAGCACACCCGTCGACCTGATGGAAGACATGCTGAGGCTGAGGGGCTCAGACGGCGACAACCTTCTCTTCACCCACATTTTCCTGAGAACCCTACCGTCGGCCACGAGAGCGACCCTGGCCGGTTCACCATTGTTGGCCCAGCGGGACTTCCGCGCGCTGGCCCAGGAGGCACAGCGGATTCTCAACGCCAGCAGCGCGCGGCCACCGCAGCAGCGACAGGACTCGACGCGAGGGCCGGAGATGGCAGGTGGCCAGAGGCGGCGGCAGCAGACCCACCAGCTACGGCGGCGGTGAAGGCCAAACATCGCGGAGGAGATGACCTCTGTTTCTACCATTGTCGCTTTGCAGAGAGGGCACGCAAGTGTATACCACCATGTCAGTTCAAGAGCTCGGGAAACGCCAGAGCCGAGGGTCGGTAGCAGCCGCGGCCCTCGGGGAACAGAACAAGCTGCTCTACTTGACGGATGCACATTCGAGGAGGCAATTCCTCGTGGACACAGGCTCCCAAGTGAGTTTCATCATGCCAACCTATGCTGACCGGCTGGCAGGCCCCGGGAGTCACGGAGCATCGGCAGCGAACGGCTCGAGCATTAAGACCTTCGGTGAGAAGACTCTGCTTCTGTCCCTGCAAGGCCGTACATTTGAGTGGACTTTTATTATAGCTGTGGTGAGCTTCAACATGTTAGGGGCTGATTTTCTGTGCTCACATGGGTTGTTGGTTGATCTTCCCAATAGACGCTTGGTTAATGCACTCTCTTCTTACTCTATTCCCTGTGCAGCCCGAGTGACCCCGCCCACAGTACAAGCCAACGTTGCTACGGCAAGCGGTAAGTTCCACACACTCCTCCCTCAGTTTCCAGCACTCACGGTTCCCACATTTTCAGCAGCCGTCGCTAAACACGGAGTGGAACATTTTATTTCTACTGCCGGTCCCCCCGTTTTTGCAAAAGTTCGGCGCTTGGATGCAGCTAAACTGACCATAGCTCGCGAAGAGTTCGCCAACCTTGAAAAGTTGAGCATCATCCGGCGTTCGAACAGCCCATGGGCTTCCCCACTTCACATGGTCCCTAAAGCTGACAGCTCGTGGCGACCTTGCGGTGATTTCCGCAGGTTGAACAACGCTACAGCGCACGACCGCTACCCAATCCCGTATATCCAAGATTTTTCCGTTCATCTGGCGGGGGCGCGCATTTTTTCTAAAATAGACTTGGTCCACGGGTACCATCAAGTCCCAGTACGCGCTGAGGATATACCCAAAACAGCGGTCATAACTCCGTTTGGCCTTTTCGAGTTTTTGCGCATGCCGTTCGGGCTTAAAGGCGCTGCGCAGACGTTCCAACGCATGATGGACGCAGTGTTGCGCGATCTCCCCTTTGTGCTCGTCTACCTGGACGACATTTTGGTAGCCAGTGCGTCCGAAGAGGAACACGAAAAACGCCTCACGGCAGTTTTCCAGAGGTTGGGAGAGCACGGGTTAATAATCAACCCAGCGAAGTGTCAGTTCGGGGTGACGCAGATTGATTTTTTGGGGCACCGCGTCTCTCCAGAAGGAGCAGTTCCGCTGCCGGACAAAGTGCGCGCAGTAACAAATTTTCCCCAGCCACAAACGGTCAAAGCATTACGGGAGTTTTTGGGAATGGTGAATTTTTATAACCGTTTCCTCCCCCGCGCAGCGCGGCTTATGCAACCACTGTATGCCGCGCTTAAAAAACAAAAACCTGCAAATAAAATCGAATGGTCTCCGGAGCGGGAGCGCGCATTCTCGGAGGTTAAAACCGTCTTGGCAAACGCTGCGTTGTTAGCACACCCAGACCCAACGGCCCGCATAGCGCTTACTACTGATGCGTCAGATGTGGCCATAGGGGCGGTTGTGGAGCAGCGGGTCGCCGGGGCTTGCAGCCACTCGCTTTTTTCAGCAGGACTTTGCGCGATACCGAGCGAAAATACAACGCGTTCGACAGGGAGTTGTTAGCGCTCCACTTGGCCATTCGCCATTTCCAGTTCTGGCTGGAAGGATGCCGTTTCACTGCGTTCGTCGACCACAAGCCACTGACTTTTGCGATGGCCAAGGTTTCAGAGCCGTGGTCAGGCTGGCAGCAGAGGCAGCTGGCTGCAATCTCCGAGTTTACTACCGATATTCAACACGTAGCGGGTAAACTAAATGTAGTGGCAGATTGTCTCGCGCGCGCCGTAACTACTCCAGTCCACGTAGGGGTAGATTGTGCAGCCATGGCCTCGGAGCAGGCTAGTGGCACGGAGGTGCGCGTGGCCCCAGTCCGCGTGGGGATAGATTATGCAGCCATGGCCGCAGATCAGGTTAGCGACGCGGACCTGTGCGCGCTCCAGTCTGGACCAACAGGGTTAAGGCTGGAGAGCAGGGTGCTGCAAGGTGGTATGCCCCCCTTAATCTGCGATGTCTCCACGGGACGACCACGTCTCGTGGTGCCGGCCGCGTGGCGCCGCCGCATTTTTGACTCGATTCATTCTCTGGCACACCCGGGGGTGCGCCCGTCGGTCAAAATGGTAGGAGAGAAATTTGTATGGCCGAGCCTGTGCAAACACGTTAAGGAGTGGGCAAGAGCCTGCATGGCTTGCCAGCGAGCCAAAATACACAAACACACTAAAGCCCCCTTGAAGCCATTTCAGATCCCGGCTAAGAGGTTCGATCATGTGCATGTCGACCTTGTAGGCCCCCTCCCGCCGTCACAAGGGTGCACACATCTTTTGACAATGGTGGACCGCACCACGCGTTGGCCTGAAGTGGTCCCACTGGCATCAACCACCGCTGAGGAGGTGGCGCGCGCGTTTTTAACGGCTTGGGTAGCGCGTTTTGGAGTTCCGTCGGATATTACGTCCGACAGAGGTCCTCAATTTGTTTCCGAGCTTTGGTCAGTGATGGCCCGCAGCCTGGGGGTAACGATCCACCGCACTACCGCGTACAACCCCCAGGCTAATGGTTTATGCAAACGTTTCCATAGGTCATTGAAAGCAGTCCTCAGAGCGTCGCTTACGGATGCAAATTGGGTAGACAGGCTACCATGGGTTTTATTGGGGTTGCGTTCTGCACCTAAAGAGGACTTAAAAGCCTCCCCAGCTGATTTTTACGCAGCCACTCCGGCTGCCCGGGGAGTTTCTCCCAGATAATCCTGCGCCACAGTGCCCCCCTGCTCAGCGGTTACTGAGCGACACGAGAGCGAGCACACTTCCTGGCCCCGTTCATCGCAGTTTTCCGCGCGTTTTTGTACCTAAGGCTTTAAAAAATGCGGAGTTTGTTTTTTGTCAGACACGGTGCTCATCGCCCAACCTTGCGACCGCCTTATGATGGCCCATTTAGAGTGCTGGAAACAGGTGATAAGCACTTTTTGCTAGATTTGGGGGGCAGAAGGGAAATGATTGGCATAGACAGACTCAGACCCGCTTTTGTGATGGCTGACGAAGCTGTGCAGTTGGCGAGGGCTCCTCAATGTGGCAGACCTCCTAGGGAGTGTTCCCCAGAGCTCCCACAGGGATTGACTAACAGTTCTCATCCTCAGATAGCAGCTCCACAGCAGGATGGCGCTGCGGGAGTGGTAAAGCCTGCTTACAGCAAGTTCGGAAGACGATTGAAGCCCAAACAGCACGTGGACTGATGTTTGTGATTTTATCATGATATGCAGACTGTGTTGTATTGTTTCATCTTAGACGTTTGGGGGGGGGGGGGGGGGGTCATGTGGCACACATATGTGAGTTGCTTAGGCTGCATATGTATATTACTCTTGCTTCACGTCTCAGAATGAACAATAGGTCTGGGTCTCCTGGGGATAACAGGAGGGTGCGAAATGTGATCTTTAGAGATGGCCTTGAGAGATTTCCTGACCACCAGTGGTTTTAGGTGGAGGGGAGAAGACCTGGAGGATGATATATTGTGTCTTGGGATTTAAAGACAATGTGACTCTGTACTTTGATGTCCAGGGTATAAAAAGGACAGATGTGGGAGGATGTGTCTCTTTTTCTGTTTGGAGGATGTTGGAGACAAGTGAATAAATCTGATTTGAGAAATAAACTCAGCCTCATCTTTTCACGCTCTCCACAACTGGTTAAATCCAGCATGTCCCAGAGTTTAAGGAAATTAACTGAGTTGTGGATCTGTGTAGCCAGGTCTCCATGTCTCCATGTTTATGGGGGCAATAAAACTAAAACCGGACATAGGGGGAATTCCTTAGGCTGGTTTTAACAAAGGAATGGGATTTCAGCTGTGGCCTGGAGGAAGAAAATCCATTCTTTACTGTCTTACTCCTGGGTGAAACAAAATGTCTTTAAGCAGACGAATAATTATTGCTGAGCCAAAGTGAGATGATGCTACAGCCCAATGGCATTCGCCTTGAGGTTACTCACTTTGGCCGAGCAGAAGTACTCAGTGGGACAAAGGCAGGCACTGGTGTGTGTTTGAGCATGTGAATGCTGGCACATGTACCTATATGGACGACACTTCACACTGCGGACAGACCACAGAGCCCTCACAGCATTGCTGGAAACATCAGGGTACAAACCTATGCGCATCTACAGGTGGACAGAAAGACTTCACGCATACAACCTTAACACCCAAATCGCACCGGGCAGAGAAAACGTAGTGGAGGACCTCTTGTCCCGGGCCATGCCTAACCCCAATCCGAACAGTGACCAAGACCCCCTGAAGCTGGAGCTGATCCACATGCTGCATGGGCCAATCCAAAATGCTGTCTCCCTGTAAGAGCTCCAGGTGGCATCCGAACAAGACCCAACTCTGACCCAGCTGTGCACCTTTATTCGTGAGGGCTGGCCTTCCAATGTGCCAGGGGAACTGGCACCCTTCCACAGAGTCAAAGATGATTTTTCATGCTGGAACGACATTTGCGTGGCAAGAGGGCACTGCACGATGATTCCAGAGGCACTAAAAGGCCGCATCCTGACCATGGTACACGAGGGCCACTTGGGTGTCGTCAGAGTCAAACAATGGTGTAGGGGCTCAGTCTGGTGGTCAGGCATCGACAAAGACATGGAGACCATGGTTAAGGACTGTATGCCCTGCCTAGCCAGTGGGAAAACTGGTGCCACCACTTCCACCCCTGCAACCACTGCCATGGCCATCCATTCCGTGGAAACTCATCCAATTGGACATATGCGACGGGCTGCATAGTGCCCCCCAGTACCAACGCTTACTATTAGTGGCCTATGACTTCCGCTCAAAATTGCCCGAGGTATTGCTCACCAGCTCGGTTACCACAGACGTAGTCACCGATTTTCTCTTCTCCCACAGGGGCATACCAGATGCCAGCATTATGCCATTTAATTGGTCATAAAATTTGACCAATTAACAACAATGCGATCTTTTTCTCTGGCTCATGATAGGTCCTGATCTTCGTAGGCCCCTGGGCTTCAGCCCAACCTAGCCCATTCTTTAAGGCGGCCTTGAATACACAGGACAACGCACATCCCGCTTGGGACAAACATATTTAGCCCAATAAATGGGACGTCCCAGCTAAAACGGGACAGTTGGCAACGCTCTACACTGCACACATTTAGTCAGGTTTAGTTTCACACTGCTCCTTATCTAAGCCTTTACCTGACACACCTTCTCCTGCTGTTGTCAAAACGCCCTTTTGTCATGACCACATTTGTGTTGTTAGCACAGATCGATATTTAGCAAACATGCTACTCACCCTCCAAGGTGTTGTCTGCAACTCTGGACACATTGATAACTGCACTTGAATTTGAAACTAGGGAAGACATCATATTAGTCGGTGAACTCGTGTAGTGAGGCTAGAATATTATCCAGGTCTTCATTAAAAAGGACATTTGTCCTTCTCTTCAGCCAGGATGACTTTCAGGTGGCATTGCTTGTCCAGGTTTTCATAAATTCTGTGGTATCTTTTATGAAAATATCTGGTAAGTTCCTGCATTTTTATGCTTTTTTTTCCAGTTCGCTATTTATGCCACTAGCGGCCATATTTCAGTTAAAAATGAGGCCTCTTCTTCTCCCCAAGTGCTACTGCCTGTAGTTTCCTGTGTTTGGTCCGAAACTAAACTGAACCTTCTGAAAATTCCTTTCAGACTCTGAACAAGCCAGACAAAGATTCAGTTTGATCCCGACCGAGACCACCTCTTTCTATAGGACCAAATTTAAGCTCTTTGATTCAGACCATGGTTCGGGAAAGGTTTCATATTTAAACATTTGGTCTGGATCAAAATTAAAAGTCACAAAGTCCGGACTAAACAGGTTAGGTGTCAAAGCACCAGAAGTCTACTATATCAACATTTTGTTCTTGATATAATGAAAAGGGAAATTGTTCAAAAATGTGCAATAATAATGCACTACGGTCAAAGAGGCTGAAAAATATAAAAGTCACAGCACAATTGGTATCACATTGGTATCCCCTTTACAGTGTAGATCCTCACTTTACAGTGGAAATCATTGAGAGACTGGGCTAATTTTTGATCTTTGTGATTGTTTGGGAGATCCTCGTGTGTTTTGGACTGAATCAAAACTTTGAAGAGACCATGGCAGCTGTGGAGATCACTGAAGATCATTGATAGATTCAAAATTGGCCAGTTCTCTTAAAAATCTTTTAATGATCTCCACCCCTGTGTAAAGGGGATATTAGTGAATAGGAATGCACAGGACTTCTAAGGATTTTTTCCACTTAAAAAAGAAGACAGTGACATATTTTGGTGATTTGTAAATGCTTTATTTTATTTGACAGAAAAGAGATTTAGTGTGTTTCATATGTAATTACAGTTAATCAGTCTAAATTTCAATACATTTGATTTAAATTTCACAAAACTAATGAATACACAGTAACCCACTCACTTTAGTTCATCTAACTTTTCAACACTTATTTTCCATACACTTTTGCCTTTTTTTGCCACTTTTTAATTTTATTTCCATTCCTTCTCCTCACTCCACTAAACAGTCTGTTCTTTACTCCTTTATAACCCCTTCTAGCAATCTTTACCTTACGCTTTTTGTTGCTCTTCTTATCACTGTTTCCTTTATTTTTTCCATTTCTGTTTTCATAACTCTTACCCTTACTCCTCTCACCACTTTTTTCATTGCTCTTTTTATAGCTCTTTAGGGCACTTTTTCCTTTACGCTTTCCCTTATTCTTTTCATCACTGTTTCCTTTATTCTTTCCATAACTCTTCTCATCACTCTTTTCATTGCTCTTTTCACTGCTCTTTTCATCACTCTTTTTAGTGCTCTTTACAACACTTTTTCCTTTACTCTTTCCCTTACTCTTCTCATCACTGTTTCCTTTATTCTTTCCATAACTCTTCTCATCACTCTTTCCCTTGCTCTTCTCCTCCCTCTTTTCGTTGCTCTTTACAGCACTTTTTCCTTTACTCTTTCCCTTACTCTTTTCATCACTTTTTTCTTTACTCTTCTCATCACTGTTTCCTTTATCCTTTCCCTTACGCTTCTCATCACTCTTTTCCTTACTCTTCTCATCACTCTTTTCCTTACTCTTCTCATCACTGTTTCCTTTATTCTTTCCCTTACTCTTCTCATCACTCTTTTCCTTACTCTTCTCATCACTCTTTCCCTTACTGCTCTTATCACTTTTTTCATTATTCTTTTCATCACTGTTTTCATTGCTCTTTAGGGCATTTTTTCCTTTATTCTTTCCCTTACTCTTCTCATCACTCTTTTCCTTACTCTTCTCATCACTGTTTCCTTTATTCTTTCCCTTACTCTTCTCATCACTCTTTTCCTTACTCTTCTCATCACTGTTTCCTTTATTCTTTCCCTTACTCTTCTCATCACTCTTTCCCTTACTCCTCTCACCACTTTTTTCATCACTCTTTTCATCACTGTTTTCATTGCTCTTTAGGGCATTTTTTCCTTTATTCTTTCCCTTACTCTTTTCATCACTTTTTTCTTTACTCTTCTCATCACTGTTTCCTTTATTCTTTCCCTTACTCTTCTCATCACTCTTTTCCTTACTCTTCTCATCACTGTTTCCTTTATTCTTTCCCTTACTCTTCTCATCACTCTTTTCCTTACTCTTCTCATCACTGTTTCCTTTATTCTTTCCCTTACTCTTCTCATCACTCTTTCCCTTACTGCTCTCATCACTTTTTTCATTACTCTTTTCATCACTGTTTCCTTTATTCTTTCCCTTACTCTTCTCATCACTCTTTTCCTTACTCTTCTCATCACTCTTTCCCTTACTGCTCTCATCACTTTTTTCATTATTCTTTTCATCACTGTTTTCATTGCTCTTTAGGGCATTTTTTCCTTTATTCTTTCCCTTACTCTTTTCATCACTTTTTTCTTTACTCTTCTCATCACTGTTTCCTTTATCCTTTCCCTTACTCTTCTCATCACTCTTTTCCTTACTCTTCTCATCACTGTTTCCTTTATTCTTTCCCTTACTCTTCTCATCACTCTTTTCCTTACTCTTCTCATCACTGTTTCCTTTATTCTTTCCCTTACTCTTCTCATCACTCTTTTCCTTACTCTTCTCATCACTGTTTCCTTTATTCTTTCCCTTACTCTTCTCATCACTCTTTCCCTTACTCCTCTCACCACTTTTTTCATCACTCTTTTCATCACTGTTTTCATTGCTCTTTAGGGCATTTTTTCCTTTATTCTTTCCCTTACTCTTCTCATCACCCTTTTCCTTACTCTTCTCATCACTGTTTCCTTTATTCTTTCCCTTACTCTTCTCATCACTCTTTCCCTTACTGCTCTCATCACTTTTTTCATTACTCTTTTCATCACTCTCCTTATCACCGTTGTCATCATCGATGCATCTGTCAGGTCGTTTTAAAGGCCTACATCCACAGCTGGTGATATGGTTGTATTCACATTGTCTAGTAGTGTTGTCAGGGCAATGCAGCGTCACCGGCCTCTTCTCGGACCTCTGCTCCAGACAGCAAGAGCTGTGCTGTACCAACATCTTGTGGCGTAACACCACCCTGTTGGAGTGAAAGCACACAGAGAGGTGGAGGGTAAGATTTGATGAAGGGGGCAGGAAGAAAGTAGGGGAGGGTGTAACTCAATAAATTATTTAGGATTTAGATCATTTAAACACAGAAGTGGGTAGAGTAGCCGGATATTGTTCTCAAATAAAAGTACTGTTGCACTAAGACTGTAGGAGACATTTTCAGTTGTACTTATTTTGTGTTTGCATTTGCAGCAACTAGGTGTCCATGTCTTTAATGTCTTTTAATGTCTTTTTGTATTTAGGGAGATTTGCTAATCAGTAATAGGTGGTGCCTACTGAGACACAGGTTGTCTGACTGTGTGAACAAGAGTGAAGCAAAAGGTACTGCTGTTGGAATATGTTTATTGGAATTATTTTGTTGCTGCTTCATATGTCAAGAGTAAGAAAGTATCTAATAAAAAAGATGAATTAGTCAGTAACTTTGATCAGGACTGAGTATGAACAAAGTGTCCGTATGAGGAAAATTAAATACAAATTATTCACAGGTGCCCACTAATATAATCATGAAAAGAAACGGAGATGAATTAAATACCTTCTGAACCAAAGATGAAATAAATCAATTTTTATCAAATAAAATTATAAATTTGGTAATTTGTAAAAAGCACACATTATTACTGTGCAAACAGTCACGTTTCTAATCTCTGTATGTTACATGTCAAGATGCCCTGCAACAAATAAAAATGAGATAAAACTGTAATTTGTGAAATCAAAATTAACTCTTGAGTAACCACTTGAGTAAAAGTACAATTTTCTTCTTTAAAAAATGTAGTCCAAACAGAGTGAAATGTACTGTAAAATAAAAACACTGTATAATTTTGTAAAAACAGTTGCTTGAGTGCTGGAGTAATTGTAACTTTTTACTACCTGCCTTTGTTTAAGCAAGAATTTTTTTTTTAAGTTTTGGATATATATTTATAAAAAAAATAAACAAAAATGAAAATGTGTTACCTAGGCTGAGACACACAGTGGCCTTGGCATACGGGCATCTCTACTACAGTGGGACAGCTGTCGATGTCGACTTTGACGCTGGTCATCTTGGGAGCACATCTCTGTTTACCTGAAGTTTAAAGAACAAGATATAATGGGGGAGAAATTATTGTTATAAACTGAATGAAAATATTAAGGGGCAGATTTACTAAGGCTGCGCAAATTAGCGAGTGTGCAAATAAGGCAGAGCGCCCAAGGGAGTGGCCAATTTTTGTCAGTGGTCTACTAACAACATGCAAAATTATGAACACAGATGCAGTCACTTCGTTTCAATAATGACCACCCAGCCACCAAGAGCACACAAAATTGCACACAGGCACACCTGAGGAAGTGAGTCATCAACACAGGCACAGCCAGTTCAGAGGAGCATAATATAGGAGTTTTGTTTTTTTTTAAAGTTTTTTTAAGGTTTTGTTTAAGTGCAAACCCCCCCAAAATAGTTTATTTTCGTGTGTCATATACGAAAGTTTTGGTTTACATTTCACATGGCAGACAGAATCAGAATCAGAATCAGAATCAGGTTTATTGCCATTGTTCATGTAGTACACAAACTAGGAATTTGTCTCGGTACAATGCTGCAACATTAAACATGATAAGATAAGAGAAATAAACTATACATGTAATAAAGTGTAGGATAAGATTAAGTGATACTGGTCAACAGTTAAAATATATATTAGCCAGCAGCAGATACTGTGGAGAACTATATAGTGCAGTCGGTAATGCAGGAAGAAAACAGTGATGATTGACATGAGTCTGGTTGAGCTGCTGTACATGGTGCACGAGAGTCAATAAGTCACTTAGTGTTCAGCAGTCTAATGGCAGAGGGGAAGAAGCTGTTCATGTGACGGGAGGTTTTAGTCTGGATGGACCGAAGTCTTCTACCAGAGGGGAGGGGGGCAAACAGTACGTGACCAGGGTGTGAGGGATCGGCTATGATCCGGCCAGCACGCCTCCGGGTCCTGGAGATGTACAGATCCTGGAGAGATGGGAGCTTGCAGCCGATCACCTTCTCAGCAGTGCGCACGACGCGCTGCAGCCTTAGTCTGTCCCTGGCAGTGGCTCCTGCGTACCACACGGTTATGGAGGTGGTGAGGATGGACTCGATGATGGCTGTGTAGAACTGCACTAACATCTTGGTGGGTAGCTTGAGCTTCCTCAGCTGCCGCAGGAAGAACATCCTCTGCTGGGCTTTTTTGATGAGTGAGCTGATGGTCAGCTCCCATTTGAGGTCCCTGGTGATGGTAGTGCCTAGGAAGCGGAAGGAATCAGCAGTGGTGATGGGAGAGCCTGAGAGGGTGAGGGGGGGCAGAGGAGTAGTGACTTTCCTGAAGTCTACAATCATCTCCACTGTCTTCAGAGCGTTCAGCTGCAGGTTGTTATTGCTGCACCAGGACGCCAGCTGGGCCACCTCTCTCCTGTAGGCGGACTCGTCGCCGTTGGAGATGAGCCCGATGAGGGTGGTGTCGTCCGCAAACTTGATCAACTTGACAGACTGGTGGCTGGAGGTGCAGGAGTTGGTGTAAAGGGAGAAGAGTAGGGGGGGAAGTACACAGCCCTGGGGTGATCCAGTGCTGATGCTAGTATAGTCTGAGACAGTCTTTCCCAGCCGCACATGCTGCCTCCGGTCCGTCAGGAAGTCGATGATCCACCTGCAGAGGGAGTCAGGCACGTTGAGCAGGGACAGCTTGTCCCGGAGCAGAGCGGGGCGGATGGTGTTGAATGCGGAGCTGAAGTCCACAAACAGGATCCTGGCGTAGGTTCCCGGGGAGTCCAGGTGCTGCAGGATGGAGTGGAGGGCCAGGTTGACTGCATCGTCTACAGACCTGTTGGCTCGGTAGGCAAACTGCAGCGGGTCCAGGAGAGGGGTGGTGATGGACTTGAGGTGGGACAGGGCCAGGCGCTCAAAGGACTTCATGACTACTGAGGTGAGCGCTACAGGTCTGTAGTCATTAAGTCCAGTGATCCGTGGCTTCTTGGGGACAGGGATGATGGTGGAGGATTTGAGGCAGGACGGCACGTGGCATAACTTAAGGGAGGTGTTAAAAATGTCTGTGAATATTGGAGCCAGCTGTTTCGCACAGAGTCTCAGGGTGGAGGGAGACACGCCGTCTGGGCCGGGGGCCTTGCGCGGGTTCAGTCTGGAGAACTGTTTGAGCACATCCTGCTCACTGATGATAAGGGGAGGGGGGGAGGAGGGGGGGGGGGGTGCCTTAAATGAAGTAGGGAATGTGGAGGCTGTGGAGCTGGAGGGAGGGGGGTTGTTGGACACAGATGACGAGGTGTCAAAACGGGCATAGTGTTGGGACAATCTTTGACAAAGGGCTTTGTCATCCTGACCTTTAGGAGCCTTAGGTCGATAGTTGGTGATTTGCCTCAGTCCTCTCCACACGGAAGCCGAATCATTAGCAGTGAACTGCTGCTGGAGTCTCTCTGAGTATAGAGATTTAGCCCTCTTCAGCTCTCTGTTAAACCGGTATTTAACGGATAGACATTTAGACACCTTTGACATTTAGACACCTTTGTTTAATATGTATAAATTAAGTATTTGTATATAATTTTAAAAAAGGACCACTCATAAATAAACTGATTATTTGACCAATGTGTTTATTTTATTAATACAGTACAAGAACCATCAAGATGGTCTGATGGAGACTGTGGGTTTTTTTATGTGAATGACTTTGTTTTAACAAAATCTACAGGTCTCCCAATTCATGACTTATTATAAATATGTGTGCTTTCTGATGTCTTGAATGCAATAAAATTAAACACACACAATTTCACTTATTCGTCGGACAGCCACAGCAGAGATTGCTGTCACTGAGTTACTACAATGTTGCAGTTTCATCGGGCATTATGGATCTGTGCTCTTTTTGTCCACTCCAGGTAGGAAGGGCCATCCTATTTTATGGATACAAATTCATTGTTTAGGAAAGCTTTTTCATGTCCTGGTGTGTCATCGTATGTACTATCTCTTAATGTTTGATTTTATTCTTGTTTGGGCTGTCATGGTAGAGGAATTTCCACTGCAGTGATGGTGGACAGCTCAATGCCGCGGTATGCGGTATTATTGCAAATGTTTTTAGCACCCTGTGGATTCGTAATTTAAACAGGGTTTATAACTTAAGTGGCAAATGAGGGAAGCTGTAAGTCTCGCTGCAGCTCGCTCTCAGCTTTATGCGTGTGTTGTACAACTGTGCAGAGCGCCGCTCTTAATGCAGGCATGAAATGCTGTTTCTGTTCAAAAAAAAAGATCATTTTCATAAAGCAGTGGCGGTAACTAAAGATGCGTTCACACCAAACACGAACGGACGAATTTTTCGCACAGCACGATTACATTAAACTCCATGTAAACACGCAAACAGACATGACTTCCCTTTCTGAGATGTAGACAGGCGAAGTTGCCTTTATAACTTCTGCAGCTGTGTTGAACCTGCTGTGGAAATTCCGAAAATAATGAAATAACGTCATGCTTAGGTTTACATTATCCAACTGGGGGCTCATCTCAAAATGTTGTCTCAAGTCTCCAAAACTTCATAGAAGATGGGTTTTCGCTGCTAGCTTGCTACGACGTCCGTAGGTCATAGGTCCGTAGTTATTTACCGCGGGTAAATTACTCCAAAATCCAATTCAGCTGAAGAATTCCCGGTCCTCCTGTCTCCCAGTGAGTGAGTTTCACTTTCTAACTAGTTTACTTTGCAATGGTGATAATTTTACTCCGTCTGCTAGCTAGCTAGCTAGCTGCTAGTGTAGCTAGAAAAATCTCATTCAAACAAGCTGCTTTCGTAGCTCATACACAGTCAGGAGCATACACACTCAGCTCAGAAGGAAATAACATGCTTTGTGCCCTTTCAGTCCTCACTGTTATGGCTGTATTTAACAAGGAGTCCAAACGCTTTCACCACTAACTGCCTGCCTTAGCAATTTATTTAATAATCGGTAGGGCCACATAAATGAACAATGACATATAGCCACACACACACACAAAAAAGTGAACACCGCGGTTGCTGCAGTTGGTCGTTTTCCTCCACGGTAGGCGTGTCCATACCGCGGTATTACATAATTGCGGTTATCGCGACAGCCCTAATTCTTGTTCTTCATCCTATTTGTATAGCACTTTGAGATATTGCCCCGAAATGTAAAGTGCATAATAAAGTAATGTGCAGAGAGAAGCTTCTGTTTCTTGGTGGTGTCTCGGCACCAACGATCGCTGTCATGTTAGGCGCAGATGAATTAAGACATGCTTTTTGGGGGCATTAAACCCTGGCGTATTTAGCAGGAGACTGACAGCCACAAACCTTAGTAAATCACCTTGCGCCAGTCATTTAAATACTCTCCTCCCTCAAATTTGCGCTTTGACATGACAACTCCTACAAATACATATGCAATGAGGCCAGGCACAAAATTAACATAGACCACGCCTTCCCACCGCTAATTTTGCCCTGTGCCCTTTGGTAAATCTCAAATGCAGTTTTTTAACGCTAAAACAGGGTTTTGCGATTGCGCAGCATGTTAGTAAATCTGCCCCTAAAGGGTTAAAGTAAGAAAACAGTTTAATGCAATGTTGATAGATGCTACCTAATAGATACTATTGGGGGCAGCTGTGGCGCAGATGTAGTGCAGCCGACTGCTGATCGGAAGGTCAGGGGTTCAATTCCTGCTCTGTCTGCAGTCTGCATGTCGAAGTGTCCTGAGCAAGACACTGAACCCCCAGTTGCTCCTGGTGGGTCAGGCCATTGCCTGTGTATGGCAGCTCCGCCATCATCAGTGTGTGAATGTGTGTGTGAATGTGTGGATAGCAGGATCTGTAAAGTGCTTTGGTCATCTAGAGATGAGAAAAAGTGCTATATAAGTGAATTCCATTTACCATTTACTACAGTCAGAGGAGCTGCGTGCCGGCAGGCAAGACAGGTAAATGCTTGGGGCCCCAGGGGGCTGTCCAACTCTGAATCACTACTGCTGTGATAATGTGGAGAGTTTGCAATGACAGTGGGAGGCTGGCGCAGAACCCCCTAAAGGGGCTCCACTCCCACCTCTCACTCTTGCAACTAGCTGTGCATAATACAAAGTAGTACAGAAGAAAATGGCAGAACAAATCTGAAGCATACAAATGAGAAATTGACCAAATATGAATTGAAAGGGGTTAAAGGTAGACTAGATAGTATTTTCATTAAAATATTTTTTCAAAATATATACACAAAGTGTTTAGAAAGGTGAAGAATTGAAGCCTTTATAGTCTTCATAATAATAATAATAATAATAATAATAATGTATTGAGGAAAAATACTTTTAAAAATGTTTATAGGTCCAAAATAATCATGATATTTACATCTGAGCAATTGGATGACGAGACTGTGGTGGCCAGTAACATATATACACACTAGATCGGACATGGCTAACATTTTCATGGCAAACAGAGGCACCATATTCTACAGGAAGTCATATGATTGATGGTACCTGCAGCACTGTGACAAAGGGAAACACAAACAATTGTTTATTGTATTTATTATAATCATGTAAGTAATCTATGTATATTAAACGAGACTTGGCAATAACATAACTGGGTTGATATCACATGTCTCTACCAACCAGTTGGATCGAAAGTAAGCATGACACCTACTGACCAGGAGGTCAGAATGTTGTCTCTATCACCTTTAAGTGCCCTAATTTGATGCAACACGTTTATAATTTGATATATCTTGGGGGGGGGGGGGTTCAATCTGATTTTACTCACATGTAAAGCAGCACTGTTGGTCATCCCAAATTCTGTCCTCCTGGAGAAAACACACACACACACACACAACATATCACAACAAGCTTTTTGGCAGACATTGCTATTTAAACATTTTTGGAGCAGTGCATCAGCTTTAAAATAATAGTATATCTTTTTGTTTTCTTCATGGAGGTGTTGGAATGAGTATTGTCTGGGCAGTACAATATTTGAAGAAAAGCTGGTCCATGCAGCTGAAAACTTTACTTGATTGTTTCCATTCAAGAAAATTTTAGCTTGTATAGCTTATGGTATGATACCACATGATAACGCCCAGTCCAGATGACATACCTGTGGAGGTATTGAGATATATAGGAGAGATGGCAGTGAACTTTTTAACCAGATTGTTTAACACAATCTTGGAGAGTGAGAGGATGCCTCAGGAGTAGAGAAGAAGTGTTTTGGTGCCAATTTTCAAGAACAAAGGTGATGCTCAGAGCTGTAGTAACTACAGAAGCATAAAGTTGATCAGTCACACTATGAAGATATGGGAAAAAGTTGTTGAAGCCAGGTTAAGAGGAGAGGTAGCAATCAGTGAGCAGCAATACGGTTTCTTTACAAGAAAGAGTACTACAGATGCAATGTTTGGTCTAAGAGTGTTGATGGAGAAGTATGGAGAAGGTCAGAAGGAGTTGCACTGTGTCTCTTTGGATCTAGAGAAAGCATATGATAGGGTGCCAAGAGAGGAAGTCTGGTACTGTATGAGAAAGTCAGGAGTGGCAGAGAAGTATGTGAGGGTGGTGCAGGACATATTTGAGGACAGTGAGATGGTGGTGAAGTGTGCTGTAGGAGTGATGGATGGATTCAAGGTGGGGTTTGGATTACATCAGGGATCAGCTCTGATCCCCTTCTTGTTTGCTATGGTGATGGACAGGCTGACAGACAAGGTCAGGCAGGAGTCTCCATGGACTATGATGTTAGCAGATGACATTGTGATCTGTAGTGAGAGTAGGGAGCAGGTGGAAGAGAACCTGGAGAGATGAAGATATGCTCTGGAGAGAAGAGGAATGAAAGTCAGTAGACACAAGACAGAATACATGAGTTGAATGAGAGGGAGGCAGGTGTAACGGTGAAGATGCAAGGAGGAGAGATAGTGAAGGCAGATGAGTTTAAATACCTGGGGTCAACCATCCAAAACAATGGAAAATGCACAAGAGAGGTGAAGAAAAGAGTGCAGGCAGGGTGGAGTGGGTGGAGATGAGTGTCGGGGTGATTTGTGACAGAAAGATAGCAGCTCGAGTGAAAGGGAAGATTTACAAAATGGTAGTGAGACCTGCTATGATGTATGGTTTGGAGATGGTGGTGCTGACAAAAAGACAGGAGGAAGAGCTGGAGGTGGGAGAAGATACTAAGATTGTCATTGGAAGTGACTAGGAGGGACAGGAATAGAAATGAGTATATCAGAGGGACAGCTCAGGTTGAGCAGTTTGGAGACAAAGTAAGAGAGGCAAGACTGAGATGGTTTGGACATGTGCAGAGGAGGGATAGTGGATACAATGGAGAAAGGATGTTGAAGATGGAGCTGCCAGACAGGAGGGAAAGAGAAAGTCCACAGAGAAGATTCATGGATGTAGTGAAGGAGGACATGGAGAGGGTTGGTGTTACAGAGGAAGATTCAAGGGGAGGAGTGAGATGGAGACAGATGATCTGGGGACCCCTAAAGGGAGCAGCCAAAAGAAGAAGAAGTAGCTTATGGTATGATACCATAAGCTATTTGCTATATTTGTTGCATTTTTTTATTCAAAGATTGTTTTCTTAATTTTCCGTACCTCAGAACAGCTTTCATCAGGACAGACTTTAGTCTCTGTCTGAATGCCGTCTTTGCTGCAGCTAAATGACATGCAGGGATGGGCAGCATCTTTCCACTCATCTCCCACCTACAAATAGATCATAGAAAGCACTTTTTTTCAGTGGTTTCAAGTCCAATTCTACTTGATCGCTGAAGAGGACAAACTGAGATTAGCCACAACGTACCATGTATGTCTGTCCTTTATAAGTGCATGTCTTCTCAACTGAAACATAGTACAATTAATAATACATGTAATATAAATTCATTTAACACTGAATGCAAATTATCAGCACAATGGGGACAATTTCTAAATTATTAACACCTTTTGTCAGTATCTCCATTTCACTCTATTCTCATTTGTATAATCTACCTTTAAACACAATAGACTACTTAAAATTACCACTAATGGACTTTGCACACTTTAAAATTGTGTTTGTGGAGACCTCTTCCTCTGATGCAATGACATGCAGGTACAACTAAGCACACATGCAACCACACTGAGCTGCACTGAGTAACAAGACTCTAGTAAAGATTTTCTTACAGACTGGAATTATTTTAATCTGGAACCATTGCAATGACAAGAACATCTCTAAGCAAGTAAAATATTGCGCTGAAGACACAGCACCAAATTTTTATCACACACAAATTTATAGGTATTGGAACATCAAAAAATATTTTCAAAACTCAAGTTATCAAAACTATTACAGAATTCATGGAATTTCTTTCATATTTATCTGATTTATGGGCTTTTATAAAGACAAGTGTAAAAGCAAAAATTTAAGTTTTTTGCTGAGTCCGTTTGCCATTAATGTTCAAAAAAATAACAAGACCCGAAGGACATGTCCAGCCTTCTGGGATAAATTTGCAAAGACTTTGTGTTATGGAACATTGTGTAACAGTCATTAAATCTAACGTGCTTATAAAGAGGCTAAGCCATCACCAACGAAAAATCTGACTAAACTGTAGAATGTAATGCAGCTATTTTGGCTTTGTTTTTATGCAATTCTGTTAGTGCTGTTTCATTTTAAATTCTGATTGGTGAGTCTAAACCTCTGACCCATACTGTACAAGTATTGCAAAAAATATTGCTGGATTACTAAAAATGTTGGGGGAACAAATTAATTAAAGCAAGACATATGCATGTTCTTACCACACATCTGTTCACCACAGCAGGAGACGTTCACCAAAACAGCATTGGGACCACAGACAGGAGTTGGATCGATTGGTTTTGGAATACACTCCTCTGACATCGTGTGGTTGCTACATGTGCACAGGTTACAGTTGGATTCCCATACATCACCAGGCTGAAAGAAAGGTAAAGAAAGTTGTTTTTTTTTTTGTTTTTTTTTTAACATGTGTTTCATTCTCAACTGTTTGTTTTTGACTGACTGGGGCAAAATATACTGCACTTACTAGTTTGGGTTCTCCCATTGGTCCTTTGCAATCTGTGACAGAGATTAAAATAACTTACTTATCTTATGCATAAAAACAAATTGTTTAGGGAAGACTGAAACACTTATTGGACATGCTACTTACAGAAACAGTCTGGCACACAGAGCTTTGAGTGATTTCCCGCTTTAACCATGTTTATGGGACAGAAGCAACCTGCAGTGTTCTTTTCGAGGGCGGCTCCAGGATAACGAACTCTGAAATGACAATCAAGACAAAAGATACAAATGATGATACCATTAAACCTGCACAGCATTTAGTTGGGTATGAACAAAATAGACCAGCATATTAGATAGTAAAGATAAAGTCTTCAAACCCGCCGTAGCAGAAGTCATCCTGCATGTCCTGGCATTCTTTGTAAACCAGCTCTTCTGGACACTCCACATCTGAAAAATTACCAAGGACAGAAATTAACAAAAGTATCAATTTAAAGATACATTTATACAATATATTAAGTACAACACAATAAAAATCAGGTTAAAAATTCAGAAAAGTTTAAGACGCATAAGTAATTAATTGTTTAGTGATCTTGTAGTTGTAATTGTCAAAATAAGACATACCACAGGTTCCATTAGTCAGGAATCTCCAGTCAACACAGACCCCAGCATTTTTACACTCTTCCGCAGCTTGCTCCAGAATAGAACAAGAAATATTTGGGTTCTGGCATGAGTCAAACTCGCAGTTCTGCTTTACATGGTTCAAATTCACAAACCGGCCACAAGTTTTGAAGACTCTGAGGGAACAGAAGGTATATCAACATTTGCTAGACATTGTCAGAAATAATAAAAACAACAGAACAATAAAGAGAACTACAATACATCTAGAGTAAGACTTTGCATGTGGTCATATCCCATCTTGCAGATTTATTGCTAGTTTATGGAGCTTACAAGTGATGTAGAAGTCCACAAAGTGGGTTTGGTGGGCAAGGGGGAGTGGGAGCAGGTGTCGCGGTGGGTTCTGGAGTTGGTTCTGGATGGCAGGGTACATCCTTTGGTTCAGGAACACATAATGGCTTCTGCGGATCTTCATACACCCAATCATAGGCTGTTTTATGACAGCAGCTGTCATCCTCCATCTGTCCACTTCTACGAATGCAGGATGCCCCACCACATACACCTGGAAGGAGAACACACAATGAGATTTCTGATATACATTTCTGAAAAAATTAAGAGGCCAAAGAAACCACCACAAAAGTTTGATTTTTTTGATTTTGATTTTGTATACTTTATTGATCCCCAGAGGGGAAATTGAGGGCATCCACCTGGATGGACATCCTTTAGAGCATATACTGTATTTACAGAAAATGACGACTGACCAAAACAAAAAAATGTTACTTTTAGATCAAATAATGCAAAGAAAACACGTTCATGTTCATTCTTAAACACTACAATATTTAAGTTTTAACTTACAAACTATTCACAGCTTTCATGCATCTTACCATGCTTAGATGATCACCTACCTCCTTAAGTAGATTGAGGTGTGTAGGATTTCAACAGATACTCAAATTGAATGGCTGCTATACATGTAGAGATGTTAATTTACGAAATATTTTGCAGTTGTCTCCTATTTTTGCAGAGCTGTACATTGTAGATATCATTTTGTATTTATCTTTAATTGTTGTAATTACTGAAGACAGTCCTGTGCAGCAAATAACATCTTGAATCGAACATAATATAACAAAGCAGATGACATTTTGGCTGCTTTGTCATAAGGACTTCCCATTTAATACTCACCACACTGTCCCTGGGTGTTGTTAGCGAAATGCTCCATGGCCAGGTTGACCACCAGTTTATGAGACCGAGTAAGGGAGACAAAAGAGCGAATCTCTGGAAGATGGATGACCATCTTGTACAAAGTACTCTCAAATCTTAACCCATGTTCTTCATACGGTGGTTGTATGGGCACATCGTCTAGAGTAGCCTAAATCAGATTAGATCAGTATCACAACATTGCCTTATACATTCTTTAGCACAATGCAGAAATAAATAAATCAGTTTTGAAGGGTTTTTTTAATAGTAATTTGCATTGAAATTTGTATAAATGATAGCAAATGATGAGTCCTACCTGTATTGCAAACAATGAGATACTTAATGTAGCAACACTGTTTTGATATTTTAGGATGACAACTTTTGAACAGGAGCTAGTGATGCCAGGTATGCACTGGGAGTTGTCCACAGCAATAGTCAAATTATGTAACGGTGAGCTTTCTTCCACCAGAATGTAGGTGCAATTATCGCGGAAGTTAAAGTTTACTCCTTGGAAAGAAATGTAGTGCGGCCCCCCGTACATCTCACAGCGACCTGGGAAAGGTATGATGAATAATAAGTGGTTGTAGCAGAAGTGTGAACTGGACAACATCATTGCTTCAAGATTTAATACAATCAATATCACTACTTATAGAATAGATTTAAATAATTAACCATTGTTCAACACCGAGTTAAAATGATGGGGACATACTCTATCCAAGTTACAATAGGATGATAGGATATGATAAATCATTCTCAGAAAACAAGTAGAAGAGGGCAGGGATAGGGTCTAACAACATCGGTGGAAAAGAAAAACATATATTGCAAGTTCACTTACAGTCACACTTCCATGAGAAACAGCATCCATCAGAAACTTTAGTGAGCAAGCCTCTGGGGCAAGATGGAATTATGGGCACTGCACATGACACTGTGGCCAGCACAATCGTCCCGTTTACACATGTCTTATGGAAGCAGTCTTCTGTCCATGATTCTCCACAATCCCAGCTTTTGTTGCTCATCAGGTCCCTACACTCACACACTGGTAATGTGAGAAAAAAAAAATTGAAAAACAAATAACATAAGTCAGATAACATATATATTTGATAAGCTATGGGAGTGACTGAGACGTTTAATATTGTGGAAGAAATATACACAAAACTACACAACACTTACCCTGGGGTGTGGGGTGTTGTGTTTGAGTTGATTCTGTGATAACTGATATAATTGGTTCAGTGGTGGTCGAGATAGGTATTAGTGGAGTAGTGGTTGTGAAATAATCGTAAAAGATAAAGGGCGTGGTCACTGAGGTGGATGTGGCTGTGGGCACAGTAGTCCATGTCTCTGGAGTAGTCAGAGTAACTGCAGTGACTGGTGTAAATGTGGTGGTTTTTGTTGACCATGTTGCAACAGTGGAAAAAGTTGTAGAGACTGGAATAGAAGGGGTGCTGGATAAAGTTGAGGCTGGTTTTGATGCAGAGGTAGAAATGGGAAGAGTTGATGTTCTTTCAGTAGTGGTAGATATTGGTATTGTTGTGGTTGATAGTGCTGGTGTAGTAACCGTTGAGCTCGTAGATGGAAGTGTTGACCCTGTTTTAGCAGTACTTGTTGTTGTTGTAGAGGGTGTTTCTATTGTTTCTTTAGGGGAGGAGATTGGTGGTGTTGTCCCTGTTTTAGCAGTAGATGATGGTGCTGCTGTTGTTGATGCAGAGGTAGAAATGGGAAGAGTTGATCCTTTTCCAATAGTGGTAGATATTGGTATTGTTGTGGTTGATATTGCTGGTGTAGTAACTGTCGAGCTTGTAGATGGAAGTGTTGACACTGTTTTAGCAGTAGTTGTTGTTATAGAGGGTGTTTCTATTGTTTCTTTAGGGGAGGAGATTGGTGGTGTTGTCTCTGTTTTAGCAGTTGATGATGGTTTTACTGTTGTTGATGCAGTGGTAGAGATGGGAAGAGTTGATCCTCTTTCAGTAGTGGTAGATATTGGTCCTGTTGTTGTGGTTGATATTGGTGGTGTCGGAACTGTTGATCTCGGAGATGGAAGTGTTGACCCTGTTTTAGCAGTAGTTGTTGTTGTTGTAGAGGGTGTTTCTGTCGTTTCTTCAGAGGAGGAGATTGGTTTTGTTGTCCCTGTTTTAGCAGTAGATGATGGTACTGCTGTTGTTGATGCAGAGGTCGAGATGAGCGGAGTTGATGTTCTTTCAGTAGTGGTAGATATTGGTATTGTTGTAGTTGATATTGCTGGTGTAGTAACCGTCGAGCTTGTAGATGGAAGTGTTGACCCTGTTTTAGCAGTGGTAGTTGTTGTTGTAGAGGCTGTCTGTGTTGTTTCTTTAGGGGAGGAGATTGGTGGTGTTGTCCTTGTTTTAGCAGTAGATGATGATACTGCTGTTGATGCAGTGGTAGAGATGGGAAGAGTTGATCCTCTTTCAGTAGTGGTAGATATTGGTCCTGTTGTTGTGGTTGATATTGGTGGTGTAGGAACTGTTGAGCTCGGAGATGGAAGTGTTGACCCTGTTTTAGCAGTAGTAGTTGTTGTTGTTGTAGAGAGTGTTTCTGTCGTTTCTTCAGAGGAGGAGATTGGTGGTGTTGTCCTTCTTTTAGCAGTAGATGATGGTACTGCTGTTGATGCAGTGGTAGAGATGGGAAGAGTTGATCCTCTTTCAGTAGTGGTAGATATTGGTCCTGTTGTTGTGGTTGATATTGGTGGTGTAGGAACTGTTGAGCTCGGAGATGGAAGTGTTGACCCTGTTTTAGCAGTAGTAGTTGTTGTTGTTGTAGAGAGTGTTTCTGTCGTTTCTTCAGAGGAGGAGATTGGTGGTGTTGTCCTTCTTTTAGCAGTAGATGATGGTACTGCTGTTGATGCAGTGGTAGAGATGGGAAGAGTTGATCCTCTTTCAGTAGTGGTAGATATTGGTCCTGTTGTTGTGGTTGATATTGGTGGTGTAGGAACTGTTGAGCTCGGAGATGGAAGTGTTGACCCTGTTTTAGCAGTAATAGTTGTTGTTGTTGTCGAGGGTGTTTCTGTCGTTTCTTCTGGGGAGGAGATTGGTTTTGTTGTCGAGATGAGCGGAGTTGATGTTCTTTCCGTAGTGGTAGATATTGGTATTGGTGTGGTTGATATTGCTGGTGTTGTAACCGTCGAGCTTGTAGATGGAAGTGTTGACCCTGTTTTAGCAGTGGTAGTTGTTGTTGTAGAGGCTGTCTCTATTGTTTCTTTAGTGGAGGAGATTGGTGGTGTTGTCTCTGTTTTAGCAGTAGATGATGGTGCTGCTGTCGTTGATGCAGTGGTAGAGATGGGAAGAGTTGATCCTCTTTCAGTAGTGGTAGATATTGGTCCTGTTGTTGTGGTTGATATTGGTGGTGTAGGAACTGTTGATCTCGGAGATGGAAGTGTTGACCCTGTTTTAGCAGTAGTAGTTGTTGTTGTTGTAGAGAGTGTTTCTGTCGTTTCTTCAGAGGAGGAGATTGGTGGTGTTGTCCTTCTTTTAGCAGTAGATGATGGTACTGCTGTTGATGCAGTGGTAGAGATGGGAAGAGTTGATCCTCTTTCAGTAGTGGTAGATATTGGTCCTGTTGTTGTGGTTGATATTGGTGGTGTAGGAACTGTTGAGCTCGGAGATGGAAGTGTTGACCCTGTTTTAGCAGTAGTAGTTGTTGTTGTAGAGAGTGTTTCTGTCGTTTCTTCAGAGGAGGAGATTGGTGGTGTTGTCCTTCTTTTAGCAGTAGATGATGGTACTGCTGTTGATGCAGTGGTAGAGATGGGAAGAGTTGATCCTCTTTCAGTAGTGGTAGATATTGGTCCTGTTGTTGTGGTTGATATTGGTGGTGTAGGAACTGTTGAGCTCGGAGATGGAAGTGTTGACCCTGTTTTAGCAGTAATAGTTGTTGTTGTTGTCGAGGGTGTTTCTGTCGTTTCTCCTGGGGAGGAGATTGGTTTTGTTGTCGAGATGAGCGGAGTTGATGTTCTTTCAGTAGTGGTAGATATTGGTATTGGTGTGGTTGATATTGCTGGTCTTGTAACCGTCGAGCTTGTAGATGGAAGTGTTGACCCTGTTTTAGCAGTGGTAGTTGTTGTTGTAGAGGCTGTCTCTGTTGTTTCTTTAGTGGAGGAGATTGGTGGTGTTGTCTTTGTTTTAGCAGTAGATGATGGTGCTGCTGTCGTTGATGCAGTGGTAGAGATGGGAAGAGTTGATCCTCTTTCAGTAGTGGTTGTTATCGGTCCTATTGTGGTTGATATTGGTGGTGTAGGAACTGTTGAGCTCGGAGATGGAAGTGTTGACCCTGTTTTAGCAGTAGTAGTTGTTGTTGTTGTAGAGAGTGTTTCTGTCGTTTCTTCAGAGGAGGAGATTGGTGGTGTTGTCCTTCTTTTAGCAGTAGATGATGGTACTGCTGTTGATGCAGTGGTAGAGATGGGAAGAGTTGATCCTCTTTCAGTAGTGGTAGATATTGGTCCTGTTGTTGTGGTTGATATTGGTGGTGTAGGAACTGTTGAGCTCGGAGATGGAAGTGTTGACCCTGTTTTAGCAGTAGTAGTTGTTGTTGTAGAGAGTGTTTCTGTCGTTTCTTCAGAGGAGGAGATTGGTGGTGTTGTCCTTCTTTTAGCAGTAGATGATGGTACTGCTGTTGATGCAGTGGTAGAGATGGGAAGAGTTGATCCTCTTTCAGTAGTGGTAGATATTGGTCCTGTTGTTGTGGTTGATATTGGTGGTGTAGGAACTGTTGAGCTCGGAGATGGAAGTGTTGACCCTGTTTTAGCAGTAATAGTTGTTGTTGTTGTCGAGGGTGTTTCTGTCGTTTCTCCTGGGGAGGAGATTGGTTTTGTTGTCGAGATGAGCGGAGTTGATGTTCTTTCAGTAGTGGTAGATATTGGTATTGGTGTGGTTGATATTGCTGGTCTTGTAACCGTCGAGCTTGTAGATGGAAGTGTTGACCCTGTTTTAGCAGTGGTAGTTGTTGTTGTAGAGGCTGTCTCTGTTGTTTCTTTAGTGGAGGAGATTGGTGGTGTTGTCTTTGTTTTAGCAGTAGATGATGGTGCTGCTGTCGTTGATGCAGTGGTAGAGATGGGAAGAGTTGATCCTCTTTCAGTAGTGGTTGTTATCGGTCCTATTGTGGTTGATATTGGTGGTGTAGGAACTGTTGAGCTCGGAGATGGAAGTGTTGACCCTGTTTTAGCAGTAGCTGTTGTAGTGGGTATTTCTGTTGTTTCTTTAGTGGAGGAGATTGGTGGTGTTGTCCCTTTTTTAGCAGTAGATGATGGTACTGCTGTCGATGCAGTGGTAGAGATGGGAAGAGTTGATCCTCTTTCAGTAGTGGTTGATATTGGTCCTGTTGTTGTGGTTGATGTTGGTGGTGTAGGAACTGTTGAGCTCGGAGATGGAAGTGTTGACCCTGTTTTAGCAGTAGTAGTTGTTGTTGTTGTAGAGGGTGTTTCTGTCGTTTCTTCTGGGGAGGAGATTGGTTTTGTTGTCGAGATGAGCGGAGTTGATGTTCTTTCTGTAGTGGTAGATATTGGTATTGTTGTGGTTGATATTGGTGGTGTAGGAACTGTTGAGCTCGGAGAAGGAAGTGTTGACCCTGTTTTAGCAGTAGTTGTTGTTGTAGGAGGTGTTTCTGTTGTTTTTTCAGGGGAGGAGATTGGTGTTGTTCCTTTTTTAGCAGTAGATGATGGTGCTACTGTTGTTGATGCAGTGGTAGAGATGGGAAGAGTTGATCCTCTTTCAGTAGTGGTAGTTATCGGTCCTGATGAGGTTGATATTGGTGGTGTAGGAACTGTTGAGCTCGGAGATGAAAGTGTTGACCCTGTTTTAGCAGTAGTAGTTGTTGTTGTTGTTGTAGAGGGTGTTTCTGTTGTTTTTTCAGGGGAGGAGATTGGTGTTGTTCCTGTTTTAGCAGTAGATGATGGTGCTGCTGTTGTTGATGCAGTGGTAGAGATGGGAATAGTTGATCCTCTTTCAGTGGTGGTAGATATTGGTCCTGTTGTTGTGGTTGATATTGGTGGTGTCAGAACTGTTGAGCTCGTAGATGGAAATGTTGACCCTGTTTTAGCAGTAGTTGTTGTAGAGGGTGTTGGTAGGGAGATTGGTTTTGTTGTCGAGATGAGCGGAGTTGATGTTCTTTGAGTAGTGGTAGATATTGGTATTGTTGTGGTTGATATTGCTGGTGTTGTAACCATCGAGCTTGTAGATGGAAGTGTTGACCCTGTTTTAGCAGTGGTATTTGTTGTTGTAGAGGCTGTCTCTGTTGTTTCTTTTGGGGAGGAGATTGGTGGTGTTGTCTCTGTTTTAGCAGTAGATGATGGTGCTGCTGTTGTTGATGAAGAGGTCAAGATGAGCGGAGTTGATGTTCTTTCAGTAGTGGTAGATATTGGTATTGTTGTGGTTGATATTGCTGGTGTAGTAACCGTCGAGCTTGTAGATGGAAATGTTGACCCTGTTTTAGCAGTAGTTGTTGTAGGGGGTATTTCTGTTGTTTCTTTAGTGGAGGAGATTGGTGGTGTTGTCCCTTTTTTAGCAGTAGATGATGGTACTGCTGTCGATGCAGTGGTAGAGATAGGAAGAGTTGATCCTCTTTCAGTAGTGGTTGATATTGGTCCTGTTGTTGTGGTTGATATTGGTGGTGTAGGAACTGTTGAGTTCGGAGATGGAAGTGTTGACCCTGTTTTAGCAGTAGTAGTTGTTGTTGTTGCAGAGGGTGTTTCTGTTGTTTCTTCTGGGGAGGAGATTGGTTTTGTTGTCGAGATGAGCGGAGTTGATGTTCTTTCCGTAGTGGTAGATATTGGTATTGTTGTGGTTGATATTGGTGGTGTAGGAACTGTTGAGCTCGGAGATGAAAGTGTTGACCCTGTTTTAGCAGTAGTTGTTGTTGTTGTTGTTGTAGGGGGTGTTTCTGTTGTTTTTTCAGGGGAGGAGATTGGTGTTGTTCCTTTTTTAGCAGTAGATGATGGTGCTGTTGTTGTTGATGCAGAGGTAGAAATGGGAAGAGTTGATCTTCGTTTAGTAGTGGTAGATATCGGTATTGTTGTGGTTGATATTGCTGGTGTGGTAACCGTCGAGCTTGTTGATCGAGGTGTTGACCCTGTTTTAGCAGTAGTTTGTTCAGAGGTAGATACTTGCAGTGTTGACTCAGTTTCAGTCATAATTGTTACTGTTGTAGTTGTGTATGTTTCAGTAGTGGGTTCCGAGGTGGATGTTGGTACTGTCGTTTGACTAGGACTTGATAGTGTCGTTGTGGTTGCTGTAGATGTAGAGATGGGTGAGGTTGATCCTGTTTCAGCAGTAGTGGGTACTTCTGGTGTGGTTGGTGTCGTAGTTGATTCATATGGAGAAGGAATCCCTGGTGTGGTTGGTGTCGTAGTTGATTCATATGGAGAAGGAATCCCTGGTGTGGTTGGTGTCGTAGTTGATTCATATGGAGAAGGAATCCCTGGTGTTGTGGAAGTCGCGGTTGTTTCACTGGTGGTTGAAGATGTTATAACAGTACTTGCAGTAGTTGTGGTAGCAGGTGTTGTTGTGATTGTAGGTACTGTTGGAATAGAGATGGTAAATTTTTTTATTACAATGGCTGCGTATTATGTATTACACATCAGTAAAGATTAAGTACTAAATATTGTACATAAAGGATATACTTACAACAGTGGATTGTCCCATTTTTACAAGAGCTGAATAAAAAGTTAAAAAAAAGTGTACAAATTTGAAATCCAGCAGGAATGCAAAATTAATGGTGAGAGAATATATGTTCAAGAATTAATGCTTACCATTCAAAAGAGTTTATAATGTGTACTTCTCCAGGTAGAAGAATTGTGTTATTGAAATAACAAGAGCAGCTTTCCCATGTAGTGCAGTCACCAGTATTTTCATCATAGTATGGTCTTTCATTTGGACATGTAGGATAACAGCCTTTCCAAGAAAACAGTATTTTTTATTTTGTTTTATTTTAAAATAAGCAAGAGAAGAAAAGTATTCTGTATTATATAGATATACTGTAAATACTGTAGATATCTTTACCCCCAGTGCAGAATTGTACACATGCTTACAAAATTATTTTGGCAAATGTGTAGATTCAAAAACAAAACAAAACAAAACATTGGCTATATCTAAACTCCTCAAAAAATTCTGGAAACATTATTTCAGTCACTGATTTCTCTCCTTTAGTAATACCAACTGGTATTGTATTATATTTTATTGGAATGCCTGATTAGTCACCTTTACAACGAGGTACAGCTTGTCAGGTTTGTGCATTTGTGGAATCAGCAACACAGCTAAAGGTGTGGGTAGCGCCCAAAATAATTTGCCAAAATCCCCTGCAATAAACTCCTGTTGGTATTCCCTCTTTTTTAGAGTTTCAAGTGATGCCAGGTGTGTACCAGTCACAGGTGTACCTGAACACTTGTGGGATCAGGTTGGGCGCGCTGTATGTGCTAGAGTGGCCGGTACAACCACGCTGGTTGACCTTCAGCATTTCCTGGTTGAGGGATGGGATGCCATCCCACAGCAAAATGTGACCAGCATGAGGAGGAGGTGCCAAGCTGTTGTAGCTGCTTATGGATCTTCCACACACTACCGAGGTCCTTGACAGTGTATGACCAATAAGTTTTTTTTCCCCTTATTACTGTGGGAAAGTGCAATCATCCAATCCACCAAGCAACTCAAAACAAGAGTGAATACCAACAGGAGAATATGGCAGGGGATTTTGGCACATCTTTTGGAAGCACTACCCAAATGTTTAGCTGCATTGCGCATTCCACAAATGCACAATCCTTACAAGCTGTACCTTGTTGTAAAGGTGACTACTCAGGCTTTCCATTGATACAAAATATAATACCATGGTATTTTTAAAGGGGAGAAATAACTGACTGAAATAATGCATCCAATATTTTTTTTAAGAGTTTACATTTAATATGAACAAACAACACAGAGTGACGGCATGAATAAAAGCTCAGTTCGGCCTTTTGTATGGGGTATATATACATAATCAGTGTCATATTTCAGTTATTGTCATACAATTTTTAGTGGTTATTTCCAAGCCAATGGATGGGTCAACCTGTTATATTATAAAATTAAAGTTTATTATAAACTGGTGTGAAGCAAAAGAAAAAAAAGATTTACTAATTTCTGAATATAAACTATACATAGATTTAAAAAAAAATAAAAGGTTTGGTTACCTTCAAGTCTGTGAGTGATGTAGTTTCCACAGGTTTGCATCTTGCCACAGGCATTATAGTGCCAAATATTCTGACCAGGCTTGTTGTAATAGTCACAGTAAATTGCTAAAGATTGCAAAAGCAAAAATTACATGATTATAAAGTACAAAATAATTAGTTTTTTTTTTAATCTCCAGGATTCATGAATGAAGTGGATCATTTTCTTTATTGATTACCAGCTTCACATCTTAATATATGCCAAAATAAAAAGACTCAACTTACGACACAATTCAGGTGTCCTCCAGTTTATGCAGATATTTTGGTCACTGCAGGCCTCTGCATAAGCTGCCACAGCTGTGCAGTAACCCAGAAACTTCCCTTCAAACTCACAGGAGCACGACTCCAGCAAACAGGCCTGATAGTAAGGATTTGGGTCCACCTGGTGATTGGGAAATGTCCAGAATTGAGATTTTATTGGCCTATTTAAGGTCTAATGTAGTCAAGTTATATGCTGTTTTATTCCACTACATTTTGATAAGTGTGCTCTGTAAAGACATAATTGTTTTGCCTGTTACTTGCTATGATTTTAGGATATATACTGTGTATACACGGCTGTATGTTAATTTTTTTGCTCATATCACTGGTGCTACAGAGGTCCATAGTCATATAGCACAAGACAAAAACTTGTAGCATGATAAAAACATCTGTTACTTCTCTAAAACTGACTTCAAGGATAAGGACCTGTACTTATATAGCGCTTTTTTAGTCTCAGATCACTCGGAGTGCTTCACTAGTACTAACCATCTATTCTAAGGGCCTATAGGAGTCAGATATCTAGGGACAATTTAGAATCACCAGTTAACATGACATGCAAGTCTTTGGATTGTGGGAGGAAACCGAAGCTCCCAGAGTAAACCCACGCAGCACAGGGAGAACATGCAAACTCCACACAGAAAAGTTCCCACCTCTGCCAGCCTGGGGATTCGAACCTGCAACTTTCTAGCTGTTAGGCAACAGTGCTAACCCTTGTACCACTGTGCAAGGAGTGCAGTTTATTCATTAAAAATATAGTACTTCACTTTATGATTCAAAACAACTTGTCAAGATCTAGAAATTATTTTAAATTTACATACACTCCATTTCCACATCAGTCATCAATCCTAACCAGTTAAACAGACTCACCACACTATACAAACTAACGGGCCAGTTTTGGCCCGTGGGCCGTATGTTTGACACCTCTAGACTAGACTGTAGAAAACAGCTTCCGTCACCCCGAGGAGCTTCCTCTTTCTCTGTCACACTTCTCCTCCAGAGACCTGCACAAAATGAACCCTCTGTGGGCCCAGGAGAAGCCGGAAGAAATGGGAAAAAAAATGTTTCTTTTATAAGGGCATTTTTCAGTCACTCCCGGAGCCTGGAGCAGTGGTCGGCGAGGAGTAATCTATGCATCCCGGTTCACCTTGCATCTGCTCTTTTTTTTCCCATGACAGCCCCCTCCGAAATAAACCATATCCGGCTTTGTGTGATGCTAAATGTGACACTCAGAAGTGCAACCTGTGCACACAAACACAGTGTCCGTTCTTGTAAATATGAAAGCGGTTTGGCGTCGATATGAAAAAGAATGTCAGGTGCATTTTGCATTTCTGTCTGTTGTAACAGAGGACAAAGAGCAGCAACCACTGAACTATATATAGATGTATTCCACTACTGATCTGTGCTGAGTTGCACCAGTGCTATGTCAGTTGATTCATTCTTCGCACAGACCAATTTTCACATTGCACGTACAACATATGTCGCACTGTACAGCCCTGATATAGGTGTAATAGGTCAAGGTCATACCCTTAAGTGGCACTCTTTGAAGGTGTCTCCTTTGAGGATCATACAGCGGCGCTGGGCCCAGGCTGAGCAGTAGGAGTTGCGGTCGCATGGAAATATCTCAGTGGTCACATCAGAACAAGGAGGAGTAGCTGCCTTCCAGTTGTTGCCAAAGTCCATTGGACTGGTTTCCACTGAAAACAGACATTTTTTTTATAACCACTCTGCGTATAACTAGTATTGTAAAACCAATGAGAAAGCTATTTCACCTGCTGAGCCACTTATCTGTAGGTCGTTCCTCTCATTGAAGTCAAAATTTCCACACATTCCACATATTTTTTTCTAGCGATGAGATGGAAAAAAAAAAAGAAAAACAAAAAATGATCCATACTTACTTTAAAGTCACTTAATAAAATTAAATCATATAAAAAGAAATGAGCAATTACAGACAAATCCAAATTGCTTACCCTCCAGTTTTCATGTAGCTTTACTGTGAGCCGTGTGTGCTTGTCCCAAATGACCGTTAACCCCATGCTCGGCACTGAGACTATGATATAGAGTCCAACAGTATAAGTGGAATAAAGGGAATTATCTGCAGGAGTCCAGCCTTCTTGGAGCTGTCTGGTCACTTTCGTATCACTCAGTGTCAGGGTGACTTTGTCCTTGATGAGTCAAAGGAAGACAATTAGAAAAGATAATGTCAAGTGAAATTAAGGTTATCATTAACAATCCTATTCACTAATTCTTTTATGGATTCATTATAAATGTTATCACATATTTCTACCTTCAAGTCCAGGACAATGGTGCGAGAGCAGGTGAGGATCTCTTCACAGCAGGGAACACTCTCCACTCTGACAGAAAATGTGCCCCTTGTACTTCCACAATAATCCTAAAGTTAGGGTAAATTTTGGGGAGTTAGTGCTATACTAGAGATATACTGTACACCCTAAAATGTCCTATATAAAAAAAATCCTCATTTCTTTTGATTATAAATTAATTTACCCCTTAATGTGCTGGGCTTAATTTTATGGAAAAAAAAAAAAAACATTGCCAAAATGTTGCAGTAAACACGGATGGGGTCAATTCTGATTTTACAATTTAAATTCCGCTTTCAATTCCACTGATATGTAGGTGATCAATTCCAATTCATGCATATCTTTAAAGCTCAATTCCTTTCCAATTCCTAATGCATCAATTTCTGTTCAATTCCAATTCCAAGACTACTGAGTTCTACTGATGGAACTTATTTATAATTACGACAGATTAACTCTCTGTGACATCTGATAATTGTAATGAATGATGTGGCAAAATCTCGTGATTATAGTACATCAGCATGTTTAACTGCTCACAAGATTTGTTAAAGTTTTCAAAGGGTTACTGGCTCGTGGGAGAGCAGGTGACAGCAGTCTCACATCATGAAGACAAAGGCATTTAAATGTTGCCAAGCAGTCACACCTTCAAAGCTGAAGAGAATTTTCGTTTAGGGAAAGTTAAATAGAGTGCATTTTGTACATCTTGTGTGGATCTCTTTCACCAATTAGGTTCACTTTCTCGGTTTATAGCCCCCTCCTCATAACACCTAAGGTAGTGCAGGTATTTGGAGAAAGACTTCTTCACATTACATCTTGTTTTCCAGCTTTTCAGAGCTGCTTTTATCCAGCCACTGTACAAAGCCCATTCTGCTTACTGATGCTGCAGCTGTGCATGGGTGTTGCTGTGACAATGGTCACATTACTGCAAAGGGTCTATATAGCTTTCATCATCAGAGGCAAGCAAAAGCAAGCAACAATGCACTGAGAGATCACTAGAACTAAAATGGAATTGATCAATTCTACTTGCACAGGCGACTTGATTCTAATTCTGACATTTTAAAAACCTCAATTCCAATTCTGCTCATTTGCCTTCAATTCCAACTCAAACTCCAGTTCCACTCAGAATTGGCCCCAACCCTGGCAGTAAATGTGTTGCTGCTGCAAGTGCTATTGAAGTCTATTAGGAATCACTTTACATAGAGAAAAAAAAAAGAAGGAAACAGTCATTCTAGAATAAAGCTGTGTGTCCATAGGGAATGTAAAAATGCTCTAAACCTGTTTTCCTGGAAAAAGCTTTCCTAAGAAACGCTCTCTGCCCTGTATCCTAGCAACCGCTTGACCTGTCACTCAAGGCGTGCCGGGGGTTTCACACATTTTTCTCTGGGCCACTCTACTTACTGCACTAAACTGCATCAAACTAGTAAAAAAATACACATCCCTCCAAGTTTTTGCTGTTAAATACTGATCATGGCATACTTTTAGTCTGATTCTGATCAGCTGGTGAGAGAGGTGTGCAGTGGTGGTGCTCCCAAAGTTGAACTTTTTTCACATTTCAGCGCTGTGACCGCTGTGACAAAATACGTTGACTGCTGAGAGTGTTTTAGCACCGAGGGCGCTGAGCACATTAAACGCTGGACCACATAGAAAATGAACAGAAAATAGTCATCCACAGTGGGGGGAAAAAAAAGGCATTTGGTGGACACCCAGCCTTAAACTCATAATTCTGGAAAGGTATGAGATCAGTTGCCTAATAAATTATGATTCATCTTTTTAATTTAATCAGAGTCATCTACATGTAATACAGTGGTTAGCTGTTTTATAATATAAAACTAAATACGGGAAATGCTTTGAACTAGTGTAATTATGTCTCATCTTATTTGCTCTCACCTCTACAAGTGTGTACTGACAGTGTCCACTGAAGCGATACCATTTAGAGTCAAGGGTGTGATAATGTCCATTTCCAAAAACTTCGCATGTCCCAGGACACGGCTCGTCTTCACAATGCCACTGTCCATGACCACAGACACTGTAAGGTAGATATAGTTAACTATGGTAATAATTAGTGAAAAAGTCAGCCACTTATATTAAAATGACACAAAAAGAGTGTGTTACCATTTTTTGCAGTTGGTTTTGACATGCTCTCCTGCACCGAAGACCTTGCCACTGAACACACAGGTGCATTTGTCCCGAGCAACACAGTTTCCATGGTGATCCTCGTACTGACCTAGTGGGCAGTAACATCCGCTTTCACAGCCAATGGTAGCAACCTTTAAAAAAAAATCACAACAAAATTCAAAACCCAACTGAATCACAGACAAATTAAATGTAATTCCATATGAGACTGGTTATATTATTAGAACTGGATTAAAGTGACATAACAGCCATAATAATAATAAAAATAATAATGCCTATCATCATTAGTATAATAATAAAGTTGGCATACCATTGGCTTGTTGAGGCTGTCACAAGTTTTTTGAGATGTGTCAATTGGATTCTCTGAGCAGTGAACACAAACCTTCCCATTTTTGCAGCCTGAAGACATATAATACATATAATATGCATATTAAACATGCATATAATATATAATATGCTAGTAATATACTTTATTTTATGTTTTATTGAGACAAAATATTTAGTAATTTTGAACTATGAGGAACTGAGGTATTATCAAACTCTGTTGCAATAAAATGACTACTTTTACAACACTGCAACTTTAATTGAGCCATTTTGTGCACCCTTTTATTCTATATTTACATAATAATAATAATAATAATAATAATAATATGCTGTATCATGCAAAACAGACCATAAGCAATATACAAAATTTTTTGACTGTATTAAGATATGCAAAGGTGTCATCATTTTTGCTAAGATATTTACCACAATCCTCAGAACAGGTCAGATTTCCATTCTTGCAGACACTGCAAAAGACCAGTATTTGTTAAGAAATATGTTTAGTTAAATTTGCGACAAGCAAAATAAGAAGATGTAGCTCACCATTGCCGTCCTTCAATAATAGCGGGCCCTGGTGGTGTTACCCCACCATGATAGTAACATCCACACTCTGACTTAGGTGTACAGATGTCATCTTCGTTCAGGTAGGCTCCTTCAGGGCAGCCGCAGCCCTCCACAAAGGCCTCATCCGAGCTACAGCAAAAATGTTTGTCAGACAGCTGACGGCATGTACGTTTGCATGGCTGTACTCTGTAGGAGAACTCCTGGTTTTTTGGACATTCTGTAGCTGTAATACAACAATACAATTTACATTAATAACCACTGAGCGAAATAATCATTTCAGTTTTTGAATTTGGTAGCACATAAAAAAAAAGCTCAGCATAAAATGAAATCCCACATCATGTACAAGCCACCATCTGTCAAAAACAATTACAGGATATACGCAAGTTTTTATACGCCCGTTTCTAAAGATGGGACGTTTTATGGTGTGATGATGTTTGTCCATCTGTCTGTCCATCTATACGAGTTTGTTTGGCTAACTTCTCCTCCTACAGTTTTCGAGCTAGAACATTTGTATTTCACACAGTGTTTATACATGTATTTAAGATGTACATATTACAAGGATTTTGATTTTGGATCATTTTTATGAAAGTTACAGGTTTAAGAACTTTGTCATTTTTTCATTTCAATTTCAATAGAGTTGCATGGTTTGTCCAACTAACTCCCACAATTTTCAAGTGAGGATATTTTCATTTCACACCTTTGTACATGTACTGAAGATATACAGTGCATCTGGAAAGTATTCACGGCGCTTCACTTTTTCAACATTTTGTTATGTTACAGCCTTATTCCAAAAAGGATTAAATTAATTTTCCCTCCAAAATTCTACACAAAATATCCCATAATGACAACATGGAAATTTATTTTTTGAGATTTTTGCAAATTTATTAAAAACAAAAAACTAAGAAATCACATGTACACAAGTATTCACAGCCTTTGCCATGAAGCTCAAAATTGAGCTCAGGTGCATCCTGTTTCCACTGATCATCCTTGAGATGTTTCTACAGCTTAACTGGAATCCACCTGTGGTAAATTCAGTTGCCTAGACATGATTTGGAAAGGCATACACCTGTTTATATAAGGTCCCACAGTGACAGTGCATGTCAGAGCACTAAACCAAGCATGAAGTCAAAGGAATTATCTGTAGACCTCCGAGACAGGGTTGTCTTGAGGCTCAAATCTGGGGAAGGGTACAGAAAAAATTCTGCTGCTTTGAAGGCCCAAATGAGCACAGTGGCCTCCATCATCCATAAATGGAAGAAGTTTGGAACCACCAGGACTCTTCCTACAGCTGACCAGCCATCTAAACTGAGCGATCGGGGGAGAAGGGCCTTAGTCAGGGAGGTGACCAAGAACCCAATGGTCACTCTGTCAGAGCTCCAGTGTTCCTCTGTGGAGAGAGGAGAACCTTCCAGGAGGACAACCATCTCTGCAGCAATCCACCAATCAGGCCTGTATGGTAGAGTGGCCAGACGGAAGCCACTCCTTAGTAAAAGGCACATGGCAGCCTGCCTGGAGTTTGCCAAAAGGTGCCTGAAGGACTCTCAGACAATGACAAACAAAATTCTCCATCAGATGAGACAAAGATTGAACTCTTTGGTGTGAATGCCAGGCATCATGTTTGGAGGAAACCAGGCACCATTCATAACCATGCCAGTGGTGGTGGCAGCATCATGCTGTGGGAATGTTTTTCAGCAGCAGGAACTGGGAGACTAGTCAGGATAGAGGGAAAGATGAATGCAGCAATGTACAGAGACATCCTTGATGAAAACCTGCTCCAGAGCACTCTTGACCTCAGACTGGGGCAATGGTTCATCTTTCAGCAGGACAACAACTCTTAGCACACAGCCAAGATATCAAAGGAGTGGCTTCAGGACAACTCTGTGAATGTCCTTGAGTGTCCCAGCCAGAGCCCAGACTTGAATCCAAATTAACATCTCTGGAGAGATCTGACAATGGCTGTGCACCAACGCTTCCCATCCAACCTGATGGAGCTTAAGAGGTACTGCAAAGAGGAATGGGCCAAACTGCCCAAAGATAGATGTGCCAAGCTTGTGGTATCATATTCAAAAAGACTTGAGGCTGTAATTGTTGCCAAAGGTGCATCAACAAAGTATTGAGCAAAGGCTGTGAATACTTATGTACATGTGATTTCTTAGTTTTTTATTTTTCATAAATTTGCAAAAATCTCCCAAAAACTTTTTTCACGTTGTCATTATGGGGTATTGTGTGTAGAATTTTGAGGAAAAAAATGGATTTAATCCCTTCTGGAATAAGGCTGTAACATAACAAAATGTGGAAAAAGTGAAGCGCTGTTAAGACTTTCTGGATGCACTGTACTGTATATATTGTAGGGGAGTTAAATGATTTTCTGATATTTTCTCTAAATTTGTTCCACTTAGATTTGTAGACTATTTGCTTTGATTAAACTCCTTGCATTTGCATGGTTATTACTGTTATTACAGATCTAGAGCATATGAAATCGTGAATTTGTAATTGATTTTTTGGCTGAAGGTGTACTACTAATATACATTATTGGTAATGGCTGTGGAATGGCTATATAATGTACCGTGTGCAGTGGTCTTTTTATCCTTTGGTATTACTCTAGAAAGCAATTGCAGGTGATAAACATGAATCACCAATGGCTAAAATTTATACTATTTGACATTATTTTGCTTTTTAGTTCTCCTGTCTCCTATCTTTTAACATTTCAGCATGCATCACATCACTTACTGAAGTCATTTGCCACGTTAACTAACTAGAATTCCCATTTGGATATGCTTCTGTTCGCAAAAGATTTAGCATTAAAAAAAGAATTAACCTGTTAATAAGCAAACTATTACAACATAAAGACAGAAAAATCCATTCTCCTCATTATAGTTAGTAAAACATAATAGTTGAAGTAATTAAAGAAAATTCACTCTAGGACTACCATACATTAGCCAACATTAGCCACTTGAATAATAGCTTTGAGCAAACCAAAAGTCCAAGCTAAAGACCCCCATATAAATGAAATGTTTTGCTGAAGTTGGCCGTAGCTTCATCTGATGTCACATGGCTGCTTGGCTTAATAGCTCAATAGCTACCATAGCACCGAGCTAGATTACCTTTTCTCGGTGTCTTGCTAAAATTCAGCATTATATTATTTTGTGGAGTTGAGTAGCTTGTTGGAGTATTTGCTTTCTGTACAAAAATATTAACAGATTGTTAAGTTCGTAGTTCCATAAGGGCTTATTTTTTAGCATTCACAAATTGGCAATTATAAAACCTCTAAATGTGATACCTTCTTTGATATTTTCTAGAGAGGCCTTCACATATGCACACTTCAAGATTTAATTGTTATTACTATTGCAATAGTTAAAAAAAAAAAAAAACATCCAGTGGCTTGGTGAAATAAAACTGAGGTTGTGTTAAACGTATAATGCTGAACTTACTGCACTTGGTATCTTTCCTCCAGTCCTCAACTATAGTCCCCAGGCTGGCACAGGCTTTGGCATAACTTCCCAAAGACACGCATAGGCATCGCTGCACATTGCTGCCACAGTTACAAGTTCTTTGGATGCAGTTCTGTAATTAATGATTGGATTAATTTCATCACTAAACTCTCAATATCTGTTTATTTTGTAAAAATATTGATTTTGCTAAATGTTGTCTTACCTCAAAGTACTGATCGGGTGAGATGTGGCTGTGGCATTTAGCAAATATCCCTTTCGGATCAGTCAGCACAGAGCACTTTTCATCAGCAAATATTTCTGAATAAGAGGATACACAGTGATTTGTTAAAAAAAAAATATATTGTTCATCAGGCTTGGGTGGTTGAGATCACAAAAAGAATTTTATTTGATAGTCTAAAGCTTTTTAATTAATAAGGTAGGGAAGCTGATAAATTGTTTGGTATTATACCCAGTTTCCTTTACAAGTTGTACATGATTTCACCAAAACCCAAACTCGTGAACAAGCTTTTAATTGAAACTGTTAATACTGAAGACCATTCATTCATTCATTCATTCATTCATCTTCTTCCGCTTAATTCTTTTTGGGTCGCGGGGGGGCTGGAGCCTATCCCAGCATCTTTGGGCGAGAGGCAGGGTCCACCCTGGACAGATCGCCAGTCCATTGCAGGGCCAACACAGAGAGACAGACAACCATTCACTCTCACAGTCACACCTAAGGACAATTTAGAATCCCCAGTTTGATGCCAATTAACCTAACTTGAATGTTTTTTTGGTATGTGGGAGGAAACCGGAGAAATCCCGGAGTAAACCCACGCAGACACGGGGAGAACATGCAAACTCCACACAGATCACTGTTGGTCGGGGGCTGGGATGGAACCCAGGATCCCCCGGCCAAGAGTGAGTTGCTGCGCTGCCACAGTTCTAACCACTCCGCCGCTGCGCCGCTCACAAATTTAAATGTGAAGTCAACTCTTTGCTCAGCACTGAGGCCCACCTCAAAAACTGAGAATGCTAGCTGTGCCAAGCCACTGCTGCAAATAAGTGAAAAAAAATCATCTAAATGGCTACTTTTGGATGCCGGTATTACCAACTTCAGAGGTCATTTTTCTCATCAAACCATATGCCACTTCTGTTTTGCATCTCTTTAGCTGAAGGCAGATGATGTATCATTAATTGGTACCATTATGAGAATTGATGCAGGATGTTGGTATGTCCACTGCGCAAAATCCTACACTCCAGGACAGAGCAAAAGGCTTCGGTGAAGTCTCTGTGATGCCGCTGCTGCTGGTGAAGTCGTCTGTGCTGTCACTGTTGCTGTTGCCACAAAGCCCTGAATGACAAACTCACCGGTCAAACTCAATCACGCAGCAAATAACAAATCGACTCGATTTAGACCTGCGTGCTCCTAACCTGAAGTTACCCCCTTCAGATGTTTAGGAACAGAGATGCTGAGCTCTATTTCAGGAGACATCTGGACTTGGATGGTGAAACCACTGTTGACCTGGACTTGCACGTACAAGGAAGACTGCCATAAAACCTGGGCAACCTCTGACAGGTGAAAGGAAAAAGTTTTAAAGCCATTACACTTTATACATCAAAAAACTAAAACATCATTCTTTTACAGTATTTACCAGAATGATGATATTCTGTAATGCCCAGGCCTCCCAAAGTAACCAGGTTGTTTCTGAATACATACTTGGTCTGCAAATCCAACAAGTACATTTGTATTATTATTAGGTTGACTGCTTATTTTTGCTTGTGTCCTTTTAGGTTATATGGCTCTAAAAGGGTGTGCTTACATGAAAATTCCTGAGAACAACTTTGTCCAGGGACGCAACCCGTGCAGAATAGTCGATTATTACTGTCCAGTTAAGAATCTGAAGATGCCGGAAAGTAAAACAAACAGCAGTTAGTGTCATAATACGCAACAGATTGACTTCTTCATTTTGGGAAAGGAGTGTGAGTTACCTGGAAGGCAACGTATTTACATTTGCCAGGCACAGCATACTGTCGTCCATCAAATGTGGTCACAAACTGTCCTTCAATGAGGCATTTCTTTGGGCAAAGGTCTTCAGAGCAATGCCACTTCCCATCCTCGCATAGACTGAGGAAAGATTTTTTGAACAGAAATTTTAAAGAAATTTCAGTGACAAAATGAAGACTCAAATTTGTCACAAAAATACAAATTTAACTAAAACCAGGGATTGCAAATGTCTAGAATGACAATTTGAACTATTTGCACAAAGCCACAAATCATAGATGACTCTTAATGATACACTGTACTTTAATGTGATTTTTAAATTTTACATTGTTTTTTTATTTTTTTTAATAAATTTGTGTCCTTGTTACAAATTTCTGACTTTTTAATTTGAGACTGCTTCTGATACATTTGCCACCTTTCTTATAAATTCTTTTTTTCATAGTAAATTTGCTACTTTTTCCTCATAAGTTTGATACCTTTTTCTTATGAATTTGCAGCTTTTTCTTTATCTACTTTTTCATTATCTGAATTTTTTTCTCGTAAATTCTCAACTGTTTTCATCATCAGTTTGCAACTGTTTTCTTGTAAATTTGTGAGTTTTCTGTAAATTTGCTACTTTTTAAAGAAATTTGATACTTTTTCTCATAAATTTCCAACTTTTTTCTTATTAATGCTCCACTTTTTTCAATTGCAATTTGCAGCTTTTTTTCTTATGAATTCTCAGCTTCATTCATCACAAATTTACATCTTTTCTTCTTGTAAATTTGTCTTTTTTCTTCTAAGTTTTTCTATGTCAATTTGCAGCTTACCCACTCCAGCCATGACACTACAAAACTGCAACTGAAATGGGTATGTGCGCACGCTGCTCAAACAAGGAACCACCATAGTCAACTTTATTGAAACCAAATTTAATTTCCCAATTATATACTACAATTCCTAATTATAAACCAATATAAACTGGCTAGTGAAAATGTTGAGTGGCTACCAACTCAGGAAAACAACCACAGTGGTGAGTGAACAGAAAAGTTAATGCCAAACTCCGGTCATAAATATAACATTTTTATATCATTGCTTTTCTTACCATGACTGACACTTGGTCGTACGTGTGTGTCCATTTAAATAAGTCCTGCCACTAAACACACAGGGGCACTGTTTTTTCTTTACACACTGGAAGCCAGGTGTGTGATCATTGAGCACCTTGCCTATGTAGACACAAGTTGAGCTCAGCGTTAGCACACGGCTCCCTGATGGCAACTCATTAATCACTGTCGATGACTGTGGAAGTTAAACAGCACTCACCCGGTGGGCAGACACAGGAGCTGGTCCTGTCCTGATGCAGAAGTTGTGGGTATGGATTGGAGCAGGTAGGAATAAAGGCAGGGCCCTGTTCTTCAAATACCAAGTCTCCACGACAAGTCGGCTGATCTAAGTGAACCCACAAACACATAATAATGAGGATGCATAAGGAACAGTATTGCCAAGCAAATCATTTCCAACCCCTCTGTAAGAAGTGTGACAAAGAATTAGGCGGACACTGCTTATTTTGAACCAGTTTTGAAGGACGTATCACCTACCGCACTTAGTTAGATATCGCCATTTTTTCCAAAAGTATTTTTTTCCGCAAAGCCGGGCTGCCTCTTTGAAGAAAGAACAGGTGACGTGTTTGTTTTCTTCAAAGCCGTAGACAGCCTGGTAACAGAGCCCAAGGTATTTCAACCAATATGAGCCCATACAACCCAAGGTCTGGGAAAAGAACAGCTTGCACATCTGCGAATATTAACACAGCAGCCATTTTAGTATATGAAACTGGGTGCATTATGCTACAGTAATCACTTGTTACCATGCTGAGTTGTTATGTGCGAGTAAGCTTGGTCATAAAAACAAAACCAAAAAAGAAATAACACAAAAGCCAAAAGAACTTACAAAATTAGGAACAAGGGGAACATCTTGGATTTGACATCTGTCATTGGAGAGTAAACTCGCTCTTATCAACTGCTGCCCGTTCCCTAATTTAATAAAAATAATAATAATATTGTGACCAGGTGACATTTTGACGAAGACAAATTTGTGCAGTCTCATAACATGTGGCTGTCTATAAAAAATGTTAACATGTGCTATATTTTGTTTTTTAATGATTTTTTTCTTTAAACCCAACCTTGCATGAATAATTTCACACATAATTAACACATATGAGGTCAATAAAAATCACACTCTCACTCTCGGTGTTTCACAATCTCTACTATGAAAGCAGTCATTTGGCCAATTTTTGCCTTAACAAATCTGCATGAAGGCATGAAACATATATGAGCATGAAAATAAAGGTAAAACAGTTGTGATATTGGCATATAAACTGGCCTTTCAATCAGAGGTTGCATTAGGCTTTATAATAATGCATCAGATTTATATAGTACTTTACAAATAGATACATTATTCATTCACTCCAGACAGACAATGGTAGTGGTAAGCTACTACTGTAGCCACAGCTGCCCTGGGGCAGGCTGACGGAAACGTGGCTGCCAATCCACGCCAACGGCCTCTCCGGCCACCACCGAACATTGATACACATTCATACCCAGTGTTATGGACACCAGAGGCAAGGTGGGTAAAGTGTCTTGCCCAGGGACACAACGGCAGGATATCAGAGGAAAGCGGGATTCGAACCGCCAATCATCCATTTATTGGACGACCTGTGCTACCTCCTGAGCCACTGCCGCCCATAGTTGTTTAATACGTCATTTTGACAGACAGGGATGAAAAAATTCTGTCATTTTGATGTTAACATAATAAGATACAGAATAGCTTTTGTTCCTGTTCACGTATTCAGTTTTAATCATGAACCTACAGGATACAACAGGCAGATTTTTTGCACTTATGTGTTAATTGAACTGATGAGCAGAGACTGTGGCTCAGTCTTGTATTATGTGCTGTGAAGTTGACAGGTGGATTACAGGTAAAGCTACAACAGATCATCCTCACAGTAATCCCATCAGAATGGCAGACAGCCTTCAGGCCTTTCTGTCACTGCTAAAAAAAAAAAATCTGTCAATGACAGATAATATTCAGTTAATGCAACCACTGTTTTCATCAATATTATAGTAATTGGCAAGTTATTTAAACTCTTAAAACTTTTCTCTCATAAATTTGCAGCTTTTCCTGTAAAGGTGGATCATTTTTTTTCTTCGTAAATCCATAAACTTTTTCATGAATGTGTTACGTTTAACTCACTAATGTACATTTTTTTCTTGTAATATTTAATACTGTTTTCTGATAAAAAATTTATCTGTGCTCTTAAAAATCCAGTACATTTGTCTTCATAAATTAGTCCAATCTCTTAAATTTTCACATTTTATGCAAAAGTGCAACCTTTTCTTATGCATGTGCAAAATATGAGACTTATTTCTCATAAGCTAGATTTTTTTTTTCTAGTGAAATTGGGACTTTTTCCTCATATATTAATGGCTTTCTTCTTGTACATTTTGTCATTGTACCTGCTCCATTGTATCGTCCACACAGTCCAGTCATGTCCCTACTAAGCTCATGCTCCAGCTCAACCTGTTCAACAGATCATAGAAAAACTTCATCAGTTACAGAAAATTATTTCTATTTGTGTATCTCGCCTGAAAATAAAAGCCCCCTCACCGAAAGAAAGTCAATTTTCCCTTGAGAAAAGTGCCAGGTAATTGACAGCTGAAGCAGAGCGCTCTTCAGTTTAGTGTAGGTGCCATACTGGAAGATATGCTGGTAGGTGTGGTCGTATGGAGGGTAAACGCTGTGAACAAATAAATACACAGAAATGTGTGTTCACAGACTGCACAGTAGAACTCATTGGGTTATCTGTAACATTTAATGTGCACATTAAAAAATTTAGCATCTGCTGCATTTTTTAACGTAAAATAAACGTGCAACATAATAGTCAGAAAAAAATGAATGAATTGAAGAATGACCGCAAAGCACATAATATATAAGCTTCCATTTTCAACAACAAAACATCAGCTGAGCTTTAATCACCACTGAGTTGAAGTATAGTTATTGGGCCAAAATGTAACAAACTGTAAATAATTGCCTTTATTCAGAGCTACGTATCTCTTAGTGCAGGGGTCGGCAACCTGTACGACACAAAGAGCCACTTTGACTGATTTTTGTCTAAAAAAATCTGCAGGGAGCCACAAAAAAAAATTGAGCCTAAAAACTAGAATTACAGCTACAATCTGACCTGACAACATCAGGATTAAGAGTTTTTTCTTATAAATTTTCAGCTTTTTGATTGTAGATTTGTTACATTTTTCTCACAAAATTGTTACTTTTCTGGTAATTTTTTGATTATTTACAAAGGTTTGTGTCTTTTTTTTCATGCAAAATTGTGTGGGTGTTTTTCCTCATTACACTAATTTTTTCCCCCAAATTTGTTATATTTTTAGCATAAATATGTTTTGCTTTTTTCCTTAATTTGCCATATTTTCTTTGAAAAATTGAAGACCTTTATTGTGTAAAACTGAAGACTTTTTCCATGTATATTTGTGAAAATTTTCCCAATAAATTGATACATTTTTTTCATAAATTTTGATATTTTTGTTATAATCTTCTGATTTACTCATAAGATTATCTTATGTGATTTTTACATTTTTCAGGTTAAAATGCCATCTTTTACATATAAATTTGAAACTGTTTTTTGATAAAATTGAAGTTTTTACGAGTAAATTTGTGACTTTTTTTGCCAATTTTTTCCCTCATAAAATTGCAACGTAAATCTTACATTTCGAGAATGTTTTTTTCATAAATTTTCAGCTATTCTCATAAATTTATTATAGTTTTCTTTGTAAATTTATTACCTTTCATGGGCAAAACTGCAGCATTTCTTACATAAAATTATTTTCCCATAAAATTCCAACTTTTTCCAGAAATTTTGTTACTTTTTTCTTAAAACAAATTGTGAGTATGTTTTCCTCAGAAAATTGCTAAATTTTCCCTTAAATGTGTAAGATTTTTTTATGCAAAAGTTTTCAGGTTTTCTCATCTTCTGCTTTTTAGGAAAGCTTTCTCATGAATGTGCAACCTTTTTCTTGTAAATTTATTGCTTCTTTTCTTGGAAATGAATGAGATTTTTTTCCAAGGCCTCAGGGAGTCACTATCTATGGGTAAAAGAGCCACATGCGGCTCTGGCCGCATGTTGCAGACCCCCGTCTTAGTGGGAGATACATAGTGGACTGTGTATTCAGACCTACGTATCTCTTAGTGGGATATCCTTTTTAGTCAGACAAACCTTTGGCCTTCCACCAAGACAATTCCATTCTGCAGAAGTGTAGTGACTTTATTGATGATGATCTCAACTTCGACCAGCATCCCGTCCTCCCTCCGTATGCTGATGTCACAGTCGACTCGGTTGTGGGTGAAGCGGGTGAGAGTGAATGGGCAATTAGAACGAACGTAGTACTCTGAACCCTGGAAAGGTTTGACGATGCCACTGCAGTACGTCATGCATGTGCCTGATGACAATAAAAAGGTCAAGGTCAGTTTTTTGCTGAGAAAAGAACAGGAATGTAAATCAGCAAGGACTAAAAAAGTTAAATCTTGCTGTTTTGAAGGATTTGATATTTGTAATGTCATCTTGTACATCATCTAGTGTTGCAGTCGAGAGCTCGTCATTTTAGAGAGGGCTGACATTGTAGGTCTGGGGCTACATGAAATAGCTTTCTGAAATACTCAATATTTTTTTAGCAAAGACAAATGATTTTTGATTTTTGAATTCATTTTTTTTTGTACAGCAGCTCTGCAAACATGCCAACCATGATTCCTCTTCATGAAATAGATTTTGACTGTTGTCCCATACATACCATCAGACAGTGTACCATTATTATACTGGTTGTTGTATACTCACATTTTGGATTTTCTCTCACCACGGAATCTCCTGTCCCAAAAACTACAAAGAAATCACAATGTTAGGCTGAATATAATCACACAACAACAGCTATTTGGAAATTATAGACTAGTAAATTTCTAATTATTTATAGTGCTTTTTTCAGTCAGCATGACAGTCTAATATGAAAACAATAAATGAAGTGATTGCATACCTGAGACCAGTGAAAGGCAGACAGCTAAAGCCCATCTTTGTGAGGACATGACTGTCTGATTCTCCTGAGCTGCAGCTGCAACCAGGAGGAAGTGCAAAAACAGCTGTCCACTCATGCCTTATATACACTGAGTCCACGCTCACACGTGGCCTGGGTGACCACGCACTTGCATGTCATGTTTCCATCACTCAAGGGCACGTTATATTCTCTTACATTCATTTCCTTGAAATCAATTCTAAGTTTAACCTCAACTAATACTTACCTTACATACATTCACCCGGTTGTCCTTAACCTGACGGGAGTTCATTATTATTGGATTCATTATCCTACACGCTGGCACTGTGTAACCAATTTAGGCCCCAGTTAATTAAGTGACCACATTTAAGTCAGTGTACTCAGGTGAAATATACATTGAATTTCAGTGATTCATTGATAAACTATTTTCACATTTTTCATCCCAGATTTTCAATACACTGCTTCATAAGATGTTAACATTTGCATTATGTTCTAGAACCAGTCTCTCCTTTCTTTCTTTCTGATAGCGAAATGGATTGCTATCATGTTTTCAGAGCAGCAGTTTCACTTATTGCACAGCTTTTAACTGAACTGATTAAATGTCTGAATTTAGAACAAACTCTCTGAATGTGGTAAATTCAAATTAAAGGTTTACATAGGGGAGCAAATAAAAATGAAATATTAGACTCCACGTTGACATCAGTGTGTTTCTTTGTATGTAAAATGTGAAATGATGCACTGCTCTCCTGTCACTTCCCGCAACTGGAGATGCAACTTGATTTCACTTGGATTATGCCCCCTGAAAGACATAGGAAAATGCAAATTTCCTCTGTGGTGTTTAATGTGCTCATCCATAACCCCTTCATAGATTACTGATACATAAATACATCGAGTGAATGGGTCAAGTTTGACCTGATTAGTGCTTTTCGGTTTTCACCATTAACTGTATTTGAGGGCCATGTTGGCTAATTCTCATCTCTTGCCATCTTTTAAAGGGGGCATATGATGAAAATCTTGGTGCTTTTGTGCATCTGTTAGAACATCTAGAGTTGTTGCCAAAAAAATCTCTGAAAAAAACACAATCCTGACATGAATTGCCCCTTGGGGCAGGAACGGAGACCCAAGCGCTGGACTGTAGTTTGTGATATTTATTGGCAAAATACAAAAAGTCCAAACAGTGCACAAACACAAAAATCCAAACTGTGCACAAAGCAAACTTATGAACGGAGACGACAAAGGAGTAGACAGGATGCACACAGAAAAAGAACATCCGAATGGGGACAGGGTTCTGACTCAAGGATGACTCTTTAGACTCCAGCAATGAGGGAGAGAAATAACAGTCCTTAAGTAAAGCCAGAAACAACTGATCACAAATGATAACAGGTGTGGGTCACATGTGTGGCAGATGACCTAATTACTACACAGCTCACAGCTGTGACGACTAGTGAACTGAAACAGAATAAGCAACCAATGCAAGAGGATGACAAGGTGGGAGTGTCTGGAAGGGGAAGTAGAGAACTCATGTCACAAAGAAACAAAATAAAAAAACACTAAGCTCCAGAAGCTGACATAATAATAATAATAATAATAATAATAATAATAATAATAATAATAATAATAATAATGATAAGGATATAAATAACTAACAGAACAACTAACTGTTACATATGAGAATTGTACTCTGGGGCTTGCCGTAGCTCAGCCGGGGTTAGGAGGGTGAGTGACGTCAGGCAGGCTACGGCTAGGATATATATTGTGCTGTGCAGTTCAATAAAGAAGTTCAGTGTTCATCAGTGGAAACTCTCCATCCTCCACTATTCCTACATAACACTAACCACAAAGAACACATCTAAACCAATACACAGAAAAATAAACACACAACACTGGAAGAATACAGGTATAGGTGTTGAGGTGCTGTGGCTACAAGTCCATTTACCTCATCTGAAGCCATTGTTAGTTGGGTGTTGTTATAGGCCTCCAAATTCTAAAATGGAGTACCTTGAAGCGATATGTGTAATGTTACAGACAGTGACCGATATGAACAGAGAATTTTTTTTGTTGGCGATTTTAACCCTTTGAGTGTGAGAATTTGCGTGCCCCGAGTGGCAGAGCGCGGCACTGCGCCTGCCTTCTCACTCTGACTTTGTCAAAAGTAAGTGAGAAATTTCTGGGGGTTTTTAAATGTATTGATTTCTTGTTCTTATACTTTGAAGATAAGATGATGAGGTACCTCTGTACAAAAAATGGTGTCAAAAGACTGAACCATTTTTGTGTAAATACATCCAAAGTCCAGTTTTGACTGAGTTATGGAATTTAAACAGGTGCCATGACATTATGCAAATTAGATGTGTAAATTTATTCCTATCTTAAACTTTGGATCATATTTTACATCTTTCTAATTGACAGTAAGCCATTATCTCTTACCACTTTCAAGTTATAGCCTTGGAAATCTGAACTATTTTATTGACAAAAAATATTTACGACTCTTGACCACTAGGGGGTATGGCACAGTTCTGCACCATACACACTCAGAGGGTTAATATCGATTGGTTTTCTGATACTTATGTATTGAAGAAAAAGTTGGGTGATATGGCTGTTGCATGTAATTTATCTCAGATAATGCATGCACCAACAAAGATTAGTATGTGTAGCTCAGGAACGTCATCCTCAATCTGTATAGATCTTATTTTTACCAGCTGTGTGGGTTTATGTTCAAGGGATATCTCTGTATATTCTGGCTTTAGTGACCATAATATCATTGCATTTGTGAGAAAAACAAAAGTTCCTAAAATTGGACCAAAACTGATATACAAAAGAACCAATAAAAATGTTTGCAATAAAGAATTTATGGAAGACATAAATAAGGTGAAGTGGGATAATGTGGAGAAATTAACTAACACTGAAGATGCTTTACAACTATTCATGAAATTGTTCCTCCTTATTTGTGATAAACACGCCCCAGTTAGAAAGCTAACAGTTAGACGTAAAAAAGCTTCTTGGATTGATATGCAGTTACGCAGCAGTACAACGAAGAGAGATGAACTTAAAAAAGCTGCCATCTCATCTGGAAATTTGGCTGATTGGCAAGATTTCCGTTCACTGAGAAATGAGGTTACAAAAATGAATAGACAAAAGAAAAAGTAATACTACCAAACTATGTTTAATATAAACATGGGTGATAGTAAAAAATTATGGAAAGTAATTAATGAGTTAATGGGTAAAGATAAAATAAGAAAAACTCCATCCTTTATTGAATCTGACTGTGGATTCATTACTAAAGCTCAATATATTGCTAATTATTTTAATAACTATTTTTTGGATAAAGCGAGTTTATTAAGAAATCAGATGTTATCAGTGAACGGTAAGCTGTCTGACACATTAATTAAATAACATATTATGAAGGAAAAACGTGTAAATTTGAAATTAATAATATAAATGTTCGAGAAATGGAAAAGTTTCTTCTTTCTCTGAAATGTGATAAACCTTGTGGTTATGATAATATGGATAGTAAATTATTACAGATGTCAGCCAAGATTGTAGCAAAACCTCTGTGGCCATATTTTTAACTTATGTTTAGATGAAGGTGTTTATCCTCAAATATGGAAAATAGCAAGAGTAATGCCATTACCAAAAAATACCAAAGCATCATTTACAGGGCCAAATAGTTGACCCATTAGCATTTTGCCTGTTTTGAGCAGACTTATGGAGAGTGTTGTTTTTAACAGATTCAGTTGCTATTTTTCTGAGAACATCGGCTCTGAGTTCCAACATGCATTTAGAGTGGGCCATTCAACATGCACAGCTCTGGCACAATTAACTGATGACTGGTTAAAACAAATTTATAATAAATTAATCACTGGCACTATACTGCTTGACTTTAGTGCTGCTTTTGATCTCATAGATCATAAGCATTTGTTAATTAAATTAGCTGCTTATGGTTTCAAAACATCAGTCATTGAATGGATGAGAAGTTACTTAACTAACAGAAAACAGTGTGTTCTGTTTAATGGTGCCTTGTCAGATATCAAAACTCTACAGTGTGGTATACCACAGGGTAGCTGTTTGGGGCCCTTATTACATTCTATATTTACAAATGATTTACCATGTATGTTAAAAAGCTCATCCATTGTTATGTATGCAGAAGATACCACTATTTACATACTGTACCTGCAAGCAATATTGAAGAAATGCAAAAAATGCTACAGGAAGAGCTGATATTGATCTCTCATTGGTTTGTTGAGAACAAACTAAAACTGAATTTGGAAAAAACTAAAACCCTCTTGCTTGGTTCCAGGTATGCCCTTAAAGCAGATGAGGAACTGTGTATTTCCTTAGAAGGTGTACCTATTAAACAAGTTAAAGAAATTAAGCTGCTAGGAGTTACAGTTGATGGAGCATTGTCATGGTCAACCCATATTAATAACACTGTTGCTAAAACGAGTAGAGGGATTTCTTTAATTAGGCGATGTGCTACCCTGTTTACAGAAAGAACAATAAAACAAGTATTACAGTCTCTGGTCCTCTCCCATCAGGACTATTGTTCAGCTATTTGGTCTAATGTCGCAAGACGAGATCTTAATAAAATCCAGCTCACTCAAACAGAGCTGCTCGCTTAGCGCTCAGATGCTTGTTACGAGATAGTGTTCAGGAAATGCATGCTAGGCTATTATGGTTGACTGTGGATGAAAGGCTGACATATAGTTTGGTTCAGTTCCTAAGAAATATTGTTGTCTTTAGAAGACCTTCATATCTGTATTCACAGTTGATGTATACAAATGATAGACATAATCATAATACCAGACAATGTGTAATGCGACAATTTACCACTACCAAAAACAAATGCTTTAAAGAAAACTATGATGTATAGGGCTGTATCGTACTGGAACAAACTTCCATCTTTTTTAATTCAGAACAGAAATGGGAAAAGTTTCAAAAAGAAACTAAGAATGTTGCTTATAAAGAAAGAATTATGTTGTTAATTGTTTATGGGTCATGTCTATTGGAATTGTTAACTTTATGGTTTGGTGTACAACTTAATTAATCTGTAATGTTGTAAATTTTCTTTTAAATTGTAAACGGCATTATTGTATCAATGTATTAATGCATTTGTGATTTTATTGTTTTAAAATTTTTGTGTGTGGACCCCAGGAAGAATAGCTGCTAGTACGGTAACAACTAATGGGGATCTAAATAAACGAATAAACGAATACAGGAAATACTCAGACATAAATAAAGACCCTGAGCACGGTGACACACTGCGCTCAGGCCCTTTACCAAACTATATCTCAGACACCCCAAGGTAACACCAAAGAAAAAGAAAGAACCCCCCCCCCCATCCCCCAACAGGAGAAACACAATGACCCAACCCGGGAAGGCAGTGAGGGACCCAGGCTAAGAGGGACCGAAAAAACAAAACCCCGCTCAGGATCCACACCCAAGCAAAACTAAGGCGTTTAGGCCCCCAGGACCGGAGAGCTGAACAGTTCAGGTGGCCAGCTAAAGTCCCAGACCTGGCAGATGGAATGGTGGAATGACTCAGGTGGCCCACCAGAGTATGTGGGCCACCCAACCCAGCAGAACAGTCTGTCAGGTGGTCTGCCAGAGTTCTTTAGCCACCTAAACAGAAAGGGTGGCCCAGGAGGCGGCTGCCCCATGAGGAAGACCAATAATAAAGAGGACGAAGGAGTAGGGGAGCCCACAACAGCCTCGGGCAGAGAAGAGGGAACTGCGATGGCCTCGGGCACAGAAGAGGGAACCGCGATGGCTTCGGGCAGAGGAGAGGGGACCACGACGGCCTCGGGCAGAGAAAAGGGGACCCAGACGGCATCAGGCAGAGGAGAGGGAACCCTGATGGCATCAGACAGAGGAAAGGGAACCCCGATGGCATCAGGAAGAGGAGAGGGAACCCTATCACTTTTGGACAGCCCTGTACCACCCTCGGTGGTCCCGGACTGGGACATACTGTAGCAGCACCCGTGATGGCTCCAGGCTGGAGCAAGGCTGCACCCGCTGAGGTTCCGGGCTGGAGCAGAGCTGCGCCCCCAGTGGACCCGGACTGAGCCCGAGCTGCACCCTCTGTGGACCTGGACTGGGCCAGAGCTGCACCCCCAGTGGACCCGGACTGAGCCCGAGCTGCACCCACAGTGGACCTGGACTGGACCAGAGCTGCACCCACAGTGGCCCCCGGGCTAGAGTGCAGCACCCATGTTGGTTTAAGGTTGAGGCACAGCACCCATGACAGCACCCGACTAGGACACAACACTCACGGAGACCCGGACTGAGGAAGAGCTGCACCCACGGAGGTCCCGGGCTGGGATGGATCACCCGCGAAGACCTCAACTGGAGGGGGAGCAACACCCATGGAGGTCCCGGGCTGGGACGGAGCACCCGTGATGACCTCGGCAGGAGGAGCTGGACCCACGAAGATCTCAGGCGGTAAGACTGAACCCACGGAGACCTCTAGTGAAGTTGGATGAACCTTGGCGACCCTGGAGAAAGGCTCAGACAAGAGGGACAGAGACACAGGATCAGGGTCACCGGCGAGCTGAGCTCAGGTGCACTTGGATCTCCTCATCAAGAGCCAGGAAAGATCTCTCCAAAACAGACAGTGAAAACAAAGAAGAGCACTTGCCTGATCTCAAGCTCCACTGCCATCCAGGACTCCGTCAATCCAGGCGACAACGTCTCGGGCCCGGTCCTCTGGAGGTCCAGCATTGACTCTGCAGCAGCAGCCCCTACAACAGGCACGGTGGTGTATGCAGTCCTGGGACCCCCCCAGCGAAGTGGCCCAAGCAGGTGGCTCGCCCGGCGTGGACACAGGAGGTCGGTTCCCCGCTGGCACTTGATCCTGCTCTGCAGAGGCCAGAGGATGCTTCAGCACTGGCACAGGCTTCAAGTTGGTCACAACGCTCTCCCTCCATCCAGACCATGGCTGCGAGGCTGGAACCAGGTCCTCCAGGGCCGAAGGCTCCTCCATCGTCTGGTGGCTCGATCCTGAGGCTGGCAGACACTCAAGGGGCAAAGGAGGAGACACAGAGAGAGCAGGTAAGATGGTGTGGTCTGCAGCAGGTGGTGAGGACTCAGGGGACTGCAAAAACTGAGCCTCACTACAGGGAATCAGGCAAGGCATGACATTATAAAGTGTTGGAAAATGAAAAGGCATTTGCCTGAGTTCCCGGGGCACAATGTTCTCTGCTGCAGCAGGTGTAGGCGCAACCCTCTCTGTGACTTCAGTGGAAGAGGGCCCCCCAGAGGAACATTGAGGACCCACCCCTGCAGCCACGGTGACAGGCGGACCCAGAGAGGAAACAGCCGGACCTTCAGCAGCGGGAAGATAAGTCGAGGAGACGGGACTCGCAGAAACAAAGGAGGAGGAGGAGACTGACGGGACAGCCAGTGAAGGAGAGCTAGAGGAAGGAGCTGCTGTGGGGATAGTCTGGCTCGGTGTGGGAAAAATTGCTGCCTGAGAGGCAGAGGTGTTCCTCCAGCGGTCCGAAGCTGGGGGGCGCCGTCTTGGAGCCGGCGGAGCGGGACCAGGAATGGGCAAACAGGAGGATGAGCAGGACATCTGTCGTGGAGGACACTTCCATGCCGGCTTCGGTCCCGCTGAAGATGGTTTCCACGGCAGCCTGGGGAAAGACTGCTGAAGGACGCAGGCCGTAACCAGCAACTCCACGAATTGGGGAAACCTCCACAACCCAGGGTGCATCTTGACAACACTGGTAGCTGCATTCACGCTCTCCCAGATCTTCTTAGGGCTGTGGGAGGCGAGAACTTCATCCATGAAGCCCTGGATGAACTCAGCGGCCCACTGCTCCTCCACACTCGGGGACCCCACTGCCGATCTCCCTTTGTTTGCTGGAGGCCAGCATGCTGGGGACGTGATAATGCTCTGGAGAAAAACGAGTGAGTGAAAATAAAAATCCACAAATTACAGCAGCTGGGTCTCCTACTGGCTGGAGTCCACTGTCATGAATTGCCCCTTGGAGCAGGAACGGAGACCCAAGCGCTGGACTGTAGTTTGTGATATTTATTGGCAAAACACAAACTGTCCAAATAGTGCACAAACAAAAAAATCCAAACTGTGCACAAAGCAAACTTACAAACGGAGACAGCAAAGGAGTAGACAGGATGCACACAGGAAAAAAAACATCAGAACGGGGACAGGGTTCTGACGTGAGGATGATTCTTTAGACTCCAGCAATGAGGGAGAGAAATAATAGTCCTTAAGTAGAGCCAGAAACAACTGATCACAAATGATAACAGGTGTGGGTCACGTGAGCGGGCAGGTGACCTAATTACTTGACAGCTCACAGCTGTGACGACTAGTGAACTGAAACAGAATAAGCAACCAATGTGAGAGGATGACAAGATGGGAGTGTCTGGAAGAGGAAGTAGAGAACTCATGTCACAAAGAAACAAAATAAAAACACTAAGCTACAGAAACTGACTGAATAATAATAATAATAATAAGGACATGAATAACTAACAGAACAACTAACCACTAAGAACACATCTAAAACAACACACAGGAAAATAAACATACAACACTGGAAGGATACAGGAAATACTCAGACATAAATTAAGAGCCTGAGCACGGTGACACACCGCGCTCAGCCCCATGACAAATCCCACCAGTTTGCTACTGTGCATTCAGACCAAATGTGAAGCCTGAATTTTTTGTGTGGTGTGATTACATGTAAAGTTATTGGAGAGACACAATTAGATGTGAATACGCGCCCAAGCAAATTGCAAAGGGGCGGGGTTGCCCTCATAATTTCTGCAGCTGCTTTCTACCCACTGTGGAAATCCCAAAAAAGCTGTGATGTTTAGGTTTACAATGTTATTGGAGCACGCATTTGGGAAAATGTCAATGCCTCCTCCAGAAAGGATGGTTGACGGTTGTTTACACTACTAGCCTGCTAGACCTCATTAGCACATCCGTAGCAGAAGTATGTTGGTAATAGGGTTGCCAACTGTCCCGGTTTAGCCGGGACTTTCCATTTATTGGGCTAAATATGTTTGTCCCTAACGGGATGGGCGTTGTCCCGTACATTGAAGGCCACCTTAAAGAGAATGGGCTAAGCTGGGCTGAAGCCCAGGGGCCTACAAAGATCAGAGCCAATCATGAGCCAATGAAAAAGATCACATTGTTGTTAATTGGTCAACTTTTATGTCCATCACTTGATATTCATGTGTAGCTGCTGACTGGTCTAATTTACAAGTGATCCACGTGGGTACCATGTAATAATAGCCTATCAGACGAATTGTTTTGACATGTGACTATGCAAGAAGTAATTAGCTTGGTGAAAATGTCCGAAAAAAGTTTGAAAGTGGCACTCATAAAATTATTGAGAGGAAAAAAGCTTAGAGAAAATGAATTGCTCAAAAAATCCCGAAGCATAAAGGATTTTTCTAAGCTGGAGCATGGAGTGGAGGAGGCTGCTAATTACGCACAGAGGAGACAGGTGGGTTGTTAAAGCATTCACCTGGAGGAGAAAGGAGAAGAAAGGCCATGAATGCTTACATCAGACAGCTGTGCGTGGGACAGTGGACTCCGAACTTGGTAAAAAGTAGACTGGATCAAGCATGCATCCATAGACTATGACGATATTCGTGAGCTGGACTTAAAGGACATAATGAAGGATTTTTCTTTAAAGAAAACACTTCTAAAAAGGTATGACATGTTATTTGAAGTGCTTTCCAGCCACCTGTGCAGGTTTTCCATTGCTGCTGTTGTTTGAATCAGGAATACTTCACTGATGTAACTTTATGCCGAAGGGAGTATCTGTCACACTGTAAAAAGGGAAATCTCAGTAAGATAAAATATCCTAAATCAAGGCTTTATGCTTGTTTTTCTCTCACAAGATAATTTTGACAAGACAAGAATTTCTTTTTGTTGTGCAGTTTTCTGTAAGATTTTGCTTGCTTTACAAAAATCTTTACTTGTTTTTGTTATATGGGGTTTTATTATGATGTGCGGTGTGATGATGCCGCCTTCCTGTTGTGTCATCACACAGCCCTATATTAAGGGGCATCCGCCATGAGGGCTTCCTCTTGCCCTGGATGACTCCACCCCCGTGTATCATATGCTGGGTGTTCTCTCCATATAATAAAGCAGTGTTCAGTGCTACATCTCTGTCAGCCTCCTTTATCACTAGGTTTGTGGACATAACATTTGGCAACTGAGGATTAACAGATGGAGGTGTACGTTACACCAATCCGGCCCTTCCTAGAGCTTCCCGGTGAGCCGCCGGTGCCATGGCCTCGCTTGTTAGAGGCGTTCCAGACGTACGTCGCGGCACTGGACCTCAGGAAGCTAGATAAGGTGAAGGCATGTGCGCTACTTGTCCACAACCTGGGTATTGAAGGCCAGAGGATCCTGCGGACGCTCGGCGTGTTGGACTCATACGAGGACGTTGTGGAGCTGCTGGCTAACAATTTCACCACCCCAGACAGCGTGAAGGTAAGGAGAATTCACTCTCGTCAGAGACACCAAAGAGTCAGTAAGCCAATTCACCAGTACATCGCTAACCTTAGGCAGCTAGCTAGTGAGTGCCGCTTTGGGCCGCTGGAAAACGAGATGGTGCGAGACCAAATGGCTGAGCACACGTGCAATGCTGGGCTACATGCTAGGCTATTAACGGCACCTAATGACTTGATATTAGTTAGGGCTGTTGAGCTAGCTCTCCAGCTGGAGGCTGCCAATAAGCTAGCTTTGGAGCTAAACTGGCACCAGTTACAGAAGCCACTGGAGCCGCCTGCATCAGCGAATATTATGGACCCGGAGGACGAAGATAGTATGGATGAAGACTACGAGGCTAATGCTACAAGCCGAAGGTCTGCCCTGAGAGACCCCGTTTGCGGGGGTTGTGGGTCCTCGATGCACCATTTTAAAGCGAGAGTGTGCCCGGCAAGAGGGAAATGATGCAGCAAGTGTGGGCGCTTGAATCATTTCGCCAGGGTGTGCTGTTTTTCTGAGCCATGGAGCCCATTGAAGAAAATTCCCCGCCTGCCTGCAACAACCACCCATTCGGTGAGTCCCAACACCAATGAGTATTCGCATTGTACAGTGAAATTGGATGGTGTTGATGTACCACCACTGCTTGACACAGCGGTGGTGCAGTCGATGCTAAATTGGGCCACGGTGAAGAAATTTTCCCCCTACCACAGGATTAGGAGTAACCCAGCATCGTTGTACAGCTACGGTGGTATAAGTCTGAAGCGGTGCACGACTTCACATTCCAAGTGGCAGCGCGCGTTGATAACATCATGGGGTGTGACCTATTCTACGGACTGGGTTTTGCCATCAGAGACAGCACTGAGAACAAATGGTCTGGTTGTGGCCGCTGGAGCTTGCAGGCTCCGGTGATTGACGACGTTGCAGTTTGGGACGAAGAACTGACAAGCAAACCTGCCATCATGTTGCCCTGTCCCAGCTCAGTGTCAGAATGGGACAGTTTCAGTGCCCGTGCTCGGTGGGAGGTAGTAAAGGGGGCCGAGCATGAGGGTGGAGCGCCTGTTCCAACGAGTGACACCAAGGGGGCACCAAACACCTTCAGTACTCGGCCGTAGTTGGGTGAGGGGTCTGCTGCCGCAATGGTGACTGCTGCATCACTAATTCAATTTCAACTTTATTTATACAGTGCCATTTCACAACAACAGTCATTTCATAGCATTTTCAACTGTAGGGGAAACCCCCACAATTGCAGAAACACCCCAGCAATCAGGCGATCCCCTATGAGCAAGCGCTTGGTGATGGTGGAGAGGAAAAACTCCCTTTTAACAGGATGAAACCTCCAACAGAACCAGGCTCAGGGAGGGGCAGTCATCTTCTGTGACTGGTTGGGGGGTGAGGGGATAGAGAAGATGAAAAGAACAGACATGTAGAGAGCAAACAGCACGATGGGGACTCAATCTATGGGAGAGAACAAACAGATGTTAATGACCAGCAAAAAAAAAAAAAATAAATATATATATATACTCAAAGTCTGAAAATGTGCCATTATGCTGAACATAAACTACAAGAGATGGAGAATGATATTGATCCTGATAACCACTTTTTCAATAATATTCATAACCATTGTGAATATTACACTGAAAAGCAATTCAAAAGTCAAGTGCAACTAGATGGTAAACTATCAATAATACACTTCAACAGCAGAAGTCTTAACAAAAACTTTCCACAGATTCAGGACTATTTAAAACAGCTAGACAGAAAATTTACAGCTATTGCAGTCTCTGAAACCTGACTTAATGAAGAGCAGGCTCCCCTGATGGCAATAGAGGGATATCAGATGTTTCATATTAACAGATCTCAAAAAAAGGGTGGTGGTGTTGCACTGTATATTGATGACCTGTATAGGTGTAAGCTTGTAAATGGAATGTCCTTTGCACTACCAGGGATTTTGGAATGTGTTACTGTTGAGATTGACAAAGATAAAATAAAAAATCTAATTATAAGTTGTATATATAGAACGCCGGGAACTTGCATTGAGACATTCAGAGATAAATTAGTCGAGCTGTACAATAATACTACTAGTAAGAAAATGGTAGCAATTTGTGGAGATTTCAATATTGATTTACTAAATCCACATCAACAAAATGTAATTACAGAGTTCATGAACTCTATGTACAGCATGAGTCTATATCCCAGAATAACACATCCCAGTAGAATCACAGTTCACACTGCTACACTTATTGACAACCTGTTTGTTAATATTATTGATAAGAAAATAGAAAGTGGATTATTGATAAATGATATAAGTGACCGCTTGCCAACCTTTGCACTTATCCATGGCCACATGGGGGCCAATACAGAAAAAATTTTAAAATCGTTCAGATACAAATCACCAAATGCAATCAGTTCTTTTAAAGAGGACTTGCTGAAGCAAGACTGGACAGAGGTCTATGTATCAGATGTAAATGAAGCCTACGACACATTTATAAACATTGTAACCACTCTTTATGAAAAAAACTGTCCATTAGTAAAAAATAAATAAATTTGCCGATAAGCCATGGTTAACCAGAGGATTACAAAAGGCGTGTAAAAAGAAAAATTTATTATATAAAGCTTTTCTAAAGAAAAGGACAAAAGAAGCAGAGCAGCGGTATAAAACATACAAAAATAAGTTAACATATATAATAAGATGTAGTAAGAGAGACTATTACAGTAAAGAACTGGAGAAAAACAGAGACAATATTAAAAATACATGGACAATACTTAACAGTATTCTTGGAAATAAAAGCAGAAACACAAGCTACCCAACCGATTTTTCAAAAAATAATAAAACGACTCAGAGTGTGAATGCAGCTTCACCTGCAGATGAATTTAATAACTTTTTTGTTAACATTGGTCCTAATTTGGCTTGAGAAATACCCATTACGGCACCTACAGGTGATATAATAAGCAATAACACTGCTATAAAAGACTCCATTTTCATAAAGAACACAGATGAGAGAGAGGTCATTGAAATTGTTAAATCGTTTAAAAGTAAAACATCTACGGACTGTGATGGTATTGACATGCTCTTAGTCAAAACTATTATTGAATGCTTAGTGAAATCACTGACGTATATCTGTAACCTGTCTCTCCAAACAGGTATATTTACCTCCGCCAGGCCGAAAAGGCCAGGAGGAGGTTATGTTTTTGCCGGGGTTTGTCTGTGTGTTTGTCTGTGTGTTTGTCTGTTTGTCTGTCTGTTTGTCTGTTGGTTAGCAAGATAACTCAAAAAGTCTTGGACGGATTTGCATGAAACTTTCAGGTGTTGTTGGAAATGGTACAAGGAAGAACTGATTAAATTTTGGGGGTGATCCGGTTCACCGTCTGGATACAGGAATTTTTTAAAGCATTTTTCCACACTGTGACATACAGCCATTTTCAACATGTGCGCAGGCGCAATGGAGGCCGCTGGGTGTCGTGTCTGACCAACACAAACTCCGCCTTCTTCAACGTTTTAGCCACAAAAGCATGCGGAAAACACTGGTAGCCTGGGCCCCCCAGTGTGCCTGTGCCAGCCATAGGCGCTGCGCACATTGCGCTGGTCGTCGTGTCTGACCAACACAAACTCCGCGTTCTTCAACGTTTTAGGCACAAAAGCACGCGGAAAACACTGCTGGCCTGGGCCCGCCAGCGTGACTGTTTTTGCGCCACGCTGCAAAACCTGACACGGACACCTGTCCGCCGCCCATTATTTGCCACAAATTCCCCGCCCAGCTATAGGCGCTGCGTAAAAACAACCTCTCTGCCGGGGAAGACTCTAAATTCTGTTTTGCCGCGGACCGCAACCCCAATATAAAATAAAACCCACGGCAACCTGTCTAACCAATCTGCATCTGTCAGTGGAGGAGATGGACACACCAACACTTCAGTTTATTACCTCCGCCAAGGAGGCAATGCTTTTACAACCGTAAAACGGGGCTATAAGGGACGGCGGGGTAATATGGGACACTTTTCTAAATGTAATTCTGCTTTTTTAATTTTGCTTCCGCCTAGATTTGATGAAGGATTCATGGATATTTGACAATAACAACACAACTCAGCGTCCTGCTCAAAATAAAAAAAGCAGAATTACATTTAAAACATTTCCCACAAAAGTGTCCCTTATTAACCCGCCGTCCCTTATAGCCCCATTTTACACTACTGAACCACTAATCCTATCACTATCACATTGATTGTCATTCATTAATTGTCTGTTTATTGCACTGTCCATGTCAAATAAACAAATAATCATTGTGAATCCAATTGCTAGTCATATCTTTTCATGCTCAGGGAATCTGAAAACGTACACACAAACACTCTATGGGGGGAACTGTGCCGCTTGGCGGAGGTCTGCGCTCTCCGAGTGCTTTTCTAGTTCCCAATGCAATGGAAATAGCTAAAGTAATTCCGATATACAAGACGGGTGACAGAGGGGAATTCTCAAACTATAGACCAATTTCACTATTGCCGCAATTTTCCAAGATACTTGAAAAAATATTCTATGAGAGAATTGACAACTTCATACTGAAGAATAATTTATTGTGTGAGCAGCAATATGGGTTCAGACACAAGAGGACAACTGCATTTGCTCTAATGGAATTTATAGAAAAAATATCAACTGCCATTGAAAATAAAGAGTATTCAGTTGGGGTATTCCTGGATCTTAAAAAAGCATTTGATACAGTGGATCATAATTTATTATTAAAGAAACTACAAAATTGTGGTATTAGAGGGGTAGCACTGTCCTGGTTAAGTAGTTACTTAAAGAATAGATATCAGTATGTATGTGTTGGTAACAAAAACTCACAGTTACTGAAGGTTATTTGTGGAGTCCCACAGGGTTCAGTTTTGGGGCCATTATTATTCAATATGTATATAAATGATATATGTAAAGTTTCGGAAAAAATGGACTTAATATTGTTTGCCGATGACACTAATCTATTATGCAGTGGAAGCAATTTGGAGCAACTTCTGGATACACTCGGAAAGGAATTAGGAAAGCTTAAACTGTGGTTTGATTCAAACAAATTAACGCTCAATTTAAGTAAGACAAAATTTATAGTCTTTAACAACCATCACAACAACTCAGTATCTAAACTCAGTGTAAATGGTGTAGAGATTGAAAGGGTATCTGAAACTAAATTTCTTGGAGTAATAATTGATAATAAACTGTGTTGGAAATCACATATTAATTATATTAAAGGTAAAATATCCAAATCAATTGCAATATTACACAGAGTGAAATATTTGCTGAATCAACCCACACTATATACCTTGTATCATTCATTAATACTCCCATACATGACATATTGTAATGAAGTATGGGGAAATACATATAAAACAAACATATATCCACTCTTTATGCTTCAGAAGAGAGCTATTAGAATAATAAACAAAGCAGCTTACAGGGAACCAACAAACCCACTTTTTCTTAAATTAAAAGCTCTCAAGTTGAAAGATCTGATTGACTTTAAAACTGCAATAATAATGTTTAAAGTGAAGAATCTATCACTGCCCACAAATATCCAAAAGTTGTTCCAAATAAGGGAGAAACAATATCATTTTAGAGGAACATGTATATTTCAAAAACCTTCAGTGAGAACTAACACCAAGCAACACTGTGTTTCAGTGCAAGGAGTCAGATTATGGAACGATTATGGACCTGAATTAAAATCATGTACAACGCTTGGACAATTTAAACAAAAATTAAAGGAAGAAATACTCCAAACATATATACAAGATGACATGTAAAATCACATAAGGATTGTCAGATCCAGCCAGTGTTGTGTTGTAGCTTAGTTTAATGTTTTAGTCACATTTTGTCTTAGCTTCGTTTTTGATTTGTAATCGCTCTTGTCTTGTTTTTTTTCTTTTGAATTCTTGGATGGAATATGGGTGGGCAATATAAGCTGCGGCTTCAGCCATCACCCATTTCGGATAACTTATGTTGAATTGTATAATCAGAGGAGTTATTGTCTAATTTGACCTTGTTGGATTTTCTTTCCCCCTTTGTTATATTATTCAGTTTCTTTTAACCTGTACTATCCGAAATAAATAAAGATTCATTCATTCATTCATTCAAGAGTAACAATAATCTAATCTAAAGCAAACAAAAGCGTGGATCAGTTTCTCAGCATCACTCTGAGACAAGCAATATTACACAAATGATAGAAGGCAGTCTTAGAAAGGAATTTAATATGTGAATTGAAAAACAGATCTTGATCAAAAATAACTCCAAGGCTCCTCACAGAGCTATCAAGAGAAAGAGTATCTGCATCCAAACTAAAAGTTTGATTTGGAAAGGTATTTCTAAGGTTTTTTGGACCAACAAGAATGACTTCAGTCTTATCTGAATTTAACAGCAGGAAATAACAAGTCATCCAAGCTTTGATTTCCTTAAGACAGGCTTCTAACTTGGCTAATTGATTACTATCATCTGGCTTCATTGACAGGTATAATTGTGTGTCATCTGCATAGCAATGAAAATGTATACAGTGCTTCCTAATAATGTTGCCTAACGGAAGCATATATAAACTAAAAAGAGTAGGGCCTAGCACAGATCCCTGTGGAACTCCTTGACTGAGCTTTGAGTTGAAAGAAAACTCATTATTGACATGAACAAACTGGAACCTATCAGATAAATAAGATCTAAACCACTGCAACGAAGTTCCATTAAGTCTAACATAGTGTTCTAATCTATCAAGTAGAATATTATGATCAATAGTATCAAAAGCTGCACTAAAGTCTAAAAGGACAAGTACAGAAACAAGTCCATTATCAGATGTGATCAGGAGGTCATTAGTGACCTTCACTAAGGCTGTTTCAGTACTATGATGGATTCTAAACCCAGATTGAAACTCTTCAAATAAACCATTTCCCTGCAAGTGGTCAAATACTGTAATTGCGTAGCAACAACTCTTTCTAAGATTTTTGAAATGAAAGGGAGATTAGAGATTGGTCTATAATTAGCTAAAATTCCTGAATCCAGTGTTGGCTTTTTGAGTAAGGGTTTAATTACAGCAGATTTAAAAGCCTGCGGTACATGGCCTAAAGTTAATGAAGAATTGATTATTTGAAGAATAAAGCTACCAATAAATGAGAAGACTTCTTTAAATAACCTGGTAGGAATAGGGTCTAAAAGACAAGTTGAAGGCTTGGATGAGGAAACTATTTTGTCTAACTCTAAAAGAACAATTGGAGTAAACTGATCCAAACAGATGTCAGTTGAAGGAGTTGCAGTAGTTACTGTATTGAAGTTAATGGTGGGAAGAATCTGACTGATTTTATCTCTGATAGATGAAATTTTATTATTGAAAAAGTTCATAAAGTCCTGACTAGTAAACTCTAAGGGAATGCTAGGATTGACAGAGTCCTGACTCTTTGTCAGCCTGGCTACAGTGCTGAAAAGAAACCTGGGATTATTCTGTTCTCTTCTATTAATGCAGAATAATAACTCTTTCTAGCTTTTCTCAGAGATTTTTTATAAATTGAAAGATGATTTCTCCAAGCTAAATAGATTTCATCTAAATTAGTGGAGCGCCATTTTCTTTCTAATTGACGAGTCTTCTGTTTTAAGCTACGAGTTTCTGTGTTGAACCAAGGAGTTAGAAACCTCTGATTAGACTTTTTCTTTTTTAAAGGGGCCACCATGTCTAGAATCTGATGCAGAGAAGCTGTAACAGTATCTACCATGCTATCAATTACAGAAGGAGCAAGCTGTCTATAGCTTATTTCCGTTGTGTTGACACGTGGCATAGAGGAAACAATCTGCATAAATTGGGTAACAACATCATCTGAGAGGCATCTACTGTAGTAATTTTTTTTTTCTTGAGGATCCAAATAGTCAGAAATAGTAAAATCAAAGGTTAACAGACAGTTGTCTGACAGTACAGGGTTATGAGGAGACACTACCAGATTTTCTATTTCTATGCCATATGTCAGAACAAGGTCCAACGTATGGTGGAGATAAAGGGTAGAATTTCCTACTTTCTGAGAAAATCCCATCGAGTCTAATATTGAATTAAATGCCAAATTAAGGCAATCACTATCTACATCTACATGTATATTAAAGTCCCCTACAATAATTATTCTATCTGATTTCAGCACTAAATCAGCTAAGAATTTGGCAAATTTGGATAAAAACTCTGAGTAGGTTGATGGAGGACGATAAACTATGGCAAATAAAATTGGGTTTAGCCTAAAATTGCTAAAATGCCCAATACTGAGGACAAGGCCCTCAAAGGAATGATAACGTGTTTTTTGCTTTACATTAACTAGTAATTTGGAATGGTAAATTGTTGCTACTCCTCCTCCATGACCAGAACTTCTGGGATTTTGACAGTTTAAATAACCAGAGGGAGTTGATTCATTCAAACCAACATAATCCTCTTGCCCTAACCAAGTCTCTGTAAGGGATATTAAATCAATCTGATGATCAATTAACAGATCATGGACTAGCAGAGACTTGGGAGGTAGAGACCTAATATTTAACAAACCGCATTTAATTTTTAAATTATGAGCAGGAACAGAGGCCAAGTCATTAAATTTAGAGGCTTCATATTTAATCTGAGTTTTACCAGCTTTTTGTTTAATCACTTTGGGATGCTTATACATTATATTTTTATTTACTCTGGAGGGAGCAGACAATGATTCTCTGATGGGGAAAACAGAGGCTAATTTGAGGGTGGCGGATGAAGAGGAGCTGCAGGGAGGCGTGTAAGATTGTGACTCTGCTTCCTGGTCCCAACTCTGAGTTGTCAGTGTTTTGGAAATTTGGATAAAAATGATGCCAGATTCTTAGATAAAAGAGACACACCATCCAAAGTGGGATGGATGCCATCTCATCTAATAAGACCAGGTTTTCCCCAAAATGAGCTCCAATTGTCTATGTAGCCCACGTTGTTTGCAGGACACCACACAGAATAGACACCACACAGAACACAAAGTAAGACAATAGGGCAAGGCCACATGGGAGCATGGGAGCATGGTATTACCGCATGTTCAGCAGCACATCAGGCTGAGTAAGGTCCCACTCCAGGTCATGGACTGGGTTCGAGTTCGGGTTGATGAAAGACCTAGGCAACATTGGGCCGGATTTTGAGGATTTTGGCAAACTTAGGGGCGGTGTGCTTCCGGTGGTCGGATGGTTCAATCAGGCATGCTAACCAGCTGCGACATGTCCAGAGGAACGCTCGAGGTGGCGAGGCTGGACAAGAGTCAGAGAAGGTGGTTTGAGATCCGGGCTCCTGTGCCTTGAAGATCGGTCCTCGCCCTAGGGGCCTGCCACCTCCAAGGGCATGTCTGCTGTAGGGCTGCCGCAGGGCCCCCCTGCCTGACCCACCATTTGCATGGAGGACTGTGCTTAAAAGACTTGATGTTGTTTAATAGTTCTTTGTTTTGTGTAGTTAGGAGCACGGCTATTTTTGGTTCGTTCTTTTAAAAAAAGAAGGAAAAGTGGCAGAATAATCCATTGCGCCATGCAGGCCATGTGGTAGTCCACACACCGGTCCTATTTTGGTTTTGTTGTGTTTTATGATCTGATTTTACTTTTGACTGTTTTATTTTGGTGTGCATTTTGTGTTTATGTTTCCAAATTAGGGCTGGTTTAATTCGGTGTGTTTTTGTACTTTGTAAAGGGGGGGGGGGGTATATGGGGTTTTATTATGAAGTGCGGTGTGATGACGCCGCCTTCCTGTTGTGTCATCACACCGCTCTCTATTAATGGGCATCCGCCATGAGGACTTGCTCTTGCCCTGGATGACTCCGCCACAGTGTACCCTATGCTGTGTGTTTTCTACATATAATAAAGCAGTGTTCAGTGTTACATCTCTGTCAGCTTCCTTTATCACCAGGTTTGTGGAGAGAACAGTATTCAGCAATTTAATGTTACTTTGTTGGCAGATATATTTTTCTAATTTTAACTAGAATTATCTATTGCCAGAATTTTTTTGAGCACATTAATAAAGTTATTATTTCCTAAATGACGCAACAAGAAGATGAAAATAGATTTCTAAGAGTAATTTAAAAAGGGATAAACATTTATGGTAAGCTATTTCAGCTAGGGATTTACCTGAAGAAATGAGAGATTGTTAAAACAACTGTTCAGGGGCACATGGACTCAGGGTCCAGCCCAGCATTGTCAATGATGTTCATCAGCATTTTGTTTTTGAAAGATGTATGTCTGTCACTGTCCAAAAACAACAAGAAATTAATGTAAACATGGACTATATCTTTTTGACTGTCTTTTTGAAAACACATCAAATTCCTGAGGATACAATATGAGAGAGATCAGTAATTCCTATGGAACTGCTTTTTTAAGCTTTCGCTCCTCAGAAACTGGAAGCTCCAGAATTAAAATTTGAAAATGTTTTTTTCTTTAAATTTGTGATTTTTTTTCTTAAATTTGTGACTGTGTGCCACTTTTCATCTGTATGTCTTTCTTATAATTTTTTCTCTTAAATTTGCAACTTTTCTTTGCTAATTCAAGACATGCACATTTGTATTTTCTCACAAATAGATGAAATACATTAAATTTAAACAAAATTGATCCTGTCAGCATTAGTAGAAGTAATGCTTTTACCCTCTTGAATATGAATGTACAGTTTTTCCCAAAATATATAAGTTTTTAGTCAAGAAGTTTTAGATTTGATTAAGGAAAAAATTGCACTTTAATAGATATTTCAGACTTCAGAACTTTTTTACTCATGCTCTTTTTGAATTTGTGACTTTTCTCATTGATCTCCAACTTCTTTTCTAAAATAACAATTTTATAAAAATTGTGAAGCATTGTAACAGCTTTGTCCTTATTTGTTTCTTTTCTCCTAAATGGGTGTGGTTTTATGATGATGATTTCTTATTTATTTTAATTTTAAATGTTTTTTTTTTTTTTTGTCAAAGCCACAGCCAGCTACTCACTGGCCACTTTATTAGACACACCAGTTAATCTGCTCATTTATGCAAACATCTAATCAACCTATCACACTGCAGCAATTCAATGCCTTTAGGCCTGTAGACATGGTCAGGATGACCTGTGAAAGTTAAAAGTCTGAATGAAGAAGAACAATGATTAAAGGGACTTTGAACATGCTATGGTCATTGAGGCCCAGGCAGGCTGGTTGAGTATTTCTGAAACTGCTGATCTACTGGGATTTTCATCCACAACCATCTCTAGGGTTTTAAGAGAATAGTCTGAAAAAGAGAAAATATCCAGTGAGCAGCATTTCTCTGGGTCCAGATGCCTTGTTGATCCCAGAGGTCACAGAAAATGGCCACACCGGCTCGAGCTGACAGAAAGGCAACAGTAACTCAAATAACTGCTCCTTACGCCTGAGACATACAGTAATATCTCTGAAGGCACAACACATTTTGAAGCAGATGAGTCACAGTAGCAGGAGGCCTCAATTCGTTAGCTAAGTACAGGAAATTGAGACTAAAGTCCACACTGGCCCATCAAAATTGGGCAATAGAAAACTAGAAAAATGTTCTGAACTTCAACATTTTGCTACAGTATTCAGATGGTAGGGTCAGAATTTGGTGTGAACACCACAAAAGAATAGAGGCATGCATAGATCATCATGGATGTGCAGACAATCAATTTGCAGCAGCTGGGTGATGGTTGCATATTAAGATGGACCAGTATCTCCGAGGAATGTTTCCAGCACCTTGTCAAATGTCGAATCTATGCCATGAAGAACTTTTGAAGACAATAGGAGTTCCACCCAGTAATAGGAAGGTGTACCTAATAAAGTGACCAGTGATTGCATGTTTAGCTGCAGGTTGCAGACCTCTGGAATATGTGAGTGGGGACAAAATTGTAGCTCCATATACAAATGTGCTTGTTGTAATTTTAACTAAATTATTAAACTGAAACACAAGTCATTGTGTAAATACTTACGCATTTTCTCAATCACTTCCTGTAAGTGCAACTGTAAGGTGATAGAGGACTGCTCCCCTGCCTGAAACAAGAAAACACAGCTCATCCATTGTTCTCCTTTCTGTTTTACTATTACTTTCTCTGACGGTTGTTGGAGGGCAGGACAAGGAAACACATTTATTTCTTTTACTTCATGCACACAGTCCAGCATGCAAACACTAAGACAAAAAAAAACCCCCAAAAAAAAAAACGATCATTATCAAATATTGTCATCAGCAAGCTTCCTGTTCTAGATATTGGAAATTGTAACAACTAAGAATGCCACAATGGATAATATAATTAACTAATTTTCTACATGAACAGAAATAAAATCAATCCATTTCACAGAAAAAAGTAACCAGCATTTATATGAATGTTTCACATTTACAAGAAAAAAAACTAATTTACAAAATAATAATAATAATAATTATAATGGATTGTATTTATATAACACTTTTCATGACACCCAAAGACACTTTTACAATAAGTCCATTATTCATTCACTTCACAGACAATGGTAGAGGTAAGCTACTTCTGTAGCCACAGCTGCCCTGGGGCAGTCTGACGGAAATGTAGGTGCGAGGACAAATTAATGAAAAAAGCTGTAAATTTGCGAGACAAAAAGCACCAACTACAGTAGTGTGAAAAAAGTGTTTGCCCCCTTCCTGATTTCTCATTTTTTTGTATCTTTATCACACTTAAATGTTTGAGATCATCAAACAAATTTAAATATTAGACAAAGATAACACAAGTAAACATAAAATGCAGTTTCTAAATGAAAGTGTTCATTATCAAGGGAAAAAGATCCAAACCTTCGTGGCCCTGTGTGAAAAAGTGATTGCCCCCTCTGTGAAAACATAAATTGTGATTTATCACATCTTTGGAAAGCTGAGTTCAATTTCTCTAGCCACACCCAGGCGTGATTATTGCCACACCTGTTCTCAATCAAGAAATCACTTAAATAGGACCTGCCTGACAAAGGGAAGTAGACCAAAAGATCCTCAAAAGCTAGACATCCCGCTGCGATCCAAAAATATTCAGAAACAAATGAGAAACAAAGTATAATTGAGATCTATCAGTCTGGAAAAGGTTATAAAGCCATTTCTAAAGTTTTGGGACTCCAACAAACCACAGTGAGAGCCATTATCCACAAATGGCGAAAATATGGAACAGTGGTGAACCTTCCCAGGAGTGGCCGGCCGACCAAAATTACCCCAAGAGCATAGCAACGACTCATCCAAGAGGTCACAAAAGACCCCACAACAACATCCAAAGAACTGCAGGCCTCACTTGTCTCAGTTAAGGTCAGTGTTCATGACTCCACCATAAGAAAGAAACTGGGCAAAAATGGCCTGGATGGCAGAGGTCCAAGACAAAAACCACTGCTGGGCAAAAAGAACATAAAGGCTTGTCTCAGTTTTGCCAGAAGACATCTTGATGATCCCCAAGACTTTTGGGAAAATATTCTTTGGACTGACGAGACAAAAGTTGAACTTTCTAGAAGGTGTGTGTCCCATTACATCCAGTGTAAAAGTAACTGTTTTGATCTCCTGCCTGTTTGAGGCAGGAGAGATTGAAACCCACTTGCAGGAGTATGTTGTGTGTATTTATTAATCAAAAAGTGAACAAACAGTCCAGGTAAACAAACAGAGTGCATGTAAAATGAGAGATTGCTGGGATTATGCACTGGACACCCCTCAGCTCCAGGTGAGTATAAACAAAGAAAACCTAAGGCACCGCAGATGAGACTGATGGCGGGGGAAGCAATAAGAGAGACCCAAAGTGCATCCAGGCATAACTGGTACACGGGGGAAGCAAACTGTACTCACCGAGCCGGTGACAGGGTAGTCCATGGCAATAATCCCAGAAAAACAACATGCATGAAAGAATGCTGATAACTGTGCAGCAATCACTGTCATGAACTTGGGTTTGATGGTCTCAAACCCAGTTCTATGACGCTGTGGCCTTGTTGCCTCTTATTTTCCATCAGGCGCTCTCAGGGAGCCTCTTGGGTCCATTTGGCTCCCTGACAGCTCGGCCACGCCTCCTTCTCCCGTCAGTGCAATCAGCTGTGTCTCATTATGGTGTTTACATTTCTGTTCCATGCACACACACATTCACATGCACTTCCCTGTACACATACACACACATGCATCCATTCATCTTCCCTCACATGCTTAGACAGTCACTCATGCACACCTGTTTCCACTCAGTCCAGCCCACGCATTCACTCACTCATCACACCGGCGATCTCTCTCCTCATTAGTGGTAGCACTCTTAAGGTCTGGTTCTGCTGGGAGAGATCATTGGTTGTTCTCCACTCCCTGCTTAGTGTGTTCAGCCTGACTCAGTCTTTTTCTAATACTACCTGACGTCTTCTTGTTACCTGGTGTTAGCGGCTGTTTCTGCTCGCCTGCACATCGGACAGCACGGACTGCCTCGAACTGCTCCAGCTCGTAAGTTTATTTTGCCTTTCTCCCCGTGCCGTTCAGCTTTCCTGCGGCACTAGGCATTCTCTCCCTTGGGCTGTTGAGCATCCTAGAGGTGTCCCTGTTCTCCTGGTGTCCTCCATGACTGTTTGCGGATCTCACTGTTTGCTCATCATACTGTTTGCTGGACTGAACCTATTTTTTGTTCAATAAATTGCACACAACGTACTCTGCATGTGGGTTTTCTTCTCTTCTCCTCCGTGCACTGCGTAATGGTGCACGGGGACGTAACAGAATGATCCGGCCAGAATAAACCCAGCGGAGTAGTTGTGTGCAATATTTTCCTTTTTCAATTTCGTCTGCTTTTTACACCACCTGTCCTGAGGAGTCATTATGCCTCGAGTGTGTGAAGCAGTGAGGAGGAGACAGTGGAGCCGGGAGGACTGCCAAGCCATCGTGGTGATTGAGGGTTTGGCAGCCAGTGCACGCAGCTGTACCTCCCAGAGGGACGAGATGGACTGCTGGGGTGGAATTACCAACTTGGTGGAGCGGAGACCATACCTGGGCCTTCATTCCCGGGTAATTGTTCTTTCACTCCCTCTGCTACCACCTCTGCCTCCACCTGTCTCCTCGCCATGTATTTCGAGGCCGGTGTCCGCACGTAGAAGAATTCGGTGAGAGAAGCCCTGTCTCGTCTCCTGCGTGTCGGCTCCTGTCCTGCCGGCTTCGCCTCCTCCACGGCACCCTGACTCAGCATTGGACCGCAGGAAGAACTCCTCCGCTCCTCTGCCTGTCTCCCAGTTTGCGGAATTTCCAAGGGACCCAAGAGCGCCGCAGACAAGAAGCAGGAGGCTGGGTTTGCTGCAGCTAAAACCATAACACCCGGGATGAACAGGCAAGTGTGTTTTCATTCAATCCACTCATTTGATAAATCACCTTGCCTGGCTCCCGGAAGTGAGGCCCAGCTCACACAGTCCGCTGGGTTTTCACCACCCGTTGCAGCAGCCATTAACCCACCTACCCTCTCCCTAGCTCCTTCTTTCTCATGTGAGAGTCCATTGGCCTGGAGCTTGATCTTAGGAGGAAGGAGGGGGCCGCGGAGCTGAAGGACTCTACTCCAGCCCTGCAGAGCCACCATGGTCTGAGGAGAGGCACCAAGACCTATCTAAAGCCTTCGCCAATGGAGGAGCATCCCCTGGCTTCAGTCTGCTGGGGTCCAGTGCAACATGGGGATCCTCCTCCAGAATCCTTGCCGGAAGAGTCACCAGCGTTGAAGAGTTCTCTGGTGGAGATTAGGACTGCAGCTACCATCACGCCTGCTGCGGAGGTCACCGCAGCAGAGTCAACGCTCGAACCATCATCCACAGCAGGATCGACGGAGTCCTGGACGGCAGTGGAGCTCGAGTTCAGGCGAGTGATCTCTTTTATTTTTCTTTACTCAGCTTTGGAGAAATATTGCCTGGGTCTTGGTGAGAAGAGTCGGTTGCAGCCATCAGCTGCACCTGAGCACACCTCGCCAGGCTCTGCCACTGCCGGCGACCCTGACCTCCCTTCTTCGTGTCGTCTGTACCGAGCCTTCTTTCAGGGTCACCGGAGATGATCCAACACCACTAGAGGTTTCCACGATTCCGTCGTCGCCTGGTGTTCCGCTGGTGGGCTGCTTCCTGGGTGTGGTGCTCACCCTGGTTGATCAGCTTCCCGAGGGTGCAGCAGAGCTCCAGCTGGGGTCCACCGCGGGTGCAGCAGAGCCCCAGCCAGGGTCCTCCGCGGGTGCTACTAAGCTCCAGCCTGGAGCCACCGAGGGTGCATCGTTGGTCCAGCCAGGGCCCACCGTGGGTGCAGCCTTGTCCCGGACCGGGACCACCGTGGGTGCTACTGAAGCCCCAGCTCGGGGCTACGGGGGGTGGGGAGGATCCCTTCTTGCCACTGTTTCATGATGTCGGGGCTTCCCTTTCCAGGTTCCCCCATTCTGAGTTGGTCCTACCGGTGGGGGGATCGTCTCCTGCGCCGCCACTCCTGAGCTGGTGGCTCAAGGATCCAGGTCGTCCGCCCAACGAACTGTGTCGTGGGGTTAGGTGGCCCAGTTTCCCTGGCCGGCCACCTGACCTGTTCTCCCGGCAGTCCGCCTGGTCCTGGACCTGGACAGACCACCTGATTGGCATCCTTCCATCGCCCCTTGGGCCTGGGACTCTGGTCGGCCCCCTGAACTCTTGGACTCCTGGGTTTGGGGGGAGGATTGTTCTAGGTTTGGGGGAGGAGGAGGGTTCATTTCACTGTTTTCTGTATATTACTTTTGCATTATTCGTTACTCGTTTTCCTCTTGACATGTTTCCCCCACCTCCGACCCTGGTTTGTCGTTTTTTCCGGGGGGGTGGGGTCCCTTATTGTGCTTTTGTGTTCCTCTGTCACTTTGGGTGTCTGGATTCCACCCCTTGAGGGGGAGGCTCTGTCATGAACTTGGGTTTGATGGTCTCAAACCCAGTTTTATAATGCTGTGGTCTTGTTGCCTCTTATTTTCCATCAGGCGCTCTCAGGGAGCCTCTTGGGTCCATTCGGCTCCCTGACAGCTCAGCCACGCCTCCTCCTCCCGTCAGTGGGATCAGCTGTGTTTCATTATGGTGTTTACGTTTCTGTTCCACGCACATACACATTCACATGCACTTTTTTGTACACATACACACACACGCATTTATTCATCTTCCCTCACATGCTTAGACAGTCACTCATGCACACCTGTTTCCACTCAGTTCAGCCCACACACTCACTCACTCATCACACCGGCGATCTCTCTCCTCATAAGTGGTAGCACTCTTAAGGACTGGTTCTGCTGGGAGAGATCGCCGGATCATTGGTTGTTCTCCACTCCCTGCTTAGTGTGTTCAGCCTGACTGTCAGTCTTTTTCTAACACTACCTGACGTCTTCTCGTTACCTGGTGTTAGCGGCTGTTTCTCTTCGTCTGCACATCGGACAGCATGGACTGCCTCGGACTGCTCCAGTTCGTAAGTTTATTTTGCCTTTCTCCCCATGCTGTTCAGCTTTCTTGCGGCACTAGGCATTCTCTCCCTTGGGCTATTGAGCGTCCTAGAGGTGTCTCTGTTCTCCTGGTGCCCTCCATGACTGTTTACTCATCTCACTGTTTGCTCATCATACTGTTTACTGGACTGAACCTATTTTTTGTTCAATAAATTGCACACAACGTACTCTGCATGTGGGTTTTCTTCTCCTCTCATCCGTGCGCTGCGTAACGATGCACGGGGATATAGCAATCACTGCTGGGCGGACAGGTTAAATAGTCAGAACCTAATGACCAGAGTGATTGCCAGTGTAAGAGTGCATGTGTGCAGGAATGTGTGGGCTGAATTGAGTGGAAGCAGGTGTGTGAGTGCATGCATGTAGGAATGAGCGGATGAGAATGAATGTGTGCATGTATGTGTGCAAGTGTGTGCATGAGTGTGGGTGTATGGACCTGAGCAGCAATGCTGGATTGGAATCACCTGTACAAACCCGACAGGAGGGGAGAGGCCCAAAGGAACCAAAAATACAACAGAATCAAGCTAAATAGAGAAACACTACATGGAACTCAAAATGAAACATAAATCACAGACCATAAGGGAACAGGAAAACGCCATGAAGCCGGACTTGGAAGAATCCCAAGCCCGGTTCATGACAGTAACAGCATTTCAGAAAAGGAGCATCATACCAGCAGTAAAATATGGTGGTGGTACTGTGATGGTCTGGGGCTGTTTTGCTGCTTCAGAACCTGGAAGACTTGCTGTGGTAAATGGAAACATGAATTCTGCTGTCTACCAAAAAATCCTGAAGGAGAATGTCTGGTCATCTGTTCGTGACCTCAAGCTGAAGCACACTTGGGTTCTGCAGCAGGACAATGGTCCAAAACACACTAGCAAGTCCACCTCTGAATGGCTTATGAAAAACAAAATGAAGACTTTGGAGTGGCCTAGTCAAAGTCTTGACATGACTCCAATTGAGATGCTGTGGCATGACCTTAAAAAGGCGGTTCATGCTCAAAAATCCTCCAACATGGCTGAATTACAACAATTCTGCAAAGATGAGAGGGCCAAAATTCCTTCACAGCGCTGTAAAAGACTCATTGTCAGTTACCACAAACGCTTGATTACAGTTGTTGCTGCTAAGGGTGGCCCAACCAGTTATTAGATTTAGGTGGCAATCACTTTTTCACACAGGGCCATCTAGGTTTGGATTTTTTTTCCCTTAATAATAAACACCTTCATTTAAAAACTGCATTTTGTGTTTACTTGTGTTATCTTTGTCTAATATTTAAATTTGTTTGATGATCTGAAACATTTAAGTGTGACAAACATACAAAAAAATGAGAAATCAGGAAGGTGGCAAACACTTTTTCTCACCACTGTATATAAGAAAGCATGTTCCAATTTATGAGAAGTTGCAAATTACAAGAATCTTTTTTTTTCATTTTTAAGCATTTGTGCTTCAAAATGCATTTTATGCAGTTATATAACATGATATAGAAAGTTTTATGATGATATGGGGGGATTATCTCCTTTTTACATGTTGGAGACATGCCCCCCCCCATCCCCCTTAATTTACACCCATGATGTTATATGTAAGTGTTCCCATTATCGAGGCCCCAACCAATGAGAAACTAGACTAGGTGAATGATGATACTTGAACCAGGATGTGGAGAATTCTTTTCAATTTGAGAGCTGCAGGGAAAACACCTGACGACAGCTGATTTCTAGAGTTTCTTCTAGAATTTCCAGACTCTGAAAGTTTAACCCAAGTTGTGATTGTGTGTATGTAAATTTAAATAAATACAAAATACAAAAATTAGCGTATCTTGTAAAAACATATACACTACCGTTCAAAAGTTTGGGGTCACCCAGACAATTATTTTGTGTTTTCCATGAAAAGTCACACTTATTTACCACCATGAGTTGTAAAATGAATAGAAAATATAGTCAAGACATTGACAAGGTTAGAAATAATGATTTGTATTTGAAATAATAATTTTTTCCTTCAAACTTTGCTTTCATCAAAGAATCCTCCATTTGCAGCAATTACAGCATTGCAGACCTAACATGATTGCACAAGGGTTTTCTAATCATCCATTAGCCTTCTGATGCAATGAGCAAACACATCGTACCATTAGAACACTGGAGTGATAGTTGCTGGAAATGGGCCTCTATACACCTATGTAGATATTGCACCAAAAACCAGACATTTGCAGCAAGAATAGTCATTTACCACATTAGCAATGTATAGAGTGTATTTCTGATTAGTTTAAAGTTATCTTCATTGAAAAAAAGTGCTTTTCTTTCAAAAATAAGGAAATTTCTAAGTGACCCCAAACTTTTGAACGGTAGTGTATATTTAATTGAAAGTAGCCCAAAGGCAAGATAGGTATGTTTTTCAGACAAGCCTCAATTTGGAAAAGACCAATCATAATAAATTAAGATAAGATAAGATAAGATAAGCCTTTATTAGTCCCACAACGGGGAAATTCCAGGATTGCAACAGCACAGGGATAGCAACACTCAGAGCAACAATCAGAAGGCAAGAAAAAAAACAAGCAAGCAAGAGCAGCTAATATACATATGTACATATTACTATAAAATATATATATACACACACACACACAGAGACACACAGTGCAGAGCATTGTAGCTGGATGGAATAAATATATGAATATATGAACACACAGTGCAGAGCATTGTAGCTAGATGGAATAAATATGTAAATATATAAACACCCACAGTACGGAGCATTGCAGCTAGGTGGAATAAATATGCAAGTATATTAAATTTATATTAAGTAAATTACACACAACATTAACATGAAAAGCAACACAGGCACCACTTCATACTTTTAATTATTTTTAGAATGAATATGAATAATTTAGAACTTAAGGGGGTCAATAACTGCACTTTTTGCACATGCTGACAACTCCCACAGGTCTTAATTAAATGTGTATGACATATTTTGGTCAAATTTTCTTTAATTATTAAATTATTGGAGCACAATTGTGAATCATCTTTTGCAGCCTTTCTCACAATGGCTCATTCCAGTGCGTATCTCTTTAAATACCTGAGAACTGCTGTTAACGCTGCCCTTCCTCTTGTATCTCTGTTGCTAACTTTAGCTGGCTAGTGAGCCTGAGCCAACTAGCATATATTTGTCTTCAAGAATGAATGAAATAAAGCATCACTGGTCGACGGGGTGTGTGGTTTCAGTATTCGATAGGATAAAACTGGTGCCTGAAGTACAATAACCACAGAAACTGTGACACCGGTTACATGGTCACAATAAACCGATTACTGAAAATAAACCAACAACGGCAATAATCAGTTTTGTTGTGTTTATATGCACTGAATAAACAAGATTATTGGAGGGTAAACCCCTTCAGTTAAATGATCCCAGTTTACAAGGCCTTTACCAGTTTATTCTGTTTACATGGCCACTTGTATAATCAGATAACTCCAGAAATCCAATCATCAATTTATTCGTGTGCATGTAAACATGGTCATTAAGTGAATGGTGGCCCAAAGCACTTGCTCAGGGATGTCAAATGTACGGTCTGCGGGCCAAATTTGGCCCACCAGAGAGTCCAAACTGGCCCGCAGGATGAATTTGCAAAGTGTGAAAATTAAATAACAGAAGCGCTTTTTCAATAAAATAACTGCTATTCCCAATTTGTCCATTTGGGGTCGCATAAGAGTAGCAGACAGAAAAGTGATCCCCCGTTTTCCACTGAAGGAGTCTGTCCTGCAGGTCAGGAGGACAGGATTTCTTCCAGAAAGACTCCAAGGCAACCTTTTCCCACCTGCTTCTGTTATTATCTCTTCTCGCCCATCACTAAAAACATGCAACAAGTCTTTTTTTTTTTTTTTTTATGGATGCCGGCTCCAGCGCACAGTGAAACGCATTTATTGTATTTAACAAAAGACATTTACCCCTGTGTCTCACAGCTTGGCGGGTACTGGGGTGGGGGTGGGGATATTTTTACGGTCTGAACCAGGTTTTCTTGTCACAAACTTTTTTACGGTCTGAACCAGGTTTTCTTGTCACAAACTTTTTTGAACAAGTTCAGAACAAGAGAAGCTGCTGGTGTTATGCCGAGAACTGCTCGCTTGCCGAAAATTGCATCCCATCGTTGCAAGCAGGTGTTTAGTGCTAGTCAAAGTCAGTAGTACAACTAGATGCTTTGAAAAAGTGATTATTTGTTTTACTGACAATGCATAAATGCAAAATCTTGACTTTGAAGACTGTAAAAGGTGGCATTGGATCACTATGATTTGTAACCCTCTTTGAAACACTACAGTAAGACATCTGGTGAATAAACATAATTTAAAGGTAATTTACAACAGGTAATAGCAATTTTTACTTCTAAAAATGTATAACCGGTACTTCTAAAAATGCACAAATGGTTACAAGCCTGTCTGTAGTGTTCTATTTTCGCTTCGAGTGTTATATTTTCGCCTTTAGCCTTGCTTGGCTAAAGTTGTTTCTCTTCTGATTCTGAGGGTGACCGCTGCTTTTGAGCAAAGTGGACGTAACTTTTTGTCCATGCAATTAGCGAAGGTACTGTATGTCTGTCAATATTTAATGCAGTGAGGGATAAGTCATAATTCTAGCCCCATGAGTTTTGTGATAGAATAATCAGATATGAGATTTTATCCTGTAGCAGCTTTTAATGTTTTTCCTTATGTTAAGAAAAGTGTGCTGAAATGAACAAAATCCATGTACAACGATGTAAAAGTCAGTAATGCTTTTCTTTCCCATGAACACTAGTGTTTGTGCATTATTTACCTTATATGTAAGTAGAATTCATAAAATGTATGCTTCATCTGCCAAAAACTCATTAAGGCTTCCAATTTGGATTCAAACATTTTATCTGCCAAAAAAATTACTTGATTTGGTTCTTCAAGGTTGAAGTGAAGATTATAATATGTTCTGTCCAACTTGTGAATAGTCTCAAAAGGCTGTTATAGCTTATAAATATGTTATTTCACCTGCCAAAAATTGATTAGGGTCTTAATGTTGATTGAAACAGTTTTCGTGCTTTAAAAATAACTTGATTTGGTTCTTCAGGGTTAAATAGTGAATATAATACTTGTTAGATATTCCCCATATTAACAATAGGCAGCACAAACGTGGGGATGCACACATAGTATGATGTCATCACGCTGTGCCTATATTAGGAGTCTGACAGCGGGTGTCGTCCTCTTTGGCGCTACGCCTCTGTGACAGCTAGAGCCTGTACTGCTCAGGGGTTAGTGTGATAGTTAGCATACTGTAACATTTGCTGATAACTGTCTTCTCCACCAGACCTCCACACCCCTGGACTCGATTGATGTGTCTCATCCCAAATGGAGACACTGTAGACAGTGTGAGCAGAGACAAAAGAGAGGCAAAAATGGAGGTATCCGAACGAAGCTAACCGCTCGCCCACACAGACTCCCGATTCCTTCCCTCATTCTGGCCAACGTATGCTCACTGGACAACAAAAAAGACCACATACAGCTCCTTAGAACTACGCAACATGATGTGCGGAACTGCTGTGTTTTCATCTTTATGGAAGCATGGTTAAATGACAATATACCGGACTCTGCCATTCAGTTAGCAGGGCTAACATGCTACCGTGGTGACAGAGGGTTCACAGAAGTAGGGAAAAAGTGAGGCAGCGGGGTCTGTGTCTACATCAGTGATGCTTGACGCAACTGTTGTACATGAACTCTGTTCTCCATTGGTGGAGTTTATGATCATCAAATGCCAATCCTTTTACATTCTGAGAGAATTTTCATCTGTCCTGGACTAACACTGGACTAACACACTGCAGGACTAACGACAGCTAGGGCCAACCTGTTCTGTGGCATCAAGAAGGCAAAATGACAATACAGCAAGAAAATATCCGGCCACTTCAGCAACACCAGAGATGCACGTTCCCTCTGGTGTGACATACAGACCCTCACCAACTACAAACCTCCACCTCAGCCCTGTGTGAGTGACACCACACTGCTTAACAACCTAAATGACTTCTTCGGCCGCTTTGAAGCACAAAACAGCACATCAGCATATAAGACCACTCCTCCTCTAGACGAGCAGGCCATAAGCCTGGATCCAGCTAGCGTGAAGAGGACCCTCTCCAGGATTAACCCATGCAAGGCAGCTGGTCCAGACAACATACCGGGCCGCATTCTGAAAGACTGTGCAGAGGAGCTCAAGAATGTCCTGGCCGACATCTTCAACATCTCCCTGACTCAAGCTGTTGTCCTCACATGTTTAAAAACTGCCACCATAATACCAGTCCCAAAGAAGCCGGTCCCATCTAGCTACAATAATTACCGGCCCGTAGCACTGACCCCCATCATAATGAAGTGCTTCGAGCGGCAGGTCATGCAGAACATCAAGTCCATCCACTCTCCCTCCCACGATCCATCTCAGTTTGCATAAAGATCAAACAGATCCACAGAAGATGCCATCGCTGCTGCTCTCCATCCAGACCCTCTCCCACCTGGACTCAAAGAACTCCTACTTGCGAATGCTGTTCTTGGACTTCAGTTCGGCATTCAACACAATCATCCCCCTGCACCTGATACAAAAACTCAGGCACTTGAGACTCAAAACCTCTCTCTGTAACTGGGTGCTGGACTTTCTCACAGGAAGGCCACAGAATGTGCGGGTTGGCAGCAGCGCATCCAAGACCATCACAATGAGCACAGGGGCCCCCATATTGGGTTGCGTGCTCAGCCTCTTGCTCTTCACCCTGTTTACCCATGACTGTGTACCAGCCTACAACACCAACCACATCATCAAGTTTGTGGATGACACAACAGTGGTGGGCCTCATCACCAACAACGAGGAGGCCAACTACAGAAATGAGGTGAGCCAACAGGTCCTGTCATGTAAAGACAATAACCTCTCCTTGAACGTGGGAAAAAACCAAGGAGATTGTGGTCAACTTCATGAGGGGACACACACAGCTTCTCCCCTCTGATCATCGATGGAGCAGCTGTGGTGAGGGTGTGCGCAGCACCAGGTTCTTGGGGGGTGCACTTCTCTGAGGAACCTCTCCTGGTCCAACAACACCACATCACTGGCCAAGAAGGCTCAAACTCACTTCCAATTTCCTCTGCAAAACTGAGAGAGCATAAGTCCCATCCCCCATCATGTGCTCATTCTACTGGGGCACCATTGAGAGCATCCTCACCAGCTGCATCACGGTGTGGTATGGAAGCTGCACTGCCTCCTGCCGGAAGACACTATAACACACAGTGAAAGCAGCCAGCAAGATCATCGGTGCCCCTCTGCCCCCCCTCTCAGACATCTGCCTCACCCGCAGAGCCATCAACATTGCAGGTGACACCTCCCACCCCCTCTTCAGCCCCCCTGCCCTCGGGGAAAGGTACCGGAGCCCCCCCCCCCCCCCCCCCCCCCCCCCCCCACCGGGCCCGCTCCACAAGACTGCTTAACAGCTTTGTTCATCAGGCCACCAGGACCCCAAATTCTGTCCACAACCCCCCCCCCCCTCCCCGGACCGTAATGCACTCACTTGCACAATAACTACCTCAGCTGTTGGCACAGAAAGACTGGCACACCAACAGTGATACATTTGCTGCTCTATGTCTCTGCACTTTACTGCAACCATATGCACAAATGTCATATCTGCTGCTGTCTGTCATTGCAATACTGATCATGTGAAGTTCTGTCACTGTCCTGCACCTACACTACCACATTGAACTTGGTACTATGATTATTACTGCTCTACTTTCTGTTTAAAAGATTGCTGGGTTTCATCGTTTATCATTTATTTGCACTATGGGAGGTCGGGGGTCTATCTTTTGGCGCCATTTCCCTACGGGTAACATTACTGTATATAGACTGCTGTTGTTGTTTTCCAGCCTTATTCCTTTTTCTTTTTTTTTATATTCTGCACACCACTGAGGAGAGAAAGAAACACCACTTCAATTCTCCTGTATGTCCTGTATGTATAGTAGTATTGACAAGTAAAATATTTGAATCTTTGAATGGCACATCGCCACAACAGCAAGCAGGGCATCAGAGATGAGAGAGCAGCAGCGCCAGTGCAGCCGACCAGATCGCTGCTCGCACTCCTTGATTGGATTCGAGTCCAGTGATCTGACTGCCTGGACCCACAGAGGTCTTATCATCGCAAATGAGAATCACCGCACAAAAGAGGCCAGCCGCCCAGATGGCCAAGGGGTTTGAGATGGCACACCAGCCATTTGTGGAAGGTAAGAGCAGCTGTCTTGGATCAGACGTAACGCTGGAGCTGACCCAGCTGGTGTGGGGACCCAGGCTGGGCGTTGCTGACAAGCGAACCATGACTCCAGCAAGATGGCACCCAGGTCCGCTGCAGCCGGCGCCTCCAGGGATGCGCCCACCGCAGGCGTCGACTGAGGCCCCTGAAGTTAAACTGTGGCAGTGACTGTGTTTTGCATTATTTAACAGAGCATGGCTGCTTCAGAAGTGGCAGAATAACTCATGCAGTTGTGCAGGGTTAACCGGTGGTCTACCGGTGCCCCAGATTCTGTTTGCCTCTGATTTGGAAAAAAAAGAGGAGCTGCTGTGAATGTAAAAGCTGGAAGTATTCATGATGGATTTCTTTTTTGGTTTTGTTTTTGGGGGGCGGGGAGGATAAATGTCAGATATTCCCTATATTAACAACAGGCCAGCATGGACGTGGGGACGCATGCATAATTTGACCGTCACCTATATTAGGAGTCTGACCGCTGGAGTCGTCTTCTTTGGCGCTCTGCCTCTGTGACAGCTAGAGCCTGTACTGCTAAGGGGTTAGCGTGATAGTTAGCATACTGTAACATGTGCTGATAACTTTGGCTTGTAATGAAGTTCTAATTTGGTACAGTGCTTGCCTCCACTGTCCTGTTTTCAGACACAATAGTGTAGCTTGCTCTGTCACACTTGTGAAAGTCTCAAAGGGCTGTTATAGCCTATAAATATATTATTTCACCAGCCAAAAATTGATTAAAGATCTAGTGTTGATTGAACAGTTTGCATGCTTTAAAAATGGTTTTATTTGGTTCAGGATTAATCTGTGACTATAACACGGTAACCTGCTCTCTCACACTTGTGAAATAGTCTCAAACGACAATAATTCTGTATTTCGCCTGCCAAAAGTTGATTAAGGGTCTTAATCTGGATTGAAACTCCAGAAATCCAATCACAGCTGGTTTATTCATGTGCATATAAACATGGTCAATGATCATGTTTACACGTACACTAATAAACCGGTTATGATTGGATTTTTGCAGTTATCTGATCATTCAAGTGGCCATGTAAATAAAGCCCATGTAACTGGGGTCATTAACTCAAGTGCCCCCCACCCCCAGTAATCTGTTTATTCAGTGCATGTAAACACAAGAAAACTGATTGTCAGCAGCTTCAGTTTAAAACAGAGCAGGCCCCTGAAGTTAAACTGTGGCAGTGACTGTGTTTTGCATTATTTAACAGAGCATGGCTGCTTCAGAAGTGGCAGAATAACTCATGCAGTTGTGCAGGGTTAACCGGTGGTCTACCCGGTGCCCCAGATTCTGTTTGCCTCTGTTTGGAAAAAAAAGAGGAGCTGCTGTGAATGTAAAAGTGCAGGGTGCAGGATTTCTGGAGTTGTGAATGTACCCCTCCCTCACTTCACGGTGACTACAGATCAGGTGGAGAAACAGCTGGAGAGACTCCGTCAGCGGAAGGCTTCGGGCTCGGATGGCATCTCCGCTAGGATCTTGAGGACCTGTGCCAACCAACTAGCTCCAGTACTGAAACACCTGTACAACCTGAGCCTGAGTCTGGAGAGTCTGGAGAGAGTACCGGTGCTGTGGAAGACATCCTGCTTGGTTCCTGTCCCCAAGAAGTCATCTCCATCGGATCTGAATGACTACCGACCAGTTGCCCTCACATCTCATGTGATGAAGGTCCTGGAGAGACTGGTCTTAGCCCACCTGAGGCCACAGGTGGAGACGTGGCTGGACCCTCTGCAGTTTGCATATCAGCCCCATTTAGGAGTTGAAGATGCTGTCATCTACCTGCTGCAACGAGCCCATCAGCACCTGGATGGTGGAGGAGATACTGTGAGAATCACTTTTTTTGATTTCTCCAGTGCCTTTAACACCATCCAGCCACTGCTGCTGGGCGAGAAGCTGCGGGGGATGGGGGTTGACAGCTCTGTGATCTCCTGGATTACCGACTACCTGACAGGCAGACCACAGTTTGTCAGGCTGGGCAGTGTCTTGTCTGGAGTGGTGGCTAGTGATACGGGAGCGGCACAGGGGACTGTGCTCTCTCCTTTTCTTTTTACCTTATACACCACGGACTTTCAGTACAACACTGAGTCATGTCACCTGCAAAAATTCTCTGATGACTCAGCTGTTGTGGGGTGTATAAGAGGAGGAGAAGAGGGGGAGTACAGGGCACTGGTAGACAGATTTGTGGAGTGGACGGAACTTCCTTCTGCCTTCAGAGAGAGCAGTCACATTTTTCCTCCCTCCTCCTATCCTGCCTTCCTGACCTAATCCCAGCTTGCTGCGTCTGAGTGAGTGTCTGTGCCGTCTCACCATCTGCTGATCTCAACCCAAATGGAAAATACGGAAAATGGATATAAGCTGGGCTTTAAACGCAATTGACACCACCTTTTCAAACAGAAAATTGGGCCCGGGGGAGCCCAAATGTGGAGAGACCCATGGACTGGAACTCATGTGTCTGTGTGATTTGACTGAAGATGTAGAAAAACATCTACCTGTTTTGGCTTTACGATCACAGGATTTCTGCCGATTGGGCTTTGGAGTTCTCCTGGTGTATTGAAAATTTAACTGGAAGAGCTAATCAAAATGCAGACCCAGCGGAGCTGCTTCTCAATAATTCGACCAGATGGGGAGTGCACGAAATAGCGGCAAATGACCAACATGGAATTTACCATCTGCATGCACTGTAGAGAGATGGACTCTACCGGACATGTTCATCTGTGTTTAGAAGGGGAAACATCTGGAGTCGCTTCGTGCTCTCCAGGGAATGATATGAATTTAAAGCCAGTGAATGTTAATTTGAATTGTAAGCTCAGAATATGAGAACAGGGAAATCCTATACTCTGTCTGTGCAGATTCGGCCTTGATCGGCGCCCCTGGATAACTCACTCCTCCAGAGTTGAGATAAGCGGATGTGTCAGCTGGCTCTGCTAACCCAAACACCGCTGCTGTGCAATAAACAGAACTCTTCAGGGACAGCGTTCATGAACTATAACATCTATCGTTGCCTAGGAGACTATTTGTTGTACTCCAGTAACTGATACACTCAACACTGCACACACAATGACATCATCATCATACTGATATACACACACTGCTCTCCCCCTGCTGTGTGATTTGTCTACTAAATGTCTGCTAAATATGCATTGAGGGTTTTTTTGCCTGCAATCAAAATTTTGTTTACTCATTAAGCGTCAATTTGATAAAACATGTTTTTTTCTCTCGCCTACTGTGTCATATCCTCTCTTTTTCTTTTTTTCCTTTCTTCTTTATGACTGGCGCCTAGCGGCTGCCCCGGCCTTGGATGCGCTCTGCAGAGCGTGCCCAAATGCCAAGTCACGTTTCGTTACCTTGTATTCATACATGTGTAATGACAATAAAGTTGAATCTCATCTCATCTCATCTCAACAGAATCACCGGAGGTTGAATGTCAGCAAGACCAGGGAGATGGTGATTGACTTCAAGAAGAGGAAGGCTCCTTCTCAGCCACTGCAGATTAGGGGGGAGGGTGTGGGAGTGGTTGAAGACTACAAATATCTGGGTGTCAGGATCAGCAGCGGGTTGGACTGGAGATCCAACACCGATGCTGCACACAAGAAAGGGATGAGCAGACTCTATTTCCTGAGAAAACTGAGATCCTTCAACGTGTGCAGCAGGATGCTGGAGCTTTTCTACCAGACTGTTGTCGCCAGCGCCATCTTCTTTGCTGCGGTCTGTTGGGGTAGCAGTATCAGGGCCAGAGATACCAACAGACTTGACAAGATTATCAAGAGGGCTGGCTCTGTAATTGGTCTCAGACCGGAGACCTTTGAGACAGTGGTGGAGAGGAGAACACTAAATAAACTGCGATCCATCATGAACAATCCTGATCACCCCCTCCACCGCACCCTAGATAGACAATGAAGCACTTTCTCCAGTAGACTACTACAGCTTCGTTGTCGAACGGCCAGGTACAGGAAATCTTTCCTGCCACATGCAATTTCACTGTACAATAACTCACTATGATGTTGTATTCTGGTCATAGCTACCGTGCTGCCACACTGCACCTTACAGACTAACTGGTACATCACTTTTCACACTGCTCCTGATAGTCCTTCTTTGTGCAATGGGATGATTCATGTGTTTATACGGGTCATCATCATATATTAAGCTATGATGTATATAGGTTCTATAGTCGTGTTAGTTTCTTTTTACTTTCCATGGGTAATCCCTTTGTCTGTCGTGTGTGTTTCTGTTGTTGGCTGTCAACTGTCATGCTGCTGTTACACTGTAATTTCGCAGTTTGGGATCAATAAAGTACATCTATCTATCTATCTATCTATCTATCTATCTATCTATCTATCTATCTAAAAGAAAAAACAAATTCAGGTTGTTCATACTTTGATGAAGATTCAATTCATGTTGTTCATGTTTTGTGAAAGATCAATAGTTCAACAAATGTAAACATTTCATAATGTACTTGTACTTCTTTGTACTAAATTTGGAGTTGCCATTAGGTTGTTTTGCTATTATTTTCCTGGTCCGGTCCACTTGACATTAAATCTGGCGGTATGTGGCCCCCGAGCTAAAATGAGTTTGACACGCCTGCGCTAGCTGATGCCCTAAGCACCTAGCAAATATGACATCAAAACAATGTCCAAGAGTGACATACGTAATAGTCAGATGTTGGTGGATGAACAAGGATTCCAGTGGGGGGGTTGAACAGAATTAATTGAAAATAGTGATCAAAACCGGATGGATTGGCAGTGAAGCTAGCACCAGCCGGCCTGTGTTACTGCCTAGCCAAGCTAAAGTAAGCAGCTCGATGGATCACAGCAAAAATATAACAAAATAAACCAGAATAACATGAGCTATATTATCAACTGTGGATAAGTGAACCAGCTGGAAACAGAAATGTCTATTAGGGTAACCTGAAATCTAAAGAAAATAATAATATAAACTGCTCTTGGGAGGTGAACTTCTAGTAACACTGTTAGCTCACTGTTCTCTACATGACAGACAGGCTGGCCAATAATAGAGAAGTGGGTGGGTATCAAGGATGGCACTGGGCTGGGTTTACCATTTTATGCAGCAGACTACATCATCCCAGGTGCACAACCGAGAGGTTTCGCAGGTCCTTCCTACCAACAGCTGTCAGACTGTACAACCTAAGCAGGGCTGCTCGCAGAGATAGCAAAAAGACGTAACAAACTAATAGTTTTTAAATGCCAAAAGATGCAATAGACTTACACCAATGGTCCCCTCCGGCATACAACTAGGAAAATACGGTCGCTATGGAGGGTGAGAATATGTATGGGCACATACTGTAATCATACATGTAGGATAACTAAGTAGAGGGTTATGCTGTTTCATCCCATCTAGCAACAATGACTCTGCACTGTGTGTGTTTATATATTTACATATTTCTTCCATCTAGCTACAATGCTCAGCACTGGGTGTGTTCATATTTATATATCTATATATTTATTCCAATCTAGCTACAATGCTCCGCACTGTTGTTTTTATATATCTATATATTTATTCCATCTAGCTCTCAATGCTCCGCACTGTGTGTGTTATATACTTACATATTTATTCCACCTAGCTGCAAATGCTCCGTACTGTGGGTGTTTATATATTTACATATTTATTCCATCTAGCTACAATGCTCTGCACTGTGTGTTTTATATATTCATATATTTATTCCATCCAGCTACAATGCTCTACACTGTCTGTCTGTGTGTGTGTAATATATTATTTTATAGTAATATGTACATATGTATATAGCTGCTCTTGCTTGCTTGTTTTTTTTTCTTGCCTTCTGATTGTTGCTCTGAGTGTTTGCTATCCCTGTGCTGTTGCCAATCCTGGAATTTCGCCCGTTGTGGGACTAATAAGGCTTATCTTATCTTATCTTATCTTATCTTATCTTATCTTATCTTATGACATACCTTGACAAACCCGGAAGAGTAAAGGTGATAGAGACAAGATCTTGACCTCACTGGCCAGTTAGTTGTCAGGCACTTATTCTATGCCACTGATTGATAGAGGCCTTGTAGGCATCAACCCAGTTATGCTACTGACTGTGATATATTTACAAGGCCGTAGATATGGTAACCATTTAGACAGAAAACATCCGGTAAACTGCTAGGCTAGTCACATGTCATATACATAGCTTTCTTGTGATTACATTAAATACAATGAACAATTGTTTTTGTATCCTGTTATCACAATGCTGACGGTGCTGTTTACCACTATAATTAAGATAAGATAAGATAAGCCTTTATTAGTCCCCGGCGGCGGCGGCGGCCTCCGTCGGTCTATGATGACCATGGAAGAGAATCCTAAATGTCTACTCTGCTGGAACAGCACCGCCTGTGGCTGAACAGACTGATGCGCACTGGTGTTCTATCTTCCAGCATTGGGCGTTGGTAGGATTCAAGCCTGGGCAGGAAGATATGGAGGACAAGATGTTACCCATGCAGCATGTCCCCCCTTTCCATGTCACTGATGAATCCAAAGGAACAGCAGGGCTGCTATAGTTTGGCACCAGCGCCGTCGCAGGAGCTGCCAGAACGATGTTGAGCACAACAGAGAACTGCCTTAGGGGCTCCGACTCCGGATTTTTCCTCAGGGTTGACTCCCGAAGCCTTTCCCGTGACCGGGTGTGCCGCAAGGCAGCGGAGGTTTGAAATCAGGGTTTACCTTCCCCTAGATGGGCTACCTTCCCAGGTTGACGAGCCACCATCTACCCGAAGCATCTGGTTTTAAGGCGCCAGAGATCCGCCCTCGCCCCTTCTCCTATTAGTAAAAGCAGTTCCGCCGGGCTTAGAGACTAAACCACATGGGCAGGCTAGGAGTTGGACTTAGTTGTCAGAGGCTTTTCGAGACGCACGCCGTAAGGAGCATTTTATGAGCACTGGGAGCTTAACCCCAGTGCCACTCCTGGCTATGACAACCTTGGAACCTTATTAGTCCCACAATGGGGAAATTCCAGGATTGCAACAGCACAGGGGATAGCAACACTCAGAGCAATAATTTAGACGATAAGAAAATTAAGAGCAGTGAATATACATATGTACACATAAAATATAAATATATACACACAGTGCAGAGCCTTGTAGCTAGATGCAATAAACAGCATAACCAATCTATTTAGTTATCCTACATAGTATGACTATGTACCCATACATATTGTCACCCTCCGTAGCGATCTGATATTGTTTAGTTGTATACTGGATGGGGACCATTGTGTAAGGTCTGTTGCGTCTTTTGCATTCAATACTATTAGGTCGTCACGTTTTTTTGCTATCTCTGCGAGCATCCTGCTTAAGGTATATAAAGTCTGACTAGCCATAGGTAGGAAGGACCTGCGAAACCTCTTCGGTCGCACACCTAGGATGATGTAGTCATACTGCTAAATGAATAACTACGTACAGAAAATGACCACCTTCATTTGCCATGAAAAATTTCAGTCATGTCCTATCTAGTGTATCATTACATCTATGCTACTGACTTTAATTCTGCACCTTTCATAACATTTTTTTAAATATTTGTTTTCATGAAAATATAGTACTGATTAATGGCTAATCGGACACAAAAACTACATAAAGGCTGTGGGTTTTCTTTTTAAAAGTGAGCATTTTGACATTTTTTCATTATGCCTCGGTGGAAACGGAGACATACAGTATCGCTCAATGTGTCTGTGTGTGGTTTCAGTCCGCCCATCTGTTTCGCTCACTTTGCCTGTCACAGTTAAGTGGCAACTCACGGTTTGTATCTAACCAGCGTGGTGGCCTAGTTGGTAGAGCCTCCACTTACCCCACACCCAGAAGGGTCCGTGGGTTCAAATCCTAGGCCAGGTCATACTCAAGACCATATAAAAAAAAAAAAATGTACTTTCTGCCTTCTAGCTTGGTGCTCAGCATAATGAATGGGGAAAGGGAATTTTAACGCTACAGAGCTACCAGAGGACCTGACCACCCACTGTAGCTTGTCACTACTCACAGTAGCTGTATGAGATCGTGAACTGGAGATTATCCACCTGGTCGTGGAAGAGGGATTAACTTAACTAAAGGGCTTGTATCGCCATATTTCTCAACTTTTAATTTGACAGAATTTCCGACCATAAGGCTTTGTTTTGAAATAACCACAACTTAACATCACCTGTCCCGTCAATGCAGCCTGGAAAAAATGTTATAGTAATAACTATGCCGAGCCCCTAGAGGGCAAGCAGTGTGAGTTTTTTACAAGCAACACACCGCACCTTTTTTTTTTACAGCACGTAGAGCTGAACTTGTTATAAAATACAAGTTGCTTGGAAAAAAACACGCATTTAGCAACTACACCATTTATTCATCACATGTTATTTTTCTACACTGTTTTTGTCGTTTTAGTTTTTGCAGAGGAATGATGAGGTAAAAACTCATTAAGAAGTCCCAACATTTCCTCACAAATGGTTGCAGTGAACTGTGCATGCTTGCCGCTGGAAACTCCTGCCAGAGGAAAGTTACTGAGCAATCCACCAATACTGGGTGAACAAATGTCCATCTCTTTGCCCGTCTGTTTTCTTCCTCTGCCACTAAACAGCAAAAGCTCGTGTTCGTCTTGTCATTGTATTCACGTACCACCAACGCCTCCGCCATTTAACATGTCTGCCCACCGTGCTCTTCTTTTGTGTTTGGATTGCAGCTGTTCAAATCAGTTTGGTGGTTCTTGGCTGCCGCCGACAGTACAGGCATGTGAACTGCAGATTATTTCACTTTGCATGCATGTACTCCAAAACTACTGGATGGATTTGGATGAAATTTTAACCAGAGGTGGTCCATGGGCTAGAGAGGAACTCATAACATTTTTGGTGAGATCCAAGAAAGCATATCTCCGCCAAGTGTAACGGAGTCAAAAATGCCACCTTAAACATTCCTTTTCTCAGTCATGTTTTCCTTTATATTATTGTGAATTTTATTTACTTGAGTGCTTTTATTTTGCGGTTACCACTGCTCACATCCGCTCTTCCCGTACCGCCGAGGCTCCGGTTAGCTCCTCCTTTTCCCCCACAGTACCACTTTCTTCTTTGCTGGGGGTAAGTTGTGCGTTAAAACGTTGCTGGCATTATAATGACTGTTTTGCTCATCAGTTTTATCATTTGAAAACTGCAACCTTGGTTTGTGATTGTTCCTTGTTAATTTGACATGCTACTGTAGGTATATTTTTCGTTGTTTATATTGTAAATAGAGTTTTATGGATGTTTTCGGCACACCTTAGAAGTCCACTAGTCGCCATTTTAGAAGTGCGCGCCAATATACGCTCTATGGTGACTCTGGCAGCTTGTGCTGTTGTGTAACTTATATCTTTGTAAATGTAGGAGCCTGTGTGGGATCGAGGTACAGACGAAGAGTGATTTGTATTGTTTTATTTCTCCAACAGGTATGTCTGTTTTTGGTAAATTTTCTCATTTGTAATGCAATTCCGCTGGTCTGCTATTTTCATTTAATGTCCACTAGAGGGCGTATTTCATGTATCTTTATATGGTTTAACTCTGTTGCAAAAGGGAAATATTAATGTTTTTTGTATTTAAGAGAAAATGTTTCCCATTTTGAAATTTAGCTCTTGTTTAATGAAATATTCTTTTGTTGGTAATAATATGAATGTGAAAAAGTGAAAACGTGATTTATTTTATGTGTTGTGAAATTATTTTAGAGCTCCCTTTCCCACACAGTACCGCTTTGCTTTGCTGGGGAGCCTGTGTGGGATCGAGGTACAGACGGAGAGTGATGTGTATTGTTTTATTTCTCCAACAGGAGCAAATAAATTGTGGGAAACATCAGTCTGGTGTCATCGTGATCCATATGCCGCCTACATGTATACACTAGTGTCCCCGATCACAGCCGTTTAAGGGTGCCCTAGTAGGAACCATCACACTGGTATCGTGATTGCCCAAAAAGGGGACCCGTTACACTGGTGCCGTGACCCTTGGATCTTCAGATCAGCTCGACGCAGGTCACCGTGGATGCTGCATTACCAACTTAGGTCTACGCTGGGACGTATATGTGGTCAGATATATAAAGGACTGTTGAGACGCATTTTAACTGATTACCCACAGTGCATTTATGGTATTTGAAGTCATAGTAATAATTGTGATCCTGTACTGTAATTTATGTCACTTTACTTTGGAGTTATTCACAACGCAAGTACATTTCGCTGTGTAAAGTAGTACTATCAACCAAAAAAGACATGGATAATTATACAACACCTGTTTTGCCAAAAGGAAGAGGTGTTTGGTGCGGTGATATTGCTAATAGTAGAGATGTGGGACATTCCAAATTCATGAACAATGGTGGGGATACAGGGTTAGGTCAGAGCCCAGGTTGTATTCCTGTTAGTGAGTTCATGGGTGAAGGTCCTCATGTTTCCACACCCTGCAGTAATGTTGATGCCATTGAACAACTTACAGATATGGTAGGGCAGCTTGGTGCTCAAATTCGTGAGTCTACAGTTGCTAAGTTAATGTCTGCTGGTGTTGTGAATATGACCAATGACAACCAGACTTCTCCTACTGATCGAACTGCACATTGTGATGTTACCAAATATGACCCTCCACACGTGACTGTCCATGTTAAGTCAGACAGAGAACTACCCACATTTAGAGGTGACAGTACTGACAAATATTCAGTTCAGGACTGGATTGACTTGTCTAAGACTGACCTTAAGAAGAGAGAGATTCCTGTGTGTGAGCAAGCAGGAGAAATAATGAGTCATTTACTGGGCAAAGCCAGAGATGTTGTGAAAGTTGCCCTGCGTAGTGACCTGGAGCTAGATGCTAAAAAGAAACTTGAGATAATCTATGATGTTCTTCTCCATTACTTCTGTGATGCCTCCTCATGTCTTCCGCTCGCAGATTTTTATGCAACCCTGCCCAGGCACAGAGAAAACCCAGTGGACTACTGGATAAGGCTGAACAAAGCAGCAGACCTGGCTCTCGAGGGCCTGCGTAGACAAGGCAAGCAGACTGAGGACATGAGCAAAGAGGTTGCTATCATGTTCGTCAAAAATTGTCCTGATCCTGATCTGTCTTGCACCTTGAAGTGGAAACCACCTCATGAATGGACCTCACATGATGTTCAGTTGAGAATTGACGATTATCAGAGAGAGGTTAGAGCTAGTGCCAGAGCACCTGATGGTCCACAGCTAATGAGTCACACAGCCACTGTAACATCTGACAAACCCAGGTTGCCATCTTCAGCCATGACCATGCCAGAACAGTGTCGCACCCCAGTCATTCCCTCTTCACTTCCTCAAACCCGACAGTTTACATGTCAGGGTCCCTCTCCATTCCCTATCTCTGCCCCTACCCCAAATCCCCTCAACTCAGATTGTGCTAGTGTGCCGGTTGTTGCTCAAAATCTCCTAACAGTCAGAGGAGAGGCTCCTTGGTCACATGGTTAACATGTTTCAGGAAATGATGGAGAAGTTGCAGCAGTGTACAATTCCTCACCTGACTGAGAGCAACAGATTTAAACATGCCCCTCGTCAGAGGCGCCCCAGAGAAGCAACTTGTAAGGTCTGTAATGACACACGTCACTCCACCATTTCACATTGCATGTCTGAGAAACTGTGTTTTACCTGCCTTTCCCCTGGTCATACCAGACTGGCCTGTCCCAACAACAACTGTCAGCCTCCTTCTCAGTCTCAGGGAAACTAACTGACCTGTACTTGGAGGGAGGCAGTGCAGGTCTCACCTCAAGCTCCCACTGCAGTGACACATCTGATGCCGAGTCAGTTTTTGCATCGGTGAGAAGCTCATGCGATGATGTAGTTGTTGTGTATCAGAACATTCACATAACTGGCAATAGTTCCAGCCTTTTCTACACACCAGTGGCTTTTGGTGGTGCAGTGATAATTGATGGCATGCTGGACAGTGGCTCCATGGCCTGCAGTATCAACGAGGATGCAGAGAAGAAACTGAGAACTGCTGGAGTGATAACAAATGAGAACCAGATTGATGTGGATGTGATGCTGATTGGGTGTGGTGGACAGCGTGTCAGGCCAAAGAGTGCTTTTGACATTGTGATGGAGGTGTATGGTTGTAAAATGCTAGTCCCCACTCTGGTTGTCTGTGGTCAGCATGATGAGTTGATTATTGGTACCAATGTCATAAAGCACATCCTACACCATTCGAAACAATGCAAGTCCTATTGCAGGGGTGTCCAACCATGTGCCATGGAGAGCCAAGACCCTGCAGGTTTTACCTCCAACCAATGTCTTCAACAGCAGATTTCTGTGAACTTCTTCCCACTGATTGCTGATAAGTGAAAACACCTGCTGAAGAGACTGGGTAGAAGAGGAAACCTGCAGGGTCTTGGCTCTCCATGGCACCTGGTTGGACACCCCTGTCCTATTGGAAAACAGTGTCTGGCCCCTGCCCAACTGCAGAACTAGAAGCTGAGCAGTTCTTGTCTATGCTCACTGGTTTGAACCCCTGGAAAGGAAATGACATTCCTGATAAAGTTGGTACTGTCAGATGTAACTCAGCCACCTACCTTGAACCTGGGCATGAGTACCTTGTTTGGGGTAAATTGCCTAAAGACACTGTTGTATCTCCAGGCAGTACAGTCATGCCACATCTTCTCGTTCAGCTCCTAGGGGTGTCCTAGTAGCTAAGATTGTAACTCCTATGTGGGGTGACAGGTGGGTCCCGCTCAAACTCATCAACACGTCCAACAAGCCTGTGTTGTTACGGCGCAATGCAAAGCTAGCTGACGTCTACACATGTGTAGCCCTTGAAGACATGGACGCAGCTGAGCAGTCTAATGTACCAGTGACCTGCTACACACAGTCTACAATGGCATGTGATGCCAGTATGGAGTCTGTAAAAGAAAAACTCAAGTCAGTGGGGCTTTGTGACATAGACATTAATTCATGCCAAATGTCAGAGGACTGCAAAAAGAGAATGGCTGACTTGGTACTTCAGTACAAGGACATCTTTTCACGCCACCACCTAGACTGCGGAGAAGCTAAGGGCTTTGTACACCGCATACATTTATCTGATAATAAACCATTCAGACTCCCATACAGGCGTGTACCCACTAGTCAGTACCAGAAATTAAGCCAGGTGCTGAATGAAATGGAGGAAAAAGACATTATCAGGAAATCAATTAGCGAGTATGCATCTCCTTTGGTTCTTGTGTGGAAAAAGAATGGCAACCTCCGCATCTGCACGGATTTTCGCTGGCTGAATAAGAGGACTCTGAAAGATGCTCACCCTCTCCCTCACCAGGCAGATTGTCTGGCAGCACTGGGAGGTAACTGCCTCTTCAGCACAGTGGATTTAACGTCCGGCTTCTACAACATGCTAGGATGAGGATGACAGGAAATATTCTGCTTTTACCACTCCGATGGGCTTATATGAGTACAATTGCCTGCCCCAGGGATTATGCAATAGTCCTGCTAGTTTTATGCGCATGATGACTGCCATTTTTGGTGACCAGAATTACTTGACTTTGTTGTGCTATTTGGATGATCTGCTGATTTTTGCATCTGATGAGGAGAGTGCATTGCAGCGCCTTGAGATGGTGTTCAGCAGGCTGCGTAGGCACAACTTGAAGTTGGCACCCAAAAAGTGTTTTTTCCTCAGGAGATCTGTGAGGTTTCTTGGTCACGTAATTGATGAGAATGGTGTTTCAACCGACCCAAGTAAGGTTGAAAACATCGCAAAAATGACTTGTGCTGACCTTATGGACACTGATGGTGTGACACCGTCCCAAAAAAGACTTAGATCCTTCTTAGGGATGGTTAATTACTATCAGCATTTTGTGCCAGGATATTCTGCCATTGCCAAACCATTGTTCAGCCTGTTGAAAGGTGGAAAATTTAAAGGCAGATGTAAGAAAACCAAGATGGCTTGCAGAAAGCTTTGTGCTTCTGATTGGACCCAAGAGCACATACATGCCTTTGAAAGTCTCAAATCTGCACTTGTTAACACTGTGGTCTTGGCTTATCCTAACTTTGACCGTCCCTTCATGCTTTCAACTGATGCATCTCTGGATGGGATAGGTGCCGTTCTGTCCCAAGTCCAGGAAGGTGAAAGTCATGCCAGACCTATTGCTTTTGCCAGTAAGTCACTGACACAGTCTCAGAAAAACTATCCAGCGCACCGATTGGAATTTCTGGCTTTGAAATGGTCCATCACTGACAAGTTTAATCATTGGCTAAAGGGTCACAAATTCACTGTTTGGACTGACAACAATCCTTTGACTCACATATTGACAAAGCCCAAGTTAGACTGTTGTGAGCAACGCTGGGTAGCCAAGTTGGCTGCGTATGGCTTTGACATAAAGTATGTTCCAGGGCGGCAGAACATTGTGGCTGATGCATTAAGCCGTGTGCCTTTTGTCAAGGAAAATATTGGTCACAGACTGTTCAATGAGCCATATGTGAAACTCCTCAGTGAAGTCAAAAATGTGTCTACTGCCTCTGTTCAGGATGCTTTTTGTTCATCCAGTGGTCACGTGGATGCGATGTGTGACAATGCTCATACCTCCCGGGTACACACTCCGATTGTGAATTCAGAAGAAGTGTCTGCTGTGATGCAGTCACACATTGAGTGGGATGCTGGTCCGAGGGCCCGGGCAATTGAAGCCTTGCAGTTTTTGACCCAGTTAGTCCCACCAGGTCAAGACCCGTTGCCTGCCTATTCTGAAAAGGCTTTGCGTGACAAACAGTTGGAGGATGGAACCCTTTCTCGCGTCCTGTTTTATGTTGAAAGACATTGGAGACCCTCAAGGACAGAAAGGGTGAAAGAATCATTTTCAGTGATTAAATATCTGAAACACTGGGATAAGCTATCTGTGAGCAATGGTGTTCTGTACAGAGTTTCAAGAGACCAGAGAACCAAGTCTAAACGGCTTCAGTATGTTGTCCCAGACTCACTTAAGGATGAGGTCTTGAAAGGCGTGCATGATGATGCTGGTCATCAAGCCCAGTCATGAACCCTCAGTTTATCCAGACAGAGATTTTTCTGGCTGACCCTTGAGAGAGATGTTAGAGACCATGTCAGACACTGCCAGCGTTGTGTCCTCAGCAAGTCAGCTGAACCTGAGGGACGAGCTCCCTTAGAGAGCGTCTTGTCATCTAGACCGCTGGAGCTGGTCTGCATTGACTTTTGGTCAGCTGAAGACTCTAGGAACAAGTCTATTGATGTCCTAGTGATAACAGATCACTTTACCAGGATGGCTCAGGCCCTTCTTTGTAAGGATCAAACAGCTAAGCAAGTGGCAAATGTTCTGTGGAACAAGTACTTTTGTGTTTTTGGATTCCCAGAAAGAATCCACAATGACCAAGGTCCTAATTTTGAAAGTCATCTCACACTACCCCTTACCACCCAGTGGGAAATGGGAGTGTCGAACGGTTTAACAGGACACTGGGTGGGATGATTCGTGCACTGTCCCCTGAGGTGAAAGCTAACTGGCCACGACGGTTGCAGACTTTGACATTTATATACAACTGTACAGCCCATGAGACGACTGGCTTTCCTTGTTTTTACCTCATGTATGGCCGTGTGCCCCGTTTGCCAGTAGATGTCATGTTTCGTTCTGTTCTTCGCGATGCTGATGTAACCAGTTATGACAAGTATGTGGCAACTCTCACCTGTGAGCTAAAAGAAGCAATGATGGTTGCTCAGGACCGTGCTGCTAAGGAGCAACACAGACATGCTAATCTTTACAACAGAAAAGTGACAGGGTCCGAGATTGAGATTGGTGACAGGGTGCTTTTGGCCAACAGAAAGGAGAGAGGCAAAAAGAAAACTGCTGGTAAGTGGGAATCAACTGTTTACACTGTAATGGATGTGAACCCGCAGACCCATACATACAGAATTTGTGACACTCTTACTGGACGGACAAAAGTGGTTCACAGGAATCTGTTGATGCTGGTAAATTTTCTTCCTGTGGTGGATGTGTGCAATGTGTCCAACCATGGTTCATCCACCTTACTTCCAGAAACCTTAGCTACAGACATTGGTGATGAGGGAGATACATCTGTGGACCTCTTCGAGGGAGAGAGTGAGGCTGGTACAGGTGATCCATCTTCATGTGGAGAAACACGTGAACCATTAGTTGATCCAGAACCTGTTGACTCTGAAAGGAGAACTGTTGAGTGGATCACGCAGCTCACTGAACCATCTGTGTCACAGGTAGACGTTTCTGATGTGACAAGTGTGTCCTCTGACCCCCAGAACTCTTCAGTTGCACCTGTTGCTCAAGGTGTAGATCATCCCATGTCCTCTGACTCTAGACCTGTGACTACAGCTGCTACTGATACTCATGGTGGACAAACACTTGACAGTCAACTAGTTTCTGTTCCTGACTCCGAGAGACAGATAGACACTCCCCTGGTTCGCTGTACTGTTGACCAGACGTCACGTTCACATTGTGACCGTCCCAATGCACAATCTCAAATCAGGTCAAGATTTGGTCGCCTGATTAGACGTGTAAATAGACTAGTGCAGGCAATGTCCAGGCAAGATGTAATTCAGGACAAGTTCATTGTTAAGGCTGTTTGTAGGTCTGTGTTTCAGACCCTGACTGACTAATTGCTACATGAGTGGACTATCCTTTTGTGGACTTGACCTTGAATTCTAGTGATCAGCTATTTTATTTTATTTTATTATACATAAGCTTTTACTACACTACTAGTTGGGGTTTTTGGTGGGGTGTACAAGGCACTCCATTACCAGTGGTTGGGTTGAGAGATAAGCGCTGCTCTCATGCCACTTCGTCCTTGTGTGGGACACTCTTTCAGATGGTGTTCTTTAACTAACCCCGGGTGTTTTGTATATTGTCATGAGTTCTGTGTAGCTGTGGCTCAAGTTTGATAAAATTCAGTGGGGTGGGTGTAACGGAGTCGAAAATGCACCTTAAACATTCCTTTTCTCAGTCATGTTTTCCTTTATATTATTGTGAATTTTATTTACCTTGAGTGCTTTTATTTTGGCGGTACACTGCCCACATCCGCTCTTCCCGTACCTCCGAGGCTCCGGTAGCTCCTCCTTTCCCCTACAGTACTGCTTTGCTTTGCTGGGGGTAAGTCATGCCTAAAACGTTGCTGGCATTAAATGACTGTTTTGCTCATCAGTTTTATCATTTAAACTGCAACCTTGGTTTGTAATTGTTCCTTGTTAATTTGACATGCTACTGTAGTATATTTTTCGTTGTTATATTGTAAATAAGAGTTTTATGGATGTTTTCGGCACACCTTAGAAGTCCACTAGTCGCCATTTTAGAAGTGCGCGCCAATATAAGCTCTATGGTGACTCTGGCAGCTTGTGCTGTTGTGTAACTTATATCTTTGTAAATGTAGGAGCCTGTGTGGGATCGAGGTACAGACGAAGAGTGATGTGTATTGTTTTATTTCTCCAACAGGTATGTCTGTTTTTGGTAAATTTTCTCATTTGTAATGCAATTCCACTGGTCTGCTATTTTCATTTAATGTCCACTAGAGGGCGTATTTCATGTATCTTTATATGGTTTAACCCATAGATATAAAAGGCTAGATTGGCAACGCTGGCCAGTCCGTGCTTGCGGTGGCGTGACGCGCGTCCGCCATCTTGGTACAGGATATCTGTAGCACATCCCTGTGATCCAGTGCAGACACCTGCTTGGGTCATTCTCCTTTGTTAAACGTTTGACAGGCTTCAGTGAACATGTTTACAACACAGTACAACACAGCGCATAGTGGTTTACTTTCAGCATAATCTGCATAAATATTAGGTGTTTAAGAGCTTCATAATTATTAAATTATGGCATTTTGCAGTGTCTCAATCAAGAACTGTCAAATGAGCTGAAAAAGAAGTTACCATACCCCCTGATTAATAATTACGCCTACCTCTTTCATTGTGGCCATTTATGCATAAATATATGGCCGAAATTGATTAATTCATACTTTGTCCTGGGCTGTATTTATATTTGCCACCCCAGGCAACCAGCTTATTGCCCCCCCCCCCCCCCAATTGTCAAAAATGTTTATCAAAGAAATATTTCAGCCTGTGCTATACAAATTGGCCTAGATATGTCAACTTTGAAATAAATAAAGAGAATAAAAAATTACAAATCAATTATTCAAGTTTCTTCATTTAACTAGACAGACATTATACACTCCCCCCCCCCCCAATCTACCTGGATCTGTATAGCAGTTGTTTAAAATCAATTTGAAATTCTTATTGATTTTAGGCCCACATAACAAATTTATACAATACACCAATGTTCATTACAAATTTATTGCATAGAATAATGCACTCAACATGAAAGCAGCAAGCTCATATTAATCAATTGCAAAGTGAGGTGAAGTGTTAATTGAATCAAAACACAGTTTAAAGCAGTAGATGTAGGCTTTATTAATTTAACCCAGAGCCCAGCCCATCGTCATCACCATCATCATCATCACACGTAATATCCACCCTGTCCCCTCCTATCCATCATAGCAAATATTTATAGTAATGTCAGGCAAAATGTAATATAAGACAGAAATAGTAATGTCTATGAGATATGACTGCATTAATCATCACCAGATCTTCTTGTACCCCCTCCCTGTAATAGACAAATGCGAAATAGGTAATGTAAAATTCTATCTGTAAAGTTTCAATTTTCAAATAACATATTGTGGAAGTTGTGTTCAATGATGAGACTGAGTTCATTCCTCAGGTTCGGCTTTATTGCAGAACACAATCATCCAACATTCTCAAATAGAAAGAAGAGGCAGAATCATGTCACATCACATTCTTATACCTCCGGGGGATTAAGAACTCAAGTCACATGGTGCTTCTGCAAACATTTAATCACAATGCAAGTCTCTGAAGATTCACCATTGTCTCTTATTCTCCGATGTTCCGGGGATGCCCCCAGGGCCTCCTCTCTGAGACAAGGGTCCGACTTCACACCTCCTCGACATCTCCTGTCGGCCCCCGTCGATCCAGACTCTTTGTTCCTCCAGACGTGAAGCCCTAATCCACATAAGCCATACATTTGTGGGAAATATGAACCAGACATATGTGCCACAATATCTGTAAATTACTATCTGCAAACCCTCATGATGTTGGTCTGGTACAGGAGGTAGATGTTTGTACACATATGTGTAATTATTGTGTAAAGACGGTTTGATAAACCTAAATCTTTCATTAGGCCAAGTGTATACAGGAAAAAGAAAAACTATCCTCACACTATTTGAGTAACTACCAAACTAGTTACAAGAACCCAAAGTTCATTGTTGATAATATTGGCTACCAATACTGACCCAGTAACAAAGAACACAATGTAACACTGTATACTAATATCACATGAGAAATATTGCCATAACTATCGATACTGAATTACAATATATATTACACTCATGGCAGTCATGCATGTACAGAAATCAGTGACCTCCCAAATGAAAATCAGAGTTTTTACCTTTATTTTTGACAACACGCTGTTAAATTATTTAAAAACAAATACTCGACACTTACCGTAAGGGTTCCAGCATAACAGTGCTTAAGTCGCAGCCCAGAGTGATCGAAGCTGCTCCTTTTTATCCTCATTAGCAGCGCCTCAGCTGATGAGGATTAATTGGGCCCCAGCCGTCCTGTAACACTGACAGCTGGGAGCCCGCAGAGACGCTGCCCAATGACAGACAGGGATGAGAAGGGACTGGTCTGAGCGCTGGAAATGAGCGCTGGAAAACCCGGCGTCTCATCCCATGGTGACAGAAATGAAGACATAATCAGAGTGTTGTGCGTTAAGCTGAGCTGTGGATTTGTTGTGATTCCTGTACCAATATGGCGGCCGTAAATCTCGCGCTCCAGTGACCTACTGCCAATCTAGCATTTTATATCTATGGTTTAACCCTGTTGCAAAAGGGAAATGTTAATGTTTTTTGTATTTAAGAGAAAATGTTTCCCATTTTGAAATTTAGCTCTTGTTTAATGAAATATTCTTTTGTTGGTAATAATATGAATGTGAAAAAGTGAATACATGTGATTTATTTTATGTATTGTGAAATTATTTTAGAGCTCCCTTTCCCACACAGTACCGCTTTGCTTTGCTGGGGGAGTCTGTGTGGGATCGAGGTACAGACGAAGAGTGATGTGTATTGTTTTATTTCTCCAACAGGAGCAAATAAATTGTGGGAAACATCAGTCTGGTGTCATCGTGATCCATATGCCGCCTACATGTATACACTAGTGTCCCCGATCACAGCCGTTTAAGGGTGCCCTAGTAGGAACCATCACACTGGTATCGTGATTGCCCAAAAAGGGGACCCATTACACAAGGCTCTGGCACCGAGGCATCAGCACCTTGGTGCTTTCATTAATAATGTGACCAACAGATGCATTTCAGAAGGTTAAAATCTACAAAAACATAATTTTTCAGGCAATGACCCCTTTAAGAAAGGTGCAAAAGAACTGTGAGGTCTTTTTTAAAAGAGGACTTCACTTGATGCTGTTTGCTAGGTTTAATAAGGAGACCTGGGTTTTGGGTTTCAAACAAAGGCAAAATACAAATTATACATTTCATAGTAAAGAAATATCTTTGGCTCTAACATGCTGCTCATTTGTCAGAGACTTTCTCTTCACTTGTCAGGTGTGTGTTAAATATTTTCTTTCTTTATTAAAATATTTATTTAAATTACCTGACAGTTTTAGTCAGCCACACCAATAAAAAAAAAAAAAAATGAACAGCAACAAAATCAATGATTTTGTTTTTTTCTTGCTAGCAAATTCACCCAGAATGGTGAAATTGTTTTCCTCTTGTCACAATTACTGAGTAAAAATTTATTTTAAACTGCTGTATGCAAATCAACACTAGACAAGTGTAGTTGCTTTCCTAACCTCCCTTCTGCTGGAGGTTTCTTCCTGTTAAAAGGGAGTTTTTCCTCTCCACCGTCGCCAAGTGCTTGCTCACAGGGGATCGCCTGATTGCTGGGGTCTTTCTGCAATTGTGGGAGTTTCCCCTACAGTTGAAAGTGCTATGAGATGACTACTGTTGTGAAATGGTGCTATATAAATAAAGTTGAACTGAATTGAATTCAACATCACTTTGTGCATAGTAAAAGGTAAAAAAAGAACAGAGGCTTTAGAGACATTTTACCAAAGCCACATTATGTTTAATGCACTGACAGAAGAAAATTGCTTACTTAATTACTTTTATTTCATACAGAGCGATTAAACATTTGTCAAAGGGGAAAAAATCTCATGCTCCTATCATATTAGAATACTTCACATTTAAGTTTGATAAACTATGGTCTCAGGAAGTACAAGCTTCACAGACACAGCTGGTGATATGCTGGTAGGACAGTGTAGTGGTACGGAGCTCAGAGCAGCGCAGCGTCACTGATCTCCGTTCTGAGTCCTTCTGCTGACAGCATCTCCTCTCCAGTTGCACCAGCAGCTCCCCGTGTAGCACCACCCTGTGGACAAAGACACACATGGGAGAAAGAGGGAGCTCATTATCCATCCATCCATCCATCTTCTTCCGCTTAATCCTTTTCGGGTCGTGCATTATGTTAGAAACAAATAAAGGTCCCTTTGGTGGATCGCCACCTTATGGTGGTGGAGGGGTTTGAGTGCCTGAATGATCCCAGGAGCTATGTTGTCGGGGTCAACTTGCCCCTGGTAGGGTCTCCCAAGCCAAACTGGTCCTGGGTGAAGGACCAGACTAAGAGTGGTCCAGTGGATCTCCATAAAAAACGTTACACCAAGGACCCAGTGTACCCACAGGAGGCACATGGGTCCACCCTCCAGTGTGCTCACCACCTGCAGGAGGGATCATGGGGATCAGGGTGCTATGTGAACCGGGCGGAAGTCGAGGATACTCTGCCTGGACTGGTGCCCCCGCAATCCGGATCCCCCAGATAAGCGGTAGAAAATAGATGGATGGATGGAGAAATAAAGGTATGATAAAGTAGAGGAGATAATAAAATTACAATATTGAAAAATTGAACTGTGATTTACAAAACACAAACACATTTGTTTTTGAGTCCTTATTATGGAGACTAAATAGGAGTTTGCATTGTGATTGACAGGTAGATTCCCACCTGGGTTGAGGCATACACCAGCCCTGACACACCGGCACATGTATGACGGCAGAACAGCTGTTAACAGTGACGTTGATACTGGACAGTCTGGGAGCACAACTCTGGTTGCCTGGAGTGGGAAGAGGCATGACATAAAAGGCTGAGACGAGGATTCACATTTTTAACAATGGCACTTGATTTGTTTAAAAACTGAACTCTTGGTTGTTTTAGAACAGAAAGGCGTGTGATTTTGATTTCCGTTTGGCAATAAGAATAAAAACATTATCTGCAGATATCAAAAAGTTGCACAGAGATAAATAACTAAAGAAGATAAGGAAAATGTGTAAACTGTGCATTCAAAGTAGATAACATAAATAGTTTTAAGTCAGTATGACTAACTTAGCAAACAGACAGCCATAGCTTCTATTTTTCTTCATATTTTACATACATGTATAACAGCAGTGTTGATCATCCCACATTCTGTCCTCCTGAGGAAGGAATAAACAATAGGAAACATTAATTATTTCTCAAAGAAAGAACTGATGCAGGATTTCCCCCCATACTGTGTAAAACTTTAAGGCACATTATTTGTATTATGTGAAAGTGCCTGTATAAAGTTTTGTCTAATGAAAGAAACACTGAGAAGCACTTTACATCTGCTACAGTGAAGTATCAGGGTACACAAGTGGTACCCCTCACCCTGCTGGCATAAAGAGCAGAGGCTGGCTGAATTTCTGTTCAAAGTCACCCAAAATCACCCCAGAATTTTCAGTAATATATACAACTATGATGTCAATATGAAAAGTCTACATCAGGGGTCCTCAAATGTTTTTGCCAGGGGTCCGCATTTGTTTTTTTCCAGTGGGCCAGAGGTCCGGAACAGTGCCAGTATGCTGCTTGGGCGGATATTTCATTTTTATGTTGGGAGGGACAATAAGCAGAACATTTTCTCCAGAGTAAATATTGAGGGACACTATAAGTGTTACTGTTGTCAGTCACAGATTTATGAGAAAGAGCGTACAAACGCACACTTATGGGGAAAAAGCTGCAAATTTACAAGAAAAAAGTCATAAACTTATGAGAAAGAAAATTACAAATTTAAAAGAAACAATTGCATATTTACAAAAAGTCAAGTTTACTAGAAAAAAGTTGCAAATTTAGTGAGAAAAATGTGTAAATTTACAAGAAAAAAACATCTGCTGTTTTAAAAAAGGTTACAAATTTACAAGAAAAAAATGCAGATTTAAGATGTAAAAACAGCAGGTGGAAAATTGGAAAAGTGGAAAATTTACAACAAAAGTTTTGCATTTGCAAATAAATGCAGTAAATTAATTAGGAAAAAGTTACCAATTTATGAAAAAAGCTGCAAATTTTAAAGAAAAAAAATTGTCCCCCCGGACCCCCTTGATTTACACGCATGTCACCACGCTGTTCTGCTGTGGGAGGAGCTGGGTGAAGACAGCGACTTTCAGTGGAACAATAGTGCATGTAATTGCACCAGAGATGGGCGTGCCCACACACAGACAACGAGCACGGTCTTCTAGCTACAGTGACAGTTCGAGCTACAGTGACAGCAAGGCCATGTTGGTTGGTCAAATCTGCTGTTTGAACAGAGTGATCACAAGTGTCACTCAATGCACGTACACGATGCTGAAGGCAGCGTGTTGTGTATGGAATTTGGCCTTTGGGGTTTGCTGTAGCACCGTCAGGGTGGGAAACGGGATGACGTCAGACGGGCTACCTCGGGGAGTATAAATAGTAATGTGTGTATAATAAAGTTCAGTTGAATGTTCTCTAAGACACTCTCCGCCTGCTTCATTTCCCAAAATAACATTTGGCGATGAGTAAAATTATTGGCGCGTGTATTATGGACCACCTCCGTTCCTGCAGGACCAGGGTGAGCCGGCTATCCCGTGGGCACGCTGGAAGAACTTGTTTGAAGTTTATCTGACAGCAGCCGGACTTGACGGGTTTTCCAATGATAGGCGAAGGTGCCTGTTAATTCACCATTTGGGAGCAGAAGGGCAACGCCTGTTCCTCACACTGTGTGGCGATGGCTCGTTGCAGGAATCTTTATTGAAGATGGACAATCTTTTCGGTGACAGTGCTATGGTCACCGAGAGGAGATGCAGGTTTTTCAACTGTGTACAGTGAGCCGGTGAGTCCATTTTATCCTTTCTTATGGAACTGCGTTGTTTGGTGGGAGAGTGTGATTTTGGGCCACTAACAGATAGGCTAGTTCGTGATAAGCTAGCGCATGGCACGACTAGCCAGTGGCTAGGAGACACACTGCGGGTGACTCGACAGCCTTTGTCACAGGTGATAGACATGGTTAAGCTACAGGAGTCCGCATCCCTGCGGGGACTGGGTGCCTTTACAGGTGGGGTACCAGAGGACCGGGCCTCCGCGCCTCAGGCGTCGGCTAATGTGCTAACTAGGCCTCGGGGCCGCTCGAGGAAGAAGAAGAAGAGGAGAAGGCGGCCTGTGGCGCATGAGAAGGCCCGTGTGAGATCTGCGGACCGAGTTGGTGGAAACCTGCGGGAAGCTGGCCGGGTGTGCGTGGCACAAGGAGGAAGAGGACGCCTAAAGTAGTATGTTGTGCAGCTGGACGGTGTCAAGGTTTCCCTCATGGTGGACTCGGGGGCTGGCAGGTCCATTTTGAGCCTTTCAACGGTGAAGAGGCTTTTCCCGAAAAAGGCTATTAAGGTGGGAGCAGTAAGAATGTTTGGTTATGGCCTCGCCGAGATCGACATGGTCGGCATGGTGGAATTTGACATGTCGTGTGGGCAGAAGAGGGCACCCAAGTTCATTTTCCAGGTGGCATGACGCGGGTCAGACCTGCTTGGGATTGATTTGCTGGGACAATTGGGTTTTTCCATATGGGATCCTCAAGGTTCAGTGGTGCTAACAGCATTTATGGACTGGCAGCTCCGTTGGCCGGCGCTGTTCATGGGACTCGGCCGGATCGGAGCCTTTTGCCATCACCCATTGGTGAACGAATTGGTGATGCCCAGGATCCAACCACTTCGACGCCTACCACTGGCATTGCGTGATGACATGTCAGCAGAACTCTCGAAGCTGTTGGATGCTGGGATCATCGAGAAGGTGGATGCGTCACCATGGATTTCGAACCTGGTGGTGGCAAAGAAAAAGGACGGGGGGGATCAGGCTGTGCATTGATCTACATATGGTAAACAAAGTGATCATCCTAGATAAATACCCTCTCCTGACCATGGAGGAGCTCATGGTGACGTTCAGCGGGTCCAAGGAGTTTACTAAGCTGGATCTTCGACAGGGATATCTGCAGGTGCTGCTTCACCCAGATAGCAGAAACCTGATGGTATTTGTGACCCACATGGGGGTCTTTAGGTATACCTGAATGCCTTTCGGGTTGAGTTCCGCCCCCAGTTGTTTTCAAAAGGTTATGGCCACTATGCTGGTGGGTCTGAAAGGGGTCGTAGCCTACCTAGACGACATCGTGGTACACAGCGCGACGAACAAGCTTCACGACGAGAGGCTGGAGAAGGTGTTGAAGCGGATGCAGGAACATGGGGTCACTCTCAACGGCGACAAATGCCTCTTTGCGATGGAAGCGATCGATTTTGTGGGGTTCCGGCTGACAGGAGAGGATCTACAACCATTACATTGCAATGTAGAGGCGGTGCTCCACATCCCAGAACCTACTACACCTGTCCAGATTTCATCTTTCCTTGGCATGGTGAACTTCTACGGCCGGTTTATCCCACATTACTCAGAGACGATCGGACCCCTGAGGGCTCTGCTAAAGCAAGATGTGCTGTGGGAGTGGACTCCGGCATGCTCAGCGGTGGTCTCGAAGTTGAAGCAGCAGCTCACATCCCCACCAGTGCTAGTACATTTTGACCCTGAAATGGAGAAGGTGGTGATCTGTGATGCGTCTGGGACGGCGTTAGGCGCGGTTGTGTCTCAAATACAGGGTGGAGTGAAAAGGCCGGTGGTGTTTGCATGGAGGTCCCTCTTGCCAGCGGAGCAGAAGTATGCGGTGGGCGAGAGGGAGGCGCTGGCATGTGTCTGGGCATGTGAGAGGTGGCACATATACCTCTACGGACGCTGCTTCACCCTGAGGACTGACCATCGGGCACTCACTACACTGCTGGAGACGTCGGGATCGGGGCATTGGCCGCTGAGACTTCATAGATGGTTGGAGCGTCTGAGAGCCTATGACTTCGCCACTAAGTTCACCCCAGGCAGAGAGAACATAGTGGCGGACCTCCTCTCGCGGGCCACTGTGGAAGCTTCACAGGTAGTTGAAAATGGCGCTGGTACTGCTGAAGAGGATCTGGTGAACGCCCTGTGCGGAACTCTCCAGTGTGTGATCTCTCCACAAGACCTCAAAGATGAATCGGAACGGGACCCGGTTATGGTGCAGTTGCGCACAGTGATTAGAGAGGGATGGTCAGCAAAGGTGCCGAGTGAACTCACCGTTTCCAAGACAAGTTGAGCTGTTGGAATGAGGTTTGCGTGGCCACGGGCCAATGCGTTTTGATTCCTGCTGCATTGAGGGCTCGGGTCCTGAACATGCTGCATGATGGTCATTTGGGAGTGGTGCAGGTGAAGCAGAAGAGTAGGAGGTCGGTCTGGTGGCCTGGCATTGATGGCGATATAGAGGCCATGGTAAAAAAAACTGCATGCCGTGTTTGGAGAGCGGCAAAACGGGCAGACCTCCCCCACCACCGATCTGGCCTGTTGAGTTTCCAGAGGGTCCATGGAAGCATGTTGAGCTGGACATTTGTGGTAAATTTCATGCAGCACCATTCAACTGTCGGTTCCTGGTGGTGGCGAATGAATTGTTCTCCAAATGGCCGGAGGTGCTGCCCACCAGCTCGGTGACAACAGAGGTGGCATCCTTGTTCGCCCAGTGGGGAATCCTGGACACCTTCATGACAGACAATGGGCCCCAGTTTGTTTCAGGGGCGTTCAAGGACTTTTTGGCCGGCAAAGGGGTGAAACATATTAAAACAGCATTCTAAAACTCCCAGGCTAATGGAGGGGTCAAAAGATTTAACAAGACCCTGAAGAACGGGCTGAGGGTTCACCTGGCAGATGGTCTCTTGTTCCCGGAGGCGCTCCAGAACACGTTGCTCCATTACAGAGCGTCGGTCCACACAACGATGTGCTGTTCACCAGCAAAGCTTATGCTGGGGTGGGAGCCGTCACTGCCAGTTAATCGGTTGGAGCCTCCGAAAGCAGCGCCCCGGACAAGTAATGTGATGCTGAGGAAAAGGGTCTCGGACCAGCAACGGACGATGAAGGGACGGTTCGACAGGAAGCACCGGGTGAGGGACTATGACCTGAAGGAGAGGGATCAAGTGTGGATTAGACACCCCGTCTGGTCCCACAAGCTCCAGCCCCTGTGGACGGGACCATGGGAGATTAAGAGTCGGTGGGGCTCTGACACATTTCAACTGGACGATGGGTCCAGGTGGCACACCAGCAGGCTAAGGCGTGCGGTACCTGACCAGGGTGTGGACACCGCGGGGCGGCTTGTCGGGTCTTGGGATTGGCCAGCTATGCCAGCTGTGGACTCACAGGTGGTTCTGACAGTGTCTGGAGCAGGGTCCCCTGGGGATGGGAACGCCCAGCTAGAGTGCGTCGGAGGCCTGCCTACTTGGAGGACTATGTGGCAAGAACTATTATGGACGATATCAGCTGGGCGTATTGGTAATATACCTGTTCACCCACTGATGGACTTGTTTATATGTACATATGGAAGACTTTATTTTGTTTATGTATTGGGTTGTTGAAATTTGTTCACTGTGTTATAGTTCGACCTTGTGGGGGGGTGGTGCTGTGTATGGAATTTTGCCTTTGGGGTTTGCCGTAGCACCGCCGGGGTGAGAAAGGGGATGACGTCAGATGGGCTACGGCGGCGAGTATAAATAGTAATGTGTGTATAATAAAGTTCAGTTGAATGTTCTCTAAGACACTCTCCGCCTGCTTCATTTCCCAACATAACACAGCGCAGCTAAACTGGTAGGCACAGAGAAGGGAATTTATTACATAAAGGTGAAATAAAATAAACAGTAACATAGTCTTTCAGTCAAAAACACAGAATTTCTAACATAACTGGAAATAAGCCTACCGCTGTCTGACGGTGGCTCTCTGACTTTTGTTTTTGCGTCATGTTTGGATCGCTGGTCTGTGATAGTAAAAAGGCTTTGGGTCCAGACGTGGACCGGGGTCTGTTATTTGAGGAGCCCAGCAATAAGCAAACCGCTCCGAAAGTGAAAGTAAAAAAGCGCTGCAGCCGCTGGCTGCCAGCCCACAGTTACCATGGAGATAACAGTCCAAATTTACAGGTGCTGACCAAACCAAAACACAGCGTAAAGGAATCACAGCTCGGGGGCCACAAATGGGGGGCTCACAGGCCGCATGTGGCCCGCGGACCGCCTACTGAGGGCCACCGGTCTACATCATTTCATTTACAAGCTATCACATTTACAAGGCTTTTTGCAAAGATTTTTCAAAGATAGAACTATGGCATCACTGTGAAACATGTACATTATTTCCTTCCTGAGTTATCATGTTTACAATGTTTTTGGAAAAAAATTACCTCTGACCTTGAGTTTAAGGTCACCCACATTCAATCTCGTCTGAGATTAATCATAGATACAACTATGGTATCAATATCAAAAGCCTCTCTCATTTCCTTGTCAAGTTATCATGTTAAGAGTTATGGAAAATCTGACCTCTGACCTTGAGGTCAAGGTCACCCAAATTCACGACTGTTCAAGAGTTTTCTTAGATGCAACCATGATATAGATTTGAAAATCTTACATAATTTCTTATTGTGTTTACAAGGTTGGGGCTGATGCCACCCATCCGCCCAGTGGGGTGAGTACAATGACCCATAAACCTTTTAGAGGCTTTTATGGAAAAGTCAGTCGAATCTTACAATTAAAGCTAAACATTTCATCCTATGATTTTTCATGATGAGGCAGGTTAATATAAGGGTCACTGTGTTGGTCTTTAGTACCTCAGGGCAGGTTTCATTGTGACAGACTTTAATCTCAGCCTGAACACCGCTTTTGTTGCAGCTAAAAGACCTGCAGGGATGGGCAGGATCTTTCCACTGGTCTCCCACCTATACACAGACAAATGGAAAACATAATAATAAAGAGTTTCTTTATCTAACATTTCCAAATTCCACAACACACACTGATATGAGATTAGACACAGCATACCCGATATGTCCGTTCATTATAGCTACAGGTCTTCTCCACTGAAAAATATAACAAGTTAATGTACATTTACAATTTTAAAAACTATTAAAAATAATATGATGCACAAGGTGGCACAAGGATAAAGAAAATGGTCACAGTTACTTTTACTTGAGTACATTTATGAGGAAAAACCTGTACTTTTCCTCAAGAATATTTGGTGGTACTTTTTCAGTTACTTTTGATTTCACAAATTTGTACTGAGCTAATGAATTTTTATGAATTTTTCCATTAAAATAAATTGAAAATAAGATAGAAAAAAAATTTGTTTTAGTTAGTTGCTTAGCCTGATGATAGACGTCCACTGAATCTGTCGTTTCTCCACTTTTGATTTGGTGTCTATGTGAAATACACTTAAAGGCATTTGGCTGTAAGTGGTAGTATTTTATTGTTTTGTTTGCTTCATTTTAAAGCCAGAAAAAGATACTGCATGATCTGTCTTCTTCTTCTTTTGGCTGCTCCCTTTAGGGGTCGCTACAGCTGATCATCTGCCTCCATCTCACCTTATCCTTTACATCCTCATCTGTCACACCAACCCTCTCCATCCATGAATCTTCTCTGTAGTCTTCCTCTTTTCCTCCTGCCTTGCAGCTTCATCTTCAACATCCTTTGTCCAATATACTGTATCCACTATCCCTCCTCTGCACATGTTCAAACCATCTCTTCCTTGCCTCTCTTACTTTGTCTCCAAACCACTCAACCTGAGCTGTCCCTCTGATATACTCATTTCTAATCCTGCCCCTCCTAGTCACTCCCAAACAGAATCTTCACCTCTGCCACCTCCAGCGCCACCTCCTGTCTTTTTGTCAGTGCCACTGTCTCCAAACCATACATCAGAGCGGGTCTCATTACCACATTGTAAATCTTCCCTTTCACTCTAGGTGCTATCCTTCTGTCACACATCGTCCCTCACACTCGTCTCCACCCACCTCGCCCTGCTTGCACTGTCTTCTTCACCTTTCTTGTGCACTGTCCATTGCTTTTGGATGGTTAACCCCATCTGTCACTCCTACAGCACACCTCACCACCATCTCGCTATCCTCATGCATGTCCTGCACCATCCTCACGTACTTCTGACACTCCTGACTTCCTCATAGAGTACCACACTTCCTTTCTTGGGACCCTATCACATACTTTCGATCCACAAAGACACAGTGCAACTCCTTCTGACCTTTTCTGTACTTCTCCATCAACACTCTTATCTACTGCATGATCTGTATTAAACAAAATTGAAATGTTGTAAAAATCAACAAAGAACCAGTTCTTACCACAAAACTGTTCACCGCAGCAACTGGTATTTACCAAAACAGCGTTCGGTCCACAGGCAGGAGCCGGTTCGGGAGGTTTTGGAAAGCAATCCTCAGTGTGAGTTTGGTAATTACATGTACATTGGTTACAGTTGGACTGCCACACAGCACCAGGCTTGAATACAGGAACAGAAATAGTCAATAGTGGAATCTAATTTAGAATCTACAGCAATTTGTGCAATGTTAAGAAAAATATGCTTACTAGTTTGGGCTCTCCATTTGGTCCTTTGCAATCTGCAAGTAAAATAAGAAAATTATTGGCTTTTTCCAGTGCATATGAATCTAATCAAAATTCTTTCAGTCACTGTTAGTGTTTGTACTTTATTACTTACAGAAACAGTCTCTCACACATACGCTTGAGTGATTTCCAGCTCTTATTAGGTTGCTGGGACAGAAACAACCTGCAGTGTTGTTTTCAAGTGAGAGCCCTGGATGACGAACTCTGAAAATATAAACCAAACAACAAACAGAAATGCTACCACCAACACACCAGCAGTGGATTCACATGGATCTGATATTTGGTAAAAGTTCCCAAACCCTCTGTGGCAGAAGTCATCCTGCTTGTTGTGACATTCTCTGTAAATTAACCCTTTTGGACATGGGACATCTGGGAAAAAATATATGATGGATTTAATTATGCAATAATTTATTGAAGAAGGAATGCACACAAAAAACTGCTGTTTGGTATGACACAGTTAGATGGATGACTTAAGAAAATACCACATACCGCAACTTCCATTAGTCAGTCTTCTCCAGTCAATACAGAAACCAGCACTTTTACATTCCTCTGCAGTTTGTTCCAGAGTAGAGCATGAAGCTTTTCCGTTCAAGCATGAATCAAAGTGACAGTTCTTCTTTCTAATGTCTAGATTCATAAACTCTCTACAGTCTTTAAAGACTCTGAAGAAACAGAAAATAGTTTTAAATCGATTAAAGAACACATCCAACATAATGCTTCAAACAGGAGACTCAAAAACCTTGGCAGATTATCCATACGCAATGTTGCCATGCTTTACTGAAAAGCAAGTTAAGATGAGTGGAAAATACATGTGAGAATCATAATGGGATCAGTATTTGGTTTGTGGGATCAAAAATCCATATGTATGGAGGATTTTATATTGATAACTTGTAATTTATGTCTTTACATTTACTTAAAATGTTGCGTCTTCCAAATGACCAAAACGGAAGAGAGAATACAAAAATAAAAAACAGAATTGAACTCAACAGAGACGCAGACCCACGCCTTACAGTCCTATCCCTGTTGGAATGTAATAGAGTAGGGAAAATTCCTGGTTGACATTCTGCTTCCGTTCTGATGGGATGCCATGACCTATTTTTAGACCTTAACAAACTTCAAGGTCAGATGCAAGGTCAAGGTCATTGGACATTCAAGATGTGTCCCAGACTATCCTACGTTGTGTTTAAAATTTATTGATTCTGTCATAATAAAGTCACTATGAGCCAAAACTGATTTTGACCTTATATGATGCTGTGACCTTGGCATTTGACCTTTTCTTCTTCTTCAACCAGCTTACAGGTGCATTACCACCACATACTTCACTCTATATCATCTAATCCCACAAGCATAGCCAAATACACTTCCGTGGTCAACCTGTGTACGAAGTTTGGTTACCCTAGCTTAATTTTTGCTTCAGTTAGAGAATGAATATGCAGACAAACAGATACGTATACTCAGGCGACCACCCTACCCATGCCTTGACTCCATCAGTATTTATTACCGAAGCCTCACCTCTGTTGGCATGAGTAATGAAACGAGGTAAAATCATAGACTGAAGCGGGGAAATTTGTCCCCATTTTACGAGCAAGCAGCATAACAATGTTGGTGAATACTTTTGTTTTTAGTTTAAAACAAAAAAAAAGTTTATACATTTTTCTTTGGAACTTACTGTACTGTATAGTATGGACAAAAAGTATTACTTCTATACCTTTATTAACAAATGTGCTCATCACAACTTTCATCACTACCTATAGTACATATGGGGTATTATGTTAGTTAGCAGAGCTTACATGTCATCTAGAAGGTCACATAGTGGACTTGGAAAGCAGGAGGAGGTTATGTTAGTGTGTATAGAAGTGAGTTCAGAATCACAGGGTACATCCCTCGGTATGGACTCAGGGACTGGCTTTCCAGGCTCTTCGTACACCCAGTCATAACCTGTCTTTTCACAGCAAGTTTCATCTTCTATCTTCCCTCCTTTACGAATGCATGATGGACCACCACAAACACCTGAAGGGAGAAGAGGAAAGTGAGAACATGAGAGAAACTGTGATAATATTTTTAGTATAAATATACGTACAGTATATTCTATATAAAATGTTGTCTTGCTATCATGTTGTATGCACATTTTTATTGCGAACCATGTTTTGCTGATAATGTGTAAGTGGACTGAAATAAAACTTGAATCCAACACTTATTCTCCATTGAACTGGACTCAATTCTATGTGAATGATATAATGCAAAGGCTGAGACCGTTATCCTTGCTCTCAAGGTTCTTCCAGTTCCATACAGCACCAAAAATGAGCTGCACCAAGCAGTGTTAAGTTCTTAAAAATTAAGTCCACTAATGATCAATACAAATACACTTAACAACAAAATGCATGAGTGATGTGGCTTAAGATGATATTTTTCCTCCAGCATCAGACTGTTAGTCAGCAAAAGTTTTACATAAACAACCTTAAACTTTGTGGAAAGCCTTCCCTGAAGAGTTGAAGCTGTTATAGCTGCAAAGGGTGGCTTTCTATGAGGATTAGTGTTTTTGTGGAATTTTTGACCATTCTTCCAGAAGTGCATCTGTGAGGTCAGGCACTGATGGTGGATGAGAAGGCCTGGCTCACAGTCTCTGCTGTAATTCATCCCAAAGGTGTTCTATCAGGGTGAGGTCAGGGCTCTGTGCAGGCCAGTCAAGTTCCTCCACACCAAACTCACTCATCCATGTCTTTATGGACCTTGCTTTGTCCATTGGTACCCATTCATTTGGAGGGGTGTTGTTAGATATGCCCCCATTATAACAATAGGCAGCACAGACGTGAGGAAGCAGGCATGGGTGATGTCATCACGCCGTGCCTATATTAAGAGACTGTTGACGGGAGCCGGGGTCTTTGGTGCTCCGCCTCATTCACAGCAAGAGCCTATGTTAGTTTTGTGTTAGCTTATAGCTATATTGATGCAACACATGTATCACCTATTGTGTTTGTAATAAAGTTTGTGTTTGCTTCGACTCCTGCCTCCACTGTCCTATTTCCAAACACAACATTGGCAACAAAGAGAAAACTTAATCTTGTGGAGGAAAACTACTAAACTTCCTGAAGATGGACACATATCAGGAAGAGTGCCGCTTAGTCCCACCACAGTTCCTCATGACCCTGGGTGAGCCACCATCCCATGGCCATGTTGGGTTGAGTTGCTTCAGTCATTTGTGTTGGTTAAGGGCCTAGCTAACACTAGCAAGCGTCGTCTACATGCTGTGATGGATTTTTGCCTTGACCTTGAGGGACAGCGTGTGTTGGAGGCATTGGGCCCTGCGGAGACTTTCAGCAAATGTGCCACCTTGATGACTGAGCATTTCACTGCCCCACAGGACGTGACAGCCCAGAGGTTCATGTTTTACCAGTGCCGACAGCAAAAAGATGAGTTGCTCATACAGTACGTAGATACCCTTCGCTGTTTGGCTAGCATGTGCGAGTTTGGACAAGCGGAGGACAGATTGATACAGTCACAGTTGAAGTGGTTCGCCACAAATTCGGTGATACGGGCCATGCTGGAGGTGGGGCTGGATGACCAGACAGTGGCAGACAGGGTGGAAGAGCTACAGGAGATGCTGTTGAAGATGGTGCACTTCCTATCAGAGACGGAGGTGATGGAATTGGCGTCCCAGCTGGAGATAATGGCCCAGGTGACACTGCGGCTGGTGGGCCCCAGCCTGCGTTCCCCACAGTCAACTCCGCTGGTACAAATGGTTTCCCCGGTGGTTGAACCCGCCAACTCTACACCATTTTAAGAGGGCCCTGAAGTAGACACCGCGGGACAGCAGGGCACCACAGAGCAACAACCCAGTGACAAACTCAGCTTGAGAGAGGACGACTCGAGTCCGCTGCACGCAGACATGGACACAGTCACTCCCTGCCTCGCACGCCGAACAGACCCCACTAGAACCGGGGCAGCCACAGGAGCCCCAGTCAGCAGACACACAGGACCCAGAACCAGTAACCATGCAGCACAAGCGTTCTCGAGCTGCAGCCTCATTGCAGGAGGGGAAGTGTGATTTTGCAGACATGGGTACAGCCGGAGACCACAGCACAGAGAAAGAACACAACACAGAGGGAGCACAAACCGAACTCACCTCTGATCCTCACCCAGCATGAGCTTCAAGCAGCTGCTATGGAGCCACAGGAGAGGGAGTTCGTGGTGAAAGGGGACCCCTGTGACCGAAGACAACCTGGTGCGCATCCCGTCGCCGACGACAGCGACACATCACCGAGACCTCAACCAGCACCAGATGAAGGAGAGAAGAAGCCAAACTCATCCCGCATCCTCACTGAGTATAAGCATCATGGAACCACCGCAGTACAGCAGGATGGAGAGTTCGTAGCCCAGCAGGACCAAGCAGAGCAACGCCAACCAAGGGCCTGTCCTGCCGCAGGCGCGGATGGCACACCGCCACAACAGCAACCAGCATCAGAAACAAGAGAGCAGCAGTGCTGAGTGCAGCCAAACTGATCACTGCGCACACTACTTGATTGAGTTCAGGTCCAACGATCCAACTGCCTGGACCCACAGAGGGTCCCGTCATCACGGATGAGAATCGCAGCACGAAAGAGGCCAGCCGCCATCCAGATGGCTGATGGTTCGAGATGGCACACCAGCCATCTACACAAGGTAACAGCATCTGCCTCGGATTAAGATGCAGCGTTGGAGCCGATCCAGCTGGTATGGGACCCGGGCTGGGACATTGCTGACGAATGAGCCATGATTCCAGCAAGAGGACACCAAGGTCCACAGCAGCGAGCGCCTCAAGGGGCACGCCCACCACTGGCTCGACTGAGGCCCCTGAACCATTGAAAATGACTCTGTTTTGAAATGTTTAGGCAGAGCATGGTTACAACATAGTTGCAGAATAATCCAGTCAACCATGCAGGGTTAACCGGCAGTCTACCCTGTGGCCCAGGTTCTATTTTCTCTGCTTCCATCCATCCATCTTCTGCCACTTAATCCTTTTCGGGTTGCGCAGTGGTGGTGGTGGGGGGCTGGAGCCTATCCCAGCATCTTTGGGCGAGAGGCATGGTACACCCTGGACAGATTGCCAGTCAACTCTGCTTGTTGTACAAAAAAAAAAAAAGAGAGAGAGAGAGAAAAGCTGTTGTGAGTTAAGCTGCTGTGAGTTGATAATGTTTTTCAGGGGAGGGGGTTAATGTTAGATATCCCCCCATATTAACAACAGGCAGCACGGACGTGAGGATGCGGGCACAGGTGACGTCATCACACCGTGCCTATATTAAGAGACTATTGACAGGAGCCGGGGTCTTTGGTGCTCCGCTTCATTCACAGCAAGAGCCTATGTTAGTCATGTGTCAGCTTATAGCTATATCGATGCCACACATGTATCACCTATTGTGTTTGTTATAAAGCTCATGTTCAGTTCAACTCATGCCTCCACTGTCCTATTTCCAGACAGAATAGGTGTCTCAATAATTTTGGCGTTATAGTGTATACTATACATCAGGGGAAATAAGTATTGAACACATCAACATTTTTCTCATTAAACATATTTCTGAGGGTGCCATTGACCTAAGATTTTCACCAGATAACAATAATAATCCAAGTAATCCATACATAGAAAGAACTCAAGGCAACTGTGTTCACAAAACAAGTTATATTTAATAAAGTGGAATGACACAGGGAATACATTAAGTATTGACTACATGAAGAAAAAGAGGTGCAAAAAGTCATAGAAAGCCAATAAACCAGCTGAAATCCATCAGAATTTAGGAAGCCATCCCATCCCCCATCAGTGCAAATTAATTTCAGCTGGTTAAGTCCTGACTGACAACCTTTAAAAAGGTCTGTGAATATCAGATTTCACACCACAAAGAACTCATGATGGGTAGAAGCAAAGAACTCTCTCTAGACCTTTGCAAGCTTATTATTGCAAAACATAATGATGGCATTCATTACAGATGCATTTCTAAACTGCTGAATGTTCCAGTGAGCACTTTTGGAGCCATCATTCGGAAGTGGCAAGAACATCGTTTTACCATAAACCGGCCATGACCGGGCAGCACGGTGGTGCAGTGGTTAGCACTGTTGCCTTACAGCTAGAAGGTTCCTGGTTCGAATCCCCAGGTTGGCAGGGGTTGGAACCTTTCTGTGTGGAGTTTGCATGTTCTCCCTGTGCTGTGTGGGTTTACTCCGGGGGCTCCGGTTTCCTCCCACAATCCAAAGACATGCATGTTAGGTTAATTGGCTGTTCTAAATTGTCCCTAGATATCTGTTTCCTATAGGCCCTTAGAATAGAGGGTTAGTATTAGTGAAAGAGCTTTGAGTGGTCTTTGTGACTAGAAAAGCGCTATATAAGTGCAGGTTAGATAGTTAGTAGCCATGACCAGGAGCTCCTCACAAGATTTCTGACAGAGGAGTCAAAAGAATTATCAGAAGAGTTATCCAAGAGCCAAAGACCACTCGTGGAGACTCCAGAAAGACCTGGAGTTAGTTATTGTTTCAAAGAAAACAATAAGTAATGCACTCAACCAACACGAGCTGTATGCCTACTGACCTCGCAAGACTCCATTGCTGAAGAAAAAGCATGTTGAGGCCCGTTTAAAGTTTGCTGCACAGAATTTGGGCAAGCCAGTAAAATACTAGGAAAATATAGTCTGGTCAGATGAGAACTTTTTGGATGCCACAACACACAGCATGCTTGGAAGAGAAAGAACTGCACATCAACCCAAAAACACCGTACTAACAGTGACATTTGGAGGTGGGACCATCGTGGTGTGGTGGTGTTTTTCATCACATGGTACAGGCAGACTTCATGTAATTGAAGGAAAAATAAATGAACAAATGTACAGAGACATCCTTGATAAGAACCTGTTGCCATCTGCCAAGATGCTGAAGATTAAATGAGGGTGGATATTTCAGCAAGACAATGATCCCAAACACACAGCCAAGGAAATTCAACTGGCTTCAAAGAAGAAAAATAAAGCTGCTAGAATGGCCCAGTCAGTCATCTGACCTGAATCCAGTTGAACATCTATGGAATACCCATGGAACTTTCAAGATTTGAAGACAGTTTGTGTGAAAGAATGGGCTAAAATCACTCCTGAGCAATGCTTGCGCCTAGTTTTTCCATACAGGAGGCGTCTGGACGCTGTTATTACCAACAAAGGCTTTTCTACTAAATATTACATGAATTTCACCAAGCGTGTTCAATCCTTATTCCCTGTGTCATTCCACTTTATTAAATATAACATTTTTTTGAACACAGTTGCTTTGATTTCTTTGTATGTATGGATTACTTGGGTTGTTACTGATATCTGGTGAAAATCTCAGGTCAGTGGCTCCATTAGAAATATGTTTGATGAGAAAAATGTTGACGTGTTCAATACTTATTTTCCCTGCTCTGTGTGTGTGTGTGTGTGTGTGTGTGTGTGTGTGTGTGTAATTGTAGTGATACTGATACTGTATGTAGCATGTATTTAATTACATCTTTGTTCCTTCACTTCCCATCTAATACTCACCACACTGTCCCTGGGTGTTGTTAAAGAAATGCTCCATGGCCAGATTGATCGTCAGGGTGTAGAATGGAGTGAGGGAGACAAAAGAGCGAATCTCTGGGAGGTGGATGACCACTTTGTACCATGTGGTTTCAAACCTGAATCCATGCTTTTCATATGGTGGTTTTATGATCACATTGTTCAGAGTGGCCTTAGGTTGATTGTTTAAGAATCAAACAAATTTGCAATTATTTTTAAAACACAACATTTTTAAATCCATTTTGATTCAAAAGTTGTTACAATGAATGAAAGCCATAGCAGTTCTATTATATCTTACCTGTACTATAAATAAATCTGGGAAAATAGTCAGTGTAGCTATATTGGTCTTGTATTTCATTATGATGCCTTTAACACAGGAGCCAGGGAGTCCTGGCACACAGAAGAAGTTGTCCACAATAATCCTCAGATTGTGGTCTGGAGAGCGTTCCTCTACCAGGATGTATTTGCCTTCATCCAGGAAATCAAACATTGTCCCCTGAAAAGAAATATAATGGGGGTCCCCATACAGCTCACAGTTGCCTGGAATTGTACAAAAGCTTGTTAGTAGTAAGGCCAAAACATTAAAAATACACAAATAGAGGTCTAAAATAATACATAAAAGGATAAAAGTCAGAAATATGCTTACAATTACACTTCCATGTTTCACAGCATCCATCAAAGACTTTCTTGACCAGACCTCTGGGACAGGTGGGAATTGTTGATGCATCAATTTCAGAGCAAACCACTGGGGTCATAACAATCTTCCCATCCATACAATGCTTATGGAAGCAGTCCTCCGTCCACTGGTCACCACAGACCCAGCGCTTTTTATTCTTCAGGTCTAAACACTGACATGCTGTTGATGTTTTAGGCACAACTGCAAAAGACCATGAAGACAGACAAGGCCAACATTTACATTTGGCCATTCTGAAGTGATGGCTGGAAGAAAAAGAGTAACATGCAACAAAACTTCCAACACTCACCATGAGATGTAGAGCTTTGGGGTTGTGTTCCTTTATTGACAGTTGTAATCACAGTGTTAGGCACTTCAGAAGTAGGGGATTCAGTTGTCATTTTCTGCTCTGTGGTGGATTCAGTGTCATTTGTTTTTGTTGTCATCTGTGTTGTAGTCTTCACTGAAGAAGTAGAACTAATTCTAGTGGGAATTCTAGCTGAGCCAGTAGTTGGTGTGGTACTGGTAAAGTGCACAGTTGACCAATCATTGGTTGTTGTTGAGACATTTTTAGTGTTGGTCATTAGTGTAGCAGTGAAAGCCACTGATGACCACGTTTCAGTGGTAAATGAGGTAGTTGTTGATGGAGAGACTGGTACTGTGGGTAATATCCCAGAAATGGTTGAAGTACGATTAATGACAGTGGTGGTTTCACTGGTAGTTGAAGCTGCTGTTGTGACCACGTTTGCAAGTGTGATGGCTGGTTTGGTAGTGGGTGAAATCGGAAGTGGTGCTGCTAAGAGTAGAGGTAGCATTAAGTCATCTAAAATACTCACAGCAAACTTCTACAACACATACATTTCTGGAAAAAAATAAGAGACCACTGCAAAATCTACATGAATGGCAGCCATTCAGTTTGAGTATCTGTTGAATTCCTACACAAGGACACCTCAATATGCTTACAGCGGTACTGATTAGGTGTCATCTAGACCATACCATATAAGGTTGTCTAAGACACAAGAAAGCTGTGAATAATAATACACAAATACAGATTTCTGAGTTCTTCCTATGTTAAAACTTAAATATTGTATTAGCTCGAGTAGGTTCATTTTGTCTTCTTTTAATTATTTGCTTTTTGTTCTTACTAAAAACAAAGATAGAAAGGAGATGTTTTTTTTTAATTCTTTTCTTCTCAAACCCCTATTAGAAAGCAAAAAAATCACAAAGGATGCATACGAATACCTGATACCCACAGCCAGCATCACCCCCCGGATCTATGGAACACCAAAAATACATAAGAAGGACATCCCACTGCAACCAATAATAGACAGCATTGGATCAGTCACATACAACTTATCAAAAGCCCTGGTTGAAATCATCAAACCCCTCCTTGGACTATCAGAATACCACTGCAAAAACTCAAAAGAACTGGCACAAGAACTCAAAAATATGAAAATAGAATCAGACGAGATCTTCATTTCACATGATGGCATTTCATTATTCACAAAGACCCCTGTTGATGTCACACTACACATAGTGCAAGAACGTCTCAGGAATGACAGAACCCTTAAAAGACGCACAAATCTCACAGTTCACGACATATCTGGACTATTACAATTTGTTGCAAAATCCACCTATTTTCAATACAGAGAAAAAATCTACAGACAAAAAGAAGGATTTGCAATGGGAGACCCACTATCAGCCATCATGAGCAGTTTTTTCATGGAGGATCTGGAAAATAAAGCCATCAACACAGCACCCATACAATGTAAACCCACCCTCTGGAAGAGATACGTGGACGACATATTGGAGAAAATAAAGAAAGGACACACACAAGAACTCACTGACCATCTGAACAGCATGGACAGCACTGGGAACATAAAATTCACACATGAAGAGGAAGATAATGGCACCATAGCCTTTCTGGACATGAGAATCCACCACAATGACGACGGCAGTATAAAAATCACAGTCTACAGGAAACCAACCCACATGGGTCAGTACCTACTATGGACATCAGAACACCCCACACCACACAAACTATTAGTTGTCAGGATGTTATACGAATGGGTCACCATCATCACAGACCAAGAAGACAGACAGGAGGAGGAAAAGCCACATAAAACATGCACTCATATGCTGCCAATATCCAGCATGGGCCATAGACAAAGGGAAACAGCAAGTCAAAAACAAACAGGAAACAAGACACAGAACAAAAGCTGAAATCAAAAACAAGGACACCATAACCATACCATACATCCGAGGGATAACAAAACCAATTCAAAGGATCATGAAAAAACACAGCAGTAAAACCACACAAAAAATTAAAACAGTTATTAGTACATCCCAAGGACAAAATAGAACAAGGCAAAAAATGCAACGTATTATATGAAATATCATGCAGACCATGCAACAAAACCTACACTGGAGAAACTGGAAGATCATTCACCACAAGAAAAAAAAAAAAAAACACCAGAAGGAATGTGAGAAGGAAACACAAGGACGACTTACAAGATCACAAAAAGAAAAGGCAGCACAAGCAACATTAAAATCAGCCATATCAGATCACTGCAAAAGAAATAATCACATCATGGACTGGGACAATGCAAAAATCATTGGATTGGAGAGTAACAGGCACAAACGCTGGATCAAGGAGGCCATAGAAATCAGGAAGCGGGGAAAAGACAGCATGAACCAGGATGAGGGGGGCTTTATGCTTTCCCACACCTGGGACTACATTCTCCAGAGACCATCGGATGGCGGAAAGCGGGGCTGGCTTGGTGGATCTGACAGTTCTGCTGGGCTGGCCCCGCCTACGAAAGTCAGCTGATAAATGACACCTTGCAGCAATCAGCTGACACTTCTGATGAAGACTGCAGTGAACAGTTGAAACATATAAAGAAAAGAAGGTAAAAAAAATCTCCTTTCTATCTTTGTCTTTAATAAGAACAAAAAGCAAATAAATATTGTATTGTTTAAGAATGATAATGAACTTGTTTTCTTTGCATTATTTTATCTAAAAGCACATCTAAAAGCAACATATTTTCATTGTTTTTGCCAGTTGTCATTTTCTGTAAATAAATGCTCTAAATGACAATATTTTGATTTGGAATTTTGGTGAATTATTTTCAGTAGGTTAAAGAATAAACCAAAATTGCTCATTTTACTCAGACACCAGATAAAGTGATCATTTTGCAGTGGACTCTTTGATCTCTTTATTTTTTCCAGAGCTGTATTTACACATTTTATCACAGACGTGAAGAACATATGACTGTGAATGTAAATTGTTCCTAATCTATACTTACAACAGATAACAGTTCCATTTTTGCAAAGGCTGGACGATACAGAAAGAACACACAAAAAAAAGACAATGAAATTGAGATATTTTTTTTACCATATGATTACACTGATATGTCCCCCTCCAAACCTGGAAAAAAAATTGTCCCCCCAGTATCATCATAAATCTTTCTCTATCATTTCGCATAATAATTAAACAAAACACATCTGGAGCACCCATGCTAAGTATAAATGAAAAATATGGCCACCCCTCTCAGATGCTTCACAATGGTTTGGTCTATGAAGAATCACCAGCAGCCTGCACCACTCTCCCTTTCTTCTCTCTGCCCTCACACATATGCATATGGCAGATTTCAGTAGAAGCCCATAGCGTGCTACAATGTCCAGGCTACAAGTACAGTGGTTATGAAAAGTCTACACACCCCTGTTCAAATGCCAGGTTTTTGTAATGTAAATAAATGAGACCAAGATAAATCATTTCAAAACTTTTTCCACCATTAATGTGACCTATAACTTGTACAACCCAACTGAAAAACAAACTGAAATCTTTTAAGGGGAACATAAAAAATAAAAAACTTACAATAACCTGGTTTCATAAATATGCACACCCTTAAACTAATACTTTGTTGCAGCACCTTTGGCTTTTATTACAGTACTCAATCTTTTTGGGTAAGAGTCTACCAGTGTGGCACATCATGATGTGGCAATATTTGCCCACTCTTCTTTGCAAAAACAGTCCAAATCTGTCAGATTATGAGGGCATCTCCTGTGCGCAGTCTGTGATCTGTGATCACATCACAGATGTTCGATCAGATTCAGGTCTAGACTCTGGTTGGGCCATTCCATAACCTTAATCTTCTTCTGGTGAAGCCATTCTTTTGTTGATTTGGATGTGTGCTTTGGGTCATTGTTGTGCTGAAAGATGAAGTTTCTCTTCATCTTCAGCTTTCTAGCAGAAGTCTGAAGGTTTTGTGCCAATACTGATTGGTATTTGGAACTGTTCATAATTCCCTCCACCTTGACTAAGGCCCCGGTTCCAGCTGAAGAAAAACGGCCCCAAAGCATGATGGTGCCACCACCATACTCCACTGTAGGTATGGTGTTCTTTTGGGGATGAGCGGTGTTGCGTTTGCGCCAAATATACCTTTTGGAATTATGGCCAAAAAGTTCAACCTTGGTTTCATCGGACCATAACACATTTTTTTCGCATGCATTTGGGAGATTTTAAATGCATTTTTGCAAAATTTAGCCGGACTTGGATGTTTTTCTTCGTAAGATAAGGCTTCTATCTTGCCACCCTAGGCGGGAGATTGTTGTCGCATGTACTAAACAGCCAGTACTTGCCAGAAATTCCTGCAGCTCCTTCAGTGTTTCTGTTGACCTCTTGGCAGCCTCCCTGACCAGTTTTCTTCTCGTCTTTTCATCCGTTTTGGAGGAATGTCCAGTTCTTGGTAATGTCACTGTTGTGCCATATTTTCTCCACTTGATGATGACTGTCGTCACTGTGTTCCATGGAATGTTTTGAAATTCTTTTGTACTCTTCTCCTGACTGATACCTTAGAACAATGAGATCCCTCTGATGCTTTGGAAGCTCTCTGTGGACCATGGCTTGTGCTGTGAGATGTGACTACAAAAATGTCAGGAAAAGCCTACTAGAACAGCTGAATTTTATTTGGGGTTAATCAGAGGTACTTTAAATGGTGGTAGGTGTGCGCTGACTCCCATTTAATATGAGTTTGAATGTGATTGGTTAATTCTGAACACAGCTACATCCCCAGTTATAACAGGGTGTGCATATTTATGCAAACAGGTTATTCTAAGTTTTTTTTATTTTGTATTTTTCCTCTTAAAAGATTTCAGCTTGTTTTTCAATTTGGCTGTACAGGTTATAGGTCACATTAATGGTGGAAAAAGTTTTGAAATGATTTATCTTGGTCTAATTTTTTACTTCATAAACACCTGGCATTTGAACAGGGGTGTGCAGACTTTTTAAATCCACTGTAATTATTTTGTCAATATCATCTTATGGCAAGTGATGTGTCAAACACTTGTGTAAACACAGATACAGTAAAACATGTTTACTACTACAATAATATGTGTAGTGTCCTTTTCAGTATTTACTCTTGAGAAAATATTTTGTTTATTGGCCCTCCAACAGTGAAATAAAATATCTGCCTGTGATTGAAAATACCTATATCTTTATCAAATATATCTTTGCTATGTTTGCTTTGCTCTGAAAAAAATAACAGAATGAGTTAGCTCACCACTCGAAAGAGTTTAAGACCACCACTTCTCCTATGGTGATGACCGTCTTATTAAAATAACAAGAGCAGTTGCTCAATATCGTGCATTCACCAGTGTTCTCATCATAGTACGGTGTTTCCTTTGGACATTTGGGGTAACAACCTTTTCAAGGAAAAAAAAATTAAGTACAGACATTAGCAACTTTTGCTCCCATTGTGAGTTTTCTATTTTTTTCCAATGCAACATAGAAGTAAGATGGTTAGAGAATCAGTAACAATATCTGTACAAAAGAACAACATGATTATTTATGCAATTTTAAAATATACACACATACAGTATATACAGGTACACTCTTGCTAAGAATTGCTGATCTACCAAAAAATGTTTTAGAAGAAATATAATTAAAAGGATTAGCAGCAGAGATGTTTTACTTTATTTTATTCCAATGACTGTGCTGTACAATTTTAAAAAGGAGAGAGCTTAAGATTGGTTCATAATTGCTTCAAATCACAATCAGATACAAATGGAAGATTATAAAAAGAAGACACGAGGAGAAGCCAAAATATTAGATAGGCATGATGTTATGGTACTTAACTGATCGTTTAATGCAAAGAACTTTAACTTGCTACATAGGTTTGTTAACATAAATGCAAGCTACAAAAAAAAGAATTACCTTCCAGCGTGTGTGTGGAGTACTTTTCTTTGCCACAGGTTTGCATCTTACCACAGGCTTCATAGCTCCAAATACTCTGGCCAGGTTTGTTGTAGTAGTCACAGTAAATTGCTAAGGTAGTAGAAATTATTATTTAATACTTTTTGACAGTTCACGCTTAAAAAAATCCCCAAAATTGATTTAATATATTACAGTTGCAATCAAAATCCTTCAACCCCCATTGTAAATTAGGTTTATTGGCAAAATGTACAAACTAGCAGTTGTTTGTAATTTTTTTTTGCAATAAGTAAATCGAACAAGAACAATTTAAATAGCTCAACACAACTAATATCACAAGTGGTTTCTCCAAACTTGACACAAAATGCCACTTTTAATGACTACTGCACTCTCAAAATTATTCAGCCTCCTCAATAGAAAAGAGGAAGCTATCAATGGCTGCCACCTGAGTCTGAGGAGGCAGGTGGTCAGAAACTCTAGACTGACTGCAAATGACCTGCAGCAATACTTGGTGGCAGCAGGCACTGAGGTTTCAGTTTTCACGGTAAGGCGCATACTAAACGCTGAAGGGCTCCATATCTGAACTCCAAGATGTACACCACTACTGCTCCAAAAGCACAAGAAATGTTGGATCCAATTTGCTCAAAACTACAGTATATAAATATGCCAAAGAGATTTTGGGATTCTGTTCTGTGGAGCAATGAAACAAAACTGGAACTTTTCGGGCCAGTGGATGAATGAATGAATGAATTTTTATTTCGGATAGATTAAAAGTAAAGATTAAAAGAAAGGAACAGAATAATATAACAAAGGGGAAAGAAAAAAAAAACCATCTTACAAAGTCAAATTAAACAATAACTCCTCTAATTATACAGTTCAACATAAGTTATTCGTAGGTGGTATGTCTGGAGGAGGAAGAATGAAGTATATGCTGAAAAGAACACTCTGCTTACAGTGAAGCATGGTGGTGACTCAGTAATGCTCTGGGGCTGCTTCACTTCCTCTGGTACTGGAAACTTGCAGCGTGTGGAGGACAAGATGGATTCAACCAAGAATCAGGAAATCCTGGGAGAAAATGTCATGGCAGCTGTGAGGAAGCTGAAGCTTGTGAGTCATTGAATCTTCCAGCAGGACAATGATCCCAAGCATACCTCAAGGTCCACCAAGGATTGGTTTCAGAAGAAGTCCTGGAAGATACTAGAGTGGCCATCACAGTCACCTGACTTGAACCCCATTGAAAATCTCTGGTGGGATTTGAAAAAGCGATTGCAGCACACAAACCCAAGCTTATGTCACGGCTTAGGAGGAACTGGACCCATTCGCAGAATGAAAGTTCAAATAATTTATTAAAGAGTGCTGGTCACACAGACACTGCTTGAGGGCTTTAACAGAAAATTAATAAATGCAGCTTGGAAGCGCAACAAAAGATTAGGGCAAAACAGAACAGAGTCAGGCAGGAGCGTGTTGTTCACACCATACACTGACAAAAGAACCTGAGCAGAACCAAAGTTAAATAGACCTTAAAGGCCAAATGTCACGTAACAGGGTCCTTAAAATGTCTTGAAACTAGATATAAAAGGGAACCGATCCGTTCGGGTCTTGGTGCATATGCTTCAGTAACGCCGGAATATTCGTTAATTTAAAACTGCCGCGCTTGGCCTGACGTTCCTACTCACAGCCCCCGGAATCGCCTGGGGAAGAAGGCGGAAGTGACGAAATAGATTGTACCTTAGTTTGATGCTTGGGGTATCCCGATTGATTGTTTATATGGAGACTAGAAGAGGCACCGCATATTTTTAATACATAGACAGTTTTTTTTCCTTTGTTTGTGGAAGGCAATCACTATTTTTGTTCTTAGTTACCCCTCGTTACAAACGTAACAACGACCAACAATTTTATCCTTAGAAATAAATCATCTATCGTATTGCTGGATGGCACCGTAAAACGGGGCTATAAGGGACGGCTCGGTAATAAGGGACACTTTTCTGGGAAATGTTTTAAATGTAATTCGTGTTGTTATTGTCAAATATTTTAAGGATTTATGGATATTTGACAATAACAACACAACTCGGCGTCCTGCTCAAAATAAAAAAAGCAGAATTCTGGATTTGGAAGGCGATTCCTCTCTGTTCCGCAGCCGCAGGACAGTTGAAAGTGTGAGGCCATCAGCCTAATGACTTCTCATTGTAGTGATAATAGCTCACGCTGAGCGATCTGCCAGCCCCCTAGCTGTGGGGGTCACACACACGACGTGTTCCTCAACACACTCAATAATTTTTTTTTCCCGTATATTTTTCTTTTGGGCGTACAGAAATGGCAATACGCCCGTATTTGCTAAAACTGCATTTTCCCCGTATTAAAATACGGCGAAAACGTATCACTTGACAGGTATGCGCCTCCATTCTCATTCTGATCTGGTCAATTTCTTGACAGCAGCGGCTCTCCTCCACTGTAATAATAATGGCTTCCGAAAAATCAATATTTATGGGGCGCCCTTGACAGACCCCCTTCAGCTTCCCAATTCTGGAGGCGATTAATGTCCAATTCAATGACATTTTCCACTGGTTCTGCTCTCTGGTCATTGTCGGAACTGTTGTCATCAGACAAAGCATCTGATTCCGTCTCGGACGGCTCGCACCTGTAAGGTTCTATGCCTCTGTCACTGTCTGAACCACTGACAAAAAAAAGACGAAAAGACAAAAAAAAGACAAAAAAAAGACAAAACTAAACTAATTTGTTCACAATCGCTGTCACTTTCCGTCATGATTGTCCAATGTTGATAAGTGTGAATGTGGATAGGCAGGGCAGCCAGGGTGAAATTTGTGACGTCAAAATCATGGCCGCGGTCTGGATTGGCTGTCACAAGCCAGCGAGCAAGGCGGGGCCTTCGCCTGGTGTATTTTGTGCAATTATGTAAATACGGGTGGGTGATATGGTCTCCTGTATGAATATTTGGTTTAAGCTATGTGTATTTTATCAAAATTCGTTGTCATTTAGAAAAAAAAATTACGTGACATTTGGCCTTTAAATAATTACAGGGCATAATCAAGACAACACGACACAGGTGGAGAAATCAATAATCACAGACGGCTGATACATGAGACAAGAGGGAATGATAGGAGGGGGCGGGGCTGAACGCACACAGAGGGAGACACAGACACAAGCAGGGTGTCAAGGGAGACATGACCATGACAAACAATGACAGAACTGAATTATAATCATAATAATACTAATCAGAACTGAGAACAGAATCATGAATCCAACAAATAATAATATATGTAGAAAATACAAAAATAATTCAAGGTGAGGACATTGAGTCCATGCTCTACAGAAACACAAACTATGAATCAAAATGAGGACATGAGACCCAACCCATGCTCTGACAGTACCCCCCTCTTAAGAGGGGGCTTCCAGACGGCCCTCAAAATTGTATCAAATGCAAACAGAAAAGCACCCTCCCAGGGTGGGTGGTGGGGTTCAAGGTCAGGTGGGCCAAAACAAACTCTTACCCCCCCACACAAAATCCAAAATCAAACATCATTATGGTAACCCAAGTCCAAGACCCCAAAGTCCAACACAAAACAGGTCAGGTGGTCTTTCAGAGTCCCAGGGTCACCAGACCGGACAGCAAAATGGATCAGGGGGTCTATCCAAGTCCATGGGACCCCAAATCAGAGCATAGAGCAAGTCGGGTGATCTCCCAGAGTCCCTAGACCACTGGACCCGATAACAAAACAGGTCAGGAGGCCTAACCCAGTTCATAGACCTCCAGATCTCAGAACATAACCAGTCAGGTGGTCTCCCAGAGTCCCAAGACCACCAAACCGGAGTGTAGAACGGGTTCTGATATAACAGTAGGGGTGCTTTAAACTCAGGTGAAAATGATACTGAATTTTTAAACTGAGGAGCTGATAACAAAGAACCTTTAAACTCAGGAGATAATAACATGAAAACTTCAAACTCTGGAAATGACACAGGAGCTTTAAGGTTTGGTGAACATAACACGAGAGCCTTTTGCTCCAGAACTGATGACTGAGGCATGCTAACCATGGTAGTAGATGACAGGTGTGTGCTAGCCTCAGGGACACATGATGGAGGTTCTCCGGCCACAGGAACACATGACAGAGAATCCTCGGCCTCCAGGACAACAGAGGCGAGCCGACCCTTGGTGAAGCAAGATGATAAGGGCTGAAGATCCTCAAGTCCTGATGTCTGTGAATCCATCCCCGAAACAGCCACCTCAGATGGGGAGGAAAAAACAACCGGGTCACTAGCCAGAAGGGATGGTATTGTTACTAGCCCAGAAGCAGATGGTAGCTGCAACCGCCCCCCCCCCCCCCACTATCAGCTAGGCAAGATCTCTCTAAAACTGATGTTAAAAATACAAAGAAGAGGACTTGCCTAAGCTCTTGCTCCACCGCAGACAAAGACCCCGGTGACTCTGCTATTGCAGTCCAACCAGCGGGCATGATGGCAGATGAGGCAGGGGTGATGACAGGCTGAGCAGGAACAGAAGCGTACACCTCAGGCAGAGCAGGAACAGGAACGTGCACCTTGGACTGAACAGGAACAGGAATATGCACCTCAGACTCGGAGCTGAGCAGTAACAGGAGCATGTACCTCAGGCTGAGCAGGAACAGGAGCTGGGAGGCGACGTGGTGCAGGTACTGGAGCTAGGGAGTAATATGGAGCGGGCACTGGAGCTAAGGAGCGATGTGGAGCAGGTACTGAAGCTGAAGGTGCTGGGGAGCAGTGTGGAGCTGGTACCGGATAATCCTCATGCAGTCCAGGCACAGCAACAGGGGCAACCAGCTCATCCCAGACCAGCAGCGTTGCCTCCCAATATAGGCAGTTCCTCACAAAAAACTTAACAGGAAACCGGAGAAGCAGGTGAGGATGGATGGATGGAGCCGGCAGCAGAAACTGCAGCAGAGATGGGTGGAGAGAGCTCAGCGGTGGTATGTGGCTGACACTGAACCCCCTTACCAGAAACAGGACAAGACCTTTCATTTAATGGTGTTAAAAAATGAACAGGTACTTGCCTCTGTTTCTGCTCAGCCGCTGCTGATGAGTCAGACGAGCCCTCCGAGGATATGACAGGATCCACCCAACAAGGAGCCATTGCACAGTGGTATGGTGCTGCATTGAGGGAGGAGGAAGCTGAGATCTGGAACGCCTCCACCGGAGAAGAAGGGCCGGGCCCCTGTTCTCGCCAACGCCGGCGTGAGCTGTGTCTCCTGACGGCTCGCTGAAACTTCTCCTCCTTCTGCTACTCCGCCAGCCAAACCGAATGCACAAGTCAACGGAGCTGGGTGTAATGCTACAGCATAGGAAAAGCCTCAATCACCTCAGCAGCGCCTTCGAGGAATCTGACAGCTTCCTCCAGTATTTCGGTGTCACAGGTGTCCTCAACTAGACCCTTGATGTGGGAAGCAGCCCAAACTTCCTCCTGGTTGAGACCCATGAGATGAAACTTACGGTCCGCTGGGTCCATACTGTCAGGTTCTTTCTGTCATGGTTGAGGAGGAACTGGACCCATTCGCAGGACGCAAGTTCAAATAATTTATTAAAGAGTGCTGGTCACATAGACACTGCTCGAGGGCCTTAACAGAAATTAACAAATGCAGCTTGGAAGCACAACAAAAGATAAAGGCAAAACAGAAGAGAGTCAGGTGGGAGCGTGTTGTTCACACCGTACACTGACAAAAGAACCCGAGCAGAAACAAAGTTAAACAGACCTTAAATAATTACAGGGCATAATCAAGACAACCGGAGTGGTGGTCTAGTTGGTAGAGCATTTGCCCCACAACCGGGAGGTTGTGGGTTCAAATCCCAGCTGGGTCATACCAAAGACCATATAAAAATGGTACTTTCTACCTTATAGCTTGGTGCTCAGCACAATACAATGGGAAAAGGAAAGTTAATGCACAAAGCTACCAGAGGACTGACCCCCCCCCCCCCCCCGTAGTTTTCACTACTTACAGTATCTGTGTGGCCTAGAGTCAGAGAAAAGGAGATAGGGGCCGGCCCTATACACCACCTGGTGTCCCACATGCTGTGGAAGGGAATTAACTAATTTCATAATCAAGACAACATGGCACAGGTAGAGAAATCAATAATCACAGACAGCTGACACATGAGACAGGAGGGGCCGGGGCTGAACACACACCGAGGGAGACACAGATACAAGCAGGGGATCGGGGGAGACATGACCATGACAGTGAACTGAACTATAATCATAATAATATTAATCAGAACTGAAAACAGAATCATGAATCCAGCAAATAATAATAAATGCAGAAAATACAAAATAACTCAAGGCGAGGATGTGGATTGAGTCCATGCTCTACAGAAACACAAGCTATGAATCAAAAGGAGGACATGAGACCCAGCCCATGCCCTGGCAGCATATTAGTGAACTGGAGGTCTTTGCTCATGAGGAATGTGCTAAGGTTCCTCAGAACGCTGCCAGAAGCTGATGTCTGGCTATGTATTGCATTTGTAGTGGGTCATAGCAGCAAAAGGGTGCTCTGCTAAGTACTAAAGATGCTTGTCATGAAGGGAGTTGAATAATTTTGAGACCGCAATACTCATCAAAGGTGGCATTTTGTGGTGAATTTGGAGAAACACTTGTAATATTAGTTGTGTTAAGCTATTTAAATTGTTCTTGTTTGATTTGTTTATTGCAACAATAACAGTTGCCAGTTTGTACATTTTGAACATAAACCTAATTTGCAGTGGGGGTTGAATGACTTTGATTGCAAGTGTAGTTGCAATATGTTTGTCTCCTATCTTACTGTCAAAATGTCTTTAAAAATGCGAAACTTGACTTAATATACTCGACACTGATGAGGCTGCATGAATTAGCATGCAAAATAATAAATCCTGAAAAAAAATTATGTGATTTATATATGTGTCATATTATCAAAACATATTCTAACCATCCATCCAATTTGTATAGCAATACATAGAAGACATTTAAAAAAAAACAACTTACGACACAGATCAGGGGTCCTCCAGTTTATGCAGACATTCTGGTCACTGCAGGCCTCTGCATAAGCTGCCACAGCTGTGCAGTAACCCAGGAATTTCCCTTCAAACTCACAGTAGCAGGACTCTTTTAAACAGGCCTGGTAGTAGGGATCTGGATCCACCTGGTGATTGGAAAATGTCCACAATAAAATTTCTGTTGAAGTATTTAAAGCGGTGGAAGCAGGGTTTGAGTTTCATGGGAGCCAACGGGAGCGGAGCTTCCATGAAAGAATTCAATTCAACTTTATTTATATAGCGCCATTTCATAACAACAGTCATCTCATAGCACTATCAACTGTAGGGGGGAACCCCCACAGTTGCAGAAAGACCCCAGCAATCAGGCGATCCCCTGTGAGCAAGCACTTGGCGACGGTGGAGAGGAAAAACTCCTTTTAACAGGAAGAAACCTCCAGCAGAACCAGGCTCAGGGAGTCATCTGCTGCGACTGGCTGGGGGGTGAGGGGATAGAGAAGAAGAAAAGAACAGACATGTAGAGAGCAAACAGCACGATGGGGACTCAATCTATGGGAGAGAACAAACAGATGTTAATGACCAGCAAAAAAAAAAATTCACAGAGAGTGAGGAAAGGAGTGAGGCCCAGTGCATTACTGGAGGTCCCCCGGCTGACTAAACCTATTAGCAGCATAACTAAGGGAGGGTTCAGAAACACATGATCCCTCCCTAATTGTAGGCTATATCAAAAAGGTAGGTTTTAGCCCTATTCTTAAAAACAGAGATCGAGTCTGACTCCCGAATCCAGATTGGCAGCTGATTCCACAGGAGAGGAGCTTGATAACTGAAGGCTCTGCCTCCCATTGTACTTTTGGAGATTCTAGGTATTACAAGTAATCCTGCATTTTGGGAGCGTAGTGCTCTGTTAGGATAATACGGTAGTATCAGATCTTTTAAATAAAAAGGAGCCTGATTGTTTAGAGCTTTGTAAGTAAGAAGAAGGATTTTAAACTTAATTCTAAACTCTATGGGAAGCCAATGAAGGGAGGCCAGAACCAGAGAGATATGATCTCTCTTTCTAGTACCTGTTAAAACTCTTGCTGCAGCATTTTGGATCAGCTGAAGACTTTTTAAAGATGTTTTAGGACAGCCTGATAATAAAGAATTACAATAATCTAATCTCGAGCTAACAAAAGCGTGGATCAGCTTCTCAGCATCACTCTGAGACAAGATGCTCCTAATCTTGGCAATATTACGCAAATGATAGAAGGCAGTCTTAGAAACAAATTTAATATGTGAATTGAAGGACAAATCCTGATCAAAAATAACTCCAAGGTTCCTCACAGAGCTATTAAGAGAAAGAGTAACTGCATCCAAACTGAAAGTTTGATTTTGAAAGGAATTTCTAAGGTTTTTTGGACCAACAAGAATGACTTCAGTCTTATCTGAATTTAATAGCAGGAAATTACAAGTCATCCAAGCTTTGATTTCCTTAAGACAGGCTTCTAACTTGGCTAATTGATTACTATCATCTGGCTTCATTGACAGGTATAATTGTGTGTCATCTGCATAACAATGAAAATGTATACAGTGCTTTCTAATAATGTTGCCTAACGGAAGCATATATAAACTAAGAAGAGTAGGGCCTAGCACAGATCCCTGTGGAACTCCATGACTAAGCTTTGAGTTGAAAGAAAACTCATTATTTACATGAACAAACTGGAACCTATCAGATAAATAAGATCTAAACCACTGCAACGAAGTTCCATTAAGTCCAACATAGTGTTCTAATCTATCAAGTAGAATATTATGATCGATAGTATCAAAAGCTGCACTAAGGTCTAAAAGGACAAGTACAGAAACTAGTCCATTATCAGATGCAATGAGGAGGTCGTTAGTGACCTTTGCTAAGGCTGTTTCAGTACTATGATGGATTCTAAACCCAGATTGAAACTCTTCAAGTAAACCATTTCCCTGCAGGTGGTCAAATAATTGCGTAGCAACAACTCTTTCTAAGATTTTTGAAATGAAAGGGAGATTAGAGATTGGTCTATAGTTAGCTAAAGCTCCTGGATCTAGCGTTGGCTTTTTGAGTAAGGGTTTAATTACAGCCGTTTTAAAAGCCTGCGGTACATGGCCTAAAGTTAATGAAGAATTGATTATATGAAGAATAAAGCTACCAATAAATGGGAAGACTTCTTTAAATAACCTGGTTGGAATAGGGTCTAAAAGACAAGTTGAGGGTTTGGATGAGGAAACTATTTTGTCTAACTCACAAAGGTCGATTGGAGTAAACTCATCAAGACAGACATCAAAAGAAGGAGTTGTAGTAGTTACAGTATTTAAGCTAACTGTGGGAAGAATCTGATTGATTTTATCTCTAATGGATGAAATTTTATTATTGAAAAAGTTCATGAAGTCCTGACTAGTAAGCTCTAAGGCAGGGGTGTCCAACCATGTGCCATGGAGAGCCAAGACCCTGCAGGTTTTCTCTTCTACCCAGTCTCTTCAGCAGGTGTTTTCACTTATCAGCAATCAGTGGGAAGAAGTTCACTGAAATCTGCTGTTGAAGACACTGGTTGGAGGTAAAACCTGCAGGGTCTTGGCTCTCCATGGCACATGGTTGGACACCCCTGCAAGGGAATGCTAGGATTGACAGAGTCCTGACTCTTTGTCAACCTGGCTACAGTACTGAAAAGAAACCTGGGATTATTCTTGTTCTCTTCTATTAATGCAGAGTAATAACTTGTTCTAGCTTTTCTAAGAGATTTTTTATAAATTAAAAGATGATTTCTCCAAGCTAAATAGATTTCATCTAAATTAGTAGAGCGCCATTTTCTTTCTAATTGACGAGTCTTCTGTTTTAAGCTACGAGTTTCTGTGTTGAACCAAGGAGTTAGAAATCTCTGATTAGACTTTTTCTTTTTTAAGGGGGCCACCAAGTCTAGAGCCTGATGCAGAGAAGCTGAAACACTATCCACCATGTTATCAATTACAGAAGGAGCAAGCTGTCTATAGCTTATTTCCGTTGTGTTGACACATGGCATAGAGGAAACAATCTGCATAAATTTGGAAACAGCATCATCTGAGAGGCATCTACTGTAATAATATTTTTCTTTAGGAGCCAAATAGTCAGAAATAGTAAAATCAAAGGTTAACAGACAATGGTCTGACAGTACAGGGTTATGAGGAGACACTACAAGATTTTCTATTTCTATGCCATATGTCAGAACAAGGTCCAATGTATGGTGGGGGTAATGAGTATCACTTAATCTTATCCTACACTTTATTACATGTATAGTTTATTTCTCTTATCTTATCATGTTTAATGTTGCAGCATTGTACCGAGACAAATTCCTAGTTTGTGTACTACATGAACAATGGCAATAAACCTGATTCTGATTCTGATTCTGAGTAGAATTTCCTACTTTCTGAGAAAACCCATTTTCTATTTCTATGCCATATGTCAGAACAAGGTCCAATGTATGGTGGAGGTAATGAGTAGAATGTCCTACTTTCTGAGAAAACCCAATCAAGTCTAATATTGAATTAAAAGCCACATTAAGGCAGTCACTATCTACATCCACATGTATATTAAAGTCCCCTACTATAATTATTCTATCAGATTTCAGCACTAAATCAGCTAAGAAATCAGCAAATTCGGATAAAAATTCTGAGTAGGTTGATGGGGGACGATAAACTATGGCAAATAAAATTGGGTTTAACCTAAAATTGCTAAAGTGCCCAATACTGAGGACCAGGCCCTCAAAGGAATTATAACATGTTTTTTGCTTTACATTAACTAGTAATTTGGAATGGTAAATTGTTGCTACTCCTCCTCCACAACCAGAACTTCTGGGATTTTGACAGTTTAAATAACCAGAGGGAGTTGATTCATTTAAACCAACATAATCCTCTTGCCCTAACCAAGTCTCTGTAAAGGAAATTAAATCAATCTGATGATCAATTAACAGATCATGGACTAACAGAGACTTGGGAGTTAGAGACCTATTATTTAATAAACCACATTTAATTTTTAAATTATGAGGAGGAACAGAGGCCAAATCATTCAATTTAGAGGCTTTATGTTTAATTTGAGTTTTACCAATATTTTGCTTTATCACTTTGGGATGCTTATACATTATATTTTTATTCACTTTGGAGGGAGCAGACAACGATTCTCTGATGGGGAAGTCAGGGGCTAAGCTGAGGGGTGGCGGATGAAGAGGAGCTGCAGAGAGGCGTGTAAGACTGTGACTCTGCTTCCTGGTCCCAACTCTGAGTAGTCAGGGTTTTGGAAATTTGGATAAAAAAGATGCCAGATTGTTAGATAAATGAGAAGCACCATCCAAAGTGGGATGAATGCTGTCTCGTCTCATAAGACCAGGTTTTCCCCAAAAAGAGCTCCAATTGTCAATGTAGCCCACGTCATTTGCAGGACACCACACAGACAGCCAGCGGTTCAAGGATGACGAGCGACTAAACATGTCATCACTGGTCAGATTGGGGAGGGGCCCAGAGAATACTACAGTGGCAGACATCGTTTTTGCAAAGTCACACACCGATTCTACATTAAGTTTCGTGACTTCCGACTGCCGGAGACGGATGTCATTAATGCCGGCGTGAATAACAATTGTGGAGTATTTACAGTTACTTTTAGCCAGCATTTTCAAATTTGACTCGATGTCGCCTGCTCTGGCCCCAGGAATGCATTTGACTATGGCCGCTGGAGTCTCTAGGTTCACGTTTCTGACTACAGAGTCGCCAATGATCAGAGTTTTTTCCTCAGCGGGTGTGTCGCTGAGTGGGGAAAAACGATTAGAGACGTGAACAGGTTGGTGGTGAACCGGGGCTTTGCGACTAGGCTTCCTTCTCACCGTCACCCACCCAGTCTCCTCGCTGCTGAGGACAGCCGAGGGACCGCTGACAGGGGGGCCTAAGCTAGCTAGCTCCGCTGCAGCTAATGGGCGTCCGTCAAGATTAACTGGCGCAGACGGTGTTTCAATGCAGCGGAGCCGGGATTCCAAATCAGACAACCTCGCCTCGAGCGCCTCAAAAAGACAACATTTATTACATTTACCGTTATCACTAAAAGAGGCAGAGGTGTAGCTAAACATCTGACAGAGAGAGCACACCAGAGGAGGAGAGGAAAGAGAGCTAGTAGCCATAGCTTATGGCTGGAGAGCAACCACACAGGCAGACAGCAAAACAGGAAGTGACGATACGTTACCACAAGGAAGTGACGATCCAACAGCGTCCAAAGAAGTAAAATTAGACATTTGTGGGGGGTCTCTATTGTATCAACACCAAGGATTATGTCATTCGTTGTCATTTAGAGAGCCCCGCAAAATTCATATTATAACTCAAACCCTGTGTGGAGGTCTATTATAGTCAATAATTTAATAGAAATTCATTGGGATTCCCGAGTTCTTAGTGCCAATTGATTCATTTAATTTCAAACTTCAAACTTCACACCCAGACAGTTTTGTGATTGTTGTGGGGGACTTTAACCACGCCAGTTTAAAGACTGTGCTCCCCAAGTTTAAACAATGTGTGGACTTTAAGACCAGAGGAGAGAATATGTTGGACTTGGTGTACACAAACTTCCCAGATGCTTATAAGGCAACATCTCGCCCCCACCTCGGCCTTTCTGACCACCTATCCGTGATGCTGGTGCCTGCCTACAAACCTTTACTGAAGCGCAGCAGGCCAGTAGAGAAACAAATCAGGATTTGGCCAGAGGGTGCAGCCTCAGCACTTCAGGACTGTTTTCTGCACACAGACTGGGAGGTCTTCAAAATAGCAGCCTCCCAGGGAGACAGGACAGATGTGGAGGAGTATGCTGAAATGGTCACCAGCTACATCACGAAGTGCACAGAGCCACTATAGTCATGTCACTATAGTGAAGACTATCACTGCACGGGGCAACTATAAACCCTGGATGACGGCAGAGGTGCGCTCGCTGCTCACAGCCAGAGAAGCAGCCTTCAGAGCAAAGGACAGGATTGCCTTCCGCTCAGCCAGGTCTGCGCTCTCAAAGGGAATTAAGACGGCGAAGTGCGCCTATGCGGAGAAAATCCAGGGACACCTCTGTGACACAAGGAACACCAAACGGATGTGGCAGGGAGTTCGGGCGCTGACGGATTATAAGTCTAGGCAGGGGGTCGATGATGACGACGCTTCGCTTCCAGACAGGATCAACAACTTCTTTGCACGTTTTGAAGCATCAAACCCGACAATCAGAGGGAGGGCTGGCCCATCTCCACCATCTGTTGTGCCAGCTATCATCATCAATGCAGCGGACACATGGAGGACCCTAATCAGGGTCAATCCACGTAAAGCTGCAGGTCCGGACAACATCCCGGGACATGTGCTCCAAGTCTGAGCGAGCGAGTTGGCGGATGTCCTGACTGACATTTATAACATCTCCCTGAGTCAGGCCATCATTCCCAGACGCTTTAAGTCCTCTACCATAGTACCAGTGGCAAAGAAACCAGTTGTGTCTTGTCTGAATGACTATCATCCTGTTGCACTGACACCAATTGTGATGAAGTGTTTTGAATGGCTTGTCAAACCACACATCACAGCCTGCCTCCCTGCATCACATGACCCACTCCAGTTTGCATATCGTTCAAACCGCTTCACGGAGGATGCTATAGTCACCACCCTGCACTCTGTCATCACCCACCTGGATCAGAAAGACACCTACGCCAGACTCCTGTACATTGATTTCAGTTCAGCATTCAACACCATTATTCCCCAGAGACTGATGGAGAAATTACTCCTTCTCGGTCTGAACACCGCCACATGTCTCTGGATCCTGGACTTCCTGACCGAGAGACCTCAGTCTGTCTGTGTTGGAAACAACATCTCCAACTCTATCACGCTGAGCACCGGATCCCCTGAAGGCTGTGTACTCAGTCCACTGTTGTTTACACTTCTAACACATGACTGTGTATCCAGACACGAGGGGAACCAGATTATTAAGTTTGCAGACGACACCACAGTGGTGGGACTTATTCAGAGGGATGAGGAATCAATGTACAGGGAAGAAGTTAGAGACCTGGAGGGCTGGTGCAGGGAGAACAATCTGGTGTTCAACGTGGACAAAACGAAGGAGATGATTATCGACTTCCGGCAGTCACGGCCTTAACACGTCCCTCTCAGCATCAGCGGCCGTTTGATGGAGAAAGTGGAGAACATCAAGTTCCTCGGAGTGCAGCTCTCGCAGGACCTGACCTGGAGCAAGAATTCCTTGGGGATCAGGAAGCGGACCCAACAGAGACTGCACTTCTTGAGGAAACTCAAACAGGCCTCTCTCCCCATCTGCATCCTCAGGACCTTCTACAGAGGTGTGGTGGAGAGTGTTCTGATGTACTGCATTGCAACATGGTACTCCAGCTGCAGTATGTCAGACAAAAAAGCCCTGCAGAGGATAGTTAAGGGAACTGAGAGGGTAATTGGAGTTTCCCTCCCCTCTGTCCAAGAACTTTTTCAGAACCATTGTAGGAGCAGGGCACTGAACATTGTCAAGGACCACTCTCACCCTCTGTATAAACACTTCGAACTGCTGCCATCTGGCAAACAATTCCGGAGCATCAGAGGCAGAACCACCAGACTGATTAACAGCTTCCTTCCACAAGCTGTTAGGATGCTGAACAGTTGATCCGGAATCTTTCATACATACTACTGCATCTTATGGACATTATGTATATTATTTGTATATTATAGTTCTAGTTAGTTTTCAAGTATGTCTCAGGGATGTGTGAACAGCTGTGTTGGGGTGGGGGGTGAGGGGTTGTGTGAGTGTGTCTTAAATTATGTTCTTTTTACTTATATGGATGCCGAGAGAAACACAATTTCATCTTGCCTGCACTACAGTTGTATGTACAGCAACATGACAATAAAGGTTGATTTGATTTGATTTGATTTTTCCCTCATCTTCTCAAGATGTTGTTGGAATATAGGTGCAATAGGTCAAAGTCATACTTTTAAGTGGCACTCTTTGAAAATGTCTCCTTTGAGGATCATACAGCGGCGCTGGGCCCAGGCAGAGCAGTGGGATTTACGGTCACATGGAAATATCTCAGTGGTCACATCAGAACAAGGAGGAGTAGCTGCCTTCCAGCTGTTTCCGAAGATTATCGGACTGGAGCCCACTGGGGAAAAAAAGATGCTTTGGTGTTGTTTTAATAACTATCAGGAGCATCACTGTATCATTAAAGTAAGAGAAAGCTGATTCACCTGCGGAGCCACTTATCTGCAGGTCATTCATCTCATTGGAGTCAAAATTACCACATAGGCCACAAACTTTTTTCTAAAAAGAAAAAAGGGAAAAAAAGGTGAAATTATGGATAATCAGCACCTGAGTTGTTTTTTTTTTATTCACAAGAACATTGCCATTGCTTACCCTGTAGCTTTCGTCAAGCTTTACAGTGAGGTGTGTTTGTTTATCCCAAATGAGAGTTATCCCCATGCTTGATACCGAGATGACGATGTAGAGTCCAACAGAATATGTGGTATAAAGTGAATCATCTTCTAGAGTCCAGTCTGGTTGAAGTTGTTTGGCCACTTTCATGTCACTCAGTATCAAGGTGATTTTTCTCTAGATGAGTCAAAGCAGGACATTTACAGCGAACACCATTACTTTAATAATTAAAGATAACAGCTGAGATCATCATAAAGTGTTTAATGCATTAGATTCACTGAAATGGCAGAAGAAAATAAAACAAGAAAAAGAACTAGAATTGCACTCAGCAGAGATGCAGACCCATACTTTGAAGCCCTATCTTTTTTTTTTTTTTAATTTTGTATGCTTTATTGATCCCCAGAGGGAAATTCAGGGCATTCGCCTGGATGGATGAAGCAGCCACGGTATGGCGCCAATCCCTTCACACACACACAGTAGGGCTACTTTAGAGTCTCCAATTAACCCAACTTGCATGTTTTTGGCCTGTGGGAGGAAACCAGAGTACCTAGGGTAAACCCACGCAGACACAGGGAGAACATGCAAACTTCACACAGAAGGGTCACTGACGGTCAGGGGATGGGATCGCACCCACAATGGTCAGGGGTGGAATCGATCCCGTGACCTTCTTACTGTGCTGCCACTGAGCTAACCACTGCACCACCGAGCTGCCCAAGGTCAAACTGAGGGTCAAAGTCAAACCTGATAATAAAGGCACCATAAGGCAAGTTCAGAGGTTATAAGCCAGACTGTAAATTTGAAACTTGGTGACCTAGTGACTTAACTTTAGACCCTGTCGATCCTCAAGGTCAAAGCCAAGGTCAAGGTCATTTAACATTTGTGGTGTGCCCTTAACTCTAATAATAAAGTGACCAGTGAACTTGACCTTTGACCTCATGACCCCAAAGACATAGCAGCACATGCTAAGCCTGAGTGTTGGAAAGACCTCCAAGATCATTCTAGAGGAGCTTATTTGAAGAGAAGAGCTCTATTGTGCTGTTGCCACAGATGCTGTAACTTACATTGGAACGTGTGATGTCACTGAGTTTCTTAAGCTAGGTTCATGCCACGCCTCCGCTGTCCATGTCCACTCGACCATGAGGCTTGTGTGACAAAAATTATGTCATTGTCTCCAGTCTGCTAGGCTCCGCGGACCCCTCCGTGGCTGACCGCGTGCAGACTAAATTTTGTGACTGCGTTGCCCTGGCATGTTGACTGCACATGTACAAGATTGAATCTCTCATTTAAGAGATGGTGCTACCAACAAAGCATTCAAAGTCAAAGTAGACAAAGAAGATGAAGAGGAAGACAAGATTAAAAATACATGAACCATTTTGCAGCAGCAGCTTGAGCCAAGAAGGGAAGAAGAAGCCAACTTTATTGTCATTCAATCCATACAGCCAATCATGTACAGTAGAATTAAATGTTTCTCCTATCTACAATGTCAATCACATCTAGAATCAGAGGGGCTGCTGCCATGCAAGGCGCCGCCACAAACAACTTTTTTTCTTCCTCCATTCTATTATGCTGAGCACCAAGCTAGGAGGCAGGAAATACCATTTTTTATATGGTCTTTGGTATGACCTGGCCATGGCTTGAACCCATGATCTCCCAGCTGTGGGGCGGATGCTCTACCACTAGGCCACCATCTCCGGTTGAGCACTGAAGAGCCTGAAAACGGTAATTCCTCCTCTTCTTCGAAACAACGCCATTGTTTTTGCTACAAAAATGTGCATCCCCCTCGTGTTTCTCCACTTTTATATAGCCGGTGAATAAATTGGCGTGTTAGCACATTTGTGCTGCCCATAGGGCTGGGGTGAAACTATATACAAATGACAGTTATGCACATGCGTCAAATGCTTGGCCTAGTAGATGAAAAAATGAAGTATATACACAAGTGCATGCACACCGGCCTCGTCCAAAGTGGGCACACATCTCAGCACACCAGAGTGGAGGTGTAGCATTAACAAGGCTTTATGATGTCAAAGGACAGTAGGGCTGTATAAGCAGATGTTTTATGTGCCTTTGGGCTCTTACGTTTTCATTGATCCCTTAGATACAGTACATCCGGAAAGTATTCACAGTGCTTCACTCTTTCCACATTTTGTTATGTTACAGCCTTATTCCAAATGGATTACATTCACTTTTTTCCTCAAAATTCTACACACAATATCCCATAATGACAATGTGAAAAAAGTTTTTTTTTAGATTTTTGCAAATTTATTAAAAATAAAAAAGAAATCATATGTACTACATACTGTAAGTATTCACAGCCTTTGCCATGAAGCTCAAAATTGAGCTCAGGTGCATCCTGTTTCTACTGATCATCCTTGAGATGTTTCTACAGCTGACTTGGAGTCCACCTGTGGTAAATTCAGTTGACTGCGCATGATCTGGAAAGGCACACACCTGTCTATATAAGGTCCCACAGTTGACAGTGCATGTCAGAGCACAAACCAAGCTTGAAGTCAAAGGAACTGTCTGTAGACCTCTGAGACAGGATTGTCTCGAGGCACAAATCTGGGGAAGGGTACAGAAAAATTTCTGCTGCTTTGAAGGTCCCAATGAGCACAGTGGCCTCCATCATCCATAAATGAAAGAAGTTTGGAACCACCAGGACTCTTCCTAGAGTTGATTGGCCATCTAAACTGAGCAATTGGGGGAGAAGGGCTTTAGTCAGGGAGATGACCAAGAACCACAACCATCTCTGCAGCAATCCACCAATCAGGCCTCTATTGTAGAGTGGACAGACGGAAGCCAGTCCTTAGTAAAAGGCACATGGCATCCCGCCTGGAGTTTACCAAAAGGCACCTGAAGAACTCTCAAACCATGAAAAACAAAATTCTCTGGACTGATGAGACAAAGATTGAACTCTTTGGCGTGAATGCCAGGCATCATGTTTGGAGGAAGCCAGGCACGGCTCATCACCAGGCCAATACCATCCCTACAGTGAAGCATGGTGGTGACAGCATCATGCTGTGGGGATGTTTTTCAGCAGCGGTAACTGGGAGACTAGTCAGGATAAAGGGAAAGATGAATGCAGCAATGTACAGAGACATCGTGGATGAAAGCCTGCTCCAGGGCGCTCTTGACCTCAGACTGGGGCGACGGTCATCTTTCAGTACGACAACGACCCGAAGCACACAGCCAAGATACCAAAGGAGTGGCTTCAGGACAACTCTGTGAATGTCCTTGAGTGACCCAGCCAGAGCTCAGACTTCAATATAATTGAACATCTCTGAAGAGATCTGAAAATTGCTGTGCACAGATGCTTCCCATCCAATCTGATGGAGCTTGAGAGGTACTGCAAAGAGGAATGGGTGAAACTCTACTCCCTGAGGAAGCTGAGATCCTTCAACGTGTGCAACAGGTCATTGTTGCCAGCAGCATCTTCTTTGCTGCTGTCTGTTGGGGTAGCAGTATCAGAGCCAGCGACACCAACAGTCTTGACAAGATTATCAAGAGGGCTGGCTCTGTAATTGGTCTCAGGCTGGAGACCTTTGAGATTGTGGTAGAGAGGAGGACACTAAACAAACTGCAATCCATCATGGGCAATCCTGATCACCCCCTCCACCACGCACTGGACAGACAGCAGAGCACCTTCTCCAGCAGACTGCTACAGCTTCACTGCCAAATGGTTAAGTACAGGAAATCTTTCCTGCCACATGCCATTTCACTGTACAATAACTCACTCTAATGTTGATTTCTGGTCATAACTATGCTGACATACTACACCTTGCAGTCTAATTGGTGCCTCACATTTGACCCTGCACCTGATAGTCCTGCATTGTACAGTGGGTATGATTCATGTATCTATACGGTCACCATCTATTCATCTATGATGTGTATAAGTTATTCAAGCAGTTTTACTTCCCATGGGTAATCCTTTTGTCTATTATGCTGTGTGTGTTTCTGTTGTTGTGGTCATCTACTGTCATGCTGCTGTTACACTGTAATTTCCAACTTTGGGATCAATAAAGTACATCTATCTAACTGCCCAAAGACAGGTGTGCCAAGCTTGTAGCATCATATTCAAAAAGACTTGAGGCTGTAATTGCTGCCAAAGGTGCATCAACAAAGTATTGAGCAAAGGCTGTGAATACTTATGTATACATGTGATTTCTTAGTTTTTTATATTTAATAAATTTGCAAAGATCTTTAAAAAAAACAAAAAAAAACTTGCTGGTTGTCATTATGGGGTATTGTGTAGACTTTTGAGTTAAAAAATGAATTTATTCCATTTTGGAATAAGGCTGTAACATAACAAAATGTGGAAAAAACTGAAGTACTGTGAGTACTTTCCGGATGTACTGTACATTATCTAGAGAGAAAATAGCCTGATCAGATAACCTTCCAGACTACATATCCATACCCTTACCTCCACAACTCATTTTCTCCTCAATTAGTTAACCATAGACTGCATACTTTGTGCTGTGTGTTCTTACCGACACCCTGAAAAGACACCTATCTCAGAACCATCCTAGCTACAGTCTTAACCCTTGCTTTTATAAACTGGTCCTTCGAACTAGTCAACATCCGCTATGAGCTATCTTAAACTGAGGTTCACCTATATTCCAAGTTTGGTGACCCTAGCTTTATTCTTTCCAAAGTTATAGTTCGGATGGACAGAGAGAGGCAACTGTCCTACCCACACCTTGACTCTGTCGGCAGTGATAATGGATGATGAAAGAATTATCACAGAATTATCTACCTGCAGGTCCAGGACAATGGAGCGAGAACAGGTAAGTTCCTCATTACAGCAGGGTACACTCTTTATTCTGAGAGAGAATGTGCCATTTGTGTTTCCACAGTAATCCTGACATAAATAAAAACAGCATATACTCTTATAAAACTGTGCAGGGATCTACACATAACAATGTTGAATAATAAATTTCAAAAGATCATAAAGAAAGCAAGAAAATAAATGTACAATGATTAATTCACCAAGTTATCTAGCTATTTTTTTTAATCATTCACACTCACCTCTACAAGTGTGTACTGGCAGTGTCCACTGAAGCGATACCATTTAGAGTCAAAGGTTTGGTAATGTCCGATTCCATAAACTTGACATGTCCCAGGACACGGCTCATCTTGGCAGTGCCACTGTCCCTGATCACAGACACTGTAAGGTAGACAAAGTTAACAACCACTGTTTATCAGTGAATAAGACATTCATCTATTAAGATAACTGGATCTCATGAGTTGTTACCATTTTTTACAGCTGGATTTGACATACTGTCCTGCAGCAAAAACTTTGCCTCTATACAAACAAGTGCAATTGTCCAGTGAAACGCAGTTTCCATGGTGATCGTCATACTGATCTTGTGGACAGTAACATCCACTCTCACAGGTCGTAGTAGTAATCTGAAAATCAAGCCATTCATGAATTTTACTATTTTGACTGCAATAAAGAGTGAACAATTCTTTAATAGCAAATAAAAAAAAAACCCAGACAGTGAACCGTATTATGATGATCTAGTCAATGGTGCATTGTTAAAGGCATAAAATTTATTAATGAGCATGCTCAAATCCATTTTGTTATTACAGCAGTGGAAAAAAAAAACAGACTTTGCACTGATGAAAAGTGCAAAAGGGTTGCCCTAAACTTGCTTAATTATTCAGAGGTGTGTTTTGGATGTAACATGCAATAAACCAATCAGAATGGCTCCTGTGCTCATCTTTAATAGGCAAGGGTGCATGATCTAAGGTGGATTGATATCATAGTGGTGTGTTTATTTTGTAGGACAGATCGGTTTTGCGCTGAGGTAAGGACGTGTTTGTTTGCAAATGGAAACTGCACATGAACATCATTGGTCCATCATGCTTTGTATTAGGGCAGGCATTAATTGCAATTAATGCAGGACAGTTATTTTATGGAGGAGAATGAAGATGAAGACAAGGAGGAGATGACTGAACTGTTCATGTGATAATTGATTGCACTTTTCCACATTTTAACAGCTCACACGTCTTAATGAAACATCTGTAGCATATTTTGTTCAAAATTTCTTTAAATATTGGAGTAATTTAAAATGCTATTTTATTTTTTTAAAAATGCTATTTTATTTATTTATTGCTGCCTTTCTGAGAATGGTTCGTTTTAGTGCATGTCCTATTAAAATCGCTCAGACCACATTCTACTCCACCCTCCCTCTTACATCACTATTGCTAACCTAGCACTTTAGCTTTAGTGGCCCTTGGAGTACAATAAGTACAGAAACATATGTGAATGAGTGGCTAAACTGCCGGCTTCAGCAAGCCACCTTTGGTCCCAGTGTAACAGGCCACAGTGTAAGATAAGATAAGATAAAATAAGATAAGATATGATAAGATAAGACTTTATTCATCCCACAATGGGGAAATTCCAGGATTGCAGCAGCAAAGGGATAACAGCACTCAAAGCAATAGTAAATAAGATAATAAGATAAGAACTGGTTATCAAAAAGCAGTAAATAAATATACATACAGTATGTACACAGTTAAAGTGGTGTGAAAAAGTGTTTGCCCCTTCCTGATTTCTCTTTCTTTTTGTATGTTTGTCGCACTTAAATGTTTCAGATCATCAAACAAATTTAAGTATTAGACAAAGATAACACAAGTAAATACAAGATGCAGTTTTTAAATGAAGGTGTTTATTATTAAGGGGGGGAAAATCCAAACCTACATCCCCTGTGTGAAAAAGTGATTGCCCCCTAAACCTAATAACTGGTTGGGCCACCCTTGGCAGCAACAACTTCAATCAAGCATTTACAATAACTGGCAATGAGTCTTTTACAGTGCTGTGGAGGAATTTTGGCCCACTCATCTTTGCAGAATTGCTGCAATTCAACCACACTGGAGCGTTTTCGAGCATGAACCGCCTTTTTACGTTCATGCCACAGCATCTCAATTGGATTCAGGTCAGGACTTTAATAAGGCCACTCCAAAGTCTTCATTTTGTTTTTCTTAAGCCATTCAGAGGTGGACTTGCTGGTGTGTTTTGGATCACTGTCCTGCTGCAGAACCCAAGAGCGCTTCAGCTTAAGGTCACGAACATATGGCCAGACATTCTCCTTCAGGATTTTTTGGTAGACAGCAGAATTCATTTACCAAAGCAAGTCTTCTGGGTCCTGAAGCAGCAAAATAGCCCCCGACCATCACACTACCATCATCATATTTTTTCTGTTAGTATGATGTTCCTTTGCTGAAATGCTGTGTTACTTTTATGCCGGATGTAATGGGACACACATCTTCCAAAAAGTTCAACTTTTGTCTCGTCAGTCCAAAGAGTATTTTCCCAAAAGTCTTGGGGATCATAAAGATATTTTCTGGCAAAACTGAGATGAGCCTTAATGTTCTTTTTGCTCAGCAGTGGTTTTCATCTTGGAACTCTACCATGCAGGCCATTTTTGCCCAGTCTCTTTCTTATGGTGGAGTCATAAACACTGATCTTAACTGAGGCAAGTGAGGCCTGCAGTTCTTTGGATGTTGTTGTGGGGTCTTTTGTGACCTCTGGGATGAGTCATCGCTGCGCTTTTGGGGTAATTTTGGTTGGCCAGCCACTCCTAGGAAGGTTCACTACTGTTCCATGTTTTTGCCATTTGTGGATAATGGCTCTCACTGTGATTTGCTGCAGTCCCAAAGCTTTAGAAATGGCTTTATAACCTTTTCCAGAATGATGGATCTCAATTACTTTGTTTCTCATTTGTTCCTGAATTTCTTTGAATCACAGCATGATGTCTAGCTTTTGAGGATCTTTTGATCTACTTCACTTTGTCAGGTCTATTTAAGTGATTTCTTGATTGAGAACAGGTGTGGCAGTAATGAGGCCTGGGTGTGGATACAGAAACTGAACTCAGCTTTCCAAAGATGTGATAAGCTACAGTTAATTTATGTTTTAACGGGGGGGGGGGGAATCATTTTTCACACAGGGCCATGTAGGTTTGGATTTTTTTTTACCCTTAATAATAAGCACCATTTAAAAACTGAAGTTTGGGTTTACTTGTGTTATCTTTATCTAATATTTAAATTTGTTTGATGATCTGAAACATTTAAGTGTGACAAACATACAAAAAATGAGAAATCAGGAAGGGGGCAAACACTTTTTCACACCACTGTATATACACAGCGCAGGAGCATTGCAGCTAGAAGGTATCAACAGCATTGCAGTTGTTTCCCGGCAGAGTATAAATAGGGACCCAGACAGTATATTTCACATTTGAATCAACAGTGTTGTTGCTACCCTCAATAATTGTTATTGTCTTAGTTGTGTATTGGAGGGGACGATCTCTATTGTGCAAAGTTGTTACATTTAGTACATTTAATACAACCTCTACGAGCAGCACTGGTTAGGTTATAAAGTCTGACAGCCGTAGGTAGGAAAGACCTCTGGAACCTCTCCCTCGTGCACTTAGGATGGCACAGCTAAATGAGCTGCTCAGTGTGTTCAGCGTGTCATGCATGGGGTGGGATTCGGACTCCAGCAGAGATGACAGCTTAGCCACCATCCTCCTCTCTCCTATCTCCTTCACTGGGTCGAGGCGTCACCCCAGAACAGAGCTAGCTTTTTTGATCAACCTGTTCAGTCAATTCCTGTCAGCTGCCGTGATGCTGCTATCCCAGCAGACCACTCCAAATGTGATGGCTGATTCCACCACCGAATCATAGAAGATCTTCAGGAGTGCCCCTTGCACTCCAAAAGACCTGAGTCTCCTCAGGAGGAACAGCCTGCACTGCCCCTTCTTGCAGAGCATGTTGGTGTTGTGTGACCAGTCCAGTTTATTGTTCAGGTGAACACCCAGGTACTTGTAAGATGTCACCATATCGATATCTGTTCCCTGGATGTTTACCGGTGCTGTGGGGGGTTGTCCTCGCCTGTGGCAGTCCACCACCAGTTCCTTGGTTTTCCACCAGTCCACAAAGTCATGGATAAGTCCTCTATACTCCGCATCATCCCCATCAGAGATGAGGCCGACGATCGACGAACGAGTCGTCAGAAAACTTATGTAGATGGCAGTATGGTGTGTTGTGTGAAAAGTCAACAGTGTGACTACCTCATAGACCGACCACAGTTTGTGAGAACCCAGGATCCATGATGACAGGTGCTGGTCCCCAGTCTAAGCCCCAGTCCAGACTATACCCGGGGTTAAAGCGGCCTAGGCTAGATTATACCCCAGGTGTATTATAGCCTAGGCCAATTTATGACTGTTGCTGTATAATTTTAAGTTTAGGTTTTTGTAGTCATTATTTATGAGGCGCATTTATATTTAATTTTGTGTTATACATATATATGTATACACACATGTATTTACTGCATTATTCCAAGTGTTTGTGTGTGTATGAGCTGGTGTTACGTGTTTTGTTTGCCGTATTGTTTTTGATTTAATATTTGTATTTTATGTATTCTATTTTGAATTTTGTTAAGCGTTGTTTGTTGGACCCCCTCGAAAACGAGATGTTACATCTCAAGGGGTTTATCCAAATAAATAAATTTCATATATACCCCCCATGATATCAGCAGTGTTGAGTGATATACACAAGAATTACTTAATTCTTTTTATCCCCCACCAGTCCCAAAGGGAGGTAGATCATAGATCCACAGGGGGTACTTTTGCTGTATTGCAATATAGAATTTCAAAAGCTGGTCATACAGCTGGTTTTCCATGGTTGTGAAAAGTCCCGCCAGCAAGTCCAAATCATGTGACTCCTTTAGGACGAGGTAGAAGCAAGATGCAGCCTCGCAGCATCGCTATTTCAACTTGTGTTGAAAGTGCAGATTGAAAGCGCTCTCCTAGTTTTTAAATTATGTTGACAGAGCAAGTAAAACCAGAATTATGATAAACAATTTCCATCAAGTTTTTCCAAATATTTTCATCACGCTTGGTGTACGTTTGGACTGGCAAAAAAACTTTAAAAACAGAAAGTGAAACTGAATGTGTCATGAGCAGTGGGAGCACGTCCCTCCCCTCTGGTCCCATCTCCTCCAGCTCGTCATGGCACCTGAAGCAGAAGACACGCCTGCACCCGCTCATCAACCAGCGTACTTAAGGAGGCCTCCTCCACACAGTCAGCGCTGGCTCGTCAGGGTATACTGCCCATCAATCGGACTAGCTATTATTGTCGGAACCGTTAACACATTGTTAACGTCCTTTTTCTCCTCTCTTTCAGGTTGCTGCCACCGTGTAGGTGTGTCCTCGGGACTGCGCACGCTCTCCTGCTCCACCTCACTGCCCATCAGCAACTTCATTTCCCCGGTCAGGCACCATCAGCTTCAATACTCCCCCCTACCCTACTGGTTCATCTATTCCCCGCTGGGTCCTGCCGGTCATCCCTGGATTTCCCAAGTAAGTGGCAATTTGGCTTGCCCATTTTCCCCTTATGCCATTCCTCAGATCATAGCTCTCGTCTTCTCTCCACAGGTCCATTAGCCGTGCACCGCTGTGTTTTTGCTATTAAACTGTCAAACGTGCATCTCTGTGTGGTTCATCCTGTGTTTGGCATCGTGCGCGTGAGCTGTCAAAAACTTAACACGTCATGACAGAATGTGCAGATTCTAAACGCTACGTTTGTTTGATGTTGACAGACAATGTAAAACACTGAGATTTGGTTTTAATATTATAGTAGAAAAATATTTACCTGTGCATAAAAGTGGGATGGGCAGGCATGTCATTTATTTCAACATACAGTATCTCACAAAAGTGAATACACCCCTCACATTTTTGTAAATATTTTATTATATCATTTCATGGGACAACACTGAAGATATGAAACTTTGATATAATGTAAAGTACTCTGTGTACAGCTTGTATAACAGTGTAAATCTGCTGTCCCCTCAAAATAACTCAACACACAGCCATTAATGTCCAAACTACTGGCAATAAAAGTGAGTACACCCCTAGTGAAAATGTCCAAATTGTGCCCAAAGTGTCAATATTTTGTGTGGCCACCATTATTTTCTAGCACTTCCTTAACTGTCTTGGGCATGGAGTTCACTAGAGCTTCACAGGTTGCCACTGGAATCCTCTTCCACTCCTCCATGGCGACATCATGGTGTTAGAGACCTCGCACTCCATTTGAGGATGCCCCACAGATGCTCAATAGAGTTTAGGTCTGGAGACATGCTTGGCCAGTCCATCACCTTTACCCTCAGTTTCTTTAGCAAAGCAGTGATCATCTTGGAGGTGTGTTTGGGGTCATTATCATGTTGGAATACTGCCCTGCGGCTCAGTTTACAAAGGAAGGGGATCATACTCTGCTTCAGTATGTCACAGTACATGTTGAACTGTAGCTCCCCAGTGCTGACAGCACTCATGCAGCCCCAAACTATGACACTCTCACCACCATGCTTGACTGTAGGCAAGACACACTTGTCTTTGTACTCCTCACCTGGTTGCCGCCACACAAGCTTGACACCATCTAAATCAAATAAGTTTATCTTGGTCTCATCAGACCACAGGACATGGTTCCAGTAATCCATGTTCTTAGTCTGCTTGTCTTCAGCAGACTGTTTGCGGGCTTTCTTATGCATCATCTTTAAAAGGGACTTCCTTCTGGGATGACAGCCATGCAGACCAATTTGATGCAGTGTGCGGCGTATGGTCTGAGCACTGACAGGCTGATCCCCCACCCCTTCAACCTCTGCAGCAATACTGGCAGCGCTCATATGTCTATTTTCAAAAGACAACTTGTTGGATATGACGCTGAGCACGTGCACTCAACTTCTTTGGTCGACCATGCGAGGCCTGTTCTGAGAGGAACCTGTCCTGTTAAACTGCTGTATGGTCTTGGCCACGTGCTGCAGCTCAGTTTCAGGGTGTTGGCAATCTTCTTATAGTCTAGGCCATAAGTAGACCTTGTAACACTAATGAGTCACATGACAACGGGGAGGGGTTTAATCTGGCCTGGAAGGGTATATTCTGGTCTGGGTTCTTCTATGCCCCCGGGTATAGTTTGGCCTGGGCCAGTTTATCTTTTGGGATATACTCTGGTCCAGGCCAGAGTATACCCGGGTTTAATCTGGGCGGGGGTTAATTTGGCCTGTTACACTGGTTATAGATGATACTACCAGAAAATAGGCTAAAATAACATCTAGGAATGACATACTGTATATGGTCAAGTGTTGCAGATAAACAAGGATTCCGGTGGGGGTGAATAGAATGTATAGAAAGTAGTGATCAAAACTGGCTGGACTGACAGTTAAAGTAACACCAGGCAGCCCGTCATTCATGAATGGGGAAAAATCTGACAAATAATTTTGTGACGGTATGCACCTTTCCTTCTGTCCACATACTGACATGGCCTATTATGTCTGTGACATCTCAGGGCAATCACCATCCCCTTAGGGCCCCTTTAAACAGCATGGAGGCCATCAACAGATTGGCCCAATTTTTGATCTTTGGGATTGTTTTGGAGATCCTTATGTGTTTTGGACCGAGTCAAAACTTTGAGGAGACCATTGATAGATCAAAAACTGGCCAGATCTATCAACATTCTCTCAATGATCTCCACCCCTCTGTAAAAGCAGTATTAGATTTGTGCATGCACATCAGTCAGTTTTCATGTTCATTATTTATCTACAATTTACCTTCTTCAGCTGGCTCAGGAAATATGCACTTTATTATTGTCTCCTGTTTCTTCATGTGATTCGGCTTATAATATTACAGGATGCATGTGGACAGTTTGTATTTAATTTGTCTCAGATCAAAACATTCAATAAAGTACAACAGCCACTGCTGCTGGGTGAGAAGCTCCAGGTGATGGGGGTCGACAGTTCTGTGATCTCCTGGATTACCGACTACCTGACAGGAAGGCCACAGTTTGTCCGGCTGGGCAGTGTCTTGTCTGATGTGGTGGTTAGTGATGCGGGAGCTCCACAGGGGACTGTGTTTTCTCTTTTTTTCTTCACCTTATACACCACTGACTTTCAGTACAACACCAAGTCATGCCATCTGCAGAAATTCTCTGATGACTCGGCTGTTGTTGGGTGTATAAAAGGGGGAGAGGAGGGGGAATACAGGGCACTGGTAGACAGATTTGTGGACTGGACCAAGCAGGATCACCTGAGGCTGAATGTCAGCAAGACCAGATAGATGGTGATTGACTTCAGGAAGAAGAGGACGCCTGCACAGCCATTGTGGATTAGGGGGAAGGTTGTGGGGGTAGTGGAGGACTACAGATATCTGGGTGTCGCAATCAGCAGCGGACTGGACTGGAAATCCAACACCGATGCTGTGTACAAGAAGGGGATGAGCACACTCTACTTTCTGAGGAAGCTGAGATCCTTCAACATGTGCAACAAGATGTTGGAGCTTTTCTACCAGGCCGTTATTACCAGCACCATTTTCTTTGCTGCTGTCTGTTAGGGTAGTAGTATCAGAGCAACCCGGTCTCAATAAAAAACGTATCTAACAAATGTTTTCCCACCTCTCTAAAATCATACATTTGCACGTTAAATCAAAAAATAACGTGCCTCGGCACATTTTTACAAGCTCACTCACTACACATGCACAAAATTCTCCTAAACAGTCTTCACCGTGCATGCGCAGAACAACACATCTTTTACTTTTGTTTCCCAACACTCATTCAGTTGGTGGGAGGGAGATGGCGGGCAATTACCTACACAGATCAAATCAAATCAAATAAATCAAATCAAACTTTATTGTCATATTGCTGTACATACAACTGTAGTGCAGGCAAGATGAAATTGTGTTTCTCTTGGCATCCATATAAGAAGCAGCATGATTAAGACACACTCCCACATAGCTCCACCCCCCACCCCACCCCCACCCCCCACCCCCCCATCCATTCACACATCCCTGAGACATACTTGGGGAAAAAGAATAACTAACTATAATATACAAAATGTCCATAGGTGCAGTAGTGTGTATGTGAGATTCCGGGTCAGCTGTTCAGCATCCTGACAGCTTGTGGGAGGAAGCTGTTGATCAGTCTGGTGGTTCTGCCTCTGATGCTCCGGAATCGTTTACCAGATGGAAGAAGTTCAAAGTGTTTATGCAGAGGGTGAGAACGGTCCTTGACAATGTTCAGTGCCCTGCTCCTACAACGGTTCTGAAAAAGTTCTTGGACAGAGGGGAGGGAGACTCCAATTACCCTCTCCGCCCCCTTGACTATCCTCTGCAGGGCTTTTTTGTCTGACATACTGCAGCTGGAGTACCATGTAGCAATGCAGTACGTCAGAACACTCTCCACCACACCTCTGTAGAAGGTCCTGAGGATGCAGATGGGGAGAGAGGCCTGTTTGAGTTTCCTCAAGAAGTGTAGTCTCTGCTGAGCTCGCTTCCTGATCTCCAAGGAATTCTTGCTCCAGGTCAGGTCCTGCGAGATCTGCACTCCGAGGAACTTGATGTTCTCTACTCTCTCCACTAAACGGCCACCGATGCTGAGGGGGACGTGCTCAGGCTGTGACCGCCGGAAGTCGATAATCATCTCCTTCGTTTTGTCCACGTTGAGCACCAGATTGTTCTCCCTGCACCAGCCCTCCAGGTCTCTCACTTCTTCCCTGTACATTGATTCCTCATCCCTCTGAATAAGTCCCACCACCGTGGTGTCATCTGCAAACTTAATAATCTGGTTCCCCTCGTGTTTGGATACACAGTCATGTGTTAGAAGTGTAAACAACAGTGGACTGAGTACACAGCCTTGAGGGGATCCGGTACTCAGCATGACAGAGTTGGAGATGTTGTTTCCAACCCGGACAGACTGAGGTCTCTCAGTCAGGAAATCCAGGATCCAGAGACATGTGGCGGTGTTCAGACCGAGAAGGAGTAATTTCTCTATCAGTCTCTGGGGAATAATGGTGTTGAATGCTGAACTGAAATCAATGTACAGGAGTCTGGCGTAGGTGTCTTTCTGGTCCAGGTGGGTGATGACAGAGTGTAGGGTGGTGACTATAGCATCCTCCGTGAAGCGGTTTGAACGATATGCAAACTGGAGCGGGTCGTGTGATGCAGGGAGGCAGGCTGTGATGTGTGGTTTGACAAGCCGTTCAAAACACTTCATCACAATTGGTGTCAGTGCAACAGGACGATAGTCATTCAAACAGGACACCACTGGTTTCTTTGCCACCGGTACAATGATAGAGGTCTTGAAGCATCTGGGAACGATGGCCTGACTCAGGGAGATGTTATAAATGTCAGTCAGGACATCCGCCAGCTCGCTCGCGCAGTCTCGGAGCACACGTCCCGGAATGTTGTCTGGACCTGCAGCTTTGCGTGGGTTGATTCTGGATAGGGTCCTCCGTGTGTGCGCTGTGTTAATGGTAAAAGCTGGTCCGACCGATGGTGGGAGTGGGCCGGCCCTCCCTCTGATTGTCGAGTTTGATGCTTCAAAACGTGCAAAGAAGTCGTTAAGCCTGTCTGGAAGCGAAGCGTCGTCATCATCGACCCCCTGCCTAGACTTAAAGCCTGTCAGTGTCCGAACTCCCTGCCACATCTGCTTGGTGTTCCTAGTGTCACAGAGGTGTCCCTGGATTTTCTCCGCATAGGCGCGCTTTGCCGCCTTAATTTCCTTTGAAAGCGCAGACCTGGCTGAGCGGAGGGCAATCCTGTCCTTTGCTCTGAACGCTGCATCTCTGGCTTTAAGCAGCGAGCGCACCTCTGCAGTCATCCAGGGCTTATGATTACCCCGCATAGTGATGGTCTTCACTGTAGTGAAATCCTCTGTGTACTTCGCGATGTAGCTGGTGACCGAATCAGCATACTCCTCCACATCTGTCCTGTCTTCCTGGGAGGCTGCTATTTTGAAGATCTTCCAGTATGTGTGGTGAAAACAGTCTTGCAGTGCAGAGGTTGCACTCTCTGGCAAAATCCTGATTTGTTTCACTGCTGGCCTGCTGCGCTTCAATAAAGGTTTGTAGGCAGGAACCAGCATCACGGACATGTGATCAGAACGGCCGAGATGGGGGCGGGGTATCGCTTTATATGCATCTGTGTTTGTGTACACTAAGTCCAACATATTCTCTCCTCTGGTCTTAAAGTCTACACATTGTTTAAACTTGGGGAGCACAGTCTTTAAGCTGGTGTGGTTAAAATCCCCCGCAACCACCACAAAACTGTCCGGGTGTGACGTTTGGATTTCACTGATCGCATTGTGCAGTACCCCGAGTGCCTTCTTAGCATTAGCTTTAGCGTTAGCGCTCGGCGCTATGTAAACACCAACTACAAACACGTTGCTGAATTCCCTCGGCAGATAAAAAGGCCGACAATTAACAATAAGGAACTCCGCCAACGGAGAGCAGTGTTTAGACACTAACGTGGCATTAACGCACCAGTTCTTGTTAACATAGATGCATAGCCCACCCCCCCGGCTCTTACCGGAGCTCGCCGTTTCCCTGTCGGCACGGAACATCGCCATATCTTCCAGCTGAATGGCCTCGTCAGGAATGTTGTCGTGGAGCCATGTCTCGGTGAAAACAAACACACAGCAGTCCCTCCATTCTCTCCGGGTTTCTTTCAGCAAACGCAGCTCGTCTACCTTATGCAGATGTTCAAGCAACAGATACAAAACTCTCGAGTTCGACTCCCACTCTCGTCTGTGACTTACCTTTTTCTTCGTTTTCTTTTTCCTGTTTGTTTTTCACTCCACTAATGAAAGGTTCCTGTGAGGTTAGGGTTAGGGATTAAAGTGTGGGGTAGTTGGTCAATGGTGAAAGACAATAAAAGTCACACGAACACAAACTGCCAAACGTTAAGCTGCCGTTAGAAACCTTTCTTAAAGCTGTAAATGCCACGTATCCACTGCACGTCAAAAATCTTTTTTACATGTCTGTGTACGTTTTCTTTGAGTGACAAAACGTGCAATTGAATGGTTTTTTTTTTCTGAGACTGGGCTGATCAGAGCCAGCAACACCAACAGACTTGACAAGATTATCAAGAAGGCTGGCTCTGTAATTGGTCTCAGGCTGGAGACCTTTGGAGTCCTTTGTGGTGGAGAGGAGGACACTGAACAAACTGCAATCCATCATAGACAATCCTGATCACCCCCTCCACCACACGCTGGACAGACAGTGGAACACTTTTTCCAACAGACTGCTACAGCTTCGCTGCCGAACAGTTAGGTACAGGAAATCTTTTCTGCCCCATGCCATTTCACTGTACAATAACTCACTCTGATGTTGAATTTGGTCATAACTATGCTGCCAAATTACACCTTACAGTATAATTGGCACCTCGTGTTTCACCCTGTGCCTTATAATCCTTCTCTGTACAGTCAGTACTATCTATTGACTCATAAGGATCATCATCTATTTAACCTAGTAGTAGCCTATGTTGTATATAAAGTTATCTATACAGTTTTACTTTACTTCCCGGGTTAATTCCTTTTCTATTATACTGTGTGTTTTTCGGTTGGTCGGGTTGTCTGTGTCATGCTGCTGTTACACTGTAATTTCCCAGTTTGGGATCATTAAAGTATATCTATCTATCTATCTATCTATCTATCTGTCTAACAGCTGAATGTGAAGTTCTTTCATTAAGTATCAAATCTACTCTGTTCACCAATTTTGAAAAGAGCAGAGATCCATGTGTCTTCACCGGACACTGTGTCCCACCAAGCTTCTGGCTCTGACTCAAGTTTATGTTGCTTGATATCAACATTTGCATAAAGCATGTGCAAGGTCAACTGGTATTTAGGGGACAAGGGTGCAAAGCATGAAAATAGAAAACATGCTGCCAGAAACTATTAAAACCACTGCAAAGTAGAAAGCAAACGTGCACTTTAGATTATCACAATATAGCCCAGTATTTATGTAAAATCTATTGACTTACCAGTGGCTTGCTGAGACTGTCACAAGTTTTCTGGTTCGTCCTAACTGGATGCTCTGAGCAGTGAACACAAACCTTCCCATCCCTGCAGCCTGGTTAAATAATATAAAAAAAAAAATGAATAACACACCAAGTTGTCAGTTTGTTGTTGAAATCTACCTTAATCTTATGCTATTTAATAGAATAACTTTGCTGTTAATCTTAACACTACTGAGGCTGCAATGTGTGTAAAATTGACAAAAAGGTGGATTTAGCATTCCCGGCTGAAGCTGGAAAAAACAAATTTACCACAATCCTTAGAACAGGTCAATTTTCCATTCTTGCAGAGGCTGCAAAATAAATCTTTATTAAAGATAATGTTGATAAAAACAAATTACCTTGAACCATTTTAAGTCAGAGGGAATACAGATTCAGCTCACCACTGTCGGCTGTCGAGAACAACATGACCTGGTGAGGTTACACCACCATGGTAGTAACATCCACACTTTGCCTTAAGAGTACAGGTGTTGTCTTCATTCAGGTAGGTACCTTCAGGGCAGCCACAGCCCTCCACAGGATCATCATCCCAGTCACAGGAAATATCAGGGCCAGAAAGCGAGCAGCATGTATGGTTACAAGTGCGCATGCTATAGGAAAACTCTTGATTCTTTGGACACGTCAAAGCTGCAACACAACATGGTGAGCTTGTTTGGTTTAGTGTTTGGTTTGTGGTTATAGTTGTTCTGACATCTGTTTTTATTTCATCAGTAATAAACACTCAATTTATACTTTATAGTGTAGTTATCCCCCTTTCGTTTTACGCCTGGACAATTTTTTTTATTTTCCCTCCTAGACAGCTGGGAGGATAATAAATTGGGGTCTTGTCTGGGATTTTATTCAAAAAGAAAGCTGGGAAAATCTAAGTAGTATATACTTTAGTGTTGGTAAGATTCTTTTTTTTTAACATAGTCTGTGGTTTTATTTTCATTATACATTATGAGAAATTAGAAGTCATGTAATATTTCCACAATAACTCAACAATGTGTGTATATGGCTTAATTGTAAAAGCTAAACTTACTGCAGTTGGTATCCTTCCTCCAGTCGCCAACTAAAATCCCCAGGCTGGCACAAACTTTGGCGTAACTGCCCAGAGACACACACAAACACCGCTGCAGACTGCTGCCACAGTTACACGTTCTTTGGATGCAAGCCTGGAATTAGTGATTAGATTGATCTTACAATTACTGTCATCACAATATCAGCCATGTTTTGACAATATGATAGCATTAAATGTAATCTCACCACAAGGTATTGATCTGGTGGGATATGGCCATGACACTTAGCAAATATTCCAGTGGAGTTGGTCAACACAGAGCACTTTTCATCAGCAAATATTTCTTTGAAGGAAATAGTATTATGTGTTTAAACATTTGATCTGTATCACTTAGAAGCACACAAATAGTTTTCAGGATACACAGGAAGAGCCACTTTTTCATTAAGTCAAATGCTACTCTAGTCCCTGCTGTATGGTGTCATTTTTGGTAACTTAAATATCATTAATTGGCACCATTATCAGTTTTGATGCAGGTTGTTGGTATGTCCACTCCACAAGCTCCCAGACTCCAGGACAGAGCAAAAGGTTCAGCCGAGTTCTCGATGATCCCGCTGCTGCTGGTGAAATCGTCGGTGCTGTCACTGTTTCCGTTACCACAAAGACCTGAACGATACACTGACCGGTAAATTGCCATCAAATAACCACTTATACGTCATACTTATTTTGACCACTATGTGCCTAACCTGAAGTCATATCTCTGCGTGTTTTAGGGACAGAGATGTAGAGCTGGATTTCGGGAAACATTTGGACCTGGATCGTCATGCCACTGGTTGTATAGACTTGAACATACATAGACGACTGCCACAAAACCTGGGCATGATCTGAAAGGTGTCAGGATTTGTTTTTGTTAACTGTGTAATTCAGCTGTAGTTTAATGTACTATACACTATAAACCTAAAAAAGGCATTTTCCTTTACTTACCAGAACGATGGAATACAGTAATGTCTTGATCTCTAAATGTGACCATGTTATTTCTAAATGTATACTTGTCCTGAAAATCCAAAGAGAACTTAATTTATACATTTTTCTCTTCTGTTCTCATGTCATTAAGGATTATATGATCTATAGGCTACCTTGAAATGTTGGAGAACTACTGTTTTGAGTGAGACATCCTTTTTGGAGAACTCAATGATTACTGTCCAACTAAAACCCTGCATAAATAAAATGAACAGCAGTTAGCATAAACCAAGAATTTTGATAGTTTATGTTACATATTTGGGAAGGATTAACAATTACCTGTAATGCAACATATTTACATTTGCCAGGGATGGCATACTGCTTGCCATCAAATGTGGTCACAAACTGCCCTTCGATAAGACATTTCATTGGGCAAATGTTTTCAGAGCAACGCCACTTCCCACCATCACACTTACTGGAGATATTGAAGGAAGGCATTTCAAAACAATCTTAGAATTCTATAAGTAACTTTCTCTTCTCATAATAAGGGTCATGAAAAAATAAAATCTGTTACCATGACTGGCACTTGGTGCTATGAGTGTCTCCATTCAAATAGATCCTGCCAGCAAACTCACATGGGCATCTTTCCTGTTTCAAGCAGTGGAGGCCATCCGAGTGGTCATAAAGCACCTTCCCTAAAAACAAGTTCAAGAAAACCTAAATATATCCAGCAAAGCAAATCAGCTACATTATATGCTTAGACTCCTGTGGAAGTCAGGCAGTGCTTACCATCTGGACAGACACAGGAGCTGGTTATATCTCGACTAGAAATGATGGGGTTGGGGTTGGAGCAGCTAGGAACAAAGGCAGTGCCAATTTCCTTATAAACCAGGTCTCCAGGGCAAGTTGGCTGAGCTACGTTTGGACAATTATCAGTAATGTCAGTTAAATCAAGTCATATTATTGCTGCTATTGTTTGATGACAAAGTCTTTAACATATGATGACATGCTTTCTTACAACAGGGACTTTAACTGAAGTTATCTGACCAATTTGCATTTTTAAGGTTGCAGCAAGTCTAGTCAAAAACCTCTCAGTTGATTATATTGTGCTGATATTTGAAGATTCTAGTTTCCAAGTTCAAGCATTAGCATTAGAGAAAGGCAATTTTGGTCCTATTATGTCATATTTTAATCTGACTAAAAGCAACAAATAGTTTCTCCAGCTAGTTTAAGAAAATTTCAATGATGGATGACCTACCACAATTGGTTGCAAGTCTCCATTTGTCCCAGACATAACTGCTTGTTTTGCATAGATGGATAATCTCTTTGAAGAAAGCACAGCCAACGTATTTACTATCTTCAAAGTTAAAAATGTTTCTGTTACACAGTTCAAAGTAATGAAACGACCTTAAGCGCAGACAGCCCACGAGGAGGGAAATGAACCTTTCACATACCTACAAATATCACAAGAGCAGGAATTAGAATACCAGGACATTAATCAAAAATTTAAGCTAATGTGCTACATCTAGTTGTGTGTACTGAGTGCAAACACATTAAACAAATATATTTTAAGAAGAGGGGTAAAGCTTTATTGCTGTGTACTTTCAATATGCATTCAATTCTGAACTTAATTACTGATGAGTCGGTGGAACAATTCTTTTCAATAGGTGAAAAAAACAGGCATGAAAAGTGGACTTACTGGATTGAAAGGAATGCTGGGATCTCGTATTTGACATGTTTCATCTGGGAGCACGCTATCACTGATCAGCTGATGCTCATTTGCTACTTTTGAAAGAGAAAAGGACACTCTTCAAGCAAACTGTATGTAAACCAAGCCAACATCATTGTTTTCTTTTTCCAATTCCATATTTAGCTCAATTATTGTAATGTTTATTAGTATTTATGCTAACTTTACCAATATTTACCAATACAGACAATATCACTTGTTACCATACACCGATCAGGCATAACATTATGACTACCTACCGAATATTGTATTGGTTTCCCTTTTGCTGCCAAAACAGCCATGACCCATTAAAGCATGAACTCAGACCGCTGAAGGGGTACTGTGGCATCTGACACCAAGATGTTAGCAGCAGCAGAGTCCTGTGAGTTGCAAGGTGGGGCCTACATGGATTTGTTTGTCCAGCCCATCCCACAGATGCTCGATTAGATTGAGATCTGGGGGATTTGGAGGCCAAGTCAACACCTCAAACTTGTTGTTGTGCTCTACATCCCATCCCTGAACCATTTTTGTTTTATCACATAGTGCATTATCCTGCTGAAAGAGGGCACAGTCATCAGGGAATACCGTTTTCATGAAGGGTGTACTGTGCACTCCTGCTAACATCTTGGGAGCAGATACCACAGAACACCTTCAGGGGTCTAGTGGAGTCTATACCTTGATGGGTCAGGGCTGATTTGGCAAAAGAGGGACCAGCACAATATTAAGCATTAGGCCTGATTCTTGTATCACCAGCTATTACTGTATCATTTTGCCATTGTACCTGGTACGTTATATTTTCCACACAGCCCCCTCATGTCAGTGATGACCTCCTGCTCCAGCTCCACCTTAACAGTAAAAACAGAAGCTTCAGGATGTGTACAGATTTATTGTGTATTTCTTTATGCACCTTTATGGTTATCCTTTTATGTTAAAGGAACATTTCTCACCCAAATAGTGTCTATTCCTCCAGGTACATCATGCCAGGTGACAGACAGAGGAAGCAATGAGCTTTTTAGTTTAGTGTAGATGCCATACCGAAAAATGTGCTGGTAGGTGTGGGCATATGGAAGGGAAACACTGTCAATAAAAAGACATACAAAGGCATCTACTAGAAGGTTGCACAGTGTCAGAAACAAGGTAAATATACAGTATCTCACAAAAGTGAATACACCCCTCACATTTTTGTAAATATTTTATTATATCTTTTCATGGGACAACACTGAAGATATGACACTTTGATACAATATAAAGTAGTCAGTGTACAGCTTGTATAAGTGTAAATTTGATGTCCCCTCAAAATGACTCAACACACAGCCATTAATGTCCAAACTGCTGGCAACAAAAATGAGTACACCCCTAAGTGAAAATGTCCAAATGGTGCCCAACAGCCATTTTCCCTCCACAGTGGCATGTCGCTCGTTAGTGCTGCCATCAGTGTGTGAATGTGTGTGTGAATGGGTGGATAGCAGGATCTGTGAAGCGCTTTGGTCATCTAGAGATGAGAATAAAAGCGCTATATAAGTGAATGCCATTTACCATTTTACCATTTACAAGGTCTCAGCTGTGAATGGGGAGCAGGTGTGTTAAATTTGGTGTTATCGCTCTCACACTCTCTCACACTGGTCACTGGAAGTTCAACTTGGCACCACATGGCAAAGAACTCTCTGAGGAGCTGAAAAAAGAATTGCTGCTCTACATAAAGATGGCCTAGGCTATAATAAGATTGTCAATACCCTAAAACTGAGCTGCAGCACAGTGGCCAAGACCATACAGCAGTTTAACAGGATAGGTTCCACTCAGAACAGGCCTCACCATGGTCGACCAAAGAAGTTGAGTGCACATGCTCAGAGTCATATCCAGAGGTTGTCTTTTGAAAATAGACGTATGAGTGCTGCCAGCATTGCTGCAGGGTTGAGGGGGTGGGGGGGTCAGCCTGTCAGTGCTCAGACCATACGCCGCATACTGCATCAAATTGGTCTGCATGGCTGTCATCCCAGAAGGAAGCCCCTTTTAAAGATGATGCACAAGAAAGCCCACAAACAGTTTGCCGAAGACAAGCACATGGATTACTGGAACCATGTCCTGTGGTCTGATGAGACCAAGATAAACTTATTTGGTTCAGATGGTGTCAAGCGTGTGTGGCGGCAACCAGGTGAGGAGTACAAAGACAAGTGTGTCTTGCCTACAGTCAAGCATGGTGGTGAGAGTGTCATGGTTTGGGGCTGCATGAGTGCTGCTGGCACTGGAGAGCTGCAGCTCATTGAGGGAACCATGAATACCAACATGTACTGTGACATACTGAAGCATCCCTTCAGAAACTGGGCAGCAGGGCAGTATTCCAACATGATAACGACCCCAAACACACCTCCAAGAGGATCACTGCCTTGCTAAAGTTAACTGAGGGTAAAAGTGATGGACTGGCCAAGCATGTCTCCAGACCTAAACCCTACTGAGCATCTGTGGGGCATCCTCAAACAGAAGGTGGAGGAGTGCAAGTTCTCTAACATCCACCAGCTCTGCGATGTCATCATGGTGGAGTGGGAGAGGATTCTAGTGGCAACCTGTGAAGCTCTAGTGAACTCCATGCCCAAGAGAGTTAAGGAAGTGCTGGAAAATAATGGTGGCTATGGGTAACCCCCACAACAGCCATGGACAAGCGCAGTTTCTTTGATGATAACATGCCTTTCATGTATTGTCTGTAACTGGGTATAAATACCGCACATGTTCTGTAACTCATCCTCTTTCTGCTTTTGGTGAGACATGTTGGGGATGTGAAGCCGACATTAAATCTGAATTACAAAACCATTCCGCTTCTTCATTTCACACTCCCCACGTTGGTGACCAGTACGTGAGAATGGATGAAAGGCGTCCCCCCGTTGCAGACTTGTCGGAGGCGGCCTGAGCGAGCGCCGTCGCCATCAAGCTCCCAGTATTCTGGCAGAACGATCCAAACTCGTGGTTCAAGCAGGCTGAGGCACAGTTTGCGCTCACAGGGTTGACGGCAGACGAAACCAAGTTCTACCACGTCATCGCTAGGCTCGACGCCGCCACAGCACAATGCGTGCGGAGCGTGATACAGCAGCCGCCCGCCAGCGACAAATATGAGGAGCTGAAGGCTACTCTCATCGAGAGCTTCGTGCCCTCGGCCGAGGAAAGGGCCAAGAGGCTACTGGCTATGTATGGCCAAGGAGGGCGCAGACCGATGACCCTGATGGAAGACATGCTTCAGCTGAGGGAGGCAGACAACGACAGCTTCCTCTTTTCCCTCTGACTGCTCAACTGACCATACCATTGCCTGAGAGCCTGAGGACCAGCCAGCCCGTCTCCACAGGGCTGGAGTGAGTTCCTATGATGGCGATGATCGATGAATAAACTTCCTTAAAAACTCCAGAACAGGGGAGACCATCGGTGCCGACTGCGCAGATCTCCACCAAGCCCCCTGACCCTGATTCGCCTCGCGACAGCGGACCGGCCATGCACAGAAGCCTCGCATCAGAACAGTGCAGCTGGAAGGTACGTGGCCGCAGCGCGTGCCGCACACCAGAGACAAGCTGGCTCTACAGGCTTGTACATCATCCTCCGCCGCTGCACATGGCTCTTCAGGACTACTCACACACCTGAAGCACACACGCAGCCCGCACACAGGATTTTGTGTAGGTCTCAGCCACGGCTCACAACGGGAATTCAGCCGTCAGCTGTCCCCGAGGGCTTTAGGGCCGTGCACGCGCCTAAAGCCAAAACGCCAAGTCCCTCACACAGCTTCAGCTCCTGTTTTTCTTCATTACCGGACTGAATCGCGAGAGGAATCAGAGACTAATTTTTCTTCTCACAGCCGCTGTGGTCCTCCGCCACGTTAACGGACAGCCTTTGCACGGCCCAGACAATGGGCCGGCACTTGCTACCCCCCCCTCCACCGCCGCCTGCAGCGAGCCTCCCCTGCAGCAAGCCACCAAAGCCGGACTATCAAGGCCTCAGCTCCCCGCTAAACCCTCTGGGGGGGAGTGTATGGGTAACCCCCACAACAGCCACGGACAAGCGCAGTTTCTTTGATGATAACATGCCTTTCATGTATTGTCTGTAACTGGGTATAAATACCGCACATGTTCTGTAACTCATCCTCTTTCTGCTTTTGGTGAGACATGTTGGGGATGTGAAGCCGACATTAAATCTGAATTACAAAACCATTCCGCTTCTTCATTTCACGCTCCCCACAGTGGCCACACAAAATATTGACACTTTGGGCACAATTTGGACATTTTCACTTAGGGGTGTACTCACTTTTGTTGCCATCAGTTTAGCCATTAATGGCTGTGTGTTGAGTTATTTTGAGGGGACAGCAAATTTACACTGTTATACAAGCTGTACACTGACTACTTTACATTGCATCAAAGTGTCATATCTTCAGTGTTGTGCCATGAAAAGATATAACAAAATATTTACAAAAATGTGAGGGATGTACTCACTTTTGTGAGATACTGTAATAAATTAATGACCAGCAAAAATACTTAATTGAGATTGAAGAAAGGAGTGAAGCCCAGCGTGTTATGTATGAAATAAGCGAGCGGTGAGCCATCTTATGCCGAACAACCAACTGAACTTTATTACAGAAAAAGGCAAATATATACAGCGGCCGCAGCACACCTGATGTCATCCCATCTGACGCTGTCTACGGCAAGCCCCAGGGGCCAAATCCTCATATTATATTCCCCCCTTCACAAAATCCAGAACAGTAAATAACAGTAGCTAATACCCCCCCCCCCAAAAAAATAAATAAATAAATAAATTGCAAATCAAACACCCACAGAAATTAACATAATTATAATATGAACGTCTTGCACAGAGAAACACCAATAGCTAACTGGGCACTTGGGTGGACTACCAAGGTTCCCGCATGTTGAGGTGGATTATTCTGCCAACTGTTAACCCAGGGGTTCCCAACCTTTTTTGGGTCGTGACCCCATTTTGACATCACAAATATCTCGCGACCCCAGAGACATTTTTTTTGCTATAATTATTTTTTGATCATGTTTGTTATACTGTCTTACAAATACAGAGTAGCCAGATTAGTGCACAAAGTGTCATTTTATTTTCTCTGATCAGGATGTAGAGTTAGTGCAACTTGTATTTAAAAGGCTTAAAATTAATACCGAGCAAACAATTTCTCAAACAATAAATTGCGGGAAAAAAAAGCTGCAGCATCTTAAACTGGCCACAGTGAACATTTGAAAAGATGGACAGTATCATAGTGCTTCAGTTTCAGCTTCAGTCATGTCTTTTATATATTATTATCCTCTCAACTCACCACATTTAATGGGATGGCTGAGCCTGCACACCTCGCTGCAGCTTTTCAAAGCTGGGTGCTGTAGTAGACACAGCGCATCTCATCTCTGACGTAACATCCAGCCGGGAACGGTACTTTGACTTCATACACACAAGGGCACTGAATCCAGCTTCACACAAATATGTGCTTCCAAAAGGAACCAATATTTTTAAAGCACACAGTGAGATCTCTGGGTACTCATCTCTTGCTCCAAACCAGAATTCGTCCACGGCCACTCGCGAATGTATTCCCTGATGCGTTTTGTCACGTGACAGTTCAATCAGCTGTTCAACAGCGGTGGCAGGCAGGTCCACTGCGCCTGCATCATGACACTCGTAAATCCATATTTCAGGTAGCTTTTGTCATATTTTCTCTGTCTTTTTCCTCCTGGAACTGGTCTTCACAGGGGCAGACGGACGAAGAAATCTCTCCATTTTTCCCTACTGACTAGGTTGTGTTTACACAGTTAGCGGGAACTCAAATAGGGGTCACGTGATCGCCGCTGTCAATCAAGATGTGCCAGCTCCGATATTTTTATATACTACATTTTATTTGAACTGATTTATATTGAAAGTAAAAGAATACAGTTCTTTAAGAGTGTGTGTGGCGCTTTAATCAAAATTTTTAAAAGAATAATAATTAGTTGAAAAAAAATTTTATCAGTAATTTTTTTTAATCAATTATTAGACGTTTCAGGCGACCCCATTTGAATTCCACGGTCGCAACCCCAAGGTTGAAAACCCCTGTGTTAACCAAAACGTTCTGGCTAACCAAGTCCCATAACAAAGTCTTTCAGTCTTTTTTTTTACAGTCTTCCATGGTAAGGGTAGTTCCACTGGGGGGGGGGGGGGGGCACAGTGGCCCCGCGGTGGATGTGTCCCTGGAGCTTTGAAGCAGGCCCATGACAGCCTCCTCCTTGGAGCTGCCGGACCACGGGGGCCAATCTTCATTACGCCAGGGCCCAGGTAACCACACTGCGGCAGCCGACTCCTACGGAGCCTCACCGTCTGGAGCCACCACCCGGACATGTTGTAGTCTGTTCGCGTGCTAAACCAAATCGTCTGTCAGCCCAAAACACGCCCTCAGCAGCGCCCATTGTATCGCTGGCTGCAGCCCGGTCAGTCACCGTCCCGATCTCCCGCCGGCGTGAACCCGAACCCAGTCCATTACTTGGAGTGGCGCCTTACTTGTTTTCATGTGTTGTTGTTGTGCTCCCGGAGGCTCTGCGTGCTCGCTCCGCCTGAGACCTTCATCGTGCTGCGGCAGTTCAGTTGTCACCATGTTCACTGCCGACCCTTCACCCATTGTCTGTCGTCGGTTGTGGCTCATCTCGGGTACAGAAGGTGTCCGGTGCCTCTCCGGTGTTGCTGCATTCACACCAGGATAGTCCGGGAGTCTCGGTTCAACTCGACGGGGGATGGCAAGAATTTTCACACCTTCGTTTGGTTTGGTTTGCATTCACACAGCACTTCACTCAAGCGGACCAAACCGCTTAGACAACGTCACGCAGTTACAACAGCTATTCGTTTGTGGCATTGTAGCCGAAGCCGCCACCGACAAGGAATAGAAAATCTCGGCAAAGAAGAGAAATCCGGCTCATCGATTGGCCAGGACAGGTATTATGCCGAGAATTGCTTGCTTGCCAAGAATTGCATCCCATGCAACAAAACTAGAAAATTTAACAATACAGCCAGGCTTGTAACCATTTGTGCATTTTTAGAAGTACCCATTATACATTTTTAGAAGTAAAAATTGTTATTGCTGTTTGTAAATTATCTTTAAATTATGTTTATTCGACGATGGGATGCAATTCTCGGCATGCGAGCAATTTTCAGCATAACACTGTTCCCTTCAGCCAGGTGTTTTTACGCCACAAACTAATAAAAATGAAAAGCTCGGCTGTCTGTATAAACCCCCCATGCCGCCATCATGTCGCTAAATGTTTTAAAAACATCGGTATTCTTGTGTGTAGTTACAAGCAGCTGAGAAATCTGGTTCTCAGACCAAATGTCTATCAGAGCCTGCATCTCACTCCTCACTCCTCACTACTCCAAGTCCAAGAGGCATTTTTGTAAAATTTTCTCCTCAGTTCTCTCCGGTAAAAGTATTTCCTGGATCCGCACGGTTGACTTCGTTATTTTCTACCCAAAATGGAGGCTGAAGAACCAGGAGCTCTTCAGCTGAATCGGGATGTTGGATTTATTTCTTTACCCACGGATCCCTACCACCGACGTGCTGCCAGGAAACATGCATCAAGTTTTCAACAAGGACAACTTTTTCAGGTGAGTGGGAACTTTATCTCTCTGCATCTCACCTAGACAGTGAAATAATGTCTTTTCATGTATTTACATTGAGTTATAATGTAATTGTGCTGCACGAAAAATTCACCCTTTGGCGTCTGATGTGAAGGCATCTTTAACCGCCCTTTGGTCCACTGGATACTCCGTTTGCATTCACACTGCAAGCGAAGCGCACCAGACTACATTTGAAAGCAAACTGAGACCCCCCCCTTTCTCAGGGGGACCAGTTAGCTTGTTTGGTGCTGCACCAGAGTTCCAGGCGCATTCAGACGGTGCCAGACGAACTAAACTATCCATGGAAAACACACTTTGGTCCTTTAGTCCAGACCAAACAGTGGCCGTGTGAATGCGCCCTTAGAAACAAGTTTAATATGCGAATTAAAGAACAGATCTTGATCAAAAATAACTCCAAGGTTCCTCACAGAACTATTAAGAGAAAGAGTAACCACATCCAAACTAAGAGTTGTATCGATCACCGTGGCCTTGGAGTGTATGAATAAACAAATTCCTTAACAAATAAAGACTTTAAATTAGAACAGATCTATTTTAGTCACTCAAATTACTTAGAAAACATTTTTGTAAATCAATGATTATACTGCAAAGTTAAACACTCAATGTTTCTTAATCTGCAGTAAAATGGCATTCACTTATATAGTGCTTTTATTCTCATCTCTTGATGACCAAAGCGCTTTACAGATGCTATCCACGGTGACATGTTACCTAACATGGCACTTCCAGACCCACCAGGAGCAACTGGGGGTGAAGTGTCTTGCCCAGGGACACAACAGCAGGATTCGAACCGCCAACCATATGATTATTGTACAACTTGCTCTACCTCCTGAGCCACTGCCACCCCGAGTAAGAACTCATTTATAGAGTAATAGAAAAGAGAAAGTGAAAGGATTTACATCATTTATTAATTGCATATAATGTTTTTGGTGGCATCTGTTGGATGGTTAGCAGGATTACATAAAAACTACTGACCAAAATTCAGTTGGTGTAAGGGTGGTGCTTGGACTGTGGATTTTGCAGCAGATTGATACAGGGGGTAACTCTAGGAATTTTTTTTTCATCATTGTATTGATTTCTCAAAGATTCATGAACTAAATGAAATTTAATGAAATTTCATTTTTAATGCAGCCATATAGTAGAGATTATGTACAGTATGTGTGTATGAATGCAGAATATGCTTTTACAAATACAAATTTTTGTCATGAACTGAGCCTGTGTTCTCCTGCGGGCTCAGTTCTGATCGTTCTTGGTCACATGTTGTGTTTTGTTTTCTCACCTGTGTGTTTATTTCTATGCTTGTGGCCGCTGCTCTGGCCAGCGATCGTTAGGCAGCCGTTTGACCCACTTTCTGGTGGGCGCTGTCTAACATTCGCTGGTCCTACTACGCTCCCCTCTCTGACAGTCAGCTGTTTGCCCCGGTAATTATCTTTCCCTCGCCTCGCCCAGGTGTTCCCAATTTGTTTGGCCAGCGGTGTTTGTACTTAAGCAGGTCTTTGCTAGTCAAACACAGCTGGACCATTATATGAGTCACATGATCGTTCTCCGTCGTATGACCGTCACGTCGTTGAAGGACTTATGGTTTGTGCTCACTAGGAGAATTGGACTTTTTGGACTGTTCCTGCTCGTGAGTAAATTGTTTAGCGTTTCTCTGTGCGGTATTGCTGCTACACTTATCTGGTAGCGTTCCGCAGTTCTACTGCTACGCTTAGGCTGTTGCCCAGTTTGCTTCCCCTGAGCCAGTTAAGCTTCCTAGAGTCTTCCTCGCTCTCCCGAGTGCATTTGTTATTGCATTATTTTTCTGTGGCCACGGTACACAGTGGTCTGCCCACTGTTCGCTTTTGCGTCAGCCTTTTGTGTACATTGTTACCTACCTGTTAGTCTCTATTTGTGAACTGTTTCATGTCAATAAATGTGTGTTTGGTGTAACCCCGTGTTTAAGTCCATCCTTTCTTCTCCTCCTCCGTGAGCTGTGGAAAAGCGTACGGGGATTTTATGACAATTTTAATGTAGCACTAAATGTTGGCAGGGGATTCTGCACCTTCCACTGAGGCAGTGTGTGTGTGCATCATGGCCTTGTTACTTGTTCACTGATGCACGGCTTGTAAATCCTTTTATCAACAGTTTAGCTTCAGGCACTGGGAATCAACTTTCAAAGGAAAGCCTATCTGGTCTCTTTTGTCATGAACAGTACTCCAACACAAACTTTTTTCTCTCTTTGGCTGTGATATCTCTTTTTTTGAAGCACCATCCAAGCAAATTTGGAGCCAAACCTTTTCTCCTCCACCAGGATGCTTCCATTCTGCAGGACAGTCCGAACTACATTAATGATTATCTCAACTTGGATCAGCAGTCCGCTGTCTCCTCGACGCACGCTGATGTCACATTCAACCCGGTTGTAGCTGAAGTGGATGAGGGTGAATGGACAATTGGATCGAACATAGAACTCTGAACCCTTGAAAGGCTGGAAAACTCCGCTGCCAAATGTCTTGCACCTGTCTGATTGCAACAAAGGGCATTTGGTTCTTAATGAGAATGGACACAAATTAGATTCAACAATAGAGTGATTATTCAAATATTTTTTTAGCAGAATACATGGAATTGCCAAAAGAACTGGGACACCCCTCCAAATGCATGGGCACCTATGGACAAAGCAAGGTCCATAAAGACACGAATGAGTGAGTTTGGTGAGGAGGAACTTGACTGGCCAGCACAGAGCCCTGACCTCAACCTCAGAAAATGCCTTTTTGGATGAATTAGAGTGGAGACTGCGAGCCAGGCCTTCTCATCCAACATTAGTGCCTGACCACACAAATGCGCTTCTAGAAGAATGGTCAAAAATTCCAATAAACACACTCCTAAACCATGTGGAAAGCTTTCCTTGAAGAGTTGAAGATGTTATAGCTGCAAAGTGTGTCTTTCCACAAGGTTTAGGAGTATGTTTATGGCAGAGGTGGGCAATCATGTGCCATGGAGGGCCATTCCACTGCAGGGTCTCTATTCCACCCAGTTTCTTCAGCAGGTGTTTGCTCTTATCAGCTTAAAGGATTGCTAATCATTAAAAACATCTGCTGAAGAGACTGGGTGGAACAGAAATCCTGCAGTGGGAATGGCCCTCACTGCCCACCTCTGGTTTAAGGGAATAAACACACTCTTAGCACATTTGTGAGGTCAGACACTGATGCTGGATGAGAAGGCCTGACTTGCAGTCTCTGCTCTCTAATTCATCCCAAGGGTGTTCTAGCAGGTTGAGGTCAGGGCTCTGTGCTGGCCAGTCAAGGTCCTCCACACCAAACTCACTCGTACATGTCTTCATGGACCTTGCTTTGAGCATGGGTATGCAGCCATTTGGAGGGGTGTCCCAATACTTTTGGCAATATAGTGTATAAAGGTGGACATAGCCATCTTCATTGGTTTATTGAAGGGCTGATGTGAAGATTTAAGCTGGCCATGTCATGAGCATGGTCACATGGTCATGTTAAGTCTGTAGTTCACAGAGCAGCAAATGCTGAGCAATGTTCACCAATATTGGGATACTTGGGGTTTTGTCAGGGTTCACAAAAGTTGCACAACAGTTTTCACGGTGGCAGTTTATCTTGTTGCAGAAACAGTTTTTCTTGTCACAGAACAATTCTGAACAAGAAAAAAATCTATTTGCCACTGTAAAAACTATTGGCGAACTGTTGTGCAACCTTTTACACACCCTGATAAAACCTCAACAATTCCAGCAATGGTGAACATATCTCAGCATTCGACGCTCCGGGAGATACCATACTCTGAGTGACTGAGACATTAAGAAATTAATTCATATGTGTCAATGTGCATAGAATCTGAAAATCCTCGCCCACAGACCTCAATACATACATGTCAACCTGAGGAACTGCCTTCCGCTCCCCTTGCTGGGCACTGAATAGAATGCAGCTCTAAGGTACTTCTGCACTGGCTTCACTTTTCAAATGCATAAGCTATGCGCACCATTTATTTACAGTCATATTTTTGTACTCACATGTCTGAAATACAGCTACAGATTTAGTTGTTCCAAACACTGTGATGAAAATAGACAGTTAACATGGACATAAACATAAATAACAAAAATATATACAGAGATTATAATAGCATGTCTTCCATAGCTGTTCATGCAGAAACATACAGTATATTTATCTATACTGTGTAAGATAAGAATGAGTGGTACCTGACATCAGTGAGAAACAGATTACAACCATCAGATGCTGTAAGGTCATACTGCCTGATGCTTCACAGCTAAAAATCAAACCAAGAGAAAATAGTGTGAAACCAGTATGCAGTCATACAAACACACAGTCAGACTCAGGCACAGGCGTCTTTCAACGAAATTCAATTTTCAGTGGAAAACAGAAAATATTCACGAAGAGGAATATCTCTTACTTTTATGCAGAGGCCCAATTATAGGTTGAGTGGACAAGCATGGATTCCTTTTCCCGCTCTATTCACTGAGAGGACAGCATAGTCCTAAAGATGCATTTTCATAGTATGAAGCCGCTGCGTTAACAGTCCCACCTCTGCTCCGATCACTTCCCTGTAACTGTACCTTGATGTGACCTGGACTACGCCCCCAACCAGGTCAACAATCCACCAGCAGCCCTGTTGCTCTCTTGCATAGTCTTACATACATCTGATGGCTTCTGGTGTGAGAGTTAGACTCTTTTCTTACAACAACAATGAATGGATTTGAACAATTAGCCTTTTCAGGGTTGCATCAGTAGTCGAAAGTATCTCAGTGGTTTATAATGTGCTGATATTTGAATATTCTAGTCTTCATGTTCTAGGCAGTGTTGTGATAGACAAAAGCCTTTTTTTGTGTTATGTTATATTTTAATCTGACAGACAGTTGTCTGGAGGCAAAATGATAAACAATCATTGATACCCTAAGTATATATGTAATGACAATTTAGTCTTGTAATTAGTTTATATTCATTCAGTGTGAAACTTGGACACAAACACAAAGCTGACATCCTAGCAGGAACTGAATAAAGGCAGATACCTTTGTGGATTTTAATAATAATAATGATAATAATAACAATGGATTGAATTTATATAGCACCTTTCAAGATACCCGGAGCACTTTACAATGAGTCCATTATTTGTTCATTCCACAGACAGACAATGGTAGTGGAAAGCTACTGCTGCAGCCACAGCTGCCCTGGGGCAGACTGACAGAAATGTGGCTGCCAATCTGGGCCAACGGCCTCTCCAACCACTACTGAACATTTATACACATTCATACCCAGTGTCATGGACACTGGAGGCAAGGCGGGTAAAGTGTCTTGCCCAGAAACACAACGACATGATGGCTGGGGAGAGTGGGATTTAACGCTCTGGTTATTGGAAAACCTGCTCTACCTCCTGAGACACTGCCGTCCACATTTCCCTCCTCCGTTCCATTTTTGCTGGACAAAAGGAAGTTCCTCATTTACGTGGTCTTCGGCGTGACCCGGCCGTGACTTGAACCCCAACCTACCAGATGTGGGGCAGATGTTCTACCTCTAGGTCACTACTCCAGTGGCCTTTTTCTCCTTAAACATACCTGTTGCTCCATGTACTCACAGAGACGAACAAATTAGTCAGTGTTCTTAGACTGAAGTGACAGGGCTTTAAGCTTATTTGGGACCATGGCATCATTGGATAGCTTTTCTCTTCACACCAAGCATAATAGAGTTAGTGCAGTTGGATCCCCAGTAGAAGTATATCCAAACCAAAGATAGTTTTCACTGTACTACCTTGTCTTAACTTTCTTTTGACCACCACTCCACCCTTCATCTGGGTTAGAATTATGTTCAGGCCCCAGATCAGAATCTGAATCTTTCCTCTTCAAATATTTATCCATCACTGTTTTTCATGTAGTCACTGCGACCCCTTGCACGTCTCGACAAGTTCATTAACCAACATAAAAAAAATGTGAAGAAGAAAATGACAGTAGTAATTTTTGCATTCATTCTGCTATCCACTGACATGGAACAGCCACTATGGGGCACTGATGGACAGTAACAGCAATTATTTGAAATTGGTTTTGGCTAATTAAGTGAAATTGGGGATTGCTGGGGGTGGTGGTATTGGGATCATCAATTCAAATTAAGTACTGTGCACAAAAAAATAATGGCTGTTACCACTGTTAGAGTACCATTCAAAAGTATGGACACATCTACCCACTGAAAATGAATTTTTTTTTTTTATTACTTATTTTGTACCCGTAGGTAGATTTGTTTTGCAGTCTGGTGACAAGACACCAGCTGCCGGTTGCTGCGTGCGTAAGCGCCCCTTAACTCCCTAACCTGCATGCTTTTGGCATGTGGGAGGAAGGCGGAGAAATCCCGGAGTAAACCCACGCAAAAACGGGGAGAAAATGCAAACTCCACACAGATCACTGTTGGCTGGGGGCAGGGATCGAACCCATGATCCCCGCGATCGAGGGTAAAACTGTGCTGCCATAGTGCCACGGTGCTAACCACTGCGCCACCGTGCAGCACGTAGGTGTGTCCAACCTTTTAACGTAGGTGTGTCCAACCTTTTAACTGGTAATGTATACAGATCATATGCAATGATTTTATATTTTGACTGTGAAGATGTATTTGGTCCCTTTTGCTCTAAAAAATTTCCTAATAGGGGAATCTAAATAAAAAACTGTGGAAAACAAACAATTATTGGTCTTTTCTTAAACCAAAATACTACTATGTGTTAAACTGGTATAAAGACAACGCATTTTATTTTATTGTGAAATACATAGCTTTTTGTTTTTAAATCCCAACATTAAAAAGAAAGAAAAAACACAGGTCTTACTTTTATTTATGATTCATCTGACGAATTAGTCGTCCTGCTGTATTTCGGTCAGAAATGCGCTGCCTTTTTATCCAATATACTTACTGCTTTTTCAAATCTTTTGTTGCTTTGGACCATTCTTACGGTTGTCATTTATATTGTTGAAATTGTTTGTTTTTTTCATTATTTTTAGTTCTTCATGAGTCACCCCAACTTTTCCTACCTTATATCTCTGCTGTTTGTTCAGATTTTAATTAAACACAGGTCAAATTGCACCCATGAGCACCAACAATGTGTAACAGTTTTCTAACAGACAGGAAAGTTTAAATGTTGCTGCTCAGCTGGGGGATTTATTAATTAATCTAAAAGCAGTACCTCATGAAGAGAACATTAAACTTTTCTTGCCATATATATCATTGCATTTATGCCTGGACTACCCTCGCTTCTGAGTTGTGTCCCGTGTAACTGGATAACCAATTTAATAGACCGCGCGAGTTCAGGTGAATGACAAGTTCAGTGATGGATTAGATTTGCATGCACTCGTTTTCTCCACATCAGAGTGTAATCCTAAGACCAAAGGGACGTATATAGGTACAGACGAGTTTGCTCATGGTGTGAACTTAAAAGAACTTTAACTGAGAAACATAAGCCTTGACGTACAAAGACACTTCTCCTTTAATCACTTGTTGAAATTGTAACATGGTATACTGGGTCAAGAAAGCTCCAACTCATCTTTTTGTTCTCTTTCTGCTCCATCTCCTTCTTACCTCCCTGGGTTGGTGACATGTGTCATGTTTTCACTTCGGCCGCTATAGGTCTGATTAACTCCACATCGCCAAAATGCTTCAACATGTATTACCTATTTAATTGTCATAGTTAATAACAAATTCATCTATTTTGTGAATAGACAATGGAAGCAATAAAAGGTCATACATTCATACTATTTATTTTCACTGTTTTCCCAAGATCCTGAGATACTTTTCTTGAGCTCTTGAGATAACAAATTTATCTTGTGATCTTGGGAAAACAATATTTCTTATCTCGAGATCTCAAGAAAATAATCTGTGACAATATATAGTATGAATGTATGACATTTTAAGGCTTCTGTAACAGACTGATCAGAATACTTTTTTGCACCTACTGTGGTGTGAAAAAGTGTTTGCCCCTTCCTGATTTCTCATTTTTTTGTATGTTTGTCACACTTAAATGTTTCAGATCATCAAACAAATTTAAATATTAGACAAAGATAACACAAGTAAACACAAAATGCAGTTTTTAAATGAAGGTGCTTATTATTAAGGGGGAAAAAAATCCTAACCTACATGGCCCTGAGTGAAAAAGTGATTGCCCCTAAACCTAATAACTGGTTGGGCCACCCTTAGCAGCAACAACTGTAATCAAGCGTTTGCGTTTACTGGCAATGGGTCTTTTACAGCGCTGTGGAGGAATTTTGGCCCACTCATCTTTACAGAATTGTTGCAATTCAGCCGCACTGGAGGGTTTTTGAGCATGAACTGCCTTTTAAAGGTCAGGCCACATTATCTCAATTGGATTCAGGTCAGGACTTTGACTAGACCATTCCAAAGTCTTCATTTTGTTTTCCTTAAGCCATTCAGAGGTGGGCTTACTGGTGTGCTTTGGATCATTGTCCTGCTGCAGAACCCAAGTGTGCTTCAGCTTGAGGTCACGAACAGATGGCCAGACATTCTCCTTCACAAATTTTTTTGGTAGACAGCAGAATTCATGGTTCCATTTACCACAGCAAGTCTTCCAGGTCTTGAAGCAGCAAAACAGCCCCAGACCATTACACTACCAACACCATATTTTACTGATGGTATGATGTTCCTTTTCTGAAATGCTGTGTTACTTTTACACCGGATGTAATGGGACATACACCTTCCAAAAAGTTCAACTTTTGTCTCACCATTCCACAGAGTATTTTCCCAAAAGTCTTGGGGATCATCAAGATGTTTTCTGGCAGAACTGAGATGAGCCTTTACGTTCTTTTTGCTCAGCAGTGGTTTTCGTCTTGGAACTCTGCCATGCAGGCCATTTTTGCCCAGTTTCTTTCTTATGGTGGAGTCATGTTTAATTGGAGACTCTAAACATGGCCCTAGTTGTGAATGTGTGTGTGAATGGTAAAGGGATAGCACCGTACTGTGGCTGCTTCATCCATCCAGGTGGATGCCCTCAATTTCCCCACTGGGGATCAATAAAGTACACAAAATCAAAAAAAAAATGAACACTGACCTTAACTGAGGCAAGTGAGGCCTATAGTTCTTTGGATGTTGCTGTGTGGTCTTTTGTGACCTCTTGGATGAGTCGTCGCTGCGCTTTTGGGGTAATTTTGGTTGACCGGCCACTCCTGGGAAGGGTCACCACTGTTCCATGTTTTTTGCCATTTGTGGATAATTGCTCTCACAGTGGTTCACTGGGGTCCCAAAGCTTTAGAAATAGCTTTATAACCTTTTCCAGACTGATAGATTTCAGTTACTTTGTTTCTCATGTGTTCCAGAATTTCTTTGGATTGCAGTATGATGTCTAGCTTTTGAGGATCTTTTGGCCGACTTCACTTTGTCAGGCAGGTCATATTTAAGTGATTTCTTGATTGAGAACAGGTGTGGCAGTAATGAGGCCTGGGTGTGGCTAGAGAAATAGATCTCAGTTTTCCAGTTAATTTATGGTTTAACGGAGGGGGGGGGGGTGTCACTTTTTCACACAGGGTGTGAAAAAGACCATGTAGGTATGGATTTTTTTTTTTTTACCCTTAATAATGAACACCATTTAAAAACTGCTTTTTGTTTTTACTTGTGTTATCTTTGTCTAATATTTAAATTTGTTTGATGATCTGAAACATTTAAGTGTGACAAACATACAAAAAAATGAGAAATCAGGAAGGGGGCAAACACTTTTTCACAGCACTGTATTTTCAACAACTCTGTGAGGCAATATATCCCCCAATAATAAATAAGACACCCCATATCACCATTGACAAAATTTATACCCAGAGTATTCAAGGTTGTTCATCCTATATCAAGAAGTTTTTTTAGATAAATTTGAGAGTGTATTTACACTTATAAATTATGTTTGTGAACATTTTGTTTTGGTGTGTCTTATTGTAAGTGTATAGGTGAAGCTTTACGTCAATTGTTTTCTTTTATAACTTGTTCTAATCATTTCTGTTGTATTGTGGGGGCATGGTGTAGGGATTTCTCCACCCAGAGAAGGCAGGGGGAAGGGGAGAACAATGGAATGAAGGAGGAGGTGTCACGGGGGGTATCAGACGGGACTGTTGGGTCTATGCGCCCCCCGGGGAGAGTAAGAGCTACCGGAGCCGCTGAGAGAAGAAGGGTGTGGAAGCGGCGCTGGCGTTATGTCATGTTTTACATTGACGCAAGATGGCGCCCACAGTGGTCGTCATGGTGCTTCGTTGCGCCCTTTGTTTGTTTTTGTTTGTCAATTGTGTGTCTGCTTGCTCTTATACCCGTGAAGAGCTTCTAAATATCAGGACTTTCACTCCCACGGACCTACTCCCAGTTTTTTTAGCTCCTGCCGCCGATCTGGTTCATTGCTTGGCTTGAAAAGTGAGACGGCGAAAGAGAGGAAGGCGTGTGGCCGCTCTCGTTCGGCTCCGCAGGAGAGGCACGCGCACGGCTTTGCCTGGCATATTTCTGTCCAATGCCAACTCTCTTTCTAACAAGGTAGATGAACTAAGACTGCTGATGCGTTTTAAGGACCTCTCTTCCTCGGCTGCCCTCTGTTTTACTAAGACCTGGCTCAGGGAAAATACACCGGACAGCGCGCTGCGCCTCAAGGGATTTCAGCTGTTTCGTGCTGATCGTGACACAGAGCTCTCCGGTAAATCCTCAGGAGGTGGAGTCTGCTTTTACATCAACAGCAGCTGGTGCTCTGATGTAACGGTAATTTCCAAACACTGTTCTCCCGCCCTGGAATTTCTTTTTATTAACTGCAAGCCATTTTATTCCCCGCGGGAGTTCGCTTCATTCATCCTCGCCGCTGTGTACGTCCCTCCCGACGCGGACGCGCGTGAAGCTCAGCGCGCGCTCGCGGATCACATCCAACATACGGAGCGGACTTTTCCGGACTCTCTGGTTATTGTGGTTGGCGACTTTAACCAGAGCAATCTGAGCCACGATCTCCCCCGCTACAAACAGTTTATTAAATGCCCCACCAGAGGAAAAAACACGCTGGATCACTGTTACACCACAGTGAAGGACGCGTATCGCGTTGTTCCCCGCTCTGCGCTCGGACTATCTGATCACGTGATGGTCCACCTCATTCCCACTTACAGACAGAGACTGAAGCTCACTAAACCTGTTGTGAGCACTACGAAGAAACGGACCAGTGAAGCTGAGGAGAAGCTGGAAACGTGCATGGAAATAACTGACTGGGGCATGTTTAAAGGAGCCACGCATGATTTGGATGAGTACACGGACACTGTGAACTCATATATCCACTTTTGTGAGGAGAGCATTCTTCCATCGCGCACCAGGGTGAGATACTCAAATGACAAGCCATGGTTCACTGCTAAGCTCAGACAGATCAGGAAGGAGAAGGAAGCAGCGTTGAAAAGTGGAGACAGGGACTGCTACAAGGAGGTTAAATATCGGTTTAGCAGAGAGCTGAGGAGAGCTAAATCTGTGTATTCTGAGAGACTCCAGCAGCAGTTCACTGCTAACGACTCGGCTTCTGTGTGGAGAGGACTGAGGCAAATCACCAATTATCGGCCTCAGGCTCCTAAAGGTCAGGATGACAAAGCCCTTTGTCAAAGACTGTCCCAACACTATGCCCGTTTTGACACCTCGTCAGCTGTGTCCAACTCCCCCCCTCCCTCCAGCTCCACAGCCTCCTCGGTCCCTACTTCATCAAAGGCGCCCCCCCCTCCTCCCCCCCTGCCCTTGCATCAGTGAGCAGGACGTGCTCAAACAGTTCTCCAGACTGAACCCGCGCAAGGCCCCCGGTCCGGACGGCGTGTCTCCCTCCACCCTGAGACACTGTGCGAAAGAGCTGGCTCCTGTCTTCACAGACATTTTTAACACCTCCCTTAAGCTATGCCACGTGCCGACCTGCCTCAAATCCTCCACCATCATCCCTCTCCCCAAGAAGCCACGGATCACTGGACTTAACGACTACAGACCTGTAACGCTCACCTCTGTAGTCATGAAGTCCTTTGAGTGCCTGGTCCTGCCCCACCTCAAGACCATCACCACTCCCCTCCTGGACCCGCTACAGTTTGCCTACCGAGCCAACAGGTCTGTAGACGACGCAGTCAACCTGGCCCTCCACTCCATCCTGCAGCACCTGGACTCCCCGGGAACCTACGCCAGGATCCTGTTTGTGGACTTCAGCTCCGCATTCAACACCATCCGCCCCGCTCTGCTCCGGGACAAGCTGTCCCTGCTCAACGTGCCTGACTCCCTCTGCAGGTGGATCACCGACTTCCTGACGGACCGGAGGCAGCATGTGCGGCTGGGAAAGACTGTCTCAGACTCTGTTAGCATCAGCACCGATCACCCCAGGGCTGTGTACTTCCCCCCTACTCTTCTCCCTTTATACCAACTCCTGCACCTCCAGCCACCAGTCTGTCAAGCTGGTCAAGTTTGCGGACGACACCACCCTCATCGGGCTCATCTCCAACGGCGACGAGTCCGCCTACAGGAGAGAGGTGGCCCAGCTGGCGTCCTGGTGCAACAACAACAACCTGCAGCTGAACGCTCTGAAGACAGTGGAGATGATTGTGGACTTCAGGAAAGTCACAACCCCTCTGCCCCCCCTCACCCTCACAGGCTCTCCCATCACCACTGCTGATTCCTTCCGCTTCCTAGGCACCACCATCACCAGGGACCTCAAGTGGGAGCCGACCATCAGCTCCCTCATCAAAAAGGCCCAGCAGAGGATGTTCTTCCTGCGGCAGCTGAGGAAGCTCAAGCTACCCACCAAGATGTTAGTGCAGTTCTACACAGCCATCATCGAGTCCATCCTCACCACCTCCATAACCGTGTGGTACGCAGGAGCCACTGCCAGGGACAGACTAAGGCTGCAGCGCGTCGTGCGCACTGCTGAGAAGGTGATCGGCTGCAAGCTCCCATCTCTCCAGGATCTGTACATCTCCAGGACCCGGAGGCGTGCTGGCCGGATCATAGCCGATCCTTCACACCCTGGTCACGTACTGTTTGCCCCTCTCCCCTCAGGTAGAAGACTTCGGTCCATTCAGACTAAAACCTCCCGTCACATGAACAGCTTCTTCCCCTCTGCCATCAGACTGCTGAACACTAAGTGACTTATTGACTCTCGTGCACTATGTACAGCAGCTCAACCAGACTCATGTCAATCATCACTGTTTTCTTCTTGCATTACCGACTGCACTATATGGTTCTCCACATTATCTGCTGCTCGCTAATATATTTAAACTGCTGACTAGTATTACTCATTCTTATTCTACACTTTATTGCATGTATAGTTTATTTCTTTTATTTTATCATGTTTAATGTTGCAGCATTGCACCGAGACAAATTCCTAGTTTGTGTACTACATGAACAATGGCAATAAATCTGATTCTGATTCTGATTCTGATTCTGATGTCATGATAATGTGCCACACATTTCTTTGTTCAAACAACAATGTATTATGCTCGGAAGTTCCGGGTCTCGATGCATGGAAATAAAAATATAAAAGAGGAATGCACAGAGACCCGGTATTCTCTTTTGCTTTAAGTTATGTTGGAGGAAGAATAAAGTTTGTGTCATCCAGCTCATTGCCTCGCCTGCCTCCTTTCTCCACATTGGTGACCCTAAGACGTGCCATGTAAAGAGAGCCGAGCACTGCCCCAGAGACTGCCTGGAGGGAGAGCACCAGCGCCGCGTGCATGGTCTCAGTCAAGCTCCCAAACTTCTGGCTTCACAACCCGACCATGTGGTTCTTGCACATAGAAGCCTAGTTCGCACTCCGCGGGATAACAACGGACGATACCAGGTATTACTACATGATCAGAAGGACAACTAATCTTTCCTGTTCGTCCACTTGTTCCTCAGGAACCTACCTGCTACAACGAGGGCGATCCTGGCCAACTCGCCATGGCTGGTTGCTAAGGACTACTGCGCCCTGGCGCAGGAAGCGGACTGCATCATTTTGGCAACCAGAACTCTCAGCGTGCAGATAGTGGCACCGGCATCCATGAGAGACTTCAGCGAGGCCAAGGAGCCGTTTGTGGTAGCCAGGACGGACACCAGAAGATGAAGGAACGGGGCGATCTGTTTTTATCATCACCGTTTCGACTCGAATGCCCAACACTGCCCGTCGCCATGCTAATTCAAGAAGCCGGGAAGACGGCACATTCGCAATTCAGAGGAAGCTGCAACCAATGGTGACAGGGACAGACTGCTTTATGTCGTGGACACACGTTCGGGGAGATGGTTTTTGGTGGACTCCGGCTCCCAGAAGAGCCTCATCCTGCCGGTCAACGCAAACAGGGTGGCAGGACGCAGCGGTCCTGGGCTCATGGCCACCAATGGATCCACCATCAGGACGTTTGGCAAGCAGACACTGACGATATGCTTACATGGATGCAACTTTCAGTGGGACATTGTGATAGCTTCATGTTCCGCCCCATTTTAGGCACAGAGTTTTTTATGTGCTTATGGGTTGTTAGTTGATATTGGTAATAGGCGATTAGTGAATGCAATCTCTTTCACCTCACTGTACAGCTCAGAGAGCTGGGTCGACAACACTGGCTAATGTTAAAGCTCCAGGGGGTAAGTACCAACAGTTACTCGCACAGTTCTCAGCACTCACAGTCCCGACTTTTTCGACTACGGTAGCGAAATACGAGGTTGAACATTTCATAACTACAAAAGGGCCACCGGTGTTCGTGCGACCTCGGCGCCTGGATGCAGCTAAACTAGCCAGCGAGCGTGAGGAGTTCACCAGCTTAGAGCAGTTGGGTATTGTCAGGCACTCCAACAGCCCATGGGCATCCCCGCTACACATGGTGCCTAAAGCCGACGGGTCGTGGCGACCATGCAGCGATTTCTGGCACTTGAACAACACCATGGAACACGATCGCTATCCTATTCTGCACATCCAGGATTTTTCTGTGCACCTGGCCGGGGCACAGGTTTTTTCCAAAAGTGGATCTGGTCCACGGTTACCACCAGGTCCCAGTGTGCATGGAAGATGTTCCAAAAACAGCGGTAATAACACATTTAGGCCTTTTTGAGTTCTTACGCTTGCTGTTTGGATTAAAAGGTGAGACACAGACTTTCCAGAGAATGATGGACACAGTGCTTCATGACTTGTCCTTTGTTTTCGTCTACTTAAACAACATTCTGGTAGCTAGCGTGTCCGAGGAGGAGCACATCACCCATCTCAGGACAGTTTTCTAGAGGTTGGAAGTGCACTGGCTGACAGTCAACCTAGCGAAGTGCCGGTTTGGTGTGCCAGTGATTGATTTTTTTTGGGCCAGTGCATTTCACCTGAGGGCACAACTCCTTTACTGGATAAGGTGCGCGCTGTGTTGGACTTTCGGCATCCACAGACTCTAAGAGCACTACAGAAGTTTTTGGGAATGGTTAATTTTTATAACCGTTTCCTTCCCCGGGCAGCCCAGCTGATGCTGCCACTGTATGCCGTGCTTAAAAAAGGAAGCCGGCGGAAACCATCAACTGGACTCCCGAACGAGTCCAGGCTTTTGCAAATGCCAATACAGCGCTGGCGGATGCTGCATTGCTAGCCTACCTGGATCCATCTGCACAAGTAGCGCTCACTACAAACGCGTCTGATGTTGCCATTGGGGCAGTGGTGGAGCAGTATGTCTCCGGTTCGTGGCAGTCGCTCGCATTTTTCAGCTGAACTTTGTGCGACAGCGAATGCAAGTACAGCACGTTCAATAGAGAATTGCTAGCTCTCCACCTGGGGACGCGTCATTTCCAGTTTTGGCTAGAAGGGCGCGAGTTCACCATGTTTGTGGACCATAAGCTGCTAACATACACTATGTCCAAGATCCCGGAGCCGTGGTTGGCCTGGCAGCAACAGCATTTGGCCATGATTTCAGAGTTTACTACTGACATTCAACATGTCGCCGATTAGCTCAATGTCCTGGCCGATTGCTGCGCACATTAGTCTCCCTGGTCTACATGGGAATAGATTTCCCCACCATGGCCATGGAGCAAGCCGGGGACGCGGATATTTGTGCACTCCAGTCTGCGTCTACTGGGTTAAGACTAGAGAGCAGGGTGGTGCAAGAAGGGTGCCCTCCCTTGCTCTGCGACATCTCTACAGGCCACCCGCACCCAGTGGTTCTGAGCTCTTGGTGCCATCACGTTTTTGAGTCGGTGCACTCCCTTTAGCATCTGGGAGTGCACGCTTCAGTGAAGCTAGTGGGGGCGAAATTCATCTGGCCGCACTTGCGCAAGGACGTGAAAGAGTGGGCTGCAGCTTGCGTCACGTACCAGCGGGCCAAACTGCACAAGCACACCAGGGCCCCCCTCGAGCCATTCCAAATCCCAGCCAGGTGGTTCGACCACGTCCACATGGATTTGGTGGGACCCCTCCCGCCGCCACAAGGTTTCACGCACCTCTTAACAATCGTGGACCTCACCACACACTGGCCTGAAGTGGTCCCACTGGCTTCCACCACGTCCGAAGAAGTGGCTCATGCTTTTTTGTCAGCTTGGGTTGCACGGTTCGGATCCCTGTTGGACATCACTTCCGACAGGGATCCACAATTCGTTTTGGAACTCTGGTCCGCGATGGCCCAGAGCCTGGGGGTTAAAACTCACCACACTACCACGTACAACCCCCAGGCTAACAGGTTATGCGAGCGACTGAGAAAAAATTTTCTGCCGGGGAGGCAGAACCTGTTTTTTTCTCAGTCACTGCGGATCCCTGGAGAGTTTTTTACCGGAAAACCATGCACCCGAAGCTGATCCACCCACGCATTTTTTGCACAGTACGGAGGCTTTTAACGTACCGGGCCCGGACCACCATTGTTTTCCCCGCCCCTTCACCCCAAAAAGCTTGTAGAACATCAGTTTTGTTTTTGTCAGGTATGATGCGCACCGGACCCCGCTGCGCCCACCATACGACGAACTGTTCAGGGTGTTGGAACCTGGGGCGAAGCATTTTGTGTTAGACTTGGAGGGACATAAAGAGACCATCTGCATCGACAGGCTGAAGCCTGCTTTTGTGTTGGCAGACGAGCAGGTGGTGTTGGCCCACTGTTGGTAGCTCCGCAAGTTGGTGTTTCCCTCGGTAGGGACCTGCGCTTGCGAAGCTAATGTGTTTTCTCCCCCTCCCTGTTTTCCTCCACAGACTGACGTGCCCTCCTTTACACCTCGCCAGCAGGGCAGTTCGACTGGATCGGCGACCCCCCACTATAGCCGCTATGGGCGCAGGCTCAAGCCCAAAGGATGGAGGGGCATTAGTTCCCTTTCTGGGTGTTCAGGGGGGCTATGTGGGGGCTTGGTGTGGGACTTCTCCACCCAGAGAAGTAGGCAAATGGGGAAGGGGGGAACAATGGACCCAAAGAGGAGGTGTCACCGGGGGGTATCAGATGGGACAGTAAGGACTATGCATCCCCTGGGGAGAGGAGTAAATGCCAGCGCCGCTGGAAGAAGAAGGGTGTGAGAGCGGCACCGGCATTGTGTCACGTTAATGTGCCACACAGGCTTTGTTCTAAACACAATATATGATGGTAGGAAGTTCCTGGTCTTGATGCATGGTATTAAAGATTTAAAAGAGGAATGCACAGAAAAACTTTTTTTTCTTTTTTTTTTGCTGTAATTTATGTTGGAAAAAGAATAAAGTTCTTGTGTTGTTCAGCTCGTTTCCTCGCCTGTGTCCTTTCTCCACGATTTACTTGCTCCCTGGATAAAGATTATTCAAAAATGGATTTTGATCTCTAAAAGGAATTTAAGAGACTGGATCGTGTCTCTGTCACAGTAGACATTTGGACTGTGCACAATGGACATTTTCTTTGAATCACTGCACATTGGATTAAATCCGTAATTTTGAAGGTAAGAAACATTGACAGCATTATGCAGTGTTGCCAACTCACTCTTAGATTATCATTCTTTTTCCATCTCTCTTATTCCACAAACCTTATCTCTCATTCCAAAATGAGGAAATTACTGACAATTTTGTGTTGATTTTCTCCAGATTTTTCCCACAATAATTGCTCTCAAGGCAGGACAAAGCAGACTAAACATGTTCTGAAAGCTCTGTCTGAAACCGTCTGTTTTCAGCCTGACATTAATAAGCCCATAATGTAATCCATTAATTAAATTATCTTGCTATGGGTGCAAGATGATTTAAGTATGCATTTAAAAGTAACCTGAAAGTTACTTTTCAAGTAACTAGTTACTTTAATCATGCAGTAATTGTAAGTAACTCAGTTACTTTTGAAAAGAAGTAACTAGTAACTAACTAGTTACGATTTTTTAGTAACTTGCCTAACACTGTATATGACACATAAATGTCAGATCTGTGACATTTATACAAAACATACCTGGTGCTCTTGTGTCTGTCCTGTGTCTGTACCACCGATCACACCAACAGTCCTTTTTAGTTTTCGGTGCATGATCTACTCATTGCTGTTGAAGCCACAGATTTATCTGTGCTTCGTTGTGAGGAGCCACCATTTATATACAGTCTATGGCATAACCACGAACAGCAGCAACAAGTACCAGGACTACGCAAAAACATTCAGAAATACAAAAACTACAAGTGCTGAAATTAGTTGCCACTTGACTGCAAAACACGTGTGTGAACTGTACATTAAAATGAATTTGAAAAACATTTAAAAGCACTATTTTAAATGCCCTACTAGCCCATTCTGGGTTACTGATTAAACACACAGATCTGTAGAGAAAACACTGGATCAAGCACGCCCCATTAGCGAGTACAGAGCCGAGTGAAGCCACTGGGCCGCTATACTGGGACACCCAAAACACTCAACGAGTCAATGGAGAACAAATGGGTTTAGTAATAAACAATGCCACTTTTACCTCATTAACCTCTCAAAGAATTAACAGATTTTGAACTTCTTGGTATGGAGACAAAGCTTATAATCTGTTTTAAACAGTGCAATGGGTTACTACTAAACCCATTCATTCTCCATTGACTCGATGAGTGATTTGGGTGTACTAAAATGGCTGTCAGAGAGTTTCCGATGGCTTCACTTCTGCCGGCCAGTGCTCCATCCAGTAGCCATTCCGATCCACAGTGTACTTCAACTGTATTCCCTACTCCCTGCTCCACTCCCAGGGAATATCAGTTAAGTTAACTGCCCTTCACAAAATTTCTCCATTTGAAACACCCTGTAACCATCGGCTCCCCCCTCCGTGCAATACCACAGTAACCATAGACACGATGATTAGCAAACAGGCTGGTATACTACATTACTCCTGCTACAACCAGTTGAGTCCTCAGCTAGGAGCCCCCAGTGATTTCGGCCCTTTATTCTTAGTACCACTGTAAAAACGGGGTGGGCCCACGTCACCCATGTCTGGGGACACGCTCAATTGGTTGGCTACACCGCAAGCACTGCTTCTTACTTCTTTCACCAAATCCAGGCGGATCCTGCTTCAGCTGCTTCCTCCAGGCTCTTACACACAGCTCTCTTCTTTTGGCCTTCTATCCCTGGGCATCGTAAGAATGCCATCACGGAATGAACCACAAACGCTCAGCAACTAACTTCAAAGGGATAGCAATGTGGCTTCCACCCTCTTTCCGAGCACTGTAACACCAACTCTTCATATTTCTCCTTCTTCCTTTCATAGGCCTCTTCAATGTTATCTTCTCACAGGACTGTTAGGTCTCCAATAATCACTGTTCTTGTCATTCTAGATGTCGTCACCACATCAGGCCTCAGCCTTGTGGAGCAATTTCTACTGGGAACTGAAGTGCCTTGTCCAGGTCTCCTTGACAATGTCAATCATTTGCTCCTTGTAGGAGGCCCCTTGCCAGACCCCAATGAGGAGCTTGGCATCTTAGCTCAGCCCCAGCTGGAAGGAAGTGGATCTTTTGGATGACAGTGATCCTCTTTTCCTTATTCGCCTTTCCCACAGCAACTTCAATGGCTTCCTTGATTGCTCTCAACACCTGGTTATGCCTCCACTTGAACATTGAGAGCTTGCTTGGGCAGGCACTCAGGATGTGGTGGAGAGTCCCACACTGGGAGCATGCTGAACACAGGTCAGACTCTTCATCGTACCATCAGGCCAAGTTGACCGGAGTTGGTAGGAGATGACAGACTGCCCTTAGTATAAAGCTGATTCTGGCTGGTTCTGTTCTCCACAGATTGCTCCATGACATCCTCTTTTCCTGAAGCTGCTCCCATCATGTCCATGCTCCTTGTTGGGCTTGGGATACTGCTCTAGTCATCTGAGTCTGCTCCTCTGACCTCTGAACCTCAGCTTCAACAAGGTCCTGCTGTTGTCTATCACTTGCCTGTGACCACCAAATCATTTTGCCATGCCCCAAGTCCCTCTGGTCATGCTGGGTTGCCCCAACTATCTCCTGGATCCTTAGACTGGACTCAGCCTCTGCAAACTCAACACTTGCCTGCAACTTCCTGCCTGTTCTGACATCCGGGAGTGCACCCCTAACAACTTTATCCTTTGAGTCTCTGAGCATCATGTGAAGCTTTGACTTCGCCACCTTGAAGTCTTCTGACAGGGTCTTTATTGGTAGTTGGACATTCGTTCCTCTGCCACACAGTGCCACAGATGTAAGGTTTTGGGACACTCCAAGCCATCTATGGATGTAAACACTGATACGTTTCTGCATGGGTTCCACATGAGTCAAAGCTACCTCAAATGGTCAGGGGCCACATCAATCTTGGCATCCACCTGAACTGCAGACACCATAACTTTAACTTTCCTGGAAGGCCACATGTATCAATGGTTTCCAATCCTTCTTCCATCTCCTGCTTAATCTCATCTACTTTTCGAGTGTCTCAACGTTCTTTGGTATGCCAGCGACCCAGACTCTTCACTGGTAGGTTGGACAGTGACGGGATTACTTCCACTCCCAGGTTGAAGTAGAACTCCCTATCAAGTCTTCCCTTTCGCAGGACCGGGCTCCTTGATTTCTCCGCATTTAATGCCATATTCACCCAGTCAGTCAGCTCCACCAGCCATTTCAAGATGTCTACCATCATGACTGTGTGCTAGTTCACCAAGATTAGGTCATCCATAAAAGCTTGAATTGGAGGCAGTTCTTGTCCTGGAGCTAAGTCTACTCCTGGGCCAACCTTCTTGGCAGCACGCACTATCACTTCCATAGCTAGAATGAACAACACTGGTGATAGTGTGCACCCCGCTGGGATTCCTACCTTCAGCTCCTGCCAGCTTGTGGTGTATGACTTGGTGGTGAACCTCATCTTTAAGTGCTCATAGTAGGATAATTCTACTCTCTGGACCTTCTCTGGGATGTAGAAGTACTCCATGGCATACTTAATGAGTCAATGCGGAACAGATCCATAGGCACTGGCCAGGTCCAACCACACTACCGCCAGGTCATTCTTCTGTCGCTTTGCTTCTTGGATCATATGCCATATCATACTTGCATGTTCTACACATCCTGGAAAGCCTGGAAACCCTGCATTCTGCACAGATGTGTCAACATAGCCATTCTCCAAAAAGAACCTCACAAGTTGCCCAGTTAGCACACCAAAGATCTTCCCTTCCACGTTCAACAGGGATATTGGACGGAATTGATTCAAGAATTTTGACAGCTCTTCCTTGGAGATGTACACTCCATCAGCTTGATCCCAGAAAATGGGGATGACTTCCAGTCTCCAGACGACCTTCAGAAGCTTCCACAACTTCCACAGCAACCCAGGGCAAGCCATGTACACCTTATAGGGTATTCCATTGGGATCAGGTGCTGCTCTAGATCTTGTCTTTCTCACATATTCTTCCACTTCCTTCAGCCATGGCTCTGCCAGATCAAAGGGAGAGCAGGGTGCCGACGGATGCTCCAGGCCAGCGGTGGATTCCATTATCTCACCCTTCTTCTGGTCTGTGTAGGTTTTCTTTAGATGACTCTCCAGCTCCTCCCTCAGAATGTCTAGCCCACTGCTCCTGTTCTTTTCAAACAACTTCTTTGTGAACCTATGCAGATTCTCATAGAATGCTGCTCTTTTCCTTCTCTTATTCTGTCTGAGCTTCCTTCTTCTCCCAGCCTTCCTCAAGGTGGTTGCTTGGCATCTGAGTTTGTTTCTCAGCTGAGACAGGCCTAACTTTGCATCAGGGTCAGCTTCCTTCCTCCACTGTGTCCGTACTTGCTGTGCCCTCCCCTTGAGCTTCTCAATCTGCAACTCTCTTCTCCCTTTGCCTCTTTTCTGTTTCTCTGTGGTTACAGCTGCTCCAAACTTCTCAAGGCTGTACACAGAGATGGCTTCACCCATTCCTTGCAGCTTCTTCATAGTCTATCCTTTCAGACTCAGTTCTAATGCCTTGGATAGGTCTTCATTCATTTCTCCCCAAGCGTGCTTGTCTGTGAGTGCAGGCCACTTGATTACCTCCGCCAGGCCGCAGGCCAGGAGGTTATGTTTTTGCCAGCATTTGTCTGTTTGTCTGTTTGTTTGTCTGTTTGTCGTTATGTTTTTGCCAGTGTTTGTCTGTTTGTCTGTCTGTTGGTTAGCAAGATAACTCAAAAAGTTTTGGACGGATTTCGATGAAACTTTCAGGCATTGTTGGAAATGGTACAAGGAAGAACTGATTAAATTTTGGGGATGATCCGGATCACCGTCTGGATACAGGAATTTTTTAAAGGATTCTTTAACATTGTGAGATACGGCCATTTTTAACATGTGTGCAGGCGCAATGGAGGGTGCTGGTCGTCGTGTCTGATGAACACAAACTCCGCGTTCTTCAAAGTTTTAGGCACAAAAGCACGCGGAAAACAGTGGTGGGCAGGGCACGGCAGCATGCCTGTGTTTGCGCTACGCTGCAAAAGCTGAGACGGGCAGCTGTCCAGTGCCGGATTATTTGGCAGAAATCCCCCAGGCAGCCATAGTGGCTGCGCAAAAACAAACTCTCTGCCGGGGAAGCTTCCAAATCCTCTTTTGCCGCGGAGGGCAACCCCAACATAAAACCCACGGCAACCTGTCTACCCAATTTGCATCCGTCAGTGAAGCCCTGAGTGCTGCTTTCAGTGATCTATGAAAACGCTCGCATAACCCATTGGCCTGTGGGTTGTACGCGGTTGTGCGATGAATTGCAACGCCCGCAGCCTGGGAGTTTGCAGATGGAGGAGATGGACACAACACCAACACTTCAGTTTATTACCTCCACCAAGGAGGTAATGCTTTTACTACTGAACCACTAATCCTATCATTGTGAATCCAATTGCTAGTCATATGTTTTCATGGTCAAGGAATCTGAAAACGTACACACAAACACTGTATGGGGGGGAACTGTGGCGCTTGGCGGAGGTCTGCGCTCTCCGAGTGCTTTTCTAGTTCTGACTGCCATCATTAAATTAAGCAGATTCTTCTCTTTCAGGTGACTATAAAAACGGCACTGTCCTGTTTTAGTATGTTTTTATAGCAGCTAATTATACCGGTAATTTTTTTCGGTGTGCCAGCACGACCGTCAGGCTTAGTACATTACTGGATTAGTATTTAATGACCCGTTGATAATAATGTGTGTATACTTATCAAGCATCATATGACAAATTTGAACATAAATCCAACATTTCAACACTGGGATTTAGAAATGTCTGTAGTTGCAGACATATGCTAGTGCAGAAAACTGCATAGAAACAATGTCTGCTTACCTTTGTGTTAAACGACAGTTTTCTGGTCATTCACCCGGAATATTTGAGGTGACTGGACCCACCCATTGGTTAATTGAACATGAGCCTCTAATGATTTATAGTTTTTAAATCTCACATGGGTTTATGCACTCACCCCACAAACTAGGTAGGCAAACACATCTGACAGCATGACTCAAGGCAGTTGGTCGAAATCCGTGGTCCATTTCTTGTGCTCATATCAATTGATCCCATTTATTTTTTTTAAATTTTTTAGAGGTAGCACTCCTTTGCTTCATTATTCAGCTTCTCTGAAAAAGGAATTTGAATTTTGTGTTTGCTCCATTCCATTGCACGTATGTCTGTTCACGTCAGCAGTTGCCTAGACTAAAGGTAAACAAAGAAGCCAGACCATGATGATGGTGACAACGGCCCAGAATGGAGTGCAGCATGACATCAATGCCCATTTTCTATACAGATCAGTGATTTAACACTATTTCAGCCCGAAACCAGAAGTTGCCCCAATAATCTTAGCAGCGGCCTCAGGAATAAGGTGGATATTAATTTATTTGCGCTAAAAATATCTGTAACGAGTAACGCATCTGATCAAATTTCAGTAACTGTAACGCATTACTGAATTTTTAAACAGTAATTTCATTACACAGCACATTAATGCAAAAGCGGTGGCATTACAGTAACGTGTTACTTTCTAATGCGTTACTTCCAACACTGCTCCTAATACCATTGCATGGAGTCAAATGAACATGAATGAGTTTGTACAAAGACATTGCTCAATAGATGTCCATTACACAGATCTACTACAGCCCATGCAAGGGTATTTGGAATGGCAGAGACATAAACAATATGATATCTGTGCTATGCTAAGCTAACTGGGTGAACTATTAAACAGCCCTGTGTAGTTGAAAAATTATCAAAACTAGTATATATAATATAATGAGTTAAGGGGATAAGGACCTGTACTTATATAGTGCTTTTCTAGTCTCAAAGACCACTCAAAGCACTTCACTAGCACTAACCCTCTACTCTAAGGGCCTATAGGAGACAGATATCTAGGGACAATTTAGAACAACCAATTAACCTAACATGCATGTCTTTGGATTGTGGGAGGAAACCCACGCAGCACAGGGAGAACATACAAACTCCACACAGAAAGGTTCCTACCCCTGCCAGCCTGGGGATTTGAACCCGGAACCTTCTAGCTATAAGGCAACAGTGCTAACCACTGCATCACCGTGCTGCCCATAGTTGTTCAGGAGTTCTTATGAGTTCTGAGCAACTACTTTTATGGTCATGTGACCAGAATTCTATGACCTCATATCAGAACATTGTGTGTCTGTGATGTCTTAGAGAGTGCTTTGATCTCTCTATGACATTTATGACGGAACATAGTAACTCGCTGAGCTAACGCCATAGTGCCCCTATGGACGTTCATTAAAGATTTCCCCTCCTAAACTTCCACATGTCTGGGGAGGCTGAAACTCGGGGATGCATGCCCTCGTAACCTCAGCAAAGTATGCATAAAATTTGAGGCCAGTCTGCCAAACGGTTCGAGAGATACGCGCAGAACACACACACAGATAGACACACAAAACAGACAGATTTCTTGCATTTATAGATAGATGTGAAACACAAACTTTATAAAGAAAAAACAATCTGCCAGCACACTATTTCCAGTATGTACAGTGGTAAATGAAAGTGATAAAATTGATTTATTGATGAGAAAGCACCAGAGAATGGGAAAATATAATGGAAGCAGAACCAACTCAGCGGGAGTTACCGGAATGCAGAAGTATGTCACTACATTGTGCAAGAGGTCCATTCCACTTTCAAACACAGCCTGCATTTGGGTCTGTAAAGGCTATTGGGCTACCCGTTTCAGACAGAAATACGGGCAATGCACTAGTCCATCCATCCATCCATCTTCTACCACTTAATCCTTTTCAGGTTGCTGGGGTGCTGGAGCCTATCCCAGCATCTTTGAGCGAGAGGCAGTGTACACCTCAGACAGATCGCTAGTCCATTGCAGGGCCAACACAGAGAGACAGACAACCATCCACTCTCACAGTCATACCTAAGGACAATTTAGAATCCCCAGTTGATGCCAGTTAACCTAATCTGCATGTCTTTGGCCTGTGGGACGAAACCGGAGTACCCGGAGTAAAGCCACGCAGACACTGGGAGAACATGCAAACTCCATACAGAAGGGTCACTGATGTTTCTGGGGATGGAATCGAACCCACGATGGTCAGGGGTAGAGTCGAGCCCGTGACCTTGCTGTGCTGCCACAGTGCTAACCACTGTGCCACCGTGCTGCCCGCAATGCACTAGTATTTTTTAAAATACTGTTTATCTTAAATTTAATCACGCTTTAAAACAAGCATCAATCTGTCAGCAGTTTATCACGATAAATAATTCAAAATTGGCATTCTGTGTTTCAAAAGCAGCATTTGTTATTTCTGAGATAAAACTTTTGGAAAGCCTCTGATCTCATGAGCTGACCCTTCTGCTGGTTTAAAATGCCATCTGAAATCTGATGCTAGGTGAGCCGACACCTGTCTGTGGTCACTGTAATCCCCCCAGAATGAGATTATCCCTTTGTGGAAACAGTAGACCTGGGTGCGAAGGGCACTCCTGCCAGCTGTGTGTCTTAGACAAAGCCTGCTGAATGACCATCATTAATCTCTGTACACAGGCACACCTTGACAGCATGCAGAAAAGGTCACCCCTGCCTTGCTATGGGCATCAGTTGTTGGAGTGGGACCTTAAGAATCTGCACCTGTAGACCAAGATGGACCTCTCACCAACCGCAGCTCTTCTCCTGCTACTTCTGGGGCTCTGTAACCTGCACTATGGCCATGTAAGCTTTTATTAATTGCATTAATTGCATCATTAAGGCAAATTACACAATATAATAGAATGGCTTTACAAAGTGGTTTACAGTATTTCTCCATTTTACTAGAGTCACCAGGCTGACCAGGGTAAATGACTAAACCCTATTTCACAGAATGACTTAACTGTTACATCGTTTTTCATTGCAACAATAAACTTGCATGATTTTTTTTTGCATCCCTTAGAGATCCCAGAGTCTCCCAAAGACGGCATGACAACAACCATCCTCCAGGCAAACAATGGTGAGAATCCAAAAAGCTTACCACAAGACCAGCAAAAAAAGAATGTATTGACAAATTAACGGTTTTAGGTTCAGAAACAAATTTAGTTTTTGGTGAGTGTAGAACATCAACAACAAAAACAGTAACCAGTTTCATCCTCTGACGTTAATAGCTTCACTGTTAGACATGATAAGATAAGATAAGATAAGATAAGCCTTTATTAGTCCCACAACGGGGAAATTCCAGGATTGCAACAGCACAGGGATAGCAACACTCAGAGCAACAATCAGAAGGCAAGAAAAAAAAAAAAAAAAAACAAACAAAAAAAAAAAACAAGCAAGCAAGAGCAGCTAATATACATATGTACGTATTACTATAAAATATATATATATACACACACACACAGACACACAGTGCAGAGCATTGTAGCTGGATGGAATAAATATATGAATATATGAACACACAGTGCAGAGCATTGTAGCTAGATGGAATAAATATGTAAATATATAAACACCCACAGTACGGAGCATTGCAGCTAGGTGGAATAAATATGCAAGTATATAAACACACACAGTGCGGAGCAATGTAGCTAGATGGAATAATATGTAGATATATAAATATATAAACACACCCAGTGCTGAGCATTGTAGCTAGATGGAATAAATATGTAAATATATAAACACACACAGTGCAGAGCATTGTTGCTAGATGGAATGAAACAGCATAACCGTCTACTTAGTTATCCTACATGGTATGATTATGTGCCCATACATTCTCACATGGCTGTGATTTTTACAGTTACATACCATATTTCACCCAGTATGATACTGTAAAACATTTTTCCAGGGAGTTACTGTAATTGTTGTTGCATTATGGGATTTTTTTGTTGAATTCATCTGTAACATCCAGTCATTTACTGTATGTTACTGTACTTTTTGAAAATACAGTTTCTTACTGTGTTTAGTCTACTGTAACGCTTTGGTGCACATTCAATTATACAATAGTCTGTACAAAAAGATTTTAATTCAAAGTCATTTATCATTTTTGTATTGCTTATAATGATAGATTAATAAGCCTTCATTTAAAGAAAGAACAATTGTATTGTTTTCAATTACAGTACTATATGCACTGTAATTGAATTACAATATAGTACTGTAATTCAAAATTACAGTAACTTACTCACAACACCCTTTGTAATGTCTAACAGTGTTCTTTTACTGCAACAGGATCTACAGAATTTCTGTTTCAAGGAGACATTTTAATTCCAAAACCCAGGAGTGCTAGAAAGTGTGATAAGTTCTCCTGTCTGTGGCCAAAATCTGCAAATGGAAATGTGGAAATCCCATTTATTTTGAGTGAGAAATATGGTGAGTGTAAATTTTCTATCATCACAAGTCTTTTCTTGATGCTGAAACAATCTTACTGATTAAGTACTTCTACCCATGACTGCAGACTCCTCTGACAGGGGCAAAATTTCTAAAGCCATGAGGGACTTTGATCGTAAAACTTGCATTCGATTCATTCCCCACTCGTATCAGAGAGTGCTCCTAACAATTGAGCCCAGATTTGGGTGAGTTCGCTGTCAACATTCCTGCTTTTGAGGTGACTTTTTTAAAGATACACGACATAAAAGTGGTAGGGCACTTTAAGAGTGCATGGAGAGAAGAGATTTTTGAATACATTCCTGTTGGAGTCATAGTTGCAGCTCCAATCTATTTTCTATTAGCCAGAAAATGCACATAATGCATATAAGTAGTTGAATATCTGCAACATAAGTTTTGCAGAAACAAAGTGCCAGTTAAACCCAAATGTTCACCCTTAACTGGATAAACCGTTACCCCAACATTTCTCTCTTCTGTGGTGTCTTGAGACAAGCGAGCAGAAATACTTTAACAACAAACATTTCATTACAATTGTATTTGTAGTCAATAGCTTGCAGGTGTACTTACAAAAAAAAAAAAATTCAAAATGATCAAAATGATGTCTCTCCACTCCACTCTTTCCATCCATAGATGTTTCTCTGCTGTGGGTCATATTAGAGACAGGCAGCTGCTGTCACTGCAAAAACCCTGCTTAAAAAACAACATCATCCAGCATGAGCTGCTGCATGCTCTGGGTTTCTACCACGAACACGCTCGGAGTGACCGTGATCGCCACATTAAGGTCCACTGGGAGAACATCCTAAAAGGTAAGATTCTCACTCTTTTGATGTTCGGTTAACTGAGAGTGACTTCTGCTTGTTAAGTTGTCTGTTCTGTCTCTGTCCCCAGGTCATGAAAATAACTTCGAAATAGAGGACACAGAAAACTTGGGTACCGCGTATGACTACAACTCTGTAATGCATTATGAGACGTAAGTGTTGTGTCCGTAAATGATCAAAGGAGGAGGCGAGGGTGACAGTTTAACTCACTTTATTAACTATTTACAAAGACCAACAGGAGTCGCTCCATACAGGTGCAAGGGGTCTACAGCCAAGAGAGACAGAGCCTCTTCCGCTATAGCCCTTTATACTCCCGTGACGCCACCACCAGTAAGGTGGGGCGTCACCTCCTGCTACACCCAGGATGACGCCATACTAGTACACCCAGTATAATATCCAACATTTCCCCCTCCCCCTGTAGAAAATGCGCGGGCACACCAATTAGACCCTCCCAAAATTTATAACCCGACTCACACGCTAAGCATTAAAATATACAACATAAATCCATAATCTATCCATGCACACCACAAAACAACTCTAGAAGGGTCAGGTGGACTACCAGCACCCCCTACACGGCCCGGCGGATTATTCTGCCGCCTCACCCATTACAGTCTATGAAAATAAAATGGCCGTGTGCCACTTCTTGGAAACTATCGCCACCTCCTAACGTACTAAGGATCCTCTGGCCCTCCATCCCAAGATTATGGACCAGAATTGCCTTCTCACACAGCTTTCGAGCTCACTGAGGTTGAGAGCCACCAGATAGTTCTCAAAGGCCGCATACCACCTGGCCTACGGCACTGGTGGCTTCCCCGAAACTTCCAAAAACGACTGAAAAGCAGTGGCAGCTTGCTCCATACTTTTTCTCCTCATCGCCAAATGTTGTGTCTGTAAACCGGTGGTCAAAGGAGGAGGCGAGGGTGACAGTTTAACTCACTTTATTAGCTATTTACAAAGACCAACAGGAGTCGCTCCGTACAGGTGCAAGGGGTCTGCAGCCAAGAGAGACAGAGCCTCTTCCGCTGTAGCCCTTTATACTCCCTGTGACGCCACCACCGGAAAGGCGGGGCGTCACCTCCCACTACACCCAGGATGCCGCCATACTAGTACACCCAGTATAATATCCAACAGTAAGGCTGAAGAATAATAATGCAGGGATAAACAGTAATATCATGTGTCATTCACGTTTAGGATTTAGATTGATTCATTACACATTTCCAAATGTTTAGGACTGCCTTTGCAAAGGATGGAAAGACAACCTTAATTCCCATCCCGGATCCCTCGGTTCCTATCGGCAAGGCAAAAGGCTTATCCAACAATGACATTCTGAGGATCAACAGGCTCTACAAATGCTGGAACTACCTTAGATAAAAGAATTCTGCAGTAACATAATAAAATAATAATAAAAAAATATGTGATTTCTTGAATGTTTCCAAGGTTTTTTTTTAACACTGTTGTTTTCCACCTCAAGACATAACTTTTTTATCCTTAAGGAAATTACTGTCCCAGAGAATGCTAAAAGAGCAGAAAGTATAAAAGAAGGAACAACAATAAAGTAATAGACACTAGGGCTGTTCTGAAAGCTTCAGATATTCAAGTAATCTCGTGTGACTATCCAAAATATTCTTCGTTTTTTTTTTTCTCCTTCAGTTAACTGCACTGGCATCAATGTTTTTCAGAAACGTGGCTTTTCTTATTAATCTGAAATGTTTTCATCTAAATTTGCACTTTTTTAAACAGATTTGTGACTTTTCTTGTAAATTTGGACCTTTTGGAATATTATATTTTTGATTATTGATGTGCAATGTCTTCCTGAGCTTGCAGGTTTTCTTGTGAATTTTATGACAATTTTTTTCTCAGAAATTTGTAATGTGTCACGTGGATTTTACTTTTTTCATGCAAATATGTTAGGTTTTTCTCCTCAGTTTGCAAATGTAATTTTTGTTTTGGGTAGTGCTGGGAATGTTAAATTGTTAACAACTAATTGTGGTAGTCCAGTTAAAATATTTTTTTAATTAATGCAAATTATAACACCCATGGCACTTTCTGTTATAGGGGAACTCTGAAATGCAGAACTGTCCTGCCTGGCCAGTCTTTGGTGCAGAGGCGGACTTACCATTAGGCAAAGGTAGGCGACTGCCTTAGGCCCCGATCTGCTAAGGGCCCTGATCTACTAGGAGCCCCATAGATTTTTTTTAAAATGTTTAACATAGATGTATTTAACATGATGTCCCACAAAATAAAGCAACACCAGTGTTTACATAAACGGAAAATCAAATCACGAACGTAGCGTCCCCTTCCCCCCATCTCCTCAGACTGTTGGACTCTTCCATGTTGTCTCTGAGACATGCGCATGCGCGTATCGATGGTTACGTTGTAAACAAACCTTACAGCATGTAGAATAGTGGCAAAATGAACGCGATAAGGGTACGGGTACATGATAAGGAATCAGCTACAATATTTTCAGATCCTTTTTTGTGACAGATGATAATATTGTAGTTCTGGGTTATGAGAGACCAATGCATAAGGTGCTGATTGTGGTTATACATCCTGAAGAGAAACACTAACGGATTGTGGTCAGTTAAAACCTTTTCTAGTGGACAGCTTGAGTCCAACATCAAAATGTTGTAAGGCAAGCAACAATGCAAATGCTTCCTTTTCAGTTGTTGAATATTTAATTTGATGTGTGTCAAACTTGTGTGAAAAATAACACAGGATGATGTATTCCTTGAGAATCTTCTTGAAGAACAGCCCCAGCTCCAACTGCACTGGCATCCACTTCCAGTTTATAGGCAGAGAAGCAATTGTCCAAATGAATGGTTTGGAAGGACTGGTCAAAACTATAAGCGGTGCTGGGATGGTGGAAAAGTTCTTATGAAACTAATGGTAGTAAGTTTTAAGAAAATGATGGTGTTCCCTTTTAGTAGTTGATGCAGGAAATGCAGTGATAGCCTTTGCCTTGGCATCTGCCGGACAAACTCGTCCCTGGCCTTATTGCGCTGCAATAAAGTCTCTTCCAGTAGTTTTACTAGGTAGTTTTACTACTTTTGGACAAGGTAGAGTTGCCAACTGTCCTGTTTTATCTGGGATATCCCGTTTATTTGGCTAAATATGTTTGTTCCGAGCGGGACGTGCGTTGTCCCTTATATTTAAGGCTGCCTTAATGGGCTAGGTTGGGCTGAAGCCCAGGGGCCTACAAAGGTCAGAGCCTATCACGAGCCAATGAAAAGATCACATTGTTGTTAATTGGTCAAATTCTATGACCACCACTTGATATTCATGTGTGGCTGCTGATTGGTCTCATTTACAAGTGCCCCACTTGGGTACCAGTAACAATAGTCTATCAGAGGAATTGTTTTGACATGTGACTATGCAAGTGCCAGTGAGACATAAGGAGTAATTAGCTCGGTCAAAATGTCCAGAAAAAAGTTTGAAAGTGGTGTTTATAAAATTGAGAGGAAAAGAGCTTAGAGAAAATGAGTTGCTCAAAAAATCCTGAAGTGTAAAGGATTTTTCTAAACTGGTGCATCGAGTGAAGGAGGCTGCTAATTACTGTGGAGGAGACAGGTGGGCCGTTAACCTGTGCAGGTTTTTCATTGCTGCTGTTGTTTGAATCAGGAATACTTTACTGATGTAATTTTATGCCAAAGGCAGGATCGGTCACACTATAAAAAGGGAAATCTCAGGAAGATAAAATATCCTAAATCAAGGCTTTATGCTTGTTTTTCTCTCGCAAGATCATTTTGATAAGACAAGAATTTCTTTTTGTTGTGCAGTTTTCTGTAAGATTGTACTTGCTTTACAGAAGTTTTTACTTGTTTTAAGCAATTTAATCTTACTTACTTTATTGACGGATATTTCTTCTAATTTTAACTAGAATTAGCTATTGCCAGAATTTTTTTTTTTTTTTTTTGTTTAAGTAAAATTATCTGCCAACAGAGCAAGAAAATTTGACTTATCAAATTGCGTAAAACAAGTTAAAACTATTGGAAAGCATGTAAAATTTTCAACACATAAACTGCACAGCAAGAACAAATATCTTGTCAGACAAAAAAAAAAAACAAGCATAAACAGCCTTAATTTAATTAATTTTACTTATACTTGACTTGCACTGTAGTTGTGTTTTCTAGCTCAAAGTTCCATCATTTCTCATAGAGAAACAAAAATGAGGCCATAGTGGCTCAGGAGATAGAACAGGTCACCCAATAACTGGAAGATTAGTGGTTCGAATCCCACTCCTCCCACCTTGCTGTTGTGTCCTTGACACTTTACCCACCTTGCCTTCAATGTGTTCATGGTTCATGGCACTAATGTATGGATGTGAATAAATGTTCGGTGGTGGTTGGAGAGGCTGTTGGCATGGATTGGCAGCCATGTTTCCATCAGTCTGCTCCAGGGCAGCGGTGGCTACAGAGGTAGCTTACCATTGTCTGTGGAGCGAATGAATAATGGACTCATTGTAAAGTGTCTTTGGGTGTCATGAAAAGTGCTACATAAATGCAATCCATGATTAAAAACATAGCTATTACACATTTTTACATTCATTTATACTCTGTAAAATCTGAAATTTCTAGGTATACAGTGTGGTATTTTTTTTCCTTGGAGTATTAAACATGACACTGAATATCAATATTTTGAAAGGTATTATCAAGGTAAAAACAAACAAACAAAAAAAACAACAGTATTAAGACAACACTAATGTCCACAACACTGTGGCACCGAACAATAGTTAAAACCCTCTGTCCCTTATTTTTCTGTGAGAAAGTTGGCAACCCTAGGACTAGGAGACGAAGGAGTGGGGGCCCCTGGCTGATCTTCAGAATGCACCCCTGCAGAGTCGCCAACCTGTTTTGAGGCCAGAAAAGAGTCAGACAAGTGGAAGACACCTTTTTTTGACTGGGCCCTGTTAACTACAGAGGTGGGAAATGCATCAAGATTTCCTGTTGCATTACCTTGAGCAGTGTTTGATTTGGGCACCTTGGGGACTGGCATAATTTTGCTTCCAGCAATGTCATTGCCCAATACGAAGTCAACACCTTTAACCAATAAAGTAGAGAGGACAGCAATTTTGAAGCACCCATTGACCAGGGGAGAATGAATATGAAGGTTATGTAATGGGGCAGGTATATAGTTCAACCCAACCCCTTGAACAGCTGCACATGACCCACATGAAGTTTCAGCTGCCAAAGGTAAAATGTCCTTCTAGACTATTGACTGGGAGCCTCCCATGTCCCTCAGGATAGTCACTGGCACTTTATCTTTTTGAATCCCCAGTTATTGAAACTGAACCATGGATGAAGGGTTTGAAACATGGATCAGGTTTATCCCCATTTAATCTTGGACTCTGCAATGGTCAAACTTTTTTAATCAGCCCCTCAGCCCTACACCTTTTGGCTGTGGTGAGGAGAGCTGAGAACACCTGCGTTTTAACAAATGGCAGTCAGTAATAAAATGACCTGGCTTATGACAGTAAGCACACTCATGATCTCTGCTTGGAGCTGATTTGGAAGTCATCAACCTTGCTGGAGGGCGTCCAGATTCACGACCAGAGGAAGGAGGAACAAAGGCTCTGGTAGGATGGGAGGAGGATACAAGCACATTTTTGTGGGTTAGAACAAATTCATCAGCTAGGACGGCAGCGTGAGACAGTGTAGTGACTTTCTGTTCATTCAAGAACATAACCATCCTCTCAGGCAGTGCATTTTTGAAATCTTCAAGCAGTATTAACTGACGAAGTGGCTCAAAACTGTTTACATTATTAGATGCATACCACTTATCAAAGAGAACTCCCTTCTCTCTTGCAAACTCAACACTGGGTGAGTGGCTTTATATGGGTCCTAAATTTTTGCTTGTAGGCTTCTTGTACAAGTTTGTATGTATATAAAATTGACTTTTTAAGCACATCAAAATCAGTGTTGGGAGTAACGCGTTACTGTAACGCCACTACTTTTGCAGTAACATGCTGTGTAACAAAATTACTGTTTAAAAATTCAGTAACTGAAATTTGATCAGATGCGTTACTCACGTTACTTGTTTCATTAATGTATAGATATTTTTACCACAAATAAATACATACTGACCCGACGTAGCTGACACACCGTCAGTCAGTGTTGCAAAGAGCCTCTTCAATACTGCAGCCAGCAGCCACAAATGGAGCTTGCTCCTGCTGGGAAAAGATGAAGCTACTTTGTTTTTGTGGAAATAGACAGATTATTTTTCCTTTGTCACGGTTAAGGACAAAAGCATATTGGTGGGTTGCAGCTAAAGTACGGTTGAGACTGACTGCAATCTTCAGAAGCGCCTGAGAACAGCAACAAGATCCAACAAAGCTAGTGCTATGCTATGCTAACACCGTGTTAGTGGATTTAGGCTATCTGAACAGCCACGGCTGGATTTCAAGCACAGGTATGCATCTTGGCAGTTTGTGACCAAGCAAGAATTAAACCAACTGACTGCCAGATACGTCGTTACAGAATGAAGATCTGATAACAGTCATTTTCCATAGAGACAGCTGAGACTGTGATCCACTGAAGTTAAAACATATTTACTTGCTACCTGAATAAAGATTATTCAAAAATGGATTTGATCTCCAAAAGGAATTTAAGGGTGTCATGAAGTGGAGCCCGGGGGGAGCACCGGGCACACACTTCAGACTGTCCATGGAACTCCTTTGTAGTTTTTATTAGTCTGTATTATTATCCTCTGCACAGTTTCTCTTTGTGTTTATTTACACTACCGTTCAAAAGTTTGGGGTCACCCAGACAATTATTTTGTGTTTTCCATGAAAAGTCACACTTATTTACCACCATGAGTTGTAAAATGAATAGAAAATATAGTCAAGACATTGACAAGGTTAGAAATAATGATTTGTTTTTGAAATAATAATTTTTTCCTTCAAACTTTGCTTTCGTCAGAGAATCCTCCATTTGCAGCAATTACAGCATTGCAGACCTAACATGATTGCACAAGGGTTTTCTAATCATCCATTAGCCTTCTGACGCAATGAGCAAACACATTGTACCATTAGAACACTGGAGTGATAGTTGCTGGAAATGGGCCTCTATACACCTATGTAGATATTGCACCAAAAACCAGATATTTGCTGCTAGAATAGTCATTTACCACATTAGCAATGTATAGAGTGTATTTCTGATTAGTTTAAAGTTATCTTCATCGAAAAAAAGTGCTTTTCTTTCAAAAATAAGGAAATTTCTAAGTGACCCCAAACTTTTGAACGGTAGTGTAGTTCCTCTCCGGTCATTGTCTTAGTCATCGTTTTTAGTGTATTCTTGTTCAATGAGTTGTTTCCTGATTTTCATGTTTTCCTGTAGTTGGCCTCTGGGTTCTTATTTGCCTCTGCTTATTTATGAGTTGTTCTGTGTTCTTTGTTATAGTCTTGTCTTTCATTTTGTATTTATTGTATTTTTGGGGGTTGTGTTTATGTAATCCTTCCTTGATGATTCTTTCCCTTTTCTGTATTCTCTGGTTTATTACAGGTTTTATGGTTTTCATTTTTAGTTTCTGTATACTCTTTTCTTGTTTAGTCATCCCGATACATACAGGCACTGTGACAGCTTGTGCGTCATTTCCGGGTGTCAGATTCTGTTCACGGGCTGTCACAGCTGCCTCCAGTTTGTTAATCATCCTCACTCATGATCCAATAGCTGTTCTCAATTGTTTGGGGCTATTTAAGACCAGCTGTTAGACTTTCTCGTCACAGCAGTCTTGTCATCCAGACGTTAGTGTTACGTCCTAGTCCTCTTCAGACGGAGTCCCCGTTTATTCATATCCTCTGGGCATCCCCCTGTTCTCCGTCTTACCTGTGTTACTTCTTGTGTGTTTTCTGTTTAATAAATCTATAATCCACAGGTGCAGACAGCAGCAAAGCCGGCTTTCAGCAGATACGGCAGGAGACTGAGAGTTAAGCAACTGATGGATTGATGTGTAGTAATGTTATTATGTCATGTGTCTCTGGTTATATTTGTCCCATTTTAGACGTTTGGGGGGGGGTCATGTGGCACATATGTTGGTTACATATTTCCCACAAATGTGTTGCTGTATGTTGGTTACATATTTCCCACAAATGTGTTGCTGTATGTTTATTGTGTGCTTCACGTCTCATGGAACAAAAGGGACTGAGACTCTGGGATTCAGCAGAAGAGTGTGAGATTCAGCCTTTGTGTCCGGGAGACGACCGGGGAAGATTTCCGGGCCACAGAGACTAGAGGACAATGGAGTGAGATCAAATGGTTTTCTTTGTGATTGAGATTAAGTACCATGTGACTGTATGTTTGATTAAACACCATGTGACTGCTGTTTCGTGCCCGGGGTATAAAACCCCTGATGTGAGATAAAACTTCCTCTTACTTGCTTTGAGATGGTTGGAGATGTGATCTGTGAATAAAGCTGAATCTGAGGAACAAACTCAGCCTCATCCTTGAACACATTCTCCACACATTCTCCACACCAGTGTAGAGGATGTGCTCAAGGATGAGGCTGAGTTTATTTCTCAGGTTCAGCTTTATTAACAGAACACATACTCTAACAATCTCTGAGCAAGAAAAGAGACAGATCACTATCACATCACTCTTTTATCTAGGGAACATCGAAACTCAAGTCACATGGTGTCTAAGCAAACATACAGTCACACGGTACTTCATCCAATCACAATGTAATCCTTTATTCTTCCACCATTGTCCCTTGGCATTCGATGGTCCGGAAATCCCTCCAGGGCACCTCTCTGAGACAAAGGTCAAATCTCACACCTTCATGCTATCTCCTGCAGACTCAGTCCTTTTGTCTCTCGAGACGTGCAGCACACAATAAACATACAGCAATACATTTGTGGAAAATATGTTCCCAACATATGTGCCACATGACCCCCCCCCCAAATGTCTAATAAGAGACAAACATAATCAGAGATGCATGACATAAAAACATTGCTACATATCAAAACATCAATCCACCAGTTGCCTAGGTCTAAGCCTCCTGCCGTATCTGCTGCAAACCGGCCTTGCCACTTCTGCAGCATCCTCCTGCACCTGTGGATTAGAACTGTTTGCCAATCTCTGTGGGGGTTCTGGAGAATGCCTTCTCGGAGGCCTGCCACGGCGGGGGGGGGGCCTCGCCAACTGCACTTGTTCATCCGCCAACACAAAAGCGGGTTTGAGTCTGTTTATGCAAATCAACTCCTTTCTGTCTCCCAATTCTAGCAAAAAATGCTTCTCTCCTGTTTCCAGCACTCTGAAAGGTCCATCATACGGCAGCTGCAAGTTTGGGCAGGGAGCATCATGTCTAATAAAAACAAACTCCGCATTTTTTAAAGCCTTCGGCACAAAAGCACGTGGGAAACTGTGATGAACCGGGCCAGGAAGCGTGTTTGCTCCTGTGTCGCTCTGCAACAGCTGAGCGGGAGGGCAATTTGGCGCAGGATTGTCGGGAAGAAATTCCCCTGGCAAACGGAGAGGTTGTGCAAAAACTAACTCAGCTGGGGAGGCTTGCAAATCCTCCTTAGGTGCAGAACACAACCCCAATAAAACCCACGGAAGTTTGTCCACCCAATTTGTATCCGTAAGCGACACTCTGAGGGCTGCTTTCAATGACCTATGATAAATGGGCTGCACGGTGGCGCAGTGGTTAGAACTGCGGCAGCACAGTTTACCCTCGGCCGGGGGATCGCGGGGATCATGAGATAGTGGATTCGATCCCTGCCCCCGGCCAACAGTGATCTGTGTGGAGTTTGCATGTTCTCCCCGTGTTTGCGTGGGTTTACTCCGGGATTTCTCCTGTTTCCTCCCACATGCCAAAACATGCAGGTTAGGGAGTTAAGGGGCGCTTGCGCACACAGCGACCGGCAGCTGGTGGCTTGTCACCGGACTGCAGAACATATCTACCTACGGGTACAAAATAAGTCCAAAAAAAAAAAAAATGTGCAAAACTCACAATCTGCATTTGGCGTCTCCTGTTTGCCCTTGGAATGGGTGATTCATGACAAATGGACTGGATCATGTCTCTGTCACAGCAGACATTTGGACTGCGGATAATGGACATTTTCTTTGGATCACTGCACATCAGACTAAATCCATAATATGAAGGTAAGAAACGACAGCTTTATGCAATGTTGTCAACTCTCACTCTTTTGGAGTGATTCTCACTCTTTTTCCATCTCTCTCATTCCACAAACCCCATTTCTCACTCTAAAATGAGGATATTACTGGTAATTGTGTGTTGATTTTCTTCTTATTTTTCCCACAATAAGAGCTCTCAAGGCAGGATAAAGCAGATTGAACATGTTGTAAAAGCTCTGTCTGAATTAGTCTGTTTTCAGCCTGAGATTAATAAGCCTGTAATGTAATCCATTAATTAAATTATCTTGCTATGTGTGCAAGTTGATTTAAGTATGCATTTAAAAGTAATGGGAAAGTTACTTTTCCAAGTAACTAGTTACTTTAATCATGTAGTAATTGGTAAGTAACTCAGTTACTTTTGAAAAGAAGTAACTAGTAACTGTAAGTAGTTACTATTTTTTAGTAACTTGCCCAACACTGGTCATAATGCAAGCTGTCTTTCAAACAAAGAGAAGACACAACTGTCATAATTGGGTCCCTTTCAGGGCAGAAATAAGGCACCATTCACCTGCAGTGAGTTTGCTCATTTATTAAATGATAAGGAACACAAATACTTGCCACGAGGGTCAGATTACAAAAAGCTATACACGAGACCACAAAGGGTGAATAACAGAAAAATACAAATACCGAAATACCATGAGAGGGAACTTACATGTAACAGGTGAGGATAAAACCCAAACAGAGGAAAGATTGAAATCAGGGATGGGGATTCCAGTCAGACATGACGAGGTCGCAGCGAGGAATAAACCTCACCAATGAACTTAAATAATACCAGAGCACAAACCAAAATGTGAATCGGGTGTGGAAGCACGAGTGAAAACATAATCAGTGACACAAAACGGCTGTGACAGGCCATGAACAGACTTGACAGGCTGAAGTCCTGTCACGACACAGTCAAAATAAAAGTACAAACAATGATGTCAAAAAATCGGGACTAAATACATAAACAGAAGAAGGATAATAACCAAAAATCCTGAGCATGGACAGACCCATGCTCGGCATCATAAGAATGCCCCTCCCTTAAGGGGTGGAACCCAGACACCCCACAGTAACATCAAAAGGAAAGAAAGAACACCCCCCCCAACAGAAATGACTGAAAAAAATGACCCCGGGAGGGTGGTGGGGGGATTCAGGCCTGGAGGGAGAGACACGAAAACAAAACAACCCAAAAAACACATGATCCACACACTGACAAAACAGAATGCCAAGAAAACTAAACAATACAAGATAAATAAGGGAACTGTTCTGGTGACCTACCAGATTCCCGGCTCCACCCGACCATCAGGTGGAAAAGGTCAGGCGGCCTACCAGGTCTCCAGAGGCCCCAACCAGGTTGACAAAGTCCATCAGGTGGCCTTCCAGAACACCGAAGCCACCCAAGCAACTGGGAAGGCTTGGGCGGTCTCCCCGTGTCTCTGGGCCAGGGGGTCATGGAACACCACCCACCTCCACCCGAAGGCGGCAGCTGGCAAGCTGTCCTTGACTCCTTCCTGCTATCTCGCCAGGAACCTCCTGGGCATTGTTCTCCCATGCTTATCCACTGTCTCTGTCTGAGATGCTAAATAATCTGACTCCCCCAAGGTCCTACACCGCCCCCCCCAGCATCTTAGATAGAACAATAGAACATCAGTCCACATGCTGTTTTGGCTTCAGTCTCCTTCCATATCTGCTGTAACTGGGGTTTACTGCCTCTGCGGCACTGCTGTGCTGGTGGGGGGCTGCTGGGAGTGTGTCTGACTGCGGGTGTGCCGTGGCAAGGGGGGGGGAACTTCGGTCTGTCCGTGTGGCTGCTCTGGTGAATCGTTTCCCTGGGGAGCTCTCCATGGGGGTCTTCCACGCCGAGGGGCCCTAGCCACCAGCACTTGCTCATCCGCTACTACGAAAGCAGGTTTAAGTCTGTCTATGCCAATTTTCTCCCGCCTACCCCCCAAGTCTAGCAATAAATGTTTAACCCCTGTTTCCAACACTCTGAACGATCCATCATAGGGTGGGCGCAATGGAGGGTGGTGGGCGTCGTGTCTGACGAACACGAACTCTACGTTCTTCAAAGTTTTAGGCATGAAAGCGCGCGGAAAACAGTGGTGGGCCGGGCCCGACAGCGTGCCTGTGTTTGCGCTACGCTGCAAAAGCTGAGACGGGCAGCTGTCCGGCGCGGGATTATCTGGCAGAAATTCCCTGGGCAACCGTAGGGGCCGCACAAAAACCAGCTCTGTCGGGGAAGCTTCCAGATCCTCTTTTGGCACAGAGCGCAACCCCAATAGAACCCACGGCAACCTGTCCACCCAATTTGCATCCATCAGTGAAGCCCTGAGTGCTGCTTTCAGTGATCTATGAAAACGCTTGCATAACCCATTGGCCTGTGGGTTGTACGCGGTTGTGCGATGAATTGTAACACCCAGGCTGCGGGCCATTGTGAACCAGAGGTCAGAAACAAATTGAGGGCCACTCTTGGACGGGACTCCAAAACGCGCCATCCATGCTGTTAAAAAAACGCATGCTACGTCCGCGGACGTGGTTGCCGCCAGTGGGACAGTCCACCACTGTCAGGAGGTGCGTGCACCCCTGTGATGGTGGGAGGGGGCCCACAAGGTCCACGTGAACATGGTCGAGCCTCTTAGCTGGTACCCGAAACGGCTCCAAGGGAGCTTTCATGTGTCTGTGTACCTTGGCTCGCTGGCACGCCATGCAGGCCGCAGCCCACTCTTTTACTTGTTTGTGTAGGCTCGGCCACACAAATTTCTCCCCCACCATTTTGACTGACGCGCACACTCCTGGGTGTGCCAGAGTGTGAACTGACTCAAACACGCGGCGGCGCCACGCGACCGGGACCACCGGATGCGGGCGTCCCGTGGAGACATTGCAGATTAGGGGGGCATGCCGTCTTGCAACACCCTGCTCTCCAGCCTTAACCCTGTTGGTCCAGACTGGAGCGCGTGCACGTCTGCATTGCTAATCTGCTCCGCAGCCATGGCTGTGTAATCTATCCCCACGTAGACCGGGGCCACCACGACGCGTGAGAGGCAGTCCGCCACCACATTCAGTTTACCCGACACATGCTGAATATCGGTAGTAAACTCTGAGATCGCGGGCAGCTGTCTCTGCTGCCGACCCGACCACGGTTCTGAAACCTTGGCCATCGTGAACATTAGTGGCTTGTGGTCCACGAACGCGGTGAAGCTGCGCCCTTCCAGCCAGAACTGGAAGTGGCGTATGGCCAGGTGGAGGGCCAGCAACTCCCTGTCGAACGCGTTGTATTTACGTTCACTGTCGCGCAAAGTTCTGCTGAAAAAAGCGAGCGGCTGCCAAGCCCCGGCGACGTGCTGCTCTACGACAGCCCCTATAGCCACGTCTGAAGCATCAGTGGTGAGCGCTATCCGGGCCGCCGGGTCCGGATGCGCCAGCAGTGCGGCGTTTGCCAGGGCTGCTTTAACCTCCGAGAATGCCCGCTCTCGCTCCGGGGTCCATTCGACCCCATCCGCGGGTTTCTTTCTCTTGAGCGCGGCGTACAATGGTTGCATGAGCTGCGCCGCGCGGGGAAGGAAACGGTTATAAAAGTTCACCATCCCCAAAAATTCCTGCAGCGCCCTGACCGTCTGAGGCCGGGGAAAATCCGCCACCGCGCGCACTTTGTCGGGCAACTGGATCGTTCCTTCCGGAGAGACGCGGTGCCCCAAAAAATCAATCTCCGTCACGCCGAACTGGCATTTCGCCAGGTTGATTATTAACCCGTGCTCCTCCAACCTCCGGAAAACTGTCCTGAGGTGGGTTTCGTGTTCATCTTCGGACGCACTGGCTACCAGGATATCGTCCAGGTAGACAAACACGAATGGGAGATCGCGCAGCACTGCATCTATCATGCGCTGGAACGTCTGTGCCGCACCTTTCAACCCGAATGACATGCGCAGGAACTCAAATAAACCGAACGGAGTTATTACCGCTGTTTTAGGTACGTCCTCCTCGCGCACTGGTTCTTGGTGGTAACCGCGGACCAGGTCTATTTTGGAAAAAATGTGTGCTCCGGTGAGGTGGACGGAAAAATCCTGTATGTGAGGAATCGGGTAGCGGTCGTGTGTTGTGGCGTTGTTCAACCTGCGGAAATCACCGCACAGTCACCACGATCGCTCAGCCTTAGGGACCATGTGTAGCGGGGATGCCCATGGGCTGTTTGAACGCCTGATGATGCCCAACCTTTCCAGGTTGGCGAACTCCTTGCACGCTATGGCCAGTTTAGCTGCGTCCATGCGCCGAGGTCTTGCAAAAACGGGCGGCCCGGTGGTGGTGATAAAGTGCTCCACCCCATGTTTAGCGATGGCCGCCGAAAACGTTGGGACCGTGAGTGCTGGGAACTGAGTGAGCAGCGCGTGGAACTTACCGCCTGGAGCTGTGACGTTGGCTTGTGCTGTTGGCCGGGTCCCTCGAGCTATACAGGGGAGAGAGTCAAAGGACAGTGCATTAACCAGGCGCCTGTTAGCAACATCAACCAGTAAACCATGTGCACACAGAAAATCAGCCCCCAGGATATTGTAATTCAGTGTTGCTACGACAAAAGTCCACTCGTATGTGCGGCCGTGTAGAGATAAGATCAGTGTTCTCTCACCAAAGGTCTTAATTTCCGAGCCGTTTGCTGCCAACATCCCGGGGTCGCTAGGTCCTGCCAGCCAGTCGGCATAGGTCGGCAGGATGAAGCTCTTCTGGGCTCCGGTGTCCATGAGGAAACGCCTCCCTGAGCGCACGTCCATCATGTTGAGCAGCTTGTTCTCTTCACCGACGGTCGCAGCTGCTACCGACTGCCAGCCTTGGCGTTTTCCCGAGCACTTGAATTGGCACGGTGGCGCACATCTGCGTGCATTCTCTCCGAAGTGGCGGTGGTAGAAACAGAGCGTGTCTCTCTGGCGCTCCTTGGCCCCCGCTGCTGCTAACGTCAGTGGCTCCTCGCCTCCTCTGGTCGTCTCGCTGGGCTCCGCCGCCGCCTCATTGACTGTGATTGCCCTGGTGGTGAGGATGATCCTGTCCGCCTCCTGGGCTAGCGCACGGTAGTCACGCGCGGCCAGCAACGGCGAATCGGCCAGAACCGCTCTCGCCTCTGTTGGAAGGTTCCGGAGGAAAAGGTGGGCAAACAGAAAGTGCCCGTTGTCCGTGCCCATTAACGCCAGCATCTTCTCCATCAGGTCGACGACCGAACCATCTCCTAACTCGGTCCGTCCCAGGAGCCTCTCCGCTCTCTCACATTCCGAGAGCGTGTAGCGCCGGGTGAGCGCAGCCTTGAGCGCCTCATATTTGTTGCGGGCTGGAGGCTGATCGAGCAGGCTCGCTACCTGCTGAGCTGTGCGGGCATCCAGCGCTGCTACCACATGGTAAAATCTGGTGTCGTCTGCCGTTACTCCCCAGAGGGCGAACTGGGCCTCAGTGTGGTGGAACCAAGAGCGCGGGTTGTGCTGCCAGAAGTCCGGTAGCTTGACTGAAACCGCACACGCGTTGCTGGGGCTTCCGACCGGGCCAGCTCCGGGGTTCTTGCCTCGTGTTCCATAATACATCTTGGGTCACCAGTGTGGGGTGTGTGAAATAAGAGGCAGATTCACGACAGACGGTTTATTACACACTTCACATCTCTCAAGCACAGAACAGAATGAATCATTTCAGCAAGCTCTCTTCTTTTACCCAAATCACTCTTCACACGTTTCATGGCATGACATTTACATAACACTGCATTCAACCCCCTATGTCCTTGACTCCTTCCTGCTATCTCGCCAGGAACCTCCTGGGCATTGTTCTCCCATGCTTATCCACTGTCTGTGTCTGAGATGCTAAATAATCTGACTCCCCCAAGGTCCTACACCATATTATTATTGTGTTTTCCAAACCTCTTTAGGCAAATGTATTAAAGTGTTATCAACTCCATCAGTCAGCAGCAGAGGAAGAACCTGGGCCTTCAGCAGAAGACAACTTGTGGGACCTTTTGGATAACAGAGTTGGTTTGTATTGTCTTATTACTTTAAGCATCATTTTCTTATTATAAAAGATTGTTAATTACATTTCTTGGGGTTTTTTTGTTTTTTTTTTTAGGTGAAACACAGCACTCTCAAAGTGCAACAGCAGATGCCTCAGTGGAAGTTCAATGATATTTGTCTGAGCCCTACCTCTCTAGAGAAGACCCACTCTGTTACTGAGCAACACACAAAACCATATACCCAAACCTTTACAAGATGGCAAAAATATCTCCACATGCTAGCAACACCAGTGCCACGTGAACGGGTCTTCTCCAAAGCTGGAGAGGTAGTAAGCCACAAGAGGAGCAGACTGAAACCACATACTGTTGAAATGCTTCTTCTGTCAATAAAAAATCTTTAAACACTCCCCATTTAATAACACTCCCCAGATGCAGAAGCACCAGCAAGTTCCCTGATGTTCCACAACATAGATTTTCCCATCTCTCTCTCTCTCTCTCTCTCTCTCTCTCTCTCTCTCTCTCTCTCTCTCTCTATATATATATATATATATATATATATATATATATATATACATATATATATATATATATATATATACACACTACCGTTCAAAAGTTTGGGGTCACTTAGAAATTTCCTTATTTTTGAAAGAAAAGCACTTTTTTTCAATGAAGATAACTTTAAACTAATCAGAAATACACTCTATACATTGCTAATGTGGTAAATGACTATTCTAGCTGCAAATGTCTGGTTTTTGGTGCAATATCTACATAGGTGTATAGAGGCCCATTTCCAGCAACTATCACTCCAGTGTTCTAATGGTACAATGTGTTTGCTCATTGCGTCAGAAGGCTAATGGATGATTAGAAAACCCTTGTGCAATCATGTTAGGTCTGCAATGCTGTAATTGCTGCAAATGGAGGATTCTTTGATGAAAGCAAAGTTTGAAGGAAAAAAAAATATTATTACAAATCATTATTTCTAACCTTGTCAATGTCTTGACTATATTTTCTATTCATTTTACAACTCATGGTGGTAAATAAGTGTGACTTTGCATGGAAAACACAAAATAATTGTCTGGGTGACCCCAAACTTTTGAACGGTAGTGTATATATATCAAAGGTTGCGTTCACTGAAAATTGTCCTTTGACAGAATTTTTCCAGCAATGACTAAAAATTCTGAAAGCTGTATATCATTTGACAGATTACATGGAGGGTGAGTCACTTAAGATTATAGATAACAGATTGACAACATTTTTACAAGCCTGTATGAGAAAATGACAGATAAAGATCTGCCTTGCCCTTATGTGTGCCTTTTGTTGATACTCTTATTTACTTTTTCTCTCCAACACTGTTCTTAGGCTTTTATATCTATTGGAATTAGTTTTTTTTTTGTTTGTTTGTTTGTTTGGTTTGTATTGTTTGTTCCTGCCATCCAATTTTAAATTGACCTCAGATGACCAAATAAATGCTCAAAAAAATGTATTGAGACTTTTCTGGTCTTCCACTCAGATGCAGTTCTGACACTCAGTCAGCAGATGGCAGTCTTTATTAAATGTTTCATAACACTGTGTCAATCATAAAGCAATTGTCTCAAAGTTGTTCATTGTTTCATAAGGCCTCAGTTTCACCATCACTACCTAGCACAACCTCCCACCAAATACTATCAAATGCAACAAAAAGTGCTTCTATCAACAGCTTGAAGGGCTGAAAGTCATCACAGGCTGAGTGAGACAGAGAGTGAGCAGCTCAGGTAAACTCCTTATCTAGACCATCTGATGAGGTCCTCTCAGATGTGGAGCAATTAGGCCATCAACCCGTGGAAAGAAACAGAAGGGAGGGGAGAGAGAGGAAAAAAATAGTAGACAAATAGTGCCTCGTCTGGGAACGTAACAGTGTGCAGTTAGATGGAATGTAATCAGGGTGCATAGAATTACTGACTGCTGAAGAAGTACATGTACAAGTTCATGTAATTTACATTTTTATCTCATTCTGCAGAGCAACAAAATGTGCAGAGAGATGGGGAGAGAGGTCCAGAGCCCAGTACAAAGTGAGAAAATGATTAACTAAAAATTTTTTTTTAAATGGACATTTATCCTCCCACCTAAAGGTTGTAACCACATTTATAACTAGTTTGACACCTGATATGCATACTGTATATGGTGGTGTACAAACAAAAGCGATGTTTTCTGGTTCATAACAATGGGGTGGCCTATGATGGAGTCAAATTCCCGGCCTGAATTTTTATCCCAGTCCACCCCTGTCTGGGACACAGAACCCATTCTCCTTCCTGAGCAGTGTGATGGCTGGACATTCCCATGGTGTTTATACTTGCATATGATTTTTTAAATAGGTGAACATGGCACCTTCAGGCATCTGGAAATTGTACCTAAGATGAACCAGACTTGTGGAGGTCCTCAATTCTCTTCCTGATACCAATGTATGTAAACTTCTTACTTTGAAGAAAGTAATTAAAAAAATCTCTAAATAATTATTTAGTAAATATAAAAAAGTATTTACCACATAGAAACAATTTTGGTAATCCTAAATGACCTAAACAGGAAAGGTTTAGTCTGCTTTAATGTCAGACAGTGAGGAGGAAAAAAGATTATGGTATGGGGAACCCATGTTGTGATATTCATCTCAGACTGGAAGGAAGGGAGAGGCAGTAAATTCCTCTGCGTTCATGTTTGTCAGGCACGATGCCCACCGGCCCCCATTGTGCCCACCCTACGATGGCCCGTTTAGAGTGCTGGAACCAGGGGACAAACATTTTGTGTTAGACTTGGGGGGTCGCCGGGAGAAAATCTGAATAGACAGGCTTAAGCCCGCCTTTGTGGTGGCAGATGAGCAGGTGATGTTGGCTCGAGCTCCTTGGCGTGGAAGACCCCCACTGAGAACTCCCCAGATAAACGATTCATCAGAGCAGTTACACGAGCATGCTTACTGTCCCCCCCCCCCCCATTGTCCACCCACAGACGGACACACCCCCAGGAACCCCCCACCGGCACAACAGCGACGCGGAGCTGAAGACCCCTCGTTACAGCAGATTTGGGAGGCGGCTGAAGCCAAAAGGACGTGAGAGTTAAGGGGGGGGGGGGGTATGGGGAACCCATGTTGTGATATTCATCTCAGACTGGAAGGAAGGGAGAGGCAGTAAATTCCTCTGCCGGAAGAGCATGGGGGATTAAGCAACTGGGGGACAATAGGAATTGTGATGGGAGAAGGTATTGTGATGCAAGACCACAGGCAGCAGGGGGAGTGAGTGTTGTAATATACAGGAGAGACCCTGCAGCATGAGGTCAATGCTTTTTTCTGATTCTGAGAGATGTGAGAGTGTGAATAAAATTTGTCTGCTGTGAATGCCTGGCCTGATTATTCCTCTCTACACAATGTGGCTTTTTATACAGTGTATGGAAACTTCTGGTTTCAGCTGAATGTGACAGCTCCAGCAGTCGGCTCTGTGTAAAAGAGTAGACATAGTTTTTCAGCCTTTAAATTTGCAAAGTTTGTACAAATCAGACAGCAAACTGTTAACGGAACTGTTAAATGGAACTCTTTGAAGTTTAGCTGATGCGTTGTTAAAAACTTGCGTATTTGCAATGAAAAAGCAGTCAAAGGTTACCTAAAAACACTTTTTCATTGTTTTTTAATTGTAAATTTAGTGCTCAATCAGTTAAACATTTAATTGTGATTAATCGTGGTTAATTATAGAAAATGGGTGCGATCAACTCCTACTGTGAAATAGACTTTAACTGATGAGAAAGCCATAATAGAGGAAAATTTCTTAAATTACATTTCACTAGAATTTCTACAATTAAATATTCAGTATAACACATTAGTTATCTTGGGTGACAGTCCTGACTATTATAGCCTATTGCATTACACTGCATGTCCAAATGGCTTGCTAATTAACAGGGGTTTGAGAATGTTTGGTTCTCATGTTTGAGAACTGTCAGCATCACTAATCCTTGTTAGGAAATAGTGAGATAAATCCTAAAGTCTGGGTAAACAACATGGAACAAGAATTCCACTTGACTGTGGAAAACCCCAAATCACTTCATGACAAGTGGTTTTGGTTGTTTGATTAGTAACAGAAGACTAGATCTTTCTTTGAAATGAACACTCTCGGATTGACTCTCGTGCACCATGTACAGCAGCTCAACCAGACTCATGTCAATCATCACTGTTTTCTTCCTGCATTACCGACTGCACTATATAGTTCTCCACAGTATCTGCTGCTGGCTAATATATATTTTAACTGTTGACCAGTATCACTTAATCTTATCCTACACTTTATTACATGTATAGTTTATTTATCTTATCTTATCATGTTTAATGTTGCAGCATTGTACCGAGACAAATTCCTAGTTTGTGTACTACATGAACAATGGCAATAAACCTGATTCTGATTCTGACACAGTGTTTACTGACACTGAAGTCAATCACAGCTAAAGCCAATTACAGTTAATGCAGCTCTTACCAAAGAGGATACAAACACAAAGCTACAGCTATTGGCCTTCATTTAAAAAAAATCAGCAATGCTAAATGATGAAATGACAATGGAAATATTTTTATTTCTTCTAAATTACTAAAGAGGGAAAAGTCAGAACCACTAAAGAAAGGAGATGTAGTCTTGTTTTCAAAAAAGAACTTAGCTATTACTAGCGAGTGATCTGTTATTTTTCAACAAGGGGGGTGGGGGTGTTCACAAATTTAGCATAAAGTACAAATGAATAAATATAAATTAGGTGCAAACTTGCAAGAATATAGGTGCAAAAATATGATTAAAGATGCCAATTTAAAAATTTAAAAAGGTGCAAATTACAATTTAATTACATTGAATAAAAATCTAAACAGCATACAGATCAGTCCACCAAGGTCTCCGCCTTTGACCGCCACCTAATCCACATAGCACCGGACCCTCATGATCCCTCCTGCAGGTGGTGAGCCCACTGGAGGGCGGACCCATGTAACTGCTTCGGACTGAGCCCGGCCGGGTCCCATGGGTGGAAACCCGGCCACCAGACGCTAGCCATCGAGCCCCTCCCCCAGGCCTGGCTCCAGGGTGGGGCCCCGGTAACCCCATACCGGGTGGGGTACACTGAATCCTTGATATACAATTTATCATGAGAGTCTGCTGGATCGTTCTTAGCCTGGCCCTTCACCCAGGACCAGTTTGTCTTGGGTGACCCTATTAGAGGCAAATTGCCCCAGACAACATAGCTCCTGGGATCACTGGGGCACGCAAACCCCCCCACCACGATAAGGTGACGATCCATGAGGGGGATCGTGAAGAAGGAGTCCTATCAAGCTTGGTTGGCTTGTGGGACTCCCGAAGCAGCTGAGGTGTACCGGCAGGCTAAGCGGAGTGCAGCTCGGGTGGTTGCTGAAGCAAAAACCCGGATATGGGAGGAGTTTGGTGAGGCCATGGAACAAGACTTCCGGTCGGCCTCGAAGAGATTCTGGCAAACTGTCTGGCGGCTCAGGAGGGGAAAGCAGCTCCCTGTCCACACTGTGTATGGTGCGAATGGGGCACTGTTGACTTCGACTGGGGATATCGTCGGGCAGTGGAAGGAATACTTCGAGGATCTCCTCAATCCCACTGATACACCTTCCACATAGGAAGCAGGGTTTGTGGACGAGGGGGATGACTCGCCTATCACAGGGGCTGAGGTCACCAAGGTGGTTAAAAATCTCCTTGGTGGCCGGGCCCCGGGGGTGGACGAGATTCGCCCTGAGTACCTCAAGGCCCTGGATGTTGTTGGGCTGTCATGGTTGACACGCCTCTGCAACATTGCGTGGAGGTCGGGGGCAGTGCCTTTGGCATGGCAAACCGGGGTGGTGGTTTCAAAAAAGGGGACCAGAGGGTGTGCTCCAACTTTAGAGTTGGAGCCTCCCTGGGAAGGTCTATGCCAAGGTACTGGAGAGGAGAGTCCGGCCGTTGGTCGAACCTCGGATTCAGGAGGAGCAATGTGGTTTTCGTCCTGGCCGTGGCACATCGGACCAGCTCTTTACCCTCTCGAGAATTCTCGAGGGTTCGTGGGAGTTTGCCCAACCAGTTTACATGTGTTTTGTGGACTTGGAGAAGGCATTTGACCGTGTCCCTCATGGTTATTTGTGGGGGGTGCTTCGGGAGTATGGGGTATCGGGCTTGTTGTTATGAGCTATTCGGTCTCTGTACGGCCGTTGTGAGAGTTTGGTTCGTATTACCAACACTCGATCGGACTCACTCCCAGTGAGAGTTGGACTGCACCAGGGCTGCCCTTTGTCACCGATCCTGTTCATAATTTTTATGGACAGGATTTCTAGGCGCAGCCAGGGAGTGGAGGGTGTCATGTTTGGTGACCACAGGACCTCATCTCTGTTGTTTGCAGATGATGTTGTCCTGTTGGCTTCATCCAGCAATGACCTACAGCTCTTGCTGGGACGGTTTGCCGCTGAGTGTGAAGCGGCTGGGATGAGAATCAGCACCTCCAAGTCCGAGTCCATGGTCCTCAGCCGGAAAAAGGTGGATTGTCCTCTCTGGGTTGGGCACAGGCTCCTGCCCCAAGTGGAGGAGTTTAAGTATCTTGGGGTCTTATTCACAAGTGAGGGGAAAATGGACTGAGAGGTTGACAGACGGATTGGAGCAGCATCTGCAGTGATGTGGACGTTGTACTGGTCTGTTGTGGTGAAGAGGGAGCTGAGTTCTAAGGCAAAGCTGTTGATTTACCAGTCAATCTACGTTCCTACTCTCACCTATGGTCACGAGCTTTGGGTAATGACCGAAAAAACGAGATCACGGATACAAGCGGCTGAAATGAGCTTTCTCTGTAGGATTGCTGGACTCACCCTCAGAGATAGGGTGAGGAGCTCAGTCATCCGGGAGAGGCTCAGAGTAGAACCGCTGCTCCTCCACATTGAAAGGAGTCAGTTGAGGTGGTATGGGCATCTGATTAGGATGCCTCCTGGACACCTCCCACTTCAGGTGTTTCAGGCACATCCCACTGGGAGGAGACTCCGGGGCACACCCAGGACTCGGTGGAGAGACTATGTCTCCCAGCTGGTCTAGGAATGCCTTGGTATCCTCTCTGAAGAGCTGGAGCAGGTGGCTGGGGAGAGGGAAGTCTGGGCTTCTCTGCTTGAACTGCTGCCTCCGCGACCCAGACCTCCGGAAAAGCGGTAGAAGATGGATGGATGGATGGACAGCATACAGATGAGCACTCCAAAGTTACAGATGAAAAATTGTAAATTTACATGAAAAAGTCACAATTTTTTGAGAAAAAAGTAGCAAATTTATGGGAAAAAGTGGCAATTTTTGGAGAAAAAAGTTGCAAATTTACAAGAAAAAAGTTGTAAATTTTTGAGAAGTTACAAATTTATGAGACTAAAGTTTCAAATCTATAAGAAAAAATTTACAAATTTACAAGAAAAAATTGCAAATTTATGAGAAAAAGTTTCAATTTTTTGAGAAAAGAGGTCACAAATTTTTTTGACAAAGCTGCGGATTTAAAGGAAAAATGTTGCAAACAGAGAAAAAAGTTGAAAATTTACAGAAAAAATTGCAGTTTGAAAGTATATAACATTTTTTTTGCATTTCTACTTAGAATTGGTGTCAAATTCATTTTATTCAGTTATGTAACGATAAAAAAAAAAGAGTTATGATGACACTGGGGGGACAGTTCTCTCTCTTGTTCAGGCTGGGGGGATGTCCACCTTGTCTCCCCATGAATGGGGATGGAGGGATGGCAGGTTAAAAACAGGATGACGATAGGCCATTTTGCTAAGCAGGAGGATAGCATCCCCCTTATCCCTCTTCAAATCATCTACTGGTGATTACAAGTAATCAAGCCAACAATTGTTTAAACGCAAACAGTGATAAGAATATTCCATATTAGAGACATCAGTGATTGAATTGCTTTATTTAAAAAGAAATAGACTGTGCTCTTCTTTTACACAACACAAGAAAAAAATCATGATTTGATCAAGCTGGATGAGTTGAAAGCTTAAGTGAAAAATCTTCGATCATTTTCAGTTTACGCCACAGGGAATACACCTACAGATGGTGACATGATGATAGTAGTATCGTCTGGTTGTGAAGTCCGAGCAATGCAAGGTCACCGGCTTCCGTACTGTCTTCCACTCCCGACAGCATCCGCTCTTCAGCTGCACCAACAGGTCTCCATATAACGCCACACTGTCTCACAGAGGGGACACAAAGGAGGAGAAAGGAACAAAGGCAGAGATGATTAGACTCTCTAAGTCAAACTGGCTTCAGGAAATACCACACCTTGTGAAGTCCAGTGTTATGGAAACTGTGTGAAACAAATGAAGCTGTTCATTTCATAGCAACAAAATAGTTAATGGTTTACTTTGTTACTGTATTACCTCAGTAGTTATCTAAGGCTGCATTTACCCCTCCTATTGTCCTCATATTCTGTATACACCCCGTGTCCTCCGGGTCAAAATGACCTGTCTTCACTAAACCCCCAATATAAGCATCTTAATTGAATTTTAAACACCAAATTTTATTTTGCTTGAAGAAACAACTTGCCATTCACCACAAAATGTGTGAATACCTGAGTTTTCCCTCTTCACCTGTATAAGAAAGAATAGAAATGTGCAAAAATGAGTTTTGAATGCATTTTTATTCATCCCAATGATTCAGTTTCTTTTTATTTTTTTTTTTTTTTTTTTTTTTTTGCTAGTGAACAATGTAAGAAAATATACAATCCAAAAATGTGAAAAACAACATAACTCATTCAACTAACTAGAAAAGCACTCGGACAGCGCAGACCTCCGCCAAGCGCCACAGTTCCCCCCATACAGTGTTTGTGTGTACGTTTTCAGATTCCTTGACCATGAAAACATATGAGTAGCAATTGGATTGACAATGACAGGATTAGTGGTTCAGTAGTTATTGACGAAAATGACATTTTCCGTAATGGCAGCCACAGTTCCGCCCATACAGTGTTTGTGTGTACGTTTTCAGATTCCTTGACCATGAAAACATATGACTAGCAATTGGATTGACAATGATAGGATTAGTGGTTCAGTAGTTATTCACGAAAACGGCATTTTCCGTAATGGCGGTTTTCTTCTCGACAGTGATCTGGATCATCCCCAAAATTTAATCAGTTCTTCCTTGTACCATTTCCAACAACACCTGAAAGTTTCATCGAAATCCATCCAAAACTTTTTGAGTTATCTTGCTAACCAACAGACAGACAAACAGACAGACAAACAGACAGACAAACCCCGGCAAAAACATTACCTCCTGGCGGAGGTAATTAGCACATGTAGGGCAGTATGCAAGTGCACAGCCTTTGCAGATATTTTTTCTTACACCTGCAGCACACTGTATGTGTTTTACAGTCCTTCTTTGGCTGGCAGAACTGACATCTCTTCCTCTTACTTGCCCCAGCTGGGGCAGCGGCTGTGGCAGCTGGATCCTCAGGTTGATCAGGAGTTCCTGCACTCTGAATAGCTTTCACAACTGCTGCAGAGGCTTCTGTGCGGGGGACATGCTTCCTTCTTTAAATGAGTGGAGTTACAAGTGCCTTTCCTAGCTGCTCCAGAAACACCCTCGTCTTGTTCTGCTTACGAGGCATCCAAGTCGGGTTGAGCTCTCTCCAAATCACAAAGGTATTGTAGGAGAAAACATCAATGATGTTGTGGAAGATGACCAGGGGCCAGCGGGCAGTCATCCTTCTGCAGCTGTATGTTCCAGTCACCTTATCTACGTTGTCCACACCTCCTTTGTTGCAGTTGTAGTCTAGGATGATGGCTGGCTTCCTGTCCTCATGATCGCTAATGGCAGCGTCTTTGTGCTGTGTGCTCAGAAGTACTACATTCTTGTTTCTTGTTTGTTAAAAGGAAAGTCTCTCTTTCAGCTTCAGGGTTTTTTTCTTCTTCTTCTGAAGATGACTCATCATGCTCTGGGTTGTATTCCTCCCTATCTTCTTCTTCTGATACATCCTCCACTTCCTCTTCTGAATCAGAGTTGTCTTGCTGGACATCTGAAAAAAAAATCAGCTCTATAGCCTGTTCGACGGTATAACGCACACTCATGGCTTCAGCACAGAGAGAATTCGGGGTACTGTCATCTGCAACACCTTTATAACCTCTGGAAATCCACCTGTCTTGTCTTGTTTACATCTGCTACTGATTGATCTGAGACCGATCAAAGGCACTGCAGTCCGCGAGAAGGCCACCTGTCTTGTCTTGTTTACGTCTGCTATTGTGTTGTTTAATTCAATTCAATTCAATTCAACTTTATTTATATAGCGCCATTTCACAACAACAGTCATCTCATAGCACTAGCAACTGAAGGGGGAACCCCCACAGTTGCAGAAAGACCCCAGCAATCAGGCGATCCCCTGTGAGCAAGCACTTGGCGACGGTGGAGAGGAAAAACTCCCTTTTAACAGGAAGAAACCTCCAGCAGAACCAGGCTCAGGGAGGGGCAGTCATCTGCTGCGACTGGCTGGGGGTGAGGGGATAGAGAAGAAGAAAAGAACAGACATGTAGAGAGCAAACAGCACGATGGGGACTCAATCTATGGGAGAGAACAAACAAATATTAATGACCAGCAAAAAAAATATTTCATTGAGAGTGAGGAAAGGAGTGAGGCCCAGTGCATTACTGGAGGTCCCCCGGCTGACTAAACCTATTAGCAGCATAACTAAGGGAGGGTTCAGAAACACATGATCCCTCCCTAATTGTAGGCTATATCAAAAAGGTAGGTTTTAGCCCTATTCTTAAAAACAGAGATCGAGTCTGACTCCCGAATCCAGATTGGCAGCTGGTTCCACAGGAGAGGAGCTTGATAACTGAAGGCTCTGCCTTCCATTGTACTTTTGGAGATTCTAGGTATTACAAGTAATCCTGCATTTTGGAAGCATAGTGCTCTGTTAGGATAATACGGTAGTATCAGATCTTTTAAATAAAAAGGAGCCTGATTGTTTAGAGCTTTGTAAGTAAGAAGAAGGATTTTAAACTTAATTCTAAACTCTATGGGAAGCCAATGAAGGGAGGCCAGAACCAGAGAGATATGATCTCTCTTTCTAGTACCTGTTAAAACTCTTGCTGCAGCATTTTGGATCAGCTGAAAACTTTTTAAAGATGTTTTAGGACAGCCTGATAATAAAGAATTACAATAATCTAATCTTGAGCTAACAAAAGCGTGGATCAGTTTCTCAGCATCACTCTGAGACAAGATGCTCCTAATTTTGGCAATATTACGCAAATGATAGAAGGCAGTCTTAGAAACAAATTTAATATGTGAATTGAAGGACAGATCCTGATCAAAAATAATTCCAAGGTTCCTCACAGAGCTATTAAGAGAAAGAGTAACCGCATCCAAGCTGAAAGTTTGATTTGGAAAGGAATTTCTAAGGTTTTTTTGGACCAACAAGAATGACTTCAGTCTTATCTGAATTTAATAGCAGGAAATTACAAGTCATCCAAGCTTTGATTTCCTTAAGACAGGCTTCTAACTTGGCTAATTGATTACTATCATCTGGCTTCATTGACAGGTATAATTGTGTGTCATCTGCATAACAATGAAAATGCATACAGTGCTTTCTAATAATGTTGCCTAACGGAAGCATATATAAACTAAAAAGAGTAGGGCCTAGCACAGATCCCTGTGGAACTCCATGACTAAGCTTTGAGTTGAAAGAAAACTCATTATTTACATGAACAAACTGGAACCTATCAGATAAAATGAGCAGCTAATCAGAAGTAATTCCTTGGCCAAGAAATTGTTAGATAAGAATGTCACAGATTTTTGGAAGGAGCTTAGACGGATTAGTAACAGTAAAACGTCTTTGCCCTGTACTTTGGAAGGCATTTCATGTACAGAAAATATTGTGGATCTATGGCGGCAACACTTTTACTCATTGTTTAATTCAACTAAGGATGAAACTTATAAGGTAGGGAAAGTAGAAAGGGACGAGTCACTCCTGATTGACACTCATGCAGTGACCAAAGCCATTAGAGAGCTATCAGATAACAAAGCGAGTGGATTAGACTGTATTTCTGCTGAGCATCTTAAATATGCTAGCTCAAGAATTGCTCCTCTTCTTGCAATCTGTTTCACCAGCTTCATGATTCATGGGATGTTACCAGAATCTTTATTGTCTGTTGTGTTGGTACCAATCATTAAAGATAAAGCTGGCAAGCTGTGTAGCCTGGATAATTACAGGCCCATAGCTATAGCCAATATAATATCTAAAGTACTGGAAAGAATTATGTTTGAAAAATTAAATGTATTCATCAAATCTACTGATCATCAATTTGGATTCAAACCCCATCATGGAACAGATCTGTGCATATATGCTTTAAAAGAAATTATAAATAAGTACAGACATCAAAACTCTTCAGTTTTTCTGTGTTTTATTGACGCCTCCAAGGCGTTTGATCGTGTTAATCACAGGATATTGTTTAGGAAAATGATTGACAGGGGGGTTCCCAAGTACTTAGTACGTATCCTGATTTACTGGTACGCACATCAGAAGATGCTGGTGAAATGGGGGAAGAGTCATTCATCCCCATTTGGTGTGAGCAGTGGTGTCAGACAGGGCAGTATACTGTCCCCTATTCAATTTAATCTTTACATGGATGAGTTGTCAAAGCAACTGAATGCCTGTAAAACTGGGTGTTTAATAGGGAATAAGTTAGTGAATCATTTTATGTATGCTGATGATCTAGTTATTCTCAGTCCAAGTAGTGCTGGTTTTCAGGAGTTATTAAGAGTGTGTACTGCTTATGGAGAGGAAAATGAAATGAAATATAATACAAATAAGAGTTGTGTGCTGATTTGCCACACTAAAGAAGATTTGTTAATGAAATTCCCTGTCTTTGAATTGGCAGGCAGGGAATTAATTGTCAGGGATAAAATTAAATATCTGGGACATTTTATTAATGATAGAATGACTGATGATGATGATATTTTCAGACAACGCTGCAAAATCTACATGCAAGCAAATATTCTTGCACGCAGATTTGATTTTTGCTCAGATGAGGTGAAACTGGTTCTTTTTAAAACCTATTGTACACCTTTATACACTGCTCATTTATGGATAAATTATAGGAAACAAAGTATGCAGAAATTACAGGTTGCCTACAATGATGCCTTAAGATTTTTACTTAAAAAGCCTCGATGGTGCAGTGCTTCCAAGTTATTTGTCTCATCACGTGTAAATACTCTGCATGCAGTAATTAGGAATCTTATGTATAAATTCATCTGTCGGCTTGATGTATCTAGAAATGAAATCATTCAAGTCATGTCTAGCATTAAGCTCAGTTCTATTCGCTGTCAGTCACAGTTTAGAAGGCACTGGTACAGTTGTCTTTTTAAGTCTTTTTAAAAGTCTGTACTGTCTTTGTACTTCTCTTAGCAGTTGTATCTTAGTGGGGTTTTTTTGTTGGTTTTTTTTTTTTGTAACTTTTTGATTGTTTCAACTGTCTTGTTTTTTACTTTTCTACTTTTTTTGATGGACCTTGAGTCTGGAATAAAGTCTTTGATTGATTGATTGATTGATTGAAATAAGATCTAAACCACTGCAACAAAGTTCCATTAAGTCCAACATAGTGTTCTAATCTATCAAGTAGAATATTATGATCGATAGTATCAAAAGCTGCACTAAGGTCTAAAAGGACAAGTACAGAAACTAGTCCATTATCAGATGCGATGAGGAGGTCGTTAGTGACCTTTGCTAAGGCTGTTTCAGTACTATGATGGATTCTAAACCCAGATTGAAACTCTTCAAGTAAACCATTTCCCTGCAGGTGGTCAAATAATTGCGTAGCAACAACTCTTTCTAAGATTTTTGAAATGAAAGGGAGATTAGAGATTGGTCTATAGTTAGCTAAAGCTCCTGGATCTAGCGTTGGCTTTTTGTGTAAGGTTGGTGACCCTGACGTGATGAAACTCACCGCCGCTATGACAAAAGTCCATTCATACGTGCGGCCATGTAAGCGTAAAGACAAAGTCCTTTTCCCGTAGGTGTTGTTGCTCGAGCCGTTTGCCGCTGTCGCTCCGCTACCACGGGGTCCAGCCAACCGGTCAGCATAGGTTGGGGTGATGAAACTCACTTGGGCTCCGGTGTCTATGAGGAACTCCCGCCCGGAGCACGCATCTGTAACGTAGTAGCAGACTGCCTCTCGCGCGCGGTCACGGCACCGGTGCGCGCAGAGGCAGATTACCCCACCGCGGCCGCGCAACAAAGTAGCAGCGTGGGAGTGCACGCGGCCCCAGTTCACGTGGGGATAGATTACGCAGCCATGGCAGCGGAGCAGGGTGCAGATGCGGACGTGCGCGCGCTCCAGTCTGGTCCAACAGGGTTAAGGCTGGAGAGCAGATGCTTGCAAACCGGTACACCCCCCTTAATCTGTGATGTGTCGACCGGGCGCCCACGCCCGGTGGTCCCGGCCACGTGGCGCCGCCACGTTTTTGACTCGGTCCACTCCTTGGCACACCCGGGAGTGCGCGCTTTGGTGAAAATGGTAGCGGAAAAGTTTGTTTGGCTGAGCCTGCGCAAGCACATGAAGGAGTGGGCAAAGGCCTGCATGTCCTGTCAGCGAGCTAAAATTCACAAGCACACGAGAGCCCCTTTAGAACCGTTTCGCATCCCGGCCAGGAGATTCGACCACGTGCATGTCGACCTCGTGGGCCCCCTACCGTCATCGCAGGGGTTCACACATCTTTTGACAATGGTGGACCGAACCACACGTTGGCCGGAAGTGGTCCCACTGGCATCGACCACGGCTGCGGAGGTGGCTCACGCTTTTTTAACGGCCTGGGTAGCGCGTTTTGGGGTTCCGTCGGATATTACGTCCGATAGAGGGCCTCAATTTGTCTCTGAGCTTTGGTCAGCGATGGCCAGCGGCTTAGGAGCAAAAATTCACCGCACTACCGCTTATCACCCTCAGGCTAATGGTTTATGCGAGCGTTTTCATAGGTCTTTGAAGGCAGCCCTCAGAGCGTCACTCACGGATGCAGATTGGGTAAACAAACTACCATGGGTTTTATTAGGGTTGCGTTCTGCGCCCAAGGAGGATTTAGACGCCTCCCCAGCGGAGTTAGTGTTCGCACAACCTCTCAGGCTGCTGGGCGAGTTTTTACCAGAGCACCTGGAGCCAACCCACCTCCCGGCTCTTGGGCCGCTAGTCGGCACGGGAGCGGACATGCTCCCGGGCTCCGTTCATCACGCTTTTCCACGCGTTTTCGTTCCCAAAGCTTTAAAAAATGCTGAGTTCGTTTTTGTCAGGCACGAGGCTTTAAGATCAACCCTCAGACCGCCATATGATGGGCCATATAGAGTGCTGGAGACAGGTGATAAGCATTTTGTGCTAGATTTGGGAAACAGAAAAGAGACACTTAGTATTGACAGACTGAAACCTGCTTTTGTGATGAATGACGAGTCTGTACGGGTAGCGAGGGCACCTCGACGCGGCAGACCCCCCAAGGGAAGCGTCCCGGGGTCCCTGCAGGGATCAGATAACCACTCTCTTCCTCAGTCAACAGATCCTTCGCAGAGGGGCGCCGCAGGGAAGGCGAGGCCGGCTTACAGCAGATTCGGAAAGCGGTTGAAGCTCAGGCGGCGCACAGACTGAGTGTTTGATGTTAGATGTACTGTTGATAGTAGCATGTTCACTGAAAATTGAATGTATTGTCCATTCTTCGTCATTTGGGGGGGGGGGGGTTATGTAGCCCGTGTATTTGTGCCTACATATGTTTAAGCATAAAGTGGATGCTAAGATTACATATGGAGATTGACCTCATGACCGAAGGGGACAATGGGTCTGGACCACCTGCGGGGAACAACAAGAGGACAACCGAAGGGGACAATGGGTCTGGACCACTTGCGGGGAACAACAAGAGGACGGGGGTACGATGAAAGGACTTCCCGACCCCCGGGAGACAGGTGGGGGACTGAAGGTCTGGAAGAGGAAGAAATGCCAATAGAGGGTTTTGACGGGGATACGTGACTCTTCCTTTGTGTGAATCATCTGTGTGAAAAGCCTTTGTGTGAAATGTTATAAATGTGAAGCTGGTATGGAGCTCAGCCTCTTTGCTCGTTTGAGAGAGAAGGCTGGGGATGATGTGATGCTTGAATAAACCTGAATTAAAAAGCAATTCAGCTTCTTTATTCCACGCTCCCCACAAAGGGTTTAATTACAGCCGTTTTAAAAGCCTGCGGTACATGGCCTAAAGTTAATGAAGAATTGATTATATGAAGAATAAAGCTACCAATAAGTGGGAAGACTTCTTTAAATAACCTGGTAGGAATAGGGTCTAAAAGACAAGTTGAAGGTTTGGATGAGGAAACTATTTTGTCTAACTCACAAAGGTCGATTGGAGTAAACTCATCAAGACAGACATCAATAGAAGGAGTTGTAGTAGTTACAGTATTTAAGTTAACTGTGGGAAGAATCTGATTGATTTTATCTCTGATGGATGAAATTTTATTATTGAAAAAGTTCATCAAGTCCTGACTAGTAAGCTTTAAGGGAATGCTAGGACTGACAGAGTCCTGACTCTTTGTCAACCTGGCTACAGTACTGAAAAGAAACCTGGGATTATTCTTGTTCTCTTCTATTAATGCAGAGTAATAACTCGTTCTAGCTTTTCTAAGAGATTTTTTATAAATTAAAAGATGATTTCTCCAAGCTAAATAGATTTCATCTAAATTAGTGGAGTGCCATTTTCTTTCTAATTGACGAGTCTTCTGTTTTAAGCTACGAGTTTCTGTGTTGAACCAAAGAGTTAGAAATCTCTGATTAGACTTTTTCTTTTTTAAGGGGGCCACCAAGTCTAGAGTCTGATGCAGAGAAGCTGTAACACTATCCACCATGTTATCAATTACAGAAGGAGCAAGCTGTCTATAGCTTATTTCCATTGTGTTGACACATGGCATAGAGGAAACAATCTGCATAAATTTGGTAACAGCATCATCTGAGAGGCATCTACTGTAATAATATTTTTCTTTAGGAGCCAAATAGTCAGAAATAGTAAAATCAAAGGTTAACAGACAACGGTCTGACAGTACAGGGTTATGAGGAGACACTACAAAATTTTCTATTTCTATGCCATATGTCAGAACAAGGTCCAATGTATGGTGGAGGTAATGAGTAGAATTTCCTACTTTCTGAGAAAACCCAATCGAGTCTAATATTGAATTAAATGCCACATTAAGGCAGTCACTATCTACATCCACATGTATATTAAAGTCCCCTACTATAATTATTCTATCAGACTTCAGCACTAAATCAGCTAAGAAATCAGCAAATTCGGATAAAAATTCTGAGTAGGTTGATGGGGGACGATAAACTATGGCAAATAAAATTGGGTTTAACCTAAAATTGCTAAAGTGCCCAATACTGAGGACCAGGCCCTCAAAGGAATTATAACATGTTTTTTGCTTTACATTAACTAGTAATTTGGAATGGTAAATTGTTGCTACTCCTCCTCGATGACCAGAACTTCTGGGATTTTGACAATTTAAATAACCAGAGGGAGTTGATTCATTTAAACCAACATAATCCTCTTGTCCTAACCAAGTCTCTGTAAGGGAAATTAAATCAATCTGATGATCAATTAACAGATCATGGACTAACAGAGACTTGGGAGTTAGAGACCTAATATTTAATAAACCACATTTAATTTTTAAATTATGAGGAGGAACAGAGGCCAAATCACTCAATTTAGAGGCTTTATGTTTAATTTGAGTTTTACCAATATTTTTCTTTATCACTTTGGGATGCTTATACATTATATTTTTATTTACTTTGGAGGGAGCAGACAACGATTCTCTGATGGGGAAGACAGGGGCTAAGCTGAGGGGTGGCGGATGAAGAGGAGCTGCAGAGAGGCGTGTAAGACTGCGACTCTGCTTTCTGGTCCCAACTCTGAGTAGTCAGGGTTTGGGAAATTTGGATAAAAAAGATGCCAGTTTGTTAGATAAATGAGAAGCACCATCCAAAGTGGGATGAATGCTGTCTCGTCTCATAAGACCAGGTTTTCCCCAAAAAGAGCTCCAATTGTCAATGTAGCCCACGTTATTTGCAGGACACCACACAGACAGCCAGCGGTTCAAGGATGACGAGTGGCTAAACATGCCATCACTGGTCAGATTGGGGAGGGGCCCAGAGAATACTACAGTGGCAGACATCGTTTTTGCAAAGTCACACACCAATTCTACATTAAGTTTCGTGACTTCCGACTGCCGGAGATGGATGTCATTAATGCCAGCGTTAATGACGGCTGCTAAGGTGAAGGTACGAAACAACCTGCTCTGCAAGCTCGCTGGTGCAAAATGGGGGGCGGCAGTCTCCACCCTGCGCACCTCAGCACTGGCCCTTTCATACTCTGTAGCAGAATATTGTGCCCCTGTCTGGTCCAGGTCATCTTACACGCACCATGTAGACACCCAGCTCAACTCAACCATGAGAACTATAACTGGAACAATCCGCTCAACACCACTCCCCTGGCTCTCTGTACTGTCAAACATAGCCCCTCCACACATCCGGCGAGCAGCATTAACTCAAAGGATGCTCCAAAAAGTTAAAGATTCTCCTCACTTACCAATCCATGCAGATATCTACACCCCACCCACTGCCCGACTTTCATCCAGATGGCCGATTTGGAAAAACCCTCCCCCAGCTGACTTTACCATCCAGACAGCTTGGCAAGAGGAATGGGAGACCAAGGAGGTCCCAAACAAACAGCTGGTGATAAACCCCAACCAACAGGTCCCGGGCACCAACCTCCCAAGGAGACAGTGGTCTACACTCAATCGCTTCAGGACTGGACATGGCCCCTGCTTGGCCAGCCTTCACAGATGGGGCAGTAGCCCTAGCCCACTGTGCGCATGTGGAGAGGAGCAAACAATGGAACACATCATAGAGGCTTGCCCGCTCCAAAGACTGGAAGGAGGATTACACACCCTCCATACAGCAAACCAGGAGGCAACTGCTTGGCTTAAGGACTTTGCATTCGCTAAATAAATAAATAAAATAAATGCCAGCGTGAATAACAATTGTGGAATATTTACAGTTACTTTTAGCCAGCATTTTCAAATTTGACTCGATGTCGCCTGCTCTGGCCCCAGGAATGCATTTGACTATGGCCGCTGGAGTCTCTAGGTTCACGTTTCTGACTACAGAGTCGCCAATGATCAGAGTTTTTTCCTCAGCGGGTGTGTCGCTGAGCGGGGAAAAACGATTAGAAACGTGAACAGGTTGGTGGTGTACCGGGGCTTTGCGACTAGGCTTCCTTCTCACCGTCACCCACCCAGTCTCCTCACTGTTGAAGAGAGCCGGGGGACCGCTAACGGGGGGGCCTAAGCTAGCTAGCTCCGCTGCAGCTAAGGGGTGTCCGTCAAGAGTAACTGGCGCAGATGGTGTTTCAATGCAGCGGAGCCGGGATTCCAAATCAGACAACCTCGCCTCGAGCGCCTCAAAAAGACAACATTTATTACATTTACCGTTATCACTAAAAGAGGCAGAGGTGTAGCTAAACATCTGACAGAGAGAGCACACCAGAGGAGGAGAGGAAGGAGAGCTAGTAGCCATAGCTAGTGGCTGGAGAGCAAACCACACAGGCAGACAGCAAAACAGGAAGTGACAATACGTTACCACAAGGAAGTTTACATCTGTTACTGATTGATCTGAGACAGAACTAAAACATTCTCACATTCTGTGGTGTGTAAATAACTCAGTGACTGTGATTTCAACTCAATTTGACTGTCGGGTCATTTTGACCCGAAGACGACCTTTGTACCTTTTTTTGTACAGCTTACATGGAAATGTGAATAAAGACAACAATTCACTTATCCTAATGTTGGGGTCAATCTAGGAAAAGTCATACAATTTTAAGTTGAAAAAATATTGTTTAGGGGGATTTTTTTTGGGGGGGGTTTTAACACAGTGGCGGGTCATTTTGACCAGAGGACAACAGGAGGGTTACACTGCCTGCTTTGCTGCCCGAATCAGATTTTTTTGACTGCCTGCTTACACGTGCTTATAAAGGCAACCCATGTCAGATATTTCCAATTACACTTGCATAACACAAGTTTCCCAAAGGATTAAAACACATTTTATTGAAAATAAATTAAACTGATGAAATGGAATAAAATTTATTTGTATTAATTGGAAAGACTACTTAATGTAGTCATTATACATCATTAATAACAGCAACAATTTCTGTCATCCATGACACATGACCTTCACTGGCATCAGTCATAGTCACTGTCCAAGCTAGCTGACCACCTGTGGAGATGGGGCAAAAAAAAAAAAAAAAAAGAAAACGAACACTGCCGCCATGCAGCATGCATTTGTCTTTGTAAAATGCATTTTGACTATAATGTGTGTAGCATCATCTCACTTTGGCTCAGCAATAATTATTCTTCTGCTTAAAGACATTTTGTTTCACCCAGGAGTAAGACAATCAAGAACTGATTTTCTCCCCCAGGCCACAGCTGAAATCCCATTCCTTTGCTAAAACCAGTCTAAAAGAATTCAACCTATTTCCTCCTGCGCCCCTTTATTGCCACCATAAACATGGAACAGACATGGAGCCTCTCACTGCCACACCGATCCACAGCTCAATAAAATTTCCTTAAACTGTGGGACATGCTGGATTTAACCAGTGAACTTTAAAGTACATTATTACAAACTCAATTCTAAACCTTCTCTTCTTTTCAGGACTATGAAAAGCAAATGGACTCTGATGTTTTTAATGTGGAAAATCAATAATATGTGTGAAATGCATTAATCTGTGATTTTATATATACGCATGTTAAAAATGTTTAAATGAATGTTTATTCCTGCATGTTGATTTAGAAGCACTGCTTATAAGTTACATTAAGGTTAGCTTAGTTATACATAAGTGTATTAAAGCATATTCCAGTGTATTAAAATTGTGTCCATGTGGACCGGTATCAAATTTCACCCAGCCTTCACTGAGCCCCAGCTTCTCCATCCTATTGGTCCCTTGCAGACAAAGCCTGCCATTGGACTAAAGTTCGTAAAGCCCGCCCACGAAGGATGCTCATTGGCTGAGATTCCGGTCAACCCGGAAGCCCACGAAAGCTCAACAGAACTTATAAAAGGAGGAAAACCCCCTGCTACTTCCTCTCTTTTGGACTCGCTCTTTTGACACGCTCTTTCTGCTCTTTTGTCTCTTTTAACGCCTCTTTGGACGCCTTTTTCGCCTCCGTTCGTCGCTCTCTTTTTTGTCCATTGTCTACACACAGCAAGAAAGAACTTTGGGAAGAACAAAGGACTGTCTGAACAAAGACTTCTCCCACGTGTTGCTTTTCCGAGCACAGAGCAGATAACTTGTAATTTGTTTATGTAACTTTGTATTTTAATGTTTTTTTCTTTTTCTCTTAAATGCCTAGGAATTCCTATTTCTTTGAGCTCAATTCTTAATCGGAGTTAAACTCCAATTTTTATTTATCTCTTTTCTTTTGTTAAACTTTCTGTAAAACCACCGTTTGTTTTAATTTTAATGTAAGTTTTAATCTTGACTTTGTTTTTATAATATTTTTCTTGACCAATCACACACCAGAAGCTATTATTTTATCTAAAGTCCGAAAGTCTTTTTCTAATTTGAGATCTGATTAGATCTAATTATTCTCGAAGACCTCTGGAGCCGCTTGTCTACGAAGGAGAAAACGCGCAGCTCTCTTCATCACATGCTGAAGAAACGTCGGCACCATCTGGCTCCGATCCAAGTTACAACTGTGGGTCATACAGCCAAAATCCAGCCACTTCGACTGCTTGACTTTAAAGGTCAAACTGTGGACCCTGAAATATCTGCGGGCAGATATTTCCCCTAACATCCACGAAATCTTGGGCTGAGGAAACGCCGAATGAGGAATCACGTGAGCTGCAAACTTTAATTCATCTGCTGAATTGAACGTCTGCGGTTCGGTAATAATTTGTATATCTAATCAGATGCAAATTAAGAAGCCCTTAACATAACTCTTCTTTTCGTTAAAATTCCGTTTTTATTTTCTTAAGATTAATCCAGGACTTTTCATATAATTAGTAAACTTTCTCCATAAATTTGCGTTGTTTCCATAATCTGTTAACTCAAACTGATAGAAATTCATTTCTCAGTTTAACCCTGGTTCCGAAAATATTGACATTGTTAATCTATCATTTACAAGATTGATTTTATGATTACTGAAATTACTGCAATGTCTGTTAATCATTTCGTTTAATAAATATGTGAAAATGAGAGAAGTTGTTGAGAATTTATTTCATTCTGAGTCTGTTTCAAGCCCAGGTATCGAATTCACGGAAAAATTTTTGAGACTGATTATTAATTAATTTGTTGAGTGATTAAACAGGTATAAAGTGAAATTAAAATCCGTGTATGCCTGTGTATGTGTGGGTTTACCCCGGGATTTCTCCGGTTTCCTCCCACATGCCAAAAACATGCAGGTTAGGTTAACTGGAGACTCTAAAGTGGCCCTAGGTGTGAATGTGTGTGTGAATGGTTAAGGGATAGTGCCGTATCGTGGCTGCTTCATCCATCCAGGTGGTGGATGACCCTCAATTTCCCCTCTGGGGATCAATAAAGTATACTAAATCTAAAATCTAAAAATCTAAAATTAAAATTGCTTCTTAAAGATAGAAGCTGGTGCCCCTACGAGTGTTATTAACTTTTCTGGTGTATATGAAACGAAATTTGATCTCAGATTCCAATACATCAATATAAATTAAATAATTTATACCTGATCATATTTAGTAATTTCATATTCTCCCACGTGTTACGTTCTCTCCATTTTTGGGGAGTTTCATAAACCTGATCTCTACTGCACTGTCATGAATTGCCCCATGGGGCAGCAAGGAGACCCAAGCGCTGGATTGTGAGTTGTGAAATTTATCGCGAACATAAAATACAAAGTGCACAAACGAAACTATAAGGCTTGGTAGACAGACATGGCAACAAGAGCGTGAACATAGAACAAGGCATCAGACTTACATCTTGCAATGTGGAGACCGCAGCAACGAATAAACTGAGCAGTCATTCTTAAATTGGGCATGATACCAATGGTAACAAATGATTACAATAAGGATCAGCTGTGAGTCACACGAGTGTGGAGGAATCAGATTAGATTATTTGTTTATTTGACAGGGACAGTGCAATAAACATAGACAATTAATCAAATGACAATCAATCTGATGTGTTGCACAAAGAGTGTACAGCTATTAGCTAATTTGCAACTCTTGTCCCTGGATGGGCTTTAGAAATGAGAAACAAGTAAAAAGAAAAAAGGATAAGGAAAAGAAAAAATGAAAACAGAATAAACAATAACCACATACATCAATGCAAAAAAGATTATAAATACACAATATAAAAACCTGATTCACATTTGCCTATTTCAGGCCTCCCTCCCTTCGTCACTCACTATAAACAAACACATTCATTCCTTCCCTTCATTCACTCTCACCCTGCAGACAATCATTTCATACATGGGTACATTCTTGTTTATTTTTCAGCCAGTTTTTAACCTTTGTAGTGAATGTTTTAAAGTCCGTTATTATTTTAATTTCATTTGGCATTGTGTTCCAGATATGACTGCCCTTTATAGAGAAAGCTGTTTGTCCAAATGTGGTTCTGCAGTGGAGTATTTTACAGTTATTGTTAACAGAACTCCTGGTGGCTCTGCTGCTGTCCTGTCTTTGGATGAAACCAGCAAGTGGCTCAGGCGCTGATTTATTGAAACATTTGAAAATTAATTTCACTAAACAGAGGTCAATGAAACTCTCACAACTCAATAGATTGTATTTTTTTCAAATATAACAGTGATGCCACCTAATGGGCTTTTTGTCCAAGATTTTTAGAGTTTGATTATATAATGAACCTATATGTTTTATTGTGGAAGGGGCTGCTTGAGCCTAGACTGTCAAACAGTATGATATATGAGAAAAAAACCATAGAATGCATATACAGTACAGCTGCTTCGTATGGTATGTAATATCTAATTAATTTAAAGCAGGACTGACAGCTGACAGGTGCACCGCCCCGAACAGAGCAAACCCCGGAAGTGCACGCTGACAGCTGCAGCCCTTGACAGAGAGAGAGAGAGGGAGTGAAACAGAGAGAGAGAGACAGACAGAGAGACAGAGAGACAGACCGGGATCAAAACTACAAGATAATACATACTAATAAAATAACAGACTATGATGAACATAAATGAGAAAGTAAGTAGAACTACAAAATAACACAGGAACCCAAAAATATCCAACCGACAATAATAAAGAAAGAAACAAGCAAACAGAAAGAGACTAAACTCAAACTGGAAACTAGGCATGGCCCCCAGATTATGACACTGCACATTGTTTAAAGTTGCCATGGTGATCAGAACCAAGTATTCTGCACGGTAAAGAAATGCCAGTCACATTCCTTATATATCCTCTTTTTTCGACGACCCCTTTTTAGCATCATCACAACATACCCTCATCTGATATCATGATGACAAGCATATTTGATTTGGCAAGGACTTTTTACTGGATGCCCTTCCTGAAGCAACCCTGCCCATTTACCCATGCTCTGGACCGGCAAAAGAATAACACTGGCTTGCACTTTCCCCCGTGGCTGGGTAACCAACTTTCCTTCTCCCATTCTATGTTATGCTGAGTACCAAGGTAAAAGACAGAAAACCATGAGGCCACCACTATGGTTTGTCACATTCCTTATAAATGCTGTTAGGTAAAGAATAGAATAGAATAGAATAGAATAGAAGAGAATAGAATAGAATAGGCTTTATTTTCATTGTAGAGTTGTACAGCACAACAAATGTCTATATGCTCCGAGTCTCATTCTGCCCACATATACCTAGTTACCTTCCCCATCCCAACCTCTAGCACCCTGTAAAATAGGTTAAATAATCTAGGCAGCTATTGTTCACTGTGTCAAAAAATGCAGAACTGTGGCATCTTCAGTGATGTGGGTCTTGCACTGACACAGAATACCTGGTCTACCAGCTTGCACTGCTGAGATTTCAGTAGATAGTTGATTTATATCAGATTTATTTTCACATATGAATAAGGCCTGAATATAATCTGAGAATATCATATTCCTTGTTTTTTTTTTCCTGCTTACATTTCCATGATATACATCTGATCTGTGTCACAGGAGAGGAAAAAACTAAACAAAAAAAACAAAATTGGGTCACTTGAGGTATACAGTGTAAACACAGCCAAAACATTAAAATTAATGCTGTGTCTGAGGTTTAATATGTTAGGTTATATATATTTATTTCGTTATTACTGAGTAACAGTGATGGATGCTCTTATATGAAATTTGTAAGGGTGCCCGCATGGACCAAATATATCAGTGGCCACAAACAATTAGAAATTTACACTGAAATTTTCTTTTTTTTTTTCCTAATTTGGCAACCAAACTTTAAATAATTAACTAATGTTTTCAGTGATAATTAAAATCTAATACCACAATATTTATATATTGACTGATGATCAATTCTTGATCATCAGTCTGACAAGAACTCTAAAACGTAGGAGGAAAAACCAGGCCGTCAATGACGGAGTAGTTCATTCCGGCCTGATGAAATCATCCTAAGAGTGTTCAGAATTTCTGACTGTTAACCTTGAGTGCAGCCTAGATGCAGACCCACTTGAGGATCATTGTGCATGAGTTTGCTGAACATTGGGGCAATTGCTTAGGAGGAGTAACAATTTTTGTGAAATCATAAATGCCCAGATCTTCTGACTTTTGACAATGGCTTTGAGCTCAACCTGAATGCAGACAAACCTGAGGATGACTGTGTGTGAGTTTGTTGAGAATTAGGGTAATTGTCTAGGAGGAATGACAGTTTTCATAAAATCATGTAAGCTCTGAGATCTCCTGACTTTTGACCCTGTCCTGGAACACAACCTTGATGCAGACCCACCTTATGATCATTTTGCACAAATGTGGTGAGAATTATGGCAATTGCCGAGGAGGAGGAGTGGTTTTTCTGAAATCATGTAAGTGCCCAGATCTCCTGACCTTTGACCTTGATCTTGAGCACAACCTGGATACAGACCTAGGAGTAGTGATTCCTATGAAATGAGGACAAATAGACCGACAGACGGATGGACGTCCTTTCAGCTTTGTTGAAATACTGTAAAGAGTCAGATATGGTGGTCTGTCCAAACTTTCTAACTCAAGAACTGATCAAGTGAGAGGAACCACACTTTATACACAGGTTGTTCTAGGGACGACCACCTGTGAAATAGTTATTGTCTCGAGTCACTTTATCGTAAGGGCTACCATCACCTAACTTGGTTATACAGGATGACCTTTGGACCGTGAACTTTGGCTGTGGTTTTAGGTCAAGAGGTAATAGATATACTGTATAGAAAGTCACTGATCCATCCACACTGGGGTGTATAACTGATCATATCTAATGAAAGATGAGAAAGAATTAGGAGAACAAACTTACAGTATTTTTGAGATTCGTACACACTGGGAATGCTGATCCAGAAAAGGACTGAAGAGCTGTCAGAATAAGGACGCTGATATCAGAGCATCTGAACATTACAAACAGCAGAAACATTTCTTCCCCAAGTTGGCAAACTTCCAAATGGTGAGTATGTTTCAAGACAAAGACTTCTATATTCTCCTTCCACGGCTGTTTGTGTTATGATCCAGACATTCTGTCCTCGCCTTCTGTTATTTTTGAAGAGTTTGCACAATTCTGTTATCATTAGTTTATTGGTTTACCCACTTCATCGTCATCTTGTAAATGTTTAGTGTTATCAGCACTCTTTGTTTCAGCCCCTGTGCTGCTGTTTGTTTTGTCACGCCTCGCCGCCCATCTGCGGCGCCAGCTGCACGCACACCTGCACCTCATCAGCGGCGAGGGATTTAAGCCGCCTCGCCCTGGGCTTCGGCCTGAAGCCGTCAGTCTTCACTCGCTACTTTTGCTGTAAGGAATCTCAACCGCTCAGCAAACATCCAAGTAAGAATCTCTTACCTCCTTCTTCTCCTAGTCTGCTCCCCTGTGCACAGGTGGATTTCCCGGCGGCGGACCACTCCTCTCTGCCACCATTCCCTCGCTGCTGCACCGGGCGCTCCAGGTCGCTGTCTTCCGGACTTCACCCTTGCTGTGCCAGCCACCTGCCATTCCCAAGTAAGCCAGTCATCATTATCATATCTCCTGTGTTGGTGTGGTGCCCGTTACCCTTCTCCCTTTGCTTCTCCCATAGGGTTGTCCGGCTGTACGGCCTCCTGCCTCCGTGCCCGACGCAGACGCCACCACCAACACATTCACATTTCGCAGACACACACTCATACACACTTGTTGTTAATAAAGCTATTAGATCTACCCTGAGCCTGCGTGTGTGTCTCCTGAGCCGTGCATTATGTCAGTACGGCTTCAGCAGAGCGGCTCGGCAGACGGCGGGCTCACACGCCGACTTTCCACCCTCGAGGCTCGGGTGGACCTAATAGCCCACCAGCAACAGGTGATTCTAAATCAATTATCCATCATCACTAACCGATTGGACCGCTTGGACCCCCAACAGCCGTTCCCCCCGGCTCGTCAGGGCGGCGCGGCTCCTGCTGCTCCAGCGGCCGTCCAGCCTGCTCCGGTAGCACCGGCTCGGCTCACAGCCATTCCGACCCCCGCCCGCTTTAGCGGTAAGCTCGGCGGAGCGCGGGGGTTTATAATGCAATGTGAGTCCGTGTTCCACCGTGTGCCCGGAGATTTTCCCTCAGACCATAGCCGAATTGGCTACATAGGGAATCTCCTGGAGGGGCGAGCGCTTACTTGGGCTTACGCCGTAATGGCGAAGCCCAGTTACGCCACCCTCATCTATGGCCAATTCGTGAGACAGTTCCTGGAAGTCTTTGATCATTCTCGTACTGAGAGCGTTCAGGTCGATCGGCTTCTCAGCCTCCAGCAGGGAAGCCGGTCGGCAGCTGATTACGCGATCGACTTCCGGGTAGCGGCGGAGGAGGTTGGCTGGGATGAACGTTCATTCTGCGGCAACTTCCTCCGCAGTCTCAGTGATGGTCTGAGGGACGAACTGGCTGGGCGGGACATCCCGGAGACTTTAGCGGAGCTAACGTCCCTAGCCATCAGCCTGGATAACAGGTTGCGCGAGCGCACCTCGGAGCGGAAGTCGTCTTCTTCTCGCTCTCGTGGTGCCTCGTCGCGCCTGTCCCAAGCTTGCCCCCTGGTGTTGCTGCCACCATCGCGCCCCGAGGAGTCGGAGCCGATGGTGACGGGCTGGACAAAGCTCCCTCCTGCGGAGAAACAACGCCGCCGTGAGTTGGGTCTCTGCATGTATTGCAGAGACAGCCAACACACGGTGGAGCTTTGCCCACAGAAGCCAAGCGGGGAGGTCCGCGAGTCACTGTAGGGGGCCTCGCGGACGTCAATCGGTTAAATCCCCTCTCCCAATTGAAGCTGCCCGTCCGGTTTTGTCACAACCCCACTGGGCACCTCACCCATGCACTGGTGGATTCGGGCGCGGAGGGCAGCTTTATTTCTCAAAGCCTGGCAACCCAATTGGGCATCCATTGCCAAGCCCTCAAATCTCCTCTCGCCCTGGTCAACCTCTCTCATGTCTCCCTGGGGAGAGTCACACACCAGACCGTCCCTGTCCCTGTGATCATCTCTGGGAACCACCGGGAGGAAATAACCTTCTACGTCCTCCCCAACTCTGTGTCGCCCGTCATTCTGGGATACCCCTGGCTTCGCCTCCATAACCCCATCCTGGATTGGAAGTCCGCCAGGGTATCGGCATGGAGTTCCTTCTGCATGAGCACCTGCCTGCAATCCGCTGCCTGCTCTCCGTCCTCTTCTCCAACTCCTAAGGACGCTGCGCCCCCGGATCTCTCCCTGGTGCCATCAGAATTTCACGACCTGGGTATGGTTTTCAGCAAGTCCAAGGCGATGTCTCTTCCTCCACACAGGCCCTACGACTGTGCGATAAACATCCGCCAGGGGGCACCCTTACCCTCTGGGCGACTCTACAGCCTGTCGGCGCCGGAGAAGGAGGCTATGAATTCCTACCTCAAGGAATCGCTGAGTGCTGGAATTATCCGTCCCTCGTCATCACCATTAGGCGCAGGATTCTTCTTCGTGGGCAAGAAGGACGGTTCCCTCCGTCCTTGTATCGACTACCGCGCCCTGAATGATATCACGGAGAAGGATCGCTACACCCTGCCACTAATGGACACCGCCTTCCACTCCCTCCAGGGGGCGACTTGGTTCACCAAGCTGGATTTACGCAGTGCATACCACCTCGTCCGGATCCGGGAGGGAGATGAGTGGAAGACAGCCTTCCGTACCCCGAACGGCCATTTCGAGTACCTGGTGATGCCGTTCGGGTTGACCAATGCTCCAGCCGTCTTTCAGCGCCTAATAAATGACGTCCTCCGGGATTTCAACGGCCTGTTTGTGTTCGTCTACCTGGATGACATCCTCATCTTCTCCAAATCCAGGGACGAGCACCGGGTCCATGTGAGGCGGGTCCTCCAAAGGCTGCTGGAAAACCAGTTATATGTGAAGGCAGAAAAGTGTGAATTCTACGCTAAGACTACGTCCTTCCTCGGGTTCGTCATCTCCCACGACCAGGTGCTTCCGGACCCAGTGAAGGTGAAGGCGGTGGTGGAATGGCCTACACCTACATCAAGGAAACAGGTGCAACAATTTATTGGGTTTGCAAACTTCTATCGCTGCTTCGTCCCGAATTTTGGCACCGTCGTCGGCCCTCTGACCCGCCTCACGTCCCCTAAGGTCCCGTTCCGGTGGACCGAAGAGGCCGCAGCTGCTTTCCAGGCGCTGAAGGCAGAGTTCTCCTCCTCCCGGGTCCTCAGCCAAGTCGACCCGTCGCTGCAATGCATCGTGGAGGTGGATGCTTTGGACACGGGAGTGGGGGCGGTTCTATCTCAGCGGTCGCCTGATGACGGAGTCAAACGGCCCTGCGCTTTCTTCTCTCGGCGCTTGTCCCCGGCGGAACGGAACTACGACGTGGGGGACAGAGAGCTCCTCGCCATCAAGCTCGCGCTGCAGGAGTGGCGTCACTGGCTAGAGGGGGCGGACCTGCCGTTCGTGGTCCTGACTGACCACAAGAACTTGGAATACTTAAGATCTGCCAAGTGTCTGAACGCCCGCCAGGCGCGTTGGTCCTTGTTCTTTGCCAGGTTCCGTTTTAACATCACCTTCAGGCCTGGCTCCAAGAACGGCCTGCCCGACGCCCTCTCTAGGCAATTTGCCCCTGAGGCGTCTGAGGACACAGTCCACACCATCCTGCCCAGGTCGTGCATCGTGGGAACCGTCACTTGGGACATTGAAAGTAAGATCCGGAAGGCGCAGGAATCGGAACCTGACCCTGGCGGCGGACCGGAGGGGAGGCTTTTTGTGCCATCCACGGTTCGGGGGGAGGTCATCCACTGGCTGCACACATCCAAGCTCACCTGCCACCCTGGTTCCTCCCGGATGATCGACCTTCTTCAACGGTCCTTCTGGTGGCCGGGCCTGCGGAAGGACGCTGCCCGCTACGCCCGGGCCTGCCTTGTATGTGCCACCAGTAAATCAGGTAATGCCCCTCCAGCGGGTTTGCTCCAGCCTCTGCCCGTCCCTGGCAGGCCCTGGTCGCATATCGCCCTGGATTTCATCACCGGACTCCTAGTCTCTAACACCTTCGACACTGTCCTGACCATCGTAGACCGTTTCTCCAAGGCGGCGCACTTCATCCCGCTACGAGGTCTTCCATCTGCCCTGGAGACGGCGGACCTCCTAATCCAGCACGTGGTCAGGCTGCACGGGATTCCGGTGGACGTGGTCTCGGACTGGGGGGCCCCAATTTTCCTCAGAGGTTTGGAGGTCCTTTTGCAATGCCCTGGGAGCCAAGGTAAGCCTCTCCTCCGGCCATCACCCCCAAACCAACGGGCAGTGTGAGCGGACCAACCAGGAGCTGGAGGCTGCGCTCCGCTGTGTCACTGCGTCCAAGCCTGCGTCCTGGAGTAACCATCTCGCCTGGGTTGAGTACGCCCACAACACCGCCCGCTCTTCTGCCACAGGGATGTCTCCCTTTAAGGCGTCCCTGGGTTACGACCCCCCTCTTTTCCCAGCGCAGGAGAGTGAGGTAACTGTCCCCTCAGTTCGGGCGCATCTCAGGCAGTGCCGTTCCATCTGGGCATCGGCGCGCAATGCGCTTTTACGCGCGGCGGAGCGCAAGAAATCCACGGCGGACCGGCACAGAAGACCTGCCCCAGCGTACCAGGTGGGCCAGCGTGTCTATGTGTCTACCCAGGACGTCATTTTAAAGGGTGAGAGGAGGAAGCTGGCACAGCGTTTTATGGGCCCATACCCCATCACCAGGATTATCAACCCGGTGGCTGTGCGTGTAGCTATTCCCCCCTCCCTCCGCATCCATCCCACCTTCCACGTTTCCAAGGTGAAGCCGGCAGTCTCCGATCCCCTTTGCCCTCCTCCTGCTGCGCAGCCCGCGCCCCGGATGATTGATGGCCATCCGGCCTGGCCTGTCTCCTCTATCTTGGACTCCCGGCGCCGGGGTCGCGGGTTGCAGTACTTGGTGGACTGGGAGGGTTATGGGCCTGAACATCGGCAATGGGTACCCTCGTCATTTGTGTTGGACCCGTCCCTCATTACTGAGTTCCACCGAGCGCACCCGGAGAAACCATCGCCAGGAGGCGCTGCTAGAGGGGGGGAGTACTGTCACGCCTCGCCGCCCATCTGCGGTGCCAGCTGCACGCACACCTGCACCTCATCAGCGGCGAGGGATTTAAGCCGCCTCGCCCTGGGCTTCGGCCTGAAGCCGTCAGTCTTCACTCACTACTCTTGCTGTAAGGAATCTCAACCGTTCAGCAAACATCCAAGTAAGAATCTCTTACCTCCTTCTTCTCCTAGTCTGCTCCCCTGTGCACAGGTGGATTTCCCGGCGGCGGACCACTCCTCTCTGCCACCATTCCCTCGCTGCTGCACCGGGCGCTCCAGGTTGCTGTCTTCCAGACTTCACCCTTGCTGTGCCAGCCACCTGCCATTCCCAAGTAAGCCAGTCATCATTATCATATCTCCTGTGTTGGTGTGGTGCCCGTTACCCTTCTCCCTTTGCTTCTCCCATAGGGTTGTCCGGCTGTACGGCCTCCTGCCTCCGTGCCCGACGCAGACGCCACCACCAACACATTCACATTTCGCAGACACACACTCATACACACTTGTTGTTAATAAAGCTATTAGATCTACCCTGAGCCTGCGTGTGTGTCTCCTGAGCCGTGCATTATGTCATGTTTGTTCATTTTTGTTTTGTGAATAAATCATTATTGCACCAAGTTCTGCCTGTGCTCTTGAGTCCCACTTTAAAAACTACATTTGCCTTCCAAGCAGATATTTGACAGTTTGTATTGTTTTGCCTGCCGCATATACAGTGATTTTTTTCCACTAAGCTGGGTTCACATTATAGTGTTTGGACCGACTTTTACAGATGTCTTGAAAAATCTGAGAAATTAGTCCAAATGTCATGAAATTACGTTCATGAGCAGTTTTTTTTATTTTAAATCCAGCACACACCAACTTTTACAAACTTTAAAGGAGCTTTTTAACTTCACAGCCTAGCTTGGCCATGAATGAGAGCAGCCCGCTACATTTCAGAGATGATGCCAGTCTTTCTCTTTGTCCAGTAGTTGTAAAATTTCCTTCAGTTATATTATTGCTCATCTCAGCCAGAGTTATATTAATCTGCTCTAGTGAATGCAAAATTGTAGTGTATAGACACTGAACAAAATTAAAATTTTGAAACAAATAAATGGCTCAGATTTCCGTACCAGTAGCCTGCTGCTTTTAAGATACACATTAATAGAACATACTGGCCAATCAAATTCGAGCCGTATCTGTAACAAGAATTCTGTGGGTAAGGTTCCGTATCCATAGCCACTGCCTTAGACATTTAGGACCTTGAAGGTCAAGCTGATCCATTAGTGACACCGGCAACATGGCCACATTAATCTGATAACTAGGAATAATCAGATAATGGCTCTGTGTTCAGTATTATTATTATTAGAACAACTAGTACATACCCATGCATACCCGCCCATGCCTGTAGAAACCAAGTATAAGCAAGTATTTCTGCATGCCCGTTGCTGAAGGGTCTCCTCATGTCTGAGATGGCTGTGTTGTTCACAGTCATGCTTGCGGCATACTGCTCGAACCTGAGGTGTTTCATCTTCACGGCATCTTTTCTGACGTGCAGCAGTTCTCCTCACTCTATTGCTCTTCTTCTTCTTCTTCTTCTTCTTCTTCTTCTTCTTCTTCTTCTTCTTCTTCGTTCAGACCACTGGTTGAGGGATAGGTGCGTAGTAATTCCAGTTCATGGACAGGAACATGAAAATAGATCTGAGCAAAAAGTGGCTTTCGACCCAGTTCAGGAAGACTCGTGCATGCCCGTAGAAACCAAGAAACCGGAGCACCCGCAGAAAATCAGCATTTTGCTTGCCATTTTTCACATTTGTAGTGTACACTGCCATTCTTCGAGGTTACACATTTTTACTGTGTCAGCACCTCTTTAAAAACAACATTGCTCAGAAAGCGACGCTTTTGCTTAGTTTCTTCATCTTGAGCAAGAATACGAAGACTGCTTGATCTGCCAACTCTGCTCGCAGCAACGTAGAATTGGCCTTGGCTGAAGAAATCTCTTGTGCAGAAAACACCAACGCGTTGTAAAGACTGGCCCTGTGACTTATTCACAGTCATGGCAAAGCAGGGTCTTACTGGAAACTGTTTACGTAGCAAGGTGAATGGAAACATGTTGTCAGATGGTGTGAGTGTGATTCGTGGAATCAGGAGAGTGCATCCAGCATTGACACCAATCACAGATGTTGCAACCAACAGGTGAGACTGTATTTGTTCAATGATGTTATCTTGAGCCACTGCAATGTCCATTTTGTTGGTCAAAGTTTCACAGCAGCATGATCACCATTCCCACCTTTAAAGTGATGAGGAGGCATTCCAGATGGGCAGAGTGTATTACCATCAAGGCAGGCATCGTGAGTGATGGTCTATATGACATCATAAAGACATCAAGGCAGGCATCATAGGACATCATGCTGACATCATAGGTAGCCAGTCCTATTGTCTATATGACGTCATCGCGAGTCCTATGTTGCCGGAGATTATAGGCTTATCATAGGACATCATGCAGACATCATAGGCCGTCCTATGATGTGCTCTGATCGTGAGACACAAAGATTTCTTGAATTTATAGAGTGATGATGATTAGCACCATGTTGTTTACTGAAATGTGGCTAACAGAACCAGCAACAGATGCTAACATCAGACTGGAGGGTTTCCAGTTAATACAGGCAGATTGGACACCAGATAGCAGGAAGAACAGGGGCAGGGGGCTGCTAATGTTTGTGAACAACAGATGGTATAATCCTGGACACATCACAAATAAAGAACAACACCGCAGCAAAGAACATTGAGTTGCTATCCATTAGCATGCGACTGGCATATCTTCCCAGAGTTCTCACATATCATTGTGATTGTTATTTATGTACCCCCCTCTGCGAGCGCTGAGGCAGTGTGTGACACACTCACCAGCAGACTACAGATTCAACACCCCATTGCTCTCCAGCTCATCCCTGGTGATTTTAACCATACTTCCCTGTCCTCAATTCTGCCCACTTTCACCCAGTATGTCACGTGCCACACCAGAGACAATAAAACCCTGGATTTATTTTATGCAAACACCAAGCTGGCTTACACGGCAGCACGGTGGTGCAGTGGTTAGCACTGTTGCCTTACAGCTAGAAGGTTCCTGGTTCGAATCCCCAGGCTGGCAGGGGTTGGAACCTTTCTGTGTGGAGTTTGCATGTTCTCCCTGTGCTGCGTGGGTTTACTCCGGGGGCTCCGGTTTCCTCCCACAATCCAAAGACATGCATGTTAGGTTAATTGGCTGTTCTAAATTGTCCCTAGATATCTGTCTCCTATAGGCCCTTAGAACAGAGGGTTAGTACTAGTGAAAGCGCTTTGAGTGGTCTTTGTGACTAGAAAAGCGCTATATAAGTGCAAGTTAGTTAGTTAGTTAGTTACACCTCACCCACCCCCCACCCCCCGGAAGATCTGACCACAACCTGGTTCACCTCCTGCCTGTGTACAAACCCCTGGTACACAGACAACCTCCTGTTACCTGCACAGTGAAGATATGGTCTGAGGAGGGGGAGGACGCTGTGAAGGACTGTTTTGAATCCACTGCATGGGAGCAGCTCTGTGAGCCACATGGTGAGGACACTGACGGCCTCATTCACACCATCACAGACTACATCAGCTTCTGTGTAGAGACCACCGTACCCACCAAGACCATACGGTGTTTCTCAAACAACAAGCCCTGGATCAGCCCTGAGATAAAGTCACTGCTGAAGGAGAAGAAAAGGATCTTCAGGTCGGGAAAACAAGGAGGAGCTGAAGTCCATACAGAGGGAGCTAAAGAGGAAGATCAGAGAGGGGAAGAACAGTTACAGGAAGTAGATGGAGGACAAGCTGCAGCAGAGTGACGTCAGTGGTGTCTGGAGAAGCCTCAAAATTATCTCTGGGCATCAGAATACCTCCTCCCAGGCCATGGGGGGTAGGGAGTAGGTGAATAACCTGAACCTGTTTTTTAACAGATTTGACCAACCGTCCTCTTCTCCGCCTGCCCACCAACCACTGCTCCTTCCACCTTCATCTAGTCTTCATCTAGACAAACCCACGCAATGAATGGTGTTTGTGCATTTAATTAATAAAAAGTAACATAAGAGTCCAAAATAGTGCAAAAACACAAAATGCAAACAAGATAAACATACAGGCTGTAGTCTCTGAACAGAGAGAGCTCAGGAGAAGATAACTTCAGAGGCTGGTGAAGTAGAGGATACAGAGGTACGTTCAGGCATACAATACAAAACATCAAGTGGTCTGAGCTCAGAGAAAACCTGAGCTCAGACACATAAAAAAAAAAAACCTTTAAGGGGTGGAGTCCAGACACCCCCAGGTAACACCCAAAAGAACCCCCCCCCCCCCCCCGAGAGAAAGAGGTACATCACAAAACCACTGGGGTGGGGGAAACAGGCTAGGAGGAAAAAGCAAACCCGCTCATGAGCCGCACCTGCACTACACCGAGGCTCTGGGCCTTCCTAACCAGTTTGGGCGGTTGACCGAAGTCCCAAGCCAGCCAAACGGCCAGGTGGAAGGAGTTGGGTGGCCTGCCCAAGAATATTGGCCACCCAACCCAGTGGCTCAGTCTATGCGGTGGCCGGCCTGAGTTCTTTAGCCACCTGGACCACAGAGATGACCCAGGAGGCAGCCCTTCCATAGGAGGACCCACGGCAATGTTGAGCGGAAGAGGGAGACCCCAACGGCATCTGGCTGAGGATCTGCATCACCCACAGCGGCTCCAGGCTGGAGCTCTGTAGCGCCCTCGGTGGCTCCGGGATGGAGCACTGCGGCACCCTCAGTGGCCCCGGGTTGGAGCACTGCAGCACCCTCGGTGGCTCCGGACTGGAGCACTGCAGCACCCTCGGCAGACCTGGGTTGGAACACTGCAGCACCCTCGGTGGCTCCAGACTGGAGCACTGCAGCACCCTTGGTGGCTCCGGGCCGGAGCACTGCAGCACCCTCGGTGGCTCCCAGGCTGGGAAATAGCACCCATGGCGGACCCAAACTGGAGCGCAGCACCCACGTCGGGTTGAGGCTGGGGCGCAGCAACCATGAGGATCCCCAGCCTGGATGCAGCAAGCACGGAGACTCAGACCAAGGAGGGACCCACACAACACCCTCGGGCAGAGGGGGAGCTGCACCAGCGACGACCTCAGCAGGGGGAGCTGGACCTACGACGACTTCAGATGGTGAGTCTGGAACCACAGAGACATCTGGGATGGATGGATCTTCCCCGGCAACCCTGGGAGGAGGCTCAGAAATAACAGGGAGAGGAACAAAGTCAGGGTTGCCGGCAGCGGCAGAGCCCGCTGGGGTGAGCTCAGGTGCAGCTGACGGCTGCACCCGGCTCTCCCCAGCAAGAGCCAGGCAAGCTTTCTCCAAGACAGTAAAGAGAAAAACAAGGGAGAGCACTTGCCTGAGCTTGAGCTCCACCATCGTCCAGGACTCTGTTGAATCAGACGATGACGACGTCTCAGGCCCTGTCTCAGGGAGGTCCAGCTCAGTCACTGACTCTGCTGCGGCGGCCTCTGCAGCAGGTAATGATGGTAGTTGCAGTCTGGATGCCCCCAGGTGGAGCAACCCACGCAGGTGGCTCATCTGACGTGGCAGCTGGGGGTTGGCTCACCACTGGCGCTGGAATTGGGGTTCTCCAGGACCACGGGCTCCTCACTAGTTCGGCAATTCTCTTCCGTGGCCGGCGGACACTCAGGAACCAAGGAAGAGGACACGGAGAGAGTTGGTGAGCAGTTAAGTGCTGCAGCAGGTGGGGAGAGCTCAGGAGACTGCATTCCCTGAGCCTCCCTACCGGGAAGCAGGCAAGGCATATCATCAAAAATTGGAATAGAATGAAATGTTACTTGCCTGTCATCCCGGTGAGCGATGTTATCTGCTGTATGCCGGTGAATAATCATCCCTCTCCGCATCTATGGAGAGCTTGGGCCCCTCTGAGGACTGTGGAGGAGCCGCCCCCTCTTTCATGGAGACAGACGTGGCCGGGGAAAACAGGATGGACCTCTCAGCAGCAGGAAATGGCACAGTGGAAGAGCGGGAGGCAGCAGCTACAGACCTGGAGAAAGCTGGGAGTTCAGCTGGAAGACAGAGTGACGGCAGCTGCCCTGCTGCAGAGGGCTTCCAATACGGAAGTATTGGCATCAGAGAATGGGCTGTCCGAGAGGTGGGCTGTTTCCTGCAGCAGTCCGAAGCAGGATGACGTCGCCGTTGTAAAGCTGATGGAGTGGGCGAGGAGGAGACAGATGGCATCGGCGGGAGTGGAGGAAGGGAGAGCCTAATCACCCGAGGATACCAAGGACACCCCAGCATAGCCTCTCATCCTTTCAGGACCTGTAGCTCCGGGCATTGGTTTGTCATGTCCTCAATCATGGCCACATACTCCAACTCGTCCCGACTCCACCTTTTCCTCCTCCCGACTGGATTGCCTGCTGAATCCATCGCAAGCTGCAACGGGCAGGTGAGTGAAAAAAACACAAAAGGTGAAAAAATGTGCATAACACCACAGCTGGGTTTTTTCCACTGGCAGCTAAATTCTGTCATGAGTGCCCCTCGGGGCAGGAGAGACAAACCCACGCACTGAATGGTGTTTGTGCATTTAATTAACAAAAAGGAACATAAGAGTCCAAAATAGTGCAAAAACACAAAATGCAAACAAGATAAACTTACAGGCTGTAGCCTCTGAGCAGGGAGAGCTCAGGAGAAGATAACTTCAGAGGCTGGTGAAGTAGAGGATACAAAGGTAGGTTCATAGAAAAAAAAAACAGTATTGACATCCAATTTAGCAGCATTGAGTAGTGGAAAGGCTGTGCATAAATATACAGGAAAATGACCTGCAGGTGTGGAATCACTGAGCGAGCAGAGCCTAATTAACCCAACTGCCCACAGCTGAGCTGAGAAGGCATACAATACAAAACATCAAGTAAGGGTCTGAGCTCAGAGGAAACTTGAGCTCAGACACATGACAGTCTGACCACATGCGTGACACGCTGAACGCACTGAGGAGCTCACTTAGCGGTAGGCTGTGCCATCCTAGGTGCATGACGGAGAGATTCCGCAGGTCCTTCCTACCTACGGCTGTCAGACTTTATAACCTAACCAGGGCTGCTCGTAGAAGTCGTATTAAATGTACTAAACATAACAACTTTGCACAATAGAGATTGTCCAATCTGATACACAACTAGGACAATAACAATCATTACTGAGGGTGGCAACAACACTGTACATTAAAATGTGAAATATACTGTCTGGGTACATATTCATATTCTGCAGGGTAATTTAACCTTCTTCTTCTTCTTTGTTTTTGTTTTTATTTGCATTTTTTAACATTAATTTTAGCCATTTTAAGTGGGTGTGAATGTGGGGGTGTCCTAAAAAGATGGGGGGGGGGTATCCTAATTTATTCCTCACTATTTGTTTAGAATTATATTTTACAGAAAATTTTTAAAAAAGTGTTTAATTGAGTTTTAATTGTTTAGTTTAGGAACCGGCCTCAGTTTGTGAGAACCCGGGACTGTGTTTCCGACACGATCATCAGTAGCACGGGGGCCCCCCAGGGAACGGTGCTGGCTCCCTTCCTGTTCACTCTTTATACTGCGGACTTCTCACACAACACAACACACTGCCATCTACAGAAGTTCTCTGATGACTCTGCGATCGTTGGTCTCATCTCCAACGGAGATGAAGCTGAGTACAGAGGGCTTATCCAGGACTTCGTGGACTGGTGCCATCGGAACTGCCTCCAGATCAACGCGAGGAAAACTAAGGAGCTGGTGGTGGACTGCCGCAGGCATGGGCAACCCCTCACAGCACCAGTAAATATACAGGGAACAGACATCGAGATGGTGACATCCTATAAGTACCTGGGTGTTCATCTGAACAATAAACTAGACTGGTCACACAATACTGACGCACTCTACAAGAAGGGACAGCACAGGCTGTTCCTGCTGAGGAGACTCAGGTCTTTTGGTGTACAAGGGGCGCTGCTGAAGTCATTCTATGACACGGTGGTGGCATCAGCCATCACTTTTGGAGTGGTCTGCTGGGGCAGTGGCATTACTGCAGCCGATAGGAAGAGACTGAACAAACTGATTAAGAAAGCTAGCTCTGTCCTGGGGCAACGCCTTGATCCGATGGAGGAGATAGGAGAGAGAAGGACGGTGGCTAAACTGTCATCTCTGCTGGAGTCCGAGTTCCACCCTATGCAGGACATACTGGATGCACTGAGGAGCTCATTTAGCAGCAGACTACATCATCCCAGGTGCACAACCGAGAGGTTTCGTAGGTCCTTCCTACCAACGGCTGTCAGACTGTACAACCTAAGCAGGGCTGCTTGCAGAGATAGCAAAAAGACGTAACAAACTAATAGTTTTTTGGATGCAAAAGATGCAATAGACTTACACAATGGTCCTCTCCGGCATACAACTAGGAACATATCGGTCGCTATGGAGGGTGAGAATATGTATGGGCACATAATCATACCATGTAGGATAACTAAGTAGACGGTTATGCTGTTTCATCCCATCTAGCAACAATGCTCTGCACTGTGTGTGTTTATATATTTACATATTTATTCCATCTAGCTACAATGCTCAGCACTGGGTGTGTTTATATTTATATATCTATATATTTATTCCATCTAGCTACAATGCTCCGCACTGTGTTTTTATATATCTACATATTATTCCATCTAGCTACATTGCTCCGCACTGTGTGTGTTTATATACTTGCATATTTACTCCACCTAGCTGCAATGCTCCGTACTGTGGGTGTTTATATATTTACATATTTATTCCATCTAGCTACAATGCTCTGCACTGTGTTCATATATTCATATATTTATTCCATCCAGCTACAATGCTCTGCACTGTGTGTCTGTGTGTGTGTGTGTATATATATATTTTATAGTAATATGTACATATATACAGTATATTAGCTGCTCTTGCTTGCTTGTTTTTTTTTTTTTTCTTGCCTTCTGATTGTTGCTCTGAGTGTTGCTATCCCTGTGCTGTTGCAATCCTGGAATTTCCCCGTTGTGGGACTAATAAAGGCTTATCTTATCTTATCTTATCTTATCTTATCTTAGTTGTATTACATGAATCTCCCAGTATTTTAAACACTGAGATTAAATATCCATATGTCCAAATATGTTAAAAAACACACAGGCTTATACAGGGCATCCTAATTTTTTCACATGACTGTATTACAGAATTCAGCTGCACGTGTTCTGATGAAGACCAGATGGCAGGCTCACATCATGCCAGTTTTAAAGTCACTTCATTGGCTCCCCGTGTCCTTCAGGATTGAGTTTATGGTTCTTTTACTGGTTTATAAATGTCTGCACGCTCTTGGGCCTTCTTGTCTGTAAGAACTGCTTTTAACATATGAGCCCCCATGGTCCCCAAGGTCCGCTGGTACTGGCCTTTTAATTATCCCTACTGTCAGAATACGCACGCACAGTGAGGCTGCTTTTAGGTACTACAGCCCACGCTTGTGGAACAGCCTGCTGGAGAACATCAGGGCTGCAGAGAGTGTTCATGTTTTTAAAAGCAGGCTCAAGACTGTCATGACTGTCCCATGCACTGCGTAAAAGCGCACGGAGGAGAGAGGCGGATTTAAGTGCAGGGTTACACCACAAACACATTTATTAACATAAAGTTCCACAGTTCCAAAAAATAGTGCAGACGTACAAAAAATACAATTGGAAACACTTACGGGCTCACACTCCGGAGCCAAAATCACTTCGTGAGTGCGTGCAGAAGAAGACGAATTCAATAGTCCAGCAGAGCAGAAATGGCAATGAGCAAACTAACTACACATGTTGATGAGCTACTGATTGGGTCCACCTGAGCGAGGACACAAGGGGAATAATCACAGAGCAGCTGAGTGTCAGAAGAGGGGGAGTGGTCTGGCTGGCAAACTGGCAGGCAACGCCCACACCAAGGGCAGACTGAACATGCCACCTGACAGCCTGTCAGCCAGACAGCCAATACACAAAACACAGAAACAAACTAGAGATGGAAAAATAAGATATAACATAACAGAGGTAAACTAAACAGAGACCAGGAACAAGGAAGACCATATGAAACTCAAAGGATAAAATAATACACAAATAATCATGCCAACATACAATACACAGCTAAATAGACAACTAGAGGAAGGTCATGGAATCGAGCCCGAAAGACAAACCGGCTCGGTCCATGACAGAGCCCCCCTCTCAAGGGGTGGATTCTAAATATCCAGCGTAACATCACAGAGGAAAGACCCCCCCCCCCCCCAGCAGGAACAATAACAACAAACAACCCAGGGTGGGAGGTAGGGGGAAACAGGACAGGAGGGAACAAAAAACAACCCCGCTCAGGGCCCACAACGGAAAAACACAACCATTAAGCTCCCCCAAGTCCAGAGGCATAGAGGCTTGGGAGGTCGCCCTGAGTTCAAGGCCCAGCAGAAGGTGCAGTGGGCAGAGTCCGGCAGCCTGCTGGAAAACATGGGCCACCTGACCCAAAGACTCAGTCCTTCAGGCAGCCGGCCAGCACTGTTGAGCCACCAGGACCGGAGGGGTGAAGCAGGAAGTGGCCTGCCCACCGGGAGGCTCACTGGTGGGTGACCGGACGGTAGGATGGGAACCCCTATGGCGCCAGACAAGGAAGAGGAGGGGGCCACAATGGCATCTGGCAGAGCGGCAGCAGTCTCGGTGGTCCCAGCTTGGGACACAGCTACACCCGCGGTGGTCCCAATCCGGGACCTCATTGCTCCCACGGGTGGACCCAGCTGGTCCTCGGCTACACCCATGGAGGCTCCGGGCTTGAGCTCCACTGCACTCTCAGTGGGATCCAGCTGGGCCAACGCTGCACTCTCGGTGGACTCCGGCTGGGTCAACACTGCACCCTCAATGGACCTCGGCTGGCCCAATGCTGCACCCTCGGTGGGTCCCGAGCTGAGACACGGCACCCATGGCAGACTAAAACTGGAACCCAGCACCCACATGGGACTGAGGCTGTGGTGCAGCACCCACAATGGTCTCCGGCTGGGATGCAGCACCCATGGAGCCTCGGACCGAGGAGGAACCCAGACGACAGCCTCTGGCAGAAGGGGATCTGGCTCTGCGGCATCCTCCAGTGATGAGACCGAATCCACGGAGGCCCCTGGTGATGATGGAACTTCTCTGGTGACCCTAGGAGAAGGCTCAGGAATGACAGAAGAAAAAAAACACTGGTTAGGGTCGCCAGCAGCGGTGGAGCCCGGCAGAGGGAGTTCAGATGCAGCTGAGGGCTGTACCCAACTCTCTTCACCTACAGCCAGACAAGATCTCTCCAAAACTGACATTAGAAACACAAGAGAGATAACTTGCCTGAGCTTGAGCTCCACCACCATCCAGGACTCCGCTGAACTTGGTGATGTTGTCTCGGGCCCGGCCTCCAAGAGATCCAGCTCTGGCTCCCATTCCGCCGCAATAGCTTCCGCAGCTGGCATGATGGTGATAGCAGTCCTGCAATTCCCCAGCACTGGCCGCAATGCTGGAGACTCCTCCAGCGTGGTAGCTGGGGAGCTGCTCCGTGCTGGCTCCGGAGCGGAATGCTCCGGGGCCACTGGCTCCTCCACTGCCCAACGGTTCTGTTCCTGGACCGACGGACACTCAGGGATTGGTGGGGGAGACACGGAGAGGACAGGAAAAAGGTTAACATCTGCAGCTGGAGGAGAGGACCCAGCGGACTGCTGAGACTGGGCCTCTCCCTCGGGAGACAGACAAGGTTTATCACAATTAAGCTGAATAGAATGAATAAACACTTGCCTGTCATCCCACTCTCTGATGTTCACAGCTGCAGGTGATTAACAGTCATCCCTCTCCGTATCAATGACCATGTTTATTGACTCCTCCAAAGGATATTGGAGGAGCCGGTTCCAAAGACACGGAAGTGGGCGTTCCCAGGACAACCCTGGAGGACCTCTCGGCTGCAGAAGGAAAAATGACTGCCCCTTGAAGAGGAGGGCTTCCTCCAGTGTTTGGACGTGGGATGACGCTGTTTCTGGGGAGCTGGAGACACATGGCCAGACGCTGGTGAAGCGGGGGAAGAAATGGCTGCAGGTTGTGGAGTTCGTCTTTGCCTGGGCTCTGCGAGGAACGGAGGTCTCCTCAACCCAGGAAAAGCTTGCTGGAGCGCGCCGACTGAGGATATCAGGTCAGCATACTGTGGGTAATTCCAGAGTCCCAGATGCACCTCCAGAATTCCCACAGCTTCATCCAGGTATCTCCACTTCGCCTTCGGTCCGTGGGCTTCAAAGTCTTCCTCCAAAAAATCCTGGATGTCGGCTGCCACCCGTTCTTCCTCCACAGTGGGATGCCCCGCTGCTCGTCCGCTATGACCGGGGTGGTGACGGCGTGCTGGAGACACTGTACTCCAGAAACAGGTGAGTAAAAAAGCAGTACAAAAAGGAAAAAGTTATGTCTGGGTGAAACCCGCTAAATCCTTGTTTGGCTGGACTATTCTGTCATGATTGCCCCGTGAGCTTTTACGCAGCGCAAGGAGGAGAGAGACGGATTTAAGTGCAGGGTTACACCACAAACACATTTATTAACATAAAGTTTCACAGTTCCAAAAAATAGTGCAGACGTACAAAAAATACAATTGGAAACATTTACGGGCTCGCACTCCGGAGCCGAAATTGCTTCATGAGTGCGTGCAGAAGAAGACAAATTCAATAGTCCAGCAGAGCAGAAATGGCAACAAGCAAACTAAATACACATGTTGATGAGCTACTGATTGGGTCCACCTGAGCGAGGACACAAGGGGAATAATCACAGAACAGCTGAGTGTCAGGAGATTGGGAGTAGTCTGGCTGACAAACTGGCAGGCAACGCCCACACCAAGTGCAGCTTGAATATGCCACCTGACAGCCTGTCAGCCAGAGAGCCAATACACAAAACACAGAAACAAACTAGAGATGGAAGCAAAATAAGATGTAACATAACAGAGGTAAACTAAACAGTGACCAGGAACAAGGAAGACCATATGAAACTCAAAGGACAAAATAATACACAAATAATCATGCCAACATACAATACACAGATAAATAGACACCTAGAGGAAGGTCATGGAACCGAACCCGAAAGACAGACCGGCTTGGTCCATGACAAAGACCTACTATTTTAACCTCGCTTTTGACTAGTTTCCTATTTTGTCTTAATTTATGATTTTAAATCTACTGTTATTCTGGTCACAATTATTTATTTTATTAATAATTATTAATGCTTTTGAATTTATGTCTGTTTGTATTTAAGTGTTGGTTTATTTTTTTAGGTATCTTAACTGTCTAGTCTTTTAATCAACCTATTATCTTATTATTATTTATCAGTGATTGTTTTATTTTTTTTATCATCCTGTCCAAGCTTCAGCATTTCCTCATGGAGGTCACTTCCACAGGGAATTGTGTCTGTTTTCTGGCTGCAGGGTCCTGGCCTGTGATTGCCCTGGTCTGCTCAGCCGAGGGGATTGTGCACTGCCGCACCTGCGGTGTCAACCCCTCGGACTGGACTTGGGCAGTTTCAGAGGTGGTGTCCCTGGAGCTGTGGGCTTGGCCTTTTCCTTGCTGGTGATCATTCCCTAGTGATGGTGCTTCCTCACTTGGATCCTTGGTGTTCAGTCGTAAGTCTCACATAGATGAATGTTTGTGCATGCATGTGTGTGTGCGTGTGTGTGTGTGCACTCACACGCGTGCGCAAAAGTATGCATGTATATATATGGCGAGGCTTTATTTTAATGTGTGAAGCACTTTGTGTTGCAACTTTTGTATGAAAAGTGCTACTGTATATATGTAAACAAAGCTTTGATTGATTGATTGAATAATTGCCTTTTATCTGATTATTGTTTTTACATGACTACATTAATAATCAGTTAACTCCAGAAATCTGATTATAAACGGTTTATTATTGTGCATGTAAACATGGCCATTTTGCATATCATACTCCCATAAATATGTGGGAGGGCCCCAAAAATTGCTTTAGCCCAGAGGCCCACAACCTCCTTAATCCGACCCCTGATGGGGAGAACATGCAAACTCCACACAGAAAGGTCACCGATGGTCAGGGGGTGGGATCAAACCCACAACCTTCTCACTGTGCTGCCACAGTGCTTGCTACTGCACCACTGAGCTGCCCAGTACAAACATTATTAATCACAGTTAACTGGGTGCATTACGTTGCTTTTGATCTTGTCTCACCTGGGCTTTGAAAAACACTGACCCTGACATACAGGCATCTGTATGACAGTGGTGCAGTTGTCAATGGTGACGGTGAAGCTGGATATTCTGGGGCCACATCTCTGCTTGCCTAATATAGGAAGAGACAAAATGCAACAGGTGATGAGTGTGAAGTACAAAGACTTTCAATTATGTGCATAGCATTTAAAATCAGAAACAAATTATAAGGCAAGTGATTTTCAAGTACCAAAGCTGTAAGATTATTTTTGGTACTCATCTGAGGTTACTTACATGTATAGCAACAATGTCGGTCATCCCAAATTCTGTCCCGCTAAATGATAAAATCCATATAAGAACAAATTAACATGGGTTGAAGGTCTTTTTTTAAAAGCACAATTACTCTTTGAATTGACATTCTGTGTATTCTAGGTTATTATTATAATGTATCCATTTTGAGATGTTACAGTGTTTAGTTTAATGTTCACGGCATTGGTCTTTTGTACCTCTGGGCAGTTTTCATTGGGACAGATTTTAGTATCAGTGTGGATGCCCTCGTTGGTGCAGGTAAATGACATACAGGGATGGGCAGGATGGTTCCACTTCTCTCCCACCTACATACATGAACATAGGCAATGAGCCACTAGATATTATAGTATTTTAATCAAAACAAGAGTTATGCAGAATGTAAGACAGAAAAAAAGACCAAATCAACCTACCTCATATGTCTTTCCATGATAACTGCAGACTGTGTTATCTAGAAAACAAGGGTAATTTTGTCACTTGGAGTGTAGCAATTAAAGTAAAATTTCTTATCAGTTTTTGTTTAAATTTTGATTAATAATATTTATAGCTTGTTTACAATTTAAAAACTGACATCTCAAATTATTAGAATATTTAATTTTGAATACTGCATATCTCCCTGGCCAGTTCAGTTCATGCAGCCACAATCACGGGAAAGACTACAAACAATTGTCCAGAATTGTTGTCCAGAACAGTTGTCCAGAAGATAACCATTGACACACTCCACAAAGAGGATAAACCACAGAGGGTCATTGCTGAAAAGGCTGGCTGTTCACAGAGTGCTGTATCAAACCATATTCATGGAAAGCTGTATGGTAGGGAGAAAAAAGTGTGATAGACAAAGGCGCTCGAGCAGCAGGGGTGACCAGAGCCTTGCCTAGAAAAGCTGATTCAAGAACTCAGGGGAACTTCACAAGGAGTGGACCGAGTCTGGTGTCAGCGCATCAGGAGCCATCAGCAAAGGTGTCTTCAGGAAAGGAGCTAGAACTGTCATTTTTCATTATACTAAGCCACTCCTGAATCAGGCACAATGTCAGAAGGGTGCACGGTGGCGCAGTGGTTAGCACTGCGGCAGCACAGTTTACCCTTGGCCGGGGGATTGTGGGGATCGTGGGATCGTGGGTTCGATCCCAGCCCCCAACCAACAGTGATCTGTGTGGAGTTTGCATGTTCTCCCCGTGTTGCGTGGGTTTACTCCGGGATTTCTCCGGTTTCCTCCCACATGCCAAAAACATGCATGTTAGGTTAATTGGCTGTTCTAAATTGTCCCTAGATATCTGTTTCCTATAGGCCCTTACAATAGAGGGTTAGTATTAATGAAAGCACTTTGAGTGGTCTTTGTGACTAGAAAAGCGCTATATAAGTGCAGGTTAGTTAGTAGTTAGTTAGAAGTATCTTAACTGGGCTAAAAAGAAAGATAACTGGACTATTGCTCAGTGGTCCAAAGTCCTCTTTCCTGGATGCAAATTTTGCATCTCATCTGGATATAAAGGTCCTAGAGCAGGGGTAGGTAATGAGGGATAGTCCACTGCAGGTTTTAGCTTCTATCCAGTCTCTTCAGCAGGTGTCTTCACTGATCAGCAATCTTTGAAGGTGATTATTGAAAATACCTGTTGAAGAGACTGGATGAAACAGAAAACCTGCCATCCATGGCCCGTAATTCCCCACCCCTCTCCTAGAGTTTGGAGGAAGAGTGGTAAAGAACAGGATCCAAGGTGTTTTAAGTCCAGTGTGATATATTCACAGTCTGTAATGATTTGGGGTGCTACATCATCTGCTGGTGTTGGTCCGCTATGTTTTATCAAGTCCAAAGTCAACATGGGAAATTTTGGAGCACTTCGTGCTTCCATCTACAGAAGAACTTTATGGAGCAGACCTTTGCACCAGCCCACAGTACCAAGACTACTACTGCATAGATACATTTCTTTGCATTGTGATATAATTTAGCTTACTTTGAGCTGGGGGTGGGGGGTAGCTACTCTGCATCAACTGACATAGGCTACTCTTTTCTGGGTTCATTTCGTGGGTTTGGAAGGCTTTGGAGAGAAGGGTGGAGAGAATCTATGGAGTTTAGTTCAAAAGAAAGATGACAAACATCCAACCCAACAATACAGATGAGCTGAAAGCTGCAATCAAACCAACTTGGGCTTCAATAACACCTCAGCAGTGCCATAAGCTGATCCCTTCCATGCCACACCACACTGATGCAGTAATTTGAGGTAAAGAAGCCTCAACCAAGTATTGAGTGTATAAACTACCACACTTTTCAGATGCTGGACATTTCTTAATGCAAATCCTTATTTATGATTGATGTTAGGGAATATTCTAATAGTTTGAGATACTAGATTTCTGATTTTCATAAGCCATAAATCATAACCATCAAAGCTGAAACAAAAAAGGCTTGAAATATTTCCCTTCACTAGTAAGGAAAATAAAATATATGAACGTTTACTTTGAATTTAATGATTACAACCTTCAACCAGCAGGAAAAATAGTAACAGTTTGTACAGTTTTGGTGTTGGAATTGATACAGATTTATTTCTTACAATAATGCCAGCATTTCCTATTGGTGAGAAACTGGTTCATTTTCATCTTCACACCTTCCTGTCACTACTGGGAGAAAGACTGTTTTGGAAATTTAACTCAGTTTTGAAACCTTTATTTCACTGATAAATGGCAGAGCAATCCATCCATCCATCCATCCATTTTCTACCGCTTAATCCTTTAGGGTCGCGGGGGGCTGGAGCCTATCCCAGCATCTCTGGGCGAGAGGCAGGGTACACCCTGGACAGATCGCCAGTCCATCGCAGGGCCAACACAGAGATACAGACAACCATTCACTCTCACATCCATACCTAAGGACAATTTAGAATCCCCAGTTTGATGCCAGTTAACCTAACTTGCATGTTTTTGGCATGTGGGAGGAAACCGGAGTGCCCGGAGTAAACCCACACAGACACAGGGAGAACATGCAAACTCCACACAGAAGGGTCACCGATGGTCCGGGGGTGGGATCGAACCCACGATGGTCAAGGGTGGAATCGATCCCATAACCTTCTTGCTGTGCTGCCACTGTGCTAACCACTGCGCCACTGTGCTGCCCAATCCATCAGAGCAATCCATCGATATACGTATATATATTACAAAAAAGTAAAAAAAAAATAGTTATGGCTTTGGTATTGTATTGATAAAAGAAAAAAACTGTAAATGAATCTTTGTTGGGTATTAACATATCAAAAACCATGTATGCCTCGACAACTAGAATGGAATGCTATGAAATTCAACCTTATTTATTTATATAGTGCCATTTCACTGCAACAGTCATCTCATAGCACTTTCAACTGTAGGAGAAACCCCCACAATTGCAGAAAGACCCCAGCAATCAGGCGATCCCTTGTGAGCAAGCACTTGGTGACGGTGGAGAGGAAAAACTCCCTTTTAACAGGAAGAAACCTGGAGCAGAACCAGGCTCAGGGAGGGGCAGTCATCTGCTGCGACTGGCTGGGGGGTGAGGGGATAGAGAAGATGAAAAGAACAGACATGTAGAGAGCAAACGGCATGATGGGGACACAATCTATGGGAGAGAACAAGCAGATGTTAATGACCAGCAAAAAAAAAATTTCATTGAGAGTGAAGAAAGGAGTGAAGCCCAGTGCATTATTGGAGGTCCCCCGGCTGTCTAAACCAATTAGCAGCATAACTAAGGGAGGGTTCACAGACATGATCTCTCCCTAATTGTAGGCTATATCAAAAAGGAAGGTTTTAATCCTGTTCTTAAAAACAGAGATCGAGTCTGACTCCCAAATCCAGATTGGCAGCTGGTTCCACAGGAGAGGAGCTTGATAACTGAAGGCTCTGCCTCCCATTGTACTGAAATCCAAAAACTTACCACACATATGGTCACCACGGTGCAGACCATGAGTAGGATCGTTTTCAAGAGATTTTAAAAAACAATCCTCGGTCCGAGTCATGTTGTTACATGTACACAGGTAATAATTGGACCGCCACATATCCCCAGGCTGAAATGCAAAGAAATACAGATTATTTGTGGGATAATGCCATAGCCAGAGTATATTAGTGAGAGTGTGCCAATAAGAGAAAAGGTCCTAACAAATCTTGGCTCTCCACTTGGTCCTTTGCAAACTGTGGAGAAAAAAGGGAACCACTTATTTATTGGTTGATCAAGAAGACAAATCTCGAAAACACAGGGCTGACTGTCAGTCTAGATGAGAATAGCATTACTCACATCGGCAGTCGTGCACACAGGTGTTTGAGTGATTTCCTGCTCGGATCAGGTTGTTGGGACAGAAACATCCAGCAGGCTTCCTTTCAAGTGGGAGCCCTGGATAAGACACACTGAACAACCAAATCAAAAGAAAAAAAGAAATGTGAAATTCTAGGCACCCTTTAAACTCACAAATCAATCTAAAGGTTGTGAAGAAATACACAGTATAAATTCAAAGTTCTACAACTGCACAGCTCAACAGAAGTAACTACTGTTCTGACCAGTTGGGATTTTATCTTGGAGGTAAAATCCCAAAATGGAAATATGCAGTACTGTGCAGAAATTGTAGGCACCCTCTAATTTCTTCATATTTTGCTTTCAAGAGCTTGTCTTTCTTGCAGTTTTTGAAGTGGTCTTGAGCAGTAGTTCATGCTTTCTGAAAGTCTCTCAAAGTCTTTCTTTTTCATTTTTGGTCTACTCCTTGTATCTGAACATTCAGTCTTACGCAAGAGCATGTTAGTATTAGAAGGGGTGTCCAATCATGTCCCATGGAGGACCAAGACCCTGCAGGCTTTACCTCCAACCAGGGTCTTCAACAGTAGAGTTCACTGAACTTCTTCCCACTGATTGCTGATCGGTGAAAACACCTGCTGAAGAGACTGGGTAGAAGAGAAAACCTGCCGGGTCTTGGCCCTCCATGGCACATGATTGGAAACCCCTGGTATAAGTATAAGAAAATTGCTCATACTTTGTTAGTAAACCTTATTAGTATGAATGAGCCACTCTTGATTCAGCAAATGATCATGTGTCCTAAAAAACTGTTTAAACAGCCCACATAAAAATTATGAATTCCATTTGTGTGCAAGTGAGCACAGATTTTCAAGAACTGAAGACTTAGATGACACCCTAATACAATCATATTTGTTATTCAATGGCATCACTACAGAAGTAAACTGATTAGGATACAATATAAATACATTTAGAATTATAACATTATAACTTAAATCTCCTTCTTTCGGCTGCTCCCTTAAGTGGTCACCACAGCGGATTGTCTGTCTCCATCTCACCCTATCCCTTGCATCTTCCTCTGTAACACCAACCCTCTCCATGTCCTCCTTCACTACATCCATGAATCTTCTCTGTGGTCTTCCTCTTTTCTTCCTCCGTAGCAGCTCCATCTTCAACATCCTTTGTCTAGTATATCCACTATCCCTCCTCTGCACATGCCCAAACCCTTTCAGCCTTGCCTCTCTTACTTTGTCTCCAAACTGCTCTGTTATGTCTGAGAACGAGACGCAGACAGCAGGCATGAACTGCACTCTCCTTTATTCAATACACAACTGAATTATATTTAGAAGGGTGGCACCACATTGTGCCGCGGCCAGTTCGCCACATGATAACATCAAATACAGTAAGCCACCACATCCAAACACCACATGTACCCCCTCCTTTAAAAACCCAAAGAACTTTGTACAGCTACCTGGGCACCCGGGTAGACTACCGGTATACCCGTGTGACCAAGTGGGTTATTCTGCCACTGTTATCAGTCACATCCTGGCTACACTTAAGAGTCCCTTATTTAGTTACAAAGTCCCTAAGGTAGCAGGGTCTTTGTTGGACCTGGGCCGAGCTGTGTTTGGCTTGTGCCACCGTTGCCGGCTCCAGCAGACATTCGTCGGGGGTTGTGGGTTTTGTGTCGTTGAAGTCCCAGCCTGGTCTTGCCATATTCGCAGCTGTCTCCTGGTCCAGAGCCAAAGTCGTCAATTTTCTGAGGTGGCTGTCGTGCCACTGTGACCCATCAGTGAAACGAAAAGTGACTGGACCCAATTGCGCTGTGTCTACATCGACGTTGTCCAAAACGACTGCAACTTGTGGGTGCGGTTGGGACATTGGATCCAAACCCAGTCCAGCACTGCGAGTCTGGATTCCCTCACCCTGCACTTCTTGTCGTACCTTTGCTTCATCCGATTTTGTTGTTCAACCATCCTCCCTCTAGGTGAGGGCATCTCTGGCAATGTAGCAGCCACTGGGAGGCATAGTCAGTCCAGGGGAAGGCTCATCTTACGTCTCAGCATCAGTAATACCAGGGAGCTACCCGTCGTGGCTCGAGGTGTTGCTATATAATGTAGTAGGGTGCTCTGTAGCGTGCCTGAAAATGGGAGCCCATCCTCCAGATGTGCCTTGAGACCGTTCTTGAGGGTCTGGTTGAATCTCTCCACCCCCCCACCCCCTTTGCTTGAGGGTGGTAGAAGGCTGTTTTTATATGTTATATACCCCTTTCTTTCATGAAGGCCTCGAAATCCGCCGAGGTGAAATGCGGTCCATTGTGATTGCATCCGGCACACTCCAGCAGGCGAAAAGCAAGGTGAGAAAGTCAGTGACTACTTCAGTGGTGACTGAGCCGGAGGGCCACACCTCGGGCCATTTCGAGTGGTGGTCGTAGGCCACTAATAGAAAGTGTAGGTGCTGGGGGTTGCTATACAGTTCGCTATATATGTCCAATTGGACGTGTTTCCATGGGGCTGATGGCCATGGCAGGGGTTGCAGGGGTGGAGGTGGTGGCATGCGTTTTTCCGCTGGCCAAGCAGGCCGCACAGTCTTTCACCATGACCTCCATGTCCTTGTTGATCCTTGGCCACTATACTGAGCCTCTACACCGTTGTTTAACCCTGAAAACACCCAGGTGTCTCTCGTGTAGCATGGTCAAGTGCCTCCGGAATCACTGTGTAGTGCCCCCTTGCCACGCAGACGTCGTTCCAGCATGATAAAACTTCCCTGACTCTGTGGAAGGGTGCCAATTCGACTGGCACCTTTGCTGGTCAGCCCTTGTGAATGAGTGCACGCAGCTGGGTCGGTGTCAGATCCTGTTCAGACACCTCCTGAAGCTCTTGTAGGGAGATGGCATTTTGGAACTGTCTATGTAGCATGTGAATCAGTTCTGGCTCCAGGGGGTCTCGGTCTCCGCTTGGAGTGGGGTTAGGTGTGGCCCGGGACAGGAGGACAGCCACCACATTTTCTCTGCCTGGTGGGGTTGCAAGGGTGGAGGTGGTGGCACGTGTTTTCCCGCTGGCCAGGCTGGGCGCATAGTCTTTCACCATGACCTCCATGTCCTTGTTGATCCTTGGCCACTATACTGAGCCTCTACACCATTGTTTAACCCTGGCAGCTGGGTGTTAAAGTTGTATGCCTGTAGTCTTTCTGTCCACCTATAGATATGCAGGAGTCTGTGTCCCGACCCCGATGTTTCTAGCAGTGCCGTGAGGACTCTGTGGTCTGTTCACAGCGTGAAGTGTCGTCCATATAGGTACATGTGCCAGCTTTCGCACGTCCAAACGTATGCCATTTCCTCCCTCTCTCCCACTGAATACTTCCACTCGGCCGAGGTGAGTGACCTCAAGGCAAACACCACTGGGCACTCGGTTCCTTCTTGCAGTTGTGATAAAACGGTTCCAACTGCTGTGTTGGAAGCGTCACATGTCACAAACGTGGGGTTTTGTGGGTCGAAGTGGGCGAGTACTGGTGGGGAGGTGAGCCGTGTCTTTAATTCACTGACGGCGGCAGAGCACGACGGGGTCCATTCCCAGGTTGCATTCTGCTTCAGGAGGGCACGTAGTGGGTCTATCATCTCTGAGTACGGAGGGATAAAACGCCTATAAAAATTCATCATGCCTAAGAAGAACAAAAGCTGCACGGGGCATGGTGGTTCAGTCAACTACAGTATCGCCCCAATGTTCAAGTGCAGGGGACTCAGACCCTCGGCAGACAGGCGGAAACCCACGACCTTGACGGTCGTTGCTCCACAGATGCACTTCTCCCCGTTGAGTGTGAGGCCATGTTTTGCTAGTACCTCCATGACTTTATCAAGATGGGCATCGTGGGAGGCCGCTGTTGCACCGTGCACCCCGATGCTGTCCAAGTACACTTTCACCCCTGGGAGACCGGCGAAGATCATCAAAAGATGATGATCTTTTGAAAATACCTTGGGGCGGAGCTAAGGTGGAAGGGCATGCGGGTGTACCTGAATGATCCCCTGTGGGTGATGAAGGCTGTCAGATTGTGGCTGTCCAGGTGAAGGGGAACCTACAGGTAGCCTTGGTGGAGGTCTAGTTTGGAAAAAAAAAACCTTCGAGCCATGGAATGCTGCCGTCAGCTCCTCTGTTGTGGGCAGGGGATATTTGTCGAAGATCACTGCTTTGTTTACCATTCTGAGGTCGATGCACTGTCATAGGCCACCGGTATTCTTCTTTGCTACCACTAGGTTTGAGATCCAGGGAGATGCATTGATCCGCTCAATGATGCCAGCATCCAACAGCTTCTGCAACTCTGTTGTGACTTTGTCCCATAGAGCAAGGGGTAGCCGGCGCAGAGGCTAAACTTTCAGGGACACCGTCGTGTCAAGGAGTGGTCGGTGGTTGAAAGAGGTGAGGCAGCCCAGCCCCATGAAAAGTGTTGACAAGCAGTGTTGCCAGGATGATGTGACCGCCAGAACAGTGGTGCCCATTGGGTCAGTGATGGAGTAACCCTGCTCACTGATCAGGTCGATGCCCATCAGGTCGTCCCCCTGGCGCATCACTTGGAAGGTGAATGTTGGAACAGCCTTGAGGCCATATCAAAAAATGACCGTCCCTACCATACCAATTCTGGTGTGGCCATAACCGAATAAGTCCTCCACATCAGCTGCAATGGTTTTCCGAGGGAACAGCTTTCTGACCGTACGCACGCTCAGAAGGGACCTCGAGGCTCCCATGTCCAGTAGCAGTGGCACGTTGACGTCGTCCAGTTCCACCATGCACCGCCTGAATGACAAGTATTTGGCACTAATTGAATGAACAGTGGCTAAGCCCAGTGAGGGATCGTTGAATCCGTGCAGGTTGAGCGACATACCCTGGCAAAATGGTTTAGTTTCCTGCAGCAGTAGCATTTCACCCCTCTGGCTCAGCTGGCAAGTGACTCAGTCTGATGTTTAGATTAACCACAAACACTGCAGTGCGGGCGCTCACCTTCATTATCCTGTTTCCTACCCTTTTTATTTCAGTTGCAGTGGAGAGGTGTGGGGCCGGGGTGCTGGACGGTGACGGTGGCGACCTGTGTTCGCGGAGTCGAGCAAGGCACTTGTTAGCTAGGCCGCATTAGCTGTGATATTAGCTCATCTTCTGCCTCCATCTGGGATGCCCATTTCACAGTCTTGTGAGGCAAATACACAACCAAATATCACGAGTTCTGAGGAGTGCTTGGACTTCTTTTGTCATACAAGGCTTCTGGTTAGGAAAAACCCTGATGCGTTTTTCCACAGGCAAATACACCTCGCCCGGACCCACTGACGTTATTGAATGCCAGCTCTGATGTGCTTACCCTGCAGGATCATGAGGTGAGACAGACACTGAGAGCAGTTCACCCGAGAAAGGCTACTGGTCCTGATGGAGTGCCAGAAAAGGTGCTCAGAGCATGTGCAGATCAGCTATGCTCTGTTTTGACTGACATTTTTAATTTGTCTTTCAAGGCAGCCATTGTTCCACAGTGTTTAAAATCTGCAGTCATTATTCCTGTGCCTAAAAAACATATTATTAGCAGTCTGAATGACTATCGACCAGTAGCATTAACACCCATTATTATGAAGTGTTTTGAGAAAATGGTATTGAAACATGTTTTGTCTAGTCTCCCCCCAGACTTTGATCGGTACCAGTCTGCCTACAGGCGGAGCAGATCCACTGAAGATGCTATTGCTATAGCTCTCCACTCGGCATTCAGCCATTTAGAAGACAAGGGGAGCTATGTAAGAATGTTGTTTGTGGACCATAGCTCGGCATTTAATACAATTATTCCCAATATTCTCATCACCAAATTGCTTTAGCTTGGTCTGCCTACTCACACTTGCAGCTGGATTAAGGACTTCCTAACAAATCGAACACAGACTGTTAGACTAGGACCCCATTCCTCCTCTACAGTCATGCTTAACACATGCTCACCACAGGGCTGTGTGTTGAGCCCCACTTTGTATTCATTGTACACATATGACTGCATACCTGTTCATCCCACAAATATTATAGTGAAGTTTGCAGATGGCACAACAGTAGTGGGGCTCATATCAGGAGGTGATGATAAAAGGTATAAACCGGATAAAAGGTAAAAGATGGATGGATGGAACATTAGTGAATGCTACAAGTTTTGTTAAAACAATCACATGTCACGTTTACTAACAAATGTTAGTACACATGGTTCTTGCATGAGGCCTTTTGTTCAGTTTCCGCCATATTTTTTTTTTAGAAAACTAGACAAATAGAAGTAGAGTACAAAAGAACTGTCGGGCCTAAGAAAACATCTGCAGCAGCTGAACAGTATAGGAAATGTCCTTCAGATATAGGGAAAAAAAATCCAACGAAGACCTGACATAGAACCTGAGAGGTGTACCTCAATCTTCACTTGGCCCATCTAACATTGATTGCCATCTCATCGAAAGGTGGTTTTCAATAAGTCATTTTTAGGAAGCAAACTAGTGTATTAAAAACATAAAATAACAAAAGAGAAAGGGTGAATTATGCCAAATTACACAAGAACTGGACTGAAAATCAGTGGTAACAGTGATGAATCTAAATTTAAAATATGGTATTCGCTTGGCAAATATTATAACAAAAGTCAGCAAACACCCGGAGAAGAGTTTCAAGAAGTCTGGTGAGCTACAATATTCCTGAAAACAACTTAAAGAAATTTAAAGAAACCTTGCAGACTTCAGGTTGTGTTGAATAAAAACGATCGGACCAAATATTGACTTTGAAACGTGTTAGAAATGTGTAAACTCTGTTTTTGCTTTGTATACTGCATTTCCATCCATGTTAGCACATTTCAATAAATCACTGCATATATTTCCCATTTTCCTAGAAAATATTTTTTTAAAAATCATAGGTTACCCAAGACTTTTGAAGTTTTTTTTTTTCTTTCGGCTGCTCCCTTTCGAGGTTGTCACAGTGTATCATCACCTGATATCATGATGATCTGTATATTGATTTGCAAGGATTTCTGCACTGGATGTAATTCCTGATGCAACACTCTCTGTCTATCCGGGCTTGGGGCTGGCACAAGGAGTACACTAGCTTGTGCTCCCCCTTTGGCTGGGTGACCAACTTTCCTTCCCCCATTCTATTAAAAATCCAAAGCCTTTTGTACAGTACTGTATGTATTTTTAAAAAGATTATTTTAGCTGTTGTTAGTTTTTATGAGTGAAGTTGAATAGCATTTTGACTGCATCTTCCATTTGGTAAAACTAAAAGCTCCACACCCTCCATAGCAGACATCATCGAGCTTGTCACTGCATTCCTTGTAAACCAATCCTTCTGGACATGGCACATCTGGAAAATCATAAGGACTACATTAATAATACAAATACAGTACAACATTTATGCTGCTTTGTACCATTAAAAATCATCTGTGCTATATCCAATTCTGAGATATTAACAATTACATAAAACACAAACAGGTGCTATGAGCCACAAATTATTTTTGTAATGCAATGAAAATACGTTAAACCCTTAAACACTTCTTTTAATGCACAACACAACAAAGCATAAAGCTCTAGCCACTGGCACTGTTTTAGTTTTAATCACAAATTGTTAATATCTTAAAAAAGAAGATAGCAGAAATATTTATTTTTAGCACAAATCGGTACTAATGTAGCATTAACCGCTGGCATTGTTTTTTCATTATTTCAAGAATATGGCTGAGCCACTTTCACTCGCATCAAAAATTCCACAGCTACACACCAAAAAGTATGCAGAGTAAAACAACAATGAATCTATAGCTTTACTTGTTTTGGCTTGTTACACTGTAGGAAAACATTACTAAAGCCACACACCACAGGTCCCATTAGTCAGATTTCTCCAATCGATGCAGAAACCAACAATTTTACACTCCTCTGCAGTTTGCTCCAAAGATGAACATGAAGCGTTTGAATTCCTGCATGAATCAAACTCACAGCTCTTCTTTTTAAGGTTTAGATTCACATATTGGCCGCAGATTTGAAAAACCCTAGGAATGAGAAAATATATTGACAGTGACAGAAAAAAACATGAAGTGAATTAGATATGAAACAAACAAAAGGCACTGTTTATTAAAAAAAAAATATCAAACACTCTTGATATACATTTTCCAACAAATCCAATGGAGAATGTTCCCTTTAAAAAGAGTCAGGGCTAATGTATGGAACTCACGGGTGATGCAGAAGTTCACACAATGGATTTGAAGGACAGGAAGTTGTGGGAATGGGTGTGTTTGGAGTTGAATTAGAATGACAGGGTACATCTTTTGGACTAAAATTGCATTTTTGCTTCTGAGGAACTGGATACACCCAGTCAAAGGCCGTCTTGTCACAGCAGCTGTCATCCTCAATCTGCCCTCCTCTACGGATACAGGATGCACCACCACATACACCTGGAAGGGGACAAAAACTGGCTAATCAATAGGTTGGGTCAGAAAATACCCTCTACTGTCAACAAGGACTGTGGAGGATTAACTTTACAGTACATTACATATGTGATGACGGCACGCACAGTCGCAGTGGCTCAGTGCTCTCCGTGTTTTAGCAGTTATTTAGTTTTTATTGTGTTTTTAATGTGCAGTTGCCTAGGTATGTGCAGTACAGTAAAGCCAAACTGTTGAGAGTGTCAGAAAACATTGACTGCACTACGGATTACAATAACTGAGACTTTATCCCCCCGGAAAATCAGCGTTTTTCCTCTGGAGTGGATATCACTATTCCTCCGCTGAAGCGACAAAGACAATGACGGCACCGAAAGCAGAAGAGGAGCAAACGAGGAGAGATAGCGACCAAGCTAAAGGCTAACTCCTACAAACCGGCTACCCCAAGTCTCTTTCTTGCCATCTCCCGGTCGCTAAACAATAAAATGGATGAGATGTGACTGTGGATTATCTTGCACAGGATGGATTACTTGCAATGATTATCACAGAGACTTGGTTGGACCAAAACACCCCGGACGCTGCTATCGAGCTAGAGGACAGCACTGTCTTCAGAGCGGACAGGACCATTCACTTGGGCAAGGCTAGAGGAGGAGGTTTGGCTATTTATTTAGATCCAAAATGGTGTGTTAACACTACTGTTAAAGATATTCAGTGCTGCCCGGACACTGAATATATGATGTTGCAGTGCAGACCATTCTATTTGTCCAGAGAGTTCACATCAGTGGTAATAATGGTTATCTATGTGCCACCACACGCTAATGCTAAGCTAGCCATGGAGAAGCTACATCACTCCATTAACCAGCACTGAGCGGCACAACCAGACAGTATTGTTATTGCAGCAGGAGACTTCAATCATGCCAACTTAAAGTCCGTCCTGCCCAAGTTCCACAGATATGTGAATTTTCCTATGAGGGAAAAGAACACTTTAGATCAGGTCTACTACAACATGCTCAACGCTTACAAAGCCAGCCCTCTGCCACATCTGGGATTCTCTGACCATCTGTCCCTGTCCCTGATTCCTGCATATAAACCCCTCATCTGTAGACAGAAACCAATAATAAAGACAGTTAAAGTGTGGACTGAAGAAGCCACCTCAGCCCCGCAGGACTGCTTTGAGGCCACAGATTGGGGAGTCTTTGCAGAAGGAACAGATCTGGAGGGACACGCATCAGCTGTGTTGAGCTATATAAACTTTTGTGCTGAATGTGTGTCTGAAACCAAAACCGTTAAAGTGTTCCCAAATCAGAAACCATGGCACAGTAGTAAGGTGAGGACCCTGTTTAGAGCATAGAATTCTACTTTTAAATCTAAGGACCCGCAGGCCTATAAAAGTGCATGGAGGAATCTGAGGAGAGGCATCAGAGAGGCCAAGCACAAATTCAAGCAGCGCATAAAGGGCCACTTTGACAGCAACAACTCCAGAGGCATGTGGCAGGGGATAAAAACACTGTTTAATGTTTATTTGAAAGGGATGTTACATACAAATGAACATACAAATATCCTACTATCATCAGGTCAGTAAAAAATGCCACCAATGAAGGAGGAAATGGAAGAGATTAAAAAATCTCTGAACTTCATGTTAGAAGAATTGACCAAAGTGGCCAATCAACAGTCTAAACTATTAGGGCTAACGGAGGAAGTCCAAGAATTAAAATTAACAATTAAGGAAAGAGACAAAAAAGTTGCAGACTTGGAGCGACGCATCGAGGATCTTGAGCAATATTCTCGTATGGATGATTTAATCATTAGTGGATTACTGTTTTGAAACCACTGCCTGGGAGCAGCTCTGCGGTCCACATGGTGAGGACATCGATGGCCTCACTCATACCATTGTGGACTACATCAGCTTCTGTGTGGACAACACCGTACCCACCAAGACCATACGGTGTTGCTCAAACAACAAACCCTGGATCAACCCTGAGATAAAAACACTTCTGAAAGAGAGGAAGAGGATCTTCAGGTTGGGGAACAGGGAGATGCTGAAGTCCGTACAGAGGGAGCTGAGGAGGAAGATCAGAGAAGGCAAGGACAGCTTCAGGAAGAAGATGGAGGACAAGCTGCAACAGAGCGACATCGGCGGGGTCTGGAGAAACCTTAAGACCATCTCTGGACTCCAGAATACCTCCCCTCAGGCTACGGGGGGCAGGGAGTGGGTGAAAAATCTGAATCTGTTTTTTTAATAGGTTTGACCAATCGCCCCCTCCCCCCCGACTGCACAACAACCACTGCTGCCTCTAAAGTCATCGAGACCTGCTGTCCACACCTCACTCCACCAACCCCCCCCCCCACTCCAAGCACACTGCCCCCCAACCTGACCCTCACTAAGACCCAGGTGAGGACGGAGCTGAGGAAAATCAAAGCGAGGAAGGCCTCGGGACCGGACAACATCAGTGCTAAGCTCCTCAAGTCCTGTGCAGACCAGCTGTGTGGGATTGTGGAGCACATCTTCAACCTGAGCCTGAAGCTGGGGAGGGTACCACAGTTGTGGAAAACATCTTGTGTGGTACCTGTACCAAAGACTTCCCACCCCAAAGATCTGAACAGCTACAAACCAGTGGCCCTGACGTCTCACTTGATGAAGACCCTGGAGAGACTGCTCCTTGCTCACCTCCGCCCCCTGGTGGGACCAGCGATGGATCTATTCCAGTTCGCCTACCACTCCAGTTCGCCTATCAGCATGGCATTGGGGTGGAGGATGCAGTGATCTTCCTCCTTCACCATTCTCTGTCCCACCTGGAGAAGCCCGGGAATGTGGTGAGGATCATGTTCTTTGACTTCTCCAGTGCTTTCAACACCATCCAACCGATGATCCTGAAGGACAAGCTGTTGTGCGCAGGGGTGAACCAGCACCTGTCATCATGGATCCTGGACTACCTCACTAACCGGCCACAGTTTGTGAGAACCCGAGATTGTGTGTCCGACACGATCATCGTAGCATGGGCGCCCCCAGGAAACGGTTTTGGCTCCCTTCCTGTCCACCCTTTATACTGCGGACTTCTCACACAACACAACACACTGCCATCTACAGAAGTTCTCTGACGACTCTGGGATCGTCGGCCTCATCTTCAACGGAGATGAAGCTGAACACAGAGGACTTATCCAGGACTTCGTGGACTGGTGCCATCGGAACTGCCTCCAGATCAACGCAAGGAAAACTAAGGAGCTGGTGGTGGACTGACGCAGGCAAGGAGAACCCCTCACAGCACCAGTAAACATACAGGGAACAGACATTGAGATGGTGACATCCTACAAGTACCTGGGTGTTCATCTGAACAATAAACTAGACTGGTCACACAATACCAACACACTCTACAAGAAGGGACAGCGCAGGCTGCTCCTACTGAGAAGGCTCAGGTCTTTTGGTGTACAAGGGGCGCTGCTGAAGACATTCTACGACACGGTGGTGGCATCAGCCATCACTTTTGGAGTGGTCTGCTGGGGCAACGGCATTACAGCAGCCGATAGGAAGAGACTGAACAAACTGATCAAGAAAGCTAGATCTGTCCTGGGGCAACGCCTTGACCCAGTGGAGGAGATAGGAGAGAGAAGGATGGTGGCTAAACTGTCATCTCTGCTGGAGTCTGAGTCTCACCCTATGCAGGACATACTGAACGCACTGAGAAGCTCATTTAGCAGCAGACTACATCATCCTAGGTGCACAACCGAGAGGTTTCGCAGGTCCTTCCTACCTATGGCTGTCAGACTGTATAACCTAAGCAGGGCTGCTCGCAGAGATAGCAAAAAAAACATGACGACCTAATAGTATTGAATGCAAAAGACGCAACAGACTTACACAAATGGTCCCCTCCAGTATACAGCTAGGACAATATCAGTCGCTACGGAGGGTGACAATATGTATGGGTACATATTCATACTATGTAGGATAACTAAGTAGACGGTTATGCTGTTTATTCCATCTTGCTACAATGCTCCGCACTGTGTATATATATTTATATATTTATGTGTACGTATGTATATTCACTGCTCTTATTATTATTATTATTATTATTATTATTATTATTATTATTATTATTATTATTATTATTATTATTATTATCATTTTTTATCTTCTTAATTATTGCTCTGAGTGTTGCTATCCCTGTGCTGTTGCAATCCTGGAATTTCCCCATTGTAGGACTAATAAAGGCTTATCTTCTTTTATCTTATCTTATTAGACATTAAATATCAATCATATGCCAATGCTACAGCAGGAATGAGAGGTGAGGAGGCTCCCCTAAGTGAATCAGTCTCCCTGGAAAACCAGGTGCTTCAGTTCCTTGAAAGCAGAAACATAAAGGTTGAAGGAAATGCAATTTCAGCCTGTCATACTTTACCCAGAAAGGATAATAAAACAAAGAAATCAATTGTGATGCGCTTTGTGAACAGAAGGGTAAAGAATGACATACTGAGGCAGGCCAGAAAGCTACGGGGAAAAGAAGTCTCCCTAAATGAATATTTAACAAAGACTAATGCTGAAATAGCACGGCAAGCACGGATGCTGAAAAGACAAAACAAGGTAAAACCAACATGGACAAGAAACTGTAGAGTTTGGATCAAACTAAATGGAACACCTGAGGAAGCAAAGGCCATAATAATAAGAGATCTCGCTGACTTAAATAAATATAGATGAACACTGATTGGGAAAATTATGAGACTACGATAATCCATATCCACACACACGGCAAGAACAGTTCTTTTGTGACATACCATGTCAATGTACTTTAAAAAACAAAACAAAACAAAAAACTTATGACTGACTTTAGTAGACATCAATCATCCCTAGTTGGAGGAAGTCATTTGACACAGAATGAGGAAATTCAGACTCTGAAAATATGCCATTATGCTGAACATAAACTACAAGAGATAGAGACTGATATTGATCCTGATAACCACTTCTTCAATAATATTCATAATCACTGTGAATATTATACTGAAAAGCAATTCAAAAGTCAAGTACAATTAGATGGTAAACTATCACTAATACACTTCAACAGCAGAAGTCTTAAAAACTTTCCACAGTTTCAGGACTATTTAAAACAGCTAGATAGAAAATTTACAGCTATCGCAATCTCTGAAACTTGGCTCAATGAAGAGTAGGCTTCTCTGATGGCAATAGAGGGATATCAGATGTTTTATATTAATAGATCTCAAAAAAAGGGTGGTGGTGTTGCACTCTATATTGATGACCTGTAATTAGGTGTAAACTTGTAAATGGAATGTCTTTTGCACTACCAGGGTTTCTGGAATGTGTTACTGTTGAGATTGACCAAGATAAAACAAAAAATTTAATTATAAGTTGTATATATAGAATGCCGGGAACTTGCGTTGAGACATTCAGAGATAAGTTAGTCAAGCTGTACAATAACATAACAAATACGAAAATGGTTGTAATCTTTGGAGACTTCAATATTGATTTACTAAATCCATTTCAACAAAATGTAATTACAGAGTTCATTAATTCTATGTATAGTATGAGTCTATATCCCACAATAACACATCCCAGTAGAATCACAGTTCACACTGCTACACTTATTGATAACCTGTTTGTTAATATTATTGATAAGAAAGTAGAAAGTGGATTATTGATAAATGACATAAGTGACCACTTGCCAGTCTTTGCACTTATCCACGGCCATACGTGAGCCAATACAGAAAAAAATTTAAAATCTTTCGGATACAAATCACAGAATGCAATCAATTCTTTTAAAGGAGACCTGCTGAAGCAAGACTGGACAAAAGTCTATGTATCAGGTGTAAATGAAGCCTATGACACATTCATGAACATTGTAACCACTCTTTATGAAAAAAATTGTCCATTAGTAAAGAAAAAGCTAAAACAGAAATTTGCCGACAAGCCATGGTTTACCAAAGGATTACAAAAAGCGTGTAAAAAGAAAAATTCATTATATAAAGCCTTTCTAAAGAAAAGGACAAAAGAAGAACAGCAGCAGTATAAAACATACAAAAATAAGTTAATATATATAATGAAATGTAGTAAAAGAGACTATTATAGTAAAGAACTGGAGAAAAACAGAGATAACATTAAAATACATGGACAATACTTAACAATATTCTTGGAAATAAAAACAGAAATACAAGCCACCCAACCAGTCTTTAAAAAAAAAAGACTCAAGAGTGTGAATGCAGTCTCACCTGCAGATGAATTTAATAAAATTTTTGTTAACATTGGTCCTAATTTGGCTCAAGAAATACCCATTATGGCATCTACAGGTGATACAATAAGCAAAAACATTGCTATAAAAGACTCCATTTTCATAAAGAACATAGACGAGAGAGAGGTCATTGAAATTGTTAAATTGTTTAAAAGTAAAACATCTACGGATTGTGATGGTATTGATATGCTTTTAGTCAAAACTATCATTGAATGCTTAGTGAAGCCACTGATGTATATCTGTAACCTGTCTCTCCAAACAGGTATATTTTCCAGTGCAATGAAACAGCTAAAGTAATTCCGATATACAAGACGGGTGACAGAGGGGAATTTTCAAACTATAGACCTATTTCACTATTGCCACAATTTTCCAAGATACTCGAAAAAATATTCTGTGAGAAAATTGACAACTTCAAAATGAAGAATAATTTATTGTGTGAGCAACAATATGGGTTCAGACACAAGAGGAAAACTGCATTTGCTCTAATGGAATTTATAGAAAAAATATCAACTGCTGTTGAAAATAAAGAGTATTCAGTTGGGGTATTCCTGGATCTTAAAAAAGCATTTGATACAGTGGATCATAAATTATTGTTAATGAAACTACAAAATTATGATATTAGGGGGGTAGCACTGTCCTGGTTATGTAGTTACTTAAAGAACAGATATCAATATGTACTGTATGTGTTGGTAGCAAAAACTCGCAGTTACTGAAGGTTATTGAAGGTCCCTCACTAAGACCCAGTTGAGGACAGAGCTGAGGAAGATCAAGGCGAGGAAGGCGTCGGGACCGGATGACATCAGCGCAAAGATCCTCAAGTCCTGTGCAGACCAGCTGTGTGGGATTGTGGAGCTCATCTTCCACCTGAGCCTGAAGCTGGGGAGGGTACCACAGTTGTGGAAAACATCTTGTGTGGTACCTGTACCAAAGACTTCCCACCCCAAAGACCTGAACAGCTACAGACCAGTGGCCCTGACGTCCCACATGATGAAGACCCTGGAGAGACTGCTCCTTGCTCACCTCCGCCCCCTGGTGGGACCAGCGATGGATCCACTCCAGTTCGCCTACCAGCATGGCATTGGAGTGGAGGATGCAGTGATCTTCCTCCTTCACCGTTCTCTGTCCCACCTGGAGAAGCCTGGGAATGCGGTGAGGATCATGTTTTTCGACTTCTCCAGTGCTTTCAACACCATCCAACCGATGATCCTGAAGGACAAGCTGCTGTGCGCAGGGATAGACTAGCACCTGTCATCATGGATCCTGGACTACCTCACGAACCGGCCACAGTTTGTGAGAACCCGGGACTGTGTGTCCGACACGATCATCGGTAGCACGGGGGTCCCCCAGGGAACGGTTTTGGCTCCCTTCCTGTCCACCCTTTATACTGCGGACTTCTCACACAACACAACACACTGCCATCTACAGAAGTTCTCTAACGACTCTGTGATCGTCGGCCTCATCTCCAACGGAGATGAAGCTGAGTACAGAGGACTTATCCAGGACTTCGTGGACTGGTGCCATCGGAACTCCCTCCAGATCAACGCGAGGAAAACTAAGGAGCTGGTGGTGGACTGCCGCAGGCAAGGACAACCCCTCACAGCACCAGTAAACATACAGGGAACAGACATTGAGATGATGACATCCTACAAGTACCTGGGTGTTCATCTGAACAATAAACTAGACTGGTCACACAATACCGACACACTCTACAAGAAGGGACAGCACAGGCTGTTCCTACTGAGGAGACTCAGGTCCTTTGGTGTACAAGGGGTGTTGCTGAAGACATTCTACGACACGGTGGTGGCATCAGCCATCACTTTTGGAGTGGTCTGCTGGGGCAGTGGCATTACAGCAGCCGATAGGAAGAGACTGAACAAACTGATCAAGAAAGCTAGCTCTGTCCTGGGGCAGCGCTTTGACCCAGTGGAGGAGATAGGAGAGAGAAGGATGGTGGCTAAACTGTCATCTCTGCTGGAGTCCGAGTCCCACCCTATGCAGGACATACTGAACGCACTGAGGAGCTCATTTAGCAGCAGACTACATCATCCTAGGTGCGCAGCTGAGAGGTTTCACAGGTCCTTCCTACCTATGGCTGTCAGACTGTATAACCTAAGCAGGGCTGCTCGTAGAGATAGCAAAAAAAACGTGACGACCTAATAGCATTAAACGCAAAAGACGCAATAGACTTACACAATGGTCCCCTCCAGTATACAACTAGGACAATATCGGTCGCTACGGAGGGTGACAATATGTATGGATACATATTCATACTATGTAGGATAACTAAGTAGACGGTTATGCTGTTTATTCCATCTAGCTATAATGCTCCACACTGTGTATACAGTGGGGCAAAAAAGTATTTAGTCAGCCACCAATTGTGCAAGTTCTCCCACTTAAAAGATGAGAGAGGTCTCCAATTTTCATCATAGGTATACCTCAACTATGAGAGACAAAATGAGAAAAAAAAATCCAGAAAATCACATTGTCTGATGTTTAAAGAATTTATTTGCAAATTATGGTGGAAAATAAATATTTGGTCACCTACAAACAAGCCAGATTTCTGGCTCTCACAGACCTGTAACTTCTTCTTTAAGAGGCTCCTCTGTCCTCCACTCGTTACCTGTATTAATGGAACCTGTTTGAACTCATTATCAGTATAAAAGACACCTGTCCACAACCTCAAACAGTCAGATTCCAAACTCCACTATGGCCAAGACCAAAGAGCTGTCAAAGGACACCAGAAACAAAATTGTAGGCCTGCACCAGGCTGGGAAGACTGAATCTGCAATAGGTAAGCAGCTTGGTGTGAAAAAATCAACTGTGGGAGCAATAATTAGAAAATGGAAGACATACAAGACCACTGATAATCTCCCTCGATCTGGGGCTCCACGGAAGATCTCACCCCGTGGGGTCAAAATGATCACGAGAACGGTGAGCAAAAATCCCAGAACCACACGGGGGGACCTAGTGAATGACCTGCAGAGAGCTGGGACCAAAGTAACAAAGGCTACCATCAGTAACGCACTACGCCACCAGGGACTCAAATCCTGCAGTGCCAGACGTGTCCCCCTGCTTAAGCCAGTACACGTCCATGCCCATCTGAAGTTTGCTAGAGAGCATTTGGATGATCCAGAAGAGGACTGGGAGAATGTCATATGGTCAGATGAAACCAAAGTAGAACTTTTTGGTAAAAACTCAACTTGTCGTGTTTGGAGGAGAAAGAACACCATACCTACTGTGAAGCATGGGGGTGGAAACATCATGCTTTGGGGCTGTTTTTCTGCAAAGGGACCAGGACGACTGATCCGTGTAAAGGAAAGAATGAATGGGGCCATGTATCGTGAGATTTTGAGTGAAAACCTCCTTCCATCAGCAAGGGCATTGAAGATGAAACATGGCTGGGTCTTTCAGCATGACAATGATCCCAAACATACCGCCCGGGCAACGAAGGAGTGGCTTCGTAAGAAGCATTTCAAGGTCCTGGAGTGGCCTAGCCAGTCTCCAGATCTCAACCCCATAGAAAATCTTTGGAGGGAGTTGAAAGTCTGTGTTGCCCAGCGACAGCCCCAAAACATCACTGCTCTAGAGGAGATCTGCATGGAGGAATGGGCCAAAATACCAGCAACAGTGTGTGAAAACCTTGTGAAGACTTACAGAAAACGTTTGACCTCTGTCATTGCCAACGAAGGGTATATAACAAAGTGTTGAGATGAACTTTTGTTATTGACCAAATACTTATTTTTCACCATAATTTGCAAATAAATTCTTCAAAAATCAGACAATGTGATTTTCTGGATTTTTTTTTCTCATTTTGCCTCTCATAGTTGAGGTATACCTATGATGAAAATTGGAGACCTCTCTCATCTTTTAAGTGGGAGAACGTGCACAATTGGTGGCTGACTAAATACTTTTTTACCCCACTGTATATATTTATATATTTATGTGTACATATGTATATTCACTGCTCTTATTTTTCTTATCTTCTTAATTGTTGCTCTGATTGTTGCTATCCCTGTGCTGTTGCAATCCTGGAATTTCCCCATTGTGGGACTAATAAAGGCTTATCTTATCTTATCTTATCTTAAAACCAGAGTTTAAAAATGTTCAATAATTCATACCTCTTGTCCTTCACTTTTCAACAAACACTTACCGCACTGTCCCTGGGTGTTGTTTACAAAGTGCTCCATAGCCAGACTGACCACCAGAGTGTAAGATGGAGTGAGGGAGACAAAGGATCGGATCTCTGGAAGATGAACTGACACCATGTATCCAGTGGTCTTAAAGCTAAACCCGTGCTCTTCATATGGTGGTTGTATAGTGACATTGTTTAGAGTGGCCTGAGGTAGAATACATCAGTATATGGTTAACCAGCTGTAGGAATTTGTTCATAGAACATCTAAAATTCTGGGATACAGTGTATTTAAAAAAAAGTTATATGTGGCAGTGATAAGATATGAAACTGTATCATAACCTACCTGTACTTTAAATATATGTGAGCGAATACTGAGTGTAGCTACATTGTTCTGATATATCAGGATGATACGTTGAGCACAGGAGCCTTGAAGGCCTGGTACACAAAAGAAGTTGTCCACAAGAATGGTCAGATTTTGACGTGGTGAGCGCTCTTCCACAAGGATGTAGGTGCATTCATCAAGGAAATCAAACGGTACTCCTTGGAAAGAAATGTAGTGAGGGTCTCCGAAAAGCTCACATTGACCTACGAATGGTACAGAGAGGTTAGATTGATGGGAATCAGCAGATGACAATGTTCTTCAGTAAGTATATCACTTTTAAATGGACAAGTATTCACTTACAGTCACACTTCCATGTTTCACAGCATCCATCAGAAACCTTTGTGGCCCGATCTCTGGGACACGTTGGTTTTGTAGGGTCTGGACAATCAACTGGGGTTAATTCTATCTTTCTGTTTGTACAAATCTTATGGAAGCAGTCCTCTGTCCAGGTCTCATTGCAAGCCCAGTATTTTTTATTCTTGTGGTCTATACAGTAACAGCCTGGTGTAACAGTGCATAAGACAAGATAGGTGTTTTGATTATCAAACTGGCTACTGGGTTTACTAAACAGAACAGAGAAATGTGCAGAACAGTAACATAGCAGTTACCCTCGATTGTGGCATATTGAGATCCTGTGGAAGGTAGCACTGTGGTAATTGTAGTTGTAGATTCTGTCCTGACACGTGGGGATGTGGTGGTAGCTACTAAAGTGTAATATGTTGCCTCTGTCATGGCTGTTTTAGATTCTTCCAAAGTTGTCAGCTGAGTGACAGATGTTGATTGAGATGTTGATACTGAGGTAGTGAATGTAGGTGCTGTGGCTGTAGAAGTAAATATATGCGTAGAACCTTCTGTGCTTGTACGGTCCATTTGACCTAAAGTTACCAAAGGTGTAGCATTTGTTGTGGAAGTGGATGTTGACTGAAGTAAGGTTTCTGTTGGCTCTGGAAAAGTCAGCGAACTTGTTGAGGTATATGTGGGCTCTGATTCTGTAGTAGTCGGAATTGTGTTGGTGGTTGAAGGCACAATACTGGAAGCTTCAATAGGTATCTCTGTAAAGGGTGTTGGTTCAGCGGTGGAATCATTGCGATTTGTTGTATTAAGTTGTGTTGAGGCAGTAGTTGTCACTGACAAAGTGGCACTGGATCCCCTTGTCGATGATGAGGTGTGTGTTGTTGCATTAGAATCTGTTGGTATTAAGGGGGTTGCAGTAGTGATTGAGGTAGATGTTGGAGTTGTGGTGGTGGAAGGCATAGTTAACCAGTTCTTAGAGAATATTGGGACACTGGTGGAGCTGGTAGTGGCAATTATTGACCATGTTTCAGATGTATCTGTAATAGATGTAGTGTTTGGTTTAGAGGATATTGTGGACATTGTTGACCTTGTTTCATTTGTGGTTGGAACAGCTGTAGTCGATGTGGAGATGGTGGTGGGCATTGCTGGCCATGTTTCAGTGGTAGTTGAAACAGTTGCTGGTGGTGTAGAAATGGTTGTAGTCATTGTAGACTGTGTCTCATTGTTGGTAGTTGGAACACCTGTAGTGGATGTAGAAATGGTGGTGGGAACTGTCGACCATGTTTCATTGGTAGTTGGAACAGTTGATGGTGTTGAAATGGTGATGGGCATTGTCAACCATGTTTCATTGGTAGCTGGAGCAGTTGCTGATGGTGTAGAAATGGTGGTGGGCATTGTAGACTGAGTCACATTTGTAGTAGGAACAGCTGTAGTTGATGTAAAAATAGTGGTAGGCATTGTTGACCACATTTCATTGGTAGCTGGAACAGTTGTTGGTGGTGTTGAAATGGTGGTGGGCATTGTTGACGATGTTTCTTTGGTAGTTGGAACAGTTGTTGGGGTAGAAATGGTGGTGGGAATTGTAGAGTGTGTATCGTTTGTAGTTGGAACAGCTGTAGTTGATGTAGAAATAGTGGTAGGCATTGTTGACCATGTTTTATTGGTAGCTGGAACAGTTGTTGATGGTGTAGAAATGGTGGTGTGTGCTGTCGACCATGTTTCATTGGTATCTGGAACAGTTGCTGGTAGTGTAGAAATAGTGGTGCGTGCTGTCAACCATGTTTCATTGGTAGCTGCAACAGTTGTTGATGGTGTAGAAATGGTGGTGGGCATTGTAGACTGTGTCTCATTTGTAGTAGGAATAGCTGTAGTTGATGTAGAAATAGTGGTAGGCATTGTTGACCATGTTTCATTGGTAGATGGAACAGTTGTTAATGGTGTAGAAATGGTGGTGCGTGCTGTCGACCATGTTTCAGTGGTAGCTGGAACAGTTGTTGATGGTGAAGAAATGGTGGTGGGCATTGTAGACTGTGTCTCATTTGTAGTAGGAACAGCTGTAGTTGATGTAGAAATAGTGGTAGGCATTGTTGACCATGTTTCATTGGTAGCTGGAACAGTTGGTGGTGGTGTAGAAACAGTGGTGCGCGCTGTCAACCATGTTTCTTTGGTAGCTGGAACACTTGTTGGGGTAGAAATGGTGGTGGGCATTGTAGACTGTGTCTCCTTTGCAGTTAGAACAGTTGTAGTCGATGTAGAAGTAGTAGTAGACATTGTCGACCATGTTTCATTGGTAGCTGCAACAGTTGTTGATGGTGTAGAAATGGTGGTGGGCATTGTAGACTGTGTCTCATTTGTAGTAGGAACAGCTGTAGTTGATGTAGAAATAGTGGTAGGCATTGTTGACCATGTTTCATTGGTAGGTGGAACAGTTGTTAATGGTGTAGAAATGATGGTGCGTGCTGTCGACCATGTTTCACTGGTAGCTGGAACAGTTGTTGATGGTGAAGAAATGGTGGTGGTCATTGTAGACTGTGTCTCATTTGAAGTAGGAACAGCTGTAGTCGATGTAGAAATAGTGGTAGGCATTGTTGACCATGTTTCATTGGTAGCTGGAACAGTTGTTGGTGGTGTAGAAATGGTGGTGCGCGCTGTCGACCATGTTTCTTTGGTAGCTGGAACACTTGTTGGGGTAGAAATGGTGGTGGGCATTGTAGACTGTGTCTCGTTTGTAGTTAGAACAGTTGTAGTCGATGTAGAAATAGTAGTAGACATTGTCGACCATGTTTCATTGGTAGCTGCAACAGTTGTTGATGGTGTAGAAATGGTGGTGGGCATTGCAGACTGAGTCTCATTTGTAGTAGGAACAGCTGTAGTTGATGTAGAAATAGTGGTAGGCATTGTTGACCATGTTTCAGTGGTAGGTGGAACAGTTGTTAATGGTGTAGAAATGGTGGTGGGCATTGTAGACTGTGTCTCATTTGTAGTAGGAATAGCTGTAGTCGATGTAGAAATAGTAGTAGGCATTGTTGACCATGTTTCACTGGTAGCTGGAACAGTTGTTGGTGGTGTAGAAACGGTGGTGCGCGCTGTCGACCATGATTCTTTGGTAGCAGGAACACTTGTTGGGGTAGAAATGGTGGTGGGCATTGTAGACTGTATCTCGTTTGTAGTTAGAACAGTTGTAGTCGATGTAGAAATAGTAGTAGACATTGTCGACCATGTTTCAGTGGTAGCTGGAACAGTTGTTGATGGTGAAGAAATGGTGGTGGGCATTGTAGACTGTGTCTCATTTGAAGTAGGAACAGCAGTAGTCGATGTAGAAATAGTGGTAGGCATTGTTGACCATGTTTCATTGGTAGCTGGAACAGTTGTTGGTGGTGTAGAAATGGTGGTGCGCGCTGTCGACCATGTTTCTTTGGTAGCTGGAACACTTGTTGGGGTAGAAATGGTGGTGGGCATTGTATACTGTGTCTCGTTTGTAGTTAGAACAGTTGTAGTCGATGTAGAAATAGTAGTAGACATTGTCGACTTTGTTTCATTGGTAGCTGCAACAGTTGTTGATGGTGTAGAAATGGTGGTGGGCATTGTAGACTGAGTCTCATTTGTAGTAGGAACAGCTGTAGTTGATGTAGAAATAGTGGTAGGCATTGTTGACCATGTTTCATTGGTAGGTGGAACAGTTGTTAATGGTGTAGAAATGGTGGTGCGTGCTGTCGACCATGTTTTACTGGTAGCTGGAACAGTTGTTGATGGTGAAGAAATGGTGATGGGCATTGTAGACTGTGTCTCATTTGTAGTAGGAATAGCTGTAGTCGATGTAGAAATAGTAGTAGGCATTGTTGACCATGTTTCATTGGTAGCTGGAACAGTTGTTGGTGGCGTAGAAACGGTGGTGCGCGCTGTCGACCATGTTTCTTTGGTAGCTGGAACACTTGTTGGGGTAGAAATGGTGGTGGGCATTGTAGACTCTGTCTTGTTTGTAGTTAGAACAGTTGTAGTCGATGTAGAAATACTAGTAGACGTTGTCGACCATGTTTCATTGATAGCTGCAACAGTTGTTGATGGTGTAGAAATGGTGGTGGGCATTGTAGACTGAGTCTCATTTGTAGTAGGAACAGCTGTAGTTGATGTAGAAATAGTGGTAGGCATTGTTGACCATGTTTCATTGGTAGGTGGAACAGTTGTTAATGGTGTAGAAATGGTGGTGCGTGCTGTCGACCATGTTTCACTGGTAACTGGAACAGTTGTTGATGGTGAAGAAATGGTGGTGAGCATTGTAGACTGTGTCTCATTTGTAGTAGGAACAGCTGTAGTCGATGTAGAAATAGTGGTAGGCATTGTGGACCATGTTTCATTGGTAACTGGAACAGTTGTTGGTGGTGTAGAAACAGTGGTGCGCGCTGTCATCCATGTTTCTTTGATAGCTGGAACAGTTGTTGGGGTAGAAATGGTGGTGGGCATTGTAGAGTGTGTCTCATTTGTAGTTGGAACAGCTGTAGTCGATGTAGAAATAGTAGTAGGCATTGTTGACCATGTTTCATTGGTTGGTGGAAGAGTTGTTTGTGGTGTAGAAATGGCCATAGTCATGGTAGACTGTGTCTCATTTGTAGTTGGAACAGCTGTAGTCGATTTAGAAATGGTAGTGGACGTTGTCACCCGTTTTTCAGTGGTAGCTGTGCTAACCATAGCTGTGACAGACATGTTGGTGGGTTTTGTTGACTTTGTTTCAGGAGCACTTGAAGACGGTCTTGTTGTTGATGTAGTAACAGTGGAGGACACTGTAAACAATGTAGTAGATGAGGCAATGGTGGTCATGACTGGTGTGGTTGCAGTTGTTTCACTGGCTGTTGAAGCAGTTGTTTGGAGAGTACCTGTAGGTTCGGTGACAGTTGTAGTTACAGGTGAAAGTGGTGGAGATGCTGTTGAAATCAAGATTGTGTGTGCTTATTTTAAAGTGTCTGTTACAAAGTCTTTTTAAAATTTTAACTTGCTGCATATAATAGTATAGTCTCTAAAATGGATATCACGAGTAGACATTTGACACTTCAGAAGTTCTTGAATAAAAGTTCACTCAGTTAAGTTTTCTCAACATGCAACTCAACATAACAAATTCATGTTTTAAATAACCTTACAAAAAGGGATATAATGTATGTTAAAATATATCATATAAATATAATATATAATATATATAAAATATAACAGAAAGCAATTCTGATAACAGTAAATGCTGTTTTTCACTATTTCAAAAATGAAATTTATACTTACGGCAATTAATTGTTCCATTTTCACAAGGGCTGAATATTCAAAAAGAATAACAAAAAAGTTAAAATAAACATTTTTTTTATATCAAGAAAAAGTACTACAGCTGCAGTAATATGAATGAGTTAACTTACCACTCAATAGAGTTTATAACCACCACTTCTCCCGGTCGAACTGTAGTGTCATTGAAGTAACACGAGCAGTTATTCAATACTGTGCATTCGCCAATGTTCTCATCATAGAATGGTGTTTCCTTTGGACATCTTGGATAACAGCCTTTTGAGAGCATTTTTTTTCCAATTAAGAAACCAGAAAAAAATTCTAAAAGTTATTATCTGAGGCTACCATTTTTAGAAACAGAAAATAACTTACTTTAGAATGCAACCTAGTATGTTTGCATACCTTCAAGCTTGTGAGTGAAGTATTTTCCTTTGCCACAGGTCAGCATCTTGCCACAGGCTTCATAGTGCCAGTTACATTGACCTTGTTCATTGTAGTAGTCACAGTAGACCGCTGAAGTATAAATTGTTCAAGGTTATATAGCTAACAATATTCTTTGTTGGATACATTAATTGATTACTTGACTGTGTTCATCTGTGTTCAGGATGACTAATATAGACAGAAACTTAAGTACAACAAAACCAAAATGGGCTTAATTTAATATGGAATGGGAAAAGTTTTGTAGAAATAATTTCTTTTGAACTAAACTTACGACACAAATCAGGAGTCCTCCATTGTATACAGATATCTTGGTCACTGCAGGCCTCTGCATAAGCTGCCACAGCTGTGCAAAAACCGAGGAATTTCCCTTCAAACTCACAGGAGCAGGACTCCTGCAAACAGGCATGATAGAATGGCTCTGGATCCACCTGAGGATTGGTTAAAAAAACAATCCAAATCAGATGAGGTGTGATTAAGTTACATACAACAAAATTTTAACTGGGATTGCTTTCCAAAGAATGTAATTACATTTAGATAGTCAATTAAATGCTGGTATTACAAAAATGGTAGGATGCTCACAACCAAATTTCCCTATTTCTAGACATGCTGTATTATTATTATTATTATTATTATTATTATTATTATGTTTAAATTATCTAGTTGCTTTTGATTGTTGTTCTTGCTTGAATTTAAAATGTATTATATATTTTGCCTGCTCATCATATCACTGTGGTTTATTCTAACTGGACTCTTAACATACCCTTGAACACCAGGGTAGGTGTTGTTATGAGACAAAAATGCCTTTAGGTTCTGAAAATTGACACCATTATTGTGAAAACAAAAAAAGAGTATTGCATTGTGATATATTTGAAAATGTTTAATAGCTGTAATAATGCTGTCAGTACTGATAAGTTCTATGTTAAAAATATGAAATTAAGAGAATGTTCTTGGTCGAGCAGATCTGACTTTCCCAAAGCATCAAGTCATACAAGTTCAGATGCATGTTGCAGAAATGGAAACTCCTCTCTTTGCATTGTTAAATGAAAGAACCTTAGTCAGCAAGCTCACATAATCGATGCATCTGTATATCAGGGACCCCAAATGAGAACTCTTACCAACATAAAATGGCCAGTAAAATAGTCCCCCTCCCCAAAAATGGAACGCCTTGTTTGAGTCAAAGCCTCTGTATAAACAGGAAGTCAATCTGAACAGAAATGTAGAAGCTATACTGGTGACAACATAAAATGGAGTGGAAAAAGTACAAGTCCCCCTCCCTAAAAAAGACCCTCATTAGTTGCATAAATATGAAGTGAATCTGATCAGAAATGTAGAAGCTATAGAGGCGACAACAGAAAATGATCCCTCTTCAAAATAAATAAAGCCCCTCATCAGATGTGTCTGAAAATCTGATGCATCCCAGGTATTGATGAGTTGAAGCTTCTGTACAAATTTAGAAGTCATCTTTACTATATTTTGTTATTTAGTCCATACAGCCAATCATGTACAATAGAATGAAATTACATTTCTCCTATCTACAATGTTAATCACATGTAGAATCAGAGGGGTCACTGCCATGCAAGGCACCACCACGAACAACTTCATCTTCATCCATTCTATTATGCTGAGCACCAAGCTAGAAGGCAGGAAGTACCATTTTTACATGGTCTTTGGTATGACCCAGCCGGGACTTCAACCCACGACCTCCTGGTTCTGGGGCACATGCTCTATCAGCTAGGCCTTCACGCCGGTATATCAATCTGATCAGAAATGTCAAAGTTACACTGGGGACAACATAAAATGTCAAACGGACGGATGGACAAACAAATGTGTCAAAAACATTATAGTGTGGCCGCACAGGTGGGGGATTATCCACCCAGAGAAGACAGCTGGGATAAGGGGGAACAATGGACAGGAGGAGCAAGTGCCACCAGGGGGTCTCAAATGGGACAGTATGGACTATGCACCCCCCGGGGAGAGTAGGAACTGCCAGAGCCGCTGGAAGAGAGAAGGGTGTGAGCAGCAGCGCCGGTGTTATGATGTTAATGTGCCACACAGGTCTTTGTTCCAAACAGTATATTATGGTCGGAAGTTCCGGGTCTCAATGCATGGGACTAAAGGTATAAAAGAGGAATGCACAGAGACCCCGGAGTTCTTTTTACTGTATTGTATGTTGGAGATGGAATAAAGTTCATGTGTCATCCAGCTTGTTGCCTTGCCTGCTTCCTTCCTCTACATTGGTGACCCTAAGACGTGCCATTGATAGCGAGCCGCAGAGACTACCTGGAGGGAGAGCACCAGCACCGGGTGCACTGTCTCAGTCAAGCTCCCAGACTTCTGGCTTCACAACCCGACCGCATGGTTCGTGCACATAGAAGCCCAGCTCGCACTCCGCAGGATAACAACGGACGGTACCAAGTATTACTACGTGGCCGCTGCGCTGGATGCGCACGACACCGAACAGGTGACAAGCCTGCTCCAGGAGCCACCAGCCCAAGGAAAATATGAAGCGCAATACCCTTTCTGACAGTGAGAGGGCAGAGAGACTCCTAACGTATTCAGAGTTAGGTGACAGATCAGCAGTGGAGCTCATGGAGAGCATGTTGGCGCTGAGGGGGAAGGACGATGAAACTCCTGGTCACCCACTTGTTCCTCAGGAGCCTACCGGCTACAGCGAGGGCGATCCTGGCCAACTCGACGTAGCTGGTTGCTGATGGCGACAGGAACAGACTGCTTTATGTCATGGACACACGTTCGGAGAGACGGTTTTTGGTGGACTCCGGCTCCCAGAAGAACCTCATCCTGCCGGTCAATGCAGACAGGGTGGCAGGACGCAGCGGTCCCGAGCTCACGGCCACCAACGGATCCACCATCAGGACATTTGGTGAGCGGACACTGACGATATGCTTACGCGGATGCAACTTTCAATGGGACTTTGTGGTAGCTGCATGTTCCGCCCCATTTCAGGCGCAGAATTTTTATGTGCTTATGGGTTGTTAGTCAATGTTGCTAATAGGAGATTAGTGGATGCTGTCTCTTTTACCTCACTGCCCTGTACAGCTTGGGGAGCTGGGTCAACAACACTGGTTAACGTTATAGTTCCAGGGGGTAAGTACCAACATTTGCTCACACTGTTCTCAGCACTCACGGTCCCAACTTTTTCGGCTACGATAATGAAACACGGGGTCGAACACTTCATAACGACAAAAGGCCAGCCGGTGTTCCCGCGACCTCGGCATTTGGATGCAGCTAAACTGGGCAGCGTGCGAGAGGAGTTTGCCAACTTAGAGCAGATGGGCATCGTCAGGTGCTCCAACAGCCCGTGAGCATCCCCGCTACACATGGTGCCTAAAGCCAACGGGTTGTGGCGACCATCCGGCAATTTCCGGAGCTGGAACAACGCCACGGAACACCATCATTATCCCATTCCGCACATCCAGGATTTTTCCGTGCACCAGACTGGGGTGCGTGTTTTTTCGAAAGTGGATCTGGTCCGCGGATACCATCAGGTCCCGATGCGCGCAGAAGACATTCCAAAAACAGTGGTAAAAACTCCTTTCAGCCTTTTCAAGTTTTTACGCATGCCGTTCAGATTAAAAGGCGTGGCGCAGACCTTCCAGAGGGTGATGGATGCAGTGCTTCGCAACTTGTCCTTCGTTTTTGTCTACTTAGATCATATTCTGGTAGCCAGCGCATCCGAGGAGGAGCACATCACCCATCTCAAGACAATTTTCCAGAGGTTGGAAGCGCACAGGCTTATAGTGAACCCGGCGAAGTGCCAGTTTGGTGTTCCTGTGCTTGATTTTTTGGGCCACCGCATTTCTCCGGAGGGCGCAATTCCGCTACCGGATAAGGTGCACACTATGTCAGACTTGCCACACCCACAGACCGTGAGGGCCCTGCTGGAGTTTTTGGGGATGGTCAATTTTTATAACTGCTTCCTTCCCCAGGCAGCCCAGCTGATGCAGCCATTGTATGCCGCACTGAAAAAAAGGAAGCCCGCAGAAAACGTCGACTGGACCCCCGAGCGAGTCCAGGCTTTCACAAACGCCAAAATAGCGCTTGCAGAGGCTGCATTGTTAGCTCATCTGGATCCGTCAGCACAGATAGCGCTCACTACAGATGTGTCTGATGTTACCATAGGAGCACTGGTGGAGCAGTATGTCTCCGTTTTGTGGCAGCCGCTTGCATTTTTCAGTCAGACTTTGCACGACAGCAAATGCAAATACAGCATGTTCGACAGGGAGTTGTTGGCTCTACACCTGGTGATGTGCCATTTCCAGTTTTGGCCAGAAGGGTGCGAGTTCATCGCGTTCGTGGACCATAAGCCGCTGTCGTACGCAATGTCCAAGGTCTCGTAACTGTGGTCGGGCCGGCAGCAACGGCATTTGGTTGCGATCTCAAAGTTTACAACCAACATTCAACACGATGCTGGTATGCTCAACATCGTGGTCAGTTACTCTGTCATGCCAGTTAGCCTCCCCGGTCTACATGGGAATAGATTTCCTGCAATGGCCACGGAGCAAGCCGGGGATGTGGACATTTGTGCACTCCAGTCTGCACCTACTGGGCTAAGGCTGGAGAGGAGGGTGGTGCAAGAAGGGTGCCCTCCTTTGCTCTGCGACGTCTCCACCAGGTTCCAAGCTCTTGGTGCCGTCATGTTTTTGAGTCAGTCCACACTCTTTCGCATCCGGGAGTGCATGCTCCGGTGAAGCTAGTGGGGATGAAATTTGTCTGGCCGTGCTTGCGCAAGGACGTGAAGGAGTGGGCTGCAGCTTGCGTTGCGTGCCAGCGGGCCAAAGTGCACAAGCACACCAGAGCCCCCCCTCGAGCCATTCCAAATCCTGGCCAGGAGATTCGACCACGTCCACGTGGATTTGGAGGGACCCTTCCAGCCGTCGCAAGGTATCACGCACCTTTTAACAATAGTGGACCGCACCACGCGCTGGCCTGAAGTGGTCCCGCTAGCTTCTACCATGTCCGCAGAAGTGGCTCATGCTTTTTTGTCAACTTGGGTTGCATGGTTCGGATCCCCGTCGGACATCACTTCTGACAGGGGTCCACAATTCGTTTCGGAACTCTGGTCCACGATGGCCCAGAGCCTAGGAGTTAAAATTCACTGCACTACCGCGTACAGCCCCCAAGCTAACAGATTATGCAAGCGTTTTCATAGAGCACTTAAAGCAGCACTCAGAGCTTCACTCACGGACACAAATTGGGTCGACTCCCTGCCCTGGGTTCTTTTAGGGTTGCACTCCACACCTAAGGAGGATTTGGCAGCCTCCCCGGCAGAACTCGTTTTTTTTTTCAGCCGCTGCGGCTCCCCAGAGAGTTTTTACCAGAAAACTCCGCTCCTGAGGCTGATCCGCCCACCTAATCTTTGCACAGTACGGAGGCTTTTAACGTACCAAGCCCGGACCACCATTGTTTTCCCAGCACTTTTGTCCCCAAGAGTTGACAGAACGCCAGCTTTGTGTTCGTCAGGCACGATGCACACCAGACCCCGCTGCGCCCACCATATGACAGACCGTTCAGGGTGTGGGAACCTGGGGTGAAACATTTTGTGTTAGACTTGGGGGGTGTAGGGAGACCGTCTGCATCGACAGACTGAATCCCGCTTTTGTGTTGGCAGACAAGCAGGTTGTGTTGGCCCAAGCTCCCCGGCGCAGACGCCCACAGTTGGTGGCTCCGCAAGTTGATGTTCCCTTGGTAGGGACCTGCACACGTGAAGCTGATATGTTTTCACCCCCTCCCTTTTTCCCTCCGCAGACTGACGTGCCCTCCTGTACACCTCGCCAGCAGGGTCCTCCAACTGGATCAGCAACCCCCGCGCTACAGCCGCTATGGGCGCCGGCTCAAGCCCAAAGAATAGGGGGGGGGGTTAGTGCCCTTTCTGGGTGTTTGGGCTGTGTGGCCTCACGGGTGGGGGATTCTCCACCCAGAGAAGGCAGCTGGGATAAGGAGGAACAATGGACAGGAGAAGGAAGTGTCACCAGGGGGTCTCAAATGGGACAGTATGGACTATGCACCCCCCGGGGGGAGTGGGAACTGCCAGAGCCGCTGGAAGAGAGAAGGGTGTGACCAGCGGCACTGGCGTTATGATGTTAATGTGCCACACAGGTCTTTATTCCAAACAGTGTATTGTGGTCGGAAGTTCCGGGTCTCAATGCATGGGATTAAAGGTGTAAAAGAGGAATACACAGAGAACTGGGAGCTCTTTTTACTGTATTGTATGTTGGAGATGGAATAAAATTCATGTGTTGTTCAGCTCGTTGCCTCGCCTGCTTCCTTTCTCCACAATGGTATAATAATTAGTATAATCAGTATAATTAACAGCTGCTAAAAGGGATTATGTTGTATTCAATATGGAAAAGTTAGTGTTTAGATAGTAGGCCACTTTATACAGCCATAAATGTACCCTAGCTTTGCCAAAAGTTTTAAAGCCTACCTAACGTAATTATGACCCATGCTGACGACAAGGCAGTGTGGGTCTATGACTCCAAACTTGGTACACAGACTGACCTTCGGACTAGCACCTACAGGTATACTTTTGGGGTCCAAAAGTCAAGATCAGAATGCTAAATAAATTATATCTCAAGCTTGGTGGCACAGTGGTTAGCACTGTGGCAGCACAGTAAGTAGGTCATGGGTTTGATCCCGCCCCTGACCATTGGTGACCCTTCTGTGTGGAGTTTGCATGTTCTCCTTGTGTTTTTGTGAGTTTACCCCGGGCACTCCAGTTTTCTCCCACAGGCCCAAAACATGCAAGCTAGGTTAATTGGAGACTCTAAAGTGGCCTTATGTGTGAATGGTGAAGGAACTGGCGCCACACCGTGACTGCCTCATCCATCCACATGGATGCCGTGAATTTCCCTCTTGGACTAATAACGTACACCCAAAAAAAAAAAATAAATCTCAGCAATAAAGCCAACTAGGGTCACCAAACTTGGTACACAGGTTCACCTTATGATCCTGGCCTAGAACTATGGGTTTGTAGTCAAAAGGTCAACATTTGAATTAACTATGCCCTATTACTATAGAACAAGTAACTACGGGTTTTGGATTGCAAGGTCAAAGGTCAAGGTCAAAATGCCATATAAACTATATCTCAAGAACAGTGAAAGCTAGGGTCACCAAACTTGGCGCACGGGCTCACCCTGATACCCTGACTATGGGTTTGGGATCAAAAGTTTAGTGTAGTTGTTTATAACATAATGTGAGGCACGGGGTGGTTGCTCCGCCTTCTGGTCACGCCACCACCCATGACTATAAAAGGGTTGCAGGCAGGAGGAGTGGTTTCTTTGGCCATCCTCTGCCTGGCGGCTGTGTGGGTTGCACCTGTGCCCTCCTTTAATAAACGTATGTCCGGTTCAACACTTGGCCTCGTCCTTGGCTCCCAACCCAGACATAACATTTTGGCGACGAGGATAAAAAAGGATTAAGAAGGTATGAAAGCATGTGGATCTAGTGTTCGGCTGTTTCTGGAGCTCCTGGGCGGGCCACCTGTTCCCTGGCCGAGGCAGTGCGCTGTCTTCCTGGCTTACATGGTGGCGCTGAACCCAGGGAGAATGGACAAGCTGAGGGTAGGCACGTTGTTGGTGTGCAATTTGGGAACTGGAAGGCCAGCGGATACCGACCACGCTTGGTGGCTCGGACAGCTTTGATGACATGGCCGAGCAGACGGCATGCAATTTTCGCACCCTGCATTATGTCACTGTTTGGAGGACCGGGTTTTGACAGTGCTGCCAACAGCTGGAGTTCCCCATTACCACACAAGTAGCGGACCCAGACAGCGATGGGAGCGTGGAAGAAGATGCGGGAGATGCCAGCGCTGTGGATTTGAGGTCTGCCCAGGGGAAGCTCATGTGTATGAGCTGCGGGTCCGTGAAGTACCGCTGCAAGGCCAGAGACTGTCCGGCAAGAGCGAGGCGCTGCGGCAGTGTAGTTGCCTGCGTCATTTTGCCAGGGTATGCCGCATGTTCGAGCAAGGAAGTCCACAGTATAAACTAGACTCTCCCGCCCCAACAGTTGTCCACACTGTGTCCCCATACACCAGTGGTTACATGTTCTGTGTGCTGGAGTTGGATGGTGTGGAAGTGCCATTGTTGATCGACACGAGAGCGGTGGGTTCCCTGCTGAATTGGACTACTGTGGGACGATTTTTCCCGCACTACAGGATTGGAGGTGACTCAGCACCACTTTGTGGATATGGAGGCAGACGGCTGGCCAGGGTGGGAACACTGAGACTGACGACCCGGTACAAATCAGCGGAGGTATCTGACCTGGAGTTCACCGTGAAGGCCCGGGTGACAACATAATGGGCTGTGGTTTATTTTATAGTTTGGGCTTCACCATTAAATGCCGTGCTGGAGAAGAGTAGTCAGGCTGTGGACTGTGGGACCGACTGACTCCAAGAGTGGAAGATCATGCAATGTGGGATGAAGAACTGCCTGGCACCCCGGAAAGTGAGCAGGACCAGTATCGCTCAGGGCCATCACAGGAGGGTCCCTGTGTCAGAGCCCAGGTCACCCAGCACGAGAGTACTGGGCGGCACAGCGGGGTGCCTGTCACAGCGGGTGACACCGATGAGCTGGTTCCATTTGTTCCCGGAGCTCAGCTGAGGTGGGCCGGTGAACAGGGAGCCACAACGGTGATGGGTGCGGTGGATTTAAAAGAGGTCGGGGCCAGACCGGTAGGCACGGCGAGGCAACGTACCATGCAGAGACCCTGTGAGCCAAGCAAAACCCCTCTGGGAGTCACGAACTGGATTCAGGAGGAGGGGCGACCACAGCAGATACGAGCCGGTCGGCACTTGGAGGAGCACCAGGGACAGTTATGCGTCGTGGCCAGATGACAGGATGCTCATCTTCAGCTGCCAGACGGTTCATGGGGGCACCCGAATGAGCTGTGGCGTGCCACAGAGGGGGCTGAGGGATGTGGGCCTGGACGAGCGGAGCAGCCGGTGGCGATGAACAGGAGGCGCACCGGTGCTGAGGCGACGTGCTGCGGCCCTTGAGGCTGGCTGCCTCCAGGGGCAGACTGATGACAGGGTGGTCCAGGGGGCCCACGAACTTGTTTTCTCCAGCCGTATGTACAGTATCTCACAAAAATGAGTACAGCCCTCACATTTTTGTAAATATTTTATTATATCGTTTCATGGGACAACACTGAAGATATGACACTTTGATACAATGTAAAGTATTCAGTGTACAGCTTGTATAACAGCGTAAATTTGCTGTCCCCTCAAAATAATTCAACACACAGCTATTAATGTCTAAACCGCTGGCAATAAAAGTGAGTACACCCCTAAGCAAAAATGTCCAAATTGTGCCCAAAGTGTCAATATTTTATGTGGCCACCATTATTTTCCAACACTGCCTCTCTCTATTTTCCAGCCAACTCTTTTGGGCATGGACTTCACTAGAACTTCACAAGTTGCCACTGGAATCCTCTTCCACTCCTCCATGACGACATCACAGAGCTGGTGGATGTTAGAGGCCTTGTGCTCCTCCACCTTCCATTTAAGGATGCACCACAGATGCTCAATAGGGTTTAGGTCTGGAGATATGCTTGGCTAGTCCATCACCTTTACCCTCAGTTTCTTTAGCAAGGCAATGGTCGTCTTGGAGGTGTGTTTGGGGTTGTTATCATGTTGGAATAGTGCCCTGTGGCCCAGTTTCCGAAGGGAGGGGACAGTACATGTTGGCATTCATGGTTCCCTCAATAGAACTGCAGCTCCCCAGTGCCGGCAGCATTCATGCAGCCCCAAACCATGACACTCTTACCACCATCCTTGACTGTAGGCAAGACACACTTGTCTTTGTACTCCTCACCTGGTTGCCGCCACACACACTCGACACCATGTGAATCAAATAAGTTTATGTTGGTCTCATCAGACCACAGGACATGGTTCCAGTAATCCATGTCCTTAGTCTGCTCGTCTTCAGCAAACTGTTTGTCTGCTTTCTTGTGCATCATCTTTAAAAGGGGCTTCCTTCTGGGACAACAGCTATGCAGACCAATTTGATGCAGTGTACAGGGTATGGTCTGAGCACTGACAGGCTAACCCCCCACCCCTTCAACCTCTGCAGCAATGCTGGCTGCACTCATACGTCTATTTTCAAAAGACAACCTTTGGATATGACGCTGAGAACATGCACTCAACTTCTTTGGTCGGCCATGGTGAGGCCTGTTCTGAGTGGAACCTTTCCTGTTAAACCTCTGTATGATCTTGGCCCCCATGTTGCAGCTCAGTTTCAGGGTGTTGGCAATCTTCTTACAGCCTAGGCCATCTTTATGTAGAGCAACAATTCTTTTTTTCAGATCCTCAGAAAGTTCTTTGCCAATAAGGTGCCATGTTTAACTTCCAGTGACCAGTATGAGACAGCATGAGAGCGATAACACCAAATTTTACACACCTGCTCCCCATTCATACCTGAAACCTTGTAACACTCATCATCATCATCATCATAGCAGTCTGTAGTGGGCGACAATGACTGTTTCATTTAGGTCTCATCAGATTCCTCCACACAGCTCTGTCCTTAGCCTTCCGCTGCCAGGAACTCCTGTCTATGTCCAACTTCTTCAAGTTTCTTTAACTCTGAGCCTTGGTCTACCCTGATTGCGTTTGCCCTCAAATAACTGTGAGTAGAGTAACTGCCGAGGGAGACGCTGGTGGTCCATCCTCTCAACATGTCCGAGCCACCTCAGGTTCATCTGTATTAGCATGTCCTCCATTGATGGTAGACCAGCTCGTTTCAACACTTCTATGTTGGTTATCTTGTCTTTCCATGAGATGTTCATTATGGCTCGAAGGTGTCTCATCATGTACGCGTGGAGTTTCTTCACCTGCACTCTGTGGACAGTCCAAGTTTCAGCACCGTATAATAGAGTAGCCAGTACTGTTGCTCTGTACACTTTGCATTTCACACGGATAGACACATGTCGATTGTTCCACAGTCTCTCCCTCAAGTTTCCAAAACACAGCGCTCACTCTTCCCATTCTGAGAGATAGTTCATCCGCCAGCCTAGCATTCTCTGAAACAGTACTCCCTAGGTACTTGAAAGTCTTGCAGTTGACTAGTGGCTCTGTACCAGTGATGATCTCTTCTGGTAGTGATGTTGATAACTGGAACTTTGGTGGCTGGTAAAGGTACTCTGTCTTCTTGATGTTGATTTGGAGGCTGAATTGGCTAGCTGCTCTTGCAAATTTCTCCACTAAATATTGCACATCTTCCACGCTGTGTGCAACTAGAGCACTGTCGTCGGCAAAGAGCATTTCTCTTACTACCTTTCTCGATATCTTAATCTTGGCTTTAAACTGTGCCACATTGAACAAGTCTGCTTGTTTCCTTGTTTGAATGTATACTCCTTCTGAAGTGTCTCTGAAGGCCACCTCAAGCATGGCTGCCAGATATAGCGAGAAGAGTGTAGGTGCCAGCACACACCCTTGTTTCACCCAGCTGCTTACTGAAAAGTCTTTAGATACTGAACCACTCATTGCCACATTTGCTTGCATACCTGTATGAAGTGCCTCGATCAGGCTGACAAACTTCTCTGTACAACCATATTTCTTGAGTACCTGCCAAAGTCCTTGTTGTGAAACAGTATCGAAGGCTTTACTGAAGTCTATGAAGACTACATAAAGCAGAATGTTCTGTTCAATACACTTTTCTTGAACCTGTTTCAAGCAGAAAATCATGTCCATTGTGCTTCTTCCACTTCTAAAGCCGCACTGGGTTTCCGGTAGTACATTCTGCGAAACGTGTTCACTGAGTCTGTTAAGTAGTACACGTGAGAGAATCTTACCAACAGTGGCTAGTAGTGATATACCTCGGTAATTTCCACAATCTTTCCTGTCACCTTTCTTAAACAAAGGCACAATACTTGCATCCTTCCAGTCCTGAGGTACTTTCTGGGCATCCTATATCTCTTGGATGAGCTTAGCAGGCAGTTGGTCAGCTGAACACCACCAAATTTCCACACTTCTGCTGGAATTCCATCCCTTCCTGGAGCTTTACCATCCTGTGTTGTCCTGATAGCTGCCATTAGTTCATCAAAATTTGGTGGTTCATCCAGACTTGATACAGCTGGTCGCTGCACTAAAGCTTCTTTAGCCTCTTCAGTGAGATCTCCAGGGTTGTTTAGTAGTTGGTCAAAGTGGTCTGCAAATCTGTCCAGGATCTTGTCTTTCTCCTGCAAAACCATTTCACCATCCATAGCCTTTAGTTGGATCAATCCTCTCGGTTTAGGGCCGTAGATTTCTCTCAAACCTGTGAAGAATGTTTTCATGTCCCACTTGTCTGCTGCAGTTTGAAGTTTCTCCGCTTTTTCATCCCACCAGTTGGACTTCATTTCTCTGGTGTACTTCTGTAGCTCACTCTGAGCCTTTGAGTATTTCTTCTTCTTCGACCTTGTGTTACACTGTAGGTTTTCCTGCCTAGCTGTATTCCTCGCTTCTAGTAGTTTCTTCAGGTGTTCGTCATGCTCATCAAACCAATCTTGATGTTTCCTCTCAGGGTAGCCTAATACATCACTTGCAGTCTGATACACCATATCCTTCAGTGTTGCCCATTTCTCTTCTATGTCATTCTCTGAGTTGTTGTTGTCCCAGTCTTTCAAGTTTTCATCCAGTTCCTGTGTAAGTTCTTCCTGCTTCTTTTGGCCTTTCAGTGCATTAGTGTTTAGCTTCCATGGTGGCCTCGCACTCGTCCTGCAGTGCTGTTTTTGTCTGCAAATCCTTAATCTAGATCTTAGCATAACATGATCAGTACCACAGTCTGCGCATCTCATTGCTCTGGTGTCCAATACATCCCTTATATCTCTCTGCCTGACTATGATGTAGTCTAATAAGTGCCAGTGCTTGGATCTTGGGTGCGTCCATGTCTTCTTGTGTGTGTCCTTGTGCTTAAATAGAGTGTTGGTTATCACAAGGTTGTACTCTCAACATAGTGCAAGTAGAAGTTCTCCATTAGCATTGCACTTGCCTACTCCATGACTGCTTAGCACTCCTTTCCATTTCTCAGTGTCCGAACCAACTCTGGCATTAAAATCTCCAACAAGTATCAGCCTGTCATCAGTTGGTACACACCTGATAGTATCACGTAAATCACTGTAAAACTCTTCCTTCACCTCCTCTGTGTTGGTCATTGTTGGGGCATATACACTGATGAGTGTGGCATACATCTTCCACTGTAGTGGGAGTCTCATAGTCATTATCCCGTCATTGATTGGCACCGGTTCCTCATCAAGCATTGCTGCTATCTCCTTTCTAACTGCAAACCACACTCCTGCTTCTCTCCTTTCTTGAGTTGATCTCCCACTCCAAAAGAATATGTACCCATGGTCTTCCAAGCTGTCATATCCAGGCAATCTTGTTTCACTAAGTGCAGCTATGTCTACATTTTACCTGTTCATTTCCAGGGCCACAAGCGTGGTCTGTCTTTCTGGGCGCTGTGATGTTGTTCTGTCCAACAGAGTGTGTACATTCCGTTCTGCTACACACAAGGCGGCTGTTTTCCTCTTCTTTTGTCTTCCTGCTCCTAGCTTACTTTTCCCTGCCTGTCGGAGTGTGAACAGATCAGCGCGGACCTTGTAAGCCCGGGCGACATCCGAGCCGGTATGAGTTGCTTTCTGATTGACCATTTCATGAAACTGCTTGCAAAGTATTTGAGTACTGCTAGCTTTTGCTGGACTAGCAGCACTTTCTTGGCAGATAAAGGTATTATCAGTGGCAAGGACAAGCCAGGACAAACTGATTCCAGTATCTGTTGCAGTGACTGACCAGATGATAGGTTTGTTTATCTCTGCTCTTTGTGTAGTGCATGTCACAATGCACCGACTAGCACAGTCCACTACAGACCTTGCGACAGATGTGTTTATTTATCTGCCAGGATGTCCAGTCTCACCCTGTGTAACTGGGAGTGGTCCACCACAGACCTGTGGCAGATATTGTTTTTAGTTCTGCCAGGATGCCCTGTTTCACCCTCCACGCCCTCAGAAGGGCGGGGATGCCGGTTGAGCCGCTGACAGCCCGATTCATGAAACAGGTAGTACCAGTTTTCATCGTTATCCGGTAGCAAGCAAGCCAATGCCTGACCTGACACACTTGTAACACTAACGAGTCACATAACACCAGGAAGGGAAAATGGCTAATTGGGCACAATTTGGACATTTTTGCTTAGGGGTGTACTCACTTTTGTTGCCAGTGGTTTAGACATTAATGGCTGTGTGTTGAGTTATTTTGAGGGGACAGCAAATTTACACTGTTGTACAAGCTGTACACTGACTACTTTACACTGTATCAAAGTGTCATATCTTCAGTGTTGTTCCACGAAAAGATCTAATAAAATATTTGCAAAAATGTGAGGGGTGTACTCACTGTTGTGAGATACTGTGTATAGGTTGATTATTGTGCATGTGTTTGAAATGTTTTATTATGTGTGTATTATAAGTTGATTGTTATATTTGTGTTCAGAGTGATTTGTTGTTTATGTATGTACTTCTGGGGGATTATTTTGTGTATTTTATTTTAGTTTAGGAACACGGCGGTCATTTTAATTTGTGGATGGACTTTTATTTTAGTACAAGCGGCAGAATAATCCACTTTGCCGTGTGGGGTGGGACGGCAGTCCACCCGTCCCCCCTAGTTTAGTTGTATTAGTATGAATGTGTTAGGCCACTTATGTTATGTTGTTTGTCATCTTAGTGCGTGATTTGGGTCCTAAATTGGGGTGGGTCTGAATTGTGTGTGTGTGTTTTGGACTTCTGTGAAGGTGTGGGGGGGGAATGTAGTGTAATTATTTATAGCATAATGTGAGGTACAGGGTGGTGGCTCCGCCTTCTGGTCATGACACCACCCGTGACTATAAAAGGGCTGCAGGCAGGAGGGGCACTTTCTTTGGCCATCCTCTGCCTGGCGGCTGTATGGGTTGCACCTGTGCCCTCCTTTAATAAGCATATGTTCGGTTCAACACTTGGCATCGTCCTTAGCTCCCACCCCAGACATAACAAAAAGGTCAAAGGTCAAGGTTTTAAGTCTATAGGGCTGCAGAAGGTGTGGGATTGCATCTCGGTAGAGTGCATTCTAGTTTTAAGATCATAGATAATGACTCTCAAAACTAAACTGGGAACTGGTTGAATAGGAGAGGGGTTAAATAACAGAAAACCTACCTCCCATTGTACTTACAGAGGCTCTAGGAATAATTAATACATTATCCTTCACTCTGACAAAAGTACTCTTTTGGGATTAGAAGAATCCAACTTTATAGACATTCAGTCCATACAGCCAATCAACATGTACAGTAGAACAAAATTACATTTCTCCTATCTACAATGTTAATCACATCTCGAATCAGAGGGTCACTGCCATTCAAGGCGCCACCACAAACAACTTCTCCTTCCCCCATTCTATTATGCTGAGCACCAAGCTACAAGATGGGAAGTACCATTTTTACATGGTCTTTGGTATGGCCCAGCTGGGACTTGAACCCCCAACCTCCCAGTTGTGGGGCAGATACTCTAGCAACTAGGCCACCACTCCGGTAAGGCACTCTGAGGTTATTAAGATAACATGGAGCCTTGAGCAATAGTTCAACAGGGCTCTGTGCTAGATCCAATAATTCTCTCCTTATAGTACATGCTTACTCAACTAATGTTATCACAGAACACTACATATTTTACTATTGTTATGTGGAATATACTTATCATAGATTTGTTAAACTGTTAAACTGCAGGCAAGACCTAAAAACATAACAGACTAGTAGTTTCTTCTACAGTTTTGTCATTGAAATATTACATATCCTAAAAAATAGTAGATACTTTCTTTAGATGACATTCCTCATGTCCCTAATAGTACTATGAGAAATGTCTTTAAAGTAAGGAATTACCTTAATCTAACCAAGAAGTAACAAAAGTGTGGCCAGTGCATGATGGGTAATTAAGGGCCTCTGTAAAATACATACTTTAAAGTGACAGTCTCTGAATGTTTCTCCTTTAAGGATCATACAGCGTCGCTGGGCCCAGGCTGAACAGTAGGAGTGGCGGTCACATGGAAACATCTCAGTGGTCACGTCAGAACAAGGAGGAGTAGCTGCCTTCCAGCTGTTCCCAAAAGTCATGGGACTGGATATCACTAAGACAGAGTTTTTATTCAATTCTGAAAACTGTGAATAAGATATAAGCTCAAATACAGTGAAAACTATAATTGATTTACCTGCTGAACCACTTATCTGCAGGTCATTCATTTCATTTGAGTCAAAATTCCCACAGAGGCCACACACTCGGTTCTGCAGGTGAGAAGGTTAAAAAAGGGTGTCCAGTATTTCAAAAAGGTATTTGCAATGTTATCACTCACAGTCATATTTGCAATAACTAAAAAACATAAATAACAAACTGAACTTTCTTCTTAGCATTTTCATCACTTACCCTCCAGTCTGCATGTAGTTCTATTGTGATCCGTGTGTGTTTATCCCATATAAGAGTTATACCTTTGCTGGGCACTGAGATTATAATATAAAGCCCCACAGTGTGCGTGGTAAAAAATGGATCCTGTTGCAATGTCCAGCCTTTGTGGATTTCTTTGGTGACTCTCATGTTGCTGAGGGTCAGAGTAACTTTGTCCTTGATGGGAGAAACATTAATGTACAAGTTATGGTAGCTATTTCAATCAAGTGAGTAAATAAGCTTTTATTCACATAAAGATGTAGATTACAAGACTAAAGTTTACAGCATCAATGGGTAAATAATATTTAATTTAAAATAAAGAATAGATGGAAGAGAAAATAAAACTACGAGTGACAATCGACCACCTCCAGGTCCAGGATGATGGAGCGAGAGCAGGTTAAAGCTTCATCACAGCATGGAACACTCTCCACTCGGACGAAGAAGGTCCCGTTTCCATTTCCACAGAAATCCTGAAGTAAGTATAATCAAATCATACAAGTTATTATAAAAACTACACTAGTATTTGGAAAGAGGAAAACCAACTTTATTGATATTCAGCCTATGCAGAGCAAAGCATGTATCCTATGTACTGTACATCATAAGTCACATCTAGGGCTGTAGCGGCCAGTAAGCCATGCAAGGCACAACCTTGAAGCATGTCTGAATTTTAAGGAAACCTTGGCAGCAGAGAGAGAGAACATGTAAACTCCACAAAGATGGGCACACAGATGGACTGGACCTGGGTTCAAACCTGAGTTTAATCCTACACCTTCTTGCTGTGAGGCAGCAGTGTTAGCCACTGATCCACCATGCTGCCATATTTAATGTATAAATCAGGGATATGCTTTGTGGAGCATATCAACAGGTAAGAATACTCAAAATCCACTGAATTTATATATATACACACACACACACACACACACACATACATACATACATACAGTATATACACACACACATATACTGTACACACACACACTCACATACACACACACACACACACACACACACACACACACACACACACACACACACATATATATATATATACAGTATATGCAGTAGATGAATGGCATTATGAGGGTCAACCATCAAATATTTCCCCTGACCTACTTCCGGTTATTGTAGGAGGCTGAAATTGCACATGCATAATAATACATATCTCTATAGGTCATGTGGTAATTTGCAGCTCTGAACTATTAAGAATTTTTCTGTTACAGGTGCTACGGTGGAGTAAGGTGTGATAATGGAGCCACCTGAATGCAGAGCAGTCATCAGGTTCCTGTAATTGAAAGGCCTCACATCATGGGAGACATTGGACAAGATGAAAGAGACTTATGGGGAGGATGTCCTATTGTATGACGTATTCACAGATCACCGCATAACCATTCACCAACTAACCCCAGATGTCACGATCAGTATGGGGTCTATTGAAAAAATCCTCCATGACCATTTGTACATACGGAAGATGTATGCATGATGGATTCTCCGGTTGCTCACATCTTTCCTGGAGCAGGAAGGAGTCATGCGATCCCAGGCTCTTTTGGGCATTGCCAAGAAAACCAGGAAGATTTCATCAACAGACTAATGATGCAAGATAAACCATGGGTCCATCACTATGATCCTGAGACTAAAGCCCAGTTGAAGCAATGGAAGCATTATGACTCATCACCTCCAAAGAAGCCACGTGTCCAGTCCTTGGCAGGCAAGGTCATGTTCATGGTCTTTTGGGACCAACATGGAGTATTGATTGCAGATATCCTGGCAAAGGGAATTACAATTACTGGGACTTACTATGCTTTACTGCTGCAGAAATTGGTGGAACCTGTCACGTGCCTCCTCATACGCTTTTATGCAGCACATCGAGGAGGGGAAGGAAGAAGGGATTTAAGCACAAGTTACACCACAAGCACATTAGTTACCTTAGTTTTATCTATATTTAGTGATAATTTATTACAATCCATCCATTTTGTAAGCTTATTTAATTCATTATTTAGAGTATAGATTAGTTGATTATAATTATTTCCAGAATAAAATATATTAGTATCATCAGCAAGTAATATTATTTTTAATAATTTAGAAACTTGCAGGGGAGAGAAACAAATGGGAGCACTTGCCTGGACTCAAGCTCAACTACCATCCAGGACTCCGTCAACCCCGATAACGATGTCTCAGAGCCAGCCTCATGAAGGTCTAGCTGGGCGGATGACTCTGCTGTGGCGGCCTCCGCAGCAGGCATGATGGTGATTGCAACCTCCAGGCCCCCAGGTAATGTTCCCCATGCTGGTGGCTCATCCAGCATGGTGGCTGGGGGCTGCCTCTCCGCCGAACACGGGTCAGGATCCTCCAGGACCTCAGGCTCCTCCTCCGCCTGGCAACTTGCCTCGGGAACCGGCGATCTCACCGAGGCACACAAGGAAGGCACAAAAAGGACAGGTGAAGGGTCGTCACATGCTGCTGGTGGCGAGAACTCAAGGAAATGTAGATCCTAAGTCTCTTGGCCAGGGAACAGGCAAAATTGCTCATCAGGAATAGGGGTAGACTGAAAAGGAACTTGCCTGTTCTCCTGGTTCTTGATGACTCCAGCGGCATCAGAGGCAGTCTTGTCTCCCTCCGTGTCCACAGCAACTCTGGGTTCCTCTATATGCAGAGGAAAAACCTCCAAAGCAGGCACAGAGGTGGATGGATTCGGGGGGACAACTGAAGCCCCCACAATGGCGGAGGTTAACGTCATCGAGGAGGTGGCTGTTGGTAAGGCTGCAGACTGGTGTGATGGCCGAGCAGCAGGACTTTCCTCCCCGCATGACAAGAGGCTCACTGGCGTGGAAGCAACAGGGTGCTTCTGGCGAGCCCTCCGGGATCGGCAGTGACGAGAGGAAGCAGGCGGCTTGAGCTCCGGTTCCTCCAGTGAATGTTCCTCCTGCATTCGGAATTCTCCTCCGGGGAAGAACGGTGGCATAGGAGGAACAGGAGAAACAGGAGGACAAACAAGATCGGCAGCCGACAATTCATCAGGAATCAGGCAAGCAGTTTCAGGTTGACATTAAAAGTGACTGAATAAGCACTTGCCTGAATTCCTGGGGAGTGATGATGCCAGTTGTCGTCTCCATGGACGAAGCATGCTCCTCCTCAGGCTGAAGCTCCGACTCCCTCGGAGAATACTCCTCCAACCTCCCAGCCAACACCGTGAGAAGCCATGGTTTCGCCTCCAGGAGGAGATCAGTCTCTGCCAGGAGAACCTGTCTTCGTTCCTCCAGCTCCTTTGGAGATGGAGCGGGACACAGCTCGGGACGAGGAGGCAGGGCTGTCGTCGGAGTGACTGGAGGCTTCTTACAGCGAGGGTTCCTCTTCCTCTTTGTGGATGGTTTGGGCACCAGATAATCCGGGATTCTAAGCACCTCGCTGGGCTGCGAGTCACAAGTGCGGAGAAGCTCCGTACTGTTCGAGGAAGAAGGCGGAGTGGCTGCGGGGGGCTCAAACACTGATAGATCCTCATCTGACCCCTTGCATGGCACAGCGAAGATGTCCCGGAGAATCTTCATCGCCTCAGGATGGTTTCAAAGGCTGTCCCTGTTAACTACCCTCACCGCCGTGTCCCGAGCCCATCGAGCTGTCTTGGAGGAACAGGGCTCCAGTGTCCACAAAAGAATATCCTCCAGGAGACACAGCGAGCGCAGCTTCCTCTCCATCAAATCAGCCATTGCGCCCGGGAAGCAGGTGAGTGGAAAAAGATAATAGTTCAAAAAAGAAAAACAGATGTGTGGGTGTAAAACCTGCTAAATCCTGCACTGGCTGGACCGTTCTGTCACAAGCTTCATCGTGCACTTTTATGTAGCGCATCAAGGAGGGGAAGGAAGAATGGATTTAAGTGCAGGTTGTACCACAAGCACATTTATCGAACAAAAGATAAACAAAAACCAACTGTACAAAATAACAAAATAGCACAGGGTACTCAAGGAGTCCTCCAGGATGCTCAACAGTCACCTCCAGGATGCTCACCGGGAAAATGCACACAGTCTATGCTCACAAAAAACTGGAGCAGTCCGAGTTAGTCCCAAATGGCCTGGCAAAAACACATGCACATGACGGTTCATCCATAAGACGAAACAACAGTCCAGCAATGCTTGACTGGCAACGGCTGCTTAAGTACAAGCATCGCTGGCACCACAAACTGGGTGCACCTGGGCAAGGCGCGGGAAAGACAATTACTGGAGTAGAATCAGCTGGCTGTCAAGAGAAAGGGGGCGTGGTCGTACCGGCAAGTGTTAGACAACGCCCACACGAATGTAGGTCAAAGAGGCTGCCTAACAGCTGTCGGCCAGAGCAGTGACTACAGGCACGAAAAAAAAAAAAGAACTAAGACATAGAAACAACAAGAACTCAAAAGATAACACAATACATAAATAACCCGACAACCTGAGCCACAGAGAACGGTCAGAACCAAGCCTAAAGGACAACGCCGGCTCGGTTCGTGACAGAACCTACTGTATGTAGAGAAAGACTAATAACTGTGCCAAGTTTGGTTCCTCTCAGCCCATGAGAAGTGAGTAAGGGGGAATCTTTAATGAGCAGGCCTTGTAAGTGTAATTCTTCATGCTTTAGAATAAAAAAAACCTCACCAAGCTACACTGTCAGTTTGTTGGTTAACATTTTGTCCTCAGACTTTGGACTGGGAATAATCAAAAATATACTGTGCATTTCTCTTACATAAGAAAATATGTATAGTGATGTAAACAAAATGTGAAATATATGTATAGTATGTATATTTGTACTGAATTTTTGATTTGGATATCACAGGAACGGTTTCTGTGTTCTATCATATCATAGGTTTTTCCATTTGATCGTGTCTGCTCTCACCTCTACAAGTGTGTACTGACAGTGTCCACTGAAGCGATACCATTTAGAATCAAAGGTCTGGTAATATCCATTTCCAAAAACTTGACATGTCCCGGAACACGGCTCGTCTCGGCAGTGCCACTGTCCCTGACCACAGACACTGTAAGTTAGATGCAGTTAATGATGATTGTTTATGAGATAATAAAACTATAATTCAAATGCTGAAGTGGCTCTAATCACTGTTACCATTTTTTGCAGTTGTTTTTCACATGCTGCCCTGCACCAAACACTTGGCCGCTGTACATACAGGTGCACTCATCTCTAGACACACAGTTTCCATGGTGATCCTCAAACTGATCATGCGGACAGTAACAGCCACTCTCACAGGTCATGTCAGCATCCTAGAAATCAAACCAAAAGAAGCTACATTATAGTATATGCAGATTTGTATGATGTTTTAGAATACAGAATTTTTTTAAAAAAAATCAGAATCAAGCTGGTATTAACTTGAAGGAAAAGGTAACTTTGTACTGATAAAATCGTGTCATAATTTCAGCTAGTCAGGTTAAACACATCACACATACCAGTGGTTTGCTGAGACTTCCACAGGTTTTCTGAGCTGTGTAAACTGGGAACTCTGAGCAGCGGACACAAACTTTCCCATTTGTGCAACCTGACACAGATACATTAGTGGAGTTCTTGCATTTCATGAAGTTATTATCTGATAAATTACATGCATTATACTGTATATCATAAGTCAATTATAAACATATTATTATAATCAAACCATAAAAAATACAGCTATCACAAAAACATTAAGTGCAGGCTAAATTTATACGGTAAAGTGGTGAGCGAATCATTAAACAATTAAATTTTAATGTATCGACTATCAATAGAAGTCAAAAGTAAAAATATAAATTTACCACAATCCTTCGAACAGTGCAGTTCTCCATTCTCACAGAGGCTTTAGAAGACAATACCCAGTTAAAGATATTCAACAATTACTAACACCATGCAGTATTTCATTTTCTCACATTTCAACGTTCCACTCACCACTGCCTTCCATCGATAACAACAAGACCTGGTGGTGTCACACCTCCATGGTGGTGACATGGACACTCTGTTTTTGGAATACAGCTTTGTCCTTGATTCAGATGGGTTCCTTCAGGGCAACCGCAGCCCTCCACGGGGTTGTCTTCCACCTCACAGCGTGGGTCAGGGCTGGACAGCGACAGGCACGTACGGTTGCATGCCCGCATGTCGTAATAGAACTCTTGGTTGTTTTGACATTTCAACGCTGTTACAGAGTGTAATGATTCAGATTTTTTTTTCATTAAGTTGCACACACTTTTAGTACAATTCTTTTAATAATGTTATTTGTTATACAGTAGGTTTTTAAATTAGTGTAAATTGTTTTACACAAGAAGAAAAAAGCTGACCTGAAAACACAGCTAGCCACTGAAAACGTGGCGCTGACAACAGATTGTTGGACTGCGCTAACTACAGAAAGCTACATTACAGTCACTCGCCACTACATTGATAATGACTGGCATGGAAAATCAGCAGTTCTTCTCACATGTCCAATTTTATGTAGTTTTTAATATTATGTGGACTAAGTCTACATATTGTTTTTATTCAGAATTTATGTTACTCAAGTTTAATATCAGCCAGTGCACACACTTCTATGTTATAGTAGCCGTAGTATTTATTTTTCTGAGTTTATTTTGTTTTTAATATTTAACATGCAACAGATTACATAAATAAGTCAAATCCTTGAGGAATATAAGTTGCATTTTTTATTCAGTATATCAAAATTCAAATTCTCAGGAAAAACACTGCTTATCAATTGATTGTTAATTGATCAAAAAGGTGAATAAACTAACAATTAATGAATTAATCAATAACTTGCATCCCTACATCAAATATAATAAAAATTTAACAAATCACAAATTTATGAGGAAAAAGCTGCAAATTTACAAGAAACAAGAATCAAATTTATGACAAAAAATGTTGCAAGCTCATGGGGAAAAATGTGCAAATTTACAAAAAAACAAACAGAAATTTATGAGAAAAAGCTGAAAATTTTACAAGTAAAAGCAGCAAGTTTATGACAAAAAAGTTGCAAGTTTAAGAGAAAAAAATTGAAGGTAATTTTACCCCTACCACAAAAACCGTTGAGGGTAAAATACAAGCTTGGGAGCCCCCAGCGGCTGAGGAAGCGTGTAGCATTTGTGTACTCTGCCTTATAGGCAGAAACGGCTCTGTAGGCAAGCCTTCTGTTAGCTGTCCATGTGGCTAGTTAAAAAACAAACAAAAGAAATGTATTGTAATGTGTAAAAAAGAAGAGAACTGTCTTCTGAGAGTTAAAGCTAAACTTACTACAGTTAGCAGCCTTCCTCCAGTCACCAAGTTCGACCCCCAGACTGGCACAGGCTTTGGCATAGTTGCCCAGAGCAACACACAAGCACTGCAGCAAATTGTCCCCACAGTTACAGGTTCTTTGGATGCAATCCTGGAATTAATAATTAACATGATATGAGCGGGAGTTTTCTTATAAATGTGCTATATATTATAACAATTTTCCATCTCAGTAGCAACAAAACAATAGCTTTGTGTTTAAATTTTGCACCATTAGTATTATCACCAAAATATGAGTAAATTTTACTTATTATTAACTGTTACATTAAACCTATATCTTGAATATTCCCTTGAAAATTTCACAATGTACTGTATTTGTTTTTATCTTAGTGTTTATGCTGTGCTACAGAGTTAAAAGTATTTTTACCGTGTGGTATTGGTCCGGTGGGATATGACTGTGGCATGCAGCAAATACCCCAGATGGGTTATGTAACACAGCACACTTTTCATCGGCAAAAATTTCTGCAGAAACACACACACACACACACACAAAGTAAGAATATCAAATATGTTTGCGAGAACAGTTTTTGATCTCTACTGTGTGCAACTGTGGCATGAATGAATTGTAGTTCTATTTACTGACACGTGTGCAGTACATAAGTGCTTAGTACCCTTGTCAGTGTTGATGCAGGTGTTGGGTATGTTCACAGCACAATCTCCCACACTCCAGGACAGAGCAAAGGACTGAGCTGAATTTTCAACGATCCCACTGCTGGTGAGGAAGTCGTCAGTGGTGTCGTTGTTGGCGTTTCCACAAAGACCTGAAAATCAAGCCAATTTTTAAATAATCATATTGGCTTATGACACAGAGGATATTAGTTCTTGTATATCTAATTCTGGTTTGTGCTCTTCTTATTATTGAAAGCTCTTTTAAAAAAAAAAAGTCCTATTAAAAGCAAGTAGAGGTTGCACCATGTGTGTGTATCTGTAGACTGAGTTCCAAACCTGAGATCATTCTAGGGTGGTTTCGCGGTGCTGTGATGTAAAGCTGGATTTCAGGAAACACCTGGACTTGGATTTTCATGTCAAAGGCTGTCTGGACTTGAACAAACATTGAGGACTGCCAGAAAACGAGAGCGTGCTCTGACAGATGACAGAGAAGTGATTTGGTGGGTGAGAAATCAAAAAGTTATACACTACCAGTCAAAAGCTTGGACATACCTACACATTCATTTTGAATGGGTAGATGTGTCCAAACTTTTGACTGGAACTGTATAAATGGTTAGCAGATCAATATATAAATTTTACCAGACTGATGAAGCTCAGTAATCTCTTGATCTTCAATTTTAACCATGTTGCGTGTGAAGTTATATGTCTCCTGAAAATTTCAGATGACATGTACCATTAGTTATCCTCCTCTTCTACTTGTAATACTGAAATCATTTCAGCTGTCTTTACCCGTGAAAGCTGTAGAACAACTTTTTTCAGAGATGCGTCTTTCGCAGAATACTTTATTTGAATTGTCCAGTTTCCACCCTGCATATGATAAAATTATGAACAAAATACAGCAAATTAACCAGCACCACCACTAGAAACTGGCAGCGTTACATCTATGTTTTGTTTGGGCTAAATACTAAAAAGAAAAGAATTCAGATGAATATTCTTACTTTTCAAACACGCAAATACAAAGACTTTGACTAGAAAAATTCAAATTTGATATTTCAAATAGAAGTGGTGCAATATATTGATGATAACCACTATTCTAAAAAACACAGTTGATACTTTGTTAAAGGCAGCGTCTCTAAAAATACTGAAATACACCTTTTTATATACTCATAAAATGGTTCTAGATAGTGATGTTGATAAAATCCCCCCAAGTGTGCCCAGATCTCCCCACTGTTGACCTTGACCTTGAGCACAGCCTAACTGCAGACCCACCTGAAGATCACTGTGACTGAGTTTGCAAAAAAAAATGGGTTAATTGCCAAGGAGGAGTAACAGTTTTCGCAAAATTATAAATGTCCAGATCTCCTGACCTTTGACGATGACCTCAACCTTGACCTCAATCTACTGTAGATGCAGACAGGCCCGAGGATCATTGTAAGTTTGTTGAGGATTAGGGCAATTGCCTAGGAGGAGTAAAAATTTTCATACAATGACAGAAGTGCTCAGATCTCCAGACCTTCGACTCTGACCTTGATCTTGAGCACAACCTGGATGCAGACCTACCTGGGGATCATTTTAGTTTGGTGAGCACTGAGGCAATTACCTAGGAGGAGCAGTGATCTTAATGAAATCACTGTGACCTTGACCTTGAGCACAAGCCGAATGCAAGCCCACCTAATGATCCTTAAGAAAGATTTTGGTGACCACTGGGGCAATTGCCTAGGAGCTGCAATTTTTGTGAAATCACCTAAGTGCTCAGATCTTCTGACCTTTGACCTTGAGCACAACGTGGATGAAGACTCACTTGAAGATGATTTGGCAGGAGTTTGGTGAGGAGTAGTGACTCCCGTGAAATGCGGATGAACGGACAGACGGACGATGGACACCGCGCCTTCGCACTAGCTAGCTCCTTTTGGCTTCAGCAGAATGAGCTTAAAAAAACTACTAAAATTAATGATCTGGGAGGACAAGACTTTTTAGAAACATTCAGCCAATCTCTGGAGAGGTACCGCTCCTCGTGACTGGCCAAAAGACCTGTCAATCAGTGCACATGCCTGCTTATATACATGCAATGCACACACATACACACGTTTATGAGAGCTGCTGATATGGAGGTGAACAGTGCCTGTGTTTACCACTAGATTTTCTTGTTCACCTTCGCTCCCATTTTAAGTGTTTTGATTTGGGGCAGTGATTATAGCACTGTCAGTAGCCTTGCAGGGATGATTAGTGTCCAGGTGGATGTTATGAGTTCAAATTCACAAGCAATGAAATATTTAAACATATGCAGAATATATGACACAGAAGTGGATTAGGGAGAAGTTTTACCTGTGAAGCGATATATGCACATTTTCCAGGGACGGGATATTGTTTGCCATCAAATGTTGTCACAAACTTCCCTTCAATGACACATTTGGGTGGGCAGAAGTTTTCAGAGCAGTGCCACTTCCCACCGTTACAACGACTAGACACAGAAATGGGTGTAAAAATAATAATTTTTAAAACACCTTTTAAATCAGTCTTGCAACAAATTTGTGATGTATAATATCCCCCAGCTATACTGGATCAACCTTTTTCTGTCCGCTTACCAGGACTGACATTTGGCGCTACGTACATCCCCAGTTGAATACGCTCTACCATCCATTGTACAGGGACAGCTGTCCACAGTCACACAGTGGAATCCATCTGCATGATCATTAAGCACCATACCTGCAGCAGAGAATAGTATAATACTATGAGTCTATTTAATTAAAAAGCAAATAAAAATCCAATAAACTCCCAAACTGGCAGCTTGGTGGAGCAATGGTTAGCACTGTTGCTTCACAGCACCTAGGTGGTGGGTTCGAACCCAAGCAATGGCCTGTCAGCAACTTTTCTGTGTGGAGTTGCATGTTCTCCCCGTGTCTCTGTGGGTTTTCACCGGGTTCAGGTTACTTTATAGGTACTCCAGCTTCCTTCCCCCACCCAGCCCCATTAAGAAAATGGAGGGGAAAAAGGATAAATTCCCAAATCTCACCCTCTGGGCAGACACAGGAGCTTGTGATATCCTGGTAGGACAGTTGGGGGTGTGGGTTTGAGCAGCTAGGACCAAAGGCAGCACTGTCTTCTTCATAAATGAGATCTCCAGGACAAGTCGGTTCAGCTATTCACATAAAAAGAAAAACAAACACAATTAAATGTGGTACAAACCCAGCCAGCATGCCCATGTGGGCACCACAATAGGTTAAATCTGGGTTATCTTATGGGTCATGAACTTTTACCTGTGGTACAGGAAAGCAGATAATCTGCTTTCCCGCGTTAAAGCCATCTGGGCCCCACATGGGTTTAATATGAGTGAGCAGATTTCAGTAACACTTGTGCCATAGGCAAAATTATGCAAAAAGTCATAAATTTATGAGAAAAAAATGTGAACATTTCAAAGATAAAAAGTGGCAAATTTACAAAAACACAGTATCAAATTTATGAGAAAAAGTCAAAAAGTTACTAAAAAACATTGCAAATTTATGAGGGAAAAAAAGTGAAAATTTAGGAGAAAAAAGTTGCAAACTTAAAAAAAAATAAAATTACTTGAAAGGAGTTACAAACTTATGAGAAACATGTATCAAATTTACAAGAAAAAAAAGTCACAAAGTTATGAGGAAAAAATTAGAAAAAGTTGTAAATTAACAAAAAAGTTGCAAATGCATTAGTAAATAAATTGAAAATTTATGAGAAAAAAAGTCCCTAATTTACGAGAAATAGCTGTAAGTTAACAGTAAAAAAAAAGTTGAAAATTTTTGAGAAAGTTCCAAATTTACAAATGTTGCAAATTTATGGGAAAAACTCAAAATTTACAAGAAAATAGCAAATTTACAAGGAAAAAAGTAACACATTTATGAGAAAGTTTAGCAAGATTATAGTAAGAGTGGCAAATTTATGAGAAAGTTTTAAAATTACAAGAAAAAGTTAGCGAATTTGCAAGAAAAACGTCAAATTTAATCAAATTAGGGGGAAAAGGTCACAAATTTACAAGGAAATGTCCACTAGATGGCATGTGAACATGCAGCGGCCTCTCTTCTCTCTTCATGTTTCGTGCCATTTCTCCATCACTCCGTCTTTTACCGCTTTTCAGGAGGTCCGGGTCATGGAGGCAGCAGTTCAAGCAAAGAATCCCAGACTTCCCTCTCCCCAGCCACCTGCTTTTGGAATCCGCTCTTCAGAGAGGATACCAAGGTGTTCCCAGACCAGCTGGGAGACATAGTCTCTCCAGCGAGTCCTGGGTCTGCCCCGGGGTCTCCTCCCAGAGGGAAGTGCCCAAAACACCTCAAGTGGGAGGCATCCAGGAGGCAGCCTGCTCAGATGCCCAGACCACCTCAACTGGCTCCTTTCAATGTGGAGGAGCAGTGGTAATACTCTGAGCCTCTCCCAGATGACTGAGCTCCTCACCCTATCTCTGAGGGTGAGTCCAGCAATCCTACAAAAAAAGCTCATTTCAGCCGCTTGTATCTGCGACCTCATTCTTTCAGTCATTACCCAACGTTCATGACCATAGGTGAGGGTAGGAACGTAGATTGACTGGTAAATCGACAGCTTTGCCTTAGAGCTTAGCACCCTCTTCAACACAACAGGCCGGTACAATGTCCGCATCACCGCAGATGCTACTCCAATCCGTCTGTCAATCTCTCACTCCATTCTCCCCTCACTCGTGAATAAGACCCCAAGATACTTAAACTCCTCCACTTGGGGCAAGAGCTTGTACCCAACCCGGAGAGGACAATCCACCTTTTTTCGGCTGAGGACCATGGACTTGGACTTGGAGGTACTGATTCTCATCCCAGCCGCTTCGCACTCAGCGGCAAGACCTGTAGGTCAGTGCTTGATGAAGCCAGCAGAACAACATCACCTGCAAACAACAGAGATGAGATCCTGTGGTTACCAAGCATGACACCTTCCATTCCCTGGCTGTGCCTAGAAATCCTGTCCATAAAAATTATGAACAGGATTGGTTACAAAGGGCAGCCCTGGCGGAGTCCAACTCTCACTGGGAATGACTCCGACCAAGTGTTGGCAATACAAACCAAACTCTCACAACGGTCGTACAGTGACCGAATAGCTCGTAACAACAAGCCCGATACCCCATACTCCCGAAGCACCCCACACAAAAAACCACGAGGGACGTGGTCGAATGCCTTCTCCAAGTCCACAAAACACATGTAAACTGGTTGGGCAAACTCCCAAGAACCCTCGAGGATTCTCAAGAGGGTAAAGAGCTGGCCCGATGTGCCATGGCCAGGACAAAAACCACATTGCTCCTCCTGAATCTGAGGTTTGGCCAACGGCCAGACTCTCCTCTCCAGTACCTTGGCATAGACCTTCCCAGGGAGGCTGAGGAGTGTGATCCCTCTAAAGTTGGAGCACACCCTCCGGTCCCCTTTTTTGAAGAGAGGAACCACCACCCCGGTTTGCCATGCCAAAGGCACTGCCCCCAACCTCCACGCAATGTTGCAGAGGTGTGTCAACCATGACAGCCTCACAACACCCAGGGCCTTGAGGTACTCAGGGCGAATCTCGTCCACCCCCAGGGCCCGGCCACCAAAGAGATTTTTAACCGCCTTGGCAACCTCAGCCCCTGTGATAGGAGAGTCGCCCCCCTTGTCCACAAGCCCTGCTTCCTCTGTGGAGGGTGTCAGTGGGATTGAGGAGATCCTCAAAGTATTCCTTCTACCGCCCAACAATATCCCCAGTCGAAGTCAGCAGTGCCCCATCCGCACCATACACAGTGTGGACAGAGAGCTGCTTCCCCCTCCTGAGCCACCGGACAGTTTGCCAGAATCTCTTCAAGGCCGACCGAAAGTTTTGTTCCATCGCCTCACCGAACTCCCCCCATACCCAAGTTTTTGCTTCAGCAACCACCCGAGCTGCACTCTGGTTGGCCTGCCGGTACACCTCAGCTGCTTCGGGAGTCCCACAAGCCAACCAAGCCTGATAGGACTCCTTCTTCAGCTTAATGGCCCCCCTCACCACTGGTGTTCACCACTTGGTTCGGGGGTTGCCACCACGAGATGTCCCGACGACCTTGCGGCCGCAGCTCTGGGCAGCCGCTTCAACAATGAAGGTGGAGAACATGGCCCATTCAGACTCCATGTCTCCAGACTCCCTCGGAATGTGGTTGAAGTTCTTCCGGAGGTGGAAGTTGAAGACCTCCCGGACAGGGGCCTCAGCCAGACGTTCCCAGCACACCCTCACTATACGTTTGGGTCTATCAGGTCTGAATGACATCCTCCCCTGCCATCGGATCCAACTCACCACCAGGTGGTGATCAGTTGACAACTCTGCACCTCTCTTTACTCGAGTGTCCAAGACATACGGTCGCAGGTCTGATGACACAATAACAAAATCAATCATCAACCTGAGACCTAGGGTGTCCTGGTGCCAGGTGCACATATGGACACCCTTATGCTTGGACATGGTGTTCGTTATGGACAAACTGTGGTTAGCACAGAAGTCCAATAACTGAACACCACTCGAGTTCAAATCGGGCAGGCCATTCCTCCCAATCACCCCCCTCCAGGTTTCACTGTTGTTGCCCACGTGTGCATTGAAGTCCCCCAGTAGGACAATGGAGTCTCCAAGAGGAGCACTCTCCAGCACCCCAGACAGAGACTCCAAAAAGGGTGGGTACTCTGATCCATCATTTGGTGCATAGGCACAAATGATGGTCAGGACCCATTTCCAAACCTGAAGGCGCAGGTAAACAACCCTTTCGTCCACCGGGGAAAACTCCAATATAGAGGCAGCAAGGTGGGGGGGGGGGGATATAAGAATACCCACCCCTGCTAGTCGCCTCTCGCCCAGGACAACTCCAGAGTAGGCCAAGCTCCAGCCCCTCTCCAGGAGACTGGTTCCAGAACCGGAGCTGTGTGTTGAGGTGAGGCCAACTATATCTAGCGGGTATCTCTCAACCTCATGCACCAGCTCAGGCTACTTCCCCACCAGAGAGGTGGCATTCCACGTACCAAAAGCCAGTTTAGGAAGCCTGGGATCAGACCGACAAGGTCTTCACCTTTGACCGCCACCTGATCCACATAGCACCGGACCCCCATGGCCCCTCCTGCAGGTGGTGAGCCGACTGGAGGGCGGACCCATGTAACTCCTTCGGGCTGAGCCCGGCCGGGTCCCATGGGCGGAAACTCGGCCACCAGACGCTAGCCATTGAACCACTCCCCAGGCCTGGCTCCAGAGTGGGGTTCCGGTAACCCCACACTGGGCGGGATACACTGAATCCTTGTTCTAGCGTTCATTATGAGAGTGTGTTGGATCGTTCTTAGTCTGGCCCTTCACCCAGGACCTGTTTGTCTTGGGTGACCCTACCAGAGGCAAATTGCCCCGGACAACACAGCTCCTGGGATCACTTGAGCACGCAAACCCCCCACCATGATAAGGTGACGAGCCATGAAGGTTGTGCCCTTTAGTATTGTTTATATTACACCTAAGTGTATATTCATGTGTTTAATGTACATATATGATGCTGTGCACAAGCTACAGTCGCCACAGCCTTCTGGAGAAAAGGAATATGACCAAACATTATGTCGTAGATCAGAGCGTTATAGAGGAACTCTGTGGCCTGGGTCTTCTCCACCAGTCCTCCACACCCCCGGACCCAACTGATGCGTCTCGTCTGAAATGGAGACACCGTAGACAGTGTGAGTGACGACAAAAGACAGGTAAATGTGGAGGTATCCGAACGAAGTTAACTGTTAACCCACACAAACTCCTGATTCCTTCCCTCATTTTGGCCAATGTACGCTCACTAGACAACAATATGGACCACATACAGCTCCTGAGAACTATGCAATGTGATGCGCGGAACTACTGTGTTTTTATCTTTACAGCAACATGGTTAAATGACAATATACCAGACTCTGCCATTCAGTTAGCTGGGCTAACATGCTACCATAGCGACAGAGTGTTCACAGAAGAAGGGAAGACAGGCTCTGTCTGTGTTTACATAAGTGATGCTTGGTGCCGTGATGCAACCGTTCTGCATGAACACTGTTCTCCACTGGTGGAGTTTATGATCAAGTGCCAACCCTTTTACATTCCGAGAGAATTTTCATCTGTCCTACTAGCCGCTGTGTATGCCCCGCCCACCGGCATTGGTGAGAGAAGTAAAGCATTAAAAGAAATCTATCAGGCCATCAGTGAGACACAAACGGTGCATCCATAACAGCAGGAGATTTCAACCATGCAGATTTAAAGGTCCTTCTACCAAATCTACACCAACATGTAGACTTCCCAACAAGAGGAGACAATTTGCTGGACCTGGTGTACACAATTCACAAGAAAACATACAGTGCCTTCCCCCTTTCCCCAGCTGGGTCTCTCTGACCACATCACTATCTTGTTAAGGCTAGCGTACAAGCCCAGAGTGAAAATACTCAGACCAACAAAAAAGCAGGTACATGTGTGGCCAGAGGGGGCCTCTGATGGTCTGAAAGACTGCTTCAGCACTACAGACTGGGACACTTTCAAGCACGCAGCCACTCAAAATGGACACACAAACCGAGAGGAAAACACTGAGTTTGTAGGATACATAGCTAAATGCATTGATGATGTCACTCTCTGCAAAACCATCATTGTTCATGCCAACCAAAAGCCATGGATGACAGCAGAGGTCCACAGGCTCCTGAGGACTCAGGACGCAGCCTTCAGGGCGGGCGACACTGCAGGACGAACAACAGCTAGGGCCAACCTGTCCCATGGCATCAAGGAGGCAAAACAACAGTACAGTAAGAAAATATCCGGCCACTTCAGCAACACCAGAGTTGCACGTTCCCTCTGGCATGGCATACAGACCCTCACTAACTACAAACCTCTACCTCAGACCTGTGCGAATGACATCACATTGCTTAACAATCTAAATGACTTCTTCGGCCGCTTTGAAGCACAAAACAGCACATCAGTACAGAAGACCACTCCTCCTCCAGACGAGCAGGCCATAAGTCTGAATCCGGCTAGCGTGAAGAGGACCCTCTGCAGGATCAATCCACGCAAGTGCAGCTGGACCAGACAGCATACCGGGTCGCATTCTGAAAGACTGTGCAGGGGAGCTCAAGAATGTCCTGGCTGACATCTTCAACATCTCCCTGAGTCAAGCTGTTGTCCCCACATGTTTCAAAACTGCTACCATCATACCAGTCCCAAAGAAGCCTGTCCCATCCAGCTACAACGATTACCAGCCGGTTGTACTGACCCCCATCACAATAAATTGCTTTGAGTGGCTGGTCGTGCAGAGCATCAAGTCTATTCTCCCTCCCTCCCATGGCCCATCTCAGTTTGCATACAAGTCAAACAGATCCACAGAGGATGCCACCGCTGCTGCTCTCCACCCAGCCCTCACCTACCTGGACTCAAAGAACTCCTACATGCGAATGCTGTTCTTGGGCTTCAGTTCAGCGTTCAACACAATCATCCCCCAGCACCTAATACAAAAACTGAGACACTTGGGACTCTAAACTTCTCTCTGTAACTGGGTGCTGAACTTTCTCACAGGGAGGCCACAGAATGTGCGGGTTGGCAGCAACACATCCAAGACCATCACACTGAGCACAGGGGCCTCACAAGGGTACGTGCGCAGCCCGCTGCTTTTTACCCTGCTGACCCATGACTGTGTACCAGCCTACAACACCAACCACATCATCAAGTTTGCGGATGACACAACGGTGGTGGGCCTCATCACCAACAATGAGGAGGCCAACTACAGAAATGAGGTGAGCCAACTGGTCCAGTGGTGTAAAGACAATCACCTCTTCCTGAACGTGGGGAAAACCAAGGAGATTGTGGTCAATTTCAGAAGGGGACACACACAGCATCCCCCTCTGATGATTGATGGAGCAGCTGTGGAGAGGGTGAGGAGCACCAAGTTCCTGGGGGGTGCACATCTCTGAGGACCTCTCCTGGTCCAACAACACCACATGACTGGCCAAGAAGGCTCAAACTCACCTCCATTTCCTCCTCAAACTGAAGACAGCATGAGTCCCACCCCCCAGCATGTGCTCATTCTACTAGGGCACCATTGAGAGCATCCTCACCAGCTGCATCACAGTGTGGTATGGAAGCTGCACCACCTCCTGCCGGAAGACACTACAACAACCAGTGAAAGCAGCCAGCAAGATCATCGGTGCCCTCCTGCCCCCCCGCCTCGGACATCTACCTCACTCGCCTCACCCACAGAGCCATCAACATCGCAGGCGACACCATCTACCCCTCATACTCCCTCTTCAGCCCCCTGCCATTGGGGAAAAGATACCGGTGTTTCCGGGCCCGCTCCACAAGACTGTTAAATAGCTTTGTTCATCAGGCCATCAGGACTCTGAACTCTGTCCACTCCCCCCCTCCCCAGACCTTAACACACTCACCCACACAATAACCACCTCAGCTGTTGGCACAGAAAAAGACTATGACACCAGCAGTAATACATTTGCTGTTGTATGTCTCTGCACTTTACTGCAACCATTTGCACCAATGCCATATCTGCTGCTGTCTGTCATTGCAATACTGATCATGTGCAGTCCTATTTGTCACTGTCTGCACCTACACTACCACATTGAACTTGGTACTACGAGTGTTACTGTCACCATGGGATGAGACGCCGGGTCGTCCGGCGCTCAGACCATATCCCTCCTTACCTCTGTCTCTCATTTGTCAGCGTCTCAGCAGGCTCCCAGCTGTCAGTGTTACGGGACGGATGGGGCCCAATTAATCCTCATCAGCTGAGGCACTGCTAATGAAGATAAAAAGAAGCAGCTCCGATCATTCGGGGCTGCGACTTAAGCACTGTGAAGGCTGGAACCCCTTCGCCCGGTGCCAGCTCTCTACTCATCTTGCAGCATTACTCGTGAGTGTTACCCTGTATGAGTATTTGTGTCTTGGAACCCCTACGCCCGGTGCCAACTCTCTACTCATCTTGCAGCATTACTCGTGAGTGTTACCCTGCATGAGTATTTGTGTCTTGGAACCCCTATGTCCGGTGCCAGCTCTCTACTCATCTTGCTGCATAACTTGTGAGTGTCATCCTGTATGAGTATTTGTGTCTTGGAACCCCTATGCCCGGTGCCAGCTCTCTACTCGTCTGGCTGCATAACTTGTGAGTGTCACCCTGTATGAGTATTTGTGCTTCTTGGCCTACGAGGCCGTGTTCCTTATCCCCTGTCCCCTTTTATAATAAAACATCACAACTCACTGGCTCACCCTCGGCTCTCTCTCTGTGTCTCGCGAGGGCCACACGTAACAGTAAGTCGCAGCCAGACGAGTGGCCGGCGGCCGTGAGTTGTTAGTGGACTTGTACCTTCCAGTCCGGGTGTCAGCGCTCTTAGCATGCCGTCTCCCAGGAGTCACTTCCGACACCAGGGCGACGAGCTGATGTCCATCTTGGAGGGTGTCGACGGGACGCTCTTCACCGCTACCCTGTTCAACGCCTCCAACGCGAGACGCTGGCATCTGGACTGTGCTGAGAATCTCCTGGACAGTCACCTTCGCTATTCCTACCATCCTGAGGTCTGTGCCAGGCGGGACGCCATCACTGCACAGCGAGAGGAGCTCCGCGGGTTGGAAGGAAATCCCGGCAGGAAGCCGAAGAGGAGGAGACGTCGCCCCTCGCTTCGGGATCCCGTTCCTGTCTCTACTCCAGCCTGGGAGTTCGCGCCACCCAGAGGGCTTCTCCCGTTCTGCACGATGTCACTCGGGATTCCCCCGAAGGATCTACAGCTGACAGCAGTTAAGGTCCGGGACCGAGTGACTGCTGCGAGCTCCGCTGTGCACCCGTCTACCATCATCAGGCATGTGGCGGCGGCGGTGAGATTGGTGGAGAGGAGTCCAGGGCTACGGAACTACCCCGAGTTCAACGCCCTCCTCGCCTTGGTCTCTGCTCAGGAGCGGCGATTCCTGGGTCTCTCCTTCGCTTCGCCCCCTGGGAATAGCCATCATCACATCGCCAAGTCGCCTCAGCACGAACCCCGTCTGGATCCAGTTCCGGGCTGTCGCAAGGTCCCTTCCTCCCACGCAGCTGTCACCTCTTCGCCTCGTCAGAGAGGAGATTTCACAGCCTCCTCTTCTGAGCCTCTCCCCCCCGCTGTCACGCCAGCACATCCGGGCCGGCTCATCTTGGCTGTCACCCCCTCCTCCTCGACACGCTCCCCGACTGCTGTGTGCGCCTGGAATCCCGGCCTGGTGAGCCCTCTCCTGGAGACAACACGAGCAGCTCCCAGACGTCCTCCCAGGGGGTCCTCCGTTACCGCCCGGCAGGGAGAGGGAGAAGCAACGTCCACTGCAGCAGGCACCACCCAGCCTCCAGGAGACAGGCAAGTCCCAGTTTGTTCTCATCAACTTAGTGATTTGCTCTTCATACTCCTGGAGGTGGAGTTCGGGGTCCGCAGCTCCCTGAACTCCCACCACCTGCTGTAACCTGTGTCTTTAATCCTGCACCCTCTGTGTCTCCCTCCGCTGAGCGGTCCCCGGCGCCGAGTCAACGTTGTGGGATGAGGAGGGGGCCTGCGGTTCCGGTCCCGCTGCTACGTTGTGGACGGAGGAGGAAGACTGACTGCTACATGGAGTCCGCGCCGATGACCAAGCCCCAAGTCCCCGGGTCTCCACGGAGAAGCGGTTCGGTCCAGCGGGACGAGGTTCTCCTGCCCTCACGTTGTGTGGACCATCGGCGTGGTTACCGGGGCAGGAGGAATCCCAAGCTGCGCTGACCATCATGCCGGCTGCAGGGCCCGACACAGCTGAGTGGGAGCCTGACGACGGATCCTGGATCTTCGCAGTCCTGGACGGCGTCAGAACCCGAGATCAGGCGAGTGCTCTACTTTCTCTTTCTCCTTCATATCTTTGAGCACTTTAGCCTGTCTCTAGGGGAGATGAGCCGGGTGCAGCCGTCCGCCGCGTCCGAGCTCATCTCGCCGGGTTCTGGCGCTGCCGGTGATCCTGATCCCGGTTCTGTTTTCTCTCCTGAGCCTTCTTCAAGGGTCGCCGGCGAGGAGTTGCCATCTCTCGTGGTGCTGGAAGGTCCAGGTTCGACGTCGGAGGTCGGTTCTGGTGCGGTGCCGACCCAGTCAGGGTCCGTCGTGGGTGCTGCTCCTGCGGTGTCCGACGTGGGTTCGCCCGAGACCCAATCGGGGTCCGACGTGGGTTCTGCACCAGTGTCGTCCAGGTCCGGTGAGGGGGTGGCTGTTTCCCTGCGGTCTGACGTTCGTCCACCTCGTCATCGGCTCTCCCCCGAGCCTCTTCCACCGGGGTCCGCTTTGATCTCTCGCCCGTCCCAACGGCCCTGGTGGTTGAGCGATGCGGGTCGGCCGCTGGAGGGCCTACCGTGCCCGTTCGGTTCGCTTGTGCGGCCGCTCGACCCGCAAGACTTTCGGTTCGGCGATCTGGTCCGACCCCCCGATGAACTGAGTTTGCTTCTGGGTGGCCTGGCACGGCCACCGGAGGACTTGTTTCTTGGGACCTGGGTCTGGTGTAGGCCGCCCGAACATTCCCTTTTCCCCAGTTTACCAGCTAGACAATGGGCGGGGAGACCACGGGAACTGTCCCGGCTTTATTGGACTCTGCCTGCCGTCTTCCTCGGGTGTCGCTTACCTTCAGTAATATTAAGGTCACTCGGGTGCAGTTTTTTGTCCTCTAGGTGAATCTATGTATGTAGCGCTTTGTATTGTGTTTTTTATTAACCGTACTCAGCATTTTCTTCATTCTTGTCCTGTTCCTAGCCTCGTTTTTGCATTATGGAGTAATGTTTTTTGTTTCCCTTTCAACCGTACTCTGTAATTGCCTCATTTGTTCCTGTCACTTTCATGGTGTTTTTTTTTCTTCTCCCCTGCCCGATCTAGACATCATTTGGGTGCTGTTGAGTAGTGTGTTTTACCTGTAACCATGCTCAGTATTTTCCTCATTTGTGCCCTGGTCTAATTATTTCTTTTTTTTGTGATATGGAGTATTGTTTGGTTTTTTTTTTTTCCTCTCTGCCCTGGTACTCTGTATTTGTTCATGGTCTACTTGTCTTTTTTTTTTCTCCCTCTGCTTCTCTCCCTCTGGTCCTGCCTCCCTTCCACCCACCCTAGGTGGTGGTGGTGGTGGGGGGGCTCGGATGGTTCGGGTCGTTCGGAGCCCGATCGTGAGGGGGACGCTCTGTCACCATGGGATGAGACGCCGGGTCGTCCGGCGCTCAGACCATATCCCTCCTTACCTCTGTATCTCATTTGTCAGCGTCTCAGCGGGCTCCCAGCTGTCAGTGTCACGGGACGGATGGGGCCCAATTAATCCTCATCAGCTGAGGCGCTGCTAATGAAGATAAAAAGGAGCAGCTCCGATCATTCGGGGCTGCGACTTAAGCACTGTGAAGGCTGGAACCCCTTTGCCCGGTGCCAGCTCTCTACTCATCTTGCAGCATTACTCGTGAGTGTTACCCTGTATGAGTATTTGTGTCTTGGAACCCCTACGCCCGGTGCCAACTCTCTACTCATCTTGTTGCCTGACTCGTGAGTGTTACCCTGCATGAGTATTTGTGTCTTGGAACCCCTATGTCCGGTGCCAGCTCTCTACTCGTCTGGCTGCATAACTTGTGAGTGTCACCCTGTATGAGTATTTGTGCTTCTTGGCCTACGAGGCCGTGTTCCTTATCCCCTGTCCCCTTTAATAATAAAACATCACAACTCACTGGCTCGCCCTCGGCTCTCTCTGTGTGGCTCGCGAGGGCCACACGTAACAGTTACTGCTCTACTTTTCTGTATATAAGATTGCTGGGTCTCATCGTTCATCACTTATCTTTATTTGCACTATGGGAGGTCTGGGTCTATCTTTTGTCGCCATTTGCACTACGGGTAGCATTACTGTACATAGACTGCTTTTGTATTGTACATACCACTGAAGAGAGAGAGAATCACCATTTCAATTTTCCTGTATGTCCTTTACATATAGTAGTATTGACAAATAAAATCTTTGAATCTTTGAATCTTGAAATTTATGCAAAAATAAATTGAAAACAGGTAAACAAGTAAAGCCCATGTGGGCAAACACAGATGGGGCTGACATGGAATCTGTGAACAAACCCACATGGGACCCATAAGACACCCCATGCTTAACGGTTGGTGGGGCCCACATGGGCATGATGGCTGAGTAAGTGACATAATCAGAGGTAAGCAGTAGCTCATCACATTTATCAAGTACACATACTCAAGTAACTTCCTACAAAACTGCACCTTCATTAAGTTTTATTGAATAATACTTTTTACTCTTGAAGAAAAAAAATAGTTTTACACAGTACTTTTGTGGTACTCCCCAGAATAACACAGTTCAGAGAAAAATGCTCTCACACTGGTGAGAATAAAGTCACAACTTAACAAGAATAAAGTAGCAAATTGAAATTAAAAAAGCCACAAAATATCCAGAAAGCAACATTTATGTAAAAAAGTTCTAAATTTACAACAAAGGCCTCAAATAAACAAGAAAACTGCCACAAGAAAATTAAGAACATAATGAGGAAAAGTACATAAAGTATATGTGCAAAAACATTTCAAGCAATTTTTACAAGAAAAATAATTATATTTTCACACACAAAATCACATAGTCACATAATCACAAACAAAAAAATCACAATTTTAAAACAAAGGATTCATTACGTTTCAGGAAATTTGCAAATTTAATAAGGAACTAGACTATCAGTGCACAGTAGTTCATCCCAGCCTGAAGAAATCATCCTGAGAGTGCTCAGATCTCCTGACCATTGACCGTGACCTTGACCATTGCCAAGATGAAGACCCACATGAGGATCATTGTGTATGATGTGCGGTCTTGGGCCTTCTTATTTATCAGAACTGCTTTTGTCATATGAGCCCGCATGGCCCCTGAGGTCCTCTGGCACTGGCCTTTTAATTTATCCCCACCATCAGAACATGCATCCACGGTGAGGCAGTTTTTAGTTATTACAGTCCATGTCTGTGGAACAGTCTACTGGAGAACATCAGGGCTGCCAAGAATGTTCGTGTTTTTAAATGCAGGCTCAAGACCTACTATTTTAACTTTACTTTTGCTTAGTTTCCTGTTTTAATTGTCTTAATTTATGATTTTAAACCTATTCTATGGCGTTCTGGTCACAATTATTTATTTCACTACTAATTATTAATACTTTTGAATTTATGTCTGTCTGTATTTACAGTAAGTGTTGTTTTATTCTTTTAGCTATCTTAACTGCCTAGTTTCTACCAACAAATTATCTTATTATTATTTATCGGTGATTGTTTTATTTTTTTATCATCCTGTCCAAGCTTCAGCATTTCATCATAGGGAGCCCTCCCACAGAGAATTGTGTCTGTTTTCTGGCTGCAGGGTGCTGGCCTGTGATTGCCCTGGTCTGTCCGGCCAAGGGGATCATGCACTGCGGCACCATACCTGTGGTGTCGACCCCTCGGACTGGACTTGGGCGGTCTCAGAGGTGGTGTGTAGACTCGGCCCTTTCCCTGCTGGTGATGGCTCCCTAGTAATGGTATTTCCTCACTTGGATCCTCGGTGCTCAGTCATAAGTCTCACATAGACAAAGGTTTGTGTGTGTGTGTGTGTGTGTGTGTGTGTGTGTGTGCGCGCGCGCGCGCATGCGTGTACATATCCAAGTGTGTGCGTGTATCTGTATGGAGGAGTTTAACTGTGTTTTATTTCAATGTGTGAAGCACTTTGTGTTACAATTTTTTTATGAGAAGTGCTATATAAATAAAGCTTTGATTGACTGATTGATGAGTTTGCCAAACACTGGGGCAATTGCCTTGGAGGAGTAAGAATTTTAGTGAAATCACATAAGTGCCCAGATCTCCACAGCTTTCACCCTGAGCACAACCCGGATGCAGAACCACCTGAGGATCATACTGTGACTGAGTTTGGTGAGCATGGGGGCAACTGCCTAGGTTGGAGAAGTAGTGATTCCCGTGAAATACGGACGGGCAGACAGATGGATGAACACTGAGCCATTGCATTTACTCCTTTTGGCTTCAACAAAAAAAATGCCAATTTAAGAAAAAAAAATCACAAATTTGTGATAAAAAGTTACATATTGATAAGAAGTCGTATATTTATGAAATAATTATGGCAAATTTTAGAGGGAAAAAATAATTTCCCCGAGATTAACAAAAAGTTAAGAATAAGTGGGACTGAAGTTGCACAGTACTCAGAGAATCTTTGTTGATACATACAGTACTTTCTTAACTATAAGTCAAGTAATTTATTTGGCAGCTACTCATAAGGTAACATTAATTTTACTTGTGTACAATTTCTGGCTACTCTACAGAGTACTGAAAGAAATATTTGTTATTCTTCCCCGCCTCAAAAAAAGCATCTTTACCCTAAACAAACATTAAAGGGCCTATATCATGCAAAATCGACTTTTTTGAGCTTTTAAGCATGTTATAATGTTAATTCCTCACCAAAAACACCCCCAAAATGGTATTTTGCTCCATTCACGCATCTCTGAGTATTCCTCCTCAACCCTGCTCTCTGAGCTGCTGCTCCGCCCTGTCCCTGATAATGATTGGGTCCCCATGTTCATACGTATGAACGTGGGTGAGCCGCCCACTCCAGGAAGTGCCTGTGCTGCCAGCACCGCCCCCAGGCTAATGCACACACCCACTTTCTCCGTGCAGCTAACGGAGCAGTGATCGGCAAAACTCTTTCACTTTAGCATTGACGCTGTGAAGAAATAGTTCCTCTCGCACCTAATCTGCTCAGTGACAGCAACTGTTTGCTTTTTTTCCGTAAGACAATGTCTTCTAAGTGGGGTAAATGTGTCTTTGGCTGTGAGAGATTTAGGAGTTTGTTCAGCCTTCCTAAAGAAGAGCCTACTCGTCAGAAATGGTTGGAGTTTATTTTCGGGAGCACGCGTCAAACCAAACGTGGGCGGAACCCAACGACAAGCTGCAGCAGCCGGCTCAGGGGTTACATCATGAAATGGGCGGCAGCCACAAGAAGGAGAGGCGGAGCCTCAGAGATCAAGGCATCTTACTTCCGGGTTGGAAAAGTAGCTCGCGAAAATAACTCATATTTCATAAGAAATTCATTCTCCAGTGTACCAAAGGTAATATACTATCACATACATGCATATAGTTTACTCTGAAAGGCTTAAAATAACATGATATAGGCCCTTTAAAATAATCTGGGAACATCACACATAGAGCGCATCCAGAAAGTATTCACATCGCTTCACTTTTCCCACATTTTGTAATGTTACAGCCTTATTCCAAAATGGAATAAATTCATTTTTTTTCTCAAAATTCTACACACAATACCCCACAATGAGAACATGAAAAAAGTTTGGGTTTTTTTTATTTTTGAGATTTTTGCTATCCTGACTAGTCTGCCAGTTCCTGCCGCTGGAAAACATCCCCACAGCATGATGCTGCCACCACCATGCTTCACTGTAGTGATGGTATTGGCCTAGTGATGAGCGGTGCCGCATAACACCGGACCCCCATGGTCCCTCCTGTAGGTGGTGAGCCTACTGGAGGGCGGACCCATGTAACTCCTTCGGGCTGAGCCTGGCTGGGTCTCCTGGGCAGAAACCTGGCCACCAGGTGCTAGCCATCGAGCCCCTCCCCCAGGCCTGGCTCCAGAGCGGGGCCCCGGTAACCCCATTCCAGGTGGGGTTCACTGAATCCTTGATTTTTCAGTCATCATAGGAGTCTATTGGATCACTCTTAGTCTGGCCCTTCATGCAGGACCAGGATCAGGTGGCAGGTGAAGGCAGAGACCTTTGCGGTCTGATCTCCAGCTTTCGAAACTGGCTTTTGGGGCATGGAACATCACCTCTCTGGTGGAGAAGGAGCTGGAGCTGGTGCACGAGGCTGAGAGATACCAGCTAGATACAGTTGGGCTCACCTCAACCCACAGCTCCAGTTCTGGATCGAAATGAGCCAGTTCAGGTGGTTTGGACATCTGATTAGGATGCCTCCTGGATACCTCCCATTTGAGGTGTTTCGGGCACATCCAACTGGGAGGAGACCCAGGGGCAGACCCAGGACACGCTGGAGAGACTATGTCCCCCAGCTGGCCTGGGAATGTCTTGGTATCCTCTCTGACGAGCTGGAGTAGGTGGCCAGGGAGAGGGAAGTTTGGACTTCTCTGCTTGAGCTGCTGCCTCTGCGACCCGGACCTCCGGATAAGCGGTAGAAAATGGATGGATGAGCGGTGCCTGGTTTCCTCCAAACACAACGCCTGGTATTCATGCCAAAGACTTCAATCTCTGTCTCATCAGACCAGAGAATTTTGTTTCTCATGGTCTGAGAGTCCTTCAGGTGCCTTTTGGCAAACTCCAGGCGGGCTGCCGTGTGCCTTTTACTCAGGAGTGGCTTCTGTCTGGCCACTCTACCATACAGGCCTGATTGGTGGATTGCTGCAGGGATGGTTGTCCTCCTGGAAGGTTCTCCTCTCTCCACAGAGGAACACTGGAGCATTGACAGAGTGGCCATTGGGTTCTTGGTTACTTCCCTGACTAAGGCCCTTCTCCCCCGATCACTCAGTAGGAAGAGTCCTGGTGGTTCCAAACTTCTTCCATTTACAGATGATGGAGGCCACTGTGGTCATGGGACCTCCAAAGCAGCAGAAATGTTTCTGTACCCTTCCCAGACTTGTGCCTCGACACAATTCTGTCTCGGAGGGCTACAGACAATTCCTTTGACTTCATGCTTGGTTTGTGCTCTGACATGCACTGTCGACTGTGGGGCCTTATATAGACAGGTGTGTGCCTTTCCAAATCATGTCTAATCAACTGAATTTACCACAGGTGGACTCCGATTAAGCTGTAGAAACATCTCAAGGATGATCCGTGGAAACAGGATGCAGCTGAGCTCAATTTTGAGCTTCATGACAAAGGCTGTGAATACTTATGAACATGTGATTTCTTAGTTTTTTATTTTTCATAAATTTGCAAAAATCTAAAAAAAAAAAAAATTCACGTTGTCATTATGGGGTGTTGTGTGTAGAATTCTGAGGAAAAATTGAATTTAATCCATTTTTGAAAAAGGCTCTAACATAACAAAATGTGGAAAAAGTGAAGCGCTGTGAATACTTCCCGGCTGCACTGTATGTTTTTAATCTTTAAAGCTCTGAGTTACTGTATTAATAAAAGATCACCTACCGCAGTTGGTTACAAGTCTCCACCTGCTCCAGGCATAGCTGCTTTTTCCACACTGCAGGACAATCTCTTTAAAGAAAGCACAGGTGATGTCTTCACTCCTTTCATAGCTGTTCTCCTCACAGAGCCGAGTATACTGAGGTGTTCTGGTTTGCAGACAATCCAAGGTCAAGGAGAAGAAAGCTCTGCAGAGCTGCAAACATGATCAGACATTTTGAGTAAAATATGATGAGGTATTTGGTTTGAATTTGAATTTGTACCTCTGTTTTACTTTTGATATTCGTAACTTTATCTTTGGACATTTACACAATATCCTCTAAAATCACTTTAGAATGAGTGAGGGGAACATTTAAACAGAAAACTTACTGAGTTAACAGCAGAGACAGGATCTCTAGTCTGACATGTGTCCTCAGAAAGCTCACTGTCTTTGACCAGCTGCTCTTCGCCACCTGATTGCATATTTTTAAAAAAAGGTGGGTTACACTTAAGAAAATCTATGTATAAACATATATCAAGTTTTAAAAAGAGTCACAACCTCACTACATTGTGTTGGGAACCTGGATTGTGGTTCATTTTTAAAACACTGTTTCAAAAAGATAAACAGCTACAATAGAGTGTCAATAAATGCAAAATACAGTTTAAAAATATGCTAAATCCCATATGTAAGTGAAAAGAGTGGGAACCACAGACTGTCAAGTTTTGTTTGTTTGTTTTTTTGTTTATGCCAGACCAGCTGAAAACCAGCAGCTAACAGTAGCAAGGGTAACAGTTGCTAGCTAAACCGCTAGCATGCTAAACCAACATAGTTTAGGTGATGCTGCTAAGCAGCTTGGGCAAACCACGTTCACAAGGTTTCCAGCAGGGTTGCTTTGAACGTTCGTCTGTCTGCTGCCCAGACTTAACAAGACAAGTGCTAACAGAAAGAAAGAAAGAAAGAAAGAAAGAAAGTGTATCCTTAGTTTCCATTTAGAACAGAAATTAAAAATTATAGAAGGGTATAAACTGAATAAAGATTTTCATTTTTTTAAAATCTAAAATTACATCTCAAAAAAGCTCAACTTCATACCTGTGTATTATAAAAATGTGTAATTGGGTGACTTATTTTCCTATATGAATAACCTATATCACAGCATAGCCATTTTTAATTTGGATTTGGGGGAAAAACAGGTAACTAAATATGAGGACTCTTTTCTAATTAGACACCTAACACCAGAGCCATTTCTGGCTACAAAGCAGAGTATGCAAATGGAACAGCAGCCACTAGTGGCCCCCCAAGCTAGTAAGTTCACCTTCAAGATTTTTGGGGAAGAATTAAAATCACCTTCATTTTTTCAAAATAAATTTCCATCATGATGCTCATGATCAGGCATCTGATTAGGATGCCTCCTGGACGCCTCCCACTTGAGGTGTTTTGGGCACGTCCCAACTGGGAGGAGAGCCCGGGGCAGACCCAGGACTCAGTGGAGAGACTATGTCTCCCAGCTGGTCTGGGAACGCCTTGGTATCCTCTCTGAAGAGCTGGAGCAGGTGGCTGGGGAGAGGGAAGTCTGGGCTTCTCTGCTTGAACTGCTGCTTCCACGACCCGGACCTCCGGAAAAGCAGTAGAAGATGGATGGATGAATGCTCATGATCAGCAGCAGGCTGATGGTGCCCCATCCTTGATTGTAGAATTCTGTTGCTTTGGACTTTTACTTCTAAATATTAAGTTCTGTCTTGCTTAAAGTGGGCTCATACCAAACACAAAATTAATTTTTCATATAAAAACTTTATATATAAAGTTGAATAGATGCGAATTTGCATCCGAGCAAGTTGGCCACAATAGCCAATCAACCTTGAAATTCTGCTGTCCAGGAAGTAAAAGTTTCAACGTGGAGAGTAAATGAGTTTGAAAATGAGATTGCTACTCACCTGCAGACAAATGAAGTGGGAACTGTGCAACTGTCTGTGGTTTATCCACCCACCACTCCTGCTACCAATGTGCTAACAAGGGGTAGCAGGCTAGCTCTGTAAACTACCATCATCCAGGTGCAATTTCTGGAGGAGGCAGTGACATTTTCCCAGCTGAGTGCCCCACCGGATAAGGTGCAAAGCTAAACATGACTGCATTTTTGGGATTTCCACAGCAGTTCATGACAATTTCCTACTTTTTTCTTGCAACTTCAATTCAATTCAATTCAATTCAGTTCAACTTTATTTATATAGCGCCATTTCACAACAACAGTCATCTCATAGCACTATCAACTGTAGGGGGAACCCCCACAGTTGCAGAAAGACCCCAGCAATCAGGCGATCCCCTGTGAGCAAGCACTTGGCGACGGTGGAGAAGAAAAACTCCCTTTTAACAGGAAGAAACCTCCAGCAGAACCAGGCTCAGGGAGGGGCAGTCATCTGCTGCGACTGGCTGGGGGGTGAGGGGATAGAGAAGAAGAAAAGAACAGACATGTAGAGAGCAAACGGCACGATGGGGACTCAATCTATGGGAGAGAACAAACAAATGTTAATGACCAGCAAAAAAAATATTTCATTGAGAGTGAGGAAAGGAGTGAGGCCCAGTGCATTACTGGAGGTCCCCCGGCTGACTAAACCTATTAGCAGCATAACTAAGGGAGGGTTCAGAAACACATGATCCCTCCCTAATTGTAGGCTATATCAAAAAGGTAGGTTTTAGCCCTGTTCTTAAAAACAGAGATCGAGTCTGACTCCCGAATCCAGATTGGCAGCTGATTTCACAGGAGAGGAGCTTGATAACTGAAGGCTCTGCCTCCCATTGTACTTTTGGAGATTCTAGGTATTACAAGTAATCCTGCATTTTGGGAGCGTAGTGCTCTGTTAGGATAATACGGTAGTATCAGATCTTTTAAATAAAAAGGAGCCTGATTGTTTAGAGCTTTGTAAGTAAGAAGAAGGATTTTAAACTTAATTCTAAACTCTATGGGAAGCCAATGAAGGGAGGCCAGAACCGGAGAGATATGATCTCTCTTTCTAGTACCTGTTAAAACTCTTGCTGCAGCATTTTGGATCAGCTGAAGACTTTTTAAAGATGTTTTAGGACAGCCTGATAATAAAGAATTACAATAATCTAATCTCGAGCTAACAAAAGCGTGGATCAGTTTCTCAGCATCACTCTGAGACAAGATGCTCCTAATCTTGGCAATATTACGCAAATGATAGAAGGCAGTCTTAGAAACAAATTTAATATGTGAATTGAAGGACAAATCCTGATCAAAAATAACTCCAAGGTTCCTCACAGAGCTATTAAGAGAAAGAGTAACCGCATCCAAACTGAAAGTTTGATTTGGAAAGGAATTTCTAAGGTTTTTTGGACCAACAAGAATGACTTCAGTCTTATCTGAGTTTAATAGCAGGAAATTACAAGTCATCCAAGCTTTGATTTCCTTAAGACAGGCTTCTAACTTGGCTAATTGATTACTATCATCTGGCTTCATTGACAGGTATAATTGTGTGTCATCTGCATAACAATGAAAATGTATACAGTGCTTTCTAATAATGTTGCCTAACGGAAGCATATATAAACTAAAAAGAGTAGGGCCTAGCACAGATCCCTGTGGAACTCCATGACTAAGCTTTGAGTTGAAAGAAAACTCATTATTTACATGAACAAACTGGAACCTATCAGATAAATAAGATCTAAACCACTGCAACGAAGTTCCATTAAGTCCAACATAGTGTTCTAATCTATCAAGTAGAATATTATGATCGATAGTATCAAAAGCTGCACTAAGGTCTAAAAGGACAAGTACAGAAACTAGTCCATTATCAGATGCAATGAGGAGGTCGTTAGTGACCTTCGATAAGGCTGTTTCAGTACTATGATGGATTCTAAACCCAGATTGAAACTCTTCAAATAAACCATTTCCCTGCAGGTGGTCAAATAATTGCGTAGCAACAACTCTTTCTAAGATTTTTGAAATGAAAGGGAGATTAGAGATTGGTCTATAGTTAACTAAAGCTCCTGGATCTAGCGTTGGCTTTTTGAGTAAGGGTTTAATTACAGCCGTTTTAAAAGCCTGCGGTACATGGCCTAAAGTTAATGAAGAATTGATTATATGAAGAATAAAGCTACCAATAAGTGGGAAGACTTCTTTAAATAACCTGGTAGGAATAGGGTCTAAAAGACAAGTTGAAGGTTTGGATGAGGAAACTATTTTGTCTAACTCACAAAGGTCGATTGGAGTAAACTCATCAAGACAGACATCAATAGAAGGAGTTGTAGTAGTTACAGTATTTAAGTTAACTGTGGGAAGAATCTGATTGATTTTATCTCTGATGGATGAAATTTTATTATTGAAAAAGTTCATAAAGTCCTGACTAGTAAGCTCTAAGGGAATGCTAGGATTGACAGAGTCCTGACTCTTTGTCAACCTGGCTACAGTACTGAAAAGAAACCTGGGATTATTCTTGTTCTCTTCTATTAATGCAGAGTAATAACTCATTCTAGCTTTTCTAAGAGATTTTTTATAAATTAAAAGATGATTTCTCCAAGCTAAATAGATTTCATCTAAATTAGTGGAGTGCCATTTTCTTTCTAATTGACGAGTCTTCTGTTTTAAGCTACGAGTTTCTGTGTTGAACCAAGGAGTTAGAAATCTCTGATTAGACTTTTTCTTTTTTAAGGGGGCCACCAAGTCTAGAGCCTGATGCAGAGAAGCTGAAACACTATCCACCATGTTATCAATTACAGAAGGAGCAAGCTGTCTATAGCTTATTTCCGTTGTGTTGACACATGGCATAGAGGAAACAATCTGCATAAATTTGGTAACAGCATCATCTGAGAGGCATCTACTGTAATAATATTTTTCTTTAGGAGCCAAATAGTCAGAAATGGTAAAATCATGGATGCTGTATTTTTTTTATTCTATAATGCTTTGATTTTTTTTCTTTTCATCTGAACAATGACCTAAGATTTTTTTTTCTTTTAATGTTTTTGTTGGAAGGGGATATACACCCCTTCATTAGGGTTTGAACCCCTCCCTATTACAGAAACAGGGGCACCCAAACACAATCTTGCATCAAGCCCTCAAAAAGCTAGAATCGTCCATGAGTAAAACCTACATTCCCTTAGGTTTTTGTGAAAGGAATATCTACTATGAATAGTTTTATTTTTGACCTATGGTTACCTGTGTTGTTGTGTTTTCCACAGAGTCCAGTCATGTCAGTACTGATCTCCTGTTGCAGTTCCACCTTAACAAGAAATCAGAGAAATTTTTCAGGTGTTGTTGTTTTACATTGTATTCATATAGTGTCAGTGTTTATCCCTTCTCTCACCCAAAGAGTATCTATTCCTCCTGGTACATTGTGCCAAGTGACAGACAAAGGAAGCAGTGAGCTCCTCAGTTTAGTGTAGATGTCATACTGAAAAATATGTTGGTATGTGTGGTCGTAAGGAAGCAAAACACTGCGAGGGGGGAAAAAAGAAAATGTTGACTTCCAAAAAATACAAATATTGGTAAAATATTACACGACCCACCCTTCCTAAAGAGCCTGTAATTCATCGTGCAGAAAACTATGAATAGTGCTCATGAATGCTTAAATTGCACTCAACCATGTAGAAAAACAATTAGTGATGCACAATGTCCGACAGTTAAAGGTAATAATTAGCTGTCATCAGTACCAAAGCTGTTAGATGGGATATACAAAATCATAAATAAACTTTGTCAGTGGCTTCTAATGAACAGCAATGGCGTGAATAAGTTTAAGTGACTGTGGGGGGTGGGGGGCACTAACTATTGCCACACACTTGTAGTAATTAGTGTACTGAAGTTGTTAAAATTGATATATAAATAAAACACAGTCCCAGGACATGTGCAATGACATTAAATGCTTGGGCTGCACAATTTAAGAAAATTGTAGTTATAGTATGAGAGACATATTTAAGCAATATTACATGAGAGAGAGAACGGTATTGTGGAGGGCATGAGACGGATGACACCCGTACTTTATTCATTGATACCGTATGATCTCGAGCATAATATTGCTTTTATACAACAGTTCCAAAAGCACAATTTAATAAATGACAGCAATACTGGACAAAATATTATGATTTGATTGTTTAACCAGTTATTTTGCGCAGCTGAGAAAAAAATAGTCCCTACTAAATGTAGCCATTAACTGTTACTTAACATCTCAATCAGCATGAAGACGTCTATTGTCATTTCACACACTTGTAAACAAATTAAATATTGTCAAGTGCAAAAGTAAGTGTTTATAAAACATATTGGTCACCTGTTGAGTCAGTACCAGGCCGAGATCAAAACATGGCCAATACCGGAGGCTCGTTATATGCTAGCGATTTGGCTTTGGCTCACTTTGCTCGCTTTTTCTTGGCATGTTCAGATGAAACAAAGAGTCCATCACCACCAAAGTATTGTGGATTGTTAGTCGACACAATAAATCCAACTCTAGCACTGCCTATTTTTTTAAGCAGATGTGAAATAGCTTAATGATGTTTATAAACGGGCAGACTTTGTAAACTGAATAAAGCTTTTTTTCAAAAGGGTGGGTCTTCTGGGTCAGGTAAGAAATCTTTTCACACAGTGCTTCACTATGGAAATGAAGGTATCCAACAATGTATTGCAATTCTCACTGAGAGTTGACAGTACATTACAACAGTTAATTATTTAATCCCTATTGTTCAATTTCTTGGTCGGAACTGTTATATATATATATACACACACATACATACAGTATATACAGTGTTTGCCCCGTTCCTGATTTCTCTTTTTTTTTTAATGTCACAATTAAATGTTTCAGATCATCAAACAAATTTAAATATTAGACAGAGATAACACAAGTAAATATAAAATGCAGTTTTTAAATGAAAGTGTTTATTATTAAGATTAAAAAAACCAAACCTACATGGCCCTGTGTGAAAAAGTGATTGCCCCACTTCCCCCTCCCGTTAAAACATAAATTAACTGTGCTTTATCACATCTTTGGACAGCTGAGTTCAATTTCTCCAGCCACACCCAGGCCTGATTAGTCCCACACCTGTTCTCAATCAAAAAATCACTTAAATAGGACCTGCCTGACAAAGTGAAGTAGACCAGAAGATCCTCAAAAGCTAGACATCATGCTGTGATCCAAAGAAATTCAGGAACAAATGAGATAAAGTAATGGAGATCTATCACTCTGGAAAAGGTTATAAAGCCATTTCTAAAGCTTCCGGGCTCCAGCAAACCACAGTGAGAGCCATCCATCCATCTTCTTCCGCTTAATCCTTTTCGGGTCGTGGGGGGGCTTGAGCCTATCCCAGCATCTTTGGGCTAGAGGCAGGGTACACCCTGAACAGATCACCAGTCCATCACAGGGCCAACACAGAGAGACAGACAACCATTCACTCTCACAGTCATACTTAAGAACAATTTAGAATCCCTAGATTGATGCCAATTAACCTAACTTGCATGTTGTTCTCCCCGTGTCTGAGTGGGTTTACTCCGGGATTTCTCCAGTTTCCTCCCACATGCCAAAAACATGCACAGTGAAAGCCATTATCCACAAATGGCAAAAACATGGAACAGTGGTGAACCTTCCTAGGAGTGGCCAGGCAACCAAAATTACCCCAAGAGAACAGCGACAACTCCTCCAAGAGGTCACAAAAGACCCCACAACAACATCCAAAGAACTGCAGGCCTCACTTGCCTCAGTTAAGGTCAGTGTTCATGATTCCACCATAAGAAAAAGACGGGGCAAAAATGGCCTGCATGGCAGAGTTCCAAAATGAAAACCACTGCTGAGCAAAAAGAACATAAAGGCTCGTCTCAGTTTTGCCAGAAAACGTCTTGATGATCCCAAAGACTTTTGGGAAAATACTCTGTGGACTGACGAGACAAAAGTTGAGCTTTTTGGAAGGTGTGTGTCCCATTACATCTGGTGTAAAAGTAACACAGCATTTCAGAAAAAGAACATCATACCCACAGTAAAACATGGTGGTGGTAGTGTGATGGTCTGGGGCCGTTTTGCTGCTTCGGGACCTGGAAGACTTGCTGTGGTAAATGGAACCATGAATTCTGCTGTCTACCAAAAAATCCTGAAGGAGAATGTCCAGCCATCTGTTGGTGACCTCAAGCTGAAGCGCACTTAGGTTCTGCAGCAGGACAAGGATCCAAAACACAACAGCAAGTCCACCTCTGAATGGCTTAAGAAAAACAAAATGAAGACTTTGGAGAGGCCTAGTCAAAGTCCGAACCTGAAACCGATTGAGATGCTGCATGACCTTGAAAAGGCAGTTCATGCTCAAAAACCTTCCAATGTGGCTGAATTACAACAATTCTGCAAAGACGAGTGGGTCAAAATTCCTCCACAGCGCTGTAAAAGACTCATTGCCAGTTATGGCAAACGCTTGACTGCAGTTGTTGCTGCTAAGGATGGCCCAACCAGTTATTAGGTTTAGAGGGCAATCACTTTTTCACACAGAGCCATGAAAGGTTGGATTTTTGTTTCCCTTAATAATAAACACCTTCATTTAAAAACTGCATTTTGTGTTTTCTTGTGTTATCTCTGTCTAATATTTAAATTTGTTTGATGACCTGAAACATTTAAGTGTGACAAGCACACACACAAAAAAATGAGAAATCAGGAAGGGGGCAAACACTTTTTCACACCACTCTATATACACACATTGCATCTGTAAAGTATTCACAGCACTTCTCTTTTTCCACATTTTATGTTACAGCGTTATTCCAAAAGGGATTACATTCATTTTTTTTCCTCAAAATTCTAGACACAATACCCCATAATGACAACATGAAAAAGTTTTTTTTTTTTTTTTATATTTTTGAAAATGTATTAAAAATAAAAAAAAACCTAAGAAATCACATGTACAAAAGTATTCACAGCCTTTGCTCAATACTTTGTTGATGCACCTTTGGTAACAATTACAGCCTCTAGTCTTTTTGAATATGATGCCACAAGCTTGGCACACCTGTCTTTGGGCAGTTTCGCCCATTCCTCTTTGCATCACCTCTCAAGCTCCATCAGGATGGATGGAAAGTGTTGGTGGACAGCCATTTTCAGATCTCTCCAGAGATGTTCAATTGGATTCAAGTCTGGGTTCTGGCTGGGCCACTCAAGGACATTCACAGAGTTGTCCTGAAGCCACTCCTTTGATATCTTGGCTGTGTGCTTAGGGTTGTTGTCCTGTTGAAAGATGAACCATCGCCCCAGTCTGAGGTCAAGAGCGCTCTGGAGCAGGTTTTTATCCAGGATGTCTCTGTACATTGCTGCATTCATCTTTCCCTCTATCCTGACTAGTCTCCCAGTTCCTGCCGCTGAAAAACATCCCCACAGTATGATGCTGCTGCCAACATTGGCATGGTTATGAGGGGTGCCTGGTTTCCTCCAAACATGACGTCTGGCATTCACGCCAAAGAGTTAAATCTCTGTCTCATCAGACCAGAGAATTTTGTTTCTCATGCTCTGAGAGTCCTTCAGGTGCCTTTTGGCAAACTCCAGGCAGGCTGCCATGTGCCTTTTACTCAGGAGTGGCTTCCGTCTGGCCACTCTACCATACAGGCCTGATTGGTGGATCGCTGCAGAGATGATTGTCCTCCTGAAAGGTTCTCCTCTCTCCACACAGGAACGCTGGAGCTCTGACAGAGTGACCATCGGGTTCTTGGTCACCTCCCTGACTAAGGCCCTTCTCCCCCGATCACTCAGTTTAGATGGCCGGCCAGCTCTCGGAAGAGTCCTGGTGGTTCCAAACTTCTTCCACTTACAGATGATGGAGGCCACTGTGCTCATTTGGACCTTCAAAGCAGCAGTTTTTCTGTACCGTTCCCCAGATTTGTGCCTCGAGGCAATCCTGTCTGGAGGTCTACAGACAATAGCACGGGGCCCCCCAGGGAACGGTTTTGGCTCCCTTCCTGTTCACCCTTTATACTGCGGACTTCTCACACAACACAACACACTGCCATCTACAGAAGTTCTCTGACGACTCTGCGATCGTCGGCCTCATCTCCAACGGAGGTGAAGCTGAGTACAGAGGACTTATCCAGGACTTCGTGGACTGGTGCCATAGGAACTGCCTCCAGATCAACGCGAGGAAAACTAAGGAGCTGGTGGTGGACTGCCGCAGGCAAGGACAGCCCCTCACAGCACCAGTAAACATACAGGGAACAGACATCGAGATGGTGACATCCTACAAGTACCTGGGTGTTCATCTGAACAATAAACTAGACTGGTCACACAATACCGACGCACTCTACAAGAAGGGACAGCGCAGGCTGTTCCTGCTGAGGAGACTCAGGTCTTTTGGTGTACAAGGGGCAATGCTGAAGACATTCTACGACACGATGGTGGCATCAGCCATCACTTTTGGAGTGGTCTGCTGGGGCAGTGGCATTACAGCAGCCGATAGGAAGAGACTGAACAAACTGATCAAGAAAGCAAGCTCTGTCCTGGGGAAGCGCCTTGACCCAGTGGAGGAGAGAGGAGAGAGGAAGGATGGTGGCTAAACTGTCATCTCTGCTGGAGTCCGAGTCCCACCCTATGCAGGACATACTGAACGCACTGAGGAGCTCATTTAGCAGCAGACTACATCATCCTAGGTGCGCAACTGAGAGGTTTCGCAGGTCCTTCCTACCTACAGCTGTCAGACTGTATAACCTAAGCAGGGCTGCTCGCAGAGATAGCAAAAAAAACGTGACGACCTAATAGTATTGAATGCAAAAGACGCAATAGACTTACACAATGGTCCCCTCCAGTATATACAACTAGGACACTATCGGTCGCTACGGAGGGTGACAATATGTATGGGTACATATTCATACTATGTAGGATAACTAAGTAGATGGTTATGCTGTTTATTCCATCTTGCTACAATGCTCCGCACTTTGTATATACAGTATATTTATATATTTATGTGTATGTATGTATATCCACTGCTCTTATTTATATCTTCCGTATCTTCTTAATTATTGCTCTGAGTGTTGCTATCCCTGTGCTGTTGCAATCCTGGAATTTCTCCATTGTGGGACTAATAAAGGCTTATCTTATCTTATCTTTATCTTATCTTAATTCCTTTGACTTCATGCTTGGTTTGTGCTCTGACATGCACTGTCAACTGTGGGACCTTATATGGACAGGTGTGTGCCTTTCCAAGTTATGTTCAATAAACTAAATTTACCACAGGTGGACTCCAATTAAGCTGTAGAAACATCTCAAGGATGATCAGTGGAAACAGAATGCACCTGAGCTTGACATGATTTCTGGCCCAGGAAACACGCACACAGGCTCGGGTGAGATTTAAGAATTTTATTCAGCAACAGGTGTATGTATGCGTGAGTGAGGAATGTAAATGTTTTCTTGGGGACAGGAAAGCACCGAGGGCAGAACAGACACTGTACAGCCAGGCAACCCTGAGGACAGAGCAGAGGACAGGGGATGAGCAATTATCACAGCGGAGTGGTGAAAGTAATAATGTGGCTTACTTGCAGACGAATTGGTGGCTGGCGTTGGCAAGAGATGCTCCCGCCTGGGAGACAGCGCCCTGCTGCGCTCGACGGAGAGAGGCTGCGAGGAGCGGCGATGAAGGGATACTTCCGCCGCCAGGAGGATCCAACTGTGCACAGGGGAAGATCTTAGGAGAACAGGTAAGAGATAACCTTACGTGAGGATGACGAGTTGCGGCGTTGGCCGAGAGGAGTAGGCAAACGCAGAGCTTGAGCATGGAGATGAGCTGACGGCTCCAGGCCGAGGCTGCGGGCAGAGCAGGTTAAGTAGAGGCAGCCTAATGAAGCACAGGTGTGCGCACGGCTGGAGCGGATGACAGGCGGGAGCGAGTTGTGACAGTACTCCCCCCCCAAGCAGCGCCTCCTGGCGCTGGCTTGTCAGGGTGCGCCCGATGGAACTCCTCAACGAGTTGCTTGTCCAGCACGAAGGAGGGGCACACCCAGCATCTGTGCTCCGGGCCATAACCCTCCCAGTCCACCATATACTGCAACCCCCGGCCCCGACGTCGGGAGTCCAAGATAGCAGTGACGCTCCACGCCGGGTGTCCATCGATCATTCTAGGAGGGGGCGGCACCCTGGGAGGAGGACAGAGAGGATTAGACACCACAGGTTTGACCTGAGAGACGTGAAATGTGGGATGAACACGGGGGGTGGGGAGCGGCAAACACACAGCCACCGGGTTAACCACCTTCGTAACAGGATAAGGTCCGACGAAACGTTGAGCCAGCTTCTTCTTCTCCCCCTTCAGGGTTAATATTCTGGGCTGACAACCATACCTGTTGACCCACCTGGTAGTGTGGCGCAGGCCTCCTGCGGCGATTAGCAGACTTGGCATTGCGCGATGCCACGTGTATCAGGGCCTGGCGTGTCTTAGTCCATAGCCGTCGACACCGTCTCAGGTGGGCCTGGATGGAGGGGACTGCCACCTCACCTTCTTCCTCAGGGAACAGCGGGGGATCGTAACCTAGGGATGCCCGAAAGGGGGACATCCCAGTGGCTGAAGACAAAGTGGAGTACTCCACCATACTCCATACTCCACCCAGGGAAGATGAATGCTCCAGGAAGAGGGGCTGGAGGAGGCGACGCAGCGCAGAGCAGCCTCCAGCTCCTGGTTGGTGCGCTTGCACTGCCCATTTGATTGAGGATGATGTCCAGAAGACAGGCTAACCGTGGCTCCCAGAGCGTTACAGAAACTCCTCCAGACTTTGGACACGAATTGTGGCCCCCTATCAGAGACAATGTCAGCTGGGATGCCATGCAGCCTGACCACATGCTGTACCAACAGATCGGCCGTCTCGCGCACCGAGGGAAGCCCGGGGAGAGGCACAAAGTGGGCCACCTTGGAGAACCGGTCCACAATGGTCAAGATGGTATTATATGAGTTGGAGACAGGCAGGCCTGTGACAAAGTCCAAGGCAATGTGTGACCAGGGCCTTCCGGGGACCAGCAAGGGGTGGAGAAGACCCGCAGGGGGAGCATTAGACGACTTATTCATGGCATACCGAGGACAGGCGCGCACGTAGTTGGAGACGTCCTCCCGGAGCCCAGGCCACCAAAAGGACCGCTGGAGAAGATCCACAGACCGGGAGACACCAGGGTGGCAAGCGAGCTTAGAGGTATGAGCCCAGTGAATGACGTCAACTCGGACTGATGAGGGCACAAACAATTTAAGATAAGATAAGATAAGCCTTTATTAGTCCCACAACGGGGAAATTCCAGGATTGCAACAGCACAGGGATAGCAACACTCAGAGCAACAATCAGAAGGCAAGAAAAAAAACAAGCAAGCAGGAGCAGCTAATATACATATGTACATATTACTATAAAATATATATATACACACACACACAGACACACAGTGCAGAGCATTGTAGCTGGATGGAATAAATACATGAATATATGAACACACAGTGCAGAGCATTGTAGCTAGATGGAACAAATATGTAAATATATAAACACCCACAGTACGGAGCATTGCAGCTAGGTGGAATAAACATGCAAGTATACAAACACACACAGTGCGGAGCAATGTAGCTAGATGGAATAATATGTAGATATATAAAAACACAGTGCGGCGCATTGTAGCTAGATGGAATAAATATATAGATATATAAATATAAACACACCCAGTGCTGAGCATTGTAGCTAGATGGAATAAATATGTAAATATATAAACACACACAGTGCAGAGCATTGTTGCTAGGTGGGATGAAACAGCATAACCGTCTATTTAGTTATCCTTACATGGTATGATCATGTGCCCATACATATTCTCCACCCCTCCATAGCGACCGGTATGTTCCTAGTTGTATGCCGGAGAGGACCATAGTGTAAGTCGGTGCATCTTTTGCATTCAAAAAACTATTAGTTTGTTACGTCTTTTTGCTATCTCTGCGAGCAGCCCTGCTTAGGTTGTACAGTCTGACAGCCGTTGGTAGGAAGGACCTACGAAACCTCTCGGTTGTGCACCTGGGATGATGTAGTCTGCTGCTAAATGAGCTCCTCAGTGCATCCAGTATGTCCTGCATAGGGTGGAACTCGGACTCCAGCAGAGATGACAGTTTAGCCACCGTCCTTCTCTCTCCTATCTCCTCCATCAGATCAAGGCGCTGCCCCAGGACAGAGCTAGCTTTCTTAATCAGTTTGTTCAGTCTCTTCCTATCGGCTGCAGTAATGCCACTGCCCCAGCAGACTCACTCCAAAAGTGATGGGCTGATGCCACAACCGTGTCGTAGAATGACTTTCAGCAGCGCCCCTTGTACACCAAAAGACCTGAGTCTCCTCAGCAGGAACAGCCTGCGCTGTCCCTTCTTGTAGAGTGCGTCAGTATTGTGTGACCAGTCTAGTTTATTGTTCAGATGAACACCCAGTACTTATAGGATGCCCACCATCTCGATGTCTGTTCCCTGTATATTTACTGGTGCTGTGAGGGGCTGCCCATGCCTGCGGCAGTCCACCACCAGCTCCTTAGTTTTCCTCGCGTTGATCTGGAGGCAGTTCCGATGGCACCAGTCCACAAAGTCCTGGATAAGCCCTCTGTACTCAGCTTCCATCTCCGTTGGAGATGAGACCAACGATCGCAGAGTCATCAGAGAACTTCTGTAGATGGCAATGTGTTGTGTTGTGTGAGAAGTCCGCAGTATAAAGAGTGAACAGGAAGGGAGCCAGCACCCGTTCCCTGGGGGGGCCCCCGTGCTACTGATGATCGTGTCGGAAACACAGTCCCGGGGTTCTCACAAACTGAGGCCGGTTCGTGAGGTAGTCCAGGATCCATGATGACAGGTGCTGGTCACCCCTGCCGCAGCAGCTTGTCCTTCAGGATCATCGGTTGGATGGTGTTGAAAGCACTTGGAGAAGTCAAAGAAACATGATCCTCACCATATTCCCGGGCTTCTCCAGGTGGGACAGGAGAGAACGGTGAAGGAGGAAGATCACCGCATCCTCCACCCCAATGCCATGCTGGTAGGCGAACTGGAGTGGATCCATCGCTGGTTCCACCAGGGGGCGGAGATGAGCAAGGAGCAGTCTCTCCAGGGTCTTCATCAAGTGGGACGTCAAGGCCACCGGTCTGTAGCTGTTCAGGTCTTTGGGGGTGGGAAGTTTTTGGTACAGGTACCACACAAGATGTTTTCCACAGCTGTGGTACCCTCCCCAGTTTCAGGCTCATGTTGAAGATATACGTCACAATCCCACACAGCTGGTCTGCACAGGACTTGAGGAGCTTTGCGCTGATGCCGTCCGGTGTCCCGACGCCTTCCTCGCCTTGATCTTCCTCAGCTCCGTCCTCACCTGGGTCTTGGTCAGGGTCAGGATGGGGGGCTGTGTGTTGGGAGGGGGGGGGGGTGTCGGTGGAGTGGGGAGGTGGGCAGCAGGACCTGATTTCTTAGAGGCAGCAGTGGTTGTTGTGCAGACAGGGGGGAGGGCGGTTGGTCAAATCTATTGAAAAACAGATTCAGGTTGTTCGCCCACTCCCTGCCCCCCGTGGCCTGGGGGGAGGTATTCTGGAGCCCCGAGATGGTTTTGAGGTTTCTCCAGACCCCGCTGATGTCGCTCTGTTGCAGCTTGTCCTCCATCTTCTTCCTGAAGCTGTCCTTGCCTTCTCTGATCTTTCTCCTCAGCTCCCTCTGTACGGACTTCAGCATCTCCCTGTTCCCCGACCTGAAGATCCTCTTCTTCTCTCTCAGAAGTGTTTTTATCTCAGGGTTGATCCAGGGTTTGTTGTTTGAGTGACGCTGTATGGTCTTGGTGGGACTGGATTTGTCCACACAGAAGCTGAGGTAGCCCGTAGGTGTGAATGAGGCCATCGATGTCCCTCACCATGTGGATCGCAGAGCTGCTTCCAGGCAGTGGCTTCAAAACAGTCCTTTAGAGTGGTCCATTGTCTCCTCAGACCATAACTCCACAGTGTGCATGGCCGGAGGTTGTCTGTGCACTAGGGGTTTGTACACCGTCAGGAGATGAACCAAGTTGTGATCCGATCTCCCAAGTGGGGGGAGTTGTGATGAGGTGTACGCCTCCTTAGTGTTTGCGTAGAATAAATCCAGTGTTTTATTGTCTCTAGTGTGGCATGTGACATACTGGGTGAAGAGTGGGCAGAATGGGAGACAGTGAAACGTGGTTGAAATCGCCTGAGATGAGGAGAAGAGCATCTGGGTGTTCTGTCTGCAGCCTGCTGGTTAGCTGAATGGATGACGTCACGCGCTGTCCCAGCGTTCGCCGTCGGATTTGCATAAACAACAATGCAGATCACGTGTGAGTGTTCTCTCGGGAGATATGTAGGCCTCATGCTAACAGCTAGCAACTCAATGTCTTTGCTGCAGTGTCGTTGTTTAACAGTGATATGTCCCGGTCTGCACCAGTTGTTGTTAACATACATTATCACTCCACCGCCCCTAGTTTTGCCACTCTCTGGTGTTCGGTCAGCTCGTATCATGTGAAAACCCTCCAGCTCAATGTTAGCATCTGCTGCTAGTTCAGTTAGCCACGTCTCAGTAAACAAAAGGAGAGAGCACTCCCGGTAAGTGCTATCATAACGGGAGATAGCCGCTAGCTCATCTAACTTTCCCAGTATCGACCGTACATTTCCCATGACAACAGATGGAAGGGAGGGTCTGTACCTTATATTTTTTGTCCTCCGCCTTACTCCAGCCCGGCAGCCGCGGCGTTTTCGCCTCAGTTCTCTCGGTATGTCGAGTTTTTCCAATGGGACCGGGTGGCGGTTGAATGCTAGCAGCTCTTCTCTGCTGTATCGTATCCTGCTATAAACAGTGGCTCCGTCCACCGGCTCAGGAGACATTTGGGACGATCTGTGTGTCCGTGATATAAGTGGGGTGAAAAAAAAAAGTGATCAAAAGAGAGAGGAAGGGAAAAAAAAAAAAACTCGGAATCGAGCCGCTGTTGCAAAAGGCAGCCTACTGGTGTGGCGCCGAGAACCCGACCCTGGCCCACCGCCAGGGTCGGGTTCAGATTCCAATGCCTTCAGGACTCTATCTCTGATGGACCAGAAAACAGCTCCCACAACGCATGAAGCAGGAACAACGGTATGGACCCCCTCTTCCGGTGCTTCAGGGGCGAACAGTCTGGACAACGCGTCTGACTTCTTATTCTTGGATGCCGGGCAGTAAGTAATAGTGAACCTGAACCTAGCAAAGAACAGCGACCAGCGCGCCTGGCGGGCATTCAGGCGCTTGGCCGTCCTGATGTATTCCAAGTTCTTATGGTCGGTCCAGACCACGAAAGGCTGAGCCGCCCCTTCCAACCAGTGGCGCCACTCCTGCAGCGCGAGTTTCACAGCCAGGAGCTCTCTGTCGCCGATGTCATAATTACACTCGGCCGAGGAGAGACGCTTGGAGTAGAAAGCGCAGGGGCGCAGCGCCCCGTCCATCGGGGAGCGCTGAGACAAAACCGCCCCGACCCCAGTGTCAGACGTGTCCACTTCGACAAAACACTGCCGCGCTGGATCCACAAGAGAAAGGACCCGGGAGGATGCAAATTCTCTTTTAAGGGTCTCGAAGGCCATCTCCACTTCCGTCGTCCACTGAAAGCGCACCTTAGGCGAGGTGAGGCGGGTCAAAGTGGGGGTGATGGAACTGTACCCAGGAACAAAGCGGCGGTAAAAATTAGCGAACCCCGAGAATTGCTCAACCTGCTTCCTTGAGGAGGGGGTAGGCCACTCGACCACTGCTTTAACCTTGGCTGGGTCGGGGAGGAGCTGATTGTGCGACACAATAAAGCCCAGGAAGGAGGTAATATTGGTGAAAAATTCACACTTTTCAGCCTTGACGTACAGCTTATTCTCCAAAAGGCGTTGAAGGACCCGCCTCACATGGACAAGATGCTCCTCCTGAGACCGGGAGAAGATCAAAATATCATCCAGGTAGACGAAAACGAAGACCCCCAGGAAATCACAAAGGACATCATTGATCAAGCGTTGGAAGACGGCAGGAGCGCTGGTGAGCCCAAACGGCATGACAAGGTATTCAAAGTGGCCGCTGGGCGTTCGGAAGGCCGTCTTCCACTCGTCACCCTCCCGGATCCGGACGAGGTGATAAGCACTGCGGAGGTCCAACTTGGAGAACCAGGACGCCCCCTGTAGGGAATTGAAGGCTGAGTCCATTAGTGGCAACGTATAACGATCCTTCACAGTGATGTCATTAAGGGCCCTAAAGTCAATGCATGGCCTTAAGGACCCGTCCTTCTTCGCCACAAAAAAGAACCCAGCACCCAGGGGGGGATGAAGAGGGGCAAATGATTCCGGCACTGAGGGATTCCCGAATATAGGTGTCCATGGCCTCCCGTTCCGGAGCAGACAGGCTATAAAGGCGGCCAGATGGGAGAGGCGCCCCCTGCAGGAGATCAATGGCACAGTCATAAGGGGTGATGGGGTGGGAGGGGATAACGCCTTCGACTTGCTGAACACCAGACCCAGGTCGTGAAACTCCGTGGCACTGCAGAGAGGTCCGGCGGGGCGGGTCAAGGGCGGGGGAAGGCACAGACGGGGCACAGGCCGCAGACTGGAGACAGGTTCCCAAAGAAAAAGTGCTCCAAGATAGGATGCTAACCGGTCGGCCAATCGAACACAGGGTTGTGAGGGCGTAGCCTTGAGTAGCCTAAGATGATGGGGCGCCGCAGAGGTGGGAAGGACATAAAAGCTAAGGTCCTCACGATGATTGCCAGAGATAATGACGGAGATGGGCTTGGGTTATATGAGTGACCTTCTCCAGGGGAAAACTGGTGGAGAGCGACGAGATGAAGGGGGAGTGGGCAAGGGCTTGGCATTGGATGCCCAGGCGGGTTGCCAGACTCTTAGAAATAAAACTTTGTTCGGCCCCCGAGTCCACCAGTGCGTGAGATGCGTGACCAATGGAGTTGTGGCAGAGTCTTATTGGAACCCTGACATTTTGAGAGGGGATTAGACTGGGTTACGTCCGTGAGGGCCCCCTACAGTGACTCGCGGACCTCCCCTTTGGCTTCACCGGGCAGGCTTCCACGGGATGCTGGTCGTCTCCGCAATACATGCAGAGACCCAGCTCCCGGCGGCGCTGTTTCTCCGCTAAAGAAAGTCTAGCCCCGCCCGATGATCATGGCATCGGGATCGTCGGCGACCTCCGGAGAAGGCAACGCCAGGGGGCGAGACTGAGGAGCGCGGATAGGAGCTCCGCGCGGGCGGCTGAATGATTTCCGCTCGGCGGCCCGCTCCCTCAGCCTGTTATCCAAACTAATGGCCAAAGAAATTAATTCTGGCAGCCGATCCAGCTGGTCCCGGCCGGCCAGTTCATCCCGCAAATCAGAATTTAGACTACGGATGAATAGGCTGCAAAGGGCGGCATCACATCAACCAACCTCTTCCGCCGCCACCCGGAAGTCGACAGCGTAGTCAGCCCCTAAGCGGCTACCCTGGCGAAGGCTAAGTAGCCGCTCAGCCAACACGCTATCGCGATCCGAATGATCGAAGACCTCGAAAAAATCTTGCACGAACTGGGTATAGGTCAAGGTCGCATAGCTGGGCTTCGCCATAACGGCGTAAGCCCAGGCTAACGCTCGCCCTTCCAGAAGATTTGAAACGTACCCAATTCGGCTTTGGTCTGACGGAAAGTCCCCGGGCACACGCTGGAACACCGTCTCACACTGTAGAATAAACCCGCGCACTCTGCCGAGCTTTCCGCTAAAAGCGCGCTGGGTGGGAAAGGAGTGAGACGGGTCGGCGGACCCGGGACAGAGGGAGCTAGCCTGATGAGCGGAAGGAACTGGCCCGCCGAGCTGGGATGGAGGGAGCGCCTGCGGAGGATTGAGGCGATCCAACCGGTTAGTAATGGAGGTTAGCTGATTTGGGATAACCTGTTGTTGATGAACATTAAGTCCACCCGAGCCTCGAGGTTGGAGAGTCGGCGTACATACCCGCTGTTCACTGGGCCGCTGTGCTGGAGCCATACTGACATGATTTCTGGCCCAGGAAACACGCACACAGGCTCGGGTGAGATTTAAGACTTTTATTCAGCAACAGGTGTATGTATGCGTGAGTGAGGAATGTAAATGTTTTCTTGGGGACAGGAAAGCACCGAGGGCAGAACAGACACTGTACAGCCAGGCAACCCTGAGGACAGAGCAGAGGACAGGGGATGAGCAATTATCACAGCGGAGTGGTGAAAGTAATAATGTGGCTTCCTTGCAGACGAATTGGTGGCTGGCGTTGGCAAGAGATGCTCCCACCTGGGAGACAGCGCCCTGCTGCGCTCGACGGAGAGAGGCTGCGAGGAGAGGCGATGAAGGGATACTTCCGCCGCCAGGAGGATCCAACTGTGCACAGGGGAAGATCTTTGGAGAACAGGTAAGAGATAACCTTACGTGAGGATGACGAGTTGCGGCGTTGGCCGAGAGGAGTAGGCAAACGCAGAGCTTGAGCATGGAGATGAGCTGACGGCTCCAGGCCGAGGCTGCGGGCAGAGCAGGTTAAGTAGAGGCAGCCTAATGAAGCACAGGTGTGCGCACGGCTGGAGCGGATGACAGGCGGGAGCGAGTTGTGACAGAGCTCAGTTTTGAGCTTCATGGCCAAAGCTGTGAATACTTATGTACACGTGATTTCTTAGTTTTTTATTTTTAATAATTTGCAAAAGTCTCAAAAAAAACTTTTTTCACATTGTCATTATGGGATATTGTGTGTAGAATTTTGAGGAAAAAAAAGAATTTAATCCCTTTTGAATAAGGCTGTAACATAAAGTGTGCAAAAAGTGAAGCACTGTGAATACTTTCCAGATGCACTGTATATACTATATATATACTGCTCAAAAAATAAAGGGAACACTTTTGAAAACACATCAGATTTTAATAGGAAAAAATAAGCTGGATATCGAAATTGTGGCAGGCTAGTCCAGTTTACTCAGATTAAAAAATGTTCCTTTAATCTGAGTAAGCTGGACTAGCCTGCCACAATTTTGATATCCAGCTTATTTTTTCCCATTAAAATCTGATGTGTTTCAAAGTGTTCCCTTTATTTTTTTGAGCAGTATATATACAGTATCTCACAAAAGTTAGTTCACCCCTCACATTTTTGTAAATATTTCATTATATCTTTTCATGGGACAACATTGAAGATATGACACTTTGATATAATGTAAAGTAGTCAGTGTATAGCTTGTATAACAGTGTAAATTTGCTGTCCCCTCAAAATAACTCAATACACAGCTATTAATGTCTAAACCACTGGCAACAAAAGTGAGTACATGTCCAAGTGAAAATGTTCAAATAGTGCCCAATTAGCCATTTTCCCTCCCCAGTGTCGTGTGACTCATTAATGTTACAAGGTCTCAGGGGTGAATGGGGAGCAGGTGTGTTAAATTTGGTGTTATCACTCCCACACTCTCTCATACTGGTCACTGGAAGTTCAACATGGCACCTCATGGCAAGGAACTCTGTGAGGATCTGAAAAAAAGAACTATTCCTCTACATAAAGATGGCCTAGGCTATAAGAAGATTGCCAACACCCTGAAACTGAGCTGCAGCATGGTGGCCAAGACCATACCTCAATTTAACAGGACAGGTTCCACTCAGAACAGGCCTCGCCATGGTCGATCAAAGAGGTTGAGTGCATGTGCTCAGTGTCATATCCAGAGGTTGTCTTTTGAAAATAGACGTATGAGTGCTGCCAGAATTGCTGCAGAGATTGGAAGGGTGGTTGGTCAGCTTGTCAGTGCTCAGACCATATTAAATTAATTAATTAAATTAATTAATTAAATCACCCTTATTGTCATTCAACCATACAACCAATCATGTACAGTAGAACGAGATTGTGCTTTACCTATCTACAGTGTCAATCACACACACCCCAAGTGCAGAATCAGAGGGCCGCTGCCATGCAAGGCGCCGCCACAGAATTCCCTCCTCCATTCCATTATTGCTGAGCACCAAGCTGGACGGCAGGAAGTTCCACTTTTATATGGTCTTTGGCATGACCCGGCCGGGATTTGAACCCCTGCCTCCCGGGTGTGGGGCAGATGCTCTACCAACTGAGCCACCACTCCGGTAATATGCCACACACTGCATCAAATTGGTCTGCATGACTGTCGTCCCAGAAAGAAGCCCCTTTTAAAGATGATGCACAAGAAACCCTGAAAACAGTCTGCTGAAGACAAACAGACTAAGGACATGGATTACTGGAACCATGTCCTGTGGTCTGATGAGACCAAGATAAACTTATTTGATTCAGATGGTGTCAAGCGTGTGTGGAGGCAACCAGGTGAGGAGTACAAAGACAAGTGTGTCTTGTCTACAGTCAAGCATGGTGGTGTGAGTGTCATGGTTTGGGGCTGCATGAGTGCTACCAGCACTGGGGAGCTACAGTTCATTGAGGGAACCATGAATGCCAACATGTACTGTGACATACTGAAGCAGAGCATGATCCCCTCCATTTGGAAACTGGGCCGCAGGGCAGTATTCCAACATGATAATGTCCCCAAACACACTTCCAAGACGACCACTGTCTTGCTAAAGAAACTGAGGGTAAAGGTGATGGACTGGCCAAGCATGTCTCCAGACCAAAACCCTATTGAGCATCTGTGGGGCATCCTCAAACAGAAGGTGGAGGAGTGCAAGGTCTCAAACACCATGATTTCATCATGGAGGAGTGGAAGAGGACTCCAGTGGCAACCTGTGAAGTTCTAGTGAACTCCATGCTCAAGAGAGTTAAGGCAGCACTGGAAAATAATGGTGGCCACAAAAAATATTGACACTATGGGCACAATTTGGACATTTTCACTTCAGGGTGTACTCACTTTTGTTGCCAGCGGTTTCGACATTATTGACTGAGTGTTGAGTTATTTTGAGGGGACAGCAAATTTACACTGTTATACAAGCTGTACACTGACTACTTTACATTGTGTCAAAGTGTCTTATCTTCAGTGTTGTCGTATGAAAAGATATAATAAAATATTTACAAAAATGTGAGGGGTGTATTCACTTTTGTGAGATACTGTGTGCGCGTGCACACACACACGCGCGCACACACACACACACACAAAAATTGGTGCAAAAAAGTGTTTGCCCCGTTTCTGATTTCTTATTTTTTTTGTATGTTTGTCAAACTTAAATGTTTCAGACCATCAAACAAATTTAAATATTAGACAAAGATAACACAAGTCAACACAAAATACAATTTTTAAATGAAGGTGTTTATTATTAAGGGTTAAAAAAAAAAATCCAAACCTACATGGCCCTGTGTGAAAAAGTGATTGCCCCCTTCCTGTTAAAACATAAATTAACTATGCTTTATCACATCTTTGGAAAGCTGAGTTCAATTTCTCTAGCCACACCCAGGCCTGATTACTGCCACACCTGTTCTCAATCAAGAAATCACTTAAATAGGACCTGCCTGACAAAGTGACGTGGAAGACCAAAAGATCCTCAAAATCTAGACATCATGCTGTGATCCAGAGAAATTCAGGAACAAATGAGAAACAAAGTAATTGAGATCTATCATTCTGGAAAAGGTTATAAAGCCATTTCTAAAGCTTTGGGACTCCAGCAAACCACAAAGAGAGCCATTATCCACAAATGGCAAAAACGTGGAACAGTGGTGAACCTTCCCAGGAGTGGCCGGCCGACCAAAATTACCCCAAGAGCGCAGCGACAATTCATCCAACAGGTCACAAACGACCCTACAATAACATCCAAAGAATTGCAGGCCTCACTTGCCTCAGTTAAGGTCAGTGTTCATGACTCCACCATAAGAAAGAAACTGGGCAAGAATGGCCTGCATGGCAGAGTTCCAAGACGAAAACCACTGCTTAGCAAAAAGAATATAAATGCTTGTCTCAGTTTTGTCAGAAAACGTCTTGATGATCCCAAAGACTTTTGGGAAAATACTCTGTGGACTGACGAGACAAAAGTTGAGCTTTTTGGAAGGTGTGTGTTCCATTACATCCAGCGTAAAAGTAACATAGCATTTCAGAAAAGGAACATCATATCAACAGTAAAATATGGTGGTGGTAGTGTGATGGTCTGGGGCTGTTTTGCTGCTTCAGGACCTGGAAGACTTGCTGTGGTAAATGGAACCATGAATTCTGCTGTCTACCAAAAAATCCTGAAAGAGAATGTCTGGCCATCTGTTCGTGACTTCACGCTGAAGCACACTTGGGTTCTGCAGCAGGACAATGATCAAAAATACACCAGTAAGTCCACCTCTGAATGGCTTAAGAAAAACAAAATGAAGACTTTGAAATGGCCTATTCAACATCCTGACCTGAATCTGATTGAGATGCTGTGTTAATTTTGGGGCTATATTATACAGTCCTGTCAGAGAGTCCTTTTTATTATTTGTTTATTTACTGTGAATACTTTTTTGTAATGACGCAAGACCCAAGTAAGGCTAAATTTTGGTACAAAACCTTTTCCCCTCCACCAAGATGCTTCCATTCTGCAGAACTGTCCTGACTTTGTTCATGATGATCTCAACTTGGGCCAGCAGCCCGTTGCTGTCCTCTCGGCGTATTGTAATGTCACACTCAACCCGGTTGTGGGTGAAGCGGGTGAGGGTGAATGGGCAGCTCGACCTAATGTAGAACGCTGATCCATTGAAAGGCTGGAAAACTCCGCTACCAAATGTCCTGCAAGTGTCTGATCACAATAAAAGGTTAATATTTTTGACACATGCAGGCAATGACTATTAAATAAAACTCTGGATACACCTTTAACTCATACTCACATTTTCGAGTTTGTGGTGTTGTCCCAAAAACTGTGAAAAGGGGAGAAAAGGGTGTGGTAATAAAGTTGATATAGTTGGTCTTAATGAGAAGAGTCTGGTATGTTTTGCCAAGACTGAGAATTTCCTCTACATGATAGATGTATTGAACTTGTGATTTTGGGTTGATTTGTGATGTAATGCCAAGGCAATATCATATATATTTTTTACAATAGGGTAGCAGCTAACAATTATTTTTTTTACTAATTAATCTGACAATTCAATTTTTTGATGAGTTGACAAATTGGACATTTGCGTGTGTTTTTTTCCCTCAGAAATTCATGTTTTTTCCTATTGAACTGATAAATTCATGGCGTATTCCTCAAAAATGTGATTTTTTTTTTTTAATTTCTCATACATTTGCCACCTTGTTCTTGTATATTTGCAACTTTTATTCTCAGAAATTGATGTTTCTTTCTAGATTTTTCATTTTAAGTTTGTAACATTTTTCTCAAATTTGTGACATTCTTATAAGAAGTTTGTCTCTCAAGTTTAGCAGTTTTGTTTCTTGTAAATGTAAACCTTTTTTTCTTGTAAATTTGTAATTATTTTTTTTCTGAAATTTATTACTTTTTCCTGTCTCATAAATTTGCAGCTGTTTTTTCTTCAGAAATTTGTGATCCCCTGACAAGTTTGTGACTTTTCCTGTAAGTTTGTGATGGTTTCCTTTTAAGAAAATTATGCAGCTTTTTGTTAAGAAATTTGATTTTTTTTTTCTGGTAAATTTACAAATTTTCTTGTTTTGTGACCATTTCTGAGGTAAATTTTCAACTTTTTTCTTAAATTTGTAAATTTTACTCAGAATTTTTTTTCTTGTAGGCTGGAAATGGGTGGCGATTAGCTGGTTATCAAACTAGCTGTCTTTAATTTTTTGAACGTCTTTAATTTTTGAAAAATACCTAATTTGCCCTCTCTTCCAAAGGTAGGTTATCCTTATGTCATGAACCGAGCCGGTGTTTCCTGTAGGCTTGGTTCTGACTGCTCTCTGTGGCTCAGGCATCGGGTGATTTATGTATTGTGTCATCTTTTGAGTTCTTGTTGTGTTTATGTCTGTGTTCTTTCTTTTCCGTGCCTGTTTTCACCGCTCTGGCCGGTAGCTGTTAGGCAGCCTCTTTGACCCACTTTTGTGTGGGCATTGTCTAACATTCACTGGTCGGACTACGCCCCCTCTCCCTTTTGACAGCCAGCTGATTCCTCCCCAGTGATTGTCTTCCCCGCGCCTCGCCCAGGTGCTCCCAATCTCACCATCACCAGCAACGCGTGTACTTAAGCAGCCTTATGCCAGTCACGCATTGCTGGGTCTTTGTATTGTCTATTGTTGTACATAGTCGGGTTTGAACTGTGTGCCACAAAGTATTAGCCACTCCACTTTGCTTCTCCTCATGCATTTGCAGGGTGATGCTGACCCCTGAACGCCCACTGTAAGTGTTCTTTGTATTTTTGTACGTCTTCACCCTTTTTTTGGAACTGTCTGTCTTTACTTGAATAAATGTGTTGGGGTGTAACCCTGTGCATAAGTCCGTCTTTCTACTCCTCTCCATGCACTGTGTAAAAGCGCACAGGGAGGCTCGTGACAGAAAGACCCAGCCAAAAAAGGATTTAACGGGTTACACCAGCACATCACTTTTTCTTTTGTTTTGAACTGTTTTCACTCACCTTTTTGGGCTGGACTGAGCACTGTGCAGCATGTTCCCAGCACGCCGGAGAAAGAGGGCAGCCGGAGGGCCCAGCACAGAGGAGCAATGGGCAGCTGAATTCCTCCGGGGCTACATTGCGGAGGGTCTCTTGTCCCGTTGCCTGAGTAAGCTTCTGAAGAGCGTGATGGCAGCAGTCAAGGTAGTCGAGGCATATCCCAGTCTTGGAAATTATCCTGAATTCGCTGAGCTGCTGTCTACCATTACTGCTCTTCAGCGGGGCTTCCCGAATTTGGCGATCGGCTCGTTTCTAGGTCAAAGACGGCGCCTCCTGGTGCAGAACCCAGCTCCTCCCCGTGACACAGCTGTACCAAGACGGATGGAGGAGAATTACCAGGCGAAGTTGCTGCTAGCTTCACGCCGGGACCCCATCATGGACAGCCGGAGAAACCCCACCGTCTCTCAGTCGGCTGATTGGTCCTCATCACGGCAGAAGGGAGAGTCAGCAGCGGCAGCCCTTGGGTCTCCCTCGTCGGCCGGTTCACCAGCCTTCCAAAGATGACGTCATCCTGCAGGGAGAGGATGGGAGAATCCCTCTTCGTCCCCGGTGGCCATCTTCCCTCCAGCTGTTGTGAGGCCTGCTAGGGCCGCGCCAGGAATGCCCACCTCCGTAGCCATGGAGACGGCTCCTCCGCAAACCATGGAAAAGAGCCAGATCTCTGCAGACATGGAGAGGGCTGACTGTTTGTCTGCTGCAGCTGTCAACATCAAACACCAGGATGACAGGCAAGTGTTTTTTCATTCTTTACAGTCTAATAACATTAAACCTTGTCTGTCTCCCAAGGGAGAGGCCCAGTCCTTGCAGTCCGCTGGGTTCTCTCCTCCAGCTGCAGTTATTGACTTTGTTTCTATTCCCTCCATGTCTCCTCCTTCTTTTCCTGAGCACCCGTTGGCCGAAGGTCAGAGCTATCGGACGTTGGAGTTGCCGGTGACTTCAGAGGATTCCACCCCGGAGCCAGCACGGAGATGTCCCCCTGCTGCCACGCTGGAGGAATCCCCAGTATTGGAGCTGTAGCAGGAGGATTATAGGACTGTTACTTCCATCTTGCCAGCTGCGGAGATGGTCGCAGTGGAACGGGAGCCGGAGTTGGACCTCTTGGAGGCCGGGCCCGAATCTTCATCGTCTGGATCGACGGAGTCCTGGACGGCGGTGGAGCTCGAGCTCAGGCAAGTAATCTCTCTTGTTTTTCTAATGTCAGTATTAGGGAGACCTTGCCTGGCTCTAGGGGAGGAGAGTCGTATGCAGCCCTCAGCTGCATCTGAACTCCCCTCACCGGGCTCCGCCGCTGCCAGTGGCCCTAATCATGTTTCTCCTTCTGTAGCTCCTGGGCTTCCTCTTACGGCCACTGGAGGAGAGTCATAGTCACCTGGGGTCTCCGTGGATCCGGCCTCACCGCCCAGCGACGTCGTGGGTCCTGCTCCCCCCGCTGTGATCATCAGGGCGCCTCCGGTCGACTGCTTCTTCAGCTTGGTGCTCCAGCTGGTGGGCCCACTCACCATGGGTGCTGCATTGGCCTGCTCGGGGTCCACCGTGGGCGCTGCAGAGCTCCAGCCGGGAGCCACCACGGGTGCAGGATTGGGCCGGTCAGGGTCCACCGTGGGTGTAGCATTGGCCCGGTCGGGGTCCACCACGGGTGCAGCTGTGTCCCAAGCCAGGACCACCAATGGTGCTGCGGGTCAGCCTGAGGACGCCGTGGCCCCCTTCTCCTCCCTGTCCGACGTCATGGGGGCTCCCTCCCTACGCCCGGTCACCCACCAGTGAGCCTCCTGGTGGGCAGGACGCCTCCTGCTTCACCCCTTTGGTCCTGGTGGCTTAATAACGTGGCCGCTCACCGGAGAGACTGAGTCTCTGGGCCAGATAGCCCGTGTTTTCCCGCAGGCCACCGGACGCTGTTCGCCGGACTGTCTGCTGGGCCTGGGACACTGGGCGGCCTCCCGAGCCTCCACGCCTTGGGACTGGGGGGGGGGGGGTAATTCTGGGCCCTGGGTGGGGTATTGTGTTGCCTTCTTTCTTGTTTCCCCTACCTCCCACCCGGGTTTGTGTTGTTTGTTCCTGTCGGGGTTGGGGGGGGGGGGTTTCTTCCTTATGATGTTACCATGGGTATCTGGAATCCACCCCCAGAAGGGGGGGCTCTGTCATGAACCGAGCCGGTGTTTCCTGTAGGCTCGGTTCTGACTGCTCTCTGTGGCTCGGGCATCAGGTGATTTATGTATTGTGTTATCCTTTGAGTTCTTGTTGTGTTATGTCTGTGTTCTGTTTCTTTTCCATGCCTGTAGTCACCGCTCTGGCTGGCGGCTGTTAGGCAGCCTCTTTGACCCACTTTTGTGTGGGCATTGTCTAACATTCACCGGTCCGACCACGCCCCCTCTCTCTTTTGACAGCCAGCTGATTGCTCCCGGTGATTGTCTTTCCCGCGCCTCGCCCAGGTGCTCCCAATCTCACCATCACCAGCAATGCATGTACTTAAGCAGCCTTGTGCCAGTCACGCATTGCTGGGTCTTTGTATTGTCTATTGTTGTACATAGTCAGGTTTGAACTGTGTGCCACGAAGTATTAGCCACTCCACTTTAGCAGTGGTTCTTCTGAATCCTTCGAGCGATGTCGGCTCTGGGGCGTAACTGTGGTTAATTGCTTCTCCTCATGCGTTCGTGGGGTGATGCCAACCCCTGAACGCCCACCGTGTGTTCTTTGTATTTTTGTACGTCTTCACCTTTTTTTTTGAACTGTCTGTCTTTACTTGAATAAATGTGTTGTGGTGTAACCCTGCGCGTAAGTCCGTCTTTCTACTCCTCTCCGTGCGCTGCGTAAAAGCGCACGGGGAGGCTCCTGACACCTTATGTAAATCATTCCTTAATTCCAATGTCATTTTGCTAAAAGAGAAACCAAACCAGTACAAAATCTTCTTGAGAAAGGCATAAACATCAAAATATTGTTTCATCTTTAGAAACTCTTCCTTTGCTAGCAGAACTTTTGCATTGAACACTATATTTAGCAGTATAGTCTATGTGCTAGTAACACTATTGTAGGGTCCGTTTAGCCAGTCCAAACGGACACTACCAGCTGCTAAAGACGCGTCCTGATGTGTAACAACAGGAGAGACATGAGTCAATGTTCAACGTCCATTTTTTAAAGTAAACTCTCTCAAAAATAACCAAAATACGAAGCGATATCAGTTTCCAGAGTTCTCCTGTGCTGACACATCAGGATGTGTCTTTAGCAGCTGGTAGTGGCCCTTTGGACTGGCTAAACAAACCCTACATAAGTCAGCGAAATGTTTGTCCCTGATTAGCAACGCCTGTGTATGCTTCAACAGTTCTTTATAGAGCAAAACACCCACCAATCAAAAGTGTGCCACCTAGCGGCTAAAATTAATAAAAAAAACAACTAAAAATGGCTCCTACAACTATAATAGCTTGACATTTTTAAACACATTTTCAAAGATGTGTAATAACTAGTTACATTTACTCAATTTATTGCATGATACTTTCTACACTTCGAGTAAATTTTTGAAGAAAATCCTGTGCTTTTACTCAAGTAGATTTGGTGCCATGGCAGCCATCGGTCATTTTGACAGGCAGGGTTGTAAAAATTCTACCATGACCTTTTATTATTGGTCACTTCAGTTTTCACATGATAACATACTGAATAGTTTTTTTGTTTGTTTTTGTTTACATGTTCAGTTTTATTCAATGCATATTCTTCATTCTCCACTTCATTAGTCCCTGTTTTTTTCCACCAATCTAATCAACAACATCACCACTGTTTGGCCGTTTAAAGAAAGTTTTCGGCTGAGCAGCTTTTTTTTTTTTTCAGTTTTAGCACAGTGGAGACTGCAGCTGCACACAGATGGAGAAATGGGAACTGTCATAATGACTTATCACACTCAAATAAAAGGCAAGACGATACTCGATAATCACTTTGATTTGTGTTATAAACTGGACACACTGGACAGTCCAGATTTTTTTGTCACTTCTAAAACAAATCTGTCAATGACAGACGATTTTCAGTTAACAAAACCTTTGATTTGGTGCTACCCAAGTAACTTCATTTCATTGATTTAAAAAGTGGCCACATTGTGCTCGTTTATAGTCCAACAACTAAAAATGACTGCATATTAAGTCATTTTGTGAATTTATAATTTCATATTATTTGGATTAAAGTAAGGGATAAGTGTTTAAAGTTTATTTTTCTCAGAATAAAACATTTAGAAGAAAAAAAATCAGAAATTGGTGACAGTAAAGTCACAAATCTACAAAAAAATTAAAAATTTTAAATGAAATTTGCAAATATTTGGAAAAAAAGGTGTAGATTTATGAGAAAAAAGTTGCTAATTTACAAAAAAAATCTCAAGTTTATGAAAACACAAAATCTCAAATTAAGAACAAATGTAAATTTATTCTAAAAGTTTTATATTTACTGGACAAAAGTTTAAAAAAATTATTTGGAAAAAATTTCAAATTTATGAGGAATTAGTTTTTCTTTTTTTTTTTTTTTTTAGAAAATAGCTACAGTTTTAACAGAAAAAGTAACTTTTCTACTCTTACTGAAGTAATTTTATGGTAATTGATCTTACTTGTATTTGGGTAACTAATGTCATAATGTGAATCTACTTTATGAGTACAATTTCTAGTTACTCTACCCACATTTCAAAATCCAACTTACTATGACAAAACCTCGTGAAAAAATAAAGACAAAATAGCTACAGTGACCCCAGATTGTATTGCAAATGTTATCTTGTATTTTGTGATGATTTTACTGCACAAAAGTAGACCTTTATCAAAAGGAATTAACATTACCTGTGGCCAGAGAAAAGCAGACAGCCAGCATCCATCTCTGTGAGGTCATGCTGCCTGATGCTCCCTCCCTGCAGGTGCGCCTGGGAGGGAAGTGTGCCAACAGCCCACCAGTGGGGCTTTTATATGAAACACAACCCGAAAGACCAATACCTGCACCACCCAGTCTACCTAAACTTAACAGTCTCACCAGGAAACTAAAGGAAGGAAAGAAAATTGGATTACACATTGAACTCAACGTTAACATGGAACTTATTACACGATATTGGAAAACTGGCATGCTTTTTATAAAAGCATATCCTGGTCATCATGTTGAATTTACAGATGAGTTTCATGAAAGCAACAGTCCCACTGATATCCATGGAAAATGTGTGTCAGAAAACTTCACAAACTGCACCAAAACAGTTTAGAAGAGGAACACTGAAGCTTGAACCTGTTCTGCTCCAATTTTCAAGCTTTCTTGTTAATCAGTTTCCTCAAATTTAACATGTAAATTTGGAGATGGTCATCTATTTCATATAGTAATTCCTTGTGAGTAAAACAACAACAGAAGCAAAAAAGACAACATTTTTGTGTCTGTTCATGCCTAATAGGTGAAATATTAAGTCGTTATGCATTATGTACAAAGAGGGGCTCTTGATTTTGGCAAACACGAATGAATTTCCCCTTTCATGAAGGTCAAACAGATCAGGATGAAAAATGTGACAGGATAAATGGACAGGGTGCATGAACCAGGATGTAGTAAATCATTAGTGGTATTAGGGAAAAAACACATTGTGTTTTCTTAAAACTGCCTTTAAAATTGTTAAAAGGTCAAATTATTATTATTGTTGTTGTTGTTGTTGTTGTTGTTGTTGTTAGATTGAACACTTTTATTGAAACTGGTTTCACTGCAACCAAGCGATATAAACTCATCAATCTTACATGTCTTTCCCATGAATCTATCCAATGACATGAAAATGAGAGGGCCAAGGTGCCTCAGAAGTGTGACACTTCTGACGAAGGCTGCAGTGAACAGTTGAAACATATAAAGAAGGTAAAAACATCTCCTTTCTATTTTTGTCTTTAATAAGAACAAAAAGGTAAATAATTAAAAGAAGACAAAATGAACCTACTTGAGCAACTACCTCAGCTGTTGGCAAAGAAAGACTGGCATACCTACAGTAATACATTTGATGCTGTATGTCTCTGCACTTTACTGCGACCATTTGCACAAATTCCATATCAGCTGCTGTCTGTCATTGCAATACTGATCATGTGCATTCCTATCTGTCACTGTCTGCGCCTACACTGAACTTGCAACTACAAGTATTACCGCTCCGCTTTTCTGTATATAGGATTGCTGTGTTTCATCGTTTATCATTTATCTCTATTTGCACTATGGGAGGTCTGGGTCTATCTTTTGTCACCATTTGCACTACAGGTAGCATTACTGTACATAGACTGCTGTTGTTGTTTTTCGTATTCCTTTTTCTTTTTTATATTCTGCACACCACTGAAGAGAGAGAGAAATGCCATTTCAATTCTCCTTTATGTCCTGTATGTATAGTAGTATTGACAAATAAAATCTTTCAATCTTGAATCTAGAAGTCATGGAGGCTGTGGGCTTATCAGCACTGAAGACTGTGTCCATAATGAGGAAATTGGGCTTGCAAGTTACATCCAAGCAAGCACAGAACAGCTACTCACTTTAGTCAAGAAGGAAGGATTGCCATTCAAAGAGGAGGTTGTTAAACCCGAAACCCAAAGACTGTTAAAGAATGAAATAAGCAAAAATGACTAGAAGGGTAGAAGAGTAAGCCTGTCCACAGCCAATTCTTGTGTCAAACAGAGAATGTAAGAGGCAGGGCATCGTGGGATTGGATGGTGAAGGGGATCTCAAGAAAGAGACTGAAGGACTTATTACTGCCGCACAAGATCAGGCGTTAAGTACCAACTCAATGAAGGCTAAGATCCAGAAACAGAACCTATCCCCCCTATGCAGGATGTGCAGGGTAAAGGATGAAACCACAAACCATCTTGTATGTGAACGCAGTAAACTTGCGCAAGTTGAATACAAACAACAACATGACAGTGTTGCCCGGATTATCCATTGGAAGCTTGCCAAAGTACATGGGCTCGACGCTGCTGACAAGTGGTGTGACCGTGAGCCAAAAGGAGTAGTTCAAAGTAAAGAAGTGAAACTCCTCTGGGATATCAACGTACAGACAGACAAGGAAATACAAGCTAATAGACCAGATCTAGTGCTGGTTAACAGAAAGGAGGACCAGTGCTTTATAACTGACATTGCCATTTCAAGTGATATAGGGATCGGGGAAAAGGAAAAGGAGAAAGTTGGTAAACATCAGGACTTGAGAAGAGAGGTAACCAGACTATGGGACATAAAAGACAACTGCTGTTCCAATAGTAGTAGGAGCCCTGGGCACAGTTACAAACTAGAAAAGCACTCAGAGAACGCATATCTCCACCAAGGCTCCTTCCATCCCTCATGGATCACCTCCAAAATGTAATGGGTTCATGTGTACAGGTACATCTCAAAAAATTAGAATATCATGAAAAAGTTCAATATTTTTGTTACTCATTTCAGAAAGTGAAACCCATGTATTATATAGATTCATTACACAGTGATATATTTCAAGTGTTTATTTATTTTAATTTTGATGATTATGGCTTACAGCCCATGAAAACCCCAAATTCAGTTTCTCAAAAGATTAGAATATTACATAAAATTAATTTTAAAAAATATTTTTTTAATAGAAATGTTGGCCGACTGAAAAGTATGTCCATGCACACACTCAATACTTGATCGGGGCTCCTTTAGGATGAATTAAGATAAGATAAGATAAGATAAGCCTTTATTAGTCCCACAACGGGGAAATTCCAGGATTGCAACAGCACAGGGATAGCAACACTCAGAGCAACAATCAGAAGGCAAGAAAAAAAAGCAAGCAAGCAAGAGCAGCTAATATACATATGTACATATTACTATAAATATATATATATATATATATACACACAGACACACAGTGCAGAGCATTGTAGCTGGATGGAATAAATATATGAGTATATAAACACAGTGCGGAGCATTGTAGCTAGATGGAATAAATATGTAGATATATAAACACACACAGTGAGGAGCAATGTAGCTAGATGGAATAGATATATAGATATATAAATATAAACACACCCAGCGCGGAGCATTGTAGCTAGATGGAATAATATGTAGATATATAAACACACACAGTGCGGAGCATTGTAGCTAGATGGAATAAATATGTAAATATATAAACACACACAGTGCAGAGCATTGTTGCTAGATGGGATGAAACAGCACAACCGTCTACTTAGTTATCCTACATGGTATGATTATGTACCCATACATATTCTCACCCTCCATAGCGACCGGTATTTTCCTAGTTGTATGCCGGAGGGGACCATTGTGTAAGTCTATTGCATATTTTGCATTCAAAAAACTATTAGGTTGTTACGTCCTTTTGCTATCTCTGCGAGCAGCCCTGCTTAGGTTGTACAGTCTGACAGCCGTTGGTAGGAAGGACCTGCGAAACCTCTCGGTTGTGCACCTGGGATGATGTAGTCTGCTACTAAATGAGCTCCTCAGTGCATTCAATATGTCCTGCATAGGGTGGATCTCGGACTACAGCAGAGATGACAGTTTAGCCACCGTCCTTCTCTCTCCTATCTCCTCCACCGGATCAAGGCGCTGCCCCAGGACGGAGCTAGCTTTCTTGATCAGTTTGTTCAGTCTCTTCCTATCGGCTGCAGTAATGCCACTGCCCCAACAGACCACTCCAAAAGTGATGGCTGATGCCACCACCGTGTCATAGAATGTCTTCAGCAGCGCCCCTTGTACACCAAAAGACCTGAGTCTCCTCAGTAGGAACAGCCTGCGCTGTCCCTTCTTGTAGAGTGCGTCAGTATTGTGTGACCAGTCTAGTTTATTGTTCAGATGAACACCCAGGTACTTGTAGGATGTCACCATCTCATTGTCTGTTCCCTGTATATTTACTGGTGCTGTGAGGGGTTGTCCACGCCTGCGGCAGTCCACCACCAGCTCCTTAGTTTTCCTCGCGTTGATCTGGAGGCAGTTCCGATGGCACCAGTCCACGAAGTCCTGGATAAGCCCTCTGTACTCAGCTTCATCTCCATTGGAGATGAGGCCAACGATCGCAGAGTCATCAGAGAACTTCTGTAGATGGCAGTGTGTTGTGTTGTGTGAGAAGTCCGCAGTATAAAGAGTGAACAGGAAGTGAGCCAACACCGTTCCCTGGGGGGCCCCCGTGCTACCGATGATCGTGTCGGACACACAGTCCCGGGTTCTCACAAACTGAGGCCGGTTTGTGAGGCAGTCCAGGATCCATGATGACAGGTGCTGGTCCACCCCTGCGCGCAGCAGCTTGTCCTTCAGGATCATCGGTTGGATGGTGTTGAAAGCACTGGAGAAGTCAAAGAACATGATCCTCACCACATTCCCGGGCTTCTCCAGGTGGGACAGAGAACGGTGAAGGAGGAAGATCACCGCATCCTCCACCCCAATGCCATGCTGGTAGGCGAACTGGAGTGGATCCATCGCTGGTTCCACCAGGGGGCGGAGGTGAGCAAGGAGCAGTCTCTCCAGGGTCTTCATCAAGTGGGACGTCAAGGCCACCGGTCTGTAGCTGTTCAGGTCTTTGGGGTGGGAAGTTTTTGGTACAGGTACCACACAAGATGTTTTCCACAGCTGTGGTACCCTCCCCAGCTTCAGGCTCAGGTTGAAGATGTACGTCACAATCCAACACAGCTGGTCTGCACAGGACTTGAGGAGCTTTGCGCTGACGCCGTCCGGTCCCGACGCCTTCCTCACCTTGATCTTCCTCAGCTCCGTCCTCACCTGGGTCCTGGTCAGGGTCAGGATGGGGGGCTGTGTGTTGGGAGTGGGGGGGTGTTGGTGGAGTGGGGAGTGGGCAGCAGGACTTGATGTCTTAAGAGGCAGCAGTGGTTGTTGTGCAGTCAGGGGGGAGGGCGGTTGGTCAAACCTATTGAAAAACAGATTCAGATTGTTCGCCCACTCCCTGCCCCCCGTGACCTGGGGGGAGGTATTCTGGAGCCCAGAGATGGTTTTGAGGTTTCTCCAGACCCCACTGATGTCACTCTGTTGCAGCTTGTCCTCCATCTTCTTCCTGAAGCTGTCCTTGCCTTCTCTGATCTTTCTCCTCAGCTCCCTCTGTACGGACTTCAGCATCTCCCTGTTCCCCGACCTGAAGATCCTCTTCTTCTCTCTCAGAAGTGTTTTTATCTCAGGGTTGATCCAGGGTTTGTTGTTTGAGCAACACCGTATGGTCTTGGTGGGAACGGATTTGTCCACACAGAAGCTGAGGTAGCCCGTGAAGGTGTGATTGAGGCCATCGATGTCCTCACCATGTGGATCGCAGAGCTGCTTCCAGGCGGTGGCTTCAAAACAGCCCTTTAGAGTGTCCATTGCCTCCTCAGACCATAACTTCACTGTGCGCATGGCCGGAGGTTGTCTGTGCACTAGGGGTTTGTACACCGGCCGGAGATGAACCAAGTTGTGATCTGATCTCCCGAGTGGGGGGAGTTGTGATGAGGTGTACGCCTCCTTAGTGTTTGCGTAGAATAAGTCCAGTGTTTTATTGTCTCTAGTGTGGCATGTGACATACTGGGTAAACGTGGGTAGAATGGGAGAAAGTGAAACATGGTTGAAATCGCCTGAGATGAGGAGAAGAGCATCTGGGTGTTCTGTCTGCAGCCTGCTGGTTACTGAATGGATGACGTCACACGCTGTCCCAACGTTCGCCGTCGGATTTGCATAAACAACAATGCAGATCACGTGTGAGTATTCTCTCGGGAGATATGTAGGCCGCATGCTAACAGCTAGCAACTCAATGTCTTTGCTGCAGTGTCGTTGTTTAACAGTGATATGTCCCGGTCTGCACCAGTTGTTGTTAACATACATTATGTGTGAGGTGATCTTCCTCCTTCACCGTTCTCTGTCCCACCTGGAGAAGCCCGGGAATATGGTGAGGATCATGTTCTTTGACTTCTCCAGTGCTTTCAACACCATCCAACCGATGATCCTGAAGGACAAGCTGCTGCGCGCAGGGGTGGACCAGCACCTGTCATCATGGATCCTGGACTACCTCACGAACCGGCCTCAGTTTGTGAGAACCCGGGACTGTGTGTCCGACACGATCATCAGTAGCACGGGGGCCCCCCAGGGAACGGTGCTGGCTCCCTTCCTGTTCACTCTTTATACTGCGGACTTCTCACACAACACAACACACTGCCATCTACAGAAGTTCTCTGATGACTCTGCGATCGTTGGCCTCATCTCCAATGGAGATGAAGCTGAGTACAGAGGGCTTATCCAGGACTTCGTAGACTGGTGCCATCGGAACTGCCTCCAGATCAACGCGAGGAAAACTAAGGAGCTGGTGGTGGACTGCCGCGGGCATGGGCAGCCCCTCACAGCACCAGTAAATATACAGGGAACAGACATCGAGATGGTGACATCCTATAAGTACCTGGGTGTTCATCTGAACAATAAACTAGACTGGTCACACAATACTGACGCACTCTACAAGAAGGGACAGCGCAGGCTGTTCCTGCTGAGGAGACTCAGGTCTTTTGGTGTACAAGGGGCGCTGCTGAAGACATTCTATGACACGGTGGTGGCATCAGCCATCACTTTTGGAGTGGTCTGCTGGGGCAGTGGCATTACAGCAGCCGATAGGAAGAGACTGAACAAACTGATTAAGAAAGCTAGCTCTGTCCTGGGGCAGCGCCTTGATCCGGTGGAGGAGATAGGAGAGACAAGGACGGTGGCTAAACTGTCATCTCTGCTGGAGTCCGAGTTCCACCCTATGCAGGACGTACTGAATGCACTGAGGAGCTCATTTAGCAGCAGACTACATCATCCCAGGTGCACACCCGAGAGGTTTCGTAGGTCCTTCCTACCAACGGCTGTCAGACTGTACAACCTAAGCAGGGCTGCTCGCAGAGATAGCAAAAAGACGTAACAAACTAATAGTTTTTAAATGCAAAAGATGCAATAGACTTACACAATGGTCCCCTCCGGCATACAACTAGGAAAATACCGGTCGCTATGGAGGGTGAGAATATGTATGGGCACATAATCATACCATGTAGGATAACTAAGTAGAGGGTTATGCTGTTTCATCCCATCTAGCAACAATGCTCTGCACTGTGTGTGTTTATATATTTACATATTTATTCCATCTAGCTACAATGCTCAGCACTGGGTGTGTTCATATTTATATATCTATATATTTATTCCATCTAGCTACAATGCTCCACACTGTGTTTTTATATATCTATATATTTATTCCATCTAGCTACAATGCTTCGCACTGTGTGTGTTTATATACTTGCATATTTATTCCACCTAGCTGCAATGCTCCGTACTGTGGGTGTTTATATATTTACATATTTATTCCATCTAGCTACAATGCTCTGCACTGTGTGTTTATATATTCATATATTTATTCCATCCAGCTACAATGCTCTGCACTGTGTGTCTGTGTGTGTGTATATATATATTTTATAGTAATATGTACATATGTATATTAGCTGCTCTTGCTTGCTTGTTTTTTTTTCTTGCCTTCTGATTGTTGCTCTGAGTGTTGCTATCCCTGTGCTGTTGCAATCCTGGAATTTCCCCGTTGTGGGACTAATAAAGGCTTATCTTATCTTATCTTATTATCACTCCACCGCCCCTTGCTTTGCCACTGTCTGGTGTTCGGTCTGCCCTTATCATGTGGAAACCCTCCAGCTCAGTGTTAGCATCTGCTGCTAGTTCAGTTAGCCACGTCTCAGAAAACAAAAGGAGAGAACACTCCCTGTATGTGCTATCGTAACAGCAGATAGCCGCTAGCTCATCTACCTTTCCCAGTAACGACCGTACATTTCCCATGACAACAGATGGAAGGGAGGGTCTGTACCTTATATTTTTTGTCCTCTGCCTTACTCCAGCCCGGCAGCCGCGGCGGTTTCGCCTCAGTTCTCTCGGTATGTCGAGTTTTTCCAATAGCACCGGGTGGCGGTTGAATGCTAGCAGCTCCTCCTTGCTGTAGCGTATCCTGCTATAAACAGTGGCTCCGTCTGCCGGCTCAGGAGACATTTGGGACGATCTGTGTGTCCGTGATATAAGTGGAGTGAAAAAAAACTGGATCAAAAAGAGAGAGGAAGGGAAATAAGACTCGGAATCGAGCCGCTGTTGCAAAGGGCAGCCGACTCGTGTGGCGCCGGGAGAGAAAAAAAAAATAAATTACTGTATCAATGTGACATGGCATGAAGGTGATCAGCCTGTGGCACTGCTAAGGTGTTATGAAGGTCCAGGTTGCTTTGATAGTGACCTTCAGCTCGTTTGCATTGTTGGGTCTGGTGTCTCTCATCTTCCTCTTGACAATACTCCATAGATTCTCTATGGGACTTAGGTCAGGAGAGTTTGCTGGCCAATCAAAAAAAAAAAAAAAAATCAAAGAAAATCAAATTCTTTCTTCACTGAGTGGCTGTAGAAAGTTTGAAATTTCTCGCCAGCGGAACACCGGCATTTTAAGAGATTAAGGAAATGGAGCACAGTGTATTGATTTCTAACCAACTGAAGGATATACACAACACAATTACAGTCGGATATCAGAGTTTGTGTTAGAGACTGGAGTGGTGGCCTAGTAGTGGAGCATCCACCCCACAGGTCATGGGTTCAAGTCCCAGCCGGGTCATACCAAAGACCATATAAAAATGGTACTTTCTGCCTTCTAGCTTGATGTTCAGCGAAGATAGAATGGAGGAAGCAAAGTTGGTTACCCAGCCACAGGGGGTGCACAAGCCAGTGTACTGCCTGTGCCAGCCCCAAGCCCGGATAAATGGGCAGGGTTGCATCAGGAAGGGCATCCAGCACAACTTTACATCTTCATTCCCTGCCTTGCATTGGAATTTGTCATAGTCCTAAAGTGTCAAAGTTTGTCCTGCACTGAGGGACACCCTGTGATGCAGAAGAACCCTGACCGCTCACAGATTACACCCCTGGATGAGAAACTCAGTTGGTGTACAACTTTGCAGGCTTCCTTTTGTGTTGCCATGGTTGACACAAACTAACAGCCATGTCAGAGATGATAGGTATGATAATGGTAATGATTAACTTACTTTATAATCCAAACCTTTTCTTTCAGATGCTGGGAACAGCAGCTTGTAGTTCTGGTAAGTACTATATTTCCTTTAACCATTTACTTTTTCTCAACCTCTCCTCTGCTTTTAACTACATCCAGCCCCGTGTTTTAGTTAATAGGTTGAGGAGGAGTAATGACATGGATCCTGGCCTGACTAGCTGGCATACAGGCTTTTTAACAGGAAGGTCACAATAGGTGAGGGTGAATTGGTTTTTATCAGATGTCCTTTTCTCAGCAATGAGCCCCCCCACCCCAGGGCTGTGTCCTCTCGCCTCTTGTTTTTTTTTTTTTTTTTTTTTATTTAAGTTTTTGTAAAGGGTATACATGTCATTACAGCATTGCATTGTTTACATTTTCATCACATGTTCCCTTTTTTTTGTTTTTTGACAACATTGGAAGAATAATTATTACAACACCCTTTTTTGAATACCAAAGCAATTACAAGATACACAACATTATCAAATTTGTGGATGATTCTCTAAATGTGTCCCTACTCAGGGGTGACAATTCTGAACGTCGTCCTGTAGTGAGTGATTAAATTGAGTGGGGTAAATCATCCTTTTTAACCCTTAGGGCACTCATTAATATACTAGAAAATTCAACATTTCAAACCTAGACCATTATTGGCAGGTATTAGAAAATTGTTTCAATGATTGTTATTATCATTACTAGTACATACCCGTGCATACCCGTCCATGCCCGTAGAAGCCAAATATAAGCAAGTATTTCTGCATGCCCGTTGCTGAAGGGTCTCCTACTGTCTGAGACGGCTGTGTTGTTCACTGTCATGCCGCAGGCATCACTGACAGAGATTTCTTGAATTTATAGAGTGCCTTCTGCCTTACTGAGTTACTGCTTCAAATGGGTGTGGTTTGTAGTAGTGTGTCCTATTCGGTCTCAGCTTTTCTGTGCCTTGCCTGGCGTGCAGCGTTACTCGCTTTGCAGGCATTTCAGGCTTCAAGTGACTCAGCACGTGCTTGGCACACTGCTACACATTTCCTGTCTGTGCATCCCTTGTCTGTCGTACCCTATGCTGGTGAAGGGTCTCCTCCTGTGGCAGGCATCATAGGACATTACATCATAGGTAGCCAGTCCTATTGTCTGTATGACAGCATCACCTATATGACGGCATGGCAAGTCCTATGTAGCTTGAGATCACAGGATCATCATAGGACATCAGGCAGATATTATAGGCCGTCCTATGATGTCCTATGATCATGACAGACAGACAGACACACACACAGATTTCTTAAATTTATAGAATGATTAGTATATTGTATATTTGAGCGCATGTGCACGCAGCGACCGGCAGTGGGTGAAAAAAGTTCAACGTCTGTGTCTCTGTTTTTATGCACTTTAATGTGTTTTAACGTAATTCTCTGTGCCGTTTTTGTCCTTGAATGTTTGTGGACTATATAACGAAGAGCTCCCTGGTTCCATCAGTATGGATTTCCTTCTTGTGTTTGCACTGTCGTTTCTTTCCTACCAGCTCTTTGTCTTGGAGGTAAGCGCGATCGCGATGTCGCCGGGAAGAATACAGTATTCCAGAGACACGTTACTGCATTTAAACATGGATAATGCAGCATCTGTGTTTGAGTCTGTGCCGCAACTGCCGGACAATCGATCGATCGATAGATAGATAGATAGATAGATAGATAGATACTTTATTTCAAACAAAAAAGTTAAAAACAAAACAAATGACAAGTGCAATAAAGTAACAGTATACAGTATTCGAAAGGGAGAAGGAAGAAGTGAACACTTATTAATTCCAACTCCTCTTTTCCATAAATACAACCCATGTGAAATATATACAAATTACCACATTTAAGACCCCAAGTAAACAATTAACTATATTTTGTACATATCAACATTAAACACCCATCCATCCCAACATACACAGAGTCCATACATCAAAACCAGCTCCAAACAACACAGATATACACAGTGCTGTCCCACCCACCATTCCATAGTGTCCCAGAGTGAGCATAGTCAATCGTACATACATATAAATACTACCCTTCTAACATATATTCTTTCAGCAGATAATGTTTATACCTCTTTTTGAATTGATTTCTGTTTGTACATAGTTTCAGTTCCGGCTCCAGACTGTTCCACAAATCCACCCCACAGACAGATATGCACATTCTTTTCTTAGCTGTTTGTATCTTAGGTTTTGTAAAGTTTAAGTCCCCTCTCAAATTATAATCATTGTCTCTTTTTTTAAATATTTTTTTGTATATTAGTTGGGAGTTGATTATTAATTGCCCTGTACATGACTTGTGCTGTCTTAAATTTAACTAAATCGATGAACTTTATGGCATGTGACTTTAAAAACAACGAATTGGTATGGTCTCTATATCCTACATTATTTATTATCCTTATAGCTCTTTTTTGTAATGTGCATATTGACTGTAGGTTGGTCTTAACTTTATTTTAAGAGATTTTCATGGACACAGTGATGAAAAGAGAGACAAGAGGAGGAAACGCGGAAAGCGTGGAGGCGTAAGATTAAGCCTGAGGAGGCGTCAACTTAACCGCATTCCTCTTCCTTCCATTATTATGGGGAACGTACAATCCCTGAGAAATAAAGTGGATGAAATTCAAGGGAATGTACGATATCAGAAGGATTTCAAGAACTGCTGTGTCATGGCTTACATGGAGACGTGGCTTACGGCGCATGACCGGGATGCGGACCTGAGTATTGACAGCTTTGGAGCCCCACTTCGCTCAGATCAGCAGGAAGAGGTAACGGGGAAACGTCAGGGGGGCAGCGTATGTTTATATATCAATAAACAGTACTGTACATCTGTTACGGTCAGAGAGCGCATCTGTACACCCGATGTGGAGCTTCTGTCCGTATTGCTACGCCCCTTTAATCTGCCCCACGAGTTCCCCCAACTTTTCATAACAACTGTGCACATTCACCCGAGAGCGGATGCTGACTCCGCCTCCAGCACCGTCTTTGATGTGGTACAGCGGTTGCAGTCGATTTCCCCAGAGGCTCCAAATTTTATTCTTGGGGATTTTAACCATGTTTCTTTAAAGAAGACACTTAAAAACTTTTATCAGTATGTCTCCTGCCCAACCAGCCGAAAAAAGACATTGGACCTGTGCTACAGCTCCATTGAGAGGGCCTATAAATCACTTCCCCTTCCTCCTTTAGGATCCTCAGATCACAACTGTGTACATTTGCTGCCCAAATATAAAACTGCTCTCAGAAGAGGCAAGGCGAAGACCAGAGACATAGACGTGTGGACAGAGGATTCGGTGCACTGCCTCCAGGAATGCTTTAACTGTACGGACTGGGAGGACTCTTTGGTGGGCGTGACATGCTCATACATGGCTTTCTGCAGAGACATGATCGTTCCACGTAAACGTGTCAAAATATATCCCAACAACAAGCCATGGGTTACAAAATCAGTTAAATCCTGCTTACAGAGGAAAGCACTTGCCTTTAAACAGGGGGTTGTTTCTGAGCTGTAGGTTGCCACAAAAGAGCTGAAGGCCGAAATTTTAAGAGCAAAACAGAATTATAAATCAGAGTTGGAAAGCAAGATGGCAACATAGAAACTTGGTTCAGCCTGGGCTAGTATGAAAACTATTGCAGGCGTTCAGAGCACAGAGTGCAGTAATCGTGTGTTTTTAGATGGTTTTAATTCAGACACAATGGCTAATGTTCTTAACTGTTTTTATGGTCGTTTTGATTCCTTTGATTTTAGCACAGAAACCCAAGATTTGAAACAGAAACTCAAAGACAATCAGCACTTTAATATTGAGGTGCAGGATATTAAAAGGGTGTTCTGTGCTGTAAAAGTGAACAAAAGTCAGGGTCCTGATAATATATGTGGGTGACTGGCAAAGTCCTGTGCACATGAATTGAGTCCTGTATTTCACTACATTTTCAATAAGTCCTTACAGACACAACATGTGCCTAAGATCTGGAAAGATGCCGTGGTTGTCCCCATTCCAAAATCCAGCTGTCCTAAAACGGTAAACGACTTTAGACCAGTTGCTTTGATTTCAACTTTAATGAAAATTTTTTGAAAAACTGGTCAGATTTGAAGTCCTAAAGCAGACTTAGCATGCACTGGATCCGTATGGTGTTGATAAACTCAGCGTTGATCAACACTGAGCTGATAAACACTGAGTTGATAAACTCAGTGTTTGATAAACAATAAACGTGTTGACACCGTATGGTGTTGATAAACTGGCGGGACGTTTCAAATTTTTGACTGCCACTCAGTGAAGAAAGACTCTCATTTTCTTTGCGTACGCTGAATTTAGAGAAATTGGCTGGAATGCTAAGGGATTAATTTGCCCTGTTTCTAAAATGGTTTACGCATGAAAAAAAAAGTATAGCATTCCTTTTATTTGCTGTCGTTTGGCTGTGATGTGTTTTCCGCCTCAGTAGGCTTAATCGATGTGGTATGGTTAACACTACACATGTACTATTTGTTTTTGATTTCACTGAAATTTTATCCCATCTCGACTCAAAAACACCCACAGGGACAAACACTGTGTAAACCAGGCCATATCTCTCCACTAACGGCTGCAACCTGAGGCTTAACAATGTGACAACCCATCCCAATTTGTCATATACAGTATATGTCTCACTACTGCGAACAAACAATAGCTTGACCAAAGGGAAACATGAAGAGCATGTCAAAACAGCAGAAACAGAGGTGTAAATGAGAAAATCAATGCACTCACAGAGCTCAGATTCATCTGAGTGTAGCCAACTGCATGAATAGAGTTTTTTCACTATTACTATTAGTGGGATTTATTCAAGTAAGCAAGTAAAGTTTATTTATGTAGTACTTTTCACAGACAGTAATCACAAAGTGCTTTACAGTAAAAGCACCATAACAATAAAATAAAACACAATGAATAAAAGTTTAACATGACAATTTAAAACATTGTAAAATATAACAAAACACCAAATTAATTGCCGATACTTAAGGCGCCACACGAGTAGGCTGCCTCTTTGCAACAGCAGCTCAATTCTGAGTTTTTCTTCTTGTTTTTTTATTTACTATCTGTCTTTTTCTGGTCAAACTTTCTGATCCTGCGACACCTTATAAATCACGGACACACAGATTGTCGCACTGGTGCTGATATCAGTCTGACATTTGGCTCATATCCCAAAGGTCTCCCGAGCCAGCGGATGAAGCCATTGTTTACAGCAGGAGATGGTATGGCAGGAATCAGCTGCTAGCACTTAACCGCCCCATAGTGCTAACGCAAAATCTCAACATACCAAGAGAAATCAGATGGAAACGACACGGATGTCGGGCTGGAGTAAGGCGACGAGCGAAGAACATGAGGTACAGACCCGTCCTTCCATCCATTATCATGGGAAATGTACGATCACTACTTAATAAGGCAGATGAGCTAGCAGCCATGTCCTGTTATGAGAGCATCTTCAAAGAGATTAGCATGATGTTGTTTACTGAGATGTGGCTAACAGAACTAGCAACAGATGCGAACATCGAACTACAGAGTTTCCATGCAATATGGTTACACCAGACACCAGACAGTGGGAAAACAAGGACTGGAGGGGTGATAATGTATGTGAACAACAGATGGTGTAACCCTGGGCACATCACGGTTAAACAGCAACACTACAGCAAAGACATTGAGTTGCTAGCAGTTAGCATGCAGCCTGTTTACCTCCCTAGGGAATACTCACACGTGATTTGCATTGTTATTTATGCAAATCCGTCTGCGAACGCTGGGGCAGCACATGACGCCATCCACTCAGTTACTAGCAGGCTGCTGACACAACACCCAAATGCTCTCCTCCTCATCTCGGGTGATTTTAACCATACTTCACTGTCCTCCATTTGGCCCACGTTCACCCAGTATGTCACATGCCACACCAGAGTCATTAAAACACTGGACTTATTTTATGCAAATACTAAGGAGGCGTACACCTCATTGCCACTTCCCCCGCTCAGGAGATCGGATCACAACTTGGTTCACCTCCTGCCTGTGTACAAACCCCTAGTACACAGACCACCTCCAGTTACCTGCACAGTGAAAGTATGGTCTGAGGAAGCGATGGACGCTCTAAAGGACTGTTTTGAAATCACGGCATGGGAGCAGCTCTGCAATCCACATGGTGAGGATATTGACAGCCTCACACACACCATCACAGACTACATCAACTTCTGTGTGGACAACACCGTGCCCACCAAGACCATACAGTGTTGCTCAAACAACAAACCCTGGATCAACCCTGAGATAAAGTCCCTACTGAAAGAAAAGAAAATGATCTTCAGGTCGGGAAACAGGGAGGAGCTGAAGTCCATACAGAGGGAGCTAAGGAGGAAGATCAGAGAGGGTAAGGACAGCTACAGGAAGAAGATGGAGGACAAGCTGCAACAGAGGGACATCAGCGGGGTCTGGAGAAGCCTCAGAACTATCTCTGGGCTCCAGAATACCTCCAGCCAGGCCATGGGGGGCAGGGAGTGGGTGAACAACCTGAACCTGTTCTTTAACAGGTTTGACCAACCGCCCTCTGCCTGCACACCAGCCACTGCTGCCTCTACTGTCATCTAGTCCTGCTGTCCACGCCCCCCCACCAACACCCACCACTCCCAGCACACAGCCCCCCTGCCCCAACCTAACCCTCACTAAGACCCAGGTGAGGGTGGAGCTGAGAAAGATCAAGGCGAGGAAGACCTCGGGTCCGGACTGCATCAGCTCGAAGCTCCTCAAGTCCTGGGCAGACCAGCTTTGTGGGATTGTGGAGCACATCTTCAACCTGAGCCTGAACCTGAGGAGGGTACCACAGCTGTGGAAAACATCCTGTGTGGTACCCATACCAAAGACCTCCCACCCCAAAGACCTGAACAGCTACAGACCAGTGGCCCTCACATCACACCTGATGAAGGTCCTGGAGAGGCTGCTCTTTGCCCACCTCCGCCCCCTGGTGGGACCAGCGATGGATCCACTCCAGTTCGCCTACCAGCATGACATCGGGGTGGAGGATGCAGTGATCCTCTTCCTACACCGTTCCCTGTCCCACCTGGAGAAGCCTGGGACCATGGTGAGGATCATGTTCTTTGATTTCTCCAGTGCTTTCAACACCATCCAACCGGTGATCCTGAAGGACAAGCTACTGTGCGCAGGCGTGGACCAGCATCTGTCATTGTGGACAGTTCTGGCTCCCTTCCTGTTCACCCTTTATACTGCAGACTTTTCACACCACACTGCCATCTACAGAAGTTCTCTGATGACTCTGCGATGGTTGGCCTCATCTCTGATGGAGATGATGCGGAGTACAGAGGACTTATCCAGGACTTCGTGGACTGATGCCATCGGAACTGCCTCCAGTTCAATGCGAGGAAAACTAAGGAACTGGTGGTGGACTGCCACAGGCGAGGACAACCCCCCGCAACACCAGTAAACATCCAGGGAACAGATATTGAGATGGTGACATCCTACAAGTACCTGGGTGTTCCTCTGAACAATAAACTGGACTGGTCACACAATACCGACGCACTCTACAAGAAGGGACAGCGCAGGCTGTTCCTCCTGAGGAGGCTCAGGTCTTTTGGTGTACAAGGGGTACTCCTGAAGACCTTCTATGATTCAGTGGTGGCATCAGCCATCACATTTGGAGTGGTCTGCTGGGGCAACGGCATCACGGCAGCCGACAGGAAGAGACTGAATAGACTAATCAAAAAAGCTAGCTCTGTCCTGGGGCGGCTCCTCGATCCAGTGGATTTGATAGGAGATAGGAGAATGATGGACAAGCTGTCATCTCTGCTGGAGTCCGAGTCCCACCCCATGCTGGGCACGGTGAATGCACTGAGGACCTCATTTAGCAGTAGGCTGTACCATCCTAGGTGCGCGACCCTGAGGTTTCACAGGTCCTTCCTACCTATGGCTGTGAGACTTTATAACTTAACCAGGGCTGCTCGTAGAGGTCGTACTGAATGCACAAAACACAACAAACTTGCACAATAATGGTCCCCTCCATTATACAACCAGGACAATATCAGTCGCTACAGAGGGTGATATCTAGGCTGATTCAAATATGAAATGTACTGTATGGGTACATATTCATACTATGCGGGGTAACTGAATAGACCGTTATGCTGTTTATTCCATCTAGCTACAATGCTCCACACTGTGTATAATTCTGTGTACATATGTATATTCACTGCTCTTCTTCTTCATCTTTTAGATTTGATTGGCATTGGCAACCAGCTTACAGGTGTATTACTGTCACATACTTCACTCTATATCACTCTTCTTCTTCTTCTAGATCTGATTGCCGGCTGGCAACCATTCACTGCTCTTATTATCTTATCTTCTGAATTATTGCTCTGAGTGTTGCTATCCCTGTGCTGTTGCCATCCCTGAATTTCCCCACTGTGGGACTAATAAAGGCTTATCTTTTCTTATCTTATCTTAATTAAAAGCTCACCTGCATAAGAACGTCTCCAGCTGCTTTGAGTCAATGAAAGAGTCAGTGAAATCAGTACAGCATAAGGACAGCGGGAGAGAATCCCACAGCCTTGGTGCCACTGCCTGGAAAGCCCTATCTGAACCTGTTTTAAACCAAGTGTGAGGGGGTAGCAGCAGCAACCTCTGACCTGATGACCTGAGAGCCTGAGAAGAAGAATGAGGTTTCAGCAGATCAGAGATATACTGAGGAGCACTGACCAAGTAGGGCCATAAAAGTTTAACTTAAAATTTTTAAATGAATTCTAAAATTTACTGGCAACCAATGAAGAGAGGCCAAAACTGGAGTAATGCATGGTTTTATGTTGGTGCCAGTTAAAAGTCTTGCTGCAAAATTCTGCACAGTCTGAAGGTGACCGAAAAATGATTTAAAAACAAAACAAGTAAAAAGACCACAAGTAGAAATAAAAGCATGGACAATCATCTCAAGTTCAGCCTTTTACACCAGCTGTCTGAGTTTTGAAATATTCTTCAAATGATAAAAACAATTTAGAACAAGGTATTTGAAATGATGTTCAAAAGACATTGAGTTATCAAAAATTATAACCAAATTTCTAAGGCTCAATTGAACAGAAGACCCTAAGAAGCTTGTTATGCCCCCAGAAAATGTGTTTAATGTGTGTTTTTTATTAGGAGATGTGTTGCCACAGTTCGGTACATTTATTCATTCTTGCAGTTAAAAATTACAAAAAACTACACACATGGCAGTGATGCATGCTGGGAGTCAGGAAGTGACTTGCCATGTGGTGATCCGTGTAGCTAGCACCAGCTTCAGAGCACACAAACAGTTGTCAGCTCCTCAGCCAGACGCTGTTCTCTGATTCTCCCTCTGCTCAGGCAACGTCTATAAGTATTATAATTGTTAAAATAATGAGGTAGTTACATGTTTTATTGCCGCTTTATGTTTTATCGGTTAAAAACCAGTTTATTGCATAAAATCTGTAGTTCGTTTAGCTAGGCTGTGATATTTTACTTGAATGTCACGCTGCTCGACGCACATATTAATTCGAATGTTGTACTGTATTGTGTTACAGTTTCACAAGATTCCCATTAAATTCTGTGGAATTCAATCATCTGTTTCCTGGAGTTTTTTTGGAGTGTTTAAATCAGGCCTATCCAATTAGTGGCCCAGAGCCAACCTCTGAGTGGGCCAGGCCCTGGACACGCCAAGGAAATATAAATTTAAGAAAAAAATATGAAGGAATGACAGTACGTAAGCGCGCACATGAACAACATGCGTGACCATCATCCACGTGGAGCTCAGAAGCACCCTACCCGCTGTGGTGTATGAATACTGGGTATTTGGGGAGTGGTGCGGCATCCTGCGGATGACATCACCACATCATATATGTATTGGGCGGCCCGCCATCTCAGGTTAGTGGTATGTTAGATGTGTCTGGTATGAGAGGTGGTTGGCAGCCAGCGCCATTATACACGTGTCTGTATCTTTACTATTTTCCTGTAATACCTGGGCAGCACGGTGGTGGAGTTGTTAGCACTGCAGCAGCACAGCAACTCATCCTTGGCTGGGGGATCCTGGGTTCGATCCCAGCCCCTGACCAACAGTGATCTGTGTGGAGTTTGCATGTTGTCCCCATGTCTGCGTGGATTTACTCCAGGATTTCTCAGGTTTCCTCCCACATGCCAAAAACCATGCAAGTTAGGTTAATTGGAGACTCTAAAGTGGCCCCGGGTGTGAATATGTGTGTGAATGATGAAGGTTGGGCCGCACCAGTGGCTGCCTCATCTACTCATGTGGATGCCCTGTAATTTCCCCATTCTGGGACTAATAAAGGAATCTAATAAAGTTCAGTTAACGGCAGCATCCTTGTCAGTCATCATTGCCAGGTTTGTGGACATAACATTTGGTGACGAGAGATTAAACCATAGAAGCGTGCATGGAGTCTCCATGACCATTTCTGGAAAGGCCCGGTGAGCTGCCAGTCCCGTGGCTGCGGTGGATGGACGCATTCGAGACCTACGTTGCAGCATTGGACCTAGTTAGACTCAGCAAAATAAGAAAACGAGCACTTCTTGTCCACAAACTCAGCATAGTGGGTCAGAGAATTTTCCACACGCTGGGTCTGACGGAGTCATATGCGGATGCTGTCGAACTTCTCACTAGCTACTTTGCTGAGCACACAAGTAACTCGGGGCTATGTGCTAAGGTGCAAATGGCACCAAACAACATGACGGTAGCTAATACCATAGAGATAGCGTTCCAGCTGGAGGCAGCGGAGAAGCTAGCCATGGAGCTAAATGGGCGCCAAACACAGAAGCTACCCCGACAGATGACGCTAGCTAACACGGTGGGCACAGAGGGAGAAGAGGACACGACAGAAGAGTACGAGACAAATGCAGTTAGCCGAAGGTCCACTCCAAGAGGCCCTGTCTGCAGGAGCTGTGGGTCCCCGACGTACCAGGACAGAGCACGGTTTTGCTTGGCAAGAGGACAACGGTGTATGAAGTGTGGCCGCCTAAACCATTTTGCCAGAGTGTGCCAGTCGCAGGCACCATGGGGCCTACCAAGTAAGCCAGCCAGCCAGCCCGCCAACAACGACCATTCATGCGGTAAGCCCCAGCATCAACAGTTATTCATACAGCATGGTTGAGCTGGACGGGGTAGCCGTGCCGCTCTTGCTCGACATGGCAGCGGTGCAGTCAATGTTAAACTGGGCCACAGTGAAGAAGTTTTTCCCCAACCACAAAATCAACAAGAACCCAACGCCACTGTATGGATACAGTGGTCACAGACTGCACAATGTCGGAACAGTGGAACTGACGGTTTACTACAAGTCCAAAATAAGTGTACGACTTCACATTCCCAGTGGCAGTGCATGGTGATGTCATGACTCGCCGCTCATCAGCGGCGCCAGCTGTGCGCACACCTGCTCCTCGTCAGCGGCGAGGTATTTAATCCACTCTGCCCTGGGCTTCGGCCTGAAGCCGTCTCTCTACTTCGGCATCGCTTGCTACAACGGTACTCAACCTTCCAGCAAGATTATCTGGGTAAGCTCCCCTTACCTCTTTTCCTCCAGCCCTCTCCCCTGTGCACAGGTGGACTTCCCCGGCGGCGGACTTCCTCATCTCGCCGCTGTCTCTACGCTGCTGCTACAGGCACTCCAGGTCGCTGTCTCCCGGGCTCCGCCCTTGTCAACGCCAGCCACCTGTCTTAACCAAGGTTGTCCGGCTGAACGGCCTCCTGCCCCCGTGCCTGACGCAGACGCCACCACCAACACATTTCTATTCCACAGACACGCAGCCACACATCTCTGTTGTCAATAAAGCTGTTAAATCTACCCTGAGCCTGCGTGTGTGTCTCCTGAGCCGTGCATTATGTCAGTACGGCTTCAGCAGAGCGGCTCGGCAGACAGCGGGCTCGCACACCGTCTTTCCACCCTCGAGGCTCGGGTGGATTTAATAGCCCACCAACAACAGGTGATATTAAACCAATTGACAGTCATTACTAACCGATTAGACCGCTTGGACCCCCAGCAGCCGTTCCCCTCGGTTCGTCTGGGTGGCACAGCTCCTGCTGCTCCAGCGGCTGTCCAGCCTGCTCCGGGTGGGCCGGCACGGCTCACACCAATCCCCACTCCTGCTCGCTTTAGCGGCAAGCTTGGTGGAGCTCGGGGTTTTATCATGCAGTGTGAGTCCGTGTTCCTCCGCGTTCCCGGAGACTTCCCCTCAGACCACAGCAGGATTGGCTATATTGGTAATCTCCTGGAGGGTCGTGCGCTTACCTGGGCTTACGCCATCATGGCGAAGCCCAGCTACGCCACCCTCACCTATGGTCAGTCCGTGCTACAATTTCTGGAAGTGTTTGATCATTCGCGTTTGGACAGTGTCCAGGTCGACCGCCTTCTCGGCCTCCTACAGGGGAGCCGATCAGCGGCCGAATATGCGATCGACTTCCGGGTTACCGCGGAGGAAGTTGGCTGGGAAGAGCACGCGCTCTGCGGCATCTTCCTCCGCAGTCTTAACTCTGGTCTGAGAGATGAGCTGGCCGGCCGGGATATTCTGGAGACTCTAGCGGAGCTGATCTCCCTTGCCATCAGCTTGGATAACAGGCTGCGTGAGCGCGCCTCAGAGCGGAAGCACCCTTCTCGCTCGCGGGGCGCCTCTGCACGCTTGCCCCAAGCTCGCCACCTGGCGTTGCCGTCGCCGGAGGTCTCCGAGGAGTCGGAGCCAATGGTGACGGGCCGGACAAAGCTCCCCCTGGCGGAGAAACAACGCCGCCGTGATCTGGGCCTTTGCATGTATTGCGGGGGCAGCCAGCACACGGTGGAGCATTGTCCGGAGAAGCCAAACCAGGAGGTCCGCGAGTCACTGTAGGGGGCCTCGCGGACGCTAATCGGTTAAATCCCCTCACACATTTGACGCTGCCCATCCACTTCTGTCACAACCTCACAGGGCACCTCACACATGCACTGGTGGATTCAGGCACGGAGGGTAGCTTTATTTCACCTGATTGGGCATCCGTTGTCACCCCCTCGACCCTCCTCTCGCCCTGGTAAATCTCTCCCGTGTCTCATTGGGAAAGGTGACCCACCGGACATCGCCTATTCCGGTGATCATCTCAGGGAACCACCGGGAGGATATCTCCTTCTACGTCCTGCCCACCTCGGTCACTCCTGTCATTCTCGGATACCCTTGGCTCCGCCTCCACAACCCCGTCTTGGACTGGAAGACCGGAAAAGTGTCAGCTTGGAGCACCTTCTGTATGGGCACCTGTCTCCAATCCGCTGCCTGCGCCCCGTCCTCGCCTTCCACAGCCAAGGACGCCGCGCCCCCGGATCTCACCCTTGTGCCCTCAGAGTTCCACGACCTGGGTGCGGTCTTCAGCAAGTCCAAGGCGATGTCTCTTCCTCCTCACCGGCCCTACGACTGTGCCATCAACATCCGCCAGGGGGCGCCCCTACCCTCAGGACGCCTCTACAGCCTGTCAGCACCAGAGAAGGAGGCTATGAACACCTACTTGAAGGAGTCGCTCAGCGCTGGGATTATCCGACTATCTTCCTCACCAGTAGGCGCAGGGTTCTTCTTCGTGGGAAAGAAGGACGGCTCCCTTCGTCCTTGCATAGATTAGCGAGCTCTTAATGACATCACGGAGAAGGACCGGTACACCCTGCCCCTCATGGACACCGCCTTCCACTCCCTCCAGGGGGCGACCTGGTTTACCAAGCTGGATCTCCGCAGCGCTTACCACCTCGTCCGGATCCGGGAGGGAGATGAGTGGAAGACAGCCTTCCGCACCCCTAACGGTCATTTTGAATATCTAGTGATGCCGTTTGGGTTGACCAACGCTCCAGCCGTCTTCCAGCGCCTCATTAATGACGTCCTCCGGGATTTCATCGGCCTGTTCGTGTTCGTCTACCTGGACGATATCCTCATCTTCTCCAGGTCCAGGGATGAGCACTGGGTCCACGTGAGGCGGGTCCTGCAGAGGCTGTTGGAGAATCGTCTATATGTCAAGGCGGAGAAGTGTGAGTTCTACGCCAAGACAACTTCCTTCCTGGGGTTCGTCATCTCCCATGACCAGGTGCTCCCGGACCCAGCAAAGATTAAAGCGGTGGTGGATTGGCCCACACCTACCTCTAGGAAACAGGTTCAGCAGTTCGTCGGGTTCGCCAATTTCTACCACTGCTTCATCCCAAACTTTGGAGCCATCGTCGGGCCTCTGACCCGCCTCACCTCCCCTAAGACCCCGTTCCGGTGGACTGAAGAGGCCGCAACGGCCTTCCAGGTGCTGAAGACGGAGTTCTCCTCCTCCCGGGTCCTCAGCCAGGTCGATCCCGCGCTGCAGTGCATAGTGGAGGTGGACGCTTCGGACACGGGGGTGGGGGCGGTGCTGTCCCAGCGGTCTCCAGCCAACGGAGTCAAGCGACCCTGCGCTTTCTTCTCTCGGCGCCTGTCCCCGGCGGAGCGTAATTATGACGTGGGGGACAGAGAGCTTCTGGCCATCAAGCTTGCGCTTCAGGAGTGGCGTCACTGGCTGGAGGGGGCTGCCTTGCCTTTCGTGGTCCTAACTGACCACAAGAACTTGGAATACCTAAGATCTGCCAAGCGTCTGAACGCCCGCCAGGCGCGCTGGTCCCTGTTCTTTGCAAGGTTTAAATTTAACATCACCTACAGGCCTGGCTCCAAGAATGGCCTGCCCGACGCCCTCTCCAGGCAATTTGCCCCGGAGGCTACGGAAGACGCTGTTCACACCATCCTGCCCAGGTCGTGCGTCGTGGGGGCTGTTTCCTGGGACATAGAGGATAAGATCCGGAGGGCGCAGGAGTCGGAACCGGACCCTGGCGGCGGACCGGAGGGGAGGCTCTTCGTGCCATCTGCCGTCTGGGGGGACGTTATTCACTGGCTCCACACCTCTAAGCTCACCTGCCATCCTGGAGCTTCACGGATGATCGACCTCCTCCAGCGATCCTTTTGGTGGCCAGGTCTGCGGAAGGATGCCGCCCGCTACGCCCGGGCCTGCCCCGTCTGCGCCACCAGTAAGTCAGGTAACGCTCCCCCTGCGGGTCTGCTCCAGCCCCTGCCCGTCCATGGCAGGCCCTGGTCGCACATCGCCCTAGACTTCGTCGCCGGGCTTCCTGTCTCCAACAACTTCGACACAGTTCTGACCATCGTTGACTGTTTTTCCAAGGCCGCCCACTTTGTGCCCCTACGTGGACTCCCCTCAGCCTTGGAGACGGTGGACCTCCTTATCCAGAACGTGGTCAGACTGCATGGAATACCGGTCGACGTGGTCTCCAATCGTGGCCCCCGGTTCTCTTCGGACGTCTGGAGGTCTTTTTGCAATGCCCTGGGAGCTAAAGTAAGCCTCACCTCCGGCCATCACCCCCAGTCCAACGGGCAGTGTGAACGGACCAATCAGGAGCTGGAGGCTGCGCTCCGCTGCGTTACCACATCCAAGCCCACGTCCTGGAGCTCTCACCTCGCCTGGGTGGAGTACGCCCACAACACCTCTCGCTCGTCTGCCATCGGGATGTCTCCCTTCAAGGCATCCCTGGGTTATGATCCACCTCTATTCCCCGCGCAGGAGGGTGAATTGGCTGTCCCCTCTGTCCAGGCGCACTTCAGGCGGTGCCGCTCCCTTTGGACTACGGCGCGCAATGCGCTTTTACGCATGGTGGAGCGCAATAAATCCACGGCGGACCGGCACAGGAGACCTGCCCCTGCCTACCAGGTGGGACAACAAGTCTGGGTATCCACACAGGACGTCAACCTAAAGGGTGAGAGGAGGAAGCTGGCCCAACGTTTCATCGGCCCATTTCCCATAACTAGGATTATCAACCCGGTGGCTGTGCGTGTGGCTATTCCCTCCTCCCTCTGCATCCATCCCACCTTCCACGTCTCCAAAGTCAAACCGGTGGTCTCTGACCCCCTCTGCCCTCCACCTGCAGTGCACCCCACTCCCCGGATGATTGGTGGCCATCCGGCCTGGACTGTCTCTGAGATCTTGGACGCCCGGCGCCGGGGTCGCGGGTTGCAGTATTTGGTGGACTGGGAGGGCTATGGGCCCGAATGGAGACAATGGGTGCCTTCCTCGCTGGTGTTGGACCGGTCCCTCATCACTGAGTTCCACCGAGCACACCCAGAGAAACCATCGCCAGGAGGCGCTGCTAGAGGGGGGAGTACTGTCATGACTCGCCGCTCATCAGCGGCGCCAGCTGTGCGCACACCTGCTCCTCGTCAGCGCCAAGGTACTTAATCCACTCTGCCCTGGGCTTTGGCCTGAAGCCGTCTCTCTACTTCGGCATCGCTTGCTACAACGGTACTCAACCTTCCAGCAAGATTATCTGGGTAAGCTCCCCTTACCTCTTTTCCTCCAGCCCTCTCCCCTGTGCACAGGTGGACTTCCCCGGCGGCGGACTTCCTCATCTCGCCGCTGTCTCTACGCTGCTGCTACAGGCACTCCAGGTCGCTGTCTCCCGGGCTCCGCCCTTGTCAACGCCAGCCACCTGTCTTAACCAAGGTTGTCCGGCTGAACGGCCTCCTGCCCCCGTGCCTGACGCAGATGCCACCACCAACACATTTCTATTCCACAGACACGCAGCCACACATCTCTGTTGTCAATAAAGCTGTTAAATCTACCCTGAGCCTGTGTGTATGTCTCCTGAGCCGTGCATTATGTCAGGTGATAACATTAAGGGATGTGACCTTTTCTACAGACTAGGCTTCACAATCAGGACAGCGTTGGGTTCGAATGGTCCGGATACGGCAGCTGGAGCACAGCGGACCACAACAACATGGTGTGGGATGAGGTAATTAAGAACAACACCAACACCAAAGCGTCCACCCCGCACTGTCAGGAGGAGAGCCGCCCGGAGGGGGAGCAGCTAGACTCGCCTCCATCCCTCGCTCAGCCAAAACTGGAGCCACAGGAGAGGGAGCCCGAGCATGCAGAGAACCTCGGAGCACAGCAACAGCAACAGGGAACAAACACAGCTTATGATGTGGCACAGCAGAGCTCTTCAAACGGAAGAGAGGAGGAACCGGACTACTTCTGTACCCTCGCTCAACAAGCTACTGAGGTCACAACCGAGCTGATGGGTGAACAGTCCGCCTTAACGAGCGACACCAGTGAGTCACCGGACACCTTCTGTACCCGCGACAAGCCTCCACCTATGACGGAGACAACAGATGAAGGGTCCGCAACGAACACGATGACTATGGAACTGTCACAGCACGATGAAGGTCCCAAGCCGAACGAGCACGCAGAGCCACCAGGAGCACAACAACAGTGCATGAAACCAAGTAAGGCACCACTCCAAGTCATGGACTGGGTTTGGGTTTGTGCCAGCGAGAGACTGGGACGATGACTGATCGGGCCACAGCCAGCAAAACAATGGGCGCCGCTGAGGATCGTGGCAAAGCTGGGAACAGCGTGCTTTCGGCTGACAGATGGTTCGGTTCGGCACGCAAACCCAACTACAGCGTGTCCAGGTGGCAAGGCTTTGCAGGAATCAGCTACTGCAGTGTGGCCCCAGGGTTCCGACAGCTCCAAGGATGAGGCCACCACGGGCCTGCCACAAAGCCCCTCAGGCAGAACTGTTCTCCCCGAAGAAGACCATAAAAAAAAAGACTGTTCAGGCAGGAGCACGGCTGACATGGTGGCAGAATAACCCACCCAGCCACGTTGGGTCCCACGGTGGTGTACCTGCGGACTCTAGCAGTTAGGTTTTGGTTGTGTTCTTGTTTAAAAAAAACAAACAAAAAAAACAAGTGTTCTTTAACAAAGCAAGTGTGTGTTCTTTGAAAAATGTGTTCTTTAAGCAATAATAAGAAGTGTTCTTACAGTTAATACACATAGATATACTAAGTTCTTATGAATTATAATACCTTAGCAGTAATGCTAATTGATAATGATAATAGAAATGTTGAGCATGAAATGAAGAGGCTGAATTTATTTCTCAATTCAGGTTTATTAATCATTCACGTATCTCCAACATCCTCTCAATCAGAAAAGAGACAGTATATCCCACATCTCCCCTTTTTATACCCGGGACATCAAAGTACAGAATCACATTGTCATTCAATCCCCCGAGACAATACATCACCCCCCAGGTCTTCTCTCCTCCACCTAAAAGCCTGGTGGTCAGGAAGTCTTCTCAGAACCATTTCTAAAGACAGATTTCACACCTTCCTGTTATCCCCCGGAGGTCCAGACTTATTGTTCCTTCTAAGGCGTGAGGTAGCAGTAATATACATATGCAGCTTAAGCATCTCAAATATGTGAGCCACATGACCCCCCCCAAACGTCGAAGATGAAACAATACAACATAGCCAACACCACATGATAAAATCACAAATATCAGTCCATAGGCTGTCTGGGCTTCAACCGTCTTCCAAACTTGCTGTAAGCGGGCTTAGCCGCTCCCGCGGCACCGTCCTGCAGTGAATCCGCTATCTGAGGATGAGAACTGTTAGACAATCTCTGTGGGGGCTCTGGGGCATGCTCCCCGGGGGGTCTGCCGCATCGAGGAGCCCTCGCCACTTGCACCGCCTCATCAGCCATCACAAAAGCAGGTTTAAGTCTGTCTATACAAATTGTTTCCCTCTTGTCCCCTAAATCTAGCAAAAAATGTTTATCACCTGTTTCCAGCACTCTATATGGGCCATCGTAAGGTGGTCGCAGGGTGGGACGCTGAGCGTCGTGCCTGACAAAAACAAACTTGGCATTTTTTAAAGATTTAGGGACAAAAACACGCGGAAAAGTGTGATGAACGGGGCCCGGAAGCGTGTCCGCTCCCGTGTCGTTCAGTGACCGCTGAGCAGGGGGACGTTCTGGTGCCGGATTATCAGGAAGGAACTCGCCTGGCAGCCGGAGTGGTTGAGCAAACACCAACTCAGCTGGGGAGGCTTTTAAGTCATCTTTAGGTGCAGAACGCAACCCAAATCTTTAAAAAGTCTTCAGCTGATCCAAAATGCTGCAGCAAGAGTTTTAACAGGTACTAGAAAGAGAGATCATATCTCTCCGGTTCTGGCCTCCCTTCATTGGCTTCCCATAGAGTTTAGAATTAAGTTTAAAATCCTTCTTCTTACTTACAAAGCTCTAAACAATCAGGCTCCTTTTTATTTAAAAGATCTGATACTACCGTATCATCCTAACAGAGCACTACGCTCCCAAAATGCAGGTTTACTTGTAATACCTAGAATCTCCAAAAGTACAATGGGAGGCAGAGCCTTCAGTTATCAAGCTCCTCTCCTGTGGAATCAGCTGCCAATCTGGATTCGGGAGTCAGACTCGATCTCTGTTTTTAAGAATAGGGCTAAAACCTACCTTTTTGATATAGCCTACAATTAGGGAGGGATCATGTGTTTTCTGAACCCTCCCTTAGTTATGCTGCTAATAGGTTTAGTCAGCCGGGGGACCTCCAGTAATGCACTGGGCCTCACTCCTTTCCTCACTCTCTATGAAATATTTTTTTTTTTGCTGGTCATTAACATTTGTTTGTTCTCTCCCATAGATTGAGTCCCCATCGTGCTGTTTGCTCTCTACATGTCTGTTCTTTTCTTCTTCTCTATCCCCTCACCCCCCAGCCAGTCGCAGCAGATGACTGCCCCTCCCTGAGCCTGGTTCTGCTGGAGGTTTCTTCCTGTTTAAAGGGAGTTTTTCCTCTCCACCGTCGCCAAGTGCTTGCTCACAGGGGATCGCCTGATTGCTGGGGTCTTTCTGCAACTGTGGGGGTCCTCCCTACAGTTGATAGTGCTATGAGATGACTGTTGTTGTGAAATGGCGCTATATAAATAAAGTTGAATTGAATTGAATTGAATTGAATTCAAATAAAACCCATGGTAGCCTGTTTACCCAATTTGCATCCGTAAGCGACGCTCTGAGGGCTGCTTTCAATGACCTATGAAAACGCTCGCATAAACCATTAGCCTGGGGGTGGTACGCAGTAGTGCGGTGAATTGTTGCTCCAAGGCTGCAGGCCATTGCTGACCAAAGCTCAGAAACAAATTGAGGTCCCCTGTCGGACGTAATATCCGACAGGACCCCAAAACACGCTACCCAAGCCGATAAAAACGCGCGGGCCACCTCTGCGGCTGTGGTTGATGCCAGTGGGACCACTTCAGGCCAACGCATGGTGCGGTCCACCATTGTCAAAAGATGCGTGTACCCCTGCGACGACGGTAGGGGGCCTACGAGGTCGAAATGCACATGATCGAACCTCTTGGCCGGGATGTGAAATGGCTCTAAGGGGGCTTTAGTGTGCCTGTGTATTTTGGCCCGCTGGCAAGCCATGCAGGCTCTTGCCCACTTTTTAACGTGCTTGCGCAGACTCGGCCAAACAAACTTCTCCCCTACCATTTTTACTGACCCGCGCACCCCCGGGTGCGCCAGAGAGTGAATCGAGTCAAAAACACGGCGGCGCCACGCAGCCGGCACTACTGGGCGGGGTCATCCGGTAGAGACATCGCAGATTAAGGGGGGCATGCCATCTTGCAGCCTCCTGCTCTCCAGCCTTAACCCTGTTGGTCCAGACTGGAGCGCGCACACGTCCACATCGCTACCCTGATCCGCGGCCATGGCTGCATAATCTATCCCCATGAGGACTGGGGCCGTGTACGCTTCCGCGCCGCTATTTTGCTCCGCGGCCGTGGAAGTATAATCCACCTCTGCGCGAACTGGAGTGCTTACGGCACGAGAGAGGCAGTCTGCCACCACGTTAAGTTTACCCGCTACATGCTGAATATCAGTAGTAAACTCTGAAATTGCAGCCAGCTGCCTCTGCTGCCGGCCCGACCATGGTTCCGCAACTTTGGCCATCGCAAAAGTGAGCGGTTTGTGGTCGACAAACGCGGTGAAACGCCGACCTTCTAGCCAGAACTGGAAGTGACGAATGGCTAAGTGGAGCGCTAACAGCTCCCTGTCGAACGCACTGTATTTACGCTCGGCCTCGCGCAAGGTCCTGCTAAAAAAGGCCAGCGGCTGCCAAGCCCCGGCAACATGTTGCTCCACTACCGCCCCTATGACCACGTCTGACGCATCAGTGGTGAGCGCTATGCGGGCCGTTGGGTCTGGATAAGCCAACAACGCAGCGTCTGCAAGAGCTTTTTTGACCTCCGAGAATGCGCGCTCCCGCTCCGGGGACCATTCGATTGCATTTGAGGGTTTTTGTTTTTTAAGCGCGGCATACAATGGTTGCATGAGCTGCGCTGCGTGGGGGAGGAAACGGTTATAAAAATTCACCATTCCCAAAAACTCCTGTAGTGCTTTGACCGTTTGTGGCTGGGGAAAATTTGCTACTGCGCGCACTTTGTCCGGCAGCGGAACTGCCCCCTCTGGGGAGACGCGGTGCCCCAAAAAATCAATCTGCGCCACCCCGAACTGGCACTTCGCTGGGTTGATTATTAACCCGTGCTCTCCCAACCTCCGGAAAACTGCCGTGAGGTGCTTTTCGTGTTCTTCTTCGGACGCACTGGCTACCAAAATGTCGTCCAGGTAGACGAACACAAAAGGGAGATCGCGTAACACCGCATCCATCATGCGCTGGAAAGTTTGCGCGGCGCCTTTAAGCCCAAATGGCATACGCAAAAACTCAAAAAGTCCAAACGGAGTTATTACCGCTGTTTTGGGAATGTCCTCAGCGCGTACTGGGACTTGATGATAACCGCGGACCAAGTCTATTTTAGAAAAAATGCGCACCCCCACCAGATGAACCGAAAAATCCTGAATATGGGGGATTGGGTAGCGGTCGTGCGCTGTGGCGTTGTTCAACTTGCGGAAATCACTGCAAGGTCGCCAGCAGCCGTCAGCCTTAGGGACCATGTGGAACGGGGAAGTCCATGGGCTGTTCGAACGACGGATGATGCCCAACCTTTCCAGGTTGGCGAACTCCTCACGCGCTATGGTCAGTTTAGCTGCATCCAAGCGCCGAGCTTTTGCAAAAACGGGGGGACCAGCGGTAGTGATAAAGTGTTCTACCCCGTGTTTAGCAACGGCTGCTGAAAACGTGGGAACCGTGAGTGCTGGAAACTGAGTGAGGAGTGTGTGAAACTTACCGCCTGCTGTGGCGACGTTGGCTTGTGCTGGGGGCGGGGACACTCGAGCTGCACAAGGGATAGCGTAAAAGGAGAGTGCATTAACCAAGCATCTATTGGGAAGATCAACCATCAACCCATGTGAGCACAGAAAATCAGCACCTAACATGTTGAAACTCACCGCCGCTATAACAAAAGTCCACTCATATGAGCGGCCGTGCAGGGACAGAAGTAGAGTCCTTTCACCGAAGGTCTTAATGCTCGAGCCATTCGCCGCTGATGCTCCGTGACTCCCGGGGCCAGCCAGCCGGTCAGCGTAGGTTGGCATGATGAAACTCACTTGGGAGCCTGTGTCCACGAGGAATTGCCTCCCGGAACACGCATCCGTCAGGTAGAGCAGCTTGTTCCGTTCACCGAGAGCCGCAGCTGCTACCGACTCTCGGTCCTGGAGTTTCCCGAGCTCTTGAACTGGCACAGCGGTATACACTTGCGCGCCCTGTCTGCGAAACGACGATGGTAAAAACAGAGGTCGTCTCCTCCGCGATGTCGGGGCTTCGCCGCTGCCGTTGTTGGTGTGTCTGCTTCCGTCGCCTCTGGCCTTTTGCCGTTCCCGGTCGTCGCGCCGAGGTATGCCGCTGCTGCGGTGGTCGTATGCTATCCGCTGGCGTCGAGGATCCGTTGCGCCTCTTGGGCCAGCGCGCAGAAGTCCCGCTGGGTCATGAACTGAGAGCCCGCCAGGGTCGCCCTCGTCTGCGATGGTAGAGTTCTCAGGAAGATGTGAGTGAAGAGGAAATTGTCGTTGTCTGAGCCTCTCAGCTTCAGCATGTCTTCCATCAGGTCAACAAGCGTGCTTTCTCCCAAGTCGTGCAGGGCCAGGAGTCTCTTGGCTCTCTGCTGGGCTGAGGGAGTGAAACGCTGGATGAGGGCAGCTTTCAACCCACTGTATTTGTCGCCAGCGGGTGGGCGCTGCACCAGGCTCTGCACATGTCGAGCTGTGCGGCTGTCGAGTTTGGCGATGACGTGGTAGAACTTTGTGTTATCTGCAGTTATTCCCACGAGGGCGAACTGGGCCTCGGCCAGGAGGAACCATGAGTCCGGGTTGTCCTGCCAGAATTCTGGTAGCTTGACTGAGACTGCGCTTGCCCGGCTGGTCCCTGGCGAGTCTGGTTCGGGGGAATCGTCTCTGCCCATTATACGTCTTAAGGTCACCAGTGTAGAGAACGTGAAATGAAGAGGCTGAATTTATATCTCAATTCAGGTTTATTAATCATTCACGTATCTCCAACATCCTCTCAATCAGAAAAGAGACAGAATATCCCACATCTCCCCTTTTTATACCCGGGACATCAAAGTACAGAATCACATTGTCATTCAATCCCCCGAGACAATACATCACCCCCCAGGTCTTCTCTCCTCCACCTAAAAGCCTGGTGGTCAGGAAGTCTTCTCAGAACCATTTCTAAAGACAGATTTCACACCTTCTTGTTATCCCCCGGAGGTCCAGACTTATTGTTCCTTCTAAGACGTGAGGTAGCAGTAATATACATATGCAGCTTAAGCATCTCAAATATGTGAGCCACAATATAAATGTTTAAGTAATGTGTGTGTTTGAATAATAATAAGTATTTGCATAGTGGTAATTTGGTTATTAAATTGGGGAGGGCACATCTGCTAATAGTAATTATAGATTTTTCAAGTTTTGCAAGGGGGAGGAAAATGTGGTGTATAAATACTGAGTATTTTGGGAGTGATGCAGTATCCTGCGGATGATGTCACCACATCATATATGTATTGGGCGGCCCACCATCTCAGGTTAGTGGTATGTTAGATGTGTCTGGTATGAGAGGTGGTTGGCAGCCAGCCCCATTATACACTTGCCTGTATCTTTACTATTTTCCTGTAATAAAGTTCAGTAAATGGCAGCATCCTCGTCAGCCGTTATTGCCAGGTTTGTGGACATGACGCCCACATGACAGTTCCAGTCAGCAGGCCAGGCAGAGCATCTCGCTAGCGTCACTGTCCGAGAGAAGCATGAGCTTATTAAAGTACTTTAAACATGAAAAAAATCAGAAGAGGTAAGTAAGCAGTGGAGGCATTTGTGGTGGTTTTAACACACTGGTAACGGAAACAATAAATGAGTCACTGAACACACAGGTGTGGTTAGACTTCATATGCAGGGAACGAGGCAAGAGTGACTGAATCGCTGAGGATTTACTTCACCAGCCATTACAATAATTTATGTTTATTATTATGTACCTGGCTAAGATGACTGAAATTCATGAAGTCAATGACTTTAATCCACCAGTAGCCTCCAGACAAACCAAACATGACAACATTTGGATTTCAAAATAAGGGAGGTTTTTCCTGCTGTCTGGTTGGTGAGGATGATTCTAAAAAACTGTAAATATATAGAAATATTTTAACAGAAATAACTGAATCTTTGGTAATTTAAGTTATTTTTTTTCATTAAATGTAATTTTATAAATATTGTTTTCTTTGAAATCAGAGTTAAATTATTGTTCTGTTCTGGCTCTGCAAAATTATGGTCAAAAGTGTAAATTGTATAATGAAACAAAGTCAAACTTTTACCACAATCTGTTTCATATATATATATATACAGTGGGGCAAAAAAAGTATTTAGTCAGCCACCAATTGTGCAAGTTCTCCCACTTAAAAGATGAGAGACGTCTCCAATTTTCATCATAGGTATACCTCAACTATGAGAGACAAAATGAGAAAAAAAAATCCAGAAAATCACACTGAAGGATTTTTAATGAATTAATTGGTAAATTCCTCGGTAAAATAAGTATCGGGTCACCTACAAACAAGCAAGATTTCTGGCTCTCACAGACCTGTACATTCTTCTTTAAGAGGCTCCTCTGTCCTCCACTTGTTACCTGTATTAATGGCACCTGTTTGAACTCGTTATCAGTATAAAAAACACCTGTCCACAACCTCAAACAGTCAGACTCCAAACTCCACTATGGCCAAGACCAAAGAGCTGTCAAAGGACACCAGAAACAAAATTATAGACCTGCACCAGGCTGGGAAGACTGAATCTGCAATAGGTAAGCAGCTTGGTGTGAAGAAATCAACTGTGGGAGCAATTATTAGAAAATGGAAGACATACAAGACCACTGATAATCTCCCTCGATCTGGGGCTCCATGCAAGATCTCACCCCGTGGGGTCAAAATGATCACGAGCAAAAATCAAAAATCCCAGAACCACACGGGGGGACCTAGTGAATGACCTGCAAAGAGCTGGGACCAAAGTAACAAAGGCTACCATCAGTAACACACTACGCCGCCAGGGACTCAAATCCTGCAGTGCCAGACGTGTCCCCCTGCTTAAGCCAGTACATGTCCAGGCCCATCTGAAGTTTGCTAGAGAGCATTTGGATGATCCAGAAGAGGACTGGGAGAATGTCATATGGTCAGATGAAACCAAAATAGAACTTTTTGGTAAAAACTCAACTTGTCGTGTTTGGAGGAGAAAGAACACCATACCTACTGTGAAGCCTGTGGGTGGAAACATCATGCTTTGGGGCTGTTTTTCTGCAAAGGGACCAGGACGACTGATCCGTGTAAAGGAAAGAATGAATGGGGCCATGTATCGTGAGATTTTGAGTGAAAACCTCCTTCCATCAGCAAGGGCATTGAAGATGAAACATGGCTGGGTCTTTCAGCATGACAATGATCCCAAACACACCGCCCGGGCAACGAAGGCGTGGCTTTGTAAGAAGCATTTCAAGCTCCTGGAGTGGCCTAGCCAGTCTCCAGATCTCAACCCCATAGAAAATCTTGGGAGAGAGTTGAAAGTCCGTGTTGCCCAGCGACAGCCCCAAAACATCACTGCTCTAGAGGAGATCTGCATGGAGGAATGGGACAAAATACCAGCAACAGTGTGTGAAAACCTCGTGAAGACTTACAGAAAACGTTTGACCTCTGTCATTGCCAACAAAGGGTATGTAATAAAGTATTGAGATGAACTTTTGTTAATGACCAAATACGTATTTTACCGAGGAATTTACCAATTAATTCATTAAAAATTCTTCAGTGTGATTTTCTGGATTTTTTTTTCTCATTTTGTCTCTCATAGTTGAGGTATACCTATGATGAAAATTGGAGACCTCTCTCATCTTTTAAGCGGGAGAACCTGCACAATTGGTGGTTGACTAAATACTTTTTTGCCCCACTGTATGTATATATATATATACGTATATATATATATATATATATATATATATATATATATATATATATATATATATATATATATATATATATAAACTAATTTTATTTAAAAAAAGACACAAATTAGCCATAAAATAATCCACAAATTTATAATAAAGTCTCAAATGTACAAGAAAAGTCAATTTTACAAGAGGAAATTACAAATTTGAGGAAAATGGTTTCAAAGTTAGATAAATTTACAGAAAAAAGAAGAAAACTCTAAGAAAATTGTTATAACTTTTGGGGAAAAAAACCCCAAACCTTCAAGACTGAAGTCATTACTCAAGTTTTTAAGTGAGTGCTTTTTGCATCCTTAACTCTACTAGAAATTTTTGGTTGACTATGTGTGAGTAATGGAATGTGTAGTTATAAAAATAGGTTCCTACTCATACATGTTCCTACTCATACATGTGGTGATTTAAAATAAAACAAATCACAATAGTGGATGTGCAATGTTTGTTAATGTTATCAATCTTTTCTTTGGGGGTTTGTGCACTGAAGTGTTTGGCAGTTCCTTTTTTATTCAGCTAAATGCACTTTGTGATCCCTCTAAAACTCCTCAGCCTCCTTGGGAAGGTCTATGCCAAGGTACTGGAGAGGAAAGTCCGGCCGTTGGTCGAACCTCGGATTCAGGAGGAGCAATGTGGTTTTCGTCCTGGCCGTGGCACATCGGACCAGCTCTTTACCCTCTCGAGAATTCTCGAGGGTTCGTGGGAGTTTACCCAACCAGTTTACATGTGTTTTGTGGACTTGGAGAAGGCATTTGACTGCGTCCCTCATGGTTTTTTGTGGGGGGTGCTTCGGGAATATGGGGTATCGGGCTTGTTGTTACGAGCTATTCGGTCTCTGTACGGCCGTTGTGAGAGTTTGGTTCGTATTGCCAACACTCGGTCGGACTCATTCCCAGTGAGAGTTGGACTCCGCCAGGGCTGCCCTTTGTCACCGATCCTGTTCATAATTTTTATTGACAGGATTTCTAGGCGCATTCGGAGAATGGAGGATGTCATGCTTGGTGACCACAGGATCTCATCTCTGTTGTTTGCAGATGATGTTGTCCTGTTGGCTTCATCCAGCAATGACCTACAGTTCTTGCTGGGATGGTTTGCCGCTGAGTGTGAAGTGGCTGGGATGAGAATCAACACCTCCAAGTCCGAGTCCATGGTCCTCAGCCGGAAAAAGGTGGATTGTCCTCTCTGGGTTGGGGACAGGCTCCTGCCCCAAGTGGAGGAGTTTAAGTATCTTGGGGTCTTATTCACGAGTGAGGGGAAAATGGAGCGAGAGATTGACAGATGGAGCGGAGCAGCATCTGCAGTGATGCAGACGTTGTACCGGTCTGTTGTGGTGAAGAGGGAGCTGAGTTCTAAGGCAAAGCTGTCAATTTACCAGTCAATCACCATTCCCAAAGCTGTCAATTTACCAGTCACCGTGGGCTGCACGGTGGCGCAGTGGTTTAGCACTGTGGCAGCACAGTTTTACCCTCGGCCGGGGGATCGCGGGGATCATGAGATCGTGTGTTCGATCCCAGCCCCCGACCAACAGTGAGCTGTGTGGAGTTTGCATGTTCTCCCCGTGTTGCGTGGGTTTACTCTGGGATTTCTCCGGTTTCCTCCCACATACCAAAAACATGTAGGTTTAGGGCGCTCGCGCACGCAGCAACCAGTGGCTTGTCACCAGACTGCAAACCAAATCTACCTACGGGTACAAATAAGTAACAAAAAAAAAAAATCTACGTTCCTACTCTCACCTATGGTCACGAGCTTTGGATAATGACCGAAAGAACAAGATCGCGGATACAAGCAGCTGAAATGAACTTTCTCCGTAGGATTGCTGGACTCACCCTCAGAGATAGGGTGAGAAGCTCAGTCATCCGGGACAGGCTCAGAGTAGAACCGCTGCTCCTCCACATTGAAAGGAGTCAGTTGAGGTGGTATGGGCATCTGATTAGGATGCCTCCTGGACGCCTCCCACTTGAGGTGTTTTGGGCACGTCCCACTGGGAGGAGACCCCAGGGCAGACCCAGGACTCGGTGGAGAGACTATGTCTCCCAGCTGGTCTGGGAACGCCTTGGTATCCTCTCTGAAGAGCTGGAGCAGGTGGCTAGGGAGAGGGAAATCTGGGCTTCTCTGCTTGAACTGCTGCCTCCGCAACCCGGACCTCCGGAAAAGCGGTAGAAGATGAATGGATGGATGGATGGATGGATAAATGCACTTTGTGATGTTTACCTTTAGTTCTTATTAAAGACAAAAATAGAAAGGAGATGTTTTTACCTTCTTTACATGTTTCGACTGTTCACTGCAGCCTTCGTCAGAAGGGTCAGCTGATTGCTGCGAGGTGTCATTTTATCAGCTGACTTTCGTGGGGGGGGCAGCCCAGCAGACCTGTCAGATCCACCGAGCTGGCCCCACTTTCTGCCATCCAATGGTCTCTGGAGAATATGGTCCCAGGTGTGGGAAAGCATAAAGGCCCCCTCATCCTGGTTCATGCTATCTTTTCCCCGCGGAGGCCGGCTCAGTGGATCTGATCTGGATCTATGTAGTCAGGTAGTGCAGAGCAGAACAACAAACAAACGGAGAACGCTAATGATGTATGCAGAGTGATGCGGTACCAAAAAAGCAAGCAGGGCATCTAGTCATGCGTACATAGAAATAAACAGAACAAACGCGCAGTTCAAACACTGTAGAGGACAATAATCCGGCAATCCACTCGAGCAGACACAGGGCTTAAATAATGCCAAACCTAATGAGGAGAGTGATTGCCGATGTGTGTAGTGTGAGTGAAAGTGTAGGAATGAGTGAGCTGGACTAAGTTGAGACAGGTGTGCGAGTGAATGTCTGTGAGCATGTGAGTGAGAATGCGTGGGTGTGTGTGTGTACGTGCAAGAGTGTAAGAATGAGAGGAAGCATGTATATGTGTGTGTGCGTGCATGAATGAACAGAAGAGTAAACACAAATAATAATGACACACAGCTGGTATAACTGGCAGGAGAGGGAGGCGTGGCTGTCAGCTGTCAGGGAGCCTCTGGGGTTTGCTCGGCTCCCTGACAGCTGACAGCCACGCCTCCCTCTCCTGCCAGTTATACCAGCTGTGTGAGACTTTCATATATTTATTACACACAGAGTGAAACATTCTAAACATTATTTAATATTGATGATAATGATAATAGTTTTGAAAATTAAATAACAAATCATGATTTTCTAATTTACTGAGATGCACTGGTACAACTTAGATGAAGCTGAAGATGGAATTTGTCCTACTGCTGCTGAAAACCATTGAGGGTCATGTTTAAGAAATAGGCGCGGGCAGCGGGCATGAACTGCACTCGCCTTTATTCAACATATAACTCAGTTATATACAGAAGGGTGGCGCCGTATCGCACCACAACCAGTTTGCCACGTGATGTCACCTACAGTGAGCCACCACGTCCAAACACCACATTTACACTGCCCCCCTTCCCCCAAAAAACCCAAAGATGTACGTACAACTACATGGGCACCCGGGTGGACTAACGGTATGCCCGCGTGACCGAGTGGATTATTCTGCCACTGTTATCAATCACGTCCTGGCTACACTTAAGAGTCCATTATTTAGTTACAAAGTCCCTAAGGTATCGGGGTCTCTCTCAAATCTGGGCCAAGCAGCACTCGGGCTGTGTCACCAACACCAGTTCTAGCGGACATTCGTCGGGGGTTGTGGGTTTTGTGTCGTCAAAGACCCAGCCTGATCTTGCCGTGTCCACAGCCGTCTCCTGATCCAGGGCCAAAGTTGGTGTCACTTTTCTGAGGCGGCTGGCGTACCACCACAACTCATTAGCGAGACGAAAAGTGGCTGAGCCCAATTGCACTGTGATCTGTATCGGCGTAGTCCAAAACGACTGCAACTTGTGGACGTGGTTGGGACATCGGATCTGAACCCAGTCCAGTACTGCGTGTCCAGTTCCCCTCGCTCTGCACTTCTTGTCAAAACTTTGCTTCATCCGTTGCTGTTGTTTGACCACCCTCCCTCTAGGTGAAGGCATTTCCAGTGGTGTAGCGGCCGTTGGGGGGGGCGTAGTCGGTCCAGGGGAAGGCTCATCTTGTGTACCAGCATCAGTAATGCCGGGGCGCTGCCCGTCATGGCATGAGGTGTTGCTCTACAATGTAGTAGGGTCCTCTGTAGTGGGGCTAAAAACGGGAGCCCATCCTGTAGATGTGCCCTGAGACCGTTCTTGAGAGTCTGGTTGAATCCCCCCCACCCCCCACCCCCGTTCGCCTGAGGGTGGTAGAAGGTGTTTTTTATGTGTTTCATGCCCCTTTCTTTCACGAAGGCCTCGAAATCCGCTGAGGTGAATTACAGTCCGTTGTTCATTGTGATTGCGTCTGGCACACCCCAGCAGGTGAAAAGGGAGGTGAGGAAGTTGGTGACTACATCTGTGGTGACTGAGGTTGAGGGCCACACCCCGGGCCAATTTGAGTGGAGGTTGTAGGCCACTAATAGAAAGCATAGGTGATGGGGAGCGCTATGCAGTTCGCCGCATATGTTCAGTTGGACGTGTTTCCATGGGGCTGATGGCCATAGCAATGGTTGCAGGGGTGGGGGTGGGGGCACTCCAGTTTTCCCGCTGGCCAGGCAGGGTGCAGAGTCTTTTACTATGACCTCCACGTCCTTGTCGATTCCTGGCCACCATACTGAGCTCTACACTGTTGTTTAGCCCTGATGATGCCCAGGTGGCCCTCGTGTAGCATGGTCAGGATATGGCCTTTAAGTGCCTCTGGAATCACCGTGCAGTGCCCCCTTGCCACGCAGATGTCGTTCCAACATGATAAATTGTCCCTGACTCTATGGAGAGATGCCAATCCCCCCGGCACCTTGGCCGGCCAGCCCTCACGAATGAATGCACACAGCTGGGTCAGTGTCGGGCCTTATTCAGACGCCTCCTGGAACTCTTGTAGGGAGACGGCATTTTCAAGTGGCCCATACAGCATGTGAATCAGTTCCGGCTCCAGGGGGTCTTGGTCGCCATTTGGAGTGGGGTTAGGTGTAACCCGGGACAGGAGGTCCGTCACCACGTTTTCTTTGCCCGGTGTAAACTGGGTGTTCAAGTTGTATGACTGTAGTCTTTCTGTCCACCTGGAGATGCGCAGGGGTCTGTTTCTGGCAATGCCTTGAGGGCTCTGTGGTCTGTCCGCAGCGTGAAGGATTGTCCATATAGGTATATGTGCCAGCGTTCACATGCCCAAATGCACGCCAGTGCCTTCCTCATTCCTACTGAGTACTTCTGCTCAGGAGAGGTGAGTGACCTCGAGGCAAACGCCACTTGGCGCTCAGTTCCTCCTTGCAGTTGTGATAAACTGGCTCCCACTGCTGTGTTGGAAGCATCGCATGTCACGAATGTGGGGCTTTGTGGGTCGAAGTGGGCGAGTACTGGTGGGGAGGTGAGACACATCTTTAATTCACTGATGGCGGCAGAACAGGCCGGGGTCCATCCCCAGGTTGCATCCTGTTTCTGGAGGGCACGTAGTGGGTCTATTGTCTCTGAGTACCGAGGGATGAAACACCCATAAAAATTCACCATGCCTAAGCAGGACGAAAGCTGTGCAGGACATGATGGTTCAGGCAGCTGCAGTATCATTTCAGTGTTCGAGTGCAGTGGACTCAGACCCTCAGCAGACAGGCGGAACCCACAAACTCGACGGTCGTTGTTTCAAAGATGCACTTCTCCCCATTAAGTGTGAGGCCGTGTTTTGTTAGTGCCTTCATAACTTTATTAAGGTGGGAGTCGTGGGAGGCTGCTGTCACACCGTGCACCACGCTGTTATCCAAGTACACCACCACCCCTGGGAGAATGGCAAAGATGGTAGCCGTGATCTTTTGAAAACAGCTCGGGGTGGGGCTAAGGCCAAAAGGCATGCAGACGTACCTGAATACGCCCATGTGGGTGATGAAGGCTGTCAGGTTGCAGTTGTTCGTGTGAAGGGGAACCTGTAGATAGTCTTGGCAGAGGTCTAGTTTGGAAAAAACCCTTGAGCCATGGATCACTGCCATCAGCTCCTCTGTTGTGGGCAGGGAATATTTGTCAGGAATCACCACTTTGCTTACCATTCTGAGGTCAATACATGGTTGTAGGCCACCCGTCTTCTTCTTTGCTACCACCAAGTTTGAGATTCAGGGAGATGCGTTGATCTGCTCGATGATGCCAACGTCCATCAACATCTGCAGCTCTTTCGTGACATCATCCCGAAGTGCAAGGGGTAGCCGGCATAGAGGTTGAACTTTCAGGGGCATCGTCGTATCAATGAATGGTCAGTGGTTGAAAGAGATGAGGCAGCCCAGCCCTGTGAAAAGCGTTGGCCAGTGGTGTTGCCAGGATGAGGTGACCGCCAGAACGGTGGCCCCCATTGGGTCAGTGATGGAGAAACCCAGCTCACTGATCAAGTTGAAGCCCATCAATCTGGCCCCCTGGTTCGTCACTTGGAAGATGAACGATGGAATGGCCACGGAACTGTATCACACAGAAAAACTGACCATCCCTAACCATACCAATTCTGATGTGGCCGTAACCAAATAAGTCCTCCGCATCAGCTGCAATGGTTTTCCAAGAGAACAGCTTCCTGACTGTAGACATGCTCAGAAGGGACCTCAAGGCCCCCGTGTCCAGCAGCAGTGGCACGTCAACGTTGTCCAGTTCCACCATGCACCGCCTGAACGGTGAGTATTTGGCGCCAATTGAATGAACGGTGGGGCAGCGCAGTGGTGGAGGGGTTAGCACTGTGGCAGCACAGGAACTCACCCTTGGCCGGGGGATCCTGGTTTCAATCCCAGCCCCCCACCAACAGTGATCTGTGTGGAGTTTGCATGTTCTCCCCGCGCCTGTGTGGGTTTACTCCGGGATTTCTCCAGTTTCCTCCCACATGCCAAAAACATGCAAGTTAGGTTAATTGGCATCAACTGGGGATTCTAAATTGTCCTTAGGTATGACTGTGAGAGTGAATGGTTGTCTGTCTCTCTGTGTTGGCCCTGCAATGGACTGGCGATTTGTCCAGGGTGTACCCTGCCTCTCGCCCAAAGATGCTGGGATAGGCTCCAGCCCCCCCCGCGACCCGAAAAGGATTAAGCGGAAGAAGATGGATGGATGGATGGCTGAATGAACGGTGGCTGAGCCCGGTGAGCGGGCCATTGATTCTGTGCTGGTTGAGCGACAGACCCTGGCAGAATGGTTTAGCTTCCTGCAGCGGTACCATTTCACCCCTCTGGCTCGGCAGGTGGGTGATTGAGTCTGATGTTTAGATGAACCACAGCCACTGCAATGTGGGCGCTCACCTGCATTGTCCCGTTTCCTACCCTTCTTTTTTCGGTTGTAGGGGGGAGGTGTGGGGCTGTAGAGCTGGGTGGTGACGGCGGCGAACTGTGTTTGCGGGGTCGGACAAGGCACTTCTTGGCTAGGCGGCGTTAGCTGTGATTATAGCTCGTCCTCTGCATCCATCTGGGATGCCCATTTCACCGTCTTGTCCAGTGTTAGCTTGTCTGCTGTTGATAACAGCCTACTCCGCAATCTCCTGTTGTTAGCGCTCTGCGCTAGCTTATCGCGTATCAACTCTTCTTTCAACCCTCCAAAATCACAGGTGCTCGCTAGGTCCCAGAGGTCTGTTATATAATGCCAGAATGACTCACCCTCATGCTGGTGGTGCTGGAATAACATTGCTGTCCGTGTCATTACATTGTTCTTGTCAGCGTAAATCATGTTCATTGCAGCCACAGTCTTCGTATGTGTCCTTAGGGCCCAGAGAGTAAAGCATCCACTGTCCTTCGGCACCAAGATAGCAGGCTAGCATCCCCTTTAGCTTCTTGTCGTTAGCATCGTTACAGCTGGTAGCCGCGATATAATTCCAAAATATCTTATACCAGCAGGGTCAGGAGATCAGCGGCTCACCTGGTAGAGGGAGGAACAGCTGCAGGGGATCTGTGCATGCTTTTATGATGGAGTTATCAGGGTTTATCCTTGTCATCATTTGTTATGTCTAAGAAATAGGCGCGGACAGCGGGCATGAACTGTACTCTCCTTTATTCAACACATAACTCAATTATATACAGAAGGGTGGTACCGTATCGCGCCACGGCCAGTTCGCCATGTGATGACGTCACCTACGGCGAGCCATCACATCTAAACACCACAGGTCATCATCCTACAGTAGAGGACTGTGGTCTGCTTTAGAACATTGAAAAGTAAATGTCAGAGCTGATACAAGCTAGCTACATAATGGCTGATACAAGCTAGCTACATAATGGCTGATACAAGCTAGCTACATAATGGTCATAAATGATAACAGTAAACTTTCATATTTTCCACTGCTCATGTAATTAAGAATGTATTTTAGAACTGATATACAATTAATTTATCTATTTTGTGGTTTTAATTTACCTTACGTTTACCTGCTGACTTTAACACAAGTTAGTCTTATTTTATCTGGTCATGGTCCTCTTCTGGTGAAGATTCTCCAGTAAAAGTTAAAGAAAATCCAATAATAAAAAAAGATTAAAAAAAAAAAAAAAAGTTCTGTCTCTGTCAAAAATGTCAGCAAAAAGAAAAACTCTCAACTGACACTGTCATGGTTACTAGGCAATGGGGTGGTGCATGGTCACGCAAACATATGTCCTCCAAAGACTAGACCGTCTCATTTAACAGTCATAAATCAGCCTTTAGATGCAGCCTAACAAACCTTTGAGTGTTCTGGTCTCTTGGGCTGCAGTCTATGAGGCTGCAACACCTGAACTGAGACACAGCCATTATGTCATCTGAAGACGCCAAGAAAAAGCAAGCAAACTGTGCAGTTTATGAACGAATTTTGATGACATTTTCAGAAAAGGTGTGTAATGGCACGGAGAACAGAGTACCGGCAGACAAGCTAAGGATGTCTTGCGAGGCATGTCACCCACACAGTATGTAAATACACAGCACTGGACAATGTTTAATTTTTATTACCGCTGCCAAGAGGAGAAAGTAATATCTTTGACGATGTTGTGCCAAAAAGTGATTGAGGGTGGCACAAGGGTGGCGTGATCGGCTGCCAAAAAGTGATCACTGGCTGCAGAAGCCAGGAGCGCCCGCTTGTTAAATGTGTACTGCCTGGTCTCAGTCCACCTACAATGTGTCTGTAAATGTTTTGCGGTTTTATCGCATCTGAAAAAAAAAAATTATAGTGTTGGCCAAAGTTGTCATAGCATGCGGTGAGCAAGCACACACACACATATCATCATTAATCATCTCTCATTTGCTTCAGCTGTACAGCCACTGGGCTCCACCCTACTTAAGGGGTGAGCTGGCATCATTTCCCTGTGGGATTGTCTCGACGCCACAGCCTACGTTGCCACAAGACCTTCTGCTTCGCAAGGATACTGTTCTTGCTCATCATCGTGTGTGTGCTCCAGCTCGCTCGCAACTCTGCCCCGACCCTGTTCTCCCAGCATTCCCGGAACAAAGTAAGCCTGCAGTTCACCTGCTCATTGTGTGACTCTGGATTCCCCTGCCACGTCTTTCCAACTCAGTTGTCGTACTCTGCATGCTCGTCTCTGGGTCACCTCCACCTCAGGAGCCTTCACCACCCTGCCTGCAGTCTCAGCCTCCTCTCCCCAAATCTCCACCTGCAAGCAGAACATGTAATTACTGCCCCTCACTGCAGCCTTCACAAATAAGATTACATTGCCAGAAATTACCTTGACATTAACGTTCCCTTTCTCTTCTCCCCTCTACACGGCTCCTGTCCCAGCACTATAATCACTATTATTGTAAATAAAATCACTACCTTGCACCTCACCTGTGAAACTGTTGTGGTCTCTGCTCCTTGGATCCTGCTTAAGCCTGAAACATGTCATTACAGTCCCACCAGTGTCAGGACCCGGCAGGAGCCACATCGGGTTCCCTATTAGAACGTCTCACTGTGCTCGAAATTAAGATTGATCAATTACTGCATCAATCAGTCGTTACCCAGAATCACCTGGGTCAATTCATGAACCAACTTGCTCCTCTTTTTTGCCTGGCCCAGCGGCAGCTGACCCCCTTCTGTTAGCTGCTGACGCCTCGTCCACCGAATCAGTGTCTGCCGGTCAAGCCCTTTCCATCCCAACTCCTGCCCGCTACAGCAGGAGGGCGGAGAGCTGCAAAGGGTTCATTTTGTAGTGCCAATTAGTTTTTCAAAGAACCCCAACGGATTTTCAACTGACCAAAGCAAAGTGAGCTACGTAATCATGCTTTTGGATGGCCTCACCTTTGAGTGGGTGCAAGCATTTGTTAGCGGTTCTGGCAGCCTTGAGTTTCCTTGTCATGAATTTACTCACAAGTTAGAGAAGGTTTTTGGCTACATGAGTCGGGAGGGGGACACTTCTAATCACCTGCTAGATTATAAGCAGAGCACCCAAATTGTAGCTGATTATTCCGTCTGCTTCCGTATTCTTGCCGCTGAGTCCGGTTGGAATAATGTTGCACTTAGGGGCATTTTTCTGTGGGGGTTAAACCCCACGATCAGGCATGAGTTAGTGGCCAAGGATGAACAATCCTCGCCTGTCAACATAATTTCCGCTGCTATTCAGTTAGACAATAGCCTCCACGACGGAGCCTCTGGGCACTCCAATCCCGCTGTTGCTTCCCCTTCTCATGCTGCGTCCTCTGTGCCCCGCCTCCTAGCGCTCCCTCTGAGCTCAGCACCGGAAGTTGCTGAACCTATGCAGCTCGGTCATACTCAGTGTTCACCTGTCAAACGTCAACGCAGGAGAGATGCAGGGTTGTGCTTTTATTGTGGTACTTCCGGGCACTTTGTTGCTGATTGTCCAGAACACCCCAATGACTCCACCCGCCAGTCACAGTAGGGGGGACTGATGGGTGAGGAGTCAACATCCAAGGCCCCTCTAAAGCTTACCTTGCCCATTTTTATCCAGTTCGGATGGATTCAGGATGGATCCAGTTCAGATCAGCTCCTGGAGCAGTTTTTGCTTATCCTCCTGCCTCCTTCCTGCCCCCTGGTCACCCAGCTCATCCCCTACCCTAGCTCAGAGACACCCCCTCATTTGTCCCTTGTACCTAAGGAGTTTCATGATCTTGCCCCTGTTTTCAGCAAAACTAAAGCCTTGTCTCTTCCCCCACACAGACAGTACGACTGTGCCATCAACCTCCATCAGGGGGCACAACTCCCCACCAGCAGGCTGTATAGCTTATCCGGCCCTGAGAGGGAGGTCCTGGTGACGTACATCAGGGAGTCTGTCAGGAATCTGAAACTCAAGACTCACAAAATAATAGTACTCTGTTAGGTTCGTACCTTAATAAGATTCGAGACATAAAATGTGTTCAAAGTTTTTACTTGTACAAGGAGCAACACACCTCTGATTACAGATGGGAAATGCGCGCTGCCATACAAAGCCAGCACGTCCCTTTTATACTGAGCAGGTCAGACACAGGAAACATCTACTGCAACTTTATGGGCACCTTTGTGGTGACTGATAAGACCGTGAAACAGTCAGGCTTTGTGGTGAAACAGTCAGGCTTTGTGGTGACTGATAAGAACATAAAATGGTCAGGCTTTCCTGTGTAACACAAAGACAACTCCATGTCAGCACATGACTTCTTGCACTCCAGTTTCTAAACTTTAAGTAAATACAGATTATTCCGGTCTGTTGAGGTATGTCTGTTACAGGGTGAGTTAAACCTTCCTGATGCAGCATTGTTGCAGCCATTGTAAGGGAAAAAATACAGAAAAGTTCAGCTAAAAACTAATTATGAAATGATAACATATTTGTACATATATACAATTTCTGACAATTTCCTCCTGTTTATCAGTTCATAATTTTTATCACATACAGACATCAGAACAATGTAACTTCAAAAGATTTCCTACATTGTCTTCATAGAGTATCATTTCCAAATTTAAACAGGAGCACAATTATCATTGTTATCCACCTCTTCGGTATTTAAAGGAGTGTATTGGTCTTGGAACATTTGTTGTATCATAAATGTATGTTGAGACAGAGCGCGAGACATCATTGATTTGACACAGGGAATCACAAAGCAACATGACAGAAACATCAGAATCAGAATCAGAATCAGAATCAGCTTTATTGGCCAAGTATGCACAACACATACAAGGAATTTGACTTTGGCTAAAAACTTGCTCTCGTTGTTCAGGTGAAGGATTTAAATAAGGATTCAATGACAACCAGAGTATGTACAGTAAATTACAGTCTGTCCACGTTTCTATAAAAGGATGCAAATATATACAGGAATATATGCAGTTATTTACTCGGACTAACCACACTTTGCAGAAATATATGAAAAAATATACAATCACACAGTATTTCAATGTGGACTCAGATTCAGTGATATAATGTGAATGAAGTAAAAAGCAGTGTGAGAGTTATGTGCAATGTAATAATGGATGAAAAGTCATGAGTACAGCAACAGGTAGGACTAGGTGAATGTTAGGAGTTCATCAGAGTGATGGTTTGAGGAAAGAAACTGTTCCTGTGACGGGTGGTTTTGACCTTCAGTGATCTGTAACGACGACCAGAAGATAGAAGTTCAAACAGTTTGTGGCCGGGGTGTGATGGGTCAGCACAGATGTTTCCCGCCCGTTTCCTGGTTATGGACCGATATAAGTTCTCAATGGAGGGTAGGTCGGTACCAATGATCCTCTCCGCAGACTTAATGATCCGCTGCAGTCTGGTCTTGTCCTGTTTAGTGGCAGATCCAAACCAGACAGTGATGGAAAAGCAGAGGACAGATTGGATGATGGCGGTGTAGAAGACAACCAGCAGCTCCTGAGGCAAATCAAACTTCTTGAGCTGACGCAGAAAAAACAACCTCTGCTGGGCCTTTTTCCGGACAGTGTCAATATGGGAGGACCACTTCAGGTTCCGGGAGATTGTGGTACCCAGAAACTTGAAGGAGTCCACAGTGGACACTGTGCTGTTGAGGATGGTGAGTGGGGGGAATGAAGGGGGGTGTCGCCTGAAATCCACAGTCATCTCCACCGTTTTGGCTGGGTTAAGTTCAAGATGGTTCTGGCTGCACCAGAGGATCAGCTGCTCCACCTCCCGCCTGTATGCAGACTCATCATCATCCCGGATCAAACCGATGACTGTGGTGTCGTCCGCAAACTTCAGGAGCTTCACCGAAGGGTCCTCTGAGGTGCAGTCGTTGGAGTAGAGGGAGAAGAGCAGTGGGGAAAGGACACATCCTTGGGGGGCGCCAGTACTAATTTTTCGGGAGCTGGATGTAAATCTCCCTAGCTTCACCTGTTGCCACCTGTCAGTCAGAAAGCTGGAGATCCACTGGCAGGTGGAGGGGGGCACCTTGAGCTGGAGGAGTTTCTGATGAAGAATGCCTGGGATGATGGTGTTGAACGCTGAGCTGAAGTCGACAAACAGGATCCTGGCGTACGTCCCTGGGGAGTCGAGGTGTTGCAGGATGTAATGTAGTCCCATATTCACTGCATCATCCACTGACCTGTTTGACCGGTAGGCAAACTGCAGTAGGTCCATCAGGGGGCCTGTGATGACCTTCAGGTGGCTCAGCACCAATCTCTCCAAGGATTTCATGACCACAGAGGTCAGGGCAACAGGTCTGTAGTCGTTTAATCCTGTAATAGAGGGTTTCTTGGGAACTGGAATGATGATGGAGCGTTTGAAGCAGGAAGGCACTTCACGCAGCTCCAGTGATCTGTTAAAGATCCGGGTGAAGATGGGGGCCAACTCGTTGGAGCAGACTCTCAGGCAGGACGGAGACACACCATCAGGTCCTGCAGCCTTCTTGATCTTTTGTCTCTGAAAGACCCGGCGCACCTCCTCTTCACAGATCATTAGTGCTGGTGGGAGGTCAGAGTGGAGGAGGGATGGAGTTCCTGGGGCTGCAGATAATCCTTTTGTGTGGGTGGGAGGTGAGAACTGTAGGTTCTTTTCAAACCTGCAGTAAAAGCTGTTTAGGTCATTAGCCAGCTGGAGGTTTTCCGCAGGGTGGGGGGATGGTCTCCTGTAGTTGGTGATATTCCGTAGGCCTCTCCAGACAGAAGCAGAGTTGTTAGCTGAGAAGTTTTTTTGTAACTTCACACTGTAGCTCCTCTTAGCAAGCCTGGTCTCCTTCGTCAGCATGTTTCTGGCCCGCTTGTACAGAGTCCAGTCACCAGTCCTGTAGGCCTCCTCCTTGGTCTGACGTAGCTGCTTCAGTTTAGGAATGAACCAGGGTTTATTGTTGTTGTATATGCAGAAGGTCTTGGTCTGCACACACATGTCCTCGCAGAAACAGGTGTATGATGTCACAGTGTCAGTGAGTTCATTTAAGTTAATGGCTGCAGCTTCAAAAACACTCCAATCTGTGCAGTCAAAGCAGGCTTGTAACTTCAGCTTTGATTCCTCAGTCCATTTCTTCACAGTCCTTACAACAGGCTTGGAAGTTTTTAGTTTCTGTCTGTATGTTGGAATAAGATGGAGCAGGCAGTGGTCAGAAAAACCCAGAGCTGCACGGGGGACGGCATGATAGGCATTTCTTAAAACTGTGTAACAGTGGTCAAGTGTATTTGTGTCCCTGGTGGGACATTTAATATGCTGTCTGTATTTAGGAAGCTCATTTGTGAGATTAGCTCTATTGAAATCACCCAGAATGATAAGCAGAGAGTCTGGATGTTTTTCCTCCACCTCTGCTATCTGGTCAGCGAGGAGCTGCAGTGCCTCCGTTGTAGAAGCAGCAGGCGAGATATAAATTCCGACCAGAATAAATGAGGAGAACTCTTGCGGTGAATAAAAGGGTTTACAGTTTATGAACAGTGACTCTAGGTTAGGGCTACAAAACTTCTTCAACACTGTGACATCAGTACACCAACCTTCGTTTATGTAGAAGCAGATTCCACCACCCTTAGTCTTTCCAGAAAATTCTCGGCTGCGATCAGCGCGAAACAGTTGAAATCCGTCCAGACGCACCGCGCTGTCCGGGATGTGTTCACTCAGCCAGGACTCCGTGAAACAAAGGGCGCCAGATCTGCTAAAATCCCGGTTTTTGTGAGTCAGGAGCAGCAGTTCATCCATTTTGTTCGCCAAACTGCGGATATTTGCCAGATGGATCGATGGGAGCGGCGTGCAAAATCCTCGTTTCTTCAGCCTGACTAACGCACCGGCACGTTTACCACGCCGCCTTCGTTTCCAGCCAGCGCCAATAGCCGCTGCTCCCACAGCTAAGATGGACTGAAAAAACTTCAGATCAGCAGCAGTAACTGGCGGAGAAGTTGCATTGGGAGGTAGTCTGAGTGAAAGTAGTTCCTCCCTTGAATAGGTGATTCGGACAGAAGAGCAGAAGTCCAAAAAAACACACAAAATTATCAAAAACATCAGAGAGCAGAAGCCAGTGGCTGCCATCCGCGGCGCCATCTTGGATTTTTTTTTTTTTTTTTTTTGCATGCATATCATTATTATAATAAAAGGCATAAAGGTTTTAAGAAGCACCTGCCACCAACTTCCTGTGAATAACCAGTCTAACCAACCAGATTGTAGCTTCTCTTCATAATCATTCATGATTGCCTGCTGCACTTGTTCCATGACGGTAATAGCGGTATCCATACTTTCAGAGACAGATGGAATGTAAGTGCAACAGGACCCGTTAAACATAGCACATACACCTCCTTGGACAGCCAAAACCAGGTCCAATGCTATTCTGTTTTGCATAACCATAACTCTAGTTTGTTCAGTTACATTGGATAAAACCTTCAAAACAACAGTAGTGGCATTAACAAACATTAACAGTCTGTAGTTCATTTCTTCAAATTTTGTCATTAACTGACCAACTCCATATGGGGCGAAAATTGAATGTCCAACCTCGTCACCCAGTGTCCATAATTTATATTTCTGTGGGACAGTAAGTCCAGCAGCACTAAAGAGGGACTGAATACTTCTTTTCTTCTTAGTGTGTCCTGAGGAGTTGTCATCAGAGTAGAGAACAAATGATCCATCAGTAACAGTCACTGGGGCACAAATTCCTCCCCAATTGGGAGGTAATTGAGCGTAGAGTTTGGAACCACATAACCAATGAACTTCTTTGATAACATAGGTGCCATTACTTTGAACTGTGCCCGTAGTGCTAGTCTTCCTGACAGTATAATTTTGTGATCTATACCTTGGACTAGGTAATACGGGTGTAAAAGAACAATCTGTTGCTCTGCTGCACTGTGAGGTGCAAGGTAACAACACTGTCAAACATTGTCGTGGAAGAAGTCTTCCCAACGCCGTGGTACCATTTGAATATACACATGCTGGGAAAGTCACATTTTTCTTTGTAAAGGCAAATCTAGTTAATGGTTGTGTTACATTCATAGCCATAATCTGATCAGGACATGTCATTCAATAAGTGGTGTTATCATGATTTTTCATAGTAATCTTGGGTAGGAATCCCCAGGCTGAAATCTCTAGTATACAGTCAGATACGTTTATAGGAAAGGGTTCAGCCTTTAGGATTGGTCCCTTAGTGGTTAAAGGCAACAAAGAACAAGCCCAACAACTGCCGTTTCCTCTTGTCAGACGAGCATTGAGGAACATATACTGATACCACTGATTAGTCATAAACAGTGTTTCTGTGACATGTTCCTCTATATTTCTATTATCTCTTCTCAAGGGTGGTGAGGTGATAATGATGAGGACCTATAGCGGGATACTCAAGAAGGTCAGAGTCAGTCTCAGGATTACCATGGTGCCTGATTCCCCTGGGAGTGTGCCTATAGACTCAGGTCACTGTCTTCACCGGGTTTGAGACGAGTCTTATCCTTAAAAGGACTAGACTCCCCTTTGTAACCGGACTTACCCTAGGGGTGGCTGGAGGTCACCAAGGGGCACCTGAAGTCTTTTAACATGTGACAGATGAATCCAAGAAGGTCTTTCAGCAATCCTCACTGCGGTAGGTGTGGTCAATAATACTTGGTATGGTCCAAGCCACCTCACGGAATTCCAATTCTGTCGGTGATGGTTCTTTATGAAGACATAATCACCAGACTGGAGGGAATTTTCTGGGCCCTCCTGTGGAGTAGAGAAAGATCTGACAGATTCAACATAATCTTTCATTTGTTTACATTCTTTCAAATGCTCTCCAAGAGTCTTATAAGGGTTAGTGGCAGTTAATGGGAGTAGATCAGGTAGAATATAGGGCCTATGAAAGGCACATTCAAATGGAGATAACCCACTCTTCTTTTCTGGGATGGTGTTAATGGTTAGCTTCACTACAGTTAATGCTTTAGGCCATGAAATTCGTTGGTCATGCATTACTTTGTTTAGCATTTGCTTAACAGTACCATTTTCCCTTTCCACTAGACCTGCACTTTGTGGGTGATAAGCAGTGTGAAACTTCAGCTGTGTTCCAACGGCAGAAGTAAGATCCTTAACCATTTGTGCTGTGAAGTGTGTGCCATTATCTGCATAAATGGTCTCTGGTATTCCAAACGTGGGAAATATGTTGTTTTGTAAAACTTTGCAAACAGATTTAGCATCTGCCTTTGCTGTAGGATGAATTTCTGTCCATTTAGTATAGGTGTCAATGAGGACCAGACAATACTGCAGCTGTCCCACTTTAGATAGTTCAATAAAATCCATACACCATTGAGGAAAGGGCATTTTAGGTGGTGGAAAACTACCATGTCTCGTCCTCATTGCACCTTGTGCATTGTTTTGTATGCAGATTAAACATTGTTGGCACACTTTTTTCATTTCTTTCAAAATTCCTGGGCAGAAAAAATGTTTTTCAGCCTGTGCCTTCGAGTCAAGATCGACAGCCGGCGATACAAGGAGGGAGGAAGGATTATTTTACCATCAGTAGTGCAATAAATTCCATTGTTTGAAACAATTGCTCCAGGGAGCATAGTCATTTCCTTCTGTGCATCAAGCAACACAGTAATATCTACATTGTTAGGTGCTGTAAAATGAGTTCCATTATCTGCACAAATCAGTTCTGGAACCCCAATTTCAATAGAGTTTTACACACAAATGCGGCATTTGCTGAGGATGTGGGATGAATTTTTGTCCACTTTGTAAAGGTGTCAATCAACACCAAGCAATATTGTAGCTTTCCATTGCTCCTTGAGCATTATTTTGTAAACAAATGATGCACTTTTTAGCATGTTTTTGTTACTTCTTTCAAAAACTAGGACAGTTTTCCAACATCCTCACAGTTTTCCCTCCTGTTGGCACATGATTGGCCATGTGCCACCAGGACAGCTCATTTGTATAATGTGGGTGGCAGAGCAAATTTACACATGAAACAGGAGGAAGGTCCATATTATTTTGATAGACTTTTAAAACATCAACATCAACATTATTAATAAGACAGACGGTTCCTAAAAGACCAATAGCAGCACAGTGAGTAGCGTTATCAGCCAAGCGATTACCGCAGCTAGACAAGTCAGTGCCATTAGTGTGGGCAGGGCAGTGAATAACTGCCACAGAACATGGTAGCATCAGAACATTACATAGTTACAATAATTGCTGTCAATGTTTTGCTGGTTTTTCTGTGGAGATGACAAACCCTCGCAGATTCAAGGTAACAGTATGCAGGTGGCATGCGTTATAAGCTATGCTTACTGTCTGCACAGATGTAAGTGCTGTAATCAAAGATGCAGGTTGTGGACTTTTTACACAATCAGGACCCCAGACAACATTGTTACAGCATAAGCAGTGGATGTTGGCCCATCAGGCCTTTTTTACAGAGCAAGCCTGTCGCTCGCTTCTTCCCTTGCTAAGTAGAGAGAGAGCTGCCGTTCACCCCCCTTTGCTGATGGGAGAGAGAACCACCGCTCGCCCCTCTGTTGCCTTTTTTTTTTTATCAAAAAAATGGGCCACCAGTAAATAACCACAAGGAATTTGGTACAAGCTTAAGGTGTGGCTGTGACAACAAGGTTATAGTGTACGATAACAGTCTAGCTGGCAACAATATGGAATGGTTGTCCTGCTGTAAATAGAGGGCATGATCTTATTATTTGTATTATCCCATGAATAATAAAAAGTGGTCTGTATTGCCCAGTATGTATTTTAGTTATAAACTGCAGCCATATGTTTATCCTGGGTACTACAGAAAATGAAATGAAAAGCGCTTATGTAAATAAAGTCGAATTGAATTCATCATCAATCATTTATTGATAATTTTTATGCATTATCTATTTTTCTAAGGATTGCTAATTATTTGCTAATTAATTTCTTTGATACCCCCTGTTTTGATACATGGAGGCTCACATGCAGCAAAGTTACAGGGTATTTGATTCTTTTACTGAAAGGAAGTGTGCTACCATTTTTAACTTTAACTAAAATCTGCAGGTAGCCCAGTTCCTTCAAAAATAGATTTCAATAATTATAGCTTCTTTTTGTGACATCTCTTAAAATAGTTTACAAATTCCATTTAAGAAAAACAAAATAACTATCTGTGCATTTTTAACATGCTTCAGCATTGATAAATAAGATCAGTTTGTCCAGTTGAACACAGATGGGTTGAATTTGAATAAATGAATAAAGATTGCATCACACTCTTTCAATCAACGGAAAGGTGGACGTTTTGCCTAATTAGAATTTGATTTAAATTTTTCCCAGGAATGCCTCATTTTATATATTCCTTGGTAAATTATGGGGTGAATGTAGTTTACCCTGACCCAGCTTGGCCACCGCCGAATCAGGAAAAACACATTCCTCATTACTGTCACATTTCTGAAATATATTGTTACCACACCATTATGTGGTGAGTAACATCAGTATAAAATCATATAAACATTATATTTGTAAAGTCAAAGTCATTTGAATCAGTACACCTTATGTTATCTACAATGTCATACAAAGTCATACTTGGCTTCAAAAAATGCCCATCAATTTAAGGATTCTTTCTCCAAGACCTTTGTCTGATAATCCATAGCCTCTGGCAGATCATATGCACAGACACATTAATCATCAATCTCTTTTGATCCTCTGTGCTCTAAATCATGTGATATAGGGTAAACATAATACCTTCAGTGATTAGGCATTATTAAATGACATCATAATATGATCATAGTATGGCCTGTAGTCACATTGTCACACGTCAGTCCTTTTTTCTATAAAATGCACTGTCATGTTTCAGTCAAGGACAAAGGTCAGCAATGCGTCAAAATTGCTTTTTTTTTTAAATATGTAAACAGTTTATCACGTATGCAACATTAATCAAGACCCCACAGAGTTAAATTGAAAAAATATAAACCCAAAACCTTATACCCATATTTAGACCACTTTCTTCACAGATCAATCACACACACAAACAGAGAAAGCAGAGGAGTTTTGTTCTCTCTACACTGCCTCTATCTAAGGCTCACACACAAAGAATAGATAAGAGATAAAATAACTTTCTCATTGTCCATTTTAACGTTATCCAGTTCTGCTGCCATTTAATCCGTCCGTCTTTAAATATTATGGTCTAATTATTATGATTTTATTTGCCTCCTCCTTTTCCCAACCTCTTGGGCTTCTTTAAATAATTTGCCATATAGACCCTCCTTAGGATCGTGGCATTGATAAGTTGGGGAAGGATTATCTTTTTCATTTAATAATGGTTCGATGCTCGGTTGGTTTTGATATTTATCTCTTTTTGTTGTAAGTTTTTCCGTCGATGCTAAGACTGTGCATTCATCCACATCCAGTGTGGGTTTAAAGGAATAATCTTTTTTGTTTAAATATTTTTCAGGATCCTTTATCTGATCTTTTTCTTTTAGTCGGTTATTGTAATTTTTTTTTTACCGTTCGGCGCGCAGTTTCCTTTTTTTTATTTTTCGCTTTATCTGTTTATATAGTCAGGAACGTTGTCAGTACGCCCACTGCAACAATATTACTGCCCAATTTTTTTAAGTGCGCTCACTTGTTGATGGGGCTAGATCTTACGCAACCTATATTAGGGCTCCTGTAATTTCTTACAGGATCATTACCTGGTATGATCAGATAGGAAAAATATAAAGGACGCAGCCTTATATTACCATTACTTAGCTAAAGCTTGACCTATCAGTCAATACGCAGCACCTTTTACTTTTTGAAACCTGACTCTTCGGCCGGAAAACAACACAATCTTTTTCTGTTTACTCTTCTGTCTATCCGGTTTTCCAGCACAATTGCCCATTTTACTTGTAGTTGTGAAACGCCGTCACACTACCTCATAAAATTATTGCATTCACCTTTTGAATGGAACTAGATGCTCACACAATAATTTTAACCACCAGGAAAAGTACAGGGCGTCACCTTATACTACCATTACTTGCATTTAGCTGACCTGTGGTTTTCAACAATGACAATTACTTTCCGCGATCAGACAAATAATTTTCACTTACTTTTCAGACTCTGTGCGGATGACCGTCACCAGACAGAGTTAGGACTCCGACGAGGCTCACAGAGTTCCCTCAAGGCGGGTTTTCAAAGCTGACTATAAGTCAGACCATGCGCATGGTTTTCAACCTGGAGTCTGTCCTGGTCCTCACCCAGTCTGGATATTGGTCATCCGGGTCACGGCACCACGCATGTCAGGAATCTGAAACTCAAGACTCACAAAATAATAGTACTCTGTTAGGTTCGTACCTTAATAAGATTCGAGACACAAAATGTGTTCAAAGTTTTTACTTGTACAAGGAGCAACACACCTCTGATTACAGATGGGAAATGCGCGCTGCCATACAAAGCCAGCACGTCCCTTTTATACTGAGCAGGTCAGACACAGGAAACATCTACTGCAACTTTATGGGCACCTTTGTGGTGACTGATAAGACCGTGAAACAGTCAGGCTTTGTGGTGACTGATAAGGCCGTGGAACAGTCAGGCTTTGTGGTGAAACAGTCAGGCTTTGTGGTGACTGATAAGGCCGTGAAACAGTCAGGCTTTGTGGTGACTGATAAGAACATAAAATGGTCAGGCTTTCCTGTGTAACACAAAGACAACTCCATGTCAGCACATGACTTCTTGCACTCCAGTTTCTAAACTTTAAGTAAATACAGATTATTCCGGTCTGTTGAGGTATGTCTGTTACAGGGTGAGTTAAACCTTCCTGATGCAGCATTGTTGCAGCCATTGTAAGGGAAAAAATACAGAAAAGTTCAGCTAAAAACTAATTATGAAATGATAACATATTTGTACATATATACAATTTCTGACAGAGTCACTACAGGTTGGGATCATTAAACCCTTATCCTCCCCAGTAGGAGCAGCTTCCTCTTTATAAGTAAGAAGGATTGCTTCCTCAGACCGTGTATTGATTACCGTGGGTTAAACGGCATCACCATTAAGGACAAATACCCACTACCTTTAATGACCTCTGCCTATGAACTCCTCTAAGGGGCAACAGTTTTCACCAAATTAGACCTGAGAAACGCATACCATCTGATCTGGATAAGGGAGGGAGATGAGTGGATGACCGGTTTCCGCACACCCATGGCTCACTTTGAGTACCTCGTTATACCCTTTGGTCTGACCAGTGCTCCAGCAGTTTTCCAAAGGCTAATCAATGATATGCTGAGAGACTTTCTGAACATGTTTGTCTTTGTCTACCTAGACAACATCCTGATCTTCTCCCGCTCCCTGGAGGAACACAAGGTCCATGTCAGAATCAGAATCAGAATCAGAATCAGAATCAGGTTTATTGCCATTGTTCATGTAGTACACAAACTAGGAATTTGTCTCGGTACAATGCTGCAACATTAAACATGATAAGATAAGAGAAATAAACTATACATGTAATAAAGTGTAGGATAAGATTAAGTGATACTGGTCAACAGTTAAAATATATATTAGCCAGCAGCAGATACTGTGGAGAACTATATAGTGCAGTCGGTAATGCAGGAAGAAAACAGTGATGATTGACATGAGTCTGGTTGAGCTGCTGTACATGGTGCACGAGAGTCACTTAGTGTTCAGCAGTCTAATGGCAGAGGGGAAGAAGCTGTTCATGTGACGGGAGGTTTTAGTCTGGATGGACCGAAGTCTTCTACCAGAGGGGAGGGGGGCAAACAGTACATGACCAGGGTGTGAGGGATCAGCTATGATCCGGCCAGCACGCCTCCGGGTCCTGGAGATGTACAGATCCTGGAGAGATGGGAGCTTGCAGCCGATCACCTTCTCAGCAGTGCGCACGACGCGCTGCAGCCTTAGTCTGTCCCTGGCAGTGGCTCCTGCGTACCACACGGTTATGGAGGTGGTGAGGATGGACTCGATGATGGCTGTGTGATGTCAGACGGATGTTGCAGCGGTTGTTGGAAAACCAATTATACGTGAAGGCCGAGAAATGTGAATTCTTCACCACCACTACATCCTTTCTCAGATTCGTCATTGCAGAGGGGGAATTAAGATCAGACCCTTCTCAGATCAAAGCTGTGATGGACTGGCCAGTCTCCTCTACCCACAACAAGCTACAGCACTTCCTGGGATTCGCCAACTTTTACAGAAGATTTATCAAGAACTACAGTCGAGTGGTGGCCTCACTGACTCATCTGACATCCCAAAAGAACCTAATCAGGTGGTCAGATGCGGCACAGACAGCATTCACTGAGTTGAAGACCCGGTTTTCTCAAGCACCCACCCTTGCCCAGGTGGACTCAGCATCCAGTTTATAGTGGAGGTGGATGCGTCTGATTACGGCATGGGGACCTTCCTGTCTCAGCGCCCCCCCCTCTGATGGCAAGCTGTATCCATGCACCTTCTTCTCCCGCTGCCTCAGTCCAACAGAACAGAATTATGACGTGGGGGGTCAGGAGCTCCTGGCGGTCAAGCTGACATTAGAGGAGTGGTGCCATTGGCTGGAGGAGGCAGCACAACAGTTCCTGGTGTGGACTGACCACCACAACCTTGAGTATCTCAAGTCAGCCAAGTCCTTGAACCCCCACCAGGCCCGGTGCAATTTGTTTTTCAGCTGGTTTAACTTCATGCTGTCCTACCAGCCGGGAACCAAGAACACCAAGCCCGATGCAATCTCTCACCAGTTCTCCCCCGATGCCAAGTTCCCCATCATTGAACTCATCTCCTCCCACCCCCATGTGTTTTGGGCACAGTGTGGTGGCACTGTGTGTGGGGTTCTCCACCCAGAGTCGGAAGCCGCGGGGAAGATGGAACAATGGACTGAAGGGGGAAGTGGCACCGGGGGGTCTCAGATGTGACAGAGAGGACTATTCACCCCCCGAGGAGTTCAGGAGACGCCAGAGCCGCTGGAGGAAGAGAGGGTGTGAGAAGTGGGACTGGTGTTATATGATGTTAATGTGCCACAAATGTCTTTGTCCACTGGTTGTATTGTTTGGCTCACTGGGTCTCATGGGACAGAAATAAAGGTTATAAAAAGGAGGCGCTCAGAGACCCAGTTTGAGTTTTTTTCTGTACTTGATGTTGGAAGAGCAATAAAGTTCATGCATCGTCCAGCTCGCTACCTCGTCTGCTTCCTTCTTCCACACTGGTGACCCTCAAGACGTGCCATGGAAAACAAGCCGAGCACCGCCCCGGAGACAACCCAGCACCCCATGCGCTGGCACAGTCAAGCTCCCAGACTTCTGGTTTCACAGTCCGACTGCATGGTTCTTACATGTAGAAGCCCAGTTCGCACTCCGCGGGATCACAAAGGACAACACTAAATATTACCATGTGGTTGCTGCGCTGGATTCACCTGCCATGCAACAGATAACAAGCCTGTTCCAGGAGCCACCAGCCCAGGGGAGATATTAACCACTTAAGCAGACGCTACTCCAGCGTTATACCCTGTTGGACAGTGAGAGAGCAGAGAGACTCCTAACACGTTCAGAGTTACGTAACAGATCAGCCGTGGGGCTCATGGGAGCATGTTAGTGTTGGAAGAACAATGAGTCTTTCCTGTTCACCCACCTGTTCCTCAGGAACCTACCTACTGCAGCGAGGGCAATCCTGGCCAACTCTCCATTGCTGGTGACCAAGGACTACCACACCCTGGCACGGGAAGCAGACTGCATAATTTTAGCAACCAGAGCTCTCAGCGTGCAAGCAGTGGCACCGGCATCCAGGAAGGACTCCAGTGATGTCGAGTAGCCGTTGGTGGTAGCTGGGACGGACGCCAGGAGATGCCGGAACGGGGCGCTCTGTTTCTATCATCGCCACTTCGGCTCAAATGCCCAACGCTGTCTGCCGCCGTGCCAATTTAAGAAGCCGGGAGGACGGCACAACCGGCAGTCAGTAGCAGCTGCGACTGCTGGCGACAGGAACAGATTGCTTTTTATCACGGACACACGTTCGGGGAGACGTTTTTTGGTGGACTCCGGCTCCCAGAATAACCTCATCCTGCCGGTCAGCGCAGACAGGTTGGCAGAAAGCAGTGGTCCCGAGCTTATAGGCGCCAACGGGTGCACCATCGGGATGTTTGGTGAATGAACGCTGATGATATGCTTGCACGGACGCAATTATCAGTGGGATTTTGTGGTAGCTGCATGTTCTGCCCCCATTTTGGGCGCAGATTTTTGGTGCTTATGATTTGTTAGTCAGTTGCCAACAGACATTTAATGAACACTGTCTCTTTCACCTCCCTGCCCTGCACAGCTCGGGGAGCTGGGTCAACAACACTGGCTAATGTTATAGCTCCAGGGGATAAGTACCAGCATTTACTTTTGCAGTTCCTAGCACTCATGGTCCCGACTTTTTCGGCTACGGTAACCAAACACAGGGTCGAACATTTCATAACCACAAAAGGCCCACCGGTGTTCGCGCAACCTCGGCACCTGAACGCAGCTAAACTGGCCAGCATGCACGAGGAGTTTGCCAACTTGGAGTAGCTGGGCATCATCAGGCGCTCCAACAGCCCATGGGTGTCCCCACTACTCATGGTGCCTAAGGCCGATGGGTTGTGGCGACCATGCAGCGATTTCCGGCATTTGAACAAAGCCACGGAACATGATCAGTATCCCATCCCGCACATCCAGGATTTTTCTGTACACCAGGCCAGGGGACGCGTGTTTTTTCGAAAGTGGATCTGGTCCGCAGTTACCACCAGGTCCCAGTGCATGTGGAGGATGTTCCCAAAACAGCGGTAATAACTCCTTTTGGACTTTTTGGGTTTTTACGCATGCCCTTCGGGTTAAAGGGCACCGCACAAGCCTTCCAGAGAATGATGGACGCGGTGCTTCATGACTTGCCTTTTGTTTTTGTCTACTTAGACGACATTCTGGTGGCTAGCGCATCCGAGGAGGAGCACCTCGCCCATCTCAAGATGGTTTTCCAGAGGTTGGAAGCGCACAGGCTTATAGTTAAGCCGGCAAAGTGCCAGTTTGGTGGGCCAGTGATTGATTTTTTGGGCCACTGCATTTCGCCGGAGGGTGTAATTCTGCTACCGGATTAGGTGCGCGCTGTGTTGGACTTTCTGCATCCACAGACTGTGAGGGTCCGACAGGAGTTTTTGGGAATGGTCAATTTTTATAACCGTTTCCTCCCCCGGGCAGCCCAGCTGATGCAGCCATTGTACACTGCGCTTAAGAAAAAGAAGCCCACGGAAGTCATCAACTGGACCCCGAGTGAGTCCAGGCTTTTGCAAACAGCAAAACAGCGCTCGCTGACGCCACTTTGTTAGCCCACCCTGCCCCATTGGCACGGATAGCACTCACTACGGACCCATCTGACGTTGCCATAGGGGCAGTGGTGGAGCAGTATGTCTTCGGTTCGTGGCAGCTGCTCGCATTTTTCAGTCATACTTTGTGCGACAACGAATGCAAATACAGTACGTTTGACAGAAATGTTGGCTCCCCACCTGGCAACGTGCCATTTCCAGTTTGTGGTAGAAGGGCGCGAGTTCACCGCATTTGTGGATCACAAACCACTAACGTACGCGATGTACAAGGTCTCAGAACCGTGGTCGACCTGACAGCAACTGCATTTGGCTGCAACCTCGGAGCTCACGACCGACATTCAACACGTTGCCAGTAAGCTGAATGTCGTGGCCGAGTGCCTGTTGCGCGCATTAGTCTCCCCAGTCTACATGGGAATAGATTTCCCAACTATGGCCACAGAGCAAGCTGGGGATGTGGACATTTGGGTCCTCCAGTCTGCGCCTACTGGGTTAAAGCTGGAGAGCAGGGTGGTGCGAGAAGGGTGCCCTTCCTTGCTCTGCGACGTCTCCACTGGTCGCCCCCACCCAGTGGTTCCGAGTTCTTGGCACCGTCGCATTTTTGAGTCAGTCCACTCCTTTTCGCATCGCGGCATGCGCGCTTCAGTTAAACTGGTGGGGTTGAAATTTGTCTGGCCGCGCTTGCACAAGGATGTGAAAGAGTGGGCTGCAGCGTGCGTCGCATGCCAGCGGGCCAAAGTGCACAAGCACACTGGAGCCCCCCCTCGAGCCGTTCCAAATCCCGTCCATGAGGTTCGACCATGTCCAGGTGGATTTGGTGGTACCCCTCCCACCATTGCAAGGTTTCACGCACCTTTTGACAATCGTGGACCGCACCACATGCTGGTCTGAAGTGGCCCCGCTGCCTTTCACCACGTCTGCGGAAGTGGCTCGCGCTTTTTTGCCGGCCTAGGTTGCACGGTTCGGATCCCCGTCGGACATCACTTCCGACTGGGGTCCGCAATTCGCTTTGGAACGCTGGTCTGCAACGGCCCAGAGCCTGGGGGTCAAAATTCACCACACTACTGCGTACAACCCCCAGGCTAATGGGTTATGCAAACATTTTCATAGGTCGCTTAAGGCAGCGTTCAGAGCTTTGCTCACGTATGCAAATTGGGTCAACCGCCTGCCCTGGATTCTTTTAGGGTTGCGCTCCACGTCTAAGGAGGATCTGGTGACCTCCCCGGCAGAACTCATTTTATCTCAGCCGCTGTGGATCTCCGGAGAGTTTTTACCGGAAAACCCTGCGCCTGGGGCCGATCCGCCCTCACAATTTTTGCAGAGTACGGAGGCTGTTAACATGCTGGGGCCGGCCCACCATTGTTTTCCCCACAGCTTTGTCCCAAAAAGCTTACAGAATCCCAGTTTTGTTTTTGTCAGGCATAATGCACACAGTGTGGCTTATATTAATCATATATTCCATACCTACATATGTATAGACATATTAGAATGTTTAGTGATTACATATGTGGAATGACCTCACGCCTCAGAACAGGACAAGAGGGCTCAACCGCCAGCGAGGATCAAAGAGCAGACGGAGTCGCAGCGGTGGAGACCAGATCGATCTCCCTGACCACCCAGGGTCAGGTGGAGGAGACGGAGGACAATGGAGGGGGGATTATGTTAATGCGGGATGTCGGCTTTGATATGCAATGTCTTTTGTTGAGTGTGGGTATAAGCATGAAGGTCTGACTGTGCTCGACCTCTTATTCTGCTTCTGCACCGAGATGAGACATGTTAGGGAGGTGAAGCTGATATTAAACTTTGGTTTATAAAATCATATCGCTTCTTCATTTCAAGCTCCCTACACACAGGACCCCTCTGTGCCCACCGTACGATAGACCGTTCAGGGTGCTGGAAACTGGGGCAACACATTTTGTGTTAGACTTGGGGGGGGGGCGTAGGGAGACCATCTGCATTGACAGGCTTAAGCCCGATTTTGTGTTGGCAGACGAACGAGTGGTATTGGCCCAAGCTTCTCGGCACGGACACCCACCTTCAGTAGCTCCGCAAGTTGGTGTTCCTTTGGTAGAGACCTGCGCTCGTGAAGCTAACATGTTTTCCCCCCTACCCTTTTTCGCTCCACAGACTATTGTGCCCGCCTGCACACCTCGCCAGCAGGGTGTTTTGACCGGACCAGCGACCCCCCCCCCCCCCACTACAGCTGCTATGGGTGCCGGCTCAAGCCCAAAGGACGGGGGGGTTAGTGCCCTTTCTGGGTGTCCGGGGGGGGGGGGGTGCTGTGTGGTGGCACTGTGTGGGGGGTTCTCCACCCAGAGTCAGAAGCCGAGGGGGAGATGGAACAATGGACTGAAGGAGGAAGTGGCACCAGGGGGTCTCAGACGTGACAGAGAGGACTATTCGTCCCCTGGGGAGTTCAGGAAATGCCAGAGCCGCTGGAGGAAGAGAGGGTGTGAGAAGTGGGACTGGCGTTATATGATGTTAATGTGCCACGCATGTCTTTGTCCACTGATCGTATTGTTTGGCTTCTTGGGTCTCATGGGACGGAAATAAAGGTTATAAAAATGAGGCGCTCAGAGACCCAGTTTGAGTTTTTTCTGTACTTGATGTTGGAAGAGGAATAAAGTTCATGTGTCGTCCAGCTTGCTGCCTCGTCTGTTTCCTTCTGCCACAGCAGTTTCCTTTGAAGTAGAGAGGAAGGTGTGCACCGATCAGTTGACAGAACCTGACCCTGGGGGCGGGGGAGGCGGCGAGGCAGACTATACATCCCTACCTTTGTTTGGGGAGATGTCCTCCATTGGATTCACATGGCTCGATTCACCTGCCATCCCGAAATGGGTCACACCATCCACCACCTTTGCCGAGCTTTCTAGTGGCCATCCCTCAGCACCGACGCTCGGGAGTATGTTTGGGCCTGCACCACTTGCGCTGCTGGGAAGTCCTCTAACTCGGCCCCTGCTGGCCTCCTTCAGCCCCTACTCATCCCAAGTTGCCCATGGTCACACATAGCCTTGGACTTCATTACTGGCCTCCCAGTCTCCAAGGGTAATACTGTGGTCCTTACTATTGGGGACAGATTCCCCAAGGCCATGCACTTTCTTGCCTTGCCCAAGCTCCCATCCGCCAAGGAGACTGCCGACATCCTGCTCCGCCAAGTGTTGCAACTACACGGAATACCCACAGACATTGTATCAGACTAGGGCCCACAATTCACATCCCAGGTATGGAAGGCCTTCTGCCAAGCCCTTGGAGCATCCATTAGCCTCACCTCAGGCTACCATCCTCAAAGCAATGGGCAATGCGGGCAAGATAACCAGGAGCTAGAGGCATCTCTCTGCTGCGTGGCCTCTCAACACCCTACCACCCGGAGCATATTCCTACATCGGATTGAATACGCCTGTAACAGTGCTGCTTCTACTTCCACGGGCGTTACCCCCTTTGAGGCAACAGTAACATATAACCCTGCTCTGCTCCCTATCACCGAAGGAGAGATTGCCGTCCCCTCTGTCCGGCATCACATGTGGCACTGCCACCGTATCTGGCAATCCACCAGGGCGGCCCTATTGTGCACTGCCAGCCAGAACTCTGCCAAGGCCAAATGGCAAAGAAATCTGGCCCCCCAAGTACTCTGTGGGACAGAAGGTATGGCTTTCCACACATAACATTCCACTAAAGACTCATTCTAGAATCTCCCAGGTTCATTGGTCCCTTTCCCATAACCCGTATCACCAACCCATCTTCTGTTTGCCTTAGGTTGCCTCCCACTCTAAGCATCCATCTCTCTTTTCATGTCTCCCACATCAAACCTGTGTTCCCAGCCCCCTCTGTCCCCCCACCAAACACCCTCCTTCCCCCAGGTTCATTGATGGAGGCTCTGTGTATACCATCCAACGCATTCTGGATGTCCGCCGTAGGGGTCGGGGTCTTCAGTATCTGGTCGATTGAGAGGGGCATGGCCCTGAAGAACGCTCCTGGCTCTCTCACTCCCTGATCGTCGACCCCACAATGGTCAACGAATTTCATCACTGGCTCCCACTGTCACTGCCTCTGACCCAGAATGGTCAGTGAACTTCATCACTAACATCCGGACAAGCCCCATGGAACGCCAGGAGGCATCCCTTGAGGGAGGGGAACTGTCATGGCATGTGGTGAGCAAGCACACACACACCATCATTAATCCTCTCTCATCTGCTTCAGCTGTACAGCCACTGGGCTCCACCCTAGTTAAGGGGTGAGCTGCTATCATTTCCCTGTGGGATTGTCTCAATGCCACAGCCTATGTTGCCACTTGCTTCACAAGGATACTGTTCCTGCTCATCATCATGTGTGTGCTCCAGCTTGCTTGCAACTCTGCCCCGACCCTGTCCTCCCAGCATTCCCGGAACAAAGTAAGCCTGCAATTCACCTGCTCATTGTGTGACTCTGGATTCCTCTGCCACGTCTCCCCAACTCAGTTGTTGTACTCTGCTTGCTCATCTCTGGGTCACCTCCACCTCAGGAGCATTCACCGCCTTGCCTGCAGTCTCAGCCTCCTCTCCCCAAATCTCCACCTGCAAGCAGAACACGTAATTATTGCCCCTCACTGCAGCCTTCACAAACAACATTACGTTGCCAGAAATTACCTTGACATTAACGTTCCCATTCTCTTCTCCCCTCTACAGGGCTCCTGTCCCGGCATTATAATCACTATTATTGTAAATAAAATCACTACCTTACACCGTAACTGTGAATCTGTTGTGGTCTCTGCTCCTTGGGTCCTGCTTAAGCTTGAAACATGTCAAAAGTTTTGAAGTTTGGATAACAACATATAGCATTTATGAGATTGCAATGTGTGCTAAAACCTCATTGTTTAGAAGCTACACTGGAATTGTCCATTGTTGATGCATAAAATATGTATTTATACAGTATCTACATGTATAGTAAATCCATGTATTTTTCCATGTAACCTTGGGACTGTATTATTTTAATTGCTTTTAATCTTACATCAAGTTTGTTTCCAGTCCAAAATGCATCATAAATGTTAACCCTTTGAGTGTGAGAATTTACATGCCCCTAGTGGCAGAGCGCAGCACTGCGCCTGCCTTCTCACTCTGATGTTGTCAAAAGTAAGTGAGAAATTTCTGGGGGGTTTTTTTAAATGTACTGATTTCTTGTTTATATACTTTGAAGATAAGATGGTGAGGTACCTCTGCACAAAAACGGTGTCAAAAGACTGAACCATTTTTTTGTGTAAATATATCCAAAGTCCAGTTTTGACTGAGTTATGGAATTTCAAGAGGTGCCGTGACATTATGCAAATTAGTTGCGTAAATTTATTCCTATCTGAAACTTTGGATCATATTTTACATCTTTCTAATTGACAGTAAGTCATTATCTCTTATCACTTTCAAGTTTATAGCCCTGGAAATCTGAACTATTTTATTGACAAAAAATATTTACCACTCTTGACCACTAGGGGGTATGTCGCAGTTCTGCACCATACACACTCAAAGGGTTAAATATGTTTTATTACCCCTAACTCACTACTGTTTACCTGTTGAAATATACTGTACATTTTACAGCTAATATAACCCCATAACTACAATATGGCACCTAGTGATCAGTTTTTGACAGCTGATCACTTTTTGCCACAACACCAGCATTGCTTTGTATGTCTGTCTCTTAGCAACATTACTGCAAAATTGATTAACGGATTTTGATGAAATTTTCAGGAAAGGTGTGTAATGGCATGGGGAACAGATGATTACATTTTTGTGGTGAACCAGATTACCACCAGAAATTTTTAGGAAAAATCAATATCAACTTGGTTAAATTTTACTTTTGCTGGTACACCAGAATTTCTGTATCTAAGTTACCTAATACTATTTATTTGTTATTTCAATAAATCTTATAGAAGGAAACTTAAATTAGTATTATTCATCAATATCAAATGCAGGAATGTTGCATTTAGAAAACTGCTGCATTTCTAACAATGCCATTTGGGGGAAATGAGCTGCTTGGTGGAGGTCTGCACTCTCAGGGTGCTTTTCTAGTTTTAATTATATGACAATTACACACTAGGTTTTTTTTTATTCCATCTACACCACCCATCTTCTTCCGCTTAATCCTTTTCAGTTCGCGGGGGGCTGGAGCCTATCCCAGCATCTTTAGGCGAGAGGCAGGGTACACCCTGGACAGATCGCCAGTCCATCGCAGGGCCATCACAGAGAGACAGACAACCATTCACTCACACAGTCATACCTAAGGACAATTTAGAATCCCCAGTTTGATGCCAATTAACCTAACTTGCATGTTTTTGACATGTGGGAGGAAACCGGAGAAATCCCGGAGTAAACCCACGCAGACACAGGGAGAACATGCAAACTCCACACAGATCACTGTTGGTTGGGGGCTGGGATCGAAACCAGGATCCCCCGGCCAAGGGTGAGTTCCTGTGCTACTGCAGTGCTAACCACTCTGCCACCGCGCTGCCCATTCCATCTACACTTTCATTTTAATTGCGAACTTACCATTGGAGTCTATAGATTAGGTATTAATGTAGGATTCTGTTAGGGGAATGAATAAATGAACAGGCAGTGTGATGTGCAGCGCAGGGGTGGGGCATGTTAGTCTGAGTTGTATTCCATTCACATTTTCATTTTTTTCACGGACTTATTAGAGATTAATGTGTATATTTTCAGGGGAATAAATGAATGATCAAGGAGTGTGCAGCATTGTACTTTTCACTGTTGCTCCCCACGGAGACAAGAGATGCGGCCACACATTTGCCTCAGCTGCACGCCTTGGGTTTCCAGCCAGGCCAAGGTTGCCATTCTCCATCAGCAAGCTCCCCGACTGCCACCCGTCCGGGGCCGGCAGAAGCTGCCAAAAGCAGGCTCACTTCGTGGCTGGGGTCGCCATGCACAGGAAGCCACACAAGATCTCCTCCTATGGAGGAAGGGAAAGGAGGAAACAATGGCACGGAGCGACTTCCGTGCCATTGTTTATGAAAGTTGATGAAAGTTTATACATGGATCAGCCTCTTTTCCTTAAGTTTCAAACCCATTCATGTCTGTGTGTTGCATCCGTGCGCAAAACATTAAACCATTCAGCTGATTTTTCAGCCCATTCTTCTCCGTTTGTTGTTTCTAACATAACTGGGCATCAACTGTGAATGATGTCTTCCTTATTACCAAGCAGCATTACCATCATGTACATTTTGGCTCACACACACAGGCTTTGGTCAGTGCAAAACCCATCTTAAACCGTCATGATCAGAATTCACTTTAGATAATGCACCTCTTTGCATGAAAGGGATGGGTAGGAGTGCTTTGGACTGGATTATCCAAAACACACCTCTGAATGATTAGACCAGCCTCTTTGCATCACACTCTGGCGGAAAGTTCGTTTTTACGCCATTGTGATAAGGAAATGAATTTGGAAATTCCCATAAATGCATTCTGCATCACTGACAACTGACTAAACAATCCCGTCATTGTAATATGGCCCTAAAAGTTCTCTCAGATAAATAAAACTTAAATTACTTTAAAACAACACAAAAACGCCAATACTGTGGTCATCATTATCAAAGGTCGAGGTGAGATCCAATATTCATTCCTACAAACTAATTTGTCTGTGCAGTTTTTCATTCCACAAACCTTTAGTTTTTGTTCTCCACCATATAGTCAGATATTCTCCCCATCAACACACACTGTTGAGATCTCAGTTTGCTGCCACACATCCTGTGTCTCAGCAAGCAAAAACAACAAATATATCACATATGAGGACATTTAATCATGAAAAACAAATGATGTGAGCAACTTATTATAATTTTTTACACTTATTTTCCCCTAATAGACTTATGTTTTCAATTGAATTGCACAGATTGGAGGTCCCATTAAAAATGGGAAATGTTTGAAAATTATTTACTGATCTCATTCTTTTGCAACACTAAAACCTGGCATTTTGTCAGGGTTATGTAAACTTTTTATAACCGCTGTATATATTACGGCTCTCCATCTTGTGATATTGTTCTTTGGTAATTACACACCAAACATAGCAATCACAAAACCTTCTTGGCATGCCCTGGATAGTGAAGCAAAGTAACAGAAGAGTTTGGAGACAGTTAGAACAATAGTGGTCTGTCTCACATTACTGACAGGGAGACGCCTGTACTGTAAATCTGAACGTTTTTCACTTTGTCCTACTATGAAAAGGAAATGCATCTTAGACGAGTCAACAGCAGTCTAATAGTAGGTGCCAACTGGATCCGTCGTTTCTCCTCTTCCTATTTAGTGTTTGTGTAAAACACAATGCAAAACATTTGGCTATGGTGCAGTATGGGCTGTGGTGTCTCAAGTTGCCTGTACCCCACATTTACATGAAGTTGAAATTTTTTAACTTTATGCAAATGAGCTCCGGCACCTGGGACATGCCAGCTGCAGTTTAAACCAACAGTTTTTGACGCCAAATAACGACAGATTCATTAACTTCACCTACAACTTCTCACCTCAAATGTTATTAGAAACACTTCTCACTGGTCTGTTTTAAAGATATTAGATTACGTTTACTCACGATCCGCCATGTTGTCCGGGAGCTGAGATCCGTGAAAGACCACCCACAGCTGGATGCATCGACCAATCAGGTGCAGTCTTTGTGTTCTCAGCAGCAGGGCCAGTGGGAGCCTTTCCTCAGGGGTAGAGCTCTTTGATTGATGGCTTTCCACAGTCTCAAGGTTGTGGGTCATCCCTGCACTCAACACATGTTGTGATGTGATTCCTACAAGGAAATGCTGCTGTAGCTACCAATGACATGCGGTGAGGTTCATGTCTGGTAAGGCTCTTTGAAGACTCTTTGAACCCAGTACAGTAAACTTAAATTCAACATTCAATTGAAAGCTTGCATGTTTTTTTATAAACTGCTAATCTGACATTTTTAAAATCAGGATTTTAAAAATATTTTTTAATCAAAACAAGTGTAAGGGACAGTGGGGAAAATAAGTATTGAACACATCAACATTTTTCTCATTAAACATATGTCTGATGTAGCCAATGACCTGAGATTTTCACCAGATATCAGTAACAACCCAAGTAATCCATACATACAAAGAAATCAAGGCAACTGTGTTCACAAAACAAGTTATATTCAAGAATGTTGAATGGCACAGGGAATAAGTATTGAACACGTTTGGTGAAGTTCATTTAATATTTAGCAGAAAAGCCTTTGTTGGTAATAACAGCTTCCAGACACCTCCTGTATGGAGAAACTAGGTGCAGGCATTACTCAGGAGTGATTTTAGCCCATTCTTCCACACAAACTGTCTTCAAATCTTGAAGGTACTGTGGGTGTCTTCTATGAACTCTGATCTTCAGTTCGTTCCATAGATTTTCAATTGGATTCAGATCAGGTGACTGACTGGGCCATTCTAGTAGCTTTATTTTCCTTCTCTAGAGCCAGTTGAGAGTTTCCTTGGCTGTGTGTTTGGGGTTATTGTCTTGCTGAAATGTCCCCCAGGCCTGGCTCCAGGGTGGGGCCCCGGTAACCCCATACCGGGCGGGGTACATTGAATCCTTGATATAGAATTTATCATGAGAGTCTGTTGGATCGTTCTTAGTCTGGCCCTTCACCCAGGACCAGTTTGTCTTGGGTGACCCTATCAGAGGCAAATTGCCCCCGACAACATAGCTCCTGGGATCACTGGGGCACACAAACCCCCCCACCACGATAAGGTGATGATCCATAAGGGGACGCAACCCACTTGAGGTGTTTCAGGCATGTCCCACTGGGAGGAGACCCCAGGGCAGACCCAGGACTCGGTGGAGAGACTATGTCTCCCAGCTGGTCTGGGAATGCCTTGGTATCCTCTCTGAAGAGCTGGAGCAGGTGGCTGGGGAGAGGGAAGTCTGGGCTTCTCTGCTTGAACTGCTGCCTCCGTGACCCAGACCTCCGGAAAAGCGGTAGAAGATGGATGGATGGGTGAAATGTCCACCCTCGTATCATCTTCAGCATCTTGTCAGATGGCAACAGGTTCTTATCAAAGATGTCTCTGTACATTTGTCCATTCATCTTTCCTTCAATTATATGAAGCCTGCCCGTACCATGTGCTAAAAGCACCCCCACACATGGGATGTGCAGTGCCATTTCTCCTCTAAACAAGCTGTGTATTGTGGCATCCAAAAAGTTCAGTTTTGGTCTCATCTGACCAGACCATATTCTCCAGGTATTTTTACTGGCTTGCCCAAATGTTGTGCAGTAAACTTTAAACGAGCTTCAACAGGCTTTTCCTTCAGCAATGCAGTCTGAGCAGGCATAGAGCCCATGTCGGTTGAGTGCATTATTTATTGTTTTCTTTGAAACAGCAGTACCTGCTAACTCTGGACCGTTCCATGAGTGGTCTTTGGCTCTTGGATAACTCTTCTGATTATTCTTGTAGCTCCTTTTATAACAATACAGATACATGGCAGTTCCTTAAAATGGGTGTTTATTGTTTCTTAATGTAGCTTTGCCTTGTTTATGGTTGTTTCTTTATGCCATAACTTCACCAAGCAGTCATGCCATGAAGCCGACATGCCATGAGAACTGTACATGCAAATTAAAACACAAAGCACTTCAGAAAACTTACAGTGTGCTTAGCATGTAAACAATATAAACGGCGCTAACTTAGCATGCTAAATAACATTACTTACTGTACATATCTAAAATACTTTGTTGGCCGCTTGTCATAAAAGGAGGTTTCTAGGTCCATTAGAGTCTCTTGTGGCAGTCTCCTTAGGTTACAGCAGTCCTTGGAGTAACTTAGTATTGTGGAGAATGTGGAAATGACGAGGCTGAGTTTATCTCACGAGTCAGGTTTATTCCATTCTCCAACATCATCAAAAACAGAAAAGAGAAAGAATCCCCCAACATCTGTCCCTTTTATACCCCAGGACATCAAAGCACACAGTCACATTGTCTTTTAATCCCAAGTCACAATGCGTCTTCTTCCAGGTCTTCTCACCTCCACCTAAAGTCACTGGTGGTCAGGAAATCCCTCAAGGTCATCTCTTTGCATACAAAAGGCCACATTTCACATCCTCCTGATATCTCCTAGGAGGTTCAGTCCTTTTGTTCCTCTGAGACATGAAGCATACAATAAGCATACAGTAATGTACATGTGAAGCATATGAAACCCACATATGTGTCCCACAGTATCAAATATAACAGAGCCTCGTGGTCTCTTAACAAAGGTATCTGCTAGCCTGCAGTCCATGAGAGATCACCACTTTTCTCCTTAGTTCACAGACTTGTTTTCTCACGAGATAACAGCATCCCTTTCCTGAACAATTACAAAGTGGATTTACTGTAAACAAATGTCATAAATTTTAATTTTAATATCGTATGAACTTTATATTGCATCAAAAATGATATTTTTATGAATCTTTATATTATGAACATAAATTATTTATGCAACAACACTTACACTCCCACCAAAAATCATTCATTGACACAAAAAATGTGGGATTTTTCTCTAAATAAGGTGGAAACGTTCAATGAATAAACAAATGTGACAAACGGACAAATGCATGTCTATGATTCCTTGGCATCAAGTAAAGTAATCACTTTGTGAATAGGTCTTACTATGTGAACTTGTTTACAGTGTGCCTTTCCTTTGTCATATGTTGTGTCACCAACAAGCAGCTTCACCTTTCGCATTATGCCATCTGTACTGGGATAAACTTCTACAACCCTGGCGAGCTTCCATTCATTTCTTAGTGCGCTGTCATATCGTAGGATCACAATGTCATCAACTTGGGAATTTCGTGATGTTCCCTGCCATTTCTGTTGTTGTTGGAGATTTAGCAGGTATTCCTGCCTCCATCTTTACCAAAACTCATCTGCTAAAAACTGCACCTTTCTCCACCTTTTGCGCAAATGGAGATCTTCTTTGCAGAACTGACCAAGACGGGACAGAATAACAGATCATTTCATCGTCACTGTATGGTTGGGAGTTACAGGATGTGGGCCAGTAGGATCATGAAGATGTTCAATACTTAATGGCCTGCTGTTGATTACAGCCATGGTTTCATAAAGGAATGTCCTGAGAGTTGTTGTGCCAAGTCTGCTTGCAGACTTGTCGAGCATGGCAATCAAGATGTTTCGAATTGTATGAAATTTGTGTTCCCAAACACCACCTATATGGCTGGCTGACCTATTGCTCGTTGGTGTTCTTGATCCATTCTTTTAAGAAACTCTCTCCTGGCGCCCATGAAATTTGTTACTTGATCACATCAGAATTGCCATACAGGTCCTCTAATAGCGACAAAAGTTTGAAGCGCATTCATGAATGCATCTGTGGTTAAGTCAAAGAGGGCTTCTATATGCACTGGACTGGAACATAAGCCTGCGAACAATAATCCATATCTTTTCAGCTCTTTCCTTCCTTCCTTTACAATGAAGGGGCCAAAGCAATCAAGACCGCAGTAAGTAAAGGGAGGGTATGTCTCCATTCTCACTTCAGGCAAGTCTGCCATTTGCTGAGCCACAGTAGTTCTCCTATATCTCCTACATTTTACACACTTGTAGATGTGTGAGGAGACTACATGTCCACACCCTAAGATCCATAACCCATTTGCACACAGCCCATTCATGGTCATGCCCCTTCCTTGGTGGTGTGTGCGTACATGGTGATGTTTGACAAGCAGGGTGGAGACATGAGATTTTTTGGGAAGAATAGCAGGATGTTTTACGTCATGGAGTAAGGCTGATTGAGAAAGCCTTCCTCCCACCCTGAGGACATTGTTCTTGTCCAGGAAGGCATTCAACTGACATAACTTGTTCTGCTTGTTCAAGGTGTTTTCTTTCTGGAGTTTGATTTTCTGAATATCTTCACCAAAAGCTTCCTCTTGCATCATCTTAATGATGATGATTCCTGCTTCTCTTCTTTCTTCTAGATTGGTTGTTTGGTTTGTTCTTGGCTGAAGGCCCTTGAATTCTCTGACAAGCCTTTTCAGTCTAGCAATAGCTCTGACTGCTCGAGACCAGTCAGAAAATTTAGTGAGATGGTTCACCGTTGAGGACACTTCCTTTGTCTGAGCTGTAAGGACATGAGTTTTGCAAAGCTCAGGATCAGTCACTTCTACTTCTCCCACCATTTTCTCTTCTAGCGGGAGATTTTGTTGCTAAAGAAAATCAGGTCCTTTAAACCAGTTTGACTCTTTTAGCTGAGTGGCACTTAGTCCTCTTAAGGCACAGTCAGCTGGGTTATTCTCTGAACTGACATGTTGCCACTGTTCAGGGTTTGTGCTGGATCTTATACGCTGGATGCGGTTCGCTACAAATGTGTGAAACCTCTTGGCATCATTATTTACATAATCAAGAACCACCTTTGAGTCCGTCCAATAATGATCTTGCAGATTTTCAATCTCAAGTTCCCCTTTGATCACATCACTGATGCGGACTGAAGTCACTGCTGATGACAACTCCAGCCTTGGGATAGTTGTTAATTTAGATGCAGCTAGTCTTGCTTTTCCAATAATGAGTGAGCAAGTGATCTGTCCTGTTGCATTCACTGCCCGGAGATACAGTATGTGCATGCACCATAGCTGCTTAAACTTGCATCTGAAAAGTTGTGGAGCTCATACAACACAGCCTTGCCAAAGTTTGATGGAAAATAACTTCGTGGAATATTCAGAGCTCCTAACTCTGCCAGATCGCTAAGCCACAACTCCCATTGTGGCAAAATGTGTTCAGGGAGATCTTCATCCCAACTGACCTTTTCTCTACATAAAGCCCAAAGAATCTGTTTGCCAACCAACACAAAGAGAGCAACAAACCATAATGGATTGTAAACAGAAGTGACGGTCAACACATCAGTGATGCGGACTGAAGTCACTGCTGATGACAACTCCAGCCTTGGGATAGTTGTTAGTTCAGATGGGGCTAATCTTGCCTTTCCAATAATGAGTGAGCAAGTGATCTGTCCTGTTGCATTCACTGCCTGGAGATATGAGCATGCACCATAGCCGCTTAAACTTGTATCTGAAAAGTTGTGGAGCTCATACAACACGGCCTTGCCAAAGTTTGATGGAAGATAACTTTGTGGAATCTTCAGAGCTGCCAACTCTGCCAGATCTCTAAGCCACAATTCCCATTGTGGCAAAATGTGTTCAGGGAGATCTTCATCCCAACTGACCTTTTCTCTACATAAAGCCTGAAGAATCTGTTTGCCAGCCAACACAAAGGGAGCAACAAACCCTAATGGATCGTAAATAGAAGCGACGGTCAAGAGAACTCCTCTTCTTGTCAGTGGATTTTCTTTGACTATTACCCTGAATTGGAATTCATCCACTTTGACACAACACTGAACTCCAAGTGCACGCTCTATGTGAAGTTCTCCCTGGGCCTTGTCTAAATCTTTGGCTTTGGCACATTCTTCAGGTGGTATTGAAGCAACTACTTCTTCACTGTTTGAGACAAATTTATCCAGCCAGAGGTTTCCTGTTCTGCATAAGGCTCTTGACTCTTCCATCAGGCATATAGCTTTGGCAGGTGACCTTACACTAACTAAGCTATCATCAGCATAGAAGCTTCTTTGGATAAATTTAATGGATTCTTCACTGAACTTTCCATGACCCTGCAATGCCAGATGCTAAAGTGCAAAGTTGGAGCAGCCTGGAGATGAAGCTGATCCAAACAGGGGCACCTTCATCCTGTAGATGGAGGGCTTGAAGTCCAAATCACCTTTGTCCCTCCAGAGGAACCTTAGGTAGTCTTGATGTTCCTTCATAACATGAAATTGGTGGAACATTCTTTCGATGTCACACTTGATGGCTGTTAGACCTTTTCTAAATTGACACAGCACTCCAACTAATGCATTAATTAGGCCTGGTCCGGTCAAAAAATGATCATTGAGAGAGGTTTCTTGGAAGCATGCTGAACAGTCGAAAACCACACGGCTCTTCCCAGGTTTGTGAAGGTGGTAGACCCCATGGTGTGGGATGTACCAGGCTGGTTGGTTATCGAGTTCAGGCTGTGGAACTTTCTCTGCATCCCCTCGGGCTGTAATGTCACTCATGAAATAGACATAATCCTTGTAGTATTGCTCGTTTCTCCTCAATTGACACTCTAATGAGTCAAACCTATGAATTGCACATTGTTGTCTGGGAGGCTAGGATTGTCTGCCTTGAATGGAAGTGGAAGTTCATAATGACCATCTTCCTTTTGCCTTATACCTCCCTTCACTTTGGACAAAAAGAGGAGATCTTCTTGAGAAAATGGGTTATCGTCTGCAGTGCATTCTGAGAAATCAAATTCTAAGGCCTTTATTACGTCTTTTGGGTTCACTTCTTTAACATGGGTTCTGCAAATAAAGTGTACTGCCTTTCTCAGTTCAGCTGATGACTGTGTAACAGGTATTACTTGTTTCACTATGACTCTCTGACTGATTCCTATTGCATCAATGTGATCACTTGCTGGGTTTGCACAGCCGACAATGCTCCAGCCAAGATCAGTTCACTGTGTATAAAGGTGATTTTCTCCACTAGCTAAGATCTCTCTTGGGAGAAGTACTTGTTGACAGTTGAGATGAGATGAGATGAGATTCAACTTTATTGTCATTACACATGTATGAATACAAGGTAACGAAACGTGACTTGGCATTTGGGCACGCTCTGCAGAGCGCATCCAAGGCCGGGGCAGCTGCTAGGCGCCAGTCATAGTTATATCCAATAAGAAGGCCAACTTCACATTTCATTGGTGATGGAATCTTGTCTGCTAGCTGTTCCAGATGAGGCCATTTTAGAGCCATTTCAGAAGTTGGAATATGCAGCCTGTTTGCTGGAATGAAGTCTCTTGTGAATGTTGGTGGCAATATAATTCTCTCCTCAAGGTTATACCCTCTCACTTGCAGATCTGTCAACTTCTGACAAGGTATAACTGTGGACCTGGCAGACACTGTAGACAGACGCAAACTAACATTCTCTTTCTTTGTGCTGAGGTCTTGTGCCATTTATCTAGGATGAAAGTAGTAATCGCTTTGCGTGTCTAAAACTGCACAGACAAGAACTTCTTGATCTGGCTGACTTGTGGATGAGACCCAGAATGGTAAGATGGAGGATGTTTGCATAATTGGTTCTTCTTGTAAAACCCTGTTAGTAGTTGCAGTTGCAGCCCTATCATGGGTGTCTGCCTTGTCTTGGAGACTGTTGTCTTCCTTTGGAGGTGTTGACCTTTGACGATCCTTAAACTTGTCGTCATGCAAACATGTTGGGTGTCTCTTCTGACACCTTTCACATGTGCTCCTGTTGTCACACCTTCTGGAATGATGACCAGACTTTAAACATCCAAAGCAGAGTTTCTCTGCCTGCACAAACTTGACACAGTCTTGAACTGTTCTTTCACCCAACTTTCTGCACTTTTCGAGGATGTGCCCAGTTCTTTTGCAGAAGGTGCATGATGGGATGGGTTCTGGCTTATATTTGTCGACAGTGTCTTTGCTTGAATGACTTGGTTTTGTAGATGCCTTGGTTTCTCACCTTCCACACTCCCTTTAACTGACAGATTTCACGCGCCCCCAGTGGCACAGCACAGCAACTGCGCCTGTCAACTGAATCTGACATCCCTTTAACTCCCCAGCTGTACTGAGGATTTGTACTGATCATGCCAGTTCAGAAGGTGGCAGACACACATTGGAGGAATCATGGCTGACATGAAATACACCAAAAAAGAAGAAATCCTTATTCTTGCTCTTCTTTTTCTTTCTTTGAGCTTAGAAAACAGATATGGCTGCCATGTATCGTCATGCATCATCAAATAAAATGGCAACATACACGAAAAATTGCCGCGGAATACAAATGAAACTGATGTGGGATAATCATAAGAGTTTGTAGATGTGGGAGAGAGCACAAATGACCGACAGAACGCAAAAAAACGACCACGATGAAGGAAAACGAACTGACCCACGCCAGCGAGCGAGTCCCCTTCCCCAGCGGTAAGTGATGAATTTCTTTGTTTCTTTACATTGTACTGATTTCCTGGTTCATATACTTTGAAGATAAGATAACAAAATGCCCCTGTAGAAAAAAATGGTGTCAAAAAACAGAACTATTCTTTGTGTAAATATGTCCAAAGTCCACTTTTGACTGAGTTATGTAATTCGATATAGCTGCCACGGCATTATGCAAATTAGATACGTAAATTTATTCCTATCTGAAACTTTGGATCATATTCTACATCTTTCTAATTGGCAGTAAGCCATTATCTCTTGCAACTTTCAAGTTATAGCCTTGGAAATCTGAACTATTTTCTTGACAAAAAATCTTTACCACTCTTGACCGCTAGGGGTTATGGTGCCAAACAGTGCCTGAGCCAGTTAAACGGTTGAGTGCTTGTATAGAGGATATTGGATCACAAGCAAGCTCTGCTTCCTTTGATATGAAGTCTACAAACTCCTTAAATGGTGGGTACCCAGCATTTGTTTGTCTAACTCTCATCACTTTGCAGTTCCACCTGGATACCAACCAATCTGGCAATTTAAGCAGACTTTTTAGCTCTCTAAGCAGTCATTAAGAATTTCTAGTGTCTTAATGTGGTGCAAAGCAGCTTCACAACTCTTGAGAAAGTCTGCAAATTCTCTAAGTTCGCAGCCATCCTTTGAACTTATTCTTGGCCATCCATGCAACTTGTCTCTGAAGGACTTCCCAATTATGAATGGGTCTCCGAAACATTTTTCTAACAACTGCCAGGCTGAGTCATATGGTGCGTCAGTGCCTAGTAGGAGGAATCCTTCAACAGCCTTCTTTGCAGCACCACCTAAGTACTTTCTTAGGTAACAGAGTCTTTCATTCTTTGCAATGTTTTTCCTTTATATTAATGTCTCAAATGACAGTTGCCAGTCTCTGCATTTTAAAGGATCTCCAGCAAATAGTGCAGGTTCTGGTGCTGGAAGGCGATTGGCACTAATAGCTTCTGCTAGCACATTGACCAAGTCAGGGCTGTGTTGTAGCTGTGGCATTGATGTCACTTGAGCTTTAGGAATAAATGAAGGGCTTGAAGCATTAAGAACTTGAGTTGTGGCTGGTCAAGCGTAAGGAATTAGTGGGAAACTTGTGGTATAAAGAGCTTGAGTTGTGACTGGCTGAGAAAGTGGAATGGATGCTTGTTGTGAATGGGAAATGAGTGGGAAACTTGCAACATGAATGGTTTGGGTCATGACTAGCTGAGAAAATGGAATGAAGGTTGGGCTTGTGGAAAGAGGAACTTTTGCCAGTTTGGCTTCTTGCAGCAATTCAACTGCTTCAAAATTTTCTTCAGCTTCATCATAAATCTTTAATCAGACTTTTGCAGCATTCAGTTTCTTTACTTCTTCTAGGAGTTCAAGTTTTCTACATTTGTCTTGTATTGCTTGTTGTCTAGCTACTTTCTCAGATTCAAATAGTGCCAGTCATTGTTTACTTTCAGCCTCTAATCTGTGAAGCTCTGTCAGTTCCCTTTCTTGTTCTTCCAGCACTGCCAAAACTTCCTGAGATGCAGCGGCTTCAGCTGAAGCCTCCTTTCTTTTGACTGAGTGGACACTGCAGTGGGCAGAACTACATCTTGACTGATGTGACTGTGGCCTTGACAAAGAACCTGTTGATTCTAAGACCGAGCCAACATCTGACCAAGGTTCTTCTTCTTTATCTACTTTACACCCTTTAAATTGTCTCTCTGCCTATTGGATAATGAATCCTGAGAGCAATATGCATGTATCAATCCTGTGCCACAAGTCTGGTTCAGGAGTGCACACAACGTAATTCTTCATAAATGATCTTTATATTGGAACATGTGCCCTTGATGTTCTCAATGAGCTCATTTAGTTCTTCTTCAGAAGCCTCATCACTTAATATTTCCTTGGCTATTCTAGCATGGTATTTCCACTTCTCATAGATGATTTTGTACCGGCATTGTAAGCCTTTGAGTCTTTCCTCTTGAAGCTCCTTTCCCTTCTGTGTTAGGGTTCGGCTTCATTCACTTCTCCATAGCACTTCTCCTTCTTCTGCAAGTTCAGCTTGTGTAGCACTATGCTCAGCAGATGGTTCTTCTTTCTTGTCAAGGGTCTTGGTGCTTGTGTTGGACATCTTGGGATAACTTGAATAGGTGTGTGAAAATTGTATCTGTTATGACTGTGTGTAGGAGAAATCAATGTGTAAGCACAGCCTTTTGTGTTGAGGAAATGTACTTAGGAAATCAAACTTCACATAAACAAAATTTCACATCACCATAGTACCCTTTTAACTTCACTTAATTTTCCATTTGATTTTGCTTATAAAACACAAATATTTACCAGAATGTCAATAATTGTAGGGCATTGTCCTCAGAAATGCAGTAAATTGCTCATCGTTATCGAAGGAAAATCATATAATGCAAGAAATCTGTGTGTGTGTGTGTGTGTGTGTGCGTGCATGCGTGCGTGCGTGCAGGCACGCATGCGTGTGTGTGTTTCGCACGTATCTCCCGAACCATTCATCAGACTGGCCTCAGATTTTATACGTGCGCTAAGGTTACGAGGGTGTGCATCCCCGAATTTAAGCCTCCCCAGATATGCGCAAGTTTAGGAAGGGGAATCTTTAATGAACGTCCATAGGGGAGCTATGGGCATTCATAGCTATGATGTCATAGACGCACAGATGTTGCCATGGTTACTGTTGCCAGGCAGACACATCAAAGATCAAAGGCAGGCATCACTGAACAAGTGCTGCCGTCAAAGATCAAAGGCAGGCATCACCATGGTTACTGCTGCCATGGTAACAGTAACTTTCTACGGGCATGCAGAAATGCTTGCTTACACTTGCTTTCTACGGGCATGCAGAAATACTTGCTTATACTTGATTTCTATGGGCATGCACGGGTATACACTAGTACTTTAAATTTAGTGTATTCACCCTTTGCACTTCTCTTAAATTGCCCTTTAACCTTGGTTAGTTATCATAAATGCAGCCAGAAACACAAAATGTCAAGTTGAAATATTCTTTTTAACCTTATTACACTTATTCACTTATTTATAGATCCATCCATCCATCTTCTTCCGCTTAATCCTTTTCGGGTCACCGGGGGGGTTGGAGCCTATCCCAGCATCTTTTGGGCGAGAGGCAGGGTACACCCTGGACAGATCGCCAGTCCATCGCATTTCTTCCCACTGATTGCTGATCAGTGAAAACACCTGCTGAAGAGACTGGGTGGAAGTAAAACCTGCAGGGTCTTGGCCCTCCATGGAATGAGTTTGACACCCCTGGTCTAAACCATAGATATATACTCCTAGATTGGCAGCGCTGGCCAGTCCGTGGTCGCGGGGGCATGACGTGCGTCCGCCATCTTGGTACAGGATATCTGTAGCACATCCCTGTGGTCCAGTGCAGACACCTGCTTGGGTCATTCTCCTTTGTTAAACGTTTGACAGGCTTCAGTGAACATGTTTACAACACAGTACAACACAGCGCATAGTGGTTTACTTTCAGCATAATCTGCATAAATATTAGGTGTTTAAGAGCTTCATAATTATTAAATTGTCGCATTTTGCAGTGTCTCAATCAAGAACTGTCAAATGAGCTGAAAAAAAAGTTACCATACCCCCTGATTAATAATTAAGGCTAGCTCTTTCATTGTGGCCATTTATGCATAAATATATGGCCGAAATTGATTAATTGATTAATTGATACTTGAAGTGTGAAAGAAAAAACTGTAGAATTCATTCAGTAACTACTCCATAGCTTGGCATTTAGGTGGAATCATAAATTGAACACAAGTCATACCATTATATGCCTCTAGTCTTTCTTCGAGATCTGTCGTCATGAGGTTATTCTCCTTCAACTCCTCCTTTATTGACAACAAGCTGGTTTTGCATCGCTTCTCTCTTGCCTTAGCATTTTTTTAATTGTCTCTCGACCTCTGCCAGACGATCCTCTGTCCTCCTCAATTTTGCTTTCAAGGAAGCGTTGTCCGATGCTGCATAGCTATGGAACTGAAACATTTCAGTAGATTTGTTAAGTATGCCATGCATATATATAAATTATATATATGTATATATGTATATATATGTGTGTGTGTGTGTGTGTGTGTGTGTGTGTGTGTGTGTGTGTGTGTGTATATATATATATATATATATATACTGTATCTATATATATATATATATATATATATACTGTATATATACTGTATATTTCTTGTCTCAAAACATCTAAATAATGTATCGATTTTAAAAGTGTATCCCATGTATAGAATCTTGTGTACACATAATACTGTTTGGTGAATGTACATCATTTGAAAGTACCAGCTAATAGTTGGCAACTATGATATTAAAGAATTGTGCAATCGTGTGAATTCGCACTGTTCCTTTGATATACATACATCTGGTATACTTGAAACTTGAATATCAAAGTCCAGGTTGCCCCTATCAGACTCACTGGGCTGATGGTCCATGTAATCATGGATAACTTCTTGCTGCTCCTGTATTGGCTGTAATGCCCTTTTAGCAGCTTGAGTTTGGCGTGTCTTCTGATGCTGACAAGAAAAACAGTGTGCATATTATGAATTTATCAAACAATCACCAAAACAATTTCCATAAATAGATCTGTCCCACAAATACAGATAAATGCACGGTGGCGCAGTGGTTAGCACTGCGGCAGCACAGTTTACCCTTGGCCGGGGGATTGTGGGGATCGTGGGATCGTGGGTTCAATCCCAGCCCCCGACCAACAGTGATCTGTGTGGAGTTTGCATGTTCTCCCCGTGTTGCGTGGGTTTACTCCGGGATTTCTCCGGTTTCCTCCCACATGCCAAAAACATGCATGTTAGGTTAATTGGCTGTTCTAAATTGTCCCTAGATATTTGTTTCCTATAGGCCCTTAGAATAGAGGGTTAGTATTAATGAAAGCGCTTTGAGTGGTCTTTGTGACTAGAAAAGCACTATATAAGTGCAGGTTAGTTAGTAGTTAGTTAGATAAAACTTCATGATCCTGTTTAGCAATGGTATTCAAGATATTGTTATGGTGTCCCACACTATGTCAAAAAATTATAACCATTCACTAACTTTTAATGGAAACTCATTTTAAAAGTAATGTTTACTAATCCATTACAGACAAGCACACAAACCTTTTGCAAGTGCACTGGCAAATCAAACTGGGATGGAACTGCATCATCACGAAGTCTTCTGGTTTGGCCAGTCATGTCAAAATCCTCTGATTTAAAATGTTGGCTGCACACAACATCCCAGGCCTTTGGCTCCCAGCCCACTAACCTTTTCATCAGACTGCACCATTTCCGTCTCCTTTCTTCATTCCCTTTACCACTGGGGAAGCTGAAAAATTGATATAATATATACCTTGTAGCTGAACACAGACCTGTTGCTCACTCTTCTGAGAATGCCATAGGTCAACTTTAAAGACCACTGTTATATAATTCTTCCTCTTGTAGTGGAAACTAAGGTGATATGCATAATAACAATAGTAAGTTAACATACATAATAACAATATTACATGATCTGCAAATGGTAAAAGGTAGCAACTTACACATGGAAAGTGTGTCCATTTCCCTTCCTCTGCACATTCCTACAAGTTGCATGTGCACACTGTCTCGGCATCTCGGAAGCCTTGGTAAAAGGGAACTTCCCATGAACTGTAGACCTACACCTAACAGCAATAAGCACATATTTTAAAAAATATTATATTATGTAGCACAATAAGCACATGCCTACAAAGTAAAAAATATCACAAAGACTTAATGCTTTTATAAACCAACATTAATAAATTACAAAGTACAATTACTTTTAAATGCTTTGCAGGAATATCCACCCTGTCCCCTCCTATCCATCATAGCAAATATTTATAGTAATGTCAGGCAAAATGTAATATAAGACAGAAATAGTAATGTCGATGAGATATGACTGCATTAATCATCACCAGATCTTCTTGTACCCCCTCCCTGTAATAGACAAATGCGAAATAGGTAATGTAAAATTCTATCTGTAAAGTTTCAATTTTCAAATAACATATCTGTAAATTACGATCTGCAAACCTTCATGATGTTGGTCTGATACAGGAAGTAGATGTTTGTACACATATATGTGTAATTATTGTGTAAACATGGTTTGATAAACCTAAATCTTTAATTAGGCCAAGTGTATACAGGAAAAAGAAAAACTATCCTCACGCTATTTGAGTAACTACCAAACTAGTTACAAGAACCCAAAGTTCATTGTTGATAATATTGGCTACCAATACTGACCCAGTAACAAAGAACACAATGTAACACTGTATACTAATATTACATGAGAAATATTGCCATAAGTATCGATACTGAATTATAATATATATTACACTCATGGCAGTCATGCATGTACAGAAATCAGTGACCTCTCAAATGAAAATCAGAGTTTTTACCTTTATTTTTGACAACACGCCATTAAATTATTTAAAAACAAATACTCGACACTTACCTGATCGTTTAGACACCAGTTACACACTGTGTAAACAAACGAGAACCTTGGAAATGAAGACTTAATCAGAGTGTTGTGCGTTGAGCTGTGGATTTGTTGTGATTCCTGTACCAATATGGTGGCCGGAAATCACGCGCTCCAGTGACCTACTTCCAATCTAGGTTAGATATCTATGGTCTAAACACGACTGCTGCAGCCATGGCTTGCGTCAGGAGGACCACTTCCGGTGGTGGACCTTCGGTCACCTCGTTACCTGCTGTCGGCTTGTCTTCTCTCTCACCCATGTTGAGCAGGCGAGTTCTCACTGTAGCTCCTTTTACAACAATATAGACACAGAGCGGATCCTTAAAACGGGCATTTATTGCTTCTTAATGCAACTTTGCCTTGTTTATGGTTGTTTCTTTATGCCATAACTTCACCAACCAGTCATGCCATGAAGCCGACATGCCGTGAGAACTGTACATGCAAATTAAAATGCAAAGCACTTCAGAAAACTTACAGTGCGCTTAGCACGTAAACAATATAAACGGCGCTAACTTAGCATGCTAAATAACATTATTTATATATCTAAAGAAATACCTTGTTGGCCGCTTGTCATTAAAGGAGGTTTCTAAGTCCATTAAAGTCCCTTGTGGCAGTCTCCTTAGGTTACAACAGTCCCTGGAGTAACTTAGTATCAAATGTAACGGAGCCTCGCGGTCTCTTAACAGAGGTATCTGCTAACCTGCAGTCCATGAGAGATCACTGCTTTTCTTAGTTCACAGACATGTTTTCTCCTGAGATAATAGCATCCCTTTCCCAAATAATTACAATGTGAATTTACTGTAAACAAATGTTATAAATTTTAACCTTAATATCATATGAACTTTATATTGCATCAAATTAGATATTTTTTTTTATCAATATTTATATTATGAACATAAATTATTTATGCAACAAAACCTACAACTCTTTTGACTTCTCTTGTCATAAATCTTGTAAGGAGCTCCTGGTCGTGGCCGGTTTGTGTTAAAATGATGTTCTTTCCACTTCCAAATGATGGCTCCAATAGTGCTCACTGGAGCATTCAGCAGTTTAGAAATGCACCTGTAACCACTGCCATCATTATGTTTTGCAACAATAAGGTGGTGAAGGTCTAGAAAGAGCTCTTTGCTTCTACCCATCACAAGTTCTTTGTGGTTTGACAATCTGATATTCACAGACCTTTTTAAAGGCTATCAGTCAGGACTTAACCAGCTGAAATTAATTTGCACTGATGGGGGATGGGATGGCTTCCTAAATTCTGATGGATTTCAGCTGGTTTCCTGGCTTTCTATGCCTTTTGCACCTCTTTTTCTTCATGTGTTCAATACTTATTCTCTGTGTTATTCCACTTTATTAACTATAACTTGCTTTGTGAACACATCTGCCTTGATTTCTTTGTATGGATTACTTGGGTTGTTACTAATATCTGGTGAAAATCTCAGGTCAGTGGCTCCATCAGAAATATGTTTAATGAGAAAAATGTTGACGTGTTCAATACTTATTTTCCCCACTGTAAATCCAGCTACTTATCCAACATCATTTCAAACAACAGTCACAGACCTTGAGTTCTTTTTACTGTTTTTAATTCAATAACAAATCCACAATGTGAATCTGATTGTGCTGTGGCTTCTCCTGCCCTCTGTGAAAGATTTCTGAATTTTTCTGTAGAGAAAATTTCTGCCCTGAGACCTATTTTGTGCCAGATTGATACAGATCCTTTTGTACCTCCTCCATGCTCAGCTGTCTATGAGCAGTTTGAGCTTGTCAGTCTGTTTGAATTAAAGAAGGTACTCCAGATTATAAGGCTTTCAAATTCCCATTTGGACAATGTTCCTTCTCACCTTTTTAGAGACATTTTTTACACTTTGGGGTAAATCATTCTTATATTGATTAATACTAGTGTTATGTCCATATTGTAGGAAGGAAGAGTGAGTCTCACCTCGGTTAACAGGGGTTTATTATATACAATACACAAACTATGTACAGAGGCTTACGGCACTCTCCTGCTGGCCAGGTGGCTCCACAACAAAAGAGGCAGAGCCTCTTCCGCCCACTCTTTTATACCCTGGGCGGCATCACCACCGGAAACCGGTAGTAGCCACCCCAGTCTATCCCATGACCAAACCGGCCGCCATCTTTGTAATACCAGCCTATTTACATACATAACAACTAGTGCATGCCTGTAGAAACAAAGTATAAGCAAGTATTTCGGCATGCCTGTAGAAGGCAAGTGTAAGCAGGCATTTCTACATGCCCGTAGAAAGTTACTGTTACCATGGCAACAGTAACCATGGTGATACCCGCCTTTGATCTTTGACGTGGTTACCATGGCAACAGTAACCATGGTGATGCCTGCCTTTGATCTTTGACGTCAGCACTCGTTCAGTGATGCCTGCCTTTGATCTTTGATGATGTGTCTGCCTGGCAACAGTAACCATGGCAACATCTGTGTGTCTATGATGTCATAGCTATGAATGCCCATAGCTCCCCTATGGACATTCATTAAAGATTTCCCTTCCTAAACTTCCGCATATCTGGGGAGGCTGAAATTTGGGGATGCTCACCCTCGTAACCTCAGCAAAGCACATATAAAATCTGATCACACTCACACTCCCAGACCCACCCATTCTCTCTCACTCCTGTACCCGCTCAATCTCGCCCCTTCTCACCCTCAAGGTCACCCTCACTCAGTCATGTTCACCCATACACGCACTCTCACTCACAATCCGACCTGCTTACATCCACTCGTGCTCTCCCACACACACTCACCCACCCTCATTCACCCTTATTACTTAGGGTGATCGCTATGCAGATGCAGTGAGCCTGAACACACACCAGCCGCCGCCACCCCCCCCCCCCCGTCGACCCACCCAAGGGTGCCACGGCCACAGAAGCAGACCCCCACCCCCAGTGCCTACCCGAGCAACTGATCAGCAGACCACCACAGGTGCTCCAAGATGCCACCCGATACGCAAAGCACCACACAAAACCGACCCACAATCACCATCTGCACTTATCAAACTCCTCACGCTTGCTTACTCTTGTTCAATCCCTCTCCCACTCCCTTGCTCGTATCTATTCATTCGACAGCACCCAGGGATTTTGACAACATCACAGGTCCCAGGCCCCCTGCTGGGCCCCCAGACCCTCAGCAAAAGAAGGGCAACAGGGGTGGGGGAAGTCCCCCTTCCCATTCCCTTTGCACAAATCATGATAGGTGTGTGTTGGCTGTATGATGTGATTGTGTGCAGGTGTGTGAACTACCATAGTGCAGTTAAAATTGGGAGCATGGCGGTTGGAGCACCACTAGCCACTGCGATAGGCAGCGGGGCCCCCATCCCCCCAAGCCCTCAGTGTCTAAAATGCAATTAAAATTGAGGTGAAGGCAGCCACACTGCACAGCAGAGGTATCCCCTTCACTGACACAGTGCGGCACACCCCCGCCCCAAAGTCCTAAGTGTATCCAATAAAATATACATTCCACCCAGAATCAGGGGGAGGGCGGGAAATAAGACTAGGTGGGAAGCGGTCCAAAAGCAAGGCCGTCCCCCCCAGAAGCCAGCTCACAAACTAGTTCAGGAGGCCATCCACTGCCCCCAAATCCCAACCCAGGGCAAGGGCCACCAGGCCGAGCAGCCCAGGACCCACCAGTGTCACGCCCCGGCGGTCCCAGCACCACAAACATGATGGAGCAGCCACACCCATTCCCACTCATCTTGCACACATGAACATGCACAACAACAATAGTCACAATAGTGAACAATGGATCGGACCCATGCGGTGCCCCACACACCAAGCGACACCCCCGAGCACCCACCGCAAGCCCACCAACTACCCCCGCCAGACACACACAGACAGCAGCAGGCCACCCCGCAGTCACATCCACCCCAGAGCAGCCCAACGGCAACACGGCTGCCAACCCACGCCAACGCCCCCCCCCCCCCAACCACCAAACACACACCCAGTACCAAAGATGCCAGGGGCAATGCAACTGTTAGAATAATTTTGAGCTTAAATTATTCAAAGTCAAAAATCAGGCGGAAAGTTGAAATTATGTACATTTATTACAAAAATATAAAGAGTCACCCTAATGGCCACTTTGGGGGAGAAATTACAAAGCATGGCATTAAGACACGCTTAGAATCCCTAAAGGATCCATTCTTCTAAGTCTGATATATATAGGTAGGAGAAAGCAGGGGGAGGATGGGATAAGAGGAGGAAAGGAGAGGGACAGACAGAAAGTCCTGATAACTGAGCTTATCCAGGCGGACGTCACAGACACTCTGGTGACAAGAATGTAACTCTAACAGAATGTCCATAAAACACTAATCTATAAGATGAGGAGTTCCTGTGCATTCCTGTGACCCAAAACAGGACATGTCAAAGAGATTATAATAAATGGCTTCGCTCATTCCTTACGCATGTACTAACCCTGTACTGATCCTCAGTCTGAACTCTCTGAAATTGCTCACAGAAACAGGCCAAGAATATATAATCTTATCTTATATGGAATGCACATATAAACATTAAACATGGCATATGAAAGGTATGATACTTCTCAAATATAATAATACATTATTAATATCAATAATAATGTAGATAATAAGAAATTTTTCTATCATATTCCCCCTTGATGCTTAATAAAGCATCAGGATTAAAAGAAAAATAAAAGTAAAATAAAGTGAATGAATTAATATAAGGATGTGTGTAAGAATTTACATGCTGTTGTGTCTTTGCAAGTTAAAAACGTGTTTAGAATATGTCATTAAGAGTGAACTGGGCAGAGATTAAAATTAATTTCAGACAGTGTCAAATAAGAACATAGAAAATAATATGAAACAGCCTTAAAACAGCCTTAAATTATATTGCAACCTTCAAAAACATCCTCAGGCCAGTATTGCCCCTCTCACCATCCTTATCATCATATTAAGGACTCACACAAGAAAAATCTGAAGTTATAAAAATCATTACCAAGTTTATGATGAAACTTCTCCATTAAGAGAAACGTTAACTTCTATGAGTATCTGAGGTATTAATATGACCATTTGCATCATTTTCATGGATAGAAGTAATATAATTATCTCCTATAATAGGGCCTACACCCCTACGAGTGGTAATTAGTCAGTCAAGGACCATTATATCCTTTGTCATGATTTTGTAAATAATTGTAGTCTACAATTAAGTGTTTTAATCCCTAAGGTATTTTGTTTCCACTCTCACTCAAAGAAACAATGAACAAAACCTCACTCCTGTACTTTTCATCTGAAATTGCATTCATGCTTCATGAATGGCATCATGTGGTAGAAAAGCATCTCTTTTCACCCTGCCCACCTACCCTGCCGACATGATGAGGGTACGGTCAGTTGCCAAAATGGGGTACACAGATCTGCCCAGTGTCCAGCCAGATGCAAATACGCCCAATGACTCAATGACCTTTGACAATGTAGATCCTTGGTATAACACTTGCTCACTTCGTTGGTCAAGCAGGGTAGCAGTACAGGGGAGAGACGCACTGTAAGCCATTGCATACTCAGAGAGTGTTAAGCTGTCGGAAAGGGGACATCCCCACTTCAAAAAGAGGAGTTCCCTGATGAAATTTAACCTTGCATTCGCAGAGTAAGGCGTGTCATCATGTTTCTAATCAGTGGAGTGATGTGTTGTGTCAGGTGTGATTCAAAATGAAGTTTGCTATGTTATTTCTGTATATAGCCTTTCTTTAAAAAAAAAACCCAAACAAACAGCATGTAGTAGCTGCATTATTTTAGCAATAAAGATATTTTGTCCAACTATTAGTGTTATTAAGGAGCAAACATAACAATTCTCTACAGTGTATAAGCATTGGAACAACTTTATAACCAATATTAAGTATTACTAGAGGATGATGAGGATGATAAGATGACAAAACTAACCACACCTTTCCTTCCCTTGTATTTTTTCCCTTGTCATGATAAACAGACAGCCTGCTTCTCTATCAGCAGAGGTCGTTACTGGACGCCAAGTCATCAGCTGACACTTGCATAGAGAACCAGTTTTCCTTTTTTTTCCAAATACATATACAACATATACTGTATATTAAACAGTCTCTTGCTGAGGGTTTCAGGTGGGGTAAAACGTTAGATGCACCCAAGTGCCACGTCCTTCGCTTTCCGCAGCTGTTGAGGTCAGCAGGATAACCTTTGTGCTGTCCTTGGCAGGGAGTTTTGGTCCAGTTTCCTTTGATGACCAGAACCCCTGGTTTGCTCAAGAGATGGGTGCACCTCCCACGGTTCCTTCGTCACATGGTCCCTCCTGGGAAGGGCAGTATGGATGACATCGCTATCAGTTGTCATTCTTTGCATATAATCACCCAGAAACCCTTCCTCATCACCTAAGTTAAATGGCTTCAATAATAGGGTTTGTCATTCACAATTTCCCTATTTTCTTATTTGAATATTATACTAATCTTGTAGATTGTTGATGGTAAGCTAAGTGGTTTCCTAGGTAAATGTTTGGTACTAATAATTTAGGAACTGCACTTAAATGTGACATGATTTGATTTACAGTGTATTCCATTTCCATTATCTAAGTAAATCATTTCAGCTATTTTAAATCTTGATATTGTTTTAGTTAAAACAATATAAACAATATAAATAAAAAGCAATATTTAAATTAGTGTAGGGTAAAGCCTTTGTATATTCAATAAGTGTGTAAATAATTTCTAAACATTTTTACCTTCACTCTTATTTAGTTCAATGAGATCCATGCAAAGGTTTTGAAAAAACTAAGTTTATGCAGGGAAGATCAAATTATTTTGCTTTGAGCTCCCTAAAGCATTATCCCCTTAATTGAGTAAGAATCTGTATTGTCTTTGTAGTAGATTCTAAATCAAGTCCCACAGTAAACATAAATTCAGCACAAGTTGGACTTTCCTTAGACATTTGGAACTTTTCTCATATATCTGCATGGTTTTCTTCCTTATCAGTTTACCTTGTTCCTTATAAACATGATATTTCCTTTACAATAATCTACAGATATTTTCTTAAATATCTGTAAATTTATTGATGTAACTTTTAACTTCTCCTATTGAATGTTGTGATTTCATTACCAAGCGGTTTCATTTATATTTTTCTCTTCATTATTGATCATCTGTTGATAATTTTTTATGTATTATCTATTTTTCCGAGGATTGCTAATTATTTTTTGCTATGTGGTGGTTCGGTTAACCCCCACAACAGATTGTAGGTCTTTCAAATGCAAATGTCTCATGCCTGTTCTGCAGTCCCTTTGATCGTACCAACTGCTGTGAATCCGCTTTGATGTATTGTCTGAGTTGGGTATAAATACTGCACAGGTTCTGTAACTCACTCACTCTTCAACTGCTGCTGCTGGACACGTACTTTGTGTCTCCCTCTCTGGCAGCCTCTGGGCTCGCTCCCGGCGCGCATGCACGGTGCCGGGACCGGAGCTCGTGAAGGCGGTATGATTTAATAAACTTCACTTAAAACCTCAGCGTCACTGCTTATTATTTCATGCCGCCTCACTGGTGACCCCGAAGACGCACACGCTTTGTGCGACGCAACCTTCTGGTCGGGACATCCACGCTGAACCGGCCGAGGGACACAAGACGTCTCCTCCCTCTCGCCGCTCCAACGCACCATGACCTGAAGGCAGAAAAGAACACGCTGCCAGTGAACGCTTCACTGGTGACCCCGAGCATGCACACGTTTTGTGCAAAGCAACCTTCTGATCTGGACAGCTGCACTGGTGACCCGTTCTTCTTGATGAGATCTGCACGTCTGAGATCTGCTCATCCACGCTGGACCGGCCGCGCTCGCAGCTCCTCCACACGAGAGCGCAGGCACCTCGTCCCCTCTCCGCGACGGCGACCTCCAGGGCCGGCGGAGAACGCAACGCATGGACCTGAACGCACCACGGCCGAGCGGTGACAAAGATCGTCTATTCCCTCTCACCGCTCCAGCGCATCTGCACGAGCCTGAGGGACGAAGATCGTCTATTCCCTCTCACCGCCCCAACGCACCATGGCCAATCTGCAGCCACAGCTCAACTTGGATATTATCGGCGCCGTCTGCGCTGATCTCCACCAAGATTCTGCACCCTGGTTCTCCTCTCCAGCTGGCCCACCCACGCATGGAACCCCGGCACACGCACCGGGGAGTTACGAGGACGGCGCACCACGCACGGGACAATAATGGCTACAGAGACCGCCATCGTCCTCCGCCGCTGCACATGCCCGAAAAAAACGGCCGATCGCCACCCTCAGAACCTTCAGGGCTGCCCGCACACCTGAAGCACGCTCGCAGCTCGCCCACAGGATTTTCCAATGGTCTCAGCCACGGCGCACAAGGGATTCAGCCGTCAGCTTTTCCCAAACGCCAAGTCCCTCTGCTTTTGCTTCCTTTTTTTCCTTACAGCCGCTACGCAGCCTCGCCGCTCCTGTTTTCTTCATGGCCACGAGAGGAGTCAGAGACTAATTTTTCTTCTTGTGATCTCCGCACGTGCAACGGGACAGCCCCTCGACGCGCGGAGCAGCAAGCAATTTTTGCGCGGCTCGGACGATTTCACCGTCCCCCTGCCGGCACTTACTACCCCCCTCCTCCCTCCCCCTGCGCCTGCAGCGAGCTTCTCCCACAGCTCACTCCCATAGAGGGATTATCGAGGTCTCGGTCCCCTGCCGTGCCCTCTGGGGGGGAGCGTGTGGCGGTTCGGTTAACCCCCACAACAGATTAAGGACAGTCAGCTCTCTTCTCTTGGTTTTTCCCGCTGCACTACTGGGATGTAATGTTCCATTCATGTATTGTGATGTAACGTGCCATGCATGTATTGTGATGTAATGTGCCATTCATGTATTGTGATGTAATGTGCCATTCATGTATAGTGTTCATGCGTCCTGTCCTTACTGTGACCTAGAGACAGATCAATATGTAGATGTGCCTTGTAACCTCTTTGTCCTGCAAGCTGGAGCAGAGGACAGCAATCTGCCTATTGTTATGTAGGTCTTTCAAATGCAAATGTCTCATGCCTGTTCTGCAGTCCCTTTGATCGTACCAACTGCTGTGAATCCGCTTTGATGTATTGTCTGAGTTGTGTATAAATACTGCACAGGTTCTGTAACTCACTCACTCTTCAACTGCTGCTGCTGGACACGTACTTTGTGTCTCCCTCTCTGAGAGCTTCTGGGCTCACTCCCAGCGCGCATGCACGGCGCCGGGACCGGAGCTCGTGAAGGCGGTATGATTCACCAATGCTGCCTTCACCAATGCTGCCTTATTTCATGCTGCTTCAGCTAATTAATTTCTTTGGTACCCCCCTTTTGATGCATGAAGACGCACATGCAGCAAAGTTACAGGGTATTTGCTTGATGGGTAGTGTCTTTTACTAGGAGAAAGCGTGTTACCACTTTTATGTGTTGCACACAGTTAATTTAGATGAAAATTTGTGAGTAGTACAGCTCCTTCAAAATGAGGTTTCAATAATCATGGTTTCTTTTGTGATGTCTCTTGAACTAATTTAAAAATTCCATTTAGGAAAAAACAATATTGCTGTCTGTGCAGAGTTGATATGACTTAGCATTGATAACTAAGATCAGTTTGTCCAGTTGAACACAGACAGGTTGAATTTGTGTAAGTGAATCCTTGTGAAAGGCTGTGTCACACTTCTTCAGTCAATGGAAAGGTGGACATTGGATTGGATTGGATAGTTTTTATTTGACAGGGACAGTGCAATAAACATAGACAATTAATCAAATGACAGTCAATCTAATGTGTTGTACAAAGAGTGTATAGCTATTAGCTAATTTGCAACTCTTGTCCCTGGATGGGCTTTAGAAAGAAGAAACAAGTAAAAAGAAAGAAGGATAAGGAAAAGAAAAAATGAAAACAGAATAAACAATAACCACATACATCAATGCAAAAAAGATTATAAATACACAATATAAAAACCTGATTCACATTTGCCTATTTCAGGCCCAATTGCCCAATTGGAATTTGGCTTAGTTTTGTACAAGGAATGCCTCATTTTATATATTCCTTGGTAAATTATGGGGTGGACTGTAGTCCCGAGGCCCAGCTCGCTTTCTTAACAGCTCTCTTCCTCCAGTGTGGAGGAACGCAATAAGTGCAGGCGGACACGGCAAGCTGAAGGTTAAAGGTGTTTTATTCCTCCATCACGAGACTCACTCAGCGCTCTGTCTGTGCGCTGTGAGTGAGCCCTGAGTGCATTTCTTAGTGAGCTTTGAGTGAGCACATTTATATAGACAAGAGAGAAAGCGTGGCACGCATATCAACGCATATCAATTTCTTGATTACTGGCGCCGGAATTCCTCTCTTTGCTCCGGGGATGTATAACAATAGGACAAAAGAGAATGCAAGGCACATTTACATATTGATATCAGTCTATACATATCAATCACGTGATTAACTGGTTGTCCCCTGAGGGGCTCTCTGCCCGTATACCAGTTGTTCTGTTTTGTGCTCAAGCTGAGTGCTCTGACTGTCCAAGTAGATTGTAGTGGGTTAACAGCTCAACAGCTTTCTTAATGACTGCTGTTATATATTTATGTATGTATGTACTTGTATTATTTATTGGGTTTTATTTCATTTATTATGTACTACTACCCCCCTCATGGATCGTCACCTTATCGTGGTGGGGGGGTTTGCGTGCCCCAGTGATCCCAGGAGCTATGTTGTCCGGGGCAATTTGCCTCTGATAGGGTCTCCCAAGACAAACTGGTCCTGGGTGAAGGGCCAGACGAAGAACGATCCAACAGACTCTCATGATAAATTGTATATCAAGGATTCAGTGTACCCCGCCCGGTATGGGGTTACCGGGGCCCCACCCTGGAGCCAGGCCTGGGGGAGGGGCTCGAAGGCTAGCGTCTGGTGGCCGGGTTTCCACCCATGGGACCCGGCCGGGCTCAGCCCGAAGGAGTTACATGGGTCCGCCCTCCAGTAGGTTCACCACCTGCAGGAGGGATCATGGAAGTCCGGTGCTATGTGGATTAGGTGGCAGTCAAAGGCGGAGACCTTGGCGGACTGATCCCAAGCTTTCTAAACTGGCTTTTGGTACGTGGAATGTCACCTCTCTGGTGGGGAAGGAGCCTGAGCTGGTGTACGAGATTGAGCGATACCGGCTAGATATAGTTGGCCTCACCTCAACACACGGCTCCGGTTCCGGAACCAGTCTCCTGGAGAGGGGCTGGAGCTTGGCCTTTTCTGGAGTTGCCCCGGGCGAGAGGCGACGAGCAGGGGTAGGTATTCTTGTATCGCCCCACCTTGCTGCCTCTATATTGGAGTTTTCCCCGGTGGACGAAAGGGTTGCTTCCCTGCGCCTTCGGGTTGGGAAACGGGTCCTGACCATCATTTGTGCCTATGCACCAAATGATGTTTCAGAGTACCCACCCTTTTTGGAGTCTGTGACTGGGGTGCTGGAGGGTGCTCCTCCTGGAGACTCCATTGTCCTACTGGGGGACTTCAATGCGCACGTGGGCAACGACAGTGAAACCTGGAGGGGGGTGATTGGGAGGAACGGCCTGCCCGATCTGAACCCGAGTGGTGTTCAGTTATTGGACTTCTGTGCTAACCACAGTCTGTCTATAACGAACACCATGTTCAAGCATAAGGGTGTCCATATGTGCACCTGGCACCAGGACACCCTAGGCCGCAGGTCGATGATCGATTTTGTTATCGTATCATCAGACCTGCGACCGTATGTCTTGGACACCCGAGTAAAGAGAGGTGCAGAGCTGTCAACTGATCACCACCTGGTGGTGAGTTGGATCCGATGGCAGGGGAGGAAGCCATTCAGACCTGGTAGACCCAAACGTATAGTGAGGGTGTGCTGGGAGCGTCTGGCTGAGGCCCCTGTCCGGGAGGTCTTCAACTCCCACCTCCGGAAGAACTTCAACCACATTCCGAGGGAGTCTGGAGACATGGAGTCTGAATGGGCCATGTTCTCCACCTCTGTTGTTGAAGCGGCAGCCCAGAGCTGCGGCCGCAAGGTGGTCGGTGCATCTCGTGGTGGCAACCCCCGAACCAAGTGGTGGACACCAGTGGTGAGGGGGGCCATTAAGCTGAAGAAGGAGTCCTATCAAGCTTGGTTGGCTTGTGGGACTCCCGAAGCAGCTGAGGTGTACCGGCAGGCCAAGCGGAGTGCAGCTCGGGTGGTTGCTGAAGCAAAAACCCGGGTATGGGAGGAGTTCGGTGAGGCCATGGAACAAGACTTTCGGTCGGCTTCAAAGAGATTCTGGCAAACTGTTCGGCGGCTCAGGAGGGGAAAGCAGCTCCCCGTCCACACTGTGTATGGTGCGGATGGGACACTGTTGACTTCAACTGGGGATATCGTCGGGCGGTGGAAGGAATACTTCGAGGATCTCCTCAATCCCACTGATACGCCTTCCACAGAGGAAGCAGGGTTTGGGGACGAGGGGGATGACTCGCCTATCACAGGGGCTGAGGTCGCCAAGGTGGTTAAAAATCTCCTTGGTGGCCGGGCCCCGGGGGTGGACGAGATTCGCCCCGAGTACCTCAAGGCCCTGGATGTTGTTGGGTTGTCATGGTTGACACGCCTCTGCAACATTGCGTGGAGGTCGGGGGCAGTGCCTTTGGCATGGCAAACCGGGGTGGTGGTTCCTCTCTTCAAAAAAGGGGACCGGAGGGTGTGCTCCAACTTTAGAGGGATCACACTCCTCAGCCTCCCTGGGAAGGTCTATGCCAAGGTATTGGAGAGGAGAGTCCGGCCGTTGGTCGAACCTCGGATTCAGGAGGAGCAATGTGGTTTTCGTCCTGGCCGTGGCACATCGGACCAGCTCTTTACCCTCTCGAGAATTCTTGAGGGTTCGTGGGAGTTTGCCCAACCAGTTTACATGTGTTTTGTGGACTTGGAGAAGGCATTTGACCGCGTCCCTCGTGGATTTTTGTGGGGGGTGCTTCGGGAGTATGGGGTATCGGGCTTGTTGTTACGAGCTATTCGGTCTCTGTACGACCGTTGTGAGAGTTTAGTTCGCATTGCCAACACTCGGTCGGAGTCATTCCCAGTGAGAGTTGGACTCCGCCAGGGCTGCCCTTTGTCACCGGTCCTGTTCATAATTTTTATGGACAGGATTTCTAGGCGCAGCCAGGGAATGGAGGGTGTCATGCTTGGTGACCACAGGATCTCATCTCTGTTGTTTGCAGATGATGTTGTCCTGTTGGCTTCATCCAGCAATGACCTACAGCTCTTGCTGGGACGGTTTGCCGCTGAGTGTGAAGCGGCTGGGATGAGAATCAGCACCTCCAAGTCCGAGTCCATGGTCCTCAGCCGGAAAAAGGTGGATTGTCCTCTCCGGGTTGGGGACAGGCTCCTGCCCCAAGTGGAGGAGTTTAAGTATCTTGGGGTCTTGTTCACGAGTGAGGGGAAAATGGAGCGAGAGATCGACAGACGGATTGGAGCAGCATCTGCAGTGATGCGGACGTTGTACCGGTCTGTTGTGGTGAAGAGGGAGCTTAGTTCTAAGGCAAAGCTGTCGATTTACCAGTCAATCTACGTTCCTACTCTCACCTATGGTCACGAGCTTTGGGTAATGACCGAAAGAACGAGATCGCGGATACAAGCGGCTGAAATGAGCTTTCTCCGTAGGATTGCTGGACTCACCCTCAGAGATAGGGTGAGGAGCTCAGTCATCCGGGAGAGGCTCAGAGTAGAACCGCTGCTCCTCCACATTGAAAGGAGTCAGTTGAGGTGGTATGGGCATCTGATTAGGATGCCTCCTGGACGCCTCCCACTTGAGGTGTTTCAGGCACGTCCCACTGGGAGGAGACCCCGGGGCAGACCCAGGACTCGGTGGAGAGACTATGTCTCCCAGCTAGTCTGGGAACGCCTTGGTATCCCCTCTGAAGAGCTGGAGCAGGTGGCTGGGGAGAGGGAAGTCTGGGCTTCTCTGCTTGAACTGCTGCCTCCGCGACCCGGACCTCCGGAAAAGCGGTAGAAGATGGATGGATGGATGGATTATGTACTACATCCATTGTGTATGTGTGGATTGTGTGGTTGCAGCACAGGTGTCAAGCCCAAGACAAATTTCCCCTTGAGGGACAATAAAGTTTATCTTATCTTATCTTATCTTATCTTAGCTCAACCACTGCTGAGCACCGGGAAAACACATTCCTTATTACTGTCACATTTCTGAAATGGGATATTGTCACACTATTATGTGGTGAGTGGCATCAGATGTATCCTGCAATGTGAAGTCATATGAACACTACATTTTTAAAGTCAGAGTCATTTAAATTGTTACGCTTTGTCATTTGCAACGTCATTTGTTCTACTTAGCATCAAAAACTGCTTGTTAACTGAGAGGTCCTTCCCCCTATGGCCACCGTCGCCTCCTCACATCTCCCACAAAGATCAAATGTCGGTGCCATCCTGCAAAGAAAAATTTGGGGAAAGCCTTATGGCTTCCCCGTCTGCACCTTCAGTATTTACATCAACAGGAGTACAAATTTTATCACCTCATAAATTGATTTTACTAATGTTCCAGTGATCATCATTATTTCTGTGTCCCTTAAATGTTTATCTCAGTTTTTTATCCCACTGTTTATTATAACATGTAATGTTAAGAAACACAAGTGAATTATTGTTTTTTTATTATTTTTTTACATATTGCATATGTCACCAAGGATTTATTAAATTGAAAGGTAATGATGATGTTATGTTTCCTTGTTAATTTGGCAAATCTAATTCCTGGTGAAAGCTAAAAAATTTGTGAATGCTTTTCCTTTCCTGTTGAAAAACGAAGAATGAACAATAGCAGAAAAACCTTTAAATTACACCTAAAGCTTCCACAATTTGAATGTGATTTTGCTATTCACAGCAAGTATTCGCTCAATATTCTGTGAATCAGTAAGTGTTTTACCAATTGACATGGGTAATCACTAGTTTAGGATTATGTTTAAACAAAACAGTGTCATATATTAGAAGCCTTAAACCAATGCAGCAGTTAGAATTAGTAACTGGAAATGCAGGCCTAATCTCTGTTTTCAGGAATTTATGGCACAGGACCACAATCCGTGGTCTGTGTGTGTGTGTTTTGTTTGTTTTTTTCTGATTCTCTGTTTATGTTATCTAGGTCAGCCTGACACAACTTCTCTCGGCTGACTTTGTCTGCCGCTAATCAGTCTAAGTTTACCATTGAAATTAAATTCCCTTTCTCCATTTTACCAGAAATCTTGTGCTATTTCTGTCTCTCTTTATTTTTTTAACCATCTCCCGATAATAAAAAAAATTCACTCTCATCTTGCTGTGTTCTTTTAGGAGGGAAAAAGTCACAGCATGAACTGTCTCAGATCCTGCTCTTGTATTCCCCCCCCTTTTTTTACATGGACAGGCCCAGGGTCAAAATGTAAATAAGATTGCATATGTCATTTATTAAAAAGTGAGTATAGTATTATTTAAACAAAGCAACAATATGACATACAATTACCAAGACCTCTGTTTGATAATCAGTAGTCTCTGACAAATTGTATGTGCAAACACATTAATTATCAATCTCTTTTGAACCTCTATGCTTTGAATCATGTAATATAGGGTATACATAAAGCCTTCAGTGATTATGCATTATTAAGTGACAGCATGATATTGTAATGTTCAGTTAATTTCATCATTGTCATGCTGGTAGCGTTGATTAAGATGCAAGCATCTGTACTTAACTTAGATGTTCAGCCGCCTCTTTGATGTCGATGGGAGGAGAGCACGGACGGTGACGAGGCCGGGTCCCAGAGGCTGGTTTTGTTTTGGCAGGGGGAAGGAGAACGTCAGTCCTGCGTCCTTTTTTCCCTGTAAAGTGCACTGTTATGCTTCAGTCAAAGAAAAAAGGCAACTGAGTCAATAAAAGTCAGTGATACGTCAAAAAATTAAATAAAAATAGCTCAATGTGACATGATTGCTTGACCCAGGAGACAGACGCTGACACGAGTAGAGTGATTAGACAATTATTTATTAACTCAGTGAAGTTGGTGAGTGTGTGAATGTGTGGGTGAGTGCGATGCTGTCAGACAGCTGGAGCTGAGCAAGTCTCGCTGCGACTTGGCAACCCTGGAACACACAAGCACAAGAGATTAATGCAGCTCGTAGAAATGGGAAACTGAGACTTGTGCTGCTTACTTGCAGGTGCCGCTGTGAGACTTCTGTCTGCTCCGTGACTTGGCGTGGCTTGGTGAGAGTGGCGCTTGGTGCTGTGAAGGTGAGGAGGAGATCCGAGGAGGAGGAGGTGAAGCCCCGTTGTCAGGGGAGACGAGTCCGCCGCCAGGGAGGTCCACCTGTGCGCAGGGGAAATTACTTTGACAAGGTAAGTCTTGCTGTTGCTTACGTGACGTGGCTTGACGAAGAGGCTTGGTATTAGCTCTGACTTGAGGTCGTGTCCTTGACACGATGCATGGCGAAGACGACAGACGACTCCGTGCAGAGCAGTCAGAGACACCGGCTTTTAAAGCCTGCTGGTTATTGGCGGCAGGTGTGTGCGCAGCTGGAGCTGATGATGGCCCAGCAGCCGCCATGACAGTACTCCCCCCTCTAGAGGTGCCTCCAGGCACCTGCCCTATCCTACCTGGATGTGCCTGATGGAAATCGCGGATGAGCTGCTTGTCAATGATCAACGCTGGGCGAATCTAGGAGCGGTGTTCAGGGCCGAATCCCTCCCAGTCCACCAGGTACTGAAGACCCCTGCCCCGCCGGTGGACATCCAAGATGGCAGTCACCCCCCAAGCTGGGTGGCCGTCGATCATCCTCGGGGGGGAAGGAGCCGCGGGGGGCGGGCACAGAGGGTCGGAGATATAGGGCTTGACCTGGGAGACATGAAAAGTAGGGCAGATGCGCAAGGAAGGGGGAAGAGCTAGGCGCACAGTCACCGGGTTAATAACACATGAAATCACATATGGACCGATGAAGCGCTTCATTAACTTACGCTTCTCGGCTGGCACATTGATATTCTTTGTAGACAGCCAAACCTGTTGACCCACCTTATAATCCGGGGCGGGCCTCCTGTGACGGTTGGCCACCTGAATATTGCGTTCCGCGGTCCTGAGGAGGGCTCTGCAGGTGATGGTCCAGATCTGACGACAACGCCTGGCATGAGCCTGCACCGAAGGGACAGCCACCTCCTTCTCCTCCTCCGGGAACAGTGGTGGATCATACCCCAGAGATGCTTTGAACGGGGACACCCCAGTCGCTGAAGACACCGTGGCGTTGTGCACATACTCGATCCAGGGCAGGAATGTACTCCAAGAAGAGGAACAAGAGGATATGACACAGCGGAGCGCAGCCTCCAGCTCCTGATTGGCCCGCTCACACTGGCCGTTACTCTGCGGATGATACCCAGACGAGAGACTTGCCGTGGCCCCCAACACCATGCAAAACGCCTTCCAGACCTGGGACACAAACTGCGGACCTTGATCCGAGACAATATCCGCCGGGATGCCATGAAGGCGGACCACATGCTGCACCAGGAGATCCGCTGTCTCCCGTGCTGAAGGCAACCCCCGGAGAGGCACAAAATGGGCTGCCTTAGAGAAGCGGTCCACTATCGTCAGGACCGAGGTGAAGTGGTCAGAAGGGGGCAGGCCAGTCACAAAATCCAAAGCCACATGGGACCAGGGGCGGGAAGGAACCGGCAGAGGATGGAGAAGACCTGCCGGGGGGGAAGATGACGATTTCCCGGTGGCGCACTGGGCGCAGGCCCAGACATACCTGGTGATGTCCTTCCTCAACCCTGGCCACCAGAAGGCTCTCTGAAGCAGGTTGACCGTGCGAGCAATTCCTGGATGGCACGCCAACTTAGAAGCATGACCCCACTGGATGACCTCGCTCCTGACCGAAGGGGGAACGAACAAACGGTCCGGGGGACCCCCACCCGGGTCGGGCTCAGTCTCCTGCGCCCTCCTGACTCTGTCCTGGATCTCCCACACGAGGGCGCCCACCACAAAGGATGAAGGCAGGATGGTCTCCTCCTGATCCCCGACGGTCTTTGCCTCGAACTGCCTGGAGAGGGCGTCTGACTTAGCGTTCTTGCTCCCTGGCCGGTAGGTGATCGTGAAATTATCCGGCCCAAAAAAAGAGACCAGCGGGCCTGGCGGGAGTTCAGCCGTTTAGCCGTCCGAAGATACTCCAGGTTTTTGTGATCCGTCCAGACGACGAACGGCTGGGCAGCCCCCTCCAGCCAGTGCCTCCATTCCTCCAAGGCGAGCTTCACAGCCAGCAGCTCCCTGTCACCGACACAGTAGTTCTTCTCAGCAGGTGTAAGGCGGTGGGAAAAGAAGGCACACGGCCGGATCCTTCCATCCACCGGGGAGCGTTGGAAGAGGACCGCCCCAACCCTAGAATCCGAGGCATCCACCTCCACCGAGCACTGCAGGGCCGGGTCCACCTGGGTCAGGATGCAGGCAGAGGCAAACTCCTCCTTCAACTTCCCGAATGCCGCAGCCGCTTCCTCGCTCCAGCGAAAGGGGATCTTGGGGGACGTGAGGTCGGTCAGGGGCCGGGCGATGATCCCAAAATTCGGCACAAAACGGCGGTAGAAGTTGGCGAATCCCAAAAAATCCTGCAACTGTTTCCTGGACGTGGGTGTGGGCCAATCCACCACCGCCTTAACCTTGGCCGGGTCGGGGAGCACCTGATTGTGTGCAATAATAAACCCCAAAAAGGACGTCGAACTGGTGTGAAACTCACACTTCTCAGCCTTGTCGAATAACTGGTTCTCTAGGAGCCGCTGCAGGACCCGTCTAACGTGTACCTGGTGTTCCTCCAACGTGCGTGAAAAATCAGGATATTGTCCAAATAAACAAACACAAAGGAGTTCAGAAAGTCCTGGAGGACGTCGTTGATTAAGCGCAGGAAGACGGCCGGAGCATTGGTTTACCCAAACGGCATCACCAAGTACTCAAAGTGGCCGCTTGGGGTCTGGAAAGCCATCTTCCACTCATCGCCCTCCTTAATGTGCACCAGGTGATAAGCGTTACGGAGGTCCAGCTTCGTAAACCATGATGCCCCCTGGAGGGAGTCAAAGGCCGAGTTCATTAGAGGCAGCGTGTATTTGTCCTTGATGGTAATTTCATTGAGCCCCCGGAAGTCGATACAGGGACGTAGCGAACCATCCTTCTCCCCCACAAAGAAGAAACCTGCCCCCACCGCCGAGGAAGATGGTCGAATAATTCCAGAGCTTAGGGACTCCTTAATATATGTGTCCATGGCCTCACGCTCCGGGGCAGACAGGCTATACAATCGACTTGCCGTGAGCGGGGCCCCTGCCCTGAGGTTGATCGCACAGTCGTAGGGGCGGTGGGGGGGGGGAAGGGACAGCGCCCGTGATTTGCTGAAAACCTCTCCCAGATCGTGGTATATCTCTGGTACCTTGGACAGGTCCGGGGGCGGCGTCGAGGGCGAGGTCATCGATACCGAGGGGGCACACGCTGCAGACTGGAGGCAGGCACTGAGACAAAAGGTGCTCCACGCAGTGATATTTCCTGCTTGCCAGTCGAACGTGGGGTTGTGGAGACGTAGCCACAGGTAACCCAGGATCACAGGCGAGGAGGAGATAGGCAACACCAAAAACCGGATCTCCTCCCTATGATTTCCAGAAACTATCACTGACACAGGGGCCGTCTGGTGGGAGACAGTGGTTAGTGAAGCCCTTGACAGCGTAATTAGGTTGACAGATGGGCGAAGGGGTTGACAGCTGAGGCCCAGATGGGTTGCCAGGTCTCCGGAAATGAAGCTTTGCTCAGCTCCAGAATCAATGAGGGCATGTGTCGTGTGTTCCCTGTGTTTATAAATTAGTCTGATGGGGATAAGGCAACTGGTGAGGGTTTTTTTTCTGATTAACGTCTGTGAATCCCCCTACTGTAACCCACGGACCTCCCCTTTTAACCGGTTGGGACACTCAGCTACCCCGTGAGACTCATTACCACAGTAAAAACACAGGCCCAGATCCCTCCGGCGCTGTCTTTCAGCCGCCGAAACACCCGATTGCCCAATAATCATTTCCTCCTGCCCCGGAAGTTCCTCTGCGGGGGCAGAGCCGGGAGAGGCGGCCGGGAGGAGCGGGGACGTGGTTTAACCAAACGGCTGGCAGCCCTACGTTCGGCCGCCCGCTCCTTCAGCCTGTTGTCCAAACTAATGGTGAGTGAAATCAGTTCACCTAATCTGTCTGGCTTATCCCGTGTTGCTAGTTCATCTCTTAGTTCCGAGCTAAGGCTGCGGAGAAAAATACTGCAAAGAGCAGACTCCCCCCACCCAACCTCAGCAGCTAGCACCCGGAAGTCTACGGTGAAATCGGCAGCAGATTTGCTGCCCTGCCGAAGGTTAAGCAACCGGTCTGTTAACACCGCGCCCCGGTCAGTATGGTCAAAAATCTCAAGGAACTCTGCCACGAATTGCTGGTATGTTAAGTGGGAGTAGCTGGGTTTAGCCATAACGGTGTACGCCCAAGCTAACGCCCTCCCTTCGAGCAGGTTTGAGATGTACCCAATCTTACTATGGTCCGTGGGAAAATCTCCCGGGACGCGGTGAAAAACTGTTTCACATTGTAGCAAGAAACCCCGTGCCTCCCCGAGTTTTCCGCTAAAGTGGGCGGGGGTAGGCACGGGAGTGAGGCGAGGTGAAGGAGGCTGGTGTGTTTGACTAGCAGGTGGGTTTACAGGGGCTGGTGAGGCCCCAACGACCGGGGAGAACGCCTGGCGTCCTTCCAGGCGATCCAGCCGGCTGTTAATCTGAGTTAATTGATTGAGAATAGCCGTCTGTTGATGGGCAATTAGGTCTACTAGTGCGCTAAGGGTGTTAATACGGCGCGTCAGTGCGCTGTCTGCTGGGTCGTCTTGACGGAGTCGTACTGACATGATTGCTTGACCCAGGAGACAGACGCTGACACGAGTAGAGTGATTAGACAATTATTTATTAACTCAGTGAAGTTGGTGAGTGTGTGAATGTATGGGTGAGTGCAATGCTGTCAGACAGCTGGAGCTGAGCGAGTCTCGCTGCAACCTGGCAACCCTGGAACACACAAGCACAAGGGATTAATGCAGCTCATAGAAACGGGAAACTGAGACTTGTGCTGCTTACTTGCAGGTGCCGCTGTGAGACTTCTGTCTGCTCCGTGACTTGGCGTGGCTTGGTGAGAGTGGCGCTTGGCGCTGTGAAGCTGAGGAGATCCGAGGAGGAGGAGGTGAAGCCCCATTGTCAGGGGAGACGAGTCCGCCGGCAGGGAGGTCCACCTGTGCACAGGGGAAATTACTTTGACAAGGTAAGTCTTGCTGTTGCTTACGTGACGTGGCTTGATGAAGAGACTTGGTATTAGCTCTGACTTGAGGTCGTGTCCTTGACGCGATGCGTGGCGAAGACAACAGACGACTCCATGCAGAGCAGTCAGAGACACCGGCTTTTAAAGCCTGCTGGTTATTGGCAGCAGGTGTGTGCGCAGCTGGAGCTGATGACGGCCCAGCGGCCGCCATGACACAATGTTTTTCATTTTCAAAAAAAAAAACAACCTGGAGGGAATGAAAATATTGGCTTTAGAAATATGTGAATAGTTCATCACATACGCAACATTTGAGTGAAAACTCACAAAGTTAGACTGAAAGAAAAAGTAAACCCAAAAACTTTGCAAAAATACCCATATATAATTTTTTTCTCTTCCCTTTTACCAAGTTTTTACACACAAATCAGTAGCTACACAGCCTTCTCTATTTTTTTCCTCCAAGTTCTCTCTCTCTGTTTCTTTCACCCAAGGACACATACACAGAGACACAGATAGATACAGTACACACACACACAGAGACACACAGGGCCCACACAGAAATGCTCTCTTTTCGCGTTATCTCCACAAGGTCATACAATAAAGACTTTTAGGTTCATGCCAAAACCCAAAACAGCATGAGAATTACTTCAATTAATCTCCGGAACTGGCAACCCTTAGCAGAAAAACTGCGGCTGTGGCGACCCCCCACACTGTCACTACAGCATGAAGCTCCCTTTTTTTTACACTGCCGTAAAAACACAACACCAGTCCACTGTTTTTGCTCAAAGCTACTGTACTATTTTCAAATACCTATAAATTTAAACCCTTCTCAAAAGGATTACAATTAACTAATCAATCCTATTATGCTCCACAAATATCAGAAAAAAACACAAACAACAATTTTACAACCTGCTCCTTCCACCTCTGCAGAGAACTATCACTTTTTTTTTTCCACACCGGAGCAGATTACACAGAGACAAAACAAACCAGACTGCAGTAACTTTTATCTAAAACTCACAAAATAAAATATTTCAACGGTCACGTTAACCCCTCCGCTGGGTGCTGAAAGCCCAAAGTAAGACCTCCTCCCCCAGCATCTTGCAATAGCTCACCGTAGCAGGAGAAGTCCCATGGGCGATAAGCGGACCCGGTAAGGGCACAAATATTCCGTGAAAAAACCTTTTCCCTTCGGGGTTCACGTAACCTCCACACGAATGCTGAAGGTCCAAACCCTGGACCATAAGCAGAAGTGGTCAAAAAGGCACGAATCTGTCCCCAAAAATTTACTTCTCTAGGATCACGTGACTTTTCCACAGGACGTCAAACGTGTGCAGTTAGAAGAGCACAAATCTTCTCTTTTTTTCTCTTTGCATGCAAACTTCCGGCACCTCCACTGCACTTACTTGGGGCGTAGAGAGCGGCAGATTTCTAAGAATCTCCCTGGGTCTTGCGATAACGGTCACCGTTTGCAGAGGAAAAACCCTGTTCCTCCCAAGGGATTATTATGATATCGCTCACTGTGGGTAGAAATAACCCAGTACTCAGGCCGCTGGTTTCACCCCTTCAGCTTTTCGCAGTGTACGATCAGTCCGGGGAATCTCACTATCTTTTATCCATAAACAACAACAAATGTACAACAAATTCAAGCCGCCTGTAGGATTCTCAGATCCATCACCCAGTCAGTTCCAGCACCCCGGTCTGAAATGTCTTCACTGCAGTAACACTGAGCCTCCTTTTTTTTTTTTTTCACTCAGCCTGGGAAGGTCTTTTTATCAGCTGTGCACTTGCTGAAATCAAGCAGAGGCGCCAGAAAGACAGAGATATGTGAAGCCACTGTTCGGAGCACCAAAATGTTAGAATAATTTTGAGCTTAAATTATTCAAAGGCAAAAATCATGCGGAAAGTTGAATTTATGTACATTTATTACAAAAATATAAGGAGTCACCCCAATGGCCACTTTGGGGGAGAAATTACAAAGCATGGCATTCAGACATGCTTAGAATCCCTAAAGGATCCATTCTTCTAAGTCTGATATATATAGGTAGGAGAAAGCAGGGGGAGGATGGGATAAGAGGAGAAAAGGAGAGGGACAGACAGAAAGTCCTGATAACTGAGCTTATCCAGGCGGACGTCACAAACACTCTGGTGACAAGAATGTAAATCTAACAGAACGTCCATAAAACACTAATCTATAAGATGAGGAGTTCCTGTGCATTCCTGTGACCCGAAACAGGACATGTCAAAGAAATTATAATAAATGGTTTAGATCATTCCTTACGCATGTACTAACCCTGTACTGATCCTCAGTCTAAACTCTCTGAAATTGCTCACAGAAACAGGCCAAGAATATATAAACTTATCCTATATGGAATGCACATATAAACATTAAACAGGGCATATGAAAGGTATGATACTTCACAAATATAATAATACATTATTAATATCAATAATAATGTAGATAATATGGAATTTTTCTATCAGCAACAAAGCACCCTGCCCTGTGACACAACAGTAGGGCAGCCGGGACAAGCAGGCCCCAAATAGACAACCCCCAGGCCAGCAGATGGTCCGCCCCACCCCCTGCTACCTAACGAGGTTCCCCCACCCACACACACATCCTCCACCCCCGCACATCCACCCATGGGTATCCGCACCTACAAACCCCCTCCCACCCTCATGTGCACACACCCACACACTCATCATCACACATGCCCACCTACATCCACACACAGCCCCACATGCCCACACACAACACACACACACATGCGCACCCACCCACATCCGCATACACACACGAACCCACTCACACCCACACTCACACACATACACACACACACACATACACAAGCACACCCACACCTGCAGGCCCCAGAGGACAGGGAGGGTGACCCCCCAGAACATGGGCACTTGTCTCAGAGCACCACCAGGGCCCCGGGGAGGGCACGACCTCGCACGCAAGGATGTGCCGGGGCCGGCCCAAGCCACCGGCGCACACCCAACCACAACCTAGAGGGGGAACGCCTTCCAGCACCAGGGGCCCAGGGCCAGACCCAGCCCCACCCAGGAGGCAAGGCCAGCCGGCCACGGACCGCCCCCCCAGCCCACCCCGCAGCCCTTCCCACCAACCCCCCAGGGCCAGACACACAGCCACCCCGGAACAGGCCCCCCGGACACCAGCCCCAGTGGGTCACAGAGACCCCTCGTGGTCAGGGTGCAGAGAGCCGCCAGAGGCACCAAGGAGAGCGAACCACCACCTGCCACCCCTCAGGTTATACAATTAATAAGCAGGGACCAGAGAGAATTGAATTCAGCCAGTTGGTTATTTGAGGAGGCAGACATTCTCTCCAGGCTAACATAATCTAATAGTAGGTTATTATAGTGAGTCATGCATAAATTATTTCTTGATTTCCAATTCACGAGGATTGTTTTCTTTGCAATGCATAAGGGATGAGAACCATGTGTGACACCCTTGCCTCTATATTTATTTCACTTTAATCACCTAATATGCAAAGTGTGGGTGAGGATGGGATACGATACCCAAGCCATGCTGACAAGTCCTCACATGTCTTCTGCCAGAACCTTTGGACCGATGCACAGGACCACATAGCATGCATATAACTATCCGGGGCGTTGCTGGTGCAGTAGGAGCAGATATTTGTGTGACTCAGGCCCATTTTGAATATCCTTTGTCCTGTAATGAGTTCTGTGTAGAACTTTGTACTGTACAGTATGAATTGTAAATTACAGTTTTTAGTCATCTTAAAAGTGTTTAAACATATTTGTGTCCAGTAGCTTTCATCCTTATTGATCAATAAGTCTGTCTCCCATTTTAATTTTGAAAGAGATACTGACTCCTCCAGTTTTGATAATAATATGTGTATTTTCAATATCAATTCAGGGGAACGGAGATTTAGAGACTCTTCCACCTTAACTGGTACCTCTAAATCTGTCTGATTAAGATTGAATCTTTTTACTATGGATGTAAGCTGTTGATATTCAAGAAACTTTTCATCACTGATGTCGTACTGTGACACTAGTTCCTGAAATTGGATAAAATTTGTCATGAACTAGGTTTGGACTTTTTCCAAACCCAGCTTCATGGCTTTGTGGCTGTATTTATTCCTTCTGTCTTATTTTGGGTGCCTGTTATCTGCCTGTTTATGTTGTGTTTTTTTCTCATTTAGTTTGTGACTGGCAACTGCCAGGGAGCCTTTCGGGGTTTGCCCTGCATCCTGTCAGCTGACAGCCACACCTCCCTCTCCTGTCAGTGCATGACAGCTGAATGCAATTACTGGTCGCCTTACTGCTCAGCTCAGCCTACACTCACACACACATACCTACGTGCACACTCACTCACACCTGTGCTCACTCAGCTCTTCACACACCCACACACACCTACACACACGCACACATTCACTCACACCTGTGCTCACTGTGCTCGTTTTTTCACCTGCTATTTAAGCTCTGTTTGTTCACCTGGTGCTCGCCGGTTCATTGGATTGTCATCCTCTACTCCAGAGCACAGACTGCTCTGTTGAGTTCTGTAAGTACTGTTTCCCCACCACTCCTCAGTTTCGTGTGCACTGGGTCATTTATCTCTCATATTCCACTCTCCAATGAACCGTTGAGCGTTTAGGTTTGTTTTCTGCTATCTGCTCAGTTCGCTCCCTGGAGCCTTGTCATAACTTTTGTTCAATAAATACACACAACTCCAACCTGCATTTGGGTTTTTGTCTCTCCTGCCCGGGAAGGGCAGGAAATCATGACAGAATGAACCAGCCCTAATGAGAAAACCCAGCGGAGGAGTTGTGTGTGTTATTTTTCATTTCTCTGTGTTCATCCCTACCCATCAGTCGTTTGTAGCATGGGCCATCTGACTGGAGTGGAGCGGCAGGCTGTGTCCTTTCTGGAGATTATCCTGGTGCAGACGCAGGCTTCCCTTTCCCCAGAGGCAGTCCGGGAAAGTCAGAACAGCGCGGCACGGGTAATGGAGGTGACCCCCAGCCTGTGGAATCATTCGGAGGCTAAGGAGGTACTCAGCTCCATATACTCCCTGCCAGTAGAAGAAGCCCAGACGCCAGAGCCATCCCTTACGAAGAGCAAGAGCGCACGCCGTAAGAAGCCTCCAGCCTCTCCTGCGACAGCCCCACTGCCTTCTCCAGAGCCCTGGCCCAGTCCGTCCACGGAAGAATTGGAAGAACGCAGACTGGTGTTGCTAGCGGAGATTGAGCTCCTCCTGGAGGTGAAGCCGTGGCTTCTCCCAGAATTGGCGCTGGAGTAAGAGGAGCTTTCCCTGAAGGACCCGAAGCTCCTGCCTGAAGTTGAGCCTGCTCCGACCTTGGAGCCTCCTTCTCCTCCACATCGTTGCCGTTCCTGGAGGTCTCGCTTGAAGACTGATACCATCTCTCGGCCAGCAACCCCTCTCTCACTGGAGGAGGAGAACTCTCCTGAAGAGAGGGAACATACCGGACAGCGCGATCAGCCTCGAGGGATTTCAGCTGTTTCGTGCTGATCGCGTCACAGAGCTCTCCGGTAAGTCTATTGGAGGAGGAGTCTGCTTTTACATCAACAGCAGCTGGTGCTCTGATGTAACGGTAATTTCCAAACACTGTTCTCCCACCCTGGAATTTCTTTTTATTAACTGCAAGCCATTTTATTCCCCGCGGGAGTTGGCCTCATTCATCCTCGTCGCTGTGTACGTCCCTCCTGACGCGGACACGCGCGAAGGTCAGCGTGTGCTCGCGGATCACATCCAACACACGGAGCGGACTTTTCCAGACTCCCTGGTTATTGTGGTTGGCGACTTTAACCAGAGCAATCTGAGTCACGAGCTCCCCCGATACAAACAGTTTATTAAATGTCCAACCAGAGGATTTAACACGCTGGATCACTGTTACACTACAGTGAAGGACGCATATCGCGCTGTTCCCCGCACTGCGCTCGGTCTATCTGATCACGTGATGGTCCACCTCATCCCCACATACAGACAGAGACTGAAACTCACTAAACCTGTTGTGACCACCACGAAGAAATTGACCAGTGAAGCTGGAGAGAATCTGAACACATGCATGGAAATTACTGACTGGGACATGTTTAAAGGAGCCACACATGATCTTAATGAGTACACGGACACTGTGAACTCATATATCAACTTCTATGAGGAGAGCATTCTCCCATCGCGCACCAGGGTGAGGTACTCTAATGATAAGCCCTGGTTCACTGCCAAGCTCAGACAGATCAGGAAGGAGAAGGAAGCAGCGTTGAAAAGTGGAGACAGGGACTGCTACAGAGAGGTCAAATATCGGTTTAACAGAGAGCTGAGGAGAGCTAAATCTGTGTATTCTGAGAGACTCCAGCAGCAGTTCACTGCTAATGACTCGGCTTCTGTGTGGAGAGGACTGAGGCAAATCACCAACTATCGGCCTCAGGCTTCTAAAGGTCAGGATGACAAAGCCCTTTGTCAAAAACTGTCCCAACATTACGCCCGTTTTGACACCTCGTCAGCTGTGTCCAACTCACCCTCTCCACCCAGCTCCACTGCCTCCTCGGCCCCTAATTCATCAAAAGCGGTCCCCCCCTCCTCCTCCTCCCCCCCTGCCCTTGTCATCAGTGAGCAGGATGTGCACAGACAGTTCTCCAGACTGAACCCGCGCAAGGCCCCCGGGCCGGACGGTGTGTCTCCCTCCACCCTGAGACACTGTGCGAAAGAGCTGGCTCCTGTCTTCACAGACATTTTTAACACCTCCCTTAAGCAATGTCACGTGCCGACCTGCCTCAAATCCTCCACCATCATCCCTGTCCCCAAGAAGCCACGGATTACTGGACTTAACGACTACAGACCTGTAGCGCTCACCTCTGTAGTCATGAAGTCCTTTGAGCGCCTGGTCCTGTCTCACCTCAAGTCCATCACCACTCCCCTCCTGGACCCGCTGCAGTTTGCCTACCGTGCCAACAGGTCTGTGGACGACACAGTCAACCTGGCCCTCCACTCCATCCTGCAGCACCTGGACTCCCCGGGAACCTACGCCAGGATTCTGTTTGTGGACTTCAGCTCCGCATTCAACACCATCCGCCCCGATCTGCTCCAGGACAAGCTGTCCCTGCTCGATGTGCCTGACTCCCTCTGCAGGTGGATCACCGACTTCCTGACGGACCGGAGGCAGCATGTGCGGCTGGGGAAGTCTGTCTCGGACTCTGTTAGCATCAGCATCGGATCACCCCAGGGCTGTGTACTTTCCCCCCTACTCTTCTCCCTTTATACCAACTCCTGCACCTCCTCCCACCAGTCTGTTAAGCTGATTAAGTTTGCGGACGACACCACCCTCATCGGGCTCATCTCCAACGGCGACGAGTCCGTCTACAGGAAAGAGGTGGCCCAGCTGGTGTCCTGGTGCAGCCACAACAACCTGCAGCTGAACGCTCTGAAGACAGCGGAGATGATTGTGGACTTCAGGAAAGTCACAACCCCCCTGCCCCCCCTCACCATCACAGGCTCTCCCATCACCATTGCAGATTCCTTCTGCTTCTTGGGCACCACCATCACCCGGGACCTCAAATGGGAGCCAACCATCAGCTCCCTCATCAAAAAGGCCCAGCAGAGGATGTTCTTTCTGTGGCAGCTGAGGAAGCTCAAGCTACCCACCAAGATGTTAGTGCAGTTCTACACGGCCATCATCGAGTCCATCCTCACCTCCTCCATAACTGTGTGGTATGCAGGAGCCACTGCCAGGGACAGACTAAGGCTGCAGCGCGTCGTGCGCACTGCTGAGAAGGTGATCGGCTGCAAGCTCCCATCTCTCCAGGACCTGTACATCTCCAGGACCCGGAGGCGTGCTGGCCAGATCATAGCCGATCCTTCACACCCTGGTCACGTACTGTTTGCCTCCCTCCCCTCAGGTAAAAGACTTCGGTCCATTTGGACTAAAACCTCCCGGCACATGAATAGCTTTTTCCCCTCTGCCATCAGACTGCTGAACATTAAGTGACTTATTGACTCTCGTGCACTATGTACAACAGCTCAACCAGACTCATGACATTCATCACTGTTTTTCTGTTGCATTATCAACTGCACTGTGGTACCCCATATTATCTGCTACTTGCTAATTTATTTAAAACTGCCTTGACTAGTATTACTCATTATTACTATTATTATTATTATTATTATTATTATTATTATTACTTATTTTTCTACACTTATTGCACGGTTTTAGTCCTTTAGTTTTTTAGTTTATCTCTTTATCTCATCATGTTTTTAATGTTGCAGCATGGCACCGAGACAAATTCCTAGTTTGTGTACTACATGAACAATGGCAATAAATCTGATTCTGATTCTGTTTCTGATTCTGAGCTGTTTTTTCCTCCAGCTACCTCGCTGGAAGCCACCTCCTCCTCTGCAGCATTTATATCCACCAATGTGGGTAGGGCCGTTTTTTTCCCCAGCTCCATCCGCCTCCGTGCCTGTTTGGGAGGCTTCTTCGCTGCCTACTGAGGAGCCCAGGCCCGCCAGGGACATGGAGAGGGATGAAAATGCTCCTGACACCGCTGGTAACATCGTGAACCAGGAGAGCAGGCAAGTTCTTTCTCACTCCTTTTTTGTTACTGATGAACATTTTTGCCTGATCCCTGGTCAAAAGACTCAGGTTCCACAGTCCCCTGAGTTCTCTGCACCAGCAGCATGTCATTACCCCTCACCTGTCCTCTCCATGTCCTCTCCCTGTGCTTTCGAGAGTTCACTGGACCATCAGATGGAGGAGGAGCTTGTGACCCTGGAGGACCATACTCCGTCGCCAGTGATGAGTGGTATCCCAGCCGACACAGCGGAGGAATCACCGGTGTGGGTCATGCGGCCTGGGAGTACGTGGACTGTTGACACCATCAAGTCTGCTGCTACGGTCTCCGCAGCAGAGAACAAACCTGCACTGGATCACCTCAAGGTCAGGCCCACGACATCATCGTCACGATCGACGGAGTCCTGGATGGTGGTGGAGCGCAAGTCCAGGCAAATGATCTCATTTGTTTCTCTCCCTTCTGTATGGGAGCAATCTTGCCTGGCTCTCAGGGAGGAGAGTCGGGTGCTGCCCACAGCTGCACCTGAACTCACCTCACCAGGCTCCGCCGCTACCAGCGATCCTGACCTTGTCTCTCCCTCTGTTGTTTCCGAGCCTTATCCCAGGGTCGCCGGGAAGGATCCATTCCAGCCTGAGGCTCTCGTGGTCCGGCTCACCACCTACTATCGTCATGGGTCTGGCCTCTCCTGCTGCTGCGGTCGTCCTGGGCCCAGCTTCCCCGGTAGAGGTTGCTGTGGGGGTTTCATCCCAACCCGAGACCTCCGTGGGTGCAGCGTTGAGCCAGGCCAGGTCCATCGCGGGTGCAGCATCTCCTCAGCCTGATGACCTGTCGCCACCCGGATCGTCGGAGTCCTGGACGGCAGTGGAGCTCGAGCTCAGGCGAGTGCTCTCTATTGTCTTTCTCTTTTCAATTTTAGAACATTCTTGCCTGGCTCTTGGGGAGAAGAGCGGGGTGTACAAGAAGGGGCTGTGTACACAATGCTGTGTTGTACATGATGCTGTGTACAAGAAGGAGATGAGCAGACTCTACTTTCTGAGGAAGCTGAGATCCTTCAATGTGTGCAACAGGATGCTGGCGCTTTTCTACCAGGCTGTTGTCACCTTCCTTGCTGCTGTCTGTTGGGGTAGCAGTATCAGAGCTAGCAACACCAACAGACTTGACAAGATTATAAAGACGGCTGGCTCTGTGACTGGTCTCAGGCCAGAGACCTTTGAGACTGTGGTGGAGAGAAGGACGCTGAACAAACTGCAATCCATCATGGACAATTCTGATCACCCCCTCCACCACACACTGGACAGACAGGGGAGCACTTTCTCCAGCAGACTGCTACAGCTTCACTGTCGGATGGTCAGGTACAGGAAATCTTTCCTGCCACATGCCATTTCACTGTACAATTCACTCTGATGTTGAATTCTGGTCATAACTATGCTGCCATACTGCACCTTGCAGTCTAATTGGTACCTCGCATTGCACCCTGCTCCCAATAGTCCTGCATTGTACAGTTAGTATGATCCCTATCTATACGGGTCACCATCTATTCATCTGCGATGTATATAAATTATTTAGGCAGTTTTACTTTCCATGGGTAATCCCTTTGTCTATTATGCTGTGTGTGTTTCTGTCATTTTGGTCATCTACTGTCACGCTGCTGTTACACTTTAGTTTCCCAGTTTGGGATCAATAAAGTATATCTATCTAAAATAAAACTGAGGTTATCTGTTTCAGAAAAACTGGCAACCCTACTGGTATTCTAGGACCTTTGACTTCTTACTGTAGCAGTGCTGTCAGAAATTTGGGTGTCATTATTATCAACTCTTTTAAGATGAACAAACAGATTAGTGCAGTTGTCAAAACTAGTTTTTATCAACTGCGAATTGTGGTGATCCAAGCTGCGTGTGTGTGATTTGTTCTCTCTCTCTCTCTAATTATCTTCCACAGCTGCGGTTCCACTCACACTTGTGCCTCCTAATCAGACTGCCTTTATAAGGGGTGGGGCCCTCCACTCCTGCACGGAGACGTCAATGCTCCAACTCTAGGAAAGAGCTTCACAACGCTTCTTAACTCTCCTTGTCAAGCTGGTAGCTTCACCTCCCTTTCTACTACATCTACTCTACTCCTTGTCGGCTGGGAGTTTCGCCTCCCTCTCTACAAATCTTAAGCAGCTTGTTTACTTGCTCTCATCCACCTGCATCATCCTACTCCTTGTCCTTTATATCTGTGCACAGGTGGACCATCCTCCTGGCAGACCAACTCCACTCCAGGCGGCAGACCAGGACTCACTCTATGAGCTGGAGGCTCATCATCCTCATTTGCATCTCGTAAGTGCCTCAGCACCAAGACTGAACTTTCCCCTTCCCTCCTCAGCTGAAGATTCCTCTGCACAGATCACTGTACATATCTGCACTGGCACTTCCTCACCGTCGTGGGACTACGACAACCTGGACAAGAAGAATGCTGCAAGTAGTTTCACTCCTACCCTTCCTTGCTCCGTAAGATTATCATTTACTCCATTAATTCCTCCGTGTGTTACAAGATGCTTATATCTCCTTCTCTCTCTTCCTTGCAGGGTTTCCAGACTCCTCCCACTGTGCACTCACTCACTCACACACATACACACACACACACACACACACACACACACACACACACACACACTCACGTTCAATAAAGATCACTGTATTTCTAACCGAGTCTGTTGTTTGCTCCTGGGTTTAAGCCTCAAATCATGTCAGTACGTCTCCGTCAGTCAAACCCAGCAGACGGTGCTTCCGCACAAAGATTAAACATCATGGAGGCTTGGTTAGATCAGCTTACATACCAACAACAAGTGATCTTGAACCAACTAACTCCGATAAATTCTCAGCTTGCTCAGCTTACCTTAGCGCTGCCCTCTCAGGCTGATTCTGGGGGTTCAGCCGTACTGCTGCCTTCAGTTTGGCAGCCTCGGTTAACACCAGTTCCCACACCAACCCGTTTTAGCGGCAGACTGGGGGATGCTTGGGGGTTCCTCCTCCAATGTAGCCTTGTTTTTCAGCGGGTACTGGAGGATTTCCCCACAAACCACAGTCAAATTAGTTACGTGGTGAACCTGCTGGAGGGGTGGGCTTTGGCCTGGGTTTATGCTGTAATGGATCGCCCTGATTCTCCAAATTACACATATGACCGATTTGCTTCCGAATTCACTCAGGTTTTCAATCATTCAGATCAGGTTCAGGTTCAGGTTACTTTATTTGTACCCGTAGGTAGATTTGTTTTGCAGTCTGGTGACATCCATATTTACAAGCCACAATTACATTCAACATAGACACAAACACAGGCACACATGAAGCTGACTATAAACATGATAAAACTACTCAAGTCTCCATCAATCAGGGTATAAAGACAAAGAGATGAGAGAAAAACAAGAGGTAAGAGAGAAGGGTCATATTAAAAAGTTAAAAACTAGTCAAAGAGGTTAAAAACTCAAAGGTCTAAAACCCAATAAAATATTTAGAACCCAAATAACATCCTACAAAAATAAGTAAATATAAAATGGAGTTAATAAATAGGTACCTAAATTATGTGCAATATATTGTTACAACTTATTCAACTCTTTGACAGCAGCAGGAACAAAGCTGTTTTTGTAGCGCTGGGTTTTACTTTTTGGGACAGCAAACCTCCGTCTTGAGGGAAGAAGCTGAAAGTTGCAGTGCAAAGGGTGGGAGTCATCATTTAAAATGGAGGTAGCCATCCTCTGTACTTGTCTGGTGTACAGGGATGTCAGGCTCAGCTGTGACTCACCAAGCAAACGACTGGACCATCTAACTACCTGATCCATGGATTTCCTCTGTTTCAGTTTTATCTGACCAAACCATGACACTAAAGAAAAGGATAAAACAGATTCAATAAAAGCCCGATAAAACATTGTCATTATGGTTCGGTCAGTTTAGAAGCGTGCAAGTTTTCTCAAGCAATGCAAATGTTGCTGACCCTTTTTGCACACCCTTTCACAGTTCTCGTCAAAGTTTAAATTACTATCAATAATCGTCCCAAGATATTTGTAGGATTGTACACATTCGGTGGTCTGGCCTTTTAGTACGGTGACTTTGTGCCTGGGAATTTTCCTCTTAAAGTCAATAATCATGTCTTTAGTTTTTGTCGTATTCAGCTGCAGGTAGGAATCCTCACACCAGTGAACAAAATCATCAACTACTGGGCCGTGGCCACTCTCACCATCCTGGAGGAGACTGACAATAACTGAGTCATCAGCATACTTTATAATGTGTCTGTTGTCATGCCTGGTCCGACACATGTTTGTGTACAGGATGAAGAGTAGTGGTGACAGCACACACCCCTGAGGAGAGCCAGTAGAAGAGCACTTTAGGTCAGACAATGTACCATTGACCCTTACTCTCTGCGTCCTGTTGGTTAAGAAATCCAGAATCCAACCCACCAGATTACTGCTCAAATCAAATTGTTGCAGGAGCCTTTCAACTAAAATATGAGGTTGGATTGTATTAAACGCGGAGGAAAAGTCCATAAATAAAAGCCTGGCGTGTGTCCCATTAAAATCCAGATGTTTAAAAAGCATGTTAAACAGAGTGACAGTGGCGTCCTCCACTCCTCTGTGAGGCCTATAGGCAAACTGCAGAGGATCCAATGCATGCTCAGTCTGCTTTAGGACCTCACATCTGACCAGTTTTTCAAAAATTTTCATTAAAATTGAAGTCAAAGCAACTGGTCTAAGGTCGTTTACCGTTTTAGGACAGCTGGATTTTAGAATGGGAACAACCACGGCTTCTTTCCAGATCTTAGGCACATGTTGTGTCTGTAAGGACTTATTGAAAATGTAATGAAATATAGGACTCAGTTCATGTGCACAGGACTTTACCAAGTGCCCACATATATTATCAGGGCCCTGACTTTTGTTCACGTTTACAGCGCAGAACTCCCTTTTAACATCCTGCACCTCAATATTAAAGTGCTGATTGTCTTTGAGTTTCTGTTTCAAATCTTGGGTTTCAGTGCTAAAATCAAAGGAGTCAAAACGACCATAAAAACAATTACGAGCATTAGCCAGCTCTGTGTTTGAATTAAAACCATCTAAAAACACACGATTGCTGCGTTCTGTGCTCTGAAGGCCTGCAATAGTTTTCATACTGGCCCAGGCTGAACCAAGTTTCTTTGGTGCCATCTTGCTTGCTTTATCCCTTGATCGGGATAATGTCTTCACCACCCGCCTTCTTAATCTCCAACAGGGGGCCAGGTCTGTGGCCAATTACTCTGTTAATTTCCGGGTTGTGGCAGGTGAAGTGGGATGGGAAGATGCCTCACTCTGTAGTATTTTTACTTGCAGCCTTAGCCCTAGCCTTTAGGATGAGTTGGCCCGTCTAGAAACCCTCCTCATTACACAAGTTAATCTCGCTAGCCATCAATATTGATAACTGTTTAAGGGAGCGGGCTAGTGAGCGCCGTTTTACTAACCGCTCGGGCTCCCAGCCGCATCTCCCCTCTCAGCTTCTCCTCCCAGCCCTCCCCTCAACTCTGAACCTTCTGACACCGGGGAACCTATGCTGGTGGGCTGATCTAGGTTGCCTCCTGCGGAACAACAATGCCGCCGCAATCTCGGATTGTGCATGTATTGTGCTGGTGCCAATCACAAGGTTGCTTCTTGCCCCAATCAGCCATAAAGGGGGGGGGGGGGGTCTGTTTGTCACAGTAGGGGAGCTACTGTAATGGACGTAGGGAGGCCTAAAACCCTTACACGACTGATATTACCCATTCGATTTCAACACTGTCACACTGATTTTTCTACTAATGCTCTCACTGATTCAGGCACAGAGCAGAGTTTCATTTCAGAGAGTCTGGCAACCCGGCTGAAGCTCCCTTGTCATAATCTGGAAACTCCACTGAATTTGGTTGCTGTTTCCAAAGAGCCTCTCACCAGAGTTTCTAAGAAGACTGCTCCCATTTCAGTTTTGGTTTCAGGTCACCATCAGGAGTACCTAAGTTTTTTTGTTTTGCCCATCTCTGCCTCCCCTGTCATTTTAGGGTATCCTTGGCTTAGACTCCACAACCCAGTTGTTGATTGGCAGGCAGGAGGATCATTTCATGGAGCACTTTTTGTTTAGCCACTTGTTTACAGTCTGCAGCTTGTTCTCCCTCTGTGTCTATTAGTTCTCCATCTACCTACATGCCCAGTCTCACTTTGGCTCCCCCTGATTACCATGACCTTGGTCCAGTATTCAGTAAAGCTGAGGCACTTTCTCTTCGTCCTCACCGCCCTTATGACTGCGCCATTAACCTCCTTCCGGGAGCTCCGTTCCTGTCATGGGCCGAGCCAGCTTGGCTTTCCCCGGCTCAGTCCTGATCTCTCTGTGGGTTTTGGCTCCTCTGTTTATGTGCACTTTGTGTATTTTCTTATCCTTAGCCACTGCCTGACCGGCAGCTGTTAGTCAGCATAGTGACCTACTTTCTCTCACGCTACTGACAGTCTGTCAGTCCAGCCACGCCCCCCTCGCTCTCCCGCTGACTCCATCAGCTGTTTCCAGCCCTAGTAATCATCTTTCCCACGCCTCGCCCAGGTGTTCTGAATTTGCCACATCAGCGGTGTTTGTTCATAAGCAGCTCTTTGCTGGACAGACGCCGCTGGTTCATTGTACGTGCTGGATGGCTGTGCTCCGCCATCTAGCCGTCACGTCAAGGAAGGACTGTTTGCGTTCATCTGAGAACTAGACTTTTGGGACTGCTCCCCTTGTGAGTAAATTGTTAGTGTGTTCTCTGTGTTGCCTGTACGCTGTCCCAGAAGCGTTCCTTTCCTCGGTTTCATCCCGCTTCGCTCCTGGTAGCGTTTTCTCCCTGAAGCACCATCATTACGCTTAGGCTTAGCTCAGTTTACGTTCCTCGCAAGAGTGTTGAGCTACCCGCTATTTTCCCTGCTTCCCCGAGCGCAGCCAAATCATATCTCTATTCATTATAACTGTTCACTGGTATTCAATAAATGTGTGTGGTGAATCCTTGTGTTTAAATCCTTGATTTTCCTTCTCTCCACCGTGTGCAAATGAAGGGCGCACGGGGGAGTTTATGACAGAATGGACCAGCCAATTAAGAGGACTTAGCGGGTTCAACCACACATTACTTTTTTCACTGTGAACTGTTTTTTCACCCATCTGTTGTGGAGCGCATGATGCCTCGGGCTTGTCGACCTCGTTGCCGCAAAGGAGGAGCAGCAGCTGGCGTCCCCACGCTGGAGGAAGAATGGGCAGCAGGATTCATCCAGGACTTTGTGGAGGAGGCTCTTGCGTCCCGTGGCCCCAAGAAGAAATGGGAGTGTTTGCTTGGGGCTATGGGCATCCTGGAAGTGCATCCCAGTCTCTAGAGGTGCCCACAATATGCTGAGCTGCTCTCCATGGTCTGCACGCTCAAGCGCTTATTCCCTGGGCTGTCCGCAAGGACACTTCCCACCGAGCCAAAGCAGAGTTGTTCCCCTCGTCTGTCCTCCGCTTCCTCTCCAGCTCAGCCTGAAGAGCCAGCCTTGGTCCGTACATCGCCAGCTCCACCAAACAGCGTCATCCCATGTCAGAGCGCCAGGAACAGCCCCCTCCTCCGTCAGCCGCCATCGTCCCTCCAGCAGCTGTGAGGTCTGTTGAGGTCATCCCGGATACACCCACCTCCATTGCCATGTAGCCGGCTCCTCCTCCGCCTGATGAAGAGGGCCGTTTCACCATGGACACAGAGAGGGATGACAGCCTGCCAGCTACAGCGGCTAATAACAAGGGCCGGGGTGACAGGCAAGTGTTTTTGTCTTCTTCTCCTCACAATAATAATAGTAAACCTTGTCTGTCTCCCGGGAAAGGGGCTCAGTCACAGCAACCCGCTGGGCTCCCCCTACCAGCCGTACCAAATAACTCTTTTTCTACCCTCTCTGTGCCTCCTCCATTTTCTCCGGAGCATCTGCCGGTCTTAGAACCGAGCTGCCAGATGGAGGAGCTGGTGGTTTCAGACGATCCCTTCCCGGAGCCAGCACGGAGAGGTCCCTCTACAGCCACGCCGGTGGACAAGGAGTGGGTGAACCTGCTCGCCTTTGTCAACCACCGGGTCGAGGAAGAGCGTCAAGGGACCAGGACCGTCAACACCATCCCGCCAGCTAGATAGATAGATAGATAGATAGATAGATAGATAGATAGATAGATAGATAGATAGATAGATAGATAGATAGATAGATAGATAGATAGCCTTTATTGTCATTATACAAACAAATGTACAATGAGATTTAAGCATCTCCTTCAGTGCAACATATGTAAAAGAGAAAAATAAAAAGCATAAAAACAATAAATTCCTGCAATAAATAATGTATAATGTGTACAATGTACGTAATCTAAGATAAAATAAGTCATATATACAATATAAAAATAAAAATATTAAAAAGACTGCACAGCATTCTGGACCGTAAATGTCAATTACACAGTGATGTGTTTAGAGGTATACTAAGAGGGTCAGGGAGGGTTGGACTGAGAATTCAGAGCCATGATGGCTTTTGGAAAAAAAACTGTTCTTAAGTCTATTTGTCCTGGCTCTGATGCACCTGTAGCGCCTCCCTGAGGGCAGCAGGTCAAACAGGTCACCTCCAGGGTGGTAGATGTCCTTGATGATGTATTGTGCTCTCCTAAGGCAGCGGGCGGTGTAAATGTCTGTCAGGGAGGGGAGAGGGCGGCCGATGATCTTCTGTGCTGCCTTTACTACCCTCTGCAACCTCTCCCTGTCTACCATTGTGCAATTCCCATACCACACTGTAATGCAGTATGTGAGCAGACTCTCAATGGATGAGCGATAGAAGGTCAGCAGCAGGGTGGAGTTGAGGTCATACTTCCTGAGGACTCTCAGGAAGTGTAGCCGCTGCTGAGCCTTCTTAATAATCGCCGAGATGTTGTCTGTCCAGGAGATGTCGACCGGAATGTGTGGACCCTCTCCACACACTCGCCGTTAATGAAGAGGGGGGCTGGGTCGGTATTGGTCCTCCTGAAGTTGACAATGATTTCCTTGGGTTTCTTGGGTGTTCAGAGTCAGGTTATTTTCTAAACACCAAGTTGCCAACTTCAGGGCCTCCCCCCATAGGCTGTCTCATCCCCTCGAGAAATGAGTCCAACCACCGTGGTGTCGTCAGCAAACTTCACGATGAGGTTGTTGTTGTAGGCCAGACAACAGTCATAGGTGTAGAGACAGTACAGGAGGGGGCTCAGCACACAGCCCTGTGGGGAGCCAGTACTCAGCGTCCATCTGGAGGAGAAGTAGGAGCCAAGTCTCACAGTCTGGGACCGGTTCGTGAGAAAGTTCTTTATCCAAGCACATGTGAGAGGTGGGAGACCAAGGGTGTTCAGTTTGATAATGAGAATGTCCGGGATAATTGTATTGAAGGCCGAGCTGTAGTCCACGAAGAGCATTCAGACGTAGCTGTGCTGCCGCTCCAAGTGGGACAGCGCAAAATGGAGGGCTACGGCAATGGCATCTTCAGTGGATCGGTTTTCACGATATGCAAACTGGTAAGAATCAAGGTCCGAGGGAAGATGGCTCTTAATGCGCTGAAGAAGCAGTCTCTCGAAGCACTTCATAATTACCGGGGTGAGGGCCACAGGACGGTAATCATTTAGGCTGGTGGTGGGAGACTTCTTTGGTACCGGAATGATTATGGCAGATTTCAGACAGGACGGGATGACTGCCTGGGCCAGGGAGAGGTTGAAAATCCTGGTAAAGATAGAGGTGAGCTGGGAGGCACACGCTCTAAGCACCTTACCAGGAACTCCATCTGGGCCGGCAGCCTTCTTGGGGTTCACTGTCAGGAGCACCCGTCTGATGTCATGCTCACTGACAGTGAAAGTGGTGGTGCAGGAGCTGGGTGTGGGTGGGGGCAGGGATGAGGCTGATGACTGCTGCTGTTGAGTTATTTCAAAGCGAGCAAAGAAGCTATTTAGCTCCTCTGCCAGCGGTGCACTCAGGTTCTCTGATGTTGTAGCACAGCCTCTGTAATTCGTGATGTTTTGAATTCCCTGCCACACCTCCCGTATGTTGTTACTAGACAAGTGGGACTCTATTCTCATCTTATAGTCCGCTTTAGCTTTTTTAACTCCTCTTTTCAGATCGGCTCGAGTAGACCTATAAAGGTCTCTGTCACCTGATCTGAAGGCAGCATCACGGGCTCTGAGGAGTGTGCGGACTTGGCTGGTCATCCAGGGTTTCTGGTTGGGAAAAACCCTAATATTTTTGTCCACAGTCACATTACCGATACAAAACTTAATGTAGTCCAAGGTTGTATCAGTGGATGTTTCCAACTCCTGTTGTCCAAATAAATCCCAGTCTGTCTCTGTGAAGCAATCCTGCAGTTTGGAGAGAGCGTTGTCAGGCCAAGTTGTGACAGTCTTTATAGTAGGCCTGTCTCTACGCCTGAGGGGGGTGTAGGCTGGGGAGAGCAGGAGGGAAAGATGGTCCGACTGGCTGAGGTGGGGGAGGGATATGGCTCTGTATGCGTGCTTGATGTTAGTGTAAACATGGTCTAAAATGTTCTCCCCTCTAGCAGAATACTTAACATGTTGATAAAATTTTGGGAGTACGGTCTTCAGATTGGCCTTATTAAAGTCTCCTGCAACTATGTGGACTCCATCAGGGTGAGCCCGTTGATGTTTGTTAATGGTGTTAAGCAGGAGGGAGAGCGCCGTATTTACATTTGCACTGGGTGGAATATACACGGCCGTGATAAACACTACTGTTAGCTCTCTCGGTAGAAAAAAAGGCCGACATCTTACAGACATGTACTCGAGATTGGGAGAGCAATATTTGTCTGTAATAGTCCCATTGTTACACCAGTTATTATGCACATACATACAAAGCCCACCCCCTCTGCTCTTACCGGAGTCCTTATTCCTGTCGCAGCGTAGCAACGTGCGGCCCGCTAGCTGCATGCTAGCGTCGGATATGTCTGGATGGAGCCAAGTTTCGGTGATAATCAGAACACAACAGTCACGAACATAGCGATTACCGGAAAGTTGTAATTCCAAGTCTTCCGTTTTATGCACCAAGGATCTGGCATTGGAAAGATACAGGCTCGGTAGAGGTGGCTTATGTGGTTGTCTCCTTAGCCTTAGCATAACACTGGACCTGCAGCCCTGCTTCTGCTTCCTCTCCCTCCTCAGTCTCCGTCTTCGCCGCCTCCACGACCCGACAACAATCCACGGAGAGCCCAGTGGTCTTGCTATGTTGACTGGGATGTTATGCTTGTGGTGAAAAACACTCGCAACTGGTGTCTGATGCTGGTCTCCAAGCTCGAGCTAGGGGACACCGGGAGAATTCCTCACCGCCTTCAGCAGCCCCATGCCCTCCAGCTGTCGTGAGGTCCGCGGAGCTCGCCCCGGTAACGCCCTCCTCCGTCGTCATGAAGACGGCTCCTCCACAAGCTTTCGAAGGGGCCCACATCACCACTGACACGGAGAGGGAGGACAGTCTCCTGCCTGCAGCTGGGGAGAATATAGACCGGGATGACAGGCAAGTATTTCTTCATTATACACAGTCTATTGACATTGAATCTTGCCTGTCTCCTGAGGGATGGGCCCAGCATAAGCAGTCCGCTGGGTCCTCTCCTCCAGCTGCCTTAATTAACTCATTTTTTCCCCTCTCCGTGTCTCCTCCCATTCTCCCCGAGGACCTGCTGGCCCAATGTCAGGGCCATCCGACGGTGGAGGAGCTAGTGGCTTCAGAGGAATCCTTCCCGGAGCCAGCATGGAGAGGCTCCCCTGCAGCCACGCTGGAGGAATCCCTAGCATTGGAGCCGCTGCAGGAGGACACTAAGACTGCTACAACCACTTCGCCCGCTGTGGAGGCTTCTGCTGTGGATTGGGAGCCGGAGCTGGAACTCCTGGAGGCTGGGTCCGGGTATTCAGCGCCAGGATCGACAGAGTCCTGGACCGCGGTGGAGGCTGAGCTCAGGCAAGTTTTCTCTCTTGTTTTTCTCATGTCAATTTTAGAGAGATCTTGTCTGGCTCTTGGGGGGGGGGGGGGGGGGGACAGTCAGGTGCTGCCATCACCTGCATCTGAACTCACCTCACCGGGCTCTGCCGCCACCGGTAACCCTAACCATCTTTCTCCTCCTGCTTCCCCTGAGCCTTCATTTAGAGTCGCCGGAGAGGGGGTGCCTTTGCCAGAGGTCATTGTGGGTCCGGTCCGTCCAGTGGAGGAGACTGTTGCTTCTGCAGCACCTGCAGAGGTCGTCTTGGAACCGGGTCCACCGCTCAGCAACCCTGTGGGCCCAGCATCCCCGCTGCCCGAGGTCGTTGTGTGGGTTCCTCCGCAGACCGCATCTCCATGGGTGCGGCAGGCTGGCCTGGGACCATCGTGGGGGCTGCGCTCCAGGATCAGCCCGACGTGGGTGCTGCGCTCCTGTCCGGACCCATCATGGAGGCCACGCTCCAGCACAGGTTCCACCGAAGGTGCAGCTTTGGCCCAGTCGGGGTCCACCGCGGGTGCCGCGGGGCCGCTGCCGGAGGGCGCTGAGGGTCTGGCCCTGCCAAGGGAGGACGTTGCTGCTTCAGCTCCTCCTGCCAAGGTCAACAGGGCTCCTCCCATCAATCGCCTCCTCAGCTTAGTGTTTCTGCGGGTCGGCCCTTTCACCGCGGGGGCAGCTTTGACCCAATTGGGGTCTGTCGTGGGTGCAGCGGAGCCATCTCAGTTGGGTGCCATCATGGGTGCAGCTGAATCTCAGCCAGGGGTCACTACGGGTGCAGTTAGGCTCCCGCTGGAGTCCATTGTCGGTGCAGTGGAGCCGGCTCGGTGGGGGGCCACTGTGGGCGCTGCGGTTTGATATGAGGACGCCATGGTCCCCTTCTCCTTCCAGTCCTACGCCATGGGGGTCCCCTCCCTTTAGTCCAGTCACCCACCAGCGAGCTTCCCAGTAGGCAGACCGCCTCCTGCCTCACCCCGTCGGCCCTGGTGGATCAACAACGCTGGCCGACCGCCTGAGGGACCAAGTCTCTGGGCCAGATGGCCCGTGTTCTCCAGCAGGCCACCTGACCGGGTTCGCCGAACTGCCTGCTGGAACCTGGGACTCAGGGCGGCCTCCCGAGCTGCTAGAGTTTTGGACTTGGGGGGGTTAATTGTGGACCCTGGGCGGGGTATTGTGTTCCCTCCTTCCTGTTTCCCCCTACCTCCCACCCGAGTTCGTGTTGTTTGTTGTTGTTTTTTTCCACAATATTTTTTATTGAACCTTTTTTAACAAACATGACACAAACAATCAAACACTAACACTAACGTAAATTAAAAATAAATGTTCTAAAAACACCAACAACCATTAACAAAAGCAAGTCAAACAATGCTCCTCTGTTTAGCCTAGGTAATCCATTACATAAGTATACATATTATACATTCACCAATTTGGAATTTACAAGGTCCACACACATCATTCACCTTCTTCTTCAGAAGTTATGTTTAGTTTCTTTACATAATCAATGAAAGGTCTCCATATATTCTCAAACACATTTTCCTTTGATTTCAATATGTATGTTATTCTTTCTAGTGGAAGGTTTGTTAGCATCTGTCTTAACCACTGAGTCACATCTGGTCTATGAGTCTTTTTCCACAGTAGTGCAATACATTTTTTAGCATTAAGCAAACTGAGGTCTATGAATGTTCTTTCACTCTTATTAAAATTATGTTTTTCTGGATACAGACCCAACAAAAACAGTTTGGAGTTCAATATGAATTGTTTTGTGGCGTAACATTATGTAGCTCACATATTCCTTGGCAGAGACCCAGACATGAGGGAACTTTGAGCTCGCAGTGTGTATTGACATCACGCCTCAAACGGACATTGAGTCTGCACCCCCTGCGGACTAGAGGAGAAATGAGAAGATCTGAGAGTGAACCTGAAGAGACTGTCTGACTCCTAGGGTCAGACAGAGAAGCCGAGAGGACAATAGGAGGATTAGATATGAATGGAATTCTGTGTTGATGTGAATGTGATTTGTGTCTGATGTAACAGTATAAAGGTATGTGGTTTACCTCAGCTCGCCCTCTTCATTCCCTGACTGAGAGAGGAGCTGTAGGACTTGAGATGGAATAAACCAATACTGAAAAATCATTCAGTCTCTTCATTTCGAGTTTCCTACATTGGTGACCCACACGTGAGAAATATGGAAAGGCTTGGAGGTCATCTCTCTGACTCTGAACCTGATTCACCGGAGACCGCCCGCACCGGCGTAAACTCCATTAGACTCCCCGAGTTCTGGCAAGAGGACCCGCACTCATGGTTCCAACACGTGGAATCACGGTTCATGCTTAACGGGGTATCAGAGGATGACATTAAGTTCCACAATGTCATCGCAAGACTCGACAGCCGCACAGCCCGGTGTGTGCGGAGCCTGGTGCAGCAGCCGCCCGCTGCTGGCAAATACGACGCCCTGAAAGCCGCCCTCATGCAGAGCTTTGTGCCATCGGCCGAGGTGAGGGCCAGAACACTCCTGGACCTGCGCGACAGAGGAGGACGTAGGCCGACCGTCCTCATAGAGGACATGCTGCAGATGATCGGGGCAGACAACGATGCGTTTTTATTTAAGCACATCTTTTTGAGGACCCTTCCAGCACACATGAGAGGCTCCCTGTCCAGCATGAGGTGTTTGGACCGGCAGGACTTCCGCGCGCTGGCTTTGGAAGCGGAGCGGCTCCTGGACGCATGCGGCGAGCAGGAGACGGCAGCGGCAGCAGCAGACCTCGGCGCGGCGGCCCAGGGCGACGGAGAACCGTCGGCAGCAGAGCCGACCCCAGCGACAACAGCGGCAGCGCGGTCCCGGAGCAGAGGACAGGACGAAATGTGCTTCTACCATCGACGATTCGCGCACAAGGCTCACAGATGCGTCCCGCCATGCAACTTCAGGAAGCAGGGAAACGCAAGAGCCGGAGGTCGTTAGCAGCTTCGACCCTCGGCGAACGGAACAAGCTGCTCTACCTGACGGACACGAGCTCCGGACGGCAATTCCTCGTTGACACCGGAGCACAGAGGAGTTTCATCACCGCAACCTACGCGGACCGGGCGGCCAGTCCCCGCGGAGATGGAGCAACAGCCGCAAACGGCTCGTCGATCAAGACGTTTGGCGAAAGAACTCTGCGCCTGTCCTTGCACGGCCGCAGCTATGAATGGACCTTCATAGTAGCGGCGGTGATTTTCAACATGTTGGGCGCCGACTTTTTGTGCTCACATGGCTTTTTGGTAGATCTGGCTAATAGACGCTTGGTTAATGCACTCTCTTTTTGTTCTATTCCCTGTGCAGCGCGAGTGTCCCCGCCGTCAGTACAGGCCAACACCGCCGCAGCAGGAGGTAAGTTCCACACTCTCCTAAACCAGTTCCCAGCACTCACAGTTCCCACGTTTTCAGCTAAGGTGGCGAAGCACGGGGTGGAGCACTTTATAACCACAAGGGGCCCACCGGTTTTTGCGAAGGCTCGGCGCTTGGATGCAGCTAAGCTCTCTATTGCACATGAGGAGTTCGCCAACCTGGAAAGGTTGGGCATAATTCGCTGCTCGAAGTCCGCTTGGGCTTCCCCCCTCCACATGGTCCCCAAGGCGGACAGCTCGTGGAGACCATGCGGCGATTATCGCAGGTTAAACAATGCTACAGCGCAGGACCGCTACCCAATTCCGCATATCCAAGATTTTTCGGTGCATTTGGCCAAGGCGCAAATTTTTTCTAAAATAGACCTGGTCCGCGGTTATCATCAGGTCCCGGTCCGACCAGAGGACATTCCCAAGACAGCGGTAATAACCCCTTTCGGGCTTTTTGAATTTTTACGCATGCCTTTTGGCCTTAAAGGCACTGCGCAAACCTTCCAACGCATGATGGATGCCGTTTTGCGCGACCTCCCTTTCATTTTTGTCTACTTAGATGATATTTTAGTCGCCAGCGCCTCTGAGGAGGAACACGAAAGTCACCTCAGAACTGTTTTTCAGAGGTTGGGAGCGCACGGGTTGATAATCAACCCAGCCAAGTGCCATTTCGGCACAGCACAGATCGATTTTTTAGGGCACCGCGTCTCCCCAGAGGGTGCAGTTCCGCTGCCCTCCAAAGTACGCGCAGTGGCTGAGTTTCCCCAACCACAAACGGTAAAAGCGTTGCAGGAATTTTTAGGTATGGTAAACTTTTACATCCGTTTCATACCTCACGCAGCGCAGCTCATGCAACCGTTGTATGTCACGCTAAAAAAACCAGAAGCCCTCCAATGCGATTGAGTAGACCGATTGAGTAGTGCTTTCTTAACCTCACTGAGGTTAAGAAAGCACTAGCAAACGCAGCACTGCTGGCTCACCCAGACCCGGCAGCCCGAATAGCGCTAACCACAGACGCGTCAGATGTGGCCATAGGAGCCGTGGTAGAACAGCAAGTCGCCGGAGCTTGGCAACCACTCGCTTTTTTTAGCAGATCCCTACGCGATGCTGAGCGAAAATATAGCGCGTTTGACAGGGAACTGCTAGTGCTCCACCTGGCCATTCGCCATTTCCAGTTCTGGTTGGAAGGGCGGCGTTTCAACACGTTTGTCGACCACAAACCCTTAACCTTTGCAATGTCCAAAGTCTCTGAACCATGGTCAGGCCGACAGCAGAGGCAGCTGGCCGCAATTTCAGAATTCACCACCGATATACAGCACGTAGCCGGTAAATTTAATGTGGTGGCGGACTGCCTCTCGCGAGCGGTAACAGCACCTGTCCGCGCGGATGGAGGCTGTAGCGCCACAGACGCGGAGCGCGGTAACAGCGCGGACGAGCACGTGGCTCCGGTGCACGTAGGGATAGATTACGCGGCCATGGCAGCAGAGCAGGGCGAGGACACAGACATGCGTGCGCTCCTGTCTGGACCAACAGGGTTAAGGCTGGAGAACGTAAGTTTACAAACCGGTTCACCCCCGCTTATTTGCGATGTATCCACCGGGCGACCTCGCCCAGTGGTACCGGCCACGTGGCGCCGTCGGGTTTTTGACGCAGTGCACTCCCTAGCACACCCGGGAGTATGCGCTTCGGTGAAAATGGTAGCAGAGAAGTTTGTTTGGCCAAGCCTGCGCAAGCACGTGAAGGAGTGGGCGAGAGCCTGCATGTCCTGCCAGCGGGCCAAAGTTCACAGACACACAAAAGCCCCTTTAGAACCTTTCCACATCCCGGCTAAGAGGTTTGATCATGTGCACGTAGATCTAGTGGGACCCCTGCCACCCTCGCAGGGGTTCACACATCTCCTGACAATGGTGGACCGGACCACGCGTTGGCCGGAAGTGGTCCCATTGCAGTCTACCACAGCAGCAGAGGTAACTCGCGTTTTTTTAACAGCCTGGGTAGCGCGGTTCGGAGTCCCGTCGGACATTACATCCGATAGGGGTCCGCAGTTCGTTTCAGAGCTGTGGTCAGCCATGGCCAGCGGCTTAGGGGCAACAGCTCATCGCACCACCGCTTATCACCCACAGGCCAACGGTTTATGCGAGCGTTTTCACAGGTCGTTGAAGGCAGCCCTCAGAGCGTCGCTCACGGATACAAATTGGGTAGACAAACTACCATGGGTTTTATTGGGGTTGCGTTCGGCACCCAAGGAGGATTTAGATGCCTCACCTGCTGAATTAGTGTTTACTCAACCTCTCAGGCTGCCAGGAGAATTCCTGCCAGCCCATGCAGCACCCGAGTGCCCCCCGGTGCGGGGACCTCTACGCGGCACGGGGGCAGAAATGCTCCCGGGCCCCGCTCATCACACTTTTCCGCGGGTTTTTGTTCCCAAGGCTTTGCAAAGCGCAGAGTTTGTTTTTGTCAGGCACGACGCCCAGCGTCACAGTCTCCGCCCACCTTACGATGGTCCGTTCCGAGTGCTGGAAACCAGGGAGAAATATTTTGTACTGGACTTGGGGGGCAGGAAAGAGACAATCAGTGTTGACAGATTAAAGCCTGCTTTTGTGTTACGTGACGAACCTGTACGGCCGGCGGGGGTGCCTCGACGCGGCAGGCCTCCCAAGGGACAGCCCCTAGTTCCCCAGCAGGGGGTAAATAACCCTTCTCCCCCTCATTCCACAGGCGCACCACAGGAAGGCACAACACAGGCTGCGAAGCCTGCGTTCAGCAGATTCGGGAGGAGATTGAAGCCTAAGCAACGGGCAGAGGGATGTGTATTTTGATCGACCCGTGTAAATTGTGCTGTAGATCCTGCAAAGGGGGAGGGGATGTAAGGGTGTAATGTGTATGACTGCCCATTATGGACATGAAGGCGGTGTGTGTGTGTCCTTTCTTGACATAGTGTGTATGACTGTCCATTATTGACTTAAGGTTGGTGTATGTCCGTTCTTGGGCGTTTCGGGGGGAGTGATGTGGCGTAACATTATGTAGCTCACATATTCCTTGGCAGAGACCCAGACATGAGGGAACTTTGAGCTCGCAGTGTGTATTGACATCACACCTCAAACGGACATTGAGTCTGGACCCCCTGCGGACTAGAGGAGAAGTGAGAAGATCTGAGAGTGAACCTGAAGAGACTGTCTGACTCCTAGGGTCAGACAGAGAAGCCGAGAGGACAATAGGAGGATTAGATATGAATGGAATTCTGTGTTGATGTGAATGTGATTTGTGTCTGATGTAACAGTATAAAGGTATGTGGTTTACCTCAGCTCGCCCTCTTCATTCCCTGACTGAGAGAGGAGCTGTAGGACTTGAGATGGAATAAACCAATACTGAAAAATCATTCAGTCTCTTCATTTCGAGTTTCCTACAGTTTTGAAATTATTTTTTCAATTGTTACCCTCACCTCTTCCCAAAACATTCTAATTTTTCTACATTCCCATAAACAATGAAATAGGGTTCCTTTACTTTCCATACATTTTGTGCATGTATCTGGTATGTTTTTGTTACATCTATTTAACTCCACCGGTGTAACATACATCCGCATTAACCATTTAAAATGTATAAATTTAAGACGTACATTTATTGATTTGGTTTGAGCTTCTGTGCAAGCCAATTCCCCTTGTTCCTCTGAAATTTCAATTTGCAGGTCTTCTTTCCAATAATTCAGTCTTTTCTGTGAGTTTTCACTTGAGGATAGTGTCAGTGAGTTATAGAACTCTGAAATAATACCCTTTCTCTTACTATTTTTCGTCAAAATTTTTTCCAAGGATGAATAAGTAGGTCGGGTGAGAGCATTATTTTGATTTGATCGAATAAAATTCCTAAGCTGAAGATATTTAAAAAAATATGTTATATTAAGATTAAATTTGGCCCTCACTTCTTCAAAAGACATTATGTTATCTGAACGTGACAAATATAAGTCTTGAATCTTTTGAATCCCTTTTAAATTCCATAATTTAAATACAGCATCCGCTCTCCCTGGTGCAAAATATTGATTACCCCATATTGGGCTAAATTGTGACAATAAGTGTGGTTCTTTTAAATATTTTTTGATTTCATACCATATTTTGATCATATGCTTTACAATAGGATTTTTAACTTGTTTCTGTAATTTTTTAGCCGAATCTGAGTATATGAATAAGGGAAGAGGTAAAGGTAAATTGTATGATTCCATTTCAGTCCAGTGAGGGAGATCATTTGATGAAAAATAATATGTCATAGACCTCAGTTGTGCTGACCAGTAATACAACATAAAGTTTGGACATTTCAGACCTCCACGATCAAATGGTAAATATAGTAAGGACAGACGTAATCTAGCCTTCCTATTGTTCCATATAAATTCCACTAACTTTTTTTTAATTCTTGAGAATAGATCTGAAGGTGGTGGTAAAGGAATGTATTGAAATAAATATAGTATTTTGGGTAAGATATTACTTTTGAGTATATTAATTCTCCCGATCATCGACATTGGTAGTGACATCCATCTCTGAAGTAACTCATTAACATCTGTCATTAAGGCTTCATAGTTGGCACTGGCGACTGATTCTAACTTAGGCTCAATTTGAATTCCTAAGTATTTAAACTGATTTACAACATTGAATTGATTTACCTCAGGAGCTGGGTGATTTCTCTGGGTCTCATTTAGCATTAATATTGAAGATTTAGTTTTATTTATTTTATATCCTGATATTTCCCCAAAGTTCTTTATTAAATTTAACAAGGTCGAAATTGATTTTTTAAGATTCGACATAAACAAAATTATGTCATCAGCATACAGGGAGATTTTATGTTCTGTTGGTCCTACTTTAATTCCATATATTTGTGGATGTAAACGTACTGCCATTGCTAAAGGTTCAATTGCCATAGTAAACAGTAAAGGTGAAAGTGGACAACCTTGTCGACATCCTCTATTGATTTTTATTGATTTTGAGATATTGCTGTTTGTTAGGATTTCTGCTGTAGCATTATTGTATATTATCTGAACCCATTTTATGAAATTATTTCCAAGTCCAAACCTTTGAAGAACTTCAAAAAGAAAGGGCCATTCGACCCTATCGAAGGCCTTTTCAGCGTCCAATGATAGGAGAGCTGTATCCGGTGCTTCTTTATTAGAATAAATAATATTAAATAGTCTTCTTACATTATGGAAGCCTTGTCTTCCCATTATAAAGCCATTCTGATCTCGGTTAATAATATTTGGTAATATTTCTTGTAGTCGTCTTGCTAAAATTTTACAGATTATCTTAAGGTCTGCATTTAATAGGCTTATTGGTCTCATGTTTTCACATTTATTAGAGGGTTTACCTGGTTTTGGCAACAGTATAATTAAGGCATTATTTATGTATGGCGGTAAATTACTATTTTGAAATGCTTCTAAAACCATTTCCAAAAATGGTTTTATTAATTTATTCTTAAATTTTTTATAGAGGTCAACTGGAAGACCGTCAGGTCCCGCACTTTCTCCTGATTTCATATTATCAATGGCTAGCCCAACTTCTTCTTGACTAATTTTTGACTCCAGTATCTCCCTATTTTCATTTGGAATACACGGTATAGATAATCCGTCCAAAAACCCATTTAGTTTTGTTAAGTCAGTTTCATTTTTTGTATCATATAATTTTTTCATAATAATCTCTAAAGGCACTATTAATTTCTAAAGGATCTACAACTGCCTGTCCGTTACTTATAATACTGGTAATTGGTGTTTTAAATTCTAATTGTTTAATCTGCCATGCCAATAATTTTCCTGATTTTTCACCTTGGGGAGGGGGGATTTTGATGTTACCTTGGGTGTCTGGGAATCCACCCCTTAAAGGGGGGGGGGGCTCTGTCATGGGCCGAGCCGGCTTAGCTTTCCCCGGCTCGGTCCTGATCTCTCTGTGGGTTTTGTCTCCTCTGTTTATGTGCACTTTGTGTATTTTCTTATCCTTAGTCACTGCCTGATTGGCAGCTGTTAGTCAGCATAGTCACCTACTTTCTCTCACGCAATTGACAGTCTGTCGGTCCAGCCACGACCCCCCCACACTTTCCCGCTGACTCCATCAGCTGTTTCCAGCCCTAGTAATCATCCTTCCCACGCCTCACCCAGGTGTTCTGAATTTGCCACATCAGCGGTGTTTGTTCATAAGCAGCTCTTTGCTGGACAGACGCCGCTGGTTCATTGTGCATGCTGGATGGCTGTGCTCCGCCATCTAGCCGTCACGTCAAGGAAGAACTGTTTGCGTTCGTCTGAGAACTAGACTTTTGGGACTGCTCCCCTTGTGTGTAAATTTTTAGTGTGTTCTCTGTGTTGCCTGTACGCTGTCCCAGAAGCGTTCCTTTCCTCAGTTTCATCCCGCCTTGCTCCTGGCAGCATTTTCTCCCTGCAGCACCATCATTACGCTTAGGCTTAGCCCAGTTTACGTTCCCCGCAAGAGTATTGAGCTACCTGCTGTTTTCCCTGCTTCCCCGAGTGCAGCCAAATCATATCTCTATTCATTATAACTGTTCACTGGTATTCAATAAATGTGTGTGGTGAATCCTTGCATTTAAATCCTTGTTTTTTCTTCTCTCCACCGTGCGCAAATGAAGGCCGCACGGGGGAGTTTATGACACATTGCCATCCAGTAGGCTTTATAGTCTCTCTACCCCGGAGCGGGAAGCAAAGGATAAATACATTAAGGAGTCATTAAGTTCAGGCATTATCAGGCCTTCTTCATTGGGGGGGGGGGGGGGGGTTGTGGGCAAAAAGCACGGCTGCCTTCAACCCTGCATTGATTTTAGGGAGCTTAACAACATCACTGTAAAAGATAAGCACACTCTGCCACTCATTAACTCTGCCTTTGACTCACTTCAGGCGGCCACTGTCTTCATCAAACTGGACCTGCACAACGCCTACCACCTGGTCCAGATTAAAGAGGGTGACGAGTGGAAGACAGGGTTCCGCACACCTAGTGGCCACTTCGAATATTTGGTATTGCCGTTTGGGTTAACTCTTTGAGTGTGAGAATTTTTGTGCCCCTAATGGCAGAGCGCGGCACTGCGCCTGTCTTCTCACTCTGACATGATCGCCTGCCTTGGGGATTTGTACTGATTGTTACTGATTTGCCAGTTTCAAAAGGTGGCAGACATCCGTTGGAGAACTCAGTGGATGACATGTAATACACCAAAGAAGAAGAACTCCTTCCTTTTCCTGTTTTAGCATTTAGCCCAGAAAGCAAATACAGTGGGGAAAAAAGTATTTAGTCAGCCACCAATTGTGCAAATTCTCCCACTTAAAAGATGAGAGAGGTCTCCAGTTTTCATCATAGGTATACCTCAACTATGAGAGACAAAATGAGAAAAACAATCCAGAAAATCACATTGTCTGATTTTTAAAGAATTTATTTGCAAATTATGGTGGAAAATAAGTATTTGGTCACCTACAAACAAGCAAGATTTCTAGCTCTCACAGACCTGTAACTTCTTCTTTAAGAGGCTCCTCTGTCCTCCACTCATTACCTGTATTAATGGCACCTGTTTGAACTCGTTATCAGTATAAAAGACACCTGTCCACAACCTCAAAAAGTCAGACTCCAAACTCCACTATGGCCAAGACCAAAAAGATGTCAAAGGACACCAGAAACAAAATTGTAGATCTGCACCAGGCTGGGAAGACTGAATCTGCAATAGGTAAGCAGCTTGGTGTGAAGAAATCAACTGTGGGAGCAATTATTAGAAAATGGAAGACATACAAGCCACTGATAATCTCCCTCGATCTGGGGCTCCACGCAAGATCTCACCCTGTGGGGTCAAAATGATCACGAGAACGGTGAGCAAAAATCCCAGAACCACATGGGGGAACCTAGTGAATGACCTGCAGAGAGCTGGAACCAAAGTAATAAAGGCTACCATCAGTAACACACTATGCCGCCAGGGACTCAAATCCTGTAGTGCCAGACGTGTCCCCCTGCTTAAGCCAGTACATGTCCAGGCCTGTCTGAAGTTTGCTAGAGAGCATTTGGATGATCCAGAAGAGGATTGGGAGAATGGCATATGGTCAGATGAAACCAAAATAGAACTTTTTGGTAAAAACTCAACTTGTCGTGTTTGGAGGAGAAAGAATGCTGAGTTGCATCCAAAGAACACCATACCTACTGTGAAGCGTGGATGTGGAAACATCATGCTTTGGGGCTGTTTTTCTGCAAAGGGACCAGGACGACTGATCCGTGTAAAGGAAAGAATGAATGGGGCCATGTATCGTGAGATTTTGAGTGAAAACCTCCTTCCATCAGCAAGGGCATTGAAGATGAAACGTGGCTGGGTCTTTCAGCATGACAATGGTCCCAAACACACCGCCCTGGCAATGAAGGAGTGGCTTCGTAAGAAGCATTTCAAGGTTCTGGAGTGGCCTAGCCAGTCTCCAGATCTCAATCCCATAGAAAATCTTTGGAGGGAGTTGAAAATCCGTGTTGCCCAGTGACAGCCCCAAAACATCACTGCTCTAGAGGAGATCTGCATGGAAGAATGGGCCAAAATACCAGCAACAGTGTGTGAAAACCTTGTGAAGACTTACAGAAAACGTTTGACCTCTGTCATTGCCAAAAAAGGGTATATAACAAAGTATTGAGATGAAGTTTTGTTATTGACCAAATACTTATTTTCCACCATAATTTGCAAATAAATTCTTTAAAAATCAGACAATGTGATTTTCTGGATTTTTTTTTTCTCATTTTGTCTCTCATAGTTGAGGTATACCTATGATGAAAATTGGAGACCTCTCTCATCTTTGAAGTGGGGGAACTTGCACAATTGGTGGCTGACTCAATACTTTTTTACCCCACTGTATGTCTGTGATCATCACAGTCACTTTTTCAGCTTTGTACGTCAAAAATAGCCGAGGGATACAAGCAAAATTTATGTGGGATAATCATAAGACTTTGTAGATGTAGTACAGACTTTAACTTACCGACAGAACACAAAATATGAACCATGATGTGTGAAAACGCAGTGACCACGCCAGCCAGCCATCCACCCGGGCCAGCCAGCCCCCCCTTTGTCAACAGTAAGTAACTTATTTTATTTTTTTTGGGGGGGGGGGTTAATGTATTGATTTCTTGTTCATATACTTTGAAGATAAGATGATGAGGTACCTCTGTAAAAAAAAACGGTATCAAAAGACTGAACCATTCTTTGTGTAAATACATCCAAAGGCCAGTTTTGACTGAGTTACGGAATTTAAAGAGGTGCCGTGACATTATGCAAATTAGATGCGTAAATTTATTCCTATCTGAAACTTTGGATCATATTTTACATCTTTCTAATTGACAGTAAGCCATTATCTCTTGCAACTTTCAAGTTATAGCCTTGGAAATTTGAACTATTTCACTGACAAAAAATATTTACCACTCTTGACCACTAGGGGTTATGTCGCAGTTCGGCAACATACACACTCAGAGGGTTAACTAACGCACCGGCAAATCATCCTCCTCTCCCCCCTCGGGACTGCTGCACTCCCTACCCATCCCCAGCAGACCATGGTCCCATGTGTCTCTGGATTTTGTGACAGGGCTTTCCCTGCTGCTGGACATATAGATATCCTCACCATCATGGACAGGTTTTCTAAGTTCGTACCTACCTTGGATCGAGTATGCGCACAACTCCACCACTTCTGCAGCTACAGGTCTCTCCCCCTTCAAGGTGTATTTGGGGTACACCCCCCACCCCCCCGGTTCCTGGAAGAGGAGGTGGAGATCCCTGTTCCATCAGTGCAGGCCGACATCAAGTGCCAAGTGCTGTCACTAGATTTGGAGGACTACCAGAGCTGCTCTCCGCCGCACTGCGGGCTGCAACTCAGAGATTGCCAACCGCCGGAGGACCCCGCCCCCCTCTTACCGGTTTGGACAGAACGTATGGTTATCCACTAAGATCATCAATCTCAAAACTGAGTCCAAGAAGCTATCTCCTCACTTCATTGGTCCTTGCTCCATCTCGTACATAATCAATCCAGTTGCTGCCCGCCTGTCTCTTCCCCCCTCCGCTCTCTGCATCTGTCCTACCTTCCATGTCTCTCAGGTGAAGCCGTTTTCCACCAGCCCTTTGTGCCCTCCATCTAAGCCACCTCCCCCTCCGGTGATGATCGACGGTGGGACAACATTCAAGGTCAACCGCATTATGGTTGTACAACGCAGAGGGCGAGGTCTTCAGTACCTGGTGGACTGGGCTGGGTATGGACCTGAGGAAAGCTCACGGGTCCGAGCTTCATTTATCACAGATGGACAGCTGATCAGGGCTTTTCATCGGACTCACCCTGGCAGGTTGAGTCGGCCGCCAGGAGGCGTCCCGTGGGGGGGGGGGGTCACCGTGGTGATCCGAGCTGTGTGTGTGATTTGTTCTCTCTCTCTCTAATTATCTTCCACAGCTGTGGTTCCACTCACACCTGCGCCTCCTAATCAGACTGCCTTTATTAGGACTGGGGCCCTCCACTCCTACATGGAGACATCAACGCTCCAACTCTGGGAAAGAGCTTCACGACGATTCCGCTCGCTGTGCACTCATTCACATGTACACACACTCACGATCAATAAAGATTATTGTATTTCTGACCGAGTCTGTTGTCTGTTCCTGGGTTTAAGCCTCAAATCATGTCACGGATGATTGCCGAAGTGGAAGTCTTACCTCCTCCCTAGAGATCTACAAAAAGTGATTCATACTTTTATTACCTCACGATTGGACTACTGTAATTCACTGTATTTTGGAGTAGAACCATCTTCTGTGCACCGTTTGCAGCCAGTTCAGAATGCAGCAGCTCCACTTTTAACTGGTATAAAAAAAAAAGGTGTGAATATCACTCCTGTTTTATCTTCACTTCACTGGCTTCCTGTCCATTTTAGGGTTGATTTTAAGGTTTTATTGTTTGTTTTACGGCCTTAAATGGATTTTTACCATCTTATTTGTCAGATCTTGTTTCCACTCATTCACCTGTGAGAACACTGAACAACCAACCAGGTGCTCTTAGACGTACCAAAATGAAAGTTAAAACGAAGAGGTGATCGAGCCTTTGCAGTGACTGCTCCAAGACTGTGGAACAGTTTACCCGCCCACATGCACACTCCTGAGTCATTAATTTATTGGCATTTGATTCAAGCAGAGAGTGAAAACTCAACAGTCGGCTGAATTCTGTGCCATTTTTACTCTGTTTTCCTTTAATGCATTTTATTCCTATTTATTGTGTATTTTTAGTTGCGTAGTTTGATTTGAACTTCATCTCGATGCACAGCACTTCGGTCAACTTGATTGTTTTTAAATGTCCTCTATAAATAAATTTGACTTTGGTTCCAACTGGTCTGTGACTGCCTTTAAGGTCTTATCTGAATAAAAAGGTCAGAGGGAAGACTGTTAATAAAAACGGCTGACAGCGATCTGTCCAGGGTGTACCCTGCCTCTCGCCCAAAGATGCTGGGATAGGCTCCAGCCCCCCGCGACCCGAAAAGGATTAAGCGGAAGAAGATGGATGGATGGATGGACATCGTTGGGATTTTGAGCTTTTCCCTCACTGCTGCCGCTGTGAAAACCGCCCCTCTCCGTAGAGATAAACTCACAAACTGGTGTCCATCGTCTTCATCCCAGTGCTCACCACATTAGTCTCACATGAACCAGCAAAGTTGACACCAATGCACAGAATGTGTTATAACAAATATAGTTTATGACAAATAGCTGTGTGAAAGATGAGTTTTCACCCTGAAACCCTGTCACAGTGTTACGTCTATAGGAAGCTGTCCTGTAATTGTCCATCTGTAATGGACCTAATTACGAACCATTACCGGTCCACATTCGTTACTTGCGTGACACCACTCTCCACATATTGATCTCCTCCACACGTCAATGCATTTATGGCCGTGCCTCTCCTGAAAGCTGCAGCAAATATAACCCCCCCCCCCCCCCCGCCCCTGGTGTTTTAAGCTTAATAAATACTGGAGAAGGATGGCAATGGTAAAGGCTGAATGCATGAGAAAAGAAAAAGACCTTATTTTTCACTTCAAGCATTGGATTATGTGTGAGTTTAGGTGCTGATAAATTATTTCAATCAGAAATGTGAAAAAAGTGGCAAATAAGACAGTTATGATCAATTATATTTAAATGTTGACCACAATTTTATCTACGCAACTGATAATAAATAATACTTTTCTAATACATAATGCAAACAGCTACTCCCACACGACGCAGTGATTATTTTTGATTTGCACCAACCTGCAATGTTCAACTCTGTCCAATAGAGGGGAGCCTTTTTCCAGAGATGAAACAATATGTACCCTGTTCTAAAAAGCAGAAACTATATCATTTATGCGTATTTAATTGTATCTTTTATTTCTTAAATAAAAATGTGCTGTTTGAATTACATTATTAGCAAACAGCTAATCACTGGAGGGAATGGCTGCAAATTTAAAGAAAGTAAAATTGCTGTAAAAAGGTCACAAATTTACAATAAACTGTAGAATGGATTAACAAGAAAAAAGTTGCAGATCTATGTTTTAAAAAGCTGCAAATCTAAGAGAAAAGCCTCACAAATTTACAAGCAAAAATGGCAAATTAATGAGTAAAAGTTATTTTTTAAAAAAACTTGTAAATTACACGAAAGAAAATTTTAACAAGAAAAACTACAAATTTCTGAACAAGTACGGGGAGCCATCTCAGATCACCACAATGTGTCTCCGAGTCTTTATGTCAAAGTTTAATTACACAAATGGCTTCCAGGGGTTCTCCAACAAGCTTTAGAAGATAACGTGACTGATAAAAAGTGAATTTGTTGCTTTTGGAATCTGACTGCTAAATTCTCCTGAATATTACAAACGGCATCTTTAATTTTTCTGAGAATTTTACATGAACTTAATGACAGAAATCAAGCATGAAAGGGGCTGTTAATCTGTGAGTGCAGAATTGCTCCAGATTCTAATGGGCTCCTCTTCTGCTGTCCAAGCTACACTTTTCCACTAATTTTCCATGAAATTGGGTCAGTAGCTTTTGCATAATAGTGCTAAAAGACAGACAGACTGCAGCGTTGGGCTGGGTGATATAACAAAACAAGAAAAAAGTATTGTGATATAATTATGCTATACACGATACACCATATATATCTTGATATGCATTTTATGCACTGAATGTCCTTTAAAATTTGATTTTACTTACATTTTTTTAGAATATATATTAGTGGTGTTGGATGATTAAAGTTTTTAATGACAATTAATCTTTTGGAATGTTGAGTTAATCACGATTAATAACGCGTTAATTGTGTGTGTAATTTTTCAAGTTTGTCATACTGTTATGAACATGGAAGTGGACAAATATGCTTGCTGACTTCACCTGCAGGTTTATTAAAACTCTCAACATATCCAAAATGACAAAAACTATCCAGAATATTCTCCAGAAAATTCTCAAAAGTATTACTGCATGTGCAAACAACAGAATGCCAGGGCTCAATAACGTCACTGAACAACAACCAGCAGCCACAAAAGGAGCTTGCTCTTTCTCCCATAGCAAATCAATCAATCAATCAATCAACTTTATTTATAAAGCACTTCAAAAAGCAACACTCACTACACAAAGTACTGTACAACAAGGACACACATAAAAATTTACAAGCAAGGAGCTGGACACTAGCACAAAAACAATACTAGAAAAGCACTCGGAGAGTGCAGACCTCCGCCAAGCACCACAGTTCCCCCCATACAGTGTTTGTGTGTACATTTTCAGATTCCTTGACCATGAAAACATGTGACTAGCAATTGGATTCACAATGATAGGATGAGTGGTTCAGTAGTTATTGACGAAAATGGCATTTTCCATAATGGCGGTTTAGTGCCACAGTTCCCCCCATACAGTGTTTGTGTGTACGTTTTCAGATTCCTTGACCATGAAAACATATGACTAGCAATTGGATTAACAATGATAGGATTAGTGGTTCAGTAGTTATTGACAAAAATGGCATTTTCCGTAATGGTGGTTTAGTGCCACAGTTCCCCCCATACAGTGTTTGTGTGTACGTTTTCAGATTCATTGACCATGAAAACATATGACTAGCAATTGGATTAACAATGATAGGACTAGTGGTTCAGTAGTTATTGACGAAAATGGCATTTTCCGTAATGGCGGTTTAGCGCCGCAGTTCCCCCCATACAGTGTTTGTGTGTACGTTTTCAGATTCCTTGACCATGAAAACATATGACTAGCAATTGGATTAACAACGATAGGATTAGTGGTTCAGTAGTTATTGACGAAAATGGCATTTTCCGTAATGGCGGTTTAGCGCCGCAGTTCCCCCCATACAGTGTTTGTGTGTACGTTTTCAGATTCCTTGACCATGAAAACATTTGACTAGCAATTGGATTCACAATGATAGGATTAGTGGTTCAGTAGTTATTGACGAAAATGGCATTTTCCGTAATGGCGGTTTAGCGCCACAGTTCCCCCCATACAGTGTTTATGTGTACGTTTTCAGATTCCTTGACCATGAAAACATATGACTAGCAATTGGATTCACAGTGATAGGATTAGTGGTTCAGTAGATATTGACGAAAATGGCATTTTCCGTAATGGCGGTTTTCTTCTGGACGGTGATCTGGATCACCACCAAAATCTAATCATCTGTAGGATTCCCCATTTCTGACAATCTGTGAAAATTTCATGAAAATCCGTCCTTAACTTTTTGAGTTATCTTGCTAAAAACAGACAGACAAACAGACAGACAGACAGACAAACCAACGCTGATGAAAACATAACCTCCTTGGCGGAGGTAATAAAGCCAACAAGACAATATAACACTCAGCACGAGTAGAAACCACAGTCAATAAAATCAATAAAATAAAAGGTAAGAGAAGCAAACATCCACTACTTTTAAGGAGCTCAAAACAAAACCTTGTGTGTCACAACAGACACAATTTCCCTTTTAGCAGAAAAATTGCATAAACATAAACAAACAACTATCTCGCTCATGATGATGTGTCACCATGCTGCAAAAATGGCGGGGAGAGTGAATGGACATTACAAATACAGCTTGAGAATTTTTTTAGACTGGTACTCACCAACAGTTGGACCCAAAGCTATGAGGATGGAAACAGGCGAATTTCTGTCCGTGTCAGCTGCTGGAGGTCAACTACAACCTAGCATGTAGCTAGTAGCTACTAGCATGTAGCTAGTAGCCAGTAGCTACTGCTACAGCTACTTCTACAGAAGAAGAAAAACCCAACATCCAGGCGAAGTTTCAGAGGAGGCTGTAACAATTATCCAGGTAAGAGCTCCAACAGATATTGTTGTAAACTTAAACATGACAGCACTTTGGGGGTATCCATGGCTGTAATTCAGCTTGTTTGACTTTGCAATGTCTGCATGGCTCACACAGTGTCTGTGGCCAGAGCGGCTTTGGTATGGAGAGCCGCAAGGTTAAAAAGTACTGTTTGCGCTTTCTGCCATTAACTGCCGTTATCCACAACCACAAAATTTGTCATCGTTAAGGGGGGCAAGGCGTTAACGGGTGATTAACACGATAACGCCAGCACCACTAAAATATATATGTGTGCAGTATGTGTATATATATGTATATATACATGTAACACACTCACCATGTCATACAAAGTAACAATACAAAGTATATATATATATATATATATATATACGTATATATATATATATATATATATATATATATACTGTATATACGTATATATATATATATATATACGTATATATAAAGCTTAGAATATAAAGCTTATATATAAAGGCTGTTTTTTATGGTCTAGTCTAGTGGTGTCAAACATAGAACCCATGGGCCAAAACTGGCCCATTACTTTGTATGACATGGTGAGTGTGTTTAGGAGGTTAGGACTGATGACTGATGTGGAAATGTATGTAAATTTAAAATAATTTGTAGATCTTGATAAGGTCTTTTTAATTATAAAATGAAATACTATATTTTTTAATGATTAAACTGCACGACTTGCATGGTGGTACGTGGGTTAGCACTGTTGCCTAACAGCTAGAAGGTTCCAGATTTGAATTCCCAGGCTGGCAGATGTAGGAACCTTTCTGTGTGGAGTTTACATGTTCTCCCTGTGCTGTGTGGGTTTAGTCCAGATGTTCTGGTTTCTTTCCACAATCCAAAGGCACCTATGTAAGGTTGATTGTGATTCTAAATGGTCCCTACGTATCTGTCTCTGATAGGCTCTTAGAATAGAGTTAGTACTGGTGAAGCTCTTTGAGTGGTCTTTGAGACTAGAAAAGTGCTAAATAAGTACAAGTCCTTATCCTTACAGTCAGTTTTAGAGAAGTTACAGATGTTGTTATTGTGCTACAAGTTTTTGTCTTGTGCTACATGACGATGAACCTCTGTAGCACCAGAGCTATGAGCAAAAAAGGTTAACCAGAATATAAATAAATAATAAATAAATAATATAAATAACCATATGTGACCCGTGCTGGCAAAATGAGTTGGAATGCGCACCGCGTCATTACAAGCTACAGGCCCGAGAAGTCATAAATTATGACTCCCTTTATTTGCTAGCAGCAAGTCCCAAGAAAACCCCCATGAATGCCTGGTATCATTGTAAAGCTTAGAAATGACTGTTTCATTTAGGTCTGATCAGATTCCTCCACACAGCTCTGTCCTTAGCCTTCTGCTGCCAGGAACTCTTGTCTATATCCAACTTCTTCAAGTTTCTTTTTACAGTGTCTTTAAATCTGAGCCTTGGTCTACCCTGATTGCGTTTGCCCTCGCATAACTGTGAGTAGAGTAACTGCTGAGGGAGACGCTGGTGGTCCATCCTCTCAACGTGTCCGAGCCATCTCAGGTTCATCTGCATTAGCATGTCCTCCATTGATGGTAGACCAGCTCGTTTCAACACTTCTATGTTGGTTATCTTGTCTTTCCATGAGATGTTCATTATGGCTCGAATAAAGTTGGGTCAATATAGTACACTGCTCACAGGATGTTGGGGATATTCGGCTTTCGGGTGAAATTTCAGGATGTACCTAAAATGCACTATAACGTTTACAGGTGAACTTAATTTGACCTTCCCTAACCTTTTCAATGCACATGTCCAACTGTTCAATGTCTCAGTGCTTTTTGCATAACTTGCTGTTCTCTAACAAGGTGCTTAACGGCAAAATTCACAACAGGTGTTTGATCCATGAATCAACCAATACATTTTCTGGTTCAATTAGAATTGGTATTTAAACAGTCCTCTTGATCATGCTGCTCACATTTTGACATCATGAGACCAAGACGACACCTCACAATTGATGGCATAAATGGCGTTCACTTATCTTTTCACTTGTCTCATCAGGTACGCGTGGAGTTTCTTCACCTGCATTCTGTAGACAGTCCAAGTTTCAGCACTGTACAATAGAGTAGCCAGTACTGTTGCTCTGTACACTTTGCATTTCACATGGATAGACACATGTCGATTGTTCCACAATCTCTCCCTCAAGTTTCCAAACACAGCGCTCACTCTTCCTATTCTGAGAGATAGTTCATCCTCCAGCCTAGCATTCTCTGAAGCAGTGCTCCCTAGATGCTTGAAAGTCTTGCACTTGACTAGTGGCTCTGTACCAATGCTGATCTCTTTTGATAGTGATGTTGATAATTGGAACTTTGGTGGTTGATAAAGGCACTCTGTCTTCTTGATGTTGATTTGGAGGCTGAATTGGCTAGCTGCTCTTGCAAATTTCTCCACTAAAGATTGCATATCTTCCACACTGTGTGCAACTAGAGCACTGTCGTCGGCAAAGAGCATTTCTCTTACTACCTTTATCGATGTCTTACTCTTGGCTTTAAACTGTGCCACACTGAACAAGTCTGATTCTTTCCTTGTTTGAATGTATACTCTTTCTGAAGTGTCTTTGAAGGCCACCTCAAGCATGGCTGCCAGATATCGCGAGAAGAGTGTAGGCACCAGCACACACCCTTGTTTCACCCCGTTGTTTACTGAAAAGTTTTTAGATACTGAACCACTCATTGCCACGTTTGCTTGCATACCTGTATGGAGTGCCTCGATCAGGCTGACAAACTTCTTTGTACAGCCATATTTCTTGAGTACCTGCCAAACTCCTTGTCACTAAACAGTATCGAAGGCTTTACTGAAGTCTATGAAGACTACATAAAGCAGAATGTTCTGTTCGATACACTTTTCTTGAACCTGTTTCAAGCAGAAAATCATGTCCATTGTGCTTCTTCCACTTCTAAAGCCGCACTGGGTTTCCGGTAGTACATTCTGCGTGATGTGTTCATTGAGTCTATTCAGTAGTACACGTGAGAGAATCTTACCAACAGTGGCTAGCAGTGATATACCTCAGTAATTTCCACAATCTTTCCTGTCACCTTTCTTGAACAAAGGCACAATACTTGCATCCTTCCAGTCTTGAGGTACTTTCTGGGCATCCCATATCTCTTGGATGAGCTTGTGCAGGCAGCTGGTCAGCTGAACACCACCAAATTTCCACACTTCTACTGGAATTCCATCCCTTCTTGGAGCTTTACCATCCTGTGTTGTCCTGATAGCTGTCATTAGTTCATCAAAATTTGGTGGTTCATCCAGACTTGATACAGCTGGTCGCTGCACTAGAGCTTCTTTAGCCTCTTCAGTGAGATCTCCAGGGTTGTTTAGTAGTTGGTCAAAGTGGTCTGCAAATCTGTCCAGGATCTTGTCTTTCTCCTGCAAAACCGTTTCACCATCCATAGCCATTAGTTGGATCAATCCTCTTGGTTTAGGGCTGTAGATTTCTCTCAAACCTGTGAAGAATGTTTTCATGTCCTTCCTGTCTGCTGCAGTTTGAAGTTTCTCTGCTTTTTCATCCCACCAGTTGGACTTCATCTCTCTGGTGTACTTCTGTAGCTCACTCTGAGCTTTTGAGTATTTCTTCTTCTTCGACCTTGTGTTACACTGTAGGTTTTCCTGCCTAGCTGTATTCCTCACTTCTAGTAGTTTCTTCAGGTGTTCATCATGCTCATCAAACCAATCTTGATGTTTCCTCTCAGGGTAGCCTAATACATCACTCACAGTCTGATACACCGTATCCTTCAGTGTTGCCCATTTCTCTTCTATGTCATTCTCTGAGTTGCTGCTGTCCCAGTCTTTCAAGTTTTCTTCCAGTTCCTGTGTAAGTTCTTCCTGCTTCTTTTGGCCTTTCAGTGCACTAGTGTTTAGCTTCAGTGGTGGCTTCGCACCCGTCCTGCAGTGCTGTTTTTGTCTCCAGATCCTTAATCTAGATCTCAGCATAACATGATCAGTACCACAGTCCACGCCTCTCATTGCTCTGGTGTCCAATACATCCCTTTTGTCTCTCTGCCTGACTTTGATGTAGTCTAATAAGTGCCAGTGCTTGGATCTTGGGTGCGTCCATGTCTTCTTGTGTGTGTCCTTGTGCTTAAATAGAGTGTTGGTTATCACAAGGTTGTACTCTCAACATAGTGCAAGTAGAAGTTCTCCATTAGCATTGCACTTGCCTACTCCATGACTGCCTAGCGCTCCTTTCCAATTCTCAGTGTCCAAACCAACTCTGGCATTAAAATCTCCAACGAGTATCAGCCTGTCATCAGTTGGGACATGCCTGATAGTCTCACATAAATCACTGTAGAACTCTTTCTTCACCTCCTCTGTGTTGGTCATTGTTGGGGCATATACACTAATGATTGTGGTATACATCTTCCGCTGCAGTGGGAGTCTCATAGTCATTATCCCGTCATTGATTGGCACCGGTTCTTCATCAAGCATTGCTGCTATCTCCTTTCTAACTGCAAAGCCCACTCCTGCTTCTCTCCTTTCTTGAGTTGATTTCCCACGCCAAAAGAAGATGTACCCATGGTCTTCCAGAATCAGAATAAACTTTATTGCCAAGCATGTAAAAAACACACGAGGAACTTGACTTGACATTGGTGCGCATGCGCGCAACACAACGACACGGCAGCCATAATAGGCGCCTCATCAAACAGAGATAGATAAGAAGGGAGGGGAAGGGAGGGAACGACACAAGGGGGGAGGAGAAAAAAAACTTCGTTATCAGAATACAGCTTATTTTTTAAGCAGATTATGATTACAATGAAAAAAAATCTCTCAATAGCACAGAGCAACAACTCAGAATTTCACAAGACACAAGAGAGCAGTGTACAGTATATCTTTAATCAGTTCATGAATCAATGTGTGTGCGGTGTTGAGCAGTGTTGATGATAATAAGAGAGACCCAAGGACCCTTGGCAGAAGATGTTTTGTCTGTCTGGCGCCCAGTCTTATCTGGCGCTGCAGCTGGCTGTCCAAGGCCTTGTGCCTTGTTCCAAGCTGTCATATCCAGGCAATCTAGTTTCACTAAGTGCAGCTATGTGTACATTGCACCTGTTCATTTCCAGGGCCACAAGCACAGTCTGTCTTTCTGGGCGCTGTGATGTTGTTCTGTCTAACAGAGTGCGTACATTCCATTCTGCTACACACAAGGCTGCTGTTTTCCTCTTCTTTTGTCTTCCTTCTCCTAGCTTACTTTTTGATGCCTGTCGGAGTGTGAACAGACCATTATTTCTAAACCAAAAAAAAAAAAGAAAACCTGTTCAAAGTACCATGACGATGGCCCAATATCAGGTAGAATTGCCACTTAATAATAAACAGAAGCTCTCAACTCTAGAGCGAGAAACCATAAAGCAGTTCACTTTTGGCCACCAGATGGCACCAAAGAGGGCTGTGTTGAAAAGCTTCAAGTAATGAACCCTTTTCAGATACAAGCTTCAGTGCTTCAGAAAGCTTCATTTGTCCATCACTAGGTGATGGTGAAGAGGCTGAGAAACACAAAGGTGAGTTGGCTTACTTGAGTTGGGGGAGAAACTGTGCACAGTCCAAGGGAAATCCATATCCAATCCCGAAAGCTGAATCCAAAATCCAAGAGCAGGCAGAAGGTCAGGGCATGGCAAGCAAACACAGGGCAGGCAAAATTCAAATCGTCAGGCAGGCACAGAGTCAAGAGCAAGCAGAAGTCAGAACAAGGCAGTGTCATGTCTGCTGCGTAATGTAATTACATATGTGCATGTGTATGTGCATGTGCATGCATGTGCATGCATGAGTGTGTGTGCGTGCATGCAAGAGTGTGTGAGTGTGTATGTGGTGATGAGATGCATCCGGTGAATGTCTGGTAAGAGGAGGAGGTAAAGTAAAAAGGTGAACCTGAACCTGAGGCGTGGCTGTAGGACTGTCAGAGAGCAAGGCTCAATCTGCCAGCTGGAAATGATAAGAAGTAAATCAAAACCTACAGCCACAGGTCATAGATGGGGTTGATCAACCCCGAACATGACAGTGCCCCCCCCCAAGGGCTGGACACCAGACACCCACCGTACTATCAAAAACAGACCCCCCCCCCCCCCCAAGAAGGCCAACACACCAAACCAGGGCAGGAGATGGGGGGAAAACAGGTTAGGAGGGATTAATCAAGAAAGAAAACCACCACAATACAACACAAAGAACACTCCCCAACCCCAAACTAACTAACCCACCCCACCCCCAAGAGTTCCACAGTTCAGGGGGCCGGCCAGAGTCCAAGGCCCAGCGGGCAGCCCGCAGAGTAGTGTCAGGCGGCCTGCCAGGGCAAACGGACCACCCGGCAAGGGAACTCAGTCTTTCGGTTGCCCTGCCCACATGGTTAAGGCGGCCTATCCACCGGGAGGCTGAGAGGTGGATGGCCAGACAGGGGAAGTAGAACCCCTGCGGTCACTGGCAGCGGAGGGAAAAGAACCCCAACGGTGCCCAGCAGAAGGCAGAGGAACACCCACAGAGCCTCCAACAGGAAAAGGATGACCCTGGTGTCCCCAGACTGTCCTGTGGCACCCTCGGTGGTCCCAACGTGAGACTGGAACTCTGTTGTACCTGCGGTGGACCCGGGCTGGGCCATGGCTGCATCTGCGGTGGTCCCGGACTGGGACAACGTTGCACCAGCTGTGGCCCCTTCCCAGAACCTCATTACTCCCGTGGTGAGCCCCGACTGGGCCTGCGTTACATCCACGATTGACCCCGAACGAGCCATGGCTGCACCCATGATGGAGTCCAGCTGGACCCCTGCTGCACATGCGGTGGGACCCGGCTGGGCCACTGCTGACCCCAACGCCATCTTGGCCATGGGCCAGCTGACCTGTATGAGCACCCAAGTGAGGAGGTGATCGATCACGAGAACCTTGGACTGGTGCTAGGTGCCTCCGACAACCACCTCAGCCAGAACCTTGTGACCTCCGGTTGCGAACCTGGATCCACGGACTCGTCCGGCAATGGAGGACTCTCTCCAGGGACTCTGGAAAAGGATCTCAGAAAGAGAGAGTCACTGGCAGCGGCAGAGATTGGCAAGGCGAGCTCAGGTGTGGCGTTTGGCTGCAGCTGACTCTCCTCACCTAAAGCTAGGCAAAAATGCTCAATTATAGAAAGGAGAAAGACAAAAGACAGCACTTGCCTTAGCTCAAGCTCTACCACCGTCCAGGACTCCGGCGATCCGAGTGACGTCTTACCAGGTTCAGCCTCCAAGAGTTTCTGCTCAGGTGCTAACTCTACTATGGCGGTCTCCACAGCAGGCGTGATGGTCACTGCAGTCTTATCTTCCCCAGCTGCCATGATCCACACTGGTGACTCCTCCGGCATGGCGGCTGGGATCCGGTTCACCATTGCTGTGGGAGGACAATCCTCCCGGACCTCTAGCTCCTTCTGGTCCCGACTGCTCAGCTCCGGTTCCAGCAGGCAAACAAAGGAGAGTGGAGAGAGGGCTGGTGAACAGTTTTTAACAGCAGCAGGTGGGAGAGCTCAGGGGACTTCTTTCCCTGAGCCTCCCTACTGGGAATCAGGCAAGACATTTCATTATTAATGTGAGTCAAATGAAAAACAACTTGCCTGTTTTCCTGAATTAAGATGTTGGTTGCTGCTGCTTGAACGTCATCACCCTTCCGTCCGGGAAAGGTGGTGCTAGACTCCTCTGTAGGACATATGGGAGCCGCCCTTCTAGCCACAGGAATGGGAGACCCTGTTGAGGAAAGCAAGTGCCAGTCTGCTGTCTGCGAACAGACCGAGGGAGAAGACCTCGCAGTGGATATGGAGGGAGATTCTGCAGACGGGATTGCTAGGGACAGGAGATGAGGATCCGCTGCAGGGGTAACGGGGCTCGGTGTAGAAGCAGGAGCAGTTAGCGGGGCTGAATTGTTCTTCCAGGATTCTGGGTGACGTCGCTGACGCCAACCTGATCGTGGCCATCTTGGAGCGGGTGATGGAGGAAAGGGAACAATGGTCGCCAGCAGGGAAGAACGTTTTTGTCTGGGCTTCGTCTGGAAAGCCCTTCTCTTCAGGTCGGGGAAAGCCTGCCTGAGCACGCAGACACCAGACAGCAGCTCGGAGTACTCAGGGTAATCCCAGAGGCCCCGGTGAGTCCCCAGGATCCGTATCACTCCGTCGAGGCACACCAAACGCTCTCCGGGCCCGACGGAGATGTACGCGTCCTCCAGAAGTTCCCAGATTTGCCAGGCTGCCCGCTGCTCCTCGGCACTGGGATGTCCCGCTGCCCATCCACTAAAGCCAGTGTGGGAACAGCTAGCCGAGGACATCACGCTCCAAACAGAAAAATGGGTAACACGCTACTTACTGCTTGGGCTCTTTTGGTGGCAGCTTACTGTCATGTCTGCTGCGTAATCTCGCAGCGAACATATAAATTGGCAGTGAGCCCAAAATGCAGTGTAAGTAACGTGTTTATTTACAATGGAAAAATGTACAAAAGTGTCCAAGTAACAGTCTGAATAGAGGAACAATGGGACAACCGGCAACAAGCTGAGTTGGAGTAGAGAAAATGCCAAGCGCGCTCCAGGCTGAGCGGGAGCAGAGAGGAAGGCATAATTGGGAAGACTTACTCTCATGTTGGAGCGGAAAGGCTCTGAGGTAACAACGCGGTTTAGTCCAGGAAAAGCCAACAGTCGCGAGCCAGGATGTCCAAGATTGACTTAAGCTGACTTAAGCTGCCACACTGACTGCGCACACTGCCTCCCAATACGTACTCAGTATACTAATGAAGGCAAGTGGACACAGCCATGTGGCAAGCAGGTGTGTGAATGATTGGCAATGTGTGTGTATGTGCATATGTGATTGTGTGTGCGTGCGTGCGTGCGTGAGTGTGTGAGTGTGTATGTGGTGATGAGATGCATCCGGTGAATGTCTGGTAAGAGGAGGAGGCGTGGCTGTAGGACTGTCAGAGAGCAAGGCTCAATTTGCCAGCTGGAAATAATAAGAAGTAATCAAAACCTACAGCCACAGGTCATGGACGGGGTTGAACAACCCCGAACATGACAGATAGGTTCTTTCATAAATTATCTCAAGGCAAGGATATGCAGTGACTAAGTCAATGTGACCAGACAGACTGAAGGGAAAGCATCCAATTTATCCTCTCCCACTGATTGGCAACTGGTGGTGCTTGCAGCTGTGGGGAAAGCGGCTCAATTAGCGGGAAGAGAGGGAGACAGAGCAGACAGGAACCCTTACAGCCTTTCCTTCTGCTGTGAATGTCTGCTTAAGCCCCCCCCCCCACACACACACACACAAAAAAGGCAGATTTGGACAGAGTGTTTGTAACTATGTAAGTATTCCTTAGTATTCCATTATTGGTTATAACATTAACCAACCAGGCTAAGAACTGAGACCCCTATTTGACTCTCTCGGGGGGAAAAGGGAGGAGCTGAAGAGCAAGCAGGAGTTCAGCTTTTTACAAGTTGGGAAAGATGGCAGATTATACAAGGGGGGAGGGGGGCTGAAAATTTCATAGTGGTCAAATTTGACCAGATGTGGTTTATTTTTCAACCACAGGGATCCAAGCACTGCAACACCAATGGAAGAAGTGTGTGGACCAAAGGGGAGACTATGTTGAAAAATAAACCACATTTGGTCAAATTTGACCACTATAAACTTTTCAAAACTTTTCAGCCCAGTGTGCGTGTTAAGTTTTTGGCTGTGTGAGCTAGAAATCCTCTTTTAAATTAGATGTCTTACCCACAGACATGAAAATCCAACAGTAATGATTAATTTTATTTGGAAAAAACCTCAGTATCCCTGCTAAAATACTGGAGAGGACACAGGTTTGCAGTCTGCATGCCGGGGGAGACGGCCCTGGTGTGCGTGATACAATGGCCAGGCAAGTAAGTGAACCTACGGAAGGATCATTCTTGGTGGAGTGGAGAGGCAGTTGGTGCCCGGCTGGAGGGCTCCCCTTGCGTCGTTGGGCGCACCCACCGGCGTGCTCTGCCAGCCACCTTGCCTCTCCCTGGAGCGAGCTGGGGAGAACACTCTGAAGGAACTGAGTGCTCCTCAGCTCCTCCGTCTTCCCCCAAGGAGTGGTCTCTGGTTACCCACTCACCGCGGATCACCTCACTGAGGGCCGGCGAGCAGTTCACCTCAGAGCAGCTCGAAGCGAGGCGAGCGCTGAAGGAAGGAGGATGGGGAGTACCTCGGAGGCGAGCTGGCAGCCACACCAGACCAAGGAGAACTGCTCACTGGCCCTCAGTGAGGCAATCCATGGTGAGTGGGTAACCAGAGACCGGCGGGGAGCCTTCCAGCCTCCATGCCGGGCTGGGCAACGACTCTTCTGTGGGTTCACCTACGACGGTACTTCCTTAAGTTAGATCGCCTTCTCGAAGCCTTGTACAATGTCCTCGTTTTCTTCCAGCTACTGGTGGGCGGGAGTATGGGTGGAGCTAATTAGAATATTCATAGATTTGTGCATACTTAAGTAGGTCAAAGACATAAAAACTCTCTCCAAGCCATTCTAAGGTAATGAAAGTTTTTTTTGTGTGTGTATAAAAAGCCACAATATACTTTTTTGGGCAAAACACATTGGTTTTTGAGGTGGTTTTAGAACCGCCGGAGTGCATTTTTAAGGGAGGTGAGAGGCACCCGAGTGTCACGTCAGACCATTCGAAACTGTTTATATCAGCATGGTCTTCCTGCTAGACGACCTGAAAGGGTACCTGACCACACCACCAGGTACAGGCATAGTCGTTTTGCATGGACCAGTGAGCATTTACACTTGACGAGGGACCAGTGGGCCTCAGTGCTGTTCTCTGATGAAAGTCGATTCACATTGAGCAGAAATGATGACTGCCATTGATGTTGGAGATGTCAAGGAGAGCGCTATGCGTCAGCCATTGTTGTCTCCAGACGAGCCTTTGGTGGTGGTGGTGTTACAGTCTGGGCAGTTGTGTCTAGTCCATACAGAACTGCCCTACATCTTGTGAATGGTAGAGTGACAAGCCAATACTACCTGAATAACATCATTAATCCAGTCATTGTGCCCCTGCATGAACAACACAGGCCTAATTTCATCTTCATGGACGACAATGCTCCAGCTCATCGAGGTCACATAATTAGGGAACAGTTGCTGGAGGTTGGGATATCTCAAATGGAGTGGCCTGCGCTTTCTACAGACCTGAATCCTATAGAAAACCTATGGAATTAGCTGAGTCGCAGTGTAGAGGTTCGTAACCCTGCACCCCACAACCTCAAAGACCTGACGGCCGCCCTTCGAGAAGAGCGGAATGCCATGCATAGCAGACAATAAGTCGACTTGCGAATAGCATGATACATTGTTATCAAGCTGTAATTGATGCTCAAGGGCACATGACAAGTTATTGAGACATTGACATTTTTTGTTGTGCTATACCCACCACTGTTGTTGCCTTTTGTTTCAATAAATTGTTTGAGATGAGGAACTCACCATTGCATGCTTCTACTTAAATGCCCTACTTTCATGATATAATATCACTGCAGCGTGAACTTTTTTCATTTTCCATAAATTTCACCCGAAAGCCAAATATCCCTAAATTTTGTACACACACACACACACACACACACACAAGTGGGACAGAGTTTCATTTCAAACTCACATTATCAGTAATCAAGTTTATCCACAAAGGTATAAATATTTCAGTTTACCACACATAGTTAATAGTTAACAGTTAATAGTTAACACAGCAGACACACGGAGGACCCTAACCAGGGTCAACCCACGTAAAGCTGCAGGTCCAGACAACATCCCGGGACGTGTGCTCCGAGACTGCGCGAGCGAGTTAGCAGATGTCCTGACTGACATTTATAACATCTCCCTGAGTCAGGCCATCGTTCCCAGATGCTTCAAGACCTCTATCAAAGTACCGGTGGCAAAGAAACCAGTTGTGTCCTGTCTGAATGACTATCGTCCTGTTGCACTAACACCAATTGTAATGAAGTGTTTCGAACGACTGGTCAAACCACACATTACAGCCTGCCTCCCTGCATCACATGACCCGCTCCAGTTTGCATATCGTTCAAACCGCTTCACGGAGGATGCTATAGTCACCACCCTGCACTCTGTCATCACCCACCTAGATCAGAAAGTCACTTACGCCAGACTCCTGTACATTAATTTCAGTTCAGCATTCAACACCATTATTCCCCAGAGACCGATGGAGAAATTACTCCTTCTTGGTCTGAACACCGCAACATGTCTCTGGATCCTGGACTTCCTGACTGAGAGACCTCAGTTTGTCCGGGTTGGAAACAACATCTCCAACTCTGTCACGCTGAGCACCGGATCCCCTCAAGGCTGCGTACTCAGTCCACTGTTGTTTACACTTCTAACACATGACTGTGTATCCAGACACGAGGGGAACCAGATTATTAAGTTTGCAGACGACACCACGGTGGTGGGACTTATTCAGAGGGATGAGGAATCAATGTACAGGGAAGAAGTGAGAGACCTGGAGGGCTGGTGCAGGGAGAACAATCTGGTGCTCAACGTGGACAAAACGAAGGAGATGATTATCGACTTCCGGCGGTCACAGCCTGAACACGTCCCCCTCAGCATCGGCGGCCGTTCAGTGGAGAGAGTGGAGAACATCAAGTTCCTCGGAGTGCAGATCTCGCAGGACCTGACCTGGAGCAAGAATTCCTTGGAGATTAGGAAGCGGGCCCAGCAGAGACTGCACTTCTTGAGGAAACTCAAACAGGCCTCTCTCCCCATCTGCATCCTCAGGACCTTCTACAGAGGTGTGGTGGAGAGTGTTCTGACGTACTGCATTGCTACATGGTACTCCAGCTGCAGTATGTCAGACAAAAAAGCCCTGCAGAGGATAGTTAAGGGAGCTGAGAGGGTAATTGGAGTCTCCCTCCCCTCTGTCCAAGAACTTTTTCAGAACCGTTGCAGGAGCAGGGCACTGAACATTGTCAAGAACCATTCTCACCCTCTGCATAAACACTTTGAACTCCTGCCATCTGGCAAACGATTCCGGAGCATCAGAGGCAGAACCACCAGACTCATTAACAGCTTCCTTCCACAAGCTGTTAGGATGCTGAACAGTTGATACGGAATCTCTCATACACACTACTGCACCTACGGACATTATGTATATTATTTGTATATTATAGTTCTGGTTAGTTTTTCAAGTATGTGTCAGGGATATGTGAATGGATGTGGTGGGGGTGAGGGTGAGGGTGTGTGAGAGTGTGTCTTAAATTATGTCCTTTTACTTATATGGATGCCGAGAGAAACACAATTTCATCTTGCCTGCACTACAGTTGTATGTACAGCAATATGACAATAAAGGTTGATTTGATTTGATTTTGATTTTTTGATTTAGTTGTGGTCTAATAAGTGACAGAAGTATAATTTGTGGCTTTTTTAAGCATCTACATTTAATCAGTTCATATTCACATCCAGCCATTGCTGTTTTTCTTTTCAAAGTTTGCAAGACCGGGGAGGAGCTCACATTTTGAAAGTTCACTCATAAAGAGAGCTTGATTCTTATATCTGCAGAGTTCAGATTGGAAATGTTTATCTTCATATGGCTCCCCCATTTCGTGTACTTAAAGTGACACTGGTGAAAATCAAGTTGTTGTTTTTTTTGTCTGTAACATGTTTTTTTATGACTTACCAAAACATATCAACACTGAAATTACTCTTATGGTTTCTAGTGTGAAAGTTCAGTAAGCTACCCCCCTTGGAAAAAGGCAAGTTTAGACAGTGTTTTTGTGATGTCACTATAACAGGTGAACCAATCAGGACTAAGCACTGGCTGTTCAAATTTGCTAGCTTGCAGACTTCTGTGTGCTGTGTTCTTGGAGAAGTGATGCGTCAGCATCCTTGTGTGCAAGATGTGGGTGGACCTAACTAGATCTTGGTGTTTGAAGGAGGTACTGATGTGTTATTCGTGAACAAAATGGCTCTTAGATCTGGCTCTTTGAGGTGACCACCGGCTCCTGTTTTGTTTTGGTTTTTTTTCTCTATTTTTTCTGCTCAAGCTGCACGTGATTGGCTGCACTGAGCAGGATGGGGAGGGGTGGGGTTACTTGCAGCCATGCATGCACCCACACGCACACGCACGCGCGCGCACACACACACACACACACACACACACACACACACACACAAACACACACACACAGAGTACAGACAGAAGGGAGAGAGATGAGAGAACAGCCTGTAATATATTAACTATTATTATTATTGTTGTCTGTTACGGGTGACAGCTACAGACGCGGACAAAATTGTTGGTACCCCTCTGTTAATGAAAGAAAAACTCACAATGGTCACAGAAATAACTTAAATCTGACAAAAGTGGTAATCAATAAAAATTCTATGAAAATTAACCGATGAAAATCAGACATCCATCCATCCATCCATCTTCTACCACTTTTCCGGAGGTTCGGGTCACGGAGGCAGCAGTTCAAGCAGAGAAGCCCAGACTTCCTTCTCCCCAGCCACCTGCTCCAGCTCTTCAGAGAGGATACCAAGGCGTTCCCAGACCAGCTGGGAGACATAGTCTCTCCACCGAGTCCTGGGTCTGCCTCGGGGTCTCCTCCCAGTGGGACATGCCTGAAACACCTCAAGTGGGAGGTGTCCAGGAGACATCCTAATCAGATGCCCATACCACCTCAACTGACTCCTTTCAATGTGGAGGTGCAGCGGTTCTACTCTGAGCCTCTCCCGGATGACTGAGTTCCTCACTCTATCTCTGAGGGTGAGTCCAGCAAACCTACGGAGAAAGCTCATTTCAGCCGCTTGTATCCGCGATCTTGTTCTTTCGGTCATTACCCAAAGCTCGTGACCATAGGTGAGGGTAGGAACGTAGATTGACTGGTAAATCGACAGCTTTGCCTTAGAACTAAGCTCCCTCTTCACCACAACAGACCGGTACAACGTCCGCATCACTGCAGATGCTGCTCCAATCCATCTGTCAATCTCTCGCTCCATTTTCCCCTCACTCATGAACAAGACCCCAAGATAAAACTCCTCCACTTGGGGCAGGAGCCTGTCCCCAACCCAGAGAGGACAATCCACCTTTTTCCGGCTGAGGACCATGGACTCGGACTTGGAAGTGCTGATTCTCATCCCAGTCACTTCACACTCAGCGGCAAACCGTCCTAGCAAGAGCTGTAGGTCATTGCTGGATGAAGCCAACAGGACAACATCATCTGCAAACAACAGAGATGAGATCCTGTGGTCACCAAGCATGACACCCTCCATTCCCTGGCTGCGCCTAGAAATCCTGTCCATAAAAATTATGAACAGGATCGGTGACAAAGGGCAGTCCTGGCAGAGTCCAACTCTCACTGGGAATGACTCCAACCGAGTGTTGGCAATACGAACCAAACTCTCACAACAGTCGTACAGAGACCAAATAGCTCGTAACAACAAGCCTGAAACCCCATACTCCCGAAGCACCCCCCCACAAAAAACCATGAGGGACACGGGCAAATGCCTTCTCAAAGTCCACAAAACACATGTAAACTGGTTGGGCAAACTCCCATGAACCCTCAAGAATTCTCGAGAGGGTAAAGAGCTGGTCCGATGTGCCACGGCCAGGACGAAAACCACATTGCTCCTCCTGAATCCGAGGTTCGACCAACAGCCGGACTCTACTCTCCAGTACCTTGGCATAGACCTTTCCAGGGAGGCTGAGGAGTGTGATCCCTCTAAAGTTGGAGCACACCCTCCGGTCCCCTTTTTTGAAGAGAGGAACCACCACCCCAGTTTGCCATGCCAAAGGCACTGCCCCCGACCTCCACGCAATGTTGCAGAGGCGTGTCAACCACGACAGCCCAACGACATCCAGGGCCTTGAGGTACTCAGGGCAAATCTCGTCCACCCCCGGGGCCCGGCCACCAAGGAGATTTTTAACCACCTTGGCGACCTCAGCCCCTGTGATAGGAGAGTCATCCCCCTCGTCCCCAAACCCTGCTTCCTCTGTGGAAGGCGTATCAGTGGGATTGAGGAGATCCTCAAAGTATTCCTTCCACCGCCCGACGATATCCCCAGTCGAAGTCAGCAGTGTCCCATCCGCACCATACACAGTGTGGACAGGGAGCTGCTTTCCCCTCCTGAGCCGCCGGACAGTTTGCCAGAATCTCTTCAAGGCCGACCGAAAGTCTTGTTCCATGGCCTCACCGAACTCCTCCCATACCCGGGTTTTTGTTTCAGCAACCACCCGAGCTGCACTCCGCTTGGCCTGCCGGTACACCTCAGCTGCTTCGGGAGTCCCGCAAGCCAACCAAGCTTGATAGGACTTCTTCTTCAGCTTAATGGGCCCCCTCACCACTGGTGTCCACCACTTGGTTCGGGGGTTGCCACCACGAGATGCACTGACTACCTTGCAGCCGCAGCTCTGGGCTGCCGCTTCAACAACAGAGGTGGAGAACATGGCCTATTCAGACTCCATGTCTCCAGACTCCCTCGAAATGTGGTTGAAGTTCTTCCAGAGGTGGGAGTTGAAGACCTCCCGGACAGGGGCCTCAGCCAGACGTTCCCAGCACACCCTCACTATACGTTTGGGTCTACCAGGTCTGAATGGCTTCCTCCCCTGCCATTGGATCCAACTCACCACCAGGTGGTGATCAGTTGACAGCTCTGCACCTCTCTTTACCTGGGTGTCCAAGACATACGGTCGCAGGTCTGATGATACGATAACAAAATCGATCATCGACCTGCGACCTTGGATGTCCTGGTGCCATGTGCACATATGGACACCCTTATGCTTGAACATGGTGTTCGTTATGGACAAACTGTGGTTAGCACAGAAGTCCAATAATTGAACACCACTCGGGTTCAGATCGGGCAGGCCGTTCCTCCCAATCACCCCCCTCCCGGTTTCACTGTCGTTGCCCACGTGCGCATTGAAGTCCCCCAGTAGGACAATGGAGTCTCCAAGAGGAGCACCCTCCAGCACCCCAGTCACAGATTCCAAAAAGGGTGTGTACTCTGAAACATCATTTGGTGCATAGGCACAAATGATGGTCAGGACCCGTTTCCCAACCCGAAGGCACAGGGAAGCAACCCTTTCGTCCACCGGGGAAAACTCCAATATAGAGGCAGCAAGGTGGGGGGGATACAAGAATACCCACCCCTGCTCTTCGCCTCTCGCCCAGGGCAACTCCAGAAAAGGCCAAGCTCCAGCCCTTCTCCAGGAGACTGGTTCCAGAACCGGAGCTGTGTGTTGAGGTGAGGCCGACTATATCTAGCCAGTATCTCTCAACCTCGTACACCAGCTCAGGCTCCTTCCCCACCAGAGAGGTGACATTCCACGTACCAAAAGCCAGTTTAGAAAGCTTGGGATCAGTCCGCCAAGGTCTCCGCCTTTGACTGCCACCTAATCCACATAGCACCGGACCCCCATGATCCCTCCTGCAGGTGGTGAGCCCACTGGAGGGCGGACCCATGTAACTCCTTCGGGCTGAGCCCGGCCGGGTCCCATGGGTGGAAACCCAGCCACCAGACGCTAGCCTTCGAGCCCCTCCCCCAGGCCTGGCTCCAGGGCGGGGCCCCAGTAACCCCATACCGGGCGGGGTACACCGAATCCTTGATATAGAATTTATCATGAGAGTCTGTTGGATCGTTCTTAGTCTGGAAAATCAGACAATGCTTTTGAATTGTGGTTCAACAGAATTATTAAAAAAAAAAAAAAAAAAAACTCATGAAACAATCCCTGGACAAAAATGATGGTACCCTTAACTTAATATTTTGTTGCACAACCTTTTGAGGCAATCACTGCAATCAAACCATTTCTGTAACTGTCAGTGAGACTTCTGCACCTCTCAACAGGTATTTTGGCCCACTCCTCATGAGCAAACTGCTCCAATTGTCTCAGGTTTGAAGGGTGTCTTCTCCAGATGGCATGTTTCAGCTCCTTCCACAGATGTTCAATAGGATTTAGATCAGGGCTCATAGAAGGCCACTTTAGAATAGTCCAATGTTTCGCTCTTAGCCATTCTTGGGTGTTTTTAGCTGTGTGTTTTGGCTCATTATCCTATTGCAAGACCCATGACCTGCGACTGTGATCAAGCTGTCTGACACTGGGCAGCACATTTCTCTCTAGAATACCTTGATAGTCTTGAGATTTCATTGTACCCTGCACAGATTCAAGACACCCTGTGCCAGATGCAGCAAAGCAGCCCCACAACATAACAGAACCTCCTCCATGTTTCACAGTAGGGACAGTGTTCTTTTCTTGGTATGCTTCTCATTTTTGCGTCTGTGAACATAGAGCTGATGTGCCTTGCCAAAAAGTTGCAGTTTTGTCTCGTCTCTCCATAGGACATTCTCCCAGAAGCTTTGTGTCTTGTCAACATGCAGTTTGGCAAATTCCAGTCTGGCTTTTTTATGATTTGTTTTCAACAGTGGTGTCCTCCTTGGTCGTCTCCCATGAAGTCCACTTTGGCTCAAACAGTGATGGATGGTGCGATCTGACACTGATGTACCTTGACCTTGGAGTTCACCATGAATGTGTTTAGAGGTTGCTCTGGGCTCTTTTGTTACCATTCGTATTATCCGTCTCCTCCTGCGGCCACGTCCAGGGAGGTTGGCTACAGTCCCGTGGATCTTAAATTTCTGAATAATATGTGCAACTGTAGTCACAGGAACATCAAGCTGCTTGGAGATGGTCTTATAGCCTTTACCTTTAACATGCTTGTCTATAATTTTCTTTCTAATCTCCTGAGACATCTCTCTCCTTTGTTTCCTCTGGTCCATGTTTAGTGTGGTACACACCATGTCAACAAACAGCACAATGACTACCTGTCACCCTTTAAATAGGCCGACTGACTGATAACAAGTTTGTAGACACCTGTGATGTTAATTAGAGGACACATCTTGGTTGAACATGTCCCTATGGTCACATTATTTTCAGTCTTTTCTAGGGGTACCATCATTTTTGCCCAGGCCTGTTTCATGAGTTTGTTTTTTTAAAATGATTCTGTTGAACCACAATTTAAAAGCATTGTCTGATTTTCATTGGTTAATTTTCATAGAATTTTTATTTATTACCACTTTTGTCAGATTCAAGTTATTTCTGTGACCATTGTGGGTTTTTGTTTCATTAACAGAGGGGTACCAACAATTTTGTCCACGTCTGTACACCTTTCTGGTTCCGCCATCACCCCGAGTATAAAAGGCCTACCTGGAAGAAGCATGGTCTCTTTTGGACCAGCACCTCTGCCTTGACGGGAGCGCCTTAGCGTGGTGTGAGTCTGTTCAATAAAGTTCCGTTTGACTGCATCTTCAGCCTCATTATTATAGTACTGGGTTATGGACATAACATTTGGCGACGAGGATAAAGCCATGGAAAAAGGAGTTTGTAATATTCAGCCATTTTTGGAGCTCCCAGGCGAGCCGCCAGTTCCCTGGTTTGCAGCGTTCCAAAATTATTTGGTGGCATTGAACCTTGGCGAACTGGAGAAACTACGTGCACGAGCAATACTGGTCCATAATCTTGGCATGAAAGGGCAACGTATTCTCAGCACATTGGGAGAGAGTGATAGTTTTGAGGACGTGGTTGAGCTAATGGTGCGCTATTTTCGCGCTCCTGAGAACATCATCGTCTGGCGAATCCAGTTCCGACAGCGATGCCAGTGGCTGGGAGAGTCAGTGTAATGGTATGTTGCGGACCTGCGCCAGCTGGCTGGAGAGTGTTAATTCAGGCTTTGGAGGAAGAAATGGTTCACGATCAGTTAGCGGAGCATACGCTATGTTCTGCGGCACGGTCCAGGCTCCTCATGCACTCTGGTGAACTGACGTTGACTGCAGCTGTGGAGATGGCTCAACACTACGAAGCAGCAGATAAACTATCAAAGGACCTTGGTGAGAGAACAACGTTGAGGCAGTCTGACTCACAATCAGCAGCGCAGGCTGTGGACCTTGGTAGCGATGACAGCGCAGAAGATAAAGAAGACTACGCTACCACTATTAAGATTAGGCCCACCCCGAGGTCGCCCAGATGTTTGGGCTGCGGGTCCACCAAGCACTGACACAAGGCGAGAGAGTGTTTAGCGAGGGGCAAACACTGCGGCAAGTGTGGACTCCTACATCATTTCGCCAGGGCCTGCAAAAAGTTTGAGTGAAGGGAACGGCGACACAGGATGGATTCCCCTGCCACAACTCCTACGGTTATTCATACCATCTCCGTGAGCACAGATGGGCGGATTTACTGTGGCGCGATGCTGGACGGCATGGAAGTGCCATTGTTGGTGGACATGGGCGCAGTGGTATCTGTGTTGAACTGGCCTACTGTGAGGAGTTTGTTCCCGCATTACTGTGTAAGAGCACTGTCGATGCTGTATTGTGGCTATGGAGGTAATAGACTAGCCATCGTGGGTTCGCTGGAGTTGACGGCGAGGTACAGGTTGGCTGTGGTCTCAAATATCCAGTTTGTGGTGACAATCAAGGGGTCAAATGTGATGGGCTGCGACCTGTTTTACGGACTGGGCTTTACAATCACCAGCGGTATCGGAGAGGAGTGGTTGGGCCGTGGTTTGTGGGACCAACCGGTTCCATGCGTGGTGGACGATGTGGTATGGGACGAAGATTGGCCTAGTATTCTGGGAGATGGACAGGACCAGTCCCACCCAGGGCCATCGCAGGAGGGTTCTGGTGCCAGGGCCCAAGTTACCCTGGATTTGGGAACTGGGCGGCACGGTGGAACGTCCGTGACGGTGGGTGGAGCTGTGAGGACGGCTCCCTCTGCTTCCGGAGTTTGGCCTGGAGATACCAAAAAGCAAGGGGCTGCAACGACTTCGCCAGTGTTCAAAATAAAAGAGAGCAGGGCAGGACCAGCTGCCACACAGGAACACTGGAGGCTGAGTCGGTCTTCTCATGGGGTCGCTGAAGCGGTTCGACCCAGAGAGGAAGCCCGGTCTAGACGTCGTGGATGTTTGAAGCCGAGTTCAGCTACCCTGCGGATCGCTGACATGGTTCAACCCAGGGAGGAGACTCGGCTAAGGGGGGTTCATGGCAAGAGAAAACAACGAGAGGACCAGGGACGGTTGCAGGTGGTGGCCATCCGGGAGGAATGGTTATCTTCAAACGTCTGATGGCTCATGGAGACACCCCAACGAGCTGAGACGTGCCGGTGAGGAGAAAGAGGAGTCGGAACGCCGACGTGGTTCATCTCCGGGGGCGAAGCGTAGAAGAAGCTCTGGTTGGGACCCACTAGGCGGGTCTCTGGGGGTGGTCTCCCATTGAGACTGTATGATGGCAAGCGGGCAATGTGTTCTGGGGTTAACTATTAACATGGTAATGACTGTAATGTTGGTATGTGCGCTACTGGGGCTGCGTTGTTGTTGTTTGTCAATGTGGTAGATGCATAAAAGTGGCTGGATTAAGGGCTCATGTTTTTTTTAAAAAAGAGCAAGATCTGCTTTTGTCAATAGGCTTGTGCAGAAAATATTAATAAGTGTGAATTGCCCAAGCCACATAGGTGATATGTTTCACACTTGCTCGCTGTGGGATTGCCCTGTGTGTGTGTTCTGCAAAAAAAAAACAAAAACAAAAACAAAAAACCCACAACAGTGTATACTGCTGCATCTAATGGCATGTGTGATGTGTAATTTGCCCAAGTTGTGGGGTAAGGGTGTTGAGGTGGGGGGCTGGCACAGCGGGGTGTGGATGTACATACTGACCGTCTATTGAGTGTTTCCATAGGTTTTGATTGTACATTGGGATTATTTTTCATATTTTACATTAGGAACACGGCAGCGTACCTCGTCCTATGGACCATTTTATGATAGAGATGGCAGAATAACCCATCTGGCCGTGTGGAGGTGGGACAGTAGTCCACCTGTCCCCCTCTAGTTTTAGTTATTTGTGTGCATGGATAGGTCCTGTTATTGTATTTATTGTTAGTGTGTGATTCGGGTTAAATTTGGGTGAGTCTAATGGTGTGTGTCTTGGACTTTTCTACGGGGGGGGGAATGTAATGTATTAATTATTATTATTATTATTGTTGTGTGTTATGGGTGACAGCTACACCTTTCCAGTTCCACCATCACCCCGAGTATAAAAGGCCTACCCGGAAGAGGCACGGTCTCTTTTTCTCCAGCACCTCTGCCTTGACGGAAGCACCTTAGCGTGGTGTGAGTCTGTTCAATAAATTTCCGTTCGACTGCATCCTCAGCCTCATTATTATAGTACTGGTTATGGACATAACACAGCCCTTACAGATACAAAATGCTGGAAAGGTAAGAAAATAAGTGACAGTTGGAAACGGAGGAAAATTTGGATGCATTTTAATTACATCGATAACACAAAAACAGAGCCTAGCATGTGCAAGATGAAAATATATCAAGCGGGCTCTGCAAATAACGTGCACAGGCACATTAGAACTGTGGCCTACATCCATCAGTGCAGTTGAAAGGGAAAAAAAACAGGCAAGTGAAGCTGATACGAATGAAAGTGCCACTTTGTCTACAACTGTTGTCTTCAACTGTTGTCAGTGTCTACAGCATCATCCAGTGGCTACATAACCACAACCACCTAGACCTACAACCCACAGCTCTATGAGAGAATTTGTGCTAAAGGCTATGACCCCAAGTTTTTGTACTTTAATGTTTATTTTGAGTTTGTTGAGTATGAAAGCAATATAAATAATAAACATCTGATATATGTTTTATACATTAGTAATTATTTTACACATAGTTTTACATTATTTTGTTAATAAATTAATTTAAGCAACAAAAAATCTGAGGAGCTGTTTGGGAGCCTCTTTTTAGTGAGCCGAGCCATAATAACCGAAAGAGCAGGAATCCCCATCACTAAAAAGAGGAGCAAAAAGTTTCACACGCAACTGTAAGACAATGAAAGTTTTTGTGTGGGGAAAAAGGGCATAATATAGCATTTTAGACAATGTAGATTGACCCAGCTGGGGAGAGCAAGAGAGAGAGAGAGAGAGAGAGAGAGAGAGAGAGAGAGAGAGAGAGAGAGAGAGAGAGAGAGAGAGAAACGCTGCATGGAGTGAAGTCCAGGCTCATAGTAACATGACAAACTATACTCGATATGCATGATATAGGCATTTTATGTACACCGTGTCATGAACCTGGGTTTGGTGGTTCCAAACACAGTTCTGACTTTTGGTTTTTTTGCCCTATTTTCCATCAGGCGCTTCAGGGAGCTCTTCCCTCGTTAGTATCATTATTACATAAACGCTGCGTTAGTAGGAAGAGAACGTCGGAGCATTCAGCTTCATACATGGCAGTATGTTCCTCAGTGTATGTTTGTGTCAACTACCTATGGTTCATTCAGCCTGACGTCGCCGTCTTTTCTAACGCTTCAAGTTTGGGTACTCCCTTGGCGTTAGTGGCTGACCCTGCCTCACCCCCTCATCCACCGGACTACACGGACAGCCCCGGGTCGTTCCAGCCGTAAGTACATGATTGCCTTTCTCTTCGTGCCCACTGCTACGGCGGCACTAGGCATTCTCTCTCCCAGGCTGAGGAACATCCAGGTGGTGTCCCTGTATGTCTGGTGGCCTCAAACTCATCATTCCAACCCTCTGCAATTTGCATGGTCATTACTGGACTTGTTATTTTGTGGTTTATGTTAATAAAGTGCACATTCTACTCCAGCAATTGGGTTTTTCATTCCTTCCCTCGTGTGCTGCGTAATGGCACACGGGGAGTCATAACACACAGGCAGCCAAATGATGCATTGAATATGTTCAGTATATAACCCAACCCTACTGCAGCGCAAACATAACCTTCCTAAAGGTGGTAACGCTGTGGCTTCTGAGGACACAAATACAATGTTGCCCTCAGCCACTAAGAGGCTCCAAACTACAAGTTCATCCTCAAGATTGCAACTTTTTCATAAATTTGCTAAATTTCTCTTGAGAATTTTAGACCTTTTTTCTTGTAAATGTGCATTTTTTCTTATCAATTTATGTCTTTCTTGTAAATTTGTGCCTTTTGCTGTAAATTTGCAACTCTTTTCATGTGAATTTGCAATTTTTTCCTCTTAATTCTGCATTTTTTCTCATTAAGTTGCATTTTTTTTAAATAAATTAGCCAGTTTCTTGTAAATTTGCAACTTTTTCTTGTAATTTTTTTGATTCTCTTAAGTTTGGGATTTTTTCTCCTAAATTTGTGACTTGTATTTTTTCAACTCTTCTCAGAAACTTGACTTTACGTTTTATAAATTTGTAACATTCATATTAATTCTGGTTAATTCTATGTAGGCTGGGCTCTTCTCTGTTTATTCAGACAATGGCAGTTTATTTTTAACGTTTTTGTTGTGAGGTGATTTTTTTTAAGGGTTTGAACTCTCTCCTATTACCAAAAAGATTCGGGGAGGGGGCAAATCTTGCACCGAGTCCCCAAAAAGCTCCAAACGGTCCTGCGGACGGACAAGCCGCTCCACAACAGTCTACTAGCGGCGCTGATTAATGGCATCATCGGCTTAATAAACGGTATCGTGTGACTTAATTGCGGTCAAATCCTCGCCACACATGCGCCACTGTCGCCTCTCCAGAACAGCACTTGTTCTTTTGCGTCACGCCGACGCTGGTGGTGACGGAGCGGCTCCGCTGCTCTCCCCCTTTCCTTCCTCACCTTTCCCCCCCCCCACACTCCTCTCCTCCTCCCATCAGGACCGGGGGGGGGGGGGATGCTGCTGGATGTCTGGAGGAAAACAACTTTGTTCAGCAGCGGGCGACACACTCCGGGGTGGCCGGGCCAACTTTAACAGCACACCGAGGGCTGGGGTGCTCCTGGTAGGCTCGTTAGTTTAGAAGGGGTGCGACTATGTTTTGGTTTTGATTTTTTTTCTTTTCTTTTCCAATTCTGTTGGCTACAACTCAGCAGCCCTGCCCCGTGTTGTATTCCTTCCCCTATGTCGCGACGGCAGGGAGAGCATGACTACAACCTCCACAGCATGAGCAACCTGATGGGAGAGCGCTGGAAGAAAGTGAAGGACGGAGGAGAGCGGAGCCTCATCAAGGCTCCGTCCAGCGCCAGCATCAGCAGCCAGGGCGCCTCCTCCGCGGCTCCCGCCGCCGGCGCCGCTGCCCCGAACCCGGGAACCTCCTCTTCCTCCACGGGCGACCTGGAGCGCGTCGCCCGTAAGCAGTTCCAGCAGGATGTCACGCCCGGCTTCGTCTACGTCCTGGCCGTCTTCTCCGCCCTGGGGGGCTTCATGTTCGGCTATGACACCGGGGTGATCTCCGGGGCCATGCTCCTGCTGAAGAGGGAGCTGGAGCTGAGCGCTCTGTGGCAGGAGGTGCTCATCTCCAGCACGGTGGCGGCGGCCGCCCTCTCCGCGCTGCTGGGCGGAGTCCTCAACGGGCTGTTCGGGCGCAGGGTGTGCATCCTGCTGGCCAGCTTCTTCTTCACCGTCGGGGGCATCGTGCTGAGCTCCGCTCCCGGGAAGGAGGTGCTGCTCACGGGCAGGATTGTGGTTGGAGTGGGGCTGGGTAAGTACAGCGTCCCCCCCGGCAGGGGTTTGGTGAAAGGAGGGGTCTGCAACCTGTGGCCCCCGAGCCACTTGCGGCTCTTTTGCGCGTCTACAAAAGAGGCAGCTGATGGGGGGGGGGGGGGGGGGGGGGGGGGGGAACAAAACCGACGATTAAAACCATGCATATCGACAAAAAAGTTTGTAAATTTGAGAGAAAATTTTGCAAATTTGAGTTAAAAGGATAGCAGATGCATGAGAGAGGTTTCAAATTTAATAGAAAGAGGTCACAAATTTCCGAGGAAAAGCTTACAAATTAATGAGGAAAAATCTTAGAAATATACACTCTAAAAATAGATGTTTTGACTCAACAACCACAAAAAATAACACAACAGTTTCCTTTAGTCTTTTTGAGTTATGACGTCATTTGAAATTATATTGAACCAACAAACTATTTTACCTTGGGGGGGATTAGCTTTTCCTCTTCAGTCTAAGATTATTGTAATTACCCCTTACTTAATAACTGTTAGCCTAAAGGAAGTTTTTAAGTTAATAACGCATAAAAATTATGTTGCTCCAACTAGCTTTACCATATTATTTGAAAGTAATTTTATGTTGTCTAATTAATTACTATAATAATGCACACAGTTTTTAAAGTTGCAACCATTTTAAAACATTAAGCTACTCCAGTTAGATTTTCTTGACTTTTTTGTAGAGTTTTCTTGTGCATTTTCACATGCACCCCCTGTGGCTGGGACACCGACTTCCCTTCCCCCATTCCATTTGCTGAGCACCAAGCTAGAAGGCAGAAAGTTCCATTTTTAGATGGTTTTTGGTATGACCCGGCCAGGGCATGAACCCACAACCTCGTGGTTGCAGGGTGGATGCTCTACCTCTAGGCCACCACTCTGTTGAGTATTTGAACAAATTACATTCAAATCTTGCGGAATCAAAATGCAAATAACAAAACAAACAAACTCAAATTTCAACTGTTCCTGAAATAATAAATTGGCCATAGTTCCTTGAGAAATTAAGTATTAATCATAATAAATTATGCCATCACAACAAAGTTGGGCAGGCCTGACAGATGCATTAAATATGTAAAGCCTCTACAAACATATAAAAACTCTCTCTCCCTGGATATTGCACTAGTGCTACGACACTGGCAAGTGAAAGAGAGACGTTGTGCAGATCTGACACTTCCCTGAGCTTCATGAGAGCGCTTTCTTGACAGATGTGATCTAAGACTAGCCCACATTCTGAAGCAACAAAACCAGTCTTGGTGAATACATGGTAGACGTTCCCCAGCTTGACCGTGGTGTAACCTGTAATGTTTTAGCAACACCGTTTGTGTAGAGGATTCAGATTTACAGTTTGCACTTACAGATCATTTTTTTAAACAGTATTGACAAACTTAACAAAACATTAATCTGATCACATTGATGTTGGTTACCCAGCCACAGGGTTACTCCCTCTGCCGGTCCCAAGCCCAGATAAATGGACAGGGTTGTGTCAGGAAGGGCATCATGCATAAAAATCCTCACCAAATCGTCATGCAGATCATTGCAATATCATGTGATACGCTGTGGCAGCCCCAAAAGGAAGAAGCCAAAAGAAGAAGAAGAATCTGATTAGATTGATTGTATCTATGTAATAATTATTGATGCAAAATCTTAATGCCAAGTAGGTATGATACTGTCAAAATCACATTAGCAACATGTTAAATATCCTTTAATGTTAAAAAAAAAATACAGCCTTTTAGACAAAAAACACTGACTTTAACTTGTACGACAGTAGTAACAGAAATTCAAAATAATCTAAGCTTACATCATTACAATTATAACTAATATCTCTTTCTGCAGATTTTATATAGGCAGACAAAATAAAAGAAACACTGATTCTTCCTTCTACTGCTTGACTCCTCTCACAGAAATATCAAACTACCATTTGCCTACAGCGGAACTATCTCTGTGATTGAACAAAAGAGTTATAAATTGTGGCTGTGACTAAAATTAGATAACATTTTGTAGCTTAAGGTCACTTGGTCAAATGAGCAAAACTTGAATAATGCTTTTCCCATGAGCTCTCTCGCTGACAACTTGAAATCCTGAAGTCACTGGGGAGAAAAATTAAGTTATCAAGTCAACATTGTTAAGTTATGTCAACTTGAATTTTCTTTTAAACCCGCTGACAATGAAATTTGAGTTTAAATTACCAGCAAAATTAAGCTGGTGTAATTACCAACATTATTATTTGATCACAACTTATAAAAATAAAGTTTGCAACTTAGAATGTTTATCTAAATCACTTCATTAGAGTTTTTAACTTGCATCCATGTGTTGAATTAAGTGGTAGTAACAGGTCTCTTCTGAGTTAGTTTTTAGAGTGTACAAGGGAGAAAAAAAAACTACCGCAAAAGCTGGAAAACCTCTCAAATTATCTTCACATTTACAAGTTAAATATAAGGATAAACCTTTTAAACCTATGAGAAGAAATTTTCACATTTAAAATTTCACATTTTTGAGTAAAAACTTACAACTTTGAGAACAAAGTTGCAAATTTGTTTGGAAAAAAGTTACACATTTATAAGAAAAGCTAAAAATTTATAATAATGTTAGCAGGGAAGCTTATACTTATAACATTGGTGACCCCTGGTTTAAACAAAGCTGATTACATGTTCTCCGCAATATTTTAGTGAAAAAAGTCAAATACCATGAAAAGTTTCCCCCTCATGTTAAATTTTACACTACCAAACAGCAGTCACTCTAGTATTTCACTAGAAACAAGTGAAATTATGCCACCTCCTCCCACTGCTAATGATAATGTGATGATTTATTGATTCTGCCCCCCTAAACACTGCCCCTCTCTTGCTCTCTGTTACAACATTCAGAGGTGATAATCAGCTGAAGTGTCCTTGTGAAGCTTCTTTGTGGTTTGGTACACTGATGCATTGTTTGCAAAATTTTGTGCCGATATCGGTACAGATTTCAGAAATGTTAAGTTGGTTGATCGCCTCTACCCATAACCAATACTCAATATCATTTATTTTGTTTTTGCTTTCATCTATTTCATCTTCATTCCCAGTGAAATAAAGAAATGTGCTAAATAAAGAAATAATTGAAGTAGAATACAAACCTCAGTTGAAGTTGGGAAGTTGTTTAAAATGCAAATTAAAACAGAACAGAGTGATTTAAAAAATCCTTTTCAACCTATTGAATACATTACAAAGACAAGATATTTAATGTTCAAACTGATAAATGTTATTGCCTTTTTTTTTTTTTTTTGCAAATATTCGCTCGTTTTGAATTTGATGCCTGCAGAATATCCCAAAATAGCTGGGACAGGGGCAAGAAAAGACTGGATAAGTTTAAGAATGCTCAAAAACACCATTTCGGAACATTCCACAGGTAAACAGGGTAATTGGAAACAGGTGAGTGTCATGATTGCGTATAAAAGGAGCATCCCAGAAAGGCTCGGTCATTCACAAGCAAGGATGGGGTGAGGTTCATCACTTTGTAAACAACTGTGTGGGCAAATAGTACAACAGTTTAAGAACAACGTTTCTCAGCGTACAGTTGTAAAGAATTTAGAGATTTCATCATCTACAGTCCATAATATCATCAAGATTAAGAGAATCTGAAGAAATTTCTGCACATAAGCGGCAAGGCTAAAAACCAGCATTCAATGCCCATGACCTTCTATCCCTCTGGTGACACTGCATTAAAAATCATTCTGTATAGGATATTACCACGTGGGCTTGGGAACACTTTGGAAAACCATTGTCAGTTAACAGTTTGTTACTACATTTACAAGTGCAAGTTAAAACTCTACCATGCAAAGCTAAAGCCATGTGTCGACAACATCCAGAAACACCACCAGTTGCTCTGGGCCCAAGCTCATTTGAGATGGACTGATGCAAAGTGGAAAAGTATGCTGTGGTCTGACGAGTCCACATTTCATATTATTTTTGGAAATCATGGATGTTTTGGTATGGGGGTGTGTTAGTGCCGATGGCATGGGTATGGCAGATTAGAAAAGTCCTTACCAAATTTGATACTCAATGACCAGACAAGCTTTATCCGAGAGCGCCAAACACAAAACAATATATGCCGAACTCTTCATATTATCAATCATATACAAAGAACTAACACCGCAGCAATGGTAATTAGTATTGATGCAGAAAAAGCCTTTGATTCTGTGGACTTGAGCTTTCTTAATCAAGTCTTACACAGATTTGGCCTACATGAAAAATAATAAAAACTGTACAGGCATTATATAATAAACCCACTGCCAGAATTAAAGTTAACGGCTGTTTGTCAAATAGTTTCAACCTAGAAAGAGGGTCTAGACAGGGTTGTGTATGCTCACCGTTATTATTTGCACTATATTTGGAACCAATTGTCCAGTATATCAGACAAAACAAAGAAATACAAGGCATCAGTATAAATGGGAAGGAACATAAATTGGCCTGCTACACAGATGATATTTTGATCTATCTTGGGCAACCAACAGATTCCCTACCTAAACTTATGGAATCATTTGAATATTTTGGTCAATTATCAAGATACAAAATTAACATAAGTAAAACACAATTGCTTAAATATAATTACAGCCCACCAAAAGAAATCAAAAATAATTATCAACTAGCTTGGCAAACAGAATTTTTAAAGTACTTGGGAGTCATAATACCAAAAGACCTCTCTGAACTACTAGAACGCAATTATTCACCAATACAAAAAAAAAAAAAAATCAAAGAGGACATCGCAAGATGGAATCTGAGTCCATATCTTAAACTTAAATTCAAGAACTGATTCAATTAAAATGAATATACTCCCCAAATTATTATACTTATTTCAAACTTTGCCAATAGAGATAACTGGAAAACAATTTAATGGCTGGGACAAAATGCTATCCAGATACATATGGCAAGGTAAGAAACCTAGAACCCGATTTAAAACCTTACAATTGTCAAAACAAAAGGGGGGTGGGGCCTTCTTTCCCTGAGAGACTATTATTGGGCAGCACAATTAAGACCCATAATTTGCTGGTGTAACCCATCATATAATGCCCAGTGGAAGAGTATTGAAGAGGGAATAACCTCCACTCCTATACAAGCGACTATAGCTGATGGTAACCTACAGGACATTATCAAGAAGACAGAAAATCCATGGGTTAAGTGGACTCTTAAAATTTGGAAAAGAGTAGTATCAAAATATAATTTAGAAGAGAACATAGTAATTTTAACGTGGTGCGCATATGATTCACATTTCACTCCAAATAAGTCAGACACAAGATTTAAAGCCTGGGCAAATAGAGGGATAACAGCCTTTTGTAAGATAATGAAAGATGACGCACTACTTAGCTTAGAAACACTTAAAGGGAAGTATCAGTTGGAATCACAAGACTTTTATTGCTACTTGCAGATGAGACATTTTGTCAATAACAAGTTAAAATGTATAGCAGAATCATGTAAACCATTGCTAAACTTGTTTAAAAGGGCATATAATTCAAAAAAAGATAAAAGCTTAATCTCAGGTCTATGTAAAGGTCTTATAAACTTGAAAAGACACTCAACCCTGTATATTTAAACAAAATGGGAACCAGAAGGAGGAATAGAAATATTGGAAGAGGAATGGACATTAATATGGTCATATCAATGGAAATGCAGCAGTTCACAGAGCTGGAGGGAGTTTGGCTGGAAAAGCCTAATTAGATACTTCATCTCACCTTCCCAGAAGGCTCAGTACAAAGGGAACTCCCCAACTTGTTGGACAAAATGTGGTAGTGCAAATGCAAATCATTATCATATATTTTGGCTCTGCCATGTTATTCAAAATTATTGGAAGGAAATTCATAAAGCTATACAAGATATTTTTGGATGTCATCTAACTCTGGAAAGCAAAACTATTCTTTGGACTTATGCTCACAGAGTGGTCAAAGAAGGACAAATATTTATTAAGTATTCTACTGACTGCAAGCAGGAAGACAATTACAAAAAAATGGCTTTCACAGGAGAGCCCATGTCTTGATATGTGGATGGACATTACAATGGACATTTATAAGATGGAGAAAATAACTGCTTGTGTCAACTACAAAAAAGATTTGTTTATATCACGATGGGAAGAATGGACTAAATATGTAACACCACTCAGGCCGGACTTTCACTTTGCAGAATTGATATAGCAGACTAGTTATTAATAAATATACAAGTGTGTGTACATTAACAACCACTCCCTATATGCAGATGTTTATGTTGACTCCCTCCCCCTTTTTCTTCTTCTTATTTCCTTTTTCACCCTCTAACAAAAAAGGACATTCAGATGTAATTATTAAATGAAACAAAGGTTTATATCTGTCTATCAATGAATATCAATAAAGAGAAAATTAAAAAAAAGAAAAAGAAAATGTGTGGCGCATTATGAAGCACAAAATACAACAATGGACCCCGGACTGTTGAGCATCTGAAGTCGTACATCAAGCAAGAATTATACCTGCAAAGCTTCAACAGTTAGTGTCCTCAGTTCATACCCCTGTCTCAGCTTTTATGGAATATGCTGCAGGCATCAAATTCAAAAATGAGTGAATATTTACAAAAAAACCCAAAGATTATCAGTTTGAACATTAAATATCTTATGTTTGTAATGTATTCCATTGAATATACAAGTTGAAAAGGATTTGCAAATCCTTATACAGTATTCTGTTTTTATTTATTTTACACAACAACACAACTTTATTGGAAACAGGATTTGTACATTAAAATGGTTCACTCCAAAGTGTTTTCTAAATTTGCAGTTCTAGTCTACTGTTGTCTGTTTCAGGGCAAATCAATGAGACACACTAGAAATGTATCTGCTACTGCTGATATCTTATTTGCCAAAAGCCGTTATTGGTCAATAAGGTGAACACTGACTGATACTGATATATTGGCTGATATGTGTGTGCACCCCTAGTGGTTGTGCTTCTGTCATTCATGCTGCCTCATGTCTGAATTTGCATTAACTGGCAGCTCCTAATCACAGAGCACAGCCCTCTCTGCTGGGTGCATGAGCTGTCTGTTGGACATCATGGTGTCCTTATTCTAATCACCATCATTGCGATTATTATTCGTTTAGGCGACAGAGAGGAAGCTCAGTATAAGTCACAAGAGAATATTATTATTCATTAGTTCTGCATGTCTCTGTTGCAAATTGGTGAGAAAATACAGTAAGTAGCAAACTAACAACAAATGTACAGAATACATTTGTGTATTTCAGCTTTTTTTCTTAGAAAGTTTTTCACATCATTTTTCCATGTATGTGCAACTTTTTTCCTTGAATTTACAGCTTTTTCCCCCTGGAAATTCAGAAATGGAGTCTGATTTTATTTATTTAATTGTGAGATTTAAGTAAAATTTTGGGGTTTATTTCGACATTTTTTTTATCATAATTTATGAAGTTCTGCTTTTTAAACCTTTGACCACATCCCTCATGGTTTCTTGTTGGAGACGCTTCAGGAGTGTGGGACATGGGGCTCGTTGCTGTGAGCAACCTGGTCTCTGTATGACCGTTGCAAGAGTTTGGTTTGTATTACCAGTCAGTCAAACTCCAGCTCTCATTTCCCAGTAAGAGTTGGACTCCTCTAGGGCTTCCCTTTGTCTCCAATCCTGTTCATAATTTTTATGGACAGGATTTCTAAGTACAGCCATGGAATCAAGGGCGTCATGTTTTTTCGTCACAGGATCCTCGTCTCTGCTGTTTGCAGATAATGTGGTCCTGTTGGCTTCATCAAGCAGTGTCCTACAGGTCTTACTGGGACAGTTTGCTACTGAATGTGAAGTGGCCGGGATGAGAATCAGTACCTCCGAGTCTGAGTCCATGGTCCTCAGTCAGAAAAGGGTGGATTGTCCTCTCTGGGTTGGAGTCGAGTTCCTGCCCCAAGTGGAGGAGTTCAAGTATCTCGCAGTCTGGTCCTGGGAACGCTTTGGTATCCTCCCTGAAGAGCTGGAGGAGGTGAATGGGGAGAGGGAGGTCTGAGCTTCTCTGTTTAGACTGCTGTCTCCACAACCTGAACCCCCGGATAAGCGGTAAAAGATGTGTAATGTTGTTCATATTATTAATAAGGCATATTGTGTGATTGGGTGGTGGCTCCACCTTTCCAGTTCCGCCGCCAGCCTGGGTATAAAAGGCAGATGCGGAAGAGGCACGGTCTCTCTGACCTCACTTCTGCCTAGACGGGAGTGTCTTTGCATCACTGTGAGTCATTCAATAAAGTCATTTTCTACTGCACCTCCAGCCTCGTTATTGGAGTATTGGTTATGGACATAACATTTGGCGACGAGGATAAAGACATGGATAAAGGAATTTCGGGCATTCGGTCATTCTTGGAGCTTCCCGGGGAGCTGCCGGTTCTGTGGGAGAGGTGGTTTACTGCATTCAAGAATGATCTGGTGGCATTGAACTTCGGTGAATTAGAGAAATTGTGTGCCGAGCAATACTGGCCCATAATCTTGGCATAGAGGGGCAACGTATTCTCAGCACATTGGGTGAGAGCGACAGTTTTGGGGATGTGGTTGAGCTAATGGCGTGCTACTTTTGCGCTCCTGAGAACATCATCGTCTGGAGGATTCAGTTCCGACAGCGCCGCCAGCGGGCTAGAGAGTCGGTGCAGTGGTATGTTGCAGACCTGTGCCAGCTGGCTGGGAAAGGCCAGTTTGGGAATTTAGAGGAAGAAATGGTCCGCGGTCAGTTGGCAGAGCACACGCTGTGTTCAGCGGCACGGTCAAGGCTCCTCAGGCATTCTGGTGAACTGACGTTGGCCAAGGCTGTGGCGATAGCTCAACAGTACAAAGCAGCAGATAAACTGTCACGGGACCTCGGTGAGAGAATGACGGTGAGGCAACCTGAATCACTATCAGCGGCGCAGGCTGTGGCAATGATAGCGTGGAAGACAAAGAAGAATATGCTACAGCTATTAAAATAAGGTCCGCCCTGGGATCGCCAAAATGTTTGGACTGCGGGTCTACCAAGCACCGACAGAAGGCAAGAGAGTGTCTGGCAAGGGGCAAACACTGTGGCAAGTGCGAACTCCTACATCATTTTGCCAGGGCCTATAAAAAATTTGAGCGAGCGGAACGACGACGTCAAGTGGACTCCCCCGCCACAACTCCTACGGTTATCTACACCGTCTCCCCGAGCACAGAGGGCTGTGCATATCTAATGGTTGAGTTGGACAGCATGGAAGTGCCATTATTGGCGGGCATGGGCGCAGTGAGGTCCATGTTGAATTGGCCTGCTGTGAGTTTTTTCCCATATCACCGTGTGAGAGGCCTGTCAATGCCATTTTGTGGATATGGTGGTAATAGACTGTTCATCGTGGGTTCGCTGGAGTTGACAGCGAGGTACAAGTCAGCGGAGGTGTCCAGCCTGCAGTTCGTGGTGACCGCCAGTGAGTCGAATGTGATGGGCTGCGACCTCTTTTATGGACTGGGCTTCTCAATCACCAGCAGCATCGGAGAGGAATGGTCGGACTGTGGTTTGTGGGACCGGCTGGTTCTGTGAGTGGTGGACGAGGTGGTTTGGGACAATTCTTGGCCCACTATTCTGGAAGATGAACAGGACCAATGCCACCCAGGGCCATCGCGGGAGGGTCCCGGTGCCAGGGCCCAAGTTATCCTAGGTGAGGGAACTGGGCGGCACGGTGGGATGCCCATGACGGCGGGTGGAGCCGACTGGATAGCTTCCACTGCTTCCGGAGTTTGGCCGGGAGGTACCGAGAAGCAAGGGGCTACAACGGTTTCACTGGTGTTACAGATAAAAGCGAGTGGGGCAGGACAGGCTGGCACGGGGAAAAGACGTGCCACACAGGAACACTGGAAGACGAGTCGGTCTTTGTGGGGGGTCGCCAGTGTGGCGCGACCCAGTGAGGAGGCCCAGTTGAGACATCATGGACATCGGAAGATGAGTCGAGCTCCTTTGAGAGTTAATAACGTGGTTTGATCCAGAGAGGAGGCTCGGTTAAGAGGGATCCATGCCAAGCGGAAACGATGGGAGGATCAGGGGCAGCTGAAGGTAGTGGCTGTTCGGGAGGACGAATACCTTCAGCTGTCAGATGACTCATGGAGACACCCCAATGAACTGCGGTGCGCCAGCGAGGAGAAGGAGGTGTCGGGGCTCCGACGTGGCTCATCTCCAGGGGCGAAGAGACGGAGAAGCTCTGGATGGGACCCGCCTGACGGGTCTCTGTGGGGGGTGGTCTCTCCAGCAAGACTGTACGGTAGCAAGGGGCGATGGGTTAAGTTAAATGTATGATGTGAATTGCCCAGGCTACATAGTCGATATGTTTCTTACGCAGAGTTGCTATGTGAATTGCCCATGTACAAAAAAAAACACAAGTAATGTTTGTGTTAACATGTTTAAGGTATGTATTACTGTGTGGTTTGCCCGGGTTATGGGGTGGTTTTGTTGGGAGTGTTGATAGCAGAGCGTGAATGTACATATTGACTGGTTGGTTGTTGAACTGAGGTTTTATCTGTATGTATATATGTTTATGGGGTTATTTTATATTACATTAGGAACACAGTAGCTTTTTATTTCATGGACTATATATTGATAAAGATGGCAGAATAATCCGTCTAGCCATGTGGAGGTGGAACAGTAGTCCACCTGTCCCCTTCTAGTTTTAGTTGTTTGTGCGCATGGAGAGGCCTAATTAGGGGCAGTGCGGTGGCGGAGTGGTTAGCACTGCGGCAGCACAGCAACTCACCCTTGGCCGGGGGATCCTGGGTTCGATCCCAGCCCCCGACCAACAGTGATCTGTGTGGAGTTTTCATGTTCTCCCCGTGTCTGTGTGGGTTTACTCCGGGATTTCTCCGGTTTCCTCCCACATGCCAAAAACATGCAAGTTAGGTTAATTGGCATCAAACTGGGGATTCTAAATTGTCCTTAGGTATGTCTGTGAGAGTGAATGGTTGTGTGTCTCTCTGTGTTGGCCCTGCGATGGACTGGCGATCTGTCCAGGGTGTACCCTGCCTCTCGCCCAAAGATGCTGGGATAGGCTCCAGTCCCCCCGCGACCCGAAAAGGATTAAGCGGAAGAAGATGGATGGATGGATGGATAGGCCTAATTATGTTGTTTATTATTAGTGTGTGATTCGGGCACTTAATTTGGGAGGGTCTAACCGGTGTGCATGCATTTTGGACTTTTTTGAGGGGGGGATGTAATGTTGTTCATATTATTAATAAGACATATTATTGTGTGATATGGGTGGTGGCTCCACCTTTTCGGGTCCGCCGCCAGCCTGGGTATAAAAGGCTGATGCGGAAGAGGCACAGTCTCTTTGACCTCACCTCTGCCTAGACGGGAGCACCTTTGCTTCACTGAGTCATTCAGTAAAGTCACATTCTACTGCACCTCCAGCCTCATTATTGGAGTATTGGTTATGGACATTATAAGATGGATGGATGAATGGATGGATGCAGCTTATGACATAAATTTGAGACATTGCTTTTGTAAATCTGCATTTTTTTCCATAGTTTAGTGGAATTTATAGATTTATTTAGTTATTTATGCATTTATTTATTTAGTCACTGGCAATTTCCTTTTATTAGAAACTCATTCGATTGGTGCATACTTGGTTAAGGATAATGATGCCATGATTAGAATTTTATTACATAGTTGCAGTCATTTGATTTGCTGTGTCATCCCAACTTTCTTCCTTCCTTTCCATGAATATTTTTGCAGTCTGTTGAATCATCCATCCCTCTCCACGTTCGTTTTTCACGTGCACATCCCCTTTTTGATCAGAGCTCTTCATGCACCACATCATTTATAGAGGCTGCTGGTGTTACTGGGGAGTAGCGTCATCTGTGAGGGGGCTCGTCCGCTGCCTCTTCTCAGAGCGGCGGGATCTTTTCTCACTGATGCACAGAGGTATTACGCACCACTTGCTTACCTGAGCCATCCACTGAGAACGGAGAGGAAGCTTAATTGTTTAATGAATCTTTCTGCACGGCCACAGTGAGGAGCTTAGTGTTTGTTTTTTTAATCAACTAAACCCCCTCACTACTTAAGACTGCATTTTAGCAACTTTTCTAATGGTTTCTGTGATAAACTGTTTTAATTTGAGTTTTCTGTATGCTCTGTGCCATGGGAAATGTGTAAAAGATTTAAAAAATCTATACATGTGTAAGTAAATCACTGCTTGATATACCTACTTACTATTGATTTGGCTTCTTTAACTGATGTGCATAGTAATTTCCGAATTGTGGTGTTATGGGCCAGATACTGATACAGATATTGAAAATAATAAGTTGGCCGATAGTTGATATTGACAGTTTCTTTTCATCTGTTCTGTCTTCTTTGTAAGGTAGCCAAAGAGTTATGCATTATAAAATACATCCAGTAAATGGTTTGTTCAAGGGCAAAAGCAATGCTGCACAGCTAAGGCACACCAGAAAAATATTGGCCACTACTGATATCTTGGCTGATATCGGTCAACAAGAGTATTGGCCGATACTGATGTTAAGCTGATATTTCTGTGTGTCCCAATTGATTACCTCCACCAAGGAGGTTATGTTTTTGCGGCGTTTGTTTGTTTGTTTGTCTGACTGTTAGCAGGGTTGCTCCAAAACTACTGGATGGATTTGGATGAAGTTTTCACCAAAGGTGGCCCTTGGACTATGGATTTACCCATTAGATTTTGGTGATGATCTAAGTATGCATACCTCCACCAAGGCCCTTGCTTGTATTTGTACAGGAGGATTATACAAAGTACTGGATGGATTTTGATGAAATTTTCACCAGAGAGGGTCCTTGGGTGGCAGAAGAACCCATTAGAGTTTGTTGATGATCCAAGAGCGCATACCTTCACCAAGGCTCTATCTTCTCACAATATGTTAGCAAGATTACTCAAAAACTAATGGATAGATTTTGGTGACATTTTCACCAGAGGTGGCTCTTGGCCCACACACGAACCCATTACATTTTGGAGGTGATCCATAAGTGCATACCTTCACCAAGGCTCAATCTTCTAGCAGTAGTTTAGCAGGATTATGCAAAGTCTGCTGGATGGATTTTGATGAAATTTTCACCAAAGATGGTCCTTGGGCTGCAGAACAACCTATTAGATTTTGTTGATGATCCAAGAGGGCATACCTCCGCCAAGGTTCTATCATCTCACAATATGTTCGCAAGATTACTCAAACTAATGAAAGGATTTTGATGACATTTTCACCAGACGTGGCTCTTGGCCTACACATGAACCCATTACATTTTCCAATTCAATCCAACTTTATTTCTAAAGCACTTTAAAAAACAACTACAGCTGACACAAAGTGCTGTACATCAGAAATAAATAAAATGTGAAAGACATGTAAGACATAAAAATAAATAAAAGACAATAAAATACAACTAAAAAGTATAAAAACAAGACAGGTAAAAATGACAGTCATCTAATAAAAGTAATAAAACAAGTAAAATCAATGTCTCATGCTGGGTTGAAGGCCAAGAAGTAAAAATGAGTTTTAAGATAAGTTTTAAAAATGGACAGTGAAGGAGCCTGCCTAATATGTCATAAATCACCCTGGCAGGGGTGGACTGAGAACACCAAACACTCACTGTGAGTTTGCACATTTAATAATAAAAAATACAAAAGTACACAAAAGCACAAAAACTTACATGATATGAAGAAGGCAAGGTGAAGAGTAGTGTAGCCCAAAATAGAGCTGAAGCTAAGGTATATAGGACTGTCAGAAGACATGGGGTGCACGTCAGGACTAACACATAAACAAACAGAGAATCAGACGGGGGATGCCCATCTGAGCTTGGTGAATGTAACAGCGAGGGGTGAATGGAGCTGCAGTCTTTAAACAGGGCAAACGGCATGAAATAAATGATGACGAGTGAATACAGGTGTGGATCACCAGAGCTAGGAGTAATTAGAGAATTGATGATAGGTGTGACAGCCCACGCACAAAGTTTGACACCAGGAAGTAAACGATGGGCGCTGTCAACCTGAAAGCACAGGGGAACACTGTAAAAGGTAACTGACTACAAATATAGAATGAATAACAGACCAGATAGTAATAGACAGGGAAATGAACCAAAAGGGCAAGGGCAACAACAAGAAATACAAATATTGGAAAGTAAATACCAGAATACAGAAGAGATGCTGAGGGGAACAGGTGAGGGAAGGCTTGTGTCCAAACCGGTGAATAATAATTATCATGTGAAGCTGGATGGTTTTGAATGCACAATATCAAAAGACAAAATAATAATCACTTGAACAGAAGCAAAAGGTAAACTCAAAATAACATGACACAACCAGAACCAACCAGATAAGCTATTAAACTGTCATGATTCGCCTCTAATGAGGCGAGGAGTGAGACAGTTTCACGTGCAGGGTTTCACCATAGACAAATTTATTAACATAAAGAACAACAGTCCCAAAAGTGCGGACGTACAAAAATGCAACAGAGAATAAACTTACTGGAGTCCACGACGTAGCGTGTTGCGGGAATCCACGGCATAACGTGGCTAAGATACATAAACAGGGAAACCACGGCGTAACGTGGCAGCGGCAAATACAATAATCCAGCAAAGAATGACAGAGAGTGAACTGACTAAATACACAGACAAATAACACAGTGATTGGATGCACCTGAGCGAGGGAGCGGGGCAGTAATCACAGGAAAGAGAGAACAGCTGAATGTCGGGGGGGGGGGGGGGTCTGGCTGGCAGACTGACAGGCAACGCCCACACCAAGTCCAGACTAATCGTGCTGCCTGACAGCCTGTCAGTCAGAGAGCCAAAGCACATAACAAACTCAGAACTGGGCTGGAAATGAATAGCAAACAATACATGGCATAACAAATCAAACCAGGGAACAGTGGAAAACCATATGAGCACCAAAGACAAAACAATACACAGATAATATGACACACAGAGGAAGGTCATGGAACCAAGCCTGGAGGACAAACTGGCTTGGTCCATGACATAAACAGAAGTGGGGAAATACAGAAAAATAACCAGACTAAATGTCACGAGGCTGAGTGCGGTGTTTCCACCGTGCTCACGCTCTCATTTACTTCTGGTTATTTCCTGTATTTTCCCAGTGTTGTGTGTTTATTTTACTGTATGTCGAGGGTGTTTTTTGAGTTGTCAGTTGTTTCTGTTTTAGTAATTCTTGTTTCTAGTATTATTCTGGCGGATGCTTTAAGTGTCTTTTTCCCATGCAGTTCCAAGTGTTTATATAATGTTTCCGTTTGACATGAGCTCCCCACCTCTTCCTCCAGACACTCCTACTCTGCTATCTTTGGTTCAAGTTCTCAAGTCGTCGCAGCTGACGGCTCCCCAACCGTAATCCACATCATGACATAACGGCAGTGGCTCAGGAGGTAGAGCGGGTCGTCCAATAACCGGATGGTTGGCGGTTTGAATCCCACTCTCCCAAGATATCCTGCCGTTGTGTTCCTGGGCAAGACAGTTTACCCCCAATTGCTCCTGGTGGGTCTGGACAGCATCTTGTTGGGTGGCTATGCCGCCATCAGTGTGTGAATGTGTGTGTGAATGGGTGGATAGCAGGATCTGTAAAGCGCTTTGGTCATCTAGAGATGAGAATAAAAGCCCTATATAAGTGAATGCCATTTATCATTTACCATAATAGGCAAAGGGAGACTGTTCCACAGTTTAGGAGCAGCAACAGAAAAAGCTCTGTCCCCTCTGAGCTTCCTCTTCGATTTTGGTATCTCCAGGAGCAGTTGATCAGCTGACCTGAGAGACCAAACAGGAGTGTAAGGGTGAAGAAGCTCAGAGAGGTTAGGTGGGGCAAGGCCATTTAATGATTTAAAAGAAATAAAGAAATTTTAAAATGAACCCTAAAGTGCACAGGGTGAAGGGAAGCTAAAATGCAGTGGTGTGAAAAAGTATTGTCCCCTTCCTGATTTCTCATTTTTTTGTATGTTCATCACACTTAAATGTTTCAGATCATCAAATAAATTTAAATAATAGACACAAATAACACAAGTAAACACAACATGCAGTTTTTAAATGAAGGTGTTTATTATTAACACCTTTGTTTAACTGTAGTCAGAAACGAGAACCTAGAGACTCCAGCGGCCATAATCAAATGCATTCCTGGGGCCAGAGCAGGCGACATCAAGTCAAATTTGAAAATGCTGGCTAAAAGTAACTGTAAATACTCCACAATTGTTATCCACGCCGGCATTAATGACATCCAACTCCGGCAGTCAGAAGTCACAAAACTTAATGTGGAATCGGTGTGTGACTTTGCAAAACAATGTCTTCCTCTGTGGTATTCTCTGGGCCCCTCCCCAATCTGACCAGTGATGACATGTTTAGCCGCTTGTCATCCTTAACCGCTGGCTGTCTGTGTGGTGTCCTGCAAACAATGTGGGCTACATAGATAATTGGAGCTCATTTTGGGGAAAACCTGGTGTTATTAGACGAGACGTGTCCATCCCACTTTGGATGGTGCGTCTCTTTTATCTAACAATCGGGCATCATTTTTATTCAAATTTCCAAAACCTTGACAACTCAGAGTTGGGACCAGGAAGCAGAGTCACAGTCTTACTCGCCTCTCTGCAGCTCCTTTTCATCCGCCACCCCTCAACTTAGCCCCTGTCTTCCCCATCAGAAAAATGCTTCCTCCAAAGTAAATAAGAATATAATATATAAGCATCCCAAAGTGATTAAACAAAAAGTTGGTAACACTCAAATTAAACATGAAGTTTCTAAATTGAATGATTTGGCCTCTGTTCCTCCTCATAATTTAAAAATTAAATGCAGTTTGTTAAATATTAGGTCTCTAACTCCCAAGTTTCTGCTAGTCCATGATCTGTTAATTGATCATCAGATTGATTTAATATCCCGTACAGAAACTTGGTTAGGACAAGAGGATTATGTTGGTTTAGGTGAATTAACTCCCTCTGATTATTCAAACTGTCAAAATCCCAGAAGTTCTGGTCGTGGATGTCATAAATCCCGTGCGCCATAATGCGGCACACGAGGGAAGGAATAGAAAACTCAATCACTGGAGTAGAACATGCTATTTATTAACATAAACTCCCATTGAGTAACAAGTTCAGTCAACCATGAAAATACAGAGAATTAAAATCGTGAGTTTGGGCCACCAGACATACAGGGAAGCTACCAGATGTTCAACAGCCAGGGAGGGGGAAGGTCTAGTGCCGCCGTAATGATGAGCACCAACGAGAAGGCAAAATGAGCACTTAGGGCTGGAACAATCCGAAGCTGTCCGTATAGTCTGGTAGATGAGAAAGGGAGGCAGAGTCAGCCGCAAACATCCAGGGATTGAACGTCTGAAAATGCCGGGCTGAGTGCATGAAGGAAATGGTACAACACTCATGAAGAACTCGCTACCACGAATGAGGGCGAATGCTCTGACAATCTCTTTCCACAAATGCAGCGTATTTATAATCGTGATGCAAACAAGGAAACGTGGGCTGAACATAATTAAACCTGGTGTGTATGAGTGCGTGTATGAGCGTGTGAATGGGAATGAATGGAGTCTGTGTATGTGTGTGGAAACACCCCTAATGAAACACAGCTGATGGCACTTGACAGGAGGAGGGGGCGTGCCCGAGCTGTCAGGGCGTGACGGCCAAAAGCTCCCTGAAGCGTCTGGAGGAGAATAGAGCAAAATAACCATAAGTCAGAACCGGGTCTGAAAACATCAAACCTGTGTTCATGACAGTGGAGGAGGAGTAGCAACAATTTACTGTTCCAAATTACTAGTTAATGTAAAGCAAAAAACATGTTATAATTCCTATGAGGGCCTGGTCCTCCAGTATTGGGCATGTTAGCAATTTTAGGCTAAACCAATTTTATTTGCCATAGTTCATCGTCCTCCATCAGTCTACTCAGAGTTTTTATCCATATTTGCCGAATTCTTAGCTGATTTAGTGCTGAAATCAGTTAGAATTGTAGTAGGGGACTTTAATATGCATATAAATATAGATAGTGATTGCCTTAATATGGCATTTGATTCAATATTAGACTCAATGGGGTTTTCTCAGAAAGTAGCAAATTCTACCCATTATCTCCACCACACGTTGGACCTTGTTCTGACATATGGCAGAGAAATAGAAAATCTGGTAGTGCCTCCTCATAACCCTGTACTGTCATACCATTGTCTGTTAACCTTTGATTTTACTATTTCTGACTATTTGGCTCCTAAAGAAAAATATTACTACAGTAGATGTCTCTCAGATGATGTTGTTACCAAATTTATGCAGATTGTTTCCTCTGTGCCATGTGTCAACACAACGGAGATAAGCTATGGAGAGCTTGCTTCTTCTGTAATTGATAGCATGATAGAGAGTGTTAAAGCTTCTCGGCATCAGACTCTAGACATTGTGGCTCCTTTAAAAAAGAAAAAGTCTAATCAGAGATTTCTAACTCCTTGGTTCAACACAGATACTCGTAGCTTAAAACAGAAGACTCGTCAATTAGAAAAAAAATGGCGCTCCACTAATTTAGATGAAATCTATTTAGCTTGGATAAATCATCTTTTAATTTATAAAAAATCTCTTAGAAAAGCTAGAACAAGTTATTATTCTGCATTAATAGAAGAAAACAAGAATAATCCCAGGTTTCTTTTCAGCACTGTAGCCAGGTTGACAAAGAGTCAGGACTCTGTGAATCCTAGCATTCCCTTAGAGCTTACTAGTCAGTACTTTATGAACTTTTTCAATAATAACATTTTATCTATCAGAGATAAAATCAGTCAGATTCTTCCCACCGTTAACTTAAATACAGTAACTACTGCAACTCCTTCAATTGATATCTGTTTGGATGAGTTTACTCCAATTGACCTTTTAGAGTTAGATAAAATAATTTCCTCATCCAAGCCTTTAACTTGTCTTTTAGACCCTATTCCTACCAGGTTATTTAAAGAAGTCTTCCCATTTTTTGGTAGCTCTATTCTTCAAATAATCAATTCTTCATTAACATTACTTCATGTACCGCAGGCTTTTAAAACTGCTGTAATTAAACCTTTATTCAAAAAGCCAACGCTGGATCCAGGAGTTTTAACTAACTATAAATCAACCTCTAATCTCCCTTTCATTTCAAAAATCTTAGAAGAGTTGTTGCTACGCAATTATTTGGCCACTTGCAGGGAAATGGTTTATTTGAAGAGTTTCAATCTGGGTTCAGAATCCATCATAGTACTGAAACAGCCTTAGTGAAGGTCACTAATGACCTCCTTATTGCATCTGATAATGGACTTGTTTCTGTACTTGTCCTTTTAGACCTTAGTGCAGCCTTTGATACTATCGATCATAATATTCTATTTGATAGATTAGAACACTATGTTGGACTTAATGGAACTTCGTTGCAGTGGTTTAGATCTTATTTATCTGATAGGTTCCAGTTTGTTCAGGTCAATAATGAGTTTTCTTCCAACTCAAAGCTCAGTCATGGAGTTCCACTGGGATCTGTGCTAGGCCCTACTCTTATTAGTCTATATATGCTTCCGTTAGGCAACATTATTAGAAAGCACTGTATACATTTTCATTGTTATGCAGATGACACACAATTATACCTGTCAATGAAGCCAGATGATAGTAATCAATTAGCCAAGTTAGAAGCCTGTCTTAAGGAAATCAAAGCTTGGATGACTTGTAATTTCCTGCTATTAAATTCAGATAAGACTGAAGTCATTCTTGTTGGTCCAAAAAAACCTTAGAAATACCTTTCCAAATCAAACTCTTAGTTTGGATGCAGTTACTCTTTCTCTGAATAGTTCTGTGAGGAGCCTTGGAGTTATTTTTGATCAAGATCTGTTTTTCAATTCAAATATTAAATTTGTTTCTAAGACTGCCTTCTATCATTTGCGTAATATTGCCAAGATTAGGAGCATCTTGTCTCAGAGTGATGCTGAGAAACTGATCCACGCTTTTGTTAGCTCTAGATTAGATTATTGTAACTCTTTATTATCAGGTTGTCCTAAAACATCTTTAAAAAGTCTTCAGTTGATTCACAATGCTGCAGCAAGAGTTTTAACAGGTCCTGCAAAGAGAGATCATATCTCTCCGCTTCTGGCCTCCCTTCACTGGCTTCCCATAGAGTTTAAAATTAAGTGTAAAATCCTTCTTCTCACTTACAAAGCTCTAAATAATCAGGCCCCTTTTTATTTAAAAGATCTGCTGCAACTCTATTATCCTAAGAGCACTACGCTCCCAAAATGCAGGATTACTTGTAATACCTAGAATCTCCAAAAGTACAATGGGAGGCAGAGCCTTCAGTTATCAAGCTCCTCTCCTGTGGAACCAGCTGCCAATCTGGATTCGGGAGTCAGTCTCGATCTCTGTTTTTAAGGATAGGGTTAAAACCTTCCTTTCTGATATAGCCTACAATTAGGGAGGGCTCATGTGTCTCTGAACCCTCCCTTAGTTATGCTGCTAATAGGTTTAGACAGCCGGGAGACCTCCAATAATGCACTGGGCTTCACCCCTTTCTTCACTCTTAATGAAATATTTTTGCTGGTCATTAACATCTGTTTGTTCTCTCCCATAGATTGTGTCCCCATCATGCTGTTTGCTCTCTACATGTCTGTTCTTTTCATCTTCTCTATCCCCTCACCCCCCAGCCAGTCGCAGCAGATGACTGCCCCTCCCTGAGCCTGGTTCTGCTGGAGGTTTCTTCCTGTTAAAAGGGAGTTTTTCCTCTCCACTGTCGCAAGCACTTGCTCACAGGGGATCACCTGATTGCTGGGGTCTTTCAGCAATTGTGGGGGTTTCCCCTACAGTTGAAAGTGCTATGAGATGAATGTTGTTGTGAAATGGCACTATATAAATAAAGTTGAATTGAATTGAATTATTAAGGGTAAAAATAATCCAAACCTACATGGCCCTGTGTGAAAAAGTGATTGCCCCCCCCCCCTTTTAAAACATAAATTCACTGTGGTTTATTACATCTTTGGAAAGCTGAGTTCAATTTCTCTAGCCACACCCAGGCCTGATTACTGCCACACCTGTTCTCAATCAAGAAATCATTTAAATAGGACATGCCTGACAAAGTGAAGTAGACCAAAAGATCCTCAAAAGCTAGACATCATGCTGCGATCCAAAGAAATTCAGGAACAAATGAGAAACAAAGTAATTGAGATCTACAGTATCAGTCTGGAAAAGGTTATCAAGCCATTTCTAAAGCTTTAGGATTCCAGCAAACCACAGTGAGAGCGAAAACATGGAACAGTGGTGAACCTTCCCAGGAGAGACCGGCCGACCAAAATTACCCCAAGAGCACAGCGACAACTCATCCAAGAAGTCACAAAAGACCCCACAGCAACATCCAAAGAACTGCAGGCCTCACTTGCCTCAGTTAAGGTCAGTGTTCATGACTCAACCATAAGAAACAGACTGGGCAAAAATGTTCTGCACGGCAGAGTTCCAAGACGAAAGCCACTGCTGAGCAAAAAGAACATAAAGGCTCGTCTCAGTTTTGCCAGAAAACATCTCGATGATCCCCAAGACTTTTGGGAAAATACTCTGTGGACTGACAAGACAAAAGTTGAACTTTTTGGAAGGTGGGTGTCCCATTACATTTGGTGTAAAAGTAACACAGCATTTCAGAAAAGTAACATCATCCCAGCAGTAAAATATGGTGGTGGTAGTTTGATGGTGTGGGGCTGTTTTGCTGCTTCCGGACCTGGAAGACTTGCTGTGGTAAATGGAACCATGAATTCTGCTGTCTACCAAAAATCATTGAAGGAGAATGTCCGGCCATCTGTTCATGACCTCAAGCTGAAGCGCACTTGGGTTGTGCAGTAGGACGATGATCCAAAACACACCAGCAAGTTCACCTCTGAATGGCTTAAGAAAAGCAAAATGAAGACTTTTGAGTCAAAATCCTGACCTGAATTCGATTGAGATGCTGTTGCATGATCTAAAAAAAGGCGGTTATTGCTCGAAAACACTCCAATGTGGCTGAATTACAACATTTCTGCAAAGATGAGTGGGCCAAAATTCCTCCACAGTGCTGTAAAAGACTCATTGCCAGTTATCGCAAACGCTTGATTGCAGTTGTTGCTGCTAAGGGTGGCCAAGCCATTTATTACGTTTAGGGGCCAATCACTTTTTCACACATGGCCATGTAGGTTTGGATTTTTTCCCCCCTTAATAATAAACACCTTCATTTAAAAACTGCATTTTGTGTTTACTTGTGTTATTTTTGTCTAATATTTAAATTTGTTTGATGATCTGAAACATTTACGTGTGACAAACATACAAAAAAAAAAAGAGAAATCAGGAAGGGGGCAAACACTTTTTCACACCACTGTAAACTGTGTTATAGACCCGGTGTTAGATAGGTCCAGTGCTTGTACTGTATCTCAGTTTGCTATGTCTAGGTCATTCTCAGATTTTATGAACCAGAATGGTGTGGTTGACCCATGGAGGCTTCGTAGCCCCTTAACTAAAAGATTTTCTCTCTTTTCTCAAGTACACCAGTCTTATTCTAGGATTGATTATTTTTTCATAGATAAAAGCCTTAACTCCCATGTTGTTTCATCTGATTATTCAAGTATTCTAGTATCCGATCATGCTCCCTTATTTTTGGATATTTAGTTGTCTTCGTGCAAAGCCCGCTCATATTTTTACAAATTTAACTCTTTATTGCTATCAGCCAAAATATTTTGTGAATATATTTCTAAATCTATAGATGACTTTCTTTTTTTTAACCAGAATGATTCAACATCACACTCCCTATTATGAGAGTCACTGAAAGCTTATTTAAGAGGCCAGATAATTTCTTATTCTTCCTCTAGTAAGAAAAAAGAGAACTCCAAGATAACTGAACTTATATCTGAAATAGCAGCTTTGTATCAGGTATGTGCAACAAACCCTTCTCCATCTTTGCATAAGAAACATCTTGATGTGCAAGCTCAGTTTGATCTAATTTCCGCTACTGCAGCTGAATGCCTATTATTGCAAACACGAGGAACCTATTATGAGGACGGTGAAAAGGCTAGTAGACTATTGGCACATCAGATAAAACATCAGTCCAACAGTTGCATCATTTCCCAAATTGATAATGGGTCTGGTGTGCTGCTCACAGATCCATTAGAAATTAATTCTACCTTCAAATCATTCTGCTCATCACTATATAAATCAGTTTCCCTCAGACCCCTCTCACATAAGTCAGTTTTTGTCTTAAGATTTCCTAAGGTTGATCTAGACAGGTCTAAACAATTACAAGCTCCTCTTTCTTTAAATGAATTACTGTCATGAATTGCCCTTCGGGGCAGAGAGGTGAGACCCACATGCTGAACTGTGAATTTGTGAGGTTTATTGAATTTAACACAACATAAGTCCACACAGTGCTCTTAATAGAAAATACAAACAAATGGGTAACTTACAGATTAAGCGCACCAGAGCGAGGCAGGGCTCTGGTGGAGATGAGGAGAAACTCAAATAAGACAGCGGCAACGGGAAATGAAAATGACTGCCCTTAAATAGGGTCAGAAACAATTTACACAAGTAGTGACAGGTGTGGGTCACATGAGCGGGCAGAAGGAAATATGGTCTAATGATGCATAATTAGACCAACTGGGGGCAATGAGAGAAGAGCATCCGGCTTACAGCTGACAAGGGCTACGCCCACACAGAGCACAACCCAGGAAATGCCAGTGACGGCTGTCAACCACAACAATAAGGAATTTAAAGAAATATCAACAAGTACAGTCTGAGAAATAAATATCAATTAATATAGAATCAGCACATAACAAAGCTAAGACAAACAGGAAAATGAAAAACAGTGCAAGAATAACAAACCCCCCAAAAAACACAAAATACAACAAATATATAAATACAGAGAAAAAGCCATGAGACTGAGCAAGGCGGAAACCTCCTGTGCTCAGCTCATGACAATTACAACAAGTAATTAAATCTATGCAGTCAAAAAAAGCACCTGGACCTGATGGGTTTCCAATTGAATTTTTCAAAATTTTTAGTGCTAAACTGTTTGCTTTTGTCAATGTTTAATGAAACATTGGAGAGGGGTTCTTTGCCCCCCCACTTTAACTCAAGCTTTAATAACTCTTCTCTTAAAAAGTGGGAAAGGGCCTATTACCTGTGCTTTTTATAGGCCCCTTTCTTTGTTAAATGCAGATGCAAAGATCCTGGCTAAAATTCTTGCTCCTCGACTAGAGAAGCTTTTACCTTGTATTATTTCAGAGGAACAAAATGGGTTCATTAAAGGATGTCAATTATTTTTTTAATATTCGCTCTCTATTAAATATTATCTATACATTGTGCTCGGATAGTTTGCCTGAAACTGTAATTTCACTGGATGCCTGGAAGGGGTTTGATAGAGTCGAGTGGCCTTACCTGCTTGCAGCATTAGAAAAATTTGAATTTGGTAACACATTCATCAGTTGCATTAGATTGTTATACATGTCGCCTAAGGATAGTGTTCAGACAAATGACACCCAATCGGAATATTTTGAACTGGAACGCGGCACCCGTCAGGGTTGCCCCTTATCTCCATTTGTATTGGTTATTGAACCTTTGGCGCTTGCTTTAAAGTCTTCCTCTTTTTTTCAGAGGCATCACATGTAATGGTGCTGAATATCGATTGGCCCTGTATGCAGATGATTTATTATTTTCTATCACAGACCCTACAACTTGTCTCCCTCGAATTCTGTCAACATTTAAAAAATTCAGTTCATTTTCTGGATATAAAGTAAATCTTCAAGAGTGAATGTTTTCCTGTAAACAAAGCAGCTTTGCAGCTTAAGCATACTGATCTGCCTTTTAACCTCGCCAGTTCTGGTTTCAATTATCTTGGAGTTAAGGTGACGCGCACATACTCAGGTCTTTTTTTGGCTCATTTTGATCCTATTTTGGCTAACTTAAAATCCGATTTGTCAAGGTGGAATAATCTGCCTCTGTGTATGATTGGAAAGATAACCGTCATTAAAATGACTTTGTTGCCAAAATTTCTCTATCTATTTATGACATTACCCCTATTCTTGCCAAATCACTTTTTTCTCTCCCTTGATAAAGTGATTAGTTGATTTATTTGGGGTTTGAAGCCTCCACAGATCCAAAAATCTTTGCTACAAAGATGTAAATTTAGTGGAGGTTTGGCTCTTCCTAATTTTCAGTTTTATTATTGGGCTTCTAATATTTATAGAATGCGTGGCTGGTTTGACTCCCCCTCCCTGTCGTGGTGCCACTTGAGGCAGGATCATGCAGTCAGTCAACTTCCATTTCTGCTCTTGTCTATTCCTCACTTCCAAACAAATTATCTATGTATGTTAAAAATCCTGTTTTGCTGAACTCTTTGAAGATCTGGTATCAGTTTAGGAAGCATTTTAAACTTGCAGCACCATCTTTTTTAGGACCATTGTGTAAAAATCATCTGTTTCCCCCTTCTTATTTAGATTCAAGCTTTTCACTGTGGCTAGAAAAGGGTATTCAGTGTTTCCTGGATTTGTGTAAAGATAGGGCATTCAGCACTTATAATACACTGGCATTGTCACACAAATTACCTCCCAGTAACCTTTTCAGGTACTCTCAAGCCAGACATATTGTTTCCACTACATTTCCTGACTTTCCTTCTCTTCCATCTCAGAAACCATGGGAGGAACTGTTTACTTTCACTATGCTTCACAGAGGAGCCATATCATAGATGTATCATCGTATCCTAGATTTTAGCAATGATTCAAAAGGCTGTGTGGGAAGGCGAGCTAGGCCTTACTCCACGCAGAGAGAGATCATTGCCTTTACATCACTGCTGGCCAGACATCGGCTTCTTCTCCAGTGGAAATCTCCTACTCCTCCATCTGTGTCACAATGAACTAAAGATGTTATGTTTTTTCCGTAAGTTAGAAAAATAGGATGTACTGCTGATTTCTTTTGCAAGTGTCAACCATTCCTAAGTCTTTTTTGCAAGTCTGAGAACACTGCAAGATTGGGTGCTTCTGTGCATTGAATGCCATTGTTGTATGAGCCAGGGCAGAGGGAGGGTTGGGTGGGTGGAGGATGGAGTGTTCGCTTTTGTGTTTTTATGTTCTTGTTATTGTTAAAGTTAAGAATCTACTAAAAATACCTGGGGAAAAAAAGAATTGTTTTTTAAAAGTTGTTTTATTCAGTTCTGTATATAGAAAGGTTTATGATGATACTGGGTTGGCAGTTTTCTCTTTTTGCCAGGTTAGAGGGGACACCCCCCCTTTGATTTACACATGTAGATGGAGATGAGGGGATGGCAGGTTAACAAGGGGGCGATTTTAGGTCGTTTTGAGAACAAGGGGGAGAAAAAGGTTACAGATTTAAAAGAAAGAAGTTGCAAAATGTTCCAAATTTGCAAGCATTTTTTTGGCATTTAGCACTGGTGCTTCAGTCTTATGTAACGTGATATTAAAGGTTTATATGATATGATATTAAAGGCTCCACACACAAAGTGAGAAGAAATAAACAATGGCAGTACGGTGGATTGTGAGAAAACCAGTAATAATAAATGACTGGCATCTATAAGTCACCTACAGTCCTCACACAGACATGGATCTGTCTTGGTTGGATGACATCTATAATCATAACTGGACTCTTTGTGGCTTTGAAAACCGGAAAACATGACAGCTTGAGAGTAAACCTTCTCTGATGTCTTGAAGAAAAACAAAACCAACATTAAGTGTGTCTGAAAATACTTGAGGGAAGAATAAAGCCATTTGCTGGATCTTTTATTTGACATCATCTGCTTGTTTAAAGTAGCATTATATAATGTCCTTGTTCCTGGTAGAAACACTAAAAAGACTACAATGTTTTACAGCCTGAGTCCCATTAGCCAACCACAGAGTGATTGTTGGTGGCTATATGGGGTGGGGTGGGGGTGGGGCTGAAAAGTTCATAGGCTGACCGTGATCCAGTGGTCAGATTTGACCAAATGTGGTTTATTGTACCCATACTCTTGACAGTCCTGTGACTCTCAGGTCTGCTCTGCCCTCTTGTTCCTCGGCCACTGAAGCACAAATAAGAGGGAGGAGGGAGGTTAAAAAGTTCATAGTGGTGAAATTTGGCCAAATGTGGTTGATTTTTCAACATAGTCTCTCCCCTTTGGTCCATACACTTCTTCCATCGATGTTGCAGCGCTTGGATCCTTGCGGTTGAAAAATAAACTACATTTGGTCAAATTTGACCACTATGAATTTTTCAGCCCCCTCTCGTACTACTGGCTCAGCACCTATGAGCATAACTCCTTTTTTGTCAGCCTGTGAACTTTTCAGTCCCCCCTCGTAGTCGTGCAGTATAAATGGTTAATGGGACCGAGGCCATAAAACATGCTAGATGCAGTCTTTTCAGTGTTCCTATCAGGATAGGAAAAGTTACATAATGGATCTGTTGCAGGTAATGCAGGGCTATTCTGGCTGTGGATGTGACACTTTTTTTTTTTTTTTTTTGTTCCAGCTGAGAACCAACTTTTCAAGCCCTTAAACAAATTATTTTGGGTGTGGCCTGCATTTTGAAATGGAACTGGCATGGAGTCTTATCAGTCCGAAAGGGTTGGGTCTCTCCCCCTTGGCCCTGTGATGGACTGTTGGTCTTTCCAGGGAAATGCTGATTGTTTCCCAGTGTTGACGTTTGGATGCTGGAGTAATAAATATTATCTGTTAACCGTAAGAGTACTGAGGAAGTCAGGAGTGACATAGAAGTATGTGAGAGTGGTGCAGGACTTGTTTGAGGAAAGTAAGAGACAGTGGTGAGGTGTGCTGTAGGATTGACAGATGGATTCAAGGTGGGGGTGGGATTACTTCAGGGATCTCCTCTGAGCCCTTTCTTGTTTGTGTGGTGATGGACAGGCTGACAGGCGAGGTCATGCAGGAATCTCTGTGGCCTGTGACGTTCACAGATGACATTGTGGTCTGTGGTGAGAGTAAGGAGCAGGTGGAAGAGAACCAGGAGAGGTGGAGGTATGCTCTGGGGAGAAGAGGAATGAAGGTCAGAAGAAGAAAGACTACATGTGCGTGAATGAGCGGGAGGAAGGTATTAATGGTGAAGATGCAAGGGGTAGAGGTCGTGAAGGTAGATGAATTTAAATGTCTGGGGTCAACCATCCAAAGCAATGGACAATGCACAAGAGAGGTGAAGAAGAGAGTGCAGGCAGGGTGGAGTGGAGTGTCAGGCGTAATTGCTGACAGGATAACGGGTTAAGTGAAAAAATAGAATAGAATAGAACAGAATAGAATAGAATAGGCTTTATTGTCATTGTACAGTTGTATAGCACAATAAAATGGTGGGTGCTCCACCAGGCTACTGTGCAATAAAGTAAGAGAGAAGGATTAGATAAAACACAGAACACACGGTAAAACATACAACTGAAATAAAAATAGCCCAGGATTATGGAAATATACCCAGGTATGGTAGTGGTTTCATGGATGAAACAATGTACATACTGTAAAAGTGTGGAGTGCAGAACACACAATTGAACACACGATTGAATAGAAGGACCCAAGAATTATGGAAAATATACATACAGTATGTATGGTAGTGGTTTCATGGATAGGTCAATGTACATGAAAGTGCGGAGTGAGAAGACAGGTGTGATTATTATAACTGAAAAGGTCCTCAGTTCTGTGCGTAAGAGCATTTGGGGGGGAGGAGGTGGGGCTTCTGACTGTTTGTAGTCTGGATGGCCGAGGGGAAGAAACTGTTTGTCAGTCTGGAGGTGTGGGACCTGATCGATTTGAACCATTGTCCAGAGGGAAGCAGATCAAACAGGTGGTGGCCGGGATGTGAGGGGTCTCCTGTGATGGCCTTGATCTTTCTGAGACAGGAGGATCTGGAGGTGTCTTCCAGGGAGGGCAGCGGGCCGGCGATGATTTGTTGATGACCCACGGCACACCCTTCCTGTTCTCACCTGTGGAGCCAGCATACCACACACCCAGACAGTAGGTGAGCACGCTCTTCACTGAGCAGTGGTAGAAGGCCATCAGCGACTTCTGGTCCAGGTTGTTCTTCCTCAGGACACAGAGGAAGTGCAGCTGCTGCTGAGCTTTCTTCACCAGGGCCTTGCTGTTGACAGACAAGGTGAGGTCGGAGGAAATGTGGGTGCCCAGGAACCTGCAAGTGGGGATGGTTTCCATGCGGTTGCCATTTATAAGGAGGAGAAGGTGGTCCTGTCGTTTCTTTCTGAAGTCCAGTATGAGTTCTTTGGTTTTGTGGACATTCAGTTTCAGGTTGTTTGCTTGGCACCACAGCAGCAGATTCTCTACCTCCGCCCTGTATGCCTTCTCATCGTCATCGGTGATGAGCCCAACCAATGTGGTATCATCTGCATACTTCATGATGACGGTCGTTGGGTGGGTTGGAATGCAGTCAAATGTGTACAGGGAGTACAGTAGAGGGCTTAGCACTCAGCCCTGGAGGGAGCCAGTGCTGAGAGACAGTGTGGAGGAGTGGTGGGGGCCAAGTCTGACTGTTTGTGGGCGGTTAGTGATAAAGTTTTTTTTATCCAGGAGCAGGTGGGAGGGGGGGATCTGGAGGAGGTGAAGTTTATTGATCAGGATGTCCGGGATGATGGTGTTGAAAGCTGAGCTGTAGTCCACAAAGAGCATCCTCACGTACAGTAGCTCCTTGGATTCTTCAGGTGGCTTAGCACTCTGTGGAGTGTGATTCCGATGGCGTCTTTCGTAGACCAGTTCTCCCTGTAGGCAAACTGATGGGGATCAAAGGAGGAGGGAAGACAGTTCCTGATGTGCTGGGACACCAGTCGCTCAAAACACTTCATGACTACAGATGTGAATGCTATGGGTCTGTAGTCATTCGGGCTGTTTACTGCAGACTTTTTGGGGATGGGGTTGATGGTGGAGGCCTTGAGGCAGGAGGGGACAGTGGTGTGCATCAGGGAGAAGTTGAACAGCTTGGTGAGGATCCCTGCCAGCTGGTCTTCACATGCTCTGACCACCGCTCCTGGGATGCCATCTGGACCAGCAGCTCTGCGAGGGTTCACTGCTGTCAGTTTCCTCCTCACCTCATGCACCTGTAGAGAGTGGGGAAGGGGGGAAGAGAGAGGGGAGGAGGGGGGACGAGTTGGGGAGGGGTGCTCAAACTGGGCAAAGAAGCTGTTAAGCTCCTCTGCCAGAGTGAGGCTGCTATCTGATGTTGGAGCTGCTGTCCGATGTTGGGGGGCACTGGTCCCTGTAGTTTGTGAGGGCCTGAATGTCTCTCCACATCTGTTGGGGGTTGTTGTCTTTTGAGGAAGCCCTCCACTTTCCTCCTGTAGGCATTCTTGGCATATTTTATGCCTCTTCTCAGGTTGGCTCTGGAAGTTCTGTACAGAGAGCTGTCCCTCTACCTGAAGGCTGAGTTGCGGGCTCTGATCTGGACCTCACTGGTCATCCAGGGTTTTCGGTTTGGAAAGACCTGGATTTGTTTGGTATCTGTCACATTTTCTACACAGCATTTAATGTAGAAAAGGACAGACTCAGTGTAGGAGTCCAGGTCCTGCTATTCAAAGATGTTCTGGGCTGTGCAGTTAACCCTTTGCACTCTGGTCAATTTCCCTAAAAACACCTAAAAATAACATACCCAAAGTCAATCAAAAGCTGTTCTTCAACCCTTTGCAGCATCTTCATGGGGTTGGTCTCATTTAAAAGAAAACACTTTGAATTTTTTGGCAAAACAGTCATAATCTCTCTAAGTGCTCCTGCCACTGAGTAACAGTCATCTAAACATACTGAATCTGAAGAAAATAAAGTTCGCCTGGGTGTTTTTTTAGATACAAATGCTTGCAAATAACACACAGCTGTCAGATACTGGCTGGAAAATGCAACAAATGTAGAACCAAGTGTTATCAAGCTGAGGTCAAAATTTTGTAACAATACCACAAAAAATGAATGTATTACACAGCTTTTTTCTCAGGTTGTTCCCAGGCATTTTTGAACTGTGCCAAATTGTGCCAAATGGCACAGTTTGGAAAAACGTCTCTAACTTTTGAATGCTTCAACATAGAAGCTTCATCTTGGGCTCTAATGAAAGGTGACACTCAGGGCTGTGTGTGTGTGTGGGGGGGGTGTTTATTCATTCATGAATGAATGAATGAACAAACAGGCCCCCCACACACAAAGTAGCATGCCACGTAAAAAATGTGTGGCCTTTTTTTTTTTACAAGAAAAAATAACCTACAGTGCAATAAAAATTATACTAAAATATCTGCAATGTAGAGGATAACAACTCCCCCCCCCCCCGCTACAGAGGAGCTCGGCGCACAAAAAACGGTCCGTCAACGGTCCGTCATGTGGCCATGACGCACCGTTGTAATTACCGATCGGTCAAAAGTCATTTTTATTACCATTTTCATTGATAAAGAATAATTTAACTTATAACACTTACCTGTCCACAACAGCAGTGTCGTTGGCGAACATCTGTTCCTCATTGTCAGACGAACATGAAGCTGGTCCGCTTGTTACGGACTCGTGGTTCTGGTCACGCAACCCGGTCAAACCATCTTCGCTTCCATGATTGCGGTTTTGGTGAACGATTTTTCAAAACAAATAAGAACAGTAGTAATAAAAAAAAGACTGGCTAACGCTACCGTTACACACAGGTCTCAATATGTGTCACCCAGCGGCTTAGACAAAACAGATTTTACGCACGGGACGCACGTGTTTCAATCATCGAACTTCTCTGCTTCAATTGGCTCGTTGTATTCGCGGTCGTTGGTAGGCAGGTCCTTCTTGCTAGGTTTTCAGTCATTGGTTCTTCAAGGTTTCAGAAACCCAATTCAAGGCTCTTATTAGTCGAATGAGAGGTCAATCAAATCTAAACTATCAAAACACTCCTTTGGCTTCCTGTTCGTGGCTATGTCTGTACTGGAAGAACGGAAATGCAGCTTTTTTTTTTTTTTCAGTGCGCACTGAGACGCACTAGGACGCAGAGACGTGACCGCCCGCGGTATCCCGGAGTGCAACAGGTTAAAGCAGCCCTGTAACTGGAAGAGAGCATTTTCAGGCCAGGTTTTAATTGTTTGTTTGGTTGGTGGGGAGGAACTCTTCCTATGGGGGGTGTAAGCAGGTATTAAAAGCAGGGAGAGATGGTCTGATTGTCCAAGGTGAGGGAGGGGGGTGGCTGTGTAGGCATGCTTAATGTTGCTGTAAACGTGATCCAGTGTTCTTAACATGTTGGTGGAATTTTGCGGGGTACAGTCTTTAAGCATGCTGTGTTAAAATCCCCTGCAATAATATGGACTGCATCAGGGTGATCTTTCTGTTGCCTGCTGATAATGTGCTGGAGGTGGCTAAGTGCTAAGCTAATGCTAGCATCTGGAGAGACGTGAACAGCTGTTACAACTACTGCCATTAGCTCACGGGGAAGATAGAAGGGCCTGCACAGAAAGGACATGGCCTCTAAATCCAGTGAACAGTGGCTTTGAATTATTCTGCTGTTATTACACCAAGTCTGAAGCACAAAAACACAGCGCCCACCACCCCTGCCCTTACCAGAATGGGCATTGTGGTCAAAAGAGAGTGTAGTTCGGCTGGGTAATTCCAAAGCAGCGTCAGGAATATGTGGATGCAGCCATGACTCTGTCACAATCAGAATACAACAGTCTCAGACGTAGCGATTGTAGGCGATCTCCGATCACAGCTTATTCATTTTGCTGGCGAGGGAGCTGGCGTTGGTAAGGAAAGTTGAAGGTAACTGTGGTTTGGTGCGTTGTTTGTGCAGCTGGGCACGGAGGTCAGCCCTGCATCCTCGTTTCTGCTTTTTCTCTTGGCACCATCTGCACTGCTTGCGGGGCTCGATAATCCATGGAGCACCCAGTGGTCTGGCGATCTCTTCAGGGGTGTGGTATTGATTACTGGAATGAGCGCTGGAGATGTTAGAGTTAAGCTGGCAGCTAATGTCTTGAAGTTCCTGGCTACAGTTGGTAATTAGTCCCTCGCAGAAGGAGGACAAAAAAAAGGCAGGAAAAACACAAAAATAAGCGTAGTAGTCTAGAGTGTCTAGCCGCAGTGTGTGAATGCACTGCCATCTTAAATCATGTCAAGGAAAGATTTATAAGACAGTAGTGAGACCTGCTATGATGTATGGTTTGGAGATGGTGAAACTGATTAAAAAAAAGACAGGAGGCGGAGCTGGAGGTGGCAGATTTAAATTCTCATTTGGAGTGACTAGGAGGGACAGGATTAGAAATGAGTATATCACAGGGACACGTGGTTGGGAATTTGGAGACAAAGTAAGAGAGGCAAGGCTGAGATGGTTTGGACATGTGCAGAGGAGAGATAGTGGATATATTGGACAAAATATGTTGTAGATGGAGCTGGGAAGAAAAGCAGGGAGAAGACAGAGGAGATTCGTGGATGTAGTGAAGGAGGACATGGAGAGGGTTGGTGTGACTCCAGTAAGACCATAAGACTGATGTTACTTGGCACTGTTTAATTCAATTAAACAGGTACAAATTTACAGACTCCTAGGCAGGCTTTGAGGCATGTTTTCTCGTGCTTAGTGGCTCTATCCGAAATGTTACCCAAACAGCAGCACTGGGAATAACACCAGTTGTACCAAGTTAAAGTCGCATGTATGAATTTGTTTGTATGACTCAAAAACATCCATCTGTTTGGGCCCATTTTGAATAGTTTGTATCAACGAATCAGTTTTTACTTTGGTTTCTTCTTGTAGCAGTGGGGGTCACATTTTTTAAATGTTTCTTTAATACTTGGATGACCACAGAGAAGATTCATCGATATAGTGATGGGGGACATGGTGTTACAGAGGAAGACACAAGGGATAGGGTGAGATGGAGGCAGATGATCTGATGCGACGACCCCTAACGGGGGAAGTAGAAAGCTCTGTTAATGTAAGAAAAAGTGCTAGAAAAAGCTAAAGTCTTTTACCAATAAAGACCTGTGAAATGAAGCTAGAAAATGTGTCAGCAGTACACACTGCCATCTGCCACACAGAAAAAAACGGTCACTAGCTGTTTTTTCCCTCTTTTTTTGGCGCAGTTACTCCAGCCCAAGCCTGTCACCTGCACATTAACATGAACGTCACTCTCAGCAAATCCATTTGTTTAGCATTCTTGAACAGAACGCTACAGAAAGGTCATCAGAGCCGTTTGTCAGACCAGGAAAGGCCACAGACCACCAAGCTGTGCCTTCTCGTACTTCTGTGCATAAGCCCAGCTGACTGTGGTCCTGACTAGCTTTTCTGGAGCTGACCTTTGCCTAAGAACAGTGACTGCTTTGCGATATGAGATGTTACCTTTCTGAGCGGCCCAACAGACCAGACTTTCATATTTGTTTTCACATGCTTCACCTTAGAGTTGGTTGATATATCATGCAGTAGATTTTCAGTGAAATGGTGGTGACCCTGTTTCATTTTTTTTTTTTTTTAATTTAAACTGAACATGTAGTCTCTGGTCTAACTGGAGCTGTATAGATGGTGAGCTTGTTATTTTCATTCAGTCTTTGCAACAGCAGATTGTTTTTCCCATCCCCCCCAATACAGTTCACTGAATGAATGAGATTTTCACGAATATCTGTGCTTATTTTCACTTTTGTGTTTGCAGTACACTTACTTTTCTTGAAACACAGAGCCCAAGTCCTGCCCCGTTACTTCTGCATCTTAGGACCTATCTTTAATAAAAGTCTGTGTTTGAGTCACTGGGAAGGGAGGAATTATAGATAGATAGATAGATAGATAGATAGATAGATAGATAGATAGATAGATAGATAGATAGATAGATAGATAGATACTTTATTTTGTACAAAAAAGTATAACAAAAACAAAACAAATGACAAATGCAATAAAGTAACAGTATACAGTGTTCGAAAGAGAGAAGGAAGAAGTGAACACTTATTAATTCCATCTCCTCTTTTCTATAAATACACCCATGTGAATTATATACAAATTACCACCTTTAAGACCCCAAGTAAACAATTTACTGTATTTTTTACATATCAACATTAACACCCATCCATCCTAACATACATTGATGTCCATACATCAAAACCAGCCTCAAACAACACAGATATACACAGTGCTGTCCCACCCACCATTCCATAGTGTCCCATAATGTCCCAGAGTGAGCATAGTGAATCGTACATATAAATACTACCCTTCTAACATACAGTGGGGTAAAAAGTATTTAGTCAGCCACCAATTGTGCGAGTTCTCCCACTTAAAAGATGAGAGAGGTCTCCAATTTTCATCATAGGTATACCTCAACTATGAGAGACAAAATAAGAAAAAAAAATCCAGAAAATCACATTGAAGGATTTTTAATGAATTAATTGGTAAATTCCTTGGTAAAATAAGTATTTGGTCAATAACAAAAGTTCATCTCAATACTTTGTTATATACCCTTTGTTGGCAATGACAGAGGTCAAACGTTTTCTGTAAGTTTTCACAAGGTTTTCACACACTGTTAAGATAAGATAAGATAAGCCTTTATTAGTCCCACAATGGGGAAATTCCAGGATTGCAACAGCATAGGGATAGCAACACTCAGAGCAACAATCAGAAGGCAAGAAAAAACAACATCTAGTAAACATATGTCCATATTACTATAAATGTATATGGACATATGTTTACTGTTGCTGGTATTTTGGCCCATTCCTCCATGCAGATCTCCTCTAGAGCAGTGATGTTTTGGGGCTGTCGCTGGGCAACACAGACTTTCAACTCCCTCCAAAGATTTTCTATGGGGTCGAGATCTGGAGACTGGCTAGGCCACTCCAGGACCTTGAAATGCTTCTTACGAAGCCACTCCATCGTTGCCCGGGCAGTGTGTTTGGGATCATTGTCATGCTGAAAGACCCAGCCACGTTTCATCTTCAATGCCCTTGCTGGTGGAAGGAGGTTTTCACTCAAAATCTCATGATACATGGCCCCATTCATTCTTTCCTTTACACGGATCAGTCGTCCTGGTCCCTTTGCAGAAAAACAGCCCCAAAGTATGATGTTTCCACCCCCATGCTTCACAGTAGGTATGTGTTCTTTCTCCTCCAAACACGACAAGTTGAGTTTTTACCAAAAAGTTCTATTTTGGTTTCATCTGACCATATGACATTCTCCCATTCCTCTTCTGGATCATCCAAATGCTCTCAAGCAAACTTCAGACGGGCCTGGACATGTACTGGCTTAAGCAGGGGGACACGTCTGGCACTGCAGGATTTGAGTCCTGGCGCATAGTGTGTTTCTGATGTAGCCTTTGTTACTTTGGTCCCAGCTCTCTGCAGGTCATTCACTAGGTCCCCCCATGTGGTTCTGGGATTTTTGCTCACCGTTCTCATGATAATTTTAATCCCACTGGCTGAGATCTTGCGTGGAGCCCCAGATCGAGGGAGATTATCAGTGGTCTTGTATGTCTTCCATTTTCTAGTAATTGCTCCCACAGTTGATTTCTTCACACCAAGCTGCTTACCTATTGCAGATTCAGTCTTCCCAGCCTGGTGCAGGTCTACAATTTTGTTTCTGGTGTCCTTTGACAGCTCTTTGGTCTTGGCCATAGTGGAATTTGGAGTCTGACTGTTTGAGGTTGTGGACAGGTGTCTTTTATACTGATAATGAGTTCAAACAGGTGCCATTAATACAGGTAACGAGTGGAGGACAGAGGAGCCTCTTAAAGAAGAAGTTACAGGTCTGTGAGAGCCAGAAATCTTGCTTGTTTGTAGGTGACCAAATACTTATTTTACCGAGGAATTTACCAATTTATTCATTAAAAATCCTTCAATGTGACTTCCGGTTATGGCTGCCACGTAGGACGGACGTGTCTCGCTCTGCTCTGCTCCTGGAGAAAAAAAATCGGCAAATAACTCTCTCATTTGGGACAGAACGTATCTCAGCATTTGGGCGAGGATATGTCGGCGAAGCCTAAGGCTGGAAAACCAGGAAAAGGAAAAAGCGAGCCGCCGAAACAGTCCAAATTAACGGACTTTCAGGTCTGTGACGCAGCAAACAAAACTCCATATATGGCGGAGGAGGCTGGCAACGGTGCGATGTCTGCGCGGGGAGGCGCAGATGCGCTGATGGCTGCCATGAGTTCAATGAGAGCGGACTTTTCCTCTAGATTTGATGGGATTATGACAGCGTTGGAAGGAATAAGAAAGGAATTGGGTGACTGTGTAGAACGAACGGCGCAGATGGAGCTCCGTCTCGCTAGTGCTGAAGATGACGTCACCCGTCTTCAATTAAAGGTGCGCACTTTGGAAAAAAAAAAATAAATCTCTGGAAGATAATATTTGGATTTGGAATCTCGGTCAAGACAGAATAATTTGAGGCTGGTGGGTCTTCCAGAGGAATCAGAAGGTCGGGACGTATGTTCCTTTCTGGAAAAGTGGATTCCGGAGGTGCTGGGCAGCGAGGAGTTGCAATCAGCAGTGGTTCTGGAAAAAGCACATCGTATTGGCCCACGGAGAGATAAGGACCGCCGAGGACCTTAATTATGAAGTTTCTTAGCAACAGAGACAGGATGAAGATCTTCAACGCTGCACGTGCTAAAGGAGAGATTAAACACCAGGACCAGCAGGTGCGGTTCTACCCAGATTTGGCCACAGGAATCCAGCAATTGAGGAAGCAGTTTGATCCCATACGTAAGGAGCTGCGCAACCTTGGGATTCGTCATGGTGTAATCTATCCTGCGAGACTGCTGACCACGTATGAGGGCAGAACCCACATCTTCAAGACCCCAGAGGAGGCGCAGGAGTTCATCAAGAAGATCAAAGAAGAAGAAGAGACTGGTGGGAGCTAAGCATGAACAAAATATAAGGTAGAATAATTAAGCATTTGCACAGGCATCTGACTGACTTGAAGTAAATAGTAAGTTTACAAAATATAGATTGTATTATATATTAAAAAAAACAAAACAAAAACAAAACAAACAAAAAAAAAACTATGATGTACAAAGTTGTTAAAAATTTTGGAGTTAAGTTGGAAAACTACAGAGGAGAGTTAATGTTACGTCATTAAAAGCAGTAGAGTTAGGGTGATTGGGGAGGATGAAGGAGTGGCTTAGGCTGTTCCCCGGGTGTGGAACGGTCGATGGCTATATCGGGAGACAGAATTTTTCTTTTGATTTTGGGGGGTTTGCCACAAGTGTGGGAAGGGGAAATTTGTTTGTGTGTAGTTTGTAGGATGAATGTTCAACCACTCATGTTTTTGCTTCTCTGTATGAGCATGTTTACACTGCAAGGTAATCCCAAACTCTCTATTGATCATGGACCGAAGTGTTAATCTTAATTTAACTTCATGGAATTGCAGAGGTCTACAAAATTTAAAAAAACTTAAACAAGTTATGAATAAAATAAAGGACATGGGTTCAAGAATTGTGTTTTTACAAGAAACTCATCTGATAGAGGAGGATGTTAAAAGAATTAGGAGTAGATGGCAGGGAAGTGTATTCACCTCTTCATTTTCATCCCGAGCCAGGGGAGTTATGACTCTCATACATAAATCAGTTCCTTTTCAAGTGAAAAATGTAATTGGAGACAAATTTGGAAGATATGTAATCATTCAAGGTTCTTTGCTATTAGAAAATATAAATCTTGTGAACTTATATGTCCCAATATAGATGATCAGAAGTTCTTTGCTAATTTATTTCTCATCTATCATCACTTACAGGGCAACATATAATAGCAGGGGATTTTAATTGTACATTGAATCCAGGTGTGGATAGATCAACAGGACTGGATTGTACGCACATTGGATGTAGGATGACTATTAATCATTTTATGAAAGAATTGAGATTGTTAGACATATGGAGAGAAATGAAACCACAAGTTAAAGCCTATTCTTGTTATTCCAGTACCTACAAGACATTCTCACGTATTGATTATTTTTTGATTTCCACAGAATTAAGGTCCAAGGTTCAAAACTGCTTTTATGATAACATCGTGATCTCTGATCATGCGCCCTGTTGTCTAATATATGTAGATAAAAAATTGACAAAGGAATCAGGCAGATGGCAATTTCAGCATAAATGGCTTCAGGATGAGGAATTTGTCAAGTATATAGAAAAACAGATAGACGAGTTCTTTGACATCAATACTACACAAACATCAGCATGTGTAAAGTGGGAGGCTTTCAAAGCTTTTATTAGGGGACATATTATTAGTTATACAGGATCAAAATCTAAGAAGACTCGAGAGGAGAGAGCTAAATTGGAACATAAAATAAAAAGTCTTCAGGAAAAAGTGTATGCAGGAAGAGATCCAAGGTTGGAGAATGAATTACTGATTTTGAGAGCTGAATACGACAAAAAATCAGCGAATAGAGCTGCCTCGAGTCTTCTAAGATTGAAACAATCTTTTTATGAACAAGGTGAAAAATCAGGAAAATTATTAGCATGGCAGATTAAACAATTGGAAATTAAAACACCAATAACCAGTATTATAAGTAATGGACAGGTAGTTATAGATCCTTTAGAAATTAATAGAGCCTTTAGAGATTACTATGAAAAATTATATGATACCAAAAATGAACCTGATTTAACAAAACTAAATGGGTTTTTGAACGAACTATCTATACCGTGTATTCCAAATGAAAACAGGGAGATATTGGAGTCTAAAATTAGTCAAGAAGAAGTTGGGCTAGCCATTGATAATATGAAATCAGGAAAAAGTGCAGGACCAGATGGTCTTCCAGTTGACCTTTATAAAAAATTTAAGAATAAATTAATAAAACCTTTTTTGGAAATGGTTTTAGAAGCATTTCAAAATAATAATTTACCATCATACATAAATAATGCCTTAATTATACTGCTGCCAAAACCAGGTAAGCCCTCTAATAAATGTGAAAATATGAGACCAATAAGCCTATTAAACGCCGACCTTAAGGTAATCTGTAAAATTTTAGCAAGACGAATACAAGAAATTTTACCAAATATTATTAATCGAGATCAGAATGGCTTTATAAAGGGTAGACAAGGCTTCCATAATGTAAGAAGACTATTTAATATTATTTATTTAATAAAGAAGCACCGGATACAGCTCTCCTATCATTGGACGCCGAAAAGGCCTTTGATAGAGTTGAATGGCCCTTTCTTTTTGAAGTCCTACAAAGGTTTGGACTTGGAAATAATTTCATAAAATGGGTTCAAATAATATACAATAATGCTACAGCAGAAATCCTAACAAATAACAATATTTCAAAACCAATAAAAATCAATAGAGGATGTCGACAAGGCTGTCCACTTTCACCTTTACTGTTTACTATGGCAATTGAACCTTTAGCGATAGCGATACGTTTACATTCACAAATATATGGAATTAAAGTTGGACCAACAGAACATAAAATCTCCCTGTACGCCGATGATATAATTTTGTTTATGTCGAATCTAAAAAAATCAATTCCAACCTTGTTGAATTTAATAAAGAATTTTGGGGAAATATCAGGATATAAAATAAATAAAACTAAATCTTCAATATTAATGCTAAATGAGACCCAGAGAAATTACCCAGCCCCTGAGGTAAATCAATTCAATGTTGTAAATCAGTTTAAATATTTAGGAATCCAAATTATGCCTAAGCTAGAATCAGTCGCCAGTGTCAACTATGAAGCCTTAATGTCAGATATCAATGAGTTAACTCAGAGATGGATGTCACTACCAATGTCGATGATCGGGAGAATCAATATACTTAAAAGTAATATTTTACCTAAAATACTTTATTTATTTCAATACATTCCCTTATCACCACCTTTAGATTTATTCTCAAGAATAAAAAAAAAGTTAGTGGAATTTATATGGAACAACAGGAGGGCTAGATTACGTTTGTCTTATTATATTTACCATTTGATCGTGGAGGTCTGAAATGTCCAAATTTTATGTTGTATTATTGGTCGGCACAACTGAGGTCTATGACATATTATTTTTCATCAAATGATCTCCCTCACTGGACTGAAATGGAATCATACAATTTACCTTTACCTCTTCCCATATTCATATACTCAGATTCGGCAAAAAAATTACAAAAACAAGTTAAAAATCCATTTGTAAAGCATATGATCAAAATATGGTGTGAAGCTAAAAACTATTTAAAAGAACCACAGTTATTGTCACAATTTAGTCCAATATGGGGTAATCAATATTTTTTAACCAGGGAGAGCGGACGCTGTATTTAAAGTATGGAATTTAAAAGGGATACAAAAGATTCAGGATTTATATTTGCCATGTGCAGACAACATAATGTCTTTTGAAGAGCTGAGGATCAAATTTAATCTCAATAGAACACATTTTTTTAAATATCTTCAACTTAGAAACTTTATTCGATCAAATCAAAATAAAGCTCTCACTCGACCTATTTATTCATCCTTGGAAAAAATGATGATGAAAGATAGTAAAAGAAAGGGTATTATTTCAGAGTTTTATAACTCATTGACACTATCTTCAAGTGAAAATTCACTGAAAAGATTAAACTACTGGAAAGAAGATCTGCAAATTGAAATTTCAGAGGAACAATGGGAATTGGCTTGTACAGAAGCTCAAACCAAATCAATAAATGCACGCCTTAAATTGATACATTTCAAATGGTTAATGCGGATGTATGTTACACCGGAGGAGTTAAATAGATATAACAAAAATATACCAGATACATGCACAAAATGCATGGAAAGTAAAGGAACCCTATTTCATTGTTTATGGGAATGTAGATTAATAAGAATGTTTTGGGAAGAGGCGAGGGTAACAATTGAAAAAATAATCTCAAAACAAATCATATTGAATCCTAAACTGTTTTTGTTGGGTCTGTACCCAGAAAAGCATAATTTTAATAAAAGTGAAAGAACATTCATAGACCTCAGTTTGCTTAATGCCAAAAAATGTATTGCACTATTATGGAAAAAGACTCATAGACCAGATGTGACTCAGTGGTTAAGACAGATGTTAACAAACCTTCCATTAGAAAGAATAACATATATACTGAAATCAAAGGAAATTGTGTTTGAGAATATATGGAGACCTTTTATTGATTATGTAAAAAATTTAAACATAACTCTTGAAGAAGAAGGTGAATGATGTGTGTGGACCTTGTAAATTCCAAACTGGTGAACATAATATGTATACTTATGTATTGGATTGTCTAGACTAAACAGAGGAGCATTGTTGAAGACTTGATTTTGTTGGTGGTTGTTGGTGTTTTTAGTGCATTTTTTTTTTTTTTGTAGTACTTTAGTGTTAGTGTTTGATTGTTTGTATCATGTTTGTTAAAAAAAAAAAAAGGTTCAATAAAGATATTGTGGAAAAAAAAAATCCTTCAATGTGATTTTCGGGATTTTTTTTCTCATTTTGTCTCTCATAGTTGAGGTATACCTATGATGAAAATTGGAGACCTCTCTCATCTTTTAAGTGGGAGAACTTGCACAATTGGTGGCTGACTAAATACTTTTTTTCCCCACTGTATATCCTTTCAGCAAATAATGTTTATACCTCTTTTTGAATTGAATTCTGTTTGTACATAGTTTCAGTTCCGGCTCCAGACTGTTCCACAAATCCACCCCACAGACAGATATGCACATACTTTTCTTGGTTGTTCATATCTTGGGTTTTGTAAAGTTTAAGTCTCCTCTCAAATTATGATCATTGTCTCTTTTTTTAAAATATTTTTTGTGTATTAGTTGGGAGTTGATTATTAATTGCCCTGTACATTACTTGTGCTGTCTTAAATTTAACTAAATCGATGAACTTTATGACATGTGACTTTAAAAACAACGAATTGGTATGGTCTCTATATCCTACATTATTTATTATCCTTATAGCTCTTTTTTGTAATGTGCATATTGACTGTAGGTTGGTCTTGTAGGTGTTTCCCCAGACTTCTACACAGTAGTTAAGATAAGGTAGAAACAGTGAATTGTACAGTAAGATCAGTGATTTATAGTTCAAGATGTGTCTTGTCTTCCCCAGTATCCCTATACATTTTGCTAACTTGGCCCGGATGTGACTGATGTGAGGTTTCCAGCAGATTTTATTGTCTAGCGTCACCCCCAGAAACTTATTTTCCTGTACTGTTTCTATTCTGGTATCATCTATCGTTACCATTATTTCATGATTTATTTTATAATTTCCAAACAACATAATCTTTGTTTTTTTTAGATTTAGAGATAATTTATTTTTGTTGAACCACTGTGTTAACTTTTTCATTTCAGTTGTGACCACCTCTAAAACCTGCTGCAAATTCTCACCAGTGCAAAGGATTTTTGTGTCATCCGCAAACAAAATAAATTTCAGAATTTTTGATACTTGGCATATGTCATTTATATACAAAATAAAGAGTTTGGGTCCCAAAACTGACCCCTGGGGCACACCACAAGTGATGTCCATGAAGGGTGATTTGTGCTCACCAATTTATACAAATTGTTGTCTGTTACTTAAATAACTTTCCACCCAACTCAGTCCTACCCCTCTTATCCCATGCCTTTCCAGTTTCCTTAGTAGTAGTCTGTGGTCAATGGTGTCAAAAGCTTTCTTTAAATCCATAAATACTCCTACAGCAACCTTTTTTTTTATCTATACAACTAGTAATTTCTTCTATAAGTTCGATCAGTGCCAAAGATGTAGATTTATCTGCTCTAAAACCATACTGGCTGTCTGTAAGGAGGTTGTGTTTTTCAATGAAATCATCCAGTCTCTTAGTGAAGATTTTTTCAAGTATTTTGGAGAATTGTGAGAGTAAAGAGACTGGCCTATAATTTGTGAAACAATGACTGTCTCCTGTTTTGTATAGAGGTATTACTTTTGCTATTTTCATTTTGTCTGGAAATTTACCAGTTTGAAATGACAGGTTACAGATGTGGGTGAGTGGCTTAACAATTCCTTCAATTACTTTTTTCACTATTGTCATGTCAATTTCATTCCAGTCCATTGATTTTTTGTTCTTAAATTTACTCACAGTCTCGATAATTTCCTTTTCAGTAACTGCACCCAAAAAGATTGTGTTTGGATTTCTATCTTCTATTTCATTTACAGAACCACTGTTGTTTGTTTCTGCTGTCACTATTGATTTTGCTAATTCAGGACCAACGTTTACAAAAAATTTATTGAAACCACTGACCACATCCTCCATATTATTTATCAAATTGCCATTTTCAATAAAATATTCTGGATAATTAGCATTCTTAGGTCGATTACTAATAATCCCATTGAGTACTTGCCATATTCCTCTTAAGTTATTTTTGTTATCCTCTAATATTCTGTTGTAATATTCTTTCTTACAGGTCCTCATTATATTAGTAAGCTTATTTTTATATCTTTTATATTTGATCTCAGCTTCCACTGTTCTGCATTTAATGAATTGTTTATATAATGTATTCTTCTTTTTACATGCATTTATTAACCCCTTGGTGACCCAAGGAATATTTTTTTTTTTGTTGTCTGTCACTGTATTGTTTTATAGGACAGTTTTTATTGTACAATGATTGAAATATTTGTAAAAATTTATCATATGCTTTATTTATATCATTTTCATCATAAACTATCTTCCAATCTTGTATTAATAATTCCTTTGTCAGTAAATACATCGATTCTTCGGTTCTTATTCTTTTATATTTAATATTTTTGGTATACTTTTTCTTCCTATAATCACATTGATAGACAACAAAAATCGGCAGGTGGTCACTGATATCATTCAATAAAAGCCCACTCCTGATATTATTTTCCATAATGTTTGTGAATATGTTATCTATTAGTGTGGCACTGTGTGACGTGATTCTGCTAGGTCCGGTAATTGTTGGATGTAAGCCCATACTGTACATTGTGTTGATAAATTCTTCTGTCAAACTATGTTGTTTTGAGTTCATCAGATCTATATTGAAATCCCCACAGATGAACATAACTTTATGAGTTAGTTTTGCATATATTTTTTCCATCCAGTCCTTAAATAAGTCAGTGTTTGATCCAGGTGTTCTATATACACAGCTCACTACTACATTCTTCACATTGTCCAGACAGATTTCTATTGTAATACATTCAAATAAATCATCCACAGTTACTGACAGATTTTCAACAACCTTGTATTTCAAGCTCTTGTCAACATAAATTGCAACTCCTCCTTTTTTCACTTTTTCTATTTATATAATTTAATTCAGAGCCATCCATGGTAAAATCCACTCCTTTCTCTTCACTGAGCCACCTCTCTGATATTGCCACAATATTGAATGGCTCTTTAAACTGATGTAAATAATTGTCAGAAAATTGTACATACATCATTTTATAATTGTCTATCATACATGTTTGTAATTGTTTATCATTTTATAATCATCTATCATCATTATCATTATCATTGCATAACCATCTTATATGATCAAAATGTATACTGCATGCATCTTCTATGGGTTTATAGCATACTGTATTATTTCTGGGTAATAAGTGGACCTATTGAGTGTCCTTCACTATGATGTGCTTAGACGTCAAAGTGTCTCACCATTTGAGACTGGGTATATGATAAGGGGTCTGGGAGTGAGGGAGAATTAATCTTGTTTTCTTATGAAGTGCTGTGACAATGATTAATTTGGAGTCTGGAACACACCTGCAAGGCCATGTTGTTCTCAGTCCAGGCCAATGTTTTGCATGCTCATATTATGACTGTATCCAGCAGATGTTTTTGTGTTTGTATGACTGACAATGTATAAAAGCTTCCTGATTGTTTTTCATGGCCAGTGCTGCATTTGCTGTTAAAGGTATTGCACTCCTTGCAAGTAAAGAGCTCATATGAGGAATATACTTATGTCATGAATCTTATTTGAGGTAACAAACCGACATACGATCACTCTGAGTTTCCAGATTCTGACAATAATCTTTAATGTTATTAAAGTTGGCATAGAGACTTCTGCTGTTGAAGTGGATCATAGAAATATTGAAATCAGATGTGACCATTGTGTTAAACTGTTCATCCGTGTAGTAACTACAGTCATTATTGATGGAGCTAAATAAATTATTATCAGGGTCTATGTCATATTCTACGTCCTGTGGGTTGTGATCTGTATATTCAAAAACTTTCAGTTCCTGTTGTTCCTGTTTGTTGATCTTTTGTTTCATGTTGTTAAATGTCTTGTAGCAGATGAGTATAATCCTTCAGTGTCCTACAATTGTCTGTTGTTGCTGTCGACTCCAGTTCATAATATTCATTGATATTTGTCCAGTTCCATAATATTACGGATGTTAATGACCTTGGCTTCTTCAGGTGATCCGTTTAATTTGATGTATATTTTACAGTTTGATGTCCAGGTGTTTTGAATCTTTTTCTGCTTTCTCATGTATCTTGCTTTTCTGGCTATTTCTGCGTTTTCTTTTGTGAGGTGCTCGTTTATGTAAATGTTCGTTCCTTTCAATTTCCTACCTTGTTTCACCAGTGCAGTCTTGTGTTTTCTGTTCACAAACCTCATGATCACAGCCGATTTGTCGCCGTTTTTCCTGGGCAGAGGGTGGCAGGTCTCAATGGTATTACAGTCCAGCTGGATTCCTTTGGACTGCATGAAGGCCACCACTTGTTGCTCCGTGGATTCCTCTTCCAGCGCGTCGAGCCTCCCTCTGCTGTCTGCGGCCACTGCTCGCGCGTATGATCGGGGTTTAATGTGGAGCCCTGTGATGATCACGTCGTTCACCCGGGTGTTCTGCTCCAGTTCCGACACTCTGCTCTCCAGATACGCCCGCCTCTTGTCCTTCTCAGCGTTCTGGAACCGCAGCGCTTTCACCTCCTCGATCAGGTCCAGGATGTTTCTTTGCTGCAGCTTAACAGCAGAAATCTCTTCAGTCAAGAAGTCCAGCGCTCTTTTTATGTCGTCCACCTCCTCAGTCTGCTGAGCTTTCTTGGGACCCATGATTCCGGTCGATGTACGTTGATTGTGATCGTAAGAAACAAACAAAAAAAAAACACGTGGGAGAAATCCCTTTGTTCTCCCTGAACGTGAGGGGCCTGATTGCTTCACCAGCCACTACAATATTAAGTTATGAGTCTGGCAATTTCTCTTTTTTCGCACGAGCAGGTTTATTCTTCAGCGGTAGTAACAAAAAAAAAAAAAAAACAGCTCAAAACGCTAGCTCTAAACTGAGTTTTAAGCAAGAAATGAACTGGGAGCCTTTACCTGTGTGTCCTCACCTTACAGGAACAGGAAGTGGTTAAACTTTAAAGTTAAACTTTATCATGAATTACACATACGGTGGTTGTCAGTTTTAAAATGAATTTTCCAAGTTAATTCAAGTCAATTCAATTCAATTCAACTTTGTTTATATAGCGCCATTTCACAACAACAGTCATCTCATAGCACTTTCAACTGTAGGGGAAACCCCACAATTACAGAAAGACCCCAGCAATCAGGCGATCCCCTGTGAGCAAGCGCTTGGCGATGGTGGAGAGGAAAAACTCCCTTTTAACAGGAAGAAACCTCCAGCAGAACCAGGCTCGGGGAGGGGCAGTCATCTGCTGCGACTGGCTGGAGGGTCAGGGGATAGAGAAGATGAAAAGAACAGACATGTAGAGAGCAAACAGCATGATGGGGACTCAATCTATGGGAGAGAACAAACAGATGTTAACGACCAGCAAAAAAAAATATTTCATTGAGAGTGAAGAAAGGAGCAAAGCCCAGTGCATTATTGGAGGTCCCCTGGCTGTCTAAACCTATTAGCAGCATAACTAAGGGAGGGTTCAGAGACACATGATCCCTCCCTAATTGTAGCCTATATCAAAAAGGAAGGTTTTAACCCTATTCTTAAAAACAGAGATCGAGTCTGACTCCTGAATCCAGATTGGCAGCTGGTTCCACAGGAGAGGAGCTTGATAACTGAAGGCTCTGCCTCCCATTGTACTTTTGGAGATTCTAGGTATTACAAGTAATCCCGCATTTTGGGAGTGTAGTGCTCTGTTAGGATAATAGGGTTGTATCAGATCTTTTAAATAAAAAGTGGTCTGATTGTTTAGAGCTTTGTAAGTGAGAAGAAGGATTTTAAACTTAATTCTAAACTCTATGGGAAGCCAGAACCAGAGAGATATGATCTCTCTTTCTAGTACCTGTTAAAACTCTTGCTGCAGCATTTTGGATGAACTGAAGACTTTTTAAAGAAGTTTTAGGACAACCTGATAATAAAGAGTTACAATAATCTAATCTAGAGCTAACAAAAGCGTGGATCAGTTTCTCAGCATCACTCTGAGACAAGATGCTCCTAATCTTGGCAATATTACGCAAATGATAGAAGGCAGTCTTAGAATCGAATTTAATATGTGAATTGAAAGACAGATCTTGATCAAAAATAACTCCAAGGTTCCTCACAGAACTATTGAGAGAAAGAGTAACTGCATCCAAACAAAAAGTTTGATTTGGAAAGGTATTTCTAAGGTTTTTTGGACCAACAAGAATGATTTCAGTCATAATAGTCATAATAGTCATAATAGCAGGAAATTACAAGTCATCCAAGCTTTGATTTCCTCAAAATTGATTTGACATCAACTTGATTTCCTCAAGCTGATGTGATTTGTACAGCATCTGTTACATTGGTTAGCAATGATACCTCATGGGTAGAAGATTCCTGGTCTGAATTTCAACTGGGACTTTGCACGTACTCCCTGTGGCTGTATGATTTTTCCACACATGCTTCAATTTTCTCCCAATAACCAAAGGCATGCTATGTTGTTACGTTATTCTAGTTTGATTGTAGGTGTGGATATTTTGGCTCTATGGTTTATTGGATAGATAGATAGATAGATAGATAGATAGATAGATAGATAGATAGATAGATAGATAGATAGATAGAGAGAGAGAGAGAGAGAGAGAGATAGATACTTATCCCACTTAAGGGAAATTCAGGTGTCCAGTGGCCTACACACATAGACAAGACTCCAACTTAAAAGCCAAATTAAAAAAAAAAACTATAAGAAACTACAAAAAACCCATAAATAAACAAGAATTTAAAAAAAAAACTGTTAAGAATGCTTCAGTGACAGTTGCCACTCCATGATAATTGCACTCCAACTTTCACTGGATATGTTTCACTCCGCTTCCAATGTGCTCATGAAACCATCAATTACTAAAACTAATTTACTGTCAACCCTCAGTGACAATTACAATACTGTGTTGGATACCTTAATTTCCACAGTGAGGCACTGTTTGAAAAGATTTCTTACCTGACCCGGAGGTCCCACCCTTTTGAAAAAATCTTTATTCAGTCAGCTTACAGTCGACCCTTGTATAAACATCGAAGCTATTTCATGTCTGTTTAAAAAATAGGCAGTGTTAGAGTTGGATTTATTGTCTCAACTAACAAACCACAATACCTTTGTGGTGATAGACTCTTTGTTTCATCTGAAAATGCAAAGAAAAGCAAACGAAGTGTGCTAAATCACTGGCATGCTAACTACTAGCCACCGGCTAACTACTGGCATTGGCTGACATTTTGATCTTGGGTCTTCTGCAGTACCGCCTCAACAGGTATATGTTTTATAAACACATTACTTTTGCAGTTGACAATATTTAATTTGTTTGCATGTGTATGAAATGACAATAGACATCTTCATGCTGATTGAGATGTTTAGTTACTGGCTACATTCAGAAGGGACTAATTTTTTTTTCTGAGCTGCGCAAAATTGTTTAAACAAACAAATCACAATATTTTGTCCAGTATTGCTGTCATTTAATAAATTGTGCGTGTGGAACCGTTGTATAAAAGCAATATTACACTCAAGGTCGTTACAGTATCATTAATATAGTAACTATGTCATCAGACGTATCACACCTGCAGTTACTGTATTCATTGATACCATACTCCCTCTCGTGTAATATTGCTTAAATAGCTGCTGGAATGAATGATCTTTTGCAGATCTTAAGAAAATTAACAAAATAACTAAAGGGCACTCAGAGAGTGCATACTTCTGCCAAGGCCCTATCTTGCAATGTTTAAGAAAGGGGAAAAAGTCATCTAGAATCCGTAACTGACTCAGCTCACATCTGTTATGTAATGGGTTCAACCATCGCCCAAGGGCCACCTCAGGTGAAAATTTCATCAAAATCTGGTTTGTAGTTTTTGTGTAATCCTTCTAACAAACAGACAGACAGACAGACCACCATGAAAACATTACCTCCTCCTCAGCGTTAATAATATTAGCGACTCATCTCTGGCCTTTTTAGTTAAGAAATCTGCAACATTTCTGCTGTCATGGCTGCATTTAAACATAGCCTGCACACAGAAACAGAAAGGTTCTTAACTGGAAGCAAAAGGTTCTTTGGAATTATGTCTTAGAAACTTTTAGCAAGAGGTCTTTCAAAAACCATTTTTTGAAATGCTCAGTATTCTGATAAGAAACACATTAGTCTGATTTATTTGCAAGTTTTTAGCTCCTCCCAGTGTTTGAAAGTGAACTGATGAGGGAGGACAAGAATATCATTGTCACCGGAAATTAAAATAAGTTAAAGGGTACCTGTACTGAATTTTAATCAATAGCTATTTCAGAGGATCAAATATGATGCTAATGGTTCCGTCCAGTAATTTTGGTCATGATTCTTTCTCAAATACATGCGAGTTTCAAGTCACTGCTCTGTCAGTCAATCATGGTCAGCGACATCTTCCCTCCTTCATGGCCAGTTTCAGCACGGTAGCGACGCACAGTTGTTGCTTTGTGCGACTGACTGGGCTGCAGTATAGCAGTCAACAAAGTTTCAACATCAGAATTTTATGTAATTTTTTACAACCATGTACAAGCAAATCTACCTGCATATAATTTAATGAAATAAAATTCTAGTATATCAAGATTTATTCAACATGTTCTGAAGTTACTTGACTGGGAACTTGCCTGTTCGTCAGGTCCCCTTCAGCTGCCGATCCTCGGAGGTACCTGCGGATCATGCTGTCTGTTACGTCCACAAACCTGGTGATGAATGAGGTCGACAGAGATGTAGTGTTGAACACTGCTTTATTAAAGAATGTGTTGAACAGTACACGGCATGCACCCAGCGGAGTCATCTGGCACAAGAGACTGTGCCTATGGCAGCTTCCCTGCTATATAGGGCAGTGTGATGACGTGACAGGAAGTCGGCATCATCACACTGCACTTCACAATAAGTGCTGCCATAACATCATCAATGAATGCCATTTCCAAGAACAGCTTGTGCAGTATATATTTGTGCAGATTTTGCGCGACCTTGGATCTCGCCCCAGTGAGCATCTGCTGAACACATTTACTCGTGTGTGGTAAAGCCGGAATCAACGAGTGTACATCACTTCCATCCAGCGATAGCTGCTCCCCATTGGTTTTGACTGAGCGGCTTTCATGGGATGAAATTATTCAGTATACTGACTCTATGGGGTTATTTTTACTGAATAAACACATTTTTGGTTTATAAGTAATACCTAAAGCATGATTAACGTTGTTATAATGACCAGTACTGGTTTCCTTTAACTTGGGGTAAAGAAAACAATTGTGATGTCAGGAGCCAAGCCGGCTTGGGTTCCCCTGGCTCGGTCCTGATCTCTCTGTGGGTCTCGGTGCTGTTGTGTATGCATGTATAGTATGTTTTTCCAGTGTGTTACCATATCCATAGCCACTGTTCTGGGGCCAGTAGCTGTGTGTACTGCTGACAGTCTGCCAGTCCAACCACGCCCCCCTCACTGATTACCATCAGCTGTTCCCAGACCCGCTGATCATCTTTCCCGGTCCTCACCCAGATGCCTCCAATCGACCATCCCCAGCAATGTGTGTACTTTAGGAGCCTTTTCCCAGTCACGCATTGCTGGGTCATTGCGCTTCATGTGGTCGTCTAGCGCCGTTGGAAGTCAAGGTCAACTAAGGATTGTGTTTCCTCAGGGTGTCACTAGGACATTCTCGGATAGCTCCAGAATTGTGAGTAATTGCTGTGCGTGTTTTCCCCGGTGATCCTCACCCAGACTGTTGAGCGTCCCGGAGGACTCCTTTACAACTCTGAGTGTGAATGTTATGCATTGGAACTGTTGTCAGTTGTTGTGCCTAACAAATGTGTGTGTGGTGTGAACCCAGCACTTAAATCCTCGTCCTTTCACCCCTCACCGTGCGCATTGGAGAAGCGCACGGGAGGGTTTATGACAGAATGAGTCAGACGAAAAAGAGGATTTAGCAGGTACACCCACACATCACTCTTTTTCTATTTTTTGAACTGTTCTTTCACCCACCGTTTTTTTCTCCACTATGCCTTCGGCGCGCCGCTCCCACGCCGGCCGGAGGAAACTAGTGGCAAGGCATCCCACGGTGGAAGAGGAATGGGCGGCGACCTTCATCCAGGACTTTATGGATGAGGCCCACAAAGCCCATGGACCCAAGGCGAAGTGGAGCAGCCTGGACTCAGCGGCGGGAATCCCGGAAGTGCATCCTGGTCTCTGGGATTACCCTCAGTACACAGACCTGATCGCTTCGGTCTACACATGCCAGTGCATATTTCCTGGTGTGGGGAGAGCGGCATTCCTCGCGGAGCCTAAGCGGGAACGCACTCCACAGTCTGCATCCGTTCTCTTTCCAGCTTCACCATCAGCGTTGGACGCTCAGAAGCAGCGTCATCCCGCGAGGAAACGCTGGGAGAAGCCCTCCTCGTCTTCCTCAGCCATCACCTCCCCTCCAGCTGTCATGAGGCCTGCTTGGGCCGCCCCAGGAACGCTCACCTCCGTAGCCATGGAGACGGCTCCTCCACAAACCATGGAAAGGAGCCAGATCTCCGCAGACACGGAGAGGGCTGACTGTTCACCTGCTGCAGCTGTCAACTTCAAACACAGGGATGACAGGCATATTTTTTTCATTCTGTACAGTCTGATAACACCAAACCTTGTCTGTCTCCCGAGGGAGAGGCCCGATTTCAGCAGTCCGCTGGGTCCTCTCCTCCAGCTGAAGATAATAGTTCTTTTCTTCCTCGCTCTGTGTCTCCTCCCTCTTTCCCTGAGTGCCTGTCGAGCCAAGAACCGAGCCACCAGGCGGTGGAGGAGGTTGGGGCCCTGGATGATCCTGCCCAGGGGCCCGCATGGAGACGTTCTCCTGCAGCCACGCCGGTGGAGTCCCCTGCATCTTCTCCCGGGCCAGCGCCCGCTCAATCCATGGGCTTGCCGATAGACGAAGCGTGGTCGAACCTGCTCGCCGCATTCAACCGCTGGGTCGAGGAGGAGTGTCATGAGAGGGAGGAGCAGAGACTGGCCCTGCTCGACCGCCGGATGGAGGAGGAGTGCCAGGAGGGGGAAGCCCAAGGACGCGCTTCCCCGGCTGTGAAGATTCCACCCCCCGCGCCTGCTCAATCCCCGGGCTTGCCGACGGATGAGGAGTGGTCGAACCTGCTCGCTGCACTTGACTGCCGGATCGAGGAGGAGCGTCGTGAGAAGGAGGAGCACCGCAAGAGGGAGGCCCGAAGACACGCTTCCCCGGCTATGAAGGTTCCACCCCCCATGCCTGCTCAATCCCCGGGCATGCCGTCGAATGAGGAGTGGTCGAACCTGCTCGGCGCACTCAACCATCGGGTCGAGGAGGAGTCGGATGAGGATTCCCCAGCACTCGAGCTCATCATGACTGCTCAGCCCTCCTCGCCGGAGAAGACGGAGCTTCTCGGCATGGTTGACTCGCTGCCCAGCGCGGCGCTTCACATCCTGGATTATCTGGTCCCTGAGCCATCCGGGAGGAAGAGGAGGAGGAACTCCCGCTGGAGGAGGTCTCCGGTCTCGCCAGCGCAGCACAAGGACAAATGCCCAGAGGGGGGAGATGTCTCGGAGGCCGCTGAGGACATCTCGTGTCAGGAGAACAGCCCACCAGTTCTGGATCCAGGTGGCTCGGGGGAGAGGAGCCAGAGGCCCAGGGGGATCCTGCCCACGGGCCAGCGGAGAGGTCATCCTCGGCCGTCACGCTGGATGAGCCGGTGGCGTGGAGAACGGCACATGGGAATACCACGTCTGCTACCACCATCATGCCTGCTGTGAGGGCCGCCGCAGCGGAGCCACTCTCCAGACCAGACCTCCAGCTGATGGGACCTGAAACATCATCGTCAGCATCGTTGGAGTTCTGGACGGCGGTAGAGCTTAAGCACAGGCAAGTAACCTCTCCGGTAGTTCATTTGTCAATGATGGAGGGATCTTGTCTGGCTGTTGGGGAGGAGAGCTGGGTGCGGCTCCCAGCCGCATCTGGACTCCCCTTGCCAGGCTCTGACACTGCCGGCAGCCCTAACTGTTTCTCCTCTCCTATCCCCATCGAGCTCCTTCCTAGGGTCACCGGAGAGGAGCTGCCACTACCTGGGTTGCCCACAGATGATGACACGGGCCCGATTGTCCTGGAGGAGGTCAACGGGGGTGTAGCACCCAACAGACCGGAGGAACCCGCGCACGCTAAATTGGCGGAGTCCTGGACGGCGGTGGAGCCCGAGTTCAGGCAAGTGTGCTCCATTATGTCAGTAGAGTCAATGTCGATGTCACACTGCCCGACTCATGATGAGGAGAACCCGGGGCGGCTCACAGTAGCCCTCAGGGCCATCTCACCGGGCTCTGCCGTTGCTGGCGACCCTGACCTAGTCTCTCTTTCTCCCTCTTTGGGTTCGGAGCCCCCTGACAGGGTCGCTGGAGAGCAACTGATCCCGCCAGAGGCCTCTCAGGATCGAGTGTCAGCACCAGGGGTCAAGGGGAGCATGACCTCCCCCATTGGAGAGACCACCACAGGTGCAGCAAAGCTCCAGCTGGAGTTCACCGCGGGTGCAGCAAAGCTCCAGCCGGAGTTCACCGCGGGTGCAGCGAAGCTGCAGCTGGGGGTCACTGCTGGTGCAGCAGAGCCTCAGCCCGAGGTCACCACCTGTGCAGCGGAGCCAGCCCGGTCGGGGTCCATCATGGAAGCAGCTGTGGCCCAAGCCGGAACCACCAAGGGTGCTGTGGATCTGTCTGAGGACGCTGTGGCTCCCTTCTCCTCTCTGTCCGACGTCATGGGGGTTCCTTCTCTACGGTCCGGGCACTCCCCTATGAGCCTTCCGGTGGGCAGGCTGCCTCCTGCTTCATCCTGCCGGTCCTGGTGGCTTTTCAGTGCTGGCCGTCCATCTGAGGGACTGGTGTTCTGGGCCAGATGGCCCGTGCAGTCTGGCAGGCCACCAGACTCTATCCGCCGAACTGCCCGCTGGGCCTGGGACTCTGGGCGGCCTCCCAAGCTGCCACGTCTTTGGACTTAGGAGGGCTATTGTGGACCCTGGGCAGGGTGTTGTGTTCCCACCTTTACTGTTCCCCCTGCCTCCCACCTGCGTTTGTATTGTTTGTTCCTGTTGGGGAGGTGGGGGTGGGGGGTCCGGGATGTTACCTTGGGTGTCTGGGAATCCACCCCTTAAAGGAGGGTCTCTGTCAGGAGCCTTGGGTTCCCCCGGCTCGGTCCTGATCTCTCTGCGGGTCTCGATGCCGTTGTGTAAGCATGTATAGTATGTTTTTCCAGTGTGTTATCGTATCCATAGCCACTGCTCTGGGGCCGGCAGCTGTGTGTACTGCTGACAGTCTGTCAGCCCGACCACGCCCCCTCACCGATTACCATCAGCTGTTCCCAGACCCGCTGATCATCGTTCCCGGTCCTCGCCCAGGTGCCTCCAGTCGACCATCCCCAGCAATGCGTGTACTTTAGGAGCCTTTTCCCAGTCACGCATTGCTGGGTCATTGTGCTTCATGCGGTCGTCTATCGCTGTTGGAAGTCAAGGTCAACTAAGGATTGTGTTTCCTCAGGGTGTCACTAGGACGTTCTCAGATAGCTCCAGAATTGTGAGTAATTGCTGTGTGTGTTTTCCCCGGTGATCCTCACCCAGACTGTTGAGCGTCCCAAAGGACTCCTTTACAACTCTGAGTGTGAATGTTATGCATTGGAACTGTTGTCAGTTGTTGTGCCTAATAAATGTGTGTGTGGTGTGAACCCAGCATTTAAATCCTCGTCCTTTCACCCCTCACGGTGCGCATTGGAGAAGCACACGGGAGGGTTTATGACATGTGGGATATAAGACCATGTCCATACTTTGTGAAAAATATCTTTATTGTATTCATTTTACTAGTGTTGGGTGTTTTTTACTCAGCTAGGGGAAAAACTAAATTGTGCACTGAATAAACCCATGCTCAGTCATGTGGGTTTTAGATTTGCAGAAGTGCAACAGTTAGTTTATTAGTATAGAGAAAACCATTTAAGAACCATTAATTTTCTGTGTATATTATTGCCATATTATTGTCTGTTATAAGTTGCAGTTAGTGTGTTCACAGATGTATCATCACCTGGACATTGACATTGTCATTGGAGCCTAACAGTGTTCTATATGAGCACATTGTGATCTTTGGTGTTCCACTTGGTGTGTACAGTGGATCTCAAAAGTGTACAGATCCTTGTTAAAAGGCCAGGGGCCTCATATATAAACGGTGTGCACACACAAAAACTCGGCATACGCTGATTTTCACACACACAGTGGGATGTATAAAAACAAACATGATGTGAGAATCTGCGGGCCGGGCCGTAAAGTTTCCACCTGCCGTAAGAAGTTGCGGCTGCCTGCAAAATTCCATCTGGCTCTATCAGGTGTGTCAGTTAAACTACAAAACACCTGAAACTCACAGAATATGTTAAAATAGCATTTCCACTTCAGTTAAAATGCTTTGTCTATGAATTAGTCTGTGAAAAACGTAATTGTTATTACGTAATTTAACTCCATAACTCGGCTCATTGAGCGCAATGAAACCCCGAGGAATTGACCTGCCTCAGTCGTGGACCAACCAGCGCCACTGTTAACTGGATCCTGTTTCTATAAATGTGTCATGTTGACCCTGTTATGACCCGAGCGTCGGTTCTGATCGCGCTCGGGTTAAAGTTATGTCTTGCTGCCGGCCTTGACAGCTGCGGGCGGTATTCTGGCCTCTCCGGGCTCTTATTGTGAAAGTGCTCAGTGGGGCTTCCGCCTGTCAACGGTCGGCCAGCTGTGTGTCATCATTGTCATTAGTACCTTGTCTATTTAAGCTGAGCACTGGCGTCGTTAGGACGCAGCAGTGTCTGATCGTCAATCTGATCGCTAACTGATCGCCAACCTGGTCGTTTAACTGTTCACCCACCGTCACGTTGCGGATGCCTGGACTGTATTCACACCTCGGCTGCCTTGGGCTTTCACCGGTACCAGTAAGTGTGCTACATTAGCCTTATTCCTCCCGGCGTATAATGATCTGTAAGTCCCTGCCTTAGCAGCCAGTGTGTTATTATTACCAAGCCTGACTGTGTGTGACTGTCTCCTGCTCTGGACCTATAGTGTGCTGTATAGCCCTATGCTTCCTGTTCTGTGAAGACTCCTGTCATTATCTCAGCAGCTTGTGTTAACACCTTTTTCACCGTAAATAAACTCACTGAAAAACTCACTGGTGACTCTGTGTGCGTCTTATGCTGGCTCGCGAGGGCCAGCGCATGACAGACCCGAAGAAAAAAGGAGAGATCCTCTGGGTTAATGTTGAATAAAAGGAGGACCATGGGAAGTTCTGGGCTGCAATTAACCGGATTTCCAGGGACCCTTAACGGATTCCCCTTCTGACATTTCGGCCTCCTCAGACCTCGGAAAGTGGGTCGGGGGAAGCTGTTATAACACCTGTTGTCTTCAAGTCATTTTGACCCGAAGACAACAGGAGGATCCCCAGTGCAATACGTGTCTTGGAGGTTATAATTTGGAAATAAATGGCCTTTATATTGCACAGCTCCATGTGTTCCTTCTGGCTGTCATGCGCAATTTGGATTCTGACACAGATTTGGTTTGCAACTTGTATAAATTCAGCTGTAAGATTGTTGTGGTATTCAATGGTGTATCACCATATTTTCTTGACTTTTAATTTACCAGAATTTTGAAATAACACTTTGTTTTTGAAATAAACACAAATTTAACTCACAATTTCTGTCAATGCCACAGTGAAAAAAGGTATTGTAATAACTATCCCAGGCCAGTAGAGGTCAGAATGCCACTTTTTACAGCAGCCAATGTTCCCACGCCACAGGCACCAAGGCACAGCACCTTGGTGCTTTCATTTTACTCAGTAACATCATGTCTGTCTATGAGAATTACAGGGCTTTCTTGCACAGCAATGTCACTGTCACTGAGTAGTGATCCGTCTAATGACTAACTTTAATGGCCGACCATTTTATGTTGTTTTATTTTATTTCAGCCGGTCAGCTGCATTAATTGCCATTGTAACATGGTCCACTCGGTAAACTTAGGTTTATTGTTGATTGCAGAGGGTCAGAATATAATAAAATATTTTTTTCTGACCTTCACCTCCACTGTCAACACCACAGCGTCACACTCCGTGAAGTTATTATTTTTTTATGTTGTGCTTTCTCGCAGGATTGACGATCACTGTTTGACAGAAGAGTGACAGAAGGGGCGATTTTCTTCATTTACATAGTCATTAGTGGGAGGAACCGAGGCGGAGTAAAGAGATCATGCACGTGCGCTGACTTTTCTCGTGAGGTGGGATGTATAAAGAAAAAGAGTGGCGAATTGGGCGTGCACACAGTTTTATAAAACTGAAAATTTTTGTGCCCACGTACTTTTCAAATTTTGTGAGTACACTGTCTTTCAGTATGAAAGCTGCGTAATCCTTTATACATGAGGCCCCACGTTTTTGTGTTGTAAAAAATGAGACCATGATAAATAATTTCAAAACTTCCCCTACCTTTAATGTGACTTATAACCTGTCCAGTTCAATTGTCAAATAAACAAATTTGTAGGGAGAAAAAAAGAGTGCAATAAGCTGGTTGCATAAGTGTGCACCCCCTTAAACTATAATATCAGGTCTATTTCTACCTTATCAGTGGCCCTATGCAAGATTGTCTCTGAGAACCACCAAATTTCATGATGGAGAACAGTTCCAACCCTTTAAAATGGAAAAAAGAACCTCTCCTCATGACAAAAACTTGGGTCATTGTCTGGATGAAAAGGAAAAACTTAAACCATTACTGAATAAAAATTTAACCATCATCCATATGAACGTTGCAAACCCACAAGAAAAGAGTCAAATTTATTCGAAAAAGTTTGAGAATTTATATGAAAAGAAGTTGCATGGTTATGAGAAAAAAGTTGCAAATTTAGAAGAAATAAGTTGGAAATTTACAAGAAAAAAATGGAAATTAACATGAAAATAAGTCAGAAACTTATGTGTAAAAAGTCACAAATTGACAAGAAAAAATTGCAAATTTAATAGCAAAAAAGTTGCAAGATTATGAGGGGGAAAATGCAAATTTACAAGACATAAAGTTGCTAATTTCATTTTCAAAATGAAAATCTCAAACAGGTCGAGGAATTCATCTATCTACAGCCGTGGACAGAATTGTTGGTACCCCTCTGTTAATGAAAGAAAAACCCACAATGGTCACAGAAATAACTTGAATCTGACAAAAGTGGCAATAAATAAAAATTCTATGAAAATTAACCAATGAAAATCAGAAAATGCTTTTGAATTGTGGTTCAACAGATTTACTTAAAACAAAACAAACTCATGGAACAGGCCTGGACAAAAATGATGGTACCCCTAGAAAAGATTGAAAATTATGTGACCCTAGGGACATGTTCAACCAAGATGTGTCCTCTAATTGACATCACAGGTGTCTACAAACTTGTAATCAGTCAGTCGCCCTATTTAAAGCGTGACAAGTAGTCACTGTGCTGTTTTGTGACATGGTGTGTACCACACTAAACATGGACCAGAGGAAGCAAAGGAGAGAGTTGTGTAACGGATCTCGTCACAAGTGTAATGGTTCTTCTTTTGGGACACCCTTAAGCGGCCGTGATCGGGAACATTAATGCAAGCGTATGTGCGGCATAGGGACCACTATGACACCAGACTGCTGTTTCCACAATTTATTTCTCCTGTTAATGAAATAAAACAAACTGTATCACGCTCCGTCTGTACCTCGATCCCACACAGGCTCCCACAGCAAAGCAACGCGATACTGTGTGGAAAGGAGCTCTAAAATAATTCTACAATACAAACAAAAAATAAAAATAAATCACATTTCAAATAATAAGATTTTTCAAAAACAAACATACCTGTTAATGAAATAAAACAAACTGTATCACGCTCCCTCTGTACCTCGATCCCACACAGGCTCCTACATTAACAAAAATCTGGGTTACACATGACATAAGCTGCTGGAGTCACCATAGAGCCTATATTGGCGCGAAACCCTAAAATGACGCCCACCGGACCCCCAATGTGCACCGTAACATCTATAAAACTCTTATTTATAACACAAATAACAAACAAAAAAAATACAGTACAGTGACATGTCAAATTAATAAAGAACAATTACAAACTAAGGTTACAGTCCAAATGATAAAACTAACGAACGATACGATCATTTAGTGCCAGCAGCGTTTTGAACACAACTTACCCACAGCAAAGCAACGCGATACTGTGGGGAAAGACTAAACTACCGGAACCTCGGAGGTACAGGAAGAGCGGATGCGAGAAGCGTACTGCCAAAATAAAAGTACTCAAGTAAAATAAAATTCACAACAATATAAATAAAAACATAACTGAGAAAAAGGAATACTTATAGTACATTTTTGACTCCGTTACAGTTGTCTCAGGAGATTAGAAAGAAAATTATAGACAAGCATGTTAAAGGTAAAGTCTATAAGACCATCTCCAATCAGCTTGATGTTCCTGTGACTACAGTTGCACATATTATTCAGAAATTTAAGATCCACGGGACTGTAGCCAACCTCCCTGGACGTGGCCGCAGGAGAAGACAGATAATACGAATGGTAACAAAAGAGCCCAGAACAACCTCTAAACACATTCATGGTGAACTCCAAGGTCAAGGTACCGCAGTGTCAGATCGCACCATCCGTCGTTGTTTGAGCCAAAGTGGACTTCATGGGAGACGACCAAGGAGGACACCACTGTTGAAGACAAATCATAAAAAGCCAGACTGGAATTTGCCAAACTGCATGTTGACAAGCCACAAAGCTTCTGGGAGAATGTCCTATGGACAGATGAGACAAAACTGCAACTTTTTGGCAAGGCACATCAGCTCTATGTTCACAGATGCAAAAATGAAGCATACCAAGAAAAGAACACTGTCCCTACTGTGAAACATGGAGGAGGTTCTGTTATGTTGTGGGGCTGCTTTGCTGCATCTGGCACAGGGTGTCTTGAATCTGTGCAGGGTACAATGAAATGTCAAAACTATCAAGGTATTCTAGAGAGAAACGTGCTGCCCAGTGTCAGACAGTTTGGTCTCAGTCGCAGGTCATGGGTCTTGCAACAGGATAATGAGCCAAAACACACAGCTAAAAACACCCAAGAATGGCTAAAAGTGAAACATTGGACTATTCTAAAGTGGCCTTCTATGAGCCCTGATCTAAATCCTATTGAACATCTGTGGAAGGAGCTGAAACATGCTGTCTGGAGACGGCACCCTTCAAACCTGAGACAACTGGAGCAGTTTGCTCATGAGGAGTGGGCCAAAATACCTGCTGAGAGGTGCAGAAGTCTCACTGACAGTTACAGAAATGGTTTGATTGCAGCGATTGCCTCAAAAGGTTGTGCAACAAAATATTAAGTTTAGGGTACCATCATTTTTGTCCAGGCCTGTTTCACGAGTTTGTTTTTTAAAATAATTCTGTTGAACCACAATTCAAAAGCATTGTCTGATTTTCATTGGTTAATTTTCATAGACTTTTTATTTATTACCACTTTTGTCAGATTCAAGTTATTTCTGTGACCATTGTGGGTTTTTCTTTCATTAACAGAGGGGTACCAACAATTTTGTCCACGTGTGTAGGTTCCAGCTTCAATGCTGTCATAAACCCACAGCGCATGGGACTTAAACGTGGGGTTACACCAAACACACATTTATTGACATCAAACAGTTCACAAATAGAGACTAACAGGTAGGTAACAATGTACACAAAAAGGCTGACGCAAAAGCGAACAGCAGGCAGACCACTGTGTACCATGGCCACAGAAAAATATGGCAATAACAAATGCGTTCGAGAGAGCGAGGAAGACTCTAGGAAGCTCAACTGACTCAGGGGAAGCAAACTGGCAACAGCCTAAGCGTAGCAGTAGAACTGCGGAGAGAAACACTCCCAGATAAGCGTAGCAGCAATACCGCACAGAGAAACGCTAAACAATTTACTCACGAGCAGGAACAGTCCAAAAAGTCCAATTCTCCCTGCGAGCACAAACCATAAGTCCTTCAATGACGTGACGGTCATACGACGGAGAACGATCATGTGACTCGTATAATGGTCCAGCGGTGTTTGACTAGCAAAGAGCTGCTTAAGTACAAACACCGCTGCCCTAACAAATTGGGAACACCTGGGCGAGGCAAGGGAAAGATAATTACCGGGGCAAACAGCTGACTGTCAGAGAGAGGGGGGGGGGCGTGGTTGGACCGGCGAATGTTAGACAGCACCCACCAGAAGGTGGGTCAAATAGCTGCCTAATGATCGCTGGCCAGAGCAGCGGCCACAAGCATAGAAATAAGACACAGGAGAGAAATCAAAATACAGCATAAGACCAAGAATGATCAGAACCGAGCCTGCAGGAGAACACAGGCTCGGTTCATGACAAATGCTAGCTATAGTACCATCAGGGAGGTAAAATGGCAGATAATGTTGGCCAAGAAATCTGTCATGTTCGCCTCCACAAGGCAGAGAAAGACAAACCCAACTGCTGAATGATGTTGTGCATTCATTAAACAAAAGAGCATAACAGTCTAAAAGAAGTGCCAAAAATACAAAATGCCAAACAAGAAAGACTTACAGGTTGTGCCTCAGAGTGGGGAAAAGCTCTGGAGAGGACATCAGCACTAGTAGCAGAATAAACAGTAGAATCAGGTATAGACAACAGGAACATTCAACATTGTGGCGAGGAGTAAGTGAACAGACTGAACATGAGTAGTGGTTGAAATGACAACATGAGTGATAACAGGTGTGGGTTCACCTGAGCAGGAGAAGGAGACAACAACTAATAATTGGAATCAGCTGATAGTAATAATGAGGGATGAGGGAGGAGCGGCTGACAGTTTGACAGGCAGTGCCAACACAAACCCGGAAACACTGTCTGACAGCTGTCAACCCACAGAATATAAACAAACCAAAATACAGAACAAAATTACAAATGAAGCAAAACACCGCCAACACAAACTGAAACATTAATGGACACATAGAAGGCAGTGACAACTCAAATAAGGCACCAAAAATACAGCAAATAAATATACATCAAAATACAACAAAAGAGCCACGAGGCTGAGTAGAACATCTGACCCAGCTCGTGACAAAATCAGCTGGAAACCTGTGTGAAATATGGAAGGGAAGAGCCTTTTCACTGGAAACCAAAAAGCGGTTAATGGAGATGATGGTTTGGTCAGTCATGAGTTATGCTTCTGAAACATGGACGTACATGACAGATGTCATATGGAGAATTCAAAGCTTTGAAAATTGGTGCTGTCGAAGGATTCTTAGAATCTCATGGAAGGATCGCATTTCTAATGAGGATATCTACATCAGGATCTGAAATCATCTGAAGCCTTGCCATACTGTCAAGACGAATGCATTTTTTTTTTGACACCTGGTGAGGAAAGAGGGCCTAAGCAACAAGTTGACGATGGAAAGAGTGCATGGAAAAAGACCAAGAGGTCGGCCTTGCACCATTTGGCTAAAAGACTTAAGCAAAAGGTAGTAAGTTTAAGTAATTTCACGCAAGTTTAATTCTCCCCTCAAAATTATTGAGTTAGTGGCTGAATGGGCCTATAGCATTTGCATAGTCTGCTTTATGGGCAGAAACAAGCTGTAAAACTTTAGTGAAGCACCTTTTAATTAAGTTACAACAGTATATCACATCTTAATTTGGCAACATTTGATCTTTTTTTTTGTACATTGTAAAAACATGGCAATTTATCCCTGATGTATACTCTTTTATGTCCACTGTAGCTAACTGTACATGGTTCAGAATTTGCCTGGTTGAAAAGTTACAATGATAAACAAATTTAAAAAGATGAATGAAAGGGGCTTCATTTTACCTGAGGAATTTTTGCTAACGTACCACATGTAACCATTGTATGATCAATGCTTTTCTCTTTAATCTGTAGAGAGGACATTTAGGTAAATAAAGTGCAGAACTTAACATGTCAGCTCTCGCTCAGATCAGTGCACTTCTCTTTACACCATATAATTTTTTATTCTCCAGCCTGTGATGACTGTAGCTTTAGTTTGTCCTTCACATAAATACAGAAACATGGACAAACTCATCATGTCACAGCCACTCTCACAGAATGTGTTATTGGGCACTGTCTGGCTAAATTATTCTTATTGAGCAGTTGCAAATGTTGATTTTTTTTTTAACAGTTGATGTGCCTGCATAAAAATACTGGATAATTGCACTGTAATAACATTTAATTATGACTTGCAGGCTTGCTAATTAATTGGTTGGTTTATATAATTAAGTCTCCATTCTCATTCTTGCCAGGGAAGCAGCTGCCGAGAGTACACTTAAAGACACTTTTTTTTTAAGTTGCGTGTTACAGTTGTTATAATGAAAAATATGTCACCAAAATTCAAAGATTTTTATTTGTCAGTACTTCTATACGTACAGGACATACAGGAGAATTGAAATGCTGTTTCTCTCTCTCTTAGTGGTGCCCGCAATATATAAGAAAAGAAGGAGTAAGGATGAAAAACAACAACAGGAGTCTAAGTACAGTAATAAGATAAGATAAGCCTTTAATAGTCCCACAATGGGGAAATTTCAGGATTACAGCAGCAAAGGGATAGCAACACTCAGAGCAATAATAAAAAAGATAATAAGATAAGAACTGGTTAGCCAAAGCAGTAAATGAATATACTGTATGTATATAGACAGTGGAGCATTGCAACTAGATGGAATAAACAGCATTACAGTTTGTAAAATTACCCTGCAGAATATGGATATGTGCCCAGACAATATATAATGCTACCTGTAGTGCAAATAAAGATAAAACCCAGCAATCCTATATACAGAAAAAGTAGAGCTGTAATACCCATAACTGCAAGTTCAGTGCGGTAGTGTAGGTGCAGGCAGTGACAGATTGGACTGTACATGATCAGTATTTCAATAACAGACAGACAGCAGCAGGTATGGCATTTGTGCAAATGGTTGCAGTAAAGTGCAGAGACATACAGTAGTAGATGTATTACTGTTGGCGTGCCAAGTCTTTCTGTGCAGACAGCTGAGGTAGTTATTGTGTGGGAGAGCGTGCTACAATCGGGGGGGGGGGGGCAGAGTTTAGGGTCCTGAAGGCCTGGTGAACAAAGCTGTTTAGCAGTCTTGTGGAACGGGGCTGGAGGCTCAGGTACTTTTTGCCCCCATGCAGAGGGCTGAAGAGGGATTGTGAGGGGTGGGAGGTGTCGCCTGCAATGTTGATGGCTCTGCGGATGAGGCAAGTGTGGTAGATGTCCAAGAGGGGCAGCAGAGGGGCACCGATGATCTTGCTTGCTGCTTTCACTGTGTGTTGTAGTGTCTTCCAGCAGGAGGCCATGCAGCTTCCGTACCACACCATGATGCAGCTGGTGAGGATGCTCTCAATGGTTCCCCAGTAGAATGAGCACATGATGGGGGGTGGGACTTGTGCTGTCCTCAGTTTGCAGAGGAAATGGAGGTGAGTTTGAGCCTTCTTGGCCAGTGATGAGGGTTGATCTTGCAGTATTCTCTGCGCCCCTCCCCAACCTGACCAGTGATGACATGTTTAGCCGCATGTCATCATTCAGCCGCTGGCTGTCTGTCTGGTGTCCTGTAAACAATGTGGGCTACATAGACAATTGGAACTCATTTTGGGGAAAACCTGGTCTTGCTAGTTGAGACGGCGTCCATCCCACTTTAGGTGGTGCGTCTCATTTATCTAACAATCTGGCATCATTTTTATCCAAAGTTCCAAAGCCTTGACTAGTCAGAGTTGGAACCAGGAAGCAGAGTCGCAGTCTTACACACCTCTCTGCAGCTTCTCTCCATCCACCACCCCTCAACTTAGCCCCTGTCTTCCCTATCAGAGAATGACTGTCTGCTCCCTCTGAAGTAAATAAAAATATAATGTACAGTATATGCATTCCACAGTGATTAAACAAAAAGTTGATAAAACTCAAATTAAACATGTAGCCTCTAAATCTAATGACTTGGCCTCTATCCCTCCTCATAATTTAAAAATTAAATGTAGTTTGTTAAATATTAGGTCTCTAACTCCCAAGTCTCTGCTAGTCCATGATCTGTTAATTGATCTTCAGATTGATTTACTTTCCCTTGCAGAGACTTGGTTAGGGCAAGAGGATTATGTTGGTTTAAATGAATCAACTCCCTCTGATTATTTAAACTGTCAAAATCTCGTCAAACAGGTTCATTTTGTCTTCTTTCAATTATTTATCCTTTTTTTTTTTTTTTTTTTCCTTTGAAAGACAAAAGTAAAATAGAAAGATGTCTTTATCTTCTTTACATGTTTCAACTGCACTGCAGCCTTCATCAGAAGAGTCAGCTGATTGCTGCCAGGTGACATTTATCAGCTGATTTTCGTAGGCGGGGCCAGCTCAGCAGATCTGTCAGATCCGCCGAGCCGGCCCCGCCTCCCGCCGTCAGATGGTCTCTGGAGAATGTGGTCCCAGGTGTGAGAAAGCATAAAGGCCCCCTCATCTCGGTTCATGGTGTCTTTTCCCCGCTTTCTGATCTCTATTGCCTCCTTGATCCAACGTTTGTGTCTGTTGCTCTCCGATCCAATAATTTTTGTGTTGTCCCAGTCCATGATGTGATTATTTCTTTTGCAGTGGTCCGATATAGCTGATTTTAATGTTTCTTGTTCTGCTTTTTCTTTTTGTGATCTTGTGAGTCGTCCTTGCGTTTCCTTCTCACATTCCTTTTGGTGTTCTTTTTTTCTTGTGGTGAATAATCTTCCGGTTTCTCCAATGTAGGTTTTGTTACATGATCTGCATGATATTTCATATAATACATTGCATTTATTGTCTTGTTCTATTCTGTCCTTGGGGTGTACTAATAACTGTCTTAATTTTTTGTGTGGTTTGACTGCTGTGTTTATTTTGTATTTTTTCATGATCCTTTGAATTGGTTCCGTGATCCCTCGTATGTATGTTATAGTTATGGTTTCCTTGTTTTTGATTTCAGCTTTTGTTCTGTGTCTTGTGTCCTGTTTATTTTCTTTGTTTTTGACTTGCTGTTTCCCTTTGTTTATGGCCCATACTGGATATTGGCAGCGTATAAGTGCATGTTTTATGTGGTTTTCCTCTTCCTGTCTGTCTTCTTGTTCCGTGATGATGGTGGCTCGTTCATATAATGTCCTGACGACTGATAGCTTGTGTGCTGTGGGGTGTTCCGATGTCCAAAGTAGGTATTGATCTGTGTGGGTTGGTTTCCTGTAGACTGTGATTTTTATGCTGCCATCCTCGTTGTGGTGGATTTTCATGTCCAGAAAGGCTATGGTGCCATTTTCCTCCTCTTCGTGTGTGAATTTTATGTTCCCCGTACTGTCTGTACTGTTCAGATGGTCAGTGAGTTCTTGTGTATGTCCTTTCCTTATTTTTTCCAGAATGTCATCTACGTATCTCTTCCAAAGGGTGGGTTTGCATATTGTGGGTGCTGTGTTGATGGCTTTATTTTCCAGATCCTCCATAAAAAAACTGCTCATGATGGCTGATAGTGGGTCTCCCATTGCAAATCCTTCTTTTTGTTTGTAGATTTTTCCTCTGAATTGAAAATAAGTGGATTTTGCAACAAACTGTAGTAATTTGGATATGTCATGGACTGTGAGGTTGGTGCGTCTTTTTAGGGTACTGTCCTTGTTGAGGCGTTCTTGCACTATATGTAGTGTGACGTCAATAGGAGTCTTTGTGAATAAAGAGATGACGTCATGTGAGATGAGGATCTCGTCTGATTCTATTTTTATGTCTTTGAGTTCTTGTGCCAGCTCTTTTGAATTTTTACAGTGAAAGTCTGATAGTCCAAGGAGGGGTTTGATGATTTCAGCTAGGGCTTTTGATAAGTTGTATGTGACTGATCCAATGCTGTCTATTATTGGCCGCAGTGGGATATCCTTTTTATGTATTTTCGGTGTTCCATAAATCCGAGGGGTGATGCTGGCTGTGGGGATCAGGTGATCATATGCGTCCTTTGTGATTTTATTGCTTTCTAATAGAGGTTTTAGAAGGGCTTTGAGCATTTTTTTCTTGTCTTCTGTCGGGTTTGTTTTAATGATTTCGTATGTGTTACTGTCTGCCAACATGGTTTCCATCTGTTTTTCGTATGTTTCCGTGTCCAAAATTACTGTTGTTCTGCCTTTATCTGCTGGGAGTATTGTGATCGTTTTATCTGTCTTGAGTGAGTTTAATGCTTTTTCTTCTTTTCTTGTAACGTTGCTTTGTGGTAATTTGGCCGTTTTGAGGATTCCTGCGACTGCGTTCCGGAGTACTGCTTTTTCTCCTTGGTCCTGGATTTTTTCACATGCCAGTTCTGTTGCGAGGATGTATTCTTCATGGGGGATTCTGGCTGGTGTGATGGCGAAGTTCAGTCCTCTGTTCAGCACTGTTTTCTCCGTGTCCGTGAGTGTGCGTTGTGATAGGTTTTTGACCCACTTATCGTTCTTTTCCGTGTGTGTTTGTCTTCGTCCGTTCTTTCTTTCTGTGAGTTTTTTTAATTTTTTCAATTGGCGGTTTTTCATTGTGATGAATTCTTGTTCGTGTGCGTGTTTCAGTTGTGCTGTGTCAAAATCTCAGAAGTTCTGGTCGTGGAGAAGGAGTAGCAACAATTTACCTGTCATAAATCACTCTTTTCAAGGGCAGAATTTGAGGACACCAAACGCCAACTGTGAGTTGCCAAAGTTTAATAAAGAAAACACAAAGATATACAAAAAACACAAAACTCATGAACGAGGGCAGGTACAGGGATAAGCAGGACAGGGGCTGAGGCAATGGAACGCCAGTGAACACAGGGAGCACCCGTGGAATAACAGGAGCTAGGTAATGCACAAAAGAGACTTACTTTTGTGGCTAGAGAGACAGACAGGGGATGCCCGTCAGGATGATAAGAAGATCGCTGTGAGGAATGAATTAAGCAAGCAATCTTAAATAGGCAGATGGGAGGGAAACCAAATGTGGATCAGGTATGGGTACATGGGTGAGGGAATAATCAGAAACCACACTGACAGGTGTGACAGCTCACAACAGAGTTGACACCCAGAAGTAGCACTGACAGCTGTCACACCGAGAGAAACAAAGCAACAGATGACTACGGAGCACAGGAAACAAAAAGGTTACTCACTATAATCCTTAACCAAAATACTACACCATGAGAAATAATAACCACCAAGACAAAAACAAGATACAAAACCCAAAAAGTACTCATAGCACAATACTACTGACCACTGAGGATACAAAGGGAAAACTGAGGATAAGGGCAAATATAAACAGGAAAATAAATACAAGATACTACAGAAAATGACTTAACAACTTAATGGATGAGCACGGCTCTCCACCCGTGCTCAGTATTGTGACATTACCATTCCAAATTACTAGTTAATGTAAAGCAAAAAACATGTTATAATTCCTTTGAGAGCCTGGTCCTCAGTATTGGGTATGTTAGCAATTTTAGATTAAACCCAATTTTATTTGTCATAGTTTATTGTCCTCCCTCAGCTTACTCAGAATTTTTATCTGAATTTGCTGAATTCTTAGCGGATTTAGTGCTGAAATCGGATAGAATAATTATAGTAGGGGACTTTAATATACGTACATGTAGATGTAGATAGTGATTGCCTTAATATAGCATTTAATTCAATATTAGACTTGATGAGGTTTTCTCAGAAAGTAGGAAATTCTATCCATTATCTCCACCACACGTTGGACCTTGTTCTGACATATGGTAAAGAAATAGAAAATCTGGTAGTGTCTCCTCATAACCCTGTACTGTCAGACCATTATCTGTTAACTTTTGATTATACTATTTCTGACTATTTGGCTCCTGAAGAAAAATATTACTACAGTAGATGTCTCTCAGATGATGCTGTTACCAAATTTAAGCATGTTGTTTCCTCAGTGCCATGTGTCAACACAGCGGAAATAAGTTGTGGAGATTTTACTCCTTCTGTAATTGATAACATGGTAGATAGTGTTACAGCTTCTCGGCATCAGACTCTAGACATTGTGGCCCCTTTAAAAAAGAAAAAGTCTAATCAGAGATTTCTGACTCCTTGGTTCAACACAGACACTCACAGCTATCCCTGTGCTATTGCAATCCTGGAATTTCCCCATTGTGGGACTAATAAAGGCTTATCTTATCTTATCTTATCTTATCTTATCTTAAAACAGAAGACCCATCAATTAGAAAGAAAATGGCGCTTCACTAAATTAGATGAAATCTGTCTAGCTTGGAGAAATCAACTTCTAATTTATAAAAAAAAATCTCTTAGGAAAGTTAGAACAACTTTTTTGTTTTGCCTCCTTGATACCACAGGACACGGTGGCCCTAGCTGTTGTTAGTCCTGCAGTGTCGCCGGCCCTGAAGGCTGTGTCCCAAGCCCTCAGGAGCCTGTGGACCTCTGCTATCATCCATGCCTTCTGGTTGGCATGAACAGTGACGGTTTTGCAGTGAGTGACATCAGTGCATTTAGCTATGTATGCTACAACAACCTTAGTGTACTCCTCTAGGTTTGTGTGTCCATTGTGAGTGGCTGCATGCTTGAAAGTGTCCCAGTTTGTAGTGCTGAAGCAGTCTTTCAGAGTTATCCTAGGCCCCCTCTGGCCACACATGTACCTGCTTTTTTGTTGGTCTGATGGCTTTCACTATGGGTCTGTATGCAGGCTATAGCAAGATGGTGAAGTGATCAGAGAGACCTAAGTAGGTGAGGAAGGGGGCAAGCTCATTATGCTCTCTTGTGAGTTGTGTACACCTGGTCCAGCAAGCTGTCTGCTCTTGTTGGGAAGTCCACATGTTGGTGTAGTATTGGTAGGAGGGCCTTTAAATCTGCATGGTTGAAGTCTCGTGCTGTGATGAGAAATCTGTCTGGATGCACTGTTTTTGTCTCACTGATGGCCTGATAGAGTTCATTTAGTGCTTTACTCCTCTTGCCAGTGGAGGTGGGCGGGACATACACGGCAACTAGCAGGATAGATGTAATTTCTCTCGGTAAGTAGAAGGGTCAGCACTTGATGATCGTAAATTCCACCAACAGAGAACAGTGTTAGTGTACAACAGTCGCATCTCGGCACCAAGCGTCACTGATGTAAAAACACACGCCTCCACAGCAGGTCTTTCCTCCTTCCATGAACACCCGATCAGCACAATAGCATGTTAGCCCCGCTAAGTGAATAGCAGAGTCCGGGATATTGTCATTTAGCCACGTTTCCGTAAAGATAAAAACACAGCAGTTCTGCGCATCTTGTTGCGTAGATCTCAGGAGCTGTATGTGGTCTATTTTGTTGTCTCGTGAGCGTATGTTGGTCATAATGAGGGAAGGAATTGGAAGTCTGTGTGGGCTAGCAGCTAGCTTTGTTATGGCTCAGGAAATGTGTGGCTTTCAGCTGGACATTTGTGCTTTTTGAGGTTGCTACAGTGCTGTGCTGCTACAGTGCTGTGAAAAAATATTTGTCCCCTTCCTGATTTCTTATATTTTTGTATATTTCTCACACTTAAATGTTTCAGATCATTAAACAAATTTTAATATCAGACACAGACAGCCCGAGTAAATTCAAAATGCAGTTTTTAAATTATTTCATTTATTAAAGGAAAAAAGCTATCCACCCCTACCTGGCCCTATGGTAAAAAGTAATTGCCCCTTAAACCTAATAACTGGTTGAGCCACCCTTGGCGGCAACAACTGCAATCAAGTGTTTGCAATAACTGGCAACGAGTCTTTGACATTGCTTTTGAGGAATTTTGGTCCACTCTTCTTTGCTGAATTGTTTTATTTCAGCCATATAGGAGGGCTTGAGCAGGACATTCTCCTTCAGGATTTTCTCGTAAAGACCAGAATTCATCGTTCCATCAATTACAGCAAGTTGTCCAGGTCCCGAAGCATCAAAGCAGCCCCAGACCATCACACTGCCACCACCATGTTTGTGTGTGGTATGATTATTCTTTTAATGAAATCCTGTGTTAGTTTAGTCGTAACACAACGCACATCTTCCAAAAAATTCAGCTTTCGTCTCGCCAGTTCACAGAATCTTTTCTCCAAAAGTCTTGGGGATCATCAAGATGTTTTTTTTGGCAAATGTGAGACAACCGTTTGTGTGTTAAAACTAGTTAATACCAAGCTGTTTTTTTTTTAATTTCTATTGCCATTTAATATCTTTTGACAAAAAATGTGGTCATAAAAAAATCTTAGAAATTCGATAGAGTCCTGTTTTGCCACTGAATTTTATCACCACATTCTAATTTGATATTCAATTCCAACTTCATCTTTGAGAGTTTTTTCCTCCTTTTCTTCACTTTGCATTTCCGAGGATCCTTCATTAGACCTTCATTATCTCCCTCCATCTCTGCCCATCTCTTCTGTAGATCACAGTGATGGCGAGCCTACTAAAGCATCTCACTGATCAAGAGTCAGTCCCGGGCTTTTTGCCGAGTGCCTAGAGGGTGTATTCACAAAACCAGACAGACTCTTTGTTAAGTGCGCCGTGCTGCTTTGAGGCTGAGCCTGACCAGACAACAACTTCAGTCCGTATTTGTGTGTTTGTGTGTATGAGAGGGTGGGGGGCTGTGCCTGGTGTTGAAGGGAGAACTCATTAGCGGGAGAGGGAGCACAGTGTGATTCTGCTCGCAAGAGCTTCACGTTCAAGTGAAGAAATGTTGCCTAAAATTCACTGTTTTTCAGTGCAGCTTCAGATCTAATGGAGAATGCTTGACTTGGCTCTCATTCTGACGCGGAAAAAGACCAGCGAATAAAGGAGATGTGACTGGCTTGTCCAAGATATTTCAAGTATTCTTAGTTTAATGAGCTCACATGTTTATTGCTTTTCCATTCTTGGCTGTTTTTTAACATTATTTGACAGAGTAAGAGGTTGTGTATTGTAAGTACAGAGAGGAAGAACTGTACTGTACTGGTGCAGTGAAAAAGGATGTGTGATTTTCCAGTCATTATTATACCTCAATGTGACACATCTGATTTTTTTTTAAGGCTATCTACTATAAAATCAGATCTAGGTTGGACATATATCCAATACACGGTGGCTATGGCACATGTATTGGATATACAGTACATATGGCACATGGATATACATATGGTATATGTCTAGCTCAGAACACACTCAGATAGAAAGTTGTCCAACGCCAGCCGTCTCGAGGCCAAGACCCTGACCAAAACTGTCTGTGCTCGCAAGCTTCTTTATGCAGACGACGCTGCCATGGTGTCACACTCTGAGGCTGAGCTTCAGGCCATGCTCAATTCCTTCCACTCAGTTGCTCAAAGCCTTGGTCATACTGTTAACACCAAAAAGACTGAGGTCTTGTTTCAGCCCCCTTGTCCCTTGACAGAAACCCACTTCAAACTGTGCACAGCTTTACTTATCTCGGCAGCACAGTCTCCAGTGATAACAGCCTGGACAAAGAAGGGGAAAGGTTCATCAGTGTGGCTGCAGCAGCATATGGGAAGCTGCAGTCCAACGTATGGATTAGATTAGATTAGATTAACTTTATTGTCCCACAAGGGGAAATTTGTCTTGGGTTTATCACCCATGCTGCAACCGCACAATCCACACATACACAATGGATGTAGTACATAAGATACTTCATATAAAAAAGTATAAATGAAGTAAAGCACAATAAGTAATGCAAATAACAAAAATGTAATCATTAAAATCTAAAAACCAAAAATACATACTACTGTAAATAAAGATATAACAGCAGTCATTAAGAGCAGGAAGTATAGTATGTGTCCCTGGCCTATCTGTTTAAGTTTAAAAGTTTTACTGACGTCGGGATAAACGAGTTCTTATATCTGTTGAACCTGCATTTGGGGATTCTGTATGTCCTCCCTGAGGGCAGCAGCTCGTATTCATTTTTTATTACATGGCTCATGTCACTGATTATTTTTGGGCTTGTCTACAGGCTGCTTGTTCGTATATGGTCTGCATGGATACATAATCTTTAACTCCAATGATTTCACATGCAGTAGGAATTAGACGTAGCACTCTGTTCTTTAGCTTCACAGAGAGGTTGCCAAACCAAGCTCTGATGCTGTATCTAATATAGCTTTCCAAAACAGTCTGGTAAAATATTAACATAATCCTTTTATCAATGCCATGAATTCTTAATCTATGCAAAAAATGCAGCTGTTGCTGCAGTCTGCTGCAGAGGTAACCAATATGTGTACTCCAGGTTAATGAATTGTCGATACATACTCCCAAATATTTATAGGAACTAACGTGTTATAGTGTGATTGTAGATGACCACAGGCCTGTGGTCACCAACTCCCCGAGGGTCAAACACCATCTCTTTTGTTTTGTCAGTATTCAAAATGAGATGGTTGTCATCACACCAGTTGACAAACCTCTGAATTTCTATAAGATAGCTTAGTAGATCATGATCCTTTTGAAGTGGTGATAAAACAGCAGTGTCATCAGAAAACTTAATAATTCGATTGCCTGGATAAAAACTTCTGCACTCAGTGTACAAGGTGAACAAGACTGGTGAACTAACACAGCCTTGGGGAGCACCTGTGCTGAGGGTTCTAGATTTGGATAAAGTCCCATTTACACTGACCCGCTGTCTGCGATGAGTTAAAAATGAGTGGTACCATTTAATGATATCAGGATGCACATTAAAATCATTTAATCTCTTAATTAAAAGGTGTAGCTGCAGTGTGTTAAAGCTGAACTAAAATCAACCAATAAAAGATGTCCATATGAGGTTGTCTCCTCCAAATGTTTTAAAACAGTTAAGATTAAAATGGCATCCTCTGTACTTCTATTATTTTTATAAGCAAATTGCAGAGGATCAAATCAGAATCAGAATCAGATTTATTGACATTGTTCATGTAGTACACAAACTAGGAATTTGTCTTGGTGCAATGCTGCAACATTAAACATGATAAGATAAAAGAAATAAAAAACTATACATGCAATAAGTGTAGAATAAGAATGAGTAATACTAGTCAAAGCAGTTTTTAAATATATTAGCGAGCAGCAGATATTGTGGAGTACCACATAGTGCAGTCGGTAATGCAACAGAAACAGTGATGATTGACATGAGTCTGGTTGAGCTGCTGTACATAGTGCACGAGAGTCAATAAGTCACTTAGTGTTCAGCAGTCTGATGGCAGAGGGGAAGAAGCTGTTCATGTGCCGGGAGGTTTTAGTCTGAATGGACCGAAGTCTTCTACCTGAGGGGAGGGGGGCAAACAGTACGTGACCAGGGTGTGAAGGATCGGCTATGATCCGGCCTGCACGCCTCCGGGTCCTGGAGATGTACAGGTCCTGGAGAGATGGGAGCTTGCAGCCGATCACCTTCTCAGCAGTGCGCACAACGCGCTGCAGCCTTAGTCTGTCCCTGGTAGTGGCTCCTGCGTACCACACGGTTATGGAGGTGGTGAGGATGGACTCGATGATGGCTGTGTAGAACTGCACTAACATCTTGGTGGGTAGCTTGAGCTTCCTCAGCTGCCGCAGGAAGAACATCCTCTGCTGTGCCTTTTTGATGAGGGAGCTGATGGTCGGCTCCCATTTGAGGTCCCGGGTGATGGTGGTGCCCAAGAAGCGGAAGGAATCTGCAGTGGTGATGGGAGAGCCTGTGAGGGTGAGGGGGGGGCAGAGGGGTTGTGACTTTCCTGAAGTCCACAATCATCTCCACTGTCTTCAGAGCGTTCAGCTGCAGGTTGTTGTGGCAACAACAACCTGCAGCAAACAACAACAACAACAACAACAACCAACAACAAAGAGTACTCTAACATCAGTTTTCAGAATATCAATGACAATCTTCTCAAGGCACTTCATTACCAGTGAGGTCAGTGCAACAGGATGGTAGTCATTATTCTCTTTACAGCTTGCTTTTTTTGGTACAGGAATTATAATAGAGCTTTTCCAAATTGCTAGGATGGGACAAGTATCTAAGGACTTCTGGTAGGTGGGACTCCAGGCTTCTGCTAGCTCCTTATTGCATGACTTCAGTAAGTGCCCAGAGATCCCATCTGGTCCAGATGCCTTCCTGGGGTAAATACGTGAGAAAAATCTTTCCACAACATGCTGGTCAACTATATTTTTTGTGGAGCCTGAAACAAGTATAACATCCAGAGCAGCTTTTTGTTCATGTGAAAAGTCTCGTCTCGAATCTGCAAAAAAGTTATTTAAATCATTTGCCTTTCCTTCCTCATTCATTACATTAATGCAGCTTTTGGATGGAGTCATCTCTGTCATTACTTTAACCGTGTCCCACGATTTCCTGGAACTTTTTGCAAGGCATTCAGATTCAAATTTCTTCCTTGTCTAATCTCTAGCTGTTCTTTATGATTAAGTTCTTTCTGCATGTTTTTCATGCTGACAAGACAGGATTACTGACGTGGAAGTAAGAGGATGACCAGGCATACCCAGTGGTGAGGCACTATTTTCGCAGAGTCAACTGCGATGGAGTGGCCATGTAGTCCGCATGGATGACTCGCGGCTTCCTAAGGCTGTCTTTTATGGTGAACTCATCAATGGTGCAAGAAACAGAGGCAGGCCCAAGCTCAGATTCAAGGACTATTTCAAAAGACACCTGAAGGCCTTCGCCATCGACGTCGACTCCTGGGAAGTTGGACCAAGTTCAATTCAACTTTATTTATATAGTGCCATATCACAACAACAGTCATCTCATGGCACTTTCAAATGTAGGGGAAACCCCACAATTGCAGAAAGACCCCAGCAATCAGTGCGATCCCCTGTAAGCAAGCGCTTGACGATGGTGGAGAGGAAAACCTCCCTTTTAACAGGAAGAAACCTCTAGCAGAACCAGGCTCAGGGAGGAGCAGTCATCTGCTGGGACTGGCTGGGGGGTGAGGGGATAGAGAAGATGGAAAGAACAGACATAAAGAGAGCAAACATGATCAAACAAGTGACCGTCTCTGGTGGAGATCTGCTGTCAGAGGCTCTGTCTCCCTGATCAATGACCGTCTGGCTGAGGAGACAGCTGAGCACAGTTGAAAGCGTGCTGCCAAGGCTGTCTCGGCTGCTGATCCTCAAGCCCATACCACTTGCTTCTTCTGCCGCCACTGTGGCAGATGATGTTCCCACTACGTTGGGCTGTACATCCATAAACGATATTGCCAATGTCGTCATACTCTGGAGTGACAGCCAGTAGTAGTGGTGGCACAGGTGTAGAGTGTGGTTGACCTCTGATCAGAGGGTTGATGGTTCGATTCCTGTTCTCGCTGCTGTCTGCATGTCAAAGTGTCCTTGAGCGAGATACTGAACCCCGAGTTGTTCCTGGAGGGTCAGGCCAGCACCTTGCATGGCGGCTCAACCACCATCAGTGTGTGTAAATGTGCAGATAGTGAATCTGTAAAGTGTTTTGATCATCCAGGGATGAGAAAAAAGTGCTATAAAAGTGAACGCTGTTTACATGGTCCTGCACCTTGATAACTACCAGTTGGATTGGAATTCATGTGACTTTTTACCTCTGCACATGCGTGGGGACCTGATTAGACCACTGGAGTGGTGGAGCAGTGGTAGAGCATTTGCCCGTCAGACGGGAGGTCATGGGTTCAAGCCCCGGCCGGGTCATACCAAAGACCATATAAAAATGGTACTTCCCACCTTCTAGCTTGGTGCTCAGCATAATAGAATGGGGGAAGGAAAAGTTGTAGCCCATGGACAACAGATGGAAATTAGCCACTGGCTACAACCTGGCAAGGTTACATTGATTTGCATCAGTGTTCATCAACCTGCACTGTCCTTAAAAAGAGCAATTTACGAAGTCATCAGTTAGCTCTGCTGTTAGCATTGGTGCTAGCAACTCACAGTGCCGTTATCAGTTTTTCTTTCTTCTTTGGAACCTCATCACATAGAGCCGTCTAAGATTCAAGATTCAAAGGCTTTATTATCATGTGCACGGTTAAGAAATGCTACATTCCCTGAGCAATGAAATTCTTACTTTGCTCTCCGAACGACTGCCAAGGTAAAAGGTACAGAAACAACAATTTTAATAGGTCATGACACACTAACACAGTAACTCAGGCCTAATACTAATGGATGCTAATAACACACACACCAACACACAGTTATGCAGTAGAGGAATGAAATTGGAAATTCACTGGATGACTAAAGTGATAGTGGTATATTGACATCATAGATGATGAGAACCTGAGATGGCATGAACCTATGTGCAGTGTGCATATGAGCATTGTGCAACGAGCAGTGTATAATTACAAATTATTTCTGTAACGTAGTACCAGTAGACTGTGCATGATAAGAAGCAGCAGAGATGATAATTAGCAACAGAGATGATATGGACATCAGATGGGTGAGACTATATCTACTGTACAGGTGAGCAGTGTGCAAATTTAGCAGCCGGTGTGTGAGTTCCTATATGCAAAGCTGTGTTACAGAGTTTTGGGAGTTGTTATCTGTTCAGGAGTCTGATGGTAGTGGGAAAGAAGGAATTTTTCAGTCTGGTTGTCCTGTATTTCACACTTCTGTACACCCGGCCTGAGGGTAGAAGTGTGAACAGTCTGTGCTGGGGGTGGGTGGGGTCCAAGAGGATGGCGTCAGCTCTCCTTTGGGCTCTGCGGTGGTAGATGCTCTGCAGAGAGGGGAGTGGCGTCCTCATGATCTTCTCCGCTGTCTTCACCACTCTCTGCAGGTGTTTGCGGTCCAGAGCAGTGGTGCTGCCGTACCACACAGTGATGCAGTTGGTCAGGATGCTCTCAATGATGCAGCTGTAGAAATTGTTGAGGATCCTGCAAGACATGCTAAACTTCTTCATCCTCCTCAGAAAGTATAGTCGCTGTTGAGCTCTCTTAACCAGCTCTGTGGTGTTGTGTGTCCACTTATGGCCCTTTTCCACTAGCCCAGCACACCTCGCCATGTCTCGATTCACTTCAACACGGTTCGGCTCGGTTGTGTCTCCATTACAACCGTGTTAAGCTGGGGTGGGTGGGATTTCTATAACAGCGAGGCGGCGCCACACTCCCGTGACGTAAAACACGTGACCCAAGCAAAACATAACACATTCATCATGGCGGCTGTACAAGGCGACTCCTCGGTCTGTGGCTTTTTTCACCATAAATGCCAAAAAGGACCGCCAGACACGGGTACAGGCAGCGAGACAAAACACTCTGGAATAGTTCTGCAGCTTCTGGGAGAGCCAAAGACGTGAGGATACAAACTAGGTCATATATGACGGTAAGCTAATGTTGCTAATGCTAGTTTGCTATAAGTACGTCGTACTACACTGTAACGTCTGCAAGTTATCGCTGTTAGGTATTAAAATATGTATGCTGTGTGTGTTTCAGATGGCTCTGTTGTGGGGAAATTACCGCTTCAAACGGTCGGTCTGGGCGTTCAGCACAGCCTGTCACTGATGTCAACACAGCTTCATAAACGATCAGTGGTTGTAGAGCTTAAGAATGTCTGTAGAAACGTTTATTTCCCGTGCAACAAATTGCTCTGATCTGCGTGAAAATCATGGAGAGACTGTTGAGACATCATGGACGTACCTGCTTCTGCAGCACTGAGTCTGAGGTGGTGTCATAGCAAAAAATGATCAGCTGACACAACTTGATCACCATGTTAATAACTATATTAGCCACAAAATATATATTCAAAAAGTAAACAGTACTGAGTTACGTATAATAAGATATACTTGACAGTTATGATGCATTTTAGGCCAAAACAAACTTGATCTAGGATTAAAAGCAATTAAAATAATGCAGTCACAAGGTTACATGGAAAATACTTGATTTACTAGATACATGTACTGTAGAAATATATATTCTCTGCATCAACAATGTACTATACATGCATTCATGTAGTATTGCACTGGGAATTGCACTGACAATAAACCTCTGAAGTTTTTGCAGATGTCTCTTTTTTATATGTGAAGGTTACCACCATGTGGCACAAATTAAATACTAAAAGATTGGAAAAGCTGTCTAAGAACAATCCAGCAGTTTGAGAAATCACTTTTGGTTTGGTGTAAGTCTGTCAACAGAATTATGAACCATAAAGCAGTTTGTGTTAAAATGTTAAATCCCATTAAACCTAATCCGGGGGCTTCCAATCATGTGTCATGGGGGGCCAAGACCCTGCAGGTTCTCTCTTCTACCCAGTCTCTTCAGCAGGTGTTCTCACTGATCAGCAGTCAGTGGAAGAAGTTCAGTGGAATCTGCTGTTGAAGACACTGGTTGGAGGTAAAGCCTGCAGGGTCTTGGCCCTCCATGGCACATGATTAGACACCCCCGCCCAAACCCATTATGATGAAGAGCAGATGCTAATATGACCCAGAATTCCTCCATATACTGGTACTGTCACTAAAGTATGCAGGGTCTTCTGCGGTGGCACATCCAACAATACAGTCTTCAGTTAATAAAGTAATTGTTCTGGTTACTTTTTTCTTAAAAATGAACCATTATTTTTAAGGTCACCGATAAATCCTTTGTACAGTTGACTCTTTTCCCCCGGTGTCTTAACAGACAAAATAGAAAATCATGATGCAAACACATAAGTCACTAAATTGTTTATTACAATCAGCAGCAAATTCCAGATTATTCAGAATGTGCAAAATTCAAACTGTAAAAAAAAAAAAAATGGAATGGGTCACACACGCCAGGCACACTGCCTCACTGAGAAGCAACTGGATCGGCCCCTCGTACTGGTCCTGGTTCAGCAGATCTTAAGCCTGCATCTCTGTAAATAGTGAGGCAAGGTCCAGTTGGGGTGGACAGTTTACCTCTTGCCTAGACAAAAGACAAATGGGTGGTGGTTAATTAAAGCAAGTGTAAAACATATTTGGGAAATACACTTGTTGCTAAAAGCCAGTGGTGGAATGTGAATGAATGAATGAATCTTTATTTCGGATTGATTAAAAGTAAAGATTAAAAGAAAATAGAATAATATAACAAAGGGGGAAAAATCTAACAAGGTCAAATTAAACAATAACTCCTCTGATTATACAGTTCAACATAGGTTATCTGAAATGGGTGATGGCTGAAGCTGCAGCTTATATTGCCCACCCATATTCCATCCAAGAATTCAAAAGAAAAACAAAACAGGAGGGATTACAATTTGAATGTGACAATAAAGTACTTCGTTGTTGTATTTAACCACAATTTTCATGTAGCTGCGCTTCAGTAGATTTTACAAGGGCTGGGTTACATTTAAAATCATCTCTTTTTACTGTGGCCTCAGCAATCAGAATGAATTAATACATTCACTTGAATGGAATCTAGTACTTTAACTGAAGGTGTGCATCACCGAGTATGGAGTCGCTCAGTCAAAATATGAAGTTTTTATCAATAAAAGTTTGTCTTGTCTGTAAAAGTGTCTCTTCTTGCCCTGGCTTCATGTGTGGGCGGTGTTTTGTACTAGCATTGCTAAAATATAAAAGGAAGCACTACAATGGGTCTCAAATATTTGTAATGTGTCCTGTTACTGCATGAGTTTATTGATGATAGACTATAAACTACACATATAAAGTAAATTATATTGACGACTGAACATCTCACATTCGCCAAAATATACAGTTATGAACATAACTCACAAAGGATCACACAAGTGATCTGACAAAAAAATAAATACATTAACAAGCGGTTTATTTTACAGTTGATGTGCCATATTCACACAATCAAATAAATCTCAGTTCAGTCCCTTTTATATTAAGTGGAAATTGTGCTACTTTGGTTTTGACACTTTACCTATAAAAGCAAAGGATTTCAGTACGTTCCACAGTGGCGAGGTCCGTTGTGGGGCGGCTGCTTTCCTCTTGCCTAGATGAACGAAAGAAATGGATGGTGGTTAGTTTCAAGCAAGTTCAACACATATACAGGCACATCTCAAAAATTAGAATACCATGAAAAAATTCAATATTTTTGTCACTCATTTCAGAAAGTGAAACCCATATATAGATTCATTACAGGGACAGTGATATATTGAAAGTGTTTATTTTAATATTGATGATTACGGCTACAGCCCATATTAACCAACACCTCAGCGGCCAACATTTATATTTAAAAACTATTTTTAAAGTTAATTTTATGTAATATTCTAATTTTTTGCCAAATTGAATTTGGGGTTTTCAGGGGCTGTAAGCCGTAATCATCAAAATTAAAATAAATAAACGCTTGAAATATATCACTGTCTGTGTAATGAATCTATATAATATACGGATTTCTCTTTCTGAAATGAGTGAAAAAAAATATTGCAGTTTTTCATGACATTCTAATTTTTGGAGATGTACCTGTATTAGGGAAATACACCTGTGAAAGTCAGTGGTGGGATGTGACAAAAATGCTTCGTTTCCCTGACAAGCACTGCAGGATCCACAGAATAGGTGTGTGGGTCTATTCTGACGCTTTAGAAAATTATATGAATGACTTTATAAATCACTGGTTTGAAAAAGCAATTTTAATATGACGAGATTTCGGCTCCTGTGGTCCATTTCACCAGTATCCACAATATAAACACTGAGGGAGGCTAACCCCTGGCATGTGGAAACACATTCTAGCATTAAATTGCACACAATTTAATGCGCAGCACCAAAGTGCAATACGTACACAAACCAGGACTTTAACCAGGATTAACATATTGCATCGTTTTGCTCTCCCAAGTGAATACTTAGGAGAAAACAAGCGCAAATCAGCAGAGTTGGCTACTAGCTAGCTACTAGCTAAAACTCGTTAGCCAGCACAGAACGGCGCTGTATGGCTCAAAAAAAGTGAGCTTACCACCAACAGGATAAATAAGCGAATAGATGCACATTATTACAAATCACTCACCATCAGTGGTTCTCTCACGTTCGTCTTCGGCTTGTCCGTAGTCCGGTTCTATGCTGGGCTGCATCTGTATCGGTCCAGGTCGCTCCTCTCACTGTGGATCTGCCACCAAGCAGAGAAAACTCTGCACCTCTTTGTTGGACCACGGTGTAGAGTTCCGCAAAACCTACAACGCTGTCTGTATTAATATCGTATTTACTCCGTGACCGAGTTAGTCCGTGAAATATTGCAAATGGCGGTCGTGTAGATTCATCAGAAGACGGTCGCTTTCGTGACGTTATGACCTGACCAATCAGCGGCGACCAGGCTGTTGACGTCACATCTCGGCACGACTCAGCACGATTGTAGCCTGCCCTCGAGCAGGCACGAAAATGGCGCCTGTTAAACCGTGTTTGGGCTAGTGGAAAGAGCTACAAAGCGTGCTGAGCTGTGCCGTGTTGGGCTAAGCGGGGCTAGTGGAAAAGGGCCTTTAAGGTCCTCGCTGATGTGGATGCCCAAGTATTTAAAGCTGCTCACCTTCTCCACCTCAAGCTTCCGGATGAACAGCGGCCAATGGGGTCTCCTCCTCCCTTTCCTCATGTCCACTATCATCTCCTTTGTCTTGTCCGTGTTGAGGGTGAGGTTGTTGTCCTCACACCATGACACCAGGTTGGCCGCCTCCCTCCTATAGGATGCTTCATCATCACCAGTGATGCATCCTATCACTGCTGTGTCATCTGCAAACTTTAGGATAATATTGTCCTTGTGTGAGGCAACACAGTCATGGGTGAAGAGGCTGTAGAGGATGGGGCTGAGAACACAACCCTGTGGGACACCTGTGTTTGTGATGATACCGGCTGAGGTCCTGTTACCCATCCTGACAGACCGGGGCTTGCCAGTTAGAAAGTCCAGTAGCCAGTCACAGAGGGTGGGGTGCAGGCCAAGTGAAGACAGTTTGTCGGTGAGTTTGTTGGGGATGACCGTGTTGAAGGCGGAGCTGTAGTTGACAAAGAGCATCCTAATGTAGGAATCTTTATCTTCCAGGTGGGAGAGAGAATAATGGAGTGCTGCAGCGATGTCATCTGAGGTGGATCTGTTGGGCCAGTAGGCATACTGCAGGAGGTCCAGGGTGCCCGGTATGCTGTCGTGAAAGAGGGGCAGCACCATTCTCTCGAAGCACTGCATGATGATTGGAGTGAGTGCTACCGGTCTGTAATCATTCAGACAGGTTGGCAGGCTCCTTTTGGGGAGGGGGATGATGGTTGTCATTTTGAAGCAGGAGGGGACGATGTTCTGGTTGAGGGAGAGGTCGAAGATTGCTGTGAGAACATCAGTCAGCTCTGCAGCACATGCTCTGAGAGCCCACCCAGGTATGTTGTCTGGTCCTGCTGCCTTGCAGGGGTTGATATTCCTCGTCGGCCTCCGTCGGTCTATGATGACCATGGAAGAGAATCCTAAATGTCTACTCTGCTGGAACAGCACCGCCTGTGGCTGAACAGGCCGATGCGCACCGGTGTTCTACCTTCCAGCGTTGGGCGTTGGTAGGATTCAAGCCTGGGCAGGAAGATATGGAGGACAAGATGTTACCCATGCAGCATGTCCCCCCTCTCCACGTCACTGATGAATCCAAAGGAACAGCAGGGCTACTATAGTTTGGCACCAGTGCCGTCGCAGGAGCTGCCAGAACGATGTTGAGCACAACAGAGAACTGCCTTAGGGGCTCCGACTCCGGATTTTTCCTCAGGGTTGACTCCCGAAGCCCTTCCCGTGACCAGGTGTGCCGCAAGGCAGCGGAGGTTTGAAATCAGGGTTTACCTTCCCCTAGATGGGCTACCTTCCCAGGTTGACGAGCCACCATCTACCCTTAGCATCCGGTTTTAATGCGCCAGAGATCCGCCCTCGCCCCTTCTCCTATTAGTAAAAGCAGTTCCGCCGGGCTTAGAGACTAAACCACATGGGCAGGCTAGGAGTTGGACTTAGTTGTCAGAGGCTTTTCGAGACTCAGTGCTTTGTTTACCTGGCCTGGTGAGACTGTTAGTGGAGGGCGGGGGGGTGAGTGTGTGTCTCTTCTGTGTGCTGTGTCTGGTGGTCTCGAAGCGGGTGTAGTAGTAGTAGTAGATTAGTTGTTGAGATCGTCCGGCAGGCTGTCTGTAGAGCTAGTGGTGCTGCTGTTGGTCCTCTTGTAGTCTGTGATGTGTTGCAGGCCTTGTCATGTGCGCCCCGGGTCAGGAGTGGAGTAGAGGCTGTCCAGCTTTTCTTCTGTACTGCCTCTTGGCTGTTGTTATAGCCTCTGTCAGTCCATACTTTGCAGCTTTGTACTCGACCTCACAGCCTGATTTAAATGCACGAGAGCAAACACGCAGCATCTGATGTACATGCCTGTTGATCCAGGGCTTCTGGTTGGGAAACTTCCTGACCCGTATGGTGGGTACGATGGTATCAGTGCAGTTGCTGATGTACCCAGTCACGTATTCAGCACAATCCTGTATATTTACAAAAGAGTCCTCTCGGGAGGCTGCAGCTTTAAACACATCCCAGTCTATGCAGGCAAAACAGTCTTGTAGGGTGCTCTCAGTCTCTGGATTCCAGCACTTAATTTGCTTAAAAACAGTGTTTGTTTGTTTCAGCTTTTGTCTGTAGGCTGGGTACATAAGCAGTAAGATGTGAGCTGACTGTCTGAAGTGGGGCCGGGGTGCCGCTCTGTAGGCGCGACTTATGTTGGAATAAACATGATCCAATGTGCTTTTATCGCGGGTGGGAATGTCCACATGCTGGTAATATTTGGGGAGTACGGTCCGTAGATTGCACTGGTTAAAGTCACCAGCAACAATAAAAACAGCAACAGGATGTTTCGTCTCTACTGCGCTGATGACGTCATAGAGTTTGTTTAGTACTACTGTGTAGTTGCTCTGTGGACAGATGTATACGGCGACCAAAAACACAGCGGTTAATCCCCTCAGTAAATAATAGGGACGGCATTTCAGCAGTAAAAACTCCACGTCGGGCGAACAGTGCTTGTAGATGGTTTGTACATCTCCACACCACGAGTGGTTTATAAATACACACACACACACACACACACACACACACACACACACACAAACCCCTCAGCTTACCAGAGTCTCGCCTGAATAGCACTCTATGGGACTCTGTCTGAAAGCCAGGTCTCACAGAAAATTAGGGCACAGCACCCTCTTGTCTCCCGCTGGTCTTCAATCCTTGCTCTTAGTTCGTCTAGCTCATTTTCCAAAGACTGAACGTTTGCCATTAAGAGACTGGGTAATGGTTGCCAGCTGGAGCGAGCCTTTAGCCTAGCCTGTAGCCCTCCTCTCTTGCCTTGCCTTCGGCTCCGCCTCTGACGTGCTCTCTTTGGGTCAGCATGCTCACGCGGGCTCGGTGCTTCGGGGCCTTCCTGGGGGTGCTGATGGTCACCGTGCGGGTGGACGATGCATTGCAGGTCGGGTGGTATAAAGCCATTAAACTCCGTGTGGTTGCTTGACTTGGTGATATCCAGTAGTGTCTGCCGGTCACATGTTAGCAGTGCATGACCTCCATGCACTGTAGAAAGCACAGCAACTATGCAAAAAAGGAGAAAAGTCGGCATTTTGGAGCGGAACGAGCAAAGACGTTCGCCAACGGTGGGCGCCATCTTTGACTGCGATCCTCCAAGACAAAATCCCAAGCATATCTTTACCAAAGAATACATCTATTTTCTCAGTTTAAAATGAACAAGTGGTCATACTGTACAAACAGTTCTAGACCCTTTCCCCCAGTCTGCTCCCTCCCCCAGAACCAAACTAAAGGTGCATTCAGACCAAATGTGAAAGCGCAAATTTTTGTCCATGATGGGTTTACATGCAACATCAGTGCAAAAATGTGAATAGATCTAATTTTGCATCTGAGCAATTTGCAGAGGGGCAGGATTGCCTTCATAACTTCTGCAGCTGCTTTCTACCTACTGGGAAAATCCCATAAAACACCATCATGTTTACGTAGGTTTACAACGTTATCCGGCAGGGCACACAGCTGTGAAAATGTCACTGCCTCCTCCAGAAACTACACCTGGATGATGATTGTTTACACTGCTAGCCTGCTAGCCCTTGTTAGGTCATCCGTACCAGGAATACATTAGTGGATAAACTCCCAACACTCTGTTTCAACTGCAGAGCTCGGATATATCTGTCTGCAGGTGATTGGCAGTCTCATTTTCAAACTTGTTTACTCTTCAGTGTTGATACTTAATCTGGTGACTGCATTAAAGTAAGGAGTTGATAAACAACAGCTGATAAACGACATGTCACAGCGGTATAGCTGATTCTTCTGAAGAAGAATGCAGACATCAGTTGAAACATATCTAGGTAAAAAATAACATCTACCTATTTTTGTCTGATAAACAAGAAACAGAAAATTAAAATAAAAAATTAAGTACAGCTCGGGTTTTGGAACCAGTTTCGAGGTCCCCAGAAAAGATACAGAAAATTGAAAATATATACATAAAAATAAAGAAATTTATATGAAAATATAAAAAATATGGAACACAAGTCAATTGCAAGTCTGGAAAACGTATAAAACAAAAAGAAAAAAGTACACATTACAAAAATAAAAAGGTTAAAGAAAGTTGAAAAATATACATAAAAATATAAAAAAAAATTCAACCTTCTGTATTTTTAATTTTTTTTAATACATGACGTACAATTCAAGAATTGGGAATTATTTGTGTTAACATATTTTTTTATAATTTTGCCTTTTTATAGTTTATTTTCTATAATTCAGGGCTTTTGAAATCACATTTTTATGTTTTTACATTTGTTTGTATTTCTATTCTATATACTTTGTGTATCGAGAATACAGTAAAGACAGACTTACATTTTTATGCCAACTAAAGTGATTTCAAGTACCGAATTAGGTAACACACTACACTCTTAGTTCGGTTCTGGGGTGGGGAGTGGGGGGTGGGGGAGCTCGAGGGGGATAGTACCTGTGGGAAAGGGCTTGATATCATTCAGATATGACACTGAGTTGTTGATGATGTACAGTGGGGCAAAAAAGTATTTAGTCAGCCACCAATTGTGCAAGTTCTCCCACTTAAAAGATGAGAGAGGTCTGCAATTTTCATCATAGGTATACCTCAACTATGAGAGACAAAATGAGAAAAAAAAAATCCAGAAAATCACATTGTCTGATTTTTAAAGAATTTATTTGCAATTTATGGTGGAAAATAAGTATTTGGTCACCTACAAACAAGCAAGATTTCTGGCTCTCACAGACCTGTAACTTCTTCTTTAAGAGGCTCCTCTGTCCTCCACTCGTTACCTGTATTAATGGCACCTGTTTGAACTCGTTATCAGTATAAAAGATACCTGTCCACAACCTCAAACAGTCAGACTCCAAACTCCACTATGGCCAAGACCAAAGAGCTGTCAAAGGACACCAGAAACAAAATTGTAGACCTGCACCAGGCTGGGAAGACTGAATCTGCAATAGGTAAGCAGCTTGGTGTGAAGAAATCAACTATGGGAGCAATTATTAGAAAATGGAAGACATACAAGACATGATAATCTCCCTCGATCTGGGGCTCCACGCAAGATCTCACCCTGTGGGATCAAAATGATCACGAGAACGGTGAGCAAAAATCCCAGAACCACACGGGGGGACCTAGTGAATGACCTGCAGAGAGCAGGGACCAAAGTAACAAAGGCTACCATCAGTAACACACTATGCCACCAGGGACTCAAATCCTGCAGTGCCAGACGTGTCCCTCTGCTTAAGCCAGTACATGTCCAGACCCGTCTGAAGTTTGCTAGAGAGCATTTGGATGATGCAGAAGAGGATTGGGAGAATGTCATATGGTCAGATGAAACCAAAATAGAACTTTTTGGTAAAAACTCAACTTACTGTGTTTGGAGGAGAAAGAATGCTGAGTTGCATCCAAAGAACACCACACCTGCTGTGAAGCATGGGGGTGGAAACATCATGCTTTGGGGCTGTTTTTCTGCAAAGGGACCAGGACGACTGATCCGTGTAAATGAAAGAATGGATGGGGCCATGTATCGTGACATTTTGAGTGAAAACCTCCTTCCATCAGCAAGGACATTGAAGATGAAACGTGGCTGGGTCTTTCAGTATGACAATGATCCCAAACACACCGCCTGGGCAACGAAGGAGTGGCTTCGTAAGAAGCATTTCAAGGTCCTGGAGTGGCCTAGCCAGTCTCCAGATCTCAACCCCATAGAAAATCTTTGGAGGGAGTTGAAAGTCCATGTTGCCCAGCGACAGCCCCAAAACATCACTGCTCTAGAGGAGATCTGCATGGAGGAATGAGCCAAAATACCAGCAACAGTGTGTGAAAACCTTGTGAAGACTTACAGAAAACGTCTGACCTCTGTCATTGGCAACAAAGGGTATATAACAAAGTATTGAGATGAACTTCACAGTCGCAGTCTTACACACCTCTCTGCAGCTCCTCTTCATCCGCCACCCCTCAGCTTAGCCCCTGTCTTCCCCATCAGAGAATCATTGTCTGCTCCCTCCAAAGTAAATAAAAATATAATAAATAAGCATCCCAAAGTGATTAAGCAAAATATTGGTAAAACTCAAATTAAACATAAAGCCTCTAAATTGAATGATTTGGCATCTGTTCCTCCTCATAATTTAAAAATTAAATGTGATTTATTAAATATTAGGTCTCTAACTCCCAAGTCTCTGTTAGTCCATGATCTGTTAATTGATCATCAGATTGATTTAATATCCCTTACAGAGACTTGGTTGGGGCAAGAGGATTATGTTGGTTTAAATGAATCAACTCCCTCTGGTTATTTAAACTGTCAAAATCCCAGAAGTTCTGGTCGTGGAGGAGGAGTAGCAACAATTTACCATTCCAAATTACTAGTTAATGTAAAGCAAAAAACATGTTATAATTCCTTTGAGGGCCTGGTCCTCAGTATTGGGCACTTTAGCAATTTTAGGTTAAACCCAATTTTATTTGCCATAGTTTATCGTCCCCCATCAACGTACTCAGAATTTTTATCCAAATTTGCTGATTTCTTAGCTGATTTAGTGCTGAAATCTAATAGAATAATTATAGTAGGGGACTTTAATATACGTGTGGATGTAGATAGTGACTGCCTTAATGTGGCATTTAATTCAATATTAGACTCGATTGGGTTTTCTCAGAAAGTAGGAAATTCTACTCATTACCTCCACCATACATTGGACCTTGTTCTGACATATGGCATAGAAATAAAAAAACATGTAGTGTCTCCTCATAACCCTGTACTGTCAGACCATTGTCTGTTAACCTTTGATTTTACTATTTCTGACTATTTGGCTCCTAAAGAAAAACATTATTACAGTAGATGCCTCTCAGATGATGCTGTTACCAAATTTATGCAGATTGTTTCCTCTATGCCATGTGTCAACACAACGGAAATAAGCTATAGACAGCTTGCTCCTTCTGTAATTGATAACATGGTGGATAGTGTTACAGCTTCTCTGCAACAGACTCTAGACTTGGTGGCCCCCTTAAAAAAGAAAAAGTCTAATCAGCGATTTCTAACTCCTTGGTTCAACACAGAAACTCGTAGCTTAAAACAGAAGACTCGTCAATTAGAAAGAAAATGGCGCTCCACTAATTTAGATGAAATCTATTTAGCTTGGAGAAATCATCTTTTAAGTTATAAAACATCTCTTAGAAAAGCTAGAACGAGTTATTACTCTGCATTAATAGAAGAAAACAAGAATAATCCCAGGTTTCTTTTCAGCACTGTAGCCAGGTTGACAAAGAGTCAGGACTCTGTGAATCCTAGCATTCCCTTAGAGCTTACTAGTCAGGACTTTATGAACTTTTTCAATAATAAAATTTCATCCATCAGAGATAAAATCAATCAGATTCTTCCCACAGTTAACTTAAATACTGTAACTACTACAACTCCTTCTATTGATGTCTGTCTTGATGAGTTTACTCCAATCGACCTTTGTGAGTTAGACAAAGTAGTTTCCTCATCCAAACCTTCAACTTGTCTTTTAGACCCTATTCCTACCAGGTTATTTAAAGAAGTCTTCCCACTTATTGGTAGCTTTATTCTTCATATAATCAATTCTTCATTAACTTTAGGCCATGTACCGCAGGCTTTTAAAACGGCTGTAATTAAACCTTTACTCAAAAAGCCAACGCTAGATCCAGGAGCTTTAGCTAACTATAGACCAATCTCTAATCTCCCTTTCATTTCAAAAATCTTAGAAAGGGTTGTTGCTACGCAATTATTTGACCACCTGCAGGGAAATGGTTTACTTGAAGAGTTTCAATCTGGGTTTAGAATCCACCATAGTAATGAAACAGCCTTAGCGAAGGTCACTAACGACCTCCTCGTCGCATCTGATAATGGACTGGTTTCTGTACTTGTCCTTTTAGACCTTAGTGCAGCTTTTGATACTATTGATCATAATATTCTACTTGATAGATTAGAACACTATGTTGGACTTAATGGAACTTCGTTGCAGTGGTTTAGATCTTATTTATCTGATAGGTTCCAGTTTGTTCATGTAAATAATGAGTTTTCTTTCAAATCAAAGCTTAGTCATGGAGTTCCACAGGGATCTGTGCTAGGCCCTACTCTTTTTAGTTTATATATGCTTCCGTTAGGCAACATTATTAGAAAGCACTGTATACATTTTCATTGTTATGCAGATGACACACAATTATACCTGTCAATGAAGCCAGATGATAGTAATCAATTAGCCAAGTTAGAAGCCTGTCTTAAGGAAATCAAAGCTTGGATGACTTGTAATTTCCTGCTATTAAATTCAGATAAGACTGATGTCATTCTTGTTGGTCCAAAAAACCTTAGAAATTCCTTTCCAAATCAAACTTTCAGTTTGGATGCGGCTACTCTTTCTCTTAATAGCTCTGTGAGGAACCTTGGAATTATTTTTGATCAAGATCTGTCCTTCAATTCACATATTAAATTTGTTTCTAAGACTGCCTTCTATCATTTGCGTAATATTGCCAAGATTAGGAGCATCTTGTCTCAGAGTGATGCTGAGAAACTGATCCATGCTTTTGTTAGCTCAAGATTAGATTATTGTAATTCTTTATTATCAGGCTGTCCTAAAACATCTTTAAAAAGTCTTCAGCTGATCCAAAATGCTGCAGCAAGAGTTTTAACAGGTACTAGAAAGAGAGATCATATCTCTCCGGTTCTGGCCTCCCTTCATTGGCTTCCCATAGAGTTTAGAATTAAGTTTAAAATCCTTCTTCTTACTTACAAAGCTCTAAACAATCAGGCTCCTTTTTATTTAAAAGATCTGATACTACCGTATTATCCTAACAGAGCACTACACTCCCAAAATGCAGGATTACTTGTAATACGTAGAATCTCCAAAAGTACAATGGGAGGCAGAGCCTTCAGTTATCAAGCTCCTCTCCTGTGGAACCAGCTGCCAATCTGGATTCGGGAGTCAGACTCGATCTCTGTTTTTAAGAATCGGGCTAAAACCTACCTTTTTGATATAGCCTACAATTAGGGAGGGATCATGTGTTTCTGAACCCTCCCTTAGTTATGCTGCTAATAGGTTTAGTCAGCCGGGGGACCTCCAGTAATGCACTGGGCCTCACACCTTTCCTCACTCTCAATGAAATATTTTTTTTTTTGCTGGTCATTAACATTTGTTTGTTCTCTCCCATAGATTGAGTCCCCATCGTGCTGTTTGCTCTCTACATGTCTGTTCTTTTCTTCAGCTTCTCTATCCCCTCACCCCCCAGCCAGTCGCAGCAGATGACTGCCCCTCCCTGAGCCTGGTTCTGCTGGAGGTTTCTTCCTGTTAAAGGGGAGTTTTTCCTCTCCACCGTCGCCAAGTGCTTGCTCACAGGGGATCGCCTGATTGCTGGGGTCTTTCTGCAACTGTGAGGGTTCCCCCTACAGTTGATAGTGCTATGAGATGACTGTTGTTGTGAAATGGCGCTATATAAATAAAATTGAATTGAATTGAATTGAATTGAACTTTTGTTATTGACCAAATACTTATTTTTCACCATAATTTGCAAATAAATTCTTTAAAAATCAGACAATGTGATTTTCTGGATTTTTTTTTCTCATTTTGTCTCTCATAGTTGAGGTATGTCTTAGAACAGACATGCTCACATTCAAGTCAGGTGTCGCTTGTGTGATGTATGGGAGTTGTATGAGTTGCATTTGCATATGCCACCCCATTGGTGGGCACTGTATCCTGTGGCATCGCCAATAGTATAAGAGTGTGCTCATTGAACTGAACCAAAACGTGTATGTGTGGATGCCTGAGTAAACGAGCAAGCTAATGACCTGCAGCCGTGTGTGTCTTTGTGTTTGTTCCTCCGAGTGGTAATCTAAAGTGGAAACCCACGGACATAACATCATTGGCGACGAAGATAACTTTAGGTTTCCAAGTCTCGCCGCGGTATTGACTGCGAGTGATGGTGGAAGAGGAACGTTTGTCCTGGTGGGAGTTTGGCTGGGCGCAGCACGCCAGGTGACAGTTCGCCAGGTGACAGGACGCCAGGTGACAGGACGCCAGGTGATAGGACGCCGGGTGACAGGATGCCGGGTGATAGGATGCCAGGTGACAAGATTGCTGAACGCTAGCTAACTGCACGCCATGGCTGGAGTTATTGGACACATTAACCCATTCGATGAGTCGGTGGAGCAGTGGACAACCTACGAGAGGTTTGAGTATTTTGTTACAGCAAATGGTATTGCAGAGGAGAAAAAGCTTGCTGTTTTCTTAAGTGTAATTGGTGCGTCAACATATGGACTTTTATGTAGCCTCATAGCTCCAGATAAGCCAGGGGCTAAGACATATGCTCAACTCACGGAAGTTTTGAAAGACCATTTTTCCCCAAAGCCAATTGTGATTGCTGAAAGATTTCGCTTTCATAAACGGAACCAACAAGAGGGAGAAACTGTGATGCAATACATAGCAGTCATTAAAAAGCTTTCTGAACACTGCGAGTTTGGTATGTACCTGCAGGATGCATTGAGGGATAGGCTCGTTTGTGGACTGAATATAGAAGCTATCCAGAAAAAATTGCTGACGGAGGAGAAGCTTACTTTTTCCAAAGCAGTGGAACTAGCCGTGTCAATGGAGACAGTAGCTCGCGAGACACATCAGCTGAGCAACTCGCTGAAAGTGCATGTACTGTCACCACATGACAAACAACACACGAAATGTTCGCGCTGTGGAAAAATGAACCACAAAGAGAGCGATTGTTTTTATAAGGAGCAAAAATGCCATCAATGTGGTAAGAGAGGACATATCTCGAAAATGTGCAGGAACAAAGAGACTGTAAATAAGGAGAAACCAGTGGAGTATAAAGCTAAAAAGAAAAAAAGGGTGCACCAACTGGATGTAAAAGAAATATCTAGTGATGGTAGCACTACAGACACTGAAGTGAGCCTGCATATGGTGTCTCAGCAGAGTAATTTGTCATACATGAGTGTTAAACCAAAAATTGAAGGTAAAAGGATTATTATGGAATTAGATACAGGTGCTGCCGTTTCTCTGATTTCAAGAAAACTGTATGATGCACACTTTAAGGACTTGCCCTTGCGCCAAACCCATATAATGCTGAAAACATACACGGGCGAGGTGATTCCAGCAGAGGGTGTCATCACCGTTTCAGTGAGGATGAATAAGCAGAGGGCTAGACTACCACTGTATGCGGTTCGGGGAAGTTCACCCCCACTTTTTGGTCGAGAGTGGCTGCGGAGGATTCGAATTGACTGGCGAGAAATAAAGACGGTCCGGGAGGAGACACTAGAGGGCGTGCTACAAAGACATGCAGAGGTCTTTAAGAAAGAATTAGGCACTTTGAAAGGCATGGAAGTAGCCATAGCGCTGAAGCCGGATCATGTGCCACGGTTCTGTCAAGCGAGAGTCGTTCCCTATGCCCTTAGGCCAAAAGTGGAGGCTGAAATTGACCGATTGTGGGAGCAGGGCATTATATCCCCTGTCAAATTCAGTGAATGGGCAACACCCATTGTGCCCGTTGTGAAAAAGAACGGAGATGTTAGGATATGTGGGGATTTTAAAGTCACAGTTAATCCTGCCCTGTGTGTGGAGAAATACCCAATTCCACGCATTGAAGATCTATTCGCATCACTTTCGGGGGGGCAACATTTTAGTAAACTGGACTTATCTCATGCCTATTTACAAATGGTGATAGAGGGAAATTCCAGAAAATATCTCACATTAACTACATCCAAGGGTCTGTTTTGTTACAACAGGCTGGCATTTGGAATTACCTCAGCACCAGCGATATTCCAGCGTGCCATGGACCAAGTCCTCCAGGGTCTGCCGAACGTTCACTGTTACTTGGACGATATATTGGTCAGTGGACAGGATCGTCTGCAGCATCTGAAAAATCTGGATGCAGTCCTAGGGCGCTTGGAAGAATTTGGTTTGCAAGTACGGAAGGAAAAATGTGAATTTTTTAAGGATTCACTGGAATATCTGGGTCACGTCATTGATGCCCAGGGTCTACACAAGGCACCAGAGAAAGTCAGGGCAATTGTGGAGGCTCCTGCACCTACAGACGTGAGTCAGTTACGTTCTTTCTTGGGGCTAATTAATTATTACAGCAGATTTATCCCCAATTTGTCATCTATCCTAAGCGCACTGAATACGCTGCTGTGCAAAGGAAAACAATGGCAATGGACATCTGAATGTGCTGCATCTTTCAAAGAGGCAAAAGAGCAGTTACTCTCTCAAAGCGTGTTAACCCATTATGATCCAAAACTTCCCATTCGGCTGGCGTGTGATGCATCACCTTATGGTGTAGGTAGTGTCATCTCACATATTTTTCCGAATGGACAAGAGAGGCCCATAGCTTTTGCATCAAGGACTCTGAATAAGGCAGAACCCAATTATGCCCACATTGAGCGCGAAGCTCTTGGCGTTATATTTGGAGTTCGTAAATTCCATCATTATCTGTATGGCAGGCAGTTTACACTCCTTACAGATCATCGCCCATTGATCACTATTCTGAGTCCGTGCAAAGCCATACCATCTATGGCTGCTGCTAGAATGCAGCGGTGGGCTCTCCTGCTAGCTGCCTATAATTACACCATACAGTACCGAGAGGCAGCTCGTCATGGAAATGCGGATGGGCTTTCACGCCTTCCATTACCAACATTATCAAGAGAAAGAATCAGTACTGTGGACAGTTTTCACATTAAACACCTAGAAGCCTTACCTGTGAACTGTCGAGAAATCTGCCGAGAGAGCAGGGGTGATTCTGTCCTTGCTCAAGTTCTGGAGATGGTCTCCACAGGTCGCTTTCCGAGGGTCCAGGATGTGGCCAGCACATTGGCACCATTCATCAGCCGGAGGGATGAGTTGACACTCCAGCAAGGTTGCCTTATGTGGGGTGTGCGCGTTGTCATTCCCTCAAAATTGAGATCACGATTGCTGTCGGAACTGCATACAGGACACCCAGGTGTTGTTAGAATGAAAGCTGTCGCCCGCAGTTACATGTGGTGGCCCAGAATTGATGCTCAAATTGAACAGGTCTCAAAAACACGTCAGTCCTGTCAATTTACACAGAAAGCACCGGGACCAGTACCACTCCACCCATGGACCTGGCCTGGATCCCCGTGGCAGAGAATTCATGTCGACTTTGCTGGGCCGTTCCAAGGCCAAATGTTTATGGTGGTTGTAGACGCCCATTCAAAATGGCCTGAGGTACACCTTATGAGTTCCACTACAACGGCTAATACTATTCAGGTGCTCCGAGGGTTATTTAGTCGTTATGGGCTCCCTGAGGTGTTAGTGAGTGATAATGGTCCTCAGTTTACCTCACACGAGTTTGATACTTTTATGAAAGGCAATGGAGTAAAGCACATTCGCTCTGCACCATTTCATCAGTCAACAAATGGTCTTGCAGAACGTTTTGTACAGACATTCAAGCAGTCACTGAAGCGTTCCACTGGAACCACTTCCATACAACACCGACTGGATGCCTTTCTACTCACGTACCGTAACACTCCACATTCTACAACGAAGGAGTCCCCATCTATGCTGTTCATGCATCGCAAGTTGCGATCTCGATTGGACCTGCTGAAGCCTAGCGTGACATCAGAGGTAGAGAAAGCACAAGAGGCACAGTGTGCGTATCGAGGAATGCATGCAAAAGCCAGAACGTTCAAGGTGGGAGATCCAGTTCTTGTTCGGAATTACGGGAGAGGAGAGAAGAAGTGGATACCAGGGGTTGTTTCAGCTGAGACTGGCCCTGTATCCTACACCGTCGACATCGGCGCATCGCAGCACTGGAGGCGACATGCGGACCAGATGCTGGCCAGGGTTGTTGAATTGGATACCTCTACAGACGACGGCGGAGCTGCATCGTCGTGCATCTCAGCAGACCTGCCTGTGCTGGAGAAGACTGTTCCAGAACCAGCTACTCCGGTTCCTGTGAGTGATCCCTCACCATTACCCCAGGTAACCTCAGAGGAAAACACCACATCACCTCCAGAGACTGGTAAGAGATATCCTTCTCGTATTACTAGACCACCAGAGCGTTATGTTCCATAAACTTTGTTTAAGATATTTTTAAGAGACATATATTGGACATTTTTGAATAAGAGACCTTTTTTATGTGTTAGATGAGAGAGTCACGTCTCACCAAAAGGGCAGAATAAACCCTTGACTGACTCAGGGGTTTGGGATCGTCTACTCCCAGCCTCAAGGCTAGTGTGTGTTTTTAAAATAATAAAAGTTGTTTGCTTTGTGTATCTTGGGGGTGGGTACAATATTTAGTGGGGAGCAGATGTGATGTATGGGAGTTGTATGAGTTGTATGAGTTGCATTTGCATATGCCACCCCATTGGTGGGCGCTGTATCCTGTGGCATCGCCAATAGTATAAGAGTGTGCTCATTGAACTGAACCAAAACGTGTATGTGTGTGGATGCCTGAGTAAACGAGCAAGCTAATGACCTGCAGCCGTGTGTGTCTTTGTGTTTGTTCCTCCGAGTGGTAATCTAAAGTGGAAACCCACGGACATAACAGCTTGTAATTATGAAAAAAGAAAACGCCATTTGTTAAAAAATGTCTGTAAGATTCAGAGTGCACGTCCAACAAATTAGCTTTCATAAAGCATCCCAATCTTTTTATTAACAAGGTTGTTTAGTGAAACAATAAAGAGCTTAAGGCCCAGTGACTTAAAAAGGGTCCTGGAGGCTCAAAGCCAAAAGCACTTCATTTAAGATGGTCAATAAAAATGAAGTGTATTTAACCTATCTCCTGGGCTCTGAGCTGTAATGGAATCCAACATGCGTTTTTTTTTTTTTTTTTTTTTTTTTTTCCACCACCTGCAGAAAGATGTGAAATGGAAATGATCCATTACTCACTGAGTATCAACATCAGCTGTTGCATCCCCCAACAGACATATGACTGTGTGTAACAGCAGGCGGGGCTTGAATAGAGATAAGCTCGTGATGCATGAGGCTAAAATAGAAGGAGAACAAGGATGGGTGTGCAGAGAAGCTAGCTCTGCTGGCTTACATATAGAAACATCCAGTTCAAATGCACTTTCCATATGATGCACTTTTTCCACACAGTGCCCAGAGGCTGTAATGAAATGTCTGTGACTTGCTTTGGTCAATATATCAGGATCTAATTACTGTAGCACCATTTTCAATCCTTTAGACCAGGCTTCCTCAGAATGGCTCATGAGCCCCAGTTCACCCTGCCCTCCCTCTTTGGTCACCTAGAGAAGTTTGATTGAGGCGACCTGGGTGCCATTTTGAGGTTAAAGTTGGCTTGTTAGCTGTTTAGCTCAAGTGAGATAGACAGCATGAGCTAACAAACATAAAACTGGCTGAATGCTGATCATGTAAAAGCCTAAAGCATTATTGAGGACAGAGGAGTGAATGGTCAAAACGACATAACCGACCTCTGGGGTACAAAAAGCATAGAAACAACCCTGAATGAGTGAATGGCTAACTCTGCTAACGCTAGGTGGCCTAATGTATCAGCCACCCCCTTGTTGGCCCAACGTGCTAGTGGGCCAGTCTGCCAGCCTATTACAGCCAAAACGTAGGACCCAACCGCAATCTGGCATCTAATAATACGTTACTAAGCTAACTGTAGTAGCCACAATAGCACTCTCAGTGTGGGTTTGGACATTCACAGGGGTCCGCCCACCATCATTTAAACGAGTGGAGATGGAGTTGGGAGTTCTCACATCATGGCTGGAGCAAAATCAAAACCGCTTGTTTATAGAGAGGTACTGACAAAAAAGTATGACTGTAACAAAGTGACTGGGTTGTGTGGTGGGGTTTTTTTAGAGTTTTTTCTGGTGATAGCCACTCCAGATACCCAAATAGCACTTTTTTAACATTTTGTAGCATAAAGTTGCCATTTTGTAACATAATAACCAAAATAGTGAATTTAATATTGCATGCAAAAAATGAAAATAAAAAAAATAGGAGCGCATAGAGCATTTTACACATGGCTTATTCATTTTAGCTATTTTGGCAAGAAATCGTAGGGAAACAATATATTTGTTGGATACTGGTTTTTGAGATCATAAAATTAAATTTCTGAGGATGAACATGAAGCTTTTTGTTGATCAGAAGTCACGTTTGCTGCTCATATTTGTGCAGTACAGGGCGGGCTATGACCCACATGGTGATCTGACTGATAACTGCTTTAGGTGCAGTTCTACTATTGCAATAAAAGGAAACATATTGCTGTTGTCTCGTAGCGTATAGTAAGCCAATGTTTCTGTACACATAGCTCAAACACTTGCCGTTGAACAGTGTTCCTAACTCTCTAACTCTACTGTAACCCGTGTGAGAGGTTAGGTTTTTTGGTGCATCCGTCTTGCAGAAATGCTCATCAGAAGCTGATGAATGGATTTCTGTCAAATTTGCCAGAGCAGACAGTCTTCAAGCCAAAGAGCAGTTGATTAGATTTCCACGGTGTTCTGTGTCTCAGATATCCGTCATCAGATGATAAGCCTTTTTTAAGCTCTGATAAAGACTTGACTCTGAATTCTCAGGGTGCGTTTGCACAGTCAAGGAACTACTTCTCTGGACGGAGATTGCGTAACAGCAGATTGGAGTATTTAAGCAGGTGGTCATATTTTCATAAGAGAAACAAAACCACATGCCTTTAGATTGCAGCTTACAGATTTAAAGGTTTTTGTTTAATGAATATTATCATTTTCTAATAAGGAACTCATGAAAGCAAAACAAAGCATATAAAGGCTGAAGAAATCCTTTCTAGGTTATTGATTTGTCTACCCAGAGCTGCCACAGTTGGTGCCCGCATGGAGACAGCGTGGCTGCTTTCCCAGCAAGTGGTTCCTATGGCAACGGGTAGCCACGTAGTCGGGGCAGCAGTTTGAGGGCAGCGTGGCGTTTGCAGTGGGGATGGGTGATGGGTAGAGGTGGAGGGGTGTGGCAGACTATTAATAGAGCTTATCAGGAAGCAGCTGCAGAGAGCTTCGGTCTCATGGCACCTCGTCGGGCATCCTGGACATTGTGTTCTGTGTTTGTATGCGTTCAGAAGAGTGCACGCGACTGCATGTGTTAGTGTGGGTAACTGGATATTTACTCAATCAGAGTAGCACAGTGCCCATTACTGAAATGGACTGGAGTATTTTTTGTGCATCTTTACCGTAACGTCCATGGGACATCACTGCTGCTGCAGTCAAATGAGGCCAAAGATTGTTTCATTTTCCTTTTTATCAGACAAAAAGGGAGGAGATGTTTGTTTTTTTTTACCTTAAAGGAGAAGGATTAAAGGAAGTATCTGTAAGTGAAAAAAATGTAATAAACACTAAAAATAAGGGAAAAAAATGTGGTAGAAAAAGGTGCACAAGCAACCATGGTGTGTTACCAGAGATGAAATAAGCATTTAAGCTGAAAAACTGATTTTTCACTCATTCCAATTTGGTGATGTGGTGTCTGTCTGTCCTTCCATCCGGCCAGCTGGCCTGATTTGCCCCATATAGGGCTGTTCATATTACGATATAACTACTCTTATATCCTGATAACAATATACAGTATATCACAATATACATTGTCTGTAAATTCTATAGTTTATCTATAATAATTACATAAAAAGACCATCTCTTTTTTTAATTTTAAATTACATACTGAAAAAAGTTGTAAAAATTCATCTATCATTAATTTTATGTAACTTTTTTCCTCATAATTTTATTGTGTTTTTAATAAAAATGTATTTTTAATGTGCATTTGAGACTTTCAGATTGGCCATGATCTGTAACTCAAAGACACAAAACATAAATAATAATAAACAAAATACAAGTGATGACTTCAACTTTATTCATTATCACTACTTGACTAATTATAAAGTGATTAGAAATCCTCTGGAGCAGTTGCAACTCTCAAAATACAAGACAATACCTTTGTGTTGTTTTTCTCCTCTTTGGATCCTTCTTTCGTCGGTCAGGAAACAGGAGGTGAGGTTTAAGTAGTCTTCCGTCATGATCATGTTTGGTGGTGTGGGATGATAGGAGTTCTTGTCCGCTAACTGTTTTCACAAAAACTAAATATTACTCTGTTATTATGACAACCAATAACTTTAATTACATGGAAAATTATCTTTTAAATTGACAAACATCATATGTGTAACTCGTGGCAAAAATTTGATTAGGATCAAAAGATAATTTCGCTCTTGCCATTCATTTTAATGAAGAATTTTTTGAATTTAAGGTCCCATATGCTCAAGTAGAGGGGGGCATGACTTAGGCTTTCTATAATCAGCTTGTAAATGTTTGTTTTTATTTTGATTTGGCTGGAATACTTCCTAGAACCAGAATCAATCACATATCAACACCCCATGATGCCAGATAAGAGACAGGCTAATCTCTGTGGGAGAAAATTGTGATGACTTGCTCTGGGCCGTTATCATCCACAGCTGCGCGCACACCGGCTCCTCATCAGGCCAGGACTATATAACCTCACTCTGCCTGCAGGCCTGCACGGAGCCGTCTGTCTCCCTGGCTTCATGAAGCGCTTCCTACGACTTCCTAGCCAAACCTCTCCATGATCTTCCACCTCGCCACCTCGGCATCAACGCTTGGAGGAAATCCTCTCCCAACCAAGTAAGCCTCACCTTTACTCACCTGTTCTCCGCTACTCCCCCGTGCACAGGCGGAATGTCCTGGCGGCGGAATCGTCCCTCTCGGCGGCGGTCTCCGCTCTCTCCTCTCCGCCCTTTGCACGGCTACAATGACGCTGGGACAGCGGGCACTGTCTTCCTGGCCAACAGGTGCTCACCATCTGCCTGGAACAGTAAGCCACAATTATACCTGTGTGATTATCCATCTTGCACCTAGCTAAGTGTGTGCCTTTGCTCCGTCCATAGGGTTGCCAGGCTGCATGGCGCTCTGCTCACTCCCAGCTGCTTGGAGTCTCCAGCTTGCACTCACATACACGACACAACACATTCATGCACTCACACACGAACACTGGTTCAATAAAGATAATTGTAACCATTTCTGAGTCCGTGTCTGTTCCCTGGGTCAGCCATTATGTCAAAAATACAGTTATGGAGACAAGAAAGCAAACAGGACCAGTGATAATTTCTACCAAACCTCAAAAAGAGTAGCTTACTGTGCAGGAGTGATTGTAGCTTTCCAGTGTGTGCTGTGATCCCAGTTTGTCTACTCTCAGTCTTGTTCTCAACATGGCGACATGTATGACTGTAGTCAGGAGAGGGACCAAGCCACAACTGTTTTGAAATTGGGCTTAGTACCCTTGTTGTCACAATTACATCATGTTCCATTAGGTTTGATCAGTTTACATTTTGTTTCACATTAACAGACATTAATTAATTAGATCATGTAACTCATTTTGCATAATGTTTGATTTTAAAGGTCCATCCTCAAGGGCATAATACATGTACTCTACTGTGGTTTTAGAGACCAAAACATTATTCAGTTGTTTGTTTTACAGCTCATCAAAAAGCTGTCTGTAAAGTTCTGTCTGGTTTTCAGCCTTCTCATTAATGTTAATGAGCTTGTAATCTGATTGGGTAAAATTTTTGATTGGGCCTTATATAAACTGAATTTTTGAGACACCTGTTATAGAGGTTGCCCTAGACCTTTTTGTTATCTATCATTTTGACAGATGGGGTTGTAAAAATTCTGTCATAATCTATAACTTCCTGTCATTTTAATCAATTAAAATTAATCACCCTCAGTGTAATCTGTCAAAATGATAAATAGTTTTCATATTTTTCTGTCAGTGAACTTCTGACCTGTAGTCACAAATTTAATAGAAAAAACAAAGTGACAAGAATAAAGTCATTACTTAATGTTCAAAAGACATTTTTAGTCCATACTTTCTTACTCACTCCAGTAATAATTTGGGTCACAAAAAAATATTGGTGGCCCTCTTCCCTCCCTGGAAGGCATCTCTAGATCCTCTTGTCTCAGAAAGATCAAGGCCATCACAGGAGACCCCTCACATCCCGCCCACCACCTGTTCGACCTGCTTCCCTCTGAACGATGGTCCAGATCAATCAGGTCCCACACTTCCAGACTGACAAACGGTTTCTTCCCCTGGGCCATCTGAACTACAAACAGAGGCCCCACCCCCCTCCCTCTGTACGCTCACATGCACAGAACTGAGGACCTTTTTGGTTGTCACAACAGCACACCTGTCTTTGCACTCCGCACTTTCATGTGTATTGACCCATCCGTGAAACCACTACTACGTACAGTATATTTTCCATAATCCTTGGGCCATTTTACTCAATTGTGTGTTCTGCACTCTGCCCTCTTATGTACATAGTTCCACCCACGTAGCCACTACCATACCTGTGTATATTTCCATAATCCTGGGCTATTTTTATTTCAGTCGGGTGTTTAATCGTGTGTTCTGTGACCGTGTTTTATCTAATTCTTCTCTCATGCTTAGTTGCACAGTAGCCTTGTGGAGCACCCACAATTTTGTTGTACTGTACAATTGTACAATGACAATAAAGCCATCCATCCATCCATCCATCCATCTTCTTCCACTTAATCCTTTTCGGGTTGTGGGGGGCTGGAGCCTATCCCAGCATTTCTGGGTGAGAGGCAGGGTACACCCTGGACAGATCACCAGTCCATTGCAGGGCCAACACAGAGAGACAGACAACCTTTCACTCTTTCACTCTCACAGTCATACCTAAGGACAATTTAGAATCCCCAGCTTTGATGCCAATTAACCTAACTTGCATGTTTTTGGCATGTGGGAGGAAACCGGAGAAATCCCGCAGTAAACCCAAGCAGACACGGGGAGGACATGCAAACTCCACAAAGATCACTGTTGGTCAGGGTCTGGGATCGAACCCAGGATCCCCCAGCCAAGGGTGAGTTGCTGTGCTGCCACAGTACTAACCACTCCGCCACCACGCTATTCTACTTGAGTAGTTAAAGGTGATAGAGACAACATTGTGTCCTCCTGGACAGTAGGTGCCACACTTACTCTTCCCCAACTTGGCAGAGACACGTGACATCAAACCAGTTATGCTGTTGGCTGTGACCTGCTGCGACATCCTTACTGGCCACCATAGTCTCATCATCCAGCTGCTCAGATATAAATATTATGATTGTTTTGGACCCGCAAAAAAATGAAAACTATTTTTTTCCATCAATTTTTTGAAGCATATGAAGGCTTTAATTCTACACCCTTTTAAACAGTTTTCTGATATATTGTTGTTTTTTTTTATTTTGTTTTCATGGAAGTACCATCTCGTACACTTTTAATGTCATTAATATCTACTTTTCTCGAAGTAAAGGTTTTGCCTACTTTACCCATCTCTGGAAGCTAAAAGGTGTTTTTAATGGACTAACACTTCTCTAACACTGTATTTTCAAACTTTTCTTTATTCCCTTTTTTTTAACTCCAGCTGTAAATATTCAGTAAAGCTAACTGTCTCTTTTCCCTCCATCTCCCCTGCTGTGTAGGTATCGCCTCCATGACGGTGCCCGTGTACATCGCTGAAGCCTCCCCGCCGCATCTCAGGGGTCAGCTGGTGACCGTTAACACGCTCTTCATCACCGGGGGTCAGTTCACTGCCAGCCTCATCGATGGCGCCTTCAGCTATCTGCGGCGTGACGGGTGGAGGTCAGACACACGCTCATGAATAACACAAAAAATTAGCAAAAGGCACATAAACCAGTCAACTTTGAAAGTGTATGTGGACAAAGAGAGACACTTCTTAAAGCTTTCTGCCTTTATTTTGGTTTTAGAGGGGCATACAGTACAATAGCAACGTCTTACTGTGGGTCGTTATCAAATGTCAGAAAATGTTGGGATTCTGCCTCAGACCCTCATTCAAAATGTCAACGCATGTGCGGGTCAGTCTGTAGCATTTACTGAGAGCAGCTGTACGCTACAGTTGAAACATACTGTACCCTTCTGTTTCCTTCATGTCTTTGGCATCTGTTACATTCTTTTCTTCTTTTTTTTGGCTCTTTGTGTGTCCTCTCTTGTTGTCACACAACGGCCGGCTTCAAAGCATTTAAACAGTGAGATTTGAGATCGTGTAGATATGAATTTTTGAAAGCATTTGCTTCAGCTGCAGTTCCGGAGACTGTTCAAAGAGCCCAAGAAGATTGGTGTGATTCATAAATGAAAATGGATTTTTGCAGACTCTTGCTGAGTGTTGATTATGAAGGTTCTCAGAGTGATGTAGCTGCAAGAAAAATCCTTTCACTCCAGCCTCATAATTACCATCTTCTTTTCCCTAATTCAGCTTTCATCTTTAACCTTTTTTCTCTCATCCTTTAGAACTTTTACGTGTACTTCACACTTCCTTTAGACAAAGTTAGTAATTTAAGTTGAACACTTTGTAGTCTAAATTAGTTTATTTTTCTAGATCCTATCTCTCATCATCAGTTTTAATTTGATTACTAAATATAAACATGGAGCCTGCTTAAAGCTGCAGTCTGAATAATGACGCAACATTTTCTCCTGTGGTTAATTTTAATGAACATCCACATGCTGCCTGTGGATAAATAACTCAATGTAAACTGAATTAAGAGGGGGTTGTTTAAAAAAAAACAAAAAACTGACGACATAGATATATTTGCCATTGACGGATAATGACCCCACTTCTTTATCTCTCTCAAAAACTGATTCGTGACATCAAATACTGAATGTCACAAATTTTTCTCCAGCTAAATGAGAGTAAAACAGAAATTATGTTTGAATCACCCAATATAAGGGAACAGTTATTGAAGGAAATAAATGATTTATTGTCAGAAATCTTGGTGTGACTTTTGAGAGTGACAAATCTCTTGAGGTTCAGGTGAAAAGAGTTGTGTAGTCCTGCTTTTGTCAGCTTTGAAAGGTGTCTAAAAATAAGCCTTTCCTTTGTCAGAATGACTTAGAGAAAGTAATTCATGCATTCCTATATTCATGGTTGGATTATTGTACTCATTCTACTTTTATGCTTCTGTAACAGAGTCAAAGCAATCCTACTTGGTTTGCCAAGTGGGTTGAACCTCTTGGCGACACAGGTAGAGTGCTGGGCTCTGGAGCTGGAGGTTGTGAGTTCAAACCACCAGCTGGGCTTAACAGCCCGTCCACTTGGTCACAATTGGCGTTGTTGGCAGGACTTAGGGGTGGTGGATTGGTCCTATTCCCCAAATACCACCAGTGTGTCGGTCCCGCAAGTGGTGCTTGGTCCCCACCACAAGAGGCGTTGCTGGTAGGACTCACTGGTTCTGACATAGTCAGAAGGTGGATGTCCTTAAAGCTTAAATGCACCTCTGACATCGTCCCGATGTCAAAATCTGAGGGGAAATATGTAACAGAGTCAATAAAAGCATTTCTGCTTAGCTTGTCAAGTGGGTTGACCCTCTTGGCGGCACAGGTAGAGTGCTGGACTCTGGAGCCGGAGATTGTGAGTTCAAGTCCCTGGCTGGATACCACCAGTTGGGCTTCGCCCATCCACTTGGTCACACTTCTCTACTCTTATCTCACTTCAAAATATGTTTCATGCCTGCAGCTAGTCCAAAACGCTGCAGCCCAAATCCTGACTGACACTAAGCAGAGAGATCACATCCCCCCTGTCCTAACTCATCCTCACTGGTTGCCAATAAGTTTTCGTATTAATTTTAACATTTTATTACTCACTTTTAAAGCATAAAATGGGCTATCTCCCACTTTCATATTTGAGCTTTGCTCTCCACAAACCAAACTAGAAAAGCACTCGGAGAGCACAGACCTCCGCCAAGTACCTCATTTCCCCCTAATATTGGGATTTTCCCCAAATATAATAGTCCTACATTTATTTTATATATATTTTCAGATTCTATGACAATCAAAACATACCTTTAGCAACTGGATTCACATTGATATCTTTATTAGTTCAGTAGTTATTGACAAAAATCACTTTTTCAGTAATGGGGGTTTTCTTCTGGATATAGCTCCATAGCTTTTGAAGATACAACAAATCCATTGGCACACTACTGATTCCTCAGTGTCTTGGCTATATTTTGGTGTTTGTTGTATGTTTATATCTTAATTTGTTACCTTACAGTGATGAAAATTCCAAAGATCCCCTATTATTTCCTGTTGTGGATCACACTATCCAAATTTTTTGCAGGATCCAGATCAGTCTTTGATATTTCCTAGAACCTATTGGGATCTTATCCTGTATTTTTTTGGCAAGCGTCCTGACCATTTATTGTGGAGTTATATACACATATGCTAAAAATGGCCCTATCTCGCAATGATAAAGAATCCTTTAAAAAATTCCTGGATCCAGACAGTGATCCGGATCACTCCCAAAATCTAATCATTTCTTCCTTGTCCCATTTGGGACTTGTCCTGAAAATTTCGTCAAAATCCATTCGTAACTTTTTGAGTTATGTTTGGTAACAGACAAACAAACAAACAAACAAACCCCAGTAAAAACATAACCTCCTTGGTGGAGGTAATAACTATCTCAGAACTATCTCAGGCTCTCAGTAATCTAAAGTCTAAGCTTAAGACCAAAGGTCTTCTGTTAGAGCATCTAAAGCCCCCTCCCCAACTTTATTAAAGAAAATGCAAAGTACAAATATTTGCTGCTGTAGCATTGTGATGCAGTTAAAATACAATAACTATCATGTACAGTAGAACACAGATTAACAGTTAAGAATAAAAAGGGATGCGGGGGGGATAAGATAAATATAGCAAATAGACAAAGGCATTAAGGTAAAAGAAAATCAGCATCAGATATTAAACAGTTTAAATGAGGTATAAGTCAGTACAGTTTTTATTGATTTAGAGTTGGTAGAGAAATGAATAGAATCCACATATGGCTTTAGTTCCAGCATAAAAATTAAGAAATTTGGTCTTCTGTTAGAAAAGTTGGCTTTGTGAATATGAAATTTGGCCAGGATGATTATCAAATTAATCAAGAATTTAGGTGAATTGGGCATCTAAACACTGGAACAACCTGCCTGAAGAAATTACTCATGCTAGTTCGGGTTAATCTTTTAAATCACATCAAGAATGTATATTAGCAAGGACACTTCCCTCCCATCAAAAGCAAGCAGTCAAAACTGGCATGGTTACAGCTAAGAAATTAATTTTATTAAACTGGAAGTCACCAACACCACCCTGCTTTAAGAGGTGGCTTAATGAAATGCTTTCTATAGCCAAGATGGAACAGATCCGCTACAACAAACGCAATTCACAGGACTATTTTCAGAAGATCTGGAAACAATTTCTGACGTTGCTTAGTGAGACCTAAACATCATATGAATTGTACAAACTGCTGCTGGATGGTATCATTGGGTTTTTTTTTCTTACAAACCTGGTTACACTCACATTGTGACGTCGCAGTCGTTGCCCAACCCCTGCCCCCCCTTTTTTTTGTTGTGAGTCGTTTGTCTATTGTGTTTTTTGTTGAGTCCCCTTTTATCCTATCAGTCAGTACATGGTGCTTTTCTGTTTACTACTACCTGTTATCTTTTGGTGTTTCTTATTTGACTCCATGTTTTGTAATTGTCGCATATGGTGGTGATGGGTGCTTTGTAGTATGTTTGTTTTATGTTATGCTGAAAAATGTTTAAAATAAAGTATATATATAAAAAAAGAATGTATATTAGCATACTAGCCAAAAGCCAAAACAAAACAAAAAGCCTGGTTACACTGTGTGAACAGTAGTTTTAGCAGTCATAGTTAATCTTGCCCCATGTGTTCCAGGTACATGTTGGGTCTGTCCGTGCTCCCAGCCGTGCTCCAGTTCATGGGATTCCTCTTCCTGCCAGAGAGCCCTCGCTGGTTAATCCAGCGTGGGCTCACCCAGAAGGCCCGCCGCGTGCTCAGCCAGATCCGGGGCAACCAGAACATAGATGAGGAGTACGACAGCATCAAGAACAGCATCGAGGAAGAGGAGAAGGACAGTGGAGGAGGTGAGGGGGAGGAGGGAGGATAGGGTGAACTCTCAATGGATTTCCGTTAAGTGCAAGCTACATGTTGTGTTTCAGTGTTTGCTGGTATAGCAGTTCAGGCAGCATTCAGCAGCTTAATTGTGACTGCAGTAAACTGTTGAGCCAACAGTGTTGTCAGTATTGCCAGCACACAAACACATTGTCTGGATAAATTGGTCAGTCACAAATAGTTTAAACCACAATTTGTTTTCATGCTGTTCGTATTCTAAACACAAAGATGGTGCTTAATTTGGGCTGCAGCTTGTTGCTTACATCTCCCCTGTATGGATTATCTTTTTGTCCCATTGGTAATATTTGAATTTGTTGAATGGCCAGAAAGAATTGAAAACATCTTCATCTGTAAATGTTTTTTATGGTGATTGGTAGGAAATTATGTCTGATTTAGCAGCTACTTGATACATGCATGGATTGTTTGCTGTCCAGTCCCTCCAAGATTTTGCGATGTTGCGATCGCGTCAGTTCACGTGAAATCACTGATTGGCCGCATCTTTTGTGCGACCCTGTGACGTTGTCCAATCACCGCAACTTTCCTGCAATTTTGGCCAATCTTCATCAACTTCCACCAATTTTGCCAATCAAATTTATCTCTGAGTAGCGTTCAAACTCTCAGTCTAACCAATTAAATGCGTCACTGCACCGCGCTCACTTCCGTGTTTACAGTGAGTATAAATGGAACACATCAGCAAGTTTTCCCACACCGTCCCTTTCCTTCGTCTCCCCCAGCCAGCCGGTGGACGTCTCACCACTTCTCCGTCCTGACCATGTGTACGAAGTGCTGGGTTTGTGTTGAAAAACGTCTGCCTGCCTGAAAATCACTCCATCATGGGAGCATGCTTAAGGAGAGACGCCATACAACCACAAACAAACGAGCAAATATAATGCTACAGCCAGTGTTTGAACATTTGATATATCTTTAGAGGTAAAACTATTACTATATCTTGTCAATGAGCTTTAAAACTGTGGATCTTCGGTCTGGACACAGACCCCCCCCCACCCCCTGGATTCCCGGTAAATGATAGATCAGTATCTGATGAGACAGGTGTGTGTCAAGATGCGCAGCAGATAGACAGACAGGTAGGAGTTAGGCACAGAAAGAGAGAGAATATTGTCTGTAATTTTTTTCACAAAATCACAGACTCCGAAAACATTACAGAGCAACAGAATAAATTATTTCTTTTTTTCTCTGCGCTCGTTATCTTGTGGGTAGGGACTGCTGTGGTTAGAGAGTTTTCAAATAAAGGTGCTGCCGATAATTTCCAAATCTATTCTGTTTCATTTACATTCAATGCAATTTAAGATAAGATAAAACTTAGCTGTTATAATGGATATTGTGTTAAAATCTGTATTTGCCATTGCACAAAAGAGGTTTTCTGTATAGCAGAAGTTCCTGCTTAATTTACAAATCACTGTTTAATAGAAATTTTTTGACAATCCTGTGCTTTTCTTGAGGTGTTATAGAATATCATTGGGGTGGGAAAAAAGATCGATTCAGTGATGGATCGCAATACTTGGCACTGACAACAGTGCATCGATCCATAAACGCAGGGATTGATGTTTTATTTTTTTTTTAAAAATGCGCACACATATACTTTTTGGTTATCAGTTTATCAATAGCGTTTTCAGTCCACTAGATGGCGCAAAGAAAAATACCTAGTCAAGTGAAGTCATAGCTTGTCTCAGTGATTTGCAGCCAGCTTTGAAAGTTAGGAAGCAGTTAGCTCAAAGTTCGCTCAAATGTCGGGCCTTTTTTGGATTTTGAATGAATGAATGAATGAATGAATGAATCTTTATTTCGGATAGATTAAAAGTAAAGATTAAAAAGAAACAGAATAATATAACAAAGGCGAAAAAATCCAACAAGGTCAAATTAAACAATAACTCCTCTGATTATACAGTTCAACATAAGTTATCCGAAATGGGTGATGGCTGAAGCCGCAGCTTATATTGCCCACCCACATTCCATCCAAGAATTCAAAAGAAAAACAAAACAAGAGCGATTACAATTTGGAACAAAGCTAAGACAAAATGTGACAAAAAAAACTAAGCAACAACACAACACAGGCTGGATATGACAATCCTTATGTGATTTTACATGTCATCTTGTATATATGTTTGGAGTATTTCTTCCTTTAGTTTTTGTTTAAATTGTCCAAGCGTTGTACATGATTTTAATTCAGGTCCAAAATCGTTCCATAATCTGACTCCTTGCACTGAGACACAGTGTTGCTTGGTGGTTGTTCTCACTGAAGGTTTTTGAAATATACATGTTCCTCTGAAATGATATTGTTTCTCCCGTATTTGGAACAGCTTTTGGATATTTGCGGGCAGTGACAGATTCTTAGCTTTAAACATTATTACTGCAGTTTTAAAGTCAACCAGATCTTTCAACTTGAGAGCTTTTAATTTAAGAAAAGTGGGTTTGTTGGTTCCCTGTAAGCAGCTTTGTTTATTATTCTAATAGCTCTCTTCTGAAGCATAAAGACTGGATATATGTTTGTTTTATATGTATTTCCCCATACTTCAGTACAATATGTCATGTATGGGAGTATTAATGAATGATACAAAGTATAAAATGTGGGTTGATTCAGCAAATATTTCGCTCTGTGTAGTATTGTGATTGATTTAGATATTTTACCTTTAATATAATTAATATAAGATAAGATAAGATAAGATAAGCCTTTATTAGTCCCACAACGGGGAAATTCCAGGATTGCAACAGCACAGGGATAGCAACACTCAGAGCAACAATCAGAAGGCAAGAAAAAAAAAAAGCAAGCAAGCAAGAGCAGCTAATATACAGTACATATGTACATATTACTATAAATATATATATATACACACAGACACACAGTGTAGAGCATTGTAGCTGGATGGGATAAATATATGAGTATATAAACACACAGTACGGAGCATTGCAGCTAGATGGAATAAATATGTAAATATATAAACACAGTGCGGAGCAATATAGCTAGATGGAATAATATGTAGATATATAAACACACAGTACGGAGCATTACAGCTAGGTGGAAAAAAAAATATGTAAATATATAAACACACAGTGCGGAGCATTGTAGCTAGATGGAATGAATATATAGATATATAAATATAAACATAAACATAAACACACCCAGTGCGGAGCATTGTAACTAGATGGAATAAATATGTAAATGTATAAACACACACAGTGCAGAGCATTGTTGCTAGATGGGATGAAACAGCACAACCGTCTACTTAGTTATCCTACATGGTATGATTATGTGCCCATACATATTCTCACCCTCCGTAGCTACCGGTATTTTCCTAGTTGTATGCCGGAGGAGACCATTGTGTAAGTCTATTGCATCTTTTGCATTCAAAAAAAAAACTATTAGGTTGTTACGTCTTTTTGCTATCTCTGCGAGCAGCCCTGCTTAGGTTGTACAGTCTGACAGCCGTTGGTAGGAAGGACCTGCGAAACCTCTCGGTTGTGCACCTGGGATGATGTAGTCTGCTGCTAAATGAGCTCCTCAGTGTATTCAGTATGTCCTGCATAGGGTGGAACTCGGACTCCAGCAGAGATGACAGTTTAGCCACCATCCTTCTCTCTCCTATCTCCTCCACCGGATCAAGGCGCTGCCCCAGGACGGAGCTAGCTTTCTTGATCAGTTTGTTCAGTCTCTTCCTATCGGCTGCAGTAATGCCACTGCCCCAGCAGACCACTCCAAAAGTGATGGCTGATGCCACCACTGTGTCATAGAATGTCTTCAGCAGCGCCCCTTGTACACCGAAAGACCTGAGTCTCCTCAGTAGGAACAGCCTGCGCTGTCCCTTCTTGTAGAGTGCATCAGTATTGTGTGACCAGTCTAGTTTATTGTTCAGATGAACACCCAGGTACTTGTAGGATGTCACCATCTCAATGTCTGTTCCCTGTATATTTACTGGTGCTGTGAGGGGTTGTCCTTGCCTGCGGCAGTCCACCACCAGCTCCTTAGTTTTCCTCGCGTTGATCTGGAGGCAGTTCCGATGGCACCAGTCCACGAAGTCCTGGATAAGCCCTCTGTACTCAGCTTCATCTCCATTGGAGATGAGGCCAACGATCGCAGAGTCATTAGAGAACTTCTGTAGATGGCAGTGTGTTATGTTGTGTGAGAAGTCCGCAGTATAAAGAGTGAACAGGAAGGGAGCCAACACCGTTTCCTGGGGGGCCTCCGTGCTACTGATGATCGTGTCGGACACACAGTCCCGGGTTCTCACAAACTGAGGCCGGTTCGTGAGGTAGTCCAGGATCCATGATGACAGGTGCTGGTCCACCCCTGCGCGCAGCAGCTTGTCCTTCAGGATCATCGGTTGGATGGTGTTGAAAGCACTGGAGAAGTCAAAGAACATGATCCTCACCACATTCCCGGGCTTCTCCAGGTGGGACAGAGAACTTGTGAATATGTGAATATGTGACTTCCAACACAGTTTATTATCAATTATTGCTCCAAGAAATTTAGTTTCAGATACCCTTTCAATCTCTACACCATTTACACTGAGTTTAGATACTAAGTTGTTGTGATGGTTGTTAAAAACTATAAATTTTGTCTTACTTAAATTGAGCGTTAATTTGTTTGAATCAAACCACAGTTTAAGCTTTCCTAATTCCTTTCCGAGTGTATCCAAAAGTTGTTCCAAATTGCTTCCACTGCATAATAAATTAGTGTCATCGGCAAACAATATTAAATCCCTTTTTTCCGAGACTTTACATATATCATTTATATACATATTGAATAACAATGGCCCCAAAACTGAACCCTGTGGGACTCCACAAGTAACCTTCAGTAACTGAGTTTTTGTTACCAACACATACATACTGATATCTATTCTTTAAGTAACTACTTAACCAGGACAGTGCTACCCCCCTAATACCACAATTTTGTAGTTTCTTTAATAATAAATTGTGATCCACTGTATCAAATGCTTTTTTAAGATCCAGGAATACCATCCATCCATCCATCCATCTTCTACCACTTAATGCTTTCGGGTCGCGGGGGGGCTGGAGCCTATCCCAGCATCTTTGGGCGAGAGGCAGGGTACACCCTGGACAGATCGCCAGTCCATCACAGGGCCAACACAGAGAGACAGACAACCATTCACTCTCACATCCATACATAAGGACAATTTAGAATCCCCAGTTTTGATGCCAATTAACCTAGCTTGCATGTTTTTGGCATGTGGGAGGAAACCGGAGTGCCCGGAGTAAACCCACGCAGACACGGGGAGAACATGCAAACTCCACACAGAAGGGTCACCGATGGTCTGGGGGTGGGATCGAACCCACGATGGTCAAGGGTGGAATCGATCCCATGACCTTCTTGCTGTGCTGCCACTGTGGCTAACCACTGCGCCACCGTGCTGCCCCAACTTGGAATACCCCAACTGAATACTCTTTATTTTCAATGGCAGTTGATATTTTTTCTATAAATTCCATTAGAGCAAATGCAGTTGTCCTCTTGTGTCTGAACCCATATTGCTGCTCACACAATAAATTATTCTTCATCATGAAGTTGTCACTTCTCTCACAGAATATTTTTTCAAGTATCTTGGAAAATTGCGGCAATAGTGAAATTGGTCTATAGTTTGAAAGTTCTCCTCTGTCACCCGTCTTGTATATCAGAATTACTTTAGCTATTTTCATTGCATTGGGAAATATACCTGTTTGGAGAGACAGGTTACGAATATACGTCAGTGGTTTCACTAAACATTCGATAATAGTTTTGACTAAGAGCATGTCAATACCATCACAGTCCGTAGATGTCTTACTTTTAAACGATTTAACAATTTCAATGACCTCTCTCTCGTCTGTGTTCTTTATAAAAATGGAGTCTTTTATAGTAGTGTTTTTGCTTATTGTATCACCCGTAGGTGCCGTAATGGGTATTTCTCAAGCCAAATTAGGACCAATGTTAACAAAAAAGTTATTAAATTCATCTGCAGGTGAAACTGCATTCACACTCTGAGTCATTTTATAACAAAGATGGAAGGAAAGACCTCGGCATGACACACAACCCGCAAGAAGCGCTGCATGGAGAAAAGAAAAAAATCACTCGGAATACGGCGGCCCAGCACGTCTCAGAGCAGCATTAGCAACGGCTAAGCTAAAGAGACACTAGCATGGAGCTTTTTCTCCGAGCGTCAAGTAAGTAACGTTTATTTATGAAGCGCTTTTCACAGACATACGTATGGTCACAGAGTGCTGCACAATATAATGGAATAAAAGGAAGCTGATAGATGAAAATAATTTTAAAAATACAAAAACAAGTTAAAATACAAGATTAAAATAATTTAAAAATATCAGACTTACCATTAAAAAGAAGTTGAAATTCAATGGAAATCCTCCTTAAACAAAAAAGTTTTCAGCTGCTTTTTAAGAGTCCACAGAGTCAGCTAGACGTATCTAGAGTGGGAGTCTATCCCAAACAGCACCATCCGCTGCCCTCCCTGTGTGCAAAGACGTGTCTCTGTGGAAAATGAAGTCCAGAGAATCCTTTATTATTTGAAAAAGATGTCAACACTTTTACTTTGGGACATGATTTGAGGTTGAAAAAATCCTGGACTAACTCTCAGTCTGTGGAGATGTGAAAATGACGAGGCAGAGTTTATCTCACGAGTCAGGTTTATTCACATCTTCCAACATCAGCAAAAACAGAAAGAGGAAAAACACAGACATTCGTCCTTTAAAGGCCAAATGTCACGTAACAGGGTACTTTAAATATCTTGAAACTAGATATAAAAGGGAACCGATCCGTTCGGGTCTTGGTGCATATGCTTCAGTAACAACGGAATATTCGTTAATTTAAAACTGCCGCGCTTGGCCTGGCACGGCACCTGGAATCGCCTGGGGAAGAAGGCGGAAGTGACGAAATCGATTGTACCCTAGTTTGATGCTTGGGGTATTTCAATTGATTGTTTATATGGAGACTGGAAGGTTGAAGTGAGCAACAAGAAAGAAAAAATTGGATATTTCACCCATACCTTAAAACGGGACTATCAGGGACAGCTGGGTAATAAGGGACACTTCTCTGGGAAATGTTTTCATACCTGTCAAGTGAGACGTTTTCGCCGTACTTCAACACCGTAAAAAGCGGCTATAAGGGACGGCGGAGCAACAAGGAACACCTCTCTGGGAAATGCCCCAAATGCAACTCGTGTTGTTATTGTCAAATATTTTAAGGATTCATGGATATTTGACAATAACAACACAACTCAGCGTCCGGCGCAAAATAAAAAAAAAAAGCAGAATTCTGTATTTGTCAGGCGATCTCTCTCTGTTCCGCAACCACTGCACAGCTGAACGTGTTAAACCATTGTCCTAATGACTTCTCATTGTAGTGAGAATAGCTCCCCTGCCCGCCCCGACAATCTGACTAATGATTGGCTCCACACTTCTCATTGTAGTGATAATAGCTCCCGCCGAGCGATCTGCCAGCACCAGCTGTGGGGGATCACACACAGGACATGCTCCGCAACACATCCTGTCCTGTTTTTTCCCCGTATTTTCCTTAAAATATTTGACAATAACAACACGAACTACATTTAAAACATTTCCCAGAAAAGTGTCCGCCACCACTCCGCCGTCCCCCACAGCCGCGCTTGGCACCAAAATACGGCGAAAACGTCTCACTTGACAGGTATGCGCCTCCATTTTCATATTGATCTGGTCAATTTCTTGACAGCAGCGGCTCTCCTCCACTGTAATAATAATGGCTTCCGAAAAATCAATATTTATGGGGCGCCCTCGACAGACCCCCTTCGGCTTCGCAATTCTGGAGACGATTAATGTCCAGTTCAATGACATTTTCCACTGGTTCTGCTCTCTGGTCATCGTTGGAACTGTTGTCATCAGACAAAGCATCTGATTCCGTCTCAGACGGCTCGAACCTGTAAGGTTCAATGCCTCTGTCACTGTCTGAACCACTGACAAAAAAAAAGACAAAAAAAAAAGACAAAACTAAACTAATTTGTTCACAATCGCTGTCACTTTCCGTCATGATTGTCCAATGTTGATAAGTGTGAATGTGGATAGGCAGGGCAGCCAGGGTACAACTGGTGATGTCAAAAACATGGGCGTGGTCTGGACTGGCTGTCACAAGCCAGCAAGCAAGGTGGGGCCTTCACCTGGTGTATTTTGTGCAATTATGTAAATACAGGTGGGTGATATGGTCTCCGGTATGAATATTTGGTTTAAGCTATGTGTATTTTATCTAAATTCGTTGTCATTTAGAAAAAAAAATTACGTGACATTTGGCCTTTAAATATCCAGGACCTTCAAAGCTCACAGTCACATTGCATTTAGTAACAATAACAAGTAACAAGTAACAATGCATTTTCTCTTAATCCTATCACATCCTCCCCACAGTCTCCCTGGCAGACAGGAAATCCCCCAAGGTCGTCTCTTTGCATACCAAAGACCAAACTTTCACATCCTCCTGTTATCTCCAAGGAGACTCAGTTCTTTGTTCATTCTGAGATGTGAAGCATAAAGTGACATACATATGTGTCCCACATGACCCCCCCCCAAACATCTAAGATGGAACAACAGAAAAACAGTCTGCATGTCATGATAAAATCATTACACATCAGCACACGTGCTGCTTGGGCCTCAGTCTCCTCCCGTATCTGCTGTAAGCGGGCTTCACCACTTCCGTGGCGCCATCATGCTGTGGAGCTGCTGTCTGGGGGCGAGAACTGTTCTGGGGAATATCCCCTAGGGGGTCTGCCGCGCCTAGGAGCCCTGGCCAACAGTACATCCTCGTCCGCCACCACAAAGGCGGGTTTGAGCCTGTCTATGCCAATCTTTTCCTTCCTGCCCCCCAAATCTAGCAAAAAATGCTTGTCCCCTGTTTCCAGCACTCTAAATGGTCTATCATAAGGTGGTCGCAGCCGTGGGCGTTGTGCATCGTGTCTGACAAAAACAAACTCTGCGTTTTTCAAAGCCTTAGGCACAAAAACGCGCGGAAAACTATGGTGAACGGGGCCAGGCAGCGTGCCCGATTCCGTGCCACGCTGCAACCGCTGAGACGGGGAGCTATCTGGCGCAGGATTATCTGGGAGAAACTCCCCGGGCAGCCGAAGTGGCTGCTCAAAAACTAGCTCAGCCGGGGAGGCTTCTAAGTCCTCTTTAGGTGCAGAACGCAACCCCAATAAAACCCACGGTAGCCTGTCTACCCAATTTGCATCCGTCAGCGACGCTCTGAGAGCCACTTTCAATGACCTATGAAAACGTTTGCATAACCCATTAGCCTGCGGATTGTATGCGGTTGTGCGGTGGATCGTTACCCCCAGGCTGCGGGCCATTGCTGACCAAAGTTCGGAAACAAATTGAGGACCTCTGTCGGACGTAATGTCCGACGGGACTCCAAAGCGCGCTACCCATGCTGTTAAAAACGCGCGCGTCACCTCCTCGGCTGTGGTTGACGCCAGTGGGACCACTTCCGGCCAGCGCGTGGTGCGGTCCACCATTGTCAGAAGGTGTGTGCACCCCTGTGACGGCGGGAGGGGGCCTACGAGGTCCACGTGAACATGATCGAACCTCTTAGCCGGGACGTGAAATGGCTCCAAGGAAGCTCTCGTGTGTCTGTGTACCTTGGCTTGTTGACAAGCCATGCAGGCTGCTGCCCACTCCTTAACTTGTTTACGCAGACTCGGCCATACAAATTTCTCTCCTACCATTTTGACCGACGCGCGCACTCCCGGGTGCGCCAGGGAATGAATCGAGTCAAAAACGCGGCGGCGCCACGCGGCCGGTACCACCGGACGTGGTCGCCCCGTGGAGACATCGCAGATTAGGGGGGGGGGGCATACCGTCTTGCAGCACCCTGTTCTCCAGCCTTAACCCTGTTGGTCCAGACTGGAGCGCGCCCACATCCGCGTCGCCAACCTGATCCGCGGCCATGGCTGCATAATCTATCCCTACGCAGACTGGGGCCGCCACGGCGCGCGAGAGACAGTCTGCCACTACATTCAGTTTACCCACCACATGCTGAATATCGGTAGTAAACTCTGAGATGGCGGCCAGCTGTCTCTGCTGCCGGCCTGACCACGGTTCTGAAACCTTGGCCATCGCGAATGTCAGCGGCTTGTGGTCAACGAACGCGGTGAAACGGCGTCCCTCCAGCCAGAACTGGAAGTGGCGAATGGCCAAGTGGAGAGCTAACAACTCCCTGTCGAATGCGCTGTATTTCCGTTCACTATCGCGCAAAGTCCTGCTGAAAAAGGCGAGTGGCTGCCAAGCCCCAGCTACATGCTGCTCCACGACCGCCCCTATGGCCACATCTGACGCGTCAGTAGTGAGCTCTATGCGGGCCGTTGGGTCTGGATGTGCTAACAACGCAGCGTTTGCCAGGGCTGTTTTGACCCCCGAGAATGCTCGCTCTCGCTCCGGAGACCATTCGATCTTATTTGTGGGTTTTTATTTTTTGAGTGCAGCATACAATGGTTGCATGAGCTGCGCTGCGCGGGGGAGGAAACGGTTATAAAAATTTACCATTCCCAAAAACTCCTGTAACGCCTTGACCGTTTGTGGCTGGGGAAAATTTGTTACCGCGTGCACTTTGTCAGGGAGCGGAACCGCTCCTTCTGGAGAGACACGATGCCCCAAAAAATCAATCTACGTCACCCCAAACTGACACTTCGCTGGGTTGATTATTAAACCGTGCTCTCCCAACCTCCGGAAAACTGCCGTGAGGTGGTTTTCATGTTCGTCTTCGGATGCGCTGGCTACTAAGATGTCGTCCAGGTAGACGAATACGAAGGGGAGATCACACAACACCGTGTCCATCATGCGTTGGAACGTCTGCGCAGTGCCTTTAAGCACAAATGGCATGCGCAAAAACTCGAATAGACCAAACGGAGTTATTACTGCTGTTTTGGGTATGTCTTCAGCGCGCACTGGGACTTGGTGGTAACCGCGGACCAAGTCTATCTTAGAAAAAACGCGCGCCCCCGCCAAATGAACGGAAAAATCTTGGATATGCGGGATTGGGTAGCGGTCGTGCGCTGTGGCGTTGTTCAACCTGCGGAAATCTCCGCAAGGTCGCCACGAGTCGTCAGTTTTCGGGACCATGTGAAGCGGGGAAGCCCATGGGCTGTTCGAGTGCCTGATGATGCCCAACCTTTCCAGGTTGGGGAACTCCTCGCGCGCTATGGTCAGTTTAGCTGAATCCAAGCGCCGAGCTTTTGCAAAAACGGATGGGCCGGTGGTAGTAATAAAATGTTCCACCCCCGTGTCTAGCGACGGCTGCTGAAAATGTGGGGACCGTGAGTGCTGGGAAGTGAGTGAGCAGTGTGTGGAACTTACCGCTTGCAGCTGTGACGTTGGCTTGTGCTGTTGGCGGGGCCACTCGGGCTGTACAGGGAATAGAATAAAAAGTGCATTAAGCAGGCGCCTGTTAGCAAGATCAACCAACAAACCATGTGAGCACAGAAAATCAGCCCCTAACATATTGAAATTCACTGCAGCTATAACAAAAGTCCACTCAAATGTACGGCCATGTAGGGACAGAAGCAGAGCCTTCTCACCAAAGGTTTTAATCACCGAGCCGTTCGCCGCTGACACCCCGGGACCTCTGGAAACTGCCAGCCGGTCAGCGGAGGAAGGTGTGATGAAACTCAACTGGGAGCCTGTGTCCATGAGGAAATGCCTCCTCGAGCGCGCATCCTTCAAGTAGAGCAGCTTGTTCTCCTCCCCGAGGGCCGCAGCTGCTACCAACCCCCGGTCTTGGCGTTTCCCGAGTGCTTGAACCGGCACAGTGGTATACATTTGCGTGCCTTCTCTGCAAAGCGGCGATGGTAGAAACAGAGGGTGTCTCCTCCGCGATCCTTGGCCCCCGCCGCCGCCGTCGTCGGTGGTTCTGCTACCGCCGTCTCTGGCCCCCTGCCATCTCCGGCCGCCGCGCCGAACTCCTTCACTGCTGCGGTGGCTGCACGCTGTTTGCTGGCGTTGAGGATCCGATGCGCCTCCTGGGCCAGCACGCGGAAGTCCCGCTGGGCCAAAAACGGCGAACTGGCTAGGGCTGCTCTCGTGGCCGACGGTAGGGTCCTGAGGAAAATGTGGGTGAAGATGAAGTCGTCGTCGTCTGAGCCCCTCAACCTCAGCATGTTCTCCATCAGGTCAATGGGCGTGCCATCTCCCAAGTCGTTCAGAGCCAGGAGCCTCTCCGCTCTCTCCTCGACTGAGAGAGTGAAACGCTGGATGAGCGCAGCCTTCAACCCGCCGTATTTGTTGTTGGCCGGTGGCTGCTCCAATAGGCTCTCCACATGCCGAGCCGTGCGGTTGTCGAGCTTGGCAATCACATGGTAGAACTTCGTGTCATCTACCGTTATCCCCCGGAGGGCGAACTGTGCTTCGACCAAGTGGAACCAGGAGTGCGGGTTGTCTTGCCAAAAGTCCGGTAGTTGGACAGTAGCGGCGTACGCTTGGCTGGGAGCTCCTGACCCGGTTGGCCCGGGGGAATTTCTTTCATCCATGATACGTCTTAGGGTCACCAGTGTGGAGATGTGAAAATGACGAGGCAGAGTTTATCTCACGAGTCAGGTTTATTCACATCTTCCAACATCAGCAAAAACAGAAAGAGGAAAAACACAGACATTCGTCCTTTAAATATCCAGGACCTTCAAAGCTCACAGTCACATTGCATTTAATCACAAGTAACAATGCATTTTCTCTTAATCCTATCACATCCTCCCCACAGTCCCTGGCAGACAGGAAATACCCCAAGGTCGTCTCTTTGCATACCAAAGACCAAACTTTCACATCCTCCTGTTATCTCCAAGGAGACTCAGTTCTTTGTTCATTCTGAGATGTGAAGCATAAAGTGACATACATATGTGTCCCGCCAAGTCTGTCATACATGTGGGAATAATTTCATTCCCATACCAAGTTTGTTAATGAAGCGCTTTAAGAAAAACAACAATTGGTAGCCAAAGTGCTGTTCAGGAACACATAAACCATAACAGATCCCACAATAAAAATGCAAAAGACATTTAAAGAGAAATAAGAACCATAAATAACATAATACAAAACAAGAATAAAGCACTACATCTCACTGTGCATTAAAAGCCAAGGAGAAGAGGTATGTTTTCAGAAGAGACTTCAAGGCAGGCAACAAAGAGGCTTGTCTAACATGTCTTTGTCAGTATCCTACTACAGTTAAATTCTAATATCTTGAAAATTTCCATGTATTATTCATAATTTAATGATAAAGGTAAGCTTTCATATACTGTATGTAAAGGGAAATATTTCAAACCTTTTTTGTTTTAATTTTGATGCTTGTGATTACTAGTTTATGAATATAGGAACTCTAGTATCTCAAATTGTTTGAATATTACCTAAGATCAATCCAAAATAAGGATTTACAAAAGAACAGAAATGTTGAACTCCTGAAAAGTGTGTTTATTTATGCACTCAGTGCTTGAATGGAGCTGCTTTGATGATTACTGCATCAGTGCGGTGTAACATGGAGACTTGTGAGGTGTCATTGAAGCCCAAGTTTGATACTGGCTTTCAGCTCATGTGTGTCATTGGGTCGGGTCTTTTTCACCTTTCTCTTGACTGTATGCCGCAGAGAATTTGTGGGATTCAGGTCAGGACAGTCAGCTGGCCAGTCAAGCAACAATATTATGGTCAGCAAACCATTTCATAGTAGTTTTGGTGCCGTCGGCTGGTGCTAAAACCTGCTAGGAAAGGAAATCAATATCTTAATAAAGTTTTTCAGCAGATGGGAGAATAAAGTGCTGTTAAATTTCCAGGTAGACAGCAGTGTTGACTTTGGATTTGAATAAACACAGTGGACCAACAGCAGCAGATGACACGGCACCCCGAATCATCACAGACTGTGGATACTTCACACTGAACTGTAAACACCTTTGGATTCTGTGCTTCAACGCTCTTCCTCTAAACTGTAGGACCTTAATGTCTAAATGAAATGCAAAATTTGCTTTCACCAGGAAATAGGACTTTGGACTCCTGAGCAACAGTCCAGTTGTTTTTCTCTTTAACCCACTTAAGTTGCTTTCCATGTTGTCTCAGGTTCAGAAGTAGCTTAGTGTTAGGAACAGTTATAGCCTCTTTCCTGAAGATGTCTGTGTGTGGTGGCTTTTAATGCACTGACACCAGACTCAGTCCACTCCTTGTGAAACTCCCCTAAGTTCTTGAATCAACTTTTTTTGACAACTTTTCTCTCAAGGTTACAATTATCCTTGTTACTCTTGCACCTTTTCCAACCACACTTTCTTCTTCCGGTCAGCTCATTAACATGCTTTGATACAGTGCTCTGTGACCAGCCAGACTTTCAAAAACAGTTCACAGAAATTATCATTATTATCTTAGCAGAGATGTATTTGGACTTTATGGGAAAACATGAGAAAACAGTCATTTCTCTTTCTGTTCCTGAGAGATATACCCTTTTCAAGTTTTGTATATAGCGGGTGGATCTCTTCATTAATTTCTGTGATCGTCATCATCACCATGTTTATGTGTGGGGAAAAGTCACAAAGGAAAAATCTATCTGAGCCATTTTTTTCTCCTACAATATAGTATCTTTCTCTAGAGGCAATTCAAAGCATGTTATTCATCTTGCATGGTAAGGAACTAACTAAACTTAGCACTGCTGCTTCTTGCTGTCATATTAGTACCTCATATGACTGAGTCGCAACCCTCAGCTTCTTCTGCACTCGTTTTTACATGATCTAAATGAAGTCATTGAGAATGTTTGTGTCCTCCTCCCGCTGTGTGACCGAGTCCTCCGTATTGAAGCTCCTGGGGCGATGTTGGTGACCTGTCAGTCAAACAGTGTGAGCTGTAATGTGGCATCATATGTCAGACACACTGTGAGCTTCTGTGGGTGGAGTTTTTGTGTCTTTTGTCTGTGTTTGTGCCAAGATAACTTTCAGCTCTCCTTGTATGACACTCAGCATGTCCTCCCACATCAGCAGCACTGAGAGCAGCGTATTGTACAAGCTTCACTGTACTGGGGGAGGTTGATTCCATTTTTTTTTTTAAAAATTAGCAGTGCTTTGTAAATGTTGCAGATTACTATTGAGGAAGTTGACGTATTTTCAGTGTTAAGACCCTGTTCTTTATACCTCCTTTACACAGGGGTAGGGATCGTTGAGAGATGAAAAAATGGCCAGAAAACTCAATGATCTTCCAATTAGAGCTGGGCAGTTTGACCTTATATCAGCATCACTGTTAACTGATGCTTTCATGTCGTTTTTGTTTTTTTTTGTTTGTTTGTTTTTTGGGGGGGTATTTTTTGCCCTCCCTTTTTCTTACTGACAAGGCTCACGTTAAAACCCATTAACTGTCACAGGCGCCTTTTGGAGACATAACCCCTAGTGGTCAAGAGTGGTAATGATTTTTTGTCAAGAAAATATTCAGATCAGATGTCAGCTTTCAAAGGCTATAACTTGAAAGTTGCAAGAGATAATGGCTTACTGTCAATTAGAAAGATGTAGAATATGATCCAAAGTTTATGATAGGAGTAAATTTACACATCTAATTTAAATAATGGCGCAGCAGCTAGATCGAATTACATAACTCAGTCGAAAGTGGACTTTGGATGTATTTACACAAAGAATGGTTCTATTTTTTGAAACCATTTTTTTGACAGGGGCATTTTGTTATCTTATCTTCAAAGTATATGAACCAGAAAATCAGTACAATGTAAAGAAACAAAGAAATTTGTCACTTACCACTGGCGCAGGGGACTCGCTCGCTGGCATGGTCAGTCCGTTTTTGTCCATCGTGGTCGTTATTTTGCGTTCTGTCGGTCATTTGCGCTTTCTCTCCCATATCTAGAAACTCTTATGATTATCCCACATCAATTTTGTTTGTATTCTGCGGCAATTTATTGTATTTGAAGTTGAATATGATTGTCTTATATGACGATGGATGGCAGCCATATTTGTTTTCTGATCTCAAAGAAGTAAAAAAAGAAGAAGGATATCTTCTTCTTTGGTGTATTCCATGTCAGCCATGATTCCTCCAACGCGTGTCTGCCACCTTCTGAACTGGCATGATCAGTACAAATCCTCAGTACAGCTGGGGAGTTAAAGGGATGTCAGATTCAGTTGACAGGCGCAGTTGCTGCGCTGGGCCACTAGGGGCGCGTTAAATCTGACAGTTAAACGGTTAAGGAAAATTACACAAGAATATGGTATCATATCACTCCAGTGCAGCAGTAAATGAGCAAAATATATTCAAGAACAGGCCTATTGTCATTTCTGTCACAATACTGAGCACAGATGGGGAGCCGTGCTCTGCCTCTAAGTTGTTTAAGTCACTTTCTGCATTTCTGTTTATTTGGTATTTAGTATGGGTTGTTGTATTTTGTTATCTGGGTTTGTCCTTTTATTTCTGGTCTTAGTTTTGGTGACATCGGTGCACTTTGCTCACTTTTTCTTGGCCTCTTCAGATGAAATAAAGAGCCAATTATCACAAAGTATGTAGATGGAGACTGCATTTGTTTTCATTACAAGCCTGCTGACTGCGCTGCTTCCGGAGTTAGGTGCCCACGCCTGTAATTCCGTGGGCATGTCTTAAAGGGGCAGTACATGAAAAGCTCTCTCGTACACACGCACAACAGAGAGAAGGGGAATAAAAATGATAATAGCAAGGTTACGTTGGTTCTACACCCTGAACGTCAATTCCGGTTTTATTTTGGTTAATCAGCCAGCCCAACTTCCAGTGATCTTCTCAAAGTTTTGACTCAGTCCAAAATACACAAAAATAGCTTTTTTTTTAGACTGTTAATTGTATTCATGGATACCACACTCCCTCTTGTGTAACATTGCTTAAATGAACACCATGTTCAAGGACAGCATGCGCCTCAAGATTCGTACAAAGTTGCATCATGATGATGGTATGTAGTTTGGATTTGCTTGGAAACATGTTAGTACAGAAAGTAGCTAACATTAGTCATAACAGCTAGCATTAGCATCACATCTGACATTTATAGTTAACTTGAAAACACTTTGGAACTTTCTTTTGGAGCAAAATCAAAATGAGCTTTGAGCTAGCATGCTCAAACTGCCCCACTGTCAGCTGAAAACATTCCCTGAAGTGGCTAAAGCCACATCTTCATATAGTAGCAATGTGAAACAGCTGAAGTTTCTGATTATTTTAGACTTCTTGTTGTGTTTGGGTTTGAGTTTAATGAAGTAGTTTTAATGGGCAACCGTACAATGTGTCACATTGACAGAAGCAAAACAGAATAGATGCATGAGTGAAAACAGTGGAACAATTGCATGTGAAGATCTCCTGCATTGGAAATCCCTGTTATTATTTGTCAATGAATTCTGCTGCTTTCATGCATTTGAGGGCTTCTAAAATAATGAAACATCAAGAGTCAAATCTGAAGTGTTTGCATCGGTCGTGTTCAGAAATTGGAACAACCAATGTTGGTTTGAAATCATTACCCTGCAGGAGTGATGTGAGCATCATTTCAGGTTTCAACAAGGTGAACCACAAATAGAGATCTCTAATAGAAAGGGTATGTGGAGGATAAGTGGGAAGGGATAATGTGAAGGGGCAGGTTGGAAATACTTTCTTCTTCATTGTCAATTATTGTTTGATCTGACCTTTGTCCACATCGATGCCGCTGTTTGATATCAGGCTTTGTCAGTGTGAGCAGACGGCATTGAGCAAAGTTGTCAGAATGATGGTGGACTGAGCTTCGTTAGCCAATATTTTGACAAACATGGAATTGTGTGGTACACGACAGTCTGAGCCTACAGATCTTTACACAGTTGCTCATCTCTTTAAACCAGGTTATGAATGCAGCCTCATAAACCTAGACAATTGCATGAGTACACATGCACTAGTACTTATCCATTTTTATCATGCTACTTCTTACCTAGTATTTGCCTTTTAGCCACAGATGTGGTTTCAAACTTACTACAGTGACGTGAATTTAAATCCTCCTTGCTTTGAAGCCACGCAGCTCATGCATTGTCAGTAAAATTTGGTGAGCACAACCAGTGTCACCTGTGATGTGACTACAGGGAGTGAGGAACATGGTTCATGGACTGATGCATAGTGAGGTTGGTAATATATAACTAGAAAAGCACTCAGATAGCACATACCTCCGCCAAGGCTCCCTCTGTTCCTCATAGATGTTCTCCAAAATGTAACGGGTTTGTGTGCTGTTGGAGGTTTTTCTCCAAAATTTATAACAATTTTCTTAGAGTTTTCTACTTTTCTCTGTAAATTTATCCAAATTTGCAACCATTTTCCTCATTTGTAATTTCATCTTGTAAAATTGACTTTTCTTGTATATTTGAGACTTTATTATAAACTTGTAGATTATTTTCTAGCTAATTTTTGTCTGTTTTTTTTTAAATAAAATTACAATTTTTTTAATAAATTTGAGACAGATTGTGGTAAAATTTTGACTTTTTTTCCTTATACAATTTACACTTTTGACTATAATTTTGCAGACCCAGAACAGAACAATAATTTAACTGTGATTTTAAAGAAAAATATCTTAATAAAATTATATTTAATGAAATAAACTAACTTAAATTACCAAAGATTGTGTTATTTCTGTTATGTTTCTATATATTTATAGTTTTTTAGAGCTCTCCTCAAAAACCAGACAGCAGCAAAAAACTCCCTTATTTTGAAATCCAAATGTTGGCACGTTTAGTTTGTCTGAAGGCTGTTGACAGATTAAAGTCAGACTTCATGAATTTTGGTCATCTTTACTTACCAGGTGCATAATAATGAACATAAAATAGTTAATATTTTAGTGGCTGGTGAAGTAAATCCTCAACAATTCATCATGCACTCTTGCCTTTCCTCGTTAGTGTCTGGGCATGGTCTGGGAACCTTGCCCACACTTCGTATTTTGGGATTTTTCTGTATTTATTATCATTCATTATCTTAGTCATGGCTCTGTATTCATTATTATTATTATTATTATGAATATTGTGAATTATGTTCCTGCCCAGTCTGTTGTGGTATAGCTGTGGTCATTGTCATGTGTATGTCTCCCCTGGTCCTCTGTTCATGTCTTATGTTTACCCTTTTGTCTCAGCCCCTCATGTCTTCCGTACCAGTAGCCACTCCCCTGCAGCCTCCATTTGCCCTTGATTGTTCCCACCTGTTCTATATTTGTTGATTAACTGGTGTCTACATATGTCTGTGTCAAGGTCTTTGTCAGATGTGACATCATTAATGTCTTCAGTCAGTCGTGCCCTTGAGTTCATGAATTAATGTCTCTTGTCAGTCCGGTCAGTGAGATTATGTAGCCCGTACATTATCCTAGTCTAGTCGTGTCTTGTCAGTCAGTCTGTTTAGCTTTTGTTTTGATTCCAGTCCACGTGCTGCCATTTATTTTGTATTAGTTCTGTTTAATAAATCATCATTTTTACACCATACGTCTGCCTGCGCCTGAGTCCTCCACCACCCAAACCTTGACATTCCCTGCATATGAAGCCTAACCACATCTGTTTGCTAAGTGACTCTTCATTATTGTTCCCGTTACCAGCGAGTTAACTCCTTAAGGATTAAATTTGATTACATGAACTACCTGTCCTGTGGCTAGTGTCGCAGATCTGCGCCTGTCACGTGATTGGTCAAAAAATATGAAAAAAAAAAAATAATAAACCCAGATGTACCAAGCATTTCACATCACTAGATGGCAGACACATATAGCTTACTGGTCTGCACTGGAGGACCGTGCTCAGCAAGCCAGAACCACGTCAAATCTGATATCACTTCAGGGGTGCAGAAGAAGAGCCATCTTATATGTTGCGTCTATTGCGCAACATATATTTCCATGGGGAGGAAGCATTTGCATTTGCCAACTATGATTCTAAAAGGGATTATTTAGCATCTGAAGGGAAATATTTACCTTCTGGACAGCACAAGATGGACCAGAACGGAACACTTTTCGTCCGCCATTGACGAAGCTGCTTGTGGCGGAGAGGCCAATACTGCCGGTTCCGCAGTGTAATCTAACCGAAAATGAGGTGGAATAAATCAGAAGATAAATGTAGGAGTGTCTGGATGTGGGAGAGAAAGCGAAAATGATTGACAGAAGACAAAATAAGGACCAGGATCAGCACACGGACGCATAGCGACACATGACAAGCGGTAGGTCTGATGTTTTTTATCAGTTTGTTTACATTCTACTGATTTTCTGGTTCATATATTTTGAAGATAAGATAGCAAAAACAAAAACAAAGACAAAAAAACCAAAACCATCCTTTGTATAAATATGTCCAAAGTCCATTTTGACCGAAAGTTATGTAATCTGATGTGGCTGCCGTCACGTTATGCAAATTAGATGCATAAATTTACTCCTATCATAAATTTTGGATCATATTCTACATCTTTCTCATTGACAGTAAGCCATTATCTCTTACCACTTTCAACTTACAGCCTTTGGAATTTGTGATATCTCAACTGAATATTTTCTTGAAAAAAATCTTCGCCACCAGAAGGTGCATGCAGATGGTGCGGTTCTGTGACCGAAATCCTCAAGTAGTTAAAACCACGATAAATGCCTCCACTGCTTACATACCTCTTCTGCTTTTTTCCACGTTTAAAATACTTTAATAAACTCATGCTTTGCTCAGACAGTGACACTAGAGACACTCTGCCTGCAGACTGAAACGGTCACGCGAGTGGCACGCTGCCGAACTCCAGCGCACAGATGACTGTCACGCATGTTGTTCGTGTGCGTGCTTGCAGAGCATCATTCCTTCATTTATTTTTCTTAAATTTATATTTCCCCTTGAGCGTGGCAGCATAGTTTCAGGGGTGGCGGTCCGCCACACAGAAATGTTACCAGTGGAAACCCTGCATCAGCTTCAGAGCTAACAGTGCTCCTAGGAATTTGGCTTATCAAGCATGGTTTATGTATTTTATTTTCTTTAGATTCCAGTCATTCTATAAACATCCCTGTTTCCACCTGGTTCACTATCCCACAGTTGACAATACACATATCTCGCATCATTCTGGCTTATTTTGTTATATTTTGGCTGTGATGCTAAATTGGTCTGTTCACACTAGCTTGACTAGGTGATCAGCAACTGCATTTTCTATAAATGCTTCTTCTTTCTCTTTTGACTGCTCCTTTTCAGGGTTGCCACAGCAACAGTTTATATATGCTTCTGCTAGGCAACATTATTAGAAAGCACTGTATACATTTTCATTGTTATGCAGATGACACACAATTATACCTGTCAATGAAGCCAGATGATAGTAATCAATTAGCCAAGTTAGAAGCCTATCTTAAGGAAATCAGAGCTTGGATGACTTGCAATTTCCTGCTATTAAATTTAGATAAGACTGAAGTCATTCTGGTTGGTCCAGAAAACCTTAGAAACACCTTTCCAAATCAAACTCTTAGTGTGGATGCGGTTACTCTTTCTGTTAATAGTTCTGTGATGAACCTTGGAGCTGTTTTTGATCAAGATCTGTTTTTTAATTCACATATTAAACTTGTTTGTAAGACTGCCTTCTATCATTTGCGGAGATTAGGAGCATCTTGTCTCAGAGTGATGCAGAGAAAGTAATCCACAATTTTGTTAGCTCGAGATTAGATTATTGTAACTCTTTATTATCAGGTTGTCCTAAAACATCTTTAAAAAGTCTTCAGCTGATCCAAAATGCTGCAGCAAGAGTTTTAACAGGTACTAGAAAGAGAGATCATATCTCTCCGGTTCTGGCCTCCCTTCATTGGCTTCCCATAGAGTTTAGAATTAAGTTTAAAATCCTTCTTCTCACTTACAAAGCTCTAAATAATCAGGCCCATTTTTATTTAAAAGATCTGATACTACGCTATTATCCTAACAGAGCACTATGCTCCCAAAATGCTGGATTGCTTGTAATACCTAGACTCGCCAAAAGTACAATGGGAGGCAGAGCCTTCAATTATCAAGCTCTTCTCCTGTGGAACCAGCTGCCAATCTGGATTCGGGAGTCAGACTATAGCTCTGTTTTTAAGAATAGGATAAAACCTTCCTTTTTGATATAGCCTGTAGTGGAATAAGGTCATGCGAGATGCAACGAGCTGGAAGGTTGCAGAGTTTTATTTCCTCCATCAAAAGGAGACACACATCGTAGCTCTGAGCTACTGTGTTGTTGAGGCATGTATAGTAAGCTCTTTTATACAGACAGGGAGAATGCATGGCATATTAGCATATTGGTATACACTACCGTTCAAAAGTTTGGGGTCACTTAGAAATTTCCTTATTTTTGAAAGAAAAGCACTGTTTTTTTCAATGAAGATAACTTTAAACTAATCAGAAATACACTCTAATATCTAATATACATTGCTAATATCTAATATACATTGCTAATAATTGCTAAACGCAGAAGACGTTTCAGAAGCCTTCGGACTAGAACCAGCAGGTTTAGGAACAGTTTCTTTCCAACAGCTGTCACGTTATTGAACTTAGTTCCCCGCTGACTCTCTTACAGTCATCTTTTACCATCCTCACCTGTACATAACTGCATAACTACATAACTACATCTAACTTATTGCACATTATTTGCACATAACAGTACTTTTAACTTTCTGCACTGCTGCATATATTTGCATATATTTGCTTAAATTGCACATACTGCTAATTACCGTATATACTGCACTGCTGTCCTTTGCACTTCTGATTGGATGCTAAACTGTGTTTCGTTACCTTGTATTCATACATGTGTAATGACAATAAAGTTGAATCTAATCTAATCTAATCTAATCTAATGTGGTAAATGACTATTGTAGCTGCAAATGTCTGGTTTTTGGTGCAATATCTACATAGGTGTATAGAGGCCCATTTCCAGCAACTATCACTCCAGTGTTCTAATGGTACAGTGTGTTTGCTCACTGCGTCAGAAGGCTAATGGATGATTAGAAAACCCTTGTGCAATCATGTTAGCACAGCTGAAAACAGTTTAGCTGGTTAGAGAAGCTATAAAACTGACCTTCCTTTGAGCAGGTTGAGTATCTGGAAAAAATTATTATTTCAAATACAAATCATTATTTCTAACCTTGTCAATGTCAATGTCTTGACTATATTTTCCCTTCATTTTACAACTCATGGTGGTAAATAAGTGTGACTTTTCATGGAAAACACAAAATAATTGTCTGGGTGACCCCAAACTTTTGAACGGTAGTGTACATATCAGTCAATACACATGATTAGCATGACCAACTGGCGCCCGGACGTCCTCTCCTTAATCCGGGGATGTCTAAACAATAGTCCATTGTTCTGGTTGTCCCCCAGGGGTTCTCTGTCCATATGCAATTTGTCCTCCATTTCCTCCAGCCCCGCTGAGCGTGAATAGTATCAGTCTGCATTGTGCTGGGTGACCACACGGCTCCCCCCAGAACGCTCGGAAAGGGGCCGTGACCCCCCCCCCCCCCTGTCGTTTGGGCTCCAGCTCTGGTAGAACTGTCCTGTTGTAGAGGAGGAGAGGGAGGGGGTGGGAGTAAGTGAGTGCCGGCCTGTGACGTCAAAGGTGTCTGGGCCGCGCACAAATTGTGTGTGGATCACCGCCAGTGTGCGGCTGTGAAAAAAAAAATTAAGTCTCTGACTCCTCTCGCGGCTCGGTCCAGCAAGGATGTGGGGAAAGCGTACGGCCAAATTCCCAGAGGATGTGTAGTGGCTGTGAAACAACTGCAGCTGTGTGAGGGACTTGGTGGTTTGGCTTTTAGGTGCGGAAGCAGCCCTAAAGCCATCAGGGACAGCAATCGGCTAAATTCTCCTTGTGCACCGTGGCTGAGAAACCCATACAGAGTCCTGTGTGCAGGCTGCACGTCTGCTTCAGGTGCGTGAGCAGCCCTGAAGGTTCCAAGGGGGGCGATTGGCCGTGTTTCTCGGGCATGTGCAGCGGCGGAGGACGCTGTATCAGTCTGTGGAGCCGGTTCGTCCCTGTGCGTGGCGCACGCTTGGCGCAGTGACCACATAGCTGGCAGTTGCGCTGTCCTCGTAATCCTGCGGTGTGCGTGTGGGGCTTCTGTGTGCAGGAGGTCCGCTTGTTGCGAGCTGAGTCAGGGTCGGGGAGCTTGGTGGAAATCAACGCAGTCGGCGTTGATGATTGTCCCCGTTCAGTCTGCTTCCTTCGTTTCACTCGTGTCGCTGTTCATGGTGCGTGTCGGTCCCAGCGCTGTCCGCTCTGGGGAGCGCGCTCCGGTGAGGATGAAGAGGTTGCAGGCGTTCTCTGGTCCTCTGCTGTCCACAGCGCGGTGAGAGGGAGCAGACGGTCATTCTCTCTCGTCAGGTCACCAGTGTGGAGGGATAAGATCAGGCGAGGGGGGCACCATGACACGTCTAGGGTCACCAGTGTGGAGGAATAAGTTCATGCGAGATGCGACGAACTGGAAGGTTGCATAGTTTTATTTCCTCCATCAAAATGAGACACACATCGTAGCTCTGAGCTACTGTGTTGTTGAGGCATGTATTGTAAGCTCTTTTATACAGACAGAGAGAATGCATGGCACATTAGCATATTGGTATACATATCAGTCAATACACGTGATTAGCATGACCAACTGGCGCCCGGACGTCCTCTCCTTAATCTGGGGATGTCTAAACAATAGTTCATTGTTCTGGTTGTCCCCCAGGGGCTCTCTGTCCATATGCAATTTGTCCTCCGTTTCCTCCAGCCCCGCTGAGCGTGAATAGTATCAGTCTGCGTTGTGCTGGGTGACCACACCGCTCCCCCCAGAACGCTCGGAAGGGGCCGTGACCCCCCCCCCCCCCTCGTCGTTTGGGCTCCAGCTCCGGTAGAACTGTCCTGTTGTAGAGGAGGAGGGGGAGGGAGGTGGGAGTAAGTGAGTGCCGGCCCGTGACGTCAAAGGTTGTCTGGGCCGTGCACAAATTGCGTGTGGATCACCACCAGTGTGCGGCTGTGAAAAAAAAAAATTAAGTCTCTGACTCCTCTCGCGGCTCGGTCCAGCAAGGATGTGGGGAAAGCGTACGGCCAAATTCCCAGAGGATGTGTAGCGGCTGTGAAACAACTGCAGCTGTGTGAGGGACTTGGTGGTTTGGCTTTTAGGTGCAGAAGCAGCCCTAAAGCCCTCAGGGACAACAATCGGCTAAATTCCCCTTGTGCGCCGTGGCTGAGAAACCCATACAAAGTCCTGTGTGCGGGCTTCATGTCTGCTTCAGGTGCGTGAGCAGCCCTGAAGGTTCCAAGGGTGGCGATTGGCCGTGTTTCTCGGGCATGTGCAACGCGGAGGACGCTGTATCAGTCTGTGGAGCCGGTTCGTCCCTGTGCGTGGCGCGCGCTTGGCGGAGTGACCACATAGCTGGCAGTTGCGCTGTCCTCGTAATCCTGTGGTGTGCGTGTGGGGCTTCTGTGCGCAGGAGGTCCCCTTGTCGCGAGCCGAGTCAGGGTCGGGGAGCTTAGTGGAAATCAACGCAGTCGGCGTCGATGATTGTCCCCATTCAGTCTGCTTCCTTCGTTTCGCTCGTGTCGCTGTTCATGGTGCATGTAGGTCCCAGCGCTGCCCGCTCCGGGGAGCACGCTCTGGTGAGGATGAAGAGGTTGCAGGCATTCTCTGGTCTTCTGCTGTCCACAGCGCGGTGAGAGGGAGCAGACGGTCATTCTCTCTCGTCAGGTCACCAGTGTGGAGGGATAAGATCAGGCGAGGGGCGCACCATGACACGTCTAGGGTCACCAGTGTGGAGGAATAAGTTCATGTGAGATGCGACGAGCTGGAAGGTTGCATAGTTTTATTTCCTTCATCAAAATGAGACACACATCGTAGCTCTGAGCTACTGTGTTGTTGAGGCATGTATAGTAAGCTCTTTTATACAGACAGAGAGAATGCATGGCACATTAGCATATTGGTATACATATCAGTCAATACACATGATTAGCATGACCAACTGGTGTCCGGACGTCCTCTCCTTAATCCGGGGATGTCTAAACAATAGTCCATTGTTCTGGTTGTCCCCCAGGGGCTCTCTGTCCATATGCAATTTGTCCTCCGTTTCCTCCAGCCCCACTGAGTGTGAATAGTATCAGTCTGCATTGTGCTGGGTGACCGCAAGCCTACAATTAGGGAGGGATCATGTGTCTCTGAACCCTCCCTTAGTTATGCTGCTAATAGGTTTAGACAGCCAGGGGATCTTCAGTAATTGCACTGGGCTTCACGCCTTTCTTCACTCTCAATGATTTTTTTTTTTTTTTTTTTTTTTGCTGGTCATTAACATCTGTTTGTTCTCTCCCATAGATTGAGTCCCCATCGTGCTGTTTGCTCTCTCCATGTCTGTTCTTTTCATCTTCTCTATCCCCTCAGCCCCCAGCCAGTCTCAGCAGATGACTGCCCCTCCCTGAGCCTGGTTCTGCTCGAGGTTTCTTCCTGTTAAAAGGGAGTTTTTCCTCTCCACCATCGCCAAGCGCTTGCTCACAGGGGATCGTCTGATTGCTGGGGTCTTTCTGCAATTGTGGGGGTTTCCCCTACAGTTGAAAGTGCTATGAGATGACTGCTGTTGTGAAATGGCGCTATATAAATAAAGTTGAATTGAATTTAATTGAATCATCACCTGATATGGCGATTTGGCAAGGATTTTTAAGCCGGATGCCCTTCCTGACGCAACCCTGCCCATTTATCCGGGCTTGGGACCAGCACAGAGAGTAATCCTATGGCTGGGTAGCCAACTTTACTTCCTCCATTCTATTATGCAGCACGGTCATACGGTGGTTAGCACTGTTGCCTAAAAGCTAGAAGGTTCCAGGTTCAATTCCCCAAGCTGGCAGGCGTAGGAACCTTTCTGTCTATAGTTTGCATGTTCTCCCTGTACTGTGTGGGTTTACACCGGGAGCTCCGGATTCCTCCCACAATCCAAAGACATGCATGTTAGGTTAACTGGTTATTCTAAATTGTCCCTAGGTATCTGTCTCCTACAGGCCCTTAGACTAGAGGGTTAGAACTAGTGAAATGCTTTGAGACTAGAAAAAGCACTATATAAGTACAGGTCCTTTTCCTGAGCACTAGGCTAGGAAGTACTATTTTTATGTGGTCTTTGGTATGACGCGGCTGGGACTTGAACCCACAACCTCCTGGTTGTGGGGCAGATGCTCCACCAACTAAGCCACCACTCCAGTTTTTCTCTTTACTCTATTCTATGAATTCTATTCATCCCCACTGGAACCCCTGTTCATCTACAACACCACACATGTCGTTTGTAGATGTTATTTTCACTTATTTTCTTGTAGCCTTATCTCTAACCTGGACCAAAGGCAGCTAGTTGAAGCTAGCTGTTTAGCCACTCCTTCTTCAAATGTTTCTGTTCTTTATTGTACTCCAGGAACTGGTCATATCCTATCGAGCACTGAAACCACGCACCCCTGCCCAACAGTGATGCTTTATGTTATTCATTCTTTGAGACAAGATTTGCATTAGCTCCCTGAGTTAGGTGTGAATCCTACTTAAAAAGGAAAATGGGGGAATTCACCACAAATTGGAAAAAGCATAAAAAACAATAATGAGCAGTTCTCTTTTCTTAGAAGATCTCTGACCCACAGAAATTCTTCATAAATTAAAAAGCCCTCCCATGGATTGCCACCTTATTGTGGTGGAGAAAGAGGAGAGAACAGCAGCGGGGAGCATGCTGGGAGGTGAGCATGTTTAGTGAATGAGATGAACTGGGAGCCCCTCTTTTTTTTTTTCTTTTTTTTTTTACAAGGAAATTAGCAAACTGAAGGCAGCAGTGTATTTGAACACATCAGCCGATAAAAGCATAGTGGTTGGAAAAGCTGGTGTTAATGCATTGTGGTTGTTGACGAGTTATGGGTGTGTCTGCTGCTGGAGGAGGAGGGATGGGTGGGATCTACGTCCTGGTTTACACAAAGAAAAAATGTAGAGAAAAAGAGAGGGAAAGGCCATCCATCCATCCATCTTCTACCGCTTTTCCGGAGGTCCGGGTTGCGGAGGCAGCAGTTCAAGCAGAGAAGCCCAGACTTTCCTCTCCCCAGCCACCTGCTCCAGCATTTCAGAGGGGATACCGAGGCGTTCCCAGACCAGCTGGGAGACATAGTCTCTCCACCAAGTCCTAGGTCTGCCCCGGGGTCTCCTCCCAGTGGGACATGCCTGAAACACCTCAAGTGGGAGGCGTCCAGAGCAGAAATCCAAGGCAGATAAATGTTAGAAGAAAACAAATCATAGTGGTAACTTAGATTTCTGTGAGAAAACAGTATTTGTATGGGTAAGAAATGTTGTTTTATTTTGTTCATTTCAACGATGACGGTGTGACACATACAATTATAAAAGCAACATACTGATACTCAATGAAAGTGCAGCACAGGGTTTTTAGAGGGGCTGTCTGTACAGTTAAAGGAGCTGTATGTAACTTTGAATGAACTTTGAATGTATCAACAGCAGGTGGCAGCATTGTGCTAAAAAGGTGAACCTCCATGTGACAGTCATGACCCTACCGGTACAACAGTGGCACTGCAGAAAGGAACAGGCCAACCCTGAAGGAAAGTTTATTATAGGTCTCTGCAATGCAACACATTTGCATCTTTCATATGATGTCATACTGTAGCTGTTGTTTCCAAGCACTTATAATTATTGGCACTTTTTGTAAATTATAAAGTAGAAAAACTACATATAGCTTCTTTAATGTGTTGCTAACTCTTCCTAAATAAATCTGTGAAAAGCATTCTGACAAATGCAATTAGGATCAAAAATCAAGAGGTGACAAAGTCAAAGTTCAGAGGTTTCAGCTGGCAACAATAAATGTAACAAACGGTGATCACTGTTTTTATCACTGTTAAAAGTTTGCTAAACGTTAGAATTGTCAGACCAACAACTCTCAAATGTGGACAAATTCATGAAAAAGGGCATAATACAAAAGCAAAAGTATTTTGATGTTTAAGCGAGACAAAACTAGCATGTGAATCACTCTAAATTTAGACTATACAATTTTTTAACCTCTGAATTAACTGACAATAAAGACTTCCTTTATTTTTCAGTTTAACAATTACACACTTTTAGACCTCCATGGCACTACTTTTCATCTTCACAATCATGTATCATGGGCGATGATGAATTCATACAGACTTTGTCCAATTCCCACCACTAACTGTTTCAGGTGAGTGGGGTTAAGTCAGAGTCCAGGTGTTTAGGTTCAATTCCAGATGTTAAGCTTAGGTGAATTTGTTCCCCAAGATGTTCCCTCTGTGCTGGAACAGAAGCATTGCTTGCACATACTTTTGCTTCATGGTTCATCTGGTTTTAGAACTAGAGCACATGAAATGGCATGTGGCAGAAAAGATTTCTACTACCTAACCCTTTGGCAGTGAAGCTGTTGCAGTCTGTTGGAGAAAGTGCTCCGCTGACTGTCCAGTGTGTGGAGGAGGGGGTGATCGGGATTGTCTATGATGGATTGCAGTTTGTTCAGTGTCCTCCTCTCCACCACAGATTCAAAGATCTCCAGCCTGAGACCAATTACAGAGCCAGCCTTCTTGATAATCTTGTCAAGTCTGTTGGTGTCGCTGGTTCTGATACTGCTACCCCAACAGACAGCAGCAAAGAAGATGGCGCTGGCAGCAACAGCCTGGTAGAAAAGCTCTAACATCTTGTTGCTGTGGTGATCCGAGCGCTGAGCTCATCCGCGCTCGGGTTACTCAGTATTTTTCCCTTTTTTCTCCCGTATTTTTTCTGTTGGTTATTATTGGTGTTTCCAGGGCTTTTACTGTGGCAGCACCGCGGCCAAACTTCCGGCTGTCAAAGCCGAGCTGGCACTGTCACAGATGATCTTGATTCGTCATTACATTTCCTCCTCTCCTGTTTGGTTCTTTGCTTTTTTGTATCAGTATTTAAGGGAGCAGCTGAGGCTCATTCCTCGCTGCGACCTATGTCTACCTGGACTGGAGTCCCTATCCCGGGCTTCAGTCTTACTGCTGTGTTTAATCCGTCTTCGCTTCATCACTTGTGAGTGTTTATTCGATAGCGTCAGGTTCCACCCTCGCTACGCTCCTGTATTGATGTTAGTGCTCTTTATTTTGTGTTCTAGTTCAGTGTATGTGTTTTGCCCCACGTGGCTCTTTATTTTGTCCTGTTTGTTAATAAACTAGCAAACTCTCTGTTGGCATCTGGTGCCTCATTTATGCCCTGAAAGGGGCAAACATGACAGTTGCACACATTGAAGGATCTCAACTTCCTCAGAAAGTACAGTCTGCTCATCCCCTTCTTGTGCACAGCATCAGTATTAGATTTCCAGTCCAGTCCGCTGCTGATTGCAACATCCAGGTATTTGTAGTCCTTCAGTACCCTCCACAACCTCCCCCTAATCTGCAATGGCTGTGAAGGCGTCCTCTTCTTCCTGAAGTCAATCACTATCTCTCTGGTCTTGCTGACGTTCAGTCTCAGGTGATTCTGCTCGGTCCAGTCCACAAATCTGTCTACTAGTGCCCTGTGCTCCCCCTCCTCTCCCCCTCTTATACATCCAACAACAGCCAAGTCATCAGAGAATTTCTGCAGGTGGCATGGGTCGGTGTTGTACTGAAAGTTGGTGGTGTATAAGGTGAAGAGAAAAAGAGAAAGCACAGTCCCCTGTGGAGCTCCCATATCACTAACCACCACATAAGACAAAACACTGCCAAGCCAGACAAACTGTGGCCTGCCTGTCAGGTAGTCGGTAACCCAGGAGATCACAGAGATGTCAATCCCCATCACCCGCAGCTTCTCACCCAGCAGCAGTGGCTGGATGGTGTTAAAGGCACTGGAGAAATCAAAGAATGTGATTCTCACAGTGTCTCCTCCGCCATCCAGGTGCAGGTGAGCTCATTGCAGCAGGTAGATGACGGCGTCTTCAACTCCTAAATGGGGCTGATATGCAAACTGCAGAGGGTCCAGCCACATCTCCACTTGCGGCCTCAGGTGGGCTAAAGCAAGTCTCTCCATGACCAGTTGCCCTCACATCACTGGTCGATTGTCATTCAGGTCCAATGGACAGGACTTCTTGGGGACATGAACCAGGCAAGATATCTTCCACAGCACCGGTACTCTCTCCAGGCTTAGGCTCAGGCTCATGTTGTAGAGGTGTTTCAGTACCGGAGCAAGCTGGTTGTCACAGGTCCTCAGGAGCCAGGCAGAGATGCCATCAGGGCCCGCAGCCTTTCGCTGGTGAAGTCTCTCCAGCTGTTTCTTCTCCTGGCCTGTAGTCACAGTGATGTGGGGGTTGGTGCTGATGTCATCAGTGGGGAGGAGGGGGGCTGAGGGATGAGGGAGGTGCTGCAGAGGGGAGTGGGGGGGAGGAGTGTGTGGGCATCTGGCTGTGTTGTGGGAGTGACAGATGGTGTTGAACCTATTAAAAAAGAGATTCAGCTCATTGGCTCTCTCATAGCTCCCCGCTGTCTATCTGTCTTTCCCCTTACACCCACTGATGTTTTTCATTCCAGTCCACATCTCTCTCATATTTTTCTGCTGTAGTTTATCCTCCAACTTCCTCCTGTAATTGTCTGTACACCTTCTCAGCATCTCTCTCAGTTCACACTGCACTCTCCTCAGTTCCTCTCTGTCTCCAGACCTAAAAGTCCCCTTCTTCTTGTTAAGAAGTGCTTTCAGGTGACTGGTGAGCCATGGTTTGTTGGTGGGGAAACAGTGCACGGTCTGGGCTGGCATGGCTGTGTTTTCACAGAATCTGATGTATTCTGTGATGCAGTCAGTCATGTTGTCTGTGTCCTCCCCGTGTGGACCATAGAGTACATCCCAGTCCGTTGTCTCGAAGCAGTCCTGTAGTGCATCAGCAGCCTCCTGTGTCTACCTCCTCACAGTCCATGTGAGCAGGCTGTCTTTGCACAAAAGGAATGTACTTGGGTGATAACAAAACCAGGTTGTGATCAGAATTGCCGGCGGGGGGGGGGGGGGGGAGTAGAGCTGTGCCCACTGTATGCATCTCTGACATTGGGATATAGTAGATCCAATGTTTTATTTTCTCTGGTGGGACAGTCAACAAACTGGTGGAAGTTTGGTAATGTTTTGTCCAGTCAAACATGGTTAAACTCTCCCGTGATGGCCATAAATGCGTCAGGGTGCTGGGCCAATACAGTGGCAGCAGTGGAGCTGATGACGTCACATGCCACCGTTGCATCAGCTGACGGATGAATGTAAACAGCGATTACAATGGTGCACATGAGCTCTCTCTGCATGTAATAGGGTCGCATACTCACAAAGAGCAGTTCAATGTCCGGGCTGCGGAGATGTTCTTTCACATAAATATGTCCAGGATTGTTAACCGGTAACAATTTCCATGCTTACATGAGCAAGTGAGCATTAAAGAGAGGCTCGAGGTTTCCCAGATGCTATTGACAGAAAACAAGAGGCTATAACAATTGATAAAAAGGCAGGAGAATAGAAGCAGGGTAAGGACAACAAGCTACAAAAGTGACTACAATGGAAGGGGAACATGAGGAAACAAGAGCCGGGGTTAAATGAGAGGGGAGGAAATTGGACTCATCCTGCAACTAATCAGTCCTGACAGCAGCGGACAGCATGTCCGTGGAAGGAGTGGGCATCCATAGATCCCCTGGGTGCCTGTGGCCTGTGGTGAGGAAGGGCCTTTTAACACTCACTCACTCACTCACTCACTCACTCTCACTCTCACTCTCACTCTCACTCTCACTCTCACTCTCACTCTCTCTCTCTCTCTCTCTCGCCACACAAATAATCATGCTGATGCACAAAGGCAGGCACTCATACAGGTGGCAAGGCGTCCGTCTTGTGGGACCGGCAGTTTAATTTTTATTTCAGCGTCTCCTCCCTGTCGCTTTTCTGTAAGTCAGCTCTGCAGTCATCATCAGTTACTTCTTTAGATACACAGCAGGCATCTCACACTGCCTGCTTGTTATTTTGCAGCCGGCGGTTAACTTCTGAACTCACATGTGTCATGGACCAGCACCAAACATCCAGGCTGTGAGGAATGATGTTTTGCTACACTTTATTTGGCTTCTCTCCGTGTATAATTATCATTACAGATAATTGAATGATGTTTCTTTTTCCCATGCAGAGATGTTGCCATTATTTCCTCCCCATCCCATCTCTCATTTGGTTTTATTAGCATTGTGAAGAATGGACTGGAGGATTAAATTGGCAGCATGTCATTACCCATTTAGCTAAAATCACAATAAAGGAATAAATTATATAATAACAGCATCTTTCCACTGAACTCACTCCCAAAAACTTGTGTTTCTCCTTGAATGGCCTTGAACTAACAAATTGAAATTGACAACTGCACCATCTGCAGTAATCCTTAGCAGATGGACTAGAGGATAAAAGCTTCTGTCAGTGGGTGCTGACAAGTCATTTCATTCTACCAACTTTTGGAAAGTGAATATATAATGCACAGAATAACTAACACTAATAACTTATAATAATATAGTCATTGATGAGTAAACTAAGAAAATAAAGCCTCTTTAAACTGGCATGAAAACAGGTATTAATATGAAATGCTTTGCACCAGAATGTACAGTCATCATCTAAACACTATTAATACAATCTGTTAAATTGTAAATAAATGATTGGGTAACATTTACAGTAAAGGTAATTTATAAAAGCGTTATTAATAGTTTATAAGTAGGTTATTAATAAAGAGGTTATAAATGCTTTATAAAACAGTTAACCAGTTATAAAAGAGTTATGACATATTTCACATGTTGATGCAGGCTCATCATTTGGCAAGATCAAGCAGAGCTGCTATTAGCTGTTTGGGTGCCCTAAGCATAATTTTTGTATGGTCAGATCCTTGTTTTTCAACAGTTGGTCCTCAGACCCCAGGATGTCCTTGAAAGAAGGTTCAGGAGTCCTTGGAAACTGTCTATTTTTTCTTCTTAATTGGTCCAAAAAATTGCAAATAATTTGCCGTTGTTGTACATGGGTGACTGCAGTGGCTCTTCTGTGTCAGTAGGTGGCAGTATGAATGCAATAATGATGGCTATTGCCTTCTTCTTCTTCTTCTTCTTCCTCTTCTTCTGAATGTGTTTTATGGAGGTTAATGACCTTGTTAAGGTGTGCTAGAGGTCGCCATGACTAGATGAGAAACAACGAGCAGCTTCCATGGTCGGGTGCACCAAAGGCTTTGTTAGGTGAATGAAAGAGAGGCACACAGATGTTGCAGTTATGCACTGTTTTTTTGCATCATGAAGTGCTTGTTGCCAAGACTTTACCAGCAGACCTACCTCCTGTGTTGGATGATGTTGTGCGGATGGAAAACTTTGTAAAGACAAGACCTCCAAAAATCCACATAGCTGCATATTTTCATATTAAGGCAAGGCAAGTTTATTTGTATAGTACATTTCATGCGCAAGACAATTCAAAGTGCTTTACATAAAGCATTAAAGCATTACAGCAAGTTGCAAAAGGAATACATAAGAATTTAAAAGCAAACTAAAAAACAATAAGAACAGTGTTGGCCTACTTCAGAATTACCCAAGTAACCTACCCCGGGCAGGTTTTGTCAATATTTGATTGGCCTCAAAGAAGCTCACACCCGGTGTGACAGTATCTAAACTGGCTGGTCCCTGAGCAGACTTTGCTTCCTTTTTATTTACCAGAGGTCTACTCTGTATATACCAGAGCAGCCAGTCCCTGACTGGTCTTCCAAGCTTAACAACACTAAAATTGCTGTCCTAGAAGAAAAGATCAGCACCCTTGACTGGCACAAAACAGCGTTTGTCAGCTACTGTCCTAACTCCAGCTGTAGTCCGACGGTCCCAGACCAGCTTAAATTAATAAGACTTGTCTTTTCTTCCCTGTTCCCTGAATGGGCCTAATGTTTAAGTTAGGTCTTGCACACACCCTATTGGTGGCCTCCCCAGAAGGACCTATTCGCTAATCGCCTAACCCTAACCTGTAACATTTTTGGTTGGCGGGGTTCCTTGAGATGTTTTCAATGTAAAAAGGGCTCCTTGGATCAAAAAGCACCAGGTCAGTTGATAATTAGCTCATTAGAAAGAGATACGTTAGACGAGGGGCAACCAAATCTTGTCAAACTGGGACTCTTTATTCTTCAAGGCAAACCTTACCTTTTCAAGGTGAAGAGTATTAGTTAATTCTTTGAGACACAGTCTAAAAGTGGGAACTTTCTTCTTTTCCCAGAAAGTTAAAATATTTTTTTTTCCACAGTTATCAGACCATAAGAGAGAAGTTGTCTTTGCACTCTTGTCAGTGTAGATATGGTATCTGAAGTTCCCAAGACAATTAAAGCAGGGTCAGTTTCAATGTGGACTTTAAGAATGTCAGATGCTAGTACTTTTACTTTGCTCTTGCAGGGCGTGTTGGTACTGGAAATGTCCCTGTTAAAGATCACCTCTGTCACGACGTAGTGGAAACCATGTTTATCATAAAGATGCTCACAGTTAAATCCAAACTGAAGATCCTGCAAATGTGCAGCCATCACGTTGTTGTTGTATCTTGAATTTGCAATTTAGATGCAGGGCTGACATATGACCTGTATACCAGCTGTCGCCTAGCAACCAGACAGATGAAAAGAACTGTAAGAGATAGTAGATGGTAGAGAGGCAGTTAGATGATTAACAAAAACAATGTTTAAAAAAAGAAAACGGCACTAATGGACTAATTCAGGAAAAGGATAAACTTGTCCATACAGGGGTCCACATTATCATCCTCCTCCATACGTGAGGGTTTCTAACGTTTACAGGCCTGATGAGTGCAGGCAGACAGGCAGCTAACAGCCTGTTCTCCAAGATAACGGGCCAGTCGATCTGTGAGGAACGGTTTTATCTCACCAGGCTTTTGGTACTTTTAAGGAATCATGAGTTCATTCTGGAGGTTATTGCTTTTCCTTTAATCCGATATCATCCAAAGGTTTCAGCTTCTTGTAGAAAAATCACCTTGGTCACTTTCTCTCATCTAGGCACCACTTTCCACATGGCACAAGCTTAGAAATCATACTGAAAAGCAGCAGTTTCCAAAGTGGTGGGAGCTGTTGGAGAGGTAGGGGTTGCTGCAAGGCAAATGACAGAAATTACAGCACAAAGCATGCATTCACCTGTCAATGAAAAGATGTGGGGATTACAGGTTTCTTTTTTTTTTTTTTTCCCAGAGCAAAAGTTTAGGTTTTACCCTTTTTTTTTCCCTCGAGGAGTTGTTTAAATTTTAAAGCCATTTTTGTTCAGAGACGATTTTGAGTAAATATGTCGAATGCAATGGATGTTGTTACGTGTTTAAAAACCATTAACAGACATGATGCATGTTATGCATGTCACACAATGCATAAAAATTGTGTATGAAATATTGTGTTCAAAATAAATTGTAGTGGTATTGGAAGCAGAAGACATGCATATGACAATTTATGGGAAAAAAATAGTTTTTGCAACATAAAGGTCATATAGTAGTATCCTCTTAGCTAAGGCTTATGGAAGCCTTGGAAAGTAACGTCAAGCAAATGTCCTTTAACCTTCACCAAGGAAACACTTTTTTCCTTTCAAATGTGGAGTTGGATCAACTTTGGGTGAGGCAGGGTACACCCTGGACAGATTCACCAGTCCATCGCAGAGAAACAGACACCCATTCGCTCTCACATTCATACCTAAAGACAATTTAGAATACTCAATTGATGCCAATTAACCCAACGTGCATCTCTTTGGCCTGTGGAGAAAACTCACACGGAGAACATGCAAACTCCACACAGAAAGGTTAGGGGCTGGGATCGAACCCATGAACTTCTTGCTGTGCTGCCACAGTGATAACCACTGCACCACCGAGCTGCCTGTTGATGTATTATTTTTGAAAATATTTGTTTTCATTGAACTTCTATCTAGTCAGTCCCTCCACGATTTCACGATGTTGCGATCCTACAAATTCAAGCAATATCACTGATTGTCCACGTCTTTTGCACGACCTTGCAACTTTGTCCAATCACCGCAACTTTCCCACAATTTTGGCCAATCCTCATCAACTTCCACCAATTTCACTAATCAGATTTGTCCCTGAGTACCACCCAAATGCTCAGTCTAACCAATCAAATGTGTCGCTGCACCACGCTCACTTCCATGTTTACAGTGAGTATTAATGGAACACAGCAAAAAACAGAGTGTGTGATTTAAAAAAAAAAAACACTCACCCGTGACTTTTCCCATACCGTCCCTTTCTCCGTCTCCCCCGGCCCGCCGGTGGATGTCTCCTCAAGTCTCTGTGCTGACCACGTGTACGAAGTGCCAGGTTTGTGTTGAAAAAGGTCCGTCTGCCTGAAAGCACCCTGTCGCGGGAGCGTGTGTGAGGAGAGATGCCGTAAAACCACAAACAGTCGAGCAAATCTTAACATTACAGCCAGTGTTTGAACATTTTATACATCTTTAGAGGTAAAATCATTACTAAATCTTGTCAATGAGCTTTAAAGCGATGAATCTCTGGTCTGGACACAGACCAACGTGCACCCCCGATACATCCCCAGTGAGACCCCCTCCTTCCGGTACAACTCCCGGTGAATGTCAAGACACACAGACAGATAAACAGACAGGTAGGAGTCAGGCACAGAAAGAGAGAGAATATTCAATATTTCTTCCCTAGAAAAACACAGACTTCAATTGATAATACAGAGCAACAGAAAAAAATATTTCTTTTTTTTCTGCGCTCGGTACCGAGTGGTTGGGGACCATGGCAGTTAGGGAGTTTTCAAATGAAGATGCTGCCAATAATTTCCAAATCTATACTCTTTAACCCCTTGAACTCTGTGAATTCCGCGGGCGGTCACGTCTCTGCATCTTAGTGCGTCTCAGTGCACACTGAAAAAAAAAAGCTGTATTTCCGGTCTTCCAGTACAGACACAGCCTTGTTACAACCTGAGAAAAAAGCTGTGTAATATATTCATTTTTTGTGGTATTTTTACAAAATTTTGACCTGAGCTTGAAAACACTTGGTTCTACATTTCTGTTGTGTTTTCCAGCCAGTATCTGACAGCTGTATGTTTTTTGCAAGCATTTGTATCTAAAAAAAACACCCAGGCGAACTTTCTTGTTACTCAGTGGCAGGAGCACTTAGAGAGATTATGACTGTTTTGCCAAAAAATTCAGAGTGTTTTCTTTTAAATAAGACTAACCCCATGAAGATGCTGCAAAGGGTGGAAGAACAGCTTTTGATTTACTTTGGGCATGTTATTTTTAGGCGTTTTTAGGGAAGTTGAACAGAGTTCAACAGGTTAACCTGTATTCAGTGCAGTTTAGCTGTTGTAATGGATATCGTGTTAAAGTCTGTATTTGTTGTTGCACAAAAGAGTTGTCCTGTGCAGCAGAAGTTTCTGCTTAATTTACAAATCACTGTTTAACAGGAAATTTTTGACAATCCTGTGCTTTTCTTGTGGTGTTATATAGAATATCATTACAGTACAGTAAACTATGGAAAAAAGCATCTGCTTTAAAATTTGTAATTTTTCCAACAATTTTTAGTGCAAAAAAAACTCAAAACATCACAACTTTTATTGCAACTTTTTAAAAAAATGCTCCCACGAATTTAGGCTTTTTGGGCCGCGACAATCATAAAAACATCCAAAGAACTCCTGGAGTGACAGTCTAGTACAGGGATCACCAACTAAAACTGCAAAAGTTCTGATAAGTCGGTCCTCCTCCCCAGCCGAGGTCTGAACTAGGTGTGGGAATCTTTAAGCACCTTATGATTCAGAACTGTGACTTGATTCTAAAACAATTCTCAATGCATCTTGACGCTTTTTTTCTTTCTATTCAAGATTTTTTCCTCCCACTGTGTGACAACTTGGCCCTTTTAAAGCCAAGTATTTGCAATGGCCCATGAATTTACTTCCAAAATCTTTTATTAAAACAAATGGAAGAAAAATCTGACACATGATGGGCAGTGGTGGCCTAATGGTTAGGGATGTGGACTGGTGAGTGGAGGGTCGCGGGTTCAATCCTTAGACCGTCAGGATTAGATCTGGGTGGGACAGATAACACAGCAGTGTTTGCCCCACCCTCCTTCATCATGAACGAGGTTGACCCCGTTCCATGATCTGTGGCTGTAGTTTCCTGATTGTTGTTAATTATTCCCAGCTGGCAGGTTAACTGAGCCTGGGCTCCCTGCCAGTCTACAGCCACGCCTCCTCCTCTTCCTGCCAGGCACTCACCAAACTGTTTGCCATCACCTTTTGTGTTTCCACACATACACACTCATGCACGCACGCACACGTACATGCATGCACACACACACACACATTCATTCCTACTCACATACGCTGACACGCATTCATGCACCGACTGCCGTTGCACACCTGCATCCACTTGTCACTCATTAAGTTCACGGTGTACTTATGGGTGACAGTGTGAGCACTCGTCGTGATGCCGTTAGTCAAAGTCTAAAGTCAGAAGTCAATACAAGTCTACTCAACACTCAGTCAATGTTGATGTCCTGGAGCTGTTGGTTTCCCTACTCATTGGACTACGCAGGTGTTGTTTTCTCAGATCAGCTGCACTCCAACACCTTTTGTAAGGCTTTCTCATTATTTTTATTAACTGCTCTTCCTCTCCGCTCCCGTCCCGTCTGGGAGCACATGGGGCTCCTCCTCCTGCCAACTGAGCTTGGTCATCCATCACTTTGTGTGTTCCAGACTATTTTTCATTGAACATTTTGTGTAGTTTGTGTTCTCCATTCCTTTGTTAATAAACACGTTCACTTCACCAGCGATTGGACTCCTATGCATTTATTGGTGCGCTGCGCAATAACGCAGCGTACATGACATCCTTAACCCCACAGTGGTGCCCTTGAGCAAGGCCCTTAACCCCAACTGCTCCAGTGGAGCTGCTCAGTGGCCACAGGTCAGTCTGTGGTTGTACTGGGCAGCTTCCTGGTGTGAATGTAAACAGGGTGTCCTTAAAAAAGAGGGGTTGCCTCTCAGTGGAACTGCCCTGTATAAATAAGGGTTAAATGAAAAACATGGACAAATTTATCTTAAAAATGTGCTTTTAAGAACTGTCATCCTTTCATTGACATTCTTTCAGAAGACCACAGCTGTCTCCAGAGAGGCCAGTATCATTTTACTTGCTTTCACACATTATTTTATCCAGCTCATGTTTTAGCTGGTTTTAGCTCTATATTAATTTTTAAACAAAAAACAATATTAAAATGAATTCTTTGTTCAATTTCAAGCAAATCGTAAATCTAAAAAAACAAAATTTCATAAAAAGTTCACCTCTATACAATATTTTCAGTGCAGAAAAAAACTGTTTCAAACTAAGACAAAAAAAGGGACACAAAATATAATTCCAGGACACAAAATATAATTCCACAGGACAGAATTCTTCCGACATTTTTTAAAAATCTGTACAGTAAACTCTGTTACAGCATGGATGGAGCGGTAACTCCGTGGTTGCAGGGATAGGGGAGGTGGAACTTTTTATGTTCAGTAACACACGGAGCTTTTACTGAGTTTTTAAGTGGTACCAGCGAAGGTACTGTACATTCAGTTTAACAGCAGTGCTTCTTTTTGTGGGTACAGACCTGAAAGGTCTGTCTGGGGTGGATGTCCTGGCTGTCATCCTTGTGTGTGTGTGTGTGTGTGTGTGTGTGTGTGTGTGTGTGTGTGTGTGTGTGTGTGTGTGTGTGTGTGTGTGTACTTCAACTTTATTTATTTATTTATATAGCGCCATTTCACAACAGTCATCTCATAGCACTTTCAACTGTAGGGGAAACTCCCACAATTGCAGAAAGACCCCAGCAATCAGGTGATCTCCTGTGAGCAAGCACTTGGCAACGGTGGAGAGGGAAAACTCCCATTTAACAGGAAGAAGCCTCCAGCAGAACCAGGCTCAGGGAGGGGCAGTCATCTGCTGTTACTGGTTGGGGGGTGAGGGGATAGAGAAGATGAAAAGAACAGACATGTAGAGCGCAAACAGCACGATGGGGACTCAATCTATGGGAGAGAACAAGCAGATGTTAATGACCAGCAAAAAAAATATTTCATAGAGAGTGAAGAAAGGGGTGAAGCCCAGTGCATTATTGGAGGTCCTCCGGCTGTCTAAACCTATTAGCAGCATAACTAAGGGAGGGTTCAGAGACACATGATCCCTCCCTAATTGTAGCCTACGTATATCAAAAAGGAAGGTTTTAACCCTATTCTTAAAAACAGAGATCGAGTCTGACTCCCGAATCCAGATTGGCAGCTGGTTCCACGGGAGAGGAGCTTGATGACTGAAGGCTCTGCCTCCCGTTGTACTTTTGGAGATTCTAGGTATTACAAGTAATCCCGCATTTTGGGAGTGTAGTGTTCTGTTAGGATAATAGGGTAGTATCAGCGCTTTTAAATAAAAAGGAGCCTGATTGTTTAGAGCTTTGAAAGTGAGAAGAAGGATTTTAAACTTAATTCTAACCTCTATGGGAAGCCAATGAAGGGAGGCCAGAACCGGAGAGATATGATCTCTCTTTCTAGTACCTGTTAAAACTCTTGCTGCAGCATTTTGGATCAACTGAAGACTTTTTAGAGATGTTTTAGGACAACCTGATAATAAAGAGTTACAATAATCTAATCTAGAGCTAACAAAAGCGTGGATCAGTTTCTCAGCATCACTCTGAGACAAGATGCTCCTAATCTTGGCAATATTACCGAATGATAAAAGGCAGTCTTAGAAACGAATTTAATATGTGAATTGAAAAACAGATCTTGGTCAAAAATAATTCCAAGGTTCCTCACAGAACTATTAAGAGAAAGAGTAACCGCATCCAAACTAAAAGTTTGATTTGGAAAGGTATTTCTAAGGTTTTTTTTGACCAACAAGAATGACTTCAGTCTTATCTGAATTTAATAGCAGGAAATTGCAAGTCATCCAAGCTTTGATTTCCTTAAGACAGGCTTCTAACTTGGCTAATTAATTACTATCATCTGGCTTCATTGACAGGTATAATTGTGTGTGTGTGTGTGTGTGTGTGTGTGTGTGTGTGTGTGTGTGTGTGTGTGTGTGTGTGTGTGTGTGTGTGTGTGTGTGTGTGTGTGTGCGCGCGCGCGCCCCCGCAGCGAACCTGATTTTGCTGACTCTCTGGAGCGGTTGGAGCCGCAGAGTCTCTGCAGAGAGTGGCGTTCGTGGGACAGTGAAGAGGGAGACATGCTGCAGCAGGAGCTGCCGAGGAGAACCGTCCGACAGATTATGTCAGACGGTTCTCCTCGGTTGCTGATGCAGCAGTGCAGGTCTGCTTTTTCCACCTTTTTCCCCACCAAAATAAAAGTCTCCCTTTTCCCCAAATTGTATCAAAAGGCTTCGGAGTCTAGACGGAAGACTCTCAGGGTCCGGATCCGGACCGGAGTCAGCTAGTTGGTGACCCCTGGTCTAGCACGTAAGTATGTAAAGCCATCAGGGTCAAAAATGCATTAATTGAAAGAAAAAAATAGCGTTGGGGTGGTGTATTAATTATTATCACGATGTATGCAGTTGGGTGTGATGTGCCTCACTGCAGACACTCACAGGTGACGTCTGTACGCCAGGGGTATATAGCAGGCAGCGCAGCGACACAAGGTCTCTTGCCTCTTCCTGCGCTCCGACCTACACGCTGCTTTGTATTCTATTGTTACTAAGCCCAATAAAGCTAACCTCAGCACTTAGTTGTTGTCTGCCCATTCTTCAGAAACAACACGCTTTAACTTTGACAGCTCTAATTACCTCCGCCAAGAAGGTAATATAATCGGAGTGGTTTGTCTGTTTGTTTATCTGTTTGTTAGGAGGATTATGCAAAAGCTACTGTACGGATTTTGATTAAATTTTCACTAGAGGTAGCCCTTTGGCCAAGGCTGAATCCATTAAATTTTGGTGATGATGTGAGAGTGCATACCTCCACCAAGGACCTTGTTTGTATTTGTGCAGCAGGATTGCATAAAAACTACTGGATGGATTTAGATGAAATTTTCACCAGAGGTGGTCCTTGGACTAGAGAGGAAGCCATCACATTTTGGTGATGATCCAAGAGGACATACTGTACCTCCACCAAGGCTCTTTTCTTCTCACAGTGTGTCAGCAAGAATCCTCCAAAACTACTGGATAGACTTTGATGCAATTTTCACCAGAACAGGCTCATGGCCTACACGTGAACCCATTACATTTTGGACGTGATCCATGAGGGACGGCAGGAGCCTTGGCAGAGGTATGTGCTCTCTGTGTGCTTTTCTAGTTCAACTTTTCATCACTTTTGCCTGGCAACAACCAATCAACAGAGGTTTCATTGATGAACCACTGAGATAAAAAAAAACATATTCTACTATGGATTTTTTATAGATTCAACACACTGGATAAACATAAACATTTAAATTGACATATTCATGGAAACTGAATCTTGCTATAATTTGAAGTGACTATGAAAACTTTAAAAAATTACATTTTCACACTGTTCTTTAAAAACAAAAACTTATGTTTCTAAAAGGACAGATACAGTGTGGGTGTATATTTACAGCAGAATTTTAATTGAGGGTGTAATCTTACATTAAGATTTTTGGCCTTTCATTGTCATTTGCTGCTTATCGTACGGCACTACCTCAAGTGTTAACATTAATTTAGTCCCCGTCATTAAACAGTGTAGAGTGCATTACTGAAGCATTAAACATGAGCAAACACTGTTTAACAGCCGCTTAACCTTTAAACATTAAACTGGATCAAACTTTGGTAAGTAAAGCCACTATAAACATAATAAAGCTTCCATCCTGAGCAGCTGTTTGTGAGGCTGAAGCCATTTTATTCTCAGAAGGAAGGGTCAAGCTAAAATGGCTGACAGGAAAAATAGCAGTCTATTTGCTTTCACACTTTAGTAGCTTGAATGGTCAACAATCTGCCTGTCAGATGGCTGGACATGTGAGAAATTCTGACTGATTCGCAACATGATCTGGCTTTTCAGCCCATTCTGCACCAAAGAGTGGGCTTTTTTTCATGACTTAACTAAACTTGTGCCTTGCCTCAGGTGGAGTTAAGGAGAGAAATGCAGATGGAGAACTAGAAAAGTTCAGCACTGCTATGAAATTGTTCCTCACAATATAGCCCGAATTGTGTTTAGCTCTCATTAAAGGATGAACAAATGCTGTAAATAAAGGCTCCAAGGTGAGTGTGACTAATAGCCTTCCATCAATGTGTTGATTTTGCCGTGGAGAATACTTATTGTGCGCCGGCTAATGATTTTCAGCCCTCCCATCCCATAATTAACTGAGCTCCATGGTGACAGGATCTTGGTTTCACTAATTTGAGGCCCATTTGCTTGTGTCATGGCTCTTGCAGAGAAGATGTAGATGCTTACCTGTAACCTTCTTAGCATATATGTATTTCTTTTTTGTGTGTGTGTCACCTGGAAAAAGAATGGCTCCCTGGTAACCATGGAAACAACTCTTCTCACTTCCCTTTTCCCTCTCACCTCAGAGATAACAGTGATTATGGAGTGTGTAACTTCCCTCTGTTTTTCCCTCTCATACACATAAAAGATGATCCATTTAGAGAAGTGCAAAGACACAGTGGTCAAGAAGCTGATAATGATATTGGGATTGTTGTGAGCAGCAGTGTTCAGACCTGTGAGCACCTCCTTTTTTAAACAGAATAATGTCAGGATTCTAGATATGATACAATATGACTAGGGTTGCCAGCTTTCTCGCAGCCAAATAAGGGACAGAGGGTTTTAACTATTGTTCGATGCCACGATGTTGTGGACATTAGTGTTGTCATAATACTGGGATTTTTTTTTACCTTGATAATACCTTAAACATACTGATATTCAAAGTCATGTTTAATACTAAAAGGAAAGAAAATACCACACTGTATACCTAGAAATTTCAGATTTTACAGAATGTAAATGAATGTAAAAATGTGTAATAGCTATGTTTTTAATAATGGATTGCATTTCTGTAGCACTTTTCATGACACCCAAAGACACTTGACAGTCCAGTATTCATTCACTCCACAGACAATGGTAAGCTACCTCTGTAGCCACAGCTGCCCTGGGGCAGACTGATGGAAACATGGCTGCCAAGCCATGCCAACAGCCTCTCCAACATCCATCCATCTTCTTCTGCTTAATCCTTTTCGGGTTGCAGGGGGGCTGGAGCCTATCCCAGCATCTTTATTCACATTCATACATCAGTGTCATGAACCATGAACACACTGGAGGCAAGGTGGGTAAAGTGTCTTGCCCAAGGACACAACAGCAAGGTGGGGGGAGTGGGATTTGAACCGGCAACCCTCTGATTATTGGGCAACCTGTTCTACTTCCTGGGCCACTATGGCCCCATTTTTGTTTCTCTTTGAGAAATAGTGCAGCTTTGAGCTAGAAAACACAACTACACAGCAAAAAGTCAAATAAATTAAATCACCCTTATTGTCATTCAACCGTACAACCAATCATGTACAGCAGAACGAGATTGTGCTTTACCTATCTACAGTGTAAATCACACACACCCCAAGTGCAGAATCAGAGGGCCGCTGCCATGCAAGGCGCCGCCACAGAGTTCCCTCCTCCATTCCATTTATTGCTGAGCACCAAGCTGGACGGCAGGAAGTTCCACTTTTATATGGTCTTCGGCATGACCCAGCCGGTATTTGAACCCTTGCCTCCCGGGTGTGGGGTGGATGCTCAACCAACTGAGCCACCACTCCGGTGGTGGCTCAGTTGATATAAATATATATTGATTTATATTGATTTAAATATAAGTAAAATGAAATAAATTAAGGCTGTTTATGTTTTTTTTTGTCTGACAAGATATTTATTCTTGCTGTGCAGTTTATGTGTAAGAAAATGTTACATGCTTTTCAATAGTTTTAACTTGTTTTACTGATAGAAAAATTACATTTATCTACATTATTATTGTTATTAATAATGTATTATTATATTTGAGAAATATCATGCCTTTCATATGCCATGTTTAATGTTTTTATGTGCATGCCATATAGGATAAGTTCATATATTCTTGGTATGTTTCTGTGAGCAATACATGGCCTTCTGAGAATTCAGTACAGGATCAGTACATGCGTAAGGAATGATCTAAGCTACTCTTAATCTCTTTGACATGACCTGTTTTGGGTCACAGGAATGCACAGGAACTCCTCAGCCTGTATAGCTCTGTGGTAGAGATTAGATATATAGACATTCTGTTAGTTTTATGGACCTCATGTGCATGTCTCCATGACCCCATGTCTCCAGAGTGTCTGTGACGTTTCCCCAGATAAGCTTTGATTATCAGGACTGTCCCGTTCTGTCCCTTCCCTTATCCTCATCCTCATCCTCCCTCTCCTTTCTCCTACCTATATATATCAGACCTAAAGAAATGAATCCTTTGAAGATTCTAGGTGTGCCTGAATGCCATGCTTTGTAATCTCCCCTTCAAATGGCCATTGAGGTGAAACTGGATATCTATTTTTATAATAAAGATAAGATAAGATAAGATAAGATAAGCCTTTATTAGTCCCACAACGGGGAAATTCCAGGATTGCAACAGCACAGGGATAGCAACACTCAGAGCAACAATCAGAAGGCAAGAAAAAAAAACAAGCAAGCAAGAGCAGCTAATAAACATATGTACGTATTACTATAAAATATATATATATACACACACACACAGACACACAGTGCAGAGCATTGAAGCTGGATGGAATAATATATGAATATATGAACACACAGTGCAGAGCATTGTAGCTAGATGGAATAAATATGTAAATATATAAACACCCACAGTACGGAGCATTGCAGCTAGGTGGAATAAATATGCAAGTATATAAACACACACAGTGCGGGGCAATGTAGCTAGATGGAATAACATGTAGATATATAAATATATAAACACCCACAGTACGGAGCATTGCAGCTAGACGGAACAAATATGCAAATATATAAACACACACAGTGCAGAGCATTGCCGCTAGATGGAATGAAACAGCATAACCGTCTAAATGTACAAAATAAATGTACAAAAATCCAACTTTCCAACTGATTATTTGACTTTGAATAATTTAAACTGAAAATTATTGTAACATTTACGCAATTTGATAAGTCAAATGTTCTTGCTTTGTTGACAGATAATTTTACTTAAAATAAACCAAAAAAAATTTCTGGCAATAGATAATTCTAGTTAAAATTAGAAAAAAAATTATCTGCCAACAAAGTAAGATTAAATTGCTTAAAATAAGTAAAAACTTTTGTAAAGCAAGTAAAGTCTTACATAAAACTGCACAACAAAAAGAAATTCTTGTCAAAATTATCTTGTGAGAGAAAACCAAGTATAAAGCCTTGATTTAGGATATTTTATCTCCCTGAGATTTCACTTGTTACAGTGTGACAGATACTGCCTTTGGCATAAAATTATATCAGTGAAGTATTCCTGATTCAAACAACAGCAGCAATGAAAAATCTGCACAGGTGGCTGGAAAGCACTTCAAATAGCATGTCTTACCGTTTTAGATGTGTTTTCTTCAGTCCTTCTTTAAAGAAAAATCCTTCATCATGTCCTATAAGTTCAGCTCACGAATACCGTCATACTCTATGGATGCATGCTTGATCCAGTCTACTTTTTACCAAGTTCGGAGTCCACTGTCCCACGCACAGCTGTCTGATGTAAGCAATCATGGCCTTTCTTCTCCCTTCGCCCTTCTTCTCCAGGTGAGTGCTTTAACGGCCCACTGTTTCCTCCATGCAGTAATTAGCAGCCTCCTCCACTCGATGCTCCAGCTTAGAAAAATCCTTTACGCTTCGGGATTTTTTGAGCAATTTGTTTTCCCTAAGCTCTTTTCCTCTCAATAATTTTATGAGCACCACTTTCAAACTTTTTTCCAGACATTTTGACTAAGGTAATTACTTCTTACCTCCCACTGACACTTGCGTAGCCACATGTCAAAACAATTCCTCTGATAGGCTATAGTTACTAGTACCCGTGTGGGGCACTTGTAAATTAGACCAATCAGCAGCTGCACATGAATATCAAGTGATGGACATAGAATTTGACCAATTAACAAAAATGTGATCTTTTTTATTGGCTCATGATACAGTAGGCCCTGATATTCTTAGGCCTCTGGGATGAACTCCACCCTAGCCCGTTTATTTAAAGGTGGCCTTGAATACATGGAACAATGCACAGCCCGCTTGAGACAAACATATTTAGCCCAATAAACGGGACGTCCCGGCTAAAATGGGATGGTTGGCAACCCTAAATATGCATATTGTCCGTTGGCTGTTTGAACAATGCAATTGAGGGAATCAAATAAATAAATATTAATTTTCTTAACCACTTAATCCTTTTTGGATCATGGGGGGCTGGAGCCTATCCCAGCTTCTTTGAGCAAGAGGTAGGGTTCACCTTGGACAGTTCGCCAGTCCATCACGGGGTCAACACAGAGAGACACATAGCCATTCACACATTCATTCCTACGGGCAATTTTGGAATCCCCAGTTGATGCCAATTAACCTAACATGCATGTCATTGGACTGTGGGAGGAAATCGGAGTACCCAACAACCCGCACACACACGGTGAGAACATGCAAACTCCACACAGATAGGTCCCAGCTGGCCAGCTCTTGGGTTCAAACCGAGGACCTTCTAGCAGTGAGGTGGCAGTGCTAACCGAAGAACCATCAAACTGCTGAAATACTATCATTGATCAGTATTAGCCGTGCTGTTCCCGAAGGATTAATTTAAACAAGCGTACTCTGAGGTCAGTGCAATATCCCTCACCTCTGTTTTCTTAGAAGATCCTAATATCTTACTGAAGGAGAGCAGTTTTCAACCTCTCCATATAATATATTGGGGCAGAACCAAATTATGATAAGCCTACCATCCCTGAACATACAGCAAAAATAGTTTAACAACATCTGGAATTCAACAGAGACTTTCTTCAGTCAGTACATGTAGTTTCTGACAAACAAAGCGAAATAAGCATGTCAAGTTTGGGGGGGGGGGCGGTATTAACAGGTAAAAATATAAGATTGTAAGTCAGGGGCTATAACTCCTGCAAAAATCATCAGTGTATATCAAACCCATGTCACGATCTGAGCATGGGGGGGATTTCGCTGTGCTCAGTCTCCTTGCCTTTTTTCATATTTGTATTGTGTTGTTGTTTTGAGTTGTAATTCCTGTTATTTTATCTTTTGTTGGTTTTCATTTATTCTGTATTGTTTCTTAGTATGATTTATTTTCCTGTTTACGTTCATTGTAGTTTTTGTATTTACATATTTGGGTTTATTGTTCTTTATTTGTCAGCTCATTATATTCATATTCTGTTTCTGTTGTGTTTTCTCTCCTTCCGGGACTGCAGCTGTCAGTGGAACGTCCGGGTTTTTTGCTCTGTTGTGGGTGATGCTCCTGTCAGCTGTCAGTCCCGTCTTCTCCCTTTCATTGCTCCCAGCTGACCCGAGTTTATAATCATTGTTTCCTCCTGCTCGCTTATGGTATCCACACCTGCCATCATTTGTGTTCATTTGTTTCTTGCTCTTTTAAGGATTGTTTTTTTTCTCCCCTCATTGCCAGAGACTCTTCCTTCGTCTCCACCAGAACCCTGCTCTTCTTCTGGTGTGTTTAGTCTGTAAGTTTGCTTTATATATCAGTTTGGATTTTATGTTGGTGCACTGTTTGGACTTTGTTTTTTGTTGTTTCAATAAATTTCACAAACTGCAGTTCAGCATCTGGGTCTTCCTCTCTGCCCCGAGGGGCAATTCATGACAACCCAAGCACCAAGTTTCAAAACATTTGGAACACAACTGCAGGAGGAGTTGATTTCACAAAACAGTTACTGTCTGTTAACTGAGGTGAAATGTGACATCATAAGTCATCCACAAAAATCATCTAATCAGAGCCAAATTACAATATATGCATCATCAGCGTATAGACCCTACCACTACGCTATCATTGCTGTCTCTCTGAGTGCCATCACTGAATCAGCATTCGGCAAACCATGTTGTTCCAACCTTGGCGGTCACGTGAAAGGTTACAGATGTTCAAGTCTTCCAGATGTTCAAAACTGTCTAGGAAGATTTTCCACTGTCTTCCTCTGGCACACTTCGCCGGCACTTTGCCACTGAGGGAGAGGTCTTCAAGCACACCTTTCTGATTGCATGCCCAAGAAACTTTAACTGTCTGTCTTTGATCATTTGTAGTAGTTCACGCTCCATTTGAACCCTTTGTAGGACCTCTTTATTTTTGACCCTGTCTACATATGAGAGCCGCAGCATTCTATGATAGAAGTACATTTCGGCAGCCTCGAGATTTCTCAGGTCTCAGCTGTAAGAATCCAAGCCGTAAAGAAGAGCTGACCAGACATAGGCTTTAAGACATTTTATGACACGGTGGTGGCATCAGCCATCACTTTTGGAGTGGTCTGCTGGGGCAGTGGCGTTACAGCAGCCGATAGGAAGAGACTGAACAAACTGATCAAGAAAGCTAGCTCTGTCCTGGGGCAGCGTCTTGACCCAGTGGAGGAGATGGGAGAGAGAAGGATGGTGGCTAAACTGTCATCTCTGCTGGAGTCCGAGTTCCACCCTATGCAGGACATACTGAATGCAGTGAGGAGCTCATTTAGCAGCAGACTACATCATCCTAGGTGCACAACCGAGAGGTTTCGCAGGTCCTTCCTACCTATGGCTGTCAGACTGTACAACCTAAGCAGGGCTGCTCGCAGAGATAGCAAAAAGACGTGACAACCTAATAGTATTGAATGCAAAAGACGCAATAGACTTACACAATGGTCCCCTCCGGTATACAACTAGGAAAATACCGGTCGCTATGGAGGGTGAGAATATGTATGGGTACATAATCATACCATGTAGGATAACTGAGTAGACGGTTGTGCTGTTTCATTCCATCTAGCTACAATGCTCCGCACTGTGTGTGTTTATATATTTATATATTTATTCCATCTAGCAACAATGCTCCACGCTGTGTGTGTTTGTATATTTACATATTCATTCCATCTAGCTACAATGCTCTGCACTGTGTTTATATATATATTTATATATTTATTCCATCTAGCAACAATGCTCCGCACTGTGTGTGTTTATATATCTACATATTTATTCCATCTAGCTACAGTGCTCCGCACTGTGTTTATATATTCATATATTTATTCCATCTATCTACAATGCTCCGCACTGTGTGTTTATATATATACATATTATTCCATCTAGCTACAATGCTCCGCACTGTGTCTACACACACACACACACACACACACACACACACACACACACACACACACACACACACACATATATATATATATATATATATATATATATATATACTGTATATATATATATATATATATATATATATATATATATACAGTGATCCCTCACTTATCGCGGTTAATGGGTTCCAGAACAGACCGCGAAAAGTGAAAAACCGCGAAGTAGCGTCACCCCAATGACGTCATCCATAAACAATACGTACGTTCATTCTCTCACTCTCATATGATACGTGTGTGTGTGTGTACGTGTACATACATACGTAGATGTAAACAAAGTGTACATAAATATGTTTTTAGAACTCTTTTATTCTTATAACAAGATACGTAACTCAAGATGAAAATGATTTACTGCACAGGTTAATGAGAGCTTTACTGCTCCTCAGGTGACGCCTCATCGTGAGGTGCTGGAGGCGCAAGATCATCGAGGGCAGCTTCCGATAGAGCTGAAGCTGCAGGAGGCGGCGTAGTGGCTTGACGGGAAGACTATTTCGCACAAAATGGCACAAGAGAACAGCAAAAAGTTCCACGCGGCGAGACTAAGTAACACGAGCGATAAAAAGCAATGAATGCGGTCTTCCTTCCCTTCATGGGTGCTCGGCAGGGAGAGGAGGTGGGTGAGACGTCTCGGCCAATCAGCTTGCGGGGTGAAACGTCTCGGCCAATCAGCTTGCGAGATTTCCGAGCCCAGCCAACACGACAGCGAACAGAGAGTTGTGCGGCTCTCCGTGTTGACACCTGATGGTCTAATGTAGTCTCCCTGCCTTCTGCTAGCGCCCGCCCATTATTTCTCAATTTTGAATTTTTGATGAATATTTTTGAAAAATCCGCGATGCACTGAGGGCGCGAAAGGTGAAGCGCGAAGTAGCGAGGGATCACTGTATATATATATATGTATGTACATATGTATACTCGCTGCTCATGTTTTTTCTCTTGCCTTCTGATTGTTGCTCTGAGTGTTGCTATCCCTGTGCTGTTGCAATCCTGGAATTTCCCCATGGTGGGACTAATAAAGGCTTATCTTATCTTATCTTATCTTAAGCAAATGGATTTTGAGTTTGATGGGAAGTTGCTATGAAAGTTGGTGTGGATTGACCGAAGTCTCGAGAAGGCGTCTTTTGCGAGTCCTATCCTTCTGCGAATCTCTTCCTACATCGGGCATTAGAGGTGACAGTTGAACCGAGGTAGTTGAAGGAAGGAACTTGTTCAATTGGGGTGTTGCTGTGATGTAATTGGCATGATGGTAGAACCTCTGACTTTGAAATGACTATCACCTTCATCTTCCTACTGTTGATGCTGAGATGCAGACGTTCACTGGAGGTGACAACTGCATCAAAGAGTTTTTGGAGATCGTCGGTTGAAGTAGCAAGGAGAACTGTGTCATCTGCATATCTAAGATTGTTAATCTTGACACCACTGATCACGACTCCTTCCGGAAGATCATTGAGCTCACAGTGTATCACCTCTGAGTACAGATTAAAGAGGTCCGGAGACATCACACACCCTTGGCAGACTCCTCTTTTGACGTGGAACCAGTTGGTTGTTCCTTCGGGCAGTCAAACCGCAGTAAGTTGATCATAATAGACGGATCAGACCACCTGCATGTCCTTGTCATCTAATTTGATGTTCACAAGCATCTTGAAAAGTTCGGAGTGACGAACCCTGTTAGACGCCTTTTGGTAGTCAATGAAAACCATTTAGAGATCCTGCTGGTGTTGATGATGCACCACTACCATACTGTCATGTTAATTAAGCATATTAATATCATAATCATATCTAGTAACTTCCTTATTTACTAATCAATAAAGAGTAAGTGGGAGATTACTAATAGAAAAGTTTAGTGTTAGAATGCTGATAGAGAGAGAGTGCATACCTCTAACAACACTTAACGTGCTCTAACCAGTATCTAACCTTTCAACAGTGTCTGGATCCACAGCATATTCTACACACTCATAGTTACCAACTTCCCACATGCACCTGATTTTTTTTAAATTCAGTTTCACGCTAAATTCTCCCAAAAATTTCTGGAAATGTAAAAAAAAAAAAGCTCTTTCTTGCAATGCTAAGAAAGTTTCTGCCCCCCCCCCCCACCCCCCCCCCCCCCCCCGATTCAAATCTGCTCCAAAACCTAATTAGTTCTTCTATGGCCCCAGCTCCACCCATCTATTTCTGTGAAATTGGCTCCAGAGTTTTTGTCTAATCCTATCACAGACAGACTAGCAAACAGCAACAATGGTGGGATTAATCAGCCTAAAAGCAGCTTGTACGTCCACATGTTTTGGCAAAGAACCCTTTGACAACTGAAGATAAAATGTTCAAAATATTTGGAAAAGAAAACACTGCAATCATGTTTGACTAATTTTTGTATTTTTGTTACATTATGATATGAAAGAAAAGACCTACAAACTCCATACCTCTTGTTTTGTCTTAAGAAAAAAGTTTGAAGATGATTATGATGATGGTGGTGATGGTGATGATGATGGTGGTGTGTTGTCAAATCCGAGTCAATGAGTGAGCTGATTACCGCCTGTTCAGCCTGATAGCAGGAGAGAAGGGGAGAGACAGAGAGGAGGAGGGTGGAGAAGAAAGGAGTGGGGGGCAGGTCGGCGACAGAGAGAAAGTGAAGTGGAAAAGGGAGGTGTTGGGCCAGCAATTATGATTGAGAAGCAATATTGTGGCAATATCGTAGCCCAAGTCTGTCAGCCATTATATTGCCATTCTTCATCAGCAGCTTCATATTGCTCTGTATTGAAGGCATTGATTTCTTTGGAACACTTGTTCAGAGCAATATTGAGCAGATGTAACCTTACAAAAGCAAAGGGCATGTCTGGGTGCTGACTGATGTAGGCCCTGCCGAGCAGTGGACCCATTTATCTACAGCGGCGTGACATTTCTGTAACGCAGAAGTACAGAGGCTCGGTTTTTATATCAAGGTGAAGTTGTTTATCTGCAGTTCTCTGGAATTAATTCGATGTCACAGTATCTCTAATGAATGGGTCCTTCGATTGTTTGTCCACCAATTATCTGTGTTTAATATGAAACACTTCCATATTTTAATCTTAAAAAATCAGCTGTGGTCAATTTAGATTCTCACTTTTACGAACTACTCCAGTATTATATATTTTTGTTTACTGCAGTGTTCTGTCATATGCAGCTGAGCGCGTGCCCCCTCCTTCCTGTTAAACTTTCCCCAGCTCTGCAGGCAATCAGCTCACCTGAATGAGTGGATGCACCTGCCGCCTCTTCCTCGCCAGCGCTTATAAGGACCATCAAGTGAAAGCTTCAGCGCTGGCTCGTTGGGTATACTGCCTTATCCAACAGCAAGTAAGTAGATTAATCTTTTGAGGAAAATATTACGTTCCTCTCTCTTCTTCCTTTTTCAGGTTGCTGCCATCTGTGCGGTGCGTCTTCTGGGATTGTTGTGCGCTCACCTGCTCCATCGTCCTCACCCCGCCTTAGCTTCCTATCTCCACCCAGTCAGACTCCACTCAGCCCATTCCCCGACCATCTTCATTCTGCTGGTTCGTCTATTCATGCTGGTGCTCTGTCGGGTTCTCTGCTCGGTGTATGTAAGTGGCAATTTGTCTTCCCACTTCACTGCCTCCCTTCTCTTATTAATTACTCTCGCCTCTCCCCACAGGCTGGATCTTCCTCTGGCGAGTGGCGTTTTCTCTAACAGTGCTCCTCTTTTTGAAATTTATAATAAAACATTTAAACATTTCTCATTGTTGCGAGTGTTTTCTCTGGTGTTGCTCCCGTGAGCTGTATATTCTATCAACATGACAGAATGAGCCAGCCACAACACAGGCTCAGCGGGGGCTGCATCAGCAGAACACTCCGCTCTTCACCGCCTAGACGCCACAGAGAGGCAGGTGGTCGTGCTCACGCAGCAGCTGGAAACAATTACGCAGCAGCTGAGCACGGTCACTGAGCATTTGACCCACTTATCTTGCTCGGGTCCTCCCACTCCACCTGCTGCGCCCGTTTCTTCCACCGTACACCGCACTACTTCCGTTCCCTCACCTGCCCCGTGTGCAGGGGAGGTGAGGAAATGCAAGGATTTTCTTTGTCACGTGTGGCTTTATTTGGGCCAGGTGGGGGGAGAGTACCCAGATGACATTGCCAAAATTCATTTTATGACCCTTCTGCTGTGTGACTGGGCTCTTAGTTGGGGTCGGTCACTTCTCGACAGCCCGGAGGGTCCGCACTACACATTCAATCATTTCGTCACCGAATTCACACGTACTTTTGACTGTACAGAAAGTGAGGGTAACATAATGAGCCACCTCTTGTCTCTCCGCCAAGGTAGTCGGTCTGTAGCTGACTACTCAGTGGGGTTTCGGGTCAAAGCGGTGGACTCTGGATGGAATGACGTTTCGCTACGAAGCGCCTTCCTCCAGGGTTTAAACTCCAACCTCCGTGACGACCTAGTGGTTCACGCTGTTCCCTCCTCCTTGGACGGTCTAATTGATCAGGCTGTCAGCTTGGATAACCAGTACCTCTCGCCCGTCCTTCACACATGTCCCCCCCAGGCTACTGACACAGGTGGAGCCGACTCCTCTTCCGAACCTATGGTGCTCGGCCGGCCTCGGTTGACTCCGGAAGGGCACCAGTGGCGGAGGAGAGTCGGTGCGTGCTTGTACTGTGGTTCTTTGAAGCATAGATTGGACAAGTGCCACCTGAAGCCAAAAGTACATGGCCCGTCAGTAGCCATAGGGGGTCTGACAGACGGGACTCATTCTCATCCCCCTGGTAATTTCTCTATTTCAGCCCTGATCCAATTGCCGGGGGTTGAGAGAAGGGTTACAGCATTGATAGATTCAGGAGCGGAGCAGAATTTCATCTCCTCCCAACTTGTACGGGAAATGGGTATTCCCACTACCAAATTGTCCACCGCGTCAAACGTCACTACTCTATCTGACCAGAGTGTGGCGTCAGTCTCAGAAAGCACAGTGCCTATTTCCGTCCTTCTTTCCGGGAACTACCGGGAGGAATTATCGTTTCTAGTCTTCCCAAATTCATCCTTCCCGGTGGTTTTGGGGTACCCTTGGCTCCGGAGGCATAACCCTATTATTAAATGGGCACATAATTCTATTTCCTCCTGGAGCCCATATGGTTTGGCTTCCTGTTTGAATTTGGCCGAGTGTTCACCATCTCTCCCCATCTCCTCCCCTCCGGTGGAGCCGCCGGACCTCACCCTCGTACCCAAGGTCTATCATGACCTTGGGGAGGTCTTTAATAAGTCAAAAGCGCTCTCTTTACCACCTCATCGCTCAGACGACTGTGCTATAGACCACCTCCTCAGTGCGTCGGCTGCCGTCCAGCCGGCTTTATAGCATTTCTGCTCCGGAGAGGGAGGCAATGGAGAGATATATTAAAGACTCATTGAACGCCGGCCTCATTTGGCCTTCCTCGGCTCCTCTTTGGGCAGGGTTCTTTTTTGTTGGTAAGAAGGACGGATCTCTGCACCCATATATTGACTACTGGGAGCTGAATACTATTACCACCAAAGACAAATACCCTCTGCCCCCGATAAACTCTGCGTTCGAGCTCCTTCAGCGCACGCAGGTGTTTACCAAGCTCGATCTATGCAATGCGTATCATTTAATCTGTATTCGTGAGGGGGACAAATGGAAGACAGCATTTAAAACATATCTGGGGCAGTTTGAGTATCTGGTTTGGCCTTTTGGGGCTGACCAACGCCCCCACCGTCTTCCAGCGTCTTATTAATGATGTCCTCGCGATATGGTGAACCAATTCGTCTTTGTTTATTTAGACGGCATTCTCATTTTTTCTCACATGCCAGAGGAACACCAGGTCTGTCATGAGCTCTCCGTGCACCTCCCCAACGGCGCATGGCGAGGGGAGAAAAAGGACGAGGATTTAAATGCTGGGTTACACCGCACACACATTTATTAACACACAAGTGAACATAAAGAGACAAAACAGCTCGGGTACACTAAGAGTTCTCTAGGCTGCCCAATACACACGCTGGAGGTATAGAGCGGCGGACAGTGCACAGCTACTCACAGGGGGGCGGTGCGGTGGCGCAGTGGTTAGCACTGCACCAGCACAGCAACTCACCCTTGGCCATGGGATCCCTGGTTCGATCCCAGCCCCTGGCCAACAGTGATCTGTGGGGAGTTTGCATGTTCTCCCTGTATCTGCGTGGGTTTACCCCAGGATTTCTCCGGTTTCCTCCCACAGGCCAAAAACATGCAGGTTAGGTTAACTGGAGACTCTAAAGTGGCCCTAGGTGTGAATGTGTGTGTGAATGGTTAAGGGATAGCGCCGTACCGTGGCTGCTTCATCCATCCAGGTGGATGCCCTCAATTTCCCCTCTGGGGATCAATAAAGTATACAAAATCAAATCACAGTGCAGGGGCAGTCCAAGTCATCACAGCGATTATCACGAGCGCACAGACAGTCCTTAGTGATGTGACGGTGGACAGGGAAAACGACCATCCAATGCGTACAATGATCCAGCGGCGTCTGTCCAGCAAAGAGCTCCTTTAATACAGACGCTGCTGGCGTGACAAATAGGGAACACCTGGGCGAGCGCGGGAAAGATGATTACCGGGGCAAACAGCTGACGGGGGTGTGGCTGGACAGGCCAGAGCGGCAGCTACAGGCAGGAACAGAAACAGTGCATGGACAAGAAAACAACAAGAAATCAAAACACAACTCCACATAATAAACCCACTGCCTGAGCCACCAGGATCGATCAGAACCAAGCCCACAGGAAACACGGGCTCTGTTCATGACAGAGCCCCTCCTTCTAGGGGTGGATACCAGACACCCACGGTAACATCATAAGGACCCCCCCCCCCCCACCCAACCAATCCCCACAGGCAAAACAATAACACACAAACCCGGGTGGGAGGTAGGGTGAACAGGAAAGGAGGGAACACAATACCCCACCCAGGGTCCACAATTAACCCCCCCAAGTCCACGGGCGTTGGGGCTCAGGAGGCCACCCAGAGTCCCAGGCCCAGCAGAACACAGAGAAACTGTTGTCGGACCAGATACCCTTGAAAGCAGAATAAAGGAAGTTTATCACCTCACTTCTAGGGTCCATTCCCCATCACCAGGATCTTCAATGACACCACGGTCCACCTCCAGCTCCCACGGACCCTGCGTGTCCACCCGACTTTCCATGTCTCCCAAATAAAACCCCTCTCCGCCAGTCCTCTCTGCCCCCCTTCCCCCAAAGCCATCTCCTCCTCCTCGGATCCTCAACGGCCAGACCACCTATACCGTCCGGAGGATTCTGGACGTTCGCCGCTGAGGCTTACAGTATCTTGTCCACTGGGAGGGCTACAGCCCGGAAGAAAGGTCATGGATCCCGAAATCCTATTTCCACGACAAAGGGATGGTCCGGGCCTTCCACCAAGCCCATCCGGATAAGCCCAGTGGACCACCAGGAGGCATTCCTTGAGGAGGAGGCACTGTCATATGCAGGTGAGCGCGCGCCCCCTCCTTCCTGTTAAACTTTCCCCAGCTCTGCAGGCAATCAGCTCACCTGCGTGAGTGGACGCACCTGCCGCCTCTTCCTTGCCAGCACTTATAACGACCATCAAGTGGAAGCTTCAGCGCTGGCTCGTTGGGTATACTGCCTTATCAAACAGCAAGTAAGTAGATTAATCTTTTGAGGAAAATATTACTCACGTTCCTCTCTCCTCTTCCTTTTTCAGGTTGCTGCCATCTGTGCGGTGGTGCGTCTTCTGGGATTGTTGTGAGCTCACCTGCTCCATCGTCCTCACCCCGCCTCAGCTTCCTATCTCCACCCAGTCAGACTCCACTCAGCCCATTCCCCGACCATCTTCATTCTGCTGGTTCGTCTATTCATGCTGGTGCTCTGTCGGGTTCTCTGCTCGGTGTATATAAGTGGCAATTTTTCTTCCCACTTCACTGCCTCCCTTCACTTATTAATTGCTCTCGTCTCTCCCCACAGGCTGGATCTTCCTCTGGCGAGTGGCGTTTTCTCCAACAGTGCTCCTCTTTTTGAAATTTTTAATAAAACGTTTAAACGTTGTTTCTCTGTGTTGCGAGTGTTTTCTCTGGTATTGCTCCCTGCACGTGAGCTGTTCATTCTATCAACATGACATGTTCTTTGTGCTGTTTTTCTGCAAAATGACCAGTCACATTTTAAACTGCTGCTAGGTATGGACAAGCTTTTCAGCATTCAGATAGATGAACATGCTATGTAAAAGAAAGCAAAAACACTGTGTGTCTTCTCCAATTTTTGTACGTATACAGTCCCGGAAAAAAAATATTTGCCCCTTCTTGATTTTTTAATATTTTTGCATATTTGTCACACTTAAATGTTTCAGATCATCAAACAAACTTTAATATTAGACAAAAGTTAACCTGAGCAAATACAAAATGCAGTTTTAAAATGCTGATTTCATTTATTAGGAGAAAAAGCTATTCAAACCTACCTGGCCCTATGTGGAAAAAATGTGTGTTTCTCCTTGTAGTTATGCCATGCAGCTATGTTATGATGCTAACAAACAAAGCCACAGACAACAAACACTTGCAGGCCATGTTGTGGATTTTTTTTATTGTCCATTCATTCTATCCCCTGTAATCATGATTGACTTTTCCATACGAGACGAGGATCCGGTCTTGAACACTGTGCACTCAGCACTCTCAAAACAATGCTTTTCTGTATTAACCACTCTGCTCGGTCCAGAGACTCTGAATTTTCTCGTTGCTCTCGACTGCGAGCGGGGGACACAACATTTCCCTTCTTATACAAGACGTAAATAAATACCCCAAAAAGCATTTTTGGACTACAGCTGTTTTATTAATCCACCAGATCAAAGGGACATTTATAGGTAAAGTTAAAATCCACGACAACTATACATCTCTGCCAAGGAAGCACATTTCTGCATTTAAATTTTAGAGCTGGACCAGATCACTTGTGCTGTGTCCCACCCCTCCATTTTTTAATCAAATGATTTTTATTACTTTTGAGATATCCTGCTAATAAAGAGATAAACCAATGCCAGCAAAATCCTAATCTCCTTAGGGACGGTAAAAAATAATGTTGATTCCCTGGGTTCCAGTTCAAATCCTGCCAGGCTCCAGCTGGTTATCGAATTTTTGCTTGGGTTTATGGCTCAAATCTGTTTTGTGGCTCCATGGATTTCTCTGAGTGAAAATGGCTCTTTCTGTAGTCGAGGTTGCGGACCGCTGATCTAAGTTGTTGACGACAAGTTCCAGAAAACACCAAAACACACTGGGTTGTGATCCTGTGTATTGTAACCCTGCAGAGGGTTCCACCTTGCAGGGTTAAACAAAGTCTGCTCTCATTCTGCTTTACCAGAGAGAAAATACAAGGAAAGATGAAAGAAGTTGCTCAGTGCCAAGCACTTTCGACATCCATTTAAAGCACTACAATCGCTGCCATTACATAAGACATCACACGAGGCACAGGCAGCCATAAAGATGAATGGGTACATTGTTTAAAAATGAATTCAGCACCATTTGAAAGCAGACAATGTTTAGTCCACTGAGACGTACATGATCACATCAGTCGAGGTGTAGCGGCTTGAAATAATTTTAAACAGAGTTTCATATCAGATTGAAAACTGTTTGCTTCTTATCCAAAGTAATCTGCATTCTAATCTGCTGTTTGCTTGGGCCATCTGCTTACGGGCAATTAAATGACACCATGTATTAGCGATCAAAAAACTGCTGTATTTATGCTCCTTCTGCACATTTCTGGATGATTGGTTTCATGCCATTATAACAGCTAGCTATTCATTAGAACATATAGAGAGCAGCACGCTGCACACACACCTGTTCCCCACGTCCGAGGGAGCTTTGCTGTCCAACTCCATTGCAGTCCCCCGCTGATCATTAATAATGCAGGCTATCTGAACGTTTCATGAGATGCCACTGCTGCTCTGTGTCTTTTTTAAATCTACAAGGAAATCCCGATGACACCCCTCCTGTTACAAGCTGAGCACCGGAGGTTTCTGCCATGCTCAGTCTCGTGGCTTTTTCTCTGTATTTATATATTTGTTGTATTTTGTGCTTGGGGTTTCTATATTTTCGTATTGGTTCTTATTTTCCTGTTTATGTTATGGTTTTGCTACTCTCATTTTGTATTGGGTTGTATTTATTTCTGTGTCTGCATTTGTTGATATTTTATCCTTTGTATTTCAGACTGTTGTGTTCTTTCTTTGGGTTGACAGCTGTCAAGTGGCGTTTCCAGGCTGTGCTCCATGTGGGCGTCGCCCTGTCAGCTGTCAGCTCCCCTCGCTCTCCTCTCATCGCTTGCAGCTGATCCAAATCATTAATCATTGTTACCGTTTACCCACTCATGTGATCCCACACCTGTTTCGGACCCTATTTAAGGGCAGTATTTTCTTTTCATTATTGCGGCTATCTTGAGTTAGCCTGAGTAAGTCTCACCCAAGTTCTCCACGTTTCCACCAGAGTCCTGTCCTCGCTGTGGTGCGTAATTTGTAAGTTATTCTCTCTTGTTTGAATTCTGTGTTTGAGCACCGTTTTGGACTTTATCTTTTTGTTATTGTCAGTAAATCTCACAACTCACAGTTCAGCATGTGGGTCTGTCTCTCTGCCCCGAGGGGCCATTCATGACAGAAGACAGTGGCCAGTAAATGAGCCAGCTGCTGTGAGTTGTAGATTTTCGCCTTTGTTATCACTCACCTGTTCTGTGAGGCCATCATGTCTGTCACCCCAGACTTTTCAACCCTGGGATTGAGCGAAGCAGAGCGGTGGTCTGTGTGTGTATTGGAGGACATCACCATGCAGACTCGTGCCTCCTGTTACCCCGAACCAGCCCGAGAGTGTCTGAAGGGCGCGGCGCAGGCACTCGAGGCATGCCCCAGCCTTTGGAACCACCTGGAGCTCAATGACCTACTTCTCTCTGTATTCCTCCCACCATCTACGAGTCACGGGCCAGGGGAAACTTTTCTGATGTCTATGCCTCACCAACGAAGAGCAAGCGTTCGCGCACACGGAAGCCTCCAGCCTCTCGTTGCTCTTCGGTGGCAGCACCACATCCTCCTCCCGCGCACTGGCCCGCCCCATTGGCAGAGGAGCTGGAGGAGTGCAAGCAGGTCTTAATAGCAGAGACTGAGCTCCTTCATGAGTTTAAGCCATGGCTCCTCCTGGATCTCATCCAGGAACTGAAGGAAGTTCCAACGTGCCCTCTTCCTCCTCTCCAGGAGCCAATGTCTCCACAATCTGCTCCAAGACGCCGTCACTGCAGGAACACCTCCACTGCTCAGACAGCAACCTCCCCTTCGCCGAGGCAGAAAACACCCGCAGCAGTGCATCCTCAGTGCTTTTCCTCTCCAGCTGTTCCGCCAGCTTCTTCTTTGCCCACAGCTGCTGTTTCCTGCTTCCCTTGGCAATTCCTCCCACTGCTGAGAGGTTATCCGTTTCCTTCCCAGCTCCGTTCGTCATCGTGGCTGCAGGGGGGCCCCCTCCACATTCCACTGGGGGGCCCACAACTGTTGAGGCCACGGAGAGGATGGATTCCATACCTGCTGCAGCAGAAAACATCATGCCCCGGAAACACAGGCAAGTGTCAGTTCATTCTCTTTTACCAACATATGAATTATCTTGCCTGATTCCCAGTGGTGAGGCTCAGTCCCCACAGTCCTGTGAGCTCTCACCGCCTGCTGCAGCAAAAATATTTTCACCTGCCCTCTCTGTGTCTCATCCTTTTTTCCCCGAGTGTCCGCCGGCCCCAGAACTGAGTCGCTGGACAATGGAGGAGCCTGCTGTTCTGGAGGACCTGGTTCCAGCCTCACAGCCATGCCCCACACGGAGGGAAGGCGCTGTGACCGAGCTGACGCCTGCACTGACGAAGGAGCGTTCCCGGGCTTCAGCTGAACAGGATCCAGCACCAACAGGAAATGGACCTGTTGCCACATCAGGCGAGCCTCCTGCGTGGGCCGCATCACTGGAGGTTCCCAGGATTGCATCGACCACCATACCTGCTGCAGGGGCCGTGGCAGCAGAGTCGGAGCTGGACCTACAGAGGGCCGGGCCTGAAGAAACATCATCGTCCGGCTCGACGGAGTCCTGGACAGCAGTGGAGCTCGAGCTCAGGCAAGTGCTCTTCTTTGTTTTCATTGTCTCAGTGTTGGAGAGATCTTGCTGGGCCCTTGGTGGGGAGAGCCAAGTGCAGCCGTCAGCTGCACCTGAACTCACCTCGCTGGGCTCCACTACTGCCGGTGACCCTGACCCTGTGTCTGTGCTCCCTTTGTCTGATCCTTTCCCCAGGCTCACCGAGGTCTGTCCAGCTTTGCCAGAGGTCTCTGTGGGTCTGGCCTCGCCACCTGAGATCATCATGGATCCAGCTCCTCCCGCTGAGGTCATCGTGGGCGCTCCGTCCCAGCCTGGGACCTCCGTGGGTACTGCTCCTCCTCTGGCTGAGGTCTTCGAGGGTGCTGCTTCCTTTTCTATGGAGGCTGTCGCTGGTGCTCCATTCCAGCCCGGGGCCTCCGAGGGTGCAGCATTGGCCCAGTCCAGGTCCCCGGTGAGTGCTGCTTCCTTCCCTGTGGAGGTCGTCATGGGTGCTCCGTTCCACCCCAGAGCCACTGCAGGTGCTGCTTTGCTCCAGCCCGGAGCCACCGCATGTGCTGCTTTGCTCCAGCCTGGAGCCACCACAGGTGCAACCTTGTCCCAATCCAGGACCACTGCGGGTGCAACCTCGCTCCAGTCCAGAGCCTCCGCGGGTCCAACCATATCCCAGTCTGGGACCACCGTGGGTGCAACCTCGCTGCAGTCCGGAGCCACCATGGGTGCTACTATGTCCCAGTCCAGGACCACCAGTGTTGCTGCTGGCCAGTCTGAGGGCGTCGTGGTTCCCCCTCTTCTGCCAGATGCCATCGTGGTTCCCCCTTCTCTGCCAGATGCTGTCGTGGTTCCCTTTCCTCTGCTGGACGCCGTCATGATTCCCTCTCCTCTGCCGGACACCGTCATGGTCCCCCCTCCTCTGTTGTCCTTCCCTTCATTGGGCCTCCCCGTGGGGGAGCCGCCTCCTGGGCCACCTCTTCTGTTTAGGTGGCTGAAAAACTCTGGTCAACCGCCTGATGGACTGAACCATTGGGTTGGGTGGCCCATATTCTCCGGCAGGCCACCCAACTCGTACCACCTCGCGGTCTGCCAGGCCTGGGACTTTGGCCGCCCACTTGAACTCTCTAGCTCTTTGGTCCAGGGGGCCTAAGTCATTGATTTTGACTGGTGTGGGTCCTGAGCGGGGTTGTTTTGTTCCCTCCTAACCTGTTTCTCCCACTACCCACTCTGGGTGGGTTATTGTTGTGCTCCTGTTGGGGGGTGGGGGGGGTCTTTCTTTTTCTTTTGATGTTAACCTGGAGTGTCTGGGGTCCACCCCTTGAGAGGGAGGCTCTGTCACAAGCTGAGCACTGGAGGTTTCCGCCATGCTCAGTCTCGTACCTTTTTCTCTGTATTTATATATTTGTTGTATTTTGTGCTTGGGGTTTCTGTATTTTTGTATTGGTTCTTATTTTCCTGTTTATGTTATGGTTTTGTTACTTTCATTTTGTATTAGGTTGTATTTATTTCTGTGTCTGCATTTGTTGATATTTCATCCTTTGTATTTCGGACTGTTGTGTTCTTTCTCTGGGTTGACAGCTGTCAAGTGGCGTTTCCAGGTTGTGCTCCATGTGGGCGTCGCCCTGTCAGCTGTCAGCTCCCCTCACTCTCCTCTCATCTCTCGCAGCTGATCCAAATCATTAATCATTGTTGCCCTTTGCCCGCTTATGTGATCCCACACCTGTCACTACTGTCATTCAACATAGTCTCCCCTTCGGTCCACACACGTCTTCCATCTGTGTTGCAGAGCTTGGACCACTGCGGTTGAAAAATAAACCACATTTGGTCAAATTTGACCACTATGAACTTTTCAGCCTATGAACTTTTCACACACACACACACACACACACACACACCCATACAACTTAAGCATTCACAGCCAAGCTTGAAAATTTGACTATATATTTTACATACGTCTTATTTAAGATTTTTCATTTAGTCTGGAAATTGTTTACTAGTGATCAAGTGAGCAGTGTTAGAAAATATTGCAATGGCTGTAGATAAGAAAAATACCATGGGAGTATTTATTGATTTATGGTGTGGGGGGTCCACTCAGTATGTTTTCCACTCAGACGGAAGCACAAGGGGAATTGTCATGGGGGGTTTGTGTGTTGATGAGAGAAGTGACAAAGAGAATGGGAATTGCAAAGGCTTTCATGTTAATGCAGCACCACAGGTGACCGAGCGAGTTGTATGATATAAAAGGAGAGGTGCCTGCGACCTGTTAGTCTTTTTTGATGCTTGTGATTCTGAGGAATGTGTGAGAGAGAAATTAATAAAGCCTGCTCTGCCCTGGACCGCTCTGCCTAATTATTCCTCTCTCCACAGTGTAAAGATTTTGTTGCCATTCATCAGTCTCTGCTTGTTCAAAAATGTGAATACTGTTGTATATGAGGTGTTGAAAATCAGTGCTTAAGAAGTTATTTAAGTAACGCGTTTCATTTATTCATTCATTCATCTTCTTAACTGCTTAATCATTTTTGGGTCTTTGGGGGGCCTATCCCAGCGTCTTTTCGGGTGAGAGGTGGGGTACACTGGACAAATCATCGGTCCATCACATGGCCAACACAGAGAGACAGACAGGTTTCAAGATGTAAAAATGAACAATACAGAATCAGAGCTTAAGAAGATAAGCCCAACCCCTGACCCCTGACCATCGTGGGTTCAATTCCACCCCCTCACCATTGGTGACCTTTCTGTGTGGAGTTTGCATGTTCTCCCCGTGTCTGCGTGGGCTTATCCCGGGTACTCCAGTTTCCTCCCACAGACCAAAAACATGCAAGTTAGGTTAATTAGAGACTCTAAAGTGGCCCTAGGTGTGAATGTGGGTGTGAATGGTGAAGGGATTGGCGCCACACTGTGGCTGCCTCATCCCTCCAGGTGGATGCCCTGAATTTCCCTCTGGGATTAATAAAGTATACAAAATCAAATCAAATAAAAAAAAACAACATAAAATGTGGTGTTCCACAGGGTTCAGTTTTTTGGGACTTGGATTATTTATGCTTTATTTGAATGACATTTGTAAGGTCTAATAAGTTGAAAATTATAGTGTTTGCAGATGATACAAAGTTATATAGTTAAGGGGCACATAAGAAAACAATAATAAATACAGATGAAAAGCAATTTAAAGTTATTTCGTAATGAAAATAAAATATTAACTGTAACCATAACTTCACTGTAGTGATGTGTTGGTCGCGAATGCGCACACATAAGTCAACAACACCACCAGGAAATGATGCACAAAGCTGTGTTTATGAATTTTTCCTGTTGCCATCTCAAATATTCTGTAATCGTTATTTAATGACTTGATAAATAAATCTGTGGATCAGATGGAAACTTAACACCCATAAATTGTGCCATAATCAGTAGATTATTTTTTTTGGAGGGGGAGGATACCATCACCCTTGTTAAGCTGCCACCCCCTCTCCATCCTCATAAAGAGTTCACGGATAGTTTAAACAGTACAACTGAATATGTCAATAACAGTATAGTTGCAAATACACAAGAAGAATTGTGAAAATTAGGGAGAAAAAAGTTCCAAATTTCTGAGTATATAATTGTGATTTGAATGTAATTTTTAAAACTTCTACAGTGGCAATTTTACAGGAAAAAAATTACAAAGTTAGTAGAGAAGTACAAATTTGCCAGGAAAAAGTTGCAAATTTATCAGAAAAAAGTTATACATTTCCAGTAATTTTTTTAAATGTTTACTATAGAAAAAAGTTACTATTTTCCAAGAAATTTTTATACAAATTTACTAAAAAAAAAAACTCAGAAAATGATGAAAAACCGCTGCTGCTCAGTGGAGAGCATGCTCACCTAGGTCCTGGGGGTGTGGAATGCCGGTTCCACGGCCGAGAACAGGAAGGCTGTGCAGAGGGTCATCAACACCGCCCAAAAAATCATTGGTTGCCTCCTGCCCTCCCTGGAGGACATCTCCAGATCCTCCTGCCTCAGAAAGACCAAGGCCATCACAGGAGACCCCTCACATACAGCCCAACCACCACCTGTTTGACCTGCTTCCCTCTGGATGAAGGTTCAGATCAATAAGGTCCCACACCTCCAGACTGACAAACAATTTCTTCCCCTGGGCCATCCGGACAGCAAACAGTCAGAGGCCCCACCCCCCCTCCCTCCGAATGCTCACATGCACACAACTGAGGACCTTTTAATTATCATAATAATCACACCTGTTTTTGCACTCTGCACTTTCGTGTATATTGACCCATCCGTGAAACCACTACCATACCTACGTATGTTTTCCATAATCCTTCGGCCATTTTATTAAATTGTGTGTCCAACTGTGTTTTCGGCACTCTGCACTTTTATGTACATTGGTACTTTGTAAATTTGTGACTTTATTCTTGCAAATGTGGGTTTTTTTTTTCTCATTCACGAGTTGTTGTTTTTTTCTCACAAGCTTGTAAACTTTTTTCTCCTAAACTTGTGTCTTGCTAATTATAAATACATGACTTTTTAATTGTAAATTATTATTTTTTTTATTTGCAGATTGACTGTTGCAAATCTGTACTTAATTTATGTGTATAGGACTGTACTAGGGCTGTGCAATATGGCCTAAAAATAAAATCCCTGATTTTAATTTATTTTTTCATGTCATATTCAATTTCCGATTTTAGTCGATATTTTGGGGTAGCTGAAGTCAAGGAATTATTTCAAATAGACTTTTCCCCCCTTTGATCAAACAAAGATGAATCCACACAATATGATGAATAAAGTACCAACTTAACTTTTAAAAAATTGACTTTTAAGATCCCCCATGGATCTACACACAACACAGAATTCTACACACAACACCCAATAATGACAACATGAAAAAGGTTTTTGAGATTTTTACAAATTTATTGAAAATAAAAAACTAAAAAAGAAAGAAGAAACCCCTCCAAGGATCACCACCTTATCATGGTGGTGGTGGGGTGTGTGCCCTAATGATCCCAGGAGCTATATTGTCCGGGGCAATTTGCCTCTGATAGGGTCTCCCAAGACAAACTGGTCCTGGGTGAAGGGCCAGACTAAGAGTGATCCAATAGATAAGATAAGATAAGATAAACTTTATTGTCCCTCAAGGGGAAATTTGTCTTGGGCTTGACACGCGTGCTGTAACCACACAATCCACACATACACAATGGATGTAGTACATAATAAATGAAATAAAACCCAATAAATAATACAAGTACATACATATAGAATCCACGCAATATACACTATCGTTCAAAAGTTTGGGGTCACTTAAAGGCCTTGTCCGGACGAAAATTCAATATCGCTAAATCATATCTTAAATTTTTGTGTGAGACGAGCTAATTTGAACCGCACATGTTTTGGTGTCAACAAATGCCGCATAAGGTGACAATGCGCTCTTGAAGTATGCTGTCCTTGAGAGCTGTCTGGCTCAGCCAAGCGATCAGCGGCTAAGATGGCCACTGACTGTGTGACATCATCACAGGGAGAGACACGCACACGCTCGGCGGACATTGTTTGTTGTTTACGTTTTAAAATCGGTGATTACGGATATTTCTCGGAGTACTTGTGGATTACAAATAGATTATTTATTAAGATTAGGATTTCAGGAATTGAATTAATTATGGTTTGGCGTTGTGTTGTCTACGGGTGCGACGTTATACCAGCGGAACATGCGGTGAGTGTTTTTGAATTTCCCGTCCTTGGGAAAATCAGAACGGCATGGGTGAAATTCGTTCAGAAAACGCAAAAAAATTGGAATGATGTCGGTAACTCACCCAACATGTGCAGTAGACATTTCGTTGACAGCGATTTCGAGAATAAGATGCAATTTGTGTCACGACTCGCCGCTCATCAGCGGCTTCAGCTGCACGCACACCTGCGTAGTACAAATACAAAGATGCGAGCACTACATACGATCCCGCAGCTCCTGAGAGACTGCAACCTAACACAAAAAACAGTTTCACACAATGAAACAACAGTGCATGTATTATATATATATAAAAGTTATTATCCCATTGATTTTCATCATTTTTGGTCACATATCTCACACCTACAATTTATTTATTTCAGGGACAAAGGGCTGTGAAAAAGTTGTTGATCTGATCAACAAAACACGGGTCCTCAGGGATGTGCGAAAGCTGAGTCCAGGGCAGCAAACTTCAAATGTGGAGGCTTTCCACAGTCTGATTATTCATTTTGCACCAAAGAGTGTACACTTCTCATTCCTTGGAATGTTGACAAGGTGAGGAGATGCAATATGTGACCAAAAATATGAAATGCAATTATAATAACAGTGCCAATTACATAGAGTTTCTGCTGATAGACAGATCACTTATATGTCCAAAAATAAGTCATTGTGATAAAATACCCAAAATTACCCAAAATTACCCAAAAAAGGCGGATATACACTGCAAGCAAAGAAAGTTAATCCAACTTTCGGGGAGTATAAGAAATATTAGTATCATTTTCTAGGCTTGTATATGATATTTACAGTGGGTGGAGGGTTGGTCTTCATTCAACTTTCACATTTCATAGCTTTTATCAAATTATGTTAATTTGGGTCAAATTTGTATTTCATACTGTAGTCAAATGGATGTCTAATTTTTATTGAATATATTTTTTTTCAGAATATGTGGATGATCTGATGAATACTCTGTTCAACAAAACCTTGGTTGATCCAACCCACTTATGGGAGCAGTGGCACTCTGTACAAGCCAGAGTTCCCACCACATTGAGTGCCAAATTTCAGCGTCCCATCAAAGCTGATGCTGTTGAGCAACATGTATCTAGATTTTCAAAATCAAACATGTAAAAGTAGAAGAAATTTACAATTAGCAATGAAAGTTCAGCTTTCAATTGTTAGGGAAGCAACATATTTTGCTAAGACAAACAAATATAAGCCTAAGATTTTAAGAGAAATGTGCTTTTAAAAATGGAACCCGAATTTTATACCATAAAATGGTAGAAAAATGATTCAAATGTATATGACATGCAACTTTGATGAATGCTGAAATATTAGAATTATAAAATTGACATGAACATTAATAAACTCAAAATATGATTTTACAAAACTTTATTTAAATATCATTTTTCACAAATCTAATCTTGGTAGGCAAAATGCCTTGTAGTGATCTGATGGAAATGTTTCTCTGATGAGGCTCACAGCACAGGCAGGCAATATCACCCTCACTTCTTCCTGTGCTGACGTCACTGCTGCCCGCCCCTATCGACAGATGGCGGTACTGCAGCATCACTAAGTGAAAGATGGGCTATTACCAAATAAAGTCATTTATGGAGGCTGGTGACACATATTAAATCACGGGAATGGCCAGAATGGAATATTTTCATACAATCAGTTTATTAGTTCAATAAAAAAATGTCACCGTACAAGGACTTTAAAAATTTCCTTATTTTTGAAAGAAAAACACTTTTTTTTCAATGAAGATAACTTTAAACTAATCAGAAATACACTCTATACATTGCTAATGTGGTAAATGACTGTTCTAGCTGCAAATGTCTGGTTTTTGGTGCAATATCTACATAGGTGTATAGAGGCCCATTTCCAGCAACTATCACTCCAGTGTTCTAATGGCACAATGTGTTTGCTCATTGCGTCAGAAGGCTTATGGATGATTAGAAAACCCTTGTGCAATCATGTTAGGTCTGCAATGCTGCAAATGGAGGATTCTTTGACGAAAGCAAAGTTTGAAGGAAAAAATTATTATTTCAAATACAAATCATTATTTCTAACCTTGTCAATGTCTTGACTATATTTTCTATTCATTTTACAACTCATGGTGGTAAATAAAAGTGTGACTTTTCATGGAAAATACAAAATTGTCTGAGGTGACCCCAAACTTTTGAACGGGAGTGTATATCCACACAATAAATAGACTTCCATGGTGAATAAAAAAAAATCAAGGATTCATTGTACCTTGCCTACCCGGTATGGAGTTACTGGGGCCCCACCCTGGAGCCAGGCCTGCGGGAGGGGCTTAATGGCTAGCATCTGGCGGCCACGTTTCTGCCCATGGGACCTGGCCAGGCTCAACCCGAAGGAGTTACATGGGTCCACCCTCCAGTGGGCTCACCACCTGCAAGAGAGACCATATGGGTCCGGTGCTATGTGGATCAGGTGACGGTCGAAGGCAGAGACCATGGCAGTCTGATCCCTGGCTTTCGAAACTGGCTTTTAGTTACGTGGAATGTCACCTCTCTGGTGGGGAAGGAGCCTGAGCTGGTATACAAGGTTGAGCGATACCGGCTAGGTATAGTTGGGCTCACCTCAATGCACAGTTTTGGTTCTGGAACCCGTATCCTGGAGAGGGGCTGTAGCTTGGCCTACTCTGGAGTTGCTCCAAGCGAGCGGCGATGAGGAGGGGTGGGTATTCTTGTATCCCCCCCTGCCTTGATGCCTTAACATTGGAGTTCTTCTTGGTGGACGAAAGGGTAGTTTCCCTGTGCCTTCAGGTTGGGAAACGGGTTCTGACCATCATTTGTGCCTATGCACCAAATGATGGTTCAGAGTACCCACCCTTTTTGGAGTCTCTGACTGGGGTGCTGGAGAGTGCTCCTGGAGACTCCATTGTCCTACTGGGGGACTTCAATGTGCACGTGGGCAATGACAGTGAAACCTGGAGGGGTGTGATTGGGAGGAACAGCCTGCCCGATCTGAATCCAAGTGGTGTTCAGTGATTGGACTTCTGTGCCAACCACAGTTTGTCCATAACGAACACCATGTTAAAACATAAGTGTGTCCATATGTGCACCTGGCACCAGGACACCCTAGGTTGCAGGTCAATGATTGATTTTGTTATAGTGTCATCAGATCTGCGACTATATGTCTTGGACGCTTGGGTAAAGAGAGGTACAGAGCTGTCAACTGATCACCATCTGGTGGGGAGTTGGATCCGATGGCAGGGGAGGATGTCATTCAGACCTGGTAGACCCAAATGTATAGTGAGGGTGTGCTGGGAATGTCTGGCTGATGCCCCTGTCTGAGAGGTCTTCAACTCCCGCCTCCGGAAGAACTTCGACCACATTCCGAGGGAGTCTGGAGACATGGAGTCTGAATGGGCCATGTTCTCCGCCTCTATGGTTGAAGCAGCTGTCCAGTCGGCCGCAAGGTTCCTGGTGCATCTCGCCGTGGCAACCCCCAAACCAAGTGGTTGACACCATTGGTGAGGTGGAGCGGAGAGTGGTGGAGCGGAGATTCGCCGCCCAGCTGCCGAGGACAGAGGGGCTCACCACCGCTCTCTGGTGTGAACCTTCGCCCACCGAGGGTCTCTTTCTCCCCTCCCCCGTGCTGTGCCGGGGAGGGGGGGAGTCTCCCGAGGTTTTGCCCAGTTCTCTGTCCGAGTCCCTCTGCCTGGAGGGAAGGAGGAGGGCCGGCCGGCGCAGTGTCCCGGCCGCCGCCGGCCCCCGTCCGAGTGAGCTCCATCTCGGCGGTCCCTCCCAGGGGCTGACGGGTGCCTGCCGTGGAGCTTGCTGGGGGCCGGCGGTCCGGTGTGCCCGCCACCACGGAACACCGACCTAAGCACGGCACGCGGCCTCGCCCCAGCTGTCGCGCCGCGTGCCTCCAGGTACCCAACAAAAAAATCACCAGTTTATTGCAAAACCAAAACTAATACACAACTCTAAATAAAGGTGCCAAACTAAGGAAAAGCGCAACACAAAAACACACACTTAAATGACGCATAACCGGTGCCTGCTGGAGCGCACGTAACCTACGTGAAAAGGGCAGAAAGAGGTTCTAAGGGACAGAATCTCCTGAAGAGGAGAATAATTATGGGAAAACAGTCTTACTCTTATGAGCTGAGGATCCCAGCAGGGAACTCCTGCATGGACCAGGGGAACAGGGGGAAGACGGTGACCTGGGTGGATGTCCGGTGTCTTCTTGGTCAGGTGAGCATGATCATCCCCAGAGTACGCACCGCACAGGTGGCAGCAAACCTGAAGAGACTGGAGGGCAAAAGAGAGTGAAAGCACAGGTCAACCGAGCGATAATAAGATAAAGGCTTAGACATCTTCTTGGTAGCAAACCTAACAATCCAGCGACGGGTTCTCCACATGCTGGCTCTTAAATATGCTGGGTCATTAGGATGCAACAGGTGTGTGATCACGCAGGTGTAGCTGATGCTCCGGAGCCGAGAAGACAGGAACAGGAGGGGAGGGGGAGCACGCTCGCCTGATCATCACACCTTGGGGCAGACCCAGGACTCACTGGAGAGACTATGTCTCCCAGCTGGTCTGGGAACGCCTTGGTATCCTGTCTGAGGAGCTAGAGCAGGTGGCTGGGGAGAGGGAAGTCCTGGCTTCTCTGCTTGAGCTGCTGCTTCAGCGAGTGGTAGAAAATGGATGGATGGATGAACTTTTAAGGGTGTGGGAGGGGGTTTGAGCTGGAGGCTACCATATTTACTCTTCTGAAATGGAAAATCAATTTTCATGATATTTATTCTTTTTGATATTGTCTAAATTTAAAAATTCGATTTTCATTTTAAAATAGACTTATTACTTATGCTAAATCTGTGAATGTCCTCCTACCGTCCATAGGTCTGATGGAGGAAGTTATAATTAGTCAAGCCTGAGTATTTATTGATGTGAGCTGGCTTCCTCACAAACAGGACTTATTTGAACCTAAAAATGTTTGAAGTGCTCTCTCTGCTGCTATAGTTTTCAGTAAAAATGTTGCTTTTTCTTCTGGCCTTTTTGGGATTTGGGGATTAGTGATACATGTGTTGCATAAATGGTAAGACATCAGATGTTCCTGGTCACTCTGTCATCACTTTGAACAATAATGAGCTGATGGGGTTAGCAGGGTGGAGTGCAGGCAAATGAAACCAAAGCCCCAACAGGGAATTCATTATGGAGGCTGCATTATTATAGGATGCAAAGCATGGCAAGCTGCTCCTAATGAAAGCAAAGAGGAGAGATTAGGTAACTAGTTTTCTCCTTACATCAGCTGACTGATTGCTTTCTGTCAGACAAGTATGAAACCATTCCATAACACACAAATTGCGATGTGACTGTTCAGCTGAATAATCTCACATTTTCACAGTCACGGCAGATGCTTTCGGGTGTTCAGTGTTTATTACTTTTTGCTGAGAAGTCAATACACTCAACACACACCGATGAGCACAGGAAGTGCTTATTAATTTTTTCCTCAGAACAGAACATGTAAGGTAAAAAGTTCAGAGTCGAGTTAGACAAATGTTAAGCAGCTGACAGATTTGGGAGATGAGCCGGTGAGAGAACGGACGCTCCTGGTTAATTGCCTGTGTAAGCCATTGTAACAACAAACAAAGCAATCAACCTCGGAGAGTTAAAGCATATAAGGATGGAAACAAATGGCTGCAGTCAAGAGGGAATTAATATTTTAAAATATTTTCTTTGGAAAGATTTCTTGTCAAGAAGTTGAAGAGATTGGGCTGTTACTCTGCAGCCATTTTGACTGAAAATAGGGTGAAATTATAGATGTTAATCACATTATGGCTCCGTGTCTAAATATAAGCAAACCTGCATTGGTGTCATTAGTTTAGAGGAGGTAAGGCTGCTGTAAATCATTAAAACAACCTTTCATTAGGAAGCAGGGATTAGGTGATTGTTAGCTTTAAAAAAAGTGAAAACAGGAGAATGGCTGGCAGAGGTGTTATCCAAGACCAGAGGTGGGTCGTAGCAAGTTACCTTTACTCAATTATGTGTACTCAAGTAAATTTTTAATAAAGTTATTCTTTGGTGAGGGGTTTTATTCAAGGATATGTAGGGCTGAGTGATTAACTGGAAAACTACCAAAATGGGCATTCAGACTCTCAAACTGACATAAATTTGCTCATGTTGGGTATTTTGATTCCCCCCCCCTCTCTGTTAATGCTTTCCTCACTGTGTGTGTCTTAATGCACTAGATGAATTTAGTCAGTGCTTAATATATCCAGATGTCCTGTATGACAATGCCCACATTGCTGAGCCTTATGGCTGAAGACCAGTGTGGACAAAAGTTCTCATACTGGATGGCTCACTGGAAAAGGTCTACCTTGAGGGCATTCAGATCGAACAGGTTCAAGAGGTCAAATATCTCGGTTCGCTGGTAACTGAAAAGAAGGTAGAATCGACATTGGAGAGCCGCTGCAGAATTGGGTCCACATCTTTGACATTCACATCCCTCCGATGGTGTGTCTGGAAGAAGCCCAACATCTCTCTAAGGACCAAGATCTGTCTCTTTCACATGCTGATTCTCTCTATCCTTCTTTATGGCTCTGAGACCTGGACCATCCTCAAAGGGGACCTGAACAAGCTTGAAGTTTTTCAAATGAGGTGTCTCCGTCAGATCTTTGATGCTTTCATCCATGATCATATTACCAATGACACCATCCGTGAATGATGCCAACAGCAGCCAACCGTTGAAGAACAAGTCCTGAAACACAGGCTGTGGTGGTTTAGTCATGTCTGCAAAATGAGTACTGACTGGCTTCTGCACCGACTCCTGTGGCGGCAATGATGCACACACTGGAGAATGCAACACGATGCACTGGAAAAAAAAAAAAGCATGGTCCAAGCACGTTGAGGATGACTTGACCTCAATCAAGCTAAGGCCTGTGCCATGGACTGTAAAGCATGAGAGAGCATTGTCAATGGCGTCCGACAACCTGTGGCACCCACAGCAGCGTACTGGCTGTGAGGATGAGCTCTCCCTCAAGTCTCCAGATAGAGACCCAAGAAGAAATAAATGCTTTATTAAATCCAGTATGAAATAATAACACTTTGTGACAGTGAATAACAGAGCAGATCTGGCACAAGCTGGTATTTAATCTGTTTATTGAGTCTCTCCCTGCAAAGTCCAGCAGCAGCTCTGTTTGACGTTCACCTCTCTTTTTTCTCAGATTTATCACTCTGTTGTCTGTCACGCTTCATAGGACATCATAGGACGGCCTATGATCTCTGCCTGAACATCATAGGACGTCCTATGAACTCAGGCATCATAGGACACATAGACAAATGTATCTTTATGATATCATATAGACAATGTGTCTTTGAACTCAGGCGTCATAGGACACATAAACAAATGTATCTTTATAGACCATGAACTCAAGCATCATAGGACGACTCGCGATGCCTATATGACAGCACATGGACAAATGTGTCTTTATGATGTCATATGTATACATCAAGCCCATGGCAAATAGACAAATATGTCTTTATGATGTCATATACAGTGACAGACATCAGGCAACATGTCTTTATGATGTCATATACAGTGAGTCCATGCCGGAAGGCCTCTTTTTGCTCAGTTCTATTTTTATGATCCTGTCCATGAACTAGAATTACGAAGCACCTATCCCTCAACCAGTGGTCTCAATGAAGAAGAAGACCCACCAGATGGAGAGCAATAGAATGACAACTGTTGCACGTCAGAAAAGATGCCATGAAGATGAAACACCAGAGGTTCCAGCAGTACATCGCACCTGTCTGAGACAGGAGGACACCCTTCACCAGCATATGGTACGACAGACTTTAAAGCACGTTTCTAGGACATCATAGGATGGCCTATGATCTCTGCCTCATCATCATAGCACATCCTATGAACTCAGGCATCATAGGACGACTCGCCATGCCTACATGATGGCAAATCTGTAACCTTGATGAATGCCAGTCTACACTACAAATATGTAAAATGCCAAGCAAAGCGCTGATTTTCTCCAGGTGCTCCAGTTTCTTGGTTTCTACAGGCATGCACGGGCCTTCCTGAACAGGGTCGAAAGCCAATTTTTCAGGATCGCGCCCATGAACTGGAATTACGACGCACCTATCCCTCAACCAGTGGTCTGAACAAAGAAGAAGAAGACCCACCAGAGCAATAGATTGAGAAGAACTGCTGCACGTCAGAAAGGATGCCATGAACATGAAACACTTCAGGTTCCACCAGTACGCCGCAGGCATGACTGTGAACAACACAGCCGTCTGAGACAGGAGGAGACCCTTCAGCAATGGGCATGCAGAAATACTTGCTTATACTTGGTTTCTACGGACATGGATGGTTATGCACGGGTATGTACTAGTCCTTATAAAAACAAACACCAACATGAGACTATACAAGAAAATCGGTTGAAACGATGTAGAACTGCTTACACTGCTTTAGTGTTAGTGATAGTTGCTTCAGCTTCTCATGAAATTAAAACAGTCATGAACTGAATGCTAAAAATGAAACTAAAGTTGCTCCACTCAGCTCACTGCAGTGGCATAAAGCCTGAATTATGCTGCCACATCACATCGGGTGGCCATTGCCTACGCAGTCTTCAGCAAAATTTACTTCTGGGCCGGTTTGTCAGCGTCGGTCTGCAATTCACCGCATTTTGAAAAAATGTTTCCTTGCAAGAACACACAACTTAAATCGTGTGTTTTTGTTTATGAAATAGCAACGGACAAGAGCAGATTGTCATGAAGTTGGAGCTAAAACATGTTAAGAAAAGCAACTTTTAATATGATCGTTGCACAGAGAAAAAGAGAAGTTGGAGAAAATGGTGCGTGTGACCACCGTCGCTGCTGTTTTGACAATCTGTGTAATTACTGGGGTTATGATGAGCCACAAAATGTTTTGTATATGCTTACTAGCTCCAGTCTTTTGAATTTGGACCGCTGTTTAACTGACTCGCCTCGGCTGTTGTGCTGCCGTGAACAGGCAGAGCGAAGCAGCGACGAGAACCAGGAAATGTGAAGGAGACAAAGCGGACAATCTGTGTAATTATGACGAGCCACAAAATGCTCTGTTTATGCTTACTTCGTCAATATTGTTTTCAATTTGGACCGCTGTTAACCGACTCACCTTGGAAGTTGTGCCACGGTGAACAGGCAGAGCAAAGCAGCAGCAAGAACCAGGAAATGTGAAGGAGGAGACAAAGCGGACCAGTCACAGCTCTTGCAGCCTGCGTTGCCGACGTGTACCTCTGCTTCTTTGGAGAGGTGCACATTGGGCTACGCAATAGGAGTGCACATTGTTATTGCATCGATGATGTCAGAGCTGCGTAATGTCAACGCGGAAGCGTAATTCAACCTTAAGCTTTCAAAAGTAAAAGCTGAGCCTTCACAATTAAAGCAAAAAGATTTTCAATCATAGATGCAAGTCATTCTCTCTGATGGATGAAAAACAGAAAGCAAAGCTGAAGTATTAAAATTCAAAGATAATTTCTCCTATTAAATTGCTGTTTTTAAGGACAGTGCAAGTTGATGAACATTGATATCAATGTAAATTTGCCAAATTTTAGTCAGTGGCTACTTTCCATCTGTTGTCTGTGGGTTACATCTTCTTTATATATATCTTCTTCTTCTTCTTCTTCTTCTTCTTCTTCTTCTTCTTCTTCTTCTTCTTCTTCTTCTTCTTCTTCTTCTTTTGGCTGTTCCTTTTAGGGGTCGCCACAGCAGATCATCTGCCTCCATCTCACTCTCTCCCTTGCATCTTCCTCGGTAACACCAACTCTCTCCATGTCCTCCTTCACTACATCCATGAATCTTCACTGTGGTCTTCCTCTTTTCCTCCTGCCTGGCAGCTCCATCTTCAACATCCTTTGTCCAATATATCCTCTATCCCTCCTCTGCACATGTCCAAACCATCTCAGCCTCACCTCTCTTACTTTGTCTCCAAACCTCTCAACCTAAGCTGTCCATCTGATATACTCATTTCTTACCCTGTCCCTCCTAGTCACTCCCAAAGAGAATCTTAGCATCTTCAACTCTGCCACCTCCAGCTCCACCTCCTGTGTTTTTGTCAGCACCACCGTCTCCAAACCATACATCATAGCAGGTGTCACTACCATCTTGTAAATCTTCCCTTTCACTCTTGCTGCTACCCTTCTGTCATAAATCACCCCTGACACTTGTCTCCACCCACTCCACCCTGCCTGCACTCTCTTCTTCACCTCTCTTGTGCATTTTCCATTTCTTTGGTTGGTTGACCCAGGTATTTAAACTCAGCTTCTTTCACCACGTCTACTCCTTCCATCTTCACCGTTACACCTGCCTCCCTGTCATTCACACTCATGTATTCTGTCTTACTTTTAATGAGTTTCATTCCTCTTCTCTCTGGAGCATACCTCCACCTCTCCAGGTTCTCTTCCACCTGCTCTCTATTGTCACTACAGATCACAATGTCATCTGCAAACATCATGGTCCACGGAGACTCCTGCCTGACCTCATCTGTCAGCCTGTCCATCACCATGGCAAACAAGAAGGGGCTCAGAGCTGATCCCCGGTGTAATCCCACCCTGTCAAGGTGTGTGCCCGAGCTGGGCAGAGAGTAGGACTCAGATGCGAGACGAGCATTTAACATGATTTATTTAACACAAAATAAAGCAGCTCAGTAGGTGAAACAAAAAACTAAGTTACGGCTTGGCAGGCAAAAGAGCAGACCAGAATACTATGGCTAGGAAGGCAAGAGCGTGTGTGAAACACCAAAATGACAAATGACGCAGCACCCAGGTGAGGGACTGCATCCCTTAAATAAGGCACACACAATCAAACGAAGCACAAAGCAGCCGTAACTAATCAGGAAATAAACAACGCACAAACCAAGCAAGACTAAGGTGAAAATAACACACATGACACTTTCAAAACAAAGCCCAATCAGAACTGAGGGCCAAGCAGGGATAAATATGAAACCAGAATATGATAATAATAATAATAATAACTAAGAAAAGAACCAAGATCATAATGATGAAAAATAAATACAGAAATCCCAGAAAATGAACTTAAAGCGAGGATGTGAGTTGGAGACCACATCCTGGTGACAAAAAATATAAACTATAACACAAGGCAAGGACATGGCTCCAACTCACGTCTTGACAACCCCCATCTTGAATCCATCCGTCATTCCTACAGCGCACCTCAGCTCCATTTCACTGTCCTCATACATGTCCTGCACCATCCTCACATACTTCTCTGTCTCCCCTGGCTTCCTCATGCAGTAAACTAATCTACTACTACTACTACAACACTTCCTCTCTTGGCACCCTATCATATGCTTTCTGTAGATCCACAAAGACACAGTGCAACGCCATCTGACCTTCTCTATACTTTACCATCAACACTCTTACAGCAAACATTGCATCTGTAGTACTCTTTCTTGGCATGAAACCATACTGCTGCTCACTCAACTCTTTCCAATATCTTCATAGTGTGGCTGATCAGCTTTATGCCTCTGTAGTTACTAGAGCTCTGAGCATCACCTTTGTTTTTGAAAATTGGTACGAAAACACTTCTTCTCCATTCCTCAGGCATCTTCTAACGCTCCAAGATTGTGTTAAACAATCTGGTTAAAATGTCCACTGCCATCTCTCCTAAGCATCTCCATATCTCCACAGGTATGTTATCTAGACCAACCGCCTTTCCATTCTTCATCCTCTTCAAAGCTGCCATCACTTCTGCCTTGCTAATCCTCGGGACTTCCTTGTTCACTATCTTTCTTTCATCCATCCTCCTCTCTCTCTCATTTTCTTTATTCATCAGCTCTTCAAAGTACTTCTTCCACTTTCTCAACACGCTCTCGTCATTTGTCAGTACATTACCATTTCTGTCCTTAATCAACCTAACCTGCTCTACATCCTTTCCAGCTCGATCTCGCTGTCTAGCCAAATGATACAGTACAAGACCTTTTCTTCTTCCTTAGTGTCCAGCCTCTCATACAACTCACTACAGTATATGCCTTTTCCTTTACCACCGCTCTCTTTGCCATGCACCTAGATTCCAAATACTCCTGTCTACTTTCTTCATCTCCCTGACTATCCCACTTTTTCTTTGCTAACCTCTTCCTTTGAATACTTTCCTGTACCTCGTCATTCCACTACCAAGTCTCCTTGTCTTCCTTCCTCTGTCCACTGGATACACCACAAACCTTTCTACCCATTTCCCTCAATACTTTTGCTGTACTTTCCCAGTAATCTGGTAATTCTTCCCTACCACCTAGAGCCTGTATCACTCCTTCCTGAACTCTGTGTGACCTTCTTCCTTTTGTAACTTCCCCCACTTAATCTTTGGCTCTGCCTTCACTGTTTTCCTCTTATTGCTTTCTAAAGTCACCCTACGGACTACCATCCAATGCTGTCTAGATACATTTGCCTCTGCCACCACCTTGCAGTCTTCTATCTCTTTCAGATTTCTCCTTCTGCATAAGATGTAGTCCACCTGTGTGCACCTTTCTCCACTCTTGTGAGTCACCCTATGTTCCTCTCTCTTCTTAAAGTATGTGTTCACCACAGTCATTTCCATCCTTTTAGCAAAATCCATGACCATCTGTCCTTCCACATTTCTCTCTTTAAGACCATACCTACCCAATACTTCCTCATCATCTCTGTTCCCTTCACCTACATGCCCATTAAAGTCCACTCCAATCACCACTTTCTCCACCCTACAAATACTCTCCACACTTCATCCAACTTACTCCAGAATTCCTCTTTCTCTTCTACCTGACGTCCAACTTGTGGGGCATACACACTGACAACATTCAACATCACACCTTTGACTTCTAGCTTTAAACTCATGATTCTGTCTGACTCCCTCTTTACGTTCTGAACACTCTTCACATACTCTTCCTTCAAGATTACTCCTACTCCATTTCTCTCCCTATCTACACCATGGTAGAACAGTTTAAATCCACCTCCAGTGCCCCTAGTCTTGCTTACCTTCCATCTGGTTTCTTGAATGCACAGTATTATTTAATGTCCCTACTCTCACTTCCACACTTCTACCTTTCCTTTTCTGTCTCTCCCTTCTTGATCTTCGACCAACAGTAGCCCAATTTCCAGCGGCACCGTATCGGTTAACAACACTGGTGGTGGTCCTTGTTAACCCGGGCCTTAACCGATCCGGTATGAAAGTCTCATTCGTCATGATCTGCATGTTTGATTTGGCAAAGGTTTTATGTCAGATGCCCTTCCTGAAACAAACCTCCCCATTTACCCAGGCTTGGGACCAGCACTACGAGTACACTGGCTTGTTCACCCCCTGTGGCTGGGTCTTAAACTTTTGATCAGCTGATGAACAGCCTGTTTGAGTTTAAATGCAGTCTTCAATAAACTACCTACTCTCCATTTTTGTCTCTTGCTCCTGTTTCTTCTTTTTGTATTTTGAAGCTTTTGCAATCTGGTTACAATCCACCAGCATGAAATGTGAATACTTGTAATTTCCCCCCGGTCTTAAGATTTTGATCAGGACTGTATTAACTGTTGATATCTTTTTCAGATGACCAGGAAAGAATGTACAAAGTTTTTTGCACAAACCACTGAATTTGATTTTTTAAGCTCTAATACTGTGTGAGCAGGAGTGTGTAGAGGAACAGACGGTTATATAGTTTGTTATTCCTCAGGTCTCTCTATGGGCATTTCGAACAGCTGAACTGTCTCCATCTGAGACTTTGACGAGGTGTTTTTGTAAACTTTTCCAGCCTTGAATAATCACTCAACTCACAGGGCAGCAAACAACAAACTAAGCTTAATTGTGCCAATGAAGCTTTTCAGTCATTTGAAACACTGCCCACAACTTGAGTTAAATCAAGGCTTCTTTAACATGGGGGGACAATTGCTACAGAGATGCTTTTCTGTGGCCCCGGTTTCCGCATGCGGTGATGGCAGTGAAGCCGTGACTCATCCAGAGATGTTTTACTCAATTAAACTGTGCTTGCTGAATTGACATGTTTGGGGTTCAGAGGCCTTCTCTGAGCTGAGTGAAATTAACAGCCACTGTTATCATTATGACTCAAATGTTCCATCCGTGGATGCAGGCTTATTAGGCCAGTAAATAATCTTTGACAAAGGTGTCGTCCAAATAAGTTTTAATGGGAAACAGGAAAATGAGTAATTCCATGTTATGTAGGAATACAGGGTTGATATTTCCTGTTTTCCCCAAAGTCCCGCTGACTCATTTGAACTTATTTCTGTGTGTATTTGTCAGTGTGGGCATGTCCCCAAAGAGTCTTAGGAACTCCTCATTTACATGAGAGCAGGTGTGTGCTGCTGTGAAGTCATGAATCTCAATAACTCATTACACTGATTCCAGCTGACTTTAAAATGGCCGCAGAGATTTAATTACAGCCCAAATGTTCACAAATCATGACTACAGGGATATTTCCCATCTTTGTAGTCATGGTCTGATTCAAAATAATGCATAAAGATATGGTGCCAATTAGGCCAAGGCAATAAATTTGAATTGATTTGTTTAGACAATTTCAAAAATAAAAACTGTCAAAATTGATTTTCCTTTTCACTAGTGTAAACACAGTGGTCTCCAGCTGAAAGCCCCTCCCCCACACCATCTTCCTCCTACATAAACTCATATGTGATGAAACATAGTAGCTACATAAGTGATGTACCTACTTTATTTAAAAAAAAATGAAAAGTATGAGTTTGCACTTTGTTCCACTTTAAAGGGGTCATTGAAAAATGGTGTTTTTGTAGGTTGTAACCTTCTTAATGGCATCTATTGGCCACATGATTACCAAAAGCATATCAAAACCTTACATAAAATGACATGGTGCTTTGAGTTTGGCACATGTCTAAGTATTTATGTTGTGAAGTCACATTTGAATCTTTCTTCTGATCAAATGAGATTCTGTTAGCTCTCACATCAAAGAGAAATCACTCTTAAAAATCAGGCGTGTGGCCTTGTCATCAGACAAAATCATTTAGTGTGTGTTTTGGAGGATTACAATAGTGAAAATCAGTTTAAACCGTCTTTATGTTTGCAGTCTCACACATTAAAAAAAAAACGGTTAAAATTTGAAAATTCTGCAGTTTCTGGTCATCTTAAAATCCCCCCATACATAAATGAATTTTTAAAAAGCTTAGTTTAAACCAGCCACATCATCAGCATCAGTGTGTGGGACCCCACACATGATTATAATAAGTCTTAGGTTTACAGTTTTGGTCCTGTAGTGTGTGAAGTACAGCAATTTCAGCAAGACATCATACCCCACACTAACAGATTCAGGAAAAAGTCCTGACAAGTGTTGCCAGAGTCTGTGCAACAAACAAGTACCTCTGTCTGCCAAAGTAAGTCCACTAAAAATGGATCTTTTTTCATTCTCTCAGACATCACTTCAATCTGTCTCATGTGTCTTTTTGAGTCAGCTTTTGTCTATTTTGGCAGATCATATTGTTATTAAAAAGGAAGAAGACGAGGAAGACTGCAACAGCTAATTTTTACAATCCACTTTTCTAAAGCAGCAAGCCCCAAGTTGTTGGAAGTAGGAAACTAGTGGAACTGACAGCTCAGGTCTTTAAAATCTTCCAAAATCTCTGGCATTCAAGCATAACTTCAAAGTACATAAACATGGCGGACAGCACTTCCCTCATCTGTTAGCGAGCTGTCTGAATGATTATCATTTTGTTGACATGACAATCCACAAGAGTGCATGCTCATCAGCCAGGATCAGCAAATATTCTACATGTATATTTAGAACTTGAGATTGAAGAGCAGATTGGATCCCTTGTAACCCACCTCACACCACAGGAAAATCTGACAGGATAATTGATAGGACCACCAAGATAATTGGGTGTCATAGTTTACAGAGGATAAGGCTCAATTGCAGACACAAGACACAGAGACCAAGGGACAATGTATTTATTGAACTGTGTACAGGTGAATAGGGCTCTGGATGCAGAGTGGGAGGTGTAACTCTTTTCATCCTGGTGAGAGATTGGCAGGTAAGGTTTCCAACCGGAGGTGTACAGGCTGGAGAGGCTACTGAGGCAAGAGTTAGTTAAAGTAATGAATGGTGGGGATTTTTTCCTTACTTGAGGGATTCAGAGAAGCAAGCGTTCACAAGAGTGAACGGGCAGTGCGGTGGCGTAGTGGTTAGCACTGCACTAGCACAGCAACTCACCCTTGGCCATGGGATCCCTGGTTTGATCCCAGCCCCTGACCAACAGTGATCTGTGTGGAATTTGCATGTTCTCCCCGTATCTGCGTGGGTTTACTCCGGGATTTCTCCGGTTTCCTCCCACAGGCCAAAAACATGCAGGTTAGGTTAATTGGAGACTCTAAAGTGGCCCTAGGTGTGAATGTGTGTGTGAATGGTTAAGGGATAGCGCCGTACCGTTGCTGCTTCATCCATCCAGGTGGATGCCCTCAATTTCCCCTCTGGGGATCAATAAAGTATACAAAATCAAAAAAATCAAAATCAAAAAAGAGTGTGTCCAACAGAGAGTAGAGGCAAGAGAGCAGGCTGGTTGGCAAGAAGGCTTTCCACCGCCACAGTCCCACACTGCCTCAGACTGAGGCTTAAGTAACAGTGGTGAGTAATGAGACAAGTGCGGTTGTTGTCTAGCTGCTGTCAATTAAGGTTCACACTGCTCCTGGAGAGTGAAGCAAAAACAACCAAAGAGCAATACAGGGCAAGATGTTGCTGTGCTCACCCAGATCCATGACATCAGGACTTTTCCTACCATTGTCGGAAAAGGAGAATTTGGCCCAAAATGAACCAGATTATCTTGTGGTGTGGCAGACTTAAGATGAATGAAATACTACAGTCTACTACTCCCAACTGAGTAATGGTGCATATCTCTAGTGAGCACTTGACAATCCACTCAGAAACTGCTTTACCAAAGAATTTCATTTAAAAAAACTTATCACAGTGGAGAAGTGAAATTATAAATCACAAAAGAACTATCTCTTTGTTCCTGTGCTGTCTTAACCTTTTACCTTAAAACCTTTAAGCCAACATCTCTTTAATCTCCCACTGTGATTTTAATCAGCACAACGAAAATGTGTAGATACACACAGACATACTGTTTTTCTATCTCAAACAGCCGAAACGCACCAGGAATTGTCGCTCATTCAGCACTGTGGTTTGCCATTTGCCTTCAGGAGACAAATCGCTCTGAGATCTCAGTGTCTCTTCAACATCCATTTGTTTCCCTTCCCTCACGTTAAAATGCCTCTGGTGTTTTTTCCAAACACAGAGGCAACACATGATAAGACTTACAGGAGTATTTCACTGCTTTTATCTGCCTGATGAAGCTTCCATCATTCCCCCAAAACAAACTTTCTGCCGTTTACCTCTTCAAATCTCCTCATCTGTCACTCTGTCTTATATTACGCTGATTATCCCCGAACATTTGCTCTCCGTGAATGGATCGATCACTCATCCGTTTGTTTACTGAAATGCCTTTCGGAGCCCTTGTTCTGAGCTGCCATCTCTCTTCTGTGTTGTGCAGTAGTGGAGTTGGACTGATACCCACTCAGTTTGTCTCGAGGCTGCTCAGTTGAGAGGTGTGAGTGACTCATACCGAGACGAGGCAGTGTTTTAAAAGAGATTTTTGACAAGATCAAATGTGAGAAGCTCTTCGCCACTAAAATCCTGTCTCCTCCCAGTGAATATTCTGAAGCCGAGTTTGTGACTGTGGCTGTGTTGGTGAAGTCAGTGGTGTGAAAAGGCCTCGTGGGAGAAGTCTCCTGCAGTAGTTTTCAAGTTATTCATGACTGATATTTACTTTGTTACCTGGAAGTCAGAGCGGAGGGCAATTTTCACCTTACCTACCATATGCTATTTCTGCAGCAAGAGAGACTGAGTTAACTGAAGTGAACTCTGTGAATTATTGGAGCTAAAGCAGTTATCTAACATGCCACAAGAGTGAAAATAGCTGTGAATTTAAAATAGATCACACCACCTCAACTTGTGTTTCCTGTGACAACAGATCCTTTATCCCCAAGGCCCTCGTTTCACCTTGACTGACTTCTGGATGCTCTTCCATGCTCTATGGACGGAGCCTTCTATTCATTCTGTGCTCATTTTGTCTGTATTTCTGCACATTTTCTGAACTGGGTGTTCTTAAACAGTCCTCAAACGTCTTAAGTTTGTTTATCCAAAGTTAAGACCTTAATCAGCCTTTAAAAAGGACAAATAAACCTTGTATCTGTCTTTCAAAGCTCTTAAAATACCACAGTCATGACAAACACCACAAGCTGTTTCCTTGTATTTGGTGTACTTTCTGGTTTTGTCGTTTAACCTAGCAGAAGTGAAAAGAGTAGAACGAACACCAATCACTTCTCATACATTTTTGATGGGGGTTTTTTTGTAAATCTGAGTCTTCTCTTAGAAATCTGAGACTTTTTTTCTTATAAATTTGTGAATTGTCTTGTAGTAAACGTGTGTGCCTTTTTGTCATTCATTTCTGAACATTTCTTCTCATAGATTTGTGACTTTTATTCCATTGCAGCTTTTGGTATAGGGGTCGGGATTTATTTCAGGTATTTTACTTGAAGAACTTAATTATTTAATTGTAGCATTAATCCTGGGAAAGTCCTATTGAAAACTGGTACCGCAGAAGGGTTGTCGATGGTCAAGGGTCCACTTGACCAGTTCCCATCGATGCCGGTAGCTAGTTAGCATGCTAGTGATTTGGCTTCGGCACACTTCACTTGCTTTTTTTTGGCATTTTCAGATGAAACAAAGAGTCCATCACCACAAAGGTATTGTGGTTTGTTAATCAAGACTATAAATCCAACTCTAGTACTGCCTATTTTTTTAAACAGATGTGAAATAACTTCACAATGTCTATACAAGGGCAGACTTAGTCAACTGAATAAAGCTTTTTTTCAAAAGGGTGGGACTTCCGGGTCAGGTAAGAAATCTTTTCAAACAGCGCCTCACTGTGGAAATTAAGGTATCCAACACAGTATGACTGATCACTGAGAGTTGACAGTAAATTACAATGGTTAATTAATTAATGATTACATGAACACCTTTGAAGTGGAATGATACTTATCCAGTGAAATGTTGGAGTGCAATTATCGTGGATTATAGGTAACTCCTGGAATCCCTACTGTCCAATCAAATTGCTCGGTCGGAACTAACTGTTGTATAACAAGCTTTAACATCATCTCTGAACAAAACACCCATCACTTCAAGATAAGAACACAGACTGTTTTGTTCATCTCTGTATTTTGCGCACACAGAAAAAACGGTAACTTTAATAGAGGGTATGCGTATGATGTCACTGAACAGAGCTCATGGCAGTTAAAAAACACCACGCGGCAAAAATGAGTGGCAGTGTTAGGGGGTTTGCATTAAAACACAAAAATTCACACAGTATTCAGTCACAGCAGTACACAGAGTTCCTGCTTGCATTATGGAGAGCTAATGTTATCATTTCATCTTGTATTAATTGGCATAAAAATAATTAAATAAACAAATAAATGCTCTGAATCAGTTCTACACTTACCATGTGCACCTTGATCTTTTCCCACACATCACTACAGCCAAGTAAATGGTGTGGTATTAACATCTAAAGTAAAAAAAAAAAAAAAACTACTTTATGCACTGCTGTGACTAAATATTCTGTGTAATATTTGTTTTGCTGCATACAAAATAAAGCTGTCATGTGATTGCCACTCAGTGCTGTTTTGCTATGGTAACTGTCCTGTGACTCCCAAGAATTCTGTTCCAATGCATCCCCTCTATAAGAAAAATCTGGGCTTTGCAGAGTGCTCTATACAAGTCACCATGTATGTCTCGGAGGGAGGGGAGGGGGGTGCCAGTAATCTTCTCAGCTGCTCTAACTCTACGGTGCAGCTTCCATACCAAATAGTTATGCAGTTCGTCAGGATGCTTTCTGTGATGCCAGGGCTTAGGCTGTCTTCAGGTTCTCCTCATATTTTCTCCTCTGGTTCTTAGTATTTCTTCCTTTGTCTTTTTGTTCCCTCCCCTTTCAGCTAACTTTTATCCCAATCCCTTTTTTCCTTTCCTCAATTGGACTTTTTCTTCTCCAACGTCTGTCCTTTCCTTCCTTTTCCATTAAAGTATCCCCTCCTTTCTTCAGTTTCTTTTCCTTTTCCATTAGCTTTCATCTTTGTTCTTTTTCCTTTTTTCTTTCTCTTCCAGCACCCTTTGCTTTCCTAAAAAGGGAAAGAAAATTGTCCTCCTTGTCTCATTCCTTTTATTTTGTTACAAGCTGAGCACTGGGAGTTTCCGCCATGCTCAGTCTCATGGCTTTTTCTCTGTATTTATATTTATTTGTCGTATTATTTTGTGCCTTTTTGAGTTTCGGTATTCTCATACTGTTTTCTATTCTTCTGTACGTTTCAGTTTTGTTACGTTCATGCTTTGTACCATTTGCAATTATAGTATTTATCAGTCTGTATTTGGTGATGTTATTCTTTATATTCTTACTGTGGTGCTCTTTCCTGGGGTTGACAGCTGTCAGGTGGCGTTTCCGGTTTTGTGCTCTGTGTGAGTGTTGCCCTGTCAGCTGTCAAGTCCAGTCGCTTCTCTCTAATTTCTCCCAGCTGCCCCAGATTATCAATGTTTTCTCCTGCCCACTCTGGTATCCACACCCGTGGCATATTTTGTTGTGCCCTATTTAAGACCGCTGCGCTTTCCTGTCCTTGCTGCGGTCTTGACTCAGTTGACTTTTTTGACTTCTGTGATTTCTCCTAACGTAAGTGTAAACGTGCTCTGTTTTTTGTCTTGTTAATGGGTTATTCCTTTCATGTTTTTGAGTTGTTTTGTGCACCTTCTGTTTCCAATAAATCTCACAACTTCACAATCCAGCTCATGGGTCTTTCTCTCTGCCCCGAGAGGCAAACCATGGCATATTTCCTTTCATTCTTCTGTTCTTCCATTCCAATTAACTTTCCCTTTTCGTGACTTCTTTTCTGTCCTCTCTTTTTTATTATTTTCTTTCTCATTCCATTTCACCTGTTGCCTTTTCCTTTTCTTGTTCTCCCCATTCCTCCTTCCATTCTCATTACTTCTCTTCTGTTTTCTTTCCCCACTCATTTACAACTACTTTCCTTCCATGTCATTTAAGTTCCAAGTTTTTCCTTTTCTCTTTATTATTCTGGTCATGTTTACCTTTCTACAGTCTTTATCTTTCTTTGCTCTTCACTGTTTATCTTCCTTTTTGTCTGAACCCATCTATGCAAAGGAAGGCCATCGTGTTTCCTTTTCCTTCTCTTCACTTTCATGTCTCCATCAGAGACATATAGGACTTGACTTTAACTTTTGTGCTCAGCAGCCACAGTGGCAGCTATTTTTTCAGTTGGTAGACACTCAGTTTTTTGTTTTTTTTTTTGCTTATTTCAGTGAGGCCGAAAGGTGGGTCTGCATACAGATTGGGGTCAAGATCAGGAGATCTGGGCATTTCATGATTTCACAACAAATGTTACTCCTCCTAGCCATTGACCTCATCCTAGATGGGTCTGCACCTATGCTGTGCTTCATGTCAAGGTCAGTGTTACACACCCCTCCATGCGGAATTAGTCAGTGGTCCATTTCTGCTACAACCCAGTTTCTGGGCAAGGCCAGAATTGCCTTCTTCAGCCTGGGATCACAAATCAGTAAGTCTGTTTCGACCCTCAGTCAATGTGGACATACCCACTGTTACCCTTACCCAATGGCAAGGGAGACTAATACTTACATGGTCTCTTTGCTCACAGCAGGCAGACCTACACCTACATTCCAGGCTGTGATTCAAACCCATGACACCATGATCTAAGTCTTCTCACTCTTACCACTGAACCAAAGAGGAATTCCTCACTAGCTCTCGGCTAGTAGCGGAGGTATACTCTGATGGTGTCAGGAACAGCACCACTGACTTAATTCCCCATGGAAGGATGTGTAACACCTCCCTTCTTAAGGAAGTGGTGCAGGTGTCCAATCCCGGACGATCCCCCATTTCTGTTACGACCCACTTTCTGGGGCAAGGCCAGAATTGCCTACTTCAGCCTGGAATCATGAATCACAAAGTCCGTGCATAACAGTCAGCAATCAGGAGATCTGAGCACTCTTAGGGTGATTTCGCCAGGCCGGAATGAGCTACTCCACCATAGATGGTCTGGTTTATAAATTTGGCACCTTTTTGTTCTAAGTTTGTGACTTTTTAAATATGTTTTCATTTCGTTGTAATGATAGATTTGGTTCTTTGTCATAAATTTGTGAGGTTTACTTTCTCCCAGCTATACAATATTTTTTCGTGTATGTTTATGACTTACTCATGGTAAACTGGGAACTTTTTTAATTGCAGTTTTAATTTCTTATATAAGTTGGTAACTTAAGGAGGTATACCTAACTTTTTTGTCATCCATCCATCCATCTTCTTCCGCTTAATCCTTTTCGGGTCGCGGGGGGGCTGGAGCCTATCCCAGCATCTTTGGGCGAGAGGCAGGGTACGCCCTGGACAGATCGCCAGTCCATCGCAGGGCCAACACAAAGACAGACAACCATTCACTCTCACAGTCATACCTAAGGACAATTTAGAATCCCCAGTTTGATGCCAGTTAACCTAACATGCATGTTTTTGGCATGTGGGAGGAAACCGGAGAAATCCCGGAGTAAACCCACGCAGACACGGGGAGAACATGCAAACTCCACACAGATCACTGTTGGTCAGGGGCTGGGATCGAACCCAGGATCCCCCGGCCAAGGGTGAGTTGCTGTGCTGCTGCAGTGCTAACCACTCTACCACCGCGCTGCCCAGCGTTTTTTGTCAATCTCTTAAAATCCATCTCTTTGGTGTTGAAAATTTTCTAACAAACAAAAAACATCAATAGTAATTTACCTCTGTTGCCTCTAACACTGTTCATTGTGATTTATATTGAGAGGACCTTGAGACATTTTTTTTTCTTTATGAGAATTGTGTACCATGCACGCTACAGTCAGTCATTGGCATTTCTACTCACCAATTGGCAGGGGGCTGTCTTTTGTTGAATCTACTCCTACATTAGTTGTATCTTCATTTCTTTGTCCTTGTAAAGCTCATGTGTCAGTGGACTGCAACCAACACAGACTTAATACTGTTTCTCCTTGTCCAAAACTAAAAACCTAAATGAAGAAGGGTTCGGGACACACACAACAACTCTGTGGCTATTTTGAGAGACAATTTGTGGCACAAACTTTTTGCACATGTTCAAAATTCCTGCGGCACAAGAGGCCCTGCAACTCACGAGAGGAAATTGAGAACCCCTGCAAAGGTTTCAAGACATTTTGGAAGTTCCCTTGCAAATGACGTTCTCCAACTAACCGTGCTGTTGCAGCCCAGTCAGATAAGGGCTTAAAGAACTGAAGCTGTGTTTGCTGCTTTGAACCATAAAAACCAGGAAGTGCAGTCCTAAATAAAGGCAGTGTATTTATTTGTGAAGTGAGCATTTTAATATTTGAATGGTATAAATGTGACACATGGATGAACCCCCAAAACACAATTTTGCACAATATAGGACCTTCTAATTCTTTCTGCTGGAGTTTTTTGAATTGTGGTGAATTGGCAATATTTGAAACGGTTTCTTTATCATGAAATTACCACTTTTTTCTTGTAAATGCAATGAGATTATCACCCTAAAAACTTTTATGAAAACTGTATAAGAGAATACACCCTCAGCTTAGGCAGCTAATTGGAGTGACTGAGCTATAGGGCACGGCAGAATTCCACTGGCATTTGGCTGGTGGGCGGTTACTAATGTCAAGCCCCGCACATGTGAGTGATCAAACTGACTTTGAGAAGCAGATCAGACGTAGCTCTTGTCACCCTGATGAAGGTCATCTCCTCACCTTCACAAATACACATCACGCTTTTGTTCTTTGCTGCCTGATGGAAACTGACGTCACCCTCACTCAGTTTTTCTGAGTCGTGTTTGCTGCCGGTCGTGTTCTACACAGGGTGGTGAGCAGACTGGATTTGCCGTCTGCATTCAAAATGTGAGCCATCTGTTTAATGATTGAGTCCTGACTCAAGTGGATTAAAGCTGAACAGTCATGTCATCTGCGGGGAAACTTTTAGAGAGAAATCTTCCACTGATATCAGCAGGTAGCTTTTTACGCTCAAAGACAGAGGACTAAAAGACAGATCTCCTGTCTGTCTCCTAAACTACTTTGTGTTCCGTTTTTAAAGCAGAACATTATATATTAAAAATGATACTGTATAAGGTAACACTTACAGTATAGGCCCACAGGTCAAAGTCAGTTTGAGCAATTTTTGGATTAAAAAACATGGAGCCACAAAGCATGTTTGAGTCTAAAAAAAATAATAAAATAAAGCAGCTAAATTTAAGGTATAAATGGACCTCTCATCATTGGTAAAAAAGGGGGTTTCTTTTTGCTTAAATTTGCAGCTTTTATCTCTTGAATTTGTGAATGTTTTTCTTGTAAATTTGCAGTTTTCTTTCATAAATTAGTTTTTTCCTATAAATTTGCACCTTATTACCCCTCAGCTGTTATCATCACCCCGCCGGGCAGATGTGTGCGGCGTCAACACCTAACTTGTGAATATGTTAACTGGAGAAAGGAATGATGTAGGCTTTTCAGATCTATACCATAATTGTATCTATGAGGAATATTGCAGGGGTTTGAATTTGGGTGACCTTAAAGTCAAGGTTAAGGGCAGAGGTCCATTTTTCTGGCAGGGGCGCCATCAGTACCTATCTTGTAAATGCAGTAACTAAAGAAAGAAATTACAGTACGTAGACTTTTCAAATCAAGACCATAGTTGTATTTAACAAAAATCTTGGATGAGTTTGAATTTGGGTGAGTTTAGAGGTCAGTTTTCCCTAGATCTTGTAAACGTGATAACTTGAGAAGGAAATGAGGGGAAACTTTTTGATATTGACACCATAGTTGTATTGATAAACTCCTTCAAGTTTGAATTTGGGTGACCTTGGACTCAAGGTCAAAGTCAGAGGTCTTTGCAGGCTGAGAGGTACCAATTGCAGCCACCAGTATATTTTTGTGTGTTGACACTTATATTTGCTATTTTTACCTCCGCCAAGGAGGTTATGTTTTCACCGGGGTTTGTTTGTTTGTTTGTCTGTCTGTTGCCAACATAACTCAAAAAGTTATGAACGGGTTTTGACGAAATTTTCAGGACAAGTCCCAAATGGGACAAGGAAGAAATGATTAGATTTTGGGAGTGATCCGGATCACCGTCTGGATCCAGGAATTTTTTTTAAAGGATTCTTTATCATTGCGAGATAGGGCCATTTTTAGCATATGTGTATATAACACCACAATAAATGGTCAGGACACTTGCCAAAAAAATACAGGATAAGATCCCAATAGGTTCTACGAAATATCAAAGACTGATCCTGATCCTGCAAAAAATCCAGATAGTGTGATCCACAACAGGAAATAATAGGGGATCTTTGGAATTTTCATCACTGTAAGGTAACAAATTAAGATATAAACATACAACAAACACCAAAATATAGCCAAGACACTGAGGAATCAGTAGTGTGCCAATGGATTTGTTGTATCTTCAAAAGCTATGGAGCTATATCCAGAAGAAAACCCCCATTACCGAAAAAGTGATTTTTGTCAATAACTACTGAACTAATAAAGATATCAATGTGAATCCAATTGCTAAAAGTACGTTTTGATGGTCAAGGAATCTGAAAATATAGATAAAATAAATGTAGGACTATTATATTTGGGGAAAATCCCAATATTAGGGGGAACTGAGGTACTTGGTGGAGGTCTGCGGTCTCCGAGTGCTTTTCTAGTTTTTCTTGTTATGTGGTGTTTCTCTTAAATTTGCAGCTTTTCTTGTAACTTTTTTAACATAAACGTGAGACTTTTTTCTCAGAAATCTATATATTTCTCTTTTCAGCCTGTGGGGTTTATTTTCCATAAGAAATTGTGGCTTTTACCAGCAGGTAATAAGACCTAAAGTTATATTTTGAAAAAAAGTGGCTTCTTATGGTTGTGAAAATTGCTACATGAAGTGGCATGGTGGACAGTTACAGCTGTAAAATGTTTAAAGTAAACCTTAACCCTACCCTAACAATAAGCCTAATTTTAAGCACCTAAAAATGTATATTCAGTGTATGATAAAGTATACAAAATCAAATCAAATCAAATGAGTGTTTGAGTGCTATTCAAACTGAAACACAGTGAGTCATGGTGAATCCTTATTCAAAACACCATTAATTCCCCTGGATCAACTTTTCTCTTGTTTTTGCGAGTCAGTTTTGGCCAGCACCCAAAAGCACCCAATAAAATACACTACATCTTCAATTATATATCCCCACCCCCACCTGTTTGCACTTGTAGTCAAACATGCAAATTTTCTTAGAAAATTACTAAGGAAACACACAATTTTGCAGTGTGATTGCACAATTTATCATGGGGGGACATGTTTGCAAACATGTCCCACTCTTTAAGTTTTGTTTTTCTCCAGTTGTCAGTATGATTAGTTTGCCCTCACCTTTAGTTTTTGGTTCATTCTGTATATCATGATCACCCTTATTATTTTATCTTGTGTTTACTCCTTGCAACAGCGCTCTATTATTCTGCTCATCATTATTGGTTCTGTTAATTCCTCATAGCTGCTCCTGATTGTGTCTCTCTCACTCCCACCGTCTCCTCCTCTCTTAATTAATCTCAGCTGTTTGTCATCAGTGTCTGTATATATACAGTATGTTCCACTCCGTTTTCAGTTCGCTGTCACGTTATAAAACCCAGGTAGTGTTCCTTTCCCGCATGTTGTCCGGTTTGTGTTATCATGTTAGTCTGCCAGTGATTATCCAGCCTAGAGCTGTGCCTTTTGTTATTAAAACCAGTTGAATATCATCTCTGCGTGTGGGCCCATCTTTGCTGCCTTCTCGGCAGTGGAACATGACACAATTTAGCATGCGCCATTTGGGACATTACTAAATAAGGCCTTAAGAACCTTGAATAATGGCATATTTTCCCACATCAGCGGGGAAAATAAGTATTGAACATGTCAACATTTTCCTCATTAAGCATATTTCTGATGGAGCCACTGACCTGAGATTTTCACCAGATATCAATAACAACCCAAGTAATCCATACATACTGTCATGACGCCGAGCGTGGGTTTGTACCATGCTCGGGTCTTCTGATTATTTTCCTTTTTCTGTTTTTGTATCTAGTCTTGATTGTTGCCATTATTGTTTGTGTTCAGAACTCCTTATAAGAACTCCTTATACAAAGATATAGAGTGATGATAATCAAGTCAGTGGCAGTAATGCACCTGTAAGCTGGTTGCCAACTGCCAATCAAATCTAAAAGAAGAAGAAGATTATTGTTTGTGCTTTTATTTTGACAGCGCCTGGACAGGACTTGTCACAGCTGTTTGTGTTTGGGTTGATTGCTTTCACTCCACACCTGTTTGAGTTTCTGTGTGACTATTTAAGTTCGCTGGCGAGGCTTGTTCCTCGCTGCGACCTCGTCTTGCTTGGACTGGAATCTCCAACCCTGATTCCAGTCTTTCTTCAGCTTAGGTCTTCATCCTCACTTGCTCTCTGTAAGTAGCCTGTCATGGTTTTCGTCATTTGTATTTTTCTGTTATCACCCTTTGTGGCCTCGTATTTAGCTTTTTGTTATCCACCCCTCATGGCAAGTTTTGGATTCTTCATTATTTAATAAATGTGCAAACTCACTGCAGGCGAGTGGTGCCATGTTTCTGCCTCACAAGGGCAAATTGTGACACATACAAAGAACTCAAGGCAACTGTGTTCACAAAACAAGTTATATTTAATAAAGTGGAATGACAGGAAGAATAAGTGTTGGACACATGAAGAAAAAGAGGTGCAAAAAGGCATAGAAAGCCAAGAAATCAGCTGAAATCCATCAGAATTTAGGAAGCCATCCCATCCTCCATCAGTGTAAATTAATTTCAGCTGGTTAAGTCCTGACTGATAGCCTTTAAAAAGGTCTGTGAATATCAGATTGTCACACCACAAAGAACTCATGATGGTAGAAGCAAAGAGCTCTCTCTAGACCTCCAGAGCCGCCTGTCTCAGAAGGATCAAGGCCATCACAGGAGAAATCCTCACATCCCGCCCACCACCTGTGTGACCTGCTTCCCTCTGGACGACTGTTCAGACTGATCAGGTCCCACACCTCCAGACTGACAAACAGTTTCTTCCTCTGGGCCATCCAAACTGCAAACAGTCAGAGGCCCCACCCCCTCCCTCTGATCGCTTTCATGCACAAAACTGAGGACCTTTTAATTATCACTATAACTCACCTGTCTTTGCACTCCTCACTTTCCTGTATATTGACCCATCCTTGAAATCACTACTGTACATATTTTCCTTAATCCTTGGGCCATTTTAGTCAATTATGTGTTCTGCACTCTTATGTGTATAGTTCCACCCACGAAGCCACTACCATACCTGTGTATATGCCAATGGGCTATTAATTACCTCCGCCAAGGAGGTAATGTTTTTACCGCGGTTTGTCTGTCTGTTACCAACATAACTCAAAAAGTTATGAACAGATTTTGATGAAATTTTCAGGAAAGGTGTGTAATAGCACGGGGAACAGATGATTAGATTTTGGTGATGATCTGAGAGTGCATACCTCCACCAAGGGCTTTGTTTGTATTTGTGCAGCAGGATTACACAAAAACTACTTGATGGATTTGGATGAAATTTTCAACAGAGGTGGTTCTTGGGCTAGAGAGGAACCCATTATATTTGGGTGATGATCTGAGAATGCATACCTCAGCCAAGGCTCTTATCTTCTCACAGTGTGTTAGCATCAATACTCCAAAACTGATGGACAGACTTTGATGCAATTTTCACCACAAGTGGCTATAGGCCTACACACAAACCCATTACATTTTGGAGGTGATCTATGAGAAACGGAAGGAGCCTTGGCAGAGGTATGCGCTCTGAGTGCTTTTCTAGTTATTTTTACTTTTTATTTCTACTTCAGTCATATGATTAACTATGTGTTCTGTAACTGTTTTATTTCAAATTCTTCTCACTTACTTTATTGTGCAGTAGCCTGGTGGAGCACCCACAATTTTGCTGTGCTGTGCAGCTGTACAATGACAATAAAGCCGATTCTATTCTATTGTGTTCTGTTCTATTCTATAATAAGAACTGGTTAGCCAAAGCTGTAGATGAATATACATGTGTACACAGATATATACACAGTGCAGGAGCATTGCAGCTAGATGGAATAAACAGCATTACAGTTGTTAAGTTACCCTGCAGAATATGAATATGTACCCAGACAGTATATTTCGTATTTGAATCACAGTGTTGTTTCCACCCTCAGGAATGATTGTTATTGACCTAGTTGTATATTGGAGGGGATGATTTTTATTGTGCAAGGTTGTTAAGTTTAGTACATTCAGTATGATCTCTACAAGCAGCCCTGGTTAGCTTATAAAGTCCAACAGCCATAGGTAGGAAGGACGTGCGGAACCTCTCCGTCGAACACCTAGGATGGCACAGCCTACCGCTAAATGAGCTCCTCAGTGCGTTCAGCGTGTCCTGCATGGGTTGGGACTCAGACTCCAGCAGAGATGACAGCCACCATCCTCCTCTCTCCTGTCTCCTCCACTGGGTTGAGGTGTCGCCCCAGAACAGAGCTAGATTTTTTGATCAGTCTGTTCAGTCTCTTCCTGTCGGCTGTCGTGATGCCGCTGCTCCAGCAGACCACTCCAAATGTGATGGGTGATGCCACCACCAAATCGTCGAAGGTCTTCAGGAGTGCCCCTTGCACTCCAAAAGACCTGAGTCTCCTCAGGAGGGACAGCCTGTGCTGCCCCTTCTTGTAGAGCACGTTGGTGTTGTGTGACCAGTCCAGTTAATTGTTCAGCAGCCAAAAGTCAGCAGTGTAGAGGGAGAACAGGAAGGGAGCCAGAACTATTCCCTGGGGGCCCCCATACTGCAGATGATGGTATCAGACACACAGTCCTGGGTTCGTATAAACTGTGGTCGGTTTGTGAGGTAGTCCAGGATCCACAATGACAGGTGCTGGTCTACCCCTGCGCACAGTAGCTTGTCCCTCAGGATTACTGGTTGGATAGTGTTGAAAGCACTGGAGAAATCAAAGACCATGATCCTCACAGTGCTCCCAGGCGTCTTCAGGTGGGACAGGGTACGATGTAGGAGGAAGATCACTGCATCCTCCACCCCGATGCCATGCTGGTAGGCAAACGGAAGTGGATCCATCGCTGGTCCCACCAGGGGGGCGGAGGTGGGGGAGGAGCAACTTCTCCAGGGACTTCATTAGGTGTGATGTGAGGGCCACTGGTCTGTAGCTGTTCAGGTCCTTGGGGTGAGGGGTCTTCGGTATGGGTACCACACAGGATGTTTTCCACAGCTGTGGTACCCTCCCCAGCTTCGGGCTCAGGCTGAAAATGTGCTCCATGATCCCACACAGCCGGTCTACGTAGGACTTGAGGAGCCTTAAGTTGATGCCGTCTGGACATGCAGCCTTCCTCACCTTGATCTTCCTCAGCTCAGCTCTCATCTGGGTCTTAGTGAGGGTCAGGTTGGGGCAGGGGGCTGTGTGCTTGGAGGGGGGGGTGTTGGGGGGAGGTCGTGGACAGTGGGACTAGATGAAGGTGGAGGCAACAGTGGTTGGTGGGCAGGCGGAGAAGAAGGCAGTTGGTCAAACCTGTTAAAAAACAGGTTCAGGTTGTTCACCCATTCCCTACCCCCATGGCCTGGGAGGAGGAATTCTGGTTCCCAGAGATGGTTCTGAGGCTTCTCCAGACACCGCTGATGTCACTTTGTTGCAGCTTGTCCTCCATCTTCTTCCTGTAGCTGTCCTTCCCCTCTCTGATCTTCTTCCTTAGCTGTACGGACTTCAGCTACTCATTTCCCGACCTGAAGATCCTTATTCTCCTTCAGCAGTGAGTTTATCTCTAGGTCGATCCAGAGTTTGTTGTTTGAGAAACACCGTATGGCCTTGGTGGGTATGGTGTTGTCCACACAGAAGTTGACGTAGTCTGTGATGGTGTGTGTGAGGCCGTTGATGTCCTCACCATGTGGATCACAAAGCTGCTCCCATACAGTGGATTCAAAATAGTTCTTAAGAGCATCCTCCACCTACTCAGACCATATTTTCACTGTGCGGGTAACAGGAGGTTGTCTGTGTGCCAAAGGTTTGTACACAGGCAAGAGGTGAACCAACTTGTCCGATCTTCCGGGCGGGGGGGGGGCTCCTTGGTGTTTGCATAAATAAGTCCAGTGTTTTATTGTCTTTGGTGTGGCATGTGACATGCTGGGTGAAAGTGGGCAGAATGGAGGATAGTGAAGTATGGTTGAAATCACCAGAGATGAGCAAGAGAGAATTTGGGTGTTGTGTCTGCAGCCTGCTAGTGACTGAGTGGATGATGTCACACACTACCTCAGCACTCACGGAGGGGAGTACATAAATAACAATCCCGACGACATGTGAAAATTCTCTGGGGAGGTACGCCGGTCGCATGCTAACAGCAACTCAATGTCCTTGCTACAGTGTTGTTCTTTAATTGTGACGTGCCCAGGATTACACCATCTGTTATTCACATATTCCCACTGTCTGGTGTCCAATCTGCCCATATTATGTGGAAACCCTCCAGTTTGATGTTAGCATCTGTTGCTAGTTCTTTTAGCCACATTTCAGTAAACGACATAAAACTAATCTCTCTGAAGACGCTGTCATGCCAGGAAATAGCCACCATTTCTTCCGTCTTGTTAAAGAGGCGATCTGACATTTCCCATAGTAACGGATGGAAGGACGGGTCTGTACCTTATCCTCCTCATGCGTCGCTTCACTCCAGCTTGACATCCCCGTCATTTTCGCCTGATTTCTCGTGGGATATCGGGTCTTTGCATTAGCACCATAGGGTAGCCCAATGCTAACAGCTGGCTCCTACTGTAAACAATTTCTCCTCCGCTCACTGGGTCGGAAGTCATTGACAATTTGAGTCGAAAGATGGCTAATATCTGCACCAGTGCAGCAATCTATGTGTCCTTGGCGTGCGTTATGGATACGGGGTAGCAGGATCAGAAAGCTGTGGCAAGAAAGAAAAAAATGGATAGTAAATAAAAAATGAGAAAGAAACTCAGAACTGAGCCGCTGCTGCAAAAAGGCAGCCAACTCGAGTGGCACTGGAAGTTATGGTTATGGGTTATGGGGCAGTAAATTATTCTTTTACTGCCCTTTGATTCTACGTTGGTCTAGGCTGAGCATTTTTTGAGGGACCCATGCTTAAGGTAAAAAAAAAAAAAAAAAAAGATCATTTTAAGCTTTAATTTGGTGTTTCTCACATGTTCGGCATAGGCTAACAGCAAAAAAAAATTTTTGTTTTTTTGCGGTGAAGCAAAAACAACAGCAAAATGATTAAACAGCAAAAAAAATTTTTTTTTATTTTTTTCAGAACTCTCCACCCCAGTGTTACCCTGTCAGTTTTATGCAGCTCATTAATAATTGAGCGAGCAGAGTTGTGCGGTGGCAGATCAGTCATGATTCTCCCTCTGCTCCTGTCAGTGCAGAGTAGATGGATACAGAACCAGACTTCTTAGTCAAGAACAGCCCAGCTTCATTTTTTTCACCTTTTAAATACAAGACAATGGATTTCTACCAGCAGGATCGGTGTTTGGAACTGTAGAAACAAATCTCCTTTTGCTTGCAGGACCGAATATATTAAGGAAAAGCTATGCAACATTTAAATGTCACGCAGAATAAATGAGGAAATCTGCGATAATTTGTCATGTTTATAATCTCTGTTTATGTTGTTGTTCATTAACATGCACAGTCACTGTTAAACAGTGGATATATAAATGTTCAACAAGCTCTGAAATTACAAGCATTCATAAAGAATTCTGTTTGAGTGCAATATACCATAGACTTTCTATGATAAAATTATGATTGATTAAAATTAAGGTAAAACTACCAGAATAGAAAGGCTTTTAATATTGATTACAGAGTTTGCACCTCTTAACTATGCAGTATTTCCCCCATAAATCTATTTTATATACATTAAAGCAGTTTTCTTGTAAATTTCAGCTTCTTCTCATAAATTTCACTTTTTATTCTCCAAAGGTTTTGACTATACAGTGGTACCTCTACTTACGAATTTAATTCGTTCCGGAAGAATTCTCGTAACGTGAAAAATTCGTAAGTAGAGGCACATTTTACATGTAAATGCCGTAATCCGTTCCAAGCCCCCAAAATTCGGGCATAAATTTTTTATAAATCGTAAAAACGCATCAAAACATTGTAACAAATACATGTTACAATTAGATTACTGCACAATAAACATAAAATGAGAGTTTAAAATGAGAGAGAGAATAATAAGAGAATAATAAAAGAGAATAATAAAAATTATGTTCATTTACCCTTTAACTGCTATCGTCGTCGACGTCGTCACCTTTTGCCTTCTTTGGTTCATGTTCTGATCCAAGGACGTTTGCTTTTGTCGGCTTGTAAGTGCTTCGTTTTGTTTAATACCGTGCTGATCGTTGTGTATTACGGCCATATTCTTTGACGAGATCACCAAACGCATAAAGTTTTGGAAAAAAAAAAAAAAAACTTCGTGGCCAATGGGATACCAGGAAGATGCTAGGCGATAGCCAATGGCAGAGCAGCTACAGGTATGTTTCGTTCGGTAACTACGGAAGCTGCAAGGAGCGCGTACTTTTTTGCCTTTCCGTATCCTGAAAATTTCGTTCGTAACTAGAGGCAATATTTTCCCGTTGAGGCGTCTCGTAACCTGAAAATTCCGTTATGTAGAGACGTTCGTAAGTAGAGGTACCACTGTTTTCTAAATTGGGTATATTTTTTTTTTCTTTTTTCTTGAATTTGCAGCTTTTTTTCTGGGAGCCTGTGGATATAGTCCACAATTGTTTAGTAGAAGGAGTCTTTGTCTAATTTGACCTTGTTGTTATATTATACAGTTTCTTTTAACCTGTACTGTATTATCCGAATAAAATTCATTTCATTCATTCATTCATAGTCAAAGAGCCTCAGGTTACAAGAGAAAGCCATAATACATTAACTTCCATGCCATCCATCCACCTTCTACCTCTTTTCCAGAGGTCCGGGTTGCAGAGGCAGCAGTTCAAGCAGAGAAGCCCAGACTTCCCTCTCCCCCAGCCACCTGCTCCAGCTCTTCAGAGAGGATACCCAAGGCGTTCCCAGACCAGCTGGGAGACATAGTCTCTCCACTGAGTCCTGGTCTGCCCCGGGGTCTCCTCCCAGTGGAATGTGCCCGAAACACCTCAAGTGGGAGGCATTCAGGAGGCCTCCTGATCAGATGCCCATACCACCTCAACTGGCTCCTTTCAATGTGGAGGAGCAGCGGTTCTACTCTGAGCCTCTCCCAGATGACTGAGCTCCTCACCCTATCTCTAAGGGTGAGTCCAGCAATCCTACGGAGAAAGCTCATCTCGTTCTTTTGGTCATTACCCAAAGCTCGTGACCATAGGTGAGAGTAGAAACGTAGATTGACTGGTAAATCGACAGCTCTGCCTTAGAGCTTAGCTCCCTCTTCGCCACAACAGACCGGTACAACGTCCACATCACTGCAGATGCTGCTCCGATCCATCTGTCAATCTCTCACTCCATTCTCCCGTCACTCGTGAATAAGACCCCAAGATACTTAAACTCCTCCACTTGGGGCAGGAGCCTGTCCCCAATCCAGAGAGGACAATCCACCTTTTTCCAGCTGAGGACCATGAGCTCGGACTTGGAGGTACTGATTCTCATCCCAGCCACTTCACACTCAGCGGCAAACCATCCCAGTAAGACCTGTAGGTCATTGCTGGATGAAGCCAACAGGACAACATCATCTGCAAACAACAGAGATGAGATCTTGTGGTCACCAAGCATGACACCCTCCGTTCCCTGGCTGTGCCTAGAAATCCTGTCCATAAAAATTATGAACAGGATTGGTGACAAAGGGCAGCCCTGGCGGAGTCCAACTCTCACTAGGAATGAGTCCGATCGAGTGTTGGCAATACGAACCAAACTCTCACAACGGTCGTACAGTGACCGAATAGCTCGTAACAACAAGCTCGATACCCCATACTCCCGAAGCACCCCACACAAAAAACCACGAGGGACGTGGTCGAATGCCTTCTCCAAGTCTGCAAAACACATGTAACCCGGTTGGGCAAACTCCCATGAACCCTCGAGGATTCTCAAGAGGGTAAAGAGCTGGTCCGATGTGCCACGGCCAGAACGAAAACCACATTGCTCCTCCTGAATCCAAGGTTCGACCAGCGGCCGGACTCTCCTCTCCAGTACCTTGACATAGACCTTCCCAGGGAGGCTGAGGAGTGTGATCCTTCTAAAGTTGGAGCACACTTTTTTTGAAGAGAGGAACCACCACCCCAGTTTGCCATGCCAAAGGCACTGCCCCCGACCTCCACACAGTGTTGCAGAGGTGTGTCAACCATGACAGCCCTACAACATCCAGGGCCTTGAGGTACTCAGGGCGAATCTCGTCCGCCCACGGGGCCCAGCCACCAAGGAGATTTTTAACCACCTTGGCAACCTCAGCCCCTGTGATAGGCGAGGCGTCCCCCTCGTCCACAAGCCCTGCTTCCTCTGTGGAAGGCGTATCAGTGGGATTGAGGAGATCCTCAAAGTATTCCTTCCACCGCCCGACGATGTCCCCAGTCGAAGTCAACAGCGCCCCATCTGCACCATACACAGTGTGGACAGGGAGCTGCTTCCCCCTCCTGAGCTGCCGGACAGTTTGCCAGAATCTCTTCGAGGCCGACCGAAAGTCTTGTTCCATGGCCTCACCGAACTCCTCCCATACCCAGGTTTTTACTTCAGCAACCACCCGAGCTGCACTCCGCTTAGCCTGCCGGTACACTTCAGCTGCTTCAGGAGTCCCACAAGCCAACCAAGCTTAATAGGACCCCTTCTTCAGCTTAATGGCCCCCCCTCACCACTGGTGTCCACCACTTGGTTCGTGGGTTACCACCACGAGATGCCCCGACAACCTTGCGGCCGCAGCTCTGGGCTGCTGCTTCAACAATGGAGGTGGAGAACATGGCCCATTCAGACTCCATGTCTCCAGACTCCCTCGGAATGTGGTTGAAGTTCTTCCAGAGGTGGAAGTTGAAGACATTCCGGACAGGGGCCTCAGCCAGACGTTCCCAGCACACCCTCACTATACGTTTGGGTCTACCATGTCTGAATGGCATCCTCCCCTGCCATCAGATCCAACTCACCACCAGGTGGTGATCAGTTGACAACTCTGCACCTCTCTTTACCCGAGTGTCCAAGACATACGGTCGCAGGTCTGATGACACGATAGCAAAATCAATCATCGACCTGCGACCTAGGGTGTCCTGGTGCCAGGTGCACATATGGACACCCTTATGCTTGAATATGGTGTCCGTTATGGACAAACTGTGGTTAGCACAGAAGTCCAATAACTGAGCACCACTCGGGTTCAGATCGGGCAGGCCGTTCCTCCCAGTCACCCCCTTCCAGGTTTCACCGTCTTTGCCCACATGTACATTGAAGTCCCCCAGTAGGACAGTGGAGTCTCCAAGAGGAGCACTCTCTGGCACCCCAGTCAGAGACTCCAAAAAGGGTGGTTACTCTGAACCATCATTTGGTGTATAGGCACAAATGATGGTCAGGACCCATTTCCCACATTTCCCAACCCGAAGGCGCAGGGAATCAACCCTTTCGTCCACCGAGGAAAACTCCAATATAGAGGCAGCAAGGTGGGGGGGATACAAGAATACCCACCCCTGCTCGTCGCCTCTCGCCCAGGGCAACTCCAGAGTAGACGAAGCTCCAGCCCCTCTCCAGGAGACTGGTTCCGGAACCGGAGCTGTGTGTTGAAGTGAGGCCGACTATATCTAGCCAGTATCTCTCAACCTCATGCACCAGCTCAGGCTCCTTTCCCGCCAGAGAGGTGACATTCCATGTACCAAAAGCCAGTTTAGGAAGCTTGGGATAATGAACATTAACTTCATTAAAAAAATAATTAAAAAGTGTTAAAACAAAGCATTATATTTATAAACTTCATACACTAAATTGATTTGTGTTAAAGTTAAATTTTGATGATCCCTTGGGTTACGTTGTGCATAGCAACCCTAAAATAAAACAAAAGGGAAAAAAACAGTTGGTCAGTATATTGATGATTACTGGCAGGTAAGTACACATACAGTACAGTAGGCCATGTTAGAATTTTGTCATGGTGTCTTTTGTTGTTCCATGCAAGTCCACATCCACGCTGGCTTTTCCCCTGCATCTGTCTGTTGTAGTGGTCTGGACAGGGCTTCAGCCTCTGTCCACACCGTTTCTTTTTTGGACTCATTATAATTATTGTCATTACTGTTATCTGTCTGTTTTTCTTCTCTCATTTTCCTGTGTTTACTTGTGATGTCGGCACTCTCAGTTACTTCTGCTCCTCATTATTGGCCTTTAGTGTTGTTAATTATTCACAGCTGTATCTGATTGTGTTGATCACTGACCACCCCTTATATCCAGCTCTCCCCTCACTCCCGTTGTGGCGATCTACTTTTTAGGTGATGGGTTAGTTGATTGGTGGAATTATTATTTGCTGCATTTCCACTTTGTTTGGCAAAGCGTTTATTTTTCCAAGTTGCTAACGGTTTAGGTTTGTGTACTCGTTATCCTGCCATGCTGCTTTGTTATTTTTTCCAGCCTCATGCTGTGTTTTCCATAATAAATTGTTTCCTTTTCACCTGGCGAGTGGGTACTCTCCTTCACCCTGAAGGGGCCACCGTGACATCTGTGCCCACTTTCATTTTCACATTAGAGTTGCTTTACTTTGTACATTAAGAAAAAGCCAACTTTATTGTCATTCAATCCATACAGCCAATCATGTACAGTAGAAACGAAATTACGTTTCTCCTATCTACAATGTTAATCACATCTAGGAATCTGAGGGGCCACTGCCATGCAAGGCGCCTGCGACAAACATTTTTCCTTTCCCCATTCTTTTATGCTGAGCACCAAGCATGAAGGTGGGAAGTACCATTTTCATACGGTCTTTGTATGACTCGTCGGGGGCTTGAACCCCCGACCTCCCGAGCTGTTGGGCGGGATGCTCTACCACTAGTCCACCACTCCGTCCAGTGTGCCATTAAATACACACTTTTACTTGATTAAGGTTAGGGTAGTGAATATCTGTGGAAAAGCCTTAAAAAGCCTTAGTTTATCCAGAATTGAGGGCCTTATTATCTTTAAAAATGGCAAATGGTAAATCTTGAAGATTTGCCATTTTCTTTCAAAGGTGCAATTTACAAGTTAAAAAAAAATAATCAAATTTACAAGGAAAAGGTTTCAAATTTAGCAGAAAGGGCTATTCATTTATTTGAACAAAAATATCTCAAAATTTGGTGAAAAATTAGCTAATTTACAAAAAAAAACTTACTGTTTATAAGAAAAAAACTCTATGGGTGCATCTTAAAATCTAGAGAAAGCATGAGTGCAGTAGTGGTGAGGAAGTGTGATACTGTATGAGAAAGTCAGGAGTGGCAGAGAAGTATGTGAGTGTGCTGCAGGACATGTATAAGGACAGCAAGACGGTGTTCAGCTGTGCTGTACGAGTGACAGATGATTCAAGGTGGGGGTGGGGTTACAACAGGGATCAGTCCTGAGTTCCTTCATGTTTGCCATGGTGATGGACAGGCTGACAGAGGAGGTCAGGCAGAATTATTTGTGGACCATGATGTTCACAGATGACATTGTGATCTGTAGCAATAGTGGGCAGCAGGTGGAAGAGAACCTGGAGCGGCGGAGGTATGCACTGGAGAGAAGAGGAATGAAAGCCAGTGGAAGCAAGACAGTGTGTGTAAATGAGGGGGAAGGAGGTGTAGTGGTAAAGATGCAAGGAGTAGAGGTAGTGAAGGTAGATCAGTTTAAATACCTGGGGTGAGTCATCCAAAGCAATGGACCATGCACAAGAGAGGTGAAGAAGAGGGTGTAGGCAGGGTGGAGTGTGTGGAGACGAGTGTCAGGGGTGATTTGTGACAGAAGGATAGTAGCTAGAAAAGGAAGATTTACAAAATGGTAGTGCGACCTGCTAAGATGTGTGATTTGAACACAGCGATGCTGATGGAAGGACAGGGGGCGGAGCTGGAGGTGACAGAGTTGAAGATGCTAAGATTCTTGCTGGGAGTGACGAGGAGAGACAGGATTAGAAATGAGTATATCAGAGGGACAGCTCAGGTTGAGCGGTTTGGAGACAGATTAAGAGAGGAAAGGCTGAGATGGTTTGGACATGTGCAGTAGAGGGACAGTAGGTATATTGGGCAAAGGATGTTGAAGATGGAGCTGCCAGGCAGGAGGAGAAGAGGAAGACCACAGAGATTTATGGATTAATGAAGGAAGACATGGAGTGGGTCGGTGTGACAGAATAGGATGCAAGGGGTAGGGTGCGATGGAGACAGATGATCCGCTGTGGCAACCCCTAAAGGGAGCAGCCAGAAGAAGAAGAAAACATCTTAAAATATATTTTCAGTTCCAGAAAATATTTAGACAAAACTACTCTGTAACATCCCACTAGATTTTGGTATTTCAAGGTTTTAAAGGGACATAAAAAGAATGTCTTGTAAAGTCTTACCCTGGATTTAAACTGACTCTGGATCCTGTCCCATTATGGCTGCAATCCGGACTTCCGCACCATATGGTTCCCATTCTTGTCAATGTTCTAATCCCCACCTGGTCCGGATCATTGCAGAACAAATCCAGCTTGTCGGATTCGGGTCGCTAATGAAATTGCAACAAGTCTGTTATTGACGGATGGGCGGATCCAGAGTCCACAACGGACATCCCATGGTATCTCGTGTATTTAACAGCTGTTTGTTCATTAAAAATAATTTAAGGATGAGACTTCCGGGGAAGGATGCGGAGAGGCATAACGCTTAAATAGGGAGCTGTCCCTATTCGGGTTAAAAATCTTTGCTAAATGGCCAACTCGACATAAATAGGTCAATAACCAAGGGATAAAGCACAAAGAAGCCAGGCACACAGAAAAAAGCAGGGTATAACTAAAGAATCCCTCTTCAACAACACTGGAGAAATCACTGAACACGAGGCCCAAAAAAACGAGGAGACTCCCAACAGAGAAAATGGAGGACGCAACCTTGACATTATGAACACTGGGCTTCGCCAATATAAGTAAGGGACATAAAAGACATCAAGCGACAGCTCCAACAGGATTTCACGGCTCTTAAGGAAGAACTGAAAAAACAGGTGAAGGAGGAAATTATGGGTCTCCGAAAGAGAAATAGAGACCGCAAGCTAGCAGAAAACATGGAGGAGCTGTGCATTCAACCGGGTGTGTATGGCAGAAACTCAAGCTTCGAATATCAGAGGTGGAAGACTGGAAGAGCCGAGGCAAGCGAGCTGCTGCAGGATCCTGACTGCACAGACAGAGAGGCAGGAAAAAAATAACCGACCTGGAGAGCAGGTCCAGGCGGAACAATATGCGCATCTTCGGGATACCGGAGGGCACTGAAGGCAACTCGATGGCGAAATTCATAAATCAATTCTTAAAAAAAGAGCTTGAGTTGCCCGATGAAACAGACCTGCAGATCCAACGTGCGCACAGGAGCCTTGGCACAGAAACCGATACTCAAACTCTGCACCCAGGTCAGGTTGTGGTAAACTTTTAAAATATGACATAAAGGAAAGAATTCTGACACAAACGAGAAAAAAAGAGCTACGAGTTGGCGACAAACAGATATTCTTTGATCATGACTACCCGACAGCAATTGTGCAGCAGCGAAAGAAATATGCCAACATTAAAAAAATGCTGAAAGAGAAAAAAATTAGATTTCAAACACCACTAACGAAGATGAGAATTCATTGGGATGATGGCATGAAACCCTACGACACGGCCAGAGAGGCAGCGTGGGACATGAAGGAGCGAGGCTTTGTGGTGAGCGTACCCGAGGAAGCGGCTGAAGTAGGGGCGGCACAGAGAGCACCGAGACAGCCGGAGTGGAGGCGAGTGAGCGGCAGAGGACGGGAGACAGACGTGGTGCACTAAGCCCAAGAACAACTACAAGGCTGTCAATGGAAAGCTCAGAATATAACAAGAGATAAGAAGGGGCATAGAATAAATGAAACCAAGAAGACAAGGTAAAAGAAGTCAAAACGACCGGGAGAGGTTAAAGTGATTTTTATTGGACATTTCTAGACTAATGTTTATTACTTGGATAGTAACTACAGGTCTAGGGAGGGCCCCTCACTTGGGGAGGACATTCCCTCCACCCTCCAACAGGGACCAATGGGCAGAAGAAAGACCCAAAGTTCGGAGGTCGAGGTTCTTTAATGTGTTTTTTGTTCATATATGTGTTAGTTTTGTTGTTAAAGGGGTTAGGAGCACAAGTTAAAAAAATGGAAAAACATGAATATGGTTAAAAATCTTAGGACAATGACATTAAACGTGAATGGTCTGAACTCACCTGTTAAAAGGGAAAGAAGAAAATTCAAGAAGGAAAAAGCCGAAATTATATTTATGCAAGAGACACATTGAACAAGACAGAACATGAGAAATTAAAGAGATTTGGCTATAAGAACTCCTATTACAGTTCATTTAAAAGAGGAACTAAAAGGGGGGTTATGATACTAATTTCAAATAAAATACAATTTGACTATCAACAAGAAATCCAAGATAAAGAAGGCAGATACGCAATAGTAAAGGGAAGAATAGATGGTATGCAGATCACATTAGTGAACATCTATGCCCCACCAGAAAGTGACAAGGGCTTTTTTCAACATCTGTTTGACCTAATAACAACACACAGTGAAGGAGTCCTAATTTGTGGAGGAGACTTAAATGCTGTCATGGATCATGAAGTTGATACGACAAGTATTAAGAAGACAAAAAACATATAACAAAGTTCATAAGAACCTCACTGGCAGAAATGGGTATGGTAGACATATGGAGGGATCTGCACCCACTTGAAAAAGACTATACACATTATTCAGCACTCCATAAAGTACACTCTAGAATAGATTACTTCCTTATGAATGAAGGTGACAGACACAGGGTGAGAAAATGTCAGATTGGAGGGACAGAAATATCGGATCATAATCCTATATACTGTATATGGAAATATATTTAAACAATAGAGAACGACAAACAACATGGAAACTTAATGTAGGACTATTAAATGATGAGAAAATGAAAGAAAGAATAAAGTTAAACATAAATAAGTACCTATATTGAGGAGAATGATAATGGAGAAGTGGACCCAACAATACTATGGGACGCACTAAAAGCCGTGTTAAGGGATAAATTAATGGTTGAATCAGGAAAAGCAAAAAAGTCTAAACTGGAATCATATGAACAAAGATGTGAGAGACTGAGGGAATAAGAACGTAAACATCAAAACACAAATGATCCAAAAATATATCAAGAAATTAAGGAAGAAAAAATAAAGATAAAAGAAATACTAATAGATGAAATCGAAAAGAAAAATAGATATTTAAAACAAAAATATTATGAAACGGGACCAAAGGCCACAAAACTGCTGGCAAAACGGTTAAGAAAACAACAAACAGTGAATAATGTAAATAAGATTAAGGACCCCATCACAAACAAATCAACAGTTATCCCAGAAAACATCGAAGAAATATTCCATAAATTTTATCAAGAACTGTACTCGCAACCCGAAGAGACAAATGTTAAGGATATAAAAAAAATTTCTATGCACATTGGACTTGCCATCAATAGGAAATCAACAAAATGAAAAAGCTAACAGCAGAAATAACAACACGAGATTAAAGATGTGATTAAGTCACTAAAAAATGGTAAATCACCAGGTAGCGACGGATATCCGTCTGAGTTCTATAAACTGTTTATAGAAGAGCTCACACCACAGCTCCTAAAGTCATTTAACTGGACATTAAACAACAACAGAATACCTCCATCATGGAACAAAGCCGTTATTTCAGTTATTTTAAAGCCAGGAAAAGATAGGGAACAATGTGGAAATTATAGGCCAATCTCTTTATTAAATGTGGATTATAAAATATATGCAACAGTTATCTGTAAACGACTAAGGACATTCTTGACATAACTGAGGAGGATCAGACTGGTTTTATAGAGGGACGTCAAACACACGGTGGCGCAGTGGTTTAGCACTGTGGCAGCACAGTTTACCCTCGGCCGGGGGATCGCGGGGATCATGAGATCGTGGGTTCGATCCCAGCCCCTGACCAACAGTGAGCTGTGTGGAGTTTGCATGTTCTCCCCGTGTTGCGCGGGTTTACTCCGGGATTTCTCCGGTTTCCTCCCGCATACCAAAAACATGTAGGTTTAGGGCGCTCGCGCACGCAGCGACCGGCAGCCGGTGGCTTGTCACCAGACTGCAAACCAAATCTACCTATGGGTACAAATAAGTAACAAAAAACCACATGATAATATCAGGAGAACAATACACATAATTAATCAAATACATAAAGAAAAGAAAAGCGCAGTAATAATGAGTTTAGGCGCAGAAAAAAGCATTCGATAGGGTTAATTGGATGTTTCTATATTCTGTGCTGGAACGCTTTGGATTTAATGAAAAATCAGTGCAATGCGTAAAGACACTGTACCAAAAACCTGTGGCAAGAATCAAGATAAACGGTAGCTTAACAGACAAAGTAAATATACAAAGATCAACTAGGCAGGGATGCTGCCTATCGCCCACCTTGTTTGCTCTGTTCATAGAGCCACTGGCTCAAGCGGTGCGACAAAATAAGAAATTAAAAGGTGTAACAATAAAGGGAGCGGAACACAAGATTGGGCTGTTTGCAGACGATGTTATAGTTTATCTTGAGCAACCAGAATCAATAATGGAAATGATGGACTTGATAGAAAATTTTGGAAAATTATCAGGATACAAGATAAACATATCAAAAACACAAATACTGACATTCCACTATAACCCTTTAAACCAGATAACCGATAAGATCAAATTAAACTGGAAACAAAAAAATAAAATACCTTGGAGTGAACATACCCAAAGATTTAAGTAAAATTTATAAAGCAAACTATGATAGGTTGGAACAAGAAATAAAAAAAGATATTGATAGATGGTCAATCTTAAACATTGATCTGAATTCAAAAATTGAGACAGTCAGAATCAGCATACAACCTAGACTGCTTTTCCTCTTCCAAGCTCTACCAACAGAGATTCCTGGTGCCCAGTTCTCAAAGTGGGACAGGATGATATCAAGATTTGTTTGGGGAGGGAAAAAGCCAAGGGTGAAATATAAAACTCTCCAGTTACCAAAAGAGAAAGGCGGCATGGGTCTACCGAGTCTAAAAGAATATTACTACTCAGCACAAATAAGATATATTATATGCTGGTGTGACAGAGGATACGAGGCAAAATGGAAAGAAATGGAAAAGGAAATTGAGGGACTCCCAGTGCAAAGCATAATGGGAGATAAGGATGCGTATAAGCAAATCAAACAAATAGACCCAATCACTAAATTTACTTTGGAACTGTGGTATAAAATAGTACAAAAGTATAGTGTAAAGGAGGACATAAAACTATTGAAATGGGTAGCATTTGACAGCCAGTTTGAACCGGCAAAGCAAGATAGGGGATACAAAAATCTGGTGAACAAGGGAATCACAGCATGGGGCAATGTGGGAAAAAAAGATCTCGAGAGTTTTGTAAACATGAGAAGAAAATTTAAACTAGAAAAATCTGAATTCTTCAGATATCTGCAGATGAGAGATTATTATATGAGAAGGATTAGGCATAACCTCCACACAGATGTGAGTGAGATTATACAATTCATTTTAAGCTCGTATGCAGGAAATAAAATAAGAATTATTTCAAAACTATATCAGAAACTTACGGCAAACAAACATTCAAGTAACTATATAAAGGAGAAATGGGAGAAAGAGCTAAATTTAAACAGAAGAAAACTGGCAAGAAATATGGAAAACACAACACACATCAACAAGTTCAAGGACATGGAGGGAATTTGGATGGAAAAACCTGATTCGCTATTTTATAATACCACAGATCCAAAGAAAATATACAAATACTAAATCTATGTGCTGGAGGGGATGTGGGGCGCAAAATGCAGACCACTCACATATGTTTTGGAAATGCAGCAAAATCTCATCATTCTGGAAATCTATTTATGTGACAATACAGAGGATATTAGGCTATAACATACCACTGAACTGTAACTTGATGTATTTATGTGATCTTTAAAAGGGACAATGTAATAAAGGCTGAAGACAGATATCTAGTTAAAATCATGTTGATTGCATGTAAAAAAACAATCACAAGAAAATGGCAATCAGAAGTTCTTCCTGACCAAGAGCAATGGACAGGTATTGTTGAGAATATACGTACGTCTAATGGAAAAACTAGCATATCAACAGAGAATGCAAGAAGGACAATATGAAAAAAAATGGTGGAAATTGACACAATACAAAGTGCAGCAACGAGACAGAAATTGAAAGAATAACCAAAGAAACTGGAAAACCAGAAGAATCTAGAGATGGAAACTAGAAACTTGATGCTCCAACATTTGTTCACCCCCCCCCCTTTTTTTTGACTGTATGGTTAGTTCCTTTTTTAAATATATAGAGACTGTGTTCTGAATGTAATACATATGTATGATGAAAAAAGAATAAAAAACAAAGTTACAAAAAAAAATAATTTAAGGATCATTCCTTATTTTCTGAGGTTTCCTCCTCCATCATTGTGTCAGAGAAGGTAAAAATTGGACTTAACATCCAAACATCTCCTAGAATTAAAATTAATGGGCTACTTATCATTTTATTTAGAGCCCAAAAATCCAGGCGTAGAGCCGGTACATCACACTTCTTTGTTGTTATCACAAGATCCCAATCGGTCCCCCTCGGTCTCTCTTTGGTCTTACTCAACATCTCGAGTTATTTTATATAATTCTCGTGTGATCTTGTATTTTGAACTCTGTTCTTATCCATGTCGCTGCCAAACACAGAATTGGTGGGGACTGACGCAAGGCTCAATCCGCACTGCCTCTGCAATGGACTGCATCCGGAGTCAGTGTAAATCCAGGGTTACATTTAGCTTTTTCAAACCTGCAGATATTCTGGGGTAATAGTTAGGGTTAGAGTTAGGCTGATTATTTTCAATACATTACAGCGCAAACCCTCCATCATCTCATTCTACGTAATTATTTTCACAACCAACAGTGGTCGCTTCTTTCAAAACATAACTCTTGGCCGCAATACCTGCTTGTGGAGTCTCAGTATGAAGCATGGACAATACAGTTATGGACAATGACAATTTTTGCATTTTTTACCTCTTTACATCACCGTTGTGTATTTTAAATCAAACAATCAAGATGTAATTGAAGCTCAGACATCCAGCTTTTTCAGTCCGTCCATCTTCTATCATTTATCGGGGGTCTGGGTCGCGGGGGCAGCAGTCTAAGCAAAGAAGTCCAGACTGCTGCCCAGTTCACATAGCACCATAACCACCATGATCATCATGATCTCTCCTGCAGGTGGTGAGCCCACTGGAGGGTGGACTCATGTGGCTCATTCAGGCATAGAAATCTGGTCACTGGGCGATTGCCATCACGCAGCTCCTCCCAGGCAGTCTCCAGGGCAGGAACCCAGTAACCAAGTACCAGGCGGGGTATACAGGATCCTTGTAACATTTTTATGGGGATCTGCTGGACTGCTCTCAGTGTGATCCTTCACCCAGGACCAGTTTGCCCTGGGAGATCCTACCAGGGGCAAGGGATCATTAGGGTGCGCAAACAGCTCCATCACGATAATCGCAATCCACAGAGGGGATTCTGGCTTTAATTCAAGAAATTTAACAAGCTGTTACATTAGCTTTTCAGGAATTGTGTCTATGTAGTCTCCCATAATATAAACCAGGGTCAGAAAAAAGTGGGCAAACTGGGTCCCAAACCAGCATCTCCATCTATTAAACAAGACCAGTGGCATTGATATAAACTCTTCTGTTAGTATAAAGTTTACAGATGTAATAAGGAACATTATTTTCATACAAACATACATGCAAGTTCTTGACATTTGTTTTTAATTAAAAACATAGAAGATAAACTAGATGGTTTGTAACAAACATATGCTTCTGTATTTCTTGAATTGTGCTATATCTGTTCAAGCGATGTTTCTGTGTAGCTGTAGGGTCAGAGCTGCCATGAAAATTTTTATTGAATACTATTTAGAGAAGTACTACCACAAGTGTCGAAGTGGTTGTAGAAGGGCTTTGGTGGCTCAAGGGAGAAATGGATTTGAGTCAGCTTCAGTAAAGATCTAAAAATGAAAGAAATCTGAGGGAGTGGAGGTAGAAAAAGTGAGTGTATCAGACGTGTGTGGTCCATTCTGCCCGCGGATAGTGGCTCAAGGCAGCACTAACACCAGCATCACCTATCCGAGAATCTGCTATTTACAACGTTACCTCAAAGGCACCACACTGGGTTCTGCTTTTATTATTAGTTATGAATGTTACATCAAAAGTGCTTATTTTACACAAGTGGAGGTAAAGTTGTTCCTACACACACATCTAGACTACTACAGAGCTTTTTTTCCGAGAGCTGTGGCTGCTCTAAATCATGCCAAATACCTCCCTGCAATATAGTGTAAACTAGAAAAGCGCTCGGAGAGCGCAGACCTCCGCCAAGGGCCACAGTTCCCCCCCCCCCCCATACAGTGTTTGTGTGTACGTTTTCAGATTCCTTGACCATGAAAACATATGACTAGCAATTGGATTCACAATGATAGGATTAGTGGTACAGTAGTAAAAGCATTACCTCCTTGGCGGAGGTAATAAACTGAAGTGTTGGTGTTGTGTCCATCTCCTCCACTGAAAGCAGCACTCAGGGCTTCACTGACGGATGCAAATTGGGTAGACAGGTTGCCGTGGGTTTTATTGGGTTTGCGCTCCGCGGCAAAAGAGGATTTGGAAGCTTCCCCGGCAGAGAGCTCGTTTTTTGCGCAGCCCCTATGGCTGCCCGGGGAATTTCTGCCAGATAATCCGGCGTCGGACAGCTGCCCGTCTCAGCTTTTGCAGCGTAGCGCAAACTCAGGCACGCTGCAGGGCCCTGCCCACCGTGTTTCACACCGTGAAACACCGTGAAACACGTGAAACACCGTGTCCGCGTGTTTTTGTGCCTAAAACTTTGAAGAATGCGGAGTTTGTGTCCGTCAGACACGACGACCAGCACCCTCCATTGCGCCTGCGCACATGTTGGAAATGGCCGTATCTCACAATGTTAAAGAATCCTTTAAAAAATTTATGTATCCAGATGGTGATCTGGATCATCCCCAAAATTTAATCAGTTCTTCCTTGTTCGATTTCCAACAAGACCTGAAAGTTTCATCTAAATCCGTCCAAAACTTTTTGAGTTATCTTGCTAACCAACAGACAAACAAACAGACAGACAGACGCTGGCAAAAACATAACCTCCTCCTGGCCTTCGGCCTGGCGGAGGTAACAATCTATTTATATTGAACACCAATTTGCACAGTTGTACACAGACTATATTATATTTGTACTGCACACTTTTTTGACGTATCGTATGATATATTTACCATTAGAGCTTTCTAGCTAGATTTTTGTTTATTAGATTTTATTCTATTATAGCCCCCGACCAACAGTGATCTGTGTGGAGTTTGCATGTTCTCCCCGTGTCTGCGTGGGTTTACTCCGGGATTTCTCCGGTTTCCTCCCACATGCCAAAAACATGCAAGTTAGGTTAATTGGCATCAAACTGGGGATTCTAAATTGTCCTTAGGTATGACTGTGAGAGTGAATGGCTGTCTGTCTCTCTGTGTTGGCCCTGAGATGGACTGGTGATCTGTCCAGGGTGTACCCTGCCTCTTGCCCAAAAGATGCTGGGATAGGCTCCAGCCCCCCCCGCGAACCGAAAGGGATTAAGCGGAAGAAGATGAATGAATGAATGAATGTTATTGTAAATACTGAGCATCTCACAGAGCAAACAAATTTCGTTGCACTGTTCAGTTGTGTTTTGCAATGACAGTAAAGTCTTATTCTATTTTATTCTATTCCACCAAAAATAATTGTGATTAACAATCTTATCATGATCATCAGATCATTATTAAAACTTTGAAAATATCTCTGAAACATCATGTTTTTATTCCTCTTTAAGTGACAGGAAATATCATAAATACATTTATTTATAACCAAAAAAAAAAAAGTTCAACTGGCACTGTGGTATTAAAATGAGCTAGTTCTTTTGGACCACTTCAAGTAACACCAAAACACATTTCAGTCACTAAACAGTGTTGTAGCCTTGTGGCCTGAAAAGTGACAAACGTATGACAATATAAACTATTGTTGATAAATACAAACATGGAAGTTAAGTCACAGTTGCATTATATTTCCTTCAGAATATTCAAATTAAATGAAAACTAGCAGTCTACAAATGCAATGGCCTTGTCAGTTAAGAAATACAACTGCATTTATAAGATGTAAAAAAAAATCTGCTTCAGTCATGACAGTGACAGTGTATTTAAAAACTTTGGCAGACTCCCCCAAGCCTCCCCCTGGTGGTGGAAGTTCAGAATACACGTGGAAACCAGGATTGTACTTCAGCAGGGAACAGTTGCTGAATTCACTCAAGGCAGTCACCACCATAAATGATTGTTCTCGATAATATCGTATATCGTCCCACCCTTATTTATGATAATAAAAGTTGCAAATTAATAAGGATAAAAAGGGGCATATTGAATTTTGACAAACCAGTGTGATGTATGTTCATAACTTGACGCTTGTTCTTTCATTTTAAGGCTGAAATACATTTAGTGGGTCTATGCAGATTTTGGGGACAAACATTGCTCTAAATGTCTTCGTCTATAGTAGAGGTTGCTGACCCTGCCACTGATAGAACATAAAACATGACTGAACATTGGTTTTTCTCCTTGAGATTCTCATCATTTTCATAATCTAGTGTAACTTTTATTCACTTCAACTTTTTTTATTGGATCATGCTGCTGTAATATTGGCTACACAACCCTAAGCTAAAATATTTCAGGCACCGTTGCCCTTGTGTGTATTTTTTCCATCAGTCACTCTGTGTGTGAAACTCCATTTATCCATCTGTTCATCCATCCATCCATTCGTCTGTCTGTCTCGTGCCTGGCTCCTGGCAACCACTGGCCCCTCGGTGCCCTTAGACAAACACAGCTGCTACCCTGCACCTGCAAAACAGGAGCCTGGGCCACTGATGAGATTTGATCAGCTCCACTTAAAATGCTGTTTCGCCCCAACGCTACAGGACCTGAGCGATTCTCAATTATTTAGGAGACATCCAAACAAGATTACCACTTTCTGAGAATACTTTTAGATTTTGAAGCTCTGTTGGATGAGGGTGTTTTTGCTTCTCCAGCCTCCCCCAAAAAGCACATATACAGTACACCTATAAGCTTTGCAGCAAACCTCATTGTGACTTCTGCACCCCTTACTGGTGCTGACAGCATCTTGTTTTCTAATTTAATTTTCCTCCGCTCAACATACCATTTTCCCTCTTTATACCAAAGTGGTTGTTATGGTGGCACTTCAATAAAATCCTCCTCAAGGACGTTGCTGTGCTGAAAATACAAGAAAATAGTCTCCTCGTTAAGAACTTTGTTTCACTGAGAAATCACTTCATTATCGAGTTCACTTTTGAAAAGAAAAATGCATAACTCGAACAGTTCAAGAAGGTATAAGCTTTCAACTAATATTACTTGCACATGAATATAATTATAAGGAATTTGGAAGACTTTAATGCAGTAAAATGTATGTGTTAAAGTACTGAGGCCAAGATTAGGAATCATTTTACATATTTTATAAAGAATGAATGGATTAAATTAGCATTAAACAAAGTGTATGATAGAAAAAAAAAAAACTTCCTTCAATGAGAGCCCTGTGCTTTGAATACTGAAACATACGTTTGACTCCCAATTGCTACCTGACTTGTTATCATGGATAGCATATTGACAGACCCAAACTCAGGAGCACAGTTTACTAAATTTATTACAAAAAAAAACACTGTCCAAGGGCAAAAACAAACAAAAGCAGGCCTAGGCTCAATAAGCTCTTCAGGTGGAACAGTTATATCTAAAGCGTCATTAACTGACGGGGGATGACCACTTGGAGACTTAAGACTGCCACACCATGAAACAAGCAGCAGCAGTTAGAATAGGAAAACAGATAATTACAAAATGAAGAACAGCTGGGCTGAATTAACACAAAAAGTAAAAGGCAAATCATGAGTAGTGATGTCGCGCTCGACACTGCCCACTCGACACTGATTTGAGCAATATAAAGCAGAAGTGTCATGAGCAGTGCATCGAGCGCTGTTTCGGCATGCCCATAGTTACATGATCTTAGCAAGCGAGGCCTCGTTATGCCAGTCACATCACGTGACTTGAGGGCTGGCGGGAAATTTGAGAGGGTTCTATTGGAATTAGGGTTTTGGGGTTATTTTTGTTTGTTTGCTTTGTATTGTTTGTTCGTGTGTTCCAATTTTGAATAGACCTCGGATGGTCAAATGCTCTAAAAAAAAAAAGTATTGAGAATTTTTTTCAGGTCTTCCACTCAGATGCAGTTGTGACACTCAGCAAATGACACTCTTTATTAAATGTTTCATAACACTGTGTCGATCATGAAGCAATTGTCTCAAAGTTGTTCATTGTTTCATAAGACCTCAGTTTCACCATCACTAATCATGAACACGACCAGGAAACAAAACCCTAAGACAATAAAACCACAAAGGAACAAAACTGGAAATGCTTTCAAAATAAGTGCATCCAAAAACAGAAACAAAGTAACACCAAACAACAGACTATAAATGATAAACTAAAAGTAACTAAAAATGTGGACATGACCCCAGGTTATGTCCAGATTATTACACTTGTTTTCCTCCTTCCACTCCTAATATATGTACATTGCATGGACTCAAATGAACCTGGGGGTAAGTTACTAATAGTTGGTATGGTAAAGACTCTGATTTTACTTAAGAGAATCAATAACACACTAGCGACTGTAAACTAACTAGGCTAATGACAGTAAATGCTAACAGTAAGGCAAGGCAAATTTATTTGTATAACACATTTCATGTACAAGACAATTCAAAGTGCTTTACATAAAAACATTAACCCTTTATTTGGCCTAGGCGCCGTGTGGCGCCTGGGGAAACACAAGGCCCCTAGTGGTCAAGAGTGGTAAAAAAATTTTGTCAATAAAATACTTCAGATTTCTTGATCAGCTCCACTTAAATAACTTGAAAGTTACAAGAGATAATGGCTTACTGTCAATGAGAAAGATGTAGAATATGATCCAAAGTTTCAGATAGGAATAAATTTATGCATCTAATTTGCATAATGTTGCGGCAGCTATATAAATTTCATAACTCAGTCAAAAGTGGACTTTGGACACATTTACACAAAGAATGGTCCGGTTTTTTGGGGGGTTTTTTGTTTTTTTTTAATGCCGATTTGTCTACAGGGGTATGTTTTTATCTAATCTTCAAAGTATATGAACCAGAAAATCAATAAAATGTAAAAAAAAAATAAAAATCTCTTACCTGTTGCTGGGAGGTGGTGGGGGGGGGGGGCTCGCCCGCCCACGTCACCGGTCCGTTTTCGTCCATTGTGGTCGATGTTTTGTTTGCTCAGCCATTTATACCATGTACCACATCTACAAACTCTTATGATTACCCCATGTGAATTTCGTTTGTACTACACGGCTATTTTTTCTGTTTGGTGCATTATTCCTGTGGGAATCCATGCCGCTCGTGGGCGCCGCCATCTTGGTACTGGGAGCTCAGTTTTTCATCCATCGTGGTCGATGTTTCGCATTTACTTAGTAATTTACTCCCACTTCCACATCTACAAACTCTTATGATTATTCCACGTGAATTTCGTTTGTATTACGTGGCTATTTTTCCCGTTTCGTGCCGTTTCATTCATCATCGCTGCAGTGATGACCGATCATGGTGGCATCCACATTGGTGTGTGAGCTCAAAGCGGAAAAAGGAAGAACAATAATGAGGATTTCTTCTTCTTTGCTATATCACGTCAGCCATGATTCCTTCGGCACGTGTCTGCCACCTTCCAAACTGTCAGATCAATACAGATTAGTACAAATTCTCAGTATAGCCGGGGGACGTCAATAAGTTGACATGTGTAGTTGCTGCGCTGTGTCACTGGGGGCATGCTATCCGTCCATGAAATGTGGACAGTTAAAGGGTTCAGGCATTAGAGGAAGCTGCAAAAGGATGTAGTGTTAACCACTGAGTTCCAATTTATAAAATCATTCTTTGCTGAGAAGAAATTTTCACCCAGAATCTGGTCATGAATTGCTTTTCATCACCCAAGATCAGAGCTGTGAAACCCTACGCCATCAGGCCATAAAGTGGAAGTTAACTCCTGCTCAAGACCTGCAGTCATTTCCCCTCACATCCATTTGCCAAAGAAATGTGAAAATGATGAGGTTTATGATGACGTTCCACAGACCCTGCCACCCCAAGGCTCCTCACTGAAACTCAAAAGTCCAACATTGCCCTCCAATGGATAACACAGGAATATTTCTCTCTCTGAAGTTAAATTATGAATTGTGAACAATGAATTAACTCATATCTTCGCCGCAGACAGCATCCGCTATTGAAGATATGGTGGGACCCTGTGATGGACAATTGTGGTTTGAAATGCTTTTATTGATATGATTTGATATGTGTTGCTTTATTTTCAAGAATTCATTTTTGCATGCCTACCATAAAGAAAATATCAGACTTACAATGTAGACACCTTGTTTATTCCTTTATTATTAAGTAGAATACCTTAGTCACTAAAGTTTTAAAGAATTTATCCTTTAATAAGCAGCATATATATGTTTAGGAGGATTTCACTTCTCATATCAAATCCTCTTCCCTGTTCTGTGGGAAGCACATATTTCAAAACTGTGAACTGACCAAATAACACAGTATTCAAGTTTCAAAGGCTTTATTATCATGTGCACAGTTAAGAAATGCACCATTTCTTGAGCAATGAAATTCTTGCTCTGCTGTCCGAATGAATGCCAAGGTAATAAATACACATCAATACTAATACTAATAAAGGTAATAAGCACACCTTAATACTAAATACTAATACTAAAAGCAATTAGGACAGTTAAAACCCTCTAACTGTCCCAGTCACTGTTTGGCAACATAACCCCTAGTGGTCAAGAGTGGTAAAGATTTTTTGTCAATAAAATAGTTCATATTTCCAAGGCTATAACTTGAAAACTGCAAGAGATAATGGCTTACTGTCAATTAGAAAGATGTAGAATATGATCCAAAGTTTCAGATAGGAATAAATTTACGCATCTAGTTTGCATAATGTCACGGCAGCTATATAAATTACATAACTCAGTCAAAAGTGGACTTTGGACATATTTACACAAAAAATGGTTTGGTTTTTTGATACTGTTTTTTCTACAGGGGCATTTTCTTATCTTCAAGTATATGAACCACAAAATCAGTACAATGTAAAGAAACAAAGAAATTCGTCACTTACTGTTGGTGAAGGGGGTTGGTGAAGGGGGCTGGCTGGCCGGCATGGTCACTCCGTTTTCATCCATCGTGGTCGTATTTTGCATTCTGTCGGTCATTTACGCTCTCTAGCACATCTACAAAGTCTTATGATTATCCCACGTACAAAGCTGTTTATGTGACGGTGTATGACAATGCATGATGGCCATATTGGTCTTGTGACCTCAGAAAAGGGAAAAGGAAGAATAATAATGAGGATTTCTTCTTCTTTGGTGTATTCTGTGTCAGCCATGATTCCTCCAACGCTTGCCTGCCACCTTCTGAACTGGCAGATCAGTACAAATCAGTGCAAATCCTCAGTACAGCTGGGGACGTCAGTCAGTTGACAGGCGCAGTTGCTGTGCTGTGCCACTAGGGGCGCGCGACCTGTCCATGAAATGTGTCCAGTTAAAAGGTTAAAGTTGTTAAAACTAAAGGAAACAAGAAGAATGAAAATTCACTGGGTGACTATAACATGTCCCTGACTAAAATAAAAATTCACTGAGTGAGTATGACTTGTCTCTGATAATACCCAATGCACTGTACAATGGTAATGTTAATATCAGAGATGATATGAACCTGAGATGGCATGAGACTATGTACAGTGTGCAAATGAGCAATGTACAAATTAGCATCCTGTGGGAGAATTTCTCTGTGTAAAGCCGTGTGCCCTGATAATACCCAGTAGACTGTACAATGATAATCTAGCAGGAGAGATGATATGGACGTGAGACAGGGTGAGACTATGTACAATGTGCAAATAAACAATGTGCAAATTTAGCATCCAGTGTGTGAATTCTTATTTGCAAAGCTGTGTCCGGAGTTGTGTTATTTGTTCAGGAGTCTGATGGCAGTGGGAAAGAAGGAGTTTTTTTAGTCTGGATGTCCTGTATTTTACAATTCTGTACCTCTGGCCTGAGGGTAGAAGTGTGAACATTCTGTGCTGGGGGTGGGTGGGGTCCTGGAGGATGGAGGCAGCTCTCCTTCGGACTCTGTGGTGATAGATGCTCTGCAGAGAGGAGAGTGGAGTCCTGATGATCTTCTCAGTTGTCTTCACCATTCTCTGCAGGCGTTTGCGGTCCAAAGCAGTAGTGTTGCCGTACCACGCAGTGATGCAGTTGGTCAAGATGCTCTTGATGATGCAGCTGTAGAAGTTGTTGAGGATCTTGGGGGGCATGCCAAACTTCCTCAGCCTCCTCAGAAAGTACAGCCGCTGTTGAGTTCTCTCAACCACCTCTGTGGTGTTAAGTGCCCACGTAAGGTCCTCGCTGATGTGGATGCCCAGGTATTTAAAGCTGCTCACCCTCTCCACCTCAAGCTCCCGGATGAACAGCAGCTGATGAGGTCTCCTCCCCTTCCTCATGTCCACTATCATCTCCTTCGTCTTGTCCGTGTTGAGGGTGAGATTGTTGTTCTCACAGCATGACACCAGGCTTGCCAGCTCCCTCCTGTAGGATGCTTCATCACCACTCATTTTTGTATGAGTATAAAAATGCCAAGAGTAAGACGCCAAGAGTCCACCACTGAGTTTTGTGATGATGGTTTATTAACACAAAAGACGAGACAGGACAAGACTGTGAGCCGCTCTCGGCAAAAACACACATAAATCAATACGTGGGCTCGCAGGGCTAACCCCAGCCACTACGAGCTAAACTGTGACATGGCAAAGACACGAACCTGACATGAAGATCAAAACGACGCTCTGACAAGGCTTGACAAAGTGTTGACAATACGTTGACAAAGTCTGACAATCTGACAATACTCCTGCAACATTACTGTCGCTAGTGCCCACTTTATGAAGGCGAACACTAACGAGCAGTAATGACACACAGCTGACCAGCCTTGACAGGCGGAAGCCCCACTGAGCACCTTCACATTAAGAGCCCGGTGAGACCAGAATACAACCCACAGCTGTCAAGGCCGGCAGCGAGTTGAACTTAGCCCGAGCGCGATCAGAAGCCAGCGCTCAGGTCGTAACACCTAGTTCTGTTTTCCTACCAAGGGTGGGACAAAATTCTCTCCATGTTGACCTTTTCCTGTTTTTAATAATCCTTCAAGCTAACTGCCCTTTTCTTTTTATACTCTATTAAGTTTTCACTAGTCATATTCTGCCTCAGCTCTCGGAATGCCTTGTTTCGCACTTTTATTGTAATACTACATTCATCACTCCACCAGGGTACAACCTTCTTCCTACCCTGTGTTGTTTTCTTAGGTGTACTTGCTATTGCAGTATTCAGAATATGATTGGTTACCTCACTTGAACACTCTTCTATGCCACCTTCTAATGTTACCAAATGACATGATTGGGGAAAATTTAGGCAATACTGTGTTCAATCTGCCTTGTCAAAACACCATCTTGTAAAACATCTTCCCTCTTGTATACATACTGTACTTCAGTTTTAATGACTAAGTATTGGGAAGTGATCACTTCCCATAGTTGTCCTGTTCATAACCATCCATTCACAGGTGCTCACTAAAGAATCAGATACCAGAGTCAGGTCAATACATGAGAATGTGCCCCTATGCACATCCACCCTGGTACCTTCACCACTGTTTAGACAAATTAACGATCTTTCATCTAACATCTCTTCCACAACATTTCCATTGTTACCTGTATGTGTGCTTCCCCACAAGCTATTGTGGGCATTGTTGTTGGCCTCCGTCGGGTCTATGATGACCATGGAAGAGAATCCTAAACGTCTACTCTGCTGGAACAGCACCACCTGTGGCTTAACAGGCCGATACGCACCGGTGTTCTACCTTCCAGCGTTGGGCATTGGTAGGATTCAAGCCTGGGCAGGAAGATATGGAGGACAAGATGTTACCCATGCAGCATGTCCCCCCTCTCCACGTCACTGATGAATCCAAAGGAACAGCAGGGCTGCTATAGTTTGGTACCAGCGCCGTCGCAGGAGCTGCCAGAACGATGTTGAGCACAACAGGGAACTGCCTTAGGGGCTCCGACTCCGGATTTTTCCTCAGGGTTGACTCCCGAAGCCTTTCCCATGACCAGGTGTGCCGCAAGGCAGCGGAGGTTTGAAATCAGGGTTTACCTTCCCCTAGATGGGCTACCTTCCCAGGTTGACGAGCCACCATCTACCCGAAGCATCTGGTTTTAAGGCGCCAGAGATCCGCCCTCGCCCCTTCTCCTATTAGTAAAAGCAGTTCCGCCGGGCTTAGAGACTAAACCATACGGGCAGGCTAGGAGTTGGACTTAGTTGTCAGAGGCTTTTTGAGACGCACACCGTAAGGAACATTTTATGAGCACTGGGAGCTTAACCCCAGTGCCGCTTCTGGCTATGACAACCTTGGAACCATAGTGGGCATTAAAGTCTCCACATCATACCTCTTTCATATGCCCTTCCCCTGCCATAACACTGAAAATATCTGCTGTTAACTTCCTACATGGGTTGTAATAATTAATCAGCTTAATATTTCCTTGTCCATTTGGCCTACATATTTCAATAATGTTACACTCTATATCCTCAGGGGAGGGAATCACCCTATACGCCAGGCCATCTTTAATGAAAGTGGCACATCCACCTCCATTTCCAGTGTTAATTCTATCCTGTCTGATTGAACTGTATCCTGGAATAACAAAATCTAAGTGAGGTTGAAGCCATGTCTCCTGTACACACACTACCTGTGGAACAACTTCTAGTTCGTAAAGATACTTCTTGAGTTCTTGTCTGTTTGCTATAAGACTCCTCGAATTCGACTGTAGTATGTGTAGTACCATAATTAAGGTCTTGTTTCAGCATGTGCAGTCTCCCCAGTTTCAGCTTTCAATAAAGCATGAATCTGGTCAGCTGTGATATCTTTCACATCTAGGAAGCTTTCTGCTGCTTCCACAATGGTTTTGATTCTGTCGCTTTTCTTATGTAGCTGTGCAGCAACATTCATGGTGTGGCAGATAAAAGCTATAAAGTTTGTCCTCTTAACTATCAATGTGTCATCATCCATTTTGCATTTGTGAACACAAACATTCCTTGCAGCTGCACGATCCTATGCTTGCATGGGACCCGTTGATTGCTGGGCTTCCATTTGAACTGAACTTCTTTGAGGAAGGATGCTGTGTTTCTGACTATTCCTGCCTCTCTAACTGTCTTTAGAGTGTCCACATATGAGATTTTCTTAGTTATTCTGATTTCCTGGACTTGTCTAGCTTCCCTCTGCACAACACATCCTCCATATGCAGCACTGTGCTCACCCCCACAGTTGCAACACTTTACTTTGGCATCCTTGTCACATTTACCATATTCATGCTCCCCTCCACATCTAGCACATCTTAGCGTTCCCCTACATTGCTGAGCAGTGTGATCCAGCCTTTGACATTTGTAGCACCTGAGTGGCTTTGGGACATATTCTCTGACACTGAAATACATGTATCCTATTAGGACTGATTTAGGGAGTGTTTCCTCAAACTGAATCGTGACAGACTGTGTGTCCTTCAGCAAACCTTCTTTTCTACTCTGTAGCCTTTTCACATCCTTCACTTTTCCTCCTTGGATCTTGTTTTTCACTTCTTCCATAGACATGCACAAAGGGACACCTGATATAACTCCCCTGAAGTTAGCTGTCGCGCCAGGAACATGCACCTTCATTTGTTCTCCATTTAGACATGTCATTGTCAGTATTTTCTGTTGCTGTTGTTTACTTGTGGCATGAATTAACAGCCGGTTATTCTTCAAGAACTTTGCAAATTTAACTCTCCCAATTTCTTTCTCAATTGCTTTTGTTAGCTTAACCAGGTGATGGTGCCCCCCACCCTGATTGAACTCAATGACAACCTTGCAGTCATTCCCTACATCCTCAACTGCCATCCATTTTGGCCAGATGGTGTTTTCTTTGCATTGTTACTTCCTCCCGCATCACTCTCATCTGACCTGCTTCTAAGTCTTGGTGCCCCCCTAGCTGCTCTTTTCTGGCCCCCAGGCCTGGATAGTGTCCAGCCCACCACATCTTTATTGTACCCGTCAGAGCTAGATGCCATAATGTTACAGACAGCGTACACTTTTTGCTATCCACCACAAACAAATCAATCCTACCGCCAGCCGAACACAGACACAAATGCAGTCCCAATCTTCTTCTTCTTCTCTTTGACGCCTTCCAGTCCTCCCGGTAGTCTTCTTCTTTTCTTCTTCTTTTAGATTTGCTTGGCGGTTGGCAACCAGCTTACAGGTGCATTACCACCACTGACTTGATTATCTTCACTCTATATGTTTGTATAAGGAGTCCCAATCTTCTTCTTCTTCTCTTCGACGCCTTCCAGTCAGCTTACCTGTGTCTATATGTCTTGTAGGGAGTCATGTGCTCTGTCTATGTGGCGTCATATAGACATCATCTGGTGGGTCAGGACATCCTATGATGTTCAGTCAGAGATCATAGGCCATCCTATGATGTCCTATGAAGCGTGACAGACACACAGACAGAGATTTCTTGCTTTTATAGAATGAAGAGTGATGATGATGATGAAGTGATGATAGAGTGATGATGTCTTGTAGGGAGTCGTGTTCTGTCTATGTGCCGTCATATAGACCTCATCTGATGGGTCTTCTTCTTCTTCATTCAGACCACTGAAGGGTCTCCTCCTGTCTCAGACGGCTGTGTTGTTCACAGTCATGCCTGCGGCGTACTGGTGGAACCTGAGGTGTTTCATGTTCACGGCATCCTTTCTGACGTGCAGCAGTTCTCCTCATTCTATTGCTCTCCATCTGGTGGGTCTTCTTCTTCTTCGTTCAGACCACTGGTTGAGGGATAGGTGTGTCGTAATTCCAGTTCATGGGCACGATCCTGAAAAAGTGGCTTTCAACCCTGTTCCAGTTCATGGACAGGATCATGAAAATCATAAAGACACATGGTCTATATGACATCATAAAGACACATTTGTCTATGTGTCCTATGATTCCTGAGTTCAAAATCTATGTGTGACATCATAAAGACAAATTGTCCTATGATCTCTGTGGTCTATGTGACATCATCAAGACACAGTGTCCTATGATGCCTGAGTTCATAAGATGTCCTATGATGTTCAGGCAGAGATCATAGGCCGTCCTATGATGTCCTATGAAGTATGACAGACACACAGACAGACAAGAGATTTCTTGCTTTTATAGAGTGATAGTGATGAGGGGTTGCATAAAACTTTTGCGCAGCACCATACATACTGAAGTATAGTAGAAATACCTGAAAATTAAGCGCAGTAACAATGTATCTAAACTTTATTATCTCCCTCATCCGATATTCAGAAATAGAAGTGTGGCTGTACAACCAACTAGCAGTGAATGAGACTTTCACTTAAAGTTGTAAAGCTGCACAAGTAACCTAAATGCACAGCTTTTCGTTAAATGCCAAACTCCATAGGCTCTTTTGGCATAAAACTTCATGGATAAAGATGTGTTGCCTGCACAGTGGTTCCAGTGTGAGATCTCATTTCCATCCTCCATTAGTCATAACCTTCTGTTCTGATCTTGACCATGCCGAATGTGAGATGTCATGATCCCACTTGATGAGGAAGCGGAGGAGAGGTGAGAAAGAAGAGGAGAGGGAAAGTATGTGGAAGAAATAATTAGAGGGGGAGGATGAGGGTCAGGGTGGGAGGACTGCAGATTGGCAGGCCTCAGCTCCTGATTGCTCCTGTTACATAAGCGCAGCCCGTTCGCAGCCACTTACTTTTTTCAGAGGACTTTGATTGGACTGGAGAGCATGAGCTATTCCTGTCCACTTAAAAATGAACTCCATTCCCCTGTAAGGACTCACTTCTGTCTTTGTCATTTCTTTGGTGCCCCCATTGACTCTCATTTATTTTTATTTTTTTTCTTGTTTTCTGACTTGTAGGGCTGTATCCAAATGAACCAGATATTCAGCCATTAGTTTGTTATCGTCTCTCCAATATACATCTGGTTTTCAAACTGCTTGATTTTGAGAAATGTAAAAGGCCAGTTTAGAGGATTTGGATAATTGCCTTCCGCCTCGTAAATTTGTGATTTTTTTTTTACCCACACCAACAGTAGCCGGCACTTGGCTAGGGCATTTATCCGTGTTTGTATGTTTGTACTGTATATACAGTACTGTGAAAAAGTATTTGCCCCTTCCCGATTTCTTATATTTTTGCACATTTGTCACACTTAGTGTTTCAGATCAACAAATAATTTTTCATATTAGACAAAGATAACCCAAGTAAATACAAAATGTAGTTTTTTAAATGATAATTTCATTTATTAAGAGGAAAATAAAGCTATCCAAACCTACCTGTCCCAATCACCAGTTTATCCCCTCATGACTTATTCACCACTACAGATTAAAAAAAAACAAAAAAAACTGATTTACCGAGGATTTAAAAATCAGTGTGGGTAAATTATTAATCCGGTGACTGGATTCCTGCTGACATATTTTGTAAAGCAAACTTTGTTTATCTTCTTCTTCTTTCTTCTGAATAATTGACAGAGCTGGCTGTGATTTGTGTTTGAAGCATGAATAAAAAGAAACATCTGGCCAGACTAACAACACAGCCCCTCTAAAAGCAAGTAGCATAGCCGAGGAAAGGAATTAATTGAAGATTTCTTCAATGAATATCAAAGAGAAGAAGGAATAGAAGGAAGAAAAAAAAACAAACACCCCAGGCTTCCCTGATTCACAAACAAAATAGATCATGCAGCCACAGCCAGACAGTCAGTGTTTACTGGATGGAAGGCTTGATAAGAGGAGTGATTTTTGTGCTTATAAAGAGATCAAGAGCTCTCTTCTGCTAAGTATCGTCATGTTCAGCCACAGCCTAGATTTCTGTGCGAACTATTTTTTTCTATTACCCCACCAGAAGACAGTACCAGTCTCTGTCATACAGTTGGGTTAAATCGTCGCAAATGGATCCAGTTCAAATGAAGAAGATGTGACTGGCAAGGTTGAAAGTGGAAAATGAACATGCAATTATTGCACATTCACTGTGCTTGTGGCTCACTGGTCGCCCACTGGCTCATTTTTCCAGTGCCAGCCCTCTTTTTTTATCAATATATCATCTGATTAAATTACAGCTGGGTGGTGTTCAGCTGAGGAAATGAAGCCGTGTGCTTTGTGCATTTGTGTGGCATGTATTTGTGTAAGTTAATAACTCTTATGCTTATGCTCTGTGTTTAATCTGTGGGGGGTAGAACACAAAATAAACAGTGTGTTAGTCTGAGCAGATTTCATGCAGCCGTCGGGTCTCAACTCTCCGGATAGTTGACTTCAGTCCACGAATCCTGACTTCTCTGTCAGTTAATCAGATGAGAGTGCTGCGGTCTGCTCAGTGGGGCTCAACCAATCACACTCTGCTAGATTGTCTCCATGGAAATGGCTTAGCCCACAAATGCAATGTTTTCTCTTTGATTGTGACATCTGCCTCATATTAAAACTGATTGAAGTACTTAAGGAAAAAAAGATGAAAAGAATCCTTGAATTTGCAAGAAAAAGAAGATTACCCTTACCTAAGGAAGTATACCAGATGTTACAGGTGCATGGCGACAATTCCAAAAGGGAAACTCAAAGTTGCAGAAGCTCAGATTGGAAGCTTGAAGTAATTTCTGGTTCCTGATCCTCCAATCTTCCATCAAAAAAGGATACCTTCATATTTGTGAGATTCTATTTTCTCATCAGTGCTGGCAAGGCAGGTGTGCACTGTAAAACAGAAAAACGGGGGTCAGTAACCTCTACTGTGGAAGGAGTCGTACAGAGAAGGTTTTAGCCAAAAGAAAAATAAATCTGTATGGAGTCACAAAAGATATTTAAGCCTTAAAATGGAGATTAAGCAACTAAATTGTGCAAACCCCAATTCCAGTGAAGGTGGAACGTTGTGTAGTGTGTACTCTTTTTTAAGGGAGCACCATTTATAATGACTATTCTATGGGCTTGGTGTCCAAATTTCACATACTTGGGTTTTGCGATGTTCAAGCACATTCCATTCTCGCCTAGCTTTGTCCCCCCACTGCTCTGTTTGTTGTTCCAAGTGTCCCCGGTCTTCAGCTGCCAGGACTATGTCATCAGCATATAGCAGTGTCCATGGGTGGGGCAGCTGAAGATCAGCTGTGGCTGTGTCCATACACAGAATAAAGAGGAGGGATGACGGGGCCAACCCTTGATGCACGCCCACTGTGATGGGGAATGGCAGCGATGCTCCCACCAGGCATCAACGCTACTGTTAACACCCTGGTACAGCAGTTGGATCGTTCTACATCGTTCTGGCAGCTCCTGCAACGACGCTGGTGCCAAACTGTAGCAGCCCTGCTGTTCCTTTGGATTCATCAGTGATGTAGAGAGGGGGGACATGCTGCATGGGCAACATCTTGTCCTCCATATCTTCCTGCCCAGGCTTCCTACCAACGCCCAACGCTGGAAGGTAGAACACCGGACCACTGGAGAGGACACTCCAGCTTCGCCTTTGGCGTAGACAAAACACAGGGAATGACAGTTACCGGTTATAAGCCACCGCTCAATTGGCGTAGAGCGTGGCGCCAGGGGTTGTTCCCGACGGTGGGAGGGATCATTGGATCTCATTGGACAGCTACCGCCCGCCTCAAGCTGGGCAGCCCCCAGCCAATAAGGTGTTGTCCCGCCACAGCCTGCTTTCCTCATTGGGTGCATGGGGATGAGAAGTCCGAGCAGCAGGCTGAGAACCTTCGCACCAAGCAAGACAAAAAAACAAAAGAGACCAACTCTAAAACTAGGAACTTGGAATGTCCGCACTATGACAGGACTCGCTGCTAACCTCAAGGACATCAACGACACCAGGAAGACTGCCATCATGAATAATGAGCTGAAGAGACTGGAAGTGGATATCGCCACTCTCCAGGAAATACGGTTGGCTGACGCAGGCACACTGAGAGAGAAGGACTACACGTTCTACTGGCAGGGAAAGGGCAGTGACGAACACAGGGAGCACGGAGTGGGCTTCGCAGTGGAGAACACCTTGCTGAAGATGGTGGAACCGGGCAGCAATGGCTCTGCACGACTCCTCACCCTCCGCCTGAACACCACTCAAGGCCCAGTCACCCTCGTCAGTGTGTATGCTCCAACACTGACAGCCACACCAGAGGCAAAAGACGAGTTCTACGAGAATCTCGCAACAACTGTCAGGATCATCCCCAACTCTGAACAACTCATTCTCCTTGGAGACTTCAATGCCAGAGTGGGTGCTGACCATGACTCCTGGCCCGCCTGTCTTGGACCATTTGGCGTGGGCAGAATGAACGACAACGGACAGCGGCTGCTCGAGTTCTGCACATATCACGATCTGTGCATCACAGACTTGTTCTTCAAGACCAAGCCCCAACACAAGGTTTCCTGGCGACATCCGCGCTCAAAGCACTGGCACCAGCTGGACTTGATCCTGACCAGGCGTACCTCACTGAAGAATGTGCTTATCACCCGTTCGTTCCAGAGTGCAGATTGCGACACAGACCATTCATTGGTGTGTTGCAAGGTCAAGCTGCAGCTGAAGAAATTCCATCATGCTAGACAGCCTGGAAAGGCACGGATTGACGCCAGCAAGATGGCCCAACCAGAACTTGTTGAGCAGTTTGCTTCCACCTTTGAGAAGGAACTTGGTGTACCACAAGAAGGAGAATCTGCAAAGCAGAAGTGGGAAGAGCTGCGAAACACCATCCACCGCACAGCCTTGGCTACCTTTGGGAGGAAGACCTCGAAGTCACAGGACTGGTTTGATGCCAAGTTGACCGAGATGACCCCCGTCATTGAAGCCAAGCGCTCAGCACTTGTTGAGTACAAGAAGTACCCAAACAAGAAGAATCTCCAGATTCTCAGGGCTGTGAGAAGCAAAGTTCAGCAGACTGCTCGGCGCTGCGCCAACGAGTACTCGACTCAGCTCAGCCAAGACATTCAAACCGCTGCCATAACGGGGAACATCCGTGGTATGTACGATGGCATCAAGAAAGCACTTGGTCCGGCTCAGAACAAGACGGCCCCCCTCAAATCTTCCACTGGGGAGATGATCACAGAAAAGAACAAGCAGATGGAGAGATGGGTGGAACACTACTCTGACCTCTACTCCAGACAGAACACCGTGACACTGTCAGCCCTTGATGCCATCGACTGCCTGCCATCCATGGACGAACTTGACGCCGAGCCAACCATCGACGAACTCAGCAAGGCCATTAATAGCTTGGCCGCTGGCAAGGCACCCGGCAACGACGGCATACCCCCCGACCTGATCAAGAACTGCAAGACTGCCCTACTGCTGCCATTGCATGACGTCCTCTGCCAGTGCTGGAAGGAAGGTGCCATACCACAGGACATGAGGGACGCCAAGATCATCACCCTCTACAAAAACGAAGGGGAGAGAAGCGACTGAAACAACTACAGAGGCATCTCCCTCCTCAGCGTTGTTGGCAAAGTCTACGCACGAGTTGTTCTCGTTCGTCTACAGAAGCTTGCCGAACGTGTCTACCCCGAGTCTCAGTGTGGCTTCCGCGCTGAGCGATCGACGGTAGACATGATATTCTCCATCCGCCAACTCCAGGAGAAATGCAGGGAACAGAACATGCCCCTGTACGTCGCCTTCATCAACCTCACTAAAGCGTTCGATCTGGTCAGCAGAGAGGGCCTTTTCAAGATCCTGCCAAAGATAGGATGCCCACCAAAGTTGCAAAGCCTCATCGAATTGTTTCACACCAACATGCAGGGGATAGTGCAGCATGACGGCAACGTCTCAGAGCCATTCAACATACGCAGTGGAGTGAAACAGGGCTGTGTACTTGCGCCAACCCTCTTTGGGATTTTCTTTGCTATGCTCCTGAGGCATGCCTTCAGCACAGCAACAGAGGGAATCTACCTGCACACAAGATCTGACGGCAGGCTTTTCAACCTCGCCCGCCTGAAAGCCAGAACCAAAGTACGCGAGGCTCTAATCAGAGACATGCTGTTCGCAGACAACGCTGCAGTCGCAACCCACACACAGCAGGAGCTTCAGACCCTGATGGACCGCTTCTCCCAGGCATGCAAGGACTTCAGGCTTACCATCAGCCTGAAGAAGACAAACGTCTTGGCGCAAGGCACGGAAGCACCACCAACCATCACCATCAACGACTACGAGCTGGAGGTCATGAATCAGTTCACGTACCTGGGATCCACGATCAGCAACAACCTCTCCCTTGATACAGAGATCGACAAAAGGATTGGAAAATCAGCCTTCACACTCGCTTGCCTCACCACACGAGTGTGGGAGAATCCCAAACTCTCTGTCAAGACGAAGATGGCAGTGTACAACACCTGCGTCATCAGCACACTGCTCTATGGGAGTGAGACGTGGACAACATACGCCCGGCAGGAAAAGAGACTGAACTCCTTCCACTTGCGCTGCATTCGCCGCATCCTGGACATATCCTGGCAGGACAAAGTGCCCAACACAGAAGTTCTGTCCCGCGCCGGCCTTCCCTCCATGTTCACTCTACTCAGGCAGCGCAGGCTCCGCTGGCTAGGCCACGTTCACCGTATGAAGGATGGCAGAATCCCCAAAGACATCCTCTACAGAGAACTGGGGAGTGGCAGGAGAGACATTGGCCGCCCACAGCTGCGCTTTAGAGACGTCTGCAAGAGAGACATGAAGGCCCTGGAGATCAACACAGAGCGCTGGGAGGACCTTGCAACGGACCGCTCCAAATGGAGAGGCACCCTGACCAGACAGCTCAAGGCGGGTGAAGAGAGACTGACTGCTGCAGCAGATGAAAAAAGGACCCGCAGGAAGAACTGCCACAGCTCCAGCAGCACGGAGACCACCCACAAGTGCGACCTGTGTGACAGGGACTGCCATTCGCGCATCGGCCTGTTCAGCCACAGGAGGAGCGGGGGGGGCCCCCCCCCGCTCCTCTTCTGCAGCGGGGGGGGGGGGGGGTTCACGGTCCGAACACGGCAAATGAACCGTTTATCGCGGCGCACGCACTTCGTACTTCGTGCGCAGTACAGTTGTAATTTACCGATCGGTCAAAAGTCATTTTTGGATTACAGTTTTCAGGGAGAAATAATAATTTAGCTTATAACACCTTACCTCTTCACAGCAGAAGAGTCCTGGCGAACTTCTCTTCCCCATTGTCAGACGAACGCGACGCTGCTCCGCTCGTGGATCCCGATCAAAACATAATTCCAATATTGCGGTTTTGGTGAATGATTTACGACCTTTGTCGTCGGCCTCCGTCGGTCTATGATGACGGAAGAGAATCCTAAACGTCTGTTCTGCTGGAATGAGTGCAGGTCCCACTTGTGGGTGGTCTCCATGCTGCGGGGTCTGTAGCAGATTCGTCCAGCGTCCTTTGTTTTCATCTGCTGCAGCAGTAAATCTCTCTTCACCCAGCCTGAATTTCTGTGCTTCAATTGGCTCCTGCATTCACAGTAGGCGGGTCCTCCTTCCTAGGTTTTCATTCATTGGCTCTTCAAGGTTTCAGAAACCCAATTCAAGGCTCTTATTAGTCGAATGAGAGGTCAATCAGATGAACTAATCTGTTCGCGGCTATGTCTGCAGTTTTTTTTTTAGTGGCGCTTGGACGCCACTACATCACCATCACCACCTACATCATCACAATCTGGACTATGCGTCCAAGTGCGCACGAGGGCGCAGGAGTGCGCCCTCGTGCGTCCTAGGACACAGAGACTTGCCCGCCTGCGGAACAACGGAGCGCAAGTGGTTAAGGCAAGGCAGGTTTATTTGTATAGCACATTTTGTGTACAAGACAATTCAAAGTGCTTGACATAAAAACAATAAAGCATGCAAAAGGAATACATTAGAATTTAAAAGCAAATTATAAAGTAAATTAAAGAGAAACAAAAACAAGCTAAAACAGAATACAAAAGAAATAAAAGTTACAGTACATTGTAGGAGATTAACAATTGTTCTACTGAAAGGCCGCGGCAAATAGGAAAGTTTTTAACCTGGATTTAAAGCAGCTGAGAGTTTCAGCAGCCCTGATGCTTTCTGGGAGTTTGTTCCATATGTGAGGGGCATAAAAACTGAACACTGCCTCACGATGTTTAGTTCTGACTGGGCACAGATAGTAGGCCTGACCCTGATGACCTGAGGGCTCTGGGTGGTTCATAATGGACCAGAAGATCTGAAATGTATTTTGGCCCTAAACCAGTGAGAGCTTTATAAACCAATTTTGAAATCTATTCTTTGGCAGACAGGAAGCCAATGTAAAGATCTGAGGACTGGAGTTACATGGTCCACTTTCTTGGTCTTAGTGAGGACTTCAGCTGCAGCTGTCTGATGGACTTTTTAGGGAGACCTGTGAGGACAGCACTACAGTAGTCCAGTTTACTGAAGATAAATGCATGGACAAGTTTTTCTAGATCCTGCTGAGATATCAGACCTTTAATCCTAGCTATGTTCTTTAAGTTATAATAGGCTGACTTCACTACTGTCTTAATGTGGCTGTTGTGGTGACACTAAACACAGCGGGGAGACATTCCTCTGGGACATTCTTCTGGAACTTGCCTCACACCCAGCAGGGGCTCGGAGGAAGCAGAGGACAACTGACACACAACCAAAAGAACCACAGGAGACAGTCAGACGGGACTGAATGCATACATCTTTGTGCCAACCATTGTCATGCTAATCATGTGTATTGACCAATGGTATTAGATGACAATTGATATGCTAATGTGCCATGCATTCTCTCTGTCTGTATGACGGTATAAAAGAGCGGCTCTCCCTCATCTCGCTCTCTTTGCTCTTACGCTCTACTCTTATCATGACTAACCAGGCCCCAGCGGCCACGTTGGGGCCAGCAGACTGTTCTCATGTTAGAAGGTAAATAAAGAATATATGCTGACCTACGCTCGTGCCTCGCACTCCACATCCTTTCCTTTGTACCCTCTACATTGGTGACCTAACGTGAAATGGACTATCTCTCCCTCTCACCGCGCTGTGGATTCCAGAGACCGGGGATCGCCTACATCCTTCGCACCCATATGGGAGCGCGCGTGCCTTGTCCTCTCTCCACGATGGCGACCTCCAAGGCTGGACGGAGAGCGCAGTGCTGGGATCGAGATGCACGAGGATCAGCGACACTAGCAACGCACAGAAGCAGCCTGAACGGGGAAAACATTGACGCCAACTGTGATGAATTCCACCAAGCTCCCCGACCCTGACTCAGCTCAAGACAAGCGGACCTCCCGCGCACATAAGCCCATGCACACATACCGCAGGATTACGAGGACAGCGCAACTGCCAGCTAATGTGGTCACTGTGCCACACGCACGGTTTCCTGGCCACGGCGCACAACGGGGATTTAGCCGATTGCTGTCCCTTCCGCATCTACGGCCACACCGCCAAGTCCCTCACACAGTTAGTTGTTTCACAGCCGCTACGCATCCTCAGGGAATTTGGCCACCCACCTTCCCCACATCCTCGCAGGACGAGCCGCGAGAGGAGTCAGAGACGTAGGTTTTCTTTTTTTTCACAACCACCGGCTTTTCCACCTCTCCCCCTTTCCCACCACAGACGTAAGGGCCCTCCAACTCTCCTCACCAGCAGACAGTTCGACCGGAGCGGCACCCCCTCCCCCCGCACTACAGCCTCCACTGGCGTTGACTTGAGCCCAAACTACAGGGGGGGGGGGGTCACAGCCCTTTCTGGGTGTTCGGGGGGGCCTGGTGTGGTGACACTAAAAACAGCGAGGAGACATTCCTCTGGGACATTCTTCTGGAACTTGCCTCACACCCAGCAGGGGCTCGGAGGAAGCAGAGGACAACAGACACACGACCAAAAGAACCACAGGAGACAGTCAGACGGGACTGAATCCATACATCTTTGTGCCAACCAATGTCATGCTAATCATGTGTATTGACCAATGGTATTAGATGACAATTGATATTGTAGAGGCTTGGAAATAGTTAATAGTTATGTAAAAGGTGCTAAAAAGACATTTGGATAAAAAAAACAGGCACCCCTACAATTTTTATTTCATCCTTTGTTTTATTTTTCTACAATGCATTTGTAATTCATCTGGTTCCATTAAAAAAAAAAAAAATCCAAGATGGCGCCGCGGATGGCAGCCACTGGCTTATGCTCTCTGATGTTTTTGATAATTTTGTGTGGTTTTTTGGACTTCTGCTCTTCTGTCCGAATCACCTATTCAAGGGAGGAACTACTTTCACTCAGACTACCTCCCAATGCAACTTCTCCGCCAGTTGCTGCTGCTGATCTGAAGTTTTTTCAGTCAATCTTAGCTGTGGGAGCAGCGGCTCTTGGCGCTGGCTGGAAACGAAGGCGGCGTGGTAAACGTGCCGGTGCGCTAGTCAGGCTGAAGAAACGAGGATTTCGCACGCCGCTCCCATCGATCCATCTGGCAAATATCCACAGTTTGGCGAACAAAATGGATGAACTGCTGCTCCTGACTCACAAAAACCGGGATTTTAACAGATCTGGCGCCCTTTGTTTCACGGAGTCCTGGCTGAGTGAACACATCCCGGACAGCGCGGTCCGCCTGGACGGATTCCAGCTGTTTCGCGCTGATCGCAGCCGAGAATTCTCTGGAAAGACTAAAGGTGGTGGAATCTGCTTCTACATAAACGAAGGTTGGTGTACTGATGTCAGTGTTGAAGAAGTTTTGTAGCCCTAACCTAGAATCACTGTTCATAAACTGTAAACCCTTTTATTCACCGCGAGAGTTCTCCTCATTTATTCTGGTCGGAATTTATATCCTGCCTGCTGCTTCTACAACAGAGGCCCTGCAGCACCTCGCTGACCAGATAGCAGACGTGGAGGAAAAACATCCAGACTCTCTGCTTATCATTCTGGGTGATTTCAATAGAGCTAATCTCACAAATGAGCTTCCTAAATACAGACCGCATATTAAATGTCCCACCAGGGACACAAATACACTCGACCACTGTTACACAGTTTTAAGAAATGCCTATCATGCCGTCCCCCGTGCAGCTCTGGGTTTTTCTGACCACTGTCTGCTCCATCTTATTCCAACATACAGACAGAAACTAAAAACTTCCAAGTCTGTTGTAAGGACTGTGAAGAAATGGACTGAGGAATCAAAGCTGAAGTTACAAGCCTGCTTTGACTGCACAGATTGGAGTGTTTTTGAAGCTGCAGCCATTAACCTAAATGAACTCACTGACACTGTGACGTCATACATCTGTTTCTGCGAGGACATGTGTGTGCAGACCAAGACCTTCTGCACATACAACAACAATAAACCCTGGTTCATTCCTAAACTGAAGCAGCTACGTCAGACCAAGGAGGAGGCCTACAGGACTGGTGACTGGACTCTGTACAAGCGGGCCAGAAACATGCTGACGAAGGAGATCAGGCTTGCTAAGAGGAACTACAGTGTGAAGTTACAAAAAAACTTCTCCGCCAACAACTCTGCTTCTGTCTGGAGAGGCCTGCAGAATATCACCAACTACAGGAGACCATCCCCCCACCCTGTGGAAAACCTCCAGCTGGCTAACGACCTAAACAGCTTTTACTGCAGGTTTGAAAAGAACCTACAGTTCTCACCTCCCACCCACACAAAAGGATTATCTGCAGCCCCAGGAACTCCATCTCTCCTCCACTCTGACCTCCCACCAGCACTAACGATCTGTGAAGAGGAGGTGCGCCGGGTCTTTCAGAGACAAAAGATCAAGAAGGCTGCAGGACCTGATGGTGTGTCTCCGTCCTGCCTGAGAGTCTGCTCCAACGAGTTGGCCCCCATCTTCACCCGGATCTTTAACAGATCACTGGAGCTGCGTGAAGTGCCTTCCTGCTTCAAACGCTCCATCATTCCAGTTCCCAAGAAACTCTCTGTTACAGGATTAAACGACTACAGACCTGTTGCCCTGACCTCTGTGGTCATGAAATCCTTGGAGAGATTGGTGCTGAACCACCTGAAGGTCATCACAGGCCCCCTGATGGACCCACTGCAGTTTGCCTACCGGTCAAACAGGTCAGTGGATGATGCAGTGAATATGGGACTACATTACATCCTGCAACACCTCGACTCCCCAGGGACGTACGCCAGGATCCTGTTTGTCGACTTCAGCTCAGCGTTCAACACCATCATCCCAGGCATTCTTCATCAGAAACTCCTCCAGCTCAAGGTGCCCCCCTCCACCTGCCAGTGGATCTCCAGCTTTCTGACTGTCAGGTGGCGACAGGTGAAGCTAGGGAGATTTACATCCAGCTCCCGAAAAATTAGTACTGGCGCCCCCCAAGGATATGTCCTTTCCCCACTGCTCTTCTCCCTCTACTCCAATGACTGCACCTCAGAGGACCCTTCGGTGAAGCTCCTGAAGTTTGCGGACGACACCACAGTCATCGGTTTGATCCGGGATGATGATGAGTCTGCATACAGGCGGGAGGTGGAGCAGCTGATCCTCTGGTGCAGCCAGAACCATCTTGAACTTAACCCAGCCAAAACGGTTGAGATGACTGTGGATTTCAGGCGACACCCCCCTTCATTACCCCCACTCACCATCCTCAACAGCACAGTGTCCACTGTGGACTCCTTCAAGTTTCTGGGTACCACAATCTCCCGGAACCTGAAGTGGTCCTCCCATATAGACACTGTCCGGAAAAAGGCCCAGCAGAGGTTGTTTTTTCTGCGTCAGCTCAAGAAGTTTGATTTGCCTCAGGAGCTGCTGGTTGTCTTCTACACCGCCATCATCCAATCTGTCCTCTGCTTTTCCATCACTGTCTGGTTTGGATCTGCCACTAAACAGGACAAGACCAGACTGCAGCGGATCATTAAGTCTGCGGAGAGGATCATTGGTACTGACCTACCCTCCATTGAGAACTTATATCGGTCCATAACCAGGAAACGGGCGGGAAACATCTGTGCTGACCCATCACACCCCGGCCACAAACTGTTTGAACTTCTATCTTCTGGTCGTCGTTACAGATCACTGAAGGTCAAAACCACCCGTCACAGGAACAGTTTCTTTCCTCAAGCCATCACTCTGATGAACTCCTAACATTCACCTAGTCCTACCTGTTGCTGTATTCATGACTTTTCATCCATTATTACATTGCACATAACTCTCACACTGCTTTTTACTTCATTCACATATCACTGAATCTGAGTTCACATTGAAATACTGTGTGACTGTATATTTTTTTATATATTTCTGCAAAGTGTGGTTAGTCTGAGTAAATAACTGCATATATTCCTGTATATATTTGCATCCTTTTATAGTAGTAGTAGTAGAGAAACGTGGACAGACTGTAATTTACTGTACATACTCTGTCATTGAATCCTTATTTAAATCCTCCACCTGAACAATGAGAGCAAGTTTTTAGCCAAAGTCAAATTCCTTGTATGTGTTGTGCATACTTGGCCAATAAAGCTGATTCTGATTCTGATTATAACTCATGTGAGTTGAGTGCAGTTCCGTACGCCGACCAATAGATGGCGCATGTCGCACAATGATAGAGAGTAGACTCGCGCACCGGAGGACGAAGAATAAACTACTCTGTGTGAAGTTAACGGCACGAAACATGTGCTCTGTCTATTCTTCTATCACAGGTTGGTAAACACTAATAATTCAAGAGTGCAATATAAACTGTAAGAGTCCTAAGATGTCCGAGATTATATTGTGATAAGTGTGAGACGAAAAATGGGTTTGTAAGGGTATTTCTGTTAAAGTTGATGTGGTGTTGTATAAGCTAACCTGCCAATGCTAACGATCGAGTGTATGGGACGTGCAACAAGGATGAAGTCCGCCCACATGTTAGGAACCATTTGATTACTTTATTTAAAGACATTTATGAAACGGTTTTCATACAGTATGACATTTACTGGTTTTGTCACCAAGTGTGCATATTTCGGGTTTATTACCGAATACCAGGAATACTGTTGTAAAAGTGTATTAGATACACAGTGGCCAGGTTAATGCATTGTTAAGAACAATGCCACATACTGTACATTTATGACAGTGCTTAAAATGATTAATTTAAATGTAAATTCATGGGTTATTGTTTAAAATATAAATATTTGAACAAGTTAAAAGCTGTATACATGGGAAGGAGTTATAAAAACAATAATTCATTTGATGTTAAGATAATTTGTTAAAAATGTTAAGTATACAGTTAATGTCACATTGAAAATTGTGATAAATGGACATGATTGTGTTTTGTTTAATGGTGATGTGATCAGATAATAAGAGAAACTATGGACTTTGATAGTAAATACTAGTCAGTCGATGTTGGTCATGTGAATGATTTGGACGAAGAATAAACTCCTCTGTGTGAAGTTAACAGCATGAAACGTGTGCTCTGTCTATTCTTCTATCACAGAAGAGTTGACTTCTACATACACGTTGCCTCCTCCTGGGCCGCTACCCCAACAATTTTGGGGGCCCGTCCAGGATTAGCGCCACCTACTGGTCTGGCACTAATCATTGAAGAACCAAGGGATGCTGATCACCTGTTCTTGAGCCATCGACCTAAGCGACTGACTACAGGAAACCACAGCCATGTCTGCTCTACATGACCTGAAATGGGAAATCCAGCAAGAGCTTCACCAGCTGACCATTGCCCGCTGCAGAAACGTTCTTTACAAGCTGGCTGAGTCGTTCAAGGATGAGGCGGGAGAAGATTTGCCAGGTGCAGAATCGACCAAAGTGGAACTCTTCGACTTCATTGTTGACTCGCTGAGAAGTCCACAACTGAAGAGCCTTGAGGACCAGGGGATGTCTCGCCTGCTTGCATTCCGTGACCTCATCATTGAACTGCAATGGCCCACAGCAGCTGGAGAAGTTGATGCAGAGGTGTCACCCGACGATGATCCGGTCATAGTAGTTCCTGTGACTACTGGAGCTGCAGCACCATCAGGGAAGAACCATCCAACATCACCATCTGTAGTTCCTGACCCAGGGTTAGTCAGACTGACTGAACTTACGTCACTGTTGCCACGTAGAGAGTACAAGATTCATGGTGGTCAAATCTCTGATTTTGATTCTGATTTGAGTTACAATAACTTGTGCAAACAGCTTGATGAAGGGCTAAATGAAGGGTTCACAGAGGCTGAGATTATCAGAACGGTGTTTAAGATAATTAAGCCTGGTACCTTTAAAGATATGCTTGTAACCAAAGATAGCCTTACTGTAGCTGAGTTAAAACGTTTCTTAAGGACACATCTACGCGAGAAAAGCAGCACTGAATTATTTCAGGAGCTGAGTAATGCTAAGCAAATTGACAAAGAAACACCACAACAGTTTATGTATAGACTAATGGGGCTAAAACAGCGTGTGTTGATTGCATCTAAAAACAGTAGTGGGTTTCATTATGACAACAAGTTGGTACAAGGTGTGTTTATCCATTCACTGTATCAGGGTTTAAATGAAAAATACTCTTATGTCAGGAGAGATCTTAAACCTCACATCTCAAACACCAGTGTCACAGATGACTCCATCCTGGAGCTCATAAAAATTCTGTTAGTGAAGAGACAGAGAGATTAAGTAGGCTGGGACAAAGTCACAAACAGAAAGTCACCAGTGTTAATGCAGCACAGGTAGAGACAGATCAAAGCTCTATTAAAATGCACACTGAAGTCCAAGCTAATCGTGTAGCTATCCAGGAGCTGACGGCACAGGTCTCCTCCCTAACCAAGAGTTTAGAAAAGGCCCTAACCCCAATGGTAAATACAGTAAACACCAGTCCCACAGCACCTGTCCCTAAACAGCCAGCACTGAAACCTGCAGTGAAAGGAAAGTGCCAAAAGTGTATCGCCCAAGAGACTGAGCACTGCACACACTGTTTTCGATGTGGAAAGGAGGGGCACAGAGCTATAGGTTGCCTTCAGAAAAGCAATGTGTCAGGAAACTGGAGGAGGTCGCTGGGGAGGAACCACCATTGACTGAACCACCAGCAGAGTCCCACAACACTAAAAGACTGAACTCCGAATAGACTACTGCCAAGTCCCAAAAGTTACCCAACACAAAGCGTGTGGCACAGCTCATTGGCGGTAGGTGTATGATCAGTTGCCAGTTAAATGGATTAAACCTACAGATGTTATTGGACAGTGGGGCACAAGTAAGCATTGTTGAAAAGTCATGGGTACAAGCAGCCTTACCAAATGTGAAAGTACAGCCACTCGAGAGCCTACTCCCAGACCATCCACTTGAAATCACCGCAGCCAATGGAACGGATGTTCCATTCGAGGGGTGGATAGATGTCCTGCTCGAGATCACAAGTTCACAGTATGGTTCTGTATCCTTGTATGCTCCAATGCTTGTCAGTCAGCAGCGTTTAAGCACTCCGCTGCTGGGCTTTAATGTGATCCAAGAGATAATAATGGCAAACAGTGAACAAAGTGATGATATTAGCTTAGTGGACTTACTGTCAGAGACTTTAAAGGTCCAGAAAGGTAATGTTGAATCACTCATCTCTGTTGTCCACGCCAAGTCAATAGAAAATGAACCAGAAAGTCCAGTGGTGAGAGTTGGAAAAAAAGGACTCACTGTTCACAGTAACCAAATCTGTATGGTAAAATGTCACATAAAAGCATTTCCTGGAGGAGGAGAAATGTTGTTTGAGCCAGCTGTGAAATGTAACTTACCAGATGGATTGGAGTTATTCCCAGCTCTTATTGATGTACCCGCTGGTGCTTCAAAAACTGTCGAAATCCCAATCCAAAACTCAACAAAGCACAACATTTTTCTAAATCCAAAGACTGTTTTAAGACTTATTTCAGAGATCACTGAATACAAACCTGTAAATGTTTGTTCCAGTGCTGAAAATGCAACCAAAACTACAGACAAGCCATTTTGTTACTCTGCTCAAGTGACATGTGACAGTCAAGGTGAGGGTGAAGAAACATTAAGCACTGCTCCCTCACACCTGAGATGGCACCCTAATGTCAATTTAGACCATCTCTCTGAGGGTGATCGGGAGGTGGTTCGGCAGATGCTCTATGAACAGTCTGATGTTTGCTCATGATGGAGACATTGGATGTATTCCTGGACTACAGCTAAAAATCAACACCACTGACAACACACCTGTGCAGAAAAGTTACAACTCCATTCCAAGACCACTGTATAAAGAGGTGAAGGAGTATGTTCAAAACCTTTTAAGCAGGGGCTGGATCAGAAAATCAGTGTCAAACAACTCGTCGCCAGTAGTGTGTGTGCGTAAAAAGGACAATACTTTGCGCTTGTGTGTTGATTTTCGTGAGCTGAACCGAAAAACCACACCTGACAGGCATCCGTTACCACGGATATAAGATCTACTGGACAGTCTTGGGGGTAACTCCTGGTTTTCCATATTGGATCAGGGAAGTGCCTACCATCAGGGTTTTGTAAGTGAGGAGTCAAGACATTTAACTGCTTTTAGCACACCCTGGGGACTATACGAGTGGGTGCGGGTTCCATTCGGCTTGTCAAACGCACCGGCCGCATTCCAAAGGTGTATGGAGGGGGTGTTAGAAGGGATCAGAGACGAGTGTTGCGTGCCTTACTTGGACGATGTACTGTGTTACTCCAAAACCTTTGATGAGCACATAGAACACCTTAAACAGGTTTTGTGCAAAATTTGACAACACGGTATAAAACTTCGGCCAGCCAAATGTGAACTGTTCAAAAACCAGATACGTTACCTGGGTAGACTAGTGTCAGGAGAAGGAGTCCAGATTGACCCAAAAGAGTTGGATGCTGTTTTTGCTCTGAAAGACAAGAAATCTCGCACAGTCGGAGAACTCATAACGTTACTGGGTTTTCTCAGTTATTACCAATCATTTATTCAAGATTTTTCATGTCTGGTGAGACCCTTGTTCGAACTCCTCCAGAGCACTAATGAAACAAGCAATGACAATAAACCAGCACCAAAAAGGAGTAAAGGACAAACAAAGAAAGGAGACAAAAACCAGCTTCCTTCTCGCACACCAATAATATGGACCAGTGAACATCAGGAAGTTGTGTCAAGATTTGTGGACATTCTGACTAATCCTCCCATTCTAGCCTATCCCAATTTGGACCTTCCATTTGTATTGCATACGGATGCATAAAACAAAGGCCTGGGAGCCGTCTTATATCAAAAACAAGAAAACAAACTTAAGGTGATTGGCTATGGATCCAGAACTCTCACACCTGCCGAGAAGAATTATCACTTCATTCCGGTAAATTAGAGTTTCTAGCTCTCAAGTGGGCCATCTGCGACAAATTCCGCGACTATCTGTATTATGCACCGACTTTTACTGTCTATACGGATAACAATCCTTTAACCTATGTCCTCAGTTCAGCCAGGTTGAATGCAGTGGGTCACAGGTGGGTTGGGGAGCTGGCTGACTTCCATTTTTGGGGAGTTGGCTGACTTCCATTTTGATATCAAGTATAGGCCAGGGAAAAGGAATGCAGATGCAGATATGTTGTCCAGACACCCATTAGATCTGCAAGAGCAAATGAATGAGTTCACAGAGACAGTTTTACTGGAAGTAGTGTCCGCAGTGTCGCAAGGGAGTAAGGCAGCACAAAACAGTGATGTACCATGGATAGCTGCGTTACAACTGAGTTCTAATGACAACAATGTGCCAACTGACAGTGTTTTGAGCATGACACCTAAAGACATCAATGCTGCTCAACAAGATGATGAGTCAATTAGAGAAGTAATCTCACTCAAACTCAAAGGATGGACACCAAACGATAAAGATAAACGGACAATGAGTAAACAAACACGGAGACTACTGTATGAGTGGAACAAGTTGGAAGTTGACCATGGATTATTGTACAGAAAAACAGAGCACAACAAACAACTTGTCCTACCTGAACAGCTAAGGCCGATGGTGTTAAAGAGTTTACACAATGACATGGGTCACATAGGGTGTGATAAGGTCATACATCTGGCCCGTGAGCGTTTCTGTTGGCCATATATGCAACAAGATGTTGAAGATTATGTAACAAAAAAATGTCTGTGCATCAAACAAAAACGTCCAAATGTAAACCAGAAAGCTCCAATGGGATCTATCACAGCCAGTGCTCCCTTTGAGTTAATCTCTATCGACTACTTACACCTTGAGCCAAGTAAAGGAGGGTATGAGTACATCCTCATACTAGTGGACCTTTTCACTTGTTTTGCACAGGCATACCCTACAAGGAATAAATCAGGAAAAACAGCTGCAGAAAAGATATTTCAGGATTTTATTCCTCGTTTCGGGTACCCTGAGAAGTTGCATCACGATCAGGGACGGGAGTTTGAAAACAGTCTCTTCCACAGATTACAACAACTGTTTGGAATTTCTCACTCACGAACCACTCCATACCATCCGCAGTGCAACCCCGTGGAGCGCCTGAATCGTACACTACTCCAAATGCTTCGTACCCTACAGGAGGAGAAAAAAAAGTGAATGGAAGGATCACCTACCCCAAATTGTACATGCTTACAATTGTACAAGACACGAGTCAACAGGCTATTCTCCATTTTTCCTTTTATATGGCAGAGTCCCAAGGTTGCCTGTAGATCTACTATTGAACCAGACAAAAGACACTGACACACACAACCATCAAACCTATGCTAAAACGTGGGCTGATAGGATGCGTGTTGCTTACAAAATCGCTGCAGACAACAGTCAAAACTCTTCAGATAAAGGCAAAAAGCAGTATGACAAATGCTTAAAAGGTGTCACACTCCAACCAGACGACAGGGTGTTGGTCAGAAACCTCTCTGAAAGAGGAGGTCCAGGGAAACTGCGCACTTACTGGGAGTCAGCAGTACATCGCGTAGTTGAGAGAGTGGGAGATGGACCAGTCTATAAAGTACAAGCAGAGAGAGGCAGCAAAGTGATGCGAGTGTTACACAGAAACCTGTTGTTGCCTGTAAATGACTTACCTTTAGAAGAACTGCCTGCAAAAGAAAAGACAAAACAGAAACAAAAGAAGAGAACAGAGACAAATTCTAACACTGACAACACAGATAATGACAGCTCGGAGGAAGAAGAGGAAAATACTTACCGCTACAACCTCCGTAGCCAAATCCCATGTTACAGACTCGTAAATCCTCAGCAAAATGCCTCAAATCTCCCAGACCAAAACACTCAGCAACCAGTACCTGTCATGCCAGAGCAAAATCCTCAAAATCAGCAAAGGCTTCGTGCGACAGCTAGAGAGTTCTGCCCACCAGTAAGACAGGAACCGGTCCCCGTTCAGTGGGATGCTGAGGAGCAAATGGATGGACCAGCTTTGCTGCAGGAAGAACGTCAAGGACAAGTGGAGGTGATGGATGGAGATAATGGAGAACAGGAGGAACTGAGAAGGTCACAGCGGAGAGCAAGGCCAGTAGAGAGACTTACCTACGACGCCCTGGGACAGCCATCGTACCAGCCTTGGACTGCAGACGTAAGACCTCTCTTACTCCCTACCCCTGTGCCACTAACTCAAAACTATATGCCATTCCCATACCCCACCCAACCTCAGTCCTATGGTTATAACTGGTACACTCTCATGCATTAAGTCACCCTAGAACATGAAATGTCGGGAGACATTTATTTGAAGTGGGGGAGAGTGTAGAGGCTTGGAAATAGTTAATAGTTATGTAAAAGGTGCTAAAAAGACATTTGGATAAAAAAAAACAGGCACCCCTACAATTTTTATTTTATCCTTTGTTTTATTTTTCTACAATGCATTTGTAATTCATCTGGTTCCATTATAACTCATGTGAGTTGAATGCAGTTCCATACGCCGACCAATAGATGGTGCATGTCACACAATGATAGAGTGTAGACTCGTGCACCGGAGGACGAAGAATAAACTCCTCTGTGTGAAGTTAACGGCACGAAACGTGTGCTCTGTCTATTCTTCTATCACAGGTTGGTAAACACTAATAATTCAAGAGTGCAATATAAACTGTAAGAGTCCTAAGATGTCCGAGATTATATTGTGAAAAGTGTGAGACGAAAAATGGGTTTGTAAGGGTATTTCTGTTAAAGTTGATGTGGTGTTGTATAAGCTAACCTGCTAATGCTAACGACCGAGTGTATGGGACGTGCAGCAAGGGTGAAGTCCGCCCACATGTTAGGAACCATTTGATTACTTTATTTAGACATTTATGAAACGGTTTTCATTCAGTACGTATGACATTTACTGGTTTTATTTGTCACCAAGTGTGCATATTTCGGGTTTATTACCGAATACCAGGAATACTATTGTAAAAGTGTATAAGATACACAGTGGCCAGGTTAATGCATTAAGAACAATGCCACATACTGTACATTTATGACAGTGCTTAAAATGATTAATTTAAATGTAAATTAATGTTTAAAATATAAATATTTGAACAAGTTAAAAACTATATACATGGGAAGGAGATATAAAAACAATAATTCATTTCATGTTAAGATAATTTGTTAAAAATGTTAAGTATACAGTTAATGTCACATTGAAAATTGTGATAAATGGACATGATTGTGTTTTGTTTAACCCCTTGCACTCTGGTCAATTTCCCTAAAAACGCCAAAAAATAACATACCCAAAGTAAATCAAAAGCTGTTCGTCAACCCTTTGCAGCATCTTCATGGGGTTGGTCTCATTTAAAAGAAAACACTTTGAATTTTTGGGCAAAACAGTCATAATCTCTCTAAGTGCTCCGGCCACTGAGTAACAGTCAGCTAAACATACTGAACTTCAAGAAAATAAATTTTGCCTGGGTGTTTTTTTAGATACAAATACTTGCAAATAACACACAGCTTCAGATCCGGGCTGGAAAATACAACAGAAATGTAGAACTAAGTGTTATCCAGCTGAGGTCAAAATTTTGTAACAATACCACAAAAAATGAATATATTACACAGCTTTTTTCTTAGGTTGTTCCCAGGCGTTTTTGAACTGTGCCAAATGGCACAGTTTGCAAAAATGTCTAACTTTTGAATGATTCAATATAGAAGCTTCATCTTGGGCTCTAATGAAAGGTGAAGGGCTGTGTGTGTGTGGGGGGGGGTTTGTTTATTCATGAATGAATGAATGAATGAATGAACAAACAAGCCCCCACACACAAAGAAGCATGCCACATAAAAAATGTGTGGCTTTTTTTTTACAAGAAAAAATAACCTACAGTGCACTAAAAATTATACTAAAATATTTGTAATGTAGAAAATAACAACCCCCCCCCCCACCCCCACTACAGAGGACGGACATCGCCCGGTGCGCCGCGGTCACGGTGCGCCGCGGTCTATTACGCACAGTTGGACTAAAATATCTGCAATCCGCTACAGAAGAGTAGCGGGGGGGGGGGGCATTCACAACATGACGGACCCGGACCGCTCCGATAATGCACAGTTGTAATTTACCGATCGGTCAAAAATCATTTGGATTACAATTTTCAAGGATAAAGAATAATTTAGCTTATAACACTTACCTGTCCACAACAGCAAAGTCGCTGGCGAACTTCTCTTCCTCATTGTCAGACGAACATGAAGCTGGTCCGCTTGTTACGGACTCGTGGTTCTGGTCACGTGACCCGTTCAAACCATAATTCCATTATTGCGGTTTTGCGCTTCCATGATTGCAGTTTTGGCGAATGATTTTTCAAAACAAATAACAGTGGTAAGAAAAAAAGACTGGCAAACGCCTGTGTGTCACCCAGCCTTACACAAAACAGCTTTCGAACTTCTGTGCTTCAATTGGCTGGCTGTATTCGCAGCCGTTGGTAGGTGGGTCCTTCTTGCTAGGTTTTCAGTCATTGGTTCTTCAAGGTTTCAGAAACCCAATTCAAGGCTCTTATTAGTTGAATGAGAGGTCAATCACATCTAAACCAATCAAAGCACTCCTTTGGCTTTCTGTTGGCGGCTGTGTCTGTAGTGGAAGAATGGAAATGCAGCTTTTTTTTTCAGTGCCCTCTAGGACGCAGCACCCTCGTGCGCTCTGGGACGCAGAGACGTGTCCGCCCGCGGTACACCGGAGTGCAACAGGTTAATGGTGATGTGATCCGATAATAAGAGAGAAACTATGGACTTTGATAGTAATAGTCAGTCGATGTTGGTCATGTGAATGATTTGGACGAAGAATAAACTCCTCTGTGTGAAGTTAACGGCACAAAACGTGTGCTCTGTCTATTCTTCTATCACAAGAGAGTTGACTTCTACATACACGTTGCCTCCTCCTGGGCCGCTACCCAGGGGAGCAACAATATGCTAATGTGCCATGCATTCTCTCTGTCTGTATGACGGTGTAAAAGAGCGGCTCTCCCTCATCTCTCTCTCTTTGCTCTTACACCCTACTCTCATCATGACTAACCGGGCCTCAGCGGCCACGCTGGGGCCAACAGGCTGTACTCATGTTAGAGGGTAAATAAAGAATCTGTGCTGACTTACTGTACGCTTGTGCTTCGCACTCCACATCCTTTCCTTCGCACCCTCTGCACTGTTAAAATTCAGGTCTGAGTCCAGAACCACACCCAGATTTCTGGCTTGGCTGTTGGTTTTTAGCATCATTGATTGAAGCTGAGTACTAACTTTGAGTCTTTCTTCTTTTGCTTCGAAAACTATTATTTCGGTTTTGTCTTTGTTTAACCAAAGAAAATTCTGGCACATCCACTCTTTAATTTGACCAATGCATTTGATCAGGATTTTAAATGGACCATAGTCTCCTGGTGATATGGTTATGTAGATATCATCTGCATAATTATGGTAATATATTTTGTTGTTTTTTTATGATTTGAGCTAGAGGTAGCATATAGATCAGAGGTCACCAACTAAAACTGCAAAAGGTCCGATAAGTCGGTCCTTCTTCCCAGCCAAGGTCCAAACTAGATGTGGGAATTTTTAGGCACCTTATGATTCAGAACTCCGACTTGATTCTAAAACCATTCTCAATGTATCCTCACACATTTTTTTTTCTATTCAAGATTTTTCCCTCCCGCTGTGTGACAACTTGGCCCTTTTAAAGCAAAGTATTTGCAGTGACCCATGAATTTACTTCCAACATCTTTTGTTAAACAAATGGAAGAGAAATCTGACACATGGTGGGCAGTGGTGGACTCATGGTTAGGGATGTGGACTGGTGAGCGGAGGGTCGCGGGTTCGATCCCTGGATCAGCAGGATTAGATCTGGGTGGGACAGATAACACAGCAGTGTTTTTTCCCCACTCTCCTTAACCCCACTGTGGTGCCCTTGAGCAAGGCCCTTAACCCCTACTGCTCCAGTGGAGCTGCTCAGTGGCCACAGGTCAGTCTGTGGTTGCACTGGGCAGCTTCCCAGTGTGAACAGGGTGTCCTTAAAAAAAGAGAGGTTGCCTCTCAGTGGCACTACCCTGTATAAATAAAGGTTAAATTAAAAAAAAAACATGGACAAATTTAAATGTGCTTTTAAAAGCTGTCATTCTTTCAGAAGACCACAGATGTCTCCAGACAGGCCAATATCATTTAATTTGCTTTCACACATTATTTTATTAAGCTCATGGGTTTTTTTTCCACAATATTTTTTATTGAACCTTTTTTTTTTAGAAACATAACACAAACAATCAAACACTAACACTAAAGTAATTTAAAAAAAATGTACTAAAAACACCAACAACCACTAACAAAGGCAAGTCTTCAACAATGCTCCTCTGTTTAGTCTAGGCAATCCATTACATAAGTATACATATTATACATTCACCAATTTGGAATTTACAAGGTCCACACACATCATTCACCTTCTTCTTCAAAAGTTATGTTTAATTTCTTTACATAATCAATGAAAGGTCTCCATATATTCTCAAACACATTTTCCTTTGATTTCAGTATGTATGTTATTCTTTCTAGTGGAAGGTTTGTTAACATCTGTCTTAACCACTGAGTCACATCTGGTCTATGAGTCTTTTTCCACAGTAGTGCAATACATTTTTTGGCATTAAGCAAACTGAGGTCTATGAATGCTCTTTCACTCTTATTAAAGTTATGCTTTTCTGGATACAGACCGAACAAAAACAATTTAGGATTCAATATGAATTGTTTTGAAATTATTTTTTCAATTGTTACCCTCACCTCTTCCCAAAACATTCTAATTTTTCTACATTCCCATAAACAATGAAATAGGGTTCCTTTACTTTCCATACATTTTGTGCACGTATCTGGTATGTTTTTGTTATATCTATTTAACTCCACCGGTGTAACATACATCCGCATTAACCATTTAAAATGTATCAATTTAAGACGTACATTTATTGATTTGGTTTGAGCTTCTGTACAAGCCAATTCCCATTGTTCCTCTGAAATTTCAGTTTGCAGGTCTTCTTTCCAATAATTCAGTCTTTTCTGTGAGTTTTCACTTGAGGATAGTGTCAGTGAGTTATAAAACTCTGAAATAATACCCTTTCTCTTACTATCTTTCGTCAAAATTTTTTCCAAGGATGAATAAGTAGGTCGGGTGAGAGCATTATTTTGATTTGATCGAATAAAGTTCCTAAGCTGAAGATATTTAAAAAAAAATGTGTTCTATTAAGATTAAATTTGATCCTCAGTTCTTCAAAAGACATTGTTATCTGAACATGACAAATATAAGTCTTGAATCTTTTGAATCCCTTTTAAATTCCATACTTTAAATACAGCATCTGCTCTCCCTGGTTTAAAATATTGATTACCCCATATTGGGCTAAATTGTGACAATAAGTGTGGTTCTTTTAAATATTTTGTGGTTTCACACCATATTTTGATCATATGCTATGTTATAGACCTCAGTTGTGCTGACCAGTAACACAACATAATGTTTGGACATTTCAGACCTCCACAATCAAATGGTAAATATAGTAAGGACAGATGTAATCTAGCCTTCCTATTGTTCCATATAAATTCCACTTTTTTAATTCTTGAGAATAGATCTGAAGGTGGTGGTAAAGGAATGTATTGGAATAAATAAAGTATTTTGGGTAAGATATTACTTTTAAGTATATTAATTCTCCTGATCATCGACATTGGTAGTGACATCCATCTCTGAAGTAACTCATTAATGTCTGTTGGCACTTGCGACTGATTCTAGCTTAGGCACAATTTGAATTCCTAAATATTTAAACTGATTTACAACATTGAATTGATTTACCTCAGGAGCTGGGTGATTTCTCTGGGTCTCATTTAGCATTAATATTGAAGATTTAGTTTTATTTATTTTATATCCTGATATTTCCCCAAAATTCTTTATTAAATTTAACAAGGTCGGAATTGATTTTTTTAAGATTCGACATAAACAAAATTATGTCATCGGCATACAGGGAGATTTTATGTTCTGTTGATCCTACTTTAATTCCATATATTTGTGGATGTAAACGTACTGCCATCGCTAAAGGTTCAATTGCCATAGTAAACAGTAAAGGTGAAAGTGGACAGCCTTGTCGACATCCTTTATTGATTTTGAGATATTGCTGTTTAAGATTTCTGCTGTAGCATTATTGTATATTATCTGAACCCATTTTATGAAATTATTTCCAAGTCCAAACCTTTATAGGACTTCAAAAAGAAAGGGCCATTCGACCCTATCAAAGGCCTTTTCAGCGTCCAATGATAGGAGAGCTGTATCCGGTGCTTCTTTATTAGAATAAATAATATTAAATAGTCTTCTTACATTATGGAAGCCTTGTCTTCCCATTATAAAGCCATTCTGATCTCTGTTAATAATATTTGGTAATATTTCTTGTAGTCGTCTTGCTAAAATTTTACAGATTATCTGAAGATCAGCATTTAATAGGCTTATTGGTCTCCTGTTTTCACATTTATTAGAGGGTTTACCTGGTTTTGGTAACAGTATAATTAAGGCATTATTTATGTATAGTGGTAAATTACTATTTTGAAATGCTTCTAAAACCATTTCCAAAAAAGGTTTTATTAATTTATTCTTAAATTTTTTATAGACGTCAACTGGAAGACCATCTGGTCCTGCACTTTTTCCTGATTTCATATTATCAATGGCTAGCCCAACTTCTTCTTGACTAATTTTAGACTCCAGCATCTCCCTGTTTTCATTTGGAATACACGGTATAGATAATCCGTCCAAAAACCCATTTAGTTTTGTTAAGTCAGTTTCATTTTTTGTATCATAAAGTTTTTCATAATAATCTCTAAAGGCACTGTTAATTTCTAAAGGATCTACAACTGCCTGTCCGTTACTTATAATACTGGTAATTGGTGTTTTAAATTCTAATTGTTTAATCTGCCATGCCAATAATTTCCCTGATTTTTCACCTTGTTCATAAAAAGATTGCTTCAATCTTAGAAGACTTGAGGCAGCTCTATTCGCTGATTTTTTTTTTGTCATATTCAGCTCTCAGAATCAGTAATTCGTTCTCTAACTTTGGGTTACTTCCTGCATACACTTTTTCTTGAAGAATTTTTATTTTATGTTCCAATTCGACTCTCTCCTCTCGAGTCTTCTTAGATTTTGAACCTGTATAACTAATAATATGCCCCCTGTAGTGCATATATCCATATCTGCATATGTATAGACACAGGGAGATGTTTTGTGATTGCATGTGTGGAATGACCTCACGTCTCCGAAGAGGACAATAGGTCTGGACCGCCTGCGGAGAACAACGAGGAGATGGAGGCGCGGCGGTGAAGACCTGAAAAGACTTCCTGACCCCCTAGGGTCAGGCGAAAGAACCGGCGGACATTGGAAGGAGACATGGGATGATGAGAAGGATATGACAAGGATGTGTGATGTTGGCTGTTGTTGTGTGGTGTATAAGTATGGGGGTCTGACTGCGATCAGCCTCTTTCTGCTTTCTGCCTTGGGTGAGAAATGTTGGGGAGGCGAAGCCGACATTAAATCTGAATTATAAAATCACTCAGCTTCTTCATCTCTCGCTCCCCACATTGGTGACCAGACGTGAGAATGGATGAAAGGCGTTCTCCCGTTGCAGACTCGTCGGAGGCGGCCGGAGCAAGCGCCGTCGCCATCAAACTCCCAGAATTCTGGCAGAACGACCCGAACTCGTGGTTCAAGCAGGCTGAGGCACAGTTCGTGCTCGCAGGGGTGACGGCAGACGAAACCAAGTTCTACCACGTCGTCGCCAGGCTCGACGCCACCACAGCGCAATGCGTGCGGAGCGTGATACAGCAGCCGCCCGCCAGCGACAAATACGAGGAGCTGAAGGCTACTCTCATCGAGAGCTTCGTGCCCTCGGCCGAGGAAAGGGCCAAGAGACTACTGGCGATATATGGCCAAGGAGGGCGCAGACTGATGGCCCTGATGGAAGACATGCTTCAGTTGATGGAGGCAGACAACGACAGCTTCCTCTTTTAGCACATTTTCCTCAGCACCCTCCCGGCGCACATGAGAGGGACTCTGACCAGCATGCGAAGCAAGACCCAGCAGGATTTCCGCGCGCTAGCCCGGGAAGCACAGCGGCTCCTCAAGTCCTGCGGCGAGCAGATGGCCACAGCAGCAGTGGCGGACCTCGGTGCGGAAGCCCGGGGCAGCGGGGAGCCGGAGACAGCGGAGCAAATCCCGCCCACCATGGCAGCGACGCGGCCGCGACGCAACAGACGAGACGACCTCTGTTACTACCACCGGTGATTCGCTGAGAGGGCATACATGTGTGTGCCACAGTGCAGTTTCAAGAGCTTGAGAAACTCCAAAGCCGGGAACCGTTAGCAGCTACGGCTCTCGGCGAGGCCAACAAGCTGCTCTACATCACTGATGAAGGCTCCGGGCGACATTTCCTCATAGACACCGGAGCTCAGGTGAGCTTCATCACCCCGACCTACGCTGACCGAGTGGCTGGACCCCGCGGCAACGGGGCAACGGCGGCGAACGGCTTGAACATCAGCACTTATGGTGAAAGGACCTTGGCTCTGTCCTTACACGGCCGCACTTATGAGTGGACTTTTATTATAGCGGCGGTGAGTTTCAACATGTTAAGTGCTGATTTCTTATGTTCACATGGGTTGTTAGTTGATCTTGCAAACAGACGCTTAATCAATGCACTGTCATTCTCTTCTATCCCCTGTTCAGCTCGAGTGTCCCCACCACCCGTGCAGGCCAACGTCGCCACAGCAGGAGGTAAGTTTGACAAACTCCTCACCCCATTTCCAGCACTCACAATTCCCAAATTTTCGGCAACAGTAGCGAGACACGGGGTGGAGCACTTCATCCCCACATCGGGCCCCCCTGCCTTCGCTAAAGCTCGGCGCTTAGACGCGACCAAGTTCGCCATAGCACGCGACGAGTTCGCCAGCCTGGAAAAACTGGGCATTATTCGGCACTCGAAAAGGCCATGGGCTTCGCCACTGCATATGGTCCCGAAAGCCGACGGCTCCTGGAGACCTTGCGGCGATTATCGCAGATTAAACAATGCTACAGTGCATGACCGCTACTCAATCCCTCACATCCAGGATTTTTCACTACATCTGGCGGGTGCGCATATTTTTTCTAAAATAGACCTGGTCCGCGGCTACCACCAAGTCCCAGTCCGACCTGAGGACGTCCCTAAAACGGTCGTAATAACCCCTTTTGGTCTTTTTGAGTTTCTGCGCATGCCGTTTGGCCTTAAAGGCGCGGCACAAACGTTTCAGCGTGTGATGGACGCTGTGTTACGCGATCTTCCTTTCGTGTTTGTCTACCTCGACGATATTTTAGTCGCCAGCACGTCTGAGGAGGAACACGAAAATCACCTCACTACAGTTTTTCAGAGGTTGGAAGAACATGGGTTAATAATTAATCCAGCCAAGTGCCGATTCGGCGTGGCGCAGATTGATTTTTTGGGACACCGCGTTTCCCCAGAAGGGGCAGTCCCATTGCCTGATAAGGTGCGCGCAGTGGCAAATTTTCCCCGACCACAAACGGTCAGATCGCTGCAGGAATTTTTAGGAATGGTAAATTTTTACAACCGTTTCCTCCCCCACGCAGCTCAGCTCATGCAGCCATTATATGCCGCGCTTAGAAAGCAGAAGCCCTCCAACGCGGTTGCGTGGTCCCCGGAGCGGGAACGCGCGTTCGCGGAAGTAAAAAGAGCCCTGGCTGACGCCGCGCTGTTGGCCCACCCCGACCCCTCGGCCCACATAGCGCTTACCACAGACGCATCAAATTTGGCCATAGGGGCGGTCGTGGAACAGCACGTTGACGGGGCTTGGCAACCGGTAGCATTTTTTAGCAAATCCTTAAACGAAACCAAGCGCAAATACAGCACGTTTGACAGAGAGCTGTTAGCGCTTCATTTGTCCATCCGCCATTTCCAGTTCTGGCTGGAAGGTCGGCGTTTCACGGCTTTTGTCGACCATAAACCGCTCACTTTTGCGATGTCTAAAATCTCAGAACCTTGGTCGGGCCGGCAACAAAGGCAGCTGGCCGCAATTTCGGAATTTACCACAGACATTCGGCACGTAGTGGGCAAACTCAACGTGGTGGCAGATTGCCTCTCCCGCGCCGTGACATCGTCAGGGCACGTGGAGGCAGATCATACTACCACAGCCGCAGAGCGCAAGACCAACACGGAAGTGCACGCGGCCCCAGTTCACGTAGGGATAGATTACGCAGCCGTGGCAGCAGAACAGGGTAGTGACGCGGACGTGCGCGCACTCCAGTCTGGACCAACAGGGGTAAGGCTGGAGAGCAGGGGTTTGCGTGATGGTGTGCCCCCCTTAATCTGTGACGTGTCAACCGGGCGACCTCGCCCGGTAGTCCCGGCCGCGTGGCGCCGCCACGTTATTGACTCGGTTCACTCCCTGGCGCACCCGGGAGTGCGCGCTTCGGTAAAAATGGTGGCGGAAAAGTTTGTTTGGCCGGGCCTGGGCAAGCACGTAAAGGAGTGGGCAAGAACATGCATGTCTTGCCAACGTGCCAAAATTCACAAGCACACGAAAGCTCCTTTAGAACCGTTCTGAATCCTGGCCATGAGGTTTGACCATGTGCATGTCGACCTCGTGGGCCCTCTACCGTCTTCGCAGGGGTTCATACATCTTTTAACAATGGTGGACCGAACCACACGTTGGCCAGAAGCGGTCCCGCTGACGTCAACTACGGCCGCAGAGGTGGCTTGCGTTTTTTTAACGACCTGGGTAGCACGTTTCAGAGTCCCGTCGGACATCACGTCCGATAGGGGGCCTCAGTTTGTCTCAGAGCTCTGGTCCGCGATGGCCAGCAGCTTAGGGGCGACAATCCATCGCACTACAGCGTATCACCCCCAGGCTAACGGTTTATGCGAGCGTTTTCATAGATCTTTGAAGGCTGCCCTCAGAGCGTCACTAACGGATGCAGATTGGGTTAACAAACTACTGTGGGTTTTATTGGGGTTGCGTTCTGCGCCCAAGGAGGATCTAGACGCCTCCCCAGCAGAATTAGTTTTTGCACAATCTCTCAGGCTCCCTGGTGAATTCTTACCAGAACAGCCAGAGCCGGGGCGCCTCCCAGCTCTGAGGCCACTAAGCAGCACGGGAGCGGACATGCTTCCGGGCCCGGTTCATCACACCTTTCCGCGGGTTTTTGTTCCCCAGGCTTTAAAAAATGCCGAGTTCGTTTTTGTTAGGCACGAGGCTTTAAAGCCAACCCTCCGCCCACCATATGATGGCCCATATAGAGTGCTGGAACCTGGAGATAAGCATTTTGTGCTGGATTTGGGGGACAGAAAAGAGACAGTCAGCATTGACAGACTCAAGCCTGCCTTCATGTTGAGTGACGAGCCTGTACGGGTGGCGAGAGCACCTCGACGTGGTAGACCCCCCAAGGGACACGTCCCAGCCCCCCCGCAGGGATCAAATAACCACTCTTTTTCTCAAGCTGCAGATTCCTTACAAGACAGCACCGCTGGGACGCCGAGGCAGGCGTACAGCAGATTTGGAAGACGGTTAAAACCCAGACGACACACAGACTGATGTGAATGTGACAATGTGTTTTAAGATATGCTGTCGGGGTTATCATAGCAGTTTTAAGGCGGACATGGGGCATAGACTGTACTGTTACTGTTATCACTGTGTTTTTAACGTGATCAACTTGTATAGTTATGCCAGTGATGTCACCATATTCTGTGAACCTTCATATATTGTCCTTTTCTTAGACGTTTGGGGGGGGGGGGGCTGTAGTGCATATATCCATATCTGCATATGTATAGACACAGGGAGATGTTTTGTGATTGCATGTGTGGAATGACCTCACGTCTCAGAAGAGGACAATAGATCTGGACCGCCTGCGGAGAACAACGAGGAGATGGAGGCGCGGCGGTGAAGACCTGAAAAGACTTCCTGACCCCCTAGGGTCAGGCGAAAGAACCGGAGGACATTGGAAGGAGACATGGGATGATGAGAAGGATATGACAAGGATGTGTGATGTTGGCTATTGTTGTGTGGTGTATAAGTATGGGGGTCTGACTGCGATCAGCCTCTTTCTGCTTTCTGCCTTGGGTGAGACGTGTTGGGGAGGCGAAGCCGACATTAAATCTGAATTATAAAATCACTCAGCTTCTTCATTTCTCGCTCCCCACACCCCCTAATAAAAGCTTTGAAAGCCTCCCACTTTATACATGCTGATGTTTGTGTAGTATTGATATCAAAGAACTCATCTATCTGTTTTTCTATGTACTTAACAAATTCCTCATCCTGAAGCCATTTATGCTGAAATTGCCACCTACCTGGATCCTTTGTCAATTTCTTATCTACATATATTAGACAGCAGGGTGCATGATCAGAGATCACGATGTTATCATAGAAACAGTTTTGAATCTTGGACCTTAATTCTGTGGAGATCAGAAAATAGTCAATACGTGAAAATGTCTTGTAGGTATTAGAATAACAAGAGTAGGCTTTAACTTGTGGTTTCATTTCTCTCCATATATCTAGCAATCTCAGTTCTTCCATAAAATGATTAATGGTCATCCTGCATCCATTGTGCGTACAGTCCAGTCCTGTTGATCTATCTATACTGGGATTCAATGTACAATTAAAAGCCCCTGCTATTATATGTTGCCCTGTAAGTGATGATAAAATAAGAAATAAATTAGCAAATAAGTTTTGATCATCTATATTGGGACCGTATAAGTTCACCAGATTTATATTTTCTAATAACAAAGATCTTTGGATGATTAGATATCTTCCTAATTTGTCTCCAATTACATTTTTCACTTGAAATGGGACTGATTTATGTATGAGAGTCATAACTCCCCTAGCTCGGGATGAAAATGATGAGATGAACACATTTCCCTGCCATCTTCTCCTAATTCTTTTTACATCCTCCTCTATTAGATGAGTTTCTTGTAAAAACACAATTTTTGAACCTATGTCTTTTATTTTATTCATAACTTGTTTAAGTTTTTTTTTAGATTTTGTAGACCTCTGCAATTCCATGAAGTTACATTAAGATTAACGCTTTGGTCCATGATCAATAAGGAGTTTGAGATTACCTCGCAATATAAACATGCTCATACAGAGAAGCAAAAACATGAGTGGTTGAACATTCGTCCCACAAACTACACACAAACAAATTCCCCCTCCCCACATTTGTGGTAATCCCCCCAAAATCAAAAAAAAAATTCCGTCTCCCGCTATAGCCAGTGACTGCTCCACACCCGCGAGGATCAGTCAAACCACTCTTTCTTTCTCCTCTCAATCACCCTGACTCTACTGCTTTTAATGACATAACATTAACTCTCTTCTGTAGTTTTCCAACTTAACTCCAAAATTTTATAGCAACTTTGTACATCATAGTTTGTTTGTTTTTTTATATACTACAATCTATATTTTGTAAACTTGCTATATGTTTCAGATCAGTCAGATGCCTGTGCAAATGCTTAAATATTCTACCTTTATATCTTGTTCATGCTTCATGCTTAGCTCCCACCAGTCTCTCCTTGGATCTGCTTGATAAGCTCCTGCGCCTCCTGAGGGGTCTTGGAAGATATGGGTTCTCCCATTATATGTGACAAGCAGTCTTGCCGGATGAATCACTCTGTGACTAATCCCGAGGTTGCGCAGCTCTTTACGGGCGGGGTCAAACTGTTTCCTTAATTGTTGAATTCCTGTGGCCAAATCTGGGTAGAACCGCACCTGTTGATCCTGGTATTTAATTTCTCCTTTAGCTCGCGCCGCGTTGGAGACCATCATCTTGTCTCTGTAGCTGAGGAACTTCATAATCAGCGTCCTCAGTGGTGTCTTTTTCTCTCTCGGTGGGCCGATTCGGTGAGCGCTCTCTAAGACGACCGATGACTGCAGATCCGCGTTGTTCAGCGCTTCTGGAATCCACTTTTCCAAAAAGGAACATGTATCCCGTCCCTCCGTTCCCTCCGGGAGGCCCACCAGCCTCAGATTGTTCCGTCGTGACCGGGATTCTAAGTCCAGGACATTATCTTCCAGACGTTTATTTTTTAATTCCAATGTGTGCACCTTTAATTGTAGGCTGGTGACATCATCCTCAGCGCTGGAAATTTGGAACTCCGCCTGCGATACTCATTCCATACAGTCGCTTATTTCCTTTCTCATTCCTTCTATCGCTGCTATAATCCCATCAAATTTAGAGGAAAAGTCTGCTCTCATGGAGCTGATGGCAGCGAGCACCGCACTCGTGCCTTCCCCAGCAGTCACCGCTCTGCCACTAGCTTCCTCCGCCATAGTCTCTGGAGATTTTTCTGCTTTGTCACGAGCGTGGAAGTCTGTTAACTTGGACTGTTTCGATGATTCACTTTTTCCTCCGCCTAATTTCCCAGCCTTAGGCTTTACCATATCCGCGCCCAAACGCTGGGGTAGGTTTTTGTTCCAGTTGAGAGAGTTTTAGCCAACTTTTTATTTTTAGGAGCAGAGCAGAGTGAAACACGTCTTCCTACGTGGCCGCCATAACCGGAAGTCCCTAAGCTCATGTTTTAGTTGGTTTTAGCTCTATATTAATTTTTAAACAAAAAATATTAAAATGAATTCTTTGTTCAGTTTCAAACAAAATGTAATATAAAATTTTATAGTACAGGAGAACACTAAATGTATTTGTTGACTCCAAATAAATAGGTCTAAAATTCTAAAATCTACAACTAAAATCCTAAAAATGTTTTACAGGAACACACAAACTAAATTGTATTGCATTAAAAAAAAAAAAAATTATCTAAAAAACTAAATTTCACAAAAAGTCCACCTCTATTCTCAGTGCAGAAAAAATGGTTTCAAACTAAGACAAAAAAACCAGACAAAAAATATAATTCCAGGACACAAGATATATTGATGGTGGCCGGGAAGGCCGTTGGCGCAGATTGGCTGCCACGTTTCCATCAGCCTGCCCCAGGGCAGCTGTGGCTGCAGAAGTAGCTTGCCACTACCACTGTCTGTCTGGAGTGAATGAATAATGTACCTATTTGTAAAGCGTCTTTGAGTATATATGATAAAGCGCTATATAAAATCGATGCATTATTATTATTATTATTATTAATTCCACACAACAAAACTCTTCCAACATTTTTTATCTCAACAGTAAACTCTGTTACAACATGGATGGAGCTGTAACTCCATGGTTACAGGGAGAAGGGAGGTCGAACTTTTTATGTTCAGTAACACAGAGAGCTTTTAAAGACTTTTTACTGTTGGCCGTGTGTGTGTGTGGGGGGGGGGGCACCTGCCCACCCACCCACAGCGAACCTGATTTTGCAATCCGATGGCTCTCTGGAGTGGTTGGAGCTGCAGAGTCTCTGCAGAGAGTAGCGTTCTTAGGACAGCGAAGAAGGGAGTCTGCAGCAGGAGATGAGCACCCAAGGGCTAGTGCCATAATCTATCGGGTGGTCACAGATACAGCAGTTCACTTCCGCTTTTTCTGCTTTTTTCCCACCAAACTAAAACATTTTCCTTTTCCCCAAATTGTACCAAAAGGCTCTGGGATCCAGACGGAGGACTCTCGGGGTCCAGATCCGGACCGGAGTCCGCCAATTGGTGACCCCTGATATAGATGTTGAAAAGCAAAGGTCCCAAAATGGAACCTTGGGGAACTCCACAGATTATTTTTGTTCACTCAGATTTGTAGTTACCTATAGACACGAAATAGTTCCTGTCTTTTAAATAGGGCTCAAACCAGCTAAGTGCTGTACCAGAAAGTCCTACCCAGTTTTTCAGACGGTCAAGTAAGATGTTATGGTCTACCATGTTGAATGCAGCACTGAAGTCCAGTACAACCAAAACTGGAATGTTGCCACTATCTGTATTGGAGTGGATGTCATTAAGGACCCTAGAGCTGTCTCAGTGCTGTGGCATGGCCGAAAACCTGACTGGAAGACATCAAAACAGTTATTTAATGTCAGAAAGTTGTATAATTGTTGAAAAACAGCTTTTTCTGTTATTTACTAAGAAAGGGGAGGTTTGATATAGGTCTATAGCTGTTCATGAGCGAGGTGTCTAGGCTGCTCCTTTTTAGAAGATAAGATAAGCCTTTATTAGTCCCACAGTGGGGAAATTCCAGGATTACAGCAGCAAAGGGATAGCAGCACTCAGAGCAATAGTTAATAAGATAATAAGAACTGGTTAGCCAAAGCAATAGATGAATATACATATGTACACAGCTATATACACAGTGCAGGAGCATTGCAGCTAGATGGAATAAACAGCATTATGGTTTAAGTTACCCTGCAAAATATGAATATGTACCCAGACAGTATATCTCGCATTTGAATCACAGCATTGTTGCCACCCTCAGTAATGATTGTTTTTGTCCTAGTTGTATATTGGAGGAGACGATTTCTATTGCGCAAAGTTGTTACATTTAGTACATCCAATACGACCTCTACAAGCAGCCCTGGTTAGGTTGTAAAGTCTGACAGCCGTAGATGGGAAGGAACTGCGAAACCTCTCCGTCGTGCACCTAGGATGGCACAGCCTACCGCTAAATCAGCTCCTCAGTGCATTCAGCATGTCCTGCATGGGGTGGGACTCGGACTCCAGCAGAGATGACAGCTTAGCCACCATCCTCCTCTATCCTATCTCCTCCACTGGGTCAAGGCGTTGCCCCAGAACAGAGCTAGCTTTATTGATCAGTCTGTTCAGTCTCTTCCTGTCGGCTGCCGTGATGCCACTGCCCCAGCAGACCACTCCAAAAGTGATGGATGATGCCACCACAGAATCATAGAAGGTCTTCAGGATTGCTTCAGGAACAGCCTGTGCTGCCCCTTCTTGTAGAGCGCGTTGGTGTTGTGTGACCAGTCCAGTTTATTGTTCAGGTGAACACCCAGGCACTTATAAGATGTCACCATCTCAATGTCTGTTCCCTGGATGTTTACTGGTGCTATGGGGGGTTGACCTTGCCTCCGGCAGTCCACCACCAATTCCTTAGTTTTCCTCACATTGATCTGGAGGCAGATCCGTAGGTACCAGTCCACGAAGTCCTGGATAAGTCCTTTGTACTCCACGTCATCCCCATCAGAGATGAGGCCGACGATCACAGAGTCATCAGAGAACTTCTGTAGATGTCATTGTGATGTGTTGTGTGAAAAGTCAGCAGTGTAGAGGGTGAACAGGAAGGGAGCCAGAACTGTTCCCTGGGGGGTACTGCAGATGATGGTGTCAGACACATAGTCTTGGGTTCTCACAAACTGTGGTTGGTTTGTGAGGTAGTCCAGGATCCACAATGACAGGTGCAGGTCCACCCCTGAGCACAGTAGCTTGTCCCTCAGGATCACTGGTTGGATGGTGTTGAAAGCCCTAGAGAAATCAAAGAACATGATCCTCACGGTGCTTCCAGGCTTCTCCAGGTGGGACAGGGAACGATGTAGGAGGAAGATCACTACATTCTCCACCCCGATGCCATGCTGGTAGGCAAACTGAAGTGGATTCATCGCTGGTCCCACCAGGGACTTCATTAGGTGTGATGTGAGGGCCACTGGTCTGTAGCTGTTCAGGTCCTTGGGGTGAGGGGTTTTCGGTACAGGTACCACACAGGATGTTTTCCACAGCTGTGGTACCCTCCCTAGCTTTGGGCTCAGGCTGAAAATGTGCTCCACGTTCCCACACAGCTGGTCTGTAAGGATTTGAGGAGCCTCGAGCTGATGCTGTCCGGACCTGCAGCCTTCCTCGCCTTGATCTTCCTCAGCTCAGCTCTCACCTGGGTCTTAGTGAGGGTCAGGTTTGGGCAGGGGGGCTGTGTGCTGGGAGTGGGGGTGTTGGATCTGTGGGGGGAAAACAGCGGTTGATGTATGTGGGGTGGGTGGGAGGGAGGCCGTGGACAGCGGGACTGGATGAAGGTGGAGGCAGCAGTGGTTGCTGGGCAGGTGGAGAAGAGGGTGGTTGGTCAAACTTGTTAAAAAAACAGGTTCAGGTTGTTCACCCACTCCCTACCCCCCGTGGCCTGGGAGGAGGTATTCTGGTGCCCAGAGAAGAACCCCCTCTCTGATCTTCCTCCTTAGCTTCATCTGTATGGACATCAGCTCCTCCTTGTTTCCTGACCTGAAGATCCTTTTCTTTTTCTTCAGCAGTGACTTTATCTCACAGTTTATCCAGAGTTTGTTGTTTGAGAAACACCGTATGGTCTTGGTGGGTATGGTGATGTCCACACAGAAGTTGATGTAGTCTATGATGGTGTGTGTGGACATGGTGTATGTCCTCACCATGTGGATCACAAAGTTGCTCCCACACAGTGGATTCAAAACAGTCTTTCAGAGCATCCTCCGCCTCCTGAAACCATATTTTCACTGTGTGAGTAACAGGAGGTTGTCTATGTACCAGGGGTTTGTACACAGGCAGGAGGTGATCCAAGTTGTGGTCCAGTCTTCCTGGGGGGGGGGTGATGAGGTGTAAGCCTCCTTGGTGTTTGCATAAAATAAGTCCAGTGTTTTATCTCTGGTGTGGCACGTGGCATACAGTGCAAAAGTGGGCAGAATGGAGGACAGTGAAGTATGGTTAAAATCACCAGAGATGACTTCCGGTTATGGCTGCCACGTAGGACGGACGTGTCTCGCTCTGCTCTGCTCCTGGAGAAAAAAATCGGCAAATAACTCTCTCATTTGGGACAGAACGTATCCCAGCATTTGGGCGAGGATATGTCGGCGAAGCCTAAGGCTGGAAAACCAGGAAAAGGAAAAAGCGAGCCGCCGAAACAGTCCAAATTAACGGACTTTCAGGTCTGTGACGCAGCAAACAAAACTCCATATATGGCGGAGGAGGCTGGCGGCGGTGCGATTTCTGCGGGGAATGGCGCAGATGCGCTGATGGCTGCCATGAGTTCAATGAGAGCGGACTTTTCCTCTAGATTTGATGGGATTATGACAGCGTTGGAAGGAATAAGAAAGGAATTGGGTGACTGTGTAGAACGAACGGCGCAGATGGAGCTCCGTCTCGCTAGTGCTGAAGATGACGTCACCCGTCTTCAATTAAAGGTGCGCACTTTGGAAAAAAAAAATAAATCTCTGGAAGATAATATTTTGGATTTGGAATCTCGGTCGAGACAGAATAATTTGAGGCTGGTGGGTCTTCCAGAGGAATCAGAAGGTCGGGACGTATGTTCCTTTCTGGAAAAGTGGATTCCGGAGGTGCTGGGCAGCGAGGAGTTGCAATCAGCAGTGGTTCTGGAAAAAGCACATCGTATTGGCCCACGGAGAGACAAGGGACCGCCGAGGACCTTAATTATGAAGTTTCTTAGCAACAGAGACAGGATGAAGATCTTCAACGCTGCACGTGCTAAAGGAGAGATTAAACACCAGGACCAGCAGGTGCGGTTCTACCCAGATTTGGCCACAGGAATCCAGCAATTGAGGAAGCAGTTTGATCCCGTACGTAAGGAGCTGCGCAACCTTGGGATTCGTCATGGTGTAATCTATCCTGCGAGACTGCTGACCACGTATGAGTGCAGAACCCACATCTTCAAGACCCCAGAGGAGGCGCAGGAGTTCATCAAGAAGATCAAAGAAGAAGAAGAGACTGGTGGGAGCTAAGCATGAACAAAATATAAGGTAGAATAATTAAGCATTTGCACAGGCATCTGACTGACTTGAAGTAAATAGTAAGTTTACAAAATATAGATTGTATTATATATTAAAAAAACAAAACAAAAACAAAACAAAACAAAAAAAAAACTACGATGTACAAAGTTGTTAAAAATTTTGGAGTTAAGTTGGAAAACTACAGAGGAGAGTTAATGTTACGTCATTAAAAGCAGTAGAGTTAGGGTGATTGGGAGGATGAAGAAGGAGTGGCTTAGGCTGTTCCCCGTGGGTGTGGAACGGTCGATGGCTATATCGGGAGACAGAATTTTTCTTTTGATTTTGGGGGGTTTGCCACAAGTGTGGGAAGGGGAAATTTGTTTGTGTGTAGTTTGTAGGATGAATGTTCAACCACTCATGTTTTTGCTTCTCTGTATGAGCATGTTTACACTGCAAGGTAATCCCAAACTCTCTATTGATCATGGACCAAAGTGTTAATCTTAATTTAACTTCATGGAATTGCAGAGGTCTACAAAATTTAAAAAAACTTAAACAAGTTATGAATAAAATAAAGGACATGGGTTCAAGAATTGTGTTTTTACAAGAAACTCATCTGATAGAGGAGGATGTTAAAAGAATTAGGAGTAGATGGCAGGGAAGTGTATTCACCTCTTCATTTTCATCCCGAGCCAGGGGAGTTATGACTCTCATACATAAATCAGTTCCTTTTCAAGTGAAAAATGTAATTGGAGACAAATTTGGAAGATATGTAATCATTCAAGGTTCTTTGCTATTAGAAAATATAAATCTTGTGAACTTATATGGTCCCAATATAGATGATCAGAAGTTCTTTGCTAATTTATTTCTCATCTTATCATCACTTACAGGGCAACATATAATAGCAGGGGATTTTAATTGTACATTGAATCCAGGTGTGGATAGATCAACAGGACTGGATTGTACGCACATTGGATGTAGGATGACTATTAATCATTTTATGAAAGAATTGAGATTGTTAGATATATGGAGAGAAATGAAACCACAAGTTAAAGCCTATTCTTGTTATTCCAGTACCTACAAGACATTCTCACGTATTGATTATTTTTTGATTTCCACAGAATTAAGGTCCAAGATTCGAAACTGCTTTTATGATAACATCGTGATCTCTGATCATGCACCCTGTTGTCTAATATATGTAGATAAAAAATTGACAAAGGAATCAGGTAGATGGCAATTTCAGCATAAATGGCTTCAGGATGAGGAATTTGTCAAGTATATAGAAAAACAGATAGACGAGTTCTTTGACATCAATACTACACAAACATCAGCATGTGTAAAGTGGGAGGCTTTCAAAGCTTTTATTAGGGGACATATTATTAGTTATACAGGATCAAAATCTAAGAAGACTCGAGAGGAGAGAGCTAAATTGGAACATAAAATAAAAAATCTTCAGGAAAAAGTGTATGCAGGAAGTGACCCAAGGTTGGAGAATGAATTACTGATTTTGAGAGCTGAATACGACAAAAAATCAGCGAATAGAGCTGCCTCGAGTCTTCTAAGATTGAAACAATCTTTTTATGAACAAGGTGAAAAATCAGGAAAATTATTAGCATGGCAGATTAAACAATTGGAAATTAAAACACCAATTACCAGTATTATAAGTAATGGACAGGTAGTTATAGATCCTTTAGAAATTAATAGAGCCTTTAGAGATTACTATGAAAAATTATATGATACCAAAAATGAACCTGATTTAACAAAACTAAATGGGTTTTTGAATGAACTATCTATACCGTGTATTCCAAATGAAAACAGGGAGATATTGGAGTCTAAAATTAGTCAAGAAGAAGTTGGGCTAGCCATTGATAATATGAAATCAGGAAAAAGTGCAGGACCAGATGGTCTTCCAGTTGACCTTTATAAAAAATTTAAGAATAAATTAATAAAACCTTTTTTGGAAATGGTTTTAGAAGCATTTCAAAATAATAATTTACCATCATACATAAATAATGCCTTAATTATACTGCTGCCAAAACCAGGTAAGCCCTCTAATAAATGTGAAAATATGAGACCAATAAGCCTATTAAACGCCGACCTTAAGATAATCTGTAAAATTTTAGCAAGACGAATACAAGAAATTTTACCAAATATTATTAATCGAGATCAGAATGGCTTTATAAAGGGTAGACAAGGCTTCCATAATGTAAGAAGACTATTTAATATTATTTATTTTAATAAAGAAGCACCGGATACAGCTCTCCTATCATTGGACGCCGAAAAGGCCTTTGATAGAGTTGAATGGCCCTTTCTTTTTGAAGTCCTACAAAGGTTTGGACTTGGAAATAATTTCATAAAATGGGTTCAAATAATATACAATAATGCTACAGCAGAAATCCTAACAAATAACAATATTTCAAAACCAATAAAAATCAATAGAGGATGTCGACAAGGCTGTCCACTTTCACCTTTACTGTTTACTATGGCAATTGAACCTTTAGCGATAGCGATACGTTTACATTCACAAATATATGGAATTAAAGTTGGACCAACAGAACATAAAATCTCCCTGTACGCCGATGATATAATTTTGTTTATGTCGAATCTAAAAAAATCAATTCCAACCTTGTTGAATTTAATAAAGAATTTTGGGGAAATATCAGGATATAAAATAAATAAAACTAAATCTTCAATATTAATGCTAAATGAGACCCAGAGAAATTACCCAGCCCCTGAGGTAAATCAATTCAAGGTTGTAAATCAGTTTAAATATTTAGGAATCCAAATTATGCCTAAGCTAGAATCAGTCGCCAGTGTCAACTATGAAGCCTTAATGTCAGATATCAGTGAGTTAACTCAGAGATGGATGTCACTACCAATGTCGATGATCGGGAGAATCAATATACTTAAAAGTAATATTTTACCTAAAATACTTTATTTATTTCAATACATTCCCTTATCACCACCTTTAGATCTATTCTCAAGAATAAAAAAAAAGTTAGTGGAATTTATATGGAACAACAGGAGGGCTAGATTACGTCTGTCTTTATTATATTTACCATTTGATCGTGGAGGTCTGAAATGTCCAAATTTTATGTTGTATTATTGGTCGGCACAACTGAGGTCTATGACATATTATTTTTCATCAAATGATCTCCCTCACTGGACTGAAATGGAATCATACAATTTACCTTTACCTCTTCCCATATTCATATACTCAGATTCGGCAAAAAAATTACAAAAACAAGTTAAAAATCCATTTGTAAAGCATATGATCAAAATATGGTGTGAAGCTAAAAACTATTTAAAAGAACCACAGTTATTGTCACAATTTAGTCCAATATGGGGTAATCAATATTTTAAACCAGGGAGAGCGGACGCTGTATTTAAAGTATGGAATTTAAAAGGGATACAAAAGATTCAGGATTTATATTTGCCATGTGCAGACAACATAATGTCTTTTGAAGAGCTGAGGATCAAATTTAATCTCAATAGAACACATTTTTTTAAATATCTTCAACTTAGAAACTTTATTCGATCAAATCAAAATAAAGCTCTCACTCGACCTATTTATTCATCCTTGGAAAAAATGATGATGAAAGATAGTAAAAGAAAGGGTATTATTTCAGAGTTTTATAACTCATTGACACTATCTTCAAGTGAAAATTCACTGAAAAGATTAAACTACTGGAAAGAAGATCTGCAAATTGAAATTTCGGAGGAACAATGGGAATTGGCTTGTACAGAAGCTCAAACCAAATCAATAAATGCACACCTTAAATTGATACATTTCAAATGGTTAATGCGGATGTATGTTACACCAGAGGAGTTAAATAGATATAACAAAAATATACCAGATACATGCACAAAATGCATGGAAAGTAAAGGAACCCTATTTCATTGTTTATGGGAATGTAGATTAATAAGAATGTTTTGGGAAGAGGTGAGGGTAACAATTGAAAAAATAATCTCAAAACAAATCATATTGAATCCTAAACTGTTTTTGTTGGGTCTGTACCCAGAAAAGCATAATTTTAATAAAAGTGAAAGAACATTCATAGACCTCAGTTTGCTTAATGCCAAAAAATGTATTGCACTATTATGGAAAAAGACTCATAGACCAGATGTGACTCAGTGGTTAAGACAGATGTTAACAAACCTTCCATTAGAAAGAATAACATATATACTAAAATCAAAGGAAATTGTGTTTGAGAATATATGGAGACCTTTTATTGATTATGTAAAAAATTTAAACATAACTCTTGAAGAAGAAGGTGAATGATGTGTGTGGACCTTGTAAATTCCAAACTGGTGAACATAATATGTATACTTATGTATTGGATTGTCTAGACTAAACAGAGGAGCATTGTTGAAGACTTGATTTTGTTGGTGGTTGTTGGTGTTTTTAGTGCATTTTTTTTTTGTAGTACTTTAGTGTTAGTGTTTGATTGTTTGTATCATGTTTGTTAAAAAAAAAAAAGGTTCAATAAAGATATTGTGGAAAAAAAAAAATCACCAGAGATGAGCAGGAGAGCATTTGGGTACTGTGTCTTCAGCCTGCTAGTTACTGAGTGGATGATGTCACACGCTACCTCAGCGCTCGCAGAGGAGAGTACATAAATAACAATCCCAATGACATGTGAGAACTCTCTGGGGAGGTATGCCAGTTGCATGCTAACAGCTAGCAACTCAGTGTCCTTGCTGTAGTGTTGTTCTTTAATTGTGATGTGCCCAGGATTGCACCTGTCATGACGGGGCAGGGAGGAGAGACCCATGTGCTGAACTGCAGTTTGTGAAATTTATTGGCAAAAACAAAGTCCAACTGTGCACAAACACAAAATCCAAATAGTGTACAAAGCAAACTTACGAACAAAGCAGCGAACACAGGATACAAAGGAAATGCCAGAATGGGAGCAGGGTTCTGACACAACGATCCTTTATCAAGACACCAGCAAATAGAAAGGAGAAAACCACCCTTAAACAGGGCCAAAAATAATTAAACACAAATAGTAACCAGTGTGAATCACATGAGTGGGCTGGGGAGAAGATGACAATCAGCTGTGAGTCATGAGGAGAGGAGATGGGGCTGACAGCTTGACAGGGGCACCGCCCACAGCCAGGGAAAAACCCAGAAGTGCCCCTGACAAGTGCAGCCCCAGAGAGAGAATGAAAGAGAAGACACCGGCAAATACAATGTGGGAACAAATAAAGACAAATAAACCCAAATATGTAAATAACAAAACTACAATGAACGTAAACAGGAAAATAAATCATACAAAGAAACAATACAGAATATGTAAAAACAAACTAGAGATAACATAACAGGCATAGAACTCAAAAATACAACATTATACAAATAAGGAAAAACAAAAGACAAAGAGACAGAGCATGGTGGAATACCCCCGTGCTCAGATCGTGACAACACCATCTGTTAGTCACATACATTATCAGCCCCCCGCCTCTGCTCTTCCCGCTGTCTGGTGTCCGATCTGCCCGTATTAAGTGGAAACCCTCCAGTCTGATGTTAGCATCTGCTGCTGGTTCTGTTAGCCACGTTTCAGTAAACAACACAATGCTAATCTCTCTGAAGACACTCTCATACCGGAATATAGCCCCCAGTTCGTCTGTCTTGTTAAGCAGTGATCTCACATTTTCCATGATAACGGATGGTAGGACAGGTCTGTACCTTATTCTCCTTGCACGTCGCTTCACTCCAGCTTGACATCCTCGTCATTTTCGCCTGATTTCTCGTGGGATATCGGGTCTTTGCATTAGCACCGTGGGGCAGCCCAATGCTAACTCTTAGCTCGGGCTCTTACTGTAAACAATAGCTCCTCCGCTCACTGGGTCAGAAGTCATTGGTGATATGAGCAGAAAGATGGCTAATATCAACGACAGTGCAGTGATGTGTCCTTGGCGTCCATGATGGATATGGGGTAACAGGATCAGAAAGTTGTGGCAAGAAAAAAATGGATAGTAAATAAAAAAACGAGAAAGGAACTCAGAATTGAGCCGCTGCTGCAAAAAGGCAGCCAAAGCACTGAGCAAAGACACATGAATGCAGACATGTTTATGATCTGTCCAGCACCTGGCATAGGAGCACTGACTGTCTAATTTTCTGAATTTTGTCAGTAAAGCAAGTCATTGCAGGTACGGTTCGATAGAAGTTCAGAAGCTACTGACACAGGGGGATATGTTAGCCTGTCAACAGTAGTGAACAAGGTTTGTGCATTGTTTTTAGCAATGATGTCAGAAAAATATATTTGCCTTGCATTTCTCGGCTCCAAATTATAAATGCTCAATCTCTCATTATAGATTTCATAATGAACCTGTAATTTAGTTTTTCACCACCTGCGTTCAGCTTTTCATCACTCTCTTTTTTCAGCTCTTACTAGTTTGGCATTTCTCCATGGAGGTTCCTTTTTAATAGTGACCACCTTCACCTTGATGGGAGCAATGGCATTGATAATATTTGTAATTTTACCATTGACATTTTCTGCAAGCTCATTTACTGAAGGTGAAGAGCGGTGTGGGGGGGATGAGGAAGTGAAAACTTGCATGAATGTTTCACTGGTATTATCACTGATGTACCCTTTTTTGATTAAAGTTCACAAACTGTTATAATTGCTTCATGTAATTTATATCCATTGGCACTGTACAGGCTTGTATTCAGCTTTTTAGATTGTCAGTTTCAAATTCATAACCACAAATGTTTGAATGTACACACAGCTGTGGACAAAATTGTTGGTACCCCTCTGTTAATGAAAGAAAAACCCACAATGGTCACAGAAATAACTTGAATCTGACAAAAGTGGTAATAAATAAAAATTCAATGAAAACTGACCAATGAAAATCAGACAATGCTTTTGAATTGTGGTTCAACAGAATTATTTTAAAAAACAAACTCTTGAAACAGGCCTGGACAAAAATGATGGTACCCTTAACTTAATATTTTGTTGCACAACCTTTTGAGGCAATCACTGCAATCAAACCATTTCTGTAACTGTCAATGAGACTTCTGCACCTCTCAGCAGGTATTTTGGCCCACTCCTCATGAGCAAACTGCTCTAGTTGTCTCAGGTTTGAAGGGTGCCTTCTCCAGATGGCATGTTTCAGCTCCTTCCACAGATGTTCAATAGGATTTAGATCAGCGCTCATAGAAGGCCACTTTAGAATAGTCCAATGTTTCGCTCTTAGCCATTCTTGGGTGTTTTTAGCTGTGTGTTTTGGGTCATCATCCTGTTGCAAGACCCATGACCTGCGACTAAGACCAAGCTGTCTGACACTGGGCAGCACATTTCTCCCTAGAATACCTTGATAGTCTTGACATTTCATTGTACCCTGCACAGATTCAAGACACCCTGTGCCAGATGCAGCAAAGCAGCCCCACAACATAACAGAACCTCCTCCATGTTTCACAGTAAGGACAGTGTTCTCTTCTTGGTATGCTTCACTTTTGCGTCTGTGAACATAGCGCTGATGTGCCTTGCCAAAAAGTTGCAGTTTTGTCTCGTCTGTCCATAGGACATTCTCCCAGAAGCTTTGTGGCTTGTCAATATGCAGTTTGGCAAATTCCAGTCTGGCTTTTTTATGATTTTTGACAGCAGGTTCCTTTCAACCTGCTGTCAACCTGCTATCAGATCCTGTCAGTTGGTGGATTTTTGTGTTTTGGTGCTTGGTTTTTGACTGCTTTTTTTGGCTTTTAAGAACTGAATTTGGGTTACGGACTGGACATCTTAGTTTCAACCCCTGTCTGACTTAAGATGCCAATAACGGCATCTACGGACTGAGAAACGAGAGAGGAGCGGAGTGGAGCGGCCCGCCATTCAGCTAGCTAATTGTCAGCGGACGTAATGCAAGTTATTTATTTTTTCTGTGCGGCCCGGTACCAAATGACCCACGGACTGGTACCGGTCCGTGGCCCGAGGATTGGGGACCACTGAATTAGAGGACACATCTTGGTTGAACATGTCCCTATGGTCACATTATTTTCAATCTTTTCTAGGGGTACCATCATTTTTGTCCAGGCCTGTTTCATGAGTTTGTTTTTTAAAATAATTCTGTTGAACCACAATTCAAAAGCATTGTCTGATTTTCATTGGTCAGTTTTCATAGAATTTTTATTTATTACCACTTTTGTCAGATTCAAGTTATTTCTGTGACCATTGTGGGTTTTTCTTTCATTAACAGAGGGGTACCAACAATTTTGTCCACGTGTGTATGACATTGCTAAGCGCATGCATCAGTTCCCCAAAGATTGCAATTTTAATACTCTAGAAAATAAATGTAGATGCTGTTCACGTGTAAGGAGGATGTACCGTAGGTGTTAAACTGAGGATCATTTCAGGCAAAAGCCATTTCTGTCTGCTAGTCATTGTTGTGAAAATTGTGTGAAATCTCCTTTCAAAACCAAGGTGCATCTGCTGTGAAAATGTGGACAAGCAGATTAATTTTCTTTAAAAAAAAAAAATCTTTCAGCGCCTCATATTTGAAAAGACTCTAAAGTTGAGGATTATGTTCGTTTAAGTAGACATCAAAGTGTGTGGCATTTATTTGTCAGCAGGAGTCTCCTTTTACATAGTCTGGTCTGCTCGTCAAACGGCTAAAGGAGACATTTGCCGGTCCAGAGTCCTCCCACACACAGCTGCTCCCAAATAATCAGCCTCCGTGTGTCATCTCATATGCAGGCTCATGCATTCTTGTTTGTACTATGTTTGTATGCTCTGTCAACGTGCGTGTACCAACGCTACCTGAATGCTTGGCTTTGTCTGATCTTTCTGTTTGCCTCCGTCTTTAACCCAGAGCTCCATGCCTGTCTGTCCATTCTGCCTCCCTATTAAGACTTCTCCTCCCAAAGGAGATCACAGTCTGGCTCTGCTGCTGAGTGGAGTGGGACTCTATGGGGCCAAAGTCAAATTCAAATATTTTCTTTGTATTCCATGTTCAGATATTTTCTGTCTGCAAAGGAAGAAAAGCAGCAATGGCATATTTTTTTTGTTCACATTTTTTGAGGCCTGAGTGAACAACAGTACCACCAGTTAGACCAGTCTTACTGAGGACTAACAAAAGGGTAACGAATAAAGCCAGGGGCATTTATTTTGATCATACTTCAGAGAGGAAGTGTGGTACTGTATGTTTAAGTTTAATATTTAATGTTTGAAAGGGACATTACATACTAATAAACATTAATACAAATTTAAGTGTGCCAGATTTAGCAATACTGCTAATTTGCATCTGTATGAGAAAGTTATGAGTGGCAAAGCAGTATGTGAGGGTGATGCAGGACATGTATGAAAACACTGAGATGGTGGTGAGGTGTGCTGTAGGACTGCCAGATCGACTGAAGGTGAGGGTGGGATTACATCAGGGTCGGCTCTGAGCCCCTTCTTGTTTGCCATGGTGATGGACAGACTAACAGACGAGGTCAGGCAGGAGTCTCCATGGACCATGATGTCCGGAGATGGCATTGTGATCTGTAGTTAGAGTAGGGGGTAGGGGGAAGAGAGCCTGGAGAGGTGGAGGTATGCTCTGGAGAGAAGAGGAATGACAGTCAGTAGAAGCAAGACAGAATACATGCGTGTGAATGAGAGGGAGGCAGGTGTAATGGTGAAGATGGAAGGAGTAAAGGTAGTGAAGGTACATGAGTTTAAATCCCTGGGGTCAACCATCCAAAGCAATGAACAGTGCACAATAGAGGTGAAGAAGAGAGTGCAGGCAGGGTAGAGTGTCAGGGATGATTTGTGGCAGAAAGATAGCAGCTAGAGTGAAAGGGAAGATTTACAAGATGGTAGTGAGACTTGCTATGATGTATGGTTTGGAGACAGTGGTGCTAACGAAAATATGGGAGTTGGAGCTGAATGTGGCAAAACTAAAGATGCTAAGATTCTCACTGGGAGTGACTAGGACGGACAGGATTAGAAATAAGTTTATCAGAGGGACAGTTCAGGTTGGGCAGTTTGGAGACAAAGTAAGAGAGGCAAGTCTGAGATGGTTTGGACATGTGCAGAGGAGGGATAGTGGATATATTGGACAAAGGATGTTGAAGATGGAGCTGCCCACAGGGGAAAAAGAGGAAGAAGACAGAGACGATTCATGGATGTAGTGAAGGAGGACGTGGAGAGGGTTGGTGTGACTCCAGTAAGACCATAAGACTGATATTGGCACTGATTAATTTATTTAAATAGGTACAAATTCATGTAAGTAAAATTAAGGATTTCATCGTAAAATACCAGAAAATACAGCGATATACAGCGATATACAGCGGAGGGGCACCAGGACCCTCCCTCACTTCACGGTGACTACAGACCAGGTGGAGAAACAGCTGGAGAGACTCCGTCAGCTGAAGGCGGCAGGCCCTGATGGCATCTCCGCCAGGACCATGAGGACCTGTGCCAACCAACTAGCTCCGGTACTGAAACACCTGTACAACCTGAGCCTGAGTCTGGAGAGAGTACCGGTGCTGTGGAAGACATCCTGCCTGGTTCCTGTCCCCAAGAAGTCATCTCCATCGTACCTGAACGACTATCGACCAGTTGCCCTCACATCTCATGTAATGAAGGTCCTGGAGAGACTGGTCTTAGCCCACCTGAGGCAGCAGGTGAAGACGTGGCTGGACCCTCTGCAGTTTGCATATCAGCCCCATTTAGGAGTTGAAGATGCTGTCATCTACCTGCTGCAACGAGCACATCTGCACCTGAATGGTGGAGGAGATACTGTGAGAATCATTTTTTTTGATTTCTCCAGTACCTTTAACACCATCCAGCCACTGCTGCTGGGTGAGAAGCTGCGGGTGATGGGAGTTGACAGCTCTGTGATCTCCTGGATTGCTGACTACCTGACAGGCAGACCACAGTTTGTCCGGCTGGGCAATGTCTTGTCTGGAGTGGTGGCTTGTGATACGGGAGCTCCACAGGGGATTGTGCTCTCTCCTTTTCTCTTTACCTTATACACCACTGACTTTCAGTACGACACAGAGTCATGCCACCTACAGAAATTCTCTGACGACTCAGCTGTTGTGGGGTGTATAAGAGGGGGAGAGGAGGGGGAGTACAGGAAGCTGGTAGACAGATTTGTGGAGTGGACGGAGCAGAATGACCTGAGGTTGAATGTCAGCAAGAACAGAGAGATGGTGATTGACTTCAGGAAGAGGAAGACGCCTTCTCAGCCACTGCACATTAGGGGGGAGGATGTGGGAGTGGTTGAGGACTACAAATATCTGGGTGTCAGGATCAGCAGCGGGTTGGACTGGAGATCCAACACTGATGCTGTGCACAAGAAGGGGATGAGCAGACTCTTCTTCCTGAGGAAGCTGAGATCCTTCAATATGTGCAGCAGGATGCTGGAGTTTTTCTACCATACCGTTGTCACCAGCGCCATCTTCTTTGCTGCTGTCTGTTGGGGTAGCAGTATCAGGGCCAGAGACACCAACAGACTTGACAAGATTATCAAGAGGGCTGGCTCTATAATTGGTCTCAGACCGGAAACCTTTGAGACAGTGGTGGAGAGGAGAACACTAAATAAACTGCGATCCATCAAGGGCAATCCTGATCACCCCCTCCACCACACACTAGACAGACAGCGAAGCACTTTCTCCAGTAGACTACTACAGCTTTGCTGTCGAATGGCCAGGTACAGGAAATCTTTCCTGCCGCATGCAATTTCACTGTACAATAACTCACTATGATGTTGTATTCTGGTCATAACAATGCTGCCACACTGCACCTTACAGACTAACTGGTACCTCACATTTCACTGTGCTCCTGATAGTCCTTCTTTGTGCAATGGGATGATTCATGTGTTTATACGGGTCATCATATATTAAGCTATGATGTATACAGGTTTTATAGTCGTGTGAGTTTTTACTTTCCATGGGTAATCCCTTTGTCTGTCGTGTGTGTTTCTGTTGTTTGGTTGTCTACTGTCATGCTGCTGTTACACTGTAATTTCCCAGTTTGGGATCAATAAAGTACATCTATCTATCCATTTATCTATTTTTAGTATCAATGAACTCTGGATTTAGGGAGACTCCTGGCAGGCTTTAAGGCATGTTTTGTCCCGCTTGGTGTCTCTATCCGAAATGTTCCCTAAACAGCAGCAACGTGGGATTAACACCATTCGTACCAAGTTAACAAGTCACATGTACTGGATGTGTGTTTGTCCATCCATCCATCCATCCATCCATCCATCTTCTTCCGCTTAATCCATTTCGGGTCATGGAGGGACTGGAGCCTATCCCAGCATCTTTGGGCGAGAGGCAGGGTTCACCCTGGACAGATCGCCAGTCCATCGCATTACCAACACAGAGAGACAAGACAACCATTCACTCTCACAGTCATACCTAAGGACAATTTAGAATCCCCAGTTTGTTGCCAATTAACCTAATTTGCATGTTTTTGGCGTGTGGGAGGAAATCGGAGAAATCCCGGAGTAAACCCACGCAGACACGGGGAGAGCATGCAAACTCCACATAGATCACTGTTGGTCGGGGGCTGGGATGAAACCCAGGTTCCCCCGGCCAAGGGTGAGTTGCTGTGCTGCCGCAGTGCTAACCACTCCTCCACCGTGCTGCCCTCAAAAACATCCATCTGTTTGGGCCTATTTTGAATAGTTTGTATCAGCGAATCAGTTTTTACTTTGGTTTCTTCTTGTAGCAGTGAGGGTCACATTTTTTAAATGTTTAATACTTGGTAGCTTAATTTAAAATTAAACTAACTAATTCAAACTGAATTTTGTGTTTTTCTTTGTTCTTCCAGATGGCCCGGTGATCTGGCGGATGCTGACCTACCCTCCGACTCGGCGAGCATTGCTGGTGGGTTGTTGTCTCCAGATGTTCCAGCAGCTTTCAGGAATCAACATAGTCATGTGAGTTTAAACAGGAGTTAACAAGAGCATTCACCTCTAAATCAAATCTACATGGCCTTCTTCTGGCCCACAGCCTGTTCAGAGAGCTGCCAAGATTTGAAGGTCCTTTTTTTTTTCTTGAAGTGGAATGAAATGGCGCTCACTTGGTAATCCTTAAACTATGATAAGGGGGTGGGGGTGGCGTATAGCAGCAATTTCTCTTTCCCAAAATCAAGAACCTTTTTGTGAATGGCTCTCATACAAACTAGTTTCTTTCAATGATCATTTGTCAGTAAAAAGAAGTGTGCAGCTCTAGTTACAGTCATGCTACCACTCATAGTGTCCATTCATGGACGTGTTTCAGAAGAAAGGAAATATTTGATAAATAAAACTCCTTACATCAATGATTCTGTTACGATTCCCCGTGCGCCATAACGCAGCGCATGGAGGAAGGAATTAAAACCCACGAGCAGAAGTAGTAGCGTGCACTTTATTGAACAAAAACAAAGATTCAGTCCAGCTAACCGTTACAGGATCAACAGAAGGATGAGTACAGTCAAGGAGGACACCAGGAGAGCAGGGACGCCTCTAAGACGCTCAACAGCCCGAGGAGGAAATGCCTAGCAGGGTTTCCTCTGACAACATTTCTCGGTGGCGGCCCGCCGCGCCAGAAATTGTACCGCCACCCCAAGGCAATATGAATTTATTAAGAAAAATATATGAAGCAATGACTTTCCGCAAGTGCGCACACGAACAACGCACGTGGCTGTCATCCGCGCGGAGTTTAGAAGCGCCCCGTTCACACGAGTTTTCCAGTCAGTTAGCAAACAGTGTCTCGCTAAGCGTGCCTGTCCGACAGAAAGTACTTTGTTAAAGTACTTTAAACGTGGAAAAAAAATTATAAGACGTATGTAATCACTGGCGTTTATCATGGCTTTAACCCGCTGGAAACGGGGGCAATAATGGAAGAGTCACTTAGCTAAGAGATGTGGTTAGAATTCATATGCAGCCAGCTTCATAGGAAGGGAAAAGGCAGGGGGGACTGATGAATTGCTGAGGATATATTTCACCAGCCACTACAATATTAAGCTATGTTCTGTAGGAATTGCAGGAATGAAGAGACTGGCAATTTCTCGCATGAACAGGCGTGCCATTTTTATTCTCCAGCGGCAGTGACAAAACAGCTGAAAACGCTACCGGTAGCTCTAAACTGAGGTCCTTCAGCGGCTGCCTAGAGAGGTGCCTGATGAGAAAGCCTGAGAGCATAACTATAACTGCCTAAACAGATCATTCTGTACATGAACACATATTGTGATGGATTATGTCTTTAGAGTCCGCTACAGTTGCCTATTATGTACCTGGCAGGTTAAGGTGACCGAAATTCACGAAGTCAATGACTTTAATCTGTCAGCAGCCTTCAGACAAACTAAACGTGCCAACATTTGATTTCAAAATAAGGGAGGTTTTTCCTGCTGTCTGGGTGGTGAGGAGATTTCTAAAAAAAAAAAAAAAACAAACTATAAATTTAAAGAAATATAACAAATAACGGCATCCTTGGTCATTTAAGTTAATTTATTTAATTAAATACAATTTTATTAATATTTTTTCTTTGTAATCAGAGTTAAGTTATTGTTCTGTTCTGTTCTGACTGGAAAGTTATGGTCAAAAATATAAATTGTTATAAAGAAAAAATTAAAAAAAATTACCACAGTCTGTTTCAAATTTATCTAAACAAAAAAAAAAACAGTAATTTTATTTTAAAAAAGACAAAAATTTGTCACAAAATAATCCACAAATTTATAATAAAGTTTCAAATGTACAAGAAAAGTCCATTTTACTAGAGGAAATTACAAATTTGAGGAACATGGTTTCAACTTTAGATAGATTTACAGAGAAAAGTAGAAAACTATAAGAAAATTGTTATAAATTTTTGAGAAAAACCTCAAACCTTCAAGACTGAAGTCATTACTCAAGTTTTTAAGTGGGTGCTCTTTGTACCCTTAACTCAGTTAGAAATGTTTGGTTGTCTACTTTTTTTTTTTTTCCACAATATCTTTATTGAACCTTTTTTTTTTTTTAACAAACATGATACAAACAATCAAACACTAACACTAAAGTACTAAAAAAAAAAAAAATGCACTAAAAACACCAACAACCACCAACAAAATCAAGTCTTCAACAATGCTCCTCTGTTTAGTCTAGACAATCCAATACATAAGTATACATATTATGTTCACCAGTTTGGAATTTACAAGGTCCACACACATCATTCACCTTCTTCTTCAAGAGTTATGTTTAAATTTTTTACATAATCAATAAAAGGTCTCCATATATTCTCAAACACAATTTCCTTTGATTTCAGTATATATGTTATTCTTTCTAATGGAAGGTTTGTTAACATCTGTCTTAACCACTGAGTCACATCTGGTCTATGAGTCTTTTTCCATAATAGTGCAATACATTTTTTGGCATTAAGCAAACTGAGGTCTATGAATGTTCTTTCACTTTTATTAAAATTATGCTTTTCTGGGTACAGACCCAACAAAAACAGTTTAGGATTCAATATGATTTGTTTTGAGATTATTTTTTCAATTGTTACCCTCACCTCTTCCCAAAACATTCTTATTAATCTACATTCCCATAAACAATGAAATAGGGTTCCTTTACTTTCCATGCATTTTGTGCATGTATCTGGTATATTTTTGTTATATCTATTTAACTCCTCCGGTGTAACATACATCCGCATTAACCATTTGAAATGTATCAATTTAAGGCGTGCATTTATTGATTTGGTTTGAGCTTCTGTACAAGCCAATTCCCATTGTTCCTCTGAAATTTCAATTTGCAGATCTTCTTTCCAGTAGTTTAATCTTTTCAGTGAATTTTCACTTGAAGATAGTGTCAATGAGTTATAAAACTCTGAAATAATACCCTTTCTTTTACTATCTTTCATCATCATTTTTTCCAAGGATGAATAAATAGGTCGAGTGAGAGCTTTATTTTGATTTGATCGAATAAAGTTTCTAAGTTGAAGATATTTAAAAAAATGTGTTCTATTGAGATTAAATTTGATCCTCAGCTCTTCAAAAGACATTATGTTGTCTGCACATGGCAAATATAAATCCTGAATCTTTTGTATCCCTTTTAAATTCCATACTTTAAATACAGCGTCCGCTCTCCCTGGTTTAAAATATTGATTACCCCATATTGGACTAAATTGTGACAATAACTGTGGTTCTTTTAAATAGTTTTTAGCTTCACACCATATTTTGATCATATGCTTTACAAATGGATTTTTAACTTGTTTTTGTAATTTTTTTGCCGAATCTGAGTATATGAATATGGGAAGAGGTAAAGGTAAATTGTATGATTCCATTTCAGTCCAGTGAGGGAGATCATTTGATGAAAAATAATATGTCATAGACCTCAGTTGTGCCGACCAATAATACAACATAAAATTTGGACATTTCAGACCTCCACGATCAAATGGTAAATATAATAAAGACAAACGTAATCTAGCCCTCCTGTTGTTCCATATAAATTCCACTAACTTTTTTTTTATTCTTGAGAATAGATCTAAAGGTGGTGATAAGGGAATGTATTGAAATAAATAAAGTATTTTAGGTAAAATATTACTTTTAAGTATATTGATTCTCCCGATCATCGACATTGGTAGTGACATCCATCTCTGAGTTAACTCACTGATATCTGACATTAAGGCTTCATAGTTGACACTGGCGACTGATTCTAGCTTAGGCATAATTTGGATTCCTAAATATTTAAACTGATTTACAACATTGAATTGATTTACCTCAGGGGCTGGGTAATTTCTCTGGGTCTCATTTAGCATTAATATTGAAGATTTAGTTTTATTTATTTTATATCCTGATATTTCCCCAAAATTCTTTATTAAATTCAACAAGGTTGGAATTGATTTTTTTAGATTCGACATAAACAAAATTATATCATCGGCGTACAGGGAGATTTTATGTTCTGTTGGTCCAACTTTAATTCCATATATTTGTGAATGTAAACGTATCGCTATCGCTAAAGGTTCAATTGCCATAGTAAACAGTAAAGGTGAAAGTGGACAGCCTTGTCGACATCCTCTATTGATTTTTATTGGTTTTGAAATATTGTTATTTGTTAGGATTTCTGCTGTAGCATTATTGTATATTATTTGAACCCACTTTATGAAATTATTTCCAAGTCCAAACCTTTGTAGGACTTCAAAAAGAAAGGGCCATTCAACTCTATCAAAGGCCTTTTCGGCGTCCAATGATAGGAGAGCTGTATCCGGTGCTTCTTTATTAAAATAGATAATATTAAATAGTCTTCTTACATTATGGAAGCCTTGTCTACCCTTTATAAAGCCATTCTGATCTCGATTAATAATATTTGGTAAAATTTCTTGTATTCGTCTTGCTAAAATTTTACAGATTATCTTAAGGTCGGCGTTTAATAGGCTTATTGGTCTCATATTTTCACATTTATTAGAGGGCTTACCTGGTTTTGGCAGCAGTATAATTAAGGCATTATTTATGTATGATGGTAAATTATTATTTTGAAATGCTTCTAAAACCATTTCCAAAAAAGGTTTTATTAATTTATTCTTAAATTTTTTATAAAGGTCAACTGGAAGACCATCTGGTCCTGCACTTTTTCCTGATTTCATATTATCAATGGCTAGCCCAACTTCTTCTTGACTAATTTTAGACTCCAATATCTCCCTGTTTTCATTTGGAATACACGGTATAGATAGTTCGTTCAAAAACCCATTTAGTTTTGTTAAATCAGGTTCATTTTTGGTATCATATAATTTTTCATAGTAATCTCTAAAGGCTCTATTAATTTCTAAAGGATCTATAACTACCTGTCCGTTACTTATAATACTGGTAATTGGTGTTTTAATTTCCAATTGTTTAATCTGCCATGCTAATAATTTTCCTGATTTTTCACCTTGTTCATAAAAAGATTGTTTCAATCTTAGAAGACTCGAGGCAGCTCTATTCGCTGATTTTTTGTCGTATTCAGCTCTCAAAATCAGTAATTCATTCTCCAACCTTGGGTCACTTCCTGCATACACTTTTTCCTGAAGATTTTTTATTTTATGTTCCAATTTAGCTCTCTCCTCTCGAGTCTTCTTAGATTTTGATCCTGTATAACTAATAATATGTCCCCTAATAAAAGCTTTGAAAGCCTCCCACTTTACACATGCTGATGTTTGTGTAGTATTGATGTCAAAGAACTCGTCTATCTGTTTTTCTATATACTTGACAAATTCCTCATCCTGAAGCCATTTATGCTGAAATTGCCATCTACCTGATTCCTTTGTCAATTTTTTATCTACATATATTAGACAACAGGGTGCATGATCAGAGATCACGATGTTATCATAAAAGCAGTTTTGAATCTTGGACCTTAATTCTGTGGAAATCAAAAAATAATCAATACGTGAGAATGTCTTGTAGGTACTGGAATAACAAGAATAGGCTTTAACTTGTGGTTTCATTTCTCTCCATATATCTAACAATCTCAATTCTTTCATAAAATGATTAATAGTCATCCTACATCCAATGTGCGTACAATCCAGTCCTGTTGATCTATCCACACCTGGATTCAATGTACAATTAAAATCCCCTGCTATTATATGTTGCCCTGTAAGTGATGATAAGATGAGAAATAAATTAGCAAAGAACTTCTGATCATCTATATTGGGACCATATAAGTTCACAAGATTTATATTTTCTAATAGCAAAGAACCTTGAATGATTACATATCTTCCAAATTTGTCTCCAATTACATTTTTCACTTGAAAAGGAACTGATTTATGTATGAGAGTCATAACTCCCCTGGCTCGGGATGAAAATGAAGAGGTGAATACACTTCCCTGCCATCTACTCCTAATTCTTTTAACATCCTCCTCTATCAGATGAGTTTCTTGTAAAAACACAATTCTTGAACCCATGTCCTTTATTTTATTCATAACTTGTTTAAGTTTTTTTAAATTTTGTAGACCTCTGCAATTCCATGAAGTTAAATTAAGATTAACACTTTGGTCCATGATCAATAGAGAGTTTGGGATTACCTTGCAGTGTAAACATGCTCATACAGAGAAGCAAAAACATGAGTGGTTGAACATTCATCCTACAAACTACACACAAACAAATTCCCCCTTCCCACACTTGTGGCAAACCCCCCAAAATCAAAAGAAAAATTCTGTCTCCCGATATAGCCATCGACCGTTCCACACCCACGGGGAACAGCCTAAGCCACTCCTTCTTCATCCTCCCAATCACCCCAACTCTACTGCTTTTAATGACGTAACATTAACTCTCCTCTGTAGTTTTCCAACTTAACTCCAAAAATTTTTAACAACTTTGTACATCATAGTTTTTTTTTTTTTGGTTTGTTTTGTTTTTGTTTTGTTTTTTTAATATATAATACAATCTATATTTTGTAAACTTACTATTTACTTCAAGTCAGTCAGATGCCTGTGCAAATGCTTAATTATTCTACCTTATATTTTGTTCATGCTTAGCTCCCACCAGTCTCTTCTTCTTCTTTGATCTTCTTGATGAACTCCTGCGCCTCCTCTGGGGTCTTGAAGATGTGGGTTCTGCCCTCATACGTGGTCAGCAGTCTCGCAGGATAGATTACACCATGACGAATCCCAAGGTTGCGCAGCTCCTTACGTACGGGATCAAACTGCTTCCTCAATTGCTGGATTCCTGTGGCCAAATCTGGGTAGAACCGCACCTGCTGGTCCTGGTGTTTAATCTCTCCTTTAGCACGTGCAGCGTTGAAGATCTTCATCCTGTCTCTGTTGCTAAGAAACTTCATAATTAAGGTCCTCGGCGGTCCCTTATCTCTCCGTGGGCCAATACGATGTGCTTTTTCCAGAACCACTGCTGATTGCAACTCCTCGCTGCCCAGCACCTCCGGAATCCACTTTTCCAGAAAGGAACATACGTCCCGACCTTCTGATTCCTCTGGAAGACCCACCAGCCTCAAATTATTCTGTCTCGACCGAGATTCCAAATCCAAAATATTATCTTCCAGAGATTTATTTTTTTTTTCCAAAGTGCGCACCTTTAATTGAAGACGGGTGACGTCATCTTCAGCACTAGCGAGACGGAGCTCCATCTGCGCCGTTCGTTCTACACAGTCACCCAATTCCTTTCTTATTCCTTCCAACGCTGTCATAATCCCATCAAATCTAGAGGAAAAGTCCGCTCTCATTGAACTCATGGCAGCCATCAGCGCATCTGCGCCATTCCCCGCAGAAATCGCACCGCCGCCAGCCTCCTCCGCCATATATGGAGTTGTGTTTGCTGCGTCACAGACCTGAAAGTCCGTTAATTTGGACTGTTTCGGCGGCTCGCTTTTTCCTTTTCCTGGTTTTCCAGCCTTAGGCTTCGCCGACATATCCTCGCCCAAATGCTGGGATACGTTCTGTCCCAAATGAGAGAGTTATTTGCCGATTTTTTTTTTTTCCAGGAGCAGAGCAGAGCGAGACACGTCCGTCCTACGTGGCAGCCATAACCGGAAGTCCCTGGTTGTCTACTTTTAATTATTAATTTCAAAGCACTGCTTTTACATGAGTACAATTTCTGGTTACTATACCCACCTGATCATATAATTTAAGTATGCATGAGTACATTACTATTATGAATGTTTCTTTCCTTTCCCTACTCTCTCAATGGAAAAAATTAACACTAGAATAAAAATACAAAAAATACACATATTTTTGTCATTTATGTAAACCATGACAAAAAAAATCCTGCAGGACAAAATGTGATACTTGATATTTTCTAACCTGTTTGTATACCACCATAGACAGAGAGAGAACCTGAATTAGACAGAGCTCAGAGAAGGCAAGATGAGACAGAACAGAGGAGCCAAGGAGAGGAAAGTGTTCAGGCAGAGGAAGGAGAGAAGGATAACACTACTAAAAAAGTCTAAACACAGGATGTCTGGGTGGGACCCCAACTGGCCCAGTATTCAAGCCTCGGTTGTATAATACTTCAGATGGTAAGTTCCATATGCAACGTTACTGTGTAAAATTTTAAAAAGAAATAAATAGTATAAAATTAACATATTCCGGTATGTTCCCCCCCCCCCCCCCCCGGGGAAAAATATGTTGCCACTGCGCCAAGGTCTTTAAGCCAGAGGAAACACTGCCTAGTGCCGCAGAATAGCTGAATGTTACAAGGAGAAAGGCAAAACATAAACTTACAGGCTGGAGCTGTCCGAGACGGTCTGTGCTGTCCAGTGTGAGCAGGCAAACAGGAACAGCTGCTAACATCAGGCAACGAGCAGCATCGGGTGACGTTCGAGAAGACTACAAAGTCAGGCTGAAACTACACTGTAGGGAGTGGAGGCTTGCTGACACAGAGGGAACAGTGACTTTGTACAAAGCGCAATGATCCGGCGGTCTCTTCCCACTCAAACAGAGCTTAAGTAATGACAGTACTAATGATGAAAGAGACCGCCGGTGTGAACATGTGTGGGCTGGTCTGAATAGAGAACAGATGTGCATGAGTGAGTGTCTGACCATGTGAATGGAGATGAATGGAGCCGTGTGTGTGCGTGCGTAAGGGAAACCCCAATAATGAGGAACAATTGGTTACACTGACAAGAGGCGGGGGCGTGGCCGAGCTGTCAGGGAGCGAAGGACCCAAAGGGTTCCCTGAAGTGCCTGGTGGAAAATAAACAATGTAAAGAGACAAAATAGCCCTAGTGTCAGAAGTGGGTTTGGGACACCAAACCCAAGTTCATGACAGATTGTGCTTTTTTGAGGAAATCTTTCGCACATGGTAATGTTGCTTATTCTTATAACTCATCTTTCAGGAACAGTGTGTAATAGTTTGAAGGATCTTTTTGTCATATCTGGACATGGTTTCCTTTCTCATTTTTCTATATGTTTGTCACACTTAAATGTTTCAAATCATCAAACAAATTTAAATTTTAGACAAAAAATAACACAAGTAAACACAAAATGCAGTTTTTAAATGAAGGTGTTTATTATTAAGGGTTAAAAAAAAAAAAAACCTACATGGCCCTGTGTAAAAAAGTGATTGCACCACCACCACTGTAAAAACATAAATTAACTGAGGTTTATCACATCTTTGGAAAACTGGGTTCAATTTCTCTAGCCACACCCAGGCCTGATTACTGCCACACCTGTTCTCAATCAAGAAATCACTTAAATAGGACCTGTTCCTCTCTGTCTTCGTTCTGCGAAGGACATTCTCCAGACTGGTGAGACTTTTCCCCCGTTTTTGAGCCTGTGCTGATGGTGAAACATCCCCAGGTTCCCTTATCTTCTTCACAGAAGCCTTTGTTGACAATTGAGCGTCCCCTGGCTTCTACAACCTCCGCCGCTTGCCAGTTCCAGCACCACGAAAGCTTGTGCTGATGGTGAGATGTCCCCTGGCTTCCACAATTGAGCCTGTGCTAACGATTAAGCATCCCCTGGCTCCTATAAGCTCCGTCCCTCGCCACGCTCCAATTCCAGCTCCTCGCCATGGCTCAGCAGCTCTTCGCCAGGCAGTCACCGCAGCCACCCAGAGTGATTCGTCTGGTTCTGCAGCAGCAGTTTCCACAACAGCGGCAGTGGAGCACAAGACAAGGCAAGTACTATTTTCTCATTTTTTAACATCTAATAGTGATAAGTCTTGCCAGTGAGGAGCCTCAGCAGCCGCTATCCATGGCTGCTGAGCCCTCACTTTTTGTATTTGCTACCACCCTGATTTGCCTGCTATCATCTGCTTCTCTCCTCTCCTCTCTCCCAAGCTTGTTATCTGGTGATCCGTCAGCTCCCTCCACATCATCTGCTGCTCCATCAGCCCCTCTGCTCCAGAGCCCCTCATCTGCTGTTCCATTAGCTTCTTCGTGCCAGAGCTCCTCATCTGCTGTTCCGTCAGCTTCTCTGCTCCAGAGCTTCTCATCTGCTGTTCTGCCAGCTCTTCAGCTCCTGAGCTCCTCTACTGCTACCACATCTTCTGCTGCTTAACCTCGGATTGCCTCACCCGCAGTTGAGCTTCAGACTGCCTCATCCACTGCTCCTACAGCGTCTCCCGAGGTCATCACTTAACCAGCAGCTTTGCCAGAGACTGTCATCCTAGCAGCAGTGGACCAGGAGTTAAGGCAAGTGCTTTTTCTGTTATTTTTAACATCCATTTTAGAAAAGACTTGCCTTACTCCTGATGGGAGGACCCAAGTGCAGTTCCCATCTGCCTCTGGGTGCTCTCCACCGGTCTCTGCTGTGGACAATTTTTGTGTGGACCCCATACCTACCTGTGTTTCTCCTTCCCTGTCCGAAGTGCATGCCACAGCTCCAGCTGTCTCCAAGATGCACACCACAGCACCAGCTGTCTTCGAGGTGCTCGCCACAGCTCCAGCTGTCTCCAAGATGCACACCACAGCTCCAGCTCTCTCTGAGGTGCACACCACAGCTCCAGCTGTCTTCGAGGTGCACGCCACAGCTCCAGCAGTCTCTGAGGTGCATACTACTGCTCCAGCAGTCTCCAGGGTGACTTGCTGTTGCTCCAGCAGTCTCTGAGGTGCACTCCGTTGCTCCAGCAGTCTCCGAGGTGCAAACTGCTGCTCCAGCAGTCTCTGAGGTGCACGCCGCTACTCTAGCAGTCCCAAAGGTGCATGCCTCTGCTCCAGCAGTCCTCAAGGTGCATGCCACTGCTCCAGTAGTCTCCAAGGTGCACACCGCTGCTCCAACTTTCACTGTAATCAACCCTCTACTGTTTTCTCCTGAGCAAGGAGCTCCCTTGTTGTTTTCCTCTGAGGTTAAAGCTCACATCATCTCTTGAGTTGAAAGTTTCTGTGTTATCTCCCTAGCAAGAAGCTCTTGTGTTATCTCCTGAGTTTAGAGCTTCTATGCCGTTATCCCCTGAGCTTAAAGTTTCTGTTATTTCCAGTGCATAAAGCTCCTATGTTGTCTTCAGAGCCAGAAGCTCTTATGATGTTTAAAGCTCCTATGTTATCTCCCTTGCTAAAAGTTCCTGAGTCCAATGCTTCCACAGCACTGTGTTCATCCATCTGGTGGCCCATGGACTCTGGTAGGCCACCTGACACATCATGTTCATCCGTCTGGTGGGCCATGGAAAGTCTGGTGGGCCACCAGATGCACTATGTTTTTTCTGTTGGTGGTCTTGGGACTTTGGCCGGCCACCTGATGAACATGTTTTCCCTTTGTGTAGTTTTTGGTTCCTGCGTGTATGTTTATTATAATTCTCTAGTTCCCCAGTGTCCATTGTCTCTACAGCCCTGCCCATCCTGTTTTCCTAACCTGTAACTGATCCTCCATTATCTGTTGGCCTCTGATTAATGTCATCCATTTTGTGTTGAGTAATCACCTGTTTCCTTTATTAGCCGTGCTCTTCTGTTACCTGGTGCTGGAACATTGTGAGTTGTAGTGCAGATTGTCGCATGGGTTGTACCTCAGGCACCCGTTCCTACTCTGTATACCAGGTTGCTACCCAGTTTGTGTGTTTTTTGATAGCTCCAGACTGTCTTCCTGTTTTCCTGCTCCTTGTGTCTTGGAATAAATCATGCTTTGGAGTGCACTGTGCCCACCTTAAGGAGTCATAATTCTGTCTGCCAGAGGCAGCCCATGACACTTTTAGCAAAAAAAAGAACATTACTAATAGGAAAAAAAGGAGTTGGATTGTCTTTGCCTTAGAATAAACCATTCACATTTACGGGGGTGGATGGGTGGAGATGAGGGTTCTAGAATCCTGGTTCTCTAGAATGCTAGTTCTAGAGAGAGCCATTTGCATTGTAATGATAACCTGGCTCTTACCTTAGTATCTCATGAAGTGGCAAATGCTGGTGAACATGGCAATTTTGGAGGTTTCCAAACAGTACGCACAGTTTTTCTTGTCACTAAAATAAAAAAAATGTTGTGTGTCACTGAAGTTCTTTCGGTTCACCAAGTGGTGAACTGTTTGAGAACCTTTACAACAAAACTGTGACTTTAAAAACTGTGCGCACACTCTTTTGCAACCTTTTATGAACCTTGACAAAACCCAAAAAGCGCAGTGTTCTTGAACATTCCTTGGCATTTGCTGCTCCGTGAGATACTCGCTTGATTTTCACCAGCATTCATCAGAAACGTTGGTGAATCCAAAAATCGCCACATTCATCAGCATTCACTGCTCCGTGAGATAGTACCCTTAGAATTTGGTGATGGTGTAGCCTCGTTTGGGTTGCAGGCTGACACAAAATGGGGAGGGGAAAAAAAGGAGATGAGACAGGGCTAGTTACAAAATGTAAAATGAGAAGTTTTTTTTAATTTGGTTAAATGCATGCTGCCCCCCCCCCACCTGGAAAAAAAGAGAGAACTTCCCCGCCCAATATCATCATAAAACTTTTTCATTTTTTTTTTATCATGTTGCAGAAATTACTTTGAAGCACCAATTCTAAGCAGAAGCCCCCAACTCCCAAAAAATGTAAAAGAACTCATAAATTTGCTACTTTTTCTCATAAATTTCACTTCCGGCACCACACGAGTAGGCTGCCTTTTTGCAACAGCGGATCAATTTCTGCCTATTTCTATTTACTATCTGGCTCTTTTGCCAGTCTTTCTGATCCAGCGTCACCTTTATTCTATCCAAACACGTAGATCGCCCAAATGTCTACTGAGCCAGCGGACGGAGCCACTGTTTCTTGCAGGAGGCAGTCTATGTCAATAGAGACCAGCTGTTAGCACTTAACCGGCCCACGATGCTAACGCAAAAACTCGACATACCGGGAGAAATAAGACGGAAACAGCGTGGATGTCGAGCTGGAGTAAGACGGCGGGCAAGGAATATAAGATACAGACCCATCCTCCCATCCATTATTATGGGAAATGTTTGATCGCTACTCAGTAAGACTGATGAGCTAGCAGCTATCTCCCGCTATGAGAGTGTCTTCAGAGAGAGTAGTTTGATGTTGTATACCGAGACGTGGCTAACAGAACTAGCAACAGATGCTAACATCGAACTGGAGGGTTTCCACGCAATACGGGCAGACTGGACACCAGACAGTGGGAAGACAAGGCGCAGAGGAGTGATAATGTATGTCAATAACAACTGGTGCAGACCGGGACATATTACGGTTAAGGAACAGTACTGTAGCAAAGACATCGAGTTGCTAGCTGTTAGCATGCGGCCTACATATCTCCCGAGGGAATACTCACACGTGATCTGCATTGTTATTTATGCAAATCCGACGGCGAACGCTGGGACAGCGCGTGACGTCATCCACTCAGTAACTGGCAGGCTGCAGACAGAACACCCAGATGCTCTTCTCCTCATCTCAGGTGATTTCAACCATATTTCACTGTCCCCCATTCTACCCACGCTCACCCAGTATGTCACATGCCACACTAGAGACAATAAAACACTGGACTTATTTTATGTAAATACTAAGGAGGCGTACACCTCATCACCACTGGGCGCATGCGCATGCAGCGACCGGCAGCTGGTGAAAAAAGTCTGTCGTCTGTGTCTCTGTTTTTACGCACTTTAATGTGTTTAAACAAAATTCTCTGTGTCGTTTTTGTCCTTGAATGTTTGTGGACTGTATAATGAAGAGCTCCCTGGTTCCATCAATATGGATTTCCTCCTTATTTTTGCACTGCTGCCTCTTTCCCACCAGCTCTTTGTCTCTGAGGTAAGCGCAATCACGATCATGCCGGGGAGAATACAATATTCCAGAGACATGTTACTGCATTTAAACACAGATAATGCAGCATCTGTGATTGAGTCTATGCCGCAACCGCCGGACTTTATTTTAAGAGACTTTCATGGACACAGCGATGAAAAGAGAGACAAGAGGAGGAAACGCGGAAAGCATGGAGGCGTGAAATTAAGCCTGAGGAGGCGTTAGTTTAACAGCATTCCTCTTCCTTCCATGATTTTGGGGAACGTACAATCCCTGAGAAATAAAGTAGATGAAATTCAAGGGAATGTACGCTACCAGAAGGACTTCAAGAACTGCTGTGTCATGGCTTACACGGAGACGTGGCTTACGGCGCAAGACCCGGATGCAGACCTGTGGATTGACGGCTTTGGAGCCCCACTTCACTCGGATCGGCAGGAAGAGGTAACAGGGAAACGTCAGGGGGCGGCGTATGTTTATATATTAATAAACAGTACTGTACATCTGTCACGGTCAGAGAGCGCATCTGTACACCAGATGTGGAGCTTCTGTTCGTGTCACTGTGCCCCTTTTATCTGCCCCGCGAGTTCCCCCAACTTTTCATCACGACTGTGTACATTCACCCGAGGGCAGACACTGACTCCGCCTCCAGCACCGTCTTTGATGTGGTACAGCGGCTGCAGTCAATTTCTCCAGAGGCGCCAAACTTTATTCTTGGGGATTTTAACCATGTTTCTTTAAAGAAGACACTTAAAAACTTTTATCAGTATGTCGCCTGCCCAACCAGGCGAAAAAAGACATTGGACCTGTGCTATGGAACCATTGAGAGGGCCTATAAATCACTTCTCCTTCCTCCTTTAGGATCCTCAGATCACAACTGTGTACATTTGCTGCCCACATATAAAACTGCTCTCAGAAGAGGCAAGGTGAAGACCAGAGACATAGATGTGTGGACAGAGGATTCAGTGCACTGCCTCCAGGAATGCTTTAACTGTACGGACTAGGAGGTTTTCACACTGTCCTGCGGGGATGATTTGGACTCTTTGGTGGATGTCACATGCTCATGCATGGCTTTCTGTAAAAATATGATCGTTCCACATAAAGGTGTCAAAATATATCCCAACAACAAGCCATGGGTTACAAAATCAGTTAAATCCTGCTTACAGAAGAAAGCACTTGCCTTTAAACAGGGGTCTGTTTCTGAGCTACAGGTTGCCACAAAAGAGCTGAAGTCCAAAATTTTAAGAGCAAAACAGAATTATAAATCAGAATTGGAAAGCAAGATGGCAACAAAGAAACTTGGTTCAGCCTGGGCCAGTATGAAAACTATTGCAGGCCTACAGAGCACAGTAATAGTGTGTTTTTAGATGGTTTTAATTCAGACAAAGAGCTGGCTAATGCTCTTAATTGTTTTTATGGTCGTTTTGATTCCTCTGATTTTAGCACAGAAACCCAAGATTTGAAACAGAAACTCAAAGACAATCAGCACTTTAATATTGAGGTGCAGGATATTAAAAGGGAGTTATGTGCTGTAAAAGTGAATAAAAGTCAGGGCCCTGATAATATATGTGGGCGATTGGTAAAGTCCTGTGCACATGAACTGAGTCCTGTATTTCATTACATTTTCAATAAGTCCTTACAGACACAACATGTGCCTAAGATCTGGAAAGATGCCGTGGTTGTTCCCGTTCCAAAATCCAGCTGTCCTAAAACAGTAAACGACTTTAGACCAGTTGCTTTGACTTCAATTTTAATGAAAATTTTTGAAAAACTGGTCAGATTTGAGGTCCTAAAGCAGACTGAACATGCATTGGATCCTTTGCAGTTTGCATATAGGCCTCACAGAGGAGTGGAGGACGCCACTGTCACTCTGTTTAACATGCTTTTTGAACATCTGGATTTTAATGGGACACACGCCAGGCTTTTATTTGTGGACTTTTCCTCCGCCTTTAATACAATCCAGCCTCATATTTTAGTTGAAAGGCGCCTGCAACAATTTGATTTAAGCAATAATCTGGTGGGTTGGATTCTGGATTTCTTAACCAACAGGACACAGAGAGTAAGGGTCAATGGTACATTGTCTGACCTAAAGTGTTTTTCTACTGGCTGTCCTCAGGGGTGTGTGTTGTCACCACTACTCTTCATCCTGTACACAAACGTGTCGAAGCAGACATGACAACAGACACATTATAAAGTATGCTGATGATTCAGTTATTGTCAGTCTCCTTCAGGATGGTGAGAGTGGCCACGGCCCAGTAGTTGATGATTTTGTTCACTGGTGTAAGGATTCCTACCTGCAGCTGAATACAACAAAAACTAAAGATATGATTATTGACTTTAGGAGGAAAACTCCCAGGCACAAAGTCACCGTACTCAAAGGCCAGACCACTGAATGTGTACAATCCTACAAATATCTTGGGACGATTATTGATAGTAATTTAAACTTTGAAGAGAACTGTGAAAGGATGTGCAAAAAGGGTCAGCAACATTTGCACTGTTTTAGGAAACTGAAACAGAGGAAATCCTTGGATCAGGTAGTTAGATGGTCCAGTCGTTTGCTTGGTGAGTCACAGCTGAGCCTGACATCCTTGTACACCAGACAGGTACAGAGGATTGCTACTTTAAATGATGACTCCCACCCTTTGCACTGCCACTTTCAGCTTCTTCCCTCCAGACAGAGGTTTGCTGTCCCAAAAAGTAAAACCCAGTGCTACAAAAACAGCTTTGTTCCTGCTGCTGTCAAAGAGTTGAACAAGTTGTAGCAATATATTGCACATAATTTAGTTACCTATTTATGAACTCCATTTTATATTTACTTATTTTTGTAGGATTTTTATTTGGGTTCTAAATCTTTTACTAGGATTTAGACCTTTGAGTTTTTAACCTCTTTGACTAGTCTTTAACTTCTTAATATGACCCTTTTCTATTATCTCTGGTTTTTCTCTCATCTCTTTGTCTTTATATCCTGATTGATGGAGCCTTGAGTATTTTTATCATGTTTATAGTCAGCTTCATGTGTGCCTGTGTTTGTGTTTATGTTGAATGTAATTGTGGTTTGTAAATATGGATGTCACCAGACTGCAAAACAAATCTACCTACGGGTACAAATAAAGGAACCTGAACCTGAACCACTCCCCCCACTCGGGAGATTGGATCACAACTTGGTTCATCTTCTGCCAGTGTACAAACCCTTAGTACACAGACAACCTCCGGTCATGCGCATGGTGAAGTTATGGTCTGAGGAGGCAATGGACGCGCTAAAGGACTGTTTTGAAATCACTGCCTGGGAGCAGCTCTGCGATCCACAGGGTGAGGACATCGATGGCCTCACTCACACCATCACGGACTACATCGGCTTCTGTGTGGATAACACCGTACCCACCAAGACCATACGGTGTTGCTCGAACAACAAACCCTGGATCAACCCTGAGATAAAAACACTTCTGAGAGAGAAGAAGAGGATCTTCAGGTCGGGGAACAGGGAGATGCTGAAGTCCGTACAGAGGGAGCTGAGGAGCAAGATCAGAGAAGGTAAGGACAGCTTCAGGAGGAAGATGGAGGACAAGCTGCAACAGAGCGACATCGGTGGGGTCTGGAGAAACCTTACAACCATTTCTGGGCTCCAGAATACCTCCCCCCAGGCCACGGGGGCAGGGAGTGGGCGAACAATCTGAACCTGTTTTTTAATAGGTTTGAGCAATCGCCCTCCCCCCCGACTGCACAACAACCACTGCTGCCTCTAAAGTCATCAAGACCTGCTGTCCACACCCCACTCCACCGACACCCCCCCCCCACTCCTAGCACACAGCCCCCCAACCTGACCCTCACTAAGACCCAGGTGAGGACGGAGCTGAGGAAGATCAAAGCGAGAAAGGCGTCGGGACCAGACGGCATCAGCGCGAAGCTCTTCAAGTCCTGTGCAGACCAGCTGTGTGGGATTGTGGAGCACATCTTCAACCTGAGCCTGAAGCTGGGGAGGGTACCACAGTTGTGGAAAACATCTTGTGTGGTACCTGTACCAAAGACTTCCCACCCCAAAGATCTGAACAGCTACAGACCAGTGGCCCTGACGTCTCACATGAAGACCCTGGAGAGACTGCTCCTTGCTCACCTCCCCCCCCTGGTGGGACCAGCGATGGATCCACTCCAGTTCGCCTGCCAGCATGGCATTGGGGTGGAGGATGCAGTGATCTTCCTCCTTCACCGTTCTCTGTCCCATCTGGAGAGGCCCGGGAATGCGGTGAGGATCATGTTCTTTGACTTCTCCAGTGCTTTCAACACCATTCAACCGATGATCCTGAAGGACAAGCTGCTGTACGCAGGGGTGGACCAGCACCTGTCATCATGGATCCTGGACTACCTCACTAACCGGCCACAGTTTGTGAGAACCCGAGATTGTGTGTCTGACACAATCATCAGTAGCATGGGGGCCCCCCAGGGAACGGTTTTGGCTCCATTCCTGTTCACCCTTTATACTGCGGACTTCTCACACAGCACAACACACTGCCATCTACAGAAGTTCTCTGATGACTCTGCGATCGTCGGCCTCATCTCCAACGGAGATGAAGCTGAGTACAGGACTTTGTGGACTGGTGCCATTGGAACTGCCTCCAGATCAACGCGAGGAAAACTAAGGAGCTGGTGGTGGACTGCCGCAGGCAAGGACAACCCCTCACAGCACCAGTAAACATACAGGGAACAGACATTGAGATAGTGACATCCTACAAGTACCTTGGTGTTCATCTGAACAATAAACTAGATTGGTCACACAATACCGACGCATTCTACAAGGGACAGCGCAGGCTGTTCCTACTGAGGAGGCTCAGGTCTTTTGGTGTACAAGGGGTGCTGCTGAAGACATTCTATGACACGGTGGTGGCATCAGCCATCACTTTTGGAGTGGTCTGCTGGGGCAGTGGCATTACAGCAGCCGATGGGAAGAGACTGAACAAACTGATCAAGAAAGCTAGATCTGTCCTGGGGCAACGCCTTGACCCAGTGGAGGAGATAGGAGAGAGAAGGATGGTGGCTAAACTGTCATCTCTGCTGGAGTCAGAGTCCCACCCTATGCAGGACATATTGAATGCACTGAGGAGCTCATTTAGCAGTAGACTACATCATCCTAGGTGCGCAACTGAGAGGTTTCGCAGGTCCTTCCTACCTACGGCTATCAGACTGTATAACCTAAGCAGGGCTGCTCGCAGAGATAGCAAAAAAACATGACAACCTAGTAGTATTGAATGCAAAAGACGCAACAGACTTACACAAATGGTCCCCTCCAGTATACAACTAGGACAATATCAGTTGCTACGGAGGGTGACAATATATATGGGTCAATATTCATACTATGTAGGATAACTATGTAGACAGTTATGCTGTTTATTCCATCTTGCTACAATGCTCCGCACTTTGTATATATATATTTATATGAATGAATGAATGAATCTTTATTTCGGATAGATTAAAAGTACAGGTTAAAAGAAACTGAATAATATAACAAAGGGGGAAAGAAAATCCAACAAGGTCAAATTAGACAATAACTCCTCTGATTATACAGTTCAACATAAGTTATCCGAAATGGGTGATGGCTGAAGCCGCAGCTTATATTGCCCACCCATATTCCATCCAAGAATTCAAAAGAAAACAAAACAAGAGCGATTACAATTCAGAACATAGCTAAGACAAAATGTGACAAAAAAACTAAGCTACAACACAATGCAGGCTGGATATGACAATCCTTATGTGATTTTACATGTCATCTTGTATATATGTTTGGAGTATTTCTTCCTTTAGTTTTTGTTTAAATTGTCCAAGCGTTGTACATGATTTTAATTCAGGTCCAAAATCATTCCATAATCTGACTCCTTGCACTGAAACACAGTGTTGCTTGGTGGTAGTTCTCACTGAAGGTTTTTGAAATATACATGTTCCTCTAAAATGATATTGTTTCTCCCTTATTTGGAACAACTTTTGGATATTTGCGGGCAGTGATAGATTCTTCACTTTAAACATTATTACTGCAGTTTTAAAGTCAACCAGATCTTTCAACTTGAGAGCTTTTAATTTAAGAAAAAGTGGGTTTGTTGGTTCCCTGTAAGCAGCTTTGTTTATTATTCTAATAGCTGTCTTCTGAAGCATAAAGACTGGATATATGTTTGTTTTATATGTATTTCCCCATACTTCGGTACAATATGTCATGTATGGGAGTATTAATGAATGATACAAGGTATATAATGTGGGTTGATTCAGCAAATATTTCACTCTGTGTAGTATTGCAATTGATTTGGATATTTTACCTTTAATATAATTAATATGCGACTTCCAACACAGTTTATTATCAATTATTACTCCAAGAAATTTAGTTTCGGATACCCTTTCAATCTCTACACCATTTACACTGAGCTTAGATACTAAGTTGTTGTGATGGTTGTTAAAGACTATAAATTTTGTCTTACTTAAATTGAGCGTTAATTTGTTTGAATCAAACCACAGTTTAAGCTTTCCTAATTCCTTTCCGACTGTATCCAAAAGTTGTTCCAAATTGCTTCCACTGCATAATAGATTAGTGTCATTGGCAAACAATATTAAGTCCATTTTTTCTGAAACTTTACATATATCATTTATATACATATTGAATAACAATGGCCCCAAAACTGAACCCTGTGGGACTCCACAAGTAACCTTCAGTAACTGAGTTTTTGTTACCAACACATACATACTGATATCTATTCTTTAAGTAACTACATAACCAGGACAGTGCTACCCCTCAAATACCACAATTTTGTAGTTTCTTTAATAATAAATGATGATCCACTGTATCAAATGCTTTTTTAAGATCCAGGAATACCCCAACTGAATACTCTTTATTTTCAATGGCAGCTGATATTTTTTCTATAAACTCCATTAGAGCAAATGCAGTTGTCCTCTTGTGTCTGAACCCATATTGCTGCTCACACAATAAATTATTCTTCAGTATGAAGTTGTCAATTCTCTCATAGAATATTTTTTCCAGTATCTTGGAAAATTGCGGCAACAGTGAAATTGGTCTATAGTTTGAGAATTCCCCTGTCACCCGTCTTGTATATCGGAATTACTTTAGCTATTTTCATTGCATTGGGAAATATACCTGTTTGGAGAGACAGGTTACAGATATACGTCAGTGGTTTCACTAAGCATTCAATAATAGTTTTGACTAAGAGCATGTCAATACCATCATAGTCCGTAGATGTTTTACTTTTAAACGATTTAACAAATTCAATGACCTCTCTCTCATCTGTGTTCTTTATGAAAATGGAGTCTTTTATAGCAGTGTTTTTGCTTATTGTATCACCTGTAGGCGCCGTAATGGGTATTTCTTGAGCCAAATTAGGACCAATGTTAACAAAAAAGTTATTAAATTCATCTGCAGGTGAAGCTGCATTCACACTCTGAGTCGTTTTATTATTTTTTGAAAAATCGGTTGGGTAGCTTATATTTCTGCTTTTATTTCCAAGAATACTGTTAAATATTGTCCATGTATTTGACATGTTTCGGGACCCAGGAGACAGACACTGACACGGGTAAATTAGTGAACAATAATCTTTATTATAGAGAAAGGGTGTGTAGTGCAAATGTGAGAGCGTGGATAGTATCCTGGTCACTGGAGCTGAGCACTCTGGACGGAGACCCGGCAACCCTGGAACATATAAGCACAGACAATTACTTTTGTCCCACACTAATGACAGGCTATCAGTAGTGAGGCTTACTTGGGAGAAGCACAGGTTACGTCCTGCTGAGAACCAGCGGCCGTGCAACGTGGAGGTGAAGGCGTCCGTGAACGTGCTGAGGCTTCCACCTGTGACTGTGGCGAGGACAGGTCTTCCAGAGACTCCGGCTGTGACACCACAGACCGGGACGATGACAAACCAGCTGATGACAAGACGAGTGACTCCACTGAGCGTGGTGACCATGACAATCCAGATGATGACGAGGTGAGTGATTCCACAGAACGTGGTGACGATGACACGACAGATGACGATGACACAAACTCCACCGGTAACGGTGGCCAGTACTCCTGTAACTGATACAGTAACAGTTCGGGAATTTGTGGAGCAAGACGTACCGGTAGTCGTGGTGGTAGCGAACCGCTACGTGAGCGCATTGGCGTTACCCCGTCAGCTGGGGACGCAGGTCCGTCGCCAAGGGGGTCCACCTGTGCACAGGGATAGAGGTTGGGTGTAGAGTAACAAACAGCTGTATTACGTGTTTGACTTTGAACAGAAGTCCTAGGCGAGGCAGGAGAGGTCCTTGACGAGGCCAGAGAGGTTCCTGACGAGACAGATCCTGACGAGGCAGCTTCTGACGAGGCAGCTTCTGACGAGACAGACTCTGACGAGACAGTTTTTGACAAGACAGTACTTGACGAGACAGTTTCTGACGAGACAAGAGAATACCTTGACGAGGCCAGAGAGCGGAGTTCTGGTTCTTTCTCTGACGAGGAGGACAGACGACTCCGTACTGAGCTGTCAGCAACGCTGGCTTTAAACAGCTGCTGATTAACACCTGTGGATCTGTGCGCAGCTGGAGATAATGATGCCAATGACGGCCCAGAGGCCGCCATGACAGTACTCCCCCCCTCTAGCAGTGCCTCCAGGCACCTGCCCAATCCTACCTGGATTCGCCCGGTGGAAGTCGCGAATCAGCTGCTTATCCAAGATCAACGCTGGGCGAATCCAAGACCGATCCTCTGGTCCAAAGCCCTCCCAGTCCACCAAATACTGAAGGCCACGACCCCGCCTGCGAACATCCAAGATGGCAGTCACCCCCCAGGCCGGATGGCCATCGATCATCCTTGGGGGTGGGGGTGCCGCAGGGGCAGGGCACAGGGGGTCAGAGACGTATGGCTTGACCTGGGAGACATGAAAAGTGGGGCAGATACGCATCGAAGAGGGGAGAGACAAGCGCACAGACACAGGGTTAACAATCCGATTAATGGTGTAGGGACCAATAAAGCGTTTAGTTAGCTTACGCTTTTCAGCCGGCACACCAATATTCCGAGTAGATAACCAAACCTTCTGACCCACCTTATAGTCCGGGGCGGGTCTCCTATGCCGGTTGGCCACCTGGATATTTCGTTCAGTGGTCTTCAACAAAGCTTGGCGAGCGAGGAGCCACACACACCGGCAGCGCTTAATATGTGCCTGGACTGAAGGAACCGCTACCTCCTTCTCCTCCTCAGGAAACAACGGAGGATCAAACCCACACGAGGCTTTAAACGGGGAGACGGCCGTGGAGATCGTGGCGTTGTGAGCGTACTCAATCCAGGGCAGGAACTTGCTCCAGGAGGATGAGCAGGAGGAGATGACACAACGGAGGGCGGCCTCCAGCTCCTGATTAGCCCTCTCACACTGACCATTACTTTGGAGATGATAGCCAGAGGAGAGGCTGGCAGTGGCTCCAAGTGCCGTGCAGAAGGCCTTCCAAACTTGAGATACAAACTGGGGTCCTCGATCAGACACAATATCCGCAGGGATGCCATGAAAACGTACCACGTGTTGCACCAGGAGGTCCGCAGTCTCCTGGGCCGAAGGCAGACCCCGAAGTGGCACAAAATGGGCTGCCTTCGAGAACCGGTCAACAATGGTTAACACTGTGGTGTAGTCATCTGAAGTGGGTAACCCAGTCACAAAGTCCATAGCTACATGAGACCAGGGGCGTGAAGGAACAGGTAACGGATGAAGTAAGCCCGCCGGGGGAGATGACGTCGTCTTCCCGGTGGCGCACTGAGGGCAGGCCCGGATATAGCCAACAACGTCCTTCCGCAACCCTGGCCACCAGAAGGTCCTTTGGAGGAGATCCACAGTCCGACCCACTCCAGGATGACAAGCCAACTTGGAAGCGTGACCCCACTCAATCACCTTGCCTCGGACAGCGCGTGGAACAAACAAGCGGCCCGGGGGCCCCCCCGCCCCAGGGTCCGGCTCAGTCTTCTGGGCCTGGCGAACCGTCTTGCAGATTCCCCAGGACAGGGCGCCCACGACGCAGGAAGGCGGCAGGATAGGGGTCTCCTGGTCCTCGGAGGATGGGGGGTCAAACTGCCGGGAGAGAGCGTCCGGCTTACCGTTCTTGCTTCCCGGCCGGTACGTGATGGTAAAATTAAACCGGCCGAAGAAAAGGGACCAGCGAGCCTGGCGTGCATTCAGGCGCTTAGCCGTCCTGAGGTACTCCAGATTACGGTGATCAGTCCAAACCACGAACGGCTGAGCGGCCCCCTCCAGCCAATGTCTCCATTCCTCCAAGGCCAATTTCACAGCCAGTAACTCCCTGTCCCCGATGCTGTAATTCCTCTCTGCAGGGGAAAGACAATGAGAGAAAAAAGCACAAGGGCGAATCTTACCATCCACAGGAGATCGTTGGGAGAGTACTGCTCCAACTCCCGCATCAGACGCGTCCACCTCCACCAAGCACTGAAGCTTCAGGTCCACCTGGGTAAGAACTCGGGCCGAGGCAAACTCCCTCTTGAGCTTCTCAAAAGCATCGGCTGCTTCCTTACTCCAGCAGAATGAAATCTTAGGGGAGGTGAGAGCAGTCAAAGGACGAGCAATATTACCAAAGTTAGGCACGAACCTCCTATAAAAATTAGCAAACCCCAGGAACCCTTGAAGCTGCTTTCTGGAGGTGGGTGCAGGCCATTCCACCACTGCCTTGACCTTGGCAGGATCAGGAACCACCTGGTTATGAGCAATAATAAATCCTAAGAAGGAGGTCTGATCAGTGTGAAACTCACACTTTTCGGCCTTGACGAACAACTGGTTCTCCAGGAGGCGCTGTAATACCCTACGGACATGCACTCGATGTTCCTCTAGTGAGCGGGAGAAGATGAGGATATCATCAAGATAAACGAAAACAAATGAGTTCAAAAAATCCCGTAGTACATCGTTAATCAAACGCTGGAAAACGGCTGGGGCGTTAGTTAACCCAAACGGCATTACCAGGTACTCAAAATGACCGCTGGGGGTCCGAAAAGCCGTCTTCCATTCATCTCCTTCTCTAATGCGCACTAGATGGTAGGCATTCCTGAGGTCCAGTTTAGTAAACCATGATGCCCCCTGGAGGGAGTCAAACGCAGTGTTCATCAAGGGCAGTGTATATTTATCCTTGACCGTTATTTCATTCAGCCCCCGGAAGTCAATACAGGGGCGTAGTGAACCGTCCTTCTTACCAACAAAGAAAAAACCGGCCCCCACGGCCGAAGATGACGGGCGGATGATACCAGAGACCAAGGATTCCTTAATGTATGTATCCATGACCTCGCGCTCCGGGGCTGACAGGCTGTAAAGGCGGCTAGCAGGGAGTGGGGCCCCAGCCTTCAGATTAATGGCGCAGTCATACGGACGATGGGGGGGTAAAGACAACGCCCGAGATTTGCTGAACACTTGCCCCAAATCGTGATAAACCTCAGGTACCTTAGATAAATCCGGTGGAGATGAATCGCCAGAGGCACTTTCACGGATGGGGCGCACGCCGCTGATTGGAGACAGGCACTAAGGCAGAACGTACTCCATGCCATTATTCTCCCAGTTTGCCAATCAATAGTGGGGTTATGTAAGCGCAGCCAGGGATAACCCAGAATAACGGGCGAAGAGGAAACGGGGAGCACTAGGAACTGAATCTCCTCCCTGTGATTTCCTGAAACAATAACAGACACAGGCGCTGTCTGAAGGTTAATGGTAGTCAACGACGCCTTGGACAGGGTAATCAATCTGACAGGGGGTTCTAAAGTCTGACAACTAAGGCCCATCCGGGTTGCCAGGTCTCTAGAAATGAAATTTTGCTCAGCTCCAGAATCGACTAATGCTAGTGTGGAGTGTTCTGTGTGAGTATGAATGAGTCTGAGGGGTAAATGACAACAAGTAAGGGGTTCCTCTGTATTCTTGCCCGTGAATCCCCCTACTGCGATCCACAGGCCTTCCCTTTTAACTTACTAGGACATTCAGAAACCCCATGTGACTCCTTCCCACAATAGAAACACAGGCCTTGATCCCTACGGCGTTGTTTCTCAGCTGCTGACACCTTAGAATGACCAACAATCATGGCTTCCTGATCCGGGGCCTTCTCTGACGCGGGTAAAGCAAGAGGAAGAGAGTCAGTGACACGAGGGCGGGGTTTAACCGGACGGGAAGTAACTCGCCGACCAGCCGCCCGTTCCTTTAACCTACTATCGATACTAACTGCTAAAGCAATTAAATCGTGCAAGTTATCTGGTTTATCCCGTGCCGCTAACTCATCCTTTAGCTCGTCGTTAAGGCTGCGTAGAAAAATACCACAAAGAGATGGCTCCCCCCACCCAATCTCTGCGGCTAAGACCCGGAAGTCAATGGCGTAATCTGCAGCTGATCTCTTTCCCTGCTGTAGGCTTAAAAAACGTTCTGTCAACACCTCTCCCCTATCCGTGTGATCAAATACAGACAGAAACTCAGTCACAAACTCCTGGTAGGTAAGCAAAGAATAGCTAGGTCTAGCCATGATCGAATAAGCCCAATCCAAGGCTCTACCAGCCAGCAAATTTATGACATAGCCTATCCGGCTAGAGTCGAGGGAAAAATCCCCAGGCACACGCAGAAAAACTGATTCACACTGTAAAATGAATCCTCGAGCTTCCCCGAGTTTTCCGCTGAACCGGGCAGGTGTTGGAATAGGAGTGAGGCGAGAGGACAAGGAGGTGTTAGCTAGTCCTGACGCCAAGCCTGCAGGGGTTGAAGTACTTGCGGTCGGGGGAAACGTTTGGTGTCCCTCCAAACGGTCCAGCCAACCATTAATTTGAGTCAATTGATTCAAGATTACTGTCTGCTGGTGGGCTAGCAAATCTACCCGGGCGCTAAGAGTGTTAATTAAGCGCGACAGTGAGCTGTCCGCTGGGTCAACATGACGGAGTCATACTGACATGTTTCGGGACCCAGGAGACAGACACTGACACGGGTAAATTAGTGAACAATAATCTTTATTATAGAGAAAGGGTGTGTAGTGCAAATGTGAGAGCGTGGATAGTATCCTGGTCACTGGAGCTGAGCACTCTGGACGGAGACCCGGCAACCCTGGAACATATAAGCACAGACAATTACTTTTGTCCCACACTAATGACAGGCTATCAGTAGTGAGGCTTACTTGGGAGAAGCACAGGTTACGTCCTGCTGAGAACCAGCGGCCGTGCAACGTGGAGGTGAAGGCGTCCGTGAACGTGCTGAGGCTTCCACCTGTGACTGTGGTGAGGACAGGTCTTCCAGAGACTCCGGCTGTGACACCACAGACCGGGACGATGACAAACCAGCTGATGACAAGACGAGTGACTCCACTGAGCGTGGTGACCATGACAATCCAGATGATGACGAGGTGAGTGATTCCACAGAACGTGGTGACGATGACACGACAGATGACGATGACACAAACTCCACCGGTAACGGTGGCCAGTACTCCTGTAACTGATACAGTAACAGTTCGGGAATTTGTGGAGCAAGACGTACCGGTAGTCGTGGTGGTAGCGAACCGCTACGTGAGCGCATTGGCGTTACCCCGTCAGCTGGGGACGCAGGTCCGCCGCCAAGGGGGTCCACCTGTGCACAGGGATAGAGGTTGGGTGTAGAGTAACAAACAGCTGTATTACGTGTTTGACTTTGAACAGAAGTCCTAGGCGAGGCAGGAGAGGTCCTTGACGAGGCCAGAGAGGTTCCTGACGTGGCAGCTTCTGACGAGACAGACTCTGACAAGACAGTTTTTGACAAGACAGTACTTGACGAGACAGTTTCTGACGAGACAAGAGAATACCTTGACGAGGCCAGAGAGCGGAGTTCTGGTTCTTTCTCTGACGAGGAGGACAGACGACTCCGTACTGAGCTGTCAGCAACGCTGGCTTTAAACAGCTGCTGATTAACACCTGTGGATCTGTGCGCAGCTGGAGATAATGATGCCAATGACGGCCCAGAGGCCGCCATGACAGTATTTTTAATATTATCTCTGTTTTTCTCCAGTTCTTTACTGTAATAGTCTCTCTTACTACATCTTATTATATATGTTAACTTATTTTTGTATGTTTTATACCGCTGCTCTGCTTCTTTTGTCCTTTTCTTTAGGAAAGCTTTATATAATAATTTTTCTTTTTACACGCCTTTTGTAATCCTTTGGTTAACCATGGCTTATTGGCAAATTTATGTTTAAGCTTTTTTTTTACTAATGGACAATTTTTTTCATAAAGAGTGGTTACAATGTTTATAAATGTGTCATAGGCTTCATTTACATCTGATACATAGACTTTTGTCCAGTCCTGCTTCAGCAAGTCCTCTTTAAAAGAACTGATTGCATTTTGTGATTTGTATCTGAAAGATTTTAAAATTTTTTCTGTATTGGCCCCCGTGTGGCCATGGATAAGTGCAAAGGTTGGCAAGTGGTCACTTATATCATTTATCAATAATCCACTTTCTATTTTCTTATCAATAATATTAACAAACAGGTTGTCAATAAGTGTAGCAGTGTGAACTGTGATTCTACTGGGATGTGTTATTGTGGGATATAGACTCATGCTGTACATAGAGTTCATGAACTCTGTAATTACATTTTGTTGATATGGATTTAGTAAATCAATATTGAAATCTCCACAAATTGCTACCATTTTCTTACTAGTAATATTATTGTACAGCTCGACTAATTTATCTCTGAATGTCTCAATGCAAGTTCCCGGCGTTCTATATATACAACTTATAATTAGATTTTTTGTTTTATCTTGGTCAAGCTCAACAGTAACACATTCCAAAATCCCTGGTAGTACAAAGGGCATTCCATTTACAAGCTTACACCTATACAGGTCATCAATATACAGTGCAACACCACCACCCTTTTTTTGAGATCTGTTAGATCTGTTTTTTGAGATATATTTATGTGTACGTATGTATATCCACTGCTCTTGTTTATATTTTTCGTATCTTCTTAATTATTGCTCTGAGCGTTGCTATCCCTGTGCTGTTGCAATCCTGGAATTTCCCCATTGTGGGACTAATAAAGGCTTATCTTATCTTAAATCCACAGTTTTTTTTCCTGTAAATTTCCAGCTTTGTCCCTTTAAATTTGCAATTTTTTCTTGTAAATTTTAAAACTTTTTTCTCATAGATTTGCAACTTTTTTTCATAAATTTTCAACTTTTTTTTCTGAAAAATCTACAACCTTTTTCCTGCAAATATGCAACTTTTTTTCTTGGTGGATTTGCAACTTTTTGCCTCATAAAGTCACAACTTTTATTTCTGTAAATTTGCAACTTTTTTCTTGTAGATGTAACCCTTCAGCACACTGTGCATACAAGTACAGTTATTCGTACAGATTCTTTTCGAGGAGGAGGTGAGAAATGAAGAACGTAATACACCTTTCGAGATGTTTCAGGGCTTATCTGGGCAAAGTGGAGGGGTTATGGAGGGGAAAGGGGGGTCCTCTCGGCTGGGGAGATGGGCTGGAAGGGAGATGCTCCTGTGTTCACTCTGGTCTGGGGGTCCTCACCTCGTCTTCAGTGCCACCATGGAATTGTCCAGAAAGTGTGTCTCGTAGATCACAGGCATAAAAAAAAAACCCAGCCTGCCTAAGCAGGATAATATTTACTCACTCATCAAATAATCATCACCAGATCTGGTACAGTCACTTAAAACACTTATCTATGATTTTACAGCACACTTAGAATAAGCATTCATTGATATTCTTTCACTGCAACACTTGAAATAAAGTAACTGGTAGAAATATACCAGCAGTAACAAGAACAGCATTTTTCCATGAATTTGTCCTGAGTTAGCTTAAACGTCAAAGGTTAAGTTTTCTCACTTTCTCCAATTGGTTTTAAGTAGTTGTTTCACAAACATTGCCACAACGCAAACCAAGAACATGAATCATACAAATTCCCACCGTGAAAATTTCCCACTCACAGCATAACGGACTGTAATGGTAAAAGTTAGCTTAGTAGCTACTTACAGCTAAAATCTAGCTTAGCATCTATGAAACGTTTGTAAAACTCACCGGAGAATTCAATTCACAAATCAATAACTCCTTAGTTGAACTTCAACAACCTCTTCCTACAGCTCTTCTGGGCTGAATCAGTTGTCGGAAGAATTACAAACTAAATTTTATTTGTAATAAGTCTCTATTTACTCTGTATATCTTCTGTGTGGCCTATTTTTCCTCGTGTCATTCACAGCTCTTTGCGCTTTGCGTCCTTCTGTTCAGTCATCTTCTGCCGCTTTTGTTTTTTTTTTTTCATCTCAGAGATGTTATCACTATGCAGTGCCATTACTGCCCCCTGCTGGACAAATAAGAAACAGTCTATTGCAGATGAAAATCACGCTGACAAGTCACGGTTACTCAGACTAATGCAGGTGACTGAGTGGTTTACATCGATTTGCAATTTTTTTCCTCATAAATTATGAGTTTTTTTCTGTAAATTTGTGAGTTTTTTGTCATGGATTTACAACTTTTTTCTTATAAATTTGCAACTTTTTTTCCTGTAAATCTGCAACTTTTAAGTTATGGATTTGCAACTTTTTTCTCATAAATTTGCAACTTTTTCCCTGGAAATTTACAATTCTTCCTATAAATTTACAACTTTTTTCCTGTAAATTTGCAGCTTTTTCTCATAGATTTGCAACTTTTTCTCATAAATTAGCTTTTTTCTTGTAAATTTCCAACTTTTTTCTCATTAATTTGTAACACTCATCTGGATGCTGATTAAATTTTATTCTGTGTAATTAAATTGCAATTTGTGACTTTTTTTGGCATCTTTTCCCTGTGGTTGCATGGGCTTTCTCCAGGTGCTCAGGTTTCCTCCCACAGTCCAAAGACATGCATGTTAGGTCAATCAGTGATTGTTAATAGGCCCTAGCCTGTCTCTATCAAACCCCATAGACCAGAGGGTTAATTTAGCTCACAGTTAATGCACAGTGTATGCCTTACTGATAAATCATTGACTAAAAACCTGTAGAGAGTTTGTCAAAGCGCCATCCCTGATTCAGCTGGTTGAGCCTAGGAACCTTTCACTGCTACGAGACCATATTGGCATTGAAACGGAAAGTTCAAGTGTTGTTTTATCCATTTCACCCTCAGGGTTAATCAAAACAATGATGATACATGACACTTCCTGTCCCATTCAGCGCAAAGCATCTACACAGATATATTCGGTTCAGTGAGCCAGTATTCAATCGCAAAGCATCCCTTTCTTCTTTCATTACAAGTCGCTCACCAGGGAGCAGATAGCTCCATGACACTGCTGCCCTGTTGGCTGTGACTGGCTGGATTACCTTTACCTCTTTTATTCTTCTTACCTTTTTTTTTTTTGTCTGATCTCATTGTGTCATCGCTCTCTGTCTTGCCTCCCCTCAGAGATGAACTATATTACCAGGCTCTGTAAACAATCCGAGGCTATGTGCTGTTGCTTAGCAACCGTCGGAGGTGAGAGCAGTAAGATAAGTGGGTGCTCGTACGGGTGCATCTGCACACGCGCTACATAATGTGACACTATGGACTTTGGAGTGTGCACATGTGAGCCCTTATGTGAACGTGTGTGAGTCTGTGTTGACGTGTGGGTCTTCATATGTGACTGTAAATGAGCATTTGGATCCTGAGGTTTGAATGGAAAGAGGAGGGGATGAGAAGGGCGCTGGAGGGACTGTCTGCTTCTCTTACTGTATATTTATCTTGATCCCCAGTTGCCACCCCTGTGAACAGCAGAGGGGTCAACCTTAATCTGTCACAACTCTACCCTCATATGCACTGTGTGTCTCTCTGATTTATGCACGTGCCAATCATCTGAAAAGGTCTACCTGCTTGCTCCTCTGCTGTGTTAAAGGTGACTTATATACACTGAGCATCGATCAGGCTTCTTTTTCTTTTCCTTTTGTTGTCACATTTGCACAAGCAATTAAAATGTGTCTCTTGTATTCAAATTGAAATTTCATTACTCCATCATTTGGAAAAATGAAACCTGTAGCCCACAGTGGTTATTATCACATCCGTCAAACTTGACATTCAAGACCTCGATAATACTGAGGAATCAGCTTCAGCAGCGTTTCCAGTTGTTTGCTTTTTGGTTGGAAAATTGCAGACATGTTTCAGATATTTCAGCAGCGTGTCAGTAAAGACACTATACAACAGATCGACATTCCAGTTAAAAGTGAGGATTATATTATATAGCATTAAATAATATGCAAGCTGAAAACAATGGCAAATTCAAGTAGGAAGTTGTGATTAATGTTAAAATAAGGAAAATGCAATTTTGTTGATGATGGTTAGGGTCATCATTGTTGGCTGAAGGGGTATTGTTGTCACCCTGCTGGGCGGATGAACAGCAGTGGCAACAACACGTATCTTGTGAGAAATCGATAACTAGAGAAAGAAATTAGGTAGACTTCTCAAATAGATATCATCGCATTAAAGACATATTTTGGAAGTCTTAGACCCTGAACTCTGACTAGGAGTTTGGGGTCAAAAAGTCAAAGGTCATCAATAAAACACCATATAAACTACTGGAAGCTGCCAGAATTTTTTTTTTTTTTTTTGCTAAGAAATCATTGCTTTTAATGCCTGCAAAGAAAAAAAGACTAATACAGTAAGTTATACCTCCTTTACCCAGGGGTGGAGATGATTAAAAGATCATTTAGAGATCTGGCCAATTTTTGATGTATCAATGATCTTCCGTGATCTCCATAGTCGCCAAGGCCTCCTCAAAGTTTTGATGCAGGCCAGTCTCTCAACGATCTCTGTGCTGTGTAAATTGGTCCTTACAAGTTAAGTTTATTGGTGTAGCACATTTCATGTACAAGACAATTCAAAGTGCTTTACATAAAACACTGAAGCACTACAGCAAGTTGCAAAAGAAATGCATAAGAATTTAAAAGCAAACAAAACCTCCATATCTCTAACCACCTGGCAATCACCATGGACATCAACGTCCCCATCCCCTCCCCTAAAGAAAAGCACACAATATCCTTCAGAAATATCAAAACCATCACTCCTCCAGTCCTCTCAGCCTCCCTCACCAGCATGATGACTGCCTCCCCTCCCCCACTCTCTGACGACCCCACGGATCTTGTACACTATTACAACACCACTCTCTCCTCCTGCCTGAACCACTTAGCCCCCCACCAAAACTAAAACAGTCTCCTTTACTCACTCTGCTTCCTGGTACACTCCTGAACTCCACACCATGAAATCCCATAAGCGACAGCTGGAAAGACTCTACAAAAAAACAAATCTAACAGTTCATCTCTAAGCCTACATGAAACACCTCCAATAATACAAGACTGTGTGGTGCACATATGTAGCTTCACGAGCCCACATGTATATGACTGTTCATATGCTCTCATGTATATTCCTGTGTGCTTACTTTGGCTTCACGTCTGAAGAGGAACAAAAGGTCCGGACTTCCTAGGGAGATGAGGAGGATGTGAGTGTTGACCTTTGGATATGCAAAGAGATGGTCATGAAGGATTTCCTGACCACCGAGGTTTGGGTGAAACAGATAGGAACTGCAGGGGGGATGCATTGTGTTTGGGATTTAAAGACAATGGGATTTTGTGCTTTGATGTCAGGGGTATAAGACTGGCAGAGTTTGGGGGTTCTGCCTCTTTTCTGATTTGTATGTTGGAGAGTGTGTCGAGAATAAAATGGAACTTGAGAAATAACTCAGCCTCATCCTTTCCACACATCTCCACAGACTGCCCTCAACTGAGCACGGTCCAACTTCTACTCTCACCTCATGCATGCTGGCTCCTACAACCCCAAAACACTCTTTTCCATAGTCAACAAACTTCTCAAACCCATGAATCTTTATGAATCTTTATTTATTTCGGATAGTACAGGTTAAAAGAAACTGAATAATATAACAAAGGGGGAAAGAAAATCCAATAAGGTCAAATTAGACAATAACTTCTCAGATTTTTTTTTTTTTTTGTTACTTATTTGTACCCGTAGGTAGATTTGGTTTGCAGTCTGGTGACAAGCCACCGGCTGCCGGTCGCTGTGTGCGCGAGCGCCCTAAACCTACATGTTTTTGGTATGCGGGAGGAAACCGGAGAAATCCCGGAGTAAACCCACGCAACACGGGGAGAACATGCAAACTCCACACAGCTCACTGTTGGTCGGGGGCTGGGATCGAACCCACGATCTCATGATCCCCGCGGTCCCCCGGCCGAGGGTAAACTGTGCTGCCACAGTGCTAAACCACTGCGCCACCGTGCAGCCAATGATTATACAATTCAACATAAGTTATCCGAAATGGGTGATGGCTGAAGCCGCAGCTTATATTGCCCACCCATATTCCATCCAAGAATTCAAAAGAAAAAAAAAAAAACAAGACAAGAGTGATTACAAATCAAAAACAAAGCTAAGACAAAATGTGACAGAAAAAAAACTAAGCTACAACACAACACAGACTGGATATGACAATCCTTATGTGATTTTACATGTCATCTTGTATATACGTTTGGAGTATTTCCTCCTTTAGTTTTTGTTTAAATTGTCCAAGCGTTGTACATGATTTTAATTCAGGTCCAAAATCGTTCCATAATCTGACTCCTTGCACTGAAACACAGTGTTGCTTGGTGGTAGTTCTCACTGAAGGTTTTTGAAATATACATGTTCCTCTAAAATGATATTGTTTCTCCCTTATTTGGAACAACTTTTGGATATTTGTGGGCAGTGATAGATTCTTCACTTTAAACATTATTATTGCACCTTTAAAGTCAACCAGATCTTTCAACTTGAGAGCTTTTAATTTAAGAAAAAGTGGGTTTGTTGGTTCCCTGTAAGCTGCTGTGTTTATTATTCTAATAGCTCTCTTTTGAAGCATAAAGAGTTGATATATGTTTGTTTTATATGTATTTCCCCATACTTCATTACAATATGTCATGTATGGGAGTATTAATGAATGATACAAGGTATATAGTGTGGGTTGATTCACCAAATGTTTCACTCTGTGTAATATTGCAATTGATTTGGATATTTTACCTTTAATATAATTAATATGTGATTTCCAACACAGTTTATTATCAATTATTACTCCAAGAAATTTAGTTTCAGATACCCTTTCAATCTCTACACCATTTACACTGAGTTTAGATACTGAGTTGTTGTGATGGTTGTTAAAGACTATAAATTTTGTCTTACTTAAATTGAGCATTAATTTGTTTGAATCAAACCACAGTTTAAGCTTTCCTAATTCCTTTCCGAGTGTATCCAGAAGTGGTTCCAAATTGCTTCCACTGCATAATAGATTAGTGTCATCGGCAAACAATATTAAGTCCATTTTTTCTGAAACTTTACATATATCATTTATATACATATTGAATAATAATGGCCCCAAAACTGAACCCTGTGGGACTCCACAAGTAACCTTCAGTAACTGTGAGTTTTTGTTACCAACACATACATACTGATATCTATTCTTTAAGTAACTACTTAACCAGGACAGTGCTACCCCTCTAATACCACAATTTTGTAGTTTCTTTAATAATAAATGATGATCCACTGTATCAAATGCTTTTTTAAGATCCAGGAATACCCCAACTGAATACTCTTTATTTTCAGTGGCAGTTGATATTTTTTCTATAAATTCCATTAGAGCAAATGCAGTTGTCCTCTTGTGTCTGAACCCATATTGCTGCTCACACAATAGATTATTCTTCAGTATGAAGTTGTCAATTCTCTCATAGAATATTTTTTCAAGTATCTTGGAAAATTGCGGCAATAGTGAAATTGGTCTATAGTTTGAGAATTCCCCTCTGTCACCCGTCTTGTATATCGGAATTACTTTAGCTATTTTCATTGCATTGGGAAATATACCTGTTTGGAGAGACAGGTTACAGATATACGTCAGTGGTTTCACTAAGCATTCAATAATAGTTTTGACTAAGAGCATGTCAATACCATCACAGTCCGCAGATGTTTTACTTTTAAACGATTTAACAATTTCAATGACCTCTCTCTCGTCTGTGTTCTTTATGAAAATGGAGTCTTTTATAGCAGTGTTATTGCTTATTGTATCACCTGTAGGCGCCGTAATGGGTATTTCTTGAGCCAAATTAGGACCAATGTTAACAAAAAAGTTATTAAATTCATCTGCAGGTGAAGCTGCATTCACACTCTGAGTCGTTTTATTATTTTTTGAAAAATCGGTTGGGTAGCTTGTGTTTCTGCTTTTATTTCCAAGAATGCTGTTAAGTATTGTCCATGTATTTTTAATATTGTCTCTGTTTTTCTCCAGTTCTTTACTGTAATAGTCTCTCTTACTACATCTTATTATATATGTTAACTTATTTTTGTATGTTTTATACCGCTGCTCTGCTTCTTTTGTCCTTTTCTTTAGGAAAGCTTTATATAATAAATTTTTCTTTTTACACACCTTTTGTAATCCTTTGGTTAACCATGGCTTATCGGCAAATTTATGTTTAAGCTTTTTTTTTTACTAATGGACAGTTTTTTTTGTAAAGAGTGGTTACAGTGTTTATAAATGTGTCATAGGCTTCATTTACATCTGATACATAGACTTCTGTTCAGTCTTGCTTCAGCAAGACTGGACAGAAGTCTATGTATCAGACAGACTGGACTAGTCTAGACAGAAGTCTAGTCTTCTCTGGACAGAAGTCTAGTCTGGACAGAAGCTCTTGTCCAGTCTTCAGCAAGACTGGACAAGAGCAAGTCCTCTTTAAAAGAACTGATTGCATTTGGTGATTTGTATCTGAACGATTTAAAAAAAAATTTCTGTATTGACCCCCGTGTGGCCATGGATAAGTGCAAAGGTTGGCAAGTGGTCACTTATATCATTTATCAATAATCCACGTTCTATTTTCTTATCAATAATATTAACAAACAGGTTGTCAATAAGTGTAGCAGTGTGAACTGTGATTCTACTGGGATGTGTTATTGTGGGATATAGACTCATGCTGTACATAGAGTTCATGAACTCTATAATTACATTTTGTTGATGTGGATTTAGTAAATCAATATTGAAATCTCCACAAATTACTACCATTTTCTTACTAGTAATATTATTGTACAGCTCGACTAATTTATCTCTGAATGTCTCAATGCAAGTTCCCGGCGTTCTATATATACAACTTATAATTAGATTTTTTGTTTTATCTTGGTCAATCTCAACAGTAACACATTCCAAAATCCCTGGTAGTGCAAAGGACATTCCATTTACAAGCTTACATCTATACAGGTCATCAATATACAGTGCAACACCACCACCCTTTTTTTGAGATCTGTTAATATGAAACATCTGATATCCCTCTATTGCCATCAGGGGAGCCTGCTCTTCATTAAGCCAGGTTTCAGAGACTGCAATAGCTGTAAATTTTCTGTCTAGCTGTTTTAAATAGTCCTGAATCTGTGGAAAGTTTTTGTTAAGACTTCTGCTGTTGAAGTGTATTATTGATAGTTTACCATCTAGTTGCACTTGACTTTTGAATTGCTTTTCAGTGTAATATTCACAATGGTTATGAATATTATTGAAAAAGTGGTTATCAGGATCAATATCATTCAACATCTCTTGTAGTTTATGTTCAGCATAATGGCATATTTTCAGAGTTTGAGTATCCTTACTCTGTGTCAAATGACTTCCTCCAACTGGGGATAATTGATGTCTACTCAAGTCAGTCATAAGTTTTTGTTTGTTTTGCTTATTTTTTTTAAAGTACTTTGACATGGTATATCAAAAGAACTGTTCTTACCGTGTGTGTGAATATGGATTATCATTGTCTCTTAATTTTTTTAATCAGTGTTCATCTGTATTTATCTAAGTCAGTAACATCTCTGATCATTATACTCTTTGCTTGCTCAGGTGTTTCATTTAGTTTGATCCAAACTCTACAATTTCTTGTCCATGTTGCCTGTATCTTATTTTGTCTTTTCAGCATCCGTGCTTGCCGTGCGATTTCAGCATTTGTTTTAGTTAGGTGTTCATTTAGGTAAACTTCTGTTCCCCGTAGCTTTCTGGCCTGCCTCAGTATGTCATTCTTTACCCTTCTGTTCACAAAGCGCATCACAATTGATTTCTTTGTTTTATTATCTTTCCTGGGTAAAGCATAACAGGCTGAAATTGCTTTTGCTTCTACCTTTATATCTTTACTGGCAAGGAACTGAAGCACCTGCTTTTCTAGGGAGACTGATTCACTCAGGGGAGCCTCCTCACCTCTCAGTCCTGTTGTTGCATGAGCGTATGACTGATATTTGATGTCTAGTCCACTTATAACTCGGTCATCCATACGAGAACCTTGTTCAAGATCCTTGACGCGTCACTCCAAGTCCGTAATTTTTTTGTCTTTTTCCTGAATTGTTCATTTTAAGTCTCGTACATCTTCCATTAGGCCTATTATTTTGGCCTGCTGGCTAACCATTTTGGCCACTTCTTCTGACAAGAAGTTCAGAGATTTTTTGATCTCTTCCATCTCCTCCTTCTTTGGTGGCATTTTTACTGACCTGTGGATAGTAAAAACAATCTCTGCTTGTGTCGCCGGTATCCGATCCGACCGACCTTGACTCCAGCTGGGCCTCAGCTAGCCAACTAGCCTCCTCCGCTGCTAGTCCCGCTGCTTACCGCCGCCGTAACCGAGCTCCTGTCCAGCTCCTCCACCGAGTCCCGCCACACACCGCCGCTGCAGCCGAGCTCCGCTGGGGCCCCGGTAGATCCTCCGCTGAGCACCGCCGCCTACGGCCGTCTGCCTGGATAGTTCCTTCGCTGAGCCCCGCCACCAACCGCCGTCTGCCTGGGTAGTTCCTCCACTGGGCCTCGCAACTGGGCTCCGACTCAGGCTATTGTCTGGCTGGGTCCCGGTGGTCCTCCACTGGTCCCCGTCTCCCACCACCACCGCCCCCGAACGCCAATCCGGCTCACGTCCAACTGCCGCCTCGGTTAGTTCCTCCGGCGAGCCCTCACCGGGGACTGAGTCGCTTCATGTCGGTGTTAGGCGGCACGACTGGCGCCAGCGTTAAGCTAACTAGTGTTAGCTTAGCAAATGCTTCGGGTAAAGCACAGCAGCGAACCACAAAGAAACGCTAGTCAGTTTACTCACAGTGGCCAGTGAAAGGCGATTAAAGGGGTATTCCAACAGAGGTGGAAATTCAGCCCGTGCGTGTGCATCACAAGCGCCGATCGCTGTTGGTTAGTTATTTTTAATGGCAAAATCAGCAACTTTGTCTCAGCACTGAAAAAGTGTGACCATCCCGGTCACCATCTTGCTTGCTTGCTTCCATCGACAACACCTCCCCAGCATTCACTGCTGAAAAGTGCAACTCAATCCTGTCCATTTTCCAAACAAAGATCACCACCATCCACAGCAACCTGACCACCTCCCCTCCGATCCTAACCCCTCCATTAGCTCCTTCCCCCACCTCTATTCAGCCACTGTCTCATTTCCCCACACTGACCCCTCTAGAACTCACTAAAATTACCACAGGCATGAGAAGCCCCACGTCCGTACTGGACCCTGTCCCCTCCACACTTATTAAATCTTGCTTCCCATCCCGCTCCCCACTCATCTGCACCATCATCAATGCCTCCCTCAGCTCCAGCTCAGTTCTTGACCCCCTAAAACTTGCCGCTGTCACCCCAATCCTCAAAAAACCTGGACTAAACCCCGACATCATGAACTAGAAAAGCACTCGGAGAGCGCAGACCTCCGCCAAGCGCCACAGTTCCCCCCATACAGTGTTTGTGTGTACGTTTTCAGATTCCTTCACCATGAAAACATATGACTAGCAATTGGATTGACAATGATAGGATTAGTGGTTCAGTAGTTATTCACGAAAATGACATTTTCCGTAATGGCGGCCACAGTTCCCCCCATACAGTGTTTGTGTGTACGTTTTCAGATTCCTTCACCACGAAAACATATGACTAGCAATTGGATTGACAATGATAGAATTAGTGGTTCAGTAGTTATTCATGAAAATGACATTTTCCGTAATGGCGGCCACAGTTCCCCCCATACAGTGGCGGAGGTAATAACTTCCATCCCATCTCTAACTTGCCCTTCCTATCAAAAATCCTAGAGTGTGTTGTTGCCACCCATCTCAAAACCCACCTCACCTCCAGTGACCTCTTTGAGACAATCCAATCTGGATTCTGCTCACAACATAGCACCGAAACAGCCCTTCTCAAAATGGCAAACGATATCCTCCTCTCAGCCAACTCTGGACTCCTGAACATCCTCATCATGCTCAACCTCACAGCCGCCTTCGATACAATCAACCACTCCATTCTCCTCTCCCGTCTGGAAACCTGCCCCAACATCACTGGTACAGCTCTCTCCTGGTTCCACTCATATCTCACCAACAGACAACAATTCATTCACATCTCAGCAACTGCACCTCCCTCACACCCCCCTCTCCCATGGTGTTCCCCAGGACTCTATGCTTGGCCCTCTCATCTTCATCATCTATATACTCCCGCATGGTAACATCATCCGCCGACTTCCGTTGTTATGCCGACGACGTTCAGATCTACATTTCTACTAACTGCATAACCACAGTAACCTGCTCTATACTGGGAAACTGTCACTCTGAAATAAAATCCTGGATGCAAAAGATCTTTCTACAACTTCACTATAAGTCTGACACAATGATCATCTGCCCGGAATCTCTTATCAATACCACCCACATCTTCAACCTCACTGTTGCCAACTCCACACTTTCCCCATCCCCACAGATATGAAACCTTGAAGTCACCTTTGACAGCCACCTCACTTCCGAACCACACATCGATCATTTTTTGTGATCAAATGTTTTTATTCAACAAAAGCGCAAGTTTCCAGCCGAAAAAAAAATTACAAGACTCCTTTTTGTTTAAAACAATAAAGACAGACATGACAATACAAGAATAGACGATGGGACTAAAAAATAAAATAACACAACAATAATAATGAACCTGCACCTAATAAAATGCAAACAACACAGGAATTAAAAGGAGAACTATTAAAATAAAATAAAATAAAGAGTACCATCCCCCACCCCACACACACACATGCACGCACACACCCACGTGCAAGCTCAGTCAGAGGGAAACAAGGAAGTTAAAGGTCTCCTAAATAGATGATCAGGTAAGGAGAGAGTTCATACTGTAAGTTCTTTTACTAAATCAGCTGATTCACGCCAATTGTTTCATGAAGTCTCACTAGCACCATTAACTCTAGCAGTTGACAGTTCTAAATAGATGACATCCATGAAGGTAAGGACCCAGTGTCTGATGGTAAGAGAGTGGGGAGGCTTCCATCGCAGTGCAATCAGCTTTTTGACAGCGGTCAGGCCGGCCAGTACAGTGCGTTTTTTAAGTTTAGTGACATGCAATTCTGATAGATCATTTTGCAAAAGGACAGGGATAGTCACGGGAATGGTCGCTGACACCAAATCAGATTGTTTGGCTGTGTGGCGGTTTGGGATAACCCCCACAACAGAATGGGACATGCAGAGCGGGTATCCGGAGCGATTAACAGAACAATAGGCAGCCTTCCTGTGTCTAGCTCCTTCCGCTGGTATCATGCTGTTTTGTATGAATCAAATGCAAACATTCAGGCTTCCTTCTCTTACTGTGATGCAAATGTCCCATGCCTTTCATGTGTTGTCTGTAACTGGGTATAAATACCGCACATGTTCTGTAACTCATTCTCTCTCTTTGACTGCTGCTGCTGACACACACACTCTGTGTCTCTTTGCTGGAGAGCCTCCGGACTCGCCCATGGAGCGAGCTCCGTGACGGCGGTGTGATAATAAACCTACTTAAAACCTCACATCGCTGCCTTATTTTATCATCCGCCGCACTGGTGACCCCGAGAATGCACACGCTTTGTGCAACGCAACCTTCTGGTCTGGACAGCCACGCTGGTGACCCGACGCTGAAAAAACACGCTGCCGGCGAACGCAGCACCCGGCGGTGATGCTCCGACGACAAGCGAATGCAGCAGCTGCCTTCTGCTTCAGGGAACTCTCCGGACATCACCCACGACCGGGAAAGCCGCAGCAAACTTCATGGTGGGATCTGCACGCCTAGATCGGCACATCCACGCTGGACCGGCCGCGCTCACAGCTCCTCCACACGAGAGCACATGCACCTCGTCCCCTCTCCACGATGGCGACCTCCATGGCCGACGGAGAATGCAGCGCGTGGACCTGAACGCACCATGGCCGAGCGAGTGACAAAGATCGTCTCCTCCCTCTCACCGCTCCAACACATTGAACAGGGATGATTAAGCTCCCTGACCCTGGCTCTTCCTCTCCAGCTGGCCCACCCACGCACGGAGCCCTGGCACACGCACCGGGGAGTTACGAGGACGGTGCACCACGCACGGGACGCATACGACTCTACAGACCCCCATCCTCCTTCGCTGCTGCACACAGGCTCTTCAGGGTTGCTCGTACACCTGAGGCACGTACGCAGCATGCTCGAAGGATTTGCTAATGGTCTCAGCCACGGCACACATAGGGAATTCGGCAGTCTGCGGTTCCCGAGGGCTTTAAGGTTGTGCCCGCACCTAAAGTCAACACGCCAAGTCCCTTTGCCTTTGTTTTTTCTTACAGCCGCCCCCGCTTTTCTTCACGGCCACTATTAATCCTTGCAGGACTTAATCGCGAGAGGAGTCAGTGACTAATTTTTCTTCTTGTGATCTCCGCACGTTCAACGGGACAGCCCCTCGACATCGCGGATCAACAAGCAATTTTTGCGCGGCCCAGACGATTTCACCGTCCCCGGCCGGCATTTACTACCCCCCACCCCCTCCATCTCCGCCTGCACAGAGCCTTCCCTGCTCGCTGCCAAAGCTGGACTATGGAGGCCTCGGCCCCCTGCCGAGCCCTCTAGGGGGGAGCGTGTGGCGGTTTGGGATAACCCCCACAACAGAATGGGACATGCAGAGCGCACATCTGGAGCGATTAACAGAACAATAGGCAGCCTTCCTGTGTCTAGTTCCTTCCGCTGGTGTCATGCTGTTTTGTATGAATCAAATGCAAACATTCAGGCTTCCGGCTCTTACTGTGATGCAAATGTCCCATGCCTTTCATGTGTTGTCTGTAACTGGGTATAAATACCGCACATGTTCTGTAACTCATTCTCTCTCTTTGACTGCTGCTGCTGACACACACACTCTGTGTCTCTTTGCTGGAGAGCCTCCGGACTCGCCCATGGGGCGAGCTCCGTGACGGCGGTATGATAATAAACCTACTTAAAACCTCACATTGCTGCCTTATTTTATCATCCGCCGCAGGCTGCTACTTTAGACCAAAACTGTGAGACTGGAGGGCAGTTCCACATCATATGTAAAAAGGTGCCAGGGGCTTTTATAGTACATAGGCTACACAAGGGATCAGGTGTCAAGTTCATGCAATGGAGTTTACAAGGGGTTAAATATGTTCTGTGTATATAGATGAAGTGGATCTGCTGGTGGTCCGGGTTGTGGGAAGCCTCCATAATATTTGCCCAGACTTTGGACCAATTAAAATCAGAGTCAAGATTGGGGCAATCATGCCTCTGCATTCTATCAATTGGTAAATCACTATAAAAGGCCTCCAGAAAGAAATGATACAGAACGGATACCAGACCTCTATTCTTAGTTCATGTTGCAAATAGCTTATATAAAGGATGGATTGGTAAAGGTTGTTGGCATGAGGCACCATGTGCCTGGAGAGATTATCTAAGTTGCAAACAGAAAAAGAATGTGGTTGCAGGCAGATTAAAGCTGCTTCTGATATCCTGAAAGGTGTGCAGCCCAGAATCACTAAATATATAATCTAAAGTGCGAACATTACTTTTATTCCAAGCAGAACATGAAACGGGTCTTCCTCCAATCAATAGGCCCAGGTTGTTCAAAATTGGTGAACGTGTATGCCACTTCTAGAAGATCTTACAAGGAAGCTCAGCAGCACGCCATGTTGGAATAAGTTGTGATACTATTGGACCAAAACGTAATTGGCATTGTTTATTGGATATATTAGCAAAGAGAACCTCCTGTAGGTTCCAGGGTCTCACACAGTTTTCTTCTAGCTTACACCAGGAAACAGAGGCATTAGTGTCACGCCACACAAGTAATGGCCTAGGTACAAATGACCGGAAATAAAACTTAAAGGTAAGAACTGATAAACCACCACTGGTCATTCCTCTTTGTGTGGTGGACAGTTTTAAGGTGGGTGCTTTCTGTTCCAAATGAACTGCAAAATAACAGAATGTATTTTGTTCCAATAATCAGCAGGAGGGGAGAGGGGGATCATTGAACTGACAGAATTTATTCTGGGCAGAATGTTCATTTTAACTATAGAGACCCAGGCTCTCAGAGAGTTGGGGAGACTAATCCACCTGTCTAAGTCTGCTTTAACTTTATTCAGTGTTTCTGAGTAGCTGTGCATCACAATGCGATTCAGGGATGGGAATATTTGTATTCCAAGATTCTTAAAGTCTTGGACAACTGGAATGTCAGCTGGAAATTGCAACCTCCTAGCTGAGCCATTAAAGGGGAGTAGTGTGGATTTAGTCCAGTTAATCTTAAAGCCAGAGAGGCAACTAAATTCTTCACAAATGGACAGCAAGTTAGGTATGGATTGTAGGTGTTTCTCCATAAAGACTAAAACATCACTGGCATATAATGACAAGTAGTGGTGCGTATTGTGAAGTGAAATTGGGTGCACAGTGGGGGACTGATGAATCATCTGAACAAGTGGTTCAAGTGAGAGAGCAAAAAGTGCTGGGCTCAGGGGACAGCCCTGTCGGGATGATCTAGTAACTGGAAACAGCGCAGAGAATAGTTGGCCCGTAAGTACTAGGGCCGAGGGATTTGAATACAGAACCTTAATCATATGAATAAGATTTTTGCCAAATCCCATTTTATCTAAAACCTTCCATAAAAAGGACCACTCAGGCCTATCAAAGGCTTTCATAGCATTGAGGGATAGAACTGCAGGTGGGGTTTCTTTGTCCATTGCAGCGTCAATTATGTGGAGAAGTCGTCTGACATTATCTGCAGCAAGCCTCGACTTTATAAAACCAGTCTGATCGCAGTTGACTAGTGTTGACATGTGGTTCTGGATACGTCGAGCCAACACTTTTGTGTATATTTTAAGATCTGCATTTAACAAGCTGAGAGGCCTATAACTGTTGCAGTCTACTGGGTCCTTGTCTTTTTTTAAGCGTAAAGTTGTTCACTGGTGTGAGGATTCCTACCTGCAGCTGAATATGACAAAAACTAAAGATATGATTATTGGCTTTAGGAGGAAAACACCCAGGCACGAAGTCACTGTACTAAAAGGCCAGACCACTGAATGTGTACAATCCTACAAATATCTTGGGACGATTATTGATAGTAATTTAAACTTTGAAGAGAACTGTGAAAGGGTGTGCAAAAAGGGTCAGCAACATTTGCATTGTTTAACCACTTGCGCTCCATTGTTCCGCGGGCGGGCAAGTCTCTGCGTCCTATGACGCACGAGGGCGCACGAGAGCGCACTCGTGCACCCTCGTGCGCATGACGCATGATAAGGATATTGATGGTGGTGGTGTAGGTGGTGTGCCCTCCAAGCGCCACTGAAAAAAAAATCTGCAAACACAGCCGCGAACAGATTAGTTCATCTGATTGACCTCTCATTCGACTAATAAGAGCCTTGAATTGGGTTTCTGAAACCTTGAAGAACCAATGAATGAAAATCTAGGAAGGAGGACCCGCCTACTGTGAACGCAGGAGCCAATTGAAGCACAGAAATTCTGGCTGGGTGAAGAGAGATTTACTGTTGCAACAGATGAAAACAAAGGACGCTGGACGAATCTACTACAGACCCAGGCTCACCCAGCAGCATGGAGAACACCCACAAGTGGGACCTGCACTCATTCCAGCAGAATAGACGGAGGCCGACGACAAAAGTCGTAAATCATTCGCCAAAACGGCAATAATGGAATTATGTTGATCGGGATCCACGAGCGGAGTAGCGTCGCGTTCGTCTGACAATGGGGGAAGAGATGTTCGCCGCGACTCTGCTGCTTTGAAGAGGTAATGTGTTATAAGCCAAATTATTATTTATCCCTGAAAACTGTAATCCAAAAATGACTTTTGACCGATCGGTAAATTACAACTGTACTGCGCACGAAGTGCGTGCGCCGCGATAAACGGTTCATTTGCCGTGTTCGGACCGTGAACGCCCCCCCCCCCCGCTGCAGAAGAGGAGCGGGGGGGGGCCACGGTCCGAACGCCCCCCGGTCTGCGGGGGGAAGCATATCAGTCTATTCCATCATGTAGCGATGGCCCTCTTCTGTAGCGGGGGGGGGGGGGCGTTCACGGTCCATTCACGGTTCCCCCCCCCCCACACACACACACACAGTAGCGAGGGGGGGGGGGGAGCCGCTGTGAAAGCATGCAAGGAGTGTAATCCGTCATGTATCGAGGGCCGAATTTGGTCCTTGGTAGCGGGGGGGGGGAACGACCCCCCGCCCACACACACACACACAGACACAGCCCTGAGTGTGACCTTTCATTAGAGCCTAAAATGAAGATTCTACATTGAATTATTCAAAAGTTACAGACGTTTTTCCAAACTGTGCCATTTGGCACAATTTGCCACAGTTCCAAAACGCCTGGGAACAGCCTGAGAACAAAGCTGTGTAAAATATTCATTTTTTGTGGTATTGTTACCAAATTTGGATCTCAGCTGGATAACACTTGGTTCTACATTTCTGTTGCATTTTCCAGCCGGATCGGACAGCTGTGTGTTATTTACAAGCATTTGTATCCAAAAAAACACTGTGTCCAATTTTTTTTTCTTCAAGTTCAGTATGTTTAGATGACTGTAACTCAGTGGCCGGAGCACGTAGAGAGATTTTTTTTTTTTGCCAACAAATTCAAAGTGTTTTCTTTTAAATGAGACCAACCCCATGAAGATGCTGCAAAGGGTTGAATAACAGCTTTCGATTTACTTTGGGCACGTTATTTTTTGGCATTTTTAGGAAAATTGCCCGGAGTGCAAGTGGTTAAGGAAACTTGCACGCTTCCAAATTGACCGAACCATAATGACAATGTTTTATCGGGCTTTTATTGAATCTGTTTTATCCTTTTCTTTAGTGTCATGGTTTGGTCAGATAAAACTGAAACAGAGGAAATCCTTGGATCAGGTAGTTAGATGGTCCAGTCGTTTGCTTGGTGAGTCACAGCTGAGCCTGACATCCCTGTACACCAGACAGGTACAGAGGATGGCTACCTCCATTTTACTGTAAATGATGACTCCCACCCTTTGCACTGCCACTTTCAGCTTCTTCCCTCCAGACGGAGGTTTGCTGTCCCAAAAAGTAAAACCCAGCGCTACAAAAACAGCTTTGTTCCTTCTGCTGTTAAAGAGTTAAATTTAAAAAATTAATTAAATCACCCATTATTGTCATTCAACCATACATGTACAGTAGAACGAAATTGTGCTTTATCCTATCTACAGTGTCAATTTCACACACCCCATGCACACACCCCATGTGTAGAATCAGAAGGGCCGCTGCCATGCAAGGCGCCGCCACAGATTTCCCTCCTCCATTCCATTATTGCTGAGCCCCAAGCTGGACGGCAGGAAGTTCCGTTTTTATATGGTCTTCAGCATGACCAGGCCAGGATTTGAACCCCTGCCTCCCGGGTGTGGGGCGGATGCTCTACCAACAGAGCCACCACTCCGGTAAACAAGAGTTGAACAAGATGTCAGACTCAGAAAATATTTATTGCCAAGTACATTAACAGATACAACTGATAATATACGAGGGATTTGACTTGACACAGAAAACGACCTGCATTTCCGGTGACACGGCGGCATCTGTAAACGCGCCTGTCATCAGATGGGTACAGGATGCATAGGGAAGAAAGGATAATACAATAGGAAGGAGCAAAAAAACCATTGATTGTCAGAATAGTGGTCATATATGATCAATATTATGATTACAAGAAAAAAAAGCCCTCAATGCACAGTTAGCAGACAAAAAAGTACACAAGGACACAGAGAGAGCAGTGAGTGAATAACCTTTTCCATCAGTTTTGTGAATCAGTGTGGATGTAGTGTTGAATGAAGGTGTTTGTATCAGTTAAGAACAACAAGGTCTCTTTGGCAGGAGATGTTTAGTCTAGCTGCTGGCATTGTCCTTGGGCCATGCAGCTGGCTGTCCGAAAGGCCGTGGAGCTCAATGTTTTGAAAACAAAGAACTGCAGATAATCTGGAGGATTTGTGTGAGGGGAGTCAGATTCGTCGAATAGTACTGATCTCAGAGAGAAAAAACTTTATATTCTCTTACAGATTCAGTACTTAATCCTTCATTGCTGGACGTTGAATCCTTCATGGACGGCTCTCAGCGTAATCATGATGTAATCCACCTTCCGAGACAGTTCTCCATTTGCTGCTATCAGAGTCCTCTCCATTTTTTCAATTTGATGGTTGAACCTCGCCTGGCCAGCGTTTTGATAGGTTGTGTCCATCTTCATCAATTTACGGTACACCAGGATAATCCCAGATCCAATCAGAACGATCCCAATCACCATTACTACGAAGACGTACAAATCTTCTACATCTTCGATGGAAAGATCAGACAGGCACAAGAGTTTCCAATTACTTGTGTCCTTCAAATAGCCCGCAGCAGCCGTTCCTGCGGGGCAAACAACCTCCCCCGGGGCACTTTTCCTCGTTGAAAAAATAGTGTCAATTGCGTTCAAAGCCCAGCTTATTAATTCCATAATTTCTTTCGATAATCAGCAGTAAAGACGCAGACAGACGATAGCAAGCTGGGATCCAGTTAGTTAGGGGAGGAAGGAGATAAGTCAGAGCAGGAGAGAAGAAAAAAGGCGTCTGCTCTCTTTGGAGGGCGGAAGTGAGATGTAACAATATATTGCACATAATTTAGTTACCTATTTATTAATTTTATTTTATATTTACTTATTTTTGTAGGTTTTTTTATTTGGGTTCTAAATCTTTTATTGGGTTTTAGACTTTTGAGTTTTTAACCTGTTTGGCTAGTCTTTAACTTTTTAATATGACCCTTCTCTCTTATCTCTTTCTTTTTCTCTTATCTCTTTGTCTTATGGCCTGATTGGTGGAGCCTTGAGTACTTTTATCATGTTTATAGTCAGCTTCATGTGTGCCTGTGTTTGTGTTCATGTTGAATGTAATTATGGTTTGTAAATATGGATGTCACCTGACTGCAAAACAAATCTACCTACGGGTACAAATAAAATAACCTGAACCTGAACCTGAAAGATATCAGGGCTATGTTGACATCTCTTGAAAAACTGGCTTTGTCTATAGAAAGCATTATAATATCTAAAAGTAGTGGGCATAGCTTGTCCCAGAATTCCACATATACTTCAGGAGGTATTCCATCAAACCCTGGTGATTTAGTTCTTTGCATATCGAGAGCAGCCACCTTAAGCTCTTCCAGGGATATGGGTGCATCAAGCTGTGTAGAGTCAGTTACTGACAACTGAGGTAGATCTAGCTGACTGAGAAACTTGTGACATCTATCTTTATCTGAGTCTCTGATTGGTAGAGATTAGAGTAAAACCTGTGAAAGGTCTCATTCACCTGCTTAGGTTCAGTTACAATTTCATCAGTTGTGGATCTGATAGAGGGGGTGTCAGCAAAGTACTCGGCTCATATTTTGGAGGCGAAGAGGGTCTAGACCCCTCGAAGTAGTAGCACTGTCTAGTCCTATGTATCAAAAATTCTGACTGTTGCTTTAAAATGTTATTAATGTCTTTCTTTATGATATAATGCTGTAATTCAGTCTGTTGGGAATAGTTTCTTTGTAAGGTCAAAAAAATTTTAGCCAATTCAGCTTCCACAGCCTGCAACGTAGCTGTTCTAGCTTTGCGCAAGTTTGACGAGAAGCAGGTGGCATTGCTACATATAAACCCTTTAATAGCATCCCATAATATTCTGGGGTCATCCACCGAGCCTAAAATAAAGTCCAAAAAGTCCTGTAGTTGGAATAAAAATTTGGATGTATAGACATCATTTCTAAGTAGGATGGTATTAAAGCGCCGCCTAGCAGCCCGTTTGGATAAGCAGCCCAAAGTTGCACGGCAGAATACCCCCTTATGGTCTGATAATGCAAGGGGCAGCAGAGCAGCAGCATCAATTTTCTGAAAAAGTTGTGACAAAGTGAAAAGAAAATCTATTCTTGAGAATGATTTATGTCTGGCAGAGAAAAAGGAGTAATCTTTTGCTGTGGGGTTAAAGGAACGCCAAACATCTATGAGCCCAGTCTTTACCCAGGATCGCAGAGCTGTAGTAGCAAGCTCCTGATCTTTAGAGGCATTCAAGCTAGAGCAATCATCTGTATGCCATACTCCATTCATATCAGCCTCCACAGTAAGAGAATATTCAGATAGTTCCAGCATTTTCTGTGTAAGTGTGTCATAGAAATTTTTATCAAATTTGTTTGGTGCATAAGCAAAGATAAGAGCTACTTTTCTCCTGTATAGCTCAGCCTTGGCCACTACTATCCTACCTGTATTGTCCGCCCATACATCCAGCACCTTAATTTTAAGATTACGTTTACATACAATAGCCACCCCTTTACTTTTTGATTCGGCTGAAGAGGAAGCAACTGTATGGTAAAATCTGTTGGACAGGCGACCAGAGTCTCTGCTTAACAGATGCGTCTCCTGTAGAAGAGCCAGGTCAATTTTCCGATGACGTAAGAACACTGGTCCTCTTATGTGGTGTATTTAACCCATCACAATTCCAAACTAAAATAGACAATTCATCCATTGTTGTGTACTGATCCCAGTCCCAGAGTGATCCACCATGTACCCGGTAATAAAATATAGTACCAGTAGCTGCAACCTGACTCACAAATATGATTGATCTGAATATAAAATGAATGATCCTTCCCCCTATTTAGTGGTTTGGACTTTTGCTCCCATTTCCCAGAGTATGATAAGAGCAGATACATCAATTCCCCCTGCAATAGTCCCTGGTGGTGCCAAACAAACAACTGATCCGTGATCTAGTATGGATATGGGGCTACGAAAGATCAAACTACAACCTCAAACCCAGCACTTGTTAACTGAACCTTTGAAATCAGGCTGGTATAATGAGCTGCAAGTATCAGAAATAACTGTGTGCTCAAGGCTCGGAAAATAAAACAAGCATCAAGATTTAAAAAAAAAAAAAAAAAAAAAAAAATATATATATATATATATATATATATATATATATATATATAATATACTGGCCACAAACATAAAGATAAACAGGTGAACAGAGAATAGTACGGCCGGGAAATGAGCTGTGCACACCGAATAAAATAAGGATCTTCACTGGAACAATAAAGGGTCTATGTCCATGGCAAACAGAAAGTTGAAAAAGACAAAGTGCGATGTAAGTCCTCAATTAATAAACATAACACCGTCCTCATCAATAGCCGATTAACCAAGTAACTGAGCTTTCAAACAAACTCTGTGTCACAGCCAAATACAAAATTAGAACGGGGAATGCTCAGATCTATTCAGAGAGAGAGAGAAAGAAAAAAGAGAGCCTGGTAGCATAAGCGCACGCAAATGAAAATAATTATGGGCCAAAAGGATTATAAAGTAAATGCTAATGTGGCCCAGGCTGGAATAAGTCACATTTCCTTTAATTGTAACGATGAAAATAAGAAAAAACCTGTCGCACATATTTTATTAACAAACCAGCGCTGTGGCAAAGAGTCCGGGTGATACCCAATCATGTAATCCAGGTTCCAAGTATATTTGTCTGGTTGTCAGTGCTCTGGGTCGCCGTTCCAAGTCGCAGGTGGGGTCCGCACCACCAGGAGGGAGCTGATGAAGTCCTCGGCTTTGTCCAGGGACTAGAAAACCTCAGTTTTGCCATCGGCTTTGACTTTCAGTGTGGCGGTGTAAAGCAGAAAGAACTCCACTCCTTTTGCTTGGGCTGTGTTCATGGCTTTGGAGAAAGCTTGCCGTCGCCTGACAGTGTAGCCACTGTAGTCGGGTGAGAAGTGAACCGATCGTCCATCAATTATGAGCGGGGATTTCTTTGCAGCACGGAGGATACGCTGGCGTGTTGTGTACTGAAGCACATTAAAGATTAGGGTACAAGGGGCATTTTTCCTCCTGTTGTTGTCACTGAGCACACGGTGGGCTCACATGATCTCACCCTCCAGATCACCTAGAGTAGGGAACCACTTCGGTAGCGACTTCGTGAGAAACTGCACAACATTGGACCCTTCGAGTCCTTCTGGTAGTCCAGTGGCACGAATGTTACATCTCCTGTTTCGGTCCTCCATGTCAGCTAGCTTAAGCTGCATCGTCTCCAACGCGCCCTCCTGGTTAGCTAGCCTTTCAGAGTTACTTTCAACATCCGACCGTGTTTTGTTCAGCTCCACATTAACAGTGCCAAGACTCTTGGTTAGCGATAATAAGTCTGCCTGTATGGCTCATAACTTTTCTTCCGTGTTTTCTCCCATCTGCCGGAGTTTATCGAAGCATACCTCCAGAAAGCCATGTTGTTTCTCAAGTACAGCCTCCGCTATGGCCTCCATGTTGGACATCCCTCTAGTCTTTTCAACAAGACCAGGCTCAAATTTCTTGCTTGAATTGGTCATGGCATTTCTACAATTAATAGTGCAGGTAAATGACAGACAAAATAGTTGTCACAATGGTGAAAATCAATAAAAAAAAGCAATGCTGGTGTTGATAAATTGACTTGATTTCTCTCTCTCTCTCTCTCTTTCACACTTCTTTATCTGCTTGCTATACACGCTACACTGCAGAGCTTAGCTTACACCCCATAATTCATTTGTTGAAATCAGTTTGAATCAGCTCTGTACACAGCTGAGCTGACACGTAAGTTTAAAATATGTTACAGATACAATGAGGTAAAAACCCCTCCCTCTTGCATGAGAGGGGGTAGTTAGGCTATAAACACTATAGGGCTCCATTTTGGGGGGGCACACTCACTCCAGGAATTGCCTAAGTGGTGTGTCCCAGCGCTGTTGTAATTCCATATCTCACTTTCAGTAAAAAAAGGAAAATATACTTCATCTCTCAGCCTGGTTATTTGGCCATCGTATCAAAGAACTGGGGTTTAAAGTATTTTAGACTCAATACTGGGTTGAGCAGATTCGACCTAAGCTGCCATCTTGTCCAGCTGATCACGTGACTCCCCTCGAACCGCACATCAATCATGTCACCAAAACTGCCTTCTGTCACCTAAAAAACATAGCCCGACTCTGTCGGCCTGATCCGTCACTCACCTTCTCCACCGCAGAAACCCTCATATACGCATTTATCACATCCAGACTCGACAACTGCAATAACATTCTTTACAATTCATCATCCAAAGTCCTCCAGAGACTTCAGTACATTCAGAACTCAGAAGTCCATATCTTTACCCAGTCCTGCTCCCACGACCACATCACCCCTGTCCTCCAGAACCTCCACTGGCTCCCAATCTTACAACACATACAGTTTAAAGTCCTTCTCCTCACCTTTAAAGCCCTCCATCACCAGGCCCCTTCCTATCTCACCAACCTGTTGCACCAGTAACCCCCCGGCCTCCGTTCCTCTGATGCAAACCTCCTTTCTCCATCACACAGAACCAAGCACCGAACCTGGAGGGACAAAGCCTTTTCCATCGCGGCCCCCTCCCTCTAGAACTCTCTCCCCCAACAGATCCATGACTGCACAGAGTTAAACAGCTTCAAATCATTACTCAAAGCCCACCTGTTCAGACTTGTTTTTCATCTTTAATTTTAATCCTTAATTTTTGACTTTTTTTAATGTAAAGCGTCTTTGAGTGCCTTGGAAAGCACTATACAAATAAAATGTATTATTATTTATTATTATTAAAAATAAATTAAAAAGAAACAGAATCATGCTAAAATAGAATAAGAGAAAATGTACAAGAAATAAAAGTTACAGTGCGGCGGCATAAAATAAAGCGGCGTTGTTGGAGGTTTTAAGTAGAGTTTTATTATCATACCGCCGTCACAAGCTCTGCTCCCGGCGCCGTGCATGAGCGCCAAGAGCGAGCCCACGGCTCTCAGAGAAGGAGGGACACAAAGTCTGTGTCCTGCAGCAGAGGTTGAAGTCAGATTGAGAGAGGATGAGAGCATGGTTACAATGCAGTATATATACACCCAACTACAACAATACATCAAAGCATTCACAGCAGTTGGTCTGATCAAACAGATAACAGGACAGGCATGAGACATTTGCATGAAAGGCAACATTAACATTACAGAGGTGAGCCAGACGAAACGAGTCTGCCTGTAGACATTAATACACATTTCCTATTCTGTTATTTGCTCTAGCCGAGCGCTGTGTTTGACCAGTCTGTTTGTGGGGATTTACACCAAAGCACATCTACATATGTAAGATGCTCAGAAGAAGCACAGTAAGGACAAGACGCATGAACACTATACGAGAATGGCGCATTACATCACAATACATGCATGTTTGCATCACAAATACATGAATGGCACATTGCATCTCAGTAGTGCAGCGGGAAAAACAGAGACAAGAGAGCTGAGTGTCCTTATCTGTTGTGGGGGTTAACCGAACCGCCACACGCTCCCCCCCAGAGGGCGCGGCAGGGGGCCGAGACCTCGATAATCCATCTGTGTGAGCGAGCTGTGGGAGAAGCTCACTGCAGGCGGAGGGGGAGGGAGGGGAGGGGTAGTAAGTGCCGGCAGGGGCTGTAAAATCGTCCCGAGCCGTACAAAAATTGCTTGCTGCTCCGCGACGTCGAGGGGTTGTCCCGTTGCGCGTGCGGAGATCACAAGAAGAAAAATTAGTGTCTGACTCCTCTCGTGGCCATGAAGAAAAGCAGGAGCGGCTGTAAGAAAAAAAAATAAACAAAAGCAGAGGGACTGGCGTGTTGGCTTTAGGTGCAGGAGCAACCCCAAAGCCCCCGGGAACAGCTGATGGCTGAAATCCCTTTGTGCCGTGGCTGAGACCATTAAAAAAATCCAGTGGCGAGCTGCGTGCTTGCTTCAGGTGAACGAGCAGCCCTGAAGGGTCTGTGAGCAGCGGCGGAGGACGATGGCGGTCTCTGGAGCCATTACTTGTCCCGTGCGTGATGCGCCGTCCTCGTAACTCCCCGGTGCATGCGCGGGGGTTCCGTGCATGGGTGGGCCGCTGGAGTGGCGAGTCAGGGTGCAGAAACTTGGTGGAGATCGGCGCAGACGGCGCCGATAAAATCCAGGTTGAGCTGTGGCTGCATGATTGGCCATGGTGCGTTGGAGCGGTGAGAGGAAATAGACGATCTTTTGTCCCTCAGGCTCGTGCAGATGCGTTGGAGCGGTGGGAGGGAATAGACGATCTTTGTTCCTCAGGCTCGGGTGGATGAGTAGGATCGCTGAGAGGGAGGCGTAGCGGTGAGAGGGAGAAAACGTTCTGTGTCCCTCGGCTGGTCCAGCGTGGACGTCCCGATCTCAGGCGAGGGTCGCGCCATGACGTTTTCTGCAGTTTTCCCGGTCGTGGGTGATGTCCGGAGAACGGCTCGCCTGTGTTGGCTCCGCGTCGAGGTCTCCCTGAAGCCGCAGGGAGGGTGGACCAGTCAGGCCGCTGCGACGGAGCATTCATGCCCGGGTGCTGCGTTCGCTGGCCGCTCGTTTTTTTCAGCGTCGGTTCGCCAGCGTGGCCGTCCAAATCAGAAGGCTGCGTCGCACAAAGCGTGTGCGTCTTCAAGGGGTCACCAGTGCGGCGGCATGAAATAATGCGGCGTTGTTGGAGGTTTTAAGTAGAGTTTTATCATACCGCCGTCACAAGCTCCGCTCCCGGCGCCGTGCATGAGCGCCGAGAGCGAGCCCATGGCTCTCAGAGAAGGAGGGACACAAAGTCTGTGTCCTGCAGCAGAGGTTGAAGTCAGATTGAGAGGATGAGAGCATGGTTACAATGCAGTATATATACACCCAACTACAACAATACATCAAAGCATTCACAGCAGTTGGTCTGATCAAACAGATAACAGGACAGGCATGAGACATTTGCATGAAAGGCAACATTAACATTACAGAGGTGAGCCAGACGAAACGAGTCTGCCTGTAGACATTAATACACATTTCCTATTCTGTTATTTGCTCTAGCCGAGCGCTGTGTTTGACCAGTCTGTTTGTGGGGATTTACACCAAAGCACATCTACATATGTAAGATGCTCAGAAGAAGCACAGTAAGGACAAGACGCATGAACACTATACGAGAATGGCGCATTACATCACAATACATGCATGTTTGCATCACAAATACATGAATGGCACATTGCATCTCAGTAGTGCAGCGGGAAAAACAGAGACAAGAGAGCTGAGTGTCCTTATCTGTTGTGGGGGTTAACCGAACCGCCACAACAGTACATTATGGGAGATTAACAATTGTTCTACAGAAAGGCAGCAGTAAATAGGAAAGTTTTTAACCTTGATTTAAAGCAGCTGGGAGTTTCAGCAGCCTTGATGCTTTCTGGAAGAAGCATAAAAACTGAACATTGCCTCATCGTGTTTAGTTCTAACTGTGGACACAGATAGTAGGCCTGACCCTGATGACCTGAGGGCTCTGGGTGGTTTGTAATGGAGCAGAAGATCTGAACTGTATTTTGGCAAACAATTCAGAGCTTTATAAACCAACAGCAGTATTTTGAAATCTATTTGACAGACAGGAACCCAGTGTAAAGATCTGAGGACTGGAATTACAGTGGTGTGAAAAAGTGTTTGACCCCTTCCTGATTTCTCATTTTTTGTGTGTGTTTGTCACACTTAAATGTTTCAGATCATCAAACAAATTTAAATATTAGACAAAGATAACACAAGTAAACACAAAATGCAGTTTTTAAATGAAGGTGTTTATTATTAATGGAAAAAAAATCCAAACCTACATGGCCCTGTGTGAAAAAGTGATTGTCCCCTAAACCTAATAACTGGTTGAGCCACCCTTAGCAGCACCAACTGCAATCAAGTATTTGTGATAAATGGCAATGAGTCTTTTACAGCACTGTGGAGGAATTTTGGCCCACTCATCTTTGCAGAATTGCTGGAATTCAGCCACACTGGAGCGTTTTCGAGCATGAACCGCCTTTTTAAGGTCATGCCACAGCATCTCAATTGGATTCAGGTCAGGACTTTGACTAGGCCACTCCAAAGTCTTCATTTTGTTTTTCTTAAGCCATTCAGAGGTGGACTTGCTGGTGTGTTTTGGATCATTGTCCTGCTGCAGAATCCAAGTGCGCTTCAGCTTGAGGTCACGAACAGATGGCCGGACATTCTCCTTCAGGATTTTTTGGTAGACAGCAGAATTCATGGTTCCATTTACCACAGCAAGTCTTCTAGGTCCTGCAGCAGCAAAACAGCCCCACATCATCACACTACCACCACCATATTTTACTGTTAGTATGATGTTCTTTTTCTGAAATGCTGTTACTTTTATGCCAGATGTAATGGGACACACACCTTCCAAAAAATTCAGCTTTTGTCTTGTGAGCCCACAGAGTATTTTCCCAAAAGTCTTGGGGGTCATCAAGATGTTTTCTGGCAAAACTGAGACAAGCCTTCATGTTCTTTTTGCTCAGCAGTGGTCTTCGTCTTGGAGCTCTGCCATGCAGGCCGTTTTTGCCCAGTCTCTTTCTTATGGTGGAGTCATGAACACTGATCTTAACTGAGGCAAGTGAGGCCTGCAGTTCTTTGGATGTTGTTGTGGGGTCTTTTGCGACCTCTTGGATGAGTCGTCGCTGCGCTCTTGAGGTAACTTTGGTCGGCCGGCCACTCCTGGGAAGGTTCAACACTGTTCCATGTTTTCACCATTTGTGGATAATGGCTCTCACTGGGGTTCGCTGGAGTCCCAAAACTTTAGAAATGGCTTTATAACCTTTTCCAGACTGATAGATCTCCATTACTTTGTTTCTCATTTGTTCCTGAATTTCTTTGGATCACAGCCTGATGTCTAGCTTTTGAGGATCTTTTGGTCTACTTCACTTTGTCAGGCAGGTCCTGTTTAAGTGATTTCTTGATTGAGAACAGGTGTGGCAGTAATCAGGCCTGGGTGTGGCTGGAGAAATTAAACTCAGCTTTCCAAAGATGTGATAAACCACAGTTAATTTATGTTTTAATGGGGGAGCAATCACTTTTTCACACAGGGCCATGTAGATTTGGATTTTTTTTTACCCTTAATAATAAACACCTTCATTTAAAAACTGCATTTTGTGTTTACTTGTGTTATCTTTGTCTAATATTTAAATGTGTATGATGATCTGAAACATTTAAGTGTGACAAACACTCTGTGTTGGCCCTGCGATGGACTGGCGATCTCTCCAGGGTGTACCCTGCCTCTCGCCCAAAGATGCTGGGATAGGCTCCAGCCCCCTGCAACCCAAAAAGGATTAAGCGGAAGAAGATGAATGAATGAATGAATGAATGAATGAATGAATGAAACATACAAAAAAATGAGAAATCAGGAAGGGGGCAAGCACTTTTTCACACCACTGTATATGATTTACTTTCTTAGTGAGGACTTGGGCAGCAGTGTTCTGAACTAACTGCAGCTGTCTGAGGGACTTTTTAGAGAGACAAAAGTCCACAAATGAAGTTCATTATTGTGAATTAAATAATAACATAACTTCAAACTGATAATAAGTAGAAAAAAGTTACCCAGTACTGTTGTGGGTGATGCAGGCCTGATCTGATGGAAGTGCCATTCACCTGGTCAAAGGCTTATGCACCATCAAAAGGATTTTGGAAACATTATTTTACATTGAAAGTCTCACATAGTGTTTCTTTAATGTAAATATCTAATCAGCTAACCACATGGCAGCAACACAATCCATTTAGGCCTGTCGACATGGTCAAGAGGAGCTGCGGAAGTTCAAACTGACGATCAGAACAGGGAAGAAAGAATCACCAACAGTAATACATTTGCTGATGCATGTCTCTGCTCTTTACTGCAACCATTTGCACAAATGCCATATCTGCTGCTGTCTGTCATTGCAATATTGACCATGTGCAGTCCTATCTGTCACTGTCTGCACCTACACTACCTCATTGAACTTGGTACTACGAGTATTACTGCTCTACTTTTCTGTATATAAGATTGCTGGGTCTCATCGCTTATCTTTACTTGCACTATGGGAGGTCTGGGTCTATCTTTTGTCGCCATTTGCACTACAGGTTGCATTACTGTACATAGACTGCTGTTGTTCTTCCAGCCTTATTCCTTTTTCTTTTTTATATTGTGCACACCACTGAAGAGAGAGGGAAATGCCATTTCAGTTGTCCTGTATGTCCTGTACATGTAGTAGTATTGACAAATAAAAGTCTTTGAATCTTGAATTTTGAAAGGTAATTTAAGTGACTCTGATGGTTGGTGGTACCAGAATGGTGTCAGCATTTCAGAAACTGCTGATCTGTGGAGCACCCGCAATTTCATTGTACTTGCAACTGTACAATGACAATAAAGCCTATTCTAATCTAATCTATTCTATTCTATTGGGATTTTTGCACACAACCACCTTTAGGGTTTACAGAGGATGATCTGAAAATGAGAAAATGTCCAGGGAGCCGCAGTTCTTTGAGCCCAAATGTCTTGTTGAAGCCAGAGGTCAGAGGAATGGCCAGACTTGCTTGAGCTGACAGCAATTCAACAGTAACTAAAATAGCTACTCATTACATCTGAGTTATACAGAAGAACACCTCTGAAGGAACAACACATTGACCCTTGAGGCAGACGAGCTACAGCAGCAGAAGACCCTCAACTGGTGCCATTTCTGTCAGCGACTGTAAGAGCACAAAACTGAGGCTACAGTTCACACAGGCTCAACAAAATTTGACAATAGAAGTTTGGAAAAACATTGCCTGGTCTGAGTCTCACTTTAGGCTAAAACACATGAAAGAATGGATGCATGACTGGAGCATCAGGGCTGTGCAGACAACAAATCTGCAGCAGCTCCGTGATGCTAGCATATCAATATGGACGAGTATCTCTGAGGAATGTTTCCAGCACATGGATGAACCTATGCTATTAAGAATAAAGACAGTTCTGAAGACAACGGGGTCTACCCCAGTAATAGCGAGGTGTACCTAATATATTGGCCAGTCAGTGTATTTCAAATTGAAAGCTATGCAGAGCTCCTCTAGAGAACTCATCAATATGAACTTTAAATGATGCAGAAGAGCTGCTTAGTTCTCTCAAAGATGAAGGTGTCTACCTGTCATTTTTTAATGTCTTGGCACATTTATTTAATCGTAGTGACTTATTTGGGAAGAAATATGTCCCTGATCATAGCGCACAGCAGCATAATAAGCACAGTAGAGAGACTTGGCCTCTATTTATCCTGAAATGCAACACTCGTGCTTGTGTTAGAAGATTGTATCAGACTGAAATGTCCAGAGTTCTGTGCATGATAATAGATCTGAATAATTTTTGGACTCATAACGGGTGTCTGGTTGCGATGAGGAAAGACCAACGACATACGGTGAACTGGAGGAATGGGGAGGCCACAGCTGTTACCATGGCGATTGTCCCCTTTCACTGATGAAAATATTAATCTTTGAACTAGACGGCCTTGTAGCATCTTATGGCATATTGCCTCTAATCTGACAGTTTCTTTAATCCACTTTTGTTTTATATGTTTAATCATAATAACACTCATCCTTGTCTGACTCCTCGGCGTGTTTCCTGTTTGTCTATCACCTGTCGCTCTGCTCCCATGCAAAGCTGTTGGTCTAGACTCATTAGCCGCTGAGATATAAACGAGGTCTGAGGGGCCGAACGTTAAATCCAGCTCCTCTTCCTGTGCCCAGCTGCTTTCTTTGATTAAACCACCAGGCTGGCACAGAAGAAGAGGAGAAAGGGCAGCAGAGAAGTTGGCAGACAGACAAAAAAAAACATGAAAGATCCAAACCAAACTTCACCAGTTGAGACTGGCTGACACTCGACTCTCACAGTTCTCTCTGTCTTTTTCTCTCAACTTGGGAAGCTGACAGGCTTGAACTGATGGCGCTCACATGCTTTCTTTTTCCCTCTAAGTCAAATATGTTCACACAGAAGGGTACATTTGAGTCCCTATTAGCACATGGTCCAGCCTCCAGGAAGCTTTGAATTAATTCATCCAACAAAAAGTAAGTCCTTCCAGTCTTTATTTATAGAATACAGGCAGAGAAAATCAAACAAAAAACAGCAATTAACCAACTAATTCACACAAAATCTTAAAGGTCCCATTCACTGCACTTTTTCCACATGTTAACAGCTCCCATTGGTCTTAATGAAATGTCTATAACATCTATTGGTCAAATTGTCTTTACTTGTTTAGTTATTGCAGGATCATTGGGAATCATCCTTTGCAACCTTCCTCAGAACGGCTCATTTCAGTGCATGTCTCATTAAATGCTCATGAGCACCAGTTAACCCTTAACCACCCTCCCTCTTAAGTCATACAGCTACGTTCCAATCCACAGTGTACTTGAACGGTACTCCCTGCTCCGTTCTCAGGGAATAACAGTTAAGGGAATTGCCCTTAACAAAAATGTCTCCATATGAAACGCCCTACAATGTCATTTCCCTCCAGCGTGCATTACCACAGTAACCACAGACATGTACTGATACTACTGTGGATATTTTATAGTTCTTAAATAAAATAGTAATTTAAATATATTTTTATTACTATTATTTATTTTTTTTGGGGGGGGAGGTCTTTCAGCTGCTCCCTTTTGGGGTTGCCACAGCGTATCATCACCTTATATTGCAATGATCCACATGTTGATTTAGCAATGGTTCTTACGCCACATGCCCTTCCTGACACAACCCTGCCCATTTTATCTGGGCTTGGGACCAGCACAGGGAGTACACTGGCTTGTGCACACCCTGTGGTTGGGTAACCAGCATTTCCCTCCTCCGTTCCATTATTGCTGAACTCCAAGCTGGATAGCAGGAAGTTCCATTTTTATATGGTCTTTGGCATGACCCGGCCGGGATTTGAACCCCGGCCTCCTGGTTGTGGGGCGGATGCTCTACCTCTAGGCCACCACTCCAGTTTTATTTTTATAAAATAAAATGGGGGCAGATGTGGCGCAGGTGTAGTGTGGCCGACTACTGATCAGAGGGTCAGGGGTTCGGTTCCTGCTCTGTCTGCAGTCTTTATCTGGTGGAGGTTTCCATGTTGGAACATGCTCTGTCCAGACTGCAAACCGTCACCAGAATGGCATAAAGACACGGCCGTAAACAGTGTATTTTGCGACACATCGATGTAAATGATAGAGTTTTATATGAAACGATAGACGTGTTCATCTTGTCATTCGATATATATCAAACAGCACTAATAAAATCTGGTTGAATTCTTTTATTTTGTAGTCAATAAAATTATTTTGAGCTGTGACACTTGAATTAACAGTGCCATTTATAGCCACCAAGAATGATTCAACCTACTTTTTTCCACCGACCAACAAGATACCCAGTGTTTAATTAAAATGCCTTTTTTGTACATTTCTAACTGTATCTTTTCTTTTTTTTAATTTTACTGAACATTTAGCAACATACAATATCTCGATGATGATAAAACAGTAGTAAAACCAGTAGACTGCAAAACTGTACAAGCTATGAATTTCAGTTTTAGGCACAAAATATGTTCCCTTTCCATAACTTTTGAATATTTTTAGCATAAATTTTCAGCTATAAAATACAGCTGAAAATTTTATATAAATTTATTACATTTATCTTTGTAAATTTAATACCTGCAAAACCTGCATTTAATAAAAAACTGCACAATTTTTGCATGAATTTGCTACATTTTTCCCAATAAAACTCAAAGCTTTTTCTTGTTAATTTGTGAATTTTTTTTTCCAGAAATTTTGTGACTTTTTCTTGTGAATCGTAGTTATGTTTTCCTCAGAAAACTACATTTCTTTTAAATTTGGGAGATTTTTTTTTTTTGCATGAAATTTTAGGTTTTCTCATTTTCTTCTTTTTATGATACTTTTTCTCATGAGTGTGCAACCATTTTTTTTTTTAAATTTGTCGCTCCTTTTCTATTTGTGTTTTTCCTCAAGGCCTCAGGGAGCCATTGGCTGTGGGCAACAGAGCCACATGTGGCTCCAGAGCCGCAGGTTGCAGGCCCCTGTCATAAGGAGACGTGAAATGTCTCTGATAGGATATTTTCAGGTTTCATTGATTATTCTATAAGATTTTAATGCTGTATTATTCATTAAGCCTACAGCCTTCCATTGCATGTGTTTAGGCTTGATCAGTGCAATGTGTGGTGACTCCCAGTGTTTAAAGTGACCTTTATTTTTATCTGATAACCTCACGGATGCTTCTGCATAGCCCTTTGGCGACCAGTACAAATTTGAAATAATTGTTCTGGAGGATGAGTTTGCAAAACATGTTTTCTCAAATTTGTCATCTGAGCCACTCAGATATTTGTCATACATGTTGCAATGATATTGATTTGTGGCCTGCACAGTTGTAGGAACCTGTGTTTTAAATATTGCATTATTTTGGCTTCCAAGCTCTCAGTCACTCAGGTTGGTCCGGCCAGTACCAAACGAAGTGACCATGAGTTGGTACTGCAAAATCTTGCAAAATATATAATAATAATAATAATATATAATACTCGGGGCGCATGCACATGCAGCGACCGGCAGCTGGTGAAAAAAGTCCATCGTATGAGTCTCTGTTTTTACGCACTTTAATGTGTTTAAACGAAATTCTCTGTGTCGTTTTTGTCCTTGAATGTTTGTGGACTGTATAACGGAGGGCTCCCTGGATCCATCAGTATGGATTTCCTCCTCACTTTTGCACTGCTGCTTCTTTCCCACCGGCTCTTTGTCTCTGAGGTAAGCGCAATCACGATCATGCCGGGAAGAATACAATATTCCAGAGACATGTTACTGCATTTAAACACGGATAATGCAACATCTGTGTTTGAGTCTGTGCCGCAACTGCCGGACTTTATTTTAAGAGACTTTCATGGACACAGCGATGAAAAGAGAGACAAGAGGAGGAAACGCAGAAAGCGTGGAGGCATGAAATTAAGCCTGAGGAGACGTCAGTTTAACAGCATTCCTCTTCCTTCCATGATTTTAGGGAACGTACAATCCCTGAGAAATAAAGTGGATGAAATTCAAGGGAATGTACGCTATCAGAAGGACTTCAAGAACTGCTGTGTCATGGCTTACACGGAGACGTGGACGGCGCAAGACCTGGATGCGGACCTGTGGATTGATGGCTTTGGAGCCCCACTTCACTCGGATCGGCAGGAAGAGGTAATGGGAAAACGTCAGGGGGGCGGTCTATGTTTATACATTAATAAACAGTACTGCACATCCATCACGGTAAGAGAGCGCATCTGTACACCCGATGTGGAGCTGCTGTCCGTATCGCTACGCCCCTTTTATCTGTCCCGCGAGTTCCCCCAACTTTTCATCACGACTGTGTACATTCACCCGAGGGCAGACGCTGACTCCGCCTCCAGCACCATCTTTGATGTGGTCCAGTGGTTGCAGTCAATTTCCCCAGAGGCTCCAAACTTTATTCTTGGGGATTTTAACCATGTTTCTTTAAAGAAGACACTTAAAAACTTTCATCAGTATGTCTCCTGCCCAACCAGGTGAAAAAAAGACATTGGACCTGTGCTATGGATCCATTGAGAGGGCCTATAAATCACTTCCCCTTCCTCCTTTAGGATCCTCGGATCACAACTGTGTACATTTGCTTTACAAGCCCCAGTATCATGAAGAAATTTCAAAGAAGTTCCCTGAACTTCTAGAGTAACCTCTGGTAAACCCTTTAGTGTCATAATTAGGTCAAAGTCAGGCGAATGAAATATGTCAACTGTCATTGTCAGTAGCTGTACTTAACTTTGGTTCGGTCAATCACATGCTGGGATGTGATGAGTCCAGTTGTCGTTGTTGTTGTCATTGTTGTGGCCGCTGAGCAGGGCGTAGTCCCCTCCCCTCCCTCTGGCCTCCTGAACGTGGTTTGCAGACCCAGCACCAAGGCCTCTCCTCCCTCCTCCACGACGGGGACCCTGGGAAAATACAGAAATGTGGGAAGCAAAGGCCTCCCCCTGAGGGTCAGCTCAGTTGTTCTGCATGTTTTGCATACAGTATATCAACACATCAGCAAATGAACATGTACGATATGTTACAAGGTGTTTACATACATTCTGTGCTAAATTTGGATGCATGTTCTGTAGGAATACACTTTTCAAATGTTGTCAATAAGGTTCTGAACCTGTATCTGCAGTAGGATTTTCCAAACCTGAATGATTATAAAAAAAGAAACATCCTGTAGTCTACACCTATAGGCTTCAACACTTTCTGTTTTATGTTAAGTGGAATTCTGAATAGCTGTCATATCATGTTTTAATCTCCACTTGTTCCTAATGTGTTCATTTAATTCCTTCACCTGCTGAGCTAATACTGCATCAGTTGGTGGTTAACTAGCACAGTGGGAATGTTTTAAAGAATGTTTTGGCTATTGACTTCAGCACCTTCAGCTGCTGGACCAACATAAGCCGGGTTGTATAATTTAACCATAGGAAATTGTCCTAATTCTATCGCATGTTCCTCTTCCTTAATGTGTTTATCTAAGGGTGAGGATGTGTGTGCTGTTGAAATGGCATAATTGGAAGGTGCACAATCACTTAACTTTTTTGTCAGATGAGAAAGCTGGACTCTAGGTTTAATGTCCGGCTTGTGTTGAAAGGAAGGAGGAGGCGGGCGGGGAGGTGGGTGCCCAGCCGTGGAGGAGGGGTGAGACAGGTCTTCAGTTGGTGCCATGGGGGTGGTCACCGTCTTAAGGTCCTGATGCAGAGAGGGAGGGGTCAGGTTGTCTCCACGCCACCTGCTCCGGCCGTTATCTCCTTCGTCACCTCGGAATTTTGAGAAAAAAAAATGTGCATTAGTCAAACCCTTCTTATTACAAACATCCGAGTCTTTTAAGGTCTGGTCTTTCCTATTCAAATCAGCTTGCCGTTGCCTGACAATCTGAAGCCACTGTTCAGCCTCAAAAAGTCCATATTTTAACTGTTTTTGCCTACTGCCATCTGCTGCTAATCTAATGGCGGAAATTAAAATCTCACAATCTTTAACCTCAAGTTCCCCACCGAAATTAAATTCTTTCTCCATTTTGTCAGCAACCTTGTGCTATTTCTGTCTTTTTTGTTCATAAATTTACCATCTCCTGCCAAAACATAAATTTCATTCTCATCTTGCTGTGTTCTGCAACCCTTACAGCAAAATGAGGCATTATTTCTTCTTGTCTGGACACTTTGTGGCTGTTTTATCTTTTTGCTGTAACAGCAATCCATGTTTGAATTTTTTTTTCTCTCTCTCTCTTTTTACCAAGTTTTCACACATAAATCAGTGGCTACACAGCTTTTCTATTTTTTCCCCAAGTTCTCTGTTTCTTTTTTTTTCCTCTCTCAAGGACACACATACACAGAATCACAAACAGATATTACACATAGATTTTCAGACATTACACACAGAGACAGACAGGGCCCAACACGTTTTCTTTTGCGTTATCTCTACAAGGTCATACAGTAAAGACTTTTAGGTTCATGCCAAAACCCAAAACAGCATGAGAATTACTTCAATTAATCTCCAGATCTGGCAACCTCAGCGGAAAAAAATCAAATATGGCAACCCTCACACCCTTGCAGCGTGAAGCTCCTTTTTTTCTCTCTCTCTCTCTTTTTCTTACATTGCCATAAAGCACAACATCAGTCCACTGTTTCTGCTCAAGGCTACTATTTTCAAATACCTATAATTGTAAACACTTCCCAAAAGATAATTAACTAACCAACCCTTTTATGCTCCACAAATATTAGGGAGAAAAAAAAAATCACAGACATCAATTTCACACCCTGTTCACTCCGCCTCCGTGGGAACTCAGCCTCTCTGTGTTTCACACCGGAGCGGATTTCATGTAACACAGACAAAACAAACTCAGACCACAGTAATTTTTTTTCTAGCGCTTCAACAAACTGACAAAATAAAATATTTCAACGGTCACGTTAACCCCCCTGCTGTGTGCCTAAAGCCCAAAGTTAAACCTCCCTCGGCATCTTGCAATAGCTCACCGTAGCGGGGGCAATGGGCAATAAAGCAGACCCAATAAGGGCACGAATCTTCCGTGAAAAAAACCTTTTCCTTTCGGGGTTCACGTAGCCTCCCCACTAATGCTGAAAGTCCAAAACTGGATCATAAGCAGGAGCGGTCCCAAGATGCATGAATCTTACCCCGAAAAATTAACTTCTCTGGGATCACATGACTCTTCCGGACAGGAATGAGACACGAATCTTTCCTGTTTTTATCTCCAGATCTGGCTTCTAGACCTCCACTAGAACTTACTCGAGCGTCGGAGAACAGCGAATTTCTAAGAATTACCCCAGATCTTGAAATATCGATCACCGCTTGCAAAGGAAAAACTCGTTCCTCCCAAGGGATTATTGCGATACCTGCACCGTGAGTAAAATAACTCATCAATTAGGCTGTAAGTCTCATTCTTTCAGTCTTTCACCTAGTGTACAATCGGTCTAGGAAATCACTCGCTGGCCATAACAACAATAACAAAAACTGGAATAAATTCCTCACATCTGGAATCCGCCTCTGAGTTCCAGTAGACCTGTCAGAGCTCCATGTCGCTCCCCGACGTCACCAGGGCTTTTGAAGAGGGAAATTCAGCGTTTTTTTCAGCGCTTCCCAGAAGTGTGGGCCTCTCCTCTTCTTTGACCGTGCACAGTCCAGTCTGGATCCGTCGGAAAACGCCACAGAGCACTTTATATGGGTCCCACGTCGGGCGCCAATAATGTTAGATCAAAAATGAATTGACTGAGGCTGAATCAATAATCAGTAGGCGGTTTTCCAAGTTCTGAGCCATTTATTCTCTTTCTGATCAGAAAGGAGTTCATCAGTAACAGCAAAACTTGCCTCAGAGCTTCACAGCACCAACTCCCTAACATGTGTTCAAGGATGTTGCTTCTTTATACCTCAGTCCCTTATCTAAGCTAGACTGGCTGGAGCCAACTCTCCAAGTGGCTGCTTCTAATCTATGGTCAGCAATGAACATTCTGCTATGATCTTTACATGACCTGGTCATCCTAAGTCATTCTAACTTACAGTACAGTACAGCTTGGTATGATAAAATAATGAAACCTTCATCATTATTTACAATCTTGCTCAACCTAATCTTACACTGAAAACAGTCTTTTCAAGCTCTGAGACAATGAAAAAAAATCACAGTGAATCAGACATTGGCTCATTATATGCACCAGATACAATTATAATATAAAATAGAATAATACAGCATTAAAATCATATAGAATAATTAATGAAACCTGAACATATCCTATCAGTCTCTAATCATCTCTGCCATTTGGGGTGAGGTGATTTGTTAAAGTGAGAGGTCAGATGTAATGATTATGATATTTACCCACAAGTATAATAATGTTCATCAGTCCAGGAAAAAAAAGGGAATTTAGGTCAGCTGTGTTATAAAATTTATCCTGACTTTGTTTTTTTCTTCTCTTCTGTGTCATCTATGATGATGTTTGCATATATTTGAGTCTGATAAAAAAAATTACTTGATGTGCTATAATGTGGCATCATCACTCCCTTGTGTTTATATTGTTATTCACATGCAACAGCCCTTATAGATTCTATTTAGGACATTTTAGCCATGGTTTGACAGTGAAATTTCAAGCCAAGATAAAATAGAGATGACATCCAATGAATCTGTTGAGCTGGAATTGTCACCATGGGTTGAGATGCCGTCTCGGCACTGAGCCCATGTTTTCCCTCATCCCTGCCTCCCATTGAGCAGCGTCTCAGCTGGCCCCCAGCTGGCAGCATTATGGACGGCTGGGGCCAATTAGTCTTCATCAGCTGGGGCGCTGCCAATGAGGATAAATAGGAGCAGCCTCGATGACTCGGGGCTGCGACATAAGCACTGCTAGGCTGAAGCCCCTTCGTCTGGTGTCAGCCTCAACTCCCCTTGCAGCATTCCTGTGTTTGTATCCCGCTGTGAGGATGTACGTCTTGCTACCCCCCACGTCCGGTACGAGCTGCTTACCTCTGCGCTGTGCAACCTGTGAGTGTACCTCTGCATGAGTATCTGTGCTCTCCTCATCCCTTATCCCTTACCCAAAATAAACCATCTCGACTCACTGGCTTGTCCCTGGCTCTGATTGCCCGGCTCCCTAGAGCCGGATATGACAGTATGTCGCAGCCAGAAGAGTTGCCGGCGGCCGTGAGTCGCTGTGGAAATGTACCTTTCTGTCCGGGTGTCAGCGCTGCTAGCATGCCGTTTCCCAGGAGTCACTTCCGGCGCCAGGGCGACGAGCTAAGGTCCATCTCGGAGGCTGTCGACGGGACATTCTTCACCCTGCACGACGCCTCCAACGCGAGACGCTGGCATCCGGGCCGTGCTGAGGAACTCCTGGACTGTCACCCTCACTCTCTGTACCATCTGGAGGACAGTGCCAGGATAGACGTTGCAGGTACACAGCGAGAGAAGCTCCACGGGGTGGATGGAAATCCCGGCAGGGAGTCGAAGTGGGCGACGTCTTTCCCCGCTTCGGAGTCCCGTTCCTGCCGCCATTCCAGTCCGGGAGTTCGCGCCAACCAGAGGACTTCCCCCGACCTGCGCCACGTCACTCGGGATTCCCTTCTAGGAGCCGCAGCTGACAGCAGTTATGTCCGGGGTCGAGTGGCTGTCGCGAGCTCTACTGTGTTTCCTGTCACCACCTTCAGGCATGTGGCGGCGGCAGTGAGATTGATGGTGAGGACTTCAGGGCTACGAAGCTTTCCCGTGCTCGACGCCTTCCTCGTCTCGATCTCCGATCTGGAGCGGCGAATCCTGGGTTTCCCCCTCGCTTCGTCCCCTGGGAGTAGTCGTCATCACATCGCCGAGTCACCTCTGCACGAACCTCGTCCGGATCCAGTTCTGGGTCATCGTCAGGACCGTTCCTCCCACGCAGCTGTCATCCCTTCGCCTCGTCAGTGTGGAGATCCTACAGCCTCGTCCTCTGAGCCTCGTTCCCCCGCTGTCATTCCTGGACATTCGGGCTGGCTCACCCCGGCTGTTTCCCCCTCCTCCTCGACGCGCTTCCTGACCGCTGTGTGTGCCTGGAATCCCGGCCTGGTGAGCTCTCTGCTGGAGACAACGCGAGCGATCCTCAGACGAATTCCCGGGGGGTCCTCCGTTATCGCCGGGCGGGGAGAGGAAGAAGCAGAATCCACTACAGCAGGCGATACTCAACCTCCAGGGGGCAGGCAAGTCATTGTTTTTTCACACCTGCTTAATGATTTGCTCTGTCACATCCCTGGAGGAGAAGTTCAGGGTTCGCAGCTCCCTGAACTCTCCCCACCTGCTGTAACCTGTTTTCCTAATCCCGCATCCTCTGTGTCTCTCTCCGCCGAGCGGTCCCCGGCTCCGGGTCAACGTGGTGGGATATGGAGAGGGCCTGTGGTTCCGCAGCTACATTGCGGACGGAGGAGGGGGACTGACTGCTGCGTGGAGTCTACGCTGACGACTGAGCGTCCCTGGGTCTCCACGGAGGAGCGGTTCGGTCCAGCGGGACGAGATTCTTCTGGCTTCACGCCGAGTGGGTCGTCGGCGGGGTTACCTGAGCTGGAGGAATCTCAAGCTGCGCTGACCATCGTGCTGGCTGCGGGGCCCGACGCGGCTAGATGGGAGCCTGACAACGACCTCCTGACGACGGATCCTGGATCTTCGCAGTCCTGGACGGCGTCAGAACCCGAGATCAGGCGAGTGCTCTCCTTTCTTTTCTCTCTTTTTATCTTTGAGCACTTCAGCCTATCTCCAGGGGAGACGAGCAGGGTGCAGCCGCCCGCTGCGTCTGAGCTCGTCTCGCCGGGTTCTGGCGCTGCCGGTGATCCTGATCCCGGTTCTGTTTTCTCTTCTGAGCCTTCTTCCAGGGTCACCGGCGAGGAGTTGCTGTTCCTCGTGGTGCTGGAGGGTCCGGGTTCAACGTTGGAGGTCGGTTCTGGTGCAGTGTCCAACGTGGGTTCGCCCGAGACCCAATCGGGGTCCAACGTGGGTTCGCCTGAGGCCCGATCGGGGTCCGACGTGGGTGCTGCCCCAGTGTTGTCCAGGTCCGGTGAGGAGGTGGCCGTTTCCCTGAGGCCCGCCGCCCTCGTCATCGGCTCTCCCCTGAGCCTCTTCCACCGGGATCCGCTCTGACCCTTCGTCCGTCTCAACGGTCCTGGTGGTTGAGTGATGCGGGTCGACGACCCGACCCGCAAAACTTTCGGTTCGGCGATCTGGTTTCCCCCCACTGGTCTGTGTTTGCCTTTGGGCGGCCTGGTTCGGCAGCCGTTGGACTGGATTCCTGGGATCTGGGTCCAGAGTTCGCCGTCCGAACATTTCTCTTCCCCTGATTCGCCAGCTGGACAATGGGCGGGGAGATCTCCGGAGCCATCTCGGCTATTTTTGGACTCTGCCTGCCATACACCTCGGGTGTCACTTTTTCTTTTATCGTTATTAAGGTCACTTGGGTGTAATGTCTGTCCTGTTGGTGGATGTGTATTTATAGTGCTGTGCGTTTTCCTTCCCTCGTACCCAGCATTTTATTTTTTGTACCATGTTTTTAGTCTCGTTTTTGCATTGTAGAGTTATGTTTTGTTCCCTTTCAGACCATACTCTGCAGTTGCCCATTCATTCCAGTCACTTTCATTTCTTTAGGTGACTGTGGGTATTTATATATTCATGTGTGTGGGTTTTTCTTTGCCTGCACTCAGTATTTCTTTTTTATGCCCTGTTGGTTCATTATAGAGTCATGTGCCTTGTTTTCCGTAACACCATGCTCTGTAATTGTCCATTTGTTCCAGTCACCCTCACTTTTCTTGGTGACTGTGTGTATGTACTTATATTGGTGCTGTGTATTGTGTTTTCCCTTTATTTGACCATACTCAGCATTTTTTGCCCTGTACCTTTTTGGTGGTTCTTTTTTTTTTTTTTTTTTCTCCTTGCTCTGGGTCACGCATGGTTGGTACTCTCTGGGTAGTATGTAACCGGCGTGCTGACCCAGTTCTTCTCCCCATCTGTACCTGGGTTAATTATTCTGTTGTCAGTATTGTATTTGGGTTTTTCTTTCCCGCTACCCTACATTGCCCCATTGGTGTTGTCCTTCCCTTGGCTTCTTCCCCTCCGGTCCGCCTCCCTTCCTCCCACCCTAGGTGGGGGGGGGGGGGGGGGGGCGGGGATGTTCCTGGTCGTTCAGGAGCCCGACCTTGAGGGAGGGGCTCTGTCACCATGGGTTGAGATGCCGTCTCGGCACTGAGCCCATGTTTTCCCTCATCCCTGCCTCCCATTGAGCAGCGTCTCAGCTGGCCCCCAGCTGGCAGCATTATGGACGGCTGGGGCCAATTAGTCTTCATCAGCTGGGGCGCTGCCAATGAGGATAAATAGGAGCAGCCTCGATGACTCGGGGCTGCGACATAAGCACTGCTAGGCTGAAGCCCCTTCGTCTGGTGTCAGCCTCAACTCCCCTTGCAGCATTCCTGTGTTTGTATCCCGCTGTGAGGATGTACGTCTTGCTACCCCCACGTCCGGTACGAGCTGCTTACCTCTGCGCTGTGCAACCTGTGAGTGTACCTCTGCATGAGTATCTGTGCTCTCCTCATCCCTTATCCCTTACCCAAAATAAACCATCTCGACTCACTGGCTTGTCCCTGGCTCTGATTGCCCGGCTCCCTAGAGCCGGATATGACAGGAATCAGTCCCTAGCATTTGAGATTTAACTTTATTTCTGTCATATTTTACACCTTCCCCACAGGGTGAGCTTATAGAGGCAGCTGTGATATTGGAAGGTTTGGACAGAGTTATGAATTTAACCCCTGTTACCTGAAAGGGATTTTTGAGATTTTAGGGGATATTTTCCACCAAACAACTTGAAAGATTAAAGTTCAGTATTCTTTTTATGTAAATCAAAACTGTATTTTAGAGATTAAAGAGCTGTCCACACCAAGAACTATAACATTACCTTTTTCATTTTTATGCTGCTGACTGCAAAGTTTATTTCCCTCTCAAGCAGGCTCGTGTGTTCTCTGTCCAGCCTCTCCCTGACTGCCCCAGAGACATCGGGGGGTGGATGGCTTTGAATTTTTTTGAATTTCAATGAGAAAAAGACTGAAGTCATGTTGTTAGACCCAGTAACACCAGCAGTACTTCCTGTGCTGACCTTTCCTCTCTGGCCCCATTCAAGAAGTCTGTCAACACTAATTTGGGTGTGAAAATAGATGCTGCTCTGAAGCTCGATAATCATGCAAATGGAGTAGTAAAATCACATTTTTTCCAACTCAGATGGCTGACAAGTAATAATAATAATAATAATACATCAGTCTTATATAGCGCTTTTCTAAATACTCAAAGACGCTTTACAAAGCAGCATAGGGACAAACATACAGAGAACGGGTAAACAGACAAGGTAGGTACACATAGGTAGAAGAGGCAGTCAGTTTTTATAGGTAGATTTGAAAAGATGGGTTTTGAGTTGACTTTTAAAAGAAGCAAGTGTGTTGGCAGACCAGATGTGAAGGGGCAAGGAATTCCAGAGGGTTGGTGCGGCGATGGCGAATGATCTATCACCCAGGGTGCGGAATTTTGTCTTGGTGATGGGGGTAAGAAGGTGAGCGTCAGCAGAGCGGAGGAGACGAGTGGGAGAATGACGAGACAGAAGGTCCGTTAGGTATGAGGGGGCGAGGTTATGAAGAGCTTTATAGATGATGAGGAGGATCCTGAAGTTGATCTTGAAGTATCAAACCCCCACTGTCTAAATGTGACCTACAAAGAGTAATCCATGCCTCTCGTCTGGATTACTGTAACACACTTTTTACCGGAATCAGCCAGGCCTCCATTGCTCAACTCCAGCTGGTCAAAATGCCACTGCCTGATTTTGAACAGGTATAAACAAACGAGAGCACCTCACCCCAGTTTTGGCTTCCTGTTCATTTGCAAACCAGTTTTAAAATTCTTGAAAATTCTTCTTTGTTTTTAAGTCTTTCAGTGGCCACGCCCCATTTGATTTGTGTGATCTGATGCACCTGTACATCCCATCACATTCCCTCAAGTCAGAAAACCAGATGGTTTTACTGGTTCCAAAGATACCACATAAACTCAGAGGTGATCGGGCATTCTCAGTGGCGGCTCCTAAACTCTGGGATGAGTTGCCACTGCATATCAGACAGGTTCCCTCAGCTGCTGTCTTCAAATCTCGTTTAAAACACAGTTTCATTCCTTGGTCTTTAACCCATTGTGAGACACTGATTTTTTTTTGTTTGTTTTAATTAACCCTTAATTTTTATTTTTTTATATTTTATATTTAATTTTTTTTATTTTCTCTGTTTCTGCCTGTTTCTGTATCCTTTACTTTCTTGGTATTTTAATTTCTGTCTATTTTCCCTGGCTCTTTTTTTATTGTACAGCACTTTGCTCAACCATGTTGTTGTTTTTAAAGTGCTTGAAAATAAAGTGGTATGGTATATCAAAATGTCTTGGACACTCGGGTAAAGAGAGGTGCAGAGCTGTCAACTGATCACCACCTGGTGGTGAGTTGGATCAGATGGCAGGGGAGGATGCCATTCAGACCTGGTAGACCCAAACATATAGTGAGGGTGTGCTGGGAACATCTGGCTGAGGCCCCTGTCCAGGAGGTCTTCAACTCCCACCTCCGGAAGAACTTCAACCATGTTCCGAGGGAGTCTGGAGACATGGAGTCTGAATGGACCATGTTCTCCATCTCCATCGTTGAAGTGGCTGCCCAGAGCTGCGACCACAGTATCGTCGGGGCATCTCGTGGTGGCAACCCCCTAACCAAGTGGTGGACACCAGTGGTGAGGGGGGCTATTAAGCTGAAGAAGGAGTCCTATCAAGTTTGATTGGCTTGTGGGACTCCCGAAGCAGCTGAGGTGTACCGGCAGGCTAAACGGAGTGCAGCTCGGGTGGTTGCTGAAGCAAAAACTCGGGTATGGGAGGAGTTTGGTGAGGCCATGGAACAAGACTTTCGGTCGGCCTCGAAGAGATTCTGGCAAACTGTCCGGCGGCTCAGGAGGGGAAAACAGCTCCCTGTCCACAATGTGTATGGTGTGGATGGGGCACTGCTGACTTCGACTTGGGATATCGTCGAGCGGTGGAAGGAATACTTTGAGGATCTCCTCAAGCCCACTGACACGCCTTCCACAGAGGAAGCAGGGCTTGTGGACGAGGGGGACAACTCACCTATCACAGGGGCTGAGGTCATCAAGGTGGTTAAAAATATCTTTGGTGGCCGGGCCCCGAGGGTGGACGAGATTCGCCCTGAGTACGTCAAGGCCCTGGATGTTGTAGGGCTGTCATGGTTGACACGCCTCTGCAACATTGTGTGGAGGTTGGGGGCAGTGCCTTTGGCCTTGGCAAACCGGGGTGGTGGTTCCTCTCTTCAAAAAGGGGGGCCAGAGGGTGTGCTCCAGCTTTCGAGGGATCACACTCCTCAGCCTCCTCGGGAAGGTCTATGCCAAGGTACTGGAGAGGAGAGTCCGGCCGTTGGTCGAACCTCGGATTCAGGAGGAGCAATGTGGTTTTCGTCCTGGCTGTGGCACATCGGACCAGCTCTTTACCCTCTCGAGAATCCTCGAGGGTTCATGGGAGTTTGCCCAACCAGTTTACATGTGTTTTGTGGACTTGGAGAAGGCATTTGACCGTGTCCCTTGTGGTTTTTTGTGGGGGGTGCTTCAGGCGTATGGGATATCGGGCTTGTTGTTACGAGCTATTTGGTCTCTGTACAACCGTTGTGAGAGTTTGGTTCGTATTACCAACACTCGGTCAGACTCATTCCCAGTGAGAGTTGGACTCCACCAGGGCTGCCCTTTGTCACCAATCCTGTCCATAATTTTTATGGACAGGATTTCTAGATGCAGCCAGGGAGCAAAGAGTGTCATGCTTGGTGACCACAGGAGCTCATCTCTGTTGTTTGCAGATGATGTTGTCCTGCTGGCTTCATCCAGCAATGACCTACAGGTCTTACTGGGACAGTTTGCTGCTGAGCGTGAAGCGGCTGGGATGAGAATCAGTACCTCCAAGTCCGAGTCCATGGTCCTCAGCCGGAAAAAGCTGAATTGTCTTCTCCGGGTTGGGGACAAGCTCCTGCCCCAAGTGGAGGAGTTTAAGTATCTTGGAGTCTTATTCACGAGTGAGGGGAGAATGGAGCAAGAGATTGACAGATGGATCAGAGCAGCATCTGCAGTAATGTGGACGTTGTACCGGTTTGTTGTAGTGAAGAGGGAGCTAAGCTGTAAGGCAGAGCTTTCGATTTACCAGTCAATCTACTGTATGTTCCTACCCTCACCAATGGTCATGAGCTTTGGGTAATGACCGAAAGAACGAGACCACGGATACAAGCAGCTGAAATGAGCTTTTTTCGTAGGATTGCTGGACTCACCCTCAGAGATAGGGTGAGGAGCTCAGTTGTCCGGGAGAGGCTCAGAGTAGAACCGCTGCTCCTCCACATTGAAAGGAGCCAGTTGAGGTGGTATGGGCATCTGATCAGGATGCCTCCTGGACGCCTCCCACTTGAGGTGTTTTGGGCACGTCCCACTGGGAGGAGACCCTGGGGCAGACCCAGGACTTGCTGGAGAGACTATGTCTCCCAGCTGGTCTGGGAACGCCTTGGTATCCTCTCTGAAGAGCTGGAGCAGGTGGCTGGGGAGAGGGAAGTCTGGGCTTCTCTGCTTGAACTGCTGCCTCCACGACCCGGACCTCCAGAAAAGCGGTAGAAGATGGCTGGATGGATGGATGGATGGATGGAATATCAATACCTATAAATCTGTTGTTTTAAACTTTCTTCTGAGTCAAGTGGATAGCAGAGTCCACTCTACAACAGTAACAATAATGGCAGTGGTACAAAATATCATTTCTGAGTGATTTGATGAGTGGTAGAAACAATGACTGCGTTTACATGAACACGAAAAAAGCAGTTACGATTGGATTTCTGGAGTTATCTGATTATTCAAGTGGCCATGTAAACAGAATAATCCAATAAAGGCCATGTAACCGGGGTCATTAACCCTAGTGGTTTACCCTCCAATGAAGTGTTTATTCAGTGCATGTAAACAACGAGAAAACTGATTATTGCTATTATCGGTTTATTCCCAGTAATTAGTTTATTGTGACCATGTAACCAGGGTCAATGACGGTCAATTAAAATATCTCCAGCCATCACGTTCAAAATATCACATCCAGTATGGCAGATGATATTACAGAGTTGACAGTGACAGCAAGCATCTGTCACATGCATCACTTGTGTTCAACAGTTTTTCTAAGTTTAACTATGGAAAAATATGCCCTATGAAGAATTTTAAACTGAATTAAAAATCAGACGGGTACAGCATGAAGTAAAGTTAATGCTGTCAGCTGCTCTCTGCCACTATTGATTTGAAACGTTAACACTTTGCTCCTCTTCCCAGGGATTTCTAAACGTCAGTGTGGTGACAATGAGTGCATAAATAACTCTTCCTTTTCATTTTAATAGTTTGTTACTATGTGAATTTTGATTAAATTCAACCCTTTCTTGCCTACACGTAGGGAAGGCCTGCAGATGACCAAAAAAATGAGCCCCTTTCCCACTGGTCAAAAAAAACCCACTTAAACCTATCAACATCCTACCTTTTTAAGCACTGGGATCACATTCACTCCATGGTCAAATGACTGTAACAGACCTGGGTATTTACCAGCCTCACCACTGATCAGCAGTGATGTACAGTACAGTGAGCATCACACCCAGGTGAACACATCAGTGTCACTGTATCATAGCATCATAGTGGTAACTTAGGACCAAAACACTTGAGCCAATAACTGAGAAGCAAACACTGTCATTTGTGGGTTCAGCACGCAACAGCAATTTTATGGTTTGGATATGTTTGGATATGTATGTAGGGATAAGTGTCATGTTTAAGCCCCTACGGGGCAGAGAGATGATCCCACGCACCGGATAGTGTCGTGCATTTATTAACAAAGAGCAAACAGTCCAGAGTATGACAGTAGCACAAAAATCCAAACAGGGAAAAACTTACAGCATGTGCCTCAGAGCAGAGTAGCTCTGGAGGGGTGAGCAGCACAGCGGTAGCGAGTCAACAGAGAATGGATAAGGCTCACAGGGGAAAGCCACACCAACACACGAACCCAAACAATGTAGCCGCACTGACCCAGTGCCACGGCAGAACTTAAATACAGTGAAATGATTACACAAGTGAGTACTGGTGTGGGCTCACATGAGCAGGCAAGAGAGGCAAAATTGGAATCAGCTGATATGTGAGGGAGGAGCGGCTGGATTGACAACTTGACAGGCGACGCCCCCAACAGAGCACAAACCAGGAAATCGCCTGACAGCTGGCATAAGAACAAACATAATCCCAGTAGACTGAAAACCAATTACAAATGGACATGAGTCCAAAAACAATTACAAAACAAGACATGGCCAAAAATAACAGAAACGCAACTGGAGGAAAATGAAAGACAGAATAACACTAATAGGAGCGCAAACACACAAAAGACAAATAAATGCACTGAAGAGGCCACGAGACTGGGTCGGGCAGAACCCCAGCCCCAGTTCGTGACAGATAAGTATGAGATGTGAAAAAATAACGTTGACTACTGTTTCCATACTGCTTTCTGTTGTTTACAACACTGCTTACCAGCACATCTGTGGTATCACTGACATGATCACATCAAATGTGCAGCAGCATTGGAAAAGGAAAAGCAAGCAAAAAAAAACAAAACAGAATTGCATGCTTGTCTTCCAATAATTGGACAGACTATTGCTGGCGGGTGTATCTGCGTTTAGAAGACCTAAATGAATGCTAGACCCTAGACCTCAGATCCCCAAAAATTACCTACCACATGGTACGCTATATATAAGAAATTAATGGTCAAATTAAAACTGCAAAAGAGCATCTTGGGTAACCACCCAACTTCTGTGCAGGAATAGGATTTTTGTGTGTGTGTGTGTGTGTGTGTGTGTGACTCCAGTGACATTTTGGTAGTTCGCCCAAAGCTATTTCATGTACAGTATAGATAGATAGATAGATAGATATAGCCAGTATATGAAACAGTGTACTCTGCCACACACCTATTATTTTCCAGCAGCTTGACAAGAATTCCCTTTGGACTCTGTGCTTGTTATATGAATAACCTTCCTGCCCTCAGACACAACCTGTGCGATGAGAGGATGGATGGATGGATGGATGGATGGATAGCTTACATACTGAGATACATCATGCAGTGTTTTCTTTCTAACCACTTCCTATTTTTATATATCCACCTTTCGTTCCTTGCGGTTTAGTCATAGATGTGGAATAAAGTGGTACAGCAGTGGATCAAATTAGATATCATCTCTATTTGTTATTCACTGCATCATTTTGATTCAATTAGCCTCATAATTTTGTGTGCAAAGGTCACTGTGGACTGGTGGTAGGAGCTGCTGTGTCTTCATTTGCTTGTTTGCGTGCATGTGTGCGTGTGCATGTATGTGTCATGATTCCTCATGCGCCATTATGCGGCGCACGAAGGAAGGAATGAAAAACCCACGTACTGGTGTAGAACATGCCATTTATTAACATAAACCACAATAAAGTAACAAGTCCAGAGACCACACAAATACAGAGGGTTGTTAAGATGAGATTAGGCCACCAGACATGCAGGAACGCCACACGGATGCTCTACAGCTCAGCGGAGGAATTGCCTAGTGCTGCAGGACTGCTGTCGGCACAGGGAGAAAGGCAAACATGAAATTTACTGAACTGGAGTGATCTGGGGCTATCCGTACAGTCTGGAGGATGAGGGAGTGAGCATGGTCAGTCACTAACATCAAGGGATAAACTGAACTTGAAATGACAGGAACAACACGAAGGTAGTGAAGGCGCATACGTGGAGAAACACGCTACCACGTATGGAGGTGAATGCCACAACAATCTCTTCTCACAGACGCAGCGTATTTGTAATCGTGATGCAAATGAGGGAAGAGATTGCCGGTGTGAGGAAACGTGGCCTGAACCAATTAAACCCAGGTATGCATGAGTGAGTGTCTGAGCGTGTGAATGTGAATGAATGGAGTGAGTGTGTGTATCTGTGTGAACACCCATCATGTGAAACAGCTGATGGCACTGACAAGAGGAAGAGGCGTGCCCTAGCTGTCAGGGAGCGAAGGACCCAAACAGCTCCCTGACGCACCTCAATGGAAAATAGGGCAAAAAATAATATGTCAGAACTGGGTTTGGAACTCCCAAATCCAGATTCATGACAGCCCCCCCCCCCCCAGGGGTGGATTCCAGAAACCCCAGTACCATCAGCCAAAAACAAAAAGAAAAGAAAAAACACACCTCAAGGGAACCTACCCCCCCCCCCCCCAGCAACAAACAATTACCCAGGGTGGGAGGTGGGGGCAAACCAGTTAGGAGGGAAGCAACCGGTGAAAAACACAACAAGTAATAAGCAAATAACGAGCAGTGACCCTCCTAACGACCCCCCCATGTAGGACACTAACCTCCCCCCCCAGAGGTCCAAAGTTCAGGGGGTTGGCCAGAGTCACAGGCCCCCAGCATGGCGAGGAGTGACTGCTTGGGTGGCCTGCCCAAGTCCCATGTCCTGCAGGCGGTCCACAGAATAGCGTCCGGCAGCCTGCCCGGGCCGATGGGCCACCCAATCCGAAGGCCAAGTCTTCTGAGTGGCTGACCAGCGTGGTGGAGGAACCAGAACCGGAGAGGAAGACTGAGAGGCAGCCTACACACTCGGGAACATCGGTGGCCCAACCAAGAGACAGGAGGCCCCCTGCCATCCGAAGCTTGGAGCAGGGACACCGTAGCACCTGGGACGTGGCTGCAGCTGCGACGGTCCCGGTCTGGGACGTGGCTGCACCTGCAACGGTCCTGGTCTGGGACATGGCTGCACCCCCGACTTTCCTGGTCTGGGACATGGCTGTGCCGACAGTGAACCCTGGCAGGAGCTCTGCTGCACCGACAGTGTACTTCGGCTGGAGCTCTGCTGCACCGATGGTGGACCCCGGCTGGGGCTCTGCTGCACCCACGGTGGGCTCTGGCTGCAGCACCATTGCACCTGCGGTGGTCCCCATCGGGATCCTCATTGCTGTTGCGGTGGCCTCCTCAGCGAGGGAGGTGATGCTCCCAACGACCCCTGGCACTGGACCCCGATTCTCGGCGGCTTCTGGCGAGATCAGCTGCTCTCCGGCGACCCTGGCAGGGGGCTCCGAAGCCGCAGAGAGAGAAAGAGGGACCGGGTCAGGGTCGCTGGCAGCGGCAGAGCCCGGCAAGGCGGCCCCGAGGGCTACTACGAGCTGCCCCGGGCCCTCCTCGCTATGAGTCGGGCAGTGTGACATCGACATTGACATTACTGACATAATGGAGCACACTTTCCTGAACTCAGGCTCCACCGCTGTCCAGGACTCTGGCGATTTAGGGTGCGGGGGTTCCACCGGTCTGTCTGGTGCTAAACCCCCGTTGACCTCCTCCAGGAAAACTGGGCCCGCGTTGTCGTCCATGGGCAACCCAGGTAGGGGCGGCTCCTCTCCGGCGACCCTAGGAAGGAGCTCGAAGGGGATAGGAGAGGAGGAAGGGTTAGGGTCGCCGGCAGTGGCAGAGCCCGGCGAGGGGAGTCCAGATGTGGCTGGGAGCCGCACCCCACTTTCCTCCCCAAGAGCCAGACAAGATCCCTCAATCATTGACAAATGAACTGCAGGAGAGATTACTTGCCTGTGCTCAAGCTCTACCACCGTCCAGGACTCCGACGATGCCGACGATGACATTCCGGGTCCCATCGGCTGGGGGTCTGGTCCGGGGAGTGACTCCACTGTGGCGGCCCCTGAAGCAGGCGTGATGGTGGTTGCAGTCGTGGTACTCCTGTGCGCCGTCTTCCACGCCACCTGCTCATCTGGCGTGGCGGCCAAAGATGACCTCTTCGCTGACCCATGGGCTGGATCCTCCTGGGCCTCCGGCTGCTCTCCCCTCGAGCGACCTGGATCCAGAACCGGTAGGCTCGTAGGGGCACACAGAAAGGAGTTGGGGAGGTCAGGTACGGGAGCACTATATGCCGCTGGGGCGGAGCACTCAGGGTACTGCACACCCCAGGTCTCCTCACCAGGAGGCAGGCAAAATTGTTCATCAACCATGAAAGTTAAATGAGAAATAACTTGCCTGTCCTCCTGACACGGGACATCCTCAGTGGCCTTCAAGACGTCTCTTCTCTCCTCCTTGTGCTGCGCCGGCGCAACTGGAGACCTCTTCCGGCAGGAGTTCCTCCTGTTCTTCCTCCCGGATGGCTCAGGAACCAGATAGTTTGGGATGCAAAGCACCGCACTGGACAGCGAGTCAGCCATGCCGAGAAGCTCCATCTTCTCCGGAGAGGGTAGCGTAGTGGTCGTGAGGAGCTCAAGTGCTGGAGGATCCTTATCTGACTCCTCCTCACAGCCCCCCCCCCCCCAACTGACAGTTGAGCTGGGTCAGTCTCTGCTCCCCCCTCACACAGCACTCCTCCTTAATCCGGCAGTCGAGCTGGGCGAGTAGGGCCAACCACTCCTCCTCCGTTGATGAGCCCGTGGATTGAGTAGGTGCAGGAGGTGGAACCCACACAGCCGGGGAAGTGCGTCCTTGGGCCTCTCTCTCGCGGCACTCCTCCTCGATCCGCTGGTTTATCGTGGCCAGCAACCCCAATCTCTCATCCTCCATCATCATGCTTGAGGATTGGGCGGGCGCCAGCCCTGGAGGAGAAAGAGAACTGCAAGGAGAGGAGGTCCTCCTCCGCCGGGAACATCTCTTCTGACGGGTGGCTGGCTTCAGTGTCAGAGAGGCACCCTCCAGCTCCTCGTCCAGCGTGGGAATGACCCGGAGATTAGGGTGGCGCCGCTCGACGTCCTCTGCGACAAGCCGTGCCCATTGCCCGTCCCCAGGAAACTGCGGCCACTGAAAGGCAAAGATCGCTTCCTCCAGCAGATCCTGGGCTCTCTGCTCCTCATCCATCCAGAGCATAATGTCGTGACTCAAAAAGGAGGGGGAGAGGAGGGTGAAAGAAAAAGAAAAAACACACATCTACTCCACTGGGTTTTTTCTGTATGATCGGGGCATTCTGTCATGATTCCTCGTGTGCCATTACGCGTCGCACGACGGAAGGAATGAAAAACCCACTTGCTGGAGTAGAACGTGCCATTTATTAACATAAACCACAATAAAGTAACAAGTCCAGAGACCACACAAATACAGAGGGTTGTTAAGATGAGATTAGGCCACCAGACATGCAGGAACGCCACACGGATGCTCTACAGCTCAGCGGAGGAATTGCCTAGTGCCGCAGGACTGCTGTCGGCACAGGGAGAAAGGCAAACATGAAGCTTACCGAACTGGAGCGATGTGGGGCTATCCGTACAGTCTGGAGGATGAGGGTGTGAGCAGGGCCAGCCGCTAACATCAAGGGATAAACCGAACTTGAAATGACAGGCTGAACAACACAAACGTAGTGAAGGCGCATACGTGGAGAAACACGCTGCAACGTATGGAGGTGAATGCCCCGACAATCTCTTCCCACAGATGCAGCGTATTTGTAATCATGATGTAAACGAGGGAAGAGATTGCCGGTGAGGAAACGTGGCCTGAACATAATTAAACCCAGGTGTTCATGAGTGAGCGTCTGAGCGTGTGAATGGGAATGAATGGAGTGAGTGTGTGTATCTGTGTGAACGCCCATCATGTGAAACAGCTGATGGCACTGACAAGAGGAAGAGGCGTGCCCCAGCTGTCAGGGAGCGAAGGACCCAAACGACTCCCTGATGCGCCTCAATGGAAAATAGGGCAAAAAATAACAATAAGTCAGAACTGGGTTTGGAACTCCCAAACACAGATTCATGACAGTATGTATGCGTGTGTATACATGTGGGTTTCTTGTCGGGCTGAACGGCAGGGTGTGCTGAAAGAGGAAAGATGAAGACATGAACCGAACTAGAGAGGAGAGCAAAAGTAGAAAGAGAGAAGCGGCGAGAGGAAAAGAACAGACAGGCCTAGGCAGAGATGACATTGATGGTGATGAGGTGGAGGAAGGTATGAGCGGAGTGCTTGAGACAACAAATATTGAGCTCGGGAAGGAAAAAAAAATGTTCTTTTAGTCTCATTTGTTGTTGATTCTCTGCTACATTTTGTAACAAGCAGCTTAAAAGTTTTAATCCAGGCTCCTCAAGGACTAGTATGAAGCACTTACTTGCACACAGACAGAAGTGCATCTCAAATGAAAGAATAGCAGTGCTTTTTTTCTTCTGCTATTAGACATTTTGTTGCAGTAACAAGGCTGACAAGGACACTTTATAATAGGCATACCACTATGGTAATCTTTTCCTATTGTGTTTTATTATCTACAGTCACTTTTCATTAGCTGCTTATTCTTATAAAATGATGTGCATAGAAAAGATACATTAAATCAGAAAGTATTGGATAGAAATGACAATGATGATTGTTTACACATTTTTGACATATTCTTTTCCCGACTCCGATGTAGAAATTATTGATCTTTATTTATGGCTGCAGAGAATAAGAATTATTTATGGAGGTGGAAAACAGCATGTTTGGCAGGTAATAAAAATGCAGCTTGCAATTACAAAAAGCAATAAAGTGCTACAACCAATGTTCTGCTCCAGAGGAATCAGGATCCAGGCTTTACTGATATTATGTCAGGGTTAACCCTGGAATTTTATGGGTTATGAATACGAATCGATTCTTGCTGAGCTATGTCACCATGGGAACGTTGCGGCTCCAAAGCACGTCGTGCTGAAAACAAAAGATGGGGACATAGACATGCTCTTCTGCCTGAACAATCAGTTCTTTGTCTTTTTTTGAGACGTTACCACTTCTTTAGGACCTCAGTCATGAACCTCAGTGTGCAGATGCTGGAGAGTATGAATGAGAATTATGGAGGCATCATTGTGTGTTGCTTCATACAAGTTTAAAAGCATTTCAAAGCTGTGATATTTGCAGGTATAACCAGGGCTTGACATTAACACCGGCCAACCAGCCAATGGCTGGTGGATTTCAGCAGTGGCCGGTAAAACAGCCACACCCACTAGTCACTTTGGCCAGTTGTAGTTTTTGCAAACGCCATCTAAAGTAATAAATCTATTGCAATGTGAGACTATGAAACTACAACTCCCATAAGTACTGTTTTTTCTAATCAGTTTTCTTTTTCTTTCTCTTCTTTTTTCTGGTGAAAACAGGTAGTGTCCATTTAGGTTAAATCCATCAGTAACTACTAATGACGTCATGTAGCCATGAAGGGGAGTCCCAGTTCATAGGGGTAGGCGAAGGGATGCAAATGAGAATTGGGAGGGACCCAAATTTACCTGCACTTCACTCTCATATTGCAGATATTTTTCTCTACTGTTTTACAGTATGTATTGCTCTTCATAAACAGTTACTCAGACACTGTTTATCTTGCTATTTTCTATGTATGTATGAGGATAATTTACATTAAAAAAAAGTTGGAAATTTAAAGCTGTCGATTTACCAGTCAGTCTACGTTCCTACTCTCACCTATGGTCATGAGCTTTGGGTAATGACCGAAAGAACAAGATCGCGGATACAAGTGGCTGAAATGAGCTTTCTCCGTAGGATTGCTGGGCTCACCCTCAGAGATGGGGTGAGGAGCTCAGTCATCCGGGAGAGACTCAGAGTAGAACCGCTGCTCCTCCACATTGAAAGGAGTCAGTTGAGGTGGTATGGGCATCTGATTAGGATGCCTCTTGGACGCCTCCCACTTGAGGTGTTTCAGGCACGTCCCACTGGGAGTCAGACCCAGGACTCGGTGGAGAGACTGTGTCTGCCAGCTGGTCTGGGAACGCCTTGGTATCCTCTCTGAAGAGCTGGAGCAGGTGGCGGGGGAGAGGGAAGTCTGGGCTTCTCTGCTTGAACTACTGCCTCCGCGACCCGGACCTCCGGAAAAGCGGTAGAAGATGGATGGATGGATGGAAATTTAGTTCAAGTAAATTTCAGCATGCTATAGTCCAATTTCATCATATTAAACAAAATTTTCCAACCACAAAATTGCGGCTGGTGAAAAGGCTGAGTGGCTAGTAACTTTGGAAAATCACTAGCCACAGTGGCTGGTGAGCAAAAAAGTAAATGTCAAGCCCTGGGTTGCCCTCGACAGACTGCTATGATGATGATTTTCAGACCAGTTAACACCGCTTAAGTTGCAGCTGAAAGAATAACACACATCAACTAAAAAAAAATCAGTAAATTCATGAATTAATGTGTGTAAATACTGGGGCTGTGCATCGATTAAAAAATTAACGAGTTAATTGCACATTTTTTCTGTAATTAATAACTACACTTTCAAGAAAGGATCGGAGAAAATGAAGTATACCTTAAAAACTTTTAATTGTGTTCTATTCATTGAACATACTTGTGACTAGGGGTGGGAATCACCAGAGGTTGAACGATACAATTTTATCACAATATTGGGGCTGCGATGCAGTGTTATCACAACGATGTGATGCGCTGAGTGTTGCCATGCCATATATTGTGATTTCCCATCCCAGTCGTCGTCTTGTTCAACTCCCAGCTAGATCTCAGGAGTCACTCCTTTGCTGTGCTGGCCTAACCATAACCTCTTCTACATATTTTTGACTTGCTATCAACTGCAAAATCTGCACACATAACCGGTTGATCACCACCTCTGTGTGCCGGTTTAGCCCGATTGCCAGTGCCAGATGGTGTTAGGATAAGTGAAGCAAGTAAGGAAAATAAATTCAGCCCCCAGGTGTTAAAGACAGTGCATGCTTCATTAAATATTTATTTTTGTGTGTATTGATCAGTGAGGGCCAGCCTGCAGCAGTGTCACATATTAACACTAAGTGTATCAGCTGAATTGTAGGAAGAGAGGGAAAATTATATACCATTTGCTGTTTTATTTTAATAACTATTTGTTTATTTTGTGGCTTGTCAGCTGTAGATTTTATTACTATTCAGTCATTACATCACGCCCTGAGGTTGGTAATTTAGCGCTATCAGCAAACCTGGTGTGTTGGTGAGAAATGATTTTGCTGTGAGAGATCCCATTAACAGCAAAATGGTGTTTTATGCATTTCAGTCTTGTAAAATACACTTGAGGGCAGAATTATGAGCCCCAACTATGAAAATTTCAATTTTTAAAAAGTTGTTTTCCAAGTGCTGTGCAAAGAATTTGTAACACAGCTTGTTTCAAACATCCTAGCTGTATTTTGAATGCTTGCATTATTTTACTTTGCACACAGAAACAAAATTATTTCACAAAAACCCCAAACTACCAAGGTCAAAACCATGAGCGCCCTCATGCTAATAGTCGGTTGTGTATCCTTTCTGCTGGGTAACAGACTGCAGTCGTTTGTTGTAGTTTTCAACAAGTCCCACATGCTTCTCCTGAGCAATCCCAGCCCATTCTTCTTTGGCAAATCTCTCAAGCTCCTCCAGATGTGATGGTCTTCAGTTCACCACATAGCTTTTCAGTGGGATTCAAGTCTTTGTGCAGGGTAGTCACTAATATTCACTTTGGTCTTCTGGAGGTAGTTCTTCACCAGGAGCGGTTTATGTTTTGGGTCGTTTTCGTGTTGGAAGACAACACGACGACCCAGATCCAGTTTCGCTGCTGACTATTTGAGGTTTTCTTTCAGAATCTTCACTTATCCTTTCTTCATGATTCCTTCCACCTTGACAAGATTCCCAGTTCCAGAAGCACAGAAGTATCCATAATATTCCCACCACCATGTTTCACTGTTGTTGTACACCTCCCCCTTCTTTCTCCAAACATCAGCAGTGTCTCTGTAGCCAAAGAGCTCTAGTTTCAGCCCAGTCTCACCCAAAACAACCATCAAATTACACGTTTTCTCACTCTGAGAAAACATACATAGACATGTAAAAACATTTTTCACATGCAGTGAATACGTGGCATTTACAGCCTTAACAAACATGTCTCCTGGCACCAGAGTGGTAGCCTAGTGGTAGAGCATACGCCCCACCGCCAAGAGGTCATGGATTCAAGCCCCGGCCGGGTCCTACCAAAAACTATGTTAAAAAAAAATGGTACTTCCCACCTTCTAGCTTGGTGCTCAGCATAATAAAATGGGGGAAGAAAAAGTTGTTTGTGGCAGCACCTTGCATGGCAGCGGCCCCTCCTGATTCTAGATGTGATTAACATTGTAGATAGGAGAAACATAATTTTGTTCTACTGTACATGATTGGCTGTATAAATTGAACAATAAAGTTGGCTTTTTCTCTTTCATCATCAGAAGTGACACCTCAGTAAAACATTTTTTCCTAACCCTAACCACAACAGGAAATGATGCCTCAATCTAACCTTTCGTTAGTGGAGTGAAAAACAAACAATGAAAAAAACAAAAGTCACTCACAGATCAGCATGGGGCTCGAACTCACATTTTCTTGGTGTTGTTGCTTGACACTGCTTGTAAGTAACCATCCGCCAACCCCGTCCGTATAAGTGTTGGAAAGCTAACTAAAACAGGTGTTGTTCTGCTCATGTGCGGAGAGGATGATGTTTTTTTTTCTTGTGCATTTGCACATGCACAGTGAATGAAAGCAAAGACTCCACCTGTAAAAATGTATCCAGGTACGTTATTTTTTGTTTGTTTTACGTACAAATGTATGTCTTTAAAGCGGTGGAAAATGTACAGTGGTGTGAAAGAGTGTTTGCCTCCTTCCTGATTTCTCATTTTTTGTATGTTTGTCAAACTTAAATATTTCAGATCATCAAACAAATTTAAATATTAGACAAAGATAACACAAGTAAACACAAAATGCAGTTTTTAATTGAAGGTGTTTATTATTAAGGGTAAAAAAAATAATCCAAACCTACATGGCCCTGTGTGAAAAAGTGATTGCCCCCGTTAGAACATAAATTTAACTGTGGTTTATCACATCTTTGAAAGCTGAATTCAATTTTCTAGCCATTTCTAAAGCGTTGGGACTCCAGTGAACCACAGTGAGAGCCATTATCCACAAATGGCGAAAACATGGAACAGTGGTGAACCTTCCCAGGAGTGGCCGGCTGTCCAAAATGACCCCAAGAATGCAGCGACATCTCATCCAAGAGGTCACAAAAGACCCCAAAACAACATCCAAAGAACTGCAGGCCTCACTTGCCTCAGTTAAGGTCAGTGTTCATGACTCCACCTTAAGAAAGAGACTGGGCAAAAATGGCCTGCATGGCAGAGTTCCTAGATGAAAACCACTGCTGAGCAAAAAGAACATAAAAGCTCGTCTGAGTTTTGCCAGAAAACATCTTGATGATCCCCAAGACTTTTGGGAAAATACTCTATGGACTGACGAAATAAAAGGTGAATTTTTTGGAAGGTGTGTGTCCCATTACATCCAGTGTAAAAGTAAGACAGCATTTCAGAAAAGGAACATCATACCAACAGTAAAATATGGTGGTGGTAGTGTGATGGTGTGGGGCTGTTTTGCTGCTTCAGGACCTGGAAGACTTGCTGTGGTAAATGGAACCATGAATTCTGCCGTCTACCAAAAAATCCTGAAGGAGAATGTCTGGCCATCTGTTCATGACCTCAAGCTGAAGCACACTTGGGTTCTGTAGCAGGACAGTGATCCAAAACAAGTCCACCTCTGAATGGCTTAAGAAAAACAAAATGAAGACTTTTGAATGGCCTAATCAAAGTCCTGACCTGAATCTGATTGAAATGCTGTGGTGTGACCTCAAAAACGTGGTTCATGTTCAAAAACCCTCCAATGTGGCTGAATTCCAGCAATTCTGCAAAGATGAGTGGGCCAAAATTCCTCCACAGTGCTGTAAAACACTCAGTGCCAGTTATCGCAAACACTTGATTGCAGTTGTTGCTGCTAAGGGAGGCCCAACTGGTTATTAGGTTTAGAGGGCAATCACTTTTTCACATAGGGCCATGTAGGTTTGGATTTTTTTTTTTTTACCCTTAATAATAAACACCTTCAATTAAGTTTGCATTTTGTGTTTACTTGTGTTATCTTTGTCTAATACTTAAATTTGTTTGATGATCTGAAACATTTAAGTTTGACAAACATACAAAAAAATGAGAAATCAGGAAGGGGGTAAACACTTTTTCACACTACTGTAGATTATTTACATTTTTTAATGAGATCGGGTTGCCAGTTTTGTCTCATCTGACCAAAGGATGTGCTTCCAGTATGCATAATCTTTCTCCAGGTTGTCCGGAGCTTCCTTCAGTCTGGCTTGAAGGAGACTCTTCTGCAGAAGTGTAGTTTTTCTTATTCTGCAACCTAACAGTCCATTCCTGTGCAGGTTATAGTGATTGTCTTCTCTGAAACTACAATTCCTAACTTGGCAAAGTCGTACCCTGGTGTCTTGGCAGTTGTTCTGGGGTCTTTAGACACATCTCTCACTAGTTTTCTTTTCAGTCTTTGAAATCTTTCACCTTCTAGTACCTCTGCCAGGCATGTTCTGTACTGTGTGACTCTCTTTGAACTTCTTGATGATACTTCTCACTCCAGTTTTTGACACTTGTATAACTTTGTACATCCATCTTCTGCTTTGTGAGCATCATCCAGTCTTTTTCTCAAGTCTAATCTGATTTCTGCTTTTGGCCTGATGCTTTCTCAAGTGACAGCTCAAACCCTTGCTAAAGTTTTATACTGAGTGTTAATTGGAAGATAACACTCAGTTTTAACTTGATTTTACAAGCTTTGAGCATTAGAGTTAAAGCACATCATTGCAAAGAAGTGGTATGCGCTATGGTTCAATAAAAAGGTCAGGTTTTCAGGAGGCTCCTAGTATGGGTCACATTTACACCAGTGAAATACCAAATGCTCATTTCACAAAGAAATACACATTATTTTTATTTTGAACTCTTAAAGAAACAAGTGGATTGCACTTCCTGGGTTTTGTGATTTCCCAAGCCAACAAGACCTGCCTTCAGTTTTCTGCTTACAAATCAAACAGAGTCTAACTGCTTTCCTGATTGCGATTGCTCAATTCAAAAGAACTTCACCCAATCAGATTAGGGGCTCAGGATTAATGCATCAGAGCCGACTGTTGCTGACAGAACTTTGCAGACAGCTTTTCTGATGAGTTGTAAAAGAACACTGACATTATTTTTGGTGATTAAAACATATCTTTTTTTCTTTTATTGTAACCCTTGCCTTATGTTAATTAGGTAAGGGACATAATTAAGTGTAGACCAGTTGCTAGGTTCGTAAGGGTTACAATAGGGAATTAAAGTGAGTGTGGAATGAAATAGCTGGAGGCAAGAAATGAGCAATAATGGTTGTTATTTATAGGGAAAAAAAGTGAGCAATATATACAGACAATTTACCACTATACAAATATACAACGGCCGGTATGGAATAAAACCCCAAAGATGTCCCACTGAGCTCAGTGTTTGATTGCCCGTTCGGGTTAGTCGTTTGACCAGTCAGGATATCGCGTATCTCCAGACTCAGGTTTCCAATCCTGGGCACTGGAGAGGGGAAGGATGCTCTTCACTCGAGATCTTGGTTAGATCTCAGTCCAATCTTGGTTCAGTCTCGGGTCAGGCTCGCCATCTCCATTCGGAGAGAATCCAGGTTCCAGAAGGTTCTTGATCGGCAACCAAAAAAACCTAGCCTGCACGACAATAATGGTATTATTGTTTACAGCTAGAGTAATTCGTCTTCCAATCCCTTCTTATATAACACCATAGCTTAGTGTTTAAATTCTTCTCTCATATTACTATTATCACAATCCAGCAATATAGTAATATCTTACATCTCACATCTTGCATCTTACATGCATGTGTTCTTTTTTCTTTTCTCACAATCTCTCTAGTGGCACATGAAATACCCCTTTTTTCATGTAACCACTTAAATGAATCCCCCTTCTTATCTCTACATCAGTTAGCCATGAAATTATGATTAATCCTTTCTAACCTTGTCTTTGTAAATCATGAAATGAAATACAATTCATTTATCACATAACGAGGGAATATACTGTCCCATAACTTCCAATATTCCATCTCAAAAATCAGAAAAAAAGATCTGAAAAGGTCTGAAAATCTATCTATCTTTTTTTTTTTTTTTTTTTTTCCGGTTCCGGTTCCGCCGGACCGGCGGCGCCACACGAGTTGGCTGCCCGTTGCAACAGCCTTTTTTTTTATCTTCCTTCTTCTTTCTACACCTTTCACTCTATATATATATATCACGGACACACAGATCGCCCCAAAGGTCTCCCGAGTCGGCGGACGGAGCCACTGTTTACAGCAGGAGACGTTACAGCAGGAAGAGCTAGTGCTAGCTAGCACTCAACCGCCACCCGGTGCTAACGGAGAAACTCGACATACCGGGAACTGTAGCGAAAACGACGCGGGTGCCGGGCTGGAGTTTAGGCGGCGTGCAAGAAATATAAGACAGAATAATAATAAAGAGCGATGGCAAGAACCAAGCAGACCGCCCGTAAAATCTACTGGAGGAAAAAGCCCCCCAGGAAGCAGCTAGCCACCAAGGCTGCTTGAAAAAGCGCTCCGGCCACCGGCGGAGTGAAGAAGCCTCACCGTTACAGGCCCGTGGTTCTGAAAGAGATCCGTCGCTACCAGAAATCCACGGAGCTGCTCATCCGTAAGCTGCCCATCCAGCGCCTGGTGAGGGAGATCACGCAGGACTTCAAGACCGACCTGCGCTTCCTGAGCTTCGCTGTCATGGCTCTGCAGGAGGCCAGCGAGGCCTACCTGGTGGGTCTCTTCTTCGCTAAGAGGGTCACCATCATGCCCAAAGACTTCCAGCTGGCCCGCCGCATCCGCGGAGAGAGAGCTCAGACTTTCTGCTGCACATTCACCAACCATAATGCTCCGCACTGTGTGTCTATATATATATATATTTATAGTAATATGTACATATGTTTACTAGCTGTTCTTGTTTTTTCTTGCCTTCTGATTGTTGCTCTGAGTGTTGCTATCCCTGTGCTGTTGCAATCCTGGAATTTCCCCATTGTGGGACTAATAAAGGCTTATCTTATCTTATCTTATATCTACAATATATGCCAAACACTGGAATTAATCTCTAGAAAATGCACTGTATGGGACCTTTAAAACTAGAATTACAGAAAAACAGACCCACATCCCCACTCTTCTTTCTCTAACAACACCTCCCCGGTCTCTTTCTCATACTTGATAAGATATGAGCAGAAATATATATGGAAGCATACTCACCAGTGATATGCTGTATGTCCATGTTGGTTTTCCACAGTCATCTTATGACCTTTGGCCTGAAAAACATAGCCACGGGTTCGGATCCCAAGGTTAACCTGGGTGCTAAGTTTGGTGACTGTAGCTCCTATAATAAAGTGACTATAGCACAAAAATTAATTCACAGCTTTTTATTACTACCTTGCAACCTTAGCATTTGTCTAGTGATGCTAAAGACATAAGCCACAAATGCTAGTGCTAAGATCAGCCTGTGTAGAAAGTTTGTGGCCCTTAGGTTTATCAGTTCCTGAGATTGGATGGAGACGGACAGAAGCAAACACCTTTCCTCACGCCCTGACTCCAAAGCTGCAGGTGATTACACCTCAAAGAAGCATTCATCTGAAAGTCAGAATCAGATATTGTCTTTTTTATTATTTTCTGTGGTTCAGAAACTCCACAGGTATCAAACATGTCATAACTAAAGGAGTGTGTTGTCATGTTTTTCATTTTGTTGTTGAAACGTGCCAGTTGGGCCATCACAGATGCTCCCACAGACAAATGCTGTGTTGGAAATGTCAGTTTTACATGGTCACTCTGCTGGCAGGCTCATGGGAACCTGCCGGAGCACAGTCTGCTGTGTGTGCGTGTGTGTGCATGCATGTTTTGTGTACCCACAGCCAAATCTCAAAAAATGTTTTTGTTTGCTTGTTTGTATGTGTGTGTGTGTTTTCAGGCATTCATAAGCAGCGTAATCACGCCAACGTTTTCCACGGTCTCCAACAGAGTCACAGCCAGGCGTCTTTAATGAGAAATGTTCTAATTTTGCTACCTGATCAAGTGCATATGGGAAACACAACATGCTTGCACAGGAAAATGTTGTGTATGAAGCAGTTATTTTGAAGAATTGGTGGCATTTACAATCTATATAATAGATCTTTAATTATACAATATTTACGTTTTTATAACTGCAAATGGCAAACGAGCAACAATAAGAAACATTAAAAGACTACAAATCATTTGTTTAGTAACTCCAGTAAAAAGGTCACACACGATTGTTGTTACTTACAGTGAGGAAAATAAGTATTTGATCCCCTGCTGAATTTGTAAGTTTACCCCTTAACAAGAAATGAACAGTCCATAATTTTTATGGTAGGTTTATTTTAACAGATAGACAGAATATCATCAAAAAAATCCAGAAAAAACATCAAATAAGGGTTATAAATTAATTTGCATTTGATCAAGGGAAATAAGTATTTGATCCCCTATCAGCTAGCAAGAATTCTGTGGTGATCCGAGTGCGGAGCAGATCCGCGCACGAGTCACTCAGTATTTTCCCTCTTTCTTTTCCTTTCTAGTTCTGATTTGTATTAGTTTCTGTAGGATTCTCTGGGGCTCTTACTGTGACAGCGCCGTGGCCGGACTTCTGGTTGTCAGCCGGTTCGCGGACTGTCACAGCTGAGAGTAATTCAGTGATTATGGTTCTTCTCCTCACCTGTTGGTCATTAGGCTTTGCTAGTATTTAAGGTTGCAGTTGAGGCTCTCTTCCCGCTGCGATCTCGCCCTTGCTGGCTGGTGTCCCTACGTTCGATGCCAGCCTTCAGTTACAGCGTAAGGTTTCGCCCTCGCTATATTATAGAGAAGTGACTGTTTGTTCCCTCTGTTTATTCAGTTATTTCACCCTTCAGGGTCACATGTGTTTAGTGTTTTGTGTTTGGCCCCTCGTGGCTTGTTATTTTGTTACCTTTCTTTAATAAATATACAAACTCACTGTTGGTATTTGGTGCCTCATTCATGCCCTGCAAAGGGCATTTATGACAGTAGATTGCAGCCAAGTGAGGTGCCAGCCACGGTGAGTTTGTGTTGTTTTGTTTTTTTTTCCTGGTGTGGCGAATGTGCTCAAGGATGAGGCTGAGTTTATTCCTCAGATTCAGCTTTATTAACAGATCACATACTCCAACCATCTCAAAGCAAGAAAGAGGAAGTTTTCGTCTCACATCAGGGGTTTTATACCCCGGGCACGAAACAGCAGTCACATGGTGTTTAATCAAACATACAGTCACATGGTACTTAATCTCAATCACAGAGTAACCCCTTTGATCTCACACCATTGTCCTCTAGTCTCTGTGGTCCGGAAATCTCCCCCGGTCGTCTCCTTGAAACAAAGGCCGAATCTCACACTCTTCCTGTTGTCTCTCAGAGGCTCAGTCCCTTTTGTTCCATGAGACATGTATCACACAATAAACATACAGCAATACATTTGTGGAGAATATGTACCCAACATACTGTATGTGCCACACTGGCACTTTTTCTCCCTCTTTCACTCACCTTTTTGGGCTGAACTGAGTGTCGTTCAGCATGTCTCCAGCACACCGGAGAAGGAAGGCAGCCCGGGGCCCCAGTATGGAGGAGTATTGGGCAGCTGAATTCATCCGGCGCAATGTTGTTATGGCCCAAATGTCCTACAGCCCGAACAAGGTTCTGAAGAACACAGTGGCAGCAGTCAGGATTGTGGAGGCATACCCAGGCTTAAGTCATTATCCTGAATTCACTGAGCTGCTGTCTTCTGTCTCCGCTCTTCAGCGACATTTCCCAGATCTGGTGTTAGGCTCGTCTCCAGCACGTAGACGATGCCTCCTGGCACAGAACCCAGGTCCTCCCCGCGACACGTCTGCACCAAAGCGTAGGGAGGAGAATCACCTGGTGAACACGCCGCCAGCTCCCCGCCATCACCCCGCTACAAACAGGCAGAGGAACACCACCGTCTCCCAGCCAGCACATTGTTCTTCGCCATGGCAGAGAGGTGAACCAGCAGCCTCGGCCACCAGGTCCTCGTCTTCAGTTGTTTCGTCAGCTTCCTGTTCCCGGGTTTGTGCAGCTGTTGCCCCCTCACCCATGACGTCCTCTCGCGCCGCTGAGAGCTCAGCCGTTCCTTCTCCCACTCCGCCTGTGACTGTGCCTGCTGGAGCGGCTCCTCTTCATCCGTCAGAGGGTCCACATCCTCCACAGCCACAGAGAGGGAGAGAATGGAGCCTGCTGCAGCGGGAACCATCAAACCCCAGGAGGACAGGCAAGTGCTTTTTCATTCAGTCTCCCAAATTAATGAATTACCTTGTCTGATTCCTGAGGGTGGGGCTCAGGTTAAACAGTCCACTGAGCCCCCTCCACCTGCTGTAGCCACTAACTTTGACCTTGCTGCCTCTGTGTCTCCTCCTACACTTCCCGAGCGTCCACCGGTGCCAGGATTAAGCCGCCGGACGGTGGAGGAACCTGCGCCCCTGGAAAACCTGGTTCTAGCCCCGCAGCCATGCCATGGGCAGAGGAGGAGGGCTGACTGTCCTTTGGAGCTTTCGCCGACGATCAAGCGTCCCCGGGTCTCCATGGAACGGAAGTCGGTCCCAGCAAGTAACGGATCTCCTGCCACCACGTCGAGTGAGCCATCCCCGTGGGTTTCAGTGCCAGGGGGTTCTTGGACTGTAAGGACCATCATGCCGGCTGCAGAGGCCACTGCAGCCGAGTGGGAGCCTGAGATCAACCTCCTTACCACTGAGCCTGGATCGTCGGAGTCCTGGACGGCGGTGGACCTTGAGATCAGGCAAGTGCTCTACTTTGTCCTCTTGTTTTCTGTATTAGAGCAATCTTGCCTGTCTCTTGGGGGGGAGAGCCGAGTGTAGCCAACTGCTGCATCCAAGCTCACCTCACCAGGCTCTGCCGCTGCCGGTGACCCTGATCCCTGTGTCCTCTCTATCTCTGAGCCTTCTTCCAGGGTTACCGGCTATGATTCAGCTCCACCTGACGTGTTCAAGGTTCCGGATTTGCCTCGGGAGGTCATCTCAGGTGCAGCATTGGCCCAGTCGGGGTCCATCGAGGGTGCGGCGTCGGCCCAGTCGGGGTTCACCGTGGGTGCGGTGCTGGCCCGGTCTGGGTCCACCGAGGGTGCTGTGCTGTCCCAGCCGGTATCCATCGCGGATGCTTCTAGGCTCCAGTCTGAGGTCGTGGTGGGAGCTGCAGATTCCCCACTGCCCGACAGCATTGTGGGTTCCCCCTTCCCCCCCCCCATTCTCCTCCACCAGATGCCGCTGGGGTTTCTCTGTTCTGGTCCGGCTTCCTCCCGTTGAGCCTCCCGATGGGGAGGCCACCTCCGAACTCACCCCTCCGGTCCTGGTGGTCTAAGGATGCGGGCCGACTGCCTGAAGGACTGTTTCGCTGGTTCTGGGACTTCGGTCGGCCACCTGAACCTTTTCCCATTACTTGGAGTCAGGATGCCGGTAGACCTCAAGAACTGCTTATTCGCTTGTCCCTGCCGGTGTTCCTTGTGGTAGGTCTTTTTTTTTGTGGTGTTTAAATTTATTGATAAATTTTGCAGTGATGTCCTGTAGTTATTTTTTGAGTTTGCCTGGTAGCAGTGTTCTGGAGTTTACTTTTTTTTTTGGGGGGGGGGGGCTTCTGTAGACTGTGATATTTGTGTACTGGGACATTTCTGTAAGAAGAAGAGAAACTTCATTTTTGTGTATTTGTAAATTTTGAGTTTGCCATTTATATTTTTAGTGCTGTTGGCTACACTATTTTTTGTGTTGAACTTCGTTTTTTCTTGCTGTGTAGCACTTTTGGAGTTGTAGCCTAAGCTTTGGACTTTGGACCTTGGACAAGCTCCTCAACTTGGACCCTGTAAGACGGTGTTTTCCCCACTACAGAGTGAGTAAAACTAACATAACTTGTTACAGTTGTGGTAGCCACCCTTTGGATGTTGTGGGCTCGGTGTGGCTGTCGGTGATGTACAAGGGGGCCTCCATGTACGCTGCCGAGTTCATGGTGTCTCGGGATGGTAATAACCTAATGGGTTGTGACTTATTTTATGGGCTTGGTTTCACCATCACCTGCGATAAAGTGGAGGCGTGGTCAGATGGTGGCTTATGGGACAGGCCATTCTATGTGGGAAGTGGCGATGATGTGTGGGACTTTGGGTGGCCCATTCCAGGTGAAGAGGGACACCGCCAGCACCTTAGTACGCCAACAAGGCGGGGGTCCCATGCCAGTGTTTGTGGTCCCGCGGATGGTGGACTCGAACGGCATGGTTTGACCCCTGTGGTGGCGGTAAGGTCCGTAGAGCGTAAGCTACAGGGATCCGGCGACCAACTGGATATGACTGCTAAGCTAACAGTGGCTGGTGCCGCTCCAACGCAACATCATCTAGCATCCGGGGTACCATCAGATGGCATGAACCCTGGCCATGCCGACATCAAAAGCAAGGGACATGACTCGAGTCAACTTGGCGAACTGCTGAGGAGTCATAAGGGTGCTAGATCATGACGCAGACGATGGAGGAAGCCAGTGAGCGCTCCCCTGGGTGATGGTGATGATGTGCACCCTAGGGTTGAGCCTCGGCTTGGTCGGGTGCGCAGTTCCAGGAAACTGACAGCTGGACAGGATAATCTGCGGGTGGTCCAGTCCAGCAGCGACAGGTACCTGAGTTTGACTGATGGGTCGAGACGGCATCCCAACAAGCTGCAGCGTTTGGGCAGGAAAGGACGCCAATGCAGCCTGTCTCCTGCCACGATTAAGAGGAGATGCTCTGGAAGTGGGCCGCGGGACGGACACTCCAGGGGGGTGCCTTCGGGAGACCCGGGTTGAATTGTGTATCAGGGCTTACGGTGTGTCTAACTTGGTGCAGTTTTAAAAATAGTGTCTGTTATTGTTATTGTTGTGGGTTCAAGTTATGTTCAGTTGTTAAAAAAAAGGAATGTAAACAATGAGACGCTGCTTTGTCAACATGGCAATGTGAGTTTATGTAATTGCCTGTTTGACTGTTTTATGTGCACTTGACCACCGTTGTGTATGTGTGTATGTCTGGTGACTGAATGTTGTATGTATGGAAGATGCTGTGACACCTGGGTGTGAATGTTTGTGTGAATGTGGGTGTGAAATGTATATTCACTGCCCTATTTTGATATAACTTGTGTGTTTTTTTCTTTCTCTCGGGGATCTCTGTGTCTATTGCATATATCCTGTGAGTTATGGGGTCGGGTACTGCCTTGTTTGTTTTATACTTATATATGTACTGTATATTTGGCACAAACACAGCACTGTTCATCACCAAAAGAACACCATACCTACAGTGATGCATGGTGGTGGCAGCATCATGCTTTGCGGCTGTTTTTCTTCAGCTGGAACTGGGGCCATAGTCAAGATGGAGGGGATTACGAACAGTTCCAGATATCAGTCAGTGGTGGCACAAAACCTTCAGGCGTCTGCTAGAAAGCTGAAGATGAGGAATTTAATCTTTCAGCACAGCAATGACCCAAAGCACACATCCAAATCAACAAAAGAATGGCTTCACCAAAAGAAGATTAAGGTTTTGGAATGACCCAGCCAGAGTCCAGACCTGAATCCGATCGAACATCTGTGGGGTGATCTGAAGAGGGCTGTGCACAGCAGATGCCCTCGCAGTTTGACAGATTTGGAGCATTTTTGCAAAGAAGAGTGGGCAAATATTGCCACATCACGATGTGCCACGCTGATAGACTCCTACCCAAAAGACTGACTGCTGTAATAAAAGCCAAAGGTGCTGCCACAAAGTATTAATTTAACCTCTTGCACTCCGGTGTACCGCGGGCGGACACGTCTCTGCGTCCTAGAGCGCATGAGGGCGCACGAGGGCGCTGCGTCCTAGAGCACACTGGAAAAAAAAGCTGCATTTCCGTTCTTCCACTACAGACACAGCCGCGAACAGAAAGCCAAAGGAGTGCTTTGATTGGTTTAGATGTGATTGACCTCGCATTTGACTAATAAGAGCCTTGAATTTGGTTTCTGAAACCTTGAAGAACCAATGACTGAAAACCTAGCAAGAAGGACCCACCTACCAACAGCTGCGAATACAGCCAGCCAATTGAAGCACAGAAGTTTGAAAGCTGTTTTGTGTAAGGCTGGGTGACACACAGGCGTTCGCCAGTCTTTTTTTCTTACTACTGTTCTTATTTGTTTTGAAAAATTGTTCGCCAAAACCGCAATCATGGAAGCGCAAAACTGCAATAATGGAATTATGGTTTGACCGGGTCATGTGACCAGAACCACGAGTCCGTAACAAGCGGACCAGCGTCATGTTCTTCTGACAATGAGGAAGAGAAGTTCACCAGCGACACTGCTGTTGTGGACAGGTAAGTGTTATAAGCTAAATTATTCTTTATCCCAGAAAATTGTAATCCAAATGACTTTTGACCGATCGGTAAATTACAACTGTGCGTTATCGCAACATGACGGCTCCGGTCCGGTCCGGACGGCGCACGCCCCCCCCCCCCCCCGCTACTCTTCTGTAGTGGATTGCAGATATTATTTCAGATATTTTAGTACAACTGTGCGTAGTAGACCACGGCGCCCGTCATGTGTCGATGGATGATGTCCGTCCTCTGTAGCGGGGGGGGGGGGTTGTTATCTTCTACATTACAGATATTTTAGTATAATTTGTATTGCACTGTAGGTTATTTTTTTCTTGTAAAAAAAAAAAAGCCACACATTTTTTATGTGGCATGCTTCTTTGTGTGTGGGGGCTTGTTTGTTCATTCATTCATTCATGAATGAATAAATAACCCCCCCACACACACACACACACACACACACACACACAGCCCTTCACCTTTCATTAGAGCCCAAGATGAAGCTTCTATATTGAATCATTCAAAAGTTATAGACATTTTTCCAAACTGTGCCATTTGGCACAATTTGGCACAGTTCAAAAACGCCTGGGAACAACCTAAGAAAAAAGCTGTGTAATATATTCATTTTTTGTGGTATTGCTACAAAATTTTGACCTCAGCTGGATAACACTTGGTTCTACATTTCTGTTGCATTTTCCAGCCCGGATCTGACAGCTGTGTGTTATTTGCAGGCATTTGTATCCAAAAAAAACACCCAGGCGAAATTTATTTTCTTAGATGACTGTTACTCAGTGGCAGGAGCACTTAGAGAGATTATGACTGTTTTGCCCAAAAATTCAAAGTGTTTTCTTTTAAATGAGACCAACCCCATGAAGATGCTGCAAAGGGTTGAAGAACAGCTTTTGATTTACTTTGGGTACGTTATTTTTAGGCGTTTTTAGGGAAATTGACCAGAGTGCAAGGGGTTAAGGGTGTGCATATTTATGCAAACAGATTATTGTAAGTTTTTTTTTAAAAATTTTTTCTCATAAAATATTTGTTTGTTTTTCAGTTGGGGTATACAGGTTATCCAGTGGCGTGAAAAAGTGTTTGCCCCCTTCCTGAATTCTCATTTTTTTTGTATGTTTGTCACACTCAAATGTTTCAGATCATCAAACAAATTTAAATATGAGACAAACATACTGTAACACAAGTAAACACAAAATGCAGTTTTTAAATGAAGGTGTTTATTATTAAGGGAAAAAAATCCAAACCTACATGGCCCTGTGTGAAAAAGTGATTGCCCCCTAAACCTAATAACTGGTTGGGCCACCCTTAGCAGCAACAACTGCAATCAAGCGTTTGCAATAACTGGCAGTGAGTCTTTTACAGCGCTGTGGAGGAATTTTAGCCCACTCATCTTTGCAGAATTGTTGTAATTCAGCCACATTGGAGGGTTTTCGAGCATGAACCACCTTTTTAAGGTCATGCCACAGCATTTCAATCGGATTCAAGTCAGGACTTTGACTAGGCCACTCCAAAGTGTTCATTTTGTTTTTCTTAAGCCATTCAGAGGTGGACTTGCTGGTGTATTTTGGATCATTGTCCTGCTGCAGAACCCAAGTATGCTTCGGCTTGAGGTCATAAACAGATGGCCGGACATTCTCCTTCAGGACTTTTTGGTAGACAACAGAATTCATGGTTCCATTTACCACAGCATGTTTTCCAGGTCCTGAAGCAGCAAAGCAGTCCCAGACCATCATACTACCACCACCATATTTTACTGTTGGTATGATGTTCTTGATGGTCTTTTGTGACCTCTTGGATGAGTCGTCGCTCCGCTCTTGGGGTAATTTTGGTTGGCCGGCCACTATTCCATGTATTCACCATTTGTGGATCATGGTTCTCACTGTGGTTTACTGGAGTCCCAAAGCTTTAGAAATGGCTATATAACCTTTCCAGACTGATAGATCTCAATTACTTTGTTTCTCATTTGTTCCTGAATTTCATTGGATTGCAGCATGATGTCTAGCTTTTGAGGATCTTTTGGTCTACTTCACTTTGTCAGGCAGGCCCTATTTAAGTGATTTCTTGATTGACAACAGGTGTGGCAGTAATCAGGCCTGGTTGTGGCACGAGAAATTGAACTCAGCTTTCCAAAGATGTGATAAACCACAGTTAATTTGTTTTAATGGGGTGGGGGGTCACTTTTTCACACAGGGCGATGTAGGTTTGGATTTTTTTCCCCTTAAGCATAAACACCTTCATTTAAAACTACATTTTGTGTTTACTTGTGTTATCTTTGTCTAATACTTAAATTTGTTTGATGATCTGAAACATTTAAGAGTGACAAATATACAAAAAAGTGAGAAATCAGGAAGGGAGCAAACACTTTTTAACACCACTGTAACTGGTTAAGCAAACCAGTCATAATATTTTGTGTTTTATTACTGTCATTTCATAAATTTTGGCAGTATAATTGTTGTATAAAAGCAATATTACACTTGAGGTGTGTGCAGTATCATGAATATAGTAACTGCAGTGATGTCATTGGGCCTGTGACGAATCACCACAGTTACTGTATTCATTGACACCACACTCCTTCTCATGTAATGTTGCTTGAATATTTCATAGTTAATTGTATCAAATCGTTATTTTTATACCATCAAATATCCCAACTGTAAATGTCTTTTTATGCCTGTAGAAATAGTGATTTCTTCTGAGTTCTACTGTTGTTGACCAGTTTTCTCTGAATCCATATTGACTGTCAAAGAGTAGTTTATGTTGGTCTCTAAACTTTTCTAATCACTGAAGAGTTTTTCTAGAGCTTTTGAGAACTGTGGCAGAAGAGAAATCTGTGAAGTGTTACTTGTCACCAGATTCATATAATGGAACATTTGTCCTTTTAATTTTATTAGGAAATTGTCCCATTCGGAATAAGTTGAAAATTTGAATTAGTGGTTTGAAATCCCCTCAATCACCTATTTCACTGTTTTCATGTCTGTGTCATCACAATCAGTTGTTTTAACAATTTCTCTATTTTTTCTTTAACTGCTTTAATAAAGATTGAAGGATTTACAATATGTGTATATGTGTTTGATCGGGATTGATTTAGTTTGGTGTGTGGCCCTTTTTCTTTTCATGGGCTGTATATTTACATAGCTGAGGTCTCCACTGGGCCAGTGTGGTGCGTGAATGTGTAGGTCTATATCCCTCTGTATTAGCATGTGAATCGGGTGAAAATTGTATGGTTGGGTAAATTTGTGTGCTTGTTTTTTTCAAAAGGGGGGCAGAATGTAAGATCGTAACATATATATATATATACTGTATATACAGTATATATATATATATATATATATATATATATATATATATATATATATATATATATATATATATATATATATATATATATATATAATATTAGTATGGCAGTGCCCTAGGCTAGGGAGGGGTGTTGCCCTGCCTTTGGGGGGTGGCGTCACCTGTGGTATATAAGCCTGTAGCAGGAGACATACTGTCTCTCCGCTGTGGCTCTTGTACTCGCGGTAGGGACTCCCCGTGTGTACATAGTTCTTGTTTTGTTTTTTGTTTTTTTTTCCACAATATCTTTATTGAACCTTTTTTTTTTTTTAACAAACATGATACAAACAATCAAACACTAACACTAAAGTACTACAAAAAAAAAAATGCACTAAAAAACACCAACAACCACCAACAAAATCAAATCTTCAACAATGCTCCTCTGTTTAGTCTAGACAATCCAATACATAAGTATACATATTATGTTCACCAGTTTGGAATTTACAAGGTCCACACACATCATTCACCTTCTTCTTCAAGAGTTATGTTTAAATTTTTTACATAATCAATAAAAGGTCTCCATATATTCTCAAACACAATTTCCTTTGATTTCAGTATATATGTTATTCTTTCTAATGGAAGGTTTGTTAACATCTGTCTTAACCACTGAGTCACATCTGGTCTATGAGTCTTTTTCCATAATAGTGCAATACATTTTTTGGCATTAAGCAAACTGAGGTCTATGAATGTTCTTTCACTTTTATTAAAATTATGCTTTTCTGGGTACAGACCCAACAAAAACAGTTTAGGATTCAATATGATTTGTTTTGAGATTATTTTTTCAATTGTTACCCTCACCTCTTCCCAAAACATTCTTATTAATCTACATTCCCATACACAATGAAATAGAGTTCCTTTACTTTCCATGCATTTTGTTCATGTATCTGGTATATTTTTATTATATCTATTTAACTCCTCCGGTGTAACATACATCCGCATTAACCATTTGAAATGTATCAATTTAAGGCGTACATTTATTGATTTGGTTTGAGCTTCTGTACAAGCCAATTCCCATTGTTCCTCTGAAATTTCAGTTTGCAGATCTTCTTTCCAGTAGTTTAATCTTTTCAGTGAATTTTCACTTGAAAATAGTGTCAATGAGTTATAAAACTCTGAAATAATACCCTTTCTTTTACTATCTTTCATCAACATTTTTTCCAAGGATGAATAGATAGGTCGAGTGAGAGCTTTATTTTGATTTGATTGAATAAAGTTTCTAAGTTGAAGATATTTAAAAAAATGTGTTCTATTGAGATTAAATTTGATCCTCAGCTCTTCAAAAGACATTATGTTTTCTGCACATGGCAAATATAAATCCTGAATCTTTTGTATCCCTTTTAAATTCCATACTTTAAATACAGCGTCCGCTCTCCCTGGTTTAAAATATTGATTACCCCATATTGGACTAAATTGTGACAATAACTGTGGTTCTTTTAAATAGTTTTTAGCTTCACACCATATTTTGATCATATGCTTTACAAATGGATGTTTAACTTGTTTTTGTAATTTTTTTGCCGAATCTGAGTATATGAATATGGGAAGAGGTAAAGGCAAATTGTATGATTCCATTTCAGTCCAGTGAGGGAGATCATTTGATGAAAAATAATATGTCATAGACCTCAGTTGTGCCGACCAATAATACAACATAAAATTTGGACATTTCAAACCTCCACGATCAAATGGTAAATATAATAAAGACAGACGTAATCTAGCCCTCCTGTTGTTCCATATAAATTCCACTAACTTTTTTTTAATTCTTGAGAATAAATCTAAAGGTGGTGGTAAGGGAATGTATTGAAATAAATAAAGTATTTTAGGTAAGATATTACTTTTAAGTATATTAATTCTCCCGATCATCGACATTGGTAGTGACATCCATCTCTGAAGTAACTCATCAATATCTGTCATTAAGGCTTCATAATTGACACTGGCGATTGATTCTAGCTTAGGCACAATTTGGATTCCTAAATATTTAAATTGATTTACAACATTGAATTGATTTACCTCAGAGGCTGGGTAATTTCTCTGGGTCTCATTTAGCATTAATATTGAAGATTTAGTTTTATTTATTTTATATCCTGATATTTCCCCAAAATTCTTTATTAAATTCAACAAGGTCGGAATTGATTTTTTAAGATTCGACATAAACAAAATTATGTCATCGGCATACAGGGAGATTTTATGTTCTGTTGGTCCAACTTTAATTCCATATATTTGTGACTGTAGACGTATCGCCATCGCTAAAGGTTCAATTGCCATAGTAAACAGTAAAGGTGAAAGTGGACAGCCTTGTCGATATCCTCTATTGATTTTTATTGATTTTGAAATATTGTTATTTGTTAGGATTTCTGCAGTAGCATTATTATACATGTATATTATCTGAACCCATTTTATGAAATTATTTCCAAGTCCAAACCTTTGTAAGACTTCAAAAAGAAAGGGTCATTCAACTCTATCAAAGGCTTTTTCGGCATCCAGTGATAAGAGAGCTGTATCCGGTGCTTCTTTATTAGAATAAATAATATTAAAAAGTCTTCTTACATTATGGAAGCCTTGTCTTCCCTTTATAAAGCCATTCTGATCTCGATTAATAATATTTGGTAAAATTTGTTGTATTCGTCTTGCTAAAATTTTACAGATTATCTTAAGGTCGGCGTTTAATAGGCTTATTGGTCTCATATTTTCACATTTATTAGAGGGCTTACCTGGTTTTGGCAACAGTATAATTAAGGCATTATTCATATATGATGGTAAATTACTATTTTGAAATGCTTCTAAAACCATTTCCAAAAAAGGTTTTGTTAATTTATTCTTAAATTTTTTATAAAGGTCAACTGGAAGACCATCTGGTCCTGCACTTTTTCCTGATTTCATATTATCAATGGCTAGTCCAACTTCTTCTTGACTAATTTTAGACTCCAGTATCTCCCTATTTTCATTTGGAATACACGGTATAAATAGTTCGTTCAAAAACCCATGTAGTTTTGTTAAGTCAGATTCATTTTTGGTATCATATAATTTTTCATAGTAATCTCTAAAGGCTCTATTAATTTCTAAAGGATCTATAATTACCTGTCGTTACTTATAATACTGGTAATTGGTGTTTTAGATTCTAATTGTTTAATCTGCCATGCCAATAACTTTCCTGATTTTTCACCTTGTTCATAAAAAGATTGTTTCAATCTTAGAAGACTCGAGGCAGCTCTATTCGCTGATTTTTTGTCATATTCAGCTCTCAAAATCAGTAATTCGTTCTCCAACCTTGGATCTCTTCCTGCATATACTCTTTCTTGAAGAATTTTTATTTTATGTTCCAGTTGGACTCTCTCCTCTCGAGTCTTCTTAGATTTTGAACCTGTATAACTAATAATGTGTCCCCTAATAAAAGCTTTGAAAGCCTCCCACTTTACACATGCTGATGTTTGTGTAGTATTGATGTCAAAGAACTCATCTATCTGTTTTTCTATGTATTTAACAAATTCCTCATCCTGAAGCCATTTATGCTGAAATTGCCATCTACCTGGTTCCTTTGTCAATTTCTTATCTACATATATTAGACAGCAGGGTGCATGATCAGAGATCACGATGTTATCATAAAAACAGTTTTGAATCTTGGACCTTAATTCTGTGGAGATCAAAAAATAATCTATACGTGAGAATGTCTTGTAGGTATTGGAATAACAAGAGTATGCTTTAACTTGTGGTTTCGTTTCTCTCCATATATCTATCAATTTCAATTCTTTCATAAAATGATTAATGGTCATCCTACATCCATTGTGCGTACAGTCCAGTCCTGTTGATCTATCTATACTGGGATTCAATGTACAATTAAAATCCCCTGCTATTATATGTCGCCCTGTAAGTGATGATAAGATAAGAAATAAATTAGCAAAGAACTTTTGATCATCTATATTGGGACCATATAAGTTCACCAAATTTATGTTTTCTCATAGCAAAGATCCTTGAATGATTACATATCTTCCAAATTTGTCTCCAATTACATTTTTCCCTTGAAATGGGACTGATTTATGTATGAGAGTCATAACTCCCCTGGCTCGGGATGAAAATGATGAGGTGAAAACATTTCCTTGCCATCTACTCCTAATTCTTTTTACATCTTCCTCTATTAGATGAGTTTCTTGTAAAAACACAATTTTTGAACCCATGTCTTTTATTTTATTCATAACTTGTTTAAGTTTTTTTAAATTTTGTAGACCTCTGCAATTCCATGAAGTTAAGTTAAGATTAACGCTTTGATTTATGATCAATAGGGAGTTTGGGATTACCTTGCAGTGTAAACATGCTCAAACAGAAAAGCAAAAAAATGAGTGGTTGAACATTCACCCTACAAACTCCACACAAACAAATTCCCCCTTCCCACATTTGTGGCAATCCCCCCAAAAGCAAAAGAAAAATTCCGTCTCCCGATATAGCCATCGACCGTTCCACACCCACGAGGATCAGCCAAAGCCACTCCTTCTTCATCCTCCCAATCACCCTAACTCTACTGCTTTTAATAACGTAACATTAACTCTCTTCTGTAATTTTCCAATTTAACTCCAAAATTTTTTAGCAATTTTGTACTTTTTTTTTTTTAATATGTAATACAATCTATATTTTGTAATCTTGTTATATGCTTCTAATCAGTTAAATGCTCAAATATTCTACCCTATATTCTGTTCATGCTTAGCTCCCACCAGTCTCTTCCTGGATCTTCTTGATGAGCTCCTGCGCCTCCTCGGGGGTCTTGAAGATGTGTGTTCTGCCCTCATATGTGACCAGAAGTCTTGCAGGGTGAATCACTCCATGACGAATCTCAAGGTTGCGCAGTTCTTTGCGGATGGGGTCAGACTGCTTCCTTAATTGTTGGATTCCTGAGGCCAAATCTGGGTAGAACCGCACCTGCTGATCTTGATATTTAATTTCTCCTTTGGCCCGCACCGCGTTGGAGATCATCATCCTGTCTCTGTAGCTGAGAAACTTCATAATTAACGTCCTCGGTGCTGCCTTGTTACCTCTCGGTGGGCCAATTCGGTGGGAGCTTTCCAAGACGACTGATGATTTTAGCTCCGCGTTGTTCAGCGCCTCCAGGATCCACCCCTCCAAAAAGGAGCATGAATCACGACCTTCGGCTCCCTCCGGTAAACCCACCAGCCTCAGGTTGTTCCGTCTGGACCGAGATTCCAAATCCAGAACGCTATTTCCCAGATCTTTATTTTTTTTTTCCAAAGTGCGCACCTTTATTTGAAGTCCGCTAATTTCATCCTCCGCACTTGAAACACGAAGCTCCGCCTGTGTCACTCGCTCCACGCAGTCACCCAACTCCTTTCTCATTGCATCCAACGCTGCCATAATCCCATCAAGTTTAGCGGAAAAGTCTGCTCTCATTGAGCTAATGGCAGCCAGCACTGCACCTGTGCCGCCATCGTCAGCAGTTACCGCATCACCGCTAGTTTCATCCGCCATATCCGCAGCTTTTTCTACTGCGCCACAAACTTTAAAGTCCGTTAATTTGGACTGCTTCGGCGATTCAATTTTTCCCCCTCCTGATTTCCCAGCCTTAGTCTTCACCGGCATATCCTCACCCAAACGCTGGGAAAAGTTCTGTTCCGAATGAGAGAGTTATTTGCCGAATTTTTATTTCCAGGAGCAGAGCAGAGTGATACGTGTCCTTCTAGGCGGCCGCCATAACCGGAAGTCTACATAGTTCTTGTTAATAAACTTTATAAACGTCACCTCGCCTCCTCATTATTCGGACACACAGTAATGGTAAAAATGCAGGGAGTAGAGGTCGTGAAAGTATGAATTTAAATACCTGGGGTCAACCATCCAAAGCTATGGACGGTACACAAGAGAGATGAAGAAGAGAGTACATACAGCATGGAGTGGGTGAAGACAAGTGTCAGGAGTGATTTGTGACAGAGCTAGAGAGAAAGGGAAGATTTGCAAGATGGCTGTGAGACCTGGTATGATGTATGGTTTGGAGATGGTGGCACTGAAAAAAAGACAGAAGGCGGAGCCGGAAGTGACAAAGTTGAAGATGCTAAGATTCTCATTGGGAGTGACTTGGAGGGACAGGATTATTATTTCAGAAGGACAGCTCAGGTTGAGCGGTTTAGAGGTTGGAAGGTTAAATGATTTTCTGATATTTTAAATTTATTCTACTTTGAATTGTAGATTGTTAACTTTGCTTCAAGTCCTTGCAATTACATGGTTATTTGTTTTATTACAGATCTACACTGTAATACATTGTGAATTTGTAATCAATTTTCTGGTTGTTAGTGTGCCATTTATGCACTATTAATAATGGCAGTGGGCAGGTGTATAATGTACAGTGTGCGGTGGTCTTGTTTTCTTATGTTCTGGTTTGCTGATATTTTGTCTGATTAGACCTCTCATAATGTTAAAATGGCAGACACATATAATACAGATTATATCAAAGAAGGAGTGGCATGGTTGTATCAAAATAGTTTTTAACACCACGAAATGTTTGGTTTTAAACTCAATAGTAATATTATTACTCTCCAAGGTAGTGTGCTGCTTTAGCTTTTGAGCACCCCGCTTATGCTACAATGCTAAAATGATTAGTTCAATAGCTAACTAGTATAAACAGTAACATATTATTTTTTTGTCATAATGGCTCCTCAAGCTCCACACTTAATTACTTGTTTTATTTAGATAGATAGATAGATTCAACTTTATTGTCATTACACATGTATGAATACAAGGTAACGAAACACAGTTTAGCATCCAATCAGAAGTGCAAAGGACAGCAGTGCAGTATATACGGTAATTAACAGTATGTGCAATTTAAGCAAATATATGCAAATATATGCAGCAGTGCAGAAAGTTAAGAGTACTGTTATGTGCAAATAATGTGCAATAAGTTAGATATAGTTATGTAGTTATGCAGTTATGTACAGGTGAGGATGGTAAAAGATGATGGTAAGAGTCAGCGGGGAACTAAGTTCAATAACGTGACAGCTGTTGGAAAGAAACTGTTCCTAAACCTGCTGGTTCTAGTCCGAAGGCTTCTGAAACGTCTTTTGGAGGGGAGAAGCTGGAACAGTCCATGAGCAGGATGGTTGGAGTCCCTAAGAATGCTGCGTGCCCGGCGCAGACATCTTTTCCTGTAGACGTCCTCTATAGCTGGAAGTGGAGTTCCTGTGATGCGTTGGGCGGTTTTCACCACCCGCTGCAGCGCCTTGCGGTCAGCTACAGAGCAGCTCCCATACCAGGCTGTGATACAGTTGGTCAGGGTGCTCTCTATCACGCAGCGGTAGAAGCTGCCCAGGATGTCAGTTGACAGATGGTTCTTCTTCAGTGTCCTCAAGAAGAAGAGGCGCTGATGGGCCTTCTTAATCAGGCTGGTGGTGTTAACTGACCAGGACAGGTCCTCCGAGATGTGGGTCCCCAGGAATTTGAAGCTGGGGACACGTTCAACAGCTATCCCATTGATATGGATGGGGTCATGTGTCTCTTCCCTCTCCTTCCTGTAGTCCACTATGAGCTCCTTGGTTTTGCTGGTGTTAAGGAGCAGGTTATTGTCAGCGCACCAAGTAGCCAAGTGCTCAACCTCTGCCCTGTAATCTGACTCGTCGCTGTCCCTGATGAGTCCAATCACCGTGGTGTCATCTGCAAACTTTATGATGGAATTGGATCCATACATAGGCCTGCAGTCATGGGTGTAGAGGGAGTAGAGGAATGGGCTGAGCACACAGCCCTGTTGTACACCAGTGTTGAGTGTGATGACAGAAGAACGGTTGGGGCCTGACCTAACATGCTGGGGTCTGTTGGTCAGAAAATCCATGATCCAGTTGCAGGTGGAGGTACTGATTCCCAGGTCCCCAAGTTTAGTGAGCAACTTGGAGGGGATAACTGTGTTGAATGCTGAGCTGAAGTCAATAAACAGCATTCTTGCGTAGGTGTTCTTGTCATCCAGGTGTGAGAGTACATAGTGCAGCGCTGTAGAAACCGCATCCTCTGTACTCCTGTTGCTCTGGTAGGCGAACTGATGAGGGTCCAGTGTAGGGGGCAGGCCTTTTTTGAGCTGTGCCAAGACCAGTCGCTCAAAGCACTTCATGACTATGGGCGTCAGTGCCACAGGGCGATAGTCATTTAGGCACGATGGTGTTGAATGTTTCGGCACTGGTACTATTGAAGTGGTCTTGAAGCACACTGGTACCACGGCCTGGGCCAGGGACAGATTGAAGATGTCTGTGAAGACCCCTGCCAGCTGCTCAGCGCATGCCCTCAGCATACGCCCAGGAATGCCATCAGGGCCAGCAGCCTTACGTACGTTGACATGACTCAGTGCATTACGGACGTCGGTGTGGGTGAGTGTGAGGTGGTGGAGGTCATCAGAGGGTGGGAAATTGATGTTCTTTTCGTTGTTGTCCTTGTCAAAACGAGCATAGAAGTTATTTAGCTCATTGAGAAAGGGCACAGTCATGGCTATAGGTATGGAGTTGCTGGGCTTATAATCAGAGATAGCTTGAATGCCCTGCCACATACGTCGGGGGTCAGAGTCCCCAAAATGTTCCTCCACCTTCAGCTTGTAGCTGTGCTTGGCCTTCTTGATGCCCCTCTTCAGATCTGCCCTTCTTGATGCCCCTCTTCAGATCTGCCCTGGATGAACTGTAGGCCTGTGCATCACCAGATCTAAAGGCATTGTTACATGCTTTTAGCAGAAGCCGCACTTCTCTGTTCATCCACGGCTTCTGATTTGGGTACGTGGTGATCTGTCTTTCTGTGGTGACACTGTCAATAGTGGTGTTGATATGGTCCAGAACTGAGTGGGTGTAAGAGTTGATGTTTATGTGGGAGCCACAGGTAGCCTGAGAGGTGAACATACTCCAGTCTGTGTTCCTAAACTTCTCCTGGAGTACAGAGTCAACCCCCTCTGGCCACACTTTGATGGTCCTCACTGATGGCTTCACCCGGTTGATGAGCGGTACATACTTGGGGGTAAGGAACAAGGATAAATGATCAGACTGACCTAGGTGGGGGAGGGGAGTTGCTGTGTAGGCTCCCACAATATTGGTGTAAACATGGTCCAATGTTTTGTCCCCTCTTGTGTGACAGGAGACATGCTGGTAGAATTTAGGAAGCACTGTCTTGAGGTTAGAGTGGTTAAAATCACCCGCCACAATAAATGCTGCCTTTGGGTGTGCAGTTTGTTGTTTGCTAATAGCTGCATGCAGTTCTTTCATAGCAAGCTTAGCATTAGCATCCGGAGAAATGTAAGCGGCTGTTATGATGGTACAAGTGAACTCGCGTGGCAGATAGAAAGGTCTACATTTAACCATGAGAAACTCCAGGTTAGCTGAGCAGTGTCTCTCAACAGTGACAGAGTTCGTGCACCAAGCCTTGTTAATATAAATGCACACCCCCCCCCCCCTCTTGTCTTACCGGAGTCAACTGCTGCTCTGTCTGCCCGGAGCGTGTGTAGGCCGGCTAGCTCGATAGCGTTGTTGGGTATTCCACTGTGAAGCCATGTTTCCGTAAAAATCATGATATTGCAGTTCATAAGTCTCTTATTGTTGGTGATCCGAAGCCGTAGTTCACTCATTTTGCTCGCCAGAGACCATACATTAGCAAGGAAAATACTGGGTAGCGATAGCCGGTGCGGTGTTAGCTTTAGCTTAGCTCTTAGCCCACCGCGTTTACCCCTCCTTTGTTTACGATCTTTACGCCGCCTGCGAGCACTTCCGGTCGGCCGGGAAGCCTGCCGAGCATCGGGAGTTCTCCAGAGCTCCGGGATGAGACGTAGATTCAGACGTAGGTTGCTGATAAAAAGGTCGTTATCGTTGTTTTGTAAACCAATATTCAAAAGCTCATCTCGGGTGTAAGATGTAAAAGCAGAGCTGTTCTGAACGAACATACCCAAAATGAGCAGAAATAACACTGCTAGTCCCCAGAATCTGATAGGACGCTGAGCCTCGCGTTGTGCACGCGCCGCCATCTTGCCTTTATCACCTTATTTACCAATTACTGGCCTATTTTGTTTTCAGAATTCTTCATAATGCAGTTTATCACATAGTAACAGTGAGCTAACAGTGTTAGTTTAACTTGTTAGCTCTGCATATTAGTTTTGTTACTAATGTAATTAAAGATTAAATAGAAAACAACAATCCTTTGTGCAAATGACATATTTACTTTAAACTGTTGACCAATCTTTCTTCAGTAATTTACTCCTCACCTACCATATAAACAGGTCTCTGTTCAGCACTGTTACAAGCCTTACTGCATTCTGATTAAGGGCCGTTAGATGGCAGCACACATGGCTGCAAAAGAAGTCTGGGTCTATAGAAATGTATAACTGCTTGTTATATTTCCCTATACTTTTCTGGTGGCATCAAGACATAGTTTTACATAGTTACATTTAAAGTGATCATTGACTACACTTTTTCCACATTTTAATAGCTCACACATGTCTTAATGAAATGTTTGTGACATATTTTGTTCACATTTTCTTTATTTTTTTAATTATTGAAGCAAATTTGTTTTATTTTTCCTCACTTTTTTGAAAGGCTCTGATTTAAACCCTGTCACTTCACTATTTCAACTCTGCCTTCCCTCTTACACTATTTAGCAATTATAGCTGACTAGCTTCTAGCCTCCTAGCTTGGATGAGCAGCGCTCTGGTTCACTGATCCGCAGTCGATGGTGTATCTCGTGTCAGTCCGGCCTATCTCCCAATAATTTTGCCGTGATCCCACAACAAGTCGCTAGCACTGTGTGCTGGATGGCTCCCCCGATCACCGCAGCCGAATCCTGGCCCATGACCCGAGGCGAGCAACTGAGCCAAGGGATTTCAAAGGGCATTGTGGCTCTGTGGGTCTCCACTCTGCTCTCACAGCCAGCTGAAAGCTGGAGCCACTACACTGCCCGTGAGAGCAGCACGGAGTTGCACGGATCCACAAAGGATGGTGGAGTGGCTGGGCGTGAGAGCCAGCAGCCTCCAGCCAGCAGCATCTGGTCCCAGGGCATTTTGATTACAGGGAGCTGTAGGCTTTGTCGTGATTCTGTGGCCAATTGCCTGTACCAGCTTGTGGCTCACACAGCCAGCTAAACGCTAAAGGTAGCCTATTAGCCCCTGAGTTATTAGGCCACGTGCTAACACTAATACCAGATGCTGGCTGTAAGCATGGCTTACAAAGGGGGGCTGAAAAGTTCATAGTGGTCAAATTTAACCAAATGTGGTTTATTTTTCAACCACAGGGATCCAAGCGCTGCAACACCAATGGAAGAAGTGTGTGGATCGAAGGGGCGACTATGTTGAAAAATAAACCACATTTGGTCAAATTTGATCACTATGAACTTTTCAGCCTATGAACTTTTCAGTCCCCCCTCGTATATTGTTATTTTCTTCAGATCTTAGTCACCCTAATAGCCATCCCTGTTATCACCTGGTTCAGCAGTGTGCCTTATGTCACTGCAGCCCATCTCTTAGTGGTTTTGTCATGATTCCACGGCGGATCGCCCAAACCAGTTCCAAACCAGTTCTTGTTATGCCAAGAACTCCCCCGCCCATCCGGGGGAGTTCTCGGCATAACACCGGCTAGTAGCCCTGGTCCTGGGCCATAAAAGTGACCGGTGTCCGGCATGGGCGATCCACCGTGGAATCACAATGAAACCACTCGGAGATGGGTCAGAGTGAACCAGGTGGTAACAGGAATGGCTATTAGGGTGACTAAGATCTGAAGAAAATCATAATATAAGCCGCACTTACAGCAAGCGTCCTGGTACCAGTGTTAGCTCGTGGGCTAATAGCTCAGGGGCAAATAGGCTACCTTGAGCCCCTACTTCAATCTACATGACTAACAGCTAGGCGGGCCAATAATAGAGCAGTGGGTGGGCTTTTTCAAGACTTGATGTCGGAAAATTACCCGGAAGAGTCAAAAAATGTTTTGTGGAGTTTTTCTGAGAGAAAAATGAGATAAAGGCAGTGTGCTTTTTTCAGATTGTTGACTGTGTGGAACATTTTGGGCTAATTATGTGACCAGTTAACACATTTGAGACAGTTAAAACCTACTGTAGTGAAATTAAGGGTTTTTATAGGTAATTTAATGTTGGTGTACGTATTAATGTAAACATCAATGTGAGTAGGAATGAAGATTTACTTTCATCACCCTCAATTCCTTGTTAGGGCACCATCCACATTTTATAGAGGTGGAAACTCTTATGAACAAAGACTTAAGCTTAAGAATTTAGCAATTGGTAAGTTAAGCCTTAGTTAATAATTCTATTGACAATATTTGATCAGTCTCATAATAAACCCTTGTGTGAGTTCTTGTCTCTGATGGTCAAGAAGATGGACATGAAATCAAACAATAACTCCCATATGTCTTTCAATGATTTAATAAGAAATGTCAGAATTCACATGTATCATGGGCATCATAGACTGTTACTGAGTTACTTATGAATCAAGCATTTGTGGAACCAAATGAAGCATAGTTTAATTTGTCATCATACTGGAAATTGTAAAACCATAAAATAGCATTGGTTAAGAAAAGTGGATGCAATTTTATGAAGAAAATGATGATTAACTATTTATAAAAATGGAAAATTTGTATTACTCTGAAAAAGAACGTAGATTAATGAAAGAACAACATGCATTTTGAGTCTCTGATAGGGGTTTGCATGAAGTTAAGTTAAAAGAACTTATACCAGGAATATTCTGAAGAATTAAGGTAAATTAACAACAGACTGTCAGCCAAGCAGAATCATTGCGTCCCAATGGGTAGCAGGTAGGTCCACTGGATTCTGTTTCACTGGACCAGCGTGGGTCTGTGGGGAGGCTGGCAGACAGGCTCCTTACCACTTATGGCCTAACTCCCAGGATCACAACGGCTGGTCTCCAGTAAGCTGGGCGAGGTCTTCTCTGATGCACTGAAGAAGCAATTAGTTTACTGTGCAAAGTCCTATCAGAAAGCCAAAATGAAATAAAACATGCCACAAATCAATTTCTTCCGATTTTGGTGGTTTAAATGAGTTGGTTTAAGCTTAGAAAAGAAAAGGTCTTCTTGCATGGCGATTTAAGGAAAAAGAAGGTTAAATTTAAAAAAATGGATTTTAAAAAAAAGAAACAGGATCTACACAGAACATGACAAGCTCTGGGCCCTTCTTAAAAGATAGGAGAAAAATTGGAGTGCAGAAGGGGGGTCCTTACAGCTTTGGCCAACGCCCCAGAATAGAATGAACAAAGAGCAATAAAACTCAAGTTTTCTCTAGTGGTGGCGGGTGGTCCAAAACTTCATGAAATCTGAGTTGAACCAATTATGTTTGAGCTTTGTTCAACAAAGGTAATAAGCTTGACCTAAAAAGGGAAATGCAATGAAGCTTTGAACTCTATTGGCCAGTTAAGTGCAGCTATGGACTCCTGCAGAACAGAGGAGAGAGGAGGGGGAGAGAGAGAGACATTTGATCTGAGAGTGAGATCCTCCTAAAGTATGTGTACAGCCTATGAAAGCATAAATTCTTTCAACTTTAGTGACTAAGATATTCTACTTCAATAATAAGAACACACAATATCTCTACATTGTACTGTGAGACTTATTAAATTAAATCACTCTTTATTGTCATTCAACCATACAACCAATCATGTACAGCAGAACGAAATTGTGTTTTTCCTAACTACAGTGTTAATCACACACACCCCATATGTAGAATCAGAGGGCCGCTGCCATGCAAGGCGCCGCCACAGATTTCCCTCCTCCATTCCATTATTGCTGAGCACCAGGGTGGACGGCAGGAAGTTCCACTTTTATATGGTCTTCGACATGACCCGGCCGGGATTTGAACCCCTGCCTCCCGGGTGTGGGGCGGTTGCTCTGCCAACTGAGCCACCACTCCGGTTATTTGTGATAGGAAGCATGCAAACATTAATTTCTTCTTGAAAATAGACAGGACATATCAAAATCATATCAATAAAAGCATTTGAAACACATATTGCCGTCCCAGAGTTCAGTCATGTCTTCTGTAGCAGCTACTGTCTTGAGAGAAAGAATATGAGTTAATTCATTTGTCCATAATTGCATAAATTTCCACTGCAAAGAGAGAGTTAAATATACCTGGTTCATCCACCAGATGGCACTATGAAACTGTCTGGTTGTATACTGGAAAGTCTTGGCTTCTCCACACGTCTGGACTATATCAATCATAAAACTGTCAATTAGAACATTCCTTTGCCAGAGAGTCTTGGAGAAAGGGATTAACTTCCACTTTATGGCCAATGGATAGGGTTACAGCTCTGGTTCTTGGTGAGAGAAGCAGTCTCAAAAGCCAGACTTTTGAGTTGAAACAATTTTTCTTCAGCATAGAATGATTTTAATAAATTGGAACTCAAGGTCATGCTACACTACAAACACACCATTTTTCAGTCAGTGACCACTTTAATAAAACTGATAATAATTTGGAAAATTATGGTCCCAGTTATATAGAGAGAGATAGGGTGAGAAGTGCAATCATCCAGGAGAGGCTCGGGAGTAGAACCGCTTCCCCTCCATATCAAAAGGAGCCAGTTGAAGTGGTTTGGACATCTGATCAGGATGCCTCTTGGACGCCTCACACTTGAGGTGTTTTGGGCACGTCCCACTGGGAGGAGACCCCGGGGCAGACCCAGGACACACTGGAGAGACTACGTCTCCCAGCTTGCCTGGGAACGTCTTGGTATCCTCTCTGAAGAGCTGGAGCAGGTGGCTGGGAAGAGGGAAGTCTGGGCTTCTCTGCTTGAACTGCTGCTTTCGCAAGATGGATGGAATGGATGGTCCCAGTTATAATAAAGAAACTGGGTGTATATAATTGGTGACTACGTGGACATATTACAAGTCCTGTTTTGACACAGCATCAGCGAACAAATCATTTATACTAAACTTTTCTGTCAGTTCAGAGTAATTTGTTGTGTTCTGAACTTTATTCTCTTCTATACGGCCAATCAAATGTGAGTCTACTGTTTGGTAAGAGTCTTGTATGATTGTGCCTTGTGTTTATTAATTTAAAACAAACTATATTTAAATAGGCCCAGTTGGCTGTTGTGCTGCTTGTTTGGGGGTCAGGCGGCCAAGAGCAGAGCATGTTTTCATTCTCTGATGTTAATAAGCATCTGCAGATGTCACATTTGGTGCTTTGTGTGCATGTGTGAGTGTGTGCATGCGTGCATCTCTGTGTGTGTCTTGCACGATTCAGAATCTCAAATGCAATCCACATTGTCTGGGGTTGAACATTTTTGTTCCAAACTCTGAATGAGATACCGCTCTGTGTTCGCATGCATTCATTTGAAAAATAGGCCAGTTCCCAAGAGAACCTCCCTGTCTGTCTCTCTCTCTCTATCTATCCGTCGCTCATTTAACACACATTCTTTCCCTCCATACTTCTCTCATTTTTTTCCCCTGTCTAATTGTTCTTGTTTTCACACCCATTTTCCTCCTGTCATATTTCTTCCTTCTTTCCATCCATTCATTCTCATTCTCACCTTTCAGTCTTTTTTCTCACCTACTTCCTGCTCCATGTCTCTATACATGCCTCCTGCCGTTTCTCTGCTCCGCCACCTTGTCTCTTACTCTCGCCTTCAGTGAATCAGTCATTCACTTGCACACAAGCTCCTGTTCACACACTTACACCCACTCACACAGTGCACACTTAACACTTGTTTGCTCTCGCTTCATTTCTCCCTGCTTCCTTACACTTAATCCTTCTCTTTGTTGTCAATGGGCTCTAAATCTATACTATTAAGCTACGTAATTTGATAAGAGCTCTACCAATAAGTAGCACTCTCTTAGAGCTTTCTTGCTTTCTTGCTCATAGTCCTCATTCTCTTTCACAGAGTTGAAAATGTGCATTGATATCATGCTAAACAATTTCATTTTCAGATTTTTCACTTCGGAAATTATGATATTTGCATACTTCAAGAGATGCTTCTTGTGTGACACCTTGGTAATGAGACACCTTTTTAGAGGCCATCAGTTGGAACTGTTCCAGCTAATATTAATTTGTACTGACAAGGGGGAGAATTGCTTTCTAATTGTGTGAATGCCGCAAGGCAGGGGTGTCCAATCATGTGCTGTGGAGGGCCAAGACCCTGCGGGCTTTACCCCCAACCAGTGTCTTCAACAGCAGATTCCACTGAATTTCTTCCCACTGATTGCTGATAAATGAAAACACCTGCTGAAGAGACTGGGTAGAAGAGAAAACCTGCAGGGTCTTGGCTCTCCATGGCACATGATTGGACACCCCTGCTGTAAGGTCTCACATTCATTGGAGATCTCCTCCTATTTTTCTTCCGCCGTTTTTTGGGACTCTAACTTGTTCTGCAGTTTTTGTGCTACAGACTTGATTCTGGTATCAAAACGTTTGGTGTTATGTCGGTAATAAGGAGCCACAGACGAGGCCAGGTGTCGAGCTAAACACACATTTATTGAGAGGCACAACACAGCACGCAAGCACAGCCATCCGGCAGAGAGGTGGGAAAGAGACCCCCCCTCCTGCCCACTGCCCTCTTACAGCTGTGGGTGGTGGCGGAACCGGAAGGTGGAGCCACCACCCATCATCATAGCAGTCTGTCGGGGGCAACAATGACTGTTTCATTTAGGTCTGATCAGATTCCTCCACGCAGCTGTGTCCTTCGCCCTCCGCTGCCAGGAACTCCTGGCCTTGTTAACCCGGGTGACGTCCGAGCTGGTATGAGTTGCTTTCTGACTGACCATTTCATGAAACTGCTTGCAAAGTATTTGAGTACTGCTGGCTTTTGCTGGACTAGTGGCACATTCTTGGCAAATAGAGGTATTGTCAGTGGCAAGGACAGGCCAAGACAAACTGACTCCAGTATCTGTTGCAGTGACTGACCAGATGATAGGTTTGTTTATCTCTGCTCTTTGTGTAGTGCATGTCACAGTGCACCGACTGGCAAAAGTCCACCACAGACCTTGTGACAGATGTGCTTATCTGCCAGGATGTCCAGTCTCACTCCGTGTAACTGGGAGTGGTCCACCACAGACCTGTGACAGATATTGTTTTTAGTTCTGCCACGATGGCCAGTTTCACCCTTCACACCCTCGGAAGGGTGGGGTTGCCGGTTGAGTCGCCGACGGCCCGACCCATGAGACAGGCAGTACCGGTTTTCATGGTTATCCGGTAGCAAACAAACCAATGCCTGACCTGACATGTACCGCCACCCGTCGTCGTCGGCCTCTGTCGGTCTATGATGACCATGGAAGAGAATCCTAAACGTCTACTCTGCTGGAACAGCACCACCTGTGGCTGAACAGGCTGATGCGCACCAGTGTTCTACCTTCCAGCATTGGGCGTTGGTAGGATTCAAGCCTGGGCAGGAAGATATGGAGGACAAGATGTTACCCATGCAGCATGTCCCCCCTCTCCACGTCACTGATGAATCCAAAGGAACAGCAGGGCTGCTATAGTTTGGCACCAGCGCCGTCGCAGGAGCTGCCAGAACGATGTTGAGCACAACAGAGAACTGCCTTAGGGGCTCCGACTCCGGATTTTTCCTCAGGGTTGACTACCGAAGCCTTTCCCGTGACCGGGTGTGCCGCAAGGCAGCGGAGGTTTGAAATCAGGGTTTACCTTCCCCTGGATGGGCTACCTTCCCAGGTTGACGAGCCACCATCTACCCGAAGCATCTGGTTTTAAGGCGGCAGAGATCCACCCTCGCCCCTTCTCCTATTAGTAAAAGCAGTTCCGCTGGGCTTAGAGACTAAACCACACGGGCAGGCTAGAAGTTGGACTTAGTTGTCAGAGGCTTTTCGAGATGCACGCCATAAGGAGCATTTTATGAGCACTGGGAGCTTAACCCCAGTGTCACTCCTGGCTATGACAACCTTGGAACCACTGC